>OY728132.1:1351691015-1361691015 GCA_963277665.1 Viscum album
ATCTGAGACAGTTCTGAGATCATCACTCTACCTGAATCCTTTTTTGAACGAATATCAATATTTTATTAAAATAAAAAAATACCCAGAAAAGATTTAAGAACATAAAAAAGGTTTCTATTGATAAGGTATCCACTTCAAGTACCAATTGTATCAAAACGATAAATTTTTTCACCTTATTCACTATCCCATGCCTAATGTCAACAAAACATGAATATAGGGATTATTAATTCCATCGAGGCATTGATATCTTGATTGGGTTCCATGTAAGGATAACATATTCTAATATAACCAGATTGGGAGCCTCACCCTGACTGAATGAGTAACGTTCCATCACCAATGATTGTTTGTAATCCCATGTTCCACATATTCAATGGCTTTGGTGACCCAGATCAACATTTAATTCATTATGTATCCAATTTTGTTTCCATGATAAGAACCCTATAGAATCAACATAAATAGAAACAAAAATTTTGTATATGACGTCTACATGGTCCAACATTTGTATGGTAAAACAGTTTCCCAACTCAGTTGATAATGTTTTTGGAGGATTTCTAGTGGAAATTCCATTTCTTGTCTATCTCAGAATTGCTAATGATAATAGTTATTGACCTCATGAACTACAAAAAGCAGGAGAATGATAGAGTCTCATATTAGATTACTAGATAGAAAGGTCAGAACTACTCTTTGAACTAGTTTATCCCCCATGATGATATGATTTTTATTTTCATTCATGAGATCTATGTTGATATCTGAAAAACAATCATCCCCATAAAATATACATGTGGGTTTTAGGAATTCTCTTCCATTTCCCAAATAATTTAATATTCATTTAAATGGGAAATCCTCAAGTAATGGGTGGACCCAATGGCCCAAAGAAAAATAGTTGGATGAGATGAAGTGGCAGGTTTTATGCTTAATACACCCCATTCACCTACTTGAGTTCTTAGGCTTGTATCGTATCATGCAGAGCCTCCTAAAAGTCAACAAAAACCTCTCTATCGGCGACATGATGGGAGGGGAACCATGTAAAACCAATTCAATGAAAGGATAAAACATGTTTAATCATTCCAATATGAAATTTTTTTCCTTTGTTTTATCCTCCATAAATTGAAATATTTTTCATCTCTGAAAGCCAAAGAGAGCTATTTATGTATGTCTCCATTATCTGCCAGATTATTGCACCTTCTACTAGAGAATGGGACATAAAATCAAAGGATGATTCATATTTAATGACCTCTTACAATGAATTTTAGTTCATGGTCCAGTCATGAAGGGACCACCACTAGCACATGTGGAATATATTTCTACTAATGACCTGGATTATGTAATGGAGTGTAAAAAAGTGGTTAAAAATGGAGTTTAAGTTCAATAGTTGGATGACTTTTATAATAGTCAACTGATCTCATGGAATACCCAAGGAATATTTGAAGTATCTGAATGTTTCCCCTTTCGCTCCGAATGAAACATTGCTGACATCCTTTCCCCATAATCTCACAATATTCTATTTTCTATGAAACTTTGTGTTTGGGAAAGAAAAAATAAATCACATGAATATGAATCCATGAAAAGGAAAAAGTTATCCTTGAACCTCCCATATTTTATACTATTAGATATGATGGAATAGAAACAACCCCCCAAATGGAACCACTATATGAACTCAATCAGGAAGACTGATCATTATATGAGAAACTTATATTTGGATTCTTTAATGTCATTAACTTAGTGGAACCCATATTTGATTATGAGTATGTATATGAACCTAATTTCCATAAAACTAATTGGAGAACTGGACGATGATCTCATATAAGCCTAGGATTTTAGGGAATATATAGTCATGGTAGAAACCAAATTACAAGCCACAACCCCGATCTAAATCATCAATATTGCAGAAAATAATGAAATATCATTTCCATGGACCCAATACGAATACAAAAATTCCCTTTCCCTTGCGGTAAGATAGTCTATCCCATTCATCCTAGAATATCCTTCAGAATAAAAAAACATGTCTAATCTCTAATGGTGTGTAGGAAATCCTGCTCATACGACCTCACAAAGCATAAAAAGCACCCCCCAAATCATGTCATGAGGGACGACCCATACAAATCCAATTCAAAATCCCTTAAATCACTTATGAAGGAGAATCCCTAAGTTAAGAAGATCCAAACATTATTGAAGAAGTATGATATTCTAATACAATTGGATTTTGTATCATCCATGCTATAAATCATGGATGCCCTAAATTTTTCATGAGATCTTAGGGATCCACTTATAGAAGATATAATAATCCCCCAAGAGTTTGAAGGTGAAGTGACTGCCACTAAGGTCTATCAGACAAAGACTGATCCTATAGACTACCATACTATTATCTCCTTCATTGATCGAGATGATGATGATGTAATTATGCATGAACACATGAACCCCTATATGTGTCTGATGGGATAAATTATATCAATTTATGAATATTTTTTATTGATAATGGCTCTAGAGTTATTTTCATGCCACTATAAACCCATCATCGGATAAGATTCAATGATTACAATATGACATCATACACCATAACTCTTGGGATATGATAAAAGTTAATTGTATACACATTCTAAATCAAGCTACATACATGTTTTGGAGACCTCATATCCGACACATAATTTCTTTTGGTTCGGAAGCATAAGGCTTATAATGTCTTATTGGGAAGGCTCTAGTTTCATCAACACACATCGAGACCCTCATCATACATTCAGTGAATAAGTTATTGAATTACTAGGGTGAATGGAACATTGCTTTCCGATTAGGACCAATTATAATCATGCAAGTTACAATATATTGATACAAGATTCTATGAGTCATACTGGAAGTGATACTTAATCGATTGTATTGATTTGATCACTAGTCAAAAAAGTTTGAAATTTTTCCCATCAACCCCTTCTAGTAGCTCAGTGAGGAATACATACAAACCATCAATCAAGTTGAGTGTGTGACTTCATGTTTGGACATGTATTTATAAATCCCTATGATTTCAGTTATGTCCACAAAACATAGTAGTGTAGAAAAATCTTTTGGCCACCATGATAGTGATGATATGGAAATTCCCTCAATCCAACAATAGAGCTCTGGATAATCCCTACCTTATACATTAGGGATAAAGTGAAAGAAGACACATTTTAATTCACTCACTATATAATCTCTAGAAAAATCCCTACAGTTAGTTGGGTCTGAAGATTTTTCCTCGTCCTCTTAATGAAAAAATTGTGACTATTCTATTAACTATAAGGAGAATATCTCGAGAATTATTTCCTAATCAGAGGAATAAGAAAATCATGGAGAAGAATAGGGAGGGGTATAATGGCTTATAGAAACCCATCCATAACATGAGGAGGGTGTCTCAACCACAAATTTTGAACTCATGGAAGTAAAATTGGTTACTAAAGCAGACCAACAACTCAATATGGTTAGTGCAGCCATGTATTCTAAAGAGAATGAGGTATATATTTCTTTCCTTAGGCATAATTGTTATTTTTTTCTCACGGTACTGTAAATAAATTCCATTCCATGATCTCGTGGAGGCCACTCACTACTTGGCTGTTCTAGAAGACCACTGTTTCTACAATAAATAGGCCAGAAGGATTCTCTTGATGCAAGAAGACATGATCAATGCTGAATTTGACATGATCATATGAGAAAACAATTTGTGGAGTTTCAATGTCATATATTTCAAGACAATATAGTCCCAATAAAAATATGAACAGTTAAATCATATTTTTCATCGATTTCAGGGATCCCAATTAGCTCCTCCCAAAATATGTATTCTTGGTTATGATAATATAATCGATGATTTATTCCAATCCTAGATATCATGATATCTCTATCATGAATTACTATTAAAATAAAACCAAATATGAATGGTTCAAGAAGATAATGAGGTTATTTCATTAATGTAACCCATGGAGTATTTTTTATAGAAGATTATTCCAATTGGATTGAAAAATGGTATCTCTAAATATTAGTTTTCCACACATCACATCATCAAGACCATCCTAGGGAACATTTCTGAATACGATGTTGACAACATGGTGGATAAATCACATCAATGCTAAGAACATTTTTCAGATTATGAATCCATCTTCAACAACTTATGACCAAACATCATAAAAATTAACCCATTGATATATTACTTATGTTTTACCTAAAGGAAATTTCATTGCTTCATCCTAAGGCATCATGGCATCGAATTCAACCTCGATAAGAGAAATTTCATCTTTGGGATGTCACATTGTCAAAGCCTAACTATTATGAGATGTCTTAAAGGATGCATGGAATATATTCATTTTTTCATATCAAACATTATAGTAAACATTTTTCCTTTCACCAGGTTAATGAAAATGGGGTTGTCTATCAATGGCCTAATGGTTTTTAAGAATAATTAGACAATGTTAAGAGATAACTCATTATCCCTCTAGTGTTAAGTCCATCAGTTGATGGAAAACCACTCATAATGTATGTGAAATCATTATAGTATGCCCTATAAACCATCCTTTCACCGAATAATTATGTCAAAAATTGTGACTCTAACTACATCACCATGAGTTCCATTTGGTTTCACAATGAAACTCAACAAAGTACATTATCAATCATCCAATTTTAACCAGATGTTTTTCATAGTGGGATTTCATCCTGAAGCAGTTCAATATAAGATTCATACCATATAAATCCATCAAAGGCAAAGAATTACTAGATTTTATTGAAGAATAACTATTAGATGAAAAGACTCTGTTTTCTCTATTCATGATGACCCCTAAACATGGGATATTATTTTTGATGGTGCATGTAGAATCTCAATAGGAAACTAGATGGAGAGGCCCAAGAGTGAAAAAGTGGGGCATGGAGTCATACTCATATCATCAAAAAAGGTAGTCATGCCTTACACTTTCTTATTTTTTTTGGGGGTGAAAAACAATGAAGTAGAGTATTAGTCTCTCATTTCAGTCCTATAACATTCAAATCAAGTAAAATTAAAACATTTAAGATAAAATGAGACTTCTAACTAGTCATCAAGAATGTCAATGGAGACTAAATTATCAAATAAAAAGATGTAATCCCTTTATTTTACCACATATGATGGTTAATGGGGGAATTCCTTCCATTCTAACGTTATCTCATGTCCCTCTATAGCAAAATAAATAGAATGATGCATTTTAAAATATAGAAACAAATATTGATAATCGAGACTATGATAAAACAATAAGCAACATTCCCTCCTTTGGATGGTCATTATTTTTTTCAGTCCAACATGAGAGAAATTGATGAGATTAGTCACATACATCATCCATATGATCCTATCACTGGATGGATGACTCCCATTACAGATTACATCCAAAATGGAAATATCCGACCATACATGGTTTTAAAAGATTAAATCCTTTGATGATAAATTAATTTTCTTTTGCATAATGGTACAAACAAACAAATGTTACCATATAATAAAATCCTTGATTGGATCCTTTTCTAAAAAGTTGTTGGAGAAGATACCAACACCATTATAAAGGAAGTACACACTGGACCATCTAGTACACATTGATCAGGATCCAAGAAATCCCACCAGATTTAGAGGCATGGATACAATTGGCCCAGTGTGATGCGGGATTTCACTAAATTTGACCAAGAAGAGTCATTCCGATCAAGTCTATACCAATTTCATCCAACAACCCTTGGTGTTACATCTAATATCCAGGTAATCCGGAAAATTTCCATATGGGGAATCGGTTTTGTGGCACCAAATCCACCCTCTACATCTAAAAAAATTCATTCATACTTCTATGGAAATAATCTTCTTTTCCAAATTGGTAGAATCGTTATACCTAAAATAGGTAAGCGAAAGAAGCATTGGTATCTTTCTGAAGGGTAATATCATCATAAGATTTAGTGTCTCTCGAACAATACTGAAGGAAAATGAAACTGATTTCTATCCTATGTGAGTTGTTGGAATACATGACCACAACCCACAAATTCCAATACAGATACTCCAAAATCATTACTGTACATGGTAGAGATGTTTCTACCCATTGATTTATAGTTACCCTCACTCTCGATTGTATTCTATTATCAATTATCCATAGATGAAAAATCTCAATAAACACCAGATGACTTAGAGATACTTCATGATAATAGATTTCCTACCTTTCACAATTTTATGATTTTCCAAAACTAGATTTCACAAGCATTCAGCAAAAAACATCACCATTAGTCCTTCCTCTAAAGAGAATCTGTGTTGTTCCTCATAGAACTATTGATATTTGGAAAGAAAACTCCAATATTGGATCCAAAATAGGACGGAATATATATCATACAATAGATATAATATAATGGATAATATTAAATAATTTCAATGGATAGATATCCTATTACATATCATCTATTGTATGGTACTTCAATAAATACTTCATGTAGCCAAAAGGTATGTCCTAATCACATGATGAAAATTGTCATGATAAAAAAAACATTGTTGTATGATATTGAACAATATAGCAGGTATTTCATCACCAAAAAACTTTAATCTACAACGAATTGTCCCCACAACATGACGTTAAATACTACTACCAATTTCATCATAGTATGATGTTAAACTAAGTTACATAATATTTTCTCCCCTGAGAGGAAATTACCTCAAGAATTGGTCACCTACCATTCAACATTATAGAACTACATGTAGCTTGATTCCTAGACTTTTATGTTATATGGTGACTCCTTGACCCAGTTTCGTGGGCCTATCCACCATAAAAAGGCCTTCGTCCTTGTGCTTGGACTAAACCAATACACTGAGGCTTCCTCATAGAATTACATACAACTTAATTCTCATTTCCAATGATATACATAAGGAAACCTAAAATCCATTTCCTAGTTCAACCACCACATGATTATAAATTTCCTCTAATGTACGATAAACTACCTCTAAGTTTTCATTTAATCCCATGTTATTCGTTGTTTCTCATGATGACCCCATCTTATGTGAGATTTTGAATTAAATTTGAGGGTTTCCCTTACATGATCAACAAGTAAAGGTACATGATAGGTCCATCATGTCAAAATAATGGTTAAACATGCCCCTTCTATGTGAACGTTTCAGTCATATATAGAGAAAACACTTCTTGAACTATTTGTTGCTAGATTCCTATATAGACATGATACATAGTTACGCCTAGATATCATATCCATGCCCATCCACCATCATCATGAAAATAATATATAATGTTCTCTTTTACTATATATGGGTCATAATTGCTTAGGGATGTTCATATAACTACATCTGGATTGATTTGAGTCCCTATAAGAGATATAGTGGCACTCAAATCTCTAATTATAAGATCTTCCACAATAAAATATTGAATGTAAAATTACCCCATTCACGACACCAACATCCCTAGGTCCTGAATAATCTTATGTCATCCCATTTTTATCACACCTAAAATAGCTCATGTGGGATGTGGAGTTTCAATAGGGCATTTCCTACATATTCAAATCATACCAATCTATAGCTTGGGTGCTACAGTCCTAGTAGTAAGTCTGAAAAAAGGAACAGTAAGTATTTTCCCTTCACAAAAGGAAACCAAAATCCATATCTATTGATGCTAAACATCATGTTAGGTCAAGAAGTATAAGTGGATTGATTCTTTGTATAGCAAGATACATAGTGAAACTTGGTAAATATGCCCAGTTCTAGTCGCACAAATATAAATGACCATATATACTTCATTTAAATGAAAATAATTACAGGATATTTCAAACCTATGATCATACAAAAAGGACTTTTCATGGAATCAAAAGGCCACCCCAACATATGAGTCGATTTTATGTAGGGAAATACATACCTCAAAAATAATTATTATCATGATATTTCATTAATTACAAGATACATCCTTTCCATTTATGAAACTCCATGCTTCAAGAAACTACGAATCATCATAAACCTCCACAGCCATGTGAAATGGGAGGTCAGCATCCCGAGGACATGTTTGTTTCACTATTCACAATATACCCGAGTGGCTCTCCATACAATGTCCAAAAAAAGATCCTATTAGTCGATGGAAAATTCATCCTTAGGGAAACCTTTTCCTATCTCAATACACTTAATGGTTTCCAAGCTCCAGATCACTCCTCATAATTCTATATATCGCAAAACCATGATTTACACATTATTTCCCCTTGCTATATAGATTATTGTATACTATACAAGCCTAATTAGTCCCCACTGCCTAATGGTTTATATAAATATTTTCCATATAAAATATAATTAAAATGATTTTCCAAAATCCTAACCACATTATGGTAAAATGCATAGCCAAAATGCTTTTATTGCATGATTTTAAATAGCATAACACAATATTGTTAACACCAGAGAGGACATTACCTCAGGTATTGTTCACCCACTGTGATATGTCATAGAACTACTGATAAATTGATTAATGTCTACCTAGAATATATAGATCCACATTGATTTCATATACTGGTCCAGCTACATTCCCCAACGAAAGAAAATTTCTGATCCCATGTGCATTGGGAAGACATGTGTTTGATACTTGAAAAAATTTGTATTGATTGGTTCCTTCCCAACCCGAATATGCAGTGACTCTCGAACACTCATCCTAGACCACCCACCCCAAAATAGAAATATAACCCCTATGTATGGGAAATACCATTGTAGTGTTCTTTCTATACAGAACTATATATGGATTGATTCCCATATCATGGGTTTCATAGTGACCCTACGATCCTATGACCTGTTCCAAGCCAATGATGATAAGAAAAATTTCCCCTCCTCTGAATGAAAATCAATTGAATGTGGGGAGCTCCCAAATAAGACCTAGTTGTTGGAAAATTTCATGAAAACATGCATTTTCCCACTTTCAAATCGATTCATCTATGACCTTTACACACTATGATAAACTATATGTATTTTTACCTAATCATATGATGTTAAAATATATGATAAAATGTCCATATAATATGATTTAGAAACTACCGAACATCACACTGTTATCACCTGTGAGCAAATTGCCTCCGATATTGGTCACCTAAAATTTTGTCCTCGAGAACTGAATATGTATTCATTCTTGTCCACATAAAATATGTAGGAATTCTTAAATTTTTATCCTATTCCAGCCACCTAAAATATAATATGATCATATCTTGTGTTACTCCGTCCCTAGGTGGACAATTAAACCTCTTCCATTCCATGATTCTCACACTATGCACATATAAAATATTATGGTGACTTAAGGACATTAACGTGGGATTACTAATTGATCCATTATAAATGAAATGATTCCCTTACATATGAGTTAGATATATATAGGTAATTCCCAACTAAATGGGTTATCATGAATGAAATATTATTAATATGTCCATACATATCCTTTCCATTTAACAAACATTGTCCCCCAAGAAATATTGAATATCTATAATCCCCCACAATCATCGAAAATGGATGATTAGTGTCGTGGGAAAATATTTTCTAGTATATGGAAAATATTCCGTAGTGGATCTACATGATTTTACCACAAAAATTTCTTATTAACAAAACTAAAATTTTTTCACGGGAGAGGATTTTACAACATCATTATGCCCCAATGGTTTCAAGTCCCCGTAACTATCATCCTAATATGAGAATCCATAGAATCATGGTTTACACTCAACTCCACCCTCACATCCCATATATTTCAGTAAATCAAACCCCAGTTATCCTCCAATTAATTAGGGCATCCATATCAATGTTCTAACCAAATTAAATCAATAATACATGACGTCTGATACCCAATGTTCATATTTGATTTTTATCCATAGAAAATATTTGAAAATATCTCTTATGGATGTATGAGTTAGAACTATGTTAGATATTTCCAAACAAAAAAAATTTATATTACCCTGATGTTATTGTGAACAAATTAAATCCTCATATAAAGTTCTAATGTGAGACCCACCTCATTTTTGATCCCGTATTCATGGAAATAATGCACCATTACTATGTTTGAACTGGATCTGTATATAGGGAAAACATATGGTAACTAAATTTGGCTTGATTCATATAATACTAGGATACATAGTGACACCCAAATCTCATATCTCACATCTGTCCATGAAACAAATCCCCCCCCTTCTCTGCATGGTCCAGATATGTTCATGGATCCTTATTACACCAATACAGAGATAACATCTTCACCTAATCCTAAAAATTTTCAATATTAAAATTCCCTATCATGTCATGGAACTCCCTTTTCACATGAAATAATCTATAGCATGAATATTTTGAATCCCCATAACCATTAAAGTACATTAAAAATGGGAGGTATGTGTCCTGAGAACACCTGTATCTAACTATGCACATGATTCCCTGGTGGATTTGTATAAATTACCCACAAGAAAAACCCTGCTAACCAAAGGAAAATGTTCCCTCATGAGAATATTTTCCTACCTTTGTATGCCCTATATTGTTTACATACCACATCTATACCTTTGTTTTTGAACCCTCCAGATTATTGTTTATATCTTTCCCCCATTTCATACTTGAAAATGATAGTATAGTACTGTTCAAACTATCATGAAAAGGAATATTTTTTCATACCCATTTCAGAAAAAAAATGAATTTAAATAATAACATTAAAATGACCTAGTTTAAAAATGAATAACTAGACCATTATTAAACTTTTATTCATACAAGCTAAATACTTATAGAATTTGTCTCTCATTTACAATTACAATAAAACAAAATTCACTCTTACTATTAAGACACCACTACGCTAACAATACACCACTAGATATCTTCAAAAAACAAAATTCCTATAATATTACATTTCCATCTGAACTGGAAGGTCAGTGTACTACGGACACCATTGTTTGACTATACTCAATATTCCCTAGTGGCTATTCATATTTTTCCTACATAAAAGACATGTGAATATAAGTAAAAGTCATATTCATGAGAGGATATTTCGAATTCTGTATTCCCAAATAGAATCAATTCCCCATAACATGTCTGATATTATTAAATAAAAAATTGGGGTTAAGAAAATTACCAAATTAATGTATGAAATATATTGAGAAAATCTCACCTAATAAAACATATTGGTTACCTTTTCACAAAATTGATGGTCAGTGATGTTAGAACAAAATCATAGGTAATGTTATTCTAGGTTTTCAAGACACTAAACTAACCATTTAAAGAGACACAAATCTTAATAGGTTGAGAACCGACATAGGGCACCATAGAAAAAATTCGATTACTATATTAGTAAACCTACATATCGTATGATTTAGAAAAAATATTTAGAAATTGTGAATTAAAAAGAATGAAATCATGAATGGTAGATAAAATGAAAATGGTGGACTAAGAAAAATCCAATTTATACCGACTAAACCCACATCCTAATGGGATTAAGAAAAAATTAGGTCTATAATAGAAAAATACAAAATTATTTTATGGTTATTCATATATCCCTATCAACATCAATATATTCTCACTATGTCCCTTGGATCATTCAAAACATTAGAGCATAATATGATCTTTAATTCAGATTAGGAAAACTATTACATCAAAATAGACTTCTCTTCATTTCAATTAGAACCCTTTCTGATGGGAGGCTTTTTTTGGGTCGTGAATTTTATTAATTAAAGATGAATAAAATACCATCACACTCTGAAAGGGATTGATAAAAATATGAAGATGATTGAATAAAAATACTTTATAGTTGAGGTGACCTTATGAAGAACAATTCCCTTCATGTATTTCCACTCATGGAAGTCCACTACTTCTAGAAGCACCCAAAGAATAAATCATTCACAGGATGAAGACAGTGGTTCCATCTTATGTAAGAAACAATTTTAATTTTCTTGGAGTGAGGTGGTGGTTTGTTCCCATGAAAATAAATACCCCCCATGAACCAAGTAGTTCACAGTTTGAGGCCGCATTTCCAACACACAAAAACAATGCCTCATGCTGACTAAGTCCTTCATGTGATTCTAAAAAAGAAGCCTTGGGGCCTAGGATGTAAATCCATTCAATAAGATATTCATTACATTGATACCTCTATAAAATATTGTTGAGGTGAATTAAATATACGTTCTCAATGACTAATAAAAAAGAATACATTGATCTAGAGAGGGTGTGGGATATATCCATACTTTTTCAATATATGTTCACAAAAACCATCAAACGAACCATATGGGGGCATCCCTTCAAAGATACCATCTGAAAAACTGTATACATAAGTCCCTCAAAATAAGATAATATGCATAGGTATGGTCCTTTGTAGCAAAGAAGGGTCAACTTATGGCCCTTCCAAAAATATGCTTCATGGATAGAACCTTTAACGACAACCCATTGTGGATGATCCTTTGTGGATACTCATTCACAAAAATCAACTCCCAAAAAAATGTTATAAAAATTTCATAGGAAATTCTTCACAAAAACCCCTCTGTGGGAAATCCAATGTTGTTATCACCTATGCAGCGAGATCCCTTGCTAATGCTCCTTCGTGAACTCCAATATGTGACTAGTTCCTATGCGTCTAACTCTTATGTGATCAACCCTATGTAAAAAACACATTGTCATCATTAGTCCATACTATGTGAGATTTTCCCCTATTCCACCAATCAAGATCAATTATATTCTATGATTCATACCCCTGGGCTCATCCCTTCACTACTGTCACAAAGGGTGATGCAAAATTTTGAGTTTCACCATGAACATTTCAATTCAGGTCTAAAACATTTTTTATTGGGCTCTTATCCTACCCTAAAATCCATCCCATAAATACCGTGTGTTGAGATACTCCTCATGGGAATCCTAAAACCCCATGACATTATTCCTATTCTAGGTTGATCTAGAACTCCCTAGATAGTCGTAGTCTAAATATTTATAACATGCCACGACACATACATTACATTCATTAAATTCCATGTCCCGGGTGATTTCGGATCATCATATACCTCAAAAAAATTATAATTAAATTTTTAATGTCCTTATGATTACATTTATTAACTATAAAAAATATTTCCTAGTGTATTTTCATATGTTTCCCACAAAAAATTCATGTAAACAAGGGAATGTTTTGTCCTTATAATAGGTTTTCGTACTTCAGTACGCCCCAAATGGATTCCATACCCTTGTATCATTTCTCCTGATCTGAGAATCCCTTGAATTAGGGATTCATGTTTCACCCATATCATGTTCAATGCATATATGAATAACACATCCTTATTATCCTATATTTAATCATGGTTTCAATGAAAAGTGTTCAAAACTCTATGACCTTAAAATAGGTGATATTATATTTTCCACATGACATTAAATTATATGGAACTCTTTTGAACCACATGACATTAAAAAATATTGTATTCATCCCTACAAAATGAAATTAAACAATACTATCATAGTCCATGAAACATGACATTAAACTGTGATGCCATCTTCCAAGATATATTACTATAAAATATATTATACCCCATATGAAATTAAAAAGGGAAATCCCACTCAGGTCAACCCCTTTCCTTTCATGATGGAGGTGGTTATCTTAATCCTATTCACCTCAACTTGGGTTGTATCTCGGTAGATTTCCAAATGTGACTAATCATAGATATGAAGGCAAAAGAGGAAATGGGTGCACTAAAATCCCCTATCTCACCCCCTTTAGGATCCATCACCATCCATCAATGGATGGTACATTTTCATGGTCATCATATATACAACATTCTATTTTCTCACACTGAACATGACTCACATTGGATTTGGTATTTGTGGTATTCATGACATCTACATGACCCCAAACATCAAATGAGTTTTCTTCGTATATATAGTCCATGATTTCTATTCAGTTGAGCTTCCTAGGATGTGTAATCCTCAATAAAATCCTACCTTATGGAAAAATACTATGTGTAATACACAATAATGATCCATTATTGGGCCTCCTCTAAAATTTAACACACTCATCAAAATGAACTACAAGGACATTGATTCCCAACTGTCTAGGATACATAGGTATAATTTCTAAATTCAATAACAAAAACCCACATCAACCTAATGTTTTTTAGTCCAGATCCCCATAAGGGTCATATTTTCTTAGGAGACCATATATATTGTTGGTATCTTGGTTTTAATTGGTTATGTCCCATAAAATCATTGACATGTAACCTTTTACATGGATTTCATTGTCACATGATATTAAATAGCATGGTTGGGTCCAAGTCTGGTTACCTAAGAAGTGATGTGTCTAGTAAAAATACATTGAACTACAGGTATTATATTTCCACTCATGAGGATATGTAGTAGGCCCATTTTATAGGTTCAATCATGACATACAAATTTATCCCATCCCCCATGGATAATGATAAAATCCAGAGTACCACCCCAATTTTCATAAACCTATAATTTCTTTTGTTGATGACTAAATAATCCTTAATTTATCCTCAGAGGGAGGCATTTTTGTGGAACCAAATATATATATAGATCCTTCCAGTGAAAAAGAATTATAGATATTTAGAGTTGATTTAGAATCCAAGATTAATCGTGATCAACTAATTCTAGAGGGGTAATCCGAAAACACATTATTGTGAATAAACAAATGATTCATAAACATATGAATGTTGTATAAATCAATAAGAGAGTCTAGGAATATGTGATAGTTTCCCCCAAAAGTGTTAGATGATCCAGAGTTCACATCCTCTGGACCAATGTGAGTTCTTAAGTGTCATTGACCAAATATTCAAATAAACACCTACATTGTAAAAGAAGGTCCATGAATAATGGACATGGGATCCATTGGGTGTTATTTAGATCCATGAACAAACCTGTTGGAGAACATTTATGGATTTTATGATCAACATCAGTAATTTCACACAAGATAACCCCTTGAAATCGACCAACGCAATAATAGAACCATAATTGTTGGTAAAAATGGTATCCTAAATGTAAATGGATTAATTGTGGAAAATCAATCTCGAGATACAATGGATATACTTCCTAGTCCTTTTTAGGAAATTAATATCATTGAGAATAATATTTTAATCAGAAACAATAAATTACCCAAAAAATAATAGAAATAACGAAAGTGATATATAATAATTAAATATTCATAATAACATCATACATATCATATATAAATAATAAATCTATCATTTTTGCAAACGATGATAGTTGGTAATGAAAAAAAAACAACATAAGTACCCGAGGTGGTAGTTTGATATACACACGAACATTGATAGCGTAACCCATTTTATAGAAGTGGGGATGGTTCTATGTCATTACAATATCATTACGAAATCTTATAATTTGGATTTTTTTGAGGCTATTATATAAAAATGATATAATAATAATTGTAAAAATTATAGATGGGAATAATATAATAATGCTCATTGAAAGATATTTCATATTCTTTCTTATTCTCATGATGTTTTCTCTAAATTATATTCAGGTTGACTTTATTCCAATACAAAGGTTTCTAGGATGAGTATAGGGTTATTGAGTTGTTACTTGGGATGGTTTTAGAAATACCAAATAGGTATGATGGTTTGAATAAGTGGGGGTGTGAGTTCCCCTTTATAGTTGATGAGGTGTTTCATTTTTTTACATAACCAATTGTATTCTATATTGGGTGGTATACATTACCTCATGTGAGTAAAAAATTGAATAATAATGGAGGGTAGGATTTATATGGTTGAAAACACCTCCACCAAATGTAAATTCCTCACTGGGGTGCCACACACCAGTGCCCTGAGCTGAATGACTACATGACTTCAAGCTTGAATCCTCATACATCAAAGGCTTCTAACAAGTAGCAAGGGTATAATATACTTCATAGTGACACTATACCATCTATATCAATATAGAAAAATAGTGAAAATAAATAAGAATCACTAGATGATATTTTCAATAATTAAACCAATGTAGTGTCATAAGATGACTAAAATAAGATTCCAGATATCCAAAACTAAAAAGTAGATATGTAATTCCAAATACATGTTAAATTTCATTATGGAAAACTAAAAATAAAGAAACACACTGAAAATATCCAAGATGGTCCTAAATTACTTTTGGTTCCCTCATACATGAACTAATATAAATCATCCATCTAACACATGGCCTTTTCCATTATTCTATCATGAAAATCATGAAGTCAATTTGGGTACCGATCTTGCATTAGAAGAAGTGTGTGTGTATAACTTTTTAGACCACCCCAAAAGATTCTGAAACAATTTCCAATCAATAAAAATTTATGTAGTTCTATATATAAAAAATAAAATAAATAAAAAATAGTTTAATTTTTTTTTCAATTACCCATTCTCTAACGACGTAACTCATGGGTTCCTGAGGATACACGAACCCTCAATAACTACTTCGGGACATAAAAGAGTATTATCTATATCATATATTCAATTCAAAATTCATGATAACAATTTAAAATTCATTATATATATATATATATATTCATATTATGTCTAATTGTAACTTCATTCTATTTTCATCATTTTTGGGCCTAGATCTATATGCTATGTTTCCTGTGGGTATTTCAAGAAGTAGTCCATGAACACAACTCATTTATCGACAAAAACACATGTGGGATTTTGAAACATAAGTTTACTTCCCACATTAATTTCTATTATGGTATATTAATGATGTAGACCCTGTCCCATATTCATTTGTCACAATAGATGTTTCATATAGTAGACCATATCCCACAAACGTATATCACATGTGTCACAATATTACATATATCACATAAGTAAAAGATAATCAATAATGACCCACTACTTTCATTTTAAATCACAATATGCTAGTTAAATTGAAAAATCCAACCATGGATAAAAAATTAATCATACAAAAGGTATATGAATAGTCAACATTATTCCTATTATCATCATTTAATAATATATAATTTTAACCAATTATCATGAATCCAATTTTTACATAATTCCCATATTTAATTTATTCATAAACTCATTAATTGAGAAATTAAATAACCAATTAATTAACTAAAAAAACATTAAACTAATTAATAAACATCTAAAATTCTATGAACATATTAATTTATTATCAAATTAATTAACAAAAATCTATATTCTCATCATCCAATTCATTTTTCCCCAATTAATTAATCAAAATCCACTTTCTTAATATCCCATTAATTAATTAAACAATTAATAAATCCAAATAAAAAATACCAATAACAAATTAATTAATTCACCAATTATTAAATTCAAATCCAAAATCCCAATATTCTATTAATTAATTCACTGATTAATGAATCCAAATATACAATTCCATTAGGAAATTAATTAATTCACCAATTAATTAATCAAATTCTACAATTTAATTTCCCTAAATTTAGTCCAATTAATTATCACATATCTTGTTAATTATATCAATTATATTATCAATAATATTTCACTATCATTTAAAATGAAAAGTAATAATTATGTACACATAATTAAATCATGACCACATGATTGTAATTATACCACCAAACTCATGATTTTGGACAAAAACATTCCAATTAAAATCGGTAATTAAGTGGAATGATCAAGCATAAAAAAATATCAAGATATTGATATGAATCCTAGATCCAATATCCAATAAACCTTGATCTAATAACTAACTAATTGTAGATAGAAAAACAATCTTTTATTTGGAAATAGTATTTTGAGAGATAGATAACTAATTTTTAAGAAAAGAAATACCCATAGAGGTGATTATCTTTAATTGGGGTATAAAATCACTAAAATAGAGGTTAAAAGTATTTTAAATCTATCCAAGATCCACAAAAAATAGATTAAATTCTTAGGGTGGAATTTTGTTGAGTTAGGGAGATTTCTAGGTGGTTATTGAATTTTGAATAACATTTTTTTGGCATTAATTTTCATATACACGATTTAAAACTCAAGGAACATGGTTTTCCCAAATCGTATTTCAAATTGTGACCCAACAATTAGGGATTCATATAGTTACTACTATAAGGGTGAATAGTTTGAAAACCATGTCCAGCCATGTGAATCCCTTCATTGGATTCACATAGTTTTATTGCATGGCTGCATTGTATTGGAATACAATAATCCATCCATGAACTACCTTACTTATTCTATAAAACATAAAATTTTAAGAAAAATTCATCCATGATAAAACCCAAACTGAAAATACACAAAACATGGAAAAAGAATGCCTGCATAAAATATTATGACATTTCCTGAAATTGTCATGATATTACAATATACCCACCTTATAACATCTCAAAAAAAATTTGTAAACCCAAGAATTGCTAAAATTATTAGGTAAAAGTATTGGTCTACTGAGACCAAATATATACCTCTCTCTCCCATGTTTACTACTAAATATAGACATGTTTCCAAAATAAACAATCTATCGTCATGATCATCCACCAAAAATCATTCTCAATGGGATACAACTCATTTCATGGATTTTACGCAAAAGATATATTAGTCTAAAACTAAACATCATCTGTGTTTATTAGATGATGAGGTTCAGGGTGATACAATTAAATGTAGGACACAAAAATAAATCAGGCATATAAATGTAACTCTATGGAAGATGAAATCAGTACATCACCATTCAGATTCTCTCCCCAACTGAAATCGGTCCAACAATTTTGGACTCCAACATTCCCTCTCTATGTGAACTGTGAGGACCCAATCAGGGAGACACCCAAATTAATACAAAATCACCTTCTATAATCTCTTATGTTCATCAATATCTATTTTCCTAAAAAAATTCTACTTTTATCCATAGACAATCACTTTGGAATCAGTTGAAACTCCTCTAACATCATCTCTATGAGACATCAACCTACTAGTTCTTACTAACCTACCTCCATCTATCATATATGTGACATCATGTCCTTCAATAAAGAACCTCACATAGTTCTATCTGATTAGTTTCATGATATGTGTTTTTATTGGTGAACTCCACTTGTTCTAGTTTCTCTTTCCATGATCCATCGATGTCTAGAACTCATGCTCATAGCATATCCTCAAGCACCTATATAGTACACTTATACTCCCTATCTATCTATGTGTGTAATATCATACTCAATAAAACAAGTGTACCAAGGACGTTCTACAAGATATTATGGAAGTGTGATGTAAATCACGATTCCTATTCTAAATTTATAGATTATGGAACCTCGTGAAGGTGAACTATCTCTCATACTTCCATGTATCCTAACTATTCCACTATGAATGTCTCTATTATATGTATAGAATCCCTTACAAAGAAAAATGTAACAATGTCCCACTACCATTTCAAAATAGGATATGGTTGTGGTAAATCCTTATGATTTTGATACTTATCCTTCACCTTTTGATAGTAATAGCATTGTGAAATGAACCCTTATATCTCATTTTTTCATTCCTGACCAGAAAAATATTGAACTCAGGTCACGGTACATTTTAGTTTCACATGGGTGCACCACCTACTTTGATGCTTGAAATTCATGAATTAGGTACTCTTGAATAACCACAAGAACCACAACATGATTACTAACATATATTATCTCATCCTCATCTATATTATATTCAAAAGATGTATCCCAACCTATATGTCTTCCTTCAAGGAAAAAATTCTTAATCCTCATAATTCTTATCTCTAATAAAACTCAAATGTGAAAACTCCACTAAAACTAATATGTGAGTCATATTCTACTAATGTTCTTGATGAAAAACGTGTTTCTTATCTAGTAAATCATTTTATCCACTCAACACCTGACTACTAAACTTATGGAGTTTTTGTTTTCCTACTTCAATCATCGACAACACTTTTCCCTTTCCCAATCATATATTCTTTCTTGAAATCAAATGAATATATATACCAAAACCACCTCCATTACATTTGATTCAGATATCTATGAAAAAGACATAATTTATGGTATTTTGATCATTATATATATAAATACTTCAACCAAAACGATAATTTTAACAACAGTTAAAATCATTAAACAATACTTCCAAATTGAGGTCATTCATAGGGTAGTTCTAGTCATGTTACTTCATATTTTGAGACCCATACACACAACTCTCTCTCACTGCCTAAAAAATGCTATGAGACTGATCATAGATGTATCAGAAAACCATATAACCCTAATCTCTCTATAGTATCACTATTAGTGATTAGGTTAATCTTGTCTTCAACTTCTAGTAGGTATTTTCACTTTCTTTTGACCATTAAAAATTTATTCCCTTATAGTTCTATTATGAAACTAGTGCCTCCACATTGGAAAAAAACTACATAAACCTCTAATAATAGTAATGTATCCCAAAAAATATGTAGATAATTTTTTTTAGGATTATCCCATGATGAAACATTATCTACGTTATATGGGTAAAATAATAGACCTTTTGATGAGATTATGTGACCCAATAAGGGTTTCTAATCACTCCAGAATAGAAAATTGCATATCTTGGTGTGTTGAATATTGTCTCTTAGTGTAAACATGACGATTTCAAGATGTTGGGAATGATAATTATTATTCATGGAGTACACAAAGATGTAATAAACAAACAAATACCAAAATATGATCCAGGTATGGGTTTCGTAATATATTCTTCAGGGTCATAAACATTGATGGTTCATTCTCTAACCAAAACAACAACATGATGATATCAAATATTGGGTATCTAATTTTGAAATAATTAGTATTTATATAAAGAGATATAACTATCAAATGATGATAGCCCTATCTCAAGAAAATCTTCTAGAAGATTCAATCTCCTTTGAACTTGTCAAAAATATCACCAATTTTTGGAGAGGATTCCACTTCTTTACGGTCATCCTGTTTATCTTCTAATAATAAATGCAAAAGAACGTGATTCAAGAATTATTTTTACAAAAAAGAAGTTACAAAACCACAAGGTGACCTACATAGAAAGATAAACCCCTTATCCAGCCACTCATACATCTGTGTCTTGAGCTATTTAATCTGTTTAGTTTTCATTATGAACAATGGTATATGAACTATATCATCCACAAACATATTCACAATTATTAATTCAACACCTATATCAAGTGGAATCCCTAATATGTAATCATGAAAAACTCTTGAAACTTTTCCACTAAGGATGGAAACTCATCGGGATCCACACCCCCATCATTGAGTAATAAACTAGAAATATCGTTGGTGAGCTCACCATGTTGCTGATAAACTGACCCTGTACAACCCTCCTAGATATCTGATTCTCTATTATTGATCAATTATTTACCTATAAAATATTTAAAATTCTTAATCCCATATTAAAAATCAATGTGGTCTCATTATGAAACTGACATGTGTTGCACTACCGTACTAATATGGTTGGTCTTTCCCAAAAACTCCATGTCTGTTACTTCAAACAGCATGACTCATAAAACAATAACTACTAGATTGGTATAGTGTTGAAGACCCCCTTCCTATACTTTATAACATCTAGTTTTTACACAAATACCCATATATCATCAGTTCCTACTAACCCTCTATAGATATACAATCCTTACACCGCCTTGACACTCTTCTAGTGTCTTGGGGGTATAATCTACGAACGTTTATCGACCTAACACATTGGTGAAAGATCTCTCAATAAAGGTATTATGTAACTGAACCTTTCCACTTTATACTCGACTTCCTACCACCCTATATAAAATAATTATAGATATTATTCATACTCTTAGAAGTTTTACCACCTGACCATCAATTAAAAGACACATGTTCTACACTTGAAGCCCTATTCAGATTCCCTTGAATTTAAAAGCATAATTCACTACTACTAAAAACCTAATCATCCTAAATATATTCGACTAGGACATAATTTCACATTTAATACCATCTTGATATATATTTTCTATATTTTCATAATTTATTTCCATTGATGGAGATAATAAATGGATGTATCTAATGTGTTCATCATATCCATCAAAAACATTCTCCAATGTGTCAACCACAGTATTTCAACTACTCTCTCCTACATGAAAATATTAGGATAAAAGTGATAAAATAAATAATACTAAAATTCCTTCCACTATATATTCTTTATATGATCATCTTGAGTATGAATGTTCCATCATATCTTCACTAAAATACATAACATATAAGAACCCAACTTAACCCTCTTCTCAACTAATGTCTCTAAAGGGTAGGGTATAGTCTGGATGGACACAACCCCAAACTCTTCTTACTCAAGTCCACCCTCACCGGTAAACATTTTAGGGTACTAGAAATGATGATCCTATGATATATTATACATTCTTTTCAAATCCCTCCATTGGTATATTTCCCTGAGTTGTATGAAATGAAAAATGTTCTCTCATAAATATTATCTCACTTCCTCACTCGGCAATATCGATGCATGAGAATCCACTGCTGGTGGATTATTTCCATCCAAATTTTTTTGACATCCCATCAATAGTATTCATAATTTTGTCTTGTCAATACAATTCCAAAGATATTTACGAGGAAACATAATTTAACATCAAAACATTTATATATGACGGGTTCACAATAAACATTGATTAGTCATTCCAAAAATAAAAACTATCATACATCAAAAACCAATGCACTATTATTATCCATCACAAACTACCATCATGGTATTGGTGATAAAAGGGGAAACAGATTATAATTATTCACATTTCTCATTACATACATAATTTCCATTTATATTTTAAACAACATGAATCATTACCCATTTCAGGTAATACATGGAACCTTTTCATTTATGTTACACAATAAATCAGAAAAATCATTTAAAGGAATACAAAAAAATGATTTCGAAGTTGACACCTAAAATAATTCAGATCATAATAAATTACGAGTTCTCATAATGATAGATGGATCCTAAAATTTCATTCCATACTGGACCACAAGTTTATTATTAGAAAAATATAGAAACAATATTCACAACACACAAAAATTTCATCACTCGATGTGAAATGACATTCAACTATAAGAAAAATTACCTATAATAATACTCCCTTCTAGGGCACTTGGAATTTACCCCTAACATGGGTTATCTACTCCCATGCATGAGCTCTTAACCAAATCCCGACTCATCATATTCTCAGGTCTGCCTTTCCAAAATAGAAATAAAATATGAAATAAAAGAAAAATATGTTAATACTATATTTTAATGTCCAAACCCTAGTGCCAGACACCAATGCCCTGATCGAGATAGTTACATAACCTCATAGAGGTATCCCCTATTTCTGAGAGAGTTTTTTCTACTAGTAAGGGTCTCATATCGATCATAGGGAGACTTTAAACTCCTTATCAAAATAGGAAAACAAAATATATAAATATGAATAACCATATGGTACTACCAATAACAAAATAAAGAAGTGTCACATATTTTCTAAAAAAGGAAATACAATATCCAAAACAAAATAGTACATATTTTCTACCAAATACATGTCATGTTTCAAAATGAAAAACCCAAAATAAATTAAAACAATGAAAACACAAGAGGGTCCTATATCACCTATATTTACCTCATCCATGATCCATACCTACTCATCCAAAATACACAAGACCATTTCCCTTATCTTGTCCTCCAAACATGAAGTCCATTTAAGTACCCATCAGAAAACTTGAGTAGGGATTGATGTAAACATAATAATCCACCCCCAATGTTTTAGAAAACAATATACCATCAATAATAGTGTACAAAATTATATAATTAATAAAATAAAAGAAATATTGTAATGAGTTTACATTGATTAAATTAAAAATTATTAACCACATTACTCCGGGGTTGCTAAGGACACCCAAACTCTTAATAAACTTATCTTCATGTGATGGAGTCTAAACAATATTGCATGTTTAATTAAATATTCAATATAAAAAATTGGATTTTATTATCCAATTTAGTTCAGTTTATGTTATATCCATTTAGAACCACATACAAATGGATGCATTTTTTAATTGGATCATCATGACTATGACCAATTGTGTATTTGAAGAAGTTGTGCATGACCAACAACACATTTATCCATCAAGCACATAATTGGGATTTTGAAGTGGTAGTCTATGACCATAACTCATTTATCACTATGAGCTTCATATGTACCAGACCATGTCCCAAATTCATTTTAAACTCTAGTCATTCGATGCAGCGAACCATGTCCCACACTTCTATAACACATATATCACATCAATCAAGTATAACCCACAATATCCCAATCACCAAATTACATATCATGATATTCCATTACAATTATAAAAAACATGATAAAAAATTTAATAAAATATAAATAATTTTAAAAATCACCATTATTAAATTTATAAGCATTTATTCATATATACTATTTAACCATTAAGTTTAATCCAATTTTCAAATAATTTTCATAGTCAATTAATTAAAAAACACATTAAATGAAAAATAATACAACAAACTAATTAACAAAATCAATATTCATTTAATCAATAAAAATAAACATTCCAAAAGTCAATATAATTAGTTCACTAATTAATAACACCAAATCAACATTGACAATATCCCATTAAATAACTCACCAATTAGTTAATCCAATTTTACAATACAAGTATCCAATTAATTAATTAAATAATTGATTCTAATAAATCTACAATATCAATGTCCATTTAACTAATACAAAAAATAATTAATAAAAATCCATATTTCTGATATCTCTTTAATAAATTCACTAATTAATTTAGATAATTGCACAAATTCAATTTGCCAAATTAAGTCCAAATCATTATCATAAGGAAAAAATGTTAAATCAATTAAATTATTTGTTGAATTCAAAAATAAAAGAAAAAAAGGTAATAACTAATTTTAGTCTATGGGTTTTTAATTTAAACCACCTACCTCAAGATTGTTCGCAAAATCTCTCTAATTTAAATTCCCAATTTTTCTAAATGATCAATAGTACGATGAAGAATGTTATTTAAATATGAAACCTAGACCCATGATCAAATGAACCAATATTGTAACACCTCTAGATTTTATGAAAAATATTATTTTTAATTTTATTGTTGTCTTGTGTTGTATGCTACACCAAAAGGAGCGTTCACTACACACATCCCTGACTTGGCTTGCATTACACGCAATCACAACCTTCCATGATAGCTGTGATGTATGCAATACCGAGTTTCACTAAACAATGATATGTTATATAAACTAGCCGTTATGAATAGTAATACCCTCTTTCTAAAATTTTATAAATTTTATCTTTTGAAATGTAATTCATTTTTGGATTCGGAATATCAAAATCATCCTAGGGTGATTTTTGATATCTTTCTGAAAACATTCAATTTTTGATGAATAGTGAAAACACTCGGTTACTATTTAAAAACCAAATTTTTATTTAAATAATTATTAATTTTATTTAAATTATTTTTAGGTCAAAATTGATGTATAATACCTATATAAGTTAAATGTAATTCATTATTGTCATTTTATAATAATTTTAGATATATAAAAATTTTATTGAACTTTTCACCATCTTTTACCTACCTCTTAGGAGAAATTGGAAATTTAAATAAAACGTAATTTTACCACTTTATGAGTGGAATTTTGAAAATCTGAGAGACACAGTTAATATGATGGAATAAAATGTGGTTCAATGAGATGAAAATAATTTTTTGGTGAATAGTAACTTTTTTACTTTTATTTACCACGGTTAAAAGTCAATAGGGTAATTAAGGGTAAAAATGATATAATTATTACCCTAACACATGTCCTGATTCTATTGGATAAGTGTAATTCGACCAAAAACAACCTTACGAATAAAATAGGACCATTTAGGACAACTTGTATTAGATTAGGAGATTTATTATTAATTTATTTAAAGAAGGGTTAAAATAGATAACATCAAAGTTTAATAAATAATTCATTTTTAATATAGGGTTATACATAAGACAAATTCAACTATAAATATTCACTAGAAATATAAAAATATTTCCTACATAATGGTATTTTATTGATAATTTTTAGATTTTAAATAATTTAATTTATTTATGACACAATGATGATGCAGTTATTACCTTATTAATGAAATACTAACATAATTGATGTTATAAACACCGAATTAAATGTAATTTTAGGCTTTTTATAAGTTAAACTAATTTTATAGGTTAATATGACATGTTAGTATTGATTTAATTAACTTTTTTTGAACTAATCATGCTGTTATAATTTTCAACAAAATCAAGTACCAAATAGTGTCAAAATTGACATAAAATAGTTTTTAAAACAAATAATATATTATTAATTGTTATTTTATTCCTAAAAATCTATGATTTTCCCAAATGACTTAAATAATGATATATATATTAATTATGAACCACTTGGTATTCTTTTATCTTGTTTTAGTATGTTTATTAACAATATAGTGTAAGAAAAAAAGAAGACACGGTAAAAGATAAATTATTTATCTTAGAGTTAAATCTAAATGACAAGGTTAAAATTGTAACCTAAACTTGTCTAAAATCTGTTTTTGAGAGTATTTTGACCCATACCCTCTTTATCTTCGAAATAAATCAATTTTGAGCTATTATAAACCGAATATGACTTTATTATAAAATAATATTTTAAGTTTTTCCAAAGGCGCCCCTCTCCTCTATAAAAAGGAAACCCCTTCCCTCTTATCTACACGCATTTTTTAGCCTTGAATCTTGGCCATAACCTGCCCATTTCACTTCTCCAGTATCCTAGAAACATTTTCGAGGTTATGGTCTTCTCAGAAGACCAACTCTACTTCCTTAAAAAAAGGCATAAAGGAGGTGCGTAGAAGAGGAGGTAATCTCTTCTTCCGAATCTCTCAAGTTTCATTCTTCTTATACTTCTTACTCTTTATTGGTATAATTATAAATTAATAACATATGTATTACAAATATAAATATATGTAATTATAAATATGATAAAACCCTATTTCACCTTCTATTCATCCTACAGAAAATGAAATCACCGCACGTGCGTACGTACGGAATACCGTCTCCACGCCGTGGTGTAATCTATTTTCGACCACCACCTTACTTGGATGGGTATAATGGTTTAAATAAATAACTATATATGATTATTGTAAAGTGATATTGATTATTATATATTATACGTACACTTTAATATAATTCCACGATCATGGGAATGATATCATCGCTTGTGCGTACGTACGGACTATCATCTCCACGATGCGATGAGATTCATTCTCCATGTTAACCATTCATGAATGATTATAAAGTATATATAATGAATAATAATTAAATATACTACATAATAATGATAATGGATTTATGTATATATATATGTATGTCATCTACTTAATTCCATTCAATTCAATAAGGAAATGAAAACAATGTTCATGTGTACGTACGGCCTACCGTCTCCATAAACGGTGTATTTATTTCCATTATCAATATATAATATATATATGTATATGCTGAATATATATTATATATAAATCATGTTTTACATTTAGGAATTAATTAAATCAGGATATAAGTAATAATATCAAGAATAAGAAGTCGAAACATGTACAATAAATGAAACGATTTGACCCAAATCGCTATTTTTTACATCGAATTTACAAAAGAACAGGTAATATAAAGTCATAAGTAAACCATATATGATATCATAACAATGAATATGATTCTTTAATAAGTAAATGACATTATTTAAATCATTATATAGGAGTTTCAGATACACACGAATCATATCAGACATAAGGTAAGGGATAACTATTCCAATATCATTCTTATCCTAGATTGTTTATACGTAAGTATTTACTGGGGTTAGATTTTTCATCCATGTCCATAAAAATGGTTTTCATAGAGTTTTTAATATTATTCCATGTAATTTTAATGTCATTTTTACCCCTCTATGACTTTTACTTTGTGTTATGGAGGTAATCTTTCTTTTGTTTACCATACATGTTGCTTTTTGTCTTTTTTCGTTAAAAGTACGAGGAGAATCTTTTATTTAACTTATACGGCATGAAATGATTTTTATGGTTTTATAACTTCTTGTTTTCATGAAGCATAATCTACAAGATTTCATGACTATTTTCAAAAAAATTGTTTTTCTATTAAAATTTCATGGCATTTTGTGAAAAGAAAATGATTTTGAAAAAGAAATGATATTTTCCTCAAGAATTAATTTCAAGTGTTTTATCAAAACCATTCTCCACCTAAGATGAAATTATTTCATATGTGTATGTTTCAAGTATAATTTATCTATTATTTACATGGTGTGATTTTTCTTTTGATGAAATGATATCCATTTTTTTATATTGATTATGTTATGATGGCATGATGTTTAAGAATCCCATTCTATTACATGGGTTATGATATGATGTATGATTTATGATTTTGGGGCACACGAAAGAATGATTTCATTATGAGATGGGTGGGACCTATATCTCCCTAAAATTCATTGGGTAAAGATTTATATCTCTTGAGATATACATGGCTGGAACGGTAAGTTAATCTGGTTCAGTGTTACAGGACTAAAACGAGGAGTGAACTCGATTCAGAAAGGGACTTTGTCCACTAAGATGGTCTTGGCAGCAATTCCTTGGATAATATTGAAATCATTTCATGTCATTAATGTTTTTCCACAATTAAAAGTTTTATTTCCATGAAATTTTATCATTATTGTTGTTCCATTATGATCTATGCTTTACGTACTACCATGTTTTATGTCATTGCTCAAGATTTCTACGTTTAAACATTATGTTCATGTTTATATTCTCAAATGTATATGTATTTTTTTATTTTCTCCACGCATACCCTTAATGAGAATTTGAGATCACCCTTTATATTTTTTATTTTCCCCAGTATATAAAGAAATGTTTTAGATTAGAAAACAAAAGGGTAATTTCTTTATGGGAGATGTTGAATATCTTTCACCATGATTAGAAGATTATGTTCTGAGTTTCCAAAGACACTAAACTATTACGGTCCTTTGGTGTCTGTTTTTTTATGTATTACGTATTCCTCAAAAGTATTTTAATTTCTATGTACGTCAAGCTTTGGGTCTCTATAGTTGGTATTAGAGGAAATGTTAAGTTAACATTTGTAAAATAGGATAAGAAAACTTTAGTGAAATCCCTAGAGTTATTTCTATGGTATGTCTTAGTATGTCCCTAAGGTTAAGTATAGGTATAGGTTATAGTCCTATAATTATGGTAATGATTTTCGAATTTAACCTAATATGTTAGATATTGAAGGTAATCCCCCTTGATTATGTTTTTGGCCTCTCACACTATTCTTTTTGGGATTTAGAAAATGGCTGGAAACAGGAAGATTCACGATAATGGAAGATATGATGGACAATGGAATGATATTCTTCATGAGAAACCAAATGAAATTGGATCTGGAAGTCTAAATATCGTTATTATGCCTAATCAGCAATCTCAAAATATGATCAATAATCTCAACTTTGGAAAGTATCCTGACTCAGCTAATAAGAGAATGATGGACTTTCATGATGATCATAGAGGAATGAAAGTTCAATTCCCCTAATGTAAATCATGTGGGAAGAGGCATAAAGGAGAATGATTCAAAGGAATTGGAAGATTCTTTGGGTGTGGAAAAGAAGGAAACAAATCCAGTATGTGCAAAAGAAAAGGTTCAGTTAACACCATGGAGAAGGATAATGGTATTGCTACGACATCAACAATGATTAGATGTTTGAAATGTGGGATATATGGGCATTATGCAAACCAATTCTCTAAGGGAAAATTTCATGAAGAGAATCTGCATGGTCATATGGGTAGTATTTATGTGGATGATGATGAAGAGACTACAAATGATATATGATATGAAAGAAGTGTTGAAGCTCAGTCAGTTGTTTAAGAAGGTATTGGAATGATTGTATGTTTATGAATAGTTGTTTTGTATAGTTAATGGTACTATGGAATAAGGAATCATCTAAGGATTGTTACATTATTTTTTTTCTTAAAGTATTTGAAAGTATATGTTAAATGGTACCGGTAACCATTAATGGTTATTCAGATATTTTTGGAAAGAAGATAATATGCACATAATGAATGGTTAAGGAGAAAATAATATGTTTAATAGTATTCATGATCTCATGATTGATATAAGGACTAAGTGATATAATTGTTTGAGTATATTGAATTTTGGGAATTTTGGTATGTGGAAAGAGTTAACATCAAACTACATTAATGTTTTCACTAAGGATAAATGTTTATAAATTTTTCAAGAGAATACATGATTAATGAATTCACATGTTTGGAATGTAACCAACAAGATATATGGTATGATAAATGATGGTATTCATGTTCTTGTTATGTGACCTTTCTAGTAATCGTTTTCTTTATACTATAAGATTGGACATAAGTATTTTCTTTAAGATTAAAGGTTGGAATGGAATAAGTTGGACATCAGATAGAATTGTTAAAGGCTTGAACTTTTTTCAATATTATTTGTGGAATGTTATAATAATGTAGTTTCAGAAAAAATAAAACCTGCAGGACGGGCGACACCCCGTCGTGTCGGACAAGGCTGTGGGAATCGATCCCACAACTAAAGTGCGACATGCCTTTATTACATACAACTAGCCTAGAGGAAGTCCCTGGTTAGTAGAAACTAGTTTTATTTTATTAAGCGGTATGATAGATGAAGTATAAGTCCATTGTTGGAATCATATACGAATAATCTCACCATAGATGGACTTATGTATATTTAATAACTTATGCGAACCATTTAGTTATAAAAACAGATGGGGTGATTTATCATTCTATCGCATGATCAGCTATCACTTAATGAATGAAAAATTCAGCTTCATTTCTTTAAATAGAGATGAAGTGTAAATTGTTCATGGAATGACCAAAAATGATATTACACTAGAATCAAGTAAGTATTTCTCTTTATGTAAAAGTTCATCAACATTAGGGAAATGATCTTGAAAAAGAAAAATGTTGTCCTAGGGCACTTATAACCGATGAATCAGATGGTACCTTAGATCATCACAAATTTATGGATTTGTGATTGTTGTCTTTTTCATAGCCATGTTCTCTACCACTCTACCTCAGAACATGATGGATAGATTTCTCTTCCACATCCATATTTTCACATATGTTCTTCTATGTGGAAACCCAGTGATTGGTTAATTAGGGTAACCATTACATTTCATACTTTAGTTTTTAAGGATTTTATTTGGTATTCCTTTTTACGATGTCGGTTTCTATGAAAGAAACTTCTAAGTAGTAAACCATTTATAACCCCGATGAATTTCGAGGGCGAAATTTATTTTAAAGGGGGTAGAATGTAACACCCCGAGATTTTATGAAAAAAATTCTTTTTAATTTTATTAATGTCTTGTGTTGTACGCTACACCAAAAGGAACTTTCAGTACATGCTTCCTTGGCTTGGCTTGCACTACACGCAATCACGACCTTCCATGATAGCTTGTGTTGTACACAATACCGAGTTTCACTAAACAATGATATGTTATATAAACTAACCGTTATGAATAGTAATACCAACTTTTTAAAATATTATAAATTTTATCTTTTGAAATGGACTTTATTTTTGGATTCATAATATCGAAATTACCCTAGGGTGAATTTTTGGTATTTTTCTGTAAACTTTCAATTTTTGATGAATAGTAAAAACACTAGGTTACTATTTAAAAACAGAATTTTTATTTAAATAATTATTTATATTATTTATATTTATTTTAGATAAAAATTGATACATAATACCTATATTAGTTCAATGTAATTAATTAGAGTCATTTTATAATAATTTTAGATATATAAAAAATTTATTGAACTTTTCACCATCTTTTACCCACCTCCTGGGAGAATTTATAAATTCACATAAAACTTAATTTTACCGCTTTTGTGAGTGAATTTAGAAAATCTGAGAGGAACAATTAATATCAAGGACTAAAATGTGGTTCAATGAGATGAAAATAGTTTTTGGTGAAGAATAACTTTTTACTTTTATTTACCACGGTTAAAAGTAAATAGGGTAATTAAGGGTAATGATATTACTATTACACTAACACTTATCCTAATTCTAATGAATAAGTCTAATTCAACCAAAAAAACCTTAGGAATAAAATATGACCATTTAGGTCCAATTGGAATAGATTTGGACATTTATTATTAATTTATTTAATGAAGGGTTAAAATAGTTAAAATCAACGTTTAATAACAAATTAATTTTTAATATAGGATTATACATAATATAAATTCGACAATAAATATTAATTAGAAATATAAAAAGATTTCCTACATAATTGTATTTGATTTATAATTTTTAGACATTGAATAATTTAATTTATTTATGACATAATGATGATGCAGTAATTTCCTTATTAATGAAATATTAACATAATTGATGTTATAAATAACCAAATAAATGTAATTTTATACTTTTTATGAATTTCACTAATTTTCTAGGTTAATATGACATGTTTTTATTGATTTAATTACCTTTTTTCTAACTAATCAGGCTGTTATAATTTTCACAAAAATCATGTACCAAATAGTGTCAAAACTGACATAAAATAGTTTTTAAAACCAATATTATATTATTAATTATTATTTTATTTCTAAAAATATAAGGGTCGGCCAAATGACTTATATAAAGGTATATATATTAATAATAAACCACTTGGGGTTCGTTTGGCCTGTTTTAGTAAGTTTATTAACTATATAGTGTAAGAAAACAAGAAGATACGGTAAAAGATAAATTATTTAACATAGAGTTAAATCATAAGATAAGGTTAGAATTTTAACCTAAACTTGTCTAAAATTTATTAATTGAGATTATTTCTACTCATACCCACTTTATATTCGAAATAAATCAATTTATAGATATTATAAACTGAATATGACTTTATTATAAAATAATATTTTAAGTTTTTCCAAAGGTTCTCCTCTCCTCCACTGTAAAAAGGGCACCCCTTCCCTCTTCTCTTCACACCCTTTTGAGCCTTGAAGCTCAGCCAACCCCTGCCGATTTCTCTTATCCACTTCACTAGAAACATTCTGGAGTTTATGGTCTTCTCAAAAGATCAACTCTACATCCTTAAGAGAGGGCTTAAAGGAGGTGCGTCGAAGAAGAGGTAATCTCTTCTTCCGATTCTCTCAAATTTCTTTCTTCTTCTACTTCTTCTTCATTAGTTGTACCATTATAAAGTAATAACATCATTATTAATTATATACTTATATGTTATTATAAATATTAAACAACCCTATTTCACCTTCTATTCATCCTACAGAAATATAAATCACCGTGCGTACGTACTTACGGAATACCGTCTCCACACCGTGGTGTAATCTGTTTTCGACCACCACTATACTTGGATGGGAATAATGGTGTAAATAAATAACTATATATGATTATTGTAAATTGATATTGATTATGAAATGTTATACAAACACTTCAATACAATTCCACGATCATGGAAATGATATCATCGCTCATGCGTACGTACGAACAACCATCTCCACGACGCGATGAGATTCATTCTCCATGTTAAACATTCATGAATGATTATAAAGTATATATAATTAATAATAATGAAATATATGACATAATAATGATAGTGGATTTATATATATATATATATATATGACTGTCATCTTCCTAATTCCATTCAATTCAATAAGGAAACGAAAACAGGGTTCATGCGTACGTACGACCTACCGTCTTCATGAACGATGTATTTCTTTCCATTATTGAAATATCATATATATATATGTATATTCTGAATATATATTATATATAAATCATGTTTTACATTTTTTAATTAAGTAAATCATGATATAAGTAATAACATCAAGAACAACAAGTCAAAACATGTACAATAAATGAAACTATTTTACCCAAATCGCTGCTTTTACATCGAATTTACAAAAGAACGTGTAATATAATGTCATAAGTAAACCATATATGATATCATAACAATGAATATGATTCTTTAAAAATAAAATGACATTATTTAAATCATTATACAGGAGTTTCGGATACATATGAAGCATATCAGACATAAGGTAAGGGATAATTATTCCAATCTCATTCTTATCCGAGATTGTTTATACGTAAGTATTTACCGGGGTTATATTTTTCATCCATATCTATTAAAAAAATTTAATAAAGTTTTTAATATTCTTCCATGTATTTTTAATTTCATTTTTACCCCTAAATGACTTTTAATTTGTGTTATGGAAAGAATATTTCTTTTGATTACCATACGTGGTACTTTTTGTCTTTTCCGTTAAAAGTACGAGGAGAATGTTTTCTTTAACTTATACGGCATGAATAGGTTTTTATGGTTTTATAACGCCTCGTTTTCATGAATCATAATCTACAATATTTCATTACTATTTTCAAAAAAATTATTTTTCTTTTAAAATTGCTTGTCATTTTGTGAAAATAAAATAATTTTGAAAAAGAAATGATATTTTCCTCAAGAATTTATTTCAAGTGTTTTATCAAAACCATTTTCCACCTAAGATGACATTATTTCATATGTGTATGTTTCATGTATAATTTCTCTATTATTTACATGGTGTGATTTTTCTTATGATGAAATGATCTCCATTTTTTATATGGATTATGTTATGATGGCATGATATTTAAGAATCCCATTCTATTACATGGGTTATGATATGATGTATGATTTATGATTTTGTGGCACACAAAAGAATGATTTCATAATGAGATGGGTGGGACATATATCTCCCTATAATGCATTGGGTAAAGATTTATATCTCATGATATAGACATGGCTGGAATGTTTAGTTAATCCGGATTCGTGGTACAGGACTGAAACAAGGAGTGAACTCGATTCCGAAAGAGACTTTGTCCACCTAGATGGTCTTGGAAGCAATGCCTTGGCCGCTATGGAAATCATATCAAGTGGTCAATTTTTTTTGTCCCAATTACACGTTTTATTTCCAAGATATTTTATCATGATTTTTGTTTCATTATGATCTATGCCTTACGTACTACCATGTTTTATGTCGTTGCTCAAAATTTTCATGTTTCACCATTATGTTGATGTTTTTATTTTCAAATGTATATGGTTTGTTTTATTTTCTCCATGCTTACCCTCACTGAGCATTTGAGCTCACCCTTTATATGTTTTATTTTTCCCTGGATATAAATAACGGTTTTAGGGTAGACAAAAAAAGGGTAATTTCTTTATGGGAGATGTTGAAGATCTTTCACCATGATTATAACATTATGTTCTGAGTATCCAAATACACTAAACTATTACGGTCCTTTGGTGTCTAGTTTTGTTATGTTTTATGTATTCTGCAAAAGTAATGTAATGTCCATGTACTTCATGCTTTGGGTCTCTAAAAATATCCATTTATAATATAAATAAACACATTTTAGCAGTAGATACAACATCCCTATATTATCTAGAAACTGGAGCAGGAGAGAGATATCTAATCAGTATGATATTACATTCCGGGAGAGGTGGATATCATTAAATTTGGATTCTATTCTACAAAAAACATCGGTTTTAAGGCCATAGAATCAATCTGGGTCCTCAAAAAACAAGGGAAAACATGGGGGGTCCATATTGGTCGATTAAGAGTGAATTTTTGAATGTATAAGAAGTTTAATTCTAATTTTTGATTGAATAAATTATTTTATTCATATTTTCGTACTTGGGTGGCATAATAACCTATATATGTGTGCCTCTACTCACATAGTAATGTAAACAATACTAGAAGGGTTTATAGTGTGAATACCCATGAGTAAGCCATAAAAAGACCATCTATATGTGTTTGAAATTCTTATTACCTACGTGCATGGTTTTAGAAAATTGGGCACCAAATGTGCCCTTCCCCACTTCTTTCAAAAAACATCCAATTTTCACCCAAACACTCCCATGAAAAAACACAAAATAAATGAACTCAAAAATAGAAAAATGAGTAATTAAAAACATGGTTATGAAATCTCTATAAAATGATTGGATCGTTCAACATAGTAAATTGAAATTTTTTTATCATTTTATTCCTTAGTCAATAGGTTTACTCTATTTTATCCACTTAGTGTCTACCCGTGGAACTTATATCTTTTTTTATGTAGGAAATTAGTCAATTAGGAAAAGGATAAATATGATTATTATTAGATAATTGAGACCCCATAATTATAAATATAATTGTTTTTTAAAAAATATTAAATCCCATGTGCGTGTAAAATTAATTTTAAGGGAAACACATGAATTATGAAAACAACTATTTTAATCATAATTACAATAATTTATTGTTTATGTTCTCAATAATAATAAGGTAAAAAAATTAAGATAAACTTATTAGATAACATAAATTGTGATAATTCCAAATATGGAATCCATTTTTTCAAATATTACTCAAAAAAATTTGAGAATATCATTTTTAATTAATCTCTTAGACAGAATGAGAAGGTGAGTTTTTAATGAGAAAAATTTCAAATTTGAAAATGTCTTTATATCTAATTTTTAAGAAGTTAATTACATTGTGTTACATTAGATTAATAGTGTTTTAATATAACTAATAATATGGTAAAAAATTTAAAACATAATTTAACATTGTAAATAATTTAGGAAAAAATTATTTTTTAATTAAAATTTAGTATATGCAAATATATATAAAAAAATAATAATTTTCCAAAAAAACAAAATATTTCACCCTATGATAATTTTAGTATTTTAATTTCAAAAGAAAGTTATAATAATAGTTTTATAAAAGTGAAATATATTTATTTTTAAAGTAATTGTGCCATAAAAATATAACTAACACTATTTTAGAAAAATACAGTTTTTAAGCGTAAAATTTAATTTTTTATTTATTATTATCCAATAAAATTAGATGAATGCTAAAAAGATGATTTTTTAAATTTTATCTAAATTTTATTTAAATAATAAAAAAATTATTTTTTATCATTATTTATTGTTTTACAAATTTGTTTTCATAGAATATAGTTTTTTTGAAAATGATTCCTATTATATTAAAATAGTTTTTATTTTCATTACTATTTAATTGGTCAAAAAAATTATTATATATACTTTTATAGACCATATTTGGATAATTTAGGTAATCATATTCATATTCACCATTCCAATGAATATATGATATATATCATGTTAAATAAAAATATTTTAATTTTACGACACATTTCATTGAAGTTCAGTGTTGTGTGTAGTAAATGATAAACATGGTATTGTAACAGAAGCTAAAAATAGACTTTTGTGTAATACAATGTAATATCAATTTTACATGAAATTGATCCCAAAATTAGTGTTTCATGCCACAAAAAAATATGGAAAATATCTAATAAATTTAAAGAAAACAATTTTACAAAATATCATGTGGTTACACTTTCACCATATTTAGTTTTATTACATTAAAAACATTCACTCATGAATTTAGATGACTCATTATGTAGTTCAATGTGGATGGAAACTCAAAACTACAATGTTTTGGGATTATGTTGTAGAATTAAATATATTAGGAACTGAGATAGATGAATAAATATTAAATTATTTTAGACCTATCTATGATAAAATTAATACATATTAGAGTATATATAAAACATGTACAGATAAACACAAGAGAGGGGAAGTGATTGAATTCAGGGATAAAGAAATCCTATAATGGTCTAAATAGAAGTTATTTATGACATTTGGAAATAAGATAAATTAGGCTTATAGATATATCATTACCATTTTTTGTATTTTTTATTGTGTCATGATGGTTTAATATCACCTATCACATCCATTAAATATCAATAAATATCATGTTATGTTTGATGTATCACTTTTGAGTTATTACATTACTAACAGTTCACATATACCCAAATGAGAGGTCCTCCCACTAGATAAGGATATCTCAAATTATGTAAAACCCTTCTGGATTCTAGATCAATAAGATAAATATCAATATTAGAATACCATACACATGGTCAAATTTTCTTGGTGAGACTCTAAATATTGGGATGATATGTGATAACTCAATTTTGTGATGATCCACAAGTATAATCTCTTGTTCGAATCAAATTTAAAATATTTCAATTTAAAATTTCTTATAAGGGTGGTAAAATTTAATAACCAACCATTTTATGAAATATTTATCTATAAATGTGATTTTTTATATATTGGATTATTTAACTCCCTAATAATCCACAATGCATTTCTCCTTGAATAAAAAAATAGCTTGTGATGTACATTACATCAAGTTCCAGCACCCCACAACCAATCAAACTAGCCTTTAAAAAAGTAGTTATGAATAGTATTACCCTGTATTTTAAATTTTATGATTTATTTTCAAATAGGAATTTCTTTTGGATTCAGAATATCAAAATTGGCTTATGGTGAGTTTTTGGGGTTCTTCTGACAACATTCAATTTTCGATTAATAGTGAAAAACACTACGTTATTCTTTAAAACCGACATTTTATTTAAATAATCATTTTTAATATAAATTTATTATAAAATAAAAATAGATAAATAAAACCTCTATTAATCCAATTTAATTCATTGGAATCATTTTATAAAAATATTATACATGAAATATATTTTGGATCTTTTTAACGCCTTTTACCCACCTTCTAGACACATTTTCAAATTTTCATCAAATGTTATTTTATTTCTTCTATGAATTGATGTTCAAAAATACAATAGAAAATTTTTTCATCAGTATGTAAACTGTGGTTCAATAGGATGAAAATAATTTTTAGTGAATAGTTACTTTTGAATTTTATTTACCAAGGTTAAATGAAAATATGTTAATTAATGAAAAAATTAATAATATAATTACCCCAACACATGTATAAATTCTATTGGATATGTGTATTTTTTCCAGATTAAACCTTATGGAAAAAATATTATCCTTTTTAATCCACTTGGATAAGATTAGGAAATTTATTATATTTTATTTAAAGAAGAGTTAAAAGTGTTAAATTGAAATGTTAATAACTAAACAATTTTTAATACAGAGTTATACATAAAATATATTTGACTATAAATTTCATTAGAAATCTAAAATATATTTCCTACATCATATAAGTTTATTTATAATTCATATAAATTAAATTATTAAATTAATTTATGACATAATAATGATGAAGTAATTACCTTATTAATGAAACACTAAAATAATTGATATTATAAATATTAAAATAAATGTAAATTGACACTTTTAATGGAATACACGAATTTTCTATGTAAATTTCACAATATACGGTTGATGAAATTTATTTTTTCCTATGTAATCAAGTCATTATGACTTCCAGAAAAACCAAATACTAAATAGTGACAAAATTGACCTAAATGAATTTTTTAATCGAATAGTATATTTTTAAATGATATAATATTCCTAAATATATAAGATCAGGAAAAAAGAGTTAGATAATAATAGATATGTCATTAATTAAACACTTTCTTTTATTGGAATATTATTGTAACTATATTAACCATAGAGTATAGAAATACATGAATAGATGGGAAAGGATAAACTATTTTACTAAGAGTTAAATCTAAAATATAAGGTTAATATGCTGACATAAACATGTATAAAACCTATTGGATGAGAGTATATTGACATATTACCACCTTATCATAGAGATAATTCCATTTGGAACTATTAGAAACCTAAATTTTTTTATAATAAAATAATAATTCAATCTCTTCTTCATGTACCCCTTTTATCTTTTATAAAATAGTACATGCCCATCTCTTAAAATAACAACTCCAAATCCATTGGGCTTACCCAACCCTGAAAAATCACCTTAATATACCCTCAATTTATCTTAGAGGCCTTAATTGTATCATAAAGCCATCCTATTGATCCCTTTTGTTCAAACCAAAAGGAAGCACCAGAAGAAGAGGTAATTATACCATCACCTCTTTGAAGGTTTGTTCCTTTTTCCACTCCCTCTTTCTTTTTTGTTCCCATACGAAAATAATAACTCCAGTACCTTCTACATACTGTGATTTTATTATAAATATTTTACAACCATATTGATTATTCTATCCATCCTATGAATAATTATGTCACCATACGTGTATACATACAACTTATCATCTCCATATCGTGGTGTAGTTTGTTATTCAAAACCTTATTTTTTGGATGCGTATAATAATATTGTATAATTTATGTAAATGATAAATATAACATTTTAATTATTCTTTATATATAATATATAATCCAATTAAATACTATTTCATCATCAATATAATGACATTGCCGCACATGCGTATAAACGCCTTACCATCTCCATGATGTGATGAAATTTCATTCCCAATCCAAACCATTCAAGAATAATAATTATTTGATGATTAAAAATTAATGTTTATGCACATATAATAATTTTTTATATAAATCAAAAACATCATATCCATAATAAAAAATAATTATGTCACAAAACATATAAAGAAACATGAATATGTTTACACCCAAAATAATGATACTACTGAAATATTATTAACACTTCAATATTAGAGGATCATATATGATATCATATTTATGTATGTGGTTCTTGAATAATTTAATAATAATGATTTAACTATTATACAGGAGGTTAACCAACCATTGACTAAGTAAATGTGCATGGTAAGGGTTAATTTTACAATCTCTTTATTATCAGAGGTTGTTTATATATATGTATCTCCAAGAAATTCTTTCTAACCCACATATGTGTTTCATAAATATGTATTTCAAATTATTTTTAATATATTATATAAAATGAGTTAAATTAATTTATAAATTTTTTTACTATTTATAAAATGTTTTGAATGAAATATTATTGTTTTTCCAAACAAGGTACATTGTTACCATTTCTACAAATTAAGGAAAGAATGTTTTTTTATTATATGCATCATGAGAAACTATTTATCGCAGTTATAACACCTTTGAATCATCCCTTAAAATATTATATGAATATTTTCAAAAATAAATTTTTTATTATATATCTAAGTTAGTTTTAAATGATTTCAATGTCTATAGAGATATTTCACCCCAATTGTTTTGGTATTTATTTTATCTATGTCAACATCCTTTATTGGATTTTATTCTTGTTTGAAGTTAATTTATTATGATTAAATCATCAATATTGTAATGAAGGTTATGTGTTTTGTTTGACTGTGGATGTTCTATTATTATACCATTCATAGTTTATGGTTAATATATTAACATTTCACATCTTATTTTTAATATGAATGTTTATGTTTTGTTTCAACCATTTCATATGAGGAATGCATTGGATGTAGTAAGTGATTGGCAGGGCCCTCTATAGCCCCTCTATGCATGAGTAGGTCTCATGAGAAAAACATGTGTCTTGGCATAATTGCTTGATAATTTTTTTATTTATAGGCTTGGCACGAGGACTTGACTATGTTGTTATGATGTCCACCATTATGCATTCCATCATTATGAAAATTTCTATAGATATTACATGTGATCATTCGACGATTAAAATATCCCTGTGAATATGTAAATGAAATTATATGATTTATCTTTTTCATATTATTGGGAAGATTAAGTTTAAAAGGCTTTTTGTTTAGTCATATACATTTCCTTAAATGTTTATGCTTATTAATGATAGTTTCTGCTATACAGTTATACTTATTAAGAATCACCCCTTTCTTATGTTTTATCTTTCCCCTGATACGAATAAGTTTATTATGACTGACCTTCTTGGTTAGGCTATGGGATATGAGTGTGTTCAAAAGAGACACAATGTCACTTTTTCATATCATAATGTAATGTAAAACATGTGTATGTATCTAGTAATTCCACGGCTACTAAATTGATCAGTCTTTCGGGACATGATCTCTTGTGATCATATTAATGTTATGTTATAATGAATCGAATCTGGGTAATTGTGGGAAGGGAATTACAGATGGTATCAGTGGATGTTTAGTACAGACCATGGAAACTAGATTTATAAAAACATTGATTAGATAATCGAACCATAAAATAGACATTTAAGATTAGTAGAAAAGACCATCCAAATTTTTTAGAAATATTTATATTATTCGGGTTATCCAAGAAATACATACCTATATGGATAATAAAAGATGATGTGGTTCTGGAATAGATGTACATAGAAGTGAAAAATTGAACAAGGTGTTTTGGGCATGACCCGAGCTTTCCTAGTACACGACAACAAGCCATATTGTGCAGCTGGTTTGACACCCTCATGGGATATGCTTAGGATAATTGACATAGTCATTACAAAATATTATGAATTATTTATATGTAAATAATTTCCTAATGAAATTATTTTTATGATTGTGGGTCATATACATAAATTATTAAATTTATGTTAGGTATTTTAAATGTTTGTAATTATTAATTGTGATTCATGGAATAATCTAGTGTATTCCATTGTTTAAAAATGGTGCATAGTAAAAGTAATGGAAACCGTATCAATGGAAGTAATAAATGTTGATATTTCCCTCTTATTCAAGGTAATTATAGTGGAGTTTGTGATGTAATTGGTGTTGAACATATTATAACCATACGAGGACAACAAAGTTAGGTTACGATTAATAATTGTACCCGTATAGAGCACCCAGATCCCAAATGCAGAGGATCAATGTTAGACCTCTTCATTAAGTAGAAACCACCAATAATTAATGATACTAAAACTCTATTTTTGTTGAGAAATAGATATTTTCTATAGGCAAAATATTTCATGTTTTGGGGAGTAGCAAAAGGGAATAACTTGTCATGGCAATTTATCATCTCTCAGGTGATGCAGATCAATGGTGGTCATTAATTAAAAACACTAAGGAAGATAAATAATATCATATATTTAATGGGGGGAGTTTAAATAGATTTTATTTAAAAAATAATTCCCTCATTAACATTGATCAGATATGGAAAGGCCACTTATGTGTCCGATGAAAAAGGAAGATGAGAATGTAAAAAAGTATGAATCAAACATCACAAGGAAATCGAGACATTCTTCAAATTATATACTTATCCTAAGAATTAATATAGATTGAATTTTTTATGGGTTAAAACCATTTATTCAAAGGTAATTAATCTCAGAATCTTTCTCCTCATGTGAAGATATAGTCTCATGTGCTATCAAGATAGAAAAATAATTCCATATGTCTTAAGAAATTAATAAAAAGTAGTAGAAGAAGAGATTTGCTGAACACTCTGGAAAAAAAATATGGGGAAGAAGAGAAATGTTGAATTTCTATCCTACAGTAAATGTAATATGAAACACCTCAGTACTTTCCTGAAGGGAATGAGAGTCTATTACAAGTTTGGAAAAAAGACCACCTAGATCATGATTTCAAGGGGAATAAAGAATTTGTTGATGTTCAATGATACAATTTAAACACAATGGGTCACTATGAAATTGAATTTTCCATGCATTAAGGAATCTTACCTCAGTAATGTTCATGGGATAAATTCAAAACCTATGAAATCACAACTACTGAGGTTGAAGATCTAAATGATGTGGTGGTAGGTACTTTAATCATTCCTTATAGTTAGACAATGATTTATTTGACTCCAAAAGAAGGAATTATTTCATATCTCTTCAGTTTTCCAAGAAAATTATATATTTCCAATTTGACATTACAAGGGTGTTGTAATTTCAAACTCTTAAAGGAAGTGTCATAGGAACAACATTTTTTCAATCAGTTACCATTATAGCATATAATTTTTTTTTTCAGATGATATTTTTGTCACACCCATGATTTAATTTGATATAATACTTGTTATGTATTAGATTTTAAACCATGATGGGAAACATTTTTGTAAGAAGAAGGAGGTTACTATTTTTTATTATGATAAATAATCCCTTAGCTTTAGAGTAGAAATATCACTATCTGATTCTCATCTAGATCCAACCTTTGTAAGCCAACTAAAATTAATTATTGGGGAGTAAGAGAGTGAAAAAAACTATGGGTGAGGAATGGATTTTTCAAATATTGGATGTACCTATTGTGAAAGAAAACGTTTATGTGTTTATAGAGGATTTACCTAGACATTCTACAAAATGGTAAATTTTGTTTTCCATTAACATAAATCTTGGTTCAATTCCCCAATTGAAGATCCCTAATAGAATGCCCGTAGTAGAATTTTTGGAACTAAATAAACAACTAGAAGAATTGATTAAGAAAGGACTTATTCTCCCTAGTGATTCTCTATGTGGTTCCCCTATTAATTTTCTATGAATAATGATGGATCATTGAGTTTTTTCATTGACTATAGGGAGAAAATTGGTATAACACTAATAAACAAGTATCCTATACCTCAAATTGAATATTAATTAGACCATATTTATGGAGCTAAATATTTTTCAATGATTTACCTCGGATTGTGGTATCATTAGTTGTGTGTGAAGAAGGAATAAATTCCAAAGATTTCATTTCAAACTGGTTATGGGAATTATGAGTTTATAGTAATGCCTTTTGGGATGAATAATGCTCCCTCTTTTTTCATGGATCGAATGAATAGATTTTTCAAGTAATATCTTAATGACATTGTATTTTTCTTCAAGAGATATCTTCTCATGGACATATTGTTTCTAAGGATGGAATCCCTATTGACCCTTCCATGATAAGGGAAATCCAAAATGTCCATTACCAATGATTATAACAAAGGTACATAGCTTCATTGGTTTAATAGGTTATTATTGTCATTTAATCTAGAATTTTTCTTGTTTGGATAACCCATTAACCAAACTCACACATAAATGTGTAAAATATTTTTTGACAATGATTGTGAAGAATGATTTAATTAATTTAATGGAAGATTATTCAATTCTACTATCTTGACTCTTCCATCGGGGAATGATGGGGTTTTTATTTAATGTGATGCTTTAATGAAAGACATGGTTGTATCCTTTTGTAGACTGACTGAGTTATTTACTATCCATCACGACCGCTAAAAATTAATGAAAAAACTATCTTACTCATGATCTTTAGTTAACAACTATAATTTTTTAACTGAAGATATGGTGACAATATCTCTTTGATGAAAATATATAAGATATATACGGATCACAAGAGTTTGACGTATACTTTCTCATGGAAACAACTCAACAGGAGGCAAAGTAGATGGCTCAAAATACACATGGATTGTGATTTCACAATAAAATACCACCCAGGTAAGAAAAATAATGTGGCTGATTCCTTGAGATGAAATGATCATAGAGTTCTGAATAGAATGGGAGTTGAAAGGGATCATATTTTCATGAATTTAGTAAAGATGAATATAGGATTAACAATGGAAGGTGAAAAATAAATACATATTGAAATGTTTTCCAAACAATCGTTACTATATAGGATAAAAAAGTATTCAGATTGATGAGGAGGATTTTCAAATAAAAATTAAAATAGTTAATGATGGTAGATGGATTAAATTCATATATGTAGTTGGAATTTTGATATTTGCGATGAGGGATTGTATTCTAGACATACCTGACCAAAAAAGGGAATTATTGGATGATTCTCATAGCTCAAATTTCTCTATACACCCAGGTATAACTAATATGTATAGATATTTGAAGGAAAATTTTCGGTGGAAGAATAATGATGATTGGGATTACTGATTATGTGTCAAGATGTATGGTTTTTCAACAGGTGAAGGCTGGAAGACAATATCCTAGATTACTCATTCAACATCTTCCCATACTCGAGTGGGAATGGGATGATATTACGATGGACTTTTTCATGTGGATAACAAAAACTCCTTTCAGGAAGGACAAAATATGGGTCATTGTTTATCATTTTATCATGTCATCAAATTTACTTTCTATAAGAAAATATTTACCCCCATAACATATATCAAGAATATATATTAATGAATATGTAAGACATCATGGTGTACCCCAATCAATTTTTTTTCTGATCATGATCCCCATTTTAAACATGATTCTGGATAAGTTTATAGAAAACCCATGTTACATAACATTTTTTGAGCTCTACTAACCACACTTAAACTGATGGACTTTTAGATCGGACTACTCCAACCTTAAAAGACATGTTTAGAACTTTCTCACATGACTTTTAATGTATGTGGGATCAATATTTACCTCTATTATAATTTTCATATAATAGAGGCTTCCATTCAAGTATTCAGATGGAACCATATAATGCATTTTATGGAGAGATTTCTCACACCAAATTGTTTGGTGATGTTGGTGAATGAACACTCATAGGCCCAGAACATGTTGAGGAAACTATGGAAAATGTGTAGATTATCCAAACCCACATCAAATTAGTTCAATTATGGAAAACGGGTTATGATGATTATCGAAGGAAGGAATTGGTATTTCCAGTGGGAGATCATGTTTTCATAAAGGTATCTACATGGAAGGGTATTGTAAGATTAAGTATAAAGGGTTAATTAAGTCCTAGGTATATGGGACCTTTCAAAATTCTATAACCATTTGGAGTTTTAGATTACTATTTGGAAAATTATCAAGTAACTCTAAATATCACAAGGTGTTCCATGTATCGCTATTGAGAAAATAGAAGTCTTTCCCTGTATATGTACTCAGCTACGAAGAAATAGTACTATAACTTAATATGTCTTATTGTGATGATCCTATCAGAATTCTTGTTACCATAGATCAATTTCTAAGAAACTAGATAACATGTCTTGTAAAAGTTATTTGTAGAAACCCTAAAATAGAGGAGTCAATATGGGAAACTGAGGAACTTATGGTGAAGAACCACCCAAATATTTTTATGTAGTAGTATTGTAGAAATTTTGATGATGAAATTAATTGAATGGGGAAAAAATTTCACAACCCAAGCTTTCAAGTTATGTTTATCATTGAATAATACAATAGCTTGTGTTGTATGCAACTTTGAGTTCAAGCACACTACGACCAATCAATAAATCCATTTAAAAAAATGATATGAATAGTAATACCCAATTTTTTAAATTTATTAAATTTTATTTTCAAATTGTACTAATTTATTGGATTTGAATTATTAAAATTATCATTAGGTGAATTTTTGTAATTGTTCTTAAAAACGTTCTATTTTTTATGAATAATGAAACACATTGCGTTATTCTTTAAAACCTTCTTTTTATTGAAATAATTTATTTTTAATTTAAATTTATCTTAAAGTAAGAATAGATAAATATTAACTATATTAATAAAATATAATTCATTTGAGTAATTTTATAAAAATATTACACATATAAAATTTTATTGACTTTGATAACGTCTTTTACCCACCATCTAGGAATATATGTAAATTTTTACAAAACATAATTTTACCACTTCTGTGAATTGAATTTCGAAACTATGATAGACACAGTTGTCATTAGTAAGTAAAATGTGGTTCAATAGGACGAAAATATGTTTTGGTGAATAATAACTTTTGAATTTTATTTAAAATGGTTAAAAGTTAATAGGGTTATAAAAGGTAAAAGTAATTTATTATAATTACAACCAAACATGTCCAAATTATATTGGATATGTTTATTTCTACAAAAATAAATATTTTCAAAAAAATATGATCTTTTTTCCAGTTGTATTAGATGAGGACATTTATTATATTTTATTTAAGGAAGAGTAAAAAATGTTTAATTTAAACATTAATAACTAAACCATTTTTAATATAGAGTTATAAAAAAGATAAATTCATCTCTAAATTTCCATCCAAAAGATAAAACAATTTCCTACGTAATGGTATAATTTTTATAATTTTATAAATAAAATAATTAAATTTATTTATGACACAATGTTGCGGTAGTAATTACATTATTAATGAAGAATGAAAATAATTGATATTATAAATATTAAAAAAAATGTAAATTTAAACTTTTAATGGCATCAAAGAATTTTATAGGTGAATATGACATGTAAGTGTTAATTAAATGTATTTTTCTTGGAAGTAATCATGTTATTCTGACTTCCAGATAAACAAAATACTAAATAGTGTCAAAATTGACTTAAATGAGTTTTTAAAACGAATAATATATTATTAAATAATATAATATTCCAAAATATCTACGATTCATGAAAAAGAATTAAATAATGTTAGAAATGGCATTAATAAAACACTTGATGTTTTATTGTCATTTTATAGTGGCTATATATTCTATGTAGTATAAAAATACAAAAGACATGGTAAAAGTTTAACTATTTAACTAAGAGTTAAATCTAAAATATACTGTTTATAAGGTGACATAAAATTTTATAAATCCTAATGGTTGAGAGGATTTTCACCCATTACCAAATTACCATAGAAATAAATCAATTTTTAAATATTAGAAAACGAAAATTATTTTATAATAAAATAATATTTCAAGTTATTCCTAAAGTGCCCCTCTCCTCTCTTATAAAAGGGTATTTTCCCTTCTTTTACATTAACACCTCCAAAGTCATTGGGATCAGCCAAAACCTACTAAAATCTCCTACAAACTACTCTAAAACTATCATAGAGGCCTTAATTTTATCATAAAGCTATCCTATTAATCCCTTTGGTTAAAATAAAAAGTAATCACCCGAAAAGGAGGTAATTATACCATCACCAATTATAGTGTTCGTTTCTTTTTCCTATTCCTCTTTATTCATTATTTCTATACAAAAATAATAACTCCAATACCTCATATATATTTTGTTGTTATTAAAAATATGTTACAACCATATTCATTATTCTATCCATCTTATGAATGGCAATGTCACCATACGCGCGTACGTACGACTCATCGTATCCACATCATGGTGTAGTTCGTTATTCAACACATCATTATTTGGATGGGTATAAAAATGATGCATAATTGATGTAAATAATAAATAAAACATGTTAATAATTCTATATGTATATTATACCATTCAATTTCATATTATTTCTCTAAAAATAGAATGATATTGTCGCTCATGCATATGTACAGCTTACTGTCTCCACGACGTGATGAGATTTTAATCCCCATTGTAACCATTATATAATAATTTAAATTTGATTATTAAAAAATAATTTTTAAAAACATAATATAAATATGGATTTTAATCATCTAAATCATATATTTTACTAACATGACTTATATAACAAAACATATAATGTAAAAAAACTCAGTTAACACTAGAAACAATGATACTATTGAAATATTATTAACAAAAAAATATTTTAGGATCATATATGATATCAAATATATGTATGTGGTTGTTTTATAAGTTAAAAAAATTATTTATATATTACAAAAGAGGTTAACATAACCTTGAGTAAGTAAAGGTACAATTTAAGGGACAGTTTAACAATATATTTATTATCTGAGGTTGTTTATTTGTAGGTATCAACTGGGATTTATTTCTCATCCAAATCTGTGTATCTTAAAAAAGTATTTCAAAACATTATTAATTTATCCTATACTATGGTTTAAATTCAATTATACCCTTTTTTGGATTATTATAATTTTCTTTCAAAGGAATCCTTTCGTCATTTTCTAAACAATGTACTTTATGAACTTTTCATCAATTTATGGAATGAATATTATTTTGAATTATAGGGTATGTAAAACTATTTTGTTCAATTATAACACCTTCAAATCATTCCATACACTCTTATAATTATATTTTCAAAATAAATGTTTTATTTTATATTTATGTTACTTATTAAATCATTTCAATGTAGAAATTGATATTTCACTCAAATAGTTTTATGATTAATTTTATCTATGTCAACATCATTTATTGGATTTTATGCTTATTTAATTTTGATTTGTTACGAAACAATCTTCCATATGGTATTGAAGGTTTTGTGATATGTTTTACTTCGGATGGGATGTTTTTATATAAATAATGGATTATCATTAAGTATTAACTTTTGGTATCATAGTTTTAATACGAATGTTTATGTTATGTTTCATCCATTTCATATGTGGAATGCATTTGATGTATTAAATGAACGGTGGGGCTCACTATAGGCCCTTGATGCATTAGTAAGTGTCATGAGACATACTAGTGTATTGGAACAAGTCCTTGAAAATATTTTCATTTATAGTCTCGTCATGAGGCCATGACTATGTAGTTATGTTGTCTGGATAATGCATTCCATCATTATGGAATTAGTTATTGTTATTAAAAATGATCATTCGACAAGTAGAATATCCATGTGATTATGTAAATTGAATTATTATATTTATCTCTTTCATATTATTCTGAATTTTAACATCAAAAAGATTTTGGTTTAGTCTTATACATTTTCTTAAATGTTTGTGCTTATTAATGATAGTTTCTCTATATTGTTATCCTTACTTAGAATCTGAGCTCACCAATTTCATATCACTTATTTTTTCCTAGATGCGAAAATTATATTATAACGAACCAGCATGGATATGCTAAGGGATATCAGTGTGTTCAAAGTATACAAAATGGTGCTTTTTCATTTCATAATTTAATATAAAACTTATGTATGTATCTAGTACTTCCATGGTTACTAAATAGATTGATCGTTCAGGACATGATCTCTAGTGATAATTCCAATGTTATGTAATAATGCACCGACTCTCGGTAAATGGGGTCAGGAAGTTATAGATTTCATGAATTATAGATCTTAAACAAATCTCGATATACTAATGATTTTGGTAATGGGGTTGTAACATATTAATATTTGAAATGAAGACTATGAATTGGAACGAATAATCTATGATTTATTTTATACATTTATAAAATGAATTCATTGGATTTAAATTTATTAGAAATTAAAATAAAATTATATGATGGTAAAATAGAATTTTTATATAAATATTAATTTTATGCATAAAATTTATTTCTAACATTATTAAATTATATTAATCTATATTGATGATTTTTTTAATTAAATATATATATTACATATACTAAAAAAATATTTATATTCATCTATAAGTTTTTAATAGGCATGGAATAATAATAAATCAAATTTTAATATTAAAAATTATTTTTACAAATATAGATTTTGTTGACTATTTAAAAATTATTTTAAAATTAAATTATAAGAATTATATAAATTGAATTATTTAAAATCATAAACATATCTTTAATTAAAATATATAATATAATTTAATGGTATCAACCTAATTTTTAGTCATTATGAAAAGTGATGGAGGGAAAACATAGTTACTATGGTAAAAGTAAAAACTGAATAATGAGGGGATAAAATAAAAATATAGTTTTTAAAATGACTTAAAAACTTATTTAAATAATATTTAATAAATTTCCTTAAATCCTATTTCATATTATCTTATATGTAAATATAATTTTGATCCAATTTTCCATACTTGTGAATGTATCATAATCTAATATATCTAAAAATTATAATTGTGTCACTCCCAACACAAATAAATGTAAACCCCTTATCCTCTATTATATCAACATACTATTCCCTTTATCTCAACCAAAAACTTTTCAAATATCTTATCAACATCTCTATATTGGACTTATATGTTCTTATATTATTAAATTTCTATACAAAGGGTCCATAACACGATATTTAATAGAGAATTATCAATAATAACATATATATTGTTACTATTTTTTTTCAAGTCTCATTCTTATTATACTATATATAAATCATCTATAACTATATCAACATGAATATATCAATATCATTAATATAATGAAATTATGTTATGTTAATGGTATATCTATTTTCTATAACTATTATATTTGACTGAAAATAAATACATCCCCCTTGGGTATTTACAGATTACAATCTACACATATCAATGAAAATTATTTATCACCACCTATTATATTGGATGGATATATAAACAAATTAATCTATATAAATTATGTTTTGAAATAATTATGATTATATTAATATATCTTAATATATTCTTTCATACCCTTCCATCCATCTAAAAATAATATTCTCACTAATGTGTACGTATATACTACAACATCGATGAAGCGATGTGATTCAACGTTCATTTCATAATTACATGACTAGTACTAAAGATAGGTTTAATAAATAAATATGAAATTTATGGAAACATCACTTGAGTATACATATGGAATACCATATCCACGAAGTGATGCATTTCATGTTTTCAAAAACACTTTCTATGAATGGTTATAGTAGTATATAAAATGATTAAATATATTATTTATGGAATTATTGAGATTTGGTATATTTTGAACCTGTTAAAAAAGTGCAAGGACTAGCATTAATAAAAGGAAACATGCATAAAATGAACAAGGTTTCTCTAAAATAATGATTTTAATAAAAAGTTATTAATAAAGGGATAATTGGAATTTATACTGAAAAAATAAATAGTAATATATTACTTAATTATTTTCGGTATATGTTATTAAGAAAATAAATATTTATTATATTGGAGGTTGGGATTCTTATGAAGGAGGTTGAGAGTTGAGGTAAGGGATTTATGTTATAATCTCATTTATTTTGGGATTGTATTTGTAAAATTTCCAGTGATAGAAATTATTTGGATATTATCCTTTAAACTCCATATATTTCTAAATTCTCTAGTTATATCTATACTTTTCAGGTTATCGTACCATTTTCTGTCTATTTGGTACTTAATCTTATTGAAATTTTTTTTATGAAAAACAAACATTATTTCAACATTGGTTCATCAAAAATCATCCCCCATGTTCATGTTCATTAAAATGTTTTCAAGAATATTATTTTATATTTTCAAATAAATATTATTATTTTTAACCATATTTTAATTTTCTTTAGTGTATTAAAATGGAATCTTTTTGTAACTCTTTACCAATCGGTTATTTTATAATTTTATCAAGAAATTTCTAAGGAATTGTACATTATATTTGTAATCATAAATAGATATTCCAACCATAGAGAAAAGTTTTTACATTTAATATTCCATTATAAACATTATATATTAATTTTAAAAGAAATTTACTTTATCAATATTCCACAAATTTTTAGTTTTATGGATTCTGAAAGAAATTTTTTTCCATTTTTTCATATAAAATTTAAAATTATTTATTTAATATATTTTTCATCCATGTCAACATTCTTTTATGATTATTATGATTCACTGGTTATAATATCTAACAATACCATCCATGATAAATCTGTATAGTGGTTATAATTATGTAAAGATGAAATATTTATGAATCCTATTTATTTTCAATGTGTTATACTATAATGAATTGATGGGTACTTTTAGGAGAATAAAACAAATATATGTTTGATTTTTTCCTTTTTCATTGGTTGGTCTATTAAATCCATCCAACACATCAGGTAATGATATATATATATATATATATCCGATAAGATGAATACAATATATGCAATAAAATTATGAATATATATGTTAAAATTTTGTGGGTTCAGTATGAAAACTATTGGAAATGATCATAATATTATGCATGGACATGATTGTGAAAATAATTATTCACATTCTGAAACCTGAGTATGATTCATTAAATCTATAAAAAAAATTATATTTGGACATGATTAGAAATTGATATGTTTACAACATTATGATTTCATATTATAATGATGTCACCTATGTTTGTTATGAAGCTTAAATGGTGATTTCATCATTGATACATTGTTAGTTATTATTCTAGATACGAAAATATTTTCCATTTTATAGACCACGATTTTATAGGTATAAATCATTAAAAATTATAAAATCCACTTAATTATGCTATAATAACCATATAATAATATTATTTTCACTTATGATTTATATCTCTCATGTTTACCTTTCTTCTCTTCAAATATATCCCTTTTTTATGTTGTGATTTCCATTGTTTTTATTTACGGTTTTATGTATTATATATGATGAGAGGTTACTAATATGAATAATGTTTCTGGTTGATTTTTTAGATTTTTCATAAGTAATTTGATTATTCATTTAGTCTCTATGTCACTAAATCATGACAGTTTTAGTGTGTATATATTTATGATTTCTAATTAATTTTCATCTAAAATAATATAATAGTTATATAAGGTATGTTTTTATCTCTACACTTATAATTTTATAGAACATTAAATATCATTATATTTATCTATCTAAATGAAACACAAAGTGGAATATAATCCTTTATCGTGACTCAAATCCCATTTTCCATATCAATAATTCTTAAATAAATAAACATTTAATTCTAAATTTGTTAGTTTGTCACAATTATTTATAAGACTATTGGTGAGCCTTCAATGATAGAGTATTATTCTTATTCTTCCCTAGAAAACTTGATTCCTAGAGTTTATATATATGGTAATATATGTTTATCAAAATATTAAATTTATTTTGGAGAAAAAATGACACATATTGAGTTTGATGATAATGATAAACCTAAATGACCATGTTCAATGAATTTAGTATTTATATCTCTATAAAAAATCTTTACGGGATTAAAATTTAACATCCTAAATAAATTCCAAGTACAATATAATTATATAGTTTCTAGGGTTTCCTTAATGATAAAATATTTCAATGGATTTATTTTCATCCAAGTCATCATATATTATAAATATTATATGAAAAAATTTAAGTTATTTAATTAAAAATTGACATATTGTTATCATGAAATAGTGGAAGAAATTATGAATATGTGTTTATCATTTGTTTGTTCTTCCCAGAGGTTTATTAAAATAAAGTTTACTAAAAAATATTTTCTTTGAAAGTTATAAAATAAAAATCCATACCTCAAGTATTGGGTTTCAGATGAAGAGACATGAGCAAATTTTTTCATAAGAATAGATGATGAAGAATTTGTTATATAATTATTATTTCATATTTTAAAATTAATTATTTAATAAATGAATACATAATTTTTAATTTTTATATGATATTCCTCGAATATTAATCAAGAAGAGATCTAGTTTAAGAATGTATATCATCATAGAGTATAACATGGAGGGTATCTTTTACTACATGATAAAAGGATTATAGAAATTTTTGATGAATTAATATATCTTTGTTTTAATAAATAAAATGATGTCCAGTATGATCCTCTATCTCCCCCATATGACATGACTAATGGAAAATTGTGACAATGAGAAAAAAATAAAAAAAATTATTATAGATAAATAAAATAATATATGATAAATAATTACTGGACTTTTTAAATTTTTCCTGAGTGTTATTATTTTTTAACTAATTATAATTATATAACATTTTAATATATCATTTCAAGATGGAAATAAATATAAAGTTACACATGGGACTTTTATCCCTGACTGTAAAATGAACATTGTAGCTACAGTTTTATGAAATATTAAACTCCTCAATTGTATAAGAGGATATGAGGTCAGTGTTAGATTTAGATAATTTATTAGTCTCATAATTATTAAAGAAATGGATTAAAATAGAAATTAATGAAAGGAAAATGTTTGAATCCCAAAATAGATGATGTGATATTATATTAAATCATCTTTGAATTATATTATTTAATAAATGATGAGATAATCACATCTAATGCTTCTATGCTACACAGATACTTAACGTCCACATTCGTACATGATTTAACTCATTATGTTTTTTGTTAGGGATCCCTATGTGATCTTTTTAGAGTGTGGAGTATTACAGATTTTGTGGTTTTATGTATGTCACCCACCTTTTTACTTGGGTTAGTTTGGATTAATGATGAAATATATTGTTGATCCAAATTATATTGTTTTATTTTTGAAAGAGGTGTTTACTAGTGTTGTTGATTTGGTGTCATTTTACTGCTCGGGACGGTTAACCATCCTAGTCACCTGCCATATGAGTTTATTCATTTTTTATATTTATTGAATTTTTATTGGATCCATATAATGTTTTCATATATATAATGTATATTATGGTATCTATAATCAATTGAAAAAGTGAAAATGAAATAAAGGTTCATAAACGAACACATTCAAATACTTCTACGATTTCAACATAGATAAAAATGTTATATATGATTTTATCTTTCTTTGAGATTTTTTATTGAGTTTTTATCAAATCTTAATATATGTGAATGGAAGTATACATTATGAATAGTAATGAAATACATTAGGGATATTATTATGTTTTATCTGTTCACCATTAATACATTATAGTTGATTTCCATGTAAGTGAATTTTAATTTAATTTTATACTTTATTAAATAATTTGACTAATTTTGAATAAATATAATACATAACTATTTTGGTTTCCAAACATGAATTTTACTAATTAATATAGAACATCTATTTATAGTCTCATGGATCTAGAATATAATTCAACAATTGTGTCGTATCTTAATGATAATGCTATATTTACATATATTTGTGAGATATTTGATTATATGGATATTGTGTGTTTGTTTCTTCCTTTCCTTTATAAGTAAGAGGAAAACTGTAATTATGAACACATATAGATAATTAATTTTTTTAACTTTAATTATTTATTTATGCAGTGGAAATTGTATGATAGACATATTCTATCTACTAGAATGAATGGTATAATGGAATTTCACATTAATGGGGAGAGTTCAAAATGATTTCCAAAAAAGTTAAAAATTTAGTATTATTAATATATTTCATTTATTATTATCATTAATTTTTTTATTTGATATTTGAAGAAATATGTCATTGGTAAATTTTAACAACATTTATTTTTAACATAAAATCCAATTTTTTTGATATTATAGTTAAATAAATTTTAAATAATATAATATTGTTAGCTTTAGATATATATTGTTTGGTTCTTATATTAAAGGTTATGTTTCATAATAGTAATATCATCATCAATATAGGAATGTAGAATGTGGTTTTTTAAGATTTATGATTTGGATCATAATAACTAGAATAATATAAAAATTTATTAAGGATAGTTCTCTTACAATTTTTAGGTTTTAAATAAAATTATTATATTTTGTTAATATTATAATAAATTTTATTCTATTGGTTTTAAATGATTTTTTTTCATTTATGGATAAATAATTTTCTTACCATCAATTTTTTACAAACTATTTTCTTTGGTTTTTCTAAGTTGTATATTCAATATCTTTTAATTTTATTTCATTAGATTTATATTTATTGAAGAGTATTTCAAAAAATGGTATATGTTATTTTCTCATTTTTGGGCATCTATTTATCAAAATTTTAAATTTAATTTAATTTTTATGTTAATTTATAACAATTTTATTTTTAAAAGGGACACATTTTCACTTTTTTTCAATTCAAGTTAAAAACAGATGTGAAAAAGAACACTCTACGTTGTTTATTTTAAATAAATTATGGAAATATTAAAAAATACAATTTTTAGTGCATTTGATTTTTTATTTCATTAAAAAAATCATCAATATAACCATTCATCATAGGGTTTTCCTGAGAAATAATGTGTACTATTATTAAAGTCTTTTAAAATTTATTCAATTTTGGTTTTCAGCAAAAAATGGAATGGATATCATAGTCACACACCCTTTTTTTGGAAAACCCATGGAAGAACAAAAAATAAAATCATTTTTTATGAACATAAAAAGTCATTTTTTTAAAAACCCTACATGGATAGAATATTTTAAATTTCATTTTTCTAAAAAACTATATGGAATAGATAAAGTAGTTTTTTTCTTTGATTCATCAATTTATCTTTTTTAAACGGTTATGAAAACCAATACTTTTAAATTTTCATATATAAACCTTGGATAAAATATTATATTAAAAATTAAAAAAACAATTTCATGATGTTTCGTTTAATTATATGGGATATTTTTTCCTTCAAAGAATAATAAAAAATCGCAGTAGTTATAATAACATTATTTTCAAATAAAATGTTGAAACCAATCATACCAACGGTATATATTTTTCACAATTTGAAATAGATATATTTCATGACCTGACCCTACCAGTCTCGAGCTATAACTACCCCAAGCCCACCTCCATATTCCAGGGGCTGGCGACAAGCCCCGAAGGCATAATGATCTCGAGGAGGCATTTGCATAAGTACCTATACACACACATACAACCCACTCGATGCAGAAGTGTAGAGTAAAAAATAATACCAAAGGACCAACAACTATATCCCAACCATAGTCATGCATCAAATTCTATATAGAAACAAGTGTAGTGCTGAAAACAATTGACAAGTAAACTGAATAGTAAAAGGCAACAAACTCACTCAACTAGAAAGGTGTCACAACACAGAAAGAGGAAAATGAAAGTAAACTGTTGGTGAGTCTAACACCTAGAAATCTAACTACAGCCACTGAAGGTATCCCAAGCTCTGGTGTTTTCTATGCTCCTCCGTAGTCTCGATCGACTTGTCCATCGTCTGCAAGGGGACACAAAGTCCTGGAAAATCCCAAGTAGGGGTGAGTATAAAGATACTCAGTAGGACGCCCCAAAATCTCGAGGGAGAAACAAAGGAGACACTAAAATGTTGAGCAGTAGATAGATCAAGAATAGTGTTATGATTAAAAAAGAGAGAGTTCATCTCAACCCGATAAGAGAAAGGAAGAAGGCTTGTCGAACCAATGGGAGCTAGACACTGAAATCACATGGCATACCCCGCGTGTATTTAAACCTCCTAGAAGGAGAGTAATTGAACCAAAATAGTGGGAAACAGAGTAGGGTGTATATATATTCTCAATAAGGAACCCGAACAAGTGTGTAAACTGATATCTGTCTTCAGGATCAGCCTAGGAAAAGTCACCAACAGTTATAAGGTTAGCCATCACTGATGCCCAACATTCCCAAAAATCAAGCGGTCTCATCGCTAAACCATACAACCAATGGTCCTGCTCTGGTAATCACGAAGAAAAGTCACTAACTAGCCTCATATAAAGGGCAGAGTCTAAAAGAAGTCGTTGGGTAACCCACAGCCCAGCCCAGCTGGAGGGTAAACCCCAAGTGTTCATCGAGAAACCCACTGCCCAGCCCCGCCGGAGGGTAAACCCTTAGGGGTCATTGGGTAACCCACTACCCATCCCCACAGGAGGGTAAACCCTAAGGGTCATCAGGTAACCCACTGCCCAGCCCCATTGGTGGGTAAACCCTATGGTCAACAGGTAATCCACTTCCTAGCCTCACTAGAGGATAAACCCTAAGGTCAATGGGTAACCCACTGCCCAACGTGGCTGGAGGATAATCACTAAGGTCAACGGGTGACCCACTTCCCATCCTCGATGGAGGGTAAACCCTAAGGTCAATGGGTATCCCACTGCCTAGCCTCACTGGAGGGTAAACCCTGAGTGGTTAATATGTATCCCACTACCCATCCTCACTGGAGGGTAAACTTGGGACTGGTCAAATATCTCTACACAACTCGTTCTATAACTGGGTATCACTAACACCACTACAGTACATTGGTTCGGAGTGTGTCAAAGGAACATCTGACCAACGCACTTTCATGTTATCACATTTAATGATATCTCGAAAGAGGCTCAGCATGCCCAAATATATTACACCATGGTAATAATAATGGAAAAACATGCATGATAGACTATTTATTCATTGGAAATGGTCTCCCAAATGAAAAGTTACTTAACACCGTTTTACACCCATATTGTGTCTCCTGTGGCCCACACCTCTATCCCAAAAAAGGTCAGGTGAACTGCATTATTGAGATGCTCTCATAAAATCACGCCAAAATGGATACTCATTCGAATCAAATGGACATATGATGAAGAAGGAATATTATGTTGCACACAGCTTAAAAGATAGCCCATAGGGCCCACGCCACAACCCCAGCTTCATCATCTGAAACCACCCTGGTCATATTTTCCTTGATGTCAAGGTGACCACACCGCTGGCAGTGCGTAAAACAGACATATTAAGCATAATTTGTAAAAACGCAACATACATTCTAAAGTCACCTTGTGGGTCCCACGCCGTAGGCCTGAATTTAGGCAGGGAGATTGCGTCCTTGCAATCGCCTCGGAAAAACACTCTGAATCAAGTACTCAAACACACCAAAAAGATATCAGGAAAAAAGAGGTGTTTCATTGTAAAATGTGTGAACTAGGCCTTATGGGGCCCTCACCTTGTTCCCAACCAGAATTCTTCAGAAAGTGTCCCAAAAAAGTATGCACAAGGACTGGGGTTACACTGCCACAGACGACATGTCAATCGGACATCCCAAGAAGGAGTTATGTCTGATGTAAGAATAATTAATTATTTAATTATCTAATTAATTATTCGCATTAAACATTTCATACCACCGAGAAATGAAACCAAACTGAAAAGTTGTTGAACCAACTTCGGAAGGACCATCTTAACTCTATAGTAAAAACTCCTCTAAGAGAGCGTCAAATGGACATCCGGATCGCGAACCACGTCCATCGTAGATTTAATAATAATTTCATATTATTAAATTTAAGGGGTTCGGGTCACCCGTCTTGGGCGCATAAACAAAAAACACCAAAACCAACATCAAAATAGTCCACCTCACTGACACAAACCCATAGTCATAGACGACGCGTCAAACATATGGGTTGTTTAGAAGCTACTCCCCCCCCCCCCCCCGAAACGCAAGGGGCCCAACTGGTCCGGTTCGCCCCTGCCGAACCTGTCCGAACTGCCGGCCCACAACCCAGATGCGAGACCGTCCCAACTCTTCGCGGCCCACTCCAGCAACACTAGAACCCCTCATGTCTGGTTTTTCTAGATTACCGGCCATTTGATCTGGTCTTCGTCACCGAGCAGGACCCTCACTTTTTGGGTCCTTGACCCCGGCTCCCCCCCTAAGGTCAGCGCAGCGGGGCTCCTCCCCTAACCATGGTTGGTCGGACACCGTCACCTCCATCCTGTGGTGCGCAATGCCACCACACCTGATGCCCATGCTGCCGCATGTCTCTCCCGCTCTGCCGCTCCGCTGTAGTCGCCACATCCGTCGAACGTACCACTACACGCTGGCCCACTGAATGTCACGGTTGCCCGGGTCTGCCCCCTCAATTCCCAAGGTTCACCACCCCATGCCGACTTCTCAACTGACGCACTCCAGATCAATGGCTTTTCCTCCTCCCTGACTCAACGATGCTGCCGACCTGCTCGACTCTTCTGCCGAACGCCACCACACTGCACCGGTCTCACCTGAGCCTGCAGATCTGTCTGTACCTCCAGCCGCCACCCATTGCTGGAGGCATCTTTTCATTCCGACCCCCCAACCAATCCAGTTGTTTGAAAATTTATCTCAAACCAGATTTGGAATCCTCAAGGCTGGATATTCACAGTGCCTCCCCTCGCTCATCGATCCGATAAGATTTGGCGTGTCCAAAAATTGGGACGAAGAACTCGCAATAACGGGAATTAAAAATGGGGCTCAGACGTTGGCCGTGTTCATTTGACCATCTTACTAATTCTAAAATTATTGAATTTAAATGTTGAAATTGGAAAAAACTCAAGAAATTGATGAAGGTGCGAAAATTAATCATAAATCCTACCTCAATCCGGTCGTTCGATGTTAACAATGTGTCTGTTGTGATCCCAACTCAATCCATTGAAGTTTGTTCCAAAATTAGGTGAAGAATGGAGAAGAATGTAGAAGAAGAATAGATAGAGAGAGAGGAAGAGAGAGAGAGAAGAAGAAGAAGAAAATGTTTTCTCCTCCTTATCCCAAGAGAATTTATAAAAACTCGCAAAAACGCCACCCACAGTTTCGGATCCCAAAACCTCCATTCCTGCTTATTTTATATATCGCGTAGGAAAAAAACCAAATTTCGAACTAAAAAGAATTCTCAGATATTCATTTCAAGACTTTGTTCGAATGATATTTGAAAATAACACCAACGATAAAAATAACTAAGTCACTATTTTAAAATGATGATTTTTTCCTGGGGTGACATCTCTCATAGAAGGCCCACACCTGCAACTTTTACACCCCACCTAGGGTAAACGACATGCTCTAAAGGAAACCATTATCTTAGATTTCTGATCCGAGATACTATTTAGGATGAAACACAAACCCAACACGTGCATTGTATAAAAACACTTAAAATTTTGTTAAAATTAATTCTGTCCACACCTAGCCTCAGAATCGCACGCCATCTCTGCGCCTAGATCTTGAATATTTGAAGAAATATTCCAATGTATTATAGGGTAAAAACTTGGTTTCTACATCATTCCCTTGTTCAATATTTTTGTCAACGAAAATGAAAACTAGGAAAAACTACTCCGGATATAGATCTCACACCTAGTGCACCCTCTCCCAAGAAAAATTTCCCAACACAATGCTCGCACAACACGCAATCCAAAGGTATGGTTCATACTCATAAGGTCTTCTACTCTCAAGGAAATGGGTAGGAATAAGCACACACCTTATAATATAAGACATTTGGAAGACATCATGTGCACACTCTTACTCTTGGGAGCCTAGGGAATGATGTTTGGCAGCCTCTCAATCCCTTACATGATTCCCAAATGGCCCAAAGAAACTCAGGGGACTTCCCTGGATGAACCTCTACATTCCACGTTGTGACCAAAATCACGATTTGTTCCTAGAATAGGATATTTTGATTTACTCTTTCAGAATACCCATCGCGTGCATCGCCCATGGATATATGATCAAGCAATACCTTTCTGTCAACATCCCTCCATAGTGACTCTCTCACATGCTCAAGGAATGATGGAGTCAGCACCATCGACAGCAAGAAATTTGTACCCTCCTGCTCCACCTAGGTCATCCTTAGGGAATCTAACTTCTACGAAACATCACATTCCTCATGAGTCTGGGACTTTGTACTAAGGGAACCTACTATAGCACTGCCATTTTCTGAAACATAGAATACCTCGAAGTCATAGTCCTGCAATGATTTTAACTTGTACTGTCACCTCAATTTCATGTCTCTCTGGGTGTGGAAGAACCTGATACAATGGTGGTCTGATCAAACCACAAAGCGCTCTCCCAAAATATAGAATCTCTACATTCTCAGTGCAAGGATCGCCACCACCAGCACCACATAGTGTAGTGCATAGCTCTATTTCTGGGGTTTCCATCACCTCGTCCTATACTTGATAAAGGTATCATGTTTTACATTGACCACACAAGGTACCGAAGAATAGGACAGGTGAGAAAACTCATCCAACCTCCAGACGCTAGACACAGAAGGAACATAGCATACCCCCATGTCTTTTCCCCTCTTGGAAGAATAGTAACACCCAAAATAAGAACTATACCAAACCCACGAGTGGATCTTTAAGCAAAGGGAGGTCATGTAAAAAATCCCGACTAGAAAAACCACAACCTGATCTAAAACTACAATGCACAACCCCTCCATGAATGCACATATCAGAGGGACTCATCCACCACACCTCAATACTATCCACTTTGTATGGTACTGAATTTCCCTCACAGTTTTGATCGCATCACAAAAATACATCTCGGTGGGGGAAGAACCCCTATTTCCCATGCATTCAAAGCTACGTTGGACAACAAAAATAGAGGGTTACACTGACTCCCAAGGTCGCACTCGATATCCCCTCGAATAAGGATTTCGACAAATAGAGTACCTCACACAGTGTCTAACATGTTCTGATGAGAAATGTAGAAAAATTCATAGAGTGTACCTCATATAATCTCATGTGTTGGAGGATTGTAGACATACATAGCACCAAGTTTCCCGCAACCCCGTCCGTTAGCTCCCTGATCTTGACATGGGCCACCTAGTGGTGGTGGAAGGACCACAAAATTTCATCCACAAAACATAGTTCTTTCTGCTTTTCTTCCAACACTACCGCCCTAGGGACTACCCTAACCTCACCAGGGAGTTCTCTGATCACGACACCGCCTCTGTCATGGCGGTGTATCCACTAACTCTCTTGAAAACACATCACATTAGGTCAATTATTCTCATTCCACACAACCTCACACATCACAAGCATAATAATAGTCCTCCCTGAGCTGTCTTGGTGCCCCACGATGTCCCCAACCATGTTCTGAGACTCATAAAGGGGAGACCTCTGCCGTCAATGCCCTGTCAATTGACGTCCCTCTGAAAAAAATCTCATTTTCACCAGTTCCTACTCCATCACCCTGAGATGGGTTAGGATGCACAAGGGCACTAAATTGGCACAAATTTACTCTAAAGTTATCTCATTCAATCTTCTGGGCTCGGAAGTTTCCATCATGGACCACATCCAAAGAGTACTGAGTAAGGTCTGTGAACCTAGTCCTATACTCAGCCACTACCATCACTCCCCGCTGAAGCTCTAGTATATCCTAGAAACGTATATGGCAAATGTAGGAGTGGTAGTACTCCTCACAAAATAGTTTCTTGAAGTCATCCCACAAGAGTACAAACTAGTCAGGTATCTGAGTAACCCTGGATCACTAACGCCACACTACTTGGTGGAAAACCTGGCTATCAAAGCCACCATCTAACCTTTCTGTGTCTGAACATGCCTGAAGAGGTGAACCACCAACTCTATCCAACCCATCACTGTTTGAGGGTATGGCTTACCATGGATCCTCAGTGGTCTCTGACGCTGGAACTCACGTAGCGCGCCCAAACTGTGCTCGTCATCGGCCTTCACTGCCGGTACTATCTGCTACTCCACAGGTTGAGTTCCTACTACATGTCCTCCTGGAGAAATTGTAATCATATGATTGATCTCCAAATAAGGCCTCATCTCTCATGGAGTCTTCTTCACGAACTAGAGCTAGTATCATGGCTTGCTATCATCGAGGGGACATCCTAAATCTGATCAAGGAGTTCCGCATTCAAATGAGCATATATATATATATATATCAACATCGATGGGGATATAACTTAAAAAGGATAGTCAAATACTCAATCCTATATGATGCACGAACCAAATTCCCTGCAACAAGGGTCTCAGTGTGCCGAGTCAACAAGCAGGTTATCTGGGTCCTAGTGAATGGATACTTCAACCGCCGCACCATCACTGGACTCCCTGGCTTGAGATCCGCTCTCAAGACACATCAATACTATTGCCTCAAAACAAAACCAATTAATTTTTAGGGATTTCCAAACAATTCCCCATGGAAAAACCACCGCTGATACAACTTTTTCACGACCCGACCCTACCAGTCTCGAGACGCAACTACCCCAAGGACACCTATATAGGCTAGGGGCTGGCGACATGTGCTGAAGGAATATTGTTCTCAGGGAGGCCTTCGCCTAATTACCTGTACAAACACAGACACATCCCACTTGATGAAGAAGTGCAGATTACAAAAGAAAACCAAAAGAACAACAACTATAATCCAACCACAATCATGCATCATCTTCAAAATAGAACAAGTTTAGTGTAGAAAACCGTGACAAGTAAACATAAAAGTAAAGGGAAAAACATGTACCCAACTAGAAAGGTGCCACAACCTGAGAATAAGTAAATAAGGTAAACCACTGGTGAGACTCACACCAAAAAATCCTCCTATGACCACTGAAAACATCCCATGCTCTAGTGTCCCCTACTCTCCTTCGTAGTTTCAATCAACCTGTCTCTCATTTTCAAGGGCACACCAAGTGCGGGAAAAGCACAAGTAGGGGTGAGTATAAAGATACATAGTAGGATGCCCAAAAAGCACGAGGGAGAAACAAAAGAGATACCCAAACGGTGTGCAGTAGATAGATCAATAAAAGTGTAAGAGTACAAAAGATAGAGTGCAACTCAACCTGACAATAGAAAGGAAGCAGGCTCGTCCAACCCAGAGGACGTAGACACATAAATCATGTGTCATACCCCTCACTTATTCACCCCTCCTTGAAAGAGTGTAATTGAACCCAAGGATTGGGAACTAAATTAGGTTGTATATATTTTCTCACAAGAATCTGATACGAGTGTGTATGGGGATCTCTATCTCTAAGCTCAGCCCAGGAAAAGTCACCAAGAGTTCTAAGGGTAGCCATAAATTATGCCTAACAATCCCACACGTCATGTGACCTCATCGCTAAACCAGACAACAAAGGGTCATGCTCCGGCAATCATGGAGAAATGTCACTAACTAGCGTCATAGAAAGGGTTGAGTCTGAAAGATGTCATCAGGTAACCCACTTCCAAGCCCATCTGGAGGGTAAACCCCAAGAATTCGTCGGGTAACCCACTGCCCAGCCCCACTAGAGGGTAAACCCTAAGGGGACATCAGGTAATCCACTACCCAGCCCCACTAGAGGGTAAACCCTAAGGGGGTATTCGGGTAACTCGCTACCCATCCCCACTAGAGGGTAAACCATATGGCCAATGGGTTACCCACTGCCCATCCTCGCTGGAGGGTAAACCCTAAGGTCTCGGGGTAACCCACTACCCGTCCTCGCTAGAGGGTTAACCCTAAGGTTAATTCTTAACCAACTTCCTAACTTCACTAGAGGGTAAACCCTAAGGTCAATTGGTAACCCAGAGCCCAGCCACTCTAGAGGGTAATCCCTAAGGGGTTACCAGGTATCCCACTGCCCATCCTTGCTAGTGGGTAAACTTGGAACTGGTCTGATATCTTTACACCACCCATTCCATCACTGGGTTTCACTACCTCCAAAACCATGTGTAGGTTAGGAGTAAGTAAAAGGAACCTCCAACCAATGACCTTTCATGTTTTCACATATAATGTGATCTTGAAAGTGGATCTGCACGCCCAAACAGATTACAACATGGTGATCCTCATGGAAAAACATGTGAGATATACTATTTAATAACTAGAAATGGGATCCCAAAGGAAAAATTTATTCAAGACCACTTTACACCCAAATGGCGTCTCATGGGTCCTCGACCTCAGTCCCAAAAATGGTCGAGTAAACTGCGCCATTGCGATGCTCTCAGAAAAGCACGCCAAAACGACTTCTCATTCTTCCCGAACAGACATATGATGAAAAAGGGGTAGTACGCATCATAAAGCTTAAAAGAGGGAATGTGGGGCCCACTCCTCAACCCCGGATTCAATGCCTGAAACCACCATGGTCAAATTCACCTCGATGCTAGGGTCACAACGCCGCTGATGGAGCCTAAAATGGACTTATGAAGCATAAGTCATAAAAACGCAGCATACGTCCAAAGGAATCCTCGTGGGGCCCATTCCTCAGGCCTGAATTTAGGTGGGTGGATTACGCCATTGTAATACAGTCGAAAAAACACTCAGAATCGATTACTCAAACATACCAAACAAATGTCAGGTGAAAAAGTGTTGTTTCACCATAAAATGTGTGAACTAGGCCATGTGGGGCCTGCACCTTGTCCCCAACCTAAACGCTTTGGAATGCATCCACAAAATTCCACACGAGGACTGGGGTCATTCTGACGCTGACGATGCATCAATCGGACTTTCCAAGTATGTGTTAGGTCTGATGCAAGAATTATTAATTAATTATTCAAATTATGCATTTTGTGCCTCCGAGCATCGAAACCAAACCGCAATGTTCCCGAACCAACTTTGGAAGGACCGTCTTAACTACAGGACCACAGCTCCTCTGACGACGCGACAAACAGAGATCTGATTCATGAACCACATATGTCACAACATTAATAATAATTTAATATTATTAAATTTAAGCATTTCGGGTCACCCGTCATTGGGAACATAACCCAAAACCCCGAAACCAACTTCAAATTAGTCCGCCTCACTGACACGAATGCGCAGCCACAGATAGCGCAGCAAATGGATGCGCCGTTTAGAAGTTACCCCCCCCCCCCCCCCACACAAGGGGGCCCAACCAGGCCAGTTCACCCGGGCCTGCCCGACTCGCTACGGCCCACCGGCCGCAAACGCTCCATCAACACTGGACCCCCTTGGTTCCGGTTCTTCAAGAAGACCAGCCATTTGGCCGGTCATTGTCACCCAGCAGGACCCGCCCTTTGTGGGTCCTTGTCCCCGACGCTCCCCACCCCCAAGGTCAGTGCCTCGGGCTCCTCCTCTGATCGCGATGGGTCCAACGCCATCGCCGCCATCCTACGGAGCGCACTGCCGTGGCACCTTCTGCCCATGATGTTTCCTATCTCTCCCACTCTGCCGCTCTGTTGTGACCGCCTCATCCACCGAACGCACCGCCGGAAGCCGGCCCGCCAAACTCTGCCGACACCTAGGCCTCCACGATCCACTGCCAGGGTTTTCCCCACCGTACTGACTGCTCGACCAAGGCCCTCCGAAGCGGCGGCTTCCCCTCCTCTCGGACTTCTCGATGCCATCGTCAACCTCACCCATCGACCTGCTCGGTTTCTCCACTGAACGTCGCCGCACCGCACTGGCCGCACACGAGCCCGCTGCTCCGGCCGCACCTCTAGCTCAACCTCTGGATCTCACCCCTTCCCGGAGTCGATCCTTCAACCGGTACCCCCAGCCACTCCAGTGGTCGGAAAAATTAACTGAAACCTGATCCAGAATCCTCGAGGCTGGATCTTCGCTGCTCTGCCCCTCACTCGTCGATCCGACATGATTTGGCACCTCCAAAAATTGGGACGAAGGACGCCCAAGAATGAGAATTAAAAACAAAACTTGGGCTTTGGCCGTGTTCGTTCATCCCTCACCCCAATACCAAAATTATAAATTAAAATGACGATATTGGAAAAACCCAAAAAAATTGATGAAGGTACGAAAATTAATATGAAATTCTATGTTGATCCGGTCGTTCCTCGTTGGGGATTCATCCGCTGCTATCCCACTTCGATCCACCAGATTTTCCCCTCAATTTAGTGAAGAACGGAGAATATCACTGAAGAATAAGAGAGGGAGAGAGAGAGGAAGAGAGAGAGAGATGAAGAAGAAGAAGAAAATGGGTTCTTCCCCTTATCTCAAGAAAATTTTTAAAAACATGACGAAACACCACTTATAGTCCCAGATCCCATAACCTCTATGCCCGCTTATTTTATATCGCGCCTAAGAAAAACACCCCATTTTGAACCCAATATATGTCTTGTATTTTCATTCCGAGACTTCGTTCGAATGTTATTTGAAAATAACACTAGTGATAAAAATCTCCATGTAATTATTTTAAAATGATGATGTTTCCCCTTGGTGACATCTCTCATAGTAGGCATGTGGCCGCAACTTTTACACCCCGCCTAGGGTAAAAGGAACGCTCCAGATTCAACTATTCCCTTAGATTTAGGATTCGAGCTACCATTTAGGAGGAAACACACCCCCACCGTGTGCATAGTATAAAAACACATAATGTTTTTGTAAACTTAATTTTGGGCACACCGAGCATTGGAATCGCATGTCGTATCCACACATAGCTCTGGAATTATATATAGAAATATTCCATTGACTTACTGGGTAAAAAATGGGCCTCTAAAATATATAAATTATAGTGAAAAAATTATGATAAATTATTCACTTTAAATATCATAAAACCATAACCTAAAATCTATAACATCCAAGCTAGAGGTTTACCGATAAAAAAATATGTTTACATAGTTTATGTGATCCATGTAGGACAAAAAGTCTAATAATAGATGACCCATGGGTGGGATCACCTCTTTAGAATCCTATGTAAAACCATATTTCTATTATCATTCATTCTATAATAGTATATTAAAATCCTCCCTATATAAACTATAAATAAATATACAAACTTGATATAATGTATCTAGACATCCATAATTCCATTTTACCATCACATATGTCATACAATACATTATATATATCAGATTAGATATAACATGTGTAGGGGGTCTGTACCTCACCCCGTATATGAACCACCACCCAACCTCATTAAACTTGTCACAAAATTTTGTATAAAAAAATCAGATTAATGTTAGTGGTTGGAAACGGAATGCCACTATTGTTTTACTAATTAAGTGATGTTAGAAAATATGGTAATAATTTTATAACATGGTAAAACATTATTATAACACATCAAAATAGATAGTTATAACAACATGAAGTAGGTTATTCTATAATACCGTAGGTCTACCTTCCTTTACTTCAGAGGCGACCAAGAGGTAAAAAAATACTAAAGGTGAGATTTTGCCTTTTAAATTAATGATCTAGGGTCTTTATATAGTCTAATAAATATTCTCTATGACTCTTTGGTATAAAAGACATCCAAAAAACATATATTCATGATAAAAAAGATAGAAAATATCTATAATTCACAAATAGAAATAATTAAAATAGTTTTCATGACCAATTAGAACATAATAAATTATAAATTAATGGTTCACATGCTTAACATGCACCATCCAAAATTATTATAATGGAACACTATCCATTATATTTGTGAAACTGTAAAAATATTTTAAACTATAATGTTCTATGGCCCAACTCAAATAATAACCTAATAGAAACATATTCCCCTATAACACTAAATACATGAAAGATTATTATATCTTTAAAAGGTTTGTATTCCTTGAATAAATTAATAAGTCCTATCTGTAGAAATAGAATCTCATCCCATGTATGTGAGAAAGGGTAAGTTCAATGACCAAATGGGTTTCCCAAATTAACCATCATAAAAATAATTCTATGATAAATTATGTTTTCATTAAATGCATAAAATAATGTATTAATTTTTTAACACACCAACATTTAAACAAAACACCATATGAATAATAAATTATTCACATCAGATATTTATTCACAAACTAGGTCACCATAACACCAAAAAAACATGATTCATAAAAAGCATGATGGATGAGGGTTACCTCAAACATAATGCCTCTCTTATCTTGATTAATCAAGAAAAAAACCTTTATAAATTACCACATCAATCCTCATTTCGTCCCCACCCAGTCATGGGATGTCATATATCAGTATATTATTGGGTACCCAATCAAATAACTCTCAGGAGAATTTTAACATTAAAATCATACAAATTAAAAAAATAAACCCACTGCGAATAGAGGTAATATTATAATCTCATATCATATCCAATAATAATTTACCTCTAGGTGGGAGTTATACATCCATCTCATATAATGTAACGAAACCAACCTGTATAGTGGAGGTAGAAATATCAATTACACCAACCATCCATTCATATTCAAGTGATGTAACATATAATGTACCCATCGAATCCACTATTACTCAAGTGGTCTCACATACTACACCAAAACCTTCTCCTCTTATATAGAAGAGGTAGAAAGTAAATTTCTCATACCCTAAACATTATACTCAATATTGGACCCAATATTCACTAGTGGATATCATCAAATATCATCCCACCATTCTAACACAATAGATGGGCCCAAAATAGCCCATATTGAAATATCATATAATTAATAGTAAGGTAATAAAATAATCATGAATTTTCTAATTTTTATACCATATCATAATGAATGACTCTATGTGTAAATGTAAATCATTGATAGAACATAGATCCTCCCACACAAATATCATAAGTATTCTCATTTAATCAATATAAACACATGACACCTCTAATTTTTATGTTACTAATTACCAAAACTCAAACATTGTATCATTTAGTCATCAATTTAATAGTTAAGAAAAACAAATAACCCTATTCAATTATTAAAACAACATGATATCCCTTTTTTAGGTTTAAGGAACAAATCATTTTTTAATAAAACCTAATTAAATTTACTCATCATTACCTAGTAATGTTTAATTACGTCAACTAAAACCAAAAAATTGAAATGTGTTTCCAAATGTAGAATTCCATAATTCAAAGTAATTTAGTAACAAGTCACTAATAAATAGAAACAATAGATTCCTAAATTTTAATAGGTAATCATTATCAATAGAAACTAGGATTTATAAAATATTTTTTCTCTTATATGAGATCAAAAGAACCATAACACATATAAAAAAATCTACCCTATGATTAATTTAAAACAAGTAATAAGATTCTTTAAAATTAAATTAAAAATAATCATTTTTCTATTCACTCTTATAATTAAACTTGGCTAAAATACAGTAATAAAAATCTATTATCTATACTAAATTATGCTTCTTTCTTGCTAACGTATCACATGAATATGAATCCACGTCACCTAAAAAATTTCCCTCTGCCCTCCCATTTCACGATTCTCCACCTACAGGTTCCCAATACCCTTGTTTCCCTTGGCTCTTCCCTCCTTATTAGGGTTTTCCATTATCTGTCTCTTCTATCCCATTTGTTGTGGTTGACTCCTCCTTCTTCACCTCCACAGGCACTGCCTCCACCTGCACCGCCACTAGCTACCGCACCACTGGGTGCTTTGACACCACCTACTCAACCTCACGCATTTACTCAATCCCTCAAAACCATTTCAATCTGTCTCAAAACATCTCTCGTCATCTCCTAGGGTTCCCACTGAAAATCTTTTCTTTCAACCACTACATCCCACATGGCCTCCCGTTTCCACTACATCATCAATCGGGTTCTCCTCCTCCATCTACGACCACCCTCTATAAAAACAATCCCTACCCAGTCGTTCGCATGTTCGGTCACCTTGTCATAGGGTTCCCAGTTTCATTCATCTACTCCTGGTTCCACTATCCGCAAATTGTCTAAATGTTTCTTCACTGTTGACTGTTGTGATGGACGACCCACAAATGATTCATGAAGCTCTTCAACTTCACTAAAACCTCCTCCTTCCTTGGAAAATCAATCTTCTTCTTCATTCGTATATTTCACGGATGTCTAGACATTGAATATTGATGCAAATTCATCCATTTTTGGATGCCTCCGGCACAAGGTATGTTTTTGTTACTAACTAATCTGATAGATTATTCTCCAATTTTAAGCTATTTATTTTTCCATATTGATATAATTATTCCCCAATTTAATCCAATATTACTGATTTCAAAGATACGTTTTTGGGTCCCCAATATGTTACTGACATATCTCTATCAGTATTGAAAGACAATAATGTTCATGATCTGCACAAAATGTGTTCTATCCTCATTTCTTGAAGCATTGGCTCCATAAGTACAACCCATTTCATTACTCATCGTTCATTTTATCCCATTATTTCATGTAGTTTAATCATTTCATTTTCTAATATTCCATCAGAGGTTCATCACATCATACATTAATGTATATTTTTTACATTACCCATCATATATTTTATTATATTTTTTTTGTCAAATTGAATATTTTCATTCGCAATTTTACATGAATGGTTTAGGATATCTAACATTAATGACATTAAGACATGTAAAGAATACTATTTTTGAAGGTAATATCAGTAATCAAGTTTCTTAATCTTGGCATTATATTAAAATTTTCATTTAATAACATATTTTTATAGTATTTTTAGGTATTTTTGGATCATTAGTGCACACGTCATAATTAATATTTTTGATATTTATATCTCATGTCATCATGATTTGAAAGGATGTGTAATTGAGATGGTATTGAATGTAATGTTGCCGGATATTGTGTCCATGCATTAGTTGAACCTATTATTGGTGGGTATGTGTTTTATATATCTAATTATCAATACAAACCTCAGAATGAGTGATTAATGTTAATGCTTACTACCATGCATAATTTTTTATCTGGAGGTACACACTATGTGAATGCAGGTTATTGGTCATAAAATCATGGATTTAACCACTCTTTCATCCAACATATGAATGTAGGTAATCTGTTTTCACTATTAACTCCAATATATATTGATTTTTGTGAACGAAAAACATATGAAACAGAGTATTATAATGCTTTAATACAATTATGTTTTCACTATTGCCATCAAGGTATATTGACAAGGTAATATTTTGGTATGATTATGTTATGATTCAGCTAGTTTTGTCTGCATTATGGGATATTCATCAAATAAAGTTTTATTTACGCACTTCATCTTTTATGATGAATATTGATTATTTTTATTTATATATTACATGTGACTCACCCTGCACATGAAGAGATCAAGGGAATCTTGCACTAATAATTTCAACATCTCTACAATAGGTATATTTTACTAAAATTGTTGAACTAACCTCCTTACCATGCATCATTTTTCATTTGCATTTAAATAGTGTAATAGGTATGTTCCAGATCTCTATAAAAGTTATGTTCCATATCTCAATATAAATGTAGGTTATTTGTGATATGTTTTCACTATTGAGTCTAATGTTGTAAATAGATGGTACATTTAGGTTCACCCATTATATAGGAATTCTTGAAAACTAAATATTACCTATTTTTAGTATTTAATTTTTTCAACATTGCATATTTTTTGGGATATATTATTTCAGCTTATATCCCTAAAACGTAAACTTTTCCAACTTCTGTGGTGAATAATTCTTGAAATAAATAGGTAAATAGTTCTAAATCATGTATTAATTTCACATCTATTATCTATTTTTTCAATAACAACCATTATAAAGTTATTATTTATTATTCCTCTTTGATACACATCATTAAAAAATAGCTACAAAAAATTTTAACAGTATGTTTTTATGATCTCAAAACATGAATTCAATCCCCCACCCATAATTCTTCCCGAAGCCCCAATTAAATCTTGATATACTAATTTTTTTGCATCTATCCATGCTTAGGGAAGAGGTTCAATTATCCCATTTGATGCATAAGCAGGGGAAGAGTAGTAGTGTTTCCCATGTTCACATAACTAAGAACAACTACTGATGTTGGAATAAGTAATCCTAAATATAAAAATAATGAATCAAAAACATTAGCAACTAAGAGATCTAATGCATATTTTAAACTACGTGCAACTTATTGAGACTTAATCATCTCAAGGATATAAAGGTACCATACATTCTTTTATTTTCATTTCAAGACTCCCTAATTATTTTGTTATATGAAAAAATGGCATATATGAAATGAAACTGTTTTTTATATGACAGAAAATATATTTAATTTTCCTTTCAATCATTTTATTTATAATCTAATTTGGATTTATTTACATTAATTTTCATCTCTGGATGCATTTCTATTTTTTTAAATGAGTAATGATGTCAATCATATTAGTTGAATAGATGGGAAAGGTATATTCAACTAGCCTTCAAACCTAATAGCCATCACAGGTAGAGCATAGCCTATATTTGAACATGTTGATCATATTGGTGGAAAAATGAGATTAACTGCACATGTTGTTTTCTCATATGTTTCTATCATTCATTAAATAGGTTGTATGGAACGAAACATGGTTTATTTTTTCAGAAGATATGTTATATGTACAATTAAGAATGTTAAAAATAGAAGGTAAATGTATGTTTACAGCTTATACATTCATGCATGACAATATATTATTCTCTATTTTTTAGTATTTATTTTTTCAACATTGCATATTTTTTTGGATATATTGATTTTGTTTACATCCATAATAACATCATCTTTTCCTACATTTGTGGTATGTAATTCTTGAAATATAACATTAAATAGTACTAAAGAATGTGTTTCATTCTCTTTGATTATTTATTTTTTCAATAACAACCTTTATTAATGGATTATTTATTATTACTCTTTGACTCACTTGATTCACAAACAACTATAAATTTTTTAACAGTTTTTTTATGATCTGAATAATTGAATCAGTTTACCTAGACTATTATTCTGGCCCAACTACTATTTAAATCTTGATAGACTATTTTTTTGCATCTATCTACCAATCCGCCTCTCCACATTTCCAGATTTCCCTTCATCCCTCCCCTAAGGCTCTGTTCAGCCTCTCATCGAAGTGGGCAGCGAGAAGATCGTGAGGAGATCTAGGAAGCATCACTTTGTTGGTAGGAAGAGCAGGAAGGGGAGCCTACTATATACTAAAATGCATCCCATCTGCCGGTGGGATTATGTAAATGTAATTGGCTCATTGCAGGTGACTCAGCCTGCACATGATGAGATTAAGGGAATCTTGCACTAATATGTTCATTATCTCTACAACAGATATGTTTTCTCAAAATTGTGGAATTAACCTCCCTACCATGAATTATTTTTCTTTTGCATTTACACACTACAACAGGTTTGTTCTAGATATCTACAACAGGTATGTTCCAGATCTCTATATTAATGCAGATTATTTGTGATATTTTTTCACTATTGAGTCCAATATTACAAAGAGAAGGTACATTTATGTTCACCCCTTATACAAACAAGAATGGCAACTGAATATGCCTTATTTTATAGTATTAATTTTTTTTAACACTACAGATATTTTGGGATATATTCATTCAGCCTACATCCCTATTAATGTTAACTTTTCCAGCTTATGTGGTATGTAATTCTTGAAATATATCATTAAATGGTTCTATAGCATGTATTACTTTCTCATTGATTATCTATTTTCTTCAATAACAACCTTTACAAAGTTATTATTTATTATTACTCATTGATACAATTCATTCAAAAATAGCTAATTTTTTTAAAAGTTTGTTTTTATGATCTCAAAACATGAATTTGATCCCCCCTATAATTCTGGCCCAAGCCACTATTAAATCCAGATAGACTAGTTTTTTGCATATTTCCAAGATTAGGGAAGAGGTTCAATTAGCCCACTTGATGCATAAGCTGGGGAAGGTGTATTAGTGTTTCCCAGGTTCACATAACTAAGAACAACCACTTATGTGGGACTAAGTAAGCCCTAATCAAAACACATTTAATAAAAAACATTATAAACTATGTGACTTGATCCATATTCTAAAACTACGTGCAAACTATTAAGATCTACTCATCTCAAGAGTATAATGGTACCATTAATTATTCTATTTTCATTTCAAGACTCACTAATTCTTTCGTTATATGAAAAAAGTGGAATATATGAAATGAAACTATTTTATATGTTGGAAACCAGATTTAATTTTCATTTCAATCATTTTATTTATAATCTATTTTTTATTTACATTTAATTCCATCTCATGATGAAATACTATTTTTTTCTACGAGCAATGATGTCGATCATATTAGTGTAATGGATGAGAAATGTAAATTCAACTAGCCTTCAAAATTACCAGCCATCACAGGTAGAGGATAGCCTATATTTTCACATGTTGATCATATTAGTGGAAAAATGAGATTCACTGCACATGTTGTTTTCTCATATGTTTCTGTCATACATGACATAGGTTGTATAGAACGAAACATGGTTAATTTTTTCAAAATATATGTTATATGTAAAATTAATAATGTTAAAAATAGAATGAAAATGTTTGTTTACCCCTTATACATGCATGCATGACAATAGAATATGCCCTATTTTTTATTATTTATTTTTTCAACATTGCAGATTTTTTGGGATATATTCATTTTGTTTACATCCCTAATTATGTCATCATTTGCTACTTATGTGGTATGGAATTCTTGAAATATATCATTAAATGGTACTAAACCATGTATTAAATTCTCTTTCATTATCTCTTTTTTCAAAAACAACCATTATAAATGGATTATTTATTGTTTCTCTTTGAGAAACTTTATTCACAAACAACTATAAATTTTTTAATAGTTTGATTATGATCTCAATACTTGAATCAGTTCCCCGTGCCTATTATTCTAGCCCAACCATCAATTATATCATGATATACCATTTTTACATCTATCCACCAATTCATCTCTCCACATTTTAGAATTACCCTTCGTCCCTCCACTAAGGCTCTCTGCAGCCTCTCCTCAAAGTGGGCAGTAGGAAGATCATGAGGAGAGTTGGGAAGCAACACTTTGTTGGTAAGAAGAGCAGGAAGAGGAGGATACTACATACTAAAATGCATCCTATCTTCCAGAGGGACTATATAATTTTTATTGGTGCGTTTCCTTATTTAATGGTAAATAGATAGGCTTGCTAGGATTTTTTTGGGCAATAGTATGAACAACCTTCTGAATTTTTTCATGGTTTTGTAAAAATATTTAATTTGAAGCTGATAAAAAAAATCTGGTTATGCATTTTGGAACATCTTATTACCACTGATATTGTTCATTATGAAACCTCTATTCCTCAATTTATATAACATTTGTCGCAATTCAGATAGTCTTTCTGTAACTTTTTTTCCTTCATTATGTATTTTATAGAGAAGGCTGATCATTATGTATCTTTTGATCCCCAATATCTTTAAATTTTACTCCATTATGTATGTCATGTTTATTTAAAATATAAATATGAATTAATATGTTTTGATAAATGGTATTTTATTATTAATAAATATTATTACATTATAGTACTGTGCGAATGCATGGGCGGAGTACTAGTTATATATAAACCCAACAATGTTTTCTAAAAATAAATTAAAAAAATTCAAATCGTTAATTTTTCATTAAATTTATTTTCAGATTAGACCGACTTTAAAAACAACATTTCAAAATCCAAGCCCTTTTAATTTTAGAATCCTAGATCACATAAAATAATTGATATATCACATGATCATATCATACTTATTAGGAAAATGTTCTACCAATAAACAATTTAAATCATTTTAGGATCCTTGCTTACTATTAGGCCAAAGATATCACATAAAAAATAATGGGGAAAATTTCACAACCCATGGAACAGTTTAGAATTAATATTTATACTATAAGGGAAATATAAAATCAATAAATGGCATTAGAATATATAATTCCAAGTCTGGCTATAAAAAAATGTGATTGATAAACATATATAAATATTTTACTAACCTTCTCAAAGCATATTTGAAACTGTACAAATCGTAAATGCAATAAAATTAATAAAATAATGATCTATAACCAAAATTACATTATAAAATAACTAATGGAAAACACATTTTTTGGTATAAAATCACTGAACCTTAAGAAACAAATTATTTCCCACTCCTAATATGTTATTCAACCTAATTCACACAAAAGACCAAATTTATCCACAAAAATGAATGTTTGTCTAAAAAATGTTATCCTTTAATAAATAATGGTAGTTTAATATATTTCTTGAAATGAAACAACACAGTGTGTGTTTATCCTCTTAGTATCCCCTCAATATGTAAAACACTAAATCCTAATTTTGTCGGATGATTCCAAAAATATATGGTGGAATAGTCCACCCATAACACTTATCCAATGAAAATAAAATTGTAAAAAATAAGGGATTAGAACATAGAGGAAAATTAAAGTGTTCTTACCATGAATCCATGTGATGAAACTCTCCAAAACAAAAATGATCATAAGGAAACTGAAGGGGATAAATAAAATACATAAATATGGATTCCCCCATCAATATTAAATTTCCACTATGGTATTCTGAGGAGGTTCCAAAAAGGACCCAATTGAAATTAAAATAAAGTCCTTCTAATGATAACTTCCTAGTATCATGGTCACTATATGGACAAGATTTTCACTTGATGACACCTCAACATCTTTTAAATTTCATAGTGTGGACGTTCTTGTTAATGATCAAAGAACATTCCAATAGACAGAGGTCCTTACCCCATGGTAAAATATCACGACATTTCCCTTTTGGGGTAGGGTGTGACCATTAGCATATTGATGGAATGAACCCATGGTAATTGACTATCACATCATGAAAATAATGGTCTTTTAATGTTGCATCCAATTTAGGTCCATATTGCACAATGGAATCAACGTTGCAATGCAATTCCCTTCTAAATGTAAGAGTAACTAACTCCATCTAAACACCATCAAGGATTAACCCATCTAGGTCATGTTGTGGACACCTTCATTCAGCAGTCCTTAATACTTGTGTGTCCATAGGATATAGTGTATTCCCCCAAATCAATTTACCATCACTCCCTATATCTCAACTATCAAGGTAAGATATTATTTTTACTATACAATTAATATCTTAACTCCTAAAAACATTGTATATCTGTTCTACAACAAATATACCACTTTTAGGCCATCCCATAAATCATATAAAATATGATAAAATTCTCATTTCTTAATCTAAATAAAAAAATATAAATTTCTATAGACTTATATCACCACCTAATAACCTATTTCATTAGTAAATATCCTCTATATTTCTTATTTTACTTATAAAATCATGGGGGACCTCTCTCATCCAATATCAACCTTCGTTGATAATAATTTAATTAATAACTCTCCATACAATATCCCCAAAAAATAAAGATGCTTCCAACATAAAACTCCAACCACCGATGTGTTCTATTAAATGGAGTCCATGACAAATTATCACCATGAATCCAATATATATATTTATTATCTTATTTATATCATTAGAACCATTTTCCTTCAATATATCAATAAATTATCATTATGTGGCCTCCTCTTCACTACATCCAATTCCACACAACAACAAGGGTTAGTTCCTCTATATACATCTTCTCCAAAAAATAGTTCATCCTCAACTTCTAACACATATTTTTATAATTAAATATAGATTAATAAATTCCCAAATTGCATTGAAAATCATCCAACAAAAACACTAATGACTAAAACTAGCATTCAATGCAATTCGATGCTTAGATCCTTAACCAATAGAATCCACTATCAAAATAAACTCATGAGTACTAATGCAGAACATATTTTTCTTTGTATCATATTCCACCACATCAATGAACCTAAACACCATATAGTCTATACATTGAATTTAAAATAAGATATGATAAACTATAGTAATATCTTAGTCATTACCTCATTTGTAGAAATATCTAATTTTAATATCACATACATTTCTAATTACTAAATTTAATAACAGGATGTAACCACCCCACTCATACCCATGACCCAATTAGAAACATTTATTAAAACATAATCCCAGATTACCTGGACCATCACCCTATACATTCAAAAAAATTATCAAACATTGATATTGTTAATAACTACACCTATCATTAATGAAACACTTAAGTTTCAAGGATGAATTCTACTCTTGGAATATGGTTTATTTCACTATAATTATAATATCATGTAGTTTGATTATTTCTTATGGTGATTTCCACTAAAATAATAACCAGCTAAAACCAAAATCAGATATTATTGATGATGAAACCATCAAAAAACATTCAAATATACAATCCTAAATCCCAAAATCTATTTAATGATCTTAATGGTCATACATATCTCAAAATAATATTTACATACCTAGTAAATTTATATCTAAATAACCATGTTCATCCAAATTCATCAATAAGAATCAAAGAAAATACTTTAATCAAAGGTACTACTTGATTTTTTCCAATACATGACGAATCTAATAATTATTCATAAGACACACATGGATATTTTATAGAAAATAAGACACAATTTACATTAACAAAATTTCAACATCATGTTCACTCACATGTAAATTTACACTGAAAGAAACATTTTTCACACAGTTTACATTTTCTAATCTAAATAATTTCAAAAATAATTACCCAAATTAAAATTCACTAAATATTTCAAAAAAAGCATGTAGTCATAGAATTTTTAATAAAAAAAATATCTCAAATAAATTATCAATCTTAGTGATTAAATTCACAATAACAAATCCAATATTCACTAGTGATTCTGATATCCAATTTCAAAACCCATATTCTTTATATTTTATCTAAACCATAATGTGTAACTCATATCATAATTCATATGTTTCATGATCTATTTCAAATGAAACCAAAATTTGAAATAATTTATCACACATATCCTACAACTAATTAGGGTATCTTTTTTTATTTTTTTTTATTCTTAAGAAAATTTAGTCTCATGAAAATAGACATTTCAAAAAACAACTTCCATTTAGATTCCAGAAAATGAAAATCCACAATTATTTATGAAATATCTAATAATCAATACTAATCTAATTAACCAATATAATATAGGTGAGAACCCATAAATTATATTATTAGTTGATTATTTTAATGTTTTATAAATATAAATGAAGTAGTTAAACAATACCACCCATAAGTCGGTGTATCAATCCCTAACAATTACAGCATTAGAATGAATTATCAAGGTCACTAGATCCTAAATAATCAATTTTAATCTTTTTCAGTCTCAATAATCTAAACGTATGATTATACATATAATAAATCACATCTCCAAGAGTTTCATATCCCAAAACTAGACATCAATTGATACAAGGGTCTTAACCAAAACCATGTTGGCCAGGAATAAAACTTTTATAACATTTAAGATAACGTAACCTATCAACAACTCTACCTAGAACTACACTATTGCAAACTGACTATGATACCATTTTGGATTTCCCCAAACCAAATAACCCAAATGATCCTAAAATGTTATGATACATTACTGCTTTCATGCCTCCTTGTATGACAAATGCATTCAACTACTGAGGATATCCTAAAACTGTAAATGAGACTCTATTCCAAAAAATTAAATTTATATGTTGCTAAAATATTCTACTGAAAACATGATATGATGAATCAATGTAGTGGTAATTAGATAAACCTATGGAAAGGAAACATGGAACCAATAGGGGGCCTAAAATACATAACATAAAATATTAAAATAAACTGTATTATTCCAGATTCAAAACATAATAGGAGAATAATGTACATAACCATTGAGAGAATTATAAAAAATATTACCATTCAAATTATTCTATTGAATGTGTTGAAAAATATATTCCAAATAAAGTATTGTTTCTTCTAACCCCAATCATATAATCACTATACAATATCACATCCCTCCACAACTATATAAACATAAAACCCATTTCCATATTAAAAAATACATATTCCCATTAACATAACATAGAGTTATACATATAGAAATCAAATATTATTTCATGAACACATGTATGGTTGATAAAAATGGCCTATTAGTAATCCCTAAAGAAAAAATATACAAAATACAAATATATAAAATGGTTGTTCATGAAAAAACAAATGGTTAGAAATTTCCATCATAAATCTCACCCACAAAAAAATATGACACAAGATTAACATAAAATTATACGTTTTAGTTCATTCTTTTTTAATCAATCCATCATGACAATTGAACATATCTTCTTTTGTAAATGAAAAAAATGGGTACCTCATTACAAAATTCCTATCATAAACTTACTTATTCCATAGTAATGAATGATCATTCTCATGTCATGTAGTTCAATAAGATTCATGACCATCCCCTCATTCTCAAGGGTAGATTGATATCAATATTTTATTAGGTACTGAAACCAACCCATATCAATATAGGTATCCCATCAATCTCATATCATGCACCGATACCATCCCCTCCCACGGGTGGTTGAACATAAATATCATATAAAAAACCAAATTTATCCTCTCTCAGGGGATGTCACACATCAATCTCATATCATTTTACGAAACCATATGGTAACATAAGATAATGTGAAAAGCGTGATAAAATAAACCCTACATAGAGAAATTTCCTAATCAATTATCCATAATATTAACTCTTACTTAGGGTATTCTACATATATTTTACCCAAACTATTCATTCCTAAGTTAGGGTGGTCTCACATTAGTTTCTTGTAACCCAATATTCTCACACAAGGTTATTACCAACATCTAAAATCACATATAATTGTATATTTTTCCAATATTATCTCACATATGATTTTAAAACAATCATCCATATATATATATATCACAATTTGATGGATTCACACCACTTAATCAATAATTATCTCATGGGAAATCACTAACCCAATGAAACAATCCAATAATTAATATACCATGATGACATCCCTTGGATCCTACAGTACAAAACTGCCATGGTTTCTCACATAACCAAATTCAAGTGGTCAACTCCCCCACAAGTAAATAGATATATTACCGAAAAATAGTATGTCAAATGAAAATGTGTCCCATGAATTAGGTGGGTATAATTGATTTTTTAAGACCTATATTCTACAATTGTGCCTCCTCTCCTCACTCAATGTAATAGGAAACTGTTCAATTTAACTAATTCTAATTTATGTAGATATACTCTCTAACATTCAATTAAATATTTTCATATTTTCTGAGAAACATTATATGGAAAATTAGTACACTATATAGCTGAATCATTCTATTATACATCATCATGAAATAGCTACCATGTAAATGATTATTAAAATCAGGAAGAATATTCTAATGAAACCATTATTTTGAAAATAGGCATCACCCATATGATGTAAAATGAACAAAAAATGATATATACTAATTCATTTAATAAATCAATTAAATCGAAGGTAAAATGACTATAAGTGAATAATTAAAAACAATAATCATGCATTGTTCAACTCATTCTATGACCTTTTTGATTAATCAATATAAAAATACCCTCTATAAACAGCTTTTTTAAAATAAAATTTCAAAACAATTATTGAAATAATTATTTTTCATTTAATATTATTTTGAAATCAAAATAATTTTTTAATAAAAATTTGTATATGGAAATCTGTGCCTTTTATAAATCATACTCACACTATTAAAACATCCAAAAAATAGGACCACCAAAACTTGTTTGTCAAGGTAAAATCAATTATAAAATTAGTAATATATGAGGACTTTGTTGATTAATAGTGTGATGTTATAAAACCATAATATTATATTGATGTAAATTAACATTTATTATTTTAATATTCATATTCCCCTTTTTTATTATCTGATATGGATCTCTAAGAGGATAACCTTTAATGTATTAGCATCTAGAAAGAGGTTGATGGTGTTTTACAAGTGGGGGTATCAATGTGCTCATATGAAAATATCCATCATCTTTCCATTGGAAGATACCATCCTATAAGTGGGGTTCTAGTATGTTTTCTTGCTATATAAGACCCCATTAGCCAACCTGTAAGGGGAACTATCTTGATAAAGTTCTTATTCTGAGAATAAAATAGACAAACCCATTGGATTTTATTTCAACACAGTCAACCACCATTTATATAAAAAACTAAAAGGTGGGAATCAATTTAAAATTTGAGACCTTCTTATTTTCCTATTGAAACTCCCAAATTTGTCCCCTTGCCTCTCTATCCATTGATCAGTCCATAAAGATAGAACCTTGAGTTTTCCTTAATGTTTTGGCCTAATCCTTCTTTATACTTGAGTGATGTCGATGGATATATGTATATTATATGTTTTTCTTGTTGATAAGATGATTTAGTTATCCTGTCATCGTAGATTAATGGAGGGTATTATATTTTTTAATGGTTTCGTTAACAAACTGATATATAACATTGAAAACTATTATTCAATGAGCATGTTTTGATGAATCGTCATCCTATAATAATTCATTAATTCAGAATTATCATTGGACTTTAATCTATTGATGAATTAATTTTATATTAGAGGGGAAATAGATTTTCCAATGATGATCTCAATGGATATGATCTTAATTCAACATGAACAATATAATTTTTTTTGGTAACATTCATTATAAAAAACTTCATGATTATTTTTAATTTTTATTATCATCATGAAAATATTTTTTATTGATGAATTAGAGATGGATAAATGATTATTTACTATATAAGAGCCTGTAATCAAGAATTTTAGACACATTAATACTCTATTTTTAAATTAACGATTGATTTTCTATCATTAGAATTACTTCCCTCATTTACATTTTAATTGATCTCCTTGAAAAATGTTTTCTGACATGTGATTATATATTAATGTTCTGGGTATGTAATTATCTGGATACTCTACTCAAAACCACATCCTATTGATTAAGAAACTACTTTATCCACCCTTGATGATTTATTCACTTTCTATTTTTCAGAGATGTTATTCATTCATCAAACAATAAATAAAATTGGAAACCCTAATCAATAACGTTGAGGAAGGAAGTTTTTAATATTAATAATATTATATACAATTATTCCCAAGGTATTATTAAATTTTTATAAGGTTTTATGTTCTTGATTAATGGTAACTTCTTATGGTTCTGTGTATTGCCTTGATACTAATATGTGACCCTTGTTTCCATTTGATTTGATTAATTATATTTTAATCATTCCATATATTATTCACATTTGGTTATACATATTTGCTATATTTATCATCATTCCCTACTATTTTTGTCATTTAATACATTTTTTTATATTATCTTTTCATTTGAGGTTTTTTCGGAATCCATTGAATGGATCTATAGTTGTAATTTTAACCTCACTTGGGATTACAAAATATATGTGATGATTAAGATGGACACGTAATCATTATAAGACCATGATATTCATATGGATGTGATAGAAATAGATACTTTGAGGATATAACGAAACCTGTCGATAATCGATTCCTTGAGGATACTATGAATCATGATCATCAAAATGACATTATGAAACTGAGTTATTTTTTACCATTCTTTTCGATACCTTCTAATAATTTTTGAAATAAACATGATAATCTTATTGACATGGATTCAAAGAAGGTATAGTAACTATTTTTTGTGTATTGGAGAGTGCAGAATGGTAGAGTTCAGGGTTTTATATTTTTTAGTCTGAATAAAATGTTTCTTTATTATCATAGAATTCACCTGTTGTACATGATAACATTTAATAAGGATTTAATTTTTGTGTCTATGTAGGTTTTAATACTCACTCCATGTATGACCATTTTTATGGATGTTTTGAAATTTTACATAGAGATATAGACAATGACATTGGGCCAATGAAAAATGGTTTAACAGAGGTTCATGGATCTGGGAGTGGTATATAGACATGATCAGAAGGATACTGCAACATATTTATTAATTTTATTTCACTTATACATTGATATGTATGTCTACACTGGGAGATAAAATATCATATTAAATGATTAGTATTGCAAATAAATTGTTTATAAATTTTTACTCTAATTAATATATTTTATTATATTTTTCAATATTCATCTTTTTTAAATGAAGTGATAATGCGGGTATTTTCTCCACACTGTTATACATACCTCCCTATAAGTAATCAAGTAGTTTTTTTACAGAGAGTCATGAAGGATTTCATAAGACTATCTCAATCAAACATGCTAGTTCAATTCATAGGATTTCAAAACAATATCGTAGTATACTTTCTAAACTATTTAGACTACCATGGGATACGATAGAAGTAGATTGTTGTGAGGGACTCGTGTGGGGTAGTCTCTAAGATCATTTTCATATCATTTATAATTGAACTCTGAGATTCCATTTATGATATTATAATTAATTATTTTATGATTTTTTGAAAAAATTTATTGATTTTTTGCATACAGGATAGGAACGTGTGATCGCATTCCATATAAAATCTTATTTTTTTTTTGTTTTATAATTGTTGATTAATAGAATTATAGGATTTATTATATATATTAGATAATGATTTATAGTATATTATATCATATATAACTTTTTACTTTTGGTTTTGATATATCTCAGTTGGAATTTATTAGTAGAACTTGATCATTCAATTGTGTTTTTACAAATATATGACGACGAATAATGTGTTGGGATGGGGAAATTTTATTATTTGTAGGATTTTATACCATGGGATATGTGTAGAATTATAGGGAACCCATTTTTTTATCCCTTGTACTGACTCAATTTTTTATGGGATCACCCAAATGGTAATGTTTTTGTACAAAATGATGTTGCATTATATACGACTGATAGTATTTTCAACTGTCATGTGATTGGGTACTCCCAATAGTGAGGAAACCCCCATTCTTATATCTATATTAAAAGATGTTTATATAGAGAAATATCAAATGCAAGTTGTGGTAGTAGTCCGACTCTATATATGAGTCATTCTGTTAGATCATTTCCATGGATTTTGGGCACTATGGTCAAAAGGTCATCCCCCCAGAGACTTGTTGCACCATCATACAATGACATTTTAGGGTGTTGTTTGAACATAGGATGATGAAAATTAGATATATATAATCATATTTGCCAGTAACCTTGTTTATACACCATTTGAATAGATGGCGATGGTCGTAGAAATCATGCCATAGTGACCGACACGACCAAGGAGGAGAATCATTGTATAAGAAATAATACACAAGAATATAACATAGGAGTCCGTTAAGGACCTATTATACTATTAATTAAATCCTAGTACTGTGAATAAAAATAAAGTGTAGGAGATCAATGAACTATTATAAGGTTCTATCGTAGTACCATCATTCACTACTCCTTTAATCGAGATTATCCTATTTTCTTCACACATTTCTAAAAATAATCCATAGAAATATATTAATTTTTTAATTAAAAATTTTTAATACATCAGACATCAGGTTTTGAGTTTTGGCCTAGCAACAAACTCATCAGTCCTTTATATGGCCTAGAATTTGGGAAGATTTTAGATTATAATTCAGAAGTTGGTTTTCTTCCATAATTCAGTATATAATTAGGTGTATATACTATTTATATGGTTATCATTTCCACTTGTATAACATATAGGAAAATTGGGGACATCCAACCGAGTAGATTTATGAATGTGATGTAAAGTATAATATCATTATCCCACTTATTAGGAGATCCAAATATCAACAAATATGAATTTTTTTATCATTATTTCTTGTTATGTATAAAACCAAAATACACCTATTGTAAATGGATAAATAATAGACATCTCCACCAAATGTCTATAGAGAATCCCCTTTGAGTATTCATATGGATATGAAACAAATTTTATCTATAACCTAGAGAATATTTTAGTTCTATAGTAGAAAACTCATTTGATTAGTGAATCTAGTAATGAATATCAAAGGTATGGTTATGGAGTTGAGGTAGGTTTTGTTGTTGTAGTGGATTAAATTACATCAAATGGTGGTGAGGGATGGTCTACTATTAATATTGTGGTTTTGATCCCCTCTTCTTTAACTACATTGTTATTTGATATTGGTTATTACCATTCATTCATTTTTACACATGTTATATCTTAACATGACTTACTAATAATGATTTATTTTGAGTTTCTTTCCATTCAAACACCATATTAGAAAATAGTGGATCATCTTCTGTGACTACCAATATATCATATAGTCATTGATGACTATAGTCATCTATTGGAATTTATGGTACAAAATATGATGAAAATGTATTTGATTTATTATATGAACTACACAACCTGGTTCTAATATAACATTTATTTTTGTTGGAGATATGTATCATTTTATTCTTTCATGGGATAAAGGTACGTGTTGTTTAGAGAATGGGCACTGGGAGTTGATATGTTTGGAAAATATTTCATTTAAATCAGCTTGATCAAGGTAAGAAATGAAATATGGTACCATTCAGAAGTATATGTTCAATCAAAAAATAAACTTCCAACAATCATAGATAAATATTAGTACGTACTTATAAAGTGATTCGCTACACTCCCCCTAGATAGATGAATTGACCTTGATATAGTGATTTTGTATATTTTTCATCCTAATTTGGTACCCCCTTATCATATGGAATAATATGAGATTAACAAGATCAATGTATAGTTTCTCCCATTGGTTCTATAATACTATTCATCAATCTGTTAATCACAAGTTATAATTTCAAAAAGAGGTAATAAAAATGAATGTATTTTAGAATAGGTATGGGCTGTGAAAGCACGTGGTGATAATGTTCAGACTGATCAATGCACTAGATGTTTTTATGGATCTCATGAACAAGAAGATCCTCCCTTATACTGAATTCGTAATCATTTTGATCATTTAAAAAATCATATCAACACACAAAATCTATTGTTTCGTGCTATACATATCAATACTTCAGTGACTATATTTTAAGATCATTGACTTTACTCCGTGTTTTCAATGTCTAATGTTTGGATTCAAAGTTGAAATTCAAGGGGCATGTGATTTCAATGACTAGAATATCCATGAATCTGAATAAATCGAATGAATGAATTTTATAGACATGTCCCTAGAATATTTTAGATATTATTAGATTTCATTTTTTATCATGATAGTATAAATGTCATCCCACCATTTTATAACATAACATTCCATTTCATTTTACAAATAAAGGACCCTTAAAGTCTGTTGTCTTAAAAAAGGTTCATAATTCATGAAAACATAAAAAATTATTCTTTTATATTGAAAGGATTCTTAATTTTTCATACTATGTGCATTTTTTTTTCATCTCATAACCTAGGGACATACATCAATGGAAGTAATGAGTAGAAGGCATAGTAAGGAAAACAAGTGAAAAAGTTTACCTGTGAACTTGAACGATATCAATAAGTACATGGGTAATATCCAAAAGGCATGATAAAAAGGAATATAAAAATAAAAAAACATAAAACATAACTTGAATTTGGGGCTAAAACATTTAATTTAGACACTCAAAATCATATCCCCATGGTCCATCCCCTAGGTGACATAAATATTACCAAGGTTATTCCCCAAGGTATCGTAAGACTTGTTATCTCTAGAGATTAATTATTTTACCCATTACATTGGAGTGTTATCCTTGAACACTATGAATATGTAATTATTTTCACGTGATACCCAGTGATCATAGTTAATAATTTCATTTTTAACCCAAATATAAAAATGGGGATGGGATTCATATAATAATCACGAAGTTTTAAAAACACCTTAACACATGATCATTATGTCATTCATAACCCAAGGATAGGGAATAGCCGTTTTTTGTATGTAAATTAGAGAATAAAATAAATAATTTTAATGTATTGATCAACATAACAGAAAATTAAATTGTTTTGGGTGTTCAAATAATTAAATTAAGATGATTTATTGAGAAAAAGAGAGAGATTTTGGGAAAAAATTCTGTTGCATAATGTTTATGCATCATAGTTTTAGAAAACATTAATATGAGAGTATATAGTTATACACCATTCATAAAAAAACCTATAAAAATATAATAAAACTAAAATAATAACATGATATGGAAACATGAATGTTATACCACTAAGGAGATAATTTGAATTGAAAAAAGAGACATTGAGAATTCCCTTACAAACATTCAGCCGCCTAACAGTGTCACTTGAAAAATCAGAAAATGAGATGATTAGAGAGAAAATGGTATCTCATCCCTTTGAAATAAAATGGAAATAAACACATATATATTATACCATAACCCAAAATATAAAAATTGATATTAAAAAGACATAACATAAAAGAGGTCTCTACTAAAAGAGGAGGGTGAAAGGTTCCATTACCATAGAGACTATCCTAAAAAACTCTAGGATTAGAACCTTAAAGGATTGAGGGAACCTTTAGAAGACATATTGGGAGGTAAAAAGGCTAGATATTTATTGAAAAGGAATTATTAATTAATGAAATTAAATAATTGGTTTTTATTTATAGAAAAAAGTGAGGGAATATTTGATTAATTTCTCAAGGACACCTTATTAGTGGTTTTTGCAAAATAATGGGATTTCCCTTGGTGTTTTCCCATGGGATTGGAAAATCTGGACACCTCTATATAATATATTAATCAAAATAACACAAAAGAATTTTAAATTACATATTATGTCATTTTTAGGTCCTAAAATATACTAAATACCCAAAATATGAATTTCTACTATTCATCGAAAAGAAAAATATTTTATAAAAATCTCAAAAATTTACCCTTACCAAATATTGATGTTATGAATAAAAAAATGAACTAAATTATATTAAAATAATTTCCTATAAATGGGAATCTTTATTTTAATATGAAATGACTATTGACCTGAAAAAATACTAAAACATGTGTATACAATTCTAAAATAGTTATTTACATTTTCTATTATATCACATTACCAATAAGGATGCCTAAATTATAATTATACTTACTTAAGTGAGGTTCCAATTGCATTGGACATATTAATATTTAAAAACGCATCATTAATATTCAAAATTTAATATTCACCAAAAATTATGTTTAGCTTATTACACTAAATTTATTAAGCATTACAACTATATATGTCCATTTTTTGAAATTCATTTCACATTATTAATTATTTTAAGTATGAAAAATAATTTAAAATACTATATTTTTTTTCTATATTCATCAAAAATATGAAGCATCAAATAATTCAGCCTATATTTATTTGGACATTTAAAATTCAAAAAAATTACCATAAAAAGAAATAACAATCTTATTTAAAAAAAGAAATACACATTGTATCTAAGGCCTCATTACATATCCCCTTATAACACGTGCATAAGACCTAAGAGTAAGGTGTAAAATGGTGATCGAACCTTAGGGCGGCTCATAAAACATTTCTAGATAGGTTATTTATATCATCTTGAACTTCTATTATAGGGATTCAATTAAATCATCACATGTTCAATCTTATCTTGGGCTTGGTCTAAAAAAATCATAATGACCCTATCTACTTCACAAGCTATAACAGGTGGAATTAATACAACCCGAGTCTACTGGATGATGCCATCAACTTCTCTTTCTATATTAATTAACCATGACAATGTGTATTTAAAAAAAATTACAATGTTAAGAGTTCAGTTTCTAGCGGTAATATTGACCAATGGTCATAATTTACCAGTTGTTATATAATGGTCAAAACCCAATCGTATCATTTCAATTATAATCAATTTATTAATAAAATTATATAGTTCTTTTGATTACAAAATAAAATAACACAATCATTCATGAAATAAATATTATTCAAAAGTTTGTGTCGTTAAATTCTTCCCCACAAAAAAAATTTCCTCCCCGAAATATCAACTCGATCCCATAGAAGAGAAAATGTGTGGATAATTCTACATCGTAGACTCCTTGGGTTCCCATATAGATTCTTCCTATTGGGCGTTCCTCAACAACACATTAACAGGGTTGGTAGTCTTGTTTTGTTTAATCTTTTCTCTATGATCGAAGATCTCTACCATATGATCCACATAAGAGAGGTCATGTTCTAGTTTTACCACCTCTGTATTTATTACATGTGAATGGTTTGGTACGTACTTCTTATAGAGGGATACATGGATCAAATTATGAACAAGTGCTAGATTTCGAGGAAGGAAAATCCAATAGGCCACTTATCCTACATGATAACAGATTCTATAGGGGTTAATGTACCAAGGTCTCAGCTTCCCTTTCTTCCCAAACCTCATGACTCTATTCCAAGGTGAAATTCAATGAATGATTTTTTCACAAACATCAAAATCCATGTCCCTTAAATGGTTATTAGAATAACTATTTTTCCTACTTTAGAAAGAATTAATGTGTTGTTCTATGAAATGATCTTTTTCTGTCTTCTCTTGCAGAAGATGGGGCCAAGAATATTTCTATCACCAACTTCATCACAATAAGTTTGAGTTCTACATCGCTTCTCATATTGATCATCATATGGTACTATTATAATTATTGAGTGAAAGATGCGATTGTAAGTGATCTCAACTAATGGGATACTTTTATCCTATACACCTTTAAATTACATTGATAATGTTCTCAACCTATCCCTGATTGTTTGAATAGTCCATTCATATTGGCCATTAGATTAGGGGTGATAGGTTATAATGAAATTAAATTAAGTACTTAGAGCATGTTGAATACTTATCCATAATTCTTATGTTAACCTTGGATCATATTTTGATGTAATAAAAAGTGGCACTCCAATAATCCTTACCACTTCCTTCACATAAATCCTGGCTAGTTGATTAAGAGAGAAATATTCCAGAATAGAGATAAAACATGCAGTCTTGGTGAGATGGTTAACTATAACTCATATCACAATATTTTTTATTTCAATGTTCTCAAGAGACCTGTGAATATGACTATAGGGATATAATCCCACATTCATGATGGTAAGGGTAGTGGTTGCAATACACCATTTGGAAGTTTTCATTCTACCTACACTTTCTAACATACCAGGAACCCTATATTATAGTCAATAATCTCACATTTAGCATTATTCCACCAATAATGATAACAAAGGTACCTATACATTCTATTTCTTCTAGTATGTATAAATAAATTAGAGATATTAGATTCATCCCTCGGATAATTCTTTATTTCTGAAATAGATGGGAGACATAGTCTAGTATGAAATTTCAGTACACCTTCTTGATCAATACTGAACTGAGGAAACATCCCATCCTTCACAGCTTCAAACTTCTTATGTAACAATGGAACTTTTTTTCCTTCCTGATCTCCTCATGTACTAAAGGTTGATAAATAATTTGGGATAGGGTTGATGATGTCACTTCCCTTTTAATTACCATGTCCATTTTTACTAGGTCTTGGATTATGGGTTCTCTTAGAATCCTCATCATGCATTGAACCACATGGTCTTTCATACATAATGCATAAGTGAATTTGTTTTCTCATCTGGGATGATAATGAACTAAAAAATCAAAATCATTAATAATTTCCAACCATCTCCTTTGTCTTTATTCTCTTCAATTTTTTGAAAAATATACATCAAACATTTATGGTTTTCGTATATATCACATTTCTCAACATAAAGATAGTGCCTCCAAATATACTAATTAAAGGCAACTACAAATATCTCAAGATCTAGTGTAGGATATTTGTTCTCATTATTATTTAACTATCAATATTCATAATAAATTACTTTTTCATTTTTCATGAGGATGCACCCAAGACATTTCATAGATGCATCTCTAATAATAACAAATCCTTCTCCATATGAGGGAATAATTTGCATGGGTGTAGTAACTGATCTTTTCATCAGTTCTTGGAAACTATCTGCACTCTCCTCTATCCATATGATCTTAACCCCTTTTCGAGTTAACTTGGTTAATGGATTATAAATTCATGAAAAGTTATTCACAAAACTCTTTTAATATCCCACTAATCCAAGGAAACTACACATATCAGTTATTTTTGTAAGATGCAGCCAATACTCTACAACAATTTTAACTGTTGGGTCAACTATGATTCCTTAATTAGATTAAATTTTCCCCATGAAAGTAGCTTATTGTAAATAAAACTCACATATTATAAAAATTCTAAATATCCACTCCTACAGAGTATTCAAAATAAGACTTTTATGATCCTCTTGATCTATGTAACTTTTTAAATATATTAGAATATGATTAATAAACCCAAAAAAATATTTATCAAGGTATTATTTATAGACTCTTTTCATCAAATCCTAAAAAATAGTAGGAGCATTAGTCAAATCATAGGGAACAACAACAAGCTCATAATTAGCATATCTTTACTGGAAGGTAGTTTTTTGGAAAATATTTTTTCTTCACCCTCAGTAGAAGATAACCAGACTGAAGATAAATCTTATAGATTAATTGATCCTCATGATGTCGGTCAAATAAGTAATCAATTCTGGGAAGAGTCTTTTTTTTCTTCACTGTGATCTCGTTCAGTTCTCTATAATCAATGCATAGCCAAATTTATCCACCCTTCCTCTTCACAAAGGGAATATGTGATCCCTTATGAGACACACTTGGTTATACAAACCACAACTCCCAAATTTTATAGAGTAGATTCTATAATACTTCCAAATCCACATTTTCCAATACTATATGGAGTATTTGAAGTTAGATGAGATTTAGTTATGAGTTAAATGGAGAACACTACCTCTATTTCTTGGGAAGGTCCAAATAACCCCTCAGGAATTATTTCATTGTATTCTTGGATTATGGGGATATTTTCTATCCTTATAATCTCATTTCACAATTAAATTCACCAAAACCATCAATATATTAAGCTATTGTATGTGCTTCTATACAAATATCATGTCGATAAATCTCTCCTTGGAAGATAGCTGTAGGTTTCCCATTAAAGACTACTTAGATTTCCTTGATTCTATTTTTGATCTTAGCGTTATACATCGAGATCTAGTCCATCCCTAGAATAAGGATGAATTCCATCATTAGAATAACTACTATATTTAAGATAAGATTGTTCTCAATAAATTAAACGATTTTGTTTTAAAATACTATTTATTCTTGGATAATCCCTCCACGAGTCTGGACTAATAACTCTACTCTTAAAAATTAAGGGTTTTATTCTCAATTCATTTAAAACATGAAGGAAATAAAATAAAGTGTAGAACCATAATCAAACAAAATTCTTGTTAGCTTTGATAGAACAATAGTATTACCTACCACCACATCTTTTTGAGGTTCAACATCAGTTTTCGTGATAGAAAAAGCACGACCTTACTCCATTGATCTTTGCTGATGCTGATGGTGATTCCCTCCACTAACCTCATATTTGGAAAAGGATTGGAAATGTTCCTAATTTTTCCAACCATATAGAATTATACTTTAGGTATGGTCTGAACAATTTTAATTTTGTTGATAGTTTTCCTAAGTTGAGACGCCACCTCACTATGACAATTCTGCACGATATGGTCACCTTTTCTACACTAGTTATACTTCCCGCTACCAAGAATGGAGTTTGCCAAATGATTCTTCTATAATTTATTACACATGGGACATTCCAGTTTCTTACTTCCTCTTCTATGTTCTGATATATTCCCTAATCATGGCCCAATTGATCTCTTCTTTTAATTGATTTTATGATCCCCCTACATCTCATTGAACACCCGTTTTAATTTAATAACACTCTTAATAATCGCCTCATATCTATCATAGTCATGGATGGCTATATAATTCTTCAAATGAGGTTTTATTCCCCCAATGAATCTTTTAAAATTTCTGTTTGGATCCCTGAAAATGCATTAGTTATAACCGGAATGTCTTGTGATGTTCATCCCATATCTTCTGGAAGATTCATACACTTTAGGATTCTATTCCAGAAACTCTTTTATTTTTTGTGTTCATCAAATAAGGGAAATACATTTTGAAGAGGATCCTTCATAAATATTCCTACTCTATAGCTCCAACATACACTATTGGCCTCATTTTTTATCATTTCCCGACACTGATCGACATCTCCCTCTATGCGGTGAATAGACTTGGTGGCCTTTTCTTTTTCAGAATAACGTAGCATATAAAATGTCTTCTTGATAGAGCTTATCCACTATTCAGCAGTCAATGGGTTGGTAGATCCAATAAAATTTTATAGTTTTTAACACATCATGGAGTAAAAAAAACATTGTTCCCTTCATGGTGAAATAGGTATCTCATCTTGATTCAAGTTTTTTCCCATAACATGAGTCTGTTGGTTCATCCTTCTCATGAAATTTACCATTCTGGCTTCCATTATAGGGTTGTCAGTGCATTGTCTATTGCAGTCACCATTTTCTTTGTTCCTCCTTTCACTTGAAATTATCTAAATGAATAAAAACATTATTTATAATCATATTTTATTTATAAATCATATAACTATACAGGATATTTATTTCTTAAAAATTATTTCTTTAAAATATTATTCTTTAATTTAAAATAAATGTCTCTTTAGATTCTTCATAATGAAACATAAAAATATTGTGATTAAACAAATATATTCCCTGAGAGTGTCAAACCAAGTGTGTAGAAAGGTCTATTGTTGTTCACCAATTCATACATGAGTATATCTCAATGTTGTGTTTTCATGATTCCCCCTAGATATATCTGTGCAAGAGTAACATCCACAAGTTCGTATCCGAACCAAGATTTATTTGTTCAAAAACCACTTAAATTATATATCACCAAAATACCAAGAAGTTTTTCTATATTTAATGTTTTATAAATGGTAATTCCAAAGGTTTTCATATCCTAATTACCATTAATATGTAAACTATCTTTTGATACCATTTATAGAATCCCACCTTTTTATTACATAACTTTTCATTTCATTTTACAAACATAGGATCATTAACGTCTACTGTCTTATTAAATTTTAATCCTATGTAAATTTATTTCATCTCATAACTTGGGGATATACATCAAATGAAAGGGTGATAAGAAGGACCAGAAATGAAAACAATTGAAACAATTTACATATCAACTTTAGAGAAATAAATAAGAACATGGAGAATATCATAAAGTCATTATAAACAAAAATATCAAAGGAAAAATAACATGAAACAAGACTTGATATTGTGACTACAAATTTTAATTTTGACATTCATAAGCATATCACCAATTTCCATCACCAAGGTTTCATAAATATTACCAAGACTATTCACAAATGTATCATAAGTCTTGTCAAATCGCGAGACTAATTTTATTACCCAATGAATTCATTCACTATCAGGGTGCACGTGCATTTATTTTAAATTGATCCACATAGATCATAATCAATTATTTCATTATTAACCCAAATAGAATAAAAGAAATTTTTTTCATATCAAAATCATGATGTTTTAAAAAGTGATTAAAAACACGATAATTAGGTTATTCATAACCCACAGAAAGGTTATTTGGGTTTTATGTATGTCAATTCTGGAATCGAATATATTATTTTTGTGTCCTGATGAATAACAATTGAATATAAATATTTTTGGGAATTCACATAATTAAAATAAATAAATTTTATGAGAAAAAGATATATACTTGGAGAGGAAGATTCTGCTGTAGAAGGGAAATACAACATCATTTTAGAAAACATTAACAAGAGAGGGGATAGAGGTAATCCATTAATAAAATACTCATAATCCAGTATTGGGATAGAATAAAATTTAAATAATTACCTGTCATGTAATCTTGATATACAAACCACAAAGAATATAATTTGAACTGAAAAAAAAGAGACATTGAGAATTCCCTATCGAAAATTCGGAAAACTAACAGTGTCCCTTGAAACATTATAAAATGATTTGATGTGATAAAAAAGGTCATCTAATGACTTGGAAATAAAATTGATAGAAATAAGGATATATAAGAACTTAACCCAACATAAAAACCTGTATAGTTAAAAGAAATACCAAAAAAGAAGTCTTGGCCAAAAGAGGGGGGGGGTTAAAGGTTGTTTTACCTTGAAGAGTAACTTCTAAAAATTTTGGATCAAAACCTTGATGGATTGAGGGAACTTTTGGAGGACTCTTTGGGAGGTTAAAATACCATAGATTCTTTTATGTGGAATTTTTAATGAATGTAATGAAAGAATGGGTTTGTATTTGTAGCATAACTATTGGAATGTTTTATTAATTTCTAAGAGATGCCTAATTAGTGGCATTTGTCAAACCATGGGATTTACCATGGTATTTTTTGACAGTATTGGCTACTGGAAAAACCAAATATAATATTTTAATCCAAATGAGTCTAAAATAATCTTTAATTACATATTACATCATTATGATTTCATAAAACACACCAAAAATTCAAAAACTTTGTTTTTACTATTCAAAAAAATGAATTTTATAAAAATATTGTAAATTCACTCTAACATAATATTTATGTCTTAAATTTTTAAATGAAATCTATTTTATGAAAATAAATTTATAAAAATGAGAAATTTATTGTTTAAGTTGAATAACTATTTACATGAAAATTACTTATACATAACAAATAATTTCTAAAATTGTGACCTACATGTACTATTATATCACATTACCATTCATGATTAATAAATTATATTTATTCTTACATAAGTGATATTACTTGTCCATTGTTTATTTAACTATTCATAAGATTAATATTACAATTTGTTATTTACTATTCACCACAAAATTATGTTGATCTTATTAGACTCAAAATTTCTTACTGATCACAACTATATATGTCCATTTATTTAAAATAATTTCAAATCGTTAATTATTTAATGTATAAAAACTCATTTTAAATACTATTTTTTTTATCATTTATCAATAGTATGAATCTTCTTAAAATTTATCCTATATTTATTTCGACAACTCAAATTCAAAAGTCTTACCATAATAAGAAAAAAAAAATTATTTATAAAAAATATTACACAAAGTAACTAAGGAATCATTACATAGCCCCTTATAAAACATTCATAGTACCTAAGAGTAAACTTTGGAATGGTGATACATTCTTGGAGCTACTCAGACATCATTTCTGCTGTGGTGAGTTAAATCAGTTGAAGCATCACCAGTATGTGATTCTATTCAAGATTCACACACTAAAGCTCATATTTCTCTTGGTCCTGAGAAAAGCCATGTGACGCTACCCCATTATCATGCTCTGATAGATGAGCTTCATATGACCTAAGTCTTCTAGATGAGGAAATCAAATCCACTTTTTGTATTAATTAACCATTATCACTTATGTTTATAAACAATATTCATAACATTGAGAGTTTATTTTATAGTGGTATTATGGACCAAAAATCATAATTAACCAATGGTGACATAACGGTTGAAACCCAAAGGACTCATTTCAATTATAATCACTTCATTAATAAAAAGATATAGTTTTGTTTAGTAGAAAAATATAACAAAAAAATTCTAGAAATAAATATTATTAAAAAATATGGGATGTTACACTATATAGGACTTATCAAATTAATATCCAAATTATCAGCACCAATGACTTTATTGATGAGGAATGGAATAAAGTTCCATTTCTCAAACTATTGTGATGTGGTATTTCTTGATCTAAATTGGAGGCTTAATAAAACACCAATGCTAAAAAATTCCAATCTAAGGATTATATATTATGTTTAATGTCATGTCCTGTCCCTCGGGGCCCATCCCGTGACTACCCCAAGCCTGCCTTCTATAGGCCAAGGACTAGAGACTAGCACCGAAAGGTGTTTTCCCTAAAACTGGAAAGGCATTGACCATATAACCTATAAAATAATGAAACCAAGAACACATCAAGACACGAACACAAGAAACCTGTATTAACAATAGAGTTCTGAAAGTAAAAAGGGGGTTGGAATACAAGCCCAACAACAAAGGTACATGTACAAATGAAATAAAAAACAACTTAATAAATAGAAAAGATAGCTATTGGATAGTCCTCTAAGGTTCATACAAAAAGGGTAGGTACAGGTCACCTCCTTTGCACTCCACGTCCACTAATCTCATCTGTGTACCAACATGCCGTATGGTACACCTCTAGGCACCGTCCAATCCTGGTACTCCCAGCCTCATTCATTGTTGTCTTTCATCCGCATCGAACACAACATGGTGTGGGTATAGCTCGTACAGGTGTGAGTATAACAATACTCATTAAGACCCTGAGACACTAATGGTATCACAAATACACCTAGGATAAACCAAAAAGTATGAAATCAACAGACAACCCTACTTAGGTGTATTCCCATTCATATTCCTATGTTATCAAGTAATCCATCTTAATCATGATGAAAACACCGAGATACTGACTCATCTCACTGTAGGATTTATTCTAGGGGTATTAACAAGTAACATCCCCAGTACCATCATAAAACACATCAGATACTAGAGATCCCCTACTCTATTGACTATAGTGGGCATTTTATGTCACACATTGGCACTTCCCACAAACTTTGGACTGCTGAGGTACTTCTCCTGTCAAGTACTGTGGGTCTGCCATGTCACAAAGAGGTGCTCCCTACCGTGGGTCAGCCGCGTCACATAGAGGTGCTCCCCCTCATGACTTGTGGAGGTACTCCTCCTGTCGAGTACCATGGGTGTTACACATCACATAGAGGTGCTCCCCAATGTGGGTCTACTACATCACACAGAGGAACTCCCCCTTATGACTTTCTGAGGTAATCCTCCTATCGACTACATGGATCTGCCACCTTACATAGAGTCTCTCCCCACCATGGCCTACTGAGGTAATCCTACTGTCATGTTCTGTGGTTATTCCGTGTCACAAAGGGTCCCTCCCCACCGTGGGTCTACAGCGTCACACAGAGGTTCACCCCACTGGGCCTCTCAAGTCACTCTAAGTCGAAAAGGTCATCAGTCGTCAAGTCTCAGCCAACTACTGGGTTCCCGCACTATGCTTGCTCTTCTCCCAGAGGATTCACTCCACAAACTACTATTCGATACTCTAACTACCATGATGTCCCACAAGGAAGCATCTCCAAGGTCCACCACGTCATTGGGGTATCAACGCAACAAACAACGTGTCAATCGAACGCCCGGTCTATGAGTTATTAGCCTTTTATTTAGGGGAGTCCGGTTGGATTCCTACTTGATCCAAAATGAACATTTCCCATATTCATCCAAAACACCAGTGGGGAATACTCAAAGGGACCGTCTCACTCCAAGATTTCCAACGCCACTAACGGTTCATCAAACGGACGTCCAGTGCTAATGTAATGGCCAAAAGAGTGTAAATGGGTCGCAGTGGCATGGGTTCGGTCCGACCCGGTCACATAGAATAGCCATGGGCTGACCCAGTTTGGGTCGACCAAGCTAAAACTACTCTTTATGGACTAGCCCATAGTGCAGCCCGACCCATTGGCATCATCCCAGCCCGCTGGGTGGTTTGACAGGCCGTGAGGGGGCACAGGGGTTCATCCAAATATGGTTTAAGGCCATAGGGTTACTCGGCCAAGGCAGCTCGGCCATAAGGGTGGAGGCCATGGGGAGGCTCGACCGGAGAGGCTTGGGCCTTGGGGTGGATAAGCCAGAGCATCTCGGGCCCACAGGCAGGTCGTCCGGAGCAGATCGTGGCCGAGGATGGCCTGGCCGAAGAGGCTCAAGCTACGGGCGGTGTGGCCAGGGCGGCTCAGAGGGCCGCAGGTGGCTTCATTTGGGACGCTTGGAAGATTGCAACTTGGCGGGACAATGGTGGCTTGGCAGCACGACCCGATTGGGGGCGGCGGCATGACAAATGGAAACACTGGCTTGGCTCATTCAGCGGCGGTAGCTTGGCCTAGACAACAGCAGCCATGGGCAGTGCGGCGAGGCCGCGGGGGGGCGGAGCCCCTAGGCATGTCGGCCAGGGGTGCCGCAGAGCCGCTCGGCCACGAGGGTTCCACGAGGGTGTAGAGCTCACAAGGCAGATATGGTCATGGGGCGGTGGTGTTGCGTTATTTCCTTTTTCATGTTCAATAGAGGAAATCATCATCAGATTTGTGCAGGGGTCGGACCATATTTGTTTAGCTCGTACCCTCCGCATTTGGGTGGTAGCATATGTCTCAAAAAGAACATGAAGAAGAACTTTAACCTCTACAACCTCCCCCAATGATTTATTCCCAATATCAAAAAAATAATTCAATGGAATAACATGGAAAAATTATTCATACACAAATAAACCACTACCATGTATTTTTAATTGGCATTGCTGTTAGAAGGAAATTTATGTTTTCGACGTTCGTCTCGTCCCCCACACACCTCCAACCACGGGCTCGTCTTCTGGTTCATCTTTATTGAAGACGTTCCTCATTGAAGGGTGTCCTAAGGTAGAATTCGTAGTTGGAGTTCTTCATTAGAGGAGAATTGTTTGGGGAAGAATGTTTTCTTTGTTGGAGAAGTGTAATACTCCAAGGGTTCTCCTCTCAAAATCCCACCCAAAAAATTGAAAGAGGTTCCAATATTATTAACATAAAAGAATAATTATTTTTGCACAAACATGTTGGAATAATAAATGTACCATGTTGGAAAAATTAATTAGCTCAATTAATAGGACCAATTTAATGGGAGGGGTGGAATATTGCAGAGTTGGGATGATTCACCCATTAAGAGGGTTCGGGTGGTCCCTACCTCTAAAATTCAAATTGTGGGTTTAGGCTCAGGTGGTCCTTACAACCACAACCTCATAAGGGATGTTTAGTTCTGGTGGACCCCACCTCCCAGAATCCACATGGGTGATTCAAATAAAAATAATTTGTTTAACAAATTTGTTTTCATTTTATTCTTTCACAAAAATATTGAATGCTATCTTCGACGCTCAACCTTCTGTGGTTGAGGTGGTGGCCTTCTTAACTAAATACTGGCACTACGAGTTCAACAGTGCCCTCATATTTTAATTTCTTTCACCGTTTGAAAAGTTAGAAAACCCATCTCACACTTTTACTGAATATACCCAATATAATGTTTACAAATTTATTCATGGAACTCTGGGCCTCGGAATTATGCGCCTTCAATTTTCACGGACTCATAAATTCCCATTTAATAAAAAAATTACACGGAACTTGTGTGTCTTTACATGTAATAAGATGTTTTATATGTTGATTTGGGATATATAGTATTTTCATAGGTATAAGGTTGTAACTTCTGGGTGAAATTAGTTACAACAACATGAGTGGAAGTATAGTACTCATAGATTGCATTTGCGTCCTGATTAAAAATATTTGAAGTGTTGTGGGAATTATATATAAATTGTGTTGTTTTTTATACACTAAATTTATCATCCATATCTATATACCCTCATAGTAATAAATGAACCTATTTAATATTCATTGGTTATTTTACAAATATATAGTTAACGTTGATAGGGATTAGGATGCCAAGAATGGAAATTCCATTATATATAATCATTTCTATAAGATAGAGGGGGTTGAATAGTATGTTGATCGCTCCTTGGAGGAGTATATGTGCTTGATTTTCATTAAAGATTCTTTGAGGTCTGATGATTATATGGTATGATGATAAATTACATGTGTCCCTTTACTGATCAAATCATCTCTCATTGACTGGGTGATTGTTTAATAGGATACTAACCCATATTATTTCTGATATGGAAACTACAAGAATGAGGATACCTACTACCCAAGTGGTTTTCTTACTATAATGATGTCATCCTGGTACATGGAAGATTTGCAGTCTCTAAATCTACAGTGAAAGAACTGATGAATGAATTAAATACCTCTAAGTGGTTGGTATATCTAGGAGTGAATTGTTGTTTCATTACTCAATGATGTAGTCTTTTGGTATATATATGAAGATGGAAATTAGAGGTTTTTTTCCAATTCCTAGCCTATGAGGGAAAAAGGGTGGATAACCATAATCCTAGGGGCTCACTCCAACCAACACTTATTCCCTTAATAACATGAGAGGAAAAAAATGGAGTTTTTAATTGTGTAACATAGGACCCCATGGATCGATAACACTATCCAATTTATTGTTACATTTTTAATTAATGTTTCTCCTTTCATAACAATCCATGATACTCACTCAATAGATAATCATTAAATATTGTATTTATATGAGATAATATATTTTCATGGAATTTCCAAGTGAATATTTTCTAACAAAGACACATGAAGAATATTTTACTTTTTAGATCATTCTTAATTCCTTAGGTACTCATCACAAACTGATAACATGATTCCAATGCAAAGCTAAAATTAATATAAGAGGATAATAAAAATACATGAGGATATTCTTTTTTCTTGTGTAATGGGCATTGCTGTTACTTGGGTTGATAACCTAGAATTTTTTAATCCTTCAAAAAACAATATTTGACATGGTTCAATTCATATGGAACCGTATAAAATTGTTTATGGGAGTACACTTTATTCACTCCACTATTTTGATTTTACCAATGAGGTATAAGTTGATTCCCATTAGGGTATGGAAGACCTCAGAGAGATTGTAGGTTATTTAAATGAGTATAATGACAACACAGAGATAAAAGAATACATATTCCATCCATTGGATGAGACACTTAGTGTATGATATAGGAAATCATGACATCTGTTGTTTGTCTCCCCATTTGGGACACCAATAATTGAGGAATTGGGTAATCTATTATTTTTATTTCTTAAACCATTCGAGATCACCAAATGGGTTATTAATGTGGCTTTCCATCTGGAAAATTTTTCATGCCACTAAGATATCCATTACATGTTTAATGTTTCATTGATCTAGAGGTGACTACATGATTCCACACCTATTATCAATTTAATTTATGTTGAAATTCATCCTGATAAATTATTCACATGGCAATGAGTTCATATTGTATACTTGGTTGAGAATGTCCTCAGAGGGATGATTGTATAACTATTCTAGATTGTATCTCATCATGGAATGATATAAGAGGATACAATCGATTAAGGATCTAATGTATAGGATCAATTCCCTATGTTGTTATATAATAACCATTGAAGGTACTTCTCATGGAATATAATTTATTGGAAGATAATAATTGACGAATCCTCATTTTATATCAATGTATTCTATATTTCAATTTTATAATAACAATATTTCCTTTTTATTATTTTATAAAATAGTCCAATAAAAGGAAATAATATAGATGCTAAATGCCCAGGAATTTGTATTTGGAGTGTTAATGAAGGGTTTCCCATTTAGGTGGCTCTAAACTACCATGGTATAAATAGTTGAACATGCTATCCTTTTGGTACAATTCATGTATAAGTATTGGTTACATAACACTACATCATCTAGTCGGTGTGGTGGAATTGACAAGAAGATGTGTAGAGTTCATAGGTGAAATAAATACGCACTGTATAATTTTGTGGAATGCATTTATACACTCTCTTAGATACAAAATATTATCCTTATAAAACCATTTTTTATACCTCACCATTAGTCCATAGACTCTCCAACACTACTCTTGTGGTCTATCTATCCATTAAATGATCTAGGAAGAATGAATTGAGAGTATTTACTAAGTTACATGAAAAATTAATCTTCGTCCATGATATATTATCATCAATATATGTTGGATATGTTTTTTCCTTAATGATCAACTGTTTAATTCCTTCTTTGTCCATATATTGGTGGTAGTTCTCCAATGTTTATGTCGTATCTTGATAAGATAACAATATTCCTTTGATATAGAGAATTCAATAGATTATTGTCGATGAATTAGGATCCTAATCCTTTACATGATATAATATTTCTGATAGAACCCTAATCAGTTGATGAATTAATGATAGATTTGTGGTGACATTGACGTGATAATCAAAATTTCATTTATCAAATCATTATTCATAATAAAAGGTGAAATTTATTGGTGTGAATCATTAGAATGACCAAAAAGAAATATTATTTTGCTTTATTATCATATTTATAATCTATTATATTGTGGTATTAGTTATATATTGGATTTTTTAGTTTGACACAATGACATCTTATGGAATTAATTCAAAATATGATCTTTTATCGATGGTGGATTTGATGTTTTCAAAATTCATTCCTTATCATACCAAAAAATTTATATTGTTGATGGAAACAATAATTTATGTTATTCTAAAATGAGGATTATGAATAGTAATTAACTTTTTAATCTATTCAAAACCATTTCATGGTATGAAATACCCCCATTAAGGCCTTATATTTCTATTATCTTCTTCACCAAGCTCTAGAACATTGTTTTTTCTTCAATATATGGTGTACGTTTTAGTTCCCAATAAACAACCATGAGGTAAGAATCTCTATACCATTTTGGAATCTTGTATACACTTATTTCAAAGGTATTACTCATGGGTTGGTGTGTGTTGGGTTCTTGATTGATGATAATTTCTTGTGGGTGTTTATTTATTCCTAATACCCATATAGAATCCATAGATTCATGGTAATTATTAGTATATCATATTACCAAGATTTATATTTCTTACTATATTACTATGTAATGATATAATATTTCTCATGATTCCATGATATACTAGTTATTTCATGAATTTCGTTGATATTTTTTATATTCCCATTCGATGTTAGTTCATATTATTAATGTAAGGCTATCCATCATAGTATATATAGCTATATAGGGGGATCCCACATGATGTTATTTTAAAACAATAATGGTCCTATACATGAGGGCACAACAAAATATCCATACAGCCTAAGATGATCTTGATTCCTGGAGGATACCAAAGAATATTTTGGAGCATGATTTTGTGAGGATATTGATTATAATGATCATATTGTTTCCTTATGGATACTAGGAGACATTTTTTTAGCCTTATGCCTAGTTCATGATCATTTTTACTACTCATGATATTCTTTCTATCATGGAGATGATGTATTAATGACTAGGGGTTTACAAAGGATTAGTTAATAAAAATCACTCATTTTTTTATTATATTATTATTTATTCATTTCACATATTTTTATCAAGGAATATATGTTTTTTAAATACGATAAATTTATAAGGATTCATTGGTGATGTCCTACTGAATTTTATTACTCACACCCTATACATGAGATTAAATACATATATAATATTAAAATATCATGATCTAGTCATGGTAAATGGGAAAATATAACATTGTTTATCGGTGAATCATTTATATAGGGGTCTTACAATGTGGTTCTCTAGAGGATATGAATTTTTATTTATGCTCTTCCATTCGCATACAATTGCGGGTTTTCACCACACAAGGAGACATATTTACTTATTATTATGGCTACTATAAAATATAATGTTTCTACATGTTATCTCTAATTGTTATATTATATAATATAATATAAAGTTATATTTTTATTTTTTTCAAAGACATGATACATAATTTATATTCTCCCTACCGATGGATTTAGAACCTCCATGTTCATCGAAAACCACTTCCATATGTGGAGGAATGAATGAGGACACGTGAATCTATCTTGGATCGAGTGGTTAAAATCATGGGTTTATAAAGATGATCCCATTCCAGTTTATTTGGATAAATCACTCATGTTATGAAACATAAATTGGATTATCATATTGAAATAATTTCACTATAAACCCCAAAAAGATTAAAATATTAGGGAAGTGAATGAATCATACAACATTAATATATTAATAAACAGACCACAAACCCTTATACACCTCCATCATTTCCATAATATTTTATCTCAATAGTATAAATCATCATATTTATATCCCAAAATACCATGATGGTATTACTAATATAAAAATCACCATGTAGCATGAATTTTTTGAACCTTGAGCAACAACATTAGTTCCAACCCTAACATACACAGAAACATAATACACAATGAACCTCAATTTATTCAACTAAATCAATGATCATTAAATTAAAACTTCACAAAAAATAGTTAAATTAATAAGGTAAAATTAATAAATATAGATAAAATATAAATTAAATAAAGGATTAATCATATTAGAATATTTTATATATACCACAAATCAAATCCCCATGAATTAGAATTATTCCATGATTTATTGATAGAATCATCTCCCCAAAACCCTCATTTGGAAAACTAAAATCTTGAAACAAACATTGGAAAATAATATAGTGGATCATGATAGTATTATTTCACTAAATATATGATCAAATACCTCTAAAATCACTTAATTAAATGGAGACTATAGGGGATGAGAAGGATATTTAATTAGGGATCTCCCATTTTAGTGTATTTAGTTATTAAAAAGGGCTCCAAAATGAGTTCTAAATAAGTACCAATGATTTTTTTAAAATTACCCTCATAAAAATTCATATATTATTTTTCATGCCATGTCCATCATGTTCAGAATATCAAGTCTCATTAAACATGGAATATTACAACATAGCCCTTCTGTGTCATGACATGGCCTCTTTCACCTGAGGAGAAGACCCAATCACATGTACGACTATATCTGTTTATCACTTCATTGTCATAGAAAAAACATCACTAGATATAGAGACAAACCTAACAAAAAACCAATCTTAAAGATCAACCATGATTATAAAATAATGATGAATTCTTGGAAGGTTTAAATATTGGAATTTCCTTTAGATCATTGAGAAACACCAATTGAAAAGACATTATTCCCAACCCCAACCAACCACCATCATTATGTGGACTCTCTAGGATACATGATGACCACTAGCACATATGTTTTCTTCACATTATGGTGTCTCGTGTCCGTAGTTTTATCCTCAAAAATATAAATATATGATGTAATTCCCCCCCCCCAAATTAACTTTTGGATTGTATTTTAGATAAAAACCTCATTTACCCAATCCATGGACCCCACTCTATGGAATTTTATTATCAAATTACCATACCCAAAATATATCACAAACTATATAAAACATTATCATTACTTATATTCCTTGATCCAAATAAAAATAATTAGAATTTACACTATTTATCACCAAACACTAATGATATGGTTCAATAAAATTAAATAACAAATTGTTTAACATTTCATTGAGCCATAAAATACATATAATAGAAGGATCTTTATTTTTTACCTACAATATCATTGAGAAAAATCATTTTTAATTTATATACCTCAACCCTTGTAGATAGTTATTTAAATAGAAATACATTATAATTTCACTTTATATATATGTTGATGATTGTATCTATAATCATCCTCCATGGGAAGCTAGTAATCTCCTCATATAGAAGACATATAAATATCTCATACTCAAATAGAAATTAACTCATCACTTTATATGGTGAAACTATGTGTGTCTATATAACTATATCTATGCATGTGTGTCTATGTATATATGTATATAATCATAACCCAGAAAATCATATTCAATTTGGAATGAATTATATGTTTGTGTGAGTTTATAAATTTATCATTCTAACCTATTGGGGCACTAAATTTTTCTAAAAACTCATAAAATATATATATATATATACATATATTAGTAAACATATATATATTCAATTATCATCTATATGATGTCTATATACCCATAAATAATAATTTGACTTAAATAACCCTTACTCCAATATTTTCCTTGTATATGAGTATCTTGTTTGATCATGAAATAAGCTTCAAAATTTTTTTTTCAAACACATATTGAAATTGGGGCCACACATATGAAATATATAAAAAATAAAAATGTTAAGGAAAATGTATAATATAATTATATAATGTATTCAAGTCATGTATTTCATCCTAACGATCCACTGAAAACATGTTTTGGATAAAAAACATCAACCTTATGTTTTTCCATAATAGATCATTTTATATAAATTATATCTAGAATATTTTAGAACATTAATTCAAACTTATTAGTAAATAAAAAATTTTCTTATATATATATACATATATATTTCCATTCCTATAATTTCTTAACCGGGAATAATGGTAATTATGTTATATACCCATTATTTACATGGTATCATCAGCATTATGGGGGAATATAATAAACTAATGAAGTGTGATTGAATGTGATATTTTCAAAGAAACACACAAATAATTAATAAACCTTGAATTATGACTATGGACGTCCATAAACATATTTAATCTGATATAAACTATATTGTTCATCTATTCTCATGAATTTCTCATCACAAATACAAAGGGATGCATTCAAATAGTCACTATAAAATCTTGGAAATAATAATGATTCGAATGGGATATGAAATTCAAATTGGGGTTTTGGGTAACCATTTTTTTTGAACTGGTTCAATTAAAAATAACTATTCATTTATCCATCACCCATACCCCTACCTTTAGATTGTTAAAAAAATATAGTTTTATGTTTTAATATGAAGTGGTATCCCACCATTTTGATTACATATGAAAGTAAATATAATTGGAAATTTAGACAAGAAACCATTAGAATAATTTGAAAAAACTAGCATTGAAGATAAAGAGGGTTCACAATGCTTCCAAAATTATATATAAAATCATACCACTAAATGTTCAGTAAATCTAGTCATTAAATTAAATAGATTCCCCTTGGTGGATAGAAAAATGGGAAAATGAAGTGGTAGTTTATTTTCTAAAGATATAAGTTATAAATATAAAATATTTATATCACATTTCATGTAGGAAAGAATAATAAATTGATATTAGTGGAGATCTATATAATTAAATTGTCAAAAATAATCATCTACAACCACTTGGATCTAATTTAATTATGGAATGAAATTATATATCTCAAATGGTGGATAAAAAATAGATATTGAGTAGTTATACATATGGATAAAATGTGAACTAAATCAAATGAAAATGGAATTTAAGGATAAAATATTAGGTTTTAAAAAATTAAAACTAATTTTTAGAATAATTCTACTAATGAGTCTTGTTGGAAAACATAATAAAGACACTATACACCTAATTAATTAAATATAACATCCATTGAAATCCATATTTATACTGTGAACATGGTACAATTCCAATTAGAACCATGTACCACCATAACAAGTCCACCAAACCCTTTTTCCACATCCTTTTTAAACAAGTCATACACTATCTCAAACATAAGATTCAACATTTTGAAACATAACGATAAATAATAAAAGAAATTGGTTAGCATAAATGCAAGGGTCCTTAGAAGAGGTATCACTATTACTAGTTCACGAAAATTCATTTTGAATTAACAAATTCACCATCAATGTTTATTGATTTTATTTAATATTTATTTCAGTATTATCGCAATAAAATTATTATGGAAATTTTTGTGATATATTAATATAATAAAATATCGATGAGGGGAATTATAAATAATAATATATTATTAATAATACTCACATATAAAATGATTATTATAATAAATTTAGTTTTTATGAATTTATGATAAAATATTATTGATTTCATGGATATATGTCCTTAGGGGATGGAATGCGTGAGGACCATTCAAAGAATTTTTTTTTCAATGAATGGTTCATTCCACCTAATATTATAAAAATATGTACTGTTCTTAGCTTAATTTTTTATTATTAATTTTATGAATAAAATTTATAAATAACTAACACCTTAATATAGTTTACATCTAATTTTTTCAAATTAATATGGTCAAATTAATTTTAATTTTTTTTATATCTAATGAATAAAATAATCAATTCACTATTATTATGCTTATACATGTAAAATGAAGGGTTTATATATATATTGATGCATCATAAAAATGTCTACGATTCATCCTTACATAAATTATAGTGGTAGTTGTGGTGATATTTTAATAAATGATATGGAGACTATTTTTCTTAAAGGATTAAATTATTATCAAATAATAATATTTTGATGTATATTTTCCAGTAAAAAGAAATCAACATGAGACAAATGAAATTGATTAAACTACCAATGATTGTGTTTGGAAAAAACATGGAAACCAAGGTAATGAAAACAATACCTTGGATGAAATAATTTTGATGTATCATGGAGGTTTATAAATTATGGGTATGGACAAGTATCCCATATTAACAGGTTTAGTAAAGTTTTGTAGAAAATTTATTAGGGGAAAGCATATTGTAACATCCCACCCCACACCCACAGGAATGGGAAGTGTCAATGGTTATTATACCCTTAGGGGACATCCCCAAGACACCAAAGATTGGTAATAAATGTGATATAATTAGGAAAAATTTGGGGTATTATTTTCCTTATAAAAGTAAAAAATATATGAAATCATTGAGCAATAAACATCCAATAGTTCTATATAAAAAAATACAAATAATACAACCCAATGTGAAATCCATAAAAACAACAATATAAGAGTGAAATTTTAAACAAAGAAAAAAAATTTATGGAATGAAAGGCCAAAAGACTGAGAGACACATATGTGATCTCCTCATAAGTTAATCATGAACTCTCTCAAAACTCCATATCCACGTGTTAACCCTGTTTATCAAGGTTTATCTCGAAATAAGTTTGTTACCTATCTCATCACTATATCCCATCATATTACATATATAAATACACCAATGTTCGCAAGAAGGTGGTATGTATAAAATCCTTGGTAAATACCCCAAAAAATAAAAACTAACTCCACAAGGATATGAACTTGTTATAAAATATTATATAAATATTTTAGAAGTGGTTAATATTAGTTTCTATCAATACCAAACACAATATACATGGTAATTAATAAAAATATTATTGGAATAATTTCTCATCATTTCAAAATCTACATATCATGCCTCCACACGCACATGCACATACATTTCAATTGCCAATTATATAATGTCGAGTTTCCTCTTATCAATTCACCAAGTAATCATAATGGGTAAAATTTCCATGTTCTCTAGTGGAACATGCCACTTTTCAATAGTCATATCTAAGTAATGATTATATCCCAAAAATATAGTCCCCTTATCCCAGGTCAAATCCAATATATTAACAGAAACGAACCTAGATTTCAAAAATCTATTTCATGTAAACTAATTCTTCCACAAAAACATTTCATCAAAAAGAAAGTGGGAATCAAAACAAAACCATATTTTTAAAATATTATTTTAAAATAGTTATCCAAGAAGGATTTTTAAAAATCCATCTAATTTCCAAAAATTTAAAATCCATAATGAAAAATGGTTTCCTTCAAGAATCACTCATTTTTTAACATTAATTTCATGAAGAAATATATAAAAACAAAACCATAATGTTATTTAATGGAAGATATGAGGGAGAATACACTAACCCTTCAAAGGATGGTAAAAATGAATAATTATACTAAGATATTACAGATCCGATCTTGGATATTATTACCATCAATATATTAAATCATATCCAATCATGATTACAATCACAGAATATATATATATTTAATGTACTATATTTATATCTAATAGATATGGGATAAGAGTATATGTAATATAAACATGAATAAAACGACATAGTTTTGAATTTTGATAACCATAATTATTTAATAGAAAAAACGTTGTAACTTGATTGAAATGATTTTCCAAAGGAACCTTTTGAGAAATTAGATATTGTGGCTCTAATATAATATGGAATTATTTAGTCTTTTCATATATTATTTGATTTCAAAAAATAAATTTTGTTGTAAAAAATGTTAATTTCTTAATTAGGTACATTATTTATCATAAAAATGTGACAAATATTTATGTGTTGATCAAAAACCCAAGTATCTACATGGAATGAGAAAAATAGTATGAAAATACAATAAAAAATCATGTGGTGCTTCTATCTTATGAACACACCCCACATGATTGGATCGTATCATTAGAAAATCTACCATAAAATCATAATTTTCACTTCAATAGTTTCTCTTAGAAAATCACTTTGTGTGACCAAAATGTGCTCCAGTTGTGAGAATTAATAAAATTCCCCCAAAAATATTTTACATTTTATTAGATGGGTTCCACATTTTTCACTAACCAATAAAAAAAATTTCACCTATAGAATAATCTCTAATACAATCCTGACCTGCCCTAAACATTTTGAAATAACGCTTGTGAATTAATTAGATAAAAAATATAAATAAATAGAAAATACCTAAAACCATGGGGTGTCAGAATCCAAAATGTAAACATGGTGTTCATTGGTTCTATGCCTTTATCTTGTGAAATGTGAGCCATATTGAAACAAACACTACCATTTTCCTCTACATTGGATCCCTCCAAAATTGTATTCTCAAAACATTAAACATATTCTTCATTGTTGGATAAAAAACCCATCTATAATAGTGGTAGCTATTAAGAATATATTCCTATGTGTTTGTGATATAATAATTTCATGAAAAAAATATACCATAAATCACACATTTTTCTTTAATCCATTAATGGTTTCCACACTCATTATTTTTGACCATAAAGGTAACACATTTGAGATTGGTGGTCTCAGAAACATTCATTGGATCAACCAAAATAAGAGTAAATAAAACTATAAATAAATTAAACTTTCATATTGTTCGGCACTATGACGATGAATATCTTCTAAAAGTAATATTAAATATCACCGAACAAAATCATCTTTATCTAGCTCATTATATGGATTTCTACATAATTTAACACTCATATATTTTCCTTTATTTAGTTTATGGATATTTTTGATGTCCAAAATCTAAAAATATTTTATTCGTATTAATCGCTTTATGATAAAATACCATTGAAAAAAATTAATTTCAAACTCTTATAATTAGGAGAACCATAATCTTCCCACACAAAAATAAAATGATTCCATGTTTTCAATTAATGAACTACCAAATATAATTCAAAATAATTTGTTGAGTTTTTCTTTTCATGAACCCATAACTATAATGGAATATAATTTATGACATGATCTATCTTTGTTAGAACATATCCCATCCTAGATCTTGATATTTCATAATCAACAATATACACTAGTCGTTATAATGGAAATATGAGGATAGGAGCTAATGTAAGTAATAAAATTCTTAGAATGATTTATTACAATCATGATTCAATTATAATGGAACCCCAATAATATTTTATTTAGTCATTAGTGATGTAATATGTGGAAAATAATGAACAACACATTGGTATTATCCTTACAAGCCATGAAAAATATATATCTAAAATACATTCATTGATGTTTTCCAATATATACAGGATTCATTATTTTCATGATCCACTAAATATACTTTTTCAGAAATGAGACAACCAAGGAAATTTACCCCAATTATAAAAAAACATTACATTTAAATCATATAATTAAGTTGATATTAATATATAATACTCAACTTTAGTTAAAATTGTTCATCATGACCTGATTTATTAATAGAATACATTAAAATATCATCACTAAATATCCTTATAATTGAATTAGGATACCTCTGAGTCTCTCAATTAATTAAGGAAATGAAAAATGTTGGTGTATTAATATATTAAAGGGGTATATCCACATTTTATTAATTTTTATATATAATCTTTATTGTATTATTCATAATAACCTCAAAACAAACATTCATTTAGTAATACACCAAATGAATAATTCTTTTTTGAAAAACAATAGGCTCTCCACAATTAATAAAATAAATTATTAGTTAAATTAATTAAATAATAATTAATTATCCTAACATTTTTAATTCTATGATAATAAAAACAATGAAAAATTGTTATATCCACCATATATAATAAATGTATCAGTACTTACCAAGGGGACATGCTTGACCGAATGTTCCTTTTTATTTTTAACTCCTCTAGTATATTTTAGTTCTATAAACTATTTTAGTACCACGTTATCAAGGATAATAGAAATTATAATACTCAATAATATTTAAGAAATCATAATCTACACATATATTTTAGTCCGTCAAAGATGATGAATTTTTAGTAAAATCCCCAGGAAACTTGTTTACTAAGGTAATAAAATACATATTCCAAATCTCATCTATAGATTGCAATGTAATTGTTTCCAACTACAAAGAGATGATTCCAATTACTAGGAAAACTTTTCCATCTCCTTTTGGATTTATTTCCAAAACTCCTTTCACGTGATTCCTAAAAATAATAAAATATGTGAAACACACTTGATGTGAATAAAAATGGATTTCATATTTTGATGTTGTCAGCCAATCCATTTCAATAATAAATATATATCCACCCATATCATGAATTGATAATATTAATTATTATTCTTCTCCATTTATAACCACTATACATGTTTATCACAAAAAATACCGACACTACCCTTTTCTAAGAGGATATTGTATCTTCAAACAGAACAAATTCTCACAAAACACAAACCAATAAGATAAATAAAATGATAAAAATATATTTTTTTGTTTTTCCCACATAAAAAATACCCTAGTATTGGTATAATTAACCATAATAGTACCTCATCAAAATTAGGAACTATATGAATCATCAATATGAACCTTCCCTACACCATAAAATTACTTACATGCTATCCCTTTTTAGTTATTTCCCTGATGTGAATGGATAACCTTAGGATTCAGGGCTTTTATTGAATGACCTTACATAAGAAGATTTAGAGATAAAGAGTTATTCAAATGAAATAATATTGTTGTATAAAAAGAGTCCACATATATATAAGATTTATTCCCAACCCTTGGATTTTATGACATTTTAAAATAATGATAGAGATGTACCATGTTGTTTCCCTATGTACTTGGAATGGGTAGTACAGTACAATCTCACATGATATTCAAAAATCAATTTCACATTATATATCCTAAAGAAATTAGGATTTATGAGGGAATATCACTAATCAAAAGGTCAATTTTTGAGATATACCACCACAATACAAGTGATTGTGACTCTTCCATATATTTCAAAAAATAGAGTTTCCATTAATTCATTCGTGATTAAGTATCCCCACTCAAATGGAATTTTTATACATATCCCTTTCCACTAAATTCCTCCTATTTAATATCTCTCTATAGTACATAATACATAGTATAAAAATGATTGAGTGAATTTATGATCGTATCCCAAACTAAAAAACCAAATTATTTCAAAGATACACCTATTTCTACTTCTATTGCATAGAAAAATATGTTTGTAAACATTGTATCATATTATATCAATAAGATATTTTCCAAAATTTTTATATTGAAATAAATTTATGTAGATATTTTAATGTTTAGAGGATATTATTTCAAGTTGAAAATATAATCAAAATACTCCCACATAATACCTTTGTCAAAAATATCCCATAAAAACTAAATCACAACATTAGAATGTGTGATACTCTGGAATATGTTTTTCCAACATGAAATTTATCATGGATTTCATTACACCTAAATCAAAAATTTATTCATCATATTTAGCCACACAGTGAATCTTTTCAATCACAAATACCCCTTTAAAATTGGGAGGATTCAATTTCCAAAATAACATATACTGATATGATTATTAGGGATCATCATTTTTTATTCCTCTATAAATGATAGGGCAACCTTGAATGATGGTATATACAACTTTTTCTTCTCATGTGGCTCTTGTGTGGCCACATTTTGTACTACCTATTCTAGTTTATTCATAAGATGTCTACCCTATTCAATTTTCTATAATCACAAAACTATTTTCATTTAGATTAGCTAATATAAACTGATGGATTAAAAATTTGGAACAATTATATGAATAGATAACAAAACTATTTTTTCAAAATCCAACAATTGTAAGCCTTTTATACCTTTTTAGAAATATAAAAAAATATAATTACCATTGATGTTATAATTAGAATTATAAGTGGTAAATCATTATATGTAATTGTTATTATGAAATCCCATAACAATTATAATAAAACTCACATTGATATGTAATGAAAAAATTGAAACATAACACCCTAGTGTAATGAATTTCAACATAAAGGGGTTAGGTATTCCATTATAATATATACATTTATGTTTTAAAATTCATATTTCCCTATTTATAATTCCAAAAAAATACATGTTGATAAATAAATACTTATACAAATTTTAACATCCCACCCCTCACACATTATATTGGGACACGTCGGAGGTACAACTACTCTTTAGTGATATCCCCAAGACACCCAAAGCAATAAATACATACTAAGGGATAATTAAACTTTTGGGGGATTATTATCCCTATAAAAGTAAAATAACATAATAATATTTAAAAAAATAAAGAAAAAATACTTTTATATATGATTCATTTATAGCGATAATATAAACCAAGGAAAATACACTACACTAAGAACTGGAAAAAAATAAAATAATTGATGAGGAATAAAATATGGCAATCCCCAAAACACACATGTTTTATCCCCACATATAAATTGTGAACTATATCTAACTCTAATTTCAATATCAAATGTATCAAGGTGAATCACTAGTGATGTATGATGACATTAAATTACCTATATCTACATATATTACATTTAAAAATTTAAAAAATTAAATAGGTTGGGGGTGAGTAAAAACTCAGTGGGACTTCCCTAAAGAATTCACATCTCATCAAAATGGAAAAATATAAAGTTTGCACATTTAATTTAAAAATATTGAAAATAAGTTAAAAAATTATATGAAACCATAAATAAATTCCATTATATAGAATATAAAATATATTGAAAACATATATTATCATTTGGAATACCCTTTTTCATATTTCCACAGACACATATGCAGATCTATTCTTGTAATGTCACAGTTCCATACACATGAGTGGTCTCTTTTCAATTCATTAATTGATCACAAGCTGGAAAATATATAGGTTCCCCAGTGGAACATTCCCATAATCAAATGTCATTTCGAAGCCTTGATGGTGCCCTAATAAAAAAACCACAATCTATGGTCACATCAAAGCAACTAACTCAGGGAAACCATGTTTTAAAAGTTTCACGCACAATTATTTTTCATATAAATTAAATTCATTCATAAATACAATACAAGAATCCAATTTTAGATATCAAAACAAATTCATATTTTTAAAAAATAATTTTAAAATTATACAGTTGGGGGTATTTCCAAAATCCATCCAATTTCAAGTAATTATAATTCCATAATTTTTTTTATTTTATTAAATAGAATATAAAAACACATAAATATCGAGAATTATTTTTAATCAAAAGAAATACTACATTTAATTAAATGGTGGCTGTGTGAAAGAAGCATCCTACCTCTCAAAACATTTTGAAAAAATATATAAAAATAAAATATTATATATCAATACTTGGGTCTTTTTTATTTAAATAGATAAAATAATATCTAAATATGATTAAAATATTAAAATATGGATCTCAATATAGCTATAAGATTTATGCATTTCGGAGAGAGTAGAAGAGAATATTCTTAATGAATAGTAAAATCACTTATTGATGAATCTAGATCTCCAACATGCTTTTATATGACCAAATATTTCCCTAGATTGAAAGAAATAACCAATAGAGCCTTGGAATTACAGAAATTTTAATCCCTAAGTTTGTAGGTGATAATGCGGATTTAATCTCTTAATTGTACTTAAAAATAAAATATTAATGGTACCAACTATATGTTTCAAGATTTGGTCACACAACCATCCATGATCATCTTTTATTACATGCCAAGTTATCATATGGTTTTGGCCTTTAATTTTAGAATTTTTTTTTGGAATCCTATTGTGGTACTCTCTTAATCCCAAACCATATACATTTGTCACCTGAAATTAAATAAACAAGGCCCAACAACAATTTTACCTTTCTTTTTCATAGAACTATTTCTAGTATGCACTTTCATGGTTTTTATATAATATGCGGAAACAATGCACTACCTAGTGACGTCTAATTTTTGTTTTCAAATTTTACTACTAATGGTTTATTGTTTACTGTAAACGTGAAAAAATAGTTCACATTTTTAACACATCCGAAAAATGAAAAAAAATCCCAAAAAATCGTGGAACATAATACAATGACTTTATATTCTCAATAAATATAAAAATAATCATGTGCCTAAAAATGGGGGTTTCATTTATTTTATATACATAATTATTAATTAAACCGGAGAGGTAATTTTAAAATGAATGACATATATGAAATTTAACTATAACCCATTTTGTAACTCTAATATAAAAGGATTTCTGGGAAAACATATAAGTAGCTAATATGAAGTGGAAAATTACTAGACATATGTCATGATTATTGGTATATAAATATGTAAATTATTAAATGAAACTCCTTAAAGGGTTTATAAAGTGTCTTCCTATAAAACAGTGGAAATTAAAAATATCACTATGAATTGAAGTTATATGTTTTATAGAGAATTTGAACCTATGTTAAATTTATATTGGCCCATTTGAAATTTTTGATAGAATTGGAGTTAAGTATTTTTAGTTGGTTACACCACTAAAAAATCAAATTTAAACAAAAAATTATGCCATCCAACTGTGGAAGTGCATGATTAGAAAAATGAATGTATTAATTACTAAAAATTTATAACCAGATGGTGAATTTTTAAATACAGAGGATCCTTTTTATATTCATGATAATTTAGAAAACATGATACCTGAATTGATAACATAGATACTAAAATTATATATGATGTGCGGCACAAAATTACTTAATAAAAAAATTATTAACAATTTTTAAAAAATAATTAGTGTCTAACATTTCAATGATATTTTAGGTTTATAGTATTAATGTATTAATAAAACCATTACATAAATTTGTAAATGATAACATAAAAGGAATGATTTCCTCAAAAATTGGAATTTTGGTTTCACAATCATTTTTCATTCATGAAAGATTTACTTTTCTAAAATAAAAATTCTATTATTTTGTGATAGACATAATAATAAATACAACACATTATTAAGAATAGTGGGAGGCATTTAAAAACAGTTGATGAGTATAAAAATCACATTAACAGATATAAATGTATGAAACAACATTAATCCATTTGATTATAATTAAAACCTAAAATGATTCTATACACTTAACATAACAAGCATTCATTCTTGAAATAATTAATTACCTATTCATTACCTAAACATAAAATTGAGATGTTATCATTAAAACTTTTATATGTGTGAATAAAAGAATAATAATTATAATTAAGGATTTATCGTGAGAATATTAAATCTAAAATTAAAAAATCATAAACTTTATTTTAATTGAAAATCTCATTGTTTACCATTTGAATATAAATAAATAGATAAAATCAAAATTTTATGAAAATAAAAGGAATGTATGAAACATTGGGCATCAAATCCTCATAATTATATAACCTAACAAGATAATTACAGCATTCTATTTGGGAAACATATATCAATTAACTCTATCAATTTGTAATTATAATTAACTCCATACACATTCTATTAAGAATAAATTATAGTAGTTAAATTTTTCATATTACCCAAGGTATTGGATAGATTTAATTGACCACGCATTTATTAACAAACAAATTCTAATAAGTGTTTGGGTTAAACCCTATTATCACATTAATAAATTTTCTAATGTAGAATGTATTAAAATATAAAGATATACTATATTTAAAATTTTTTATATTAAAAACATTTCATAGAGTTAAAATTTAATTATTTATCTCATAAAGACATTAAAAGATAATGGTAATTTTAAAATAAATCCTTGAATGAAAATTATCTTAATAAATACATTTTATGTCTATAGAAAGTCATTTAAATTATAAAAATAAAAACCTTGTATTATATAGTTTAAAATTAATCCAAAAAAATTGGAATATATTTATTATAAACGTTACTATTTGAAAAACAAATTATGCAAAATTTCACAAAAAATGTAAATTCATAATGGCCAACCAATATGAATTCATATTGGAAAAAATTACATTTCGACAAAGACTCTAAAACTAACCCATAATGAGTGTTTATCAATATTTTTCAAAAAATTAAAACAATAGTCACCATTGTGAAAAATAAATATTTAAATAAACCACTGCCCTTTTTTTAGAAAATAATTTATTTTTACTCCATAAAAAGGTGAAATTTCTTGATATGTGGATGTTTTTTTATAATATATTGTCAATAAAAAATTATTTTTTACATCTTATAATAATTTAAAAGAATATTTAAATATCATTAAAAATATTACTTATGTATTTTAACTTTAATTCTTCATGAAATGGGAGTTGTTTTGTAAATAATAAAATTGATGTTTTAAAAAATACTCTATAACATTAATTCATATAGTATGTTTAATTTACTCATAAGTATTATGTTTTTTTGGATCCTTAGGAATTTAGTAGATTCCCATATTCAAAGGTAATATTCCATGATGATACTCTACATTTTTTTACTATCTCTTTTTTAGTTAAACAAATTAAATATGTTAATAAGTGAAAAAATATTTTGGACCTAAACTGATATAAATTTTTCACCATTATAACCATAAATTAAAAATAAATTTTAATTAACAATATAAAATATGTAAAACTATGAATCAAGATGATCTAAATGGAATTTTTATTTTCTAAATTATGCTAATTTAATAAAAATATATCTGTAAATATATTTTCACAAAATAAAATTCATCTTCATATAAAAAATAGTATGGAATCACAAATAATCACCCCGTTGTATACTTTAATAACTAAACCACACCCCCATCTTATGAAAATTCTTAGGCATGATCATATACATACTTACAAAACAAAAGTCGATATCTTGTTGAGATCTTGTCATCCTAACTCTAACTATCTAATAATATTTAAAAATGAAAATATAATTCATCCAAGGATTTCCTATTAATGATGGATTGTATAGAAACCTCAAAACTAATCCAGTGAATGAATCATATAAAACATGATTTTAAAAATTTTGGTGTTTATATTTAGATCTCATTTCATTAATCATGATATTATCTATCAACAATAATGTCACAAAAACTGATAATATAGTCAATTATTTTATGTATATCATCTTAAATTTCATCTGACATATTCTCACCTTAAGGAGGATAGTTATGACATACTTCAAGTATTAGGATTTCATTTAACATTGGCATAAAATTTAATTGATGTATAATATATATATATATATATCCTTTTTATAGTTTTTCAGTTTAGTTTGAGGAAGAACATGATGTGGAATTTTTAAATATGATAGTTCAATCATAACATTATGTGAGGTGAATAAAACCAATTTCTGATAATAGGGTTAAAAATCAAGAGGACAATTAAAATATGGTTATACGCATACAATAACATTTGAAACCCTAGTTAGTTGTAAAAAATAATGCACGCCCTTTATATAGAATTATAAAATCTACCATACCACTACATAAATCAGTAGAAAAATATCTATTACCCACACTATAGTTTCAATATAAGACATGAACTCTACGCCTAATTAAATCACATACATACCATTCTTTAATCTATATAAAATCTATGTTACATTAACGAAAAATTATATATGAATTAAAACCTTTATAATTCCATTAAAACACAGTTTTAAACATCCGTAATTTATGAATTCATCACAACCACCCCCAAGAAAATTAAAGGTTTGGTAGTCACCATTATGTATGTAAATAATTCTTTCATGGACACTTAAATTCCCTTAAATTTTATAACATTACCTTCTCTCAAAATATTTTTCATTCGTATAGAATATTATAAACTATGAAATTTTTTAAATTTTTTATTTAACACTATAATTCAAATTATAGGAAACATTATAATTCTTATATTAAATATTTATTTCATCTTCTATTATATATTACGATTTATATATTTAATTTAAAAACAATTTCTATGGAACCCATTTGAAACATCACATTATAATTTATTTTTCTTAATTTATTATAACTAAATTATTTTTATGTTATTTATTGACATATTTCAAAATTCTTGTAATCAGACATTGGATTTTGAAACAAAAACAATTATTGATAAGTATCATTTCTCAAGCGATAACATATTTTGTGTCAATTTATGTTTAATATAAATCTGTACAAAATAATTCCTTGATTATAAGGCAAATACAATTATTATTGAAATTTTATAACATATATATTTTAAATCAACGTATTGATATATTTATATTGTTTTTAGAAAAATATATTACTTTTGAAAATATTTAGATTCTTAACATATTTATTAAGTAATAATATTTTTGTAATGATGCAATTAATTTACACTTATTTAAATTAAATTTCTTCCATAATTCTTGATATGTTTCATTATATAACCATATATAAATTTTTCTCCACCATTTATTAATTATTAAAACATTTGAAAAAAATAAAATATACCATTTATCCACTTCACTATCCTGGGTATGTTTTTTTTTCATTACCAAATAATATAAATTTATTTTCATGTCTCACTTAAATTTAAAAAAATTCTTCCATGAAAACTCTAAATGAACTACATGGTCATGGACCTAAACATACTATAATATTGTAAATATTTCTAGTATCTAGTTATTATATTCCCAAATATCATTTAATTTTAGATTTTTATGAGAATTAGGATATAATAAATATCAATAAACAAGAATACAAAGTAGATACTACTAAAAATGTATCATTTAATTCCATAAAAGAAATGAATTTAATAAATAATGAATTTATTTCAGGAATGTTTTTCATGACTATCAGGTTGACTTAATCTTTTCACTTACTAATCCGCATTCCCAATGATTTTTATTGAAAACATTTGAAGGGCACAAAATATATTAGTAATGGAAATAAAATATAATGGAACCACTAGTCCATAAAATCTTATAATGACATGAAATAATTTTCAAAATATATACTTCTCACCCTTAATGTATAATATATGTACTTTCTTAAAACATTTTATTCCCATAAAACATAGAAAATATAAATAAAACCGTGTAGTTTAATTGGGGAATTAATAAATTATGATAGTTACCCTCATGGATACTATTTGAATTGTAACACGCATACCTACAATATGATATGTACCCCTAAAAGCTGCTATAAATTTTAATCCTCATAGCTACATTATGGTGTAACCATTATAGTAACACAAGGAGTAACCATTATGAATGACCACCAACATAATCATAAGAAATTAATTTATCTCTATATTGGTCCCACCCTTTATCATGAACAATTTACATGAATAATAAAATAATCATACGTTAATAATATTTGACTAAAATATTCCCTTTAAATTTTATAAAAATAGAAATTTTAAAGAGTATTTTAGTGAAAAGGCCCTTAAATCAGTTCTTCTTGCATCATGTAAGGTAAAAACTCCAATAATGTATTTTAAATACTGTTTTTAATTAACGTGAGAAAAATTTTGATGTATATAATTCCTTATATGATAATATTATAAAATTTTTATACATATTTATTAGTAATATTTCTATATTTTTCATGTTTCTTGTGTATTCATTGCATGGTTTCCATGGTTTGTAATTATTGATTTTCATATCGAAATGATTAAAAATACAGATGTAGAAAGAAATTTTATTTGTATTTTACCATTGTTTAAAATGAAACCACATATAATTTTTTTATTTTAGGATGAATGAATAGATAAAACCATAATGAAATAGAATTTGTTTATTTGGGTAGATTTTAATAAAATCATGAGCATATATCACTATATCTTATATAATGTTATAATATTTATTCCAAAACATTATATCAATTATATTATGGATTATAAAATCTTATTTATCCATAATAATATTTTATTACTATATTTGAAGGTGGTAATGTAAAATGAAATTGTATCGTCCACGATGGTTGTTAATCGACACATGAGAGATGATGTTCCCATTTTTAGATTAAATGGAGAAGATGAGAGGATTGATTTAGGATATTCCATTAAAAAATTACAGTATATATATGAAATTGGAACTATCATATCTCTTTGGATAGTATTTGTGAGGATAGAATAATAAAATTAATTGAAAAGAAAAAAAATGAAAATGAAAGACAGTTTTTCCTCTTGAATTCATCGACTATAGATTAATTTTATGTCACATGTTTCTAGCCGTTAGGTGAGAGAAATATTACATGGACATTAGTAAGACGCTTATGATGGAGTTGGTATGAAATATCCAAGATATGTCTTTACCTTCAATTAAAAAGATGTGGTTAGGGGTGGCATTTATAATTGTGGAGAGTGGTGGTTTCTCATTATTTTATTCATTGGATTTTTATTATGGCTCAAGAATATCAATAGTTTGATAATTATAAGTAAATATATTAAAAAAATGAATGATATTTCGAGATTATGGGATTACACCAACCATACATCATCTATCACTCAATAATAAAAGTATTTAGCATGTACTGTAAATTATCATATTATAACATTCACAAAAAATTCATGTATTTTAGAATAATCCCAAAAATTCACCCTATTAATTTTTTAACACGTATAATTAAAAAATAAACTCAATTTTATTAAAATATGTTTTTAAATATTAGAAAATTAATTTTTCATTAAATCAATATACATTCCATAAATACCAATTCAAAAATTATAGTTCATTTTCTATCACTTTGAAAAATGAATTACGGTCTTATAAAAAATTAATATAATCATGAGAGAATAAACAATTAACTTAGGAATATGTTTTATGGGAAAAATATATTTTAAATCTGTAAATTAATTATAAAAATAAAAATAAATTTCTTTTAAATCATTAAATTATTTATAAGTTTCATTCTACACCCTTAAATAAATTGTTCCCTAACAATTTAATATTATTATATCTATTGAAAGACTAATAATATAATTTATAACCAATTTTATAACTCACTATAATTTTTATGTGTAATCTTTATTACCTCAAAATATAAATTTATTTTCATATATCACCTCTGTTTTTTGATCCCTGAAGGCTTTATGAGAATTATATAGATGTAGCTATAGACATTGCATAATCTAGTAAATTTTACTAGAATTGACTTATTACACTTCCAATGATCTATTCAATTTATATTTTTAGAGAGTTATGAAATAATATATATCAATCCATAAGAATAGTAAGTGGATACTACTAAAAAGTTTCGTTTTCTTCCGTGATACAATTTTTTAATAGAATGTGAATTTTTTCATGAATGTTTGTCATAACATTCAACTCAAATTAATATTTTCTCTTACAATATTTAAACCCTATAAAAAACATATAATTACATGGTATGAGAACAAAATATCATAGTAATGGAAATAAAATAGAATTGAACCATTAGTCCATTTAATCTTACAAGGTCATAAAATCATTTTTAGAAGATATACTTCCCAAACTTAAAGAATCATATACATACTTTATAAAAACATTATATTTCCATAAAACATAGAAAACATAAATAAAACCTTATATATAACACAGGTAATTAATTAATTTAGACAGTAACCCAAATAGATACCATATTACTTCTAACCCCCACAGATAACATAATAGTTATAATCCTCATGGTTACTTTAAATTGTAACCCTCACAACAACATTATTGTTTAACCATCAATGTTACACATGTTGTAACCATTATGGTTAACCTCAAACATAACCACGCGCAATGAACTAAAGGGAGACATAGTTATCAACCATCATTCTAAATAATTCCCAAGAACAATAAAGTAATCATAAATTAATAATAAATGCTTAAATATTTCTTTTTGAATTTTATAAAAATAGAAATTTAAAAGATGATTTTAAAAAAAATTGCCTTACCTCCGGATCATCTTACTTCAGATGATGTAAAAACACATTAATAATGAATTAAAGATTGTTATTAATTCATTAAATAAATATTTTAAGGATAATACTACTTTATATGAAAATATAATAATAACATTCCAACAATTTTTTAATAGTTTTTTGTTATTTCAGTTGTTTTAGGTGTGTTCTTCTAATGGTTTCTATGGTCAGTTCATTATGGATTTTCATATCAATTAAAAGGAAAAATATAGATGTGAATATAAATGGTATTTATATGTTTCCCTAATTTTAAATGATACAGTATATATTTTTTGGATATGAGGATGAATCATTAGATAAAACATTAATGAAAATTATTTAGTTTAATTTTTTGGTATTTATGACTATTATGATATTATATCATTTTATTATTATAATATATATATATATATATATATATTGGTTACAAAAAATAATACGAATTAAAAATTTTAAAATAAAATATTATTTAATAATAATATTGAATTTATGAAATCCCTTGAAGGTGGTAATGGAAGATAAAACGGTGTTGTCCACATTGGTTATAAATCGATACATATCAGACGATGTTCTCTATTTTAGATTAAAAGGAGAAGTTGATAGTTTTGATGATTGATATTTAACTAACATAATAAAATTAAAGTATATATATATAACAGGGTTTATCATATCTCTTTGGGAAATGGAGGTGAGGTGATAATAAGAAAACAAATTGATATGAAAATTAACGAAAATGGAAGATGCGTTTTCTTCTTGAATTATTCTACTTAAGAACCACTTTATGGAACTTGTTTTTTTTCCTTTTTGGGATAAAAATAGGTATTGGACATTAGAAATAGGCTTGGGAGTGTATTTGGTTATAACTTAACCAATATATAAGGATTTTATTGATGAAAATACGGGGTGGCATAGGTATTGATAGTGGAGGGGAGGGGTGTTTTCCCATTATATTATTTATTAGATTTATTGGCTCAAGAATATTTATATTTTTATAATTATAACAAAATATATTAAAATAATTAAAGTATTTCTATAATATGGGCTTACATTATCCATATATCATCAATCACTCAATAATTAATGTATTTAGGTTATATTGTAAATTATTATATTACACTACTAACAAAAAATCCCCTAAAATTCATCCCAACCATTTTATAATAGGTATTAATAAATAACTGAAGTTATTTTTCTGAAAATAATTTCTTATATATGAAAAAATTATTTTTTTAGTTACATAATTATTTAATTGAAAGATACCAATTCGAAAATCAGACGATTTCCAAACACATTGAATAATTAATAAAGTCTGATAAATTTTTTTATAATCAAGAGTGAATAAAATATTAATTTATGAATCTATTTTATATGATAAAATTTTACTTCATATCATTAAATTACAAAAAAATTATAATCAAAATTTCTTATATTAAAAATATACCAACACTTAATTTGTCGGTTTCAAAACATTCATTTGATTATTCAATGAAAAAAATATATCATATTTTCACATATAAGATAAATAATTATTATTTATAAAATAATAGGTTAGTCACTAATCAATTAGTATAGATTACATAATTTTTATAAATACCACCTATTTACTTATAAATTTATAAATAATTTAACTATTTAATTCCAAAATGAGAAAATATTTTATAAGTACCTAGGTTATGTCATTCTCCCCAATTGTTGAAATTGAGTCCTCGTATTATTTTCACATATTTATCATATGTGGAAATACAACCTGCATAGAATTTCCCTATTAGCATGTTCATTCTTTAACCATGTGGTTTCTCCACAAAACTACAACATAGTGAATTACTATATTCAGCAATACATTCTCTACATGATCAAGAATATGAGCAATATTTTCTTCAAAATAAAGGTTCTCTTCCAGATCAACTATTTATGGATCAATACATGAGATGAATATGGAACATATATTCTCAACATCAAAATATGAAAGAAATAGGGTACCTAAGACAAAATCAGAGGAAAATATACTAGGTAAGAAATGTGTCCAACATTATCAGGGATATTATAAGGTCCAATGAACCGTGGAATTAGTTTTAATTTCATACCAAAATTCAAAAGAATATTCCAAGGAGACATTTTATGGAAAACAAGATAACCATCCATGAATAAAAATTCTTTTATCCAATTAACTATATAAATTTTCATCCTTATAAGAGAAATATTCATGTTATGGTAGATCAACCTCACCATTTATCCGCATCCTATAAAAATTCTTTTCCAATGAACATCCTTTTCTACACTACATCACAAAATTGTGTAGCCTAATACCTCTTTCAATATAGTGCCACTAAATTATTCAACTATGACCCAGAATAAAAACTGTTATTTTTAGAAAACATGATGAAATGAATACGTTGATTCGAACCTCCTTGAAAATACATTGAAAAAAATTGAATAATGTCCTAAAAAGTTTTAATTTCTCCCTCTTCCTTTCCATAAAATTGATGGTGAAAATAAGTATGTAATCTAAACTCTATTCCCAATAACTTATTATTTCCTTTCCAAAATTCATATGTGAACATAAGATCTGGGTTAGATACAAGAGAGAGAGTAACACCATGTAACCTGATAATGTATATTAGGTTGAGTCGAGAAAACTGATCAAAAGAAATAGCATCCTAAATTGGTATAAAATGGGTAAAGAAAGTCATTAGATCAATAATAACCCAACTCACATTATTATATTGAAACTATTTGGTAGTCCTACTAATAATTCCTTTGATATATTGTCCTATTTCCACCCTAGAACTAGAAATTTTTTTACCATCCCCTTTGGTTATTGTTTCTCTACATTAACGGGTTTTAAAATAAATCATATCAAAGAAATGTCTGGGATATCTCTTTTTATTCCATCCCACAATTAATTATCACGATGGTCTGTGTACATATCACTTATTTCAGGAAGAACTGATAATTGTGAATTATGAGAATTACTAAATAAATATATCTTCAAATGGGAATCATAAGGGACACATGTTATCTTCCATAATTCCAAAAAAGAATCATTATCAACAATTAATTTAAGAAACACAGCGTCCATGAACAATTATACATTTTTCAATAACTCATGATCATCCTTCAATTCTTCCTTAATTATTTATGGTAGAGATGACTACACTTACACATAAAACAAACATGACGAATTTCAGACACCAACATATTCTAAACCAAAATCTATAAAATAATAAATAAATAAGTCATGTTCTAAATGTATCAATGTTATTGTTTCATGATTTTTTCAAATCAAGTCATCCCACACATTGTTCACTTCTCTAAGATGGTAACTGATAATGTAATCCTGATCATTTTGTCAGTTAAATCATCTAATCAACCTCATGTTCAATTACTTATGAGTGAATATTTACATATATATTTTATGGTAAGAATATATTTCAAATTTGTCTCCATATAAATGATTCCTAGAAACTATCAAAGGAAAAAAGGAATATTTTAAATCATAATGTTTTAGTTTTCCTGTAGCATAATCAATTCCCAAATCATATTGTATTAGAACACAATTATTTCCCTTCAATAAAAAATCAATGTACATAAAAATCACCATTTCAGGATGTAAGGTCCAAAACTAGAGCATTCACCTATCCCCCAACAATTTTTAAACACAAAGAAAACATTTTTTATCCAAATAAAATTAACACCCCATTATGTTAACTTTATTATTGGGATATATTAACTTTATAATATCATAAAAAACCAGTAGTAATATCCTGTTACCAAAAAAAAACTCTGAATCTCAAGAACGTATTTATATCTTGCCCATTTATCAACCACTTTTTTCACATGAACAACATTTAAGAAATCCTTATTTAAAATGTTACATAGAAAAGAAACTGGTTTCAACCAAAAATAAAATTTTATAAATCTCTCATATAACTTATTTTCATTATGTATTTTTAGAAAATATTTAAAAGTTTTTCATGATAATCATAGATTTTATAAAACTACGTAATAAAATCATTAAACAAAACAAAAAACGTTACCAAATATTCATGGAATATTCTATTCAAAAGATCCATAAATACAGTAGGGGAATTTTTCAAAACAAAGGTCTTAAACAAAAATCATAATTCTCATATCTAGTTAATAATTTTGTTTTTGGAATTTGATCTTCCATCACTTTACGCTGATGGTACTCATATCTTAGGTCACTCTTGAAAAAAATACTGAAATTCATAGATCTGATCAAAAAAGTCATTGATATGAGGCAATTTATACTTATTATCACTAACAATTATATTCAGTGACATAAAATTTTTATAATTCCTCATGGAAGCATATTTATTTTTAACAAACAAAATAGGATCATCCTATAGTGATGTCATAGGTCGAATGAATCCTTTATATAGAAACTCATGAGGCTAAATTTTCAATTCAAAAAGATTCACATAATCCATTTGAAAAGTGGGTTTTGAGATTTTAAAATAATCAGGATCTAGTTAAATTTAAATTGATCATCCCAATAATGTATTAAATTGGAAAACTTATTATAAAAAACATATAGTTATTATCTTACCACAAGAACCTATTTAATCTGAACGGTTATCTTATTTTCTACAATATATGAAAAAAACATTCTTTTTTGTATTTTAATAGTTTCAAAGCATCATGATATGATATCAATGGTATAAGTTTATTCTTTATAAAAACTAGAAAAAATCCTTAACAAATCTTCTTTGATTATTCAATCAATAATATATTGATAAAAAGATATACATTCTATACCCATAACAACATTAAAATCTACTTAGTATAAATCACTAAGGTTTACATTCAATTTATTTTCGTAGAATATAATAGAGTGATTCATATATTGTTGTTTTTTCTAAATATTTATCATAGTTTTTTAACCATAAGATCTTGTTTCATTTCATGATGTGAATTTTCTATTATATAGAAAATTAATTAGACATAATGGAACATATAGACGCCATATCACACAATTCATTATGAAATTCTATGTAATCACACAATGTACCAGATCCCACATCATAGGATGGACCAACATATGCTAAATACTCACAAAGGATTTACTATAACTTTTGGCTTATAATCTTGCTGCTTAAACTGATTGAGATCATTAATTGGGTAGGAATTTCAATAATGACCAATTTCACCACATATAAAACGCATTGTAGTTTTCTTTTTGGAATGAAACAAACCATCTCCAAAATCATGTTAATTTAAATAATATACCATATATCAAAACATACCACATTAGAAAGGCTTACTATATTAGTGTATTCAATCCCCTATATTCTTTTTACCTCACTTCCCACACACTATAAACTAGATTTTCTTACCATTAGATTTCATTAGTTGGATGATACCCATCACTAGCCATATAGACCCCTTCTTATAGTTGTTTTCAATGTAGACCTGATCATTATCTATGTTCATTTCTAACCACTCAGTACATCAAATATGATACTAGTAACTTGTGAATTCATCGGAGGTTAAAGACCTTCGGACTCTTGGCCTCAATTAGGACTAAAAATGAATGATTTTACTATCAATATCCCTAGTAATGTTTAGAGATTGCATTTACTGTAATGGGATTATTTTCCTCATAAAATAAAACTATATATCATTCCTTTTATCTTAATTCAATGAAATTATTTTACAACTTATTATGAACCACCTTTTGAAGATATATTTCAAGGAATCAATTCTCAAATTCATCCCATTCCAATGCATCAATATCCTTTCTATCTCATATATTCTTGATCATTGTCTATCATTAGTCATCTTTTATATAAAAATGGTAAATATAAGGATGATAAATTGAATTATACTAACACACCATGAAATTAAATATCTTTTAAAGGTCATAAATCACCATTAGGACTCCATTGGGTTAAATGATCCACTAAAAGATAGTGAATATTTCATCAAAAATAATCTACTACCATCATGTTCCTCTTTATTATATCTGTGTATTATTTTTTATAGATGACTCATAAATTTATATCTTGTATCAAATGATTTATCAATACCACAGTTTTCTCCATTCCAATTCCCACAATTACGTGTTTTGAATTAAAAAATATATCATTATCTTGGTGTCTTCCTACTTTAGCTTCCATGTTTCATCTGTGGAATCCCAATATGAACAGAAATATTATAGAAGAAGAATGATAGTAATCATCAAATTATATATCATTTTAAATTAACCATAGAGTGAATATAATTTATGGTTTTCTAATACAATCATCATAACACCAAAATTTATCTAAACATTTCACTAATATAAAAAAAAGGAGTTGTACATAATCATTACATAATATTGTTAATTCAATTATAAGATAATTATTACATTCACATTGATATTTTAGGCTTATAATTTTATAGAATTATAACATAAAAAATATTAATCAACAAGAATAAAAGTGCATACTAATAAAAAAGTATCCATTTATTCAATAATGCAAAAAATTTCATAAAATGTGAATTCTTTTCACGAATGTTTTTCACAATGTTCATCATGTATTCTTAATTTCTCTTACCAATCCTTAAACCCAATAAAAACTTACAAACTTGGGATTCTCATAGAAAAGGTCATTATGGGAGAAAATAGAAATTAATTTTTTCTCTTTGAATGCTTATAAACAAAGGAAGTCATTTTAATAAGATATATTTCACACACATAAAGTATAATACACTTACTTATATGAAATCACGAGATTTCAATAAATAAAAAAATAAATAAACAAAAACATTTAAGTATCTTGGGGTAATAAATTCATAATGTTTTGATCCTTTTGGCCACCATATTACTTGTAACCCTCGCATCTACTTTACAATGTAACCCTCACAACTACCTTAAAATGAATCCATCAGAGTTATACTTTGTGTAACCATTATAGACAAACTTAAATATATACATTCCCAATGAATTTATAGGGGATTTTGGTCACAAAATTCATAATAAAAAATTTTCAATAGACATAACATAATCATAAATCAAGAATTCCTATATAAAAATATTCCATTTTAATTTTGTAAAAATTGATATTTCAAAGATCATTTTTGAAAGAAAAGTCCTTACCTTGGAATCTTATTACGCAATACAATCTCCAAAACCATGTATACTGGTATAAATGGTTGTATTAATTTTTTATAGTACTATTAACATGTTAATACTACCTTATATGACCATATAATAACAACTATACAAATATTTATTAATAATATTTAGTTGATTCCATTTTAAAGTTGCATTCTATTCTTTTTAATTATAAGTTTGTTATGGATTTTATTATCAAATGGAATAAAAACTACATAAGTAGAATAAAATGGTATTAATATATTTCCTTAATTTTAAATGATACGATATACATTTTTTATATGAGGATGAATCATCAAATAAAACATTGATGAAAATAATTTCCTTTATTTTGGTGGTTTTTAAGTCCATCATGCACTCTTATCATATTATTTAATAAGATGTTTTTTGTTGGTTAAAAATAAAAATATAAATTTTAATATGTATAATAAATTATTATTTAACTATATTAATGGTTTTCTATAGATCCATGATAATTGTAATGGAAAATTATAGTGTATCATCCGTGATGGTTGAAAATTGAGTCATCGCAGATGATATTATCATTTTTTTGAATAAAAAGAGAAGATGGGAGGCTTGATGATGGATATAAAATTAACATAATAAAATTAAAATATTTTTATTATAATGTAGTTCTCAATACACATTTATCATGGTAGGTAGGGAGATAATAATAAAATAAAAAAATATAATGAAAGTGGACTTTACCTATTTAATTATTCTTCTTTAGAACCTCATAAAGGTACATGATTTTTTTATTTTTATAAAACTACTTGGTCCAAGACATGGAGAAGAGTTTTGGGAGGGTAATTATATAGAAATTAATTAATCATTATGGAATTTAGTTTTGAGGAGAATATGTTGTAACATCCCCAAATGATAAAGGGTTAAATGACTAAATGATATGACTCATGTCAAGAAGGTGCACTTTCCTTTTCGGGAGCCTGTCTGATTAGAACTCTACAGTTAAGTGTGATTGGCCTGGAGTAATGATCAGGATGGGTGACCTTCTGGGAAGATTCCCAGGGTGTGTGCGAGTTAGGAAAAATCACACAGGATAGGACATGTGTTGGCCTGCGGGGACTTTCATTAGTCAGATAACCTGTTCGGGCACGTGAGTGAGACCTAGGGTGGGGCCCACGTGCCTGCTGGGCAACTGGTGGGCGGGGCCCAGCTGTCACATTTTGTATCAGAGGAGGAACCCAGCCTTAAGTGCGGTGCACTGCCTGGGTTAAGTTGTAGGGCCCACAACGAGGGCGTTGTGCTCTAAAGAGGCGGGGGTGATTGAAACATCCTCAAATGATAAAGGGTTAAATGACTAAATGATATGAGTCATGTCAACAAGGTGCACCTTCCTTTTTGAGAGCCTGTCTGATTAGAACTCCATAGTTCAGTGTGTTTGGCATGTAGTAATGATCAGGTTGGGTGACCTTCTGGGAAGTTTCCCAGGGTGTGTGCGAGGGAGGAAAAAGAACACAAGAAAGGACATGTGTTGGCCAGTGGGGATTGTCATTAGTCAGATAACCTGTTCTAGAATGTGGGTGGGACCTAAGGTGGGGCCCACGTGTCTACGGAGAAACTGATGGGTAGGGACCGGTTGTCACAATGTGGTGAGGGGTGGTATTTATAAAGGCGGCTAGGGGTGTTTTCTCTTTATTTTACTCATTAGTTAATTATTTTGGATCATGACTTTTTATATATTTATAATTATCTCTAAATATATTTACATAATTATAGATAAATTGATATTATCATCTTACATCATCAATACATTAAATCATGACTCTATAATTCATGTATTTAACTTATAATATATATTACAGTATTTTACTATTAACTAATAATTCATGTTATTTAGAATAATCAAAAAATTCAACACAACCATTTTTTCAGTGATTATAATTATGAAATAAACTCCATTTTGTGAAATTATTATTATTATTATGAGAAATTTAATATTAAAAAATTAAAAATTATAAATATATAATTAAAATTATAACTGATTTAATAATAATAATTTAAAATTATAACTGATATTAATTTATTAACTGATTTTTAAAATAATAATTTCAAAACTAAAAATAATAACGAATATTAAATTATTAATTGATTTAATTGATATTAATTTATTAGCTGATTTATAATTATAACCAAATTTTAAATTATAACTGATATTAATTATAACTAATTTTCAACTGATTTATAACTTATATTAATATTCAAAAAAATAATTTTAAATTTATAACTGAATTTTCTACATTTTGAAAAATTAATTTAGGTCTCATAAAATTTCAATATATTCAATAAATAATAATATATGAATTTATTAGTCCATCTTATGACGGTATGTTTTCTTAGAATCATGAAATTAATTATAATTTTATAAAAAAAATTATATCATACAAAAATACCAAAAATAAATTTATAATTTTCAAATATTTTATTTAAATATTCCATGTATAAATATATCAAATTTTCGCTTATAAGATAGATAAATTTAATTTATACTTCAATAGGTGTGTTTGGTATTCTGTTATTATAGATTCCATAATTTATTTAGATACTGCTAATTTCATTAAATATTTATAATGAATTTTACTATATAATTCTAGGATGGGAATTTTTATTTTATATATACCTGATTTTTAACTATATCATACCATTCATAGCCTCATTAAGTTACCCTGTTCTCAATAATGTAACAAACTAAATTTTTTTATGATACTAATCGACAAGGAAATAATTTGAAAATCACTTATTTGTTTCTTATCTATTGAAATATGATTTCAATCCAAAATATTTAAAATAACTTTTAATTATATTTCCTAAATTCCATAAAAATGAATAGAGTCCTATAGTAGATAATGTTGTCTCTCTAGATATGTTAGTTGTCAAGAAATATCATCTACTAACTCAATTTCTAATCATTAAAATCCTCACATTATATATAACTTATAAGTTCCTAATCCCAAAATTTAACTTATCCTAAACATTCATAATAACTATATGGCCATGAATCTTCATATTCCCCTAATTAAATTATTTATAAATGGGGTTTAAATATAATAAAATTAATAGTTCTTTTCAGTTGAATATTTTATTGAATTTTGAAAACAATTATGTTACACAAAGAAAAGTGACAAATAGTTTATATTTCATCGATATAAACACGATTCTTATTTCCACATAATGGTTTAATTCATGACACACATGATTTACACAAGTTTATATTCAAATATTAATAGATATACATCATAATATTTCTTAATCATTTTAGGCCTCTAAAAACTCATTTTAAAATGATGGATGAGAAAAAAATCATTATAGGATATAACATAAAATAAAAACATTTGATTTGATTCATATTCATGAAAACCCCTATTTAATTTTTCTTTTTTTAAAATCAATTTCACAAAATAATTATTTTCATACTCACGAAATAAAATAAAAATCGGAAAAAATTCATAAGACATTTCTTCATCATGAATAAAAGAAAAATCATAATTGATGAAATGTTTAGAATGAAACAAAACATTTACCATCATGTGTTTATAACACTTTGTTTTAATTTTAAAATAATTGTATAACATTTGAAATCGAAATAAATTGATAAAAACCCAATTTATATAATGTTGAAATCTTATAAGAAGATTGTGTCATCTTTCCCTCATCATAGAATCATCGAAAATGATAATACCCACATTCAATAGGGATTAATGTATATGTATTAACTCTCTCCCATTATATGATTAATTATCAATGTTCAAACTATCTTATGAGTAACATAAATTAGTTAACGCAGTAATTTTATAGAATGAATTAGAGGGATTTAAAACAGTCGCACATCAAATAAGGGACAATATGAAATAAGGGTTTAAGATAACACTCAATTCCCGCATGATTCATTATTTCTCAAGTTTCATGTCATGAAATAATAATATTAATTATATAACACATTTCATTCAATTCAATGAATTTTATATCTTGTAAATTTCATTATAAAACTAATAAATATATTTATAAATTATGATATATAAAAAAACAATATATTAAATGAAAATTATATCACTAAATTCTTTACAAGTTTTTGGAATCCCGTTTAAATATCCCTGTTCAAAACCAAAACCAATGTCATTTGAAATAAAAAAATAATAATAGAATATTTTCTATAAAAACATGATACATTTTGAAAATGTAAGGAATATACAAATATAAAATAATGGTTTAATATATAATTTATTGATCATTGGTATTTAAGAAATATCTCTTTCAAGGAAATATTTTAAAAATAACCCATAAAGTGTGGTTTCCGAGTCATTTTATTAAAACATGTAAAAAATAAAACTTGTATAAAACAATAGTTTTAAAAAAAATATCATTCCAGTTTTTCTAAAATGGTTTCTTATACTCTTATAAATATGAATCATTTTAACAGGTGGAATTTTCTATTAAAATTTATTTTATATCAAAAAGAATTATTACTTCTAGAAATCATTTAAGATAATATATAAATTCATTTGAAAAAACTAAATTGTATATTCTAAACTTTCTATCTTTTACAAAGAGGGTTGTGTCTTGAAATCATATACTATAATATTCTAATAATATTCTAATATCATTATTAAAAAAATAAGTTGAATTTTAATAAGTATTACTTAGATATATCTCTATAATTCTCTATCATCCAATATTAGATGATAAGAATCCATGTATAAACTCTATCTTCATATTATACTCTCTCTCATGAAATCAGATATAAATATATGCACATTACTATTAAAGGATATTTGATGTATCCTTATATAAAAGCTAAACCTTTAGTGGAAAACATAATCATTATACATAAATTAAAATATATGATATATAAATATTAAATTATATGTTTATGAAAAATGAATATTCATTCAATAAACTATGATAACATAATAACATTATGTTTAATTGATATGTTTATTTTTATTATAATAAATATTATTTTCCCAAACATGAATGCATCGCCTAAAATCACTGAACTCGGTACTTGGAAAAATAGTACCTATATCCCATTTATGGGGATTTGTATGCATGTCCATATATACCCCAATAAAAAACCCTCGATATTTTTTTCTGAGTTCTTCAATTATTTCAATAAAAATACAATGTAAAAAAAATATAATAATTGTTTAATATATATATATATATACAAATATATATTCATTTTTATTGGTTAAAACATTTTCACCGTAATGATAAATGATGTGGCAGAATTTAATTATTATAATTTTTTTCATTATCTTATGGTTTTTTTGAATCATAATATATATATACATATATGCCCAAATATAATGAATATATTTACATTTCATGTGAGGAAGAAGATTAGGTGGTAGGTTTAAATCTAACTGTTTGTGTTTACCATTAACCGATATAGGGATTAATTCTATATGGGAAGAGAGTTTACCTCTATATAGAGAATTGAAGCATGATAAAATGCTTTATTCTATAATTGATAACGGTTACATAGCATTCAAAAATTCCACATGATAATTACATATTTTTAAAACATATACCATACACTTATGTAAATTAGAGGCCACATTGCTACAACCCTTGTGAAACATTAATATCTAAGACTGAAACATTATCAATTTTTTTATAATGAAAATTACCTCAATGCGATTACTAAAAAATATGTGATACCCATACATAATATTTTAATATGATATAAAAAATTATATGGATATTAAAAAATAGTTCATACATTTTTATTTTTCAATTTACATCTACCATTACCTGAATTGAAAGCAAGAAATTTACCATTACTCAGGAAAGGGATTCATGTAAAGACCAATATGTAACTTTAAAAAAATTTCATTATCATTATAGAAAATAAATTTCTTACACAGAGTGTATTTTTTACAATTAATCATTTTAAATTTAATATTATACAAAATAATTCCAATTATTTATCATATTATTATTATATTCAAATCTTAATTTTTTTACTACTAAATTATAATAAGAAATTAATAAAATCCATTTACTCGGAATGACTATATTTTCAATTTTCAATATTAGATTAAAATTTATAATTATTAATTCAGTGTGAATAAATAATATCTAAGTAATTAATCAATTTTTCACCCATATTTTTGTGAACATCCTTCTTATTACAAAACATTAAAAAATTACAATCATGTTTAATTTTGTATATTATAACAAATTAATTATGAATTTTTTTATAATTAAAATATAAACCTATTATTTATAGTAAAATAATAAAAATAATGTTAATGATGTATTTTTACTGAATAAATGTTTTTAAATAATTTTTCCCCCAATTTATGATGTTTATATAATATAATCTAATTAAAAAACTGATAATTTAGTTAAACGGACATCATTTTGTGGTTTTAACTATGAAATGACCCATTTAAATAAAAAATTAATATAGAATTATCACTAATTTATATGAAAGTCATCTGGTTGAAAGTGACGATTTACCCTAATGATGCAATTATAATGAATTTCTAATGTTAACGCATGCCCTAAATTTTAAGGGTGAAATTATTTAGAGGGGGTTATAAGAAATGATATTCCAGAATAAGAAATGATTTTTTACAATTTTCATCAGATAATATATGGAAACAATTATTATCATAGTATTAAAATATATAATAGAGTGTTTTATTGATGAAAAAAATCTACATCGAGTTTTTTACAAGACATAAAAACAATCATATCGATCAGGATCATCTAGGGGATCATACCCTACTAATAATAACAAGAAAAGCACGATGAATCACTATTATAAGTTAAAAATAATAAAAGAATTTTTAATATATTTCTTTTCAATGAATGATAAGGATGAATTTATAATCTATATTGATCATAATTTATAATGGGTTATATAAATAGTGGACGATAATGATTTATATTTACATAGATATAGTGATAAAGGCTGAACATAACATATGAATAACAATAATCTCTTGATTTAAATAAAACATGTCCAAAATATTTTCATATCCCAAATAAAAGAATGTTTAGTGTCCTATAGATAGTCTATATAAATATATTATTTTATAACATGTGAAAACATTTATACATAATCATTCACATCTACAACCTCTCATGAAATCTCACATGTCATAATCATCTTCATAACTTTTCGAATAACAATAAAACAAATTGGTGGGATCAAACAAAAAATAAAAAAAATAGAATGTCAGAAAGTGTGGGATGGGTTACATGAAAGGGAATATGATTTGTAATTAAATATATTGATAAAATATCATAGGTCAATATTTGATAATCATAAATCCTACTTGAGAAACAAAGGATCCTCAAAAAGATCTTTATAGAAGAATAAAATATTAAAAATAGAACAAACACATTTTATTGTTATTAAAACATGTGATAATGATAAATAAGTTTTGAATAATTTTAAATTTAATGAATGATCATTAAAACATATAATTTTTTTAGAAAAAATGAATTTTGTATAATTTGAACAAAATTATAAAAAACATTGAATTGTTTCATATCCATTAGAAGTGTAAAAATTATTTTAGGAAACCCATTATTCACATGAATATGTGAAAAAAATGTAATTACCACATCTATAATTTTGAGAAACCCCTTCATTCTCTTACATGTGTAAAAAATAACAATATCACCATGCCTAAATACCTCATGAGATATATACATAATCTATTGTATTAAATTGAGATATTGGACCCCACCCCATGAGAGATATAAAATTAAAAATAACAGTTAATATCTTTAATTATAATATATTAGTGATAAAAATTGACCATAAGTAAATATTTACACCATTGAATATTAATCATGTTGTACATCTTAAACATGCCTCGAAAATATCTAATTTGTGGAAAATAAATTGCTACATGGTTTCCCTGAGTAGTAATATTCACTCTATACATCAATTGGAAAAAAGTAATATACTATTTTTGATACATATTTATTAACAAAAATATTCCAAATATTCATTTATAACATTAACTACATTTATATTAGGTAGTTTATTCATATTTTCCCATATAGGGCTTGTAGTTTGTACCATTTTTAATAGTTCTGTATGAGTTGAGTTGGAATTAAATATTCTTCAAATTTTCATCATTAAAATTTTATTTATTTTACTATAATGCATAACCAAATTTGTTTCAGGTTATCTAAATTTAATTTAAATAGTACATCTGTCATTATGCTACAAGGTGAAATTGATAATAAATATTTCCATTGACTTTGAACCAAGAAATTGTGTTTTCTTAATCAATGACATAAATAATTAATATTTCAATCTATAATGGAAAATAATTATTTAAATATATGATAATTTATTAAATGAAAGTTTTTCATCATTAACCATGATATAATTTCATTTCGATAATAAAATAGGTAGTCAAACTGAAAAATCATTAATATAACATTATTATCAGTGATTACGAGGTGATTTAGTTCTAATATATTTATACATGTATAATAATGGTATAATTTTGGGTTAATTTATTTGAAAATAAATAATAAAATAAATAACTGGTTGACATTATGGATGTGGAAATATTACATTATTTTATACAATTTGTTTCTATTATTATGATTCCTTGAAACAATTTAGTTTATTGTAATAATTTGATGGTCATTACATTAATATGTTATATAATGTTTTCTATTATAACCATAATTTTACCATAAAAATCATATTTGTCCTTTAAATATATTCTCATGAAAATCCATGTAATGTTATTATGAGATTAAAATAGAAATTTATCATCCCATAGAGGTTTTAGTCCACACTTACTCATATTTGAAAATTTTCATTTCTAAAAATTATAGAAAAAAAGTAAAATGGTATATCACTAAAAAAATATATAATAAATCATAAATTACATATTTATTTAAATTTTTATTATTATTAAAATCTTTGTAATCTAGTTAAGGATAATTAAAAAAATCTCATCGTTGATGCGGTAGTCTATATAACATTAGATTTACACTTTTTAATGTAAAAATGGGAGGTTCATTAATTATTTTTTTACCATTACAATAACATACCAATATAATAATAATTCTTATGGTATAATTTTCATATGTTGAAATGAAATTTTTATAATAATAAAACTGCATAAAAATAAAAATATTTTAGAGAATTATAAAATTATATATTAATTCATAAAATATCACCATTGATAAGAGAATTTAATGATTCATGGATGGACATTTAAGAAAAACATAACCTCTATATGTTGGATAATAATTTGGAGGAGTGGATTATTATGATATTTGGTAAAACACAGGAATTTTTCTATGAGGGGTTTAATGAGAGGATTTCCCATATTTTATGTGAAAAGTCATGTGATTTTTATAATATGGAAATATATTTAATAGTAGAATGTCAATATTAAGAAAAAATTGGGAAAATGAAAAATAATTGACAAGATGAAAGATAACATCATTCTATAGATCAACTATTCATTTATAATCTTATTTAAAACATGTTTTTCCATTTTTCCATAACGTTACTTGCTTTTACCTATATAGTATTCAAGATGGTAACATGTTTTTACCAAGTTCATTTATCCTTTAATAAAAAAAAGATCCATATTAAATAATTGGAACTTAATTTTTTTAAATATGAATTACAATTTAGGAAATAATAATCCATATTTTTGGGAGAATATATTTTTTTTAAACGCATGTGTCGTTCAAAACATCATTTTTGGAATTATTTAATTATTAAGAAAAATATATATTTGATTAGGTTGGATATATACATTCTATTCAATGCAATGAAATTAAATAAATTAGTAACTTTAAAAATTTATTCATTTAACAATATGATAAATTAATAACATCATTTCTAAATTTTATAATAAATTGTAAAGAACAGTCGAAACACTACTTTCAATAAAATAACATATATTTTTTCATAAAGATGAATATGTTATTATAAATTCAAAATATAATTTATGTAAAGGATTTTCTATAATTAATTATATAAATATAATAGTAATATGTTTTCAAAAACATTAATTTTTTTATAAAATAAAATAATTACATAAAAATGAAGGTAATAATAATATCAACAATTTCATTATTCACCTAAAACCTAACTATTTCATAAAAATACCGAATACATTTATTAAAAAAATATATCATTGAAAAATATAAATATATTGTTTAATATTTTAAATGAAAATAAAAATTTGTTTTCATTTAATATGTTAATAAAAATAGAAAATATTGAGAAAAATATTTTTTATAAGAAAGAAACTAATTTAACCACTATTAGTCCCTTTTTAGTATCAATATATATTATGCAAGAAAAAAGTAAATATATAATGGTTTAGAATATTTCAAATACTGTATTTATAATTATGTGGTTTCTTAGGGTATAAGGGTTGATTCATTAATTATAAAAGTAAATATAAATAGATTTTGTAATTTGAAAATATTTTTTAAATTGATTTTAAAATTTAATGATGGAATTCTAGAGTATTGATAGTTTATTATGTAATTTCATTTGGTTGTTTTTAATGATATTTTAACAATTATAAATTTTTATTCGGATATATGATGTTTCTATAAACCCTATTCATTTGTTCGGATAAAATTGATTTCTGAAAATATTGTTTTAATTAACAATATTATAACCTTATAGAGGATCTTATTGATGGGAAGGGGATGTTACTTTTATAAAAAGTATTATAATGGTGGTTTGGGATTTTTTTTATAATTTCTCAAGGGAAAGAAGATAATCTATGTGTTGTATAATGGTAGGAAGAAACCTATGTAAGGGTTGGTTGTGAATTCTTTATGTTGTGTATGGGTAATCATATACAGTTGGGGTTGTAAAACATTCACTTTATATGGGTAAGTCATTCCCCATGTTACAGTGATATAATGATTCCAATATATTCTTAAGGGTATCATGTGATTTATAATCCTCACTCAATGGTGGATTAATCCTTTTTTAAGTTTTTTTCTTGGAATGATTAATATTACCAGATTGCAGAAGGGTCTTATCTAGCTCATGTGATGGTTGCTTAGGCCTCACATAGGGTTATTCTGGCTTATGATGACTAGTGTAATTTCTCTGTGCGATTTATAAATCTTATACATGGGTTAAAATAAATATTTTCATGGATTAGTTTATATTTATTCTCCTGGTTAAAGTGTATTTGATAGTGTACAGATTAAACTGTGTTACCATTATACATTTTTTTGGAGTTAGGTAGTGGTAGAGAAAGTTATCTAATGCCCCAGTTTTCCTTCCCACATCATCATATAACATGTTTTCATTGTTAATCAATGGTAAAAATTGAACTAAGTATTTTTTTGAATGTTTTGAATTAAAACAATGAATTTATACTATTTAGTTAATTTAAATAGAATTATATTAATTGGGAATAATATATTAAAATTTTACACTATTTTTTAGGTATCCACTAAGGGGTATCTATAAATCATAATAAAATAAATTTTATACTCTCATTAACTTTTCTATTATTTTTTATTTTGTTTTATATTTCTAAAATACAAAATTTGGGATCTCCATGCTTACTGCAAATTCAATTAAGGATCCTCTTACTTCCAATATGAATGCATACCCAATTACTCACTCCATTTTTTTAAATTAATCTTATGAATTCTTATTCCAAGTGATTTGGGGACTATTCATTCTCTATATTTTTTATTAATGTGGGAAAATATCATGATTTATGTTCATTTATTAAATGGATCAATTAATTATAATCATATAAAAATATGAAACATTATTTTATGAAGAATGAATTAACGATATCCTTATAAGTATAAAAGTCGAGGATAAAGGAATTTGAATAATATTGATAATGATATATTTTTTTAATTCTATAAGTTAAACCAATGATTAATTTTTGTGTTAGAATATTTTCTTCTATTAAAAGACATGTTTTTATTTAATAGAATTTATATGTTAATAATATTACAAGTAATAAAAGTGGTTTTAAATACTAGAATATTTTTTTATCATTCAATTGTATAATTTATAGTATTATATTCAAAAAATATATTAAATTCCAATGATATGTAATATTATCCTAGAATCAATAAAATACTTTCTGTATATAAATATTATTGGTTATATTTGTTCATAATATGAAATCTTATTAAAAAATTAAAAATGGGTTTCAACTTGGTATATAGTAAAGATTATTAATATACAAATTTATTAGTATAGATAAATGTATAATTTCAAACATTTTCTTTTTTATTTATTTTCTAAAATATAATTATGTCTTTTTTTAGAGTTAATCATCTTAAATAATATTTATTTGAATTTTTGGATATTTTTTTTGTAGAATATGGAAATGGGGATCTTGCCTGGGAAAATATGTTTCTATAACATTATTAATATTAATATATTAATTCTTTATCAATCCATTTTTTGGTATGGGGGGATGGGTCACTATTTATTCAGTCCTCGAGCCCTCAATTTTCATGGCAGTGGGGTTTTTATCATCATATACTTCATTTACTATTCTAATCTGCTCAGTGTGGAGGATATTGTTTCCATGGGTATGGGATCTTTTATTTCCACCTTTGTTTAAACCAATATACTATACACTCATCAATTTGATAAGAACCCTAGTTTAGAAATTGATAATATTCTATGTTACCTTTATTTACTCCCACTGCTGTGAATTAAATTATTTTGTGATGTGGTATGTGTATAAGATCTTATTTATGATACGGTTGTTTCCTAGGGTGCTTATATCCCCAAAATAAATTTATCTCATACTATTAACATATTATATGGATATGAAAATATAAATATATAAGTCACATCACATATCCTTTAATGTTATATAACAACATTTTTTAAAATCATTTAAGACAGTGAGATCTATCCAAAGAAAATAATATATTTTTATAGTCCGTGGGTTCTTTTGATTTGTATGTTTATGGAATCAATATTTATCTTAGTAAATGTAATTATTGAGAGATGTTATATGATGTAGATATAGAACTCTTGGAAGTATTTGATTTCACTATTCCTAAATTGTAAATATAATTTATGGTATTATATCATTGTGAACTTTTGCTTGGGTGTGCCCTTGGTAAATAATTTATTGATTAAAAAATATTAAACGTAATTTAAATATATATAAAGTGGAAAGATAAAACATAATTTATTGTTTTTAATGCATGCAATTTTTCAAAATATAGTTCTACATATTTATGAAATTATGTGTATTAATAATAATTTTATTAATTACAGGGTCGAGAAATGTTATATGAATTTAAAGGATTTGATGAAAGAATCATGTAATCCATGAAAAGAATCATTTTTTGTAAAAAATAATTTAAGTTGATTATGTCATCCTGTGATGTTTTCTTCTTATTTCATAATGATATTTAGTGACCCCCACTAGGAAAATAATTTGTTTGGGAGAATAATTTGTCATAAATAAACTAATATAATTAATCCATAACGATTTATTTATTTTACTAACTATTTTTAAAATGTTCTGATTATATTTTAACAAATAATATTTCTATAAACAACATTAGGAATAATATTTAAAAGGGGTTTTTATAGTAATTCTCTTCAGACTTCAATATTATAAACCCCATAGGCCTAGGGGAAAGTTTTTCTTAGCATTTTTTAAAATTTAAATAGTTTTAAAAGATAAATGATTCAAAAAAATTGAATTAATAATGGAATATTTATGAAGAAAGATGATGATTCTTTATTATAAATAAATGGATATCTAATTTATTTTTTTATCCATGTGTCCTATGATGTTATTATGTGATCTTACATGGTAATGAGAGTCACATTAATGTTCTAAAATATTATATAGTCTCTTTATTTTTTATTTTTAGGGGTTTTTCTATTTAATCTCATGTAGATATATGAGATTATTTCCCCTCATAATCAAATAATTTATTAATTGACCTATTAATCATTGAGAGTTATCTCCCACGGGAAATTGTTTAGAATCATTTTTAAAAAGTAATATAGCCTTATGGTTCGAACCATATGAGTTGTATCAAATGTGATGGATGAGATATATGATGGAGTTTCATGTAAGGTACTTGTGAGGATGCTTAGGTTATCAGGGTAGGTGTATCAGGCGGGATAAATATGTTTGGTAAATAACAAAGACTAAATAGAAAATTGAATTTTTCCCCCTATAATATGATGTCATAGACATCATGTTTACTTGATTTGATATGAAATTTGATGCTTCTTTCAAGGTAGATACCTTGGAACAGAACCTGAATGAAGAATGTATGTGAATATCATTGAATTGTTTATATAATGTGAAAAAGATCAAAATTATGTATTTTATTAACAATATATAATATTTTCACTGGGTTTGGAGTAATAAATGTTTGTTCTTTTTTATGATGTGTATTTTGATCTATTTACTTTTAAGGTCCATGTTGGGGATGTTTGGAAATTTCTCTTATAAACATAGTAACAATTTGACGGTGACAATTATAATGCTAAATGGAACAGTCAACCATAGCTTGGGGATCTTTTTTCTATCATGGGACATAGTTTTGGTTATATTAGAAAGAAATAGCACATGGATGGAAATTTTCTTTGAGGAAAAACTGTGATATGTTAGTTTTGATGATGTTGCATGGTTCATTTCGATAGAGGGGGGTTTTGTTCCTCATATATTATGAGGAGTTTTTTTTGGATATTCGTCAATTAGTTTCTAAAATTAATTTCTTCCATTGACCAAAATGGGGATCCTTCTTAGTTAGTTAGGATTTTTCTACTTTATTTGATATTTTAACTCTACTATTAATGTATGGTTAGACCATTAATGTCCACTAATGATCTTAAAACCCTTAAATTAAATCCCTTTAAAATGAATTAATATGTATATCATTATTATTATAATGGTGATAAATTAGACAAAGCATATGTAATCCTCTATATTCAGTTAATTTAATCCCACATAATAAATCACTGAGACATAATTATTGGGTAACATTATCAAATTACATTCAAACACGTAACTAATTTCATTTAAATATTGTATGATTAACACATTCCCTAGTCTTGGTATTTAAATAGAGATGTGGTCTGGGGAATATAGATTCAAAGACCTAGTTCATATCATTAAATTTATCACTCCCCAATCCTTCTATTAGTCTAAAGTTTGGTATTATATTCCCAATGTGCATCTTTTACCCTTCTTTTTGCCCAAATGTGGTGGATGTTCGGTCATAGGGAATGGGTTCGTGTATGTAATTTTTTTAATATAATATTATCTTGACATATGATATATGTGTTACATTTCAAAAAAAAGAAAATATTTTAAGTATGGTTTTAATTTATGTCTTATTAATATTAGATTAATTACCCTCTATATTGTGAGTTAAATTATTATATGTTGTGTGTTTTTCTTCTAGAATTATAACGGATATTTCTATGGCCTATTTTGATTGAATTCATCGAATTTATTTCTCTCCTACAATTAATCCTTATAAATATGATGATAGGGGATACATCACCACTCGTGATTTGATATGATTGAAGATATTTTGAAATAATGTGGGGGAGTTAGTTTCACCCAATGTAGACAATATCTTGGGGTGGTGGATTAATTCCTTTTATCTTTATTATTATGTAAACAATGTTTAATTTCATGAAAATGATGATTGAGATGTATTATGTGATATTGATATAAAATTCTTGAATATAAATAATTCCACCAATATTAAATAGTATATTTCACCCTTGGTTATTTTTTCGCTGTGCGCTCCTCGAAAATAAGGTTTTTTAACAAACATGGGAAAAAATAATAAATTATTATAACTTGAATATATTTAACTACATGGTTTTTTAATTCATTTCATATATTGAATGTACAAACAATTTTTTTGGATTAAATTTGTAGTGATTTTAATTTTTGTAAGGGATTGTTAGACATTATTTTGTCTAACAAAAATAATTTAATTAAAGAATCATGGATGTGAACTTATTTTCCATGTGAATATGTTCAAAATGAATAAATTTTAATAAGTGGTTAATCAGGATCTCATATCTAAGGAGAACCTAAAAGCGGTCTGTATTGTCAGACATGTGGTTTCTTCTAGACAAACAAGATGTTCGACTTCAGAAAGTAGGAAGCACTATAATGAGAATATCAATCAGGGTAGTGTAAAGAATGGTATCTAGATAGTGGTTTAAATTACACAAGATCACATATATTTTATATTCCAATAATAAGGTAGTATTGAAAAATTTTGTAAAAAAAATTCCTCAGCCACCCATATATTATTGAGCCTATATATTTTTGGGACATCTAGTGATGTTTTCCCAGAAACAACAATAGGCTAGCCATGATAGAGGACCTCAATATAAAAATTTTGAGGGAATTTGATATACTACACCAAATCAGTCTGGAAGTAGGGTTTTTAATAAACATGGAGGTAGAGGAATTGGATGAGCTACTTTAAGGAATGACCGAATTTACCTGCATAGGGTTGTGGATGAGGGAGATCAAGCTACTTCATATAGAAGACATGTTGGACAGTTACATGCATCTTATCCTACATGTTTGGATAAAAAGGATAAACCATCAACTATGAGAGCAGCTATAATATAGCTTCTATGCTATATATTTTCTTTAATTGACTATGGTGCCTCCCATTCTCTTGTTTCTATAAATATTGTTAATTTATTGAGCCTGGTAGGAGTGTTTAACACCATTTTTATAGTGATAGATACACAATTTGGAATACGGTCTAGATATATCTATTTTTGCAAGGATTTTTCTCTCGAGGTCAAGAAGTCTCATATTTTATGGAATCTCTAAATTATACATATGTCAAGCATAGAACATATTTTTAGTTTGTATAATTTAGTATCATAATGATTCCATATATATTTTTACTACATGATAGGGACTGTTATTTATCCTGAGGGAGAAAAATATATTCATTATTGACACTGGTATATCCTGGTTGGCTAAGAAAGACCAACTAATTAGCAATTGGGAGATCTCATAGTCTAGGATTCTTGTATAATTCTAGATGATATAAATTTAAATTTTTATGTATTTAAACATATATAGGACAAAATTAATGAATTTTTTTCAAAATTATTCTTTAAAAATCCATCTGAGAGAGACGTAGAGTTTACTATTGAGCTCTTGTGGGAGCATTGGTATTTTTAATTCCACCATATAGAATTTCATTGATAGAGATTCAAGAGATCAAGACTCAGTTTGAGGAGATAGATGAAAGGGTAATTATCCATCTAAGACCATTTCTTTTGGGTTCACTAATGTTGGTTGCAATGAAAGCTCATAGAAGTTTACAATTGTGAGTTGATAAACGAATGTGGAATCAGATGATTGTAAAGAACCAGTGTCCTCTTCGATGTATCGATGAACTATCATACATGTTTAGGGGAGCTTGCATATTCTTAGAAATTGAATTGAGATAAGGGTATCAATGGTTGAGATTTAAACCCTCCAACATACTGAGGATTTATTATTGTTGCGGGTATGTACTATTCATGTTCACTGTAATGTTGTTTGATTTCATGAAGGAATTTGTAGTGTTTAATAGATAGAATCTTTCATCTGTACAGGGATCAGTTTGTTATAGTGTTTGGGATGACATGTCAATTTTCTACAGGACTCATGAAGATCATGCCCAACATCTTGAAAACATATTGAGTACACTAAGAGATCATCATCTAATATCCATTCTATCAAATTGGAAATTATCGTATGTTTTAGATACACTTCTTCATTAACATATTCTTGGAGGAAGGTGTGTTAGTTCATTGAGATAATATCAAGGTAGTTTTATCTTATGGGCATCCCATGAATGTTTTTTATATCCATTACTTTCTGTGGTTAGTTGGATATTACCGATGTTTTATCCCAGAATATTCCTTATTATTAGAATAACTTTTCACCTTAAATAAGAAGTTGATATTGTTTTAATGGTTAGAATATTTTGAAAATTCTCTCCATGAGATGAAGAAATATTTGAATGTGGATCCAATTTTGATCCTACCCAAGCCAAGTGAGCAGTATATGGTGTATTACGGCACATCATGGATCGTACATGGAGTTGTGTTGATGTAGGGAGATCGAGTTGTTGAATATGGTTCTAGGTAGTTTATCCCACATGAAAAGAATTATCCTATGCACACCCTCAAGTTACCCATAGTGGAATGTACATTGAAATGCTGTTGGAATAATCATTTTGGAGATATGTTAGCCTTAAACAAGTATCATAAGATCTTTTATTATATCTTCTCACAGTGATATTTGAATCTTTGGAATCAGAGATGATTTGAGTACAACCATTCATTTGAATTTGATCTAACAAATACACTTGAGAAGGAAAACAATGTTGGTGATGATTTATGATGTAAAACTAAGACATACCTATATTAGGTTTCTAGTGAGGAGTGGAAAATGATGAATTTACTGGATGTGATACACATTGTGGATCTGGAGAGCCTGGGGTAGATGACTCATGGATGGGTTTTAGTTGAGTACACACTTTTGAGGAAGATTAGAGACATGTAATATGATGATCCAAAGTTATTTTTCATTATTGAATGACATCAATATGGGTTGTCACCTTCATATTAGATCATATATGAGGATATAGGCATTTATGTCAGGAATCAGATTATTGTGACTACAGTAATACCTGAAGAGTTGATGCATGAGTTTCATGCCTCAAACTGAGTGGTACAACTTGGTGTGATAAAAATATATGTTTTCATACAAAAACAATTGGTGGATAGTCATGAAAAATGAGAGAGCATGTTTTATTAAATTATGCTACATCTTTACACTAGTGATGTCCAAACATCAATTACCTATAGGATTACTATAACTCATTCCCATTACAGGATGTAAGTGGGACCACATTACTATGAATTTTTTTGTGGATATCTAGATGTATCCATAGATAAAGGATGTTATTTTGGTTATTTTAGTTCAATATATGAAGGTAGACAATTTAGCAAAAATATTGAAGACTTTATTTGTAGATCAGTTGGAAGAACTGTATGTTTGGTATATATTCCAACTACATGGGGTTCCACGGACTAATGTCTTAAACCCTAAAACATGTTATACATCACTCTTTTGGAATGACTTATATATTGATCATGGATCATGGGTTTTTTTGGTATGAAATTCCCCCCTTATAATTATGGGTTATCTTAGCATACTATAGAAGTGTTTAAGGATATTCAACAAGAATTATCCAAGGCTTTTGTATGGCTAGTAAAATTCTCAATGAATTGGTGGATTTTCCCTATAAAAGTAGAATTCAAGATACTATACAAATAGAACCATATAACGAACATTATGGAAGTCAACATAGATATCCTCTATGTAGGATAGAGGATGCAGTGTTAGAGTTGTTGGGATTGAGTCTCATGTAAGAAATATCTGAGTAGGTTTGGATGATTCGAAAGGATATGGTATGGATTAGGGTAAAAAAAAGTAATATTCTGGTATATGTTGAAAACCCCAAGAGTATTCATTATGTGATAGTTTATTCTATCAAGTGTTTCCTAGGATTGGACCACAAAAGATATACAGATAGTGAAAGCTATTTCACATAAAATCAATCTTGTGTTGTACTGATTGACTCTTCCATATAGATATATATATACTGGGTTATGCGTGGTCCATATTCCATGTCGATGGTAGTTTCATGCTGAAAATTATAATTTGATCGAGGTGGAATCTGTTGAGATTGTTGTAGATGACACTATTGAGGACCATCAAATATGTTTATTAGATCATAGTGAGATTTTTTTTTGTGAAAATATAGTGTTGATATTAAATGAATTTTGGAAATATGGCCATGTTATAGAAGAAACATGGGAATGAGTAGAATATATTTGGGCTTATGGTCATAATATCCTTGACTCAAATTCTAAGGGATGTTTGGGAGTGTAGCTCATGAATGATATGTTATAATGCAGGAGATTGTAAGATCTTGAACTTTTCTGATGATGGCTCAGTATTTTTAATAGGTTCAATTTTTTCTAGTTCTGATTATATTTTTATATGGGTTTTACCTTGTTCATATATTAGATAAAATTGAAAATTTATAAAGGAGGAGGTCATGTACATAGTTGGCACACCTTTTTCCCAATCCATGCACTCTGACCCTACAATCCATAAAACCCTATATACAGAGGGATTGCACATTTATCACGTGGTTAATGAATCTATGAACCCACATAGGAGAAACCATGAAACCCCACATGAATAGGCACATGGCTAAGGAAAATGGTTAGGGGAAACCATGTTCCCTGAGTAAGAAATTGTTCACTGATATTTAATTAAACTAAAAATTTATTTTAAAATTTCTTGAGGACAAATCTTATCCCAAGTCAACTTCATATTATCCCTAATGTTAATTTCACGATCTTAGAGCCTCCAATAAATATTCCAAGCCATTATTCCCTCCATTCATAATGATTTGAGTCCAAAATTAATCATTTTAACCCCTCAGATAAGAGGATATCATATCATGTAGTTCATTTCTTTTTCTCATTCTTCTCTCTTTTGAAGTAGGATTATTATACCTTATTTATTTTTATAGATAATAGATTATTAATGTAGTTCTAAATTTGTGGGATATTGATTCATATGATCTTGTTTTAGGGTTTAAGATCTAGATATAATTCTACATACTGTGTCCATTAAAATTGGGATTTCTATTGGTTGATCACTCATGGAAAAGTTCTTAGGAGGAGTCAATTATTCAAATCCCATAGTCAGAATATCAATTACATTTGTGTAATTGTTGAATTTTTATTCTTTATAAGAAATTGGATTTCTTAAATTAATTAATCAATTGGTCAAATTAATTAATTATGTATTTGTAAATAGTGAATAATTAATTGTTGAATTATTTTTCAGGATATTGAAATTTTGAGGATTCATTTAACGAATAATTATTGAGATAGTTACTGAAATATTTAATTGTGATTTGTATGATTAATTTTTAAATTAATTATGGAATATTGGGATATTTAATTTGATAATTATTTTTTGAATTAATTAGTGAAACAATGATACTATGTTAGATTGTTCAATTTTTGGTTAAAATAATATAATCAACATGATTTATTAATTTTTAAGTTAATAAATGGAATTAGTATGATTAATTAATTGTTGAATTAGATGATGTAATTGATTTGATTAACTAAATAATCTAACTAATATTATTAATTCATTTTAAAATTAATTATTATAATGAGTGTGATTAATTAATTGTTGGATTAATTAATGGGAGTTATTATAATGATTAAATTAATAGAAATTATGAATTGATTTATAAATTAATGGAATATTATTATAATTAAATGTTATATAGGATTAATGATGAATATTCTTTTTTGATGTTATAGTGAGAATCATGTGATTTTGTTGTATATGTGATATTTTCATTTATGTGACATGTGTGATTAATTGATAAATGGGGTGTGTGACATAGACTGCTGCTCAAAATACCCATGGGGACCTAATCTTGACATTAAAGGATCCATGGAATGAATGAATAATTTGTTAGAGAGGGACTAATACTCCAAATACCCTTTAGGTTTCATGGATAGGTATTGATGCTCCAAATTCTCACGAGGTGATAGACATGGAATTATACACCCAAAATATTGGCATTGGAATTTGGTTCCAAATAGATGTGATGTGAATTGATTTTAAAATTGATAATGAAATCCCATAAGTTAAATGAATAATGAATTGAAATGTAAAACAGTTCAGAATCCTGTATTGGACCAAGTGGGTATTAAGAAATGGGTGTCCTTGGGAACCTAGGGGTTTATGAGGTTAAATAAAGGACAATTGAATAAATATTAATGGTTTAATTTATTTATTGTATTTTCATCAGCATATAACTTAAAAATCTATTGTATAGATATTGTTTTAGATTATGATAGTGGGGGAATGTATTGTTTTACTCATAGTCTACTTAGGCTGCATGGTCTGTACACAAATATATTTCCTGCTGATATAGTAGGATAAGGGTAAATTTAGTGTGCTAGATGTCTTATTCGGGGTAAATCATGGATTAGGGAACAAGAAGGGGTTTTGTACCCTATAGGGAGTTTCCATCATCTTCACATTTTTTGTTTTCATTTTGGTCCATATCATGTAATTTATCATGGAATATCCATTTTTCAGTTTTGGTATTGTATGCCTAGTTTTTTGTCATCTTTTGATACTTGTTATTATATCATTTACTTATTATTATTTTTTATTTTTCTTATTTCCCAATGGTTTGTTACTTTGATAAATATTGTTATTGTTTCCCAAATATTGACGTTATACCATTGCCGCTTGTCAGACTCCTCTGGAATTTTGGGAGATTTGCATGAGGCCATGTGGCTAATCAGATCTAGGAACTGGTGCATGGAACCTAGGTCGGTAATTAACACTTGTAGTAGAACACAAATGTCTTAATGTATTGAAAAAATTTGTTGTCTTGGGAACTTCAAAACCTAAAAAGTAAATTAGTTTTCTTATCATTTTAATGGTGAAGATGATGGATGATGGTCTATGCTTATGAATAACATAGACTTAGATTATCTTATTTTCATAAAATGTGTAAAATTTAATGTTATTCTTCATGGAAAAAAATCAAATATGTTTTTTTACTCTATATGTACAAAAATTCCTCAAATTGAGGTAAAAGATATATGATTTTATAGTTTATAATAAATAAAATTCTAAAATATTACATAGATGTGTACCAAATTTAATTATGGGAATTGATAGTAAAATCTGAAAAAAATTTCAATATTGAATCCTTTTTTTATAGAGATTTCATTGTATGATAATTTTGAGGATATGATAAATTTTTTCAGTGTGCTAAAAAGTTTTAGGAAGTGTTTCATAATACTTATATGCCTCAGGACAAAGAATGTGAGACACTTTTATGATGGAAGGTGATGACAAATCATATATCAACGATATATGGATATATGAAAATGATGTTATAATCTTGTAGTAATTATTTGTAAATGGAACCTAAATAATGTATTATAAAATCATGGAATTGTTACCGATGTGGATTGTTTGGTCATATTTCTTGTAATAGAAAGAAAAAGAATCATGAAGAATATGAGAATGGGATTTCAGATATATAACCTATAGAGAGATGTTTTATGTGTAATGATTTGTTCAATTATTCTAAGGTGTTCTCTAATTTAGTAACTCAACCTTTAAATCATCATTAGCAGAAGAAAAATGATGTGGAAAAATAATTTTCTATGAAAATAGTTGATTTTGGGGCCTCAAATGAAGTGTTGAATAATTTTTTAGTTGTGTATTTTAACTATTCCAATACACTATTTTACTCTAGATCATCACATTCATTTGTTCATGTCAACTGGAAATATAATGTCTTGAATGTATGATATATTTTCTGTGGAAAACATAGTGTGGATGTATAACTAAAATCAATATTTAAAGAAATAATCCTATTGTCATTATCATGATTTTCCTTCCAATAAATCATGTTGAACAACACATAGTGAAGTTCAGTATATTTGTTTTTATGGATTAGAATTCATTTTATCATGAAATGTTATATTTTGGACCCAAAAATATTTATTTAATGATTTCATACCATTGATAACATGCCTTGATAAAGAGAAATTGGTTAGAGATGGCATTTAATGTTCCCAAGATCATTTTATTGATAAGAAAGAAAATATTCCTATTAGTGATATCTTAATATAACTGAAATTATGGATGTGTTTCTTGGCATTTTTTCTGGTGTTATTAATGATCGGGTTGTTAAATTTACAATTTCTATAATACCATATTCTAAGACAATTGAAACGCCCTTATAAAATAGATCTCATTGAACTAAAAAAATTGAAAAATCGATGTCATGAGTTGTTTTATAAACTTTTCATTAGACCTAGAACATCACCATGGGGTTCTATTATTCTTTTAGTTAAAAATAAATGTGTTTCGGTTAGACTTTTAATTGATTGTAATGATTTGAATAAAATATTTATTAATAAAAATTAACATTTCAATAATATCGATGATTTATTTGATTATATTATAGGAGTGAATTATAATTTAATGATTGATCTTAGGTTAGCATACCATTAGCTAAAGGTGGAAGAGAATGATGTTTGGAATATTTTTTTTGGTCTAGAAATGAGAATTTCAGTTTGTATTTATTCTCATTATATTATATAATTCACCTTCCATATTTATGGATATTATGAATATATTTTACCATGAATTCTTGGATACTACTATTTTTGTGTTTATTGATTATATTTTTCTATATTTTAAAAGGAAAGAGGAACATTATTGACCCATGATAATTTTTTTCATCAAATTAATGAAATTAAACTATATAGAAAATTTAGTAATGTGGGATTTTATTTGTAGTAGATTTATTTCCATGGATATATTATTTATAAGGATATAATAAATATTTAAATTTCTAAAAAAAATTTCTAATGAATGTATATGACCAAAAAATATCATAGAGATTCATTGAATTCAAAGATATTTAGGTTAATACTTACAGTTTTTTGAAAACAATTCTCAGTTTTCTAGCATAATGAATATGTCAACTAAAAAGGATTGAAATTCATATAGATAAATAATTCCATGATTTTTTTTAGTATCTCAAATGTTTATTTTTGAATTATATATTTTTGGACCTTCCTTCCATAAATAGATAATTCTCATCTATAGAGGTGTTTTTTAAGGATATTGGTTGTGACATGATACAGATTTATTGTTGTCGGAAAAATCAGTTTTAACTGCTTGAGATAAATTACATATAAATTATCTATAATTAGAATATATCGGTATTTATTAAAAAAATTGCAGGCATCATTATTATGGAGTAAAGTATAAAATATATACCAATCCTTAATGTTTTACATATATATCACTTATAATGAACTAGAAATGGGATTGATAATATTCCCATAACTAATCAAGGATTATTATTTCTGGATTCATTACCAACCATGAAATTAAAATAATGGGGAATAATATTTGAGTAAAAAAACCAATTCTACATTAACCAATATATGTCTGGAAGATGAATACATTCATAAGATCTCTCATTTTTCTAGTTACGTATCATGGTGATTTTTTTATTAAAATTTTTTTAATTGAGTTTTTCCGCATCTTTTAACAATTTGGGTTGTGTTTTATTGTGGATGTCTACTAATTTTAATAATTTCATTCTTGCGGTTTGAGGAAAATTTATAAAATTGAATAATATAAACGCATAGATCCTTTATTGGGGAAAATTACTGAGTGTTCAGAAATGCATTTTTTGTAATAAAATGAATATGGTTATTTTGTTTTAAATGGTTTTATGATTCTTCCCATAATTTCAAGTCTATGGTGGTGTTTGGAATCAATGTTCAAGGAAATGGGGGTAGAAAATTGCATGAAGGGGAATTAAATGTCTTTTAATGGTATTAATCTATAATAAAATTATTCCAAACACACATCATGAAACATATTAATGTTGTGAACTAGTAAGATTTCATTTAAGAATTACAAATAATGTAATTTTGGGAAAAATAAAATATTAATCTATGGTGATAGGTTTTGAGCACATCACTTTGAAAATAAATACATGTTCTGTAACTAAATTACACACTGTGTAATTTTCCAAAAAGTACCCTAACATCTATCTGCCTCAATTGATTTAATTGTGGATTTTGTTATTCCTTTAAAATTCATTGGATCCAAGTATTTAGTAACATTTTTTTGGATACCAATTGCCCAAGAGAACCTTTAGTATAATGAATTGATTAAGATCTTAATATGTGTTTAACATGACATGGATTTAGGTGATTTTTTGATATAGATTCACCATAGCTTGGATTATTTATTAAAATATCTCTAATTTTATTGGTTATGGATATTTGTTAGATTAAGTGTTTAATTGAGTGAAAAATGGTAATTTTCATATTTAATCATTGTTCTTGATGATGTGATACTGTGATATCCTTATTATTTTGATATGTGATGTGACATATTATGTTGAACTACTTATATATGTAGTTGGAATGGTTTACATACAGAAATTCATAAATGATGGGTTATTCCTTGTGAAATGATGAAATGATCATATACAATGTTATTCCCATAGACATGATAAAATTCTAATATACCAGCATATTACATAAGACAAGTTTAAATGATTATAAATCAGTCTTGTCCTTGACACATACTAAAATGATTATATACTAGGAATGGCCATGATACTTAATGAAATTATTATATAGTGGACTCGACCCATATTGATTGATATAATTATAATATAGTCTGTTTTGACACAAATTGTGCAATTTATACTATGATTATGAGGTGATGGTTGGAATGGTTATGAAACATGATCAGGTATACTCTAGAATGGAACTAAGACATGTTATGTTATCTTGGGTTATATGATTAATGGTTTACATGGTCGTGACACATGCTTGAGAACATTTTGAATTGGTTCCTAAAAAATATGATGTTGCATTAGATTACATTTTTAATTAATTAATAGACGTTTTATTGAATTGTTGTATAAATTTATTATTATACAGGTTATGTTTAGACACAATGTTGTTGACCTAATAAGTTTTACTAAAACCCTATTCAGGACTCTATTTGGTACACATGAATTTTACAAGGATGATGGATTATAAAATTCAAAGGGGCTTTGATGTTGAGAGTTTTCTTGCTAAATGGGATGGAGTTGGGAGACAGATTGACAAGGGGATCGGTACCAAGCACATTTGAGTATATTTTTGAGTCTACTAGTATTTTATTTCTCATTACCTCTATAATGATACTTAGTAACATTCCATCATGTCATTATATTATTCTATTATTATTTTTTATATTTTTCCTTAGAATTATATTTATTATTTTCTACTTAACTGTATTATTTCCATTATTTTTGCACTGGGGAATTTATTTATTATAATTATTAAATGTTTATTTTTTTCTATGTTGTAACTCTATATCAAGGGTTATATCCTCCCCATTACACTATCAAACCCCTACATAACCAATACCCCTAAATATGTGGAGGTGCACTTGAGGTCTTGTAAACAACCCTTTCCAACCACGTGAGAGAGTTCTAAATTGAGGGATGCTATAATGTGTAATCAAATGGGTGGTTTCTTTTCTATTTAATTACTATTTGGGAAATTTATAGAAGAGACTATGATTTTATGAGACATATTAACAGGATTTTTCATGGGATTCTAGAACACATGTACATGGGAATATCCATGTACTTAGGGGTGGATTGTTTTTTATATTGTTTTCTTTTTACAGATGATGTTATTTCGCCTTGATTTATTCACCTGTTCTGGGAGATGTTTATTTAAGGATGTTATTTCACATTAAGATTTATTATTATTCCCTAGTATGGAATGGGATGTGTATTCAGGAATTATTATAGGAACAAATTGATATATATTAACAAGAATATTTCATTATATGAAGATATTTTTTGCATGTGATAAATACTTTCATATTGATCTTTGATATCATATACTTTTTATATCATAAAAAGGAAATAGGTAAATATTTAAGAAATTATAAAACACTTATATTCCATATTTTGAGAGACTATAGGTTATTGGGACTCAGTTATTGTCAACCATTTATGTTGTCATTAATATATATAGTGTTTTAAAGTGTTTTTTTCTTATAGATAAAATTCCTCCTTTTCATATAAGAGAGTGGTATCCATTAAAGTCCTATCATAGATAAACGAACAATTCCTATTGATAATATGGATAACATGGTTGTCTAGATTCATAAAATATTCATGAGAGTCATTACATCCATGAAAAGAGAGATAGTTCACACTGGGAAATTAATTTCATGGCTGAAGAGAGAGTTTCAACTATAGTATACCCCAATGGTAAATGGGAATATATGATCCCTTGAAATTGTGTTCCAGATCGAGTCATCCCTAAAAATCCTTAATAATAATGATACACCCTTATATAAGAAGGTGAAGATTTCTAAATTTATATTTTAAGGTCCAACAATAAATTTGGGGGTTAATCTTGAGCAGGTAGGTTAGAAAGTGGTGTTGACCTGGAAGAACTTCAATACGAAGAATCCAAGCCATTTCTATGACAAAATTATGATGGATTAGAAGGCCCTTGATTTCATGTACCTGATCTAGGAGGCCATGCCCATGATGGACTATGTTAATCCTTTCACTGACCTACATCACATTTATCAATCATTAGTAGCTGATGAGTTCCATAGGGCCTGAAATATTCAGGTACTCTTCACTATCAAATTAAGTCATAGGTGAATGTGTTTTGCCTATGTATTTTTATAGATGTTATGAATCCTAAAATAATCATAAAAGGTATTAATATATAGAACCCATGTATAATCTAGGATATTTAGGAATTGAATACTAGAAACTCATCTTCAAGTTGAAAGAAGCATCTCTGTGATAGTTTCCCCCAAGGAAGTAGCAATCAGAGTATTCAATGAAATTAGAAAACATATTAAGACCATATTCTTTGGTATTTCATTTATTGTTGTATGGAGCACCGTAAAAATCCATTGTGTCTATCTGCCACATTATCATGACCTGATTTTAGAGGATTGGGTCACCCATATAGGTTTTTTTGGAGCCTATAGTAGAAATGAAATGGGAGGGGATAATGAAATATATTGGATTTTTGGAGGGACTCAACTACTCCTCATCAGTCAGGTAACTGTATTTTCATGATATATTCTATTTGAAGATGGGTCATGGAACACCAATGTAGTTACAACTATAGTAGGTTGATGTTATAGCTCATGGGAGTCAGGCTAGGGAACATGAAAGATGGACTGGTCAGCTACATTTTATGCAGTCTACTATGGTTGGTGTTGACGATGTGTTGTTTAATGATAAATGAACAATTGTTGTATCATCTGCACTACCAAGTTTTCCTTATACAAAGTCATGAAAATCTATTTTTTATTCTAATATAATTATTGTTTGAGAATGTATTTATAATTTGTGGATTGTGTTTTGACCATTGACAAATTTTTGGTAGTGTGGTCATAGAATATCAAACATTGAAAGGAATGTCCTTTAGAGATGGAAAGTTATCCTATTATTTTGAAACTATTTTTAATGAAAATTACAGTCTTCAATTTGAATATTGGTATTGATTATTATGTTCCACACTAGTCTAATATCAATAGTTTCTAGAGGTTAGTAATCTTTATATCTCAATAAAGAGGAAACTATTCTAACCTCAATGAGTGAGATATTTATGTTGGTTATGAAGGACAATTTCAATGTATATTGGATTATATCATGGTTGAAATACATATTATTACTCCATATGATAGTTTAATTTAGCATGCTTTTATACATACAGGTGTAGGATGTTTTTAGGATGTTTTTCTAATTGATTTATATGGAATACCACTCGAGTGGGAAATTGAGTTCCTGGTCTAGTTGATGTCGTGAGTAGATCCATTTTCTATCCAACCTAATAAAATGGATCCATTATTGCATTGGGTTTTGAATTAATAGTTGGGAGATATAGATAATAATGGTTTCATATAGCCTATTACATCTCCTTGGGGTTCTCGAATTTTTTTCACAAATAATCATGATAGAACAATACAATTTTTTTGGATTATCGCTGATTGTACAAAATGATGATTGAGAACCAGTATCCTATACTGTACATCAAAAATATATTCATCCAACTTAGAGGTTCTAAGATCATCTCCATGATTGATTTTACATTATGATACCATCAATTGTGGGTGGAACCATCAGTCATACCACAATCTATATTTACAAAAAGGTGTGGCTTGTATGAGGTTATTGTGATGTTTTTTGGTTTGACTAACACAACAATGGTATTCGAGGAATTATTGAATTGTATCTTTAATCATTTTCGTACAAATTTATGATGGTTTTTTAGAAGATATCTCAGTTTAATCTCAATTACTAGACTATCATTCCAGAAATCATAGTGTTTACCTACGTATATTGAGAGATCATTGGATTTAAATGAATCCAACAAAATGTAGTTATTGGATTCATAAGGTTTAATTATTTGTCTTGACTTATTAGTGGAAGCAGTGGTTTAAAACAAGAGATGGATTAATATAGGGTTTCATTGTAATATCTTATGAATGTAATTAATTTTTAGTGCATTATTGGTTTAGTATGATATTATAGGGGTTTTGTCAATGGTTTATCCAATTTGGAATCACTAATAATGGGATTTCAATGAAGGAGGAATTTTTTTTGGTCATATGATTATGATAGAGATTTTCTTGAGCTGATTGGAATGTTTTCCCCAACACTTATCCCTTCTTTACCTATGTTGGGTATATTATATACCATTTACTATGATGCATCAGGAGTTGTACTTGGGGAAGTTCTGTTTCCAGAGGACCAAGTGGTGTCAGATAGATCTAATTTGTAGAGATGAAATGAATGGAATTATCTTACTCCAGATTATAGTTAGTAGTAGTTGTAAAAGACTTTAGATACTTGATGAATTATCTCTTGGCTGAAAGGTTTATGCAATACAAGGAAATAAACAGTCTCATGTACATCTCTTCAATAGAGTTACTGTATTGAGTATCTATAGTTTTGAACCTGAGTTGGAATATACACTAAGAAAGTAAAACATCATATAAATTTAATTGATCCTAAATATACAGGAAGAGGTGGTACTAGAGTCCTGTGATTAGTGGTGTGGATGGTATACTTCTCATACATGCATCTACATGTTTAAGAGACTCATGGATGGGTAGCTCTGACTTTGACATCAAGTATACTAATGATTTTTTACATAATCAAGACTGATAAGTTATCTAATATGTAGGCAATAGTTCCTAGATATAGAAAATAGTGTGGTGACACAGCGTTGAGATAGTCTCTTGTAAAGGGATGTTAGAATATTTTTTGTGCCAGTTTCTAGGTTCTTATGGGCATGCATTAGAAGGTGATGAGAAAGTCACATTCTTCATGATTGGCCTTATATGCATGTTTGGAAAAGATTTATCATGATCTATGAAGATAGAATTTTGGGATAGAAATTATGAAGTTTGTAATATTCTTTTTGGATAGATATTTCATTTGTATTCATTTTAAAGAAAAAAATCTGATGATAGCTAGTATTTTGCTTGCATTTCCCATTGCTGACTATAAATGTGATAGTGTCACTATGGATTTTGTCACATGTTAATTTAAGAAAACCCATAGGAATAATTTTTTATTCATGATTCTGGATCGATTGATCAAGGTATCCCTATATTTTCCAACCAAGGGGACCTTTATAATTGCTGATCTGGACAACTGTTACATGCGTGAGGTAGTTCAGATGCATGGTGTTCTGAGAATTTTTGATTTAGGAAGATATCCTTAATTAACATCATGTGTCTATTAGGGTATTTATAAGTATCTATGATTACAGGTTCTCTTGATTATAGCCTATCATCCTCAGACCGATGATCATTCTATGAGGACTCTTTGGGTTTGATGTTTTATATTATGGGATTGTGTTATGGATTTCATTGGTTGATGGGAGTACCATATGGAACTATTATGGTTTTCAAATAATTAAAAACTCCATGATTTGATCGATATGGAACTCTTCAAGGCCTTCTATGGAAGTTCATTACATTATCCATCTTATTGGTTGGTGGTTGGTGAGTATGTTCTTCTCGATCTTAGTCTCGTACACAATAAGTCTAAGTAGGTTCAGTTTACTTTATATCGATTGGTGGCCACAAAATGAAGGAATAGATAATATTATCACAATCATATATGACCTATATATATGGATTTTGGTCATCATGTTTTTCATTTTGTGTTACCTGGGTTAGGTAAACACAGTATTATGAAACAGGGATAGCTAGTGCCCCGATTTTTCAGACCATCTGAGATAGTGGATGGTGTCATTTTAGTGGGATTATATTTAGTTGTTCTATAGTGTTAAATTTCATTGAATGATGTGTTTGTTGTATCTTAGATCTAGAAATATTATTCAAACATTTCTAACATTATAGGCTTATCTGGAATTGAGATTAATGTGGATGTGTCCCTTGAGTAGTATTAGATACTAATAATGGAACATAGTGAGATGTATGTCTATGGTTGGGTGAGTCCTTTTCATCGAGTGTAGTGGAAACGTGGGAATTTTTTGAAGAATACCAAGGAGGTGGAGGATGATATGTGAGTCAAGTGGTGATACTTTTCCACCAATACCCCACAATGTTTCTTGGAGAAGCTTTGGGATAAGCTGTTATATAATATGGAGGCCGTGAGATCTCATTTTGTTATATGTACGTCAATAACATAGTATTTCATTTAACAAATTTTTTTAGTATTTCCCTCATCAATAAACATTAGATTCCATGTTTCATAATAGAACCCTATTATTTTAATAAAAATAGTCTTGGTTTGAAAGGGATGCTTAGATAGTCAAATATGATTTACATGGAGATCCATTTTTGGGGAAATAACATAATGATTATAGATGTATATATTTATTAATTAATTTATTCCTAGTATAAATGAATTAAATGGGTTTATGAGGGTTTTCCATACATGGAAGGATGTAGAGGTGTTTGGAATAATTATACAGGGGAAATGGGGCTTAAACTTGTATGCAGGAGGATTATACACTGTGTAAATGTTTACCCACCATGTAAATTATACTACACACATGACTTGAAGAAAATGTTGGTTATGAACAAGTTATAATTTAGGTCAATAATAATATTTATTTAATTTTCAATCTAAAAAATAGTAATCCTAGGTGATGGGTTTTTCATTATATCCATTAAAAATAAATACGCATTTTGTAAATAAATTACATTCCATGTAATTTAGCAAGATTAATTTTAATTGTGTTGTGTGGATGATATTTACTCACAAAAATGTGCATCTTTACTCTTCTCTATTTTGGGACCCTTACATCTCTTGTATTCATTCAGTTTTTGTGATTAATCATAGATATGTTTTTCCTATTTGGTCCTTTATTCTCTTCTGTCGTTCTCTAATCATTGTAGTGTAATATTGTAACTATGAGAGTTAATTGTTCTTATCATGATCAGTCTAATATAGGATCATTATTGATGTCATACACACCTTCTTCCTTATGGGTGTTTCCTATTAGAATTCATGTTTGTTCATCATTTAATGGGAGGGGTCTAAATGTTAAACCTATTGTTTTATAGTTGTCATATATATAAAATATTAAAACTACACCAGCATTCATTATATAATATTAATCATTTAATGAATTAGATTTTTTCCTTCGAGTCCATATCGATCAAATTGGTCATTTACCATGCTTTTGGATACTATTCATGTGAGAGAATCATTTATTAAATGACTTGATTAATGTATTAAAGTTTGTATAACATGAAACTTATTTTTTTCAATATTTTATATTGAATCACATTGTCTTGAATTTTTAATTAAGATAATTGTAATTTTATTGGGGATGACCAATTGGAATATGAAATGTTAAATTAAAAGATAATAGTTAATTTACACAACTGACCATCGAGCTAGATAACCTGAAATTGTGATATCCATGTTTTTATGACATGTTCTATGATTTCTTATGATGATGTTTTTATATTGGTATTTGACAAATTATACATGATAAAATTATAATATACTTTGATATACTAGGAGACATACTAAAATTATTATATATTGGGATATTCTCTATGAAATGAAAAAAAATCTTATATACATAACTATGCACATAGGCATGATGAAATGCATATATCACATGATTTGACCAAATTCATGTTGACCTGAATATTTATGGTGATTGGCCTTAAGACATTGTGAAATGATTATATACTGATAACATACCTAATTCATCGATGAAAATACTATATATTGGGTTTTGACATAGATTGTATAATTTAAACCTTTGGTATGAGGTTATTATTGGCATGGTTTTGAAACATGCTCAAATGTTTTTTCCATAAGGCATCAAGGTAGGGTATATTATTCCTTAATTATGTCGTCATGGTAGGAATGGTCATGAGACATGCTCAAAGACATCCGAGTTTGGTTCTAATAATTGATTGTGTGGTTTTAATTTAACTATCTAATTAATAAATATTGATGTTTATTTCATTATTACAAACATTTATTATTAGACTTTCTGTCTTTTGACATGGTGGTGTATGCCTACTAAGTAATGCATTCACCCTATATCAGTTTTCATTTAGTACCTAAGTAGATTACATGTATGTGGATTGGAGAAAAAAATTGAAATTTCAGTGGGGTGTTTTATTGTAGGATGGGATGTAGTTGGGAGAAGGAATCACATGGGGTTCTGGAAAGAGGAATTTTGTGTCTTTTATTGAATATACAAGAATATTATTTTTTTAATAATTCTATCTTCAAATTCAATTACATTACATCACATCATTACATTATTTATTTATTATTTATTAGATTTTTTTATTTTATTTATATCATTTTCTTTCTACTAAATTAAATTTTTTCCTTATTTAAGAACTCTGATGTTTATAGATTTCTATTATAGGTTTATTTTCACCTTTTTGTAACTCTATAACTATAGGGTGTGGTATCTTAACTTTACTTTCCACATCCACATTACTAGTAGGAAACCTCTAGTGTATATGATGGTATGCTTGAGGCCTTTTAAGAAACCCTTTCAGTCATTGTGATAGAACTTACAATCGAGGAATATTACAAATTTTTTAGTGAAAATATTTATTTCTAAATTTACAATTAATTCATTGAATTATTATAATGTTTATGGAAAAATACATAAATAAGGGAACACATCAACCACTACTAGTGTTGTATTAGAATGAGATAATTTATCAATTAATTTTATGAGGAGGGGTCAAAAATAAATCATTAGGTAATGATAACACCCCATGATTTTGAAAATAAATTTTATATTGAATACAAAAAAAATGAGACTATATGAAAAAAAATTATAACTGATTCAGTAAACATAATATTACCACCCATATGATTTGAATTTCAATAATCTGATATACATGGTTACGATTAGTAAATTATTTCCAGTCTGATATGTCTTACTTCATTTTTTTCAATACTAGCATACCCTTATGAATATTATATTTATCCTTATTAATAGAGAAATACAAATATGAATATTATCTTCACCTGTGATAGTATATATATAGGGTTTAAATTAACATATGATGTAATTATGTTATAGAATTTGTAATTAAATGATTTAAGAAAATTTATTTTTCATGTAAATTGTGATTTTAATTAAAAATTAAATTAATAATAATTATGAAATTATTTTTAAAAAATTAAATTTATATTTTTGATTCTATACATTAAAAAATTGTTAGGGTTAATTTTTGGGATTTCACTAAAATACATGAATTGTTTTTGAATAGTAAAATATGATAATTTACATTCTCTACTAAATAATTGATTTATTGAGTCATTGATGATGTTATGATGATGTAAGAACCAACTGTTATAATTAACATACCATAATTACTATTTCTTATATAATCATAACTATTTCTTTTCTTTTGGAAAAAAAATTAATGATAAAAATATTATGAAATCCCTCCTCCCCTCCACTATAAATAAAAAATCTTACACCCTATTACCTTCAATTTTCTATAGCATTTTACATTATCTAAATTCTACCTAAATATGCTCCCATGATCCTCCCCCATTCCTAGCATCCCTTGGTCTCCATAAAACCCAAAATCTTCTTCACTTAAGAGGCTCTCAAGGAAGGTTAATTCAAGAGGTAAAATTCCACTTTTCTCTTCTTTCATTTTCATGTTACTTTGTTCTGTTATATTTCGTAACCAATAACATATAAATGGTATGAAAATAATAATACCATACAGGTAATATAATATTTTTATTCTAATGGGATAATTCATCTTTATCTCTCTTCTCCCCCTCATTTATGTTAGAAATGAAACATCGTCCAAGATGTGCTGATTTATCACATTCAATGATAAAGATGCTTTCAATTTGGTTCACATTCTTCTAATATAGTCATGAAACCATTTTTATGTTTTCAAAAAAATATTATTTATGTATTTTATATTTTTTTAATGATCTATAATACTTATTCACTCATTATATAAAGTAATAATACAAAATAGTGTAATTTTTAGAAAAGACGCCAAATTAATCAAAGCTTTAATCATTAATGTTGTATATAATGATTTAACTTCACTCCAAATAACAAAAATGAATTATATTAACATTTAATCATTTTTATATTCATTAACAACATATAAAATCAATTTTGGGCCTCAAATACCATCTTACATAAACTAATATACTCTTTAATAAGTGAGCTGATCATGAATATTATGAAAACAAGCACTCATGATAAATGGTATTAAATACATAAACCCATTAAAATAGATATGAATAAACACAATAAATTCATAATAAACCAAATAAATGTATAATGTGTAAAATATATTTTCTTTAATTAATCTAATTTTGTAAGTAAGTCATTAATATAATGCGAAGAACACCCTCAGATTTAAGGTAAGGGATCCTATCTCTCAGTTTTATTCACAAATCCCCCATGTTGTGTCCTTTAATATTTAATTACTAATTATGGGGTTTATTTTAAAACCTCCCAATATTTCCCTTATTATATATAAAGGGTTGGATACCCCTTTACCTCTAATTAATCCCTCTCAAGAACTCCCATTACCATGCCAAAATGTTTGTGAGGGGATTCTTCATCTCACATCAATTTTATTGAGCTATTCTGTATTAAGTACAATTACATTGGTTTGGTGTATTTATACTTCCAATTGATATTTAATATCATTTATGTCTTTATATTCATGAAATTAAATGAATAACATTATGTTATTTCATTTTGGGTCATACGATTCAATTGATTAAATAGTTTGAAGTATTTTCTACCTGAACCTCCATTTTCATTCAGGTTTCTCTTATTATCTACTCACCACAATGAAAATATTATGTATTCCTATTTATTAAACATGAATTATATTTTATTGTTATATATATATATATGTGTGTGTGTGTGTGTAAAAATCATAATCCTTATTTATTTGATGGGTTGTAACATGTTTTAACATAATCTTTCAAAAAAACTGATAATGGATGTCTGATTCAAGGAACTTCTTGAATTCTTACTTATTTTAATGTTCACTATATAATCTATTTTAATCCATATTTATCTTTCTAAAATAACATATTTTTATCTGAAAAATATATATTGGTTCATTTATTGTTTTACGAGAGTAAATATTCCTTTTCACTTAAAAATCATTTAATATTTTCCTTAAAACACACTAAAATGTTTTATTTCTAAAGCTCATTAAAAAAAATTTAAAATTTTTCACCTCAATAAGATTTTAATTAAGTAATTAATATAATTTATATTTCCATCCCTTTTATCTTATTATATATCCATGTTTAAAATATTATTTCATGAAAAATACATGTTATTTTCCAATGGAACTCTTCTTTCAAAAGTAAAAATGATTTTTCTCATCGCAATTTATCTTTTATGATATATATTCCTTTTTCACCACTTATTTAATACATGTGGTGTACGTACTACCCTCTGGTATATCTTATCAAGTGTATCCTTATTATCATCATATTTTTTGGGATTATTATTTGAATGTTTTGATGTGGTGTGGGACACTTTAGAATGTTTAATGATTATTTCCTCAATGATTTTTCAATTGTCTCATTTAAAAGTATCATCATCTATGTCAATGTACATTTTTTAATATTATAATTCATCGAGTTTTCTCTCCTATGATACCATCCACTCTCTTGTATTGAATGGTTTATGATTAGCTGGACTATAGATGTGTTATCTCGAAACCATTCACCTTATTACTCGAAATGGTTAATGTATATGAGTAATGATTGGGGAATGTTATTTTCATTTCATATTTTTGTTTCAATATGAATGTTTATGTTGTTTATAATTATCCCCATTCATAATAGGAATTCACTGAACTTAGTATGTTTTTTACGGACCTCTATAGCCCATAGAGGCATCGGTACGTCTAATGAGGAAAAATATGGTCTCAGCAAGAGGCCATGACAAAATGGATATTTATGGTCTTGGAATGAGGCCTTGATGATATGGTTATGAAGTCCCAAATTATGAATTCGCTCATTATGAAACTATAAATTGAATGTTCATAAGGTTATTTGACTAGTATAATACCCATGTTTGTGTTTTAAGATAGCATTATTTATTCAACTCTTATTCCTGCCAAATTGTGTTCAAGATTATTTTTAATGACATATGTTTTTATTTACTCACTATGCAGAATGTTTATGTTTAGGATATCTCCCACTATATTTATTACCCTTAATGTTAATTTTAGCTCACCCCTTTCTTGTGTTTTATCCTTCTATGTTATGAGGATGATTATATTAAGAATGAATTATAGGGTTAATCTAAGAGATTATAGGATTTTTCATTTGAAGTTGTTGTGTTATTTTTATATTTTAGTTGTAATTTCAAACTCATTTATATATATAACTTTGAAAACTAATAAAATGATAGTTCCTTCAAGATGCATCATCTTTTAATCTATGCCAATGTAATTAAATAAGGCACCGACTATGAGCTTCTGGGGTTAGAGTGTAACGGTTGGTATCAATGTAACTTTAGTAGAAAACATTGAAACTAGATATAGATTACTATATTAGTTAAGAAAACTCTAAGATAGACTTTGGGGATGATAATATAATGAAATTCAATAATTTTGGTAAGGAATATATTATGTGGTTTATCAGAAAAAATCATACCAGTCTGGATAGAAACACGTAAAGGTGGCTCCAGCACAGATGTATCTAGGGGTAAAACAAAAAACACAGCTTTGAGAGACTCGAATGAGAACCGTTTCACTACAACAGGCCTTACAACAAATTTTATTAGACAATCCTAGGGGATATTATCTGATAAATTCCTAATCTTATTAAAAACCATTATGAAGGATTTATTCCCCCAATGTAACAAATGTATATGGTTCTTGGATTTATAATGCATAAAATTTTGTTATGTGTCATTCCATTTTTCTAGATATAGAGAGATCATAATTTTATGAGATAATATAATAGATATAATTGATTAGAAATATATCATAGTAATAATTGAATGAGAACATCCCCATTTCACATGACTCCATGAGTAAGAATGATCATATCTCTATTTGTCATGAGCCATTATTTCAAAGTAATATTGTCTCAAAAGTATCCTTATTGTATTAAAAAACAAAATCATGTGTTAAAAAGGCATGTATGGAATTATAAGATTCTTATGAATTTTAGGGGATGAAAATGAAGAAGTGGTTGAGTTGGACCCTCCGTCCGATAGTATATTTCATAATCACAAATAATATAAATCTACAGATTCTGCAATTTGATACTGAACAATATTTTTTAATATATAAATAATCTATATTTATGAATCAATATCATTACAAGTGTTTTTTACATATTTTTTTGATTTCAATTAATATATTTATGTTATGTTTAAGATAGACTCTTCATATGTTTCTCAGAGTTCTCGAACTGATATTATTCTCGACAAAGCCATGTTCGACACACAGATGTTCAACAAATTTATGATCAACCCACAGATGCTTGACAAAACAATGTTTGAAACACCGATGTTTGACCCACTGAGGTTCATCACACCGTTTTTTGACACACCGATGTTATAAAAACCAATGTTCAACACACCGGTGATGACAGACCAATGAAAAATTGATGCGTATAGACTGATGATGATAGGACGATGATGGAAAACTGATGGTGACAGACCAATGAAGACAGGATGATACTTATGACTCACCGATAGCCATAGATAAATGTTTCATATTTATTTGTTCAAGTTTATATCTAACGACCATATTTTAACAAATTAATGATTGTGACATTATTTTATGTAGATATTCGTACTATCCATAGAAAGTATGAGGTACATGAACATGGGGAGATCTTCATTCCTACTGGACCATAATGTATATAATTATTTCAAGCTCATCCTCAAAATATATGCTAGGAACCCACTTGAAAAAACAAAAATGGTTAGTAGTGAGAATATGCAAGATATTAAAAATAGAAGAATTCTAATATTGAGTATACAAGGAGTTTAATACTACAAATAGTAATCTATCAAAGCTTGATAAACATACTCACATAGAATAAATCAACCTTGTCACACTTGGATACTAGACTACAGAGACTACAATACTCAATTTTGGATACAAATTCCAGAAGAGCGCTCTAATATCATTTTCTCTAAATCCATTAAGTCTAGAGATTTACTTCACAGCCCATAGAGATTTCTAAACATAATTCTGCTTTTATAACTCCATTGTGGTCTTATATTTACTTTTTGAGTAGTGTGTGTATCTATTTGTGTCACACACCATGTCTCCTAAGCATAACTGGGGGATACTAAAATATACTTGAATACCTTTTTCACTCTTGTATCAAACATAGAACTATAGAAGAGATTATGTGTGATCTGTTTATTAGTTTTCCCATGAATATTTGTGGTAGAATTCAAGTGTGACCTAGAGAGCCTGGTGTGCTATTGTAAACCCCAAAATAGGGTGTTCATCAAAACATAATTAGTATGAACTACTTGGGGAAAATTGATCACCACGTGGATAAGACTAAGTCTCAGCTTGAGACTGAACCTCTTGTTTTTATTTTCTGTGTAGTTTCTCTTGTGTTTTAATATGATATGTGTTTAATTCATTTCACATTATTAAAATCATTACATTGATAGTTAGTTTAATATGTTTTTATATCAGTTTTTAATTATTATATCAGTTTCATAATTTTGACAAATCCTTATATTGGTAAACCTGAAAACTGATCAATCATCTATGAAATTAATTAAACATTCAGAAATTTTATAAATTCACTATAGTCTTAGTTTGATTACATTATTTGGGGGTATTCTTTTAAAGAACGAATTTTTAAAATGAAATTTTTATAGATACTGAATTCACCCCCTCTTGAGTGATCTACTCCGACCAACATTTGGTATGAGAGGAACATAATGAAAAGTTATTGTCATATTTTTAAATCTTGTCAACTCTGATTATAGTATTATTTAAATGGTATCAAAATTTATATTATTTTGTAAATTATACCTCATTGATATTATTATACAATCAGTGTCCTAGAAAATATATTTGAAGGGTATACTACCAATAAACCACCTTTCTTTAATAGAACTAATTATACTCAGTGGAAGCTTAAAATGAAAATACATCTAGAAAGCATGGGATTTGAAATATAGAATACTATTTAAAGTCAATATACAATTCTAGAAATTTCAATAAACACAATATATGAACCTACCAAGATGACCTATAATAATAACTATACGGAAATGAATGCTCAGTACTACGCACAAGGAGATGAAGAGTTTAACCATATCTCTACTTGTAAAACTGCATGAGAGAGTTGGGACACGCTGTCTGTTTATCATGAGGGAACATCTAATGTTAAATAGATGAGATTAAATACATATAAAATTAAATATGACAACATCATAATGATTTTTATAGTGTATATTTTTTATTTTTATCTTGGGTTATATGAAATTTTTAATACCATGATTTATTTAGGAAGAGAACTAACATCTAAATAATTTATTTTCTAGATTCTGCGATGCTTACCAGAATGAAGGCATGGAACATCTGTGTCTATTAGGGAATCATGGGGTATTGATAAAATTATAGTGAAGGAATTGATTGGAAAAATAATGATGTACAATGAGTAATTTAAGTTAAATCTAGTAGAGGATGAACCCAAATAAAAATCCATAACTTTCAAGACAACTACATTTAAAATTAATGACAAGGAAAAAGTTCAAGATGCAATTGAAAGCTCTAGCACTGAAGGCATAGATTCAGATCATGAAATAGAAATGGCCCATTTGGATAGAATATTTAATAAATTTTATATGAAAAAGTTGTTTTTTAGAAATCCCAATTACAAAGGAATATATGATAGGGAAATTAGAAAAATTATTCGATGAGAAATGATAAGTCAAAAGAGATAATCATATTTGAGTTTAAAAGGAAAGGAAATGTCATGGTTGGTTTTACCAAGATAAAATACATGAAAAAGTATGAAAATAAGGATAGAAGGTACAAGAAAGCAATGAAGGCCATTTGGAGTGCATCAATGGAAAGCTCAAGTGCATATTCATCTTCTCAAAGTGAGAAGGATGACATGGATACTATGTTTTTTATAACAAACACAACAAATATAACCTTATACTCTCTTGTAATTAATTATTATTATTTTGAATGTGATTTAGAGAACATAAATAGTGATGAATTATTAATATATTGCATCATACTACAAGAAACATGTAATATAAGTATACATCTTTGATGAAAAAACATGCTCTTACTGTGGCTATTAACTCTGAAATTACAACTAAAAAAGATAAAAATTCTCAAATGATCAAGGGGAATAATGTGTAAAAAATATCAAATGAGAAATTGATGGAAGACTCGTAACTGTTTACTCATGGAAAAAATATTCTTAATGAAATTCTTCGAAAACAAATAGCTCCTAAGTATACTTCTTGGATATGATATCAACTAGATCAAATGAATTTATCCAAATTGAATTTTGTAACCAAATCTAGAAAATTTGTTACCACTTTAAAAAACCGGAATTTTATAGCATATTCCAGTTCCAAAAAATCTTTTACTATATCCAATACTTCATGACCAAGTAGAGTTTATTTTTAATGAACTCTATATTCTTCTTGTTGGAAGACCATAAAGATAATTGTGGGTTCCTAAAGCTTATATCACTAATTTACATGGGCCTAGATAAATATGTGTACCAATGTTGTTTCTTGGATGAACTATTTTGTAGGTAAATTGCCTAATGAGCTCCTGTAAAAAGATGAGGTACATGGAAAAAAATTTTTTTAATACATATGACAAGGTATTATTAAATATAAAAATGTTTTATCAAGATTTATGGAGGACATGTCTAATTTTGAGACAATGATAAAGGAAAAATCATCATTCTAGGCCGGATTGGTAACATTAACACTATTTCAGTTTCTAATGTACTTTATGTTAATGGATTAATGTATAAACTACTCAGTATATCTCAATTGTGTGATTATAGATATAATTTTAAATTAAAAAAGTATCCATGCCATGTTTTTATGCCTAAAATAACATAGTATATACAATCTTTAGAAAAGAAAATTTATATGCAATAAATCTAGACACACTATCCTCATAGAATGTCTCTTGTCTAAAATCCTTTCTCAAAGATTTTTGGATCTAGAATAGAAGACTAGGATATTGCAATATACACACTCTTAGGAAGTTAACTAAAAAGGGGTTATTTAAAGACTTACCCAAATGAGAGTTTCCAGAAAAAGAAATTGTGCAATCCTTGTCAAAAAGGAAAGAAACAAAAAATTATCTTTCAAAATAAATAAAGAACTAAATTTTACTCAAATTGTTGAGTTGGTTCACATGGACTTGTTTGTACCATATAGAGTTTTAGGAATCAATGGGAATCACTATGTTTATGTTCTTGTAGATGATTTCCCTATGTACACCTAGAACATTTTCCTAGATTAGAAAAGTAAAGCCTTTGAACACTTTACCAAGTATGCTAGGAATATTGGAAATCATAGTGGAGTTGAGATTAAATCCTTAAGAAGTGATCATGGTCGTGAGTTTGAGAATCAATATTTTTAATCTTTTTTCTCACAAAATGGATACAATCATATTTCCTCTACTCCTAGGACACCTCAATTTAATGGTGAGCTAGAAAGTAAAAAATTTAACCCTATAGGAAATTTCTTGAACAATTCTTGATGAGTATAAACTTAAAATTTTCTCCTATTCTAAAACTATTAATACAGCTTGTTTCATAATAAAATACAGAGTTCTAATTAGACCAATCCTTAAGATCAATCCTTATGAGTTGTGAAATAATTTAAAACCAAAAGTATACTATTTTAATGTGTTTGTTGTAATGTTTATATTCTGAACACTAATGATAGTTTATAAAAATTTACCTCCAAAAGTGATGATGGAATATTTCTTGGATATTCTATATCAAGTAAAGCCTATAGAGTCATTAATAAGAAAACCAAATGTGTGGATGAATTTGTACACATCGTAATTGATGATTCAGATCCACATGAGCCCAATACCTCAAGAGAAAATATTGAAGTGGATATATTCAATCAAGACCTTAATAATAAAATATAAAATCCTCATGTTAAGGAATCTATGAAAACATTCAGTTCTAGAAATTCCCCAAATCATAACCGTAATGAACTAGATTAACCTGACCAACATAAAATATCAAGTCCTACCTTATGTAGACAATCTAGGGCCCTTAGGAATCATCCTTTAGATTCTATTGTAGGATATTTAGATAAATTCACACAAACAAGAGCTTCCTTGAGAATCCGGGATAAACATCAACCTTTATTTTCATATCCTGAACCGAAAAATTTTAATTATTCGATCAATGATGAGTTTTGGGTAATTTCCATGTAGGACAAACTTAAATATTTTGAATGAAATAAATTTTTGAAACATGTAGATACACAAAATGATTCTTTGAACATAGAAATCAAATGGGTATTTAGAAGTAAAGTACATAAATATGGAAATATAGTTATAAAAAATTATAGAGAAGTTTCATAAGGATATAATCAAGAATAGGGAATTGATTATAAAGTGACCTTTTCACCAGTAGCTAGAAATGAATCAATTAAGGTCCTACATGCCTATAAAGCGAACTTAGATTTTAAACATTATCAAATAAATGTAAAAATTTCATTATAAATGGTTATATAATTTATGATGTTTTATTTGAACAACCCCTAGGTTTTTTAAATCCACACTTTCCAAATAATGTGTTAAAATTATCTAAGGATTTATACTGTTTGGAACAAGCTTATATATCATTGTATAAAAAGGTTCGGTAATTTTCTTATTTATAAAGGATTTACAAAAGTACATGCATTTCATACATTTTCTATAAAAATAATTTAAAAAGAAGTATTAATCTCCATAATATATGTTGATCATATTATTTTTGGATATTCTAAAATTACTTTATGTAATGAGTTTTCAAAAAAATGGAAAAGCGTGTTTGAAATGAGTTTAGTGGGTAAATTTAATTATTTTCGTGGATTTCAAATATTTCGAATGAAATAAGGTATTTTTTTAAATCCAAGTATATACACTAAAGTTCTTTTGATAAGATATAGCTTTTTAAGCATTAATAGTAGTGAAACCCTATGAGTTCTACATGTATCTTATGTCTTGATGAAAATGGAAAATCAGTTTATCAAACTACTTACAATAAAATGATTGGGAGTTTGATTTAATTAACTCCTAGTAGGCCCGATATTTTGTTTAGTGTGTTTATGTGTCCAATCTTTAATGGAAACCCAAAAGTGTCACATATTAATGTTGTTAAAAGACGTTTCAAATACCTCAAGTATACAACTAATTTAGGATTGTTCTATCCTAAAGAAGAACCTTTTTATTTCATTAGATATTTAGATACAAACATTGGTGGATGTACGTTAGATAGACAGAGTACCTCTAGAATATGTCACCATTTAAGAAATTCTCTAATATCATGTGGTATTAAAAAAGAAAAATCTAATTGCATTATCAACTGCTGAACCAGAATATATTGCTACTGGTAGTTATTGTGCACAAATTTTGTGGAGAAAACACAAATTATTCGACTATGGATTTCAATTTAGACATATACCCATAAACCGTGACAACCAAGTTCTATTAACATTTCTAATAATCCAATTTCTAATTCTAGAACAATTCATATTGATGTAAGACATCAATTATTGAGAGATAATTATCAAAAAGGTTATATAACTCTTCAATTTATTGGGACTGAGCATCACCACATTGATATATTCACTAAACCCTTGAACTCTGAGAAAATGAACTACATCAGACATGTACTATGAATGATAAACTTCCTAGATCTTGGGAAATAGACCCTTGAAACTGATCATGTGAAACTAATCCTTGAAACCAATCTTGTGAAATCAATCCTTGAAACTAATCCAATAAAACTGATCTTGTAAAACCTATCCTTGAAACTGATCTTTTATAAACTGATCCATGAAATCGATCTTTTTAAACCAATACTTGAAACAGATCTTGTGAAACCGATCCTTAAAACCAATCTTTTATATTTGATCCTTGAAACTGATCATGTGAAACCGATCATTGAAACGAATCTAGTGAAACCGATCCTTGAAACCGATCTTCTGAAATTGATCATTGAAAATGATCTTATGAAACTAGTCCTTGAAACAGATCTTTTGAAACCGATCCTTGAAACTGATTATGTGAAACTGATCATTGAAACCGATCATGTAATACTGATTCAATGAAACCGATGTATTTAAGGATTCTTTTTTAATTCTCTCTGTTTTAAATAAAATGAAATTGTTTTGTATTATTTTTTTCACGTTTAAATTTTAGGATTTATGATTTAAAATCACTTAATGATATTTTATGTTTGATCCATCCAGAACATTCAACTTCACACCCTCGTATAACCTTCTACCTTTTTTCACTTAATCTCTCAACCCTTGACCTCTAATATCCTTTGGAATCTAAAACCCCCAAATGTAAATAACCAAGAGCGCTATGGAAGAATCGAGAAAATATCTATCTGCTAAAAGTCAGAAGGTTGATCCCAGGGGGAATACAACACCATGTTTTGAATGTCGAGCGGTTACAGATGAGAAGGAAGTTTATGAAGAGTGGCTTCTATCAAGAAAGTCATTTTTATTAAGAGTGGTGGAATCTCAAGGGTGGTTATGATGGTTCTAAAATAATGAAAGGCCTTATTATATCCAACAAGTACATGATTTTTATCAACATTTTAAGATATCCCTGGATGAAACTAAGGAAGAAAGGATGAAGTTAGTGGTAAAGGGAAAGGAAATAAATTTTTCATGTTAGGAATTGGTTGAATTCTTCGATATTCCTCGTGAAGGTGTATATAGTGATTATCAAGGTAATATTCCACCTTCCCCTAATTTGTTCTCTTATGAAGATTCTATAAAAGAGATTATTGGACGTAGAGAATCTAGAAGAACTATTACAAGTGAATTTGATGGAGACGAAAGGATACTATTTATGTTTATACAACATCAAATCTTCCAAAGGGAGATTTTTTAGCAATGAATTATCAATATGTTTTCCCAATCTTTCTATTCAAAAATAGGATAACAGTGAACTAATTTAGGTATATAATGATCCATGTTTATGATATGATAATTCAATCTAAGAAGAATCCATTTTTGTACTATCCCGGGATGATATCTTCATTTTAAAAAATATTAGGTTCTGTGGAAGATGGAGATGAAGTGATAAGTGAAAGTTATGGTTTCTTCCTTCAATAGGTTATATTCACATGGATGATTTTCTTCTGGAACCAATGAAATAAATGTTGGATAGGATATATGGAAAGGTTGTATAAGGAATTAAATCTAATTGATCATCCTAACAGACCAATGGATCATGTTGATCCAGGGATCAGACTAGGGGAGAAACCTATTTATTCCGATGAGGATGCTGAGACTGATGTGCCCTGGGAATAAGGATATCCTTTTGAAGATAGTAGTGATATTGATATTGCTAAAATCACCAATGATATGTCTTATGGATCTACAAGTCCACCTATTGACTTAACCTCAATAGAACCTTTGATATATGATGAGGATGTGGAATAGACCGAGTTTACTAGGTCAGCAGGCTATATATGTGAATATGATGAGGAGTCTGATGATGATGATGATGATGATGAAGGAGGAGGAAATTATGAGAATATAAGCGATTCTCTAAAAGTGGGACAACAAGTTTTTCACTAATCTAGTGAAGAATATGTACATGGAGCCGGTGATGGTGTTGAGCATATTGAACAGGATGATTCTGATCTTAGAGATGTTGTTAATGAGGATAGATAACTCCATCCTAATGTTGAAAATCATGAAATCATTTAGGAATTGAATGAACATATTACTGGTGGCCATGAAGAAGAATCTGAGGATCAGGTACCACAAATTGATGATGTTCCAAGAGAAGTTGAAGTGGCTGGAGCACATGAAGAACCCCATGATTAGTTGATACCAGTACCAAGAAATGTTATTATGGATAGAGGACATGATAATGAATTTTATGATGATTAAGTGGTTCCTAACCCTCATGTAAAAAGGATTAGTGTGGGCATTGTTTATCCACGAGACTAGACTTATACTCAATAATGGAATAATGATCCAAGATACATTATTTTTGGGATGAAATATTACTCAGATGAGGAGAGGGTGCCTCCTCTTCCTATATCATAAGCCCAAGCTGAAGAAGAACCTGTTACACCTATTCCACAAGTTTCACCTCCTGCAGTAGAGTTGGTAGCACAAACTGTGCCTAGTGACAATGTCACTACGTCCTATTTGGAGAAATTCAAAAATGTGATTTGTGAGTATGTGAAATCCCCTATTAGATCCATAAATGAAGCCTCCACTTCAAAAGGTATTTTGGATGTCGATACTACAAGGATTGAAATAATGGTGATCCTAGATATTCAACCAAATCTCATTACTATAGAAGAAACCAACATTAAACATAATGTTTTATTAAGAGAAGAAGTAAGGAATATGAATAATGAGTTAAATTATCTAACCTCTAATTTTAAGTCCTCCTTTAGTGGTGTTTTGGAAGTTCTTAGGTACTTGGTGTAACTTCCTTTGTTTTTAACCAGAAGAATAATAGAAGGAAATTATTATATTTTCGTTCACTGGGTATGCTGGTTATGAAAACCAAGTGTTAGAATTTTTTATTCTGATAGTCGATACAGTGTCGTTGATAGAATAAATTATTATGCTTAATTTTTTCATATATGTGTTTGTTTCTTTTCAAAAAAATAATATAACTCTCAAATGGAGTGTCAAATGAGAAATTTGAGGCCAATGATAGGTTATGATCACCTGGTTTACCCTAGGTAGGGTATAACATTGATTCGCATCGGGTGTTTGGCACCCTCACACTTGATAATACTGTCTATATTTTTAATTAATTAATTTTTCCTATTTTTTAAAAAATAAGTAATTATTTCTTACAAACAGTGCATCTAATGACAAATTTCAGACCACCAATAGTTCCATGAAATGGGTTTTACCATAGGAAGAGCATATCCTTTGCGAGTGTCAGACATTTGGTCATATCACACCCGAATCTAATTTAATTTGGTTAAATTTTTTGTTGGAAAATAGAAAAAAATAATAATAATTTTTTTATTAATATTACTTTTTGTTTTGATAAAAATAAATGAAAATAGATATCCATAATCAATAAATTGTGTTCAGTTGTGAATAATAGCTGAGAAATGTAATAAATGTGATATTATTAATTATTTTAATTAAATAAAAATCTACAATGAATATTAATTTAATTACCTTTAACTTTTGTTAATGGTTATTGTTTCAAAATATTATTGGTGTAATTAATGAATTATATTAAATAATAATAAAAATTTATATTATTTTAATATATCGACTTAAATTAAGGTTTGGGACATTTATGTTGTTGCTATCTAAAGTCTTAAAAATACTGAGGGTGCGTGTTTTCGCACCCTGTTATGGGTCCTAAGCATCTGTTAAAATTAATTAAATTATTTATCAATCTTTAAGTAAAATATTACATTTCACCCTAGAACAACGTTCGAGTTATAATTAAATAAAAAGGAATAAATTTTTTTTTAAAAATGAGGTGGAAATTTAAATAATAACATAAATAATAAAATGAAAACAAGAATGTGGAAAATATAATAGTATCTAAAAATAGGTCTAACCATTTTTATTATTTTCATTTTTATTTTCTTTCCTTCTCCTTTTATTTTATTTTTATTTTTTTATTTTTATTTTCCTCCAATTATTATTTTTTCTTCCTATTCATTCCTTTTTCTTTCCTTTTTTTCTTACTCTCTTACCCTCCTGTGTGTTGCACCTCTCCATCCTCCATATGTGGCACACCACCTTGATTTTCCATTGGATGACCGCCACACCTCCTTTCTTTGTCCGTTTTCTTCACCATCATGTGTGCAGTAAACCTTTGGGCAAGGCTAACCTTGCGCAAGTAGAATCTTATGACTTCGTTCAGTATTCTACACGCAGTTAGTCGTAGAATAGGTTTAACCAATTTTGGGGTTTTTAAAAATTCATTCGTTTTCTTTAATTTTAGGTGAAATCAAAGTCTATCATGGATCATAGAGTCATCTATAGACACAAGGTAAAGAATCTACTCTCATCCCCTCCATTTTGTTGCGATTTATAAAAACTCACTATTTTTCCATTAGTCGGTGTCTACCGGCCATGTAAAAATTCACCCAAATTCATTAATTAATTTGTTTCTCATAGTTGTTGTAGCTGTATTGATTAGTATTTTATTTGTTTAATTTTGTTGCAACATGGTTGGACAACACTTGGTGTGTGCCGACGTGGTCTATATAATTTATGTTAACCCAAACTTTTAAATTATTTAATTGAAGGTGTTGTGCAAGCTATTTTTTGTGGTGTTCAATTTAAATAATTAATTAAGATTAATTATGAATCGTTAATTGTTGAATCGTTGGTAGCTAGTTGTGATAGATTATTTATTATTAAAATGTTTTTTTGTATGCATTTTTTTCACATCTATTTTGTTGTGTTCAATTTAAATAATTAATTTAGATTAATTATAAACTACTGAATTTTGGGATATTAGTAGTTGGTTTGTCTAATTTATTTATTTAATTAAAAGTTCATTTAACTGCTTATGTTGATGCGGTACTTTGACTTGTTAGGATTGCTTTGCTGAAATATTTAATTTGCATTGTGTGATGCATGGTTGTACAATTTTGGTTTAATGCAGAAATTACATATGTTGATATCATATCTACTATTGTGAATACATTTATTAAATTTAGGGTGGGGAAAGGTGGTGGGTCCTATATTAAGGGCCACACTTATACACATTGTTATTGACAATTACCTCTATGTGCCTGGGGGCGGTGTTCTTTGATTTGTCGGACCGAGAATTTCCTGGGCTTTCTAGTACTTATGAGTTATACATGTTCCAAAAGGGTCCATTGGGACGGATTCGTTGGTAATGTGGCTAACCCAGCCTCAGATGACAGTCAACCCATTTTTGCGTGATCGAGATGGACTCAGGATACAACCATGCCACGAGCGATAATTGGTCTTTGGAAAGATTTTCTTGGACATGCTCAGTGGAATTTGATAATTGAAGGATGTTCCGTAGAGATTACTTCGGGAAGGGATCAGACTACAACTCTCTACTTGAACCCTAATAATGATGTAGTGAAAGTTCATATTAATGTTGTTGTTAGTCTTTTGAGATTTGATATATTTTCTGGTATGTTGAAGCACTTCTAGTTGACACATGACTTAGACACCAATTTTGATGCACAAGATTGGGGGTATGCCTCTTCCTTGTTTTACCTTACTCTTCCATGCTTCATATATATGCATATATGTATTCTACTTACATTTAATCCTTTCAGACTTGCAGCTTTGGCCAAAGCTGGTGATTATTCCTGGGTGTCGCTTGGAACTCGGGCCAAGTTATTTATTTATTTACAAATAATAAATTATTTGCAATTGTTATATAATGGCACACTACATTTTATTATTTCACGAAAGGTAACGGTTTAGACACAGTGGGTACCTGCCTATTGGGATTTTATCTCACACCATGTTCGGGTGTCGTTGACACCCAAGTAGATTATAAGATCATAAGTGTTGACCAAGGGAAGAGTGCTACTTCTTATTCTTGATTGATTATTGATGCTTATGATGGAGACTGGGGTAGAGGACCAAACATTTCTTATGATGCGGTTTTCACACATTGTTTCTTTTCTTTTTAGATGATAGAATGATTGGGTTTTGTTTTCTATACTTTCAGTTTAGACATACATCCTGGCACGACATCGTTTTGTGAGATTATGCAGTTGAGTATTATTCAGTTAGATTATTTATATTGCTTCGGCTAGAGTTTGATCATTTATATGATTTCACTATTATTTATTATTATTTTTTACTTTCTTTGTAATAATACCTATTACTTATGAGGGAATAGTCTCCCTATAAGACAAAAAAAGGCCCTTGTTGCGAGTCGGTAGCCTCTGGAATTTAGGGAGATGCACTTGAGGTCATGCAAAGTACATGTCCGGCCACCATCTACGAGGTGAGCCGGGTCGGTACATTACAAAGATGTATCAGAGTTGGTATTTGTTTCCTTTACCTTACTGTTTTGGGTTGGTAGACAGGAGACTACGAATGTGTCAGCACCATGTTAAAAGCCATGCTTCTGACTGATCGCCCCATGTATGGGAAATGGCGAAGCGGCCAGGGTTGGGATTGTTGTTCATAATTTTTGATATTACATTGATATGATTTCTGCTCAAGTGATTTTTTTAATTTCTTCTACTTATGAATTTATGGAATTTATGATATTTTACCCTTGTCCTGTTAAGGTATGGATGAAGTATTGCATGCATCATATTTGGAACATTAGAATTCACATGTCATGCATAGTGTCATGCCGTGTAGTTGCATTTAAGGATTCCTGTTAATTCAAATTGATTACCTTGAATATATTCCATGTCTTGCAATTATTTAGCATGCCTTTATGATACCATGTTTCAATGATATATTTATAATGCTAGCCTATTATCGTACATCCTATTTAATACCATATTTTCCATGTATCATGCTTCCGTTCCTATTATCATGTCATTATGATTAAAATTTTTGCTTATTACAACATGTATCTCTCTATTAGCTTCTTGTAGTGAACTCCTAGATTATTTGTTATGTAATTGGATGCTTTGCTAATATATATTGGTTTCTATTGAATAAAATCCAAATGAAAAAAAAACTATAAAGTTTATAATCTCTTAATAGTTTGATAGCCACCCATATATCTAGGCTCATATGTGTTTGAAAATGTTATAATTTCAAATGAGTTGGTTAACTACCTAAAGGAAAAACTAGGACCAAGTAGGCTTGTTGATTCATCTTCCTTATGTGATAAACTGGTATGGGTATTGTGACTATTAATAATTAAACAACTTTTTTTGGGTTGCATTCTAATGAACCCAAGTCATCATAGTGGGACCCTTCTAGGTTTCCTTGTCTACTTAAAAATATTTTTTGTGATAGATTTCATAATTATGTTTGTGATGTTAATTAATGTAAACTATTTGAAAATAGAGTTTTATAAAACTGTCTTGTTTGGCTATTGAGGTGTTCATTATGATCAACTACATTGTTTTTTGTTTTGAAAAATGGTATTTTATGTTTTGATTAAATATTTGGATGATTAATGACTAAATGTGATTAAATATAAAGTTCTTGTATGTGGAACTTGTAGAAATGTCCTCTAATTAAGACCCTAGTATAAGGGTAGTTTGAGTTCTTCTTTAAGATTCTTTGGAATTAACCGTTTCAGATGACATTGTCCCTAGTTGAACCCCTTTTTTAAAATTACATGCTCGTTTATATGGGTGGTAATGTTCTCTTGGACATTTGTTTCAGGCTTGAGCATAGAGTAATGCTCATTTCCATTAGGTTAGCATTCTTTAGGAATGATCAGTTTCTCCTTAGTCATTTGACCCTCTCTTCCACACAACGATGGATGAATCAGAACATTTCCATTACAGTCAAAAGTTATATTGCTTTTATATCTCATCACAGTAGTATGTGTTCTCATATGTGGTGATGTCTTGTACTTTATGATGTGACAAACCAGTTGAAATCGATGTTATCCTCAAGTCTTGTGATGTTAAATACGTTTTGAGTCATCTATGAAGTACAACAACTTCTCTATTAAAATAATCATTTTTGTCTCAGTGTCCAAGATGACTTCTAGAGACTCAGGTGTTTTGACACAATGGTTAGTTTTGGAGGGATTTTATTCCAGTTGATTAAATGTTTCCCTTCTAGTAATCTTATAATCCTCTTATTTTACTCTTCTGTAAGTGACGATCATGTCCCCTTTCTTGTCGTCATCCATGATGCACTAAGAGAGCATCGGTAATATTCCATGATAAATCTTTAAAAGTTTTTGGGATTGTTTAGTGTGGTTTTATCATTGTTTCATGCTGACACATTGTACTTATCAAAACATTTTATAGTGATGAGGGACCCTTATATTTCTATGTTCGAATTCTATGGATGACCTCTTGTACACCAGCTGTTTGTTCTAACTTGACCGTCGGGCTGATGCCTCTCTACGCTCAGTCAATGTTTTTATATGGGAAACTTTTCCTTGTACAAATGTCTCACTCATATACACGGAGTATGGACTACATTGAATTAGTTCCTTTCTATCATGTTGTTCCAATTCGAGGTTACACTAGGCTTATTTTCAGACTCGGTGGTGCCTAAATCATGGAACGTCGCCGGAGGTCAGGTATGAACTTCAGTGGTCGTTTTCGTGGTAAATGAGAGATAACATTGAAGAATACATCTCAATTTCATCTATAAACATCTAACATCTAAGACGAGCATCTTCTTAAATGGTTGGCCAGAGTGGCTTGACTAGTTCTCTCTCTTGCTCGACGAAGCGGTCAATGAAAGAACTTTTTCAGAAACTCCATAAGTTGATACAAGTGCGGTTTGGGTCAACCATGTCTTTTTAAAAAAATCTAGCTCAACATGGAATTTATGGGAGATGGGGAATCGAACATTTTATAGATTTTAGAAGTCAAGCAGGAAGCATCACCATAATGCTTAAGGGCATGTCTTCTACGAAATTCTGACAGTGGAAGGTGTCATAACTCTTACTTTTCCAATTCTAACTTCAAAACCTATGGTGGGAGGTATCTTTATCCAGATGTTGTTGAGATGATGATATAGTCATGTCCCTAGCTGAACGTGTCTAGATAAGTATTGTCTGGGTGTTTCAGTTGGAGAATTAACGCTGGATCAGATATTAATGGCTTATCTGCCTCTTTCTAAACATATGTTTGAACGTGTGTGGGTATTTAGATATGGAACAAAACCTTTTGTGTGAGACATCCTGAACCCTGTGTATCAGATGAAGGTTATCTTGATCCTGAAGGCTTCTCGGGGATGAGAAGTTCTATGGTGGGAAAGTAGTAACATCATGTGTCTTGAACCAGATGAAAAATTGAAAGAAATTAATTTTTTTCATTAACTGGGTAGGCCAGTTTTAAAAACCAAGCATCAGAACTTTTTATTTTGATAGTCGACATTGCGACGTTGATATAATAAAAATAATATTATTATTTTATTCATACGAGTGTCTATTTATTTTCACTAAAATGAAATAACTCTCAAACGGTGAATCAAATGAGAAATCAAAGGCCACAGTTAGGTCAGGAATGTCGGGTTTACCCTAGGTAGGTTATAACCAAGATTTGTATATGGTGTTTGTAACCCTCTCACATCATAATACAATATTTATGTTTAATTATTTTATTTTTCCAATTTTTTAAATAAAAAATAATTATTTTTTCACAAACAGTGGGTATAATTAAAAATTTGAGACCTCCAATAGTTCTGGGACATGGGGTATACCCTAGGTAAAGTATAACCTTTGTGAGCATCAAACGTTTGGTCTTATCACACCCGAAGGTAATTTAATTGGGTTAAATATTTTGATGAATAGTTGTAAATAATAATAATAATTTTATTATTAATATTATTTTTTAAGACATTAAATGAAAATGTATATCAACAATTAATAAATCGTGTTGGGGTGTAAATAAAAACTATGCAACGTAATAAATTTGATATTATTATTCGAATTAAATACAAATCCACAATCAATGTTAATTTAATAACCGTTTGGTTTTTTAATGGTTTTTGTTTTTAAATATTAATGGTGTCATTGATTAGTTATATTAAATAATAATAATTTTAATTGTTTTAATGTATCAACATAAATTTATGTGTGATCCTTTTAAGTTGTTGTTATCTAAATTCTTAAAAAGACTTAGGGTGCGCGTTTGCGCACACTATTGTAGGTCCTGAACAAATGTTGAAATTAATTAAATGATTTATCAGACATTGTGTAAAATATTGCATTTCACCCTAGCCCAAATTTCTAGTTAAAATTAATTAAGAATGATTAAATAAATTTTAATGAAACTAAATGAGTTGTAAAAGTAATTAAAATAGTAATAATAAAATTTTTAGCGGGAATGTGGAAAATAGATAAATAATTAAAAATGGGTCTAACCATTTTTATTATTTTTATTTTCATTTTACTACCATCCCCTATTATTTTATTTTTATTTTCATTTGTCTCTTTTTCTTTTTTTCATTTCATTCATTTTTCTTTCATTCTTTTCTTCCTCTCCACTTCTCCTGTGTGTCACACCTCTCCCTCCTCCCTAGGTGGTACACCACCTTACTTCCCCTTCACAAGATCATCACGCCTCCATTCATCATCCTTTTTCTTCACCATCAAGTGTGCAGTAAACCTTAAGGAAAATCTATCCTTGTTCAAGTGGAGTTGTACGATTTTGTTGAGTATTCTATACACAGTTCTTCACGGAATATTTTTACCAAAATTTGGGGTTTTTCTAAAATACATTTGTTTTCTTACATTTTAGGTCAAATCAACAACTACAGTGGATATTAGAGTCATTTATGACCACAATGTAGGGCGTCGAATCTCTTTCCCTCCATTTCGTTGCATTTTATAAAAATTCAATGTTGTGCCATTAGTCGGTGCCTACTAACTTTGTGCAAATTCACCTAAATTCCTTAATTAATTAGTTTATCCTATTTTTTGTAGCCGTATAGATCATATATTAATTTTTTTAATTTGTTGTAATAATATTGGACAACCCTTGGGGATGCCGAAGTGGTCATTATATTTTCTGTAAGCCCAATCTTTTAATTTATATAATTTCATGTGTTACGCAGCCTTTTTTTTATTGTGTTCAATTTGAATAATTAATTTAGATTAATTATGAATCTTGAATTGTTTAACCATTGGTATTTGGTTGTTCTATTTTATTTATAATTAAAAAGTGAATTTATTTGCATGTTTTTACAACCTATTTTGTTGTGTTTAATTTAAATAATTTATTTAGAATAATTATGAAATTTGATATTTTTGCATCTTATTAGTTGGTTGGTCTAATTTTTTTATTTTTTTAAAAATAAATTTATCTGCTTATGTTGATGTGGTACTTTTCCTTATTATTATTTCTCTGCTAAAAGATTTAATATTCACTGAGTGATGCATAGGTCTAATTGTTGGGATTCAAGATACAATTACATATGTTGATATCATATCTGCTGCTTTGAAAACATTAATAAAATTCATGGTGGGGAAAAGAGGTGGGTCTTGTTTTGAGGGCCATGCTTAGACCCTTCGTTATTAACAGTTACATCTATGTATCAGGGGCAGTGTTATTGGATTTTCCTAACCAAGACTTCCCTAGTCTTTCTAAAACTTATGAGCAATAGTGGTTCCAAAAGAACCCATTAGGTCAGATCCATTGGAAATGTGGCTAAGCTACCCTCAGATGACACTTGACGCCTTTTTGCGATATCGGGACAGACTCAGTATAAAGCCATGCCATGAGAGATTGTTAGTCATTCTAAATATTGCCTTGGATAGGATCGGTGGTATTGGATAATTGATGGATGTTTTTAGTGATACATTTGGGATGGGCTCGAACTCTAACTCCCATCTGGTACCATAATAATGATGCATTAAAGGTTTATATTGATTTTTTTGTTAGTCTCTTGAGATTTTAGATATTTTATGGTATGTTGAAGCACACCTGGTAGACACATGACTTAGACCCCATGTAAAATCACAATCATGGGGGGTATGCATCTTCCTTGTTTTTCCTTACACTTCTAGGCCTTATATATATATATTCATATGTGAATTCTACTTATAGGTACTTCTTTAAGACTTCTAACATAGGCTGAAGCAGGTTATTAGGCACGTGTGCCTCCTGGAACATTGGTCGAGTTATTTATTTCATTGCACATAATAAATTATCTGAAATTTTTATATAATGGAACATAGAATTTTACTATTGCAAGAAATGGAAAGGCTGTGACATCACGTGTTTCAGCCTCCTGGGATTTTTTCTCCCACCCTGCTCGGGCGTCATTGACACCCGAGTATATTATATGATTGTTGGTATTGATAAAGGGAAGTGTGCTTCTTCTAATTCTTGATTTATAGTTGCTTCTTAGGATGAAGACTGGGGAAGAGGACCAAGCCCTGATCATGATGCATTTGTCTCACTTTGTTTATTTTTTTTAGTTGATATCATGCTTGGGTTCTATTTTCTGTACTTTCAGTTTAGAAATATATCATGGCACGACAACATTTTCTGAGCTTCTGAACTTGAGTATTATTCATTTGGATTTTTTTTATTTTCTTCTACTGTAGTTTGTTCATTTATATGATTATTCTATTATTTATTAATTTTTTTACTTCATATGTTATAATACCTATTACCTTTGAGGGAATAGTTTACCCTTAGACACAATAAGGTCCTTGCTGCAAGTCGGTAGCCTCTTGCGTTCGGGGACATGTGCTTGAGGTCATGTGCCGTACAGGTATGGCCACAAAAATAAAGGTGAGCCATGTTAGGATATTAAACTTGGTGACTCAAATACTAAGTGTAGATATGAAGAAGTGGAAAGAGGATCATGGAAAAATGAATACTGGACCATCCTTTTCTAGTAGTGGTAATGGTGTTGTATCTGATCTGGAATCTCTCAAAGCTATGATGAGAGAGGAACCCCAAAATCATTACAGTGTTTTAGACAAAGAAGCTCTTGAAAATGTATAAAGAAATATAGATCTTTTTTATAACATGTTAAGGTCGTGCAGAAATGAAGCCTCTCATACTTAGAAACAGATTAGAGAAAAAGTGGATAAGTACTTTACTAAGATTTATACCAAGACTAATCCCATCAATTGCTTCATGTTTTTAGCAGAAAATATCAGAATTATTCCAGTCAAAGTAGCTTTCAAGAATCATGTTACTCAATTGAAGAAGTTTACCCCTCTAGTGAATAAATTCATGGGGAAGAAGGATGAAATTGATAAAGCTATGAAATATGGTGGTTAAATCATCAATTATTTTACCAAACTCATTAAGCCATATATATATGTCCAAGACGAAGCAATTATGGTTCCTCATGCTTCTTTCATTGGTACTCTCTCTCAGCCTCCTTCTCCAATGACTCTATCATAGGCTCGATATCAGATTCATCCAGTCATTACAAAGTAATCACATAGTAGCGTGTTGTTAAAGAGAGGGCATATAAATGTAGAAAATGTTATTATAGATGTTTCTTTGGCTGGTGTTATCTTTATACCACCTATTCCCTCTTCCACTCCCAAACATTCTCATCCAACTCTAGATCCTTCAGATAAAGGCAAATCCCTTCAAAAACCAAACCCTTATGGGTGTATTTTGTCTTTTATTGGGCTTTCCCCTTGTTGTTGATTATACACTTTTTCTTCTTAATGTAACTCATTTTTTTCTTCTCTCTTTCTTTTTTCATATACTTATCTTCTTTATTTTATTATTTTTTGATAATCCCAAAAGGGATAGAATAAGAAACATACATAGTTAATTGCATACATTATTACTTTCATGCATAGAAATTCTGGCATAGTACACATAGCACGTACTCACCCTAGTATAATTATTGAGGGGGATATTTTTTTAAAAACTCAAACAAGTGAATGCATTGGTTATGTTGACAAATTAAATTTAGTGAAGAATATGATAAGTCCAATTATTATAATATTTTATATATTCAAGTGCTCCATAATTTGTGATTATCAAAAGGGGGAAGATTGTTGGACACTCCATGCAATAGAAGTGTTCATAATCACAAAAAATTTCAATTTTTAGATTCTACTATTTCATACAGAACAATATTTTTTAGTGTGTCAATATCTTATATTTATGAATAAATATGTTTACTAGGGTATTTTTTACATTTATTTTTTGGATTTACCTTAATATAGTATTTTTATGTTTAAGATAGACTCTTCATAAGTTTCTCCGAGTTGTGGCACTGATAGTATGCTCGACACACCGATGTTCGACAAACCGATGTTTGACACACCTATATTCGACAAACCGATGCTCAGAACATCGATGTTGGACACACCAATGTTTGACACACCATTGTTCGACACACAGATGTTCGACACACTGATTTTTGACACACCAAGGTTAGACCCACCGATGTTCGACACACCAATGTTGAACTCACTGATGTTCGACACAACGATGATAATCCGATTCTAATAGACCGATGATGAAAGACTAATGAAAAACAGATGCTAAAAGACAGATGATAACACATTGATTATGAAACAACGATCGTGACAGACTGATGATGATAGACTGGTACTTATGAACAACCGATAGACATAAATAAATATTTCAAATTTATTAATTCAAATATATATCTAACAGTCATATTTAAGAAAATTAAGGTTTCTGGCATTATTTAATGATAATGGTAGGACTATCCATAGATAGTACATGGTACATGAACGTGGGGAGATCTTCTTGCCTAATGGACCTTGAAGTATAAAAGGATTACAAGCCCAACCTTATAAGATTTGCTAGTAACCCACTAGAATATAAAAAAAGTATGGTTGTGAGAATATGCATGATATTGCAAATACAAGAACTCGAAGCTTGAGTATACACGGAGTTTAATACTACAAGTAGCAATCAGTTGAAGGTTGCTAAACATCCTGAAATAAAATATTTTATCCTTTTCACACATGGAAGCTAGACTAAAGAGACTATGATACTATGTTTTGTTTCCAACTTCCAGAATAGGGCTTGAATATCATTTTCTCTACATCCATTCAGTCTAGAACATTACTACACAACACACAGAGATATCTAAACTCTATTCTTCTTTTCTAACTCTGTGGTGATCTTGTGTTTACTAATTGAGGTGTGTGTGTATCTATTTGTTTCACAAACACATTGTCTCTTGAGAATAACAAGAGGATACTAAAATATCCTCCCACTCATTCCCTGTTTTCACTCTTGTATCCCATGTAGAACTGTGGAAGAGATCATTTGTGATATGTTTGTTATTTTTCGCATGAATAATTGTGTTAGTGGTAAAGTGTAACAAGGATAGCCATAAGTGCTATTGTAAATCCTGATCCAGGGTGTGGATAAAATGTTTATTAATATAAACTGCTTGGTGGAAGGTGGTCAACAAGTGGTGAGGAATATGTATTAGCATGAGATTGAACCTCTTGTTTTTATGTACTATGTAGTTTGTGTTGTGTTTTAGTATGATAAGTGTTTAATTGATTTCAAATGTTGATCAAATAAAAAATTGATAGTTATTTTAGAAAGTTTTTATATCTTTTTGGAATCAATATATTATTTTTAAATGTTTGACTGATCCTTATATTTTTAATGTTGAGAACTAATCAACCTTCTGAGAAATTAAATGAACATTACGGAATTTTGTAAAGTCCGTACAAAATAATATTAATTACATTATTCTGGGGTATTCTTTAAAAGAACTAATTTTTAACAGAAATTTTTATGGAAACTCTTTTCACCCATATTGTGTGATTTACACTGACTAATAGTTTGGTAGAAAAAAATATGTATAAAGGGAAGAAGGGAATGAAGGGTTTTCCAACATGTGTTAACTGTGGAAATAATCACCCTAGTAATTTCATGAAGGAAATGATAATATTCTATAAGTGTAGAGAAAAGTCCCCAATTTCATGATTGTAAGGGAAATAAAAAAATTTCAATGTTCAATTTTTCAAATGCATGGATGTATGAAATTATGCAAATCAGTGTCCCAAGCATTAAAGGAAAATACCCCAAATGATGATACTGAAGAATTGCCAAGTTACTATGCTACCATATATGAAGTGGGATTATTAATATGCATAGTCAATAAACCTTTCTTATGAATATTTTATTATTAATACGTTTTTTATAATAAATATGAAATTTATAAGGATTAAACTTCTTTACCATTCCTTTAATGAGTTTATATCGTATCATTAATGGTACTAAGGAAAATTATCTCAGTATGGGGTCAAACTTTTGGAAAATACAGGTTTGAGGGATAGAAAACCTTTATTATATTCATAATACTAATATTTCTATTTCAAAATAGAGCAATGATATATATGGATAATGTAGATTGGAAAGTACTAAATACCATGGGAATGATTCTAAAGTATTGTATCTTGATCTTTTAGAATGTTAAAACACATATGAAATGGTTTAAATTGATCATTGTATGTGGTTTTAGAGGTTAATATAACCGAATGATTTAACTTATTCTATGATATGAGGTATATGTAGATCAATGATAAATAAAATAATAAGATCACAAATATGAAATATCAATGTATATGTATACTCTTATATAGTGGAATAATCCCTCAATACTATGAAAAGTTTGTTAATTGTTGTTACGCTATCATACTCATTGATAAAGTTAAGGAAATTATTCATAACTCTATTTAATAGGTTTGTGGTAATATACTTTCATATAAACCTATTTTATATCTCAGGAAATTCATAATTTGGTTTTTCATCTATGCCTTGGTTTCAAATTCCAATCAATGTCACTCCATTCGAATGGATAATTAATTTATTTATAAATCTATTATAATTATTATTTTTCAACAAATTATCGTTTAAAATTTTTATTGAGGATATTATATAAATCCTATTTGTGATATGGGTTTTTTCTAAATGAAATGGTCATGTAACAAGTAACAACATTCAACATGAAATGTCAAAATTTTAACATGAAATTTTTTTATGGAGGGGATAATGTAACCCCCCATGATTTTTCAAATAAATTTAATATTAAATGAATGAAACATTGTGTCTCTAAAAAACAAATCATTGTTATAACCTTTCTAGTAAACAAAAGTTTACAACCCCATTTATATAAATTTCTAAAATCTAACATACATAATTTTGAGTAGTATGTTATTTAGAGTCTGATATTACCTAATTAATTATTGTTGAATAGTAACATAAAATTATGGATAGTAACATTACCCTTATGAATAGTGAAATACCCTTATGAATATTAATCTCACCTATGATAGAATATATATTGGATTTAAGTGAATTTATTATGTACCTATGTTTTGGAAAAATTAAATAAATGTTTTAAAATTTTTATTTTTAATTAAATTAGGATTTTAAGTAAAAAATAAATTAATCATACTCAGAATTTTTTTGGAAAATGGAATACATTTTTTAGACTCTACATGTCGAAAAATGGTTAGAGTGATTTATTGGGATTTTTCTGAAGTATGTTAATTTTTGTGAATAGTAAAATATGAAAATTTACAATAAATTCTAAATAATGGATTTACTGCGTCATTAATACCATTATACTGATATATGAACCAACGGTTAGAACTCACATGCGCATATTACTATTTTCGGTAAAGTAATAATCACTATTTATTGTGTTATAAAAAAAATAATAAAATAATGTTTAAAATATTAAGAAAACCCTCCTCCCCTCCAATATAAATATCACATCTTCCACTCTCTTCTCTTCAATCCTATAAAGCCTTGTCTCTTCCCAAAATTATTCCATAATCTCATCCCAAGCTCCTCCCCCCGCACCAAAATCCCTTGGTATCATAAAAAACACCAAAACCATTTCCCTTAAGAGTCTCTCAAGGAAGGTTAATTCAAGAGGTCAAATTCTCCTTTTCATTGCTTTCATTTTCATGTTCCTTTATTCTATTTTCTTTATTAATATTTATTCATCAAAATGGTATGGAAATTTCCATACCATACATGTAATAGATGTTTTTAATTATAATGGGATAATTCATCTTCATCTCTCCTTCCCCCCAGCAATTATGCTAAAAATGAAACATCGTCCGAGATGTGTGGATTTATCACATTCATGGAATATGATGCCTTCAATTTGATTTACCTTCTTAAACTCTTCTCATTAAATAAAATTATTATTTCAATAGAATATTATATATGTAGCTTATCATATATAATGATCTGTAATCATTATAAACTCATGATGTAAAATAATAATACAAAACCAGGTAATTGTGAGAAAAATCTCTAACTTAATCCAAGTGTTTATCATTAATGTTTTATATAATGATTAACCTTCTCCTAAAACCAAAATAATTTCATAATCATGTAATAATTTTCATTTTCCTTAATTTCATATAATATCAATTATGGACTTCAACTCCTATCTTACATGAACTTCCATATTATTTTATATATGAGTCAATAATGGATTTTATGAAAATGAGCACTAACGATCAATGAATTTTATTCCCTTAACCCACATCAAACGGTATGAATGAACACAATAAAGTCATAATAAACCTAATAAATGTATAAATTGTTTTGTAATTTTAAATTAATTAACATAATTGTGTTATTGAGGTCATTAAGATAAAAAAAAGTACACTCTCACATTTAAGGTAAGAGATCCTCTCTCACACTTTTATTCAAGAATCCCCTCTATATTGTGTCATATTATTATTAACTCCAAATGATAGGGTGTGTTTTTATTAATCTTGTATACTTTTATTAAGATATATACATGACTAAACACCCTATTAACTCTCATTAATCCCTCACAAGAACACCCATTACAATGTTGATATGTTTTTAAGGGGATTCAACATCTCACTTCCATTTTTTTTGAGATATCTTTTATTCACCACAATTACTTGTGTGTGGTGTATGTAAAATGATCATTTATGTTTCATATCAAGAATATTTTTATTTTCATTATATTTAATGTTTCTTTTTATTCTAAATAATTTTTGTGGATTATAATTCAATTGATTACAATGTTGCAATTATTTTCTTCCTAATCCTCCATTTTAATACTGGTTTCTCTTATTGTATATTAACCTCAATGAAATTATTATTTATTCCTATTTATACATTATATATATTTTTATTAATTTTCTATATATGCGTACAAATAAAAAGTATTCTTTATTTTATAGGGAGTTACATGTTTTAAATGAATCATTAAAAAAATGTTCTGAAATTGAAGTCCGATTCAAGGTACTTCTCAAATTCTTACCTATTTTGAATTTCACACTTTAATCTATTTTAATCCAAATTTATCATTATAAAATAACATATTTTGACATGAAATTTTTTGGTTCATTTATGGTTTTACGAAATTAAATAATCCTTTTTTCTTTAAATTCTTTTAATATTTTCCTTGAAGTGCAATTATATTGTTTATTTATAATGCTTCTTTTAAAAACACTTTCAAAATGATTTCCCCTCAATAAGAATTTATTTGAAGCCCAAATTTAATTTCAATGAACATTCTTTTATTTTATTGGATATCAATTTTTATAATCTGGATTCATGAAAATTAATGATCATTTTCAAAAATAACTCATCTTTCTATAGTAAAAGGGTTTTTCTCATCTCACTTTAACATTTATGAGATGTATAACATGTTCACTAATTATTTATTTTTGGGGTGTATGTAATACCCATTTTTATATAATATCAAGGCACTTATTATTCACATGGTATTATATGTGAAAATGATTTTAATGTTTCAAGGTGGTATGAGATACTTTTGAATGATTAAAGGTTATATCCTCAATGATTATTCAATGGTATAATTTAAAAGTGTTTTCATCTAGGTCTACGTCCTTTTTTGAATCGTGTACTTCACTAAGTTTTATCTCCCAAGATATCATCTACCTTGTTTTATTTTATGTTATAGGATTATTTTGATTATGGATGTTATATTCTAAAACCTGTCACCATATTACATAGAATGGTTAATGTTTATGATTAATGATTGGGGAAATTTATTTACATTTCACATGCTAGATTAAATATGATTTTGTTTGTCATTTATGTTTATCCCTATTCATAATATGAATTAATTGGACTTATTATGTACCAAGTGCGGACCTCTATACACCTCGATGCATCGGTAGGTCTAATTAGACAAACAATGGTCTTGGTATGAGGCCTTGACAAAATTTATATTTATGGTCTTAGAACATGGCCTTGAGGGTTTAGTTATGATGTCCCAATTTATGAATTCCACCATTATAAAATGAGTAATTGAAATTTCATATGGTTATTTAACTAGAATAATACCCATATATATTATTTAATACGAAATTACTTATTCAGCTCTTATTCCTACCAAAATGTATTCAATTTCATCTTTAAAGGCATGTGTTTTTAGTTTCTCACTATGCGTATTTTTTAAATTTTTGATATTTATGCTGTATTTCCTACCCTTATTGAGCATTTGAGATCACCCCTTTCTTATTTTTATCCATCCAGGTTACGAGGATGATTATATTATTAATGAATTGCAGGGCTAACATAAGAGATCATGTTCTTTTCTATTGAAGCTATTATATTGTTTTCAGTATGAAGTTTTAATTTAGAAATCCTGTATGTATCTTGTTAACAAAAATAAAAAAAATTATTGGTCATTCATGATGAATATTCTATATATCTATTCCAATGTAATAAAACGAGTCACTAATCTCAAGCTTCTAGGGTCAGTGTATTACAATAACAATGAAATTGGTGTTATTTTTTTTCAATTAACATAAAATAAAAATTCAACTACCATTCTAGAGGTTATGTATTTGGATCTTCATTATAGAATTTATCTAAAAGTGATAGTAAGGTTATAAATATTTTCCCTCTACATAGTCTCAGACTATGATATTAGATTTACTTATGATTTATGGAATGAACTATAGAAGTTATTATTTACTGAATAAAATTCCAGTGGTTATTTTCATCCTCAAAAAAATGTTGTGTATAATTGAATTGTATAAAACATTGGATATATACCTATTTTAGGTTTCATGTATTTCAAGGGATGCTACTATCAACATTTTTCATTGGAAAAGATTTCACAGTATAAATATTTTCATTTGATTATATTGATGGAACCTTTTGAGTCATTATTTTTAAATCGATTTCAGATACAAACATTATGGGATGTATTAAGAGAAAGGAAGTTGATGGGAAAAGAGACAGTAAAGGAAATGTATAAAAAGGTGTATTGTATTTTTCAATATGTATGTTTTTTTTCATAGACGAGTTATAAATTTTATATGGATAAAAATAGAAAATATTTTTCTTTAGAGGTAAGGAATCTAGTCTTTCTCAATGTATCTCTATTGAAAAGTTTTATGAATTTTAGCTAAAGGAGAATTTAATCCCCCAATTCATTAGAATATAAGAATTTAGAGAGAGTGTTGGAATAGTATCCTATCAAGTGGCCTTACCTCATAATTTATTATTGGTAAAGAACATGCTTCTTATTTCAATGTAATTAGAAATATGTTCTAGATTCAAGTCATGATTTGAGCCTTGATGTTGTTTATTCAAAAGAGAAAATTTCTGATACGGATTTATAGATCATATTTTCGACTATATGGAAAAACTGATGTGTAATAATGTGATTCACTTGGTTAATATATTGTGGATAAACTATATTGTTGATAAAAAATTGGGAATCTAGATGTTTAAGGGGGTAAAAATATCCACACATTTTTAATAAGTGAATAAAATTTTAATTATCTAATTTTTAAATCAGGGAGGGTATGATCACACAAGGTAATTATAGAGAAAATAAATTTTAGGTTTCGTAATATTAATTATATAGTTATGTTAATTTTAAAAATATTATATAATGTATTTTAAATAATAATGGAAATGGATTTAATTAAAACAATTTATTAAATTGTTTTATTTAAATGTAATATTTGTAACTTATTGAATTTTAATTAGAAAAAAATAATATTAATTTTAAAATCATCAAATAAAAATTAAAAAAGGGTTTTGTCTTGGTATTTCTTTGAAAATATTGATTTTTTAAAGAATAATGAAAATAATGTTCTTTGTAAAAATTTCATCTTATTTAAATAAATTTACTAATTCCAAATAACAATTTTGTTTTGAATATGATTTCATGTGGAATAACATTTATTTAATTATATTTTATTCACCAAACTACTTTTGAAAAAAATCATATTTTATTTTTTTATACTTTTATTTTATGTTTTAAGAAACAAGTTTGTATGAAAACTCTTTTAAAATGAATAATGTTTCTTTATTTCAATTAAATAAAAAACAAATAATGAAAAAAAATTTGAGTTAAGATCAAATATTATATTTTAATAAATATTAATTTATATCCTTACAATGATTATACCTTGTCATTTTTCTAATCGAAAATCATTACCTACCTGAAAAATACACTTGCAAAAATAGTTTTTAATTCTGCGAGGTCATTTAATTTTGAAATTAAAATTACCGATTCTTAGAATTGGATTTTGTATAAATAATTAAATATATATAATAATAATAATTTAAAATAAATAATAATATAAATTTTTTCAAAATTGAAGTGATGTTTTAGTAAAAATTAATTATCATGATGATGATAAAAATGGTTATAAATAATATGTTTTAAAATGAAATAATTTTTCATAAATTATTTTTTATATAAATATTATGACCTCATAATGTCTATGTAGATATAATTTTTATATTTTTAGCGATTTATAATTTTAAAAGCATTGCAACACTATTGTCATTTCAAAAATATTCATGTGTGCCAATCACCTCAATTATAAAACTCCAGCCCTCTTCTATCCTCATCACTGATTCATATCACATTATCTTAGAAAATAAATCCTTAAATATCAGTCTAAAATTCCTTAAATTTAATGGTTCCAAGTTTTATAGAAAAAATATATCATAAAAATGATTTTGGTACTTAACAAAGGAGGTTGTTTGAAAATTTTGTATTATACTTAATTAAGGATTTATAATTGAATTACTATTGAACATCTGTAAAATATTTTTCAATTATTATTTAAAAATAAAATAGGACATCCCATATATTATTAGGTGAATATAATGACCCAAATTAATATCCTCTTCCATAAAATTGGATTTTAAATCATTATTCTTTTGTATGGTGGACTACTACTTCACGAACTAATATCATTCATTTTCCATAATCTCCAATCAAATCCTTTATAAGTATAGATTTAATGTATATTAGTATGATACATTATATATTTATACTTCAAGAGTTAATATGTCACATTTACCACCTTATATTACATAATATTTTGTACAACATAACATCTCTCTTGTGTACGGTGGGCTACCATCTCACAAAGTTACGGAATTTCCTTTTCACGAATCCATTAAAAGGAAGACATTAAAGACACTTTTAATGAATATTATAAACATAAACTAATTATTCCATTCATACATTATTTATCATTTTATAATATTATTTTAACACCCTATTGTTTTATAAATAATTTTATTATATAATACACCAAAAACTAAGAGTCTACAAAACACCACTTTGTTATAAACAATCCTATAAACATAATTTTCCAACTCTCTTGAATATCTAAAAATTGACATACAAGGTTGTGTTTATTATGATTTTTATAGTCTTATTAGATAAACATAATTTTTTGGGAATAGTAAAAAACCCATATGAATAGTAAACCATATTATTATTTTATTGTCTTATGGTTATGATATAATGAGAACTTAATTAATTTCATAACATGATATAAATAAAATTATAGTATTAAAATTCTTGTTTTTAGAATAAATAATTATTTTATTTAGAAATAAAATTAATAATATTTAGAAAATAATTTTCATAAATTTTACTTCATATTTTAATTCTACAAATCAAAAAAAAATATTTTTTTGGATTTTTATGAAATACTCGAATTTCTTATCAATAGTAAAATGTGGTAATGTGTCGTATGTGTAAATACACAATTTTTTGAATAATGTATAATGTATGAAATGAATAGTGTAATCTCACATGTACATATTACTATTTTTGTTCACAACAATCAATACTATTTCTTGTCTGCAGAAAAATATCAAAATAATGAATAAGATATTCCAAAATCACTTCTCTCCTCCACTATAAAATCCCTCCTCACTCCCTTTCCTCTTCAATACTATCAAGCCTTTTGTCTTGTCTTAATTCTCATCAATTATCATCTCAATATCCTCCCCAAAATCCTACAGTACATGGACTCATAAAATACAAAAATCTCCCCCCTATATAGTGTCTCAATAAAGATAACTTCAATAGGTAAATTCCTCATAAAATTTCATTTATTTTGAGTTCATTTATTTTACTTTTCATTCCTCAAATCCATTCTTACAAAAATTTTGATAGCTCTATTACATTACATGTACATGGATTATTTTATTATAATGTAATAATTCATCATCATCTCTAATTTCCCCTTTATTTATTCCAGAAATTAAAATATCATTCAATGCTTTTTAATTTATCAAATTCAAGTGTCACAGTTTTTTAATTTCTGTTAACAGATTCAATTATTTTAATTATACAGTTATTATTTGTTATATAGACTATAATGTATGAATTATAAGTTATTCATCTTTTGGTACAAATGATATAAATTTATTAATTAATAGTAGTTCGTTGTGACGAAAAATCACTAATTAACCCAAACAATTATCATGAAAGTTTTATATAATGATTCATCTTCAATCACAAATAACCAAATAAATTTTATGATAATTTCATCATTTGTATGATTAGAAATAAAATAAAACATATATTATGTGCAATGATTTTCATCTTACATGTTTATCAATACATGTATATAATTAAAACAGTCATTAAAACTAGGGAAGAAAACTGTCCAAAATAGCAATATTGACCCCCTTAAACCTATAAATAAGGCTAGGAATGAATATAATTAGAATATAATAAAACAATTTCATAATGAAATGGTTTTGAAAATATTAATTAATTAATTTAATTGGGTTATCTATGACACTAATATCAGGTGAAGAACACCATCAGACATAAGGGAAGGGTTTTCTACCCGAACATCCTTTTTCATTCAGGTTAATCTTATTCTCTACTTACATCAATAAAATTATTATTTATTCATATTTACTCCTAATAATTTTTTTATTTTTACATATATTTGTAAGAACCATAATACTACATTCATTTATTGATAGTTATATGTTTCGAAATGATCTTTCAAAAACACTTCCCGAATTACAAGACCCATTGAATTGAATTTCTCAAATTCATACCAATTTTCTAGGGCACTGTATAATGTATTTTTAGAGAACATTATATTTATAAAATCATTTATTTTATTATGAAAATACCATCTTACTTCACATATGGTTATATATAATGACATTTCCAAAATAACTCTTCTTTTCAAAGTAAATGATTTTTTATCTCAAGAATTGCTTTATTATTTTACAATTTTATCCTCATATAATTCCACATTCATATTTATTATTATGTATTATTGTATTTAATCATTTATAATATCATCTAAAATATTTATTTTAATGTTTTATTATTAGTTTTACTATGGATGTCCAATCATAAAACCATTTACTAATTAACATTGAATGGTTAGTTTTTAAGATTAATGTTTGAGGAATGTTATTTACATTTAAAATGTTAATTTAAATATGAATATATATACTATTTCTATTTATCCCCATTCATATGAAAAAATAAATGGAATTATTAATTTATGGGTGGGACCTGATATGTCACCTCGATCCATCAGTACGTCTAATGAGAAACACTATGGTCTTGGCATATGGCATTGACAAATTGGTTATTTTTTGTTTTGAAATGAGGCCATGAATGTATATTTATGATGTTAGGTGTTATGAATTCCCTCATTATGAAACAATTAAATGAATGTTCATGAGGTTATTTGACTTGTAGAATATTCATGATTTTGCGTTATTATGGCATTATGTATTCAACTCATATTTATGCCATAAGTTGTTCATGTTTATTTTTTAATGGAATATTTTTTTAGTTATTCACCATGCCTAATGTTTATTTTTTTGATATATTCCACTATATTTATTTCAATTTCTGATAATTTTATCTCACCTCATTGTTATGATTCTTCTTCCCTGGACATGAAGTGTTATATGATGAATTACATGAAGGGATAACCTAAGGGTTATCGATGTTGTCAATGGAATTTCTATATTTTATTTCCTTTAAAAATGCAATATTTAACTTATGTATGTATCTTGTTTTCCAAAACTACTAATCTATTCATCTATTTGGGATATTACTTTCTTCTAACCATTCTGATGTAATGAAATACGTCACCATCTCAACGAAACTATGGTCGGGACCATACGGTTGGTCTCAAAATATGTTTGGTAGAAAACATGGAAACTAGATTTATAAAATGTTTATTAGGGAACAGAAACCTAAGATAGACATTGAGGTTAATCATACCAGAACAACATAAAATTATGGATAGATATAGATTATGTGGCAATTTCTAGAAAATATATTCATGTTTGGATACTATAGGTGGGTGTGGTTTTAACATCGATTTAACTAGTTGTAACAACTCTGACAAGGTGTTTTGATCTTGGCCCGAGGTATCTTGGAACACAACAACGACCCCTACTGCTCACCTGGTTTGACACTCCTAGGGGATATTCTTAGGATCATTTACTTTTTATATACAAACCATATTTAAGTAATTAAATGTAATATTTTCCTATAGAAAACCATTTCTACTGTTATGAGATTAGATATGTAAAGGATTTAGATTTTTGGAACATATTTTTCTTTCTTGAAAATTTAAAATATGATTCATAACCTAATTTTGTGTATGCCTTTATTTATAAGTGTTGCCTAGATGAAGCAATGGATTATTCATGATCACACATATCCCATGTAGGGATTTCTCTTCGATGAAATATAATGTTGTTGTCTCTAGTTCTTCAAATAGTTAAGAGAAAATTATAACTATACTGGGACAACTCACTTAGGTTATGAACACTAACCAAAACCATGTCAAGAATCTATATCCACATCGTGGAGGATTAATTTTAGAATACTTTACACAACAACAACATCCATAATTTAGTGGTACTAAAAACCCATTCATAGCCGAGAAGTGGATATGTTCATTACATAAGAAGTTTCTCTCTATTTCATGTAATAAATGTGAGAAGTTTGTCATAGTAATTTATCATTTTTCAGGAGATATCGATCAGTAGTGGTTTATAATTTTAAACTATAATGAGGAGGAAGAAATATAATCAATGTAATAGAGTTATTTTAAAGATATATTTTTAGAAAAATAATTCCCTCATGAACAATGATAAGATATGGAAATACAGTTTTTCAATCTGAGGGGAAATGTGAATGCCAAGGTTATAAAGTATGAATATGACTTCACAAGGAAATAATGACATGACGAAAACAACATATGTAATCTATAGAGTAATATTGATTAATTATTTGATTGTTAAAAATCATTCCTTTGAAGGGTTATAGTCACACAAGGTTTCTCATCGTATGAATATATACTCTAATTTGTTATTAATATGAAAATTAATTATTCCAGTCTTATGGTTATTATGGAAAACATGATAATAAGAGGGCTGATAAAATCTTGGGAAAAGGAAATAATGAAATAGATACCATGGGAAAATATTACCATCCCCCCTAAGAAAATTGTGGGAAGAGACAACCTGGTACTTTCCAGAAGGGTGTGGCTATTTTTAACAAGTGTGTAGGAAATGGAATACTATCATGGGATGGGATAGGTGAAAGTAGAATATAATATTTAATTCAAAAATTTAATCATGAAGGGATATTATAAAATTTATTTTCTTATTAATCAAGTAAATGTTCAACAAAGAAGGACATTGGTGAAAGGACAAGCTTAGTTGATCAAAACTGATGATATAGATGTCCCTAATGATGTGGTGAAATGTAATTTAAATATTTCTTAAAACATAGCCTTGAATTATTTTATTTTGGACCATATTGTCTTTTATATCTTCTCAGTTCTCCAACAGAATTATATATTTCCAATTTTATTTATTAAGGGAGTTTCATATCAAATCTACTAAGGGAAGTATCATTGTAATAAATATGTGACATGAAATCCCCATTATGGTATATGAACAATCACTATGATCCTATTTTATATTCATTCATGTAATTGAAATTGAAATAATACTATGAATTTATTTTATTTTAAATTATGATAATAAAATCCATTTCAATACAAATGAAGATGTAATTTTTTTAATGATGTGGAATACCTTATCTTTTGGATAGAAACATCACTATATGATTCTCATCTAGATCAACCCTCACTATCTCTACATAATTTAATTCGGGGAGAGGATTAGAACTAGCCATCTTTGAGTGAGTAATGAAATGTTTAAATCAAGTATGTACCTATTATGAAAAAATATATTGATGTTTTTAGTGGATTTTCCTCAACATCCTTCATATCATGATGTTGAGTTTTATATTGATTTAATTTCAGTTTTGTGGCCTATATCAATTAATCATTATATAATATCCACTATGGAATTAGTAAAACTAAAAAACTAGATGATTTGAGTAATAAATGAATTATTCACCCCATTGTTTCTCTATGAGGATCCCTTGTACATTTTGTTAAAACGAAATATATATCTTTGAGATTGTGCATTGACTACATAAAGATCAATATTAAAACAATAAATAACATGTATCTCTTACATAATATTGATGATTTATATGATCAACATCATGAAGGAAAATATTATATAAATATTCACCTTCGATCATGATATCATCTGTTGCAAGTGAGGAAGGAAGTTATTCCAAAGTATTAATTTCAAAATAGGTATGTGCATTATGAGTGTATTTTAATGCCTTTTGGACTGGCTGATGCACCCTATATCTTCATGGATCTAATGAATAGGTTATTCAATGAATACAATGATGGATTTATTATTGTATTTATTCAATATATCTTGGTATACTCTAAAATATAATAATACTGAAAATCACTAGCACATTAATCTCAAGACTCATAGAATATATAGATGTATATGGGAGGTTTATAAAGATTGAATTTTTGATTTAATTAGTTTCTTTTCTTGTCAATATTGTCTCTGAGGATGGAATATTCATTGATCTTATAAAGACAAGGTCAATTTTGGAATGGACTACACCAATGATCATAATCGAGGTACGTAGTTTCATTGGTTTAATAGGTTATTTTTGGTGTTTCATTTAGAACATCACCTGATTGGCCAACCCATTAACCATTATTACTCATTATGGGGTCAATTTCATATGAGAAAAATTATATGTTCAATTTTTTGATGACTTAATGAGGATATTAGTGAATGATTTGATCCTAACTCTACCTTAGGGGATTGAAGGGTTTGAGATCAATAGTGATGAATCAATAAAAAGGAATGGTTTTTTCCTAATGAATAATGAATGTTTTATTTCCTATACATCAATTCAGTTAAAAATTCTTGTACAAAACCATAATACTCTTGATGTTGAGTTAGTTGTTATGATTATTATCTAAATATATATAGACCATATCTATTTGGTTAAATATGTGATATATATACAGATAAAAGGAGACTGAAATATATATTCCCATAGAAAGAACTCATCCTGAGGCAATGGAGATGGATGAACTAATCATGGATTATAAGTTTTCCATCCGTAAGAAAGGAAAATAAGGTAGTTTATTCATTGAGTTGGAAGGATCCTAGAGTTTTAATAATGATAAGGACTGAAAGGGATCCAATAGTACTGTATATTTTATGGATATTCATGGGAATCATCAATGAAGGTGAAACATCATTACTTTTTCAATTGGTTTCCCAACAAGATTTAATAGAAAGGATTAAAAGGTCTCATCTTGATGATGATAATATTCAAAAAAACATTATTTATGTGAATGATGCGTAGCTGGGAGAATTCAAATATGTAGATTGAATTTTGATGATTGGGAAGAGGCTTTGTGATCCCGCTATACCAGAACTGAAAAGGTTTTTACTAGATGATTCACATTGTTTTAATTTCTCTATACACCCTCATAGCACTAAAATGTATAGGAATTTTATAGAACAATTCTTTTGGGACAACAAGAAGTAGGAAATTGAAAATTATGAATTAAGATGTTTAATCTGTCAACATGTGAATGCTGAAAGACAACATCCTAGAGGAATAATGCTATAAGGCCCCAGTCTTAAACCTTACTTAATCTCGAGTTATTACAAGATTACACATTGAGGATCTTTTCAGTTTTAGAGTTTTAGAGAATTAGATCATAAAACTTGCATTACATTCCACAAAAAAACAAAGTGGTTACATAAAAGATATTATTCATTTTTTCCCATAAACGAAAAAATATTTAAAATAAAACATGGATTCTTTCTTGACCCTTCATTGACACTATCATCATATCATGTACCATTCCCTTGACCTGTGAAAAACATTTAAAAAAACTTCGGATGAGCATAAAAATATCAGTAAGGGTCATAAAAATATTAAAAGGAAACATGAGTTCATATCTACATAAGAATGAAATCATACTTTACCCATAAAACATTGGCACATTAACATAACTCATCAAATCATGAATAAATCATAGAAATCATAAGACATAAAGGTAACTTGAGGCATTCATAACATTCTTACGTAGGGAGTAACCCTCTTGGTTACGTTTGGAATACCCACCACAGTATATTCCCTAAATCTCTTCGGAGAAACCTTAACATTTCACTCCTTTGCATTACCCAATGCATTGGACAGCTACATCGGGCTCACCCACCCTTAGTTTATCAAGGAACCACCTGTCTTCATAAAAATTCCCAAGAACCATAACACAAACATATCACATAAAACATGCATAAAGGAAACATAACATTTCCACATTTCAATCACAAGATATCAATAAAACATATTGATATAAAAAACATTATAAAACCCATTTTCAATACCAAAATAAAAGAAAATTAAAACATGGTATTTATTTTTCTTTTAAAAAGAAGGTATGGCTTGTAGAGGAATCCAATACTCAAATAATGGTCACGGCGGCAGAGAAGTCGTTGTCGCCGCATACATACGACAAAAACATTCCCTTTTGTCATTTAGTAAATGCTTAGTATAAAAATATTCCTTTTGAATAAAAGTAAAAGTCAAAGGGGTTTATACACCATATAATAGAAAGTTGTGTAGAAAACAAAATATGCCTCAATGAATGGAGATTGAGACGAAGTCCCATACAAAGACGGTATCCTTGGATTAAGGATAAATCAATTACATAATTATGTGTGACAAATTAATATATGAAATATAAGAGGATATTAAGTGTAAAAAAATCATAGGTTATTCACAAATATTCATAGAATGACATATTCAAGGAGTACAAGTTTATCCCAAAGAATCAAATTTGGGTTAAGAAGTTCCCTTGAAAAACTTTGACAGCCTAACGACGTCACTACAAAATTAAGAAAATGAGTTGATGAGAGATAAAAAGGGTATCTAATTACATGGACATAAAATTTAGATCAATAAGGATATATAATAACATATCCCAACAAAATATTATGTGAATTAAAAGACATAACAAAAGAAGTCTTTTAAAAAGAGGAGGGTGAAAGGTTCCCTTACCGACATGGGTATCTTTCGAAATATACACCCCGTGAAAGAAGGACAATACAAAATTGATGTAAATACTCAAAATGAGTAAAATAATGGGCATTACATACACCACTCAAATTAAATTGTGGAAAATGTAGCATAAATCTCATGAGAATAAAAGGGAGATGAAAAATCCCATATAAAAACTCAGCAGCCTAACGACGCCACTTAAAACTTCTAAAATGGATTGATGAGATCAAATACGGTCTCTCATTATATTAACATAAAGTTTATATAAAGAGGAATATAAAATAACATCCCCCAACATAACAAATAGGATCTTAAAAAAATTTACATAATGGAGAGTACATAAAAAGAAAGAGAGAGGTTAGATCTCTTACGAAAATTCGGCAGCCTAATGACGCCACTCAAAACATCAAAAATGGATTGATGAGAGAGAATAGGGTCTCTCATCATATGAACATAAAATTTACAGTAAGATTAATATAAAATAATATCCCAATAACAAGAATGATGAGATTTAAAAGGAATGACATAAAAGAGTGTACTTTAAAAGAAAGAGAGGAGTCGGATCCCTTACCTCAAGTCCGACTTGTATTGTTCGTTTAATTATATTAATGAATAATAAAATTTGGTCATTTTATAATTTCCTAAGGAACTAATTTAAAGATTATTATTCAGTTTATATCACATATTATAATGTTATAATAATTGTTTAATAATGTTAGTTCATATCAGACGTTTTTGTCGATGTTTGGTACATGAGTCAAAAATGAAGTTGTTTGAAAAATGATTGTCCATGTAGTTATAAGTAAATAATGTCAAAAATAGTATTAATGATTAAAATATCATATATATCCAGTACATATTCATTTTATACTATTCCATATCATTTGGAGATAAAAACGAAAAGCATCGTTCGTGGAGACGGTAGGCCGTACGTACGCACGAACGCTACTTTCATTTTTTCTTTGTCATATTAATGGAATTAAAAATCAATGATATACATTTATATATATATTATAATTCCATTATAATATATATGTAATATAGGTCACATATTTTCATTAATTTCATTCTTTATACATTCCATGTATTGCATGTACGAGTGACATCACTTGAGGGGGCGGTAGTCCACACTTCCTCATATGAAATTATCGCATTTACACAACATGAAAAGAATAAAGGAATGGTTTAAATATAAAATACAGAATAATATAGTAAACATAAATACCATATATATCATATATAAAATACATTGACATCATAATGGCCACCTTTAAAGGTGTTAAAAGAATATTGAACCATCATCGTTTCGTGAGGCAGAAAATCGCCAACCACAGAAACAGTATGTTCTTTAACCATTAGACAAAGTTGTGTGTAAGTGTAGATATAATACTTCATATAAAAATATCCTAGTATATTGAAGATACTGTATTTGTTACAAAAGATCAGAATAAAAAGAGATTATGGGGTTGGAGAAGCAAAATAAAACAAAAGGACTCAAGTGAAGACATTACCTTAACATCGGGTAACTCCCTTTGGTTTGAGCTCAAAGGCTTATTTGGGAAGACTTATGTCCAAATTTAGGCTTCAAGGAGTTAGAGAGGGATGTGAAGAGACAAAATGGGCAGGTGTTTCCCGATCAAAAGGCTTTGGAAGTGTGGGTAAGGAGGTAGAGGTGGGGGCCTTTTATAGGAGGAGAGGAGGAGAACGCTTGGAAAGTAAAGAAATGTTACTTTATTTTAGAATGAGTTTGGAATTTTAATGGTCCCAAATTGATTTTTTTCTAGGATAATGTGATAATTATTAGAAATAAAACCATCCAATAGTATTTGGACATGTTTAGGTCTCATATTGTACATTATCTTTCCATTTTATTTAAATTGTTAAATAATGAGGTCATCGCTGCATCATCATGATGTCATAAATAAATAAATTTATTTTATGTCTAAAAATTATAAAAAAAATACTATTATGTATGAAATCTTTTTATCGTTCCAATTATTATTTATAGTAAAAAATATGACTTGTATAACCCCATGTAAAATTTTTTTAGTTAAACAACTCATGTTTGTGTCATTTTAATTTTAACATTAAATAAAAAGTTATTTATGTCATTTCCCAACCCAAGTGGCTCCATGGGGTCCCCAAGTTAACCCATGGCTTTTCTTGGTCGGCCATGACACATAAAATAATGTTAGGACATGTTTCTAGGTATTTTCATTTTATTATAATATAATGTTTTCCATAAATTGCACTAATTACCTCTAATTGCGATTAAAAACATAATAAGTAACTATTCATCAAAAAAATTATTTTAATCCTATTGAACCAAATTTTAATTCTTAATGAATTCCATGTATGTTGTATTTTTTAAATTAAAAACACAAATATGGAAAAATTTCATTTAAACGGAAAATCAGTTTTTATAAGTACCACTTAGTGGTTTCACTATTCATAAAAATTGATGTTTTTCAGAAAATTACCAAAAATTCATCATAAGATATATTTGATATTCTGAATTCAAAAATTATTTCTATTTTACTAATTTAAAAACATATAAGTTGCATTAAATAATTTAATAATTAATTTCTGATGTCGAAACAAATAGTGTGTTTTTATGAAACAAAATGTATCAAAAGATTGACACTAGTTTAAATCCGATTTCAAAGTAAAATTAATTCCAACGACCACTATTGGATTAAATGGTAAAAATATATTCTAATTTCACTTTAAAACCAATTCAAAAGATAATCTAATCATATAAATAAATTAGATTAAATTTTTTTTTTGAATTAAAATACAACATTTTTCACTATTCATTAAAAATTGAACTGTTTCGAAAAAATACCAAAAATTTACACAAAGTAAAATATGATGTCCCGATTCTAAATAAGAATTTTATTTTGTCAAATTTAACACATAAAATTGTCAAAAAGTGGATTTAAAAGAGGTTCTCCACCAAAAGGCGATTAATCGGCCTTTTAAAGAATATTATAATGTTTACGCTTAAAATTGGATTCATTCGCATTTTTAATCCTCTAACATTTATTGTAAAAAGTAAAAATATTTTACAAACATATATAATCATTTTTTAGTTAGATCTATTCATTCTCGCCATTACAATGGCTAGGGATTAACTACAATTTTAAATAATATTATTTTATTATTAGAGTGCAACGTAAGATTCCCATGAGACTCATTGTTGCGTGTTGGGTATGCCATCGAGCATAGCATCCCCTTTAAATTCATATTAATATTTTAATCACAAATATGGATTAATATAAAAATTTCATATTCTTTATTTACCTGGGGTGTTAAATCCTTCCCCCCTTTTGGGAATTGCGTCCTCCAAATTTTAAAATTGAGCTTGGAAACATCCTTGAAAGTCCCACATCGGAACAAGAGTCGGTAAATAAATCACATTAAAATAAAGAAATATAAGTACAGAGGTCACCCGAGTTAACCCATACTAGTATTCCATGTAGGAAAACATGGACATGGAGGAGAAAACAAAGGGTCATGTTCTGATGGAGAGTGATAGAAAACATTTTTATGAGAAAGTTAACCACAAGAAAATGACAAACTTGTGATGGGTTAAACGGTATTCTATTCCCCAGTAGGAAACGTTAATAGAAAACATTTTTGCTTTAAGTTACTTTTTATTGAGGAATTTATTCATAAGGAATCATAATCACTTATCATGTTGAGTTTTAACTTTTATTAGATTCTTTACACAAACTCATATTTTCTCCAAAAGATGAGTATTTAGAAAGAGTTGTTCACATTAAGAGTACTATAATCAACTTCTAGAGAATCACCTAATCCACAAAAGAGAACTATATAATTCCCATGTCGTTAGACTTTAACCAAATCCAAAACCAAAAAGGTTAGTACAAGATCCGATAATCCAGAAAAGGATAACCCTTTATAAAAAGAAAATCTATTCTTAATCTCCAAAATTTTTCCAACAAAACCCAAAGATCAACAAGGACCACTCGATAATCAATTTGTCTATAAAATTATTCAATGTAAACCAAACTAAGATTGAAACCAAAATATTTGAAGGTTTTAGTCAAATAGTCTTCCAAGTTAAATCGTAACATTTATCTCCAAACAACATCATTTTCTCTTAATGTCTCGTATTGAAAAGTAATTAACCTAATCACATATCCCCCATGATAGGTTAATAAATTTCCATAGATATCCCAAAATCAACTTACTCTTAATTAATAAAATCATCTAAATAAAAATAATCAGTCAAACTAACCAGGGACTTCACGTAGTCCAGTGGTAGGCGATAAATACCAGTCGCACTTTGGTTGTGGGTTCGATTCCCGCAGCTTTGTCTGACGCGACGGGTTGTCACACAGTCTGCGTGTTTTCCTTTTTCCAAAACTATATAATTGTCAAATCATTCCCCAAAAAGATATAAAATTATCAAAAATAACCATAACATAATTTAACCTCAATTTTATCTCATGCCTTTCACTTCCATCATAACATATAGTAAGGATCATATAAACCCTAATGGTTACCTTTATAATTATTACCTGAACTTCCACATCGACTGGTCATCTCATACATGATGCATTACAGAACATACCAAGGTTCAAGTTGATGATCATGAATCCTTTATAGTTGGTTTAGAACAACCACGAGCTTCCTCATTGAATACCCCATTTCAACCAGTCTCTTAATCAGAGAACCACCACAGTTTCCTTCAAACCTGTTGTCACTTTGGTGCCTGCTAGATCCATCCATTAACTAAAAATAGAAATGTCAGTGTGAGTATATAAAAAAAACCATCTTGTACAAATGAGTAAGGTAAAAAAAGATATACTTACTCATTCACTTTATCTAAAACTAGGACTTTTTCTAAAATCCTATCCATTATGGTACTGTCACTTATGCTTAGAGAATACCCTAATCTGTAAAGTTATCTAAACCGACCTTTGATACAAACTATAAGACCCCAGCCTTAAACCTTACTTAATTTTGAGTTATTACAAGATTATACATTGAGAATCTTTTCAGGTTTAGAGTTTTAGAGAATTAGATCATAAAACATGCATTACATTCCATAAAAAAACAAAGTGGTTACATAAAAGATAGTATTCATTTTTCCCATCAACAAAAACATATTTAAAATAAAACATGGATTCTTTCTTGACCCATCCTTGACAATATCATAATATCATGTACCATTCCCTTGACCTGTGAAAAACATTTAAAAAACATGGGATCAGCATAAAAATCTCAGTAAGGGTCATAAAAATATGGAAAGGAAACATGAGTTCATATATACATAAGAATGAAATCATACTTTACCCATAAAACATTGTCACGTTAACATAACTCATCAAATCATGAATAAATCATAGAAATCCTAAGACATAAAGGTAACTTGAAGAATTAATAACATTTTTACATAGGGAGTAACCCTCTTGGTTACGTTTGGAATACCCACCACAGTATATTCCTTAAATCTCATCGGAGAAACCTTAACGTTTCACTCCTTCGTGTTACCCAATGCATTGGAGAGCTATATCGCGCTCACCCGACATTAGTTTATCACGGAACCACCCGTCTTCATAACAATTCCCAAGAACCATAACATAATCGTATCACATAAAACATGTATAAACGAAACATAATATTTCCACATTTCAATCACAAGATATCAATAAAACATATTGATATAAAAAAACCTTATGAAAACCATTTTCAATACCAAAATAAAAGAAAAGTAAAACATGGTATTTATTTTTCTTTTAAAAAGAAGGTATGGCTTGTAGAGGAAGCCAAAACTCAAATAATGGTCATGGCAGCGGAGAAGTAGTTGTCGCCGCATACGTACAACAAAAACATTCTCTTTAGTAGTTTAGTAAACAATTTGTATAAAAAGATTCATTTTGAATAAAGGTAAAAGTCAATGGGGTTTATACACCGTATAAAATAATGTTGTGTATAAAACAATATATGCCTCAATGAATGGAGATTGAGATGAATTCCCATACAAAGACGCTATCCTTGGATTATCGATAAATCAATTACCTAATTATGTGTGACAAATGAATACATGAAATATAAGCGGATATTAAGTGTAAAACAATCAGAGGTTATTCAAACATATTCATAGAATGACATATTCAAGGAGTATAAGTTTATCCCAATGAATCAAATTTGGGTTAAGAAGTTCCCTTGCAAAAATTTGACAGCCTAACAACGTCACTACAAAATTCAGAAAATGAGTTGATGAGAGATAAAAAGGGTATCTCGTCACATGGACATAAAATTTAAATCAATAAAGATATATAAGAACATATCCCATCATAATAGTATGTTAATTAAAAGACATAACAATAGAATCCTTTTAAAAAGAGGAGGGTGAAATGTTCCCTTACCGACATGGGTATCATTCGAAACATACACCCCGTGAAAGAAGGACAATACAACATTTATGTAAATACTCACAATGTGTAAAATAATGGGAAGTACATACACCACGCAAAGGAAATTGTGGCAAATGTAGCATACATCTAACGAGAATAAAAGGGAGATGAAAAATTCCTTATGAAAACTCGGCAGCCTTACAACGCCACTTAATACTTCCAAAATGGATTGATGAGATCAAATAGGGTCTCTCATCATATTAACATAAGGTTTAAAGAAAGAGGAATATAAAATAACATCCCCCAACATAACAAAGAGGTGCTTAAAAAAGTGACATAAAGGAGAGTACTTAAAAAGGAAGAGGGGTTAGATCTCTTACGAAAATTCGGCAGCCAAACGGTGCCACTCAAAACTTCCAAAATGGATTGACAAGAGAGAATAGGGTCTCTCATCATATTAACATAAAAATTAAAGTAATATTAATATAAAATAATATTCCAATAACAATAAATATGAGCTTTAAAAGGAATGACATAAAAGAGTGTACTTTAAAAGAAAGAGAGGAGTCAGATCCCTTACCTCAAGTCCGACTTGTCTTGTTCATTTCTTTATATTCCTGAATAATAAAATTTGGTCAATTTATAATTTCTTAAGGACCTAATTTAAAGATTATTATTCAGTTCATATCACATATTATAATGTTATAATAATTGTTTAATAATGATAGTTCATATCAGACGTTTTTGTCGATGTTTGGTACAAGAGTCAAAAATGAACTTGTTTGAAAAATGATTGTCCATGTAGTTATAAGTAAATTATTTCCAGAATAGTATTAATGATTAAAATATAATATATATCCAGTACATATTCATTTTATACTATTCCATATCATTTGGAGATAAAAACGAAAATCATCGTCCATGGAGACGGTAGGTCGTACGTACGCATGAACACTACTTTCATTTTTTCTTTGTCATATTAATGGAATTAAAAATAAATGATATATACATATATATTATAATTCCAGTATAATATATATGTTATATAGGTCACATATGTTCACTAATTTCATTCTTTATACATTCCATGTATCGCATGTACGAGTCACATCACTTGATGGGGCGGTAGTCCACACTTCCTCATATGAAATTATCGCATTTACACAACATGTAAATAATAAAGGTATGGTTTAAATATAAAATACAGAAGCATATAGTAAACATAAATACCATATATATAATATATAAAATATAGTTACATCATAATGGAAACCTTTAAAGGTGTTAAAAGAATATTGAACATTCATCGTTTCGTGAGGCAGAAAATCGCCAACCACAGAAACAGTATGTTCTTTAACCATTAGAAGAAGGTGTGTGTAAGTGTAGCTTGATTATTTCATATAAAAAATTCCTAGTATATTTAAGATACTGGATTTGTTTCAAAAGAAAAGAATAAAAAGAGTTTAGGTGGTTGGAGAAGCAAAATAAAATAAAAGGACTCAAGTGAAGACATTACCTTAAAATCGGGTAACTCCCTTTGGTTTGAGATCAAAGGCTTACTTGGGAAGACTTATTCCCAAATTGAGGCTTCAAATAGTTATAGAGGGATGTGTAGAGACAAAATGGGCAGGGTTTGGCCGATCAAAAGGATTTGGAAGTGTGGGTAAGGATGTAGAGGTGGGGGCCTTTTATAAGAGGAGAGGAGGGGCACTCTTGGAAAGTAAAGAAATGTTACTTCATTTTAGAATGAGTTTCGGATTTTAATAGTCCAAAATTGATTTATTTCGAGGATAAGTTGATAAGGGTTAGAAATACACCAATACAGTAGGTTTTGGACATGTTTAGGTCTTAGATTGTACATTATCATTCCATTTTATTTAAATCGTTAAATAATGAGGTCATCGCTGCATCATCATGATGTCATAAATAATTTAATTTATTTAATGTCTAAAAATTATAAAAAAAATACTATGATGTAGTAAATATTTTTATCTTTCCAATTAATATTTATAGTCAAAAATATGACTTGTATAACCCCATGTAAAAAAAATTGTTAGTTAAACAACTCATGTTTGGGTCATTTTAATTTTAAGATTAAATAAAAAGTTATTTATGTCATTTCCCAACCAAAGTGGCTCAATGGGGTCCCCAAGGTGACCCATGGCTTTTATTGTTCGGCCATGACACATAAAATAAGTGTAGGACATGTTTCTAGGTATTTTCATTTTATTATAATATCATTTTTGCCTTAAATTGCACTAATTACCTCTACTCGCGATTAAAAACATAATAAGTTACTATTCACCAAAAAAATTATTTTAATCCCATTGAACCACATTTTACTTCTTAATGACAACCATGTATTTCAGATTTTTGAAATTAAAAACACAATGATGGAAAATTTTCATTTAAACGGAAAATCAGTTTTTATAAGTACGACTTAGTGGTTTCACTATTCATCAAAAATTGATGTTTTTCAGAAAATTACCAAAAATTCACCCTAAGCTATATTTGATATTCCGAATTGAAAAATGATGTCTATTTTACAAAATTCAAAACATATAAGTTCCATTATATAATTTAATAATCAATTTCCACTGTCAAAACAAATAGCGTGTTTTTATGAAACAAAATGTATCAAAAGATTGACAGTAGTTTAAGTCCGATTTCAAATTAAAATTAATTCCAACGATCAATACTGGAATAAATGGTAAAAATAGATTCTAATGTCACTTTAAATCCAATTAAAAAGATAATCTAATCATATAAATAAATTATATTAAAAAGAGATTTTGAATTAAAATACAACATTTTTAACTATTAATTAAAAATTGATCTTTTTCGGAGAAATACCAAAAATTTACACAAAGTAAATTATTATGTCCTGATTCTAAATAAGATTTTTATTTTGTCAAATATAATACATAAAATTGTCAAAAAGTGGATTTAAAAGAGGTTCTCCATCATAAGGCGGTTAATCGACCTTTTTAAGAATATTAGAATGTTTATGCTTAAAATTGGATTCATTCCCATTTTTAATACTCTAACATTTATTGTAAAAAGTAAAAATATTTTACAAACATATATAATCATTTTGTAGTTAGTTCTGTTCATTCCCTCCATTACAACGGCTAGGCGTTAACTAGCATTTAAAATAATATTATTTTATTATTAGAGTTCAACGTAAGATTCCCAAGAAACATGTTGTTGTGTGTTGGGTACGCCATCGAGAATATTGTCCCCTTTAAAGTCATATTAATATTTTGTTCACAAATATGGATAAATATAAAAATGTCATATTCTTTATTCACCTGGGGTGTTACAAATGCAACCTATTCTTACATAGAAATGGGATGACATCACCATTGATTTTATCATTGGATTACAAATAACCCCATAATATAATGATGAAATATGGGTAATTATGGACTAACGTACCAAATCATCACATTTAATTGCAATAAGGTATGATTTTCCACATGAGTTCCTTGCACGGCTCTATATCAATGAGGTTTTAAGACTTCATGGTGATCTTATTTCAATAGGGTCTGATCTTGATCCCCGATTTACATCAAAATTATAGAAAATTCTTCAAATACCATTCGATACTGACCTTTGTTTCATTACATCTTATCCCCCTCAAACTGATGAAAAATCAAAAAGCATGATCCAATCATTATAAGACATGTTGAGATCATGGTCACTTAATTTTCAAGGTATATTAGATCAATATTTGACTTTGGAGGAATTTTACTACAATAATAGTTTTCATTCTAGCATTAATATGGAACAATATGAATAACTACATGGAAGGATATTTCATACTCCAATATGTTGGGATGAAGTCGGTGAAAAGAATCATTGGGGCCCAGAGCTTGTGAGGTAAACAATAAAGAAGTAAAAGACTAGTCAAACCCATTCAAAAGAATCTCAGAGAAAACGAATAACCTATACTGATTATTGAAGGAAGAATTTTGAATTTCAATTGGGAGATCATGTTTTCTTAAAAGTATCTTCATGTATGGTTCTTATAATATTTGGTTAGAAAGGGAAATTGATCCCTATGTACGTTTTCCATTCAAAAATTATAGAGAGATTTAGAGCTATGGATAATCATTTGGCAAAGCCACCCAGACTCTCTAAATTACACAATTTGTCCCATGTCTCATTGTGGAGAAATTACATTCCAAACCAAACACATGTCCTCACTTTTGAATGTATAGAATTACAAAATGACTTATCATACAGTGATGTGACTATCCAGATTCTTGAAACTAAGGAACATGTGAAAAAAAATTCGGACATAAAAACTAGTACTGGTAAATATGAAAAATTAGATAATTGAAGAAGCAATATGGGATCATGAGTATATTATAATGAAGAACTGCCTAGCTCTTTTAGTGAGTTATCATTCTGGTAATTTTGAGGAACAATGTTTTATAAGCGTGGGGAATGTAACTCCCCAATGATTTATATGTAAATTTATTATTTAATGAATGAAATAAAGAGTCTCTAAAAATTCTAATTTGTTATAACATTGTCAGTAAACATAATTTTTCGTCCAATGTGATTTAAATTTTGAATAACTGACATACATTGTTGTGTTTGGGAAGATATATAGTGTTAGATAAGACAAACACAATTTTTGGTGAATAATAACATAACTTTATGAATAATAATATGATTAGTAATTTTAATCTTATGAATTTTAAATATTAATATTATTTTATAGTTTATTGGTTTCAAGATAATGAGATATTAATAAAATCTTTAAGGTGATATAAAATTAATTATAGTTTTAAAATTTTTATTTTTGGAATAAAGTATGAATTAATTTAAAAATTAAATTAATAATATTTTGAAAACTATTTTCAAAAAATGGACATCATTTTTGAATTCTACAAGTCAAATAATGGTTTGGGTGACTTTTTGGGATTTTTTTGAATTAATTGAATATTTGATGAATTGTAAAATATTGTAATGTACCGTATATATTCATTACTGTTTAAATACACAATTCCGTACAACATGGATGATGTAAGAATATATTTCTGAGAAGTCACTTTCATATATTATTATTCGTTGTGACATGAATCAATAATATTTCTTTCCTTTTAAAATAATAATAAAATAATGAATAAAATATTCAAAAATCACTTCTCTCCTCCACTATAAAACCCCCTCACTACCTCCTCTGTTTACTCCTCTCATGCCTTGTGCCTTGTCTCAATTCTACTAAAGTATTCTATGATGCTAATCCCCCATGTACACAATCTGTTGGTCTCTTAAAGGGTCCACCCCCCCTTAAGAGGCTCTCAAGGAAGATAACTTCAAGAGGAAAATTCCACTTATAATTGCTTTTATTTTGAGTTCCTTTCTAGTCATTTTCTTTCCTCACCTCCTTTAATCCCAATGTAATTAATAATATAATACCATATGTGTACTATAATTTGGTTATGATAATGGAATAATTCATCTGTATCTCTTCCTTAACAATCATTTATACTAGAAATGAAAACACAATCTGAGATGTGTTAATTTATTACATTCTTGGATGACGAGTTTTAAATTTCTATTACCATCTTCAATTCTTATCGTCAAACCATTTTATAGTTGAATCATGATATTATATATGTATTATAACATATATTGGTTTATTTTATTATTTTTTACACATGATAATAATTTATAAATCAAAATCAGTTTGTTGTGATAAAAATTCATCTATTATCCCAAAAATATTTTCATTAATTTTTTATATAATGATTATTATTTACACATAGTAACCAAATTAATATTATAACCATGTAATATTATTGATAATAAATAATAAAATAAAACTTCTTTTCTGGAAAACCATTCTCTTCATACATGTTTATCCTTACATGTATATAAGAAAACCAGTCATGAATACAAAGGAACAAAACACTCCCAAACAATAAACATGAACCTCTTAATCCAATTAGCACGGCCATGAACGAACATAATATGGATATAAAAAATAAGTAAAAAACAATAATTAATTTATATATTAATTAATGATTCTAATTTGGTTATCCATGAAACTAAGATCACATGAATAACACTATCAGGCTTAAGGTAAGGGTTTTCTACCTCAATCTCCATTTTCATCTAGGATACACTTATTCTCTACACACCTAAATTAAGTACATATTTATTCACATGAACAAATCATAAATTTTGTTTTAATTATATATATATATATATCTATGTGTGTGTGTGTACCAACCAAAATACTACATACATTTATTGGAAGTTATATGTTTTAAAAAGATCTTTAAAAAAATATTCCCTAAATACAAGACTGATTTAATGGAATTTCTCACATATGTACAAATTATCAAGGGAACTTTGTACTACGTATTTAGAAACCATTATCATTCGAAAGTCACTCATTATTTTTTGAAAATAATATCTTACTTCACTTTTTTTATAATTGTTTTTATAAAATAACTCTTCTTTTTAAAGTAGTCTTGTATGAATCTAAATAATTACTCGATGATTGTATAAGAGTGTCATCATATATTTCAAAACACTTTTTGATTCTTATGTATTATTGGGATAAATATTTTATATTATCATATACATTTTTAATTGAAGGTATTATTTCTATTATGACTATGGTTGTTCTATCTTAAAACCATTCATCATTATTCAATGAATTGTCCGTGTTTATGGTTAATGTTCGGGAAAAGTTAATTACGTTTCAAATGTTAGTTTCAATATGAAAGTATATGATGTTTCTGTTTATGAATTTTAATATGAATAATTAATTGGATTTTTTAATTTATGTGTGGGCCTAATATATCCCCTGGATGCATTAGTAGGTCTCATTATACATACAAATGTCTTGGCATAAGGCATTGAAATAATGTTTATTTAGGGTCCTGGCACGAGGCCTTGACAGTATTGTTATAATGTCATGTATTATGAATAACCTCATTTTTAAACATGTAATTTGAATCTAATTAGGTTATTTGACAATTATGAAACACCTTAATATGCATTATTATGGAATTATTTATTCAGATCTTATTCATACCATAACATGATCATGTTTATTTTTTAAAGGCATGAGTTTTTAGTTATTCACCATGAATAATGATTAGGTTTATAATATATTAGATAGTATTTCATACCCTTATTAATCATTTGAGCTCACCAATTTCTTGTGCTTCATTTCCCTAGGAAATGAATATGTATATTATGAATGAAATGCTGGGATAACTAAGGGGTTATGGTTTTTTTAAAATTGAATTTCAATATTGTATTACTTTTCAAATTTTAATGTTGAACTTATGTATGTATCTAGTTTTTTCCAAATTATAAAATATTCATTCCTTTTGGATATGAAATTTCGATAATAGTTCCAATGTATTTAAATAAGGCACTGGTTCCAAGAAACTATGCTCAGGTCCTTACAATTAATATATTATTTTATTTCTTACTCAAAAAAATGATAACAGTGTTCAAGTGTATCTATGGACTACCACCACCACGAAGCTATGTAGTTATTTTTTCATCACCAAAACACATGTATGATATATATAATTATATTTAAATATACAATATGGTATTTATAAAATAATAATTATTATTAATAGATTAAATTCTACTTAACTTTTTTCAATATTTTACATTGAAAAATGTAAGTGTTATTCCTATGTACATACAAACTATCATATCTATGATCGTAACATATATAATTTTTCATAAACATATTTCATAATTATTTTTTGGGTATAATTTATTTATATAAATTATAATATTTCATGGTTATTATTCTATATATTTTAAAAACCACCTATTAGATCATAGTCAACCTACTAATGTTATTTTGGACATATATGCCAAATTTTGTTTAAAAACCAATATAAACATAATTGATTATGTAATTTTATTACACATGGTAATAATTGAAATAAATGGAATAATAAACTATGAATTTTTTGTTCAGAATGTAAATAATTAACATATAATTATCATTTATGATGATAAATAATGTACGTGACATTAGAGACTCAATGTAAAGGACTTCGTCTCAATTTCCTTTCATTGAGGCATATTTTGATACCCTGTGACATGTTATATAATTAATTTCTTTATTCATGTTATATATAATTTTTTTAATTTTATTATTTCATGGGGATATTTCTTCATATTTTTCAAACGTGTTTAGGTCCTTTTCATTAACAAAATCTCCTATTTTTAAATCTCTATAATAACAGTAATTATTAATTATGTAAGTGCTATTAAAGTTATTTTATAAATGAAATAATATGAATATGAGAGTTTTATAATTGAAATTTATTTCTTTATTTCAATTATTTATTAAAAATTTATCATTATACAATGTATTTTACTTTCTTTACAAATGAAAGAATAAATTTTCCATATTAACTTATACAATGACAATGACTTTTCGTAGCACCATAATGGTTATATTATTATTGGATTAATTTAAAATATTAGATGATTTATTCAATAAAAAACCCCACTATAACTTTTTCTATGTAATTTGTGATTTCAAATTTATTTTTTAAAAGATAATTGTATTTTTGTATATGAAATTGCTTTTAAACCTGGGTTAAAAGATATTTGATGGGTTTTATAATGATATGTTAATATAATATTATGTTTTTTTTATGATATGATCCATGTAATTTTTTTAAACTAATGGGAATGTTGATACCATTGGGTGAGACTGATATATATTATAATAAAATTTCACCCATATATCTCTTGGTGATTGTGATATATTATATATGATGGATGCGCCTATACAGCTCTCCAATGAATTGGATAATGATTAGGATCTATAAATAATAATATTAGAAGTTAGTCACATGTTTTTTCTAATTGTATGTGTTCTATAATTGTTAGATATAGGTTCCATGAGATGATGTCCCATCCCAAATACATGAATTTTATATTTTTTATAATGATTTTATATTATTTTTGATTGGTTTCAAAATATAATATATAGTACTTATTAAATGAGAAATGATTCTTTTTTTAGGTAAAAAATGAGTTGTTTTTAGTAAATATTTCAATATGTTTTCATATTTTTCACTACACTAATGGTTTCTTAGTTTTATACCCCTGAATATGTTTTTTTTCTCATCCCATGTTTTGATTTTTTTTAAATGTTTAATGGATGTGTGAAGTAAAATAATAAGTCAAGTTTATAGTTGTCAAGATTTATCATGAAATAAAATCAGATTTTATTTCAAAATATTTTTATTATGGAAAAATGTATACTGACTGTAATTGTAAAATTTGGATATTTTTTATCTGATGTTTTATGGTTTAATTCTATAAAACTCTTAACATAAAAATATCCACAAGTGTAATAGAATCAAATATTTTCAAAAATCATAGGATGTGTATTGTAGATGTTTATGATCATATATTGTGGTTGTGAGATTAATATATTTTTTTTGTGACTTTGTATGATGACACATCTATAGTTACAAGGTGACTGAAATCCAATGGACAAAGGGAGGGTGGTTTCCCGAACATATATGTTGGTCAATAATTAACGGTTAACTACCTCCTCTAGCATGAACTCTCATATCCTACTTGTAATATATACTATTACGAATAAAGATTATCTTTTCCCATATATATTTATAGTGGAATTCGGTGGCTTCAAGTTATTTCACACATATATACCTCTGGATATATTATCTTAATTGTTTTTAGAGGTATGTTTTTTACGTGTTGTGATGGAATAAGGTATAATAAACAATCTACGAGATGTTCTTGATCTTAAAAGATACTCATTTACTATATGGAGAGGATGTTGGGATAGTGAGAAGATATGACACATGGGGTTCTTGGTTTCTCCTAGATGTATCCAACTGTGCCTACATTATCATTGGTGCCTATTATAAATCATGTCGTAACTCTAGAATGTTTGGTCTAGATTTTGGGTATTGGATTTTGACCTATGATGTTGGGGTAGAGCCTAAACCATTAGGGAGGTTCTAATGAGGATTCCATTTTTATTACATTATATGATCTCTTATATGAGATACATAGTGAGATATATCCTAAGAAGGGATATGGAATGAATAATAACAAAATTTATGTGAATATTTCATTTCATTTGATTACTCATAGGGGTGTTGTATAATTCTTTCAAATTTTTTAATGGGTGTGTTTTGGGAGGATTTATCTCCATATGCATTTTATTATCACCCTATGTATATAAAAAATGTTTTTCTAAACAACATGAGATGATTGATGATCTAAATATACTTTTATTTTTCGAGCTATTTATGAGGATTTTTGGATATTAAAGGACACTATTAAGAATATTTTACAATGTTTAATAGTTGTTTTAGTTGTAAGCCATCAAATTCATATCATGTATTAGTATGTACTATTACTTTTTTATGAGGGTGTTTTTGGTAGTTTCTATTAAATCTCTCTTGTCTAACATATCATATATGGTATTTCAACCTATCTATGTATATTTTATACCATCAGTACTAGTTTAAAACCTAGGTCCATATGGATTAAATATTTAATAATTATTATCTCCCATCTCTCATTAGTGGCCCAAGAGGGTACCATTTTACATGGGTGTTCAATATAAACTAGTAGGTAATAGATAAAATTAGTTAATTAGTTTCACTATTTAAGTCAATATTTAATGTGAATTTTATTATCCTAATATGTGACAACCAAATCTAACATATAATTCTACACCTACCTTAGTTTATCAAATTTTTTATTTGTATTTGTGTTTTATGTTTAGAAATCCATAAAAATATGTCTTCATTTAAATTATATAATGAAATATGAGGTAATTACATTCCAACCCCTTAATTAAATGATTTCAAACCAATTTCATTTATCAGTTACTAACTAAAATTGTATAGCATATCCATATGATAAATATTATTGCATAGGTAATTTCTAATGTTCTAATAATCATACTAATTCAAGAGATATTATAAAAGTCATCAATTCCTTCCTAAGAGGGATATCAAAATTTAGAGTTTCACTATTTTATCTAAACACCCATCATCATTAATTTTCCTAGAGAGTTATAAGTCCCTTGTTTTGTGACATCATATAAAAATATTAGTTGATATCTAAAATGTGAGTTCCCTATTTTGGAAATTAACATATACTATATGTGTGAATAAAGTAATTTGTAAATACAAAATTATGTCCATATAAAGCTAAATTGACAATAATCAAATTGAAATAAAATTTGTATTTTAATACAAGAATTTTATAAATAAAATTTCAAATTAACTCCCAAGATATCATGGATTGTATTTACAATTTTAGGAATGTTCTTAGATATATTATCCATACCAAAATAAAATTACAATAAGATATCCATAACTCTGTATTATCAGTTTTTTGTAATGTAAATATTAGGATTCACATTTGTTGTAATACATTCATATATATTCCAATTTTTTTATGGTCTCAAATGGTGTTTTTTATCATTGTATTGTTTAATAATTAGATAAGGTTAATGAATTTGATAATTTCCAAGATCTCCAGAGAATGAAAATTAATTTTTGATGGTACTTAATGATGAAGTCAATGATTAATTTATTTTTGATGAACTCTTGATTTATCGATAATTTTCCAATTCCTGATAACACCCTCTTACACATGTAACGTTTCTTCTAGTACCCATATAGTAATTATCCTTGTTTTTATTCAATCATTATTGATGTATTTTGAACTGGTCATTGTTTTCTTAACCAATATTGTTACTTTATCATTCATGAGACACGATATTTTTCTATTTTGTAATATTTATGACATTTACTACATGATCATTGCTAATTAAATTTGATTATAACATGTTCTTTGTAATAAAAAAGTTTTCTCATTTTATATCTCATTAAAATGTGTTATTAATTTATGTAATCTTAATAGTGTCCCTCACACCCATGGTTACTTATAGTTCCATCCATTACTAAATCCAAAATGGGTGATATGAGTTATAAATATAAATGCGAATTATTATAATTGTAAGTCGAATTCATCATGAAAAACTCTTGTTCTTTTACATTATCTTTATCACATAAAGTTCCATAATCTCAACCTACAAAAATATTAATTTGACATATGTAACAGTAAATAGAGTTATATTACACTTATGAACATAATTTCTCAACATAACTATTAACTAATCCCATTATAGTCATTCATATAGAAAATATGATATACTAAATAATATACCTTGGGATTATCAAACAATTTTTTCTCTTATGCCTCCTTATCATGAGCAAGGTGATTATTGAGTTTATACTCAGTCCATCCATTTGATGTTAATTAATCTATTACGTCTGTTTCATAGCATAAATCTATAATTGGTATCCATATACTCTTGTATTTCTATGGAAACCCATATTCTAAATTCTTTAGCAATATTTCATTATGGAATCCAATAATTAGGATCATCTATTGGGTTTTTACTAATGTTATCTATCCTATATTACTAAAGGTTACTAAACTAATCTCTAAAAAAATTAAAACTAACTAAAATATTAAATAATAAATACTATAATTACTATTTATAAACATAACATATGTATTAAAATAATATCACGATATAAATTATGCATCTCTAAAACAATCTCATATTACAACACCCTGTAATTCGAAGGAGAACATTTTATTTAGTAGCGAATGTCACATGTAACAACATGCATAGAAAAAAATATTACACCCCAATACATTATGATATATTTACTTTAAAAATTTAATTTGTTCAATAGATTTAATTAGACACAATTTTTTTTAAATATTTCCTTACATATAGTAAAGAGATTCTTTGATTTCTTGTGTTATACATGAAACCTAGTTTTACAGAAAAATGTTATTCTATTAATATTATTATTGATTATTAGAGTTATTTTATAGTCATTTTAATAATGGGTATGAAAGGGATTAAATTAATTTTTAGTTTTTTTAATTAACACACATATATTAGTTTTCATTATACTAGTAGTAAAATAATAATCATCTTTAAAAAGAAATATTGTCTGAAACATTTTATTTTTCTAAAAGTTGTTTTAGTCAAACATTGTGCATGTATTTTATAATTACATTTTACCATTTTCTGAAAATAAAATTAAATAATAAATTTATTTTTTAAATAATAATCCCTAAATTTTATTATCTGTATTTATTTGGGTGTATTTTGAAATTTTTTATTTTTTGGTGAATATTGAAAAATACTAATTTATAATTTATAATTTCATTAAATGACATAATTTAAAATGTTGAATTATATTTTTTATTTATTTTATAGTAAAAATACTTCAATTATATATCAATATATCTAATTTAGTTCACTGGAAAAAAATTCATTTATAATTTTGATTTAAAAACTTTGTAATCTTTTGATCATTTTCACTTTAAAACCCGGGTTTATTATATCATTTGGGGGATTACATTTAAATTAAATTACAAAATTTGTGATACATAAATTTAGATAAATGAAATATATATTCTAAATAATAATTATTTATATCATATAATAATTTAAATATTATTTCTTCACATAATTATTATTGAAAAATTATTAAATAAATTATTGTTGTTAAGGTGAAAACATTATTTTACATATTACATGTGTTTACATTAAAATTAATTTTACAAAAACACAAACATTACATTTAAGAAATTTTATTTCATATTTAGAAACAATGTGACTAAACAAAATAATAAAAATAATTTTATTATATTGAAAATTTATAAATTACCTATGTAAATAGAAATATGGAAGTTACAATGGTAAAAATATAAAGGGTAATATTTAGTAAATTTCAAGGCTAGTGAATTAAATGATAAAAAATTGTTTTTTAGTATATTAGAGGTTTATATAACGAAAATAATCCCTCACATGTATTATTATTCAATATAGTATCCACATGAGGTAAGGGAGACCTCCCCATAGTAAATACTTTTGGGTGTTTACAAAAATGCAACTCATCCTCAACTATAAAATGACACTAATTCCCCTAACATATTCACACCATAAAACCTATTTTTATGAAACAATACATACCCAAATACATTAATAACATACTCACCCTCATCTTATAATCCTTATTTTATGCATAAATCAAAAATTTTAAGTCTTTTGTGACAACCTATGTAGGAAAATCAAAGAGTTATCATATTCAATAATCATTTTAATTTTATTTCTTCTTCCACCACATTAAATTAAAATTATCATAGATTTTAAAATTAAATGAGTATTTAAAATAAATTAATATATATTTGTAATATTATAATGGCCTAAAAACATATAAAATCCTACCAAATATGTTATAAAATCATCATTTGTGAGTACGGTTAATTGTCGCCACATTGACTGATGTTGTTCATTCATTCATTATCCAATTTCATGGTTTATTATGATGATATATATAATGTATATATATTATATTTATAACATATTTATATATATGGAGTCATTATATAATATATATGATTTCATATTCTATTTCTTGGGAGATAAAATAAATTCACTCGTGTGTACGATAGATGACAGCTTAATTAAAAAATGTGATTCATCTTTCACTAAACTTTTTTATAAAATTTAAAGAAGATAAATATCATGATTATATTTGATATAAATATAATATTTATCAGTCTTAAAATTTAATATATATAGAATTTTATTTCTTACATTTTCACTTGATGAGAGATGATAATGTTGTTCATGTATGTGTGGACTACCACCTTCAGGAAACAATGTGAGGATTTTTTCATAACCACTACACATAGATACTAAATATAATTAAACATAAATGAAATAATATTCAATTTATGATATTATTACAATCATTGGATAATAAAATATCACTTACCTTTTTTCAATGATGATCATTGAAAAATTGAAATGTTACTCATGTGTATGTATGGTCTACTGTATCTATGACCGTAACACACTTCTTTTCTCAAAACCATCATTCATGATTGGTCTTAAAATAATATTTTATATTTAAATATAATTATTTATTATTTATTATTAATATATATATATATATATAATTAAACTACGTAATGTTCTAAAAAATATAATCTTTAATAACAATTCACTTATGGGATGGCAACAAAATTAATAGATTATGAAATGAAAATAATGAATGAAGATTAAAGTATTTATCAGAAGATGTTATAAACAGATCATAAATGATATTAAAACAATTAATATGTTTTTATTATAAATTAATAACATTTTAATATCCACTATACATGAGACTAAATCATGTTCATCTAAAAGGAAGTTTAAGTTAATATTATTTCATCCCAATTTCATTTCACTGAGGCATATTGTATTATTATGATCATAATTTCTTTTATATGGTGTATATACTACACATTTAACATGTAATATCATGAATAGATTATAAATCATTCCATTTTATGATTCAATTTTAATTTATTCATCTAATGAGATATGACTTAAATGTAACTAAGTGGTAATGAAATCTGAAATACAATTTATTTCATTTGGATATATACCTTATTTTTCATTTTTTATATTTTAAAATTATGTAATTAAAGAAATATTAGTATCATATACTATAATTATACATATATATATATATATTCATCATTTTAGATTCATTGAATAATTCAAAAATAAATGTCATGATGGTTATATATGTATATATCATAGTCCTATTCACATCAATTTATTTGTTCTCAAATTTCAGTTGAAGTAAATAATTTGATAATTATCTAAAAAACATTTAATTTTCATTAAAAATATAGATTATTTATATTTTCAAGTATTTTTACCCTTTTTTACTCTTTTGATACTGAATTTAATGGAAAAATGAATTTAACAAAATATTACTTCACTAATCCCTCTGATTGGAAATATGTTTTAATCGACAATTATGTATTTAATGATGTTTTATAAAGAATATTTCACCTTTTAGAAATGATTTCTGAGTGATGTTTTACCCAATTTTACATTATTAATAAAATTTATGAATGTAATCTTCTTGTATATTTCTAAACAATACATTTTTCTTACCTTTTTACAGTACTAATGAATGATATTTTAACTTGTATGGAATATATAAAATTTCCCTTGTTAATTTCATTGAATATACTATTGAATGTTTGAAAGGAATGTTTTAATGAATTTTTTTAATTTTTGTCTAAAAATTTTCATTTCTAATTGTGATATTAATATTAAAGAACCTTCAAAATGTTTTTTCATTTAAAAAAAATTTCATATAAAAATTATTTTTCTCCAACATAATGTATTCAAAGGACTTTTTTTGGTATTTACATTCATAAATGACAACAACCCTTTATTCATGATACAATGGGTATATGTTGTATTGATACAATCCATATTATTTATTTTTATGGTTTATGATAATTTTGACTATGGAAATTATCAATATTCACTTCTTTGATTTAATTTTGTAGTAAATAACATTCTATTGATACTTCCATATTCATATAATCACTATAAATTAGGATTCACCTACATCACAATATTATTTGTGGTAGATATTTTTATTTATCAATACGCATTCCATTAATTCATAAAATTTAATCTATTTAATGTTATTCGATATATTGTGAAATATTGATAAATTAACACCCATTACACAATATAGATACTTTGTGATAAGGCACATTATTTATGAAATAATTTATATACTTGATATATGAGAAATTATTTGGACATAAAAAACATAGGTATTTATCCTCTATATGAAATAACCCTGGCACATTGGTTGTCCTGTGAGTTGAAATATATCATCCAAACCCTATGTGTTTTTACTGAGCGTGTCTTAAACTATCTAAAGGATAGACACCGACAATAAATTTCTTGTTAAAAGTATTGAAACAAAATAGTTAGCAAAACCAAACCAATTAGTTACTAGTATCTTATAAATAATCTTGTGAATATCCTTGATGGTTGGGTTACATTTTCCTAGGAAACACAAAGTCTGATAATTTATTATTTCCTTCATTTCAGTTATCATTTTTATCTTGTAAATTTTTAAAATGATCTTATATCTAGATGCATTTCATTCTATGATTATTGAATATATTGAATATTTTATCAGTTATTTACCTTTTAATATTTATTATAACTTATGTATTTATCTATAAAATTAATTTAAATGGTATTTTAGTTCATTTATTTATATTAACACTTTTTTTATTCATTCCTGGTATCTTCTTCTATAGATAACCTTTAGGAAGTATTTATGTTCACCATTATTTTTATCTATTAATAACAATCATTAAATTATATTTTATTTTAAATAAAAGTATATTAAATATAGAAAATGAATATTCTAAAAAAATATTCTCTGATTTGTTTATTCAAATTTAATTTAAGAATAGAGTTTGTATCTGGTTTACCAGGACTACTAAACTGTTCATTTCATCAGCATGTGATTCCTTATATTTTATGCAATGGTACTAATTTTGGAATTGAATCCATCATACTCGAGTTGGGGTTTATATAGTTAATATTTGCGCAATTTTAGTACAACCCTTTCATGGAATATTTAGGTAGACATATATTATAGAATATAACACTATTATTATCCTTGAGGATAAGAATAGAATAACATCCTAAAGATTTAGTAAGGTAAATATTATGTCATTTTTTCTAGAAAATGCATCCCTATCTGGATACCATAGGTACCTAGGGATAATATCACCAAAAAGTGTGAATTGGGAATCACATGTTCATCGAATGGTGTATGCCAATGGGGCTTATTGTACAACTTTATTAACACTCCAGTGTGCTATTATTAAGATAACATACATTTTAATTACAAATTTTATAAGGATTGGAATAGATAATTGAAATTAATGACCTAGTATATACCTTATACATATGAAGGTATCTATTGAAATAAAATAGTTGAACTATTTGTATATTGAAATTCCTTAAAAATATTTTAGAATTATTTTTATTTACTAATTATGGTTATATGAATGAGGAAATATCTATGGATTATTATAAATTTTTGAAGGACATGAGTCTTAATTGAAATAATAGTTGAGAATACCATCAAATGGAAATTATTTTATAATTTATTGTTAGTTAAAATTTTTTAAAATTATTTTTACATTTTTTGTGACTTGAGTATTCAAAGATTAAGGAAATTTTTTGATAAATGTCCACCTAGTATATGTTTTATTGAAATGTTCTTATGAGTAATAATATCATTACATTTTATTAGAATATGCTTAAAATAGGTGACACCCTTTTCAATTAATATGATCATTAGTGATATTTTTATAATAGTTAAATAATATTATTTGGCTTTGTAAAAAAATTATATTTAAATCTATAGTAAAAAAGGTTATTTAATGATGAATTATTTTCATGGATGTCTATTATATATTTTTTGTAATTTTATATAAATGAGACTAATATATTTTAAAAAATAGAAAACCTAAATTCCATATAATAACCATAATTTATTGAAAGGTCACTGGTCATGATCCCATAGAAGAGGATGATAAGGGTGTATCACTAACATTTGGAATTTGCGATTTCCCAGTTAATATATTATAATTTTTTGATAAATAATATAATATATAAAATATTAATAAATAAAAGTGGTATTAATTGTGAGGTTAAGATATTAGTTTATTATATTATATAACTTTACCTAAACATATTATTTTTGTAAGTATTTAGAGACATATTAAAATACTTTCCCCACTTCAATGGATCATACGATTCATTAGAAGTTATTTATATTGATTCCGGTATAATATATTAACTTTTTGATATTTATTTCATAGAGTTAATGGAAAACATATAATATTATTGAAGAAAAATCAATGGACGAAATAGTGATTATGAAATAGAAACATATCAAGTAATAATATTACTTTAAATTATTATAAAGTGAAATAGTTATTCATCATTAGAAAAAAAAAGGGTCATGAAACAAAAAAATTATCCAACTACATTCATATATTATTAATCAGTTAGTATTTTTAATTACCAGTTGTTTATATATTGTGGCCCTAACCATTACATTTATCACTATAGTTCATCTAAATAATGACCTCTATAACACTCTATAGTAATTTACCCTTTTTAATCCATTGAATTTTTTTCATTTACCCCCTATGTTCTACTTCTGGAGAACCCAATTACATGACCACTCCACATCAAAATATCCATTATTAAGTGGTTATTATATTAATACACCCTTTATGTGGTGTTTTGAATAAAAATATTTTCTAATTTCAAACCCTAAATTTTTATGGTTGATTTAAAATTCATCGGATTCATTCTTTTATGGTTGGGAGAAGGTAACACCCCAAAATTCAAAAATAAGGATGTTTTATTTAATAGACAATATGAAAAACAAAAAAAATTAATTAGAAGAAGTTATAACACCCTGAGTCATTATTTGATGTTTAATTGTAAATATACTAATCACTTAAATATAATTCATTATACACTTTACTAATTTTATCTTCTATTACATGAAATAATGGCATTCGTTTCAAACATGAATTACATGTCGACTTAGTTTCATTGAACAATAATTTACAACTCATATAATTTTTTAAAATGAGAGTTATCACCATATAATTATAACAGAGTGTATGAAATATATTAAAAATTTATTCATAAATACCACATTAAATAAATAATTAATTTCAAATTTTTTTGTAAAAAATATGAATCAATTAAATGAAAAATAAATACTTTATTGAAAAAAATCTTATTTCTAGAAGAAAATTTAGTTGTGCATCGAACACGTAGTTTATAATTAAATTTTATATGTTTTAGAAATTTTTTTTGGAATATAAAAAATATTTTGGGAGACATAATACCAAATTTTTCATATAGTGATTTTTTTTGATTTTTCCAATAATATTATGTATTTTTTAATAGTGAAAAATTAACAATTTTATTTAAAAATTTCCATTCTATTTAAATAATTTATAAATAAAAAATATATTTTCATTGGTTTTTCATCTAAAATTAGATATATATTATATAAATTAATAAAATTTAGTTCATTTTAAAAATTTCATAATTTGTTTTTATATAAAAACATTGTAAAATTGTAATCATTTTCACTATAAAGATTTTATTCTCATCACGCACGCAGGATTAATTCGTAATTATATTCGTCCATTTTTTGTAGTAAAATATGGAAAAATTTATTAAATATGTTGAATAAAAATAATTTATACTATATAATTATTTAAATATAAATTATTACCACAATTATTAATTAAAAATATAAAAATTAATCAATATGATTAATGTTAAAATAGTGGTATAGTAATTATATGTGTTTTTTATAAAATTAAAATTATAGGTGCATAATATTTTAATTTAATAAATTATCTTTGTTATATATAAAACATATTTATAAATAATATAATAAAACATATTTTAATTTCCTTAATTAAATGATAATTTATATAGTAAAATATCAATATACACGTTATTATGGAGAAAAAAAGTGTAAAATAGATTAAACATAAAGACTAATAAATAACATGATTAAAATCATATTTTTTTAGGGGAGTTTTTTATAGCACAAAAAATTCTATACTAAATTATTATTCAATTTTTGGGGTTTATGATGGTTGAGAGACCACTAAACTATTAATAATTTTGGGTATTTACAAAAATGGAACTCAACCACACCCATAAAAGGGAACTTACTCCACTAATTTATTATCTCATTACAACCAATAAGGATTAGAAAACACCTACCCTACAACCTTCTAAAAAACCATCCCCTAATCCTAGAATTTTAATATTGTAATAAATCATGTATTGAATGGTTTTATTTCATGACCTACCTATGTATCCACATCCATTATATGGGTTACAAAATCATCATTCGTGTGTTTGGAAGAATACCACCTCACGAAATAAGGTCATTCCATTTTCAATTACAATATTTACCAGTTAGGTATGGTGACGAATATAAACTATATATATGATATTTATATAATATTCATATGTATGGAGTATTTATATAATAAATATCTTTTTACATTCCATTCCATATGATATAGAATTATATTTATTTTGTGTATGGGGAACAATGTCCTCGTGAAGGGATTTGATCTGTGATTTAGAAACGTTTTCAATAGAGTGTAATAAGGATAAATGTAACAATTATATGTGATATTATTTATTTACATATCATTCTAATAATATAATATATATCATTTTATTTCTTACATTTCTCTCAATGAATGATGATAACATTGTTCATCTATATGTGGACCGTCGCCTTCAAAAAATGATGTGTCTCTCTTTTCATCTCCATAACACATAGATAATATATAATAGTATATTTGATTAAATAATATTAAATTTATGATATCATTATCTTTATGGGGGATAAACTATTAGTTAACATATTACCATAATTACCATTTAAAATTTTTAACATCACTTATGCATACATATTGCCTACTGTCTCCTGGATCGCACCATAATTCATTTCCAAAAACCACTATTCATTAATTGATATTATAAATATTAAACTATATAATATGTGCCTAAACTAGATATTTAATAATAGAACACTCATTTTATGGTAAGGAAAATAGCATCTGAAATATTGAAAATAATGAATTAATATTAATGAACGAGAGATAATATGTTATAAAACGTCTATACATGATATTAAATATATCAAAACGGTTCTATAATAAGTTAAAAACCGTTTCAGAACCACTATAATGGATGTTAAATCTTCTACAATACAGAAGAATTGTACGATAAGGGATTTCATATTATTTTCATTTCATTGAGGCATATTGTAATGTTAAGCACCTAATTTATTTTATATGAGGATATGAGACCTTTTTTATATATATTATCATGGATATTTTATTAATTTTGGTATTTTATGATTCAATTTGAATTATTTCATCTAAGGAGAATATAATTAAAATTTTCCATGATGTAAATATTTTAATAACTAAATTTATATCATAATGTTATATTACTTTTTCATCATCATTGATATTATAAGATTATTTTTGTAATAAAATTGGACTATCTTATATTTTATTACCATTTTTTTAATGTGAATCTAAGATTGAGACCCATAATCGATTCATTTACTGACTCCCACATTATCTTTATGATCACTATAAGGGTTTATTTTACAATATCATTTCCATCAACATTGTTTGTTCTTGAAATCCAGTTGAAGGAAATTATTTTATAATTATCTAATAAAACAATTTATTTTTATTTTACTATATTTATTAATGATATTTTCATGTAATAAAACCTATTCATCCACTCAGTGGTATATAAATTAATTTTTAAAATGTTTTTATTAAATCGTGAATCTACACATCTCTTCAGTTGGATATATTTTTTCATAAAAAATATATTTTTTAATTAAATCAAAAGTTTTATAATCTTTTAAAAATTATTTGGTAATGAAATTTTTACCCATTAGACATTTTTTATAAAAAATTAATGTACTATTCATATCATTTTCCCAAAATGAAATTTTTCATGTAGTTTCTCAATGTAAAATGACTATTATTTTAACTTGTACGATATTTATGGAATAAAATTTCATCATATCATTAAAGAATATTTTGAATGTTTATGATCATATTTTTAATCAAAATATTTTATTACAATTTTAAAAATTCAAAGTTTTTAAAAGTTATTTTCAAATAAAAATATTTTCAAAATGATTTTTTTCTTAAAAAATTTATTTCATAATTGAAAAAGATATTTTCATCAAGAATGTTTTGAAATATGTTTTTTATATTTTTATTCATCAATAATAATAAACTTTTATTATTTCACAAATGTTTATATTTTTTATTGATATCAATATTTTTCATTTTTTAATAGTTCATAACTATATTTACTATGGATATTATTAACATTAACTCATTTGAGTCATATTTTTAGTTAATAATATTATATTGAAATGTTCACTTTATAATGATCATTGGACCAAAAGTTTCCCAGTACTCTCCATATTATTTTTCAAATATTTTTTTATTTCGTGAACTATATATCATTTTTATATATAGTTCTGTATATTGAATGTTATTTCATATCTAAAAAAATATTGATATATCCATACACTTTACACAATATAGTGACTTTATGAAAAGGCACATTTTTTAAAAATTTAATATATTATTTTATATTCGAGGAATGATTTTGAATTGAAATAAATGGGGTGGGGACATATTAATGAAGTCCCCTTGATGCACTATTAGTCTTTTGAGATAAAATCGTATGAAAAAACACAATGGGTTTATAATTATTATGTGTTAAACTATCTAGGATATATATTTTGATAGTAAGTGTCTTGGGAAAGGTATTTTGATAAATGAGTTATAAAAATAGAATCGGTTTGTACATAGAGTGTTTTCAACCATATTTTGAAGGCTCATCATAGAAATGGAATCTTTTCCATTTGAAACAAGAAGTACAATAATTAATCATTTCTCACATTTCCATGATCATTTATATCTAGGATATTTTCCAAATGATAATATATCATCTTGAAGTTAATTCTTTAGATATTAACTATATGTTATGTGTTTTAATTTAAATAAATTTACACATTAATAATTCATTATCTATTAATTCAGTCATGTTATTTAAATGGAATGTTTTTTATTTACCTTTCTATGTTTTTCATGCTTTTTTGTACATGATAGATTCCAATATAAATAACCCCTAATGTGAATTTTATCTTGCTCTTATTATTTTTTACATTATAAAGAATCCATGAAGTGAAAATTGTTTGATATACATGGATATGATAGATATTATAATGATATTCTATAAAAATTATCTTTTAGTTTTTGTATTCAACTATAATGTAACATCCATGTTTGTATGATATTTACCTATAACACTATACTATTATATACATTAGAATTTGATTCATTTAATCTTATACCAATGTACTAAATTAGGTAATAGATCCATTCTTTTGGGTTAAAGGTCCTTACAGAAAACACAATGAATGAAAGTTTTAGGGTGTTGGAAATTAGATACATTAACCTGTTATTTTATAAAAACATTAAAAAAATTAAATACTTAACATCATCTATACACATTCAAGAAATATCACCTGAAAAAATACTTTTCGAAAAATAGGGAGTATAAAAATAATAATTTGGTGTGATCGAATGGTCAGTATAGGGAAATTCAAATCGCAATGATTTAGATCATGGGCATGATAGTTAATATGAGTAAAAATAAATATCATCATAAAAGACCACAATACCATGGATCAAAATCATAAAACACAATGTAACAACATAAGATAAAAAAATAATTATGGATGAGTAAATTTTTTTTGACAACACTCAGTCACATTTCATTAATCATAAAACAAGTGAACATGATAAAAAATTGGAGAATAATTAAAAAATAATTACTTATCATGAAAAAATTAAATATATCTGAAATATTATTTCTTATAAAATAGTAATAACCTAATAAGAGTCATGGGAAGGTGGAACCACCATAATTAATGGAACAATAGTGTGGTAACACCTATTATTACCATGCATATATAAACAGACTCATTATTTCAATGACTAAAAATATGAGAAAACTCATCATTCCTACACCTATTGAAGAAAAAAATTATTTCAATGCCTGAATATATCATGATTTATAGTATTAAACCAATATATTTTATGTTTATATATGAAACCACCCAACACTATCTATACCTATTTTGGCCCCTTCAAAACAATCTTCATCGTTACCAAAATAACTCATTAGAAAACATGGATTTTAAAATCATATATACTTACATGAACATAAAAAAATCAGTGGTTATCAAAATATCATTTCCAAAAATTATTAACAACATAATAACATACACAATATTTTAATCATGTCACCCCATGTTTTATAAATCTAGGATAAAGAAATTAATGTAATATATAAATGTTTTTATAAAACCCTGTTAAACATTTTTATAAATGAAATTGAGAAAATTAATCTATAAATGTATTTTTGGAGAATATAACAATCTTTATATTTTAAATATTTATTATAATGTTTTCAAAATAAAATATCCATGAAAAAAATGATATGTGAAAATAATATGAAAGCTATACTTTTAATTGAATCATTAATTATGAAAACATAAAAATGACATATCATTTTTAAAAATGGGCAAATGAAATGAAATGGTTTACTTTTAAAAATAATCATTTATAGTGGAAACGTGAAAAATAAAATAAATTATAAAAGGGGATGTGAAAATATTTTGACGAAATTTTAAATAATAGTGAATAAATATTATTAAATCCCTGAAAATATAAAACTAAATATCGAAAGAAATTTTTGTGTGGATTATAAGTACTTTTAGTATAAATGGATATAATTTTTTTTATCATTTTTAAGTCTAATTTTTGTCAACCTAAAATTAATGAAATATGGTGAAAAAAATGGACTGACAATGAATAAATTGGAATAAATGAATAAATATATAAAAGAAATTAGTTTCCACTATGGAAATGATATCTTTGGTGGGAGTTAAAGACATAGATATAGAAAAAATACCATAAATAAAATGGGAATTACTCTTAAGAAAAATACATATTTAAAAAATAATAGAATCATTAAGGATGAAATATTTGGTCTGGATCTAAATCTTACAAAAAAAATTTAGATTTAAATAAAACATAACATCTTTATAGGTTATATTAAATCAATTGTTAAAAATTATTATCAATGAAGTGTGACAGGATATGAATTGAGTTAAGGAAACCCCTTGCAATATTTTAACTATAGAATCAAACCCACATAATGGGTATGATATTAAAAATAATAATGAATATCATGATATTTAAAAATGTATTCATAATTATTTTAAATTGGGAAAAAATTTCCATATTAAAAACAAAAAATTATGGATAGTTTAAACATATATAAAGATATTCCTATTAAAGATAATGAAACCCTTCCTTTATTTTACTATTCAGTCTGATGCACTCTTTCCTACTGTAAAACACACATAAATTTCTTAATATCATGTTTTATACCACATTCATACCTAAAAATATTCCTAACTTCCATTTATGATAATTTTCTATATATGTTATGTAATATTTTTTACCTATTTTACCATATCTAGAGTTTATTTTTTTGAGTGTTTTTAGTAGTTTCAATTGACTGGTATTAGTATTCATTATTATTATAAATTTTATGATTAAGAACACATTAATTATTTTTTAATGTATAAATTTTTATTATTTTGGAATTCCATTTTTCTTATCTTGAGTACTTTATTCTTTACCCTGGAATTTCAAATTGACAACAGATTTTTTCAGTTATTATAATCCAATGATGGGTGGTTTAGAAATTAATGAGTATAATACTGATATATCATTTAAATTAGAAAATGAATATAATTATTTACATTTTTAAATAAAATTATACCATAAATTATATTTTCATCATCATCCATAATAATATTTCGATACATTTTTCAATTAGGTGTTAAACCGACCTAATCATGATCATTCCACGATTATTGATTATTATGAGAATTTTTACTCATAATATCACAACAACATTATAAAAATGATATATTTTAATTTATATTAATTTAATATTTAATAAATATAAATTATATGGAATAATTATTTATTTATATGAAAAATTATATAGTTTAAATTTAATAATTTCCTCTCACTAAAACTATTTTAATCATTTTTATTTTTAAAAAAATTTGTGAATTATAAAATTTAAAAGTTATCCATTACATAATAAAATAATATTAATCATATCATAGGAATCATGTTTATACTTTAAATATATTCTAATGATCATCTATGTAAATTAGTGATGTAATGAAAACCAAAAATCAATTCTCCAATTGAGGTGGTAATCCCTCCTAACACAGGACTGAAGATTTTATTTTCTATAGACTCTAAAAAATGAGTAGTATGGTTTGTAAATTTGTTATTGAATATAACTAATTAATATCAATTTTATATTATTAATTACTTTTAGGAGTATCTTTATATTGTGGTGGAGGAAAAAACACCATGGAGGCAGTAGTCCACAAAACACCCGATTCACCCAAGAATTCTTCCTAATAGTTAAAGGGTGGATGGTTTATGCATAAAAATTATTATAATAACCTAAGAGAATAATAATGATAATTATTTTATAATTTTAAATTGTTTAATTAAAAATTTATGAAAAATAATGGAGAATAAATAAAATGATAATGAAAAACTAGTTATAAAGTTATACTTCACTTCATGGTTTATTTCTTCCTCGAGGAGAATTAATCCATTAAGGATCCACATTTTCTAAAAATGATGACTTATTTATCATGTATAATAGTATTAATAAGTCTCTTTAGAATATTTTTCTCTAAATATTAGGGTTTTCTGTGTTTGGGTATGTTTTATGAGGAGTTCCCCATTTATAGGTTAAAAAAAGTGACAATTTTTTAAATACTTAAAACTATTCAATAATGGGAAGTTAGTCTGAAGCCATGTTAAAAAAATTGATAAAAAACTATTACATGGAATATAAGGTCTAGAAAAACCTCCATCATTAAAAAAATATGTTTTAATCTTGTTGTTCTCATTGCCACAAAGGTTACTCACTTTTATCATTATAAGTTTTTCCATGGTAACTAGTTTTTAAATATGTAGGTGTTTATCTAATAATAAAAAATAAATTGATGAATATTATATAACTTCAACCAAGTATATCTAAAAATTATATGTAATTTTTAAAATACGGAATCTATTTTTGTGTAAATTTTTTAATACAAATGTAACTAATTCCAAAAAAATCCATTCATGAAGGATTATTATTTAGAAAAGTAATTTATGATTTAGATATAACTATAAATGAAATCAATAAAAATGAATTTAATATTATTATTATAATTTTATTTATATTTATTTATCTTTCGATGTTATAATTTACTAAACAAAATATTCAGAAAAAAATTCATTAAAAATGATGAAAACATTGCTATAAATTTATGACCATTTGGTAAAATTATTTATTTTAATTTATAATATCTAATTTAATAGGAAATATTTTCCAAAACTATCAATGTATTTATATAAAAAAATAATTTCATATACGTGACGTTATTAATAAAATCAGTACTTTTACTATTCTCATGAAAATTAATTATTTCTAAAAAGTCCAAAAAATATTTTATGATAATATGGTGATAAAAACCCAGATATTACTTTATAGTTTAAGAATTTACATCCTAAAGATTATAAATTTAATTTTTCATTTCAATTAAAAAATATAGAAAAAATTATCATTTTGGAAGGTGATTTATTTTATGAGTTTTAGTCAATTATTTATATTACAATATTTTTTTTAAAAGATGTAAATTTAGGGAAAGGGAAACCATTAGATTTTTAGATACACTAATTGATTTTTAATTCCAAATGAGCATTATTTATTTATATATAATTATATATATTTTTTATATTTTTTTTACCATAGGTTAAACTGGTAATTCAATGACTACCTTAGAATGGTCTAATTGTTTTTGGTGTCAGTGTTTCATTTAGTGCAATCAGTTAAATATAGTATTCAATTAAAGAAATTATAAAGTGAAATTATTTCTCATTACATAATTTACCAAAAAAATATATTTCAACCTTACAATTTTAATTATCACATACTAACAAATGTATTTAATTGTATCTAAAAGATACAAACAATTTGAGATTTAATATCCATTATTATAATAATCATACTAATTATATTGAGAATGTGAAACAAATTATTCATTACTGAGTGTTATATCGAAATATTTAATTTCTCTCTAACCATTTGAGCTAAACAACCACCATGACTAATTTTTTTTGTCATTTCATAAACATCATTAAAATGATTATGTTTAATAAGTTAATTTTAGAAATTAAATTTGTGTTACCTATTTAAGAAAATAACATATATTCAATGAAGGAATATCCAATAATATATAAAAACACATTTATTTCAACTAAATTCACATAACCAATATTAACATTCTTATTAATTTTAGTATTGTATACAATAATCATTTAATTTTACGTTTTCATTGATTCGAAAATATTTATTTCCATGATTTAATTATATTATAAAATTTCTTATATATACAATATTTTATAGAATAATATTATTAAAATAATTTTTTTAACTTTGTATTAAATGTAATGTATACTTAAAATATCAATATTCACATTGAGTGAAGTTCTTGAAAAGTAATTTAATTGTCCTATTGGTCTTGGTGGTTGGTAATGATCATTATATTGGTTAATCCATCCATTTTTGTATTTACTTGGAGAATTACCATTTTCATTAAACATAAGACACAGTGTAGTTATTGGTATATTCTTATGAACACCTTATATTTCATTCAAATTATATTATCTCTTTAATTTTTGTTGATAGTTCGAAGCATGATCACCCCATCTTATATAATCATAAAATCTTCTAGTCCTCTTAGGTAAATATCCTTAGTGATTCTTTTATCATTTTTCATATATATGGAATTGAACATTCCAATCTACATCATCAGTAAAACATGATATATCCTGAGACCACATCTTACACATCATTTTTTGCGTTTAGTACATTCACTTTGTTCTCTTTATTTTTTTATTTCATTTTAGATAGGTTATCATAATAAAAAATATTCCAATTTATAATAATATTCTTTTACACCGTTTTTTTGAGGTAATCTCCACATTTTCCCTCCATATCATTTAATATTAAATATCTATATATTACTAAAACCAAAAGTGTTTACATGTGTGAAAAAACATTAATAATATTAGAGGATCATAATCATAAAATGAATTCATCTTTGATATTTTATTTCCCTTTATATTATCTCATTTAATGATAATTACATTAGTTCAACCAATATATATCACAGTTTTACTTCTGTTTCATAATGTTGGGTTGTCATATTTCTATCAAACTAATTCCTTATTTTTGTTTGTAAATAAATTTTAATGGTTTGTAAATATTTTATGTTCCAATAGATAATATCCCTCTATATTATCAATTGAGGTGTGTAGTTGGGTCTTTTTTTCACAATAGTTGATGATTGAGTAAATACCTAATCAAACCTTTTTACATTTGTTACCCATAGGTACATTTTTATTTATTATTCATCCACAAAAAGAATCCATAAATGGTAGTATTGATAGTTAAAACCACATTCTGAATATGTCACCCATATTTTATGAATTCATCATATATTTGGGATCATCAATAAAGTTTTACTAAGTGTTTTTAACCCTATACTAAAGGTAACTAATATATTTTCAAAAAATAATTAAAATAATCTCCAAATTAAATAAACACTTTAATGATAACAAATTTTTTAAAAACACCAATCATCACATAAACATAATAATATTCTAATAATTTAAACAGTAAATCACATAAATAGTTGAATATCCCAAGGATTCAAAGGTTTAGTGTTATAGAGATTAGTTATTTAAGCTTATTTTTTACAACAAAATGAATTTTTTATTTTAAATAATGATTCAACATACAATTTCAATACTTATTAAATGATTAAAAAATATTTATAACCATTGGATTGGAATAATTAAAAACATGTAATTTCAAATGCACAATAAAGGGAATTATATATCAAAAACTATTATATCATAGGTGTGGAGGACAATATGAGGTAGACATTAATATCTTGATAAAATATAATAAAATCACCTATGATAAACATAATAATTTATAAAGAAATAAAATATAAAAATAATATATTTAAGGAATCCTAAAATATATGGCATGGATCAAACACATATCATTAATCATAAATCATTTGATCATGATATAATGGTAAATAATTCATTAGAAATTAGTCAATATAATTAAATAATTCAATTTTATAGAAACAAAATGAATTTTGTAAAATTTGAATAAATGGAAACAAATCTTGGGAATCATTAAAAACCATAATCGTAATAATTTTTTTGAGAAACCCCATTATCGATACACTAATATAAACATAAGCATTATATCCTTGATTGAAAATGTGAGATTTCACATCTCTCCCACTGCTCTGTGAACAATCTCATTATGTCCACTTGAGGATACAGAATGAGATAGAACATATAATTTAGAGAGAGATATGGGTACCAACCCATCATAAATCATTAATATGTTTTTCACTAAATTATAATCAATAGAACATAAATATTATATGAAAAAAATATTAGGACTGTAATATATATCCCATAACATGAAATAATGACATCGTATTATAACAAATTTCATTTCACAAAAATGATTCAAAACATAAAAATATATATACAATTACCAACAAAATCACGACATGATAGATAATCCATTGTGAAAATATTGTAGTAAAAATATGAATGTTTTGGAAAAAAAAATTAAAAAAATATTAACGAATAAGTGTAATGTCCTTCCAATTCTCATTGGCTTAAGAGTACAACGAGTCATTACTAGGCCTTAAGAGACATCCACAAGATGAAAAATGTTGGAAATAAATTCCAAAGGGTTTCAAATTCATGTTGGGAATGATTTACCCTTTAAGAACTCAACTAATAAACTGACCAACCATAACCAAACATTCACTACATGATGCATGAAATAGGAAAAAAAATTAAAAAACCTCATGTATCTCAAAACCACGTCAAAGTATGAAACAATAAAGAATAACCTAGTATCAATGTACACATAGGATAATTGACACACAACTCTCAAATGACCACAAGACTCCCTGCTCCACATGCTCCAAGCTCCATAATCTCCATATAGTCCCTACATCATGAGGTAGTGCTAAAAATGTGGGAAACATTACCTTTTCCCCTGTATCGAAAGATACCATATGTAAAAGCACTATATTTTCAAATAAGCAGTGAGTATAAAACAAAATATGTTATCCTCAATGATATCCCTACACATAATAATAGTATATAAGAGTAAGAAAAATTTATATAAAACATTTTTTCCAAAACAGTTTATAACTAAATATGAACAAATTCACAAAATAATTTATTACCAAAAGGATGAAAGTGAAATTAAAACTGTTTTTCCATGAAATATATTTATCCAAAAATTAACTAAAAAATATTAAAAAAACATTTAATATATCTATTTTTGGCATACAAAATGATTCCACAAACTCATGAACCATCCAAGCATGATACGCAATGACAGTACCATACTCAGTAACAGTTTCTCATCGATCTACCAAGTCAATACAAGGTATGTGTTTCCCATGTTCCATTTATCCTTTGGAACGAAGAATAGTGTCATAATTCATCCAATCCCAAAAAATTCAATATGAACTTTATATACCATGTTCGATTTAAAAATTTTCACTGAGCATAAGGTTATATTTCAAACAAGCCCTATAAATTCAATATGAACTCACACACCAATATTCCCAAGGATCATTCGATAAAACCTTTTCAATAAAACACCATTTTTATTGAAAACCAATTCCATCAATGTCATTTCACTACAAAACAATTTCAATAAATCAACCCTTTTATTTAAAATAAATTCCATAAAAGTAATTTTAATACCAAACCATTTCAATAAAACAATTTTTTAATAAAAAAAATATCCATCAATCTATTTTAAAACTCTATAAAATCAATAATTTTTAATCATCTTTTAAAATTCAAGTGCCTAAATAACATTTGAAAATAATTCAATATGATTTTACAATTTCACTAAATCCATAAATCATCACTAAAGAATATTTATTCCATTATTTTTACAATAAAACATATTAAAATAAACCAATTTGAAACTAAACCAATAGATTCTAGAAAGAGAAGTCGAATGAGAGGCCTCCTACCTTAATGGTTTTGACAAAAACCCTAACGAACGAAGAACCCTCAAGAAAAATGGATCGATTCTCAAAGAACCCTCATTAGATCTCTTCCTCTAAGAAGACTGAGACAAAATCTCTTCAAATTTGGAATCCAAACACCGATACCTACCCATAACGGGTGTAGATATATGAATCTGAGAGAAGAGGAGATATATATCTAATTAGATCTATGAAATCGAACAAGAATGAAGAAGAAGGATCACATAACTTAAGAATCCATATTTCAGTTGCAAACAAAATCCTTTAGATCACCTTCTAAATGATGGGAGAAACTTATTTTTCCTTTGGAGAAGAGAAATCCTAAGTTATAGACGCATAGAAGAAAAAAATACACATATAGACAAGAACATGTGAGATCAACGTTTTTATGCTCTCAATTAAGAGCCCTCATGGTTTGTTTGCACGGTTAGAAAACATGTGGGCTGACTGTTCATTAGAAACTTCCTAGGAAGACCCCCGCATGACTTCCTTGCAAGGGCTCCATAACCGTACCTCAACTGTGCAAGATCCACTTCATCAAAAGGACCAACTACGCATGGTTTGGACGCACGGTTAGACAAACTGTGTGCCGCCTGTGCGAAATCTTCTTTGCCTCAAAACTTCATTAAAAGTTCCCTGACTCCTCCATTATTCACCCTTAACATTATAACCATGAAAATCCTCAAGTAAGGGATACATACCAGAAACATAAGGTACTACATTATCCACACCATTGGTCATTCCTTCCTTGTAAATTATAAAACTCTCACCCAAAAGAAAGCGTTCCCATCACCGCTCTGTCACTTCCAATTCACATTCTAATGTCTCTTCCTAAATCTGACCACGCTTCCATTAAACCCACATTAGACCGATGATTTTTCCATGCAAGACATTCTCTTACATATCCAACATCCATACTGGGATATGTAACAATGTATAAACCTATGCTAGTTCAATAAGATCCAACAGTGAAGGACAACGATCTTCTATAGTGAGCTGCATAAGAATTCAGATGACTCTGAACCATATCCATCCTATATATGATCAACTGGATCTTCTCTATTTTTTCTTGGAAAAGGATTGTCCCAAATAGTAATGTTTCATTTGTTTCCACCCATCATAGCAGAGAACGACAAGGACACCCATATAATGCTTCAAAACGGATCCATGTGTGTTGAGGCCTGATAGCTGTAATTATATGATAACTCCACCAAGGGTATATTCTCCTACCATGAGCCACCAAAATCCATTACCAAAGCATAAAACATGTATTCCAGAATTTTTATCATCCACTCAAATTTCTCATTCATCTGGGGATGAAATTCCATGATTGTATTTAACTGAGTCCCAAGAGCTTGCTGTAAGGATTTCTTGAAACACGACGCGAACCTATGATATCTGTCTAATACTATTGAAACTGGTATGCCCTGGATTTTTACCAGTTCCCATATGTAGATTTTTTTAGAAATCCTACCCCATATGAGTTTCATGAATAGAGATGAAATGGGTCGACATGGTAAGTTGATCAACAATCACCCATATGTCATCGTGTTTCAGAACCGTTATTGGAAGACCTAGAACTAAATAAATCACTATCTGCTATCATTTCCACACTCGAATTGGTAATGAATGCAATATTCATGCTGGTCTCTGAAACTCTAATTTAACCTGCTTACAAGATAATCACTGTGAGATGAACTTGAACACCTTAATTTTAATGCTTCACCACCAAAACATCACCTTTAATTCCCTACAAAATATTCTATGTACCTGGATATACAACCCATCTATAATGGTGGTGAGAATTAAGGAGTTGTTCATGACAATCCATAGGTACAAATATTCGATATCTAAATCACAAAACTGAACTCCCATCAAGTTTTCGTCGATCAATGGTCTTCCCACCATTGGGTTTTGAACTCATAACTAGAAATTCCACACCATATGATTGTGCATCTTTGACAACATTTACCAAATCCAGAACAATCATGACTGAAAAAAATAGCAACATCACACCCGTCTTCACATTCCATGTGCATGTTGTCTACGACCAACATCAACAACCATTTATCAGAGACATATTTCTCCAACTAATCATTTGACTTTTTACCCAATGCATCCAACACCGAATTTTCATTTCACGGTGTATACATAAATTCAATGCCAAAAATTTAGAGATACTCTTTCCATCTCCTTTTGCATAAGAATCAAATCACGCTATGAGCAAATATGTTTCAAGAATTTATGATATGTAAAAATAGTGAATTTCACACCAAAAGGTAGTAACTCTATGTATTCAAGGCCTAGGATACTACAAGTAACTCAAAATTGTGTGTTGGGTAACTCTTCTAATGTATCCTTAACTACCTTAAACCATAAGAAATCATATGGTCTCCTTGCATGAGAACACAACCCAATACTAATCCCGAAGCATCATAGTACACTACAAACAACTACCCTGATTTAGGAAAAATCAGGATAGGTTCCGATTTATGTAGAACATTTACCTCTTGGAAATAATTCTATCATTCCTTTATACATTGGAATGGATAATTCTTCTTTGTTAGAGGAGTCATTAGTGAAGACAGTTTTGAGAAATCACACACAAAGCATCGATAGTTACTATCTAGACCTAAGAAAATTCCTATCTTAAACACATTATTTAGTGGATTCCACTAGATAACAGCTTCAATCTTTTCAGTATCCATAGAAACTATATTATTAATAATTTCATGGCAATGAAAATGTACTTATTGTAGACAAAAATCACACTTTTATAATTTGGAATAAAAATGATGATATCTAATTATTTGTAATCTTATTTCTAGATACTCCTCATGGTTAGCCCTTGTATTTGAATACACCAAGATGTCATTAAAAATCACCAAAACAAAAGAATCAATATATTTCATATATATCCAATTCATTAAAGCCCTGAACACTGCAGGTGCATTCGTTAGACCAAAATACATTAATACATATTCATAGTGTCTGTATCTACTTCTGAAAGATGTTTGGGGAATATCTTCCTTCCGAAGTCTTAATTGGTGAAATCTTGATCACAATTAAATATTGGAGAATAATTGATCTCTACTTAATTGATTAAATAGATCATCAATGTGTGGGAGTGGATATTTATTCTTCATCGTAACATTGTTAAGCTTACGCTAATCATCACATAGTTGATGTGTTCTATCTTCTTTCATCATGAAATAAACCACTTCCATCCATGGTGATGTACTTGGCTGAATGAAACCCTTTATTTCCATCTCCTCAATTTGCACATCCATTTACCATAACCGTATTGGTGCCATCCTATATGATTTAAGGGAAATAGGACTGGTCCTTAGAATGAGATCAATCATAAATTCCACTTCCATTATTGGTGGAAGCCGTGAGAATTTTTTGGGGAATACATCTGTAAATTGGTCGACAACTGCTATAAAACTATTTTCCTCAAATCTATTCCATTCACTCAAAAGTCAACACATCCAAATGATAAGTGATTTTTCCCACCATTGGTGCCAACAAGCTATTTTCTCCATTCTTTTCCATCATCTCTCCTCTGATGAGATGGTCGATGTCGTCCTCAGTTATGAAACTAGATGTCCCCCTATAATAGCGGATGATTCCTTGAACATTTTCAACCAATCCATACCTAGGATTATATCATGTACATCTATGTCCAACATCGAGAAATGACATTTAAACTCCACTCGGTCAATAGTTATAACACATGCTCGACACACAACGTCTTGATAGTATCATTCACCGAGAGGAGTTTGTGGTTTTAAAATAGAAGGAATAATTCCCAAATTTAAACATAGTGAATCAACAGCACAAGATGAAATAAAATAATTCGTTACACCAGTATCGAATATCTCTTAAACAAGGGTAGACTTAAAATGAATCATATCTCTCACCATAGATGGTGCAGCTTGATCAGAAACCACAAACTGCTCAACACCATACAATTGCTTCATAGATACACTATTCTACTTGTTTACTTGTTGTGATTTACTTGTTTGAGGAGTCATGGTTTTTATAGTATCACCATGTCTACCTCTGTTATACTAATGAGATGAATTTTTTTCCCCTTCGTGTTGAAGCATATGATGCATCCGATTCCTAGGAAGTGTCCCGAGAACCTGACCATGTAGAACTCTTATAATAGCGCTAAAGATGTCCCATATTGTTTCAATTATGTCATGATCTTGGTTGTATCATACGCTCTCTCTTTATGAGGTCAATTGAACCACATTAAAAGATACTAGCTTTACTTTGGGGTCATGGGGGAATGATCACTAATCCCTCTGTTTGATTCTGAATTCCACTCCACCTTGGATATAGGTATCCCTTTTCTGATTTCTCCCAATGGTTGAGTTCTCACCACTCCCAGTAGGTATCATAATTCCTCCTCCTATCGATAATGAGATATCAAGTTCTACCACCGTCTCTTGGTTCACAATCTCTATATAATCCATAATACAAATAACCACAATAATTGATTAAATCTCTAATTATAGCCCTGATTTGAAGATGCATTCCTCTAAATATGAACACACCGCAAACTCTGGTGAAAAAATAACTAAATTCCTGAATTTAGATATGTACTCTTTGATAGAGAGGTTGTCCTGTTTTGGGTTGAAGAAGTATGTCATTTTCCAGATATTGAACGTATGAGGATAGAATTGTTTGTTGACTTATTCTTTAAAATCCTCCCATGTAAAGCCTTTATCCAATTTATCCAGCACTACTAAATTCCACCACTATCATGAAAGACCCCCGAGCATATAATCCGCCATCTTGAATTTGAGCTCTGATGGTGTGTCGATGAAATTAGAATAACACTTCATCCTATTCAGCCACACATCTGAATTCTTGGGTTTATAATCACATCAGAAGGTAGGTGGAATTTTTTTCATGAACTAAATGGTATGATCCACATGTTGTGTCTCATTCCTCCAGTTCCCTATATCCTCATCTTAGAAATACTATACAATACTATAAGCAAGCTCTCAGTTCACCTGTGGTTCAGGTGTAACCACATTTTCCACGAGTTCTTTGGGTTGGTTTTGATGACGCATACCAGGTTCCATTTTCTAAACCAACAACAAACTCGATCAATCTCACTCTCTAGAAACTGATGGCTTCACATTTCAAATTATATCACCTCATCTATCAAAAAAAATTCTAAAACAATATTTTTTTAAATTCAACCATTTTTGAAAATCAACTACAGGTTCGGAAAAACAAGCAATTTTCAAAATACACCATGTATCCTCTTTTCAAATTCATTTATTTGAAATCAAATTTTTGATTTTTAAAAAATTTACATCTTTCCACAAAATCAAAAATAATTCCTCCTAATGAGATGTGAAATACTAGTGGGAATTAATTCCTCTACAACTCATGTCATTCTCATCTCATTGGATAATCCCCTGACAATGAGATTACAATCATTTTAGAAGTGTATCTTGAACACATATGTAACCAACACCATAGTATCTTGAAGATCAGCATAAACAGGTTAGAAATGTTCTTTTATTTGATACATTTCATGTTATGACATTATTACTCCTATCTATGATTCTATCCCAAGGAGTATAAGAAAATGAATTCAAACTCCACGACCCAAAACACCAATGATTTGTACCACAATGGAATTATCATTTTGACACTATTTGTAATGTCCCTCCAATTCTAATTGGTTTGAGAGTATAATGATTCATTACTAGGCCTTATGTGACATCCCCAAAACTCCATTGGTTGGAAATAAATGTTTATGGGTTTCAAAAAAAAGAGGTGGATGATTTACCCTTTTTTAAAAAAACAAATAAACCAACCAACCATAACCAAACATTCACTACATGATCCATGAATAAATTAAAGACAACTCAATGACATCATGTATCTCAAAACTACATCAAAGTATAAAACAATGGAATAATAACCAACGATCAAAGTACACATTAGATAAAAGACAAAAGACTCTCATAATACCAAAAGACTATTGGGTCCACAAGATCAAAGTTCCACAGTCTACGAACAACCCATACATCACGTGGTACTGCTAAAAAATATGGGGAACATTATTATTGCCTCTATCCTGGAAGATAGCATATGAAAAATCCCAAAAGTGAAAAAGAATTGAAGAGTATAAAATATATTAGGTTCTACCTAATGAATTCCCTACTCACACCACTATGATAGATGATTTAGCAATAATTATATAAAATATTTTACATAAAACAATTACTAGGAAACATTTGATAAGTAAATATAAACAAGTTTCCAAAACCTACAATTTCAAAAATCATAAAAGTGAAATTGAAACCAATTTTAGCGGAAATAAAATTTTATTGAAAAAAAGTAAATAATCTTTAAAACCAATTGACAATATACCTTTTTGTCATACCAACCCATTCAAAAAACCCATGAAAACAACCGATCATGATATGTTGTGATAGTTTCATAATCATGAGCAATTTCTCATCGATCTAACAAGTCAAAAAAATATAATTTTTTCCCATATTCCATTAAAAGATTAACACTAAGCACAAGGTCATATTTCTAACAAACACTATAAATTCAATATAAACTATATATCACATGTTTCATTTAACATTTGGCATTGAGAATAAGGTCATATTTCAACCAAGCCCCATAAATGCAATACGAATTCACAAATAAACACGGAAAATGATCATTCCAAAACACCTTTAAAAAAATCCTTCTTATTGAAAACCATTTCCAAAAAATTCATTTAAATATGAAAACATTATAATAAAATACCCCATTTATTGAAAACTGATTTCATCAAAGTCATTTAAGTATGAAACAATTTCTATAAGACACCATTTTTATTAAAATACTTGTTTGATCAAACCATTTAACAATTTTAGTAATTCAATAATTTAAAATACTCGTTCTAAATTCAAGATGCGAATTAAATGTTCACAATAATTCACCAAGATTTCAAAATTTCACTAAAATAATAAATCATCACTGAATAATATTTATTCCAAGATTTTTGCAATAAATTCCATTAAAATAAACCAATTTGAAACTATGATAATAAATTCTATAGTGATGTGTCAAGATTGAAGCCTCTTACATTAAAGGGTTTGATGAAAACCACAACTAATGAAGAACACTAAAGAAAACTTTGTTGATTCTCCAAGAACCCAACTTAGATATCATATCTAAACAAGATCGAGACCAAATATCATCATATTTGGAATCCATGCTAATATATATACCCATAATGGGTGTAGCTATATGAAACATAGAGAAAAGGATAAATATATCTAATAGTATATAAAAAACTAAACTTGAACGAAGAAGAATGATTATATACCTTAGGAATCTAGAATCTATTCACTAAGGGAAGCCATCAGATCACCTCCAGAATGGTTGGAGAAACTTCTATGGCCTTAGGAGAAGTAAAATAATGAGTTATGGCCATTTAGGAGAAAATAAAATCCACTTAAGGGAAAAAACGAGTGAGATCCACTTTTTTCAGATCTCACTTTAGTACATGCTCGGTTAGTTCGCACGGTTAGACAAACCTTGCACTAACCATGCATTAGCCACTTCCTAGGTCGACCCTTGACCAACTCCCTCACATGGACACTCTAATGTTGATCCAAATATGTGGGAGACACTACCTTAAAAAGACCACCTATGCATGGTTTGTCCGCACGATCAGTTAAATCATGTTCTGTCCGTGCGACTTCCCCTTTTCCACAAAACATCATTGAAATTTCTCACGACTATCTCTTTCATAACCCTTAACATTATATAAATGAAAATCATCAAGTAAGGGTTACATACTAGAAACTGAGGGTACTATAAAAAGTGAATATTACTTTATGAAGTAATTTTAGATAATTTATACAGGGTATCATTTGGGTAACATATTATATAGATTTAAAAATAAATAATCCTTGGAAACAAGTAAGGTATCAAAAATTTTAAGTTCAAATAAATTAAAAGAATTAATTTAAAAAGGCATTTATTAATCAATACATGAAAATATATTGCTTCTAATAAAATAGTAATAGAAAATACCCTTAATGATTTTTCATTTAAAACCAATATTTAATAATGAAAACATTTGAAATAAATGTGTATTTCCAAAATAAGAAGTGAAAAATATGTGATAAAATTTATTTTGAAAATAGGAATTAATAATTTAAATATGAAAAAATATATAAATTTATCATAAGAAAATGTTTAGTATTTGATATTAAATTTTATTTTTAATAGACAGAGGCACCATTATATCATTGTTAAATAAACATATTAAGACCGAAAACATTATAATGATTTATGAAAATATAAATCATGGGAAAAATTAAATATTAGAGATTAAACAGATTATGTTTTCTAGAAGTTAATGGACAACATTTGTGGGATGTAATAATATCTACATGGATTAAAATTTCTATAAATGAAATGAAAATGATTCATCTAAATTATTCATTTTAAGGAATCTAAAAAAACAATCTTATAAAAATACATTTATTTTTTTCATTATTTATAAAAACAATCAGGTTTAAAGAAAACATACAATCATCATAGGTTATTCTAAATAAATTAAGAATGATTATTTTAAAAGAAGAGTTATTATATCTTAATGATAATATTTGTGTCCTGAACACCCATTACATCCTTAGTAACAATTCAATGAAAAATTATGAATGGTTTTTATTTAATACAATTTAATATAAAAAATATATGAAAATATTTATACAAATTTACATTATAGAAGTATTTTCACCATTTGAAAGGAAACATGGTGTATATATTAAACATTTCTCAAAGGATTCAAATTTAAGACAAAGAGAGTGTTTCCTTGTTTACTGAAATAATTAGGTGCTCTCTATCCATTATAAAAAAATAAATATCTATATATAATATTTTATAACTACACTCACACATAAGTATTTTCATAGTTTACATTTACAATCATTCTAAATATGAATATTAGAATTTTTTGTACAGTTTCCTACATCAGGTGTTCACAATTTTGAAAGATTATAGTAGTTTCATATGAATAGTGTCAATATCAATTCTTCATAAAAAGTTCATAATTAAAATTTACATAACTACATATTAATTTATTATTTATAATGATTTTTAGAGTATAAATTTCATTTCATTATTCGATTATTATTTATCATACATTGAGAAACTGAAAATGAAAATATTCCATTGATTTACATCCTATGAAGGTTACTTTTATAATTAATGAAATATATAAAGATGTATCCTTAACAAAACAAAAAAATAATATTCATTTAAATATTTAACTCATATTAGGCATGTGATAGTGTTTTACTCATAATGCATGATATAATTTTATGTAATTCTTCAAGAAGTAAGTCAAACTAACCCAATAAAGAACAAATAGGGATTATTGATGATTATATTGTAATTTATTTTTAATGTCAATTATAAAATATCATACTAACATAATATTTTTTTGTTAGTTTTATATATTATAACATGATAGTAATATGAATAATATGTAGTAGTTCATATTAAATTATTAAAAAAAATTAATAAAATATGTTCGTATTAGTAAAATTGTTATAAATTGTTGAATTTAACATACTCATTTATTGAAGAGATCACTAATAGATTCCCCAATCTGAAACAGAAAAATTAATTACATTATAAACATAATATTTAACATATAAATACTTTCTCATGACCATCCAGGTAATGTAGTGAAGAAAATAAAATCAAAATAAATCATATCATGGATACTGTAGTCCACACGTTCACATTGTCGATTCTTTTTTCCATTGAATAGAGAAAAGGAGTAAAAGGGATTATTTTTTAATAATATCAAATGACTACATAATATCTTAATTATATAATAAATTCCCTATTTAAACCATCATTTATTGGATGCGAATTAAAAAAAATAAAAAATTTTGTCGTATAGGTGGTAATCCACCCAAGACACTATTTTCACTTTTGTTTTTATTAATAGAAAATAGGGTACAATTTATTTCATGTAACATTATCAAAATAACCTAATTTTTTAATATTTATAGTATTTTATTCATTTTATTCATTTTATAATAGAGAAATTAAATTTTAATAAGAATAAATAATTATAAAGAACTATAAAAATGAAGATATGATTAGGAATTTATACCTCACTTTAAATAATATCATCTTTAAAAGGGTGAATAAACCCTACAGGGTTGATCTTTTGAAAAAAGAAGAACATAATTATTGTGTATAAGAATGTTTATTGATGTTTTTTAAATATTGGGTAAAATATTGGGGGGGTTTTGTTGAAGGGGGTGGGAGGAGATAAGTACCACATTTAAAAGTGAAAAGGAATAAAATTATGGTAAATTATCAAAATAATTCAATATTAGGATATAACACACACGAAAAATACGTATATATATAAATATATTATTTTAGGTAATATAAAGCCTATAAAAACCTAATAAATTCATATCAACATTTTTTAAAACTTATATAAACTATACGCTTATGGTTACCCATTTTAATACATAATATCTCATGGTGATAAGAAGTTTTTAACGAATTCATTTATCCTTTAATACATAATAATAAAATCACACTTATTAGATTCTTTGGATCCCATAATTAAATAAATTAAATTTAAAATTTCAAATAAAAATCATTTTTCTAGAGAGAATTGAAATTAACTTCTTTGTATGTAACGCTGAAAAATATGTTTTCAAAAAAAATATCTTTAAGAAAAATGATATATGATATGCATAAAATTAAAAATTTCATTTATTAGAATTATTTTAAAATTATTACTATTATTAAAATTTAATTTAAATAAAAAAATACAAATTAAAAATATCATTGAATAATTTAATAATTTGTTATAAACATTTTAAAATATTTTAATTAAAACACTACATAAATATACTAAATGATTAGAATGGGAATATAAAATAAGAATTTTATTTTTAATTACTTTTTTAGACTTTCTAATATTTATTTTTAGATGAATAATGTTTCAATAACAATCAATGTATTTATGGAATAAATTAATTTTCTATATTTAATGTCATTAAAAAAATTTTCATTTTCACTATTCACTTGAAAAAAATTATTTCTAAAAAATCCAAACATTTCATATTACTGTAATATGAAAATGAAAAATCAAAAAAAAGTATTTCAATCTTTTCAAATGCAAATCCTAGACATTAAAAATAATGATTTTAATTAAAAATATATACTTTAAAGAAATTATATTTTATATGATAGAGACTAATTAAACGCCTATTAGTTCTTTATTCACATCAAAATATATTATTTTTAACTGAATAATATATCTTATACATGTGGAAAAAATTGAATTTTTTATTCTTTAGATAAAGGATGTTTTGGAAATATTATTCCCATTTCCATAACTAAAGTAGTTGAATTGATAAGTAAAGTAATCATTATATTTCTATATATATATATACATCTATAATTATGTTACCAATATTGGTGCCTATCAATTCTTCTATTATCTTATGACTACCGGTTTTTTCTTTTTTTGGTGGTTTGTGTAGTAAAATAATTCGAATAGTGTATTTATTTATGGAATTTTTATGGTAAATTATCTGGTTGTTGTAATATTATAAAATTAATATGTTCATTTTAATATAAATTTTAGTATTATGGGGATCATAAATGTGGTAATAAAATAGTAAAAAATATAAAAATTATTAATAAAATTATTAAAATTTAATAAAATGTAATATTTCAAAAAATAATAAAAAAGTATAACAATTGATGCCTTATTTTTTTTCCTGATGAATTATTTTAAAATACAGTATGAGTTTTTATTCATAAATTTAATATATTTTACATAAGAAATTTTTTTCTTATAATTTTATTAAAATTTATAATCACTACATCCATATTATTTAATGGCGATTTTTTTATAGTTTTATGAATTTTATGATTTATCGGGTGAATAATATAATATGGTTTGTGTATTTATGTTACATAGTATAACATCATTATGTTATAGTAGTTTTTTAATAAAATATAGGAAATTTTTCTTCACCAAATATATGTTTTCTATTGAAAATAAATCATTTTAATATTTTAAGGAAAAAACCATAAACATTATATATTATTGTCATTTTATTATTGGAAAACCATTCATTTCACAACGATATTTTAGGTATATAGTTTTAGAAAATTAGATCATATATCTTACATAAACCACCATAAATTAAATGGTGGTCGCTTCTACATAGAACCCATTTACCCCCAAAACATTACACCATAAAAATAAAACATGTTTTCTTTTCATGAAAAAATGAATTATTTTCATCTTTCCTTATAATTTTCCATTACCCATAATTAATCCATGAGAAACTTTTTAAAAAAAAAATTGGATTTTAAAAATAATATTTATGATGGACTTAAAAATTGGTGCATAATTATTCTAGTGAATAACATGAACACACATGAAAGTCATTTCTATTCAAATATATCCTAGTACATAAAAAGGACATCAATTTTTTTAAAAAAATTCACTATCATTCATTTTAAAATTTAAATAATTTCCATGAAACTTTGTAATAAAAAATTGAAATGAAATCATTGTTCCTTGCGACATCATTACCATATTAATATTAAAATCATTCTTATAAAAGGAAACGTCATATAGTTTACATCCACCTCAAGAGGAACTATTACTTGGGAGATCTATCTAGATACACATATCATATAATCTATAAAGAGTTTACTTGTGAGATAAAATGGGGGTAAATCCTTTATAAACTATTTCAAATTTCTATATCATAAATAACACCCTTGAAAATGATTTTAAACCCCAGGGAAAAACACATTTCAATATCAAAATACACATTTTTTGAAATAATTTATTAAATATAAGAAATGTGAACATAATAAAGAATCATATTTCCTTGAGAAAAAACAATGAAAACATAAAAAATTCATTTAAGGTTCATTAATTAATGAAATTACATTCAACAAAATATAATAACATATACTACATTTGAATTTTGTAAAAAGAGCTGAAATAGTAACATTAAGAGACGCATTAAAATAAACTACCTTACCTGGAGTTTCAATCATAACCTACCATATATTTCTTCATGAATAATAAACATAGGTTTATTATTAAATTTATAAAAAAATATATTTCAATTTTATTATTCCTTTTTTTCAATTATTACCATGTTATATACAATTACTTTATCATTTTTTTCATGTCGGATGTTTTGAAAATATTTGATATAGAAGTCGAAGATGAATTTAGTAGGTTTACTATGCTCAAAGTGTTCGTCATTTGAAAATATCAATAATAATATTAATTTCATAGATATTACTATTATACATTAATTATCCTTTGAAAACAAACAATTATTTATGTCCATCCCAAATAAATTAGGTCCCAATCATTAAGATGGTAGGGTATATGTATTTGTGAGTAATGTTTGAATTTTACACCAATCCTAATGGAAAGAAGGAAATTATTATTTTACCACTCGAGAATCGTAATAATACAATTATTAAAATATCAATCATTTAAATAAACTTATATATATTATATATGTTATATGGTGATGAAAAATGCTTCACAGAGGACGTAGTCCACACATACACTCAAACAATGTTATGATTCTTTAGTGAATATAAAAGTAAGAATGCAAATTATATATTATATCTTAATAAAGAAATATTATTTATTAAAATAATATATAAACCATAATTCCCCAAATTATAAACTTCCAATGAGAGATTGTTATGGAAATTGAATTATATCAGTTCATGAGGTGCTAGCCCTCTGTACATATTAATGATGGTTTCATTTACCATTTAATGAAATAAGATATAGATATAGATTTTTCAATTATCGTAAAAATACCATTGTATATAAAACAATCATTTAGTGTCATATAATTAGGGTTTAAATATATTTAATGGAGGTGGAAGAAGAAGAAAAATATAAATGATTTGTTAAAAATGATACCTATTCTTCGAACAACCACCATTATATAACACCATAAGAGAAAAGAATGTTGTTTAAGGCCTAAACAAATCCTCTAGAATGAAGTTAGGGATTTTATGAATGTATTTTTTTTCTTTTCCTCGATAGATAATAGGTATTTTAAGTGTTAATAAATTTCAATAAGTAGTTCCCTTTAATATGACCTGGGATGTGAACTATTATAATTTCATTAAATAATAAATTAAAATAAACTAATTTTTAATTAACGAATAATTAAACTAATTTATTTTGAAAATAAGATGGTGATGGTTCAAAAGCCTCCCAGTCAATAATTTTTGGAAATTTTTTGGCCACTTTTCAACCCTTATCATACTATTTCACTCTACATTATCCCCTTCCAAACATAACTTGGAATCACTTATTTATACATATTGACAGTTAGTATAGCTACTATAAATCAAAAACTATCCCATAAATAGACCATGTTTTAATTCATATGTCTTATAAAAACAAAATGTATGAATATATGATTTTTTTGAATTTTATATAATTTCATCAAATATATTCCTTAAAATATATCATTAATTTCTTTTTTTCTTGTATGTGTGTTTTTAATTTTAATATCATCAATAAAAAAACTTAAAATAGAACGTAATATTTTTATACACCCCAAATTTTTGTTTTCATCTAAAAAATTTTAGCACACTAAATATCTCAAAACATATTATTTTTAATTTTATTATCATTTATTTCATTTCTCCAATAATTTAATTTTTACAACATCAACATTGTGTAAATATTTATTTTTATTATTTCTTAAATAGTAACAAAAAATAAATTAAAAATATGGATAAATAGATTTTTTATTATAAATTCCTTCTTATAACCCAACATATCCCCTAATTAATTTGTTGTTAAAAATATAATTGTAAAGAAAAGTGAGAGTCATAATTTTTTTACATTATCAAATAAATTAAAACAAATCTCATATTACTATCAAAATGAACAAATAATTTAATATAATAAAATATTATTTGATTATTAAAAAAATTAATTTTTAAATAAACTAAAGATAATTGTTATCGAAATTTTATAAACCTTATAATTTTATTAGAAAACTTAATTACCAATTTTCCCTTTACTATGGTAACAAAAATTAGTATGGTTACTTATAATAATGGTAAAAAAATAAAATAGAAGAATTTAATAAATTTTTACCCACCAATTCAAAATTTTGTATCTATTTTATAAATATCAAAATATATATATAGAGGAATTTATTTTAAAATTATGTGGTAAAAATGAAATGAAAAACCGTTTCTTCAATAAAATGTTCTTATTAAATATAAAATGTTTTCATACCAAATTAAATAATAAAATATTTTTAAAAACCATACTTATAAATTTTTAAATAAAAATAAATAAATTTAAAACTATTACAAAAAGTAATTTTAATTTATTAATAATTTAAAATGAAATACAATATTTAATAAATAATTTGTTTTCATGAGAATTCATTGAGAAATAAATAATTTTAGAAAATCCAAAATTTTCATTAAAATATAATTTTAAACTGGTGAATTAAAAATTTAAATGCATTAATTCAAATATATTTTGAATAATTTCCAAAAACTATTTATAATATTAACTCATAAAAAACTATAAACCCCATTTTTTATGAAATGATATTTTGGAACAATAAAATTATATTAATGAAAAATAACTACATATTAAATAATAATAATTTAATAAATTTTAAATGAATATGAACATTTTATATATTATATAATTAACTTAATAATAATAATTTTATCTAATTTAACAACCAATTTAAAATTATATCAGTTATATAGAAAGAATTTATTATTCATTTAAGAATGGTGTTGTCTATATCATATAATATCAAACAATGAAATTACTTTTAAAATATTGTGATTTTTATTTATCCCCAACATTAATAAATATCATCCCCAAAATATTAATTTGACCTCGATATCTATGTTTTTGGATTCAAAAAATACATTTTTAAAAACCAACAATGAAAAATATTTATAAAACATCCGCTTGAAAGATGGAGAAAGAGAAGTATGAAGGTCATCCTCAATAATATATAATAGGAATCCGAGTAGGAGAACATATGTGCGATGTGAAAACATGGAAAGGGATGAAATTATAAACTTCCTAGGGTAGTTAGAGAGTGATAGAGAATATATTTATGATAATGTTAACCATCAATAAACTGTAAATGTATGATGGGTGAAAAAGAAAATAATTTTTTAAAAAGATATTTAACAAATAATTTTTCTAATTATTAAGAATTATATTACATTCAAAAATAAGAACATATAGAAATATACTAACTTGTAATGCAAGAATTTTCTCCTCCAATAAACTCCCACAAAATCACATCTTTTTTCCCAAATGATGAGTATTTAAGATATATTTTTCAACCCTAGATTACTAAAATCAAATTATATGGATTTAAAAATTCACAGAACAATAACAATATATTTATCTTGTATTTCAGATTTTACGAAAACGAAAATGACTCACACAACTTATGAAATTTCACAAAAACAAATAAGCCATTATATTTTGAAAAGATACTTAAAATAATAATAGTTAATTATAATACAAAAATTTCAAAATAGTTTATTTAAAACATAATTTCCATTTAAATTGAAAAAAAATATCATTGGATAATATTATAACTCAAAAATAAAAATAACATGATCATCTATCCCTGGAAGTGGATAGAGAGTTTTTATTGTTCACTGATTCATCCTTAAGTACTATATGTATATCCTCATATGTCCATATATCTTATTAATGAATAAAATTATAGAACCTTGTGTTGATTCAATAGTTTGTATAAAAAAATATTCATTATATCATATTTAAAAATCCTCAATTCTCAAAACTCATTAGAATCCATGTAATTGGGACCATCAATATTGGAGAAGCACTATCCTTCATGTAAATCTTGAACTCAACATCGCGCTGAGTGGGTAGTGTCACAACCACCTTGGGAAAAATATTTAGGAACTCCCTCTCAACCTTAAGAGCCTCCTTGATCCAGGTTTCCTCTGAAACTTTGGAAAACTCAACAACAATGGAATGAAGGGGTACCATATTCAAACATCCCACTTTGAAACCCCTCTTTCCAACGAAAACCACATGTTGTCCATCCACATATGAGAAGTCAAATATCTTCTAGAAACAATCATTTAAATAACGCACATAATAAAAAACATTTCTATGTTTAGGATTAAATCATATGGTTTCATATGATGTAATTTAGGATCCACACGTTAATAATGATTCACAGTTATCAATGCACAACCCCAAATCACATAAAAAAATATGGTCTAGCCCATTACATGCATAGTTAAAAACAATGATACCAGAATCCCATCTCTATATTATCTTAAAGCATTTACTAGAGTTGATAAAAATGAGTGTGATGATCCTGAATCAATCAATGAAAAAAAAGTGGACATGACAAATTGAGTATACCTAGAATGATCTCTAGAAACATTTCTTTGCCACATCCTCTACTTGAAACTACCCAATACTAGCTCCATTACCTCTCTATTGACATAGACCACTATGAACACATATTGGTAGAGGTCCCTGAGGGATAAGTACCTTATGAGGTTTACCTACACCTTCCACATCTCCTCTCGGTTGAGAATTAACCAAATGCCACTACTACTAAAAATGACTCATTGGTAACTACAGTCGAGGTTGTCGCTAAACTTATTCACCTCTACCAAACAACTCCTATGAAACCAATAGGAACTGATCATTACAATATCATTGAACCCAAAATATGAAACCCATTTTTATGATTTTCTCAAGTGGATAACAAAAAAATAGTCCCCAGTTGGATGGAAGAGTAGCTGTTGTGTTCAAAACCATGAAGGCCCTATCTCCTGAGAAAATCCACTAACAACTCTACTCCCCAATTAACCAATTTGGTTTCCCTATCACAGTAATACTCCCCACTAGTTCATCTAATAAATCACATCATCTTTATTTCTATCCTTTAGATACATTGGTAATATAAAATGAGTAACTACATTATGGATCGAAGGATAGAGTGCCTCCCCAAGATGCCTCGCTTGGGACTCCACGTTTGGGAAATGATCTGGGGAAAATTATAGAAGGTCCATGATATTGATTCTATGATCCAACATAGACATATTCCCCGTATAAAGAGATAATAGATCCTACCTCTTTATATCCATCATGATCGATGCATGGAAATAAACATAGAACTTCTTCTTGTGTTGACCCATGCACTATCTTCAATTCTTTTCTTACTAAGGTTCAACTTCCACCACAAAACAGAAAATTTTCACATTTGACTAACTTCAATGGGGACCCAATACTCTATCAGGGCCTAGATCAAACTATAAGTGATATCCAGATCCCTTATCCAACCATATGTCTCCACATTTGATATACATCCATCATAATACCCTAAATCAAACTATTGAATAGCTAACAAGGTCCTTATCAATAGATCACCATGATCCAAAGGACAATCCCTATGGAAATAAAATTTGATATCATAGTAAACCTTTGATGTCTGAGCCACACCCAAATGATGACCATAATATATATGGGAATTAGAAACAAAAAATTTCTAGTCCTAGTAGTGTGTAATTTTATTTTGATTCTTTTAATACATTTTAATCATTTTATCCATTTTTAATTTTTTTAAAACCATTTTAAACAAGAATAAAATTCATCAGGATTAAGTTACCACACATTTGTCATTACCATTAAAATATGCCAAAATCACATTAATATTCAATAATATCAATGTTTGTGCACTCAATCATGGGGCCCTCAAATACCATGTTCAATCCAGTCTCCCTAACTTATGTCACTCTCCATTTCAACAAGAAATGTTTCCATACCAACCAATGAAATCATCATTATGTATCACTTTTAACTGCATCCTATCTTCAAAACAACACATTTGATACCACACTCTCATGACCCCTTCCCACCAAATATATTGCAATGAGGGGAGAGAGATACTGAACTCAGAGTCCCAACTCCAATAGGCTATAGATAGGATACAAGAATCAATGGAAAATTTAAATCTCAATTTTGGGAGACATTTACATCTATAATAAAAGTAGGATCTATATATAGAATGAAACATCTATAATAAACTCCATGAAATAAGATAAAAAATTCAAAAATTGTCCAATATTCAAGTATAAATAAAACTGATACAGGTAAATGTATCAAATGTAAATACAAAAAATAAAAACAAGAATAGTGATGCAGAAACTATACAATGGTCTGAGCTAGTAATGTCTAATGGTGTCCACAATTTCCTCCTAGAAACCTCAAAATAGTTATATATTTATATATATAGGGTTTCCATACCAATATACATAGAAGGAAAATAAATATCTCTCATTCATATGCTAGAGGATAATACTAATTATCCAACAAGAAATTAGTAGGACTAAGAAACATATACATAGATATACACTCCAAAACAATATTCACTAGGGTTCACTCACCAAAAAAAGGAATCCAATTATAAAAAATATAATGTGAAGGAAATCAATGATAGTGTACCCTGATCTAATTTCCCACTGATTTTACACTCTCACCCAAACATTATTGGTCTAGACCCTCACACATCATTAGAATGAAATCACATCACATCACATCTCATTCAACATGTAGGCACCTAGGACAACACCTCACATCTCATTACCTTGGTATAAAGGTATCATTAATGTGAAAAAAATCAACCTAATACCGTCCCCCTACAACGCACAACCCCCACAGTAGTCCACCTCACCACATATCACCCGAACTATAAATCCCCAATAAACAAAATTAAGGACCATGTATTCGATAACTTGTATGACATGTGATATCAAGTGTGTAATGTAATGTAACATTCATATAACTTGAAACATATTTAATATTTAAATAATATATATTTCAATGCATAAACACATATTTATCTCAACATTAAAATGAAACTAGGTTAGAATATATCATACGGAATAATGACATTCTTCTATAACATGTGTTACAAAAAAAAGACCTTCTTTAATGGATTTTACTATACGGAATACAAAGTCTTACTAATAAAAAATATATAATTAACACATTATTATTTAATATAATAAGATATAAACATGTAGTTATGAATAGTATTAACTAAATTTTGAAAATATATGGTTTAGAAAACTAAATAAATTAATACAAATACATTAGATCTGAATATAAGAACCAATGGAATATTAAAGAAATATTTATTATAGAAAACTATTTTTTTTGATCAGAAAGGTGATTTACCCTAATATATTAAATTAATTACAATTAGTGAGTAATATTATTGAAATAAAAATTTTACATATTGAATTATTTATTTTTTATATTCATCTACTATATTTGGTATGGAAAATATAATATTAAACACAATATTTCATATAAATAACAATATTTTTATTAAGGATTTTAAACTACCTTTTAATAGAGAAACTATATTAAATATTAATTTTGACACGTTTATGAATTTAATATGATAATATAAAATTAATTTCTTAATTGATAGTTTCGAAATATTCTTAGGCTAAATTTTTCATATTTTTTCCAGAAACTACTATTTTTGGGAATGGTTAAAAATATAGTATTTTAGTTAAAAAATGCCTTTTAATTTAAATAATTATTAATGTTAAATTATATTATGAATATTTTTTACAGCCACAGTAGATCAGTTATACATCTATAAATATAATTTAGTACATTATAATCAATATAATTTATAAATTAAATATAAAAACTACACAATATTTTGATCATTTCTCTACCAAAACCAGTGAAAATATCTATCTATAAGGTTTTCATTAATCGTAATTTTTCATCTTCAGTGATTTGAATTTTAATAATCTGACATAAAAATTTATAATCAAGATAAATTTTTTTTATAACAACATCAACTTAATTTTTTTTTAAAAATGATTACTAAAAGTTATTAAAAATGTTCCAAAGAGTTAAGGCCAAATAATGCTTAATTAGAGACTAAACATTAATATTAAGGACCCAAAAGAAATATACCCTCTTCTAACTCCCATTTTATAAAAAAAACTTATCCCAAAACTATCCATTATTTATTAGGGTTGGTTTGGTAATACTTTTATTGGGTAAGAACATGTTCACACATAATTTGTTTCTAAGAATATGATGTGAGTCTTTTTCCATCCCTATTAATGGTTTCCACCTTTACCCATTCTTCACTCCTCAAAACCCACATATGCTCGGCCAATATCTACCAAAATAGTCTCCCAAAATCCCTCCCTTCGACCTATAGGTCTCCCACTAGTCATAAATCCTTCATTTGATTCCTTTTGGTTAAACCAAAAGTGGTTACCTGATTAAAAGGTAAGGTATTTTCTCAAGCTCTCTTTTTTCATTTACATTCACAAACAATTAAAATATTCTTATTCTATTATTGTGTAACTAAAAATATATCTTCAATATAGTATGATATTTTTATGTTGATATTTCTACCTATACCTATACACACCACCTTCGAAAGGGTAACAAACATAATGTTTTTGTGTATGTAGAACTATTTCCTCACGAAACAATGATTGTTCAATTTTTCTCTGCCGCCTCCCACGGTATTCATAATGATGGAACAACTATTTGTATATAATATATAAGATATTAATTGTTACTTAATACTTTTTTAATCCTTTTATTACACATAACTTTCATACTTTCTATTTTACTTTAAAATGATAACATTGTTTGAGGAAGTGTGGACTACCACCCCCTCAAAGAATTGTGATTCATTCACACTAAACATGGAACATATAATGGTTAGATTTAATAAGAAATATGAGAAGTAAAAAAATTATATATGATATTCATGACATAATTATATTTCATGAAATAATATATATATATATATATATATATATATATTTTACCCTTTCTCCCACTTCAAAAGTGATAATAATATTTGTGGATGTGTGGACTACCATCTCCTCAACATGATGTGATTCCTTTTAAAACACATAATTATATATATAATTATATGTTTTTAAATAATATGGTATTTATTATATAGTTATATATCTAGTAATATGTAACATATCGAGCCGGATCACCCTTGAATTAGTAGCTAGATCAGTTGGCACATGACTTCAAGAGCATCTCCACCTATGCTATAGGATGTTGACTAGAAGAGAGGGCGTAAGAATAGTCAGTGGGGAGACTATAACCTATTATTTGAGTTTTAAAATGGTACATCAGAGTATATAACAATCAATAGTAGAAATAGAATACATAATTGAAAAAACAACAGAATAAAAATAGTACTCATTTTTTAAAAGTGGCCAACTCCAATTATATAGCACATGCATAAATTCCATCGTAATGATATAAAAATAGAAATAATTTTAAAATAGGGAATTATTTATATTCCTATTCAATAATAAATAAAAAATGGATAAATTATCAAATGTGGTATCCTCGAGCATCCCAAGAATTAGCTCGGTCCTCTACTCCTAACTCCTAATTAAATAAAAACAACTCAATCTCGCAACAAAATAGAATATACTCAGGTACCCTACTTCAATGGAATCCTCAATAGAGTGTGAGATATAAATCTCAGTATACGGGGAATTATGAATTATTTTCCAAATATAGAAGTTTAATAAATAATTTAAATGATGTGAATGCATTTATAAATAAAGTAATCAGTACAAAGTAACTATATACCCAAGTACCTAATTTATCCCTTAGAAGGTTTCGGAACCAACATTATACATTTTTCTTGCATACTAAACAATATTTAAACAATCATTTTCATTTATCAATTTTCCAATCCTTAAAATTTTTTGAATGTATCGAGATTTGACTTTATCCTTCTATCGCCTGTATAATTCACTCACTAGATATGTCTTTAATGACCATCTATGTAAACAATTTAATGGCTGAATCCAAGAATGTGCTTTACCATGGATAAAGTATCATATGATATTCAAATTTAATCTTTTGTATACTATGTTTGAGCCCATCCTAAAATAATATTTTCTCTCTCTTGGGTTGGTCCACTAATAGTGATTTACCGAATACATTGATATGTCTAAACCCTTTCTCATGTTCAATTAACAAATCATTATGTCACAATAGTTTTATTAAACAATTAATTCATTTCATGTACGACCAATTAGACCCACAGTCCAACGTCAATTAATGGGAGTAGAACCACATGTCGAGTACCCTTATGAGTATTTGGAGCATCATTCCTTGACTCAAAACTCATTAGTATTAGAAGAATCAGTCCATTTCCCATAAGATAATTTTTTCATGCAAGCTAGGTGTAGAACGCCATGTCTATCACCCCCTAATTATTTGGAGCATCAGTCTCTATTTCACAACCCATTTATCAATCATACATATATATTTTTCATTGGTGTATAATTCCATTTATTACACCCCAAAAACATCCATTAATTAAAAAATAAATTAATTTATCCAATCTGTTAATTAATTCAACAACTAATTGAGTACAAAAATCTCTTATCATATACGTCAACCACTAATTAACCATTCAATATATCAGTTTTTAGTAATTAATTAACAATTAATTATTCTTTATAATTCAACTAAATAATTAACTCCGTAATTAATTATCCAAATTCTTTAACAAGTCTAAACCCATCTACCCAAACAGGGATTCATCTAGGACATTAACAATTTACATGCACGTCATAATCATCTCAAAACATATTGAACAAGGCCCGGATATTTAGCAACCATATCACATAGGGTATCATATTTTATAAAACATAAGGTATGGTAAGAAAAAACGCATCTGAAGGTACACTTGGCCAATAGTCGTAACAAACAATCAATTCTTAATCTTTATTTAATGCAGGAAAATTAATTAATGAACCAATTAACTAATTTAATAATATCTTATTAGCCAGTAATCTGTTAATTAACCATTAACCATTTAAAAATTAATAATTAATCTATCCATTAATTATTACTTGTTTCCAATTTATATTCCAAATATTTCAAAATATTCTATATTATCATTATTTAACAATTACCCCAATTTTTCCAACATGTGACTTGATAATTAATTCGTCCATTAATTACCCTATTACCCATCTTAACCCATTCAATCATATAATTATTAAATCATATCACATTAACCAAGTTAGAAATACATGCCTAAAACCAAAACACAGTCAAGGACTAAATTTTCTCACGTGGGAGACGTCATTTAATAACATCAAATGTGTCATGCATCATCATATCAAATATCTACATCAATAAGAAGACATCAGAAAATCCAAACCACAACAAGAATGATTTGAAATTACAAATAACCAGTAGTTTATCTTTAATCAACATTTCAAGAAAACATAGCAATTACATAATCAAAGAAACTCACATTATAAATTTACATAAAGAAAATATTATTATAAAATAAAGTGATAGAGATTTGGGACCCTCCCTTGGGGTGCCACCATTTTTATACCGCAATGCTTCATTATACTTAGTAGTAACCAGTCCACTAATAGTATGCAGTCGCACACACACACACACCTTCAATCACACACCCACACACACACACACATATATATATATACATTTTTGTTGTCTATAATGGTCAAAAAAATCCAAAATTTATCACTGGTACCCATAATCGAAGCAATAATGATCAACACAACTCTAACATGGTATCAGGGACTACATAAAAATTAACAGACAAGAATTTGACCAGTGAAAAACAAAAAAATTGGTTTATGAAGTTTACTTGAACAATCATATTCAAAGTGAATCGAGCTCATTCACCTCTCCCTTGGTGGCAAACACCGGAATATGGACCAATAATCCATAAACATCAATCGCATAACCTATTGAAAGAAAAAAACACCACAATGGGTATTATCCTCCAAAACCTAAATTTGGCCAAACCAAATTGGCCACCGAAGATGAAATGAATCACCAAAGCATTGAAGAAAAGAATGAAAGAAAATTAGACCTCATAGATTCAGACCGTAACCATGAAAATTCATAAGGTGAAATACTTCATACATTAAACTTGGTCACGCCATGGGAGTCACGCACTGCATCCATCAATCATTTGGGGTATCATGCTATTGTAAGGGAGGATCTGGGTGAGGTTATGTGCAGTTGGAGGTTGTCATAGGGAGAAGGATGTTCGACCAAGGAAAAATCCTGGAGGAGGAGCTTGAGGCCATGGAGGTTTCTCGGAGGTGTTGTGTTGCGCACGTAGGGTTGCAGTGGAGGGTCGCATGTGCCTCATGTTGAGGAAGAAGGGGTACTGCCTCCTTTCTTATTTGTACTCTAAAATAAAACTAAAAAACTCCCTTAATTAAATTGAATTGAATTTATTAAAAACCATTTATGATAATAATAAGAGATATTATTATTACCATCTCTTTCATAATTAATTCCTTTCTAACCAAAACCCCCAAAATATATTATCATTCTTATTATTTCTTTCAAAACAACCAAATTAAGATAATAATAATAATAATAACATAACGATAATAATATGAATACTAATAATAATCATAAATAATTAACAGTATTTCCATAAAACATAATTTATTAAGACCATAACACCCAATTAACCCTTATTAAAGGAAAACATTTCTTTGAAAATCTCAAAAGCGACAATAAATTCTTTAAACATTTATATAATTAAATAAACACAATAATAATAATAATATCATCATCATTATTATTATTCACACATTCGTTTAATTAAAACCAAAAACCCCAATTTATTACAATATCATTAATATGATATTAATGATAAAACTCCAACCCATAATATCTATTTAATAATAAATGGTCCTTTATTAATTTTTAAACTCTTCATTTAATTAAAACGACTCTTCAATAAACCCAAAATCCAGATTAATTTCTTCAATCATCATTTAATTAATTCTTTACCATTCATTTAATTAATCAACAATAATATTAATAACAATAACATCGTTAATATTATTAAAAAACTATTTTAATTAATCACAAACTCTAATATAATATTATTTAATTAAACTAAATCATTTATTAAACAGGGTAAACTACATGGGTTGGACCGCAACCATGCACTACTCGGGTAGAGCCATTAATCATGAATTTTCCAAATCCGATGCACCAGAGACCCATCAAGAAACATGCTAAAATTATCGGGTAATCAATCAAGTCCAAAAATAACCCCATTAGGTGTTCCAAAAAATGGAATAAAATTCCAAATCTTGGATTAAATGTTGACCCTTTGATAAACTTGTTTTTTTTTAATCGATAAATTTTAACCCTGTTTATAAACACACGACTTTACAATCTACCCAACATAAATTTTTATCATCCCTGAGAATCCATCAAGAACCACTAATAAAACAACTGAGCTACCATTGTCATTTAATCTTGTTAGAACTTATGTGTTCTGGTCGTAATGCCAAATGCACCTTAAACACTTCAAAATCCATACAATTATGCCTTTATAACCAAATCCAAAGCTCAATTTATAGTGTAATCATCGAAATTGAACTTATATCTAAGGCCATTATAGAGACCTTAAGAATGAAATCAGTTGAATCTTGATTAACCAATGGAAGAAGTTGGGCATGCTTCACCTAAAAGGCATTGGGGACCCAAAACCCACTTTCTCCTTTTATCTGATGATGTGCCTTTGAAACTATTCCAAACCCATCTGAATTTATAAATAAGTCCTTACCTAACCTCTAATGAAACTTCCAAGTCAAACCATCCCAAGGATATATTTAAAAAAACCATCTCCCAACACAAATAAAGGGGTAACCCATAGAAACCAGTCATCTTGTATACTACCCAGATAATAGCCACTCATCAAGCCCTACAACATTTAAATTGTAGAGTGGAATAAGGTCGATGCTATTTTACTGTCTCCATGATGAGGTCAAGATAGGGGATATACTCATCGCATTCGGAGGAGCGCACTAAGAGAAAACCACGGTCATTGAATAGTTTGGATGAACCACTATCGTGCGACATTGTTAAAAAAATTCAACATCACCTATCGACACATTTACCGAAATCGATTCGACACTTCCCACCTTAGTATTGTCTATGAAGTTGAAATAAAAGATCATCCACCCACCATCCACTACCAGCATGCCTTAACACCTGATTACCCAGAAGTCTTCTCGAGCGGAGGGACGAACATACTTTAAAAGACTAGAACATTCTAAGGGTACTACCTTCAAAGGGTTGGACCCTTAAGAAAAATTAATGTCAACCCCCTCACATTAACATGAAAAACTAAAATCATGAGGTTCAAAAGCCCCCATTTTAGATAAAATAATTAATTCATTTCATCCAATTAAACATTTGAAAAAATTCAACAAACACATAAGTACAATTTCTCAACATGTCACTTGGTTTTCAAAACAATGCCCCACAGGAAAAATAGTCATGCTATAACAAACATCTTCTTTAAAAATTTAACATATAGTGTTATTAAAACAGAACATGAAATATAGAATCTAAATTCCTTTTTTCCAAGAATTCAACCACCAAGGGTCCAATTTATTCAATCTGGGTTCCTCAAAAAGAGACCACCCATTTTATCATTACAATCAAAACTCGAATGTTTTACATTCATAACCATTTTCATACACACTATTTTTATATGGTTTAGTCACAAGGATGCCCATTTACCAGTCGATAAATCACCCATACACCATACACCTAGAATTTATAATAAAGATAACATATCACTATAAGTAGCTAACATAGATCATCATGATGAAATCATTAAAACATAATATAACAAAAAAATTTGTACCATAAGTGTGGAATATTATTACTCAATCATGTTAATTATATCACAGAAACATGCTATCTAAAAAGTTATGATCAATTAGTACAAAACAAGGAATATATTCAAGGCACACACCCCATATTAGCAGGCATCCAACTAATGAAACTAAATTACACTGTTATATGTATGACATGTGAATCTCTATGTTCCTAAGATGATGTATGTATGAATATTGATTACCATATCAGGCCATAAATGTTATTTTTTTAAACTTATCAAAATTAATAAGTAGTGGATAATATACATGTGACTCATGGTGAAATCATATCAATTGTAACCATGAATAGTATAAACATCAATTCGCATCCCTAGACACTTGGGAATTTCCCATACGTGGGGTGATAATTCATATGCACAACTATTAACCCAAGTGTTGACACATTCTTAGCCTCCTCTCAACAAAACCAAAAATAGTATGAAAAAAGAAATTAGGACCTCTGATACCACATTGTAACATCTCGTCCCAGCTCACCCTTGAACTGGTGGCCAGATTGGATGCCACATGACCTCAAGAACATAACCCCATATGCCAAAGGCTACCTACTAGCAGTGAGGGTCTAAGGATAGCTAGTGGGGAGACTATACCCTCTTATCAGAGTTTCACAATAGTACATTAAAGTAAATAGGCAGAAGAATAATAAACAATTGGCAAAAAGTAGATGGAAAACAGTACTCATTTTATTAATGTGTCTGATACCAATTATATAGTAGATGCATGCGTGACATAAAAATGATTCAAAAAAGGAAATAATTATACAATACAATATGATTTACATTCCAGTACAGAAATAAATAAACAATGACTCAAATCCCCAATGAAGTCTCCTCATGCATCCTAAGATTCCACTCAGTCTTCTACTCCCAACACCCAATTAAATGAAAACAACACTATCCTACAAATCCATAAAATCTTCTTGATTACCAAAGTGAAATTGTAGCCTGACTTGGGTGTGAGATATATATCTCAGTAGGCTAGGACCATCGACGTTTACCCAAAATCCGGAAATTTAATAAATAATTTATACCTTGTGAAATCATGCATAAATAATGTAAGTGATACAATGTAACAATATACCTATGTTCCTACTTTATCCCTTAGCTGGTTTCTGGACCAACATTATACATTTATCATTTAAACTCAACAATCATTAAACAAACATTTTCATTTATCAATTATTCAAACCTCATTAAATTATGAAAGTCTCTAGATTCGACCTAAGCCTGATATCCCCCATATAATTTACTCAAAATGGATGTCTTGAAAGTCTATCTATGTAGACAAAGTAAAGACTGAATCCAAGCTTTCACTTTGGCTTGGGTAATGTTACGTAAGAAATTAATTTTTTATCATTCATTTACAATGTATGAGTCCATCCACAAAAATAGAGATCTGCTCCTAGGTCTGTCCACTAACAGTGATTCGCCCAATACATTGATAAGACTATACCCTTTATCATGTCCAATTCACAAATCATTATGTCACAAAAATTTTCATTAACCAATTAATTCATTTCCTGTATAACCAAATAGACCCAAAGTCCAATGTTAATTAATAGGAGTATAAAAAAATGTCTATCACCCTCGTGAGTATTTGGAGCTTCAGTCCTTATCCTAAAACCCATTAGTATTTTGAGCATCAATCCATGTCCTATAAATGAATGTTTTCATGCAATATGGTTGTAAAACGCCATGTCTAAAACCTCGTGAGTATTTGGAGCATCAGTCCTTATCTCACTACCCATTTTTCAATCATACATATATATTTATCAATGGTGTATAATTCCAGGTATAACACCCCAAACCATCCATTAATTAATTTATAAATTAATTATTCCAATCTGTTAATTAATCCGACAACTAATTAACAATATAAATCATCATCAAATAAGCCAAAAATTAATTAATCGTTCAACATCTCAATAGTTAATAATTAATTAAATATTATTTATTATTAAAAAGAAAACTAAATAAGCAACTCAAAATTAATTATCCACATTCTTTAACATGCCTGAACCCATCCACTCAAATAGTTATTCATCTAGGACATTAACAATATACATGCACGTCAAAATCATTTCAAAACATGCTGAACAAGGCCCAAATATTTCGAATCTATCACACAAAACATATCATATTTTTTAACAACTCCATCAAAGACAACAGAAGGCATGGAAATCAAATAAACATCAAAAGGTACCCATGGTAAATAGTCATCACAGACAACCAATTCACAATATTTATTTAATGTAAGAAAATTAATTAACTCTAAAATTAATTAATTAAATAATATCTATTTAACCAGTCATCAATTAATTAACCATTTACCATTTAAAATATAATAATTAATCCATCAATTAATTGTTATTTTTTTCCAACATATATTCCAAACATGTCAAAATTTTCAATATTCTCAATATTTCGAAAATGCCAAAATTTTGCAGACACATGACTTGATAATTAATTTCTTAATTAATTACCCTATTACACATCCTGCCCTATTAAAATTATTTAGCTATTTAATCCTATCACTCTAACCAAATTAGCAATACATGTTTAAAACCAACACACGATCAAGTCATCATTTATCTCACTTGGGGGAAGTAATTTAATAACATAAAAAGTGTCATGCATCGACATATCGTATATCAACATCAACAAGAAGACATGGGAAAAGCCAAAACACAAAAAGAATTATATGACATTACCACTAACGAGTATTTTATATTTAATCATTATTTCAAGAAAACATTCTAGTTACATAATCAAATAAATTCACATTTTCAATTAATTTAAAGAACCAATAATTATTAAATAAAGTGATTGGTATATGGGACCCTACCTAGGGGTGGAACCATTTTTTTCCACAACGATTTAATGTAATTGGCAGAAACTAGTCCACAACTGGTCTACATTCACACAGGAACACACCTTCATTAATATGTATATATAGATTTGTGTGTTGTCTACATTGGTAAAAAAAATAAAAAAATTTAATTTGGTACCCAGAATGAATGAATTAATGATCAACACACCTATAACATGGTACTAAGGACTCATAAAAATTTAACAAACCTTTATATAACCAGTTCCAAACAAAACCATAAGATTCATAAGCTTACTCGAAAAAAATATTTGAAAAGAATCGAGCTCGTCTGCTTCTCCCATGGATTCGGATTCCAGAACATGGACCAACGATCCATAAAACTCAATTACATAACTGATTGAAATAAAAAATGTAACAAGGGGTATTATCCTCAAAACACTAAATTTTACCAAAACAAATTGGCCATCGAAGAAGCAAAGATTCGCCAAAGTGTTGAAGAAGAGCATGAATGAAAATAATACCTCATATATTTGAACCATAACCAAGAAGGATTTAGAAGGTAAGATAATTCAGAAATTGAACCGATAAGGTGGGGTTATTTAGCTTCATGGATTTCCCAGAAGAGGTTCGTGCTATAGGGATTTTCATCTACGGTTCCTGCAAGATTGGTGCTCATGCTGCAAGTTAGAGGCACAGAAGAGGGAACCACCATGGGGTAACACCCCAAGAGTCGTGTGCTGCCTCCCTGAGTCGTCTAGGGGTGTTGCCCAGCTGCAAGGCATGGTCTCACCAAGGCTGCATGCTACTAGAGGTCACCACCAGGAGAAGGAGTTTTGACCATGAAAGATGCTTGGAAGAGGAGCTTGTATCCATGTAGGTTTATCAGAGGTGGTATTGTGTGCACATTGGGTATTAGTGGGGGTTCGTGCATGCCTCACATGGAGGAGGATGTGGAATTCCTCCTTTCTTTTATTATTTCATTAAAATAAAACTAAAAAACACCCTTTATTAAATAGCATTTAATTTATTCATACCCATTTATGATAACAATAAAATATATTATTATTACAACCCATTTCATCATTTATTCCTTTCCAACCAAAACCCCCAAAATATATTATCAATATTATAATTAATTTTAAAATAACCATAATAAGTTAATAATAATAATAATATGACCACAATAATATGAATAATAATAATCCTCATAAATCATTATTATTATTTCCATCAATATTCATTTATTATGACCTTAACACCAAATTAACCCATCTTAATTGAAAACATTTCTTTGAAAAACATAAAATCCACAACAAATTATTTTAATATTTATTTAATTAAATAACCCAAATAATTATAATAATAACATCATTATTATTATTACAACTTTCATTTTATTAAAACCAAACCCCCCCAATTTAATAAAATATAACTAATATGATATTAATTTTAAAAACACCAACCGATAAGAATCATTTAATAATAAATAGACCATTATTAATTCTGAAACTCTTCACTTAATTATAATGGTTCTTCGATAAACCAAAAAGCCAAAATAATGTCTTGAAATATCATCTTACTGATTCTTTATCATTAATTTATATAAAAAAATAAAATAATAATAAAAACATCTTCATTATTATTATTATTAAAATAATATTTTATTTAATCAGAACACTCATATAATTTTATTTAATTAAATTAAATAATTTTTTAAACAGGGTAACCATCATGTGTTGGACCTCAACCACGTGCTACCCACCCAGATCCATTAAATTTGAATTATCTGGACCCGGTTCTCCCATGAATCATAGGGATACCTGATAAAATTATTGGATAATACACATGTCCAAAAAAGACAGCTTTAGGTGTCCCATCACTTGGAATAAAAATCTGGTGCTCGGTTTAAAAACTGACTCATAGATAAACTCAAAAAAATTAGAAAACCCCCGTATATTAACTGGGTTATAAAACACAAGTCTTTAAAAAAGATTTTATATTATTATCTTTTTTATAAAATGATCTATTGAAAATTGGAATGTTACTTAATAAATTGTACGACCTATTATTGTCGTGATTGAAATGTTGATTCATTATTCATAACTATATTTAATGATTGATTTTAAAAGTATAATTGATGCATAAATATGATAATTATTTCATGGTTTTTATTATGTATAAGTTATCTAATGAAACCTATGACCCTTGTCGACCAACAAAAGGTGTTTTGATTCATAAACTAAATTTGGTAAAAAAACACAATATAAATTTAATTGTTTAAGTAGTTGTACACAACATGGTAATAAGTGAAATAAAATTAATTATAATCATTAAAAAGGTTATAAATAAAGTATAAATATAACATATGTTTATTATATTTGATGTTAAAGAATATTCACCTGAAATAAAATAGATTCTATGATATTCTTGTATAATTTTCATTATGTGATGCATGATTAAATGGTGTACATGAAATTTGTTATAAATGGTGTACTTACTGCCACATTGAAATATAATATAAGTAATTATATGAAAATCGTGTTATTTAAATATTTTATTTATGGATTATTACCTTTGGCGTTCTCAATCAATTGGTTACTACATTAGTACGAATTTCAATCTCACTTTTTACATCTATGAGATAAATATATTTTTCAACATGAAAATATATTGTGTGGTGTACCTACTTTGATTTTTTATATATAGTATAATGTATTTATTTTTCCTTCATGGTATTTAATAGTATCATATAATATTATTATTTCACTGGGTTTATGATTTAAAAATGTTTTATTGCAGAATTGGACCATTTCTAATGTTTAAATATTAATTTCCTCATGACTAATCTTAATGGACATTCAATTGAATTTCTATTTGATGAAATTATATAACTATGGATCTACAATTCTATTCATTTATATCATGTTATGCATAACCATTTTCAATTATGAGTTCCATTTTACCACTCTTTAGTACTAAATAATTTTTATAAAATGTTTTTAAGAAAACCCTTTTGATTTCTCTCAATAGTCAGAGAACGTGTTTCTTCAAAAAACGATGTTTCATTTTAATGTTTTTTAAAAATATTAAAAAATTATTCGTTAAAGAAACTTTAAACCATTTTTTCTTTTACCAATCTCTTAGAATGAATCTTCTTGTCTCTTTCAAAGTGAGACATTTTATAACCTTATTTATATACAAAAGGAATATTTTTTCACCTCATATGACATGTAATGATTTTTCCATCATTATTTATTGGAATCCCCCATTAATTTTTTGAAAAATGGATTATAAATTAAAAAAGTATTTTTTAAATCAAAGGATAATTTCGTCAAAAATATTTTTACAATATTTTTTTAATTTAGTCAATGACAATAACCCAATCTTTTAATATACTTGTAATTTTTTGTGTTGATACCATAATTTATTTTCCTCTCGATGGTTTATTATCGGTTTCTCCAAAGATAGTATCCAAATTAAATTATTTGATATATTTTTTCGTTTTCTTGAAATATTAAATCTCTCATGATAATTAATTATTGAATTTATCCTAAATATCAATTTCATTTATCATGGATATTAATATTGCCTAAACCATATACCTACTTACATATGTTGTCTACTTTGATAGTTTTTTGATGATTTAGGGAAATATTTTTAAATCTGTATTCTTAATTCTATTAGGATATTTGGTAATGAATATTATTTATTTAAATTATTTAATATGAATAATGACTTGAATATGCATTGAGGGGTGGAGCCAAAATTTATATAGTTCCTTGATTCATTGGTAGTTTTTCATGAGAAAAACCAGTTAAAAAATTAATGAGGGGATAGATCCATATTTTTAAACAATACAAATTATAGATCATTAGAGTAATATGTCCTCATTTCCCATAAACATGATTTCAATTAATAAATAATTACACTCATATTGGATTAAGTTACTATTCAGCCATGATATTTTTCATCAACATATTTATGGATACATTTAATTTGAGATCATTGATTAATGGCATGTGTTTTATTTTCAAACCATGCCTTACTTATTTTTCATTATCTCGTTATTTGAATGGAATGTGTTTGTAGTTTGTACAATTCTTTATTTATTATATAATTTCATTAAGAATATTGATAAAATGTAATGAATGTCCCATTATTTAACTTTCCATATTGATTACACACTTCTATTAATTATTGCTTCCACTATATTTTTTCCTTATAGAGTTACTGGTGTCACCCTTATTATGTTTCTTTCCCATGGAATCCAAGAACCATAGTATGAATGATTTGAAGGAATATAATATATGGATGAGAGATCATCCTCAATGTTTATTTGTTTAATGGAAATCAATTTTTTAATTTGTGCATAAATTTTTAATACAATTATAATTTATTTACTGAGTTGTCCAAGGATACTGGACATATAGGTCCTTAGAGGCATAATTACTTGTATTCATGCCCATGTATTAACAAAAGAAACCGTCTCTGGGATATTTGGGATTGGGTTTCTATAGTTTGTTTTAAATTAATTTTATTAGAAACCTTTGGAAATAGATTTTTGAAAACATAGATTATTGACCATAACCCTAAGGTATTATTTGAGAAGAAGAATAAATGAATACCACCGAATTTTAGTTAAGTATAGATTATGTGGGTATTCATAGTAATGAATCCCTACCTGGATACTACAAGTGGACTTGGTTATGGATCATATGTACCTACGAGTAATTAATTCGATATGGTGTTCCAAGCTTGTCTTTGGGTAACCTGGTATATAACAATGAGCCTTACTGCTACCTGGTTTGAAACTACTGGGGGATATTCTAATGGTAATAAAAGATTTATTTATAAAGAATTATGAAAAAATTTAATGAATTTTGACAATAAATAATCGAGATTAAAGAGACATTTTTTTATATTAAAAAATAACGTGTCATGATTTAGATATTTTATATATAATTAGTCAATTTTATTACTATGACAATTATTTCTCACACAATTCATTCAGGTTTTAATCAATGGTTGGAAGCCAAAGTAATCAAGTTAACATCTAACATGATTTAAAATAAAGTTAATATGATAAACAAAATAATGTGTTGATAGGAATAAAGGATATAATTTTTGTGAAGAATCAGTTTTAAAAAAATATTATTAAAAATATATTCCTTTACGAATTCCAAAGCACACCAAATAACAGAAGGATTGAGGATGATAAGATCTTGATTGTCAGAGATTGTCTAAAAATGCTCAACTTTAGATAGGTGAGAAGTGTAGAATGAGACTCCCATGAAAGTGTCTCAATAGAATAATTGAATTTTATATGTGTGGGAAATATGGACATAAGTAAAAGTGTTATCAAAGAAGAAGGAAGACTACGATGGATGGAAATAAAGCTAATCCTAATAAATCCCTTATAGTTATTTGTCATAAATTTGGGGAACCTGAACATCAACCAATTAAATTCCCTCTCTTAGAAGTTAAACTGTAGACAATAAAAGTATCTATGTGAAAATTGGTGGATGAAGATTTTATTTATTGATGTTGTATTGAAAACCTTAGATAAAATGATATTTAGTGATTAACATAATGTTAATGTTTACCATCATATATATTTTGGAAATTATATTAAGATGGTTTTAGAAAAGTAAAACCTATAAGCTAGGTGAAAACCAACCAATCTGGAAAGGTTACGGGTGATGAACCTATGACCAATGGATGATAATGGTTTTACACCAACCACTGACCTATGAAATGTTGATGTTATTTTTCAGGATTTTTAGATAATCATTTTAACAAATACATATAAATGATAAACCAATCGAAAATCATTTTGAGGATTATATTTTTATCTATTAACCATAATTATTTTGGGTGTTATTTAAAGAGAAATAGTTAGACATGTCTCTATATTATTAGCATTATGATAATTTAAATTTTTCTTTTTGTGCTTTAGGAATTAAAAAAATTCATTGTTGGTAATTTATTTTTTATTGTAACATGATGAATTAGAATTTTTACAAAGAAAAAACAAAATTTATGATTGTTTATATGATATTAAATCATATAAAATAAAAATATTTTATCATATTCCTAGTTAGTAAAATAATTACGGAACATTCTAAAAAAATATTTCGAAATAAAATTTTTGTCCTAATACATAATCTTTTTTTGAATATATTGATTTCTAAATAACCAATTATTTATGGCTTTGAGGTCATAAAATTTCCGTTTGTCAGTATCTTGTTTGTGAATGATGACCTCATTAACTCCTTGTCAATATTTAATATTTTCTTCCAAGTATGTATCATTAAATACCACAAATTTTTTTCTACATAGAAACCTAGTTACATGGTAGTCTATGTGACCTTGGTACATTCCTTTCTCATTTATATAGAGGATGACTTATGAACCGTTCTCACGATGTGGGATTTCAAACATAGGAAGTATCAAACAATCTATCACCATGATCGATTTAAAATTTTAAGGATGCACTTTAAATAATGTGGGGGATAATGTGATTTCCAAAAAAAATAATGTAATAAATTTAATTCAATAACAGGTAGGACATATGGAAACAAGCATGTAATGTAATATAATATCTATCTAACTTATAATATATTTACAATTTAAAAAATATATATATTTAAATGAACTAAACTTGGAATTATATTGCAATGAATCTCATACTGTGTAATCACATTTCATATGCCACAATGACCTTCCACTATAACTTGCATTACATGAAAATGTGACCTTCTTCGATGGCTTGCGCTATACGGAATATCGAGTCTTACCAAGAAACAATCTAAAATTAGAACATTATTATTTAATATAATAAGAATTAAACTATAAGTTATGAATAATAATAATAAAAATTATTAAAATATATGTTTTATAAAATTAAATAATTTGTTACAAATAAATTAGAAATAAATATAGGAACCAATTGGATATTAAAGCATATTTGTATAGAAAATTATTTTTTCCTAATAATAATATTTTACAATAAAAAATTTATTTAATTAAAATTATGAAGTGATATTAATGTAATAAATATGTTACAAATTAAATATATTATTTTTTATATTCATCAAATATATATGGTCGGCATTAGATAAGAAAAACCCCAATATTTTACATAAAAACCTATATTTTTATTAATGCATTTTTACCACCTTTTAATGGAGAACCTATTTGAAATCATTATATTGACCCATTTAGATTTAATATGATAAAATAAAGTTCATTATATAATTCATAATTCAAAAATTATCTTTCAATTAATTATTTTTATTTTTCTGAGAAACATCTTTTTAGCGAATAATGAAAAATACTGCATTTTACTTAAAAACTGGCTTTTAAATTAAATAATTATTAACGATAAATTATATTATAAATTTGTTTTAACATAAAATTGGATTAATTATACATATTTTTATATAACATAGTTCATTAAAATAAATATTATTTTAAATTTAATAAAAATAATATCAATATTTTTGATATTTTTCAACTAAAATAAGTTAATCTGCCTATCTGTGAAAAGAGCATTAATCATAATTTTGCATCTTCTATGATTTGAATTATTAATATAAAAACTATATCATTTTAATAAAAATAATATTTTTGGTTTAATAGTATCAACTTAATTTTTTGAAAAAATTATTTGTAAAAGTGATTAAAATTAATCACAGCATTTAAGGCCATATTAAGCTATAATAGGGAATAGCCGTAAAATTAATTGTCCAAATGACCTAGAAACATGTCCAAAATCACTAGGATGTCCATATTTATCTGATAAACTATATATTATGTAGTTTGTTTCTTTTTTTGACTTTTTTGGTAATAACATGTTCACAAATAATTGGTTTCTAAGAATAGAAATTAAGTCATTTTCATTCCACATAAAAGGAAACTACCACTACCCATTACTCACACCACTCAAAACTCTTATGTTTGTCCAGTATATGACCTAGTAGACTCCAAAAATCCCTCCCCATGACCTAGAATTATCCCTTTGGTCAGACTACCTTTAATGGATTCCTTTTGGTTAAACTAAAAGATGTAACCCGATTAAAAGTTAATGAATTTTCTCAATCTCTCTAGTTTCAATTTCATTATACACTCCCTAAAATATCCTTATTAAGTTATTTTTTAACAAAAAACAACCTCAATATAATAGTATGTCTTTATTCTGTGATTTAAACCTACAATTACAAACATCACTACATAATGAGTAATGAAAAAATGTTGTTGGGCATGAAAAACTAATACCTCATGAAAATATGATTGTTCAATTTTTCGCTACCATATCTCAAGGTATTACTTATGAAGGAACAATATTTATATAGATTATATATGATTTTAATTTTTTTCATAAATTGTAATCCTTTTATAAAACCAATCATTAATAAATTCCATTTTATGTTGATATGATGAATAGTTTGAGGAAGTGTGGTCTACCCCCACCCCTCAAAGTATTGTGATTCGTTTATACTACACAAGGAATGTATAAAGGGTGGTTTTAATAAAAAATATGATAAATACACAAAATTTATATTATATTAATGAAATAATTATCCTTTTTGTAATATAATATAATATAATTATATATATATATATCATTTTCATTATTACCCTTTTATACACTTCCAAAGTGATAACGTTATTCATGGACCTATGGACTATGGCCTCCTCAAAATGATTTGATTCCTTTTGCACAAAATAATTATATATATATGCATATATGATTAAATAATATAGAATTTATTATATAGTGACTACTATGGAATAATTTTAGTTACTTATATTTGTTTCACAATGATCATTTAAAAATGTTAATGTTACTCGGGCATACGTACGACCTACCATCTACATGATTGTAACATCGATTCATTTTTCATAACCATGTTTAATAATTTATTTTAAAATTATAATTTATATATAAATATGATAATTATTTTCTGTTAATTATTCTATGGATGTTCTATAATGAACCCTATGACCTTAGTTGACCAACAATAGTTGTTTCGACACATAAAATGAATTTGTTCAAAAACACACGTTGTAAACATAATTGTTTAAGTAGTAGTGCACAAAAAAATAATATGTAAAATTAAAGTAATTATAAACATTAAAAATTTTATAAAGCATGTAAAAATTAATCATATGTTTATTAAATATAACATTAAATTATATTCAATATAAAAGAAACACAGGGTATGTGATTTGTTTCTCATTTTACTTACGTGAGGCATAATAAATTATTACACATATAATTTCTAATATATTGTTTAATTACTACAGCATTGACATATAATATGATGAATTATCTTATATTCATGGTATATAAATGTTTTTTAAGTATTATTAACTTTTTATTTCCAACTAATTTTCTTATTACATAAGAATGGATTTATATATCACACAATATTTCTATGAGAAGCATGTCATTTTCACCACTTAATTCATTTATGCAGTGTACCTACTTCTCATTTTTATATATTATACGATGAATTAATTTTCCCTTCACGGTACTTAATATTATCATTCAATGTTTTTAATTAATTATGTTTATGAATTTAAAATGTTTTAATGTGTAATGGGACACATTGGAATGTTTAAAGATTAATTTCCTCAAGACTAATCCTTATGATCTTTCAATGGAATTTATTTTCAATGAAATTATATAATCATTGTACAATAATACCTTTCATTATTATATGGGTTTTCATGAACATTTACACATATTGTTACCCTTTTCTCACTATTTGGTACTAAAAGAGTATTTTTAAATGTTTTTAAGAAAACTTGACATTATATTTATCTTTATACAGAGAACCTATTTTCTTCTAAATAATGTTTTTTATTAAAATGTATTAAAAATTATTTTAAATTGATTTTTTAAATACAATTTTATTCATTTTTTATTTTTCATATCTCATATAATTAATATTCCTATCGCATTCTAAATAAGTAATCTTTTAATCTTTTGGGATACTTAAGGAATATTCTTTTTACCTTATACAAAATGTTCAAATTTATCCACTGTTATTTCTTTGAAGCATCCCCCTCAATGTTTTATAATAAGGGAATTTCAATTAAATATTATTCTAAAAATAAAATGATATTTTCCTAAATAAAAAATTTAAAATTCAATATTTTATTTCATCAATGACCACAACCCTATATTTTACTCTAATTGGGATTTGTTTCACTATTACCATCATTAATTTTTCTTCTGAATGGTTTATTATTGTTTTAGCTGATGATAGTTTTCACATTCCCTTCCTTGAATTATTTTTTAGTCTTCTATAAATATTCAATATCTCCTGATAATTAAATATTGATTTTCCCTTAAATTATCCAATTTATTTATAATTGATATTAAAATTTCATAAACTATATAAATACAAACATACAATGTCTAATTTGATAGTTGTCTGCTTATTTATTAAAATATTAGTAAATCAGCATTCATTAATAAATACAGATTTTTGATACAGAAAATTATTTATTTTAATTGTTCAATATGAAGAATAATTTGGAAATTTAGTGATGGGTGGAGCCCAAAAATTATATAGCTCCTCAATGCATTGATAAGTTCTCATGAGAGAAACCAATTTCCCAAAATAAATGGAGGATAGATCCATAGTTTTAAAGTAACTGTAGGATAGATTGTGATAGTAATATTTCCCCAGATGCCTTATACAAGACATCAATTTATAAATCATTAATCTAGTATTAGTTTCAGTTATTATTCGACCATGATATGTTGTGTCAACATATCTATGGATATATTTCATTTCAGTTCATCGATTCATGGAATGTGTTTTTGTTTCATACCTCAACTTATTTTTTTTGTTATCTATTTATTTGAATTTAATGTGTTTCCATTTATTAACATTCCATATTTCTCAGTGACATTCATTCAATTTACTGATAACATATCATGGTTATTCAGTTATTTAGGTTTCCATATTGACTATTCGCATTGATTCATTATTTCTTCCTCAATATTTTTTACATACTGAGCATTTTATCCCACCCATATTATGTTTCATTCTACAAGAATACAAGATAAATAATATGAAATACATGTAGTAATATAAAAAATATATTATATATCATCATCAATGTTTATTTTATTACAATAAAAAAATTATTTTTCAATTAGTTTATCCATTTGTAATTAAATTCTCATTTATGTATCATGATTTTCATGACTAAAAAACTAATCGATCATTCATGGATTTATTCCTTGTATTCATGAAAATATATTAATATCATACACTGACATTAGGCTCTTTGGGGATGGGTGACTATATGAACACAACTCGACCACAAATGAAACATCCCATGATATTTAGATAATTTCACTTTTGAATTCATTCCATCATAGAACTGCATATCAGTGACAACTGGAAGGAGTGTTGGGAGGATCTTATATCCATCCATCCATCCTACCACCCAAAGTTGAGGAAAATGCCACATGTGTGAATATGTGTGTTTCCTCACATAGTTCATGATATGGTAGGGGTTTATATATAAATTTGAAAAATATACATGGTATATACATATAGAGTTACTACACACAAGCCCCATTATAGGGGTTTACAATAAAAAAACAAAGCAACAAACTAGAACCTCTACTTTCTATTACAAAACTAAAACCACAACCCACATAAGAAAAAAAAAGATATAGTTCATATAGAATATTTTAATTATCATTAATACATTTTATAGATTCTCTATTACCAACATGTTCCATAAAACATTCACTGTTCATAGAATTTCCATACCCATATTCAAATATAATCGTTAACCATGTAATCCATATATCCCTTCATTAATTAATTAATTATACATGCCCAATATTATGATTTATACCCCTATCCCTTACTAATAGGAAATATTACACAATAATATAGAAAAAAAATTGTTCCAAAACTCAACATCCAAAACCGCACAATGAAAACCATTAAATACCCACAACAAAACCACATCTCATCCACTAACCAAAACACATCACAACAAAGACATTTAACTTAATGACACCTCCATAATCACAACGCACAAACATTACATTAATCACATAACATACCGTAACATGACACATTTTCAAAATTATCAATAGGTCTCTTATTCAATTCCACTTATTTATTTTTGGTTTTTATTAAACAATCCATATGAAACTAAGGAATCTAATTCGTTACCTAACTATAAGTGATTAGATAATTATTTTTTAAGGTTTTCAAACAGACATACAACATGAATTAATAAATTATCTTCGTAAAAAGCATGAAATGAACCCAACAATCACTAACTTTAGTAAGGAAATACACCTATAAAAATAAAATAACAATAATTATAACGATTTTAAAAAAAATTCATTCAACATAAACTACACTTTTTTAGATTTGATTATCAAATTCATATATCTTTTTTAGTTTTGATTCAATCAATGCTATATAGATAATATAATAACCCATATCTTTGAGATTCATATATTGAAAGAATTGAGAAATTCATTGTTGGAAAAAAGGTTCCATATACCTAAAATTTTCACCATAAATATGTGGTGGATGTATAAAAGGAAATATTTTTTGGGGAACCTGAATAGACTAAAGAAACAAGGATACAAGATTCTAATGGAACAAGGATTTGGATCCTCCCATATTAAGATAATGTAATCATAAAATATTTAACAAAATAGTTCCCTTTTGAATGATTATATTGTAAACCGTAAAGATTAGATATGATTTCTATTTTCTATTAAAGATCTATATCAACAAATCAATTCATTTTAAACATTTAAAAGGTGTATGTACTTTTTAGAAGTTGAATCTATGATTAATCTCTATTTAAGTGGAATTAAAACCCATTAATAAATAAATTAATTCCATTTTTTGTCATAAAATAAATCAAAATGAAAAATATATAAATTTTCAAAAAATTGGAAACTCTTATCAAGTGTCACTACTATTTAGTAACCACCAATGAGTCACCACTTGTGAGTCACCACCATAACATCACCACCAGCGAGTAACCCATAGTGGTTCACTGCTAGAGATTTATTACCATGGTGTCACCACTATTGTGAGGGAGTCGCCACTAGGGAATCACTATCAATGAGTCACACCAGAATATCTTACTACAAGAATGAATCACACCCAAATTAACCTAACATGAGAAATGTCTCATTTACAGAATAAAAAAACACCCCAATGAATCACAGATACAATGAACTAACCTAATAAATGTCTCATTAAAATAATAAACTACCATTATACTTTCTCGCCACCTAAATAACCTACCACCATAAATGTCAAACTAACAAAAAAGTATTACACCCTGAATTAATTACCTCCCGAATGACGTACCTCTAGAATGAATCACCACTAGAATGACCAACCAATAAAAATTCCTCACTACCATAATGACCTTTTAATTTGAAAAACACCTCGTATATCCCCTGAACTCCACAACTATTAAATCTTTGGAAAATTAATTGGGTGGGAATGAACAAAACATTACAGTATAAGTCATTTTCCAAGAAAAAATGGCACAATGATCCAATAAATTCCAATATTTTAAGAGGAAAGTCATACCACACATATAAAATAGATTAAATTAAAAAAATTCAATCATTACCAATACTTATCATATTATTTTAAACCATAATTACCCAATTTATCCTTATTGAGGGGATAATTATTTATTATAGATACTATTCACAATGAATAATATTAAAAAAGATATATTTTTCAAATTTGAACATCTTAAATAAAAAATATGGGATCCAATTTATCAAATTCAATCACATAATTTGGATAAAATAATTTAAAATTAAATATGAACATCACAATGAAAAAATTATTTTTGAAAAATATTTATTTTTAAGAATAGTTTTTTAATCAAATCAATGTATGATGTGGATAGAAATAATATTTATAAGACTATATCTAATTTTTAAATAATTAATTAAATTAAAAAACTAATTTATAATATAATGTTTTATAGTAACGAATTTAAATGAAAATATTGTTATTTTTAATACGAAGTTTTTATTGATAATTAAAAAATAATCATTTATAAAAGTTCTAAAAATCACTACAAGTTAAATTTGACTTGAATATTTTTAAAATGAACTAAATTTAATCAAATATAAATTCTATAATATTTAAAATAAATCAATAAAAAATATGATGCCTTAAAATAGTTTGGTTAGAAATTTTTGCTTTTATTTTTAAATAAAAAACTAGGTAATATTTAAAAAGTTAATATTAGTCTTTAAAATATAATTGATGAATATTAATAAGAATTGAAAAAACAATATCTAAAAATTACATGGGTTGTTGGGAACTCCATTTATAATGTTATCTTATAATAACTATTTCATTTCTACTATTCATATCGAACCATACGAGGATTTGTATAGGAAGATTTGTAAGACTCTGACATGATTGAATGAAGTTACATGAGAAAGATGATAAGTCCTGACCATTTACTAAGAATTAACTATAATATTCAAACTAATAAAAAAATAATAAATCATTAAAATTATGGCATAATAGTTATGTTGATAGTTATATATAGTATCTAGAGTGTGGGGTTGGAGAATCTGTGATTCATTGAATATCATCTTGGAAATAGACTATGTGATTTATGAATAAAGGGGTGCTGATCCCAATAGATGTTGGATTCCATCAGATTCCAAACTGTTTTTTGTCTTATCATATCTCATAGAATATATATATCACCTCTATAAGGTTCATGATTTCTTCAATATACCAAATCCATAAAATACATAAAACTCAGATGTTTTTTCACTAGAATAAGACCTATCATATAAGGAAAAATACATGGAGATATTGGACTAAAGATAAATGATTTAAGGACGTAGGACTACACACCAAGATATGTTTCATTATTTGTACTTATAAGATCCCTATTTTGCCAGGAGGTATGTATAATTTAGTTTTTTTCTAAACCATTTTTACTAAAATAAAATTTGAAAATAGAATTAAGAAATGTTTCTTTTGTGTGTTCTCTCTATTAGTATCTCTATGTCCCAATTTGTCAAGAATGAGGTGGGGTGCACCATTAGTAGATGGTTAGTTCTAACCATTCCCCTCAAAAATACGTCCTTAATATGTTTTCATGTAGTTTTTAAAACAATGGAAGAAATCACACACTAATGTAAAATATCTCATGTTTATTGTGGGTTTATTTGATATAATTAGAACTAACATTGTGACTACCCTATGTGGATTTTTTCAATGGAATAATGACACAATCATGGTGTTCATGCTGTTTGTATAACCATTTACATGTTCCATGTTAGGTAATTTTTCAAGGATAATGTTTCTCTCATTTCCATTCAATGGTTTTTTAAAATTTTGTTACCAAAACATGGTTCCCATTTAAAATGGTGAAATAAATATATTTTTCTCTAGGCCTTTTACCCTTTAACCATTCATTCTTTTCTCTCAAATACACAACATACCACCTTCATTGGAATATCTAGTAATTCTCTTATAGTTGTTTAAGTATCTATTTCATTTGAACTGGGATTTACGTGTCGTTCAAAATATTGGTTCCCCCATTGTTATACCATCAATCATTTTTCTCACATCCTCATTTTATACCACCATATTTGGGGTTATTACAATACATTCTCATTTAACTAATTTCCAAGGTGGTTTCCAAGTTTTTCTAATTACTCCAATTCAATCATGGATCAAAGGATGATAATGGAAATAATTTTTTTATACCAGTCATTGTTATTATTTCTATTAATTTTCCCATAAATTCTATTTGTTTATATTATATGTCATTATTTAATATTCCAAAAATTTCATGTCTAACTTATAAAAAAATTCCTTTAATAAAACGTTTATTCCTTTGAAAAAACTCACATTTACCCTTGGTGTTGTTGATGGTTAAAAACACCACTTGAACTACCACATTGGGTGTGTTCATATATTTTTCGTTGAATCATTTATCCTACATTTTTTACTGAACCACCCCTATAGTGAATTTTATTTATAAAGTATGATTTAATTAAGAAAAATTAATTAATAGAAATGTTAAATGAAATAAATGTTACATGAATGGGATGTACATGTCACATGAACTTGACTAAAATATATATTAATCTCATTTCTAAATTAGATTAAATGAAAAGAATTTTTTAAAAATTTACCAAATTTCCAATTATTTATTTTTATTATGTTTTGATCTTATTAAGAAAATTATATAATATTATTTTCTATTCTCCCTTGGTAAAGTCTTTCATTCCCTACATAGGTTTTCCTCGACTGCCCCTTGGATGTCACCAGATTCATGTATTTGTTTTAAGAGATTTGATACCCCATGTGGACTTAGTTCTTTTATATATTTTTTTTATGAATTCCCAGAAATGATTATGTGGACTCATCTTTTACTTTCCCAAAATAAATTAGAGTTCCTATGATTATCTCCACTAATTCATCTTAATTCATTATGAATTTCATCCACCTTGGATTATATGATTTAGATCCAATCAACACTATCTTGATGAAACCTATGACATAGTCATAGGGATCATATGAATTATAATTATATGCATTCAATCCTAAGGGTACAACCATAGATTTCAATCATTCCCAAATTCCAATTGACATAATTATTAACTGGGATTTGTCCTAACATTTTAATGTTATGTTTTATTTTACCCATGATATTAATCATTGATTTCATGGTAATATTATTCAGTTATTATTTTATAATATATATATATTTATTTATTTATTAGGAAAATTTATTAAGGACATCCAGGCATTAGTTGGAGTAGGTACAGACATCCTGGTATCCCATGAGGTGCCATATCAAAACATGGTTTATTTATATTGATCATTTTTAATTATAATATTTATATATGATTTTATTTTATATTAATAAGATGAAATAATTTATATATTATTCGTTCTTTCATACTGAATTTTACACTCACCCTATTTGGGGCACATATTGGTACACTAAGAGACGTCATGTATGTATGTAAGGAAAATGGAAGCACCCAATGATTGACGATTGAATTATATTCTATGATAAGTATTGGTATCAGATGAAATTTCCAAGTTCTCAAGGTACACATTGAGTTCAAATTTTGATTCTTTTTTTAGATTTTATATTTCAACTATTTTCTGTAAAAGAGGACATGATCCCATTACTCTACTATTCTTATATTATTACAACATTGTCATTTTTCATATAAAACTATGTATAGCATCTTCTATTTTCCATGTATTATTTTTCATTTATTATATTTCATTAATCCTTAGGGTGTGTGATAATAATGATGGTATAGACTCTGCAAGGTTGCATCAATGGACCTCTCTCTTAATCATAAAAATATAGCATATGCAATGGAAATATTGGGACTATGTTTCACCTGAGTGTGGAAACTTATGTGTGTATTGGGACATACAAATCACAATGTGGTATTATATGTTTCTTTAATTTTACACAATATTTCTTTTTGATAGAATGGTGACTAGTACATGTAAAAAATTGGAAAAGAGGATTTTCATGGGATAATCTATACAATGTATCAAGAATATATATGTTTCTAGAAATAGAACATGTTTTTTGAATTTAAATTCAATAGTAGTATAAATTTCACCGTTGGGTGACACACAGGATTTATGGTATTTGTTATCAATGTGTATTTTCTTATACCATTGTCCTACAATAGAAAGGGAGTTTCTACAAAGAATCATAATAGGAAATTAGGAATTCACATGGCAGGAATATGGAAGGGCATTTAAATTTAATTGTGTGTTTATCTATATAATATCATATGATCCATGTTTCTTTATTTGATGACATACTATAGTTTCTTGAAAAGAAGGATAATCAATTAAAAAAGAATCTACATAAGCATCCATTATACCTTTATGGTGTCACATTTATAGGATAATATTAACATCATTAATGTTTTGTAAACATGAACACATGTGATGAATCATTGTTTGTGATTTCATGGATAACAATTATAATTTATAAACATTGTGCCTTTATAAATTTTGAATTACGATCTATCTAATTGATCCAATATACAATGAATAGTTTTAATCTAAGACTGAATATAATTATCTAGTTATGGTTACAAGAATTGATAAATGTAAATTATAAGGAATAAGACTTTATAACATTTTATTGGTGACTCATATAACTAAAATGTGGAATTCATATAAATTTGTATAGATACATTATTATAAATTTAATGATATTCATTAATCAAGGAATCCAATTTCAACTTAAATTGTGTTTTACAATATAATTTAAAAATCACACACCATATAACAAGTCCTATATTGTGAAATGTGAAACCAAGACCTTGACTTTTCCTTTGTTATGTGTCATGGGAGTGTCTCGTGTGTATCCAAGTGACATTATTCATTGTAGTATCTCATTTTGAGGTCTGTTATTGGAATTATAGATATATTCATTTAGGAAAACCAAATGTCAAACATTATGATGGAGTGATAAACATGATCCATTAGTAGTGGGACTTTAACCCCATATGAAACCTTGAAAATATCCCTTTATAGACCATCCAGTTATTACAGATGTAGGATTTTATTCTCTTACATGATAGATTTTATTTCCATTAGTGAAGTCCATTTTGGAATCTATATACCATATACCGACTATTTCACTATTGACATAAAAATTCTAGTAGTGTCCCACTTCTATGTTTTTTGGGGAAGGTGGTCCTCATGGTACAAAGTTATTGTTTGAGGTTATTCCATCCATCATTTAACATGTGGATACACCGCTATAAATGGGAATTATGTAGAGAAAATATAATATTATAGAGTCTTCAAAGTGATGGTGGTGTGTTTTTTCTGGGCATATCATCATTACGTTTTGGTTTAGAGAGATTCCCAATCTTTCTTGGTTGATGTTTTCATCCCAAACATGTTTTTAGTTTTTTGATCATCAGTGTTTACATACCTATATAAGTTAATTTTATCCATTACAAACTATTAATATTTATTTAAAAACAATAATCTATTTCTATCTCCCCATGGTGATAACAGGTCTAGCACTAGGTTGTTTAAGGATAGGATTTGGTATGCCATTGTATCAATGTTATGTTTATTCTATTTAATTATTAATTAAGAAATTTTCCATGAGGAATTAATCTATGAGAATAACCAATATGATGATGATTTTTTGCGAAAGAAAATTTAAGAACCTAATAAGGTATTCATTTTTTCATTAGTATGAAAGATGTTGTAGCTCTTTCACATTTGGGAAGTTAGATTCAATGTAAGAGAACCAGTAATAATCTGGTATGTTATTAGTGAAGGGTTTAGGAAACATGAATATTTAATGATGTATAAACCCAGTTTATTGTAAAATATATTCTGGAATTGGACAACAAAGAGTAATATATTTTTAAATAAATTTATCCCAAATGAGAAAGTAAATTCACTAACTCTAGCCTTAGAATGTTGATCCATAACTAGACACCCTATATAAAAATAGTGTACTACAAGCCTTATAGGATGAGAATGTAGATAAGGGCATGGAAACAAGTCACTATATATGATGTTCCAATATAGTGGTCCTACTCAAGGTAGTCATGTTTTAAATATGGGCCATATATTGGGATATATAAATTAATTAACGTGGACACCTGAGGAGAATATTGTTCTTCAAAGTATAATTTGAGGTAAAATTATGATATCCTTCACTAAAGATTTTATTTATTTGAAATATCCACATGAAATTATTTAAAATCTCTAAAAAATATATAAATTCATGGACTTTAAATCAATTATTTATTTGGAGTGATGAATCATGAAAAAGTGTTCAAGGTATAATTATGATGTTTATGTTAAGGAATCAAGTTCCCCCATGAGATTTGTTTTTTTATTGGTTATGAATCCCCTTAATCCTCATTATAATGTGATTTTAGTTCATTATAATGATGGATTTTAGTGTTTTTTTATAGTATTGAATATTATCATTGAGGTTTTTTGTTCGCATCAACTTAGGGTTATTGTTATTTTATAAAGGGGAATAGTATTTCCCTAATTTTTTAGATGTACTAGAGCATAGAGGACTAAGAAAAGAGTTTTCTGAGACCCACAATCCTTTTATAGATGGTTATGATGTATTTTTAAAAAATTACATCTATTGGTTGATCATATCAGGGATTTCAATGCTAATTAATTTTGAAGAAAACCATCTAATTGAGTTTTGGATTTCACTGTTGATCATATTATAGTAGAAATATCAGTATCCTTTACTTTGTATTGGATTTCTTGTACCATTATATTATAAATAATGTGGTGATTAGAGTACTTTGGATCCAAATGGTTTACATTACTGATAACTTCTCCTTAGGGTTCACTCATTTTTTCTATGATAAGAGAGATGGGGACCTCTTGATATGTTAGGATTAACAGTTGCAGAATCATTTACCAATTAAGTGAAAGTACACACTACATTATATAGACGATCTATATGAACTCATATTTGGCTACAATGTCTTCTCAAATAGTTATTTGGGTATAATCTATAATCATGCTGGATTTTGGCATTCAGATATACAGTTTAAAATTTTAATTAGCAGTGGACTATAAAAGGGTCTATGTAATGTCGTTTAGTCCCAAGAACAGACCAGTAATCATTATTTCCATGATGACTTGGGGTTTCCATCAATTATTGGATGCTATAATTGTGGTTTTCATGGATGATATCTTAGTGTATTTTTATTCTCAGTCCAATCATCACAAACACATTTACATCATTTTGAGTGCACTAAGAGAGCACCATATATATGCTAAGATCTAAAAATAGAAAATATATATTGATATAGTTAACATTATATTCAATATAATATTATAATCTAGTGTACCGTTTAATCCAATGAATGTTGGAGAATTAATTGTTGGGATTATCCCTATAATGCATTTGATATTTACATTTTCTTATGGATAAATGAATACAATATACTTTTTTTCTAGAATTTATCACACCTTTCAGAACCTATAATATGATTGAAAAAGAAATACATAATATTTTAATGGTATGAAAATTATGACAATTCCATTAAATAATTGAGTAGTGGGTGAACTTCCAAGACAATAAAAATTCTGATGGTGTGTGGAGAATCTATACAGTTTATTAGAATGCATCAGATGTGGGGGTTGGAGTAGATCAGATGCAAGGGGTAATGATTCATAGAATATGGGTATAATTATTTGATTCCTCATAAGTTAAATTACTAATTAATTTCTTTGATATTTCTATCCTATTTTGGGTATTATATTGTTTGATGAATTACTTGATTGGGGAATAATTCATGGAATACAAAAAAAATATTCAAATGTATATTAGAGCATCATGATTTGAACCAAATGATGCAAAAATTTGTTGAGTTCCTTTAGTATTTCAAAATTGAGATTTCTTATATGCATGGAATGGAAATATAGTTGTTGATTTATTGAGCTAGGAAAATTTAGTACTCATGAATTAAAAATCTTGTAGTAAACAAAACTTTATGGCATTATTTTCAATCAAACATTTGGATGTTCAGGAGAAGAAAAAATTTCACAACTCAATGAACATTTAGTGAATTCATAACTACTATATATGTTTAAGTTGATGCATATATCTAACCAATGAGTATTTTTTTAAGGGATAGTATTTCAGGTATGGACGCAATGCCCGATAGGTCATTGATAACACTGATAAATTTCACTATCGTGTGTGCATCAGGGTTCCTACAGATGTGTGATATAAATTGTTGTAAAATTAGAATGTATCATCATTATTAGTATATCTAGAAGTTAATAATATGTAACATGTATTAAATATGTAATATTGGTGTTTTATCTTGAGGAAGAAAGTAGCTTGTTTTGTTACATAGTGTTCCACCTATTAGTTAATGAAGGAAAAAGACTAGTGACAATCTAGTATTTTACAGAAATTACCCATAAAAAGTCAGAATGAGATGATTTCCCCATGTATTTTTTTTATTATTTTATCTTGTAATAATAGATGTATTTGTTCCATATAATATACCAAGGATGGGTTGACAAATTTCACCATCTTCTTCACTATTTTGGATATATTTTTAGTGGATGAACATGGAATTTTATATATCCATGAGATTATACACCTTCATTGAGTTCTGCACCACATCATATTGTATAGGGATTCTAAGTTTTCTTATTAGTTTTTTTAGAGTATGAAAATTTAATTCTTTTCCCTAGTACTTTAGAGTACAACATACCACCCTCTGACAGACGACCAATTTCGGTGTACTATATAGGTTTTAGAGGACAAGATTAAGGCTTTCATCCTTGATTTTATTGTTTCTTGCAAAAAAACATACATCTAATATATTTCAATTAATGTATAATTATCCATGTGGCTATAAAAATGTCTCTTTATAAGAACATTTATTGTAGTTCATTTAAATCTCTTATATTCTTGTTAGAGGAATGGGAGGTAGTGCTAATGGGGCAATGGATTTCTTAGGAGACATCATTGTAGCTACGACTTATAACAAAGTTAATAGATACAACTCATTATTAGAAGAATTCATATATAGATCATCATAATTGTCCCAAGGATATTGATGTGGTCCATCATCTCTTTTTACATGTTTTCCCTAGACTTGGTCAATTGTAGATTTAGAGAACAAGAAGCTATCACCTTGTATGGTTTTCCTTTTTAGATCAGGGATAGAGTCATGAGCATATAGGATAACACATCCTCATACAAATAAAGGCATGGATGACATTAACCATATTTCTTAGAATACCAATTATTATTATGACCCTATTCATGCTTTTGATCCTGAATAAGATGGATTAGAGACTCATGTTTCAATGGAGGAGTATCATGTTCTTAATGTTGATCACAACATGAAGGGTATTTGGGGAATTTAATTTCATCTAGTTTATATATTATGGAAGAAAATACATTTGATATATATGAATTATGAGTGAGATTCCTATACATATACTCGATACCAAGATTTATTCTTCAATACAGAAGAACCACTAAGAAGAAAACATGGGTATTATTAGTTTACAGGAAGATAGTTTATAAGATCATATTTCGACCTAGAAGTATAAATAAATTTAAATTCAAACTAAAACTTTTTTACTCTAATGAATATATCTTCATGGATTAGGTATATTTTTGTTGAATTCATAATTGGTTAACAACATGGTGTTCTTTTTTTAGGAAACATTTGGGGAACAACAGTAGTGAATGGTTAGTATTAATCATACATCTCAGACATGTAGATATCTCAATGTTTAATGTGGTTTCTCAAAAATTATAAGGTGTAATTATAGACCATTATAAACCAATAATTTATTTTAGGGGTAGTTTTCTATAGATTATTATAGATAAAGAAAACTGTGCAACTAGACCGTTCAGGTATGTGCCACGGTACATAGACATGCATAATGTGTGTGTGTGTGTTATATCCAAATATTCAAATGGGGAATTAGAGGAAAATGTTCATGGATAGAGTGGAATCCATGTTTTTACCATGATTTGTAAAACCATGTACGCAAACCATGAACCTGTTTAAAAATGGTGAAATGGTTGTTTCATCGCATTAGACCTTTAACCATTAATCCTCTGTTTCTTTTCCATCAAATACATAGTAGGACACTAGTATTAAAATAATTATATGTTTTGATATATTATTTAAGGGATATCTTCTATATGAGACAATATGTATTTGTTTTTCATAATATTAGATTTCCCTCATTGAGGGAACCAATCATTTTTTTCCATTCATTTTTTCCTCTCACCACCTTCGATGTTATTTCTATGTGAGATCAATTATCCTATATTCATTGTGTTTTTATAGTTTCATCAACATATATCATTCCACCCAAAATTAGTTGCACATACATGATGAAGAATCATATTCATATATAAGGTAGTTATTATTGACATTTTCCCAAAAATTATTGTTTTTTATACAAATCATTAATTTTCCACAGGTCGGGATTTCCAAGAATCACTTATAAAATATGATTTCAATTAAATTAATATATAGACCATGATAATAAACTACCACTAACCCATAATTATTTTGAACCTGATTAACTCAGCTTGATCAATACAATCAGGTGTGTTAATAGATGTGTCCATGACACATTTCCATGAATTTCTAACTAAACCAACCCCTAAGGGTTGTTGGCATGTATATAATGATTTAAATGAGTAAACTGAATAAAATTAAATGATAAATAAAATAACTTAAACATAAATGGAATGTACATGTTAACTAACTATTGTAATATTCTTGTGTATGCTAATGACAAAATGGGATTATATTAAATTTAATTTTTATGAATGATTCACAAGTCCCATGATAACATATTAGTATTTTAGATACTATTTTTGTGATTATATACTTCTAATGGGTGTCCTACCTTTGTAAATTCATTGATTTCCCACCTGGGTTTACGCTAACTACAAAACGGATGCCACCTAACTAATTTTTGTGTTTTCTAGTAAATGATATCACTATTTGAAGGGGTTCTTATCGTATATAGATGAATTCTAGGTCATTATTTTGTGGGCTCAACCATTTATTTATCTCTAGAAATGAAAATATATTTGATTAACCCCTTTTAATAATCTTAATGTAATAACCTTAATAACCACCATAGATTACCTCCTTGGGAAACTATCATGTATAGACGAAAAAACCCTAGGAATATTTCATAGGGATTCAAATAATTATTATTATTGGTTTTTAATGTCATGATTACACCCCTAGATTTTACTCATATTCATATTTCCAACATCACCACTAATATCTATGAGTTGTCATGGGATTCTCTGTTAATTGACTATTTTATTGATGATCTTATACATAGAATCATCTTTTAAATTACATAGTAATTATTTAATACCTATAATATATATATATATATATATATTATGACACATGGAGAGAGACATTTGGTATTAGTATCTTGTGTAAGAACCCGGATCTTCGTTTCAGGTATGTTTTCTTTTTCCTGAAGTTTTTGTGAAATAATAAGGTTTTTGGAAATTTTTTAAGTACACATCGTGTAAATTCTGAGTACATGATGTGTACTCTTTTCCTACTCGAAGCCGTGTGCTAGTCGTGTCCATGCCACACACATGGTGTGTGGGGTAGACTCAGAGGCCGATTTTGGCGGAGTACAAAAAAAACCCACTATACGCCATGTACTCTAAAATTACACACCGTGTACTTTTCTTTTTATTTCATTAAACGGACTGGGGTCATGGATAATCACCATAATCATTTTCTTCTAGGTCTGGTTCGACCGAGAGACATTGTACGAGCGAAAAAACGTCTCTGAATTCCCGAGCCTCCATCCTTTCTCCGATTCGAGATCTGTCGATTTCATTGGAAGCGCAACGGTGAGTTCTCCCTTCTGCTTGATCCTTGTTTTCAAATTCTTCCTCTCTCTCATGTTATCTAAGGTTGAACATTTTGTGCGTTTTTTCAGATCTATAACGTTCTAGGGAGAATCATACATTTTTATTAAACTATATCAATCTTTTATGATCTAGGTAGGTGCTTTGTACCTTACCATTCAATGTCTCTGAGTTTTATGTGCAAATTTCCCCCGATACCCGTGAACGGGGAATTGCATATTTCCCTTTTTCCCCTTGTTGTTCCTGCCTTGATTTTAGGCTTTTGTAGAGGTATATTGACCATGTTAGAGGATAATTTTATTGTTCTTGTATTTGTTTTCCCTTTATTTGTTCATTTTACGACCTTTGGGTCTTGTTTGCGTTTGGCAGTTACACCTATTTCCATGCCTTGTAGTTATAGGTTGAAGTGAAAACAATGACATGCAAGTTGCCTTGTAGAAATTATATCCAAGTAGCTCTATAAGAGTACTTTGGTTAGCCAAGTAGCAATATAGGTGTACTTTTTTCCTTATAGAATTATTATGCACTGACTTGCATGGGGCTGAGAGAACCTGGTGCTATAGACTATAATGGATAACTGAGTGGGCTTCCTAGAGAGTCTTAGACATTATAGACTATAGGGGATGGACCAAGTTAGCTCCCAGAGAGTCTTGGATATTATAGACTATATGAGGGTAGACTGAGTGAGCTTTCTCAAAGAGTCTTACCTTGTTTGAATCTCTTTATGAACCATCACAGGCTAGAGGAGGAATTGATCGAGTGAGCTTCCTCATAGAGTATGTGGTATACCTGAGGCTATAGGAGGAATTGACTAAGATAGCTTCCTCAGAAAGTCTATAGACCTTGGCTCTAAGAGGGTTAGACCACATGATCTTCCTCAGAGAGTCCCTAACTACCCTATACTATAAGGGGAATTGACTGAGTGTTCTTCCCCAAAGAGTCTGATAAATTCGTATGACCAAGCCGGAGGTGTTAGGCTGAGTGCACTGCCCAGAGGGTTCTGGTACATCTTGGATAAGACCAGAGGGGATGCTTGCGAGTACTTCCCAGAGGGTTTCCGACTTTTTATCTGTTTGTTTAACTGTTGTTCTTGATTGTGTATTGATTTTTGTTGTATAATCCTGCGTTACTGCTTATTGTTATTGCCTGCCATTTTGCAGTTGTTGTTTACTGCTTACTGTACTTTTACCTGCCATAGACTCACTAACTATTAGTCACAAATCTTCGGGTGGTTTTTTACTAGGATTTTATCTCACACACTATTTGTGCCATGCTTTTGGGACCAAGCATACTATGTTTTTGTAGTTATTTACTTGGTCAAGTTCCCTTCGACCTCTAGAACTTGATTTCTTAGAGCAGGAGAGCATGGGACCAAGCTTTGTCTTGCGATGCTGAGGAGCTATTTACTTTTCTTTTGTACTTGTTTTGGTACTGTGGTGTTTTCAGCTTTGTGACTTTTTTGGATTCTTTACAAGAGTTTTATCTTGCATCATTCCATATATGCATATTTTCTTCCAGGTTATTGATTTAGTCTTCCGCTGTTTATCATTGTTGGTTATTCACTGCTTCCGCAATTCCATGTTTATCTATTTACGTTGTGTACTCTTTAAATGAGGGCATAGTTTCTCCAACAACACACCCAAGGCGCACACTGCAAGTTTACATCCTTTGACATTTGGGGAAATGCTCTTGAGGCCATGTGACTAACCGGGTACAGGGTGCCTCTTGGTGGCTTCCAGAACCAGGACGTTACAAAGTGGAATCAGAGGAGGTTCCATTCTCTTGCATTACTGTTTGAATACTTTTTCCAGAGATAGGACGGATTTGGTACTTGGTAATAAGTTGTGGCCAGGATTAGCTAACCTGTGTACAGAGAAAAGCCATACTACCTCGTTTATTGCAGTTTTCTGGTTTTCAGATTTTACGGTTGAAATGATATTACCTGTAGTGATTCACACGCCTTGTGCTGTTATATTTTGACTATTGTGGTTCTATTTTTGTTTCAACCCGATGAGATGAGTTTATTCCATCTCATGCATCATATAGAAACTTGTAGAGATCACATGCCATACATTCTTGTCATGCCATCTAGGGTGAATTAGAGATTGCATGCTGTTGTGATAGACCTTGTGTAGATTATGCATGCTGTTGTGATAGATGCTTGATTAAATCTATGCTGCTTGGTTAGAAGATTTTTTGTATTGAAATTTTCTTAAATGAATGCCAAATTTCTATTCTTGAGGTGTTATGGGCCCTCTTGAACCAGAAATTGGTTGATCATGACCCTGTTTTCTCTTGTCTATGACTGTAGGAGGTTCCATGAATTGACTCACGGGGAGTATGGGCCCTCACGTATTGGAATTTGGCTCCCCTTTTCCTTATTTTTTTTTATTCTGGGATTCTATGAAGTTTCTAAGCTACTGCCCAGATATACCCAGAATACATGGTGTGTACTTTTTGACTACACGCCGTGTAGTGTTTAGACCATGTCCCTGACCGTGGAAGTAGGGACACGCTGTTGTAGAAATTCCTTCAGGAACACGCCGTGTATGGTAGGTACTTGCCGTTTACTTTTGAGCCGTGTACCTGACCGTGTCACTAACAACACGAGACGAGGAAACCCGAGTAGAACACGCCGTGTTGGTGAAGAGCACACAGTGTGGTTTTTTTCATCTACCCGGACGTGTCACAAACAACACGGGTCTGTGTCACCTTCTTCCACACACGTCGTGTGGGTGAAGAACACGCCATGTATTTTTGTCCTAGGTACCCGGCCGTGTCACGAACAACACGGGTTGGTGTTACCTTCTCATATACATGCCGTTTTTGTTCGGAACATGCTGTGTATGGTCCAGCCGTGTAGTCGGACGTGAAACTAAAAACATGGGCCGCCGAGGCAGTGTCTTGTACATGCCGTGTCCCTAGGGTGCACGTCATGTAGTCTGGGGTTAGTTTGGACCATGTGGGATAGCCGTGTAAGGAGACTCGGTCAGGGGTTTAGAGTTCAAGTACATTCCGTGTGTGGGAACAACATGCCATGTAGTGTGGGGTGTTACACGACCTGTTGGGCAGGGGTACACGCCCATGTTAATGGCTTAAGTTGACAGGACATGTAGTTTTTATACATTCCATGTAGTCATGTTTTGTAAAACTTGATAGTTTCTTCCCCCTTTTCTTATTTTTTACTCCTGTGTTTTTAGTCTTTGTTAATCCCGATCTAAGGTGTGCTTTTGATCTTTCAGAGATATGCCTCTAAGACGTCTTATGGTTGTACGTTAGTTTCCAGACGGTGATCAGACAATAGATATGGCCGATCAGGGATATCCTGCAGGTCCCCCTATTGTTCTAGCTTTGGCCCATAAGTTATACCCATCGCAGGCGCCGATGCGCTATTCAGGGAGAATTTCTTGAGGATGATGCAGACTTTTCAGGGATCGTCACATCCTTCCCCGTCGATGGCTATTTTGATGAGGGTTTTTTAGTAGCAGCATCCTCCTACATTCTAAGAGGATGGAGGACCCCAGGTTGCAGAGTCGTGGATAGAGGCCCCCCTAACCATCATTGAGCACCTTGAGATCCCTCTAGAGAAGAGGGTAAAGCTGGATAATTATATGCTCCGGGACACTGCAAAGAGGTGGTTGGAGGTGATCTCACGGTTAAGGAATCATTAGGATATGTCTTGGAATGAGTTTTGATGCACCTTCTATGACTACTTCTATCCGGAGACCCTAAGGGCCGATCGAGCGCAGGAGTTTATGAGTCTGCAGTAGGGTACTCATTCTTTTACGGAGTAATCGTCTCATTTCATTGAGATGCAACATTTCACTCTGATCCCAGCAGGTGATGAGTTGTTCCTTTCTAGGAAGTACGAGGACGGAATCAGTCAGGAGATCCATTCCCAGGTGAATGACTTCGTATTGACTTCGATATCCTCCATCGTCAACCAGGCGATGATTATTGAGCGCAATATGAGGGATTCTGGAGGAGTGAGCCCGGGCGGTTCTTCATCTAGAGTTGGTGTTCCTCTTATTGACAGTAGGAAGCGTCACATAGAGTCTTCTCGAGGAGATCGGGGTTCACGAGATGTGTCTTCTGGCAGCCAGGTTTTATGCTACCAGTGCGGTCGGAGTGGGCATACTAGGCCTCAGTGCTAAAGAGATCTGATGGAGTGTCGATCTTGTGTCAAGATGGTACATTTTCAACGCCTATGTCACATCTTCTCACCTTCAGCTGGTGGTAGGGGTTCCTCTATGACCCTACGTTCAGGAGATGCTTCGCCAGTTACCCACCAGTCTGGAAACTAGAGTCCTTTCGGCCATTCAGGCCGAGGTGGAGGTTGTGGCTGTGGTGGTCAGTCACCATGTCATCAGCGACAGCAGAGTGGATCAGCTCAGAGCAGTCAGTCAGGGGCGCAGGGTCGTGGTGTAGGCTAGTCATTCGCCGTGGAGGAGACCTATCAAGAGCAGGATTCCGACCCTTCTACAGTTCAAGGTACAATTCTAGTAGCCTATGTTTTATCTTCAACGCTTTTCGATACTGTTTCTTCCCATAGATTTATCTCTGTTGCAGTTGTGGAGAGCCTTGGACTCTGTATCTTTTTATCTGTTGACTTTTTAAATCTCGATAGGTCATTGGGAATGAGGACATCTAGCATACGACAGTGCAGAGAGTTCCTTCTTGAGGTTTCGGGGTGTCATTTCTTATGGAAACTCTATATCCTTGAGATGGCGGGCTATGTTTTCATTCTCTGGATGGACTGGTTTGTTCCCTTCCAGGAAGTAGTTGATTGCTATCACCGCAGGGTGAGTTTCATATCACCAAAGGGCAGATCTTTCCTTCATAGTGGTGACTGGGATTTCCAGGAAAGTAGTGCTGGTCCAGAGCATCATGGTATAGGGGAAGTTACATCTCAGATTGCCAGTCTTTATCTGGATGACTAGGGGACTTCACAGTTAGACTTCCCCCCAGTGGTGGATGGGATCACGGATATCTTTCCAGAAAACTTTTCAGGTTTTCCTCTAGAGTATGAGGTATACTTCTCGATTGATCTTGTTCCAGGAGTGGAACCGGTGTCCATTCCTCCTTATAGGATGGCTACACCTGAGTTTCAGGATCTCAAGAAGCAGTTGGAGGAGTTGCAAGAAAAGGGTTTCATACGACACAGTACTTCTCCTTGGGGTTCTCTTGTCCTTTTTATGAAGAAGTCAGACAATACCCTCCGGCTTTGTGTGGATTATCGGAAGCTGAACCAAATGACGGTCAAGAACCGATATCCTTTGTTGAGGATCGATGACCTCTTTGAACATCTTCAAGGAGCCTGGGTGTTCTAGAAGATCGAATTGAGGTCCGGTTATCATCAGTTGCGCGTTATACCATCAGATATACCTCTGATAGCTTTCAAGAGAAGGTATGGCCTTTTGGAGTGTACAATCAAGTTGTTCGGACTTACAAACGCACCTGCAGTCTTCATGGAACTTATGAACCGAGTGTTCCATACATACTGGGACTCCATTGTCGTGGTATTCATGGACGATAGCTTGGTGTACTCTCACACTCGTCATGACCATGCCAAACATTGGTTGTATGCTAAAATCTCGATGTGCCACTTTTGGATGGATCAGATTCACTTCTTGGGTTATGTTATATCGGAGACAAGAGTGACAATGGACCCAGAGAAAGTGAGAGTAGTAGTTTCCTAGGAGCATCCAAGGAACGTTATTGAGGTGCGGAGATTCCTAGGGCTGGATGAATATTACAGACGCTTCATTTAGGACTTCTTGTGCCTAGCATCACCCTTGACAGGTCTGACCAAGAAGGGGGAGAATTTTTTATGGTCATATTCTTGTGAGTTCACCTTTCATGAGATGAAAGGGAGGTTGACTTTAGCACCGATACTAGTATTGCCGAACCCAGGAAAGGGATATACTGTTAACTATGATGCATCAGGTATTGGGTCAGGAGCCATTCTTATGCAGTGAAATGGAGTCATTGCGTACGGGTCTTGGCAGTTGAGGCCACACGAGAGGAACTACCCAATGCACGATCCGGAGTTGGCAGCAGTTGTTCATGCCTTACGCTGTTGGAGATACTATCTTCTGGGAGAGCACTTTGTGGTTTTCACTGATAATAAGATTATCAAGTATATCTTCACTCAGCGTGATCTGAATCTAAGACATCGCAGGTGCGTGGAGTATCTTCATTCTTTCGACATTGATATTGCCTATACCTTGGGAAAGGGCAACGCCATGGCTGATTCATTGAGTAGAACTCAGATTTAAGCAGTTTAGGTGGCCAGCATTGAGTGGCAGCTTATGACTCTGTTCTCGGATATGCAAATAGAAGTTCATGACAAGCAGGGATAGACTATCCTATCTTCTATAGCTCTTACCTCTACATTTCATGATCGGGTACGAATGAGGCAGCTATCAGACTCAGAGGCATTGGTCCTACGGGAGAGTGTGTCGGGAGGGGTCACTCTTCCTGGATAGACAGTGGGTGAGGATGAGATCTTTCATTTCCAGGGATGTGTATGGGTGCCAGCAGACCTTAACGAGGACCTGATGCGGGATTTTCATTCCTCTTTTTGGGAGGTTCATTCTGGCACCACCAAAATGTATCGGGATCTTCATCACTGGTACTAGTGGCCAGGTATAAAGAGAGATGTTGCTGGTTTTTTCATGAGATGTTCCACTTGTCAGCAGGTGAAAGCAAAACATCAGCGAACAGAAGGGATTTTACATCAGTTACCCATTCCAGAGTGGAAGTGAAATGATGTCGCGATGGACTTCATGATCGGGTTACTGAGGTCACCTAGGGGAAGTGATGTTGTTTTAGTCGTCGTCGACAGGCCTACGAAGGTAGCACACTTCATTCTGATCAATGAGACCTTTAGTGTGGATGATATGGGACGACTGTACATCGGAGAGATTGTACGTCTACATGGAGTTCCACACTCCATTGTTTCATACAGGGATGTTCTCTATACCTCTCAGTTCTGGTAGGGACTTCAGAAGGCTTTGGGTATACAGGTAATTTTGAGTATAGCATACCATCCCCAAACTGGTGGCCAGTCCGAGCGCACGATCCAGGTTCTTGAGGATATTCTATGAGCTTGCATTCTAGACATCGGTGGTTCTTGGGAGAAGCATATACCTCTTGTGATGTTCTCCTACAAAAATAGTTTTCAGGAAGCCATTCAGATGTCACCAGACGAGGCTTTGTACGGTAGGCCATGCCGATCACCCTTATGTTGGCTGGAGGCAGGAGAGGTAGCCTTGCTAGGACCTCATCTTGTTTAGGATACCTTAGAGAAGATAGATTTGATTCGGAATTTGATGGATACAGCACAGTCTCAACATAATTCTAATGTTGATCAGAAGAGATGACCTCTGGAGTTTGAGGTCGGAGATCAGGTTTTCCGGCATGTCGCACTTAGGTTGGGACACAAGAGGATTCAGAAACAGGGTATGCTTTCATCGAGGTATGTCGGACCATTTGAGGTGTGGGAGAGGGTTGGGCCGGTTGCCTATCAGTTGCAGCTACCTCTACGGTACCAGACTATGCACGACGTCTTCAACGTCTCTCAGCTCCTACGTTACTTTTCAGACCCGTCTCATGTCTTTCAACCATAGGAGGTAGACCTTGAAGCATATGTGTCATTTTAGGAGATTCCTATCCAAATAGTCAATCATAGTACGAATGTCCTCCGAGGTCGGTCTGTTCTTCTGGTACGAGTGATATGGCATCATGGGTGAGTACAGGACGAGACTTGGGAGACGGAGGCCGAGGTTCGATCGCAGGGGACAGAGCTGTTCTAGGTTTCTTCTTCTACACCCATGTAGGGAAATTCAGGGACTAATTTCTTTAAGGGGGGAAGTTTGTATGAACTCCGATCATTGTTTCAGGTATTTTTTCCTTTTCCTGGAGGATTTAGGAAATAATAATTTTTTTGGAAATTTTTAAAGTACAGACCGTGTACTTTTTGAGTAAACACTGTGTACTCTTTTCCAGCTCTAAGCCGTGTGTTGGCCGTGTCCGGGCCACACACACAGTGTGTGGGGGTGACGTGGATCCCTATTTTGGTGGAGAACAGGAAAAATACACTACACGCCATGTACTTCCTTTGTTTCATTAAATGGACCGGGGTTGCGCTTAATCACCATAACTGTCTTCTTCTTGGTCTGGTTCGACTGAGAGACATCGTACGACCGCAAAACTTCTCCGGATTCCCGATCCTTCATCTATTCCCCGATTCGAGCTCTATCGATTGTGTTGGAAGTATAGCGGTGAGTTCTCCCTTTTTCTTGATCCTTGTTTTCCAATTCTTCCTCTCTCTCAAGTTATCTAAGGTTGAATCCTTTTTCTAATTTCTCAGATCTACGATGTTCTAGATAGAATCAGTCGTCATGGTTCAAGTATATCAATCTCCTAGGATCTATGTAGGTGGTTTGTGCCATACCGTTCAATGTCTCTGAGTTTTATGTGCAAAATTCCACCGATACCGGTGAACGGGGTATTGCGTGTTTGCCTTTTTTCCCTTTTTTTTCCTGCCTTTCTTGTATGTTTGTGTAGAGGTAAATTGACCATTTTAGAAGATAATTTTGTTGTGCTTGCATATGCTTTCCCATGCTTTGTTCTGTTTACAACTTTTGGGTCTCATTTGCGTTTGGTTATTACACCTGTTTCCATGACTTGCGGTTATAGGTTGAAGTGAAAACCATGACATGCAAGTTGCCTTGTAGAATTTTTAGCCAAGTAGCTCCATCGGTGTACTTTGGTTAACCAAGTAGATCTATATGTGTACTTTGTCCTTATAGCATTATTATGCACTGACTAGCACGAGGCTGAGATAACCTGCTGATATAGACTATAAGGGATAGACCGAGTGAGCTTCCAAGAGAGGCTTAGACATTATAGACTACATGGGATGGACCGAGTGAGCTCCCAAAGAGTCTTGGATATTATAGAATACAGGAGGGTAGACCGAATGAGCTTCCTCAGAGAGTCATACCTTGTTTGAATCTCTTTAAGAACCTTCCCAGGCTAGAGGAGGATTTGACCGACTGAGCTTCCTCAAAGAGTCTGTGGTATACATGAGGCTATTTGAGGAATTGACCGAGATAGCTTCTTTAGAGATTCACTAGACCTTGGCACTAAGAGGGTTAGACCGCGTGATCTTCCTCAGATATTTTGTGACTACTGTAGAATATAAGGGGAATTGACCTAGTGCGCTTCCCTAGAGAGTCTGATAAATTCGTATGACCAAGCCAGAGGGGATAGGCTGAGTGCACTGCCCAGAGGGTTGTGGTACTTTTGGATAGGACCAGAGGGGATGGCTGTGAGTACTTCCTAGAGGGTTTCCTGCTTGTTAGCTATTTGTTTCACTACAGTTATTGATTTTGGATTTATTGCTGTTGTATCATCCGGATTTACTGCTTACTGTTAGAGCCTGGCATTTTTCAGTTGTTGTTTACTGCTTACTGTACTTTTACCTGCCATATACTCACTGACTATTAGGCACAGATATGTGGGTGGTAGCCTACTAGGATTTTATCTCACACCCTATTTGGGCCATGATTTTGGTCCCAAGAAGACTATGTTGTTGTAGGTATAGACAAGGTAAAGCGCCCTTTGACCTCTGGAACCTGATTGCCTAGAGTAGGAGAGCATGGGACCAAGCTTTGGCTTGCGATGCTGATGAGCTGTTTACTTTTCTTTTGTACTTGTTTTGGTACTATGGTGTTTTCAGAATTGTGACTTGTTTGTATTATTTCCTAGTGTTGTATCTTGAATCATTCCATATACTCATATTTTCTCTAGTTTATTTTTTTAGTCTTCTGTTGTTTATCATTGCTGGTTATTCACTGCTCCTGCTATTGCATGTTTATCTATTTCCACTGTGTATTCTACCAATGAAGGCATAGTTTCACCACTAACACACCTAAAGCCCTCGCTGCTAGTCGGCATCCTATGGCGTTTGGGTAACTTGGATTGAGGCGATGTGACCAACCGGGTACGGGGCACCTCTGAGTCGCTTCTAGAAATGGGACGTTACATGAAGAAGGTATATTCATATATATATCATAAGTGGAGACTAATACCAATATGGTTTATTTTAATTTGTAATTTAAATTTATTATACATCCAAATGGTTTCATTTTATACTCCCTGTATGTATTTAATAAGACTTTATTGGGTATGGAAAACTATTTTTTAATAATACCCTATTTGATTCATTGATTGGTACCCTAATAGAATTCATAGATGAATGTAGGAAAAAAGGGAGGAACCCAATTATGACTTCTTAAATTATGTCATATGATGTAGATTGGATATAGTTGACTAAGAAATGATTCCAATATTCTCATATAGTATTGATTTGGATTTTTTTATGTATATTGAATAAAATATATTGTTTTCCCATTTGGCCCTTTTCCCTTTAGCCCCATTTTTGAATTACATCATTAAATCATAATTTTTTATATGATAATGTATAATGACACTATTTTATTCTATTTACATTGACTTTTTATACGATATTAACCATTTTTCTATTCTCTATTAAAGTGGGAATAGTCTTCACAACGTAGCATCACAAACCCACTTTTCTAGTCAGAAGTCTCTCGCTATCAGGGGCTCACATGAGGCCTTGCAACCACTATTTCATGTCAAATATGAGTGGACTGATATTAGAAAGTTATAAAACACAAAATTTTTGTATTGTACATGGGAATCTAAAAATGAAATGAGATAGTGGTACCCTTAGTTTTTTCAATGAAAAAAACGTTCAAAGATGAAATTCTTCCCCAGGGTAAAACGTAACATCATAATATTCAAATAATTGATTTTCCATCATTAATTATTGTGTAGGTATCATTAATAGAATGTCATGAATCAAATAAAAGAATTATCATATTACCATTATAGACATTAAATTGGTGGGTATCACCAAAATGAGCTCGATTATTAAAACTATTTAGAGTGATGTAAAAAAAACTTTTCTACCCAGAAAAAATGTGTTTTATTTAATATTTATATACATTCATATATAAAAGTTATCATTATCACATTAAAAAATATCATTTGAAAAAATGAAAATCAATTTAATATTAATCATAAAAACATGATCTTATGTATGTTTTAATATTTTTCTAAAATAAATGATTTTGAATTAAATATTTATAAAATAAATTTGATTATTTAAAAAACAGGGTTATCATCACTATGTTATTTTATTTTCAAAGAATATAAGATTATAAAAATAACATTATAGAAATGTTTTAAATTATACAATTATAAATATAAAATATCATTTTGAACATATAAGTTCATCTTATAATGTCTTAGTTCTTAAGAAATTTTTTATTATAATTTAAAAACTCATTTTGTGTTTTAAATTATTTAAATAAAGTCCTTGTGAAATTAGAATTTTTATTTCATCAATATATGAATAATTTTTATTTATTTTATAATAAATCCATTACATCCTTAATAATAAGTAACCATCACAAAATTTTCATATACATAATTTAAATGTTTAAAACATTCATTTAATTAATGAAAAATTATGTGTTATGTGTGTTTAATTAAAAACAATGTTTTGTCATGTTTTTGAAATTAATTTCATTAAATGCTTCCAAAATCAGGAACTATATTGTCTAAATTTGTTCTCAAGTTTATTATCAATTTAATAAAAATAAAATAATTCACATGACTTTTATTTATTTTGGTGTAATAAATTATTAAATGACTAATATAAGGTGGATGTAATTTTTCTAATTTAACATAACCTATTTACCTTATAGGGACCCATTGTTATGGTTTAAAGTATTACCTAAATTTCATCACAACATTACCTCCCCTATCTCACCTATCATTTTTGTTATTCCATTTGTACCCATTACATAACATTCATTTCCATTGAATAGTCCTTTTTCCTCACTTATAAAAGTTAGATCCCTACACCCCTTGAATACACTACTAATTAAAAAATATGCATGAATATATCAAACAATTTCTCCTCATGGTATAAATTTGTTTCGCCTAATTATGTTGCTCAGCCTATATTTTCTTATACCCAACAAATCTTAGGCCATCTTCATGAGGATGTTCATAGTTCTAAAATACGTATCATGTTATTCTAAATTTACCTCTCTTATCTCTTCCATTATAAAATATTCATTACCGTAGTATAATAATAATATAATAATAATAATTTCATTTGTATTTATTATAATAACTGAAAAAAAATTATTAATTCACTTCAAAATAAAAAAACATCATATTGAGTGTGTTGGAATGGATTACATCTTCCACAATGAGACACTTTCAATGTTTCATCAATAACCATAATTTAAGGAATTTAATATTGTAATTATTTATGAATTTTATTTATAAAATTTATTTATGACTCTAAAATTTTCACTTAATATCAACCATCACCAATTTAATTTTTTATAAATAAAAATACACTAATATTGTATGGTGTGTAATACCACCTCAATGAATAAACTCATTTAATTTAATTTCACCTCCAAACATGAATTGTTTTAGTATATAGTGGATAATTATATATGATAAATATTATAAATATATATAATTAATATAGTTCATTTAGGATAACATAAATATTAATAATTATTGTTGGGTAATTCATCGGTTTAAGTAAATAACTAAAAACATGTATATTATTATTTTCATTTTATAAAACGATAACTAAAACTAACATGTATTTTTATTATAACAAATATTCCTCTTAAAAATTTCAATTCTTGTACCATAATTTTTGTAAACACTGTCATTTTTGGAATAAAAGGAATATCAGTCGCCATTTTATGAACCATGTTTACAATGGTCATGATCATTGATACACTATTTTGAAAAGATATTTCCACAATATATACCTTAATAGAATTGTTATCAATGAAAAATATAAATTTAAATGTTTTCCAATAGGGTTATAAATTTTAATTATTTTTTTACTTTTATATTATAGGATTTATAATATTATCCATGTAAATCATCGATAAATATAAGTGAATTTATAACTCAAACACCAGTCATTGAGTTATTGAATTTATTATTTTAAATTAACATTTCTTTTAATTTGACATTATTTTGATATTAAAAATTTTACTTCTAGGGAATTTTTTTTTAATAAATTTAATTTCATAGAACGATTTTCATTTAATTTTTCTTAAAAATGGTGTAGTGTTTTTTAAAATAGACTAATAACATTGAAATTTAAAAAAAATTAAAAATATCTATTAATGATTTATGATTCATTACATTCTAAATTATATGACTCCATTATATTTATCTACTATGTTTCATACTACAGTTCCCATTATCATGCGATTATTTTCTAGGGTCATGTTTTTTGTAATGAGATTTTTAATTCCTGAATGTATGTGGATAATTTAGGGAACCCATTTTATTTCCATGGGTTCCTTATATTACTGAATGGTTTTCATTGGAATATTAATTATGAACCCTTTTCATTCCAAGATTTATTTATATGATTATTTGGAAATATCAGGAAACCCATTTTTTTATCTGATTTTTTTTAGGATTTGATGATTAAATTCAAGATGCATACATAAATTTTGATTATGAAATATTTGATACACATATAACCCAAAAATGTATGGGTTAAATAATTATATATAATGAGATAGAAATTTTCTTTGAACAAGTTAGTATATATCTAGGTTGAAATGGGTGAGCATTATTTATTTTAGCAACACTCAAAATTTTATGAGTCAATGTGTTAGAGGGTATCCATATTCAAAATGATGAGAAATATAATATTTATGAATTTCCAAATTTTCTACTACATTTCAAACCCAATTTTTTATGCATTATTTTTTATTATCTATGTACATGGAAAATTTTTTATCATTTCAGATGTTTTGTCAATATTGAATGTTCATTGTAAACAATTAATATTCTATGGTATATTAAATCAATTATTTTTCCCTTATTCTTTCTTTTCCACATGTTTATGTTATAACCATTATATACAAACTTATAATTCCCCTTAATCATAACTTGAAGATTATTATTTCTTGTGTAATGTATAATAGAGTGTCATATTTATTTAGAAATGTTCCCCAAATGTAATATATTTGTATTATGTTTCTTATTTGCATGACATTTGATCCTTTTGGTACATTAGTTGTTCCACTATTTATGGGTTTAATAATTAAACCCTGAAATTAATATATTATTTATATATATTTATCAGGGGAATCTTCACTTAAAATAGAGGTTGTGCATTTTCTACAATGATATATTAATGAATAACTGACTCTATTTATGCAATAACATTAGAGGTTTTAAGGGTTTCATTAGGAGCTCAAATGATTTTTATTTTTATTATTGAAAACCATAATGAATTAATATTAATAAAACAATAACAAACATCATAATAAGACATTTTTAGTGTAAATTGTTTTGAGAAATGTTTATGGTCCATGTTATATTATAAGGATTGTATGTTCACTATATAAGTTAAATTTCCTTTGGATACTCCTAAAAGGGTGAGACTGATTCAACAGATGTGGTCCATTCAACAAAATGAATTTCTGGATGGTAGAGTGTGTACATATAAAAATATATTTTATTCATATTTTATTTTCATAAAATTGGTTTTATCTAAGAACAAACATTTTATTCAAGTGGAATTATAATTATGATTTCAATATTTATTTCCATGGCTACATATTATGACTATTTGATATAACAAATAGATGTAATTAATTTTTTCTATAACATGATAATACTAAATTTCATATATAAGATATGTACTAAAGGTTGTTATGTCAAAAATTTACCTTCATTATTTTAAAAGATGTAATGGTCCAATTATGGATTCAATCAATATTTTTTAATGGGAATATATGTTTTAGGTATGAAATAAAATAATTTTCTTTAATTAATAATTTTGAGGGTTCTTGTATATACAATATATTTAGTGTCAGTGTTGTATTATTTTTAATATTGTATGTGGGTAATATAAAACATAACAAAAATGACATAAATACATTACATTATGAATATATATAGTGCAGAAATAAATTCAATGTGAAAGATATTGGAGAAGAAACCTTCATACTATGGAGGAATATATATATATATATATATTTAAAAGGACTCTTAGACTATATAAAGTAACATATAATGGTATAGTTATTAATATTTTTTATGATGAACTCAAAATTTTTGTATTTACATATATTTCCAAACATGAATATTTGCATGACTCAATATGCTTCTAAACATTTAAAAGGGAATCCTAAGATCCTATATGAATCATACAAATGTTCAATGATGTCTTTTATATTATTTAAACATCCCTATCATTCTTATTACATGAATTTAAAATTATATATACAAATCCAATTAAGGTTATATTCACTGTCTTTATATCATGAATATTCTGAAGTATTTGAGAAAAAAATTAAAATTTGTTCTTGTTCATTGGTGGTGAGGGTGAGATCATTATAAGGTGTTACACACATATTGGATTAAAAAATGATATGATTATATATTTTTATGTGTTTTCATGTTATTCATCATTAGTTGATATATCAATGGGAAATATTCAAAATAGGGATCTATGGGTGACTCAATGAAAAAGTAGGAATAAGTCACAAAATAAAATATGGGGAATTAATTTTTTTAGATATAAATTTCTCTTAAAGAACATGGGGAGGATCTGATAATAAAGGGATAAAATAATATTTAAGGTTATAATATGAGAATTATATCTCTATCCAAAAATCCAGGAAATCATTAATGAACTAACCACATCCCATCAAAAAACTATATTTTTGGATAGATCAGTGAGATTGGATATATAAGGATATTTTTAGATAATATTAATGATGACATGGTTTCTAAATTGATAAATACATTAAAAAATTTAAATTACATGTTTTTATAAATTTCTCTATATTCTACATAAATTATATACCTGATTTAATGATATTTTTTAGTGGAATTATAAAAATGTTTAATAGTACAATATATTTTTGTTTCTATTTAATTCATGTGTCGTAAATATAAAATATTAATAGTTAAATAATAAAGTAACATAAATATATAACATTTCTTTTCCCAAAATAGTGATAATCAATGATTGTTGTAGGTTATGATTTAATAAAAATTTAGTATGTGTATAATTTTTTATATTATATTAATTAAAATCAAGAGATGTTAATTGGAGTCTTATAATCTCAAAGAAATCATAATAGTATAATACATGAAATTTCATATAGTCTTGGATATAATTAATATTGTATTCATGATATGAAAGTCCCTTTTTTAGGTTGAAAATATATTTATAATGTGCAAAATTATACATTAATATCAATTTTATAATAGGCTTAAGGTTTAGTTATTCATGGTTTTTTAGGTATGTTATCAATCATGTTTCTAGAAAATGTAAACCAATATATAATTTTTCATACTATATAAAATGTATTATTTTTGGATTTGTGATATAATTTGATATAGGAAATTAATGGCCTTTCTTAGTTGAAATTCATGTGATGTGGTAAAATACATTAATTACTTTTTATATCATATATTCATTCAAATTCATCAGTGAATTTTAAAAAATCACAAATGTTTGTGACGAATAATATAATATCTTTGTGTTCCATGTCTAGTGGTAACTCTATTTAATGGAAAATGGATTATATAAATATGTATATTATGTATATAGATACATAATATGTTATAAATATTAATATAGAGAAATTATTTTTTTATATCAAGATCATTATAGTCCCATTAAAAGATTTAGTATCAACTAGGTTTTCCAATATTCTATTTTTTTATTACATATTTAAACTTATAAAATTTATCCCACTGATCCTTAATATTAATGACTTCATATATGTCTTGATAAAGAGGTCAATGAATCTACCATGGTTTAGAAATAAACTATAAAGTAAATATACACTACATCCCAATAATTCACATTTTCCATTTAATAATAGGAGTTGTAAACCTTAATAAGGGGTTTTCTAGATCACCCACATAATCTTTATTCACATATCTCTATAATTTGAATAAATCCTTATATAAATGGTTAGATGAGTATACTCATCATCATGAAATAAAATCACACATTTGAATTATTAAAATTCTATATCAACATTATAGAATAGTAAATATTAATAATTGGGATATATATATATATATTTTAACAAACTACTAAATTCACACTTTTACATCAATCTAAAATATATGAACTTGTGAAATAATCATAAACCATTAATACAAGTTTCATGTACCAACAAAAAAATTATATGAATAATATTTTCTATAGATTGAGTATATTTAGTATACTATATATGTATTTTCATATAAATATGTCAGTAGTCACCTTAATTACTTGTTTCATTGGATGTCATTCTTTTCTATGTTCTTAAAAAGTAGTTCTATATTTACCAAATTATGTACTCATCCATTCCTAATCTAAACATTACCACAAACCTCACTTAGATATTATTCTATCATGATTCAACTCTTCCAAGAGTCTTCCGGAGTGAGAAATATAATTAAAAGTAACCCTCTATATCTTTATCAATGTGAAATAATGTAGCAATTATCAGTAATGTTGGAAAATCAATTTCTAATATTCATTTAAATTTTTAAATGTGAGTCCAAAAATAAATAAGTCAGGATAACCAACAAATATGAAATTTCACTATGAGGATACGCATTATATATCATAAAAACATTTAAAAAAATATGCTCATAAGTAAAAAGCCCTTATTGTGATAAATACACTCATACAAAAAAATTAATTTTACCTGATTTAAAATCCACTAAATCTCTCTAATATCAAAAAAAACAATTATGTCCCCACCAAGACTCCATTAAAATATGATAAATGTGAAAATATTTTTTTCAAATGAGGGTTTATTCTATAGTACATTTAGTTAGTATCTCCTTAAGAAAACTCATGTTTCAATATATATATATATAATACTAAATACTCTATAAATAAAGTTAACCTATAATATAATATATTATTTCATGAATACATGTCCAAATTTTTAAGGTTTCACCACAATCACACACCCCAAAATATAATAAAATATCAATAAAACAGTATTCCATAAAGGTACTATATTACCAACTAGGTTTTCCTATATTCTAATTTTTTATTACATATATAAACTTATCAAATTTATCCCCTATATTGACAGTCAATTATAATTTAATTGAATGAAATAATGACATGGAATTATTCATAGATATTTAGGCCCTACATAAACCCCAATCACATAATTAAAAATCATAAGTGATGAAGAATGATGAAATTCTCAAAAAGTATATAAATTGAATAGATTCTCATCCAGAGGTAAGTCATAATAATTTTCTATAGTGTGAAAATTTAAGGCCGATTTCTCATGTTTGTTGAAACTCCGGATAGTAATGTATGTGTTGATGTTAGAATCCATCATCACACTATTTATTTATATATGGTAGTTCTTAACCCTATATTGAGAATTTGAATATCAATAGCTTTCAATGTGATGATTATAAACATCTATAGATCCAACGCCCTTCCAATTTGAGTGTTGAAGGAAGTTCTTAAAGTATTTTTGTGAATAGAACACAACAATATCATATGAAATCACTATGATTGTTACATTATTTTTAATTATCAAAATAATTTTATTAGTGAGTATTATGTCCACTAGTGGACAGTTATGTTAAATGTGGAAACATTAGGGATATTCCTCACACATAGTGATCATTTAAAAATAAATTGGAAGTAGTTGATATTAGAAAAGATAAATAAAAAGATATAAATGATGGAAATTCCATGATCAAGAAGTTTATAACTTAGTGGAACAATATATTTTCTCTTATATAGTATACCATTATTCTGTCATAATTTTTTTTAATATATAATAATGAATCTCACTGTTTTATTTGTAAAAAATTAGTTCAAGGATTATGTATTTAGATTGAAAGGATTCCTAGTCATTAGTTTAATATAAATCAATGATTGGTTATAAAATGTAGGTATTGGTATCTTGAAGGTTTTGTTTAGTGGAAGTGTAATATTAATCATCATGGGAGATGATTATTCAGAAATATAACCACATTATGTCATTATTAACAAGGATTTCTTATACTATGGTGGATCCTAATATTTTTTTTATAAATATTGTGTTGTAATAAAATAAATTAAATGTTAATATGAATATTTTTCATGAACATTGTCATCAAATAGATTATTATTGTTTCTAAAATTCTATATTGTAACTATATAGTTTAATGTTATTTGAAAATGAGAAATGTGTATAAACCATACATATGTTGTTTAAGTTTTTTTTTTATATTTTATATGTAAGGTTGTTAATTTAGATACACATTGTAAAATTATATTTAATATAGAAATATATATATATTCTTATCTCTATTTAAACATGTCATATTTATCCCACAGACCATTCATAATAATGATTTCAACATCATTAAATTTTATGAAAAGTTTCCATTCAATAAATTTCATCTTTATATGCAGCCTCAGTTATGTGTACTATGATAGTCAATAGTATCAAGAGAATATATATTGATTTACGTTTTCCGAGTAATGGATTATAGATAAAATCCATTTTCAATGATTGATGACATATTGGATGAGTTAAAGGGATGAAAGTAGTTTAAAGATATAGCTTTGTGGTCTGGGACGAAATTGTAAGGAAGAGGTTATTTGGAAGATGAAATATGGATTTTGAGATTGTAATTTCAAGTATATACTTATTATATATTTTGTTATAAATGAAGAAAAAATTTATATGGGTTCTACACACTGATTATTTCACCCTTATCCTAGTAAATATTTTAGGGAATTTATAAATGACATGATGGTTTATTCAACATCAATGATATCAATTTCAGATTATTTGAGAATATCTTTCAAATTATTTTCCTAGAATCAGTTATGATAAATATGTTTTATGTGAATACTATTTATTGGTTATGTTTATTTTCTTTTCAATTTATTTTATAAAGAGTTACATATATGGACTCATCAAAGATCATTGATTTTTTTCCTTGGGCCAAAAAAAATTTCATAGTTGAATATTTTTATTAGATTGATGTGGTATTTAAAATTTTATATGTCTAAATTTTATAATTTTTTAGTAACATTGTTGTTGGAAACAATTAATGTTAATTTTATTCCTAGAATTTATAGTGTATGAACATTATTTAGTACCTAATGGATAATTATATTAGAAATAGAATTCGTTATTTCCCTAATGATGTCTTTATATTTAATACTTATTTGGAATGTTGACTTAATCAATTTCGTTAATGTTTTTGTGAAATAGTTGGAAATTATATTTAATATATAATAAAACATATAACCTTATAATTCAAACTATGAAAATTATAACCCTGACATTGTAGTTATAGAAATTTCATAGATGTTTTATGGATATTATTTTCATAAGTAATACATTTTTTTATAAATAATAATCAGTTATGTTATATATTATAGTATGGGTATTTTAACCTATTTATGTGATAATGGGAAGAAATATTATAGTTATATGATTTCGAAAATAAATATACTCCAATGAAATATTTTATGGAAGTTGATTCCTTATGAAAAATCATATATAGTGATATTTCTAAATAATTTAATGTTTAATTTATTATTATGTAACTATTTTTGACACCTCATTTGAAAATGGGGGTGGTTGTTGGTGGTGGATGTTCATAAAATAAGATTAAATATTCACCTTTTATGTAAATGGTAGTGGGGAAATGAGACCATGGAGTGGTGTTATGGATAAATAAGTTATCAACATATATAATGTTATACAATATATAGTGTATGATTAAAATTAGTTTTTTTAGAAGGGATGGTAACTTAATATAACCCAATACTTTTACACATATTATTGCAGGATGTTTTAACAAAAAATTTCAATAAACCCCCCCCCCCCCGAATATTGTGATCCCTTGTTTCAATGTATTAACAGGTTAGAAATACATCAAAAGGAAACTAAAATATGACATTCTTATTTTATTTTCCAAAATGTGATCCTAAGTAAAATTTAGATCCAAAAAAACATTGGAAACTGGGGATGAATAAATGATTTAGTGAGTAAAAATATCTGTAAGGGAATAAATATGATAAGGAAACATAAAATAAGAGTTAAATGTATAATATGATACAATAAAATAATTGGATCTTGATTAGTCTCATTTAAACATAAAATAATGAACATTGAATCAAAAGGTCGATGAAATATAGGAAATTTGGAAGTAAAATATAACTTGATATAAACATGAGTTACGAATAACTACATAGACTATGATACACAGTGGACAAAGTCCCATAATGGATAAGGATTATTATATATTCTAATATATAACTTCACAATCACCCAAAATATTCTCACAATACGTTATGGAAAATTATGGGTGCACCCATCCAAAAATATTTGGGATTATTTATACCCCAAAAAGAAAATCAATCTTATGGAAAAAAATAATAATTAACATTTTAATGAAAATGGGTTGCAGAATATTTCTTCAAATAATAATAAATGGAAATTTAATATTGAAGTAATTTATATAATAACTAAAATTATTATATTACCCTATCAAAATAATAATGTAAAATCTTGGTGACTATGTGAGTTTAAAATATCCAGAATTTAGATTCATTCCAGTACGTTATATTCAGAGTGAATTTAAGTTATATAGATAATGGTTATAAAAAATAAAAAGGATTACTTAAAAATATCCCTTATCACATTCTCGATACATTTAATGTGTTCATTATTAAATTTTTTAATATATTCATAACTTTGTATTTATTCACATTACAGATTTTCTATTAAAAGTTCATAATTTATGTGAAATATTCTTATTTTATCATCAAATATGATTTTTGAGAACTATTTTAATTAATCTATATTCAAGAAAATTTAATGTTCTAATCATACAACTCATCCTACTAATCCATATTGCGTGATTCATATTTTTATGGTTCTCTATTCTATATAGAACATATCAGAAGTATGAATCATTTTCTAATTCTTCCATTTGAAGTATCATATGGTCCACAATAGAAGGCCCGCAAAATCATTGATAAAACTAAACTCGCCATAAAGATTAAATTTATGGGCTCAATCAAGTTGTCTAAATTAAATTATTATCCTCCAATGATCTATGGACAGTACAAATAATATTTTATAAACATTTTAAGGCCCAACTCTACCAAAAAATATACCAAATGATGTTTGGAAGTCCATCCCACCATTCTATCTATGAAATGAAATCTGAACACAAATCATGGCATTTATCATGAGCTCACATTTATATTCAAAAATTCATTCTCATTTTGGCCAAAAAAAGTGTGGAAAAAAGGACGGTTTATAATTGTTAATTAATATCGCTATAAATTTTGCTCATTTTGTCCAAATGCCACTAAATATTGATATTTTAATGAAAAAATTAATATCTACAACACTAAAAAAGATTATTTCTCTAGATTCCGCTGTCTAATTTAACAAATCAGAGGTTCTTGTGGAGGGGTAGATTTGGAATGCAAACAGTTCACCTCCTTGGGCTGTAAATACATCCCCATCCATTCCTAGAAAGGGTTTAGTATATTAGAATAGTGGTGGATAAATTTGATTGAACAATGCCTTTCCAAAGGACTATTTTGTCTTATCAGAATCATGTTTTCACATGATACAGCCTTCTGTCTTTCATTCTTTTCATGTTATTTTGTGTTCTTCTTATTTGTAATAATGTTAATTTGTTTTCATTTCAATGGAGTTTTAATGAAGTTTGTTATTCCTATTATCTTATTCAAATCAGCCTTCTATTTTTTAATATTAATGTTATTTAAATTGTATAAATAAATTAAAAAATAATTTTCTTATACTCTTGTTCTTTTAATCTAAATTCTATACATAACATTAACTTTACCTTTTTATGTTTGTTCAGAACACTACTATTATCTTGAACCTTTTTTTATTCTCTTTATAATTCATCATATTAAAAATTAAAACCATATTATTATCCAAACTAATGGATTATAAAATATACCATTGTAATGTGTTATAATTCAGGGATGTTATGTTATTGATATCTTTTACTCGATGAATATTCTGTAAATTAACATTATGTATGCTAAACAAAAAATTTCATGGATTAGTAAAATGCTTCGTTTAATATGTGATTCCCATGGATTATTGGACCCATAAATTCATTACCATAAATATGATATGATTAATATTAAAACAATATGTTACCTAAAGAGTTGGATTAAATCCTTAAAACTTAGGAATTTCGATCAAAGTCATCTTGTGAAGTGGGTTTTAATTTAATAGAATATAAAGAAAATCTCTAGGAAATCCTCAGCGTAACTCTATAATAATGAACTAACCCAAATATTTATTAAATTTATAAATCCAAAATCAAGCATAAATCACTTCATTTATTCATTTCAAATAACCCCCAATCAAAATAAAATCAATTAAAAACAATAGACTATTAAAAGTACCACCACTGAGGATTCACTCGAGTTTTACAATACATGTTATAAAAAACAAAAATCGTTAGATATTGATAGGAGAAAATCACCCATTGTTAAAATGAAACTGTTTCTAAGGATGGTAGTATTATTATTTAGTAGTTTTGGATTTAAAAACACTAAAAAAATAAACAAAAAATATGAAAAAAAAACACAAAGTAAAACATATCATCCTATAAAATTCATAAGCATATAAAACCACAAAAAAACCATCTTCCTCATCCTTCCCAAACATCCATGAATTCCACGTATCTTTCCAAACATTCCATAGGATTTTTTTATCATGGAAATAAATTGAACTCTTCACAAACTAAGATGAGATATTAGGGATAATCAAATCACTATAGAACCAATCATTGTCCAACAAATTGTTCTAGATATGTCCAATCCTTGGGAACAAAACCTTAAATAACTCACTAACCCTCATACTAATTATTCACCCTTTGGTATAAAATAACAAAATATTGAGGCTGATTTCAAACTCAAATCAGGTTTGATTCCTCTTCTACCTTATTTTCATGGGTTATTCATTGAGCATTCTAATCTTCACATTAAAGAGATCCAAGTGGTGTGATCTACTATGAAGCCTCAAGGGTTTCTGATGAAGAAAATAAAACGTCAAGCATTACATTTCTCCCATTATGACTCTTCAATGTTTTGGATCTACTACCGATATCCTAATTCAATAACCACATGCTATGACATGAAACAACTCTACTTAGAGAAATTCTCTCCTGCTTCTCGTATTTCTTCTATCTGAAAGAAAATAAGTGTTATTCGTCAATTCCCTAATGAATCACTACATGAGTAATGGGAGAGGATAAATGATCTTGAGGAAACCTACAAACACAACCAAATTGTAAGTCCATGACCCCAGTTACCCAGAGTCGGTGAATTATTACATAATATTGGAATGATACAAGGAATCTTTTCCCGAAAGACTGATCAGTTTAGTATCCTTGCAAGTAATAGATACATAAATAAGTATTATATTACATAATGAAATAAAAAACAACATTGTGTCCCCTTTGAACACTCTTATATCCCTTAACCTATTCCTATAGGTTAATCGTAATATACTTCTTTTCATCCTGGAAAAAATAAAATATAAGAAATGTGTGAGCTTAGATGCTCAGTAAGGATAACATTATAGTGGAAACTATCTTAAATAATCATTATCTTTTAAGGAAATGTATAATACTAAAACACAAGACTTTTAAAATAAAACATCATATTAATATAGAAAAGATAAATCAAATTATGACATTTACATATTCATAAAGATATTCTACTAGTCGAATAATCACATGTAACATCAATAGCCAATTTAATAATGATGGAATGCGTAAGGCTATACATCATAACCTCATATACAATTCCTCATGCCAGTACTAGAAATAATATTTTTTTCAAGGCCTTTTTCCATTACACGGGTTTTTTTCATGCGGCTTACCGATGCATTAAGGTGTTTTTGCGGGCTCCACTTGTCACTTCGTAAGTCATATCCATTCCTCATATGAAAGTGTTGAAACATAACATAAACATTACTATTAAAACAAGAATTATAAATGTCAATACATTAACCATAAACCATGAATGGTATAAAAATACAACATCAATTTTCAAACATATCATAACTCATTCAATAAAATATGGAAGATCATATTATAAAAAATCAACCTCAACCAAGAATGATATTTTGTGAAGGATGTTGACATAGTTGAAAATGATCCGTAAAACACTCTGAGAGAAATATCCCTTTTTGTGAAATCATTAAAAAGTAATGAATTTATAAAAAAATTCATTTAAAATATATATTTGATTCAAAGTTTCCCATACCACTTTTAATCTTTTGAAAATAATTAATATTTAAAATCAATCAATTTGATATAAATATATCCTTAAAATCATTTTTAAAAAACGGAAAATAATTAAATAGATTTATAAAAAAAATCATTAAAACATTTAAAATACTAATATTCCAAAACTTATCCTCCCAAAAAAAATAAAATATTTATTTTAAAATCTTTTTTATGAAACATGATCATGGATGTTAAAAATGTCACAGTAAATACTTACTCATAAACAATCTCAAATAATAAAGAGATTGAGGAATTAACCCTTACCTTGTAATTTTCCTTGATCGAGGGTGTGATAACCTCTAGTATAATAGTAAAATCATTTTTATTATAGAATAAAAGAAACACAAACATAAATATGATACCATATATGATCTTATAATATTGCTTTGTTAATAATCTTTTAGTTATATCATTGTTTCGGGTGTTAACTGGTTCATTCTCCATTATATGCTTGGTTAAGGAAGCCATGTTTGTTATGGATCAAATATATTTGATTAATATCCTAAATGATATTAAGTTATTAAACATTATTTTAAATCATAAAATGTTAATTATTCTTGAATGGTTATGATGCAGATTAAATTTCCTCGCGTTCGTGGAGACATTAATCTGTACATATGCATGAGAGACAATATCATTATATTGGTGGTGAATTATTATAATATTGGATGGTATATCATATATAAATAATCATTAAAATATTATATTTATTATTCTCATCCATTATACTCATTATTATACCCATAAAAATAATCAAGTTCTCGAATAACGAATTATACCACAACGTGGAGTCGGTAAGCCGTACGTATGCACGTATTGTGACATGTCATTTATTGGATGTAAAAATATATAATATGGTTGTACAATATCTATAATAACATAAAAGTATTTAAATGTTACTGTAGTTATTATTTTGGTATGGAATCAACCAAGAAAGATGAAGTGGAAGAAGAAAGGAACTTTGAAAGTGGTGGGGAAATTATTACCTCTTCTTCGTATGTTTCCTTTTGAGATGATCAAAAGGGCTCCAAAGGTCGGTTTTATGATCAAGCTATGGCCTATAGGTCGATTTGAGGGTAGTTGGGAGGATATTTGAGCATGGTTTGGCTGATCCAAATGGATATGTAGGGTTGATTTTGGTATAATTGGAAGTACCATTTTATAATAGAGGTGAGAGTCACTTTAGGAAAAGCTTGAGATAATATTTTATTACAGAATCATATTAGATTTATAATGGCTCTAGATGGATTTAATTAGAGGATAAAATGGGGGTAAGTCAAAAACCTATCATCCAGTTGGTTTAAGATAGGTATATGTCACCATATTAACCTAATTATTTATACTTATCTATTATTTAAATAATTTAAATTTTCCATATATTCTTGTATTATTATAATAATTTTTAATAATCCTAATATAAAAAGCCTAGAGAACCCTAAGTGGTTCATTTATGAAATATCTATCATTATATGAGTCCTTGGGATGAACCACATACTTTTAGGAATATTATATCATTTAATAATATAATATTTGTTTTAAAAACTCATTTATGTAAATTCTGACATTATTTCGTATTTTGTTTTTTTTGAAAGTCATAATAACTTTTTCACTTTGAAAAAAATTATTTAATAAAAAACAATATATCATATTAACATAGAATTTTTTTTAATGCATCAAAAGTCTAAATATACATTTTTAGGATATTTGTAATAAAAATTATTTTAATCATTTAATTAATAAGGTAATTATTGCATCATCATCGTTTCAAAAATAAATTTAAATATATAATATCTAAAAATAATAAAAAAATATCATTATGTATGAATTATTTTTTTCATTATATTTAATATTTATATTCGAATTTATCTTATGTATAACCTTGTCTTTAAAATATTTTAGTTATTAAACTTTGAATTTAACTCTTTTAATTCTTCTTTAAATAAAATAATAATAAATATCATATTATAATAGAAGTGTTCCAAACTGATCATATTTTATTCCTAAGGTTGATTTTGGTGTAAGTAAACTTATCCAATATAATTAGTACATGTGTTAGGGTAATTATAATATCATTTTTACCTTTAATTGCCCTATTTACTTTCAACCGTGGAAAATAAAATTCGAAAGATACTATTCACCAAAATTACTTTGATCCTATTGAAACACATTGTAATTATTGATGTCAACCATGTCTTTTAAATATTTGAAATTCAATTCACAGATGTGGTAAAATTACATTTTAAGAAAATTTGCTAACGTGTCTAGAAGGTGCGTAAAAAACATTAAAATGTTCAATAAAGTTTTATAAATCATATTTTATTCTAAAATGACTCCAATGAATTATATTGAACTAATATAGGTATTATTTCTCTATTTTAACTTAAAAACATTAAATAAAATAAATTATTATTTAAAAAAATTTGGTTGTAAACAATAACAATGTGTTTTTCACTATTCATAAAAAATTTAATGATTTCTGAAAAATACAAAAAATTCACCGTAAGAAAATTTTGAGATTTTGAATCAAAAAATGATATCTATTTTATAAAATTAAATCATATGGGTTCCATTAATGAATTTAAAATTAATTTCTGTTATTAAAACCAAAAATCGGGTTTTAAGAAGAAAAAAATTTCAAAAGATTGACATGTGATTATGAAAATTTTAACGGTGAAATTACATCCAATGACCTACGTTATATTAAATGATTAAAATATAATATTATGATACCTTAAAACCATTAAAATTAATAATTTAACAATATTATTTTTCTCATTTATAATGTCGTTTTCAATTAAAATTTAGTATTTTTACTATTCATCAAAATATGAAAGTTATCATAAATGCACAAAAAATGTATCCAAATTTTTTTTATGCAATGATTCTAAAGAAGAATTTAGTTTAATTAATTTGAATATATAAAAGTTTAAAATACTTGATTTAAGAAAGGATCTCAATTAGAAGGTTGTAAAATTGCATTTCTTGATAAATTTCTGAAAAAATAAATTTGTTCTTATATTATGTCTTAGAAACACATAAAATAGATTCTAAAATTATATGGACTTTTTAAAATTCATAATTTAGTTAATACTATTCATAAATTCTTTTTGAACGGCTAGTTTGGTAAGTCATGGTGCACTTGAACTTAGTGTTTTGTGAAACGTAAGCTATTAAATTACATTAAAGAGATAATTTCATATGAAATCTAGGGGTGTCACAATATCCCCTCATTTAATAAATTGTGTCCACACAATTTTAAATTATTCTTCGAAAATAATTGGTTTAAAATTTATAATACCTTTGTAGAAAACCCACATCATATATAGGGTTAATAAAATTTAGTTTTAATAAGAAGGAAAGGAAAATGAAAAATTGACCACCAAATTAGGGCTTCAAATAAGAGAAAATTGGTGGAAATTATAGACACATAATTAGATATAAATCATAAATATTTATAATGACTGATTGAGGTCATTAATGAGAAATAAGTGAACAATAATATGAAAATTGAGGTCTTCAAATCCATAAATTTATGATGAGTTAAAATATCATCGTTTGAACAAACATATCGTATTAGGAGAACACATTTCTAGTTTTATGATCTATTACTCAAGGATTATTAATAATTTTCGTTTTAGAATATGAAAAAATAATAATACATGACAAGTTGAGTTCCAACCTATAACAAATTTCTACCACAAAATCATCTTTCACTCCCAAAGATAATATAACTAAAACAATTTCTATGTATCCCACTCATATAGGGTTTTAAAAAAATAAATTTTTAATTAATCTATCAGAACTATTAAAAAAATTACATTATACAGTCCATGACATCACGTAGGTCAGTGGTAGGTGATGCACCCTTGTTGCCCTTCAGTTGCGGGTTCAGGTCTCATGGCTATTCCGGATGCGACAAGTTGCCGCTCAACCTCCGAGTTGTCCATTTTATAACAATCCATAAATAATCATAAGATATTCTTTAAACATAACAAAAGTATCCAATGTCAAAAATAATTCATTTCAACCTTTATAATTATCTACAATACTTCTGTCCAAACTCACAGTAAAAATATATAAGGAAGGTCACCTAATATACATGTGAATACCATCACCATGTATTGACATGAAATGTGGTAATAAAATGAATTTCAATAAAATAATATTTTAATAGGTATGTACTGCCATATTCCTTCTGTAAAACATAAAATACTAGATATACTCCTTAAATCTAAAAAAGTTATAATCTCCAAAAATTATGGTATAAAGAATCCGTTAATTAGTTCCAAGGGATTCAATAATATCCAATATAATTTATCCAAATCAATCATATTTTATTCCAAAATCAATACCTCGGTATCCAAACCATATTAAGGTTTATCTTTCCATTACCATGTCTTTTCCAAAAAAACAAACTTTCTATTGAGTCACTTTTTTTTCTACCAAACAATCTCAAATCCTTAATGAAATAGTAATGTAGTACAATCCTTATTTATTTCCATAATCCATATAACTAGTACATCATTGATAAAACACTCAAATGATATTATACTTTAATAACAACCTAATAACACTAGTCATTTATCTTCATCTCTAGTAGTATCATAACATTATTATTATCCAATAGCATCACTGGTGGCATAATCAGATGATTTGGACATTGATTCACATAGTGTCCCAACTCCATACAGATGATTCACTATCCATTTGAATCCTTTTTCTTTCCCTTTAAATCATGTTCTTTGTGTCCTTTTTCTCCATACTTGTTACAAACTCACATTCCCATCAAGGATATTCCATTGTTATTCTTTCCTCAGTTATAACATATTAAAAAATCTTCTTTCCCTTCATCCCTTTATCCATCTTTCTCTCTACTATCCTTTTCTTCTCTGACATCCCTTAAAATCCATAAGGCTCCTAGAATTCGTTACTTATCATATCAAAACATGATACAATTTCTTCATATAGTGATAAAACGTGGGATTAAATTTCCCTTCTAAATTTTTTCTTAATTGCACGAATGATATGATCCATCATATTCCTTGGATCATGCGTATTTCTAGAGTTCTCATTCATTCTTATGGGAACCATTTGTAAATAATGGCATACACTAGGTTAGATTAGAAATCTCAATGCATAATTAAAAACTTGTAAAATACCTAACATAAATTTTTTATTTTATGCATATAATCAATAATCATAAAAATGTTTTCTTTCAGAAGGTATATAATCATAAATACATCATAATGGGTTGTAAAAAAAAATTGAATTATCCTAAGACGATCCCCCAAGAGTGTCATAACCAAGAGTGTAGCAAGGCTCGTATTCATGTACCATGATACCCCAGGTCAAGCCCAGAACTCTTTATCAGAGTTTTCACTCCAAGGAACATCAGTTCCAAAGCCGCATCTAGCTGGTCATATTTAGAAAGGGGGTTTATAGCATTTAAAACTCAAAAACTCTCTATATTACACCATTCTGAGATTTTCTTCTATATTAATCCTAAAATTATTTCTTAGTGTTATGTTCTCTAATCAGTGTTTTTATAAATATTTTTTCCAAGGATTGTACTAATCTTCTTCTAATAACAACTGTAGTGCCTCGACCCCAGTTACCCAGATTCAATTCATTATTACATAACATTATCATGGTAAAAGGAATCATGTCCCAAAAGACAAATTATTTTAGTAACTATGGATGTAATAGATACATACATAAGTTTTACATTACATCATGAAATAAAAAAACATTTTGTCCCCTTTAAACACTCTTACATCTCTTAGCCTATTCCTACATGATAATCGTAAAATACTCCTTCGCATCCTGGGAAAAATAAATCATATGAAATTGAGGATCTCAGATGCTCCATAAGGAAACAAATATAGCCTAAACTATCATAAATAAGAAAAAACATTTATGGAAATGTATAATACTAAAACAAGAAGCCTTTTAAACTTAAACATAAGCAAAATCTAGCAATGATAATTAAAATAATTCCATTTACTTATTAACTTTGATATTCTACTAGTCAAATAATAACATATAATATCAATATCCAATTTCATAATGATAGAATGCATAATTCCATACGTCCTAATGACATAGTCAAATACTCGTTCCAATAATACTAAAAATATTTTTTCAAGGCCTTATTTGAAGACACTATTTTTTCTCATGGGAAATAAAGATTCATCGAGGAGCTAGAGTGGGATCAACCCATCACTTACTATGTCCAATGAACTCCTCATATGAATGTGTTGAATCATAACATAAAAATTCGTATTAAAAAAAGAATATGAAATGTCAATACCTTAACCGCAAACTAAGAATGGTATAAAAATTGAAAAACCATATTCAAACATATCATAACTGATTCGATTCAATATGGAATATTGTATTATAATAAATCAACCTCAGTCAATAATAATATCCAACAAATGATGTTGACATAGTTGAAATTGATCAATAATACACTTTGAGAGAAATAACCATTTTGTATAATCATTTAAAAGCCACACATTTATAAAGGAAGTCATTTAAAAGAGATTTTTTAATCATTGTGTCCCAAACCACTTTGAAAATTTTCAAGGAATTAACATTTTAAAAAAACATGTCCATATATATAATTCCTTAAAATAATTTTTAAAACATGGAAATTTACAAAAATATTTAGAAAAATAAATCATTAAAAAATTTAAATTGATAATATTTCTAAAGTATCCCTTGCACAAAAACATAAAATATTAATTTTTAAAACTTTTTAATGAAACCTGGACATGGATGATAAAATGTTGCAATAAATACTTACACATAAACAATCTCATATAAAAATGAGATTGAGGAATTAACCTTTACCTTGTACATTTCCATAATTGAGGGTACGTTAACCTCATATATAATAGTTAATTTGTTTTATTAAATTATACAAGAACCATTAACATAAATATGATATCATATATTATATTCTAATATTGCTTTATTAATAATATTTCATTAGAATCATTGTTTCGGGTGTCAAATGATTTGTTTTACTTTTTATGATTGGTTATGGAAGCCATGTTTATTATGGATAAAATTTATTTGATCCATATCCAGAATGATAGTATATTCTTAAACAATATTTTTAATAATTAAATGAATATTTTTCTTGAATAGTTGTGAGGGGAATGAATTTCATCACGTTCGTTGAGACGGTAATCCATATGTACACACAAGCGACAATATCATTACATTGAAAGTGAAATACTATGTAATTGAATGGCATGTAATATATAAAGAATCATTAAAATTTTATATTTATTATTTATATTACTTTTAATCATTATAAAACCCATCCAAATAATTAAGTGTTTGGATAACAATCTACACCACGATGTTGATATGGTAAGTTGTACGTAAGCACATATGGTGACTTGTCATTCATAGGATGAATAGAATAATGAATATGGTTTTACCTTATTTATAATAACAACATGGTATGTATAAGGTACTAGATTTATTATTTTGGTATGGAAACAACAATGAAAGAGGTTGTGGAAGAAGAAAAGAACTTTGAAAGAGGTGGTGAAATTATTTTTACTTCTTTGGGTGTTTTCTTTTTAGTTGATCAAAAGGGATCCTTAAGATGGTATTATTATCAAATTAAGGCCTCTACGTAATTTTGAGTTTATTTGGGAGGGTATTTGAGGAGGCTTTTTCCAAGCCATATGGCTTTGGAGGTGTTATTTTTAGAGGAGGGGAAATACCCTTTTATAAGAGAGGTGAGGGTCACTTTAGGAAAAATTGACATATTATTTTATTTTATAATCATATTCAGTTTATAATGGCTCAAATATTATTTAATTCAATATTAGGTGGGGATGGGTTGAAAACCAATCATCTTATAGGGTTTCTACATGTTTAGGTCACCATATTAACCTTGTCATATAGATTTAATTCTTAGTTAAATAGTTTTTCTTTTACCATGTATTCTTGTATTTTAATAATAAATATTTACTAAATATGCAATAAATATCCAATAAAACCCCATGTGTTTCATTAACAACATATATAACATTATATTAGTCCTTTTGAGGAACCTTAGATTTTTAGTAATATTATATAATTTAATAATATAGTATTTGTTTTAAAAAAGTCATTTATGTCAATTTTACACTATTTTGTATTTTGTTTTTTTTTGTACATCATAAAATAATTATCACATTGAAAAAATTTATTTAATCAACCCTAACATGTCATATTAACCTATAAAATTATTGTAATGCATTGAAAGTCACAATATAAATTTATTTGGATATTTATAATATCAATTATTTCAATCGTTAATTAATGAGGCAATTACTGCATCGTCATTCTGTACTAAATTAATTTAATTATAAAATGTCTAAAAATTATAAATAATATATGATTTTTTAAGAATTGATATTATATTTATAAAGAATATTTATAGTTTAATTTATATTATTAATAACCCTAAACTAAAAATGGATTACATATTAAATGTTGAATTTAACACTTTTAACTCTTCTTTAAATAAAATAATATTAAATGTCCTAATCTAAAAAAATTGGACCTAAAATATCATATTTTATTCCTAAGGTTGATTTTGGAAGAAATAAACTTTTATAAAATAATTAGGACATGTGTTAGGGTAATTTTAATATCATTTTTACCTTTAATTTCCTAATTTACTTTTAACAGTGGTAAATAAAATTCTAAAGTTACTATTACAAAACATTATTTTCATCCTAGTAAACCACATTATAAATAATGATTTCTACCATGTCTCTTGTATTTTTAAAATTTAATTTACAGAAGTGGTAATATTACTTTTTATGTAAATTTGCTAACGTGCCTAGTATGTGGGTAAAAGACGTTAAAAAGTTCAATAATCTTTTATACATCAAATTTTATTATAAAATAACACTAATTAATTAAATTGAACTAATATTGGTATTATGTGTCTATTTTTTCTTAAAATAAATTTAAAGAAAATAAATAATTATTTAAATAAAAATTTTATTTTAAATAATAACGTAGTGTTTTTCAGTATTCCTTAAAAAATGAAAGTTTTCAGAAAAATACCATAAATTCACCATAAGTTAATTTTGATATTATAAATCCAAAAATTATTTCTATTTTTTCAAATTAAATTTATATTAGTTTCATTAATTAATTTCAAATTAATTCCCCTTGTCAAAACCAGAAAGAGGGTTTTTAAGAAGTAAAAACTGTCAAAAGATTGACATGTGTTTATATACATTTTTAATGTAAAATTACATAAAATGAACTATATTATATTAAATTATAATAATATGATATTATTATACATTGAAATAATTAAAATGTATAATTTAACACTATAAATAATTTCAATTAAAAAAGTTGTTTTCAATTAAAATTTAGTATTCTTTACTTTTCATCAAAATGTGAATGTTATCAGAAAAGAATCAAAAATTTAACCAAACATAATTTTTATTCCCCACTACTACATTAGAATTAAATTTCGTTAAATTAAATATATAAAAGTTTCAAATATTAGATTTAAAAATGGTTCTCCATTAAAGGGTGGTAAAATGGCATATTTTAAAAATATCTGAAAAATGAATTTTTTCTTATATTATGTCTAAGAAACATATTACGTGGATTATAAAATTTTATAGAGTGTATAAAATTCAAAATTCAGTTGATACTAATGATACCACTTTTTGAACGGCTATTTTGGTATGTCGTGGGGAACTCGAACTCGGTGTTGCGTGTAACGTAAACTGTTGAATTACTTTAAAGAGATAACGTGCAATAAAATCATGGGGTGTTACAAAATATTTTACCAAATATAGTTTCAATACATTTATGAGGGGGTTTTATATATGGAGAGAACACTCATTCATGCCTCAAGTGGCAGTTCTCTTGTCGAAAAAACTCTTACAACAGAATGAGATATCATAGGGAATATGGTTTCAAAAACGCAGTAATTCTATACATGAACACATTCTCAAGTCGGAAAAATAAAATAGAATAAATATATAGAGCGAAACAAGATGATCGAGTTGATGAGTGAACTTGCAAGTCTTCTGAGATAGCTAGCAGTGGCTACCAATGCCTTGAACTCATCTTATCCTAAGCAACTATTCCATAAACCTATCACAAATTGTATAATTTGTTTCCTACTAGGTCATCCAATGGAAAAAAGTTTAAATATTCAAGATGCTCTATCTGGTTTATTTATCCCTATGGAGCTCAATGAATCATATGACTAGACTAACACCAAACCTCAATAATTTGGTCTGTTTTTCAGAAACATCAACCAACCCCACTCTATGCCCTTTTCATCACCCTTTAAATAAGTCTTGAGGTATAGTAATCCAATTTCTCATCCCCCTAAAATCCTTCCTCAAATATCAAACAAATTATAATTTAGTTAAGGTGTTGTTAACTCCAAAAAACAATAACGTATTGTTCTTTAACTACAAAGGATCAATCCCCCTATTGATTCTCCTGCATTCCACTATCCTAATATTCCTTATCAATTCCCAACCCAATATAAGCACTTATACAAGAACCAAAATCAAGGTAATATCAATGCAGAATATGCCTCATCTTCCATATAACAATAGAAAAGTGTTGTGGAAGAACTTTCCTCCACCACCTGTTCTATCCTAAAAAACATTGAAACCCAAATTACACAACATTCATCCCACCTTATCCAAAATAAACCATACAATTCTTCAAAACTCCCATCTCAACTGTTACCTAACCACAAGGGTAATGTAAGTGAAATTGCATGTAGATTGAGAAAAAAAATTTCCAAGGCTTATAAAGGATCCTCCAATACCCCTTTAGCTATTGATCATGAAAATTAAAAGAAAAACATATAGATAATTGACTTGATGAAACTCCCTCACCTCATTCTATCCATCTAAGGAACCCAATTCCTTTCCCCAAATCCATTTCTAAGCCATGTAAATCCTTTTATCCCGGTTGTAAAATGATTTAAATGTTTAGATGTGTTGAAGTCATCATTCTCCTAATAGATTCCAGAAAAATTCCCTATATACACCATGATTCCTAAGGAATTGTGCACCCATAAGTGGCAACTTAGGACCTTCGAAAATGAGTCCACCTAGCAGTCCATTCCCATAAAGTGGAATGATCTAGGGACCTTTACGATTCCATTTCAAATTGGAGTTACCAACATTGATGATTCACTCATAGACCTAGGAGACTCAATTAATGTCATTCCCAAGTATATATTCTCCAACCATGGACCTGGTCCCTTACATCAAATGGGTGTTTTCATTCAATTATATAATCAATGCACTACCAATCATGAGGCAATGGTCGAGTATGTAAGAACCCGGTTCTTATTTTAGAGGTACGGGCTTCTTCATTGCTTTTACTTAAGTTTTTTTGAGAAAATATGGAGAATGGGGAAAAATACTAAATTTTGGAACTACATTCCGTGTACTTTATCCACACGTCGTGTACTTTTGGCTATGTAGGGATTAGTACATGGGGCATGTAGCCATGCCGGCGATGAAGGGTGTAGGAACCGACTACACGCCGTGTAGTGGTACCTTACACACCGTGTAGCCAGTCAGAAGGTTTAAACAGTAAGGTGGTGGCGTCGCCGCCAGCTGGGCGACATTACACGCCGTGTACTCGAGAGTACATGCCATGTACTCATGTCGACGGATGAACAGTGTGACGGTGCCACCAAATAAACAGTTAAATGAAGGGAGTACACATCGTGTGCTTGGAAGTACACGCCGTGTACTTTGTTTTTTCGGCTTAAAACAGGCAGTAGCCACCTCATTTGGCATAGGAGGCACTTGATCCATTTAGGAGCCAATGGAGGAGGCTGGATCTTTGATGATCCACCGGGCATTTGTCTGAAATCCGATTCGGCTTCAGACGATTTCGTTGGAACCGCACGGGTAAGCCCTCTCCTCTCCTGGTACCGTTCTTGACTATTCTTCTCCTAACGTAAGTTATTTACGTTTGAATGAGTTTTGTTCTTCGTCAGATCCACGCTGTTCTTGGGAGTTTCTAGAGTCGTCATTCGAGTATAACGCTCGTTAACATATGCGGTAGGTGGCTTTGTGTTTTGTTTTCCAATTTCTGTGTGTTTTGTGTGTTTTTGTGCCACGAACCCATGTTTGGGTGTCGTGTGGTTGAGGCCGTTGCTATATTTAATGCCTAGAATTGCATAGGTGATTAAATCGTGATATTAAAATGCTGGTTGGGATCGTTTCTTGGATCAGGAACAGCCCCCGAGGTGTGTTTCACTGTTTATCCGTTTGGCCAGGATACCCGAGGGTATGCCTTTAAATTAGTAATTGTAGAATTTCCTTGAGAGGAATTGCTTATTACTTCTTGTTTACCTGTTGGGCATGGCCCAGTTACCTGTTACCCTGAGGGTGTTTTTTTTATTTAGCCTGAGGGTGTTGTTATGATTAGCCTGAGGGCACTGCACTATTTCGCCCGAGGGCTGTAGTTATTTCGCATGAGGGCAACCGTTCGTTCATCAGGTCTTGACTTCTGTTCCTGAGGGTGACACTTCCTACACCTGAGGGAGAGTTCTGTTACGCAAGAGGGCTATACCTGCGGGTTGGATTCTGCTTACCTGAGGGTAAGGTTTTGGTTGTCTGAGGACGTGGACTGTTTACTAGAAACTCCCTGAGGTGGTTTCTAATATTTAAATGGATAATGAAATGGAAATATAACTGGTAATTAGTTACTTTTGAGTACTTCTTACTTTATTTCATTTTAATACTGTAAACTGTTGTTGCATGCTTACACGTAGTTGGGAATAGGCCTTTGGTGGGTGCCTACTGAGATATATATCTCACACCATGTTTAGGTCACGCTTTTTGGCCCAAACAGATTACATTTCTACAGGTCTAGATAGGGAAAAAGTCCCTATACAGGTACATTACTGTTGCTGAGGAGTACAAGGGCATGGGACCGAGCCTAGGCACGCGATGCCGCTGCCAGCTATTTTGCTTAGTTTTGTTGTACTCTGCTTTTGGTTGTACTGTATTGATGTATAACATATTCTGGCTGTTTTCTTAGAACTTGAAACATGTAGCATCATCACTTATATACTGTTGGTTATATCCATTATTGTAGTTATTTAAGTTGTGTATGTTTATTTCTTCCATTGTTTGTTGTATGTTTATCTTGGTAATCCGCTGCGCTACACTTGACGAATGAGGGAATAGTTTCCCCACTATCAGACCTGGGCCCTCGCTGCTAGTCGGCAGCCTCTGGCATTTTGGGAAATGCGCTTGAGGTCATGTGGTGAACCGGGATCGGGGCACCCATTGCGTGAAACCGGGTCTGGGACGTTACAAAGTGGTATCAAAGGGAGGTTCTTTTCTTTGACTTACTATTTGGAGTCGTAGTCAGGGATAGGATGAATGGTAGTTATTAATAAGCTGTGCTCGGGCGTAGCAAACCCGTGTACAGGGAAAATCCAGTCTACCTCATAATTTTCAATTTTTTTGATTTTGCAATTTTACGGTTGATATGTTTTCACCATTGGGTGACGCACTTGGATTGTGCTGATTATATTTTTCTGTGGGTGCTATGTAGTTGCAACCCGATGAGATGAGGGTATGTCTTCTCATGCATCATATAGGCACATTCTAGAAATCACATGACATGCATAGTTTCCATGCCATGTAGGTGCATTAGAATTATCATGTTGTTGTGATAGTTGATGTGGTAAGAAAAAATGCTGTTGTGATAGCTGCTTGATAAATACCTACCTGTTTGGTTGATCTTGTTTATAGGATGGACGAAAAACATTGGTTTTTGGGGAGTATGGGCCCCCATTGACCGTAATTTGGTGGATCATTGACTGTTATTGGTTATAACACAAATAAGATGTCAAACTTTGATTCGTGGAGTGTATGGGCCCCCACGGATCGGAATTTGACACTTAGGTGTTGTTTTTCAGTATTTTCTGGGTTCCGGGGAAGTTTCTGAGGCATACTGTCTGGAAAACCCAGAAGACACGCCCTGTAGGACCTCATACAGGCCGTGTGTGTTCTCCTGTTTGGGAAGAAAAATGTACTTTTTGAGTACACACCGTGTACCCCGAGTACACGCTGTGTAGTCTCTTCTCGTGTCACAAACCGTGTGGGTGGTGACACAGGGTAGGGAAGGTCTTGGGTAAAACACACCGTGTAGTCTAAGTACACGCCGTGTAGTGTGACCCAGAGTCCGGCCGTGTAACTAACAACACGGGTCGGTGAACTCTTGTACAACACGACGTGTCAATGATGAACACGCCATGTAGTGTGACCTGGGGACTCGGCCGTGTAACTAACAACACGGGCCGATGTCACCTCTTCCTAATCACGTCGTGTACCTGTAGGATACGCCGTATAGTATTGTCTGAGGACAGACCGTGTAGAGTTAATCTGAGTAGTCGGCCGTGTCACAGACGACACGGGAAGTTGGAAAATATCACAGTACACACCGTGTAGATATTATACACGCCGTGTAGTTTTGTTGAACAGAAGCCGTGTGGCCTAGACGTGTAGAAGGACTCGAGCAGGGGAAAGGTAGTCAAGTACATGACCTGTAGTCAGTGTACACACCGTGTAATCTTGTTTTTCCAATTTTGAAATGTCTTTTTCCTCTTGTTCCTTTGTGGTTCCTTCTCTTTCAGTCTTAATATTCATGAATCTAAGGCGTGATTTTGACCTTGTAGGGTCATGCTGTCGAAACGACCGTGAGTTGTTTTCCAAGAGAGCGACAATGATTATACTTCGGAGATGGTGGGCCATGGGCTACCAGTTGATCCACCATCAAAGCCAGATGCAACACCAGTTGTTATACAAGACACAGGCATGGAGGCACAGTTATGTGAAGGCTTATTGCGGTTCATGAAGACCTTTCATGGAGCACCGTAGGGTGCCACAACTATGGCCGAGCTGACGCGTATCTTTCAGCTGCAGCATCCGCCTATGTTTTTAGGGGATGTCAGACCACAGGCTGCAGAGTCTTGGCTAAGATCAATAAAAACTATTTTCGATCATCTAGAGACGCCTCCGGGGCGGAGGGTCAAGCTCGTGACTGACATGTTGCGTGATTCCGCCAAGAGGTGGTGGGATGTTACCACCCAGTCAGAGCATCATAGGGACATGGCGTGGGAAGATTTTCAGTCAGTCTTCTATGAATTCTTCTTTCCCAAGACGCTGAGGGCAGATACAGCTCGATTGTTCATGAATCTGCAGCAGGGCGCTATGTCGGTGATGGACTATTCTTCTTATTTTACGGAGCTTCAGCGTTTTTCACCCGTGCTGCTGGGTGATGAGACGTTGGGAGCCAGATATTTTGAGAATGGCCTTCGGTATGACATCTGAGCACTGTTAAATGTTTTCAGGTTTCCTACGGTACACACGATTTTGAATCAGGTGCTGATTATGGGGAGGAACCTGCAGGAATTAAGTGGTGTGGGCCAGGGCAGTTCAGCACCAGTTACTGGTTCTATTTCTGTTGGAAAGATGAAGAGACATATGGACTTCTCTCAGGGAGGAAGTACCAGCCAGGCAACTTCTTCAGGTGGACTTGTCAGGTGCTACCAATGTGGCAGAGAGGGGCACAAGAGGCCGCAGTGTCCACGAGACCCAATGGAGTGCCGATCTTGCGGCAAGATGGGTCATCGGCAGCGCTTTTGCAGGGAGTTTCTACCAGTGGCTAGTGAGAGAGGTTTTGTACAGACTCCACATGCGGGAGCAGGACCAGTGGCTTCTTACCAGTTTGGGAATTGGAATACGTCAGGGCGTGCAGGGCGAGATGGTGGTCGTCGCCGTGGTATCCAGACACCAGGATCTCAAAGGCAGCAAGGAAGGATAGCTCAGGGTATCCAGGCTGTGTCACAGGGCCGTGACACTGGGCAAGCATATGCAGTGCAACAGACCCAACAGGAGCAGGATCCCAGACCTTCTACAGTCAGAGGTACTATTCTAGTAGCTTCTGTCTTGTCTTCAGTAGTTTTTGATATGGGTGATACACATAGTTTCATATCGTTACCCGTTGTGGAGAGCCTTGGGCTCAGTGTTTCTTCTTCTTCTGATATCATGACACTAGACACTCTGTTGGGGACTAGAACGGCTGGTGTGCGTCAGTGCAAGGATTTCTCCCTTGAGGTTGATGGGTGTCACTTCCCTTGGGACCTCTATGTCTTAGAGATGACGAGCTATGACGTCATTCTCGGGATAGACTGGTTGGTTCCCTTTAGAGCTTTTGTAGACTGCTATCATCACAGGGTGCGTTTCATGTCACCAGAGGGCGGAGAGTTTTTATACAAGGGCGAATGGGATGTTCAGGCGAGTCGAGTTGGACCAGAGCATCATGGGTGAGGTAGAGTCACAGCCTAGATTGAGAGCTTAAATCTGGATGACCAGGGGACTTGTCAGACGTATTTCCCTCCGGTTTTCGATCATTTCGGGGATGTCTTCCTGGACAACTTTTCAGGTCTACAACCGGTGCGTGAGGTGGATTTCACTATCGAGCTTGTGCCAGGAGAAGCACTGATGTCCATTCCTCCTTATTGGATGGACATGCCTGAGTTGAAGGAACTCAAGAGGCAGTTAGAGGAGTTGCAGGAGAAGGGTTTTATTCGACCCCGCACATCTCCTTGGGGTTCTCCGGTCCTTTTCGTGAAGAAGGCAGATGGTAACCTTAGGCATTGTGTGGATTATCGGAAGCTGAACCAGTTGACGGTTAAGAACCGATATCCCTTTCCAAGGATAGATGGTCTTTTTGATCAGCTTCGTGGATCACGAGTGTTCTCAAAGATTGAATTGAGATCCGGATATCATCAGATGCACGTTAGGCCATCAGATATACTGCTTACAGCTCTTCGGAGTAGGTATGGTCTATATGAGTATGCGGTTATGCCGTTCGGACTCACAAACGCTCCAGCTGTTTTTATGGATATGATGAATCATGTGTTCCATCCTTATCTTGATTCATTTGTGGTGATATTCATGGACGACATCTTGGTGTACTCTCACACTCGACATGCCCATGCCACCCATCTTGAGATCGTATTGAGTACACTGAGAGAGCATCGCCTATATGCTAAGATCTCAAAGTGCCTCTTTTGGAAGGACTAGATTCACTTTCAGGGTCATATCATCTCAGAGGTAGGAGTTTCAGTAGTCCTAGAGAAGTTGAGAGCAGTAGTTTCCTAGGAAAATCCCAAGAACGTGTTTGAGATACGGAGTTTCTTAGGGATGGATAGTTACTACAGGCGCTTCATACAAGAATTCTCCCACATAGCAGCACTATTGACAGGTCTGACTATGAAGGGTGTGAAGTTCATTTGGTCAGAAGCTTGCGAGATAGCTTTTCTGGACCTGAAGGGAAGGCTGACATCAGCACCGATCCTGATACTCCCAGAGCAGGGGAAGAGCTATACAGTTTACTGTGATGCATTAGGGATTGGGCTAGGATCCGTTTTGATGCAGGGCGACCGAGTTGTGGCATACAAGTCTTGGCAGTTGAGGCCACATGAGAGGAATTTCCCGACACATGATCTCGAGTTGGCTGTAGTTGTGCATGCGTTGCACTGTTGGAGACATTATCTATTGGGAGATCATTTTTTGGTTTTCACTGACCACAAAAGCCTCAAGTATATCTTTACTCAACGTGACCTGAATCTGAGGTAGGGAAGGTGTGTCGAGTACCTACAACCCTTGGATTTTGAGCTTGCCTATACATCTGGTAAAGGTAATGCAGTAGCTGATGCAATGAGCAGGAAGACTCAGAAACAGGCAGTGCAAGAGGCCAGTGGTGAGTGGAAGCTTATGGCTTTGTTCTATAAGATGCATCTGGAGGTGCAGGACAGTCAGGGTCAGACTTATCTTTCCTCATTAGTTGTGTCATCTACCCTCTTGGACAGAGTGAGGACGAGGCAGCTATCGGATTCAGAAGGCCTAGTTCTACGGGAGTCAGTGGCAAGTGGGGACCCTCCTCCCGGTTGGACAATAGTCAATGATGGGGTTTTGCGTTTCCATGGACGTGTATGGGTTCCAGGGGATATACGTGAGGAGATAATGTGGGAGTTTCATGATTCATCTTGGGAAGTTCATCCTGGGGTTACCAAGATATACCGTGACTTGAGGCATCAGTACTGGTGGCCGGGTATGTAGAGAGAGATAGCTGGTTTTGTTATGAGGTGTTCCACCTGTCAGCAGGTGAAGGAAGAGCATCAGAGACAAGCTGGGCTATTACAGAAGTTTCCCATTCTAGAGTGGAAATGGGATGATGGCGCAATGGATTTCGTGACGGGTTTTCCGAGGTCACCTTGAGGTAATGATTCCATGTGGGTTGTCGTGGACAGACTCACGAAGGTAGCTCACTTCTTGCCGATCAAGGAGACCTTCAGTGATGACGAGCTCTGAAGGCTGTATATCCGAGAGATCATACGTCTTCATGGGGTCCCTCATTCTATCGTTTCAGATAGGGACGCTTGCTTTACGTCTCGTTTCTAGCAGGTTTTTCAGAGGGCGCTGGGTACACAGGTGCTTCTGAGCACATCATACCACCCTCAGACAGATTTCCAGTCAGAGTGGACGATATAAGTGCTAGAGGACATGTTGCGAGCATGCGTCCTAGACTTTGGGGGCTCGTGGGAGAAGCATATACCCTTAGTCGAGTTTGACTATAACAATAGTTTTCAGTAAAATATTGAGATGGCACCATATGAGGCTTTATATGGTAGGCCATTCCAATCACCTTTGTGCTGGTTAGAGGCAGGTGAGGCAGCTTTACTGGGGCCACAACTCGTGCAGGAGACATCTGAGCAGGTCCAGTTGATTCGGAAGCGGATGTCTACCGTCCAGTCTCATTAGAAGTCATATGCTGATCGCCACAGAAGGCCTTTTGGAGTTCGTGGTCGGGGATCAGGTTTTCTTGCATGTTTCGATGAGGATGGGACACAAACGGATCAGGAGACATGGTAAGCTTTCACCAAGGTATGTGGGACCATTTGAGATTTTGGAGAGAGTCGGGCTGGTTGCATATCGGTTTCAGTTACCGCAACGGTACCGAGCCATGCACGACATCTTCCATGTGTCTCAGTTGCGTCGCTACCATTCAGACCCATCTAACACCTTTCAGCCAGAGGAGGTTGAGCTTCAGCATGATGCGTCCTTTGAAGAGAATCCAATCCGTATCGTTGACAGGAGCACGAAAGTTCTATGAGGCCGGTTAGTTCCTCTCGTACGGGTGCTATGGCAGCATGGCCGAGTGCCGGACGAGACCTGGGAGTGGGAGGCCGACGTATGTGCTCAGTGGCCAAAGCTGTTTTGAGCTTATTCTTCGCCACCATTGGAAGGGAAATTCGGGGATGAATTGATAAAAGGGGGGAAGTTTGTAAGAACTCGGTACTTATTGTAGAGGTACGGGCTTCTTTCTTTCCTTTTCCTTAAATGTTTTTGAGAAAATATGGAAATGGGGGAATATCCTAAATTTTGGAACTACACGCCGTGTACTTTATCCACACGCTGTGTACTTTTGGCCGTGTAAGGATGATTACATGGGGCATGTAGCCATTCCAGCAACGAAGGGTGTAGGAACTGACTACACGCCGTGTAGTGGTACCTTACACGCCGTCTATCTAGTCATTAGGTTTAAACAGTAAGGCGGTGGAATCGCCGCCAACTAGGCTACAGTGAACACCGTGTACTCAAGAGTACATGTCGTGTACTCATGTCGACAGATGAACAGTGTGGCGGTGCCGCCAAATGAACAGTTAAATGAAGGGAGTACATGCCGTGTACTTGGAAGTACACGCCGTGTACTTTGTTTTTTCGGCTTAAAATAGGCAGTAGCCTCCTCATTTGGCAGAGGAGGCACTTGATAAATTTTGGAGCCAAAGGAGGAGGCCGGATATTTGACGATCCACCGGGTGTTCGTCTGGAATCCGATTCGGTTTTGGACGATATTGTTGGAACCACACGAGTAAGACCTCTCCTCTCATGGTACCGTTCTTGCCAATTCTTCTCCTAAAGTATGTTATTTACGTTTGAATGAGTTTTTTTCTTCATCAGATCCACGCCGTTCTTGGGTGTTTCTGGAGTCAGCATTCGAGTATAACGCTCGTTAACGTATAAGGTGGGTGTCTTTGTGTTTAGTTTTCCAACTGCTGTGTGTTTTGTGCGTTTTTGTACCACGAACCCATGTTGGGGTGTCGTGTGGCTGAGGCTGTTTCTATATTTAATGTCTAGAATTGAATAGGTGATTAAATCGTGATATTAAAATGTTGGTTGGGATCGTTGCTTGGATCCAGAACCGCCCTCGGGTTGTGTTTCGCTGTTTAGTCGTTTGGCTAGGATACTCGAGGGTATGCCTTTAAAGTAGTAATTGTAGAATTTCCTTGAGAGGAATTGCTTGTTACTGCTTGTTTACCTGTTGGGCATGGCCCGGTTACCTATTATCCTGAGGGCGTCTTTTTTATTTAGCCTAAGAGCGTTGTTGTGATTAGCCTGAGGGCATTTCACTATTTAGCCCGAGGGCTGTAGTTATTTCGCCTGAGGGAAACCTTTTGTGCATGAGGGCTTGACTTCTATGCCCAAGGGTGACACTTCCTACGCCTGAGGGAAATTTCTATTACGCCTGAGGGCTATACCTGCGGGTTGGATTCTGCTTACCTGAGGGTATGGTTTTGGTTGTCTGAGGACGTGGACTGTTTACTAGAAATGCACTGTGGTGGTTTCTAATATTTAAATGGATTAAATGGATAATGAAATGGAAATATAACTTGTAATTAGTTACTTTTGAGTACTTATTACTTTATTGAATTTTATTACTGCACACTGTTGTTGCATGCTTACACGCAGTTGGGCACATGCCTTTGGTGGGTGCCTACTGAGATATATTTCTCACACCTTGTTTGGGTCACGCTTTTCAGCCCAAACAGATCACATTTTTGCAGGTGTAGATAGAGGCAAGAGTCCCTATACAGGTACTTGACTATTGCTGAGGAGTACGAGGGCATGGGACCGAGCCTCGGCTCGCGATGCTGCTGCCAGCTGTTTTGCTTAGTTTTGTTGTTCTCTGATTTTGGTTGTACTGTATTGATGTATAACATGTTGTGGCTATTTTCTTAGAACTTGAAACATGTAGCATCATCACTTATATACTGTTGGTTATATCCACTGTTGTAGTTATTTCAGGTGTGTATGTTTATTGCTTCCACTGTTTGATTTATGTTTATCTTGGTATTCCGTTACGCTACACTTGACGAATGAGGGCATAGTTTCCCCACTATCAGACCTTGGACCTCGCTGCTAGTCGGCAGCCTCTGGCGTTTGGGGAAATGCGCTTGAGGTCACGTGGTGAACCGGGCTCGGGGCACCCATTGCGTGACACCGGGGGCTTGGACGTTACAGAGTAGGTCCTTGTTCATGTCAATGATCCTATATCCCCAAATGATTTATATATACATGACATATAAGGTGAGATGAAATCTTCTCAATCTCCCCTTATTCTAGGAATACCATTTTCAATGATAGAGGGAAATAAGATTGTTGTTAATTCATGGATCCTATTCATGGAATATGGTGACAAAATAATCAATTTAAACAATTTCCAAGCCCTGTTATACCCATTTAAGGAAAACTATTCCATCTCAATCCATGATTTTGAGGACACTTATGAGAGTAAATTAAACCCTATTGCATAATTTTCATCATGTTCTAATGGGATAAGATTTTGTGAAATCAGTACCAGGATTAACGAAGTCATAAATGGTGATGATGATGTTGACCATATATTCATAAACTCTATTAATCTAGAGGTACTTGAAACCTCTCTTAAATCACTCATCAACTATAATCTCTACTTCTCCACCTTGGATAGTATTAAAGAAAATGAATCAAAAGCTACTAAAAGCCCTACATCTATTCTAGATTTGTCTAGTCCACAAATGAATGATGATATAGATTTGAAAACTATTCCTAAACACTTGAAATATGCATTCCTTTTCCATGATCACTAATTCCCTATAATTATCTATACTTCACATAGTGAAATTAAGGATTCCAAAGTAGTTCAGGTGTTATATGAAAAAAATGATTTTTTTAGACCCTATATGAAATAAAATTAATAAAACATTCCTTTTTCATGAATCACAACTATATTGAACAATCATCCAAACCAATTAGACAACCATAAGGAAGACTCAATCCACTCATATTGTGGTAGTTAGGGATGAGATCACTAATATTCTTCAAAATGGTTTTATACACCCAATTTATCATAGTGAATTGGTTAATCCAATTCTTGTTTTACCTGAGAATGGTGGAATAACTATTGTCACAAATGAACTTAGTGAGGATGTTACAACTCGATTAAAGAAAAAATTGTGTGTGTGTATCGATTGTGGGAAATGGAATGTTGAAACACGAATAGATTACTACCCTCTTCCATTCCTTAATCAAATGATTGAATAATTAGTTGTAATTTCACACTATTTATTTTTTGTTGGATACACTAGATACTTAAAAATCCCAATAGTACCTCAAGTACAAGAAAATAATATGTTCACATGCCCCTTTGGAATATATTCATATAGAAGAATTCTTTTTTGCCTTTGCAGTTCTCCTACTAACTTCCAGAGGTGTATGATGAGTATCTTTTCTGATTTAATTAATCATTGTTTGGGGGTATTCATGGATGAGTGTTCCATTTATGGTGGTTCATTTGAATCATATTACAAATCACTCTCTTAGGTCTTACAAATGTGTGTTAAATGTAACCTTGTTCTTAATTATAAAAAATGTCACTTCATTATTACTAATGGGATTATTCAATGACACATAATTTCATAATATGGTATTCAAGTTGATCCTTTCCAAATTGAGGTGATCCAATCTCTTCCTAATCCCACAGCATTTTTACATATCCTCTCATTATTTGGTCAGGTTGGTTTCTATAGGTGATTCATCTATAACATCAGTTGAATTTCCATCCCACTCACTCGAATACTCCAAAATGATCTCACATTTATTTTTTATGATGTTTACAAGAGTTCCTTTTTTGAAATAAAACATGTTCGTACATCTACCTCGATAATATGTCCCATGGATTGGTCTTTACCCTGTGAATTGATATGTGATGCCTCTGATAGGGACATTGGTAATGTTCATGTTAAAAGAAGAGATAATACTCCACTTTTCATATATTATTCATCCAAAACATTTGATGAAACTCAATCTCACAACATTGTCATTGAAAACTAACTTGTAGCAGTGGTTTTTCCTTGGAAAAATTCTATCAAAATGCCTTATGTTCAAAAATCTTCATCTGTATAGGACATTCTTCTATAATGGTATTGCTCAAGAAAACTATTTCCGAACTGAGGCTAACAGTATAAATCTTAAGGCTCTAAGAGTTTTCTGTTGTGATTCAAGATAGAACTAGAAAATAAAACCATGTAGCTAGTCACTTGAGTATAATTTCTAATTATTCTCATTTTGAAATAATTGATCTTGAATTTTCAATTGAACTCGTCTCATATATCACTCCAAAGTTTACATGGTATTCCAAAATTATTAATTTCTTGGTTTTTGGTGTTTTTCCTAAATTTATTTTTAAAAAATAAAAGCTGAAAAGTGATTCAAAATTCTATTTTTGGGATTTTAATAAAATTTTGAAAATTAGGGCTGGCATGGTAATTAAGAGATGTGTTGATGAAGATGAGCATTCCTCCATAATATAATTTTGACACTAAATAACTGATGGTGGCCACCTTAAACCACAAAGGACCTCAAGAAAGGTCCTAAACTATAGATTCATCTATCATTCACTCTTAAAGGACTCAAATGAGTACAGTAAATCATGTCCAATTTTCCAGATGTCTGGAATAATTTCTAAAAGAAATGAAATTCTCCAATATCCTTTGATTTTTTATAAGATCTTCAATGTTTGGGGCATCGATTACATGGGGAAAATTCCCATTTCCAATGAATTCACATATATTATTCTAGTTGTTGATTATGTTTTTATGTGGGTTGAGGATAAACCCATTACAAAGCATGATTCATTTACAGTTAGTGAGTTCCTAAAAACCCACATCTTTTACGGATTTGGCACACACCGTGACTTGATCAGTGACCCGCGAATCAATTTATGTAACAAAACCATAGAATTTAATTTGAAAATGAATGGGGTCGTAGATTAATATTAAATTTCATATGAGTCACCAATAAAATGGAATTTATGAGCTTTCTAATTGATCAATGAAAAGTGTGATTAATAATATTGTTAATCCCACCATAAATGGCTGGCCTAAGAGACTTGGTGAAGAACTTTGGGTATATCAAACATCATATAAAACACCCATTTTGATGTATCCTTTTAGGCTAGTTCATGGTCATGTGTGTCATTTACCAGTTTAAATACAACATATGTAATTTTTGTTTGTGAAAACAAGTAATTTTTATTGTGATGACTCTGGTGAAAAAATATTGTTGCAGTTGAATGAAATAGATGAGCTTCTATTTTATTCCTATAAGAATTACAATATGTGAAAATAAAAGGATAAGGTAATCCCTGAAAAACATATCATGTGAAAGGTGTTTCATGTTGGTGAAAAGTTAATGATCTTCAATTCTCATTTTCAACTTCACCTATGTAAGCTTAATTCTCATTTGGAAGGTCCTTTTATTTTTTCTAATGTTTACCCATTTGGTGTAATGCAAGTCCATGTCCCCCAATTAAAAAAGAACATTCATGGTTTACATTCATCAGTTAAATCATCACAATGATAGGGCACACATATTAGGAATGACATCACATTCAATCAGATCCACAACCTCTATAGTTAACTCACTACATTAGGGAGATGATGACCCAAAAAATCCAAACCAGGTCCCCCTATTTCCCTTTAACTATCTAAATCTCTTCATATATCCCCTCTTTATTCTTCTTCCCATCTCTTTAATTTTTTTACCACATTCTTCATCAAACCCATACATTTTCACTTTCACTTTTTTTGTCAGTGTTTATTTTTAAAACACAAAAATAACTAAAATAAAATAATGAATAAATAGACAAAAACAACAAAAAAAAGTAAAACATACTCACCATCCAATTTTGAAAATTTTTCATACATTTTGGGGGATTCAATAAACATGTTTCCATATCAATGTTTTTTAAATTTAATCTTAATTATGGATAAATAATATTGTTTCAAACCCAAAAAATTTGGATACTCATTTTTTGGGTTGGAAACCTATTTTTCCAAACCATGAGGAATAACATTATCTCTCATACTAAGGCCACTTCCATACTATGTCTACTTTTTGCTATATTTTCAAAATATGGGTTTTAACCCCTGATTTTTTACCTTGAGTTTTGGGACCTTCGAGTCGAGTTTCTTACTTTTATGTGAATTTACTATGATAAAGTCATTTTCTTAACCACATGAGAATATCAATATCCATATAGCCTCTCATTTCCCTTAAATTTATCCTCCTTTAGAAAGCCCCTTTGAGTATATAAAATCCTCTTCTTAGATAACCACATTAAAATCCCAATAGCTTGTCCCACCAATCATCTACATAGATTTATATTGCACGATCTATTGAAATTTAATTGTGGAGGGGATGGATTTCATTTCGTGTATCCTTTTCTTAATCATTCAGCATGTTATCATATGGATGAGGGAAAGTATCCATTTTAGAGTTGGCGGGGGAGGTTGTAATTCAGTGAGTTCTAGAAATGTATATATTTATACAACATCTTTACTAAATATAATTTAAAAGTGTAAAAAAATGAAAAAATTAACCAAAAAGAATGCAAAATTGCTAGGTTGTTTCTTTGATGTGTCAAAAATCAATCATCTTCAAACTTTGATCGTGTTATATGTAATGACCCAATATTTTTTTCCATGGAAGTTAAATTATTATATATGTCTAATAATCACATTAAATCACAACATAATGAACTATTAAGTTCTATGTGAAATTTAAATGTATGTTTTTCACTCCTGTGATATGAATTTTGAAAATCTTACAAACACAGTTACGATTAGTATGTTTTTTGGTGTTCGATAAAGAAAACATAATTTATTTTGTTAACAGTAACCTAACATTATGAAAATTAACATATCTTTATTAATATAGATATACCCTAATGATTAGTAACCGTACATAAGATTTTATATAAATAAAATACATTTTCATCTTTGATATACCTATGTTTTTGAAAAAGTAAATAAATGTTTTAAAACTGTTGTTTAGAATAAATTATAATTTTAATTAAATATTAAATTAATAATATTTAGAAAATTATTTCTGAAAAATAGACTTCATTTTTAGAAGATACACATTGAAAAATAGTTTGGGTGAATATTTGGTATTTTTTTGAAATGCCTGATTTTTTATTAATTTTCAAATACAATAAAATACTGTATATACAAATTATCTATTAAATACACTCTTTAAGACATCATAAGTGATTTAAGCACACTTGGTTATAACTCACATGAATTTATTACTATTATTTGTCATGGAATCATCACTATTTCTCGTCTTGATGGAAATTAATATACCAATGATTAAAAAATTATGAAAACCCTCATCTCTTCCACCATAAATCCCCCCCCCCACTCCCTCTTCTCTTCAATCCTCGAAGCCTTGATTATCCTAAATGTTATACCAAAATACCCTTATTTAGTCACTCCCCTCTCTCAAAATGATATTATTCTTTCCAGAAGATCAAAATCTATTCCCTGAATGTGGTTCACAACAAGGTTATTTCAAGAGGTAAAGCACCTTTCTTTTCCATTTTGTTTCATTTCAATTTATCCTTTTGTACCCTCTCCTCACCTCATCTACCCAAATGACCATGATAGATCCATTATCATCTACACACATGAATCATATCATGTTAATGGAAGAACAATAATCAATATAATTACTCTCTCTCTCTCATTTATTTTATAAACAAAATCAATGTCCATGAGGTTCCATTTAATTACCTTCGTGGATCATGATGTTTCATTCTTAAATTTCCACTTCATTAATGATCTTGAAACCATTTTTTATGGTTGAAACAGACTCTAATATATGTATTATAACCTAATTTACATTTATTAACCATTATACATACATATTATTAAATATTATGACCAAAATAGTTCATAATAATGAAAATACAACTACAATAATATATGTGATTGTCATAAATATTTCAACTAATGATTCATCATATTTTCATATAAAAAAATGATATAAATTACTATTAAAACATTTTTATCTTCATAAATAATATTAAATTTTAATTATAGATATTTACATCTATTCCACCTAAAAACCATTACATAAGAACATGTGAACTGATTATGAAAATGAAGAAAACTAACACTACGGAACGATGAAATTCAATATAATAACATATAAATAAGGAATATATGACCTAAAAATAATTATGATAAACTCAAACATGTCTAATAGGTTTTAAAATAGGTTATTAATCTTTATAATTTCATATTATAGTACTATAAGTTCAAGAGTAGATCATATTCAGACTTAAGGTATGGGTTTTCCACCCGAACATCCATTTTCATTTGGGTTACTTTTATTGCTTAATTACCTCAATGAAATTATTGTGTATTATCATGTACTCCTCATAAGATCTGTGTCAGTTTTCTATATATATTTACCCACAATAATTCTTCCTTATTTTCTGGGGAGTTACTTATATTAAAAGGAACTTTCAAAATATTTTCTGAAATACAAGCCCGATTCAAGGAAATTCTCTAATTCAAACGTATTTTCAATGACCCTCTATAATATAATTTTGGAATACATTATATTTATAATAAAAATAATTTTATAGTTAATGTAATCTCTCTTTTCAATTATTGTTTTATACAATTATTTTTCAAAAAGAAATCATATTTTCAAAATAAAATAGTATTTATCTCCATAATTTCATAAAGATTTTATACGATTATTTTCATATTTTTCAACATTGTTGATGATTATTACATATTATTGGTATTAATACCTTATTATACCATAAAAAAAATTTATTTTACTGTCTATTACTTGTTTTATTGTAGATGTTATATCCTAAAACGATTGACGACAATACTCTGAATGGTTAGTGTTTAAGATTGAAGTTCAAGGAAAGTTATTTACATTTCATATGTGAGTTTCAATATGAATATATATGTTGTTTTCGTTTATACTTGATAATATGAGGAATGCTTGGACTTATTATGTAAGGGGTTTGGCCCAACATAACCCCTCGATTCATTAGTATGTCTCATGATACAAAAAGATGTGGAGTTGGCCGATGACATTCCCAATTCGATATACTGTTTTGACCGAGGCCTTAATCATTTTTAGAGGTCTTGGCTGAGTCCTTGAATTTTTTTTCAGAATGACTGGAATATGCACTTCTTTCATTATTAATCTAGTAAAATAAATTTATTGTGCTTATTCAACTAGTAGATTACACTTGATTATGTTTTATTATGGAATTATTTACTCAGCTCAAATTCCCACTATAATGTGTTCATGGTTATACTTTTTTTAAAGGAATGAGATCTCAATTATTGACCAGGCCTAATGTATACATTTCTGATAACTTTTTTTTATTTTATACTCTCACAGAGCGTTTTAGCTCAACCATTTATTATGTTTCATTTTTTCTAGGAAATGAAGAGGTTAGTTATGAGTGACATCAAGGCATAATCCTAGAGGCATGGATTTTTCTAATGGAATTAATTATTGTTTTATTTACATTAATGATGTAATATTGAACTAATTTTTGAATCATATTTCCAAATTCTACAAAAAATCATGTATTTTTTTATACATATTACTTGTTTATAGGCCAATATAATCAAATAAGGCACTGGATCCAGGTAACTAGGATCGGAACCTTACTGTTTGTATCAACGGAAATTTTGTAGAATACCTAGAACCTAGACATAGATTATGAAGATTAGGGAAACAATACCTATGATTTTTTTATGGATAATCATAAAATAACATCTCGATATTTTGTTAAGTAATAGATTATGTGAAAATTTCTAGAAAATACATCCATGTTAGGATACAAATAGGTAGAGGTGGATCTAGAATAGATTTACCTAAGAGTAAATGCTCTAACAATGAGTTTTGGTCTTGACCTAGGGTATCTTGTTACACAAAAATGGGCCTTACTTCACACTGGATATTGACACTCCTGAGTGATATGATTATGATAATTCAAATTTTCTTTACAAGGGATTATGAAGGATGGAAATGTGATTTTCTCCTTCAAAAAACCATTTTTTTGATTATGGGGTTATCCATATGTAGGATTTCAATTTATAATAAGTATTTTTCTTTTTTAGGATCATACATTAAGATTCATAACCTAATCGAGTGTATGACATTATCCAGATATGGTGCATACTGGAAGAAATGTAAACCAACTGAAAATGTGTATCCCATGTAGGGATTTCCCTCTAATGCATGTTAATGATGTTGTATCTAGAGCTATAACTAGTGCGAATAATCTTATAACTATTATAGGAAAACATACTTTGGTAATGAACAATATTTTTACCATTAAAGAGAATATGAATCCTCCATGTGGAGGGGATTTGTTATACCCCTTTATGTGAAAACATTTTCCATCATTCAATGGGACTGCACACTCATTTGTAGTAGATTAGTGGATAAGTTCCCTAGAGATGATATTTCTCGCTTTGGGATGTAACAAAAGAGAGATGGTCATCATCGCAGTTTATCATCTATTGGGAGATGCAGAATAGTGGTGGTCATTAATCAAAAACAAAAAAATAGGAGTATGATATTGAAGAGATAAAATGGAGGTCCATTAAAGAAATATTCCATGTGAAATACTTTACCCATGAACAACAAACAGATAAGGAATTTATGTTTTAGAATTTGAAGAAAAATAAAAATGGGAATGTTGCAAAGTATGAATATAACATCGCAAGGTTATCAAGTCATTTTTGTTGACTAAATAAGAAATCCAAGGAGCAATATTGATCGATTATTTGATGGACAAAATCCATTCATCTGGGAGGCTCTTTTCTCCCAGAGTATTTTATCATATAAAGATATAGTTTTGTGTGCTATCATGATGAAATTTTTTTTATGTATTATGAAATAATAGAAAATAAAGAGAAGAAGAGGGATGATGAAAATTTTGGAAATGGAATTAAAGAAATATGGAATAAGAGAATATTTGAATTTATACCCTGTGATAATTGTGGAAGGAAACACCCGGGTTCCTTTTTAATGGGAGAAGGAGTTTGCAACAAATGTGGATAGAAAGGCTATATTGCTGGTTATTGAAGGGGAGTAAATAAGATATTAACATTCCATGCTATAATTTTTAGGTGATGGGAAACAATTCCAATTATTGTCCAAGGCATCAAGGAAAAATGCAACAGAAAAGTCCAAGGGAACATGGATAAGCATATGTGGTCAAAATTGTGGAAGTTGATGTTCCTAATAAATTAGTGGCATTTACATTAATCATTTAATCAAACATAGACAATACATTATTTGATTCTACATCATCACATTCATTTAAATCTTCCCAGTTTTCCAAGAAAATAATACATGTCAATTTTGATTTTATAAAGGAGTTATACGTCAATACTCCTAGTGAATGTGTCATTGCAAAAAAGGAGTGTTGATCAGTCCCGATCATGACACATAAACATTATTTTTTTTTTAACCTTGTCATCATAAAATTGACTGATTTTGTTATAATTTTAGGTATCAATTGGATTTCAAATTATGATGTGATGATCTATTGCAAGAATAAATAAGAAACAATTTTTTTAAAATGGTTTAGAATCCCTTATCATTAGAGAATAAACCTCTCCATATGATTCTCATCTATATCTACTCCCAGTAGCTCAATTGAATTCAATTATTGGGTAGTAAGGGTATGCAATAACTATGGGTGAGGAAAGGAATGTTCAAATAGAATATGTACCTACTATACAGGAATATATTGACATCGTTCCAAATAATTTTCATAGACACACTCAAGAGTATGAAATTGAGTTTTCCATTAACTTAATTTCTTGTTCAAGTCTCATATCAAAGGCACATTATAGAATGTCCACTATGGTGTTAGTGGAAGTAGAGAAACAACTAGAGTAATTAAGTGTTAAAGGATTTATTCTCCATTGAGTTTCTCCATGGGGAGCCCATGTTTTCTTCATTAAGTCGAATGATGGGTCTTTGAAGTTGTGCATTGACTACATGGATTTCAATTCCATAACAACAAAGATAAAGTATACATTACCTCACATTGTTGATTTATTTGATCATCATCATTGTAAAGACACATAATTTTGACGTAAATTTTCATAATATATTGAAATTTTATGAGTCCTCAAAATTTGACGGTGCGTGATTCTGTTCCCTAGAGTGCCAAAAATGATTTTCTGAACATTATTTCGGGTACCATCAATAATCGTGTGAGTGTGTTTTTTTTAATTGTTTAACAGGTGCTCGGAATTGAAATCTGAGGGAACCGTTGAGATTTCAGAGCTGATATTCCCTTAAGGAGACCTTGACCTCGACCACAGTAGGCCGAGAGTAAAATATACTCTTTGTGGTTTTTTGTGGAATTGAAAAATAAAATAAAATAAACATTTATTTTATTTCTAGTAAACCTCTCTATATGGGTTATGGAGGTCGGGATCACCCGAACTAAAAACAGTATTTTTTGAATTCAAAAGCTTGGTGGTGGGGACCACCCAAATCCCTCATAATGGGGGAAAGAAACTTCTCAACTCCCTTACATAATTTTATGTACCAAAATAACATTAAATGTTAAGATATCAATTAATTTTATATGGAAACTTAAAATTAAACGTTATGTTATCAATTAATTTTATGTTTCAACATAAAATTAAATGTTAACTTACCAAATAATTTTATGTATCAATATAAAATTAAATGTTATGTTATTATGTTTATGTTGGATATTTCTTTTTATTTTTGGTGGAATTGGGAGAATAATTGGAAAAATGAAATTGGGAGAGATCATGGAGGAATCCTTCTCTCCAATGAAGAACTTATCCAGTGAATAACTTCTCCAATTAAGAACTTCTTCAGTGAAGAATGAACTCTGTAATTGAGGAATATGGATGACGTTCAAACCAATTGTGGAAGCGATGATCGTTGGAACTCACTTCGCCTTCACTATCTCAATCATGTGACCTCCGTTAGAAAATGAATGAGGTATGGGTGTGTTTTAATTTTGATCAATGTCAAATTTTCCCTCTCACATTGAATCATCTTCCATGAGCTGTATAAAACTACCCTAATGTAGTGGGTATGAGCCAAAAAAACATGGACAGACCCCTTCGAAATTCATGTGGATAATTTTTGTGATCATTGTGATGGTTTCGATGATTTATGTCGGTAGATGGCACTGGTGGAACATGAGAACTGTGACAAAGTCAATGAATGAAGGGTGGTCGGTCAAGCTGGCCGCTGGCGAGGGAATGGCGCCCCGTAGCCTCCACGCCCAGCGGCGCTCCGTTACCAGTTACCACCGTTTCCCTACGACAATGCCTCCCCATGGCTCCACCACCCCATGGCCTTACTGTGCCATCTGTGGCCCCACCGCACCGCCATGGGGTCCCACCGCACCGTCAGGCCAGCCAGACCTCCCGGGCTGGGCAGCCTAGCTTGTCGGGCAGCCAGCGCGGGCCGAGCCAGGCGGCCCAACGTGTCGGGCAGCCTAGCGCGGGCTGGTCTGGACCCAACGGGGAAGACTGTCCAGCAAGCCGGGTCACACTACAGGTTGGGTCGGACCCATTGGGTCTGGCCGTGTCAGTCTGACCAGGTAGGACCGGACCCGGACCGACTACAACCCATTTACACTCTTTTCGCAATAACAGTGGCTCCAAACATCCGTTTGACAAACCGTCAGTTGTGCTAGAAACCATATAGAGAGACGGTCCATTTGATTATAACTCACTAGAGATTTGGGTAAATCTGAATTATGGTTGTATTGGATCAATTACGAATCCAACCTGGACCTTGGGACTAAAAGGCTAATAACTCACAGACCGGGTGTTCGGGTGACGCATCGTCTGTTGCGTTGAGACACCTATGTAATTCAGGAATGGGGTATTCACAACATGGAACCTAGGGGATGGGTCATGTCAAATTGGCCTCTGAGGAGTCTGTTCTACCGCAGAACATATGCTCTGAACATTTTTATGGAAAAAGTGTTAGGCGTAGTGAGCGTGTTTATCTATTTAGGGATTCCGGTGTTGGTGTCGAGGTCGACGTATCCATACACCAGGACCCAGTCTTCTAATTTCTGACTTAGTGCATGAAAACATTGAATGTGTGTGTGTTTTGAAGAGTTTTCTTAGTGATCACTTCTGAGTCTTCTCACCATGTATACCTTTTTGACAGTGGCACACCGATTTCTTCTGAGGATGCCTCCATGCAGGTATACATCTAGGGTTCCGATAATAGTATGAACAGATAGCCCACCAAGCGATTAGGCAATAGTTTAGGGCCCTCTTCCAGTAAAGGCACCAACAAAGGCACCAACGGTACCATTACCCATTGGGCCACCGATGCCACCGACCCAAGCAGCAGAGAGTGCACACTGTTTTAGCATGTTGCCTGAGTTCCTGCTCCAGAGACCACCCAGGATTATGGGAGATACATACCCATAGGTGGATGTGGATTGGCTGGAGGCCATGGTGAGTGTCTTCTAACTAGTAGTGACACCAACTGATCTCATGGTGATCATTGCCTTCATCCTTCTACAAGAAGAATTAGGCAAATGGTGGAGCTTGATGCTCTAGGTTCACGATGAGGTTATGTTTCATTGAACAGACTTCGAGAGCTTGTTTCGGGTCGAGTTTGTCCCAGAGACTCTTTGGTCAGTGCGCATACATGAGCTTCTTCATCTACAGCAGGGTAGCATGACTATAGCTCAGTACTCAGCGAGGTTCACTAACCTCTCAAGATACTCCACTGATATGGTGAGAGACTCATTCTTCAGGGTCCATACCTTGCAGCAGGGTCATTGGTGAGAGATCAGGGCTTTGATGATTTCACTCAGCTTCCCGACGCAGGTAGGGGTGTTAGAGCTAGCCCTCTTAGTGGAGAGTTTTCTAGCAGAGTAGTCACCAGCAGTGAAACCCACAACCATTTGTCACGTAGCGGAGTATTCAGCAGCTAGATGTAGACATATGTCATAGAGGTTAAAGAGGACTAGACCTACTGGTGGAAGACTGCATGATTTAGGGTTTGTTGTGCGGGGCACAGGAGACAGATTCGGTCATGCCCGGAGCGAGTAGGGTTATGCATGAGGCGATTAGGGTCACATGGATTGTGACTATCCGACCCTCTGTATGGGTGATCAACAAATGGTCTAACGACCACCAAGGTAGAGACAGAGGTTCGACCGAGGAGGTCTACACAGAGCAGGAATATGTGGCAGAGGAGTTGGCCATGCAGCTGGCGGTAGGCGACGATTCGAGATGTTACCACCACCACCACTAGGTGGTCCACTACAACCACAATAAGTAGGAGGATATGGGCGAGCTTACCTCTAGGTAGCTGAGGCCTAGGATCACGAAGCTCCGAACATTATCCAAGTTATGTTCTGTGTATACAACACCATAGATGCAGTACATAAAGACATAGGTGCCAGTCATTTTTTAATAGCCACTGCCCTCATTCGAAGCTCATAGATTCCGAAGGAGCCGCTGCCTCAATCCTTACAGCTAGAGACTACAACGGGAGCAGATTATATGATTAATCACTAGTTCTGGTTGTGCGATCTTACTATAGGATCTGAGAGCTTCGGCCAAGATCTCATAGTAGCGGCATCGAGGCCTTATGACATCTTCTTGGGAATGGAATGGATATCTACAATCCATGCCCAGATTGACTGTATTAAGTGCAAAGTGTAGTGTCTCCACATGGATACGACCATTTTTACCTTCACCGATGAAAAGGGAGCCTTTGAAGCATAGGATGGACTTACCCAGAGGAGGTTTCAGCTGATCACTCAACATTTGGATAACCTTACCCTCACAATAGTTGATGTGGAGTGTCTGAATAATCTTGTAGTGGTGGAAAAGTATGAAGATTTCATCCCTGATAATGTTTTGGGTCTACCTCCTCATAGATATGTGGACTTTTTCACTGAATTGTACCTCGGGATGGCATCAAAATGTACACCAGTGTATCTGATGGCTCCAACGGAGCATCGTGATCTGTGGGTACAGTTAGAGGAATTACAGTGGAAGGGAGTCATTCGACCCAGTGTTTCTCTTTGGGAAGCCCCAATTTTGTTCTTCATGAAGGCATATGGGATCTTGAGGCTTTCTAATGACTATCGGCACTGGAATTAGGTGACCGTGAAGAAAAAGTACCCACTCCCGAGGATTGATGACCCCATTGATCGGATGAAGGGAGCTTGGTGCTTCTCGAAGAATGACCATAGATCAGGTTATCTCCAGATCATAGTTTGGGATAAGGATTTGTATAAGATGAATTTCAGATATCGGTACGACCATTAAGAGTTCTTGGGAATGCCATTCGGTAAGACCAACACTCCAGCAGTGTTCATGGGACTCATGAACAAGATCATTTAGCCATACCTTGATCACATTTTAGTGGTCTTCATCATCAACATTATGATCTACTCGACTACTGAGGAGGAGCATGCCTATAATTTGCAGGTAGTACTGGACACGCTCCGAGAGAACCTGCTTTATGGTATGCTCTCGAGGGTCCATTTTTGGATATGAGAGGTTCACTTTCTGGGAAACATCTTCTCAAATGTTGGATTAGTTGAAGATCTAGCGAATATTGAGGTGGTACATACATTTGATCCACGCAAGAGTGTGATGGAGATATGGAGATTCTTGGGTTAGGCCAGATACTATTAGTGATTTGTGCCAGATTTCTCTAGAGTTTCAACACCATTTTTAGCATTGACAAAGAAGGGGAAACCCTTCATGTGGTTAGAGAGATTAAATCATATTTTTCCTGAGCTGGGGTAGAGGTTAACTAGTGCCCCCATTACGAGGCTTCCAGTGGAGGGCGTTGGGTACGTAGTCTACAGAGACACTTCAAGAACTGGGCTCGGATGTGTCCTAATGCAGGAGCGAGAAGTGATCGTATATGGTTCATTAAAGCTAAGAAAACATGAGAAAAACTACTCTTACCATGTCCTAGAGTTACCAGAAGTGGTCTATGCCTTGAAGATGTGGCAACATTACTTGATGGGAGAACTTTTGATAGTGTACCCTAATCACAAGAGTCTCAGGTATGTCTTCTCTCAGAAGGACCAGAACCTAAGACAATGACGTTGTCTTGAGTTACTCATGGTCTATGACTTCAAAATAGTGTATAATCCCAGGAAGGTGGACATTGTGGAAGTTGCACTCAGATGGAGATCTGGTATATAACTTCTAGGTGAGGAGATGGGGTAGCTGGCCGCTTTACAGATATCCTTCATGGATCGAGATAGAGAAGCTTTTCTTTATTCTCTTGTAGTCACTCCTCCACTTCTTCAAAAAATTAGGGAGGCACATTGTTGGGATGCTGACTACGAGGCTCTACATGCTCAGATGTCAACAAGGAAGACACCTAATGGATTTTATGAAGTTGGGGACCACAGAATCCTCTTTAGAGGACGTACAATGGTAGCAGTGTCCCTTCTAGAGGAAGTCTTGAGGGAGTTCCACACTTCCCCTCATAGGTACAACCAGGAGTGGAAAAGAGGTAACGTGATCATTTTTAATAGAACAGGTGGTTGTTAATGAAGAAAGCAGTAGCATAGTATGTCTCAGGATGCCTATCTTTTCTGAAATTGAAGCCAGAGCATCAGGTACCAGTAGGCTTACTTCAACCATTAGAGGTCCCAGAGTTGAACTGGGATGATATATCCATGGACATTGTGATAGCAATTCCACCTACATCAAGGGGACATGAATCGATTTGGGTGATCGTTGACCGAATCACCAAGTCATCCCACTTCTTACCGATCTGAGAGCAGGGTCCAATAGAGAGCTTTGGATGCCTCTATGTGAAAAAGATTGTGCGGCAACATGGATTACCCTCGACGATTGTCTCCGATCATGATACACATTTTACATACCAGATATGGAAGGGGTTACAGAAGTCTTTCAGGAAGAAACTTTATTTGAGCACCTCCTTCCATCCCCAGACAAATGGCCAGACAGAGAGGACTATACAGACCCTCGAGGACATGATATGTGCTTTTATCCTCAACTTAGATTGTATCTGTGAGGATCACATTGTTTTGATGGAGTTTTCATAAAACAACATCTATCACTCCACCATTGGGATGACACCTTCTGAGGCGTTGTACGAGTGACCTTGCAGATCAGCTTTGAGCTGGCCAGACCTAGGGTAGTCAGCACTAGTGGGACCAGAGATGGTACGTGCGACCACAAAGAAGGTGAATATCTTCTAGGAGTAAAAAAAGACTACATGGAGTAGAGAGAAGTCTTATTCAAATATGGGATGGAGACATCTAGAGTTTCAGTATGGTGACCACATATTTTTTGGGCCTCACCTCAATAAGGCTTTCAGAGATTTGGCAGAGTTTGCAAGTTATCTTCATGGTTCATCGATCACATCCATGTCTTCAGTAGAGTTGGTGAGGTGGCTTACCAATTAGCTATTCCACCTTAGTTTCACCAGGTTCATGACATCTTCCATGTATCACAGCTTAGGAGATACGTGCACGAACCTTGTCATGTCATCTATCATGGTGAGCCGGACATTGACGATGGGGCGGCGTTTTTGGAGGATCGAGTGGAGGATGAGGATAGATAGGTGTGGGTCCTTCATGGGCGGTCCATACGTCTGGTGCACATTCGCGGGTAGCGCGGTAACCTCTAGGAGAGCACATGTGTGTGGGAGGCTCAGATACATACTCATTATCCCCACTTGTTCCCTTAGTTTGAGTTGTGGCTTACAGGGACGCAACACTCTAAGATTGGGAGAATGTAAAGACTCAAAATATCAATGGAAATTTCATTTTTAATATATGACAATTTTACGAGTTTTTGAAAATTGGTGGCACATGATTCCAATATCCGGAGTGCCAGAATTGAATTTCTAAACATTATTTTTGGGTACATTCAGTAAACCTGCAAGTGGGGTTTTATATCTTTTGAATCTATGCTCATAATTGAAATCCAAGGGCACCATTGAGCACGTAGCGCAGGTATTCGTTTATGGATACCTTCATCTCGACTACAGTAGGTCGAGAGTGAAAGATAGTATTTTGGATTTTTCATGGAAGTCAAAAATAATATAAAATAATGTTTTATTTTATTTCTAGTAAACATCTCTACATGGGTTATGGAGGTGGGGACCTATTGAACTAAAACATCCATTTTTTAATTCAATTATCTATGTTGGGGACAACCTGAATCCCTCATAATTGGGGGATGAACCCCTTCAACTCCCTCAATTAATTTTTTGTGTAAACATAAAATAAAATGTTAGGTTATCAATTAATTATATTTTTCAACATAAAATTAAATGTTATGTTATTATTTTTAGGTTGGATATTTATTTTTCTTTTCAGTGGAATTGGGTGAAGAATTGGATAAAGGGAATTGGGAGAGATGTTGGAGGAATCCTTCTTCCCCAATTAAGAACTTCTCCAACGAAGAACTTCTTCAATGAAGAACATCTTCAACAAAGAACTTCTTCAATGATGAACACACTCCAGAATTAAAGAACAAAGATGACATTCAAAACAAATGTAGAAGCGATGATCGCTAGCACTCTCATCGCCTTCACTATCTCAATCGCATGATCTCCATCGGCAAATGAACGAGGTAGGGGTGTGTTTTAATTTTTATAAATGTTAAATTTTCCTTATCACATTGAATCATCTTCCTTGATCCATATGCTAATTCCCTAACACGGATGGTATGGGCCAAATAAACACGGTCTGACACCTCCACAAATTCTGTGGAACTTTTGTGTGATCTTTGCGATGGTGTCAGTGACCGGTGCCGGTAGATGGAACTGGTAGAACACAAGAACCGTGAGCAAGGCGACGAATGTTGGGTGGCCGATCAGGCCGACCGCCCGCAAAGGCACGACACCCCGTTGCCCCATGGCCTCCACTGACCCACGACCTCTGCACCCAGTGTTCTCTGACACTTGTGGCCACTACCTCCCCAACTCCCCATAGCCCCTCCATACCGCATGTGGCCCCTCTGTGCCACCCGACGGCCTCGCCGCCCTCGCGGCCCCTTGGCCTCTTCGCCACCCTGCACCGTAAGGCCGGCCCGCCCAGCGCGGGCCAGGCCGCACAACGGGCCGGGCCGGACCCAAAGTGTGGGGTTGGGTCAACCCAAACCAGGTTGGCCCATGGTAAGTTAGGGATGGTTGGTCCAACCAAGTCGGACTGGACTCTGACCCACTACGACCCATTTATGCTCTTTTTTCCATTACTTCGGCACCAGACTTTCATTTGACGAACCGTCAGCGGCGCTTGGAACCTTGGAGGTAGACAGTCCCTTTGAGTATACCCCACTAGAGATTTGGGTATTGTTGGAGTATAGTCAAGTTGGATAGAGCACGAATCCACCTGGGCCCTTGAGACTAAAATCCTAATAACTCACTGGCCGGGCGTCTGATTGACGCACCGTCTGTTGCGTTGAGGCCCCTATGGAAGGTGGGATTGTGGAAGTCATGGAATGAGCCCCAGGGGATGGTTCGTGACATTCATGGAACCAAAATTTTTATAAATTATTTATCTTTGACCTTTATTTCCTCAATTGCTTGAATGGTAGGAAAAAATTCCAAAAATAGCATTTCTAACTAGTTATTGTAATTGCGAGTTTACATTAATGCCTTTTGGACTGACTAATTAACCATCTATTTTCATGGATCTAATAAATAGTGGTTTAAAAGAATATCTTGATGTCTTTATAGGGGGGTTTATTGATGATATCCTAGTATAATCTAAAATCTATAAAGATCATAAAAATCAATTTCCCACTATTTTAAATACGTTTAGAGAAAATGAATTATATGGGATGTTTAGATTGTCTGATTTTTTGCTCCAATCAGTTTCCTTTCTAGTCCACAGTTTCTCGAGTGATGGAATATCTGTAGATCCTATAAAGACAAAGGTTGTTCATGAATGGCCTACTTCAATGAACATAACTGACGTATGTAGTTTTAATGGTTTAGCAAGTTATTATTGGTGTTTTATTTAGATCATCACCCATTAAGCAAACTCAATGACCAAACATACATGATACGAGGTTATGTTCGCATGGTCAGGAATGTGAATAATGTTATAAAGTATTTAAGAGAATGATATTGAATGCACTAATCTTGACTCTGCAATCAGGGAATGATTTATTTGTTATCTTTAGTGATGCATAAATGAAAGGACATGTCTATTTACTTATAAAGAATGATAGTGTGATGGCCTATACATCTAGGAATATAAAAATTCATGAACATTACTATCCAAATCATGATCATGAGTTAGAAGTGGTAATCATTGCTCTAATAATTTGGATACATTACCTCCATAGTAAAAAAGTGATATATATATATATATCATAAGAGTTTTAAATATATCATATCATTGGAAGAACTAAAAAGGAGATAATGGAGAAGGATTGAGCTTCTCAAGGATTATGATTACACAATAATCTACCACCTGAGGAACATAACTAAGGTGGTAGACGCTTTGATTAGATATGAAAATGAAATTTGGAAGAAGATTAGAGTTTAAAGAGATACTTTGTTTTGTGATCTAGTAAAGATGGATGCAGGAATAATCAAGGGAGGTTACACATAATACATTTTCAAATGGTTCTGAATCCTTCTTTATTAGAAAGGATTTAATGTTCTCAAATTGATGATGAGGATTTTCAAAAGAATATTAATTATGTAAATGATTGGATATTGATTGATTTCGTATATGACGGTGGCATTTTGAAATTTAGAAAGTGGCTTTGTGTTCCTGTTATTCATGAGTTAAATAGGGAACTATTGGATGATTCTCATAGATCAAATTTCTCTATACACCCTGGTGTCCAAAAGACGTTCAGAGATATAAATGAACATTTTTGGTGGGAAACATGAAAAGGGAGATTACCGATTATGTGTTGAGATGTTTGGTATTTCAATAAGACCAGACTCGAAGAAAATATCCTAGAGGAGTAATGCAACCCCTTTTTATACCTATGTGGAATGGGATGATATTATGATGAACGTTTTAATGGGGATACCAAAGAATCCAATAAAAAATGATGCGATATTGGTCATTGTAGATCATATTAAAAAATATAAAAACATTCTTCCTATAAGAGAAGATTTACCACTTGAACGTTTATCAAGACTATATATTAATGGTGTTGTAAGACTTCATGGTATATTCTTATCAATTGATCCTAATCAGGATCCCTATTTTACATCACAATTCGAGAAAAGTCTTCAGAAGGCACTAGATACATATCTTCATTTGAGCACTTCCTACCACCCACAAACTGATGGACAATCATAATGGACTATTCAAAATTTGGCATATATATTGAGGTCTTGTTCACATGAATTTCAAGGTATGTGGGATCAGTATTACCTCTCATAAAATTTACCTATTATAATAAATTACATTAAATTATTAATATGGAACCATAAGAAGTGTTAAATGAAAAGAGATTCCTCACACCTTCTTGCTTGGATGATGTTGGTGAAAGAAAGCTCATAGGCACAGAACTTGTTGAGGAAACAACAGATTAGGTGAAGATTATCCAAACCCATCTCAAAAAATATCAAAGTTGGAAAAAGATCTCTACGGATAACATAAGTAATGATTTTGAATTTCATGAAAGATATCATGTTTTCTAAAAGGTGTCTCGTTGGAAGGGTATTATACGATTCCATATGAATGGAAAATTTTGTCCTTGGTACCTCAGACCAATTGAAATTTTGGATCAAATTCAAACCATTGATTATCGTTAAGAAATGATGCCAAGTATCTCCAAAGTTCACAATGTGATTCACATATCAATGATAAGGATACACATTCTAGACCCAACGCATGTACTCACCTATGAAAAAAAGAACATCTACATGATTTCTCTTATTGTGAAGAGACTTTAAATATTTCAAATACAAGAGAACAAGTATTGATAAATCTGATGATTATTCATGTAAAGGTTCTTAGGAGGAACCATAATATAGAGGAAGAAATATAGGAGCCTGAATATTTTATGTTTTAGACATAACCAAATCTTTTTATGTAACATTTTGTGAATTTTGAGGTCCAAATTTTTGCGAGGGAGAATGTAATGACCCAATATTTTTTAATTTGTAATTTATTTCTTATAAATATGTCAAAATCACATGAAATCACAACATAATGAACTACTATGTGTTATGTGACCATTTAAAGTATGTTTGTCACTTATGTGATGTGAATTTCAAAATTCTGACAAACACAGTTGCGATTAGTATGTTATTTGGAGTCTGATAAAAAAAATAATTTTTGGTGAATAATAACATAACCTTATTAATAGTAACACAACATTATGAATATTGATATCTGTAATGAGTTTTAACCTTACATACGATTGTATATAAATAATATTCAATTGGAAGTATGATATGCCAATTTTTTGGAATAAGTAAATTAATGTTTTAAAACAATTTTTTGAGAAAATATTATTATTTTTATTAAATAATAAATTAATCATATTAGAAAATTATTTTTGAAAAAATTAATTCAATTTTTGATTCTATATAGAAAAAAATGGTTAGTTTGATTTTTTGGTATTTTTCTGATATAATCTAATTTTTAATGAATTGTGAAATACGGTAAAATGTTGTATATAGAAATAACTAGTTAAATAAACTATTATTTAAATCATTAGTGATGTAATAAAACATGGTTCTAACTCACATGCACTTGTTACTATTCTTGGTAATGGAATCATCACTATTTCATGTCTAGAGGGAAATTAAAAAACTACTGATTAAAAACCAATGAAAACCCACCTCTCCTCCACTATAACCCTCCCTCACTCCATCTTCTCTTCACTCCTATAAGTCTGTAATATCATCATATTTCTACCGAAATACCCTTCATTAGTCACTCTCCACTTCCAAAAAGATCTTGGTATAGACAAAAGGAAAAAAATATGGTCCCCTAAGGAAGTTCTAAAAGTGGTATTTCAAGAGGTAACACACCTTTCTTTTTCATTCCGTTTCATTTCAATTTATCTTTATTTGCTATCCTCTCATCACCTCCCTATTCCAAATGACCATGATAGAACCAGTATAATCTATATACAATAATTATATCATTTAAATTGAAGAACCATCATCAATATCCTTACTCTCTCTTTATTTTATTTTTTAAACTAAATCAACATCTACAAGGTTACAATCTATTACCTTCATGGATGATGAAGTTTCATTATTCAATTTATACTTCATTACTTTTTATAAAACCATTTTTATGGTTGTAACTGAATATAATATATATATATTATACCCTAATTAATATTCATGAACCAATATAAGTACATAAAATTAAATCGCATGAACAATCTTGTTCTTAATAATCAAACTTCTGCTAAAAAATCTATGTGAATGTCATAAATATTTCATCTAATGATTCATCCACGTTCCATGTAAACCAATGATATAAATGACTGTTAAAAATAATTTATGTTTAAAAATAATATTTAATTTAAATTTTATATATTTACAACCATTCCACATGAACTCTCTTATATAAGAACAATTGAACCGATTATGAAAATAAAGAAAACAAACACTCCAGAATGAAATATTTCAATATAATAACTTATCAATAAGGGAATAAAAGAAATAAAAATAATTATGATAAAATAAATAAATGTATAATTTTTTGTTAAATATTTTATTAATAGTTTTAATTGTATATTCCCAGAACTTTTGTTCAAGAACGGAATACATTTAGACTTAAGGTACGAGTTTTCCACCTGAACCTCCATTTTTATTCGGGTTAATTATATTTTATAATTACATTAAGGAAATTATTATATATTATTATTTAATCCTAATAAATAATTTTTTAGTGTTCTAAATATAAATACCATCTATGATCATTCAATATTTTTTCAGTATTTACATGTTTTAAAGAGAACATTCAAAATTATTTCGGAAATACAAGCCTGATTCAACGTAATTTCTCAAATTTGTACGTATTTACAAGGGGACTCTATAATATGATTATGGAATACATTATCATTATTAAATCACTCATTTTATTTGGAATTTAATATATTATTCACATTGTTTTTGATACAATGATTTTTCCAGATGAATACTTCTTTTCAAAATAAAAAAAATATTTATCTCCAGAATTGCTTAATTATTTTATAAGAGTATTTTTTCCTATTTCCACACTCTTTATAATTCTTATGTATTATTGGGATTAATAATTTATAATTTCATTTACCATTTTTAATGTATGGTATATGAATAGTTTTATTGTTTATGAGATATCCTAGAACCATTCACCAATTAACTCTGAATGGTTTATGTTTAATATAAATGTTTGGGGAAGGTTATTTACATTTCATATGTGTGTTTCAATAGGAATGTATATATTGATTATGTTTATCCCTGCTCATATGAGGAATAATTAGACTTACTATGTGATGGGTGGGGTCTAATATATCCCCTCTATGCATCGGTAGGTCTCAGGAGGCAAATCGACGAGAAATTGTCATAGGCATTTCGAAATTCGTTATATTGTTTTGGATGAGGCATTTATAATTTTTTGGAGATTTGGATGAGGCCTTAAAAAAAAGTTCCAAGTTGTATGGCATATGCACATACCTTATAATGAATCTATTTATTGATAGTTCATGTGGTTATTCGACTAGTAGAATACCAAGGATTATGTTGTATTATGGCATTATTTACTTAGCTCATATTCATACCATAATATGTTCATGTTTATTATTTTTTAAAGTAATGTGTTCACAACTATTCACAATGCCTAATGTTTTTGTTTATGATATCTTTTATTGTATTTCTTAATCTTACTGAGCTTTTGATCTCACTACTTTCTAATGTTTCATTTTTCCTAGGATATGAAGAGGTTATTTATGATTGAAATTATGGAATAATCTAGGAGGTATGGATGTTTATAATGGAATAAATTAGTGTTGTTTCTCCTTTTTTATTTAATTCTAATATTATATATATATATATTTTCCAAAGTCTACAAAATAACTTTTTCCTTTAGGATACATATTCCTAGATTATAAGACAATATGATCATAAAAGGCACTGATTTAGGGCAACTCGAATTGAGTACTTACATTATTACTATTACAATTAGTTTTTTCAGGAGGTAAATTATGGGTTGAGAGATGAGTTTGAGATTTGTGTCAAGTTAAAGGTAAAAAAATATGAATAAATAAATAAATAAATAAAACACATGAACTATATCTTATTCTATCATTTGGAGAAGTTTTTTGTCTTTTAAATTTTTCATCTTCTCTTCCACTTCAAATTTTATACCTATTGTTAGACTTTATAAACCTAATTTTACCCTTGTAAATATGAGTTTCCATTTCCATATATGTTTCAATTAAAAAAGTTGTTCATTTCTTGACTCATGTTGGTGACTTACCCCACTTTTCCAATATTTTGGATACTAAATTCCTATCATCTCATAGCCACAGAAAAACCCTTAAAAGGCCTCTTGATTCTTGTTCACTTTTGAATGGGTAATAAAAGGTGAGAGCTCTTTCAAATTCAGAGATATTCTCCATCGATTACGGAATGAATGAACGCTGTAAATAAATTTTTATCTTCTTGAGTGGAGTGTGTTTTGAGTGCCCATATTTACCATTTCGTAATTTAATAATGATAAATGAATCATTTTTGGATCATTTTTTGAAAAAAATTAGTTGGATTCAATATGGATTACTGATGTGGTCTAAACCTCCCCTAATTGGTGAAAACTAAATTTTAGTATTTATCGATGATTAAGAATGATTTTGTAATGTTTTTATATTTTTTGAAAATAAAGACATAATAAAGGCTAGGTGTGGGGTGTTAATGTTATTATTATAGATTATTAACTTTTTATTTACTCACTTTACTTATTTTCTATGAAAATTTCATAATTTTTGTGTAATATTCATGTTTTACTATTAAATATTATTTTGAGTATTATTTGAACTTATCATGATTCATGTAAGTTTAATTTTTTAATCATAAATCTCATCCTATAGACCCTAATTGTGTGATTCTTTTTTAAGGATTCATTATTCAAAATAAAACATATCCCTAAGAGAAAAATTTTTCCTATTAGGAAAATTGAAGGCCTATATAGTCCCAAAAAGAAGGCCCATAGAATATGTGAAGAATCTAGACTAGCCATGAATATTGAATTGATGCCCTCAATCAGAAATACAAAATTCATTTATTCTCTTCCAAAGATCTAGGAAAAGTACAAGGAATCTTGTATGAAAATTTGATGGCACAAAAACTACCAAAAAAGGGGCCCAATTTATGTTTTCAATTCCAACCCACCATTTTTCTTCAGAAAATGAAATCATCACAAAAAACATGAATTTCTCCAAATCTAGAAATCCATTCGAGATGATAGTTTTTAGTGTGAATGAGGATATTTAGGTGGATTACATTTCAGAATAACATTTTGTGATTTGAGGTAATTTTCTTGTTAAAAAACACATTAACATTTTTTCCATAGAAAAAGAATATATAGAAATGGATAGTTTAACAATGTATATTAAAAACTCCATAATGTTGGCTCCACATGTCCAAATACCAAAAAAATTTAGAGTTAGATATTAAAAATAATATAAAAAAACTTTAAAGAAAAATAAATCTCATGATTTTTGTGTCAATTTTATCAAATTGGGGATGAATTTGGAGGGTAATATTTGTAATGAAAATAGTCCACCTCCTTGGGATATAAATTCAGACCCGTTTCTAATTACAATGGTTTGACATTCAAGAATAGAGTAGGATACATCGGCATGATCAAAGACTTTCTTATTGCCTGGTAGGCGCTGCCAGAATCATGTTTTACTTGATACATCGTTCGTCCTCTAATTGTTTTCATTTTTTTGTGTTCTTATTTGTAATCATATAGGTTTGTCTTCATATCAATAGAATTTTAATGAATGTCTCCTATTCATCAAATCTTATTCCCATCATCTTTTTTCTTTGTAATATTAATTTTTATTAAATAGTTTAAATAAAATTGAAAATAATTATCTTCTTCCCTTTCCCATTATTTATTAATTTTGTAGTTTAGATTAACTTAACTGTTTTTTTCTGTGTTCGGCATAGTACTGTTATCGTGTCCCTTTCTTTTTCTTCCTTGTATAATTCATCATCATAAACATTACAACTAGACTATTAACCAGAACAACAGCTGAGTAAATCTTCCATTAGGATGAGTTATAATTTGGGGATGATAAGTTATTGAGATCTTTTTCCCAATGAATATTATTTAAATTAACATTGTTTAAGTTAAACATAAAATTTCAGGGATAAATGGAATGCTTTTTTTAACATGTGTTTTCCATGGATTATTTGAACCCTAAATACATTACCATAAAAATCCCTTAATTATTATTACAACCTTAAGATATGTTAAGGGTTGGCTTAAAGAATTTACATTTGGGAATTCAAATCAAAGTTATTTTGTGATGTGAGTGTTAATTTTGTGGAATATAATGAAAAGATCCAGGATATCACAAGATTTACTTCTTAAGCTCTGCACACCCCAATAAAAATAGAATCAATTAAATACAAAAGACTATAAAAGGAATCATCACCGTTAATTCTGTAACACCCCTGGTTTTAAAAATCATTTTATATGCCTAAAACTTTTTTATGTATGTTTTTATGAATAGATATTAAACATGATTTTTCGAAATCTAAGTTTTGAATTTCAAAGAATAATCATCTCTAATTTTGTTTAGTAAGTTATTTGGAGTCTGACGGAACCAACTTGATTTTTGGTGAATAGTAACATATCCTTATTAATATTAATATGAATAGTAATATGACCATAGTGAATTGTAATTTTGATTAATATTTTATTTTCATAAGGCCTTAAGATAATTTCATCTTGGATAACTTTTCGATGTGACGTAAAAGCAGTAATTGAATTAAAATTTTTAGTTTTTTATAAAGTATTATTTTATTATAAAATTAAATTTAAAATATTTAGAAAATATTTTTGAAAAATTGAGTTCAATTTGGAATTACACTCATCGAAAAATGTTTTGGGTGAATTTTTGGGAATTTTCTGAAACTCTATATTTTTTATGAATAGTAAAATATGATAATATGTGATAAATGCTGAATACTTGATTTCTACATCATAGGTTATGCAAGGATGATGTAAGACAACATGGATGTAACACCCTGAGATTTTATGAAAAATATTCTTTTTAATTTTATTTATGTCTTGTGTTGTACGCTACACCAAAAAGAAGCTTTCACTACACACATCCCTGACTTGGCTTGCATTACACGCAATCAAGACCTTCTTCGATAGTGTGTGTAGTACGCAAAACCGAGTTTCACTAAACGAGATATTATTATAATATTATTATGAACTAGCCATTATGAATAGTAATACTTACTTTTTGAAATTTTATTAATTTTATCTTTCAAAATGGACTTCATTTTTGGATTCGGATTATCGAATTTAGCGTAGGGTGAATTTTTGGTATTGTTCTGAAAACATTCAATTTTTGATGAATAGTGAAAACACTGGGTTACTATTTAAAAACCGACTTTTTATTTAAATAATTATTTATTTTATTTTAATTTATTTTAGGTCAAAATTGATACATAATACCTATATAAGTTCAATGTAATTCCATGGAGTCATTTTATTATAGTTTTAGATATATAAAAATTTTATTGAACTTCTCACCGTCTTTTACACACCTCCTAGGAGAATTTAAAAATATACATACAACGTAATTTCACTGCTTCTATGAGTGGAATTTTGAAAATCTGAGAGAGACGGTTAATATCAGGGAGTAAAATTTGGTTCAATAAGCTAAAAATAAATTTTGGTGAATAGTAACTTTTTACTTTTATTTACCATGGTTATAAGTAAAAAGGGTAATTAAGGGTAAAAATGATATTATTATTACCCTAAAACATGTCCTATTTCTATTGGATAACTGTAATTCGATCAAAAACAAACATGGGAATAATATATGACCATTTAGATCCACATGGATAAGATTAGGCCATTTATTATTAATTTATTTAAAGAAGGGTTAAAATAGTTAAAATAAAACTTTAATAACTAATTCATTTTTAATATTGGGGTATACATAAGATATATTAGACTATAAATATTCAATATAAATCTAAAAAGATTTCCTACCTAATGGTATTTTATTTATAATTTTTAGACATTAAATAATTTATGTTATTTATGACACAATGGTGATGCTGTAATTACCTAAATAATGAAATATTAAAATAATCGATATTATATATATCCAAATAAATGTAATTTGAGACATTTTATGAATTCCTATAATTTTATCAGTTAATATGACATGTTAGTATTGAATTAATAAACTGTTTTCAAACTAATCAAGCTGTTATGATTTTCACAAAAATCAATTACCAAATAGTGTCAAAATTGACATAAAATAGTTTTTAAAACAAATATTATATTATTAATTATTATTTTATTCCTAAAATTCTATGGTTCGGCCAAATGTCTTTTATATGTATATATATATTAATAAATACCCACTTGGGGTTCGATTGGCTTGGTATATTATGTTTATTAACAATACAGTGTAAGAAAACAAGAAGACACGGTAAAAGTTAAATTATTTAACTTAGAGTTAAATCTAAATGATAAGGTTAAAATTGTAACCTAAACTTGTCTAAAATATATTGGTTGAAATTATATAGACCCATAGACACCTTAGATTCGAAATAAATTAGTTTGGAGCTATTAAAAACAGAATATAAATTTATTATAAAATAATAGTTTATGTTTTTTCAAAGGTGCCCCTCTCCTCTCTTATAAAAAGGGAACCCCTTTCCTCTTCACTTCACACCCTATTGAGCCGTGAAGCTCTGCCAAACCCTGCAAATTCCACTTTTCAACCTCTCTAGTTACATTATAGAGGTTGTGTTATTCTCAAAATACCAACTCTAGTTCCCTAAGAAGAAGTTTAAAGGAGGTGCGTCGAGGAAGAGGTAATCTCTTCTATCGACTCTTTCAAGTTTCATTCTTCTTCTACATATTCTTCTTTAGTTATTTCATTATAAAGTAATAAAATCAGTATTAATTATATTCTGTTATGTTATTATAAATATGAAACAACCCTATTTAACCCTCTATCCATCCTACGGAAAATGAAATCACCGCGCGTGCGTACGTACGGAATATAGTCTCCACGCCGTGGTGTAATCTATTTTCGACCACCACCTTACTTTGATGGGTTTAATGGTTTAATAAATAACTATATCTGATTATAGTAAAGTGATATTTATTCTGAAATATTATACATTCACTTCAATACTATTCCATGATCATGGGAATGATATCATCGCTCATGCATACGTACGGACTACCGTCTCCACGACACGATGTGATTCATTCTCCATGTAAACCATTCATGAATGATTATAAAGTATATATAATGAATATTAATTAAATATATAACATAATAATGATACCGGATTTATTTATATATATGTATGTATGGCATCTACTTAATTCCATTCAATTCAATAAGGAAACAAAAATAGCGTTCATGTGTACGTACGGCCTACCATCTCCATGAACGGTGTATTTCATTCCATTTATCGATCTATCATATATATATATATATGTATATGATGAATATATATTATATATATAAATCATTTTTTACATTCTCGAATTAAGTAAATCAGGATATAAGTAATAATATCAAGAACAACACGTCGAAACACGTACGATAAATGAAACGATTTTACCCAAAATACTGCTTTAACATGGAATTTACAAAAGAACGGGTAATATATAGTCATAAGTGAACCATATATGATATCATAACAATGAATATTATTCATTAATAAGTCAATGACATTATTTAAATCATTATATAGTAGGTTCTCATACGTACACAGCATATCAGACCTATGTTAAGGAAAAATCTCACAATCACATTTTTATCCAAGATTGTTTATTCTTTGGTATTTACTGGGGTATATTTATCATCCACATCCAAGTTTCATCAGTATGTAATATTATTTTGATCCTCCTATAATTGTTTAAATCCTATTTTACCATTTGGTGAGTTTTTTGGGAAAGATATGAACGGAATCTTTCGTTGTTTTTCGTACGAGGAACTTTTTGACTTTTCCGGCCATAGTACGAGAAGAATGTTTTTTAACTTATACGGCATGAATGGATTTTTACGGTTTCATGACGCCTTATTTACATAATGATTCCTCTAAATGGTTTCATGAATATTTTCAATTAAATTCTTTTCTTTTAAAATTGAATGGCATTTTGTGAAATGAAAATGATTTTGAAGAAGAAATGATATTTTACTTAGGAATTTATTTCAAGTGTTTTATTAAGACCATTTTCCATTTAAGATAAAATTTTATCATATGTGTTTGTTTAAAGTATAATTTCTCTATGATTTAAATGGTTTGAATTTTATTATGATGAAATGATATCCATTTTGCTTTGTATGGATTATGTTATGATGGGATGATGTTTATGAAACCCATTTTATACTTTGGGTAATGATGAATGATTTATGTTCATGTTGTGGCACAAGTAAGAATGATTTCATTATGAGATGGGTGGGACCTATATCTCCCTCCAATTAATTGGGTAAAGATTTATTTATCTTGAGATAGATATGGCTGGAATGGTAAGTTAATTCGGTTCAGTGATATAGGACTGGAACGAGGAGTGAACTCGATTCAGAAAGGGACTTTGTCCACTAAGATGTTCTTGGCAGCAATGCCCTGTCTACTATGGAAATCATATCATGTTCTGAATGTTTTACCACAATTAAAAGTTTTACTTCCAAGGTATTTTATCAAGATTGATGTTCCATTATGATATATTCCTTTTGTACTTCCAAGATTTATGTCTTTACTCAAGATTTTGATTTTTAGATTTTATGTTCAAGTTCTTGCATTCAAATGTTTATGGATTGTTTTATGTTCTCTATGTTTACCCTTACTAAGAATTTTGAGCACCCCCTTTTTATGTTTTCTTTTCCCTAGGATATAAATAAAGGTTTTAGGTAATAAAACCAAAAGGGGAAGATCATTATGGGAGATGATGAAGATATTTCACCATGATTAGATGATTTCATTCCGTGTTTCCAAGGACACTAAACTAATACGGTAATTGGGCATCTATTTTTTTCATGTATTAAGTATTCTGCAAAAGTAATGTAATGTCCATGTACATCAAGCTTTGGGTCTCTATAGTTGGTATCATAGTGAAGGTTTAGTTAACCTTTGGAAACTAGGATTAAAAAAGTTTTTTGAAATCCCTAGAGATATTTATAAGGTATGTCTAGGGATGTCCCTAAGGATAAGTATACGTATAGGTTATAGTCCTAGAATTATAATAATGATCATAGAATTTAACCTAAGATGTTATATATTTATGGTACTCCCCCTTGATTATGATTTTTTCCTCAAACCATATTCTTTTTGGGTTTTAGAAAATGGATAGAAATAGATAGATTCATGATAATGGAGTATATAATGGACAATGGAATGATATTATTCATGAGAAACCAAATGAAATGGGATTTGGAGTCCAAACATCGTTTTTATGCCTAATCAGCAATCTCATAATATGATCAATAATCTCAACTTTTGTATGTTTCATGACTCAACTAATAAGAGAAAGATAGAGTTTCATGATGATCATAGAGGAAAGAAAGTTGAATTTCGCTCATATAAATTATATGGGAAGAGGCATCCAAGAGAATGTTTCAAAGAAACTGGAAGATTCTTTGGGTGCGGAAAAGGAGGACACAAATCTAGTAAGTGAAAAGGAAAAGGTTCAGTTAACAACATGGAGAAGGATAATAGTAGTGCTATGACATCAACAATGATTAGATGTTTTAAATGTGGAATGTAAGGGCATTATGCAAACCAATTCCCTAAGTGAAAATCTCATGAAGAGAATCAGAATGGTCATATTGGTAGTATTTATGTGGATGATGATGAGGAGACTACAAATTATATATGAGATGAAAGAAGTGTTGAAGCTTGATCAATGGTTTAAGAAGGTAGTGGAATGATTTAAATTTATGTTGTATCAGTAATGGTACTATGGAATAAAGACACATCTAAGGATTGTTACACTATTGCTTTTCCTAAAGTATTTGAAAGTATATGATATGCGCATAATGAAGGGATAATGAGATAATGAGATGTTTTATAGTATTGATGAGCTCATGGATGATATAAGGATAATGTGATATCATTGTTTGAGTATATATAAATTTTTGGATTTTGGTATGTGGAAAGAGTTAACTTTTGACAAAATTCATGTTTTCACTAAGGTTCTATGGTATTTCATTTTCAATAGAATACACGAGTATGGTATTCACATGTTTGGAATGTGACCAACAAGATATATCTTAGGATATATGGGGGATAAATGATGGTATGCACATGCTTGTTATTTGACATTTCAAGTTATCGTTTTCTTTAAACTATGAGATTGGACATATGTATTTTAGATAAGCCTAAAGATTGGAATAGATTATGTTGGACATAAGATAGTATTGTTTAAGGATAAAACATTGTTTTTCGATATTATTTCTGAAATGTTATAATAGTGTATTTTTAGAAAAAGGGACAACCTGCAGGATGGGAGACAACTCGTTGCGTCGGACAAGGCTGTGGGAATCGAACCCAAAACCAATGTGCGACATGACTTTATATCCTACCACTGGCTTATAGGAAGACCCTGTTTAGTAGAAACAAGTTTTATTATATTAAGCAGTATGATATATGAAGTATAAGCCCATTTTAGGAACCATATATGATTAATCTCACTATAGATGGACTTATGAATGAAAGTTATTTTTTATTATTACCTTAACACTCAGGGTTACAAGTCACGGAGGATGAAAATAATGAAGGCCAACAGATTCCTTCCAAACCACATTAACACACTCCAAAGGAAGAGAATTGAGACTATCATAAACCACCAGAGTCTCCTCTGGTCGGCCCCAACGAGCCACCACGTCAGCCGCAATGTTGGACTCCCTCAGACTATGATGAACCATCCTTCCCTGATTAGTCTATGCTTTTCACCTACGAAAAACATAGGTCAAATGCCAGGAGATGTCGTGATTTCCCTGTAGCGATCTGACTAGAACCTCCAAATCCGATTCCACTTCCATCACCGGGAGGCCTTTCCTCCTACATACAATCAAACCTGAAAGAAGAGATCTAAACTCCTCACCCATAGAGTTACCTGGTCCATAATAAGCACTAAAGGAAATATGAACGGAACCCCAACAATCCCAAAGAAAACCACCACCCCTCATGATTCCTCCCAATTATGAACCATCCACATTCAGCTTCCACCCATTAGCATGAGGCTACCATCTTACCCCTCTCCCTCTATCGAAACTCTGAATGCACTATCTATGAACCAGGCTCCCCAGCATAACTGAATAAACTCCATTCTTGAAGGGAGAGGACAGTTCAGCAATAAGGGATCTCATCCGGACCTGTAGGTATAAGAAGGACCTCCTACAAGCCAACCACACCTGGATGCGAGCCTCCCATATAGTCCAACAGATGGATACAGGGATAATGATATGGGCTGCTTGCTCCCCCGTCCTGCTACCAAAACTAGAAAACCAAAGAAAAAGGTAATCTCGAACCGATTGACACTCCCCACATGGAACCCTGTATTGAGAAAACTCTGACTGGAGGAATGCAACCCAACTTCCCTGAAAACTAAATGAATCGTTGACTCCGAGTTCAGACTCTCACAATAGTAGCATCGAAATTCCATGCAAACCCCTCTCCCCTGAATATTCTCCTCAGTTGGCAGGGCATGGTTTTGGATCCTCCACACCAGAAAGTTCATTCTCTTTGGTATCACATTACACCAGGTAATTTCATCCACAACCACCACTTTATCATTCCTATGAAGGATTCTCCTATAACCATTCTTATTAAAATGCACCGAGCTAACCTCTGTAAAACAACATCTGTCTGGACCATCGCTCATAACCACGTTTCTTTCTAACGGGTTAAGGTTTGCATGTATAAAATCATACCTTCCACATGCCTCCTTAAATGAGTTGTCAGGATGAGGGCAGCCTTCAAACTGACGCCTTTCCTCCGTCCATGTGTCCTCCCAAAAGCTAATCTCCCCACGAACAATCACCCATCTAGTGTGATCAAGAAGCACCTCCAGATGAGAAAACATGCATTTGGCGAGACTCTTCGCTCCACGCAGGCAAAACTCCCCATGCCAACCATACCGTGCTCTGAAGAAACTAGCCCACAGATTCTTACCAACAATCACCTCCCAAGCTAGACTGGCTTGCATCCCCAGCATGGATTTGTGAATATCACGGAGACCAACCCCTCCCTCCTCCACTGGATGGGCCAACCTCTTCCACGAGGCCCAATGAAATCTCCCTTCTCCCTTCGCATTCCACAAAAAATATGTGAGAATGTGTTCAATCCTATCCACAGTTCCCTTCGGGGGGTTGATGATGGAAAAAACATGCATGGGTATAGACAAAAGAACATTGTTAATAAGCATGATCCGGCCCCAAAACAAAAGTACCTTGTTCTTCCAGTTGAAAATTCTTCCCAAGATACGATCCACAATCCCGTTGAAATGGTTCTTCATAATCCTTCCACTGGATAATGGAACTCCCAGATAATGAATAGGAAGTTGTCTCTGTCGACAACTGAGAACTTCCTGAATAATCCTACATCTTCCTCCTGAGCATTTGTTGGATATTAACAAGTGGCTCTTCACATGATTGATCGACTTCCCACTCTGCTTCCCATACATGACCATAATTCCCTTGATCTTTTAATGTTCTACACCCGCCATTCAAAAATAATAGTATGTCATCGGAGAACATCAAGTGGGATATACTCCCTGAATTCCTTCTGCCTTGGAAAGGCCTCAATACACCCTCTTCCATACTCATCTTCAGATTTATGGACAAAACATCTTGAGCAAGGACAAAGATGGTAGGAGAGATCGGGTCCCCCTGTCTAACTCATCTCACAGATTTGAAGAAGCTAAAACATTTCCCTAATAAAGATACATAGATCCATGGAGAAGCAAAGCACCTGAAACAGAGATCACAGAACTTCTCATGAAACCCAAAACCCCTCATCACCCGTACTATAATGCTCCAATCCAAATTATCATAAGCCTTAGTCATATTCACTTGAAAAATGATATTGGATCCAACATCCTATTTGTTCAAATCATGAACCATCTCACTCGCAATTCCAACTGCCCCCTGTATGCTCCTACATTGAATAAAACCATGTTGTTCCTCAGATACAATCCTGGGTATAACATTGGATATCCTCCTGCTAATAACCGTCGTGATAATTTTATAAGAAACATTGCAAAGGCATATCAGCCTAAAGTGGTTAATAAGAAAGGGGTCTTTGATCTTCGGCACAAGTACCGCCCTTGATGAAGAGACCCCCTTAATCAAGGGATCCACCCTAAAGAAGTCCTGGATAGCCTCCACCGCACATGGCCCAACAAACTCACATGAAGCACTGTAAAAGGAGGTCAGGAACACATCTGACCCAGGTTCACTCTCATGTGGCATGATTCCCAGAGCCACTATAATCTCCCTCTCTTATGGTATAGTGGAGATGCAATCATTTTTAGTTTTAGTTATCATCAAAGATAAACAGATCAAGAAATCAGAACCCTCTAAAGATTCACTTTCAAAACCTGACGTGTTCTCACCCACCCACAAACCCTCAAAATGTTCCAAAGTAAGCTTGCCAGCCACATTCACATCAGATTTATAAGATCCATCCTCCCATTATATATTAATCTTCATGTTCCTCTTCTCTTTGATGTATTATTGGAAGAATGCATTGTTTTGGTCCCCCTCCTTAAGCCATATCACTCAGGAGCACTGCATGAAGACCCTCTCCATCTCCAACAGCTTCTCCACCAGGACCACTCTCTTATCACATAGAGTAGTAAAAATATTCTCATCCTATGAAACTTGGATAGTCACCTCCAATCCGCCAACCTCATTCTGTAAAGAGGTCACCCCATTAATAAAATCTAGCTTCACCACCAGCCATTGCCTAATCTCCTATTTGAGCCTTTTGAGACGATTCTCCAGCCCTCCCCAAGAATTCTCCTTTTCCTCCTCTAACCAGGACTTCCTCACAACCTGCATGGAACCAGTATCTTTATGACATTCACTTGAATAATGGAAGCTCTTGCCAATCACTGCTTCACGTTTAATATCTAGTAAAAGTGTATCATGGTCCGAGAGAATTCGAGAAAGATGAGTAACTGAAGTTTTTGAGAAAATGACCAGCCCATGCAGGTTAGTAAGCCACCTGTCCAGCCGGCTCCATATCCGATTCTGGCCTTTACGGTTATTGCACCACTTAAATTTCACCCCTTTGAATCCTAAGTCCAGCATACCAGCTTGCAACATGAACTCCTTGAAATCCTCCAGACTTTTCTAGTTGCACCCCATTCCTCCGAGTTTCCCTGAAACATCCACAATTGAGTTATAATCTCCTCCCACAAACCATGCCATAGAATCAGATTGAACTGACTTTAGGTGTTTCGAGAGCTCCCTCCTTTCCACCACCTTATTGCTCGCATATACAAACGAAAAGAGAATATGGAAACCACCCACTTCAATTTTCATGTCAATGCACTAAGGAATCACACCTACAGTCTCCACCGATATATCATTCTTCCAACCAACCCAAATTTGTGAATTATTGAGGCCACCCTGAAAAGAGTTTGAAAACCCCATTTTATTTGCTAACCCAGGAAGCTTTCATGCATCCTGTTTCAGATCAAGAATCGCCACCAAGGAAACATTGGCCTTCCTACAATCCAAAGATAAAAAATATATCTTGGCATGAGCTCCCATACCATGCGCATTCCATATAATAATGGAGAGCATCCCTGTAGAACCTTTCATGTTTTATAACCTTTTTTTGAGCCAGATGGAATGACACATCATTCTATCACATGATCTGCTAACACTTCACGAATGAAAAATTCAACTTCATTTCTTTAAGAGATGAAGTAGAAATTGTCCAAGGAATGACCAACGGTGAGACTGTACCAAAATCAAGAAAGTATTTCTTCTAATTCCAATTTCTTCAACTTTGGGGAAATGGTCTTGAAAAAAAAATGTTGTCCTAGTGCCCTTATATCTAATGAATCATATGGTACCTTAGATCATCACAAATATATGGCTTTGTGATTATTGGCTTTTTCATATCCATGTTCTCCCCCACTCTCCATCAGAACATGATGGTTAGATTTTTCTTCCATATCCATATTTTCACCTATGTTCTCAAATGTGGAAACTCAGTGATTAGTTAATTTGGGTAACCATTAATTTTCATACTTTAGCTCTTAATTATTGGTTTTGGTATTTCTTTATATGATGGGGGTTTATATTAAAGAAAAAATCAAGTATTAAACCATTTATAACCCCAATGAATTTTGAGGGCGAAATTCATTTTAAGAGAGGTAGAATGTAACACCCTGAGATTTTATGAAAAATATTATTTTTTAATTTTATTGATGTCTTGTGTTTTACGCTACACAAAAAGGAGCTTACAATACATGCATCCCTGACTTGGCTTGCAATACACGCAATCAATACCTTCTTCAATAGCGTGTGTAGTACGCAATACCAAGTTTCACTAAACGATATATTATAATAATATTATTATGAACTAACTGTTATGAATAGTAATACACACTTTTTGAAATTTTATTAATTTTATCTTTCCAAATGGACTTCATTTTTTGATTCAGAATATTGAAATTATCCACGGGTGAATTTTTGGTATTTTTCTGAAAAATTTCAATGTTTGATGAATAGTGAAAACTCTGGGTTACTATTTAAAAACCGACTTTTTATTTAAATAATTATTTATTTTATTTAAATTTATTTTAAGTAAAAATGGATACATAATACCTATATATGTTCAATGTAATTCATTGGGTTCATTTTATCCTAATTTTAGATATATAAAAATTTTGTTGAACTTTTCACCGTCTTTTACCCACCTCCTAGGATTATTTGAAAATCTACATAAAACGTAATTTTACCACTTCTAGGAGGGGAATTTAAAAAATCTGAGAGACATGGTTAATATCAAATAGTAAAATTTGGTTATATAAGACAAAAATAATTTTTGGTGAATAGTTACTTTTTACTTTTATTTACCACGGTTAAAAGTAAATAGGGTAATTAAGGGTAAAAATAATATTATTATTACCCTAACACTTGTCCTAATTATATTTTAGAAGATTAATTAGACAAAAAACAACCTTAGGAATAAAATATGACCATTTAGGTCCCCTTGGATTAGATTAGGACATTTATTTTTAATTTATTTAAAGAAGAGTTAAAATAGTTAAAATAAAAGTTTAATAACTAATTCATTTTTAATATAGGGTTATACATAAGATAAATTCGACTATAAATATTCATTAGAAATCTAAAAATACTTCCTACCTAATGGTATTTTATTTATAGTTTTTAGACGTTAATTAATTAATGTTATTTATGACACAATGGTGATGTAGTAATTACCTAAATAATGAAATATTAAAGTAATTGATCTTATAAATACTCAAATAAATGTAATTTGAGACTTTTTATTAGTTACACTAATGTTATAGGTTAAAATTACATGTTAGTATTTATTTAATTAAATTTTTTCTAACTAATCATGCTGCTATGATTTTCAAAAAAATCAATTACCAAATAGTGTCAAAATTGACGTAAAATAGTTATTAAAACAAATATTATATTATCAATTGTTATTTTATTCCTAAAAATCTAAGTATTGGATAAATGACATATATAAGGATATATATATTAATAACTAACCACTTGGGGTGCGTTTGGCTTGTTATAATACGTTTATTAACCATATAGTGTAAGAAAACAAGAAGACACGATAAAAGTTAAATTATTTAACTTAGAGTTATTTCTAAATGATAAGGTTAAAATTGTAACCTAAACATGTATAAAATCTGTTGTTTGAGATTATTTAGACCCATACCAACCTTATATTCTAAATAAATCAGTTTGGAGCTATTAAAAACCGAATATAACTTTATTATAAAATAATATTTTAAGTTTTTCCAAAGGTGACCCTCTCCTACATTATAAAAAGGGCACCACTTTCCTATCCTCTTCACACCCTATTGAGCCATGAATCTCGTCCAAACACAACCAATTACTCTTCTCAACCTCTCTAGTTACATAATAGAGGTTCTGGTCTCTCAAAATACTAACTCTAGTGCCCTAAGTAGAAGTTTAAAAGAGGTGTGTCGAGGAAGAGGTAATCTCTTCTACCGACTCTTTCAAGTTTCTTTCTTCTTCTACATCCACTTATTTAGTTTTTTCATTATAAAGTATTAAAATCACTATTAATTATATAATTATATGTTATTATAAATATGAAACAACCCTATTTCACCTTCTATCTATCCTATGGAAAACGAAATCACCGCCCGTGCGTACGTACAGAATACCATCTCCACGTCGTGGTGTAATCTGTTTTTGACCACCACCTTACATTGATGGGTATAATGGTGTAAATAAATAACAATATATGATTATAGTAAAGTTATATTGACTCTGAAATATTATACATACACTTCAATACAATTCCACGATCATGGGAAGGATATTGTCGCTTGTGCGTACGTACGGACTACCGTCTCCACGACGCGATGAGATTCTTTCTCCATGTTAACCATTCCTGAATGATTATGAAGTATATATAATGAATAATAATGAAATATATGACAAAATAATGTTAATGGATTTATGTACATATATACATATATGTATTTCATCTACATAATTCCATTCAATTCAATAAAGAAACGAAAACAGCGTTCATGCGTACGTATGACCTACCGTCTCCATGAACGGTGTATTTCATTCCATTTATCGATCAATCATATATATATATTATGAATATATATTATATATAGAAATCATTTTGTACATTATGGAATTATGTAAATCAGGATATATGTAATAATATCAAGAACAACATGTCGAAACACGTACGATAAATGAAATGATTTTACCCAAAACGCTGCTTTAACATGGAATTTACAAAACAACGGGTAATATAAAGTCATAAGTGAACCATATATGATATAATAACAATGAATATGATTATTTAATAACTAAATTACATTATTTAAATAATTATACAGGAGGTTCTAATACGTACAAAGAATATCAGACCTAAGGTAAGGGAAAATCTCACAATTCTCATTTTTATCCAAGATTGTTTATACTTTGGAATTTACTGGGGTATATTTGTCATCCACATCCATGTTTCGTCAATATGTAATATTATTTCTATCCTACTACAATTTTTTAAATCCTATTTTACCATTTTGTGAGTTTTTAGTAAAAGATATGAAAGGAATATTTTGTTTTTTTTCGTACGAGGAAATTTTTGACATTTCCAGCCATAGTACGAGAAGAATGTTTTTTTAACTTATATGAAATGAATGGATTTTTATGGTTTCATAATTCCTTAGTTACATAAAGAATCCTATAAATGATTTCATGACTAATTTCCACAAAATCCTTTTCTTTTAAAATTGATTGGAATTTTTTCAAACGAAAATGATTTTGAAGAAGAAATGATATTTTCCTCAAGAATTTATTTCAAGTGTTTTATCAAAACCATTTTTCATCTAAGATAAAATTATTTCATATGTGTATGTTTCAAGTATAATTTTTCTATGATTTACATGGTTTCACTTTTATTATGATGAAATGATATCCATTTTGTTTTGTATTGATTATGTTATGATGGGATGATGTTTATGAACCCCATTTTATATATTGGGTAATGATGAATGATTTATGTACATGTTGTGGCACAAGTAAGAAAGATTTCATTATCAGATGGGTGGGACATATATCTCCCTCTAATGCATTGGGCAACGATTTATATCTCATGTGATAAATACAGCTGGAATGGTATGTTAATCTGGTTCAGTGATACAGGACTGGAACGTGGAGTGAACTCGATTCAGAAAGAGACTTTGTCCACTAAGATGGTCTTGGCAGCAATAACTTGGCTACTATGGAAATCATATCATGTTCTTATTGTTTTTTTTCACAATTACAAGTTTTATTTCCAAGCTATTTTATCATGATTTATGTTCCTTTATGATATATGCCTTACGTACTACAAAGATTTATGTCTTTACTCAAGATTTTGATGTCTAGATTTTATGATCAAGTTTTTGCATTCAAATGTTTATGGATTGTTTTATGTTCTCTATGTTTAACCTTTCTGAGAATTTGATCTCACTCATTTTATGTTTTCTTTTCCCCAGGATATTAATTAAGTTTTTATGTAAGAAAACCAAATGTGAAGATATTTATGGGAGATTATGAATATATTTCACCAGGATTAGAAGATTTTGTTCGGAGTTTCCAATGAAACTAAACTAATACTCTCTTTGGGAATCTGTTTTTGTCATGTATTAAGTATTCCGCAAATGTAATGTAATGTCCATGTACGTCAATATTTGGGTCACTAAAATGGATCTAATTCAAATTCCATTATTTCAATTTTGGGGTCCAATGAATTACTACTATTCATTTTCATGACAAAAAAATATTATAATAATGATTAAGATAATGTAAAAACGCATCCTCTCCTCTTCTATAAATACCACCCTCATTCCCCCCATCATTTTACAACTCAAAATCCTTAATACTAACCTATTTTCTCCCCAATAAACTTCCAAAAGCTCTTACCCACTTCCTAGAGATTCTGTTATCACCAAAAGGCCAAAACTAAAGGCCTTAAGAAGGATCTCAAGGAGAAAAGATCAAGAGGAAAACATCTTCTTACGTTTTGTTTCTATTCTTTCATTTTATGTTATTCTTTTTAATTTCCATTTTATTATGTTGGGATATGCCATTAAATATCCCCATTAAATTCCATATTATGCTATAAATATGAGATACCCCTTTTATCTTATCAAAATATTTTAGTAAATTAAAACCGACGCTATTAGACTGCCAAATTTTGGTAAGGAATTTCTCAAGTTTTATTTTATTTTGAGATTCATTTAACTAAATTTCATTTCCTCACCTCCCATTATCAGAGAGGAATTATTGATAAAGTATCATACATATAATTTATTTCATCATGTTTATGTTATTATCACAATTATATTCCATTTATTATCACACATATTCAAGAAATTAAAATATCGTCTGTAATGTGTTGAATTACTAACATCGTGAAAGTTGTGATTTCAATTTATTTTAATTCTTTCAAGATAGGTATTGAAAGAATTTTTATTGTTGTACCAGATTATAATTTATTAATCATATCTTGTAAAATTTTTTATTATCATTTTACACACATTTTATTAATTTGTAAAACAATTGAGTTCAATATGATCGAAGAATCACCAAAATGACCAAAATGAATATCAATAATTTTTTAACTAATGAATCATCCACCTATTAGAATTAAGAATTAAAAATAGTATAATTTAGGGTTCTATAGATAGGAAAATTCCAATCCATTCTAGTTCCGGAGTTTCACTTCCAATCGTCAAGAATATCCATCATGAACCGATCATGGAAATCATGTAAAGAATGCATTCAAAACAATGCAAGGAACAAAATACTAACTATTACAGGGTTAAATAATGTAATGAAATGATCACATTAGGTATTATAAAGATGAATATGTTTTTTTAATATATTAATAAAACTATATTAACCATTATACAAGTGGTTTAAACAATTTTGATTCATGACAAACAAGATATATTGAAATTCATAACTGGATTTCCATTCTTTGGGTTAACCTTCTACTTCATTATCTATGTTGTATTAAAAAAAATTCATTCATTATTATTGTTAATAATATATTTAATAATGTTTATGTATATTTTATATACATAATACATCAACTCTATTAAGTTTTTCTTAACCAATATGATATTTATAAGGGACTTTTCTTTTAAAAATCCACATCTTAAATTCTATTTTATAAAATTTTAAATAAATGTATTTAGAAAATTATTCATGTTTTATGATTATGTTTTCATTTTTGGGAATTTTTTATGATGAATGGTGGTACCTATATATCTACCTAATTCATTGGGTATGTGTATTTTTGAGTTTGGCCGTCTGGTTACTCAATGTGTAGCTGTGATGTTTACACATGTTTTAAGGTAGCTTTAGGGGTTCCAAATTATATGGTAACCGAGAGGGTTAAACAATTATTTAATTAGTGCCCAAATATATATTTTTTGGTTCTATTTATGTTCTTATTTGTGGGTATATTTTTTAAATCTCTTCTTTCACAAATTAATTATATATGGGTGACATGCATGTCTTTTGAAAATTATTTCATATGTTACATGTATTCGTGGAATAATATGTGTTTTCCTTCTTTTCATATCCCATACTATGATTTTGTTCTAATACCATGTTTTTAAATTATTTTCACATGTTATAAGGATTTGTAATAAAAATATGGAACCCAAGAAAATTTAATGAAGAATTTTTTAAAAAAATTCAGGTTACATTAGAAAAGATATATATTTTTGAAGAAATGAATACTTTTTTATGGTATCCACTTTGTATTAATGTTTTATTTTTGGACTGTATTATGTCCCAATTATTTAAATCTCTATACCGAAAATTATTATCAATGTGAAAGTTAGGGATTTCTTGACTAAATTCAAGATTATCTAATGTAATAAGTCTACATCATTATAGATGGTATCATAGGATGGTTTAGATAACTTTAGGGGTTATGATAATGCTAATGTAATACAATAAATGTTTTTTAGTATATTGTAAATTTTAAAGGGTATAAAACTTAAATATTACCATGTTTATTAAAATAAGATATTTTTGTTTAGAATGGATATCAGCATATGAAATAGGGAATCTTAATAAGAGAGGCCCAGATAGAATGATATCCTTCCAAATCCGTATCTCAGAATGGTAGGCATTAGAACTGAGAAGTTTGTGACAGTAATGGCTTAGCTATCATAGGAAATAAATGGAAGTGGAAATCATGCTAGATAACAACAGTAGGTATTGAAATGGAACATGAAAATAGTGTAAAATTTTAAGAGACGACAACATACTACTTTCAATGGATCTTCTAACATAGTAACAACTTCAAGATATATTAAAGCCCTTGAAAACGTAATCGATGTTATTGGATGTTCAAATAATCAAATGTTAAGTCTTTCTATTTATCATTTAGAAGGTGAAGCTGATCAATGGTGGTCAATGGTAATGAATATTATGGATAGATAAAATATTCATGCATTAGAGTGGAATGAATTTAAAAGTATTTTCCTTGAAAAATATTTTCCGATGGTGGTGCGACTTAGGTTGGAGAATAAATTACTTGAATTGAAGAAAAAGTATAAATATCTAGTGGCTATGTATGAAATGAAGCTCAAAAAACTATCAAAGTATGCTCCAAATATTATTCTAGATCTTAATAGTAAAATCAACCACATATACTCAAGTATAAAGTCAAGGTGTCGAAGGGCATTGGCCTCTTGTGAATTCAAAAGTTATGAGAAACATGTCTAGTGTGCTGAGAGGGTAAATATGGAATTTGTTAATGATCATTTTCATTTTGGAAACCAGGAGAAGAAGAGATCTATATGGAAATCAATAGGTAATAATCAACCAAAGAAATACGATGGTAAGAAAATCATGTGACCATTTTGTGAAAAGTGTGGAAAGAAGCACCCTGGGGAATACCATACAAAAATAGGAAAGCGTTTTCAATGTGGTAAGTTTGGACATATGGGTAGTTATATTAACGAAAATGATTCTAGAAATAATCTTGATAAGAAAACTATTATGTGTTTTGAATTTTCTTATATGTTTCATTATGAAAATGCATGCCGAAAGAGATATCTAAATTATGAAAAGAAGATATACAATAAGAAAAAAGGTGTAGTGAGATCCTTTGAAACTACATCAACTGATTTCATCTCATCGAATGAAGCTAAATCATGTAATTTTTTTCTTATATTTTTCTAATGTTTTTTTATAAGGAATCTACACATTCATTTATTTCTGATGAATGTTCTGGTAAATTGGAAATATCACCTCAAAAAAAGAGACATGAACTTATTGTTAAAACAATAGGAAGAAATATTATAGAAAATATGAATAATAAGAATATTTATATTATTATATGTGGAAATAAATTACCTAAAATACTTGTTCCTTTTCACTTAGTCACGTTTTATGTTATTCTGAGAATGGATTAGATTTTTGCCTATCATGCTAATATTTACTATAGAGCTAAAAATGTTTTTTTCATAAAAAGTTTTGGTTTTTATAAACGTACAAACCCATGAAATTTATGACATATCAGGATGCTACAAAACTATTGAAAGATGGAAATTAAGGATATCTTGCTCATACTATTGAAAACAAGGGAACTATTCAGATTAATGTTTTTCCAGAGGTAAATGAATATCATGATGTTTTTTCTGATGAGTTACCCAGTGTCATACATGATCAGGTTGTCGAATTTGCAATTGACTCAGTTTCTAATAATAAGACAATTTCAAAACCCCCATATCATATGGATCAAATAGAACTTTTGGAATTAAAAAATCAGTTCTAGGAATTACTTAATTAAGTCTTCATTTATCCTAGCACATCACCATGGGGTGCTCATATTTTTTCGTAAAAAAGAAATATTATTCTGTGTGGCTTTGAGTTGATTATTGATCTTTGAATATGATCACTATTAAAACCAAGTATACTTTAAATCATATTTATGACTTCTTCGATCATATCTAGGGAGCTCAGTACTTTTCCAAAATTGAATTGAGATCTGGATAGCATCAGCTGAAGGTTATGGAGGATGACATCCTGAAAACATTTTTTGGTACTAGATATGGGAATTATGATTTTTTGTAATTTCATTTGGATTAACTAATACACATTCTATATTCAATAATATTATTAATAGATTATTTTGTGAGTTCTAGGATATGTTTTTTCTAGTGTTTATTGATGTCATTTTTCTATTTTTTATAAGTAAAAAGAGCATGAAAAAAATGTAAGGTTAGTTTTTTAAACTATAACGAAAATGAAACTGTATGGAAAATTTTGTAAGTCTTATTTAAGGTTGAAATATATTTCTTTTCTAGGTAAACATGTAAATAAATTTTGAATAAATATTAATCCTTCCAAAAAAAGTGGTTGATTAATGTCCAAGAATAAAAAAATGATACCTAGAATTCATAGTTTTTATTGATTTGAAGGGTACTACTGATGGATTGTTAAGAAAAATTCATGGTTATCTAGCCGGAAAATAAAGTTAAGATGAAAAGGGGATAAATTTATTTGGATATAATAATATGATGTACGTTTTCTAGAACTAATAAAGATATTGGTTAATGCTCTAGTTTTTCCATGCCTTCCCGAAACGGTGAGTTTTTCATCTAAAAAAATGATTCATTGAAGGGAGTTGGTTGTCTTTTGATGATGAATAATCAGGTAATTTATTACACATCAATAAAACTAAATGATCATGAGTTAAAGTATCCCAAACATGATTTGGAATTGGAAGTTTTCGTTTTTACTATAAAAATTTTAGTCATCGTTTATATGGGTCCAATTGTAAAATATATACTTACCATAAACTACTGAATTATATATTCCTTCAGAATGAATAAAGCCTAATGTAGAGAAGATTTCTATAATCAGTAAAGGATTATGACTACCTAATCAATTAGCATCCATGAAAATAAAACAAAGTGGATGATTCATTGAGTTGAAAACATCATGCACCATTAACCTTGTTACATTTTAAAAATGATCCCTTGAATAACAATTTGATGAGTTTTGGATAAGATGTTGTTGGGGATAGTAATTCATTTTTTTATTTCAGGATTCAGTGCAGTCATCAATATCAGAGAGAATTAAACAAGTGCATAAGAAAGACAATGAGAAATAGAAAAAGGTATTATTGGTTAAAATGGGTATCATTCTAGAATTTTACCATGATAAATATTTTGTTTTAAGACTTCGAAAAAAGGTTGTGTGTGCCTTGTGATTCCCAATTGAAGAACAATTTGTTTTGTGATGATCATAATTCTCCATTTTCAGTAAATCCTAGTAGAACTAAGATGTATAGAGACCATTGGGAGTATTTTTGGTGGGATGGAATGAAAAGGGATATTTGAAATTTTACAATGAAAATTTTGAAATGTCAACATGTTAAAATAGAGTTACAGTTACTAAAGGGGATGCTTCATCTTTTTCTAGTGCCAGAGTGGAAATAAGAGATTTTATCCATATAATTTTTGGTGGGACTACAAAATACTTATTGGGGTAACAATGTGATTTCAGTAATTATTGATCATCTAAAAGAATCAGCACATTTTCATTATATTCGAGATGTAATGTATTTAATTTATCTTTCTCGACTATATCTCAAAGATATTCTCTGGTTACATGGAGTTCTCTTATCCATTGTATCTGATCAAGATCCCAGGTTCACATCTAATTTTAATAAGGGACTTCAAAATTCACTGGGCACATGAATTAAATTTTATTAAAGCTTTTCATCCTCAATCAGATGGGTAGTCAGAATGAACTATTCAATCTTTTGAAAAGTGTGATGTGATTTGGTATGAATAGAAAGCTAATTTCACGGTTCATATGTCCTATTGAGTTCTCAGAGAAAGTTGGACCAGTTTCATAACAATTTTCTTTGCCACCATGTTTATCTCAGGTGTACAATGTTTTTCATGTTTTGATGTTAAGAAAATATGTCCTAGATAAAACTAATGTCTTGAGCCCAAATGTAGTTCAGATGGAAGAGAACATTTATTATGAATAGAAACAAGTTCATATTCTTGATTAATGGTTAAAATTATTGTAGAATAATGTAATCCAACAATAAAAGTTTTTGTAGAGAAACAACATGGTTGAAGAAGCGGCATGGATTTTTTCAAATCATATGAGGTAAAAGTGCCCTCACCTATTCAATATGAAAATAAAATTGTGAGGACGGAATTTCAAGAAGGTGGGGATAATGTAACACCCCAAGTATTATAAAATAATATGAAATGCATGAATTCTATTTTAAATTAGAAATTTATAACTATACTATAAACATAATTGTTTCGCATCTATGTTTTGAATTTTGAAAAACTGTCATCTACCATTGTGTTAAGTATGTTATATAGAGTCTGATAGAACCAAATTGATTTTTGGTGGATAGGAAAATACCATTATGAATATTAATATAAATAGCACTATGACCCTAATAAATAGTAAATTGTATTAATATTTTATTTTCCTAATTTATTAAAGATAATGACATCTTGGTTAATTTTTTAATATTATATAAAAGCTTTTATAGAATTAAAATTGTTAATTTTTAAATAAAGTATAATTTTATTTAAAAATTAAATTATTAATATTTGGGATATTATTTTAAAAAATATGTTGTTCATTTTTAAATTATACACGTCGAAAAATGATAATGGTTATTTTTTTTAATTTACTGAAATTCTAGAATATTTTATGAATAGTAAAATATGCTAAAATGCGATAAATGATAATTGCTTGATAAAATGCATCATAGGTGATGCAAAGAAAATGTAAGACCACTTAGTTCGAACTCACGTTCCATTATTACTATTTTAATGTAACATTAATTAATATTATTCATAGTATTAACTGGGAATATTACAATAATGATTTACATAATGTAAAAATACCTCTTCTCCTCCATAATAAATACCACCCACATTCTCTTTTCCTCCCACACCTCTCAAGACTTTATCCTTATGTATGTTCTCCCCAAAAACCTTCCCAAGTCCCTTACCACATCTTATAACTTCTGGTCTCACCAAATGGCCAAATCCAAAGGCCTTAAGAAGGATTTCAAGGACATGAGTTGGAGAGGTGAACATCTTCTTTGGTTTTCATTCTTTTCATTCATTTTATGTTATTATTTTTAATTTACATTGGATTATGTTTATATATGTCATTAAGTATCCCCATTACTGCCCATATTAAGTAAGAAAGATGAATTACCCATTTTCCCTCAATAGAATATATAATAAAATTTTAAGGGACATCGTAAGGATTCAAAATTTTCAAAAGAGATTTCTCAACGTTTCTTTTATTTCGAGATTCAATTATTTTATTTTTCTTTCCATGCATCCCCTTATCCATGATGCATGAATGATCCAATATCATAAATATTCATTATTTAATCATCTTTATGGAATACTCACCATTTAATTTATTCTCTTCTCCCACTTATTCATGATATTAAAACACCGTCTATAATGTGTGGAATTTGTGACATCATGGAAGATGTGATTTTAATATATCTTACTTCCTTCAATACTGGTCATGAAATAATTTTTGTGCTTGAAAAACATATAATTTATTTATTATGTATTATATAAGTTTCTAGAATCATTTTATACACATGTTATTAATTAATAAAACAAATGAATTCTTAATGATAAAAAAATCGCCAAAATGACCTAAACAAATATCAATAATGTTTTAACATATGAATCACCCTCATGTAAGAATTAAAAATGATAAATACCACTCCCTTCAAATTATTTTACTTTACTTCCAATGAACATGAATATCCAACATGAACTGGTCATGGAAATCATGTAAGGAACGCATCCAAAACAATTAATGAAATAAAATACTAAAAATGAAAGGGTGAAATGATGCAACTAAATGATCATATAAGGTATAATAAAGATTAATATGTTTCTATTAGTTATTAATAAAACACTATTAAACATTATATTGTATTTTTAAACATATTTGAAGCAATAAAATATAAAGATAAGAGAATACTTAACCCGATTATCATTCTTTGGGTTAACCTTATACTTTATTATCTATGTGGTAATAAAATTATTTGTCAGTTGGTTTTTGTTATAAATATGTTTAATTATGTGTATATATAGAGTATATATATATTCCATCAGAACTATTAATTTTATATTCAATTATATGATATTTATACAAGACATTTCTTTTAAAACACACTTTTTAAATTCTATTTTACGAAATTCGAAACCAAAGTTTATATGAAATTATTCATGTTGTAAGATTATATTCATGTTCTTGGCTATTCTTTATGATGAAGGATTAGACCAATATCTACCTCCAATGCATTGGGTATGTGTATGTTGGAGGTCTGTCATATGTTTACTCCAATTGTAACTGCAATGGTTAAACAAATTGTCAGGTACATATGAGGGTTACAAATTATAAGGTAGTCCAGAGAGTTAAAAAATTATGTAAGTATTTCCCAAAAATATGTTTATGGTTCTATTTAAGTTCTTATGTTTTGTGGGTATCATGTGGAAATATCATGTTTCACAAAGTAATTATATATGGTTGAAAAGTATGTATTTTGAAAATGATTTAATTTCTTACAATTATTCATATATTAATATTTTATTTCCTTATTTTCATATCACTTATTGAGATTTTGTGATCATTCCATGTTTTTGAATGATTTTAATAAGTTATAAGAATTTTTAGGGAAATTAAATAATTTATGTTAAATGATTGATTTATTTTCAAATAAAACATGTTATATTTGAAAAAATTTATATTTTGAAATAAATGAATAATGCTTTTATGGTATCCACTCTGTATTAATTTTCAATTCTATGAATGTCTTATGCACTAATTATCTAAAGATATAAAATATAAAAGATTAATTATGTGAAAGGAACTTATTTCATTGATAAATTCAATATTATGTAACGTAATAAGGTCAAGTCCTTATATATTCGACCTGAGTGATGATATACACATTAGTAGAGAACCAGAACCTTGAATATCCTATAGGATAAAATCATTCATGCTTCAATTATCATCTTGAATAATAAGCCTGTGTTATTTAAATACAAGATTAAACATTAATTTAATGATTTTTTATTTATTTTATATTATTTATTATAGTAGTGACGCATGACCTATATCTCAAAGAGGGTATCTAAATTATTATATTAGAACTAGATTTAAAAAAATATATCCCAATGAAACCAACAATTTATCAATAATGTTAAAAAAGATATAAAAAGGATCCCTATATTATATTTGAATACAAAAAAATAAAAAACATTTTTATATTATAATTATTTTTTCAAGAATATCGTCGAAACTAATTTATAGTTTACATGTTGTATTCCAATAGAAGGAAACAAAATAAAGTTGAGATCAATTGATTATAAAGGTTTATGAATAGAAGAAGCTATCATAAATCAATAATAAATTATTGAAATGTTATATTATATATATAAACAAAGGCTTAACATACATGGATACTAAATCATTTTAGATTAATATTCCTCACAATATAAAAATATGTTTATGGAGAACATAATAGTTTAGTGTATTTGGAAACAATGAAACACAAGCTACTATGTTGGTGAAAGATCTTTAATATATACCTTAAAGATCCTACCATTTTACTAATTCCACATAAACCCTTTCCTCATATCTAGGGGAATGGAATCATAATAAAGGGGTGAGATAAAATGATAAATAAGGGTAAACAAGGGAGATATTTAAGCATATCAAGAGCCTAAAGGTATGATATATGGTAATAACATTTGAAATCCATAACATTAATATCAAATATCGTAATCAATTGTTTTGGTATATATATTTGTAGTTTATTTGACATGGATCTTGATCTAATAAAGAGAATAATCCATGAGAACAAAATAGCGGAATAAAATATAGAATTTTGGAATAGACATAATCATAGAAAATCAATTATCATGGATACATAAAAATCCCTTAATTACATGAAAGGAATAGTATAATCACAAGTTTATCAACCTCATTATTAATATTCCCCCCCATATACCCACAAGTTTTGGTCTGGGGATGCCCTCCCATGAACCCTATTATTTCGGACATAGAATTCCCCCCATTTTACTCTCTTATTCTATGCTTGGGATTCCCTCCCATGTACCCTTATTTTTAATGTATCATAATCCATCTCATGCACCCTCTTATTTTCGATTTAGGATTCCACCTCATGTAACCTCTTTTTTTTGGTATTGCGATTCCCTATCATGTACCCTCTTATTTCAATCATAGGATTCCATCCTGTGTGCCCTATAGTTTTCTGATTAGAGTCCATTTATGTTTACCAACTTGTTTCAGGAATGTGTGTAGAGACCCGAATCTTGACGTACATTTACATTACATTACATTTGCGGAATACTTAGTACACAACAAAAACACACACACAAGGATCATAATAGTTTAGTGTCTTTGGAAACTCGGAACGTAATCTTCTAATCATGGTGAAAGATCTTCAACATCTCCCATAATGATCTTCCTTTTTTTAATACCTAAAAACTTTCTTTATATCCTGGGGAAAATAAAACATAAAAAGGGTGATCTAAAATGCTCAGTAAGGGTAAACCAAAGAAATATCAATCACATCATATTCATAAGAACATATCTTTTGGAAATCTTAACCTGAAAAATAGATCATAATTTCATAACATGGGATAAATCATAGTAGTTAAATGTAATCACAATAATAATAACTTAAAACATGAATCTTTGTGACATACCCACATAATCATAGAGAATCATTTATTGTTAGTCCAGACTCATTGCCAAAACGATCTTAGTGGACAAAGTCCCTTTCTGAACCGAGTCACACTCGTTTCAGTCCTTTTTCACTGAACCAGTATAACCTACCATTCCAGCCATGTATATCTCATGAGATATAAAATATTTACACAATGCATTGGATGGAGATATAGGTCCCACCCATCTCATAATGATACCATTCTTATGTGTGCCTCAAAATCATAAATCATACATCATTGCATAACCCATGTCATAAAAATGGGAATCTTAAACATCATGACATCATAAAACAATTCATATACGATAAAGGAATTCATAAAAATAATTCCATAACAACATAATCAAATCAATGTAATAATAGGGATTAAAATATAACCCTTTATCATCTTAGATGGAAAATAATTTTGATAAAACACTTGAACTTCATTCTTGAGGAAAATATCCTTTCTACTTCAAAAAGATTTTTCCTTTCATAATATGTCATACAATTATAAACTAAAAGAAGGTGATTAAAAATAAACATGAAAACTTGTAAAGGAATATTCTTGGAAATAATGTTTTAAAAATCCATTCATGCTGTATAAGTTAAAAGAAAACATTCTTCTCGTACTTTTGTCGGAAAAGTCAAAAAGTATCTCGTACGAAAAACGACAAAAGATTCCTTTCATATCTTTTACTAAAAACTCACCAAAAGGTAAATGTTGATACAAAATATTGTATAATTATGTAAATATTACATATTGAGGAAACATGGATGTGGATGATAAAATACACCCCAGTAAATACCAAAGTATAAACAATCTCGGATAAAAATGAGATTGTGATATTTTCACATACCTTAGGTCCGATTTGCTTCGTAAGTGTCCGAACCTCCTGTATAATTATTTAAATAATGTCAATGACTTATTACAGAATCATATTCATTTTTATTATATCATATATGGTTCACTTATGACTTTACATTACCCGTTCTTTTGTAAATTCCATGTTAAAGAGCGTTTTGGGTAAAATTGTTTCATTTGTCGATGTGTTTTGACTTGTAATTATTCATATGATTACTTAGATAATAATTAATTAATTACATAATATAAAACATGATTTATATATATATATTCATAATATACATATATATAATAAATCAGTAAAGAGAAAGAAATACAACGTTCATGGAGACGGTAGGCCGTACATACGAATGAACGCTGTTTTCGTTTCCTTATTGAGTTGAACATAATTAAGTAGATGACAGTCATATATATACACATAAATCCAGTATCATTATTATGTCATATATTTCTTGATTACTTATTATATATACTTTATAATCATTCATGATTGGTTAAAGTGGAGAATGAATCTCATCGCGTCGTGGAGACAGTAGTCCGTACGTACGCACGAGCGATGATATCGTTCTCATGATCGTGGGACTGTATTGGAGTGTATGTATACTATTTTAGAATCAATATTACTTTAATATAATAATATATAATTATTATTTACACCATTATACCCATCCAAGTAAGGTGGTGGTGGAAAATAGATTTCACCACGGCGTGGAGACGGTATTCCGTACGTACGCATGCGCGGTGATTTTGTTTTCCGTAGGATGGATAGATGGTGAAATAGGATTGTTTCATACTTATAATAAAATATTAGTATATGAGTGATACTGATGTTATTACTTCATAATCAAACAACCTAAGAAGAAGAAGTGTAAGAAGAAATAAAGGTGAAAGAATCGGTAACAGAAATTACCTATTCTTTGAAGCGCCTCTTTGAGACCTCCTCTTAGGGCACTAAAATTGGTCTTTGAGGAAGACCAGAACCTCTAGGATGTTTCTAGGGAAGTGGATAAGAGAATTTTTCAGGGTTTGGACGAGCGTGAAGGGTCAAAGTTGTGTGAGGAAGAGAGGGAGTAGGTGCCCTTTTATAAGGGAGGAGAGGGGCACCTTTGGAAGAAATAAAGATATTATTTTATTATAAAGTCAAGTTCGGTTTTAAATAGCTCCAAATTGATTTATTTCGAGTCTAAGGTGGGGATGGGTCGAAATCCTCTCATCCAATAGAATTTAGACAAGTTTAGGTTCCTATTTTAGCCTTATCATTTAGATTTAACATTAAGTTAAATAATTTTACTTTTACCGTATCTTCTTGTGTTCTTACACTATAAGGTTAATAAACATACTATAAGAAGCCAAACGAACCCCAAATTGTTTATTATTAATATATATAACCTTATCTAAGTCATTTGGTCTAACCTTAGATTTTTAGGAATAAAATAACAATTAATAATATAATATTTGTTTTAAAAACTATTTTATGTCAATTTTGATACTATTTAGTAATTTATTTTTGAGAAAATCATAACAGAATGATAAGTTAAACAAAAGTTATTTAAATCAATACTAACATGTCATATTAACCTATAAAATTAGTGTAATTCATAAAAAGTCTTAAATTACATTTATTTTGGTATTTATAACATCAATTATGTCAATATTTCATTAATAAGATAATTACATAAATAAATTAAATTATTTGATGTCTAAAAATTACAAATAAAATACCATTATGTATGAAATACTTTTAGATTTCTAATGAATATTTAAAATTGAATATATCTTATGTATAACCCTATATTAAAAATGTTTTAGTAAATAAACTTTGATTTTAACTCTTTTAACTCTTCTTTGAATTAAATAATAATAAATGTCCTAATCTAATCCAAGTGGGCCTAAATGGTCATATTTTATCCATAAGCTTGTTTTTGGTCGAATTACACTTATCCAATAGAATTTGGACATGTGTTAGGGTAATAATAATATCATTTTTACCCTTAATTACCCTATTTACTTTTAACCGTGGTAAATAAAAGTAAAAAGTTACTATTCACTAAAAATTATTTTCATCTCATTGAACCACATTTTACTTACTAACATCAACCGTGTCCTTCGGATTTTTGAAATTCCACTCACAGAAGCGGTAAAATTAAGTTTTATGAAAAATTCAGTTTTTTTAACTACCACTTAGTGGTTTCACTATTTATCAAAAATTGAAAGTTTTTAGAAAAATACCAAAAATTAGGCCTAAGCTATATTTGATATTATGAACTCAAAAATGATTTCTATTTTACCAAATTCAAAACATATCAGTTTCATTAATTAATTTAAAAATTAATTCCCGTCGTCAAAACAAAAGGCGTGTTTTTATGATATAATAACTATCAAAAGATTGACACCTGTTTATAACTGGTTTAAATGTGAAATTACATCCAATGACCAAAATTGTATTAAATTGTAAAAATATATTCTAAATATACTTTAAAACCACTAAAATTAATAATTTATCACTATTAATTATTTCGATTGAAAAAGTTGTTTTTAATTAAAATTTAGTAATTTCCACTATTCATCAAAATATGAAAGTTATCCGAAAATTACCAAAATTTCACCCTAAGCTAATTTCAATATTCCAAATCCAAAAATGAAGTCCATTTTGAAAAATAAAATTTACAAAATTTAAGAAAGTGGTTATTACTATTCATAATGGCTAGTTTTAATAATATTTTAATAGCATATCGTTGTTTAGTGAAACTCGGTATTGCGTACTACACACGCTATCAAGGAAGGTCGCGATTGCGTGTAATGAAAGGAAAGTCAATGATGCGTGTTGTGAAAGGTCCTTTTGGTGTAGCATACGACACAAGACATTAATGAAATTAAAAAGAATATTTTTCATAAAATCTATGGGTGTTACATTCTACCCCCCTTAAAATGAATTTCTCCCACGAAATTCGTCGAGGTTATAAATGGTTTACTATTCAAAAGTTTCTTTAATAGAAACCCACATCATAAAAAGGAATACCAAAACCAATCTTTAAAAACAAAACTATGAAACGTAACGGTTCCCCAAATAAACTAATCACTGGGTTTCCACATAGGTGAAAATATGGATAAGGAAGAGAAATCTAACCATCATGTTCTGATGGAGAGTGGTAGAGAACATGGCTATGGAAAAGCTAGCAATCACAAAGCCATAAATTTGTGACGATATAAGGTACCATCTGATTCATTAGATATAAGAGCACTAAGACAACATTTTTGGTTTTCAAGATCATTTTCCTAAAGTTGATGAAATTGGAATTAGAAGAAATACTTTCATGATTTTGGTATAGTCTCACCGTTTTTCATTCTTTGGACAATTTCCACTTCATCTCTTAAATAAATGAAGTTGAATTTGTCATTCGTGATGTGTTAGCAGATCATGTGATAGAATGATGGGTCATTCCATCTCTTTCAAACAAAAGGTTAGCAAAAGTTATAAGTCCATCTTATGGTTAATCGTATATGGTTTCAAAAATGAACTTATACTTCATATATCATACCGCTTAATAAAATAAAACTACTTTCTACTAACCAGGGACTTCATGTAGGCCAGTGGTAGACGATAAAGTCCAGTCACACTTCGGTTGTGGGTTCGATTCCCACAGCCTTGTCCGACGCGATGGGCTATCGCCCGTCCTGCAGGTTGTCCTTTTTCTAAAGCTATATTACTATAACATCCCATCAATAATATCAAAAAACGTTTTATCCTAACTTATGTCCAACATAATCCATTCTAATATTTATTCTTATCTAAAATACTTCGGTCCAAGCTCATAGTATAAAGAAAATGATTACTTGAAATGTCACAGAACAATCACATGAATGCCATCATTTATCCCCCATATATCATAAGATATATCTTGTTGGTCAAATTACAAACATGTGAATACCTTAATCATGTATTCTCGTGAAGAATGAATACCCATTGAACCTTAGTGAAAACATGAATGCAGTTAAAAGTTAACACTTTCCACATACCAAAATCCTCAAAATTCTATATACTCAAACCATGATATCACTTAGTCCTTATATCAATCATGAGCTCATGAATACTGTTAAACATTTCATTTTCTCGTTTTCCCTTCATTATGCGCATATCATATTATTTCCAAAAATATCTCAATCACTTTGAATACCACATTAGACCAATACATAAATATTCAAATACTCCATGATACAACATTATTTTGGAATCCCATTACATAAACACTTAATCATTCCACCACATCGTTGTCATATTAAACATCACCAATAGTGATCGCATGTGACTTCCCTTTGCCCTTTTCCTTAAGTGGTTGCTCATGTTGATCATCACAAACCCTTGGATTAGGGCATTTATTAGCATAATGCCCCATTTCCTTGCACTTGAAGCATTGAAGTGTTGGTGGTGCGTTCTCTGCAGTGTTTTCTTTATTCACATCATTAGAAACCCTTTTCCCATTACATCGACACTCAGCTGCTCGATGACCTTATTTTCCACACTTAAAACGTTTTCTAGTCCCTTTAAGATAATATCCACCATACTTATTTCCACACTTTGTGCATAAGAAAACATTCATCTTCTTTTCACCGTTATTCTGAGATTTCTCCTTGAACTCCATCTTTCGTTTCTTGTCAAAACCATGAGATGGATATGTAACACCAACTTCCATTTCTACCTTGATAGCACAATGCAAAATTTCTTCATAGCTAATGAAGTCTCTTATAGCAAATGCCCTTCGAAGACTTGTTTTTAAGCCACTGAAAAATAGATCAACTTTACTTTCAGGTTGGATGATAATGCCAGATTCATACCTTGCAAGTCTTGTAAAATTCGCTTCATATATACCAACAGATTCATCATCCTTCTGCTTGAGCTCAAGAAACTCCTTTTCCATCTTTGTTCGAAGAATACGAGGGAAGTACTTACTGAAAAACATGTTCTTGAACTCGTCCCATTCCATGGACTCAATTTCATCTCTTGGCCTCGTATTCTTGATAAGATTCCACCATTGATCAGCTTCACCTTCCAAACGATATACTGCTAAGATGACTTTATCATGTTCCGAACACTGAAGAACTGAAAATATCTTTTCAGTGGTACTGATCCATTGTTCAGCAACAAGTGGATCGGAAGTCCCACTGAAAGAAGGTGGACGTTGCCTCATGAAGGACTCAATAGAATATTGTTCCCTTCTTTACTCATTTGGAAGTCCAGAATGATTCATAGCTTGTGTAAGTATAACAATAATATTTTTCACTCCATCTCCCATAACATTTTTTGTTCTAGAGGAAAATCATTTCATTGCCCATTGCATTGATCAACACGGTTCCTTCGGGTTCCATCCATCGTCTAAAACCCAAAAAGAATAGTGTGAGAGGAAAAAATCATAATAAAGGGGAAGTAACTTCAATATCTAATATCTTTGGTTTAATCTAATATCGTTACCATAGTTATACGACAATATCCTATACGTATACTTATCCTTAGGGACATCCCTAGACATACCTTAGAAATATCTCTAGGGATCTCACTAACGCATTCACATCCTAGTTTCCAAAGGTTGACTAAACCTTTCCTATGATACCAACTGTAGAGACCCAAATCTTGACGTACATTTACATTACATTACATTTGCGGAATACTTAGTACATAACAAAAACACACACACAAGGATCGTAATAGTTTAGTGTCTTTGGAAACTCAGAACATAATCTTCTAATCATGGTGAAAGATCTTCAACATCTCCCATAAAGATCTTCCTTTTTTTTAATACCTAAAACCTTTCATTATATCCTGGGGAAAATAAAACATAAAAAGGGGGAACTCAAATGCTCAATAAGGGTAAACAAAATAAATATCAATCACATCATATTCATAAGAACATATCTTTTAGAAATCTTAACCTGCAAAATAGATCATAATTTCATAACATGGGATAAATCATAGTAGTGAAATGCAATCAAAATAATAATAACTTAATACATGAATATTTGTGGCATACACACATAATCATAGAGAATCATTTCTTGTTAGTCCAGACTCATTGCCAAGACTATCTTAGTGGACAAGGTCCCTTTCTGAACCGAGTCACCCTCGTTTCAGTCCGGTTTCACTGAACCGATATAACCTACCATTCTAGCCATGTCTATCTCATGAGATATAAAATCTTTACCCAATTCATTGGAGGGAGATATAGGTCCCACCCATATTATAATGATACCATTCTTATGTGTGCCTTAAAATCATAAATCATACAACATTGCATAACCCATGTAATAAAAATGGGAATCTTAAACATCATGACATCATAAAACAATTCATATATGATAAAGGAATTCATAAAAATAATTCCTTCACAACATAATCAAATCAATGTAATAATAGGGATAAAAACAGAACCCTTTATCATCTTATATGGAAAATAATTTTGATAAAACACTTGAACTTCATTCTTGAGGAAAATATCCTTTCTACTTCAAAAACACTTTTCCTTTCTTAATATGTCATTCAATTATAAACTAAAAGAAGTTGATTAAAAATAACCTTGAAAACTTGTAAAGGAATATTCTTGGAAATAATGTTTTAAAAATCCATTCATGCCGTATAAGTTAAAAGAAAACATTCTTCTCGTACTTTTGTCGGAAAAGTCAAAAAGTATCTCGTACAAAAAACGACAAAAGATTCCTTTCATATCTTTTACAAAAAACTCACCGAAAGGTAAAAGTTGATATAAACTGAGGAAACATGGATTTGGATGATAAAATACACCCCAGTAAATACCAAAGTATAAACAATCTCGGATAAAAATGAGATTGTGATATTTTCCCTTACCTTAGGTCCGATTTTCATTGTAAGTGTCCGAACCTCCTGTATAATGATTTAAATAATGTCATTGACTTATTACAAAATCATATTAATTGTTATGATATCATATATGGATCACTTATGACTTTATATTACCCGTTCTTTTGTAAATTCCATGTTAAAGAGCGTTTTGGGTAAAATTGTTTCATTTGTCGACGTGTTTTGACTTGTAATTATTCATATGATTACTTAGATCATGATTACATAATTCCAGAATATAAAACATGATTTATGTATATATATATTCAGAATATACATATATATAATAAATCAGTAAATTGAAATAAATACACCATTCATGGAGACGGTAGGCCGTACGTACGCATGAATGCTGTATTCGTTTCCTTATTTAGTTGAACGGAATTAAGTAGATGACATTCATATATATACACATAAATCCAGTATCATTATTATGTCATATATTTCATGATTACTTATTATATATACTTTATACTCATTCATGAATGGTTAAAGTGGAGAATGAATCTCATCGCGTCGTGGAGACGATAGTCCGTACGTACGCACGAGAGATGATATCGTTCTCATGATCGTGGGACTGTATTGGAGTGTATGTATACTATTTCAGAATCAATATTACATTAAAATAATAATATATAATTATTATTTACACCATTATACCAATCCAAGTAAGGTGGTGGTGGAAAATAGATTTCACCACGACGTGGAGACGGTATTCCGTACGTACGCACGCGCGGTGATTTCGTCTTCCGTAGGATGGATAGATGGTGAAATAGGATTGTTTCATACTTATAATAACATATCAGTATATGAGTGATACTGATGTTATTACTTCATAATGAAACAACCTAATAAGAAGAAGTGGAAGAAGAAATAAAGGTGAAAGAGTCGGTAACGGAAATTACCTCTTCTTTAAAGCGCGTCTTTGAGACCTCCTCTAAGGGAACTAAAATTGGTCTTTGAGGAATACCAGAATCTCTAGGATTTTTCTAGGGAAGTGGAGAAGAGAATTTGGCAGGGGTTGGCCGAGCTTGAAGGCTCAATGTTGTGTGAGGAAGAGAGGGAGGAGGTGCCCTTTTATAAGGGAGGAGAGGGGCACCTTTGGAATAACTAAAAATATTATTTTATTATAAAGTCATGTTCGGTTTTAAATAGCTCCAAATTGATTTATTTTGAGGCTAAGGTGGGGATGGGTCTAAATACTCTCATTCAATAGAATTTAGACAACTTTAGGTTCCTATTTTAGCCTTATCATTTAGATTTAACATTATGTTAAATAATTTTACTTTTACCGTGTCTTCTTGTGTTCTTACACTATAAAGTTAATAATCTTACTATAAGAAGCCAAAAGAACCCCAAATTTTTTATTATTTATATATATAACCTTATCTAAGTCATTTTTCAGAACCTTATATTTTTAAGAAAAAATTAACAATTAATAATATAATAATTGTTTTAAAAACTATTTTATGTCAATTTTGACACTATTTAGTAATTGATTTTTGTGAAAATCATAACAGAATGATAAGTTCGAAAAAAGTTAATTAAATCAATAATAAAATGTCATATTAACCTAGAAAAATTAGTGGAATTCATAAAAAGTCTTAAATTACATTTATTTTGGTATTTATAACATCAATTATGTCAATATTTCATTAATAAGATAATTACTGCATCATATTTGTGTCATAAATAAATTAAATTATTTGATGTCTAAAAATTACAAATAAAATACCATTATGTAGGAAATATTTTTAGCTTTCTAATGAATATTTACAATCTAATTTATCTTATGTATAACCCTATATTAAAAATGTTTTAGTAAATAAACTTTGATTTTAACTCTTTTAACTCTTCTTTGAATTAAATAATAATAAATGTCCAAATCTAATCCAAGTGGGCCTAAATGGTCATATTTTATTCCTAAGATTGTTTTTGGTCGAATTACACTTATCCAATAGAATTTGGACATGTGTTAGGATAATAATATTATCATTTTTACCCTTAATTACCCTATTTACTTTTAACCGTGGTAAATAAAAGTAAAAAGTTACTATTCACCAAAAATTATTTTCATCTCATTGAACAAAATTTTACTTACTAACATCAACCATGTCTCTCGGATTTTTGAAATTCCACTCACAGAAGCGGTAAAATTATGTTTTATGAAAAATTCAGTTTTTTTAACTACCACTTAGTGGTTTCACTATTCATCAAAAATTGAAAGTTTTCAGAAAAATACAAAAAATTAGGCCTAAGATATATTTGATATTATGAAATCAAAAATGATTTCTATTTTACCAAATTCAAAACAAATAAGTTGCATTAATTAATTTAAAAATTAATTCTCGACGTCAAAACAAAAGGCGTGTTTTTAAGAGATAATAACTATCAAAAGATTGACACTTGTTTATAACTGGTTTAAATGTGAAATTTCATCCAATGACCAAAATTGTATTAAATTATAAAAATATATTCTAAATATACTTTAAAACCACTAAAATTAATAATTTATGACTATTAATTATTTCGATTGGAAAATTTGTTTTTAATTAAAATTTAATAATTTCCACTATTCATCAAAATATGAAAGTTATCCGAAAATTACCAAAATTTTACCCTAACCTAATTTCGATATTCCGAATCCAAAAATGAAGTCCATTTTGATAAGAAAAATTTACAAAATTTCAAAAAGTGGTTATTATTATTCATAACGGCTAGTTTTAATAATATTTTAATAGCATATCGTTGTTTAGTGAAACTCGGTATTGCGTACTACACACGCTATCAAGGAAGGTCGCGATTGCGTGTAATGAAAGGAAAGTCAAGGATACGTGTTTTGAAAGCTCCTTTTGTTGTAGCATACAACATAAGACATTAATGAAATTAAAAAGAATATTTTTCATAAAATCTCGGGGTGTTACAATGTGACTCCCTTATAAGTACCCTATGATCTTTTAAATCATTTATTTTCACCAAATAAATTGGATGTAGATAGAGATCCCACTCATAACATAATTAAATAATCCATATGAATGTTATAAGAAAAAACATTAAACATATCATGACCCATAAAAAGTGTTGGGTTTCATAAAAATCATATCATTTCCCATGAAATGAAATGGGTATCATAAAAATATCCTCATATCATAACCTTTGGAAAATATATATGTATAATGATCATTATATCCTATAAAAACACGTGAAATGATGTATGTTTTATAATCATTTTATAAGGGTATAAACCATGGATGAGATATGGGTTTCCTAAGAAATTTTTCATCATAACATAAAAAATTCAACAAAATGATAAGAATAGTTTCCTTGGATCATAGACCTATTAAGTCATTAAATATAATAGATGATATCAACTTTTATGGATAATTATTCTTAATGGTCACTTGGAACATAAAATTCCATTGAATCACCCTTTTTAAATCAACTAAGTTATTTTAAATCATTTTCATTGAGACCAAATTGAAAATTTATAATCTTTTTTTAAAAGGTTGGGGCCGAAGCCTCATTTTTATTAATAAAGCAAAGCAAAGACCTCTTTTAAATGGGTAGAGGGAGACCCATTACATAGCCCGAAAGCCCAGTGGGCTTGAAGCCCATTACATAGCCCGTAGGCCCATATTTTTGGCCAAATTCCTATTCTATGAATAGTAACCCGGCTGCTACAGTACCCGCTATAGTACCGCCACCACTACAGTTCCCTACCGCCGCTACAGTACCCGCCGATCAACAGTACTGCCGCTGCTACAGTACCCACTACAGTACTGCTACAGTACCTGCGCCCAATGGGTTTTGAACCCCCATTTCTCATGTAGTATTACGGGGTGCTTACCACTAAGCCAAACCCCAACTACCTTGAAAATTTATAATGTAATCACGAAAAATACTTTAATCATTTTATAATTAATATGGAATTTCTTATATTAAAAACACTTCTTAAAAAATAAAACATTTTGAATACATGTTTTTAAAAATAACCTTGAAAAACTATAAGATAATCATTCCTAAAATATTTAAACATTTTTTAAAATAGAAAAAAAAATTCAAAACATTTTATTTGAACAAAAATTAAATAATTAATTTTTATAAAAATAAAAATAAACTCAAAAAACATTTTAGTGTTTCAAAGGAATCTTCAAGGAAGTGACTTAGGGTAAATCTATACACGTCAGAAAATATTCTTTCCCCGTATGAAGATTAAAAATGTCCCATGATTAGAAATGAAAATGAGAAACCTTTTAAAACAATTATTTATTAAAAATATAAAAAGGGATAATTTTTTAGATATCGCATAAAAAAAAATTGAGAACATTTTAAGAAAATATTGATTTGTGAATAAAAAAATATTCCGACCGAAGAGAGAAAAATTAATATTTTAATAAAAATAAATTGCTTATTATATTAAGTGAACAAGAGGGAAAAATGGTACATATACGTGGATAAATCATTTATAAGAAAAATATATTAAATTTCATGATATTTAATGACATATAGAATGCAATATTTCATCAATGGAATTATAATCATAATAAATCTCGATAATCAGTGGAATTGTATTGATAATCTATTACCACTTTGTTAACATTGAATCATAATACTATGAAATTAATAAAATTTAATTAATTTTCTAATATCATGAAAATAATGTAATTCATGATGTATCTTTTAAAATGGCACTATATACACCTTAATGAAAAATATAAGTGCATAATGTGAAATGTGTCTTAATGAATGAAAAATGAGACCATATTACATTATGGACATGGTAACATTTTTACCATAAACCTCATGAAAAAAGATCATAAAATTTAGTTTTTAAAGATTATAAATTTTAGTGTGATAAAAATATAATAAATTCAATGTTATTTTATAAATTACACAAATGAAATGAGTAGTGAATAAATTAAAAGTCACATTGAAATACAAGTGAGACTAGAAAACCCTAACCTTAAGTCATGAATTTATTTTTACATGATCAAACATTATTTATAATAAATAGAAGTTTATTTTGAATCTACCTCAAAAAAAATTTATTTTATCTTTTAATAATAGGATTTTATTATGAATTTATATTACCCATTTATTAACAATTCCATGTTTATGTTTTATTCCAGTTACTATTTTCACTATTTTTAGTATATGTTTGAAATTCTAATTATTGATCCTTTTAATCATATCATGAAATATTTATTTACAGAATGTAAAAAATTGGTTAAATATAATATATAATAATTATATAAATATTTATAATAATAAATAAAATATATTTATATGAAATGGAATGTATCGTTCATAGAGATGGTAGGTTATACATATGCGTAAACAATATGTTTGTTTTCTTATCAAATTTAATGATTAAAATTAAATAGAATATATGAGTATATAAATATATTTTCATTCAATTAGAAATATTATTTCATATATATCATATAATATCACTAAAATCATTTTTTATACAATCCATGCAATGTGTGAATGTGTCACATCACAATGAGGATGGTGTATTTCCCATGTCCACAAATGTGGTTATGATATTTAAAAAAATGGAATACATGATGGAATTATTTATATAATAAATATATAACAATAATGTAATAATTAATACTATATAAATCATATGAAAAGTTAATTTAAATCATAATTCTTATCCAAGAAAAGTGGTAAAGAAAAAATGAACGACATCGTTTCGTGAGGTGTTAGTCCACTGTACACATAAATAGTAGGATTGATAATCATTTGACATTAATATGTGTAGGTGTAGGTATAACAATTATAAAAAACAATATGAGTATATTTTTGATTATGTAGATATTATATAATCATATAATAAAAATATCTGAGGGGCTGGATATTGAATAAAATAAAAAGGGGTTTATTGAAGGATGTTACCTCACCTTTAGTTGACTCCTTTTAGATCACACAAGAGAGATTATTTGGATATATTTATTCCCAAAACTAGGTGTACTAGATGAATAGAAGGTTTTTGGAGCATAATTATTCTAGTTTTTTAGGATGAAAATTTTAGTTAAGGGTGTGAATAAGTGATGGGTAAGAGTACACATTTATTGTGGATGTGGAGTGACATTCTTATAAAAATAAAAAGTTAAAACTATTGAGAGGACCCCATTACATCATGTGCCTCGAAAAATTGTAAATTTTAGATAAATTGGGTAAATTGAGTTAAATATTTCCATAAATTTATTTTTTACTAGTTTCTAGGACATCTTCCCATTAAATTATAGTTCAACCACTATGAAATGTTGTGTATACATTAATCACAATAATTAATTTTAATTAATTTAACATATATTTTTCTCCAAAAAATAAGTTGACCATCTTATACATTATATTTTATGTTGAATCGACACATTTATTCCATTTTTACCAATTATATGATCATAATGGTTAGAAATTAATTTTAAATTAATCTCACAGATGTGTTTAAACATTGTGATTTTCTTATTTGAAAATGTTGAAAAGTTAGAATTGTTTTTACATTCAATTTCAATGTAAAATTTAATAAAATGACCTACATTTTATTAATTTATGTAAAATTATCTAAAATAAAATTTATAATAATCAAAAATATATTTTAACTATATAATTAAATTTGATGAAAATGTAGTTTGAAATCAAAGTACAGTATTTTTTACTATTCCTCAAAAAATGAATATTCTTAGAAAAATCTAAAAATCCCACCCAAATTAAATTTTTTATTAGTATTTAAAAAATTTATTTTGTTCTATAAAAAAATTATACAATTGAAAATAAAGTATATTTAAAATGGTTTCTCTATTAAAAGGAAATAAAATTAACTTTTATGAGAAATACATATTTTTATTCAGAAAATTGTATTTTTTTCATATATTATGCCTATCAAATGTATAAGACGACTATAAAAATGATTAAATATATAGAAATTAAATTAAATCGAAAATATTAATAAATATTTTCCTTTTAAATTATTGAGATAAAATGATTTTTGAACCCAGAATAATGGGTTTTAATGAAATGTTATTTCTCTATATTAAAATAATTCTTAATTTAATATAAAAAATAATTAATAAAAAAGGATTACATTTTTATATATGTATAATCCCTATTTTCTTAATCAAATTAATAAAACTTCTAACACCCATTCCAATAACTATTTGGAAACTATAATGATATTTTAATAGAAATATTAATATAATATTGTGGTTTTGTAGAACTATGTTTTTCCTGTAATGCAAGCTACCAATGAATGTACATAGTGTGTGTAAAAAACAAAAAATATAGTTTCATTTACAATAGAATTATCTAATTGTTTCATGTAGTGACATTTTAAAATTTTTTAGTGAAATCAAAAATAAAAAATGATTAAATTAATTAAAAAAATTCACAGGACCTTAGGGTGTGACATTTTGACCCCCTTAAAATAAATTTCACCATTGAAATTCATCAAGGTTATCAATGGTTTTTCTACTTGAATGTTAATTTCTTATATTCAAACATTGAAAAAATGAATACTAATAATTCTCTAAATATGTAATGTTGGAATCATAATGGCTGCCCAAAGTAACTCATTATGTGTTTCAATATAAGAGAACAATGTTTAAGAGTGAAAATTTGACATAGAGAAAAAATCATAAATAATAATATTATTTAATAAAGATAATATATCACAAATAATATAATGATAAATTTAAATTTAAGGGTCTTGAAAAAATAAATCTGTAAGGACTTTTAATCCCATCAGTACAATAAAAATGAAAGTATTAAAATAAATATTTTTCAATAAAATTTTCATAGAGATGAAGAATTAATTTACATTATAAGAACATAATGTAATATTATAACATGATATCATTATTTTTAATATTCACAATACCACAATTGGCTAGTTAATTTAATGATTTTATGATCATATATTTTTCAACGGAATCGAAGATAATTTTTCATTCCTGAATTGTTAATCAGTTTTGAGATCCATCCATAATGTGACAATTCATTCCATAGGTATTTAGTTCTAATCATAGAAAAATGGTTATCAGAGGTTTTATAATAAGAATAAATACTTATATAGAGAGATAATACTTTAATCTCTAAAACCACATCTGAGGATTACCCTAAAAATACCATAAATTGATCACCTTGTGACCATTCTAGAAGATGAAAGTCCCCAATATTAGAATGAAGGTCACTATGTTTCATAGAATTAGTTAAACATTGATATTTAATATATCATAAAGTTTCTCTTTGTTTTAAAGTTCAAAAAATGGCTATACCTTTATAAAATATTCTCTTATAACATGGTAATAACCCAAATAACAACAATTACCTTTCAAAAGCGACATTTGTTCATTATTACAATGATTAATAGATATATTCCGTAAATGCAATAATTTGTAAATTTCATCCTTGATGACATAGAAAAAATTTCCAATAAATCAAAAATCAATTACATGATAAATATAACATTCAAATTTACATTACCAATGTCAATATTTTCAATTTCCAATAAAAACATACTTTTCTCAACATCAAGGCCACATACGAGTTTACCTTCCCATAATCAAAATATCACCTCTCCATTAAATTTTATTCTTATATCATTATCACCAATCAATATATTTTCAAAAATCCTTAATTTAAAACATATAATACATGAATCATATATTATAATTTTTCAATTCTAATATATATACACTTCAGTCATCAAATTATACTCCTAAACTCATACAGTGGATTGATCATCTTATTCTGTAATTCTATTTTCCAATAATTTGAAACATGAATAATTTCAGAGGGTGTAATGTCCCGAACCTCTCCGGTCCATTAATTTGAAAAAATATGATGTGGTCAAACACAACGTGTGTAATAATAATAAATTTCTTTGATAATAATAATTGATAAGGGTGGCATGAAACTATTTAGTGTTTATTAGATTAAATGGTTTTAATTTAATCATTGTGAAATAAAAGAAATAAAATTGAATATATTTAATGAGGGTAGGTTCTTGGTTTATTTTTTATTTATAAACTAATAAATTATGTGCACAATGGGATTCTAATGGGAGGCGCATGGAATAATTATAAAGGAATAAACTATAATAATTGAGGAGCATGTAATAAATTATAAAGGAATGAAATGCATTGGGCGCAACCCATTATAGCTGAATCCAACATGTATTTTAGAATATTAAAATAATTATAATAATATTCATTTAATAGATTATAAAAAATAATAATAAAATGATAATGAAGAATGAAAGGGGTTCCCAACCCGTGCGTGAATATCATGTGATTTGAGAGAGGGGGTAATTATAAGATATAATGGGTTTCAATAATAAAAATAATTATTAATCATAATGATGGAATCATGTTGATAAAATTGAAAGAGAATTTATTACTATTAAATAATAATGGTAAGGGTGGATTTGGTTTCTAATAAATGGAGAGTTTCCATAATATAGAGAGTTTCCATTAATTTTAATGTTTCTATAATATTGGTTGTTTCCATAAATTTATGTATTTCCATAATGTTATGGTTTCCATAATGTAGGGTGTTTCCATCATGGTGGGTGTTATTATTATTAATTGTATTAATAATAAAGTTGATGTGAGAAATGGAGGTAGGCGTTAATTGGGCGAAAAAATCGTGAATGAAGAATTTGATTGGAGAGAGATAAGGGAATGAGATTAATAAATTAAAATAAATTAAATCAATCAATCAAAGAAGTGATGGGGCATGTAGGACATGGAGAAAAAGAAGGGGGAGGTTCCACTTTTTTTGGAGTGGGTGAAATATTGGAACGAAATTGGAGAGAGTGTGATAATTAAAAGGGGAAGTAATAAATAAAAAATAAAAGGAAATCAATTAAGGAGAGATGGAGTGAGGTGCACCAAATTGAAGAGAGAGTGGTGTGTGGCTTTGGTTATTTGAAAGAAATCAATTAAAAATAATAATATAATAATCATGTTATTGTTTTTGTTGATAAAACACTTTTTTGACTGTAACTTATCCGTGCGACCTTGGATTCATGAACCGTCTATGGCAGTGCGACCCCGATTCGGAGACGAACATTTCAAGTCCAATTTTGGATGCCTTTTTTGTGTTTCTAGATTACGTACCCGAAGCGCTCGAAAAATACTAGATTTACTATTATTATCAAATCTTTGACCCACCATAACTCCCGTGTGGGACTTCCGATTGACTTCTCGTTGGTGGATATGTGATCCTGTCATTAATACGATAGATTCAAGTCTAATGTGGAATATTAAATTATGGTTTGTGGCTCGGATCCACAAAACACCCAATAATAATAATAATAATAATAATAATAATAATAATAATAATAGTAATAATAATAATAATAATGCAGGGTCTTGTATTCAACATATCTCCTTCATATGGTGTTGGAATGGCGAACCGTCAGTGATGTTGCAACCCTTAAATTAATACTAATTATTCAAAGACCATAAATCCTATATTAATTTTTCCTATGGATCAGGATGTTTTTACTTGGTCAAACCTTGTGGGTTCATGCGATCCGCATTTAATGGGCAATAAGTGTATCTTAAAACGTTTCCCCATTGAATCTTTAAAAGGGACAAGATATCATCATCCCTTGTTCTACCTATTTGTTCTCGGCTATGAGATGCTAGAACATTTCAATCCTTCTCGTAGGAGTTACAAAATCAAACTTCACTCCTCGGATCGGTTCCACTCTGTTTGGATGCAACCAAGCTGTATCGATCAATATTTGATATAAGGTATGTTTTTATCGTCGTTCCTTTGGGATCATCTCCCCATGTTTCTCCTTTCAATATTATAGCATGTAATCTCCATGCTTAAAATGGGGTTTTATTGGGGATTAGTTGGTGCAGACGTACTGTAGAATCCTCGGGTGGATCGAGTTGTCACGAGAGGAGGATTGTGACCCGTTGTGTGGATAAAGAATGTCAAGAACTCTTCAAAGTAGGGGATTCATGGCTTCTCTAAATGTTTATGTGCAATCGTAGAGTTATCATCATTTAGACATTTGGATCACAATGAAATTGACCTAACTAAATACTTGAACCAGATTAAAAGAATTTTTTTTCCTGCATGTTGTAGCTTTGAAACGTGATAATGGTTTTCCTCATGTTTTTCTAGATAGAGTGATATCTTATGCTTTCTTTGAATAGTTTTTCTTTGATGATTTAAATTGATAAAGAATGTAAAGACAGAAATAATTGATAATTAATTGGCTAAAGATAAAGAGGCTTGTAAATAAATCTGGTTGTTGCCTTTTTTGTAGTTGTTCTAATTTGATTTCAATCAAATTGGAATAGTAAGCAAGTTAAATCTTTTGTGATAGCTTACTGATTAGGTTTCCTAGAATTGAAACCTACGAATTGAATTTGCTAATTCAAGAGGGATTAATGAACTGGTTGGTTGATAAAAGATAATGCCTGGTAGGGTTCTTAGTTACCATCTTGTTCGTAAGGCAGAGTGCCTTGTGCTTTAGATCCATGAGTGCTCATTATGTATGAAGGATAGATGCCTTGTTAAAGGTCCAAGAGACCATTTGATGTGAAGTTTTTTTCCTGTTCTTTGTGCTGTGAAGTGTTCATGGATGGTTGTTGTGATATGTGGGGGTTTGGAGGCTTTTGGTTGTAGTAGCGTATGGCGCCTAGAGTAGCGAGATGCATCAGTTTATGAATGTGGGTGTCGGGGATAACACCGGGGTTGATGGAATGGGATGGATGTGCTTGTTGGATGCTTGGTGACTTTGATTGAATGTTTATCTGCTTTACTTTTCGCCACTTCTCAAGGCAGTTGGTCTTGTTTACCCTTCTCCCGAATGAGGAAAAGATGCACGGGGTATTCCATGTGCTTTCCATGTCTATCTTCTCAAAGGAGAATGGGTCTACGCTCTTTCTATATGTGGAAAAGACTCGACGGTTAGTACATCTACTCACTGTGTTGAGCCCCCATGTGGTTTGTAGCATCTAATTCTTTTCTAGAATTCCTAGGCATATGGGAAGTAATTATAAAATGAATATTTGAATAAATATTGTTAACCCAAGGCGTTGGTGTTCGCTGGAAAATAATAATGAGGTAGTAATATTTTAATGGAACAATTGACTTTGGGTGTGATGCTAATGGAATTTAATGAGGAATTGTTCATGGTTAATTAATCCGTAAATAATTAATTAATGTAATGTGGAATTGATAAAAATGGTAATGAAGTAATATAATAAATTTCTTTAATTGGTTGTGTGCTTATAGGATACAAAGTCTTAGAAATAGTAGCCTGGAGTCCGAGAGATGTTAGCTCCAGTTGAGACTAAGACTAGGTTATGACCATAGTGTGGTTGTGAGTATTATAATTCCTATACATTTTGTGTTTCTATATGCTACTCCACACTGTCAGTAAGGGAAACTGACACCCCGGGGATTCTGAGCCCTTGGGGGGTATTTTCCCCAATATTTTGGTGGGAGGATGAATAGCTGACTAACCCCTTTGGCCCCGCTCTCTTCTCATGGTATTTACTTGTACTGATAGGAACATTGGTTGGTTTTCCAGATACATGTGTGTAGAGGGCTGTAATGGCTTGAGGTCATTCACACACATATATTCTAGATATAGTATCCTATGGAATACTATACGTGTAACGAGTATAGGCTGTGATGGCTAGAGGATCCTTAATCAGTGTATGGGCCATAATGGCTTGAGGTATAATACCTGACGTTTGATAAATGTTATTCGAGCTGTGGTGGCTCCCGGAAACTACATGGATACTTTTGGTTGTGAGAATGGTGTGGTGCTTCACCCAGGTGTCTGTGGGCAAGACTTTGTGGAGCACGAGGTGCATATTCTGGTGCTTCACCCAGGTGTCTTCAGACAAGCCTTTGGAGAGTGATGCACAGGACGTATGTCGTTGTGGAAAAGCGAAAAACCAGTGGGGAATTAGTAATTTGATTCCCTTAATATTATTTATTATATGATATATTCTTGTATGCGTTACATGGTGATATTATCCATTGTTTTGTTGGGAACTTAGTATACTTGTTTAGGTGAGGGGTTAGTTTCACTTGTTTTTCACTATGCTTTAGCATTCTCTCTTTACTTTTGCACGAGAGGCTTCAGGGAGGATACTAATGAGTATGCTGTTATACTCACCCTATATATATATAAAATGTTTTCATGCCACTTGGAGCAGGTTGGAGATCAAGCTGATTTATACTAGCTTGGGGTTGCAAGAGCTGTTTGGGCTTGTGGTTGCTGCTCTTTTTACATTGTTTTTAGTACTTGTAGTTTTCCCCTTTAAGTTGTAGTACTTCTTCATGTCATTTTATATGTGTACTTGGGTTTTCTTTTATATTTCAGTTTGAGTTGGAGTTGGTTGGTGTCTATCTTATCTCTCTCTTCCGCATGTGTTCTCTTAGAGGGTAATGCCTCCCATTTTGTGTGTTATTATACCCTCAGTGCTAGTCGCCAACACGGGGCCTACTGGTGGCGGGACTCGGGGGTCATTAACTCCCTTCTCACATTGATGGCCCAGGAGGGGTACACTTTGTGGGGAGGGGGTCGTGACCGAGTGGTATAAGAGGTTTGGTTGAGGGATAAGATCAATTTTGGAGTTAGCCACAGGTGAGGTGCATGGGTAGGTAGGGCAAAAGTGTCATTCATGTCTAGAAAGTGAGGTAAACAATGGATACCGACTGAGACATAGGCGTTTAGGGCCCCCTATGATCTGATTACGCACCATTAAGTTTATAATGGATACTAAACAAGGTAATACTAGTTGCATTGTAGATACCAAGGAAAGGATCATGCATCATTCTTCGTGTGCCTGTGTTTGAATGGTTAGACCTTGGGATAGGTTAACCTGAAATTAATAAAATAAAACAACTAATTAATTAATGTTGATTCTTCCATATTCCAGTATTAGGATCTCTTACAGTTTTTATTTTATAGGTATGGCTCCAGGTCGACGTCCCTATCGGGTTTGTGTAGAAGATGTCCAGCTGGCTATTCAAGTAGATCACGGCCGGGTAGAGGTTGACGATGATGACCCTTGGAGGAAGACACTCAGAGAGTATCAGCGCCAGAGTCTGCAGAAGTACGAGGGCTCCATTACAGATGCAGTCATGGAAGGTTTGTTAGAGGAGGTCGATATCAGCTTCAGTTGGATTTGTGGTCGGAAGGAGCACTGGGTGTCCTTGGTTGTGATGATACTGTGTAGAGTAGAGAGGCAGTGGTTGTTCTTGTTCCTCGGGGATCGTGAGGAGTCAGCGATCTCATGGGAGGAGTTTCGAGACCAGTTTAGAGTCAACATTCTTTCCTCGACTGCAAAGGCATCTAGTCGTTAGGAGCTTCATACCCTTTGTCAAGGGAGCTCTATTGTTCGAGAGGTTGGAATCCGTTTCAAAAACCTTTTACGATATGCTTCGGACCTGTTACTAGATGAGGAGGCTAGGGCGAGGCATTTTGAGGAGGCTTTGTGTCCATAGATCCAGCACCAGGTCACCCCATTTATGTTGAAAACCAATATTGAGGTACAGGAAATGGCATAGTTTTTTGAGAGGACTTTGACCTGGACCAGTTCATCATAAGAGGGGAATCAGAATGATTTCTCATGAAGCAGAGCTATAGTCCATGTTCCCAGTTTTTAGTGTAGAAGAGTTTCCGTTCAGCCGGGGGTATGTCCCAGCAGTTCACATCTCGTTTCTCTGGAGGCAGCAACTTCCAGGACTATTCCAAGGAAGCATTCACTTGTTTTTATTATGGTGGTTGTGGTCATCAGTAGTGGGAGTGCCTGACCATTCAGGTCGATCATCGTACATCAGGCGCTCCACTCCAGGTTCCTTCGTTGAGGCAGTTCCAGCCGAGGCAGCAGCAGCAGGTTGCACCAGCTTTAGATTAGTAGAGAGTAGATGGGGTAGGCAGAGGACATCCCCATGATGCTCTCCATCCTCATATAGTAGAGTTATACCATAGTGGTGGTCATCATCAGGGTAAGAGAGGTTTTGGAGGAGGTCATGGACAACTTCATGCTCTAGCGTTGCCAGCTCCATGTGAGCCAGAAGTCATTTGAGGTGCCGTTTTCTTTTTTTCTAACATGGTGTTTGCTCTGTTTGATTTAAGAGAGACACACTCCTTCATATCACCTAACCATTTCCATGTTTTGGGGCATGAGGTTGAGAGGCTTCAAGTGCCCTTGGCGTTGACTACGCCTGTTAGAGATCGGGCTGACTTGTTTGAAGTATGTAGAGATTGTGAGCTAGTGTTGGGGAAACACCACTATTTGGGGGAATTCCAATGCATACAAATACAACCATATGACTTCATCATCGACATGTATTAGTTGTATTTGGTGAAGGCTATCGTGGATTGCTTCAGGAAGAAGTTCGTTTCCCTTGGTGCGGATGGAGAGCTAGTGGTGTTTTTTGGTGAGAGAGACCCTCTGATGGGTCATAGGTGTGTTCCATCCTTATCATCGATGATGGTTGATTTGATGATGAATTCTTTAGAGGTTCAGCAGTTGTCGTTTCCTAGGGTTGTAGAGGAGTACCCTGATGTCTTTCTAGAAGAGGTTGTAGCATTCTCTTTCAATGAGAGATCGAGTTCTGTATCGAGATACAGCCAGGAGAATCTCTTATATCTATGTCTCCAGATAGGATGGCCCCTTCAGAGTTACGAGAGCTACATATACAGCATGATGGCCTCTTATAGTATGGTTTTGTTCGGCCAAGTGTGTCACCATGGGGTGCACCGGTTTTGTTCGTGAAGAATGAAGATGGTATTTTCAAGTTGTGTGTTGATTATCGTCGTTTAAACAATGTGAAAATAAATAATCACTCTCCTCTACTACGAATTGATGATTTATTCGATCAACTGAAGGGTACAAGTTGGTTCTCAAAGATCTACTTACGGTCGGGATATCATCAGATGCATGTGAAGGATGAGGATATTCTGAAGACTTCTTTCCATTGTTGTCATGGGCATTATGAGTTCGTTGCAATTCCATTTGGAAAGACCAATGCTCATTTTGTATTCATGGGATTGATGAATGCTATGTTTTCTGAGTTCCTGGACATGTTTTTGGTAGTTTTAATCGATGGCATCCTTGTGTACTCTATATCTTAAGAGGAGTATGCATAGAATCTACAAGCCATTTTGGGAGTTCTTTGTCGAAATCATTTGTTTGGGAAGTTGTCAAAGTGTGAGTTTTGGGGACAAGAAATCTGTTTCTTAGGGCATGTTGTTTCCCAATAGGGAGTAGTTGTGGATATGTAGATGATAGAAGCAATTGTGTCTTGGGAAGCCCCCAAGACAGTGTCAGAGGTGCAAAGTTTCCTTGGTCTCACTTGCTACTACAGGAGGTTCGCAACCAATTTCTCACGAGTTTCATCTCCATAAACAAAACTACACCACCCATGATCTTGAGTTGGTAGCCATGGTGTTTTCTCTGAAGTTGTGGAGACATTACCACATTGGTGAGCACTTTGTGGTTTTCACTGATCATAAGATTTTGAGGTATGTTTTCTCTCAACGTGACTTGAACTTACGATAACGTCGGAGGATAGAGTTATTATTGGAATACCAATTCAAAATATCATATACACTTGGAAAGTGGAATGTTGTAACTAATGCGCTGAGCCGAATGTCACGTAGTGATGCTGTTCATGAATCCGGTGATTCCTATAGAGTAATGGAAGAACGGTCAGCATTGCATCTTGATATTTGAGAAGTAATTCCCCAATCCATTTGTTGGGGCAGCATGTTTCTTTCTTTGTGCGGTGTTGGAGGCAGTGTGTGTATGAGAAATCCTAAATTATGGGGGTGGGAAGACCTAATCCCTAATCGAGATGCATTAATGTGGATGTGATTAATCCTATGCAGGTGAGTCAGTTCCATCTAAAGTGGATAATAACTTGACATGGGTGAAGGAATTCCCGGACTTATATAATTAGGATAGTGGTCGGATTCCTATTATGATGAGATCCCTGAGAGGTATCTTGCAGGGTGGTTGTTCAGACCTTTCCCTTTTTATGATTTGTTTTTTTATTCTCAAGGACAAGAATGTTTTGAGAGGTATTTGATGTAATGGCCCGAACCTCTCCGGTCCATTACTTTTTAAAAATTTGATGTGGTCAAACATGACACATGTTATAATAATAAAGTTTTTTGATAATAATAATTGATATGGGTGGTGTGAAAATATTTGGTGTTTATTAGATTAAATGGTTTTAACTTAATCATTGTAAAATAAAAAAATAAAATTGAATATATTTAATGAGGGTAGGTGCATAGTTTCTTTTTTTATTTATAAAATAATAAATTATGTGTATAGTGGGCATATAATGGGAGGCACATGGAATAATTATAAAGGAATAAAATATAATAAATCAGGCGCATGTAATAAATAATAAAGGAATGAAATACATGGGGAGAAACCCCTTATGGTTGAATCCAACATGTATTTTGGATTATTAAAATAATTATAAAAATATTCATTTAATAGATTATAAAAAAATAATAATAAAATGATAATGAAGAATGGAAGGGGTTCCCAACCCATGCATGTATATCCTGTGATTTGAGAGAGGGAGTAATTATAAGATAATAATGGGTGTCAATAATAAAAATTATTATTAATGATAATGATGGCGACTCGTTGATGAAATTGAAAGATGATTTATTACTATTAAATAATAATGGTAATGGTGGATTTTGGGGTGTAATAAATGGAGAGTTTCCAAAATATAGAGAGTTTCCATTAATTTTTATGTTTCCATAATGTTGGTAGTTACCATAAATTTAGATATTTCCATAACGTAGTTGTTTCCATAATATAGGGTGTTTCCATAATGATGGGTGTTATTATTATTAATTTTATGAATAATAAAGTTGAAGTGAAAAATGGAGTTAGGTGTTAATTGGGAGAAGAAATTGTGAATGAAGATTTATATAGGAGAGAGAAAAGGGAATGAGATATATAAGTTAAAATAAATTAAATCAATCAATCAAGGAAGTGATGGGGCATGTTGGACACGGAGATAAGGAAGGGGGGGTGCCTCCTTTTGTGGAGTGGGTAAAATATTGGTAGGAAATTGGAGAGAGAGTGTGAGAATTAAAAGGGGAAGTAATAAAAGAATTGAAAACGAAATCAATTAAGGAGAAAGGGAGTGAAGTGCACCAAATTGGAGAGAGATTGGTGCGTGGATTTGGGTATTTAAAATAAATCAATTAAAAATAATAATATAATAATCATGTTATTGTTTTTTGTTGATAAAACACTTTTTAAATCGTAACTTATTCATGGGACCCCGGTTTCACGAACCGTCTGCGGCAGTGTGACCCAGATTCTGAGACGGACATTTCAAGTCCAATATTGGATGCCTTTTTCGGGTTTTTTGATCAGATACTTGAAGTACTATGAAAATAATAGATTTAATAATATTATTAAATCTTTGACCCGCCATAACTCCCGTGTGTGACGTTCGATTGACTTCTCATCAGTGGTGATGTGATTCTGTCATTAATACGATAGATTAAAGTCTAATGTTGAATATTAAATTATGGTTTGTGGCTCGGGTCCATGAAACACCCAATAATAATAATAATAATATTACAGGATCTTTTATTCAACATATCTTCTTCATACGGTGTTGGAATGGCGAACTGTCGATGATGTTGCAACCATTAAATTAAGACTGGTTATTCAAAGACCATAAATCCTATATTAATTATTTCAATGTCTAGGGAGGTTTTTACTTGGTCAAACTATGTGGATTAATGTGATCCACATTTAATGGCGAATAGTCGTTTCATAAACCGTCGCCCCATTGAATATTTAAATGGGACAAGATATCATCCTCCCTTTTTCTTCCTCTTTGTTCTCGTCTATGAGATGCTAGAACCTTTAAATCCTTCACGTAGGAGTTTCACAATCAATCTTCACTCCTCTTATCAGTGCCGCTCTGTTTTGATTCAACCCAGCTACATCAATCAATCTTCAATATAAGGTATGTTTTTTTCATCATTCCTTTGGGATTATCTTCCACTGTTTCTCCTTTCCATCTTATAGCATGTAATCGCCATTCTTCTAATGGGGTTTCTTGGGGTTTGGTTGGTGCGGACGTACCGTGGCATCCTCAGGTGGATGCAGTTGTCGCGAGAGGAGGATCTTGACCCGTTGTGTGGATAAATAACTTCAAGAACTCTTCGAGGTAGGGGATTCGTTGATTCTCTAATTGTTAATGTTCAATCGTAGAGTTAGCATGATTTATCCTTTTACATAACAATGAAATTGACCTAATTAAATACTTGAACCAGATTAAAAGAATTGGTTTGATCACATGTTGCTACTTTGTACCATGATAATGGTTTGACTCATGTTTTTTTAGATAGATTGATATCAATTCATTCTTTGATTAGTTGTTCGTTCTTGATTGAAATTGATAAAGAATGTAAAGACGTAATTAATTGATAATTAATTCTATAAAGATAAAGAGGCATGTAAATGAATCTGGTTGTTGTCTTCGTTGTAGTTGTTCTAATTTGATGTTAATAAGTTTGTAAAAGTATGCATGTTAAATATTTTGTGATAGCTTACTGATTAGGTTTCTAGGAATTGGAATAGATGAATTGAATCAGTTAATTCAAGAGGGATTAAATAACTGGTTGGTTGATAAAATGTAACACCTGGTAGAGTTCTTATTTACCCTCTTGTTCGAAAGGCTTGGTGCCTTGGGCTTTAGATCCATGAGTGCTCATTATGTATGAAGGATGGATGCCCTGTCAATGGGCCAAGAGCCCATTTGAGGTGATGTATTTTCTTGTTTTTTGTGTTGTGAAGTGATCCTGGATGGCTGTTGTGATATGTGGTGGTATGGATGCTTTTGGTTGTAGTAGCGGATGATGCAGAGAGTGGCGAGATGCATCGGTTTATGCATGTGGGTGTCAGGGAGGACACCGAGGTTGAAGGAATGGGATGGATGTATTTTTTGGATGCTTGGTGACCTTGATTGAATGTTTATCTGCTTCACATTTCCCCACTGCTCAAGGCAGCTGGTCTTTCTTACCCTTCTTCTAAAGGAGGTGAAGACGCACGGGGTATTCCACATGCTTTCCATGTCTAGATTCTCAAACGAGAATGGGTCTACACTCTTTCTATAGATGGAAAAGGCTCGATGGGTAGTACATCTAATCACCGTGTTAATCCACCTAGTTTTTTGTAGCATAGATTGCTTTTCTTGAATTCTTGGGAATATGGGAAGTAAATCTGAAAAGAATATCTGCATAATTGGTGTTTACCCATGGGGTTGGTGTTCACTGAAACATAATGATGAGGTAGTAATCTTTGGATGTAACAATGGACATTGGGTGGGATGATAATGAAATTTAATGAGGAATTGTTCATGGTTAATTAATGTGTAAATAATTAATTAATGTATAGTGGAATTGATAAAAAAGGGAATAAAGGAATTTAATAATGTTCTTTAATTGGTTGTGTGCTTATATGATACCTAGTCTTAGAAATAGTAGCCCAGAGTCCGAGAGACGTTAACTGCAGTTGAGACTAAGACTAGGTAATGCCCATAGTGTGGTTGTGTGTATAATATATACTGTAATTTTTTTGTTTCTATATGCTACTCCACCCTGTCAGTAAGGGAAACTGACACCTCTGGGATTATGGGCCCTTGGTGGGTGTTTTCCCCATATTCCGGTGGGAGGATGAATGGATGACTACCCCCTTTGGCCCCACTCTCTTCTCTTGGTAGTTACTTGTGTAGATAGGCACATTGGTTAGTTTCCCCCATATAAGTTGAAGAGGTTTTTAATGGGTTGTGGTTATTTACACACATATATTCTAGATATAGTATCCTATGGACTACTATACGTGTAATATGAATAGGCTGTGATGGCTTGAGGATCCTTACTCTGTGTATGGGATGTAATGGATTGAGGTATAATACCCGACGTTTGATACACATTATGTGAGCTGTGGTGGCTCCCAGAAACTACCTGGATACTTTTGGCTGTGAGTATGGTGTGGTGCTTCACCCAGGTGTCTGCGAGAAAGCCTTTGGAGGGAGATGCACATGACATATTTCGTTGGGGAAAAGCGGAAAACTAGTGGGGAAGTAGTAGCGGGGTACCCTTGATATTATTTATTATATGATATATTATTGTATGCCTTACTTGGTGAGAGTATCCATGGTGAGGTTGGGAACTTAGTATAACTATTTATGTGACAAGTTAATTTCACTTTTGGTTCACTGTGCTTTAGCATGCTCTCTTTACTTTTGCACGAGAGGCTTCGGGGAGGATCCTACTAAGTATACTATTATACTCACCCTATAAATATATAAACTGTTTTCAGGTCACTTGGAGAAGTTTTGAGATCGAGCGGGTTTCTAATAGCTTGGGGTTGCAGGAGCTGTTCGGGATTGTGGTTGTTGTAGTTTTTAATTTCTTTTGAGTACTTGTAGTTTTCCCCTTTCAGTTGTAGTACATCTGTATGTCATTTTATATGTGTACTTTCATTTTCGTTTATATTGCAGTTTGAGTTGGAGTTTGGTGGTGTCTATCTTATCTTTCTCTTCTACATGTGTTCTCTTATAAGGTAATGCCTCCCATTTTTTGGGTTACTATACCCTCGGTGCAAGTCGTAAGCCTGGGCCTACTGGGGGCGGGACACAGGGGTCATTATCTCCCTTCTCACATAGCCGGCATAGGAGGGGTACACTTTGTGGGGGTGGGGTTACGATAGAGGGTTACTCAAAGAATTTCATAAATATTATTATATTAAATTTAATTACTATTTTTATAACATGCCATACCATACACATTCCATTCTCGGTATCTTTATCTTTAGTAGTATAACAAATACTCATTCAACCTTCCAGATTATCTTTATGATATTTCACTTTAGCACATCAATTATAACTATACCGCTATTTTTCACATAAGAAAAAACAATGTTAATCTAGTTCCTTCGATTTCAAGATATTTAATAAGACCAAAAAGAATAGGTTAATAAATACATATCATAAATGAAAACTACATAATCATGGAAAAATAATTACATGAAGCCCAAATCATTAAAACTTATTTTATATCTATCAACCCCTAGTAATATCCATAAATACATCCCTATACATGCATATTAAATGTTTACTAGGGATCTCACTGACGTTTCCCAATATAGATTCCAATTAATGACTAACAATTTACTTTGATATAACCTATAACAAACCAGGCTTCCCATACATGGATATTACCTCATTAAATATGAATATTCAAAACATTATAAATAATAATACCTAATTATCGTAATAGTTTAGCGACATTATAAACATGGAGACATGATAAAATATTAGTGAAATATCTCTTAAATATATTCCCGCTTTAGTTATCATAAATAAAACCTTTCATCCTTACCTAGTGAAAGGAAACATAAAAAATGGGTTAGCACAGATGCTTAGTAATGGTAATCACAGGAGAAATGTAAGAATAACCTGAGCATAATGGAATGATATCATTATTATAATATTAAAATAATATACCTTACATATTAAAGATTATAATCAAGAGTAATGTAATAAACATTTAATGGTCATAAGATATGAATAAAAATGTAATAAATAGACTAATCAAGGAGATCATAATAGAGGAATAAGACATGGAATTGTATCATACATGTAATCATAGAAACTCCTATGAAATGTATAACTACCAAGTCCTTCATAACATCTTGTTGTTATGATAACCACTTGTATAAAATTATTATTCTATTTATTCTCATCTATGCACCCTCTTGAATTTGGATTTGGATTCCAGGTCGTGTACCCTCTTATTTAAATCATGGTACTCCCTCCCATGAACCCACTTGTTTCAATATTTGGATTCACTTTTGTGTAACCTATAATTCAAAGATAATGATTTCTCCTTTTACCCTCTTATTTCGATCTTTGAATGCCCTCCCATGTAAATTTGTGTTTCGGGCATTGGATGCTCTCTCATGAACCCTCTTATAGGGGCTTTGGATGATCTCCTCTATACACTCTTGATTTTGCCTTCTGGTTACCTCCCTTTTACCCTCTTTTTTTGGTTATGTATTCTCTATTATTTATCCTTTGCACTCATAAAGAAATTATCATTAACCAATACATTATGGAGAGATATTGGTCACACCATTGATATTATGATATTACACAATCATATTCTGTAAGAAAGAAAATAAAAAGCAACATACTGTGAACAATAAAAATAGATGGGTTTTCTAAACATCATTTCATCACCAATTAAATGAAATGGGTATAAAAATTATTCTTTTTCATATATTTACTTACGAAAAAGTGATAGGTTTCATAAAAATTTCATCTTTTAGTCACCCGTGAATAGATGTGAGTTTCATAAGAAAATTATTATAGTATAAACCATGGAAGAGAAATGGGTTTCATAAGAAACTTTTCAACATATTAATAACCCATTAAAAAAATGTATTGGAATGGTTCCCATTGATTATTAACTATGGAAAGCACAAACTATATAAAATTACATCATCTTTTCTAGAGAAGAATTTTGAAATATTACTTGGAACAGAATGTTTCATTGAAAATCACTCTTTAAAACATATAATATATTAAAAATAATTATATTAAAATAAATTTTGAAAATTTATTTTTAAAACATAAAACATTTTGAAATTTTTTTAAATAAGCATGAATACTTATAAAATATGTTTTAAGAACAGTTTTATCAAATTTTGAATGTATAAAATCTCTTGAAAAAAAAATTAATTAAAAATTAATTTAAAAATATAATTTCTATAATATTAGGAAAAAAAATTCTACTAAAAATATCCATTAAAAAATTCAATATAAGATTTAAGGAAATGACAGTGGGTAAATCCGTAAATCCAAAACAATACCTTTTCACTATCAAATGTATAGAAATGTTCCTTGATAGAAAATAGAAAAATATAGATCCATTTAAGAAATTTAAAATTAAAAACAATAGTAAAAAATTATTTTAAACATCATAATAAAACATATGAATTTTTTTATGAAAATATTTTTTTTAATTAAAAAAATTCTAACTAAAGAGAGAAATACATTAGAATTTTCTTAAAACACATAATTAGTTATCTTGTGTACTGAGGGGGTGGAAAATGGAACTAATACAAGGATATAGGATGGATAAAAAGAGGATAAAAATTCGTGATAGTTATTGGGAAATGGAGTTTTTGATTTCATCAATATATGCATAATAATAAAATGTTATAAAAAATTACGTTATTGTATAAATAATACCTTACAACATTGGGAACATTAAATAAGAAAAATAGAGAAGGAATAAAATGTCTTGATGCATTAAATGTTTTATAAATAAGTATATTCATTATGAAAAATGTCAAATGGTAGTATATAATCCTCACATAAAAGTATATTTGGATAACATGGCATGTGTCTCAATGAATGAAAATTGTGATAAAATTACATTACTGATTTTTTAACTTTTAATACCTAAAACACATAAAAGAAAGGTAATAAAATGTATATGTAAATACCTAAAAATTAATGTAAGTTAATTATATAATACATTCATTGTAATTATGTATACCAAAATGTAAATTGGTTGTTAGTAAGGCTTCACTATTAGGGATAAAATATTAGATGTAAAAACCCATGTCATGCGTCTTAAAATAATTCGTACACATTCCATCCTCCTATATATTAAATATAACTTTATTATAAATATACCATAAAAACAAAATTATTATATATTATAAAATATATTATTTTATTATGAATTTATATTACATTTTTTTAATAATTCCATGTTAATGATACATTTTGAGTAATATATTTTTTTATTTCATATATGTTTTGATATATTATTCACGGTAAACTTAATAAGATCACAATTATCTTAATTCAATGATTTAAAAATGGTGTAAATATCATATTTTTTCTTATATTTAAATATTCATTACAATCTAGAAATTATTTAAACAAGAAATTGAATACATTGTTCATGAAGACGGTCGGTTGTACCTACAAAAGAGTACAATGACTTTTTTATTTTCATCTTGAAGGAAATAATCTAAATTAAAAATATATGATATCATTTTCGTTGAATAAAAATTTCATATATATAAGTAATTTCTTTTTACTAAAACGATCATTAATACATTATATACAACATGTGAACAAATCATGTTAATATTGGCAAGCTGTAGTCTACACGTCCAAAAATAATTGTTATCAGATTTACAAAAAATAGAGGCCATGAATGTAGGTTTTCTATAGTAATTAAAGAAGAATAAATATATCATAATTAATATATATATATATATATTATCAAAACAATATTTCCATTATAATTCCCAAACACAAGCGGTGGAAAAATAAAAACAAATGACATCCCTTTGTGACGTAGTAGTCTGCCGAAACAAAAAAAAGAGTTAGTTCATTACAAATTTTGTGGAAATGTGTGTAGGTTTATATCTAAACCATTGAATAGAAACATATCGTTATATTTAATATTTTTTTAATATTATCATGGAATAAGATTAATTTAGGTGGTAGATAATGAAAATAAAACAAAATATCTTATTGAAGAATGTTACATCTTCTTTTGGTAAATCATTTTTGTTTTCACCCATGGGATTCCACGGTTGGATTTCATTCCAAATTTTGGATTTTATGGATTATATGTTAAAATATTAGAGATTACTTGTGTAGGTTTTGTACAATCCAATGTGTCTTGTAAGGTTTGAATATTTGAGGGGGTGAGTTCCCTTTTATAGTAGATGATAAGTGGCATTTTTCTAAATATGAAAAATAAAACACTATTTAGAGGTATTCCACACATCATGTGCCTCCAATAGTTTTCCACATTCGAGGGAAGATGTAATTATTTCAAAATATTTCCATAAAAAATCTTTTATACATGTTTTTGGGTTATTTTTCTCCTAAAGTATTGTTTCTCCACAAACTAATCTTACTTTTACGTTAACCATTGTAATAAATATTAATTACATTCACTAATTTTTTGGTCAAATAATATGTTTACATTATAAGATATAAAATTATACTTATTCCAACTACTCAATACATTTTTAAATAATATAATCACATACTTTGTAGAAATTAATTATAAATTTACATGTGTTGTGACAATCGAGTTTTTTAAGTGAAATTTGTAATTTTTTTGTATTGATTTCATATCCAATTTTGATTGTAAAATTAATTCCAATGAAATAAATTGAATTAATTATGGTGTAATTTATCATAATTGAAATTTTAAAAACTGTAAAATATATTATATCTATATAATTAAATTAGATGATAATTCATTTTTCAATTAAAATACTGTTTTTAATCAATTCATGGAAAAATAATACTTCTCATAAAAATACAAATAACTCACCCATTGTATATTTTAATATTATTAATTCAAAATGTATTTTATTTTATCAAATATAAATTATAATAAATGTAAAAAAATGTGATTTAAAATGGATTCTACATTTAAATGCGTAAAAATTTACTTCTTAAAAAATACTTCTTTTTATTCATAACATTTGATTTATTCTTCTCAAATGACTAAAAAATCTATTTGATGAATTTCAAAAAAAATTGAATTTATAAAATAAAATAAAAATTTAAAAAAATTATCATAAGTGGTTTATTTAATTAATTGAGATAAAATGTTTTTTTACAATGAAAAATAGATTTCATAGAAAAGTAATTTTATTATTTTCAAATTGTCACTACATTAATATATAACTTATTGATAACCAAAGATTTAATTTTATATATACTTTTAAACTAGGTTTTCATAGTTAAATTAATCATATCCAAAACTCCCATTCCAATAACTAGCTCGTAACTATAATGAAATTTTAATAGCAGAATTAATTTTATATTATAGTTTTTCCAAACTGGGACTTGGGTGTAATGAAAGATATTAAAGGAACTATATATTGTATTTAACTCAAGAAAATAATAGATTTTGTGTGTTGCAAGCTAATATGGGTTTTTTATAAATTGAAATATTATATTTTTATTTCATGATACATGAGAAAAAATTAGTTCTTTCAAATAATTAAAGATATATTTAGAGTTTTGTGCAATGAAAAATATTAAAAAGATTAAAATAATTTGAAAAAATATTTCCCAAAATCTCATGGTGTTACAGTATATAGAACAAATAACATTTCATTTAAAAAAAATATAACTATTTTAATTGTGTACAGAAAAACAAATATTTAATGGTAAATATATGTACAATCATTCCTTTTAAAGAACATGAATATATTGAATATATAAAAAATAATCAATACTAAATGGTAAATAATTGAATAGAAATGACATATAAATTAAATTACTATCACGAAAAAATATGCTATACTCAATATGTAATATTGAATAATTGAACACAGTAGTCATTTATATATCATTAATATTCCAAAGCGATATGTTAAAGTCAATATGAAAAGTTAGATAACTGAAAGCATAAATTGTCTAATTGATAAACTAAGAATTACAATGAAACCATATATAAGTTTATTGATAAAATATCATGTATAATAATAAATAAATTCATAATGTTGAAAAGGATAAATTGTTGGATATCATGATCTCAGACATCAACGTAACTCTACATTCAATACCTTTAACAAGATACCTCAAAATTGATTGTTTTCTATACACTAGAAACCCATTTCACTAAGTGGAGCCAAAATATTTGTCTTATGAGACCAATAGTGAATCAAGGGACTATTTATAACCAAACCCCACCCATTTTTTAAGTAAAATAATTTATTATTATATCTAATGATTAATTAATAAATGAAAAATATTATTTATCATTAAATATCTATATTTTGTTATGCATATTGAATTATTAATATTTCCCTAGTTAATCCAAAAAATTAAAAGTAAATAATTTTTGTAGAAATTTTATATAGTTTAGAAAACAATAATATAAATCATAAAATAATATGAATAAATAATATAAATTTATTTTTTAATGAAAATTTATTTCAATAATTCCATTGTTTCGAGTAAGGTTAATAAATAACAAAAAAAGTTCTATTTTAGAATAATTCCACACAACTTTGCAATCATTTTAAATTGTAACCCTTTGAAGAATAATCTTGAACAAAAAAATTAATAATTATTTATAAATAGTACGTAATGATAAATACATTAGTGTGGTAGTATATTCCTCACATAAAAGTTAATTGGTAGATATTATGAAGACTCCTTAATGAAATATAAATTGAGAAAAAAAATCCTTTACAGGGATCATAATATTGATGTGAGAATTAATCACTGCATCATTTTTGTGTATAAAATTTAAATCGAAATAAAACAAGTGAAAATAAATAAAAATATAATCAATATTAATTAAACTTGAAATATTATAATATCAAAGACAATGATGAATAAATAAAAACCAATGAAAAGAAATTGAGTTATGTAATTTTTTACCACATTGAAATTAACAATTCAAATAAACATGGCTGAAATAATACAAATTTAACAATGAAATATTATTAAGTATGAATTTTTTAATATATTAGATATATATGGGGTATCATATACACCATAAAAAATAAATTTGGAGCATAACATTACAATATTCTTCAAGGAAGAGAAATTGATACAAATCAACTAACTCAGGCTTACTTTTAGTTAAACATGATTAAACATTCTATATAGTGTATTTGAAAATATTATTATCAATAATGAACTTTATATTAACAATTATAATATTTAATATTATATTTTATAAAATATATAACCATTTCATTAATAATATATCATTATTACTATTCTTTTAGGAAATTACTTCTTTTTTCTCTTGAATGTTTTTACTTGACAATGGTAGTGATTAATAATTTCACATTGTTAAATCATATAAAGAATTATATTAATTTTATAAATATAATTTTTATTACATTTGATGGAATGTTTAGTCATTATTGATATATCAATGTGGATAATCTATCACATTGGTTCATGGAGACGGTAGGTTGTACACACACAGGCAAGCAATGTTATCAATTTCATGATGGGTGAATGGGTAAAGATGTAGGTGTTATATTTATTTTGTAAAAGAATAGCTTGTATTATAATCTAATTTATTCATTAAAAATTTCTCAATTACATTCCATTTAATGTGTTTTTGAAAAATGAATCACTTCACATAATGAGGTGGTATTCTATCATTCACATGAGATACATTGTCGTAATTTAAATATCTTAGAGAGTAAGAATGCATATTTCTATATTAATTTTCAAAAATGATTATGAAAAAATAAATTTTATATTTATATATATTAAATAAATTATTATATAATTCCATGCATGGGTGTGATGGAAAAGGAATAATATCGGTTCGCGAGCTGGTAGTCCATCGTACACATGATTGACGATTTTGTATCCTATTTCTTAGATGAGGAGATGGGGTGAGTTAATATATTAAAAAAATAACATTAAATTATTTATGAGATTATAGATTTATTTTATTATCATAGGATAAGATGATTTGAATTTACTGGAATAATTAATAAAATAAATTGAGATGTTTATGAACATTACATCTTATTCGGAGGGCCTTGTTATGATAAAACATATTGTACTTATATTTGGGATTCCTAAAAAATAATACCTCTAGGATGAGTGGAGGGAATTAAGGAATTTATTTTTGTAGTTTTTTTTTCAAAAAAATTATTTTTGATGTCTGAAGAGGGGATTAAATGGGGTTACCTTTTATAAGTAGGGGATTAGGCATGCATCAATTTATTGAAAACAAGTAGTAGTACCCATTCTTTTATTATGCCTATATCCACAAAAAGGATAATAATATAACATTAGAGGTGATAAGGACAAAATATTTTCATGAAATGGGTCGTGGAAAAGATTATTATCATTTTTAACTATTATCTTCTTCGATAAAAAACTAGATAATCTTATTTTTATGATATCCGTGTAAAATAATTTTTAAATTTTTTTCATTTTTATAGTATAAATATTGTTTTTGAATTAGTAAATAATATAAATTATTCTTATTTAAAAAAATGAAATTCATTTTATCAATTTAAATTATTATAATATTTTTAATTTAATTTATAATTAAACTCATATACGCGTGGAAAATTATTTTTCTAAAGAGAAACCATCAAATTATTAAAAATATTATGTATCATAAATAACTATTAAATTAATAAAAAAATATATAAATTATTTATATAATAATTTTATTGGACTAATTTTTGAACAAAAATAAATAAAAATATAATTTATCCTTTGAAATTGCATAAATGAATGGTAGTATTTAATAAAAATCAGTATTTTCAACTATTCATCAAGAAAATTAATCTTTTACGACATATACCAATTGTTCTCCCAAATGAAATTTGAAATACTAATTTTAAAGAAGATTTTTATTTATTCAAATAAATTATATAAAATATGATAAAATTAATTTTATATTAGTTGTACTAATAGAAATGAATCCACCTATTAGAAAAATACAATTTATTCAGAAAACATATCGTTTTCTTTCAAAATATTGTTATTATCTTTATATTATATTGAAAACCAATGAATTTTTTATTCATTTTTACGCCATATAAATATCATTATTCTTTTGGTATTATCCATACCATTCAGTTTAACAACTATCATATACTAGTATATTATATTATAGTTCATTTTGACATGGCTTTGTGTGTTCCACAAGCTATTGAAGAAATCAAATTTATTTAAAAATAATATATTTAATATAGTATTAAAATATGAAATTAATGTATAATCTCAGTGATTCATGTATTATATAATATATGACTCTATTTTGTTCTTTTAAAATATATTGGTTTTATAATTTTCATATTAAATTATATAACCTATTCATTTATGTTCATGTAAGACATTTCAATGATGTTCTTTTCATACATTAAAATCACAATTTTAAAGTTGATTAAAGTAAAATAGTTTATTTTTTAAAAATACCAAAAAATAATAATTACATAATTATAATTCCTATATAGAAATTTTAATTTTTAATCCAATAATGAAATATTTTTTTAAAAAAAATTTATTTTATAATCACGAAGAGAGTAAGTCGTATGTATGCAAGAGTAATGATTCCATTATTAAAAAATCATGTTGTGAAGAAGGTGAGTTTAATTTTATGGAAAAAAATCTATCATTATATTAAAAATATCATATTATTTCTTTGAATTCGCTTATATATATCATCCATGTGATGAATTAGTGAAAAAAATCACATCACTTTGTTGAGGTTGAAATCTTCACGTTTTTACAAATGAAATTATCATTTTTCTATAAATGGGAAGGTAATTAAATATAATATATATTAATTTAAAAAAATGAAAAATATTTTCTTATATTAATATATACATTAAATTAACATTCTTAAATAATCGTAAGAGGTGATGATGGAAAAGGAGTTAAATTGGTTCGTGAGGTGGTAGTCTTTTGTAAATACGAAAAAAGGATTGGTATCCCATTTATTGAAAGAGGATATAAATTTAGGTTATTTAGTTAATATAATAAAAAAATATTTTATTTTATATAGTAATTTCAAAATCTTATCTTTGTGTAATATAATTTTATGGTACTGGAAGATAAAATAAAAATAAATCTTGATTGAGATTGATAACTCTTGTCCGGACACCTGCTTAAGGTCTACACAAGAGTCCATATGACAGTTTTCTAATCAAAAAATGAAATCTAGGATATGGTATATTTATATGGAAGGGATCTAGTTAGAATTTTTATAAAAAATATGATATTTATGAATGGAGAGGATATGAGAGGATATGGTTCTTATAAGTGGGGGAGAGGAACTACTAAAAATTTAATTAAATGAATAAAAAATGATAATCTTGTTCCCAATAAAAATGATTCTAAATTGAAATATATTTCATGTATGGATATTATAAGGTTGATATATTTCTATATTATAGGATTTTTAAAATTTTAATTTCTTAAATTATAATTATCTTTAGATTTAACCACCTGTAAACACATTTTCACTTTAACCGTATTGCATAAATTTTTACTACTTTTAATAATCATTGTTGAGAAAAATTTATTTGACCATATAAAATAATGACAATTATTTTGATTAAATATATTTAATACATTTTATTATTTCTCATTACTCTAATTTTTATAATTTAAGATAAAAAATAAACCTATAAAATGTGTCCACCATTTTTTATATAAATATATTCACCATGAATAAGCATACAATATAATAATTATAATACTAGTAATAAAAATTATAAGAATTTAAATTCCTATATATATATAATGTATCAATTTTAATTTAATTTTAATTTTCAATTTATTAGTTATCATAATCAATCAATATAGAGAAGCATTAAGAACTGAAAAATGTTTTTAGAAAAATGCTTTGTAATTCTAAAAGTAAACATATTTTAAAATCAAGTATGAATAAAAAAAATTAATTAATTTGTTGACATAAATTTATATAATAATTATAAACATTTAAATAAAATTAAAATATTAATGTAACACTTATATTATATAATTTACTAAAAAGAAATTGCAGTTTATAAAAAAGAAGCAGTTTGAAAAATTCACTATGATATACTTATTTGTAAAAAAGACCCAAAATTTCAACCAATGAAAAATTTTAAATTATTATTTCAAATATATTGATCATATTTTATAACAAAATTTATAAAAATTATAGAAATTATATTTTTTCTAAAAAATAAATATTTACAATTTCAGTGAAAAATATATTTTTGATGCGTGTAAATAATTTTCAAAATATTGTGTACTTATTTTTCAAAATAAATTTCATCATTCAAAATATTGTTAAATAATTTTCACAACATTTTTTCTTTTATTTTTAACACCAATTTTTTTTCTAGGATAAAATGTTCATATTTGAATAATCATGGTTCATTTGGGATTACTGTTCCATGTTATATATATTTTCAAACATTGTTTTCTTTTTAATAATATCATGGTGTTACATTGTCCCCACATATGTAATTTCTCCCTAGAAATTTCATATTAGATAACAAGCTGAAAATATTATAGTAAAATTATGATTCAGTACCTTTTCTTCCAATGTTTCCCTTTCATATTTATCGTTCTTCCATAATACTTATACGAGGTGAGAATTCTTGATGTGGAAAAGTTTTATCTATTTCCCAAGATGTTCACTATATTCTCATCGTTTAACAGATAGTTTTTTATTTAGAACACCACAAAATAAATTACATGTGTGTTTTATTCTAGGTATTTAATCAATATGAATATGTGAAATACATCATGAAAGTCATAAATTTTTTATCGAAGTGCTCAATAATAAGACACATCTCGGATAAAATCGATAATATCAAAGGGGTCGACATACTTTAAGATTATATTTCCCTTTTTTCAAAATCATATGACTCAATTTTATGAATATATGTATATAAATACTTAATAATTGACGTCAAAAATCAATTATCCCCATTTATTTTCCACATAGATATTTTATCATGTTTGGACATATCTGTTGTGTTACTTGATGATTTTGAATTTTAATATCATTAATTTATACCTTTATGTTCAAAAAATATTCATTCCCCAAATTCACAATAAAACATTGGTTTTCACCATCTTTTCCCATTAAGGGATTCATATGGCCCAATCTAGATTCTCACATGAGCGAAATTATGGCATCCAAAATTGGGTAAGGGAAGATGTTTATCCTGTAATCCATTAAATTCAATTAAACATAATCTCAACATGTCTTTTGGTGTTTTATTAGCATCTATATATTGGCCATCAATTTTGGGGATTTAATTCAAAGTAAATTTCAATTCAGTATTTAGATCATATTGAAGACTCTTTTATAACATATATGTATGTTTTATATCACATTTACATACAATCGATAGTGGTGTTCCATTTTTCCTCACCACCTCTCTAATATATATCATTTAATTTTGATCAAATGAGAAGTGAAATCGAATTGAAATAAACTGAGAAGTCATTTTTATTCAATATAGCATAACCTATATGGATTTAATTCCTCTTAAGGAATTTTTAACACATGTCACAATTTAAATAGTTATGTTTTACCATTAATATGTTGGTATGGGTAATGTATGCATAATCCATTAAGATTATTTCATTTAATAATTCATTTTATAATAAACAAGAAACATTGATATTGATTCAACAATATAATTATTTTTATTTCCCCTCTAATATTTGTCTTAGAGATATTGACACATATTTCGGCTCCCTCGCTGGATAGTGAATGTTATGTTATGTTCATCATTAAACATATTTTTATTAATCTCCATATTTTATAGTATACATAGTTGAGACCAAAATCATAAAACTACCAGTTTAACAATTTTGAACACTATGTATTTCATATTATTATAGATTCAACCTTATTTATAATTTCAACATCATCTCTTTATGAATCATGTATATTTTCTGAAAGGTAGGGTTCTTAAATCATTATCAAATGGAATAATTATGTTCTATAATTTATGATTCCCATGTCCAAACATTTCATATCTATGAATATTGGTTACTTTTCAATTATCATCACGGATTATGATGATGGATCATTTATATTTAGATAATATACCACTTTTATAACTTAAAATAGTATAAATAATTTGTGAATTTATATTCATTTATCATTTATAACCATCATTGTTTCAACATATTATAATCAATTTGATTTAATTTTTATTCTAGGCTCTTATGGTATATTTTTATTGAATACTTACCCGATAAAGATAATTCTCCTATATTTTCAGCACAAACACCCCTACCAAATACTATATATCATGTTTGGGATATTAATTTTCATAATATTTTATCTTCTTTGAGACATTGGCTATAACCTTATCATTCGTCATCAATTTATAACCTAAACCCATTTATTTCATCGTTATAAACCATTAAAATTTCCCCCATTGGGGGATGAGCGATAACTAGTCTAGTCATAAGACTCTGTTTGTACTCCGTAAAGATCACTTTTTGAAAACATATATAAAAAAACATAATCCATTATGAGTTATCTTTGTTAATGGGCCTAGACATCACAACATGTTTCTAGAAAATCGTCAATAATACCTATGAGGTAGGTAGAAACCATAGTTCATCAATACATATATTATTTTTGGCCTGAACTAAATTTATTTTTATAAAGATATATATATATATATCAATTTTATAGTGATAAAATTCCCCATGAATTATATTTCCTTTTTTAATAAATCACAATTAATGTATAGTACAAGTAACTTTTCTTTTCAAAATTTCATTAGCACTGTATTAAAATGTTTCTCGTGTTACTCCATTATATTAGAAGATATTATAATATAATATTTAAATACTACCAAAAATATGATGATTTAATCTCTAAATACACTATTATTTAATTTAAAATATATTAACATATATTTCTTAGTTTTCAATCTGTCATAATAAACTTACAAAGTCCATGCCATGTTCAAAAAAAATTTCTGGGAATATATTCCTTCATGAACTTTAATAGGTGATATCGCGATCAATGTACCACCTTGGAGAAATACATCACCTCATGTGTATAGATCATAAAATTCTCCACTCTAGGGAAGGGGATAATTATTTTTAGTTTTTTGAGTCCACAATAATATTATGAGAACATCATTAAACCGTCCATATTCTTCATGAGGAGAATATACAGACAACAAAATGAATCACATGGTCTTATAAAACCATTTTCTATAATCCCTTGTAAAAACAATTTAATATAATTAAACTAAAGAGTGTCCATTTTGTATATATTCCTATATATCGGAAGATATCCAGTTATATGTTTGACTACGAACTCAACCACTCAGTCAAAACCTAGACTACAAAAATCTTCAGGGACTACTTCTGTATAATCCCATATAATGGTCATGTATTCATGAACTAATATCTAATTTTTCTTAATTATTTTTTTCTAAATATCCTTTTCGGTAATGATATAATATCCATGCTTTAATAGAATAATTTTCGAGAGAATCACACCCTATAAATACTTGTACATAATTTAATGATGAGGTGGGATATGAAGTGTGACATCCCACTCTCAAATTATTATGTTGGATTTATAAATGGGAAGCTAGTACATTATAAATATATCATAAAACTGAACTAAATTAAGTAAGAAGATGTTTTATAAATGATATTATGCCACAAACATTGGTTGGGCAGGAGTAATATACATGGGATGCAACAAAGTCTATATTTGTTTTTCTCATAGATGGAACAACCCCCATGGGTTGAGGTAGTTCATGAACATTTTAAATAACATAGAAGTTATCGAAGAATTAATAGATCCATAATCTAATAGATCAATTTCTATTTTGAATGGAAAAATACTGTTCATGTCACCAAATAATTTTAATTACCAAACTCAGTAGGAGTGAAAGAATATTCCATTCCTTGTACTACAAGATATGGGGGTTTTGTCGTTAATTGCCTCTAAAAATATTTATATTTGGTCATTGTCTTTCATTATTCATGTTTTCTTTTTAGTATAAACACTTCACCATAGGTTTAGTTTCAATATGAACTTTATTTTCATCTTACACATTGTTTTTTTCTTCTTTAGTTCCCATTAGCACGATAATCCTAATAAACCTGTTTAAAAAATTTTAAACAACATTTTTTCTTCATGAGATAATATGAAAAGGGATTTTCCTCATACCTTTATCATGTGTGAAGTTTGGTATTTATTAATTCATGAGTCTTTTTTTATGATTCTCTCAAAAAACACAATTTTATGGGTTTTTTTATCTATTACCATGAAACACTTGAATATAATCTATCTCCATCTCTTCATTGAGGAAAAAATGAACTATATATTTATATATTTAAAAGTCTTGAGTCACAATTTTTTTTCAATTTTATTAAACCCACGTAATAATTATTCAACATTAAATTATGTTTTTCTAAAAACATTGAAGAATGCCTACATGACTTGTGATGTTTCCCTCAGACACCCCACTTGATTCTTATTATCATCACTTATGTCTAAAGAACATTCCCACCATTTTAAGAAAGGGAGACAATGCAAAATATTTATTTCAAAAAAAATCTTAATGGATTTCCATTCTGTGAAATTTATATCGCCTTTGGATGTTGTGTTAATGATCAGTGTGAACTACAAATTTACATTACCCTTAATAAAAAAATTGGCCAGTACAACATTATTTTTAAAAGATAATTATATGATAGATAATATCATATTGATGGTGTTAATAATAGTTTCAATGATTAGTGGATTAGAAGATACAATAAAGGTTATAGTGATTTTTCATAAAAAATATTCATCAACCATTTTCCCCTTTTTGAAGGAGGAGAATTCACTATATGATTCGGGTTATTATTATTAACAAGAACTAGTTGACCAAGTACTTCAATTAATTTATTAAATGAAATTATTAAATGTATAGAAATATCAGTGGTGATTAATCACATTTCATATTAGGTTTTATGTTTTCATGGTTCTTCTATTTCTCACCCTAAAATAAAAAAACTTAAAAAATAAAGGGAATAAATTAACATATATAAGTTATCCACAAAATACTAGAATGAATAAATTCTAAATTATAAATATATCCTATCATATTAGTCTCCTAGTTTCAAGATTGGTTATCCATGGTAACATTTATTATTACTTTTGATAACCTAGTTTAACATCCCAAGTAAGTTAATGAATAATATATTTTCGTATCTGTATCTATTTATTAATTAGATAGTGAATAAGAGGTTTAAAATGAGAATGAATCCAATTTTAAGTATAAATATTTTAATATTCATTAAAAGGTCAATTAACTGCCTTTTGATGGAATACCCTTTTTAAATCTACTTTTTCCACTATTATAATTTATATTTGAAAAAATAAAATTCTTATTTATAATAAAGATATCAAAATTTACATTGTGAAAATTTTGGGTATTTTTCTGATAAAGTTCATTTTAAAGTAATAGTAAACAATGTTGTATTTTAATTCAAAACATCCTTTTAATCTAATTTATTTTTATGGATATATATTTTTTTTAATTGGTTTTAATGTCTAATTAGAATATATTTTTTCCATTTAAACCAATGGTGGTCATTATAATTAATTTCACTTTGAAAATGGACATAAACAAGTGTTAATCCTTTGATAGATATTGTTTCTTAAAAACACAATATTTGTTTTGACAGCGGGAATTCACAATATAATTTATTAAGGATACTTATATTTTTTTAATTTGTTAAAAAAGGACAAAAAAAATTAATTTTTAATATCAAATATATATTCAGGTGAATTTTTGGAATTTTTCAGATAATGTTCATTTTTTAATGAATAGTGAAAAATAAAGCATTTAAATTCAAAACTGCCTTTTCATAAAATTTATTTCTATAGTTAGATTTTCTTTTCATTTGTTTTTTATTGTGTAATATAATTATTTAATTATCATTTAATACAATTATGGCCATTTTATGTAATTTCACTTTTAAATTGGATATAAAAACAAATCAATTTGTTCATATATTTTACATCTTAAAAACTCGTCTTTGGTTTTGACAACAAGAATTATTTTTAAATTAATTACTACGATTTATTTGTTTATAATTTGATAAAATGGATTCCATATTTCTAATCATATGGTAAAAATTATTTAATTATGACTCTTTTGTTTTTGGACATTATGAATAGTAACGACGATAATTATCTTTAATTATCGTGATTAATTAGTAATCGGGTAGTTAAGTAGAATAAAATAATATCATATTTATATAAAATGACCTTAAATTATGTCCAAATCCTATTTCTTGTTTCATGGACGACCATGATATTTTTTTGCCAATCTTGAGGGCCCATAGAGTCACATGGGTGTGATAGTGACATTTATGACTTTATTTTTAGAAAGAAGATAAATAAAACAAAGGATCGTATATCCAAAGTAAAACAATTTTAATTTTGTTTAAATAAATGATATATTAGACTATAAATATCCATTTTAAAGATAAAAAAATTTCCTATATTATGGTAATTGTTATATAATTTTTAAACATCAAATAAATAAATTTATTTATGACACCATGATGATGCAGTGATTACCTCATTAATGAACAATTTACATATAATGAAATGGTAAGGTAACATCTAAGACATAAACTTGTCGAAAACATATTGGATGGGTTTATTTCGAACCCTTATCACCTTATCCAAAAAAATATTTCATTTTGGGACCTTTTAAATTTAAAAATCATTTTATAATAAAGCAACATTTCAAGACTTTCCAAAAGTGACCCTCCTCCCTCTTATAAAAGGCCCCCACCTCTACCCCCTTACCCCCACCTCTCTATCCCTTGGATCATCCAAAATCTGATCATATTATCTCTCCACATTCCTCTATTACTTCTATAAGCCTCACTATGGGCAGAAGTTTTTCCATAGAAGCCTTTGGCTCAAATCAAAAAAAGAGTTACCCGATTTTGAGGTAATGTCTTCTCTCGAGTTCCTTTGTTTTACTTTCATTTTTCACTCACCACTATATTATTATTATTTGATACCCTAATAAAAAAAGTATCCTCAATATAATAGGATGTTTTTATGACAAGGATTCTACCTACACTTACACACACATATGTCTAATGGTAATAGAACATACTGTTTCCGTGGATGGTGAATTACTACCTCACGAAACGATGATTGTTCAATATTCTCCTACCACCTGTCATGGTGGAGATTATGATGGAACTATATTTATATATTATATTTATTTCATCTAAATGATCATGTATTTTATATTTAAAACATACCTTTATGCTTTGCATGTTGTGCAAATGCGATAATTTCATATGAGGAAGTGTGGACAACCACCCCCTCAAGTGATGCGAATCGTACATGACAAACATGGAATTTATAAATAATATAATTAATGAACCTATGTTACCTATATAACATATATATTATACTGGAATTATAATATATATATATATATGTCTCATTTAGTTTTAAAGTCCATTAATATGAAAAAAATGAATGTAGCGTTCATGCGTACGTACGACCTACCGTCTCCAAGAAAGTTACATTTAATTTATTATCTTCAAACATTATGGAATATTATTAAATACATATATAATGAATATATATGATATTTAAATCATAAACACCATTCCGGTGATGATTTACTTATAATTACATGGACAATTCTCTTCAAACATGTTTGTTTTTGACTCATGTACCAAACATCGACAAACGTATGATATGAACTCGCATAATTAACTAATTATTATAACATGATAATATGTGATATGAATTGAATAATAAACATTAATTTAAGTCCTTAATAAATTATAAATTGAACAAAGTTTATTATTCTGGAATATAGAGAAATGAATAGGACAAGTCGGACCTCAGGTAAGGGACTTCATCTCAATCTCCTTTCGTTGAAGCATACTTCAATTTATATACAACCTTCTTTTTTTAGTTTTATAATAAACACTTTTGAATTTTAATTTCATTAAAAAGGAATATTTTCACATGGATCATTCTAATAAATGACAAAAGGAATGTTTTTGTCTTACGTATGCAGCGACAACGACTTGTCCGCCACCGTGACCATTATTTGAGTTTCAGCTTCCTCAACAAGACATAATGTTTTTAAATTAAAAATAAATACCATGTTTTACTTCTCATTTATTTTGGTATTGAAAATGGTTTTGATAATGTTTTGATTATATCAATGTGTTGTATTGATATCTTGTGATTGAAATATGGATGTTTTATGTTTCCTTTATTCATGTTTTATGTGATACGATTATGTTAGGGTTCGTGGCATTGTTTATGAAGTCGGGTGGTTCCGTGATAAATTAAGGGCGGGTGAGCCCAAGATAGCTCTCCAATGCATTGGGTAACATGAAGGAGTTATACGGTAAGGTTTCTTTGAAGATATTTAGGAAATATACAATGATGGGTATTCCAAATGTAACCATGAGGGTTACTCCTTATGTAAAATTTTTATTAATGCCACAAGTTACCTTTATTTCTTATGATTTATATGTGTTATTCATAAATCTTATGATTTAATGAGGTTTTTTAAAGTGCTTATGTTTTAGGAGTAATGTATGATTTCATTGATTATTATATATACATGGAATAATTTTTTCATTCCATGTTTCTATATCCCTTACTGAGCTTTTTATGCTCATCACATGTTTTTGAAATGTTTTTAACAGTTCAAGGGAAAGGTACATGATGTGATGATAGTGTTGAAGAAGTGTCAAGAACGAATCCATTTTTTATTTTAAATATGTTTCCTTTGATGGAAAAATAATTAATATAGTATTTGACGTAACCAACTTGTTTAAATGTGGAATGAAATGCATGATTTATGATCAAATTCTATAAAACACTAAACCTAAAAAGATCCTCAAAGTGAATTATTAAAATAACTCAAGATTAAGTAATTTTTAAGGATGGGGCCTTATAACTAGTTATTTTTTATTATTTTTTATAATAGTTCATAAAATTTATTTGAATTTCAAAAACATATCACTTATGAATGTCAAACCAGGTGTGCAAAATGACCCATTTTCATAAACCAAATGAATATATTGCCAAATCCAAATTTACTATTTTTTTATTAACCATATGTTAAAATATTCCAAATCACTATAGAGATATCATATCCAAAGAAGGATATCATTATCTAGAACCAACTCAATATACACTCCGATAAAACTCTATTATATTTTTTCAATATAAAGAATTTTACGTCAAACTGTCACTAAATTATTCTCATCCAAATCAATAAAAATAATTATTCATTTATTTGATACCAACTACAATATCCATTTATTTTTTACCTATTATTACATTATTTTATTATCATAATCATCATGTAGTCACTACACAAATATCATCAGTTCTAGTGTATTTTGATGAATATATTCAAAATACCTCACAAGTATACAAAAATAATTACAATCATAATTTATTTTACATAATAAGATATTAAATCCATTTGATATCCAAAACATATATGGGATAACATAATAAATACAGAAATTAAATGGGAGATAGGGGATAAAGATGATATATAAGGATACCATGTGAGTCAAGGGTATACACTATTAACATAAAAGAGAATGATCATGAGTAATCACTAGGAATAATATCCTAATGAACATGTTATATTAATATCATAGAAAATAAGAAATATGGAAGAATCATAGAACATGACATAAACATTTTTAATTTTTAACTTCTTAGAAAATATGACATAGTGAAAAAACCCTAATAATGGATGATTTTTACTCCCTAATACCCAAACTTATATATCATTAGAGAGAATATTTACAACACAAATTGGTGATTTTTTTGGGTGAACCAATATTATCTTTAAAATTATGAATTTTTCATTAAAAAGAAAGTAAATACTATAGAATAGACAAAATAAATACCCATGTAATGAAAATTGGCTGCATTATCATTCCTCGTATCATAATCAATGGAACATTCCTAAGAACGAATTTATGAAATGAACAAAATGCATGTATTACCAAATCAATGTAAGGGATAATATGATTGGTATACACATTATATACATGTATATATTCTTTTAATTTTTAATATAAATTATAGATAATGACAAGGAATGTGTGTTTAAGTAAGAATTTTTTTAACTCAATGATAAGGGTATTTTATAGAGATCTATTACCTCAAGCCATATTCATCACATTCACACTCTATCATACTAAATAATAATGTTAAATTAATAATATTTTATTAATAATATTTTAATTTTAATTTTTAATTTTTAATTTTCTTTTATTTATTACCACTTATTATTGAATTATTTAATCATTTTGGTTTAATGAATACATTTTGCTGATGTTCGACGCATGTGACCAAAATCAATTTGGAACGATTATCCAGGTGAAGGTGATTATTTTTTCATAAAATTGAGAGTAAATATTATTAAATAATTATCCTTTTAAAAATAAATTTTTATTTTGAACCCAATCATGTATGATAGTTAACAAAAATTATATATGATACAATCATAGTAATAGTAGGATGTGTATAAGTGTGGGTAATGATTCCATAATTCAACTATCATGATGGGAAGAATGGGTGATTTATTTTTTCATTAATTTTTCATTATTACACTATAAATATTTAATTTTTTCTTTAAATAAACTTATATATACAATCTATGTTATTCAGTAATGGAAAGATAATCATATCACTTCGTGAAGGATGTAATTCACACATATACACAGACGATGTTATCATTTTTTATGAATGTAAATGAAATAAAATATATAATAAATTAAATTTAATTAATGATAAATATGTCACGATTGTAATTTATTTACATTTAATACATCATTGAAATTATTTATGATAGGTGATGATGGAAATTTAATTACATAGACTCACATGAGAATACTCTATCAAACACAGAAACGATGGTTTTATTTCCAATTTTATAAAATAGGATATGTAATTAGGTTCTTCCATTAAGGGAATAAAATATATTCATATAAGAGATAATTGTTTTATTATATCAATAATTTTGTATAGTATTTTTTGGTGGGGTAAAAAAAATACTTGATAAAAATATATACCTCTACTTTAAAAACATCAGAAATATTACTCCAAAAGAAACTCTAGGTTTGTTGTTTGATCAAATAATGGTCTATAAGACATAGGTAGGGATTTTTAGAGGGTATATTTTATTTTATTATTTTATCAAAATTTATCTTCATGTATTTATAATATACGATAGGATATTGCCTTTTATATGTGGTTGAGAAGGCCCATAAGGAAATCACATTAAAGAATAGAAAATGATGAAGTATTTACCTCGAAAATTGCATATCAATTGCCATATAATAAATGGTTTCCTAATAATAGGTTTATATATTCGGATAAAATATGATATAGTCAAGTAGAATTTTAAAAACAACACATACATTTTGGTATAACACTAGATAAACACATTTTAACCTTAACCATGCTAATAAATTTGTACTTTTTTACTATTTGCAGTGAACAAAAATCTATTTCAGCCTACAAACTAATAATAATTAAAATAATTCTAAAAATGGAATCAAATGTTTCAAATAATGTTTTCAAAATTTTAATAATTTAAATTAATAAATAAACACAAAAAATTATTCGAACAAAGTGTTTTTGAGAAATTTAATTTTCAAGCACAAAATATCTTATATTAATTCAATGAATAATAATCATTATTGAATTAATTTAAATTAATATTTATACATAAAATTTATATTTTAAATTTTTATTATTTTTTTAATGGTTATATTTATTAATTAAATTGGGGAAACATTATAAACTAAATATTATTATTCTAAAAAAAAATTGTAAGCATAAAAATAAACTTATACTAAAATATTGTATAAATATGATTAAAATGTATATAATTTTATTAAATGTAAATAAATAATAAGTATTTTTTAAAATCAAATTCAATTAAAAAATTTGCATATAAATAACAGAATTTATTGAAAATAAATTGTTGTTGTACGAACATATTTATTTTCACTATTCACTAAAAAATAAAAACTTCCAAAAAAATGGAAAAATTTATCCCTTAGTAAATTTTTATGTTAATTTAAAAAATGGGGTTTATATTATACAATTAATTTCAATGAATTGGAAAATTTTGTTATTATTATTTTCTCACAAAAAAACTAAAACAGTTTCAATGAAATATATATATTCGAACCATGGAAAGGATTCACTAAAAAATAATTTATTAATTAAAAATATATTGAATTTATCTAACATATTTATACATTATTTTCAAAACAAATAATTCAAAGTACTACTATCTATTTTAATGTCTTGGTTCTAATAGTCATGTTTATGTATTTATTGATCAATTGGGCTCAACGTTGAACCTCACATACGCTACCAAACACAGTTATCATTTAAAAAGTGTTGGTGTGTAACATATATGTTCTTAAAACCATTAAATATAACAAATTAATGAGTTTTATAGCAAACCATTATCTATATATCTTGCCATTTTCACGATACACCAGGATTTGTAGACGTATTTTTAGTTTCATGAGATTATGAATTCAGTTATGAGTATGTATTTCAATGGCCTATACTCTAGAAAGAGAAAGAAGAATATTGGGTTTATATATGTATGTTTTAGAAATTAAATACTACCCATTTATAGTGGGAAGATATCAGAAATTGATTTGTAATAATATTTCCTTAACAAATGAAAGTTCATTATTTATCTATATATTTTTTGATTGATTTATAAAGTTAACTACCTTCTAATTTTGTAAGGAATCAGTATCAATGGTTAATTTAGATGAGAACTTGTGGAGTTAGTAAATAATTAGTGTGCTCTATGTATTATTTTTTCTGACTATGATATCCAATTTACACCATATACACATATGAGATTATAACATACTTTGGGTACCCAGTTTTACCTTAACATCTAATTTGACCCAATTACTGATAAAAAAACAGAGATGATGATTTTTACATTATAGATAATGTTGAGACCCTATATTAATTATTTTAGTGAATCTTGGACGAAACATTTCACACCAGTTTATTTTAGATATAATAAAATCTACGAAAAATAAAATTGAAAGTCACAATTTGAGCCATTATATGGATAGTCATATTGATCAATATTGAATTTAAATAATACATACTAATTAGTCATTTATGATTCCAATATAGTGGTAGATATGATAAAGACATTAAATAAAATTATAGAGTGTGTGAAGATAACACACAGATGATATAAATTTGATTTGTATTAATGGGGGACACAATTATAGTCTAATATTGGTTATCAAGTGTCTTTTAAATAATATCCTCATTATGGGAAATATAAATTTCATCAAGCTATAATTTCTTATTCCATGATCATCAAACTATTTTATGTATTCTAGTATTTTGTAAATGAGTCATATCAATTATGAATTATAAGTAGTTTGATGATATTTCATGATGATTTACATATTTCTTAGTTTTATAAAAAATATATGATTATCCATATATGATATTTTGACTCTTAAATAACATAGTGAATGATGTGATGCTTTTTGAGAAACATGGTGAAATTCACGATCATAGTGGTATGTTAGTTATGTGTTAGTTATACCATTAGAATATGTTTTGTGGAGGCTTTTTTGATTATTAGATAACATATTAGAATGTGATCTATAGATAAAAGTAAAACATATTTATTTATTTTAATGATTGATTAAAATATTAATATAGTGAATTTAAGAAATTTTATATGGTAACTATTAAGATATCTATTGGGATGGAATGGTTTTGATTTTCACAGAAGAAAAACATTTTAGAGGCATGTATTATCAAGATATATATTTTCAGTTATGGAAAAATTCATTTTTAGAATTATATTTCTGTAATTATAAATATGAAAAAGGATTTATGGGTGTCTAATACAGATATATATAATTTCTAATAATATATATTGTTAATTTAAAGAAGTATCTAATAAATTATATGAATTTAATATATGGAATAATGAGTAATATGATCTAAAAAGTAAAAATACACTATGTTGTTGAACTTATAATGAGTTATTTTATTTTTGTTGTGATATTTATTTGTACACCCTTTTAATAATTTATAATATTATCTTTCATTTATATGAATTTTCATTGTGTTACAGGTTACATTGGTCCCCAATATTGATATATTTAAAATAGTATATATATATATATATATATATATATATATATCTACCCACACAAACATAACATAAATATAATGGATTCCCTGGTGATTGTAATATAATATGAAAAATCAAGGATTGTTGTTGGGTAAAAAATTAACTGTTTCCCCCATGAATGAAATATATTTTTCACACATCAGGAATTGGGATAATGGACTGTATAAGGCATGAGAATAAATGAATTTAGTAAGTTAAATTTAATAACATATTAATTGTCTGCCATAATACATCCTCTGTAAAAGATATAGTATACCCATCTTCAATTGTAGTGTAAAAACTCAGGTATTATTTTTCAGGTACGTCATTCATTTCTACTGTTTTTTTGAAAAATATTATTTTATGGACATTTCTTAAGTACATGTTGTGCACTTTATGAGTACACACTATCTAATCGGTTATCGCGGGTAGTTGTGGGTTGGATGTGTAGTGGTCATGCACACGACGATGTGGGGGTGACTTGGAGGTAGCCTAAAGCGGAGTATAGAAACGACATGTACACATCCTGTCCTTCCAAATTAAATGTCATGTAATTTATTTATTAAACACACCGGGGTCACGTCTAATTTGTATAATTCCCTGTTTCTCGACCTAGTTCATCTAGAAGAAACCGTACGACCACGATTCTTCTCCAAGCCCCTGAGCAAGAATCCAATCTCTGATTCAACTATCGTCAATTTTTTTGGGATCACCTTGGTAAGATGTTCCATCTTCTAGAGCTTCGATTCCTGATTTCTTTTCTTTCACGAGTTATCCTCAGCTGAACATTCTAGTAATTTTTGTAGATCTATGGTGTTTATGGTCGATTAAAGGCTTGAGGTCCATGTATAGTAGTCTCCCAACACCGAGGTAGGTGGTTTGGGAATTTCTATTTAATTTCTTGGAGTTATATGTGAAAAATCACCAATACCAATGAACGAGGTATCGTGTGTTTTCTGTTTTATCCTTTTTGTTGGCCTGTTATGCTTGTATTTTTTAGTAGAGGTTAATTAAATGATAATAGGGTTAATTTCAATTCTTTAGAAGTGTTTTCCTGTGCATGATTGTTGGTTTTGACCATTAGGTCTAGTTTCATGTTAGGCTGTTGTTCACATACCATGCCTAGTTTAGTAGGATGGGGTGTTTGTATCTTTACATGATGTTATGATTTAGACTCCTAACCAAGTAGTTCATGAGGTTTACATTTGCCGATACACATTCTTATGCTTACTTGACTTACACAGGGTCGTGAGAACCTTTTGTATAGACCATAGGTATAATGAACATAAGGGATTCTCCAGTGTGTATTGTCTACTTACAATGCGACACCACATGGGGAATTGATGAAAGTGCTTTCTCAGTGTTTATGTAGTTCGTCGACAGAGGCCATAAGGGGAATGTGATGTAACTGCTTCCCTAGAGCACCTTAAATAACCGATGCAAGACTATAGGAGGAATTGATGATGAGTGCTATAACTCCCTGAAATTTTATGAGACATATTCTTTTTAATTTATTTTATGTCATATATTGTACACTACATCAAGATTATTTTGTATTATATGCAACACTGTATCATCTTTCAGTATATGCAACACTATTTTGGGCTCGTGTTACACATAATTTCAAGTTCATTTTGTGGAAATTATTCTATGCAACATTAAGTGTAGATTTTGTTTAATGTATAAATGAAATAAGTTTTGATAATGTTATACACAACACCAAAGGGATCTTTCACTACACGCAACCCTAACATGGCTTGCATTACACACAATTGTGGCCTTCCTCGATAGCGTGTGTAGTAGGCAATACTAGGTTTCACTAAACAACGATTTATCATTAAAATATTATATAAACTAGCCGTTATGAATAGTAATATCAACTTTTCAATTTTTTATAAATTTTATCATTCAAAATGGACTTCATTTTTTGATTCAGAATATCGAAATTAGCCGTGGGTAAATTTTTGGTATTGTTTCTGAAAACTATCAATTTTTTATGAATAGTGAAAACCCCTAAGTTATAGTTTAAAACCCAATTTTTTATTTAAATAATTATTTATTTTATTTATATTTATTTTAGATAAAAATAGATACATAAAACTTATATATTTTCAATGTAATTTATTGGAGTCATTTTATAATAATTTTTGATATATAAAAAATTTATCGAACTTTTTACCGTCTTTTACACACCTCCTAGGAGAATTTACAAATTTACCGAAAACATAATTTTACTGCTTTTGTGAGTGGAATTTAAAAAATACAAGAGACATAGTTGATATCAGTAAGTAAAATATGGTTCAATAGGGAAAAAATATTTTGTTGTGAATAGTATCTTTTTTCTTTTATTTATCACGGTTAAAAATTAAATAGGGTAATTAAGGGTAAAAGTGATATTATTATTACCCTAAAACATGTCCTAATTCTATTGGATAAGTTTAATTAGACCAAAAACAACCTTAGGGATAAAATATGACCCTTTATGTCCACTTGGATTAGATTAGGACATTTATTATTATTTAATTCAAAGAAGAGTTAAAAGAGTTAAAATCAATGTTTAATAAGTAGAACATTTTTAATATAGGGTTAAACATAAGATAAATTGGTCTATAAATATTTATTAGAAAGATAAAAATATTTCATACATAATTTTATTTTATTTATAATTTTTATAAAGAAAATAATTCAATTTATTTATGACACAATGATGATGCAGTAATTACCTTATTAATGAAATATTAACATAATTGATATTAAAAATCCCAAAATAAATTTAATTTGAAAATTTTAATGAATTAAACTAATTTTATAAGTTAATATATAATATTTGGGTTGGATATATTAATTTATTTCTAATTAATAAAGCTGTTTCAAATTTAGAAAAAACAGAATACCAAATAGTATAAAAAAATGTCAAAAAAGTGTTTTTAAAACAAATATTATATTATTAATTGATATAGTGGTCTTAAAAGTCCGAGGTTCAGAAAAAATACTTATATAATAATATATATGACATTAATTAACCAATTGGGTTTATATTGGTAGTTTATAGTGTGTTTATTAACCATATAGTGTAAGAATACAAGAAGACACTATAAAAGTTAAATTATTTAACTTAGAGTTAAATCTAAATGATAAGGTTAAAATGGAAACATAAACATGTCTAAAACATATTGGTTGAATTTATTTCGACGCATATATACCCTAGACTCGAAATAAGCCACGTTTTAGACATTATAAACTTAATACAAATTTATTATAAAATAACATTTTATGTTTTTCCTATGGTGCCCCTCACCCCTCTTATAAAAGGAAACTCCCCCTTTTCTCTAATTCACTCCTCCAAATCCATTTGGATCGGCCAAAACCTGCCCAAATACCCTATATAATTTCTTCCCTTCATCCTAGAGGCCTTATTTTTGTCCTAAATCCAACCTAAAGATCTCTTTTGTTCAAAACAAAATTGAGAACCTGGAGAAGTTGAAAATAACTCACCACCAATATCATGTTCCTTTCTTCTTCCACTTCCTTATTCTTTGTTTTTTCCATTATAACAAAATAAATTCAGTATCTTCTATATAATGGGATGTTATTATAAAAATGGTACTACCAACTTATTTATTTTATCCATCCTATGATTGAAAAATTCCCCCTATGTGTGTACAAACGTATTACCATCTCCACGTTGTGGTGTAGTTTGTTATTCAATCATTTCATCATTTTGATGGGTATAATAATTAGTATAAATTATATAAATAATAAATATAAAATTATGATGATTATTTATATATGAAATAAAATCCAATTATATAAGATTTTAATATCAAAAGAATGATATTGTCGCTCGTGAGTATGTACGGACTACCGTCTCCACGAATGCGATGATATTCATTCTCCATGTTAACCATTCAAGAGTGATTATGAATTATATATAATAAATAATAATGAATTATATGACATAATAATGATAATGGATATATGTACATATACATTTAATTAACTATATTCTAATCAATTCAATAGGGAAACAGAAACAGCTTTCATGCGTGTGTATGGCCTACTGTCTCCCTGAATGGTGTATTTCATTTCCATTTATCGATCAATCATATTTCATTATATGCTGAATATATATTATTTATAAATAATATTTTACATTATAGAATTATTTAAATCAGGATATAAGTTAAAATATCATGAGCAACAAGTCCAAACACGTACGATAAATGAAATGATTTTACCCAAAATACTGCTTTAACATTGAATTGATAAAAGAACAGGTAATAAAAAGTCATTGGTGAATCATATATGATAACATAAATATTGTCATGGTTCTGTTACATGTTAATAATATGTTTAAACCCACAATACAGAAGTTTCAGACATGTACGGTAGAAATTGGACCTAAGGTAAGGGATGATTATTCCAATGTCGTTCTTATCCGAGATTATTTATTTGTAAGTATTTACTGGGGTTACGTTTATCATCCATGTCCATGTTTTTTCTAAAAAAAATTCATAAAATGTTTACTATTATTCCATATATAGTTTTAAATCCATTTTACCCTTTTTTACTTTTTACCACATTGTATGGAAGGAATATTTCCTTTGGTTACCATATAATGTACTTTTTGACTTTTCCGGAAAAAGTATGAGAAAATGTTTTCTACCTTATACAACATAAATGAATTTTTACGGTTTAATAAAGACTATTTCAATGATTATTTATATACATAATTTCTTGATTATTTTCAATAAAATCCTTTTCTTTTAAAATTTCATGGAATATTGAGAAAAGAAAATGATTTTGATGAAAAAGAATATTTTTCACAAGAATTAATTTCAAGAATTTTATCAAAAATATTTTCCATCTAAGATGAAATTATTTAGTATGTTTATGTTTCATGTATAATTTCTCTATTATTTAGATGGTTTGATTTTTATTATGATAAAATGATATCCATTTTTTTATATGGACTATGTTATGATGGGATGATGTTTATGAAACCCATTTTGTTTGTTTGGTTATTATGAATGATGTATGTTTATTTTTTGGAACACGAAAGAATGATTTCATTATGAGATGGGTGGGACCTATATCTCCCTCTAATGAATTGGTTAAAGATTTATATCTCATGAGATCAGCATGGCTGGAATAACAAGTTAATCCAATTTAGTGACACAGGACTGGAATGAGGAGTGAAATCGATTCAGTAAAGGACTTTGTCAACTATGATGGTCTTGGCAGAAATTCCTTGGCTACTATGGAAATCATATCATGTGTTTAATTGGTTTCCGTAATTACATTTTTTATTACCAATGCTATTTTAGCATGATTAATGTTCCATTATGATCTATGCCTTATGTACTACCATGTTTTATGTTATTGCTCAAGATTTTGATGTTTAAGCATTATGTTCATGTTTTAAAATTCAAATGTATATGGTTGGTTTTATTTTTCTCCAGGCTCACCCTTACGATGCATTTAAGCTCACCCTTTTTATGTTTTCTTTTCCCGAGTGTATAATGAATGGTTTTAGATAAGAAAACATAAGGGGAAGATCTTTATGGCAGATGTTGAAGATGTTTCACGATGATTAAAATATTATGTTTCGTGTTTCCAAAGACACTAAACTAATACAGTCTGTGGGTGTCTATTTTTGTCATGTATTAAGTATTTAGAAAAAGTAATGTAATGTCTATTTATGTCAAGATATGGGTCTCTACAGTTGGTATCAGAGTGAAGGTTTAGTTAACCATTGGAAAATAGGATGCGAAAACATATGATCCCTAGATATTTTTCTAAGGTATGTATAGGGATGTCCCTAAGGTTAATTATAAGTATAGGTTATAGACCTAGAATTTTGGTAACGATCATAAAAATAAACCTAAGATGTTAGAGATTGAAAGTAATCTCCTTTATTATGTTGTTTTCCTAGAATGATTTTTTCCTCTAACATTATTCTTTTTGGGTTTTATATAATGGTTGGAAAGAAAAATATTCATGTTAATGGAGAATATGATGGACAATGGAATGATATTATTCCTAAGCATCGAAATGAAATGGGATTTGGAAGGCGAAACATCGTTATTATGACTAATCATAAATATCATAATATGATCAATAATATCAACTTTGGTGTGTTTCCCAACTCAGAGAATAAGAGAAATATATATTTTCATGATGATCATAGAGGAAAGAATGTTCAATTTCCCTCATGTAAATTGTGTTGGAAGAGGCATTAAGTAGAATGTTTCAAAGGAAGTGGTAGATTCGTTGGGTGTGGAAAAGAACGACACAAATTCATTAATTGAAAAGGAAAAGGTTTAGTTAACACAATGTACAAGGATAATGGAATTTCTAAAACATCAACCATGGTTAAATGTTTTCAATGTGGAATGTACGAGCATTATACAAACCAATTCCCTAAGAGAAAATATCATGAAGAGAATCAGAATGGTCATTTGGGTAGTATATATGTTGATGATGATGAAGAGACTACATATGATATATGAGATGAAAGATGTGTTGAGGAATAAAATGGATAAGCTCAGTCAATAGTTTAATAATATATGCTAAGGATTGCATTTTTATCAAGAATAATATATGGTACTATGGAATAATGAAAAATATAATGATTATTACCCTATTGTTTTTCCTTGAGTATTTGAAAGTATGTATTGAATGATACTGGTAGCCATGAAAATTGATTGAAATATTTTTGGAAAGCACCTAATATGCACATTAATAAGGGATAAAGAGATAATGAAATGTTTGAGAGTTTTAATAAGCTCATGAATGATATAAGGACAAAGTGATATCATGGTTTGAGTGTATAGCATTTTTGGGATTTTGGTATGTGGAAATAGTTACCATTTGACATAATTCATGTTTTCATTAACATTATATGGTAATTTAGGTTTCAAGAGGATATATGATTAAGGTATTCAAATGTTTAGAATGCGATCAACAAGATATATCATATAATATATGGGGGATAAATGATGGTATTCACATGCTTGTTATGTGACCTTTGCAGTAATCGTTTTCTTCATACAATGAGATTGGAAAGATGTATTTTGGATATCTCTAAAGATTGGAATGAATTATGTTGTACATCAGATAGTATTGGTTAAGGGTATAAATTTTTTCGATATTATTTCTGTAATGTTTTAATAGTATAGTTTTGGAAAAAGGACAAACTACAGGATGGGTGACAAACCATCATGTCAGACAAGGTTACGGGAATCAAACCCTCCACTGAAGTGCAACATTCCTTTATCGCCTAACATTGGCCTACAGGAAGTCCCTAGTTAGTAGAAATTAGTTTTATTTTATTAAGCAATATGATAGTTGATGTATAAGTCCATTTTTGTAATCATATACGGTTAATATCACCATAAGATGTACTTATCTATATAAAATTTTCTAACCTTATGTTTGAGATAGATATAATGACCTATCATTCTATTGCATGATCTACTAACACTTCATGGAAGACAAATTCAACTTCATTTCTTTAAGAGATGAAGTGAAAATTGTTCAGGAAACAAAAAACAGTAAACTTATACCAAAATAAAGTAAGTATTTCTTTTAATTCTTCAACATTAAGGAAATGATCTTGAAAACCAAAAAGGTTGTCCTAGTACCCTCATATTCGATGAATCCGATGGTACCATAGATCATCACAAATTTATGGCTTTGTGATTTTTTACTTCTTCATAGCCAAGTTCTTTACCACTTTTCATCAGAAGATGATGATTATATTTCTCTTCCATATCTGTATTTTCACCTATGTTCTCCTATGTGGAAACCAAGTGATGAGTTAATTTTGGTAACCATTAAATTTCAAAATTCACTTTTTAAAATTATGTTTTATTATTCCTTTTTACGATGTGGGTTTCTATGAATGAAACATTCAAGTAGTTAACGATTTATAACCCAGAAGAATTTCGACGGTGAAATTCATTTTAAGGGGGGTAGAATGTTACACCCTGAGATTTTATGAGATATATTCTTTTTAATTTCCTTGATTTCTTCTAATGTATACTACTACAAGATTATCTTGTACTTTAATCAGCCCCGTATTAGCTAGCAGTATATGCAACACAATTCTTTCCTTGTGTTACACACAATTTCATGTTCGTTTTGTGGAAATTATTCTATGAAACATTATGTATAGATTTTTTTAATGTATAAATGAAATAAGTTTTTATTATGTTATTTTCAACACCAAAGGGAGCTCTCACTACAGGTATACTTGACATTGCTTGCATTACACACAACCACGATCTTCTTTGATACCGTGTGTAGTACGCAATACCAGGTTTCACTAAATAACGATATGTTATTCAAATATTATATAAAATAGTTATTATGAATAGTAATACCAAATTTTTAAAATTTTATAAATATTATCTTTCCAAATGGACTTCATTTTTTGATTTAGAATATCAAAATTAGCCCAGGGTAAATTTTTGGTATTTTTCTAAAAACGTTCATTTTTTGATAAATAGTGAAAAACACAGAGTTATAGTTTAAAACCAAATTTCTATTTAAATAATTATTTATTTTATTTAAATTTATTTTAGATAAAAATAGATATATAATACCTATATAAGTTCAATGTAATTCATTTGAGTCTTTTTATAATTATTGTAGATGTATAAAAATTTTATTGAACTTTTTACGGTCTTTTACCCACCTCCTAGAAGAATTTGCAAATTTACCTAAAACATTATTTTACCTCTTCTATGAGTGGAATTTTAAAAATCCAAGATACCCAGTTGATATCAGAAAGTAAAATGTGGTTCAATAAGATAAAAATAATTTTTTGTGAATAATAACATTTTACTTTTATATACCACTGTTAAAATTAAATAGGGTAATTAAGGGTAAAAATTATATTAGTATTACCCTAAAACGACTCATAATTCTATTTGATAAGTGTAATTCGACCAAAACCAACCTTAGGGATAATGTATGACCCTTTAGGTCCACTTGGATTATATTATGACATTTATTGTTATTTAATTCAAAGAAGAGTTAAAAGAGTTAAAATCAAAGATTAATAAGTAAAGCATTTTTAAATAGGGTAATGCATAAGATAAATACGACTATAAATATTAATTATAAATAAAAAAATATTTATTACATAATTTTATTTTATTTATAATTTTCAGACATTATATATGTTAATTTATTTATGACACAATGATGATGCAGTAATTATCTTATTAATGAAATATTAACATAATTGATATTATAAATACCCAAATAAATGTAATTTGAAACTTTTTATGAAATACACAAACTTTTATAGGTTAATATTACATATTAGGTTTGGTTATATGAATTGTTTTAGATATAATAATGCTGTTATAAATTTAGAAAAAACAAAATACCAAATAGTGTCAAAATTGACATAAAAGTGTTTTTAGAACAAATATTATATTATTAATTGATATAATGGTCCTAAAAAAATAATGTTTTGCCAAAAGACTTATATAAAAATATATATTTCATTTATGAACCAATTGGGGTTCGATTGGCACTTTATACAATGTTTATTAACTATATAGTGTAAGAATACAAGAAGACAAAGTAAAAGTTAAATTATTTAACTTATAGTTAAATCTAAATGATAAGTTTAAAATGGTAAACTAAACATGTCTAAAACATATTTGTTGAAATGATTTCAACCCTTGACCACCCTATATTCAAAATAAGTCACTTTGTATCCATTATAAACTGTATATGAATTTATTATAAAATAACATTTTAAGTTTTTCTTAAGATGCCCCTCACCCCTCATATAAAAGGTCACACCACCTTCTCTCTAATTCACACATCCAAATCCCTTTGGATCAGCCAACACCTTCCCATATACCATCTCAACTGTCCTCCATTCAACCTAGACGCCTTAGTTTAGTCATAACGGCAACCTAAGGATCCCTTTTGATCAAATCAAAAGGAAGAACCTGGAGAAGAGTTAAATATCTAACCACATATTTCAAGTTCCTTTCCTCTTCCACATCCTCCATCTTTGTGGTTTCCAATATAAAATGATAACTCCAGTATCTTCTATATATTTTGATTTTATTATAAAAATAGGACAACCGTTTTATTTATTTTATCCTTCATATGAATGAAGAATTCCCCACACGTGCGTACGTGCGGCTTACCGTCTCCACGTCGTGGTGTAGTTTGTTATTAAAATATTTCATCATTTAGATGGGTATAATAATGAGTATAAATGATATAAATAATAAATATAACATTATTATGATTCTTTATATATGAAATACTATCCAATTATATGTGATTTTAATATCAAAATAATTATATTGTCACTCGTGCATACGTACGGACTACCGTCTCCATGAACGCGATGCGATTCATTCTCCATGTTAACCATTCAAGAGTAATTTTAAAGTACATATAATAAATATTCATGAAATATATGAAATAATAATTATACTGGATTTATGTACATATACATTTCATTTACTTAATTTCATTCAATTCAATAGGGAAATGAAAAGAGCGTTCTAGTGTACGTAAGACCTATCCTCTCCATGAACGATGTATTTCATTTCCATGTATGGATGTATCATATACATTTATATGCTGACTATATATTATATCTAAATCATTTTTCACATTCTGGAATTATGTAAATCAGGATATATGTAATAATATCAAGAACAACAAGTCCAAACACGTACGATAAATTAAATGATTTTACCCAAAACAGTACTTTAAAATGGAATTGATAAAAGAACAGGTAATATAAAGTCATAAATGAATCATACATGATATCATAAATATCATTATGGTTCTGTTACAAGTTAATAATATTTTTAAAACCACTATACAAGAGTTTTGAACACGTAACGAAGAAATTGTACCTAAGGTAAGGGATAGTTATTCCAATATCATTCTTATCCGAGATTGTTTATTCGTAAGTATTTACTAGGGTTATGTTTATCATCCATGTACATGTTTTTCTAAAAAGGATTTCATAAATTGTTTACTATTATTCTATGTATTATTAAAGTAATTTTTACACTTTTTTGGCTTTTTACCACATTGTATGGAAGAAATCTTACCATTGGTTACCATATAAGGTACTTTTTGTCTTTTCCAGCAATAGTACGAGAAGAATGTTTTTTTAGCTAATACGGCATTAATATATTTTTAGGGTTTCATAATGACTATTTTAATGAATATTTATCTACAAAATTTTATGATTATTTTCAACAAAATAATTTTCTTTTAAAATTTCATGGCATTTTGAAAAAAGAAAATGATTTTAAAGAATTAAGGATATTTCCTCAAGAATTCATTTCAAGTGTTTTTTCAAAAAATATTTTCCATCTAAGATGTCAAAATTTAGTATGATTATGTTTCAAGTATAATGTATCTGTTATTTACATGGTTTGATTTTTCTTATGATGAAATGATATCAATTTCTTTTATATGGATTATGTTATGATGGGATGATGTTTATGAAACCCATTTTATTTTTTGGGTTATTATGAATGATGTATGTTTAATTTGTGGCACACAAAAGAATGATTTCATCATGAGATATGTGGGAACTATATATCCATCCAATTAATTGGGTAAAGATTTATATATCATGATATCTACATGTCTGGAATGGCATGTTAATCTAGTTCAGTGATACAGGACTGGAATGAGGAGTGAACTCGTCTCAGTAAGGGACTTTGTCCACTATGATTGTCTTGGCTTCAATGCCTTGGCTACTATAGAAATCATATTACGTGTTTAATGGTTTTATACGACTACATGTTTTATTCCCCCATCCTATTTTAGAAATATTGGTGTTCCATTATGATCTATACCATATGTACTACTATGTTTTATGTCATTGCTCAAGATTTTGATGATTAAACAATATGTTCATGTTTTTAAATTCAAACGTATATGGTTTGTTTTATTTTCTCCATGATTACCATTAATAATCATTTAAGCACACCCTTTATATGTTTTCTTTTCCACAGGATATATAAGAAAGTTTTAGGTAAGAAAATAAAAGGGGGAGATTTTTATAAGGGATGATGAAGATCTTTCACAATGATTAAAAGATTATGTTCCGAGTATCCAAAGACACTAAACTAATATGGTCTTTGGGAGTCTGTTTTTATCATATATTAAGTATTCCGGAAATGTAATGTTATATCTATATACGTCAAGATATGGGTCTGTATAATTTATTCCATAGAGAGTCTATGACTAAGCTGAACCAAAGGGGTTAGACTGAGTGTACTGCCTAGAGGGTTGCATGTGATACTAGGTAGGACCATAGGGGATGTAACACCCCGAACCCAGTTACCTAAAGTCGGTGCATTATTACACAACATTGGAATGATCACAAGAAGGATAAAATCTCGAAAGACTGATTGGTTTAGTAGCCTGGGAAACACTAGATATATTCATACGTCTTACATTACATCATAAAAATGAAAACTACAACATCTTTTCTTCATATTCCACACTCATATCCCCACATACTATCCCTGCAGGTCATTCATAATTTACTTCTTCATACCCTGGGAAAAATAAAACATAGAAAAGGGGTGAGCTCAAATGCCCAGTAAGTATAACAATATTGCGGAAACTTTCATAAATAAGAATAAACATTTATGGCAATGTATAAATGAAACAAAAACCTTTTAAACTTGAACTTCAACATAGTATGGAAAAAATAAAATGAAATAATGCAATTTACTTATTCACATGGATATTCTACTAATCGAATAATCACATGCAATATCAATAACCACTTTCATAATGATGGAATGCATAATGCTAGACTATCATAACCACATAGCCAAGGCCTCGTGCCAGGACTACAAATAAGATTTTGTCAAGGCCTTGTGCCAAGACACTGGTTTGTCTCATGAGACCTACCGATGCATCGAGGAGCTATAGCGGGCTCCACCCATAACATATTATGTCCAATGCATTCCCATATGAAAAGGTTTAAACATAACATACACATTCGTATTAAAACTAGCATACAAAATGTTAATACTTTCACCATAAACCATGAATGGTATAAAACTAGCACATCCACCGTCAAACATATCACAAAACGTTCAATAAAATAATAAATCAACTTCACATAAGAATAAAATCCATCAAAGGATATTAACATAGATGAAATCAAAAATATTTTTAGAGAAATATCTCTTTCTATTTTGAAATCATTTAAGAGTCATATATTTATAAAATAAAACATTTTCTTTGAAAATATTCTTATAAGCTTGCAAGGGAAGCTTCGACAATTTTATAATGGCAGAAAATAACCGCACCCACCGTATAAGTTAAAAAAACATTCTTACCTTAATTCTTTCAAAAAGGTTAAAAGGACCTTGTTTGGAAAACGACGGAAAGATTCCTTTATAAACCACATATAAAAAGTCAAACAAGGGTATAAATGACTTTAAACCATATTCCTGTAAATAGTAAAAATGATTTAAAATAAATTTTTAAGAAACATGGATGTGTATGATAAAGAGATCCTAGTAGATTATTACGTATAAACAACCTCGAATAATGAAGACATTGCGAAATAAACCCTTACCTTGCACTTTTCCTTGGTTGAGGGTAGCTTAACCTCTTTTATAATGGTGAAATAATTGATATTAAATTATACAAGAATCATATATATTAAAATGATATCATATATGATCCTTTAACATTGATTTGTTAATAATATCTTAGTATTATCATTGTTTCGGGTGTTAACTTACTCGTTTTCTTTTATATGTTTCGTTACGTAAGACATGTTTTTCATGGATAAGTTATATCTTATTCATATCCAGAATGATATAAAGTCCTCAAATAATATTATTAATCATCAAATGAGAATTATACTTGAATGGATATTATGGAGAATGAATCTCATCACGTTCGTGGAGACGGTAGTCCGTACGTACGTACGAGCGACAATATCATTCTTTTGATATTAAAATAATATATAATTGGGTGGTATATCATATATACAGAATCATTATCATGTTATATTTATTATTTACATGAATTATACATCATTATTATTCCCATCCAAATAATAATTTATTGAATAACAATTACACCACGACGTGGAGACGGTAAACCGTACGTACGCACGTATGGTGGCATGTTATTCAAAGGATGGATAGAATACTGAATATGGTTGTACAATATTTATAATAATATCACAGAATATATATGATATTGGATTAATTATTCTAGAATGGTAATAACAAAGTATGAAGAAGTGGAAGAAGAAAGGAACTTGGAAAAGGGTGGTGAAATCATTACCTCTTCTTCGGGTTCTTCCTTTTGATTTAATCAAAAAGGCTCTTAGGTTGGCTTTCTGACTAAAAGAAGGTCTCTAGGATGAATTCCGGGAAGTTGAGAGAGTATTCGGGCAGAGTTTGGCCGAACCAAAAGGCTTTGATGGTGTGATGAAATGAGAAGGATGAGCTCCCTTTTATAAGAGGGGTGAGGGGCACCTTTGGAAAAGATAGAAATATTAATTTATAATAAATTCATATTCAGTTTCTAATGGATCCAAAGCTTATTATTAAAATGTTAAGGTGGGTATAGTTCAAAAACCATTTAAACAATAGAATTTAGATAGGTTTGGGTTACTATATTGACCTTATCTTTAAGTATTAACTCTAAGTTAATTAGTTTCACTTTTACAATGTCTCTTTGTATTTTTATATTATATGGTTAATAAACATACAATATATATACAAGAGACCCCAAAGTGGTCAATTAACGATACAAATATCATGATATAAGTCTCTTGGCCGATCTGTAGATTTTTAGGAATTTAATATCAATTAATAATATAATATTTGTTTTAAAAACACTTTTATGTCAATTTTGACACTATTCAATAGTTGATTTTTGTGAAACTCATAATAGTATGATTACTTCGAAAAAGGTTAATTAAATAAATCCTAATATGTCATATTATCCTAGAAAATTATTTTAATTCATTAAAAGTCTAAAATTATATTCATTTAGTTATTTATAATATCAATTATTTTAAATGTTCATTAATTATGTAATAACTCCATCAACATTGTGTCATAAATACGTTAAATTATTTAATGTCTAAAAATTATAAATAAAATATCATTATGTAGTAAATCTTCTTATATTTCTAATAAATATTTCTAGTCGAACATCAAACATATATAACCTTATGTAGAAATTGTTTTTCTAAAAGATATATGCTTATTTAATTTTTGTACTTATTTTAACATAAATAAAATAAATTGTCCCTATCACCTACAAGTGGCTCCATGGGGTCCCCAAATCGACCCAAATATTCCTATGGTTGAACATGTATCAACCAATAAGGATAAGACACGTTTTTGGGTAATTTAGTAATATTATAATATAATTTTTTAACCCTTATTTACCGGATTTACCCTTAACCATGGTAAATAAAATATTTACCGAAGTAATTATTCAAAATCTCTAAAAATAAAAGTTACCTATTTACACAATTTGAACATCCTGATTGCAAATATGGAATCCATTTTTCCAAATTCAAAACACAGAAGTGGCAGAAATTAGTTTAAAATTAATTCCTGTTGTTAAAACAAAAAGCGTGTTTTTAAGAGATAATAACTATCAAAATATTAACACTTGTTTTTGTCCGGTTTAATTGTAAAATTATGTCCAATGAACAACATAATATTAAATGGTAAAAATATTTTCTAAATATAATTTAAAACCACTCAATTTCATAATTTATCACTATTAATTATTTTGATTAAAAAAGTTGTTTTTAATTAAAATTTAGTAATTTTCACTATTCATCAAAATATTAAAGTTATCCGAAAAGTACAAAAATTATACCTTAGGCTAAATTCGATATTTTGAATCCAAAAATGAAGTCCATAAAATATATATAATTTCAAAAGGTAGTTATTACTATTCATAACAGCTAGTTTGATTGGTTATGGTGTGTTAGAACTCGGTGTTACGTACAACACACGCTATCACATTATTTAAAGAGAAGCATACCGTAGATGCTTGGGGTGTTACAGGGGATAGGCTATGAGTACTTCCCAAAGGGTTACATTTTCTATTTACCTGCATTCTTATGTCGCTATTATGGTCCAGAGGGAATAGTATGTGAGCACTTTCTAGAGGGTTACCTATTTGTAATTACCTACTTTGATTAACTGTTGCTTGATATATGAAACTGAATGCTTTCAAATAGTGGATTGTTTTCTGTTATGTAATTCCTTGTTTACTACTTTCTTTTACTTATTACCTGCCATATATTCACTGACTATTAGGCACATATCTTGGTGTTAACCTATTGGGATTTAGTCTCACACCCTGATTGGGTCATTCTTGTGGGATAAAACCGATTATATTGTTGTTGGTATAGATAAGTGCAAGCGCCCTTCTACTTGTGGTCTTTGATTTCTATAAAGGAGAAGACCATGGGACCAAGATGAGGCTTTTGATGCTAAAGAGCTGTTATCTATTTTCATTTGGACTTGGTTTAGTACTGTTTGTATTCAATACTTGTTATTTGTTTGGCTATTTTCCTAGACATATGTTTCATACATCCTTTATATGTATGTGTGTGCTCCAGTTTATTATGTTTTAGTCTTACACTATATACATTTGTATTGATTATTACTATTTCAAGTATTGTAATAATTATCTTCTATTGTGTTACTCTGCCAATGAGGGCATAGTTTCCCCACTATCACACCCAAGGCCCTCACTGCTAGTCGGCCGCCTCTGGTGTTTGGGGAAATGTGCTTGAGGCCATTTGACCAACCAGGTTTGGGGTTCCCTTGGGTGGCTTCCAGAACATGGACGTTACTAAGTGGTATCAGAGGATTCTTTTCTGTTGACTTACTATTTATAGCCTTATCCTAGGATAACAAGGAATATGTACTTGGTAATAAGTTGTGCTTAGGAGTAGCTAACCTATGTTCATGTAAAAGCCAATATACCTTATTTATTATAATCTTTTTTGGTTTTTCAATTTTATAGTTGATTTTATTTCCACCATTGGGTGGCTCATATGTATTGTGTTGTTATCATTGATTTTATTAAGTTTCTATTTCTATTGCAACCTGATGAGGTGAGGGTATTCCATATAAAGCATTATATAGGCACTTCCTTGAAATCACATGTTACACATTCTTACCATGCCGTTAAGAGTGCATTAGTGATTGAATGTTGTTTTTATATATGTTTTGTAGAATATACATGTTGTTGTGATTGTTTCCTTGTTAAAATACATGTTGATTCATAGGGTATTTAATGTGTAAGGTGTTTTTGAATGAAATCCAAACTTTGGTTCTTGATGTGTTATGATCCATCATAGAATGGAATTTGTTGGATAATTGGTTTGTTTACCTTATTTATAACATGTCTGAGATTCCAAGCATGTATTCAACGAGAGTATGGGCCCTCACAGATAAGAATTTGCACCTTAATGTTTTTTTAATGTTTTATAGGTTCCAAATTTGTTTTCGATGCTTACTTATAGGAAAAACTCATCAAACATGGCGTGTAATGCTAAATACATGCCATGCGTTCTTCTGTTCAGGATGAAAATTGTTTTCCTATAAGTACACATCATGTACTGTATGTACACATCATGTAGTCTATAACCGTTTCTTAGACTGTGTGGGCAGGGAAACATGGTTTAGAATCATTTGTAGGCCACGCCGTGTAAAGGATGTACACATCATGTTGAAGAACCATGTAACCAGTTGTGTCACTAACAACATGGTCCAAAAAATATTTTGTTGACACATTGTGTCCATCTAGAACCTTCCCTATAGTGTGAGCCGTGTAACCGGTCATGTGAATAACAACACAGGTCAGTGAAGTTCGTCTAGTACACATCGTTTCTAGTACTAACACATTGTGTAGTCTTTTTCTGGGAGAACTGTGTGGCCTATTTGTGTAGAAGAACTTGGGTAGAGGATGAGGATTCCAGTACACGTCGTGTAGTGGACAGACACACCGTGTATCCATGTTAAGTTAAACATGAAAACTTTCATTACCATGTTCCCTTCTTACACTTCTAGTTTCTATTCCATGATAACTTGATATAGGGTGACCACTTTCCCTTGAAGAGTCATGCCACTGAGACGTCCACTGGTTGCCCCGAAGTTATCAGGCTGTGATTAGACACAAAACATGGCTGATCAAGGGATTTTGGCAGGTCATCCAGTTTTTCCAAACATGGAACCAGTTATTATATTGGACACATGTGATTATACCCAGTATAGGGAAGTCCTTTGAGGTTCTTTCTGGCCTTTGGAGGAGTACCACATCATGCCTCCTCTATGGTAGAATTGATGCGGGTTTTCCAACAGCAACTTCCTCCCAACTTCTTAGGGGAATGAGGACCTTAGGATGTATAGTCATGTCTAGAAACCATGATTACCATCTCTGATCATCTGGATACACCTCTGGAGAGGTGGGTCGAGCTCTCTACTTACATGTTTGGGATTTCTCAAAAAGATGTTGGGATGCAGTCTCATTGGCGGGGCATCAGCAGGTGGTGGCTTGGGAGGAGTTACAAAATATATTTTATGACTACTTCTACCTGGAGACCTTGAGGGCGGATCGAGCCTACGATTTTATAATCCTGGAGGATGGTACTCTTTAAATTATGGGTTATTCCTCTCGTTTCACCAATTTGAAGCACTTTACACTCTTTCAACAAGGGAGATGGGTTGTTCCTGGAAAAGAAGATTGAGGATGGTCTCAGACAGGACATCCTTTCATGGGTGAACATATTCATGTTGTCTTCCATCACTTCTATAGTCAACCAAGCACTGATTTGAGGGATTTTGTAGTTTCGAGCGAGGGAAGCTCAACATCTAGAGTTAACAATCATTCTACTGATAGAAGGAAGCGTTGAAGGGAGTCTACGCGCAGAGATCTGAGGAGGAGAGACTCTTCATCAGGTATCTAGGTGGTGTGCTAACAATGGGAGAAGAGCAGGAATACAAGGCCAAATTTTATCTAGATACTGAGTGGAGTACCTATCTTGACGCAATATGGGTCATCTTCTGCACTACCATCAGATCTTTACACTAGCATCTTGTGACATGGGTTCTTCTATGACTCTTGGTTCATGAGAAGCACCACTAGTTTCTCATTATTCTGGGAACAGGAGTTCTTCCGGCCAGTCAGGCCAAGGTGGAGGTTGTGGCCATGGTAACCAGTCACCTGGTTTCCAACGACATCAGGGTAGATCAACTCAGAGTGGTCAGGTAGGGTTTTAGGGCCATGGTGTAGGTCAGAAATTTACAGTGGAGTAGTCCCAATATGTGCAGGATCCCAGACCCTCTACAGTTCGAGGTATGATCTTAGTTACCTTAGTTTTAGATTCTTCTCTTATCAATACATGGGCTTCCCATAGAATTATATCTATTGCTATTGTGAAGAGCCTTGAGCATTGTATATTTTCTTCTACCAATATCATGACGTTAGACACTGTATTGGGTACTATAACGGAGAGTGTATGTTAGTTCAAGGAGTTCCCTCTAGATATTTGTGGGTGTCACTTTTTATGGCACTTCAATGTCCAAGAGAAGACAGGCTATGATGTCATTCTCTGAATGGACTGGTTAGTTCCCTTCCATAATGTTCTCGACTATTATCATCATAGGGTGAGTTACACATCACCAGAAGGTGTATTGTTTCTTAATAAGGGTGAATGGGATGTCCAGGAGCGTATAGCGGGACATGAGAATCATGGTTTGGGAGGAGATACAGACCAGATGACTAGTCTATATCTAGATGGCCAAGGGACTTCATAGATATACTTTCCTCTAGTGGTAGTTTCAGTGATGTCATTCCAGCAGACTTTTCAGGTTTTCCTCTGGAGAGAGATGTATACTGCTCTGTTGAGCATGTTCCAAGAGTAGCACCTGTGTCCATTCCTCCTTATAATATTGCTAAACTAGAGTTGCAGGAGCTCCAGAAGCAGTTGGACGAGTTATAGGAAAAGGGTTTCATCTTACCCAGTACTTCTCCTTCGGGTTCGCTTGTCCAGTTTGCGATGATGGGGGATGGTACCATCTGGATTTTTGTGGATTTTCGGAAGCTATACCAGTTGCCAGTCAAGAGATAATATCCCTTTCAAAGGATTGATGATATCTTTAATAATCTTAGAGGAACCCGGGTGTTCCGAAAGATTGACTTGAGGCCCAATTACAATCAGTTACATGTTAGACCATCTGATATACCTCTCACAGCCTTCAGTAAAAGGTATGATCTATACGAGTATATGGTTATGTCATTCGGTCTCACGAACGAACCTGTAGTTTTAAAGGAACTGATGAACCAAGTGTTCCATCCACACTTGGATTATTTCGTGGTAGTCTTCATGGACGATGTCTTGGTGTAGTCTCACATTTGACATGACCATGCTACCCATCTTGAGATAGTTTTGAGTACACTGATAGGGAATCATTTATATGCTAAGCTCTCAAAATGCCACTTTTTGATGGACCATATTCACTTCAAGGGTCATGTTATCTTATATATAGAAGTATCAGCAGACCTAGAGAAAGTGAGAGCAATAGTTTCCTGGGAGAATCTGCAGAACATATTTGAGGCACAAAATATTTTAGGGTTGGTTGGTTACAATAGACGTTTGTACAAGACTTCTCATGCTTAACAGCAACAATTATGGGTGTGACCAAAAGGGTGAAAAGTTATTGTGGTCAGATTCCTTTGATTCATCCTTTCAGGAGATGAAAGGGAGACTAACGTCAGCCCTGATACTAGTTTTTCTAGAGCTTTAATAGAGATATACTATTAACTATGATGCATCATGTATCATGCTAGGAGCTGTGCTTAATTAGGGAGAAAGAGTATTTGTGTATGTGTCTTGGATGTTGGGTCCACATGAGAGGAATTACCAAATGCATGATATCTAGTTGCATGTAGTTGTTCATTCCTTACAATGTTGGAGACACTACCTTATGAGAGAGAATTTTGTTGTTTTCACCAAACACAAGAGTCTCAAGTATATCATCCCTGAACATTGACAAAATTGGATATATCGATGGTGGGTTGAGTTGTTCTGTTATTGTGACATTTATCTTCCCTACATGCCTCAAAAAAGAAATGTTGTGGCTAAATCATTGAGCATGAGGACTCAGACATAGGCAGTTTAGGAGACCCACTGTGAGTGGATGTTTATGGATTTGTTCTCTGAGATGCATTTGGAGGTCTATGATAGACATGGGAAGACAATCCTTTCATCTATAGATGTTACCTCTAGTATTCTTGATAGAGTGAGAATAAGGCAGCTATCCGATTTTGAAGGCATAGTCCTACGTGAGAGCATGTCAGGAGAGGACCCTATTCCTAGAAAGACCATGGGTGAGGATGAGATCTTGTGTTTTAATGGTTGTGTATGGGTGTCACCAGACATACATGATGAGATGATGTGGTACTTTTTCTCCTCAGTTTGGGTAGTTTATCCTGGCATCACCAAGATGTATCATGATCTACACCATCAATACTGGTGGCCAGGTATGAAGATAAATTTTGTAGGTTTTGTCAGGAAGTGCTCCACATGTCAGCAGGTTAAGGTGGAGCATCAGCCACCGACAGTGCTTTTGCACCAGTTACCCATTCCCAAGTGGAAGTGGAATTATGTAACGATGGATTTCGTTACAGGTTTACCGTGTTCGCATCGAAGGAATGATGCAGTATGGGTTGTCATTGATAGACTCAAAAAGCATGCTCACTTATTTCCAATCAAGGAGACCATCAGTGTTGATGATCTGGGACAGTTGTACATCCAAGAGATTGTGAGTTTACATGGGGTTACACTCTTCTGTTTCAGATAGGGATGCCTGTTTTAATTCTCGAGTCTAGAAGGGGCTTCAGAAAGCTTTAGGTACATAGGTAGTTTTGAGTATAGCATATCATCCCCAACCAGATGGTCCGTTCGAGCATACGATTGAGGTTCTTGAAGAGATGCTCAGAACATGCATCCTGGATTTTAGAGGATTGTGGGAGAATCATATACCTATTGTGGATTTTTCCTACAATAGTAGTTCTCAATCAACTATCCAGATGTCACCATCTAGAGATTTGTACGGTAGGTCATGTCGATGACCCTTATGTATGTTGGGATCAGGAGAGGCAGTTATGTTGTGACCTCATCTTGTCCAGGAGACCACATAGTAGATAGATTTGATTCGGAAGAAGATGGATACTACAAATTCTCGATAGAAGACTTATGATGATTAGCAAAGACAGCCTCTGGAGTTTGAGATTGAGGATCAGGTTTTCTTTCCTATCACACCGAGGTTAGGACACAAAAGGATTAAGAGATAGGTTAAGCTTTCACCGAGGTACGTCAGGCCATTTGAGGTATTGGAGAGAGTTGGTCTGGTTTCTAATCGGTTTCAGTTACCTCAGAGTTAATAGGAAATGCATGACATTTTCCACATTTCTCCGCTTTGACATTACTTCTCAGACCTGTCTCATGCCTTTAAACCTGGGGAGGTTGAGTTAGAATTGGACGAATTGTTTAAGGAGTATCCTATCTATATTTTCGATCAAAGTACGAAAGATATTTGTGGTAGGTCTGTTCCTTTGGTATGAGTGCTCTGGAAGTACGGGTGATTATAGGATGAGACTTGGGAGAGGGAGTCTGATGTATGATCACAGTGGCCAAAGCTATTTGGGGATTCTTCTTCTACACCACCTTGTTAGGGAAATTCAGGGACGAATTTCTTTAATGGGGAAAGTATCTAGTAACTCAGATCTTTTTTTTAGGTATGTATTTATTTTATGGTGTTTCTGTGGGAAAAAAGGATTTTCTAGAAATTTCTTATGTACACATCGTGTACAATATGATTACATGTCATGTACTTGGTTACTGTGGGAAGCCATGTGTTGTCTGTGTAGCAGCCATGCACATGACCATGTGGGGGTGACCTAGTGGCCGCCTAAAGTGGATTAAGGAAAAGGAAAGTCCACGTCATGTACTTCCAAGGTACACACCATGAACTTTTTTTTATTAAACTCACTGGGTTCACATCTAATTGGCAGAATTCCATTCTTCTCAACCTTGTTCATCGGGTAGAAACTGTATGGCTTCGATTCTACTCAGAGCCCCTAAGCGAGCATCTGATCTCTAATTCCACCACCGTTGATTGCATTGGGATCACCTAAATAAGCTATTCCTTCTTCTATAGATTTGTTTCCTAATTTATCTTCTTTATCAAGTAATCCTCAGTTGAACATTTTAGTCATTACTATAGATCTATGATGTTCTTGGGTGATTCTATGTTTGAGGTTCACGTATAAGGATCTCCAAACACCGAGGTAGGTGGTTTTTCCATTTCTGTGGAATTTCTTGGAGTTATATGGGAAAAATCACCAATACCCATGAACGAGGTATTGTGTGTTTAATGTTTTAGATCTATTGTTTGCCAGTTATGCCTGTATTCTTGAGTAGAGGTTAATTTAATGAGAATGGGTTAATTTCTATGCTTTAGATGTGTTTTCCCGTGCATTATTGCTGGTTTTGACAGTTGGTTCTAGTTGCATGTTATGATGTTGTTTGAATACCATGCCTAGTATAGTAGGATGGGGTGTTTGTATCCTTATATGATGTTATTATTTAAACTGCTAGCCTAGTAGTTCATGAGGTTTACTTTGGCCAATACGCATTGATATGCTTGCTTGACATACACAGGGTCGTGAGAACCTATTGTATAGACCATAGGGATAATGAACGTAAGGGCTTCTCTAATGTGTCTTTTCTAATTACAATGAGAGATCACATGGGGGAATTGTTGTAAGTGCTTCCATAGAGTTTCTGTAGTTCCCAGATGCATGCCACAAGGGGAATGTGATGTAAGTGCTTCCCTAGAGCACCTTTAGTCACATATATGCGATTATACAAGGAATTGACAATGAGTACCTGCTCAGAGATTCAATTATTAAGCTAAACCATATTAGTTACACTAAGTGTACTACCCATAGGGTTACTTGGGATGCTATGTAGAAGAATATGGGATTGTCTATGAGTAATTCCTAACGGGTTATCTTTTGGGTTTACCTACTAGCTTGCGACACTAGGTAGGACTAGTGGGGATGTGCTGTGAGTATTTTCTAGAGGGTTACCTATTGGTAATTACCTACTTTTATTAACAGTTGATTGATATATGAAACTAAATTCATTGAAACTATGGATAGTTTTCCATTGTGTAATTCCTTGTTTACTAATTTATTTTACATATTACCTGCCATATATTCACTGACTATTAGGCACAGATCTTTGTGGTTTCTTACTGAAATTTAGTGTCGCATCCTGTTTGGGCCATGATTTTTGGCCCCAACAGATTATATTAATGCAGGTATAGATAAGGGAATGTTCCCTTCTACATCAAGTACATGATTGTTGTGGAGATGGAGGGCATGGGTCTAAGATGAGGCTTGCGATGCTGAGGAGTTTTTATCTATTTTTTGTACATGGTTTAGTACTATTTCTATTCAAGCACTGTGATTTGTTTGGATGCTTTCTTAGACATATGCATCATGAATCATTTATATATATGTTTGTGTGTGTGTGTGTGTGTTCTCCAGTTTATTGTGTTTTTGTCTTCTATTGTTTTCTTTTGTATGGATTATTACTATTTCCGCTTTTATTATTATTCTCCTCTGTTGTGTTACTCTGCCAATGAGGGAATAATTTCCCCACAAACACACCCAAGGCCCTGGCTGCTAGTCTTCAGCCTCTAGCATTCGTGGAAATGTGCTTGAGGTCATGTGACCAACCGGGTATGGGGCACCCTTGGGAGACATCCGGAACCAGGACATTACATGTAGCCACCAATCCATTACAAATTTAGAGTATGGAATAATCCCCATGGGAGACGTCCTTTTACCTCATATCTTGGGTGGAATTGGAATATACAATTTGATTCAATGTATCACATCATCAATGAGGGAATTATTGGATTTTTTCATTGATGGTGTGGTGAAATTATTATTCATTAATGATCGATAAATTTATGAGGTATTTACTTTTATACATGATTATTTTTTGTTTAATTTATGACTACAACTTTCATATAGTTATCTTCTTTGTTTTCATTGAATTTTATTCCAATTTTATGTCCCTAAAAATTGTGATTCATTCTCATGTTAGAATTATTAGAGAAATTTGAATACCTTTTCTATTATTCGATTTACCCAATCAAAATAATATTTGAGTATATTATCAATAAACAATGAAATTATCGTTGGTGGTTCATTGTCAATCTCCTATAGTTTATCACATTCTTCAACGTCGACTCCATTTTAGGTTGTGTTTCAACTATATTTTTTCTCTTTCAAATAATAATTAAACCCATCAATTCCTTTTAACAAGAGTTAGGATGAACATGATGATCCTTGAGCTTGAATGGCAGTGAAGTTGATTAAGGAAAAATCAATTGAATGATAGGGATGGGATTTCCCGATTTTTTTAGAGAAAAAACTAATTTCATATTTATAAATTTATGTTCCAATGATGTAAAAAATATATATCATCTTATTATTATGGTGAATCCTTGATCGATTCAATTAGATGAATATCAGCACAAAATCCAAATAAAGATGTGTTTTGGGAGATGAAGTTGAATCAAGTTGGATAGAAATAAATACGCATCAAGAATACTATATAACACATTCCTTGTTCTATCAGCCTATTAGAAACATGATCATTATAAGGAGAATATAACCACATTCCATGTAGAATTCACAACCTATCAAGTCCATCCCATCATTTTAGGTAGGCACGTACATAATCTTCCCTATGAAGAACAAAATCAACTCTACATGGTTGTCTAGTCCTGGTCACATGTTGTGTATTCAAATACAAACCATCATATAGTGTTTAAAGAATTCATACCCATGACCAAAGGTGGATAAAATATAAACGTCACATGATATAGAAGGATATGTACCCTAGGAGTAAATAACATGGATAACCAAGAACAAAACACATACCATTCATGGATTGACACACATGAAGGTTCCAGGTGTAGTAGAAGCATTCATATGTCATTAAATAACAATAATTGTTCTTTATATTAGATGGATCATTTACAATAATAAAAAATCCATAAAGATTATGGCCTATGAGGTTTTTCAACAAAATATTGAAATTATAGTATGCAAAAAAATAGAGAGGAACTTATTATTTTAATTTTTTAATTAATTAATATATATTTGAAGGACGGTACATTATCGTAGGCTAATTCTTTGAAGGGGGTGTTGACCCACTATAGAATAATTTTCAAATTATCACCATTGTTCTTATTTGATCTAACTGATTAATCTCTATATTGGTGATCAAATAATTCTCTATTGATCTAAAAAACAGTGATTGATTGTTAGGTTCTGGTAGGTTGTTCAACCCTCTTGTGTTGTTCATCTTGATCACTTATCACATCTTGAAAAGGGAATAATGAAATTGGTTCTATTCCCACTATTTCCATAATTATTCCCATAATGGGGTTTTAATGCATCATTTATTGATAAACCATGGAAGAAGGTGTAATTGGGTTTTCATATAGCCAATTTTAAAAAAAACTTTCTATAGGATTACCTATTTCCATATTTATTGTTACTGCAGATGAAGGCTGACCTAGGAAAATGGTGGAAACCACCAATTTGGCATGGAATATTATCAAGAATCCTTATCAGAATTTTTTTAAAACCATGGTCCTAAACTAGGATATAGATATATTTTTCCATTACTATTTAGATAGAAATTTTTGTATTTCCCTATTTGAAGGATTTTATTAGTCCATTAATAGATCATATGTCACAGACATGGTTTGGATAAATCATGGAAACACGTTATGTTATAATTATGGTTAATCAAATGAATGTAAATATATTTCAAGAAAATGAAATACATCAATAGTTTTAAAAAAATTGAAATATCTATAATTTGAACTAGTATATGGATACAATTTTATAAAATTGTGGTTGATTCCACTGTGGAATCAGTTATTGACATGTTGTCAAAAACCGGGTAAAAACATGTATTAAAATATTTTTTTATGATTAATATTTATAAATCTAAATAATTAAATATCAATATATTTGTTTTTATATATAAATTTTATTGTGTAATAGTGATAATGTGTCCAATGGAATATATAAGGGGTCACAAGTTTAAAACCCATTGAAAAAATTTAATTATAATTCATCTATTTTCAAAATTAAATAATCCATGGAAGCACCTAGATATTCTCCAGCCTATGGCCATGAATTGTTAAATCATTGAAATAGGTTCTACTACCAATGTATATAGACACAGATCAAAACTATGTCCATTACTAGAACCTATTTCTATAGAAATAGTGCTTATAGTTTATGTAAACCATGGAATTACCTTGTGTTAACAGTATTTGGCCTTATTGTCATAGACTAAAACCATGTAAATAGGATGATTTCTTAGTTGTTCATTTTCATTTGAGTTCAAAGGAATCTCTCTATTTTTCTCATTCTTGGAAAGGTGATGAGAAGGGGATTGGATACCTCTGTTTGTTGTGCACAACAACTCTAAAAATTGTAATTAGATAAACATATTAGAAACAATCATCTATTTATAGAGCTATTATATAGGATCTTATATTATTTAATTATGTATCAACCCTCAAAAAATATTTTAATATTTATGAAATAATATTCAATATAATTATAATCATATTTTTGTTATCATTATTTGGTGTTCATTAACTTATACAATGATAAATATTATTTTACCATGTACCTAAATAAATATTTATCCCTAGACATGATCTTAGTCTACTCGAAATCATAGTCATTTATTTGGAACCTGAATAAATATTTTATTCATAAATTGATATTTTGTTTGTAGTGTAGTGAATAAATATTTATTAAATAATAAACTATTTAAATAAATATTTTATTCATAGTGATTGAAAAATTATTTATAATATAATTATGTAATTAAATAAGTTATTTTATCATGAATAAATATTTATATATTACAATGGGAATATTATATGTCAATAATACGTTACAAATTATTCACTATTCATGAGAATAATATTTATTTCAATAAATAAATTCAAATAAAATTTTTCTATTATAAAAAGATACAAATATTTTGTAACCCCCTATGATTGGTATTTATTATCATTATGAGGTCTCAAATAATGTCAAATATTACTATTTATAAACTAACCAAGACACCCAAGAGGAACTACCAAATTTCACAAAATTGAAAACCACATATGAATGTTTAAAGTGTAATGTAACCCATTTTCAATATTATCTCATCAATTGGGTTTTACATTTGGGTCATCAACTTGTTTAGTTATTTTGAATCTCTTCAACTATATGAAATATAATCATCAATAAACCAGGTACATTGAATTTAACGATATAATTAAATTTCAATCAATGATCAAATATATCAAATTCCATAAAATAGAGTGGAAAAATTGTTTACAAGACATACCAATTAATATAAATTAATTTGTGAGTAATTAGACATATACAACTCTTTCATGAACTATATATTCAAGTAAAATTTAATAAATCTAAAATGATATTTAAAAAATTCACTAATAATAACCATAATGTATATGAAAAATTATATAGGGTCCCATATTCGAATATATGATTACAAATAAAAAAGTGGAATTCTTTAATGCATGTGTTTTATAATAATATCTCATATTTGATATTTCCAACTGAAAAATTCAAGATAAGTAGTCTCATATACTAATTAGTACTGGCAGTGGAAATAAAACATTATATACCTCCCATAATATTTTGATATCCGACCACAAAACCATATTTGATAAAGTCTTCATGAAATTTAAAGATTATAAACATTTTGGGGAACTACTATTACCTTGTCAATGTGAAATGTAGATATAGAAATTATTATATTAAATCCATTAAAGTAATGAATAATATGTAATAAGAATTTGTTTAATAATAAAATACTTGGATATATATGTAATTGAAGAAAAAAACAGTTGTTTATAGAATACCAAGTCCATAAAACTCACACATAGACTAGATCTAACTTACTAAAACATTCAGTCTACTAGATGTCACCTGATGATCTTGTTTATTTTTAGTTAGTGATTTAAATAAGGGACTTTCTAGGTTTTCTTCCTTGGATATTACACTAAATGTGACATCAAATATTTTATAAATATCTCTCAACAGATGATATTTATGAAATACCTTATTTATCCAAATATGTGTCATTGGATCCTTGGTGAGAGATTCCACAATAGTATTTTCATAATATCATGCTTTAGGATATGTACAACTAGCTACCACATGAATCTCTTTGATGAAGTACAATACCCCAACCATTTCATGAACTATCGTATAATCCACAATATACTCCGAAAATACTATATAATCTATAAATAAATCTTGATTTTAGATATTCTTACTCACAACACCTCCTATGAATTTCATGATATATTGCGCATGGGATTTCAGATCATCTTTATTTGTATGGAAATTAGTATTTTCATATACTATGTATAATAGTACTTCATATCCACCATAGAGCAATAAAAACTCCTTAATAAACCACCTATGAAAGAGAATATTCTTAAATTCTATCCAATTTTGATCACCTAGGTTATCATAATATATTCCTACAACATTTAAGGTACAAAAGATATCTATCATATTTTATATTATATCATACATGACTGAACAAATCACATACACATATTGAATCAGTTCCATTATTTTTTTCTCATGACCCTGAGGAAAATTTTTACTAGAATAATGAATACCAAATGATGTTCAAAACCATCCCCTCATGGATTTTTCTATACTGAATCTCTTTAGTTTTCTGTCAAAATATGCACATTCACATGGATAGAGAAACCTCTTAGACTTCAAATGATGGATTATGATCTAAGTAATATATGTTAGGTTTCCCATGTTCCTCACATAGATGCAATTATTTGATAAATATTTAGTACACTTTAATATTGTTATTTAATTTAATATAAGTAATATACCATCAACATATATGATAAACACATTGTTTTATTCCCTCTAAACTCCTAATATACAAATCAATAGAATTCATTCATTATGAAAAAAATGTTATGGATTTATAAAATTGATTGTCCCATGATCAATATTTTATCACTAATCCATAAATTTATCATTGAGGTTTTCATACCATGTTGTAATCATTTTAATCAAAAACACCTAGGTATTTTTCATATAAAAATCATTTCGAAGGCTTCCATTATGGAATACAGATTTAAAATCCATTTTACAAATCACATATTCATGGATAGACACAATGTAATGTTAAATTCAAATACATTCATCATTGAAACCCATGAATTTTTTTCTTCATATTCAATTCTTTAACATTTTTTGAATCATATTACTACTATTTATACCTTCTAAGTATTAAATAAACCATCCCTTTCATGAATTTTAATAAAAACCCATTTGTAACTAATTATATTTGCATACTTTTTTTGATAAGACAAAATATATTCTTTGTTTTGGCATATTGAATACATTTAAAAATTAATTTATTCAGTTCACTTTTCACTATATCTTCAACTAAAAACATCTTTGTTAGAATGTTGATCAATAATGTCAAAATATAATGCTTCACCATCTTTGGTGATTATAAAACTATGTTGTTATGCTTATCTAATATCTTTTGTATATCTATATAGTACTTGTTTCATAATAACATATTCATATATGAGGCTTCATGGAATCTAATCCTATTCCAACACATCAGTTTCTTTATTAGGGATATCATTGATTTTAATCTCTCTCTCACTATATAATTTAAATATGTCATCCTCTTCTTTGAATATGTTACATATACTAACAAAAAATTTATTCTTTATAATATTATTTAGGTAATAATATTTATTTTTATTTGGATACCATATAATGAAATTCATAGTTCTTTTCAGTGCAAGTTTTAATCCAATAATTACCTTGAAAAATACTTCACAACACCACAATATTATATCTGAAAACATAGATTTTATTTCATATAAAAATATTATATGGAAATATTAATTTTTTTCTTTAGTAAGAATTTCATTTATTATATACAATGGAATTTATATTGTGGATCCCCAAATGATAATGGAAGAATCTCATGGTTCGTTTTTGGAATCAACCAATCTATCATGGTGGAGTTACTACTTTTGATTACTCCATTAAATTGTGGTTTATTAGGATGAGTGAATTGGGATAGAATCAGAAAATACCATAAATTTTCAATGATTTATTTATTATTATAATCTACACTATGGTATTAGTAGAGTTTCGTAATATTTTTAATATTATATATAAAAATATAATTCTTTTGTACTTTGAATCAGGGATAAGTGATATGACTTATACCAAATATAATAGACATATCGATATATACTTAATTCATTATTAAATGTTATTAAAATTTGTACCCACCAATTTCATCAACTATATTTGTCCCACACACATCAATATTAAAACATTAATGAATATCTAGGGAGCTTTAAACTCTTTTTGTAAATGGGTATTTCATTATCTCTCCTTGTAATCATTTTTTACATGCACCATCTAATTTTAGTTGAAAATAATCTCAATATAAATCATGGTGAAATTTATTAAAACAATTATTTTTTAGAAAACATAGTTAGTGAATAAATATTTCATTGTGTTATATATATTTTCATTTGGTTTTGTTAATAATTTTCATTACTTGGTTCATCTAATACCAAACAATATTTTTTTCAAATGATCATTACCATAAAAAATTATATCCATATAAAAGAAAAAAAATTTACCTCAAAATTTGATAACAAATAAGTCATTATCATGTATAGACAGAGAAATAATTAATTTCATAATATATAAAACATAATTAAAATATTTTAAATCCAATATCACTCTCATTAACAATGTGAGGTGGTCATTTCTTCCAACTATAACGACAATGTTGGATCTGGTGTATTATTTTAGATCTATCTCCCCTTATTTAATCATTCCAAATTTTCATAGTTATTGTTTTTGAATACATATGTGATTTTGGAAAGCTATATCAAATAACCAACATGTAGAAATAGATAATACTTACATAATAAAAAATGCACCTGAATCTTCCCCTTACATCTATACCTGGGTAAAGTTTTCTTACTTGTGGACCTTCATGCCACATGAAAAATATTAGGATAATATACCATGTATACCCTTTATAATTTTCTTCTATTAAGGTGGTTATGATGAATTTTTCTCATAGATATTTTCAAAAGTTCTTTCGTTCTCTTCAAGATTTGGAAGGAAGGCCATTCACACTTCATCTTTATATCAACATGGTATATATGAGTGAGTATTTCTCAGAGATACTTCTCAATACCATTTTTATAAAATTTAATAACCAAACTATAGACGCTCTAATGCTTTGGTACAAAAAATATATTGATGAATAGTTATATATAGAATTGAAACTCTAGAACCTCTATATGCTCTATGAAGCTAATGAGGTTTACACCAATTGGAGAACCTTATCCAATATTAATAAAAAAGAGACCATCTGATATGTAAAATAGTTAATGTCAAGCTTAGTATTTATATAAACCTCATATATGATATTGAATTTTAATAAGTATCCATGACTTCATGAGACATCATGAGTTCACTAGACATGGATGACATTATAAAGAACTAAATTTTGACCAATTCACTCATGTGTATAACATAAAGAGTGAAATATTTATTACAATCATCCTTTATAAGAAGATAAGATTTTGTGGATTCTAGTATATAATATTTCCATTCAAGGTACAAAACGTCCCAAATAGATTAGAAATGTTTTAAGAAGATGCCAGTATTAGAGATATGGTATTAATCTAATATTGAGATATTGGATAATGTGGATGATGAATTTTATATTATTCCAAAATTATGAATTGTTATATTATTAACACTTTAATTTATTATAATTTATGAGAGTTATAATGGAATTTTTTTTACTATGTTTACCACTATTTTATCATGATTCGATGACCCCACCATTAAACATGGAATTTAATATAACTCATGAAATTCTAATAGAACAAATGCATTTTTCCTTCATAATGATCTAGGATATAGAAATGAAAATTATCATAATGTATTTAGGTAGGTGGTATTACAAACTGTGGTCTTGATGTTCTTTGATTTTAGACGAGACACCCTACTCTAGAAATCCTTATTTGTATTTCCTAAACACTTGCCTCTAAATTCATATTGAATAGAATATTTCAATTAAATTCAATAAAATTTGGGTTTTTTGGCTAAAAAATATCATGATAAATCCCCAAGTATTTTTCTTGAGCATAACTATGTAAATACAGAGTTCTATGGCTTTATAATCAATAAAGTAAATTAATTATTAGGATAATTTTCTATGAACTTGTGGGATTTTTATTTATTATATGTAAGGATTTATTGTTTTATTCTCAAATGACGTGGTAATATTTAGTGTAATTTTTATAATTTACAATACATGTTTTAATGATAAATGTATTCATTTTAAATTTATTTAAATTCCATCATTTTAATATTTTCAATTTTTAGATGACTGAAATTAATCATTAAATTATAAAATTCATAAGAAATAAATAATATAACAAATAAAAAACTAATCAGGATATTATCTAATGATTGATTAGTTATTAAGAAAATATATCATCATATGTCCTAGTGGAAAACTAAATTTTTTAGTCTTTCTACGATTTGAGGCATTCCATTTATCAAGCTATGTATCACATGGGTCAATCTCATTTTGGTTCTATATCCACCTACCTTCACATTCCATGGGATAATCCATTTATTAAATGTATTTATATATCACAAATATTTGAGGGGAAAAATAAGTCATAATTTAAATTGCATAAATAATCATGGAATATTGTTTGGAGCATAATGGTGGAGGGAGGTGTAACTGTCTGGCCATCATATGTAATTTAATACATAATAATTGAAAAATAATAAAATAACATAAATTAATTAAAACCACTAAATTCATAGGTCTAGGTCAAGATCATGAATGACCATACATATGAGGCAAATATGAAAAAGTACACTCTCTATGATTAATTTCAATTCATCCTTTATTATTATGATTAATTCACACAAATTAATTATTTAATTCAATAGGATTTTTGTGATTATCTGAATTCTCGAGGATATACGCATTATGAATGAATCCATGGAAAATAAAGAACATTAACATTAATTATATTTCATTAAAATAAATAAATTGATCAATTTTATTTTATATATATATATATTAAATTATTATAAACATCTAGTTCCTATAAAATTAATAATGTTTTATTTAAAAAATTAATTACTAAATTTCATTTAATTTAAAAAAAATTTGGGAGACTACCTGGTGTGTATTTATGTTTTCCATGTTTTGTTCCTTAAATTTTGTGTAGCAGATATAAATTATTGGGGCTTAAGAATGTTCCTAGACTAGAATACATTGAATGTAATAAAATGCTACATGATTTGTATCATGATTTTCACATGTTTATATAACTTACTTAAATAATTTACATCTTCATCAGATATAGGAACTCATGGTGTGTTCTCTAGAAATACATCATGAATTCTTCGAGCCATGTTTTTATATAACCTAACAAATGACACAGTAAGTATTTTAGATGTGAGATTTAAGTAACCACAGACATTGTACCATGGAAACAAGTTTGGTATTTTGTTAATTTTCCATGCTATTAATAGCATGTTTGCATTAAAAATTTATTAAAACATGTGATTTGCATAAACTTATTATCTAAAAATAAAATTCTACATGACACGTACTCTAGCTACATGTCGTCCAATCTGAAATGATAAGCTCTAGGTTGGCCCGGTCTATACACAATGGGAAATAAATAAATAACATGTAGTTACTCATTAGCATGAACTATATCATGTAACACATACAAATGAATTATAAGTATGTAAATAGTGTATACTATAGAAAAACTCTATGTAACCTAGTCTTTCCAGCCAAAATCATTTTCACTTCTTGATAGACTCTTTAGTTATTCTTAATCATTTTATATCTTATTAAAAATATTTAAATCTTGAATGATGTAAATAAAAATATAAGAATCTTTTTCATTATAAAAAAATTAAATATAGAATATTTTGGAATGAAGTATCTTACCAATATATCATAGAATATATTTCTTCACGATAAAATGATCATTAACATATCATCAAAGACAATATTGTCATGAAAAATGATATTTATCCCCAAAAAACTATCATAATAGTACCATGGAATCACGAAGGATCATTGCATGTTAAATTTATGGTTAATTTAATTTAGAACTAATGAAATGTACCTCATATTGATATGGATCTTTGATGGAATTGTTGATGATTATATAGAATACTTATTTAGAATTAGTTGTTGTGGTTGTACGATCCATGGATAATGTTCCTCTAGTACTGATCAACATATTCCCCTTTTATCTTTGAATAAAACCGATTGATTTTTAATTTTCAGTGTTGTAGATCAATCACCATACATTTTTTTAATCACACATTATTCCTTTGATCATTATGGAATCACTCTGGTTCTTCTCATTCTTGGTAGAAAGTGATGTTGTGGAATTAGTTGAGAATAATGTTGTGAATAATGATTCCAAAATAAACATTACATCTAAATATTAAATAGAACCATTTATATTTAGATATAGGGTTTAGATTAAAATATATTTTTATTTTATACCAGTTCATAAATAAAATTTTAATCCCTATTTAGGCTCATGAAATTTAATAATATTATTATTACTATTATTTTATGTAGTGTGCTAACTAGATCAATAATAAATATCATGTTGCATTAATGTAAATTATAATTTTTTACTAGAAATGATCTTATTTCACTCAAAAACATCTTTACTTCATCAATATCTAAATAAATATTTTATTCAAAAACAAATATTTCATTCTCAACCTAGTGAATAAATAATTATTAACTATTTGTAAAAAATAAATATCTTTTTCACAATATAGTGAATAAATAATTATTAAATATTCACATAATCAAATATATTATTTATTAAGGAATAAATAATTATTTATTACCTTTTTAATATTAGTGGTTAAGGAAATATGAATAATATTATAACCCGGTCCAGAACATAACTGTTACTCGACCATGAATTGACATAGTGATATGATCTAGTGTAAAAAAATGACCCACTTCTCCATGAAAATTAATGATCCACTGATCAAATAAAATACATGTTACAGTGCTCCGAAAAAAATCCACTGCACAAATTAAATTCATCATCCACTTCTCAAAGAGAGTACATGATCCATGTCTATGAAAAATGATTCAAGTATGATTTAGTATAATTAAAATAAACTTTTAAATGAAAAATGACCACCTGCGCGAAAACATTCTTTTTTTTCCAATCTTTTTTGATGGTGTAAATTTCCAAAATATTGTATTACATTAACGCGTCACCTTGTGTTCTAGATCAAAAACATGAATTAATATTGAATGTATATAATTTATTAATATAATAAATTAGTGGTACAAAATATTTCAATCAGAGTGGATTAAACAAGGAGATAGTTAAAATATTTTAAAAACCCAAAGGATAATCACACTATACATTTTCACTATGTATTCAACCTTATAATATTATAAGAAATTCAACAATATATATACATATAAATTTAAATAATTATATTTATAATGTATAAAGTCTAGAATCAATAATAATTCACTATGAGAATAACAATTTATGTGGGAAACATAAATTTTTTTAATTGCTATAAGGGTGAATACCCCCAGAATGTATGTCAGGTTCCATGATTTCATCATGAATAAAAACATGGTGCTATTCAAATGCTGTAAAAATTCATAATCTTCAACACATATCAATCTCTCATGAAATCCATTTTCATAAATTAGAAATTACATACGATTAATTAATGAAAATGGGGGACACAATGTGCTAAAAGTTGAATGTAATAATGAACCCATCCAATACTAGTACCAATCATCGGATAACCCATAAGACCATTGTTTTTAATGCCAATGTTTTTTTACACCACGAAGAACCTCCCTATATTAAAAAATAAAAATAAGAAATATTTTCTTTGCATTTAAAATAAATGAAAAATAAATATTTATGAGGAAAAAATACAATCTTCCAATCATTCCCCATGAATTCATTTGAAAATATTGCATTTCAAGAATACATTATAGTGGGGCTCTAATAACCCCATATCCACCAACCAATGATTTAATCTATATAAAAATCATTTTTTTTGTATTTATAGTCACATTAGAATTATAAAAATGGTTTGTGCCTATACCTCGGGATAGTACAAATTCACCTAGCATAAACTATATGTGCAATGAAAATTCCATGAATGTGTTGTCGATGATCATGTACCATCCTACTACTATAATATAAGGGAACATAAAATAGATGAAATGTTTTAAAATTCCCTAAAGAATCACCATGTACCCACTTCATTTGAACCTATACATTCCAATAATAATACCTATTTTTGATGAAAACACATCACCTCGATGTTTGAAATAATGAAAAGATAACAAAATTTTTGTTTACATAAGGATGTGTTGCACATAAGGATGTGTTTTTTATATTATTAAATGTATCAACACATCTTAAAAAATATAGAGGAATAAATATTTATTTCCAACATAAATAATTGAAATACATGAGTGAAAACATGAATCAAATGGATGATTAAAATTCTGGTCAATATGATAAATAACGTTTTAGTTGAGTCCATAAAATCTTCTATTGAAATAATATTCCATGAACCCTTAGAATGAAATATTAAAATTAAAAATTTAACATATTATAATAAAAATGTAATATATATCAGTTCGATAACATATTCAAAACATAAAATTTTCAAAATCATGAACAAATGAAATTTGTTACCTATAAAGTCACATTATATTTAGGTGATAAAAAATAATAAATATAATAATATAAATAACAAAAAATTATTTTCATTCATGATGTTTCTGTATTAACATATGGTGGTGTCGATTTTTATGGACCACGTTTGCAAAAAAAAAGTACCTATATAGACAAAAAAATATTTTAACTCAAATAGCATTGGTAAATATTCATGTATGCTGAAAATTTCCATTGTATTTGTTGAGTCCTCAGGAAGATTGCTGAATTCATTCCTATGATTGTTGTTTTAATAATCAAAAATAACTATTATTTAATCCGGTTGGATTTCTCATAAACTTAATCACAATCTATTAGTGAATCTGCTATCATGTTTTTATCTATGTTTTTATTGATTTACAAGTATTTTGGAAGTCTTCTGGATCAAACAGACAACGGTCGCACCGATCCAATATCAAGACAACGGTCGCACCGATCCAATATCAAGACAACGGTCGCACCGATCCAATATCAAGCCAACGGTCGCACCGATCCAATATCAAGAAAACAGTCGCACCGATCCAATATCAAGACAACGGTCACACCGACGCAAATGAGTCACCGATCAATCTGAGTCACCGATGTTGATCAATCTGAGCAACCGATGCTGATCAATCTGACTCATCGATTCCGATCAATCTGAGCCACCAATGCTGATCAATCTGACTCACCGATGCCGATCAATCTGAGCCATCGATGCTGATCAATCTTACTCACCGATGCCGATCAATATGAGTCACTGATCAATATGAGTCACTGATGCTGATCAATCTGAGCCACCGATGCTAATCAATCTGAGTCACCGATACTGATCAATCTGAGTCACCGATGATGATCAATCTAAGCCACCGATGCTGATCCATCTGACTCACAGATGCCGATCAATCTGAGTCACTGATGCTGATCAATCTGAGCCAACGATGCTGATCAATCTGACTCACCGATGCTGATCAATCTGACTCACCGATGCTGATCGAATGATACGCCGATGCAAATAAGTCACCGATCAAATAACACACTGATGCTAATCATCTGAGTCACCGGTCAGGACACACCGATGTCTAGCCACATATGTTGATGACCTACCGTTCACTTGAACTCATCGATAGTCATAAACAACTGTTTGAATTTCTTTATCTTTATCTTTATTTAATATAACCAACGGTCATATCAGGTATATTTTAATGCTCTGTCAATTAATTAATAAATGTTGTAAGATGTCAGGAAACCGTACCTCGTACATGCGGAAAGGAAACATTTTCTATCTTTCGAAGCACGTGACATAAATACAAGAAGATTCTGCTGCTGGAAATATAGAAGAAAACAGAAGAAAAAGAAAGAAACAAGAGAACACACGAGATATACAAGAAGAAAGAGGAGGAAGAACCAAGAAGAATAGATGATACATATCAAGAGATTACACAGAACCTCATACACAATCAAGCCTACTCAAGAAGAGTTCTGTGCATACAAAAGAACATTGAAGAACTTCATCGACTACATCTCACTGCCTATGAACCTGAAGCATATGACACTCTGCTTCTCAAACAAAAATGAGAAGGACTCAGAATTACTTCAGATCAAATCCAAAAGAGTCCAGAGCTGCACTGAAATCACCAGAGCCATTTCTAATCTCTACTTCTCTGATCTATGATTCATTTATTCTACATTTTGAGCAGTGTGTGTTATCTGCTGTATTAAACACACACTGACTCCTGTACTCTAACTGGAGGATCTGTAAATCCTCAGAAAACCTTTTTTATACTTCATTGCCCACTGTGGATAGTGGTAGAGGTCGTGTGTGACCTGGACAGCTCTTTGTTGTTGTTTTGTTTCCCACGAATAACAGTGGTAGAGGTCTTAGACCTGGACAATTGTAAACTGTTGAACCCTGATCCAGGGTGTGGATCATCTTTATAAACTTTTGAGAGGACTAAGTCTCGGCTTGAGACTGAACCTCTTGGTTCACTCCTCTGTGTTTTTAGTTAAATTTTATATCCATACTATATATATTTATTTCATATTCCGCTGCTATTACTTTGAAATATAATTTATTTTCAAAGCTACTTTGATAGTTAAACTCGCAAGTGTTTATATTTATTGTAAACCAGTACGTTAGTTTCAAAAGATAAATTAATCATAAGATTAAGTTAACTGAGAACTAATCAATCTTTGAGAAACTAATTGAACCTTTATAATCTGTATAAATTCACTACAGTTTAATTTGTTTTTGAAATTGGGGATTTTAATAGAAATTGCTTTCAACAGAAATTTTAATTGGATCTCAATTCACCCCCCCCTCTTGAGTATCCACTCCGACCAACATTTTGTATCAGAGGGTAGAAAATATTTTCTAAAGTACTCTGCTTTTCAACTGTGATTTTAGTTTTATTTTAAAGTTCTTAAATTTTCTCTTATTTCTAAATTTTTATCTCTTTAAAATTCTTTTTGTGATATCATTGATAATAGACCTGAGGGTGCTGCTACTAACTGGCCACCTTTTTTCAATTCAAATAACTATGCTCAGTGGAAACTCAAAATGAAAATTCATCTTGAAAGCATAGGTTTTGATATTTGGACTACTATTGAATCTGAATATAAAATTCCCATTACTGCTAGATCTACTTGGGTTGAACCTATAAATATTGCTTACAATAATAATTGTAAAGCTATGAATGCCCTGTACTGTGCTCCAGGAGATGAATAATTTCATAGAATTTCTGCTTGTAAAACTGCATATGAAATTTGGGATACCTTAGCTGTTTCTCATGAAGGAACAACAAATGTTAAGGAGATGAGATTGAATACCTATACTATTAAGTATGATAAATTTAAAATTAAGCCTGATGAACCCATTTCTGATATGTATCTCAGGTTCAATGAAATTGTCAACACAATGACATCTCAGGGAAAGGATGTTCCAGCAAAGGAACAAATCATGAGAATTTTGAGATGTCTACCTGAAAGATGGAGAGGAACCTCTGTCTCCATTAGAGAATCGTGTGACAATGGAGAACTGCCAGTCAATTAACTAATTGGAAAACTGATGATGTATGAAGAGGAACTCAAGGTGAATAAAGAAGAAGACAATGAACCTAGAAGAAGGTTTGTTGCCTTCAAAACTACAAACTCAAAGAACAAGGATAAAGAAACACTTCAAGCTATAAACGAAAGCTAAATCTGTGAAGACAGTGAGAGTGACTCTGACAGTGATGCTGAGATGGCTCATATTGCCAGAAGATTTAAAATGTTTTATAGGAAGAATAAGTATTTCAGAAAGTCAAACTACAAAGGTATGTATGGTAACAAGGGACATTGGGAAAAGGACTGGAAGAAATCTGATAAATCAGATGAAGTTGTCTGTTATGAGTGTAAAAGGAAAGGACACATAAAACCTGACTGTCCAAAGCTGAAATACATGAAGAAGTATGAATACAAGGACAATAAGTTTAAAAAGGACATGAAGGCTACTTGGAGTGCTTCCGAGGACAGTTCTAGTGAATCTGATGTTTCTGAAACAGAACACAGAAATAAAGCAAACATGTGTTTTATGACAAACACTTCTAAGGTAACTTTAGAAACTCCGGCTTCCAATTCATCTTATTCTGGAGATGATTTTGAATGTAATAACATGTCTAAATCTGAATTGTTTGAATATTGTGATATGTTAGAAGAGACATGCAATGAACTTAAAGATAAATACAAATCATTAAAGAAATAGCATTCTCTCACCACTACAGTTAAAACTGAACTCACTATTGAAAAAGAGAAAAATGCTCAACTGTTAAAGGAGAACATTGAATTGAAATTATCTAATGAGAAACTCAGAAAGAATTTAGATAAATTCACCAATGGTAAGGAAACTCTAACTCAAATTCTAGGAAAACAAGTTGCACCAAAATACACTACTGGAATAGGTTACAAACCTGGACAGAGACAGTTGACCAAGAATAGATTTATTCCTAAATCTGGACAGAATGTAACTAGCTCTGGATCTTCATATGCCTCAACCAGTTATATTCATAGTTATGGATCTAATAAGTTTTATCTTTCAATTTATGGCAATTCTAAAAATTATATAAGACCCATTAGACAAATATGGGTACCTAAAGTATTATTGTCTAACCTGTCTGGACCCAAGAAAATCGGGGTACCAAAATCATTTCCGGTATAAATCTGTTTTGTAGGAAATTTGCTTAAAGAGCTCCTATAGAAAGACCTGGTACTTGGACAGTGGATGTTCAAGACATATGTCAGGAGACTTTTCATGCTTTAAAAGCTTATTCAGAGTTGATGGAGGTTTTGTTACCTTTGGTGACAATTCTAAAGGGAAAATCATCGGGTTATGCCAGATTGGTAACACTAACTCAGTATTGATTTCTAAAGTTTTATTTGATGACGGCCTTAAATACAATTTATTAAGTATCTCTCAGTTATGTGATGATGGTTTTTATGTTAAATTTGACCATGATTCTTGCAATGTTTTTAATTCTAAAAATGCTTTAGTGTTTTCTTCTTTAAGAAATGAAAACGTTTATGATGTCGACTTAAATTCCTTAGCTAAACAAAACAGTACTTGTTTAAATGCTTTTCAAAAAGAGTCTTGGCTTTGGCACCGAATATTAGGACATTGCAATGTTCATTCACTTAGAAAACTCGCTAGGAAGAACTTAGTAAGAGAACTACCCAAACTTGAATTTCCAGCAGACAAAATTTGTAATCCCTGTCAAAAGGAAAAGCAACATAAAGATTCTTTCAAATCAAAGAAAGAAGTGTCAACTTCTCAACCTCTCGAGTTGGTTCACATGGATTCATTTGGACCTTCTAGAGTTTCTAGTTTAAATGGGAATCACTATGTCTATGTTCTTGTAGATGACTTTTCTAGATATACATGGGTATATTTTCGATCTCACAAAAGTGAAGCTTGTTCTCACTTTTTTAAATATACCAAGTCTGTAGAGAACCATAGTGGACTTAAGATTAAGACCCTGAGAAGTGATCATGGCCGTGAGTTTAAAAATCATGAGTTTGAATCTTACTTCTCACACAGTGGCTATAGTCACAATTTTTTTCTGCCCCTAGGACACCTCAACATAATGGTGTAGTAGAAAGAAGGAATAGAACCCTGCAAGAAATTTCTAGGACAATGCTCAATTTGTATGACCTACCTATTTATTTTTAGGCTGAAGCTGTCAATAATGCTTGCTATGTTATTAATAGAGTCTTGATTAGACCTGTTCTTAAGAGGACCCCTTATGAGTTATGGACCCATAGGAAACCTAAAGTTAACTACTTCAAATTTTTGTTTGCAAAGTCTTTATTCTTAATACTAAAGATAATCTTGACAAGTTTGCATCCAAGAATGATGAAGGAATTTTCCTAGGCTACTCTACTTCTAGTAAAGCCTATAGAGTTTTCAATAAAAGAACCAAATGTGTAGAAGAATCTGTTCATATCAAATTTGATGAAACGGATCCACATGAACCTAAGACCTCTCTTGAAAATCTTGAAGATGATCTCTCCAGTTTGAACCTTAATGATAAAAATAGTGGACCTAAAGTTAAAACATCCAGCTCTGGAAATTCTCTAGACCCTGCTTCTATTGAACCTCAACCTGTAGATGAACCTGAAATCTTGAGTCCTACCTTTTCTAGATCAACTAGGATTCTGAGGAATCATCCCTTAGATGTTGTTGTAGGAGATCTTGATAGAGGGACACAAACTAGAGATTCTCTTAGAAATCAGGTTGAACATCAAGCCTTCTTATCACAACTAGAACCTATGAATATCAATGATGCCATCAATGATGAATTTTGGGTAATAGCTATGCAAGAAGAACTAAATCAATTTGAAAGAAACAAAGTCTGGAAATTAGTAGAAAGACCTAAGGACACTATAATCATAGGAACAAAATGGGTGTTTAGAAACAAAGTATATGAATCTGGAAACATCATTAGAAACAAAGCTAGGCTAGTTACATAAGGTTACAGTCAAGAAGAAGGAATTGACTATGAGGAATCCTTTGCACCTGTAGCTAGATTAGAGGCAATTAGGATCTTACTTGCTTATGCATCACATCTAAATTTCAAGCTATATCAAATGGATGTGAAAAGTGCTTTTTTAAATGGTTTTATTGATGAAGATGTTTTTTTAGAACAACCACCTGGTTTCACAAATCCTCATTTTCAAAATCATGTTTTTAAACTTTCTAAAGCCTTGTATGGTTTAAAACAAGCTCCAAGTGCATGGTATGAAAGACTTTAAAACTTTCTCATTTCAAAAGGATTTACAAAAGGAATAGCTGATCCCACTCTATTTATAAAAAGGTTTTCAAAAGATGTTTTAATAGTACAAATCTATGTTGATGATATTAATTTTGGATCTTCTAAAAATTCTTTATGTACTGATTTTTCAAAGGTTATGCAAAATGAGTTTGAAATGAGATTAATGGGAGAGCTTAAGTACTTTCTTGGATTTCAAATCATTCAAACTAAAGATGGAATTATTCTAAATCAATGTAAATATACTAAGGATTTGTTAAAACGTTTTGGTTTGGATAGTATTAAGGAAAGTGATATACCCATGAGTACTACCTGCAAATTGGATGTTGATGAAACTGGGAAACCAGTTGATCAAACCAATTACAGAGGTATGATTGGGAGCTTACTTTATCTCACTGCTAGTCGACCAGATATTATGTTTAGTGTGTGTATGTGTGATAGATTTCAAGCTAATCCTAAAGAGTCACATTTACTGGCTGTTAAAAGGATTTTTAAATATCTTAAGTATACTATAAATTTAGGTTTGTTTTATCCAAAAGGACAATCTTTTGACCTAACTAGTTATTCAGATGCTGACTTTGCTGGATAAAAGTTAGATAGGAAAAGCACATCTGGAACATGTCACTTACTTGGAAAATCTCTAGTATCATGGTGTAGTAAGAAACAGAACTCAGTTGCATTATCTACTGCTGAAGCAGAATACATCACTACTGGTAGTTGCTGTGCACAGATTCTGTGGATGAAACACACTTTATTGGACTATGGATTTGATTTTAAACATGTTTCAATTAACTGTGGAAATACTAGTGCAATTTACATATCTAAGAACCCTGTGTCTCACTCTAGGACTAAGCACATTGATGTCAGACATCATTTTCTAAGAGATCATTATCAGAAAGGTTATATCTCTCTAAAATTTATTAACTCTGAACATCAATTAGCTGATATTTCTAAAAATCCTTTATGGTCTGAATGAATGAAGTTTATTAAACAAGATTTGTGTATGATTGATCTGTGAAACCGATCTGTGAAACTGATTTGTGAAACTGATCTGTGAAACTGATCTGTGAAACCGATCTGTGAAACTGATCTGTGAAACTGATCTTTGAAACTGATCTGTAAAACCGATCTATGAAACTGATCTATGAAACTGATCTGTGAAACCGATCTGTAAAACTGATCAGTGAAACTGATCAGTGAAACCCATCTTTCACACCGGTCTGTCAAAACGATTCTCTGTATTACTTTTTATTATGTCGTAATTAAATAATTAATTTCTTTTATCCTTTTAATGGGAACCCTAAATGATAAAATAAATGATACGCGGCTATTTCTATTCCCTAAACCATTGACCTTTCATTTCCTGCCTAACCCTTCAACTTCTCTTCTCCTCTACCTCGAACCTGCGAACTCCTACTTTCCCCAAAATCTTCGAATGGCTAAGAAAAAGAGACCGAGCAAAGGATCAGACAGTCCTGTACCTCCAAAGCATTCTCGAGGCGAGTCGAGTAGTACCTCTCAACGATCAATAAATCTGAACCTGGAAACTCGGATTGTTGCTGTAGAAAGAGATGTCAGTTCCGCCTGGCTTTGATGAAGTAAGTCACTGTTGCTGCAAGTTCTTGAATCGCAAGGATGGACAGACTGGTTTTCAGACAACTCACGAGTAGACTACCCAAAGCTGGTACGTGAGTTTTATATGAATCTGAAAATCATACTAGATGGTGTGGAGGCTTCCCGGATGTCGTCTGAAGTAAAAGGAAAGAAAATATCCTTTTCATCTAAACAGTGGGCAGAATGCTTAAATGTACCCCATGAGGGTCAGTATGAGGATTATGATGGGAATATTCCTCCAATCACTGATTACTACTCTTATGAATTAGCTCTAGAGCTTCTGACTGGAAACAAAGAGTCGAGGAGAATCACATCCTCAGAGTTGGATGGTGAATGCAGACTTCTTTTCAAGTTTATTCAGCACCAACTTTTCCCTAGGAGAGGAGATTTTGCTGCTGTAAAGTACCATGATGTTTTCTTGTCATTTCTTCTAAAAACCCATGAGAAGATCCATTTGTGTAGATATGTGATGGTGCACATAGCTGGAATGGTAAAATAGTCCAAGAAAGCCACTGCCTTATTTTACTCCAAGATGATCTCTACCATGCTCAAGAATCTAGAATGTGATGATGAAGATGATGAAGTAGCTGAAACAGATCATCCTTTCTGTCTCAACAAAGAGATCTGCAAGAGGATGAAAATCAATTGGAATCCATGGATGAAGTGTTGGGTTGCTGATGAAGACAAGATGTATGAAGCCTACAATCCCACAGATCATGGAAAGAGGCCTAAGGGTTTGAGAGACCCTGGTTTGAAAGCAAATGAGGAATCAGTTTATTCTGATGATGAGGAAGAGGATGAAAGAAATGAAGCTACCGAAGGTCAATGAATTGAAGAATCTGAGACAGAAGATGGAAGTGTCTCGCCTCCTGATGATAGGAGTGATCCTGATATAGTGAGTCCAAAGAAAAGAATAGATTTTGGACCTGCTAGTCCACCTTTGGCCTTACCTGAATCTGAACCAATTCTTGGTGATGAAGAAGATACTGACATTGAAGTTTCTACCAGTGAAGACTCTGAGAAGAGTAATAATGAGCATGGTGATGATGATGATGATGATGGTTATGATGATGATGATGATGGTGATGATGATGGTGTTAACCGACCTGTAGATGGTCTGGCTGAACCTTCAATAGAACCACAACAAAGTGTTGGTGATGGTGATGATGGTGTTAACCGACCTCTAGATGGTCTTGTTGTACCTCCAACGGAAACACATCAAACTGTACCATGAACAGATGCCACTGGCATGAGAGAATCACCAGAAATCAGTGGAACAACAAGTTATGAGAAACCGAAATATACCTTGTGTGCTGCTGTTTGGGATTACTACCCTGGTTTTGCTGTTTTCGGCTTAGAATATTCTGAAGAAGAAGAGGAAATGTCAGAATCTACTGCAGTTATGAAGAAGAGCCTCCCAAGTGAAGCAAGATCTTCTCCTATTGTGGATTCTACAGATGTTCATCTTCCTAGTTCTGAAATCTCTCAAGCTGATTTTGATAAGTTTAAGACTGAATTGATGGCTGCTGTGAGAGATACAGTCAGAGAAGAAATTTCTAATGCCCTTAATCAAGTGTCTCTGCATGTTTCTGAAGCATCGTTGGAATCTTTCTCACATAGAGTATCGAATGCTGTGAAGCCAGACCTGGCCAATACTGGTGAGCTTATTGGAAGGCACATAGCCTCTATGAACCAGACTATGAAGGATCTCCACACTGGCTTAGTATCTTTATCAAGTGAATTTAGATCAACCATCTCTGGTATGATGGAAGTGTTGAGGAATTTAATTGAACATCTCAACAAGTCTGATTTGAGAAGATTGAAAGCTGAGATAACTCAAATAGTTAGCAAATCCAGTACTTCCAAAGTAACCAAAATCACTACCTATGAGCTAGAGGCTCTAAGGGAGGTTGTACATGATGAGTTAGCAGCTGTTAGACAAGTTCTTGATCTGGATTCTTTATGAAAATGAAGGAGCACTGTGATCACAGTCATGAAATGGCGACCGTATATTTAGCAGATGCCAAACAGGCTCTGAAAGAGATCACGGAAAATGTTGATCATTACTTTTCAAAGATTTATACAAAGAATGAGATGGCTGAAAATTTCAAGGTGTTGTAAGAGAATCTAAAACTACCTCCAGTCACTCAAGCTTTAAAAGCTCAAGTTAGTTAGTTGCAATACTTTACTCCTACTTTGGCACAGTTCATGGAGAACAAAGATGATTTTGAAAAGGCTATGCAGTATGGTTCAGAAGTTATTCATAATTTCATAAAACTTTTGAAGCTTTATCTGAATGCCCAAGCCACTGCCATTGTGCTTCCTACTGCTGACCCTCTCCATGCCTCTGATGTAGCTCCAAATCAGCTCTCTGTTGCTCAGGCACTCTCTCAACTACGGCCAGTTCCTCAGACATCTTCTCAACCAGCTACTGCTGATACTAAACAACAAACCTCCGTAGCACCTTCTCCTACACCTGCCAGAATTGTCCTACCACCTCTTCAGATTCACCCAGAACAGCCTGCCTCCAAGTCTTCCAACTTACCCTCTATTGATCCCAAAGACAAAGGCAAAGCCCCTTTGTATCCCCAGAAATAGTTGTGTATTGTTTTTGATCGGGTGAACTATGTTTTGGTTATAATCTTCTGTACTTTATAACATATTTTTTTTCCTCTCTCTCTATTCTCTATGTTGACTTCCTTTCTACTCTCTTATTTGTATGTTCTCCCTCCTTTTTGATTATCACAAAGGGGAGAAGGATGTATATATATGGGGGAGAATGATGTATATATATGGGGGAGATCAATCTCTAAGGGGGAGATTAATATCTATGAGGGAGATTTATTTTCAGGGGGAGATTTATATCTCATTATGTTTTTATGATCAATCTCTAAGGGGGAGATTAATATCTATGAGGGAGATTTATTTTCAGGGGGGAGATTTATATCTCATTATGTTTTAATGATAAATCTCTAAGGGGGAGATTAATATCTATGAGGGAGTTTTATTTTCAGGGGGAGATTTATATCTCATTATGTTATTATTATTGATTTTTTTTGATTTGTGATTATCAAAAAGGGGGAGATTGTTGAGTCCTCTGGAAGATTTCTGAATTCATTCCTATGACTGTTGTTTTAATAATCACAAATCGCTATTATTTAATCCGGTTGGATTTCTCATAAACATAATCACAATCTATTAGTGAATCTTCTATCATGTTTTTATCTATGTTTTTATTGATTTACAAGTATTTTGGAAGTCTTCTGGATCAAACAGACAACGGTCGCACCGATCCAATATCAAGACAACGGTCGCACCGATCCAATATCAAGACAACGGTCGCACGGATGCAAATGAGTCACTGATAAATCTGAGTCACTGATGCTGATCAATCTGAGCCACCGATGTTGATCAATACGACTCACCAATGCCGATCAATCTGAGCCACCGATGTTGATCAATCTGACTCACCAATGCCGATCAATCTGAGCCACCGATGCTGATCAACCTTACTCACCGATGCCGATCAATATGTGTCACCGATCAATCTGAGTCACCGATGCTGATCAATCTGATCCATCGATGCTGATCAATATGAGTCACCGATACCGATCAATCTGAGTCACCGATGCTGATCAATCTGAGCCACCGATGCTGATCAATCGGACTCACCGATGCCGATCAATCTGAGTCACCGATGCTGATCAATCTGAGCCACCGATGCTGATCAATCTCACTCACTGATGCTGATCAATCTGACTCACCGATGCAGATCAAATGATACACCGATGCAAATTAGTCACTGATCAAATAACACACTGATGCTAATCATCTGAGTCACGGGTCAGGACACACCGATGTCTAGCCACCGATGCTGATGACCTACCGTTCACTTGAACTCATCGATAGTCATAAAAAACTGTTTGAATTTCTTTATCTTTATCATTATTTAATCTAACCAATGGTCATATCAGGTATATTTTAATGCTCTGTCTATTAATTAATAAATGTTGTCGGATGTCAGGAAATCGTACCTCGTACCTGCGGAAAGGAAACCTTTTCTGTCTTCCGAAGCACGTGACATAAATACAAGAAGATTCTGCTGCTGGAAATATAGAAGCAAACAGAAGATAAAGAATGTTACAAGAGAACACACGAGATATACAAGAAGAAAGAGGAGAAGAACCAAGAAGAATAGAAGATAAATATCAAGAGATTACACAGAACCTCATACACATTCAATCCTACTCAAGAAGAGTTCTGTGCATACAAAAGAACATTGAAGAACTTCATCGACTACATCTCACTGCCTATGAACCTGAAGCATACGACACTCTGCTTCTCCAAAAAAATCGAGAAGAGGACTCAGAATTATTTCTGATCAAATCCAAAAGAGTCCATAGCTCCACTGAAATCACCAGAGCCATTTCTAAACACTACTTCTCTGCTCTATGATTCATTTATTCTACATTTTGAGCAGTGTGTGTTATCTACTGTATTAAACACACACATTGACTCCTGTACTCTAACTGGAGGATCTATAAATCCTCAGAAACCCTTTTTTATACTTCATTGCCCACTGTGGATAGTGGTAGAGGACATGTGTGACCTGGACAACTGGTTGCTGTGGTTCTGTTTCCCACGAATAACAGTGGTAGAGGTCTTGGACCTGGACAGTTGTAAACTGTTGAACCCCGATCCAGGGTGTGGATTATCTTTATAAACTTTTGAGAGGACTAAGTCTCGGCTTGAGACTGAACCTCTTGGTTAACTCCTCTGTGTTTTTAGTTAAATTTTATATCCATACTATATATATTTATTTCATATTCCACTGCTATTACTTTGAAATATAATATATTTTCAAAGCTACTTTGATAGTTAAACTCACATGTGTTTATATTTATTGTAAACTAGTAATTTAGTTTCAAAAGTTAAATTAATAATAAGATTAAGTTAACTGAGTACAAATCAATAATTGAGAAACTAATTTAACCTTTATAATCTGTATAAATTCACTACAGTTTAATTTGTTTTTGAAATTGGGGATTTTAATAGAAATTGTTTTCAACAGAAATTTTAATTGGATCTCAATTCACCCCCCCTCTTGCGTATCCACTTCGACCAATAGTATTCTAATGAGGGATTTCAAGAAATGTGGAGATTCTCCAAAAATGTGCGAATTGGAAATGTTTCTCTATGTAAGAAGAGTGTATTTAAAACAAAAAATGTATTTTAGTTCCTGGAAACACTAGAAAATTTATATAATGAAACTCGATTATAGTTATATATTCCACACTAAATTATGTTTTTTATGGGCTTGCATTTAAATTAGTAGATAATAATTTCTATTTAGTAGTGACTACATGCACAGAAAAATAGAATATCAACAGAAAAAGGTTGATAGAAAATGAAATTATAAGAGAAAATAATCATAATCATGATCAATCTCTAAACAGTGATATTGGATACCTCATTATGTGTACTATTTTAGAAATCTATAAATTCAATTCATAAGGGTTTCCAGTTTTCAGGATGTTAATAGTTTTATATATGTCAAAAAAAGTGAAACCTATATATGAACTTAGAAATTATAGAACAATTCTTTTTTTGACTTTATATAGATAAAATTAAAAATAACTAGTTCAATTGGAATGTGTGTAGTGGAGATGTATTACATACAAAAAAATAAAAACATGTTGGAAAAAATCCCGATAGTTGATGAAGTTCATATCAAAGACATTATTAAGAAGCATATGTGAATAAAATTAAAATATCAATTAATAGTAAAATGTATCAAGACATGTAAGAAACATAATAAGTCATTGTGCATGCTTATAAAAAATTTATGGGAATTGTGAGATAATTTTCCCATATTTTGACCTATAACCAAAATAATGGTATGTTGATCCATATTAAAATACTGTTTGGAAATATTAATAATATTTTTGATAAAATATACATCACAAAATTATGAAAAAATAGAAATGAAATTTTCGAATAGATGAACAATTACCTTGAATCCTTGTTACAATTGCATTAAATAACTAGAGACGGTGATAAAAAAATATAAATTAAAGAGGATGGATAAGTGTATTGGGAACCATTAAAATGATCATTAAATGTAAAAACAACATACAAATCATGAGTATCAATGATTTTTGTAGGACATGCATCCAATATAAAAACAACACTAAGATTAAATAGACCTCACCAATTCATGAAAATAGAAATAGAAATGAAATAGTAATATACATAAAAAATTAACATGAATTTTTATTACCATTTCATTCAAAAACTACACATGGTAATAAATAAGATCAAATTAAATAAGACATGTAAACACATTGGGAACCATTACAATGATCATGAAATGTAAAAAATATTTAAATATTCAGAATAACATAAAATTTGGAATCAACAATCATGACATAATTAATGAACAATAAGATAAAAGATACCTCATGAATTTATTAAAATATAAATGGAAATTAAATAATTAAATAGATGAAAAATTACCATTATTATTTGATACTACTGAATTCAAAAACTATATATGGTAATAAAGAAAAATAAATGAAAGATGACATGTAAGCACATTGGGTATTCTTACGAAGATCATGAAATTTAAAAACTATGTACAAATCATGAATAACCTCGAATATAGAAGAATATTCCTCAAACAATAAAACAATTCATATATATATATATAAATAATGGGAGAATATGAACAAAAAATGGAAAAAATAAAAGAAGGATTTTGATAATTTGACCAATTTTGGATGGACTAGTACCTGAATCTACAGAAGTTCCACCTCTGTATATACTTACATGCTTCAGTTGCACTGTTTAAAAGATTTGGACACTAACAAACACAAAATATTTTAAAATATTACCACATGATGAACCATATATCTATTATTCTATATCCAAGAAACATTATCCCCTCAAAATATTCTAATGGGGTCTTAATTTGTATCAATTTCTAATGATCAATTATGTAGTAAATTCCAAAAATCATTTGAACACATTCCTCATAAATGTTAAAAACTAATTTTTCTCTCGATTTATCATTCTAAAAGATCAGTTAATAAAATAGATGCAAAGTGTAGATGTCTTAATAGATTATAGATGAATAAATTTGCTTCCTATTTGAGGGGATTATGAAAATAATTGTAAAAAATGAGTTATTACCATAGCTATAGGGAATTGTAATCATATGGTCTAGGTTATGACATTGTAAATGCAAGGTTACTATAGATATATGAGATGAAAATCACTTGTTAAAGCTATTTTGAATGGATGTATTGACTTTTTTGGAAATATAGAGCTTCTTGATAGAATCCTTTCTAGTAGATAGTTCTGTCACGAGGAAATTTAGTCATAGATAGATGAAGTGGGAGGCTGAGTAGCTGGAGGTCGAGGGGATAGATGTGGGGGGTGGGGTTGACAGTTCATGTCGAGAGGATGCATGTGAAGTAGGTGGAAGTAGAGTTGGTGGTGGATGTGTCGGAGGTGAAGTAGGTTTAGGCGATGGACCCAGAGGCAGAGCAGTCATAGTCTGAGGATTGGTAGGAGGATAAGGTTATTGAGGTTGTAGATTGAGCTATACATAGAGGTAGAATTCCTAGATTGGAGGGATAGTGGGATTTGTGGGATGGTGTGAGAAGTACAAAATTTTCGGAGGGAGGAATTCGTTTTCTATAAGATAGGGAAGCACCTTTGGGTGACACATATGAAGAAATCACATAGAATTATTATAGATAGTTAATATTTATTCTAACAATTAAATTCAAATAATTGTTAATTTATTTAAATTAAAACACTTATCGTGTGATCCTCTGGGAATATATCACATTAGTAACAAACATGATTATATTATGTCTAAAACTACTATCCAAAAATAGGTCATGGAACCAAAAGAAATAATACATATTCCCCCAAAATCAATAAACACATACAATTTCTTAATATGTAATATATTCTAATTATTAAACTATCTCACCATGTAGGTTTCATATATAAGTCATTAATTTATTTTCTACAAACGTATTTCATTGACTATCTAAAATAAAATCATTGACACACAATGACTATAAATTATAACATAATACTTCAATTTATAGCAAAGGTTTTTATATTGAAACATCTATAAAATAGAATGGAAAAATACTTCCTCAATATATCAATTAATATCATGTCATTTATGATGCACCCGACCAATAAAACATTTCCGTGAATTATATGGTCATGGTTTATGAAATAGTTATCATTTTCTTAGTCATAAAAAGAATTATTAATAATCTCTAGGTAAAATAATATTTACATTTACTCATATATAGTAATAACTAATGATACATAAACATTCATAATTCCTATAATAATTTCTTTTATCATTATCTTGTGTCTTGGATATTACCATGTGCAAACATCATGATAAGAATCCTTAGCTATATAATACTACTCACACTAGACATCCAACCGCCAGTGTTAACCAAAAAAGTATATTATCTGACCAAAGTTCTATATTTAAGAATATAATCCTTGTATATCCAAGTTATCTATATAGTAGAGTTCTTCTTTGACCATGTCAATGCGACATATACTCATTGTCATTGTGAAATTACAAAATTATATAATATAGAAAAATATATAGTAATTTTTATTATTATAATTGAAATATTTTAATGTTGATGTAATAAAAGTAATAATAGTTTGTTATACAACAAAAACTCTAAAAACCCTTTTTTATATCCAATTTGTTTTCTATTTTTGGAGACAAAAAAAACATGTGGACAAAAAATATGTAATAGAGTAGGCAGGTAACACAAAATATTGAGAACTACTTCCAGGATAGCATACCAACTATTTATCTAGGATTTACTCCCATTATATGTCCTCACTGAGTTTAATTCTACATAGTACATTAGACAGTCCATGTTAGAGATATTATAGAAATGTTTAATGGTGGGGTGAGTTGTGTTCTTTCTCTAGAGTAACAGTTAAGATCATAAAGTGTTATGGTGTGATTAATAAGTTTAATGTTTGGATTAGTACTTCCTTAATAGAGGCACAATATCTTTGGGTGAGGGTATCCATTATTACTACCTAGACACATTTGGGTGTTAATCCTCTATTTATAGATTTGGTACTCCCCCACCATCAATATTAGGAAGGGAATGACTCCTTGTCTAGGGTCATTACTCTCAGAACCAAGGCATATTCCAGTGATTTGAGGATCCTCTATTATATTTTTCTGATGTTAAGTGGGAGTAAGACATAAAATCAAAATTTTTTGAACTTCAGGTGGACTCAATACATTTCTATGTTTGTGTTGGTTGGGATATCTTTCCCTCTTTACGTCATTAATTTTTATGAGATTATCCTTTTACTATGGATTTCATAACCCTCTTTTTGAGGCTATTAAAATGATCTTATTGTTATTTCTTCTCTATTTTTATTCAACATATTGGTTATGTATGTACTCACCCATGAATGATATTTTTTTCTCAAATTTTCATTTCCTATAAAGATGAATAATATCTTTGTGGAGAATTTATTGGAACTAGAGTATATTGATTTCAAATTTACTAGTAGGTTGTGACCGCATATAGGTTTTAGTATCTGAGATCATGGGTTGAGATCCCCATTTCATCCTAAATAAAATAATCAATTTATGATACTCTATATTTTTTTATATTTATTTAACCCATATTTCCTAAATGGATTCTAAAATTGTACTATAATGTTTCACCAGATGTTGTTTAATTTATTTGTTTACTCTTTAGAGTATTAAGAATTTAGTATTATCCATTAACTATTGTATAAAGATGTGTGTATGTGTGTAATATATGTTATATAATCTAATACTGTGATTTATTCTAAATATAAACTTCATGGTAGACCCTGACCTATTAATGGAATGCTTCTGGTGGTACACTCAGCTTACAGTTGGTTAAGGTAGGACATTGATGGGTGGATTCATATCAGAGTTGTATATGTTCAAGGAATGGTTCTTGGAAATATAATTATTGTGAGGATTTTATGGGATAATATATAGTTTATGTTAATGTGTAATGAGTTAATATCTCACTCTAGGGACCTCATTAACAGTGTGTTATCCTATGTATCCACACACTAAGACTCTAATTAATGGATTTATTAATCGATTCAAATAAGGCATAATTTGTGAAAAATCAATGTTACATGAATGATATATGAATGGTTCATTGAATACTATGTCCTTCTATATTGATATCCCTTGGTTTGGTCATCCCGCAATACAAAATCATGGGATTTTTCATGGAACATCCATGATGATAGTAGGTGATGATTACATAAAATATTTACGATTATTATCATATCAATGCTCGGGATTCTGTTCAAGAGATAATCCTTTATATATCCCTTCACGGAGTGTAGTGATCAGTTCCCACACATATTATGTGGTGATTGACCCATACCTAGTATCCTAGTCTAGGTACTCCCTTCACATTGAGAAAATGATAGTTACAAAGGTAAAAAATGAAAACAAACATATGCTGAGATCATTTCGTGAGTTTATAAAATAGGGACCTCTTTTCCATAATAGTGACTATGATCCGGAGATATTATTATATAGGTTGGATTTAGGGTTTTGTATATTAATAATTTTGTGAAACCCTTCAGATCCATTGGTGGCACTGCATTGTTTTTTTAGTAATTTTTGGTGGGTTGATGTTGGAGTAGTGTTACCAAAACACTTGTTTTGATGAAACTCAAATAGAAAATGTCTGAGCACCTATTCAATAAAGAGTAATAAAAATTTTCCTTACACTGAGTTATGATTTTGTGACTGTTGGAGTTATAATAGTACTTCATTTAATTAAAATAGTAAACAATTATATTTAATGACCTAATATATTACTCCCTCAACATGATTGGTGATGACTACTTCTAGAAATGTATGTTAGAGTAGGTTTTGGGAGGATATATCCAATTATGATTTATCACAAACTACATTCATACTCATTTGAGTGTTATAAAGTTGTATCTATTCATAGTTAACATACTTGGAATGATGAAAAAAATGATAACATTAAGAAAGTAACTCCACATAATAGATTCATTGACCAAAAATGGATGGTGTTGGGAGCCATGATCTTACAGAATGATGTATACCCATACTGTTACCTAGAATTGATGTTAAAAAAACATTCTAATCTTTTTAGGGACCATTCTCACTGGGATATAGATGATGTAACATTATTCTTGGGTAAGCTCACATTAGATGTGATTAATTGACCAAACATTCTAGTGTGTGAGGGTAAAACATTGATGTACCTATATAGGGGAGGAAACAAATTGATCAGGGACCCCTATGGGTGATTATGTTTCAACCATATGCTATGGATATATCAAATAGGCTAGTATAACCCAAGGATGAGAACCCTCTTAAAGAGGTTAGTGTTTTATCTTTCCTAGACCACTACAACTAGGTGTAAAATAAAAATTATATATGGATAATATTATAGGGTCCAATTAACTACATGATATGGAGGTAAATTACCCAAAATAATCATTTATTATTCATGTTATGTTATGTTTCTTCTTAACTTTATCATCAATTTTGATAGTTGAAATCATTTATTCTATTTTTTATTATAATTATCATGTGAATTAGAATTATATTCTAGAAATTATTTTCTCTCTCTCAATGTGGATGGAGACTCCTTCAAGTGAATATTTCACAAACTCATATATCCTTCCATAGTGATATATTTCACTTGATGGAGAGTTTTTTTATGGTTCCTCTTCATGGTTTTTATCAAGACATATAATTCAATTTTCTATATGTATTGTTTATTATTATTTATTTTATAAATATATTATTACTACATGATAATGAGTTTCCTACATATAAATGGGATATGATTTTCCATAAAAATTGTGAAGAAATTTTGTATAGAAATCATGTTTCATATGATACAATCCATATATCATGACTTATCAGTCACTGAGCGTGAAACATGGTTCTAAAGGCTATTCAAGCACCATACTACCAATGGAAGTGGAGGAATACATGGATGTCTCCCCTAAGTATGTTCTAAGACAATCTCAATGGTGTTAAATTGAAAAATACATTTAAATTCACCACAATATTGTATTTTTATTTTTCATGTCATATTATATAACCCCTGATAAGCATTGGGGTCTGAATGTGTAGGTAAATGGCCTTTAGGGGAATGGATTTATCATACCATGGGGTTTCCCATGTTTAGATTTGTTATTTTTCTCTCCAAATATGAATATAAGAGAATTATTTTATTATTGTAATATTATCACTTGAATCTGGTGATTATCAAGTATAAGTTACCCCTTCTATGTATTGAAGACCTTTTCAAATCAATTATTGTTGTGAAATGGTTCTTAATTTTTTAAGCATAGATTTAGTTATCATATTTTTTTGGTTTGTGAGGAATATAAACTAATGATATAATTATATTTTCTTATAAATAATTATGAGTTTATGGTGATTCCCCTTAGTGATATCAATTCCCCTATTTTGTTCATAGTAATCATAAAATAAATATTCCAATCCATATTGGATTGATTTATGGTAGTAGTCATCATTGAAATTCTCATATATTATATATTATAAGGGGAAAATACATATAATTTGATGATAGTTAAGGACTTGCAATAATGGATACAATTTTTTAGAAACCTTTCAATGTTCTATTTTTTGGATTATTTATTTTCACTTTCTGTAACACCCCAGGTAAATAAAGAATATAACATCTTCATATTTATCCATATTTTTGAATAAAATATTAATATTACTTGAAAGGGGATGCTATGCTCGATGGCATACCCAACATGAAACAACGAGTTTCTTGGGAATCTTACGTTGCACTCTAATAATAATATAATATTATATTAAATGGTAGTTAACGCCGAGATGTTGTAATGGCGGGAATGAACAGAACTAATTAAAAAATAATTATATATGTTTTTCAAATATTTTTACTCTTTACAATAAATTTTAGAGGATTAAAAATGCAAATGAATCCAGTTTTTAAGCAAAAAATTCTAATATTCTTTAAAAGGTCGATTAACCGCCTTTTGTTGGAGAACCCCTTTTAAATCCATTTTTTGAAAATTTTATAAGCTATATTTTTTAAAATAAATATATTATTTATTATTGGGACATTGAATTTTACCTTGGGTTAATTTTTTGTATTTTCCTGACAATGTTCTTTTTTCAATGAATAGTGAAATGTACTGCATTTTACATCAAAACTGCTTTTTCATATAATTTAATTATATGGTTATATTATCTTTTTAATTTGTTTTAAAGTTTAATTAGAATATATTTTTACCATTTAATTCAATGATGGTCATTGGGATTAATTTCACTTTGAAATTAGGCATAAACAAGTGCCAAACTTTTCATAAATATTGTTTCAAAAAAACCCGCTATTTGTTTTGAGAACGGGAAGTTTTTTTAAATTAATTATTGCAATTTATGTGTTTGGAATTTGGTAAAATCAATTACATATTTTTAATCAGAAGGTACAAATTATTTAATTAATACTCTTTTGTTTTTGGACATTATGAATAGTAACGACGATAATTATCGTTAATTATTTTGATTAATGAGTAATCGGGTAGGTAAAGACAATAAGATAATATCATAATAATAATAAATGACCATAAAATGTGTCCTAAGGCTACTGGATGTCTCATGGCCGACCATGCGATACCTTGTGCCAATCTTGGGGGCCCCATGGAATCACTGTTGTGAGAAAGTGACTTTTTATCTTTTTATTTTTAAAGAATGTTAAATGTAACAAAGAATGTATCACCTAAGTAAAATATTTTTAATTTTGTCTACATAAATGATCTTTTAGACTATAAATATTAATTGTAAAGATAAAAATAATTCCTACATCATAGTAGTTTTTTTATAATTTTTATACATTAAATAAATTAAATTTTTTATGACATCATGATGATGCAGCGGTAACCTCATTATTTAACGATTTAAATAAAATGGAAAGATAATGTAAAATTTAAGACCTAAACATGACCAAAACCTATTGGATGGGTGTATTTCGAACCCGTACCACCTTATCCTCAAAACACATCAATGTGGGACCATTAAAATCCGAAACTCATTTGGAAATAATGTTACATTTTATACCTTTCCAAGAGTTCCCCTCCTCTCCTCTTATAAAATTCCCCCACCTATACCTCCTTACCCACATTTCCAAATACTTTGGAACTGAAAAACCCTGCCCATTTTTTCTCTCCACATCCCTCTATAACTCCTTGAAGCCTCACTTTGGGCAGAATCCTTTCCATGGAAGCCTTTGAGCTCAAATCAAAGGAAGTTACCCGATTTTAAGGTAATGTCTTCACTTGAGTCCTTTTGTTTTATTTTACTTCTCCAACCCCCTAAACTATTTTTATTATTTTATTTTGTAACAAATACAGTATCTTAAATATACTAGGATGTTTTTATAAGAAGGACTCGAGATACACTTACACATACCTACATATAATGGTTAAAGAACATACTGTTTCCGTGGATGGCGAATTTCTGCCTCCTGAAACGATGATTGTTCAACATTCTTCTAACACCTTGAAAGGTGGACATTAAGATGACACTATATTTATATATGATATCTAATATTTTTATGTTTTACTTAAGCTTCTGTATTTTTCATTTATGGAATACCTTTATGGTTTCCATTATGGGTAAACGTGATATCTTCATTTAAGGAACTGCGGACTACCGCCCCCTCAAAGTGATTTGATTCGTCAATACCATATGTGCTACGTATAAAGGATATATTTAATGATATTATATATGATACCATACTGGAATTAAAATACTATGTATAATTATGTTTTAGTTCCATTAAATATGAAATAGAAATGGAAGTAGCGTTCATGCGTACGTACGGATTACCGTCTCCATGAACGCTGCATTGCATTTCTTAACTCTAAATGTTATGTAATATTATAAATGCATGAATATACAGGATATAATTGATATATATGATATGTACATCATGAATACAATTCTGGATATAATGATCATTTGGACACATGAACAACATGTAAATGTAAGAAGTCCACTTTCGACTTAAGAACCAAATATCGGCAAAACAAATATTATTAACTTAAATGATTACATAATGTTTATGACATGGTAATAAGTGATATAAAGGAATAATGAACATTAAAAAGGTTCTTAAGGAAGTATAAATTAACCCACGTTTATTATTCAGGAGATTAAAGAACGATCGAGTCATGTCGGACCCGAGGTAAGGGATCCTACTCCTCCCTTTCCTTTTAAGTACACTATTTTATGTCATTCCTTCAAAGCTCATATTTATTTTGATTGGGTTGTTATTTTATATTAATATTACTGTAATTTCTATGTTCATATGATGAGAGACCCTATTCTCTCTCATTAATCCATTTTGGATGTTTTGAGTGGCGCCGTTAGGCTGCCGAATTTTGGTAAGAGATCCAACCTCTCTCTTTCTTTTTAAGTACTCTTTTTTATGTCACTTCTTTTAAGCTCCTCTTTGTTATGTTGGGGGATGTTCTTTTGTATTTATATTTCTGTAAACTTTATGTTGATATTATGAGAGACCATATTTCCTCTCATCAATCCATTTTGGATGTTTTAAGTGGTGCCGTTAGGCTGCCGAGTTTTCGTAAGGGATTTTTCATCTCACTTTTATTCCCGTGAGATTTATGCTATATTTGCCACAATTTCCTTTGAGTGGTGTCTGTACTTCCCATTATTATACACTTTCTGTAGTATAATTTCATTTATGGGTATTCACATCTTCATTGTATGACCCTTCTTCCATGGGGTGTACGTTTCGAATGTTATCCAACTCGGTAAGGGGACCTTTCACCCTCCTCTTTTTAAAAGACTTCTTTTGTTATGTATTTTAATTCACATACTATTATGTTGGGATATGTTATTTCATATATTTATTGATGTAAATTTTATGTCAAAGTTATGAGATTCCCTTTTTATCTCTCATCAACTCATTTTCTGAATTTTGAAGTGATGCCGTTAGGCTATCGAATTTTAACAAGGGAACTTTTTAACCCAATTTCAATTTCTTTGGGTTCAACATGTAGTTATTGAATATGTCATCTTCTGAATATGTGTGAATGACATTTTATTGATTTAAACATAATATCCACTTATATTGGGTGTATTTATATTTTTCACACATAATTTTGAGATTGAATTATCCTTAATTTAAGGATACCTTCTTTATAAGGGAATTCATCACATTTGACATTTCTACTGAGACATCATTGTTGTTATGAACCAATTCACTCTTATATGGTGTATATACTGTCCTTCGAAATATTATATCATGAATCCACTTATTCTCATGATATTATAATGTTCTGACTAAATGTTATTCCTCAATTATTGTATTCAAGTGTCTCTAATTTTGGTAGAACCCCTTTAACCATAATATCACTTTAAATGTTTTAATTACTTTTTATTATTAATATCCATGTTTTGGAAGTGGTTTAAGGATTTATTTATATGGATATTAATTGTTTAAAATTTTAATAGCTTCATGGTGGTATGTGACACTTTGATTCAAAAATCTCTTTATTAAATGTTTTAAATGGTTTTGGAAATGGTTTCTTTCAGAATGGATTCGTTATTTCAATATCCTAAAATGTTATATTGTGATTGAAATGTGGAAATGTTATCTTTACTTTATGCATGTTTTATGTGATACTTTTATGTTATGGTTCATGGGCATTGTTATGAAAACAGGTGGTTCCGTGATAAACTATGGGAGGGTGAGCCCGATATAGCTCTCCAATGCATTGGGTAACACGAAGGAGTGAAACATTAAGGTTTCTCCGAAGAGATTTAGGGAATATACTATAGTGGGTATTCCAAACGTAACCAAGAGGGTTACTCCATACGTAAGAGTTTTATGAATGCCTCAAGATACCTTTTATGTCTTATGATTCCTATGATTTATTCACGATTTGATATGCCTATGTTGTATGGGTAAAGTATGATTTCATTCTAATGTATATATGAACTCATGTTTCCTTTCCATATTTTTATAACTCTTACTGAGCTTTTTATGCTCATCCCATGTTTTTGAAATGCTTTCCACCGTTCAAGGGAAAGGTACATGATGTGATGATAGTGTCAAGGATGTGTCAAGAAAGAATCCGTGTTTTATTTTAAATATGTTTCCGTTGATGGGATGAATGAATACTGTCTTTTATGTAACCACATTGTTTAAATGTGGAAAGTAATGCAAGTTTCATGATCTAATTATCTAAAACTCTAAACGAGAAAAGATCCTCAATGTGTAATCTTGTAATAACTCAAGATTAAGTAAGGTTTAAGGCTGGGGCCTTATAGTTGGTATCAAAGGTCGGTTTAGATAACTTTAGAGGATAGGGTATTATTTAAGCATAAGTGAAATTTCCATAATGGTTAGGATTTCAGAAAGAGTCCTAGTTTTAGATAAAGTGAATGAGTAAGTATATCTTAGTGTTTATCTTCCTCATTAGTACATGATGGTTTTTTTGATATACTCACACTAACCTTTTTGGTTTTAGTAAATGGATGGATCTAGTAGGCACCAAAGTGACAATAGGTTTGACGGAAACTGTGGTGGTTCTCTGATTAAGAGACTTGATGAAATAGGGGATTCAATGAGGAAACTCGTGGTTGTTCTAAACCAAATAGCAAGGAGTCATGATCAACCACTTGAACCTTGGTATAATCTGCAATGCATCATGTAAGAGATGACCAATCGATGCGGATGTTCAGGTAATAATTATAAAGGTAACCATTAGAGTTAATATGATACTTAATTTTGAGGTAATTATGGGTTATTATATGTTATGATGGAAAATGAAAGGCATGAGATAAACTTGAGGTTAAAAAATGTTATGATCATTTTTGAAGATTTTATCTCATTTTGGGGAATGTTTTAAGAATTATATAGTTTTGGAAAAAGGGCAACATGCAGACCGTGTGAAAACCCGTCACGTCAGACAAAGCTGCAGGAATCGAACCCACAACCAAAGTGCAACTGGTATTTATCGCCTACCACTGGACTACGTGAAGTCCCTGGTTTGTTTAAATAATTATTTTTAGTTATACGATCTTATGAATCTAGAATGATATGATTTTGGGTTATCTATGGAAATGATTAACCTATCATCGAGGATATGTGATTAGGATAATTACTTTTCAATATGAGAATTTAAGAGCAACTGATGTTATTTGGAGATAAAAGTTAATTTGTACCTTGGAAGACTATGCGACTAAATCCTTCAAATATTTTGGTTTCAATATTAGTTTTATTTACATTGAATAATTTTATGGAAAAATTGTTTATCGGATGGTCCTCGTTGAACTTTTGGTTTTGTTAGACAAAATTTTGGAGATTAATAATAGATTTTCTTTTTATAAAGGGTTATACTTTTCTGGATTATCTGATCTTGTACTAACATTTTTGGTTTTGGTTTTGGTTAAAGTCTAAAGACATGGGAATTATATAGTTCTATTTTGTGGATTAGGTGATTCTCTAGAAGTTTATTATAGTACTCTTAATGTGAATAAGTCTTCCTAAATACTCGTCTTTTGGAGAATATATGAGTTTGTGTAAGGAATCTAGTAAGAGTTGAAAGTCAACATGATAAGTGATTATATTTCCTTATGAATAAATTCCTTAATAAAAAGTAACTTAAAACCAAAATGTTATCTATTAACTTTTCCTACTGGGGAATCGAATACCATTTAACCCATCACATGTTTGTGATTTTCTTGTGGTTAACATTATCCTAAACATGTTTTCTATCAATCTCCATCAGAACATGACCCTTTGTTTTTTCCTCCATGTCCATATTTTCATACTTGTAATCCTAGTATGGGTTAACTTGGGTGACCTTTGTACTTATCCTTCTTTATTTTAATGTGATTTTTTACTGACTCTTGTTCCGATGTGGGACATTCAATCATGTTTCCAAGCCCAATTTTAAAATTGCGAGGATGCAATTTCCAAAAGGGGGGAAGGATGTAAAACCCCAGGTAAATAAAGAATATGACATCATTATATTTATCCATATTTGTGAATAAAATATTAATAATACTTTAAAGGGGATGCTATGGTCGATGGCGTACCCCACACGTAACAACGAGTTTCGTGTGAATCTTACGGTGCCCTCTAATAATAAAATAATATTATTTTAAATGGTAGTTAATGCCTAGCCTTTGTAATGGTGGGAATGAACAGAACTAACTACAAAATAATTATATATTTTTGTCAAATATTTTTACATTTTACAATAAATTTTAGAGGATTATAAATGAAAATGAATCCATTTTTTAAGCAAAAATATTCTAATATTCTTTAAAATGTTGATTAACCACCTTTTGATGGAGAAACCCTTTTAAATCCACTTTTTGAAAATTTTATAAGCTTTATTTTTCAAAATAAAAATATTATTTATGATTGGGACATTGAAATTTACCTTGGGTTAATTTTTGGTATTTTTCTGACAATGTTCATTTTTCAATGAATAGTGAAAAATACTGCATTTTACATCAAAACTGCTTTTTCATATAATTTAATTATATGGTTATATTATCTTTTTAATTTGTTTTAAAGTGTAATTATAATATATTATTACCATGTAATTCAATGATGGTCATTGGGATTAATTTCACTTTTGAATTAGGCATAAACAAGTGCCAAACCTTTCATAAATATTGTTTCAAAAAAACCCGCTATTTGTTTTGACAACAGGAAGTTTTTTTAAATTAATTATTGCAATTTATGTGTTTAGAATTTGGTAAAATGAATTACATATTTAGAATCATATGGTACAAATTATGTAATTAATACTCTTTTTTTGGACATTTTGAATAGTAATGATGGTAATTATCTTTAATTATTTTGATTAATGAGTAATCGGGTAGTTAAAGATAATAAGATAATATCATAATAATAAAAAATTACCTCAAAATGTGTCCTAAGGATACTGGTTGTCTCATGGACGACCATGGGATGCCTTGTGACAAACTTGGGGGCCCCATGGAATCACTTTTGTGAGAAAGTAACTTTTTATCGTTTTCTTTTTAAAGAATGTTAAATGTAACAAAGAATGTATCACCTAAGTAAAATATTTATAATTTTGTCTACATAAATGATCTTTTGGACTATAAATATTCATTGGAAAGCTAAAAATATTTCCTACATCATAGTATTTGTTTTATAATTTTTATACATTAAATAAATTAAATTATTTATGACATCATGATGATGCAGCGATGACCTCATTATTTAACGATTTAAATAAAATGGAAAGATAATGTAAAATCTAAGACCTAAACATGTCCAAAACTTATTTGATGGGTGGATTTATAACCCTTACCACCTTATCCTTGAAACAAATCAATGTGGGACAATTAAAATCCGACACTCATTTGGAAATAATGTTACATTTTATACCTTTCCAAGAGTGCCCCTCCTCTCCTCTTATAAAAGTCCCCCACCTCTGCCTCCTTACCCACACATCCAAAGACTTTTTCTCGGAAAAAACCTTCCCATTTTGTCTCTCCACATCCTTCTCTAACTCCTTGAAACCTCAATTTGGGCATAATCTTATCCAAGGAAGCCTTTGAGCTCAAATCAAAGGAAGTTACCCGATTTTAAGGTAATGTCATCACTTGAGTCCTTTTGTTTTATTTTACTTCTCCAACCCCATAAACTCTTTTTATTCTTTTATTTTGTAACAACTAAAGTATATTAAATATACTAGGATGATTTTATAAAAAGTATTTGAGCTAAAATTACACACACCTACATCTAATGGTTAATGAACATACTGTTTCCGTGGATGGCGAATTTCTGCCTCCCGAAACAATGATTGTTCAATATTCTTCTAACACCTTCAAAGGTAGCCATTAATATGACACTATATTTATATATGATATCTAATATGTTTATGTTTTACTTAAGAAATTTTATTTTTCATTTATGGAATTCATTTATGGTTTCCATTATGGGTAAACGCGATATCTTCATTTAAGGAAGTGCGGACTACCGCCCACTCAAAGTGATTTGATTCGTTAATACCATATGTGGTACGTATAAAGGATATATTTAATGATACTATATATGATACCATACTGGAATTAAAATACTATGTATCATTTTGTTTTAATTCCATTAAATATGAAATATAAATGGAAGTAGCCTTCATGCGTACGTACGGCTTATCGTCTCCATGAACGGTGCATTTCATTTTATAACTCTAAATATTATGTAATATTATAAATGCACGAATATACATGATATATATGATATATATGATATCTAAATCATGAATAAAATTCTGTATATAATGAACATTTGTCCACACGAACAACATGTAAATATAAGAAGTCCACTTTCGACTTAAGAACCAAATATCGGCAAAACAAATATTATTAACTTAAATGATTACATAATGTTTATGACATAGTAATAAGTGATATAAAAGGAATAATGAACTTGAAAAAGTTTCTTAAGGAATTAGAAATTAACTCAAGTTTATTATTCAGGAATTAAAGAACGATCGAGTCAAGTCGGACCCGTGGTAAGGGATCCTACTCCTCTCTTTCCTTTTAAGTACACTCTTTTATGTCATTCCTTCTATGCTCATATTTATTGTGATTGGGATGTTCTTTTATATTAATCTTACTGTAATTTTTATGTTCATATAATGAGAGACCCTATTCTCTCTCATCAATCCATTTTGGAAGTTTTGAGTGGTGCCGTTAGGCTGCCGAATTTTCGTATGAGATCCAACCTCTCTCTTTCTTTTTAAGTACTCTCCTTTATGTCACTTCTTTTAATCTGCTCTTTGTTATGTTGGGGGATGTTCTTTTGTATTCCTATTTCTGTAAAATTTATGTTGATATGATGAAATAACCTATTTCCTCTCATCAATCCATTTCGGATGTTTTAAGTGGCGCCGTCAGGCTGCCGAGTTTTCATAAGGGATTTTTCATCTCACTTTTATTCACGTGAGATTTATGCTACATTTTCCACAATTTCCTTTGAGTGGTGTATGTACTGAACATTATTATACACTTTGTGTAGTATAATTTCATTTATGGGTATTCACATATTCATTTTATGACCCTTCTTCCATGGGGTGTACGTTTTGAAAGTTACCCAACTCGGTAAGGGGACCCTTCACCCTCCTCTTTTTAAAAGACTTCTTTTGTCATGTGTTTTAATTCACATAATATTATGTTGTGATATGTTCTTTTATATCCTTATTGATGAAAATATTATATCCAAGTGATGAGATGCCCTTTTTATCTCTCATCAACTCATTTTCTGAATTTTGAAGTGATGTCGTTAGGTTGTCGAATTTTTCCAATGGAACTTTTTATCCCAATTTCGACTTCTTTGGGTTCAACATGTAGTTATTGAATATGTCATCTTTTGAATATGTGTGAATAAAATTTTATTGTTTTACACTTAATATCCACTTATATTTGGTGTATTTATATTTTTCACACATAATTTTGAGATTGAATTATCCTTAATTTATGGATACATTCTTTATAAGGGAATTCATCACATTTGACATTTCTACTGAGACTTCATTGTTGTTATGCACCAATTCACTCTTATATGGTGTATATACTATCCTTTGGAATATTATATCATGAATCCATTTATTCTCATGATATTACAAAGTTCTAACTAAATGTTATTCCTCAATTATTGTATTCAAGTGTCTCTAATTTTGGTAGAACCCCTTTAACCAAAATATCGCTTTAAATGTTTTAATTATTTGTTCTTATTAATATCCATGTTTTAAAAGTGGTTTTAAGTATTTATTTATATGGATATTAATTGTTTAAAATTTTAAAATCTTCAAGGTGGTATGGGACACTTTGATTCAAAAATCTCTTTATTAAAAGTTTTAAATGGTTTTGGAAATGGTTTCTTTTTGAATGGATTCATTATTTCCATATCCTAAAATGTTATATTGTGATTGAAATATGGAAATGATGTCTTTACTTTATGCATGTTTTATGTGAGACGTTTATGTTATGGTTCTTGGGAATTGTTATGAAAATAGGTGGTTCCGTGATAAACTAAGGGAAGGTGAGCCTGACATAGCTCTCTAATGCATTGGGTAACGCGAAGGAGTGAAACATTAAGGTTTCTCCGAAGAGATTTAGGGAATATACTGTGGTGGGTATTCCAAACGTAACCAAGAGGGTTACTCGCTACGTAATAATGTTATGAATGTCTCAAGATACCTTTTCTGTCTTATGATTCCTATGATTTATTCACGATTTGATATGCCTATGTTTTCTGGGTAAAGTATGATTTCATTATAATGTATATATGAACTCATGCTTCCTTTCCATATTTTTATAACTCTTACTGAGCTTTTTATGCTCATCCCAAGTTTTTGAAATGCTTTTCACAGGTCAAGGGAAAGGAACATGATGTGATGATAGTGTCAAGGATGTTTCAAGAAAGAATCCATGTTTTATTTTAAATATGTTTCCGTTGATGGGAAGAATGAATACTGTATTTTATGTAACCACTTTGTTTAAATGTGGAATGTAATGCATGTTTCATGATGTAATTCTCTAAAAATCTAAACCTGAAAAGATCCTCAATGTGTAATATTGTAATAACTCAAGATTAAGTAAGGTTTAAGGCAGGGGACTTACACTTTCTCAGTTATTTAATCATTGAGGATGGAGTAGGTATAGGATTATCTATGTTAGAGGTAGTTATTTGTTGGGAACCAATAATGATAATCTCTATGTATGGTGTTTTCATGGGATTAATGGATAATATTAGACATTTATGGGCATCTATTATAGAATCCTTGAAGCATTAATTTCATTTAATCATAAGGTATTTTTATTTTCTTGTACAAGATATGTTAAATAACCTTGGATCATATGAGATAGAAGATGAACAATGACATTGTTTATAGGAAACATTACGAAGGTGTTTAGTTCATGGTGTAATATTATGGTTCTAAAGATAAAATCATCTATATTTTATTTATAGGTAGGTGATTATTTGATATGGTTATAAGAAGGTATGACTCTGAGAAAATATATATTACTAATTATATTAAGCTGGATGTGACGATATATTGATTAATGATATGAATACATTAACTTATCGATGATAATTTTTATATGTATTCAGACAATGAAGCTTCAAATATATATATTCTCAATGAGATCTTTGCTTGTAGTGGTGGAGATTGCTGGAGATATTAAAATTCCATTAAATTTATATAGTTTATACCATTGAGAATGGCCACGTGATAACAGATGACCTTAAATGGGAATTTCATACCCATTTGGTGGATGATGATTAATATCAATTGGACTCGTTACAACTGACCTATGTAGAGGAGTGTGGAGTATCCAGTTTGTAATTATTGTTTTTTAATCAAAAGATTAAACAATATATGGGTTAGGATCAATTTGATGATATTAACTATAAGTCTTTTCATATACAGGTATTATTTAGTGATGCACAAGATGCATTCTCTAAATTAAAGGAGCATGTGTTCCTCTATCGAGGAAAGACTATGGTTAATTTTATAAAACACAATGAGGTATTGGTGGATTTTCAAACACCCCCCTTAGTGTAAATTCATGGAGTATAACTGATGTAAAATGAAATTTGATGAATATTTTGATGTTCTAGAATAAATTAGTGTTTCCTTAATTTTTTTCCAAGATGCAAAAACTATCAGTCAATAAAGGTGGAGTAATAGGTTGTAGCTTCTTTCCCGAAACCACTATAGGTTACTAATATGAAATTATATGAAATGTTTATTTATTATTTAATGTGAATGCCTCAAATTTTTGGAGTTTACAATGATATATGGGTGATATTTAATTAAATATCCTATTTATATAACTTCATTTCAATTCTTATGTAGTGTTTGAGTGAGATTTATAAAATCTTGTATGTGTGAGAGACTATATGAATGCAATGTCTACCTAAAATAATTTTTTTTCATCTAAAATACACATCCCAATTATAGATATTATTGTAATATAAATTCTTGACCTATTTAGAGATTATTACGAAGTTCCAACCTGAAATATATGGCCATAAATAACATACCGTTCAGGTTTTGGAGGATATTTTGACAGCCTATATGCATGACTTTGGTTGAACATTTTAGTATCGCATAACTGTTGTAATGTTTTCATTATATAATTTCAATATTTCAAATATTAGAATATAACTATTCATGGACATAAACAAGATTCCATGTAAGTAAATCTTAAGATGAAATGATATTGGAGAGTTATATATTATTAGGTAGAATCAAGTTTATAAAATGATGAATATGTTTTTGGAGATCTGGTTCCCAATGAGGACAACTTAGAGTTTCAAGAAATCATATACATACTAACATCATAGGCCCTTATAGTTTCAGCAGGGAGACCATTTCATCCTAAAAACCACACCAAGATGATGGTTTAAAAAGTTTGGATTCATTAAAAAACATTTTTTTAATCAAGACATTCCAGATAAATTTCAGGGATTCTAAGGATTCATATGACCAAAAAATACAACTATAGTTGGATTGGGTGGATAATATCTGACACATGTGTTAGGTGATGAGGTAAATGTGAGATCCCTAAAATGATTTTACCATATATAAGAAAGATACTATACATTTGGATACCATTATAGAGTACCCAGTGGTGATTGAGAAGCAACAGGATATAACAACTTGGGAGAGGACTAGTTTTCTTGTACGAGTCCTTCAAATGCATGAGATCTACTAGGAATGATTATGGAAACCTGAGAGACATTTTTTATTTCATGACCCTCGTATATTTTAGTATATGGTTATTTTTTGGGAAAATATATTGTACGATTTTTATATTTTAGTGACATTCATTTTTTTATGGAACCATTGAATATTTTAAATTATAATCTTTAGTTTTACTCTACTTTGGAATTGATTAACTAGTGTCACCTGACCTCAGTAACGATATATAAAAAATATTAAACACAAAAATATATATATATATATATATATATTCATTAATCAAATAAGTCCAATTTTGTTTCTCATTGAAAAAAAAAATCATATTTAAAATCTCGGAAATCAATTTTAACTAGAATGTGGAGTTTACTATAGGCACATTATATGGTTGTAAACATCAGACTTTGGGTTGATTCATAGTCATGGGGATTGGAATAGATGAATAAAATAAAATAAAATTCATTATTAATTAATTTTAATTAATAATGACTCCTTCTACATAACCAATGTTATATACCATCTATAGGGTTATACACATAACAATGGGAGATTTAGATGATGGGACGATCATTATGGGAGAGGACCTTCGACATTTGATATCACGATATTTGGGGTCTGAAAATCAGATTCCATGTATCATAACATCAATGATGAAATTATTTTATCCATCCAATGATAGAGAAAATAAATCATTAGTTTTTAGTGATCAATCCAATCATTTTGTAGGGATTTTTTATTTTTCTATTTTCTCCATTTTATTTAAAATTATAGATTTGATATAGTTGATAACATTGATTTCTCGAAAATTTTCCTAATATAATGGCCCATCCAATTTATGATTATATTTATATGTATTAATTTTTATTGAGTACTTAATCCCTTATATTTTCATCGGTTTTTATGTATATTTTCAGTCGGAGCTATATCAACTAACTGTTTAATTCAATTTCATGTTTCCTTTTTTATCCCACTATTCTACATGTTCTTCACCATCATCCCCATTTTTTAGAGTGGATTGAATATTTTATATCTGTAATGAAATTTGATCAATCCTTAAAAATAATTTTGATTTTATTTAAGGCGATTGTTTTATGATATTTAGTTAAAATAGTAAAAATGAAATATATTCATGGATCATGATTGTTATTCCTATTTCTTTGGATGAGAAAAATCAATAATATTTTGAATAAGTTTAAATTATGATGAAGATGGGTTCAGAGAACATCCAATTTTTAGGGAGGATCCCTATTCATATAACTATTAAGAATCATGGATGATAATTTTTGGAAAATAGTGGTTGGATGGATTTTGGGATGAAGACATAAATATGGTTCAATGAACACTACAACACAACATATATCCCATGGATAAGGTATTAGGTAGATGTGAATGCACATTACATGATCATGAATTAAACATCTTGTACTACATCTAAGGTTATGTGGATTTCATATATCATCCCTTGGTCATAGATTTTGAATCATGGGTAGTACATTCTTTGTGTAATTTCATTTCAAAGGAGGTATTGGCCTTAGTGGTGATATCAGTCTGACGATGTATAGTGGGTAAGAATGATAATTTATTCATAGTGTTCATTATGTGTTGATTTATTTTTGGAATTATAATCCAAGTGGATGTTAGAATATGATCTCCCTGGAGATAGATATATTCACACTAAGAACATGAGTCCCATGTATTTGATACCGGTAGGGTATGTACACTACAAAAAATCCAGTATTAGGCCCCAAATCTATTGAGTATGTATTCCCACATTATCAAGATTAATATGTTATTTTGTCCTCCACTACAGTTGATGCTCCCTCGATTGAGGAATCATCTAATGATGTTTGGTTCTTTTGTTATATTCTCCTACTATTATGTAGGATTTTGGATTTGATTCGGGATTTGTGGAAGTTAGGTATGACTCAAAACATATCATATGATACTATGGTTAAGAAATAATCACCTATGAATTATTATGGTAATTTTTTCTCTTATGGGTCTCTTATTTATCATATTGTGTATTTTCATAACTACATTCATGTAATTATTCTATTTATGTTGTTTGGGTGTCCTATTGGTTTTGTATATACTACACATATATGAGTTTTCCAGTATGTTTTATATCATAAACAAATGAATGTTATCTTGGTGGATACACAGAAAAAACCAACGAATGTAGAGTTTAGTTTAAACATGAGTTTGTGACCACATATGGTAGTTTGTTCCCAAGATATTCAGTATGAGTCTCTCTTATATCCTCCTGAAATTATACATGATAGGATAAATTCTAGTTTTTTGAGGTTTATTTTTCACTTATTTCATGGCTGGATCGTATTTCAGAACCATTATTTTCAACAAGAAGTTTTTCATTAATTTTCATACTTATTAGGGTTATGAGTGTTAATTATTATCAACGAAAAGTTTTATAGGTATATTTATTTTTTGGTACCGGTACCTTACGATGACACTGGACATCAAGTGATACTATCCTACATAGAGCTTGTTTCAATCCCCTAGCCTAATAGTGGTGGGATTAGGGTGGAACAATAAAATTTTTGGCTATCTAATAATGAAAATTGTGGGTTGCGTCATGCCCAGTTATCTTTGGGTTTTATCCATGTTGGGATCCTATATTACAAATTGAAGTTAGAATAATCTTCATAATGGCTGGATGGGATGACTTATAATTAAGAAAAAATTTCATTTGTCTCATGAATTTTTTTATACTGTTATATTATTAATTTCTTGGATGGGATGACCTATTAAATTTTCTAGTTTATTAGGGTTTCTTAGGGGGAAAACAATTTTAATGATACATTTAATATTAGGGAAAACAAAAATTGAAAATATGAATGAAACATTATGATATATGATTTGAATTTTTATGAACCAAATAATACCTCTCTTAAAACAACCAATCAAATCTATAAATTTTAAATAATATTTTTGGCTTCATTAGGATTATTTTTGGTGATTTACTTGAAGAATTAATACATTGTTCATTTTAATGGATTATATTATCAGCATATTTAATATAATACTCCATAAATTACATTCTCGTACTCTCTTTTTAATTATAGAATATTGAATATATATTTATGGATTAATCCATTGGTTATGTAATTTTTGAAATAATTTGGATAACATGATTATTAGATTCACTGAATTCTGTCCTAAAATTTAATTTTGTAAGCATATAAATTTTGGGAGTTCAGTATTGATTGAAATAATTTAATTGCATGTTATATATTAATGTGTGTGATCAATGAAATTGATTAAATATATTTTTATATGGAATCAACATGAATTTTTTACTTAGGAATAGAAAATAAATCCACTAAATATTTTAAAATAATTGCAGCATGTGGTTAGGTTGGGTGGTATTGAATTTATTTTTTATTTTTTTGAAATTACATTTAATTTTTAATTTATTTTTATATTTTTGAGAATGATAGGTTAGAAATAATGTTTAATGATTCATATTATATGCAAAATTTAATTTGTAATATTTTATATTCATATAATGTGATTTGGATGATGTAATCTGGTAAAAAAATGCACATGTGGTATTCAGTGTAATTTTTTAAAGGAATATATAATTTAGATGATATATTTTAAATTTATTGGGAAAATTATTTTGATAAAATTATGGATGTTTTCATGAGATTAAATTATTTGGTTTAAATGATATTAATATGATAATAATTCAGTGATTAGATTTTGTGATGGAGGTATATATTTTATAGAGTGTTTATGATGTCTTTATTTAGAGACGTGAGTTGATAAAACAATATATAAACCTTGTTGTGTAATTAGATTAATAATTATAAATAGTTTGATATAAGTGATGAGAATAATAAAAAAATATTCATTTAAATGGTTGATGTGGTTTTGATATAAGTGGATAAATGATATGTAAGGTTATTGTTATTAACATTATAACATTTATATTTTTTTATTTCATTGATGGTTGATATTTCATTTAACACTATATATGTGAGAAACATTTGAGTGGGATTGTACATGCCTAAAAGATTGTGTTGTATTATATTCTAGGTGATTACAATGTACATAGTTTATTTAATAGGAATCTACAAATATATTCTATTACTTATAAATGATACTTTTTAACATTTGTAGAGTTTATGTTATCATTATATAAATATAAAATGTATATATTGGGGATTTTATATTAACTTATTGAATAAATATTACCTAAAAAAATTAGTTTTATGTGGGATATGTACTAAAATATTTACTAATTATTTTTTACATGAAATGTAATGTTAAAAATCACCCATGAATCTGTTTGGGTGTAAGAAATGGGTTTTTCTCATGATGATCCAATCAAAAACACTAATTTTCATATGAAAATATTACTATATAGTCGTTTTTAACAAATAAAAGAACACAAAAATTGAATGATTTATGTGTTAGATAAAATTTTATAAGAGTAATCATGGAAATTTAGAGATAATGATGTTGGGAAGAAATCACTACTCCAAATAAGGATAATAATGAGTTCCTTTACTGCCCCATTTAGTAGTGTAACTCTCACTCAATGATTTGACTTCAACATATGCATGAATATCCCACTACATTTTTTATATGTGAATTTATAGTTTATTCAAGAATCCTTGAGTTCACAAGTCATCCACCACCAACATAGAAAGAAAATACCATACTCCTCAGTTAAGAGGTCACTCTACTCACTCTCGTTTTATTCTCTAAATCACTACTCCCTATCCAATCCACAAAAAACAATTTAATTTAGAAAAATAATATATTTTGACTTTGATTCATTAGATGTGGGATAAAACATATATAAAATATGGATTATATTAAATATCCTAAGCCTCTTATTCAAATTCCCTTCTAAATTTCTTAATGTCAAACTCGATATTGAAACAAGATTGCATAATGACATTATGGAATATAAAAATAAAAATCTTAGAGGAATTCGTTACTTATCTCTCCATAATAAAATACTTTAGGATCAAAATTATAATGATTATCAGATATAAATATTAATAAAAGAATAAAATCAATGATATAAATATATTATATAAATTTATATATAGAAAAAAATTAAATCAAATCAAAATTATAATGATAATGTTTTGAATGTTTTACAATAAAATTCATAAATGATGAAATAGGAATCATATTTCACTGTTCATTATAACTAATAAAATTTGTGGAAATGGTAATTTATGCTTTCTCCCTAGAAGTTCTCCCTTTTGAATAAGTTAATGGGTGCAATTTCTCTATGTATGAACACTCATCAATCTAACCTGGGATGCAAACATACTTCAAAATGAAAATATATATTTATTATCATTAATGTGTAATATATAAAAGCCATATGGTAACTTTTTGTTAATTTCCAATTTTGGAAGGCCATGGGAATGAATAATTTTTAATTTACCTTACGTTTTTAGGTTTTTCTATAATTCTTCTTTAATCACATTTGAAAATCCGGACTATCCGAGTTAATATCGCATTGTAGTTAGAGATTAAGTATACACAGAATCAATTTGTAAAGTATCCCTTTGTTTTTATCTAACTAGAGTGTCTAACAGAGTGGGATTAATAGAATATTAGTGTTTATGATATCTAGCTAATCTTACATAGTGGGGTATTTAGTACAGAATTTACAAGTTGAAATTTTATATAGTGAAAGGTTAACATTGTTATTCTTATATAGATAGTGGGTCGGAGATGTCAATATAGTTAAATGAGGATTTCAATCCGAAACAAAACCGTATTTTGGAGATTTAACATTAATAAACTTCCTGATACATCCTTATATAATCCCAAAATTATAATAGTTTGGGGGTGTTTAATCTCCTATAAAAATAATATTTTCCAATTAATAGTATACAAGCTTAACCCATTAAATATTAATATCATAAATATCTATTTTTAATAAGACAAGGATCTTAAAAAATTTAATTTCACATTAAAAATAAACACTAAAAACTAAATTACAATTTATATAATTAGATCATATTTTTATATAAATCTAGAAAATCATAATTTTAACTAATGTCATAGTTATTTCCATTTAATTAAATTCAATATATGTATTTACTCATTGTAATTCAAAAAAATATTTATAGTCTTTAATTGAAGAATGTTTCTAATTTAATTATGAATTGGTAAAAAGTGTAATAAATATGTATATTAAATAAATAATGGAAAATGTAAGGGAATATATGAAATTAAAAATACAAATAAAATATTATCTTTTATCATTCTATCACATCCCCACACATAGTCCACTAAACTCTGGGAAACTTTTAAGAAATTTCATTAAAAAATAACATTACTATGTTTCAATACATGTATTATATATTACAAAATAAATAATCTCATCCATTATAAAAATAATAATTATGATTCCATTATGAATTATTCTTACTACTTCAGTTTTCCTTAATCATGTTTTTTTCTTTCTAAAATTATTTATTCCACTAATGACTTACCACATCAATAATTTTTTTATTTATAACTAATTTATTATATAAAGATACCATTATTTTCACTTCCAGAGTTAATGTGATCTACTAAATGGTATAAATATACTATTTTATCTATTAGAGAGACAAGTTCTCTGCATAAAAAGTATTTCAAAAAAATTGGGGTTCATGGAATGTAGATATTTAATAATGGAAAATATTATTATAGAATGAGGTGTTTTAATTTTTATAGCTAATGAATGTTAAATATTATCATGATTACAAAATTTATTTAATGTCAGTCATCTGCTTAAAACATAACCCCTATATACATTTTCCCCTTTGTTTGCTTTTTTAGGAAACAATTATTTATTCAACCAACGTAGCGTAAACCATCAAAAGATATTCTATAATAACACCCCCTCTATACACTAATAAAAAATTCTTATAAAAAATTAAAAAATAGATAGGTAGGTATGGATTAAAAAAACATGTATTGTGACTTTACTAATAGGAATTTTATGGTTTCAAAGGATTTAAGGGTTTTAGATGTCAAGGTGGCCTAAAGAAATAAATTTTTATGTGAATTTTTGAGGAAATATAGACTCAATAATACGTCCCTCACATGAATTCTGTATTATCAGAAATGATTCAATGTAATATATTAATTAAATATATATCTCAAAACTCTTTTGAAATTGATTAAGAGTTAGAATATATAATATGGGTTAATAATATCCCGTAGGTAAGGGATAATAATTCTTGTACTATCATATCTAAAAAGGGACATTCCTTTCCAGCTAAATTAAATGAGATTAATTCAATCAAAACCATAAATTGAAACACATTATAAATAATTTAAACTAAATAGTTTCAAACCTAGTGAAACCCTCATAATTTAGCAGATTTATTTTAAGGATTAGTATAGTCAAAAATTAAATTTCTCAACTATTTAAAAAAATTAAAAATAGAAAATACATGAGTAGGTCCTAAAACTATTGTACAATTTAAAAAAAATATATCTATTACTTCCCCATTGTAGATCACTCATAGTAATATTATGATAAATAATAAATTAAACTAATGTAAATAAAGTAATTTTACCATATATAAAAATATATTTATCCATGTATTAATCTTCACTAATAATCTATTTTTAAAACTGAGAAATTATGAAGTATGAACATGATATTCTATAGCATGTATGAAAAGAAACACCAAGTGTGTAGGGGAATGTAATAAAGAAATAATAAACTATATATATATATATATATATATATGATTATCAATATATTATATTTCTTGAAATTCATGTGTTAATGGGTTTGAGTATGTCACACTCACTATATACTTTCATTGATACCTTGTTTTACACGCAAGAACGAGTTTTACTAAACCACAATATATTAATAAAATAATATTATTTTGTATAATAAGATAAAAAATAGCCATTAAATTTTAGTTTATGAATATTATTTTATAGCTTATGGAAATATTTGGATTACACAAATATAAAGTTAATTCATAGGTTACAAATTAATTGTGAATGAATATAGGATCCAATTGAATATAAATTTTTTTATAGAAACAAATTTTTATTCCATAAAACTGTTCAATCCAAGAAAATAAAATTAAACAAAATCTGTGAGTGATATTAATGAAATATATATATTATTAATTCAATAAAATAATATTGAAATTCGGCCAACAGAATCTATATTCATAAGATAAATGTAAACCTAATATTATATATATATACATATATATAATATTTTTCAAGAGGTACTTTTACCACATGTTAATGTAAAACCTATTTAAAATATTTTTTTTAATTTTTTTAGGAAATAATCTCTAAAAACTAATATAATTTTTGAAATTATAACATACTAATTATATTAATGTGATTTTTTTATTTTTCTTGGAAGTTTTATTTTTTGATGAATAAGAAAAAATACAGAATTTTAATTCAAATATTATTTCTCATCAAAATAATTCATAAGGTTAAATTATGTTTTTATGTGTTTTAATATTCAGTTCAATAAAATTTAAATCATTTAATCTAATTTATGTCATTGTAATCAACTTTACAGTGAAATTGGATATAAATACATCAAAAAATTTGTACATTTTTTCTTTAAAACTTCACTTTGTGAACCTATTTATGGTATTAATTTTAAAATAATTCATGTAAATTTTTTGTTAATAATTTTAAAAATGTATTTCATAACTACAATGACCATAATTTTTACTTTTTAAAATTTAAAAAAAATCGTGTAAAATATTACAGAAAATGATTAAAATTAATTTCAGAAACTAGAAAAGAAATTATCTTATAAAGAAAAAAATCGTAAACATAAGGGAAAAAATGAAGTATTCAATTTTCCAAAATCAACTTTTTATCCATATTTCTACCCTATCATCCCTTTTCTCTATGAGTATTCATTATTGGATCCACCTTTCATAAGAAAAATTTAAGGACATGAATAGTAACAAATAACACTTCCCTTATAATTTAATTAAATATCATATTATGTTATATGGTTATAGAAAAAACAGTCATTTAATTTATTTTATTATATCATATCTTGTTTAAATTATAATTAAAAATATTTACCTTTTATTAAATATAAGTTTAAAAGTGATCAAATTATTAGTATAAATATAGAGTTTTAACAAATCAAATTGACCCGAACAAAGGATTTCAAGACCTCCCCCAAATGGATCATGACCTATGACTGAAATTATTTGGAGCTTATAAGGGATATAGAATCATTGGTATTTTCCCATGACCAAATCAATGATAATATCGAACAACATAATCAAGATTGAAAAAATTTATTTGATATGTTTAAGATCATCGAGATCTTGTCCCAAACCAGGTACGTTGAACCACCCAATGAAAGTCTCATCCTCATGAAGTTTACTCATAGGGATTTTACTAGTGTATATATTTATCAATACCCTAGAAATATTATTAAATATATTATTCTATATATAATAATGAATACATATTCATCCAATTAATGTTTACTTATATTTGATTTTTATTTTAATAAAATAATACAAAAAAAATATTTTTTGATAATATTCAAATTCAATTAATGAATTTATTGATGAAATAATGGATTTTTGAAATAAATAATATTTTCATAAAATATTATTATTAAATAATTTATATTAAATATTATTGATCATATAATCTTTCTGATGTAAAATGTAATTTTTATAAGGGATTAAATATTGTTATTGTCAAGAAACGCATAATCACTTAAAAAATATCTTTTTTCATTTTAAAATTTAAAATAAAAATATTGATAAAATTCTATAGAAAAAATAAATATTATTTTTGGAATCAAAGTATCAAAATTATAAAATAGTGATTTTTTCAAATTTTTATGAAATAGTGGAATTTTCTGGTCAAAATTAAAAATTGTATAAATTTTCATTGTGTATTGTCACAACATATTGACCTAAAATATATGTAATAAATTCTATAAATTTGATCCCCAATCAAATATATATATTACAATTAAAAGTTTTTATTTTATATTTTTTTTGTTATTTTTATAAATCCTTTATTAATCTTCTAAATCCATTAATATATTGCATGGTGTGATAATCATTTCTTTAACAGTATGAATCACTAAAAAATCTACATTATTATTTAATTATTTTCATCCCCTGGTCTTATAAAATAAAAAAACCAAATCCAATTTTTTGAAAACAATGGGATGGATTTTGGGATTGTTTATTTTATTATATAGTTTCCAAAACATTAGATTGAGAAATGATAATGAAATCCCCACTTATTCACTAAATAAACACACCTTTTCTCTCATTTATAATCACTGAATTCCCATAATGATTATCCATAATATTCCATCCACTCTCTATATTCCTCCAAGTTTTCCTCAAATTTTTCAGGAAGCTCCTCCCAAGCATTTGAACTAACACACTAAAGTAAGGGATCTTCACTATCGCTTCATTAATGATTTTTTTAAATATTATGCATTACATTTCAAATTCCAAATCATGTTACATACCATTATATGTCTCTATTAATTCTCTTTTTATTTTCAAATGATTAGATAACTCTTTCTATCCCATCAACCCATTTTATGAATTTTAATGTGATATTGTTATGCTACTGAAATTCCACCCCTATTTTCAATGCGAAAATATTTGTGTAGAATGTAACATCCCAACCCGGATAACCTCTAAGATGGTGGCCATCCCAATGCTTCACAAGACCTCATGCACATATTCCTGAATTCTAGAGGATGCTGACTAGTAGCAAGGGCCATTTTTCGTCAGAGGGGGAGTCTATACCCTCATATGTAATAAGTATTATCATAGGGGAAGTAAACAACAACAAATAATAAATAGAGGAAACATGTGAATAAATAAACAGCAGTACGTGAAATATTAATAATCCAACTGAATAATAATCTAGTGAGGAATGTCACAAAACAATGTCATTCCATGTTGTATTTCTAAACTTAAAGTACAGAAAACAGAACCCAAGAATGATATCAAAAAAAATAAAAGAAAGAAAGTGCGACAATTGCATCATGAGAAAGGCTCAGTCCTCTGCCCAAGTCTCCATCCTAAGCAGCAATAATCAATAAATAATCAAAAGCAAAAAGTTTCCTTTTGAAAATACTTGTAATCATATAATCAACACGGGTGTCAACGACTCCCGAGTATGGTGTGAGATAAAATTTTAGTAGTCTGGCAACCACGGTGTCTAATCATTTCCATTTCGTGCAATAATAAATTGCAGTGTACCATTATATAACAATTGCAGATAATTTATTATGTCAAATGATATAAATAACTCTTCCTTGGTTCCAAGTGGGACCCATGCTTAATCACCAGTTTCATCCTTTTACATAATTCTGAAAGGAGTACCTATAAGTAGAATACACATATGCGTATATATGAAGCCTAGAAGAGTAAGTTAAAATAAAGAAGAGGCACACCCCTAATATTGTGCTTAAACATGGGGTCTAAGTCATGTGTCAACCAGTTGTGAATCAATATACCATAAAATATCACAAATCTCAAGAGACTAAAAGTGACATAAATATAAACCTTTAGTGCATCTTTATTAAGGTTCATGTTGAGTGATAGAGTCAAACTCATCCCAAAGGTATCGCCATGGAACATCCTTGAATTATCCAATACCACTGAGCCTATCCAAGGCAATCTTTTGAATGACCTTGTATCGCACATGGCATGGCATTACCTTGAGTTTGTCCAAATCTCGCAAAAAGGGGTCAAGTGTCATCCAAGACTGGTTTAGCCACATTTCAAATGAATATGTCCCAATGGGCCCTTTTGGAACAAGTATCAATCATAAGTATTAGAAATCGCAAGGATTTCTCGATCCGGAAAAGCCACGAACACCGCCCCTCGACACATAGAGGTAACCGCCAGGAACGAAGGGTCTAATTATGGCCCTAAATACGGGATCCACCTCCTTTCCTTCCTGGAATTTAATTAATGTTTTCACAGTAGTAGATATGATATCAACATATGTAATTGTATCTTGAAACCAAATAGAATCAACCATGCATCACAAGGTACAAATTAAATATTACATCATAACAATATTAATAAGGAAAGATATTGCATCAACATAAGAAAATAATTGAACTTTTAAATAAATAAATAATTCAGCGAAACCAACTACCTAGAATCAAACAATTCAAGGTTCCTAATTAATCAAAATTAATAATTTAAATTCAACACAATAAAAATAAGTTGTACAACACATGCAGCTAATTAAATTAAATTCCTAAACAAACACATGTAAATAAATAAATAATTCAGCACAAACCACTACTAATGATCCAACAATTCAATTTTCGTAATTATTCAAATATAATTTTTTAAATTAAACACTAAAAAATAGGTTGCAGAAACACATGCAGTTAAATGAATTAAATACTCAAGCTAACCTAATTTATATAGACCATGTCAGGACACCCAAATGGGTATCTGACCATGTTGAAACAATTTATAAAATCTAATTCATGATAAAAACGGCTTAATAAATAATGTGAAACAATTAAATTGAAAATTTTGGTAAATTTAAACAAAAGAGGTAGGCACTGTTGAACAATAGAACAACACATTTTTAAAAATCCCAATGAAACGGAAGTAAAGTGTGTAGATTACCTACCATGTGGTCACAGATAACTCTAAGAACCACAATAGACTTTTATTTGACCTAAAACAGAAGAAAATGAAGGATTTTAGACAATCCCTAAAATAGGGTAAATAACTTTCGTGATGAATTGCATGTAGAATACTCAATGAAATCGTACGATTCAACTTGTTCAAGGTTAGCCTTTCCCTAATGTTTATTTCTCTCCTAATAGTGAATATATTGGATGATAGATAGAGGAGATATGGTCTTCCGAAGGAGGAGGAGAGGGGGGCACCACCTAGGGGGAGAGGGAGTGCGACATGTGGTTGAAGAGGAGAGGAAGAGATAAAAAATGGAATGAAAAGGAAGAAATAGAAAAGAAAAAAATTGAAAAAGAAAAGAAAAGGAAAAAAAATTGAATCGAATCGAATGGGTAAAAATGAAAAATAATAAAAATAAATAAATATTGAAATCTCTCATTTTAATTATTTTTTATTTTATTTTTTTCGTAACCCCATTTCTATTTTATCTCAACATTTGTTTTTTCTCCTTCTTTAATTCTTTTAAATTTTCTTTAAATCTATTATTATTCATTTCCAACTTTTAATAATTATTTTAATCCCAAACACCATGCTAATTCCCAACATAACATTTTTCATAAAACATCAAAAATTAATTAACTTAATTAAAAAGTTATACGGGACCCGCACCGAGGTAAGAAGATGCGCGCACTCGGTCGATAAAAATAATTAGACAGCAACAACGTATAACGCCCGCAACATAATTTAGGTAGAATAATTAAAATTATTATTATTTAATTTAACTCATTAAAAACACAATTAATTATTTAAAAATAACAACCATTAAAAAATGATAATGATTAATAAAATAAATATTAATTGCGTATTTGTTTTTAATTAGAACAATTAATAATATAACATAAATTTCAGTTCTTAGTTATTATTTACACCACAACATGATTTATTAATTATAGATATTCATTTTCATTTATTATTTTCAAAATAAATAATAATGTTAATAATAAGATTATTAATATATCTAATTTCCAATAAAATATTTATAACGTAAATAAATTTTCATTGGCTGAGATATATCCAAACATCAGACAATTAAAAAAGTTATACCATCCCTAGGTTAAACTCAACATTCTAGAACTATCAATTTTCTCATATTTCTCATTCGACGCACCGTTTGTGAGAAAATAATTATTAAATATTTAAAAAATAGGAATAATTAATTAATTAAAAATAAATACCCTATTGTCAAGTGTGAGGGTGCTAAACACGTGATGTGAATCAAGGTTATACCCAACCTAAGGTAAAACCAATATTCTGAAACTAATAATGACCTCATATTTCTAATATGACACACCATTTGAGAGTTATTTTAATTTTTTCAAAAGGAAAACACACATGTATGAATAAAAATAAACTTAATATTTTTATTCTATATGTGCCATAGTGTCTATTATTAGAAAAATGTTCTGGAACTCAGTTTTTAAAACTGGCCTGCCCATTTAAAAAAAATAATCAATTTCCATCGCTTTTTCATTCGGTTCAAAACACAGGACGTTACAACCTACCCATCGTAGAACTTATCATCCCTGAGAAAATTTTGGGAACAACATAACCTTCTCCCGATAGAAAAGGGTCATGAAGTCTCACACAAAAGGTTGTGTCACGTCTCTAAATGCCCAACTCACTTTCAAACATTGTTTAGGAAATAGGCACATAAGCCATTAAGATCTGTGTGAACGCTCATTCTCTAACTGGAACCCCGAAATAGTACTTATCCAGACACGTTAAGCTTGAGAAAAGACCATATCATCATCTCAACAAATTCATGCCATGTTACATTCCACAATAGGTTTTAAAGTTAAAAAAAGCAACATCTGAGTAACGACACCTTGCAATATCAGAATTTGGTACAAGAAATTCCCTTAAGGGTTATAGTGTGGCCTCTCGTTTGATTTATAAAATGGATAAAATGGTCAATTCCCCATCACCCTTAAAGCCCAAGTAGAGCCATATTTTTATGAAAAGACACGGTAGAACAAAACCTTACTTGTCTCACCTGATGATGTGTCAAAAAAAGTTCCCTTACTGACCACATTATTAAACAAGACAATGTACTAGTCAAGCCACATCAGAGGACCATTTAAGAAGATGCTTATCTTAGATGGAAGGTGTTTTATAGACTAAAATGTGATGTATTCTTCAAAGTTATATCATATTTATTGCGAATTTGCCCACCGATGTTCATACCCGACCCACGGTGACATTCTTTGATTTAGGAATCACCGAGCCTGACAAAAAGTCTTGGGTAACCACAGATTGACAAAACAAGAGTGAAAGGAACTAACGTAAGGTAGATCATACTCCATGTTTATGGGGAGATGTTGGTATAATGGAAAGATTCCCATATCAAAACATTGACAGAGCCTAGAGCGGCATAGGGCTAGTGGTCAGGTTAGAGGAAATGAATGGTCTACAAGAGTTCTTCAAGGAATTCCAACACGGAAATCCTAGGGTCACTCAAAAATAAACAAATCCTCTATAAGAATGATGGATTAGTGATAAATACTAAGAAAAACACCCTAAACAATCTAAATAACTTTTAAATCTTTAGAATTATGTAAGACCGATGCTCTCTTAGTGTATCAAGGATGAAGGTAAGATAGAGGACATGCTCGTCACCTAAGGAAGAGTACACTAAGAGGATTATAAGATTATAAGATGGAAAACATTTAAACAACTGGCATAAAAGACCTTAAAAACTGACTGGTGTGTCAAAACACCTGAGTCTTTAGAAGTCATCATAGGCACTGGGACAAACTTGATTCTTTTAACACAATAATTCATTATACTAAATAGATTATCTAAAATGTATTTAACAATGAAAGACATGACGGTTACACAGAACTCAACCAGTTTATCAAAACATTAAGTACCCAATGACACTATGTATGTGAACTCATACTACCCTGAGGTGATACAGAAGCAAGACATCTTTTATCTCGGAGGACAACATACAAAATCATCCATCACTATTGTGAAGAGAGGGTCAAATGGACTAATAATCCACGAACCATTCCTATGGCATGCCCATCCTGATGGAAAATAGAATTACTCAATGTATAATACCAAAACTGAAAGACCAAGAAAACATGACCACCCGTCCGAACATGGGTGTCATTTTATGAAAGGGGTATGACTATGGAAAATGCTATCTGAAATCTTCTATTCCAAAAAAACTCATGGAGGAACATAAACTACCCTTATACTAGGGTCTTAAATAGAGGATATTTCTATTGGTTCTACATCCAAGCCCTTTATATTTAATCTCATATAGTATTTAATCATAAAAATATTTAATCCAAACATCAACTACAATTTTCAAAACAAAACATAAGGTATATGATCTTAACCAATGCTTCAAGGAAAAAAACAAGTGAGTTTTATAAAACTAAATTTTAAAACATTTTACATTATTTGAAATAATTTCCTTAATTATTAAATCTATAACATAAAATATTTTTATGAAGATAAGGAAACCTATAAGGGTCCAAATAAGACAACTTGTGTTCTTTAGAATGCAACCCAAAAACAATTGTTTATTTATTAAGAGTTACAAAACCCATACTAGGTTATCTCATAAGGACCATGAATCAACAAGCCTACTTGGTCCTGGTTGTGCCTTTATATAGTTAACCGACTCATTTGAAATTATAACAGGCCCAAACACATATCAGCCTAAATATATGGTTGCCTATCGACCTAATAAGTAACAATACACTTTATTGTTTTTTGGATTTAACTCCAATTCAATGGAAACAAATAAATTTTAACCAAGCAATCCATTACATAAAAACAAGCTTATAGGTCACTACACAGATCTAACAAAGAGATACATATTGTAATCACAAAAGCATAACATTTTAACCATAGAGACATGCTAATAGAGACATAAGAATGATACAAGGAAAACATGCTATTAAACCGGCAACATGGAAATAGGCTAACATGCTAAATATATAACTGAAACCTGGTATCTAAAAGGAATGGTAAATAATTCCAAGGCTTGGAGTATTTTCAAGGAAAACTATTTGAAAATAAAGGATCCAAAAATGAAACAACATGGCATGGAACTCTGCATGGTGTGTGAATTCCTTTGTGTCTAATATGATAAATGTGATGCTTCATCCATAATTAAACAGGAAAAGGGTAAAATATCATAATTTCCATAAATTCATAAGAAGTAGAAATTACACCAATAACTCGTAGTGAAAAAATATCAATTATAACATAGAAAAGTATGAACAAGAATCCCAACCATGGCCACTTAGCCATTTCCCATAAATGGGATGATCAGTTCCAAGAATGACTACTAACCAAGTGCCAACACATTCTTAGTCTTCTTTATACCAAACCAAAATAGTAAGACAAAGGAAAAAATACCACCACTGATACAACTTTGTAAAGTCTCCACCCGGATCACCTCTAAGATAGTCGCTGAAATAGTGCTTCAGAAGACCTCAAACGCATATCCCCAAATGACAAAGGGTTTCAAATAGCAGTGGGGGCCTTTTTGTGCCCAAGGGGGGGACTATACCCTCATTGAAAATACGTATTATCGTAGTGGAAGTAAACATCAACAAATAATAAACACCAGAATCATGGGAATAAATAAACTATAGCATAAGCAATATGAATAATCTAAATGAATAATACTCATGTGAGGAAGAACAGAGAAAAATATTGTGCCATGATGTATGTATAACATGAAAGTACAGAAAATAGAACCCAAGCTTCATATCAACTAAAAAGAAAAGAAACAAAGTGTGACAACTGCATCATGATCAAGGCTTAGTCTTCTACCCTAGTCTCTATCCATTACAGCACAGTTCCCATTGTCAATACTAGCAATCATATAATCTACTTGGGTGTCAATGATGCCCACACTAGGTATGAGATAAAATCCCTGTAGGTCAGAACATGCGGTGTCTAAACCTTTCTGTTTCATGTAATAATAAAATGTAGTTTTCCATTATATAAAAATTGTAGTTAATTTATCAAGTGCAATGAAATAAATAACTCGCCCTGGGTTTCAAGCGGGACCCATACCTAATCACATGCTTCAGCCTAATCCAGAAGTTTGAAATGTGTACCTAAAATTAGAATACACATATGCATATATATTAAGCCTGGAACAGTAATGTAAAAAAAAGAAAGGGAATACCCCAAGCTTTTTCTTTAACATGGGGTCTAAATTATGTGTCAACCAAGTGGGCTTCAACATACCAGAAAATATCTCAAATCTCAAGAGACTAACACCTACATTAATTTTAAACTTCAGTGCATCATTATTAAGGTTCATGTTGAGAGTTAGAGTCAAAAACCATCCCGAAGGTATCTCTACAGAACATCCTTCAATTATCCAATACGACTGAGCCTATCCAAGGTAATCGTTCAACAGACCAGGTATCGCTCATGGCATGGATTTACCCTAAGTCCATCCAGATCTCACAAAAGGGGTCGAGTGTCATTTAAGGCTAGATTAGCCACATTTCCAATGGATTCATCCCGATGGTCACTTTTAGAGCCGATATCACTCATATTATTATAAATCCTAGTGGCGTCTCGGTCCAAAAAAACCAGGAACACCACCCCCCGACACATAGAGGTAACCATCAAGAATGTAGGGTGTAAGAATGGGTTTAATATGAGACCCACCACTTTTCCCTGCCCTAAATTTAATTAATTTTTTCTTAGCAGTTGATATGATATCAACATATTTAATTGCAGCTTGAAAACAAATAGATACAACCATGCATCACAAGGTACAAAATAAATATTACTGAATAGAAATATTAACAAGGCAAGATATTACATCAACATAAGAATATAAATGGAGTTTTAAATAAATAAATAATTCATCACAACCAACTACCAAGAATCCAACAATTCAAGGATCATAATTAATCTAAATTAGTTATTTAAATTGAACACAAAAAAAGGGTTGTGGAATACATGAAACTAATTAAATTAAATTTTCGAACATACACATTTAAATAAATAATTAATTCTGCTCAATGAGCTACAATGATCCAACAATTCATGATTCTTAATTCTTCTAAATTTATTATTTAAATTAAACACTACAGAATAGGTTGTGCAAACACATGCAATTAAATGAATTAAATACTTGAGCTAACAAAATTTATATTGACCATGTCGGCACACCGAAAGGGTTGTCCAAAAATATTGAAACAATTTAAACAATTTAATTCATTATAAATAGGGATGAAACAATAATGAAAAACAATTAAATTAATGAAATTGGGTGAATTTGAAAAAAGTATGTAGGAACTAACGAACAACACCACGTTGTATTTTTATAAATCTCAATGAAATATAGGGAATGAGTGTAGACACCCTACCTTGTGGTTGTAGATGTCTCTATGATCTGCAGTGGGAATTTATTTGACTAAAATGGAAGGAAAAAATGGATTTTAGTAAAACCCCTAAATTAGGTAAAAATATTTCGAAAAAAATTCCACGTAGAATGCTCAACAAAATCGTACAATTCCACTTGCACAAGGTTAGCCTTTCCTTACGGTTTACTGTGCACCTAATGGTGAAGAAACCAGATAACGGGCGTAGGAGATATGGTCTTTTGAATGAGGAGGTGAGGGGTGCACCTCATAGGGGGAGAGGGAGTGTGAGGTGAGGGAGAGGAGGAGAAGAAGAGAAAAAAAGAAATTTAAAAGATAAAAAAGAAAAGAAAAAAAAGAGAAAAACCAGGGAAAATAAAAAAATAAAATGAAATTAATAGGGTGGAAATGAAAACGAATAAAAATAAATAAAAATGAAAATCTGCCATATTAATTTTGTTTCTAATAACCCCCTTCTTATTTTATCTCAACATTACTTTTTATCCATTCTTTAATTCTTTTTTAAAAATTAAAACTATTATTATTCTTTTTCAACATTTAATTAATTATTTTAATCTCAAACACCACGATAAATAATGACATAACATTTTTCATAAAACATTATAAATTAATAAAATTAATTAAAAAGATGTCCAGGACCCATAGTGTAATGCATAGATGCGCGCCATTGTCCACGTAAATAATTATATAGTAACAATATAAAAGTTACACACATTAATTTTGGTCGAATAATTACAATTATTATTATTTAATATAACTGACTAATGACACCATTAATAATTTAAAAACAATAACCATTAAAAAAAGTTAACCGTTTTTAAATAAATATTAATTTCTAATTTGTATTTAATTGGAATAATTAATAATAAAACATTTATTTCATTCCATAGTTATTATTTACACTACAACATGCTTTATTAATTGTGGATGTTCATTTTCATTTATTGTTCTTCAAAATAAAAAATAATTTTAATAATAAATTTATTAATATTTCTAATTGCCTATAAAATATTTATTATGCAAAGAAATTATCTTCAGGTGAGATATAACCAAACTTCTGATGCTCCCGATGGTTATACCATGCCTAGGGAAAACCCCATGTCCATGAACTATTAGTGGTCTCAAATTTCTCATTTGAGGAACAGTTTGTGTGAAAATAATTATTTATTATTTAAAAAATCTAAATAATTAATTAATTAAAAATTAAGGTGATATTTTCAAGTGCATGGGTGCCAAACACCCAATGTAAATTAGGGTTATACCCTACTCAGGTGAGCTCGACGTTCCAGACCAAACAATGGCCTCAAATTTCTCATATAATTCACTATTTGAGAGTAATTTCATTTTTTTGAAAAGTAACAAACAAACATATGAATAAACATAAACATAAATTTTTTATTATATCAGTGTTGCAGTGTCGACTACCGGGACAAAAATTTTCTGATGCTTGATTTTTAAAACCAGCCTTCCCAGTTAACCCAAAAAAAATTTATTTTCTTTTTCTTTTTCATCTAGTTCAAAACATGGGACATTACATTGTGAATACCATACCCATTCCCTAGAAATGGTTTTATCCTTTGTACAGGTGTACTAATTTCAATTGGGTCATATATTTATTTATTCCTCACAAATTTACCAACAAATTATAGTTAATGATAAATTAATCCGTACTGTATAATCTATGTGTCAAACATAAAAATTAGAATGAAATCAATGGGACATGTGCGCCTAAAATTATATAGTGCTACAATCCATTAGATAATGTTTAGACATGTGAGACATCATGTTAGGATAGAGAGTGAGCCTGATTCCTATATTATATTTTTTCTTTCATGATTTCTTAGTAGTTATCCATGACCAATGTTAATGGTGTAGTGTTTTACGTTGTCTGTATATTTTTCCATATTTCCATTATGATTATCATGTTATATCTTGCCTTATTATTAATGTTTTTGATTCTCACCCATTTTTTCTCCATTGATATGACTATTTTATAACATTTATTACCTTATTGCATTCTTAATATCATATAGGTATTTATATTTAACCCCTATAATATTTTTTTCATCATGTTATAGCATGTATTTTTAAAAGTCATGTAAATTTAGAAACACGTTAAGGATGTTTTCGATAATGTTGTCATATCCCATATTCATGATATTATGATATGTATATAACACATACGGATAGTATACATATCAATAATATTTTTTTTATTATGTGTAATTTTAGCTAAGAAATAATTAATTAATCTATAATAATGAATAGGGTTGTAAAAGTTGGTATTAAATGAAAATTTTAGTTATTTTTTAGGATCAGGATTGGAAACGCTAGAGAAAGTCATTTGAATAAAATTAGGTAAAAGAAAACATCCCAAAACATTATTAAATTTAGATTAAATAGTTTATCAATAAAATAAATCCTTTTAGGATAATATAAGTTGATTTGGATCTATTACATATATAAAAATACATAAAATGAAAAAAAAACAATGTTGAACTATACTCAATCAGGAACTCATGCATGAAATTGGAAATGACTGTACAACATTTTTGACACTCTCAGGATATATGATTTTATAAATTTATAATATCAATAATAACCATAATTACGTGATTTAAAAAATAACCTTACGAATATTATTTACAAAATTGATCTTGTATGAAATTGATTGATGCATAGATATTCATATCATAATTTAATACATGTAACTTTTAATTTATATGTTTCATTTTAATAGGATTCTATTTTATGTGTTTAATAGATTGTAAATAATCACATTTAATTTTACCTTTATTCTAGTAAATAGAGGTAAAAATGAGTAATTGGGTAAACAATCATTGTGAAATGCAATTTGATGAATATCCCAATAAAATACCCGAATTGATAAAGGGGAGGGTCACCAATATTATGGTGATAATATCTCATATTAAATATGTTTTGAATAAAACCCTAGATAAAGACGATCACCCAAATCCCCTCAGGAAATAGCAAGATGAAATTCTGTCCTTTATGTGTCAAATTCTTCCAACTATTAATGAATCATACAATCCCTTTATTTCATAACACTAGACAAAATCTATAGAGAAGATATTCTTCATCCTTCATTGTTCTGAACAAAATAATGTTATAATAGTTGTTTATTATATGGATAGTTAAGATGATCATTTTTTGACATTGATGAAGAATGCGAAGCCTGATGAAGAGATAATGGGATTGGGTGGAGGGAATTCTAGAAAAAAATCGAAAAATATTTTCATCAAACTCCCAGATATAAAATTGAAAGTATTTCCATTCACTCAAGAATAAAGTTAAATGATCTATCATAGTTTATGTGGAAAACTTCAAAAGACATGCATGATATAAATCTATCTTTCTCTATACCCTTGATTTCATGGTTGGTCCTTATTTGGTGGGATAAAACCTTGTCTAAAAAATCCTAGGTGATTTTTGACCTTAATATATATGAGGAAATTGTCTGATGTGACCTCAATGTTGAAATGGATATTGGTGAATCTCAAGGGTATCATTAGTATAAGAATCCGAAATGATAGTTTAATTATTGAAGTTTAATGGATAAATATAATTATACTATGAAATCTCAAAATCCCACATGTCAATGGTGAAGAATAAATCCCTTCCAAAATTTTTAACGGGGATAAGTAAATTCTTTAGGTTTATGAAGGAAGGGAACCTTCTTAGAGATTTTCTAAGATAGTCAAATTTTCAGGTAAAAATTAAATTTCACATAAATAAAAATTGTGTATTATTACATCATGATGACCTAAAAGTGATGTTTTAAATAAAATAAATGGGATCAAAAAACAATTTTATTCCATTTAAAATAATTTGATTTTATTTTTATATGGTTTATTTAATAAATCCATTATACATCCTCCAAAACAGTTAATATATTTTATGGTTTGAAAATATTTTTATGATTATGACACACTTCCATATCATAAATGGTTTATTTTATTATGTTCAGACCTTGAAATTTTCAATAGAATAAAATCAATTCCCATTTTTTAGAAACCATGCTCAAAAATCATGGTATTGTTTGTGGTTTTTGTTATTTTATTATATAGAGTCCAAAACCAATGTTTTAGAAATAATAAAAAACTCTCCACTCCTTTCCTATATAAACCCAACCTAGATACCAATTCTCCTCACTAAAAATACTTATATATCATTCTTACTCTTCCCTCTCACCTATATAGTCCAACCAATGTTCCCTAAATTTTTAAATAATATCAAACCAAGAATATAGAGTCACACAATCATGTTTTGGATCCTTACCATATTCTCTTTATTCGTGTTTCATTATTATACTTTGTCTTCCTTTTCCAATTATGACTATTTGGAAAGTCCTTTTATTATCCCTATTATAGATCATTTTATTTGATAATGATGAGAAAACCATTTTTCTCTCATCCAAAGATTTTATGAATTTTTATGTGACAAAATTATTTGCAAAAATTTCACTCCAAATTTCTAAGGAGAAACAATTGTATAGTTAATACCATACCTATTTTAGATAAAGTGTGTTCAAATTTATATACTTACACATCTTTAACACGGAAATTATATGTATTTATTCTACACACTATTAGTTATAATAAAATATCATGATGATTGAATCCTTGTTTTATAATATATGTGGTACATCAAAATTTGAGAATGAAATGAAATTGGCTGGTACACAAAAAATTATGTAGTACTCTAATGAATCGGGTAATGTTTAGTCTAATGATACATAATTTTTGTATAATGATTGAAAATAATTACATTATGGGACTCTATTAAAAATTATGTATTTTAATTTATCCGCGAACTATGTTTATTATGTAGTTTCTTATATTTTTTCCACATTTTTTATGTTTACATTATGATTATCATGATATATCATGACATATTATTCATGTTTATTATTCTCCCTAATTTTATTCTCCAATGAAATGACTATTTATAACATGTATTTCTATATTCCATTACTATTCCATTACATGTCTATATATTTCACCTATTTCTTATGTATTTGACCATTTAATCTCATGCACTTGTAAAAGCCATGGAATTTTAGAAGCATGTTACAGATGTTTTCAATAATGTTGACATAGCCCAAGTTATAAATGTTATCATATGAACCTAATTCCTAAATACATAAAAAATATTGGTATAAAAAGTTGTGTAATTTTAAAATTTATGTAAAAAATCATGAATTAATGATAAATAAACAATAGTGTTTTCAAAAAATATGGGATAGAATTTACTTTAAAAAATTTACTAGAATATCGTTCCTCTGATATAAAAAAAATACTCACCCATCCATATTCCTAACACCTCTAAAGTCACATTGGACCAAAAATGTTATACCAATTATATCCTATAAATCATTAACTTTATCCTAGAAGCCTCCCATTGGAACAAAATTTGTCCAAAGAATCTATTTGGTGCGTTTCAAAAAGGGGTTACCCGAATAAGAGGTAACATCATTCATAAAGCTATTCTATTTTATTTTCATTATCCACCCCCTAAACAATACTTGTTCCATTTTTATATAAGAACACCAACAACCTAAATATATAGGTATTTAGATATTCTAATTTTTTGATATAAGATTATAATCATTTTTATTTAAGGGGTAATTTAAGGTTTTGAGGAATTACAGCCTCATAAAATTATGTCATCCGTTTTTTCCATTACCACATATCATGGTTTTGAATTATGATGTAAATAGTATTTATATATTATATAAATGAAATTTATAATTTTTTATTCCAATGTATGTTTTATATAATAGATTCCGTTTTTTCCATTTAGTTTAAATACGATAACATCATTTTTTGTAGTGTGGACTATTGTCCCCCTCAAAGCGATGTGATTCAGTCAAGCTATACATGGATTCTATAAAGAATGATTTTATTAAACCTATGATAAATATATTAAAAATATATTATAATGTAAGATATTATACTTATATATCATTTAATTTCATTCTTTTAATATGAAAAAAGAATATAAAATCAACATCTAGGCATATATATTCGCTACCATCTCATTGATTAGGGAATTTTATTTCTTATCTATAAATATTATTTATTATTATAAGTACATATGTACTAAATATATATGATAATTAAATTATGGAAATACATTCTATAATTGATTAAATCATGATCTAAGTGATAAGATCATCAAGAAAAATTCAAAACATACAAAAATACTACCCACTAAACACTTGAAATGGTTTAAATATTGAAATTGTGAAAACAATAAAATATTATTAAAAAAGTTTAATAAGTTATTATTATTGGATAATACATGATATTATAATTATAATTATAATTATTTGTTATGTTAAAAAAATAATTTATACCACTATATATGATGTTAAATGATGGTTACCTGAAAAGTAAGGATAAAGGAAGGGACCTTCAACTTACATTTTTTACATCTATGAGATAAATTATAGATTTCCAACTTACATGTTCTATGTAGTCTATCTACTTAACAATATAATATAGTATATAATGAAAAAATTTATATTCATTTTATTTTTAATTTGATTCTTAATTATTTCATATTAATTAATTTTTGTAAAAATTTACCAACTGGAATATAATTTAATAACTCAGTTTTTTTCATTGAGTTATATTAATTCCTCATTGTCCTTAGTCTTATAAGATTATTTGTTTAATAAATATTAATATAATTTTTCTTAATTGATCTTGTTTTATGAGGGATTAAATTTCACACACATTATCTATTCATTGACTCATTCTAATAGCAATGTTATGGTCTTTTCTATGGTTTTATTCATTGTATTATTTTGTTCAAGATTTATTATCCATAAATATACATCAGACAAAATTATTGTACCATTATATAATAATTCCATAAATTTTATTCTCCTATATATATTAATTACATTTTTCATATAATAGTTCCATTTATACACTCCTTTGTAGTTAAAATAAATTATAAATTTATTATTAGAAAACCCGACATCATTTATCTCTTTAGTCGAAAAACCTATTTTCTTCTATAATATATTTCTTTTAAATTTTATTTGAATATTATTTTTTAACCATTCCCAAATTATTTATTAACATAATTTTTAAACATTTATCAATTAAAAATGTTTTGAATGGAATATCCTTCCCTTTTTAAAAAAGATTATATTTTAATCATTTTTTCATACAAAAGGAATAGTCTTTTTACATATTTCATAATGTATAGATTTACCTAAAATCTATTAATTGAGGAATATATCGAATTCTTTAAAGTATAAATCTTACATAAAATGTTTTCAAATGAGAGTTTAAAAGAATTTTTTTTCCAGAAAAATGACATTCTACCCATGATTGATTTCAGAAGATCTTTTATTAGTATTTCCATTTATAAATGAAAACCAAATTTCATTTTAAACCACTTAGGATGGGTCATATTGATTCAATACTTATTCATTCCCTAGATAGATTATGATTTTATTAACCAATGAGAGTTTTTAAATTCACTATATTTATTCCATTGAAATATTCAACAAACATTGATCATTGAACATTATGTTTCTTTTAAATAACGATATCATTTATCATATATATGATTAATTCCTAAAACCTAATAAATTTCTGATTATGGTGTGTTCATGATAGTTATTTGATTAAATAGAAAAATATTGATAAATATTTATATTCTAGTCTATATATATAGTTGATATGGCACATTTATAAAAGGATTATTTGATGAATAAGAAATAATTTGTATAGGTACAACACTGATGGGACCCGATTAATGATATTCCTTTGATGCATCAGTTGTCTCATGGGGTGAGCCAGTTGGAAAGAACTGTGTAGGATTTTACCTGATATTATAAACTCTCTTATGGATGTTATTATTGGTAAAGGTACCATGAACCAAGAGAACATGGAATCCATTAATTAATCATTTAACTCATTTACATTCAATTAATATTTATCCTTGATATTTTGCATCATCATATCTATGAATGTATTTCATTTTATGTTTAAATACATAATAGAAAATGTTTGAGTTATTTTTCTTTCCATAATTATTGTCCCTAATCTAGTAATTCAAATTTCATGTTATTCAAGATATTTAAAATTCCATATTTTCTATGTTCTTATTTATTAGTTTGTTAATTTCCAGGAATGTGTCTTTAGTTATTACCCTTCTATATTTTCTATTCTCATTGATTCATATTTTACCCTATGTATTTACCCCTGTATAGAATTTGAGCTTTCCGTTATTTTCATTACCTTATATTAGATTTCCTAAAGTGTATATGTGAAAGTTATTTAAGGATACACTAGATATAATGGAGTTATTATCCATGGAGATACATTTTATGGGATTATTAATCATTAATAAAAAAGATTCATGTTTTTAACATGCTTTAAGTGAATACCAAACTATTCATGCCATTGGTATTTTATTCCTTGTAAACATTCCATTTTAAAGGTAGTAGCCACTAGCTCTGGGTATTCAAGGTTCTGGAACTACATTAGGTATCTATGTAGGTTTAGTAATAACCTTGGGAAATAGATTTAATAAAAAATAGATTATAGAACACAGACCTATGGTATAATTTGAGGATAAATATAGAAGAACATATTTTAATTTTGTTAAGGTAGTGATTATATGGGTCTTAATAGAAATACATGAACCTCTAGATAAATCATGTAGATGTTTTTTCAGAATATATTTATTAAGGGGTATAAAAACTAATAAGGTTTGTTTGGCCATACCCGAGCGTAAACTAGTAGATGACTCTAGAACATAATGTGGACCATTTTTGACACTACTGGGGGATATGTGTAGGTTAATTCACATTCCCAGTACAAGCCATTATGAATGATTTGAGTATATAATGAACATTAATCACCTAGGAAAAATATGAGGTGCCTTAGATTGAAAATAATGTTTGAAGATTTTTACATCCTAAATTTTTTTATATTTTTTTCCAATATTATAGTTGATACACAAACTATGGTTTTTATATTTAGTAAATTCTTTCATCATATTATTTCCATGATAAATGACAACACTTTTGAAGACCCAGTTATATGTTAGTCTATGTAACTGTTGTACATCCCATTCTCTCTTTCTTGTAATTTTTTTATAAACCCTTCCTTTGATGTGGAATATCAACATTGAAAAAAAAACAATTTATAACCAAGTTGGAGTTTAAATTATGAGAAAGAAAATTATTTAAGGTTGGGATAATGTAATTCCTTGTAATTACAATGTAATAACGTTATAATCGATATTATATATGACAGAATCCTAAAAGCAATATAGGGAATATAATATCCTTATACTTTATGTTGTTCTTGATATTTTTAATCTATGGTTTTTATTGAAATTAATTTCTTACTGTGTTATCATACATCACACATTACAAATAATTTCAATGATATCATTTTTTAAACACAATATTGAGTTTTACATAGCATAAATAATTTAATAAAGTGTTATTATTTTGTGTAGTAAGATATAAACTTGTCATTAAATTTACCATTATAGATAATATTAGTTAAATTATGATAATATATTACTTAAAAAATATAAAATGAATTTAATGGTTACAAATTAATTAGAAATTAATATAATAACAAATGATATATAAAGGAAATTTATTTATAGAAAACTATTTTTATTCCCACTAAGATGATTTATCTTAACAAATTATGTTAATTAAAAATAATGAGTAATATTGATGATATATATATAATATATTTAATAATATATTTTATAAATTTATCTAATATATTCCATTGGCATCGGAAATGATAAAACCTAATATTTAAAAAAATCATTATTTTTCTAAAATTACTTTTAGATCTATTTAATGAAAATATTATTTATAATAAAAATCTTATAAATTTTACATATTTTTTAAATTGGAAAAATAATATTAATGTATGAAATAAAAAAATTAAAATTAGTTTATGTGGATTTATAATTTCTAATATGGTATCATTTTTTGATAAATTATAAAAAAATAATGAATTTTAATTCAATACTGTTTTATTCTAATTTATTAAAAGGGATAAATTATGTTATGGACTGGTTTTATAGCTCAGTTTGATATATTTCAAATCAACTAATTAAAATCATGTCATTTGAATCATTTAACCATTTATATTGTATATAAACTGATCTTAAAGTTTTGATCATTTTTACATTAAAAAATTACTTGGTCATCCCATCTATGGGATTAAATTTAAATTAATTTATTCTTATAATGTGATTATAAATTTGAAAAAAGGATTCCATATTTAAAAAAAGATAAATATACAAAATATAATAATTTTATAATTTATTGTGACATATAAAATATTAGCCACTGTTTTTGTAACTAATTTCAGCATTTAGTAAAAAAATACCATAATAAGGGACTAAATGACTCAAAAACTTGTAAAAAATTAATTTTATTTTCATATTTAGACCCTTTTATCTCTTTTATAATTTTTTTATAGGAGAAAATTTTAAAAGGAAAAATGTGGGTGCAATTCCCTTTTCAAAAAATTATAGGAATATCACCCCTCCAGTACGATAAGAATGCACTCACCCCTCCCTCTTCGTCACACCTCTCAATCCACTTTTCATTGACTAATATATATCAACATATCTCATAATATTACATAACATCATCCTATAGTAAAAATGTTTTTATAATTTCAACCAAATAATCACTTTAGTGAAAACCAAAAGGTGTTACCCAAATTAGATGTAATTTCTTCCCCAAACACTTATAATTGATTTTCATTCAACACCACCACTCATATTATTATTTAATTATTATATAATAACCCATTTATAATTAATAAACCTATATTATTTTTATAATGTTTTATCCTTCACATTCACACACTTTCATCTAATAGGAAGCGAACTTCCTATTTTTGTGTATAGTGAACTACCTCCTCACAAAATGATGTCGTTCGTTTTTTCCATTACCAGCTCTTATGGATGGGTATTGTGATTGGTAAGATATTTATATGGAATATATTTGACGTTTATAAATTCATTAATCTTTTATAATTTTTATATAACACAAACATTCGTGATTTACATTTTTTTGTAGATAAGATGACATCATTTGTGGGGGAAGTGTGGACTGCCTCCCCCTTAATATGATGTGATTCATTCACACAAAAAATCGAACATATAAAGGATGGTTTTATTAAAAATATGAGACTTTTATTTTATATCTATGGTAATATAAGTATAATTTAAATAAATATCATTTGGATTCAATATTTTATTATGAATAATAAATGAAATTTTCGTTCGTCTGTACTTACAAATTTCCATCACCATAATCAGTTATTTTTATTTATTACATCCAAATACTATATATTATTATAAATACATATACATTAAATATATATGATAATTAAATATCGGTTCATTTTATAGAGATGAGTAAAACATGATCTATATAATAATAATAATAACATGTAATAAGTGAAAACATACTTGAAAATCTATGCAAATAAAACCCCAAATAGTGAAAATAATGAAATATTGTTTACAAATGGTAAGAAGATATTATAAAAAGATAATTCAGGATGTTATAAATATAATTATGGTTAATTTATATATTAATAAAATTCATTATACCTCTATAATTTGGGTTATATAATGTTCACATGAAAAATAATGATAAGGTAATGGATTTTCATATCACTTTTTTACATCCATCAGATAAATGTCATATTTTACATTTACATATAGTGTAAGGTGTATATACTTTTATATTTATAATAAATATCATGGATTATTTAATCTTCATATTATTTTGAGTTTAAATTTTTTTTCTTTATTATATGGTTTCTTTGTAAAAAGGAACCGTGTGGAGAATAATTTCATAACCAAATTTCCTCTTATTAGGTTATATTACTAACACATTATTCTTATTATTTTATGATTTTGTTTGTAATAAATTTTTACTATAAATTTTTTATTTATACATGCATTATATGGATTTATTTTTGTAATAAATATTCTATTGACTAATGGATTCATGGATAAATGATTGGTATTTTTAGTGGTTTACATCACAATGATAATTTTTTCGGGATTGATTACATTTGAATTTACATCAAAGAAAATTATTTCATCATTATCTAATAATCCAATTAATTTTCTTATGATTTGGTTATTCATGACGTTTTTCATGTAAAAGTACCATTACTCCATTCTCGGGTGCTTAAAATATTTTAGAAAATTTGCCTATGAAAAGATGACTTCATATCGAGATTTAGTTAGACAAACTATTTTCTTATAAAAGCATTTCTTTATAAAACTGTTTATAAAAATATTTTGTAACCATTAAAATTTTATTTATTTCATAAATTTTTTATGTTTTTTTAAATTTTTTTTGAAAAAAATATTCCTATCATTTTCCAAAGAAGGAACTTTTATAATATTTTTTCTATGTAAAAGGAATTTTCTATTTATGTTTTGAAACAAGTGTTGATGTAACTACCATTATTTTTTTGAATATTCCATTGAATTTTTAAATGTTTTCTTTTAACAGAATGTTTTTTGAAATGTTCTTATCAATGAGTAGTATTTTTAAATTTCTTTTCAAAATATAATGAAATTTTTCTTCAAGATTGTTTTGAAATGAAATATTTGTAGTATGTCAATTCATCAACTACAACAACCCCATATTTTACTAAACTTAGGATGTGTTTTATTTATTAAATCCCTTTATTTACTCTATATGGTTTTGTATTTCCATGTCTAAAGAGAGTTTTAAAATCCAAAACCATAATTCCTTTGAAATATTCAATTTATAGAGACCATTGAAAATTATGTTTCCCGTAAATATCATTATTAATTATCATTAATATGACTTTTGTGTAAACTACATACAATTTTTACATATGGTGTTTACCTAACAGTTATTTGATTACAAGGGAAAATATTAATAAATTCCTTTCTTCTACTTAATATATATTTTTTATATGGAAAATATTGAAATTTATTATTTTTGAAATGATGAATACTTTAGATAGGTATGACATAGGCGGGTCTCAATTATTGATTTCCCCTCAATGCATTGGTACTGTCATGGTAAGAGTATGTTTGAAATCCTAACAATGGTTTTTACCTGATATGATATACAACCTTGTAAAATATCTTGATTGTAAAGGTACCTTGGACCTAGGGAATGGGGATTCCAATAATTATGAAATTTCCACATATAGATTAATTTATTTTTTATCCATGATATTTTTTTATACATATCATTGGATACATTTCATTCTTAGATAATTGATTTAATGGAGTTTTTTTCACTTATTTTCCTTACCATTTTGAGTATACTGTATATTGTTATTTGAGTGGCATGTGTTTCCATTTATTTCCTCATCAATATTATTTACTCTTTTTCTTATAATTTTATTCATTTTAGGTCTTGTGACCTCCATAATTAGGTTTCCATAATGTCTATTCCCATTGATTCATTATTTCTTCCACTTTATTAACCCTTGCTGTGAATTTGATGTCACCCTTTTTAGTTTTCCTTTCCCTAGAATTTCTACAAGTGTAAAAAGAATGTTATGCAATGATACACTAGATGTAAGGTATTTATTATCCAAGGAAGAATATAATTATATTTTAATTAATGTATTTATTTGTATAAAATGGTTGGTATATTTATATATTTTAACAGTTTTACTAAAATTAATAGTACAATGGTATATGATTCCTTTCAATAATTCCAATGTAATGGTTATAGATTATGGATCTTTGTATTATGGGTTTGGGTCTCTACAACATCGACTAAATTATATAAGTAAAAAATATGATGAGAAAATTATTAATAAAATTATTATGAAAAATAAATTGAATGTTATATGGTATTATAATTAAACCCCACTTGTCTTATAGGTTTTAAATTCCCCTAGACATATGGTTTTTTTATCCCTCATCTGATAGAGGATTTGGTTTAGTTTATTTAAAACAATAAATACTTGTTTTTATAAACCTTCTCGTTTACTTATTATTTTCTTGGCTGCATGTACTTTTTGTTTCATGTCCCCTTGCAAATAAATAATCAATTTGAAGTGTGGGTGTGGTAGTGTGAATGTTTTTATAATATATCACATGATTTTAAGTTGGTTTCCACTGGTTGTAGTGTTTAGTAAGATGAATTTGGAATTTCTACTCTTATAGCTTCAGTAGCATTTTATCCATCATGTACAAAAAATAATTTTACCATAAGTTTATATGGATTAATAGTCCACACATAAAATTCCATGGACTTATGTGAAAACATGGTCACTAAACATATGGAATATTGTTTAATTTTATCCAATTCTTATACCAGTGGCGATGGTTTTTCTAATTAATTATATTGTAAACAATCTTTTAATTGATTTAAAATTTAGTCATATAGAAGTTAATTTTTTACAATGTATCTACATTTATTTTTTCAACAACATCATCATAATCCAACTATAACCCATATCAAAAATATTATACAATATAGGTAAATGAATAGAATACACATTCCTCATAGATCATTGCACCAATTTCAAAAAAATATTCTTCAACATACAATTAGATAGCTAAGTCATTCATTTAAAAATAGGGAGTTTGAATTCTGAAATGAAGTTTAGAAGTAAAAAATATAATAGGGTTTAGAGTTTTTAAATAAAACAAAAGTTATTTTAATATTACCATATTTTACTCATTGTTATCCCATGTCACGTTCATGATTTTCTTAATCTTCATTTCATTCCCCAAACACTTCTAACTCTCCTTCAATATCTGGGGGGAAATATAGTGGCTTTTTCGGTTCTTATTCCATAAATTAGAAAAATTATAATGTATCCATATATTTATCTATAGTCCCTATCCCATGATTCATGGTACATTTGGTCTAGATATCATTTAAATTCTTTATTAAACAGTAATAATACATCCTTTGTATTTTTATTTTTATTAACTCCCTATATTTTTTGGCTACCCAATGAATTGTATCACTGAAATGAAGGGTTAATCTCAACATATTACCAATTTTATTGTATTTAAAAAAAATCCAATTTTATTATAAATTTTTATAAAATGATTTATTATATTGGATCCCTAATTAATGTAATAAATAAAATCCCATAAAATTTTGTAAACAAATTTTTTACATCATAGACAATGTTTCAAAAGCTATATGAAAGTAGATACAGAAGAGATACTTGTTTTGACTCATGAGGATACAAGAAAAAATCTCAAGGACCTATGATTAAATTACTATTTTTCATTTTAAATAAATATTTGTAAAATATATTGGTGTAATTTATGATTGATATAAAATTAAAGTAGGTAAAACCAACAAATGAAGACAAATTGATTTTTGTAAGAAAGTGCTACTCCTAGGATCTATACCAATGAGTTCTTAAATTACCGATCTCACTAATCTAATTAAATATCTATGATTCAACTCCAATATATATATATGATCATCATAAAATATAATCTTCATACATGATTTTTAGGTATAGGAAGGAATCCTCAAATTATCTAGTTTTCAACATATTTTGTGGGAAGAATATATAAATATTTCCAACCAATAAGGCACTGCTTTCACTATGATCGAAGGCTCATTCACACTATTCTCAATGAAATACTCTAATACCACCATAAATTTATAAAATAATTAAAGAAACCCAATTATATATTGTGGTAAAAGATATGATTCTGAGATGGAATGAAATTCCAAAAACAACTTATATCTATAACATCTGGAGTCCTTCAAGATAAACATAGACATTTAAACATGAATGTGTAAGAGAGTAGATGAATTTAAATGCATGCATCCAATAGATAACCCAAGATTATCTATGAACAGTTATGGAGAATAAGATATAAATTATGAATTATAAAATAGAAGAAATGGAAACATGGACATAAGAACACAATGAATTTGATTAATAAATAGTAAATATTAAAATTTAAAAACATAATAAAAAAACTCCAAGGTTGAATTAATTTTTTTAAATCCATTTTAATATAATTTAAAGAGTAATATATAGTATGTGTAGTCCCATATTCATCAAACTAATGAATTTTAGTAACAGTGAAACTTCAGGCTTTGTCCCAAAATTTGACTCAATGTGGATCAACTGAGGGGGTGCAATCTATCATACTAGAGCACTAACAAATATTTATTACTGTATGAAATTCCTCCAACATCATACATTATGGTTTTCAATCCTTATTTTCTATGAAAAATAACTATTTAATATTGTAGGTTATTCTATGATTTGGGAAGGAAATTAAAATGAAGAATTTTTATTTTAGGTCAACCCCTAATTCTTTTATATATATGGTTAAATATTAATTGAGAATCCCAATTATTTAACATAATATCAAATGAAAGATGAAGATATATTGAACATGGATACATGTAATGTGACATACCATTATGTTAAACAAGCATGAGAACATGAGAATATGGTATTACCAAAATATGAATGGCTATATGAACAAGAAAATATCTATATGCCTCAAATTTAATCTTATTAAACTCTATTTTAATATTATATAAGAAATTTCTGACATAGTTATTTTTGTATATATTTTGGGTTATTATGAATAATTGAATGGAAGGTATGTTTTAATGTAATGTGATAATGGATTTATTTTGGCATGATAGCTAGGTGTTTTGGTGTTAATCACATTTGAGTGCCTTCCACATTTAGTCATATGAAACAATTTTTCTATGGGATTTATTATCAAGTCGCAATAATTTTGGATAGTTAATATTACATTAGATCTCCCATTCCATTTTCATCTCAAATAAGTAAATTTTAATTTCACAAAACCATTTAAAATTATAATATCCATAAAAATAAACAAACACTAAAAATTGATTATATTATTAGATCTAAAATTTATGAAATGCATTGAAATCAGTGTTCATGCAATTTTTAAAATAAATTCAAAACATTAAAAAATGTCTATGATTACTCAAACTAAATCCAAAATTACCTGAAGTTAACAAAATATATAATTTATTATTTATTCATATTTAATTCATAATTTTTAAATCATAACAGAAATAGGTTCATTAACCACCAATGTTGAGAATATGGTAGTGTATTTAAGATAAAAAAAATGAAATTTTATAATTGTATCAACATGTTATGAGGGAAATTTAAGTTATTATTATTTTACAATTTTTTATTATATTATATATTATCATTTATAGGGAGTCTAATTCTATTACATATGGCAAACCATTGGACCTACTGTAATGAACTACCAATTCTCATTGGCTTGAGATTACAATGAGTCATTACTAGGCCTTAAGAGACATCCCCAAGATGCCAAAGGCTGGAAATAAATGTAGAAGGGTTTCAAATATAACTTGGGGGATTATTTACCCATTAAGAAATAACCCATAAACCAACCAATAAAAACCAAACATTCACTATATGATGCATGACCAAAATAATGACCACTAAACAGCTTCATTATGTCAATCCACATCAAGTAGACAATAGTGGAAGACCGAACTAAACTTCATGATATATAGTAGATGAAAAACTCATGACTCTCAAAAGACACCATGACTCTATGCTCCACAAGCTCTAATCTCTACAACATCTCCTAAGAATCACCAAGAGTCAGTAGCAATAAGATTCCTTACCTTTACCTTTGTCCCAGAATGCATCATCTGCCAAATGCACCAATGTGAAAAAGTAGGAGTGAGTATAAAACTTAGTAGGCTTCCCCCAATGACATCACTACTCACTCCATTGGGATAGAAAGGTTAGAATCATTTATATAAAGAACAGTTTATATAAAAAAAATCTCAAAAGAAGTTTATAACAAAATATAATCAAGCTTTCAAAACCATTCATAACCAAATAAATTCCAAAAGTAATTAAAAGAAATTTTCCAGCATGTTATTTTTTAAGAAAAATTACCATACAAGCTTTAGAACCATTTCACAAGATCCATTTTTGGCATACCCAACCATTCCAATAACCCATGAAACCAACCATGCATTCTACCTTGAAGAAGGATATAACCCTATCCCTTATCCATCCCACAATAATGGGGGATACTTCTTACACTTATGCAACCCAAGTGCACTTGAATGTTTGATGGGGAAGAGCCCTAACCCTTATCCATCCCATCACTAAAGGGGGAGACCCCTAACCCTTATCTGTCCCGAATGAAATATGAATGTTTGATGGGGGAGATCTCTAACCATTATCCATCCCAAAACTAATTGGGGAGACTCCTAACCCTTTTCATTCCCGAATTCTATATGAACACACACCGCATATTCCCATCAATTATGCCAAAACACCCTTTTAATAAAACATATTTTTATTGAAAACCATTTCAATTAAAATCATATCAATTCCAAACCATTTCAGTTCCAATACCATTTCAATAAAACTACCTTTTTATTGAAAACCAATTCCATAAAAGTCATTTCAATATCAAACCATTTCAATAAAACACTTTTTTTATTGAAAACCCATTTTTCATCAAAAAATTTACCATTTTAGAAAATCCATTATTTAAAATCAACATTTCAAATTCAAGAAGCCAAATCACGTTGCACAACAATTCACCAAGATTTCACACTTTCACTAAAAACATAAATAATCACTAAAGAAGATTTATTCAAAGATTTTCCAAATCAATTACACACCACACACTCAATTTGAAATCATGCCAATTGGTTCTAGTATGTGGTGTCAAGAAACAAGCCCCCTACCGTTAGGGTTTTGACAGAAACCACAATGAACATAAAATGCTCAAGAAAACCAGGTTGCTTCTTCAAGAACACACATTAAATCTCATCTCCTAGTAAGATCAAGATCAAATCTCATCATATTTTGTATCCACGCACATAGATCTACCCATAATGTGTGTATATCTAAGAAACTGAGAAAAGAGGATATGTAGATCTATGTATATCTAAGAAACCAATCAAACACAAAGAACGATCACATACCTCCAGAATCCGGCTTTGATTCACCAAGAGAAGCCTTCAGATCACTTCCAAAATGATGGTAAAAGATTATCTGACCATAGGATAAGAAAAATCCCGATTTAGGGAAACTCAAGAGAAAAAAGGGAAAATTAGAGGCAAAAACATGTGAGATCCAACTTTATAGGATCTCATTTAACTGGTCGCACGGTTAGAAAAACTGTGCGCTAATTGTGTGTTATCCACCACCTCGGAAGACACTCCACACAAGGTTTGGCAGCATGGTTGGACAAACCATGTATTGCCCATGCAGAAGCTACTACCTCAAGGGCCCACTACGCACAATTTTTTCACAAGGTTTAGACAACCTGTGCACCGCCCGTGTGACTTCCCCTTTTCCTCAAACATCTTTTAAAGTTCTCATGACTCTCCCATTCATAATCCTTAACATTAAAACTGTGAAAATCATTAAAAAATGGTTACATAACATAAACTAGAGGCACAAAATTATATCCACCATTGGTATTTACATCCTTGGAAAGTAGAAAACCTTCACCGAACTGAATAAGTTACGACCACTGCTCTTTCATTTCCTTCTCACGTTCCCAAGTCTATTCTTGAATCCGACCATGCTAACATAGAACACATACTAGAACAATGCTTTTTTCATGCAGGAATTTCTCTTGCCTATCCACAATCCATACTGGGATATGTATCAATGAATCATTCCTCTCTAGGTTAATGTTATCCCATCTGATCACATGGTCAGGATCATGATGATTCTTTTTCAATTGAGATACATGGAAGACATTATGCACCAAAATGAACCGTGGTTTTAATGCCAACTGATATTCAACCTCTCTAACCCATTCTAGTATCTCAAGAGTGTTAATATATCTAGGAGATAACATGCCCAGCTTTCCAAAACGAGGATGTCACAACCTTGTAGAGAACCTCAAGAAGACATGATCACCCACAATGAATGACAATGGTGTTCGATGGTGATATACATTATATTTTAGATGGATCTGAGCTATCTCCATCTTTTATCTAATCAACTATATATTCTTTGTTGTTTCTTGGATGAGGCTTGGTCTACCTAGTGATGTTTCACCAGTTTCCACCAAGCATAGTGGACAAGGAAAAGCACGCCCATACAATTCTTCAAACGAAGCAATCGAGGCTTGATAGCTATTATTGTTTGAGATCTGCACTAAGGTTTTATTCTCCTTCCATGATCCACCAAAATCAATTACACAAGATCATAACATATCTTCCAATGTTTGTATCATCTGCTCGGATTTCCCATCCGTCTGAGGATGACTCGCTGTTCTCATACTCAATTGAGTTCCAAGGGATTTCTGTATTGATTTCCAGAAATGAGATGTGAAACTCAAATCCTTATCTGAGAATATAGGCACTGGTAAACTATGACTCTTTACCACCTCTATAATATAGATTTTTGAAATATCTTCCACCGTATGATTTCCTAAAATAGGGATGAAATAGTCTGACTCTGTTAGAAGGATCCACTATCATCCAAATGGAATCATGTTTACGAACCGCTCTTGGAAGACTGGTAACAAAATCCAATACTATCTGATCACATTTCCACATTACGATAAGTAAAGACTGTAATATACCAACTGGACTCTGATACTATACATTAACCTACTGACAAGTTAAGCACCGCGAGACGAACTCGACCACCTTCCATTTTATGCTTCTCCACCAAAAATCAACCTTCAATGCCTTATACATCATATGTGTACATGGATGTAAAACCCATCTTGAATGGTGGTAAGCATGAAACAGATTTTCCTGAAAAACGATGGGTACAATCATATGATATATGAAACAAAGAACTAAACCCTAATCATGTTTCTAGACATAAATTCCCTCCCTGCCATTGAGTTTTGAACTTACAACCAGACATTCTGCATCAAATCTTTGTGCTTATTTGATCATCTTTACTAAATTAGGAACATGTGTCACTGAAAAGAAAATAGAAAAATCACCTCTGTCTTCACATTCCATATGTATGTGGGTTATGACCAACATTAACTGACTTTCATTTAAATCTTCTTTCGCTAACTGAGCATATGTCTTTCTATACAATGCATCTACCACCGAATTTCATTTCCTGAGTGTGTACATCAAGTTAAATTCGAACATTTGGAGATACTCCACCATACTCCTTTGCCTCAGGTTCAAATATCACTTTGAGAAAATGTGTTTCATGATTTTTTGATCTGTAAACACATTTAATTTCTCACCAAAGAGATAATGTCAACCTGTTTTCAATTCATAGATGACTGCAACTAACTCTAAATCATGTGTTGGGTATTATTTCTCATGCACCCTTAACTACCTTGATCCATAAGAAACCATGTGATCTATTTGCATGATAACACAACCCAACCCTTATCCTGAAGCATCACAATACACCACATACCCCTATCCTGATTCTAGAAAGATCAAGATAGGTGTCGATGTAAGCCAATAATTAAGTTCCAAAATGGATTTACGACATTCTTCCATCCATTTTAAGAGAGCATTCTTCTTAGTCAGAGTTTTCATTAGTGAAGATAATCATGAGAAGTCACGAAAAAAGAGTCGGTAGTAACAAACTATACAAAGAAAACTTCACTTCTCGAACACATTCTTGGGTGGTTTCCACGAGATAACAGGTTCTATCTTTTTAAGATGAACAGAAACAACCTTCTTATAAATGACATGGCCAAGGAAACGTACTTGATGTATCCCAAAATCAAACGTGAATAATTTTGTATATAAATGATGATCTCTCTTGATTTTTATCATTGTTTCTAGGTGCACCTCATGATCCACCCATGCCTTTGAATAGGCCAAAATTTCGTCTAAAATCACCACAACAAATGAATCAATATATTGATGAAATAACTGATTTGTCCAATCCATGAAGACCGCTGGTGAATTTTTTAGAACGAAAAACAGGACTACATATTCATAGTGTCCACATCTCGTTCTGAATGTTGTCTTTAAAATATCCTTCTTTCCAACTCGTAGTTGGTGATATCCTAATCACAAGTAAATCTTGAAGAACCACTGATCTCTATTTAATTGATCAAATATATCATTAATGCATGGAAGTGGATATATATTCTTTATCATAACTTGGTTATGCTTACGAAAATCAACACACAGCCAATGAGTACCATATATATTCTTCACAAACAACACAGGTGATGCCCATGGATAAGTACTTGGTCGAATGAAACCCTTGCATTCCAGCTCCTCTAACTGCACTTTCAAATCTCGTAGCTCTGTTTCTTCTATCCTATAAGACTAAAGGAATATACTACTGGTCCTCGTATGGAGATCAATCATAAATTCCACTCCCATAGAGGTGGTAACCCAAAGAAGTTGTTGGGAAGGACATCTGGAAATTGATCAACAATAGATGGAAATATATTTTCCTCAATCTCATCTATTGATGCCAAAGTCAAAGCTGCCAATTGGTAAATGATCATTCCCACCATTAGGGCCAACAAGATCTTTGCACCTTTCTTTACCATCCTCTCTCTTCTAAAGAGATATTCGATATCATTCTCAGTCGTGAAACTAACCATTCTCCTATAACAGTCGATGTGAGACTTAAACATTTTCAACCAATCCATACCTAGGATTATATCATAGAGGTCCATGTCCAACATTGAGAAGTCCCATTTTAACACAACTCCATCAATAGTTATAGCACATTATCTACACACAAAATCTTGATATTCTCTTTCACCAAGAGGGGTTTTCAATTTCAAAATAGATGTCATCATTTCCAGTTTTAAACTTCGAAAGTCAACAACATAAGAAGAAATAAAGGAATGTGATGCACCAGTATCGAAGATAACATGCACAAGGGTAGAATTAAAAATAATCTTACCTTTCACCATATATTTTCTAGCCTAATCATCAACTATAATCTGCTCATCTTCATACAATTGCTTCGTTGCTACACTATCCTCCTTGTTCCCTTGCTGAGATTTCCATAGGTGAGGAGTCATGGAATTTCGAGAATCACCATGTCTAGATCTGTTATACAGATGAGACTGATTCTGCTATCCAAATCATGTCGAAGCATACGATGCTTTTGACTCCGGAGGAGTGTCAGGGGCACTCGACCTTGGTGCATTCCTACAATAGCACTGTAGATTCCCCATCCTCTTGCAACTGTGACATGATCTTGGTTGAGCCATACAATCTCACCTATTGGGATCAAGCTAACTACTTTGAAAGAAACATGTTTTTCTCTAGGGTAGTGGAGGAAGGTTCACTGATACCACGGTCTCATTCTTATTTGCACTCGCACCGTGGAAATAGAAATCTCTTTTCCTCTTGTTCTTAGCAGTTCAGTTCCCACTGTTTCCCGTAGGTGTCATCATTCTTCCTCCTGTCAATTATGAGATATCACGTTCAGCAACGATAACTATGTTCACCATATCTATATAATTTGTAATGTAGAGAACTAATATTTTTTTATCAAATCACTTACCTTATCCCCGATTTTATGATATGTGCCTTCAGCGACGCTCATGCCGCAACTTCTGGTTCAAAATAGACTAAATTCATAAATTTATCCACATACTCTGTGATAGAGATACTTTCTAGATTCATGCTGAAGAAGTCCAACATTTTCTGGATCTTGAACGTGTGGTGATGAAATCGAAGATACGATTCTTCCTACCTAGCCACAACTTCGCCTTTTTGGGTTCAGCATAAACTCAAAATTTCGATAGATTCTGCTTCATGAACTGGATGGTGTGATACCCATTCCTTGGTTCATTCTACTGGTTCCCCGTATCCACAACATGAATAGTCTGGAAAATAATATAAACTAGCTCTTGATTCACACATGGTTCTGTTGCAACCACATTCTCTACAGCCTCTTCGGGTTGGTTCTGACGATGCCTACCAGATGCCATTTTCTAAACCAACAACAAACTCTGTCAATCTCACTCTCTCACAACTGATGTCTTAGTGTTTCCAATTCTATTACATCATCTTTCACAATATATTTTTTCATAAAAAACATTTTACCCTATTCATACATATTTGAAAACATTTTTCATTCCTTTTGAAAATCAACCCATTTTCAAAATACACAAAATATCCAATTTTCAAAATCATTCATTGATAAAAATTTCGGCATTTTTCTAAATAATTTTCACCTTGCACAAAATCAAAAATCAGGACTCATAATGAGATATGAAATCCTAGTGGGAAGTCATTCCTCTACCATGCACGCCATGATCATATCATTGGCTAAACCCATGACAATGAGATTTCCAACATTCTAGAAGTGTATCCAAAACAATTATTTACCAAACACCTCGGTAACATGAAGTTCAACATAAACTGGTTAGCTACGTCCTTTTATGCAATACATTTCAAGTTACGAAACCATAATCTTGTATATGATTTTGACCAAAGTAATGGACAAGAATGAATTTCAACACCAAGACCAAGAACATCGATGAAAACTTGTTAGGCGAGGACTGAACAAGCTAATACCATTTTTAATGACCCACAAATTCCCATTGGCTTGAGAGTACAATGAGTGATTACTAGGCCTTATGAAACATCACCAAGATGCCAAAGGCCAGAAATAAATGCTGAAGGGTTTCAAATATATGTTGGGGGATTATTTACCCTTTAATAAGTAACCCATAATCCAACCAAGCATAACCTAACAATCACTATATAATGCATCAACAAATGAATGGCCACTAAATAGCTACATTATGTTAGACCACATAAAGTATAAAATAACAGAAGACCAAACTAAGTATCAATGTACATAGCAGATGAAGAACTCAATACTCTCAAAAGACACCGTGACTTCATGCTCCAAATGCTCCAACCTCCGCAATATCTCCGATGCATAACCACGAGCCACTAGAAATAAGATGATTTATCTTTACCAGTGTCCCGGAATACAACAACTCCCCAAAGCAACCGAGTGACAAAGAAGGGGTGAGTATGAAACTCAGTAGGTTTCCCCAATGACATTCCTAGTCACGCCGCTAGGATAAAAAGTTTATCAACATTTATATAAGGAATTTTTTATATAAAAAATTTCCTCAAAAGCTGTTTATGACTAAATATAAACATGTTTCCAAAAACATTCATATCTAAAGGCATTCTAAAATAAATTGAAACCAATTTTCTAGCAGGTATTGTTTCCAGAAAAAAATCAAACAAGATTTAGAACCATTTCAAAAGATCCCTTTTTGGCATACCCAACCATTCCACAAACCCATGAAACCAACCATGCATGCCACCTGGAAGAAGGGAAAATCCCTAACCATTATCCATTCCAACAATTATGGGGGAGACTTCTTACCCTTATCCAACCCAAATGCATATGAATGTTTAACGGGGAAGAGCCCTAACCCTTATCCATCCAGACACTGATCGGGGAGACCTCTAACCCTTATCCATCCTGAATTCAATATGATTGTTTTACGGGGGAGAGCCCTAACCCTTATTCATCTCAACACTGACAGGGGAGACTAATAACCCTTGTCCGTCCTGAATATAATATGAACACACACCACATCTACCCATAAATCATGCCAAAACACCCATTAAAAAACACCTTTTTATTCAAAACCATTTCCATCAAAACCATTTCAATGACAAACTATTCCAATTCCAATCCATTTCAATAAAACTACTTTTTATTAAACACCAATTACATCAATGTCATTTCAATGTCAAGCGATTTCAATAAACCACACTTTTTTTTAAAACCCATTTTTCACCAATCCATTTAAAATTTTGGAAAATCTATTATTTAAAATCAATATTTTAAATTCATGAAGCCAAATCACATTACACAAAAATTCAAAAAGATTTCACAATTTCACTAAATCCATAAATCATCACTAAAGAGGATTTATTCAATTCTTTTCAAAATCAATTCCACATAACACACTCAATTTGAAATAATTACAATCAGTTCTAGTAAGTGGAGTCGAGAAAGAATCCCCATACCTTTAGGGTTTTGATGGAAACCACAATGAACAAAGAACGCTCAAGAAAACCAGGTTGCTTTTTCAAGAACCCACCTTAGATATCTTCTCCTAGAAAGATCAAGATAAAATATTATCATATTTTTCATCCACACATGTAGATCGACCCATAACGAGCGTAGATCTAAGAGTCCAATAAATGTGGAGAAGTAGATCTAATTAGATATACGAAACTAATCATGAACAATGAATAATGATCACATACCTCATGAATCAAGCTTCGATTATCCAAGAGAAGCCTTTTTGTCGCCTCTAGAATGATGAGAGAACCTTTTTTAACCTTAGGAGAAGAAAAATACCATGTTTTGGCCACTCAGGTGAAAAAAGAGCCACATAGAGGCAAAAACGCATGAGGTTCACCTTTATAGGATCTCATTTAAGTGGCCACAGAGTTTGCTCACATGATTAGACAAACAGTGGGGTAACCATTCATTTTCCACTACCTCGACAGACACTCGACGCACGGTTTGGCTGCACGGTTAGACAAACCATGCGCCACCGGTGACAACTAGGCCCCGTCCACCTGTTACCCCACAGACACGTGGTCACCACCCTGGGCCCACCCACATGGACAAACGGGTTATATGACTAATGATTGTCCCCACAAGAAAACGCATGTCCTTTCTAGTGTTCTTTTTCATCACTCGCACACACCCTAAAAAACATCTGAGAAGGTCACCCATCCTGGTCACTACTCCAGGCCAAGCATGCTTTACTGTGGAGTTCTAATTATACATGCTCCTGAAAAAGAAGGTGCAACTTACTTACATGAGTTATATCATTTATTCATTTAAACCATTATAATTTGTGGGTGTTATAATCACCCCCCCCCCCCTTTAGAGTACATCATCCTCTTTGTGGGCCCTACATCTCAACCCAGGAAGTGCACCGCACTTAAGGCTGGGTTCCTCCTCTGATACCAAATGTGACAACTGGGCCCCACCAACCTATTTCCCCGCAGACACGTGGTCCCCACCCTGGGCCCACCCATGTGCTCAAATGGGTTATATGACTAATGATTTTCCCCACAGGCCAGCACATGTCATTTCTAGTTTTCCTTGTCCACACTCGCACACACCCTAGGAAACATCCCAGAAGGTCACCCATCCGGATCACTACTCCAGGTCAAGCACGTTTACTTGTGGAGTTCTAATTAGATATGCTCCCAATAAAGAAGGTGCACCTTGTTGACATGAGTCATATCATTTAGTCATTTAACCCTTTATCATTAGGGGGTGTTACACCGCCTGTGCATTGGGTCCTGGCTTACCAGGTACCACCAGTTGCCCCGCAGACACCTGGATCCCACCCCAGGGTCAACCCACATGCCCGAACAGGTTATTTAACTAATGGAAATCTCCACAGGCCGACACAAGTCCTTTCTAGTGTGCTTTTTCCTCACTCGCACACACCCTGGGAAACTTCTCATAAGTTCACCCATCCTAATCACTACACTAGGCCAAGAACGCTTAAATGTGGAATTCTAATCAGACCTTCTCCCAAAAAAGAACGTGCAACTTGATGAAATGAGCCATATCATTTAGTTATTTAACAGTTAATCATTTTTGGGTGTTACACCACCTGTGCGGATGCTACGACATCAAGGGCCCACTACGAACGATTTGGCCGCATGGTTTAGACAACCTGTGTGCCACCCGTGCGACTTCCCCTTTGCCTTATCATTATTTAAAGTTCTCTCGACTCTCCCATTCATCACCCTTAACTTTAAAACCACAAAATGCATCAAGAAAGGGTTACATACTAGAATCCAAGGTTACTACACCTTAATTTATAATGGGATTGATTATCGTTTATTTTTATTTATTCATGGTGTATTTGAAATATTTATTTCTAACTGACATAAAAGGGTTCTTTATGAGCATAAAAGTTGGTATATTTTATAACCACCCCTAATTTTTAGGTCAATTTTTAATCTTTATGACTATGTTAGCGATTTTTTATAAGAATATCTAGTTTTGTGTAAATAATGTGTTTAAGTGTTAGTGGTGTTCGTATTTTGTTACTTTTTATTATGGGTATATTCCGATCTATCATAATGGAGTTATTTAGTTACCTCATCTATTTTATTTGTATTTCTTGTTTTATAACATATCATATAGGTCTGTGAAAATTCGTATTGTTGTGGCATGATACTATTTATGGATGTCTAATTTTGCATATAGTATTGTTAATTCATCTTATAAAGTAACTTGATATCCTTAGTGCTACAACCCACCATATAACATATTGAAGGTGATTTGTAGTCATTACACTTAATCTCACAACAAATATAATAGGACACATGGGAAGCATTGTGTTTGAAAACTAAAAAAAATTACTGAATTAAAAATTTATTTTCATAGTAATGAATCATGTAAAAATAAATAAATAGAAATAATCTAATGAATATGAAAAATAAAAAAATATTTTAAACTCTCTATTATAGAATTATATATATATATATATATATACAAAAAAATTAAATTTTTTTTCCAAAGTATATTTTTTACATTTTTATAATTAATAAAATTTCAAATATTATCAAATTGTATAATGATTCAATATGGTACATGTTATCATAAAATAAATTTGTGGGGTTATAAATAATTATATATAACATGTAATTATTTCTAATATGATGAATAATTAATATTACCATAACATAGTCTAATCAATCCTCATGAATTTGGATCAATGTAACATGATTTGAGCTCACTCCTATAAAAATTAAACATTGAATTATGTAAAATTATAGCTCCTAGAAATGTGAATAAATATCCCATTTTATATCAGGAATTATGTTTATCAAAAAATTATTAAACATCAGCATAATGATATATTTATTTTAAATTTTTTGAGAAACATAATCTCAATTAAAACCATATTGAATCTGTATATTTACTTATGATTCACAAAACATAGTTTAAGAAAGCATGAGGTATAGGTGTCTATAAGAACCCTAGAGTTAATGAGGTTAGGTAAAGAATAAATGATAATTTGATAACTATTTACATATGAATTGTAATGATTTCTTTATAGAATTGTATACAATATTATCTAATAGGTTATTGTTTTAGTCCCCATTGGTGGTGTTCTACTGAGTTTTACTCAAACCCTACTCGTGGAACCTGATCGGTAACCAAATAGAAATTATTATTGTAGAACAGGTTAAGGGAAAATACATTGGGTTAGAAGGTTAATTTGAGAATGGATCATAGATGAGGGAACCCGACTTCTTTTGGGACATTCATGGGAGTTATTGAAGTAATTTTTTTAGTTTTAATTTTAGACACATGAAAAATACATTAGCACAACATTTTTTATACTTTAGTTGGGTATTTTATATTCTCATATGGATTATATTGAGATGTTGGTATTGTTTTGGGTAATATATGCTTCTGTTAATGTTTTTTTATTTCAACTACTGTATTAATCTATTCAAAGACGGAATATTCGACCCATTAATGACATAATAGACCATTGTTTCTATTCATTAGACTATGGTGGATGGGGCGGTGCTCTAGAGGTCATGTGACTAATTGGATCAGGTCATCAGTGTGTCAGACCAGGTCGAGGATATAACAAAGGTGTATCATATGGGTTTTATTTTCTTTGAATTTTGTCTTGATGTTTGGGAAAGAGGTACAAGATACTAAGAAGAGTCAGGCCTTGTTATTTTCTCATGCATGGGAGTTACATACCCATAAACGTGGGAAATAACAAGTACCTATGGTTGTACTCTTATTATTTTTATTTACTCTTTCAGTTTTATTTTTTTCACCTTGTGTGATTCACTTGTTGTGTGATGTGAAGAAATATTATTGGTGTTTTCTAAAAAAATCACATGTAGCCTAAAATGGAATTGGATTCGGGTTATATTTCTTTGTTTTATGAACTCATTATTATTTTTTAGAATGCATAATTATAGGAAGGCATGGAAAAATCGGTTTTTGGTATGTCATTGAACATAAAAAAAAATTCCTTTCATTTGAATTTAAACTAATATTTTCTTGTTACATTATTTAGTCATAATAATCCTCACTATTTCTTGTCTTTAACAATAAAATAAACTCATGATTAAAATATTATCAAGACACCACTCTTCTCTTCTATATACACCGCACTTAACACCCTCTTCTCATCACACCTCTCAATATTTGAGCTTTCCTATATTCTTTCAAATTCTCTTTCCTAGAACCACCCACATGTAAATGATATATTGGTCGAATCAAAAGTCTATGAATAGGTTCCTTGAGGAGGGACTCAAGATGATAATTCATGATGTAGATCCTCCATATTTTTATTTTTATTTTATTCAATTTCAATTTATTTTACTATTATATATTCACATAACATAATCAAAATGGAATGATAACTCTATTACCATACATATAATGAAATTATATATTTTTAATGAAATATATAACATTAAACTCTTCCATCTCTGTCTTTTATATTAAAAATGAAATCGTCACCTATGATGTGTTATTTTACTAACATCGTGGGTGATGCACATTCATATTCCATAAAAAAATTAAAGTATATTAATAAGACCATTAAAAATAATAAAATATATTTTAATGTTTATTTTATAACCCTGTTTATTTTCTACCAAAAACTTATACTCACATACTCTATGATAAAACAAAAGTAGTTTGTTGTGTTTGAAAAATCTTCAAAATTTACTTAAAACAATCATCATAAACAATTATCTAATGAATCAACCTCAAGGTACATAACCAAAATATTTGAAAGATTAATTAATCTTTTTTAGGATCAATATTTACATTTAATAGAAATTTTGTACGTTCATCCTCATTTTAAACAAACTTCTCTTCATGTATAAAATGAACCGATCAAGAAAACATTGAAAATGAACACTCCCAAATGATGAAATTAAACTATATAACTCGTCAAAAGGACCATAAAAGAACTAATTAAAACTATAATGACTTCTATTCATTTATAATGGTATTTTTTAATTTTTAATTAAAAAATATAATATGATTATATAATTCATTAATCTGAATAAATTTTTCAGACCCAAAGTAAGGGGAAGCAACAAACCCATCTCTCTTTCTTTAAGTTTTCCATATTTCACCCCATTTTCAGTTTGAATATTCCTAAAATATAATATAATAATTATTATCCTAGCTTTTATAGGATATAAATGTTTTCTAATTGAGATTATGAAAAATAAAATGTTTCCGAAAAGAACACTTCTTTCAAAAAAATACACTTCCCGAGATTTTTTTTGAATTAATGTTAATGATTCTTATATCATGTATTTTATTCACTATTTAACATCAAAAATCAATGTTTTTGAATGTATTATTTTTTAAATGAATAACATTATTTTACATGGTTTATTTTATGTCTATGATGGATATATGTTCAATTTGGCATGCGTGATAATGTAAATCTTATAAAGTGATGGGTGTGCCTGAAATTATATAGCACAAATTAAATGATATGATGTGATGGTTATGCCTATAATAACATATCCCTCCAATTGATTATGTAATGTGATTTATATAAGGAGTAAAGTGAAATATGCATGAAAATGGTGTTATCTTTTTTCAAAACTATGTGTGGTAGTTTACCACTATGACATGATGATTCTTTTCAATGCATTTCCATATTCCATGCTTTTATATTCTCTTCCTCTGAAGAAGATGATGTTATGATTATTATCGCCTCATGTCATATAATTTCATAATCCTATATATCCCATTACTAGAATTTTCTTCTCATCCTTTTTTATATAAATCCTCATGTTACTATATGTACAAAGGAGATCAAAAGGGACAACAAAATTCTAGAGAATAAGGAATTAAATAAAAGTTTATGTTTTAAATTTTAATAATTATTTACAGTACTTGTTTTCCCAAGGAAATAAATCATTAGAACATATTTGTGTAATTAATTATATTATTTCATTAAAATTATGTAATAGTAATGCGTTAAAAAATCGGGTCTCTATATAGAGTTGTCTATTAATATCATCAAAAAACATTTCCCTTATCAATTATATACAATATATGAAAATATAAATACTTAGGATATTTCATCCAGATATGTGAAATTAAATTTAAATATTGATATGAAAAAATATATATTCGCGTCATATTTATTCTATAAACACTATAAATTACTTAATAAAAAATATTGATTAATTTGTTAAAGAGCATGGAAAACAATGTCCAATAATAAATCATGGTTAAGTTAGTTTTCTTAAGTATTTTAGATTAGAATAAATATATATTACATTAATATATTATAATATATAAATACAAATCTAGGGGAAACTAAATAACATTTATAATATATATTTGGACCCACTTTTATATAAGGTAGTATAAAAATACGAGTCATGTTAAACCTTCTCATCATTTCTTATAATGTTGCGTCAAACTAGCTAGACAATGTAAAAATGAATAATTTCTATGTTAAGATTGTATATATAGATACACAGTCTTATCATACAAAGATATTAATTCACATTTGGTGAATCATTACTACACTACACAAACAAACACCTAATGATTGTAATAGTATAGTGTTTTTTTTGGAAATTTGAAAACAGAAAAAAATAGTCAGTAGGTAAACTTCATCATCTCCCAATATGATATTCATGATTAACACCCTTCTTAGACATATCATAAATAATAAATATCTATAAATCATGTTTAGGAGAAACATAATAAGGTATAATATTAGTTACTCATCATTGGTAAAATAGGGAGATACACAAGAATAACATGAAGAGAAAGATATAATAACTTGAGAATTAAATTTGAAAATGAAACCTTTTATATAATATATCATAATATTCATTCATCGAATAAATATTGGTAGTTCATAAGACATTAATTATAAGGTAATAAAAGGACATTAGTAATAAAAGGATAACAATAAAATAAGACATGGATTTTGATTCATGAAAATAAGAATATCTACTATTTTCCATTTCAACCATGTCTCAAGACAAAGGCTATAAAAGTGGAATGGTTTTACTCCAAATACTATAATAGTAGTAATAGATCACTCCAAAGACCATCATAGTGGCAGAATTACCTTTATTAACCTTGTTCAATCCCCACTCTGGTTCATTCTATCTCATGGGATATAAATCCTTACCCAATACATTGGATTAAGATATAGGTCTCCCCATATCATATTGAAAATAATATATATGTGTGTTCAAAAAGATAGTAAAATATCATATCATAACACATGAAATTACCTAGGTTTAATAATCATTTCATCATATCATAACCTGTGGAAAACTGAATGTTTTCATAATCATTTCATCTTCTCATCATAACATAATTCATGAAAATATAAATGGTCTATAAGCTTCATTCCATCATAAACATAAACCAATGAGTGAAAGATTATGAAATGTATACTTGTATAATATCCCATTAATTCATGGGTAACATCACTAGAAGTCATCTTACTCAAACTGAGGGTTTCACCATAATACATTGACATGGTGAGTGGACTTGTTCTATATAAAATAAATTCTATGATCTTTAATATCCACTGGTTGTTCCGCATAAGATCAATCCTTTTATAGTTGTATGACAGTTTAGTATAGTATATGTAAATAGTAAGGTATTATTTTCATAGGAAATAAACATTATACACATCATGGACCTGAGAGAGTTTTGTCGAAAGCACTAATAAATAGGCTACCATCATGATATGATCAATAATTTCAAATGTACTGTTATAAATAAGGAAATGTTTCAGTATACTCACAAATCTCATTTCCTTATTCCATGGTGAAATTATTAGAAACACTATACCACTAACATAAAATTATACGCAATGAATATTATTTTTAGTATATCATTTTTGGTGACTCTAGGAAAACATTTCTATAACAAATTTTTTTTAACCTTCTCTACAATTTCTGAGCCTATCTTTGGTCCCAATATATTTCCTTCTCTAAATTCATTCTAGAATTTTGGATCTCTACACTTAAATCCATGTAGGAATTCATAAGGAGAAATCTTAATTCTTGAGTGAATGTTTTTAATCAATAAAAACTCAACTAATCTAAGGTCATGATCATATAAATCATTAAAATCCAAAGAACTTGATCTCAAAAAATCATCTAAGGATTCATTTTCCCTTTTAGAATGACCATCAGTTTATGAATGTGGTGATGTACTAAAACTCAACTCTATTTTAAGAGCTTACTGATGAATTCTCTAAAACATTGAGGTAAAACTCCGATCTAGACCATAAAAAATGTAATGTGGCACTCTAGGCAACCGTTCCACACCTATAATGTATGAATAGTAAAATCTATTTAAGAATAAGACTTATTTGACGGAGATAAATTTTACTGACTTAGTTATTTGATTGGATATAACCCATATAAAATTATTCCCTTTATAAATTTTGGGTTTTCCAATGGAAGAAATACATAGTGATTTATTCCCATTTCCATTCTAGTAAGGGTAATGGAAAAAAAATCCACCTATAATTTTTTATTCCATTCCATACAGATTGAACTACCAAGAACTGAGAGACAAAATATAAGATATCTCTTTGAATTTCATCCCAATGGACACATAAGTTCAAATCACTTTTCATATTTGTACATCCCATATTAATAGATAATGAATAATTATGTGATTCCTTTCAAAATTCCTTATAAAAATATATTATGTGATGAAAAAAACAATTATCTAACCTTATCATCCCATTATGATCACGGTTAAACTAAAGAACATTTAAAAACCTCTTTAAAATAACTAAATGTACCTATTGTTCCTCTCTAATATTTACATTTATAGATGTTTTAAGATTAAATTGGGAGAGAAAATATTTTCCCCATCCTTCACAATTTATAAATCAATCATTTTCTTATCAATGAATATTTTATAATTTCTAATCTTTTTCAGGGATAACATAGCTTGATATTTTAAACTCAAACGATCATCCACATTGTTCAATTTACCATAGGGAAAATTTATTAAGCATTCACAATAATTAATCCAATGTAAAATTATTTTATAGCACATCATCAACTCCTTTTAGAGGAATATAAAACATTATATTTTACGATCCGTATATGTATCACATGTTACTATATAAATATAAGGACTCCACATGTTTAGTTAAAATTTTACTACTAATAATTCCCAATCAAGGGTGTGGTAATTTTTTTCTTCAATCATCAATGATTATGAGGCATAATCTGTAACCTTGTAATTATTCATAATAAAACATCTTATTCCCTTATTTTATGAATCACTATTGATTAAAACCCCTTCTCCACCAATGGGTAATTTAAGCATAGGTGTGATGACTAATATTCTCTCTAGTTACATGAAATTCTCTACACATACATATATCCATAGTAACTTGGCTCACATCTGAGTTAACATGGTGAGATAATTAGTCAGTATTGAAAAATTCTCCATAAAACATTGATAATATCCTTCTAAAACATGGAAAATATGGATTTCGATCATTTTGGTTGGTAAAGTTCAACATTTAATAGCCACAATCAGTAATGGATCTACTAATACGCCCTCTCTTGAGAATATATGACCCAAATAATGAAACATTTTTTATCCAAAATTCACACTTTGTAAATTTTTCATATATTTTCCCATTATTTTGGGTATTTTTTACAATTTTCAAATGGTATTCATACTCTTAATTGGTCTTTAAAAATATAAGAAAATAATCTATAAAGACAACCAAAACTAATCAAGGTATTATTTAAAGACTATATTCATTATAGATTTTATGAGATATCAGGAATTAGAAAATACCAAATGGAATTATTGCATATTCATATTAGGAATTTCATCTTGAGTATATCCTCCTTATTAACAGTTAATTTTTGGTATGCATAATGAAGGTTGATCTTATAACTGTATTGATCTCAGTATATTTGATCAAATTTCTCATAAATAAATAGTACATGATACTTGTTCATGATTAAGGAATAGTTCAACTCCTAAATATCAATTAATATTTACATTTTCACATCATTAGTTTTAACCAAAATAATAGTTTTCACCAAGGTGACACGTTTAGATAAATGAATCCCTTGTAAAAGTTCTCATTGAGTTCCCTCTTCAACTCATATAACTAAATCAGGGATATTCATTAAATATTATTTGAAATTGGTGTGTCACTAGGTATGTGTTTTATCGGGAAAAACATTATGTTTTTTGAGATAGCCCAAGAAGTTTTTCTAGAAGGAAATTATCCAAAAACATTAAAAACACATTTTTAATAGGAATTTAGACCCATACAATGTATGTGACCACTAGAAGATGTTCATACTTATATTCATGTTGATAAAATATCATAAGTCATTTTTTAATATCACACATGACTTCCCTTACAAAATAATTGATATGGCCTTTATGTAGTGTTTTAAAATAATTGTCTTAGATAACATCAAATTATACCGAAGTAAGAATGTGAATATTTACATGACGCACATTCCTAAAAATATCCATTAAAGAGAAATCATATATTTGAGATGAAATCATCAGACCATTAGTATTTTTCACAAATACTTTTATATATAATAATTTGGGTGGAATCTTGTCACCATATGAAAGTTATTTAGACATGAAGGAATCGATAGACCCTTAGTTAAATAAGGAATTAATAGTTTTATAGTGGATGATACTTTTAAATTGCACCGCGTCATTATCAAACCCATAATCAGCAATATTTTCCACATGATATTTCCCCCATTCCCTAGGATTAATAGGATTATAAAATCGATCATCATCAATTAAAATTTGATTTGGACCCTGGTTTTCAAAGTCCCCATACGCCAAGAATTTCAAACACTAAAATGAGTATGGTTCATTTTATTTGGATTTCTCTCTATTCATATCATCATAAATCTTCTTCCAATTACATTGGCAATCAAATTCTAAGGGACCTTCCCCTCAAAAAAATAAGTCATTTAGTATTTCACATTAAGAGAATTTCCACCATGATCCATCCAACACATTCGTCTTGAAGGAAATATCATCATCTTCTATCTATGGTTATTAGATTTACATAGTATTTCGTTTCTCTATTCTTATCAAAACAATTATATTGATACATAACTCTAACCTCCATTTACACCTCGACATCACAACAAAAAATATCCCCATATCTACTGAAGTCACGTATAAAATATTCATTTTAAAAATTGGATTTAATCAAAGGAATAATAGATCAACATTATATTCTTGTTTGGTGATAATACTAGAAGCATACCATACAAGACTTTTAAAAGTTTCCTCATAGGTACCAATGAATTTATCATCCTTTTTTCACACACGAAATTCATTCTCCATAATCATATAGGTAATATAAAGAAGTTAATTTTTTTAAGATGTTATTTAAATCATCTCAATACAATGATTCAATTTCAACAAGTTCCCTTTTGTTGTTTATAGGAGTCCACTGTTGATTTTCTTGACATTCTAGACTGTATACAACCATAATAATTTTTTCATGTTTTAAAAATGGATAATGGGAAACAATTTTTTTGTTGTATTGGTCCATTTCTTACCAATGAGATGATCTATGGTTCAGTTGAAGGAATGTGGGAGTTTCCACATAACAAACTCAATAGAATGTTATTCCCATATTTGTTCATGTTAAAATCCAAAACTATTTATAGCTTGAGAAAGTTAAACCATGAAGAATTTTCATTCCCAATACCATTAATTTTTATGATCATAAGTGAAATGATTGTATTTTCCATCACACATTAAATTTTCCAGGTTCTTTCATATTCAATCTATTGAATAAAATAAATCCATAGTGTAAGAAACAATAATCATATAAGCAAAACCACATAATCATGAAGAATCACATATAGAATTTCAAAATCATGACACCTTCATTAATATATGACACCTTTGGTCTACTTTAGATTATTCAAGGTTAAATTTTAAATCATTAATTATGGTTCAAAAAGAGTTTATCAAATACTAAGAATATCCTCCAGGAGTGCCAATCCTTGTTTAAAGTAAGTCCCATTTTCATGCACAATGTTATGATCAAGTTTATCTAATTTCCCCATTTTTAGAGTTATTACCCCTAGGTTTCATTGATTCAATGATACTTACCCATTAAGATTCTAGATATAGATATAATTTCATGGAAATCACTTACTCTATCCATTACCAAAATTCATGGAAATATTCATATAATTTGACTCATCCTTAGACTTATCCTTGACATTTCCTTAGGGAACATACTAATGTTTTCTCACCCATGTTTCTTGAGTATAAATAAACTTCTCCTATAATACCAACTATAGTGACCCACGATAATTACACATAGATAATACATAAATTTTAATTAATATTCAACAAATTACACAAACGCATATGCCTATGGACCATAATAGTTCATTGTCTTTGAAAAATTGAAATATAAAGAACTAGTCCATAGATATACTATGTCATCTCCCAGTACAGTCATCAAAAATAACACCCTTTGTATTCATATCATTAGAAATGGTAATCTTTATAACCTAGGGAAACAAAAAATAATAAAGGGTTAGCTCGGTTTCTCATTAAGGGAAAAATGGGATATATATAATCATATACAGAAAATAATGACTTGATAACATGAGAATTTTTTTTAAAACCATACCCTTAATATCAAAGATAAAAATATTGAATCATAGAACAAATATTGGAATTTTATAAGGTATGAATATAAAGGTAATCAAATAACATAAATCATTAAGCTATAAAATTCTCATAAGATACGGAATTTATGAAATACACATAATTGTAAAAAAATCATTTCCATATTAGTCAACTTATACCAATAAGGCTATTATAAATGATTATTAAAATTCATAAAACATTTTGAGAAATTATTTCACTAAAAATAACATTGATAAATTTTAATGGAAGCTTAAAATAAAATAATGTTGATTACAGTTGGATGTTTTGTTCTTTGTATACGCATTAAAACAAAGATTCATATCATCTTTATGGTAAATGTGGAGCATTGATTGTTTTCAAAATAACATGATGATACCTTTAAAAAAATTGAAAAATAAAAAAATAAAGATAATTTAGTCAAAATATAATTCAATAATAATATAAAAAAATTAAAATTTCATTAGAAAACATGTTTTTGGAAGAATATAAATTTCCAACTAATGACAGTAATAAATTCTGATTTTATTAAAAACATTTTATCAATTATAATAAATAATAAATTGTTGGAGATTTTACTATTACCTATAAATAACTTGAATAACTATAGTATTGTAAATATAGTTATATTTTTAATTTTTTTTAACATAATATTTTATCATTGGTATCATAATCATAAAAAATACTGAAAATGATGAGATTTAAACATTAAATCTTTACTAATTTCTTAACATCAACTCATAAGACACATGATAGAATAAACTAAAAAGGTAATTATAATATCATTATTATGAATAAATAAATGATATTAAAAGTAAAAGGGGCTTTATAAACACCACATAACATTAGATAGGTGCATAACATAACATATGTCTCTACGAAGCAAAACTAAGACAAAAATCCAATACCTAATTTCGTTAATTCATACATACTCTTTAAAAAACATTAAAATATATATACTTTATTATAAAACTATTAAAATCCATATTCATATATTTAATAATATATATTATTTTATTATAATCTTTTAGTACCTATTATCTAACAATTCCGTGTTAAATTCATGTTTCAAGCAACAAATAAATTGTTTGTGTACATGTTTTTATATATTTTTTTAGTCCCATTACTTTGATAATTGATTTATAATATCCAAAAAGGAAACTATAATATAGATATTATATAAAATCATTATATATTTATTTATATTAATGCATAATATTAAGATATAGAATATTAAATGTATCGTTCAAGGATATTGTTGGTCATATGTACGGATAATCATTGTTCCAGTTTTCATATCAGACTGGAAGAAAAATAATATATTTGATATATATATTATCATTAAATAATAATATTTTAGTTCATATATATCACTTATTTTTATTAAAATCATCCTTAACACATTCCATGAAAATCATGGATGATTCGTATCTCTTTGTGAGGAAGTAATTCGCCGGCCATATGAGTGATATTATCACATTCCTAAAAATTGGAAATTATAAATGAATGTGTGATAGAGTAATTAAATAATCATAATAACATCATAAATATCATATATAAACAATTAATCTATCATTATCACCATCCTTGAGAAGTTTTAATTGAAAAAAATACATTGGTTCATGAGGTGGTAGTCTACATTACAAATGAATGACAATTTCATATCCCATTTATTAGAGTTTTAGAGAGTTATAAGAAATTACCTAAACAAAAAAATCATATAAAATATCGTGTGATAATTTTATCATTAAGGTACAGTAATAATTATAGTTGGTGGATGAATAAATTAAATGAAAACACTCATTGAGGGATGTAGCCACATCATTGAGTATCCTCCTTTGGATTGCACAAATATCCTTGTAGGTTCGATTTATGTCCAAAATATGGCATCTACCCTGAAATTATTGAATTTGGGAAGTGGTTGGGTAGGTATTTTCCAAACCAAATAATTTGGAAGGTGTAAATATAAACGGAGATAGTGTGTCCTTTTATAATATATGTGATTGGCACACATGTAAATTTAAAAAAAACATGTACCCGAATTTTTAAAAAGTTAAAAGGGTATAAAATGATTAAAATTAAATCCTTAGACATTATAAAGTAAAAATATGGCCATTAAATATATTTTAGACTGGTTTATAGGTAATTTCAACCCTTCTCTTTTTTATTTTATACCCCTGATTAAACCATTTTTACTTTATTCGTGGTTAATAATTTTTAATATTTTTATTATGGAGTTTTTCGATGTATAATTTTCTAGAACATTAATGTTCGGGTAATTAACCCATTATTTTTGTTTTTTTAGTATATAAATTTTTTGGTTATGTTTGGTATGTATTGGAGGACTGTTGAAATGTTTTTTCTGTATTTTAGAGATGTTCATGGACTCACCATGGTTAGTAGAAACTATACCACAACTTCGAGGAAACCATGCAACCAAAACCACGGGATTTTGGTTGCTTCGCGATTAGGTTCATGGTCTAAAAAAACCATTTATCCAAAATAATGAAAAATTGAAAATCGTAATTAGTGGTTTCACTTTTTTGGTGATTTTTTTCCTAACCATAAATTCCTATCATGGGAAGGGTGTTTGGATGAATTGGATAAAACATTTTTATAAAATAGTTTTCTTAATTATAAGCCATATCCTTGTGGAGTTAAATTTTATTCATGGAATATTTTATATATGGATTATTTTAGTTTATTAACCCCTTTTCCCATTAATACAACCCAAAATCACATACCACTACCTCAAAAGGCTGCGGGGACCTTCCAATAATTTTGGTAGAAATCTATTGTTGAATAATAGTATTTTGAATGAATGATTCATTGGTAAGTTCTCATTCATTTTGGTTTTCCATAGTTTTAATGTTCTTTAATATCTTGGATTCATGTATCAAATCAAATGTCAATATATCTATGTATTTTTTTCTAATAATAATAATATATAGTTTTGTTGCTGAAAGGGAAAAAGACCTTATGGGGTTTCTAAATATTTATTCCATGTTGGTTGAAGAAATTTTATCATTATTAATTTTCACCTATGTTTTCCTAGTATGTGGATTCAATCATTAATCCTCTAGTTTTAAAATAATGTATTGATTTAAAATTGTTTGAATTTATTCATTTAAATTGTTAAATTAATTTGAAAATCTTGATAGAATTCGTATTTAGTGATGTAATGTGAAATTTTATAAATTGGTTGTTGTGAGTAGGACATTGTTTTGTTATTTTAAAATGATTATTTTTACATTTAAATTTGTTATTTATGTATATAATGGTTTTTATAACATTTTAATGAGAAAAATTGGTTTATTTTAATAATTATCACAATTTTATTGTCATGGTATTTTACATAATTTATTAGAGCACAATCATTTTCAATTATAGACCAAAGGGAAGGGTTGTGTTCCACTAGGGAATTTCTACATGGTTACCTTGTTATAACATGGTAGATCAATGAGATGCCTCTCATGAATATGGACCTATCACTTGGGAATTCATGTGTTGATTTGTGGAATGTAATGGGTTATTTAAAATTGATAGATAAATGATTTGAACCATTTTTTTGGTTGTATTCCATATAATATTTTTTCATAGAAATTGTTTTGGTTTTGAATTTAATTATTTTCAATTATTTTATCTAGATTTTTTAGAAAAGTGTTATAACTTGTTCTATCCTAATGAATTTTTGAGGGATTTATTTGTGGAAATCAAATTTTGTTTTTTACTAAACCCCTGTTTAGGTAATTTTCGATGTCTAAAGATGGTCTATATCGAGACACAGTTAAATAAAAGGTATCCTAGATTTTAAGTGATGTGTCATGATACCTTGTGAATATATTGTTTAGTTGTATCATGTGTCTTTTTTGTTGTTTCTTCAATAGTCCTTGGTTGAATTTTAGTTTAATTGGTTTTTTGTTTCATCACTATATAATAATATGGAAAATTGATCGAAGATATGTATTTTTATCAGAAGGTATTACGTTTTGTTCTATTACATTCTATACTTGTATCATATATTAGTTTTATTAGTTATTATTTTCTTAGTTTGATGGTTATATTTTCAAAGGAAAAATAATCCATAAACTTTTTATGAATCCCCATTCATTTATTAACATAAATTAGTTTTTTTGGGATGTTACCTAAGGCTAGTATTATCACTTCATCTTACTAAGAGAATGGGTGAGGGGAGGGTTGTTTCAAATGGTGTTAATTTTTTCATTCTAATATTTGATAACCAATTTTGATTTTTCCTAGAATTGGATTGTTGGAAACACGTAGGGTCATCAGAACATAAAATGGAGAGTGGCACAACTAACCTAATTATAGTAAATATAACTTTAAAAGGGTTTTGGGTGACTGGGTGTTTTGAGAAACTTCTTGTAAATGTATCCTCATTATCATGGGTTTATCCGTATCAAATATCATGGAATTAAATGATATAAATTACAATCTACTAAGAGTGTAGAATTAATTTTTAGTAATGTCTTAATCATTAATGAAAAAGTGTTGATTTTGGGAAATGAATTAAAATGGTTTGATTTTCAAAGATCATGGTGTAATTTTCTAGAATGGATTGAAATTAGAAAAATGATGCATTTTGTAAATCCATGTTGTGATATGTATGATGTTGTAAATATAAAATTGTGAATCCTTCAGTTTTTTATTTGTTAGACTAAGAAAGGATTTTTAATTATAGATAATGACACATTCTTACCGTTATAGTAACCAACTGGATGTTTTTTTATGAATGTACTAGTACCGAATCCACAAGTGAACCGATAGATGGTTAAGAGTATTTTAAAATAATTTCAAGCTGTGGATTAAGAAAGTATAATTTATTAACAAATGAAATTGGATCATTCTATTCAATTATATAAGATGAGTCAATCATCATTTATGGTGATTTAGAACCATAAAAACACTAGTTATGGAAAAATAGGCAAATCGAATAATAAATTTACAAGTCACTCCAGCTAAGTTGTCTTTCAATATTGAAAAATACATGCTCAGGGATCAAGAATAATAGTGGTGGGATTTAATATTTTTGGATAAATGGGACCAAATAATTGAAGGTGGGATTAAAAAAAAATTCAAAAAAATTCTATCCTCAAACCATCAGGACTTCATGAACAACATAATTTTTTATATTAATACAAGACGAACTCAAAATGATATCTTCTGAGTTTATATTCATGAATTTATCCCACATTACACTATTATCTGTTGAATGTGTATCCTTGAAGGCAATCCTTTCTGAATTGGGGTTTGTGCTATAAATTATCTTGATGATTTTCATGAACATTATAATGGATTATATGGAGATTATAAGTAGAGTAATAGTGGAAGGAGACATATATGGAACTATTATTGAAGGAATTATTTTCATAACTATGGTAAATGGTGGGGAACTCTACCTCTATAAATTAGTGGAAAGGGACACCTTGTTCCAAGTTAGTCTAAGGAATTGAAATAAAAAATCTTGATAGTTGAATCTTCTTCCGGACTAAAGAGTAAGTTTAAATGTTTTCAATGCGGATCATTTGATCAGATGAAGAGGGATTTACAACACCATCTTGATAATTGAATATATTATACTATATGAGACATCTTCAGCGTGATTATTGTAGTTTTCCATGTTCAGGTGTTCATAACACATATCATTTTTCACAAACTTCTTATACATCAATGGAATTACTGAAGCATATTAATTATTCTTTGTATAACCGAGGAATCCCTAGTGATTATTAGAATACAAAATATCCTAATATAGGGAAATATCAGTAGGGTAATAAATTTTAATGTGTAGCTGGTAATGGGTTTTATTTATCCGAGTCAACGATTACGGATGATCAACCCAGACTATCGATGGTTTGAGGTACGATCCCATTGAATTATACAACTATGGATCAATTTTTTATAAGGGTTCATCCCATTCATTAAAAAATCCCATGTTGTTGATCTTGTTAGTTTTCATGTTGAGATTATACCAACATTCTATAAACATAAAACATCTCTTGGTCAAAGATAATTTCAAGCCTTTATATACAATGTGTGGTCAATAACTATCATTAGATCTGATCTCATATGGTATTTATTTTTTCTAGATATGTATTTATATTAAATAATCGTGGGTATGGATTGGTTGACAATGTTCAATGCTCACATTGAATGTTATACCCAAAGGGTTAGTTTCACCACTAATGATGGGGTTGATCATCTCATTAGAGGAGACCAAAACGTAACGAATGGTTAAAAAGAATTTTTGGAACAACTAGTTGTTACTATATAGCACTGGTTTTAAGTTTTGACCTTATAATTGGGTGATTAAATTAAGAATAGCATCTTTCTAGCTATTTATGATCAGTTTCCTAAGGTTTTTCAAAATAAGTTCTCCGATTTTCTGCCAAAAATAGTGGTGTGGTTTATGATTTGTCTCTTATAAGCGATCGTCAAAATCTAAATTCCATATATTATAATTGGAATATAATAATAATAGAAATTGAATGTTCATATAGAATATTTAGAAGGAAAATGGCACATTCATCCTCGTAAGTCTTGGTGGTTAGCGCTATTCTTGTTTGTAAAAATTTTATATGGATATCTTTAGTTGTGTGTGGATTATCATAATATTAAGAAAGATATGAAAAATAATTAGTATCCAATTGGATAAAAATATTATATTTTCATTCAAATTTGGAGATCCTAGTGGTTCTATAAATGTTACTAGATTTTAGGATATCACTAACTACTGGGTCAGAAGGAGGATAATCCAAGTCATTATTCAATATTAGATACTTCCACTATGAGTATAAGTTCATGCCTTTCAGTATGAATAATTATGTAGAGGTATTTAAGGAAATGATGAATTAGATATTTAAAATATATATTAATTCTTTTATGTTGGTGTTTATATAAGACCTACTGGTGTATTCTAGGACAAAGGATTAGTATGAGGAATGCTTGGAGTTACTTCTGGGTATCCTGTGGGATCATTATTTGTATTCCTAAATTTAAAATTGTCAATTTTGGATATAGGAGGTACATTTTAATTACTATTTTATCTCTAAAATATTAATTTCAATGGATTAAAAAATGATAGAGTCTATGATTACATGGGAACCATGATATAAATCACTTTGGATAGACAGTTTACTAGGCCTATCTAGTTATTAAATTATTTTTCTTATCATTTGGTCTGAGCAGCTACACCAATGAAATATTTGACAAGGAAGTGTGTTTAATTCTAATGTAATGATGAATGTTATATTTATTTTAAAGAGCATCATGTTTTCCTTACATTATCACTGATTGTGACTTTTCAAAAATCGTGAAAATGGAATGTAGCATATTTTGATATTTTAGGATCTAGGTATGATATGTACTCATGCAGGGAGATCAGGATCATGCATATGGATCATGGATGTTACAGTATTTTGAGATGAACCTTCCATCATGTGATTCAAAATTAGTTTTTGTATTAAATTATTTGTAGATAAGGCATCATTACAAATTTCATGATACATTTATTGCATGTATGGATCATAATAGTTTTGAACAATGTTTCTCACCAAGGGATTTAAATATGGTAAAAACAATATGGATGGAGTATCTTCACATCTTTTACATTAACATGATTTATACACCTGGTAATGGATATTCAGTGGTAGATGCATTTATAATAAATTCACCTTATGAGTTGGGAAAGGGAACTTCAGATCCGTGGGAGATTCTGTGGGTGATAATTGAAATGAAATATAATTATGAAGACTGAATTAGTGTTGTGGTTTTATTTATGGTTTATTTTTTTCTAGATTTGGTTGTGAAGGTTAAATAGGCATAGAAATTGGAATTATAATGTGATTCTATGACATCCAAACTCAATGGCAGGGAGACCATTGATAGATAGAAGATGGACTGGAGTGTAGTATTTTTTTTGAGAATGGGTGGTTGTACGAATGGATTATCGATAAAAACTTTTGTATTCTTACAACCATTAAATATAGGCTATAAATACTCGTATAAAAATGTTTAATAAGGCATTGAAATCTCAAATTTGGTGGGATGGAATGAAAATAATAGTGGTTGAGTTTCGGATGCGATTTCTAACCTGTGTGTAGTATATAGTAGACCACTAGTGGTAGGCATGCATGTTTCACACATTACCTATTCCAATTTGTAAATTGAATTATATATCAATGGATTTTGTAACATGTCTCCAAATGATAGTAAAAATAATTATTCCAAATGGTTTATATTGGATCAACTCACAAACTCAAGGCATTTCATCCATATTATATAATCTTATACAATGTTGGAATGGCAAAAAATCTATGTTGAAGAAGTGGTACAAAGTCATGTTGTACCATTTTGGATATTATCATACTGAGATTCTATATTTACATCCCATTTATATAAATCATTACAACAATACATTGGGACTTAATTGACTATATGTATAGAATATCAACCTTAGATGGATATAAAATCTTAAAGGATGGTAAACATGTTCAAATATAGGCTCGATCTTGGGTCATGCTTTTGGTGTCTCATGGGAAGATAACATACCATTAGTGGAGTTATAATATAAAAACATTTCTCTATCCTTGATACATATATATATTATTAAATAATTTTATGTTTTTCCTTGTTTTTCTTCTATTTTTTTCTAGAAAATGATGATACTTCACTGGTTGGATGAAACCTTGTTCAAGAGAAAACAGAGAAGCTTCCATTCAACAGGAATAAAATGGAAACGACTCGAAGTCATCATAAATACTATATGTCTCATCATCTATATTCATTTTTATTTGAGGTGATTGATTATGTATTCTTGTTAATCATTCCAAGGTATGTGAATCATCATATTTGGAAGAAGTTAATGTTATATATTCTTTACAAAGTACTTATATTGATTCATGAATACGTTGGGGAGGAGGCATATCAGTTTTATTTTACATGAAGGATCAATCGTGAGAATAATGTGTTTAATTAATCTCAATTAGAGAAGAATCATCTTGATCATTACCAAGTTTTTCTTTGATGTCTCTTTGAAAAAAATCCATATGATACAATGGTTCATGTCAAGCACAAATTTTTGTATACATAATGGAAACAATTTCTTGTTAAAATCATTTATCTGGTGTGGGTTTTATGGAATCATGGACTTATTGAAGAAAAAACATGGTAACTATAGAAAATGGTCAAGAAATGGCCCAAAGTCTTTTATAAAAATTTTGTTTTCTAATTTTTTAGGAATGAAAAATCCAATTTCAAGGAGAATGTAGCACACTTTGTTTCATATAATTAAACTACTTTTTATATATTTATATTAAAAATATATTTGGGTAATTTTTGGGATTCTTTGGGGGTGTTATAAGAATAATTTTTGGATTTTCATGAGGTTAATGGTTTGAAAATAGTTAGTAAAATCTATGCCATTTCTTCTTCGAATTCATGCAAATAAAACTGTGGGTTCTAGGCAGACACACAGTATTACAAAAAAATGTGACCGGACAATAAAAATCATGAAATGTGAAATATAGTGTCTTGATCATGGTTTGAACATAGTGTGTCTTACCAGGAGGGTTTTGGTTGAAAACGGTTGTTAATTCACAATTAGTCGATAGTTTTTCATGTCAGGTTCCATATCCATGAGGTGTAAAAAACAAGATCTAAAAATCTAGATATGACATGGTATATACCATTAACCCCTAATTCATCCTTTAGTATATCCTAAACTTGATCTTATCTCCCTTCCCAGGTTTTGGCGACCTTTACCTTTATTCTAGGAGTAATCTCTTGGTGAATATTGGTGCATTGGTGGTTAGAAACCTTAGTAAGTACTCATTCTTATTTTGTCTCCATAGTTTTATTATTCTAAAATCTATTAGATTCATATATCTAATCTTTTGGGAACGTATCCTGGATTTTAATTCCAATATTGATGTTATATGGTTGTATTGATGAAAGGGAACAATATTTAATGTGGGTATAGAAAGATAATTTCCATGTTTTTTGAGTAATGATTTTCATTATTAATTTTTACCTAAGTTTGTGAGGTATGTGGATTCACTGTCATCACCTATTATTATAAAATGATGCATTGGTTTAAAATTGATTGTATTTCAATGTTTTAATTGTGAAATTTTTGTGAAACCCTTGATAGAAACACATATTAGTGAATTTTTATGAAATTGATGAAATTTGTTGTTGGGAAAAGTGATCTTATCCATCATTTTAAAATGATTATTTTAAAATGGTTTCTAGTAAAAAATTGTTCAAAATTATTTAAAAAATGTTTTCAATAAAAGTATTTTTATTGAAATGATTTGGAAAAACTGTTTTGGCATGGTATATAGCATAATATGGTGTCTTGTGTTCATCTTCATTCAGGTGAATCTTTGGAATGGTGTGTTCTATTGCGGAAGTTGTAATATGGTAACCTTGTGATGAATTGGTAGATAAAAGTGTGACACTGTTGGTTTTGAAACAATATCATGTGAATTCATGTGTGGATGTGTGTAATGGAATGGGTTTTTTTAAATGTATTGAAAAATTGTTTGAGATACTTGGTTGGTTACTCTACATGGCATACCATTATTCATATAAGTGGGTTTGGTTTTGTTGTAAACCATTATAAAATCGTTTATATGAATTGTTTTATAAAAATTTGAAAACACTTATATTTATGTTCCTTGATTAGGGATGTCATTTGGTATATCCAACTAGTTTTTACACACAATAGATTTTTACCACTTATGTGTGTCTCCTAATGTTGTGTATTAAGACACACGTAACAGAAAGGTATGCTAGTTTCTTAGTGGTGCATCATGATACCATTGAAATGGATTATTGAGTTGGATTTTGGATATTTTTTATATTTTCATATCATGTTCATGGTTTTCTTAGGGTTTTTTTGTTCTTGGTTTTCACTTTTTACTCTAATGTGTTAAATTTATTATTTTTTTGGTAATATTATAAGTTTTTGATAATTTGAGTTTTATTGCATTTTACTCAGAAATCATGTAGTGGATTAATTGGAAAATAGTTATGTTCTTTTTTGTTGTTTTGTTTTAAAATTACAAATATTCACCCCATCTATTTATGAATCCCTTTGAAATTTTTTTTTCCTTTGGTGTATTACGGATGTCACCAAAGGCTAGTAATGCCACAACCTTGTTCTAACCCCTTAGGTGAGGGTCAAGATGTTTCAAAGATGAAATTAATTTATAATTTAAAATATTATAATTTTAAATATGGAATCAATTTTTCTAAATTTAATTTAGAGAAATGTAAAATTTTAATTTAGAATAACTCAATATATGTGATGAGAAAGAGGGTTTTTAAAGAAAATATACAAAAAATATTGATGCGATTTTATATAAAAACAATATATAAAATTGATTACAATGACCTAAATTAAATTAATAGATTTATAATTGAACTAATAATACATTTAAAAATATTTAAAATATAATTTTAAAGTATAAATATGTTAAATGAAAAACTTTATTCAATTAAAATTTGGTATTTTCCATATTCATCAATAAATAAATTATTTTCGAAAAATCTAAAAAAATACACTTATATAATTTTGACATTATGATTTAAAAAATTGATTTCATTTAATCTAATTATATTTCTATGTGTAATAATTTTAATTTCATTTTTTCTCACAAAAATATATGACTTTTTTGAGAAAATAATATTTTGGAAATATATAATGACTTTACCAAAAAACGTATATTTTGTTATAAATATATTTTCATTATATAAAAACATTATAATTAAAAATTAAATTAATTATCATTATTCCTATCTCAATGGATAGTTTCTCTATTATAATGGTCATATTTAAAAAATTATATTAATAATACATCATGGTTATATTAAAACTCTGTGATATTGAAAACTCAAGCTTACCCAGTGTATATAGATCAAGCATTACATAGTGTTGTGTGTAAAAAATATTATCTTTGGTTTGTGTGAAATGAAATATATCGATTATATTTAATTTATTTTAAAATAAACTAATTAATAAAAAATTAGTACTTAAAATTTGTATAAAAAGATCCACAAAAATCCTGGATAAAATGAAAACAATAGTTCGAGGTCCCATGAAAAATATGAATTTCAAAAAAAAATGAAGTATATTTTCTGAAAAACATCTCTTACTATATCTTAGAAACTACTAAGATACTCTCTTTGTAAACTACATCCAAGGAAACATGAATTCTCTATTCTATAAAGACAAATATCAATGTTTGGAATACAATTAGTTCTATAGTGATGTTTCGTATACAATTCATTGGTGGAGACAATGTCTGAATAAATATTTTTTATAAAAAATAATATCATCTAAAAAACAATATCAATGACTCTAAAATTTAATAATATATCATTTTTATTAAATCCAAAAAAGTCATTATTGAAACTATTAATGAAAATAATATCAATAGACATTGATAGTGATCATAACAATGTTAAAAAATATTTTTTGGAATTTCTGAAAGTCTCACTCAAGAATAATGATACCGGGAAAAAATTAAAAAACACTGAGGTCTTGTTTTCCTATTTAATTTATCAAATAAAAAATATATTGTGTGTAATCTATCTGAAACTACAATAGTTAGTTGTTCAATATTTTATGGTCTATACACAATCATAGACTCTGATAATCATATATTTCAAAATGAACTGAACAACCCCTAGTGACACCCTAAAATTTATTTTAAATGATTAATAAAAAATAGATTACTTAACGTGAAACATCAAGCCTTTTGAAGTTTGAGATATATTTTCAATAAATCGTTATTTAAATATTACAATTATAACCTATCCATTGAATTTGGTTGTTTAAAATTAAATAACCATATTATGAAATGTATATATATAATGGACGTAATTAGTTAAAATTTGTTTTATAATTATTTTCAACTGAACACATAATTTTTAGTGAATTCATTTTATTCTCTAAAATTTTACTTACTTTACAAATTATTTTTATTCATTAATTCCTGAAAATTAAAATTATTTTCATAAAATTTTATAAAATTTACTATAAAAATATGTTATTATTTTAAATTAGATTATTAAAATTATATTAGGTTACAATTTTTGAATTTCGTTAAATAATGGATTTTTTAGTGTATAGTTAAAAATTCTGAATTACCAAATACTACAAATTATTATCAATAAAAAATGAATTTATAGGTATTCTTATGTTTTTATATATAGTATAAACATAGAAATATGATCCATTTGACTTATAATAAAATATTTTTTTTGAATTTGAAATATTCATGACATTTATATAAGATATTTATTATTATTAAAATGAATTTTTCTAAAAGAACTCTTTTTTGAGTTATATGATTTTAAAATAACACTAATTTATACCACTTTTAATAATTTAATTTGAATAAATTATATTATATTTTTAATATGTAATTTAAAATTTAACTTAGCAATCATTTTTTAATATTTTAATTAAGATGTTGAATTCTTTATAAACAATACAAAATACGGATTTTATGAAATATTTTAGCATTTATGATATCACACTGATATAAACAATTATTAAACTAATTAAATTAATAATTTATTATAATATAAAAATAACATCATACAAGAAATAAAAGAAATATATATTAGAAATTATTTTAGGATGAATATACAAAACATTTTCAATGTTGACATAATACTTATACAAGATAAGGAAAGTTATATTTTGTTTCCGAATGATAATATTTGGGATGATTGAAGTATTTTATAGACTTTTTTCATAAATACGATTTATTAATTTTTTAATTTTTTGTATATATATGAATTTTCTAGTTATATAACTAGTGGGATATTCCAAATCTTGTGTAGTGCTTCAGGAATGCTAGAAAATTCCAAATAATATATTAAATAATTTATTATGACATATATATGAGTAAATTTCTAATTTGAATAAAAAATAAATTGAATTTGGATTTTAATTTTTTCATTAAAATTTATTTTTAATTTTATTTTATGATATAATTATCTTAAATTATTATACAACACTGACACAGTACCTATGAAACAAGTTAAAATTAAAAATAAATTGCATTTAAAAAACATAAATTATTATTTTTTCAGTATGAAAAGTTCCAAACAACTTTATTGATTAATATGAAAAGTGTGAGTTGTTTAAAATGTATATTGTCAAATTAAATTGGTTTGATGTTGTTTTAATGCATAAATTATGTGAATAATTCTTAAAATGATATTAACGATATTATATGATTAATATATTTTATTAATGTAACTAAAAATATTCATATTGGAAACATCCTTATTTTAGTTATGTTTAAAATTTCATACCTAAATTATTAAAACAAAATATAATCTATAAAATTAAATCTAAACATAAAAAAAATATTAGAAGATTCTATTAAGTCCATATATTCTTTATACTCAAACCCATTCCATTTTTAACCATTTTATATGATTTATAGAATTATTATATTATAACATTACTTATATTTCAAAAAAAATGTCTTTATGGATATTTTATAATAGCTAATATTTTTTTTTAATTTTTATTATCTATTTTAAATATTTTCATTAAAAAAATTAATGTCATGTGGTTGATAATATAAACCATTTTCACTTTATGCATCAATTTTTGATTTATAGTAATGTTTATATCCCATAAATTATAAAAAAATATCATATCATGATAATCATAAAAATGGATAAAGAGGGGTTTAAAACAAATAGGTCTGCATAGAAACATAATAAAATCATATCCTAATAAAATTTAATGAGAGATTTTTTACTTATACTCTCTTGGATTTTAAATATTTAAACTTTTATAAACATGATTAAAATAATTAATTTATATGAATTTTATAATATAATAAATTTGAATGCTTTCCCTATCCTCACTTTTAAATGGAATATAACCTCAGACATCGTTCATAATGATAAAACCTTTTATATCCTCCAAAAAACCCCTAATATCATCTTATATTCCTTTACCACATCCAATATTTTACTGACATTCTAGTTACTGTCCATCCAATGTATATAGTGTAAGTAAAAAAATGTTTTCTCAGTGATGAGGTATAAATCTTTACTGAGTATTTTTAATTTTAATTTTTTTATACATAATATAAATCCAAGTTATAAATTATACAATAATGAATTAATTATTCTAAATATTCTAAATTTTTATTATGAGAATGTAACACCCATTAACAATCTACTTTCCATCATATAGAAAATGAAATCATCACTTTCTTGTACATGTGGACTACCCCCTCCATGATGTGATGCCTTTTGTTTTTCAGTAAGAAGTGACATTAATGGTTATTATTATGGAATTACTAAATAAATAGGATATATTTAATATTATATTAGTATTTTAATCATAATTATTAATTAATATTCCTCAAATCCATCTATCTAAAATTGAAAATTGGGTTCGTGCATACATAAGACCTACCATCTCTACAAATTCAATAATTTATTATTTAATCATTATATATTATATATGAATATAAATATATATATTTATATATTTAATATATATGATGTTTATATAATGTATAAAATTCTATAGATGATAGAACAATGATAATTATCAAATAATTAAAACTACTGAACCATAAATTATATGAAAATCGAGATACTTAACACTTTGAAATTATGAATTTAATAAAAAGTTATTAATAAAATTTTATTAAAAAATTATAACTAGATTATATATGTTATGTTATGTATTTATATTGTTATGTAATATAATTCTAATAAATATATATTTATTATAATTGAGTATATTTTATGCTCAACTAAATAGTACAGTGAGTGTAGGGTTTATTTCAAAATCTCATCATTATTTAGTAATGATTATGCCTAACTATTCATTGGGAAAATTATGTAATATTATTGCCATAATAATAATATATTTTCATACCATGTATTAATTTCATGAAATTAAATTTTTTTCCTTCATTTTACTCATATATGTACTCAAAACACCAAAATAATAATTTTTAGGAAAACTGACCTTTGTTTTTTATTTGGTTGGTAATTATTTTCTTCCAAGTACATGCATTAATTATTACATCTTCAAGAATATTATTTCTATTACCAAAAGATTTAATAAGTGAATGTTTACACATGTTTGGTTTTTGTTAAAAAAATTTAAATGTGATATTATACACAATTTCTATATGGGATCTTTTTACAAAAAGTATTAATGGAATAATTGTGTTAACATAATCCACATGAACATCATTTCTCATCATCATGAGAATTATTTTATTTCATCAGTAATTTACAATTTTTCAGAGTTCATTCCAATTAATATTTTTTCTTAATAATTATAAAATTTTCAAACATTAAATATGTTATATCAACATGGAAATGGTATTTTTACTAGAAATGTTCTATTTATTTTTAAATATAATTTTTGGTATTTTAACATCCTTAGATTTATATTGTGATTTACATGGTATATACCCTATTGATACCATCCAACATAATTTTCATGATGTATTTGGATCTGTACTTTTTTTATTTGTTATGGGAAAATATTAACACATCGTATGTTATTTATTGACAATGATTTGTAATCTTGATGATGTATCACGTATTTATTAACCCCTTTTTTATGATAAATTCATTGGACATAGTATGTGATGGGAAGGTCCCAATATAACCCCTTGATTCATTGGTAGTTTTCATCATAATATCTTGTATGGTATTAGGTGTATGACTTACCTATTTAGTTATGTTGTGGTGGTTCAAGGACTTGACATAAATATTATGATGTTTGGTGTTATTGAATCCATTAATTTGAAATCAGTTATTGATTTTCATGGGATTATATTTTATAGTTATGATATCAATGGATACGTTTCATTCCCATATTACAATTTATATGATATTATTTTATCATCATTTATTCCTTCCATTTAGTCTCCATGGTCTAGTAATTGATTATATGGGGAGTGTTTTCAAGTATATAACTTGTCTTATTGATTATCCCCTACTTATTGAAGATTTCATCCACTGTATGAGACCATTATTGATAATTTAATCACACCATTATTTTTTTCTTCTCCCAAAAATGTCAAATTTGTATTATCAATGATGTGAAAGGTTATGCAAGTGATAATAATGATGTTCTCAGAGAAACTAATATATTTCATATTATGTTGTCAAATGTAATGTGAAATTAATACGTATATATAGTTTACCTAGAAATAAACTATTAAATCCTTTTAGATATCATCACATTTGTCTAGTTTAAAGATAATGAAGTAACAAACTTCTCTATGTTAATGGATCTGGGGTATTTTTAGTAGGTATCTAATAAAATTTAGAAAAAAACTTGTGATCTAGATTTTTGAAAACAGTGATTAGAGAATAGAACACTATTAAAAAATTTGAGTTTATGTCTATGTATATAATAACATCCTAAAATTTTTAAATACAATGATTATTTGGTTTTATTTGTAACACATACATGTGGTGATATTATAATTAGTTTTTTAATAATAGATGTATCTTTTGATAATAAACCTAAAATTATTTTAGTGACTCTATCAGGACCAATATTCTGGTGTACGGGGATTCTACCCTTACTAGACACCATTTTTAAACTCGTTGTGGATATTCATTGTTGAATTCAAATTTTCATTATAAATAATTATGTTGAATAATAGTGTAAAACTTATTTAATCCTATTGTATTCTATTGTAATATGTAATAATCCTAAAGTATCATAGATTGTTAAGTAGAAGGATGATAACTAGTTTAAAGCTATTTATTCCCATTTTTAGGTTTCTTATGATTATAATTTTTTATGATTAAGAGTATTTTTGAGACATTTATGGGATACACCATTTTGTTTTAGAATATTTTGAATTGAAAATTCTATTTGAGGATTAATTATTTCGTATTTTATGGAAACAAGATTAATATTATTGATAAACTTTACGATTAATATGATCCCTGAAGAATGGGTAATTGTAGTTGATTGGGATAAAAGATATAGTTAATTTTTCAATTTTTTTTATATATATAACCATGGGATAGAAAAATTATTTTATTCTTAAGAAAATATTTTTATTTTTGAATAAGTGTACTACATGGGAAATTTTATTTGATTATGGTAAATATAATTTTTGGATTGTGGATTTATTTAATGTATCGATTTGTATGGGATTTTATTGTGGAATTATTTTAATTCATGGAATTTATATAAATGATTAGCTTATTTTTGGGATTAAATGACTGGTGTATGTAAAAAAAATTTATATGACAATATAATAAATTCATATTATTTATATATAATATATATTTTTATCATTAAACAATATGAGATTAATTCATAGAGTTTTTGGTTTTTCTATTTTGGTTTATCATATTTTTTAGGAATTATAAGGTTATGTGTTTATAGAGTGGATTGAGTTTAAAGTTTCACATTAATTTTGAGGTTTATAGATTAATGTATTATATTGGTTATCTTGTGTTAACTATTTTTGGTTATGGTAAATATTCTAATAAAATGGAAATGACATATGGATCTTTTCATCCATTAAAATTTAATCTTAGTGCTTGAAACATAGAAAATTAATCATCAATATTCATTTCATCGAGTATATATATGAAGTGAAAATTCATTGAATCATAATCGAAGTATAAATTTTTTCCTTTTTAACCCCTCAATAATTTATGTTTTCATGAACTCTAACATTCACATGATTATGTTCTATATGACTTCATGATTTCCCTTATACTTTATTTTCATCATCTATGTTAATGTTTTAAATTGCAACCATTTTTCTACATATATGGGAACCTAAATATATTATATTTCAGTTAACCATTATATTTCTTTCATCCCTTATTCTAAAAAAATGTTTTATTATCCCTCAGTATGATTTGGTTTATAAATAGTATAATTTAGAAATATATAACCTTCGATTAATTAGATATGATTTTGGTGAAGAAATTTATTTAATTAGTTATAATTTCAAACCATGAAAATCCTGATTAAAATAATAATTCTCCTAAGAGCCTACATGACAAGCCACACAACGATTTATTGGATATATAAATCTAATAAAAATATAATTATTTAAATTAAATAGTTTTAACATAGTCTTTAAATTACAATTTTATGAATTTGAATCATCTTATTATGAAATATGTATATATAATGGACCGACACAATATAAATTTACAGATGAATTATTATGAAAAAATAACTCAATTTTTTAATGGATTTAATGATTAAAAAATGTGTTTTCCTACAACATTTTTTTTTCATTTTTTGAATGAATATACCATTAATTCATACAAATTTTATAAATTTAATTTTTTAATAAAAAAATTTAATATAATGATAAATTTAATATTATCATTGGGTGAAATTTTTGAATTTTTTTTAAATGATTGATTATTTCAGGAATAGTAAAGAATAATACTTTTTCCTAAACTATTATTTATTTTCATGAAATAAACTAATTTAAATGTAATGTTATATTATATATTTGTAATTGAATTTAAATTTATTTCATTTTTTTAAAATATAACAGTTAATTTATAATTAATCATAAATATTAATAAATTTTAAATAAGTTACTTTTTATTTATCAAATGTAATTTTCTAAACAAAATATTTAAATTTAACACATTAATATTAATATTTATTTATTCACATATAGGAATTGAATATCACTAAATTGACTAAATATTGGTATTGAAAAAATTAAATTTATCATTGGAAGAATTTTTAAATTTTTTTGGGACATGTTATCTTTTTGGTGAATAATGAAAAATTAATGTATCTTTTGTGACATATTAATGATTTATAAATGAAATAAAAAATTATTAGAAATATTAAATGATTTATTTATGATAATTTAAGATATATTTAATAAATAAATAACTCAAAAAATATAAATTATAATTTATTTCATGATAAATTTGAAATGCATTTTAACTTCTCGTATAGTGTTTTCCTAGAATCGAAAAGTCAAATCTAGTGCTCTAATGATAATAATGAAGATGGTGGAAAAATTTATAGAATTTATTATTAAATGTGAAGTATTTGGATGTTTTATATAGAAATATGGGAATTGTTTAGTAATATTACACTTGTATTGTCCAAATTCATTTGAAAAGCTTGCACAAGGCTAAAAAATGAAAAATAAAATATTAAATAATTTATCCTATCATTGATGAAAGTGCATATAGAAATTTAATATTCATATAATATTATTATTATATTAATTTATTTTTTTATTGTGGTAAATTATTTTAATTAGTAGTTATAAGTTAATTACATTAAAAGCATACACAACCCCAAAATAGTTCTTGTGCAAGCAGTACATGTTTAAAAGAAATGATTGTTAAAAATGATAAAAGTAATATTATTTTTTGTATTTAAAGTGTATAAAAAAATTTATAGATAAACATATCATATTAGAGTTGTGTGAATTTTTTATATTTAAATTATTTTGTGGTATTGTTGTTTAAAATGTAAAATTATGTGAATAGTTCTTAAAATGACATTCATAGTAATTTTTGTTAACTACATCTTATTAATTTTTTCAAACATAATAAATGTCTTCATATTTGAAAATTAGAATTATAAATCAACAAAAACTAATTCTATTTTCCATTTATATCCAATTTAGACCTTATAAGTAAAATTATAAACACTTAATCCTAAAAAATTAATTATGAATGTCAAGGTTAAAATTGGACATCCAAGGAGATAATCCACAAACAAAAAATTTATGTTATTTTTAATTTTTACCATTTTAGTAATTTTTCTTTCTTAGAATTATAGAAAACTATGATATTTTGGTAATCTTCAGAAAGGATAACATGGGTTAGAACTAATATATATGGGTAAAATCAATAACAAATCATGTTAGATTATTATTATTTTAGATTATTTAGACATAACCTTCTACTATATTCGATATATATATATATATTTAGAAACATTATTATAAATTTGAATATATATTAATTTAAAACATTAAGTATTTAAAAGGGACCCCTCTGTTGAAATATAAAAGGTCATGTACTAACTATTATTATTCACAATTTTTTATCCTTATATATGTCATGACCCTTCCCTCGGGGCATGTGCCATGACTACCCCATTCCCTCCTTCCAATTCCCAGGGGCTGGTGAATAAAACCAAAAAGGTGTATCCCTAAAATATGAAGGCATTTCCTTTAAACCTGTAAAAACACACAGACTATTATGCAATAAAAATTAAAAACATAGTATAATGCTGTAGTAAAAAGAGTGATGAAAGTAAAGGGCTCAGAATACAGGCCCAATGAAAGTAGAAGTACAACTGGAAAGTACAAAATAGCTCATGATCTTCCACCGATGATCCAACCTGAAGGGTAGGTACATATCATCTCCATATCACATCACATCAGCTCGCCTCCCCCGTGTACCACCGAGTGCTGGCACGCACAAGTCTCAAACCAACTACTCTCTGCCTTTATAAAACACAACAATTTTCGGGTGAAGCCCATGTAGGGGTGAGTATAACAATACTCAATAGGGACCCTGAGACCCCCGAAGGTCTCCAAGTGTTTCATAATGGATATACGACAATAAAATACATCAATCGCCAAACACGGAGTAGTAGACATCAAACCTACATAGGAAAATTACCATAAATATACCTATGTTGTTACTATAAACTCATCTCATACATGAGGGAAGGATACCGCAAGGTAAAACCACAAAACAACCCCACAAAGGTATTACTACCACAAATGTAACCCCACAAAGACAACACCACGAAGGTAAAAGTACCACATAGTTGACACCACAAAGACAAGAATACTCAGCTCAAATTTATGTATATCTTATTTATAGAATTATAGATGATTTGTTATAAGATAGATTATCTTATTCTGTTATGAAGTCCTTCTGCTGACCCACACAGGATTGATAGGTAATAACCCCTGGGGACCCACACAGGATATGACCCACACCAGATCGGTATACCCTGACCCACACAGGATCACTGAGAACTAACTCACATAGGATCTTATAGAAGTTTAACCACATAGTATTGATATATGCTGACCCACACAAGATCAATGTTCTTATTTCACATTACATCCTGTCACATGATTCCTCACACATGGGGTTCTTGAGTTACAATGAATCTTCCCCTTGAGATATCGTTCATACATTAACCGCCACTAATATTCACAAAGGAGTAACCCAAAGGACCTCCATGATTTAATAGTTCCAACATGATACATGGTGCTTCAATCAGACGCCTTGCCTGTGAGTTATTAGTGTTTCAGTTCGGAGGTCCTGGTTGGATTCGGGTTCGATCCAACCTGGTTATACTTCAACATTATCCAATACTCCAGTGGAGTATTCCAAAAAAAAAATTCTTTCTCTAAGAATCCCAGAGCCATATATGGTTTATCAAACAGATTTATAGTTCTCATGATATGGCCCTTTATAAGTTTATGGGTCCGGTTGGGCCCTGGTCCAGTCCGTCCTGGTCTAGGCCGACCCTGGCTGGGCTGACCTAACCCGGTTTGGGTCCGACCCGAGTGAGATGGGTTGAAGCCAGCTTAGCCCATAGGGTCAAGGTCTGCCTCGGCCCCCATGGGGGCGCAACCCAACCCGTAAGGGGGACAGCCCGTCCCACAAGGGAGTGGCCAAGCCCGCAAGGGGTTAGCCCGACCAGCAATGGGGTGTGTCCCATGGTGGGTCTTCCCTATCCGACACAATAAGGGAGAGGCCCCCTATTTATAATGTGATGTGGAAATGTATAAGGGAACATACAAGTCAATGTGGGACCCAATGCAGGTCCCACTGCCACTGCTCCTCTGGCGGCGTGTTGGTGGCACCGCTCTCTACTTCATCGGCCAGCCGGTGTGTCGGTCGCCTCTTCTAACAGCCACGACTGAAGATCTGTGGAAAATTACTTCTTTGGTGCCACTGTTACGCCTCTTTCCTTATGTCTTACAGGTGTGCTAGATTCCCCCTTCAACCCTCGCCGCTTCAGCCGCGACCCCTTATCACCCATGGGGCGCAACGGTGGGATGCACCTCCTCCATGGATGGCCGGTTCTGGCTTCTCCTTTAACCGTCGTGGCCTATTGTCGTAGCCTCCTCTTTTGGCACACGATGTTGCTCCACTCCCATCATATCCGGGTGGTGATACTGCACCAGTGGTCATCCACAGATAATGCATGTGTAGCATGGTAGTGGTGGGTTCGGGCTGGGTTTGTTAGGCTCGCTCCAACCATGTTAGCTTGTAATCAACAAGAGGTAGGAAAAAGGATTCTACAACATTATAGTTTAAAACCCAAATTAGACCCTGCCACAAGAATGACGGAGAAACGCCCGCATTTGGGGAAGTGGGTCATTGTTTTCTGTACCCCATAACTAGCTTCCAATGACATCACTCGATCAACAATATAAGGTTTGGACATTCAGTGTCGCTCATCACCACTCACCAGAACCTGCTCTGTCCTCCATTGTTTTGGCATCATAGCACATTACCAGCAATTCGTTGCTTGAAGAAGCAGTGCAAACACCATTCCCAAAGCTCCAGAATGTATGTGGGTTAATTCATAGGAACCTTCTTAAATTATAATGATGTTGTTATATAGGATTTTAAGGTTCAATCCATTTAATGTCTTGACACATCACTGGTCCCACCCTCCCTCTTGTCCATTGGAGGACTAGAAAGAAATAAAATAAAATAAAAATGTTATTTTATTTATTCATTTTAGAAGTCCAAAACCAATATTTTTTTTCTAAACCTACGACGGTCAAAGTGAAACCTCAATTAAGTGATTCCTACTGTTATTGATTCATCGGTGCACTTATATTTTTAGCCCGAGAACTATTTCAAATGTTATAAAACTCCACTCGCGCATTTAATGAACATACCTTAAAAAAGGAAAAAATCATTTTGGGCACATCGTGCCTCAGAATCATGCACCTTAAATTTTCAGAGACTCATAATAATACCATATTATTTAAAAAAATAAATGAAAAAATCCTTGTATTTATAATTTATCATGATAACCCTTACAAAATATAATTAAATATTCTTTCACCATATCATAGAGATTTTGTTTTTTTCTAAAACAGCATACTTTTGAGGTTTATGGTTTAACCCAATGATGTTTCTCAATGAAGAATTATAACTTCTAATTAAAAATAAATAAATTTTATTTATTTTTTAACCTTTAATAAATCCATAGTATCACCCTCAAAATAATTAATTTTTTATCATCCTTATGATGAAATGAAATTATGATAATATAATACCCATTATCTACATACCTTCTATCCTATGGGAAAAGAAAACATCAGTTGTGTATACATGTGGACGGTCACCTTAATGAAGTAATCCATTTTTTATCACCCCATTACAGTGATGTTAATGATGATTTAATTAATATATATATATATATATATTTATGAAATATATGATATTATAATTAATATTTAATGATGAATTTTTATTTACGTTTATTTTATTCCATCTATTGAAAAGAAAAGATAACATTAATATGTACGTATAACCTATCCTCCCCAAGAATGTTGTATTTCATTTTTCAATCTCAGTATTTTATGGATGAATATAAATATCTATATATATAATAACCAAGGAATTTATAACCTCAATTTTATTCTATATAAAACATAAACATGATAAATATTAAAGTAAATAAACCATTAAACACAATCATACATGAAAAAGAAGACATTTAACACTCTAAAACAGTTATTTTAGGAAATAATTTTTAAAAACAAAGAATTTTAATTTTTTTAGTTTTACATATATGATATTATATGTATGAATATAATTCGGTTATAAAATTCTAATGAATTTAAATTTATTATACATGAGTTTAAATTATGTTAAATAAATTGGAATCGTGAAGTAAGCATTTATTTTACGATCTCAACATTATTCATGATTGTTTTTGTTTGAGTATCTATTTTGACAATTATAAGATATTTCTATCTCAAACCCAAAATATTTTCTTATGATATGATAATTTATTTAAATTAGTATTTTTTCCTTTCATTTTCCCCTTTAAGTTATTCATGATCCTAAAATGATATTTTTAAGGAAAACATAGAGTGTTTTTATTTTGGTGAAGAATCTTTTCCTTCCACAAAATTTTTATCCATATAATTGTTTAATGAATTATTTAATTATTCCAATATTATGTTTTATTGTCATTTTTAAAGATTTTAATCTTTTTCAAAAATGTATAAAAGAACCCTTATTTGTGTTTTCAAAATCAGGATCCCTTTTCAGATAGTGTGTACGAACTTTTGTTTTAATAAACACCAAATTAGGGTATTTTCCTCTGATATTGAATTTTCTATTCTATAAAACGCCTTCTATATATAGTCATGGGTTTTTTAAGAAATTTTTTTTCCTTATAATTTATAATTCTTAAAATTTTATATATGTGGTTTAATAATATAAATGGTATTTTCTTCAAGAACTGTTCTGGTGATTTTTAAACATATCTTAATCAATGTAAAAATAGTATTATGATTCTGATGCATTAATAAAGATATACCATAATTTTAACATCAATATTATTTCAATGGATGGTTTATGATCATGTCGTTATATTTATTTACTAAGGAAAACATTAGCATTTCTTATGCTAATTTATTTCATATGATTGTTTATGATGACAATGTGTTGAATTATTATTCATTGATTGCATATGGTGAAATCATTGGAATTAGTAAATTATTGGTAGGGATAATTATAGGTCTATCATGCACTATTAAGTCTCATTACACAACTTAATTTGGTTATTTGGAGTACTACCTAGCTTTTTTACTTTTGATTTCTTATAACAAGGCATTAGCGGTATGATTATGATATCCATAATTATACACACATTCATTATGAAATTAGTTATTAATATTCATGTGATTATTTTAATTTTCATCATATCTATGGATAATTTTCATGGTACATTAATTATTTATATATCATTATTTAATGATCATATCTTCATTACACATTAATATTTGTGATCAGGTTGTTGATTTATTTACATGTGTATTATGTTATTAAGATTTATATAAGGAATATTTACTCATGTTGGGTTCTATTATATGAATTTATTACTATGAACTTGATCTCAACCTTATTTTCTTATTTTTCCTAGGGTCATAGGATATATACTATGAATGATATGAAAGGTAATTCTAGAGGGAATTATGTTATTATAAAAGAAATACAATGTTGTATTTTATTTTTTAAAATGTAATGTGTGATTCAAGAAAGTATTTAGTTTACCAATATACTAAACTATTGGGCTCATTGGGACACAATATCCTATATCAAGTGCCAATGTAATAATGTAACCACTTGATATCAGTTTTTGGAGTGGGGTTTTAAATCCCAATAATAATTTTTTAGTTTCATAAAACAGTTTTACTCAAGAACCTCTTGCTACAAAACGAATTTTATTATCATAATTCATGGTATATTGTGTAGAGTAATATATATGATATAAATATTTTTTAAAAAAACTAACAAAAAAATATAATTATAAATTAAGAGGAAATCATGTGAATTCATAACGCAAAAACATTATGAAAGTGGTATGGAACATAAGGAAATATAATTTTTCCTATTGATTCAGTTTTTATTATAGTAATACAGTCTCTCACAATATTAATATCACCTTCTTAAACATTATTTTTTATTATTCAACCATCTTATATTTTATATTCACTAATGGGTGTATATTAAATGCTGATTGGAGTAGAGAAACATAACCTATTTCAGTATAAATATCAATAGTTTCAAAAATAGGAAAATAAATCCATTTAAAAAATGGAATCAATAGTTTTTATATTAACAATATTTACAACCTATATATTCACATATATATATATCCAATATTAGAGAAAAATATGAACACCATTTATTCTTCACTATTATCAATCCAAAATGAGTTTTTTGAAACACAATTTTAGATGATTGAAATAATTTTAATTATAAAAAATATAACATTATCTCAATGAAAAAATGGTGAAACATATTGAATCAATTAAGGCTTTAAATAATATAAAAAAAACACTATTATACTACTCTTTTATATGCTAGGAATCTCCACAACAATGGTGGTAGACATATAATCTGTATTCATCCTTTATAAATGCCCAAGATAACAATTTGGTTTCAAACCATTCACAGAGAATGGTGTAGAAACCTAAATTTCATAACTACATCATCAATATACTCAAATAGGCCAGACCAAAGGATGTAAACTACCACCAGTCAATTTTGTGACAATTTTTTATTGATATATCTTATTTATTATTAAAACATCCTTGTCCAATTTAACATGTATAATTATTGAACTAGAGGGAAAAATACCTAAAGTCCACCTCCCCTCCAACAAAGGCCTCAAACATGAAGCGATGGTTGACATGAAAATGTTGGGGAGACTATAAAATTAGTAATAAATATTAATAAATAATAGGTTGATCTATAATAATTATAGTCCTCAAAATAATCATCATAAATATACATTATAATTTTAGCCCTAACATTTAATGAAAATAGTGATTTTTTATTACAAAAAGGGAATATAATTGTACTTTTGAAAAAATACAAGAAATGGGTCGGAAATCCCAAGGGTTGATCATATATATGATAGTCTAAAAGAATCAAAATAAAGAGGTTATTATTAATTGGGATATAAATCCCCACCTAGTCTCAACTACATATTCCATATACAATTATTATCCATCAATCACATGGTATTTTCCAATGAATATTCCTACAACATAAAGAATTCTTAATTAATAGGAATCCCAATCATAGTGTGAGTACAAATCAGTAGGCCACCACCAAAGTTGTCCATATGAAACTCCAATAAATACAAGTTCATGTTTGATAAAAAATTCTACTACGAAATATAAAAAAATATAATGAATCATTTAATTCTCAATAGCCAAACCATCTAAGAACAAACCTACATTAATTAGTTTCAAATTTGAATTAAGAACTAATGGTCTAAACACACAAAAATTGTGAATAATCTATAACTAATTATTTCATTAGTAATAATAAATGATCTATCACCATATTATATGTACTTATGTGAATAATATGTCACCCTTTTATCACATTGGAGATCAAGGAACCACTAATAAATAGTCTAGATGAATGATATATCTTCACAATAGAGTTTTTGTGTAAAATAAACTATGTAAACATACTCTTAGTTATTAATATATCACCATAAAAATAATGGTAGTGAATGAGAGGGCCACTAAAACATGTTTCTAAATAACAAATCATCATCTTGTTTTTTGATGAAAAACCACATTAAAACACAATATTTGAATAAAAATACACTAATACAGCTTTGGGTGGATGATATGCCATCAACACATATCTTAGGTGGATAATTTTCCACTTATAAAACATGAAATTAAAGATATTTAATTGACACACATCACATGTAAACATAATTCAATTAATTGAACATTGTAAGTGATACACCATTAAAATTTTAATTTGGGTTGAAGATACACCACCAATATCAATCTAGGCCACAGATAATCACGGTCAATAGGTATCAAAAAAGTATATATGAAGAAGAGTTCTCACTACAACAGTAAAATAGTTAATAAATAATAAAAAAATTAAAACTAAACCCTTTTTTTAAATGGAAAATAACTAATAAAAGAATTAGTTATAATGATTTATCATGTATTAGAACAAAAAATAGATGCTCAAAATATTCAGAAACCATTTTTCAACTATATTTAATTCTTAGTAGTCTAATGACCCTCCCAAGGATCATATTAGGGATAAAAAATCACGAGACTAAACTAATATTATTATCTCCATAATCAATGTATATTTAATTAAATTTCACATGGTTCCTAGCACTATAACATAAGCAAGGACACCCCTTATGTTATCTGGAAAAAATCAACACACTGTAGATATTTGTTGGTTATATGATACAATAATGATAAAGTGGGCCACTCATAATACCAGACACATTCTTATCAACTCCTATAAGCACCATAGTAAAAGAGGAATAATTTAAATATTATTAAATAACTTACAAATAAAGATAACACATCCAACATTTCAAACGAACAATACAGCAGATATAAAAAATATTGGGAAATCTAGAGACCACCATCCTCATTTTAGTTGAGCCCTTATCATTGAATATCATATTTTGATTCATCTTTGATGAGATGAAATCAAGAAAACATGTATAAATCCCAATAGTAGGAAATAAACATCATTAGATGATGAATCAATTATAAAAAATTGGAATGAATTCATGATCAAGGTTTAATTTACCAATTACACTCCCTTATAATATTACTCTCTCTAAAACAAGTTAAAATTGTTATTACCCACCACATGGATAAATAGGACAAAGAGAAATGTAGAGAAGAATATACATGGACCAAAATGGGTGTTTTATAAGATTTTAGTTTTTAATTAAATGACTAAAATTTTAATGAATTATATTTAGAAACAATGTATGCAAACCTTATGTACCCATTGAGTACCCACCCCACCTCTATCTAACACCATGTACCTATGAGGTTCTAAATCAAGGAGAATCATACAGTAGGTTTTCCTCAAAAATTCACCCCTTCAACCTCAGAGTTAATCAAGTACCTAATAATACAGTATCAAGAACCTATTGGCCTCTGTTATCAAGATAAAAGTATCATCATCATGTCCACTTTCTCGAAATGGGCACCTGATCCTCCACCAATAAGTCCGACATTTAAAAAACATCTAAATACATGATATATAGTGAAAAATAAATTTAATTAAAATCATAAAAATTATTTATGTGATAAAACCTCCCGAAAATATTGAATATTATCCATGGGATTTTTCACTAGGTTTCACTATAGAATAACTCTAGTCGATTTGCATGTATGCTAGACTCCTACTTCTGTTCATCCTCTATGATATTCCAATACCGCCACTAAAAATTTACTAGAGGTGTCATCTCCCCCTATATGATTTTTTCACTCTAATATGTGATACAAATTGATAATTATATTTAGGAGAGATCTGAATATAGATTGATTACATTGATATTGATTACATAGGAATGATCATGATTGTATCTTACAATCTGATATATATAAAATATAGTGTACAACACATTGAACCACTAAATTGTTTTATAATTATATCTATGTTACCAATCCTTTTGACATAAGAATGAAAACCATGATCATGTGTTTTAAATTTTTTGATCTCTGAATATGATGGTTCTCTAAAAGAGGTGTCACCCTCATGAATACTTGGTCTCCCCCACCCAAATATAGATTAATGAATCAGATTTTAACATTTAATTGTTTCATATTATTAATTCATTAACATAATCTTAGTCAACTGAATATGATCTAATATATGATACAAGAGACTATACCTTCGAACAGAGAAATCCATTACCTCTAACTATATGAGTGGTGACTATATTATCCTACATTATAATTATTAAAATATTTTTATCTAAATATATTCATAATATTTATTGTTATATGTGAACCAAAAAAATGAAATTAATTTATCACCAAAACTGCTAAAATCAAGAGAACATGCTTTAATCATGTCCTCTATCACTATAATTATCTTCTCAAATTTCATTTATTTATAATGTTGACAGACAATGCTCAAATAAAAATATTTAGCAATTAACTTCAATAGCCCATCAAAAATAATGATGTAAAATGAGAGGGGTGATGTGAACATATTCTCCAAGGGATATGATGAAGATTCCCTATCTTATAAAATAATTTATTCCTCATATAATATATTATATCTCTCTTGGATTAGTAGTATATTTTCTACCATTCTAAATAGGTAAAAAATAAACAATACTACATCACTTCTTGGATATGACCTTCAAATTCCCATTGTAATGTCTATCTTCATGTCATCCTACATCCAATAAATAATGGGTAATGATTGAAAAATACATATGGTCCACTTATTCTAAAAATACATCTACAGATAGTTGAAGCCTCATGAAACAAACACTTATATTTCATTTTTCCTCCCTCACCACTAATACTATAAAAAAATGTTTTCATACAACTAGTTAATCCCTGAGTAAATATCTCATCTTGAGGAGTCTGAAATTCAATAAATATCCTCAAACATGATTATAAATACCACTAATAAACCGTGAACATAATAAATATCATTTGAATCAAATTTAAAATTGGGTTTTTATTCCCTATGATATATTATCCCTTAATAATAGATAATATCAGTCAAATAACATACACTACATTAATCTCTTTAGGAGTTAGTGGGTTATTCTAAGTGATTATAGATTTTCCTTTATCTAATACCCCTTAACATCAAGGTGTATCTCAATCAAGAGGTTTGTCACCTATAACACACATCTAGTCACCAACACCACATATTTAAGCATCTTCATATTTAGTTCGTTAATAAATAAATTCAATTTCCCGTGGGTGTATACCATATCGTAATGGAATTATTTGAAATACATGCCCCAAATACTCTATTGGTTGTTCATGTAGTGTTGTGAGAATATAAACTTAATACTACTATGGTTAGTAAAAAACACGAACCCATTTCTGAATAAGTATTGCTTCTAACATCATAGCCAAATAACCAAAACATTAATCCTAGGATTGTGTGTCATGTTATTTCCCTCATGGAGGATCAACATTCTAAACCAATATGTTACTAATAACCGATATTGCACTCTAATTACACTAATCCCAACTCCTGCCACATCAAAATACAATATATACTCCTTAAATATTTTATGAAACCTCAGTTCCAATGCATATATCAACCTACATGTTTTCATGAACAAACCCAGGCTATCCCAATCTTGGGAACTAGATCAATTATTCAACCTTTTGAAAATAGAAATCTTTATCCCCATGGGTGTTAAAAAAATTTACACTTTAATAATACACTATGGATAATGATTTCATCTTATAAAATAATAATTCTTGGTAAAATTTATTCTAATGTATTTCATGATCACCCAATAAGTATAATAATCACTCATATGGAATAATAAATTTCAATTAAAAATGAAACCAGAAAATGTCTAAACCTCAAACATAAGAATTAATCTCAATATAACAAAATGTACATTAAAATTTTAATTAAAATATAAATTAATTTAAATACAATAACACATGATATAAATAAAATTATAAAAACAAATATAAACTACTGCTTTCCAATCTGGACATGTTAAGAAAAATGTTCCTTTTATTAGAACCAACACCATACTGACATCAAAAACCTTATTCAAAATATTTCATCTAATAAGAACATGAATAGAAACTAAAATGTATATAAGGGTAATAAAAAATTATAATATTTATCTCACCCACACTCAATGCATGGTCATTAAATATAAATCATGTTCATGAATGTTTTTAAATATAACTATAAATGTAAGTATTTATTTAATATTTTTAAAAGTCATGTTATATAAATTAAATTGTTTTATTTTATTCGAGGTTAAAAATTATTCCTCTTAAATATAATAATGTTTTAAAAAATAATCAAACAATGTAACACCCCGAGATTTTTTGAAAAATATTCTTTTTAATTTCAATAATGTATTGTGTTGTACGCTACAATAAAAGGATCTTGCACAACACGCATCCTTGACTTTCCTTGCATTACACGCAATCGCGACCTTCCTCGATAGCGTGTGTAGTACGCAATACCGAGTTTCACTAAACAACGATATGCTATTAAAATGTTATTAAAACTAGCCATTATGAATAGTAATAACCACTTTGTGAAATTTTCTAAATTTTATTTTTCAAAATAGACTTCATTTTTGGATTCGGAATATCAAAATTAGCTTACGGTGAAATATTGGTACTTTTCGGATAACTTTCATTTTCTGATGAATAGTGAAAATTACTAAATTTTAATTAAAAACAACCTTTTTAATAGAAATAATTAATAGTGATAAATTATTAATTTCAGTGGTTTTAAAGTATATTTATAATATATTTTTAGAATTTAATACAATTTTGGTCATTGGATGTAATTTCACATTTAAACCAGGCATAAACAAGTGTCAATCTTTTGATAGTTATTATCCCTTAAGAACACGCTATTTGTTTTGACGATGGAAATTAATTTTTAAATCAATTAATGCAACTGATATTTTTTGGATTTGTTAAATAGACATAATTTTTGAGTTCATAATATCAAATATATCTTAGGCCTAATTTTTTGTATTTTTCTGGAAACTTTTCATTTTTTGATGAATAGTGAAACCACTAAGTGGTAGTTAAAAAATGAATTTTTCATAAAACATAATTTTACCGCTTCTGTGAGTGGAATTTCAAAAATCCGAGAGACACGGTTGATGTTAGTAAGTAAAATGTGGTTTAATGAGATGAAAATAATTTTTGGTGAATAGTAACTTTTTAATTTTTTTACTACGGTTAAAAGTAAATAGGTTAACTAAGGGTAAAAATGTTATTATTATTACCCTAAAACATGTCCTAATTCTATTGGATAAGTGTAATTCGACCAAAAACAACTTTATAAATAAAATATGACCATTTAGGCCCACTTGGATTAGATTAGGACATTTATTATTAATTTATTTAAAGAATGGTTAAAATAGTTAAAATCAAAGTTTAATAAGTATATCATTTTTAATATAGGGTTATACATAAGATAAATACGACTATAAATATACATTAAAAATCTAAAATTATTTCATACATAATGGTATTTGATTTGTAATTTTTAGAAATTAAATAATTTAATTTATTTATGACACAAAGATGCTGCACTAATTATCTTATTAATGAAATATTGACATAATTGATGTTATAAATACCAAAATAAATGTAATTTGAGACTTTTTATGAATTCCACTAATTTTATAGGTTAATATGACATGTTTTTCTTGATTTAATTAACTTTTTTAGAACTAATAATTTTTTTATGATTTTCACAAAAATCAATTACAAAATAGTGTCAAAATTGACATAAAATTGTTTTTAAAACAAATATTATATTATTAAATGTTATTTTATTCCTAAAAATCTAAGGTTCGGCAAAATGACTTAGATAATGCTATATATATTAATAATAAACAAATTGGGGTTCGTTTGGCTGCTTATAGTATGTTTATTAACCTTATAGTATAAGAACACAAGAAGACACGGTAAAAGTAAAATTATTTAACTTAATGTTAAATCTAAATGATAAGGTTAAAATAGGTACGTAAACTTGTCTAAATTTTATTGGATGAGAGGATTGCGACCCATACCCTCCTTATCTTAGAAATAGATCAATTTGGAGCTATTTAAAACCGAATTTGGCTTTATAATAAAATAATATTTTTAGTTTTTCCAAAGGAGCCCCTCCCCTCATAAAAGGGAACCTTCTCCTTCTCTTCCTCACAACACTTTGAACCTTCAAGCACAACCAACCCCTGCCAAATTCTATTCTCCACTTCCCTAGAAACATCCTAGAGGTTCTGGTCTTCTTCGAAGACCAATTTTAGTGCCCTAAAAGGAGATCTCAAAGAGGCGCTTCAAAGAAGAGGTAATGTCTGTTACCGATTCTTTCAACTTTATTTCATTTTCCACTTCTTCTTATTTAGTTTTTTCATTATGAAGTAATATAATCTGTATCACTCATATACTGATATGTTATTATAAGTATGAAACAACCCTATTTCACCATCTATCCATCCTACGGAAAACAAAATCACCGCGCGTGCGTACGTACGGAATACCGTCTCCACGCCGTGGTGTAATCTATTTTCTACCACCACCTTATTTGGATGGGTATAATGGTGTAAATAATGAATATATATGACTATTATAAAGTTATATTGATTCTGAAATAGTATACATACACTCCAATACAATTCCATGATCATTAGAACGATATCATCGCTCGTCTGTACGTACGGACTACCGTCTCCACGACGCGATGAGATTCATTCTCCACGTTAACCATTCATGAATGATTATAAAGTATATATAATAAGTAATAATGAAATATATGACATAATAATGATACTATATTTATTTATTTTTTTATATATGTATGTCATCTACTTAATTCAATTCAACTCAATAAGGAAACATAAACATCGTTCATGCGTACGTACGGCCTACCGTCTCCATGAACGGTGTATTTATTTCCATTTACTAATCTATTATATATATGTATATTATGAATATATATTATATATAAATCATATTATATATTCTTTAATTAAGTAATCATGATCTAAGTAATCATATGAATAATTACAAGTCAAAACACGGACGACAAATAAAACAATTTTACCCAAAACACTCTTTAACATGGAATTTACAAAAGAACGAGTAAAATAAAGTCATAAGTGAAACATATATGATATCATAACAATGATTATGATTCTGGAAAAAGTCAATGACATTATTTAAATAATTAAACAGGAGGTTCAGACACTTACGAAGAAAATAGGACCTATGGTAAGGGAAAATATCACAATCTCATTTTTATCCGAGATTGTTTATACTTTGGTATTTACTGGGGTGTATTTTGTCATCCACATCCATGTTTACTCAATATGTAAAATTATTTCCATCCACCTAAAATTTTTTAAATCCAATTTTACCCTTTAGTGAGTTTTTAGTAAAAAATATGGAAGGAATATTTTGTCATTTTTCGTACGAGGTACTTGTTGACTTTTCCAACAAAAGTACGAGAAGAATGTTTTTTTAACTTATACGGCATGAATGGATTTTAAAAAAAATATTTCCAAGAATCTTCCTTTACAAGTTTTCATTTTTTTTAATAAACATCTTTTAGTTTAAAATTGTATGACATGTTAAGAAAGGAAAAATGTTTTTGAAGTAGAAAGGATATTTTCCTCATGAATGGAGTTCAAGTGTTTTATCAAAATAATTTTCCATCTAAGATAATAAAGGGTTCTGTTTCTATCCCTATTATTACATGGATTTCATTATTTTTTGATGGAAATATTTTTATGAATTCTTTTATCTTATATGAATTTTTTTATGTTTTTACGATGTTTAAAGGTTCCCATTTTTACTACATGGGTTATGCTATGATGTATGGTTTATGATTTTGTGGCACACATAAGAATGGTATCATTATGAGATGGGTGGGACCTATATCTCCCTCCAATGAATTGGGTAAATATTTTATACCTCATGAGATAGACATGGCAGGAACGACAGGTTAAACCGGTTCAGTGAAACAAGACTGAAACGAGGAGTGAACTCAGTTTAGAAATGGACTTTGTCAACTAAGATAGTCTTGGAAATGAGTCTTGACTAATAAGAAATGATTCTCTATGATTATGTGTGTATGCCACAAAGTTTCATGTTTTAAGTTATGATTATTGGGATTACATTTCACTACTATGATTTATCCCATCTTATGAAATTATGATTTCTTTTGCAGGTTAAGATTTCCAAAAGTTATGTTCTTATGTATATGATGTGATTTATATTTCTTTTGTTTACCCATAGTGAGCATTTAATCTCACCATTTTATGTTTTCCTTTCCCCAGGATATAAAGAAAGGTTTTAGGTAAAAAAAGGAAGATCTTAATGGGATATGTTGAAGATCTTTCACCACGATTAGAAGATTATATTCCGAGTTTCCAAAGACACTAAACTATTACGGTCGTTGTGTGTTTTTTTGTTATGTACTAAGTATTCTGCAAAAGTAATTTAATTTCCATGTACGATATGCTTCGGGACTCCACAGTTGGTATCAGAGGAAAGGTTTTGTCAACCTTTGAAAACTAGGATGCGAGAACTTTAGTGAGATCCCTAGAGATATTTCTAAGGTATGTCTAGGGATGTCCCTAAGGTTAAGTATAAGTATAGGTTATAGTCCAAGAATTGCACTAACAATCTTAGAATTTAACCTAAGATGATAGATATTGAGGGTACTCCCCCTTCACTATTTTTTTTTTCTCTAGCATGATTTTTACCTCTCACAATATTGTTTTTGTGTTTTAGTTAATGGAGGGAACCAGAAGGAATTAGATTAACATTGAATCCAATGGAAAAATTAGTAACTATGAGCAACAAAATTGTGTAATTCCTACAGAGAAAGATATTGTGATTATTCCGAATCAGTCATCGCGATATATGATTAACAAGGTGAAATTTAGTGGTATGTTTAATTCATTAATTAAGAGGAAGATAAACTATTATGGATGTTCGCATGTTGAGGATCATAAAGAAAGGAAGATTGAGATTTCTAAAGAAGGGAAGAATAACCTTGAGGAATACTTCAAATGGAGGGACCGATGTTATCTGTGTGGAGAAAAGGGTCATAGAGTGACAAACTGTTATGGAGTTCAATGTATTATTTGTGGAGAACATGGGCATTACCCAACTTAATACCCTAACCTAAAAAGTTACTTCTAAATCACGTAAGGACTTATTCTAGGACAATACATGAAGAGGATGGATTGAAGTGTTTATGTATTGGAATTCAAGAATAATGTTGTTGAGGTACTTTTATTGGGTATTAGAATATTTTTGTATTATTCTATTGTGGTTTTCAAAAATTTTAATTTACTGGTAACCATGAAAAGTGATTCAAATATTTTGGAAACCAGATGATATGCACATCATGAAGGGATAAGGAAATGTTTGAAAGTATTCATGAGTTCATGATTTATATAAGGACTAAGTGATATCATGGTTTGAGTATAAATAATTTTGAGGATTTTGGTTTGTGTAAAGTGTTAACTTTTAACTGCATTCATGTTTTCACTATAGTTCAATTAATGGGTATTCATTATTTAAGAGAATACATGATTAAGGTATTCACATGTTTGTAATTTTACCAACAAGATATATCTTATGATATATTGGGGATAAATGATGGCATTCACATGATTGTTATGTGACATTTCATGTAATCATTTTCTTTATACTATGAGCTTGGACCGAAGTATTTTAGATAAGCCTAATGATTTGAATGGATAATGTTGTACATAAGTTAGTATTGTTTAAGGATAAAAAAAATTCTATATTATTGATGAGATGTTATAGTAATGTAGTTTTAGAAAAAGGACAACCTGCAGGATGGGCAACAACCCATCGCATCTATAACGACCCATACTTTACATACATTATTAATACTTCAAAATTGAAGTACACTTATTACAACATATGACAAAACCACAAAGGACCATATAGGTATAGTGTCTATAGAAACTGGGAAACATAAACAACTAGTTCATAAATCTTCTACAGTGTCTCCCATTTATTTTATCATATCCAGGGTCCCTTTTAGCATATTCTACTTAATATCCATCTTCCTGGCCTCGGGAAAATAAAACATACAAAAAGGGTGAGCTCAAATGCTCAGCAAGGGAAAATAAAGGAAATAAAAGTCATATCATATCTTTTTGAAAATCATAACCTTCAAAAGAGATCATAATATCTTAACATGGAATAAATCATAGAAGTGAAAATGAGATCCCCATAATCATAACATAAAACTTTAATCTTTGTGGCATGCACAAATAATCATGGAAAATCATTTCTTGTTAGTCATGACTCATTGCCAAGACTATCTTAGTGGACAAAGTCCATTTCTGAACCGAGTTCACTCCTCGTTTCAGTCCTGTATCACTGAACCGAAATAACCTTCCATTCCAGCCATGTCTATCTCATGAGATATAAATCTTTACCCAATTGATTGGAGGGATATATAGGTTCCACCCATCTTATAATGAATCCTTTCTTATGTGTGCCACATAATCATAAATCATACATCATCGCATAACACATGTAACAAAAATGGGATTCTTGAAACATCATGACATAATAAAACAAATCATATAAGGTAAATGACTTCATAAAAATAATTCCCTCACAACATAATCAAATCAATGTAATAATAGGGATAAAAACAGAACCCTATATTATCTTAGATGGAAACTAATTTTGATAAAACATTTGAACTCCATTCTTGAGGAAAATATCCTTTCTACTTCAAAAACACTTTTCTTTTCTTAACATGTCATACAATTATAAACTAAAAGAAGTTGATTAAAAATAAACTTGAAAACTTATAAAGGAATATTCTTGGAAATAATGTTTTAAAAATCCATTCTTTCCGTATAACTTAAAAAAACACATTCTTCGTAATTTTGTCGGAAAAGTCAAAAAGTACCTCTTACGAAAAACGACAAAAGATTCCTTTCATATCTTTTACTAAAAACTCACCGAAGGGTAAAATTGGATATAAACTATTGTAGAAGGATGGAAATAATATTACATATTGAGGTAACGTGGATGTGGATGATAAAATACACCCCAGTAATTGCCAAAGTAAAAACAATCTCGGATAAAAGTGAGATTGTGATATTTCCCTTACCTTAGGTCTGATTTGCTTTGTACGTGTCCAAAGCTCATGTATAATGGTTTAAATAAGGTTATTGACTTATTCCAGAATCATACATATTTATATGATATCATATATGGTCATATTCTTAGCTTCTTATTAGTAATATTTCATTGTTACGTGTTACTCGGGTCTTTATTGCCTTTTGTTCTTATGCGTGTTTTGCCAAATAAATTATTATTCTTCTTTTAAGGTTATAGATAAGTTATATCCAGAATGGTATTAGTGTAACATATATCATATTTATTAATTCAATTCATTTAAATAATTACTATGTAATGATGATTATGTAGAACGAGTCGCATCACATTGTGGAGACGGTATTCCGTACGTACGCACGAGCGATGATATTGTTCCCATGATCGTGGAATAGTATTTAAGTGTATTTATACTATTTCAGTATCAATATCACTTTATAATAATCATATATAGTTACTCATTACACCATTATACCCATCCTTGTAAGGTGATGATGGAAAGTAGATTACACCACGGCGTGGAGACGGTATTCCGTACGTACGCACGCGCGGTGATTTTATTTTTCCGTAGGATGGATAGAAGGTGAATTAGGGTTGTTTCATATTTATAATAACATATCAGTATGTAAGTAATACTAATGTTATTACTTTATCATGAAACAACTAAAGAAGAAGAATTTGAAGAAGAAATAAATTGAAAAGATCGGTAATGGATATTTCCTCTTCTTTGAAACGTCTCTTTGAATCCTCCACTTAGGGAACTAAGATTGGTCTTTGAAGAAGACAAGAACATCTAGGATTATTCTAGGGAAGTGGAGAAGGGATTTTGGAAGGGTTTTGCCGAGCTTGAGTGCTCAATTTTGTGTGAGGAGGCGGGGGAGGAGGTGCCCTTTTATAAGGGAGGAGAGGGGCACCTTAGGAATATCTCAAAATATTATTTTATATTAAAGTCAATATCGGTTTATAATGGTTCCAAGGGGTCTTATTTCGAAGGTAAAGTGGGTATGGGTCGAAATCCTATCAAACAATAGTATTTAGACAAGTTTAGGTTATTATTTTAACCTTATCAATTAGATTTAACTCTAAGTCAAATAATTTAACTTTTACCGTGACTTTTTGTTTTCTTACACTATATGGTTAATACACTTACAATAACATGCCAAACGTACCCCAAGTTGTTTATTATTAATATATATATCCTTATCTAGGTCATTTAGCCAAACCTTAGATTTTTAGGAATAAAATAACAATTAATAATATAATATTTGATTTAAAAACTATTTTGTGTCAATTTTGACACTATTTGATATATGATTTTTGTGAAAGTCATAACAGAATTATATGTTCAAAACAAGTTGATTACATCAACAATAATATATCATATTAACCTATAAAATTAGTGTAATTCATAAAAAGTCTCAAATTACATTTATTTGGGCATTTATAACATCAATTATGTTAACATTTCCTTAAATGGGTAATTACTGCATCATCGTTGTGTCATAAATAAATTAATTTATATAAAGTATAAAAATTCTAAATAAAATACCATTATGTAGGAAAGCTTTTTATCTTTCTAATGAATATTTATAGTCTAATTTATCTTATGTATAACCCTATATTAAAAATTATTTAGTTATTAAACTTTGATTTTAACTATTTTAACCCTTCTTTAAATAAATTAATAATAAATATCCTAATCTAATCCAAGTGGACCTAAATGGTCATATATTATTCCAAAGTTTGTTTTTGGTCGAATTACACTTGTCCAATAGAATTAGGACATGTGTTAGGGTAATAATAATATCATTTTTACCCTTAATTACCCTATTTACTTTTAACTGTGGTAAAAAAAGTAAAAAGTTACTATTCACCAAAAAAATTATTTTTATCTCATTGAACCACATTTTAGACCATGATATTAACCGTGTCTCTCGGATTTTTGAAATTCCATTCACCGAAGCGGTAAAATTATGTTTTATGCAAAATTCAGTTTTTAACCTACCACTTAGTGGTTTCATATTCATCAAAAATTGAAAGTTTTCAGGAAAATACCAAAATTCTACCCTAAGCTAATTTCGGTATTCCGAATCCAAAAATGAAGTCCATTTTGATAAATAAAATTTATAAAATTTCAAAAAGTGTTTATTACTATTCATAACGACTAGTTTTAGTTTAATAGCATATCGTTGTTTAGTGAGACTCGGTATTGCGTACGACGCAAGCTATCGAGGAAGGTCACGATTTCGTGTAAAGCAAGCCAAGCAAGTGTTGTGTAGAAAAATATTCCTTTGATGATTTATATAACATAAAAGTCTCAGGTTTTACATTCTACCCCCCTTAAAATGAATTTCGCCCTCGAAATTCATCACTTTGTAACAAACAAATGAGGATACTTCTCCATCATCATATCCTCAAGCTCCCATGTAGCTTCTTCAAGTTGGTGGTTCCTCCATAAAACTTTCACCAATCGAGTGGTCTTGTTTTGTAGGACTTTTTCGCTACGATCCAGAATCTCTATCGGTTGTTCTTCATAAGAAAGATCTTGCTCCAGCGGTACAACTTCTAAGCTGAGTACATGTGAAGGATCAGATATGTACTTTCTCAAGAGAGATACATGGAACACATCGTGAACTTGAGAGAGATTCGGTGGAAGCGCCAATCGGTAAGCTATCTTTCCAACACGATCCAGTATTTCGAAAGGACCGATATATCTAGGGCTCAATTTCCCCTTCTTTCCAAATCTCATAACCCTCTTCCAGGGAGATATTCGTAAGAACACTTTATCACCCACTTCAAACTCTAGGTCTTTTCTTCGGTTGTCGGCATAACTTTTCTGTCGACTCTGAGCTGCTCTTATGTGTTTTTGAATAGATCTGACCTTTTCTTCCATTTCATCAATGAGATCAGGTCCTAATAGATTTCTTTCCCCAACTTCATCCCAGTAAGTTGGAGTCCTGCATTTCTTTCCATAGAGAGCTTCATAAGGGGCCATCTGAATACTGGAGTGAAAGCTATTATTATAAGAAAATTCCACCAAAGGTAGGTGTTGATCCCAACCACCTTTTAAATCCATGGAGCAAGCTCTCAACATATCTTCTAGGGTTTGAATTGTTCTCTTAGACTGACCGTCTGTCTGAGGATGATAAGCAGTGCTGAAACTCAACTCTGTATCCAGAGTATGCTGAAGACTTCGCCAGAACTTTGAGGTAAATCTCGGATCCCGATCAGATATAATAGAAAGTGGTACTCCATGCAATCTTACCACTTCCTTTACATATATCCTGGCAAGCTGATCTAGAGAGAAATCCTCTCTAATAGCAATGAAGTGTGCAGACTTTGTAAGACGATCAACTACGACCCAGATAGCATTATTGCCTTTGGATGTTTTAGGAAGTCCTGTGACAAAGTCCATAGTGATGTTTTCCCATTTCCATTCTGGTATGGGTAATGTTTGTAACATCCCCTTAGACTTCTGTCTCTCAGCTTTAACTTGTTGACAAACCAAGAATCGAGAGACATATTCAACAACATCTCTTTTCATGCCATCCCACCAGAAGTACTCTTTCAGGTCCCTATACATCTTCGTGCTTCCAGGATGAATAGATAATGAAGAACTATGAGCCTCATCCAGCAACTCCTTCTTTAATTCGGGGATGGTAGGAACACAAACCTGATTCCTGAACTTTACTATCCCATCACAATCAAGGTTGAATTCAGGAACATTTCTCACCTTTTTTTGTAACTCGACATCTTCTTTCTGTGCCTATTTAATCTTCACATGTATAGATGGTTGAACATTCATTTGAGAAAGATAAGATTTTTCCCCTTCCATTATAATTCCAAGATCCATCCTTTGTAAATCCATAAATATTGGATCTTTTGTGATCCTCATCATGGATAAACTAGCATGGTCATGTTGACTTAATGCATCTGCCACCTTGTTTGCTTTCCCAGGGTGGTAATGGATTGAGCAGTCATAATCCTTAATCAGCTCTAACCATCTTCTTTGATGCATATTCATCTCCTTTTGTGTGAAAATATACTTTAAACTTTTATGATCAGTATAAATATCACACCTTTCACCATAAAGGTAATGCCTCCAAATCATTAATGCAAAGATTACCGCAGCTAACTCCAAATCATGTGTTGGGTAATTTTGCTCATGGATTTTCAACTGTCGTGAGGCATAAGCTATCACCATATCATTTTTCATAAGAACACACCCCAATCCCTTCTTGGATGCATCACTGTAGATCACAAAACATTCTCCACTGAAAGGCAGTGTGAGCACAGGTGCACTGGATAACCTTCTTTTCAACTCCTTGAAATTCTCTTCACATTCCTCTGTCCAAACAAACTTAACTCCTTTCCGAGTCAACTTGGTGAGTGGATTAGATAATCATGAAAAATGTTTTACAAAACGTCGATAATATCCAGCCAAACCAAGAAAACGTTGGATCTCAGTTACTGTTGTTGGTCTCGACCATCTTTCGATAACCTCTATTTTTGCTGGATCCACATATATCCCCTCTTTTGAGATTATGTGACCAAAAAATGCAACTTTTTGAAGCCAAAATTCACACTTGGTAAATTTGGGATAAAGATTCTCCTTTCTCAGGGTCTTCAATATAATTCTCAAGTGATCTTCATGCTCTTCCTTGCTCTTTGAATAGACAAGAATATCGTCTATAAAGACTACCACAAATTGATAAAGATATTCTTTAAAGACTCTATTCATTAGATCCATGAAGATAGCAGGGGCATTAGTAAGACCAAAAGGCATCACTATAAATTCATAGTGTCCATACCTTTTACGGAAAGCCGTCTTTGGTATATCCTCCCTTTTGACCCTTAAATGATGATACCCTGAACGAAGATCAATCTTGGAAAAGTATTGAGCTTCGTGTAGTTGGTCAAATAAGTCATCAATGCGTGGGAGATGATATTTTTTCTTGATAGTGATCTTGTTAAGTTCTCGATAATCAATGCAGAGTCTCATTGATCCATCTTTCTTCTTAACAAATAGAACAGGTGCTCCCCAAGGTGACGCACTAGGGCGTATGAATCCTTTATCAAGATTCTCTTGGAGTTGCTTCTTCAATTCCTGCAACTCAATTGGGGCCATTTTATAAGGTGTATTTGAAATAGGCAAAGCACCCGGTACGAGTTCTATTGAAAAATCAACTTCACGATTTGGTGGAAGACCCGGTAATTCCTCCAAAAAGACATCATCAAACTCCCGTATGATGGGCATATTCTTAATCGCGAGTTTCTCACCAACCATTTGAGATAAATAACCTTCATTTTGTGGAATCAATACCCATAAAATGGAAGAAATTTCCACTGGAAGGTTAGCTTCATCCTTGCATTGATAGACGATCATAGATTGATCTGGAATATGAAATGTGACTTCCCTTCTTTGGCAATTGATATGAGCTCCATATAAAGAAACCAATCCATGCCAAGAATCACATCAAATTCCACTATAGGAAGGATCACAAGATTTGGAGGAAGCACTTTCCCACAAACTTCGATCGGAGAAGAATTATAAACTTTTGATGCGATTGATGTGACATTAGGTGTTCTCACAGCTAACTCAACATCTAATTGTTGAGGTAATACGGTGATACCCTTAGAAAATTCTTCTGAAATAAAAGAGTGGGTGGATCCAGAATCAAATAAAACATTTTCTACTTTACAGTGGATGGTAAGTGTACCTTTCACCACATCGTTATCGTACTCCACATAGCTGATAGAAATTGCATGTGACTTTCCTTTGTCTTTAGCCTTAAGAGTTTGTTGACGTTGACCATCATCATCAACCCTTGGATTTGGGCATTGATTGTAATAATGCCCCATATCCTTGCACTTGAAACATTGAAGTGTAGTAGGTTCATTCTGTGTATCCCTTCCTTTGTTTGCATCATTAGACATCTTCTTCCCATTATCACGGCATTCAAATGCCCGATGACCTTCCTTTCCACATTTGAAACATTTACTTGTCCCTTTAAGACAACTCCCTCCATGTTTCTTTCCACACTTTGAGCATAAGGGAAAGCACATCTTCTTTTCAGTGTGTTCTTTAGATTTTCCTTTGAATTCCATTTTCCTCCTCTTATCAAACCCATATGACTGATGGGTTACTCCAATCTCCATCTCGACTTTGAGAGCACATCGAACGATTTCCTCGTAGCTATTGAAGTCCATTATGGGTAACGCCCTTCGAAGACTTGGTTTTAAGCCACTAAAGAATCGATCGATCTTACTCTCAGGTTGGATAATAATACCAGAAGCGTACCTTGCAAGTCTTGTAAAATTTTTTTCATAGGTACCAACAGATTCATCATCCCTTTGCTTCAGTTCAAGAAAATCTTTCTCCATCTATGTTCGGAGAATACGAGGGAAGTACTTATTGAAAAATAAGTTCTTGAACTCGTCTCATTCCATGGACTCAATTTCTTCCCTTTGCCTCATATTCTTAATAAGATTCCACCATTGATCAGCATCTCCTTCCAAACGATACACTGCTAGGATGACTTTATCATGTTCAGAACATTGAAGAACTGAAAATATCTTTTCATTAGTACTAATCCATTGTTCAGCAACTAATGGATCAGTAGACCCACTGAAAGAAGGTGGACACTTCCTCATGAAGGATTCAACATAATGTTGCTCCTTCCTTTTCTCGTTTGTAAGTCATGCATGATTCATAGCTTGAGAAAGTTGTGTGAGCATGGCTACAAGATTTTGCATTCCATCTCCCATATCGTTTGGATGCTCAGAGGGACAATAATTGCATTGCCCATCGCATTCTGCATTAACACGGTTCCTTCGGGTTCCAGCCATTGACTAAAACCAAGAAGAATAGTGTGAGCAACACTAATTATAATAGGAAAACCACATAATTCAAGAATAAAATTTTCACGCTTAAGGTCTTATCCTATGTTATTCATGGCCATTTCTAAAACACTAAGATTGTATTCTATGCTTAGACTTATCCTTAGGGTTCTTACTAATACCTTCACATCCTAGTTTCCAAAGGTTGACTATACCATTCCTCTGATACCAACTATAACGACCCACACTTTACATACATTGTTAATACATCAAAATTGAAGCACACTTATTACAACATATGACAAAACCACAATGGACCATATAGGTATAGTGTATTTAGAAACTGGGAAACATAAACAACTGGTTCATAAATCTTCTACAGTGTTTCCTATTTATTTCATCATATCTAGGGTCCCTTTTAGCATATTCTACTTAATATCCATCTTCCTGACCGGGGGAAAAGAAAACATACAAAAAGGGTGAGCTCAAATTTTCAGCAAGGGAAAATAACGGAAATAAAAATCATATCATATCTTTTTGAAAATCATAACCTGCAAAAGAGATCATAATATCTTAACATGGAATAAATCATAGAAGTGAAAATGAGATCCCCATAATAATATAATAAAACTTGAAACTTTGTGGCATGCACACATAATCATGGAAAATCATTTCTTGTTAGTCATGACTCATTGCCAAGACTATCTTAGCGGACAAAATCCATTTTTGAACCGAGTTCACTCCTCGTTTCAGTTCTGTATCACTGAACCAAAATAACCTTCCATTCCAGCCATATCTATCTCATGAGATATAAATATTTACCCAATGCATTGGAGGGAGATATAGGTCCCACCCATCTTATAATTAATCCTTTCTTATGTGTGCCACATAATCATAAATCATACATCATCGCATAACACATGTAACAAAAATGGGATTCTTGAAACATCATGACATCATAAAACAAATCATATAAGGTAAATGACTTCATAAAAATAATTCCCTCACAATATAATCAAATCAATGTAATAATAGGGATAAAAACAGAACCCTATATTATCTTAGATGGAAACTAATTTTGATAAAACATTTGAACTCCATTCTTGAGGAAAATATCATTTCTACTTCAAAAACACATTTCTTTTCTTAACATGTCATACAATTATAAACTAAAAGAAGTTGATTAAAAATAAACTTGAAAACTTATAAAGGAAGATTCTTGGAAATAATGTTTTAAAAATCCATTCTTGCTGTATAAGTTAAAAAAAACACATTCTTCGTACTTTTGTCGGAAAAGTCAAAAAGTACCTCGTACGAAAAACGACAAAAGATTCCTTTCATATCTTTTACTAAAAACTCACCGAAGGATAAAATTGGATATAAAATATTGTAGAAGGATGGATATAATATTACATATTGAGGGAACATGGATGTGGATGATAAAAAACACCCCAGTAATTACCAAAGTAAAAACAATCTCGGATAAAAGTGAGATTGTGATATTTCCCTTACCTTAGGTCCGATTTGCTTTGTACGTGTCCGAAGCTCTTGTATAATGGTTTAAATAATGTTATTGACTTATTCCAGAATCATACATATTGATATGATATCATATATGGTCATATTCTTAGCTTCTTATTAGTAATATTTCATTGTTACTTGTTACTCGGGTCTTTATTGCCTTTTGTTTTTATGCGTGTTTTGCCGAATAAATTCTTATTCTTATTTTAAGGTTATAGATACCTTATATCCAGAATGGTATTTGTGTAACATATATCATATTTATTCATTCAATTCATTTATATAATTACTATGTAATGATGATCATGTAGAACGTGTCGCATCACATCATGGAGACGGTATTCCGTACGTACGCACGAGCGATGATATTGTTCCCGTGATCGTGGAATTGTATTTAAGTGTATTTATACTATTTCAGTATCAATATAACTTTATAATAATCATATATAGTTACTCATTACACCATTATACCCATCCTTGTACGGTGATGATGGAAAGTAGATTACACCACGGCGTGGAGACGGTATTCCGTACGTACGCACGCGCGGGATTTTATTTTTCTGTAGGATGGATAGAAAGTGAATTAGGGTTGTTTCATATTTATAATAACATATCATTATGTAAGTAATACTTATGTTATTACTTTATCATGAAACAACTAAAGAAGAAGATGTTTAAGAAGAAATAAATTGAAAAGATCGGTAATGGATATTACCTCTTCTTTGAAACGCCTCTTTGAATCCTCCACTTAGGGAACTAAGATTGGTATTTGAAGAAGACCCGAACCTCTAGGATTATTCTAGGGAAGTGGAGAAGGGATTTTGGCAGGGGTTGGACGAGCTTGAGTGCTCAATTTGGTGTGAGGAGGAGGGGGAGGAGGTGCCCTTTTATAAGGGAGGAGAGGGGCACCTTAGGAATATCTCAAAATATTATTTTATATTAAAGTCAAAATCGGTTTATAATGGTTCAAAAGGGTCTTATTTTGAAGGTAAAGTGGGGATGGGTCGAAAGCCTATCAACCAATAGGATTTAGACAAGTTTAGGTTATTATTTTAACCTTATCAATTAGATTTAACTCTAAGTCAAATAATTTATCTTTTACCGTGACTTTTTGTTTTCTTACACTATATGGTTAATACACTTACTATAACATGCCAAACCAACCCCAAGTTGTTTATTATTAATATATATATCCTTATCTAAGTCATTTGGCCGAACCTTAGATTTTTATGAATAAAATAATAATTAATAATATTTTATTTTATTTAAAAACTATTTTGTGTAAATTTTGACACTATTTGATATATGATTTTTGTGAAAGTCATAACAGAATTATATGTTCGAACCAAGTTGATTAAATCAACAATATTATATCATATTAACCTATAAAATTAGTTTAATTCATAAAAAGTCTCAAATTACATTTATTTGGGAATTTATAACATCAATTATGTTAACATTTCCATAAAAGGGTAATTACTGCATCATAGTTGTGTCATAAATAAATTAATTTATATAAAGTCTAAAAATTATAAATAAAATACCATTATGTAGGAAATCTTTTTATCTTTCTAATGAATAATTATAGTCGAATTTATCTTATGTATAACTCTATATTAAAAATTATTTAGTTATTAAACTTTGATTTTAAATATTTTAACCCTTCTTTAAATAAATTAATAATAAATGTCCTAATCTAATCCATGTGGACCTAAATGGTCATATTTTATTCCAAAGTTTTTTTTGGTCGATTTACACTTGTCCAATAGAATTAGGACATGTGTTAGGGTAATAATAATATCATTTTTACCCTTAATTACCTTATTTACTTTTAACCGTGGTAAAAAAAGTAAAAAGTTACTATTCACCAAAAAATTATTTTTATCTCATTGAACCACATTTTAGTCCTTTATATTAACCGTGTCTCTCGGATTTTCGAAATTCCATTCACAGAAGCGGTAAAATTAAGTTTTATGCAAAATTCAGTTTTTAACCTACCACTTAGTGGTTTCACTATTCATCAAAAATTGAATGTTTTCAGAAAAATACCAAAATTTCACCCTAAGCTAATTTCGGTATTCCGAATCCAAAAATGAAGTCCATTTTGAAAAATAAAATTTATAAAATTTCAAAAAGTGGTTATTACTATTCATAACGGCTAGTTTTATTTTAATAGCATATCGTTGTTTAGTGAAACTCGGTATTGCGTACGACGCAAGCTATCGTGGAAGGTCACGATTTCGTGTAAAGCAAGCCAAGAAAGTGTTGTGTAGAAAAATATTCCTTTGATGATTTATATAACATAAAAGTCTCAGGTGTTACAGCATCGGACAAGGCTGTGGGAATCAAACCCACAACCGAAGTGTGACTGGCCTTTATCGCCTACCACTGGCCTACAGGAAGTCATTGTTTAGAAGAAACTAGTTTTATTGTATTAAGTAGTATAATATAAGAAGTATAAGTCCATTTTAGGAACCATATATGATTAATCTCACTATAGGTGGACTTACGTTTTTTTTTGATAACTTTTCTAACCTTTTGTTTGAGACAGATGGAATGACCCCTCATTCTATCACATGATCTTCTAACACATCACGAAAGACAAATTCAACTTCATTTCTTTAAGAGATGAAGTAGAAATTTTCCAAAGAATGACTAATGGTGATACTGTACCAAAATCACGAAAGTATTTATTCTAATTCCAATTTCATCAACTTTAGGGAAATGATCTTGAAAACCAAAAATGTTTTCCTAGTGCTCTTATATATGATGAATCAGATTGTACCTTATATAATCACAAATTTATGGCTTTGTGATTGATGGCTTCTCCATAGCCATGTTCTATACCACTCTCCATCAGAACATGATGGTTAGATTTTTCTTCAATATCTATATTTTCACCTATGTGGAAACCGAGTGATTAGTTTATTTGGGTAACCGTTACGTTTCATACTTTTGTTTTTTAAAGATTGGTTTTGGTATTCCTTTTTTTGATGTGAGTTTCTATTAAAGAAACTTTTGAGTAGTAAACCATTTATAACCCCGACGAATTTCGAGGGCGAAATTCATTTTAAGGGGGGTAGAATGTAACACCCCAAGATTTTATGAAAAATATTCTTTTTAATTTCATTAATATCTTGTGTTGTATGCTACACTAAAAGGATCTTGCACAACACGCATCCTTGACTTTCCTTGCATTACATGCAATCACAACCTTCCTCGATAGCATGTGTAGTACGCAATGCCGAGTTTCACTAAACAACGATATGCTATTAAAATATTATTAAAACTAGCCGTTATGAATATTAATAACCACTTTTTGAAATTTTGTAAATTTTATTTTTCAGAATAGATTCATTTTTGGATTTGGAATATCGAAATTAGCTTAGGGTGAAATTTTTGTATTTTTCGGATAACTTTCATTTCCTGATGAATAGTAAAAATTACTAAATTTTAATTAAAAACAACCTTTTTAATCGAAATAATTAATAGTGATAAATTATTAATTTGAGTGGTTTTAAAGTATATTTAGAATATATTTTTACAATTTAATACAATGTTGGTCATTGGATGTAATCTCTCATTTAAACTAGACATAAACAAGTGTCAATCTTTTGATAGATATTATCCCTTAAGAACACGCTATTTTTTTGATGACGGAAATTAATTTTTAAATCAATTAATGAAACTGATATGTTTTGAATTTGGTAAAATAGACATCATATTTTAGTTCATAATATCAAATATATCTTAGGCCTAATTTTTTGTATTTTTCTAGAAACGTTATTTTTTTGATGAATAGTGAAACCACTAAGTGGTAGTTAAAAAAAATGAATTTTTCATAAAACATAATTTTACCGCTTCTGTGAGTGGAATTTCAAAAAATCTAGAGACACGGTTTATGTCAGTAAGTAAAATGTGGTTCAATGAGATGAAAATAATTTTTGGTGAATAGTAACTTTTTACTTTTTTTTACCACGGTTAAAAGTAAATAGGGTAATTAGAGGTAAAAATGTTATTATTATTACCCTAACAGATGTTCTAATTTTATTGGATAAGTGTAATTCGACCAAAAACAACCTTAGGAATAACATATGACCATTTAGGCCCACTTGAATTAGATTAAGACATTTATTATTAATTTATTTAATGAAGGGTTAAAATAGTTAAAATCAAAGTTTAATAAGTATATCATTTTTAATATAGGGTTATACATAAGATAAATTCGACTATAAATATACATTAGAAAGCTAAAAATATTTCCTATATAATGTTTTTATATTTGTAATTTTTAGACATTAAATAATGTAATTTATTTTAGACACAAAGATGATGCAGTAATTATCTTATTAATGAAATATTGACATAATTGATGTTATAAATACCAAAATAAAATTAATTTGAAACTTTTCATGAATTAAACTAATTTAATAGGTTGACATGACATGTTATTCTTGATTTAATTAACTTTTTTCGAACTAATAATTCTTTTATGAGTTTCACAAAAATCAATTACAAAATACTGTCAAAATTGACATAAAATAATTTTTAAAACAAATATTATATTATTAATTGTTATTTTATTCCTAAAAATCTAAGGTTCAGCCAAATGACTTATATAAGGATATATATATTAATAATTAACAACTTGGGGTTCTTTTGGCTGCATATAGTATGTTTATTAACCTTATAGTATAAGAACACAAGAAGACATGGTAAAAGTAAAATTATTTAACTTAATGTTAAATCTAAAGGATATGGTTAAAATAGGAACCTAAACGTGTCTAAATTCTATTTTATGAGAGTATTGCGACCCATACCCACCTTAGCTTCGAAATAGATCAATATAGAGCTATTTAAAACCGAATTTGGCTTTATAATAAAATAATATTTTATGTTTTTTCAAAGGAGCCCCTCTCCTCCCTTATAAAAGGGCACCTCCTCCCTCTCTTCCTCACACCACTTTGAGCCTTAAAGCTCGGCCAAACCTTTCCAAATTATCTTCTCCACTTCCCTAGAAACATCCTAGAGGTTCAGGTCTTCTTCAAATACCAATTTTAGTGCCCTAAAAGGATATCTCAAAGAGGCGCTTCAAAGAAGAGGTAATGTCTGTTACCGATTATTTCAACTTTATTTTTTCTTGCACTTATTCTTCTTTAGTTGTTTCATTATGAAGTAATAAAATAAGTATCAATAATATACTGATATATTATTATAAGTATGAAACAACCCTATTTCACCATCTATCTATCCTACAGAAAATGAAATCACCGCTAGTGCGTACGTACGAAATACTGTCTCCACACCGTGGTGTAATCTATTTTCGACCACCACCTTACTTGGATGGGAATAATGGTGTAAATAATGACTATATAAGACTATTATAAAGTGATATGGATTCTGAAATAGTATACATACACTCCAATACAATTCCATGATCATGAGAACGATATCATCGCTCGTGCGTATGTACGGACTGCCGTCTCCACGACGTGATGAGATTCATTCCCCACGTTAACCATTCATGAATGATTATAAAGTATATATAATAAGTAATAGTGAAATATATGACATAATAATAATACTGGATTTATGTGTATATATATGTATGTCATCTACTTAATTCCATTCAACTCAATAACGAAACGAAAACAACGTTCATGCGTACGTACGACCTACCGTCTCCATGAACGGTGTATTTATTTCTATATACTAATCTATTATATATATGTATATTATGAATATATATTATATATAAATCATGTTTTATATTCTGGAATTAATTAATCATGATCTAAGTAATCATATGAATAATTACATGTCAAAACACGGACGACAAATAAAACGATTTTACCCAAAACGCTCTTTAACATGGAATTTACAAAAGAACAGGTAAAATAAAGTCATAAGTGAACCATATATGATATCATAACAATGAGTATGATTCTGGAATTAGTCAATGACATTATTTAAATCATTATATAGGAGGTTCGGACACTTACGAAGCAAATCGGACCTAAGGTAAGGGAAAATATCACAATCTCATTTTTATCCGAGATTGTTTATACTTTGGTATTTACTGAGGTGTATATTATCATCCACATCCATGTTTCCTAAATATGAAATATTACTTTCATCCACCAAAAACTGTTTAAATCCAATTTTACCCTTCGGTGAGTTTTTAGTAAAAAATATGAAAGGAATATTTTTTCGTTCTTCGTACGAGGTACTTTTTGACTTTTCCGACAAAAGTACGAGAAAAATGTTTTTTTAACTTATACGCCATGAATGGATTTTTAAAAAAATTATTTCCAAGAAAATTCATTTACAAGTTTTCATGTTTATTTTTAATAAACATCTTTTATTTTAAAATTGTATGACATGTTAATAAAGGAAAATTGTTTTTGAAGTAGAAAGGATATTTTCCTCAAGAATGGAGTTCAAGTGTTTTATCAAAATTATTTTCCATATAAGATAATAAAGGGTTCTATTTCTGTCCTTATTATTACATGGAATTGATTATGTTGTGATAAAAATATTTTTATGAATTCTTTTATCTTATATGAATTGTTTTATGATTTTACGATGATTAAAGATTCCCATTTTTATTACATGGGTTATGCTATGATGTATGGTTTATGATTTTGTGTCACACATAAAAATGGTATCATTATGAGATGGTTGGGACCTATATGTCCATCAAATGCATTGGGTAAAGATTTTATATCTCATGAGATAGACATCGCTGGAACGGCAGGTTAAACCGGTTCGGTGAAACAGGACTGAAACGAGGAGTGAACTCGGTTCACAAATGGACTTTGTCTCCTAAGATAGTCTTGGCAATGAGTCTTGACTAATAATAAACGATTCTCTATGATTATGTGTGTATGCCACAAAGTTTCATGTTTTATGTTATTATTATTGGGATTACATTTCACTAATATGATTTATCCCATGTTATGAAATTATGATTTCTTTTACAGGTTAATATTTCCAAAAGTTATGTTCTTATGTATATGATGTGATTGATATTTCTTTTGTTTACCATTACTGAGCATTTGAGATCACCCTTTTATGTTTTCTTTTCCCCAGGATATAGAGAAATGTGTTATGTAAAAAAAGGAAGATCTTAATAGGATATGTTTAAGATCTTTCACCACGATTAGAAGATTATATTCCGAGTTTCCAAAGACACTAAACTATTACGGTTCTTGTGTGTGTGTTTTTGTTATGTACTAATTTTTCCACAAAAGTAATGTAGTGTCCATGTACATCAAGCCTAGGGTCTCTAAAAACAATGTTTTTATTATTATTACTAATATTTATTTTTTTAATGGTTCTGTTAAAAATTGTATAAAATAACGAAATGAAAATAAATTAGAAAGTATGGCATGGGCTGTTTTAAATTGGGAATAATATTATAGAAAAATAATATGAATGTTAAAGGAATGCGTTTCACTATGAATAGAATTAAAAAATTAATCTAAATAAAAATCAGTTCAATTAAAAAGGTTTAATGAAAGGAAAAACATGAAATATGTTTTGGGGAAGGGAGAGGCGGGTTTATAGATAATGGATGTGTGTATTGGGGGAATTCTTAAAATATGAATATACTTAAATATATAATTATTTACATTATATATAATGATACTATTAAAATAGTCTCATGGGACTTGGTTTAAATTCAAAGTAGATGAATCACTTTTATATTTTTATTTTAAAATTGGAATTAAATTAATTTATCTTTAAATTTTACATTTGGGGTAAGGAGAGGATACTAATAGAGAATATCATCTAATACATATATACAATGTAATATCTATTCTGGTAATTCATATATGTGGTAATTTTTCTCATGTTTTTTAGGTGTCTATTTTTTTTGTTCCCAAGTAAGGGAATATTATCGTTCACAGATGACTATTGGGTAGTCATTATTTGTATATTTTTCATAAATAAATTATCTCATGTATTATACAATTTTGATGATTACATTTTTTGAATTTGTATTAAAATGTGTTCTTTATTATACTTATATTATTTGGTTATTTTTTTTATTAATCATTTATATTGTTTATTATTGAAAAGATTGATTTTTTAAGATTGATTATTTAATTTTTGGTGTTTTAATTCCAAAATTTGTGGTGTTTGTAAGAAGTATTTCTTAATTAATTGGGTGAATTAGTTATCAATGGTGTATTTATTATTCCAACGCACTAATTTCAAACCCATGGGGAACATAAATGCCTTTTGGGATAAGTTATATAACTTCTCTGGTCACTGAGTCCACTGTGTCCCATAACATTCCCTTAAATTAAACTGATCTTCTTAAACTATACAATATAACATAGACATGTACATAACTAGGTGGTGATATATAAGTGGAAATAAAGGAATAAAAAAGGGGTAAAATGATCAAAATAATATATGATATCCATGAGTAATATCTAGGATTCATAAAATGGGTGAGAATCATAAACATTATCATTACTACATGATATAAGTTAATAACATAAAGGATATATAAGAGTGTTGTACTGACATAAAACGCGACATAAAAAAATATTTTGTGGATAAACAATATGAAATCACAACATCGTGTGATTAGGATAACCCCTCTTACAGTAAACATGGTATCTAGGGATATAAAAACATTTCCCACCGCACTCGAGGTCTATAAAATTATGGGTCTACCCATCACATTCATATCATTTACATGAATTTGTGTGAATCATATATCATACAACATAAGAATGATTTTCATCAATTTTAATTACATAAAAAATTTGTTTTGTTAAATACATTGAATTCATTAATAACTAACGGGTATATACATATAGTATAGTACCCTTGAGTTGAGATTGGGTGATAAACTCAATGATAAATCGGTTCTTAGTGAATAAGAGTAGGATTTGTGGTGGGTATTTATAGAAAAGAGGGTATTTAGTCATTATTTTTTAAAGAAAGTGTATAAACATTATATGATAAAATAATCAAAGAAAAAACATTAAAATAGTTTTATTACCATGTTTTCTACCAAAAGGGTTATTATTTTAATTATTCTAAAATGTTATGAACCACAAATATTAATATAATACCATTGCTAATGTAAATGTGAATCAAGTTCATAATGAAATTGTTTCAAGACCTTAACATATTCTATAGGTTCCAGAGGATTAATAATGAGTTTTTAAGTATTTTAAAATAACAAAAACATTTATTTATTTTAAAGGATAAAAAATTATTTATTAATGGATGAATTTTATATAATTAATTGCATCACATTTTTTCCATTATGATGTCATAATATATAATGTATATTTATACCATATGAAATTTTTATCGAAAAAATTCACTCTGTCAAAAAATTATATAAAAAAATTACATTATTATAATTTGATTATTTAATTTTTTTTAAAAAAAATTAGTAAATATTATAATTTTCATTTAAAAAAATTATTTATTCAAAAATACTAGTTTCTGTAACACTTAAAACATTATAAACATTATTAAAATTCATTTTACTTAATTAAATTATATTATCATTTAGAATTATAAAATTATTATATAAAAAAATTATTAAAATTTCATTTATTATAAAAAAATTGAATTTATCAAATTATATTGTTAATTAAAGCTATATATTTCACCTAAATATATATTAAATTGTTTATGTAAAAATCTTATTTTTATCAAACACATTACATAATCATCGATAGAGTAAAAATAAAAATAAAAATAATAATTATTTTATTACAAATAAAATATTAAAATTCATATAACCATGGGTAACATACATAACCCATTATTATACTAAGGTCCAATCATAGGGTATGTTTTCAATGATTTGGCTCTATTTGGGTGGTTTGGAAAAGATGGTTTGGATTGTGCTCCCAATTATCGTGAATTTTCCAATAATATGTTTCTCTATAACATTAGTAATTTAATCTAGAAATAGTCTTGTAATGGGAGATATATGTTACGTTACCTCCCTTGGAAGCCCTAATTAATAGTCTTTATTGGGTGGTATCTTACTGGTTGAAGTCACATATTCTTTTATTTGTGTCAATTGGACCCAATCATAATCATTATTATATACTAATCTTATCTGTCACATTTCAATGTATATTTTATGAATGGTTAAGATTATTAATTTAATTTGAAATTTTATCATTGAATATTATAATTGGTAAAAATTACGAATGTACTACATGTGTTTTTTATCTATAACATTTAAAAATGTATTTATTCATTCAAAATGAAATTCCACTTATAATTTTTCAGGTCATTAAATTTTACTCCCCTTCACTAATTTATCGCCTGAAAATTTATTTGATATACAAAAATAGATTACAGAACTTATTTTCCAATTTATCTTCAGGTTCAAAAATTTCATCCTCATTATTTTATTTCCACCATAGTACTCTTACAAGGAGTGGTGTCTTGTTTTTTGTAAACACTTTCTCTCTTATCTATGATCTTTTTTTGTTTTTCTTCATATAAAATATCCTTCTTGAAGTTTACCACCTCATGATTTATTGAATGTTGGTGTGTTCAGTATACAATTCATCAAATGTGAAACATAGAATATATCATGTACTTTATATTTTTAATGTTGTAGTTCCATTCAATAGGACACTACTCAAATGTGATCAAGGATCTCTAATTGGATGATGTATCTAGAACTAAACATTACCTTTTACCCAAACCTCATGACCGTATTCCATGGTTATATAATTAATAAAACCTTATCTCCTCCCTTGGACATCCGATCTCTTTGAAAATCTTCATCCTAGATATTTAGTCCAATTCATAAGGATTTTATATGATGTTAAATAGTGTGAACCTTTTTTATAATCTCTTATATAATATCTGATTCATTAAGCTTCATCTCTCAAACAGAATCCCATCTTTTTTTAGTTCATCACTATTACAATATAGAGTACCATAGGGTTTTATTTTCATGTTAAAATGTATGTTATTGTTATATTTTCACTCCAATTGGGGGAATGTGTTGACCCCAATATCCTTGGAAATTAATTTAACATTATCAAATCCTATCATCTAGATTTTGAATGGGTATCTCAAATTGACCATACATTTAATGGTGGCATGAAGAATTCAAACTGTTATCTATATCCAGATATTTGGGAAGGCTTCATTATAACCCCAAGGAAGACCTCATAGATCTATCAAATAAAATGCAGTAAAGTACTCCATCCAATCTTACAACATCCCCAATGAATATCTTATAGAGTTGTTCAATAGTTCAATGTTCCATGATAGAAATTAAATTTGTTAAAAATATATGGTGATCAAATACCACTAATATGGTGTTGTTGCCTTTATAATTTCATGTTACTAAAATGTATTAATCCATGGTTATTATATCCCATAACTATTCAGGAATAGAATATTTTTTTCATCATTACGTTATATATCGAACATTCATCGTTAACATTTTGGAATTCTATGTATCGAGATAAAAATTCTATATTTTTCCTCTTTATTTTATCCCACCAGATAAGATTCTATAGATCCTTATATATAACAATGATTCCATTATGAAAAGAGAAGGATTATGTATTCACATAATCTAGAAATTCCATCTTCAGTTCTAGTTTCAACGGTACACATATTTGAGTTCCAAAAAATATAACTGAATCTGTAGAATATTCCAACTCTGGAATATTCACTACTATTACCAATATCTCATCATATTCATCTTGGTCATACGTAATCATTTCAAGAATATATGGTTTAAAATTTATTTCAGTAATGAAGGGAATATATCATTTTATTATTCCTATATCTATGATTTTCATTTCCTATGATATTTTATCCCTTTCAATCATCATCTATGTTAATATCACAGTTGCCAATTCTAAATAACGTGTTGTGTAATTATTCTCATAAATCATTATTCATATATGTGAATAGGATATAAGCTAGTTATCTTAATTAAGATCACAATCCAATACCTTTTGGGACACAATAATGCAGATCATAAATCTTTTCCTATATGTGGGTAATTTTTGCATACGTTCAAAGATTATCCACTTCATTAACTCCTTAAATAACTCATCACTTTTACTTTTCTAATGAATCCTCAATCCATTACATGTTATAATGGTTAGCGCGCTTGATAATCATGAGTATTTTCCCACAAATAGATTATAATAACCATATTTTCCAAGGAAAATATTGATCATTTATAGATATTGGTATAAAAGAAACTATAATTGCATTTATTTATAATGGATCTAGAGATATTCCATTTTTGGGGATAACATGCCCCAAGAATTATTCTTTCTCCATCCAAAAATAACTTTTTTTTACTTTTCATATAACATTTCCTTTCATAATCTCTTTAGTACAACATTTAAATTCTCTTTATGTTTCTCCATGACTATAGAGTGAAAAATAATATCACATATAATGACTACAATAAATTTATCATGGATATTTATAAAGTCAATATTAATTAAACCAGTGAATATAAGTAGAGAATTAGTGAGTAAAAATTTAATCACTCTAAATTAGTAGTTCATATACTATATTTGAAAATTTTTCATGGGGATATCTTATTTCTTCACATTTGTTTTATTTTATCCTTGTAGAAGATCCAACTTAGAGATGTTTCAGGCTCCCTATAAGTGATTGAACAAGTGAAAAATCTCTGTAAGTGGATTCTTTTTCTCTATCAAGATTTAATTCACCTCAAAATACTCAATGAAGTGGCACATTAACTTATCTTTCTTCTTGATTATGAGGACAAGTATAACCCCTATGGATGAACCTAGGAATATAAAATATTTTTCCAATTTCCCATACAGTTTCTTCTCTAACATTTAATTTTCAATGGTTTCCATTCTAAATGGATAATTTGATATTAGAAAATATAAACGTATAATATTGAATTGAACCATAACATGATGTCTTCGATGAAGACTTTGATGTTTTCTTTAAAACAAAATAGTATAATATGTTGTAGTTAGCATGTCATCAAGTATGATCTTATCCTTAGTCTCTGTCATTTTTTCTTGACACACCAGTTCATAAGGAAATAACATTCATTCTCAATATGATGATACCAAAAGAGATTTAACCTCAACTTTGAACTTGTATAGAATTTAATGGTGATTCATGATATAGATTGTAATTTCTTTCTGTTAACTATTTATGTTTTATCTATATATGTAAATCAATTCCATTCTTAAATTAGTGATGAATTACACTAAATAGAGTATCAAAAGGTTCTCTTGGAATTTTAAACTGAACATATAGATAGGGTAAAGTTATATAATTGGTATGTAATAATATTCCCATTATACATTTTATAAATAGCCCATGTTCTAATTTTTGTGGGGGGGGGTATAAAGGTTCAATTGAACGTTCATCATATTAATAAATGCAAATAATTATATAAAATAATGTATTTTCTATTATAGAATGATTTTAGACTATAAATGTCACAATGTCATTTTTAGAATCCATCTAGAAATTGTGATGACATAACACTTCTTTTATCACTTGTCTAGGGATGTTATTTTTTTCAATAATGTCCCACAACTATTGGCTTATTCATTGACTCTCATAGTTTACCATTTACTTATTATAGAATCATTGGATAATTGATTAAGGGTTGACTAGATCATAAGTTTATTCCATTAAATTTGTGTCTTTATCCAATCGGTATTCGCTATCATATTTCCCATCCTTATCATACCTAAATCATTTGAATTTAGACTTCATGAAATTTATAAGATTCTTCAAATAATAATTTTGACATATGTGATGTAAGACATTCATTCCATTATGATATTTCCAATCAATATATATTAAATGAAATCAATTATATTATTCATAATTCATGATCTATGAGATTCTATTACCTCTATTTCTTCTATTAGGGAACATCACACAATATATTCATTTCATTAAATGTCTCAAATTTCGAAATAACAACAAAAATTCAGCCTAATCCCAATATTGAAGTGATATTCTTTAACTTCATTGTTAATGAAAAATATAGAGGAATTTCATGAATGCCTTACGAAGTTTTCCTTATAATAATTGATTGTTTTATTTTTCTTTTTATTAACTCCAAGGAACACTGTATCTATTTTTTGTCACTTGTTTTGAATAGAACATTATTTAAAAAAATTTATTTGAAATTATTTCCACTCAATTATTCAAATATCCTCCTAAGTTTTCATATTTTTGATCACCTTCCACCATTAATTAGCTTCTACCACTATAAAATAAATAGATGGTATAACCATTTTTAGATCGCAACATTGGAGGTTAGATAATATATTATAATGGAGTTGATCCTTTATTCCATGTTTAAGATATTGAAATAGACAATTAAATTTATATATTTTTTATTAAAAATATTGATTGAAAATGTTTGTTATTTGTGGGATATTGATTTCCCTCTTGCTTAAAGTTATTATCCGGAACGTATGTTAATTGACGAATTATTATCATGGTTTCTTCATTTCTTAATCCCATTAGGATGAACATCACATTTGGGTGATTCCCATCAAATTGGTTTCTGACTGAGTTCCTCTAATTCTCTTCCATTTACTAAAATAAAGATAAATTTTGGTATCATAATTTTTAAAATAATATTCAATTAAAAGGATAATTATACAAATTGATGGGGAAACTCTTAAATAACATATTACCTATTTCCTATGAATTTATATGTCTCAATCAATGTTATCCACACTCAATTTCATAACATGAATTTTTTTGTGTATATATGTTCCGTTCATGATGGTTCATAAATATATCATGAATTTACAAAATATTATCCATAGAGAGTTTCCAAAAAATTATGCTTGAAGCCTGCATTATGGTTCCCGAGGTGCTAATTGATTTAGTTCTTAATGGACCCATTTTGGGGTTATTACCACTGGTTATGATTATTCTAGAGAAAAATCATGATGTAGTTTCCAAATATGGATTTCTCTTCTCCAAAAACAAATTACTCTACACATTACCATAAATGAAATATGTTTTCCTTTTTTATTGTCATCTATGAGGCTTAAATAATTTTTTCTAATATTAATCCAAAAAAAAGTATCATTTCTCTGATACCTACAAGGATAACTCATAAATATAATTCCCTTTAATTAATTATTTTTAAATGAAAAACACACACAATATAATATAAAAATAAATTAAGTCCTCTTGTATTTTAGAAATTTGATATATAACACAATAACATGAAATACATATATTACAAAAATAATTTATATTTCTTCAATGTTCCCTTAAATTTCATTGATCATCCAAAACTATATAGGAAAACCTAATGATGTACATGAGAAATGAGAGAGATATAAATCATAGTAATTTAATAATCATAGAATAACACTATCAAAGTAATAAATGATAGTCAAGAAGCATATCAAGGATACATAAAATGGATGAGAATGATAAACCTGAAAATTGAAGCCTTATATAAGATGATATCATCTCAAAAATATAGTAATGAAGTAACAACAAAAAAAACTGACTTCATAATCATAAGACCAGGAGAACTACTGAGACATCATAACATAGTCTATTTGGGATAACCACTCTTGAACTATAATATGTATCTCATCAGGTAAAAATATTTTTCAATGCATTGGAGTGAAATAAAATTTTGGGCCCACATAACACATTTATATCTTTTATATGTATTCATGTTCTACAAGTTTTATAAATTATAACAATTACATTAATCATTTTTAATCCTCTTATTATTCATTACGGGTTAAATAAATGGAATTCCTCAATCAATGATTAATATGTAAATCTTGAGGAATATCTTTTACTGAAAATGGGGATGAGAATTCACTACACAAATGCTTAGAATAGAGAATCATAGGATAATTTTGGAGAAACATTTGTGTATATAAGGTTTCATGGAAGGGTGTAATTAGAATGGAAGGTTGCCTCACTTTACATAGATATCATATAAACAATAAAAGGGTTTTAAAAAAATATATTACAAAATGAAAAATTGAAGATAAAATGGAAAAACAAAAATATGGTGCTTGAATAGGTAACTAGAGTATAGAATCCATTACATTGAATGGGTACCTCTAAAATCATGGAATGAGATTCAGAGAGGGATAGGGAGAGAAAATTAATTCCCAATGTTTTTTTAATAATGAGGAGTGGGAGGTAGGGAGGGTATTTATAGAAATGAAAGGGGGTTATTTATTGATTTCTAAACCTAGGTTTTTATCTCTCTTTGATAATATAATCCAAATTATAAACCTTTCCATTGTTATTTTCCTTGGTTTCCAAAAAAAGGGGAGTGTTTTTTAATATTTAATATGTTTAATAATAGATAATACTAAAATAATATCATTATGTATTCTGAAGTGACTCATGATAAAATAATTAATTTTAAAACCATTTAATATAATATATATTTTGGTGGATTCATTAATGGATTAAAAAATTAATAAAATAACATAGAAAATAAAATAATTTAATTAGAAAATTTTACTTTTTTAAATGGTTTAATTTTTTATAATTTATCTCACAATATTTAGTTCATTATGTTGTCATAATACAAACAGTATATTTATATAATATTTAATTTTCAAAAAATTTACTATCTCTAAAAATTATGAAAAATTCAGCATTAGATAATTTTAACCTGATTTTTTTCAAAATAATATTTATTTTATAAAAATAATATCCTATAAATTATAATTTTCACTTTAAAATAAAAAATACTAATTTATTGAAAAATAGTTAATTTTTTATACTATCATCCTTTTAACTAATAAATATTAAATTATAATTCATTAAATTATATTATAATATATATAAAAATAATTATTATTGACTATTAATACTTTTTTAAAATGTCATTTATTTAAATAATTCATTAATTTGTCAAAATATATTCTTAATTTAAACTATATATTTATATAAATAAAATTTATATTTCTTCATGTCAAAATATTCTTTTTCCAAACTCATTATATAATCATATGTATAGTAATAATACTAATTGGATAAATATATTCATTTTTTTATTAAATTTAAAATAATACAATTTCTAACTAGGGTCTAGATACCTAACCCCTTCTTACACCAGTATAATCCCTAAGGGTAATGTGAAAGATGGTAGTTCTCTCTTAGTTTGGTTCGATAAACACGGTTTGGTTTATGATCTTAATATACATGAACTTCTCCCGTAAATGGGTTTTTTCAAGCTTAAATTATTGAAACAAAAATTGGGATTGGTTTATGGAAAATCACAATGATGTTATCTCTCTTAGAAGCATTGATAAATGGGCTGCATTGTGTGTGATCCAACTAATCAAGGAAATCACCTCTTTTTCCTCTACCAATTATAATTTCTCATTACCCTTATTATAATCGTAAAGCATAAGACATAACCCTTATTATTAAAAGAAAATGAAGGAGCCCTTTTTAATGGTAGAGGGTAACACATTACATGCCTGAAGTCCGGAGGCAAACATTCAAACCTCAAATCAAAGTAAAATCACCCTCGCATCCAAGATAGGAAAACCTCAAAACAAAGTAAAATCAACCTCTCATCCAAGACGAAGCCGACAATAATCAGACCACCAAATCCCTAAAAGGCCAGGCCGGAAAGAAAAAAACGGACAACACGAATTTGAAAACTTCAAGGGATGACCTCAATCCTCCATGAAAGAAGCCAGAAGAAGACAGTAAGGATAGATCTGCAACGCTGCACAAATCAAAATCCTCACCCCCACAAATCGAGTCGAGCATACCAAAACTCCAACACCAAAAACCCTAGACGCTTCTTCCCATGACACCGAGAAGAAGCCGAAGGCCATCATGGATTTGAAACGCTGCAAGCAGATCAGAATCCTCACCACCGTATGACTAAGCCATCTAAATAATTCTTTCGAAACCTAGTTTCACCGCTGCACATATTATCCAAATAAAACTCATTCCGCCAGGTGAATCCGAGGCTACTGGATCAAAAAAATGCTGATCCGTTCTCGAAGCCATATCCAACACACATCCAAATGTATGCCGAGACATAAAGACACGACATAAGAAATGATGATAATATTGAGTCAGCTTCATAAAGACCTGAGGCGAGCCGAGACCAGGACCGTCGACGCTGCAACCACCTTCACCACTGTGGAAAACCACAATCCAAGACAAGATCCATCACTTCAAGATCCGAGCCTAGGCAAGGAAACCACCGCTCACAAAAGAGATTCGTAGTAGAAGATGAAGCGGCCACCGCTTTCCGCCTTCGATCCGTACCGCCAAGGCCCTCTGCACTCCGACTGTGCCACCAGGAAGCCATCAAAAACACTAGGTCGCACCCGAGATCAGATCTCCCGAGAGCACCCTCACCTATTATATTCTAATATTGAAGGTGAAAAATACATTTTATATATTATCAATGTTTAAGATTCTTAATTTATTTTTTAATACAATATGTTATATTTTATAATTTTCCCAAAATATCCAAATTAGGGAATTTAATTTAAATTAATATATGACTTAATAATACATTTATTCTTTCAAAATAGAATATAATTTATAAATGTTTGGATTGTTACTGATACTGTGTTTCTTCCATTCCTATAATAGTATAATAAAATAAGAAGAGATTACCTGTAGTGGCAAACAGAGATACCCCAAGCGGCCTATGAAAAAATAAAACTCTTAAATATACAAATGAAAATCACCATCTCAATATTTGAATGATAACCACTAATGGTAGAATTCTATGGGAACTTAATACCATGCAAACCAATACATTATGAGTATCACATAAAAACTATGCATCTCTAATATAAGAAAATACTATAGAAGAATACAATCTCTAATCATTATAGTATGACTAAATCATCCGTAGATAACCTCAGATAGAACCCCTAAGCATGTATCTATAGACACAACCCCATATAGATTCTATATTGTAAAACACATACTAGTAGAAAATGGATATGATATGAATAAGTACTAAAATATTATATCAAATTAAATATATTCTATAGTATATTTCATGTGAATCATACCAAAAACTATTTATGGTGCCTCTTTATTGTTAGTAAGAGTATGAATAATGGTTTCAAGCTATCCTATGCCTTGAACATAGGATCCTAGAACCATACTCCTCTAAGAGGCATCACCCTACAAGTTCTTCTTCCCCTCTCATAGAGAACTATGTCATACTCTATGACATAAATGATTTAGTGATACCCAAATTTCTGAATATGGGGAACAATTAACCCTTCTCTAATAACTAAAGTTTGATTAGATCCTTGATAGATAACAAATCACTTTTGAATACCACATAATATCTTGATAAAACATATTTCTTAAAAATAAAGGAACTCTTTTATGTGCTATTTAAATTAATAAAATTATATAATGGATGTGCACATTGATAATTGTCAATTAAAAATAATACTCTTAATCGATGAAATTAACCCTTTCCATAACAGTTATTTCATTCAATTACCTACTGAGAAACATCATACCTAATCCTTTATCTACCCGATGACCCACTATTTTCATTGGATAACTATGTGGACCTCTGATATGACCAAATCATGGCTGGGTCCTCTCCAAGATTACGACCAAAGACAATAACTCTTATAGGGATATTAAATCGAAGATATTAAACTATTATTGAATGAAATACCATAGTTTATCTTCAATATTTCAGACTATTTAAGTCTCATCACATTCCATCATAAGAGAACACTATGAAAAATTAATAAACTATGTTGTATAAACCATAACAAGCATCCCCCAATAGAGTTACATGATATTAGTATCATGATTTTACCCCATGTTTATAAGTTAAAGTGACCAAAAAATTGAGACATAAAATCATTCTTAGACAACCCTGTAAGGTACATTGTCTATTGAAGAATATCCCACCCTCACATGGAATGTTCTAGAAAAATATAAAGAGAATGCTTCACAATCCACTATCAGATTCTCTTGATCTATTTATTGATAATATTCAGAGTCTCTATCAAGTAACACATTTTTTAGGTATACCCTATCAAAATAGGTCCATAATCTAGAAAAACCATTCATGTAAATTATGACTGTCTTTGAATGGATTTATGAATCCAATGTCTCTTAGAATGAATAACATGAAGCAATATCTCAGAAAGTAGATGGTTGAGATGGGGAATAAAATTAAGATATATTATATTATTTCCCCTAATTCATTACCACTATTTCCCTTATAGATCTCATTAAATGCTTATTACTATTGAATATGACCAGAATTAGATGAAAATAACTCAAACACCATATCTATCACACGTTTTCATGTTACCTTTTTTAGAGAAATAGGTAATAGGAAACTCAAATAGATACTCTAAAAATGCACCATGTGATATAATGTTTTCATTTATCTATTAATTTATAGCCCTAACAACCCACCCTTAAGTGAACTATTATTTAAAATAGATCTATATGACAAATAATAATTGATAAATAAAAATAATATGTTCCCATAGTGATAAGCCACACTACACATAGCACACTCATTGGTAATTCATCTCTTATTTGAATTGAAAGAAGAGAATTAGAAAATTAAATATAATTATAGTTCATGAACATAAAGTTAGAGATTATCATCTATCATATAATACATTCCACTATTATAATGAAAAATGGGAAAGCATGAAATCACCACTATTGAATTACCGTAGACATTCCCATTGAATATTTGTCATTCCATGTATCCTCGGTCAATAGAAATCATATAAACTTACATAATACCCGAAATTAAATCATAATTTATCTCACATAATGAAAAAATGTGGCAAACAAAGAGTATATATTAGAGGATGGTTATACATACCCATAGTACTCCCTTATGAAATAATATATTATAATATAAAATTGAAAAAAATATAACCACCACTTATAAGTAAAAAATCAAGAGAAAGGTTAGTGGGTGTGAAGCTCAAAAAAATTGAGTAATAGGATGGGGCATACAATGAAAATAAATTTCAAAATTTTAATGAATAGAATCATAATTTAAAATCATATCCCAAAGGTACTCCTAGGGTAAACACCTGCAATCCACTAGAATCACACTCTTTTGAAACAACCATCCACTTTTCCTCATATAACCACTCCCTACACATGGAATTATATGAATTATATAGTTTTACACCACCTACAACATGGTGGATTCTTTAATTACGTAAAAATACAAAGTGATATGTTTTATTTCCAAAAAAAATCCCCCAATACCCCATGAAAATTAAAAATAGAAAAAACCTAAAAATATATAAACTATGGTGAAAATTATTCTGAATTTGTAAACAAAAATTTTTCATTGTTTTGTACTTTAGGCTTACTACATGACATTTTTATAAATTTTCCTCGAAAATATCACTAAAGTTATCCATATTATCTACTATATTAATGTTGATTAAAAAATAATGTATAATTTATCCTTATATTATTGGGACATTCACATTAATGAATATAGAAAGAAGGTCCCCTAAGGAAAGTGGGTAAGTGTTTCTATTTTGGTTATCCCTATAGGATTTCAGTTAACCCATCTATTCTTGAAATTGTCCCAATATATTACATAATCACTATTCCCCTAAATTTTTATCCATTAATTATTATTCTATAATATACCACTATTAAATAAAGTTATTTTTTTATAAAAATTCAAAATAAAATTGGTGTTTATACTGTATTACAATTATTTTATAATAGAAAAGACTGTGATGGGGAATATATACCACCAACTTCACCCATTTAGGGGATATCTAGAATCGCAGACATATCATAATGTGATAGAAATCTAGTTTATTTCTCCTCTATAGCTCTCCCCTAAGGGGTACTTTCCATGGGTCGTCATCATAGATGATTTAATCTTCGGTGATAAGAGTCAATAATTTTTATATAAATTTATATAACATATAACAATTGAAATTTAAAAAATAATGTATTCAAAAGAGAATATATGATTCCAATTGAAATTTTATCCATAATAGATGTGTCCTTATAGTATTAACATAAAAAATAAACATGAATCCCCCTATTTATTCACTTTAAATTCATTGTAAAATAAGTTGAACCATAAATCTTGGGAATAAGGTGAGCCCCTTATCAATTCAAAATGAGAAATATGGATGAGACTTGTTTCCCAGCCCGAAAACTATTTTATTTACTACACTAAAATTTCATGAACAAATCATTCTTTCTCCACCATTGATTTTCCAAATATATTGTTTCATTAACGGTAAAAATTTATTTATCTATTATAGTTTATTAAAAGTAGTAATAGAAATCTTTTTAGTAGTATTCTAGTAACTTCCATTAAATTTTAACACTTAACAATTCTTTTCTATTTACAACTATGATAGAGATATGGTTAAACATTCCTTTAAAAAAATCTCAACCATCTTCTTGTGTGTAGAATCATTCATAGAAATAGTTTTTTTAGAATAAGACGTCATTGCTGTATTCCCGTTGACCTTCAATAACATATGTTGTTTCATAATTTATTTCATAAAATAATTAGAAATGTTTAATAGCTTCATTCAACTTCCAAACAAATTTTATTTGTTCATGTTAAACATCTTTGGACTTCACTCAACCAATTCATCATGGTTGTCAAAAAATAAACTAATCTTGTTATCTCTCTCTTGGAATGTTTCTCGTTTAAATTCTATATTTATCAATTTAATTTTATTAATTTTTTTTGACATTTTTCAATAATCAATGATGTCCCCATTATTAACACTATATAAGGATCAAAACTTTGGCTTGGAATATGCTTAAAAATAATTCAATAACTTATTGGGAGTATATTTCATTGATTAATATTCTTGATTACTTCTTAAGGATAAAATTTCAAATTGATTCACTTTTTTCCATTTCTATTGAGGTCAACACTCCACTTCATCATATGAGTTATATTTTTTTGGTATTAAAAATTATAAATTACAAAAATAACCAATTCTATAGAAATAATAAACAAAATTCAATGTATTCAAATATATTCAATAATAAAAAATTCTAATGAATTTATTATTATTTTTTAATCATCGAATGTTTCTTATGATTTATATCTTTTATCACCTCAAAGAAAAATCTCATATTAATTCCATTAATTAATATTTTCTTCTAAAATTCGGTTTCCTTGTGTCTAAATCCCCAACCATAATAATTGTTTCTGAAAAACCACAAAAAAATAATTTTACCTATTGTCTGGAAAAAAATTGTGCATGATTTATTTAGATTGAATATCATTTATTTTAAGATTCAATTATTAAGAAAATTTTCTTTGATATAGATACATTCAACATTTATTCATTGGTTTTTTCTCATTATTTTTACACAACCATATTTTTCTATATTATAACATTAGTAATGTACATCCCTTTAAGAATTATTATCTACAAACAGATTTATTAGGAAATCTTATTACCTTCTTCCATGACCATGGTGTTAGTTGACCATGATATTATTTCATTCTATTCATACCACAATTGTTTTAATTATTATAGGATTGACTCCATTCAATATTATATTTATAAATAAATTATCCACATAATGGGATGTTTTAGATTTATATTCATTTTATATTTTCAGTCTTATTTTCTTGTTCAAGGCACATTAGGTTGAGGGAATTTTTCTTATCCCCATCTGACCTGAATCATTCTTCCTCATCCGTATTCATGATCTGAATTTTATTTTAATTTAGTTTACGTAACATCCCATGTAATTATAAAATAATTACTTTTCATTGATATTAATATTTAAGAATTATATAGTAATTTTACTTTAAAAGGTATCCAATGTCTAATATCTTTTCTGACACTCAATAATGGGTTTCTCCGAAATCATACATTGCACACAATTCTGAGTTATACCGAAAAATAATATATTATTACTATTATTATTTTATGTTTTAGTGATCACAAAGTCATTATAATGGTGAGAATGAACAATATAAACTGAATCATGAATATATGGTTTACATATTTCTGTAAAATGATTCACTGGTTACCAAATTAAATATGAAATTAAATAACAACTAATTGAATACAAAGGATGTGTTCTTCTGAAAAAACTTTTTAAATTAAAATAATTGAGATTATAACTTAATAAAATAACTATTGATGGATTTTTGTTAAGTAAACATAAATGTAATATATTCAATGTAATGTTAAGAATTCATCTTATATGTTTTCTATATATGATATTAGAAAAAAGTAAAATATTCAGATAAAGGTGGAATTTTAAGAAAATGTTGCCTTGCCGCCTTTTAATAGAGAACTCATTTTAAATATAATTTGGAACTTTTATATCATACATTTCAAAAAATATAATTCTTATTTTGAAGAGGGACATTAAATTTTATTTTGGATAAAAATTCATTATTTTTTTGATATGTTTTATATTTATATTAATAGTGAACAATACTACATTTAAATTAAAAAAAATCTAATGATTTATTTATATAGATATTTAATGTTTTTAATTGGTTTTAATGTATAATTTGAATAATTTTTAATCATTTAATATAATTTTTTTCTTAGAAATAATCTATACGTTTAATTTCGATATAAAAAAAGTTAATCTTCTAATGGTTTTTACTTTTAAAAAACATTTTCCCCAATCTATCGATGAGATTGACATTAAAATAATTTTAATCACATTTGAGAATTTAATTTTAAAAAATGGTCATATTTGGTAATAATCAGTATGAAAATTGTGATCTAATATGTTCAAAATAATTTTTGGTGAATACTAACTTTATTATTTTATATTGCACAATTAAAGGGAAAATTAAGTAAATAAGAGTTAAACTAATATTATAATAACACTAAACTATAATTAAACTTTTTATAATTTTATTGGATACATTATGTACGACTAATAAATTCCTTGGGCCTAAATTTTATCCTTATTAATCCACATGGGTGTGATTATGACATTTATAAACTTTAATTTAATGTAAAGGGAAAAATATAATAAAAATGTCCCTTATTAATAAAACAATTTTAATATGGGGTTATATAGGTTATATTTTAGACTATAAAAATTAATTATAAATTTAAAAATATTACCTACATCCCGATATTTTTTTTATAATTTTTAAATATTAAATAATTTTACTTAATTATGACACAATTATGTTGTAGATGTTGCATTATTTATGAAATAATCAAATAAGTGATATTATAAATATTATAATTAATATTAATTGAATTAATTTATGTCATACAATAATGTTATAGGTTACCATGATAAGAAATAATACTATTAATTTATTTTCTAATTTATCTCTTTATTTGTATTTTAGTTAAATATAATGAAATTAATAGTATAAAAATTGTCATAATTGATATTTTTTTAAAATAATAATTTATTAAATTATTTAAAAAACATTAAAATTTATTAAATTTTAAAATGGGATTTAATATAGTAAATAGTTAATAATGTTTCAAATTGTGGGTTATTTTCCCCATTTAAGTCAAATTTATAGCCTCTTAATTTTTAAATTGATGTTACAACAAATAAAATTAAATGGGAATAATTAAGGGTAAATTGAATTGATAAGGTTGAAAATAAAATAAAAACATGTAAAAAAATTATTTAATGAGATTATTTATAAATATAGTCATCATATATTAGATATATCTCAATTTGGAGTAATTTGGAATAAAAAATCATTTTATTTTAAGAGCATTGAAGGTTACCCCTCCCTTATCCTATATAAATGTGCCAAATATTCTATAATACTCAAACTTTAAGAACCATTTGGTTTAGAAAATATCTTCAAAAAACCTTATGATAATCCCAACCCAATTTATTAAATAATTATTTTAGTAAGAAAAGCCTTCGTAATGGTGTTAAGGTGTTCTTCATATGTGATTAATTAAAGAAGAGGTTTTGTTTTTTTAGTATTTTATTTTTATTTCTTCTTACATTTATTTTGACAATTATTCATATATAGTGAAATAAAAAAAACATTATCCTAAATATAATAAGATTTTATTATTTCAATATAATCACTTAAGTCCATGTCCTATTTCATCAACTAGAAAATGAACATTTCGTTTGTTTGTACAAAGTACTATTGCATTGCAAACCAATATAGTTAATTTTTCATTACCATCTAACGAGATTCATAATAATGATTGAATAAATTTTTATATACAATATTAAATACATATTTATAATATTAAAATAATAATATTTTAATTATTCTTTTACTTTCCGTGCACATAAAAATGATAATATCTTTCATGTGTACCTGTGAACTATGACTTCAACAAAGTGATGTGAATTGTTTTTATTCACTACATAATATATATGAATTATATTAGTATATTTAAATTATTATTATGAAATTAATAATATAATAATAACTATATAATTATAAAATAATGATTACCTTATTTTAAAATTTATCAATGAAAAATGGAAAACAATACTCATGTGTACGTAAGGCCTACTGTCTCCATGATTATAACATTTTTTATTTTTCATAACAATAATTATTGGTTTGATTTAAAGATATAAATTATGTATAAAAATGATAATAATGTCATGAATATTATTATGTAGATGGTGGACTTATTCCAACATGGATTAGTGACATTAAACCGTGTTCATTTTTGACCAAAGTACCGAATATTGACAAAACAGCAGATATGAACATATATAATTACATTGATTTTATAACATTATAATAAGTGATTTAAAATAATTTATAAAGTTTAAAAATATTCTCAATCATGTTAAAATTATCTTGTGCTTATTATTCCGGGATATAAATGTTGTACGTGATGATTCAGAATCCCAATAAAGGGCATCTCCACATTCTTCTTTCTTTGAGGAATATTTGGATAATATATACCTCATTATATCAAATAGTGTATAATCAACCTATTTGAATTTTAATTTAATTCATTGGGGTCCAAACAGAATATTTATATTTGAATTGTTTTAGTTTCATTACAAAAAGATAAAAGGAATGTTTTTAACATATGCAATGTCAAAAACGTCTCCACCACTGTAACCATTATTGAGATTTGGCTTCCTAAAAAAGTCTTAATGTTATTAAAAGAAGCAAATATACAATTTACACCATTTTGGATATTTTTTTATTGAAAATGGTTTTTAAATTTTATTTACTATTTAAATATCTTGAAATGATTTCTTGTAATTGAAAATGAAAATTTATGAGTTAAATGTTGATAATTGCAATGTTTCATGTGATATGATTATTTATTTGTACTTAGACATTTGATTTGTGGTTATATGATAATTAAAGTATGTGTGGTAACATGATATACTGAAGATATGTGGTTTTTGGATAAACAATGGATGTCTAGTTATGTTATATCCTCCAAAGCATTGGGTATGGAAGTCGATTGTATGGATATTAAATTTACTAATATGTATAGAAGTCAATCGTATGGTCGTTAGATTTAGGTATGATTATGTACCGAGTAACCTTTATATGTTATATGTGATTTTTATGAGTTTTATAATAATATTTTTATTAAAAAGGGTTTTTAATAAGAATATATTTATTGAAGAGTATTTACTACGTCGTAAAGGTTAAATTTATCACTTAAGGACAATGTATTCATAGTTTACAAGTTTTTGAAAGTCTAACAATTTTAATTATTTATGTATTCCTTATTGATATTTTTATTCTCATAGGAAGTTTGAAATTATTTTCACAAGATCTAAATAAAAATGGATTCATTGAAGTGATCAAGGAAAAGTTATGATGTTTAAACAAGAAAAAAAACCATGTTTGTTTTTCAATGTTTTTGTTTTAAGAAAAAAAAGGATAGTGAGTAGAATTATCTACATTGTAATATTTAAGTTATTATTGTATGAATTATGGCTTGATTATCTAAATACTAGAATCTTACAAGATCCTAGATTTGAATTAATGTAAAATTATATACATAACTCAAGATTAAGTTATGTATATGGTTGGTGCCTTATATTGGGTATAAAAGGATGGTTTATATATCTTTAGAGGTTAGGGTGTAATTTAATTATAAGATACAAGTTTTATATAACCATAATGGATACCCTAAGTGGAATAAATATAGTAATTGTTTATAATTTTAATGAGTATGAGAAAATTTGAATAAGTATATCTTAGTGTTTACCTTCCTCGTAAGATGGTATATGATGGTTTTATTGATATACTAACACAAAATTTTTTGGTTTTAGAAAATGGTTGGATCCAGCATGCACCAAATTTACATTGGATATGAAAAAAATGTGGTTGTTCTCTAAATAAGAAACTTAATGAAAAAGGAGCAGAAATGAGAACTCTCATGGTTATTATAAACCAACTATTTGGATTCATGATTAAACATCAGAACCATGGTGAGTTTTATAATGCATTATATCTGAGAGAAATGAGTCCTTAGGGAAGTTGAGGTAATAATGATCATAAAGGTAAACATAATCATCAATATTTGTGTCATTTATGTGTAATGAAACACTATGGAAAATGTTTCAAAAATATATGAAGGTGTTATAGATGTAGTAATGAAGGTCGTAAAGCAAAGACAGTACATGGAAAAAAGGAAGTATTCAGTTGACTCCAAGAAAGGGAAAGAAGTTATTTATGAGTTATCTATTGAATGTTTTAAATTTTGGGAATATGTTCATTATAGAAATAGATTTCCTAGAAAAATGGTTCAAAAATGGGATCAGTATGTCCATATAAATATTATCTTTGCAAAACATAATGACATAAAATTTGAAAATGAGGAAACTGAAAATGATATAAAAAAGGTATGGATTATTTATAGTCTCATGTTTGGACAATATTGAATATTAGAATATGATTACTATCTTTTTTTAAGGATAAAAGTATTAATGAATAAGTTGGAAAATTATTTTTAAGGGAAGATGAATAATGTTTAATGATTAATAACACTATGTATAAGGGTTTCAGGAGTTATGTTAAATCTATTGATAATGAAATGACTAAATGTATTAGTGATCATTTGATGATGGGATTAATTTTGAAGTCTTTATATTTTATCTATAACCATAATGCTTTTTATTTAAAAATATTATTCAAGTATGAATTATCTAGATTTTGTGTAACACCCCAAGCTTCCACGGTACGTTTTCCTTTGAATAATGCAATGGCGTGCATTGTACGCAACTTCGAGATTCTAACACACCACAACCAATCAAACTAGCCGTTATGAATAGTAATAACTACTTTTTGAAATTTTATAAATTATATCTCTCAAAATGGACATCATTTTTGGATTCATAATATCGAAATTATCCTAGAGTGAAATTTTGGTACTTTTCGGATAACTTTCATATTTTGATAAATGGTGAAAATTACTAAATTTTAATTAAAAACAACTTTTTTAATCGAAATAATTAATATTGATAAATTTTGAATTTTAGTGGTTTTAATGTATATATAGAATATATTTTTACCATTTAATTCAATGTTTGTCAATGGACATAATTTCACAATTAAACCAGACATAAACAAGTGCCAATCTTTTGATAGTTATTATCTCTTAAAAACACACTTTTTGTTTTAACAACGGGAATTAATTTTTAATTAATTTCTGCCACTTCTGTGTTTTGAATTTGGAAAAATTGATTCCATATTTGGAATCAGGATGTTTAAATTGGGTAAATAGATAACTTTTATTTTTAGACATTTTGAATAATTACTTCGGTAAATATTTTATTTACCATTGTTAAAGGGTAAATCCGGTAAATAAGGTTAAAAATTAATATTATAATAATACTAAATTACCCTAAAACGTGTCTTAACACTATTGGTTGATAGATGGCCGACCATGGGCATCTTTGGGTTGATTTTGGGACCCCATGGATCCACTTGTAAGTGATAGGGACACTTTATTTTAATTAAGTTAAAATGAATACAAAAATGACACAAGCATATATCTTTTAGCAAAACAATTGTTACATAGGGTTATATATGTTGGATTTTAGACTATAAATATTCATTAGAATTATAAACCTATTTCATACATAATTATATTTTATTTATAATTTTTATAGATTAAATAATTTAATTTATTTATGACAAAATGGTGATGCAGTAATTACCATAATGGTGAAAAAATAGAATAATTGATATTATAAATACCCAAATAAATATTATTTGAGACTTTTAATGAATTACAGTAATTTTATAGGTTAATATGACATATTAGGATTGATTTAATAAACCTTTTTTGAAGTAATCATTCTGTTATGAGTTTCACAAAAATCAACTATTGAATAGTGTCAAAATTGACAGAAAAGTGTTTTAAAAAAAATATTATATTATTAATTGATATTAAATTCCTAAAAATATATGGTTCGTCCAAGAGACATATATCATGATAGTTGTATCATTAATGGACTTCATGGGGGATTTTGGATGTATATAGTACGTTTATTAACCATATAATATAAAAATACAAAGAGACATTGTAAAAGTGAAACTAATTTAATAAGAGTTAATACTTAAAGATAAAGTTAATATAGTAACCCAAACCTTTCTAAATTCTATTGGTTGAGTTTTTTTAGACCCATACACACCTTAAACTTTAAATGATCAACTTTTGAGCCTTTAGAAACCGAATATGAATTTATTATAAATTAATATTTCTAGCTTTTCCAAAGGTTCCCCTCACCCCTCTTATAAAAGGGAACTCCCTCTTCTCATTAACTCACACCTTCAAAGCCTTTTGGTTCAGACAGACTCTACCCCAATACTCTCTCAACTTCCCTCACTACAACCTAGAAGCATTATTTTGTTCATAAAGGCAACCTAAGGATCCCTTTTGATCAAATCAAAATGAAGAACCCGAAGAAGAGGTAATGTTTTCACCACCCTTTTTGAAGTTCCTTTCTTCTTCCACTACTTCATTCATTGTTATTACCATACTAAAAAAATAAATCCAGTATCTCCTATATACTGTAATATTATTATAAATATGGTACAACCATATTCAGTATTCTATCCATCCTTTGAATAACATGTCACCATACGTGCGTACGTACGGCTTACCGTCTCCACGTCGTGGTGTAATTGTTTTTCAATATATTATTATTTGGATGGGTATAATAATGATATGTAACTCATGTAAATAATATATATAACATGATAATTATTCTTTATATATGATATACCATCATATTATATATTATTTTAATATCAAAAGAATGATATTGTCGCTGGTGCGTACGTACGGACTACCGTCTCCACGAACGCGATGAGATTCATTCTCCATCATATCCATTAAAGAATAATCATCATTTGATGATTTAAAAATAGTATCTAAGGACTTGATATAATTATGGATATGAATTATATACATCCCATTAATAACGAATATGGATCACATAACAAAGAATTTAATGTAAACCCGTTAACACCCGAAATGACGATAATTCTAAGATATTTTTAACAAATAAATGATAAAAGATCATATATGATATCATATTAATGTAAATGATTATTTTATAATTCAATAACAATTATTTTACCATTATACAGGAGGTTAACCTACCATCGGCCAAGGAAAAAGTACAATGTAATGGATTTTCTTATCTCACTTTCAATTCCGTTAGATTTCCATTGTTCACCACTAAATTATTTAAAGTGGTGTATTGTGTACTACCATTTGATATATATTATCATGATTATCTATATATTCATGTTATTTTGTAAATAATTTGGTGGTTATTAACTTTTGGTCATACAACTCAGTTGATTACAACGTGGTAAGGGGTTTCTTATCTCACTTTTAATTCTGTGAGAATTCCATTGTTCACCACTTATTTGTTACATGTAGTGTGTTTACTTCCCATGTTTGTATTAATTGTTTAATATAAATTAATTCATGTATATTTACATCATCATTGTATGATCCTTCTTTCATGGGTGTATGTTTTTTATGTTACCAAATCAATAAGGTAATTTAAAATTTTAATTTCCACTCATTCGGCTTTACGCATACTTTGTCGATTATTTTACTCCAAGATTATGTGTGGAATCACCATTCATTTGATTATGTCATTTTTTGCACTCCCCTTTCTGTGGATATACTTTTTATACACATAATCACTCCATTGATAAATTCCCATGTCATCGGTATGAATTTAATAAGAGTAATTTTTACTCAATCTCGATTTTTTGAGATAAACATCCAATTCATTGGTGTTGTTTTTACTAGAATATGTGTGAATGTCCCTTGATTGTTTTACACTGAATATCCAATCATATTTAGTGTATTTATATTTGTCACACATAATTATGTCGTTGATTTTTCCTTAACCTAAGGATACGTCCTTTATGAGAGATTTCATCTCAATTTACATTCCATTGAGACTTCTTTGTTGTTATACACCAAATCACTTTTATGTGGTGTATATAATGTACTTTGACACAGTATATCATGAATCCCTTTCTCCTCATGATATTACAAAGTTTTTATTACCTCAATTATTTTTATTCAAATTTCTCTCTTTTGGTTCGAAACTCTAACTAAAATACCATTTTTAAATTTTTTAAAGACCTATTCTTCTAAATCTTGCTCATTAATGTCCATGTTTTTAAAAATGGTTTTAAGGATTTATTTATATGGACATTAATGTTTTAAAATTAAAACTCTTTTTGAAAGTTTCAAAGTGGTAAGGGACACTTTGATTCAAAAATCAATTTTTAAACGGCTTCTTGACAAATAGCGTGACTTTTAAATGATTTCAAGGAAAAGGGGGATATTTCTATCGAATAGTTTTGATGATTATTTTCATCTATGTCAACATCCTTCATTATTCTTGATTGAGGTTAATGTGATACAATACATTCTTCCATATTGTATCGAATGAGTTATGTTTGACTGTGGAGTGCTATTTTTATACCATTCATGGTTTGTGGTTAACGTATTGACATTTCGTATGCTAGTTTTAATAAGAATGTTTATGTTATGTTTAAACCTGTTCATATGAGGAATGTTTTGGACTTAATAAGTGACAGGTGGAGCCCGCTATAGCTCCTCGTTGGATCGGTAGGTCTCATGAGACAAACTAGTGTCTTGGCACAAGGCCTTGACGGAATCTTATTTGTAGTCTTGGCACGAGGCCTTGGCTATGTTTTTATGATAGTGTATCATTATGCATTCCATCATTATGAAAGTGGTTATTGATATTTCATGTGATTATTCAATTAGTAGAATATCCATGTGAATAATTAAATGGTATTATTTCATATTATTTTTGCCATACTATGTTGAAGTTCATGTTTAAAAGGCTTTTGTTTTAATTTTAAATTGCCTTAAGTGTTTATGCTTATCTATGAAAGATTTTGCAATAATGTTATCCTTACTAAGCATCTAAGATCACCCCTTTCAATGTTTTATTTTCCCCAGGATTATGGAGAAGTAATTTATGAATGACCTGCAGGGATATTATGAGGGGATATGAAGACAAGATGTTTCTTTTATGATGTAATGTAAAACATTATGATTGTATCTAGTGTTTCCAAGGCTACTAAACTAATCGGTCTTTCGAGAATTGATCGTTCTTGTGATCATTCCAATGTTATGTAATAATGCACCGACTCTGGGTAACTAGGGTCGGGGCGTTACAGTTGGCATCAGAGAAAGTTTAGTACTAACCTTGGGAGCTAGATTTAGATAAACTCTGATTAGAGGACGTAGACCTAAGATGAACTTTGAGAATTAGTATAGAAGAACTTCCTAGAATTTTGGTATTGTAGAGATTTTGTGAGTTTTCCAAGCAATACATCCCTGTATGGATACGAGCAGGTAGAGGCGGCTCTGGAACAGATGTACCTAGGGGTAAAACTCGAAAACACCGCTTTGAGCTAGACTCGAACGGGAACTTGTGCACAACAACGGGCCTTACTGCACTCTTGGTTATGACACTCCTGGGGGGTATGCTTTGGATAATTGACATTTTCTTTACTAACTGATTCGAAGTAATAAATATAGAAGATTAGAGTAAATGACCTTGGTTAATCCTAATGTGTTTCAAATAAAGAATATGATGAAATGTTAATCTCTAAATGATTTTATGACTACTGTTACTCACACAATGCCTTCTGGTTTTAGTCAATGGCTGGATTCCAAGGAAGTCATAGTGACTTTGAGAATGATGTACAAGGTGGGAATGGTGGTGGAAATGAGAAACAAAATGGAATGTTGATATGCGTAAAAGATATCGTATTTATGACAAATCAATTTTCCAAAAATATGATCAACAATATATATATATTAACCAATTCCCAGACTCAACAAAGAAGAGAAAGGTGATGAATGATAAGAGCTCCAGTATTGGAGACCATGGAGAAAGAAATCCTCAATTTCCATCATGCAGGAACTGTGGAATGAGACATCCGGGAAAGTGTCTCAATGGGACCAAGAAATGCTTTACGTATGGGAAGGAAGGACATAAAATGAAGAATTGCCGAAGAAAAATGAAGAGTACTATGGAAGAAGATAAAAATGGTCCCAAGAGTCCATTTACAGTCATTTTCCATAAATTTAGGGGACCTGGCCATTACCTGAGTGAATGCCCTATTCTATAAGATATTTTCTTGGTCAAAGAAGAAGCTTTGTGGAAATAAATGGTCGGAGAAATGTTTAAAAAGTGTTAGTTCTCCTTGTTGATGGGTTTACTTTGGAATAATTTTCTCTTGTATTTGTAACCCCGCAGTTTGCCATGTGAGAATGATATTTGAGGACGAATTATCTCTTCTCTTGTGGATATAGGTATAAATAACCATTTGGTTTTATATGAACATTGGGGTTTGAGAGAATTATAAGTTATTATAGATTGGGATGAAAATGCAAGGTATGATATAACATTTGTGGTTAAATTATGTTATGTTATTTTGAGGAATTTATCTCATTTTGGTAATATTATAAAATATAGTTTTTGAAAAAGGACAACACGTAGACCGTGTGACAACCCGTCGCGTCGGACAAAGCTGTGGGAATCGAACCCACAACCAAAGTGCGATTGGGATTTATCGCCTACCACTGGACTACGTGAAGTACCTGGATAGTGTGACTAATTATTTATAGTTAAATGATTTTATTGATCAATAATAAGTTGATTTGGGTTCTTATGTCTTATTAAATAAATACCCTTGGTATAGGAAAATGATTTGGTGATTAAGTGATAAATGTTATTTTGGAAGATGTTCGCTTTGTTGGGAACACTATATGCCCAAGGAAAATAGAATACTATGGGGTTTCATTTGTGTAGTAATGGTAGATTTTTATCTACTTTTTTACTGTGGATTTATAGTGATTTGGGTTATTTATGGAAATGATTAACCTATAATAGAGAATATGTGATGAGGTTAATTAATTTTAAGTATGTGACTTTAAGAGTATTTGATGTCATTTGGAGATACAATTTAACATGGGAGACTACATAATAAAATTATTCTATGTTTTGGGTTTTAATATTAGTTTGGATTATATTGAAGGATTTTAAGGACAATTGATTATTGAATGGTATTTATTTAACTTTGGGGTATTATTGGTTTAATTTTAGAACTTAAGATTAGTGTTTATTTCTCTCATGGAATATCCTTTTGGGGGATCATTAGATCTTGTACTAACCATTTTGGTTTTGATTAATCTCTAAAGACAATGTAAATATATAGTTTATCCTGCATGGATCATGTGATTCTATAGAAGTGTATTCTTTCTCTTCCAATGTGAAAAAGTCTTCTTGAATACTCGTAGTTTAAAAAAAATGAGTTAGTGGTCGAAATTTATTAATGAATGAAACTATACATAAAAAGTAAGTATATATCATTATATTCTTAGACAATATCTTAAATGAATTCCTCATCCTTATGTAATGTAACTTAAAACAAAAAATGTTGTCTGTTTACTTTTCCTACTAGGAGATTAATGATCGATTGTGCCAACACAAGTTTGTGGTTTTCTTATTGTTTACTTTCTTTTGATCATCATTTCTATCACTCTCTATCAGAACTTGAAACCTATTTTATCATCCATATTCATGTTTTCCTACCTGGATTCCAAGTATGGGTTATCTTGGATGACCTTTATACCTCTCTTTCTTTCTTTTAAAGTAATAGTATTATTGACTCTTTTTCCAATGTGGGACTTTACATTATATTCTCAAGCCCAATTTTAAAAAAAATTGTGACGACGCAATTCATTGAAGGATGGGAGAATGTAACACCCCAAGCTTCCACGGTACGTTTCCCTTTGAATAATGCAATGGCGTGTATTATATGCAACTTCGAGATTCTAACACACCACAACCAATCAAACTAGCCGTTATAAATAGTAATACCTAGTTTTTGAAATTTTATAAATTCTATCTCTCAAAATGGACTTCATTTTTGGATTCAGAATATTGAAATTAGCCTATGGTGAAATTTTGGTATTTTGGATAACTTTCATATTTTGATGAATAGTGAAAATTACTAAATTTTAATTAAAAACAACATTTTTAATCGAAATAATTAATATTGATAAATTATGAATTTGAGTGGTTTTAAAGTATATTGATAATATATTTTTACCATTTAATTAAATTTTTTTCATTGGACATAATTTCACAATTATACCAGACATAAACAAGTGACAATCTTTTGATAGTTATTATCTCTTAAAAACAAGCTATTTGTTTTAACAACGGGAATTAATTTTAAATTAATTTCTGCCACTTCTATGTTTTGAAATTGGAAAAATGGATTCCATATTTGGAATCAGGATGTTTAAATTGTGTAAATAGATAAATTTTATTTTTAGACATTTTGAATAATTACTTCGGTAATATTTTATTTACCATGGTTAAAGGGTAAATCGGGTAAATAAGGGTTAAAAATAATATTATAATAATACTAAATTACCCTAAAACGTGTCTTAACCCTACTGTTTGATACATGGCCGACCATGGGCATCTTTTGGTCGATTTTGGGACCCCATGGATCCACTTGTAAGTGATAGGGACACTTTATTTTAATTAAGTTAAAATGAATACAAAAATGACACAAGCATATATCTTTTAGAAAAACAATTGTTACATATGGTTATATATGTTGGATATTAAACTATAAATATTAATTAGAAATATAAACATATTTCCTACATAATGATATTTTATTTATAATTTTTAAACATTAAATAATTTAATTTATTTATGACACAATGGTGATGCAGTAATTACCATAATAGTAAAAAATTAGAATAATTGATATTATAAATACCCAAATAAATATAATTTGATACTTTTATTGAATTACACTAATTTTATAGGTTAATATGACATATTAGGATTGATTTAATAAATGTTTTTTTAAGTAATCATTCTGTTATGAGTTTCATAAAAATCAACTATTGAATATTGTCAAAATTGACATAAAAGAGTTTTTAAAACACATATTATATTATTAATTAATATTAAATTCCTAAAAATCTATGGTTCGGCCAAGATACTTATATCATGATAGGTGTATCATTAATGGACTACATGGGGGTATCTTGGATATATAGTAATTTTATTAACTATATAATATAAAAATACAAAGAGAGATTGTAAAAGTGAAACTAATTTACTAAGAGTTAATACTTAAAGATAAGGTTAATATAGTAACCCAAACCTGTCTAAATTCAATTAGTTGAGTTTTTTAGACCCATCCACACCTTAACCTTTAAATAATCAACTTTTGAGCCTTTATAAACCGAATATGAATTTATTATAAATTAATATTTCTAACTTTTTCAAAGGTTCCCCTCACCCCTCTTATAAAAGGGAACTCCCTCTTCTCATTAACTCACACCTTCAATGCCTTTTTGTTCAGACAAACTCTGCCCCAATACTCTCTCAAATTCCCTCACTACATCCTAGATTCCTTAGTTTGATCACAAATCCAACCTAAGGAGCCCTTTTGATCAAATCAAAAGGAAGCTCCCGAAGAAGAGGTAATGTTTTCACCACCCTTTTTCAAGTTCCTTTCTTCTTCCACTTCTTCTTTCTTTGTTATTACCATTCTAAAATAATAAATTCAGTATCTCCTATATAATGTAATATTATTATAAATATAGTACAACCATATTCGGTATTCTATCCATCCATTGAATAACATGTCACCATACGTGCGTACGTACGGCTTACCGTCTCCACGTTGTGGTGTAATTATTATTCAATATATTATTATTTGGATGGGTATAATAATGATGTGTAACTCATGTAAATAATATATATAACATGATAATTATTCTTTATATATTATATACCATCAAATTATATATTATTTTAATATCAAAAAAATGATATTGTCACTCGTGCGTACGTACGAATACCGTCTCCACGAACGCTATGAGATTCATTCTCCATCATATCCATTAAAGAATAATTATCATTTGATGATTTAAAAATAGTATCTAAGGAATTTATATCATTATGGATATGAATAATATACACCCCATTAATAACGAATATGGCTCACATAACAAAGAATATAAAGTAAACCCGTTAACACCCGAAATGACGATAATTCTAAGATATTGTTAACAAATCAATGTTAAAAGATCATATATGATATCATATTAATTTAAATGATTAATTTATAATTAAATAACAATTATTTAACCATTATACAGGAGGTTAACTTACCATCGACAAAGGAAAAAGTACAAAGTATGGGATTTTCTTATCTCACTTTCAATTCCGTGAGATTTCCATTGTTCGCCACTAAATTATTGAAAGTGGTGTATTGTGTACAACCATTTGATATATATTATCATGATTATCTTTATATTCATGTTATTTTGTAATTCATTTGGTGGTTATTAACTTTTGGTCATATGACTCAGTTGATTACAACGTGGTAAGGGGTTTCTTATGTTACTTTTAATTCCGTGAGAATTCCATTTTTCACCACTTATTTATTACATGTGGTGTGTGTACTACCCATGTTTGTATTAATTGTGTAATATACATTAATTCATGTATATTTACATCATAATTGTATGATCCTTCTTTAATGGGTGTATGTTTTGTATGTTACCAAATCAATAAGGGAATTTGAAATTTCAATTTCCACTCATTCGGCTATACGCATACTTCATTGATTATTTTACTCCAAGATTATGTGTGGACTCACAATTCATTTGATTATGTCATTTTTTCCACTCCCCTTTCTGTGGATATACATTATATACACATAATAACTCCATTGATAAATTCCCAAGTCATTGGTATGAACTTAATAAGAGTAATTTTTACTCAATCTCGATTTGTTGAGATAAACATCCAATTCATTGGTGTTGTTTTTACTAGAATATGTGTGAATGCCCCTTGATTGTATTACACTGAATATCCAATCATATTTAGTGTATTTATATTTGTCACACATAATTATTCCGTTGATTTTTCCTTATCCTAAGGATACGGCCTTTATGAGAGATTTCATCTCAATTTACATTCCATTGAGACTTCTTTGTTGTTATACACCAAATCACATTTATGTGGTGTATATAATGTACTTTGACATAGTATATCATGAATCCCTTTATTCTCATGATATGAAAAAGTTTTATTACCTCAATTATTTGTATTCAACTGTCTCTCTTTTGGTTCAAAACTCTAACTAAAATACCATTTTTAAATTTTTTAAAGACCTATTCTTCTAAATCTTGCTCATTAATGTCCATGTTTTAAAAAATGGTTTTAAGGATTTATTTATATGGACATTAAAGTTTTAAAATTAAAACTCCTTTTGAAAGTTTAAAAGTTTTATGGGACACTTTGATTCAAAAATCAATTTTTAAACGGCTTCTTGACAAATAGTGTGACTTTTAAATGATTTCAAGGAAAAGGGGGATATTTATCTCAAATAGTTTTGATGATTATTTTCATCTATGTCAACATCCTTCATTATTCATGATTGTGGTTAATGTGATACAATAAATTATTCCAAATTGTATCGAATGAGTTATGTTTGACTGTGGATGTGCTATTTATAGACCATTCATTGTTTGTGGTTAAAGTATTGACATTTCATATGATATTTTTAATACGAATGTTTCTGTTATTCTTAAACATGTTCATATGAGGAATGCATTGTACATAATAAGTGACGGGTGGAGCCCGCTATAGCTCCTCGATGCATCGGTAGGTCTCATTAGACAAACTAGTGTCTTGGAACAAGGCCTTGATAGAATCTTATTTGTAGTCTTGGCACGAGGCCTTGGCTATGTGGTTATGATAGTCTAGAATTATGCGTTCAATCATTATGAAAGTGGTTAGTGATATTTCATGTGATTATTCGATTAGTAGAATATCCATGTGAATAATTAAATGGATTATTTCACTTTATTTTTTCCATACTATGTTGAAGTTCACATTTAAAAGGATTTTGTTTTAATTATAAATTGCCTTAATTGTTTATGCTTATCTATGAAAGCTTTTGCAATAATGTTATCCTTACTAAGAATCTGAGCTCACCCCTTTCAATGTTTTATTTTCCCCAGGATTATGAAGAAGTAATTTATGAATGACCTGTAGGGATAGTATGAGGGGATATGAAGACATGATGTTTCTTTTATGATGTAATGTAAAAAATTATGACTGTATCTAGTGTTTCCAAGGCTACTAAACTAATCGGTCTTTAGAGACTTGATCTTTCTTGTGATCATGCCAATGTTATGTAATAATTCACCAACTCTGGATAACTGGGGTCTGGGCATTACATTTTGTGGAAATAATTATAATTTCATGGATAACCTATAGTATTCATATGATAATTTGTTTTTGAGGTAAATAAGGTTTTTTAAATTTGTGGAAAAAAAATTAAAGGCATGAGATAACAAGTGATGTTAAAATAGGTTATGGTTATTCTTGTGTTTTATAAAATGGTACAACCAACAAGAATGGAGTCAACCCATCATGTTAGACAAGGATATTGAAATTGAACCCACAACTAAAATTAAATAAAGATTAATCTCATACCTATGTCCTACATGACTTCTATGGTTAGTATGAATTTTCATTTTAGTTAAAAAAGTTTATGGAATATGAATAAAATTATTTTTGGAACTTATGTTTTATTCAATGAATATCATTATTATTGAAATATGATTTGGGAATTTAGTGATAAATATAATTTTGGAACATGTTCACTATTTTTTTTTGGACTTTTTATGATTAAGGTAAATAGAAAACAATGGGATTCTATTTGTGATTAATGATTTATTTATAAGTTGGAAGAATCTAGGAATTAATTTTAGACATATAGTGATACTTTTTATTTATGGATATGATTTACCTATCTTGGAGAATATGTGATTTTGGAAATTACATTTTTGGTATGTGACATTAAGAGTTGTTAATGTTATTTAGAGATAAATATAAAAATTCATCTATGAAGAGTATGTGATCAAAAACATATAAATTTTGGGTTTCAATCTGACTTTTCATTATTTAATTTTTTTTACGGATACCATTTTTTGAATGGTCAATGAGGAACTATTGTTATTACATTTGATCTTTGAAGATTATAAGTAGACTTTCTTCATTAAAAATTTATTATATTTGTGGAATTATATTATTTTTTCATAAATTCTTTGGTTTTAAATAATTTTTTAAGATATAATGAATAGAAATTTAATCATTTTTAGATTATTTGATTCTATAAAGATGATTATATTGATTTATGTGTGAAAAGAAATTCAACTTGAATACTCATAATTTAGATAAAAAGATGAGTTTGTGGTGCAATTCAATTAGTTGATGAAACTATACCATTAAACTAAATATATTTCTATATGATCTTAGTATTAAATTAATTCCACAACTCAATAAAAATTATCATAAAACAAAAACATTTTCAATTTACTGTTCCTACTACGAAATCAAAGACTCTTTAACCCATTACAATTTTTTGGGTTTCTTATTATTAACTTTCTCCTAACCATTATTTATATCACTCTCTATCAGAACATTAGGGATAGATTTTCATCAATATCGATGTTTTCTTATATGGAATACTAGTATGTGTTGTCTCGGGTGACCTTTCTACTTCACTTTCTTTTTTTAATGTGGATGTCTTATTGACACTTTTTTATGTGGGATTTCAGTGATGTAATTTTGAAAAGTGAAACGTAGTTAGTGAGACCTAATTAAAAATTATGAGGATTCAATTTCAGAAATGGTGGAAGTATGTAACATCCAAACTAATTATAGAATAATATATTATCATTTTTAATAATATTTATGAATTGGATAGTAATTTTAGTTTTAAAGGGACTCTATGTCTAATAGCATAGTCGACACGCAATAATGGGTTTCTCAATTTGATTAAATCTAATCCTTCTATTTAATGAAAGAATGTTGTACCTTTGACTCAATCTTAATGGTTTCTTATCATTTTCATTCCATTACTATGATTTTTACCTCACCCCATTTATTTATATGTCCTACATGTTATATTATATTGTTTTAGGAGATAAAATAATTTTATAATATAACAAATGAAAAAAATAAAGAAGAATTTAATGTTTCAGTTTCTTTTTATTTTCTACATACCGAGACTTCTAAAGAAACTAGGCCTCACATGATCCCTATTAATTATTTATGGATATATATTTTTAAAATAATTAACTAATATTTGTATAAGGATATGGTTTCCAAAGTTGGTATCAGAGGATGTTAATATCTTTGTTAGGAATAGAACAAAATAGTGACAATTGTTCAAATAAATATCAGGATAAAAATATGTATAAATAATTATCTTTGAATTTTATTGAATTATAGATAGAGTTGGAACAAAAAAATTATACTAATATTTAGATACATTAAGTTTATGTTTATCAATAATAATAATTCCTATGTATATTAACTCAAAGAAGTGTTCATTGGGCTTAATTCAATCATCACCTCGTACTTGACAATGTACCTTTCTACACACTTGGTTTTACACTTCTGAGGGATATGTTTTTTAAATTAACACTCTATATGAAATAATCAACAAATACGTGAACAAATTGTTAGGTATAAAAACTAATTGTAAAAATTACCAGGGATATCCTATAATGAATCTTAATACTCATAAATTATGGGATACTTATCATTTATAAGTTATTTTTTGGAGGTTTATATTTTTCTATTTGTATGAAAATGTATTGTCCTTATGTTTTTTAGGATATAATGGAATTAAATATGAGAAAACATACCAAAAACAATGTTCATTGTAAATGTAATGATTTCCATAATTATATTCCTAAACTATTGGTAATATAACTTATAAATATTATGATAATTATAAATGAGATATCACAAGATAATATTAATAATTAGAATGTATTTGTATTTCCAAGCACATCAAGGAAGTGATATATAAGGTCTCAAGAAATGTGAAGTCATAAAGTTTATATATATTTTTTAATATTATACATGTCAAAAAATTGGGAAGATAAACCATGAAAAATTAAATAAAATAATCAGAAGATGATTTATGTATAGAAAAAGAAAGGAAAAAAGAAAGTAATTTCCAATGAAAGATGAAAATTATGGTTCACAAGGTATAATAAAATAATATTCAACATTGGGCGCCACAAATAGTTTAGTTTCATAAATGTGGCTAACTTGGTAATTATCTCAGTCAATTCCCAAGTCTAATTATTAATTCCTATCATCAAATGTATTTAAAATATTAGAAATGAAATAAATTAAGTTTCAAGGATTTGGAACTCTATAATCATGTTATGGTAGTGTTTTTATCAATTTCATTCTAATTATAAGTATCATGAAACATTTAAGGATTATTCCATAGAAGATTTTATTTATGGATTTTCAAAAGGTTGTTTAATTGTACAAATGACTAAGAAAGAACATTAAATGGTGACTTTATATTTTATGGAAAAACAAATTATTAATTAAAATACTGTCTTTGATACATGATTTATGTTGAGGAAATTAGAATCAAATAAAATTATATGATTTTGTGGAAAAAAATATATAGTCCAAAATAAATTATATGTGAAATATTGATTTTATTATTAATGTTATTTCGATTATTTTCATTATATTTTTATAAAAAATAGTGTAATGGTATTAATATAGTTTTACAAAAAAGATAACCCGAATTTTGGGTATAAACTCACCATACCGAGTAATGTTATGGGGAATAAACCCCCAATTGAAGGTTGATATGGGTGCAGTGACACCCACTTGTAAACATGATGAACTAGTTAGTGTAAATATTCATTCTTGAATTATTTGGGGGATAAATAATATGTCGGTTTGGGGAAATATAACATAGGATCAAATAATTTTAAATTTTTTGGATTTTGTAGTTTTTAATGATATTTTCTTAAACGATTCATTTGGTTCTTGTATATTAAACCCTTTTGTCTAATAGGTGATGTAACATAAAATATTAGTTGGGAAAAACATTCTTAAATTTTGTAATGTTGAGGTTTTTTATGATGTACAGTTATTTATGTTTGGAATGATTTATGTTTATCTTTGTCTTTGGAGATCAATATAATGGTTTAAAAAAAATTATACTATCATGCTGCATATTAATAATTTTAGTTTTTCTTAACATTTAAAGATAATAGGATTATATTTGTTATCTATTTTTATTATTTTATCTTTATGTTTTTTATTTTATATCTTTAGGCATGAAAAATTCATCTTTAATACTCAATATTCGGGGAAATAGATGAAATTATGGTGAAAACATATCAAATATTGAAATTATACATATCAAGTATATATATTTCTTAATTTTTTAGTCTAAATATTAATCGTATCCCTCATATTTAGTAAAAGTGTATTCAAATAAATCATTTATTCATTAAATTGACCATCTCTTATATTGAAAAAATTATAATGGTATCTCCAAAATATCTCTTCTTTCCAAATACATGTTTTAGCATCATGCCATTTGTATCCTTATGTGGAACTTTAGGTTATTATTATTTTATATTACCTTTTTGTCTCTGTTTTCATCTTTTTAATATAATGTTTCATTAACCATTTTATGATGTTGTTTTTTTCATAAAGGTATTCTTGAATGTAATCACATAAATTATTGTGCACAATTTAAAATTGCAAGAAGAAAATTTATATACATGTTTTAAAATTTAGTATCCCAATATTTTATAGGATCACTATTTTTTATAGTGTATACAACATGAAACACTAACATTAAATTAACAATGGTACACTATTAATTTTCTTAATTTTAATATCATTCATATTACCAAGCTGTTGGATTTTTTGGTTTTAATAAAAGAAACTATATTAAAAAATATATCAAAATTTTTAATATAATATTAATTTTATAATTATTTAATAATAAATAAGTGCTCAAATTTCAGTATGTCATTTATGATAAAAAAATAAATTTTCATCAATGATTATTTTTGTTGGTTTTTGTGGGTATAAAATAAAATTTGTTACTAGAAATTATATAAATGGTTTTATATAAAATTGTTATATAATATTGGAAATAATCACAAAATAATTATCTTAGGGTAAAATTTATTAATTTTTATGAAATGATTAACTTTTATGTGAAAAGTGATAAATAACCTTTTTTATAAAACTATCATTTCATTTAAATTATTGAAGTAATTTATAAGAATATTTATTTATTTATATTTATATAAAATTTAAAATAAGTATTCATTAATTATTTTTAATCTAATTAATTTCAATATATTCATCAATTTTATGATTTTGGTGTAACTTTATTTTTGACCATTAAAATGTGGACTCCTGTAAAATGTTATTCAATCCATAAAATGTGTCCTTTTTATTTGATTAAAATAACACATCTTAAGAAATGATTTAAATGAAATTTATATATTATACAAATATTTATATTAATTAAATATCATATTATTATTATTTCTTTTATTTTATTTAATATAATTTCATATATTGATTGAAAAAATGTATTTATTGAAAACTATTATCTCCCCATGTTTTATAGTTTTCATTTTACATTACATCCTTACACATATAGGTTTTTAATTAGAAAAAAAATATTCAGTATTTTTAATTATTATAATTAATATTCAATAATATGTGTAATTTATTGTAATAATGAATATTAAAAACCAAAAAAAACTTTTTACCAAGGTTATAAACTAAAATTCTAAAAGTGATTAACATTATACAAAAATTTAATAGAATTATTAACAAAAAATCATTTTATTAAATTTCCGTTAAGCATATAACCCCTCCAATTTATTAATTATCTATTTTTTAGGCACCTGGCTTGAGGGAGTTCTCCCATTATCTAATAGTTTTTGAACTTAAAAAATACCACTCTTTGTCACCTATAAAAGGTCACATCCTCTCCTCATATTTCTAAATTTGATTTTTTTGGTTCATCCAATCCCTACTTAAATACCTTCTTTACTCCCCAAACCATTTTTTAGAATCCATTTATTTATAATACAACCCTCCAATGATGTTTTTTGGTGCAAACCTAAAGAGGTTTTTTAAAAAAGTGCTATCGTTCTTAGTTGGGTTTTTTGTTTAATTTGTACTTCAACATCCATCAAATATTATTAAAAAATAATGATATAATAACATTATTATTTCCGATATACTATTATTTTATTATGTTAATGGAACAAACTACATTTATTTCTTCTTTCATAAAATGTTAATTTGTATCATCATTAGTGAGTACAACAGACTGTCACCTCATGGGAAAATGTAATTCATTTTCCCCCAACACCAATTAAACATGTTCATTATAATTAATTTAATTTTAATATATTATAGTCATTAAATATTTATAATTTATTTAATTTAATAAATCCTAAACATTCTTATCTTACCATAAATTTTAAAATTTATAATGGTGTTCATGTATACAACAGACTACCATTTCACGAAGCGATGTGGTTCTCTTTTTATTTCGACATCACATGGATCATATATTAATGGGTATCTAAAGAAATAATATTATATTTAATATATAATTTTCATTATTTAAATATGAAATTAAATATATCTTATTATCATCATGATCGTTGAAAAATGGAATTGTTTCTCATGTGTTCATACATCCACCCACCTTCATGATTATAACATAGTTCATTTTTTAAAACCATATTTCATGGTTGGTTTTAAAATTATAACTACTGTTTAAAAATAATAATAATTTCCTCAATATTATATTTTATTTTTTGTATTAATTTAATCTTGAACCTGTTTCAACAGACCTTATATATTTTGAATTAATGAACTGACTATCCTCAAAACACCAAGCGTAGAAAAAACAGATTATGTAATTAAATATGTCATTAAAAAATTAAATTAAAAATTTTAAGTATAAGGTATAAAAAAAGTATTTTTTTATTTAGAAAAAAAATTTCTAGATGTTTATTATACATGAGATATTGGAAATTGAAAACATGTCTGGACATGAGGTGAGGGAATTCTAGTCTCACATTTATCTGTGGAATACATATCCTAAAATCACAACATTATATTTTTTTGTGCTGTATATAATTCTTATTTAACATTTTATATTGTGATATTATTTATTTTCGTTATTTTTAATTTGTATTTTTATTTAACACCATCATGGTAATTACAATTAAAAGGTTACCAATGTGGTAAGAGATATTTAAAATTTTCTTATATTAATGTTTCCCTTCAAAATATTTTTCTCTCATCTCAATGTTTTTTGAAATGTTTCATGAAATTTTTTATTTCTAATTAAATGGATTGTAAATTTCATTCCAATTTTTTTTATTTTCTTTTAGAATTTATAAAAAATTATCCTTATTATGGTTTTAGATTAGGGAGCATTTCTTAAAAAATATTGTTTTAAATGGTTTAATTATGTATTTCATAAAAAATTTTATTCCATGTATACATTTTTATAAAAATGAGATAAATATTTTTTTCTATTATTTGAGATTTATGAAAATCATTTTTACCCATTTTTATCTTTTTACTAAATTTCTCTGATGGAATCATTGTGTGTTTTTTTAATAAAATACATTTTTCTTTTTATAAAAAATATACGGAATATTTTTTTTAATGTAGATGACATGAAAAAAATTCCCTAACTTCATGATCACTCAATTATGTATATATACCTTTATAAGTTTCCAAATTTCTTTTCAAATTTTTTTTAATGTTAGATATATTTTATAATTTTAATTAATGGTTCTCTCTAAACCACCCTTTCCTTGGCATCATTACTATTCTCCCAGTAACTCAATTTATCCCCCTCTTTTTAATTTTATGTAATTCTTCTAAATTCCCTTTATATGTATCTTACATATAAACCTATCTTTTTAACCTTTTATTTCATGGTTTTATACAAATTTTATGTTCATATATTAAAGGTTTCCTTTATTAAATTTCTATTATTATAATATGCAGATATAGTTTCCAATAAATTTTATATCAATTAATAATTATTATTTTTATTAATTATTATTGATTCCTATTTTTTGAAACACATACTCATTATAATTTTATAATTATTTTGTCAAAATATATCTATAATTCATTTGGAACTAATTTAGTATCATGATTTATTATATTTGGGATTATTGAGTAATCCTAGTCCATTATGGGGCATTTTCCAAGATGTTATATTATCTGGAATGTTATCAATGACTCTTGTTTATGTAATTTTATAGTTCAATGAAAAATTTCCCAGATATCCATTATCTTATGAAAAAATGTTTTTATGTTCTGCTTCCATGTGATTACTCATGAGTCTTCCCTTTCATGATATATTGTTATAAATTTAACATACATGTTATGTTTCATTACGGTTTATATTCCCCTACGGTGCTTTTTTATCTCACACCAATTTTTTATGCATTCCCCTGGTTATCCTATATAGTTTTTAGGTTTAATGAAATTTTGGAGATCACTCTCGAGAATAAAAAAAATGTTTTTTTAGTTTCAATTGTTGTTTTGTGTACCTATTAATCCTAAAACACTAGGAATCATGATGCATGTTCTATATTATTAGTCATTTATATTAAAAAAGAATGCAATAACATGATTAAAAATATTAGGGTAACTATATATGGTGAATTATATAATATATTCACTTAAAGTATAATTAATATCTATCATTTCATTATATTTTATTTTTCATTTCATGGTAACCCAATTATGTTTTTTAATTCTCATGTTACCACTACTGAAATGGTTTCTTTAGCTAAATTTTTATTCATTGATATGTGATTCATATTCATAATGTATTTCCTTTTTAATAGTATATGTTTGACATAGACTTATTTTATCATAAATTTTTAATAAAACTAATGCATATAAAAATAAATTTCATGTTATACCTTTCATGTATTTCAATTTTAATGATAACAATGATGTAAGTATTTTTTTCTCAATTCTCAGGTATTGAGTAATGATTTATTTTTGGAAATAATATTATATAGTATAAGTACATTATTTTCCATGATTTTATTATATTATTTTCTCCATTAATTTTCTCTTGAATTTAATTTCTAGCACCTTAAACTCCTTTTTAATTATCACATGCATAATGAATTATGATATCCTTTTGTTATTTGTATAATTGAAATTCAATTTCATTGATCTTTTACAAACTAACATGAGTCAACCCAGAACTGGTCACACGAGTTGGTCTGTGACAAGGCATGAAGGGTGTTCCCAATCCTCACAAGATGGAAACTAGTGCTGGGCACCAAAATAAAATAGTTCAGAAAAAAATTTCGCCTAAAAAATACAAATAGTTAAATATAAACTGATAAAAAACTACTAAACTAGTAGCAGAATGAAAATAATGCTTCACAACTAAACATACATTGATGTGACCTCTTAGGTCAAAACAAAACCCAGAAGTACACTTGCTGAATGATTTACCCACAACTAGAACCTGGAACATTAAATATGGGGTATGAGTGAGCACCATGATTCTCAGTGGGAATACTAGGGATAAACAAATTCGTATGCCCTTAACTTTAAATATAAACTAGAAGCATTCTAGATTTAAAATAATACATAATAAAATAATGTTTTCATTGTTTCCAAAATCAAGTAACAATATTTCAGTTTCATGAAAATAATTTCACTTCCACTAAACTTTAAAAAAACTTTCTAAAAATACTTTAAAAATTAAAAATGAAAAAACCCAATTAGATTAAAATATGGTCTTAACAAATGAGACAACATGTATGAAACAACTGAAATGAAAATCACATCACAAGAACTATGGGAATCCCTAAGAATCTAGTGTTAGTTAGGGACCCATGATCCTATTACCTTAGTGAAATGTGGAAGAAAACACATGATAATCAGCATAATCGTGGGAAAGACATTATTAGGGGACCCCCAATGGCCTAGTGGTCTCCAATCATCACCAAATCTTAGTTAGTGTCATTGTTTTAATCGTGCTAGATGAAACCAGGATGAACCACTTCTGAATCATCTAGATTACTAGACCTAGTCTATCCACATAGGTACCATGGGTTTCCCATGTTAACTTTTTCAAATGGTGGTGAGGCATCATTAAAAAAAACATATACAAATATAAAAAAATTTATCCAAAAATAATTCAACCACTCAAAACTAATATCCTTCCATAAGTGCATTCCCCTTTCGCATCACACAATAATTCCCAAGAATGTACACTAGGAACATATCACAAATCACACATTAACACTTGAATAAAATTTCTCAAATTAAATGGAATTCCTCACGAGGGAGTTTTCACATTCACAAATCATTTTTTATGGGTCCAAACAGGCCTCATTACATTAAAAGGAATTATTAATTTTTATAAAACGCAATCACTAAAAACAAATTAATTTCAAAATCCTTTAAAAGCACTATTAGGCCCCCAAGGTACAAAACACTTAAGAAAATATTAAAATCATGCGTAAACCCAATCAAACCGTTTGATAAAAAAACTTCCAATTAATCTCAAATTCACACCAAAACACATGTGTTTCACCAAACATCTCAAAATAGGATATTTCCCATTTTTTTAAATCACACAAAATTCCATGATCACTCAATAAAAAATTTCACAACTAATATACAGAACTCCAAATATCATGCGGACTGCCAACCACACACGCAAATATATTTTATAAAAAACATTTATGAATTTAATGTTTTAAGCATTATAAAGAAAGTTTAAAAACATATTTGAAGGAATGTTATACATTTTCAAACCTAAGGGTGAATAATAAAAATAAAAGAAATTATGACACCAAACATCATCATAACTTTGAAGAGCTTGTATAAACTATTTTACATTAAAAATACTCTAGAAAACATTCTTTTAATTAATGAATTCAAATTAAAGGCTTGGGCATAGAGTACATACCTTAAAGTGGAACCAAACCGAACATTCATCTCTTGGATCTATCTAATAATAAGCTAATACTCCACAAATAATTATATGAAATTTCATATACATATTTGTACACAGATCCCTAATTAAAAATTTAGAATGGCTATAAATAGGTGCAAAGGGTTCATTCAATTTATTTGTATATGATTATACTAGTCGCCACTCACCTACATATTCATTTTCATATCTACACTTAGGAACACCTAGCCTAATACAAGTATATTCACTTACATGGATAATTATAAATGTAATGGGGGAACCGACATATATACTTACATATGCACACACAAGAGAATCTCCATAGACCCGGTGACTCAAAACCACAATGAAGAGTCCAACCCACTACACCATAAATACTGAGGACCATTAAACATCCCAAGGATGCAAAATAATTTGAGTGAAACCACATAGTAGATGAAAATTCATACCTTGAATAGCTGTGGGAGACAGAATCGAAGAGAACATCATCCCCTTCAATAGCGGTTGTCGAAACACAAAACCGAATGTCCCAAAGGACCATCCCCCAAACCCATCGAAGTAATAAATCTAATAACACATCAATCCAACCGTATGGTTTTTGGTTGAATTGATGGTGTTATAAGGTGAACTCAAATAATCCATAAATGGATGAAGAAGAGGGGAGAAACCCCTACATTGAAGTATCAGACCACAATATGATGGAGAACTCTTTGGAATCCCAGATAAAGAGGGATCCTGGAAGGTACCTTGATGCACGGGAAGTGCTCAGCTGGGGGGGGGTCACATGGAGGTGATGTCACAAAGAAAAAGGTCGCACAGAGGGAGGTCATGTTGATGAGAGGTTCAGCCCGAAGAGTGAGAGGTTACCAGGAGGGTGGTCATCCAACAGGGTGGGGCCCACTTAGTAAGAACGAATATTGGGTGATGTAATGGAGAGGTGGAGGATTGAAATAGGAAAAGAAAAAAAATAAAATAAACCCTAAATATACAACCTTAACAATTATTATAATTATTATAATCATAAAAATATTATTATTAATCATAATAATAATTATTATAATTATAATAATAATATAATAATAATAATATAATAATAATAATAATAATATCATTAATATTTATAAAAATATATTATCATTATTATAAATATTAAAATAGTACTTTTTATTTCATTATACTTTCCTCATATTATTTTATTTTCATTTTAATATTATTCAATAAATTTTATTTATGTTGAACTTTGAGCAGGGTGTGTAGTTACCTGTGTAGAGCTACATGATTTCCAAATCATGCTCTTCCCGGGAAATAAACACTACTAATCCAAAGACACTTTTTTTCAAAAAAAAATATAAAAAATTAACCCATGAATCAACCTATACCCCCAAAAAACAATAATTAAATAAAATAAAATAATGTTCAAAAGTTAGGGTGTGACAATTCTCAACACCATAATGCTTTTTTCCCCTGGAAAGTCAAAAAGAGGTTGTTTATAAAACACAAGAAGATACCCATTATCAACTCATGAAGATTCTTGACGAACAAGAAAAGTGATTGAGGCAATAATATAACCAACAAATAAAGGTACCTACAAGTTGAGCATGGAGAACCAAAATGATATCCCTTCTATGTTTCATCCACCCCCAAAATAGAAAACCCCTCACATTTTTCGATATATGTAAAGGATCCTATCAATATACACAATCCAAAATCATGGGATAAACACCTTAAACATTTTTGAGAGGCTCATGCAATCCATCTGAAAAAAACAAAGAATTCTAAAAACTAACATTTGGACTATAGAGTGGACTCTGAACCATAACAAACAACATAACACCTTTTGTGGAACCACGATACTAATATAGGGAGACCCGAATGGACTCCCCAACACACGGAATAGGCTGACACCATTTCATTTCATAAGACCATTCATTGAGAACCATGGTGCATCTCCCAAAAATTTGAATTATAAATCATAACCAATTAACACACACTGATACGAGAAACCCCGCATAGACCAAATTTTTACTACAAGGGGATTGTTGAAATAAACTCTAACCCAGATGGGAAATTTTACACCATCCACTACTCTTATGGGGAATTTCCATTTTCAGATGAGCTCAAAGAAGAAACGAAATTGAAAAGGACTAACAAGGTAGATCATACATGGACATCTACATGGATATTCACACTGAAAAGGGTATAAGAAATGTGTTTCAAGAAAGAGAAATAGATAAACCTCCTTATAAAAAAGAAGGAACTCATCCACCAGCACAGATGACAACAATGATGAGCTTGGTCCCCATGTCCCTTGCCACCATACAAGACCACTTGAAATGAATCTACAATATCAAATTCGTAGACAGTCTCCATTTCAAACCCAAAAGATATAAACTAGTCTGGGATCCATTATTGTCCTAGGGATCTTGACTTCATGGAAGCTTCACTCGAGGACCTATTTTCGAAGCTCTAATGGTTGAACAATCTCCTACCTCGCAGTTGAGTGTTAAAACTGTAACATCCCATGTAAGTAAAAGAATAATATATTTTCATATCTATATCTATTTATGAATTTGATAGTTAATTATATGATTAAAATTAAAATCAATCCAATTTTATGCATAAATATTATAATATTTGTTAAAAGGTCGATTAACCCCCTTTTGATGGAAACCCCTTTTTAAATAAAATTTTTGAAACATTTAAAAGTTATATTTGAAAAAATAAATCCTTATTAAGAATCAAGACATAATAATTTACATTGTGTAAATGTTAGGAATTTTTCCAATAAAGTTCATTTTTAATGAATAGTGAAAAATGCTGTATTTTAATTCAAAACCTCCTTTTAATCAAATTGATTTCTATAGTTAGATTATCTTTTTAATTGGTTTTATAGTGTAATTAGAATATAATTATACCCTTTAATCCAGTGGTGGTCATTATAATTAATTTCACTTTGAATATGAAAAAAAACAAATGCCAATCTTTTGATATATATTTTTTCTTAAAAACACGCTATTTGTTTTGACAGTGGGAATTAACTATATAATTTATTAATGAAACTTCAATGTGTTAAATTTGTTAAAATGGATATCATTTTTGAATTTGGAATATAAAATTTATCTTAGGGTTATTTTTTGGTATTTTTCTTAAAATGTTCATTTTTTAATGAATAGTGAAAAATACAACATTTTAATTCAAAACTACCTTTTCATCCAACTTATTTATATAGATAGATTCTAATTTTAATTGGTATCAAGCTGTAATTTAATAATTTTTTATCATTTAAAACAATTTTTGTCATTGGATGTAATTTCACTTTTAAATTGGATGTAAAAACAAATCAATATTTTTATATATTTTATTTCTTAAAAACTAATCTTTGGTTTTGACAACGAGAATTATTTCAAAATAAATTACTGTAATTATTGTGTTTTTAATTTGATAAAATGGATTCCAAATTTTGAATAATAAGGCCCCAATTATGTAATTAAGACTCTTTTTTGTGGATATTAAGAATAGTAATGATAGTAATTATCTTTAATTGTCGTGATTAATTGGTAAACGGGTAGATAAGGGTAATTAAATAATATCATAATAATATAAAATAACCCCAAAATGTGACCAAATCCTTCTTTTTTATTCATTTCCAACCATGTTAAGCTTTTTACCAAACTTGAGGGCCCATGGAGTCACATGGGTGTGATAGTGATATTTATGAAATTATTTTTAAAAAGAATAGAAATATAACAAAAGTTTGCATATCCTAAGTAAAACAATTTTAATTTATTTTACATAAATGATATAATATACTATAAGTAGTATTTGGAAAGATAATAATATTTCATACATCATGGTATTTGGTTTATAATTTTTAGTCATTAAATAGATAAATTTATTTATGACACCATGATGATGCAATGATTAACTCATCAATGAACGATTTAAATAAAATGTGAAGATAAGGTAAAATTTAAAACATACACTTGTAAAAAACCTACTGGATGGGTGTATTTCAAAACCTTATCACCTTAACCTCAAAATATATCATTTTGGGACCTTTGAAATCTGAAAATTATTTTATAATAAATTAACTTTTCAAGACTTTCCAAAAGTGACCCTCCTCCCTCTTATAAAAGGCCACACCTCTACCCCCTTACCCCCACCTCTCAAGCCATTGGCTTGTCCAAAATCTGCTCATATTATATCTCCACATCCCTCTTTTACTCTTAGAAGCCTTACATTGTGCATAAGTCTTTCTAAGGAAGCCTTTGGCTCAAATCTAAAAATAGTTACCCGATTTAGAGGTAATGTCTTCTCTCGAGTTCCTGTCTTTTATTTTACTTATTCACTCACCACAATCTTCTTATTATTTGTATAGAGACCCGTAGCTTATCGTACATGGACATTACATTACTTTTGCGGAATACTTAGTACATTACAAAAAACACACACACAAGGACCGTAATAGTTTAGTGTCTTTGGAAACTCGGACTATAATCTTCTAATCGTGGTGAAAGATCTTCAAAATCTCCCATAAAGATCTTCCTTTTTTTTACCTAATACCTTTATTTATATCCTGGGGAAAAGAAAACATAAAAGGGTGAGCTCAAATGCTCAGTAAGGGTAAACAAAAGAAATATCAATCACATCATATACATAAGAACATAGCCTTTGGAAATCTTAACCTGCAAAAGAGCTCATAATATCATAACATGGGATAAATCATAGAAGTGAAAATGAGATCCCCATAATCATAACATAAAACTTGAATCTTTGTGGCATGCACACATAATCATGGAAAATCATTTCTTGTTAGTCATGACTCATTGCCAAGACTATCTCAGTGGACAAAGTCCCTTTCTGAACCGAGTTCACTCCTCGTTTCAGTCCTGTATCACTGAACCGAAATAACCTTCCGTTCCAGCCATGTCTATCTCATGAGATATAAAATCATTACCCAATGCATTGGAGGGAGATATAGGTCCCACCCATCTTATAATGAATCCTTTCTTATGTGTGCCACATAATCATAAAACATACATCATCGCATAACACATATAACAAAAATGGGATTCTTGAAACATCATGACATCATAAATCAATTCATATATGATAAAGGAATTCATAAACATAATTCCATCACAACATAGTCAAACCAATGTAAAAATATGGATAGAAACAGAACCCTTTATTATCTTAGATGGAAAATAATTTTGATAAAACACTTGAATTGAATTCTTGATGAAAATATCCTTTCTTCTTCAAAAACATTTTTGCTTTCATAACATGTCATACAACTTTAAAATAAAAGAAGTTGATTAAAAATAAACTTGAAAACTTGTAAAGGAAGCTTCTTTGAAGTAATGTTTTAAAAATCCATTCATGCCGTATAAGTTAAAAAAAACATTCTTCGTACTTTTGTCGGAAAAGTCAAAAAGTACCTCGTACGGAAAAACGACAAAAGATTCCTTTCATATTCTTTACTAAAAACTCACCTAAGGGTAAAATTTGTTTTAAACTATTTCAAGTGAATGGAAACAATATTACATATTGAGGGAACATGGATGTGGATGATAAAATACACCCCAGTAAATACTTACGAATAAACAATCTCGGATAAAAATGAGATTGTGATATTTCCCTTACCTTAGGTCCAATTTGCTTCGTATGTGTCCGAACCTCCTGTATAATGATTTAAATAATGTCATTGACTTATTACAGAATCATATTCATTGTTATGATATCATATATGGTTCACTTATGACATTATATTACCCGTTCTTTTGTAAATTCCATGTTAAAGAAGCGTTTTGGGTAAAATCGTTTCTTTTATCGTAGGTATTTTGACTTGTTGTTATTGACATTATTATTACTTATATCATGATTTACTTACTTCCAGAATATAAAATATGATTTATATATCATATATATTCAGTATATATATATATATAATAGATAGATAAATAAAATAAAAAACACCGTTCATGGAGACGGTAGTCCGTACGTACGCATGAACGCTCTTTTTCTTTCCTTATTGTCTTGAAATGGAAGTAAGTAGATGACATACATATGTATATATATACATAAATCCAGTAGCTTTATAATGTCATATATTTCATTATTATTTCTTATATATACATTATAATCATTCTTAAATGGTTAACATGGAGAATGAATCTCATCGCGTCGTGGAGACGGTAGTCCGTACGTACGCACGAGCGATGATATCATTTCTATAAATATTGAATTGAATTGGAGTGGATTATACAATATATCAGAATCAATATGATGTTGTAATAACTATGTATAGTTATTCTTTACACCATTATACCCATCCATGTAAGGTGGCGGTGGAAAATAGATTACACCACGGCGTGGAGACGGTATTCCGTACGTACGCACGCGCGGTGATTTCTTTTTCCGTAGGTTGGATAGATGGTGAAATAGGGTTGTTTCATACTTATAATAACATATCAGTATATGAGTGATACTGATGTTATTACTTCATAATGAAACAACCTAAGAAGAAGAAGTGGAAGAAGAAATAAAGATGAAAGAATTGGTAACGGTAATTACCTCTTCTTTGAAGTGCCTCTTTGAGACCTCCTCTTAGGGTACTAAAATTGGTCTTTGAGGAAGACCAGAACCTCTAGGATGTTGCTAGGGAAGTGTAGAGGATAAATTTGCAGGGGTTGGCCGAGCTTGAGTGCTCAAATTGGTGTGAGGAGGAGGGGGAGGAGGTGTCCTTTTATAGGGGAGGAGAGGGGCACCTTAGGAATATCTCAAAATATTATTTTATATTAAAGTCAAAATCGGTTTATAATGGTTCCAAAGGGTCTTATTTCGAAGATAAAGTGGGTATGGGTCGAAATCCTATCAACCAATAGGATTTAGACAAGTTTAGGGTATTATTTTAACCTTATCAATTAGATTTAACTATAAGTTAAATAATTTAACTTTTACCGTGTCTTTTTGTTTTCTTACACTATATGGTTAATACACTTACTATAACATGCAAAACGAACCCCAAATTGTTTATTATTAATATATATATCCTTATCTAAGTCATTTGGCCGAACCTTAGATTTTTAGGAATACAATAACAATTAATAATATAATATTTGATTTAAAAACTATTTTGTGTCAATTTTGACACTATTTGATATATGATTTTTGTGAAAGTCATAACAGAATTAAATGTTCTAACCAAGTTGATTAAATCAACATTAATATATCATAGTAACCTAGAAAATTAGTGGAATTCATAAAAAGTCTCAAATTACATTTATTTTTGTGTTTATAACATCAATTATGTCAATATTTCATTAATAAGATAATTACTGCTTCATCGTTGTGTCATAAATAAATTAAATTATTTGATGTCTACAAATTACAAATAAAATACCATAATGTAGGAAATCTTTTTAGCTTTCTAATGAATATTTATAGTCGAATTTATCTTATGTATAACCCCATATTAAAAATTATTTACTTATTAAACTTTGATTTTAACTATTTTAACCCTTCTTTAAATAAATTAATAATAAAAGTCCTAATCTAATCAAAGTGGGCCTAAATGGTCATATTTTATTCCTAAGTTTGTTTTTGGTCGAATTCCACTTGTCCAATAGAATTAGGACATGTGTTAGGGTAATATTAATATCATATTTACCCTTAGTTACCCTATTTACTATTAACCGCGGTAAAAAAAAGTAAAAAGTTACTATTCACCAAAAATTATTTTCATCTCATTGAACCACATTTTAGTCCTTGATATTAACCGTGTCTCTCGGATTTTCGAAATTCCATTCACAGAAGCGGTAAAATTAATTTTTATGCAAAATTCAGTTTTTAACCTACCACTTAGTGGTTTCACTATTCATCAAAAATTGAAGTTTTTCAGAAAAATGCCAAATTTTCACCCTAAGCTATAATTGATATTCCGAATTCAAAAATGATTTCTATTTTACAAAATTCCCAACATATAAGTTGCATTAATTAATTTTATAATTAAATCCCGCTGTTAAAACAAATAGCGTGTTTTTAAGAAACAAAATCTATCAAAAGATTGACACTTGTTTATGTCTAGTTTAAATGTGAAATTACATCCAATGACCAACATTGTATTAAATCGTAAAAATATATTCTAAATATACTTTAAAACCACTCAAATTAATGATTTATCACTATTAATTATTTCGATTAAAAAAGTTGTTTTTAATTATAATTTGGTAATTTTCACTATTCATCAGAATATGAAAGTTATCCGAAAAGTACCAAAATTTCACCTTAGGCTAAATTCGATACTCCGAATCCAAAAATGAAGTCCATTTTGAGAGTTAAAATTTCTAAAATTTAAAAAGTGGTTATTACTATTCATAACGGCTAGTTTTAATAATATTTTAATAGCATATCATTGTTTCGTGAAACTCAGGATTACGTACCACACACGCTATCGAGGAAGGTTGCGATTGCGTGTAATGCAAGGTAAGTCAAGGATGCGTGTTGTGCAAGCTCCTTTTGGTGTAGCGTATAACACAAGACATTAGTAAAATAAAAAGAATATTTTTTCATAAAATCTCGGGCTGTTACATTCTACCCCCCTTAAAATGAATTTCGCCCTCGAAATTCGTCGGGGTTATAAATGGTTTACTATTTGAAAGTTTCTTTAATAGAAACCCACATCGTAAAAGGGAATACCAAAACTTGGCTTTTAAAAACTAAAGTATGAAATTTAACGATTACCCAAATAAACTAATCACTGGGTTTCCACATAGGTGAAAATATGGATATGGAAGATAAATCTAACCATCATGTTCTGATGGAGAGTGGTAGAGAACATGGCTATGGAAAAGCCAGTAATCACAAATCCATAAATTTGTGACGATCTAAGGTACCATCTGATTCATCAGGTATAAGAGAACTAGGACAACATTTTTGGTTTTCAAGATCATTTCCCTAAAGTTAAATAATTAGAATTAGAATAAATACTTACTTTATTTCAGTACAATCTCACTGTTGTTCGTGCCTTTAACAATTTCCACTTCATCTCTTAAATAAATGAAGTTGAATTTGTTATTCGTGAAGTGCTAGCAGATCATGTGATAGAATGACGGGTCATTCCATCTGTTTCAAACAAAAGGTTAGCAAAATTATATACATAAGTCAATCTATAGTGAGATTAATCACATATGGTTTCTAAAATGGACTTATAATTCATATATCATACTGCTTAATATAATAAAACTAGTTTCTACTAAACATGGACTTCCTGTAGGTCAGTGGTAGGCGATAAAGGCCAGTCGCACTTCGGTTGTGGGTTCAATTCCTACAGCCTTGTCCGAAGCGATGGGCTGTCGCCCGTCCTGCAGGTTGTCCTTTTTTCTAAAACTACGTTACTATAACATCCCATCAATAATATCGAAAATCTTATATCCTTAAACAATACTAACTTATGTCCAACATAATCCAGTCTAATCTTTAGGCTTATACATAATACTGCAGTCCACTCTCATAATATAGTGACAACGATTACCGGAGATTTAATACTGTCGTTGATCCCCACATATCATAAGATATCCAAACATTCAAAGTCCTTAATCGTGTATTCTCTTGAATACCTTAGTGAAAACATGAGTGCAGTTAAAAGTTAACACTTTCCACATACCAAAATCCTCAAAATTTTATATACTCAAACCATGATATCACTTAGTCCTTATATCAATCATGAGCTCATGAATACTATTAAACATTTCATTTTCTCATCTTCATTATGCGCATATCATGTTATTTCCAAAAAATATCTCAATCACTTTGAATACCACATCAATAAATATTGCAATACTCAATGATACAACATTATTTTGGAATCCCATTACAAAAACACTTAATCATTCCACCACATCGTTGTCATATTCAACATTGCCAATAGTGATCGCATGTGATTTCCCTTTGTCCTTTGCCTTCAGTGGTTGCTCATGTTGATCATCACTAACCCTTGGATTAGGGCAATTATTAGCATAATGCCCCATTTCCTTGCACTTGAAGCATTGAAGTGTTGGCGGTGCGTTCTCTGCAGTGTTTGCTTTATCATTAGAAACCCTTTTTCCATTACTTCGACACTCAGCTGCTCGATGACCTTCTTTTCCACACTTAAAACATTTTCTAGTCCCTTTTAGACAATCTCCACCATGCTTCTTTCCACACTTTGTGCATAAGGAAACATTCATCTTCTTTTCACCATTATTCTGAGATTTCTCCTTGAACTCCATCTTTCGTTTCTTGTCAAAACCATGAGATGGATATGTAACACCAACTTCCATTTCTACCTTGATAGCACAACGCACAATTTCTTCATAGCTACTGAAGTCTCTTATAGCTAATGCCCTTCGAAGACTTGGTTTTAAGCCACTGAAAAATCGATCAACTTTACTTTCAGGTTGGATGATAATTCCAGAAGCATACCTTGCAAGTCTTGTAAAATTTGCTTCATAGGTACCAACAGATTCATCGTCCCTTTGCTTCAGTTCAAGAAACTCTTTCTCCATCTTTGTTCGAAGAATACGAGGGAAGTACTTATTGAAAAATAAGTTCTTGAACTCGTCCCATTCCATAGACTCAATTTCATCCCTTTGCCTTGTATTCTTAACAAGATTCCACCATTGATCAGCATCTCCTTCCAAACGATACACTTCTAGGATGACTTTATCATGCTCAGAACATTGAAGAACTGAAAATATCTTTTCAGTAGTTATAATCCATTGTTCAGCAACTAATGGATCAGTAGACCCGCTGAAAGATGGTGGACGCTGCCTCATGAAGGATTCAACAGAATGTTGCTCCCTCCTTTGTTCGTTTGGAAATCCTGCATGATTCATAGCTTGAGAAAGTTGTGTGAGCATGGCTACAAGATTTTGCATTCCATCTCCCATATCGTTTGGTTGCTCAGGGGGACAATCATTGCATTGCCCATCGCATTCCGCATTAACACGGTTCCTTCGGGTTCCAGCCATCGTCTAAAACCCCAAAAGAATTGTGTGAGAGGCAAAAATCATGCTAGGGAAAACAACATAATAAAGGGTTAGTACCCTCAATATCTAACATCTTAGGTTAAATTTGAAGATCGTTAGCGCAATTCTAGGACTATAACCTATACGTATACTTAACCTTAGAGACATACCTAGACATACCTTAGAAATATCTCTAGGGATCTCACTAACGTTTTCGCATCCTAGTTTCCAAAGGTTGACTAAACCTTTCCTCTGATACCAACTGTAGAGACCCGTAGCTTATCGTACATGGACATTACATTACTTTTGCGGAATACTTAGTACATTACAAAAAACACACACACAAGGACCGTAATAGTTTAGTGTCTTTGGAAACTCGGACTATAATCTTCTAATCGTGGTGAAAGATCTTCAAAATCTCCCATAAAGATCTTCCTTTTTTTTACCTAATACCTTTATTTATATCCTGGGGAAAAGAAAACATAAAAGGGTGAGCTCAAATGCTCAGTAAGGGTAAACAAAAGAAATATCAATCACATCATATACATAAGAACATAGCCTTTGGAAATCTTAACCTGCAAAAGAGCTCATAATATCATAACATGGGATAAATCATAGAAGTGAAAATGAGATCCCCATAATCATAACATAAAACTTGAATCTTTGTGGCATGCACACATAATCATGGAAAATCATTTCTTGTTAGTCATGACTCATTGCCAAGACTATCTCAGTGGACAAAGTCCCTTTCTGAACCGAGTTCACTCCTCGTTTCAGTCCTGTATCACTGAACCGAAATAACCTTCCGTTCCAGCCATGTCTATCTCATAGGATATATAATCATTACCCAATGCATTGGAGGGAGATATAGGTCCCACCCATCTTATAATGAATCCTTTCTTATGTGTGCCACATAATCATAAAACATACATCATCGCATAACACATATAACAAAAATGGGATTCTTGAAACATCATGACATCATAAATCAATTCATATATGATAAAGGAATTCATAAACATAATTCCATCACAACATAGTCAAACCAATGTAAAAATATGGATAGAAACAGAACCCTTTATTATCTTAGATGGAAAATAATTTTGATAAAACACTTGAATTGAATTCTTGAGGAAAATATCCTTTCTTCTTCAAAAACATTTTTGCTTTCATAACATGTCATACAACTTTAAAATAAAAGAAGTTGATTAAAAATAAACTTGAAAACTTGTAAAGGAAGCTTCTTTGAAGTAATGTTTTAAAAATCCATTCATGCCGTATAAGTTAAAAAAAACATTCTTCGTACTTTTGTCGGAAAAGTCAAAAAGTACCTCGTACGGAAAAACGACAAAAGATTCCTTTCATATTCTTTACTAAAAACTCACCTAAGGGTAAAATTTGTTTTAAACTATTTCAAGTGAATGGAAACAATATTACATATTGAGGGAACATGGATGTGGATGATAAAATACACCCCAGTAAATACTTACGAATAAACAATCTCGGATAAAAATGAGATTGTGATATTTCCCTTACCTTAGGTCCAATTTGCTTCGTATGTGTCCGAACCTCCTGTATAATGATTTAAATAATGTCATTGACTTATTACAGAATCATATTCATTGTTATGATATCATATATGGTTCACTTATGACATTATATTACCCGTTCTTTTGTAAATTCCATGTTAAAGAAGCGTTTTGGGTAAAATCGTTTCTTTTATCGTAGGTATTTTGACTTGTTGTTATTGACATTATTATTACTTATATCATGATTTACTTACTTCCAGAATATAAAATATGATTTATATATCATATATATTCAGTATATATATATATATAATAGATAGATAAATAAAATAAAAAACACCGTTCATGGAGACGGTAGTCCGTACGTACGCATGAACGCTGTTTTTCTTTCCTTATTGTCTTGAAATGGAAGTAAGTAGATGACATACATATGTATATATATACATAAATCCAGTAGCTTTATAATTTCATATATTTCATTATTATTTCTTATATATACATTATAATCATTCTTAAATGGTTAACATGGAGAATGAATCTCATCGCGTCGTGGAGACGGTAGTCCGTACGTACGCACGAGCGATGATATCATTTCTATAAATATTGAATTGAATTGGAGTGGATTATACAATATATCAGAATCAATATGATGTTGTAATAACTATGTATAGTTATTCTTTACACCATTATACCCATCCATGTAAGGTGGCGGTGGAAAATAGATTACACCACGGCGTGGAGACGGTATTCCGTACGTACGCACGCGCGGTGATTTCTTTTTCCGTAGGTTGGATAGATGGTGAAATAGGGTTGTTTCATACTTATAATAACATATCAGTATATGAGTGATACTGATGTTATTACTTCATAATGAAACAACCTAAGAAGAAGAAGTGGAAGAAGAAATAAAGATGAAAGAATTGGTAACGGTAATTACCTCTTCTTTGAAGTGCCTCTTTGAGACCTCCTCTTAGGGTACTAAAATTGGTCTTTGAGGAAGACCAGAACCTCTAGGATGTTGCTAGGGAAGTGGAGAGGATAAATTGGCAGGGGTTGGCCGAGCTTGAGTGCTCAAATTGGTGTGAGGAGGAGGGGGAGGAGGTGTCCTTTTATAGGGGAGGAGAGGGGCACCTTAGGAATATCTCAAAATATTATTTTATATTAAAGTCAAAATCGGTTTATAATGGTTCCAAAGGGTCTTATTTAGAAGCTAAAGTGGGTATGGGTAGAAATCCTATCAACCAATAGGATTTAGACAAGTTTAGGGTATTATTTTAACCTTATCAATTAGATTTAACTATAAGTTAAATAATTTAACTTTTACTGTGTCTTTTTGTTTTCTTACACTATATGGTTAATACACTTACTATAACATGCCAAACGAACCCCAAATTGTTTATTATTAATATATATATCCTTATCTAAGTCATTTGGCCGAACCTTAGATTTTTAGTAATACAATAACAATTAATAATATAATATTTGATTTAAAAACTATTTTGTGTCAATTTTGACACTATTTGATATATGATTTTTGTGAAAGTCATAAAAGAATTAAATGTTCTAACCAAGTTGATTAAATCAACATTAATATATCATAGTAACCTAGAAAATTAGTGGAATTCATAAAAAGTCTCAAATTACATTTATTTTTGTGTTTATAACATCAATTTTGTCAATATTTCATTAATAAGATAATTACTGCTTTATCGTTGTGTCATAAATAAATTAAATTATTTGATGTCTAAAAATTACAAATAAAATACCATAATGTAGGAAATCTTTTTAGCTTTCTAATTAATATTTATAGTCGAATTTATCTTATGTATAACCCCATATTAAAAATTATTTACTTATTAAACTTTGATTTTAACTATTTTAACCCTTCTTTAAATAAATTAATAATAAAAGTCCTAATCTAATCCAAGTGGGCCTAAATGGTCATATTTTATTCCTAAGTTTGTTTTTGGTCGAATTCCACTTGTCCAATAGAATTAGGACATGTGTTAGGGTAATATTAATATCATATTTACCCTTAGTTACCCTATTTACTATTAACCGCGGTAAAAAAAAGTAAAAAGTTACTATTCACCAAAAATTATTTTCATCTCATTGAACCACATTTTAGTCCTTGATATTAACTGTGTCTCTCGGATTTTAGAAATTCCATTCACAGAAGTGGTAAAATTAAGTTTTATGCAAAATTCAGTTTTTAACCTACCACTTAGTGGTTTCACTATTCATCAAAAATTGAAGTTTTTCAGAAAAATGCCAAATTTTCACCCTAAGCTATAATTGATATTCCGAATTCAAAAATGATTTCTATTTTACAAAATTCCCAACATATAAGTTGCATTAATTAATTTTATAATTAAATCCCGCTGTTAAAACAAATAGCGTGTTTTTAAGAAACAAAATCTATCAAAAGATTGACACTTGTTTATGTCTAGTTTAAATGTGAAATTACATCCAATGACCAACATTGTATTAAATTGTAAAAATATATTCTAAATATACTTTAAAACCACTCAAATTAATGATTTATCACTATTAATTATTTCGATTAAAAAAGTTGTTTTTAATTATAATTTGGTAATTTTCACTATTCATCAGAATATGAAAGTTATCCGAAAAGTACCAAAATTTCACCTTAGGCTAAATTCGATACTCCGAATCCAAAAATGAAGTCCATTTTGAGAGTTAAAATTTCTAAAATTTAAAAAGTGGTTATTACTATTCATAACGGCTAGTTTTAATAATATTTTAATAGCATATCATTGTTTCGTGAAACTCAGGATTACGTACCACACACGCTATCGAGGAAGGTTGCGATTGCGTGTAATGCAAGGTAAGTCAAGGATGTGTGTTGTGCAAGCTCCTTTTGGTGTAGCGTATAACACAAGACATTAGTAAAATAAAAAGAATATTTTTTCATAAAATCTCGGGCTGTTACATTCTACCCCCCTTAAAATGAATTTCGCCCTCGAAATTCGTCGGGGTTATAAATGGTTTACTATTTGAAAGTTTCTTTAATAGAAACCCACATCGTAAAAGGGAATACCAAAACATGGCTTTTAAAAACTAAAGTATGAAATTTAACGATTACCCAAATAAACTAATCACTGGGTTTCCACATAGGTGAAAATATGGATATGGAAGATAAATCTAACCATCATGTTCTGATGGAGAGTGGTAGAGAACATGGCTATGGAAAAGCCAGTAATCACAAATCCATAAATTTGTGACGATCTAAGGTACCATCTGATTCATCAGGTATAAGAGAACTAGGACAACATTTTTGGTTTTCAAGATCATTTCCCTAAAGTTAAAGAATTTGAATTAGAATAAATACTTACTTTATTTCAGTACAATCTTACTGTTGTTCGTGCCTTTAACAATTTCCACTTAATCTCTTAAATAAATGAAGTTGAATTTGTTATTCGTGAAGTGCTAGCAGATCATGTGATAGAATGACGGGTCATTCCATCTGTTTCAAACAAAAGGTTAGCAAAATTATATACATAAGTCAATCTATAGTGAGATTAATCACATATGGTTTCTAAAATGGACTTATAATTCATATATCATACTGCTTAATATAATAAAACTAGTTTCTACTAAACATGGACTTCCTGTAGGTCAGTGGTAGGCGATAAAGGCCAGTCGCACTTCGGTTGTGGGTTCAATTCCTACAGCCTTGTCCGAAGCGATGGGCTGTCGCCCATCCTGCAGGTTGTCCTTTTTTCTAAAACTACGTTACTATAACATCCCATCAATAATATCGAAAATCTTATATCCTTAAACAATACTAACTTATGTCCAACATAATCCAGTCTAATCTTTAGGCTTATACATAATACTGCAGTCCACTCTCATAATATAGTGACAACGATTACCAGAGATTTAATACTGTCGTTGATCCCCACATATCATAAGATATCCAAACATTCAAAGTCCTTAATCGTGTATTCTCTTGAATACCTTAGTGAAAACATGAGTGCAGTTAAAAGTTAACACTTTCCACATACCAAAATCCTCAAAATTTTATATACACAAACCATGATATCACTTAGTCCTTATATCAATCATGAGCTCATGAATACTATTAAACATTTCATTTTCTCATCTTCATTATGCGCATATCATGTTATTTCCAAAAAATATCTCAATCACTTTGAATACCACATCAATAAATATTGCAATACTCAATGATACAACATTATTTTGGAATCCCATTACAAAAACACTTAATCATTCCACCACATCGTTGTCATATTCAACATTGCCAATAGTGATCGCATGTGGTTTCCCTTTGTCCTTTGCCTTCAGTGGTTGCTCATGTTGATCATCACTAACCCTTGGATTAGGGCAATTATTAGCATAATGCCCCATTTCCTTGCACTTGAAGCATTGAAGTGTTGGCGGTGCGTTCTCTGCAGTGTTTGCTTTATCATTAGAAACCCTTTTTCCATTACTTCGACACTCAGCTGCTCGATGACCTTCTTTTCCACACTTAAAACATTTTCTAGTCCCTTTTAGACAATCTCCACCATGCTTCTTTCCACACTTTGTGCATAAGGAAACATTCATCTTCTTTTCACCATTATTCTGAGATTTCTCCTTGAACTCCATCTTTCGTTTCTTGTCAAAACCATGAGATGGATATGTAACACCAACTTCCATTTCTACCTTGATAGCACAACGCACAATTTCTTCATAGCTACTGAAGTCTCTTATAGCTAATGCCCTTCGAAGACGTGGTTTTAAGCCACTGAAAAATCGATCAACTTTACTTTCAGGTTGGATGATAATTCCAGAAGCATACCTTGCAAGTCTTGTAAAATTTGCTTCATAGGTACCAACAGATTCATCGTCCCTTTGCTTCAGTTCAAGAAACTCTTTCTCCATCTTTGTTCGAAGAATACGAGGGAAGTACTTATTGAAAAATAAGTTCTTGAACTCGTCCCATTCCATAGACTCAATTTCATCCCTTTGCCTTGTATTCTTAACAAGATTCCACCATTGATCAGCATCTCCTTCCAAACGATACACTGCTAGGATGACTTTATCATGCTCAGAACATTGAAGAACTGAAAATATCTTTTCAGTAGTTATAATCCATTGTTCAGCAACTAATGGATCAGTAGACCCGCTGAAAGATGGTGGACGCTGCCTCATGAAGGATTCAACAAAATGTTGCTCCCCCCTTTGTTCGTTTGGAAATCCTGCATGATTCATAGCTTGAGAAAGTTGTGTGAGCATGGCTACAAGATTTTGCATTCCAGCTCCCATATCGTTTGGTTGCTCAGGGGGACAATCATTGCATTGCCCATCGCATTCCGCATTAACACGGTTCCTTCGGGTTCCAGCCATCGTCTAAAACCCCAAAAGAATTGTGTGAGAGGCAAAAATCATGCTAGGGAAAACAACATAATAAAGGGTTAGTACCCTCAATATCTAACATCTTAGGTTAAATTTGAAGATCGTTAGCGCAATTCTAGGACTATAACCTATACGTATACTTAACCTTAGAGACATACCTAGACATACCTTAGAAATATCTCTAGGGATCTCACTAACGTTTTCGCATCCTAGTTTCCAAAGGTTGACTAAACCTTTCCTATGATACCAACTGTAGAGACCCGTAGCTTATCGTACATGGACATTACATTACTTTTGCAGAATACTTAGTACATTACAAAAAACACACACACAAGGACCGTAATAGTTTAGTGTCTTTGGAAACTCGGACTATAATCTTCTAATCGTGGTGAAAGATCTTCAAAATCTCCCATAAAGATCTTCCTTTTTTTTACCTAATACCTTTATTTATATCCTGGGGAAAAGAAAACATAAAAGGGTGAGCTCAAATGCTCAGTAAGGGTAAACAAAAGAAATATCAATCACATCATATACATAAGAACATAGCCTTTGGAAATCTTAACCTGCAAAAGAGCTCATAATATCATAACATGGGATAAATCATAGAAGTGAAAATGAGATCCCCATAATCATAACATAAAACTTGAATCTTTGTGGCATGCACACATAATCATGGAAAATCATTTCTTGTTAGTCATGACTCATTGCCAAGACTATCTCAGTGGACAAAGTCCCTTTCTGAACCGAGTTCACTCCTCGTTTCAGTCCTGTATCACTGAACCGAAATAACCTTCCGTTCCAGCCATGTCTATCTCATGAGATATATAATCATTACCCAATGCATTGGAGGGAGATATAGGTCCCACCCATCTTATAATGAATCCTTTCTTATGTGTGCCACATAATCATAAAACATACATCATCGCATAACACATATAACAAAAATGGGATTCTTGAAACATCATGACATCATAAATCAATTCATATATGATAAAGGAATTCATAAACATAATTCCATCACAACATAGTCAAACCAATGTAAAAATATGGATAGAAACAGAACCCTTTATTATCTTAGATGGAAAATAATTTTGATAAAACACTTGAATTGAATTCTTGAGGAAAATATCCTTTCTTCTTCAAAAACATTTTTGCTTTCATAACATGTCATACAACTTTAAAATAAAAGAAGTTGATTAAAAATAAACTTGAAAACTTGTAAAGGAAGCTTCTTTGAAGTAATGTTTTAAAAATCCATTCATGCCGTATAAGTTAAAAAAACATTCTTCGTACTTTTGTCGGAAAAGTCAAAAAGTACCTCGTACGGAAAAACGACAAAAGATTCCTTTCATATTCTTTACTAAAAACTCACCTAAGGGTAAAATTTGTTTTAAACTATTTCAAGTGAATGGAAACAATATTACATATTGAGGGAACATGGATGTGGATGATAAAATACACCCCAGTAAATACTTACGAATAAACAATCTCGGATAAAAATGAGATTGTGATATTTCCCTTACCTTAGGTCCAATTTGCTTCGTATGTGTCCGAACCTCCTGTATAATGATTTAAATAATGTCATTGACTTATTACAGAATCATATTCATTGTTATGATATCATATATGGTTCACTTATGACATTATATTACCCGTTCTTTTGTAAATTCCATGTTAAAGAAGCGTTTTGGGTAAAATCGTTTCTTTTATCGTAGGTATTTTGACTTGTTGTTATTGACATTATTATTACTTATATCATGATTTACTTACTTCCAGAATATAAAATATGATTTATATATCATATATATTCAGTATATATATATATAATAGATAGATAAATAAAATAAAAAACACCGTTCATGGAGACGGTAGTCCGTACGTACGCATGAACACTGTTTTTATTTCCTTATTGTCTTGAAATGGAAGTAAGTAGATGACATACATATGTATATATATACATAAATCCAGTAGCTTTATAATGTCATATATTTCATTATTATTTCTTATATATACATTATAATCATTCTTAAATGGTTAACATGGAGAATGAATCTCATCGCGTCGTGGAGACGGTAGTCCGTACGTACGCACGAGCGATGATATCATTTCTATAAATATTGAATTGAATTGGAGTGGATTATACAATATATCAGAATCAATATGATGTTGTAATAACTATGTATAGTTATTCTTTACACCATTATACCCATCCATGTAAGGTGGCGGTGGAAAATAGATTACACCACGGCGTGGAGACGGTATTCCGTACGTACGCACGCGCGGTGATTTGTTTTTCCGTAGGTTGGATAGATGGTGAAATAGGGTTGTTTCATACTTATAATAACATATCAGTATATTAGTGATACTGATGTTATTACTTCATAATGAAACAACCTAAGAAGAAGAAGTGGAAGAAGAAATAAAGATGAAAGAATTGGTAACTGTAATTACCTCTTCTTTGAAGTGCCTCTTTGAGACCTCCTCTTAGGGTACTAAAATTGGTCTTTGAGGAAGACCAGAACCTCTAGGATGTTGCTAGGGAAGTGGAGAGGATAAATTGGCAGGGGTTGGCCGAGCTTGAGTGCTCAAATTGGTGTGAGGAGGAGGGGGAGGAGGTGTCCTTTTATAGGGGAGGAGAGGGGCACCTTAGGAATATCTCAAAATATTATTTTATATTAAAGTCAAAATCGGTTTATAATGGTTCCAAAGGGTCTTATTTAGAAGCTAAAGTGGGTATGGGTCTAAATCCTATCAACCAATAGGATTTAGAAAAGTTTAGGGTATTATTTTAACCTTATCAATTAGATTTAACTATAAGTTAAATAATTTAACTTTTACTGTGTCTTTTTGTTTTCTTACACTATATGGTTAATACACTTACTATAACATGCCAAACGAACCCCAAATTGTTTATTATTAATATATATATCCTTATCTAAGTCCTTTGGCCGAACCTTAGATTTTTAGGAATACAATAACAATTAATAATATAATATTTGATTTAAAAACTATTTTGTGTCAATTTTGACACTATTTGATATATGATTTTTGTGAAAGTCATAACAGAATTAAATGTTCTAACCAAGTTGATTAAATCAACATTAATATATCATAGTAACCTAGAAAATTAGTGGAATTCATAAAAAGTCTCAAATTACATTTATTTTTGTGTTTATAACATCAATTATGTCAATATTTCATTAATAAGATAATTACTGCTTCATCGTTGTGTCATAAATAAATTACATTATTTGATGTCTAAAAATTACAAATAAAATACCATAATGTAGGAAATCTTTTTAGCTTTCTAATGAATATTTATAGTCGAATTTATCTTATGTATAACCCCATATTAAAAATGATTTACTTATTAAACTTTGATTTTAACTATTTTAACCCTTCTTTAAATAAATTAATAATAAAAGTCCTAATCTAATCCAAGTGGGCCTAAATGGTCATATTTTATTCCTAAGTTTGTTTTTGGTCGAATTCCACTTGTCCAATAGAATTAGGACATGTGTTAGGGTAATATTAATATCATATTTACCCTTAGTTACCCTATTTACTATTAACCGCGGTAAAAAAAAGTAAAAAGTTACTATTCACCAAAAATTATTTTCATCTCATTGAACCACATTTTAGTCCTTGATATTAACCGTGTCTCTCGGATTTTCGAAATTCCATTCACAGAAGCGGTAAAATTAAGTTTTATGCAAAATTCAGTTTTTAACCTACCACTTAGTGGTTTCACTATTCATCAAAAATTGAAGTTTTTCAGAAAAATGCCAAATTTTCACCCTAAGCTATAATTGATATTCCGAATTCAAAAATGATTTCTATTTTAAAAAATTCCCCACATATAAGTTGCATTAATTAATTTTATAATTAAATCCCGCTGTTAAAACAAATAGCATGTTTTTAAGAAACAAAATCTATCAAAAGATTGACACTTGTTTATGTCTAGTTTAAATGTGAAATTACATCCAATGACCAACATTGTATTAAATTGTAAAAATATATTCTAAATATACTTTAAAACCACTCAAATTAATGATTTATCACTATTAATTATTTCGATTAAAAAAGTTGTTTTTAATTATAATTTGGTAATTTTCACTATTCATCAGAATATGAAAGTTATCCGAAAAGTACCAAAATTTCACCTTAGGCTAAATTCGATACTCCGAATCCAAAAATGAAGTCCATTTTGAGAGTTAAAATTTCTAAAATTTAAAAAGTGGTTATTACTATTCATAACGGCTAGTTTTAATAATATTTTAATAGCATATCATTGTTTCGTGAAACTCAGGATTACGTACCACACACGCTATCGAGGAAGGTTGTGATTGCGTGTAATGCAAGGTAAGTCAAGGATGCGTGTTGTGCAAGCTCCTTTTGGTGTAGCGTATAACACAAGACATTAGTAAAATAAAAAGAATATTTTTTCATAAAATCTCGGGCTGTTACAATTTGATCCCATAATAACACTAGTATCCTCAATATACTAGGATTTTTTTATGATATGGATTCTACATACACTTACACACACCTCCGTCTAATGGTAATAAAACATACTGTTTCTGTGGATGGGGAATTATAGCCTCATGAAATGATGATTGTTCAATCTTATCGTACAACCTCCCATGGTGGCCATTATTATGGCACTAAATTTATATATGATATATATTATATTTATGTCCTCTTTATGCTTCAGTATTTTATATTTAAAACATACCTTTCTTCTTTTAATGTTGTAAAAATGCGATAATTTCATATGAGGAAGTGTGGACAACCGCCCCCTCAAGTGATGTGACTCGTTCATTCCAAACATGGAATTTTTAAATAATTTAATTATTGAACTTATGTTACCTATATAACATATATATTATACTGTAATTATAATATATCTATGTCTCAATTAGTTTTAAAGTCCATTAATATGACAAAAAATGAAAGTAGCGTTCATGCGTACGTACGGCCTACCGTCTCCATGAACGGTAAATTTCATTTCATATCTCCAAATATTATGGAATATTATTAAATACATATATAGTAGATATATATTATATTTAAATCATGAACACCATTCTGGAGATGATGTAATTATAACTACGTGGACAATTCTCTTCAAACTAGTTTATTTTTGCCTCATGTATAGAATATCAACAAAACGTATGATTTGAACTCAAATAATTAAATAATTATTATTACTTGATAATATGTGATATGAATTGAATAATAAACTTCAAATTAATTCCTTAAGCAAGTTTAAATTGACCAATGTTTATTATTTAGGAATATAAATAAACAAACAGGACAAGTCGGACTTGAGTTAAGGGACTTCGTCTCAATCTCCTTTCGTTGAGGAATACTTCAATTTATATACAACCTTGTTTTATTAGTTGTATAATAAAACCTTTTGACTTTTAATTTCATTCAAAAGGAATCTTTTTACATGAAGTGTTATACTAAATCACTAATGGAATGTTTTTGTCTTACATATGCGGCGACAATGAGTACTCCACCGCCATGACCATTATTTAAGTTTCGGCTTCCTCTACAAGCCATAATGTTTCTAAATGATAAATAAATACCATGCTCTACATTTCTTTTATTTCGGTATTGAAAATGGTTTTGATAATGTATTGATTATATCAATGTGTAGTACTGATATCTTGTGATTGAAATATGGAAATGTTATGTTTCCTTTATACATGTTTTATGTGATAAGACTATGTTATGGTTATTGGGAATTGTTTATGAATTCAGGTGGTTTCCTGATAAACTAAGGGAGGGTGAGCCCGAGATAGATCTCCAATTCATTGGGTAATACGAAGGAATTAAATGCTAAGGTTTCTCTGAATAGATTTTGGGAATATAGTGTGTTGGGTATTCCAAATGTAATCATGAGGGTTACTACCAGCGTAAGAATGTTAAGAATGCCTCAAGTTACCTTTATGTCTTATGATTTATATGAGTTATTAATAAATATTATTATTTCATGAGGTATGTTAAAGTGTTTATGTTTTATGAGTAATGTATGATTTCATTGATTCTTATGTATACATGGACTAAATTTTTCTTTCTATATTTTTATATCCCTTACTAAGTTTTTTATGCTCATCCCATGTTTTTGAAATGTTTTTGGTAGGTCAAGGTAAAGGTAAATGATGTGATGATAGTGTTGAGGAAGTGTCAAGAAAGAATCCATGATTTATTTTAAATATGTTTCCTTTGATGAAAAAAATGAATATTGTTTTTGATGTAACCACCTTGTTTAAATGGGGAATGAAATTCAGGATTTATGATCTAATTCTCTAAAAATCTAATCATGAAAATATCCTCAAAGTGAATTCTTGAAATAACTCAAGATTTAGTAATTTTCAAGTCTGGGGCCTTATAGTTGGTATTAGAGGGAGGTTTAGATGACTCTAGGTGTTAGAATTCTGTTAAATGATTATCCAAAAATATTTTTTTATGTTCTAATTTAAATGATATAGCATTTGAAGATTACCATGTTGCTTCATCTAAGATATGTCTGTTCATAATGATTTTCTACAGAGGAAACAGCGAACCAATACTTGGATGGTATACAGAAGGAAATGACCTTCCAAATATACATCCTGATATGGTCGGAATTGGAACTAAACTGTTTGTTGCAGTAATGGAGCAGTTGACTCAAGCGATAAATGGTGGTGGTATCCATGCACGAGATCAGCCAGATCAATCATAGAGGAACATGTTAGTGGTAGAACATTTCATGAGGCATCATCCCCCATCATTTAGAGGATCATCTAAACCTGTTATAGCTAAAGGGTGGATTAAAGCACTGGAGAAGATTTTCGATGTCATGAGGTGTTCAGACAATCAAAAGGTTAGTCTTATTGTCTATTGTTTGGAGGGTGAAGTAGATCAGTGGTGGTCAATAGTTAAAAATATAGGGGATGTTGTTGATATTAATTCTCTTGACTGGGATGAATTCAAAGGTATATTTATTGAGAAATATTTTCATAAGGATATTCAACTTTGGACGGAAAGACAATTCTTGGAATTGATGCAAGAGGACAACTCAGTGGCTTCTTATGAAGAAAAGTTCACTCGAATGGAAAGGTATGCTCCAGATTTTTATCCAAGACATTGATAGTAAAATCAATCGTTTTTACTCAGGATTAAATCCAAGATATTGAAGGGGATTAACTTCTCGTGAGTTCCAAAGATATGAAAATCTTGTTCGATGTGGTGAGAAGGTGGAAATTGAGTTTGAAGATAATCAAGTGTTCTATGAAAAACAACAGAAGAAGAGACCATACTGGTAAGAGAAAGTGAATAATCATTCAAAAAGGTTTAACTTTAAGAAAACAAGGTTTTCATATTGTGATAAATGTTGTAAAAAGCATGTTGGGGAATTTATTCTGAATTCTAGAAAGTGCGTCAAATGTTTTAAGATGAAACATAAGGCTCCTGATTGCACTGAAAAAGATTAGGGTAATGGTAAGAACAAATTCGATTTACAATTAGTGAAATGTTTCAAGTGTAATGAGATGGGTCATTATGAAAACGAGTGTTTGACAAAGAGCTCGAATAATGGGAAGCAGTCAGACTACAAGCAAAAATGTGTGGTGAAATCCTAGGAAAATACATCAGTAGATGTTGGGCCATAAAATTATGTGGTATCAGGTAAATTATTTTTTCAGATTATGCCAATGTGTTGTTTGATTCGGGGTCTACACAATCTTTCATCTCTGAAAATATTTCTACTAAATTGGGAATTCCATCTCAAGAAATGACTCTTGAACTAGTGGTAAAAACACCTGGGGTAAACGTCGAGGAAAAAAGTATTTATAATAATATTACTATACTTATCTGTGGAAAGAATCTACTTGCAAACCTTATTGTTTTACCTATAGTAGAGTTTTATGTTATCCTAGGTATAGATTGGATCTCTGTTTACCATGCTAATATTTACTGTAGAGCTAATGAAGTTTCTTTTTAGAAATACTGTCATTTTTTTTACAAGAATGAACCCTTACTGATGATAAGATATCAAGAGGGTGAGAAACTTGTAAGATATTGAAATGAATCATACCTTGAACATATTGTTAAAAACAATGGAATCATTCAGATTAAGGATGTTCTAGTGGTAAATGAGTTTCTTGATGTTTTTTCTAATGATTTTTCTGGAATAATACTAGATTGAGAAGTTGAATTTACGGTTTACTTAGTTCCTGATGCGAAGCAAATTTCAAAACCCCCTTATCGAATGGCTAAAAATGAACTTTTAGAATTGAAGTAGAAATTGCATGATTTATTAGAGATTGGATTCATTAGACCTAGAACATCACCATAGGGTGCTCCTATATAATTTGTTAAAAACAATGATGGTTCAATGAGAATTTTCATTGATTATAGAGCCTTGAATAGCATCACTATTAAGAACAAATAGCATTTGCCTCATATCGATGATTTGTTTGATCAACTCCAGGGAGAACAGTATTTTTCAAAGATTGAATTGAGATCAGGGAACCATCAGTTGATGGTAAAGGATGCAAATATTCCAAATACCATGTTTCGTACAAGATATGGGTATTATGAATTTGTAGTTATGCCTTTTGGGTTAACCAATTCACACACTGTATTCATCAACCATACGAATTCAATTTTACATTTGTTCATGGATAAGTTTGTGGTTGGATTTGTTGATGATATTTTAGTGTTTTTTAAAAGTAAATTGGAGGATGAACGTCATTTAAGGATTATTTTTCAAACCGTAAAAGAAATGAAATTGTATGAGAAATTCAGAAAGTGTGAGTTTTGGTTGAAACAAATTTCTTTCCTTGGTCACATTGTTTCTAAAGATGGAATAATTGTTAAACCTTCATAAAAAATGTTGTTGAAGAATGGCCAAGACCCACATATGCAACTAAGATTCATAATTTTCATTGTTTGGAAGGCTATTACTGAAGGTTTGATAAAAAAATTTGCATGGTTGTCCAGCCCATTGACTAAGCTAACTCAGAAGGGTATTATGTTTATCAAGAAAAAAGAATGTGATGCTTGTTTTCAGGAATTGAAAATAAGATTGGTGAATGACCCAGTATTGGAAATAACATCTAGGAATGGTGATTTTGTTGTCTACAATGATACTTCATTGAAAGGACATGGTTGCATCCTAATGCATAATGATCAGGTAATTTCTTATGCTTCACATCAGTTGAAAACTCGTGAGATAGATTACCCAACACATGATTTGGAATTAGATGCTATTGTTTTCACTTTAAAAATTTGGCGGCAACATTTTTATGTTGTAATGTGTGAAATGTATAATGATCAAAAAAAATTAAAATATATAATCTCTTAGAAAGAATTGAACATGAGACAGAGTATATGGCTAGAATTAATCAAGGATTATGATTGCGTGATTCACTACCATCGAGGACAATCAAATAAAGTAGCAGATACTTTTAGTCAAAAAATTAATTCTTCATTAACCATGTTACGTGTGGAATGTGATGATTTGGAAAAGGATTTAATGAATTTTGGATTGGAAGTTGTTGGTGCAAGAAATTATTCTATTTTGTTTTAGGTATCTTTGAAATATTATCTATCAGACAGAATTAAGCACGCACAGAAGCAAGATAGTGAGTTGCAGAAAAAGGTAGAGCTGGTTCAGAAGGGTATGTTACCTGAATTCAACATTGATAATGATTGTGTTTTGAGATTTGGTAAGATATTTTGTGTTCCTTGTGATTTACAGTTGAAGAGAGAGTTTTTATGTGAAGGTAATAGTTCTCCATTTGCAGTTCATCCAGGAAGTAGTAATATGTACAAAGATCATCGAAAGAATTACTCATGGGATGGAATGAAAAGAGATATAGCTAATTTTATTGTGAAGTGTTTGACTTGTCAACTGGTTAAAGCAGAGATACAGTTACCTAATGGGATGCTTCATCCTTTACCAGTTATAGAGTGGAAATGGTAGAAAATATCCATAGTCTTCATTGTGGGATTACCAAAGATTCCTTGAGGCAATAATGCAATCTGGTTATTGTTGATCGCTTGACTAAATATGCTCATTTCCTTGCTATACGAGATACTTTTTCTATACATCAACTTTCTCGATTATATCTTAAAGAGATTCTAAGGATACATGGTGTTCCCCTTTCCATTGTATCTGATTCTGATCCCAGGTTCACTTATAACTTTTGGAATGTCCTTCAGAAGTCATTGGGTATAGAATTAAATTTTAGTATAGATTTTCATCCTCATTCAGAAGGGTAGTCAAAATTAACAATACCTTCGAGGATACGTTACATGCTTGTTCAATGGATTATCAGGGAGGTTGGGTACAACATCCTTCATTGGTTGAGTTTTCCAATTAGAATAGTTTTATTCTAGTATACTGATTGTACCATTTGAGGCATTATATGGGAAGCGGTGTCGAATAGTAGATTTTTGGGATGAAGTAGGTGAAAGGATGTTGATTGGAATAGAATTGGTAGAAAAGATGGCAGAAAAATATCAACTGATATAGAAGCACATGAGAATAGCTCAGAGGAGGATGAAATTTTATGCGGACAATAAGAGGAATGATCTCTCTTTTGAGGTTGGTGATCATGTATTCCACAAAGTTTCACCATGGAAAAGTGTGATGCGATTTTGAAATAATGTAAATCTAAGTCGAAGGATTATTGGACCATATGAAATTTTGGAGATATTTGGATCAGCTGAATATGAAGTGTCTTTACCTCTGAATTTATCTCAGGTACAAAATGTTTTTCATGTTTCAATGATAAGGAAGTACATGCCAGATCCATCTCATGTTTTGAGTCCAGAGGTAGTTCTGTTGTAAGAGAATATATCTTATGAGGAACAACTGGTCCTGATTCTTGACCAGATGGAAAAAGTGGTGCATAATAAGATGATTCATCAAGTAAAGGTTTTGTGGAATAACAACACGATTGAAGAGGCAACATGGAAATATGAAAATGCAATGAGGTATAAATACTCGCACTTATTTGATAAGTAAATAAATTGAGGGGCGCAATTTCCTATATGGGTATGTAATTGAATAATATATTTTCATATCTATATCTATCTATGAATTATATAGTGCATTATATGTTTAAAATGAGAATGAATCCAATTTTTAGCATGAATATTCAAATATTCCTTAAAAGGTCGATTAAGTGCCTTTTGATGGAAAACCCTTTATAAATATTCTGTTTGTCACTTTTATATGTTATATTTGAAAAAATAAAATCCTTCTTATGAATCAAGACATCAACATTTACTTTGGGTAAATTTTTGGTATTTTTCCAATAATGTTCATTTTTAATGAATAGTGAAAACTGTTGTATTTTAATTCAAAACCTCCTTTTAATCAAATTTTTTTATATGGTTAGATTATCTTTTTAATTGGTTTTAAATTTTAATTAAAATATATTTTTTCCATTTAATCCAATGGTGGTCATTATAATTAATTTCATTTTGAAAATTGAAATAAACACGTGTCAATATTTTGATAGATATTGTTTCTTAAGAACACACTATTGGTTTTGACAGCGGGAATTAACTATATAATTTTTTAATAAAAATTATATGTTTTGAATTTGGTGAAATGTATATCATTTTTGAATTTTTAATATCAAATATATCTTAGGGTGATTTTTTGGTATTTTTCTGATAAGGTTCATTTTTTAATTAACAGTGAAAAATAAAGCATTTTAATTCAAAACTGGCTTTTCATTAAATTTATTTATATAGTTACACTGTCATTTTAATTGGTTTTAAGCTCTAATTTAATAATTTTTCTATCATTCAATACAATTTTTTTCATTTTATGTAATTTCACTTTTAAATTTGATGTAAAAACAAATCATCCTTTTGATAGATTTTACTTATTATAAACTCGTATTTAGTTTTAACAACGGAAATTATTTTTAAATTAATTACATAAATTTCCATGTTTTTAATTTTATAAAATGGATTCCATATTTTTAATCATAAGGACCAAATTATGTAATTAATACCCTTTTGTTTTTGGACATTATGAAAAGTAACGACGGTAATAATCATTATTTATCGTGATTAATTAGCAATCGAGTAGTTAATAGTAATAAAATAATATCAAAATAATATAAAATGACCCCGACATATGTTCAAATCCTTTTTTTGAGTCATGTACGACCATGTAAATATTTTTACCAAACATGAGGGCCCATGGAGTCACATGGGTGTGATAGTGACATTTATGACATTATTTTTAAAAAGAATAGAAATATAACAAAGGTTTGTATATCCTAAGTAAAACCATTTTAATTTTGTTTACATAAATGAAATATTAGACTATAAATGGTAATTTAAAATCTAAAAATATTTCCTATATCATGGAATTTTTTTATAATATTTTGACATTAAATAAATAAATTTATTTATGACACCATGATGATGAAGTGATTACCTCATTAATGACAGATTTAAATAAAATGAAATGATAAGGTAAAATATAAGACATAAACATGTCAAAAGCCTATTGGATGGGTGGATTTTGAAACCTTATCACCTTATCCTAAAAATATATAATTTTTGGACCTTAAAAATCCGAAAATCATTTTATAATAAAGTAACATTTCAACACTTTCCAAAAGTGACCATCCTTCCTCTTATAAAAGGCCCCACCTCTACCCCCTTACCCCCACCTCTCAAGCCCTTGGATCATCCAACATCTGCTCATATTATCTCTCCACATCCCTTTATTACTCCTAGAAGGATCTCTTTTTGCAAAGGTCCTTCCAAGGAAGCATTTGGCTCCAATAAAAAAAAGAGTTAGCCGATTTAGAGGTAATGTCTTCTCTCGAGATCCTTTCTTTTATTTTCCTTCTTCACTCACCACTACCTTATTATTATTTGATCCCAAAATTACACTAGTATACTCAATATACCAGGATTTTTTTATTATATGGATTCTACCTACACTTACACACACCTCCATCTAATGTTTATAGAACATACGGTTTCCATGGATGACGAATTACTGCCTCATGAAACGATGATTGTTCAATCTTCTCCTAACTCCTCTCATGGTGTCCATTATGATAGAACTATATTTATATATGATATATATTATATTTATGTCCTCTCTATTCTCATGTATTTTATATTTAAAACATACCTTTATTCTTTGCATGTTGTGCAAATGCGATAATTTCATATGAGGAATTGTGGACAACCGCCCCTTAAAGTGATGTGACTCATTTATGCCAAACATGGAATTTATAAATAATTTAAATAATGAACTTATGTTACCTCTATAACATATATATTATACTTTAATTATAATATATCAATGTCTCAATTAGTTTTAAAGTCCATTAATATGACAAAAAATGAATGTAGCGTTCATGCGTACATACGACCTACCGTCTCCATGAACGGTACATTTCATTTAATATCTCCTAAAATTCTGGAATATTATTAAATACATATATACTGGATATATATGATATTTAAATCATTAGAAACATTTTAGAGATGATGTACTTATAAATACATGGACAATTCTCTTCAAACAAGTTTATTTTTGACTCATGTACCGAACATCAACAAAACTTATAATATGAACACACATAATTAACTAATTGTTATTACATGATAATATGTTATATGAATTTAATAATAAACTTTAAATTAAGTCCTTACTAAATTATAATTTGACTAACAATTATTATTTAGGAGTATAATGAAACGAACAGGACAAGTCAGACTTGAGTTAAGGGACTTCATCTCAATATCCTTTCGTTGAGGCATACATCAATTTATATACAACCTTATTTTATTAGTTGTATAATAAAATCTTTTTACTTCAAATTTCATTCAAAAGGAATCTCTTTATGTGAAGTTTTCTACTAAATTACTGAAGGACTGTTTTTGTCTTACGTATGCGGCGACAACAACTACTCCACCGACATGACCATTATTTATGTTTCGTCTTCCTCTACAAGCCATAATGTTTTTAAATGATAAATAAATACCTTGTATTACATTTATTTTATTTTTTTATTGAAAATGGTTTTTATAATGTTTTGATTATATCAATGTGCTGTATTGATATCTTGTGATTGAAATATTGAACTTTTATGTTTCCTTTATGCATGTTTTATGCGATACGATTATGTTATGGTTCTTGGGAATTTTTTATGAAGTCAGGTGGTTCTATGATAAACTAAGGGTGGGTGACCCCAAGATAGATCTCCAATCCATTGGGTAACGTGATAGTGTTAAACTCTATGGTTTCTCAAAATAGATTTAGGGAATATACTATGATGTGTTTTCCAAATTTAATCTTGAGGGTTACTCCCTACGTAAGAATGTCATGAATGACTCAAGTTACCTTTATGTATAATTATTTCTATGAGTTATTCATAAATCATATGACTTCATGAGGTATGTTAAAGTGCTTATGTTTTATGAGTAAAGTATAATTTCATTGATTCCAATGTATACATAGACTAATGTTTTCTTTCCATATTTTTATATCCCTTACTGAGCTTTTTATTCTCATCCCTTGTATTTGAAATTTTTTCCATAGGTCAAGGGAAAGGTAAATGATTTGATTATAGTGTTGAGGAAGTCTCAAGAAAGAATCCTTGTTTTATTTTAAATATGTTTCCTTTGATGGAAAAAAATGAATACTATTTTTTATGCGTCCACCTTGTTTAAATGTGGAATGAAATTCATGATTTATGATATAATTCTATAAGACTATAATCTTGAAAAGACCATCAAAGTGAATTCATTAAATAACTCATGATTAAGTAATGTTTAAGTCTGGTTCCTTATAGTTGGTATAAGAGGGAGGTTGATATAATATTAGGAGTTAGAATTCTGTTAAATTATTATCCAAAAATATTCTTTTATGGTCAAATTGAAATGATATAGCATTTTAAGATTATCACGTTTCTTGATCTAAGATATGTCTGTTCATAATGGTTTTCCACATAGAAAATCGGGAAGTAGTGCTAAGAAGGAAGATAGAAGGAAATGACTTTTGAAACTTGCATCCTGAGATGGTCAGAATTGGAACTAAACAGTTTGTTGTAGTAATGGCACAATTGACTCATGTGATAAATGGTGTTGGTATCCATGCACGATATCAACCCGATCAACTGTAGAGGAACATGTTAGTGGTGGAACATTTCATGACGCATCATCCTCCATAATTTAGAGGATCATCAGACCCTGTTATAGCTGAAGGGTGGATTAAAGCACTAGAGAAGAATTTCGAAGTCATGGGGTGTTCAGAAAATGAAAAGATTAGTCTTACTGTTTACTGTTTGGATGGTGAAGAAAATCAGTGGTGGTTAATTGATAAAAATATTTGGGATGCTGATGATATTGATGCTCTTGGCTGGGATGAATTCAAAGGTATGTTTCTTGAGAAATATTTTCCTAAGGATATTCGACTTAGGAAGGAAAAAAATTCCTGGAATTACGGCAAGAGGACAACTCAGTGGCTACTTATGAAGAAAATTTCACTCGATTAGCATGGTATGCTCCAAATTTTATCGAAGACCTTGATAGTAAAATCTATCTTTTTTACTCCGGATTAAATCCAAAATATCAAAGGGCATTAGATTCTCATGAGTTTAAAAGTTATGAAAATCTTGTTCGATGTGCTGAGAAGGTGGAAATGGAGTTTTCCGATGATCAAGCGTTCTATGAAAACCAACAGAAGAATAGACCGAGGTGGCAGGAGAAAGGGAAGAATCCTTCAAAAAGGGTTTACGGTAAGAAAACTTAGTTTTCAGTTTGTGATAAATGTGGAAAAAAGCAAGCTGGGGAATGTCTTTTGAATTCTGGAAAGTGCTATAAATGTGATATGATAGGACATAAGGCTTGTGGTTGCACTAGAAAAGATCAGGGCAATAGTAAGAAAAAATTTTATTTATAGTTAGTGAAATGTTTCAACTACAATGAGATGGGTCATTATGAAAATGAATGTTCGACAAAGAGCTTGACTGATGGGAAGGAGTCAGACTAAAAGAAGAAAAGCGTGGTGAAAACCAATGCAACTACTTCAGTAGATGTTGGGACATCAAATGAAGTGGTATTAGATAATTTTTTTTATAGATTATTCCAATGTGTTGTTTGATCTAGGGTTTACACATTCTTTCATCTCTGAAAAATTTTCAAGTAAATTGGGAATTCCATCTCAAGAAATGACTCCCGAACTTGAGTTAAAAACACCTGTGTGAAATGTTGAGGCGAAAAGAATTTATAAGAATATTTCTATACTTATCTATGGAATGAATCTACATGCGAACCTTATTGTTTTGCCTCTAGTAGAGTTTCATGTTATCCTGGGTATGGATTGGGTCTCTTTTTACCATGATAATATTGACTGTAGAGCTAAAGAAGTTTTTTTAGAAAGACATTCAATTAGTGTACAATAATGAACCTTTACTGTTGATAAAATATCAATAGGCTAAGAAACTTTCAAAATATTGAAATAAATTCTACCTTGAACATATTGTTGAAAAAAAAGGAACCATTAAGATAGATTATGTACTACTGGTAAATTATTATCCTGATGTTTTTCTCGATGAGTTGTCTTGAATAATACCAGATTAGGAAGGTGAATTTATGGTTGACATAGTTCCTGATGCTATGCCAATTTCAAAACCCCTTATCAAATGGATCTAATTGAAATTTTAAAGATGAAGGAGCAATTTCAAGATTTATTCGAGAAAGGATTCATTATACCTATCACATCACCATGGGGTTGTCGTGTATTATTTGTTAAAAAGAAAGGTGGTTAAATGAGACTTTGCCTTGATTATATAGCCTTGAATAACATCACTATTAAGAAAAAATATCATTTTCCTCATATCGATGATTTGTTTGATCAACTCCTAGGAGCATAGTATTTTTGAAAGACTGAATTGAGTTCGGGGTACCATTAATTGAAGGTAAAGGAAGAAAATATTCTAAAGACCATATTTTGTACAATATATGTCCATTATGAATTTATAGTTATGCCCTTTGGGTTAACCAATGAACCATCTTTTTTCTTGGACCTTATGAATAAAATTTCTATGAGTTCTTGGATAATTTTGTGGTTGTTTTTATTAATGATAATTTGGTGTTTTCTTAAAGTAAAGAGGAGCATGAAAGTCATTTAAGGGTTACTTATCAAACCTTAAAAGTTAATAAATTGTATAGGAAATTCAGTAAGTGTGAGTTTTGGTTGCAACATACTTCTTTCCTTGGTCACATTGTTTCTAAATGTTGAATAACCGTTTATCCTTCAAAAACAAAGGTTTTTGAAGAATGGAAAAGACCCACAAATGTAACCATGAGTCGTAGTTTTCTGTGGTTTGGAAGGCTATTACCAAAGGTGTGTTAAAAAAATTTCACAGTTGTCCAGCCCATTCACTATGTTAACTCAGAAGGGTGTTAAGTTTATCTGGACAAAATAATTTGATGATTGTTTTCTAGAATTGAAAAGAATATTGGTGAATACCCCAGTATTGGCACTACCTTCCAGGAATGGTGAGTTTGTTTTTTACAACGATGCTTCATTGAAAGGACATGGTTGTTTCCTAATGCAGAATTATCAGGTAATTGCTTATGCTTCACGTCAGTTGAAAACACGTGAGATAAATTACCCTACACATGATTTGGAATTAGATACTATTGTTTTCTCTTTAAAAATTTGGAGGCATCATTTGTATGGTGTAATGTGTGAAATATATATTGATCACAAAAGTTTAAAGTATAAAATCACTCAGAAAGAATTTAACATGAGATAGAGGTGATGGCTAGATTTAATCAAGAATTATGATTGCACGATTCACTACCACCCAGGGAAAGAAAATAAAGTGGTAGATGCTTTGTGTCAAAATATTAATGCTTCATTAACCATGTTAGGTTTGAAACATGATGCTTTGGCTAAGGATTTTATGAATTTTGGCTTGGAAGTTGTTAGTGCAGAAAATTCTTCTGTTTTGTTTTAGATATCAATGAAATATTCTCTATCAGACAGAATTAAGCAAGCACAGAAGCAAGACAGTGAGTTTTATAAAAAGGTAGAGATGGTTCAAGAAGGTTATGTTACCTGAATAAAACATTGATAATGATTGTGTTTTGAGATTTGGGAAGATATTGTATGTGCCTTGTGATTCACAGTTGAAGAGACATTTGTTATGTGAAGCCCATAGTTCTCCATTTTCAGTTCATCTAGGAAGTACTAAGATGTACATAGATCTTCAAATGTATTACTAGTGGGATGGAATGAAAAGATATATTGCTGATTTCAATGTGAAGTGTTTGAATTTTCAACAGGTTAAAGTAGAGGGGCAGTTACCGTAAGGGATGCATCATCCTTTACTAGTTCTAGAGTGGAAATGGGAGAATATATCCATTGACATCATTGTGCGATTACCGAAGACACCTCGAGGTAATAATTCAATCTGGGTTTTTTTTGATCGCTTGATTAAAGCTGCCATTTCTTTTCTATATGAGATACTTTTTCCCTAGATCAAATTTCTCGATTGTATCATAAAGAGATTGTAAGGTTACACAGAGTTCTCCACTCCATTATATCTGATCGTGATCCCAGGTTCATTTCTCACTTTTAGAAAGGCCTTCAGAAGTCGTTGGGTACTGAATTAAATTTTAGTACAGCTTTTCGTCTTCAATTAGATGGGAAGTTAGAACGAACAATTGAGACCTTGGAGGATATGCTACGTGCGTGTTCGATGGATTATCAGGGAGGTTTGGACCTATATCTTTCATTGGTTGAGTTTCCTTATAATAACAGTTTTCATTCCAGTATACAGATGGCACCATTTGTGGCATTATATGGGAAGCAGTATTGAACACTAGCTTTTTGGGATGAAGTTGGTGAATGGAAGTTGACAGGACCAGAATTGGTAGAAGAGATGGTAGAAAATGTTCAGCTGATACAGAAACACATGATAACAACTCAGAGTAGGTAGAAAATTTATGGGCACAATAGGAGGAAGGATCTCCCTTTTGAGGCTGGTGATCATGTCTTCCACAAAGTTTCACCATGGAAAAGTGTGATGTGATTTAGTAAGAAAGGAAATCTGAGTCCATGGTTCATTGGACCATATGAAATTCTGGAGAGAGTTGGATCATATGCATACTGAGGGTCTTTATCTCTGAATTTATCTCAGGTACACAATTTTTTTCATGTTTCAATGATAAGGAAGTACATTCCAGATCCATCTCATATTTTGAGTCCAGAGGTAGTTGAGCTGTAAGAGAATCTATATTATGAGGAAAAACCGGTCCAGATTCTTGACCATAGGGAGCAAGTGTTGTGGAATAATTTGATTCATCATGTAAATGTTTCATGAAAAAACAACATTATTGAAGAGGAAATATGGGAATCTGAAAATGCAATGAGGGATAAATGCCCCACTTATTCGATAAGTAAATAAATTGAGGGGGAAAAATTTCCTACAGGGGGAAGGATGTAAAATCCCATGTAGGTAAAAGAATAAATGATTTTCATATCTATATCTATTTATGAATTAGATAGTGCATTAGGGGTTTAAAATGAGAATAAATCCAATTTTAAGCATAAATATACTAATATTCTTTAAAAGTACGATTAACCGCCTTTTGATGGATAACCCTTTTTAAATATAATTTTTGTCACTTTAATACATTATATTTTACAAATAAAATCCTTATATATAATCAAGAAATCAAAATTTACTTTGTGTAATTTTTTGGTATTTTTCTGATAAAGTTCATTTTTTTATGAATAGTGAAAATGATATATTTTAATTCAAAACCTCCATTTAATATAATTTTTTATATGGTTATGTTATCTTTTTAATTGTTTTTTAATTGTAATTAGAATATATTTTTACCATTTAATCCAATGGTGGTCATTATAATTAATTTCAGTTTGAAAATGGATAAAAACAAGTGTCAATCTTTTGATAGGTATTGTTTCTTAAAAACACGCAATTTGTTTTAACAACAGGAATTAACTATATAATATATTAATGACAATTATATGTTTTTAATTTGATAAAATATACATCATTTCATAATTTGGAATATCAAATATATCTTAGGGTGAATTTTTTGTATTTTTTTGATAATGTTCATTTTTTAATGAATGGTGAAAAATACAGCATTTTAATTCAAAAGTGCCTTTTCATTGAATATATCAATATCGATAGATTTTAATTTTAATTGGGTTTAAGCTGTAATTTAATTATATTTTTATCAATTTATACGATTTTTGTCATTGGATGTAATTTAACTTTTAAATTTTATGTAAAAACAAATCAATCTTATGATAGATTTTACTTATTATAAACTCATCTTTGGTTTTGACAATGGAAATTATTTTTAATTTAATTAATTAAATTTTTGTGCTTGTAATTTGATAAAATGGATTCCATATTTGGAATCATAAGGTCCAAATTATGTAATTAAGACTCTTTTGTTTTTTGGACATTATGAATAGTAACGACGGTAATTATCTTTATGTATCGTGATTAATTACTAATCAGGTAGTCAAGGGTAATAAAATAATATCATAATAATATTAAATGACCCCAAGATGTGTCCAAATCCACTTATTTGATTCATGTCTTACCACGGGAAGCTTTTTACCAAACATTAGGGCCCGTGGTGTCACATGGGTGTGATAGAAACATTTATGACATTATTTTTAAAAAGAATAGAAATATAACAATGGTTTGTATATCCTATGTAAAACAATTTTGATTTTGTTTACATAAATTATATCTTAGACTATAAGTTTAATTGGAACGATTAAAATATTTCCTACATAATTTTATTTGTTTTATAATTTTTAGACATTAAATAAATAAATTTATTTATGACACCATAATGAGGCAGTGATTACCTCATTAATGAATGATTTAAATAAAATGAAAAGATAAGGAAAAATCTAAGACATGAACTTTTCAATAACCTATTTTATGGGAGGATTTCGAAACCTTATCACCTTATCCTCAAAATATATCATTGTGGGACATTTAAAATCCGGAAATCATTTTATAATAAAGTAACATTTCAAGACTTCCCAAAAGTGACCATCCTCCCTCTTATAAAAACACCTCAACTCTACCCCATTACCCCCACATCTCATGCCTTTGGATCATCCATCCTATTATCATATAATCTATCCTCGTAACTATCTTACTCCGAGAAGCCTCACTTTGGGCAGAATTCGTTCCAAGGAAACCATTGGCTCAAATCAATAAAAGAGTTACCTGATTTAGAGGTAATGTCTTCTCTCGAGTTCTTTTCATTTATTTTAAATGTTCACTCACCACTATATTCTTATTATTTAATCCCAAAATAACCCCAGTATCCTCAATATACTAGGATTTTGTTATGATCAAGATTCTACCTATACTTACACACACCTTTGTCTAATGGTTATAGAACATACTGTTTTCGTGGATGTCGAATTACTGCCTCACGAAACGATGATTGTTTGATCTTCTCCTGCCACCTCTCATGGTGGCCACTATGATTGAACTATATTTATATATTATATATATTATATATATGTCTCTCTAGACTCCTGTATTTTATATTTAAAACATACCTTTATGCTTAGCATGTTTTTCATATGCGATAATTTCATATGAGTAAGTGTGGACAACCACCCACTCAAGTTATGTGACTCATTCATTATAAACATAGAATTTATAAATAATGTAACTAATGAACTTATGTAACCTATATAACATATATATTATACTGTAATTATAATATATCTATGTCTCATTTAGTTTTAATGTCCATTAATATGACAAAAATTAAAGTAGCGTTCATGTCTACGTACGGCCTACCATCTCCATGAACAATACATTTCATTTCTTATCCCCAAAAATTATGGAATACTGTTGAATACATATATACTGGATATGTATGATATTTAAATCATGAACACTAATCTAGATATGATGTACTTATAACTACATGGACAATTCTCTTCAACCAAGTTTATTTTTTACTCATGTACCAAACATCAAAAAAACAATTGATATGAACTCACATAATTAACTAATTATTATTACATGATAATATGTGATATTAATTGAATAATAAACTTTAAAGGAAGTCCTTAAGAAATTATAAATTTAACTACATTTATTATTCCGGAATATAATGAAATGAACAGGACAAGTCGGGTGTGAGTTAAGGGACTTTGTCTCATTCTCCTTTCTTTGAGGCGTACTTCAATTTATATACCACCTTCAATTATTAGTTTTATAATAAACCCTTTTGACTTTTAATTTCATTCAAAAGGAATCTTTTTACCTGAAGCGTTTTACTAAACTACAAAAGGAATGTTTTTGTCTTACGTATGCGTCGACAATGACTTCTCTGCCACCGTGACCATTATTTGAGTTTCGGCTTCCTCTACAAGACATAATATTTTTAAATGAAAAATAAATAACATGTTTTACATTTGTTTTATTTTGGTATTGAAAATGGTTTTGATAATTTTTTGATTATATCAATGTGTTGTATTGTTATCTTGTGATTGAAATTTGGAAATGTTATGTTTCCATTATTCATGTTTTATATGATACGATTAGGTTATGGTTCATAGGTATTATTTATAATTTTAGGTGGTTCCGTGATAAACTAAGGGTGAATGAGCCCGAGACAGATCTCCAATGCATTTGGTTATGTGAAGGAGTTAAATGCTAAGGTTTCTCCGAAGAGATTTATGGAATATACTGTGATAGGTATTCAAAATGTAATCATGAGGGTTACACCCTACGTAAGAATTTTATGAATGACTAAAGTTAACTTTATGTATTTTGATTTCTATGAGTTATTCATTAATATTATGATTTCATGAGGTATGTTAAAGTGCATATGTTTTATGAGTAAATTTTGATTTCATTGATTATTATGAATACAAGGACTAATGTTTTCTTTCTGTATTTTTATATCCCTTACTGAAATTTTTATGCTCATACCATGTTTTTGAAAAAAAAATTCACAGATCAAGGGAAAGGTACATGATGTGATGATAGTGTTGAGTAAGTGTCAAGAAATAATCCATGTTTTATTTTAAATATGTTTCCTTTGATGGAGAAAAATGAATACGGTTTTTTATTAAACCATCTTGTTTAAATGTGGAATGAAATTCACGATATATGATCTAATTCAATAATAATCTTATCCTGAAAGTATCCTCAAATTCAATTCTTGAAATAACTCAAGATTAAGTAATGTTTAAGTCTGGGTCCTTATATTTGGTATCATAGGGAGGTTTAGATAACTTTAGGAGTTAGAATTCTGTTAAATGATTATCAACAAATATTTTTTAAATTGCCAAATTTAAATGAAATTGCATTTGAAGATTACCATGTTGCTTCTTCTAAGATATGTTTGTTCAGAATGGTTTTCATAGAGGAAACACGGACGTCGTGGTAGGAAGGCATACAGAAGGAAATGACCTTCAAAATCATCATCCTGAGTTGGTCGGGATTGTAACTAAACAGTTTGTTGCAATAATGGCGTAGTTGAATCAAGTGATAAATTGTGGTGTTATCCATGCACATGATCATCCATATCAACTATAGAAGAATATGTTAGTGGTGGAACATTTCCTGAGGCATCATCCCCTATCATTTAGTGCTTCATCTGACCCTATTATAGCTGGAGGGTGGATTAAATAACTGGAGATGATTTTCGATGTCATGGGGTGTTCAGACAATCAAAAGGTTAGTCTTACTGTTTACCATTTGCAGGGTGAAGCAGATCAGTGGTGGTTGATGTTTAAAAATATTAGAGATGCTGATGAGAGTGATGCTCTTGACTGGGATGATTTCAGAGGTATGTTTCTTGAGAAATATTTTCTTAACTCTATTCGACTAAGTATGGAAAACAAATTCATGTAATTGAGGCAAGAGGAAAACTCATTGGCTACATATGAAGATAAGTTCACTCGATTGGAAAGTAATGCTCTAAATTTTATCAAAGACTATGATAGAAAAATCAATAATTTTTACTCAGGATTAATGCCCAAATATCAAAGCGTATTATCTTCTCGTGAGTTCAAAAGTTATGAAAAGATTGTTCGATGTGCTAAGAAGGTGGAAATGGAATTTTCTGATGATCAAGTGTTCAATGAAAACCAACATAAGAAGAGACAGAAGTGGTAGGAGAAAGGGAAGAATCCATCAAAAAGGTTTGATGGTAAGAAAAGTAAGTTTTCAATTTATGATAAATGTGGTATAAAACATTCTGTGGAATGCCTTTTGATTTAAGGAAAGAGCTTAAAATGTGGTACGATGGGACATAAGGCTCGTGATTGCACAGGAAAAGATCAGGGTAATGATAAGACCAAATTTGATTTAGAGTTAGTAAAATGTTTCAAGTGCAATGAGATGGGTCATTATGCAAATGAGTGTTCAACAAAGAGCTCGAATTATGGGATGTAGTTAGACTAAAAGCAGAAATGTGTGGTGAAATCCTATGCAACTACCTCAGTAGATGTTGGTCCATCGAATGAAGTGGTATCTGGTACATTGTTTGTTTTTTTCAGATTATACCAATGTGTTGTTCGATTTGGGGTCTATACATTCTTTCATATGTATAAAATGTTCTAGTAAATTGGGAATTAAATCTTAAGAAATGACTCTCGAACTTGTGGTAAAAACACCTGGGGGAAATGTTGAGGTAAAAATAATTTATAAGAATCTTCCTATACATATCCGTGGAAAGAATCTACTTGAAAACTTTATTTTTTTAACTCTAGTTGAGTTTGATGTTATCCTGGGTATGGATTTTCTCTATTTTTACCATGCTAAGATTGACTGTATATCTAAAGAAGTTTCTTTTCAGAATGAATTTCAATTTTGTGTACAAGAATGAACCCTTACTATTGATAAAATATCAAGAGGCTTAGAAACATGTAAAATATTGAAATGAATGTTACCTTGAACATATTGTTTAAAACAAAGGAACCATTCAGATTAATGATGTTCTAGTGGTAAAGGAGAATCCTGATGTTTTTTCTAACGAGTTTTCTGGAATAATACCAGATCGGGATGTTGAATTTACGGTTGAATTAGATCCTGATACTAAGCCAATTTGAAAACCCCCTAATCGAATGGCTCAAATTGAACATGTAGAGATGAAGGAGAAATTGAATGATTTATTAGAGAAAGGATTCATTAGACCTAGAACATCACCATGTGGTGCTCCTGTATTATTTTTTAAAAAGAAAGATGGTTCAATGAAACTTTTCATTGATTATAGAGCCTTGAATAACATCACTATAATGAAAAAATATCCTTTTACTCATATAGATGATTTGTTTGATTAGCTCTAGGGAGCTTAGTATTTTTCAAAGATTGAATTGATATCAGGGTACCATCAGTTGAAGGTAAAGGAAGCAGATATTTTGAAGACCATGTTTTATACAATAAATGGACATTATAAATTTGTAGTTATTCCCTTTGAGTTAACCAATGCACCTGCTGTATTCATGGACCTTGTGAATATAATTTTCTATGAGATCTTGGATAAGTTTGTGGTTGTTTTAATTGATGATATTTTGGTGTTTTCTAAAAGTAAATAGGTGCATGAAAATCATTTAAGGGTTAGTTTGGAAACCTTAAAAGAAAATAAATTTTATGAGAAATTCAGCAAGTGTGAGTTTTGGTTACAACAAATTTCCTTCCTTTGTCACATTCTTTCTATAGAAGGAATAAATGTTGATCCTGCAAAAACAAAGGTTGATGATGAATTTCCAAGACCCACAAATGTAACTGAGATTTTTATTTTTCTTGGTTTTGTAGGCTATTACTGAAGGTTTGTTAAGAAAATTTCACGGTTGTCCAGCCTATCAACTAAGCTAACTCAGAATGGTTTTAAGTTTATTTGGACAAAATAATATGATGATTTTTTTTAGGAATTGAAAAGAAAATTGGTGAATGCCCTAGTATGGGCACTACCATCCAGGAATGGTGAGTTTTTTATCTACAATTATGCTTCATTGAATGGACTTTATTGCATCCAAATGCAGAATGATCCGGTAATTGCTTATGCTTCACATGAGTTGAGAACTCATCAGATAAATTACCCGACACATGATTTGGAATTATATGCTATTGTTTTCACATGAAAAAATTGTATGCATATTTTGAATGGTGTAATGTGTGAAATTTATAATGATTACATAAGTTTAATGTATATAGTCACTTAGAAATAATTTAACATGAGACAGAGGAGATAGCTATAATTAATCGTGGATTATGACTGTATGATTCACTACCACCCATGAAAAGCAAATAAAGTGGCAGATGCTTTGAGTCGAAAAAGTAATGCTTCATTAACCATGTTACATTTGGAACGTGATGGTTTGGATAAAAATTTGATGAATTTTGGCTTAGAAGTTGTTGGTGCATGAAAATTATTCTATTTTGTTTTAGGTATCAGTGAAATATTCTTTATTAGACAGAATTAAGCAATAACAGAAGCTAGACTGTGAGTTGCAGAAAAAGGTAGAGCTGGTTTCTAAGGGTATGATACCTGAATTCAACATTGATAATGATTACATTTTTAGATTTGGGAATAGATTGTTTGTACCTTGTGATTCACAGTTGAATAGAGAGTTGTTATGTGAAGCTCATAGTTCTCTATTTTTAGTTCATCCAGGCAGTACTAAGATGTATAGAGATCTTCAAAAGTATTACTGCTTGGATGGAAGGAAAAAAGATATTTCTAATTTTACTATGAAGTGTTTGATTTGTCAATAGGTTAAAGTAGAGAGGAAGTTAACGAATGGGATGCTTCATCATTTACCAGTGCCCAAGAGGAAATGGGAGAATAAATCCATGGACTTCATTGTGGGATTATGGAAGACACCTTGATGTAATAATGCAATCTGGGTTATTGTTGATCACTTGACTAAATCTGTTAATTTCCTTGATATAAGAGATACTTTTTCCCTTGATCAACCTTCTCTATTTTATCTTGAATAGATTTTCAGGTTACATGGAGATCCCCTCTCCATTGTATCTGATCGTGATCTCAGGTTCACTTTTAACTTTTGGAAAGGCCTTCAGAAGTTGATGGCTAATGAATTAAATTTTAGTACAGCTTTTCATCCTCAATCGTAAGGGTACTCAGAATGAACATTTCAGACCATGGATGATATGTTACGTGCTTGTTCTATGGATTATGAAGGAGGTTGGCACACACATCTTTCATTGGTTGATTTTTCTTTAATAACAGTTTTCATTCTAGTATACAGATGGCACCATTTGAGGCATTGTATGGGAAGTGGTGTCAAACACTATCTTTTTGGGATGAAGTAGGTGAAAGGAATTTGATGAGACCAGAATTGGTAGAAGAGACGGCATAAAAAATTTCAGCTGATATAGAAAGACATAAGAATAGTTCAGAGCCGACAGAAAAGTTATGGAGAAAACTGGAGGAAGGATCTCTCTTTTGAGGTTGGTGATCATGTCTTCCACAATGTTTCACTATAGAAAAGTGTGATGCGATTTGGTAAGAAAGGAAATCTGAGTCCAAGTTTCATTGGACCATATGAAATTCTGGGGAGAGTTGGATCAGGTGCATACCGAGTGGCTTTACCTCTAAATTTATCTCAGGTACACAATGTTTTTCATGTTTCAATGATAAGGAAGTACATGCCAGATCCATCTCATGTTTTGAGTCCAGAGGTAGTTCAACTATAAAAGAATCTATCTTTGGAGGAACAACTGGTCCATATTATTTACCACATGGAGAAAGTGTTGCAGAATATGGTGATTCAACATGAAAAGGTTTTTTTGAAAAAACAACATGATTTAATAGGAAACATGGGAATCTGAAAATGCAATGAGTGGTAAATACCTGCACTTATTCGATAAGTAAATAAATTGAGGGGGCACAATTTCCTATAGGGGGGAAGGATGTAAAATACAAAGTAATTAAAAGTATTATATATTTTGTTATTTATATCTATTTATGAATTAGATAGTGCATTATAGGTTTAAAATGAGAATGAATCCAATTTTAAGCATAAATATTCTAATATTCTTTAAAAGGTCGATTAACCGCCTTTTGATGGAAAAACCATTTTAAATCTAATTTTTGTCACATTTATATGTTATATTTGAAAAAATAAAATCCTTATATAGAATCAAGAAATCAAAATTTACTTTGTGTAATTTTTTTTATTTTTTCGATAAAGTTCATTTTTTAATGAATAGTGAATAATGTTTTATTTTAATTCAAAACCCCATTTTAATCTAATTTATTTCTATGGGTAGATTATCTTTTTAATTGGTTTTAATGTTTAATTAGAATTTATTTTTACTATTTAATCCAATGGCAGTCATTATAATTAATTTCACTTTAAAAATTGACAAAAACAAGTGTCAATCTTTTGATATATATTGTTTTTTAAAAACACGCAATTTGTTTTGACAGAAGGAATTATCTATATAATTTATTAATGAAACTTCTATTTTTATTAATTTGCGAAAATGGATATAATTTTTTAATTTGGAATGTAAAATATATATTTTTGTGATTTTTAGGTATTTTGCTGATAATGTTCATTTTTTTAATGAATAGTGAAAAATACAGCATTTTAATTCAAAACTACCTTTTCATCAAATTTATTAATATGGTTAGATTGTCATTTTAATTGGTTCTAAGCTATAATTTAATTATATTTTTATCATTTAATATATTTTTTTTCATTGGATGTAATTTCACTTTTAAATTTGATGTAAAAACAAAACAATCTTTTGATAGATTCTATTTCTTATAAACTCCTATTTGGTTTTGACAACGGGGGATATTTTTAAATAAATTACTTAAATTAATGTGTTTTTAATTTGTTAAAATGGACTCAATATTTGGAATCATAAGTTCAAAATTATGTAATTAAGACTTTTTTTAACATTATGAATAGTAACGATGGTAATTATCTTTATTTGTCGTGATTAATTAGTAATCAGGTAGTTAAGGGTAATAAAATAATATCATAATATTATAAAATGACCCCAAAATGTTTCTAAATCATCTTTTTTGAGTCATGGCCGACCATGGGAAGAATTTTACCAATCTTGAGGGCCCATGGAGTCACACTGGTGTGATAGTGACATTTATGACATTATTTTTAAAAAGAATAGAAATATAACAAGGTTTTCTATATCCGATGTAAAACAATTTTAATCATGTATACATAAATTATATCTTAGACTATAAGTAGTAATTGGAAAGCTAAAAATATTTCCTACATCATGGTATTTTTTTATAATATGTAGATATGAAATAAAAAAATTTATTTATGACACCATGATGATGCATGGATTACCTCATTAATGAACGATTTAAATAAAATGAAAATATAAGGTAAAATATAAGACATACAATTGCCTAAAACTTATTTCGTGGGTGGATTTCGAAAACATATCACCTTATCCTGAAAATATATCATTGTGGGACCTTTAAAATTCGAAAATTATTTATAATAAAGTAACATTTCAAGACTTTCCAAAAGTGACCCTCCTCTCTCTTATAAAAGGCCCCACATCTGCCCCCTTACCCCCACCTCTCAAGCCCTTGGCTCGTCCTAACTCTGCTCAAATAATTTCTCCACATACCTCTCTTACTCCAAGAAGCCTCACTTTGGGCAGAAGTCTTTCCAAGGAAGCCTTTGGCTCAAATTAAAAAAAAAGAGTTACCCAATATAGAGTTAATGTCTTCTCTCAAGTTCCTTTCATTTATTTTTCTTCTTCACTCACCATTATCTTCTTATTATTTGATCCCATAAAAACACCAGTATCCTAAATATATTAGGATTTTGTTATGATATGGATTCTACCTACACTTACACACACCTCCGTCTAATGGTTATAGACCATACTATTTTTTGTGGATGGAGAATTAATGCCTCCTGAAACGATGATTGTTCAATCTTCTCCTACAACCTCTCATGGTCGAAATTATGATGGAACTATATTTACATACGATATATATTATATTTATGTCCAATATATGCTCCTATATTTTATATTTAAAATGTACCATTATGCTTTTCATGTTGTGCAAATGTGATAATTTCGTATGAGGAAGTGTAGACAACCTATCCCTCAAGTGATGTGACTCATTCATTCCAAACATGGAATTTATAATGAATGTAATTAATGAACTTATTTTGCCTATATAACATATATATTATATGTAATTATAATATATATATGTCTCATTTATTTTTAAAGTCCATTAATATGACAAAAAATGAAAGTAGCCTTCATGCGTACGTACAGCCTACCGTCTCCATGAACGGTACATTTCATTTATTATCTCCAAACATTATAGAATGTTATTAAATATATATATATTATATATATAAGATATTTAAATCATGAACACCATTTCAGAGATGATGTACTTATAACTACATCAACAATTCTCTTCAAACATGTTTATTTTTGACTCATGTACAGAACATCGACAAAACGTATGATATGAACTCACATAATTAACTAATTATTATTAAATGATAATATTTGATATGAATTGAATAATAAAATTTAAAGTAAGTCCTTAAAAAATTATAAATTGATCAAATTTTATTATTTTGGAATATAAAGAAATTAATAGGACAAGTAGGACTTGAGTTAAGGGACTTCGTGTCAATCTCCTTTTGTTGAGGCATAATTCAATTTATATAAAACCTTTTTTTATTAGTTGTATAAAAACCCCTTTTTTACTTTTAATTTCATTCAAAAGGAATCATTTTACCTGAGGCGTTTTAGTAAAGGAAAAAAGGAATTTTTTGTCTTATATATGCGGCAACAACAACTTCTCCATCGTCATGACCATTATTTGAGTTTCGGATTCCTCAACAAGACATAATGATATTAAATGAAAAATAAATAACATGTTTTAATATTATTTTATTTTGGTATTGAAAATGGTTTTGATAATGTTTTTATTATATCAATGTGTTATATTTATATCTTGTGATTGAAATATGGAAATTTTATGTTTCATTTATGCATGTTTTATGTGATATGATTATGTTATGGTTCTTGGGGATTATTTATGATGTCAGGTTGTTCCATGATAAACTAAGGGCGGGTAAGACCACAATAGATCTCCGATGCATTGGGTAATGTGAAGGAGTTAAATTCTATGGTTTCTCTGAAGAGATTTAGGGAATATAATGTGATGGGTATTCCAAATGTCATCCTGAGGGTTACTATAAGGCCCCGGCCTTAAACCATAATTAATATTGAATTAAATGAATAATTCACATTGAGGATCTTTTCAAATTTAGAGTTTTATAGAATTAGATCATAAATCAGGAATTACATTCCACATTTAAACAAAGTTGTTACATAAAAGATAGTATTTGTTTTTTTGCATCAACAGAAACATATTTAAAATAAAACATGGATTTGTTCTTGACACTCCCTTGACACTATCATCATATCATGCACCTTTCCGTTGACCTGTGAAAATTATTTTAAAAAACATGGGATGAGCATAAAAATCTCAGTAAGTGATATAAAAGTACAAAAAGAAAACATTAGTCCATGTAATAAATCATACATTACTAATAAAACATAATCATTTTAACATACCTCATAAAATCATGAATAAATCATAGAAATCATAAGGCATAAAGGTAACTTGAGGCATTCATAACATTCTTACGTAGGGAGTAACCCTCGTGGTTACATCTGGAATACTCATCACAGTATATTCCCTAAACCTCTTCGAAAAAACCTTAATGTTTAACCCCTTCGCAATACCCAATGCATCTGAGAGATATATCAGGATCACCCACCCTTAGTTTATCATGGAACCACCCATCTTCATAACAATGCCCAAGAACCATAACATAATCTTATCACATAAAACATGCATAAAGGAAACATAACATTTCCACATTTCAATCACAAGATATCAATACAACACAGTGATATAATAAAAACATTATGAAAACCATTTTAAATACCAAAATAAAATAAAAGTAAAACGTGGTATTTATTTTTCATTTAAAAAAAAGTATGGCTTGTAGAGGAAGCCGAAACTCAAATAATGGTTACGGTGGTGGAGAAGTCGTTGTTGCCGCATACGTACGACAAAAACATTCCCTTTTTTAATTTAGAAAAATGATTCGTATAAAATACATTCCTTTTGGATAAATCTAAAAGTCAAAGTGGTTTATACACCGTATAAAATAAGGTTGTGTATAAAAAAATATGCCTCATTGAAAGGAGATTGAGATGAAGCCTCATACAAAGACGGTATCCTTGGATTAAGGATAAATCAATTACATAATTATGAGTGACAAACGAATACACCAAATATAAGTGGATATTATGTGTAAAAAAATCATAGGTTATTCACACATATTCATAGAATGACATATTCAAGGAGTGGAAGTTTATCCCAAAGAATCAATATTGGGTTAAGAAGTTCACCTGCAAAAATTCGACAGCCTAACGATGTCACTTCAAAATTCAGAAAATGAGTTGATGAAAGATAAAAAGGCTATCTCATCACTTGGAAATAAAATTTACATTAATAAGGATATATAAGAACATATCCCAACATAACGATATTTAAATTAAAAGACCCAACAAAAGAATTCTTTTAGAAATAGGAGGGTGAAAGGTTCCCTTATCGACTTCGGTATCTTTCGAAACACACACCCCATGAAAGAAGGACAATACAACATTGATGTAAATACTCATAAACGAAATTAGATTACACAAAGAGTAGAATACTGAGTAGTATATATACCAATCAACAGAAATGGTGGAAAATTTAGCATAAATCTCAAGGGAATAATAGTGAGACGAAAAATCCCTTACGAAAACTCGGTAGCCAAACGACGCCACTTAAAACCTCCAAAAATGGATTGATGAGATAAAATAGGGCCTCTCATCATATTAAAATAAAATTTACATCAATATAAAAGAACATCCCCCAACATAACAAAGAGGATCTTAAAAGAAGTGACATAAAGGAGAGTACTTAAAAAGAAAGATAGAGGATGGATCTCTTATGAAAATTCGGCAGCCTAACGGCGCCACTCAAAACATCCAAAATACATTGATGAGAGAAAGTAGGGTAACTCATCATATGAACATAAAAAGTAAAGTAATAGTAATATAAAAGATCATAACAATCATAAGAAATATGAGCTTAAAAGGAATGACATAAAAGAGTGTACTTTAAAAGAAAGGGAGGGGTAGGATCCCTTACCTTGTGTCCGACATGACTCGATCATTCTTTAATCTCCTAAATAATAAAATTTGGTCATTTTATAATTTCTTAAGGAACCCATTTAAATATTATTATTCAGTTCATATCACATATTATAATATTATAATAATTGGTTAATAAAGTGAGTTCATATCAGACGTTTTTGTCGATGTACGGTACATGAGTAAAAATTGAACATGTTGAAAAAAGAATTTTCCATGTAGTTATAGGTACATCATATCCAGAATAGTATTTATGTTTTAAATATCATATATATTGTGTATATATTCATTTTATACTGTTCCATATCATTTTGAGATAAAAAATTAAAATCATTGTTCATGGAGACGGTAGGTTGTACATATGCATTAACGCTACTTTCATTTTTGTCATATTAATGGAATTAAAATCAAATGAGAGATATATATATTATAATTCCAGAATTATATCCATCATTTTGATGTAATATATTACATATATATCCATTATATATATGTAATTATAATAGTACATAACATTTTGAGATAAGAAATGAAATGTACCATTCAGGGAGACGGTAATCGTACGTACGCATGAACGCTACTTTCATTTATTTTTTTATGTATTAAATGGAATGAAATAATAATGATATAAAGGTATATTATAATTCCAGTAGGATATCATATTTAATACCATTAACTCCATCCTTTATACGTCCCACATATGGCATTAACGAATCAAATCACTTTGAGGGGGCGGTAGTCCGCACTTCCTAAAATGAAGATACCGTGTTTACCCATAATGGAAACCATTAAGGTAAGCCATAAATGAGACTTACAGAAGATTAAGAAAAAAATAAACATATTATATATCATATATATATATAGTTACATCTTATTGTCCACCTTTCAAGATGTTAAAAGAATATTGAAGAATCATCGTTTTGTGAGGTAGTAATTCGCCATTCATAGGAACAGTATGTTCTTTAACCATTAGACGGAGGTGTGTGAAAGTGTAGATAGAATAATTATTATAAAAACATCCTAGTATATTAAAGATACTGGTTGTGTTACAAAAAAAAGTAATAAAAAGAGTTTAGGGGTTTGGAGAAGCAAAATAAAACAAAAGAACACAAGGGAAGACATTACCTTTAAATCGGGTAACTCTCTTTGATTTGAGATCAAAGGCATCCTTGGAAAGGATTATGCACAAAGTGAGGCTTCAATGATGAATATAGGTATGTGGATAGATTAAATGGGCAGGGTTTGGCCGAGCCAAAGGCTTGAGAGGTGTGTGTAAGGTGGTAGAGGTGGGGTCCTTTTATAAGAGGAGAGGAGGGGCACTCTTGGAAAAGTTATAAAATATTACTTATTATAAAATGGTTTTCTGATTTTAAAGGTACCAAAAGGATATATTTCGGGGCTAAGGTGATAAGGTTTCTAAATCCACCCATCCAATAGGTTTCTGACAAGTTTAAGACTTAGATTTTACCCTATCATCTCATTTTATTTAAATCATTCATTTATGAGGTAATCACTACATCATCACAGTGTCATAAATAAATTACTTTATTTAATGTCTAAAAATTATAAAAAAAAATATCATGATGTAGGAAATATTTTTATCTTTCTAATTAATATTTATAGTAAAAAATATGACTTATATAGCACCATTTAAAAATTGTTTTAGTAAAACCACACAAGTTTGTGACATTTTAATTTTAACTTTAAATAAAAAGGTATTAATGTCATTTTCCATAAAAAGTGGCTCCATGGGGTCACAAAGTTGACCCATTGATTGTATTGGTCTGCCATGACTCATCCAATAAGGGTATAACTTGTTTCAATGTCATTTCATATTATTATAACATTATCTTTACCTTTAATTACACTAATTACCTCTAATCGCGATTAAAAACATAATAGTTACTATTCAACAAAAAATTATTCTGATCCCATTGAACCAAATTTTACATCCTAATGACAACCATGTATGTCGGATTTTTTGAAATTCAAACCACAAAAGTGGTAAAGTATCATTTGAACGAAAAAACATTTTTTAATCTACCACTTAGTTGTTTCACTATTTATCAAAAATTGGAGTTTTTCAGAAAAATACCAAAAAAATCACCCTAAGCTATATTTGATATTCTGAATTCAAATATGATGCCTATTTTGAAAAATTCAAAACATATAATTTTCATTAATTAATTTAATAATTAATTCCAGCTGTCAAAACAAATAACGTGTTTTTAAGAAATAATATCTATTAAAAGATTGACACTAATTTAAGTCCAATTTCAAAGTGAAATTAATTTCAATGACCACTATTAGATTAAATGGTAAAAATATATTCTAATTTCACTTTAAATAAAATTCAAAAGATAATCTAATCATATAAATAAATTATATTAAAAAGTGGTTTTGAATTAAAACCCAATATTTTTCACTATTCATTAAAAATGAACTTTATCGGAAAAATACCAAAAATTTACACAAAGTAAATTTTGATGTCCCAATTCTAAAGAAAAATTTTATTTTGTCAAATATAACACATAAAATTGTCAAAAAGTTGATTTAAAAGAGGTTCTCAATCAAAAGGCGGTTAATCGACCTTTTAAAGAATATTAGAGTGTTTACGCTTGAAATTTGATTCATTCACATTTTTAATCCTCTAAAATTTATTGTAAAAAGTAAAAATATTTGAAAAAAATATATAATCAATTTGTTGTTAGTTCTGTTCATTCCCACCATTACAACTGCTAGTCATTAACTACCATTTAAAATAATATTATTCTATTATTAGAGTGCAACGTAAGATTTCCAAGAAACTCGTTGTTGCGTATTGGGTACGCCATCGAGCATAGCATACCCTTTAAAGTAATATTAATATTTTATTCACAAATATGGATAAATGTGAAAATTACATATTCTTTATTTACTTGGGGTGTTACATCCATCCCCCCTTTTGGGAATTGCATCCTCACAATTTTAAAATTGGGATTGGATACATCATTGAAAATCCCACATTGGAACAAGAGTCAGTAAAACAATCACTTTAAAATAAAGAAAGAGAAGTACAAAGGTCACCCAAGTTAACCCATACTAGGATTCCATTTAGGAAAACATGGATATGGAGTAAAAAATAGAGGTTCATATTCTGAGGGAGAGTGATAGTAAACATGTCTAGGAGAAAGTTAACAATAAGAGAATCACAAACTTTTGATGGGTTAAACGGTATGCGATTCCCCAGTAGGAAAAGATAACAGACAACATTTTTGTTTTAAGTTATTCTTCATTGAAGAATTTATTTTTGAGCTTAAATAAATCATAATGAAACATACTTACTTGTCACGTAGACATTCAAATTTTACTACATTCTTTGATCAAAATCATATTTTCTCTGAAAGACGAGTATTTAGGAAGACTTGTTCGTATTAAGAGTACTATAATCAACATCTTGAGAATCACCTAATCCAAAAAAGAGAACTTTATATTTCCCATGTCTTTAGACAAAATCCAAAACCAAAATTGTTAGTATGAGATCTGATAATCCACAAAAGTATAATCCTTTATAAAAATAAAATCTATTCTTAATCTCCAAAATTTGTCCAAAAAAACCAAAAGTTCAACGAAGACCGTTTGATAAACAATTTCCATAAAATTCATTAAAGTAAACCAAACTAAGATTGAAACCCAAATATTTGAAGGATTTAATCACATAGTCTTCCAAGATACAGATTAACTTTTATCTCTAAATAACATCACTTTCTCTTAAATTCTCATATTGAAAAGTAATTAACCTAATCACATATCTTCTATAATAGGTTAATCATTTCCATAGATAACCCAAAATAAACATACACTTGATTCCTAAAATCACCTAACTAAAAAAAATTAGTCAAACTAAACAGGGACTTCACGTAGTCCAGTGCTATGCGATAAATACCAGTCGCACTTTGGTTGTGGGTTCGATTTCCGCAGCTTTGTCCGACGTGACGGGTTGTCACACGGTCTGTGTGTTGACCATTTTCCAAAAATATATAATTCTTAAAACATTCCCCAAAACAAGATAAAATCTTCAAAAATAATCATAACATATTTTAACGTCAAGTTTATCTCATCCCTTTCATTTTCCATCATAACATATAATAACCCATAATTACCTCACAAGTAAGAATCATATAAAATCTAATGGTTAACTTTATAATTATTACCTGAACATCCACATTTATTTTTCATCTCGTACATGATGCAGTACAGAACATTACAAGGTTCAAGTGCTTGATCATGACTCCTTGATAGTTGGTTTAGAACAACCACAATTTTCCCCATTGAATCCCCCATTTCATCCAGTCTCTTAATCAGAGAACCACCACAGTTTCCTTCAAACTTGTTGTCACATTGGTGCCTGCTAGATCCATCCATTCACTAAAAACAGAAATGTCAGTGTGAGTATATCAACAAAACCATCATGTACTAATAAGGAAGATAAACACTAATATATACTTAATCATTCACTTTATCTAAAACTCGGACTCTTTCTGAAATCCTAACCATTATAGTAATGTCACTTATTCATAGAGAATACCCTAACCACTAAAGTTATCTAAACTGGCCTTTGAAACCAACTATAAGGCCGCGTCCTTAAACCTTACTTCATATTGAATTAAATGAATAATTCACATTGAGTATCTTTTCATGTTTAGAGTTTTAGAGAACTAGAACATAAATCATGAATTACATACCACATTTAAACAAAGTGGTTACATAAAAGATAGTATTCGTTTTTTCCATCAACCGAAACATATTTAAAATAAAACATGGATTCTTTCTTGAAACTTATTTGACACTACCATCATATCATGAACCTTTCCCTTGACCTGTGAATAACATTTCAAAAACATGGGATGAGCATAAAAAGCTCAGTAAGGGATATAAAATTACGAAAAGAAAACATTAGTCCATGTATGAAATCATACTTTACTCACAAAACATAAGTATTTTAACATACCTCATCAAATCATGAATATATCATAGAAATTATAAGTCATAAAGGTAACTTGAGGCACTCATAACATTCTTACGTAGGGAGTAATGCTCTTGGTTACGTTTGGAATACCCATCACAGTATATTCCCTTAATCTCTTCGGAGAAACCTTAACGTTTAACCCCTTCGTGCTACCCAATGCATTGGAGAGCTATATCGGGCTCACTCGCCCTTAGTTTATCATGGAACCACCTGTCTTCATAACAATGACCAAGAAACATAACATAATCATATCACATAAAACATGCATAAAGGAAACATAACATTTCCACATATCAATCACAAGATATCAATACAACACATTGATATAATAAAAACTTTATGAAAACCATTTTCAATAACAAAATAAAAGGAAAGTAAAAAATTTTATTTATTTTTCATTTAAAAAAAGTATGTATTGTAGAGGAAGTCGAAACTCAAATAATGGTCATGGCGGTGGAGAAGTTGTTGTCGCCACATACGTACGAAAAAAAATTCCCTTTTGTTGTTTAGAAAAATGCTTCATATAAAAATGATTCCTTTTAGATAAACGTAAAAGTAAATGGGGTTTATACACTGTATAAAATAAGGTTTTGTGTAAAACAAAATATGCTTCAATGAAAGGAGATTGAGACGAAGTTCCATAAAAATACGGTATCCTTGGATTAAGGATAAATCAATTACATAATTATGTGTGACAAAATAATACACCAAATATAAGTGGGTATTAAGTGTAAAAAAATGAGAGGATATTCACATATATTCATAGAACGACATATTCAAGGAGTGCATGTTTATCCCAAAGAATCACAATTGGGTTAACAAGTTCCCTTGCAAAAATTCGACAGCCTAACTGCGTCACTTGAAAATTTAGAAAATGAGTTGATGAGAGATCAAAAGGGTATCTCATCACTTGTACATAAAATTTACATCAATAAGGATATAGAATAACATAACCCAACATAACAATATGTAAATTAAAATACCCAACAAAATAAGTCTTTTAAAAAGAGGAGGGTGATAGGTTCCCTTGCCGACTTGGGTATCTTTCGAAACATAGAACCCATAAAAGAAGGACAATAAATCATTGATGTAAATACTCATAAAAGAAAGTATATTACACAAAGAGTATAATAATGGGTAGTATATACACCACTCAACAGAAATGGTGGAAAATGTAGCATAAATCTCACTTGAATAAAAGTGAGATGAAAAATCCCTTAAGAAAACTCGGCAGGCTGACGGTGCCACTTAAAACATCCAAAAATGGATTGATAAGATCAAATAGGGTATCTAATAATATTAAAATAAAATTTAAATCAATATAAATGAGAATCCCCCAACATAACATAGAGGAGCTTAAAAGAAGTGACATAAAGGAGAGTACTTAAAAATAAAGAAAGAGGTTGGATCTCTTACGAAAATTCGGCAGCCTAACGGCGCCACTCAAAACATCCAAAATTGATTGATGATAGAAAGTAGGGTCTCTAATAATATGAAAATAAAAAGTAAAGTAAGAGTAATATAAAAGAACATCTCAATCATAATAATGATGATATTAAAAGGAATGACATAAAAGAGGTAGGATCCCTTACCTCATGTCCGACATGACTCGATCGTTCTTTAATCTCATGAATAATAAAATTTGGTCAATTTATAACTTCTTAAGGACCCCCTTTAAATATTAATATTTAGTACATATTACATATTATAATGTTATAATAATTGGTTAATAAAGTGAGTTCATATCAGACGTTTTTTTCGATGTTCTGTACATGAGTAAAAATTGAACTTGTTGGAAAAGCAATTTCCATGTAGTTATAGTTACATCATATCAAGAATAGTATAGATGTTTTGAATATCATATATATCCAGTATATATTATTTTTATACTATTCTATATCATTTGGAGATAAAATATTAAAAGCACCGTTCATGGAGACAGTAGGCCGTATGTACGCATGAACGCTACTTTCATTTTTTGTCATATTAATGGAATTAAAACAAAATGAACGATATATATATTATAATTCCAGAATTATATCCATAATTTAGATTTAATATATTACATATATATCCATTATATATATGTACTTATAAGAGTACATAACATTTGGAGATAAGAAATGAAATGTACCGTTCATGGAGACGGTAAGTCGTACGTACGCATGAACGCTACTTTCATTTATTTTTTTGTATGCAATGGAATGAAAAATTAATGATATAAAGTTATATTATAATTACATTAGTATATAATATTTAATACTATTAATTACATCCTTTATACATCCCACATATGACATTAAAGAATCAAATCACTTTGAGGGGCCGGTAGTCCGCACTTCCTAAAATGAAGATATCGCGTTTACCCATAATGGAAACCATAAAGGTATGGCATAAATGAGAAATAAAGAAGCTTAAGGAAAACATTAACATATTATATATCATATCTACATATAGTGACATATTATTGGACACCTTTGAATATTTTTAAAGAATATTGAACAATCATCGTTTCGTGAGGTAGTAATTCGCCATCCACAGAAACAGTATGTTCATTAACCATTAGATGGAGATGTGTGAAAGTGTATCTCTAATTATTCCTATAAAAACATCCTATTATATTTAATATACTATTTTTTTAACAAAAAAAGTAATAAAAAGAGTTTAGGGTTTTGGAGAAACGAAATAAAACAAAAGAACACAAGGGAAGACATAACTTTAAATCGGGTAATTCTCTTTGATTTGAGCTCAATGGCTTTCTTGGAAAAGATTATGCCCAAAGTGAGGCTACAAATATGAAAAGTGGGATTTGTAGAGATTAAATGGGCAGGGTTTGTCCGATCCAAAGGCTTGAGATGTGTGTGTAAGGTGGTAGAGGTGGGGCCCTTTTATTAGAGGAGAGGAGGGGCACTCTTGGAAAGATATAAAATATTACTTTATTATAAAATTATTTTCGGATTTGAAAGGTACCAAAAGGATATATTTCGAGGATAAGGTGATAAAATTTTTCAATCCACCCATACAATAAGTTTTTGACAAGTGTAAGACTTATATTTCACCCTATCTTCTCATTTTATTTAAATCATTCATTTATGAGGTAATCACTGCATCATCACGGTGTCATAAATAAATTAATTTATTTAATGTCTAAAAATTATAAAAAAAATATCATGATGTAGGATATATTTTTATATTTATAATGAATATTTATGGTCAAAAATATTACTTATATAACCCCATGTAAAAATTGATTTAGTTAAACAACACATGTTAGTGACATTATAATTTTAACTTTAAATAAAAAGGTATTAATGTCATTTTCCAACCAAAGTGGCTCCATGGGGTCCCCAAGATGACCCATGGATTTTATTGGTCGGCCATGACTCATAAAATAAGGGTAGAACATGTGTCAAGGTAATTTCGTATTATTATAACATTATCTTTACCTTAAATTACACGAATTACCTCTAATCGCGATTAAAAACTTAAGAGTTACTATTCACCAAAAAATTATTTTAATCCCATTGATCCACATAATACATCCTAATGACGACCATTTATGTCGGATTCTTGAAATTCAAACCAAAGAAGTGGTAAAGTATCATTTAAACGAAAAAACAGTTTTTAAACTACCACTTAGTGGTTTCACTATTCATTAAAAATTGGAGTATTTCAGAAAAATACCAAAAATTCACCCTAAGCTATATTTGATATTCCGAATTCAGAAATGATGTCTATTTTAAAAAATTCAGAACATATAAGTTTCATTAATTAATTTAATAATTAATTCCCACTGTCAAAACAAATAGCGTGTTTTTATGAAACAATATCTATTAAAATATTGGCACTAGTTTAAGTCCAATTCCAAAGTGAAATTAATTCCAATGACAACTATTGGATTAAATGGTAAAAATATATTCTAATTTTACTTTAAAAACAATTCAAAAGTTAATATAATCATATAAATAAATTACATTAAAAAGAAGTTTTGAATTAAAATACAACAATTTTCACTATTCATTAAAAATGAACATTATCAGAAAAATACCAAAAATTTACACAAAGTAAATTTTGATGTCCTGATTCTAAAGAATAATTTTATTTTTTCAAATATAACACATAAAATTGTCAAAAAGTGGATTTAAAAGAGGTTCGCCATCAAAAGGCGGTTAATCGACCTTTTAAAGAATATTAGAATGTTTGCGCTTAAAATTGGATTCATTCGCATTTTTAATCCTATAACATTTATTGTAAAAAGTAAAAATATTTGAAATATATATATAATCATTTTTTTGTTAGTTCTTTTCATTCTCTCCATTACAACGGCTAGTCATTAACTACCATTTAAAATAATATTATTTTATTATTAGAGTGAATGGTAAGATTCCTAAGAAACTCGTTGTTGCCTACTGGGTAAGCCATCGAGAAGAGCATCCCCTTTAAAGTAATATTAATATTTTATTCAAAAATATGGATAAATGTCAAAATGTCATATTCTTTATTTACCTAGGTTGTTGTAGTTACTCCCTACGTAAGAATGTTATGAATGCCTCAAGTAACCTTTATGTCTTATGATTTCTATAAGTTATTCATAAATATTATTTTTTCATGAGTTATGTTAAAGTGTGTATGTTTTATATGTAAAGTATGATTTCATTGATTCTTATGCATACATGGACTAATGAGTTATTTCAGTAGTTTTATATCCCTTACTGAGCTTTTTATGCTTATCCCATGTTTTTTAAATGTTATTCTTAAGAAAAGGGAAAGGTACATGATGTGATGATAGTGTTATGGATGTGTCAATAAAGAATCCATGTTTTATTTTAAATATGTTTCCTTTGATGGAAAAAATGAATACTGTTTTTGATGTGACCACCTTTTTTAAATGTGGAATGAAATTCATGATTTTTGATCTAATTCTCTAAAACTCTAATCCTGAAAAGACCCACAATGTGAATTCTTCAAATAACTCAAGATTAAGTAATGTTTATGTCTAGGGCCTTATAGTTGGTTTCAGAGGTAGGTTTAGATAGCTTTAAGAGTTAGAATTATGTTAAATGATTATCCAAAAATATTTTTTTATGCTCAAATTGAAATGATATAGCATTTTAATATTACCATGTTTCTTCATCTATGATATCTCTTTTTAGAATGGTTTTCTACAGAGGAAACTGGGAAGCAGTGCTTAGAAGGCATACAGAATTAAATGACCTTCCAAATCTGCATCCTGAGATGTTCGGAATTGGAACTAAATAGTTTTATATAGTAATGGCATAGTTGACTGAAGCGATAAATGGTGGTGGTATGTATGCATGAGATCATCCAGATCAACCGCAGAGGAACATGTTAGTGTTGGAACATTTCATGAGGTATCAACACCCATCATTCATAGGATCATCATACCCTCTTATAGCTGAAGGGTGTATTAATGCACTGTATAAGATTTTCTAGGTCATGGGGTGTTCAGAAAATCAAAAGGATAGTCTTACTGTTTACTGTTTGGAGGGTGAAGCAAATCAGTGGTGGTAGATGGTTAAAAATATCAGGGATGCGGATGAGATTTATTCTCTTGACTGGGATTAATTCAATTGTATGTTTCTTGAAAATATTTTCCTATGGCTATTAGACTTAGGATGGAAAAAAATTCTTGGAATTGAGGAAAGAGGAAAACTCAGTGGCTTCTTATGAAGATAAGTCCACTCGATTGGCAAGGTATGCTCCAAATTTTATCATAGACCTTGATAGTAAAATCAATCATTTTTACTCAGGATTAAATCCAAAAATCGATGGGAATTAGCTTCTTGTGAGTTCAGAAGTTATGAAATGCCTGTTCGATGTGTTGATAAGGTGGAAATGGAGTTTGGCGTCGATAAAGTGTTCAATGACAACAAACATAAGAAGAGACATAGGTGGCAGAAGAAATGGATGAATCCTTCTAAAAGGTTTGACGGTAAGAAAACTAAGTTTTCATTTTGTGATAAATGTTGTAATAAGCATGTTGGGAATTGTCTTTTGAATTCTGGAAAGTGCTTCAAGTATGATAAGATGGGACATAAATATCGTGATTGCACTATAATATATCAGTGTAATGGTAAGACCAAATTTCATTTATAGTTATTGAAATGTTTCATGTGCAATGAGATGGGTCATTATGAAAAGGACTATTTGAAAAAGAGCTCGAATGATGGGAAGCAGTCAGACTATAAGAAGAAAGGTGTGGTGAAATACTATGCAACTACTTCCGCAGATGTTGGTCCATCAAATGAAGTGGTATCAGGTACTTTGTCTGTTTTTTCAGATTATGCCAATGTGTTGTTTGATTCGGGGTCTAAACATTCTTTCATCTATGAAACCTTTTCTAGTAAATTGGGAATTCCAGCTCAAGAAATGCCTCCCAAACTTGTGGTAAAAAACCCGGGGGAAATGTTGCAGAAAAAATAATTAATAAGAATATTTATATACTTATCAGTGGAAAGAATCTACTTGAAAAAATTATTGATTTACCTCTAGTATAGTTTGATGTTATCCTATGTATGGATTGGCTCTCTGTTTACCATGAAATGATTTAAAATGGAGTTGAATAATTTTTTTTTCAGAAACACTTTCTGTTTGTGAACAAGAATGATCCCTTAATATTGATAAAATATCAAGAGTATGAGAAACTTTTAAAATATTGAAATTAATCTTACCTTGAACATATTTTTGAAAATAGAAGAACCATTCAGATTAATGATGTGCTAGTGGTAAATAAGAATCCTGATTTTTATCCAGATGAGTTTTCTGGAATAATTCTAGATCGAAAGGTTGAATTTACAGTTTACTTAGTTCCTGATGCTAAGCCAATTTCAAATCCCCCTTATCGAATGGCTTAAATTGAACTTTTAGAGTTGAAGGAGCAATTGTAATATTTATTAGATAAAGGATTCATTAGACCTAGCACATCACCATGGGGTTCTCTAGTATTATTTGTTAAAAATAAAGTTGGTTCAATGAGACATTGCATTAATTATAGAGCCTTGAATGACATCACTATTAAAAACAAATATCAATTTCCTCATATCGATGATTTTTTTGATCTGCTCCAGGGAGCTCAGTATTTTTCAAAGATTGACATCAGATCGAGGTACCATTAGTTAAAGGTAAAGGAAGCAGATATTCTAAAGACCGTTTTTCATTAAAGATATGGACATTATAAATTTTTAGTTATTCCTTTTGGGATTAACGATGCTCCTGCTATATTCGTGTACATTATGAATGGAATTTTCCATGAGTTCTTGGATAAGTTTGTGGTTGTTTTCATTGATGATATTTTGGTGTTTTATAAAATTAAAGAGGAGAATGAATGTCAATAAAGGGTTATTTTGTAAACCATAATAGAAAATAAATTGTATGGGAAATTTATCATGTGTGAGTTTTGGTTTCAACAAATTTCTCTCCATGGTCACATTGTTTCTAAAGATGGAATGACTGGTGATCTTCCAAAAACAAAGGTTGTTCAAGAATGGCCAAGACCCAAAAAAGTAACTGAGATTCGTATTTTTCTTGGTTTTATAGGCTATTACTGAAGTTTTGTTAAAAATTTTGCATGGTTGTCCAACCCATTGACTAAGATAGCTCGGAAGGGTGTTAAGTTTATCTGGACAAAGGAATGTGATGATTCTTTTCAGGAATTGAAAAGAAGATTGGTGAATTCCCCAGTATTGGCCATACGTTCCAAAATGGTGAGTTTGTTATCTACAATGATGCTTCATTGAAAGGACTTGGTTGCGTCCCAATGCATAATGGTCCTGTAATTTCTTATGCTTCATGTTAGTTGAAAAATCGTGAGATAAATTACCCTACACATGATTTGTAATTAGATGCTATTGTTTTCACTTTAAAAATTTGGAGGCATAATTTGTATGGTGTAATGTGTGAAAACATATAATGATCAAAATATTTTAATTTATATAATCACTCAGAAATAATTGAACATGCGATAGAGGAGTCATCTCGGATTAATCAAGGATTATGATTGCATAATTCACTACCACCCAGGAAAAGAAAATGAAGTGGAAGATGCTTTGAGTCGAAAAATTAATGCTTCACTAACCATGTTACATTTGGAACATGATTCTTTGGCTATGGATTTGATGAATTTTAGATTAGAAGTTGTTTGTGAAAGAAATTATTCTGTTTTGTTTTATGTATCAGTGAAATATTCTTTATCAGATAGAATTAAGCAAGCACAGAAGAAAGACAATGAGTTGCAGAAAAAGATAGAGCTAGTTCAGAAGGGTTTGTTACCTGAATTCAAAATTGATAATGATTGCATTTTGAGATTTGGGAAGAGATTTTGTGCGCCTTGTGAGTCACATTTGAAGATTTTGTTGTTATGTGAATCTCATAGATCTCCATTTTCAGTTTATCTAGGACGTACTAAGATGTACAGAGATCTTGAAAAGTATTACTGGTGGGATGGAATGAAAAGAGATATTGCTAATTGTACTATGAAGTGTTTGACATGTCAACAGGTTAATGCAAAGAGGCAGTTACCGAATGGGATGATTCATCCTTTACCAGTGTCATAGTGGAAATTGGAAAATATATCCATGGACATCATTGTGGGATTACTGAAAAAACCTCGTGGTAATAATTCAATCTGGGTTATTGTTGATCACTTGAATAAATATGCTCATTTCCTTGATATAAGAGATACTTTTTTCCCAAGGTCAACGTTCTCGATTTCATCTTAAAATGCTTTTCAGGTTACACGGAGTTCCCCTCTTCATTGTCTCTGATCGTGATCCTAGGTTCACTACTGTCTTATGGAAAGGCCTTCAGAAGTCATTGGGTACTAAATTAATTTTTAGTAAAGCTTTTCATCCTCAATCAGATGGGCAGTCATAACGATCAATTCAATCCTTGGAGGATATGCTAAGTACATGTTCTATGGATTATCAGGGTGGTTGGTACCAACATCACTCATTCATTGAGTTTTCTTATAATAACAGTTTTCATTCTAGTATACAGATGGCACCATTTGAGGAATTATATGGGAAGCGGTATCGAACACTAGATTTTTGGGATGAAATAGGTGAAAGAGAGTTAATGGGACTAGAATTGGTAGAAGAGATAGCAGAAAAAGTTCAGCTGATGCAGAAACACATGAGAATAGCTCAGAGTAGGTAGAAAAGTTATGTGAACAACAGGAGGAAGGATCTCTATTTTGTGGTTCGTGATCATGTCTTCATCAATGTTTCACCATGAAAAAGTGTGATGTGATTTGGTAAGAACAGAAATCTGATTCCAAGGTTCATTGGACCACTGGAAATTATAGAGAGAGTTGGATCAGTTTCATACCGAGTGGCTTTACCTATGAATTTATCTCAGGCACACAATTTTTTTAATATTTCAATGATAAGTAAGTACAAGCCAGATCAATCTCATTTTTGAGACCAGGGGTAGTTCAGCTGTAAGAGAATCTATATTATGAGGAACAACCGGTCCAGATTCCTGACCACAAGGAGAACGTGTTGCGAAATAAGATGATTCATTATGTAATGTTTTTTTGGAAAAACAAATTGATTGAAGAGGCAACATAGGAATCTAAAAATGCAATGAGGGATAAATACCCTCACTTATTCGATAAGTAAATAAATTGAGGGGGTGAAATTTCCTATTGGGGAAGGATGTAAAATCCCAAGTGATTAATAGAATAATATATTTTCATATATATATCTCTATTTATGAATTAGATAGTTAATTATAGGTTTAAAATGAGAATAAATCCAATTTTAATCATAAATATTCTAATATTCTTTAAAATGTTGATTAAATGCCTTTTGATGGAAAACCATTTTTAAATCTAATTTTTGTCACTTTTATAAATTATATTTGACAAAATATAATTCTTCTTTAGAATCAAGATATCAAAAATTACGTTGTGTAATTTTTCGGTATTTTTCCAATAAATTTCATTTCTAATGAATAGTGAAAAATGTTGTATTTTAGTTCAAAACCTCCATTTAATCTAATTAATTTCTATGGATATATTATCTTTTTAATTGTTTTTAAAATTTAATTGGAATATATTTTTTCCATTTAATCCAATGATGGTCATTATAATTAATTTCACTTTTAAAATGGACATAAACAAGTGTCAATCTTTTGATAGATATTGTTTCTTAAAAACACGCTATTTGTTTTGACAGTGGGGAATTAACTATATAATTTATTAATGAAACTTAAATTTTTTTAATTATCTAAAATGGACTTCAATTTTGAATTCGGAATATCATATATAGCTTAGGGTGAATTCTTGGTATTTTTCTGATAATGTTCATTTTTTATAAATAGTGAAAAATACAGCATTTTAATTCAAAACGTCCTTTTCATCTAATTCACTTATATAGTTATACTGTCATTATAATTGGGTTTAATTTTCAATGTAATTATTTTTTTATCATTTAATAAAATTTTGGTCATTGGATGTAATTTCATTTTGAAATTTTATGTAAAAACAAATCAATATTTTGATAGATTTTACTTCTTGTAAACTCGTAATTGGTTTTGACAAACAGAATTATTTTAAAATTAATTAGTTAAATTTTTATGTTTTTAATTTGATAAAAATGATTCAATATTTGGAATCATAAGGTCCAAATTATGTAATTAGGACTCTTTCTTTTAGACATTATGAATAGTAATGACGGTAATTATCTTTAATTATCGTAATTAATTAGTAATCGGGTAGTTAAGAGTAAAAAATTAATATCATAATAATATAAAATTACCCCAAAATGTGTCCAAATCCTCTTTTTTCGGTCATGGCCGACCATGGTATGTTTTTTACCAAACATGAGGGGGCATGGAGTCACATGGGTGTGATAGTGACATTTATGACATTATTTTTAAAAAGAATAGAAATATAACAATGGTTTGTATATCTTAAGTAAAACAATTTTAAATTTTTTTACATAAATGATATCTTAGGCTGTAAGTAGTAATTTGAAAACCAAAAATACTTCCTATATCATGGAATTTGTTTTATAATTTTTAGACATTAAATAAATAAATTTATTTACAAGACCATGATGATGTAGTGATTACCTCATTAATGAACGATTTAAATAAAATGAAAAAATAATGTAAAATATAAGACATAAACTTGTAGAAAACCTATTGGATGGGTGGATTTATAAACCTTATCACATTATCCTCAAAATATTTCATTGTGGGACCTTTAAAATCCGAAAATCATTTTATAATAATGTAACATTTAAAGACTTTCCAAAAGTGATCCTCCTCTCTCTTATAAAAGACCCCACATCTACCTCTTATACCCCCCTCTCAGGCCTTTGGATCATCCTAAATCTACTCAAATAATCTCTCCACATCCCTCTCTTACTCTTAGAAGCCTCACTTTGGGCAGAAGTTTTTCCAAGGAAGCCTTTGGCTAAATTTTAAAAAAAAAAGAGTTACTCGATTTAGAGGTAATGTCTTCTCTCGAGTTCCTTTCTTTTATTTTTATTCTTCACTCACCATTATATTCTTATTATTTGATCCCATAATGAAACTAGTATCTAAAATATACTAGGATTTTGTTATTATATGGATTCTACCTACACTTACAGACACCTTCATCTAATGGTTATAGACCATACTGTTTTCGTGGATGGAGAATTAATGCCTCATGAAACGATGATTGTTCAATATTCTCCTACCACCTCTCATGGTGGAAATTATGATGGAACTATATTTATATATGATATATATTATATTTATATCCAATATATTCTCTTGTATTTTATATTTAAAACGTACCATTTTGCTTTGCATTTTGTGCAAATGCTATAATTTCATATGAGGAAGTGTGGACAACCGTCCCCTCAAGTGATGTGACTCGTTCATTGCAAACATGGAATTTATAATGAATGTAATTAATTAAATTATGTTACCTATATAACATATATAATATAATGGAATTATAATATATCAATGTCTCATTTATTTTTAAAGTCCATTAACAAGACAAAAAATGAAAGTAGCGTTCATGCGTACGTACGGCCTACCATGTCCATGAACGGTTGATTTCATTTATTATCTCAAAAAATTATGGAATATTATTAAATATATATATACTAGATATATATGATATTTAAATCATGAAAACCATCTCGAGATGATGTACTTATAACTACATGAACAATTCTCTTCAAACAAGTTTATTTTTGACTCTTGTACAGAACATCGACAAAACGTATGATATGAACTCAGATAATTAACTAATTATTATTACATGATAATATTTGATGTGAATTGAATAATAAAATTTAAAGTAAGTCCTTCATCAATTATAAATTTACCAAATTTTATTATTCTGGAATATAAAGAAATGAATAGGACAATTCAGACTTGAGTTAAGGGACTTCGTGTCAATCTCCTTTTGTTGTGGAATACATCAATTTATATAGAACCTTATTTTATTAGTTATATAATAAACCCTTTTTTACATTTAATTTCATTCAAAAGGAATCTTTTTATCTGATGTGTTTTACTAAAGGACAAAAAAATGTTTTTGTCTTACATATGCGGCGACAACAACATCTCCGCCGTCGTGACCATTATTTGAGTTTCAGATTCCTCTACAAGCCATAATGCTGTTAAATGAAAAATAAATACCATGTTTTAAATTTTCTTTTATTTTGGTATTGAAAATGGTTTTGATAATGTTTTTATTATATCAATATGTTATATTGATGTCTTGTTATTGAAATATGGAAATTTTAGGTTTCATTTATGCATGTTTAATGTGATACAATTATGTTATGGTTCTTGGGCATTGTTTATGATGTTAGGTGGTTCCATGATAAACTAAGGGTGGGTAAGACCAAGATAGATCTCCCATGAATTGGGTAACATGAAGGGGTTGAATTCTAAGGTTTCTTTGAAGAGATTTAGGGAATATACTGTGATGGGTATTCCAAATGTAATCCGGAGGGTTACTCCCTACGGAACAATGTTATGAATGCCTCAAGTTACCTTTATGTCTTATGATTTCTATGAGTTATTCATTAATATTATGATTTTAGGATTTATGTTAAAGTGTTTATGTTTTATGCATAAAGTATGATTTCATTGATTCTTATGTATACATGGACTAATGTTTTCTTTCCGTATTTTTATATCCCTTACTGGGCTTTTTATGCTCATCCCATGTTTTTGAAATGTTTTTCATAGGTAAAGGTAATGGTACATGATGTGATGATAATGTTAAGGATGTGTCAAGAAAGAATCCATGTTTTATTTTAAATATGTTTCCTTTGATGGAATAAAATGAATAGTTTTTTTGATGTAACCACCTTGTATAAATGTGGAATGAAATTCATGATTTTTGATCCAATTCTCTAAAACTCTAATTCGGAAAAGACCCAAAATATGAATTCTTGAAATAACTCAAGATTAAGTAATTTTTAAGTCTGGGGCCTTATAGTTGGTTTTAGAGGGAGTTTTAGATATCATTAGGAGTTAGAATTATGTTAAATGATTATCCAAGAATATTTTTTTATGGTCAAATTGAAATGATATAGTATTTGAATATTACGATGTTGCTTCATCTATGATATCTATTTTCAGTATAGTTTTCCGCAGAGGAAATAGAGAAGCAGTGCTTGGAAGGCATACAGAATGAAATGACCTTCCAAATATGCATCATGAGATGTTCGGAATATGAACTAAATAGTTTGTTGCAGTAATGGCATAGCTGACTGAAACGATAAATGGTGGTGGTACGTATGCATGAGATCAGCCAGATCAACCGCATAGGAACATGTTAGTGGTGTAACATTTCATGAGGAATCATCCCCCATCATTCATAGGATCATAATACCCTCTTATAGCTAATGGGTGGATTAATTCACTGTAGAAAATTTTCGAGGTCATGGGGAGTTCAGACAATCAAAATGTTAGTCTTACTGCTTACCGTTTGGATGGTGAAGAAGATCAGTGGTGGTCAATGGTTAAAAATATCAGGGATTCTGATGAGATTGATTCTCTTGGTTGGGATGAATTCAAAGGTATGTTTCTTGAGAAATATATTCCTAAGGCTATTAGACATAGGATGGAAAAAAAATTCTTCGAATTGAGGCAAGAGGACAACTCAGTGGCTGGTTATGATGAAAATTTCACTCGATTGGAATGTTATGCTCCAAATTTTATCATAGACCATGCTAGTAAAATCAATCATTTTTACTCAGGATTAAATCCAAAATATCGATGGGCATTATCTTCTCATGAGCTCAAAAGTAATGAAAAGCCTGTTCGATGTGTTAAGATGGTGGAAATGGAGTTTGCCGATGATCAAGTGTTCTATGAAAACAAACAGAAGAAGAGACCGAGGTATTAGAAGAAATGGATGAATCTTTCTAAAAGGTTTCACGGTAAGAAAACTAAGTTTTCATTTTGTGATAAATGTGGTAAAAATCATGCTGGGAAATGTCTATTGAATTCTGGAATGTGCTTCAAATATGGTAAGATGGGAGATAAGGATCGTGATTGCACTAGAAAATATCAGGGTAATTGTAAAACCAAATTTCATTTACAATTATTGAAATTTTTCTAGTGCAATGAGATGGGTCATTATGAAAATGACTGTTCGAAATAGAGCTCGAATGATGGGAAGCAGTCAGACTATAAGTAGAAAGGTGTGGTGAAATACTATGCAACTACTTCAGTAGATGTTGGCCCATAAAATAAAGTGGTATCAGGTACTTTGCTTGTTTTTTTAGATTATTCCAATGTGTTGTTTGATAAGGAGTCTACACATTCATTCATCTCTGAAAAATTTTCTAGTAAATTGGGAATTCCAGCTCAAGAAATGACTCCCAAACATGTGGTAAAAAACCTGGGGGAAATGTTGAGGGAAAAATAATTAATAAGAATCTTCTTATACTTATCAGTGGATAGAATATACTTGCAAAAATTATTGATTTACCTCTATTATAGTTTGATGTTATCCTGGGTATGGATTGGCTCTTTGTTTACCATGCAAAGATTCACAATAGAGCTAAATAATTTTCTTTTCAGAAAGAATTTTAGTTTGTGTACAAGAATGAACCCTTACTATTGATAAAATATCAAGAGGCTGAGAAACTTTTATAATATTGAAATGAATGTTACCTTGAATATATTTTAGAAAATATAAGAACCATTCAGATTAATGATGTGCTAGTGGTAAGTGAGTATCCTGATGTTTTTTCTGATGCGTTTTCTGTAATAATACCAGATCGGAAGGTTGAATTTACAGTTTACTTAGTTCCTGATGCTAATCCAATTTCAAATCCCCCTTATCGAATGGCTTAAATTGAACTTTTAGAGTTTAAGGAGCAATTGTATGATTTATTAGATAAAGGGTTAATTAGACCTAGCACATCACCATGGGGTTCTCCAGTATAATTTGTAAAAAAGAAAGATGGTTCAATGAGATATTTCATTGATTATAGAGCCTTGAATAACCTGACTATTAAGAACAAATATCAATTTCCTCATATCGATGATTTGTTTGATCTGCTCCAGGGAGCTCAGTATTTTTCAAAGATTGACTTGTGATCAAGGTACCAGTAGTGGAAGGTAAAGGAAGTAGATATTATGAAGATCACGTTTCATACAAGATATGGCTATTATAAATTTTGTGTTATTCCTTTTGGGTTAACCAATGCTCCTGTTGTATTCATGGACATTATGAATAGAATTTTCCCTGAGTTCTTGGATAAGTTTGTGGTTGTTTTCATTGATGATATTTTGGTGTTTTCTATAATTAAAGAGGAGCATGAAATTCATTTAAGGGTTTTTTTTCAAACCATAAAAAATTTGTATGGGAAATTCATCGTGTCTGACTTTTGGTCGCAGAAAATTTCTTTCCTTGGTCACATTGTTTCTAAAGATGGAATAACTGGTGATCCTTGAAAATAAAAGGTTGTTGAAGAATTTCCAAGACCCACAAATGTAACTGATATTCATAGTTTTCTTGGTTTGTCAGGCTATTACTGATGGTTTGTTAAATATTTTGCACGGTTTTCCAGCCCATTGACTAAGCTTACTCGGAAGGGTGTTAAGTTTACCTGGACAAAAGAATGTGATGATTCTTTTCAGGAATTGAAAAGAAGATTGGTGAATACAATGGTATTGGCACTACCTTCCAAGAATGATGAGTTTGTTATCTACAATGATGCTTCATTGGTAGGACTCGATTGCATCCCAATACAGAATAGTCAAGTAATTTCTTATGCTTCATGTTAGTTGAAAAATCATGAGATAAATTACCCTACACATGATTTGGAATTAGATTCTATTGTTTTCACTTTAAAAATTTGGAGGCATCATTTGTATGGTGTAATGTGTGAAATATATAATGATCACAATATTTTAATGTATATAATCACTAAAAAATAATTTAACATGAGACAGAGGATACTGCTAGAATTAATCAAGGATTATGATTGCACGATTCACTACTGCCCAGGAAAAGAAAATGAAGTGGCAGATGCTTTGAGTCGAAAAGTAATTCTTCATTAACCATGTTACATTTGTAACATGATTCTTTGGCTATGTATTTGATGAATTTTGGATTGGAAGTTGTTTTTTCAAGAAATAATTCTATTTTGTATTAGGTATCAGTGAAATATTCTCTATCAGATAGAATTAAGCAAGCACAGAAGCAAGACTGTGAGGTTCAGAAAAAGGTAGATCTCATTCAGAAGGGTATGTTACCTGAATTCAACATTGATAATGATTGTGTTTTGAGATTTGGGAAGAGATTTTGTGTGCCTTGTGATTCACATTTGAAGATTGTGTTGTTTTGTGAAGCTCATAGTTCTCTATTTTCAGTGCATCTAGGAAGTACTAATATGTACATAGATCTTCGAAAGTATTACTGGTGGGATAGAATGAATAGAGATATTACTAATTTTACTATGAAGTGTTTGACTTATCAACAGGTTAAAGCAGAGAGGCAGTTACCGAATGGGATTCTTCATCTTTTACTAGTGCCAGAGTGGAAATGGGAGAATATATCCATGGACATCATTATGATATTATCAAAAAAAACCTCGAGGTAATAATTCAATCTGGGTCATTGTTTATCACTTGACTAAATCTACTCATTTCCTTGCTATAAGAGACACTTTTTTCCCAAGGTCAACTTTCTCGATTGCATCTTAAAATGATTATTAGGTTACATGGAGTTCCCCTATCCATTACTTCTGATCGTGATCCCAGGTTCCCTACTAACTTTTGGAAAGGCCTTTAGAAGTCGTTGGGTACTAAATTAAATTTTAGTAAATCATTTCATCCTCAATTAGATGGGAAGTCAGAACGAACAATTCAAACCTTGGACGATATGCTAAGTTCCTATTTGATGGAATATCAGGGAGGTTGGGACCAATAACATTCATTGGTTGAGTTTTCTTATAATAACAGTTTTCATTCTAGTATACAGATGGAACCATTTGAAGAATTATATGGGAAGCGATATCGAACACTAGATTTTTGGGATGAAATAGGTGAAAGAAAGTTAATGGGACTATAATTGGTAGAAGATATGGAAGAAAAATTTCAGCTGATGTAGAAACACATGAGAATTGCTCAAAGCAGGTAGAAACGTTATGCGAACAATAGGAGGAAGGATCTCTATTTTGAGGTTGGTGATCATGTCTTCCTCAAAGTTTCACCATGGAAAAGTGTGATGTGATTTGGTATGAAAAGAAATCTGAGTCCAAGTTTCATTGGACCATATGAAATTCTGGAGAGAGTTGGATCAGTTTCATACCGAGTGGCTTTACCTCTGAATTTATCTCAAGTACACAATGTTTTTCATGTTTCAATGATAAGGAAGTACAAGCCAGATCCATCTCATTTTTGAGTCCAGGGGTAGTTCAGCTGTAAGAGAATATATCTTTTGAGGAACAACCAGTCCAGATTCCTGACCACTGGGAGAAAGTGTTGCGAAATATGGTGATTCATTATGTAAAGGTTTTGTGGAAAAACAAAATGATTGAAGAGGCAACATAGGAATCTGAAAATGTAATGAGGGATAAATACCCTCACTTATTCGATAAGTAAATAAATTTAGGGGGTGCAATTTAATATAGGGGAAGGATGTAAAATCCCAATTGAGTAAAAGAATAATAGATTTTCATATCTATATCTATTTATCAATTAGATAGTTCATTACAGGTTTAAAATGAGAATAAATCCAATTTTAAGCATAAATATTCTAATATTCTTTAAAAGGCCGATTAACTGCCTTTTGATGGAAAACCATTTTTAAATATACTTTCTGTCAATTTTATACATTATATTTGAAAAACTAAAATTCTTCTTTAGAATAATGATATGAAAAATTACTTTGTGTAAATTTTTGGTATTTTTCATATAAAGGTCATTTTTTAATGAATAGTGAAAAATGTTGCATTTTAGTTCAAAAACTCTTTTTAATCAAATTAATTTCTATGGATAGATTATATTTTTAATTGTATTTAAAGTGTAATTAAAATATATTATTAGCATTTAATCCAATTATGTTCATTAGAATTAATTTCACTTTGAAAATGGACATAAAAAAAGTGTCAATCTTTTGATAGATATTGTTTTTTTTAAACACGCTATATGTTTTGGCAGCGGGATTTAACTATATAATTTATTAATGAAACTTATATATTTTTAATTATATAAAATGGACATCATTTTTAAATTTGTAATATCATATATAAATTTCGGTGAATTCTTGGTATTTTTTTGATAATGTTCATTTTTTTATGAATAGTGAAAAATACAGCATTTTTATTCAAAACTACCTTTTCATCCAATTTATTTATATAGTTATATTTTCATTATAATTGGTTTTAAGTTGTAATTTAATTATGTTTTTATCATTTAATAAAATTTTGTTCATTGTATGTAATTTCATTTTTAAATTTGATGTACAAATCAATCTTTTGATACATTTTACATCTTGTTAACTCGTCTTTGGTTTTGACAAAGGGAATTATTTTAAAATTAATTACATAAATATTTGTGTTTATAATTTGATAAAATGGATTCCATATTTGGAATCATAAGGTCCAAATTATGTAATTAAGACTCTTTTTTAGACATTATGAATAGTAATGACGGTAATTATCTTTAATTATCGTGATTAATTAGTAATCGGGTTGTTAAGAGTATTAAAATAATATCATAATAATATGAAATTACCCCAACATGTGTACAAATCCTCTTTTTTTGAGTCTTGGATGACCATGGGAAGATTGTTACCAAACCGGAGGGGCCATGGAGTCACATGGGTGTGATAGTGACATTGATGACATTATTTTTAAAAAGAATAGAAATATAACGAAGGTTTGTATATCCTAAGTAAAACAATTTTAATTTTTTTTACATAAATGTTATCTTAGACTATAATTATTAATTTGAAAACAAAAAATATTTCCTAAATCATGGTATTTGTTTTATAATTTTTAGGCATTAAATAAATAAATTTATTTATGAGACCATGAGGATGCAGTGATTACCTCATTAATGAATGATTTAAATAAAATGAAAAGATAAGGTAAAATATAAGACATAAAATTTTCGAAAACCAATTGGATGGGTGGATTTCAAAACCTTATCACCTTATCCTCAAAATATATCATTGTGGGACCTTTAAAATCCAAAAATCATTTAATAATATTGAAAATTTTCAAGACTTTCTAAAAGTGACCCACCTCCCTCTTAAAAAAGGCCCCCACCTCTACCTCTTTACCCCAACTCTAAATTCCTTGGATCGTCCAAAAACATCTCATATAATCTCTCGTCATACATATCTTACTCTTAGAAGCCTCACTTTGAAAATAAGTCTTTCTAAGGAAGCCTTTGGCTCAAATCAATAAAAGAGTTACCCGATTTAGAGGTAATGTCTTCTCTCAAGTTTCTTTCTTTTATTTTCCTTCATTACTCACCACTATTTTCTTATTATTTGATCCCATAATAACACCAGTATCATCAATATACGAATATTTTGTTATTATCAGTATTCTACCTACACTTACACACACCTCCTTCTTATGGTTATAGAACATGTTGTTTCCGTGGATGGCGAATTACTGCCTCACGAAACGATGATTGTTCAATCTTCTCCTACCACCTATCATGGTAACCATTATGATGGAACAATGTTTATAAATGATATATATTATATATATTCCTTCTCTAAGATCCTTTATTTTATATTTAAAACACACCTTTATGCTTTGCAAGTTTGGAAAATGCGATAATTTCATATGTGGAAGTGTGGACAACCGCCCCCTCAAGTCATGTGACTCGTTCATGCCAAACTTGGAATTTATAAAACATGTAATTAATTAAATTATGTAACCTATATAACATATATTTTATACTGTAATTATAATATATCTATGTCTCATTTAGTTTTAAAGTACATTAATATGACCAAAAATGAAAGTAGCGTTCATGCGTATGTACAGCCTACCATCTCTATGAACGGTACATTTCATTTATTATCTCCAAAAATTATGGAATATTATTAAATACATAAATACGAGATATATATGATATTTAAATCATGAAAACCATTCTGGATATGATGTACTTATAACAACAAGGAAAATTCTCTTCAAACACTTTTATTTTTTACGCATGTACCGAACATCGACAAAACGTATGATATGAACTCACATAATTAACTAATTATTATGACATGATAATATGTGATATGAATTTATTAATAAAATTTAAAGGATTTTTTTAAGAAAATATAAATTGATCAATTTTTATTATTCTAGAATATAAAGAAATTAACAGGACAAGTCATACTAGATGTAAGAGACTCCGTCTCAATCTCCCTTCGTTGAGGCATACTTCAATTAATATATGACCTTCCTTTTTTAGTTGTATAATAAACTCTTTTGACTTTTAATTTCATTCAAAAGGAATTTTTTTACATGAATCATTTTACTAAATGACAAAATGAATGTTTTTTTCTTACGTATGCAACGACAATGACTTCTCTCCCATTGTGACCATTATTTGAGTGTCGGCTTCCTCTACAAGGCATAAGATTTTTAAATGAAAAATAAATACCATGGTTTACTTGTCTTTTATTTTGGTATTGAAAATGGTTTTGATAATTTTTTATTATATGAATGTGTTGTATTGATATCTTATGATTGAAATATAGAAATTTAATGTTTTCTTTATGGATGTTTTATGTGATACAATTATGTTATTGTTCTTGGGTATTGTTTTTGAATTCGGGTGGTTCCGTGATAAACTAAGGGTGGGTGATCCCGAGATAGTTCTTCAATTCATTGGGTAACACGAAGGAGTTAAACTCTATGGTTTCTCCTAGGTGATTTAGGGAAAATACTGTGATGGGTATTCCAAATATAACCATGAGGGTTACTCCATATGTAATAATTTTATGAATGCCTCAAGTTACCTTTATGTCTTATGATTTCTATGAGTTATTCATAAATCTTAGGATTTCATGAGGTATTTCAATGTTCTTATGTTTTATGAGTAATGTATGATTTCATTGATTCATATGTATACATGGACTAATGTTTTCTTTCCATATTTTTATATCCCTTACTAATCTTTTTATTCTCATCCCATGTTTTTGAAATGTTTTTCATAGGTCAAGGGAAAGGTGCATGATAAGATGATAGTGTCAAGGAAGTGTCAAGAAAGAATCCTTGTTTTATTTTAAATGTTTTTCTTTGATGGAAAAAATGAATACTATATTTTATGTAACCACCTTGTTTAAATGTGTAATTAATTGCATGATTTATGGTCTAATTATCTAAAACTCTATACCAGAAATGATCATCAAAGTGAATTGTTGAAATAATCAAGATTAAGTAATGTTTAAGGCTGGGGCCTTATAAAAACCCATTAATGTAACTTCATTCTCCAGTAACAGAACCCACAAAACCACAACCTAGAGAACACCATTAGACACAACACACTCTTACATACACTTACTCCCACACAAAATGTTTACTAAAATAAGGGCGTAGGATATCCCCATTCATCAACCCTTGTTACCTTAAATAAGGAACATCAGGAGGAAGTATACATTAAAAACACATTACAATAGAATGTAGGAACTCAGAATTTTATGATGGTTGACACACCTATTTCAAAATAGAGGTTCTTGGAAGAATACACCACCTTCACCTTTGCATTTACAAGGAAACACAATCACCACAAACCACCACTAAATGTGACTGATACCATCATATAAGCCCTACAAGGAAGAGGACATTAGACTGAGTGAAAAGCATCACATGATTCTGAAAGTTACCGTAAGAGACTCATATGGAAAGACCCACTATATTGGTGGCCTAACATGAGCCTTTTATAAAATGAAACCAATAAAATACCCATGGCCCCTTTAACAATTGATACCATAGATGACTCTAAACTTCTTCCACCATTCCTCAGTGTAATTCCATTCACCTCTTCTAGAAAGGTCCCTCAGACACACCAATGTCAGACTTCACCTTTCATGACTAAGGAAGCATAAGAAACCAAGGTCTCCTTCAACTATCCACATCCAATCTCCCGTTACAAGAATTTTCCCATAATTGAAAAAGAAGAGGTGTAGAATCCATATCCTAGGATCATGAAGGAAGTTTATATATTGCTCAACTAGGGGATCTTATAATGGTGAATCACCTCTGGACACACAAAAATCATGCATTAATTCTTTATTGGGGTGTACACTAGCCAGTAACGAAAACCTAGGACCCAATCAAACTAATCCATTACCTTTAATGTGCCACAAACCAGAAACGAAGACATGAGGGGAACCACAACAAAGGCTTCTCAAAACATATCTTGAAATAGACCACTAACTGACACTTCAACCTCACGTACCAATGAAATTATAACCTGAAACATATTTCAACCAATAAGGAATTCTTGAACTTAATACAACCCACAAACTAATTACCAAAAGTATTAAAAACACACCAAACAATCTCTAATTTTCAAAATATTTCCATGTATTTTAAAGGATAATTTTAAAATAAAACTAAACCTGTGGGTTGCACATTCACAAATAGTATCCCATGGAGACTCTTATTTGAATTTTTCTCAGGCCATACTAGGAACCCATTCACATCCTAAACATTTCCTATGATTGTGATCAGTCCCTAAAATCCCAATGGTTAAATGAATGCTCTATCCTATTCTAAAATGAATATTCATTCCACTTTTATACATAAAATATTTACTAAATAATGGATTAAGGAACAACTATCCACATAATTAAACGCCATTTTAAAATTTCACATGTCCATTCAAAAACATCTCATCTGATTCTAAATTTTTTTTAAATACTAAACCATCTTCCACCAAAATTTTAAAAAACATCCCCACATTCACTGAACACAAAATTGAAAACAATTTTAAATAAAACCTATTTTGAAACTCCACACATCAATTTCCAAAACATTCCACCCTATTTTAAAACACATTCAGTGACACAACATAACTCATTTGATAAAAACTCAATTATCTTCATTTAAAAAATACTTCTATAACCCTATCCAAAAATAAAATTTCATTTCATTAAAACCCAATCTCTCTTCATTCAAAAAAGATTAAAAAATAAATTAATAAATTGATTTTTAGATTCCAAAAATCCTTTTTTTTTGATAAAACCCAAGTTTTCATTGTAAAAATATAATATCATAGCAATCAGTCTAATTTTACACAAATACCATTTCATGAATGTCCAAACTTCTAAAGCTTCACTGAAACAACTCCAAAACACCATTTCTACATATTAAAAATAAATCAATTTACCCTTTAAAATTATGTTTCCATACTTTTCATGTAATGGTCTTCAGAAATAATTTCAGAATCCAAGGAAACACAAGATGAAACAAGAGGAAATTTATACTGAAGGACTACTCTAAAATATAGTCGGTAACCATATGAAAATCACACCACCATCAGGAAGAGTGTTCTATGATAATGTCCCCAACTTCACATAGCTTTCTGGGACCTTAGTGCTTAGAGTGTCCATTGAACAAAAACTCTTTAAATTTCCCAATCATTAATGAACTAGAAGGACCAAATGACCCAAAAAAGACCAAACATCCCAGGGTAACTTGAGTCCCATCATTACGCGTGCTATCCTGGAACCATGTTGTTAACATGAAAGTCTTGTACCAAAAACCCTAGCTCGTGGATACCCAAACACCTTTCCAAGGAATGAGACTCAAAAGTATAAAACCATCCCCTGAAACCATTTTTTCATGAACCTACCATGGTCAACCATGAATCGCTCAATCGAGTTAGCCCTCAATAAGGCTTGGAAGGTGTTCTCGATCCCCATGGGCTGGAATCAAATGTCCGTATCCAATGTAAAATATATTATAATGTTTTTTGACCTTAAATAAAAGAAAAATGAATAAATATAAACTAATCCAGAAAATTTAATCTAGAAGTATAATGAAAATATACTTTCACATATAAACATACCTCAATGTGACCTCATGGGTCATCACCAGACTTAGAAGTTCACTCACTACAGAGAAACCCCCAACTAGAACCTGAAACATAAAATATATAGTAGTAGTGAGCATTGCGATACTCTGTAGGAATTCTACGGATAAACAATGCCTTATTCCGTTATCTTTAAAAGGAATCCTAAAACATACTATTTCGAAAATAAGACATAATAAAATAATGTATTCATTATTTTTAAACTCAAGTAACAAGATTTCATATAAAAAAGGAATTTATATTCAACTTCATTTTCAAAAAATAGATTCCATGTATATATTAACTTTTTAAAATTAATGGAATCCAATTTAGATTAAAATATTATTTTCAAAAACGATACATAAAGTATGAAACAACTAAAATAAAAAATCACATCACTAGAATCATCAGAAATCCCTATGAATCTAGTGTTGGTTGGGCACATAGGATCATCATACCTTAGTGAAACATGTATTAGTAACCACAACCATCACCATTCTCGTGCATGGGCTACTAGATGGGGAAACCCTAATGTCCTAGTGGTCTCTAATCCTCACAAATGTCTAGATTTTGTTATAGCATCAATCCTTCAAGAAGAAACCAGGATGAACCGTTTCTAAATCATCAAATGTACTTCTGAATCATCACCTTAAAAGATAGTTTTCCCTCTATTTTAGTGTTCATTAATCCAAAAAAATATTTGCATTTCTTATAAGTATGTCAAAATATGTGTTTACTAATGTAACTATTATATTTTCTATTATCCCTTTCCAAATGGACGTTTTACTACATATTTTTATGATTTGGGATTCATGAAATGTATTTTATAATATTAAAATGTCTTTTGATCAATTATTATTATTTTTAACGTCCACACTCTATTTCATTTATATGGGATTTATTTATATTTTTATAATTCTCCAATATAAATTATTCTTTTTAAAATTAAATTTTTTTTCAATATATTTCTCATTAAAATTTTATTCAAATGGTTCTTTAAAGTGATATGTCACTTATTCTTTTAAGATAGTTTTAAAACAAATGAAAACTCTTCACTTTTTTATCTACCATTTTCCACTTTTTCAAAGATGGTTTTTATTTAGTCAAAAAATAAATTGTATAATTACCCACTAAATTCTATTATACTGTTATGGGTTATAAAAATAATTTAAATCCATTACTACAATTGTTTTTGAATAATATCCACTACTTATAAATATATTTGTTTACTACTTTTTGGCACTATAAAACTCTATATTTTGTACATTTCTTCAAGGGTGTTCTCCATCAACCTATTCATTCATTTATTGGAGAATTTATTTAATTAACCACGTACTATTTATCTATACTTTGTGAATACTATATTATTTATTATCATGGTTGAAGATTATTTACCAAGAATGTTACAGAATACATTTGGATACCCATTTGTTCCATGGGATTACCATGTTATGATTATTAATGGAATTATAAATTATTTAATTAATTGATTCCGTTTTAAATTTACGTAAAAACAATTTTATTCCCATGTGCTTTGATGATATTTAGAATCATTTATATCTTACATCACACATGTATAGGGATATAGAGGTTGGGTTCTTACTACTCCCTCTACTATATGGTTTCATTTTAATATCTCTTGAGGTAATGTAGTGTGGGCCTTATTAGATATGATTTGAAATTATTGGGTGACACTTCATAGATTACTCTCATGACATAACTGGTGATCCTTCTAATATTAATACCGTGACCTAATGATCGTGTCTTCTTGAATATGTACACAATATAATAATACCCAATATTTTTTCAGTGTTGAAGTTCATTGTGTTTCTATTTCTCCGGGGAATGTAACATTATAATGCCATATTCCTATGATTGTACTCCATGAATCATGTTTTTATATAATAATTACATACTCTTTGTCCAAACAATATATTACTTTCATTTTATATTTCGTGTCATTTTATCAGGGAATATATACAACTCTTGTTTTTATAGTTTCATCTTAATAGGTAATTTATACATTATTATGTTTTATCATATGTTTATGATATATAACATTGGTTACATATTGATAAATATTTCCATTTTTATGTATTTGAGATATTATATTTCTTTATTTCCTTCCCATGGGTTATAAAGAAAAGAATAATCTTATGGAGTCTAAAAATGTGTCTACTATAGATTTATTTTAAAGAGATGTTCATGAATTTTATTAAATTATATTATTATATAGTAGATCCTCAATGAAAATAAATATTCCATTCATGAAATTATAAGATTATTCTTATTTTTAGGGTATATATTATGGAAATGTTTCTAAAATATATAATTTTTTATCTTGTAATTATATATTGTACTCCCTAATATAGAATTATATACATCACTTATCCTTATCAGAAAAAACAACCCTGAGATATAATAACTAGTATTTTCCTATCATCATGTGTACATTATCCTAAAATTTCATCATGAAAAAAAATAAATTATATATTTTTTATTATTCTATATAACATTTTCTTGAAATAATAAAACAAATTTCTTAAGGGAAGGAACATATAAGGTGTCATCATATTGGAACAAAAGATTATAGTGTATATATAACTACAAAATGGTGGTTCTAACATTAGGTATATAAATGATATAGAAGATCCTATTGATATAATGTAATAAAACATTATTGTAATGTTCATGAGATGTTGTGGGTTCTCAATTGGGTTTGTGAACATTTCTTTAGTAGTTACTTCTTACGATGGTTCTCAGTCACTCTTATGGAGGGGTTGTTATATTCTTCAATTCATATGATAGACTCTAACATGGATATTCTCTCCCTGTTAATCAGTTTATTATATAATAATAATTTCTTAGTTTTAAACTAAATCAATAAATTTCTAACATAGTTTTTCTTTCATATATATCAAAAATTTTACTAGTTTTATGAAATTTCTACTTCAAAATGGTCATAAATAAATTCAAATTTTATTAGATATTTGGATTACATATAGCTAATGGATTGGAAAGCTAATTAGTAATGATAAACATTATGTGATTATTTCTAGTAGATTTTTACACATATATACTCATAAAATTGAAGGATGGTGTGATTTATTAAATAGAAATTTTCAATGATCTATCATAGTGTCATGTTATCAATTGTGGGTATCTTTATCCACCACTTAGACTAAGAAGAAATTATAAAATTCTATATAACAAATTTATAAAATTGGTTTTTATTTTTTAGAGGGAGATCAAACCCATCATCAGAGTACATTATTCTATGACAATGCATGTGTTGTCAGAAACTAGGGTCCCCAAAATTTCCATTGAGAACATTTAAAATAAACTCAATATATTATAGAGTGGCTACAATTAAAAATTATATTTCATCTAGGTGATCCTTTCATACCACGAGAAACAATTCTAAAAATCTTGTATCAATATATGAACTATTGAGGAGTACATGTATTGAATGAGTGCTAAAATCGAATAGGATGCATTGGGGGGTTACTCATTGTGGTTGAAAAACATCAAGTCCTCACATAAAAGTATCTTTGATTTATTGATTAATGTGTTTTATATGGAATTAAATATTCATAAAAATATTCAGAGTGTATATCAAACTCTTCCTTGTAAATCAAGATAGATCATTGTGCATGGTTATATCTCCTTCTATGATGAATTCTGGTTTGGCTATTCTATTTACATTCTAGGGTACTGTAACCGAAAATGAGTTTCTATGATGCTATAGATCACTTAAGGATTCTCATTTTTTTATTGTATGGTGATTATAAGACATTTCTTCCAAACATAATTATAGTAAATATGTCTAAGTATTGTTCCATAACACCAGCTAATTCCGCTTTTTTACACATCAATATATTGTAGTCTCATTAATTCCTAGAATTTCCTAGATTTATGGGATAAAAATTTTTAGATTAAATTCATAACATATATATTAATATTCTTAATTAGGATTGTTAGGTATAGAGATATACAAATAAAATATGTGATACAAATAAAAATCAACCATATATCATAGAAACTATCCTATTTTATAATCCTTATATTGGTAACAAAGTATCATTTTTTCTTGATGGGGAATTTCAATGCTTCATCTATAAGTTCATCAGTATTTGTTATGGTTTCAATTTTTTGGTTCTCTTGAGAAACTATTGTCTTCATGAATTCACAATCTAGATGTTTCATCCAGCGAGGTGCATCCTCAAAATATGGTCTTTATTTTTGGATCTTGGGTATTGTGTGAATAATATAATGAAACAAAGAACATATGTTATTAGGATAGTACTACTAGCATAAAAACTAAATTTATATTATTGATTACTGAATTTAGTTTATTCTTTATTAGGGGTAACCGTTCACATTCTATATGGAACATTTTCGATCATTTTTCTTCACCACATAAAAAAATTTGTATCTATGGAGGGATATTTTATAGTAAATCCATACCCTTACACATATTTTATCATGGTTTTTAAGAAACATTTCCAATAATAATAACCTAACTATTGAAAAGCCTAGTGTATTTGGGAGGTATGGTTTATAAAAAATCAACTTTTTATCAAATAAAAAATCATTGTTAAACTTTAAAGTTTTCTCCAAAATGTCTCTGAGATTAAAAAACATCATCAGATATCCTTATAAATACATAAACAAAATGGGTGAGTGATAAACCCTAGCATGGGAACATGCATGATAAATAATCCTTTCATATGATTCAAATGACATAACATGATATCATAAAATAATAGGCTTGTGAAAAGTCATATGATAGCACGATATAAAGAACATGTCATCATAAGATCCCGAAATTATAATAATATGGAAACATAAAAATAAACAACATCATACAAAATGTTCAGGGATCACTATCTAATCTTTATAAAATAGTGGAGATATTTCAAAAATTAGATAAGTTTTACTCTATAATATCATTCATATCATCTCATTATACGTAAACATTACGCAGTTAATTGGATTTCTATATGGGTGCACCCATAATAACATGAACACACATATTTGTTCCAGATAAGGGAATCAAACATAATGAATAAACAAAATAAATAACCATTTAAATTAATGTGTTATATTGTATTGAACCAAATCAATTCAAAATATTACATATATGGGGGGGGAATTAAATATTTTAGATTCTCATTTTTGAAATAGTAATATTAATTCTCAAATATTGAGCCTTTTTTAAAAAATCCTTCATAAATGGTTATGAATTTTTTATATAATTGAACATTTTTAATGGTGTTTTTAATAATAAATAAAATTATTTAACTAAGTGAAATAATATTGACTTTTAATTGAGATAAAAGGAAAACCAAAATGTGGTTCCCAAAAATATTTCTTGATTTATAGAATAATGAATGGCTATAATAGCTTGAAATAGTGTAACATGAAAAGATTAATGGAAACAAATGTTCCCAAAAATCAGGATTTATTTTAAAGAAGGAGATGAGAAATGAACTTAATTTGTGTGTAAGCATAGAAAGGATCTAGAAAATAAAACAAGAACATTTGTAGGAGAAATATATGAATAATTTTGTAAAATTAAATGACAAAATGTATATAAATAATGTGTATTAATGATAAAAATGCCTAACCCCATGAAAAGAGGGTGGTTTATAATATTTCCCTACATCAGGTCCAGATTCACAATTCTCTTTCACTTAAAATACAAAATAATCAAATTATATTTTTTAAAATTTCATTATATAGAACATAATTCAACTATAAATTATTAAATATAATGATTTTATCTTTTTTTATAGATACTCATTTATAAAACAATTTTAATAACCTTTTACCTATGGTTGTTCATTCTATAGTCCCAACATCATGTTACTCATGGATGAATATGGAACTTCATTATGATGTGGTTCCATTACTCATGAAGTGTAATTATATGGATTTAATTTCTCAGTATCCTATAGTATTCACAATAAAAATCATCTTTTTGAGAGTATTAATACTATTTTCAAATGGTTAGTTCATTTTTGTAGGTATTGAGACCAAGATGACCTTTCATGATTTTATTTAAATTTAATAGTTTTTAATAATTAATAAAAATAAAAATAAAAATATTTATTTATTTGTATAATTTTTAAACATAAAAATTGAATTTATGTCAACCATTAAGGTGGTGGTGGAAAATGAAATTTTTAATTATTGGGGGCACTTAACCTATCATACTATGAACAATGATTTCATTTTACACTATACTGATGGGAGGTTCATAAATTGATATTAAATTAAGAAAAAAATTATATATATTTATTTTAATTATTTAATTATTTAATTTTTGATATATGAGTTGTGGAGGATGTGAAAAAATAAAATTATTAAAAGAGATAAGTGGATAATATTTTTTATTTGGATATCCTCTCTTTGGAATCACATTAAATCACTTTGGGGTGATATGTTGGTGATCCCAAAAGCACAAAGATGTGTAAGAGAGAATTTGAAAGATAAAATGATAGAATTTTGGAGAGATTCATGGCTTTGAAAGTTTGAGGTGAAGGGGTGGTGAGGCTGGTATTTATTTGGGGAGGAGAGGAGTAATTTTTTATACTTTATTAATTGGTTTATTATTTTTTCTAAAGAATAAAAAAAGTGATGGTTATTATGACTATATATATTAATAAATTAATCAGTTCTCAAGTTAATTATTTATTACACCATCCATTACTATCTTATTCATGTATTTTTATTATATCAAAACATATTGTATTTCTGAATATTATATTATGTACTAAAAAATCTATAATATTAGAAAAAAATTCCAACATTTCATCCTAACCATTTTTAAATGTTAAAATTAAAAAAACGAAATAATGTTTTTTAATATTATATTAAAAATATGATAAATTTAAATTTTAAATTAAAATCAATTTTTATTTGAAAAATTATTTTTTAAAAATTTGATCAATTTTCCAACACTTTGAAAAATTATAAATGGTATCATAAAACTATATTATCATTATAATGTAAAATAATATTATGTTATAAAATCATTTTATAAAAATAAAATTTCTTTTTCATCTTTATATTTATCCTAAAAAATATTAATAAAACTAACATGTTTTAGGACAAGAAAAAAAATATTTTATCAATTAAAAAATATTTACATATATCATGATATATATTAAATATATTAACATTATAGAAGATAAATATATATTATTTACAATTATATAAGAGATGTTATTATAATAATGTTTTTTTATTCTTGATTATTAGATTACTATTAAACTGTTAGATTACTATTTCAATTGTTTGATTTTTAATGGTCATATGGGTTCCCAACCTTCTATAAATATCTTATATTTCATTAATTATTAATTATCATAAATCTTATCTCATGATTATATATATATATATATATATATTTATATTAAAAAAATTTATTTACTTAAAAAATTATATTTAATTTCTATAATTGTTTTCATGAGGGAGATCATTTTAGAGGATTGAGAAGAACCAAATTTTCTTATTATTTTTTTCCTATTTTCTATTTGGGTCTCATTGTAATGATCATAATTTTATTAAGTATATTTATATTAAATATGTACATTCCAAGTCAATATAATCTTCCATATTTTATGAAATTATTTTGTATCATCCATTATATTTTTCCTCACATGTTATCAATATGGAAGTCATGAGGAAGATCACTAGTTAATCCATAATTTTGGAAGGCCATAAAAATGATGAATTTTGATTTAAGGAATATACATAATGTTTATTATAGATTTGGTTTAATATCACATTAGAGTCATTGTTATTTGAGTTAATATCATACATAAAATAATGATTATTTTGGGAAGGTGACTTGAAATGTGGCATCCCATTGTTTTAAACATAAATGACAACTTAGTAAAATAGTATTACCCATATCTGAGTTACTATATTGTCTAGTTAATCTCATTTTTAAGTGGATTCAATATAATACAACCAAATTGTAATCTAGCATAAAAATAGGATGAATTATTTATTCTTACATATATTCATATTCATGATATTTAATTCTATATATGGGGTGTTTAAATCCAATAGGATCCCAAATTTGTTTTTATATGACAACTTGGAGTTTTGGGGATAATCACTGGAAAGATCATTCCCCATTAAATAGAATAAAACTATTTTTTCCAGGGATTTAATCATATTTAGAAAAAAAATTAGATTTTTAATATTATATAAGCATCTCCCTTTCAATTTTTATCTCATATAAGACACTTTTATTCACACACATCCCTTTAAAATTCTCATTTCTTATAAAAAATCAACAAACACTAAAAAACTCGACCTATGTTTATAAAATTAAATATAAAATATAATTAATTCATTTAAATTATAGTTTTATCCAATTTCATAATCAATTAAAATTTTTACCTATAAATATATTAATCCCTTCAAACTGATTCAAAAAATTCTATAAATCACCTAAAATATTGAATTAATGTTATTTTCTCATTTAATTTTAAATTTTCCATAAGTATCAAAAATGTGTTAATTAATATAAAAAAGTGAGAATATAGATGAATATTTGGAAATAAAGAATAAATAAAATTTGAAACATTTGAGTTTTTTCATCATGTTAATGGGTCACTTTATGATATATTATTTTATAAATAGTCAATTATATTATGTTTTTCTATAGTGACTATAATTATATTGAATCTTGGGAATTTCTAGACATACATTTGGATTGGGATATATTTTCATATTATTCTAATTATTCACGGATTTTTTTATGGTTCAACCAAATTAACTCATGACTCTTCTTCAAGAAGAATCTGTTGAGTATATTTTGTACTCAACCCTATATTCATGTATCATTTTATAAATTGTATGATTATTTAAGTGGGGATGGAGTGACGTTATGGTTTAGAGTACATAGTATTGGTAGGAATTGGAGGAGTTTGCATTCTTTTAATTTTTATTATGGGTGTCTTCTAATCAATATTTAGAGTTTTTTTTCATAGATTATTTTCCTGGGTTTTATAAAAAATAATGCATAATTTCTTATGTGTAATTTTATATAACTATGGTGTGATTTTTTTTATTGATTTATGATTTTTTATTTAATATTTTTAATTCTTCTCATAAAAATATTTGATACCCTTAGTTCTCATCCCTAACTTATAACCTATTATAGAAAAAAATTATTGGTTACTCTTAATCTCACAGAATAAATAGTTCGAGTCTTGAAAATTATAGTTCATGAAAACAAAAACAAAAATTATTGAAATATATTTTTTATTTTATAATAATTAAACCTAACACTAAAACATAATGGGAAACCTCTAATGAAGGGGATATATGTAAAATATTCTTAACTCTCACTAAAAAATGATGATATCCAAAAACATTCTAAACTAGACTCATTAATCATATTCAATTATATATGATTGGAGGGAGCTCAAAATAATTTTTATCCATTGAATTATTTGAAATAATATCTCTTCCAAATATTAATAAATATCTCATTTGGGATCATGTATTCTTTTGATCCTAAAAACAATCAACATTAGAATTAAAAAATATTTGTTTTATATATTTTGAGTATCATAATATTTATTAAACCCTTGAGTGTGTCATGATAGTCATTTGATACAATAATGTTTTCCCAAAATTGTAGATTTAATGTACTTAACAAATAAATTTACAATAATATATATTTATTATAAATTCAATATTTTGAATGAATTAATGATTATATAACACCCAAATATGGTAATTTATGGCCATTTTGTTCTTCACTATCATTGTAAATTCATAATATATAGGAATTAAAAAAACATATCGTAAAATCAGTAGTGTACTTAAAGGATACATGTTATCTATTTAAAACAATCATTGAACTTTTGTATTATTTTTTTGGTAATGAAAAAACCTATATTCAAGAAAAATAACACGTAATCCACGGTGGGACATTGAAATTAAAACTATTTCATTTAAAACTAATTTTTAAATATTTAATAATCATGGAAAAGCATATTAAGATCCAAAATAATTTTGAAACTATAAATATATATTATATTGATAGAAAATCGAGATTGAACCCCCATTATAAAACCATTAAAATTTTATTATCAATTTTATTACCAAAATTTATTGAAAACTCGCACATATAATAACAAAGCATATGGTCAAATTTCTTATATTACAATAATGAATTTCTAAAAAATCGAAATAGATCACTCAAATCTTGAAAATTCTATAAAAACCATAAATCCATTAGATATTTTCATAAAACCGTGATTTTTGTATATAGGTATAATATCAAAATATCCTTGAAACATAATTCTTTTATATTATGTAAATATAATGTCCTGAGATACATAAATTATGTAACAAAAAATATTATAGAATATTTTTCATCAAAATCTAGCTTGGGCCTTTATAAAAATCAAATAAGCTAATAATTATTCATATCATAATGATAAATTAATTTAATTTATCGTTCAACCACTATATAAATTATAATCATTATTTATAATGGTAATTTCACAATAATAAAAGAAACACATTTTTCTAGTTAGTATATCACATATTTGATTAAATCATATCATTTATTCCAAATTTTTATTATAAAAAAATCATCCCCTAATTTAGGTTCATGGTCTTAATCAAGGATACCAATTTCAACATTATATGATAATATATCACCAAAAATTATATCTACTAAATTCCATCATCTATTATTGTTACATAAATTAATAAATATTTCTCATTAATAGAATAATTAATCATTATTTTCCAATGTTATGATCAACACAATTTATAAATTCCCTGGGATCATTTACATTATCAATATTAATTACTTGATTATGTTTCTCATGATTAAAATTTCTAAAATGTAAACTCTGTAACTTTCATCATTTTAGAAAATGGTAGGAATAAATATTACTCTTTCTGATAAAGTCTCCTTTAAATATATCTATTCTTGTTTGTGTGTTTCAAATGTGTATGCAGAATTTTGTAACAAAATTTTTTTATCATTAAATGCATTAATTAATTTATTCTCTAAATTATATATATTGATGAAATTCTAAACATAAAATTCATTCATGTTTATAAAAGGATAGTAATGGAATAATCATGATGTTTTTTAAGATATTTAATTTTATTATTATTTATTTACCAAAAATAATGAAAGACACAAACATATATAAAAATAATAATAAATAAAACATGTAAATAATATAGATATTTTCATTGTTTTTATGTAATATTTTATCTAACAAGAATCATGTATAACATCAGTGTCATACCTTCCTTATGATCCAATTTTTTCCATTGTTGCGGTACATCGTGTACATATAGAAATTAACTAATTGTTTATAAATGTGACATATCTTGTTCATGATCATAGTATAATTAAAACTGGGCATATTTATGATTTTTTTATATGAACAATTGTTTTTTATATAAAATTCCATTCAACTATTCGTAAATGAGCAATTATAATCTGAAATGATCTATATATTGGTCATAAATGTTTTATAAAATATTTAGCTCTAACATTTTGAGTGTGATAAATATAAAAAAAATATTAAAAAACTATTATTATCAACATGAATTGATTATTAAATAAATATGATGAATAATCATTATATGTTCAATTTTAATATACTTATTCATGTAATTTTGGAAGTGCACAAATAATTTAATTATTTGGAAAATAATTATCAAAAAGTACTTTTTTACGGTTATTAGTAATAATAAATTAGAAAATATTATATATTCTTCAATTAAAATTGATGAATAATGAATTTTTCATTTTTTGAAGTTATTAAATAATAAATATGGGAATGAATAAATTTCATGAACAAAGGGGCCTTGATCATTTTTCAGTCTTGTATTTGTATAATTATGTTTCTTTGGGAACAAGTTTGATATGATTAATCATTATATTGAAGATCTCCTTTATCTATAAATTTATGTAAATTAATACATTTAATAATATTTCTTATCATAATTTATAATATCCCAAGATTTATAAAAAATAGTATGCTCGATAACGTATACAATATGAAAACCCATGATTAAGAGAACAACGTAATATTATTTTATAAATAAGTTCATTGTAACCTGGTAATTTAATTATTGGGTATGAATAGTAATAACCAAATTCTGAAATATTTATTATTTTTACATTATATAATATTTTATTTAATAATTATTTTAAAAAAAACTTTAATTTTGATAAATTTATTTTATTCTTTACCAATATGTTTTCTTCCAATGATTTTTTTTTCTTTTAATTAGAAAATAATATAATAAAACTATTTAAAATTCAAAAAATTATATAATTTTATAAAATGATTTTTTGAAAATATCATATAAAAAATAACCTTTTTGATTTTTATTGTTTTTTCTAAAAATATTTATATTTCTAATGAAAAGTAAAAAAATATTTCTTTTTTTATTGAAAACTATATTTCTATTTCATGTACCTAAAGAAGAAAATTATTTTTTAAATGATTTAAATGAACAGATACCTCAATTAAATTATTTATAATCTAATTATTATCTTTTGAATTATTTTTATTCTATAATTTTTCATAAACCTATTTTTATACTTAAAAAACATTTTTCAAAAAAATTATTCTTCCCTATATTTTAAGGTTTAATTTTAAATTAATTTTCACAACTATATTGAGTTGAATTTAATAAAATTGAATCTATATTTATAATAATAATAATAATTAAAATTATTTAATAATATCAACATAATTATTTTCATAATGAAAACAGAAAAATTATCAAAATCGGTTACCATAGTTGATGGTAAAATATATTTATGAGGGCACAAAGTAATTTTGTAAGAGCTAAAATGTCTTATAAACATCATTAATTATTATTTTTTTGAGATATTTTGACCCTATATCATCTAAAATTTGGTAATGGTCCATCGACTTATTTAACTTTAGAAAGATGTTATTATATTTAATTCTTTTAAAAATTATAAGTGTATCCTCTACCACACTAATAAAAGGACACCCACAATCCTATCCTCTCCACACATAGATATCCTCTTGGTTCATCTAAGACCCACCAAAATCCCTTATATACCTCTATATTTACATCACTGATTCCCTTGTATAAAAAAACAACCCTCTAGAAGATTTTTTCATAAACCAAATGAATTTTTCCATAGAAGATATGACGCCCCGACCCCAGTTACCTAGAGTCGGTGCATTATTACATAACATTGGCATGATCACAAGAAAGATCAAATCTTGAAAGACCGATTGGTTTAGTAGCCATGGAAACACTAGATATATTCTTAAAGTTTTACATTACATAATGAAGTGAAAAACTACTACAACAACATATTGTCTCCATAATCCACACTATTATCCCCTCATAATATCCCTGCAGGTCATTCATAATTTACATATTCACATCCTGGGAAAAATAAAACATAGAAAAGGGGTGTGCTGAAATGCCCAGTAAGGATAACAATATAGCAGAAACTTTCATAAATAAGAATAAACATTTAATCCAATTTATAACTAAAACAAAAGCCTTTTAAACATGAACTTCTACAAAGTATGGAAAAAGTAAAATGAAATAATTCCATTTACTTATTCACATGGATATTCTACTAATCGAACAATCACATGCAATATCAATAACCACTTTCATAATGATAGAATGCATAATGCCAGACTATCATAACCACATAGCCAAGGCCTCAAGCCAAGACTACAAATAAGATTTTGCCAAGGCCTTGTTCCAAGACACTAGTTTGTCTCATGAGACCTACCGATGCATCGAGGAGCTATAGCAGGCTCCACCCGTCACATATTTAGTCCAATGCATTCCCAAATGAAAAGGTTTAAACATAACATAAACATTCGTATTAAAACTAGCATACGAAATGTCAATAATTTCACCATAAACCATGAATGGTATAAAAATAGCACATCCACAGTCAAACATATCACAAAACCTTCAAAAAAATATATAAGTTTTGTATCATAATAAATAAACTTTAAATAAGGGTAAAATCTATCAAAGGATGTTGACATAGATGAAATCAAAATTCTTTTTAAAGAAATATCTCTTTCTATTTTGAAATAATTTAAGAGTCATATATTTATAAAATAAAACATTTTCTTTGAAAAAATTCTAATAATCTTGTAAGGGAATCTTCAAAGATTTTATAACGGCGAAAAATAGCCGCAACCGCCGTATAAGTTAAAAAAAACATTCTTACCTTAATTCTGTCGAAAAGGTTAAAAAGCACCTTGTTTGGAAAACGACAGAAATATTCCTTTATAAACCTCTTATAAAAAGTCAAAAAAGGGTATAAATGACTTTAACCCATATTTTAGTAAATATTAAATTTGTTTTTAAATTCATTTTTAAGAAACATGGATGTGGATGATAAAGAGATCCCAGTAGATTATTACGTATAAACAACCTCAGATAATGAAGAGATTGTAAAATAAACCCTTACCTTGTACTTTTCCTTTGTTGGGGTAGGCTAACCTCTTGTATAATGGTAAAATAATTGTTATTAAATTATACAAGAATCATATACATTAATATGATATCATATATGATCTTTTAACATTGATTTGTTAATAATATCTTAGTATTATCGTTGTTTCGGGTGTTAACTTACTCATTTTATTTTATATGTTTTGTTACGTAATCCATGTTTGTAATGGTTAGGTTGTATATTACTCATATCCACAATGATATCAAGTCCTTAAAAATCATTTTTAAATCATCAAATGATAATTATACTTGAATGGATACGATGGAGAATGAATCTCATCACGTTCGTGGAGACTGTAGTCCGTACGTACGCACGACCGACAATATAATTATTTTGATATTAAAATAATATATAAATGGATGGTATATCATATATACAGAATCATTAACATGTTATATTTATTATTTACATGAGTTAAACATCATTATTATACCCATCCAAATAATAATATATTGAATAACAATTACACCACGACGTGGAGACGGTAAGCCGTACGTACGCACGTATGGTGAAATGTTATTCAATGGGTGGATAGAATACTGGAGTTATTATTTTAGAATGGTAATAACAAAGTTAGAAGATGTGGAAGAAGAAAGGAACATGGAAAAGGGTGGTGAAATCATTACCTCTTCTTCGGGTTCTTCCTTTTGATTTGCTCAAAAGGGCTCCATAAGTTGGCATTCTGATCAAACTAAGGCCTCTAGGTTGTAGTGAGGGAATTTGGGAGAGTATTTGGGCAGAGTTTGGCCAAACAAAAAGGCTTTTAAGGTGTCAAGAAATGAGAAGTAGGAGTGCCTTTTTATAAGAGGGGTGAGGGGCACCTTTGGAAAAGCTAGAAATATTAATTTATAATAAATTAATATTCGGTTTTTAATGGATCCAATGTTGATTATTTAAATTTTAAGGTGGGTATAGGTAGAAAACCATTCAACCAATAGAATTTATATAGGTTTGGGTTACAATATTAACCTTATCTTTAAGTATTAACTCTTAGTTAATTAGTTTGACATTTACCATGTCACTTTGTATTTTTATATTATATAGTTAATACAATTACTATATACATCCAACCAACCCCTAAGTGGTACATTAATGATACAAATATCATAATATAAGTCTCTTGGCCGAACCATAGATTTTTAGGAATTTAATATCAATTAATAATATAATATTTGTTTTAAAAACTATTTTATGTCAATTTTGAGACTATTCAATAGTTGATTTTTGTGAAACTCAAAATAGAATGATTACATCAAAAAAAGATAATTAAATCAATCCTAATATGTCATATTATCCTATAAAATTAGTGTGATTCATTAAATGTCTCAAATTATATTTATTTCGGTATTTATAATATCAATTATTTTAATTTTTCACTATTAAGGTAATTACTGCATCATCATTGTGTCATAAATAAATTAAATTATTTAATGTCTAAAAATTATAAATAAAATATCATTATTTAGGAAATATTTGTTGCTTTCTAATGAATATTTATAGTCGAAAATCCAACATATATAACCCTATATAGAAATTGTTTTTCTAAAAGATATATACTTATGTCATTTTTTTACTTATTTTAACTTAATTAAAATTAAGTGTCCCTATGACCTACAAGTGGCTCCATGGGGTCCCAAAATCGACCCAAAGATTCATATGATCGAAAATGTATCAACAAATAAAGATAGGACACGTTTTAGTGTAATTTAGTATAATTATAATATTATTTTTTAACCCTTATTTACCGGATTTACCCTTAAGCATGGTAAATAAAATATTTACCGAAGTAATTATTCAAAATGACTAAAAATAAAAGTTATCTATTTACACAATTTGAACATACTGATTCCAAATATGGAATCCATTTTTCCAAATTCAAAACACAGAAGTGGTAGAAATTAATTTAAAATTAATTCCTGTTGTTAAAACAAAAATCATGTTTTTAAAAGATAATAACTATCAAAAGATTGACACTTGTTTATGTCCGGTTTAGTTGTAAAATTATGTCCAATGACCAAAATTGTAATAAATGGTAAAAATCTATTCTAAATATACTTTAAAACTACTCAAATTCATAATTTATCACTATTAATTATTTTGATTAAAAAAGTTGTTTTTAATTAAAATTTAGTAATTTTCACTATTCATCAAAATATTAAAGTTATCCAAAAAGTACCAAAATTTCTCTTTAGGCTAAATTCGATATTACGAATCCAAAAATGAAGTCCATTTTGAAATATAAAATATATATAATTTCAAAAAGTAGGTATTAATATTCATAACGGCTAGTTTAATTGGTTATGGTGTGTTAGAACTCGGTGTTGCGTACAACGCACGCTATCACATTATTCAGAGAGAAGAGTATCGTAGAAGCTTGGGGTGTTACATTCTCCCCTCCATCAAATAACTTCTTCCTTGAAATTTTATGAATACTACCACATTAAAAGACTTAGGTGGTTCTTCATCATAAGTTCCTCGGGTTCCCATGTTGCCTCTTCCATCTTATGGTTTCTCCACAAAACTTTTACCCGACGCGTCGTCCGGTTTCTCAGTACTTGTTCTCTCGTATCAAGAATCCTGACGGGATCTTCACAATAAGACAGATCGGGTTCCAGTTCTAATTCTTCATAGGTGAGTATATGCGTTGTGTCAGGCATGTATTTCCTCAACAGAGATACGTGGAACACATCGTGAACTTTGGAGAGACTTGGCGGCATTGCCAATCGGTAAGCTACGGCCCCAATTCGTTATAGAATTTCGAAAGGTCCGATGTACCTGGGACTCAATTTACCTTTCTTACAAAAACATATGACTCCCTTCCATAGAGATACCTTCAGGAAAACATGATCACCGACTTGACATTCCAAATCCTTCCTTCGATTATCGGCATAGCTCTTCTGCCTACTTTGAGCTGCTTTGATGTGATTTTGGATTACATTCACTTTTTCCATCGTTTCCTCCACTAGTTCTAGACCTACATGTTTTCATTCACCAAATTCATCCCGACAGGTTGGTATGAGACATCTCTTTCCATATAACGCTTCATATGGTGCCATCTGAATTCTCGAATGGAAGCTATTGTTATAGGAAAATTCTACCAGAGGTAAATACTGATCCCACATACCCTGAAAGTCAAGTGAGAAAGATCTGAACATGTCTTCTAAGGTTTGAATAGTCCATTCTGATTGTCCGTATGTCTGAGGGTGGTAATCAGTTCTCAAATGAAGTTCAGTATCCAGGTATTTCTGAAGACTTTTTTAGAATCTTGAAGTAAAACGGGGATCACGATCAGAAACAATCGATAGGGGTACTCCATGAAGTCTCACAACTTCATTAATATATAGTCTTTCTAGACGTTCCAGGGGTAGATCTTCTCTTATAACAATAAAATGTGCTGACTTGGTAAGACGATAAACAATAACCCATATTGCATCATTCCTTCTAGGAGTCTTTGGTAGTCCCATGGAAAAGTCCATCGTAATATTGTCCCATTTCCACTCCAGTATGGGAAGAGGTTGCATGACTCCTCCAGGCTATTGCCTTCCAGCTTTCACTTGTTGAAAAACCATACATCTTGACACAAAATCAACAATATCCCTCTTCATGTTGTCCCACAAAAAATGTTCCTTCAAATCTCTATACATTTTGGTGCTCTCAAGATGTATAGAGAAATTGGAACCATGGGCATCATCCAGCAATTCCCTTTTTAGATCAGGTATATCGGGAACACAAATTCTCTTCCCAAATTTCAAAATTCCATCTTCATACACAAAGTCTATCAATCTCCCATCATTCAAAGATATAATCTTCTTTAGAAATTCTTCATCATCGGTCTGAGAACTCTTAATCATTTCTAGTAAAGATTTTTTGGCAACCATTTGAAAAATCATTGATGTTTCACCTTCCATGGTTATTCCCATGTCCATATTCACTAGATCCATTAAATTGGATCCCTTTCAATTCTAATATTGTTCAAAATTCCATGATCTTTTCTTCTCAAAGCATCTGCCACCTTGTTTGCCTTCCCCGGGTGGTAGTGTATCGTGCAATCATAATCCTTGAGTAATTCAAGCCATCTCCTTTGCCTCATGTTGAGTTCTTTTTGTGAGAAAATATACTTCAAACTCTTCTGATCAGTATAAATCTCACATTTTTCACCATAGAGGTAGTGCCTCCATATCTTCAAAGAAAATATCACAGCTTCTAACTCGAGATCATGAGTAGCATAGTTTTGTTCATGAATTTTCAACTGTCGTGATGCATAGGCAATAACCCTATTATTCTGGATAAGGACACAACCAAGTCCTTTCTTCGATGCATCACTATAAATAACGAACTCATCATTCCCCGATGGTAGAGTCAATATATGAGCATTGACTAATCTTCTCTTCAGTTCTTCGAAACATTCTTGACACTCTTTTGTCCATAAAAATTTAACCCCTTTACGTGTGAGCTTCGTTAATGGGTTATCCAATCGGGCAAAATTCTGGATGAAACGTCGATAATAACCTGCTAAACCAATAGAACTACGTACCTCAGTTATACTCGTCGGTGCTAGCCATTATTGGATTGCCTTAGTCTTAGAAAGATCAACAAAGATTTCATCTTTAGAGACAATATGGCCATGAAATGAAATCTCCTGAAGCCAGAATTCACACTTGCTAAACTTCCCATATAATTCATGTCTTCTCAGAGTCTTCAAGATAATGCGCAAGTGATTTTCATGATCTTCGTAGCATTTTGAGTATACCAAGATATCATCAATAAATACCACCACAAATTCATCGATATACTCCTTGAAAACTATATTCATCAGATCCATTAATACAGAGGGTGCATTAGTCAATCCAAAAGGCATTACAGTAAACTCGTAATGCTCATACCTGGTTTGAAATGTTGTCTTCGAATTGTCTTCCTTCTTCACACACAACTGATGGTGTCCAGATCGAAGGTCAATATTTGAAAAGTATTGAGCTCCATGCAGTTGGTCAAATAAATAATCAATTCGAGGTAGGGGATACTTATTCTTTATTGTTATAGCATTGAACTCCCTATAGTTGACACATAACCTCATAGATCCACCTTTCTTTTTAACAAAAAGAAAAGGGGATCCCCATAGAGAAACACTAGGGAGAATAAATCCCTTATTACTCAATTCCTCTAGTTTTTTCTTTAGTTCAAATAATTCTATAGTGGCCATTCTATAAGGGGTCATCAATATAGGCCTTGATCTAGGAATTGAATCATTGGAAAACTCAACTTCTCATTCTGGAGGATGTCCTGGTAAATCTTCCGGAAATACGTCTACATATTCTTTCACAATAGGTACATCCTCTATTTGAACATTCCTTTCCTCACCCACAGTTATTTCATTCTCTTCCTCCCCAATAATTAAATTTAGTTGAGCTACTGGGGGTGGATCTAGATAAGAATTAGGTGGTGACGATTCTGCTCTAAAGATAAGGTGTTCCTTATCATCATCATCAATAATCATAACCTCTTTCATCTTACAATAAATCTTCACATCATAGTCCAGAAGCCAGTCCATACCGATGATTATATCGAACTCAATCATAGATATGACGATGAGATCAGCAGATAAAGAACATTTATGTGCTCTAATGGGGACTGATTCACAAAAATTTGTTGCAATGATACTTCCCTTATGAGTTTTAACTGACAACTCCCTTGTTAAATCAAATTGTAAATATCTAATTTTCTTAGAAAACTGAAAAGATATGAAACAATGCGATGATACATAATCAAATAATGCATTTGCTAAACTTGAGGAAACCATTAAATTACCTTCCACCACGTCTTTCGGAGCTTCTACCTCAGTAGTAGTGATAGCATAAGCTTGGCCTTGATCCCTTGGCCTTTTCTGAGGTAAGTTCTCCCGACGCTTAGGACATTCATTAGCATAATGTCCCATCTACCTGAAATTGTAGCACTGAACATTGGAAGCTTCCTTCTTCCTCTTGCAATCACGAGCTTTGTGGCCTTTTTCACCACACTTGTAATAGACTCCCATTCCCTTCAAGCAAGTACCAGGGTGTTTCTTCCCACATTTACCACAGGATGGATATTCAACCTTTCCCTTCTTCCCCTTATTTACATTCCCAGATTGATCAGCAGGTCTCTTATTATCATGCTTTGCTTTAAATTCATAAGACTTAGAGAATTCCTTTTCGGTCTTGATAGCACATGAGACAATGTCTTCGTACGATGAAAAGGATTGCGAGACTAATGCTCGATGGAGAAATGGTTTTAACCCACCAAATAAATGATCAATCTTACTTCATGGGTTACGTATATAATCTCCAGCATACCTTTCTAACCTTGTATAGTTAGCCTCATACTTTGCGACATTCTCATCCACCTTCTGTCTCAGACTCAGAAATTGCCTTTCCATATCTGCTCGATGGTCACGAGGAAAGTATTTATTCTAAAAACAGATCTTTGAACTCCCTCCATTCCATATTTGATACTTCATCATATTCCTTCGTGTTTTGAATCAATGACCACCATTGATCAGCATCTCCAGTGAGGCGGTAAACTGCCATGATAACTTTTTCCTTTTCACGACTCCCCAAAGCCTGAAATATTTTCTCTAGGGAATTTATTCATTGCTCAGCTACTAAGGGATTTGTACTCCCATTGAACATTGGTGGTTGTTGTCTCATGAATCGATCTAACATTGATCCTCCACGTTGCGGATCAGGGTGCACCATACGGGTAAGGTTATTATTCATAACCTGAGTGAGTTGTCCCAGTATGGTGATTAGCTGATCGGCACCAGTAGCGTCACTAGCTCCACTATAATTATCTTGAGCAGGAGGGAAATCCCTACATAGAGTGCGTGCATCGATACGGTTTTTGTTTCTTCCACTAGGCGCCATTTCTAAACAGTGGAATAAACAAGATCAGTTTATGAATCAAAATACATAATCTGATACTTATAAAACACTTAACATAAATTGAACTATTTATGGATATAATCCATAATCATAAGAATGTTTTTTTCGAGGAAGTATATTCTAATAAACCCTTCATAATGATTTGTAAAGAAAATAAGGGTTATCCTAAGAATATCCCATGGGAGTGTCGTAACCAAGTGTGCAGCAAGGCCCGTTGTCGTGCACTAGTTCTTGTTCGAGTCTAGCTCAAAGCAGTGTTTTCGGGTTTTACCCCTAGGTACATCTATGCCAGAGCCGCCTCTACCTGCTCCTATCCAGACATGGATGTATTGCTTGGAAAACTCACAAAATCTCTACAATACCAAAATTCTAGGAATTTCTTCTATACTAATCCTCAAAGTTCATCTTAGGTCTACGTGCTCTAATCAGAGTTTATCTAAATCTAGCTTCCAAGGTTTTTACTAAACTTCCTCTGATTCCAACTGTAACGCCCCGACCTTAGTTACCCAGAGTTGGTGCATTATTACATAACATTGGCATGATCACATGAAAGATCAAATATCGAAAGACCAATTGGTTTAGTATCCTTGGAAACACTAGATATATTCATAATGTTTTACATTACATCATGAAGTGAAAAACTACTACAACAACATATTTTCTCCATAATCCACACTATTATCCCCTCATAATATCCCTCCAGGTCATTAATAATTTACTTCTTCACATCCTGGGAAAAATAAAACATAGAAAAGGGGTGAGCTCAAATGCCCAGTAAGGATAACAATATAGCGGAAACTTTCATAAATAATAATAAACCTTTAAGGGAATGTATAACTAAAACAAAATCCTTTTAAACATGAACTTCAACATAGAATGGAAAAAGTAAAATGAAATAATTTCATTTACATATTCACATGGATATTTTACTAATCAAATAATCACATGCAATATCAATAACCACTTTCATAATGATGGATTGCATAATGACAAACTATCATAACCACATAGCCAAGGCCTCGTGCCAAGACTACAAATAAGGTTATGCCAAGGCCTTGTGCCGAGACACTAGTTTGTCTCATGATACCTACCGATGCATCGAAAAGCTATATCGGGCTCCACCCGTCACATATTAAGTCCAATGCATTCCTATATGATAAGGTTTAAACATAACATAAACATTCGTATTAAAACTAGCATACAAAATGTCAATACTTTCACCATAAACCATGAATGGTATAAAAATAGCACATCCACATTCAAACATATCACAAAACCTTCAATACAATATAGATGTTTTGTATCATAATAAATCAACTATAAATAAGCGTAAAATCCATCAAAGGATGTTGACATAGATGAAATAAAAATTCTTTTTAAAGAAATATCTCTTTCTATTTTGAAATCATTTAAGAGTCATATATTTATAAAATAAAACATTTTATTTGAAAATATTCTTATAATATTGTAAGGGAATCATCGAAGATTTTTTTAACGGCGAAAAATAGCCACACCCGCCGTATAAGTTAAAAAAAACATTCTTACCATAATTCTGTCGAAAAGGTTAAAAAGCACCTTGTTTGGAAAACGATGGAAAGATTCCTTTATAAACCTCTTATAAAAAGTCAAACAAGGGTATAAATGACTTTAACCCATATTATAGTAAATAGTAAAAAAAAATTGAACTTCATTTTTAAGAAACATGGATGTGGATGATATAGAGATCCCAGTAGATTATTACGTATAAACAACCTCGGATATTGAAGAGATTGTGAAATAAACCCTTAACTTGTACTTTGCCTTGGTTGGGGTAGGCTAACCTCCTGTATAATGGTGAAATAATTGTCATTAAATTATAAAAGAATCAAATACATTAATATGATATCATATATGATCTTTTAACATTGATTTTTTAATAATATATTAGTATTATCGTTGTTTCGGGTGTTAACTTACTCGTTTTCTTTTATATGTTTTGTTACGTAAGCCATGTTTGTAATGGATAGATTGTATATTATTCATATCCAGAATGATATCAAGTCCTTAAACATCATTTTTAAATCATCAAATGATAATTATACTTGAATGGATACGATGGAGAATGAATCTCATCACATTCGTGGAGACGGTAGTCCGTACGTACGCACGAGCGACAATATCATTATTTTGATATTAAAATAATATATAAATGGATGGTATATCATTTATACAGAATCATTAACATGTTATATTTATTATTTACCTGAGTTACACATCATTATTATACCCATCCAAATAATAATATATTGAATGACAATTACACCACGACGTGGAGACGGTAAGCCGTACGTACGCACGTATGGTGAAATGTTATTCAAAGGGTGGATAGAATACTGAATATGGTTGTACCATATTTATAATAACATCACAGTATATATATGATACTGGAGTTATTATTTTATAATGGTAATAACAAAGGAAGAAGAAGTGGAAGAAGAGAGGAACATGGAAAAGGGTGGTGAAATCATTACCTCTTCTTTGGGTTCTTCCTTTTGATTTGATCCAAAGGGCTCCTTAAGTTGGAATTATGATCAAACTAAGGCCTCTAGTGTGTAGTGAGGGAAGTTGGGAGAGTATTTGGGCCAATTTTGGCGGAGCCAAAAGGCTTTTAAGGTGTGAATAAATGAGAAGGAGGAGTGCCTTTTTATAAGAGGGGTGAGGGGAATCTTTGGAAAAGCTAGAAATATTAATTTATAATAAATTAATATTCGGTTTCTAATGGCTCAAAAGTTGATTATTTAAATTTTAAGGTGGGGATAGGTCGAAAACCATTAAACCAATAGAATTTAGACAGTTTTGGGTTACTATATTAACCTTATCTTTAAGTATTAACTCTTAGTTAATTAGTTTGACATTTACCATGTCACTTTGTATTTTTATATTATATAGTTAATAAAATTACTATATACATCCAAGAAACCCCTCAGTGGTCTATTAATGATACAAATATCATGATATAAGTCTCTTGGCCAAACCTTAGATTTTTAGGAATTTAATATCAATTAATAATATAATATTTGTTTTAAAAACTCTTTTATGTCAATTTTGACACTATTCAATAGATGATTTTTGTGAAACTCATAATAGAATGATTACTTCGAAAAAAGTTAAATAAATCAATCCTAATATGTCATATTATCCTATAAAATTATTGTAATTCATTTAAAGTCTCAAATTATATTTATTTGGGTATTTATAATATAAATTGTTTTAATTTTTCACTATTATGGTAATTACTGCATCATCAATGTGTCATAAATAAATTACATTATTTAATGTCTAAAAATTATAAATAAAATCTCATTATGTGGTAAATCGCATTATATTTCTATTGAATATTTATAGTCGAAAATCCAACATATATAACCCTATGTAAAAAAAAATTCGAAAAGATATATAATTATGTCATTTTTGTACTTATTTTAACTTAATTAAAATTAAGTGCCCCTATCACCTACAAGTGGATCCATGGGGTCCCAAAATCTACCAAAATATGCCTATTGTCGAACATGTATCAACCAATAATGCTAGTACACGTTTTAGTGTAATTTGGTATTATTATAACATTATTTTAAACCCTTATTTACAGGATTTACCCTTAACCATGGTAAATAAAATATTTTCCGAAGTAATTATTCAAATTGTCTAAAAATAAAAGTTACCTATTTACACAATTTGAAAATCCTGATTCCATATATGGAATAAATTTTTCCAAATTCAAAACACAGAAGTGGCAGAAATTAATTTAAAATTAATTCTTGTTGTTAAAACAAAAAGCGTGTTTTTAAGAGATAATAACTATGAAAAGATTGAAACTTGTTTATGTCAGGTTTAATTGTAGAATTATGTACAATGACCAACATTGTATTAAATGGTAAAAATATATTATAAATATACTTTACAACCACTCAAATTCATAATTTATCACTATTAATTATTTTCATTAAAAAAGTTTTTTTAAATTAAAATTTACTAATTTTCACTATTCATCATAATATTAATGTTATCCAAAAAGTACCAAAATTTCACCTTAGGCTAAATTCGATATTAAGAATCCAAAAATGAAGTCAATTTTGAAATATAAAATATATATAATTTCAAAAAGTAGGTATTAATATTCATTACGGCTAGTTTGATTGGTTATGGTGTGTTAGATCTCGGTGTTCCGTACAACACATGCTATCACATTATTCAGAGAGAAGTGTACCGTAGAATCTTGGGGTGTTACAGAAGAGGTATAGTTCATTATACCTCATTTTTTTATTCTCAAAACACATTCAAATAATATATAAAAATGATAAAATAACAACAATTTTATTTTATATATACTGAGATGTTTTAAGTTAATGGAATACCATATATATATCTCGAATTCCCTCAACTACAAATTGAAATCATTGATCATTTGTATGGAGGACTACCACATTCGGAATAGATGTTATTATTTTTTCAATCTTCATCTCTAATATGGGTAATAATGATTGGTTTAGTTTATATGAATGTTATTATCTAAATATTTATCATTATATAAATAATACAAGATATATTTTTTAACACTTCTATTCAATTTATAATAAAAACATCATCTCTGAGTATGTGTGGACTGAAATAGCCACGAATAGAAGTGATTCATTTTCACCACCATATCACATGGATAATATATAAATATGTTTATTTAGTTAACTTATAAGGTATTTATGATATATTTTTCTTTATGTAAATATAAAATAACATGTAACTTTATTCCATCATGAATATTGAAAAATGAAAAATGTACTCATGTGAATGTATGGAGTACCATCTCCCTGATTGTAATGTAGTTCATTTTTCATAACAAAATTTCATGGTTGGTTTTAAATGTATAATTGATTCATTTATATGAAAATTATTTCATGGTTATTATTCATGATATGTTGGAACATTTTTTTCTTTTACCAAAGTCAACCTACAAAATTCATTTTTCACATATGAACTCAATATCATCATAATGGCCAACATGAACTTTATTGATTAAAAAATTAATATAACATTGAAATAAATTAAATAAAAGAAATAAAATGTTTTCAAATGTTTTTTACAAAATTAAATAATTAATATACTTTTATTATATAATAAGATAGAGAATGTACATGATGTGCCAAACCATTGGTAAATGATTTCGTCTAAATTTCCACTTCATCTATATATATTTGGGATTACACACCTATTTCCTTTTTTTAATTTCTATAAAGATAATTTTTGGTATACAAAAATAAAATCTATTTATTCATGATTATTAATTATTCATTTTGAGTTACTCATTCTTATGTAATGTTTAAATTAAGTGTCATTATTTATTCTCTTTGGATCATGTATACTACTCTTCCAAGTGTATATTTTTCAATGTTATTTTACAAAAAAAAATTATTACATAGATTAATTATTATGAAATGTTATGTCCTCTATAATATTTTACTTGATTTGAATGGAATATTTGTAATGTTTTTTCCAAAAGGGACACTATAAACATTTTTCAAATAAAGTAATATTGAATTTTTTCTTTTTAATGTATAAAATGTTAAAAATAATCCCACCAACATAACCATTTTACACTATTTTGGTTATATTATATTATTTCAGTGGTTTTACAAAGAAATCTCTTTAATGAAATATTATTTTAATATTTCCCTTAAATTTCCCAAAATAATTGATTTTTTCAAAAGAGTCATTATTTTTGATGAATTAATGGTTATCTCTCATATCTCTATTAATTTTATGGTTTTTTAATTTCTATTGAAATTTTCACATTCTTATAGTGATTTTTATTTATAAATTTTATTTCTCTTAAATATTAATATTATTTTTAGAATTTAAATTATTATTTAAAAACAAATGTACCATTTTTACAAAATGTATTTTTTTACAAAAGATATTTGATTGACTAGGGAAATCTTCTTTAATATGTATTCTTCAATCAAAAGATATTTTTTTCAAATATGAATACTATCTATTAATTGAATATATCATTTTATATATTAGGAATGAGTTTTCCATATGGTGCCATGTGGTGTATAGAATTATATTTCCCCTATATGAATCTATATGTCTTGTGAGACAATTTAGTTAACTAAAATTAAATGGGTTTTTGTTTTATACCAAACCATCAATTAAACTGTCTAGGCACAAGGATTTGATAGTAGAGATATAATGATTTAGGGAATCATGAAATCCATTATTATTATTTTTTTTCATTTAAAATTTAGTAATTTTTATTCATGATACTATTAAATTGATTCAATCCATGTATTAATTTCAATATTATGTTATCGAGTAAATTGAATGTGGTTTTAGTTATTTATCTTTATAAATTTATTATTCCTTATTGATTCATGATAGATTATGTTTTATATAACCCTTATTGGTAATCTGAGATCACCCTTTATTTATTTTATTTTATGAGGGATATAAGGAATAATATTATTAATGATATCAAGTATAATGTAATGATTTCTTGCAATGCATATTATATTTCCAATGTTATGTGAAAATCATGTTTGAATATCTTTCTCTAGGACTACTTAACTTATCGGTTCACTGGAATTAGATAAATTGTATCTATTCCAATTTAATAAATTTGGCCCCATCTCTAAGTTACATGAGTTGGGGTTTATACACATACCTCTAACCATGTAACCCCAACTAAATCTCCCCCAACACAAGCTTCTTCTAACTAGTAATGAAGGATTGCTAATTTCAATTTTATCATAAGGAAATTTTTCATGATCTATAATTGAAGATTCAGAAAAAGTCTATCATATTTTGAATTCAAAGGAATATTTGTTTAGAAAAATAGAGACCCATGAAAAAAATAACATACATTGTACCATAATCACATGGTTTTAATAATAAAACTAACAATAGTTTCATAATCCGATGACCTAAATACTTAGTGTCTTATAAAATATTTTTATAAATATATTATCCAATACCATATACAAAAATATTCCATTATTTTTCTCACCTAGACCCTTTCATAGATATTACATGTGATGTATTAATCATGATGACCAAGTGAAAATAAATAGAAGAAAATGGTGAATAGAAAATCATAGTATTAGAGAACATATTCCATAAAGTATTAGATCATGGGTGTTATGTAAATATGAGGGAAGATAAATATATAAATAATAGATCCTAATACTACGTATGATCATCACAATAATGAAGTAGAAACCTTGTAATATAAAATGATCCTTAAAAAACATAAATTACAGTGCTTGTTACAGGTGAAAATAACATAAGATGAAGGATAAATAAAGAATGATGATCATGAAAACATTTATTTTTTTTGGAAATCAAATGCATCAAGAAACAAGTAATATCTTGTTAAAAATGTAAATGTTTCATAATTTAAAAAAATGAAAATATTGAACACAAATATGAAAAGGATAATGTTTGTGGGAAAACCCATTAGGTTTATGCATATGTGACCAAACATAGTATGTCTACAGCTAAAAAAGATTATGAAACCATGATGCCCACACCAGTGTGACCAAAAATATTATGTGAATGTATAAATATTTCATAAGACATCATCTTATATCAGTGAATTATTGAGTTATATTGGACCCAAACCATCATTATCCATACTTATTTGTGCCACCAAAAAACAATCGTCAGCAAAACCTAAATATCTCATATAATAAATAGTTTTTTTCTTTTATATATCACAAAACATGAACTTAAGAAATAATATGATCTAAAAATATATTTTAAAACAATTTTTATAATTTTTTAAATGTAAAACATCACATCATGTTAAATAGATCACTTTAACATAATGACAACTAAATATTTAATAGTGTTTCTCGAAAACATTTTGAATTAATCATTGTAAAAGTCATAGTTATGAGCCCATTTCAAAATTTCCTTTTATTTCAATGATAAATTAAAATATTAACATACATGAAATTAATTTTAGTCTAGAAACAATTTTTACGTATAAATATGAAAATAAAATCAGTAAAAATGGATTTTCATGGTTAATGAAGTTCAATAAAGATTTTTTAAATCAATGAAAGTATTTTGAGTTACTATGTCCCTTAACATTACCCTTGATTTCTAAATATTGCTTTATCCTCTAGTATAATAAGGATAAAATTGTTAATTACTTATTTCAGAACCATATTATTATATATTTCGACATATAACCTTCATTTATAACAATTCTATTCAAGTATTATATTGTTGTAATAAATTTTCCACATCGGGTGGTGATAATCTTACACATTAGGAACTAGGTTCCTAAAAGTGGTGTTGATATTAATTTTCTCAAAAAAACAAATCTTAAAACCCATTAAATTTTATTGAATTAATTTTTAATAAATACTATATTGTCTTAATTCCATTACATTGGTGTTTTCGTAACATTTCATGAAAAAGGAAAATGGTGAAGATTTAGTTTTGGGTTTTTTACTAATTCAATAGATTGACTTATAACAATCATTAATTTTTATGTTGTTAAAAAATAATCATATTATAATTGAAGAAATTAATTATAAATATCACATATAATTATATATATAATCTTTAAAAATATAGTTTTTAAGGGAAGGAAACTAATATATTTTCATTCTGGGAGCCAGTAGTTTACACATTGCATGATTCATATTTTTATTTTCTACATGGAAAAATGGTTGGAGATTAATTAATACATCATAATTATCATAAGATTAAAATTAAATATTATTAGTTATTTTGTTGTTTTAATATATTAAAAATAATTTTTTTGGGAGAAATAAAACATATATTGAAATTAAAAAATAAAGAAAATTTTAATAACTAATTCCCCACATCATGGATTATCACCTTTATAAAGCAAATTAAACTATGAAGGGGTTGCCTTTTGAGAAAAAGAGAACCTACTTAAGGGTCTAAGAGTGTATATAAGAGGTTTAGTCTGATTATGATCCATAATTTATGTTTTATGAAGTGTGGAGAAGTGAGGATAAGGGTTCTCATTCTTTAAGTGTAAACGAGTGTACTTTTTGTAAATATGAAAAACAATTCAATAATGGGAAGTCACACTCATGTGAAGTGACACAAAAATTGGAAAATAATTTATTGTAGGAATTATTTGGTCCATACACACCTCTATCAATCAAAAAGAATTTTTTTTATGAAATCTATTACATTTAACTCTTTTATTACTCACTTCTATCATACTTGTTTTAACACGGTAACTAGTTTTTACATAGGTAATTTAACTTTTCACCCAAAAAAAGATACTTATAAGATAATTGGGAAATAATAATTCAAAAGGTTAAATATAATTTATAAATTAAAATTCCTAGGTGTATATAATTTTATTATAATATATACTCATATAACATGAAAAGCATATTTATTTTTTAAATTGGAATTATTAACCAAAATGATTTATGATTATAATAGAGTATTAAATTTAATAATATAAAATTAATTTAAAATAATTAATATCATTAAAATAATATTTATTTTTCAATAAATTAAAGAAAAACACATTTAATCATTTAATAATTATCTAAACCAAACGATCAATAAACTTTTCTATTAAAACTCATAATAAATTATCAAAATGGTGAGAGTGGGCTTATAAATTCAGCACAATATTTTGAAATTATTAATATAATTAATAAAATATATATTTTCTGTCATATTTTCTAAAAACATTCAATTTATTCATATAATAATTTTATAAAATGGAAAATATTAGTAAATTTAGTATTTTAACTACTCATATAGAAATTAATTATTTCTGAAAAATCACAAAACATTATATTAACGAAATATGACTGTAATGAATAAAAAATAATGACAGTTTTATAGATTTGAAGTCATCAAATTTAAAAAATATAAATAAAAATAAAATCATTAAATATTTGAAAATATTTAATTTTAAAAATTCAAAATTTTACCATATAACCTAGTTGTTTAAAATATGACTTACATGAAAAATGACCATTTTATAAAAATAATTTTTAATCATAAAAATATTTTTTTAATAACATATTTATCTAATTAAGTCAACATTTAAAGTATATTTTATTTTATTTTTTAAAAAATATATTTATTTATAGATATTTTATAATTTTGTTACTACAGTTTATACCTTTTTAATTTTGAAGCAACTTTATTATGGTATATTTTTTTTTATTAGATTCATTTGGTGAAATTAATAAAAAATAGTATTTAATTATGGATGAAAATAATAATGTAATAACATTTTCCCCCAAAAAATAATTTCATCCTTGAAATTTCCTCAAATTTAAGAAAATAAGTGAGGTGTATTTATCTATAATCTCACCGTTAGGTACCCATAAATCCTCCTCCAATATATGATTTCTCTATATAAATTCCACTAGATAACTGGTATTTCTCCACATCACCTTATCTCATTGGTCAATAATTTCAATTTTTTCTCATTTAAGAGAACATGTTCTCATAGGACATATTCCAAGATTAATAAAAAAATATTTTATAGTTTGTAGTTTTTAAAGAGTAATACATGGAACACATCATGTACCTAATATAGGTTTGTATGGAGCTAGAATTGATAGGATACTATCCCAAAATGATCAAGTATTTCTAAGGCCCATATGTATCTAGGGACTAGCTTCTTATTTATACTATATAAAAAAACTCTATTCCATTGAGATAATCCGAGGAACAAATTTTCACTAACATTAAACTATATAACTCATCAATGATTACATAAATTAATTTTTTGGCAACATTTTGTTTATTTCGTTTTAAACTCTGTGGTTTTAACCTTTTCCATCATTTCTTGGACATGTTTTGGATCTATCATCTTTATCTCTCCAACTTTATCCCAACATGTTGGAATCCTTCATCTCTTCACATATGCAGGCTCATATAGTTCCATTTTAATGATGGAATGGAAAAAAATTAAATGATAAATATACTAAGATTTTTTTATACCAAATTCCAAGGAAATACATTAATTATATCTCATCATATCCCTTATAGTTTTAGTTGTCATCCCAAAATAACCATCTGTCTGACGATGACATGTAGTGATAAATCTAATCTCTGTCTCTAATGATTTTTCAAGACTTCTTCAGAATATGAAGGTAAAACTATGATCTCAATCGTATAAAATTTATAGTGGTAATCAAGGTAGATTCACCACTTATATTATGTATATATTTTAGATTTCATTAAAGGAGAAATATTGTTTGATAGAAATACAATTTGAATACTTTTTAAGAAATTCCAATCTCACAAAAATTGAAATATGAAATTTAAATGTTTTGGTGATTCCTATTAAAAAGTCTGTGGTGAAGTGCAATAATTTTCTTAAGGGTATGGGTAATGGATTAAAATACCCTTAGAATTTTTGTTATTCATTCTTATATTTTTTGGATACCAAGCATCATGATATGTAATCCATTATCACTCTATTTAAATTATCACAGCAGTAGTTTTCCTCAAATATATATCCACATTGTTTTTTAAATTATGGATTGAGAATAATGTGAAATGGTCATAATAAAAATGTAAATTCTTAAATTTTGGCTTTGATGGGACACAGATTTGGGTTCCATACCTTATAACTCAAACATTATAATGTTGAAATGGGGAATATTTTATACCTGTTTATATATCCTTCCATAATATTTATGGGATTAATTAATATTTACATGATATGAAGTTTTTGAAATAATTTAGGAAAGATATGATTTTTCTCCCTTGTTAAGTCATCAATATTCATCCTCTAAAAACAATTATTATTGGGTCTTTTTAAATCATCAATATGGATTGACTGTCATGGTCTTCCCAAATTATAGAATTATCCCCCAAATCAAATAATATAAATCATATAATATATCTCCCAACCAAAATATGTGAATTACCTATTTTTGGACTCAACCTCAATAAATATCTCTCAGACCCTTGGATGTACCTTCTAATTCCAGATATCCATTAATAAATCAATCAATTTAAAGATCTACATTAATTACTTATTTCTTTTTTTCATTTCCTTTTGTTATTAAATTAATTTTCAATTAAATTAACCATTGAAATTATTCCAAATTATATTTCATTAATCATCAAAATAATGTTTGTTCCTTCCGTGAATAATTCAAACTAAGTCCATGATTAATAAATATTAATTACCTTTTACAATTTTCATAACAAAAAACCAACCATATGGGTTAAGATATATTTATTCATTATTAGCATCTCTTTATAAATATGGTACTCTCATAAAACCATCCTAAGATGCTAATAATATGAAAAATGAAACCAAGCACACTCATCTTCCTCAAGTAGTGTAAAAAGGAATGTAGATAAAATAGAAACACGACCATTGGTTATTAAACTAGTTCATAAGTTAACAAACTAGTTTTCAGCATAACATAAAAGGATAAGGCTAGATCCAAACTATTCAATCATCTCAAGTTCCATTTATAACCCCCATAAGCATATCTTAATGCATCTCACAATCAAAGGCTTAAACAACTACCCCATCATCTAGGAATCCCAACCTAAATCAAATCATCCATCACAATCTCATCTATCCAAGGATCACATCACATCTGAGCCTTCCCACCCCATATCACATTGCATAGAAGAGATCACATCACAACCACAAAAAAAAAGAGCCCTGAAAAAAACAATCACATCCAATAGAGAAATATTGATCCAAAAACAAGGCATAAATCCTTCACACATAATCAAACACTCAAATACCCTACACAAGTCTCTTGACCTTTTCATGCAAGAGTTAAAATCATGTGCTAGAAAATATATTTATCAGTCAAGTAGTTATTATTCTATATTGAATTAATTCATTCATTATTAATTGGTTTAGGGTATGGGTAAACTATAGAATAAATCTATAACAAGCTATATAATGTTAAACAACCACTTATCATTTTAAATAACTTCAGAAGACATAGAGAAGTATAACTATCATTAATATTACGTTCCATTCATATGAACATTCCAAAAAATAAATATCGTGCTTCATATTATTTATCAATTACATTATCCTTGTTGAAAAAAATTTAATTAAAAAGGCCTACTCGAATTAATTTCATCATTATCAAATTAAGAAAAAACCCTAAATTCATTAATCCTATATCTATTTTTATTCCTATGATAATTAATCTATTAATTACATCATTACATTAATTATAATTTTCCTATAAGAAAAACATGGTAATATATATCGTCACTAGACATACTAAAAATAATATCATACCTAACACACTATCTAATAAAGAAATAGGTAACCCGTTATCAAGGTATAATGCAATAAAATAGATATGTGATCACCAAAATATTATTTATTAATCTATTGAAATATTCAATAGGATAATTACACTACCATTCAAGGTTATAAACAATGATAACTCTATGATTTCATTTAAATAAATAGCATAACAATGGAATCCCCAACCATAACAGCATCAATATTTCACAAAATAATGGACCAACATCATAGATCATGGTCACCTCTCCAAAAATAATCTGTATCCCTCCAAGGACACCATACAAAACCTCACCAACAAAAAAAACCAATAAAACAACATTATAATAATGTATATAAACTTCCATATCTGGAAAAGAAGAAGGAAAATCCATATCAATGAACAATGAAAGAAGAGGTATAATGTACATAAGATCAACACAGATAAAATATTTAAGTCCAATAATAAATATCATCAATTTAACTCTAGGATTCTTATAGAGAGCACCACAGGTCACTGGGAAATCAAGAGATGTCTTCATGGATTGAGAAAAAACATGGCATTACAGCTTATAAAATATGTTTCACATCAAATTTTAAAAGAGTGAAATTTTTCACATCTTGAAATTATCAATTTCTTATGTATCTCCAATGAAACACATCGCATAAAACTATTTAAATATTATTAAATTCATGTTGTGAAGGAGCATACGGACCATATTCACTCAAGTTGTGAACCTCATATTCTTTGTGTAAAAATCATTAATTTTGTGAATTCACCATACTTCAATATTTTAGAAATGGAACTCCTCTGGACCAAATCAAGGCCTCTTATAAGAACAATAAGCCTTTAAACATGTAAAGTGTTGTACTAGTTTGATTTTATAACTTACATTATATACCTCTCAAAAACTTCTCATCCTCTAGAATCCAAAACTAATGCCAAAAAGAAAAATGAAAAGGGGTTAATCAGAAGAACCACCTCATGAGATTCCTCTTATGGATATCTGCATAATAGAAGCTCAACCACCTAATTACAGGAACAACACGGAACCACAAAATTGAAAAAACTAACCCAGGAACACATTCTCTTAAGAGATACCTCTCAAATGAGAGTAAGGTAACCAACAAAAATCAATAGGGAACAAACTCATAAACCAAAAATTCATTATCCGCAAATTGAAAAAAGTTACAAGAAAATAGGACAATATTCTACGGATTGAGGCACTGAGTTTACATCTGAGAATCATGTTCCAACGTACTCTACCTACCCCATCATTACACCATAGTACACTAACCAAGTAATTGTCACACATTTTAAACATCTTCTCGTAGTAGTCTTGAATCTAAATAATCTTCTCATTGAAGGTTGTATCATCATCAATATCAATCTATCCCGAATTTTGGACAAGAGAGTCATCATAATGATAACTATAAAGTTTAAACACATTAAAAAATTCATATTCTACTCATCTTTAGAGGAATTTTTATCAGATATTCCTCAACTACAAGATGATAAAACACCTCAAATGGCACAAGAAAATGTGGAGAAAGCACACTCTCAGAAACAATCCTTCACTAATCATGATGATGATTCATCTTTCAGAATACAAGATATCAAATGTATATCTCTAGAGGTCTCCTATTACGATCGACATATGATTTTTCATAATCATGTGCATCCTTTATCATTTCATGAATTACCTAAACCATCAATGTAATATTTATAATATCTTTGAGATGATATTTTCTACACCTCTCATCCCAAAACAGCACAATTTTGAACGTCAAGGCCTATCATATAAATATTCAAAGGGTTCTATTCCAATTATGGAGTGGAAACAATCATTTCGATAATACATATCGAAGAGAATATGCCTCATCCATGAACTTATAAAATCTAGGAGATGAGAGAACAACATGTGTTCAAGAGTCTAGAAGTTCTACTCAGTCATATTATTTATCTATAGATAAAAATAATTAGTAAAGCATAATTGAGATCAAAATGAATATTGGATACCTCTCTACAACTTTGAGGTAAAATGAGGATCTCGTTAGAGATGATCATACTCAAGACCCTCTAGAGTCATACTTCCTCCTCTACATACTATCCTTATAAGGCCTATTTGAAGATCGACTCCATGATCACCATATAGGGGTGAAGTGTTATTAAAAAATACAATATCACCCATATAGATTCATAGCTTTTCTAATATATAGTTAAATTGGTAACTAAGTCAATTAATATTTCCCCCCACATCCACTAGGGAATATATAATGGCTATAGATAACCATACATAACACTGTTATTATCCATAACCTTTTGTATGTATAAACATCATGAAAAAATCATTGCAACTTGATTCATCAACCTAGGCAACCAAAGATGACCTCCCAATGTTTGGTACTTTTTTATCATGTTTGAATTTATTGTTAAATTCATGTTATGGATCTGATGGAGAACCATCTCATTAATTATTGAAGGAACAAAAAAATCCCATTAAATAACACCAAATACTATATTTCATCAATCCATCCATCATGTGAATAACCAAAAATAAATTTTCTCTTCTAGGCGACTAACTCAGAATCGCCTAAATATGAATCATCCCCCTACTACACCAAAGGTGAATGTAATATCATCTAGAAATTACTACCATTGTCTCTAATCTCTCCCATATCTAGATTCATTATTTATATTTCTTCAATAACACTCTATGAATCTTTATATTAATTCATGGAATCACTGCATGACTTCCTGCTCAGCACATCAACCAAAACATTTCTCTTTCCTAGAATTTATGAAATATCAAAGGTGTAAACCGTTATGAATTCTTTATATATATGATGAATAAATTTCAGTTTCTAATGGTATAATACATAACTCAGGAAAATGTGGCCAGTAAAAAAAACTAAACCCTCACTAATGAGGTAATTTTATCACATCATCAAAGAAAACACAATTGCTGCCAAGTCAATATCATGGATGGATATGTTACGCTCATGTGACCATACATAATAAGATACATAATAAACAACGACACTCTAATAAGTCATGATTTATATTAATGCAAGAACTAAATTGTCTAATATGACCTCAAAATGAACTTATGTTTTTGAAAAAGAAAGGACCGGATCACTTACCAACTTCTCCTTCAACTACATGAAAGACTATGGAAACTAGTGAGTCGAAAAGAACACCTAATCCATATAGGTAAAGCCGGTCAAAGAAGTCGCAACCTAATTGAAATCAGATATGAACATCCTATAATATCTTATAATACCAAGGAAATACTACACATCTACCACAATCTTTGAGGATTCCAAAAAACTACCCCCTCTATCATTGAAGGTTCCAATATTACTCTCTACTGAAACACAACATACCCCAATAAATGAACTTCATGATCCAATAACTGAAACATGAATTAAATCTCAAATATCCTATCATTATTAATAACAAAAAAAATTAACCTACAGATTCAAAATATAATCCTCCTCATATACAAAGTAATAAAAGATTTCATTTATTTTAAAACTCAATTAACATATCTAGGAACACTATGAAAATATACCTTCATCTATCCTAGGAACACAGATCGAGCATTCATTACACTGAATAGAATCCCAAAAAACCCATAATTTCCTTGATGAAAATAAAAATATGTATTCTTTATATCATCATTATGTACTAGCATCAGATGATATATTGATCAAAAATCAATTTGTGACACCCAAATTTATCTTTTCAGATGATCTAATAAATCATCAATCCATTGATGAGGATGGTGGCTCTTCACTTTCACTTCCATAAAAGATAATAATCTATACATTTCTGAAAAATTATATTTCCCTTATTTTTGAATAAAACCGGTACACCCCAAGGTGATCCATTTAACCAAAAAACCCAAAATAATATAGATCATAAAGTAATAATCACAGCTTCGGGAACTTATAAGGACACATCCTATACAGTTAAATTTTTTCTAGAGAAATGCATGGTTGTAGGTCAATCCATGTCTCAATATTCCATAGAGGGGGTAATACAACAACCTTCTCTATAATGAATTTACGACACTCTTTTAAAACCTTGTGAAACATTGAATGCTAAACATATGAAGAATTCAGTATCATCTCTTCTATTAAAGATAATAAGTGTGGATCAAACCTCCAAACCATATAAGGGTCTCACTAACCCAAGAAAAATATTTTATCCCCATCAGTTACATATAATAAATACTAACTCATATAAAAATCCATGATATCTTATACTAAATATAATAAATCCTTGCTGAGGATGATTCCATTTAGTCGTATTCATGAACATAGGAATTCTTTCCAATTGTGGTGTTGTCCCATCACTAGATTATAGTCTCTAAATATTTCATAAATGTCAACTCAATCTCAAACTATCTTAGTCAACACTAATGGAATCAGAAGTATCCCCACCACAAGTCCCAATGAATGTATGAGGGTTTGTGAAATAAAAAATTATGTCACTCCTAAATAAGAAAAGAGTGCACCTATTTTGAAAACACGAAATGGGTTCCTCAAAAAACTTTTGGCTCGATCAATACTAGAAAATATAAAGCCTGAACATTACCATGGCCTACTCCATGGCATCTCCAACCCTACTAACGACCAGCTCCAAAGACATCATCTCATATCTAAGTATAAATACCATCTTGGGGAAGTACTCTACCTTCCCCATATTATTTTTATTGATCAAAAATTAAAACACCCAAATACTAATGTCACATCAGAAACTTCCTCAGAAGAGGAATCTAAAGTTGAACACCTAGTACACATTGACATCTAATAAAGGTTTACCACACCCATCGTTGATAACCTTATCGTCCACAACATAAACATGTGTATGATCCCATGCAATAGTAGTAAGAGATTATTCCCTAATAGATATTAGATTATGAGGGTTTGGATATACCCATAGCTAACCAAAAACAATTTTTAATTGGACACTAAAAAACTCTTACAATTTCTCATGTTTTTTTGGGAATCCTGATAATTCCTCTCTCACAATGATCCAATTCTAGCCAATTTACTCTCAATAACTTTTTATCTCACATTCACCTCAAGATACATATTAAGCATAAATAGGGTGACATTGTACTGATTCACTAGATGTAAATAATCCTTAAAATACCTCTCCATGGCCTTCTCATCTAGAAATAGGTCTAAAGCATATCGTATAAGGGTCATGAAACATGTCCCAAAATCTCACACACTAAAATTCACATCTAGAAGGGTAAGTATCTCTAATCAAAAATCCTCTATTGCAATGAATGAAATGAAATCTAATCCACAATGGTCTCAGAATAACTTCTATAAGACTGCCAACTCAACGCAATCCCCATGGAAGAATATTGAAAACTTACTCACTCCTACACAAAGTATATTCACACCTAATGAAACCCAATGCTCTTTCTAATCAAGCTTCGATGTGAAAGCCATATCGAACTCATCAAAAATTTCTTCTCTAATTTAATCTAAACAAATCCCATATAGATCTAGAAACTCAATAATTGAAAATCTTAGAGTGACCTCCTATGATTCTATTTGTCATTGTACTCCACACTATAGTGATCTACTATATTGTCCTACTAAACATATCTTCCATGAAACCAATGAGGATGTCTACCTAGATCCATGCCTAATAAAATTACAAAATATTAGAGATCATAAACATTGAATATGTAATAGTTAACATTAGTTAATTAATTAATTTATTATCTTTTTATTGATTTAACTTATCCCATGGTGTAACCAATTGAAATAAATGCAAAAATAAGAATGATTCATTATCATTATCTAGGTCTCTACCCAACAACGAGTAAAAATTTATTTTGTAGGTTAATTAAACTAAAATATTCATGCATCATATCATAGGGGGGCCGATATACATGTGTCTCAGTTGATCTCTCATGTTATGATCACTCACCAAACATTGTTGACACTATTTCCCTACTAACCCATGTTATCTCACATATTCCTAGCTTAAAAATCCACATTTTTCCTCAATCAGATCCTTTGATACCACTCCATCCTGACCCCCCCCCCACCCAAAGTGTACCCCATTGTGACCATATTTGAGACATGAGAGATGGCGACTTCCTGATTCCTAACTCTAGTGGGCATGGGGTTGGAGACTTGCACTGAGGATAAAATAAGAATACCTATGGAATGAATTGAACACTGTGAAAACATGGAGAAGATAGAGATAAGATTTAAACACCAATAAAAACCTACATATAAATATTTAAAACAATCCCAAAGTTCATACATGTAATGTCATACAATATTGAAACAACTAAAAAATAACACCAAGTAATGCAAAGGTACGGACAGAAGTGAACACAATTCTTTAACATCTCCTAAAAATCGGAGAGCAAGTAATATGCATCCAGATCTCCAAATTTAACTAGATGAATCGAAAAATAGTGTATAACTACATAGGGTGGTCAAAAAAATAATATTCAGTCAGATCCTCTCATGAAAATGAAAAAGTGTGAATTTTAAAGCCCTAAAAAAGTAGTGAAGAAAAATCATCAACTAAATAGGTAAACTAAGTTCCAACCCTCAAAATGTTTTAATCTTACTATGTACCTAAAAAAAGAGGTCATATAATATAAAAATGAACCATCAAGGGTACCCCACACCCACTTCCTGAGTATTTTTTCTCTATTTCCAAAAATTGCACTTGTTAATCCATATCTCACCAAAAGAAGCTTTCCCAAAGGCACCTGGGTAAGGAATCACAACATGAACCTATAGTATCACATCATCAAATCATCCCATACCACACAACCATATATAGTAACCTTGTAGTTTTTAGGAGCCACCAAATCCCTTGTGACATGCATCACAAATTAAGCAGTATACCTCAAGGAATCATAGCCCATACATCGAGTAAGGTAACTCAAACCATCATAGATTATACACTTAATACCTATAAATAATCCTTGGTATACTATATTTTGTAATACATGTGTAAAAAATAATGACAATACATCACAACCCTCTGCACAAATTAATCAGGATCTAACTATCATTTGAACTAGGACATGTAACTACCAATAGAAGATAGTGGGGCCATAGGGGTTGTTAGCCATCAATCCTCCCACTAAGATGTCGGGGAACTCACCCTACAAGGGTCCATTGGGTTCCAGTTGACCTAAACAACATGGGTAAGATAGAGTATGAAATCATATAATATACATGATAAAATATTACAAACAGACACACTATGGGAATCACATAGTCAAGACTCAGATACAGCTAACATCTCTTGTACTCTGAGATACCACTATAAAGACCAAGTATCATATAATAAAAAAATAATTTTAAAGAGATACAATAAGTAATTTATTAATTTTTATCATTTTCCTGCATTAATTAGTTTATTATCCATTAAATTTATCATTAACATTATTCCACAATAAATTTCATTAATCCTCAGAGTAAAGCCAATTATTTCCAATCATAATCTAAACCAACTTTTTCATTTATCAAGATTAAAATATTGTTTTGAATATTCATTCCCAAAGTACTTACCCAACATTTTAGGAATTATTTATTCATTATTATAATCATTCCATAAATAGAGTAATATAAGAAAACCACCATAACCTACTACATAGAAGAAATATCAAACTGAGCGCACCCAACTACCTCAAGAACCGGGGAATGGAAGTCAGATAAAATAAGTAACATATCCATTAGACCTTAAACATATTCATAAGAGTTCATCTCAGCTTTTACAATCACATCAACAGGTAATCACATTTTCAAAACATTTAGTCATCTCAAGTGTCATTCTCAACACTCACATGCATACCACGATTCATATCTCTATCATAGGAATCAGCAACTACCACATCATCCTGGTCTATTCCAATATCACATCATCCTAGCCTCCCTCCCACATCACATCATCTAGGCCTCCCACCCACATCACATCATTCATCCCAGGATCTTGTCACATATGAGACTCACCACCCCATATCACATTGAATAGAATGAATCACATTTGGATCACAATAAATGAGTAGAAGGAAACATAAAATCACAACTAATAGTTAAATATAGGGCCTAAATAATGAATCCATCCTTTACACACAAATAATCTTTTACAACACCTATTCAAGGATCTTGGCCTTTTTAAGGGGAAGGTAAACTTCCAGTAAATCAATTATAGTTATCAAAAAATCTATTCATGTTACATGTTTAATTTAATGATTCATTATTCATAGGTTATAGATTTTGGGAACATAAGGAATTAATATATAACATTATATCGAAATCTAAGCATGCTCTTAGCATTAAAATCAACTTCAAAAAACATAGACAAGTACCATTATCATTAGAATTCATTTTCATTGATATGAAAATTCTAAAAAATAATTATCTTGATTCACTTTATTTATCAGTTAAATTATCACTGATGAACACATTTAATTAAACATGCATAATCACATCAATTTTATGATTATCATACTATAATAAACACTAAATTAATTAAACATTTCTATTGTTTTATTCATTATAAAATTAATAAATTGACTCTAGATTTTTCTTTTTTACCATTTTCCATCCATAATAATATGTTAATCCATATAATAAAGAAACATGTTAAAAATCATAATAATGATAGAACACTATCTATCAAAACAAGAAGAAAACTATTATCATGGTATAATGAAACAACATTGAAATTTAATCTCGAATCAGTTCTTTATTAATCCAATTAAATCATAGTTAGATTAATTAAATTACTATTTACATTTATTAACCATAATAACTCAGTATTTTTTGGTAAATTCATAATAGACTAAATGAATACCCTACCTCAAAAGTATCAATGTTGTTTACATGATAATAGTCCAATGTCATCAATCTCAATCACCTCTTCTGGAAGAAGTCGTGTCCTCCCAAGGAAACGACACCAAAACCACACAAAAAACTAAGAAAATTATATTACAATGATAGAGAGAAACCTCTAATGAATGGAAATAATAAGTGTGGGAATCCAAACGGAGGAATCACATGTGAAAAAGTAGAGCGTACATCCGATCACCAAGGATTAAAGATGGAAGGCCAAGAATTAGTCCTTGTCAAATGGATTCGAAGATTATTTTAAGATATCACCATAGATGACCTAGGATTTAATATAGAGTCATAGGTTTTGATAAAACCTGAGGTACCACATCTTAAAATGGTGCGATGCATAGTGGATTTTCATGTCATGAAACCTTTTCACATCAGGAAAGTACTATGTTTATAAGTCACACAAAAAAAATGTGTCACTTATAAATAGTAAAACTAAATTTAACTCAATACATAAATAACTCCATGAACATACCTCATAAAATTCAGGAACTTCACATTCATGGCGTGACAACCTTATAAATCATTAAGTCACCCTAATTCTAACTTTTATCATCTAAACACCTCCAGACTTACATTAGGCCTCCTTTGTGCACCATGAGCCTTGGGGTCACACAAAGGACCAGACAATATAGATATTGACCCTTACATAAGCATCGAATATATTAATTATATATATTCATCGATAAATGATATATATATAAAAATCAATTATTTCATTAAGGGAGATCGTAAGTCAATCGTGCACATGAATGTTGATTTATGTTTTCAGCTGTTGAAAAAAAAATTAAATAATAATTAACATCAAAAATCCTTATTATATCATATATATAAAATATAATCATTATATATAAATATCTTACTTCCATCCATGCAAAGAGGATAAAAAAATTATCACATCGCTTCATGGATGTTTTTGTCCACATGTATGGACGAGCGATGTTATCATTTCTCAAAGTATTTATTGGTGAAGAATATTATATTATATCATAATTATTATAGAATAATTATGACATAAATATAATATAGAAACATTAATCCAATAATAGTAAACATCAATGAATGATAGTGATGGAGAATTATTTGTATTTTTGCTTGGAGGCGGTAGTTTACACGTACGCATGAGTGATACATTCACATCCTATTTGACGAAAAAGAGAAACAATAATGGTTATTTCAGCATGATAATAAAATTTAAGTACATTTATGATACTAAAAATACTATTTTATGATGAAAACAACATATTTAGAAGATTTATGTGAAGGAAGAAATTAAAATATGTCAGGTAAGATGATTACCTCTCTTTCAGTTTCCCTCCTTCAGATCATATCTTAACGATCAATTGAATTCAATTGTAAGAATGGAATCCTCTCTAATTCATGGACAAGTATTTCTGGAAGATAATTGGGAAGTTTTTATATGATATATATATATATTTATATATATATATATATATATTTATATATATATATATATATATATATATCTTAATTTGGTTTTAAGATAATAAATGATAAGATTCTATTAATAAGTTGGTGCGTGGAAACTTGGTATTTCGTAAAAGAACTAAACATAATCAAGATGATCTTAGTAGAAATTTTAATATATTTGATGGGGTTATTATGTGGTAATTATATGGCTATTAAATATGATTTAAATGAGTCTAAATTTATATAATACCCTAATATTCTTTAACCCCTTGAAAACTTGTTTTATCCTTTACCATGATTAATTTTTTTACATTGTTTACAATTCACCATGAAAAAAATAAAAGTTTCATTTTTAAAAAATTTATGCATGAAAATTATAAATATAAAATCAATTTTATAAAATTTAATCCCTAAATGTGGTTCAAGTTAATTTTAAAATAAACTTGAAAAGTATGGAAAAATGAATTTCAATTAAAAGAATTTAATATGTATAAAAGGTGGTTATACCAAAATCTGAAAAATATTAATTTCAGAGATCACAATTTGATAATTCATAATATAAATAAAAAATATTATTCTAAAACCCTTTTAAATTTTTTTTAACATTTCAATTTCTTTAGACAACAATATATTTTTCATTAGAAACCTTTCATTTTTACTGTTCATCAAAAAATTAATCATTTTCGAAAATTCTCAAAATATTAATCAAATATAGTATTGATATTTTAAATTTGAAAATAAACTTCATTTTTATAAATAAAAATTATGAAGGTTTCAAGAAATAATTATATTATTCTCTCACAAAAAGTAATATAAACCATTTTCAATACAAAAATATATTATTAAAAATATATAGACTTTATCAAAAATTGAGTTCATATTTCCCAGTATATTGGATTTATCTAAAATTTTATAGATATTTTTAATTTTTTTTATTTCAAATCATACCTCTAATTTAATATCTCGGTTATAATAGCCTAATATGTAATAATAAATTTTTCCTAAGTGTTTATTATGTCATAAACTATAGAAGAAATTAAATTTATTTAAAGGGAAATGTGTCATGAAATATCATGGTGTTAGATTATAACACCAATAAAATGAATATTTACTCTAAATTTTATCACATAAAAATAACCAAATATGTATATCACTATTTCATCACATCCTCAGGTTCCCATGAATCATCTTCAATTTTTTACTTCTCCAAATAACATAAATCGGTAAAGTGCACTTTTTATGAAGTGATTTATCTCAATGATCAAAGATGTATACTGGTCATTCTTAATTGGAAAGATAATTATCTAGAAGTAAAACCTATAATTTCACTACATGTGACGGATCAAGTATTTACTTCCTGAGAGGAGATACATGGAACAAATTTTAACTTGAGAGAGTTTTAGTGGATGTGACAAGAGTTAAGTTATTCTCCCTACTCGTCCAAGAATCATTAAATATAAAATATAAATAGGGCCCATTATTCCATTATGTTTGTGTAGAGACCCGAAACCTGATGTACATTGACATTACATTACATTTGCGGAATACTTCGTACATAACCAAAATACACACACAAGGACCGTAATAGTTTAGTGTCTTTGGAAACTCGGAATATAATCTTCTAATCATGGTGAAAGATCTTCAAAATATCCCATAAAGATCTTCCTTTTTTTACCTAAAACCTTTATTTATATCCTGGGGAAAAGAAAACATAAAAGGGTGAGCTCAAGTGCTCAGTAAGGGTAAAAAAAATAAATATCAATCACATCATTTTCATAAGAACATAACATTTTGGAAAACTTAACCTGCAAAAGAGATCATAATTTCATAACATGGGGTAAATCATGGTAGGGAAATGTAATCACAATAATCATAACTTAAAACATGAAACTTTGTGTCATTCACACATAATCATAGAGAATCATTTCTTGTTAGTCAAGACTCATTTCAAAGACTATCTTAGTGGAAAATGTCCCTTTCTGAACCGAGTCACCCACGTTTCAGTCCTGTTTCACTGAACCGGTATAACATATCGTTCCAGCCATGTCTATCTCATGAGATATAAAATCTTTACCCAATGCATTGGAGGGATATATAGGTCCCACCCATCTCATAATGATACCATTCTTATGTGTGCCACAAAATCATAAATCATGAATCATTGCATAACCCATGTAATACAAATGGGAATCATAAACATCATGACATCATAAAACAATTCATATAAGATAAAGGAATTCATAAAAATAATTCCATCACAACATAATCAAATCAATGTAATAATAGGGATAAAAACAGAACCCTTTATTATCTTAGATGGAAAATAATTTTGATAAAACACTTGAACTCCATTCTTGAGGAAAATATCCTTTCTTCTTCAAAAACATTTTTCCTTTCTTAACATGTCATACAACATTAAACTAAAAGAAGTTGATTAAAAATAAACTTGAAAACTTGTAAAGTAAGCTTCTTGGAAATAATGTTTTAAAAATCCATTCATGCCGTATAAGTTAAAAAAACATTCTTCCCGTACTTTTGTCGGAAAAGTCAAAAAGTACCTCGTACGAAAAACGTCAAAAGATTCAATTCATATCTCTTACTAAAAACTCACCGAAGGTTAAAATTGGATTTAAACAATTGTATGTGGATGAAAATAATATTACATATTGAGGAAACATGGATGTGGATGATAAAATTCCCCCCAGTAATTTCCAAAGTATAAACAATCTCGGATAAAAATGAGATTGTGATATTTCCTTTACCTTAGGTCCGATTTGCTTCGTAAGTGTCCGAACCTCCTGTATAATAATTTAAATAATGTCATTTACTTTTTACGAGTCATATTCATTGTTATGATATCATATATGGTTCACTTATGACTTTGTATTACCCGTTCTTTTGTAAATTCCATGTTAAAGAGCGTTTTGGGTAAAATTGTTTCATTTGTCGTCCGTGTTTTGACTTGCAATTATTCATATGATTACTTAGATCATGATTGCTTAATTCCAGAATATAAAACATGATTTATATAAATATATATTCAGAATATACATATATATAATAAATCAGTAAATAGAAAGAAATACACCGTTCATGGAGACGGTAGGCCGTACGTACGCATGAACGCTGTTTTCGTTTCCTTATTGAGTTGAACGGAATTCAGTAGATGACATTCATATATATATACACATAAATCCAGTATCATTATTATGTCATATATTTCATGATTACTTATTATATATACTTTATAATCATTCATGAATGGTTAAAGTGGAGATTGAATCTCATCGCGTCGTGGAGACGGTAGTCTGTACGTACGCACGAGCGATGATATCGTTCTCATGATCATGGGATTGTATTGGAGTGTATGTATACTATTCCAGAATCAATATCACTTTAAAATAATAATATATAGTTATTATTTACACCATTATACCCATCCAAGTAAGGTGGTGGTGGAAAATAGATTTCACCACGGCATGGAGACGGTATTTCGTACGTACGCACGCGCGGTGATTTCGTTTTCCGTAGGATGGATAGATGGTGAAATATGATTGTTTCATACTTATAATAACATATCCGTATATGATGGATACTAATGTTATTACTTCATAATGGAACAACCTAATAAGAATAAGTGGAAGAAGAAATAAAGGTGAAAGAATCGGTAACAGAAATTACCTATTCTTTGAAGCGCCTCTTTGAGACCTCCTCTTAGGGCACTAAAATTGGTCTTTGAGGAAGACCATAACCTCTAGAATGCTTCTAGGGAAGTGTAGAAGTGAATTTGGAAGGGGTGGGATGAGATTTAAGGCTCAAAGATGTGTGAGGAAGAGAGGGAGTAGGTTCCCTTTTATAAGGCAGGAGAGGGGCACCTTTGGAATAACTACAAATATTATTTTATTATAAAGTCAAGTTCGGTTTTAAATAGCTCCAAATTGATTTATTTCTAATCAAAGGTGTGGATGGGTCGAAATCCTCTCATACAATAGAATTTAGATAGGTTTAGGTTCCTATTTTAACCTTATCATTTAGATTTAACATTAAGTTAAATAATTTTACTTTTACCGTGTCTTCTTGTGTTCTTACACTATAAGGTTAATAAACTTACTATAAGAAGCCAAACGAACCCTAAATTGTTTATTATTAATATATATAACCGTATCTATGTCATTTGGACGAACCTTATATTTTTAGGAATAAAATAACAATTAATAATATAATATTTGTTTTAAAAACTATTTTATGTCAATTTTGACACTATTTAGTAATTTATTTTTGTGAAAATCATAACAGAATAATAAGTTCAAAAAAAGTTAATTAAATCAATACTAACATGTCATATTAACCTAGAAAATTAGTGGAATTCATAAAAAGTCTCAAATTATATATATTTGGGTATTTATAACATCAATTATGTCAATATTTCATTAATAAGATAATTATTGCATCATTGTTGTGTCATAAATAAATTAAATTATATAATGTCTAAAAATTACAAATAAAATACCATTATGTAGGAAATCGTTTTAGCTTTCTAATGAATATTTATAGTTGAATTTATCTTATGTATAACCCTATATTAAAAATGTTTTATTAAATAAACTTTGATTTTAACTCTTTTAACTTTTCTTTGAATTAAATAATAATAAATGTCCTAATCTAATCCATGTGGGCCTAAATGGTCATATTTTATTCTTAAGCTTGTTTTCGGTCGAATTACACTTATCCAATAGAATTTGGACATGTGTTAGGGTAATAATAATATAATTTTTACCCTTAATTACCCTATTTACTTTTAATAGTGGTAAATAATAGTAAAAAGTTACTATTCACCAAAAATTATTTTCATCTCATTGAACCACATTTTACTTACTGACATCAACCGTGTCTCTCGAATTTTTGAAATTCCACTCACAGAAGCGGTAAAATTAAGTTTTATGAAAAATTCAGTTTTTTTAACTACCACTTAGTGGTTTCACTATTCATCAAAAATTCAAAGTTTTCAGAAAAATACCAAAAATTAGGCCTAAGCTATATTTGATATTATGAACACAAAAATGATATATATTTTACCAAATTCAAAACATATTAGTTGAATTAATTAATTTAAAAATTAATTCCCGTCGTCAAAACAAATAGCGTGTTCTTAAGAGATAATAACTATCAAAAGATTGACACTTGTTTATGTATGGTTTAAATGTAAAATTACATCCAATGACCAAAATTGTATTAAATTGTAAAAATATATTCTAAATATAATTTAAAACCACTCAAATTAATAATTTATCACTATTAATTATTTCGATTGAAAAAGTTGTTTTTAATTAAAATTTAGTAATTTTCACTATTCATCAAAATATGAAAGTTATCCGAAAATCACCAAAATTTCACCCTAAGCTAATTTCAATATTCCGAATCCAAAAATGAAGTCCATTTTGAAAAATAAAATTTCCAAAATTTCAAAAAGTGGTTATTACTATTCATAACGGCTAGTTTTAATAATATTTTAATAGCAAGTCGTTGTTTAGCGAAACTTGGTGTTGCGTACAACACACGCTATCGTGGAAGGTAGTGATTGCGTGTAATTCAAACCAGGTCAGAGATGTGTGTTGTGAAAGTTCCTTTTCGTGTAGTGTATAACACAATACATTAATGAAATTAAAAAGAATATTTTTCATAAAATCTCGGGGAGTTACATTCTACCCCCCTTAAAATGAATTTCACCATCGAAATTCGTCGGGGTTATAAATGGTTTAGTATTTGAAAGTTTCTTTGATAGAAACCCACATCGTAAAAAGGAATACCAAAACTAATCTTTAAAAACAAAAGTATGAAACTTAATGGTTACCCAAATAAACTAATCATTGGGTTTCCACATAGGTGAAAATATGGATATGGAAGAGAAATCTAACCATCATGTTCTGATGGAGAGTGGTAGAGAACATGGCTATGGAAAGGCCAGCAATCACAAATCCATAAATTTGTGACGATCTAAGATACCATATGATTCATCAGATATAAGAGTACTAGGACAAAATTTTTGGTTTTCAAGATCATTTCCCTAAAGTTGATGAAATTGGAATTAGAAGAAATACTTTCGTGATTTTGGTATAGTCTCACTGGTTGTCGTTCTTTGGACAATTTCCACTTCATCTCTTAAGGAAATGAAGTTGAATTTTTCATTTGTGATGTGTTATCAAATCATGTGATAGAATGATGGGTCATTCCATCTCTTTCAAACAAAAGGATAGCAAAATTTATAAGTCCATCTTACTATTAATCGTATATGGTTCCAAAAATGAACTTATACTTCATATATCATACCGCTTAATAAAATAAAACTAGTTTCTACTAACCAGGGACTTCTTGTAGGCCAGTGTTAGGCGATAAAGGCCAGTCGCACTTTGGTTGTGGGTTCGATTCCCAAATCCTTGTCCGACGCGATGGGCTGTCGCCCGTCCTATAGGTTGTCCTTTTTCTAAAACTATATTACTATAACATCCAATCAATAATATCGAAAAAAAACTTCTATCCTTAAACAATACTAACTTATGTCCAATATAATCCATTCCAATCTTTAGGCTTATCCATAATACTGCAGTCCACTCTCATAATATAGTGAAAATTATTACCAGAGATTTAATACCATCGTTGATCCCCATATATCATAAGATATGTTTTGTTGGTCATATTCCAAACATTCAAAGTCCTTAATCATGTATTCTCTTGAATACCCATTGATCCTTAGTGAAAGCATGAATGCAGTTAAAAGTTAACACCTTCCACATACCAAAATCCTCAAAATTCTATATACTCAAACCATGATATCACTTAGTCCTTATATCAATCATGAGCTCATGAATACTGTTAAACATTTCATTTTCTCGTTTTCCTTTCATTATGCGCATATCATCTTATTTCCAAAAATATCTCAATCACTTTGAATACCACATTAGACCAATACATAAATATTCCAATACTCCATGATACAACATTATTTTGGAATCCCTATTACATAAACACTTAATCATTCCACCACATCGTTGTAATATTCAACATCGCCAATAGTGATCACATATGACTTCCCTTTGTCCTTTGCCTTAAGCGGTTTCTCATGTCGATCGCCACTAACCCTTGGATTAGGGCATTTATTAGCATAATGCCCCATTTCCTTACACTTGAAGCATTGAAGTGTTGGTGGTGTGTTCTCTGCAGTGTTTGCTTTATTTACATCATTAGAAACCATTTTCCCATTACTTCGACACTCAGCTGCTCGATGAACTTATTTTCCACACTTAAACCATTTTCTAGTCCCTTTAAGACAATCTCCACCATGCTTCTTTCCACAATTTGTGCATAAGTAAACATTCATCTTCTTTTCACCATTATTCTGAGATTTCTCCTTGAACTCCATCTTTCGTTTATTGTCAAAACCATGAGATGGATATGTAACACCATCTTCCATTTCGACCTTGATAGCACAACTCACAATTTCCTCATAGCTACTGAAGTCTCTTATAGCTATTTCCCTTAGAAGACTTGGTTTTAAGCCACTGAAAAATCGATCAACTTTACTTTCAGGTTGGATGATAATGCTAGATGCATACTTTTCAAGTCTTGTAAAATTCGCTTCTTATATACCAACAGATTCATCATCCTTCTGCTTCAGCTCAAAAAACTCCTTTTCCATCTTTGTTCGAAGAATACGAGGGAAGTACTTACTAAAAAACAAGTTCTTGAACTCGTCCCATTCCATGGACTCAATTTCATCTCTTGGCCTCATATTCTTGATAAGATTCCACCATTGATCAGCTTCACCTTCAAAACGATATACTGCTAAGATTACTTTATCATGTTCAAAACATTGAAGAACTGAAAATATCTTTTCAGTGGTACTGATCCATTGTTCAGAAACAAGTGGATCAGAAGTCCCACTGAAAGAAGGTGGACGTTGCCTCATGAAGGACTCAATAGAATATTGTTCCCTTCTCTGCTCATTTGGAAGTCCAGAATGATTCATAGCTTGTGTAAGTATAGCAATAAGATTTTTCACTCCATATCCCATAAAATTTGTTTGTTCAGGAGGACAATCATTGCATTGTCCATTTCATTGATCAAAACGGTTCTTTCGGGTTCCAGCCATCGTCTAAAACCCAAAAAGAATAGTGTGAGAGGCAAAAATCATTCTAGGGAAATCAAAATTATAAAGGGGGAGTATCCTCAATATCTAACTTCTTAGGTTAAATTCTATGATCGTTACCGTAGTTCTAGGACTGTATCTTATACGTATACTTATCCTTAGGGACATCCCTAGACATACCTTAGAAATATCTATAGGGATCTCACTAACGTTTTCACATCCTGGTTTCCAATGGTTGACTAAACTTTTCCTCTGATACCAACTATAGAGACCTGAATCCTGGCGTACATTGACATTACATTACATTTGCGGAATACTAAGTACATAACAAAAATACACACACAAGGACAGTAATAGTTTAGTGTCTTTGGAAACTCAGAATATAATCTTCTAATCGTGGTGAAAGATCTTCAAAATATCCCATAAAGATCTTCCTTTTTTTACCTATAAACTTTCTTTATATCCTGGGGAAAAGAAAACATAAAAGGGTGGGCTCAAATTCTCAGTAAGGGTAAAAAAAATAAATATCAATCACATCATTTTCATAAGAACATAACATTTTGGAAAACTGAACCTGCAAAAGAGATCATAATTTCATAACATGGGGTAAATCATGGCAGTGAAATGTAATCACAATAATCATAACATAAAACATGAAACTTTGTGTCATTCACACATAATCATAGAGAATCATTTCTTGTTAGTCAAGACTCATTGCCAAGAGTATCTTTGTAACACCCCGAGATTTTATGAAATATATTCTTTCTAATTTCATAAATGTCTTGTGTTGTACTCTACACCAAAAGGATCTTGCTCAACATGAATCCTTGACTTTATTTTCATTACACGCAATCACGACCTTCCATGATAGCGTGTGTTGTATGCAACACCAAGTTTCGCTAAACAACGACATGCTATTAAAATATTATTAAAACTAGCCGTTATGAATAGTAATAACCACTTTTTGAAATTTTGTAAATTTTATTTTTCAAAATGGACTTCATTTTTGGATTCGGAATATCGAAATTAGCTTAGGGTGAAATTTTGGTGATTTTCGGATAACTTTCATATTTTGATGAATAGGGAAAATTACTAAATTTTAATTAAAAACAACTTTTTCAATCGAAATAATTAATAGTGATATATTATTAATTTGAGTGGTTTTAAAGTATATTTAGAATATATTTTTACAATTTAATACAATGTTGGTCATTGGATGTAATTTCACATTTAAACCAGACATAAACAAGTGTCAATCTTTTGATAGTTATTATCTCTTAAGAACACGCTATTTGTTTTGACGACGGGAATTAGTTTTTAAATTAATTAATGAAAATTACATGTTTTGAATTTGGTAAAATATAAATCATTTTTGAGTTCATAATATCAAATATAGCTTAGGCCTAATTTTTGGTATTTTTCTAAAAACTTTCAATTTTTGATGAATAGTGAAACCACTAAGTGGTAGTTAAAAAAACTGAATTTTTCATAAAACATAATTTTACCGCTTCTGTGAGTGGAATTTCAAAAATCCGAGAGACACGGTTGATGTGAGTAAGTAAAATGTGGTTCAATGAGATGAAAATAATTTTTGGTGAATAGTAACTTTTTACTTTTATTTACCATGGTTAAAAGTAAATAGGGTAATTAAGGATAAAAATGATATTATTATTACCCTAACACATGTCCAAATTCTATTGGATAAGTGTAATTCGACCAAAAACAAGCTTAGGAATAAAATATGACCATTTAGGCCCACTTGGATTAGATTAGGACATCTATTATTATTTAATTCAAAGAAGAGTTAAAAGAGTTAAAATCAAAGTTTATTTAATAAAAAAAATTTAATATAGGGTTATACATAAGATAAATTCGACTATAAATATTAATTAGAAAGCTAAAAATATTTCATACATAATGGTATTTTATTTGTAATTTTTAGACATTATATATTTTAATTTATTTTTGACACAACGATGATGCAGTAATTATCTTATTAATGAAATATTGACATAATTGAAGTTATAAATACCCACATGAATATAATTTGAGAAATTTTATGAATTCCACTAATTTTATAGGTTAACATGGCATGTTATTATTGCTTTAATTAACTTTGTTCGAACTTACCATTCTCTTATGATTTTCACAAAAATCAATTACTAAATAGTGTCAAAATTGACATAAAATAGTTTTTAAAAAAAATATTATATTATTAATTTTTATTTTATTCCTAAAAATATAAGGTTCGTCCAAACTACTTAGATAAGGTTATATATATTAATAATAATAAATTTGGGGTTCTTTTGGCTTCTTATAGTATGTTTATTAACATTATAGTGTAACAACACAAGAAGACACGGTAAAAGTAAAATTATTTAACTTAATGTTAAATCTAAATGATAAATTTAAAATAGGAACCTAAACTTGTCTAAATTATATTGGATGAGATTATTTCGACCCATCCACACCTTATCCTCGAAATAAATCAATTTGGAGCTATTTAAAACCGAACTTGACTTTATAATAAAATAATATTTTTAGTTATTCCAAAGGTGCCCCTCTCCTCCCTTATAAAATGGCACCTCCTCCCTCTCTTCCTCACACAACATTGAGCCTTCAATCTCGTCCAACCCCTGACAAATTCTCTTCTCCACTTCTCTAGAAACATCCTAGAGGTTCTGGTCTTCCTCAAAGACCAATTTTAGTGCCCTAAGAGGAGGTCTCAAAGAGGCGCTTCAAAGAAGAGGTAATTTCCGTTACCGATTCTTTCACCTTTATTTCTTCTTCCACTTCTTCTTCTTAGGTTGTTTCATTATGAAGTAATAACATCAGTATCAATCATACACTGATATGTTATTATAAGTATGAAACAATCCTATTTCACCATCTATCCATCCTACGGAAAACAAAATCAGCGCGCGTGTGTACGTACGGAATATCGTCTCCACGCCGTAGTGAAATCTATTTTCCACCACCACCTTACTTGGATGGGTATAATGGTGTAAATAATAACTATATATTATTATTTAAAAGTGATATTTATTCTGAAATAGTATACATACACTCCAATACAGTCCCACGATCATGAGAACGATATCATCGCTCGTGCGTACGTACGGACTACCGTCTCCACGACGCGATGAGATTCATTCTCCACTTTAACCATTCATGAATGATTATAAAGTATATATAATAAGTAATCATGAAATATATGACATAATAATGATACTGTATTTATGTGTATATATATTAATGTCATCTACTTAATTCTGTTCAACTCAATAAGGAAACGAAAACAACGTTCATGCGTACGTACGACCTACCGTCTCCATGAACGGTGTATTTCTTTCCATTTACTGATTTATTATATATATGTATATTCTGAATATATATATATATATATATAATGTTTTATATTCCGGAATTAAGTAATCATGATCTAAGTAATCACATGAATAATTGCAAGTCAAAACACGGACGACAAATGAAACAATTTTACCCAAAACGCTCTTTAACATGGAATTTACAAAATAATGGGTAATATAAAGTCATAAGTGAACCATATATGATATCATAACAGTAAATATGATTCTATAATAAGTCAATGACATTATTTAAATCATTATACAGGAGGTTCAGACACTTACTAAGCGAATCGGACCTAAGGTAAGGGAAATATCACAATCTCGTTTTTTATCCGAGATTGTTTATACTTTGGTATTTACTGGGGTGTATTTTATCATCCAAATCCATGTTTCCTCAATATGTAATATTATTTCCATCCACCTAAAATTGTTTAAATCCAATTTTACCCTTAAGTTTTTAGTAAAAGATATGAAAGGAATCTTTTGTCGTTTTTCATACGAGGTACTTTTTGAATTTTCCGACAAAAGTACAAAAAAAATGTTTTTTTAACTTATACGGCATGAATGGATTTTTAAAACATTATTTCCAAGAAGCTTACTTTAAAAGTTTTCAAGTTTATTTTTAATCAACTTATTTTAGATTAAAATTGTATGACATGTTAAGAAAGGAAATATGTTTTTGATGTAGAAAGGATATTTTCCTCAAGAATAGAGTTCAAGTGTTTTATCAAAATTATTTTACATCTAAGATAATATAGGGTTCTGTTTCTATCCTTGTTATTACATTGATTTGATTATTTTGTGATGAAATTATTTTTATGAATCCCTTTATCTTATATGAATTGTTTTATGATGTCATGTTGTTTAAGTATCCCATTTTTATTACATGGGTTATGCAACGATGTATGATTTAAGATTTTGTGGCACACATAATAATGGTATCATTATGAGATGGGTGGGACCTATATCTCCCTCCAATGCATTGGGTAAATATTTTATATCTCATGAGATAGACATGGATGGAATGGTAGGTTATACCGGTTCAGTGAAACAGGACTGAAACGAGGGTGGCTCGGTTCAGAAAGGGACTTTGTCCACTAAGATAGTCTTGGAAATGAGTCTTGACTAACAAGAAATGATTATCTATGATTATGTGTGAATGACACAAAGTTTCATGTTTTAAGTTATGATTATTGTGATTACATTTCACTGCCACGATTTACCCCATGTTATGAAATTATGATCTCTTTTGCAGGTTACGTTTTCCAAAATGTTATGTTCTTATGAAAATGATGTGATTGATATTTATTTTGTTTACCCTTACTGAGCATTTGAGCTCACCCTTTTATGTTTTCTTTTCCCCAGGATATAAAGAATGGTTTTAGGTAAAAAAAAGTAAGATCTTTATGGGATATTTTTAAGATCTTTCACCACGATTAGAAGATTGTATTCCGAGTTTCCAAATACACTAAACTATTACGATCCTTGTGTGTGTGTTTTTGTTATGTACTAAGTATTCTGCAAAATTAATGTAATGTCCATGTACGTCAAGCTTCGGGTCTCTACAGTTGGTATCAGAGGACAGGTTTAGTCAACCTTTGGAAACTAGGATGCGAAAACGTTAGTGAGATCCCTATAGATATTTCTAAGGTATGTCTAGGGATGTACCTAAGGTTAAGTATACGTATAGGTTATAGTACTAGAATTACACTAACGATCATAGAATTAAACCTAAGATGTTAGATATTGAAGGTACTCCCCCTTTATTATGTTATTTTCCCTAGCATGATTTTTGTCTCTCACACTATTCTTTTTGGGTTTTAGACGATGGCTGGAACCCAAAGGAATCGTGTTGATCAATGCAATGGACAATGCAATGATTTCCCTTCTGAACAAAAAAATGTTATGGGAGATGGAGTGAAAAATCTTATTGATATACTTACACAAGCTATGAATCATTCTGGACTTCCAAATGTGCAGAGACGGGAATAATATTGTATTGATTCCTTCATGAGGCAATGTCCACCTTCTTTCAGTGGGTCTTCTGATCCACTTGTTGCTGAACAATGGATCAGTACCACTGAAAAGATATTTTCAGTTCTTCAATGTTCTGAACATGATAAAGTCATCTTAGCAGTATATCGTTTGGAAGGTGAAGCTGATCAATGGTGGAATCTTATCAAGAATACGAGGCAAAGAGCTGAAATTGAGTCCATGGAATGGGACGAGTTCAAGAACTTGTTTTTCAGTAAGTACTTCCCTCGTATTCTTAGAACAAATATGGAAAAGGAGTTTCTTAAGATGAAGAAGAAGGATGATGAATCTGTTGGTATATACGAAGCGAATTTTACAAGACATTCATGGTATGCATCTGGCATTATCATCCAACCTGAAAGTAAAGTTGATTGATTTTTCAGTGGCTTAAAACCAAGTCTTCGAAGGGCATTAGCTATAAGAGACTTCAATAGCTATGATGAAATTGTGTGTTGTGCTATCAAGGTAGAAATGGACGTTGGTGTTACATATCCATCTCATGGTTTTGACAAGAAACGAAAGATGGAGTTCAAGGAGAAATCTCATATTAATGGTGAAAAAAAGATGAATGTTTCCCTATGCACAAAGTGTGGAAAGAAGCATGGTGGAGATTGTCTTAAAGGGACTAGAAAATGTTTTAAGTGTGGAAAAAAAGGTCATCGAGCAGCTGAGTGTCGAAGTAATGGAAAAATGGTTTCTAATGATGTGAATAAAGAAAACACTACAGAGAACGCACCGCCAACATTTCAATGCTTCAAGTGCAAGGAAATGGGGAATTATGCTAATAAATGCCCTAATCCAAGGGTTAGTGATGATCAACATGAGCAACCACTTAAGGCAAAGGACAAAGGGATGTCACATGCGACCACTATTTGCGATGTTGAATATGACAACGATGTGATGGAATGATTAAGTGTTTATGTAATGGGATTCCAAAATAATGTTGTATCATGGAGTATTGGAATATTTATGTATTGGTCTAATGTGGTATTCAAAGTGATTGAGATATTTTTGTAAATAAGATGATATGCGCATAATGAATGGAAAACGAGAAAATGAAATGTTTAACAGTATTCATGACCTCATGATTGATATAAGGACTAAATGATATCATGGTTTGGGTATATAGAATTTTGAGGATTTTGGTATGTGGAAGGTGTTAACTTTTAACTGCATTCATGTTTTCACTAAGGATCAATGGGTATTCAAGAGAATACATGATTAAGGACTTTGAATGTTTGGAATGAGACCAAAAAAACATATCTTATGATATATGGGGATCAACGATGGTATTAAATCTCTTGTAATCGTTTTCACTATGTTATGAGAGTGGACTGCAGTATGATGGATAAGCCTAAAGATTGGAATGGATTATGTTGGAAATAAGTTAGTATTGTTTAAGGATAGAAGTTTTTTTCGATGGGATGTTATAGTAATATAGCTTTAGAAAAAGGACAACCTGGAGGACGGGCGACAGCCCATCGCGGCGGACAAGGCTGTGGGAATCGAACCCACAACTGAAGTGTGACTGGCCTTTATCGCCTACCACGGGCCTACAGGAAGTCCCTGTTTAGTAAAAACTAGTTTTATTATATTAAGAAGTATGATATATGATGTATAAGTCCATTTTAGGAACCATATATGATTAATCTCACTATAGAATGACTTATGTATATTTAATAACTTTTTCTAACCTTTTGTTTGAGACAGATGGAATGACCCGTCATTCTATCACATGATCTGCTAACACTTCACGAATAAAAAATTCAACTTCATTTATTTAATAGATGAAGTGGAAATTGTTCAAGGCATGAACAATAGTGAGATTGTACCAAAATAAAGTATGTATTTATTCTAATTCAAATTCTTCAAATTTATGGAAACGATCTTGAAAACCAAAAATGTTCTCCTAGTGCTCTTATATCTGATTAATCAGATGGTACCTTAGATCATCACAAATTTATGGATTTGTGATTGTTGGATTTTCCATAGCCATGTTCTCTACCACTCTCCATCAGAACATGATGGTTAGATTTCTCTTACATATCAATATTTTCACCTATGTGGAAACCCAGTGATTAGTTTATTTGGGTAACCATTAAGTTTCATACTTTTGTTTTTAAAGATTAGTTTTGGTATTCCTTTTTACGATGTGGGTTTCTATCAAAGAAATTTTTGAATAGTAAACCATTTATAACCCCGACGAATTTCGAGGGTGAAATTCATTTTAAGGGGGGTAGAATGTAACACCCCGAGATTTTATGAAAAATATTCTTTCTAATTTCATTAATGTGTTCTGTTCTACGCTACACCAAAAGGAGCTTGCTCAACACGCATCCATGACTTGCTTTGTATTACACGCAATCACGACCTTCCACGATAGCGTGTGTTGTACGCAACACCATGTTTCGCTAAACAATGACATGCTATTAAAATATTATTAAAACTAGCCGTTATGAATAGTAATAACCACTTTTTGAAATTTTTTAAATTTTATTTTTCAAAATGGTCTTCATTTTTGGATTCGGAATATCGAAATTAGCTTAGGGTGAAATTTTGGTGATTTTCGGATATTTTTCATATTTTGATGAATAGTGAACATTACTAAATTTTAATTAAAAACAACTTTTTCAATCGAAATAATTAATAGTGATAAATTATTAATTTGAGTGGTTTTAAATTATATTTAGAATATATTTTTACAATTTAATACAATTTTGGTCATTGGATGTAATTTCACATTTAAACCAGACATAAACAAGTGTCAATCTTTTGATAGTTATTATCTCTTAAGAACACGCTCTTTGTTTTGACGACAGGAATTTATTTTTAAATTAATTAATGCAACTGATATGTTTTGGATTTGGTAAAATATAAATCATTTTTGAGTTTATAATATCAAATATATCTTAGGCCTAATTTTTGGTATTTTTCTGAAAACATTCAATTTTTGATGAATAGTGAAACCACTAAGTGATAGTTAAAAAAATGAATTTTTCATAAAACTTAATTTTACCGATTCTGTTAGTGGAATTTCAAAAATCCGAGAGATACGGTTGATGTCAGTAAGTAAAATGTGGTTCAATGAGATGAAAATAATTTTTGGTGAATAGTAACTTTTTACTTTTATTTACCACGGTTAAAAGTAAATAGGGTAATTAAGGGTAAAAATGATATTATTATTACCCTAACACATGTCCAAATTCTATTGGATAAGTGTAATTCGACCAAAAACAAGCTTAGGAATAAAATATGACCATTTAGGCCCACTTGGATTAGATTAGGACATTTATTATTATTTAATTCAAAGAAGAGTTAAAAGTGTTAAAATCAATGTTTATTTAATAAAAAAAATTTAATATAGGGTTATACATAAGATAAATTCGACTATAAATATTCATTAGAAATCTAAAAAGATTTCCTACATAATGGTATTTTATTTTTAATTTTTAGACATTGCATAATTTAATTTATTTATGACACAACGATGATGCAGTAATTATCTTATTAATGAAATATTGACATAATTGATGTTATAAATACCCAAATAAATATAATTTGAAGCTTTTTATGAATTACACTAATTTAATAGGTTAATATGACATGTTAGTATTGATTTAATTAACTTTTTTCGAACTTATCATTCTGTTATGATTTTTACAAAAATCAATTACTAAATATTGTCAAAATTGACATAAAATAGTTTTTAAAACAAATATTATATTATTAATTGTTATTTTATTCATAAAAATCTATGGTTCGGCCAAATGACTTAGATAAGGTTATATATATTAATAATAAACAATTTGGGGTTCTTTTGGATTCTTGTAATAAGTTTATTAACCTTATAGTGTAAGAACACAAGAAGACACGGTAAAAGTAAAATTATTTAACTTAATGTTAAATCTAAATGATATGGTTAAAATAGGAACCTAAACGTGTCTAAATTCTATTTTATGAGAGGATTTCGACCCATCCACACCTTAGCCTCGAAATAAATCAATTTGGAGCTATTTAAAACCGAACTTGACTTTATAATAATATAATATTTTTAGTTATTCCAAAGGTGCCCCTCTCCTCCCTTATAAAAGGGCACCTCCTCCCTCTCTTCCTCACACAACATTGAGCCTTCATGCTCAGACAACCCCTGCCAAATTCTCTTCTCCAATTCCCTAGAAACATCCTAGAGGTTCTGGTCTTCCTCAAAGACCAATTTTAGTGTCCTAAGAGGAGGTCTCAAAGAGGTGCTTCAAAGAAGAGGTAATTTCTGTTACCGATTCTTTCACCTTTATTTCTTCTTCCACTTCTTCTTATTAGGTTGTTTCATTATGAATTAATTACATCAGTATCACTCATATACTGATATGTTATTATAAGTATGAAACAATCCTATTTCACCATCTATCCATCCTACAGAAAACGAAATCACCGCGCGTGCGTACGTACGGAATACCGTCTCCACGCCGTGGTGAAATCTATTTTCCACCACCACCTTACTTGGATGGGTATAATGGTGTAAATAATAACTATATATTATTATTTTAAAGTGATATTGATTCTGAAATAGTATAAATACACTCCAATATAGTCCCACGATCATGAGAATGATATCATCGCTCGTGCGTACGTACGGACTACCGTCTCCACGACGCGATGAGATTCATTCTCCACTTTAACCATTCATGAATGATTATAAAGTATATATAATAAGGAGTCATGAAATATATGACATAATAATGATACTGGATTTATGTGTATATATATGAATGTCATCTACTTAATTCCGTTCAACTCAATAAGGAAACGAAAACAGCGTTCATGCGTACGTACGGCCTACCGTCTCCATGAACGATGTATTTCTTTCCATTTACTGATTTATTATATATATGTATATTCTGAATAAATATATATATATATCATGTTTTATATTCTGGAATTAAGTAATCATGATCTATGTAATCATATGAATAATTGCAAGTCAAAACACGGACGACAAATGAAACAATTTTACCCAAAACGCTCTTTAACATGGAATTTACAAAAGAACGGGTAATATAAATTCATAAGTGAACCATATATGATATCATAAAAATGAATATGATTCTGTAATAAGTCAATGACATTATTTAAATCATTATACAGGAGGTTCGGACACTTACGAAGCAAATCAGATCTAAGGTAAGGGAAATATCACAATCTCATTTTTTATCCGAGATTGTTTATAATTTGGTATTTACTAGGGTGTATTTTATCATCCACATCCATGTTTCCTCAATATGTAATATTATTTCCATCCACCTAAAATTGTTAAAATCCAATTTTACCCTTATGTTTTTAGTAAAATATATGAAAGGAATCTTTTGTCGTTTTTCATACGAGGTACTTTTTGACTTTTCTGACAAAAGTATGAAAAGAATGTTTTTTTAACTTATATGGAATGAATGGATTTTTAAAACATTATTTCCAAGAATCTTCCTTTAAAAGTTTTCAAGATTATTTTTAATCAACTTCTTTTAGATTAAAATTGTATAACATGTTAAGAAAGGAAAAATGTGTTTGAATTAGAAAGATATTTTTTCCTCAAGAATGGAGTTCAAGTGTTTTATCAAAATTATTTTCCATCTAAGATAATATAGGGTTCTGTTTCTATCCCTATTATTACATTCATTTGATTATTTTGTGATGAAATTATTTTTATGAATCCCTTTATCTTATATGAATTGTTTTATGATGTCATGTTGTTTAAGTATCCCATTTTTATTATATGGGTTATGCAACGATGTATGATTTAAGATTTTTTGGCACACATAATAATGGTATCATTATGAGATGGGTGGGACCTATATCTCCCTCCAATGCATTGGGTAAAGATTTTATATCTCATGAGACAGACATGGCTGGAATGGTAGGTTATACCGGTTCAGTGAAACAGGACTAAAACGAGGGTGACTCAGTTCAGAAAGGGACTTTGTCCACTTAGATAGTCTTGGAAATGAGTCTTGACTAACAAGAAATGATTCTCTATGATTATGTGTGAATTCCACACAGTTTCATGTTATAAGTTATGATTATTGTGATTACATTTCACTGCCATGATTTACCCCGTGTTATGAAATTATGATCTCTTTTGCAGGTTAAGTTTTCCAAAATGTTATGTTCTTATGAAAATGATGTGATTGATATTTATTTTTTTTACCCTTACTGATCATTTTAGCTCACCCTTTTATGTTTTCTTTTCCCCAGGATATAAAGAAAGGTTTTAGGTAAAAAAAAGGAAGATCGTTATGGGATATTTTTAATATCTTTCACCACGATTAGAAGATTATATTCCGAGTTTCCAAAGACACTAAACTATTACGATCTTTGTGTGTGTGTTTTTGTTATGTACTACATATTACGAAAAAGTAATGTAATGTCCATGTACGTCACGCTTCGGGTCTCTACAATCTTAGTGGACAAAGTCCCTTTCTGAACCAAGTCACCCTCATTTCAGTCCTGTTTCACTGAACCGGTATAACCTACCGTTCCATCCATGCCTATCTCATGAGATATAAAATCTTTACCCAATGAATTGGAGGGAGATATAGGTCCCACCCATCTCATAATGATACCATTCTTATGTGTGCCACAAAATCATAAATCATACATCATTGCATAACCCATGTAATACAAATGGGAATCTTAAACATCATGACATCATAAAACAATTCATATAAGATAAAGGAATTCATAAAAATAATTTCATCACAACATAATAAAATCAATGTAATAATAGGGATAAAAACAGAACCCTTTATTATCTTATATGGAAAATAAGTTTGAGAAAACACATGAACTCCATTCTTGAGGAAAATATCCTTTCTTCTTCAAAATTTTTTTTCCTTTCTTAACATGTCATACAACTTTAAACTAAAAGAAGTTGATTAAAAATAAACTTCAAAACTTTTAAAGGAAGCTTCTTGGAAATAATGTTTCAAAAATCCATTCATGCCGTATAAGTTAAAAAAGCATTCTTCCCGTACTTTTTTCGGAAAAGTCAAAAAGTACCTCGTACGAAAAACGTCAAAAGCTTCCATCCATATCTTTTACTAAAAACTCACCGAAGGTTAAAATTGGATTTAAACAATTGTAGGTGGATGGAAATAATATTACATATTGAGGAAACATGGATGTGGATGATAAAATTCACCCCAGTAAATTCCAAAGTATAAACAATCTCGGATAAAAATGAGATTGTGATATTTCCCTTACCATAGGTCTGATTTGCTTCGTAAGTGTCCGAACCTCCTGTATAATGATTTAAATAATGTCATTGACTTATTAAAGAATCATATTCATTGTTATGATATCATATATGGTTCACTTATGACTTTATATTACCTGTTCTTTTGTAAATTCCATGTTAAAGAGCGTTTTGGGTTAAATTGTTTCATTTGTCGTCCGTGTTTTGACTTGCAATTATTCATATGATTACTTAGATCATGATTACTTAATTCCAGAATATAAAACATGATTTATATATATATATATATATTCAGAATATACATATATATAATAAATCAGTAAATGGAAAGAAATACACCGTTCGTGGAGACGGTAGGTCGTACGTACGCATGAACACTGTTTTCGTTTCCTTATTGAGTTGAACGGAATTAAGTAGATGACATTCATATATATACACATAAATCCAGTATCATTATTATTTCATATATTTCATGATTACTTATTATATATACTTTATAATCATTCATGAATGGTTAAAGTGGAGAATGAATCTCATCGCGTCGTGGAGACGGTAGTCCGTACGTACGCACGAGCGATGATATTGTTCTCATGATCGTGGGACTGTATTGGAGTGTATGTATACTATTTCAGAATCAATATCACATTGAAATAATAATATATAGTTATTATTTACACCATTATACCCATCCAAGTAAGGTGGTGGTGGAAAATAGATTTCACCACGGCGTGGAGACGGTATTATGTACGTACGCATGCGCGGTGATTTCGTTTTCCGTAGGATGGATAGATGGTGAAATAGGATTGTTTCATACTTATAATAACATATCAGTATATTAGTGATACTGATGTTATTACTTCATAATAAAACAACCTAAGAAGAAGAAGTGGAAGAAGAAATAATGGTGAAAGAATCGGTAACGGAAATTACCTCTTCTTTGAAGCGCCTCTTTGAGACCTCCTCTTAGGGCAATAAAATTGGTCATTGAGGAATACCAGAACCTCTAGGATGTTGCTAGGGAAGTGGAGAAGAGAATCTGGCAGGGGTTGGCCGAGCATGAAGGCTCAAAGTTGTGTGAGGAAGAGAGGGAGGAGGTTCCCTTTTATAAGGGAGGAGAGGGGCACCTTGGGAATAACTAAAAATATTATTTTATTATAAAGTCATTTTCGGTTTTAAATAGCTCCAAATTGATTTATTTAGAGGCTAAGGTGTGGATGGGTCGAAATCCTCTCATCCAACAGAATTTAGACAAGTTTAGGTTCCTATTTTAACTTTATCATTTAGATTTAAAATTAAGTTAAATAATTTTACTTTTACCGTGTCTTCTTGTGTTCTTACACTATAAGGTTAATAAACATACTATAAGAAGAAAAACGAACCCCAAATTGTTTATTATTAATATATATAACCTTATCTAAGTCATTTGGTCTAACCTTAGATTTTTATGAATAAAAAAACAATTAATAATATAATATTTGTTTTAAAAAACTATTTTATGTCAATTTTGACACTATTTAGTAATTGATTTTTGTAAAAATCATAACAGAATGATAAGTTCGAACAAAGTAAATTAAATAAATACTAACAAGTCATATTAACCTAGAAAATTAGTGAAAGTCTCAAATTATATTTATTTGGGTATTTATAACATCAATTATGTCAATATTTCATTAATAAGATAATTACTGCATCATCGTTGTGTCATAAATAAATTAAATTATATAATGTCTAAAAATTACAAATAAAATACAATTATGTAGGAAAGTTTTTTATATTTCTAATGAATATTTATAGACGAATTTATCTTATGTATAACCCTATATAAAAAATGTTTTATTAAATAAACTTTGATTTTAACTCTTTTAACTCTTCTTTGAATTAAATAATAATAAATGTCCTAATCTAATCCAAGTGGGTCTAAATGGTCATATGTTATTCCTAAACTTGTTTTTGGTCGAATTACACTTATCCAATAGAATTTGGGCATGTGTTAGGGTAATTATAATATCATTTTTACCCTTAATTACCCTATTTACTTTTAACCGTGGTAAATAAAAGTAAAAAGTTACTATTCACCAAAAATTATTTTCATCTCATTGAACCACATTTTACTTACTGACATCAACCGTGTCTCACAGATTTTTGAAATTCCACTCACAAAAGCGGTAAAATTATGTTTTATGAAAAATTCAGTTTTTTTTAACTACCACTTAGTGGTTTCACTATTCATCAAAAATTGAAAGTTTTCAGAAAAATACCAAAAATTAGGCCTAAGCTATATTTGATATTATGAACTCAAAAATGATTTATATTTTACCAAATTCAAAACATATCAGTTGAATTAATTAATTTAAAAATTAATTCCCGTCTTCAAAACAAATAGCGTGTTCTTAAGAGATAATAACTATCAAAAGATTGACACTTGTTTATGTCTCGTTTAAATGTGAAATTACATCCAATGACCAACATTGTATTAAATTGTAAAAATATATTATAAATATACTTTAAAACCACTCAAATTAATAATTTATCACTATTAATTATTTCGATTGAAAAAGTTGTTTTTAATTAAAATTTAGTAATTTTCACTATTTATCAAAATATGAAAGTTATCCGAAAATTACCAAAATTTCACCCTAAGCTAATTTCGATATTCCGAATCCAAAAATGAAGTCCATTTAAAAAAATAAAATTTACAAAATTTCAAAAAGTGGTTATTACTATTCATAACGGCTCGTTTTAATAATATTTTAATAGCATGTCGTTGTTTAGAGAAACTTGGTGTTGCGTACAACACACGCTATCGTGGAAGGTCGCGATTGCGTGTAATTCAAGCCAGGTCAGAGATGTGTGTTTTGAAAGATCCTTTTGGTGTAGCGTATAACACAAGAAATTAATGAAATTAAAAAGAATATTTTTCATAAAATCACGGGCTGTTACAGTTTGAATATCATAACTATATTATTTATATAATCTTATAAGAATACCTTCTCAAAAACTTTGACTTCTAGATTTCACCAATGGTTTTTTTGGGAAATTTCTTATCATATTTATGATTCCATAATTTATTACTAAATTGATATGAATTTCAATTCCATTTACATAGCTTGATTAGGTACCAATATAATTATTAATTAAAATTAAACCCATAATGTTAGAATTATACACATATTTCCATATAGGTCTACATAAGGACCCATCTTAATGCTCATGTGAAATTGATTTTCATTGGAAAACATAGCTAGAGGATGGTGTTGATTCCATACACCTTTGAAATCCCTATAATTTGACCTTAAAATATACTCTAGGTTTTTAATGGTTTATTCAAATTGATAATCTAACATAGGATGGTATTTATTATAAAAACACAACTCAATATCAATAGCTTGCAAAATACTTCACTAAAACATCGATGTAATCCTTAGATCCTGATCAAATATTATAAAATGTTGAACTCCAAAAAAACTTTACAACATCATAAATTTATATTTTAGAAAGATGGAAAAAAGTAAAAAAATATTCTTTGATAACTATGAAGTGTAATGCTTTTGTAAGAAGATCAACTAATGCCAAAATTGGATTATGGTCCAAAGATGTATTCAAGAGTCCAGATACCAAATACATGGTGTTTATTTCCCATTCCATTCTTATATTGGTTATTCTTATAAAATCTTCATAGAAATATATCTCTTAGTCTTAACTTGATGGCATACCAGTAACGAAGATACAAACACTAAAATATATTTTTTCAGGTTTTCCCACATAAAGTTCTATTTCATATCTCTATAAATTTTCATACATTCACAATGTGTACATAATCATGAACTATGAGTTTCAACCAATAGATCATTCACCAAATTTGGTATAGTTGGAACATATACATGGTCTTGAACATTAAAATTACATTATAATTAAGGATGATCCCAGGAAAATTTCTAATATTATTCTATAGTTCCACATAAACCTTCTATTCCTATTTGTTTCTCAAATGGATATATGGATGAAAAATCATAAGATAAAGACAATATTTCCACCCTTACTTCATGATTTATATATTCATACTTTTCAAATCCAAATAAAAATTTTGGATATTTATTGAACCCCATCATAGATAATCCGGTATTAACCTTTTTACATACAGAATGGTCCAACTTTTTCACTTTTCTAGGGTTTTAATGTATTAACGATTCATAATAATTAATCAAATTTAACAATCTTCATGAGCACATATTCATATATCACTTAGTGAAAATATAATTTTAAATTTTATAGTAAGTATCCATATCACATCATTATCTATAATGAAAATTCCCCCAAAATCTTAAAAAGGAAAAATTACTACAGCAAAGTCAACAAAATGATTTCGATCATTTTTCTCTTGAAGCATCAATTTTCATGGGGTATAAGGTATCGCCAAATCATTCTGCATGTATATTCATCCCAATACCTCTATTAATGCGTCATTATAGATCAAAAATACTTCTCTACTATAGGGTATTGATTGAAGATGTTCACTAAATAACATTATCCTAGATTAATTCAAAATTTCCTCACATACGAATATCATAAGTAACTTTGATCCCTTGTGATTTAATATGGTATGTGGTTGGGATTGACCTTATAAATTTTACACAAATCACTAAAAATATCCTAACAACCCAAGAAATGGGCATACCTCTCTCACTAATGTTTTTCCAATCCAATATTCACTAACTTATTCATTTTAGGTATCCATAGATACACCATCACTTGAGATTATATGACCAAAAAATGAAATATTTTATATCCAAAATTTACACTACATGAATTTTTTATATAGATTCTCTTCTCTCAAGGTATTCAGAACAATATTGAAGAGATATTCATGCTCATCCTTTTGCATTGAATGTATAAGAATATTATCTATATATACTACCACAAATTCATCAGTGATATCTAAAAACATTTTATTAATTAAATCTATCAAGATAGTAGGGGCACTAGTAAGACCAAATTTTACCACTATAAATTCATAGTTCACATACCTAATATAGAATGTTGACTTGGGTATATAGTCCTTGTTAAACCACAATTTATGATATCTAGAAAGAAGTTCATTCTCATAAAAGTATTTATCCCTATATAATTAATCAATCAATTCATTGATATGGGTTATAGGATATTATTTGTTGATGGTGATCAAGTTATGTTTCTGATAATCAATACTGAAATTTATTGATCCATCATTATTTTTAACAAAAATAAAAGGTTCAATCCAATGTGACACACCTTAATGAATGCATATATTTTCATGATTCTCAGTAATTTTCTTATTTAGTCCATCCAAATAAATTTTGGGAATTCTGTATGCTGTTTTCCAAAAAGATATAACACAATGTATGAGTTATACAAAATACATAACTTCACTATTCAAAATAAGACTAAGAAATATTTCTGGAAACGATAAAAAAATTATCAAAAAATAAAATTATACATGATGTTTAGTTTCTTCATAACCATATAGGATAAATACTCCATTTCCACTTGAATTAAATCCCATATAATTGATGAAATTCCCATGGTATTTTCATGTTTTGTTCACTAACATATGATAATTTTTCTGTTTGAAATATGAAACATGACTTTCCTTCCTCGACACCAATTCATGAAAAAAATAACATAAAATTATTCTAGAGGGAGAATAATGATATTTTCAGGAATCCTAGTCCCATAAATGTCAATAATAGAATAATCATAGACATTAGATGTGATCTTTTAACCCTTATGAATCTTCATTGGGAATTCAATATCTAAACGTTTTGGATAAAAATTGTTATTCCTAGATAATTTTCATTATATGAAGTAATTCATATAACTAAGCTCAAATATATTACATCAATTTTTATTTATACACGTATCCACCCAAGAATTATCATTATTTCTTCAATATTAATGTAAAACACAAAATGTTACTAAGATCACAGGGTATCATAAATCAAAGTGATCAAAAAGAATAAATAATCAATAGGATGTCCAAATCATGATTCTTTACTTCCATTTTATAATTGGTTATATATATCCAAGGTCATATATGATCGTCCTATATTCAAATCCTTCATTATGGATCATAATGAAAATTTTAATTAATCCAATAATATCTCAGGGTTGTGTCAAACTAGGTTCACAGTATGGGATCACAGACTATACACCAGAATGATTGACGATATATATATTCCAACTATTTTTGAGGTTATTACCCAACGGTACATCTATTCTAAAACCATTTCCACTTTTTATATCAATACATAGATGTTTGACTTCTAAAATAACAATATTTTACTTACTGTTAATGAATAAGTTATCCTACACATAAAATTATATTAAGGTTTCTTCCAAAAATTTTCTCATTCTAGTTTCAAAAAAAATACCTTACTATGATACTGACTATAGAATATTAAACCTTTCGAACCTAAATATTATGTCCTGTTTGATAAATATTAATTATATGACATTAATATAAAAATAAAAATCATATTGGTTTAGTGTCTTTGGAAACAATTCTATATAAATAACCAGTTCATAAGTGACCTAATTTATCTCCCATTAAGGATTTTATAAATATAACACTTCATAGTAATATAATATATAAAACATTTATTTATAACTAAGGGAAATAAAACATATGGAAGGTTGAACTCATATACTCCATAAGGACGAATAATAGAGATATCAATGATCACATAAACCTAACATGTGAATAAGGTTGTGAGATAATAATATTTACATTTTAAAACCCTAACCTATATATCATAAATCAAAATCTAGAGTCATGTAATATATACTTATAGTTTAAAATACATGAATCATAAATTAATAAAATAACTCAATCAATGATAGAAAAAAATTGGTATAATATATAATCCAATTGCATACGCATAAGCATGGGAAATAATTTCCCTATTCAAGTATCACTGTTAAAATTTTCATAGTTGATTTAGTTCACATATAATTCCATCTTAAACTTAGACAAGATTCAATACCATTAATATCATATTAAATATATTCCATTACAAAATTTGGTTCACTACCCATTCTAGTCTTTATCATATCATGAGATATCCATCATCACCCAATGCCTTATACGACTATAAAATTTCAAGACCAATATTCACATAATCTAAATCATAAATATGTGTACCACAAGATAATAAAACATTCACCATTATATAACCTATTAATAGAAAACAGGTTTCATGTTAATTTCATCATATTATCCTAGTAAATCCCATGGATAAGAAAAGGAATTATAAAGGTTTCACCATAACATAGTTTTCCCAGAAAAAATAAATGGGTTCCATATGATCATAAATAAATCATTATCATCATAAGCCACAAAAAATATAAATTGGATGGTATAATTGTATAAAATTATCATTAAATAATAACCAAATCAATGTACATTACTATATAAGAATAAATTCATTTATAATATCTCAAATAAATTAATTATAATATACTCTTTTAACATTTAAATAATATTTTAAAACTATAAGAAATTTCAAATTATTAAATTAACAATTTTCATTGAAAAAAGTCTTATGAAATTATATTGTTATCTTCCATGAAAGGAATGGTCATGATCGTTTGAAATTTTTCTCATGTTTTATACATTTAAATAACGATTCCTTTCTCATTTTAGGCCATAAGTAAAATGTATCTCATTCAAAAAATAAAAGAAAATACCTTTTAAAGAAATTTTAAAAAATAAAAAATTCATAAAATTTGTATTTAAAATTATTTTATAATGTTAAAGACATTCTTTATGATGTTTTTAGAATAGAATATCATAGGTGAAAAAGGATTTTCATCCAATCGGAAAAATAAAGTTGATTTTCATTAAATACGTTATTTATGCATATAGAGTACTTAAAGTGAGTAAAATGAATTACAAACATGTAATCTTCCAAAATAACCAGATAATAATAAAATTATTTATTTTCTTGTATGGTATATCATGAATGTTATTTATTGTAGACATAATCATAAATAATCCTGATAAACAATGATTTTGTAACATAAATATCTTACCTAATGTTTCTATTACATTAGAAGCATAATATACTCTGTTTAATAAATTATAATATATTATAATTATATAAAATATACTTTTTCATACGTATAAAATCATATATGATATCATTTTCATATTTAGACACCCATTCATTAATAATTCGTTATTAAAATTAGCTTTTCCTGGTACGGATTGTTTCATTTTTCAATAGAATTTTGGTTCAGTAGTTATGATACTTGTACTTTGATACTGATTACATCATCTCCAATTTTTTAGTCTTTATATTAATATCATTTATATTTATTATATATATATATATAGTGCCAGTCATTTTGGATTATGTAGAAAAAAGCAATTACACCCATTATGGAGACGGTCATCCATGTGTAAACATAGACATTATTTTAACTTTATGATTGATCGAATCAATAAAGGTAAATATTAATTCATATTTCTAAAATAAACATTATATAATATATATTAATTTAATCTATACATATTTTCATCCCTGAAATTGAGATGAAAAACATATAAATCTCAATGCTTCGTGGAGGTCATAGTCCACATGTAAGCATGAGCAGCGTTATCGTTTTCCAACATATTTGAAGAGTAGAAGTTAGATATTCTATTGTAATTACATAGGTATAATTATTTAATTAATATATTATTTAACCTATAAACCCATAATAATAACCATCCATTAATTATTGTTATGGATATTTCATTATATCGCTATGTGGAGGAATTTGTCCACTAGTACTCATGAGCGATACTTTCACATCCAATTTGATAGAAAAGATTTATGATAATAGTGGTTTCATCATAATAATATAATTTCATTTCATTTTTTATTTTATTTTATATTTTTCAATACCACATTAATATATTATGTTTAAGAAAGAATAAATTGAAAGAGGTTGGGTAAGATGATTATATTTTATTTTGGTTTTCCTCCATTATATAATCCTTAGGGACCATTGGAATGGTCTTTTAAGATGACCTTTACCTTTATATTGTGGATTGAGAAGTTTAGAAGAGAATTTGGTATGATTGTTTTCATCGATATGTATCATTATTGTGTAATGAATTTAGTATTCATACAATAATAATGTGCACATTTATCTTTATATTTAGTTTTAACACCCCCCATAAGAAATTACTTTTTACCCTTTATCCTGATAAAATTTGTAATTATTTTTAATATTCTTTAGGGATAAATATTTAATATACCTCCCCAACATATTAGGATATTTTTACTCAAAATATTTATTACATTTTACCAAATTAAATATATATATTTTTTTGAAATTTTATTTAAAATAATCATGAATAACACGATGAAAATGGTTTTCCAGATAAATTGGTTTCTTCAGTGTAAAATGTTTTTATAATAAAATATTCATAAATTTAGTTAAAATGATAATAATTCGATAATTAATAATTTAAATGATCTATAATTACTTGTTAATCTAATTTAAATCCAAATTTAACTTCTTATATACTTTAAATGAAAATAAAGTTTCCAATAGAAATTATAATTTTTTATTATTATTTGAAATTTTATTATTTTCATAAAATTTATAAAGATTAACTATAAGATATTTTTAACATATTGAATTAAAAAAACATGTAAATTTTTTAAAATCTAAATTATATAAGGGTAAAATTTTAACTAATTATTTTCCCACAAAAAGAAATAAAAACATTTTTTAAGGTTGAATGTATTTTTATAACATATAAAGATATAATTTAAAATTTGGTACTAATATGTCACTATATTTTTATTATATAAAAGATTAAAATATAATTTTTAAAATCTATTTATTCATATTCATACAAAATAATAAATTGAAAATTTTTAACTGTATATTATATTGTTGTTCATTTGGACTCTTGGTTTCACGTATTGCAAAATATCGAAGAAATTGCATTTTTAAAGATTAATATATCATAAAATAAATAGTTCATGCATATATAATATATAATTATAATTGTATGTTATAACTAGACATTTTTTATGAGAAGTACAAATTGAAACATGTATCTCTATGGAGGCAGTAGTTCATAGAACAAGTGATTCACATTTTCATTTTTCATAATCGAATAGGGGGTGGTGATAAATTATTGTACAGTTATTATAAGAAAATAAAAGGATATTAAGTATACTTATTATATAATTCTAATAGGATGAAATTACATTTAATAATTGTAAGATCACATAAATAAATATCAAAAAATAGATGTTTTTTAGCTTATACATCACTTCGTGGATTGCCACCTTTACTAAGGGGATTAACCCTTAGTTGTATTTTAACAATACCAGAACCTATATAAGGTGGATAAAAGTGTAAATAATAGGTTTGGGTACTTTATGGTCAAAAAATGAACTTATTTTGAGTTATTTTAATTTAGGAGAGGCGAACACCATTTATAAGTGAAAAGGAGGGGCATTTTTGTAAATACACAAAACTACACAATAATGGATAGTCACTCTCTATCCATGTGTCTCCAAAATTGATAAATAATTTAGTGGGGGATATAACTTATATAAAAACATCCTCCATTCAAAAATAAACATGTATTTATCATTTTAAATCATATTCTTCTAAGGTTACTAACATTTACCATTATAGTTATTACAATGGTAACTAGTTTTTACTTATATAATTTAGCCTTTGAGCCTAAAAATAAAATTATACATATTAGATAACTTTTTACATTCTGAAAATAAATTTAAATTCATATTTTTCATGTTAAAATTATATATATATGTAAACATAACACTACAAAAATCTTGTAACCTGAAAAAAATCAAATTTTCTAATTTTTTGTATTTAATAAAATAGATTTTTTATTTGGATAATGTAATGATTTATATAATTAAAAATCTATTTTAATTTATTAAAATAATTAAATGAGTAATAATTAGATAATAACATAATGAAAAAGCATCATTTTCTCATGTTATAATTAATTTCAAAAAACATTTGAAAAATAGTTTTCAAAAAAACACCATATTAATTATCAAAATATTTAATATTCGTTAAAAAAATAAACATAATTTTTTTTAATTATTAATAAAATTTATAAAATATACTTTTATTGGAATTTTTTTAAAAAAAATCATTATATTTATATAATAAAACAATTTCATAAAAGTAATACTATTAATAAATTTGGTATTTTCATTATTCACTCCAAAATTAATTATTTATGAAAAACCCAAAATTTAGTATTAAGATAATAAAACTATGATAAAATCTAAAATGATGTAAATTTTACCAAAACTACATTCAAAAAATTATAAGCATAACTTTAAATAAAACGAAGAAATATAATAAAAACCACATTTTATAAGAAATCCTTTTTTAATATTTTCATTTTTTATAAATTATTGTTAATTATAAAAATGTAAAACATGAAATTTATCCATTTCAAAAAGAAATTCATTCATAGAAATTGATTTTATTATTTTTTTTATTTATACTATTTGTGTATATATTTAATGTGAAAAAAAATGAAAAACAAATTATTTCTATATATTTCAGAATTCTATTAATAATGTTTATACCTTATAACAATAAAACTACCTAGTAATGACATAAAAAAATTTAGTGTTCTTTGTGGATAAATTCATGAAACATGTTATTTAATTATGCTGGATAAAACTAATGTCATTGCAAGAACTCTCTACACTTCTACATGTATGAAAATAGAATCCATTGTATACTTGCTACATGAATTCACACAACCAAAATTATTGTAAAACATTCCCATTATTATATTTTATGAATAATTCATCTTTATATGCCTAAATATCACCTTTAATAAACATGTATTAGAACTAAATTTAAAGTCACTCATCTTCCATGAACAATTCATTTCATTCTATAAATACACTAAATACCAAAATTTAAAGGGTTGAAAGTTAATGATAAATAATAACCATCTAAGAGAAACTCTAAATTTTTCAATTTCCTCATCGCACGACTCCTGAGTAGAGAATAACTCCCAAAAGTGTACAAAATATGAATATACGGTCACTTTAGTTTTGGTGCACATTTTGTATGTCCCAAAAATGTGACTAATTCTTGGAGACACCATGTGTTCATTGAAATTTCATATTTACACACAGTGTACTCAAAATACCTAATGGGAATCTTATTCGACACATATTATTTCATAATATATCTAGCATGTGAACACTGTACCAAAATTAATATTAATGCACACAACTCCTATTAGTTATAGAACCCATTATTTACACAAAATGTTTTCATTTCATAATAATTGGAAATAAGGACTCTGTATATAGTTTTTTATAACAATTTGATAATTGTATGTATATCCTGACATGCTATAATTTGTCTGTGATCCCTTTATAATGGGATGTTTCAACTCTATAAAGTTTTTTTCACCTTTAAATCTCTAAAACTCCAATATACATTTCATTTTTCCTTAAAAATTATATCTCATCCACAACATCATAAAAACCTAAAAACCTATGAAACCTATGCATAATTCCCACTCTTATTAGATGTATCTCTCATCCTGATAGTTACTATAGTGACCCATAATTTTCATACATATATATTAAATCTTAATAGATAAATATTCTTTCCATTTTACAAAAAAAATTAGGAATACCAAAAAGGCATAGTGTGCTTAGAAATTGGGATAAATAAAAAACCATTTCATAGGTGAAGTATATCATCCCCGACCAGATTCTTCAAGACTAGCACCATTAGACAAATCATATTTAATACCATTCCATAAATCCTACAAAATGGAAATAAAATAATGGGTGAGATTAGATTCTCATTAAGGTTATGAAAAGAAGATATAACTGATCACATAAGCATAACATTAGCTTAATAGTATGAGAAAACGAGTATAGAATTTAAAAACCAGACCCTATATATAATTGGTATAATATTTGAGTCATGGAAAAAAATATTTATAGTTCATAAGACATGAATAATAATGGAATCAAATAAATTAATCTATAATATTTTATCATTGTCATAAGACATGAGTTTTTAACATTCACATAAGAAAATAAAATTTTCTTAGTTCTCAAGGCTCACTAGAAACGCTATCACAATAAACTGGGATCACTCCCCAAAAAATTATAGTATTTATGGTTCACTCCCAATATTATCATGGTGGATTTTCATTACATCCCAAACCAAAAAAGTCGTCAATGGTCACTCCCATGACTATAATAGTTGGTTGGTTTCACTCCCTAAACCATCATGTTAGTCAATGTTAACTACAAATACTACCAATGTTTAAACCGACCCTTAATGAACTAGGTTCACTCCCCATTCAAATATTTTTTATCTCATGAGATAACAATCATTTCCCAATTCATTGGATGGTCATATAATCTCATTCTCATCCATTTCATAATCAAAACCATAAATATGTATCCCAAAAAATCATAAAAGATTAATAATTTCATAAGTCATGAAAAGAAATGTGTATCCTTGAAAAGGAACTCTAAAATAGTATTTCAATATTTAAAGTGTTGAGTTTTTATAATGGTGAAAAATTCTGTTCAATCCATTTATGTTAAAATAAATCATTCCTTTCACATTTTTTTAAAGTGAAAAAATTCATCATTCGAAAAAATAAAAAAATATTAATTCTAAACTATATTTAAAAAATTAAAGCATGGTAAAAAATTAAAATAAAACATTATTTTAGAATCCTAAAATTATTCTTCAATGAGTTATTAAAAACATAGACATAGATGAGTAATTCTTATTGGCCAGAAATAGAAAGAAAATCAGTTTCCCTTTAAATAATTTATTCAACCTTTTAAGTACATAAAGAGAGGAAAATAAAATTAAAACATTTATACTCTATAAATAACCTAGTTAAAACAATACTTAAGATATTTTTGAGAGATATATAATAATATTTCATCTGTAGAAACATAATTATACAATGTCTTAATAAATAATGTGATTGTAACATAAAACATTAACTGATTTGGAAACAATTGAATATTAATCCCCATGAATGAAATAAAATTAAATGGTTATTTATATGACCCCAATTTTTAAAATATGATTCATAAAATCAATTCATCGATTGTATATACACAACCTATAATAAACAACTTGTTCATATGGTATATGGAAAATGAAAATAAAAGTGATACAGAAATATATTACCGTGAGTTTCTCTTGCTTTGAAGGCGCACTAACCTCTTATATGATAAATTTAGATTTATTATAATGATATATATAAGAATAATTTATATACATATAATATGATATATATCAATTATATATAAATATTTATAATCATCAATAAAATATATATATTTGATGATGAATTATATCAATCATGGAGAGGGTAAGTCATATGTAGTTTGCGTGATGTTTTCACTATTTAGATTGGGGGGAAAATAAATTTAAAAAATAATTACCCTTTATATATTTATTATTATACCATATATATCTTATATATTCTATAAATATTTTATTTTTACTATACAGGTGAAACAGAAATGAAAAACTAGGCAGATCACTTTGTTGAGGTGGCAGTTAACCCGTATGCTTGAGCGACATTATCGTTTTCCAATAGAATTATAGGCTCAAATAAAGAAGAGATATTATGATTAAAAATTTATAATTATTTAATTTTTATCATATATAATCATTAGATACATCATAATATTCATCTATTAAATATTATGGTGGAAAAAATTATGACGATATGTGGAGAAGATAAGTTGTACATACGCACAGGCGATACAAAAACATCCCATTTTGATTAATAAAAGTGTGGAAAAATTTTTATTTAATAATAATATAAATATCATCTATCTATATTGAGGATACCTTTTTTATTATTTTATAATACATGTCATAAATTTATGTCATGTAAAGAAGAGGTAAAAATAAAGTTATTGGTTAATGTGATTACCCCTTCATTGAAATTACCATTTTAAATTTCCTCTTAATGATCTTAGGTTAGCCTTTTGGGAATAAAATAACCATAATAATATGAATAAAGGATTTAATAATAAATTTTTATAGGTATTGCTTGCACTATAATGATAAATGTGGTGTAAACAAGAGAAAGGAGATGTTCCCTTTTATAACTGAGGGGTGGGGTACACTTTGAATTTTATAAGAGATAAATAAATATAGTCATTATAAATTACAAATTCCACAAAAAAATAGTGATTAAAATAAAATATGATATGGGGTTGAAATCCTATACAATAACAAAAAATTTATTGTATTATGTGTCTTTTATTAACATGTATTTTGGTTAAACACATTGGTTATCATATTTTAACATTAGGAGTGGTAAAATATTTTTCAAACCTAAAATAGTAAAATATTACAAATAATATGAAAATTTATACATAAATAAACATTATATAAAATTTAATACCATATAATATCCAAATATCCCTATTTTTATGTTTTTTTATGATTCTTAAATAATTTCATAAAATTTTATTTTGATAAACTATCATTAATATCAATATTGACAGTACTCATCTAATATGACTTAAAAGATATTAAAAAACTTTTTAATTTGAATAAAATCCATTTAAGCATTTCTAATATGTCATATTTACCCATAAAATTCATGTGACACTCTTAAATAATTATTTTTATTCTATTATTTTAAAAAACAATTATATTATTCATATATTAATTGAATAAATATTGTATTTTCATTGCACAAACATTTTAGATAGTTACTTAACCAGAAAAAATTATAAACATATTTCCATAATTAATATAATTTTTTTATTCCAAAAAATAATTTTATATTCATTGAAAACAAATTTGTTCCTTTTTTTAAATCTTATAAGATATTTAAAACTACGAGAGTGATATTTTGTAACATTCATTCCATTAAAATCTATATATGTCATATTCAACGAAAATATCCATTAAAAAAATTCATCCAGTTGTGATAGGGATCAAATTAAATTAAATTAACAATAATTAAGATGAAAAATAATTCCCTTATCACTTATTGTTAGCTGACATTTACAAAATTTACCCTTTAACATGGTGATATATTTTTTCAATAGTTATAGTTCATATTGACAAAAAAATAAAATAAGAGAATTTACCAAATTTGAACCTCCTCATTCAAAATATGGAATCCATTTTTTAAGATCTGATTACCAAAAGTGGGAAATTTTAATTTTAAATATAAATTTGTAAAATTAAATGATAAAAGATTTTTAGAAAAAATACATTTTTATCATAAGACAAGATTTATTAATATCCAATTCATCGAGAAACATAAAATTAATGTTAACAAATTTTATTGAATATATAAATATACTCATGAAAAATTTATTATTCTTTCAAATATTTAAGTTAGGGATTCTAAATTGATTGATCCCTTGGGCATCACCAATAATACTTAAATAACAATAATTTAGAAGAGAACCTATATCATGGAAAATAATAATATAATTACTTGGTTCTGCTATACTTACAATATTTTACATATATATGCTTATCTCCCTCAATGTATGAATAATATCAATGCCATTTATTATAAGGGGCATAGAATTCCAAATGTAATACACCCGAGACCATGGGAAATTTCTGTTGCCTCTCAGGAAACTGATATGAAATTTGGAGCCTGAATAAATTGAGGTAATTTGAATACTGTATAGATGGAAAATAATGATTCCACTCAATATGTATATAACATACATAGCTATGGAATGACCCATCCCAAAGTAATCAAATAAGCTAATAAAAACCAACCCCTTATTATCCCTGACCAAACCACATCCACGCATGACACTCTAATTGAATGATCAGTCAACATTCAGCTTTAGCCCAGTTCGTGGGGGCCACAACTTGACCCCTATTCCTTGTGGTGGAAGATCCATTACAACTAACATTGTCAACATCTTTTAGATCATCCTTCTAATGGAAAAAACATTTTATCCCCCAGGATACAGGGAGTTAAATTCATCAATTAGTGATAAAATTTGTGATTTAAATAATATATAAGATCACTATATACCTTGTCATCTCCTATTATGTGCATACCCACTAATCTAATGCCTATGCGACAAATATCATGTAAATAGTCTAATATTATATTTTGTTCATTTAATTTCTTTGTTTCATGTCACACGATCTATCAAAGAAATCAAATGCCTTAAAAAGGAATATATTGTCAAATATTAGGGTGTTATATTAACCACCCCCCACCTGAAATGGATTTTACATTCATAATTCTTCACTATGATACAAAAAAATAATAATATATCTACTTCATTAAATCTTAGGGTTCCCCAGTGTCTTCATTTATTTTTTGATTCCTCTGCATAACATTCACCAATTGTGTAGTCTAGATTCATGACTCTTTATATCTATAGTCCTAGATTTCAATTGGTTGATATCTGTAATAATGATCATGCTCCAATCATAAAACCATGTAATTTAATACATTTAATTGATTAAAAATATAATTTTTCATGAGAGATATTAGGAACGCATCATGAAACTATGAGAGGTTTTGGGGAATCACTTAATAATAGGCTATTATCGCCTCATGATCAATAACATCAGAGAGGAAAATATTCCTAGGGCTAATCATTCCATTTTCCCAAACATCATATCCTTTTTTAATGGATAAATTTATAAAATCATCTTCAAACTTAATATTTTATTAGGTATTATTATAATAATTTTTTTAATATACTCTTATCTCCCATTATATTATATTGAATGACTCTAAAATCCTCTTATGTTTCCTCAATTAGCTCAGGTCCCAATAAATTTATTTCTATTACATTATCCTAGGATGTTGGAGTCCAACATATTTTCGGTAGATGGACTAATCAGGATCCATAAAAATTATAATGAAAATACTATTAATGTTGGAAAACTCAACTAGAGGAAGGTGTTGATCCAAACCAACTTTGAAATCCATAGACAAAAATCTCAAAAAAATCTTTTATAGTTTTATGGTTATCTTAGACTAACATCTATCTGAGATTTCTAAGCAGTGCTAAAAGTTATCTTTGTATCTAGATCACAAATAATATATAACCATAACCACAAGGTAAACCTTATATCCAAAATATTCATAATATAATTCAGTACTCCTTGCAAACTTACCTCTCTATAAATGACTATTTTTTGTAGATAATCCAATGATAAATAATTTATACTAGTGATGAAGTGTGATAACATCATTATAAGATAAAAAATAACCCATATAGAATTATACATTTATACATTTTATGGATTCTTATGAAAAAAATCATTATGATGTTCCCCCATTTTCATTCTTCTATGCGTAATGGTTGTAGCATCCCCTTCTAATTTTTTCTCTAATTTATAAATTTTTTACATACCTAGCATCTAGATATAAAATAAATAATATATCTTTTCATTGAATTCTATTAAAAATACTAACTCTAATCCCTATAATTATTTGTACATCTAGGTTGAATATAGAATGAAAAGTTATCAGTTTCCTCTAACAACTCCTATATCTAATATAGTATAAATAGAACCCATACATGATTTTTGAACCTTATCATTCCATCAAAATTATCAATGAAATCATGAATATTTATAACCATTATCTATAACTCTATATCATCCTTGTATACCTTTTTAAAATTAATTTGGATTTATAGTTGATTAGTCACTTGAGAAAGACATAATTTATCCCTTTCCATTAAGATTTCCATATCCATCCTTTAAAAATAGAGAAATATTCGATCTTTTGTGATCCATTTCATAGATGGAAACCATGATTCTTCTCTTTGAAAATATACATTAAAATATTATGTTATGTATATATAAATATATCACACCATTATTTTTAAATATAATTCCTCCATAACATTAAAAAATCACCAATACTAATGCCAAATAATGAGTTCTGTAATTTTTCTCATGATCCATCAATTGGAATGAGTCATAAGATATCACCATATAGGTTGGAATGATAATTCATCTTATTAAATACATTTTTTCTATACAATAGATTACATAATCAAATGGAATATATAAAAATTTATGCATAGGTGTTATAAAAATCATTCTCCTTAGTACATTGAAATTCTCATTACATTCATTAGTCCAAATAAACATCATGGTATTTAGAGTTAACATGGTGAGTGTTTTATATAGTTGAGAGAAAATTACCCATACATACCAAATTATATCCATCCAAAGAAAGAAAAATATATAACTTAGTTACATTGGTTGGCATGGTCCAATGGTAAAAAACTTTTTTAGTTTATGTATAAACCTTTATACCCTCACCTAATATTATATAATAGAAGAATGAAACTTTCAGAAGATAAAATTGAAACTTGGAAAATATTTATTAAAGTGTATCCTTCCAGGGGGTCTTTATAGATATTATCAAATGATATTAATACTCTTACTTTATCTTTAAATATATATTAATATCATCTATAATGACTTCCACAAACAAATTTTGGAAGTATCTAAGTATTCTATTAATTAAATCCATTCATATAAAAGGTGAATTATTAAGACCAGATGGAATAACTATATATACATAGTGTTTGTAAATTTTATGGAATTCATTATTGAGTATAAAACCTTAATTTAATAAAGTGATCCAACTTTTTATTTCATTAATATTACATCATTTTAATGATAAACAACATGAAAACATAACACAATGAAGATCCAATGGTTTTAGTGTCTTTGGAAAAAAATGACCATACATATCTTTTACAACATAAAAGATAAAAATTTATTTAATTACTTTTTCTATAGATTCTTACTATCCCTTGTGTTTTCATTAGTATATGTAGTCACCAAAGTATATATATCAAAAATGGTGTGCTAAAAATCATAGTAAGAATATAGATAAGATCATGAAACAATATGGCATGGGGTGAGAATAATTATAATGTAAACATCATGAGAGGAAGCACAGATAATGTCATAGAATGTAGAAATGAATAAAAATGAAACAACATGCCTTAGTGGTAAACTACTAGAAATATTGGTGAAAAAATCTACCATCATTTTCAAACATATTTATTTTTCCTCATGAGATAAATATCATAACCAAATACATTGGATTGCTATATAATTATGGATGCACTCATCACATCATTCCATTTAAATTATCATGGATTCCACAAAGAACATATGTCAAATTTGGTATATAATAACTGAATAAAAGGAATGGGTTTCATTTAATAAATAATTTATTCACAAAATTTGGTTTCCCAATTCAAATAGAGAACAACATACTTGATATAAGAATCATCGACTTTGAGTTATGAAGAAACACTCTCCAAAATTTTGTTTTTTAAAAGACGAGTTATTTTAGAAAACATTTTTTTGTCATATTATAAATTATAAAACATGTATATCCAATAAAATTTAATATAATTATGAATAAATTATATTTAATGAATATCCATACTAAAATGGGGAGAAAGAGGGAAACCCCAAAGAATTAAGGTTGAGTGTGAGAATTCTAGTTGCATTTTCTCTGAAAAGTTTATTGACAATAATGACTTGTATAACCAAATTATATTCATTAATTTTCAATTATAGAACCTCTTATACAAGAATATAATAAATTATGGTTGTATTATGCTATTTTATATTCCTTTTTATGAAATATAGATTTTAATTTATTCGTTCGGGATTGTTCATTTTCAAAGTATTCATGATCAGTTCATTTCTATACAGGAGTGGATGATCATTTAAAATGAGGATGACAATCCTGATTTTAATTTTTTGTTATTAATGATACTATAAAATCATAAATGATCTTTCATCACATTTATTTATATACCAATGAGAATTCATCATTAGATAAAAGTTAATGATGATCATTTGAGGTTAATTTGGGCTTTTTCCACACCTAATGAACTTATTCTGTTTTATTGTATATTATTATGTTTATAAGTTATTTACAAAACCTAAAAAGTGTTATAAAATACTCACTAAAATATGTTTTAGGAATTATAGTGGACTTATTATCAGTCTTGAATATGTTAATGGAAATTAAAGTGCATATCCCATGATATTAGTAAATTGAACATCAAGGGAAACGATTACATTTTTAATATAAAAGAGAAAGGGGGATTTTAATTATGGATTTTCTATTAAGATGATATAAATCCAATATATTAAAGTAATATTAGTTATCATTCTATTTAGATTAATGGAGGATATGATAGAATAATAAAAGAAATTAAATTTGAAATGAAATTAAAAGAAAAAAGAGGGAGAATTTACCTCTAGAATTATCCTCTTGAAATCAACATAAAGGAACCTAGGATTGTTCCTTTTAGGAGGAAAATAAGGATTGAATATGGGATAGGGTATTAGGAATTGTAATGGATATAATTTATGCAATGCTCAAATCTTAAGGTGTGTGAGGGGTGGTATTTATAGTGTAAAATAGGGGTGTTTTATTATTATTTTAATTATTAGATAATTACTTTAATATAGGCAAGAAAATGTGCAAATTATTATTACAAAATACAGTAATTAGTGAATTTTTGTTCCAAAAAAATGGTCACTTATATCATCCATGACTCAATCATGACTCAAAAATTAAGGAATTTGGAATTTATCTTAATTTGTCGAATTTTACTATTCAACAAAAATTCTAGTAATTAATAAAAATACCAAAAAAATCTCCCTAACCATTTTTCAATGTGAAGAGTTTTAAAATGAACTCCATTTTAATTAAATAATTTTTTTAAATATTATTAATTTAATTTTTAATTATAATCATCATTTACTTGGAAATTACAGATTCTGAAACTTTAACTATTCTGTGACACTTTTAAAAAATATTTAAGGTCTGATAATGTTATATTAGTATAATAAGACATAAAAATATTATTTTATGAATAAATTTTTTCAAAATATGTTTTTTAATTATTAAATTAATCATAATATTGTAATTAAATATTTATGACTTCCAAAAATTCCAACACCTAATTAATTTTTTTTAAATATTTGCTTACTTATAATATGATATAATTATATCATGTTTTAACTTATAACATGTAAAAATATTATTTATTATTTAAAGGGTGATTTTACTATTCATTTGGATAGTTTACAATTTATATGGGTCATATTAATATTCCTAATTCCATGTTTCTATTTCATCAGTACTGGTTATTTAATTTCTAAAAATACTTTTTATTTCATTAATTATTCAATTATGAAGTTTTTTTATGGTATCTAAGTAATTTTATCAGATTTATAATATGTTACATTACTATATAAAGGGAAAAATTCCTTTGATATAATTTTTTGTTGTTACATTATTACCCCTTTATGAAATCTGTGCCATTAAATTTTTTTCACATAAATAGGTGACGGTACTTCTCCTTCATTTACTCCTTTGATTACCAAGTTTCTTATTCATAGCCATGTTTTCTCCATAACACTTTAACAATGTGGGATTACATATTGTGAAGAACCTTATTTTCTGGTCCAAAATCCTTACTGGATTCTCCTCATAAGAGATATCATTCTCAAGATATTATCCTTTTAAATTTAGTACATGTGGGGGATATAATATGTAATCCATCAAGATTAATATGTTGAACACATCATCAACATGAACCATATTCGGTGGAAGAGCAAGCCAATAGGCCATCGATCCTCTGTAATAAATGATCTCAAATGGTCCAATGTACATTGGTCATAGATTCCCTTTCTTTCCAATGCACATTACCCTCCTCCCTAGAGATATTAGAAGGAAGACATTATCTCCAATTTCGAACCCCAAGTCCCTTTAATGGTCATCATCATAGCTCTATTTCTATCTCTAAGATGCATTGATATGTTACTGGATGGATTAACCATTTTATGTCATATCTTTTCCACTATCTATTCCAAGTATCTTTATTTCACCAAAATTACCCCATCATGTTAGAGTTATACACCGCTTTCCATACAGAGATTCATATGGACCAATCGGAATACTCGAGTGGAATATACTATATTATGAGAACTAAACCAATGGGACATGCTGATCACATCCACTTTCAAAATATAATGGGAATGATCATAACAAATCTTCGAGTGTCTCTATAGTATTTTTATATTGGCCATCATTTTGGGGGATATAGGGCATGCTGAAATTTAATTTAGTGCTCGAGGCATGTTGACGACACATCCAGAATTTTTATATGAACCTAGGATCACAATTAGAGACCATGGAAAGTGGAACCCCATGAATTATAACCACTTCTTTCACTTATATCTTTTCAAGATGTTTAAGAGAGAGATCTTACTAAATAGCGATATGTGGGCAGTCTTGGTGAATCTGTCCACAGCAACCCATATCACATTATTTCATTTGGATGTCTTCGGGAGACTCGTAACAATGTCCATAGTGATATATGGGCACTCTTTTTTTTACTATTGATAATCTGTTTGGGCCTCTTTAATCATCTCTTAGATAGATCTTAGGGAGATAATTTGGAATGGTAATATGTATTTCTTACCATTATGATTTCCCAATCCATCCTTTGAATATCCATTAAGACATGGTCCTTCTCAATCTTTAATATTGATAGAGTGTCTTGTTATTTTCTTCTAAGAGCATCAGTTACCTTGTTCGCCTAGCCATGGTGATAGTAAATAGAGAAATCATATTATTTTATTATCTCTAACAATCTCATTTAATGTATGTTGATCTCATATGGGGTGATAATATAATTTAGGATCTTGTGATTGGTATATATGTCACACTTCTTATAACGACCGAAATATTCATTAATGGAAATCCATCATAATCTAATTAAATGTCTTATTATGATTATATGAAATTTGAACATCATTGTTATTATGTTTATGGATTTTAAAATATCATTATTAATTGTGACTCATGATAATATAGTCATTGAATAGTGATCACATGGTTAGTAAAATTATATGGATTTTACAAGTCCAATTTACTCAAACAATGGATGTGATGGCCACATCCAATAGACTTTCCCCCTATGAAGCCAATTTGTCGGAGCTCGGAATAGAGGTGGCATCTTTGGGCTTCACTCTTGACCAAGACCAATCCGAGATTGAACACGTTAATCTTGAGTGGAACTGACAATGGGATAAGTGGAAGTTAATAAAAATTACCTCCTAAATAATGTTATCAGAGGCACCCCAAGAGTCGATCACCATCGCACACCTTACCCTTCAGTCTTATGTGGGTGTTATAAGGGATTATGTAACACGACGCTAGCACTATGACTATGTACGTTATTTTTGTGTAAAAAATGTGCATTCATTTTTTTTATTTTTACCTTTTAAATAGTATCTAAAGTACAAATAGTATTTTTAGTTAATATTCAATAATGAAATATATTTTGATGAATTAATGACTTTATGAATTAAATAATATTTTAATAAAAAATTATTATAATTAAGTTAATTTTTATTAAATATAAATGATCATATAAATTTATGAATGCAATTTTAATATTTATTATGGTTTGAAAGTCATTTTTTTCTAAACACATGATTTTTTGTTAAATGTCAGTTTATATTTTAAAAGTAAAAATTCACATATTTAGAAAATTATTTAGATAAAATGAATATTATTTTTGTAATCGAGATTTCGAAATTATCCAATGGTGAATTTTTCATAATTTTTCGAGGCAATCGAATTTTTGGGTTGTCATACTTCTCACTATAGATGTAGTGACACCAGGTTTTCAAAGCCAAAATCATAGTTTTTAGCTCCAGATCATGCTTGGGGTAGTTCAACTAAGGGATCAATAACTTTCATGAGGAATAATCTATCACATTATATTTTTTCATGAGTAAACAACCTAAGCCTTTCTTGTAAGAATAACCTTATATCACAGAAATGTTATCCACTTTTAGGAAATGTTAATATAGGTGAATTTATCAGCCTTCTATTTATCTCCATGAAGATTTCACCATATTCATCCTTCTATAATTTCTTTAACACTTTCATTGTTAACGTAGTAAGTTAGATTGACAATTGTGATAAATTTCTCATAAACATCAATATTACCCAACTAATCTATTAAAACTATGGATTTACATGACACTAGATGGTATGTGTCCTACCTAAATTGCCTTTGTTTTTTATGGGTCCACAAAAATAAGCTCACTTATGATCACATTTCCTAAAAATGTGACGTACAACATCCAAATATCACACTTTATGAACATAGAATACATCTTCTCCTTCCCCAATGTCTCCAACACAACACACAAATGTTCTTAGTGTTCCTCATTTATCTTGTATTCGTGGAGAATTTCATCAATGAAAACTTCAAAAAATTGACAAATAATTTCCACAAACTCTATTCATTAAATCCATGAATATCACAAGGGAAATAGTATGTCCGAAAGGAATCACATGAAAATCATAGTTCCCATACCTTTTATGGAATGTAGTTTTCTATATATCTTCTTTATTTTTCTTTATCTAATGATATCCATAATGGAGACCTATATTTGAGAAGTACCAAGCTCCAATAAATAGATTAAACAAGTCAGTATTCCTTGGAGGATAATACTTGTTCTTTATTGAGATCATGTTGAGTACTCGATAATTGATACATAGCCACATTGATCCATCCTTTTTCATGAAAAATATAACTAGTTCACCCTAATGTGATGCACTTTGGAATATAAACAATAATGACACCAAAATTCCATGTAATGTTTTTAAATTATTTGGGATTATTAGGATTCTATTAAAATTTACAGCTCATTATTCTGAGGCCTTGTGTGCCTGGAATTAAATTTTGATCTTTTTTAAGGTACATTCAGTAAACGTGTGGGAGGCATTATCTATCTTTTGAATAGATTCTCAGATTAAAAATATGAGGGCATCGTTTAATTTTCATCATTGATATTATCTTAAGGGAAGATTTACTTCGACTATAGTAGGTCGTGAAAGAAGATACAATTTTGTACTTTATAAAAAAATAATAAAATAACATAAAAATGTTTTTTTATTTGATTTTTGTAACACATGAGCGGTGGTGGTGAGATTGATGACTTGTCAAGACATTTAATTGCTTGACACTTCAGATTTGTAACCTTAGAATTGAAACATTAAATTTGGTTCATAAATGAACTGCATTAATGACATGCGACCTGGTCGAATCTTCCATATAATTAATGGAAGATTGGATGTGGGTTTTTGACACAGGTGTGATGATCCTCTAGAAAAGTACTATGACACATTCCACTGATGGAGAATGAAGGATTTGATGTCTTCCTTTTCATAATCACTCTAGAGGTCGATGGATGATGAACATTAACACTCGTGAACCTTATCCTTTGTCTCAAATACCCTCCAACGTTAAAACACATCCATATACAGCAGTCACCAATGATCTTTGAGGTAGGGGTTTATTTTGTTAAATATTATCTTTGATGAATTTAATAATCTCCCACTTGGTTTGATTCTAATGCAGAGGGTGTGGTCCAAATGAACAAGTCTTGGACCCACTTATGCTTCTTTCATGTCGTGTTCTTTGGTGGAAGAACTTTCGACTCATCATAATCTAGAATCTAGGAGCTACGCAATGACAGAGGCATCCCTGGAGGCCCGAAGGCACAGGAGGAATGGAAAATGGACCACCAGAGCTCACCCAGTGTCCTGTGGAAGATTTTTCAGCGCAACACTGGCCTGGCAACACCAGCAACTGGTGGTCGTCGCTCACCTCCAACAGAAGAGGGTGGAAGTACTAGGCACTGTTGTGGTTGGACAGACGACTGGCAACGGCTGGCCGTGGAGACTGGAGGCAGTACGCCATCGCATGCCACGACCAAGGAAAGGGCCCTCTCCATATGGGTGCTATGGATGATGAAGAGGCTCTATGTGGTGACACCAATTAAAATAGATAAATGGATTCTTTGAGTTGTTCAGGATTGAGGGGATACGACTTCCATGCCGGGGAGGAGGCGCCTGGGGACCTGCACCCTGCGGGTCCAGCGAGTGATGAGGTGGAACCACTAATTACGGAGTCAAAAGGCTCCTTTGAGCAATTCGACTGGAATAATGCATGACCCCCCATGAGGGTCACACCTCCCGGTGGGCCGAGCCACCACTAACCAGCTACTGCATCCCCCCAGGCTGGTCCAGGCTCGTTCAGTCCCGGATGGGTAATACCCAAATCGGGTCGGTCAACATGAACCAATTCGGGCTGGCCCAGGCTTGGTTGGGGCGGGTCAGACCAGACCCCGACCCCACTCAGGCACAGATAGGCTTAAAATGCCATATCACACAAACTTGACATCTGTTTAACAAATAGTCTACGACACTGGGATTCATTTTGAAAGATGGTCATTTTGAGATACTCATCATGTGTTTTGGGGAAAGTTGGAGTAAAACCGGGTTGGATCGACCCTGTATCCAACGGGGCCATCGATACTAAAATTTTTATAACTTATAGACCAGGTGTCTTATTGATGCATCATCTATTTCTTAGGAAAAATTATTATGTGATGGATCATTGGTTAACTACTACATGGGACTTCATGCCAGTTGAAATACAACTAATGGCTTGAGGAGCGGTTTCTCCCAGTGACAAGCATACCATGATTGGGAGTTATGTGTCTGACTGAGATGTGACGAATGAAGGGTGATTCTGTGTGAATTAGCACTCAACAATTCTATGTGAATCAGCACCCAGTGATTCACTATGAATCAGCATCTAGCGATTCTGTATGAATCAACACCCAGTGATTATGTGTGATTCAGCACCCAAGGATTCTCTATTAATCAGAACCAATCCATTCTCTATGAATCAAAACCTATTGATCATGTGTAGGTATTTCAATGGTTAGTACCTTTTGATCCAATTTGGGTCAATAGTAGTGCCTCTTGACAGAGTAAGATGATATATCCTTACTGTTAATCATCTATACTATTGTACTCAGTTATACCTTGTTTGACATATTTCTTTTTGTATGTTCATTGTGTTTGATATCATGATTTTATTTTTCCATTCTGGAATTTAGAGAGACCTTATAGGGTCTTGAGGCCCCTATAGAGTTATATTATAATCAATCATGCACAGACTTCGCCTGCACCTTATTGTGTCTTGTGCAGATGATAGGTATCCTTGACTGAGTCTTCGGAGATTGGACCTAATGATGGATGATGATGAAGGATGATGTTAAGAGGTGTGGAGATGAGTTGTAACTAACCTTCAGGTAGGATCCCCAGGGGATGATCTCAAGAGTTATTTTCTGTTTTTAGTTTTTTTTGTATCATTTCAGTGGGGCTTGTATTCTACCCCTTATTTTCAGTACACATGTTTACATCAGTAGTTTTACCTCATGGTTGGATATTTTTGCATTATAGTCTATATGGTTGTATGGTTTTAATGGAAATGTCTTCCCATTTTAGGGATATGACTTTTGGGTTCTAGTCGCCAACCCTTTCCCTATGGAAGGTGAGCTTGGGGTAGTCATAGCATGGGCCCCGAGGGATGGGTCATGACAATGTGGTATCAAAGGAATCAGTTCTATCAATGAACTATGACTCTAATCTTTTTAGTGGAGCAATAGTGTCAATTGTGTGAAGTTTCGTTATCATTTTGAGGATTCTAGTGTTAGTGCACTGGCTGATGTATCCATACACTAGGACCATAAATTCTAATTTCTGACTCGGTGCACGAAAATAGTAACCGCATGTGTTTCAAATATTTCTTTTATTTAATCTATTTTGAGTTAGATCACTAGGTATAACTTATTGACGTTGGAACACCTTTTCCTTGTCCTGATGCAACCACATATCCATCTAGCTACGATTCTTAAGAGAGTACACGATGACGGCCCACGAAGTGATGAGGATTTGGTGTAGGGCCCTTTTACTATGTTATCACCTTTGGGTGGTTCACCAACATAACCACCACCCATTGGGAAGTAGATTCCTACAACCCCTGGAAAATAGTGCACACTGAAAAATAGTGTTTCATGAGGTCCAATAGCATAGACCTTCGAGGTTTCATGCCGAAACAGATCCACATGTAGCTGAGGACTGGATGGAGGCTGTGGCATAATTTTTCCCTCCAATTGGGACACCCGTAGAGAAAATGGTGATCTTAACTACTAGTATTGTCTTGGGAATGGTAGGAAGATGGTGGATCATGATAATCCAGCTACCTGACGAGATGAACCTCTCCTGTATGGACTTTGAGAGCCTCTTTAGGGTGGTGTTCATCCTAGAGACACTATTCTCTATGCGTATCCATGAACTGCTTCCCTTATAGTAGGGCATCTTATCAGTGGTCCAGTACTCTGTGAGATTCACAAAACATCCGCACTACTCCAACGACATGGTACATGACCTATTCTTCAGGTCCCAGACAATTGAGCGGAGTCTCTGTAAAGAGATCAGAGTGTTGAAGATATCACTGAATATCCCAACGTATGATGGATTTCTTGAGCATGATTTGTTAGTGGGAAGCTTCTTAGCTGAGTAGGCACCAATGGTGAGAGCCACCATAGGAAAACAAGTAGCTGATTCATCTACAGGAGGTAGTAGGTAGATGACACAATGGTCCAAGCAGACTAGATCTTCTAGAGGGAAAACCCAGGATGTAGTGTGGGAGGTGTGGATCTCACAAGGCAGAGGGGGTTGTAGGGAGGAAAACTATGAATCATGTGCGATAAGTAGGGCCACATGGCTCACGACTGGCTGTCCAGTCGTATCAATGATTAGAAGATGGTCAAGGAACCGCTATGGCAGCAGCCAATGGTTTAGAATGGAGGTCTGCAGGGTGACATATGTAGAAGAGGAGAAATTCATGTAGTAGGTTGTGGATGATAGTTTTAGATTCTACCACCACCACCCCCCAAGTGGTCCACCCCTACCATAGGGAGCAGAAAGATAGGGGAAAGCTCCACTACAGGCATGAGAGGCCTACAAACATCGTGCTCAATATATGATTTGAGGTATGATCTGTGTCTACACCACCCGAGTTGTGGTACTTATATACACAGGCTCTAGTCACTATTTCATTCCCAATACACTTGTTCGGAGCTCAGCGATCCTAATGTAGCCATTGGCTCGATCCCTACAATTAGATACTAGTACTAGATAATATTTGATGATTACACACTACTTTATGAATTGATAACTCACTGTATGAGGTGAGAGCTTCCGATGGGATCTCATAGTAGCATCATTGAGGCCTTATGATTTCATCATTGGTATAGACTAGAAATCCACACTCCATGCTCATATCGACTATTTTTTGGGAAAAGTTAGGTTTTTCTATGAGGATGGGATCGATTTTACCTTCACCTGTGAGGAGGAAACCATTGAAGCACATGATGGATTTCTTAGAGGAGGGTGCATCCGATTACTCATCATTTGACTAGCCTCGCCCTCATAGAAGTTTATGTGAATAGTCATAGTTATCCTATAGTGGTGGACTAGTATGCTGATGTATTCCTTGATAATGTTCTTGGACTATATCCTCACAGAGAGGTGGACTTTCACATCGACCTGTACCCCAAGATGGCACCAATATCTACAAAAGCATATCGAATGTCTTCCATGGAGCTTCATGAGATGAGGGTACAGTTGGAGGACAAGCAGTAAAAGGGGTTCGTAAGGCCTAGTGTTTCTTTATGGGCATCCCTGATCTTGTTCACCAAGAAGATAGATGGGAGTCCAAGGATTTTTTTAGACTATCGGTGCCTAAACTAGGTTACCATGATGAAAATGTACCCTCTACCGAAGATATATGATCTCTTCAACCAGTTAAAGGGAGATTATTGGTTATTGAAGATAGAACTCCAATTAGGCTATCACCAGTTCAGGGTACGGGATGAGGACGTACTGAAGACAGCCTTCAGATATTGATATGGGAATTACAAGAACATGGTTATGCCTTTAGGCATGACTAATGATCCAACAGTGATCATGGGGATCATGAATAGTATCTTGCATCCATTCCCAGATCTCTTAGTGGTATTCTTCATTGATGATTTCTTGATGTACTCTGTGTCGGAGGAGGAGCACGCCATGAACCTATAGATTGTTCTGGATACACTATGAGAGTACTGGAATTAAAGAATGCTCTCGAAGTGCCAATTATAGATACATGAAGTCCACTTCCTAGGGAACATTATCTCGGAGGATGGACTTGTAGTAGATCTGGCTAAGATAGAGGTAGTTCTTTCATGGGAGGCACCCAGGAGTGTGACCGATGTGAGAAGTTTCTTGAGATTGGCCAGATACTATCGGAGGTACATACCAGACTTCTCCAGAGTAAAGGTACCCTTGACATACTTGAAGAAAAAGAGGAATCCTTTCTTGTGGATGGAGAAGTGGCAGTTGAGTTTTTACAATCAGAGGAAGAGACTGACGAGTGCCCCAATCTTGAGGCTACCAGAAGAGGGAATTGGATATGTAGTCTACTACGACGCATCAAGGACCAGACAAGTATGTGTCCTAATGTAGAAGAAAGAATTGATTCCCTACTGATCATGGATGTTGAACCGAATGATAAAAACAATTCTAACCATGACCTTGAGTTAGCATATGTGGTCTTTATTATGAAAATGTGGTGGCACTACCTGGTGGGAAAATGTTTTATAGTCTACTCTGATCCGAAGAGATTCAGGTATATTTTTTCATAGGAAAACATGAACCTAAGACATTGATGAGGGATACAATTCCTTTATACATTCTATACTCCAAGGAAGGGGAACGTAGTAGCAGATTCACTCATTAGGATGTCTAGTCTATAGATATTGAGTAAGTCGACAAAGTTGCTAGCCACGTTGCATATATCCTTCATGGATAGAGACAAATAATCTTACCTATAGTCTATGAGTGTAACTACCACACTTTTTTAGCGATTTCAAGAGGCTCAACTTGGGGACGTAGACTATGAGGTTCAATGTGCCTAGATATCCTTAATACAAGCTCCTGATAGATTCTCTGAAGGTGGGATAATGTCATCTTCTTAAGAGGGAATACCATAGTAACATTGATGCTACAATAGGTGGTGTTGTGGGAGTTCCATACATCCCCTTTAGTGGTACATATGGGAGTGGAAAAGATGTATCAGGACCTCTGGAGTCTATACTAGTGGACAAGGATAAAGAAATCAATGGCAGAGTTTTTATCCCGATGCCTCACCTGTCAGCAAGTGATGGATGAGCATCAGGTTCCAACATTCTTAGCTCATCCACTTGGGGTACTGGAGTGGAAGAGGGATGGTACATCCATGGAAATAGTGATGGGGATAAAACATATGTTTAGGGGCCATTATTTCACCTAGGTGATCATTGGATGACTCAATAAGTCGGCCCACTTCCTACCCATCTGAGAGTAGGGATCAATAGAGAGCTGGGGATATCCTTACATACAGAATATTGTACAACTTCATGGGGTGTCACAGACAATCGTCTCTTATCGCGACTCCTTTTTTACATCCCCCTTGTAGAAGAGATTACATTAGGAGTTCGGAAATCTACTATACTTGTGTATTGTCTTCCATCATCAGACAGATAGGTAGATGGAGCAGACCATAAAAAACACTAGGACATGATTTGTGCTTGTTTCATTGACTTTTTCCATAGATGGGAGGACCACCTTCCCCAGGTGGAGTTTTCATAAAAAAATAGTTATCACTCCACCATCGACATGGATCCATTTGATGCCTTGTACGGACGACCATGCAGATCATCTCTTTTATAGATAGACCTATTGAATTCTAAACTTATGGGTCCAAAGTTGGTTCAAGATAAAACCGAGAAGGTGTAGATAATCAAGGAGCAGATGAATACTAAATAGAGTAGAGATAATTATTATGATAATAGGATATAGAGACCCTTGGAGTCTAAGGAGGGAGACTATATATTTCTCTGGATCTCACCCCAATAAAGAGTACAATGTTTTGGCTTGGGTGGAAAGCTATCTCCAAGGTTTATCGGATCATTACATATCCTTAGTAAATTTGGTGAGGTGGAGTACAATAAATATCTTCCCCCACAAATGAACTAGGTGAATAATGTATTCCATGTGTCGCAGCTGAGAAGATACGTGCATGATCTATCACATGACGACGACATCCCAGGAGGCCCAAAGGCACAAGTAGAATGGAAAACTGACCAATAGAGATCTTCTGGTGGAACACAGAAGATTCACTGGTGGTGGAGAAGGGAGGAAGATTCGAGCACATGTTGGTCGCGGAGAAGGGCGACGCCACTTGGCACAAAAGTAGTTGGACAGGTTTCTAGAAAAATCAACCGCGAAGACAGGAGGCAGCACACCATTGTGTGCTGTGATTAAGGAGGAGACCTTCTCCCTCTGGGTCTCGCGAATGATGATGTGACGCCACATGGCACCACCAATTAATAGTGATGAATGGATTCTTATATCCATTTAGGATTGAGGGACACGTCATCAATTCCACAACTGAGGCACAAGGAGACCCACTCCTAGTGGGTCCCACAGGGGGTGAGCTGGTGCCACCTGGCGCTGCCAATCAAGGAGACAAAGGGCTCCTTTGAGCCAATCAGACGACATGCTGTACACCCCCTACGTGGTTCATGCCAGCCGGTGGGTTGAGTCACCATAACCCATCCTTTCTGGGGTGGACAAGGCCAAGCCCATTGTGGCCCCACCCAAACAGTCTTGTCAAGGACGGTGCGGGCAAGGCCAAGCCAGACCCGGACCCCTCTCGGGCCCATATATGATTAAAGGGCCATATCTTGAGAACCGAACAATAAATTGAAAACCCATTTGTAGCATTGGGATCCTTTTACTGAGGAATTCCTTTTGAGATACTCCATGGGAGTTTTAGAGAAATTTGGAGTATAGATGGATTCGATCATCCACGAATCGAACCAGGCTCTTGGCACTAAAATGCCAATAACATAAAGATCGTGCATCCGGTTTACGGGTCATGTATTGCGTTGGAACCGTTATTACATGAATGATAATTAGGTATCTTCTAAATGGGAATTTTTTATAGTTGAAATATGGATGGTGGCTTGAGGATCGTTTTCTCCCAGAGAAAAGTGTACTATGAGCCGGACTCTTCTGTCTGGTTGAGACGTGAGGAATGAAGAAAAATTCAGTGTGAATCAGCACTAAGCGATTTTGTGTGAATCAGCACCCAATGATCATGTGTGAATCAACACCTAGTGATTTTATGTGAATCAGCAGCCAGTGATTCTGTGTGGATCGGCACGAAGTGATTCTATGTGAATCAGTACCGAGCGATTCTGTGTGAATCAGCACCCAGCGATTCTGTGTGAATTAGCACCCAGTGATTCTGTGTGAATCAACACCCAGCTATTCCATGTGAATCAACAACCAGTGATTTTCTATAAATTAACACTGACAAATTCTGTGTGAATCATCACCCAGAAATTCTCTGTGAATCATCATCGAGTGGTTCTGTGTGAATCGGCACCGAGAAATTCTGTGTGAATCAACTCCAAGTGATTCTGTGTGAATCAGCACTAATTGATTTTATGCAGTTCATGCAGGGGTTAGTGCCTTTAAATCCTATGTCAGTCAGTAGAAATGGCTCTTGACCGATTATGATGATCAATCCTTATGGATAATTATCTGTACTGATGTACTCTGTTATACCTAGTTTGACCTGTGTCTTTTTCTATGTGCTTTGTGTTTGAGATCATTCTTGTGGATTTCCTTTGTGGAATTATGAGAGTACTTTAGTGGTATTAGGGTCCCTGCTATGTATTATTATACTCAACCCTTCATGGGATTTGACCACACGATGTTGTGTCTTGTACATAGGACCTGAATCCTTGACTGAGACTTGGGAGCTAAGACTTGACAGTGGACGACAGTGACAGTTGACGTGGAAAGCTGTGGAGACGAGTTGTACCTACCCTTCAGGATGGATCTCGAGTGGACGATCTCATGAGTTGTTTTCTGTTTTTAGTTATAGTTGTATCATTCTAGTTGGGCTTGTATTTCAGCCCCTTACTTTCAGTACACACTTTTACTGTAGCAATTTTACTTCGTTGTTTCATCTTTTTGAATTCTAGTGTGTGTGTTTGTACAGGTTTAAAGGAAATGCCTTTCCATTTTAGGGATACACCTTTCAGGAGATAGTCTCCAACCCATGTCCTATGGAAGGAGTCCTTGGGGTTGTCATGGAACGGACCTCGTGGGATGGGTCGTGACATGAATGCATTGTCCAAGTGCTCTTGTAGCTACTTCTTTTACTCCTAGTGTCCTATTGGAGCCATCCTATTGGGACACATTGAGATAGAAGCATCTCCCAGAATGATTTCTACTAAGTACTCTACCTCCTAATTTGAGTGTAGTCGGTGCAAATCATTAGTAAATACATCACATTATTCCCTCATAATTTTCATTTCACCTAGGTTGATACCTTTCTTTTAAGTCAACCATTTTAGCGAGGTATTTTTTTCCTAAGGAATCAACACCCATATCATCGAATTATTTTTCAAATCAGATTCATTATCATCATTTAATTGGTAGAGGATATTTGGAAAGATAAAAAAAGATATTTCATTTTCCAGATAGTTGATGTGTGCTCTATATAAGGAGAGCCAAACTATTCCTAGTACTGCATCAAATTCCACCTAGGGATGTATTACCGGAGCCTCTATAATAATAATCCCACATACACTAATAGGAGAAGAGTCTAACACATGGGTTTGCAATGACTGGAATAGTAGATGTTTTACTAATATCTCTACATTATGGTTTTTTGGGATTCAATTCAGTAGATCTATAAAACATGAAATATATAATATAATTCTAAGAAACAAAAATAAAAAATACATTTTCCATTATTGAGTGAATAGGAAGCGTACATTTCATGACTCTATTTTCTTTCTCCACTTCCATACCAGTGATGGCATAATACATCCCTTTATCCTTGGTATTTGGTTAATGATGATGCTTATTAACCTAAATGACTCTAAATCTAGTACACTAGCTTACATAGTGGCCTTGCTCTATACAATTTTTGTATTAGACAATGGATGGTGCTCCCATTTCATCAATGATATTATCCTACATCCTTCTGTATTTTTGACATACATGAGACTTGTGGTCTTATCTCCCACACTTGATGTATATCTATGTCACTTGGAGGTTTTTCCCATGATTCTTATTCCATTATTTTTGACATGTGGGTGGTTATGTTTTCATTCAATCTTTCTCATGAGATCCCCAAGATTCAAAACTCCATGGTTCATTTCTTATTAGCATATCCAAGTGACTATTATCCAAACTCCATCTCCACCATGAGGTCACATAAAAAAACATCTCTATAACTAAAAAAGTATTAAATTTCAAGAGCCTTTTGAAGGTTCTATTTATACTACTAAAGTGTCTATCATTTTTTCAATGATGATAAAAAAACCTGAAATGTACCTTGAATACCTTGTGAAATTTTCTTTAAATATTTTGATAGATTCACCATCCTTTTTCATCAACTTTATTAATTCTCTATATTTATTTTTTTGAAGATATTAAGGGAAATACCTATTGAGAAATTTTTTTGAATGCCTCCCCACTCAATATCTTAAATTTAACCCCCATATTGGTGTTCACAATCAAATATCACCCTTGATAGGCCTCTCCATCTGGACTATAAATACCCATAGTCATTTTTTCCATCTCAGAATAGTGATATATAGAAAATATCTTTTCTATTGAGTTGACCCACTATTCTGCAACTAGTGGATCTGAAGATACACTAAATGTTGGTGATTGTTTTCATATAAAACAATTGATAGCTAGTTTCTCCAAGTTTAGTGAAGGTGGACATTCCACATTCATCAGATTATTTTTCAAAACCTCATATATCGAGGTAATCATTACCATGATATTTTTAACTCCACCTCCCAAAGCATTGGGGATGTCATTTAGGCTATCATCGCATTGTCCCTTGTATGGGTTGTTGGCCTGTTTTCTACTAATTGTAACCATTTTCTATCATAGAAAATGATAGAAAAAAACATAAGTCAACAAGCTAGTAGTTATCTATCAATTTTCATAATAAACTCAAATCGTATATCGTATGGGATACCTAATTCTAGAAAATATTCTTTTATGTATAAATATACTTAGCCTAATTATATGGGTTTCACTAGGGTTATCCAATCCTAATTCCCACATTAACTAAAAGGTATTCTAATAAAAACTACAAAAACCTATTTTTCTTACATTAATATTACATTATTTTTATGATAAACTACATGAAAACATAACACAATCGGGATCCCATAGTTTATTGTCTATGGTAATCTAAGAAAATACTTAGATTTTACAACATAAAACATAAACATTTATTAATTCTTTCTTGTCTAGCTTATTATTATCCCTAGTTTTCTCCATAGTACGTTTAGTCATGAGATGATAAACATCAAAATGGGGTAAGCTAAAAATAACTGTATGAGTATAGATAAGATCAAAAAACAATATGACATGGGGTTATCATAATCATAACATCAACATCATGAGGGGAAGCATTGGTAAGGGCATGGAATGTGGAAATTGCTAAAAATGGAACATCGTGTGTTGGTTTTCAACTACCACACATGATTGCGAACAAATATAGAATCATGTCCACAAATATTTCACATTACTGGTGATATTAATCAAATTGTCCAAAGCATTGGAGTGCTATATTTTTGGGTTCTCCCATCATATAGAAAATTACATTATCAAACATGCAACAAAGAACGTATATCAATATGGGACATAAAATAACCCATGTAAAGGAATAATATTACTTCCATAAATTATAAATTAAAAAACATTGTTTTCCTAAATGAAAGAGGGAATAAAATACAAGAAATAACAATCATCAACTTTGAGTGAAGAAGAAACAATCTAGAGAAGTGTGTTCTTGAAAAAGGGTTATTTTTTATAACATTGTGTTTGTCATAATTTATACTAGAAAACATGTATATCTTAGAAAATTTAATATAATTATAATGAAATCATATTTAAGGAATATACATTCTAAAAGTGGGGTGAAATAGGGAAAATTGAAGAAAGAGTGTTGGGAATGTGAATTCCCCTTACCATGTGTCTAAACACTTTGTTCACTTGAATGCCATGTATAATCACATTAGATTAACTAATTAAAAATTTAATAACCTTTTATACATTTATATAATTATTTATGGATTTATTAATTTCTTTTATGGTCCTTTGTATGAGATTTAGTGTTTAATCTCTTTATTTGGAAGTGTTCATTTTCATAGTTTTAATGATCAGTTTGTTTGTATACATGAATCAAATTTTATTTAAAATGAGGATGAAAATCCAAAAATTTCTATTTTATGTTATTAATGATCCTAAAAAATTGTAAAGGATATTACAAAGAAAATTTTTATATACCAAGAGGATGATTCATTAAATAAAATTTAATGATGATCATTTAAGGTTAATTTCAGCAGTTTTTCAAACACAACGAACTTATTTTGTTTTATCGTTGAGTATTATGAGTATAATTTATATCAAAAACATAAAAAGGGTTATAAACTAAACATTAAAATATATTTAAAACTGTTTTATGCTATTATTAACATCTATGAAGAAGTTTATGGAAAATTAAAGTGCATCGACCATGATGTCATTAAGATAACACATCAGGGGGTGATTTAATTTTTAAGATAAAAGAGATAGTGGGAGGAGTGTACTATTGGATATTCCATTAACATGATATAATTACAGTATATTTAATTTATTTGATTTATTGTTATATTATGATGTAGATAGGTGAGGAGATAATAAGAAAATAAATTAAAATTGAAAGAAAATTAAATGAAAAAAAGAGGATTTTCCTGTTGAATTATCCATTTGAGAACATCATCAAGGAACCTAGGATTAATATTCTAATGATACAAAGTGATCCTGGACGTGGGGGAGGGTCTAAAAAAGAGTATTTGACAGAATTTCGTCATTTATTGATGAATGAGAGGTGTGAGGAGAAGAGGGTGTGATAGGTGGTATTTATAGTAGAGGGGAGGGGTGATTTCTTGTTATTTTAATCATTTGTTTGTTATTTTTCTCCAGACAAGAAATAATGAGGATTATGGTGATAAACTACACTAATTATTTCATGGGAGTTCAAACCAATGGTCACATACATTAACTATTACTCAAGAATGACTAAAAAATTCTTGTTTTTAGCATTTATTTTAAATTATCTTATTTTACTATTCACCAAATATTTATGTCATTTAGAAAAAATCCAAAAAATTTACCTTAACCATTTTTTTATCTATAGAATTAAAAAATGAACTCCATTTTAAGAAAATATTTTTCTAAATATTATTAATTTAATTTTTAATTAAATTCATCATTTACATGGAAACTATAGATTTCAAAATTATAAGAAATTTTGTTGCACTTTGAAAAATTACTTATAGTCTCAAAAAATTATCATAAAATAATAAGATAAAAAAAATATTAATTTATGAATAAATTTTATGAAAATAAATTTTCTTTTGTAAAATTATATTTATCATAATATAGTAATTTAATATTTATGACTTAAAAAATTTCCAACACTTTCTTTCTATTTTTTTAAATATTAATATACTTTTATTATGATAAAATTATTTCATATTTTCACTTTTATGATTCCAAAAATTTGTTTATACATTCATGGGTGATTATACTTTTCATTTTTCGGTTTTTTTATTCATAAGGATCATATTACTATTCATAATTTCACGGTACTATTTCATTAATATTGGTGTCTTAACTACTAAAAATACTTCTTATTTCATTAATTATTTATTTATAATGTTTTTATTATGGTTTATAAGTGATTTTTTATTTTATTTAAACTCTGTGACATTATTATAATAATGAATAATTTTCTTTTATAAATATTTGGGTTGTTATATTGGACCTCAAATGATGATATCAAGAACTGAGATCAATATCCTTGTTTTGTTGATCAAACAAGTAATTAATAAGAGTAGGGGTACTTGTTTCTGATTGAGATCATGTTCTCCTCTTAATAATCCTTGAATATTCACATTGAAAAATATCTTAACTTGAAAAAAATAGTAGTTGTACCCTATGGTGGCACACATCACTAAATACATCCCTTGTTAAGATTTTCATAGAGTTTCATATTCAATTCATGTAAAATAATAGGGTCTATTAAATATTTCTTTTTGAAATTGGTGTTGAACAGTTAAAGGGTTATATTGAGAACTGTTCTTTATTATTCATTATAATAACAAAAAATTCATTCAAATAAAAAAAAATTCCAATATAATAGGAATATCATCGATGTTGAGTTCGACCCCCAAAAGTCTAAAATAAAAACCCAATTTCAAAAGGAATCAGGACACACACAATGGATTTTATTTTTAATGGATATTCATATATATCAGCACACTGATGTAAAATCATTCGATATTTTATAATATCAAACAATACCGCCCTTTTGTCAAAAATGATTTCGGATACATTTATAAAAAACCAATAAATCGGAAAATAACATCAAATTAATCTAAGGGGATAATAAATAGATTTCAAGGAAGTATATTCCAATAAACTTCTACCATAACAGATTCATATAATTGAGATTTGATCATCATACCATTTGGGTTTTTCACTTCTAATTCAATATCTAATATTTGAATTTGTATTGTCAAAACATTAGTAAATTCTTTATAAATAAACATATAGGTAGATAATTATTCAAAAAATAAAATATTTTTCCTAGAATCTAAGGTATGTGTGACATTCACCATGTCATTATCATAACCCTCATCTAAAATTTTTATCTCATGATATTTTCCATTTCTCTTGTCTTAAGAGGTTAATGACGTTGGCCATCAACATTAACCTTCATATTTGAGCACTTGTAATCACGAACCTCATACTAATCTCATTTGAAGAACATGAATACGAGTGTAATTTTTTTGGAACATTCTCTATATCTTCATCAATAGCTAACATCCATCCATAAATTTTGTATTTGATTTCTTGGTGACCTTACATTCCATAATTAATCCATTTATCAATCCCCTTAAGATAATATCCACTATGTATCCTTTCAAACTTCAGGCATAAATAATGATTATCATATTCTCTTCATGACTTATAGATCATAATGTGAATTTCAACATTCAATTATGATAAAAACCATGAGATTTGAGGGTAATCCTAATCACTATTTACACCTTGATAGCACATCAGCTGATTTCATTATAGATAATGATGTCTCATTTGGGTATCCCCCTTAGCGACTAGATTTTAAGCCAATAAACAATCAATAAAACATACATTAATTTTTTTATTACAATACTATAATATTACCTCATATGTCTTGTAATATTTTCTACATAGGTTCCAATAGATTCATCATAATCCTACTTTAGCTCATGGAATTCCTTCTTTATTTTCGTATAATGAATATGAGGAATGTAATTATTGAAAAGTATTATCTTAAACTCGTCCCACTCCATCGAGTTAATTTCTTCTTATTACCTCATTTTCTTAATAATATTTTACCATTAATCTTATTTTCCTTCCAAAAGATAATCATCCAAAATGTTATTTTTATGATTCAAACAATATATAACAGAAAATATATTTTCATAGTTATTGATCCAATACATAGAGACTAGTGTTTAAGTGGACCAATTAAAATAAGCTGGGTGATTCCTGATAAATGAATCAACTAAATATTTTTTCTTAATTTTTTCATTTTCATCTCCAGAATGATATATAATAGCAGAATGTCATATTAGTATATAAAAAAGATTTTTCATTATCACTCCCAAAACATTTGGTTTCCTGACTGGAAACATTTTACATTTCCAATCATGTTCAACATTATGATGATTCTTTATGATTCCAACCATTGAATAAAAACAAAATTCATAGTATGAGAATCATTAATCATTTAAAAAAATACATAATAATGTAAAATCATTTATAGTATGTCTAAATCAGGGATCCATATTTTAATTCTATGACACCATAGTTTTATGTTAGGTTATCCATGGTCAGTTTCAAAACATTAGGATATTATCTTAATCTATGGAATATCCCTATCATTATTTCTGATGTTTTTCATCCAAATTTTAATTGGATAGCTAAAAAATTATATGATAACAAATATTTATTCCAATAATTTTCATAAATAGATATTATATATTACTTTATGAATATAGATTTCATGTCCCAAAAAAACTATTACAACTGTAAAAAATTAGTGTCTTTAGAAAATGGAATACATAATCAACCAGGTCATAAGTTTACTATATAATAACACATTTGGTTCTTCATAACTATAATCCTTATACATATCATACTTAATAACTTTATTCATAACATAGGAAAATAAAACAAAAGAATGTGTGAGCTTATCTTCCCAGTATAGGTAAACATAATAGATATCAAGGATCAATTAAAAAAAGATAGTAAGTGTATGATAACACAAGTCTATCATTTTTTAAACATACCCAATATATAATTGATCAAAATATAGATTCATAGCATAAATATAGTCATTTTTTTAGACCTGAATCTTAAATGAATCAAATAAAATGATCCAAAATATCATAACATCATCCTATGATGTGATTTTATAGTATACACACAATCATATTAAATCATTTAATTAGTATTCATGGATCACTACCACATCTATAATAGGTGATTGATTTCACTTCATAGACCGTCTTAGTAGTCATGGTTTACACCCAAGATAGTTATAATGGATTGGGATCACTCCTAAACACATTGTAGTATTAAAGTTTCACTCCCAAGACTATCATAATGGACTGGGTTCATAATCTAAACCAAAATAGTGGCAATAGTTCAATCCTATGGATATCATAGTGGAATAATTATCATATTTAACTAGGTTCACTCCCCATTCCCCACTAATTTTTCTCATCAGATTTCAATTTTTCCCCATTACGTTAGAGGTAAATATAATTCCAATACCACTCATCACATATTACAGATCATATATATGGGATCCATAAAATCTGAAAAATATTCATCCTATATAAACCCATTAAATGAAATGGTTTCGTAATCATTTTATCCTAGCATAACACATGAAAAAAATGGTTTTTATAAACATCAATAAATTAATCAAGGATTAAACCATATAAAAGGATTGGGTTTCCTAAATTTATTTTCCTAATAATCTATTCAAGAAATAATAAGGATGGTATCAGTGGATAATAAACCCATTAAAAACACAATTAAAAGCCTATGATATCATTATAGAAGGAAATATTCATTTAAAAATTAAATGGGACATTTTTTAGAAAAATTACAATTTGACTATGAAATCAGTTATTTAAAATATAAAAAATTACCAATCATTATGGAAATATTTTTAATTCAAATAAACATTGAATGAATTTAAAGGAATATAAAATTATTTGAGTTGTAATTAATGTAGTAAATTTTATTAATTCCATATAAATTTAAATAAAACATTATTTTAATGTTATTTTTATACAAGTAAAAATGAACCACATAATATAAATGAGAAGATGATTCATTTTAAATAATTTTCTAAATATTAAACATGGGTAATAATGAATTAAAAAATTCATAGTATAATAGTATAGAACATATTTAACAAATTTTTTAAAAAAATGAATATAAAAAAAGGGATTTCGGCCGATGTGTAAAAGAATATTGATTTCCCTTGAAAACATCTATTTAGTCTCTTGAGTCATAAAATAGAGAGAAATGAATAAAAAACTTATATTCTAAAAAACCTAATTATCATGAAATTCAGAAAATTATTAAAATGTATATCAGAATAATTCATCACTAAAAACATAATCATAAAAAATCTTGGTAATTCAAGAGATTATAACATAAAATATTTCCTCTTTGGTAACATTTGGATTGTAAGACCAGTGAATAGAATGAAAATATATGTTTTAGTAAATACTTATATTTAACATAAAAATCATTATAAAATATAATTATTGGATTTATATATACCTCATAAAATAAAAAATTGATGATCATGGCTTGTTTATTATATAAATAAATGTGAGATGAAAATCCCTTACCTTTGGTATCACATTCTGTGAAGATACTCTATCTTCCGATATAATAAATTTTTATTTATTATAATTATTTATAATAATCATGAGAATTATAATTTTTCATGTATATTTATTATACACATATTTAGAATCATTTGAATAATATAGAGATTAAAATGTGAATTACATCGTTCATAGATACGGAAGGCCGTACGTATTTATGAACATTGATTTCACATTTCAATAGACAAAATGAAAAAAGGTAAATAAAAATCCACCTTTTTCCAATAATTATTATATCATATATATCATATATAATCATTAAATATATATTTCGTTCCAACCAAGTAATATTGGAAGGAAATAAAATTGCATTGCTTCATTGAGGTGGTAGTCTACACTCTTGCACAAGCAATGTTTTAATTTTCCAATTAATTTCATGGTAATATGGTAGATGTGATTTTATTATTCAAAAAAGTATATTATTGGAAAATTATAATATATAAAAATTTGATCCATAATAACAAAAATACATTAAATAATATAGTGGAAAATTAATTATGACGCTACGTGGAGATGGTAAGTCATACATATGTACGAGCAATACGATTACATAAAATTTGTTAGGAAAGAGGATAGTTAATGGTGGTTTCATAAAAATAATTACATTACAGTATATTTAGGTTAATTGTTTTTTATTTTATGATAAATACCTTATATTTCTATTATATTATTAATAATTGAACAAGAATAGGATTTTTTTTAAGGCAATTACTTCTTCTTTGAAATAACTCCTTTAAATCTCCACTTAAAGGTCATAAGGATATACTTTTAAGATTAAAAAGAGATATATAATGTGAATAAAAAATTAATAATTTAATTTTTTAGGTTATAGTTGATCTATATGTCTCATAGTTATTTTAAAAATAGAATTAGTGGTTCCCTTTTTAGGTAGAGGGGAGGGGAACTCTTGGGATTTCTTATATAATTAATATATAATAACATAATTATGAAACCAAATCCCACCAAAAGTTTATCTATTCTGTGATAATAAAATTTGGGGTTGAAATATTATCAATCATAAAAATTTGGATGGGTTTGATGGTGTGTAAAACATTATATTTTGATTTTTCCCCTTAGTTAAACAACTTTATCATTAATTTTGGAAATGTCTTTCTCACTCCAACTGGGTTATAGTTTTTTTATAAAGTAAAAATTTGCTTATAAATAGATATGGTAATAAATTTTAGGACATATATTATCCAACTTCTCCTATTTATATATTTTTATATATTTTTAATAATTATATAAATTTTTTTCTGATAGAATATCATTAATGTCAATTTTAACACCATTCATTTAATTTGACTTAAAATGAATAAAAACATGATTGGAATTAGAATATAACCCCTTTATAAATCACTAATATGATATATTTATTTAGAAACCTTTTTAAAGCCTATAAATTTATAAAATTTTCTTATTTTCTTATTTTTATGTTTATTTATTTTATTTTTCTATTAACTAAATAAATATTGTATTAGAGTGGTGCAAGAAATTAAGGTAAAATTTAATTAAAATATAAATAAATCATAAAAATTAAATTAATTTCAATATTCATAAAATATGTAATTATTTTCATTAATTAATATATTTTTTTTCTATGTGAACACATAAGAAGTATTTGAAACTATGAGAGTGAATTTTTTTAATTTTTTTCTTTAAATAATATATTTTTCATTTTCATAGAAAATTTCCTATTAACAAATTTAGATACTATAGTGATATTTTTATAATTACCATTATTGAATAATAATTATGATAAAAAAATATGACCTTATCACTTATTTTTAAACTAGATTATCATGATCGATAGTTTAACGAGGTGATAAATTTTACCACTGTTACTATTCATAATGACCAAAAATAAAAGGGGCACATTTACAGAATTTGAACATCCTAATTCCAAATTTTGAATCCATTTTTCAAAATTAAATTTCTATAAATGTTTAACACTAGTTTTTAAAATAAACATTCAAAATGAGATGAAAATCACTTTTTTAAAAAATACATTTCTAAGCATAAAATGTGTCTTATTATTAACCCATTCATAGAAAAATATTAAATGAATTCTAAAATATTTTTTTGAATAATATGGATATATATTATTAAAATAATTCACAAATAGTTATTAATTTATTTTATTATGTTAAAAATCATTTTTTTGTATATAATAGTTCCTTTTAACTCGGTGTTTTGTGTAATGTAATATATTGACGAAAACAATATTTAATGAAATATATATTCTAAAATATCAGGGTGTTAGGGTTAATAACAATTCTATTCCAAATTACCCCCAATACAAATAGTGATTATTATATATAAGTTCCAATTATAATGAATACATCTGTGTCCTTCCACCTTCTTGATAAAATATTCAAAAAAGTGGAACATCCCATTAAGGGGATAGATTATCACCATAAGTTGCCTATAAAATTAAAAAAATAATAAAAGGAATCATTCTAGGAATGATTATAAAAATTTCAATTGTTATTATGTTGGTCACCATTATTCATATACCTCTTAATGTTTTTACGCAGATCTTCTATGGGAATCCAAATTTATGGCTATTCAAATATAAGTATCACACATATGTTCCACCCAAAATATAAGGACCCGACATTAAGCAATACATAATATTGAATTAAATGAATAATCCACATTGATGATCTTTTCCGGATTATAGTTTTAGAGAATTAGGTCATTACATTTACATAACAACATGAATATTACATGTCGACAATTCTACCCAGTATCAATTTTTTCCATAAAATAAAAATTCCTAAAAAAAGAGTCTTGTCTAGTTTTAGGGTTTAGAAAACATCACTTTTGCTTGATCCTATCTTTGACCCAAATAATCTTTACGTTCTGTGAAAACATTTAAAACTTGGGATGAGCACAAAAATCTGAGTAAGGGTTATAAGACAAAGGATGAAAATATTTTTTTATAAATACATACAAAACATAAACTCTCTTACTTAGCTCATTAAATCATAAAATTTATGAAATTAACATAGAAAAAATATATAATAAAGGTAACATGTGGAGTCCATAACATACTTACATTGTAGCTATCACAGCTACAAAGAGAGTTACTTTGTAATACCCAACATAGTATATTCCCTAAATCTCTTAGGAGAAACATTCACGTTTACCTCCATCACATTACCCAATAAATTGGAGAGCTATCTCGGGCTCACCTGCCATAGGATTATCATGGAACCACTAGTATACATAAATAATTCCCAATAACCATAACATGATCATAACATATAACATAACCATAAAGTAAAGATAACATTTCCACATTATAATTAAAAAATATCATTTCAAGATATTGAAATAATAAATCCATTATAAAAATCATTTTCAATACCAAAATATTTAAAAAGAGTATATGGTATTCATTTTTCATTTTAAAAAACATTTCGGCTTGTTAAGGAAGCCAAAGATCAAATAATACTTGCAGCGGCGGAAAGGTCATTGTCACCACTTGCGTTAAAAACATTCCTTTTGGTCATTTAGTAAAATTATTAGTATAAAAATATTTCCTTTGAATTGAATGAAAATTCAAATGTGTTTATACAACGTACTAAATAAAATAGTGTATTTAAATAAAATATGCCTCAATCAACGGAGATTGAGACAAAGTCCCTTACCTCGTGTCTGACTTGACTTGTTCGTTATTTAATTTCCTGGATAATAAACCAAAGTTAATTTCTACCTGATTATGAACCTTTTTAAAAATTTTTATTCCTTTTATACAACTCATTACCGTGTTATAAATATTATGTAATCATTTAAGTTCATAACAACCATTTTGTTGATATTTGGTACTTGAGTAAAAAATGAACACCTTATATTTACAAGATGTCCATGTGGTCAGTAGTCAATTATTTCCAGTATATACATGTTTTTATAATATTACATAACATTTGGAGGTATGAAATGAAATGCACCCTTCATGGAGACTGTAAGTAGTATGTATGCGTGAACACTACTTTCATTTCTATTTATTATTTTAATCGAATTAAAACATAATTATAGATAGGTATATTATAATTACAGTATAATTTAAAATATAATATCCTATATAATATAATTAACTCCATCCTTTATATGTCCCATATATGGAGTTAACGAGTCATATCACATTGAGGGGGCGGTAGTCCGCACTTCCTCTAATGAGATTATCGTGTCTACCCATTATGGAAACCATAAAGGCATTATATAAATGGAAATTACAGAAACATATAGAAAATATAAACATAATATATATCATATATAAATTCAGTGCCTATATAATGGCCACCATGAGAGGTGTTATGAGATAATCGAACAATCATCATTTCGTGAGGCGTTAGTTTTCCATCCACAGAAACATTATGTTCATCATCCATTAGATGGAGGTGTGTGTAAGTGTAGGTCAAATACCTCTCCTAAAAATATACTAGTTTATTAATGATACATGTGATATTACAAAATAATGAAAATAAAAATAATTTAGGGTTTGGAGAAGTAAAATAAAAGAGAACAATTTAAGAGAAACTATAACATTTAATTTGGGTAACTTCCTTTGGTTTGAACCAAAAGGACTTCATGAAGTTCCTTATACATAATGTAAGTCTTCTCTAAGAAAGATAGGGAAGTAGGTAGATTAATTGGGAAGAGTTTAGATGAGCCAAAAGGCTTGAGAAGTGAGAGGAATTGGTTATAATTGGTCTCCTTTTATAAGGGATAGGAGAGGCTCTTTAAGAAAGTGTGAAAATATTATTTTATAATATAATGATATTCGGTTTAAAAGGGTCCAAAAATAATTTCAGTCATATTTAAGATTACGCATTTTCGAAATAAAATCATCCAATCAGAATTGGGCAAGTTTTGGATAATATTGTAATCATTATAATCTAATTTGTTAAAATCATTTATCAATGAGGTAAATACTGCATCATTACTATGTCATAAATAATTTAACTTATTCTATGTTTAAATATTATAAAACAAATAATATCATGAATAAAATATTTTTATCATCCTAAAAAATATTTATAGTCGAAAAAATGACTTATATAATGATGGATTTTATTTGATCATATAGAATTTATTAAAGTTACCAAAACTATATTTAAATGGGGTTCACCATTAAAAGGTGATAGATCAGCCTTTTAATTAAAATTATGCTTAAAATTAGATTCATTCAAATTTTAGGCCTCTTACTTTTTATTGGATAAATGAAAATACACTTACCAATCATGTATAATAATATTTTAGTTAGTCTTCTTCATTCCCTATAATACAATGGCTAGGAGTTAACTACTATTTAAAATAATAATATTATATTATTAGTGTGCAACATAAGATTTCCAAGAAACCCGTTGTTGGGTATTAGGTACGCTATCAATCATAGCAACCCCTTTAAAGTAAAATTAATATTTAAATCACAAATATTAATTAATATTAAATATTTATTATTCTTCATTTACATGGGATTTACATCTTTCCCCACTTTTAGAAATTATGTCCTCACAATTTTCTTAACTTATCAAATAAATGTGGGTATTTATCCCTCATAGAATCTTCATATTCCCACGTCACCTCATCAACCATATGGTTTTTTCACAAAAGCTTACCTGGTGAATTACCTTATTCCGAAACTCTTTATCTCTTCAGTCAGGGATTTGGATTGGTTATTCTTCATAAGAGAGATTCTCTTCAAACTGAACTACCTCTGTGCTCAAAACATGAGATGGATCTAGCGTATACATTCTCAACATCAAAACATGAAAAAAAAATTGTGTACCTTGGATAAACATGGGGGTAAGGCCACTTTGTATGAAACTGATCCAAATTTCTCCATAATATCATAAGGTCCAATCAACCTCAGACTCAACTTTCCATTCTTAACAAAACGCACCACACTTTTCCATGGAGAAACTTTGAGAAAGACATGATCACCAACCTCAAAAGAAGGATCCTTCCTCTGGTTATCTGCATAACTTTGTTGTCTACTCTAAACCGTTCTCATGTTCTTCTGAATCAACTATACTTTCTCTGCCATCTCTTCTACCAATTCTGGTCCCATTAGATTCCTTTTACATACTTCATCCCAAAAATATATAGTTCAACAATGATTTCCATATAATGCCTCAAATGGTGCCATCTGTATACTGGAATGAAAACTATTATTATATGAAAATTCAACAAAAGAAAGATGTTGGTCCCAACTTCCCTTATAATCCAATGAACAAGAACGTAGAATATCCTCAAAGGTCTGAATTGTTCATTCTGACTACCCATCTGACTATGGTTGAAAACTATAGTAAAATTTAATTCAGTAACCACTGACTTTTGAAGGCCTATCCAAAAGATAGAAGTCATCATGGGATCATGATCAGATGAAATGGAGAGGATAAATCCATGAAACCTCACTATCACTTTAACATAAAACTGAGCAAGTGGATCTAGAAACAAAGTATCTCGAAGAGGAAGGAAATGAACAGATTTAGTCAATAGATCAATTATAACCTAGATTTCCTACTAACTTATTCTTCAACTGTGAATCACAAGGCACACATAATATCTTTCTCAAATCTCAAAACACAATCATTATAAATGTTAAATTTAGGAAACATACCCTTCTGAACTAACTCCACCTTTTTCTACAACTCACTATATTCTTTTTATTCTTGCTTAATTCTGTCTGATAGAGATGATCTCACAGACACCTAATACAAAAAAGAAGAATTTTATGCACGATAAACTTCTATGACAAAGTTTATCAAATCAAAAACCAAATGATCTCATTCCAGACGTAGCATGGTTAATGAGACATTACTTTTTTGAATCAAAGCATCATCCAATTTATTTGATTTTCCCAGATGGTGATGGATCGTGCAATCATAATCCTTGATTAATTATAGCCATCTCCTCTGTCTCATGTTCAATTTTTTTTAGTGAATATATACTTTAAACTTTTTTTGTTAGTATATATTTCACATTTTACTCCATGTAAATGATGCCTACAAAATTTTAAATCAAAAACAACAACAGCTAATTCCAAATCATGTGTAGGTTAATTTAACCCATGATGTTTTAACTGACTTGAAACATAATCAATTTCTTGATTATTCTGCATTAGGACACAACCTTGTCCTTCCAATGAAGCATCACTATAGATAACAAACTCGCCATTTATGGATGGTAGTGCCATAACTGGAGAATTCACCAATCTCATTTTCAATTCCTTAAAACTATCATCAAATTCTTTGGTCTAGATGAACATAACACATTTTCAAGTTAACATAGTCATTGGACTAGATAACCATGAAAATTTTTCAACAAACCTCCATTAATAACATTAAAAACCAAGAAAAACACGAATCTTGGTTATATTTATTGTTCTTGGCCATTCTTCAACAAATTTTGTTTCAGAAGGATCAACAATTTTTCCATTTTTTGAAACAATGTGACCAAGGAAAGAAATTTTTTGTAACCAAAACTCACACTTGCTGAATTTCCCAAAAAGTTTCTTTTTTTTATGGTTTGCAATATAACCCTTAAACAAATTTCATGTTCCTCCTTACTTTTGGAATAAAAAAAATATCATCAATGAACACAACCACAAACTTATCCAAGAACTCATGGAAAATTCTATTCATAAGATCCAAGAATACAGTAGGTGCATTGATTAAACCAAAATACATAACTAAAAACTCATAATGGAAATATCTAGTATGGAATAAATTCTTTGAAATGTATGATTCCTTTAATTTCAACTAATGGAATTCCAATCTCAATTCAATCTTCGAAAAATAATATGCTCCCTAGAGATGATCAAACAAATCATCGATATGAGGCAAATGATACTTTTTCTTAACAGTGATGTTTTTCAATGCTCTATAATCAAGGAAAAGTCTCATTGAAGCATCATTATTTTTAACAAACAAAAATGAATAACCCCATGGTGATGTGCAAGGTCAAATGAACCCTTTATCCAATAACTTTTGCAATTGATTCGTTATCTCTAAAATTTCAATATGAGCCATTCGATAAGGGGGTTTGGAAATTGGCTTAGCATCAGGAACTGATTCAACATTAAATTCAACATCTCGATCAAGTATAATGCTATGCAACTCATCATGAATAACATCAAGGAACTCATTTACCACAGGCACATAATTAATCTGAATTGTTCCTTTATTTTCAACAATATGTGCAAGGTAACATTAATTTCCATCTTTTACTAGTTTCTCAGATTCCCGATATGTTATCTAAATAAAGGGTTCATTCTTGTAAACAAAATATAAATCATTTTGAAAAGAAACCTCTTTAGTTCTACAGTCAATCTTAGCATGATAAACAGATAGCCAATCCATGCCCAAAATAACATCAAACTCTACTTGAGGCAAAAAAAGGTTTTCCGGTAGATTCTTTTCGCACAAAAGGACATGAATGTTTTTATGTTCACTTTTTGTCTCAACATTTCCTCTATGTGTTTTTAACATATTTTTTGTATTAATATATTGTGATAGAATACCCAATTTACTAGAAAAATTCTCATAAATGAAAGAGTGTGTAGACCCTGAATCAAACAACACATTGGCATAATCTGAAAAAACAAACAGTGTACCTGATACAAATTCACTTGATGGCCCAACATCTGCTGAAGTAGTTGCATAGGATTTCACCAATCCTTTTGTCCTGTAGTCTGGCTACTTTCCTTTGGTTGAATTCTTTGTTTGTAACTCATTTTCATAATGACCCATTTCATTGCACTAAATTTTTTTTACTAGCAGTAAATCAGATTTTGTCTTACCATTACCTTGATGTTTTTTCGTGCAATTATGCGCCTTATGTCCCATTTTACCACATTGATAACACTTACCATAATTCAAAAGAAATTCCCCAGCATGCTATTTACAACAATTTTCATAAATTGTAATCTTTAGTTTATAACCATCAAAATTTTTTAAAGAGTTCTTCCCTTTCTCCTGCCACCTCGACATCTAATTATCATGTTTTTGAAATAATACCTGATCATCAGAAAACTCATTTCCACCTTCTCCGCACAATGAACAAGTTTTTCATAACTTATGAACTCACAAGAAGCTAAATCCCTTCGATAAATTGGATTTAATCCTGAGTAAAAATGGTTGATTTTACTATCAAGATCTTATATGAAATTTGGAGCATACCTTGCTAGTCGAGTGAATTTTTCTTCATAAGCAGCCGCTGAGTCATCCTCCTACCTCAATTCTTGGAATTATTTTTCCATCCTAAGAGGAGCCACCTTAGGAAAATATTTCTCATGAAACATACATTTGAATTCATCCCAATCAAGATCATCAATCTCCTCACTATCTCTGATATTTTTCACCATCGCCCACCACTGATCAACTTCACATTCAAAACGGTAATCAGCAAGACCAAACATTTGATGTTATGAACAACCCATGACATAAAAAACACTTTCTTGTGCTTTTATCCACCCTTCTTCTAACAATGGATTAGATGATCCTCAGAATGATGGGGGATGTTGCCTCATGAAATTCTACAATACTAACATGTTCATCTACGGTTGATCTGGGTGATCTCGTACATGGATACCACCGCCACTTATAGCTTAAGTCAATTGTTCCATCACTGCAACAAACTATTCAGTTCCGATTCCGACCATCTCATGTTTTTGATTTGGAAGTTTGTCTTTCTCCTGATTTCGTCCCAACATACCTGCCCCTTTCATCTGCAGAAAACCATTCTGAACACAGAAATATCATAGGTGAAGCAACATAGTTATCTGTAAATGCTATATCATTTTAATATTAACAAAAATTTATTTACGTAAATTTATTTAATAATACCATAACTCTAAAAGATATATAAACTTACCTATGATACCAACTATAAGGAATTAGCCTTAAATATTAGATAATATTGAATTAAATTAATAATTCCCATTGAGGATCTTTTTAGGTTTAGAGATTTATAGAATTAGGTCATTACATTTACATAACAACATGAATATTACATGTAGATAATTTTACCTAGTATACATTTTTTTCCCATAATATAAAAATTATAGAAAAAAAGAGTCATGTATAATTCGAGGTTTTAGACAGCATGAATTTTCATTGATCCCATCCTTCACCATATTCATCTTTAAGTCCTCTAAAAATATTTCAAAACATGGGATGCGCAGAGAAATCTTTGTAAGGGTTATAAGACAAACGATGAAAAATTTTGTTTATAAATATATCCAAAACATGAACTCTCTTACTTACCTCATGAAATCGTAAGATTTATGAAAGATTCATAGAAATAATATATCATAATGGTAACTTGTGGCATCCATAAGATACTTACACTATAGCTATCACATCTACATAGGGAGTTACTTTGGAATACTAATCACAGTAATTCCCTTCTCTTAGGAGAAAAATTCATGTTTACCACCTTCACATTACCCATGCATTGGAGAGTTATCTCAGGCTCACCCACCCTAGATTTATCACGGAACCACCCGTATACATAAATAATTTTCCAAGAACCATAACATGACATTAACACATAACATAAGAATAAAGGAAAGATAACATTTCCACATTGTAATAACAAAATATCATTTCAAGATATTGAAATAATAAATCCATTATCAAAATCATTTTCAATACCAAAATACTTTAAAAGAGTATATGTTATTAATTTTCCCTTTTAAAAACATTTCGTCTTATTAAGGTAGCCAACGATCAAATAATACTATCGGCGGCGGAAAGGTCGTTGTCACCGCTTACGTTAAAAAAAATTCTTCTTTGTCCTTTAGTAAAATGATTCTTATAAAAATATTCCCTTTGAATGAAATTAAAATTCAATGTTTTGTATACAATTTATAAAAGAAAATCATCTATTAAAACAAAATATGACTCAATGAAAGGGGATTGAGATGAAGTCCCTTAACTCATGTCAGACTAGACTCTATCGTTCTTTAATCTCCTGAATAATAAACTAATGTTAATTTCTACTTGGCTAAGTACATTTTTCATTTTTATTATTCCTTTTATACAACTAATTACCATGTTATAAATATTATGAAATCATTTATGTTAATAACGTCCATTTTGTCGATATTTGGTACTTGAGTCAAAAATGAACCCCTTATATTTACATGTTGTCCATATGGTCAATAGTCCATTATATCCAGAATGATATTCATGATTTATATATCATATATATCATATATATCCAGTATATACATGTATTTATAATAGTACATAACATTTGGAGGTAAGAAATGAAATTCACCGTTCATGGAGACGGTAAGCCGTACGTACACCTGAATGCTACTTTCATTTCTACTTCTTAATTTAATGTAATTAAAACATAATTATACATAGTTATATTATAATTCCATTATAATTTCATATATAATATCATATATAATTTCATTAACTCCATCCTTTATACATCCCACATATGGCATTAATGAGTCATATCACTTTGAGGTGTCGGTAGTCCGCACTTCCTCAAATGAGATTATCACATTTACCCATAACGGAAACCATAAAGGCATCCTATTAATGGAAATTAAATAAGTATAAAGAAATCCTAAACATAATATGTTTCACATAAAAATACATTTCCATCATAATGGCCACCATGAGAGGTGGTAGAAGATAACTGAACAATCATCGTTTCGTGAGGCGTTAGTTTTCCATCCATAGAAACATTATGTTCTTCATCCATTAGATGGAGGTGTGTGGAAGTGTAGGTATAATATTTCTCATAACAAAATCCTAGTATAATAAGGATACTTTTTTTGTTACAAAATAATGTAATAAAAATAGTTTAGGGGTTGGAGAAGTAAAATAAATGAAAACAATTTAAGCGAAATGGTAACCTTTAATTTGGGTAACTTCCTTTTGTTTGAACCAAAAGGACTTCATGAAGTTCCTTCTGCCTAAGGTAAGGATTCTAGGAGGAGGATGGAGATGTAGGGAGCTTAATTGGTAAGATTTTAGACTAGTAAAAAGGCTTTAGAGGTGTGAGGAATTGGTTAGAAGTTGTCTCCTTTTATAAGGGAGAGGAGGGGCTCTTTAAGAAAATGTGAAAATATTATTTTATTATATAATGATATTCAGTTTCAAAAGGTCCAAAAATAATTATAGTCGAATATAAGAGGACTATTATTCGAAATAAAATCATCCAATAATAATTTCACATGTTTTGGATAATATTGTAATCATTAGAATATTATTTATTTAAATCATTTATTAATGAGTTAAATACTGTATCATTATTGTGTCATAAATAATTTAATTTATTAGAAGTATAAAAATTCTAAAAAACTACATTAATATAGGAATTTTATTTATCTTTTTAAAGAATATTTATTTTCGAAAAAATTACTTAAATAAAACAATATAAAAAATAATTTACTAAAAGATATTTGTTTTTTTTCATTTTTGCCTTTACATTAAATTAATTAATCTAAAGTGTCCTTTTCTTTCATAAGTGGCTCCATGGGGTCCCAAAATAGTCCCAAAGATGCCCATGTTCAGAAATTACTCATAAAATAAGGTTAGGACAAGTGTTAAGGTAATTTTGAATTATTATAATATTGTTTTAACCTTGAATTACTTTATTTACATTTAGTTGTAAATAAAATTCAAATGTTAATATTCACCAAAAATTATTTCTATCTTATTGAACAAAATTTTACTTAATAATAAGAACCATGTATGTAGGATTTTTTAAATTCTATTCACAGATGTAATAATATTTCATTTAAATGAAAAAGTTAGTTTTTTTAACTACCACTAAGTGGTTTCACCATTCATCAAAAATTGATGTTTTTCAAAAAAATACCAAAAATTCAGCCGAAACTATATTTGATATTCTGAATTCAAAAATGATTTTTATATTTTTCATAATTAAAAATATAAAAGTGGAATTAATTAATTAAAAATTCATTCCCGTTGTTAAAACAAATTTCGTTTTTTTAGGAATAATAACTATCAAAAGATTAATACTTGTTTATGTCCAATTTCAAAGTGAAATTATATTCAATGACCAACATTGGATTAAATGGTAAATATATATTCTAATTAAAATTTAAAACCCATTAAAAAGATAATCTAACCATATAAATAAATTTATTAAAACATGGTATTGAATTAAAATACAACATTTTCACTATTCAATAAAAATGAACTTTATCAGAAAAATTCCAAAAAATTTTACAAAGTAAAATTTGATGTCCACATTCTAAATAATGATTTTATTTGGTCATATATAATGTATTAAATTTACCAAAACTAGATATAATGAGGGGTTTCCCATAAAAGGTGATAAATAGGCCTTTTAATGTAAATTATGCTTAAAATTTGATTCATTCAAATTTTGAGCCTCTAAAATTTTATTGAATAAATGAAAATACATTTAACAATAATTTATAATCATATTGTAGTTAGTTTTTTTCATTCCCTCAAATATAATGTCTAGGAGTTAACTACTATTTATAATAATATTATTATATTATTAGTGTGAAACATATGATTTCAAAGACACCCAGTGTTGCGTATCAGGTACGCAATCGAACATAGCAACCCCTTTAAAGTAAAATTAATATTTAAATCACAAATAATAATAAATATGAAATATGACTTATTATTCATTTACATGGTATGTTACACAAAAAGAAACTTAAATTTCATGGAGTGGTATTTAGTTGAAAAAAATTCATTCCCATATAATGTAAATAATAATGGTACACTATATTTCATGAACTAAAAAAGTAAAACACATTGGAATGAATGAATTTCACACAATAAATTTATGGATTTAAACTATGTTTTGTTTATTTAATCTTGACCAAAAATTTATATATTCATTTAAAAGGGGTTAGTTACATCACCAATCACATGAAATTAAACTATAAACATAAACTATTAGGGAATTTATTTGCCCTATAGGGATACATGGGAATCCCAATATGGGTTTAATCCCAATGTCGTGTCACCTCATACCTCTTTCTAAACCATTCACCTTCTAGGATGGTAAAAACATTTAGCCTACACATTAATCTATTCTAGATTACCATGAACTCTAATATAAACTTTCACCTTCTTTAATAGTAAAAACTCTAGTATACCCCTATGAATTTATAGATACCCATTATCTCAAACACTCCCCTAATTTATTTTTATTGTGATGAAAATACACACACCTCACATGCCTTACAGTCTAGCTATAAACCATGATGATCATTTTTAAGCATTCCTAGATGGCCTAAAACTATAGAATAAGTATAAATTATTCCTATATGAAAATAAAATTATTAATTAAATATGTCTTTTAGGATGATAATAATCTACTCAGACATAAACATTATACTGGGTTTCATTCCAATAGTGTACCACTATTTTTAATATTTTTACTGGTAAGTGTATAGAAATTTCTACTTATGATAAACTAGTGAACCCACAGTTTTTGTGTAGGAAATGAATACACCTGAATGTTGGTTATGAGCCATTGAATAAGTACATTTGGGTTAAAACACTATATGATGATTTTTTTTCTGATAATTGTATACACACAACAAATACCTTATGATGAGATCCAATATTTTCAATTTTTATATGTTTTTCATTAAAAATTTACACCTTAAATGATTTAAAACGTCGTAAAATGATATATTTTTGACACTTTTACAAATTTATATTTAAATTTAAAAATGAATTGGAACATAGTTTTTAGTGTTTATTTGTTTTTTAAGTGAAACATGAAGCAATAAATTAATTCTAAATTTTCTATTTAAATTTATAATATGATTTTAAATCTGAACATTCATTGTCTAAAATCATATATAAATGAATTCAAAAATTCATACAATAATTTTAGGTTTTAATATGATAAAATTATGAAAATGAAAAAGTGGTTGTTTTTTTATGACATCTCAAGTGGCAATATATATCATTCCCATTCCACATCACTTATGACATTCAATTTTTCCAAAACCTGGAAAGGTAATATGTTTAACACTATGTGCATAGAATTTTAAATTTCTCATATGATTTTCATCCCTCCATTGAAAATTCATTAATATAGTGTAATACTTTAATGGGATATATATTACCTTAACCTAATTGAGTTAATATATCCCCAAATATAATTTTGGATCTTTTCCAAAAAATAGAAAATATAGGAATTTAAATAAGAAATTCAAAAAATATAAACCCCCAAAAAAAACTCATTTATGTTTTTTTTAATATTAAGAATAAGTCTCCAAATAGATTTATGTGGGGCCTATTTAGATAAGGAAGAATTCATAGATTATAGGAAGAATGATTTTGTACAGTTATACACTTTATTATTCTATCTTGTAGAATATTGAACTTCAATATGTATACATAGAAATAATATGAAAAGGAATGATCTCACTAAAAATGTTGTTGAAACCAAATAGGAGGATGAATAAGTCATATATTATTATTAATATCTTCCAACTTCCCATTTTATAAAGTATTGAAACCCAAGGATTTGGCCTCAGCTTTGATTGTATTTAGGTATTTACAATTCCTCACAGATTAAAATAATCTATTTTCTCTATTCATTCTTGTGTGTGGTATTATTCCGTAATTCCATCATTACATGATTATTATCACCCATTTTGAGGTTTATATAATCTCTAATCTCAATTTTTGTTGAGAAATCCATATTTGGGAGGTTTAGGGGAATCCTAGTGGGAACTATTGAGTTTTTTTATTTAAATTCCTAAAATCTACTCATTGGTTCTATTAAATAATTAAGGAGATGGGTGTGGTTGAAATTTGAAATCCAGTGTACATATAATATTTTAATTATTCAATAAATATTATATTCAATGACTCTATAAAATTGAATTTACTTTATACTTGTAGAGGTGTGTAGTTATAGTGGATGGATGGGATGTTTTTCTATCATGTGTGTGAGATGGTTCATTTACTCAATTGTAGAGTGATGATGAGAACATAGAAGGGATAATAAAAGTGATTATTGTTCTATTCAAGGATCCTTGTGTATATTAGTGATTCCATGTATGAAAAAATATAGGACACGTGGATAAATGGTATTGATTCTTCATAGTGTATTAAGTGCATTAATACAAACATAAATGATGATAGAATATATTTGAATTAACCCTAGTCCCACTAATATTTTCTGAAAACATTTCTATGTATGTTTCAATCAATTCTATTTTTATTTCATAAAAAACAGGCATATCCCATTTCTCTCATACATTGAAATTTAAAAAAATGATCAAATGTGTGATATAGTGGCTCTATAGGCCTATATCATTATAATATAAATATATGAAGTTTCCTCTCATCACAATAGCATACATACACCATTTCACACGCTATAAATACAATGTATTAAATAATTAAGACAATTTGTTCAATAAAATAACAAAAATAAAAACCAAAAATGAAGAAAACAATATTCCTCTGAAACTAAAAAATAGCACACCTATAATATGATTAAACCTCACTTCCCATTTAAATTTAATCCACGGGTCTAGTTCTATGAGTGAAAATAAGTGTAATATAATGTAATGTATATATTAAATAGTGACACTATTTTTTATATTTTTTACTTATATTTCATATGTTATTGCGCTATTTTTCACTTCCCTGAGACAACTAAAATGACATTCATAAATTATAATTACCCCTTATTCATCTATATAAAATAATATCCTCAACTAAATCCATTAATTAATTGAAATTATAATTTTATTTAATTATTCATATCGATCTTTTGTGAAAATTACATATTTAATTTATAATTGAATTTTATTAATCCAAAATCCTAGTACCTAATTAACTCAAATATTTTTATTGGATCGCAATTTCCCAATTTACATCAGTTTGGAAAGAAAAATATTAATATATTTTATTTTGTATCAATATGGCCTATTTAGATAATGTCAACAAATATTAACATCAAAATTCTTATTTCCCAACGTTATAATTATTATTCCAATTAATTTTTAACTATTATGAGTTATTAAATAGTTCTTAAATAAAAAAATTATGGAATATAGTAGAAGAATAATTCAACATTAATTTAATACCAATATCATAAAAATTAATGGAATCAATCAAAACTAGTGCAATATTGTTCAATATTCAGGGCATAATTTAATGTTCAAATTCCTAACCATAATTAACATCAAAAATATATTATATAAAAAAGTTACACAAAAATTTTATTGATAGATTCCTTAAATCATTATAAAAAATAATCCTAATAAGGTATCAAAACTCTTCAAAAAGTATTAATTCTACCCATTAAATCTAAAAGACGTTTTTGAATATAATTGATAAAAATAATTTAGTTGGATTGATGAAGTTAAATTGTTATTATTCCTTATAGACATGAGTAAACCACTTCAATAGTTGCTATAAAGAATGATAAGATAGCCTCCTAAGAAGTTTTCCACTTGGATACATTATAAAAAATATAATTAAAAAGGGAAATGTTTTTGAAAACTGATGAAAAAAATAGAAAATTTAGAGTCTTAGGTTATACCACTCAATAGGGTCTATATTTAGGTTTTATAAAACAAGATAGTGTTACTCATATATCATTTTTATGTGTCAATTATTTTTATAATTAAACCATGATGTCACTTTCATTACATAGCTTCTTAACATTACTTCTGTTTAGAGTATCTAATAACTGAATTGGTTTATATCCAACCATTTTTTTGTGTAGTGTATCACATAATGGTAGATAAAAAGGATTACATATAAGGCCTCTAATTCAAATTTACCTACCTCAATATGGCCTTCTTTGTATTCTTCACTGGGTTTTCTAATAGGATGGCTCCAATGGTACTTCTAATTATACTTATTCAAATTTAAACACCTCTATTATGGCTCATTCTTCTATCACTTCTTGGAAAAATTTATGAAATGCATCAAAACAATATTCATTAATCTCATATTTAACTATCGACACACTTTATAATCCTACTTAGTTTGAAAATATTTATTATCATAGTGGATTCCCCTCTAGTTTATCATGAATAGTTTTTGTCTTTATGGAAGATAGAAACTATGTCATCTACAACCTAAATAGCAGCAGGGAACCAAAGTAGATCATTTTTTTCTTCCACAACCTCTTCTCCTTCAATAATATAATTTTTAACTGTTCATGGTTCTCCAATTATAAAATTATTGAGATCAATATGTAAAATAGATATTGTGAAATTGTAATGGAAATTGGTAAATCTTTAAGCAAACCCCATATAAAATTTACTTTAAAAATTGTGTTTCTCATGAAACATTAGGAAGATAAATTTAAAATGTTAATATGATAGGGTTCATTAATTATATCCCAAAATTAGAATCCAATAAATGCATCTTGGTCATCATAGAATATAGTAAGGTGTTGGGGGATCTTAATTTTCAAAATTAGGGAGGTTGTGTTGAAATAAAGTATGAATAAATTATTAATAAAAAAACATAGTTTATGGCTATCTAACTCTATAATTTCAATGTGTAGTTATTTATATAAGTGTAATTTAAATCTTAAGTATTCTGGGAAGGATGGGGGAAGTAGTTCCCACTCCAATTTCTCTTCAAATTTACCACCCACTATTTTATCATTATCTTTATTATATGGGGCCTATATATAGTGTATTGTGTCGAAATATATAGTATAGAGAGTATTAGTATTGAAATGAGATTTAATGATAAAATAATAGAATAAATGATTGGAAAAAATAGAATCCTCATTTATAACAATTAGTAATCCTTCTTTAAATTTTAAGGCCACAATGAAAATTTACATAAGAGTAATCTATTGATGGATTTATTCTTAAATTCCATCATAAAAATTTTTAATTCAGATAATTAGTTTCTCTAAAACCTCTTTATCCTTTAATAACACATCCCTATCCTTTACCATTTTTCTTATAATCCCATAGAATATCGATAATAGGATTCCAATTTATTGGTAGGTTTCTTTTTTCTTCCATGATGATCAATTATTAATCCACCACCACTAGAACTTGCGAATAGAATTGTTTGTCATTGGGAATTTTACCATGTAAATTTTTTAATACAAAAGTATTCTAAACATACTGTTTTAATAAGTAATGATAAAGATAAAATATTATAAAATATATAATATGACCTTTCTACTCGTCCTAGAAATCCAAAAGGAGTACAAAAATATAATATAAGAAAAATATAAATAAAATAAAAAATTAAAGAAAAAATACATATTATTAATGTTGTTAAATAGTTAAATACTCAATTGAGGTCAGTAGAAATGGTTCCGCAGTTGAAAATATGTCATTTTAGAAGGCTATTAAATCATAATATCAAAAACATCTACATAGCATAAAGTTGGCCATTTTGGATTTTGAAATTCATATTTGACATTCCTCCAAAATAACAATATGTCAACTTACTATCTAGTTTTCAACTATAGAGTATCTTTTTTATGAATTATAGAATTGACATAAATTCCAGTATACTTCTTCAGTCTTCCTGAACAATAATAAAATATAGTGTCACCTCAATAATATGTATTGAATGTCACTAAGATACAACAAATGGATTGTGTCTTCATATATAAATATATATTATAGTGATACCTTCAGGCCTTCCCATTTTATTATAAAAATTAAATAATCACGTTCACATTTTTTTGAATTAAACTCCAAATTGATTAATTATATTTATTTAAACTATATTGTAACAATACCCCCTTTATTGATGAGAATGGGATTCTATATTCCATAAATATGAGATTATTAAATATTATAAAAAATATAATATAATTCATAAGTATCACTATATTCATTACATTAAAGGTGTTAATACCACTAATATTAAAAATTATGTAAATTAATAGATATCTTTATAAAGGAGTATTTCACTAATATAACATAATTCTATTAGAGTGTCTCAACAATGGAAATAATCTCTTTTATGAGATTATTCAACCTCCCATCAATTTTATTTCGATATATACATCCCAATACTCCAATGATAACATTTATTTCTCAGAAGGAAGTGAGATAAAAAAAATAGGTGACGAAAACATCAAAAATATAAAACATTAAATTAGATGCGAAATCATTTTTTTAGAATAGATAGATTGTGTTTGAAAATTTACATATGATAATTCATATAGAGGATTATTTTTTTCTATGTCACATAGAATCAAAAACATTTTTTCTTCTGGTGAATGATGATGCACTCCATATTCTATTCAATGTATTGGAACACATATGTCACTAAATATTTACATTACAAAGAATATATATGATATTCTCTCTCATATTGTTTATTACTTTTATAACATCCTTGGATCTAGTGGTCCAACTCCAACTTTCCCATACTCAGTATCTTCATTTACAAAAAAATGAACTATTTTAAGAAAATATATTTGAGTGGGTGATCCTGATATGAAAAACAATATTACATAACTTGGAAGAAGTCAAATTACAACAAATATAATTGTGTCAAAAGATAAGTAATGGAAGGAATCCCCAATCATCATAACCAACCACTTTCCAATTCTTTCTCTTTAGTGAGGAAACACCCTTATTCAATATATAGAGTAGGTTAATATGGATATAACATTTTTTTATTTTGTTACATAGTAGTCACCAAGGATAGATTATATCCATCATGGTCATTACCAGAAATGTAAAAATATTTTTATCATAATGGGTTCCAAATATATTGATACACTAGTAATACAATCATGATCACCTAAGAAGTAAAGACTATGAACCAATCTCTTGAATGAAACTAGGAGATGTCACAAAAAAAACCATAGTTTTACCACCCTCTCTCCATAGGATGGGGTAAATTACCAGGGATTGATAACGCTAGTTATATAAACACTTTTACCCCATTAAATCAAATTAAAACCCAGAGAGTGTAACACCAAAATAGAGTATGATGTAAAGGGGTTGTGGATATCCGACACTAAAGTGTCTCATGTTCCATCATGGGTATCTCTTTATCACTTAAAAACATAATAGCGATAAATATATATATAAGAACACGACCTCAATCCATGTTTCTAGAATCCACCTAATAAAAAAGATATAAAAAATTAATAAAAAATGTATTACTTATAAATTTTCAATCTAAACAACACCAAACCAATAAAATTGATTGATTATCATGTGAATAAATTCCAGGTAAAGACTTTGGGTAGACCCAACTCAGGAACTCTACACTCCTTCTAAGATGATCCAGAAATTTAAACACATGTCCCAACTTCATAAAGGTACTGGTTACTTTTCTATAATGCCTTACCCATATCCATATCACATAATATGATGTCTTCATGTGTCCCATAGTGTAACATGTAGTGTGGGACTTAGTAAAGGATCATCACCCCACCCCTACATACCTATATCACCTTGTGATACAATGGGATCTTGATACTATCAATAATATAGCAAGGAAATATTTGGATTTTCAAAATTTTATGCACTTATATGTATTTTCATATTATGTATGTACTTAATATTTTTACATATTCGAATTACTTTTTATTTTCATAGGAATGTTTTTTAATGAATCATAAAAATTTAGTATTATGATTGACCATAACAATGTAATATTGTTTTTATTTTCTCTATTTAAATTAATTATAAAACAAAGAGAACATTGTTGTATTATACATTTTATCCTTGCATGATAGGAATATGAATGATCTGAATCATTAGGAGTCATTTTCATTTAATCATATCTGAATTAATCCACAAGATTTCATCTAATATAGATATTTTGTATGATTCTTATCAATCTTGTAACTCTTACACTAAGTTGTTTGCAAATACTAAAATAGTATTTTAATTTGAATTAAATATTTAGTGGTGAGATCCTTTGCTTATTATTATAATTCATACAGCTCTTGACATCCCCCTTATCTAAATTGATATGAACTCCAACATGTTCGTACTGGCACAACCAAAATGCAGATTGAAGTGAACATTATGTTTTCATTTTCATCTACTCGAGGATACAGTCAGAAAAAACCACTCCCAAATTGATTCTCAACCTGAAGTGAATGTATAAAAATTCAAGCACCTCACATGAAATCAAGTGATATTTCAGGTAAACATATTTTATATTTATGTTTATCCTTTAATCACACACGTATTATCCCTCCTCAGATTATGAAACATTGCAGAAACCGTTCTTGAAGCTATAGGTCTCTTATGAAGCACTTGATTTCCATCAGTATAAATCCATCATTTTCAATCTGTTTCAAAAGATCTACATACATAATGTGGGTTTTTCTTTAGGAAAATTGAATATCATTATCATGTCAATGGACTGATAAATGAGTAGAAAAATAACTAGGTATGTACTTCAAATGTCCCCATAAAAAATAGAAAAGTAAATGACATTCTCAAGCACAATAATCTTGTAGTTATGCTTTCTCTGGACCATCCTGTTTGAAACGTGATAAGTAATGAATCCGTGTAATCCAGTTATGATAAGGATTTTGATTGAGTATACAGAAAATTCAATATATTCTAGGTAAAATCGATTCTATCATATATTATGCTCAGAAGCATTCTATGTCTTCCATTTAAAGTATGTTTTCATTCTTAATTTTGGATGACTGTTTGTTAAAACATGGTACAGTTTTTTACATGCATGATTGTTTTCTCTGTATAGAATCATGTTATATTGTTCTTTATTTTATATCACAAGCATATTTTTTCCATTTTTTTCCTCATTTTTTATATTTCATAGCTGTGTTTTTATGTAATTAGATAAAAAACAATTTGTTTGTATACGTAAAAATTGATATAAATCTCAAAATAATTTATTATGTCTCTACTGTGATATGTTATATTTTTATGGACTGAAATTGATCTTATTTGTTTTTTGTACTAATTTTTTTTCTTTATTAAATTGTATGTTTGGTGTTTATAGTAAAAACTAGAATTCAACTAAGTGAATGTTCTGATTGGTAATATAAATGGATGGAATGTCACGACCCGTCCTCGGGGCCCGTGCCGTGACTACCCCAAGCCCGCCTTCCATAGGCCAGGGGCTGGCGACTAGCACCAAAGGCGTAAATCCCGATAACAGGGAAGGCATTGCCTTTATAAGTAACAACCACCACAGAGTCAGCAAGCGGAAAGTAACTACAAGTGCAGAAAAGTAAAGGGGGCCGGAAATACAAGCCCAACTGTAAAGTACAACTCGAAAGGGAAAAACAGCAGCTGGAAGAACGAAGCGGCTCCTGGGTCGTCCGCCTCGATTCCTACCTGAAGGGTAGGTACAGATGGCTCAGCTCCTGGATCGTCCACCACGGATCCTACCTGAAGGGTAGGTACAGATAGCTCCTCTACTCCACAGGTCCTGTCGTCTACTCCGGGTACGTCCGCCCAGTGGTCCACCTCCGGGTACCGACCTGCTCCGCAAGTCTCAACTGCGATCTGCGCTGTCCGTCGTCTGCAACCAACACAACGAGGTGCGGGCATAGCCCGTGCAGGGGTGAGTATAAGCTACTCAGTAGGGACCCCGAGACCCTTAAGGTCTCACTAAATCCAACATGGATATCCACAAAGTAAAGGCAGCAATCACGAAGTAACATCAGACTCTACTTAGGTATACGCTCATACATATACCTAAGTCATCAAGTAACCCATCCAATCTCAAGGATACACAAAAGTCATGAAATCAACGGATAACCATCACCCAGGTATATGCCCATACATATACCTAAGTTATCAAGCGACCCATCTCAATCATGAGGAAACACAAAGGTCAAAAGTCTCAGCTCAAACCAGGATTTTCATTAACGAAACCGTAACTGCTGAAGAGCCCCGTCTCTGAAGTGTGTAGTAGTCCTATCACGACTCCGAGGTACTGCTCGCTAACCTATGACTGCTGAGGTACTCCTCCTGTCGAGTACTGCGGGTTTGCGGCCAACTACCGGGCGCTCCGTCCGCTGAGGGTCTGTCGCCAAATACCGGGCGCTACCCAGATAGCCTGCTGAGGTACTCCTCCCGTCGAGTACCGCGGGTCTGCTGCCAACTACCAGGCGCTCCGTCCGCCGTGGGTCTGCCGCCAAGTACCGGGCGCTCCGTCCACTGGGCTAGTCGACTCACTCCAAGTCGAGTCGGTCAAGCAGTCGTCAGGTCTCAGCCGGCTACACGGTCTCCGTACTCTGCACGCACGTCTCCACCGTCGCGGGTCTGTCGCTACAACCAAGCGCACACACTCCGTAGAGTAACGCGGGTCCGCCGCTACAACCAAGCGCTCCACCGTCAAGGATCTGCTGCTGCATCCAAGCGTACACACTCCGTAGAGTAACGCGGGTCCGCCGCTACAACCAAGCGCTCCACCGTCAAGGGTCTGCTGCTGCATCCAAGCGCACCACCACTGTCAAGTACCACGGGTCCGCTCCACGAGCTACTGGTCGATACTCCAAGTATCACAAGGTCCCGCGAAGAAGTGTCTCAAAGGTCCGTCTCGTCACAGGGGTCTCAACGCAACAGACGGCGCGTCGATCGGACGCCCGGTCTGTGAGTTATTAGCCTTTTCGTCCCAGGGGCCCGGTTGGTTTCGTGAGCGAAACCAATCCCGGCCGTATCTCAACTGCACCCCGAACTCCCATAGGGTATACTCAAAGGGACCGTTACTCAACGTAACCACCAACGCCGCTGACGGCTCGTCAAGCGGACGTCCTGTTTGAAAGATATCAGCATTCCCGTTCCAGGGGCCCGGTTGGATTTCGGGTACAATCCAACCCGGCCATACTCCGACTGTATCCAAAACTCGGGCGGAGTATATCAAAAGTTCCGTCTCATCAAGAGGAAGTCAACGAAACTGACGGCGCGTCAATCGGACGTCCGTAGCTCAAGATATGAGCGTTTCCGCTCCGAAGGCCCGGTTGGTTCCGTGAACGAACCAACCCGGCCGAACTCAAAGTAAACCGAAACCTTGAGTGCGATATATCGAAACGACCGTCTCGATCCAAGGATCGCGTTGCCGCAGACGGTTCGTCATTCGGAGGTTCGAGGCTCAAGTTATGAGCCAAAAACCCAATCAGGTTCGAAACGGGGGGGTCCGGGTCCAGGCCGACCCGGCCCGACCCCCCCCCCCCGGGGCGGCGCGGCGGCCGGCGGCGGCGGCCGGCGGCGGCGGACGGCGGCGGCGGGCGGCGGCGGCGGCGCGCGGCGGCGCGCGGTGGCGGCGCGGCGGAGGCGGCGGGCCGCGCTGGCGGCGGCGGCGGGCCGCGCTGGCGGCGGCGGCGGGCCGCGCTGGCGGCGGCGGCGGGCCGCGCTGGCGGCGGCGGCGGGCCGCTCTGGCGGCGGCTGGTGCCGCACGGGCTGCGCACGCGGGGGGTTAAAACCCCCGCTTTTTCAAGGAGGCGGCGCGGCTATGCCGCGCCGATTTAATAAAACCGCCCCCCTCACATGAGGGGGGGCCTGCCTGTACGGATCCGAGGGGGCAGCCGGCCCCCTCCATTTAAATTAAAACCGCCCCCCTCTTTAAGAGGGGGGGGTTTTTCCAGTTGGCCGGGGAATTAATTCCCCGGTTCCGGCCGGCCAGCCGGCCGGCCGGTTTTCTCCAACGGGACCGGAAATTTCCGGTCCCCTTCGGCTTCCGACGCCGGCGGCCCGGCCGCCGGTCTTTCCTTCCGCCGCGGCCCGGAACCGGCCGCGGTCTCCTCGTCCCGCCGCGGCCCGGAACCGGCCGCGGCGTTCGTCGTCCGGCGCGGTGCGACGGCACCGCGCCCCCTTCGCCACGCGTTAATTTCTTTCAACGCGGCGCGACGGCGTCGCGTTCTTGATGTTCCCTCCATGGTGTGCGCGCGACGGCGTTGCGTAAAATAAACGCACGATCAACCACGTGGTGCGACGGCACCACGCCTCTTGCTTCCACCCGCAAGAACAAACAAGATCGTTGGAGGGGGTTCGGCCGTGTTCGTGCGGTCCGGCCCCCCTCACGTTAAATTAATAACGCATCTTAAAATAATCAACATCCCACGTTAGTTATACGAACCACGAGAGAAAAAAAAAGAGATAATTAAATATTAAATCAACCACCCCTACCTCGGGTTAAGATTTGAAGATTTGATCACGCTCCGCGGAAGACGGCGTCGCGGAGGTCGGGCGTCGCGGTCGACGTTCGTCAAATCCGATGACGAAGAGTTACGTCCGATGTGACACGTTGTTGGCGGATCTTCGTTTGCCGACGAAGAAGGCCCGAGGAGGATGCGGCGTTCCCTCTTGTCGACACCGAGGACGAAGAAGAGAGGCGTCGTTCTTCGTCAGAGCTTGAAGATGAAGAGGAAGCTCTCCAAAAGACAAACAAAGAACTCAAAATAAAATAAGACTACCTCTTATTTTATTAACACATAACACAAAAGAATTTCAAACGATCCGTTTCTCACCTTAGCTGCCGAACGAGGATCGGCTGCGGAAGAAGAGGCGTTGCCGAAGAACGTCGCGGGTAAAGCTCGTCGACGTCGCAGATCTCGGTGTGCGTCGTCGAATTTCGGTCGCCGGCGTTCTTCGCGTTCTTCGCGTTCTTCGCGGGGGGATGAAGAAACAAGATCCTCTCAAATCCTTTCAAAGGATTTTTAGGTTGGTCTTATTTTATAAACATGCCAACACACGAAACCGGTTAAGAAACGATTCATTAAATCCACGAAAGAAACAGTCCATTTAATTCACGAAATAAACCGCCCAATTAAATGGTCTGTTAAGAATTAAAGAAAACGCGTCGGTTGACTTTTCAGTTACTTTGACGGGTTTTCGCGGGTGCGCTACTTAGCGAAAGAAACGGCGGGGCTCGTGCGGGCCCCACCTCACAAATATCCTACCAAGGGGTAGGATATTTCTGGATAGCATCCTATCCAGTTCAACTCAGTTCAAGCCGCCTTTAAGTGGCTTCAAGTGGCTTCCAAGTGGCTTAAGCGAAATAAAATAAAGTTGTCGCAAAATTATTTTATTTCTTAACCTTAAGCCCGAAAATTAAAAACCACACCCGAGCAAACGCAACTCCGGAAGAGGCGTTTCTAAGCGAATACCGGCGCTGCGATTTCATCGGTGCCCTCAGAATTCGATTCCGGGCACCGGTTCAAAAGTTAGAAAAACCCGCTCGTCCGTTCACTGAACGTACCCGAGCCAAAACTTCGGCAAATGATTCCGGGCACACCGGGCCTCGGAATCAGGTGCCGTCTGAAACTGCGTTCTTGTAAAATTCCAAAGAAAATTAAGAAAAAAATTTCCTTGAAATTTACGGGTCTTTACATTACTCCCACCACAGGGCTTTACGTCCCCGTAAAGCTTCACCACAAACTTAGGGAAACAAAGCGGTACTGAGCACGCATCTGAGCCTTCCGCTCCCATGTGCTCACCTGGAGGTTCCCGCGCTGTCAAAGAAAGTGCACAAGAGGAATCGACCATCCTCCTAGGATCCGTTCCTGTCGATCCTCGATCTCCACAGGAACCTCCGTATAAGACACTCATCGCCACCGTCTAGCTCCTCATGGTCGATGATATGCGAAGGGGGTCGAGCACGTATCTCCTCAGCTGGGATACGTGGAAGACGTCGTGCACCCGGTGCAACTGAGGTGGCAGAGCCAGGCGATAAGCCACCTCGCCAACCCTGCTGAGGACCTGGAAAGGCCCGATGAAGCGGGGAGACAACTTGCCGCCTCGGCCAAATCTCCGAATACCACGTCGAGGTGTGACCCGCAAGAAGACGTGGTCACCATCCTCGAACTCTAGTGGCCTCCGCCTCCTGTCAGCGTATGACTTCTGCCGGCTCTGTGTTGTCCTCATCCGCTCCTGGATGATATGGACCTCCTCTGACGTGGCCCGGACCATTTCTGGTCCCACAAGAGCTGCAAGATTTCTTCTTTGCCGATAAGAGAAGCCTGGTCTCATCCCCAGGATGAACCACATTCTTTGCCTAAAACAGTCAATCCTAACATGGATGATACTAATCCATACCAAGGATGACGTCGTAAGGCCTCGACGCTACTACTAAGAGATCCAACCGTTACTCTCGCCTCCAAGGGTTGAGTCACACTGTCGGCATCAGTGTGTGGTAACTGGTCTCCTCCAGTAGATGTCTCACAAGTGAGGGTCAAGTCAACAGTCAACTGGAACCTCTTAGTAACATCACAAAAGAGGACAGGAATGAAAACATCACAAGGATGCGTCTTTTATTATTGCAGCTCATAATACAAGACGCTACACAAAAGCAACATCAACAAGGAACTAGAAGTACAAGAGACGTATCCACTAGTTCCTCCCCTGTCCACCTGCTCCAAGAGTTCTACTGTTGCTCAAGCATTTGTCGTCGCCTCTTTCTCGGTGGCTCCCTCAAAGCCTGCGGATCGGGAGTCGGACAGTCACGTGCCAGATGACCCTTTCCGCGACATGAGTAACACAACCTGCTCCTTGCACGGCTAGCTCCGTTCCCACTCCGGGTGCCCTGCACCACCGGTCGTAAAACCCGAGACCGTCTAACTGCTGGTCTGGTCTTTCTGGGCCTCAGCATCATCTGTCTACTGCCCACAGATGACTCGGCTTCTGATCGAGAAACACGTGGCAAAGGCAGCAGCTCCTGATCACGCTCAGGGTGTAGAGCTACTGGCACAAACTCCACCCTGAAGAAGGTCTCAAAGTCTTCCCATGCGAAGTCCATCTCATCGCAAAACTGAAACAAGTGGCTCCACCACCTACCTGCTGCTGCCTGAAGGAGGCTGGTAGCAAAGATCACCATGAAGTCTGCCGGCGTCCCCACTAGCCTGAAGACTCCCACCACGGCCTCCAGCCAATCCTCAGCCGCCTGCGGGTCCATCTCTCCCCCGAACCTGGGTGGCCTCTGGCGCTGGAACTCATGCAGTGCGCGCAAGTAGCGGGCATCGCCTACTGCTGGGGCTGGTGGCATCGGTGGCCCAACGTATGGTAGTACCGCTGGTGCCTCAACTGCAAGAGGGCCCTGTACCGAAGCCTCGTCGCTCGTCAGACTGTCAGCACGCTCATCCCTCCGGGCTCTAGCTGGTCGTCCGAGAAAAGACATCCTGAAAGAAACAACGTAACACGATCAAACGATTATACCTGGTGAGCTGACCTGGTTTGAGCTGTTTTAAGGGGGGAAACCTTTGAAAACACACACGCAATCAGTGTTTTCGTGCACAAAGTCGGAAATCAGTTGTCAGGGTCCTGGTGTATGGATACGTCGGCCGCCCGCACCAACACTGGACTCCCTGAACTGAAAACCACACTCGGTACCCTTAACACTATTGCTTCACATAGAAAGAAAAGACGATCAGAGTCTGCGGTAGAACCGACCCCTCTGATACCAATTTGTCACGACCCGTCCTCGGGGCCCGTGCCGTGACTACCCCAAGCCCGCCTTCCATAGGCCAGGGGCTGGCGACTAGCACCAAAGGCGTAAATCCCGATAACAGGGAAGGCATTGCCTTTATAAGTAACAACCACCACAGAGTCAGCAAGCGGAAAGTAACTACAAGTGCAGAAAAGTAAAGGGGGCCGGAAATACAAGCCCAACTGTAAAGTACAACTCGAAAGGGAAAAACAGCAGCTGGAAGAACGAAGCGGCTCCTGGGTCGTCCGCCTCGATTCCTACCTGAAGGGTAGGTACAGATGGCTCAGCTCCTGGATCGTCCACCACGGATCCTACCTGAAGGGTAGGTACAGATAGCTCCTCTACTCCACAGGTCCTGTCGTCTACTCCGGGTACGTCCGCCCAGTGGTCCACCTCCGGGTACCGACCTGCTCCGCAAGTCTCAACTGCGATCTGCGCTGTCCGTCGTCTGCAACCAACACAACGAGGTGCGGGCATAGCCCGTGCAGGGGTGAGTATAAGCTACTCAGTAGGGACCCCGAGACCCTTAAGGTCTCACTAAATCCAACATGGATATCCACAAAGTAAAGGCAGCAATCACGAAGTAACATCAGACTCTACTTAGGTATACGCTCATACATATACCTAAGTCATCAAGTAACCCATCCAATCTCAAGGATACACAAAAGTCATGAAATCAACGGATAACCATCACCCAGGTATATGCCCATACATATACCTAAGTTATCAAGCGACCCATCTCAATCATGAGGAAACACAAAGGTCAAAAGTCTCAGCTCAAACCAGGATTTTCATTAACGAAACCGTAACTGCTGAAGAGCCCCGTCTCTGAAGTGTGTAGTAGTCCTATCACGACTCCGAGGTACTGCTCGCTAACCTATGACTGCTGAGGTACTCCTCCTGTCGAGTACTGCGGGTTTGCGGCCAACTACCGGGCGCTCCGTCCGCTGAGGGTCTGTCGCCAAATACCGGGCGCTACCCAGATAGCCTGCTGAGGTACTCCTCCCGTCGAGTACCGCGGGTCTGCTGCCAACTACCAGGCGCTCCGTCCGCCGTGGGTCTGCCGCCAAGTACCGGGCGCTCCGTCCACTGGGCTAGTCGACTCACTCCAAGTCGAGTCGGTCAAGCAGTCGTCAGGTCTCAGCCGGCTACACGGTCTCCGTACTCTGCACGCACGTCTCCACCGTCGCGGGTCTGTCGCTACAACCAAGCGCACACACTCCGTAGAGTAACGCGGGTCCGCCGCTACAACCAAGCGCTCCACCGTCAAGGATCTGCTGCTGCATCCAAGCGTACACACTCCGTAGAGTAACGCGGGTCCGCCGCTACAACCAAGCGCTCCACCGTCAAGGGTCTGCTGCTGCATCCAAGCGCACCACCACTGTCAAGTACCACGGGTCCGCTCCACGAGCTACTGGTCGATACTCCAAGTATCACAAGGTCCCGCGAAGAAGTGTCTCAAAGGTCCGTCTCGTCACAGGGGTCTCAACGCAACAGACGGCGCGTCGATCGGACGCCCGGTCTGTGAGTTATTAGCCTTTTCGTCCCAGGGGCCCGGTTGGTTTCGTGAGCGAAACCAATCCCGGCCGTATCTCAACTGCACCCCGAACTCCCATAGGGTATACTCAAAGGGACCGTTACTCAACGTAACCACCAACGCCGCTGACGGCTCGTCAAGCGGACGTCCTGTTTGAAAGATATCAGCATTCCCGTTCCAGGGGCCCGGTTGGATTTCGGGTACAATCCAACCCGGCCATACTCCGACTGTATCCAAAACTCGGGCGGAGTATATCAAAAGTTCCGTCTCATCAAGAGGAAGTCAACGAAACTGACGGCGCGTCAATCGGACGTCCGTAGCTCAAGATATGAGCGTTTCCGCTCCGAAGGCCCGGTTGGTTCCGTGAACGAACCAACCCGGCCGAACTCAAAGTAAACCGAAACCTTGAGTGCGATATATCGAAACGACCGTCTCGATCCAAGGATCGCGTTGCCGCAGACGGTTCGTCATTCGGAGGTTCGAGGCTCAAGTTATGAGCCAAAAACCCAATCAGGTTCGAAACGGGGGGGTCCGGGTCCAGGCCGACCCGGCCCGACCCCCCCCCCCCCGGGGCGGCGCGGCGGCCGGCGGCGGCGGCCGGCGGCGGCGGACGGCGGCGGCGGGCGGCGGCGGCGGCGCGCGGCGGCGCGCGGTGGCGGCGCGGCGGAGGCGGCGGGCCGCGCTGGCGGCGGCGGCGGGCCGCGCTGGCGGCGGCGGCGGGCCGCGCTGGCGGCGGCGGCGGGCCGCGCTGGCGGCGGCGGCGGGCCGCTCTGGCGGCGGCTGGTGCCGCACGGGCTGCGCACGCGGGGGGTTAAAACCCCCGCTTTTTCAAGGAGGCGGCGCGGCTATGCCGCGCCGATTTAATAAAACCGCCCCCCTCACATGAGGGGGGGCCTGCCTGTACGGATCCGAGGGGGCAGCCGGCCCCCTCCATTTAAATTAAAACCGCCCCCCTCTTTAAGAGGGGGGGGTTTTTCCAGTTGGCCGGGGAATTAATTCCCCGGTTCCGGCCGGCCAGCCGGCCGGCCGGTTTTCTCCAACGGGACCGGAAATTTCCGGTCCCCTTCGGCTTCCGACGCCGGCGGCCCGGCCGCCGGTCTTTCCTTCCGCCGCGGCCCGGAACCGGCCGCGGTCTCCTCGTCCCGCCGCGGCCCGGAACCGGCCGCGGCGTTCGTCGTCCGGCGCGGTGCGACGGCACCGCGCCCCCTTCGCCACGCGTTAATTTCTTTCAACGCGGCGCGACGGCGTCGCGTTCTTGATGTTCCCTCCATGGTGTGCGCGCGACGGCGTTGCGTAAAATAAACGCACGATCAACCACGTGGTGCGACGGCACCACGCCTCTTGCTTCCACCCGCAAGAACAAACAAGATCGTTGGAGGGGGTTCGGCCGTGTTCGTGCGGTCCGGCCCCCCTCACGTTAAATTAATAACGCATCTTAAAATAATCAACATCCCACGTTAGTTATACGAACCACGAGAGAAAAAAAAAGAGATAATTAAATATTAAATCAACCACCCCTACCTCGGGTTAAGATTTGAAGATTTGATCACGCTCCGCGGAAGACGGCGTCGCGGAGGTCGGGCGTCGCGGTCGACGTTCGTCAAATCCGATGACGAAGAGTTACGTCCGATGTGACACGTTGTTGGCGGATCTTCGTTTGCCGACGAAGAAGGCCCGAGGAGGATGCGGCGTTCCCTCTTGTCGACACCGAGGACGAAGAAGAGAGGCGTCGTTCTTCGTCAGAGCTTGAAGATGAAGAGGAAGCTCTCCAAAAGACAAACAAAGAACTCAAAATAAAATAAGACTACCTCTTATTTTATTAACACATAACACAAAAGAATTTCAAACGATCCGTTTCTCACCTTAGCTGCCGAACGAGGATCGGCTGCGGAAGAAGAGGCGTTGCCGAAGAACGTCGCGGGTAAAGCTCGTCGACGTCGCAGATCTCGGTGTGCGTCGTCGAATTTCGGTCGCCGGCGTTCTTCGCGTTCTTCGCGTTCTTCGCGGGGGGATGAAGAAACAAGATCCTCTCAAATCCTTTCAAAGGATTTTTAGGTTGGTCTTATTTTATAAACATGCCAACACACGAAACCGGTTAAGAAACGATTCATTAAATCCACGAAAGAAACAGTCCATTTAATTCACGAAATAAACCGCCCAATTAAATGGTCTGTTAAGAATTAAAGAAAACGCGTCGGTTGACTTTTCAGTTACTTTGACGGGTTTTCGCGGGTGCGCTACTTAGCGAAAGAAACGGCGGGGCTCGTGCGGGCCCCACCTCACAAATATCCTACCAAGGGGTAGGATATTTCTGGATAGCATCCTATCCAGTTCAACTCAGTTCAAGCCGCCTTTAAGTGGCTTCAAGTGGCTTCCAAGTGGCTTAAGCGAAATAAAATAAAGTTGTCGCAAAATTATTTTATTTCTTAACCTTAAGCCCGAAAATTAAAAACCACACCCGAGCAAACGCAACTCCGGAAGAGGCGTTTCTAAGCGAATACCGGCGCTGCGATTTCATCGGTGCCCTCAGAATTCGATTCCGGGCACCGGTTCAAAAGTTAGAAAAACCCGCTCGTCCGTTCACTGAACGTACCCGAGCCAAAACTTCGGCAAATGATTCCGGGCACACCGGGCCTCGGAATCAGGTGCCGTCTGAAACTGCGTTCTTGTAAAATTCCAAAGAAAATTAAGAAAAAAATTTCCTTGAAATTTACGGGTCTTTACATGGAAATTAACAGTTTCTACTATAGGTCAGTGCGACTTATGATCGGTTCTTTAGCGGGAACAGCTGTGTACAACCCACAGTCATTTTCACCATTTTCTATAGTTTTTATCCCAAGGTATATTTTATGTTTTTTGGAATATGAATTTCAAAATATTGTTATGAAATAGGTTTCAATCTCACAGTTTTAGGACTTTGTTTTATCATGATAATGGTTATCAATTGAGTAGGTTCGTGTATTGAACAATCATCAAGGGTATAAGGTTCCTCTATTATCATGTTTCTTACTAGGTAATCATTGGTTTCCCTATTGGTGTTTTAAATTCATGGATTTGTTGTCTTGAGCGAGATTCTTGGTATGATTGAATAAAATCAAACTGCTTCATTATTTTATGGTTAGATTGCTTGATTGTAATTTATTTTTACCAGGTTCAACTGCTTTAATAATTTTCACTGGATGTCTCGAATTGGTCTGTCCTTATCTGTCAGGCTATTTTTTGATATGTATTTGAGCATGTATCTCAAAAGGTAGGTGTTTTCTAAAGCTACTGTTTTGGGGCTCTTCGTACTGCTTATAAATCATGTTTATGTATACTAATTTGGTAGATTGAAGCTATTGTTTTGTATTTATCTTCTATTTATCCTGTTCAATTATGTTATAGATTTTTTGATCATGTGCAGGTATGTCGTAGATCATGGTAGATCATATGATTTTTATGATGATGCAATAGAGGTAATTTAGGAGTTTCTTGGAACACTGAAACTGGGTATTTTATAACTACTACAAATATTTCTTCTACTCAGGTTTGTGTTGTCTCTTTTTATTCACCACTATTTTTATAAAATCATGGGAACCAGCAATAATTAATTTTTTAATGTCATATGAATTTCCTCTAACTATCACATATACTTCATTTCTTCTTATCTATTGGAAACTCTTAGAATTATGCTTCAATGAATTCATTTTTCAATACTATATGCTACATATTCATTAAACTAATTTCTTCATGAAGGAAAATTTGTTTACTATGTTTGATGCTGATGATGTAGTCTGATGATATATAAGAATGTTTCCAGACTCCCCTACTACAACAATATATGACATTTAACTGAAACACTGATTGAAGGATACCATAAACTAAATTACTAATCAAATAGATGGTTATTTCATGATGTAACTACATGGTAATTGAAAATGAAGCATCAGTCAGTTATCTTCAACATTGTTTTTTAATTTTTATTTCCTTTATAATCTATATTGTTAATTGATTATGAAAATATTTTTAACATGTTTTTTTACATTTTTTATGAAACTGTTTTTCTTTTCAATGAATTATTTCACTTATTTTTTGTTTTTAATTACTACCCATTGTACAGTTAACTACTATCCCAGTTTCTTGTGTATTTCTAAATTATTTTATTTTCTTCATAAATGGAGTGAACTATATCATTGTGAGAACGCATGAACTAAGAATTTTGTTTTTTCACCGTGAAAATGCACTATTGAGTACTAGTTATTTAATATTATAAAAAATATCATATAATTCACAAGTATCACTATATTCATTTCAATAAAGGTGTTAATACCACTAATATTGAAAATTATGTAAACCAATATATATCATTATAAATAAGTATTTCACTTATAGAACATAAATCTATTAGAGTGTCTCAACAATGAAAATATTCTCCTTCATAAGATGATTCAAACTCCCATTAATTTGATTTCAATGTATACATCGAAATACTCCAATGATACCATTTATTTCTTATAAGGAAGATAGATAAAAAAATTGGTTATGGAAACATTAAAAATATAAAACATTAAATCAGATGCGAAATTATTTTTTATAGAATTGATTGATTGTGTTTTAAAATTTACTTATGATACTTCATATCTAGGTTTCTTTTTTTTCTATGTCCCATATAATCAAAAAAAATTCTTCTGGTGAATGATGATGCACTGCATATTCTAGCCAATTTATTAGAACACATATGTCACTCAATGTTTACATGAAAAAGAATATTTTTGATATTCTATGCCGTCTTTTTTTATTACGTTTATTACATCCTTGGATCTAGTGGTCCAACTCCATCTTTCCTAAACTCAGTATCTCTATTTACAAATAGAAAATGAACTATTTTAAGAAAATATGTTTGAGTGTGTGATCTTTATATAAAAATAATATTAGATAACCTGGAGGAAGCCAAATTAGAAAAGATAAAATTGTGTCAAATGATAAGTAATAGAAGGAATCCCCCATAATCACAACCAACCACTTTACAACCCTTTCTCTTGAGTGAAGAAACCCCCTTATTCAATATATAGAGTAGTTAAATCAAGATATAACCTTTTTCTATTTTGTTATATAGTAGTCACCATGGAGGGATTACACCCCCCATGGTCATCGCCAGAAATGTAAAACTGTTATTATCCCAATGGGTTCCAAATATATTGATACACTAGTAATACAAGCGTAATAACCTAAGAGGTAAATACTATAAACCAATCTCTTGATTGGAACTAGGTGAAGTCACTAAAAAACCTTAGGTGTACCATCCTCTATCCATAGGATGGGGTAAATTACATGGGTCTGATAACACTAATTCAATAAACACTTTTACCCCATTAAATTAAATTGAAAATGAGAATGTGTTACACCAATATAGAGTATGATATAAAGGGGTTGTGGTTATCTGACACTCAATTGTCTCATGTTCCATCATGGGTATCTCTTTATCACATAAAAACAGTAATAGTGATAAATATATATACAAGAACATGACCTCAATTCATGTTTCTATAATCCCCCTAATAAAAAATATTTGAAAAATAAATAATATTTTTTATTACATATAAAATGTGAATCTAAAAAACACCAAACCAATTAAATTGATTTATTTTTGTGTGAATAAATTCCAAGTAAAGACTTTGGGTAGATCTAACAAATGAACTCTACACTCCTTCTAAGATGATCCAAAAATTTATACGTGTTTTCCAACTTCCTAAATGTACTAGTATATTTTTTATAATTCATTACCCATACACTTATCACATAATATGAGGTCTTCATGTGTCCCATAGTGTAACTTGTATTGTGGGAGTTAGTAAGTGATCATCACCCCACCCCTACTTACCTATATCACCTTGTGATAAATTTGGATCTTGATACATTAAATAATATAATATTTATGAATGAAGTAATATTCATATTCTTATAGGGAGGAATCACACTAGAATATGGGTGGGTTAAGGAGCTAAAATTACTTCATGAAATCAATGTAAATATATTCCATTTAAACAATTACTTGAATAGGAACAAATTATAAATAATTGGTCTCATTAAGAACAAGAGGATTTATTTTAATCCCATTAGTGGTGCATGTTCATCCACTCCTTACTTATTTGAATGTAGATGACTTATCAACATCAAATTCTATAATAAAGTAAATATAAACATCAATTTAATTGCCTATAATTACTTATGGTATAATACTACTCGAACTACACTAATCTTAACCCTATTTCTATGAATCCTATAAAATATTCTATTTCCATACCAATATTATTTTTTTAAGACACATTTCATTGAAAATATAAAAAATCTTTCATTGTTTAAGAATATAACCATGGAATATAAAACATAAATTTTATATAATCTATAGGATTAAAAACATGCTTAAACATAAATCAATGTATATAAAACATGTTGAGATCATGGTTAGTAAAAAAAATAAACCATGATATCTATTTTATAGACACATTTTTCAAATTAGGGAAAAATGTTTTTTTCATATTAAACTAGACATTGACACTAAATATATATATAAATGGTTTTTATTTTTTTTCTCATGTTTTTTTGGAAAACCTTAGGATAATCAAACCAATACGGTAGTCGAGTATTAAAAGGAATAAAAAATGTCATTTGGTCTTATAAATTTCTACATATTGATTTATAATATGAATATGGAGAATTTCAATCATAGGTTAGACTTATGGGAAGGACAAAATTAAATTAAATTCCTATAATACACCTCGAAACTCGTTCTTCTACAATAATGATGATGGTCGCTCGTATTTATGGGTTACTTCTTTATTCCAAATAGAACTATCTTTGAGATAGTCTCTTGTATCATTATTATGTTCCATAAAGGTTGGATATGATACCATTTTTTATATTCCAATATCCAATGTCCATGATTTCAACCTTTAGGGTCTCCAAAACCCCTCAGGTACACATTACAATTCTCAATTACTTGTGTAAACATAAGGATATTGATAATTCTATTGTGGATAACAGTTTTCCCCAAATGATTCAAAGCAAAACCCAAGTACAGGTTACCCCAAAATATGTCATATCCAATGTGATACTCATATATCTAGATACAATCTGTATTAGGTTCTATCATAGGTATTCATTTTTCAATCCAAAAAAATAGAGTGGAAAATATATTTATCTACACAAAAACTCAAACTAGGTCCCAATAATCCCCCTCATATACAAGATCTGTAATAATTGAAAAAGATATATTATTCTCAATATATCAATTTCAAATAATGACTAGGAATAAAAAAAATTTTAATCCCATGTGAAAATATCTAAAGAAAGTCCTTAGGATAACCATTATACATAAACTTCATACTCCCACTAATGGGTTCCAAAAATTTGTCCATGGGCTTCAGTGTTCTTATGTTACTAGATAACCCTTATCTAGATCTTGTAAAATGAGGTATATATGTTTCCCATATTGGAATGTGTATGGTGTGTGTATGGAAACATAGTTGTTGGTTTCAACCCCACATCTATTTTTGGTCATAAATATATGTAAATTTATTCAATAATATATAGATACAATATAAGAAATACAATACAACCAACATTATTATTAAACTATAAATTTTAACTTCTATACTAAAGAATACTAGCTAAAATATTGATATTGTATTTACTATTACAAAATATCCTTTAGAGATCCTATTATTGATTAATTGATAGTGGTATGGGTAATCTTTTAGCCCATCCTATCTAGGTAGAACATAAACAAATTCAAGTCATAATCCAATCCCATGGGAAATGAAAAATGTATACAAAGTCTTGGCCTTAGCATATCCCTTGGATTGAGGAATGGGTTATACATAGTCATGGTATTGAGATATTATCCCATCCCCATTATCCATAGAAATATATTCCACTTTAAATACATATAATATAGAAAAACATCCCTTCTAACATATTTATATGTCACTAAACAATATATGGAAATCATTTAACATTTTGAGTAATCCTTATCTAATGGAATTAATACAAAAATTTGAATAATAAATACCTCACATTATTAACCTTTATCAAAATATTTGATAAAACCTAGATTTATATGACATGTTCATATATAAGGACACCAACATGGAAAGGATGTACAAGGTCTACCAAGTACCAACCCATAAAACTTTTTGAACCAAAAGTGAACACAAAAATCACAAATACATCAAAATTATTTGTTAAAAAGTCATTTATTATAAAAATAATAATTTTCAAATTATTTTACATGAACTTAAACCAATTTCCACATAACAATTAAGAATAGTGAAAGGGGAGTGGGGTATTACTATTGTAAAAAAATGCAGCACCTTTAGTAGGTTTCATGAAGGAGAGGTATTCTAATATAAGTCTAAAAATAACAACCTAAATGTAATTACATGTTCATGAAGAATCACTATAAATTATAAATAAAATATGGAACAAAATATAAAACAATATCTTATATTTTCCAATGTTATGGACTAGTAGCATGTAGACTAGAGGTAAGCCGAAAGAAGAATCCACCATGAACATGAATTTACGGATTAGGATATACAATTTTTTATTTAGAAATTATAATAGATATGGGGATGTTAGAAATTAAGGGACCCTATCTGGGTGTAACTAACCTATTATGGTTAATAGAGATCTTGGGATCAATGTTTTAGCAGTGGATCTTCAAAGATTAATGAGTGGGATATTGGGAGATAAATATTGGCTGATAACATTGGAAATAAACGATATCATGATCCCCCCATTATTTAATATTAATATAAGAAGTTTAAAGATAAAAATTACCTTGAATCAATAGAATTTATCACATATTCAAACTAGGTAACCCTATGAATTCAATATATATCTAGTGGAAAATTCATAATAGGTTACAAACTATATGTTTCAACTATGTACACATTCTTGGACCACATTGTTCTTGGGGTCCCCAATTGAATGGAGTTCTTAACATTCCTATACTCCTTCTTTCGATACCCCCTCTCTTCACAGTGACCTTTTATATAAACCCCTCCAAACGAAGACTTTATATTATAGAAATTTAATGGTCTACCTGGAAATATAGGTGAGGGTCCTTGTATAGGTAGGGGTACTTTATGTTAATATTTACCCATTAAATTATTATTAGATTTTCTCCTCAATGTTTTCAAAACCCATGATGTTTTTACATCTAGTTAAATAGTGACAAGATATACTTCAAACCCAACTTGGGATAAAGGCTCTAAATGTCTTTTAGGAATGCATCGTGGCCCTTCCCCTATTAACGAAGGTATCATGTATCAGGGTGTTCCTCTTCATGACTATGTGAAGCACTTTCATAGAGGTCCTCTCTATGAAAAAGAAGATGGCTTTTGTCTCGGGTAAAACCACTCACTTAAATGGGTCAATCCTGGGAGGTGTGCATAGATGTATTTTATTTTTTCCTCAACACCCTAATCAAATAAAATTAAATCAGAGACTATTTACTTCATCTTAAGACTCTCTTTAGATTTAACCCCAAAATTTTCAATGTTATTCATACTAGGGGATATGATTCATTCAATCCTAGAGACCCTGTAAAATTACATATACACAAAATTGATAGGATTTAAATTTCTATATTGTGTTCCAATAACGATAAAGAGTTGGCCTTCTTATTTTTTTTACAAAGAGACTCTACACAACTGAATATCTCATTATATAAAAATACCATCCAATTGGGAAATTCATATGAAGCTAGAGGTGCTAACAACAATCATCACATTATTAGTCAGTGATAAACTACCAATGTTAGCGGAAGTATTGATATAATAGCCATATTTTATCCCATAGTGGAATCAAAGGAACATGGTTGAAGTAGAAATTTACAAATGGTATTTGGTTCTTCTTTACAAAATAATAGGAAAATGTATAATTTTATTGAAAAAAAACATGATGGTATAATCATTTAAAAATAAATCTTATTATATGTTAGAGGATCTGGTCGGAGGTCAAATACATGATAGATATTGGAATCACTATAGTTCTATATTATTTATTACCTATGTTCATCCATATGGAACAAACTATATTCTTTTTTAAGACTTATGGGAGAAACACAGCCACCATTATTATTAATTCATGTTATACACTAGCTATGAAGTAAAATATAATCCACTTAATGAGCAATGCAATTAGGTAGACCATAAAACTCTAAAAATAGAAAGTGACTCAAGGAGGTTAGCCAAGAATAATATATAATAAAATAAGATCAGTTTAGATTATTATTCATTACATCTCTCAATAATAAACAGCCAAATCTATAATGTTTTAGTGTCTTTGAAGAATAAATACATATGTAATTAATTTTATCTAATAATCAATTCTATAGAAACCTTGAATATGGTGTTTTGTTATATTATTGGTTTATAATACTAGAGTACCTAAATTATCCAATATCATACTAGTCTTAGAAAACTATTTAATGACATATTTTTCACATTATACTAGATTATATAAAATACGTCATAAAAACTAATTGAGATCATTATTATTGCCCCTTGAAATTACTTGAGAATTACTCATATTTATCATCTAGGTTTTCTAGGGAAGTAAATAATATGGGAGAGATCAGTTTTATAGATTGAAGTATCATATAATTTTATTTATCATAGAACAACAAGGGAAAAAATTTATGATAAGAATAAATTCTCAAAAAATATCATAATGAAATAAAAATGGGGGAATATTGTACCCTTGAAAATAAATAAACACATAGATAATAATTACTAATCTCATAATAATGTAATTAATAATGTGATAAATCAAAAAAAAATTCATCAAATTCTATGACTAAGAGATCATATTTAAATAGGTATGTCATATGCCAATACATTTGCTTGTATGTATCATCATACACACTGATGCAATGATGTGATATTTATACCAACCCCACCCATCACTAATTTAGACCAATTCACTAATCATGTGATGAAATTAATAAATTATAAAATACATAACCAATATTATTTAGTAATCAATAATCATCCATATTGAACTAAGAAGTAAACGGATCGTTAATATTTCCCCAATTAATAAATGGAAAAATATAGTTGTCTTCGACAGTGTTCTTTAATCAATTTTTCAACTATATGGTATTCTCATTTTTATAATATCATCCATTATCATTAAAATAAAAATCCGGTGGTAGATATGGTAATTTCAATTTTAGAGGTTATAAATAGAATATATAAAATGATTTAAAAAGTTTTCAGTGGTTGGAGACCAAATAAATTATAGGAAAATCATTCATTAAGGTTTTAAAGGAGTGTGTTTGTTATCCATAACATATGACCTGAAAGTGTCTATCCATGTTTACATTCATAGACCCACTGATTTTGAATGGATAAAATATTGAGCAGGTACTCAACTATAATTTTTTAGGATACTTACCCACAGGTCCCTATGTTCTAGAGCCTTATCCTATTTAATGTTTCCAAACATGAATATAATTACTAGTAGTACCACTCACATGCATTACCTTGAAAACTTTTATATTTTTACGCATTATGATAGATTTTTGTAACTATTCAATTCTATTAAATAATGGATAGGATTTAACATATAACATCAAATACCATTTATAATTATAGAATCATGATATAAAATATTAGATGTGTATTATTTACACCATATAATAGAAACTATAGTGAAAAACATAATATTGAATTGACTTATGAAATATGAGACAAAGAACAATTGCCTTTAATAAAATAGTGTAAAATTTTCTCTAACCTCCTGAATAAGAACAATTACAATATTTATCACCTATTTATCAATATTACTAATATCTATGACATATTTCATCATAATTTTTAATTATTCTCTACATATATAATAGTATTTAATTACATAATTCCAATATTATGTGTGTGTAATATTAATCATAATGAACTAGTTCCCTAATAATAATGTTATTTTTTATACTTATCCCAATATTCATAATTCCAAAATAACTAAAAATATAATAATTGTTGATTAACAATTATTTATAATGTTATAATTTCATTCAATGGGATTTTTTGTTACAATCCTTAATGATGAAATCGATGATGATCTTGTTTCATTGTTTTAAAAAAACATTCGTAACTTAATGATTGATTTTATTATTAATATTAATATTCTAGAGATAAAATAATATAATTATTTACCCATTTTTATCATATGTTATGATATTTATCCATTATATAAGTTTATATTATTTTTCAATTAGGATATTGAAATGACTCAAATTATATCAGACAATAATAAAAGGATAATAATATAATTATTTAGTTATAATATCATCAACAGAGAAGAATAATGACCATACATAGGGATTATTAGTGTGATATAATTCAATTTTAAGTATTTAAAATAATAATATAAATTACAAAATGTTATTATAGAGTTTGAAGGTATATTTTTTCTCTTATAATACACCTATGTACATTTGAATTTACCGCACTTGTTTATAGATCATATTTTTAATAAGTTATAAATATTTTTATAGAACAATAACAATTTTTTTAAAAATAATCTGAATACATTAATCTGATTTTCATTATAATTCAATAGTGCTGATGATTAAAATTTTAAAAATAAAAAATAAATGTTCCATTGAAGTGATAGTTCGAATGTACTCATAGTTGATTTTTTTCCAATAAAATTAGAGAAGTGTATAATGTATTTTAAAATTTCTTAATATCAATTATTTTATAAATATAATCATTATTTATTAAATTAATCCTTAGTACCATCCATGTGTGGTGAATAGTGAAAATGAATCATTATGCTTCATGGAGATAGTAGTCCACACACACAAACAATGACATCTTTTTCCTTGAGGGACAAAGGGAAAGGTAGTTAATATTTGTTCCTTCATCATAAAATATCATTATAAAAAATATTTAATTATGTATATATGAATTTGAAATATATATTTGGAAAATTAATATAGGATATAACAAAGAATATGGAAAATTTGTACCCACATAATGGAATTGGTATTTTTTTTATAGGACTTTGGAATGGGATGGTGTAAGATAATACATTTTTAACAAAATTATAATAGTTTAAATTAGAATAATATGTGATTTAAAAATCGTTTATTTTTAAGAGGAAACAAATTTTTTTAATGGTTTTTAAGTTGTGATCATAGGCCCCTACTATAATGGGTGAAAATGTATTTTTTAAAAATATTTAATCATAATGTAAATAATGAACATATTTTGTATGTAAAGAGTCTCTATAAATAGAGAATAATTGAGTGATGGTGACATAAGCTCTATATTTAACCATATATTCATTTAATTTTATGTTTTAAAATGTTTTTATATCTTTTAATCTAATAATTTTCAGAGTTGTGATTTTTTGTTTAATTGTGGTCACCAGTTTTTAACTATGTAATTTAATTTTATTTCCTAAAAACTAAAGGGATTTTTTTAAATAATTTAAAATTATAATTTAAAATATAAAATACAATTTATTATATAAATTAATATTTTTAATAAAAATCAACTAAAACATTATTTCTTGAAATGCGTAAAAACTTATTTTTAGGGAAAATGTATTATAAAGATCAAAGTATAGGTTTTATAAAAATGTTAAACATTGGTTTTATAAATTCAGAATATTATTTTGAAAAATATAGTGTTAATAATTAAAATATGAATAAATTAAATATTTTTATAATTTTATAGTTCTTTCCCATATAATTTATAAGTTATAAAATTTAAATTTTCCATAAAGTTTGTATTTTCGACTATTCACCTACAAATCAACTATAAAAAAAATCTAAAAATTTATCTTCATATATTATTGAAATTATACATAAAAATAAATTGAATTGTTTTAAAATAAAATCAAAAATTTACTTCAAAATAAATTCATGTGTAAATGGTATTTATAATGTGCATTATTTTACAATTTTGGGATGTAGTGTTTACATGATATCATAGTGTCTCGAGTATTACACCCCCCACTAAATAATTTTATATCTAAAAATAGATACCTATTGGATACTAAAAAATATTGTTTTTTCTTCCCCATGTATTCATAAATTTACAATGTTTACTCCTATAGTTTGGGATTTATAAAAAACAGTTTCACCAGGTGAGGGGTTTGCTTACTTAACACTTGATATCTCATGTCAGTAATATGGATAAGATCTTTATTATAAAAAAAATTATGTTCCATCATTATTCCTTTACATGTGAGAATAAAAATTGGATATGATCTTCATTTACTTAATAAATGTTGAGATTAATGTCCAATAAATAATCAAAATCACTAATTCTATATTGAATTTTAAAGGGATAAATATACCTTGTTCGTAACACAAACTTTTTACAAAATATTGAAACTCCTTTCTATGGTGACACTATTAAGAATACAGGGTCCCACACATAAAATTCTAAGTCATTCCTTCCATTATAATCATTTCAATTTTTTCTACTTTTAGCTACATTGATATAATCTTGAATAGATTTTACTTTCACAATTGTCTCATATACATGGTCAGATCATACTAACTACTTTTATTAGAATTCTTCCAAAAAAATTTGTATATAACAAATCTTAAAATATAATGCATCATATAGTGCCATAGAGAAACTTGGAAAACAACTTTTATAATATCAAAATTCCGCCTTCTCTAAATTCAGATCATATTCTCTATAAAAGTCATGAGAACATGATCTCAGCATGTTTCAAGTTTATAAACGCATTTCTGACTATCTATTAGTTTGTGGATGTTATGTGGTTCATAAATGTACCTTAATTTCAAGATAATATTGATAACTATTCTAGAATTTTATTATGATATGAGGACCATGGTCAAATAAAATTTGATAAAGGTGCCACATAAAGTATCATGATTCTCCTTATATAGAGTTGGGTAATATTTTAAAGCGTTAATACTTCCCTCACCGCTATGAATTGTGTAGTTGTGGAGATGAAATCATAAATTTCCCATATAAAATTATTTTTCCTTTCATATTATGTAATTATAATGAAAATTTTCATTTTTATATTTTCCCACATCCATATAGGTATAGGAAGTGGTTTCGTGACTCCCTTGTGATGCTCTATTTCAGCATGTACCTACAATTTCACTATGTATCTAGAAACATAGTCCATAATTTTTCACTTCATACCACCCCATCAAAAATACTCATTTAAATACCTATAATTCATCATGGTAATATATTTTTTATAGATAAATTTAAGACATATCCTTCATCTTGTACCCCTAGTTCAATCCATTTATGGATTTAACACATACCCTCCATCAAAAAATTAATAATCCATCTTTATATGTGAGTTCTATATGTTTACCATAATTCATTGATTTAATAATCATTTTTACATCCTTATCGTATTTTTCATACGTACATATATTTTTTAGTAAATATATTTTATAATTTTTTAACAAAATTAATTACGGATCCCCTTTCTTAAGAATTAACATATTAATATTTACTTGATACCTGAATATATGATCCTTATTAATCTCAATCATGCACAGAACTCCCTGATCCCTATTTATTAATGAATCTTCCACCTTATTTTCCATAAAATTATTGTATTGTTTTGAAAAATCATAGTTCATTAGAATTTCCAATCATCTTCTTTTCAACATATAGATCTCTTTCTAAGAAAAAGTATACTTCAGAAAATTTGGTCTGTTTATATTTTACATAATTCTTTATAGATATATTGAATAAATTTAATAAATGAAATGATCATTTTAACTAGATAAGGTTCATGATTTGGATAGTTATGTTTAGTGATCTACACATTAATTTCTATATAAGTAAAAACACTGTAATTATGAATAAGGATGCAACCTAGTCCATTATTCAATGAATCACACTACATTAAAAATACCACATTTCTAGATAATAAATTCAATACTTATACATTAGTATATATCCTATATTATTATTAAAAAAATTCTCAATATTCCTTATACATTTTGAATTTAACCCTTTTACTTATCAACATGGTTAATGAGTAGTCCAATTGAGAAATTGTTTGATGAAATATATCCCATTAATGAAGGTAACTGGGAAATGATAGGAAATTTTATGAAGCTAAAATTTAGACTTACTAAATTTCCCATACAATACCTTTTCACTAAGGGTCTGAAGAATTTTTCAAAGGCAGTTATCATGATAATTATAAATATTAGACTATATAGATATATCATTAGTTAATAAACCCATGAATTTAGTATGATAATACTTTACTACTATATTCATAATATCTATAAAACAGGTTCATTATTCAATCATTGGGCAATTACCAAGAACTCATGATGTCACTCTCTGAAATGAAATACTATCTTTGGTATATCATTCTTTACACTTAAATTATGTTATCTAGACTGAAGATAAATAAGTGAAAAATAAAATTAAGATCTATGATTCTGATATAATAATCCAGAAATGTTTGTTATGGGGTAATTATTATAAGATTTAATTAAATTAATCTCCATGTAATTGATGGAATATTGAACAACACACTCTTTATTATTCATTAATTAAATATGAGTTCACCATAGTGAAGCACTATGGAATATAAATACCTTACCATTGAAATCCTTTATTAGTTTATTCAACCCAAAAAAACCCATTAGATTTATTCTATATGGATTTTAGATGGTTTCTTTCATTGGGAATTAATTTAATGGGAAACTCAACATCACGCTCAAGTGAATGACAAATTAATTCCTTTAGAAATAAAGTATTTTGTTTTTTTTCCAATTGGAATAATCTATCATTATTAATTTTTTACCATCTGTATATAGTGTTCTCTCATCCTCTTCTCACATTATTTCATTATGTTGAGCTATAGCTGGTTGGCCAATAATACACTTAGTAGGTAAATTCACTCCCCTGAAAATAGAGGATTCTACGTCCCATTCAAAAATAATAATATCCTTCTCTTTGACAGAAATTCTTACAATATACATTGATATCTAATCCATACCAATGGTTAAGTAAAACCCAACCATAGTTATAAATATTATGTTTTCCACCAGGTAATATCCACGAATCTCCATGCATACCACTTGATAGATCTTTATTACAGTAAGAATACAAAGGGATTTATTAACTGAAAACTTCATTTTAGGGTATAAGGGGATGATTTTTTTATTTGAAAACATTAATGATATAAATTATTGTTTAGATATATAATTAGTTAATTAATTAAATAACATATATTTTTGAATCAATGATTCTATTATGATACCACATGGTATAAAAATCTAATCTATAGTGATCACATATGCTCGACAATTATCCATTAGCCTTTTGAGGTAAAATCCCTTAACATTTGGTGAACTAGTTAACCTAGTTCCTTATATCCTTAATGTTCTTATACATGCTCCTAGTTTTTAAAAAAATATATCATGTCTTAATAAATTATTATTCAATTCATAACATTATGATTCATTATATAATCATATAGAATTAGTGTCAATGGAAACATGGATATATAAAAAATCATTATTATAATATATCTACATCATCTAAAACTATGTTATTTATAATTATCTCCCCACTGTATAAGTAATACATAAAATATTTCTTTCTATCCTAGGGAAGGGAAACATAATAAAGTGTGAGATAAATTTGTTGAAAAGGGTATGCAGGGTAAATATCAATAATCACTTAAGCATAACAATATAATAATGTTATGGAAACATGATCTTAACATTTAAAACCCATAACATTCATATTTTATAACAAAATATTAAGTCATGAAATAAATCATTCAATTTAAAAAAGATGAAAATCATAAAATAACCAATGAATGTGATCTAAAAGATAATTATATTGGAATTATACATTAGTTTGTGGCATATACTTAAAAATATAAAACCATTTCCATAGTCAAGACTCATTTAAAAGACTATTGTGGTTGATTAGGATCACTCCCCCATTCAATCGTATCATTATTCAAGTTTCACTACCAAGAAAATCCTAGAATATTGTGTTAAGTCTTCATTCCATTATAACCTTATTAAAGTTCCACAACCATTACTATTATGGCGGGTAGAGTTATGAGGATCTATCCTTAAACATAACTTACTCTAGTTAATTTTGACTAGAATTTTTTTCAATTATTCTCAAATATCATTTAGGTCTAGAGTTTCAAAAAATTAGGTCAAAATCACATATAATCTTTCAATGTTACAAAGTAGATAAGTCTACACGCCATCCATTTTTTCATAAAACAAAAAAATATGAAAAGGAAATATGGTTTCTTTTCAAGAAAGATCATCAAGTACATTCATTATAGAATCTTATTTGTCCTTACCAATATTATTATATTTGAAAAAAAACTAAATACTTTAGATGAAAACAATTCTCATTATGTGAAAATAAGGGAAAAAGTTTACATGTGATCTTGAGAGATTTGAATAAGAATACGAGGACTTGCATAAATACATGAGAATGTGGAATATTATAAAAATAAGAACATGAATAAGAACATGAAATTGTGGATAAATATTTTAATTTAGAAAGTAATAATAATATCCACATGGTTCATCCCCAAGATGTCATATCACCATGGTCCATCTCCATGGTGTCATAAAAATTACAAATATTATTCCCCAATGTATCATAAAACATGTAATCTCAAGATATTAATTTCTTTAACTAATGAATTGGTGCACAAGAAAGTGTAACCATTAATATTTATTTATTTTCATGTGATCCACATAGATCATAATAAAAAATTCCATAATTAACCAGTAGAGATCAAATTAAATTGGTTTCATATAAAAAACATGGCATTTTAAAAAGTTCATAAAAACATGATCATTATGTCATATTTAATCCAAAAAAGGGAATGAGGGTTCATATATGTCAATTAAAAAATAAATAAATTAGTTTAATTTCATGATGAATACCCCTATAAATTAAATAGGTTTTTGTATTCATATAAATAAAATAAAATAATTTCTTGACAAAAAGAGGGATATTTTGAGACAAAAATTATGCAGCATGACAGATATGAAACATGGTATTAGAAAACATTAAAAAGAGACGGGAAACATGTCAACCATTCATAAAAGACTCATAATATAGTATAGGTAGATAATATAATGGTAGTAATATCATTTTTTAGAAACTCTAAAAAAATACCACATAAAAGATAACTTGAATGGAAAAGAGAAGTTGATAATTCCCTAACGAAATTTTTTGCAGCCTAACGGTGTCACTTAAAAATTCCTAAAATGGTTTGATTAGAGAATGAATGTGTATATAAAAAATTTTATAGAATAAAAATGTATGGTGTACATGGAATAACATATCCTAAAATTATAAAATAGAAATTAAAAAGGGTATAACACAAAAAGAGTTTTTGAAAAGAGAAGGAAGGTAGATTCCTTTACCACATAAGAAATACTTGAAAACATATCATAAACAATTAAATTATACTAAACATTAAATATAATTATAATATACTAATTCATTATATAATATGTTAAAGGGATTTATATACACCTTATTGGAAAATAAAGGCACATAACTTCAAGATATTCCCTAATGAAATATGATTGAGACGAAGTCCCTTACAGTGATCGTATCCTAGGATTAAGGATAAATAAATGGAATAATTATGAATAAAAAATAAAATACACTAATTATAAGTGGGTATTAAGTGTAAAATAATCATATTTCATTCACACATATTCATGGAAAACCAAAACTAATGACATGGATATTTAACTATATGAAATGATATTGAGTTATGATTTCACTTACGAAGTACATATAAATTATGTCAGAATTTACCAATAGAGTGATTATGTGTAGAAATAGTCTATCCACACAAAGTTAATTTTAAATTAAAACATAATTTAAAAAAAGTGATTCCACACAAAAAGGTAGCATAATATAGTCAACGAAATCTTCTTAAAACCCAATGAGTGGGAATTAAGTTTAGAAATTCCCTTACAAATATTATTTTGATAATAAAACTATGAGATTATGTGTATTCACTATAAATACCAATAAATACAGTAGTTTTACAATATTATATATCAAAATTTATTTCTCTCATAATCATAACATGACATAGTCATGAAGTATAAGCTTAACCCAAAGAATTGAGATTAGGTTAAGAAGTTCCCTTACCTTGAGCCCAACTTGTCTCTTTCATTCAGTATCTTTCTGAATAATAACTATAGGTTAATTTATACCTATTTTAGTACCTTTTTAATGTTTTTATATTATTTTTATATCCCTCATTACCATTTTATGACAATTACTTAATGAATTGATTCATATCATAATTTATATTGATATTCGATACTTGAGTAAAAAATGAACATGTTTTGATTATAAATTCTTCATATGGTCATAAGTCCATATTATTCATAATTATAATAATGATTTAAATAATATATATATATCATATATATATATATGTATGTATTTAGAATAATCCATAATATTAGGATCTAATAAATGAAATGTATTGTTCCTAGAAACGGTATGTCGTACATGCACATGAATGCAACTTTCATTTCATATCCATATTAAAATAATGAAAACTAATTGATAAATATGAATATTATAATTAAATTATTATATATATGTTATTTATGATTCAAATGTTCATTAAATAAATCCTTTATATAGTTTATGTATATTATGAAGGAGTCATATCCCTTTGATTGGGCAGTTGTTACCAAATTCTCAAATGAAATTATCGTATTTATACAACCTGAAAATCATATAGGTATATTCTAAATAAAAATTAAAGAATAAAAGAGATAATATAAATATAGTATATTTCATAAATAAATACATTTCCATCATATTGGTCACCATGATAGGTGGTAAGAGAAAATAGAACAATTATCATTTTGTGAGGCGGTACTTCACCGTACACAGAAACAGTACGTTCTAAATCCATCAATAGGTGGTTTGTGTAAGCCTAGGTTAAAATAGAAGAAAAAAAATTTCATGTATATTTAAAATACTTACTTTTTTATTAAATTGTGCAATAATGAGCGTTTAGAGGGTTGGATAAGGAAAATAAGAGAAAGGATCTTTAGAGATGACGATGCCTCTTAATTGGGTAACTCCATTTGACTATAGCTAAATGGATATCTTGAATTACCTTATTCCCAATGTAAGGATTCTAAGATAAATCTAGGGATTTTGTGAGATTGTTTTATTCGAATTTGTATGAACCAATGGTCGGTAGAGGTGTGAGTAAGTTTGTATAGGTAAAACATTAACTCTTACCATATCATCAAGTATTTTCATTATATATAGTTACATTAGTAAATATAAAATTCTAGTAGAATCATAAGTGGATAATTAATTAAAATTTTAACATTATATAATTAGTTTTTCCGAATCGTATATTTTTAGGTCTATTATATAATTTAATAAAATAGATTTTTAACTCATTTATTTCAATTTTGATACTATTTAGTAAATGATTTATTTATTTTCATAAAAACAATATAAATTAAATAAATGTATTAACTCATCCCTAACATTTCAATTTAATACAAAAAAAATCGTGTATGACCTCAAAATGTGATGATTATATTTATTTTAATATTTATAATATTATTTATTTTATTATTTCATTAATAAGGTAATGAATACATCATCATTGTGTCATAAATAAATTTATTTATACGATGTCTACAAATATAAATAAAATACCATGATATAGGAAATCATTATAAAATTGCAATTATTATTTATAGTCAAATATATCATTTATATAAACCAAATTAAAATTGTTTTATTGAGGTGATACATGATTATGTTATATTTAACTTTTCTTTAAAATAAATAAAATAAAACGTCATTATCACACCCATGTTTCCCCATGGGGTCTTAAAAATTACCCAAGGATGATCATGGTGTGGCATGTCTGATAAAATAGGATTATTACACATTTTAGGGAAGTTTTATATTATTATAATATAATTTTTTACCTTTATTTACCTGATTTACACTTTAACAATGGTAAACAGAAATAATTACATGAGTTATTATTCATAATGTCCCAAAATAAAGGGGCCTATTTAAAAATTTTGATCCTTCTGATTCAAAATATTGAAAAAATTTTTTTATATTAAAATCATAGAATTTGTGGAAATTAATTTAAATTTAATCCTGAATTTCAAAACAGGAGAACATGTTTTTAAGAAATAAAAACTATCAAAAGATTTACATGTGTTTATGTCCAATTTCAATATAATATTACATCCAATGAACAAAAATGTATAAAATGATAAAAATAATAATTCAATTTCCCATTAAATATAATTAAAAGGACAATGTGTCAGTATAAATAAATACGATGAAAATCCAGTTTTGAATTAAAATGAAATATTTCTCACTATTCATTAAAAATAAGGTTTTTAACAGAAAATTACCATAATTTCAACCAAATTAAATTCTAATATCCCTATTCTAACTAATAAGTTTATTTTTTCATTTATAAAATATAAACGTGACAGAAACAGAATTTAAAAATGGTTCTCTATCCAAATACATTAAAATGAGCTTTAAAAAGTATTAGAATATTTTATAATTAAAATTGGATTCATTATTATTTTAAGTCTCTAAAATTAATTAGATAAATGTAAAAATGTTTAATTATATGTAAAATCATAACCTTTTAAATTGTATTCATTCCTCTCAATACAACTTATATGCATTAACTAACATTTAAAATAATAATAATATTATGTTGTTGTTGTTGTTTTGTAAAACTGAATGTTGCATATAACCTAATGCTTAGAAGAAACCCATTGTTGTGTGTCGTCTAAGATATCATAAAAGGTGTCCCCCTTAACATAAATTGTATATATTATTAATAAATATTAATAGATATGAAAATTTATTAATCTATAAGTACAAAGTTCACACATGAAAACATATACTCGGATTCCATGTAGTAGAACATGGATGTGGAAGAAAACTATCCTTCTTGTTCTGATGGAGAGTGTTAGAAAACATGATCAGGATAAAGATAAAAATTATAAAACCACATACTTTGATGGGTTAAATGGTATTCATTTCCCTAGTAGAAAAAATAAATGGAAAACCTTTTTTATGGTCATTTTCATAATGTGGGGAATTTATTTATGAGCCTAACTAAGAACATATGGAAACATACTTATTTGTCAAGTACTCTTTCATCCATTTATAATTTTCTACCACAAACTATTATTTTATCCAAACAATAGGTATTCATGATGAATTTTTCATACCTCAATTACTATAATAAACATATATAGAATCACATAAAACAAGAAATATTAAATATATATTCATTAAATCAAGAAAAATTAATAAAAAACAAACAGTTTAGTAAAAGATCAAATAATCCCCCAAAAGAATAATCCTTTATATAGATAAGGACTAATTTTAATCACCAAAATTATATAGTAATAACAATGTAATACATAGTCCTTTTAACAAAAAAATGTCATTAAAATTCTACAAAATAATTCAAACTAAGATTAAAACTCAAAATTCATAAGGATTTGATCACATAGTCTTCGAAGATAAATTTTAACATGTATATCTAAATAAAATCGATCACTCTTAATGTCTCATACCAAAAACAAATTACCAATATCACATATTATCAAAAATAGTTTAATCACTTCCATAAATAACTTTAATCACCATAACTCCACAATTATAACATATATTTTACAATATAAAAATCAACCATTACTTTGTTAAAATCGCATTGTATTCTATTCAGCATAATTATATAACATTTCTAAAACTGTGAACATCATCCAAAATAACATTTATCACCTACTCACAAAATCATTTTTCTTTACTAGGGATATCCATTTCCCAAATCTAATTATTCTAAATCCATAAGATCATTTAATGGAAAATAAAATTTTATACTATCCAGGGACTTTAGGAAGGCCAGTGGTAGGCAAGGATCCCTTATCACTTTTTTTGGTGGGTTTGATTCATGTGGCCTTTCTAGACATGACCAGTTGTCACCCATCCTATAGGTGTCGTTTTGAAAATATTAAATAATTATAATAACACTCCTATGATGTGATAAAATCATCAAAAATAACTATAACATGTTTTAACTTCAAAGGTTATTTTATACCTTTCATTTTTCATCCTTAAATGTACTAACCTGTAACTACCTCAAAAATACATGTATCCAAAAATACTATTAATTACCATGAAATTTCATAACATATTCCTCAAAATGGGTTTCAAATACATTTAAATTATGATCAAAATTATAATTATAAGTCCATGATTAAATCCCAAACTCTTAAGAGAAAATCCTAATATCCAAATTTTTCTAAACCATGATCTGATACCGACTATAAAGACTCGAACTTAAACATTTATTATCCTATTAACTTTTAACTAGAAATTGTTTCATCCATTCACAATCATATTTTATATATAGAGTATTAGATAATTGGGGAAAAAATAGTACATAACCCTTCAAAATTATAATGTAAATAGGTCTTTATGCCATCCATTATTTCATAAAACAAAAACTATTAAAATGAAACATGGTTTTTTTTCAAGAAAAATCATCAAATAATATCCTCATAGAATATTTTTTGTCCTTACCAATATTAATACCTTTAAAGAACATTTAAAATCATGGGATGAGCACAGAAATATCAGTAACGTAAAATAATGGAAATAGTTTACATGTGATCTTGAGAGATATAAATTAGAAAATCCTGACTTTCATTAAGGCATGAGAAATATGAATATCATAAAAATAAGAACATTTATCATATCATGAAAATTTAGAAACAAAATTTAATTTATATATTCATATGAATATCACCAAGTTCCACCCTCAAGGTTTTATAAAAATTACCAAGGTTATTCACCAAGGTATCATAGAACATGTCATATCTAGAGATTAATTTCTTTGCCCAATGAATTGGAGTGTTATCATGGAGAAACATTAATATTTATTTATTTTAGTGTGATTCACATGGATCATAATAAAAATATTTTATACATAACCAACAGATATCAAAAGAAATTGGTTTCATATCAAAATCAGGTTTTTTTTAAAAATTACTTTAAAACATGATCATTATGTCATTTTCTACACATAAAATGGGAATGATAGTTTTTTATGAAAATTCTAGAAGAAAATAAATCAATTTAATTTTATGATAAATACCCTTAGAAATAAATTTTTTCGTGTATTCGTATTAAGAAAAAAAAATTCTTGATAAAAAGAGAGAGATTTTGAGATGAAAATTATATCGCATGATGACTATAAAATATGGTTTTGGAAAAAATTAAAAAGGGATGTGACATGGGTCACCCTTTAATAAAAGTATCATAAAATTTTAAAGGAATAGAATAAAATTGGAATTATATCATGGTATATAAAATTGAAATACATACCACATAAAAGAGAACGTTAATGGAAAATATAAGTAGAAAATCCCCTTATGAAATTTCAACAACCTAATGGAATCACATAAAAGTTATAAAATAATTTGATGAGGAAAAAAACAAGTATATCACCTTTTATAAATAATATGGGTATTATGGAGGATATGTAATCACATATCCCAAAATAATAAAATATAAATTAAAAAAGAATAACATAAAAGGAGTTCTTGAAAATATAAGGGTGCTAGATTCCCTTACCACATAAGAAACACTTCAGTACATATCACTAAGTAATTACATTATAAAAAACCTTAAATAACATTATAACATAAAATTTCAGGATATAATGATTTAAAGGGATATATATACACCTTATTGGAAAATAAAGGTCCATAAGATCAATATATACCCCAAAGAAAGGACATTGAGATGATATCCCATAAAAACATAGTATCCTATGATTATGGATAAATAAATTACATTATTATGTTTGAAAAATATAAATACACAAAATATAAGTGTGTATTTTGTGTAAAATAATAAGATTTTATTCACACATATTCTTGGAAAAACAATGCAATTGACCTCGATATTTAACTCAATGAAATGAGATTGAGTTATGATTTCCCTTTCAATGTACATATATATGATGTAAGAATTTATCAATGGGGTGATTATATGTAGAAAAATTGCATCCAAAAAAAGAAAAATTAAAAATTAAAACAAAAATAAATAAATAGTTATTTCAAAAAAATCATGGCATAATATAATCTACAAAGTATGCATAAAACCTAATAAGTGAAAATTGATTTTTGAATTTCCCTTACAATGATAATTTTGATAATAAAATACGATTATTATGGGTATCCACTATTAATCTTCATATATAAAGTATAAATAAAAGATAATATATCAAAATTCATTTTCATATAACTATAGCATGAAATAATCAAGAAGTAGAAGATTAACCCAAAGAATGGAAATTGGGTTAAGAGGTTCCATTATCTTCGATCTGTCTTGTCTCATTCATTAGTTATATTCTATAATAATATATATAAGTTAATTTATACTTGTTTTATAACCTTTTTAATTTTCTTTATTCCTTTTATTTCACTCATTACAATGTTATACAAATTACTTAATTATTTATGTTCATATCGGATGTTTTCTCAATTTTCAGTACTTGTGTCAAAAATGAACTTGTTATGATTAAAAATTTTCCACATGGTCTTAAGTCTATAATATCCATAATTATATTAGTGATATAAATAACATATAAATATCATATATATATATATATATATATTTATAAAAATACATAATATTTGTATATTAGAAATGAAATTCGTCATTCATGGTGACAGTATGTCATATGTATGCATGAAGCCAAATTTAGTTTCTTAATCATATTACGAGAATGAAAAATAATTGATAAATATTTATATTATCATTCTAGAAAAATATATATTTTATTTATGTTACACATGTTTATTAGTTTATTCCTTCATACATTCAATGTATTGAATGAACAAGTCATATCACATTGAGGGGGCATTATCCCACACTTCCACAAATGAAATTATTGTATTTATTCAACATGAAAATCATAAAAAAAAATTAAATGAATATTTCAAAAAGTTATAGATAATATAAAAATAATATATTTCATGAATAAATATATTTCCATCAATATGGCCACCATGAGGGGTCGTAGGTGAAAATCGAGTAATCATCATTTCGTGAGGTAGTAGTTTGTCAAAAACAGAAACAGTATGTTCTAAATCCATTAGATAGAGATGCGTGTAATTTTATGTTGAAATAAAATTGTAGAAAAATCATATAATATTTATAATACTTATTTTTCTATAAAATAATGGAATAAAAAGAATTTATAGGGTTGGATAAGAAAAATAAGGGAAAATATCTTTAGTGAAGACCATACATCTTTATCATGAAATACTTTTAAATTTTAGCTGAAAATATTTATGGAATTTATTTATGAACATAGTAAGGATTATATGATAACGGGAGGGATTATGAGAGCTTATTTGAGAAGTATTTATATTATCTAAAGGGCTTTAGAGGTGTCAGTATATGGGTAGATCTGGTGTCCTTTTTCAGGAGGAAGGAATGGCCCTTTATGAAAGTCATGAAATATTATTTTATTATAAATTTATTTTAGATTTATAATAAAAAAAGGTGAAATACTTAGATGTTAAAATTATTATTTATCAAAATCCTCTCAAAAAATAGTTTTTATGAATGATTTTGTAAAAAATAGTATAATTATCTTTTATCATTAACCCTTAGTTAAAAACATCATCTCTTACCATTTTTTCTTGTATTTTCATAACATATGGTAACTTAGTTACAATAAAAAGATAAGATAACCCCAAGTGTATAAGTAATTACATTTGTATCATTATATATGTAATTTGTCAGAATCATATTTTTTAGGACTATTATATGATTTAATAATATAGAATTATTTTAAAAACTCGATTATGTCAATTGTTACAATATTTAGTAGTTGATTGTTGTTAAATTCCTAACCATGTTATTCCTTAAAAAATAAATTAACAGAGTACTCTAATGCTAATGTAATACTAAAAATTAGTTTATGGAATTAAAATTTTCAAATTACTTTTATTTTAAAATTTATAATATCATTTATTTAAATATTTCATTAATAAGGTAATCACTACATCATCATTATGTAATAATTAATTTTATTTATATAATGTTTAAAACATATAAATAAAATATCTTTATGTATGAAATGATTTTAACTTTCTAATTACTATATATAGTTTAAGATGTGATTTATCTAAATCAAATTAATTTTTAATGTTAAGAGGTATAGGTTTATGTTATATTTTCCTTTTCTTTAAAATAAATATTTAAAAGTTCATTATCACACTCAAGTGGATATCTAGGGTTTGATAAATTTCCCAAGGATTCTCATGGTCTAAAATGTATCATAAAATAGGATTATGACATGTTTTAGTGTAGTTTTATATTTTAATAGTATTATTTTTTTACCCTTATTTAACTTATTTACCCTTTAACCAAGGTAAAAATGAAATAATTACTGAAGATAAAATTCATAATGTCCAAAAATAATGGGGACCAATATACACAATTTGGGGATTATAATTAAACATATGGAATCAATTTTTCAAAATTCAAAACATGTAATTGGAATAAATTAATTTAAAATTAATTCGGGTTGTCAAAACCCAAAAGCAGGTTTTTAAGAAGTAAAAAATATCAAAACATTGATATGTGATTATGTCGAATTTCAATGTGAAATAACATATAATGACCAAAATTAGATTAAATTATAAAAAACTAATCCAATTAAACATTAAAAGAAATTAAAAGGATAATATATCTATATAAATAAAATATATGAAATTTTAGTTTGGAATTAAAATGCAGTATTTTTCAATATTCTTTAAATGGATATTAGTATAAAAATACTAAAATTTCAACTGAAGTAAAATTTTATGTCCCCATTCTTAAAAATAAGTTTATTTTTTCAATTAAAAGATATAAAAGTTTAAAAAATAATATTTAAAAATGATTTTACATAAAAATGCAGAAAAATTTCCATTTAAAAGTATTAGGGTATTTTATGCTTAAAATAGGATTCTTTCTCATTTTAAGTCTCTAAAATTCATTAAAAAATTAAAAAATCATATAAAAATTTTGAAATAATAATTTTTTTAATTCTAATTTATTCTACTAATACAACAGCTTGGTGTTAACTACCATTTAATATAATAATATTATTTTGGTATTATTTTTTTATAACTCAATGTTGTTTATAATGTTTGATTTCGAAAAAACCTCATTAATTTGTGTTGAGTATTCATTCGAACCATGTTTACCCTTTAACATAAAATTTTATCATATTGATAAATATCAATAGATCTGAAAATGTGTTGTTCTATAAATACAAGGGAGGTTACAAGCATCTTATGTTGAACTGAGTTAACTCCATATTTCATTCCATATAATCTCATGAAATGTCCATATATACCCAATTCATTAGAGGGAAATATAATTATGGTCCCACCACTCATGTAATTATAACCTTATATTTTCATGACCAAATATCCTAAAGCATTAATCATATCATTAGAGAATATCCAATGGAAAAGAAACATGTTTCATAAATATTTCTTCATAACATAGATCATGTAAAATAAACAGGTTTCTAAAAATTTTAATCATCAAAACCATAAACCATCTCAAGAAATAATTAGTATTGAATTATTTAATCACATCATTAATAAAGAATAATTAACATCAATGGATGTTATTATATATTAAAATTACTTTAAAAGAACCCAAGAATTTTTATGAAGGAAAATACCGTTTTCAGTTTGAAATCACCTATTTCAAATCTAACATTTTTGACAATGTTATGGAAAACATTTCATTGATTATAACCAAGGAAACATAAAATTTGAGCTGCATATCTTTTTTATAACATTGGTAAATTTTGTTATTGTCGTGTACATTCAAACAAATATTCCTTTGACATTTTATTTAAAATTCATAACTACTTCATTTATAAGATGATTTGAAGATTCATTTTAAAAATTTTAAAAAAAAATTAATCATTGGGAAAAAATTAATAAAATTATAATAATTGTACAAAAATATTAAAATTTTGTTTCAGAGGATTCAGATATCGAAGACAAAAATTGGAAATAAAGTCTATTTTTCGTGATACAATTCCAATAATTTTAAGCACCAAGGAATGTAGAATAGTTATATCAATAAAAAAACATTAATAAACAATTTATAATAAAACTAAATGGATTTATAAAATATGGATCATAAAATATCTTCAATTGAATTTCAAGAATAAACTATCCCAAATAAAATGGTATTGACACGCAAATACCTTACCTTAGGTGGAGTCTTTCTTCATAAATGTTTAGACATCTTGAATAAAATTTTTAGAGTTATCATACATGTATTAAAAAACATTATAATATATTTCATAACTTATATTATTTAATTATAAAATATCAACACTCATTTATTATGATTTTTTGGTTAAAACCATTTTTTAAGTGGTAATTACTTGTTTTTTCATGAATGTTTTGGTTCAGAATTGCCACTCCTTATATATTTATCCCAGTTCCTTCATATAAAAAATTATAATCATGATATAAATATCACATATATATATATATTAATTATATAATTATTAATCCATATATGGTAGGTAAAAATTTATTAATTACTTCATTCATGGAGATGGTATGTCGTATATACATAAGAACGTTGTATCCACTTTTTGATGGATGGAACAAAAATGATATGGAATAATTAAAATTTTTAAAATGATTATTATATAATATATGTCATAAAAATTAATTTAATATATCATAATTATTATCCAATTAAAATATAAATTAACAATGATTGGTATCTCTATGTGTAGGTGGAAGTCCACATGTACACATGTGCGATACTTTCTCTTCGTATTTGATTGAAAAAGGGGTGGATAATAGTCATTCCACAATCCAAAGAATATTTTATAATATTTTGGATAATTAAGTTATTGTTATATAATTAATACCACATATTTAGTGGACTTAGTATATTATATAAGTTAAGGGTGGTTGAGTAAAATGATTATCACTTCTTCGGCCTACCTCCTTTAGATTCACCATTTATAACACTTGAAATTCCCTTTCAAGAATAATAGGAACATATAATTTATAATTATATTTACTTTTTATTTTTCTTTATAAGTATTTTTGTTTATGGGGCTTAGACATTATTAATAAATAATGAGGGTATGTTCTATTTTATTTGTGAAGGGAGGGGTACTCCATGAATTAATTAATGTATTAAATTGATATAAATTAATTTTAATTTAAAATTGGACCCAAATTGAAAAAATCAGAATATTAATTTCTTATGTCCCTAAATAACCTCTTATTGTAAAATTATAAAAATGATTTTTCATTTTGTAAACATTATGTCTTCGTATTAACCCACTATTAACCATTTTTAAAATTACTTTGATATCAATGTGTTTATTCGTTATGGGTCAATAAAATAATATAATAGGAAAATTGACCCATAAATGGACTATGATTGATATTATGAACCGTATATAATTAATATTTTAAAATAGAGTATTTTTTGGAATTTTAAATTGTTTAATAAAGTACAATTTTTTTCAAAATATCATACATGTCATTTTCAGAAAGAAATGAAATATTATAATATAATACATGTGTAACTCATGAAAAATATTAAAAAATGAAATTTATTTAAATATATATAATATATAGTCTTAATATAATCATTCAATGAAATTTTTCATATTTTACATATCTTTTTAAAACTTAACTTTTGGTTTAACCACTTGGATAACAAATTTCAATCTAAATCATGGTAGGGAATTTATTAGTGCCTAGTAGTTATAATTTAACTAATAAGGTAAAAATTGGATCCAAAATTGAAATTGGATATTTTTTTCTACAATTTATATTCCTAATTTTCCACTTTCATGAAATTTATTATTTTTACAAAAATTAATAAATATATTTATCCAAAAATATTATTAATGTCATTTTATGAACTATTCACATAATATGAGTTTTCAAAAAACATGAAATAAATAAAATTTGAATATAAACCTATAACACAAAAATAATATGATACATTTATATTTAAAATTTATCTTAAAATTTAATCATCAAAAATAATTATAATTATATAGTTTTTAATATCATTTACCTTATTTCTCCAAAACAATCATAGGTGTCATGTCCTTATAGAATAAGCATTTAGAATTATTATTTCATCACTAAAAATTGAAAATAAGTTATCATTATAAAAATTAATTCATATTTCATATGAAAATTCAGAAATTATAATATGTTTTTCTATCACTATCAAAAAATATTTAAGATATTTAATGCAATAAAGTGACTTTTTTACTTTATCTTTTACATAAATATTATAAATTTCAAAATCAATGATAAAGATAAAAAAGGTCACATTTTATAATTTTGGAAGATTATTGATAAAATTTACTCATTGAATGAAATAAATTAATCTTTTTGAATGAATTTCATGTATTATCAAATTTTTTTAACCCTAATTAACCAATTTTACCTTTATCATTGTAATATAAATTTACTATGGATTCAGTTTATAACAAAAAAAGGTACCTATTTTAAAAATTTCGACCTCTTAAAACGAAATATGGAATCTATTTTTTAGGATTCAATTTCTATAAGTTGTATAAATTAGTCTATAAAAAACACAAAATATAATGAAAAATATTATTTTCCAAAAAAAATTCATATGTTTATAAAAATGATATAAACAATTAAAAAAAATCAATTCTTGTGAAAATAATTTTATTATTAATTATATAAGGTAACTAATTTTCCTTTGAAAACATTTAAAAAAAAGTTGACATTTTTTAATTATTTAAAAATCATTAGTGTTCACTTTTCACCAAAAACTCACTCTTTTCAAAAAAACCACAAAAAATCAACCTAATATAGTTTTGATATTTTGAATTCAAAAATGATATTCTTTCTATAAAATATAATTTTAAAAAAATCTTGAAATTAATAATATTATTAGAACACAAAAATAAATAAATAACATATTTTAATGAAGAAGTTTACTTTACTAAAAATTGAGTTGTTATTTATTATGCATTTATCAATACATTTTTAATGATTGTGACATTTAGGGGTATTTCAAAATTTAGTTATTTATATTTATACCCACCGATTAAGTGACTATGTTATAATGGTCATAAAATTTTTTGTTCATTAAAGCATGTCGTTGCATGTTGTATACACTATAGAGCATAATAGTTTTAATGTCATGGAGTGTATCATTACACTCACCCCGTTTAATAAATTTCAAAATAAAAATATGAAATTATTATAGAATTTCAATGTTCTAATATTTGAAAATTTTATTGTTGAGAACTCACATTGTAAAAATGGTTAATAAAACGTAGTCTTTAAAATAATAATTGGGTGATATTATTCTCATCTAAAATAACATAAAACATGGTCTCTAACAATGAGAAAAATTGTGAGAAGTGAAAATATTCACATAGAGTATAAAGAGAATATGAAATTATCAAAGAGAGCTATAGATAACATTTATAATAATAATGTGAATGATCATGGTAAATTTAATGAGAATAAAACCATAAATCACTGATGTGTAAAAAGGGACATGAATTCATAAGAAATTATTATGGTTGGATAAAAAAATCAAGATATTTTTTCTTATATTGAGGAATCCCTTTACAATTTAGGCTTAGAAAATAATGAAATATTATTACATTGCATGATGAATTGCATCTTTTAATTAGAATCCACCCCAATTTCATATTGTTATCCAAATTATGAGTATTCAAGAAGAATTTATTATCATACTTGAATTACTAAAATCAACTAAAAATGGAATGAATATGCTAAAAAAATTATACAAAAATGTTCTTATATTAAAACATAAACTAAAAAATATGGTTACAAAAAGGTTATATAACATCCAAACTGTAAAAATCTTAATTTGATGAAATAATAAAATTTAATTGAACATTTCCACAATAAAAACAAGGATAGACTAATGCTTTTTCAAAAATAAAGAACCATATGTCTCAATTTAAAATAGTAACCTCCAAAATAAATAAAATTTTAACCTCAAATGTTATCACATACATTGAAATTACCCCAAAAATTTAAATTTCAATTTCCCCAAATAATAGTTTTTCTTAATATATAAGTTAAACTGAAGGGTTATGTAAACCTAAATGAACAGAACATATCCAAAAATACCATTAACCACCGTGATAAATAAATATATATTCTTATATTTTAGTGAACATTACTAAAATATCCAAAATCAATTTTGGATACTAACCTGAAAAGTAATCCATAGATTTACAATAAATGTTTCTGAAAATATAAACTTTTCAATGAATCAATTTTAAACCATGATGATTTTATATATCAAAATATCAAATAGGTTTTTACTAACTTAACATATAATCATATACAACCCGGAATTTTTATTTAATCCTCAATTGATTATTATTCTTAATACACATTAAAATATTATAATAACCTAAAAATCACATCACTTAAAACCTAAAATGGGGTATATATGATATAAAATTTTGATCAGTCTTGAACTTATTAACCCATGATAATATCCATAACTATTTTTTTAGATCACCCAAAAAAATATAGGGTTCCAAAAACTAACATAATACTTATTATTGAAATAAATTTATAAACTATTGAATATATTCCATAATTCCATATATTCAATAAACATTATCAAATATCATATAAATCACTTAGCCATCAAATCACCAATAAATTATAATATCATTAACACTACCCAATTTACTTCATCATCCCTTTATAACAATTGAAAATTATTATCTCAACATAAATAACATCTTAGTGTTTATTTTTTTCATTAATAATGTATCCCAAAAAAATATACAATATCAAAAAATACATATACAAGTCCTTAAAAAATCTTTTTTAGAATAATCATTATATGATTCATGATTCTTATAAAAATTCCACTGACATAAAACATCCACAATATATTTCATGATTCACAATACATAAATAACTAAATTGTTTCAGTAACATTATTAGAAAAATATAGGTCCTTACTTAGTTTAGGATTTAACCCTTTAATTTTGTGAATTTGATTTAATAATTCCCATATTTTCGACACATAATAAATTAAATTATAAATGGTACCATAGTACGAACTTTATATACCTACATCAAACTCTTCAATTTTCATTACCAATTTATTGCACTATTCCCTTATTTTACACAAATAAGAAATTTTATCATTACTATATTACATTTACCATAGTGATTATTCCCAAATACATGACACGTGAAAAGTTAAATGTAATTGACCCCCTTGGTTTTCATTAATCTCCATTATTCTATTATTTATTTGTCATGAAACTCATCCTTTTTGAGATTATTAATCATATAATCAAAATTTCGATTAGGTATAATCATAAGGTTCCCCCATGAATCTACTATTTTAATTAGTTACTCATGAAAATTTCATTCCATTATCTATTTAATTCAGTGTTAGCATAAATAATATTATTTACCAAAATTAAAAAAACAAAAAATAATCATCTAAGAAACAATATTCATATGTAGAAATCATACAGTCATTAAAATCATTCCTAGGATATATAATTAATGAATCCTTATTTGAAATATATGACACCATAATATTATCTTAGTATTTCTTTATTTATCATATATTATAATAATTCCTAAGGGATCCTTATGAAAATTTGAGTTAACCTGGGTATATACCATTGGAGTGTCAAACTAGGTTCATAGGGCGGAAACACTCACTATGCACCAAAATTATGGCTGATATATAGTCTGAAGAAATCATGTAGAGGTTATTACACATTGATTTGTATATGAAAAAACCAAAAGAACTATTATTTTCTAAATAGGGGTGTATTACTAGGAATAGACCATAATCTCTATCTTACAAAGACTGTAGGCTTGTTAACTACACTAATTCTTGTCCGAAGGGTTTTCACTAAAATTAAAAAACTTAATATCAAAATATTAAATAAAACATACTATGATACCAACTATAAAGACCCATACTTTTCAAAAATATAATATAAATCATAATAAATTTATATTCCTAACATTAAATAACATTGAACGCAAGCATCAAATTGGTTTAGTGTGTTTGGAAACATTGATACAAAAAAAACTTGCTAATAAGATATCTAAATAATATCCCTCTATGATTTTTATAACTAGTACCCTTCATAGATAAATCGTACAAAAATATATTTAATAATATCCTTTGATTTGATAACATAATAAAGGGTTTTCTCATGTTCTCTATAAGTGTAAAATAAGATATTAGTGATCACTTGTACATAACATGAGCATAAGGGTATGCAAATAAGAACTTAACATCTAAATACCATAACCTACATATAATACATAAAAATATTATGTCATGGAACAATTTTTGGTATATCTTAAAATATTAATAATAATGTAATCAAAAAATATAATCCATGATATATTAAAATTTGCATGAAAAAAATAATAATTTTTTGCATACACATAGGCATAGAAGATCGGTTTTTTTAGCCAAAGATCATTAGAAACAATATCATGATGGATTGGGATCACATAAATTCTATAATATATTTATTAAAGTATAAATAAAAATATTATCTTTGTGGATTGGGTTCACTCCACATTCCTTCATATCCTTATTGAAGGATCGCTCTTAAGACTGACATAGTAGATAAATTCCCTTACTGAAATGGGTTCACTCCAAATTCTAGACCTTATTATCTCATCAGATATCCATCCTTACCTAATTAATTGAATTAATTTATAATTAAATTACCATCATAATCATATTTAAACCCATACATTTTTGTGTCACTAGATCATAAAACATTCATCATATCATCATATCATAACCAATGGAAGGGAAATAGATTTCAAAAACATTTCATCGTAGAATAACCCATGTAAAATAAAAATGTTTCATAAAACTCACATGAATGTAATAATAACATGTCCTATTAAATAATAGTTATGGTTTCATTGGATCATATCCCTAATAAATAATAATTCATATTGAATTATAATACCATAGAAGAAAATTTATCTAAAATATCACAAAAATATTTTTGAAGAAAATATCATTCTCAATTTGAAATCACTTCTTTAGAATATTAAAATTTTAAACTATTATAAGAAAAATATCCATTGAAAATATCCAAAAAACATCTAATATAAGGTCCAAAACATTAGATTTTTATTATTTTGAGAATTTTTTTTCATATCGTGTATATTAAAACAAATATTCATTTCACCTTTTTAGTAAAAAGTCATCATTTCATAATTTAGAAAATTATAAATATATTTTTTTGAGACATTTTTTTTAGAAATAAAAATTTGTTAAAATAAGATTCAATAATCCTAGAAGAATAGAAACACATTCTCAAAACACTTTAGAGAAAAAATATACATTAGTGAAAAATATTCCCAACCAAAGAGGAAATAATGTTTGTTTTTCTTAAAAACCTTTTACTAACATCTTAAGTGCAAAGAAAATAATATTATTCAATTAAATTAAAATTACTTTAATAAACCATGGAGAATTAAATTAAATTTCTTACCATATAAGGATCATAAAACTTCTTCATTTTGAAATAAATCATAAATAATCCTGAAAGAAATTGGATTGAGATATAAATATTTTACCTCAACTCCCATCATTCTTTATATTCATTTTAACCACATAAATTATAAATATAAATTTATAATAAATTTATTAAATATAAATAAACCTATTCATGTAACCATATAATATTTAATTTTAACATATATATCTCCCATTTAAAACAATATTTTATTAAAATTGCAGTGTTGGGTGATAACAGATTCGTTTTTCATGCCTGTTTTGTTTCGACAATCTAAATCCCTATACATTGATTATGTTTACATGTTATAAATTTTTTTAATAATGATATAAATATAATATATATTAATTATGTATTTATATTTAGATTTATCCATATATAGTTATGATATAAATATGAATTTCACCATTCATTGAGATGGTAGGTCGTACGGAAGAATGTATGTTGTTTTCATATTTTTACCGGTGGAATAAAATAAATTTAAAAAATAATTAACATTTATAAATAATTAATATATAATATATATCATATGTATTAATTAAATCTATTATTATTACCATCTAAGTAAAATTAATATGAAAAACTATTTGCATCACTACATAGAGTTCATAGTCTACTTGAATACATTAGTGAATGTTTCACTTATCATTTAATAGAAAATATAGTGGATAATGGTTTTAACATAATCATAATAAAATTTTATTATATGAAGGATAATTAATTTATTATTATATAATCAAAAACATATAATTATAAGAGTCATAAGAATAAATCAATTGAAAGCGTTTAGGTAGGAAGAATACATCTTGTTCAATATGCCTCATTTAGATTCCTTCGTAAGGAGACATGAAATGTTCATTAAATAAGAAAAGTATCTATAAATAATTACTATTTATGTTTAAAAGAAAATTTTTTGGGGTTTCATTGAGATATAATTCTCAGACATTGGGAATTATGAAAGCGATGAGGTTTCCTCTTATAAGTGAGTAGAAGGGAAGTTTTGGCATTACTTAATGTTTTAATTTGATATAAATTAATCATCCTGAAAAAATAGATCTAAATTGATATAATTAGAATAAATTCGATTATAAGTAAATATCCACTATTAAATTAAAATTTGGACAAGTTATTGTTATGATTTCAATGAAATATGTTAGTTTTTAACCCTCTATTAAACTACATGAGGATGATTATCATATAATTTTTTTTACCATTCCAAGGATAAAAAAATTATTATAAAAGTAAATGAGACTACTAAATGTACTATGGTTGATATCATAAACCATATCCAATTCACATGTCTAAAGATATGTTTTTTATGAAGTATAAATCATTTAATAAATATATTATTGTTATAATATATCATTAATATCATTTTTGAAAATACATCAAATATTTAGGTATAATATGTGTCTACCAGATGTAAATTGGATCAAAAAATAAATAGGTTGTAATATATGTATGATATAGTCTTAAAAAATACAAAAAAAAACATAAATGTTTTTATATAACTATAAAGCTTATCTTTTTTCTTAACCCCTGGGCCAACCAATTTTAATCTAAATCATTGTAACAAATTATTAATATATAAGGGTTATAATTGTATATATGAGTTAAAAATTTGATGATAAATATAAACGTGATTTTTTTAGAAAATTTATCATCTTAATTTTTCACTTGAAATATTTTATAGATAGTTAAATTATTAAGTGAAATATATTTATCATAAAATATTATTAATGTCAATTTATGAACAATTCACATAATTTTCCTTTTAAAACAGTATAGCAACAATGTAACTATAGAATTTACCATTTAAAAAACTCTAGTATGTTATATTTATATTTAAAATTATTTTAACACTTAAAAACAAAAAAATATTACTTTAATGATTTAAAAATAATTTAATTGATTTATTTACTGCTTTCACAAGAACTACATTGGTTATGTATAATCATTTAAGGTAATTATTTCATCACTAAAATTTAAAAATAAATTAATATCATAAATAAATTATTTATTATTAAAAATATATATTTATAACTCAATATATGATGTTTTTATCTAGATTTCCAAATATTATAAACATTAATAGACATACAGTTTCATTTTTGATATCATTTTTTACTTAAATGTTATATTGTTATACATAAAAATAAATGAGAAAACATTGCCGCATTTTCAAATTTTTGGTTGATAATTAATGAACTTTATACAAACAATTAAATAAAGAATTTTTTTAATGAATTTTAACCCTTATTATATTAGTTTTAACCAAAATTAATTCATTTTACCTTTACCATAGTAGTGAAAATTTATTATAGTTACAATTAATAATGAAGAAAAATAAAAGGGACCAATTAATCAAATTTCGACCTATTGATTCTAAATATAGAATCAATTTTTTATGATTAAATTTCAATAAGTTGTATAAATTAATATAATATATAAACCAATAGATTAAATAGACAAAAAAAATTCGAAAAATTGTAGATTATGTATAAATTGTTTTTATACATAATTAAACCATATAATTTATTACAACTATCCTTATTTATAAAAATAAAATAGAACTATGTTTTACTTCAAACAATAAAAAAACAACCCAGAAACACCGGTACCTTGATCATTGGGCCAATCCCAGCATAGCTTGATGGGTGTTCCTCATCCCTATTTGGTTGGATACTTTAACCTGGGAACATACAATAACATCATGGGAATTAATTTTCCACAAAACAGTGGAATGAAACATTTACATACCAGTATACTAAAAAATAAATGGAAAAGTACATTATAAATGTACCATAAAACAGCCAAGATAACCCAATCTTCCTAACAACATATTACTCCAACCTCCAACGGACCAAGAAAATCATTAATCTCCCAAAGGTGATTTGCCTTGACTTCTACCTCATAAAATAAAATCTAAAAATTATGGAAAGAAAAGGCAGGGTGTGATCTAAAAAACTGAGTATGGTCTCATGAAGTATTGCACAATTGGATACCATAATAACAATAAATCATGACATATGTTTAATTTTAATAAAAACATAAAATCCAGAACATTGGAATATTTAAGAAAACTTTCTTTTATTTCAATTTTATGGAAAAAAATTCAACATGTCTCAAATAAATATTTTATATAAATCAATAGGAATGAGTATAAGAGGTCAATATTAATGTCAAATATTTAAATATAACCACAACAAGAAACATGGAAATCTACCCTATGGTACTATTGATTCTAGTTATAGGATCCTGACACATTTCATATCAGTTATCATGAAAACTATGTGTACATAAATCCATCACGATCATATCGAATTAGAAAAATGAAAATACCATTATGGATAATATATATCAAATTAGGATTTTTTTATAGATATATTAATCAATCCATTTCTAGGGAATTTCCCTCATGGCATGAATGTCAAAAATAACCAACTAAATATCCATGCTCACAAGTGCTTAATCACTCAATCAAAAATTGGAAACTCATTTAAAATAATTTAAAAATATATTTCATACATTTCAAACATCAATATTACAATTTCATACTAAAAACTAAAACCACAATTTATCACCATTTCTTTTCTTTTCAAACCAAAACCTATAATAGGTTTTTATTGTAAGGACCCAATCTTTTATTAATGAAAATTCCTATGGATCTAATCAAATGTTTTATTATGTAAAATGGTTTTATAAAATATGCACTTCCATGATTTTATGTTCTTTGATATAAAAATACGATTAAGAATTGTTATCATTGTTAATAAGGTTGTTGGATTGTGATCAATTGATTAGTATAAATATAGGGCTTTAACAAATAAAATTTAATCAGAAAAAAGATGTGATTTGCTCATATAGTATAATTTCTCTGTACAAATCCCATTTTTAGATCTTGGAAAGGGGGAGGAATCACTAGGCCTCTCTCTTGGATTATCCCAAGTCAAGATTTAACACCTTAAACTTGAACAAGAACTATTTATGGGTGAAATAGAAGTTAATAGAGATTACCACCAAAGTGCTATTATATGAGCCTCCCCAAGAGTATGTCACAATCGCACACAGTACCCTTAGGTCTTATGTGGGTGTTATAAATGGTTATTTGATAGTACCCTAGCACTATTTTTATGTGCATTATTTTTTATAGAATAAATAATATACATTATATTTATTATTGTCACTTTGTAAATAGTTTTTAATCCAGAAATAGTATTTTTTTAGTTAATATTCAATTTAAAAAATCTATTTTTATGAAATAAAATATTTTTTAGTTAAATAATATTTTAATAAAATATTGTTGCTGAATAAATTTTTATTAAATATAAATGATCATATAATTTTTATGAATATGGTGGTAATTTTTAATAATGTTTGAAAGCCATTTTTGTCAAAACCCATGAATTTTTTATAAATGGAAGTTTTTTTAAAATAAAAATTAAAATATTTAGAAAATAAAATCGACAAAATGAATATTATTTTTGGAATCAAGAAGTCAAAATTATCCATCAGTAATTTTTTATAATTTTATGAGATAGTCGAATTTTTGGATATAAACTGTATACCGTTTAAACATATAATGTCTATTATGACATCATAATCACCCAATAGTGATTTAATAAAATAATATATATGGGATGTTTGGAAAATATATGTTTTACCTTTAAAATAATTTTATTTCAGGTTTGATTGATTTATTTTACAAATCATTACTAGACCCTCTAAAACTTATAAAGCATTTAAACATTTATAAATGGTTTCCTTGAGAGTGTGACTCACCAACCCCTAAGAAAGACTGATACTTTAATAATGTAGTCCATTAGAGTTATAAAAATATTTTTTACACTCCCATTTGGCTGAAACCACGGGAAAATTCCATGGTTTGGATTGTGGTTTTGATTAGTTTAATGTGTGGGGTCCGAAACCTAATTAATAAAGAAGTCCATCTCTTTTCATATAAAACCAACCCAATATCCTACTTCTCTTCACTCAAAACCATTTTATCACGTCCCTACACTACCCTCCCCTCCCTTATATCCTCCCAAGGTGCCTCAATCTCCAAATAAGCCTCTCTAAATCATCTCCCAAGCCATTAGATCACACTTCAATGTTAGGATTTCTTCATTTTTCCATTTTTTCAAAAACTATTTATATTATTATACCATTTTTTCAATTAAAAATGTTGGGGTATGATTTCTCGCCTCCCCCATAATGTACTGCATATTTTTTAATGATTATAGACCTCTTTATCACTCATTAATTCCTCTCATTTACATCTGTTACCTTGATGAAATTCGATAAATAATTTCTCTCTTCTCATTCACAATAAAGATATTATTTAATTTTATGCATCTAAATTACATTACATATGTTGTGAAATTTATATATATGACCCCCTTAAAATTAATTTTATGTACATATGATGAAGTTCTACTTTATCAATCATCAACCATTTTTATTAATTCTTAAGTCACACTGTTATGCTGTAGAAATTTCATGATGATTCTCCAACCCAATGTCATTGTGTACTAAATACCTTTCTCAGTTCTCTATCAGGGGTATTCACCTTTATATAAATTTACATATTGATTATAGAGTTCCTTGTTCAATTTCCACATTCCATTATCGGGAAATAAATGATCTGCTTTAATGAATCCATGTTTTATGATATATGTGGCAAACTTATGTATGATATGAAATTATTTAGAAGTGTGCACCCAGATAGAACTCCAATGCTTTGGGTAAAGATTAGTATCACACTAATTCAAGTGAAATGAGGGTTCACTAATGATAATTCAAGTGAAATGATTGTTTATGCATGCTCCATGTGAAATGAGGCTTGGATCAAGATAATATCATGTGAAATTTTGTTTCCATATATCCATGTTATGATAACCATGCGATGTCATGCCTTTATGTCCATATTTCTCTTATGATCCATTGATATGCCTATTTTCTAACATGTATAGTATTCTTAATTATATGAATTATTAATCTCTTTCTAGTATTTATAGCTCAACCTTTTCTTATGGATGTCCTTAGGTTATCCCATGCAATGCTAAGTACGACGGAATGTGTGAGGTCATGTAAAACAAGTTTTCAATAGTGATATGTTTTTAATGTTTTATGTTTTTTTTCAATGTTAATAATCCTCAAATACACTACACCTATTGATATTTTAGGATGTATCAAGTGAATATTTTATTTCATAAATTATGTTTTGATGTGAAATAAAGATCAGGGTTGTTATAGTTGGTATTAGGGGATATATTTGGTTATTTTTCGGTTTACGATTAGAAACCCATTTTGAAAGGCTTAGGGATAAGAAAATGTATTATAAAAACATCCCTAAATTTTTTTGAGTATTGGTTGAGTGGTTTAGAAATAAAATATATTCCCATTTGGATATGAGCAGGTATAGGTGGCTCTGGCATAGATGTATCTTGGGGTAAAATCTGAAAACAATGCTTTGTGCTAGACTCATATGAGAACTGGTGCACAAAAACAGGCCTTGTTGCAGTCTTGGTTACAAAACTCTTATTGATATTCCATGGTAAATTCATAATATTAGTATGAAAATTTATTAAACGAATTAAAAAATGACCCTAAGAATATATGTTGGGATGTAGATAATGGATAACATGGATATGTTAAGGAAATAAAAGAAATTTATAAGTTTTCAATTTGTTCATTTAATTCCCCATTATGTGTTACCCCTAACTTTCCATTTATTCCATGAAATGGACGGTAATAGGAGGACATGGGCTAACAACCAATGTGAAGATCAATGTTAGGACTTTTCTATTAATATTCCCAATTTTATGAGAGTAGGAATCACAAACTTTGCCACACTAATAGCTCAGTTAACTATTGTTTTGAATAGAAACACCAATCAAGAGAAATATCCACCCCCCCCGGAAATAAAAAAGGTCAAATGGAGAGCTTCCTGAGGAAACGGCCTCCTACTTTTAGTGGATAATCTGATCACTTAGTCGCCAAAAAATGGATCAAGTCAATTGAGAAGATATTCTCTATACTTTAATGTTCTAAAAAAAGAATGTATTACTATCTTTTTATCGTATAGAGGGTGATATTGATCAATGGTGGACATTGATCAAATATACGAAGCCTGAGGAGGAGATTGCGACAATGGATTAGATAGATTTCTAGAAAAAAAAAATCGATAATTTTCTTCCCCACACCCTCTGACTTACTAAAGAAAGGGACTTCCTTTCTCTCAAGAAGAAATATGATGAATCCATCATAGTGTACAAGTAAATCATTACAAGGCATGAATGATATGCCTCCAACTTTGCAGTCACCCCCAAATTAAAGATTGAATGCTTCTTTTGTGGGATAAATCTAAGCCTAAAGAAAGCCCTAGAGATCTATAACTTCAATTTATATGAGGGAATTTTCTAATTTCCCCTCAAAGACGATATGGAGATCGGTGAATCTCAGGGGTATCATGGGGATAAAAAGAAGAATGTGGAGTTTAATTAGAGAGGTCTGATGGATAAATCCTATAGTGCTAAGAAAATTCAGCATCACACTTTCCAAATGTTTGGACAGAAGAAGCCATGAAATTTCCTTTAGGGGGTGAGGAAATGCTTTAGATGTGGAAGAGAATGGAACCTAACCATTAACTACTGACAAGAAAAACCACCAACTGCGGCGGAGGAGTGAAATTCTTTATTTGACCCTGAACACATTTTTCATTGCTTCAACTACAAAGAACCATGGTACTTTGAGAACATGTTCCCTAATCCAATGGTTTTTGGATGCAACCAATACCCTCCAAGGTAGTAAGGGTGATATTTTTTCATCACTACCACCAAATTTAATCCAGACAATGATGTAGTGACTGGTACGCTAGTTATTCATTCAATAATTATGAATAAACTTTTTTATTCTAGTTCATCACATTCTTTTAGAGCCCAAATGTTTAGTATAACAATCACAACACCACTAAAATTCATGGAAGTAAAGATGTTTTTTAGAACAAAAAATGGGGAAATCATTGTATACCATGAGTATAAGTCCTCCCATGTCATAATTTGTGGATTAAACTACCCATAAAACCTCGGCATACTCCCTCTGGTGTAATTTGATGCAATAAATGGCATGTATTGACCTTCTTTATATAGATCCAACATAAATTTTCTTGAGAGGGAAATCACTCTCCATATGGAGAATCGACCCTCGATTCTGTAAAAGTTCAAGGAGAGGGATGAATCTTCTTTAGAACCATTATCCCATGTATGGATATTAAAACCCTATAAGAATTCATATATTGCTAAAATGATGGAGTGTAATGAAATAACCATCCCTTGCTTCATGTCTATTGTGAATGAGTTTTCCGAAGTATTTCCCAGGTAATTGCCTGGTCTTCCTCCAAGAATAGATTTTGAATTCTCAATTGACCTTATGTCGGGGTCATTTATATTATCGAAGAATTCATATATAATGGCTGTTGTGGAGATTGAAGATCTAAAGTAACAACTATAGGAGAATCTAGATAAAGGTTTTATACGCCCAAGTGCTTCACCTTGGGGTGCACTAGCCCTCTTCATCAAGAATATGGATGGGTCAATGCACCTTTTCATTGATTATCGTGAGCTCAACAAAATCACGATAAAGAAAAATTATCCTCTTCCAGGAATTCATAACTTTTTTGATCAGCTATGTGGAGCACAGAAATTATCCAATGTGGATTTTCAGTCGAGATGATACCATGTAAAAGTAAATAAGGAGGATATCCCTAAGACTTATTTCTTTACAAAATACAGGCAATATGAATTCATAGTAATTCCTTTTAGACTCACTAATTATCTAGAAATATTTGTGGACTTAATGAATAGAGTATTTATAGATTACCTCAACAAATTTATGGTAGAAGTTATAGATGATATTCTATTATCCTCCAAAACGAAGAAGGATCTTGAGAAGAATCTATGAATTGTACTATAGACCTTGCAAATGGAGAAGCTCTATAAAAATTAAACCATGTGTGAGTTATTGTTGAAGGAGGACTCATTCTTCGTTTACATCATCACAAGTAATGGGATATTTATAGATCCCACCAAGATAGCTACAATTGAGGGATGACCAAGTCCAACATCAGTAACAAATATTCATAGCTTCCTAAGGTAAGATTGATATTATTGCCAATTTGTGACGAATTTATCACAATTTCTCAACCCTATTACCATGATATCTCAAAAGGTAGTAATGTTTCTTTTATGGATTAATGCAATTAAAGATTCAAGGAGTTAAAAATGTGGATTATCATAGTACTCGTGCTCACACTACCCACAAGTGGATAACTTATTGTTTTATTTAGTGATGTTTTGAAGAAGGCAACAGGCTGTGTGTTGAAGAAAAATGAAAAATTCATTAAATATGATTCATGTAATTTGAAATATTAAGAGAAAAAAAATCCAACACATTATCTATATTTGGCTACTGTAATCATCACATTAAAATTTTGACATCATTACCTCTTTGGGAAATGTGTGAAATATATACAGATCACAAAATCGTCAAGTATATATTTATACAAAAAGAGTTGAGAATTATCCAACGAATATGGATAGAGATGATCAAATAATATGAATGATCAATAAATTACCACCCTATGAATGAGAGAAAGGCAGCAGATGCTCTAAGGTGAAAGGACCTAGCTATTTTTGTCATTGATGAGAATTAAAAAGGGTAAAATATTCTTATATTTTATAAAGGAAATGGGAATCATAAATAAGGGAACATCATCAATCCTTTCACAAATTATTTGTCAACCGAATCATTTGGAAGGGTTTAAGGATGCTCAAAAGGATGATGTGTGAATTGAGAAGACTGCAAAAACTATCAAAAAATGGAAATCTTTGGAGTTCAATGTTAAAGAAGAAGTAATTGTGAGTTTGGGGTTAAGAATACGTGTTCTATAAAATCCAGAGTTAAAGAAAGTACTTTTTGATGATGCACATCATTCAAATTTATCCATTAACCTAGGAAACATAAATTTTTATCGAGATCTCTGAGAAAATTATTGGTGGTATAACATGATAAAATAGATCACATAGTATACATCAATGTACTTGGTATATCAGCAATTGATCGCTGGGAGGAAGAATTCTAAGGGGATGATGCAACCATTACCCATACCAATGTGGAAATGGGAGAACATAACCATGGACTTCATCACCAGACATCTGATGACATAAAAAGTAAAAAATGATATTTGGGATGTTATAGATCATCATACAAAGATTTCACACATCATTGAAATTTTTGAGTATTTCATGTTGGATCAATTGGAATGGATACCCATCCGAGAAGTGGTAAGGCTGCATGGAGTACCATTTTCGATTGTATCTGATCAAGATTTAATATTCGTCTCTATGTTCTGGAAGAGTCTCCAACATGCATCGAATACTGAGATGAACTTTAGTGTGACTTATCATACTCAAAATGATGGCCAATATGAGAGGAATATCCAAACACATGAGGACATGATGAGGGAATTCTCAATAGAATTCAAAAGAGGATGGGATAAACATCTTCCTCTAGTTGATTTCCCTTACAATAATAGTTTCCAATCAAACATCCAAATGGCTCTTTATGAATTTCTATAGGGGAATAGGTTCATAACACTTGCATGTTGGGATGAAGTTTGGGAGTGAAAACTCCTAGGTCTAGAAATGGTTGAAGAAATGGGGGATAAGTTTAAGACCATCCAGCAGCACATTAATGCTTTTCATAGTCAAAAAAAGATCTATGCTGATAATCCTCAATGAGACCTAGAGTTTTATTCCAGATACATGGTATTCATCCATATATCACCATGAAAAAGAGCTATGAGATTTGGGAAGAAGAGAAATATTATTATAAGGTACATTGACTCTTTTAAGATCCTTGATCACATTGGAGTAGTGTCCTATCAACTAGCACTCCAACCGAACGTATCCCAAATAGATGATGCATCCCATTTATCTATATTGAAGAAGTACGTACCGGACCCATCACATGAACTCAGTCCATAGGTGGTACCATTGGAGAATGACCTCTCTTATGAAGTGAAGCCGGTGAAGATATTAGATCATATAGAAATGGTTTTTCAAAATAAGACAATTCCCCTCATCAAGGTGTTGTAGAGAGATAATAAGATTGTAGAAGAAACATATAAATCAGAGGAATTGATGAAGTAGGGTTACACTCATCTTTTTTACTATGGGGAAAGTAAATTTAGAGTGTGAAATTTCTTAAGGGGGGATATTGTAATGACCCCAAATTTTATTAATGGATATTCCTCTTGATCTAATTAAATGTCTTATTATTTAAAATATTTATATAAAATAAGAACATCCTTGGTTTTATGTTTTTTTTATTTTAATATATCATTTAGAATTGATATCCTTGCTATTATAGTCATTGAACTATGATCAATTGATTCGTATAAATATAAGGCTTTAACAAATCAAATTTAATCAGACAAAAGATGTGATGGCATCATCTAGTAGAATTGCTCTGTACGAAGCCAATTTTTTGGAGCTCGGAAAGGGGGTGGCATCACTGGGCTTCTCTCATGACCAAATCCAAACTGATATTTAACACGTTAAGCTCAAACATAACTCCCAATGGGAGAAGTGTGTGTTAAGAAAGATTACCACCAGAGTGATGTTATTTGTGTCTCCCCAAGAGTCTCTCACCACCGCACACCGTACCCTTAGGTCATATGTGGGTGTTATAAGGGGTTATGTCACAATACCGTATAACTATTTTTATGTGCATTAATTTTGTATATATTAATGAATATATATTATTTTTATTATCTTCACTTTGTAACTAGTTTTTAAAGTAAAAAATATTACTTTTTTAGTTAATATCCTTTGAATAAATCTATTTTTATGAAATAATATATTTTTTGAAATAAATAATATTTTAATAAAATATAAATACTAAATTTCTTTTTATTACTTATAAATGATCATATAATTTTTATTAGTGTTTGAAAGTTGTTTCTTGTCAGAACCCATGAATTTTTTATAAAGGTCATTTTTTATTTCAAAATTTAAAATTCACATATATATATATATATAATTTTTTATAAAAAATGAATATTATTTTTTAAATATTTCCATCAAAATTATCAAAGAGTGAATTTTTTATAATCTTCTGAGACAACCGAATATTTTGGTATAAATTATATACCATATAAATATATAATGTGTTTTTTGACGTCATAAGGATCCAATAGTGATTTAATAAAATAGTATAAATGTGATGATCAGGAAATATGAGTTTTACCTTAAAATAATGTTTTTTTGGGTTTCATTGATTTAATTTACAAAGCTTTAGTGGACCCTCCAATACTTATAAAACATATTAACTTTTGAAAATGATTTCCATGAGAGTGTGACACACCTACACATAAGAAAGAATAATATTTTAGTAAGTTAGTTAATTGGAGTTATAAAATAATTTTTTCCACTCCCCTTTGGAAAAAAACATGGGTAAAACCCATGTGATGGTTTGTGGTTTTGATTATTTTAATGTGCGGTGTCCAAAACCTAAATAATTTAGAATTTTATAACTTTTCTTATAAAAACCCACTCAATATCCCACATATCTACACTAAAAACCCTTACATCACATCTCTAATCTTCATTCCTCTCTCTATTATCCTCTAAAGGTTCCCCAAGCTCCCAATAAGCCTCTCTAAATCCTCTCCCAAGCCATTTGATCACACTTCCATGTAAGGGATTTCTTCCTTTCTCCTATTTGTCCAAATTTATTTATATTGTTGTAACATTTTTTTCATTTTAAAATTTTGGGGTATGATTTCTCACCTTCTCCATAAAGTCCTCCTTATGTTTGAAAGATGATAAACCTCCTTCTCTCTCATTTATTCCTCCCATTCACTCCAATTAACTTGATGAAATTCGGTATGTAATTTCTCTCTTCTCATTGAAATTCTAGAAATTATTTTATATTATACATCTAAATTCCATTAAATATGTGGGAAATTTTATAAATATGATCCCCATGCTGTCAATTTCATGTTCATATGATGATATACCCTTTTATCATGCATCAACCATTTTTATGAATTATTATGTCATGTTGTTATGTGGTAGAAATTGCACACGGATTCCCCAAGCCAAAATCATTAGGTTGTAATGCCCTAACCCCAGTTACATAGAGTCAGTGCATTATTACATAACATTGGCATTATCACAAAATATCAAGTCTCGAAAGGCCGATTTTTTTAATATCTTTGAACGTTCTAGATACATTCAAAAGGTTTACATAACATCATAAAATGAAAAAATACAGCAACATTGTTTCAATAGATAATATTGAGATCCCATAGTCTATCCCAGTAGGTTAGTCATAATATACTTTTTTGCATCATTGTAAAAATAAAACATAAAAATGGGTGAGTTTAGATGCTCAGTTAGGATAACAATATAGCGTAAACTTTGATAAATAAGAATAAATATTTAAGGCAATGTATAAGACTAAAACAAAAGCCTTTTAAACCTGAACATCATCATAATATTGAAATGATAAAATAAAATAATTCTATTTACTTATTCACATGGATATTCAACTAGTCAAATAATCACATTTAATATCAATAACCACTTTCATAATGATGGAATGCATAATTCCAGACTTTCATAACCATATAGTTAAGGCCTTGTCCCAAGACTAAAAGTAATATTTTGTCAAGGCCTTGTGCCAAGAAACTAGTTTGTCTAATGAGAACTATCGATGCATCGAGGAGCTAGAGCGTGCTCCACCCGTCACATACTAATCTCAATTCATCCCTCATATGAAATGGTTTAAACATAACATAAACATTCTTATCAAAACAAGCATAAAAAATGTCAATACATTATCCATAAACCATGAATGGTGTAAAAATGACACATTTACAGTCAAACATATCACAAAAACATCAATACAATATAAAATATTTGTATCATAATAAATCAACTTCAAATAAGTTGAGATACCATCAAAGGATGTTGACATAGATGAAATCAAAATATATTTTTTGAGATATATCTCTTTCTATTTTGAAATAATTTAAAAATCATATAATTATAAAAGAAAACAATTATTTTTTACATATTCTTATAAGTTTGTAAGGGACACTTTGATTATGTTATAATGGTGAAAAATAGCCACACCCACCGTATAAATTAAAAAATTTATATTCTTACCATAATTTTGTCGAAAAGGTTATAAAGGACCTTGTTTGGAAAATGAAAAAAATATTACTTTATAAAAATATTATAAAATGTCAAAAAAGGGTATAAATTACGTTAACCCATAGTCTAAAAAATATTAATAATGTTTTGAAATACATTTTTATGAATCATTGATTTGGATGATAAAGAGGTCCCAGTAGATACCTATGTAAAAATAACCTCGAATAATAAAGAGATGATGAAATTAGCCCTTACCTTGTACTTTTCCTTAGTCGAGGGTAGGTTAACCTCCTGTATAATGGTGAAATAGTTTTTATTAAATTATACAAGAATAATATACATTAAAATGATATCATATATGATCTTTTAAAATTTCGTTGTTAATAATATCTTAATATTTTCATTGTTTTGGGTGTCAATGGATTCATTTTCAATTATATTCTTTATTATGCGAGTTATATTTGTTATGTATGGGATGTATATTATTCATATACAGAATTATATCAAGTCATTAAACATTTTTTTTAATCATCTAATGAAAATTAGTCTTGAATTGATACGATGGGGAATAAATCTCATCGCGTTCGTGGAGACGGTAATCCGTACATACGCACGGGAGAGAATATCATTCTATTCATATTAAAATAATATATAAATGGATGTTTTATCATATATACAGAATCATTATCAAGTTATATTTATTATTTACATCAATTACACAACATTATTATACCCATCCAAATAATAATGTATTGAATAACAATTACACCATGACATGGAGACGGTAAGTTGTACGTATGCATGTATGGTGACATGTCATTCAAAGGATGGATATGATGATGAATTTGGTTGTAAAATATTTATAATAACATCACAGTATATAGAAGGTACTGGATTTATTATTTTATAATTGAAACAACAAGGAAAAAGGGAAGTGTAGGAGAAAGGATCATAAAAGAGGTGATGAAAAATATTTACCTCTTCTTTGGGTTCTTCCTTTAGATTTGATCAAAAGGGATCTGTAAGTTGGCTTTATGACTAAAGAAGGGCCTCTAGGATGAAGTTAGGATAGTTTATAAGGTATTTGGGTAGATTTTGGATGATCCAAATGGCTTTTAAGGTGTGAATTAGAGAGAAGAGGGTGCCCTTTTATAAGAGGGTTGAGGGGCAACTTAGGAAAATCTAGAAATATTATTTTATAATAAAGTAATTTTTGGTTTCTAATGGCTCAAATGTATATTATTTAAATAATAAGGTGTGTATAGTTCTAAAACCACTCAAAAAATATGTTTTAGACAGGTTTGGGTCATTATATTAACTTTATCTGTTTGATTTAACTCTTAGTTAAATAGTTTGACATATACCATGTCTCTATATATTTTAATATTATATGGTTAATAAACTTACTATTTACTTCCCAGATAACCCCATGTGGTTAATTAATGATACACCTATAATTATATAAGTCATTTGGCCTAACCATATATTTTGTTGAATATAATATCAATTAATAATATAATATTTTTTAAAAAAACTCTTTTATGTCAATTTTGACACTATTCGGTATTTTTTTCTAAATTCATAACAGCATTATTACATCAAAACATATTCCTCTAACCAACCCTAAAATGTAATATTTACCTATAAAATTAGTGGAATTCATATAAAGTCTCAAATTACATTTATTTGGATATTTATAATATCCTTTATTTTAATATTTCATTAATTAGGTAATTACTGCATCATAATTGTGTCATAAATAAATTAAAATATTTAATGTATAAAAAATATAAACAAAATACCATTATTTAGGAAATTTTCTTATCTTTCTTATGAATATTTACAGATGAATTTATCCAATTTATAACCCTATATTAATTTTTTTTATTTATGATACTTTGATTTTAACTCTTTTAACTCTTCTTTAAATAAAATAATAATATGTGTCCTAATCTAATATAAGTAAACCAAAGAGGTTCATATTTTATTCCCAAGGTTTTTTTTGTCAAATTATCTTTATCCAATAGAATTAGAACATTTTTTTAGGGTAATAATCATTTCATTTTTAATCTTAATTGCCCTATTTACTTTTAACCGTGGAAAATAAAAGTAAAAAAGTTAATATTCACCAAAATAATTATTTTCATCTAATTGAACCACATATTTTTTAATTATATCAACCATGTCTCTTCGATTATTGAAATTCCACTCACAGAAGCAGTAAAATTATGTTTTATGTGAATTTTCAAATTCTCTTAAGAGGTGGGTAAAAGATGTTGAAAAGTTCAATAAAATTTTTATATATCTAAAATAATTAAAATCTGTCTCCAATGAATTACATTGAACTTATATAGGTATTATGTATCTATTTCAACATAAAATAAATTTAAATAAGATAAATAATTAGTTAAATAAATATTTGGTTTCAAACAATAACTCAATGTTTTAACTATTCATCAAAAATTGAAAGTTTTCATAAAAATACAACAAATTCACCCTATGCTAATTTCGATAATCCAAATAAAAAATGATGTACATTTTAAATGATAAAATTATAAAATTTAAAAAAGTGGGTATTATATTCATAATGGCAAGTTTGATTTGTTGTGGTGTGTTAGAACTCAGAGTTGTGTACAAAAAACGCTATTTTATTATTCAAAGAGAAATGTACCATAGAAGCTTTGGGTGTTACATTCTACCCACGTTAAAATAATTTCATCCTCTAAATTTCTAGAGTATTACTACGTAAAAAGACTCTGGTGGTTCATCATCATACGTTCCTTAGGATCCCACGTTGCATCTTCCATCTTATGGTTTCTGCATATAACTTTTACCAGATGAGTTTTTCGGTTTCTCAGCACTTGTTCTCTTGTATCAAGAACCTTGACAGGATCTTCACAATAAGACAGATAAGGTTATAGTTCTAATTCCTCATATGTAAGTAAATGTGTTGGGTCAGGTGTGTATTTTCTCAATTTTCCCTTTATACCGAAACCTATAACACCCATCCATGGAGATACATTCAAGAAAACATGATCTCATACCTGAAATTCCAAAACCTTCCTTCAATTATCGGTATAGCTCTTCAGCTTACTTTTAGATTATTTGATGTGGGTTTGGATTACCTTAACCTTTTCCATCATTTCCCCCACATGTTCTGGTCCTATGAGTTTTCTGTCATAAACAACATCCCAATAGGTTGGAATACGACATCTATTTCTGTATAACGCTTCATATCATGCCATCTGAATACATGATTGGAAGCTATTGTTATATTAAAATTCTTCCATAGGTAAATATTGATCCCACATACCTTGAAAGTCATGTGAGCAAGGTCTCAACATGTCTTCTAAGGTTTGAATAGTCCGTTCTGATTGTACATTAGTTTGGGGGTGGTAGGTAGTTCGCAACTGAAGTTCAGTATCCCGGCATTTCTAAAGAATTTTCCAGAATCTCGATGTAAAATGGGGATCACGATTAGAAACAATCAATAGGGGTACTCCATGAAGTCTCACAACATCATTAATATATAGTCTTTATATACATTCAAGTGGTAAATCTTCTCTTATTTCAAGAAAATGTGCTGACTTGGTAAGACGATCAACAATGACACATATTGCATTATTCCTTCTAGGAGTATTTGGTAATCCATGGAAAAAGTCCATCATAATATTATCCCATTTACACTAAGGAATGGGAAGAGGCTGCAAGACTCTTCAAGGCAATTTCCTTACAGCTTTCACTTGATGACAGACCATACATCTTGGCACAAAATCAGTAATCTCCCTCTTCATTTTTTACCACCCAAAATGTTCCTTCAAATCTCTATACATTTTGCTTCTCCCAGGGTGTATAGATAAATTCTACCTACGAGCATCATCAAACAATTCCCTTTTTAGATCAGGTATATCGGGAACACAAAGTCTCTTCCCAAATTTCAAAATACCATCTTCATACACAAAGTCACTCAATCTCCCATCATTCACAACTTTAATCATCTTTGGAAACTCTTCATCACCAGTCTAAGAACTCTTTATCCTTTATAGTAAAGATGGTTTGGAAATCATTTGAAAAAGTACTGATGGTTCACCTTCCATGGTGATTCCCATATCCATCATTACTAGATCCATGTATATAGGATCCTTTTCTTCTCTCATCTCATTCAAAGCTCTATAATCCTTTCTACTAAAAGCATTTGCCACCTTATTTTCCTTCTCCGGCTGGTAGTGTATTGTGAAATCATAATCCTTGAGTACTTCAAGCCATCACCTTTTCCTCTTGTTGAGTTCCTTTTGTGTGAAAATATACTTCAAACACTTTTAATCAGTATATATCTCACATTTATCACCATATAGATAGTTTCTCCATATCTTCAAAACATGGATTACAGCTTCTTACTCAAGATCATGAGTAGGATAGTTTTTTTCATGAATTTTTAGTTTTCGTGATGCATAGGCAATAACCCTATCATTCTTCATAAGGACCCAACCAAGTCCTTTCATTGAAGCATCACTATAAATAACCAATCCATCATTCCCTGATGGTAGATTCAAAATAAGAGCATTGACTAATCTTCTCTTCAATTCTTCAAAACATTATTCACACTCTTTTGTCCAAACAAAATTAACCCCTTTACGTGTGATCTTGGTTAATAGCTTAGCCAATCTGAATAAATTATGGATGAAACATCTATAATAACCTACTAAACCAATAAAACTGCATACCTCAATTATACTCATCAATGCTGGCCATTCTTAGATTTCCTCTATCTTTGAACGGAAAATGGTGATTATATCTTTTGGGAAAATATGACCATGAAAAGAAATACTCGGAATCCATAATTCACACTTGCTAAATATCACATATAATTCTGGTCTTCTAAGAGTCTTCAAGGTAATGTTCAAGTGATTTTCATGATCTTCATAGATTTTGGAGTATACTAATATATGTTCAATAAATACAACTACAAAGTCATCAAGATATTCCATTAAAACTCCTTTCAATAGATCCATGAATAAATAGGGAGCATTAGTCAATCCAAAAGGCATTATTGTAAACTCGTAATGTCGATACCTGGTTTGAAATTCTGTCTTTAGAATGTCTTTCTTCTTCATGCACAACTGATGGTATTCATATTGAAGGTCAATATTTGAAAAGTATTGAGCTCCATGGAGTTGGTCAAATAAATCATCAATGTGAGGTATGGGATACTTGTTCTTTATTGTTATAGAATTGATCTCCCTGTAGTCAATGCACAAACTCATGTATCCATATTACTTCTTAACCAAAGGGAAATGGGCTCACCATGGAGAAACACTACGGCAACTAAATCCCATATTACTCAATTCCTCTAGTTTTTTCTTTAGTTCAACTAATTCTACAGTGTTCATTCTATAAGGGGTCTTCGATATGGACCTTGAACCGGGAATTAAATCAATGGAAAACTTAATTTCTCATTCTAGATGACGTCCAGGTAAATCTTATGTAAACACATCAACATATTCTTTCACAATAGGTACATCTTCTATTTGAACATTCGTTTCCTCACCCACAATTATTTCATTCTCTTCCTCCCTAAAAATTGAATTTAGTTGAGCTACTGGGGGTGGATCAAGATAAGAATTGGGTGCTAACATTTCTTTTCTAAAGATAAGGTGTCCTTTATCATCTTCATCAAATATACTAACCTAAATATTCTTACAATAAATTTTGGCATCATGCTGTGAAAGACAATCCATAATGAGGATTATATCAAATTCAATCATGGGTACGACGATGAGATCAGTAGATAAAGAACATTAATATGCTCTAATGGGAACTGAATCACAAAACATTGTTGCGATGATACTTCACTGAGGAGTTTTCACTAAAAAATCCCTTGTTAAATCAAAGATGAAATATCTAATTTTCTTATCAAACTCAGATGATATGAAACAATGTGATGACCCAAAATCAAATAATGCATTTCATAAACATGTGAAAACCATTAAATTACCTACCACTGCATCTTTCAGAGATTCAACCTCAGCAGTAGTGATATCACAAGCTTGGTATTGATACCTTATCATTTTCTGAGGTAAGTTCCCCTGAGAATTAGTAGATTCATTTTAATAATCCCCCCTTTCTCTATAATTTTAGCATTCAACATCGATAGACTATTTCTTCCCCTAGCAATCACGAGCATGGTGGCCTTTTTCACCACACTTGTAATAGACTCCCATTCCCTTCAGTCAAGTATCAGGGTGTTTCTTCCCAAATTTATTATAGGATGGATATTCAACTTTTCCCTTCTTCCCCTTATTTTTGTTTACAAAGAATTCGGTGGAACTCTTCTTTTATTACATTGCTTTAAAGTTGTAAGTCATGGAGAATTATTTTTCTGTCTTAATAGAACATGAGACAATATCTTCATACGATGAGAAGGATTGAGATTCTAATACTCAAAGGAGAAATGGTTTTAACCCATCAATGAAATGTTCAATCGTTCTCCTTGGATTATGTATATAATCTTTATCATTCCTCGCTAACCTTGAAAAGTTAGCATCATACTTTACGACATTATTATCCTCCTTTTGCCTCAGACATAGAAATTTCCTTTCCATATTAGCTTGATGGTCACATGGAAAGTAATTTTTATAAGAAAAGCTCTATAAACTCCCTCCATTCCCTATTTGATACATCATAATCTTCCTCTGTGTTTTAAATCAATGATCACCATTGATCAGCATCTCCAGTGAGGCGGTAAACTGCCATGAAAAAATTTTCACTTTCACTACTCCCCATGGCATCGAATATTTTCTATAATGAATTTATCCATTTCACAAATACTAATGGATTTTTACTACCATTTAACGGTGGTGGTTGTTGCCTCATGAAGTGATCTAACATTGATCCTCCATGTTGTGGATCAGGGTGATCTATACGGGTAAGGTTATTATTCACAACCTGAGTGAGTGGTCCCAGTATGGTGATAAGGTGATCGACACCAGTTTTATCACCAACTCCACTGTAATTATCTTGAGCAGGAGGGAAATCCCTACATGGAGTTTATGAATTCATATGGTTTCCATTTCTTCCACTAGGAACCATTTCTAAACAATTTCATAAACTAGATTATTTTATGAATCGAAATACATAATTCCAAACATGTAAAACACTTAACATAAACTAAACAGTTTATGGATACAATCAATAATCATAAAAAAATTCCTTGAGGAAGTATATACTAATAAACCCTTCATTATGATTTATAAAGAAAATGATAATTATCCTAAGCATATCTTTCGGGAGTGTCATTACCAAGAGTGCAGCAATGCTGGTTGTCCTACACCAGTTCCCGTTCGAGTCTAGCTTAAAGCGATGTTTTCAGGTTTTACCCCTATGTACATCTATTCAAAATAAACCTCTACCTGATCACATCCAGACAGAGATGTATTTCTTTGAAAACTCAAAAAATCTCTACAATACCAAAATTCTAGGAAGTTCATCAATACTAATCCTCAAACTCTATCTCAGGGCTATGTGCTCTATCAGAGTTTATCTAAATCTAGTTTCCAAAGATTGTACTAAAATTCCTATGATACCAACTATAACTCCCTAACCCCAGTTACATATAGTTGGTGCATTATTACATAAAATTTGCATAATCACAAAAGATCATGTCACGAAATATTGATTAGTTTAGTACCCTCGAAAGTACTAGATACATTCATATGGTTTACATTACATCATAAAATAGAAAACTAAAACAAAATATTTTCCAAAGAAAACACTAAGATCCCCAAGACTATCTCTATAGGTCAGTCATAATATACTTCATCACATCCTGGGAAAAATAAATCATATAAAGGGGTGAGATAAGACGCTCAGTAAGGATAACAATATAATGGAAACATTCATAAATAAGAATAAAAATTTAAGGCAATGTATTAGACAAAAACAAAATCATTTTAAACATGAAGTTCATCATAATACGAAAAAAAAAATCCAATAATTCCATTTACTTATTCAAATGGATATTCTACTAGTTGAGTAATCACATGCAATATCAATAGCCTCATTCATAATGATGGAATGCATAATGCCAGACTTTCAAAACCACAGAGTCAAGGTCTTGTGCCAAGACTAAAAATAATATTTTGTCAAGGACATGTGACAAGAAACTATTTTTTCTCATGAGACCGACAGATGCATTGAATAGATATAGTGGGCTCCACCCATCACTTACTGTGTCCAATGCATTCCTCATATGAAAAGGTTTAAATATAACATAAACATTCATATTAAAACTAGCATACCAAATGTCAATACATTATCCATAAACCATGATTGGTGTAAAAATAACACATCCATAGTCAAACATATCACAAAACCTTCAATAAAATATGGATTTTTTGTATCCTAATAAGTCCACTTCAAATAAGCTGAATAATCCATCAAAGGATGTTGACATAGATAAAATCAAAGCCTTTTTTGAGAAATATATCTTTCTATTTTGAAATCATTTAAAATTCATATAATTATAAAAGAAGAAATTTATTTTGGATATATTTTTATAAGCTTTTAAGGGAAGCTTTGATGATGTTATAACGATGAAAAATAGCCGCACTCGTCATATAAATTAAAAAATGACATTCATAGCTTAATTTTGTCGAATAGGTTATAAAGGACCTTGTTTGGAAAACAACAGAAATATTCCTTTATAGACATCTTATAAAAAGTAAAACAAGGGTATAAATGACTTAAACCCATAGTCTTTAAAATAATATGAATGTTTTGAAATACAATTTTGGGAAACATGGATGTGGTTGATAAAGAGGTCCCAGTAGATACTTACGTAAAAACAAGGTTGGATAATAAAGAGATTGTAAAATTAACCCTTCAATTGTACATTTCATTGTTTGAGGGTAGGTTAACCTCCTTTATAATGGTTAAATAATTGTTATTAAATTATACAAGAATCATATACATTAATAAGATATCATATATGATCTTTTAACATCTCATTGTTAATAATATCCTAATATAATCGTTTTTTCGGGTGTTAATGGATTGGTTTTCCTTTATATTCATTATTATGTGAGTTATATATGTTGTGGATGGGATGTAACTTATTCATATTCCGAATGATATCAAGTCTTTAAACATTATTTTTAACCATCTAATGAAAATTAGTCTTGAATGGATACGATGGTAATGAATCTCATCACGATCGTGGAGACGATAATCCGTACGTACGCACGAGCGACAATATCATTTTTTAGATATTAAAATAATATTTAATTGGATGTTATATAATATATACAGAATAATTATCATGTTATATTTTTTTATTTACATCAATTAAACATCATTATTATAACCATTCAAATAAATATGTATTGAATAACAATTACACCACAATGTGGAGACGGTAAGCCGTACGTACGCAAGTTTGGTGACATGTCATTCAAAGGATGTATAGGATAATGAATTTGGTTATACCATATTTATAATAACATCACAGTATATGGAGGATACTGTACTTATTATTTTATAATGGAAACAACATTGAAAAAGGATGTGGAAGAAGAAAGGAACTTCAAAGAGGTGATGAAATATTTACCGCTTCTTTGGGTTCTTCCTTTTTATTTGATAAAAAGGGATTCTTAAGTTGTCTTTATGACTAAAGGAAGGCCTCTTGGATGAATTTTGGATAATTGAGAGGGAATTTGGGTAGATTTCGGCCAATCCAAATGTCTTTGAAGGTGTGAATAAGAGAGAAGGTGGAGTGCACTTTTATAAGAGGGGTGAGGGGTACCTTAGGAAATACTAGAAATGTTATTTTATAATAAAATAATTTTCAGTTTCTAATGGCTCCAAAGTATATAATTTAAAGGCCAAGGTGGGGATAGGTCTAAAACCACTAATCCATAAGGTATTAGACAGGTTTGGGTTACTATATTAACTATATAATTTTGATTTAACTCTTAGTTAAATAGTTAGACATTTACCATGTCTGTTTGTATTTTTATATTATATTGTTAATTAACATACAATATACTTCCATGTGAACTCAAAGTGATACATTAATAATAAACCTATAATTATATATTTTCTTTGGGAAATCCTTATATTTCTTTGAATATAATAACAATTAATAATATAATATTTGTTTTAAAAACTCTTTTATGTCAATTTTGACACTATTTGGTATTTTGTTTTTTCTAAATTCATAACAGCATTATTACTTCAAAAACAATTATTCTAACCAACTATAACATGTATTATTAACCTATAATGTTTTTTATAATTCATAATAATTCTCAAATTACATTTATTTTGATATTTAAAATATCAATTATTTTGGTATTTCATTAATTAGGTAATTACTGCATCATCATTGTGTCATAAATAAATTAAATTATTTAATATCTAAAATATATAAATAAAATACTATTATGTAGTAAATCTTTTTATCATTCTAATTAATATTTTTATCCGAATTTATCTTATGTATAACCCTATATTAAAAAAGTTTTAGTTAGTAAACATTGATTTTAACACTTTTAACTCTTTTTTAAATAAAATAATAATACGTGTCCTAATCTAATCCAAGTTGACCAAAGAGGTTATAATTTTATTCAAAAGGTTTTTTATGGTCTAATTATACTTATCCAATAGATTTATTACATGTATTAGGGTAATAATAATATCATTTTTACCCTTAATTACCGTATTTACTTTTAACCGTGGTAAATAAAAGTAAAAAATTACTATTCACCAAAAATAATTTTCATCTTATCGAACGAAATTTTTCTTTCTAATATCAATAGTGTCACTAGGAGTTTTGAAATTCCACTCATATAAGAGGTGAAATTAGTTTTTATGTGAATTTGAACATTCTCCTAGGAGGTGGGTAAAAGATGGTGAAAAGTTCAATAAAATTTTTATATATCTAAAATTATTATAAACTGACTCCAATGAATTTCATTGAACATATATAGGTATTATGTATCTATTTTGACCAAAAATAAATTTAAATAAAATAAATAATTATTTAAATAAAAATCTGGTTTTAAACAATAACTCATTGTTTTCACTATTCATCAGAAATGGAAAGTTTTCAGAAAAATACAAAAAATTCCCCCGAAGATAATTTCGATATTCCAAATCCAACATTGAAGTCCATTTTGAACAATAAAATTTATAAAATTTCAAAAAGTGGGTATTACTATTCATAACAGCTAGTTTGATTTGTTGTTGTTTGTTAGAACTCAATGTTGCATACAACACACGCTATTGTATTATTCAAAGAGAAGTGTACCATGGAATCATGGGGTGTTACATGTGTAGTGAATACCTTTCCCATTTCTCTATTATGGGTATTCACCTTTATGCACATTTACATATTGATTATAAAGTTCCATGTATGAGTTTTGCATTCCATTACCTTGTAATAAATGATGTTGTTTAATGAATCCAGGATGTATTATTTATGTCATACACTTACGTATGATAAGAAGTGATTAATAAGGGTGATCCCTGATAGTGATCTAAGGCTTTGGGAAAAGATTATTATCCTGATATATCTAGTGAAATGAGGGGCTAATCAGGATAATTCAAGTGAAATGACTGTTTACTCATGATCCATGTGAAATGATCCTCGTCTCATGCTAAAATCATGTTAAATATTGTTTCCACATTTCTATGTTATGATAATAATGATATATTACACCTTTATGTTCATATTACTCTTATGATCCATTCATATGCCTAATTACAAACATGTATTGTATTCGTCATGTTATAAATTATTTAATCCCTTACTAGGATTTATATCTCACACTTTTCATATACATATCCTCAGGTTATCCCTTGCAATGCATAGTACAAAGTAATGTGTGTGGTCATTTAAATAAGTTTTCAATAAATATGTGTATTTAATGTTTTATGTTGTAATGTAATGTTCCTAATCCCCAAAGAAACTATACCTCTCAATCTTTTATGTTGTATCATGTGAATATTTTATTTCGTAAATTATTCTTAGGTGTGAAATAAAGATCAGTGTTGTTATAGTTTGTATTATAGGATAGGTTTTGTATATTTTTGGATTTGGATTATAAAATCATAGTGAAAGCCTTAGGGGTAAAACTAAGTATAATAAAAACATCCCAAAATTTTGGTGAGTATTGAGTAAGTGGATTAATAAAAAAATACATACATGTTTGGATATGAGCAGGTAGAGGTGGCTCTGGAAAAGATGTATCTAGGGGAAAAACACAAAATCACTGCATTGAGCTGGACTTGAACAAGAACATGAAAATGAAAACAGGCCTCACTGCACTCTTGGTTACGACACTCCTAGGGACATTCTTTGGTAAATTCATAAGCTTAGTATGAACCATTATTAAGGTAATTAACAAAATGACCCTAAGAATATATGTTGGGAAGTAGATCATGGATAACATATATAACTTAAAAAAATAAATGAAATTTGCATGTTATCCCTTTTTCATTGGATTCCCCTTTATGTGTTGCCCCATCTGTCCTTTTATCCTATTCAATGTCTAGTAAAATGTGGACATGGGGTAACAACCGATGGGAAGATCAAGCCGTTGACATTGCTATTGAGATTCCCAATTCTATGGGAGTAGGAATTGCGAAATCATTCATGATAATCTCTCAGTTAACAAATTTTTTTAATAGAAACACGGGTCAAGAGGGATGTTCACCCCCCCAAGAAAGAACCATCCAAAATCAAGAGCTTCATGTGAAAAAGGCATCCTAATTTTAATGGATCAAATGATCTCTTAATAGCCAAACAATTGATAAACTCAATTGAGAATATCTTCCCCATACTTCAATTTTCTAAACAAAAGATGGTACTTATGACTACTTATCATATAGAGGGTGATGTTGATAAATGGTTGACATTGATCAATTATATGAAGCCTAAGGAGGAGATTTATGTATCGGAAGAGAAGAATTTATAGAAAATGTTTTTCGATAAATATCATCCTCGCCCCCACAGACTTAATATTGAAACGGACTTCTTTGCTCTCATGAAAAAAATGACGATTCTATCATAGAATATAAGGAAAACTTCACAAGGACAGCATGATATGCCTCCATCATTATCGTTATCCCCAAATGCAAGATTTAATGCTTCTTTGGTGGGATAAAACCTAACATATAGAAATCCCTCGTAATATGTAACTTCGATAGCTATGAACAAATTGTCTGATTATCCCTCAATGTCAAAATGGAGATCAGTGAATCTCAGGGGTATCATTGGGATAAGAAGTGGAAAGTGGACTTTAATTTAGGAGGTCCTATGGATAAATCCAATAGTGCTAAACAAATTATATACACAACTTTTCAAAGGTGTGGAAAGAAGCAGCCCAAAAATCTCATGAAGGGGATGAGGAAATGCTTTAGTTGTGGAAGAGAAGGGCACCAAGCCATTAACTACTGAAATGATAAACCCCCAAATATGACAGAGGAGAATAATTCCTTGCTCGACCATCTATACATTTTTCTTTTACTCCACTACAAAGAACCAGGGTACATTGAAAACTGGTTCCCTAAGACAAGTGTTTTTTGATCAACCAACAACCTCCGAGGCAGCAAGGATGAGATTTTTCCATCACTGCCACCGAAGTGAATCCTAACAACGAAGTGGGGACAGGTAATCTAGTTATTTATTCAAAAAAATTCAATTTAATTTTTGATTCTAGTTCTACTAATTCTTTTAAAACCCAATGGATTAGTAGGACAATCCCAACCCCATCCAATGTTATGAAAGTAAATATTTCGACGAGAACAGAAAATGGTAAAATCATTGTATCCCATGAATATAACACATCCTCTTTCATAATTTATGTATTAAACTTCCCAGAAAATCTCATTATACTCCCTCTAGTGGAATTTTATGCAATTAATGGCATGGATTGGCTTTCTTTATATAAAGTCGATATAAATTTCTGTGAGAGGTAAATCAGTCTAAATATGGTGAATCGACCCCCCGATTCTATAAAATTTTAAGAGGAATGATGAATCTCCTTTAGCACCATAATCTCAAGCATGGATATTAATACCCTATGAGAATGAATATCTTACTCAAATGATTTAGTATAAGTAAGCAACCATCCTTGAATACAAGTTTATTGTGAGGTAATTCTCTGAAATATTTCCTGTGGAATTTTCTTATCTTCCCCCAAGAAGATATGTTGAATTCTCAATTTATATTTTACCTGGGTCATTTCTAATTTCCAAAACTCCATATAGAATTGATGTTTTGGATCTAGAGGACCTAAAGAAACCACTACAGAAGAATCTAGATAAATGGTTTTTATGCACAAGTGCTTTACCATGGGTTGCACCAACCCTCCCCGTCAAGAAGAAGGATGGGTCAATGCACATTTTCATTGATTATTGTGAGCTAAAAAATCACAATAATTAAAAAGAATCCTTTTTTAAAAGTTTATGACTTTTTCGATCAGCTATGTGGAGCACATTAATTATCCAATGTGGATTTTTGGTCGGGATGTTACTGTGTAATTGTAATGAATGAGGATATCCCCCAGCCTTCTTTCCGTACAAGATATGGGCACTGTGAATTCATAGTAATGCCTTTCAGACTCACTAATGCTCAAGAAATATTTATGGACTTAATGAATAGAGTCTTTAGAGATTACCTAGACAAATTTATGGTAGTATTTATTGATGATATTCTATTATAATCCAAAACCAGGGAGGATCATGAGGAGAATCAAATAATTGTACTACAGAACATGTGAAAGGAGAAGCTATGTGAAATGTAAATCAAGTGTGATTTAGTGTTGGAGGATGAATCATTCTTGGGTAATATCCTCACAGTCAATTTAATATTTATGGATACCTCCATGAAAATAGCAATTTATGTATGGATGAGGCCAACATTGGTAACGGATATTCATAGCTTCTTAGGGTAAGTTGGATACTATTGCTGATTTGTGAGAAATTTATCACGATTTTCCAACCCGGTTACCAAGATAACTCATAAGGGAGTAATGTTTTCTTGTAAGGATTAATGCAAATAGAGATTCAAGGAGTTTAAAAGGAGTCTTATCACAGTGCCCATGCTCACACTACCCACAAGTGGATAACTTTTTGTGGTATTTAGTGATGCTTCAATGAAGGGAATGGGCTATTTGTTGATGAAAATTTGAAAATTCATTGCCTATGTTTCATGTCAATTGAAATTTCATGAGAAATACTATCCAACACATGATCTAGAGTTGGATGTAGTAATCTTATTTTTAAAATTTTGACAACATTAACTATTTGGGAGAAGTGTGTAATACATACAGATCCCAAAATCCATATATATATATATATATTAAAAAAAGAGTTAATCATGTGCCGACAAAGATGGTTAAAGATTATCAAATAATATGAATGCTTAATAAATTAACCCCTGAGAAAGTGAACAAGAAGGCAGATTCTCTAAGTATTAAATACCCAGCAATTCTATCATTGACGAGAATTGAAAAGGATCCAATCTTCTAAGATTTTATGAAGATGGAAATGGGAATCATAAATAAGAAACCATCATCAATCATATCACAAATGATTACTCAACCATCTCTTTTAGAAAGATTAAAAGATGCCCAAAAGGATGATGTGGGAATTGAGAAAAAAGTGGAAACTATCAAAAATGAGAAATTTATGGATTTTAATGTTAAGGAAGAAGGAATTTTGAGATTTGGGTCAAGAATATGTGTTCTATAAAATCCATACCTATAGAAAGAACTTTTGTATGATGCATGTAGTTGGAATTTCTCCATTCACCTAGGAAACACTAAAATGTATCGAGATCACTGAGAGCATTATTGGTGGGATAACCTAAAGAAAGAGATCAATATGTATATATCAAAGTTCCTTGATTGTCAGCAAGTGAAGGCTTAGAGGATGAATTCAAAGGGGGTGATGAAACTGTTACCTATACCAATGTGGAAATGGGAGGACATCACCATGAACATCGTCACTGTACATTTTAATAGATTCAAAGGAAATAGTACTATCTGGATTGTTGTGGGTTGTCTTAAAAAGACTACACACTTCATTGAAATTTGGGTGGATTTTTCATTGGATCAACTATAAAGGGTATACATAAGAGAAGTCATAAGGTTACATGGAGTATCATTATCTATTGTATCTGATCAACATCCAAGATTCTCCTCAATGTTCTGAAAGAGTCTCTAGTGTGCTATGAATACTGAGATGAACTTTAGTATGGATTATCATCCTAAAAATGATGTCCAATATGAGTGGACTATCCAAAAACATGAGGACATGTTGAGGGAATGCTTAATAGACGTCAAAAGAGTATGGTATCAACATGTTCCTTTAGATGAGTTCTCTTAAAATAAAAGTTTCCCCTCAAGAATCCAAATGGTTACTTGTGAATCCCTATATAGGAAAATGTTTAGAACACTAGGATGTTGGGATGGAGTTGTGGAGAAAAAACACCTCGGTCTAAAAATGGTTGAAGAAATGGTGTCGAAGGTTAAGACCATCCAGTAAAACATTAAAGTTGCTCAGAGTCAAAAAAATATTGATGCTGATAATCATCAACGAGACCTAGAGTATGATGTTAGAGACATGGTATTCCTCTGCATATCATTGTGGAAGAGAGATATGTGATTTTGGAATAAGTTTAAGCTTAGTCTGATGTATATCATCCCTTTTGAGATCCTTGATCGCATTGAAGAAGTGCCCTATCAACTATCACTCCAACCGAACGTATCTCAAGTACATGATGTATTCCACAAATCAATATTGAGTAAGTACATACCTGACCCATCACATGTACTCAGCCTAGAGGTGGTACTATTGGATAATGAACTATCCTATAAAGAGAAACCGGTAAAGATCGTAGATCATAGAGAAAATTTTATAAATAATAAGACAATGCCCCTCATCATGGTGTTGTGGTGAAACCATAATTATGAAGAAGAAACATGGAAATCGGCGGAAGTGTTGAAGTAAAGTTACCTTCATCTTTTTTATTGTGTGAAAAGAAAATTTTGAGGGAGAAATTTCTTAATGGGGGAAGATTCTAATGGCCCAAAATTGTATTAATGAATACTGATATTCATCTAATTAAATTAAATATTATGTAAAATGGTTATATAAAATTTTCACTTCTATGGTTTTATTTTTTTGGATTTAAAAATAACATTAATAATATTTATCATTTCTAATATATTGATTGAACATCGATCAATTAATTTGTATAAATATATGGATTTAACAAATATAATTTACTCAGACAAATAAAGTGATGGCCTCATCCAGTATAATTTCTCCATATAAAGCCCATTTGTTAGAGCTCAGAAAGGGGGTGGTGTCATTGGGCTTCACACTTGAACAAAACCAAGCTGATCTTCAACATGTTAAGCACAAATGGAACTTCATATGGGAGAAGTGGATTTTAATAGAGATTACCACCCGAGAAATGTTTTATGAGCCTCCCTAAGTCTCTTCCACCATCACACACCTTACCCGTAGGCCATGTGCGGGTGTTATAAGGGGTTATGTAACAATACCATATAACTATAATTAAGTGGATTATTCTTTTATAGAATAAATAATATATAATATTTTTATTATTGTTACTTTGTAAATAGTTTTTAAAGAACAAATAGTAATTTTTTTTGTTAATATTAAATTAAAAAATCTATTTTCTTGAATTTATGGATTATTTAATTAAATCATATATTTATAAAATATTATTTCTAAATTACTTTTTATTAAATATAAATGATTTTATATTTTTTATGAATAAAATTTTAATTTTTATTAAGGATTGAAAGTTGTTTTTGTCATAACCATTGAATTTCCGATAAATAACGGTTTTTATTTTAAAAGTAAAAATTCAATTAGATTGAAAATTATTTATAAAAAATTAATTTCATTTTTGGAATCAAGATGTTACAATTATTCACATTTGAATTTTACATAATTTTCTGAGACGGTAGAATTTTTATGCAAAAATTGAATATCATTTAAATATATAATTTGTTTTATGACATCATTATGACACAATAGTGATTTAATAAAATACTATAAAAGGGTTTTTCATCCAATAAATGTTTTACCTTTAAAATAATATTATTTTAAGTTTGTTTTATTTATTTTACAAAGCTGTAGTGGACCCTACAGAACCTATATAACATTTTAACTTTTTAAAATGTTTTCCTTGAGAATGTGACTCCCATCCACATAAGAAAGAATAATATTTTTATAATTTCGCCCATCAGAGTAATAAAATAAATTTTTCCACTCCCCTTTAGTAGAAATAATTGTAAAAAATTGTGGGTTGGTTAGTAGTTTTTATTACATTATTGTGTGTTGTCCAAAAACTAAATAATAAATAATTACATATCATTTACTTTAAAAACCCACCCAAAATCCCACTTATCTCCCCTAAAAACCCTTTTAGAACGTCTATACTCTTCCCTCTATTCTCTAGTATCCTTCCAAGTCACCAAAATATCTCATAATTCCTCTATCAAGCCTTTTGCAGGTGTTTGGATCACACATCCAAGTAATAGATTTCATTCTTTCCCCTTTTTTCCAAATATATTTTTACTGTTATACCCTTTTGTTTTCAATTAAGAATAATGGGGTGTGATTTAAAACCTCCCTCATTATTCCCTACTTATGTTTGAATGATTATAGACCTCTTTCTCTCTCATTAATTCCCTCCCATTCACACTTCTTACCATGCCGTATGGAATTTGTCTCTTCTAATTAACATTCAAGAAATTATTTTATATTATGAATCTAAATTTCCTTACATATGTTTATACATGTATCTTTATTACCCCCTTACTTTAAATTTCATCTAAATATGATGAGGTACCTATTTCTTACTCATCAACTATTGGAACCATAGCTATTCTATGTATGAATTGGAGTATGGATTGTGTTTGTTTTCAATCCTTAGTGGAAGTTCCAAATGTGTGGAAGTAAAGTTACCATACAATTCAAGAAGACAAATATCTTGATGGTGGCCTCAATTCATAGTGTTTTCCAAATTTTGGGGCCTCAAAATCCGAAAATGAAGAAATGGATTGTTGGTAAAAGGAAGTGCATGAAAAAAGGATGTGGTGTGCGAAATGGAAGGTTGTGCACAAAATATTAGAGTTGGGTGTGAAAAACAATGTGGTGAGTGAAATAGTGGATCAAGGTTTTTTCACGCAAATAGTGTTTCGGAATAAGAATGTTAAGAAATGGAAAAGTCATGGGCTACCTGAAAAATCTAGAGAAGTGCGTGAAAAACGATTCATGTACGAAATATTACACGCCGATTGAGAGGTTTTTCGCGCTAGAGGGGGTTTTCCCGTTGGGGTATGAGATGCATATAAATAAGAGGTGACCCCCCTCATTCCATATGGTTGAAGAATTAGAGAGGATCTCAGGTATGATGCTCATAAAAAATTCGTGTAAAGGGAGTTACATGAAAAATTTAACCTTGCACGAAATATTCCGGCTCACGTGGAGAAATTTAGTGTTGCGTGAAAAATTCCAGCTTGCGCGAAAAATTCCATATTGCATGAAATATTCCTTCTTTCTCAAAAAAATGAGAAGTTAGGTGAAAAACATGAGATTGTGTATAAAACATGGTTTTGCACGATTATGTCGGCGAAACATGTTTGCAAGTTTTTGATTATCCGGTTCAGTGGTTCAGTGAATTCAAGTGCATCTTTTTCGGATGTCGATGCAAGAAGAGTCACTTGCTGAGTAGAGACAAATACATCAATGTCGATCTATTGAAGAAACAATCATGTCTATAAATTGACTGGGACTTCACCAAAGGTATTGAGCTAGGGGGATTCAACGGGAGTGACCCGAGGGACACAGTGGGATATCCCTGAACTGTTGTAAAGGCAGTGATCCTAGGACGGAGTTACTGTTCCCAAACAATTGTAATCCACAACTAGTGAATAATAGTGGAATTTGGTAAGATTGAAAACCTTTCAACATATACTCCTTGGGAATAGCTCTTAGCGGTGAACCATGTAAATTTTTTTGTGTCATCTCTTTGCATGTGAATGTTTGATTTCTTCACATATCCATCATACTTGTTAAACTAGTTCTTACCAACATGGGAAAAAGATCCATTAGTTTAATGGAAATAGTTGACACCCTGATTCACCCCTCCCCTCACAGGGTGTCTCGTGGTCCTTCATCAACCATTCATATGAATTCTTATGTCACATTGTTATACTATGAAATTTCACCATGATTCTCCAGGCCAAAGTGGTTGTTTAGGGAATACCTTGCATATTTCTCTATATTAGGAATTCACCATTATTCACTTTAAATTATTGATTATATAGTCTAATGTATGAATATCACATTATTTTATAATGGAATAAATAATGATGTTAAATAAATCTTTGTTGTATGATCTATGTGGCACCCTTATGCATGGAATGAAACAATTACAAAGGGTGCGCCCTGATAATGCTCTAATGCATTGGGTAATGATTAGAAGCATGATACATCAAGTGAAATGAATTTTTAATCATTATAATTTGAGTGAAATGAGATTTTAATTATTCTCTATGTGTAATTATCTTTGGATCGTGCTAATATAAAGTTAAATGGTATTGTCACATTTCCATGATATGATAATCATGGTATATCATGACTTTATGTTCATGTTTCTCTTATGATCCATTGATATGTCTATTGCCTAACAAGTATTGTATTATTAATTTTATACCTTCTTTACTCCCATAATGGGATTTATATCTCATTCGTTCATTATGCATGTCTTTAGTTAATACCATGCAATTCTAAGAATGAAGGATTGTGCGTGGTCATTTAAAAAAAGTTGTCAATAAAGTTGTGTATTTCATGTTTTATGTTGTTATGTTATGTTACTAAGCCCCACAGACACTATAACTATTGATATTCTATGTTGTATCAATTGAAGATTTTATGTAATAATTATTATTTAAGTGTGAAATAATTACCAAGGTTCTTATATTTATTATTTAAATTGAATCCATTTTTCTCTAAATTTATTCAATTTTTTTTTAAAATTTCCATAAATTTCATAAAACACCCCAATATCAAATTCCATTTGACTTTGTGTTTATCCTAGAATCCATACCTTATAAATTTCAATTCCAATTCACATCAAATTGGATTTTCACAATTTAATTAAATCTAATTCTAAAAAACAAGTGATTCAATGTTTAATCAATTGGATAATCCTAAACGCAGCCACCTACCTTTTCCATGGAATCAAAACACCTGAAACAGGACTTTCTAATGGAGTAAAAATGGCCAGATGATCTTGAAACTCAAACTATAATCAATATTCAACAACGAAAAATTTATATCCATCAATTCCAATATGACCTAGACACCCCCAAAAGGAATAGAGAGGGAGAGAAAATATATAGGGAGACTGCTTACACAAAAAGATACACTAGATCAAACATGATGATAAATCACAAAATAGATGATTTGAAGAATTTGGAAGACTCCAAAATCTCCTAATGAGATTCTATTTGTTAAGAGAAAGTAATCATACAGGAAGAAAATAATTATTTCACCATAAACTCATTCTTAAAATAGAAACTCAATATTTTACAGGGTGTGTAACACAATTGTGCATCCTACAATTTTTTAGTCCCTTATTTAGAGAATAAAATAACTAATTTTATTAAAAACATTATTTTTAATATATACATGGAATGTAAGATAAATAAAAATTTGTATCCTTTCACATTGTGTGCCTAATTAACAACATCTATCTAGAAATGATTGTCCGTTGTTTAACCCAATTACCTGGCATGTAAATCCACAGTAGACTAGAAATACTACAAGTTAAATTCTGAAAATCCAAAATATAAATGTTGACCTAACCATTACATGAATCTCAAAAAAAATTATCACCCTTTCTCAACCAATGAAAACGTAAAATAATATACAAGTTCAAAACATAGCTGATGTAAAGGTAATGGGGTGTAACAACCCCCCCCCCCCCCAACATCATAAAGACATTATGTCCCAAAAAAATCCTATTAGGAATCTTTTATATCAAAATGGTGAAGCCACTACTCTCTCATTGGTGCATCACGCTCTCATGTCTCATTCAAATCATAAAGATGTATTTATATCACTCATTCCAAAATTATCATCCTCTCATTAATTACCTAGGTCTCAGAATCAACACATCACGACTAGATGTTCAGTGATTGAAAAATGGGGCCCATCATCATGATCTCTATAGCTCAAAACATGAGATAGATAAGAAAGATACTTTTATAGCTTAGATCCATGAAAACATTTATGTATCAATGCCAATTGCAGTGTAAGTTCTAACCAATAATCATATTTCCCAACATTCTCAATAACATAAAAATTTCCCACAAAATGAGGAGTAATATTGCCTTTCATCCCAAGTAATTAATGGAATAAACACAGTGAAGAACTAAAAAATAGTTGGTAACTGACTTAAAATTCCAATGGTCTATTCCAATAATTGTTATAAGATATATATGATCTTTTTTTCATAAATATCATCCGATTAATTAGATAAATAATTCTTTTCATCTATTGAACCATCTTGGTGCAACCAAGGAATTTTCACAAATATATAATGAACATAATGTATATTTACATGAATTACCATAAAATCAAACAAAGGGATCCATTCAGGCTATGAACAAGTATCTATTTTCACAAAAAAACTATACTATCCCCAAATAGTCATCCCAACTCCAAAAAAATTGAGGACACAAGCACAAAGCACATCCTTAAGAATCTGTGTACCCCTTTCTGATGGGTCATCTGTTGGCAGATGATATGATATACTCATAACACCTTGAGATATGAGTTCGTCCTAAAGGATTATCCAAAAATGAGTAGTAAAATGGGGATCTCTATTAGTGAATATAGAATATGGAACTCCCTAAAAATGATCAAACTCTGTTATATAGAGATTTCCAGGCTTGGTAAATTTTTTTCAATGTCAAATCTGTATAAGGTGAGCTAATTTCATTAGTCTAACAATCACATCCCTTATTAAATTCTTATTTCTAAAAGTATATGGTAACCCAACCATAAATTACATATAGATCTTATCCCACTTTCTATTTTTCATTGAAATTTACTGATGAAAATATAGAGGTCTCTGATGCTCAACCATGACATGTTGATATGTGTCACGACCTATCCTCGGAGCCCGTGCTGTGACTACCCCAAGCCCGCCTTCCATAGGCCAGGGGCTGGTGACTAGCACCAAGGCGTAAATCCCGGTAAAAAGGGAAGGCATTGCCTTTGTAAAGTAAACAAGCACCACAGAGTAAGAAAGCGGAAAAGTAAACACAGAGTAAAAACTGGTACAACAGTATGTGCGGAAAAGTACGTGGGCCAGTATACAAACCCAAACTGAAAGTAAAGTACAACTCGAAAGGGAAAACAACAACTGAAAAGTAAAGGCCACTACGCCGAGCTGTCCACTGGAAATCCCACCTGAAGGGTGGGTACAGATAGCTCCACTACTCCTCGGGTCCCATCGTCCACTCCGAGTGCGTCCCACCCAGTGGTCCACCTCTAGGTACCATCCTGCTCTGCAAGCCTCAACCACGATCAATGCTGTCCATCGTCTGTAACCAACACAACGTAGTGTGGGAATAACCCGTGCAGGGGTGGGTATAAGCTACTCAGTAGGGACCTCGAGACCCCTGAAGGTCTCCCAAAATCCACAAAGTATTAACCACAAAGGAAAGATACTATCACGAAGTAACAACCGACACTGCTTAGGTACATGCCCATACATATACCTAAGTCTTCAATTCCATTATGCTCCAACCTCTGAGCCCAAGTACAACCCAGTCCACATAAGAAAGTATACGTATTCCACACAGGAAAGCAAAACGTAATCCACACAGGATAGCAAAAACACAATCCACACAGGAAAGCAAATAGGATTCAACTCACACAGATATACTTCTTCGAAAGATGATAGAGAGGATCACTGATCCATCTAAGTCGTCGGACCCACAAAGGATCGATAAGTACTAACCCCCGCATTGAACCACATAGGATCGATAGGAAACTAACCCCCGCAAAGACCCACACAGGATCAGACCCACACAGGATCTGTAGGCGCAGGCACACACAGAACCATTGAGCGCTGACCCACACAGGATCGGACCCACACAGGATCGGTAGCACTGATCCACACAAGATCACTGAGTGCTGAAGTCGTCGTTGTCGAATCCACTAAGGATCTTTTCACAGTCGTCATCGCAGTCACAGAAGTAGTCGCCGCCAGCTCTAGGGTTCCCGCACACAGCAAGCTTGTTTGGGAGGGTCTGCTCCACGAGCCGAGAGGCTGATACATCAACTGAAACATAGTCCAGAGTTGATGTATCCAAAAGTTCTGTAACGTCAACAGGAACTCAACGTCGCAGAGGGCGCGTCAATCGGACGCCCGGTCTGAGAGTTATTGGCATTTTCGTCCCAGAGGCCCAGTTGGTTTTTAAGGAAAAACCAACCCGACCATACTCCACCTACGTCCAAACCTCGGGCGGAGTATGCCAAAAGATCTGTCTCACTAAGAGTAACTCAACAAAGTTTACGGCACGTCAATCGGACGTCCGTAACTCAAGATATGAGTGTTTCCGCTCTGAGGGCCCGGTTGGTTTCGTGTACGAACCAACCCGGCTAAACTCAAAGTATTCCTAAACCTTTATTACGATATGTTGAAACGACCGTCTCGTTCTGAGGATTGTGTCGCCGCTGACGGTGCATCGATCGGAGGTCCATATCCCAAGTTATAGGCATTTGAAACCAAATGGTCCGAAAACGGGGGTTTCGGGCCCGGACCGACCCGGCCCGAGACCCCCCCCCCCCCCCCCCCGGTCAGCCCAAACTGGGTCAACCCGCCCCGTTCCAGTCGCCCCGGCACGGCCCGGCCCGACGCGGCCCGGGCGCGGCCCGGCCTGGCGGACCGGCCCGGCGGCCGGTCCGGCTGGGCACAGCGCGTCCAGCGCGCTGCCAGCTCGGCCTTCGGCCGAGCTTCTGGAAAAGGGGGGGGGGCTACCCCCCTTGAGTAACCGCGACCCCCACCCCTCATTTATTTGGTGCCGTTTGAAGCCGGCCGGGGGAATTTAATTCCCCCGGTTTCCCCCTTTCCGGCCGGCCCGACCTGGCTGGCCGGTTCCTTCTCAACGGGACCGGCGGTGGCCGGTCCCCTTCCAGCTCCGACACCGGCGGCCCGGCTGGCCGCCGGTCACCTTGCTCCACCACAGCCTGGAACTGGCCGCGGCCTTTTTCGTTCGGCGCGGTGTGACGGCACCGCGCCCCTCCGTCGCGGCCCCGCTCCAGCCGCGGCGTCTTCGGTTTTCTTCGACGCGGCGCGACGGCGTCGCATTCGTCGCGCCGCGCATTTTCCTTTCTCTTGATTCTGTGTGGTGCGACGGAACCACGCATTCCCGTACCAATCCACAAAGGAATCAATCATGAAAATAAGGAGGAGGGTCGGCCGTGTTTGTGCGGTCGGACCCCCTCGCGTTATTCGATAACAATAGGTTTTAAAATTTCACGAAGAAATTCCGGAATGTAACACAAACAAAAGAATTAAGAACAATCCCCTACCTCAGTTTCAAGAACAGTGCACGTCAACGAGCCGCGGAAGAAGAACGTCACGGAGGTCGGGCGTCGCGGAAAAAGAACGTCGACGTCGTGGAGCGAGGATTCAAAGTCGTTGACAGAGATTTCATCGCGGAAAACCATCGCGGAAGAGACGACACGGAAGAAGAACGTCGTGTCGTGGATACGGCATCGCGGAAGACAAACGTCGATTCGTTTTCATCGAGGCGCGTCCGAAGAGGAAACTTCATTGGAAGAATACGTCGCGTTCTTCAGCGGAGAAGTTCTTCATTGAAGAACAGTGTTCTTCGCGTTCTTCGTCGTGGTTGAAGAAGAAGAAGACTTCACGCTTCCCAATCCTCCCAAGGTTGCAAAACACTATCCAAAAATAAAATAAGACCAAGTCTTATTTTATTTACACAACCTAACCATTGAATTTCAAGAGTTTGAAATTAAGTATCTCACTTTATTAATTATAAAAAGTTGTCAAATATTAATGAAAGTGAGTTAATGGAGAGTTAGGAAAGTGAGGGGTTAAGAGGGGTTAGGGAGTTTAAGGAATTTGAAAAGGTGGGTGGTTCTTGTGGACCCCACCATTTCAATTATCCACACATGGGAAGTTGGGTGGATGTGGGCCCCACCACCAACTTCCCATGGGAGAAAAATAACCACATTGATATGAAATAAAATTGATTCAACAATTTTATTTACCTTTTTAATTAAACCCCATAAATTAACTTCTTCACCCGCACAAATGCAATTACGATAAAGGTTCCCTTAAGGGATTACCGGCCTTGTGAATTCATCGGTTCCATCGGATTTCAATTCCGAGCACCGGTTCAAAAGATAGGAAAACCCGCTCGTTCCTTCACTGAATGTACCCGAGCCAAACTTCGGAAATTGATTCCGGGCACTCCGGGCCTCGGAATCAAGTGCTGTCAGAAACCGCGTTCTTGTAAAATTTCAAATAAAATTAAAAAAAGATTTCCCTTTAATTTTACGGGTCTTTACATTACTCCCACCTCAGGGCTTTATGTCCCCGTAAAGATACTTCGAAAACTAGGGAAACAAATGACGGTACTGAGCACGCATCTGAGCCTCCCGCTCCCAAGTTCTCTCCTAGAGGTTCCCGTGCTGCCATCTGATGCACACTAGAGGAATCGACTGTCCATGTAGGACCCGCTACTGTCAATCCTCGATCTCAACTGGAACCTCCGTAAAAGTCACCCCATCGTCAATGTCAAGCTCCCCGTGGTCAATGATGTGCGTCGGGTCGTGCACGTATCTCCTCAGCTGAGATACGTGGAAGACGTCGTGCACCCGGTGTAACTGAGGTGGTAGAGCCAGACGATAAGCCACCTCACCAATCCTGCTGAGGATTTGGAAGGGTCTGATGAATCGCGGAGATAACTTGCCGCCTCATCCAAATCTCCGTAAAGCACGTCGTGGTGAGACACGCAAGAAGACGTGGTTGCCATCCTCGAACTCTAGTGGCCTCCGCCTCCTGTCAGCGTATGACATCTGCCGGCTCTGAGCTGTCCTCATCCGCTCCTGGATGACCTGGACCTTCTCTGTCGTGGCCTGGACCATCTCCGGTCCCACAAGTGCTAACTCCCCATGGTCTATCCAGCACAAAGGAGATCTACAAGGTCGGCCGTACAACTCCTCGTACAGTGCCATCCTGATGGTGGAGTGGTAGTTGTTGTTGTACGCAAACTCCACCAAGGGTAGGTGGTTCTCCCAGCTGCGACCAAAGTCGAGGACGCATGCGCAGAGCAAGTCATCGAGAGTCTGAATGGTCCTCTCTGTCTGACCATCCGTCTGAGGGTGAAAGGCTGTGCTCAGACGTAGCTATGTCCCGAACGCCTCCTGCAACCCCTTCCATAGCCGGGAAGTAAATCGAGCATCACGATCGGAGACGATAGATGATGGCACACAGTGAAGCCGAACATTCTCCTGAATGTAAAGTCGTGCCAAGCTCTCCACTGAGCCCTGCTCTCTGATGGGTAAGAAGTGAGCCGACTTGGTGAGTCGGTCGACAATCACCCAAATGGAGTCATGACCTTTGGAATTACGTGGAAGTCCAGTCACGAAGTCCATAGATATGTCATCCCACTTCCACTCCGGAACCTCCAAGGGCTGTACCAAGCCTGCTGGTACTTGGTGCTCAGCCATCACCTGCTGGCAGGTGAGGCATCAAGAAACAAACTCTGCCACATCCTTCTTCGTGCCCGGCCACCAGTGCTGTCGTTTGAGATCCGGGTACATCTTCGCCACTCCAGGATGTACCTCCAAGGGAGAAGTGTGAAACTCTCTCAGCACCTCCTCCCATAAAGCAACTGGTACCAAGGTACGTCCCATGAAAAGGATGTCGTGCTCTGCTCCATAGAAGAAACCATCAGGTGCCTGTCCTGAGGATATCTGTGCATGCCGCGTCTCACAGTCAGCATCCCCACGCTGAGCCTCTCTGACCTGCTATAGTAGTGGAGGAGTGACTATGAGAGACTGAAGGAAGGTTGCTTCGTCTCTATCCATGAAGGATATCTGCGAAGTGGCTAGCTGCTCTGTCGCCTCCTCAAGTATCTGAATGACCGTCCTCCTACTGAGGGCATCGGTTACCACGTTCCCCTTCCCAAGAGTATAGAATATCTCAATGTCATAGTCCTCGAGGAAATCAAGCCATCATCACTGTCTTAGATTCAGATCCTTCTGAGAGAAGACGTATCTGAGACTCTGATGGTCAGAAAAGACTGTAAAGCGCTCGCCCATCAGATAGTGTCACCATGTCTTCAGAGCGAAGACCACTGCTGCAAAGATTTCTCCTTTTCCGAAAAGGGAAATCCGGTCTCATCCCCTGGATGAACCACATTCCTTGCCTAATAAAGTCAATCTCGTCGTGATTAGTTAAACCATGGCATGGATGACGTCGTAAGGCCTTGACGCTGCTACCAAGAGATCCAACCGTTACTCTCGCCTCGAAGGGTTGAGTCACACTGTCGGCATCAGTGTGTGGTCACTGGGTCTCCTCCAGTAAGAATCTCTCAAGTGAGGGTCAAGTCAACAGTTTTTAACCGGCACCTCTTTGTAATAACAAACAAAAGACAAGAAAGCAAACGTCAACATTGAAAGTGTCACTTATTACTTCAACTCAAAGTACAAGGACATAAGGCAACACAAACTACGAAGCTAGAGGCATTATGGGAAATGGCCTCTATGCCAGGAGCTAGTCCCGCACTATTCCACCCGCTTCCGTAGCTCCATGATCATAAGCTTCAGCTTCCTGAAGCTGTGCTCTCCCCTAAGGTCGGCGTGGACCTCCAGGTGGTGGTGGTGGTAGAGCCTCAAAGCGTCGCCCACCACCTGCTGCTCGGCCTGCTCCTCTGCCTCGTCCGCCTACTCCATGCGGACCACCACAGTCGAACCTCTGCCTTTGCCTAGGTGGTTCCTCAACCGTCTGCAGCTCCTCTGCATGGCAGGTCGGGCAGTCACGAGCCATGTGGCCCTGCCCGCCGCATGCATAGCACTGTCTTCCACTCGATAGACTGGCTCCACGTTGTGTGCCCCGCACTACTGAGCCAGTGTCCTAAGGTTGTCAACCTGGGGGTCTGGTCTTCCTGGACCCAAGAGTCATCTGTCGACTGCCTGCTGGAGAAGACTCTACTACGTGCTGCCCTGCGGTGGGTCTTGGTGCTGGTGTAGACTCAGCAAGAAACCTCTCGATCAAAAGGTCTCGCTCTAGTACTCCTTTCTGAGTCGGAATGCTGAGGGAGATCAGTGATTCCCTGATCTCGTGTCTCAATCCCTGGTAAAAGGTCTGGGCCCGGAAGAATGGGTCCTGTACCATTTATGTAGAGTAGCGCGAGAGATTGGAAAATCTCACCGAGTACTGGGCGACCATCATGCTGCCCTGCCGCAGCTGAAGAAGCTCGTGAATGCGCACTGCACGGAGGGTGGATGGGACGAACTCTGAGCAGAAGATGCTCTCAAAGTCCGTCCAAAGTATATATGCCTCATCGCGCACCTGGAGCATCAAGATCCACCATCGGCCCGCTGCTGTGTGCAGTAGGCTCGCAGCGAGGATCACCATGAGGTATGCCGGTGTCCTCACTAGCCTGAAAACTCATACGACTGCCTCCAGCCAGTCCTCGGCTGCCTGGGGGTCCATCTCCCCACGGAACCTGGGTGGTCGCTGGCGCTGGAACTCATGCAGTGCACTAAGGCGACGTGCATCGTCAGCAGCTGGTGCTGGAAGCATAGGTGGCTCAGCGTGTAGATCTACCACCGGTGCCACTGCTGACAAAGGGCCCTGCACCGAGGCCTCGTCGCTCGGTGGGGTATCGTCACGCTCGACTCTCAGAACCCTAGCTGGCTGCCGTCGTGTGGCCATCCCGAAAAGGAAACAGGTGCGCCACGGTCAGAACAGTACACCTGATGAGCTCATACAAACTAATCACAAAGAAAACTTGAAACACACACACAATCAATGTTTTCCTTCATTAAGTCGGAAATCAGAAGTCAGGGTCCTGGTGTACGGATACGTCGGCCGCCGCACCAACACTGGACTCCCTGGACTGATTACCACACTCAATACGCTAAACAGTATTGCTTCACATAGAAATGATCAGAGTCCCAAGTTCTGCGGTAGAACCGAACTCCTCTGATACCAATTTGTCACGACCCATCCTCGGGGCCCGTTCCGTGAGTACCCCAAGCCCGCCTTCCATAGGCCAGGGGCTGGCGACTAGCACCAAGACGTAAATCCCGGTAAAAAGGGAAGGCATTGCCTTTGTATAGTAAACAAGCACCACAAAGTAAGAAAGCGGAAAAGTAAACACTAAGTAAAAACTGGTACAACAGTATGTGCGGAAAAGTAAGTGGGCCAGTATACAAACCCCAACTGAAAGTAATGTACAACTCGAAAGGGAAAACAGGAACTGAAAAGTAAAGGCCACTACGCCGAGCTGTCCACTGGAAATCCCACCGGAAGGGTGGGTACAGATAGCTCCACTACTCCTCGGGTCCCGCCGTCCGCTCCGAGTGCGTCCTGCCAAGTAGTACACCTCCAGGTACCGTCCTGCTATGCAAGCCTCAACCACGATCAACGCTGTCCGTCGTCTGCAACCAACACAACATAGTGCGGGCATAGCCCGTGCAGGGGTGAGTATAAGCTACTCAGTAGGGACCCCGAGACCCCCGAAGGTCTCCCAAAATCCACAAATGATAAACCACAAAGGAAAGATACAATCATGAAGTAACAACCGACACTGCTTAGGTATATTCCCATACATAAACCTAAGTCGTCACTTCCAGTATGCTCCAACCTCCGAGCCCAAGTACAACCCAGTCCACACAGGAAAGTATACGTATTCCACACAGTAAATCAAAACGTAATCCACAGAGGATAGCACAACACAATCCACACAGGAAAGTAAACAGGATTCAGCTCACACAAATATACTTCTTCGAAATATGATAGAGATGATCACTGATCCATCTAAGTCGTCAGACCCACAATGGATCGATAGGTACTAACCCCCGCAATGACCCACAAAGGATCGGTAAGAAACTAACCCCCGCAAAGACCCACACAGGATCGGACCCACATAGGATCTGTAGGCGCTGGCTCACACAGAACCGCTGAGCGCTGACCCAAACAAGATCGGACCCACACAAGATCGGTAGCACTGATCCACATAGGATCGCTGAGTGCTGATGTCGTCGTCGTAGAATCCACTGAGGATCTCTACATAGTCGTCGTCGCAGTCACAGTAGCAGTCACCGCCAGCTCTAGGGTTCCCACACATAGCAAGCTCGTTCGGAAGGGTCCGCTCCATGATCCGAGAGGCTGATACATCAATTGACACATAGTCCAGCATTTATGTATCCAAAAGTTCTGAAACGTCAACAGGAACTCAACGTCGCAGACGACGCGTCAATCGGACGCCCGGTCTTAGAGTTATTGGCTTTTTCGTCCCAGGGGCCCAGTTGGTTTTTAAGGAAAAACCAACCCAAACGTACTCCACCTATGTCCAAAACTCAGGCAGAGTATGCCAAAAGATCTGTCTCACTAAGAAGAACTCAACAAAGTTGACGGCACGTCAATTGGACGTCCGTAGCTCAAGATATGAGCGTATCCGCTCCGAGGGCCCGGTTGGTTTCGTGTACGAACCAACCCGGCCGAACTCAAAGTATTCCGAAACCTTGAGTGTGATATGTTGAAACGACCGTCTCATTCTAAGGATCGTGTCACTGATGACGGTGCATCGATCGGAGGTCTATAGCCCGAGTTATGAGCATTTTAACCCAAACAGTCCGAAAACGGGGGTTTCGGGCCCGGACCGACCCGACCCGAGACCCCCCCCCCCCCCCCCCCCCGGTCGGCCCAAACCGGGTCGACCCGCCCCGGTCCGGCCGCCCCGGCCCAGCGCGGCCTGGCAGACCGGCTAGGCGGCCGGTCCGGCTGGCCACAGCGCGCTGCCAGCTCGGCCTTCGGCTGATCTGTTGGAAAAGGGGGGGGGGGGGCGCCTGCCCCCCTTGAGTAACCGCGACCCCCCCCCCCTCATTTATGGGGGGCCGTTTGAATCCGGCCGGGGGAATTTAATTCCCCCATTTTCCCCCTTTCCGACCGGCCACTCAACGGGACCGGCGGTGGCCGGTCCCCTTCCAGCTCTGACACCGGCGGCCCGGCTGGCCGCCGTTCACCTTGCTCCGCCGCGGCTCGGAACTGGCCGCGGCCCTTGTCGTCCAGCGTGGTGCAACGGCACCGCGACCCTCCGACGTGGCCCCGCTCCGGCCACGACATCTTCGGATTTCTTCGACGCGGCGCGACGTCGTCGCGTTCTTAACTTCTTTCCACGGCGTGGCGCAACGGCGCTGCGCATTTTCTTTTCTCTTGATTCTGCGTGGTGCAACGGCACCACGCCTTCCCGTACCAATCCACAAAGCAATCAATCATGAAAATAAGGAGGAGGGTCAGCCGTGTTTGTGCGGTCCGACCCCCTCACATTATTCGATAACAATAGGTTTTAAAATTTCACGAAGAAATTCAGGAATGTAACACGAACAAAAGAATTAAGTATAATCCCCTACCTCAGTTTCAAGAATGGTGCACGTCAACAAGCCGCAGAAGACGAACGTCGCGGAGGTCGGGCGTCACGGAAAAAGAACGTCGACGTCGCGAAGCAAGGATTCGAAGTCGTTGACAGAGATTTCGTCGCGGAATACCGTCGCGGAAGAGACGACACGGAAGAAGAACGTCGCGTCGCGGATACGGCGTCACGGAAGATGAACGTCGATTCCGTTGTCGTCGAGGCGCATCCGAAGAGGAAACGTCATTGGAATAAGACGTCGCGTTCTTCGGCGGAGATTTTCTTCGTTGAAGAACGGTGTTCTTCGCTTTCTTCGTCGAGGTTGAAGAAGAAGAAGACTTCACGCTTCCCAATCCTCCCAAGGTTGCAAAACTCTAACCGAAAATAAAATAAGTCCAAGTCTTATTTTATTAACACAACCTAACCATTGAATTTCAAGAGTTTGAAATTATGTATCTCACTTTATTAATTATAACAAGTTGTCAAAAATTAATGAAAGTGAGTTAATGGGGAGTTAGGAAAGTGAGGGGTTAAGAGGGGTTAGGGAGTTTAAGGAATTTGAAAAGGTGGGTGGTTCGTGTGGACCCAACCCTTTCAATTATCCACACATGTGAAGTTGTGTGGATGTGGGCCCCACCACCAACTTCCCATGGGAGAAAAATTACCACTTTGATGAGAAATAAAATTGATTCAACAATTTTATTTACCTTTTTAATTAAACCCCATAAATTAACTTCTTCACCCGCACAAACGCAACTATGGTAAAGGTTCACATAAGCAATTAACGGCCTTGTGAGTTCATCGGTGCCATCGGATTTCAATTCCGAGCACAGGTTCAAAAGATAGGAAAACTCACTCGTTCCTTCACTGAACGTACCCGAGCCAAACTTCGGAAATTGATTCTAGGCACTCCGGGCCTCGGAATCAAGTGCCGTCAGAAACCGCGTTCTTGTAAAATTTCAAAGAAAATTAAGTAAAAATTTCCCTTGAATTTTACAGGTCTTTACAATATGTATATCAGTGAAAGGCAGAGTTATAAATGTATCATCTCATACCCAGACACTGGAATCATAACTGCATGTCATAAAACATCATTTTGGTTTTTGGGTTCACTGTCCTCTATAAATTATGGAAATACCCCATCAAAAATTTCCTAAACAGATAACTGCATGAAAAATCAATTCTGAATACATAGAATACCATCCATGGGGAACGACCACTTTACAATGGTTTACCAACTATATATAGAGAGTCAAATTCTATGAAATTAATCATCAAACAATTGTTTCTAAATAATCTTATCAATAATTATAGAGTCCAACTATAAAATCTCCAAGAAAACCTTAACCCCTATTTCTCAAAACCCAATATGTAACAAGGAAAAAAAGATCCATCGTGTTCCAATATTTTCATTATTCTTTCACGACCTTTGTTAGATGTTTTCTACTCAATGAATCAGTAACAAAAATCCCTTTACCTAGTGTATATGAAATAAAGAAATAAATAGATTATAGGTACTTCACATGTCATCACTAGAAGAGATTAAAAACTTTTTTAGAGAAGATGCCACTAATTTTTTTGTGGTTAAAATATATGGTAAATCGTTCTCTAAATATGCAAATTTACAAACTCGTATATTTTTTAATCACTGATTCATGATCCAGGACATGGGTTGGAAAATTCTTATCATGTTTCATATGATAATGCTACTCATAAGCAACAACATGATCAACATATATAATAACACATCCCCAAAATTAAACTTTATGTGTCACAAAAGACAACATAGTCATGAATGGCCTATGGAAGATTCAACATAGGCACAAAAGTAAAAATGTCATTCCATCTCAATAAAAGAACTGCAAAATTTATCATGTCTTGAAAACTCTATTTCTTTCTGAGTGATAGTGGTCACTAGAGAATCCAACTTCAATAAATACATTACAAACCAATGATAAAATCCATATAAACCCTAGAAGTAATGAATCTTGAAAACATTCCATAGATTACGTCATGTCATAAGAGAATTCAACTTCTCAGAAATAATTGATATACCAGGTTCTTACACAATGTGTGCTAAGAAAATCATATCCCAAATAAAAAAAATGACATTTTTTAATAAATTCGGTGATTTTCAATAGTTCCATAACTAACCTAAGATGATGGGAATGATCCTCCACAGATATAATGTAACAAGGATTTTATCCCTAAATTCCACCATGAAGTTTTCATGACACAGTTGACCGATCATATTCATCATCACTATAAATAATAAATGAGAATTAGTTTGACCAAATGTTATGAAATGGTACCCAGAATGGTAATTCATTATTCAAAAGGTTGTTTTTGGAATATTGGATTCTCTTATTTTCAACTTGTGATAACTAGATCGATGATCAATCTTAATGAACAATTGTTCCCCTTTCAACAGGTCAAACATATGATCAATACATGGAAATGAATACATGTCATTTACCACGACTCAATTGATTTAATAGAAATAAAAAAAGAGAAAAGGGACTCTATCAGATTTCTTAGCAAAGAGAATGGGAACCACCCAAGGTGACACACCTAAGGATACAAATCCTTTCTCTAATAGATCATAAAACTGAGAATTCAAATCTTTAATTTCATCTAGATTTATATGGTAAGATAGAATTGATACTAGTTTATTATTAGGAACTAAATGAATATAAAACTCTACCTTCTATACCAGTGGAAACCAAAGAAGTAAAAAGTTAAAATGTCTTGAAAACATGATGAAAACATGTGGGAGATCACTGAGCAATGTTTCCCACTCCAGTTAAAAAAACACTAATATCACATTTCCCAATAATGGAAAATATGGTTCATCTCTACTCTACCTTGGATCCTATTCTACCTAAAAGATACAGTACACCCCATTTGGCATAGTAAAAGAGGAACATTAAAGATAAAAACAAATTATATATTTATCAGAAATGACCCAGTCCATCCTAAATCTGAAATAAAAAATTTTCATATTGAGAACCAAAAAATCATAGTGGGATAAATATCTGATAAAAAGAACACATGAAAAGTACAATGGAGACCCCCGTCCCTCATTATTCTGAGGGGCATAGTAACATACACCACATAAGATAAATTCATCATAGGATAAATTATCAAATTCACAAAATGAATTAATATAAATGAGTGAAATGTTACAGTATCAACTGAATCAGTATCTATAGATAAAGCTATATAGATGGTCCCTCTCAAAGTCACTAGACCTACATATTCTTCCTCTGGAGACTCTTCCCTTTCTTTTTAGATTCATGTGGTGAGAACCCTCTAGACCATGAATCATTTGATTGAAAAATAATAATTTTATTTGATGATAAGATCTTGACATAATGTGGAGTTGATTACATATATAAGAACTTCTAGAAGTGGCCTGAGTGTCTATAGGAACCACATATCATGGGTGACTAATGAAAACCTATTTCAAATTCCTAGTATTTCCATGATATAAACATGTAAAAAATCCTCTAATAGGAATTACATGATGTATAGAAGAACAAAATTACCAAATCCACCATGATTCTCATCCTGATTTCTATTAAATTTATAGGATCTCATAAAATTACCAGTGAGAGAAAAATGAACTCCCATTAACCCTAAATTATTAGCCTCATCAAGTTTAACCATCAATACCATATCCCTCACATATTGATAAAAACAGAACATCATCAAGAAAATATGAGAATGAATATAAAATCATTGTAATATATTCAATTATTAAGTCTCCATATTCCCATTCAATACAATCTTAGGTGATAACTTTAGAAGATCAGTAAATTAGTTCATATATTCTTTCACGGTTATGTCAGCCTTCTCGAGTTGAAAATAATTGAAAGACTTAACCAACACCATAGAGTAAATATATAATAGGTAAATGAAAATAACATTAATGTCCTTACACTATAGAACCTTATTCTTCTCACCATCACCATTGAGTCACACCATCTCCTATTATGTCCCTCTTACTTAATGGTAACACAATTCTACTTAATATCTTTTGGAGTTTCCAAGAAATCAAATTGAACTCAATCATTTTCTAAAAATCCTCATCCTATTGATTATAATTTGAGGATTGTAGTATAGGTGGATTCTTGTGAAGTAACTATGGGGAAATATTCTAAGACTCATACCTCTAAATTTTCATAGCTAGAGCCTATTTTTCAATGATTGTAGGTGCCTATACAAGATCTAGGACAGCACACACAACAACCTCAACCAATTTTTGGTTTATAAGAGATTCACACGATGTGGTTCATTGTTATCTTCCACTTGGTTCCAATTCACAGGTCTTATTGGAGGCATGATTCCAGACAACATTAGAAAAAAATATTCAAGATTTCAAAAGATTACTCAGATCGACACTCAAAAAAATATTAATAATGAAATTTATCCCAACAGAGACATAAACAAGATTTGAATATTTACCTACCCAAAACCAAATCATGAGAAGATACTATAAATAATCCTCTAAATACCATTCCCAAATCTCCCATGGTGACTTAAGGATCATTACGATGATATATGGATAGGAACTCACGTACAGATACCTCCGACATCCCATCAAGATTTTCCAACTGCATAATAACATCAAGGAAAGATATTCCACCATTACCATTTATAACCTGTCACATCCTATGATATCTCAATGGGTGATCATAATCCTTAGAATTTAGTTACTATCACTTGTAATCATGAAATAATAATGTGGGAGTGAACTTTCAACAAAACATATAAAAAATAGATACAAATCAACATTCTTAAAAACTATAGATAGACTTTATACTAGAAAAAAATATGTATATCAAAAAACACAAATAAAAATCATAAAATTACCATAAAATAGAAAATCTAACCTAAAGACTCAATGAAAATGTCACTCCAAGATCTATGGACTCTAGAACATCTACCCTCTCTTAGAGGCAGTTTCCCATTACTCAGACCAGAATGAAGAAAATCAACAAAACCCCAAATATAAAGGTAAGGTGAGAGATAAAAAAACGATAGGGTGTGACCAAATTTTCAAAAATAATACTCTATAATAATTATAACAAACCAAATAATTCATTCAATTTTAATCAAAATATGAGTGTTATAACATTTTTAAATTTAATAGAAAAAAATCATTCAATTCAGTTTCATGGAAAAAAATTCAACACGGCTTAAATAATCATTATATATAAAATAGTTTTTATAAATCAATAAGAATGAGTAAAAAATTTCAACATCAATTATATATATATAAATATTAAAAATAAGAAATATGGCCATCTTGTGAATAGTAAAATAGTTTCTAGTTATAAGATCTCCATACACCTCCTATCAGTGGTCACGAAAATTATGTGTACACACATCCCAAATGATCATGCCAAATAGGACACATCAAAATCCCATTAGGGATAAGATATTCAAAACTATGATTTTTATAGAGTTGTAATCCACAATTCATTTCCATGGAATTACCCTCCTAATTTGATTTTCCAAAATAACACACTAATTCCCTATGATTTTAATAGTGAAATCAATCATTCAATAATGGGAATAGAAATTAAAATCTATTTAAAATAAAATTTACCCAATTTTAGTTTAAATATTCCAATTTCACACTAAAAAAATATATAATATTTTATCATTTCATGCACATTCAAACCAAAACCAATCATTCCTTTCTTCCTTTTCAATTTAACCATTTATTTCTCAAAATAAATTCACAAATCCTTTCACAATTTCCATGAATTTCAAAATACACCATATTATATAAGTCCGTTGGAATTGGGTGTTTTTCCTAGAATCTATACCATATCAATTTTAATTATAATTCACATAAAATTTTGGTTTATTAATTCAATTAAAATTAATTATAAACAACAATAAATTAAAATTTTAATTAGTTATCTAATCCTAAATTGAACCACATACCTTGTTTAAAAATTAAAACACCAACAATAGGACTCTCTAATGAAAAATGAAGGTATATAAGATCTAGGAAATAAACCTATAATCAAGATTCAATAAATCTGAGTATAGATCCATAAATACTAGTAGGATATATCCAAATCCATGAGGGAAATATGGGGTGATAGAATATAGAGGTATATTCCATACTCGAAGAGATGCATCGTAACCAATATGATGATTAATCATCAAACAGATGATCTGGAGGAAGAGGAAGACTCTAAAATCACCTAGAAAGAGTCTCTAGGTCATGTTCAAGGAAACCAAGAAGAAATAAAAAAGGGTTTTATCCAAACTGGCCACTTAAAACCTACACATGGGATTTTAAATGGCTTCTAACCCAATTACATGTCGTGTAATTTTGGAGTCCCATGGTTGTTGAACAAGTGTTCACATTTTATTAAAAATATGATCCTTAATCTTTACATGGAGTGTAATATATACAGGTTTATAACCATACAAATTATGTATCCACTTTTCAGAATTCTATAGGATATGACTATATGTCATGTACCCTAATTATGAGGGAATTAAATCCCTAGATGATTGTAAAAACAGTAGGTGATATGTTGGAAATTCTATCAAATACATTACTTCTCTATTATAGGCATATTCCAAAATCCTTTTGGGTCATACTCAAACAAAAAAAGAGAAAAAAATAAAATTTCAAAATATATGTTATATAAATGTAATTCTTTTTTTAAAAAACCATTTTATAAAATATATATATATAACTTTGTGAATGCTGAAAAAACCCAGTATTTATCACTACTCACTAAAAAATCATTTCAAAAAAATACCAAAAAATCAACATAGGAAAATTTTTATATAATGAAATACAAATTAAATTATTTTTATCAAAATACAAATTTTAAATGTTCTTAATATTAAATATATTATTTTCTCAAAAAATAGAAAAATATTATGAATAATAAGATCACTTTACTAAAAATGGAATGCTTATTTCAGAATCATTTTCAATAAATTTTTATTTATTATTCCGTTTATATATATATTATAAATTATTTAATTATATTCACACTATCCAATTCAAATGATATGTTATGAAGTCATAATTTTTAATTTTTTTGTTTACTCTCTATGCTGCATGTTTTATATGCTATCAAACATAGAGATCGTATTAAATATAGATGTGTTACAATTAAGTAATTTAACAACATAATTTATTTTCATTCACATTCCTAATGTAATTTTTCACCACACATCATACATACTCTTCTTCCCTTCAAAAAATTCATTAAATGTGTCCTTCCATAGTTATTAGATGTGGTAAATTTTACTCTTCATTTCCTACCCAATGACATACTTTTTATTCTATGGTACCCAACTGATCTATTCTTCTCCAAAAAAAATTTAGTACATAATACTTGAATAATTTTTTATATCATAATAGAAATTGGGACAAATTCATTATATATTGAAAACCTGTGATAGACTAAAGCCCTCAAAATATCATCTTTATCTTATTAATTAAATTTATTTCTATTCCTCTTCAACTATCCACTTGGATTGAAGAATGTCTAGATAACCACATATTTTTATCTTTATACTCAGTAACATTTTTTGCAACACCCCGAGATTTTATGAAAAATATTCTTTATAATTTTGTTGATTTCTTTTGTTGTACGCTACCCCAAAAGAAGCTTTCACTACACGCATCCCACACTTGGCTTTCATTACACGCAATCATGACCTTCCACGATAGCTTGAGTTCTACGCAACACCGAGTTTCACTAAACAACGATATGTTATATAAAATAGCTGTTATGAATAGTAATACCCACTTATTAAAATTTAATAAATTTTATTTTTTGAAATGGACTTCATTTTTGGATTCCTAATATCAAAATTATCCTAGGGTGAATTTTTTGTATTTTTCTGATAACATTCCTTTTTTGATGAATAGTGAAAACACTAGGTTACTATTTAAAAACTAACTTTTTATTTAAATAGTTATTTATTTTATTTAAATTTCTTTTTGGTAAAAATTGATACATAATACCTATATATGTTCAATGTAATTCATTAGAGTCATTTTATAATAATTTTAGGTATATAAAAATTTTATTGAACTTTTCACCATCTTTTACCCACCTCCAAAGAGAATTTGGAAATTCACATAAAACTTAATTTTACTGCTTCTGTGAGTGGAATTTCAAAAATCCGAGAGACACAGTTAGTATTAAGTACTAAAATGTGGTTCAATGAGATGAAAATAATTTTTGGTGAATAGTAACTTTTTACTTTTATTTACCACGGCTAAATGTAAATAGGGTAATTAAGGGTAAAAATGATATTATTATTACCCTAAAAAATGTCATAATTCTATTGGATAAGTGTAATTCGACCAAAAACAACCTTAGGAATAAAATATGACCATTTAGGTCCACTTGGATTAGATTAGGACATTTATTACTAATTTATTTAAAGAAGGGTTAAAATAGTTAAAATCAAAGTTTAATAACTAATTAATTTTTAATAAAGGGTTATACATAAGATATATTCGACTATAAATATTAATTATAAGGATAAAAAGATTTCCTACATAATGGTATTTTAATTATAATTTTTAGACATTAAATAATTTAATTTATTTATGACCCAATGATGATGCACTAATTACCTTATTAATGAAATATTAACATAATTGATGTTATCAATACCCAAATAAATGTAATTTTAGACTTTTTATGAATTAAAATAATTTTCTATGTTAAGATGGCATGTTAGTATTTATATAATTAACTTTTTTCGAACTAAGCATGCTGTTATAATTTTCAAAAAAATCAATTACCAAATCGTGTCAAAATTGACATAAAATAGTTTTTAAAAAAATATTATATTATTAAGTGTTATGTTTTTTCTAAAAATATGAGGTTCCGCAAAATGACTTAGATAAGGATCTATATATTAATAATGAACCTCTTGGAGTTTTTTTGGCTTGTTTTAGTTAGTTTATTAGCCATATAGTGTAAGAAAACAAGAAGATAATGTAAAAGTTTAATTATTTAACTTAGAGTTAAATCTAAATGATAAGGTTAAAATTGTAACCTAAACTTGTCTAAAATATATTGGTTGAGATTATTTCGACCCATCCCCACTTTAGCTTCAAAATAAAACAATTTGGAGCTATTATATACCGAATATGACTTTATTATAAAATAATATTGTATCTTTTCCAATGGGGCCCCTCTCCTCCCCTATAAAAAGGGCACCCCTTCCCTCTTCGCTTCACAAATTTTTGAGCGTTGAATATCGGACAACCCCTGCCCATTTATCTTATCCACTTCCCTAGAAACATTCTGGAAGTTATGGTCCTCTCAACATTCCAACTCTACTTCCTTAAGAGAAGTCTTAATGGAGGTGCATCGAAGAAGAGGTAATCACTTCATCCGATTCTCTCAACTTTTCTTCTTCTTCTACTTATTCTTCTTTAGTTGTATCATTATAATGTAATAACATCATTATTAATTATATAATTATATGTTATTAAAAATATGAAACAACTCAATTTCATCTTTTATTCATCCTAAGGAAAATGAAATCACCGGACATGCGTACGTACGGAATACCATCTCCACGCCGTGGTGTAATCTGTTTTCGACCACCGCCTTACTTGGATGGGTATAATGGTGTAAATAAATAACTATATATGATTATTGTAAAGTTATATTGATTCTGAAATATTATACATACACTTCAATACAATTACATGATCATGGGAATGATATCATCGCTCGTGCATACGTATGGACTACCATCTCCACGACCCGATGAGATTCATTCTCCATGTTAACCATTCATGAATGATTATAAAGTATATATAATGAATAATAATTAAATATATGAAATAATAATGATACTTTATTAATATATATATATATATATGTATTTCATCTACGTAAATCCATTCAATTCAATAAGGAAAGGAAAACAGTGTTCATGCGTACGTACGACATAATGTCTCCATGAACGGTGTATTTCTTTCCATTATCGATCTATCATATATTTATATGTATATGCTGAATATATATTATATATAAATCATTTTTTACATTTTTTAATTATGTAAATCAGGATATAAGTAATAATATCATGAACAACAAGTGGAAACACGTACAATAAATGAAACGATTTTACCCAAATCGCTGCTTTTACATCGAATTTACAAAATAACGGGTAATATAATATCATAATTAAACCATATATGATATCATAACAATGAATATGATTACGTAATAAGTCAATGACAATATTTAAATCATTATACAATAGATTTGGATACATACGAAGCCTATTAGACATAAGTTATGGGATAATTATTCCAATCTCATTCTTATCTGAGATTATTTATTCATAAGTATTTACTGGGGTTATGTTTATTACCCATATCCATATGTTATCAAAATGTTTTCATAAAATTTTTACTTTTCTTCCATGTACGTTTAATGTCATTCTTACCCTTTTTTTACTTTTACAACATCTTATGGAAGGAATCATTATTTTGTTTACTATACGAGGTTCTTTTTTACTTTTCCGACAAAAGTATGTGAAGAATGTTATTTTTATCTTATACGGCATGAATAGATTTTTATGGTTTCATAACGCCTCATTTTCATGAACCTTACTCTATAAGATTTTATTACTACTTTCAACAAAATAATTTTCTTTTAAAGTTGCAAGGAATTTTGTAAAAAGAAAATGATTTTGAAGAAGAAAGGATATTTTCCTCAAGAATTCATTTCAACTATTTTATCAAAACCATTTTCCATCTAAGATGAAATTATTTCATATGTGTATGTTTCAAGTATAATTTCTCTATGATTTACATGGTTTCTCTTTTCTTATGATGAAATATCCATTTTTTTTATATGGATTATGTGATGATGGGATGATGTTTATGAAACCCATTTTATTCTTTGGGTTATGATGCATGTTTTAAGTTTATTTTGTGGCACAAGTAAGAATGATTTCATTATGAGATTGGTGGGACCTATATCTCCCTCCAATTAATTGGGTAAATATTTATATCTCATGACATAGACATGGCTGGAATGGTATGTTAATTCGGTTCAGTATTATAGGACTGGAACGAGGAGTGAAGTCGATTCGGTATGGGACTTTGTCCACTAGGATGGTATTGGAAGCAATGTCTTGGATACTATGGAAATCATAAAATGTGCTTAATGGATGCCACAATTACATGTTTTATTACCATGCTATTTTATCATGATTAATGTTCCTTTGTGATCTATTGCCTTGTGTACATCCATGATTTATGTCGCTGCTCATGATTTTGATGTTACGAATTTTTGTTCAACTTGTTGCGTTCAAATTTTTATGGATTGTTTTATGTTCTCTATACTTTCCCTTACTGAGCATTTGAGATCACCCTTTATATATTTTCTTTTCCCCAGGACTTAAAGAAAGGTTTTAGGTAGGAAAACAAAAGGGGAAGATCTTTATGGGAGATATTGAAGATCTTTCACCATGATTAGAAGATTATTTTTCGAGTTTCCAAAGACACTAAATTATTGTGGTCCTTGTGTTTCTGTTTTCATTATGTATTAAGTATTCTGAAAAATTAATGTAATTTCCATGTATGTCAAGATTTGGGTCTCTACAGTTGGTATCAGAGGAAAGGATTAGTTAACCTTTTGAAACTAGGATGTGAAAACTTTAGTGAAATCCCTAGAGATATTTCTAAGCTATGTCTAGGGATGTCCCTAAGGTTAAGTATAAATATAGGTTATAGTCCTAAAATTACAGAAACGATATTATAATTTAAAATAAGATGTTAGATATTTAAGGTAATCCCCCTTGATTATGTTTTTGTCCTCTCACACTATTCTTTTTGGGTTTTAGAAAATGGCTGGAAACAGGATGATTCTGGATAATGGAGGATATGATGGACAATGGAATGATATTATTCATGAACAACCAAATTAAATTGGATATAGAAGTCCAAATATCGTTATTATGTCTAATCAGAAATCTCATAATATGATCAATAGTCTCAACTTTGGTAAGTATCCAGACTCAGCTAATAAGAGAAAGATGGAGTTTCATGATGATCATAGAGGAAATAAAGCTCAATTCCTCTCTTGTAAATCATGTGGGAAGAGGCATCAAGGATAATGTTTGAAAGTAATTGGAAGATTATTTGGGTGTGGAAAAGAAGGACACAAATCCAGTAAGTGCAAAGGAAAAGGTTTAGTTAACACCATAGTGAAGGATAATGGTATTGCTATGACATCAACAATGATTAGATGTTTTAAATGTGGAATGCATGGGCATAATTAAAACCAATTCCATAATGGAAAATCTCATGAAGAGAATCAGAATGGTCATATGGGTAGTATTTATGAGGATGATGATGAGGAGACCACAAATGATATATGATATGAATGAAGTGTTGAAGCTCAGTCAATTGTTTAAGAAGGTATTGGAATGATTGTATGTTTATCAAGAGTTATGTGGTATAGTTAATGGTAATATGGAATAATGAATCATCTAAGGATTGTTAAACTATTGTTTTTCCTAAATTATTTGAAATTATATGTTGAATGGTACCGGTAACCATGAACAGTTATTTAGATAATTTTGGAAAGAAGATAATATGCACATAATGAATGGATAAAAAGAAAATAATATATTTAATAGTATTCATGACCTCATGATTGATATAAGGACTAAGTGATTTCTTGGTTTGAGTATATAGAATTTTGGGGATTTTGGTATGTGGAAAGAGTTAACTTTTAACTGCATTCATGTTTTCACTAAGGATGAATTTGTATTTATTCTTTAATAGAACACATGATTAAGGAATTCACGTGTTTGGAATGTGACCAACAAGATATATCATATGATAAATGATGGTATTCACATTCTTCTTATGTGACATTTCTAGTAATCATTTACTTTATACTATAAGATTGGACAGAAGTATTTTTGTTAATCTTAATGGTTGGAATGGATTTAGTTGGACATCAGATAGAATTGTTTCAGGCTATAAATTTTTCGGATATTATTTATGGAATGTTATAATAATGTATTTTTAGAACAAGGACAACCTGTAGGATGGGTGACAACCCGTTGCGTCGGACAAGGCTGTGGGAATTGAACCCACAACCGAAGTGCGAAATGCCTTTATTACATACCACTGGCCTACATGAAGTCCGTGGTTAGTAGAAACTAGTTTTATTTTATTAAGCGGTATTATATATGAAGTATAAGTCCATTTTTGTATTCATATACGATTAATAGCATCATAGATGGACTTATGTATATTTAATAACTTATGCAAACCTTTTTGTGATAAAAACAGATGGGATGACTTATCATTATATCACATGATCTACTAACACTTCATTAATGAAAAATTCATCTTCATTTATTTAAATAGAGATTAAGTGTAAATTATTCATGGAATGACCAAAAATGATATTACACTAGAATCAAGTAAGTATTTCTCTTTATGTAAAAGTTCATCAATATTAGGGAAATGATCTTGAAAAAGAAAAATTTTGTCATAGTGCCCTTATATCTGATGAATCAGATGGTACCTTAGATCATCACAAATCTATGGCTTTGTGATTGTTGGATTTTTAATAGCCATGTTCTCTACCACTGTCCATCAGAACATGATGGTTAGATTTCTCTTCCATATCTATATTTTCACCTATGTTCTTCTATGAGGAAACCCAGTGATTGGTTAATTTGGGTAAATGTTACATTTCATACATTATTTTTTAAATATTGGTTTTGGTATTCCTTTTTATGATGTCGGTTTCTATGAAAGAAACTTTCAAGTAGTAACCATTTATAACCCCGATGAATTTCGAGGGAGAAATTCATTTTAAGGGGGGTAGAATATAACACCATGAGATTTTTGGAAAAATATTCTTTTTAATTTTACTGATGTCTTATGTTATATGATCCACCAAAATTAGCTTTCACTACATGCATCCCTGACTTGGCTTGCATTACATGCAATCACAACCTTCCATGATAGCTTGTGTTGTTCGCAATACCGAGTTTCACTAAACAACGATATGTTATATAAACTAGTCGTTATGAATACTAATATCCACTTTTTAAAATTTTATAAATCTAATCTTTTGAAATGGACTTCATTTTTGGATTCGTAATATAGAAATTATCATAGGGTGAATTTTTGGTATTTTTCTGAAAACATTCAATTTTTGATGAATAGTGAAAACACTAGGTTACTATTTAAAAACCGACTTTTTATTTAAATAATTTTTTATTTTATTTAAATTTAATTTAGGTCAAAATTGATTCATAATACCTACATAAGTTCAATGTAATTCATTAGAGTCATTTTATAATAATTTTAGACATATAAAAATTTTATTGAACTTTTCACCATCTTTTACCCACCACCTATGCGAATTTGGAAATTCACATAAAACATAATTTTACCGCTTCTATTAGTGGAATTTAGAAATTACAAGAGACAAAGTTATTATCAATGAATCAAATGTGTTTCAATGTGATGAAAATAATTATTGGTGAATAGTAACTTTATACGTTTATTTACCACAGTTAAAAGTAAATAGGGTAATTAAGGGTAAAAATGATATTATTATTACTCTAACACATATCCTAATTCTATTGGACAAGTTTAATTTGACCAAAAAAACCTTAGGAATAAAATATAACCATTTAGGTCCACTTGTATTAGATTAAGACATTTATTATTAATTTATTTAAAGAAGGGTTAAAATAGTTAAAATCAATGTTTAATAACTAATTCATTTTTTATATAGAGATATACGTAACATAAATTCGACTATATATATTCATTAGAATTATAAAAATATTTCATACATATTTCTATTTTATTTATAAATTTTAGACATTAAATAATTTAATTTATTTATGACACAATGATGATGTAGTAATTACCTTATTAATGAAATATTAACAAAATTGATGTCATAAATACCCAAATAAATTTAATTTTATATTTTTATGAAATAAAATAATTTTTTAGGTTAATATGACATGTTATTATTGATTTAATTAACTTTTTTTGAACTAATCATTCTGTTATAATTTTCACAATAATCAAGTACAAAATAGTGTCAAAATTTACATAAAATAGTTTCTAAAACAAATATTATATTATTAATTGTTATATTATTCCTAAAAATATATGGTTCAGAAAAATTACTTAGATAAGGATATATATATTAATAGTGAACCACTTGGGGTTCTTTTGGCTTATTTTAGTATGTTTATTAAACATATAGTGTAAGAAAACAAGAAGACACGGTAAAAGTTAAATTATTTAACATATAGTAAAATCTAAATGATAAGTTTAAAATTGAAACATAAACTAGTATAAAATATATTGGTTGAGAGGATTTAAACCCATCCTTACTTTAGCTTTGAAATAAATCAAATTAGAGCTATTATAAACCGAATATGACTTTATTATAAAATATTATTTTAAGTTTTTCCAAAGGTGCCCCTCTCCTCCCCTATAAAATGGGAACCCCTTCCCTCTTCTCTTCACACCCTTTTGAGCCTTGAAACTCAGCCAAACCATGCTCATTTCTCTTCTCCACTTCCCTAGAAACATTCTGGAGGTTATGGTATTCTCAAAAGACCAACTCTAATTCCTTAAGAGAAGGCTTAAAGGAGGTGGGTCGAAGAAGATGTAATCTCTTCTTCCGATTCTCTCAAGTTTCTTTCTTCTTATACTTATTATTCATTAGTTGTATCATTATAAAGTAATAACATCAGTATTACTTATATACTGATATGTCATTATAAATATGAAACAACCCTATTTCACCTTCTATTCATCCTACGGAAAATGAAATCACCACGCGTGCGTGCGTACGGAATATAATCTCCACGCGGTGGTGAAATCTGTTTTCGACCAACACCTTACTTGGATGAGTAAAATTGTGTAAATAAATAAAAATATATGATTATTGTAAAGTGATATTTATTATGATGTACTATGCATACACTTCAATACAATTCCATGATCATGTGAATGATATTATCGCTCCTGTGTACGTACAGACTACATTCTCCACGACGCGATGAGATTCATTCTTCATGTTAACCATTCTCGAATGATTATAAAGTATATATAATGAATAATAATGGAATATATGAAATAATAATGATACTGGATTTATATATATATATGTATATGTATATGTATGTCATCTTCTTAATTCCATTTAATTCAATAAGGAAACAAAAATAGCGTTCATGCGTACGTACGGCCTACCATCTCCATGAACGGTGTATTTCTTTCCATTATTGATCTATCATATATATATATATATATATGATGAATATATATTATATTTAAATCATGTTTTACATTTTGGAATTAATTAAATCAAAATATAATTAATAATATCAAGAACAACAAGTCGAAAAACGTATAATAAATGAAACGATTTTACCCAAATCGCTGCGTCTACATCGAATTTACAAAAGAACGGGTAATATAAAGTCATAAGTAAACCATATATGATTTCATAACAATGAATATGATTCTTTAATAAGTCAATGACAGTATTTAAATCATTATACCTGAGATTCAGATACATACGAAGCATATCCGACATAAGGTAAGGGATAATTATTCCAATCTCATTCTTATCCGAGATTGTTATTCGTAAGTATTTACTGGGGTTATGTTTATTATCCATGTCCATATGTTCTCAAAATGTTTTCATAAAATGTTTACTTTTCTTCCATGTATGTTTAAAGTCATTATTACTCTTTTTTTACTTTTACAATATCGTATGGAAGGAATATTTCTTTTGTATACCATATGAGGTACGTTTTTACTTTTCTGACAAAAGTACGAGAAGAATGTTATTTTTAATTTATACGGTGTGAATGGTTTTTTATGGTTTCATAATTCCTCATTTTCATGAATATTACTCTATATTATTTTATGAATATTTTCAACAAAATACTTTTCTTTTAAAATTGCATGGAATTTTGTGAAAAGAAAATGATTTTGAAGAAGAAAGGATATTTTCCTCAAGAATGCATTTCAAGTGTCTTATCAAAACCATTTTCCATATAAGGAGACATTATTTCATATGTGTATGTTCCAAGTATAATGTCTCTATTATTTACATGGTTTAACATTTCTTGTGATGAAATATCCATTTGTTTTATATGGATTATGTGATGATGTGATGATGTTTATGAAACCCATTTTATTCTTTGGGTTATGATGAATGTTTTAAGTTTATTTTGTGGCACAAGTAAGAATGATTTCATTATGAGATTAGTGGGACCTATAACTTCCTCCAATTCATTGGGTAAAAATTTATATCTCATGATATAGACATGGGTGGAATGGTAAGTTAATTCGGTTCAGTATTACAGGACTAGAACATGGAGTGAACTCGATTCAGAGCGGGACTTTGCCCACTAAGATGGTCTTGGCAGCAATGCCTTAGCTACAATGGAAATCATAACATGTGCTTAATTGATGCCACAATTACATGTTTTATTACCATGATAGTTTATCATGATTAAGGTTTCTTTATGATCTATTTCCATGTGTACTTCCAAGATTTATGTCATTGCTCATGATTTTGATGTTTAGATTTTATGTTCATGTTTTTGCATTCAATTGTTTATGGATTGTTTTATGTTCTCTATGTTTACCCTTACTGAGTATTTAAGCTCACCCTTTATATGTTTTCTTTTAACCATAGCATAAAGAATTGTTTTAGGTAATAAAACAAAATGGGACGATCTTTATTGAAGATATTGAAGATCTTTCACCACGATTAGAAGATTATTTTCTGAGTTTCCAAAGACATTAAACTATTATGGTCTTGGTGTGTCTGTTTTCGTTATGTATTAAGTATTCCGTATAAGTAATGTAATATAAATGTACATCAATATTTGGGTCTCTACAGTTTGTATGATAGGAAAGGTTTAGTTAACCTTTGGAAACTAGGATGAAAAAAGTTTAGTGAAATCCCTAGAGATATTTCTAAGGTATGTCTAGGGATGTCCCTAAGGTAAAGTATAAGTATAGGTTATAGTCCTAGAATTATGGTAAAGATATTTTAATTTAACCTAAGATGTTAGATATTGATGGTAATCCCCCTTGATTATGTTTTTGGCCTCTCACACTATTCTTTTTGGGTTTTAGAAAATGGCTAGAAAAAGGAAGATTCACGATAATGGAGGATATGATGGACAATGGAATGATATTCTTCATGAAAAAAAAATGAAATTGGATCTGGAAGTCCAAATATAGTTATTATGCCTAATCTGAAATTTCATACTATGATAAATAATCTCATCTTTGGTAAGTATCCCAACTCAGCTAATAAGATAAAGAGGGAGTTTCATAGTGATCATAGAGGAATGAAAGTTCAATTCCCCTCATATAATTCATGTGGGAAGAGGCATCAAGGAGAATGTTTCAAAGGAACTGGAAGATGCTTTGGGTGCAGAAAAGAAGGACACAAATCTAGAAAGTGCAATGGAAAAGGTTCTGTTAACACCATTGATAAGGATAATGGTATCGCTACGACATCAACAATGATTAGATGTTTTAAATGTGGAATGTATGGGCATTATGAAAACCAATTCCCTAAGGGAAAATCTCATGAAGAGAATCAGCATGGTCATATGGGTAGTATTTATGTGGATGATGATGAGGATACTACAAATGATATATGATATGAAAGAAGTGTTGAAGCTCAGTCAGTTTTTTAAGAAGGTATTGGAATGATTGAATGTTTATCAATAGTTATGTTATATAGTTAATGGTACTATGGAATAAAGAATCATCTAAGGATTGTTACACTATTGTTTTTTCTAATGTATTTGAAATTATATGTTGAATGGTACCGGTAACCATGAAGGGTTATTTAGATATTTTTTGAAAGAAGATAATATGTGAATAATGAATGGATAAGGAGAAAATAACATGTTTAATAGTATTAATGAGCTCATGATTGATATAAGGACTAAGTGATATCATGGTTTGAGTATATAGAATTTTGGGGATATTGGTATGTGTAAAGATTTAACTTTTAATTTCATTCATGTTTTCACTAAGGATAAATGTGTATTAATTTTTTAAGAGAATACATGATTAAGGAATTCAAATGTTTGGAATGTGACCAAAAAGATATATCGTATGATAAATGATGGTATTCACGTTCTTGTTATGTGACCTTTCTAGAAATCGTTTTCTTTATAATATAAGGTTGGATAGAAGTATTTTTGTTAAGCATAAAGGTTGGAATGGATTAAGTTGGACATCAGATAGAATTGATTAAGGCTATAAATTTTTTCGATATTATTTATGGAATGTTATAATAATGTAATTTTAGATAAAGGACAACTTGCAGGATGGGCGACAACCAGTCGCGTTGGACAAGGCTCTGGGAATCGAACCCATAAACAAAGTGCGACATGCCTTTATTACATACCACTGGCCTACAGGAAGTCCCTGGTTAGTAGAAACTAGTTTTATTTTATTAAGCGGTATGATAGATGAAGTACAAGTCCATTGTTGGAATCATATACTGTTAATCTCACCATCGATGGACTTATGTATATTTAATAACTTATGCAAAAACTTTTATTATAAAAACAGATTGGATGACTTATCATTCTATCGCTTGATCTTCTAACAATTCATTTTTGAAAAATTCAGCTTCATTTCTGTAAATAGTTATGAAGTGGAAATTGTTCATGGAATGGCCAACAATGATATTACACTAGAATCAAGTAATTACTTCTCATTATATAAAAGTTCATCAACGTTAGGGAAATGATCTTGAAAAAGAAAAATATTGTCCTAGTGCCCTTATATCTGATGAATCAGATGGTACGTTAGATCAACAAAAATATATGCCGTTGTGATTGTTGGATTTTTCATAGCCATGTTCTCTACCACTCTCCATCAATACATTATGTTTAGATTTAACTTCCATATCCATATTTCCACCTATGTTCTTTTATGTGGAAACCCAGTGATTGGTTAATTTGGGTAAATGTTATGTTTCATACTTTAGTATTTAAATATTGGTTTTGGTATTACTTTTTACGATGTGGGTTTCTATGAAAGAATCTTTCAAGTAGTTAACCATTTATACACCCGACAAATCTCAAGGGCAAAATTCATTTTAAGGGGGGTAGAAAGTAACACCCCGTGATTTTATGAAAAATATTCTTTTTAATTTTATTGATGTCTTGTGTTGTATGCTACACCAAAAGTATCTTTAACTACACGAATCCCTGACTTGTCTTTCATTACATGCAATCGCGACCTTCCACGATATCTTGTGTTGTACGCAATACCAAGTTTCACTAAACAATGATATGTTATATAAACTATACGTTATGAATAGTAATACCCACTTTTTTAAATTTTATAAATTTTATCTTTCAAAATTGACTTCATTTTTGGATTCGTAATATCGAAATTAGCCTAGGGTGAATTTTTGGTATTTTTCTGAAAACTTTCAATTTTTGATGAATAGTGAAAACACTAGATTACTATTTAAAAACCGAATTTTTATTTAAATAAATATTTATTTTATTTAAATTTATTTTAGGTCAAAATTGATACATAATACCTATATATGTTCAATTTAATTCATTAGAGTCATTTTATAATAATTTTAGATATATAAAAATTTTATTGAACTTTTCACTATCTTTTACTCACCACCTAGGAAAATTTGCAAATTCACATAAAACTTAATTTCACAACTTCTGTGAGTGAAATTTCGAAAATCCGAGAGACACGGTTAATATCAAGTACTAAAATTTGGTTCAATGGGATGAAAATAATTTTTGGTGAATAGTAACTTTTTACTTTTATTTACCACGGTTAAAAGTAAATAGGATAATTAAGGGTAAAAATGATATTATTATTACCATAAAACATGTCCTAATTCTATTGGATAAGCTTAATTCGACCAAAAACAACCTTAGGAATAAAATATGACCATTTATGTCCACATTCATTAGATTAGGACATTTATTATTAATTTATTTAAAGAAAGGTTAAAATAGTTATAATCAAGGTATAATAAGTAATTAATTTTTAATATAGGGTTACACATAAGATTAGTTCGACTATAATTATTAATTAGAAAGATAGAAATATTTCCTACATAATTTTATTTTATTTATAATTTTTATACATTAAATAATTTATTTTATTTATGACACAATGATGATGCAGTAAATACCTTATTAATGAAATATTAACATAATTGATGTTATAAATACCAAAATAAATGTAATTTTAGACTTTTTATGAATTAAACTAATTTTATAGGTTAATATGTTATGTTATTATTGTTTTAATTAACTTTTTTCGAACTAATCATGCTGTTATATGTTTCACAAAATTCAAGTACCAAATAGTGTCAAAATTGATATAAAATAGTTTTTAAAACAAGTATTATATTATTAATTGTTATTTTATTCCTAAAAATCTATGATTCGGCCAAATGACTTAGATAAGGATATATATATTAATAATTAACCACTTTGGGTTCGTTTGGATTGTTTTAGTAAGTTTATTAACCATATAGTGTAAGAAAACAAGAAGACAGGTTAAAATTTAAATTATTTAACTTAGAGTTAAATCTAAATGATGAGGTTAAAATTGTAACCTAAACTTGTCTAAAATATATTGGTTGAGATTATTTATACCCATCCCCATATTATCTCCAAAATGAATCAATTTGGAGCTATTATAAACCGAATATGAATTTATTATAAAATAATATTTTAAGTTTTTCCAAAGGTGCCCCTCCCCTCCCCTATAAATAGGGCACCCCTTCCCTCTTCTCATCACACCCTTTTGAGCCTTGAAGCTCTGAAAAACCCTGATCATTTATCTTCTCCACTTCCCTAGAGAAATTATGATGGTTATGGTCTTCTCAAAAGACCAACTCTACTTCTATAAGAGAATGCTTAAAGGGAGTGCGTCGAAGAAGAGGTATTCTCTTCTTCCGATTCTCTCAATTTTCTTTCTTCTTCTACTTCTTCTTCTTTAGTTGTATCATTATAAAGTAACAAAATCAGTATTAATTATACACTGATATGTTATTATAAATAAAAATACCCTATTTAACTATCTATTCATCCTACAGAAAATGAAATCAACGTGCGGGCGTACGTACAGAATACAGTCTCCACACCGTGGTGTAATCTGTTTTCGACCAACACCTTACTTGGATGGTTATAATGGTGTAAATAAATAACTATATATGATTATTTTAAAGTTATATTGATTCTGAAATACTATACATACACTTCAATACAATTCCATGATCTTGGTAATGATATCATCGCTCGTACGTACGTACAAACTACCGTCTCCACGACGCGATGAGATTCATTCTCCATGTTAACCATTCATGAATGATTATAATGTATATATAATGAATAATAATGAAATATATGAAATAATAATGATAATAGATATATATATATATATATATATGAATTTCATCTACTTAATTCCATTCAATTCAATAAGGAAACGAAAACAGCGTTAATGCGTACGTACGACCTACCGTCTCCATGAACAGTTTATTTCTTTCCATTATAGATCTATCACATATATATGTATATTCTGAATATAAATTATATATAAATCATGTTTTAAATTTTGGAATTAAGTAAATTAGGATATAAGTAATAATATCAAGAACAACATGTTGAAACACGTACAATAAATGAAACAAATTTACACAAATCGCTGCTTTTACATCGAATTTAAAAAAGAACGGGTAATATAAAGTCATAAGTAATACATATATGATATCATAACAATGAATATGATTCTCTAATAAGTAAATAAAATTATTCAAATCATTATACAAGAGGTTTTAAATAAATACGAATCATATCAGACATAAGGTAAGGGATAATTATTCCAATCTCATTCTTATTCGTGATTGTTTATTCGTAAGTATTTACTAGGGTTATGTTTATTATCCAAGTCCATATGTTCTCAAAATGTTTTTATAAAAAGTTTAATTTTATTCCATGTATGTTTAAAGTCACTCTTACCATTTTTTTACTTTTACAACATCTTATGGAAGGAATCATTATTCTCTTTACCATATGAGGTACTTTTTTACTTTTCTGACAAAAGTACGAGAAGAATGTTATTTTTAACTTATACGGCGTGAATGGATTTTTACGGTTTCATAACCCCTCATTTTCATGAAGCTTACTCTATATGATTTTATGACTATTTTCCACAAAATACTTTTCTTTTATAATTTCATGGAATTTTGTGAAAAGAAAATGATATTGAAGAAGAAAGGATATTTTCAACAAGAATTCATTTCAAGTGTTTTATCAAAACCATTTTCCATCTAAGATGTCATTATTTCATATGTGTATGTTTCAAATATAATGTATATAAGGCCCCAGCCTTAAACTTACTTAATATTGAATTAAATGAATAATTCACATTGAAGATCTTTTCAGGTTTAGTGTTTTAGAGAATTAGGACATAACTATTACATCTCAAAAGATTACAAAGTAGACACTTCAACTAAGTTTCCATAAAATAAAAACTCTTAAAAAGAAACAGGTCTAGTTCCATGTTTTAGATAGCATGACTTTCCCTTGATCCCATCCTTGACCCAGTTCCACATTAAGTCCTGTGAAAAACATTTCAAAAAACTTGGGGTGAGCATAAAAAGCTCAGTAAGGGATACACAATGAATGAAAACTGTTAGTTTTTCAAAACAACGAGTAAACCATGTATACTTTATCAATGTAATATTTTTCATGTTTATTAAGTAGTAAAAAATCTTCACTGAATAAAAGATCATTACTTTCTCTTTTGTAACCAAACGGTTACCATAAAACCCATATACAGATCACATAGCATATAAAGGTAACTTGGGACATAAACATATTTAAATGGAATAACCATACGGTCGACTTCCACACATATCACTTAATGGAATATCCATACGGTTGACTTCCATACCCAATGAATTGGAGGTTATAACATAACCACCCATCCTGGTATTCACGGCACCACCCGTCATATGGTTTATCACATAACCACCCGTCAAATGTCCAAGTACCATTATAAAATCATAAGATATAAAACAAATATAATGGAAAGAAAACATTTCCACACTTTGATCACAATATATCACTGAAATATATTGACATAAAAAATCCATTATAGAAACCATCTTCAATACCAAAATACATAAAAGAGTATATGGTATTTATTTCATTTTAAAAATATCACGGCTTGTTGAGAAATCCAAAGACCAAATAATACTCGCAGCGGTAGAAAAGGTCGTTGTCACTGCGTACATTAAAAGAAACAGTCCTTTTTTTTGTAAAACTATTCTTTGAAAAAGGGTCCATTTGTATAAAAGTAAAAGTCAAAGGGGTTTATACACTATATAAAATAAAGTTGTGTATAAAACGAAACATGCCTTAATGAAAAGAGATTGAGACGAAGTCCCTTACAAAGATCAATTTTTAAATAAAATAGATCTATTATGTGTATTCACTATATTTACACATAATGAAAGTATAAATATCATATAGTACATAATAATATCATGACATAATTTGAAAGTAGGAGATTAACCCAAAGAATGGAATTTGGGTTAAGAAGTTCCCTTACCTCGTGTCCGGCGTGACTCGATTTCTCTTTAATCTCCGGAATAATAATCTACTGTTAATTTCTACGTGCTTAAGAAAATTTTTCAAGATTACGATTCCTTTTATATCAATTATTCCCATGTTATAAGCATCATTTAATCATTTTAGTTAATATTGTCTGTTTTGTTGATATTTGGTTCTTAAGTCGAAAGTGGACTTCTTACAATTACATGTTGTTCTTGTGGTCAAAGGTTCATTATATCCAGAATGATATTAATTATTTGGATATCATATATATCATATATATCAAGAATATACATGTATTTATAATATTACACAATCATTTAGAGGTATAAAATGAAATGCACCGTTCATGGAGACGGTAAGCCATACGTACGCATGAGCGCTACTTTCATTTCTATGTCATATTAATGGAATTAAAACTAAATGAGAGATGTGTATATTTTAATTCCATAATTATATTAATCATTTATATGTAACATACATCATATATATCCATTATATATATGTACTTATAATAGTACATTACATTTGGGGATAAGAAATGTAATGCACCATTCATGGAGACGGTAAGTCGTACGTACGCATAAACGCTACTTTCATTTCTATATCATACATTAATGGAATGAAATAATAATGATATAAAGGTATATTATAATTCCAGTATAACATCATATATAATAACTTCAAATCCATCCTTTATACGTCCCGCATATGGCATTAACGAATCAAATCACTTTGAGGGGGCAGTAGTCTGTACTTCCTAAAATGAAGATATTGCGTATACCCATAATGGAAGCCATAAAGGTATGCCATAAATGAAAAATAAATAATCTTAAGGTAAACATAAACATATTATATATCATATATAAATATAGTGGCATCTTAATTTCCACCTTTTAAGGTTTTAGAAAAATATTGAACAATCATCGTTTTGTGAGGCAGAAATTTTCCATCCATAGAAATAGTATGTTATTTAACCATTAGATGTAGGTGTGTGTAGTTGAAGCTCTAATTATTCTTATAAAAACATCCTATTATATTAAAGATACTGTAGTTGTTATAAAAGAAATGAATAAAAAGAGTTTAGGGGGTTGGAGAAGCAAAATAAAACAAAAGAACACAAGTGAAGACATTACCTTAAAATCGGGTAACTCTCTTAGATTTGAGCTCAAAGGCTTCCTTGGTAAGACTTCTGCCCAATGTAAGGCTTCTAGGAGTAAGATAGGGATGTTTAGAGACAAAAAGAGTGGAACTTGGCCGATCCAAAGGCTTGAGAGGTGTGGGTAAGAAGGTAGATGTGGGGGCGTTTTATAAGAGGAGAGGAGGGGCACTCTTGGAAAGTTAAGAAAAGATACTTTATTATAAAATTATTTTCGGATAAAAAGGGTCCCAAAATTTTATATTTAGAGGATAAGGTGATAAGGTTCTAAATCCACCCATACAACAGGTTTTTTACATGTGTAGGTATTAGATTTTACATTATCTTTTCATTTTATTTAAATCGTTAAATAATGAGGTAATCGCTGCATCATCTTGGTGTCATAAATAATTTAATTTATATAATGTCTAAAAATTATAAAACAAATATAATGATGTAGGAAGTCATTTTATCTTTCTAATTAATATTTATAGTCAAAAATATAACTTTTATAACCCCATTTAAAAATTGTTTTAGTAAAACAACTCATGTTTGTGACATTTTTATTTTAACTTTAAATAAAAAGATACAAATGTCATTTTCCTACCAAAGTGGCACCATGGGGTCCACAAGTTTAACCATGAATTTTCTTGGTCGGCCATGACACATACAATAAGGGTAGGACATGTGTCTAGGTCATTTGATATTATTAAAACATTACTTTTACCTTAATCTACACTAATTACCTCTAATCGCGATTAATAAACATAAAAGTTACTATACACAAAATAAAATTAATCACATTGAAATAAATTTTACCTATTAATGACAACCATTTATGTCAGATTCTTGAAAGTCAAAACATAGAAGTGGTAAAATTTCATTTAAACGAAAAATCTGTTTTTTAAGTACCAATTAGTGGTTTCACTATTAATCAAAAATTGAAGTTTTCCAGAAAAATAACAAAACATCACCCTAAGATATATTTGATATTCTGAATTCAAAAATGATGTCTATTTTACAAAATTCAAAACATATAAGTTGCATTAATTAATTTAATAATTAATTCCCGCTGTCAAAACAAATAGCGTGTTTTTATGAAACAAAATGTATCTAAAGATTGGCACTAGTTTAAGTCTAATTTCAAAGTGAAATTAATTCCAATGACCACTATTGGATTAAATGGTAAAAATATATTCTAATTTCACGTTAAAACCAATTCAAAAGATAATCTAATAATATCAATAAATTTGATTAAAAAGAGGGTTTGAATCAAAATACAACATTTTTCACTATTCATTAAAAATGTTCTTTATCGGAAAAATACCAAAAATTTACACAAAGTAAATTTTGATGTCTTGATTCTAAAGAAGATTTTTATTTGGTCCAATAGAATTTATAATAGTGACCAAAACTATATTTAATGACGGTTCGCCATTAAAAGGCGATAAGTGGACCTTTAGTGAAAATTAGAGTATATATGCCTAAAATTGAATTCTATTCGTATTTTAATCGTTTATCCTTTATTAGATAAATGTAAAAACATTTAACAAACATATATAATCATATGTTATTTATTTCTATTCATTACCCTCAATACAACGGCTACGTGTTAACTACAATTTAAAATAATATTATGATATTACTAGTGTGAAACGTAAGTTTTCAAAGAAACTCATTGTTGCGTATCGAGTACGCTATCTAACATAAAGACCCCTTTAATGTCAAATAAATATTTAATTCGCAAATATTAATAAATATGAAAATTTATTACTCTTTATTTACCTGGGATGTCACATCCTTCCCCCCTTTTAGTAATTGCGTCCTCGCAATTTTATTCACTTATCAAAATAAGTGGGGGTATTTATCCCTCATAGCATTTTCAGATTCCCATGTTACCTCTTCAACCATATGGTTTTTTCAGAAAACCTTTACCTGGTGAATTACCTTATTTCAAAACAATTTCTATCTTTGGTCAAGAATATGGATTGGTTGATATTTATAAGAGAGATTCTCTTCCAACTGAACTACCTCTCGGCTCAAAACATGAGATGGATCTGGCATATAATTTTTTTCAACATCGAAAAATGAAAAACATTGTGTAACTGAGATAAACTCGGAGGTAAAGCCACTCTATAAGCAACTGATCCCACTTTCTCCAGAATTTCATATGGTCCAATGAACCTTGGACTCTTCTTTCCTTTCTTACCAAATCGCATCACACTTTTCCACGGCGAAACATTGAGAAAAACATGACCACCTACCTCGAAAGATAGATCCTTCCTCCGGTTATCCGCTTAAATTTTCTGTCTGCTCTGAGCTGTTCTCATGTGTTTCTGAATCAACTGATCTTTTTCAGCCATCTCTTCTACCAATTCTGGTCCCATAAGCTTCCTTTCACCTACTTCATCCCAAAAAGTTGGAGTTCGACACTGCTTCCCATATAATGCTTCAAACGGAGCCATCTGTATACTGGAATGAAAACTGTTATTATAAGAAAAATCAACCAAAGAAAGATGGTGGTCCCAACTTCCCTGATAATCCATCGAACAAGCACGTAGCATATCTTCCAAGGTCTGAATTGCTCGTTCTGACTGCCCATCTCACTGAGGATGAAAAGCTGTACTAAAATTTAATTCAGTACCCAACGAATTCTGAAGGCCTTTCAAAAAGATAAGAGTAAACCTGGGATCACGATCAGATACAATGGATAGGGGAACTCCATTCAACCTGACTATCTCTTTAAGATACAATCATGAAAGTTGATCTAGAGAGAAAGTATATTGAATATGAAGGAAATGAGAAGATTTAGTGAAGCAACCAACAATAACCCAGATTGCATTATTACCTCTAGATTTCTTCGGTAATCCCACAACAAAGCCCATGGATATATTTTTTTATTTCCACTCTGGCACTCGTAAAGGATGAAGCATCCCTTTCGGTAACTGCCGCTCTGCTTTAACCTGCTGACAAGTCAATCACTTCACAGTAAAATCACCAGTATTCCATTTAATTCCATCCCACCAGAAATACTCCTGAATATCTCTATACATCTTAGTACTTCCTGGACGAGCCTTCTAAACCAGATCTACCTTTTTCTGCAACTCATTGTCTTGCTTCTGTGCTTGATTAATTCTCTCTGATAGAGATGATGTCAGTGATACTTGAAACAAAACAGAAGAACTTCCTGCACCAATAACTTCTATGCCAAAGGTCATCAAATCAAAAACCAAAGGATCTCGTTCTAAACGTAGCATGGTTAATGAAGCATTACTTTTTCGACTCAAAGAATCAACCACTTTATTTGCTTTACCCAAATGGTAATGAATTGTACAATCATAATATTTGATTAATTCTAGCCATCTCCTCTGTCTCATGTTAAATTATTTCTAAGTGAATATATACTTTAAAATTTTTGATCAGTATATATTTCACACTTTAATCCATACAAATGATGCCTCCAAATTTTTAGAGCAAAAACAACAGCAGCTAATTCCATATCATGTGTAGGGTAATTTACCTCATGAGTTTTCAACTGACGTGAAGCATATGCAATTACCTGATCATTCTTCTTAAGGAAACATCCAAGTCCCTTCAACGAAGCATCACTGTATATAAAAAACTCACCATTCCTAGAAGGAAGTTCCAAAACTGGAGCATTCAATAAATCTTTTTTTCAACTCTTGAGTCAACTGAGCCATCACTGTAAAAATTGTTTAGTTCTGATTCTGACCATTTCAGGATACTAATTTGAAAGGTCATTTCCCACTGTATTCCTTTCCATAAAATCTATTCCGTTTCCTCTATAAAATACCATTCTTAACACAGAAATATCTTAGGCGAAGCAACATGGTAATCTTTAAATGCTATATCATTTCAATCATACCAAAAATTAATTTATAAATTTAACAATTTTCTAACTCCTAATGTGGTCTAAACCGACCTCTAATACCAACTATAAGGCCCCAGCCTTAAACCTTTCTTAATATTGAATTAAATGAATAATTCACAATGAGGATCTTTTCAGGTTTAGTGTTTTAGAGAATTAGGACATAACTATTACATCTCAAAATATTACAAAGTATAGACTTATACTAACTTTCTGTAAAATAAAAACTCTTAGAAAGAAACATTTCTAGTTCCATGTTTTATATAGCATGACTTTCCCGTGATCCCATCCTTGACCATATTCCACATTATGTCCTGTGAAAAACATTTCAAAAAACATTGGGTGAGCATAAAAAGCTTAGTAAGGGATACACAATGAATGAAAACTGTTAGTTTTTCAAAACAGCAAATAACTATGTATACTTTATCAAAGTTATACTTTTCACCATTATGAAGTAGTAAAAACTCTTCACTGAATAGAAGATCATTACTTTCCCTTTTGTAACCAAAAGGTTACCATAAAACCCATATAAAGATCACATAACATATAAAGGTAACTTGGGACATAAACATACATAAATGGAATAACCATACGGTTGACTTCCACACATATCACTTAATGGAATATCCATACGGCCGACTTCCATACCCAATGCATTAGAGGTTATAACATAACCACCCATCCTGGTATTCACAGCACCACCCATCATATTGTTTATCACGTAACCACCTGTCAAATGTCCAAGTACCATTATAAAATCATAAGACATAAAACAAATATAATGGAAAGAAAACATTTCCACACTTTGATCACAATATATCAATTAAATATATTGTCATAAAAAATCCATTATAAAAACCATTTTCAATACCAAAATACATAAAAGAGTATATGGTATTTATTTCATTTTAAAAACATTACGGCTTTTTGAGGAAGCCAAAGACCAAATAATACTTGTTGCGGCAGAAAAAGGTCATTGTCACCGCGTACGTTAAAATAAATATTCCTTTTTGTCATTTAGTAAAACGCTTCTTAGAAAAAGATTCCTTTTGTATAAAAGTAAAAGTCAAAGGGGTTTGTACATCATATAAAAGAAAGTTGTGTAAAAAATGAAACATGCCTTAATGAAAAGAGATTGAGACGAAGTCCCTTACAAAGATCATTTTTTAAATAAAATAGATCTATTATGTGTATTCAATATATTTACACATAAAGAAATTATAAATACCAGATAAGACATAATAATATCATGACATAATTTGAAAGTACCAGATTAACCCAAAGAATGGAAATTGGGTTAAGAAGTTCCCTTACCTCGTGTCCGACGTGACTAGATTGCTCTTTAATGTCCTGAATAATAAACCACTCTTAATTTCTACTTGCTTAAGAACCTTTTTCAATCTTACTATTCCTTTTATATCAATTATTTCCATGTTATAATTCTTATGTAATCATTTAAGTTAATAATGTTTGTTTTGTCGATATTTGGTTCTTAAGTCGAAAGTGGAATTCTTAAAATTACATGTTGTTCGTGGGGTCAAAGGTTCATTATATCCAGAATGATATTCATTATTTGGATATCATATATATCATATATATCCATCATATTCATGTATTTATAATATTACATAATCATTTAGAGGTAAGAAATGAAATGCACCATTCATGGAGATGGTAAGTCGTACGTACGCATGAACGCTACATTCATTTCTATGTCATATTAATGGAATTAAAACTAAATTATAGATATGTATATTTTAATTAGAAAATTATATTAATCATTTAGATGTAACATACATCATATATATCCATTATATATATGTACTTATAATAGTACATTACATTTGGGGATAAGAAATGAAATGCACCGTTCATGGAGACGGTAAGCCGTACGTACGCATGAACGCTACTTTCATTTCTATCTCATAATTTAATGGAAAGAAATAATAATGATATAAAGGTATACTATAATTCCAGTATAACATCATATATAATTACTTTATATCCATCCTTTATACATCCTACATATGGCGTTAACGAATCAAATCACTTTGAGGGGGCGGTAGTCCGCACTTCCTAAAATGAAGATATCGCGTATACCCATAATGGAAGCCATAAAGGTATTCCATAAATGAGAAATACAGAAGCTTAAGGAAAAAATAAACATATTATATATCATATATAAATATAGTTACATCTTCATGGCCACCTTTGATGGTGTTAGAAAAATATTGAACAATCATCGTTTTGTGAGGCAGAAATTCGCTATCCACAGAAACAGTATGTTCTTTAACCATTATATGTTGGTGTGTGCAGGTGTAGCTCGAATTCTTCTTATTAAAACATCCTAGTATATTGAAGATATTTTATTTTTTACAAAATAAATTAATAAAAAGATTTTAGGGGGTTGGAGAAGCAATATAAAACAAAATAACACAAGTGAAGACATTACCTTAAAATCGGGTAACTCTCTTAAATTTGAGCTCAAAGGCTTCCTTGGGAAGACTTATGACCAAATTGAGGCATCTAGGAGTAATAGAGGGATGTGTAGAGACAAAAAGAGAAGATATTGGCTGAACCAAAGGCTTGAGAGGTGTGGGTAAGGAGGTAGAGGTGGGGGCCTTTTACAAGAGGAGGGGAGGGGCACTCTTGGAAAGTTAAGAAAAGATACTTTATTATAAAATGATTTTCGGATAAAAAGGGTCCCAAAATTATATATTTATATGATAAGGTGATAATGGTTCTAAATACACCCATAAAATAGGTTTTTGACAAGTTTAGGTCTTATATTTTACATTATCTTTTCATTTTATTTAAATCGTTAAATTATGTGGTAATCGTTGCTTCATCATGGTGTCATAAATAATTTAATTATTTAATGTCTAAAAATTATAAAAAAAATATTATAATGTAGTAAATCTGTTTATATTTATAAGGAATATTTATAGTCAAAAATCTGAGTTGTATAACCCCATTTAAAAATTGTTTTAGTAAAACAACTCATTTTTTGTGACATTTTTATTTTAACTTTAAATAAAAAGATATTAATGACATTTTCGTACCAAAGTCGCTATATGGGGTCCCCAAGTTGACCCATGAATTTTCTTGGTCTTCCATGACACATACAATAAGGGTAGGACATGTGTCGTGGTCATTTCATATTATTAAAACATTACTTTTACCTTAAACTACACTAATTACCTCTAATTGCGATTAATAAACATAAAAGTTACTATTCACCAAAAAATTATTTTAATCCCATTGAACCATATTTTACTTATTAATGACATCTATGTATGTCGGATTTTTGAAATTCAAAACACAGAAGTGGTAAAATTTCATTTAAACGAAAAATCAGTTTTTTAAGTACCACTTAGTGGTTTCACTATTCATCAAAAAATTGATGTTCTTCAGAAAAATACCAAAACTTCACCCTAAGATATATTTGATATTAAAAATTCAAAAATGATGTCTATTTTACAAAATTCAAAACATATAAGTTTAATTAATTAATTTAATAATTAATTCCCACTGTCAAAACAAATAGCATGTTTTTATGAAACAAAATGTATCAAAATATTGGCAGTAGTTTAAGTCCAATTTCAAAGTAAAATTAATTCCAATGACCACTATTGGATTAAATGGTAAAAATATATTCTAATTTAACTTTGAAATGAATTCAAAAGATAATCTAATCATATTAATAAATTAGATTAAAATGTGGTTTTGAATCAAAATACAACATTTTTCACTATTCATTAAAAATGATCTTTATCGGAAAAATACGAAAAATTTACACAAAGAAAATTTTGATGTCGAAATTATAAAGATAAATTTTATTTGGTCCAATAGAATTTATAAGAGTGGCCAAAACTATATTTAATGATGGTTCTCCATTAAAAGTCGATAAGTGGACCTTAAGTGAAAATTAGAGTATATATGCCTAAAATTGAATTATTTTCATATTTTAAGCCTTTATCCTTTACTGGATAAATGTAAAAACATTTAAAAAACATATATAATCATATTTTAGTTATTTATATTGATTCCCGCCAATACAATGGCTACGTTTTAAATACCATTTCAAATAATATTATTATATTACTAGTGTGCAACGTAAGTTTTCCAAGAAACTCATTGTTGTGTATCGAGTACGCTATCAAACATAGCAACCCCTTTAATGTAAAATTAATATTTAATTCTAAAATATTAATAAATATGAAAATGTATTATTCTTTATTTACCTGGGATGTTACAATGTATTTATGATTTATATGGTTTCACTTTTCTTATGATGAAATATCCATTTGTTATATATGAATTATGTGATGATGGGATTATGTCTATGAAACCCATTTTATTCTTTGGGTTATGATGAATGTTTTAAGATTATTTTGTGGCACAAGTAAGAATGATTTCATTATGCGATGGGGGGGGGCTTTATCTCCCTCCAATTCATTGGGTAACGATTTATATCTCATGAGATAGACATGGATGGAATGGTAAGTTAATACAGTTCAGTATTACAGGACTGGAAAGAAGAGCGAACTCGATTAAGAATGGGACTTTTTCCACTAAGATGGTCTTGGAAGAAATTCCTTGGCTACTATGGAATTCATAACATGTGCTTAATGGATGCCACAATTAACTGTTTTATTACCATGCTAGTTTACCATGATTAATGTTCCTTTATGATCTATTGCCTTGTGTACTTCCAAGATTTATGTCTTTGCTCATGATTTTGATGTTTAGATTTTATGTTCATGTTTCTGCATTCAAATGTTTATAGATTGTTTTATGTTCTCTATGCTTACCCTTACTGAGAATTTGAGCTCACCCTTTATATGTTTTCTTTTCCCCAGGACATAAAGAAAGGTTTTAGGTAAGAAAACAAAATGGGATGATCTTTATGGGAGATATTGAAGATCTTTCACCATGATTAGAATATTATTTTCTGATTTTACAAAGACACTAAAATATTACGGTCCTTGTGTGTCTGTTTTCGTTATGTATTAAGTATTCTTAAAAATTAATGTAATGTCTATGTATGTCAAGCTTTGTTTCTCTAAATTTTTATCCTCTTTTAATCTGATATTGGGGATTTTATGTTCCATTTTATCAATTTTCTCTTGATGAAAACATTATTCATAGAATATCTCCTTAAAAGATCTCCATTCAAGATTCTCTATCTTGAAATCCTATTTAATATTCTGAATTAGTGACCATTGTTAAACCAAATATTCTTTTAGATGATATAACTCTTCAAAAACCATTTTCCTTTGACTATAAAATATTAAAAATATTTTTTGGGATTCGATCCATTTTTCAGCTATCAAAAAATTTGTAGTTCCATAGAATGATTGAGGTTTTTATTGCATGAATAAGTACAGCATGTTTATACATTATTTTGGATTGGTATGTTTCCCAATGTGGGTGAGGTTATTTTTCATAACTAGGGATAACTTTTCTAATATGGTTTTGATCTTATCATCTCGTATTCAAGGACCATCATCTTTATTTAGAGGAACATCATTACATTCACTACAGATGTTGATGAGGTTCACATTACTTCAATTTGTATCCATATATAAATATTAGAAAACAAATTTTTACAAAATAAATGTTAATTATAAAATATTATTTCAATTTGGTTTTATAGGAAAAAATACCTTATAATCTAAGGTTATCCATAATATTTGTGATATATAACTATATTCCCCTAAATCTAGTCCCTAATCATTTTATTAAACTTACTATAATGCCAATTATAACAACACTATCTCACGAAACCTATATCTTTTTGTTATATTACATTTTTTTATGAAATATAAGATTTTTCTAATGATTCAACTTCTATGTGGCCTTATAAGACTATATAATTTCATATTTTTTTATATTACACATATGAAAGTTGAATATGAAAAAAAAAATGAGAAAAATATTATATCCCAAATAAGATCCTCTAAAATTATAAATTTTTATCTTTGTGGTCTCTAGGGTAAATGAAAAAAATAAGGGTGTGATCAGATGCTCTATAAGGTGTATTTTATAGTGGAATATATCGTAGAATAAGAAACAAATAAATAGTACGGAGGAAATAAATTATTAATACAATTATGTAATCAAATGAAACTGAGGTAATACTATTTTGATGACAATAAATAAAAAATGAATAATAAATAATGATCTCATAATTATGGAATTAATAATGTCAGATATCAGAAACTATTTATCAAGCATTATTCCAAGACATCATATGTAAATAGGTAAGGAATATAATAATACACAAGCATGTTTTTTCTATGATACATATTGATGCATCAATTGGAAATCTATAATAGGCCCCACCTATCACTAATTAAGTCTAATGAATTTATAATAAAAAGGGATGAATAAACTACACAATATAATGTAGAAATGTCTTGGTAATCAATAAACATATGTACTGAAATAATAAGTTTTTAGGATTTTTAGTATTTTCACAATCAAAAAATAGAAATTTGTAATTATCTTGGAGAATATCTAATAATAATCATAGAAAATATGACTTATTGTCAAAAAATATAAATATCATTATCAATGTAATTAATATAAGCTAGTGGAGAGGATGCATTTAATGGTTTGTGATATAAATGGTTGGAGACCAAAGAAATGGTTGTAAAAACCATCACGAAGGTATATAAAGAGCCTATGTATTATCCAAATAATATCCCCCAGTAGGGTTTACTTTGGAGATCAGTCCTGGGGCCACTCAGTATGCACTGAGTGGAGATTTAGTGGATACTTTACCAAATATTTTTAGAGTGATTACAAATAGGTTCATATATTCCACATCTTCATCGACTTTTCATGTCTTTATGTAAAATTTCAATTGAAATCCCATGTAGGATAAAATTTACAATAAATAATTAAATACTATGAATAATGATAAAATCAAGATATACAATATTAAAGGGGATGAAATTACAACATATGATATAAAACATATCGTTTAACATAATCTAGAATGTAGAAATTTAAATTTTAGATAAAGTATTATTACCATTAATCCTACTTAGTGTAATATGATTTATATTATTGTATAAGAAATTTACTATGTATATAAAAAATTTCAGAACCATATTCATAGATATAAGATTTATCATACTTAATTAATAATTATTATAGAATATTATTTTTGTTAGTTCTTTTATATTTTTAATATAGAGTATGAGTAATCATGATCATTTTGAAGTAGACTCATAATCGCAGTGTTGTAATTCATTCATATCCCAAATTTCATTATTTTCTTATCATGAAATTTTCATTAAATAATTATTTAAAATAATTTATAATGTAATAGTTTCATTTAAATAAATTTTTTGGTATGGTACTTATAGTGGAAATTGGTGATGAGAAAATTTTAGAGTTCTTTAATAATACATTGGTATCTAATAAACTATTTTTTATATTAATATTTATAATTCATGAAATAAAATAAAATAATTATTTAATTATAAATAACAAATATTATAAGAAATTAAATTCATAAAGTCATCTTTGATATAAGTTTATTTTATTGTTTAACTAGGTGGTTAAACTGATTTAAACAAGAACACACTATATATATTAGAATATTTTGTAGTGATTTAGTTGTAATATCATTATACCAGAACATTAATAACAATATATAGTAGTTATTATTGTAAAATATCATAATTGGAATGATAAATATTAAAAATATAACTTATATGATGTTATTAAATAGTACAAAGAAATCATTTTCTTCTCTTATAATGCTATTTTGGATGATTTTATTTTACACAGTTGATTAGTGTTCATAATGTTAACATGTTGACCAATATTAATTAACATAACCATAATAATTTACTAAAAAAATATTTATCTATTAAAAATATTCTCATTACCATCCATAAAAATAAATTTTGAAAAAATATAAACATTCATTTCATTGATGTGGTAATTGGAACGTATATATGGTTCATTCTTTCATTTTCTAAATAATTAGAGAAATATATAATACATGTTATCATTTAGACAAAAATTAATTTACAAATATCATACTTATTTAGTAAATTAAATTTGATGACCATCTATTTATGTTGACAGAGGAAAATGAAACATTAATATTTGTGGATGTGGTAGTTTGAACTTAAGAACAAATATCATGTCTTTCATTAGTGAAAATAGGAAAATATCATAATATTTATAACATTAGAAAAAAATATTAAGTATATAAAAATGATGATTTTATTGTATAATAGTAAAAAAAATATTTGGAAAAATAGTATATAAAATAAAAAAAATTAGGTAAAATTATTACAAATGTTCATGACATGGGACTTCCCATGGAGGACTCCATATAATTAGAGGCTTAAATCTGATATAATAAAAAATTATATACTTTCTAGTTAAAAATATTACAGGTGTTGAAAGGGTAGTGAGATCCCCTTCTCTATCTGTTGAAAATGTATTCTTATAAATATTTCAACTTAGTATAAATAGTTCATTTGTTTCACATGGAAAGTGTCTCCAAAAATGGATAATAATATTGAGAGGTGATATAAGGCTGATATTACATTTATACTATTATTTTATTCATGTTTAAATTTTTTTTAATCCCTTCACGATTAGAATTTTCTAATTTACCAATTTTCGTGTTATCGTGGATTTTTTTTAACCAATGTAATATACCTTTAATAGTTAAAGAATAAAATAAACCATATTTCATAATTTAGAGCAACTAATTAAAAAGTATAATTTTCCTTTTATCAGATAAAATTATTATATGTTAAAAAACTCAATTTCAAAATTAACTCAAGTATTTGATGAAACAAATTTTAAAGGAAAGTATATTTTTAAGATCAAAAATAATTTTTACAAAAAGATTGCCAAGGTGTATTATTTTAATTATAAAATTGGTTTGTTATAAAAAACATTGTGTATTTCAAGGAAATTCCTAATATATTATTCTAAATAAAAAATTAACTAAAAATACATAAAAGGGGTTCTACTATTTGAAAAAATTAATTAAGTTCATAAAGTGATAAAAATCGGTTTTATAAATTTATAACAATATTTCAAAACTTATGGTTTTACTCTATAAATGAATATTTGATCAAATAAAATGTTTTATATTTTATAAATAATTTCACAAATAATAATAATGCCATAAATATTTTATTTTTTATAAAATAATATCTTATCTATTAACCTAAAATAAACTCTTCGAAAAAAAATTTATTCTTAAACTAATATTGACATTATAAATAAAAAAATGAAGATTATTTTTTAAAAATAAAATTTAACTTTTAAAATAATTTTACAAATTAAAGCAATTTGGAGTGTGAATTACGTATTATCTTTTTGATGTAGTGGTTATGTGCTATAATAGGGTCCCAAGTATTACAATTATGAACATTCATCAAAATATAACACAGTTTCTTCTCACATTGTACTCTAATTATAAATATCCAAATTAATACATTCCTTTATGACTTAGGGAAATAAATTATTACTAGTGAGCATAGATGCTCATTAAGAGTAAAAATGGGAGATATCAATTGATGATAATAGGTGAAAATTAAATAATCAATATATTATCGGAATATGATCATAACCTATGAAGACATACTCAATAAGATATAAATCAGGTATCATTATTCATGGAGTAATGTATTTTCATTAAAAAATACACGGAAAATAATATTTTGGAATCATCAATAACTAATAAAGAGCCACAAGAGCATATCTAAAGCATATGACAAAAGTTTTTTAATTCACATAATTATTTAAACTAATTAATAACATCCAATACCATCATAAAATAGTACATAGATTCTCATAGTAGTTTTAGTTAACTCACCATTCCATTTCATATTATCACGTGACATTTCAAGATTTTCCTAATTAATTTTAGTGATATATCATTTTGGTTTCACCCACCACATAATGAAAAAAAATTATATGTGATCTATAATATTACAAAAAAACTCAACATTTTATAATAGATTAATTAACCTATGGGAAAGAAACAGGTTTCATTAAAAAAATTAAAACAACATCATCATAATCCATCCAAAAAATATTGTGTATATTATAATAAGATAATAACCCAAATAAATCAAAACAATCATTAATGGATGTTGACATATATGAAGATTACTATTATAAAAACATTAGAAATAATTTTCAAAAAACATAAAGCGATATACTTTTCATGTCGTAGAATTATAAAATGAAAAAATAATATAATAGAAGGAATATGATATTATTGGAAACCCCATGGAAAAATGGAAATTAATTTAGATTACTATGAAAGGACCTGATACTGTGATAATAAATTCATGAAATATATGTTAAAAACATACCTTTAACAATTTTTTAATGAAAGTAAAAAAAGTGAGCTATACGGAAAAAATTTGAAAATTTTCATTTTAACCGTATAAAAGGAAAGTAAAATTTTTCATAAAATACCATTATCAAAAGTTAATTTATTGATAAAAATTTTCATAAAACAATTCTAAGAGCATCTACATGATGGAGATAGATAAATGTCAAAAATAAGAGAAATAAGGTTGAATTTTCTTTTAATATATGATGGCTTATTACTAAACCAAGAAGGGTAAGAAATGATAAGAAGAAATGTGAATCCAAAAAATAACTTGAGGAGAAGATAATAAATAATATTTAATTAATAAAGTGCATAAAATTATCGTAATTTGAACTGAAACATAAGAAATACCTATATAAAAGTTAGATTGTGGCCTCAGCTCATATAATAATGGTATCCTTTGAATTGAAACCTCATTAATGGGAGAAATATATATATACTAGAAACTCCACATAATAATCATGATATTTATCAGAAACTTTATTCATGGTATGTATATATATCACAAAAAATAAATAATGAGAGGAATATAAAACATATCTCAATGAAGGTAAATTGTGATAAGGAGACCCTTACCTCAAGTCATGACTTTATTATTAGATTTTTTAACCTCATATATAATAAATTTATATATATTATACATATTTACCATAAAATTATTTATACTTATCTGTCTATATATAATTTCATTTATAATTTTTAATTTCACAATTATTAAAAAACCCTCATTAAAATATATATTTGGGTGTTAATTTTTTCATTTTCCTTACACATTTCGGTTTAATGGTGCATGTAGTTTCACATATTTCAAGGAATTAAAGTCTTAATAATTTCATAAATATATTATTTCTTTTATTTTATAATATATTATAACCCACCATGTTAGCTGATGATGAAAATAGAATATATGTCTTCATGGGGTGGATGTTCACAAAAAACAAGGGTGTTGTTTTCAATTTTCAATTGAATGAAAATAGTAAATTAAAAAAAATGCAGCTTTATATAATCATAATTACATTTATAAAAATAAAACCTTTTCCTTAAATTTGTATATGTTAGCATACCTGGGAGGTAGTGATGAATAATTAGATACATCACTTCTTTGAGGTGATAGATTTCACATTTTCACTAACAATATTTACATTTTTTTACGGTTGGTAGGGAGGAATTAAATGATTACTACATTAACATAATAAAATTATAGTATAACTTTTACTCTATTTTACATATTTTATCATTTTTAGAGTACATTTGGATGAGGTAGATGATGAAATAAATGAACATAAATGAAAAATGACTGAATAATAATAATTTTTTTACTCCTTGGAACAACTCATTTAAAAATTTATTATGACTTTTAATTGTGGTTAATTTATTATAAAAGGACTCTTAGGATATTTATATGAATTTTAAGAAGGTATTTTTGTATATTTATTTTCCAAGATAATTCATGGTATGTGATGAATAGTGGGGTAGTTAAGGGTATCTTCTATAAGTGAGAGGGGTGAAACTTTTGTAAATAACCATAACATTTTATTAATGTAATATAATATTCAAATTAAATGGGATATAAAATTGAAAAATAATGGATATAGAAAACTGTAGGACTGTTAATCTGAAGAGAATTCATTTTGAGACAACTTTTAACATAATTTCTCTTGTATCCCTTTTTTAACTTCTTTTCAATAATTTACACTATCAAAAGTAACAGATTTTTTACCCTTAATAAAAAAATTATTATTTAAATAAATTTACATTGTTATATAATTATATTTTCCCATTTCAATAATTAATTCCATTTTATTAAATTCAATTTCTAATGTGATAAAAATTAACTCTAAAATAATATTTTTATAACGTATTCAAACATTTTTCAGAAAACAATTTACATAGGTTTCAAAATATTAATCATAGGATTATAAAATTAAACATAATATTTTAAATGTATAAATTATTCTATTATATACATTTTTTATTTGTAAAAGGTTTTCATACATTTTTACTTCATTTATATATCTAATAATGTCATATAATCCAGGATATTTGCTACAATACTATTTTTTACTATCCACCTAAAAATATATTTCTAAACAATTTAATTAAATATAATTTTTTTCTATGGAATCCAAAAACTATGTACATTTTTTAAAACTGAAATTTTTAAATTTAGAAAATCATTTGTTAAATAAAAAATATATGATATTCAATAAAAATAATGCTATTGAAAAAACATTTATTTTAACCCATGAATCATTAAATTCACATTCCATATAGTTATATATTTCATGGATGATATTAATTTATCTTACAATTAATTTCATTAATGTAATTTATTAATATAATAATTAGTGATTAATAATGATACATGTTTTTATAATAAATAATTATAATATTTTTTATTTACTTCAAAATTTTATTATTATTTTTAATTTTCGTAATGATGTTTGACATTACATTTAAATAATTTATTAATATTTAAAATTCATTATAATAAAGTATAATGTGGTTTATTTTAGTTAAGTGTAGTGTATGATACAATCTAACAAACACATCAAATTTTTTTAAGGACTAATTTACTGTAAAATCATCACATTATATGAAATTCATCCTCGAACATTTTTTATTTTAATGTAAATATATGAAAGTATTGTTTCTTCATTACATCCTAAGGATCCCACATAGCTTCCTCAAATACATCAATTTTCACATAAATAAAATTCATGGTAATTGTTCTTGTTATGCAACACCTTTCCTCTTCGATCTAAAATGTCCACCGGTTGTTTCTCATGTAAAAGATATTACCCATCTATGTTTCCTATATTATTACTACATATTAATGATTATGTATGTATATCCTACAAAGTGATAAAAGGAGTATATAATGAACTTGGTAGAGGTTTGGTGGAAATGAAAATAAATAAGCTACAACCAAGATACGGTCAACAATCTCAAATTGACTAATGTATCTGATCTTCATCTCCACTTTTTATTAATGTATAAAAAATAAATCACAAATATATATTCATAATAATACCTTGTAAAAACATTTAACTCAAGATCCCACAAATGAGTTTTATCCAAGATCTCTTATCGACACTAAGTATCCTTGATGTACTGTTTAATGGCTCTTACTTTCTCTTCCACTATCTATAATAGCTCAGGTCCCAAAATCATTTGTTCTATAACATTAATATTGTATTATATTTATTACCTTATATTTCCATTAAATAAATTAAAATATTATCATAAAAAAATTATTTTCTTTGTAATAATAAATTTATTTATAAAATAGTCAAACAAAAGAAAGTATAAGGGAATTTAAAAACCATAATTGTACTGGAAATTTAGTTAAAAAATAGAAAGATATACTTTAATAAATGACTTCGGAAAAAACTTATGAATGATCCCATATGTCTCATAACCTCTATAAAGCCCAAGATGATTATATTTCTCTCTAAAATTCATTTAAAACTGAGACCTAGAGAAGAAAAAAAATAAACTAGTGGATTTGATTGAAACTAAGTACCAAAGAAAGAGACCCTTAGTTTTAACTGTAACTACAAACTAAGAAAACTCAATTTAATTTTTGTTAGCATCTAAAGAAGAAGATAAAGAAGGTAGAGGTTTTTTTATGAATCCATTACAAAACACTCAACACTCTCTATAATAATTAAATGAGTATTAAAGATTAAGAGAGGGGGGAAGGTAGAATAAAATACTTTAATAATTACAAAATTGTTGAAAAATTGGTTTTATAACTGAGTAATTGAAACTATATTATAAAATTCATATCCCAGATTCCTTTAGAAAATCTATTATTTCTTGGCGAACTCTTACAAATGTTAATCATAGATTATTCCAAAATAATTTGGAGGTAATTCGTTATTTTAGGTGTCATAGATGATATCCAATCCTCCTTTAATGTTTATATGGATCCTTCATTTTGATCTAGAGTGTCCTTGGGTCGGGTTAATCCATTAATGATCTGAATCATATATTTTATAACAAAAATTAATAATCTTTGATTCTTTTGGATCTAATTAACCATCTAGCCGAGATGTCCCACCATCTAACTGGTGAAACATTGTAGGCTTCTTCATTATTCTTCTATGTATCATGTTTCCACTAGCTTCCTCTAGGTTGTTGGTAAGTTAAAAATATAAGTGGTGGATTGGTCCACTATCATCGGTTAGACAATTCCATTATACTGAGTTGCCAGTAACCTTGTATTGGATAGTTATTTCCATTGTATTGGGTAGATAGTTCTACCAAGTAGTGGAAATCTTGTAAAGAGTCCTCTTTGGTCCTCTTTATTCCTTTGTTACCAATGAATCCCTTTGAATATTTATATACAATGTGACTAATATACCATCAAAAAAAATCCGGAAACAATTTTTTTATATGATCATAAAAAAATATATGTTAAAAAATATTCCATTTTTGATGACCATATGCAATCATAAAATAGTAAAAAAATGATATGATTGAGGTTTAGAGGAAATTAGAAATAAGAAAATGAAGTAATGTTAGAAATATTGATTCTATGGAAGTATATGACTCCCCCTTGAATTGAGAACCATATCTTACATTGAAAAAAAATCTATTCTAAAAGATATATATTCCTGATTTTGGAAAAAAATTATCATTAAAATAAATTATTTTTTAATTATTCGTTAATTTTACATTTTCATATATGTTAGATTTTACTACCCCTTATACATTATAAATTATTCTCTATTTTTAATATATAACAATTTTATAAACCAAAATTTTTACATTTATAAGAGATAAAACAAATATAAGATTTTCAATGTGATTATAAAAATATGATTTTTAAAATTTTAAAAAGATTTTTCAGAAAATAATAAAATAAAATATTTTAAAAAACAATCAACCTTTGAATAAATAAAACAAAAACAATAAGATATTAGAAAAAAGATATTAAACATGTCATTATTAACTCCCCCTTAATAACATTAAAATGGTTTTATGGAGATATCTTCTATTTCAAGATCAATAATAATATATTTTCACATAATATCGTATTTTTTAATGTTTTCTCAAAAAAATTGATGTTGAATAGAATTATTTTTTGTGTGTGCATGCTGAACAGAATTTCCTAATATGCCTATGGAATTATAACTATCCCATTTAATTGAGATATTAAAAAATTGTATCCTAAAATCTAAAAGTGATTGTTTTATAAATTTAATTTTGGATTAACATATATATATATATATATATATATATATTTCTATTTAAGGTAGTTTAGTGGTTAGGTGTTTTTTTAATTATCTAGTGAGTTGAGATACAAAGAGTATTATCAGGTGGTTGTATGTTTTGGTTTTTTTCTCATTAATATAAGAGTAGGTTGAGGTTATTTTTCAATTTTCTACAAGATTTATTCTTTGATTTTTTCATTTTTATTCATCAATTTATAATCATTGATTTATTTTCATTCCCATAAATCCATAATTTTCATGAATCATTCTATGATTAAGTGTTAATTTTTTTTATGTGGTTAATAATTTGGTGTGTGGCTTGAATTTTCAAGGATATACATGAAACCATTTGAGATGGATGGAGTTTTTTATAATACATGGGTTTACAGTTAGAAGGGTTTCTAGGTATGAGGTATGATATCTCACTTATAACTTAGTTTAGTGGTCAAAGTATAGATCTATTTCAATTTCATATTGAGTAATTTTTTTATTATGTTATCTTTTCCCTTTTTGATGATATTGGATTTCATGTAATTACAAGGATTTGGGTAATGGAAATTTTAATTTCATTTTGGTTGAAAATTATTTGAGGTAAGGGGATCAGTCATCAGATAATTATAATTATTTATAGATGTTTTCGTTTTTTATGTTCTTGGTGGTAGATTTCATATCTGGGATGTTCATTATGGCTGGTGGAATTTTTTGGTCCCCTTTTTTGATTTGATGAATCATGGTTTTCTTGGTGGATCTCCCTTAATAAAATAGGCTTCTCATTATTTCCACCACATTACAGTATTTTTAAATAATGGGGAGACCAATTCTATATGTACATATTCTTAGAACCTTTGCATATAATGTTTATGAGTTGGTTTGTTCTTGTATATGTTTTCTATTTCATGACGACTGGGTCATTGGTTTTGAGGAGTCATATGTTTTACCCAAATTTCTCTATCTCTTTGGAACTTATTATTTTTTCTTAACCCCCACACCACTGACGTAGGTGTTGTGGATTTTAGTTTCACATTTATTTTACCTTTTTAGTGATATTATATGCTCAGATAGTAGCATAATGGGCCAAATTTTGACGCATGTATGTCGTTGTCATATTATATTTTATATTATTTTGGGTAAATAATTTTTTTTAGATTTTTTAATTTTAAATTCAATTTTAATGAAAAAAATTTTATATCCCACAACTATTGTGGGTGATTTATTAGAGACCATGCAGAAGCCAGAGTGTATAAACCATTTAAATTAATTTTGTTATTTCATGGTTTTTTTGAACATGATGACCTCAGTTGGTTCTAATCCATGTGATTTCTAGTTTAAACTATGAAATTTAATTTTGGATTGTAGTATTAGCACATGACTTATGCATGATCAAGGTAAGCTGTATCGAAGTCCTTCTAGCATAATAGAGGTGAATTTGGCCTCTAACTTCTCATATTTTATTTAATAGACCACACATTAACAACATATGGATCACTCCCTACAATACACTAGTATTTTAAAATATTCCTACCTTAAAAAATCATAATATTTTTATGGATTTCTCCATATAGAACATTGAACTAAAATTATTCCATTATTTAAATATGTAGATAAAAATATAAGTATTATTTATGGAAGATATATCCTATCTATTGAATTTTAAATAATACATTGGGTTATCTACTGTATATAAAAAATATATAAATAAAATAAAGTATATATTTACTTTGAATGAAATCAATTTTTTTCCAAAAATAACTAATATGAACATTTTTTTAGAAAAGTATTTCCTAAAAAAATTCCGGTTTATTCTACATAAATTTCCATTTCAATAAATATGTGTATAATTTTGATAAATTTCGTTTTATACCTATAATTTGTTAAAACCAATTTAGTTAGTAAATTATATGAAAAAAAATAATCAAATATAATATTTGAACCTTTTATATTCTAATAAGATGCTTTTCCACTATATTTTATGATTTTCTTTAATTCATAAATTTTAGAACATTAATTTTAAAGAATTAACATAAATTTTTTATTTCAAATAATAATATTATCTTAAAATAAATTTATTTGGATTTGTTGAAAATAATAGGTTTTAATATGAATAGATCAAATAACATTTTGGTTAAAACAATGACTTTTTTGACATTACTTGGATATAAACGTATAAATTAAACCCAAAAAATCATTAAAGTAATAAAATATGTATTAATGGAATAATATTATGTATTTTTTAAAATTAATTAGACTTATGAATCCTACTTCCAACATTCCCTGAACTAATTAAATTGATACATTAGTGAAAACTTTTTTAGTGTGTTATTATAATAAGTTTTTTATAGTTATATTCTATTTTTTTAATTCTTTGTAAACAAAAAAAGTTTTATTTATTTATAAAAAACCAATTTATTTTATAAAAAAACTATATCTATTGTAATATTATCTTACAAATTTATTTTTAAACTTAATAAATGATTCTTCATAAATATTTATTTAAAAATGTTATATATGTTTATTTTAAAATTAAAATTTTAAAATCATAAATATTTATTGGGAAAATTATTTAAAAAAGTCTAAATTCCAATGTTACAATTTTGTAAAAGGAAAAATATTATTTTTTTTCATTAATAAAAATTACTATAGTTAAAATTTAATTTCCATGGTAAATGTAAATTAATGTAAAAGTTAATAATTTAAAGTAACGTGCTTAAAACACTATAGGTGTGACATTTCTTTCTTGATAATCCCTCACATGACCATGATTTGTAAACACCTGACCTCAGGTGTTCCTCCCCATATGTCTATGATTTTCAACTAATGATGAGGGTCTAATGTTTATTGTTGGGAGATTAGAACCTCTATGTAAAAATAATAAAAACATTTCAAAATGTAATAATATAATCAAAACAATTAAACCCCACAGAAAAAAATTTATATGACCAATCAAATATAAAATAATAAACATATTCATGTCATATTGTATGTTATATAAATGTGGTGTTAAAACTCATAAAATAATAAAACTGAATAAAAACATGAAATCACGACTCCCAATGTAGGTCGTAAACCCCATGTTCAGGTCCATATGAAAGATATTATCCCAGTAAGAAAGTAATAAATCAAAAAAAATAACCCTTTACCAATTCCATACATTAATCCATGAATTCTAGAAGGGTACCATAAAACAGTCTGAATAGGGTGTGAGTAAAAATCCGTAGGATACCACCAATGGTTTCTAAACATATTCAGTCAATGAAATAGTGTATGAAATAATATGAATAATATTTAATTAATTCACAAATTAAATAATGAAATTAGTGTAAACCTGAGGGGCCACAAGCCCTAGGATGACGCCCAATGTCTAACAAAATCTAAAATGGCACAATGTTAGATGTGTTTCTCCTTAAACCCCATTGAAAATAACTAAAAAGGTACATCATACAGTTATCCATTCTCTTAAACTATTCACCTCACCCACATTACTCAAGAAACCCATAATCTCACCATCTTGCATCAAGAATCCTTGAGTCTCAAATTTAGGAACTATATACCCATGTTTCTCACCCTTATTCACTATATTTTCTTTTAACTCTCCCTTAGTAATCATGCCATTATGCATCTCTTAATTAAGAACCAAGAAATAAGAAATGCATATAAATTCACCATACATGCTAAACATGATAACTTGTGACATATTGGTTAATTCATGAAAAATACCAATTTCTTTAATATAATCATTCCATTAAACCCTTAAGAAAATTTTCAAATTCTCATTATAATTATAAAAAATTGATTCTTATTGAACATAACCCCAATTAATATTTCACAAAACATTATGTCATTTTGTTATCAAGACATTATTTCATTTTCAAATTCTATACCAATATTCTATTTTCAAGAAATGTGATATATTTAAATTATCAATTTACATGTTAATACAATTCCATAACAAAATTTCCAATTTTTTTAGAAAATTTATACATTAATATTTCCATATTCCAATATTGGGTGAGGGGTGGATGAACCTCTCATGTGGCCACATGTCTTGTTTTGACTCGAAATCAGACCAAACAACAACTTTGAGAGGTATAAGATTGATAATAAAATCCATATAATTTTTTTTTGAATAAAAGTGGTCATGTGCATGGTGTTCAGGTGAAATTTTATAGATTACATATACTCGTAATGTAAATCAATCCTTAAATAATTTTTATGGATTACCTACCCTAAAAAAATAATAAGAAACCATGATATCTAATGTTATGATAAATGTAAAACACTGCAATTCCTAATTTAAGTCATACGATTTGAATAAACAATCATGGAGTGAAGTAATAGAATTTTAGATTATAAGTAATACCTAAGTACCACATAAAAATCATAAATACTATGTTTATGACAAAAAATGGGATTATAGGCTTAATGGGGAGTTTTGTGTAGAAAAAATATGATTATAACCCTCATTATTTCTACATACCCAGACACACTGGCTAGTTGTTGGCTGCAATTGGTAGTTGGTGGTGTCTGCAAGAGCAAAAACAAGGTTGGAAACACCTCTAGTCTGACAATGGGGATCTCATAGGATATACATTCTACATAGACTCCACCAAAAGTCAATTGGGTCTCATAAGTTGGTTGTTGGGGTTCCTAAATCATAACCACGCCACTAACTCACCTGTAGGCTTTTCAGTGGCACTGTAACTTCCAACGGGCTATATTCTAATGTTATCCTTTGATGTTCCAACATCTTTTGTCCATAAAACACCAATAAATTTTTTTTAGAACTATGTAAAAATATTTAGTTAAACAAATCCAAATGGTTCAATAAAACATGGATAGTGAATGTTTTTTGATAAGGGTGGGATCTTATAATCTCCCAACCATATAACTAATAGTACTTGAGATATGCTCCCACGCATCACTAAGGGTTATTAGTAAACAAATCAAGACCCTAAACCCACATATCATACTTCCTCTCCCAATATCCCCCCCCCCAAAACATACCCATGGTTCCACCACATTAAATCAAAAGTAATAGTCATTCCTCTGATATTCTTCTCAATATGGTCCCTAATATGGATCATAATACCCTTAAAGGAAGAATCAGAATCAATCTCGACATAATAAACATTTATCACATGGGAAGTATCATAGAGATATCTTCAAAGCTATAACAAATGAAACAAATCACTTGTATCCCAATATCTTTGTAGAAGAAACAATTAGTATTCCACTACATAGATTCTCTCTAAAATATAAAATTGCCCAATAAACCTGGGAACTCATGTTCTATGCTTTGGAATAAGTTATTTCTATAGTGGCCAAGGTTTAACATACATTGATATTACATCATTTTAGATTAATATTTGTAAATTAGAAAATTACATCTCTAGGACTATTATTGTTTAGTTTCATGTCAATCTTGAAAAAATATATTCTAACATAGTGAAAAATCATGAATCTACCCCAAAAATATATTCCCCTTTAGTACTTATACTTAAAAACAATCTTTATAATATGGGGAGAAGAAACATAAGAAAGTGGTGAGCTCAGATTTTCTATAAGGGTATACAATGGAGATAAACCTGAGCATAATGGTATGATAATGTTATTATAGAAGTAGAATATCATACCCTACATATAAAATATTATAAAAATAGCCATGAAATAAAGGATTTAAATTAATATATCATAGATGATATGGTAGTCGAGAGTATAAGACATGAAATCATAACATAGGAATAAGAAATGGAATTATAGAATACACAATATCTTATAATGTTGTAAACTTGTATAATTAAAATTAGGATCACTTACTAATTTAACTTAATGAAATTATTCCCTTTATTAAATATATGGACACGCAACCAGGTCCACATATAACATTGTGAACATGTAATCAGGTTCACACATAACATTTTGAACATGTAATCTGGTTCACACATAAACTTATGGACTTACAACATGGTCCATACATAACATATTCAACATGTAATCAGGATCATGTATAACTTTTTGAACACAAAATATGGTTCAGTCATAAAATTTTGAACATGTAATCAGGTCCACTCATAAACTTATAGACATTAAAAAGGATCTATTAAAAACATTTATAATATGTAATCATGTTCATGAATAACATTGTGAACGTGTAATGGGGTTAATTATTAAACCTATAGGAATAAAACTGGGCCCATGAAAAACATTTTGAACATCTAATTAGGTTAACATATAACATTTTGAACATGTGATATGGTCCACTAATAACATTTTGATCATTTAATCCGGTTTTTCATACACTTATGTACACGAAACCAAGCCCATGAATAATATTGTGAACATGTAATCATGTTTATGAATAAAATTGTGAAAATGTAATCTTGTTCAAATATAACATTTATACTCATTATTCCTCCATCAAACCTACTACATCAGAGAGAGATATAGGTCCCATCTATTAGATAATTAAATCATACATGCATGTTTCACTAGGTAACAAAACATTTATCATATCATGACCCACCAAAATAGATAGGTTTTATTAACATTGAATAATAACCTAATAAATGAAATGGTTATAATAAACATTTCAACACATCATCACCTATATAAAATAAATATGTGTCCAATCATTTCACATATCACATAAAATGAGATGGGTTCCAAAAGCATATATATTGTGGCATCTAAATGGGTGTTGTAAACATCATACTGTCAAAACATAAACCATTCAAGAAATAATATCATTTTTTTTGGATCATGTCCCCAATAAATATTAAAATATATCAATGTATTCTATATTAGATGGATAATTATTTTGAATGATCATTTGAATTATTTCTTAAGGAAATTAACATTTCTTTAAAATTCACTTTTTAAAAAATAGAAAATATTCAAAATTAGTTTTTGAAAAAAAACTTTTAAACATATAAATTAAGATTTAAAATCAATTCATCCATTTCATGAGTAAAATAACAATTATTATTTTAAAATTTATCTTTAAAACATAGAGCATTTTGAAAGCCTTTTTCCTTTCAAACAAGCTTTGATGACTTTTAATGAAATATTGAAAACCTTTTGAAATTATTTTTCTTTAATAATATATAAATGTATATTAAAGAAATAAAAACAATTTTTAAACATAGATTTTTATGAAACAAATGTTTTAGAAAACATGGTTTTGAAAGAACACAAATTTCTAATCGAAAAGATATATAGTGCATGATTTTCATAAATACACTTTCTTAAAATTATTATATAAACAAAGAGAAATATGGCACCGATACATGAATATATCATTAATAACTATTTGAAAATAAAATTTATGAGTTTTATTTATATATTGATAATAATATTTCATCAATTGAATCATAATTGTAAATAATAGGGATAAATGACGAGATTTTTACAATAAAATATTACCACATTGTTAACTTTGAATCTATTTATACATGACAAATTAACATTAAATGAAGCTTAAATTATCATGAAGTTATTATATTCATGATATATAATTTCAAATAATAGTATATACATCTCATATAAAAATATAGGTTCATAACATGGCATGTATCTCAAAGAGAATAACTTGAGAAAAAACATTAGTTTACAAATTTTTTAAACCCTAAACAATAATCCCTCATAGATAAATATCATAAAATAGATATTTAAATATCCCAAATTTAGGGATAATAAATATATAATATATTCAAGGGTGTTATATACACTACAAAAAATAAATTAGTGGTGAATAAGACATGTATCTCATGAATATAAAAAGTGAGATGAGAAAACCCAAACCTTTAGTCTTGACATTATTTGTACAAATTAAAACCTCATTTATTATAATTATATGTTTATTATACATGAATAAAAGAACCATATTCTTATATATCATAGTAAATATCATTCACATATAACTATATATTAACCTTTATTAATAATTTCAGGTTAAAGGAACATTTTGTGTAATAATTACTTTGTTTATCATATGTGTTTTGACTTGTTATTCAGGATCCTCTTACTTAAATAATGAATTACTTATTCCATGAATATAAAAATTAATTTATATATCATATATATTAAGAATATAATTATTTATAATAATCCATAAAATATAGATGTATGAAATGAAATACACCATTAATAGAGATGGTAGATCATACGTACGCATAAATATTGTTTCGGTTTTCTTGTCATGTTGAATGAAAATTAAATGAAATATATGTGTATATATATATAATATAATTACAGTATTATTATTATTTCAAATATGTTATATAATTTCACTAAACCCATCCATTATACATTCCAAGAATATTTTGAATGAATCACACCATTTTGAGGAGGTGTTAGTCCACACTTCAAAAAACAAAAGTATCATATTTACACAAAATGGAAACTATGAACATATGTGTTATAAAAAATAGTTAGAATGAAAGAATCATTAATATCATATATTTCATATAAGAATATATTTTCCATCATAATTCTTAACAATGAGAGGTGGTAATGGAAAAATGAATAGTATCGTTTCATGAGGTGGAAGTTTAGGGTACGCAATAACTATTTGTTCATTACCCAATAGATGTAACTGTCTCAAAGTGTTGGTATAACCCTTACAATAACTACATATTATTATAATTTAAATAATTTCGTTATTTTTTATCATTTGATAAAGAAATTTATGGTGGGGGAGAATGAAAATAAAAAAAAAGAGTTTGAGGATATATGTTGCCTATTCTTTGGGTAACTCCTTTTGGTTTGCACCAAAGGGATTCCACAGTTGTATTATTTACAAAATTGAGGCTTCTAGGAAGAACATATAGTTTTTGGCAGTTTATTTGGGAAGATTCTATATGATACTAATTTCTTGATATGTGTGTATAAGTGGGTGGGGTTAGTGACTTTTTATAGTGGATGAGTAGTGGAATTCTTTTAAATTATTGAAAATGTAATTTAACCTATGTTTTTACAATGTAATATGGCTCCAATAATGGAAAATTTTAGATAAAATTGATCATAGGTTCTAAATATGAACATAAATTGTTTTTACATTTGTATAGGTCATTTTGGGCCTTCTGTTTATGGTTTAATCCTCTGTTAACCTAATTTTTCTCTTGATCGCTCTAATTAGTTACAATCACATTCACTAATTTTTTTTGTAAAAAAATAATTTTAACATAAACTAAAATTTAAATTATTATTATTAAAAATATAAAAACCCATTTTTACAAATTATAATCATATAAATTTATGAAATAAAATTTAAATTAATCCCACAGATGTGCTAGCGACAAAAGGCTTTTACAACAAAAATGTTTAAAAGTCTCTGATATTTTTATACTTAATTTCAATGTGAAATTGGTTAAAATAACATAAATTGGAATTATTGATTTAAAATTTATCCATTTAAACATTTAAACCAAATAAAAAAATAATTTTACAATATTAATTATTTAGGTTAAAATGTAGTTTTGTAATAAAATGTAGTGTTTTTCACAATTCATCCAAAATATGAAACATCTCTAAAAAATAAAAAAAACCTCCAATTATACTTTTAAATTAAAATTTCAAAAATTATGTTTATTCTTTAAAATAAAAATTATAATAGTTTCAAAATTTATATTTAAAATGGGTTCTTCATTAAAAGGTGGTAAAATTACTATTTATAAAAATACATCTTTTTATTCCTAAAATTGGATTTATTCTTATCTTATGTCTAAAAATACTATTTTAGGAGTTCAAAAAAATATTGAACATATAATATATAAATTTTTCTAAAAACATTCACTAATAGGGGTTTGTTTATTTTATTGAATGAAAATTATGTTTGTACAATGTTTTCTTAGAAAAGGAATTTCATTCTTTCCAAGTAATAATTACATTAATTTATAACTAATTGAAAACCAATAAATTTATTTTTTTTAAAAGTGTAAGAAATATTTTTATAATTAAACTTTTAACACTGATAACTCCAATTTTAACAACTATGTCCTAATAATAATTAAATTTTTAAAACAATTCTAATAGTATATTTATGTTTTGTAAAACATGGCATTGTGTGTAACGTAAGCTATCGAAGGAAGTCATAATTGGTTGTAACACCATAAAAACATAATATTTTTTTACCTAAAGATAATTTATGTGTTTCATGTAGTCAAAGATAAAATAATTTTCCATATAAATCCAGAACAACTTTATGATTTCATATAACAAAATCTATATTCAGCATTGCATGAAATGAAAAATATAAATACGATTAAATTATTTCAAAAATAATGATTCAAAAACCACAGGGTGTCATATTCTACTAAATTAAAATGGATTTATCACTAAAAATTAATTAGGGTTATCAAAATATTAATAATTGAATTTTCTACTCAGAAAAACCAACATCGTAAAAAATAATTCTAAAACTTCCTATAAAAGGGTTGTTTGAAACATGAGGGATTCCCAATATAACACATAACTAGGTTTCAACATAGGATAACATATATGGGATGTGAAAACTTAGAAATGGAAGAAAATATTGAATAATCATAATGATTGATATATATCCCCGATCATAAGAAATGGGTGATCTATAAAAAAATTACAATCACACAACCATAAACTAAAGAAGCTTTAAAGGGGTCATTTATGTCATAAAAAGTGTTGATAATAAGACAAAATCTTATTGCAGGACAGTTTTCATAAATTTGAATAATTTTCATGAGAAGATATGCATACTTTATTGCAAAAAAAATTCATCCTTTGTTGTGTCTTAATAAATATCAACTTCATCTCTTGTTCCCATAAATAATGGTGAATTTATCATTCCAAATGTTTTGATATATCATGAGGTATAATTTCATGTAATTCCTTATATATTTAGTTATTATCACATCATAATGGTTAGCACAAGTTATACTATATGCATAAATACTTATATGAATAAATAATATTTTAATATCTAAAACCTCATCAAAATTTTGATATCAACCATCCCATTAATGGCAGACCTTGTAAACCTTTTGAAAGATGAAATTAGAACACTTTAGATTTAATTTCACTAAATCAGATTCACATTGACACCCCATATATCATATGGTATCTCTTGGTTGTCACATTATAAACATGTGAAGACCTTTACCATGTATTATTGTGAAACATGGTAATGAACTAAATTACCTTCCATCCTTATTGAAAAAAATCATGTATCCCAATTACTAAAATTATTTGATATATTCCACAATTCCATAAATGATATAAAATTATTCCATGATAATACAGACAACATTTTTAAGAAATCATTAATCAGTTCCAAGGTAATCTTTACCATTCAATTTACTTATTAATTTCTAACTTATCTTTTATGCAAACATCTTATCTCAACATTTGGAATATATTTATGGTTATAATTCACTTAATAATTTGTTTACCATGAATATAAACATTCCATTAAATAAATTATCTATCCCATGAGAACTAATTAACATATTATTGTAAATATCTTGGAAAAACATAAATCTTACAATCCTTTTATATTTTAAAATTCATAATTCTTGAATACAAAAAAATAAACTGGTTGATAATTCAACAACATATTTAGGTCATTATCAGGGATTCATCATCATATTTTTTAATACCAAATTACTAAAATATAAAATATGATTCATCTAATAACATTTATCAAATTCAATTTAGTCATTATTATCAACAATACTATTAGAACTATACATACCTTTCAAATTTTGTTCATGGTCTCTTAATAATCATCCAAAAAATCATTACTTATACCACCTTTATGATTCTATTAATGATCTTACAATAATGAAGAAGAAATTAATAATGAACAGACTTTCTATATTTAAATTAATCATCAATTAATAATACCTTATGGAGGCCAATATTCTCATCCATTATGTCAACTGAACTTCTCATTTTCTATTGGTAGTTAAAATAATTGTTTCATTATTTTCGACAAAAAAAAACATATTATTTTTCCTTTAAGACATTCTCTTTTCACTTGTTTCTATATTATTGACATAAAGAAAAATGGATCTTCTTCCCTAAAATGGTCTTCTTTACCAGAACTCTCTGCAAACTCTTGTATTCTCTTCTCTGGTGAGTTTGAGAGTTGGTTAAGGTACACATTTTTAATCATATTCCATGAAAATTGATTAGTGATTATTAAAACATCCTTCTCTCCATTGATCATAAAATTCTAATAATCATTATAAAATTTTATTCCACATTCATCATTAACCTGTTTCATTCTGGTTCCAGTTAATAAATAAAACCATAACGAATAGTGTGAGTATCACTTTCTATAGAGGAAAACTATATATTAATGAAAATTAAATTATAAGATGTCTAAATCATGACAAGTTCCTTTAAATATAAGACAGAATATGATTATTTTTAGAGACATAACTAGACATGTCCTTAAAATATCCCAAGGTATCTCACTAATTTTTTCTCAACCTATTTCTCAATGGTTGACTAAACTTATACTTTGATAACAACAATAAACACTCGGGCATAACATGCCTGGATATTACATCATTTTGAATGAATATTTAGTGAATTATTAAATTACATTCCCAAAAAACATAATATAATAGTTTATTTTGAATCATGGAACAAAATATTCTAACATGCTAAAGAACAGTAATGTTTCCCAAGAAGATCTTCCCCTTGATTACATTTACTTAAACCATTTCTTCATAGCCCCGGTAAAGGAAACATAAGAAAGGGGAGATATTAGATTCTCAATAAGGGTAAAAAATGGATATGAACATGAGAATAAGGGTATTATAATGTGATAATAACATTATAATATCATACCCTACATATAAAAGATCATAAACAAGAATTATTACTTAAATATTGGCAGTTCATAATACAGAAATGATAATGTAATCAAGAGAAAAATACATGAAAGAATAATACAGTAATAAGACATGAAATTTTGAAATACACATTTTATTATGAGAATGTGATAATGTATAATTAGAAATTGGTTCACTCATTAAATTGAGTATAAGAAATTTGTCCCTCACTTAAACATGTGAACATGCAACCGAGTTCATGCATAATGTTGTGAACATGTAACTAGGTTCTTGAAAAATTATGAACATGTAATAAGGATCACACAAAAACTTATAGACATGTAACCAAGGTAATGAATAAAATCGTGAACATGTATTTTGGTTCATGTAGAAAATGGTTAACACATGATATTTTTAACTCATAACATTTAGAACATGTATTTAGATACATGCATAAAGTTATAGACATGCAACTAGGTCCATGAAAAAATTAGGTAACATGTAACCTGTTTCACTCATAAACATATAGACATGTAACTAGATTCATTCATAACCTTGTGAACTTGTAATCTGGTTCACACAAAACATTCTGAAAAATTAATATGGTTCTCTCATAACATTGTGAACATGTAATCAATTTCATGCATAAACATATCGACCTGAAAATAGGTCCATGCATAACATTGTGAACATGTAGTTAAGTTCACTAACAACATTTTGAACATGTATCAAAGGTCGCTAATAAAATTTATACTCATGATTCATCTATAAATACCCAATTAATTGGATGGAGATATCATCCCCACCTGTCACAAAATTAAATCGTACATGCATGTACTATAAGATGACAAAACACTCATCCTTTCATGACCCAGGAAAAGTGATGGGTTTTATAAACATCAAATCATAACCCATTAAATAAAATTGGTGTCATAAATAATTCATCTCATAATAACCTATGGAAAATATATAGGTTTCCAATCAATTTCATTAAATCCTAACCCCTGAAATGAATTGGTTTCCAAAGGCATATACCAAGTGGAAGAGAAATGGGTGTCATAAACATAATGCAACAAAAACATAAACAATTAATGAAAATGTAGGAGTGGTATTATTATATAATTTCCACTATAAATATTATAATATACCCAATGATTCCATCTTAGATAAATAAGTATTTGAAAGATCACTTAGATAATTTCTTAAGGATAATAAATTTTATTTCAAATTCACTATAAAAATCATTGAACATGTTGAAAACATTTTCTCAATAAAGTTTGAAGATATATAAAATTAAATTTAAAATCATTTAAAACATTTCTTGTGTAAAATATATTTTCCTCTTTGAAAAATGCTCTCCAAAACATATATAATTTTGAAAAAAAAAATTCATAAAACATTAATGTGAAAACTTATAAAGAAAAAATGAAAACATTTAGAGTGTTGTTTTCCTTAAAACTTATAAAAGGACCCTAAAAACATTTAAAACACTTTTTAAAAATTAATCCTTTTTAAAATTGTTTTTTAGAAAACATGGATTTGAAACAACACAAATTTATGACTGAAAAGATTAATAATTTAGGATTTTCTGAAAAAACATTCTTAATCATCAAAAGTACCAAAGACTTTAAAATTTTAAAAATACATAATTATATAATTAATAACCAAAGTATTAGAAATTTTTTGAGTATTCTTGATATATGGATCATAATATTTCTTCAATGGAAATGTAATTGTAAAGAATATTAATATATAATGAGATTGTAATATTAAACTATAAAAACTATAGTAACATTGAATGAAACTATACAGGAGAGAATAAAAATAAATAAATATTAAAATATCATGAAATAGTTATATTCATGATATAACATGTCAAATATAAGTATATACACCCCATCAAAAAATATATATTCATAACATGAAATGTGTCTCTAAAAAGGCAACTGGAGACAAAAATTACTTTACTAACTTGGTAGCTTTTTAACTATAAACCCCATGAAATAAATACCACAAAATGGAGATAAAAATACCCATAAATTTATGTATAAAAATCATATATTACCTTCATGATCAATATATACACAAAAAAATAAACCAGTTGTGAATAATAAATCTATCTCATCAAAATAAAAAGTGATATGATAAAACCACTTAACTCAAGAGACGACATTATTTTTACACAATCAAACCTTCTATATGATAAATATAAGTTTATTATAAATCTACCACATAACCATATTCTTATATAAAATATCATATATGATTCACTTATGAATTTATATTACCATTTTATTAATAATTTCATATATTTTCAATAAAACCAGCCTTAATACATTCCATGTAAAGGGTGGACTAATTAGGTCCCTTTGAGGAGGGTGTAGGACACACTTCCACAAACGAAGTTATTATATTTACAAAAAATACAAAGAATGAATGCATATTTTGAATAATATTTACAAATTAAAAAATAAATAAGAAATATCATATTTATAATGTAAAAAGATATGCTTCATCATAATTCCCAACCATGATTGGTGGTAAAGTTAAAACAAATGACATCATTTCTTGAGGTAGTAATTAGATGTATACAAGAAAGGTATGTTATTTACCCATTAGATGGGAGTGTGTGAAAGTGTGTTCATACCCCTTAGAATATAATAAATTAGTATATTTATGATACTATGTTTATTATATAATCATAAAATATGAATATTTTAGGTGGTGTATAATGAAAATAAAACAAAACTTCTTGAGGAAGGATGTTACCCCTACTTCGGGTAACTCCTTTTGAATTGAAGAAAAGGGCTTACTTGTATGGATTTATTCATAAAGGGAGGATTAAATTATTAGTTTAAGTATTTTTTATGATATTTGGGTAGATTTTGTCCAAGAAAAAGTTATTGAAATATATTAATAATAGGGACGGTTGGGTGTCTTCTATAGTGGAGGAATAATGGAATTCTTGTAAATTTTTTTAAAGGGACTTTCACCCATGTTTTCCCTATTTAAAGCGGATCCAATAATGATAAAAATAAAATAAATTTTATGATAGGTTCCTGAAATCAAAATAAAATGGATTTTAAAAAAATTTCTTGTTCATTTTGGGACTTATGTTTAATGTTTATTTATTTGTTAAGCCAAATTTTCTCTTAATCATGGTAATTAATTTTAATCACATTCTATAATATATTTGGTAAAAAAAAGATAAAAATATTAAATATTTTAAATTATAATTATTAAAAATATGGAATTCATTTCCAAATTGAAAACATAGAAGTCTTAGAAATTAATTTAAAATTAATCAGGCAGACGTTTTGCGATAGTGGGTTTTTTAAGAAATTTTTTGTAAAAATATTAGGATGTCTTAATATTAAAATTTAATGTGAAATCGGTTCTAATGACCTAAAATTGGTTAATTGATATTCAATTTATCTAATAAAACTTTAATACCATTTAAAAATATATTTTTATCTGCCATTTTTTTATACAAAAACTTTTTGTGTTAAAATTCTGTGTTTTTCCATTATTCTTAAAATTTTAAAACATCTCTAAATAATAGAAACATTTTACCAAAATAAAATATGAATATTACAGTTAATTTTTTTTAAAATAAAAATTAAAAATGTGTAAAATTAATATGAAATATGGGTTCACTATTAATAGGAAGTAAAATTATCTTTTCGAAATATACATCTTTTAATTCATAAATTGGATTTATTATTTTTTTATTCCTATAAAAACTATTTATTTACTGTAATAATATTGAATTTATAATATATATATATATAGATATTTTGTTTTGAATATTTATAAATAGTGGTTTTTTTATTAATTATGATAAAATGGTGTTTGTGCATAATTTTCTTAGAAATCGAATTAAATTTTTATCAAATAGTTTTTAATTTCATTACTAAATAATTAATCAATAATGGATTAATTTTATATACGTGTTTAATCCCTAAAATCATTTTTAACTTAATCATATTCATTTATCTTATTCCTATAGATATGTTATAACTCTAATGATATTTTAATAACAATATTAATTGTATATTAGAGTTATGTAAAACTAAAAATTTCATATAATAAAAGCTATTGGAGGCACACATCATAGTGTGTAACACAAGACAATGAAAAAGTTATGTGTACCAAAATATAATCTACATGTTTCATAGAGGGAATACATAAAATGATGTATCACAAAATCAAGAATAACATGGTTCTTTCATATATAAAAATATCTATTCAATGTGGGGTGAAATACACAATATCTAAAAGATGAAATTAATTATAAAAATAATAATTCACAAAATATCTAGGTGGTACCATTTCCCTGGCCTAGGGAACACCCAAAGAAAAACTCGGTGACTACCCTTCAATTATAGTGGTCACCTTTGATTGTTATATATATGATTTATTACTCAACATTGTATTTACTAACCAATTTATATTAATCTAGACATGAACAGATGTATCATGTATGAAGCTATATTTAACGATTCCTCACTCACCATCCTCAGTCCATTACAACATATAATGAAATAGTTTAGTATATAACTCATTGAAATGATCTGTTTGTATTGAAACCTAAAATATATTTTTATAAGTGTACTCTAAGAGTTAATATATTACACCTAATAAAAAAATAATTCCATAACATGTGATCCCAACATATCATCTAGAATAAATATTATCTATTAAGATTTTCCATCTGTTTAGTAATGTTATGATGTAACGAGATGAACACGTTATCCCAACACCTTATAAAGTCACCACCAGAACCATGAAATAAAATGGGGATCTAAGTTACAAACTATTCTTTGTAGAACACCATGAAGACAATGTATTACTCATATATACATATTACTAAAATCCTAGATAGTTAAGGTCTCATCACAAGTAAAAAATCATGTAACCTTCGTCAGTTGATCCAAAATCACTCAACCTGCATCATTTTTATGAGTATTCCTAAGTTATCATCTTATAAATTTCATGGTGATATCATCCCAATCCCATTCTATTATTGTAAAATGTTATAATCACATAGTAGGTTGTTGATGTCTGTCCTTTACCTATAGATAAGTGAAGAAACTCATCAAAAATCCCATTATCTATACCTTTATACCTGGAAACAAATATTTCCAATGGATATCATGATATATCATTATTATCCAATTATAAACCACCTATTTAGAGATATGAAATTCCTTCATCAACTCCATGTGTATACCCATAGGATCCCATATATGACCATGTACATAAATAACCAAATCCTTATCCAAGAACCAACCATATGGTGGCTCGCACCATGTAATATTCTTCACGGGAATAAACCATCAAGACCAAATAATTTTTCCCCATGATAAAATATATAATTGAAAGAATGATATATATCGATGTTAGTGTGGATGACCCTTGAGACACCAAAATATCCAAAAGTAATTTCATAAATAGTGTCATAGGCAACTACTCATCACTATATTTCTGTAATGCCTATGATGACATCTCAATACTCAATGTTTCAGAAATGAAATTTTCATTATTCTAAAATGATTTCGAAGTACTGCTGATATATGACCCACCTCCTTTGGTGAACGGTTTAAGTGTTTCTTTAAGAATGAATATACTTCACGATCTTATTGTTTGTGTACAACATGGATAAGGTTTCCAAAATCTAAGGATGGCTACAACTATAACCAACTTCATATTTTGGTTGGGATAATTCCACTCATGTAGTATTTATAGCCTAGATCTCTATGCAACCACTCGATCCTCCTGCAACCAAACCACTCTGAGACTGACTCCTAAATCAATGTATAACATGGTATACTCTTTACTTGGATTAGGTAAGATGATGATGCATGTGGATGTTAACCTACACTTCAAATCATATAATTCCTATTCTTCGGTATCATTCCAAAAAAATACACCCCTTAGCTTTTTAGACCAAGCACTATGGCTACCATACGATAGAAGTCTTAGATGAAACATCGACAGTAGCCTAATAATAATATAATTCTTTACATCTCAAGGATATTATTAGGTTATTCCAATGATATAATGGTATCCATTATCTCTAGGTCCAATGACACTCCAACCTCAGATATAATGTTTCTCAAGATGTTCACATTGAAAATATAGAAAACCAATTTAGATATATTATTATAAATTTGATGTTCTCTCAAAATACATAGGTCAATGTTATGATGTTCGTAACTATCATCAGTATATTGGGAGAAAATAACAATTTTTATGGAAAAACCACCAAAAATTGATCAAAATACAGATGGAATATTTGATTCACCAATTCTATAAACACAATCATTGTATTCCTGAAACAAAGAAAATTTTAGATGCTCATAAAAGTATTTTGGGGTAAGTCATATTGTATCACCATAAAATAATGTTACCCTAATATTGATGCAATATTATAAAGAAAAAGGGAATCTCTCAAGTGATTTAGGATATCATCTATGCATATAAGGGGATACCAATTCTTGACTATCATATGGTTAAGCCTTCTATAAAGATACATTTTAAATAATTCACATTCCTTTTATATAATATAAATTAATTATATAAAACTATTAATTAATTAAAATAATAAATTTATGTATGTTTTTAAAAAAACAATCAAAAATAAATAAAAGTAGATCATGCTAAAAATTCAAAAAAACTAGCAAGAAAAAAATAAAGTAATAAAATTCCGTGAATATTAAGTGATGTTGACGTTTATTCTTTGTGTTTGGTATACCAACAAAGAGAAAATTATATCATATTGTAACTTATGTTAACATGCGGTCACATAAGTTATCAAGTTAGTAGCGTAAATTCACTTTTTTTTACTTTTCCTTACCATACTAACCATTTGAATAACAATAATAATAATAATAATAATAATAATAACAATAATAATAATATGAAGTCAATTTTTATAACAATTCATCATTATACAGACCATGTAGTTGAATATAACCAAGTGAAGCTATAATTGAATCATATCACTAGTGTATGAGGTAGTGGACTTGTATGTCTACCAGAATTCATTGACCAGCTTGTAAGACCCATAGGCCAGTCAGTTTCTTCCCAAAACAATGGGTCTACTATTGGAGACCCACTTACTATGTTGTGGGTTTCACAACCATGTGGTCAGTTTAAATAACAACACCAACTCACTACTAGGAGATCGAGGCTAGCCAGTGGCATTGGGATCTTCCATAATAATGAGGGGTAAAATCATATTTTTTTCCCTTGAAACCCCATTTAATCCTATTAATCCCTTATTTAAAATGTATGTTTAGTTTTAAAATTATTAAGATTAATCAAATGATTATGTTGATTGTTAAATAAAAATACTTGTCCCTTTAAATTAATTTTCAATCCATGTTATTGAATTGGGGATCATGTGTTGACATATATATTTATATATACTTCACCATCAAGAATTACCCCAACATGTGTGTTTCCATCAGACACCAAGAAACATCTAAAGCATGTAAAATAACTATATATTCCAAAAAAGCTAACATATTCCATATTCGTTAATTTATTTCAATCAACAATTATCTTTTCAAATTCAATTTCTTGTCATTTAAACCTTAATAAATGTTACCAACTCACATAATAAGTATGAAAAATATAATTTTAATTCCACATTAACCCAATTACTATATCACAAAACAATATGCCATTATGACATCAAGTCATTATTTTCTTTTCAAATTTCATACCAAATATTCAATTACAATACATGTGATCCATGTAGTAATTTAAAATTTAAACCCATTACATAAAAAAATACGTAATTTAATTAAATAATTCCCTTGTAAAAAAATTTACATTCCAATGTTTTTTCAAGGGTATATACACCTTTAATATGGCCATAAGTTCTATTCTCTATCGCCATTGGACCCAAAGGGGTCTATTGGTTGTCTAAGAATGATATTTCAAGACATACAAGATAACTAAAATTAAAATTAGTCACATGCATTGAATTTTAAAATGATAATATAGTTTTAACATACTAAGTAAGTAAATCGTACGTTAGAGATGTTTTTTTATACCACCAACCATATGTAGAGAAGAAGAAACCATGGGATCAAACTACCATATCAACATGAAAAAACATGATCCACAATTCAATAACGTGGATTGAATAAAAATTTAAAGAGACAAGTATTGTCATTGAACAATCCACATAATCATTTGATTATTCTTAATAATTTTAAAACTTAAGATACATTTTAAATAAGGGATTGATAGGATTAAAATGGGTTTCAAGGGGAAAAATATGATTCTACCCCTCGTTATTATGGTAGATCCCAATGCCAATGGCTAGCCCCGATCTCCCACAAGAGAGTTGGTGTTGTTATTTAAAGTGACCACATGGTTGTGAAACCCACAACCTAGTAAGTGGGCCTCCAATAGTAGACCCATTGTTTTGGGAAGACACTGACGGACCTATGGTTCTTATAAGCTGGTCAATGAATTCTGGTAGACATACCAGTCCACTACCTCATACACTAGTGATATGATTCAATTATAGCTTCACTTGGTTATATTCAACTACATGAAATTAATATTATAATTTATATGACACCAAAAACACCTATAAAATATTTTTATACTATGATAAATGTTTATTTATAGAATTCAAAATGTCATAATAAAACATTAAGAGTGATAATAACTAGGGTATGGAGAGATGTTTCAATATACTATACCTAAAATGAGTGGGTGGGGAGAATTTTGACATAAAAACACATAACCTATACTTCTCTCTATTTAGGGTATATTACCCTTTGAATGTTACCATTACATTATTGGAAATGTAATGGTAAATTCTAAAACTACCCTACCCTACACTTAAAAAAGGGTAGAACTTCTATCACTTAAATAATAACTTCTATTCAAAATTTATTATTTAAAATATAACAAATTTATCATGTTAAAACACTCTAACATGTGTAAAATTTTATTTTCACCATTAGTTAAATATATTTCTCATTTACATGGAGAATTTCAAGAAAAATTCAAGTCACCAATGTGCGTATTATCAACTACTTATATTTTATTCATAACTATCTTAATTTAAATTCATTTTTAACACACTAATGTAACTATATTAGTATTATTTATATAGTATAATGTTACTATATTAAGAGTATTATCATTACTAATTTATATGTATCATTTATTATGGAAAATGAAATCGTCGTAAGTGTGTACGGGCGACCTACCACCACCATGAGTAACGAAATCTGTTTTCAACCATCACCCATAGTTGATGGTTCCTAAAATGGATTTAATGATTTAATATGATTTTTATCATATTAATAAGGTTATATTATTCCAAATTAGATAACATGTTCATTTTAAAATGGTAATGGAATATGGTCTAATGGGGGTGAATATACTAAAAAAATTTAAACGAAATAATTTAATTATATAAATTAAACATTAATAATAATTAAAATACTTACTTTTAAGAAGAAGAAAATAACATAAATAAAGAAAAAAAGGATTTTTTATAGTACATTATAAAAATTTGGAGGTATTCTACTCTAATACCTCTCTACTTTATAAAAGATACATTATGAACTGATCTCATTTCTTTAATGGGAATAACAACCCAGTTACAAACTAACTTTCTAATAGAAGAATAACTAACAAATGGGAATTTTGTATTGGTAGTAACAACCAAAATATATAATAACTTTTCTCTATGTGAGTCACAACCTTAAAAGTCATAAATTTATAATCCCAGAGTCACAACCTGAGGAAAGAAATAAAATTATCATTTTTAAATGTAAAATAATAAATTAAAAAGTGATATAATGTGTGGCATGGGAAGAAGTTTTAATGATATAATAAATCAGGATGAAGTGGATGAAAATATAAGGAAATGTAGATTATAGTTCTTGAGTAAATGTTTATGACTTCTTTTCAAGGTAGTATTAGAAATCATAAATGTTTTAGTTTATCACCTAAAAGATTTCCCAACAAATGATAAATGATCACACAAGTATCTCTCTTCAATGTTCTAAATAAATCTCCTTTTATTATTAAAATTTTGTGCTCTCATTAATATTTTAAATTAAATGAATTTGAAATCCTTTAAATACAATCTATAAAAATTAACAATCTAATCACAATCCTATAAAACCAATTAAAATATAAATTACCTAAATTTATCAGATAGATAAAATTATCATTATAGAATAATCATAGCAAAAATAATATGAATTCAAAAATTAAAAAATAATTCAAACCAATTTTTATTAATCAATAAATAATTCAAACATCAACCATGATAATAGTTCAAATAAATACCATAAAAATTGTAAGTAAATTTGATGATTTTAATTAAAATTTAAAATACAATCAAATTCCATATAGATTATAAATATTCAAAATAAATTTTAATCCATTAAATAAAACAATATTTTTTTGAATAAATTTCCTATTACTAAAATTTAAATTATAAAAAATATTTAGATGAAATCAACTCAAAATATACCAATTTAAATTATAAAAATATATGATGGATGCATGAATGTAAATAAATAACAAATTAAATAATATTTTAAAACTAATTAAAAATAATATTAAATAATTTGAATTCCTTTTATATAATATAAATTAATTATTTAAAACTATAAATTAAATAAAATAATAAATTTAAGTATGTTTTGAAAAAAAGAATCAAAAATAAATAAAAATAGATCATGCTAAAAATTCAAAAAAACTAGCAAGAAAAAAATAAACTAATAAAATGCCATGAATATTCAGTGATGTTGACGTATATGCCTTGTCCTTGGTATACCAACAAATAGAAGATTATATCATATTGTAACTTCTGTTAACATGCGGTCACATAAGTTATCAAGTCAGTAGCGTAAATTCACTTGTTTTTACTTTTCCTTACCATACTAACCATTTGAATAACCATAATATTAAAAATAATAATAATAATAATAATAATATGAAGTCAATTTTTATAACAATTAATCATTATGCAGACCATGTTAAAATAAATAAGATGAGGTCACTATATTAATTGTGAATAACATCTGGTATCTCAAATTAACTTGTGAAGAAATTATATTATATGGAAAATATACTAGATGTGGGGGTGTGAATATATTATATTCCAATGGAAAGATGAAATCTTATGATAGAAGAGTATACATGTTCTAGTTTGTATATCTATTAGGATATAAATAGTGTATCATGATATTAGGATTCATGAACTTATAAGAGACGGTTTTAGGGTTTATCTAGAATGAATTATATGAGGAGGATATCCCGGAATGGATCTTGTTGGAATTCACTTTGCATCACCTCTGTAAGATGAAGATTGGTAGTAAGTGGTTGGATGGCAACCACATTGTGGGTCTTACTTTAAGGAATTAATTGAAACTATGGTAGGTTTATTTCATATTAAAACTTGTATTAATTTATAAAAATGCACAACATATGTTAATTTCATTCCTTAAATATGTAGTTGGAAGGAATAATTTTTCTCATGCGATAGCTTAATTTTAGAAAACATCTAAACCTTCTTGTAGAATCAATAAAACTAGTTGTTTTAGGTTTAAATTTCTATAATGATATTGGTAAAAATAATAATTTTTGTGGTATGTGTAGAACTCTTAATTTATGAGGTTCAAAAACACTCTTGTGGTCACCTCCGTAATATGGTTTATAGATACATGGTGGTAAGTTTAAAAGAAATTGAAAACCTGTTATAGATTTGAATCATGGACTTCGACCAATTTTTTGACTCACTAAAGAGAAAAATAAGTTTTAAATTAAAAAAATTTATATTTAGATAAATTCATAATAATTCAAATTCATTAAAAACAAATAATCAATATTTTTTAGATAATTATATGATCAGAAAATAGTATCATTTATCAAATTAAAAGTGTTGAAAAATCAACAGAAACATTAAAAAATTAAGGCTAATTTTAGAATATTCTAACTATCAGCTACATCCTTAGATTTAGTTGAATTAAATATAGATTAATGTATTACCTTTCTAAATCAGCAAACAGTGCATGATTTTTATCTCTGTAGATAGAGTAATCAATGAAATATAAAAAAATTGTATTTTGGAAATTATAGAATTCCATAACTATAGAACATGTTTTGGTAATTTTTAGATAATAAAAACAAATATTAAACACTCAATAATAGTTTAATTTAATGTAAAAAATATAGTATATATCCAAAAAATAATTCATGTGATTATCCAAGATTGATATCTCTTATTATAACAAAATAACTAAATGAAAACAATAACTGAAAATGTTTTGAGAAACAAAAAGGATGCATCATATTTGAAACAAAGGGGGAACCATAAGATATTGATTTATAATATATAATAGCTAAATAAAAATTCATTATACTTCATATGTTTTATTTCAAATATGACTATTGAAATTCTATACACAATTACGGAAGATATAATAACTATGCTGTTAGTTTTTAAAAACTGATTTCATGAACTAATGGTTAGCCCAAAATATTTAGAGTGGATGTAATATTAAAACAATTAAAATATAAATCAATAGAAAAACTCCCAAAAACTGCCACTTTTTAAAAATTAAAATACAAAAGGAATATTTTATAAAATTCTCCTCTTTTTAGAAATTTTAAACGAAATAAAATTTTTATAAAATTCAACATTAAGGAATATAAAATCATTATATCCAAAACTTATGTGAAAGAATTATATTTTAAATCATAGAAATCCCCCTTAAAATTCATATACAAGAAAATTAAAGATAAATAATATAAAATTTTTAAACTATTTATCTAACATACCAAAATCATATTTTGATTTTCTCTAATTTTGAAAAAATACAATAGTTTTGTAAAAATATATGCCTGTTAATTTTCATATGTAACATATTTAAGAATAATATCACCTTTATTGTCATAATCTCAAAAAAACGAAATTTAATGTCTATATTCTTGGTTTTAAAATGCATTAGATGGTTCCTTTAAATAAAAATAGAAAAAAAAGTCACAATAAATTTCAATACTCTCAAAAGTAAAATAATAGTTAGGAAAAGTTTGTTTAATACATAAATATTAAGAGAAAAAAATACAGTATATATATATATAAACTTTTAATAGTGGACAAAGAAGTATATATTTGTTTTCATAAACTCCAATAAACTAAATTCTTACAAAAAATTCGACACATATGTGGGGTTTTTTTCTACCAAGTAAACATCCTCAAAAATTATAGCCAATGTAACTAATAAAATTAAAAAAAATGTCATGAATAAAATAATCCACCATTAAAAATTTCTTTAATATATCATATAATACATAAAAAATCCATTAATTGAGATTTATTAGGATTAAATTTAAGTCTATACCCTAAACAAACACTTTGCAATATATTAAGTCCAAAACAATTAAAATAAAAAAACATCATATTACACCCAAAATAATTTAAGATCAATAGATGTTCTAGAAATATAGAGATCTAATTTAACACTAACACAAATAAGGGTTTAAAAAATTTTCCATGAAAAAGACAAAAATATTTGACAAAATATATTGCATATTTCAATTGATACAAAAATATTCAATCATTGCACTTAAAATTTTGATTTCCTAAAAAGAATTTATATTCTCTTGTATGACTAATGTTAAAAATACTTTCCATAAAATTTTAAAACTCATTAATATTAAAATAATTTTATGATCCAATCAACATAAATTTTAGAAATTAAAATGTCATTTAAAATTATTTTGATAAATTAATTATAAGTTCTAAATTAAATTGAATAAAACCATTTCCAATGAATGTAATTTTATTCTATCATAACAAGTTTGGGATTCATGATTATGGATATATATATAATTTGATAGCATAAAAACATGATAAGGATAATATTAATTTTCAAAACTAGGGGGTTGATAAACATAAACCACCTCATAAAATAAATACATTTAGAATTTAACTGTTCACTTCCATTTAAAATAAAATAAAACCTTGAAAATAAAAGAAATATAATATAATTTTAATACATTAAATTCATAAAAATGATTCAAAAATATTCATGTAACTGATACCTTTTTTTATAATAACCATTACTAATAACTCAAGATTTTTTCTGAACAAAAAATCTAGATTCACCCATTTTGTTTAAAAAAACTATTCTATTTCGATAACATGCTTATCAAAAGGAATATCAACTGATGTCTAAAAATTATCTTCATACAATTCATTGAGTTTATCATGCATATCAATAATAAATTTAGAAACATTTAAATCGTCATCAACATTATTAGAAAAAATTTTAGAAATAATGGAGAAATTGAACAAATAAATAAATTAGAATTTCAATATTTTCTTTGTCAAAGTTAAATTCTATAATCACGTCATCAGAACCATGAGAATCAAATTTTAATTTCCAATTTTTTCATCTAATATAATATGAACAGATTCTTTAGTATATATATTTATTTTATTATAAACTACAGATGATAAAATATTATTATAATTACCATTAGATACACCTTCATCACTTTTAACATTAAATTTCTCTAAATAATCCATGAAATGCAAAAAAAATTATTAAAACAAAAAACACTAAAATACCTACCTTTAGGGTCTTACCTTTAAACAAATCATAAGTATTTTTCTTCAACAAAAGTATAATAAAAATTATATTTTAAATATAAAAATAATAAAAAATTACTTTATCCCAAAAATATATAGGCATATTTTATTCACATAATATAGTTATAGACATTACTGTAATGCTTTATATTTTTTTGTACAACAAAATTTTAATGTGGTATTCTTTGAGTAAAAAAATATGGAAATAAAAAATATTTTCAAAGAATTTTTTGAATTTTAAATTAAGAAATTAAACTATTTTTTCACTATTAATTGGCACAATCATAATACCTTTTCAACTTGAACTATATTATAAAAATTAATAAATCCTTATAAAGTATCATCTTTATGTGCAAGAAAATAAACCCATGTAAATTTATTATAACTGTAAATAATAACAAGAGTATATTTCATTACACCAAGAAAATAAATATGAGTATGACAAAATTGATCATAATGTACCAATTGAAAAGGTCTTTTAGAACCTATGTGACTGGTATGTATAAAATAAGCATTACATTGTTTCCTTTCATGAAAGCATCATAAAAATGATTTTTTTGTTTCATTATTGTAGGTAAATTTTAGTAGGTTTTATTGTTTAGAGGGTTTATGTAACATTTTAAAGAAAACTAATTATTGATGAAATATAATTCTATCACTTTTACCATCATTCAAAAACATAACATTTTGAATTTATTTTTTTGGGAAACAAATAGTGTAAATATTTTCCTTTATATTAAAATATAATAATAAAGAATCATTCCTAAAAATTAAACTCCTATCATTTTTAAATTTTAGTTCCAATCCATCCTCAAAAAGTTGATATATAATATTTAAATTATTTTTTAATCCTTCAAAATATAAAACATTATAAATAAAATTAGACTGAAAAATACCAACTTTACCAAAACCATTTACATTATATTTATAATTATCTCCAAATGTAACTGTGTCTCTATAATATTTTTCGTAAGTGATAAAAATTAATTTGAATTTGATCATATTCCTATAAAATCCAATATCCATGTACCAGATTACATTTTGGATACATACATGAAAAATATCTAATAAAAATCAATTGCATCACGATTATGTACCCAAGCTACTTTAGGTCCAATCAGACTAAAAAAATTAGGTACCCAAAAATAATTTGGACAAATGTTGTATGGTCCTCTTGATAAAAAATGATTTAAAAATATGATCCTTTTTAAATCACAAATACTATTTGATTCTAAGTGAACAATCATATTCTAAGTGACCTTTCATGCCATATTGAAAACATGTAACAATATAAGTACAACCATTTTTACAGTTCAAAAAACTATTTTGTTATATTTATAGTAATATCTTATTATATTCAATAACACATTAATTTTTATTTGTTATAATCAAATATATCATTTTGTGAAATTTTATACAACCATGAATAAAATCATACAAATTTTTATTAACAATTTGAGCCATATTGTTCAACTTTTTATTCAAATTCTAAGAAGATATAAATCATCTTAAACTATTGAATGATATGAAGAGTTAGTATTGCTTTATTGGTAATTATCTTGTAAATGAAAATTATTTCACAATACCATTTTCTCATTATTTTCTTTAGGATTATTATATAAATCAGCAACTTTATAAACAACTTCTCCCTTTAATTTAATTTCTTCATTTAAATTTGTAACATTAATTTTTTAGATTCGTATTTAGAATCCAAAAATCTATAATAGAAACAAAAATCAATAGCCTCTTTCAAACAATCCATGAATCACAAGCTAATATATTATTTCTCATTTATATATTGTTCACTTGATTTGGATTATTCGGTACAACTCGAACTGGTTGTTAAAGCTTTTTTTATTTTCTTATTTTTATTTACTCTTTATTTTTTGAAATTTAATCTTGCTATGAAATTTATTTCTTCATTCAAAAAAAGTAACATCTAATGCATTATAATGTGAATTACCTTTCATATGTCCATTTCATTTATCCTTTTGAGATTTTATTCTAAATTAGTTCATGATTCATTTATTTTTTATTCATTGGTAGAATCTAATAATAATCTAACCCAAATAATCATTTTCACTATCATGTTTTTTTGAATCATAATATTTGTTAATAGAAACATTTATGTATTTAATAGACAAACCATTTACATTCATTATCACCTCCATGGATATATTCTTTATTTACAGTTCATATAAAAGTAATGATCCAATAAATTCACTAAGAGTGTACTCTTTCATGTTTTTTATTTCAACACTTCTGACCTTCATTGTATTCCATTTCTCCAGTCATGATCTTAAGAATCATTAAAATGTACCACATTTTAAAAAAAATTCAAGGGAAATTCAATCCATTCAAAATGCTTACTAATAGTTGGAACATTTGTTTCACAATTTCATATTCACCCATCTCTAAGTCTTAGTACTCAACTCAAAGTATTGCAATATTTGTATGAATCAATTTTTTTGATCCAATTCAGTAACTTGTAGAATCGTAAAAATATTATAATCTTTTTTTTAAATAGACATAGGACTAAGAATGAATATTTTAATATCACAATAATATATATATATATATATATAATTAAAACATATCCAAAAAATTCATGTAATATTATCATGTTCAAATTATAGTGTTTTTTTATTTTTTAAGGATTATCCAGTGTTTGATGCTCAACTGTCTGAGGTATTCATTCACTGAGGATTTATAATAGCTATAACAAATTCTATCAATGTGATGTGGATTATGATGAATACAATAATTTTTTATGTTTATTCCTAATATCTTTGAAATGTTTCCCTTAAACTATTAGGAATATTCAAGTTATTGTAAAAATATAAAAAAAAATTCTTAATAAATCCATCCATTGATAATAATTGTTGGTATTAGTAAATACGAATTTGGGATATGATGAAAATTATTAAAAGATTCATGCTTTGATAGAAATTTTTATGTCATAAATGGTAATGTAATATAGTCTTGAGGGGGTGATAAATCAGATTATAAAATATAAATATATTAATTATATAAATTATTTATTTGATATAACTAATAGAGTTCAGTGGCTTGTAAAAAATTAAAATAATGGAAATAACACTAGGATGATTTTTAGAGTATTTTAGTCTAAAGTGGACCTAGTTTTCTATTATAACTTTATACTCAATGAGAGATATTTTCCCCTATAATATGATATTTTAATGGTAATTTAAACATGATTACAAACTCTGGTTTCTAATAAAAGAATAACCAAGACATTTGTGATTTGTATGGGGAGTAACAACCTAATTGAAACACTAAAATTAGACTATGGGATTCATAACCTCAATAGTCCTAAATATAGAATCTATAAGTCACTACCTCATTAGATATGGGAATAATTCTTTTGAATGTATAGTAAAAATCAAAAAAGTGAGAGTACGAGTGAGATAGTAAAAAGTTTTACAGACAAAAAAATACAAGATAAAGTAGAAGATAAATGAAATAATCATAGGTACTAGTTCAAGATTAGTGTATTTCGATGTCTCATCAAGGTAGTATAATAATTCATAGAACTATTTAGTCATCACTTGAAATACTATCCAAAAAATTAAAATATTATTGCATAGGTACAACCCTTTATAGACTAAACTATATCTCCTATTATACAAGAAATTTCATGTTCTCATAACTTTTATCCATTAAAGGTATCTTGAAGCCTCTATATATGATATGTCGAAACTAATAAGACATCCTCCAACTAGGTATCTAAATTCCCAACCAACCTACGTAATTATCAAGGAGACTGAAATTATCATTCCAAAATAGTGGTAACAAAAAATATTTTAAATCAAAACCTTTAGAAAAATTCCAAGAAATTTTTAATACCCATTAAATAATTCTAATATTATTTATAATATTAGTTTTATTCAATCCCATAAAGAATAATTAGATAATTTTTTTATTTAAATGAAAATTTTAAAATACCTTCCAATTTCATGCACTATATAAATATTAAAAATTTAATTAAACATTTTTAAAACTTAAAAAATAAGATTAAATAATTTTTAAATCAGTAAATATCATATTAAAAAACAGTTTTTCAATGAAAAAAAATCTAAATACAATAATTTAAATAATATAAATATATGTCATATGTATATGCAAGAATAAAGAAAAACTTATACTTGTATTTTAAAAGTAATTAAATATATTATAAAATTAGATCACATGGATTTAATATATAATATATGAATTATATAAATCAATAAATTACTAAATATAATTAATATAAGCATTATATTAATCAGAGTATCAAAAACAATGAATAATACAGAAAGCTGCAAAATCTTGATTTTAGAAAGAATAAAAAAAATGTATGAACTAACTATGCATGCCAAGTGACAATGAGGTATATACCTTGTTGTCAATATATTAACCATGATAAAATTTTAACATGTGTTCTCTTAAGCTATAATGTGTTCACTTATGTTACCATGTAAATAATGGACAGTTGCTTATAAAGATTGGGCATTTGGCTCAAATGTCTTCCAACTAGGGTAAGAGTGAGAAGAGGCTTAATCATTATTATTTCTTCATTATATCAAGGTTGATGAACCCAAAATGAGATAAATTATGGATGTTCACTAAACCTTCCAACATAATAGTAGAAACTATGGGTTTTGATGAATAGAATATGACATCCATGGAAAGAGTCTTCTACTATATTTTGTGCCCTTTAGATTGTTAGGAAAAGAAGTAAAGCATCTTTAGTATAACCTACCTTAATCCTATACTCCTCCAAATTCATGAAAAGTATCAAAACATTGGTCCTTACATGTTGAAAAATACCTTTATCCTATTAAGGATCTAAATATTCAGGATGAGTTGAATTTATTAGCACACAATAATTTTTTGGTACGTTTCATCTTTGATTGGATTCCCCATCTGAATTGACAAAGAGAATGACAATTCAAGATTTGGAAATTATACCAATGTTATTGTGTAATTGTATGTTGAATCTATCTAGGAGGAATAATTAGTTATCATAACTATAGATCTTAGTATCACACATGAGACCCAATATTCAAAGACCCCCTTAATCTATATGAATCACATCCAATTCAGCCACCTTCTACCTGAGTGAAGAAGACTCCCAAGCAACATCATTTTCAAAATTCAGGGGAATTATGATGTCAACTATAGTAATAATTCTGGTAAGGTGCGGGATAATTTTATTAATCACTCCAACTCTGTTAATTCATTGAATATTACTAAACCCAACCAAAAAACCATGAAGGCACTTCTATATCGAATAATCCTACGAAATTTACACTAGATCCAAAGTCTGATGTGATGAGGAATTATAATTTTCCATCCAGTCCTCCTTGGAAATTTGATGAGGTATATAGACTCATGACCAATGATATACATGAAATTTTTGATAGAACTGTTGATCGTAAACTAAATACTTTAGCTCCAATGTTTCCCCTTCAATATCCCAAGCCCACTAATATAGGAGTTGATGCCATGATTTACAATCCTTATGAGGCTCCAAGTTAAGATTCTAGAAAATTAATATATGTAAAAACCTAGAAAATATGATATCTAATGATGTGAAATCTGATTTCGACATCAATTGATATTTCGTGGACCACAAGTTCACTCTTCATATACAAATTCACTTAGGGTGAATGATCTTGAATTGATTCTCAACCCTTCTAAGACCTCATATATATTAGTGGATAATTGTTTTCCTATATTTTTTGTAGTTCAATATATCAATCTCTAATTGAAGTGAATTACTAAAACTTGAAACAAAACATATGTTACATATAGAATCTTAGGACTGGATGTTTCATCTAAACAATTAGGTGCCCTTAAGATATGGTTGTGGGTGCTCCCTCTATTGAACATTAATTGGAAACACGAGAAAGGACCTACCTCTTTGACATAAGTGAGGTCCCATTCACATAAAATTCCTCATACAAAGCTATAAAAAATAATCCATATGAGGATCTATATAAATATTTCATTACATCTAGAAATAGATTTATCCTCTTTAATAGAAAATATTGGGTAGATCATATTGAAGGCATGAAACATGACGTATGAGGAGATAATTTGGATAAAGGTAGAGGCTCACAACCCCATATGAAATATATTTACAGTCCCAAAAATATTGGAAGGAAACTAATTGGTTAAGGTAAATTAATTTTCTAATTAGGTAATGGAAAAACTTTCCCAGAACAGGGGAAAAGAAAGCTTAAAAAATTAATGTTATGTTTTAGAACAATTGAGGGCTTGGGAACACTCATAAGGTCACATCCTCTAGACACCTTATCCCTTTTAATAGGATAATTCTTGTTGAAATTGATGATCATATGATGTGATTTGAAATTATAAGGAATTTTACTATGAATCTATTAGATACACATTTATGTCTCATAATATGAATGATAATACTTTGGAAACCCAATTGGTGATAAACCATAAATATATCCAAGTCCTATCCTATGTGAAGAGAAATCATCTTATCTATTTGGGAACAAATTTTCATCGAATTTATTTAACTATATCCTTTTTTAGGCTTCCATATAGTACACTATGAGAAGAGATCTCTAAATGGATTTGATTTCGATGGATTCAAAAATGGATCATAGTTGGGATTTCATGGATGAATATAATACTATTCTAAGTCCCAATGAGAATATTAGGGCAAATTTCTCAAGTATTTATGTGTATTATTTCTATTTTTTATTGATCAATGAAATTTTTTGATATTCACATTAAAGGGAATGAATTCTTTAAGGGTAATTTTGAAGGAATGGTCATGGAGAAAACATAATATATTCTATTTCTAGGTCAATTAAAATAGTTCCCCTTTGATTTTTCTGGGTTCACTCTTCCAAAATTTCATTCTGATCACAATCCATAAGTTTTAGAGAACTGCGTGGGTTTTATGAGGCCTTCCACACATCCCTTCAAGTATAATAATTCTTATCATATGATTCATAAATATAGGGAAGTGTTTTTAAAGTGATGGAATTATGCTCATGTTGATAGACCTTTTCCATGATGTGGCTTCTAAAATCAAATGATTTAATGATTTACTAAGAGAAATGAGTAAAAATTATTTTTCTAGGACTGAACCTTAGGGTAGTGGAATTTTTAACATACATCCTTTCAAAAATAATAACCAATAGTAAATCTTTCCCTCCTAATATATAATCCTATTTAATTCCATAATCGATGATTTTATTGCTCTAAAAGAAAGAAGGACCTATAGTCAACATTATCTTATGTGGTTCAAATATGGTTTCTATAATTATAATATTTCTCCTCAGATGCACTAATATTAAAAGAAGAACAAATTTCATGTTATACATGGATATCATGCATGTTTACATAACAAATGAAATCATGTAATTTTTCATCTTGAACTTAATTCCTTATAGAACTAATTAAAAAATCATTGATCTGATTCCAAAGATAGAAAATGAAATGGAAATTAATAAAATTTGACCTATTTAAAATGGAAACACTGTAAAAAATATTATTAGAAAAATTATGACAATGGGGATGGGAAGTTTCATCTATAACTTAATTACATTCTACTAGTTTGGGTTTTTCCTAGGCATGAATATTTATAATTCTCTCTACACTACCTTAGTAGGAATAAGTATTATGATGAGTAAAAAAATATGTGAACTTTTCCATTAATATTTATATCTTTTTAAGGCCTTATATATAATAAAATGGAGATTCATTCTCAATTTCTTTTCTATGTATGTTGTAACATCCCCCGATCTAGAAATCACTTATATGGCAAGTTTAGGTTGGTTATGGGATTTCAAGCATACCTCCCATGAACTAGAGGATGAGGACTATAAGAGAGGGAGTAAAGGGAATAATGGGGATACTATACCCTGGGTACATAAGAACAATATAGTGGAAATAAACAATAGAAATAAATATTATAGTAATAGAAATAGTACAATATAAATATAGGAAGTAAATAGAGGATCAAAATGTACCCATAATAATAAACCATGTAAGGTTTGGAGGAAATATAATTAATTAAATTCTTGAATTCAAAATAATTAAAGAACAAGATGATACTAATAATTAAAATATTATATCTCAAACCCCATTCCAGTATTGATTTCATCATCCAACCCATCTAGAAAGAAAAAATCAATAACCATATACCATTCCCTTTTCTAAACCTATATCCATTTAATCTACATGGGTATCAAAAAGTGGACCAAATAGTTTATGTGTAAAACTCCCTAATTTAAACCCATTATTTGTATATAAAAATAAATTTATAATAAGTGATTTCAATAGTGTGATAAACATGTGTATTAATTTAAAAAGTGATGCAATAAAATTATTAACTTGCTTTGGTTACGTGCTAGAATATCTCTGATCCAAGAGCACAACCATTCCAACTATAACCACAAATTGTGGAATAATCATATATTCAGAACAATCCCACCGTATAAACATTTCATCATCCATTCCAATACCATTATGTAGTAATTTGATTATTACAAAAATAACTCTATATAATAATTTTCTCATATAAGAAATTCCATCTATATAATAATTTCAGCATTTGACCCAATCCCTTTATATAAACATTTCATCATAACTAGACCAGTCCTTATAATCATTAGAGTACAACTAGACTGAGTTCTCTATATAAACATTAAATTATGATAAACATCACAAGTCACAATGGAAAAAAACACAACATCCTATCATAATCCATAATGGTTAATCATGTTAACTATTATTTTTATTTAAATAACACATTGGTTTATTTAATTATATATTAAATTAGTGGCATACCAATTCCACAACCATTTTATATCAAAATATCATCAACCATTTCAATAATAAATTTCACTATTTCAAGGGTGAATCTATCATAAGAAATCACCTGAGGATTCATGTGATGATAAAATATTACACCACTATAATGAGAAATAAGTGGAAAATAGGGGAAGTCCATTGTTAATAAACTACCCATAGATTTGTTTCTTGATAAGGAAGTCCAAAAGGGAATAATACACTCCAAAAATGGATAGAAATCACTTATGGGTTGATATAGGTCAATATTCGCCCAGATGAAAAAAAATTACACACACATCATGGATTTAAAACTTCCAAGAGTGATATATACATGGATTGTGACATTTAAAAAGTGTGTAATCTTCAATTTATGAGTTACATGAAAATATATGTCATCATGGGTAAAAATAACCCTACTCAATCAATACTTAGTATAAACTAGGATTGTAGATTATATTCATTTCATATCATGTAACAGTTGTATGGAGTCTTCCTGAAGATAGATACACATCATGTATCATTTACATGACATGTAAATACCCAACTAATTGCTTTAATCCCAGATTCTCCAAAATCACCTAAATCTCCACGGAATCCTTCCAAACTCATTGTAAACCCTCATAATACCATTTAACATGATTATATTGAGGCTCCATTAATTAAAAAAAATATATTCCAAAACATTAGGTCATTTTACCTATAAATATATTTCTATTATCAAAGGAACTCAACTAACACAGTTCAAAAAATAAAGAAAACCCCAACAAAATATGTTCAGTGAAAACGTAAAATAGGTACATACCTATAAAAATAAGGATCTTACAACCCCCCCACCCCCACCACCACCACTATGTAATAGATCATCCTCAAGTCACTCCAGAAATTGTAGTGGGGTCTCTGGGAACATGTATGGACACTATTCTCATATATCATATTCCCTCTCACAGGTTTCCTCTTGAACACACCCATGTTTCCACTGCACTATAACAAATGGGGAAGTCTTTCCATTGATATATATCTCACTATGGTTAAAAATACACTTCAGATTATCCTAAAAGGACTCTATGATCTAGTATTGATACCCTCAAGGTCTACCACATGACAATGTCCAGGATAATATTGTGTTATCTATGACATGTGAAACATCTCATGAATGGAACTATAGAACTATGGAAGGGAAAATATGTACACCACCAGATAGAACCATTCCAATATCTAAAATATCCTAACAAAAATTGATTCGAGATTCCCCAATTTACTGATATGGTGTTTCCCCAACCTAGGAAACAACTAATGGAAAACAAGATTAACAACCTCAAATTCTAGAGGCCATTTTAAATTGTTAGCATAAGATTTATTCATGCACTATTCTATCACTAATTTCTTTTGGATCAACTAAACATTCTTGTAAGTCTCTTACATGAGACTAAGTCCAATAAGAACTGACTCACCTACCTCTAACAAACTAAGAGGTTAATATCAAATCCATAAAATGTAAAATCTGTATTGATCCATGGAAGATATTATTATATGAAAACCCTAGTGGTGTTTTATAATACTCTAAAAAATCAATGAAATCCAAAATAAAGGCTCATAAAATATCCTCTACAATACAAATAGTCTTCTCATATTTTCCTTCAATCAGAGGATGATAGACTATGCTCAAAATAACATATGATCCCAAGTCCTTGAAAATACCCTTCAACAATTGAGATATAAAACAAGGGTCCCTATTAGAAATGATACTTTATAGAACAACATGCAACTGAACTATCTGCCACACTTAGAAACTACCCATATCATAAATGGTGATAGTCTCATTTATAGACATGATTTGGGGTACCTTCATTAGTTGATCCATGACTACCCATAATAAATCATTATTATGGGTTTCCTATGTAATCATATCAAAATATCTATAGTGAAATCATCCCATATCCATTATGGAATGGGAAGAGCCTATAATAAACCTGAAAACCTCTTATGCTTTGTCTTCACCTTCTTATAGGTGAATCATCTCAACATAAATCCCAGTACCTCATTATTCATTCTTCACCACTAGTACTATTAACGGAGATCATGATACATATTTGTTAAACCAGGATGTACCGACCATATAGAAGCATGAAACTCTCTCATTATCTCCTCGTTCATTCCCTTAGAAAACCATACTCAGGCATGAAAATGAAGAGAACTAGTTATTCCAAGAGACCATCATGGTGGTCTCTCCCCACCATATATGTTGTCCCTTTGATCTAAGACCTCTAGAGAAAAAAATATCTATCATAATTCATCCAAGAAGCATGGGTATGACATTTGAAAAGGTCATATATACCCACTCATGGGACTCTTGAACACCTGAATACATGTCTACAAAGAGTTACTTCATGAACCTATCATCACAAGGCTCTCTCACTACCTATTTCTATGTCTTATGACTAAATGAATACTATATATACTATTTCCAGTTTTATAATCCAACTCAAAGTTGAAATATTATAGATACTCTACCCACCACCTCTACCAAAGATTCAGGTCCCATTATGAAAGGATGAACCTGAGGCTCTTGGGGTCTATGTACACCACAAACCTCTCACCAAAAATATAGTTTCCATAAGATATCAGGTAATGTACCCCCAAATCTAACTCCAAATCACGAGTAGGATAAATCTTCTCTTATGGTATTAGCTATCTGAAGTCATAAACAACCACCTGATCCCCCAACATTAGAAAGAATAGGATTATATGTTTTTATTGGTCATAATACATGATGTATTCATTACCTGGAATAGAAAAAATGAGTATAGGAAAAAAGTTCAACATGCTCCTCACCTGCTGAAAATCCCCCTTGAAAATATCGGACCATGAAATATTCACTTCTTTCTTTTTCGGCTCATAAATTGAATATTTCAAATAAGATATGACATGGATTATTCACTTATAATAACCTATTAAACCCATAATACACTGATCTCATCGACATTCTTTAGTCTCACCTAAGATACCATGGATAAAAAACTTCACTAGGTCCACTAACACTCCATCCTCTTGGATGACATTACCCAAGAACTGATGTTTTTCAATACAGATATTTCATTTGGTTATCTTGGTGTAGATAAAATGCTCTCTATAAGTACTCAAGATAATGTTAAGATGTTAGGAATGATTTTATTCTTACTTAGGGTAAATTTATATATTATCAACAAAAACTATAAACAACAGATCCAAAAAAGGATGAAAAATATAAATCATCAAGTCTATGAATATCATTGGTGTTTTCTTCAAACCAAATAGAATCACAATGAATTCATATAATCCATAATTTCCCATAAAATTATTTCTAGTTTTTATTCAATATTCTCCCCCTCAACTACCGGTATCTTTATTGCAAATCAATCTTGGAGAAGAAATTAGTACCACTCAACAGGTCAATGACCTCATCAATGCATGGAAGTGGATAATGGTTTTTGACTATTAACTAGTTCAACATTTCAAAATCCACATAAATGAGAAAAGTCTTATAAACATTCTTGGGGAAAAAAACTAGATAACCACGGTAATATGTACTAGGCTTTATGAAACTACAAGATTCTATATCTTCCAATTGAACATTGAACTCCCCAGGATTTGTTGGTTCTATCATATAAGATGATATAGAAATGGGTTTTGGTACCAACGCCTACTCTATCACGAACTCATTATATCACTTGGGTGGTGAGACATAGAACTGCTCGGAAAATACATCCTCAAAATTTTCTACCACTGAAGGAAAAGTATCATGTTTCATTTCACCATCAACCAAACAAAGACTTGTTATCTCAGCTTTGAGATAATCTAATATTCTCTAAATTATTCTACCATGAGTAACCTAAATATTCAAATCACCCTAGTGAATATAGATACCTTCTCTTGGATATATAAAAGTAACTATCCTATGGAAACTATTGATTTGATCTTGGTATAGAACTAGAAAATCCATACCAATATCAAATTGGAATCTTTCATTTTCCATCACAAATAGTTCCCAAAAGATATGGTTACCACCTATTTTAGAGAACACACTTTATAATGTTTTATATTCTATAACATCCCTCCCAACATTGTATCAATGATCAAGAAACCAAATAATATTTCCACAACGAAGCCCAAATAGTATTTTTTTTTAAAATAAGATAAAAAAGGAATGTGATTCTCCATTATTTGTCAAAATTAAATCTATGGTAAATGATACCAGAATCATACCTCTAATAGTATAAGTTCTTATATTTTCACTAGATGTAATTGAATACATTGCATGCAGTTGTGTTTCCCCACATCATTGGGATCCATTTCTTCTCCCCTAAGCTATTCCTCTTCTAGGTTCTACCACTCCTTCACTAGGGTACCACATACCATGCATTGGCCTTAATGTCCAGTGGATATCTACTTACCTATCTACTAAGGATTAGTTGACTCCATCCTAGATTTTGGTATCTATCATGATCCCCTATAGAAATTTTGATAATGAATTACACTTTGAAACCTCTATTGGTGACCCAAAATACCGAAATCATGCCACTCCAAATAAGGGTATAGACACTTAGGTCATTTCTGGCCTATAATTCCCCTTGATATCACTTCAATTGAACATGATCCAAATATAGTTTTCTGCTACCTTCAATACTCTTCACACAACTTCCTTTTTGAAAAATATTTCCATAGTTTTTCATTAAAATATAAGTATTTCTCCTAATTCACTCCGTTGATGTAACCTATCTGCTGCTCAGGGCCTCTCTTAGATTTCCTTTCATGATGAGTTCTTATTCATAAAATCCAAAAAATCTACACTAGTGAAACACATTCACATGTGACCTAATATCCTAGAGAATAGAATCTTGAAAACTTTTCACCTTTGATATCTCATCAGCAACTAAATATGGAATAAATCATTTCACAGAAGTGAAATTTACAATGTAGACCATCACTATAAAATCCTCATATGCCAGATGTATGAACTCATGACCCATCTCATCCCACAACTAAACATTATTGAACTGGATCTGGAACTCCACCTTTAATTACATACAAGATAACTCCTCTTACTTCCCAACAAGCTCTAGAATGTCCAACAAAATATCTCCAAATCCAAAAATCATGTATCCATATAGATTCATCATCTTAACTTCCGATGTCTCAAGGTTCTTGTAATTCCCCAACCCTAGTTACCCAGAGTCAGTTCTTTATTACATAACATGAACATGATATAAGGAATCATGTCTCGAATGATTGATTAGTTTAGTACTACTGGAAACAAGATACATAGATAAATTCAACATTAAAACATGAAAATAAATACTACACTAATTTATTCCATTAAAAACATCCAATCCTCAAAAATTATTCCTGCATGTCACTCATAAATAACATCTTCATATCCTGGGAAAAATAAACATATGAAATGGGTGATCTCAAACACTCAGTAAGGGTAAGCAATACAGTGGACGATAAAATAAACATTAGGCATGATGATTAACTCAAAATACAAGCCTTTACAAATAATAAACATGAACACTTTATGGCAGGAATATGAGATGAGTAAATAATTCCATAATAAAACATAGTCATGGGTATTCTACTAGTCGAATAACCACATGAACCATCATCAATATTTTCATAATGAGGGAATGTATAATATCGGATATTCTGTAACATTTTGTCAAGGCCTCATCCTAGATGTCTAAAAATGATTAAGGGCTCGGCCAAAACCATATATCAAATTTGGAAAGGCCTTATACAATTACACGTCTAATTGTCTATAGAGACCTACTGATGCACTGAGGATCTATAGTTGTCTCCACCCGTCACATACTAAGTCCAGTACATTTCTCATATGAAAAGGTTGAAACATAACATAAACATTTGTATTAAAACTAGCATATGAAATTTAAATACTTTAACCATAAACCATGAATGGTATAAAAATAACACATCAGTAGTCAAACTTATCACAAAACCTAAAAAATAGTATGGAAGATTGGTATCACAATAAATCATCTTCAAAGATGTTTAAAATCCCTCAATGGATGTTGAAATAGATGAAATGAATACTATTTGAAAGAAATATATATTTCTATTTTGAAACCATTAAAGAGTCCCATAAATATAAAAGAAAACATTTATTTTGAAAATATTATTATAAGCTTGTAAGGGAAGCATCGATGAATTTATAATGGCGGAAAATAGTTGCACCTGCTGTATAAGTTAAAAAAACATTCTTACCTTCATTTTGTTGAAAAGTTCTAATATACATTGTTTGGAAAACGACAGAAAGATTCCTTTCAAAACATATAAGGTCAAATAAGGGTATAAATCACTTCAACCCATAGTCTAGTAAATATTAAAAAAAAATTGAAATACATTTTTAAGAGAACATGGATGTGGATGATAATGAGGTCACAGTAGATACTTACGTAAAAAAACCTCTGATAATAAAGAGATGGTAAAATTTACCCTTACCTGGTAAATTTCCTTAGTTGATATTATGATAACCTCTTTTATATTAGTTAAAAAAATTTTATTAAATTATACAATAACTATATACAAAAATATGATATCATATATGATCTTCTAATTTTACTTTGTTAATAATATTTTTGTAGTATCATCATTTCGGGTGTAAACTGATTCATTTTCCTTTATATTCTTGTTTACATAAGCCATGTTTGTTATGGATAAGAAGTATTTGATTCATATAAAAAATTATATTATGTTCATAAAAATTATTTCTAATCATAAAATGAAAATTATTCTTTAATTATTATGATGGGGAAATGAATTCCATCGTGTTCGTGGGGACGGTAAGCCGTACGTACGCACTAGAGACAATATCACTATATTGATGGTGAAATAATTTTTAATTGGTTTCTATATCATATATAAAGAATCAATAAAATTTTATATTAATTATTTACATCAGTTATAATCATTATTATACCAATTTAAATAATTTAGTGTTTGAATGACAAACTACACCACGACGTGGAGACGACAAGTCGTACATACACACTTATGTTGACTCTGTCATTCATATGATGGATATATTAATGATTATTGATTTACCATTTATATAATAACATCATACTATATAGAAGATACTGGAGTTTTTATTTTAGAATCGAAACAACAATGAAAGTGGAAGTGGAAGAAAAAAATAACTTGAAAGTGGTGATGAAAAATTTACCTCTTATTCGGGTACTTCCTTTTGATTTTATCAAAATAGATCTGTAGGATGGATTTATGAATATATAAAGGCCTCTAGGATTAAGGGAGGAAATTTGTAAGGATATTTGGTCATGTGTGGCTAATTCAAATGAATTTAGATGTTTAAAATTAAGATAAGGGGAAGTGACCTTTTATAAGAGAGGTGTAGGTCACTTTAAGAAAATCTTGAAATATTTTTTTATAATAAAATAATTTTTGGTTTATAATGGCTCAAAAATTATTTATTTATAGGATATGGTTGGTATGGGTCTTAAACCTCACAAAAAATAGGTGTTATACAGGTTTTTGTCACTATATTAACCTTGTCTTTTAGATTTAAATCTTAGTTAAATAGTTTGACGTTTACCATGTCTCTTTGTATTTCTATATTATATAGTTAATAATATTACTATAAACATCTAAGAGATCCCAAAGTGGTTTGTTATTTATATATATAATCTTATTTATTTCTATTGGTTGAACCGTATATTTTTAGGAATATTATATCTATTAATAATATAGTATTTGTTTTAAAAACTCAACTATGTCAACTTTGACACTATTTAGTATTTGATTATTTTTAAATCAATTAAAACATTATCAATTTGAATAAAATTTATTTAACTAACCCTAACATGTCATATTAACCTAGAAAATTATTTAAATTCATCATATGTGTCAATTTACATTTATTTGGATATTTATAATATCAATTATTTTAATATTTCATTAATAATGTAATTATTGCATCATCATTGTGTCGTAAATAAATTAAATTATTTAATGTATAAAAATTATAAATAAAATACAATTATGTAGAAAATATTTTTATATTTCTAAATAATATTTATCGTCGAATTTCTATTGCATGTAACCCAATATTAAAAATGGTTTAGTTGTTAAAATTTGAATATAACTCAATTAACTCTTCTTTAAATAAAATAATAATAAATGTCCTAATCTTATCCAAGTGAACCAAATGGGATCATATTTTATTCTAAACATTGTTTTCGGTCGAATTACACTTATGAAATAGAATTAGGACATGCTTTAGGATAATTATGAAATAATTTTTTCCTATATGTACCCTAATTACTTTTAATCGTGGTAAATAAATGTCAAAAGTTATTATTCACCAAAAAATATTTTCATCTTATTGAAACACATTTTATATATTGATATTAACTATGTCTCACAAATTCTTGAAATTCAACTCACAGAAGTTGTAAAATTATGTTTCATGCAAATATGTAAATGCTCCTAGAAGGTGGGTAAAATACTGCAAAAGTTCAATAAAATTTTATAATATTTAAACGTAATATAAAATGAATCAAATGAAATACATTGAAATTATATAGAAATTACGTATCTATTTTGACCTAAATTAAACTTGAATAAAATAAATAATTATTTAAATAAAATGTTAGTTTTAACCAACAACATAGTGTTTTTCACTATTCATCAAAATTTGAAAGTTTTCATAAAAATACCAAAAATTCTCCCTAAGAAAATTTAGATATTCTGAAAACAAAAATGAAGAAATTTTTGAAAAATAAAATTTATAAAATTTCAAAAAGTGGGTAGTACTATTCATAACGTCTAGTTTGATTGGTAACAATGTGTTTAAATCTCAAAGTTGTGTACAATGCAAGTTATTGAATTATTCAAAGGGAAACTTATTGTAGAATCTTGGGGTGTAACATTATTCCCACCTTCAAATAATTTTGTCCTTGAAATTTATAGAGTACTACCACACAAAAAGATTGGAGTGGTTCTTCATCATAAGTTCCTCTGGTTCCCATGTTGCCTTTTACATCTGATGGTTTATTTATAGAACTTTTACCAGATGAGTCGTCCGGTTTCTCAAAACTTGTTATCTTGTATCAATAATCTTTATCAGCTCCTCACAATAAGATAAATCAGGTTCCAGTTCAATTTCTCAAAGGTGAGTACATGCATTGGGTCAGATATGTATTTTCTTAATAGTGGTATGTGGAACACATCGTGAATTTTGAAGAGACATGGTGGAATTTCCAAATGGTAACCTACCGAACAAATTAGTTCTAGAGTTTTGAAAGGTCCTATGTACCTGGGACTTAATTTACCTATCTTACCGAATCTTATAACTCACTTCCATGGAGATACCATCAAGAAAACATGATCTCATTCCTGAAATTTTAAATCCTTCCTTTGGTTATCAACATAGCTCTTTTGTATACTTTGAGTTGCTTTGATGTGGGATTGGATAATCTTCCCTTTTTCTATTGTTTCCTTAAAAATATCTGGGCCTACGAGTTTTATTCCACAAACACCATCCCAAAAAGTTTGTGTGTGACATATCTTTTTATATAATGCTTATATGGTGTCATCTAAATACTTGAATGGAAACTATTATTACAGAAAAATACTACCAGAGGTAAATATTGATCCCACATAACATTAAATTCAAGTGATCAAGATCTCAAAATTTCTTCTAAGGATTAAATAGTCCATTCTGATTGTCCATCAGTTTGAGGGTGGTAGGTAGTGCTCAAACAAAGATCAATATCCAGGGCTTTCTGAAGACTTTTCCAGAATGTGGATGTAAAATAGGTATCACGATAAAAAATAATCAATAGGGGTACACCTTGGAGTCTTAAAACTTTATTAATATATATTCCTTCCAAATGTTCATGTGGTAAATGTTCTCTTATAGAAAGAAAATGTAATGACTTGGTAAGGCAATCGACAATGACCATCATGTATCATTCCTTATAGGAGTCTTTGGTATCCCCATGAAAATTTCCATCGTAATATTATCCCATTTCTACACAGGTATGGGATGACGTTTCATGAATCCTTCAGGTTGTTTCCTTCTTGGTTTTACTTGTTGAAAAAACACACATCCTGACACAAAATTATAAATCTCCCTCTTCAGATTATCCTACCAAAAATGTTCCTTCAAATCCTTATACATCTTGGTGCTCCTAGAGTGTATATAGAAATTGGAGCTATGAGCATCATCTAACAATTCCCTTTTTAGATCAGGTATGTTAGGAACACAAAGTTTCTTCCCAGATGTCTAAATTCCAACTTCATATATGAGGTCAATCAATCTCCCATCATTCATAGATTTAGTTTTCTTTTGAAATTTCCCATCATCAGTCTGAGATCTTTTTATTCTGTTTAGTAAAGATAGTTTGGAAAACATTTGGAAAAGTAATGATGTTTCAACATCAATGGTAAATCAAATACCCATATTTACTGGATCCATGAAAATAGGATCCCTTTCAACTCTCATCTTGTTCAAAACACCATGATCGGTTCTTCTCAAATAATCATCCACCTTATTTTTCTTCCCTATATGGTAGCGTATTTTGAAATCGTAATCCTTGATTAGTTCAATTCATCTCCTTTGCCTCATGTTTAGTTATTTTTGTGATAAAATATACTTTAAACTCTTGTGATCAGTATAAATCTCACATATTCACCATAGAGATAGTGTCTCTATATTTTTAGAGCAATGATTATAGATTATAACTCAAGATCATGAGTGGGATAGTTTTTCTCATGAATTTTTAGCTACCTTGATGCATAGGCAATAACTCTATCATTCTGCATTAGGACATAACCATTTCATTTCATTGAAGCATCATTATAAATAAAAAACCCATCTTTCCACGATAGTATAGTCAAGATAGGATCATTAACTAATCTTCTCTTCAGTTCTTCAAAACATTCTTAAAACTATTTTTTTTCAAAAAAAAATTAACCCATTTATGAGTGAGATTGGTTAAATGGTTATCCAATTGGGCAAAATTATGGACAAAACGGCGATAATAACCTATTAAACCAATACAACTACGTACCTCAGTTACATTCGTCAGTACTGGCCATTTGTGGATTGCCTTGGAATTTGAAGGATCAATATAGATTCCATACTTAAAGAAAATATGGCCAACGAAAGAAATCTCTTGAATCCATAATTCACACTTTCTAAACTTCCCATATAATTCGTTTCTTCTAAGAGTCATCAGAATAATGCACAAGTTATTTTCCTGATCTTCATAGATTTTGGAGTATACCAATATATCATCAATAAATACCACCACAAATTCATCCTGATATTCATTAAAACACTATTCATTATATCCATGAAGATAGAGGGTGCATTATTCAATCCAAAAGGCATTAGTGTAAACTCATAATGCATGTACCTGGTTCGAAATTTTGTTTTCAGAATGTCTTCCTTATTCACACACAACTGATGATATCCAGATCAAAAATAAATCTTTGATAAATATTGAGCTATATGAAGTTGGCCGAATAAATAATCAATGAGATGTATGGGATACTTTTCTTTATTGTTATAGAATTGACCTCTCTGTAGGCAACGCACAACCTCATAGATATATCTTTCTTCTTAACAAAAAGGACACGGGATCCCCATGGAGAAACACTGGCACAAATAAATCCCTTATTACTCAATTCATCTAGTTGTTTTTTTAGTTCCACTAATTCCACAATGGCCATTCTGAAAGGGGTCTTCGATATGGGCCTTAAATAGGGAATTAAATCGATGGAAAACTCAATTTCTCATTCAGGATGATGTCCAAGTAAATCATCTAGAAACACATTAGTATATTCTTGCACAATAGGTACATCCTCTATTCAAAAATTTCTTTCCTCACCCATAATTATTTCATTCTCATTCTCCCCAATAATTGAATTTTGTAGTGCTACTGGGGGTGGATATAGATAAGAATCATATTGTGACATTTCATCTCTAAAGATAAGGTATTCCTTATCATCATCAAGAATTGTAACATCATTCTTCTTATAATAAATTCTTGCATCATGGTCTGAAATCCAATCCTTACAAAGGATTATATCAAATTAAATAATGGGTATGATGATTAGATCAGTTCATAAATGTCGTTTAAATGCATTAATGGTGACTGATTCACAAAATTTTATTGCAATTATAATTCCCTTAAGAGTTTTTATGGACAACTCCCTTGTTAAATCAAATAAGAAATATCAAATTTTCTTAGCAAACATGGAAGATATGAATCAATGCGATGATCCAAAATCAAATAAATAATTGGCTATACTTGAGGAAATAATTAAATTACCAGCCACCACATATTTTGGAGCATCAACCTCAGCAGTAGTGATCATATAAGCTGGGCCTTGATCCCTTGGCCTTTTCTGAGGTATGTTTCCTTGATTCATTGGAAATTAATTTTCATAAAGTCCCATCTACCTACAATTGTATCATTGAATACTGGTAGATTCTATATTCCCCCATACAATCACTAGAAATATGGCCTTTATATCCACATTTTTATCAAAATCATTTTCTTTTTAGATAGGCACCAGGGTGCTTCCTTCCACAATTATTGTAGGGTGTAAACTCAACTCTTCCATTCTTCCCAGTTTCCTTATTTCCTTTCACAGAGTGTTATCAGATCTCTTCTTCTCTTTATTTACTTCAAATCTATAAGACATAGATAATTCCTTTTCTGTCTTGATAGCACATGAGACAATATCTCCATATGATGAGAAGGAATGCGAGACTAATACTCGAGGGAGAAATGGTTTTAACCCATAAAATAAATGATCATTCATACTCCTTGGGTTACGAATATAATCTGCATCATTCCTTACTAACCTTGTAAAGTTATCTTCAAACTTTTTGATATTCTCATCATCCATTTGTCTCAGACTAAAAAATTATCTTTTCATATCCACTAGATGGTCACGAGGAAATTATTTTTCTAAGAAAATATATTTAAAATATATCCTTTCGATACATGATAATTCTTCATCCTCCTTTGGGTTTTTAATTATTGACAACCATTTATCTGCATCTCTGGTGAGGTGATAAACTACCATGAAAACGTTTTCACGTTCGCTACTTCCCAAAGCATGAAATATTTTCTCTATGGAACATATCAATTGTTCAGATACAAATTGATTTGTAGACCCATTGAATGCTGGAATTTTTTTCCTCATGAAGTGATCTAAAATTCATCCACTATGTTGTGGATTTGGCTGCTCTATACGGGTAAGGTTATTATTCATAACATATGTGAGTTGTCTCAGTATGGTGATAAGCTGATCATCACCAATTGCATCACCAACTCCACTATAATTATCTTTAGTGGGAGGGAAATCCCTACATGGATTATGTGCTTTGATACAGTTTCTAATCCTTCCACTAGGTGTCATTTTTAAACAATGATATATAGTATATTCGTTTATGAACCTCAATACATAATTCCGAACTTGTAAAACACTTAACATAAATTGAATAGTTTATATATATAATCCATAATAATAATAAAAATTATTTGAGGAGGAATATACTCATAAATCCTTCATAATTTTTGGTAAAGAATATGAGAATTATCCTAAGCATATCCCCCGGGAGTGTCGTAACCAAGAGTGCAGCAAGGCCCATTATCGTGCACCAGTTCCCATTCGAGTGTAGCTCAAAGTGGTGTTTTTGGGTTTTACTCATAGTTACATTTGTGCCAGAGCTTCCTCTATATGATCATATCCAAACAGGGATGTATTGCTTGGAAAACTCAAAAAATATCTAAAGTACCAAAATTCGAGGAAATTATTCTATACTAATCCTCAATGTCTATCTTAGGGTAGTGTTCTCTATTCAGATTTTTTCTAAATCTAGTTTCCATGGTTTGTACTAAACATCCTATGATACTAACTATAACTCCCCAACCCCAGTTACCCAGAGTTGGTGCTTTATTACAAAACATCGACATTAAATAAGGAACCATGTCTCAAATGGCCGATCAGTTTAGCATTATTGGAAACACGATACATACCTATGTTCAACATTACAACTTGAAAAGAATGAAAATAAAAAATTAATTCCATTATAATCATCCAAGCCACCAAGATTATGCCTAGAAGTCTCTTATAACTAACTTCTTCATATCCTGGGAATTTGAAACATTAGATAGGGGTGAGATAAAATTCTCAGTCAGGGTAAGAAATACAGTAGAAGATAACATAAAAATTAGGCATGATGAATAATTCAAAACACATGCCTTTACAAATAAAAAACATGAACACTTTATGGAAGGAATGAGTGCTGAGTAAATAATTACATAATAAAACATAGTCATGGGAATTATACTAGTAGAATAACCACATCAACCACTATTAATATTTTTATAATGGGGGAATGTATAATGTTGTACATTCTGAAACATTTTGTCAAGGACTAGGAAAAGACGTCTAAAAATGATTAAGGTCTCAACCAAAACCTTATATAAATTTGGGAAAGGCCACAGAAAATTCCATGTATAATTGCCTCATAAGACCTACGGATTCACCGAGGAGCTATAGCATGCTCCACCTATCACATACTAAGTCCAATACATTCCTCATATGAAAAGTTTGAAACATAACATAAACATTCGTATTAAAACTTGTATACAAAAATTAAATACTTTAACCATAAACCATGAATGGTATAAAAATAACCCATCCATATTCAAACATATCAAAAAACCATTAATACAATATGAGATATTTTTATCATAATAAATCAACTTCAAACAAGATTAAAATCCATCAATGGATGTTAAAATAGATGAAATGAAAACTATTTGAAATAAATACCTCTTTATATTTTGAAACCATTTAAGAGTCACATAATTGTAGAAGAAAAATTTTATTTTCAAAATATTCTTACAATATTGTAAGGGAAAACTCAAAGATGTTATAATGATGGAAACTAGTTTCACCATCTATATACGTTAAAAAAAACATTCTTACCATAATTTTGTTGAAATGGTCATAAAGTACCTTGTTTGGAAAACGAAAGAAAGATTCCTTTCAAAACATATAAGGTCAAATAAGGTAAAAATGAATTCAACACATAGTCTAGTAAGTAGTAAAAAAATTTTAAATACATTTTTAGGAAAGCATGGATGTGTTTGAAAAAGAGGTCCCAGTAGATACTTACGTAAAAACAACTTCAGATAATAAAGAGATTGTGAAATTAACCCTTTCATTGTAATTTTCCTTAGTTGATTGTATATTAATATCTTTTATAATATTTAATACATTATTATTAAATTATAAAATAACTATATACATTAATATGATATCATATATGATCCTATAATATTTTTTTTATAATATTTCAGTAGTATCATCGTTTCGGGTGTTAACTGGTTCATTTTTAGTTATATTCTTGGTTATGTAAGCCATGTTTATTATGGATAGGATTTATTTTATTCAAATAAAGAAAGATATTATGTTCATAAACATTATTTTTAGTCATAAAATGAAAATTATTCTTGAATGATTATGATGGGGAAATGAATCTCATCACGTTCGTGGAGACGACAGTCCGTATGTACGCACGAACGACTATATCATTATATTAATTGTTAAATAATATGCAATTGGATGGTATATCATATATAAATAATCAATAACATGTTATATTTATTATTTACATCAGTTATACTCATTATTATGCCCACAAAAAATGATCTGTTTGAATAACGAACTACACCATGACGTGGAGACGGTAAGATGTACGTACGCACATACGGTAACTTTGTCATTCATATGATGGATATAATAATGAGTATGTTTATACAATTTTAATAATAAAATCATAGTACATAGAAGATTATGGATTTTTTATATTATTATGGAATAAAAAAATAAAGATGAAGTGGAAGAAGAAGAAAAGAACATGAAAGATGTAATGAAATATTTACCTCTTCTTCGGGTACTTCCTTTTGATTTGAACAAAATAGATCTTTAGGTTGGATTTATGACCAAGGAAAGGTCTCTAGTATTAAGGGACGAATTTTGGGAGAATAGTTGTGTAGGTTTTGGTCTATACAAATAGATTTGGAGGTGTAAAATTAAGATAAGGGTCATTGAACTTTTATAAGAAAGGTGAGGTTCACTTTAGGAATAACTTGAAATATTATTTTGTAATAAAATGATTTTCAGTTTCTATTGATTCCAAAAAATATTTATTTCTAGTATAAGGTAGGTATGGGTCAAAAAAACTCTCAACCAATAGGTTTAATACTTGTTTACGTCACTATATTAAACTTATTATTTAGATTTATCTCTTAGTTAAATAGTTATACATTTACCATGTCACATTGTATTTTTATATTATATGTTTAATAAAAATACAATAAATATCCAAGAGAACCCCAAAGGGTTTTTTATTAATATATATATCCTTATCTAAGTCCTTTTTCTGAACCATTTATTTTTTAGGAATATTGTTTCAAATAATAATATAGTATTTTTTGAAAAACTCAATTATGCCAATTTTGACACTATATTGTATTTAATTTTTTTAAAGCTAGTAAAACATTATAACTTCGAATAAAATTTATTTAAACAACCCTAAAATCTAATATTAAAATATAAAATTATTTTAATTAATCATAAGTTTCAATTTACATTTATTTGGATATTTATAATATCAATTATTTTAATATTTCTTTAACAAGATAATTACTCCGTCATCATTGTGTCATAAATAAATTAAATTATTTAATGTCTAAAAATTTTAAATAAAATTATATTATTTAGGAAATATTTTTATCTTTCTAGTTAATATTTATAGAAGAATTTATATTGTGTTTAACTCTATATCAAAAAAAAATTGGTTATTAAACTTTGAATTTAACTCTTTTAACTCTTCTTTAAATAATATAATAATAAATGTCCTAATCTAATACAATAGGACCATAGGGGATCATATATTATTCCTAGGGTTGTTTTTTGTCTAATTATAATTTTCCAATAGAATTAGTATATGTGTTAGGGTAATTATGATATCATTTTTACCCTTAATTACCCTATTTACTTTTAACCGTTGTAAACAATAGTCAAAAGTTTCTATTCACCAAAAATTATTTTCATCTTATTGAATAACATTTTACATACTAATATTAACCGTTTCTCACAAATTTTTTAAATTCAACTCATAGAAGTGGTAAAATTATGTTTTATGCAAATTTGCAAATGCTCCTAGGAGGGGGGGTAAAAGACTTTAAAAGTTAAATAAAATTTTTGTATATCTATACTTATTAAAAAAATACTCGAATAAATTAAATTGAACATATATAGGTACTATGTATCTATTTTGACCTAAAATAAATTTAAATAAAATAAATAATTATTTAAATAAAAAGTTGGTTTTAACCAATAACATAGTGTTTTTCACTCTTCATCAGAAATTCAAAGTTTTCAAAAAAATACTAAAAATTCACCCAAATCTAATTTTGATATTACAAAATAAAAAATGAAGTCCATTTTGAGAAATAAAATTTTTGAAATTTCAAAAAGTGGGTATTTCTATTCATAACGACAAGTTTGATTGGTAGTGGTGTGTTAGAATCTAAAAGTTGTGTACAATGCATGCTATTGAATTATTCAAAGGGAAAAGTATTGTGGAAGCATGGGGTGTTAATGTTCTTGATTATCATCAGGACTAACTCAATAAATAATGTGGATACCTATTGGCCCCCCTACCTAGTGAATGAAACTAGATTTTGTAGCTAAAACTCTATAATTAACTTAGACATTGAAGGCATAGTGTGGACTTTCTCTATTTCCATAGATCTCATGACACTACGGAAGCTATCATGAAGATGAACATCCATCTGATCCTCAGTACCTACAAGAAGATTTGAATTAGTTATGTGGGTATCATGATGATTTCCCCTCACCTAACACCCTATTCTAAGATGATGATGAGTATTTTTCTCTATAAGTCAAATACCTTCCTTAGAACACTTGAAAACAACAAGGTCAGCCTCAATAGGTGAAAAAAATTGAGAACCATTGGCTCAAGATCTCTCTAAACATGGATTACAAGTGTCTTAGTTTGATATATAGTTCTTTACTTTCATTTATCATAATTAAAATGTATATCATTTCCAAATTTATATAGGAAAATTCATCACATGAAATAAGAATGTCTCTATCATAAACAATTTTTTTCAACATAAATCATTATGTTTCTATCATAATGCAGGCATGATCATCTTGCACCAAACTAGGAAAAGAGTGTAAATCACAAATAATATTAACAACAACATGTAACATTTGAATCATTCAAGGTGAAATAATATCAATTGTAACAATTGGGAATCAAGAAAAAAAGGCCCATCCATGGGCACTCATATTTTCTAAATAAAAGGGTTAACTACTCCCATACACAACCTCATTACCAAGTGTTGACAAAACCTAGTTTATTTTCTACCATTCCTAATTCGTAAAAAACAAAATATGAAAATATGAACTCCATAAAATACTACATTATAACATCCCTTAAACTATCACTCTCTCATGTGGAAAAATTAGGTTGGTTACCAGACCTCAGGCACACCTCACCATATTCTAGAGGATTACAACTATTAGCGGGGGTGTAAAGACCATATTGGGGAGATTATACAACTAGTAAAATGATAAAATACAAAAAAATAAACAATATTAATAAATATTAGAGTGATGAAAATGTAAAAAATATTTAAACATATAACTATGAAGTTAAACGAAGAACCAAATACACTAGTGAAAATTACCCATGTAATGTTAAGTTGAAATCTAACTAATAACAGGCTGAAAGTCAAAATAATAAAATAACATGCAGACATGAAAAACTCAAATACCCATGTCTTAAACACCATATGAGTGTCTAATCCATTATTTTTTCTATTCAGTAAAAGAAAATCCATTATAATGTCCCTTTCCCTTGCATAAACCTCCAACCATGTAATCTGGCTGGGTGCCAAATAGTGGCCCAAATAGGGTGTGACAAAATTTCAATTGGTAAAAAGAACTCTGTCTAAAAAAACCAGTCTTATAATAAGTGTATTAAATAATGTGAAAAATAAGTTTATTAATTAAACAATTAATACAACATAAAAATCAACCTGCTTTTGATCCATGCCAAAAATATCTCTGAGCATATAGAAAAACCATAACAACCACAACCATAAACCTTAGAATCACCATATAATAGGTAAACCCCATTTGTATAGTCATTATAGTTTCTGATCAAATCCCTCTATATAATCATTTCACCGTAACTAGTTCAACCCCTCTGTATAATAAATTCATCATCTGAACCAATCCCCCAATATATATTCAATTCATCATTTGGTACAATCCCTCTATTTAGGCTTTTCAGTATAATAGGGCCACAAACCCCAAATAATACATTATAACTAGACTAATTCCATTATATAAGTATGAAAACATTAAAAACATCCTAATTCACAGTTTCAATAATAAAACAACATCATATCAAAATCCATAGTGGTCAATTATTCAAATTTCCATTTCTATTTCAATTACACATTCCATCATTGAATTATATCTTATGTCATTTTCATTATAATTGAACACCCATATTATATCATAACATCAACATCCATTTCAATAATAATTTTAATCATTTTTAAGGAGAATCTATCCCAAGAAATCACCTAAGTTGTTGTCATATGCTAAAACATACATTAATCCATTATCTCATTCACTATTTCAGGGGTAGGCTCACCCTAAGTGTATCCTCACGCAAGGTTTCAACATCATTGAATTCAAAGGGATTAAACAACTAACCCAACACATGGTTCATAATCACCCATTTATCAATTAATTATTATTCTTGTTATGTCGAACGAATCACAAAATATTTCACATTCATTAAAAATTATTCAAACCATTTTTTTGGTTTAAATCCACCTAACATTAACTGAAAATTAGAACAATGCTTCTAACCAGTAACACCATTGAGAAAGATAGAATAGATGATTGCAGGAAGAAATATATAAAAAAGATAAAGATCAACTCCTTTTCTATGGTGGTGAAAATTTTATACTATGAAAACAAAGAATTACATAACAAAATGGGTGACCAACGTGAAACAACTAAATAGGTAAGTATTTCTTGATTGGGTCATTTGGAAAAGAAGGTGGTACTCCTAAAATTTGAATAATTCAATTGCAGACCGAGATATGATATGACTCACATGGATGAAATGAAATTACATGTCTTTAGTGTCTTTAACACTGTCAATTATAAGAAATAAATGATTTGTACATTTACACCTCAAGAAATTATTGATTATAGAGTTATTTCAAAAAATGTATCAACTCATGTTAAAATAACCATGCTTAATCATTTCCCAATAAGAACTAGGTTCAGTATGTGTCTTTATATCATGCAATGAACTGGGTTCATGGAATTTTCTCAGTTAGAGTTGAATTTTGTGTAACATTTACGTGGTGTGTAAATAACCTATGAATAGAATTAATCCTAGATTCCGAAAAATCAACCAATCCCCTATGAGTCCCACCAAACTCACAAAATCCCCTCATAATATCCATTAAATTTTTTTTACCTAGACACCATTAGTTTAAAAAAACATACATTGGCAATATTTAGATCATTTTACATAGAAAAATTTCTACATATTCAAAGGAACTTGACCACCATGGTTCAAAGAGTAATGAAACCCCCAAAAATTCATTCAACAGAAAACTAAAATATGGATATAACTTGAAAAATATAGGATCTTACATTTTATTTTTCCAATACCTTTTTCAAGATGATCACAATATACTTGAAAAGTTATGGGCTATTTGTCAGAAAAAAAGGATCTCCCAGGGGTTTCTTGAAGTGCTCCTGAGGTGTCCAACAATGAGACCCACATTGAGGCCCCATTTTTCACCATTACTAAAGATTATATTGTTCAATTAATCAATTATTGTCCCCTAGTAGTATTTTAAATGTTTATAAAGGTAGGAAGGAACTTTCTTATCCCTTAAATACTCTTATATGTGGATGGCATTCTTCTCTTTGGAAAAGCCTCTATCATGAATCTAAGATCAATTATATTTACTTTTAGTCACTTGGAAATGTTGTTTATCCAATAAGTTGTTCGATCATGTGTTTCAATATTTTTTAGAAATGGTATATCACCATCAAGACAAATCAATATTCCTGGATTCCTCATGGATAGGAGGGGATCATTACCCTTTGTTTACCTAGAGATCCTAATGACTAAAATATTTCACTAACAAAGAATATATATCATGATCAGCAACCAAATAGCTAAATGGAAAGTGAAAAGCATGCCACAATTATGTAGTATATTCTCCTTCAACTCAATGATCACACCCATGTGTTTTCATTCCTTATATATATACAAATGGGCCAAAATTATTGTTAAAAATCTCCAAAGTGCAATCAATAGTTGTTTCTGAATTAGTTGTATACAATTAATGAATTAGGGATTTGTGTATTATAATGTGTTTATTAAGCCTTTTGTAATTGGTGTCCTCTGTATCAAAGAGATAAACAATTTCAATGGATCTATTCTAGAAAAAATCACTTGGAATTTGATTACATCATAGGATCTGGTCCTTGTCCTTTTTTCTGAAAGGCTCATCCCCATGATGTGTGATGGATACCAATGGTATATTTATTCTTCTATTTAGATATCCATCAATAAATACAATCATGATATCATTTAATTATTCAAGTGGGTTATCCCCAGGCACATTAACAAGAACTATTGGAATATATCATGGATTGAAAGACCTCGTAATAAGATTTTTCATCCTCCTTGTAATAGAACACACAAGAAAATATATTATTTTAACTTTAATGTTGTAAAAATTTATTATTTCCTTCCACCTCACATTTTTTTGGAGCACTATAGGTATGTATTTGCAATATAGACACTTTAATTTGGAAACCAAATATGTTTGGTTAGCCTAACCGAATTTCATACTAAAGGAATAAATTTATTCACATTATTAATGATTCAATCTAGATTTATATATTTAGGATTCCTTTCATTCCACTATCAAAAACACTCTTTTTATGGAAAATTTCGAAATATAGGTTTCCCATTCATCCTTGGATGATGACAATGAGCTTTTATTTAGACTCTTCATGTCATTTATGTTTGAATAATGATGAGAATATGAAACGGCTTTTGTAAACATCTATTTTGTGTTCATTTTATAGGAATAAATTCAATATCCATTCGATGTTGATCTATAAATGGATATTCTGATGGTGGTGTTGCTAAGGTAAATAACTAAAATTAACATACATGAGTAACTGCGCAATATTCTTCCTACTTCAACAACCACGGTTTTAGAATATAACTTATTAGCCCGAAATGACTCCAGGTTTGATAACAATAATTTCTCCATACATTCGGTCATTATGGTCATCCCAAAATTAGTTCATGTGAAATCAGTGAACCAGAAAGGTTATATGATGAAATATGTTTAAGAAATAATTACATAGAATATTCATGGTGTCTCTAGATAGAATAAAAAGTAACTAGTGATAAAATATATTTTGGGGGTCCTCCAACTCAATTCATATATTACGGGTATTTTGGAATGCATGACTAAGGTGAACCTATTATCACGGGATATAGTGGTATTATGCAAACTAAAAGGGTATTTTTTAATTTGAAATAACACTTGAGGTGAAGGCATTGAATAATAAATCTATAATTTTTCCATGGAAAAATCTTACCTCGTGTATTGTCATTTTAAATTCATCTAAGAACATGATTCTGAATATTACTCATTATTAGTTGGATGTGAATAGGGTGGATCACACAATATTGAAAAAAGAATTGTATGAAATATCTATGTGGTCTTGTGTTATCCCATTATTTTTTTCACCCATAGTATACATGGACTTGAGGGGTAATTCTCACAACCATTTTGATTAATCCAACTTGTAATGCCTTGTAATTAATTTTTATTTTATTTTTACTAGACAAAGTATGCATCTTCCTGATAATTTTTGTATACTAAAAATGAATATTGTATTGTGGATAAACTTACAATTAGAACAAACAATATCATTTGGTAGATATAATAATCATGAGGGTGTGAATGTTGAAGCTTCAAACATCAAGTTTAAATCTCATGGTTTGAGATTTTTCAAGTTGTGGCCTATATATCTAGTAGGAGATAAATATTATATCATGAAACTAGGACTCATAAACATGAAGGTTAAGTTTATAGGGTTATACCCACATTTATAGTAGGATCACAACAAACAAGAATGATTTTTTTTTTCATGTTTTTTTTCCACTATGTGATGTGGAAGGTTTGAAAGTGTTAGGAAGGGGACTGAGTGGTCAGACTTCAAAGAAAGAAGTAGTTGAATTAATGGTAGGGGATCATGAACACTGAAACAAGGATTCAATACTAGTGATAAAAAATTAACAACAACAAAAATTTTATTCTTCTCATATATAAATGTTAAAAATTCTCCACCTAATGTATTAGTTTAACTTATGGTTACATTAGACCCTTTATGTTGTATCTTTAAAAACACCAGTGAGAGGTTTACAATTATATAATTGGTAGGGTAATAAATCCATGATATAGTAGTTTTATAATCCTTAATGTGGTAGTTTTAGAACCACATTTGTGGTTAATAAAATACATATATAGTCACTTCTATAATAGGGTTATGGTTTCTTTATAGTAGGATTAAATATGAAAATTGAAAACATGTTACATCGTGAAATATCAGAATTCAGCTAATTTTGGGAGTAACAAAATAATAGAATTATAATTTTTTATAATTGAATTATATTTATATAAATTCATATCATTACAAAAAAATGAATCAAAACCTCAATCTGACTTCTGTATTAGGTATATTATCAAAAAAACTATATCAAATATAAATAAAAAACTACTAAAAAATCATTGAATAATTTATATAAATTTAGTCCATTTTAATATAATTTAAATTGAAATAAAAACCTTTAATAAAGTTTAATGAAATGTATTTAAATACATTAACTTTACATCATATAAAATGGTATGAGATTCAAGGGTCTATAGGTATATTTATTAATGAAAAAAACAATATATTAAGAAAATTGTAGATTTAATAAACTATATTATAGTCTTGGGGAATTTTTTATAGAACAAAATTGATGATTATACAATTCATATTAGTATAATTAAATGTAAATAAGTCTAATATATATCCAAAAAAAGTCTCACGAGTATCATAGAATTATAACTCAGGTTGTTATAGAATAAAAATGGAATGCTTTAAACTAAATTTTTTTGTAGAAACTATAGGCATGAAACATGTTTGAAACCAGGGTGTGAAAACCAAGAGATTTATTTAGACATTATTATATATGAATAAAAACTAAATCTATATATATTATCATTCCTATGAAATAGTAGTTATAAAATTCCAAAAAATATAAATTCAATGATATCAAAGATAGATATTTCTATAAAAAGTGAAAAATATAAAATATTAATAGGGATTATAATTTTCAAAAAATATAAACAAATAACAAAAAAAATCCATATAGAACCTATTAATGATATGATCAATAAACAATCATAATTAATCCAATTGTTTAAAACAAGTGCACTAAGAGGAAAATATTTTATTCATATTATGAAACATTTTCGTATCAATTAGTTTTTATTATAATTACTTTATAACTATAATATATCAAAAAAAATTGACACTAAATGGTATCATTATTCTATTGGTCATTTTATATTTCAAATAAATCATCTCATAATCATCTCTTAACCTCGGTATGTTCATGTTTTGGTCAGTTTGATCACCTACTTGAATTATGTTATAAAACAATGTCATGGATTACTATGAGAACATTTATACAAATTTTATTTTAAGTTAATAAAAAATAGTGATTTTTAGTGGTTCAATAATAGTTATATTATTAATTTAACATATTATTTAAATATTTTCTTTGATCCAAAAAATACCATAATATGATGTGAATGATTTCACTTTCACGTCACATATCTAAAACACTAATGAAATGTGATAAAAAAGTTTAATCATATTTACAAAAATCTTATGTTATATAATAATGATGAACATTGAGAGAATAAAAAATAATATTAAAACTTTTAGGAAACCAGTTCAAATAAAAGAACTATAATCACCAGATGTGGGAAAATTGGTAAACTATAAAGGTTTCATATATAAAATGATAATATGTGAAGAGTATTTTTGAGAATGTAAATTAGTAAGGATCCATAATTAAGTGATCGTGAATGTAATTTTTTCTAATATTAGAGGTTAAAGTACATTTATGTATGTTATAGTAAGAGGTAATGGTTTTTCATTTCAAATTCCTCTATTAGAGGCAAATTTTGTATTATGAGCCATATTTCATTATTGTGGTGTATATAGTTTCTATTTGAGATATCATATAATAAATTATATTTTAATCATTCTATGATATTTTGAATCAAAATATCACACTTTTAAGTGGTTTTGATTCAAAAGTTCATAATATTGTAAGTGTTTTTTGGTCTCTGTACTGATACTTTGAGACATAATAAATTTTGTGCACCTTGTTTACCTTATATTGTTTATCTAATTCCCATGGATGTATTATTATTATATTTTTTAATTTCATTGAATATAATTTGGCAATACATATTCCCTTCTTCAATGGTCTAATGATTCAATTATTTCCCCAATTGTAAGGACTTTTGGTAACTCAACATTTGTTTATCAAGTGTTTATCAGTATCATCAACTAATTTCATATAGGTGTGGTAAATTATAAACATTGATTGTTATATGTGGTAAAATCTCATTGTTTTCTAGCGATGTAAATTACTATCATATAAATCCTTTGATAAATATTTATCCCTTCTTTAGATATGTTTCCTATCAAGGTTATTCGTAATTCCAATCTCTTTATTCATGTTATAAAAATTTGTCTTGGAATTTTTTCCTCCATTCTTGGGTTATTCCACTCTAATATTTTTTATATGGTATTTTTAATACTATTTTTAAAATTTTATTTTCATAAAAACGAGGTTTTATTACTATGTTTACAATGTGGTTTTAATAAATGGTATATTCAATGGTTTTAAAATGTCTTCCATTTCAAAATCATATGTTATATCTCCCACAAAAAATTTATATTTGGAAAACTATATGTCATTTCTAAGGCTCCATTATTAGTTATTTTTAAAAAAATTAATTCTTTTAAAAAAATTTCATTTCCATTTAGAAAATTACATTCTAAAATAATCCCTCACAATTTTCCAAACCATAATGTTAAAAATGTATTGCAAAAACTCTTTTAAGAGTTTTCGTCCATTTTTCTTATCATATTCAAAATGATTTACCAACATGGGGATAATGTTTCATAATTTATCCTATAATATATATATATATCTGTGTGTGTATATATATATATCTTTTGATATTTTGAACTCACGGTATCAAATAATTTTATTCTTCATCCTTTATTTCATGGTACAATTGGAATAATTATTTTCCATGGATATTTTTCATCTATGTGAAAATACTTCTAATATTAATTTATGATACTTAGGATATAATATTTTGAAAGCATCCAATGTATTTCTAGATATTTCTTTTTCAATTATTATTTATATCACACTAATTATGTATTAGTACCTTTATCTTGTTTAACCACCCCCCCTTCTTTATTCAAATGGGTTATGAAAATGTTATATCATTCATTGACATGGGGAAAAGCATTGGAATTTCATGTAATGTTTCTATTATGGAAGCCACCCAGAGGTGCCCCGTACTAGGTTGGTCACATGGACTTTAGCAAATTTCCCCAAACATTAGATTTTTTCGACTAGTAGTGAGGGCCTTGGGGGTGATAGTGGGGAAACTATGCCTACATTGGTAGAGTAAAATGGTATAAGTAAAACAAATAGTAATTGAGGAAGTAGTAAAACATTCCATAAGTAAACAATGTAAGAAATAAACAATTGGAGCACACATATATAAATGATGCATCATATATATATATAATAAATATGCCCAAAAAATCAAAGTGCTGGAGTATATTACTAAACAAAATTAAAAATACAAGAATAGTGTAAAGTGGTGTTTTTAAGTTTTACCCCTAGGTATATTTATGCCAGAGATGCCTCTAAATTCTCGTATCCAAACAGGGATATACTGCTTGGAAAACTCACAAAATCACTACATTACCAAAATTCTAGGAGGTTCTTCTATACTAATCCTCATATTCAATCAAAGGATAATGTACTCTAATCCGATTTTATCTAAATCTAGTTTCTATGGTTTTCCGTAAACATTCTCTGATACCAACTATAATTCCCTATCCCCATTTACCAATAGTCTTTGCATTATTACATAACATTGGCATGATCACAAGGAAATCATGTCTCGATATACCAATCAGTTTAGTATTATTGGAAACAAGATTCATACATAAGTTCAACTTAATAACTTGTAATGAAATACGACACTAATATATTCCATTAAAAACATCCAAGACTCCTAGATAATGCATTCAAGTCACTCATACCTAACTCCTTCTTATCCGAGGAAAATGAAACATAAGAAAGGGGTGATCTCAAATTCTCAGTAAGGGTTAGGAATACAACAGAAGATAACATAAATATTAAGTATGGTGAATAATTGAAAAAACATGCCTTTACAAATAATGAACATGAACAAATTTATGGAAAGAATATGAGCTGGGTAAAAATTCCATAATAAAACATAATCATGGGTATTCTACTAGTCGAATGACCACGTGAACCATAAATATTATTTTCATAATGATGGAATATATAATGTCTGAAATTCTGAAACATTTTTTCAAGGCCTCGGCCAAGACGTCTGAAAATGATTTAGACCTCAGCCAAAACCATAGATCAAATTGGGAAAGGCCTTATCAAATTACAAATCTAGTTGCCTCATGAAACCTACCAATGCACCTAGGAGCTATAGCGGTCTCCACCAGTCACTTACTAAGTCCAATATATTCCTCATATGAAAGGGTTGAAATATAACATAACCAATCGTATTAAAACTAGCATACGAAATGTCAATACATTAACCATAAACCATGAATGGTATAAAAATAACACATCAACAGTCAAGCATCATACAATATGGAATATTTTAATCATAATAGATCAACTTTAAACTATTTTAAAATCCATCAAATGATGTTGTCATAGATGAAAAGAAAATTATTTAATAGGAATATATCTATCTATTTGGAAATCATTTAAAAGTCATGTAATTATAAAAGAAAACTTTTATTTTGAAAAAATTCTTATAATCTTGTAATGTATGATTCGACGATGTTATAATGGTGAAAAATAGCATCACCCTCCATATAAGTTAAAAAACATTATTACCTTAATTTTTTCGAAAAGGTTATGAAGTACGTTATTTAGAAAAGGACAGAAAGATTCCTTTTAAAAACATATAAGGTCAAATAATGGTATAAATGACATTAAACCATTGTCTATTAAATAGTAAATATGTTTTGAAATACAGTTTTAAGAAAACACGGATGTGGATGATAATGAGGGCCCAGTAGATAATTACGTATAAACAACCTCGGATAATGAAGAGATTGTAGAATTAACCCTTTCCTTGTACTTTTCCTTAGTAGAGGGTACATTAACCTCCAGTAAAATAGTTAAATCATTGTTATTAAATTATTCAAGAACTATATACATAAATGTGATATCATATATGATCTTTTAAAATTTTTTTGTTAATGATATTTCAGTAGTATCATCGTTTCGAGAGTTAACTGATTCCTTTTCCTTTATATGATTTGTTATGTAAGAAATGTTTAATATGGATAGGATGTATTTTATTCATATTCATAATGATATTTAGTCTTTAAACATTATTTTTAATCATCCAATGAAAATTAGTCTTTATTGGGTATGAGGGGAAATGAATAACATCATGTTCAAGGAGACTGTAATCCGTACGTACGCAAGAGCGACAATATATTTATTTTGATATTAAAATCATACATAATTGGATGGTATATCATATTAACATAATCATTATAATATTATATTTATTATTTACATCATTTATACTCATTATTATACTGATCCAAAGGATGAAGTATTTGAATAACAAACTACACCATGACATGAAGATAGTAATCTGTACTTACGCATGTTTGGTGATTTTGTCCGTTATAGGATGGATAGAATAATAAATATGGTTGTATCATTTTTTGAATAACAAAACAGTATATATAAGATACGAGGGTTATTTTTTTATAATGTAAACAATAAAGAAAGAGGAAGTGGAATAAGAAAAGTACTTGAAATAGGTGATGGAATATTTACCTCTTCTTTAGGTTCTTCCTTTTGATTTGATCAAAAGAGATCCATAGGTTGGCTTTAGAACTAATGGAATTTCTCTAGGATGAATATAGGATATTTGGGAAGATATTTGGGCAATATTATCTGAGCCAAATGGATTTGAATGTGTGAATTTGAGATAATTGGAAGTTCCCTTTTATAAGAGGGGTGAGGGGAACCTTAGGAAAAACATAAAAAATTATTTTATAATAAATCCATATTATATTTATAATGTCTCCAAAATAATTTATTTCAATTTTAAGGTTGGTATGGGTCGAAATAATCTCAACCAATTGGTTTTAGACAGGTTTGGGATACCATATTAGCTTTATATTTTAGAATTAACTCTTCGTTAAATAGTTTGACATTTACCATGTCTCTTTGTATTTTTATATAATATGGTTAATAAACATACAATAAACAACCAATATAACCCCAAGTGGTTCATTATGGATATATATAACCTTATCTATGTCATTTTTTGAGCCTCATATTTTTAGTAATATTATATCAATTAATAATATAATATTTGTTTTAAAAACTATTTAAGGTCAATTTTGACACAATTTATTAATTTATTTTGGTTAAAGTTTTAACAACTCTATTAATTCAAACTAAATTCATTTAGTCACTCCTAACATGTCATATTATCTTAGAAAAGTAGTTTAATTCATTAAAACTCTTGAATTATATTTATTTGGATATTTATAAAATCAATTATTTTAATCTTTCATTAATAAAGTAATTACAGCATCATCGTTGTGTCATAAATAACTTTAATTATTCAATGTCTAAAAATAATAAATAAAATGTTATAATATAGGAAATATTTTTATCTTTATAATAAATATTTATATTCAAATTTATATTATGTATAACCCTATCTTAAAAATGGTTTAGTTATTAAACATTGAATTTAACTCTTTTAACTCATCTTTAAATTAAATAATAATAAATGTCCTAATCTAATCCAATTGAACCTGAAAATTATATTTTATTACTAATGTTGTTTTTTTCTAATTAAACTTATCCAATATAATTAGGACATGTGTTATGGTGATAATAATATCATTTTTACCCTTAATTACCCTATTTACTTTTAACTGTGGTAAATAAAAGTCAAAAGTTACTATTCACCAAAAATTATTTTTATCTTATTGAACCGTATTTTACTTTCTGATATTAACCATGTCTCTCAGATTTTTTAAATTCAATTCATAGAAGTAGTAAAATTAAGTTTTATGCAAATTTACAAATGCTCCAAGGAGGTGTGTAAAACACGGTAAAAAGTTCAACAAAATTTATATATATCTAAACTTATTATAAAATGACTCCAATGAATTACATTAAACTTATATAGGTATTATGTTTCTATTTTGACCTAAAATAAATTTAAACAAAATAGTAATTATTTAAATAAAAAGATTTTTTTAAAGCAATAACTTAGTGTTTTTCACTATTCATCAAAAATTGAATGTTTTAAAAAAAACCAAAAATTTACCCTATTCTAATTTTGATATTCCAAATCCAAAAAGAAGTCCATTTTAAAAGATAAAATTTATAAAAATTTAAAAAGTGTGTATTCTTATTTATAATGGATAGTTTGATTGGTTGTGGTGTGTTTTAACTCGAAGTTGCGTACATTGCAAGCAATTGCATTATTCATAGGGAAATGTACCATGGATGATTTGGGTATTACATGTAACCCTAATAGAATTTCTCACAACCTAATACCTCTAGTTCAACCAAAAAAACTCAAGGAACCCTCTAAGTAGTACTCACAGTCTAGCTCCCCTGGTTCAGCTTTAGCAAAGACACTCTGAGCAAGCACTCATCCGCAATTCCCCTTGTAGTCTCGTATCAGTATCTAATAGAAACTCTGAGGAAGCATTGAACGTCCAATTCCCCATGTGGAACGTAACGAGAAAACTATAGACACTCTAATGGAGCACTTATATCCTTCTCCCTTATGGTCTCACAAAATAAAAGTAAATAGACACTCTGGAGAAGCCATCAACATCCATTCATCCTATAGTCAACTACACCAGGTTCCCATAGCCCTGTGTAAGTCAATCGTCCACAAATATACATCGCATCCAAACTAAACCACTAGAACTAATTTTCTAAACTATATACAACATATCATATAATGTCAGATAATAATCACTGCATCCTAAAAATACTAGGCATGGAAAGAAAAGCATCCTAATAGGAAATCTTGAACAAACGGTAAAAACAAGAAAACATGGTCAAAACATAAATATCATGGAAATATTAACCATATTCATAAACAATTAACCTCTATAAAACCAAACAAGGAAAAGCAGGAAATAATAGGTCTAAAAACCATAAACACACAATACCTCACTCTTGGGTATTGGGAACTTTTTCATATAAAATTCAAAAACTATCTACAAAAAGGCACAAATCACCTACCTCAGGGTCGTGAGATCGATATACGTGATCCTCAGACCTTGAATCTCCCTAGAATGATGGAGATCTACAAAAACATTAAAAATGTTCAATCGAGGATATCTCATGAAAGAGGAGAATTCAGGAGATGAAGTTCTAGAAGAAGGAAGAACTCACTGATACTATTCCAATACACGAGACTGAGTTCAGATCAGAGAATGGACAATGAGTTGGGGGCTCGGTGAGGATCTATCAGTCTCGTTCACTCCCGAACAATTATAGGTCGAGAATAATATCGGTATGTCCATTAGACGTGACCCCGGTCCATTTAATGAAAAAAAATAAAGTACATGGCATGTTCTTTAAAAGTACTCATCGTTTACTTTCCTTATCCAGCCTGTGCTTTAGGCGGTCTCCAGGTCACCAAAAAGGCCATGTACTCAGCCATTACATGACCTGTACATTGTCACCCGTGGAAACCGGTTACATAGCGTGTACTCTATATTCATAGCGTCTACTCCTAAATTTTCCAAAAACTCTTATTTTCTCAAAAACAAACAGAAAGAATGACATAACTAAAAATAAGATCTGGGATCTTATAAAAATCCCCTCTTAAAGAAAATTATCCCCGAATTTCTCTAGCAAGGAAGCATAGAAGATGAATCCCAGAACAGCTCCAACCACTGTGATCGTACATCACCCTCCCTCTCCCAAGTCTTGTCCAATACTCACCTGTGTGGCCATAGCACTCATACAAGAGGAACAGACTGGCCACATATAACCTTTGTACTGCGATAAAAAATCTGGATAGGATGCTCCTCAAACAAGGTTCCCACCTCTATCTCAACGTCCTTGGGTTGGAAATGATGATACAAGTCTAAGATGTAATGTCAAAGGTGAGAAATATGGAAGACATCATGAATATCCTGATACCACTTAGGTAACTGCAACCGATATGAAACCAGCCCAAATCTCCCCAAAACCATAAATGGGTTGACGTATCTCGGTGAAATCTTACCATATCTTCTAATCCTCTAGTTTCCCAACCTCAGTGTGACACATAGAAAAACCTAATCTCCAAACTCGAACTCTAGAGGTCATCTCCATTGGTCAGCATAAGACTTCTGTCATTTTTGTGTAGTATCCATCCTCTTTTGAATCAACACTATATACTATGTGGTCTCCTAGACAAGACGAGGTCCCAACATAGCTACCTCTCCTACCTTTATCCAGCATAAGGGTGATTGGAAAGGCCTTCTGTACAATGCCTCATAAGGTTTCATCCGAATAGTTTCATGAAAACTATTATCATAGGAAAACTCTAAAAGAGGTATGGGATTTTCCCAAGAACCTCCAAAATTCAGGATGCATGCTCGAAGAATGTCCTCCAGCTCTTGAATAATATGTTTGGACTGGCCATCAATATAAGGATGGTGAGTTGTACTCAGAAGTACCTGCATACCCAAATCCCTCTAAAGTACCAACTCGACTTGAGAAGTAAAACAGACTTCCCTTTCTGAAACAATGGAGCATGGAACCCCATGTAGATGTACAAACTCCCATATGTACATCCCTCATATCTCATCAACACTGAAGTTATCCTTGATCGGCACGAAGTGAGAAACTTTTTTAAGTATTTCAATGAAAACCCAAATAGCATCATTCCCTCGAGGAGACCTTGACACACTTATCATTAAGTCCATTGAGACAACATTCAACTTCCACATAGGAATGGGTAACTATTGCAAAAGCACCACTGGTTTCTCATGCTCCGCATTCACCTACTGAAAGGTGTAACGCCTCATTATAAAACAAACAACGTATACCATCATACTAGGCCACCAATACTGACAGTGAAGACCTGGATACAACTTTGTGACACCAGGATGAACTACCCAATATGATGAATGAAAGTCTCACATCAGCTCTTCGTGTATTTATAATGGAACCCACACACGCTCATGAAAATGAAAGATCTATTCCTCGCCTAATGTCCATCAAAGAATGCATTCCTATTCTGATACACTCTCTTATAGAACTAGGCCTTCAGAATAAAATAGCTACCTCATTCGCACTCGATCAAGTAGAGTAGAGTTGAGAGCTAAATTATAAAGGAAAGGCTCCCATGCCTGTCATACACCTCCAAATACATCTTAGAGAACAGATCCATAAGTGGCCACTCACTACTATCCTTTTGAACTGCCTGTATCTGATTCCTCCTTCTCAATTCATCAGCCACTGCATTGCCTTCCCCTAGTGTGTAGGCACGATCAATGTCAAAGGACTAAAGGTACTCAACCCACCTTCGTTGTCTCAGTTTCAGATCACGTTGCGTGAAGATATACTTGATACATTTGTGGTTAGTGAAAACCACAAAATTCTATCATATAAGATCATGTCTCCAATATTATAAAGCATGAAGAAAAGCCTCCATCTCTAGACCATGCTTCTGGTAATTCCTATCATGTGTCCTCAACTTCTAAAAACCGTACGCAATGACCCCTTCTCCCTATATAAGAATTTCTCTAAGACTGATACCAGATGCATCATAGTATATAGTATACCTCTTTCATAACTCTTGAAATAATAGTATCGGTGATGAAGTCAAACTCCCTTTAGCTCCTAAAAGGCTAAATCACATGAATTTGACCACATGTACTTCGCACCCTTCTTTGTCAGGCCTTCTAGTGGCACTGCTAAGCATGATAATTCTTGTATGAAACATCTGTAATAACCATCCAGACCTAGAAAACTCGACATCTCAATTATTTTCTTCATCTACTCCTAGTAAACTGCTTCTCTCAATTTTTCGGGGTCCACTGATACTCCTATCTCTGAGATAACATGTCCCATGAATTGAATCTGGTACATACAAAGTGGAATTTTGAGAGAATAAGATATAACTGATGATCTCTCAGTATAATCAAGATGATATCACGATGTATGAAAGGGTCATGTCGAGTGTGAGAGTACACCAAGATATCATCCATGAAGACCACTATGAAATAATCCATGTATGGATGGAACACTCTATTAATCAGTGCCATGAAAACTACAGGTGCATTCATGAGACTGAACGATGTAACGACATACTCGTATAGAAGATACCTTCTCTGAAAGACTATAAGAAGTATATCAGATGGTCTAACATGAAACGAATGATAACTAGACCTCTATTAAATCTTCAAGAACACCTGGTCTCTTCAAATATGATCAAAGAGATCATCAATCCTCAGCAAGGGATATCAGTTATTGACAATCAGTTGGTTCAACTTCCAATAATCCATACAATGTCTGAGGGTATCATCTGCCTTCTTTCCAAAAAAGATAGGAGAAACCCAAGGATAATTATTAGGTCAGACGAAACCCTTTTCATGAAACTCCTCAAACTGCTTCTTGAGCTCCTACAACTCTAGTGTACCCATCCATTAGGGTGAAATGGACACCTATTCTTCTCCTAGAACTAGCTCAATAGAAAATTCATCCTCTCCGTCAAGAGGAAAACATGAAAAGTCCTCCAGAAAGATGACCCTAAAATGATCCACCACTGGAGGAAAGTCTATCTATGAGGTCCCCTGGTCATCTAGATATATACCACCAATATGGGTTGTAGCTCCTCCAAACCTATGATGCTCAGGTCCCACTCTGTTCACCTGGAAAACATACTAGCCCTTATGTAGATATGATCTTCCCTATTGTGATGTGATACTCGCCAAAAGGAAATAGAAGTAGATAATATCCTAGAAGGAGACTGATTGGTCCATTTTGAGAACAAAATAATAGCATGTCATCTCTAATACATAGAGATCCCATAAGAAGTGAAACCCACAAACCTCAAGAGATAAATACTTCCACTGACGTAAACTAGTCACTCTAGTCCCCAATGGAGTGTCTAGCATCAATATATCTGCATATGAAAATAAACAGATCCCATGGATATCCACAAAACAAATAGATAGAAATATATGGAAATCTCCCATATCAAAAATCACATAAGATAAAACTGAGGTAACTAGGATCAAACCTGAAACTGTAAAGGATCATGGATCCTATTCCTACTGGTTCTCCTCCACCACAAATTTCTGACATGCACCGTGGCCTTGGGACCTTGCATGAACACCCTAAGATGATCCACCCTACTGTCACTGAAATCTTGGGGACTGGCTACAATGGATGAGACCCCCACCTCATCTAGAATGACTAGAAGAACTCCAGTTACCTGAATGATGAGAAACTGGTGGTGCTACTCTTGAAAGAGGAGTCATAGAAGAACCCTTGTCACCATCTTCTGGTGAGAAAAAAATAGATAGAAATGTTAAAAGTGCCCCATCTTTCCACGTGATTGGCCCTCCACTATGTCTCTTGGGAAATGTGGCCTCGTATACCCACTCCTCCCACACTAGTAGCACACCACCTGGTTACCAGAAGTTGTCTCTTGCCTTCTTGGATCTCTGTGTGTAGACACCATGTGGTGCTTCTAACTGTCAGTAGAAGGGATAACAACTCTGAATGTCAAATCGCCCTGGCTTACAACTCCAGAATCCCTTAGATTTTGCTCTGTGATTAGTTCTTGGTTTACTATAAAAGTGATAAAATTAAACCTGAATATGTTCACCTAATATCGGATGTCGTTCCTATGACCATCCTCAGACATCCTTGCCATAAATAACTCATCAACTTTTGGAATAGGCGTGAAGCACTGCAGCTCAGGGAAACGATAATAATTTTCCATAATTGATTGAGTACCCTACTCTAGACTCATAAAATCTTGGGATTGATTGGCCCTCATTGTCTCCAGGTAGAAGTAGTCAAAGAAGTCATGATGGAACTCATCCCAAGTCATAACCTGCAGACATCCCTCTTGTGAGAACACATCCAACCATCTCTTGGCAGAGTCCCAAAGAATATAAGTAATGAGATTCAACCTTCTCTCTGGAGGAGTCTTTAGATGATCGATGATAGAAATAATTTATTCTAACCATTACTCTATAGCCTGAGGTCCTCCATCCCCAATGAATGTGGGATATTTCTACTGCTGGAAAACCCACGTCAACTCTACCGTAGAAGGGGTAGAATACGGTACTCCACAGAAAGTCTGCATAAACCTCATAAAGCCCTCCCAGAACTGTGTGTATGCACCTATATCCAGAATGATGGCTGGTTCCAAGACTGGCACAACTCGAGGATCTGCTTGTAGCCCATGATCATCCATATACGATGTCTGATCATAGCCCTGTAACTGGTGGATAACTGGAGAATGTCTCAGTGGCATGACTCTGCAAGGTCAAGCACACCCATTAGATCAATATTAACAGGGACTGAAACTTAGAAGAGTTATAAAAGAATAACATAAATAAATAATTAATGTTTTTCAAAACAAGGATACACGATGTGTATAATTCCAACACGGTGTGTTCCATTTATCCTTCACATGGGCGTGTAATTTTTCCATCCCAGGTCTTATAATACCCCATACACATGGTGTGTTGTCCTAACACACAACATGTACTTGAATCCTCTTCCCCTCCCGAGTTCTTCTACATAGCTAAGCCACATGGTTTCCCTTGAACAAGACTAAATGGCATTTTAATTCCATACAATGGTGTGTAATATATTAACTTCACCGATCCATGTTGTTAGTTACATAGCCTATTACATGGTTGAATCTACATGTTGTGTTTGTGCTAGACACGGTGTGTACTATAAATATTTCACTGACTCGTGTTGTTAGCTACAAATACGGATACATGGGTTAAACAACACAGTGTGTTCAAGAATGAAACTGAGTGTATAACTTATGTTTTATCCATCGATATAGTTAGTCACATGGGTGGACACATGGTCTAAACAACATGACATGTACAACCGGTACATAGTGTGTTCCCCCACAAAGATTTCCCAACCCTGTGTCTCTACCCACATAGTCGATGACACTGTTTGAGACTACACGGTGTGTACATAGAGCACCTGATGTGTACTTAAGAATAAAAATTCCTTACAGAACATTAGGACACATGGTGTGTATTCATCATTACACGCCTTGTATTCTGGGTTTTCCAAGACAGTAAGCCTCAGAAACAACTCTAGAATCCCAGAAAAACACTGAAACAACATCAGAGTGCCAAATTCTAATCCGTGAGGGCCTATACTCCACTCAAATCAATTCTTGGAATCTTATAAATGTTATATACATGGAATAAAAAGGCAATGATCCAAAAAATTCCGATCAATGAGGGCTTATAACACCTCAAGAACCAAAGTTTGGCGTTCATTAAAACTAAGTATTACATTTTAAAAATACACTATTGAATAGAAGTTATTATATCAAGGAATCTGTCACAACAACATGCATATCAAACAAAACATCTATCACAACAACATGAAATCAGTAATTCACCCTAAATGGCATGACTAGAATGCATGAAATCTGATCTCTATCAAGTGCCTATATGATAAATGAGATGGAATACCCCAATCTCATCAGGATGAAATAGAAATATAAACTCGATAATATCAACAACTATAGCACATGACATGTGAATCACCCAATAGTGAAATCAAATCAACTGTAAATTTACAAAACTAGAAAATTTTCAATAATGAGGTAAATTGGATTTTCCGTATATATGGGTTAGCTAATCCCGGTTATATCTCATTACCAATTATCCATTCCTTATTCTCCCTATATATAGGCTCCAAATAGAAACTCAAGAAGAAATGAAAGCCCATCTAATACTACTTTGTAACATCCTAGTTTCAGAATTCACCTAGAGGTGCCCCATACCTAGTTGGTCACATGGAATCAAGCACATTTCCCCAAATGCTCGAGGTTTTCAGCTAGTAGTGAGATAATTGGGTGTGATGGTGGGGAAATAATGCCCTCATTGGCAGATTAACATAGGAGAAGTAAAATAGTTTGCAATAACGGAAGTAGCAAAACATGCCATAAGTAAACAACAGAAGAAATAAACAACTACAGCACACATATATAAATGTTGCATGATACATACGTCAAATAATGAATCAAAACAAATAACAATGATGGAATATAATACAAAACCAAGTAACAAATAAAATCAAGTAAACAGATCCATAGCATCGTAAGCCTCAGGTTGGTCCAATGCTCCCTAGCTCTACAAAAATTATGTACCTGAAGTAGATAGCCACATGCCCTTATCTATACCTGCAGAAATATAATCTATTTGGTCCCAAAAGCATGACCCAAATAGGTTGTGAGAGTAATCCCAGTAGGTAACAACCCAAAGATATGTGCCTAATATTCAGTGAATATATATATATCCAAGTAACAAACGAAATGAAGCAATAAACAAGGAAGTAAACATTGTAACAATCCTACAAATTTAATTTCATTCATTTTCATATATAATGTAAGAAGCTAATAAAAAGTAGGTAGCCCTGTGGGAAGTACTCGCAGCCTAACCCCTCTGGTTCAACCAAAAAAACACAATTAACCCTCTAGGTAGTACTCACAGTCCAGCCCTCATAGATCAGCTTTAGTAAAGATTCTCTAAGGAAGCCCTCACCATCAATTCCCCATGCAGTCTCATAATTGTATCTAATTGGAACTTTGAGGAATTTCTCAATGTAAAAAATCCCCCTTGTGGGCCGTATCAAGGAAAATGCAGAAACTCTGAGGGAGAACTTATGTCCATCCCACCTATGGTCTCGCAACGTAAAAGTAAACAAGTACTCTGGAGAGGCCCTCAATGTCCATTATCCTTAGGGTCTACTACATAAGGTTCCCACATCCCTATGTAAGTCAATTGTTCACAACAATACATGGTAGCCAAAGTGAACCTAAATAACTAATTGTCTAAACAATCTACAACATATCATAGAATGTCATATGATAATCACTCTATCGTAACAATACTATACATGGAAAGAAAAGAAGCCTAACTGGAATGCTAGACCAAGTGGTCAAAACAAGAAAAAATAGGAAAAACTTCCATAACATGGAAATATTAATCATATTCATAAACAATTAACCTCTATACAAAAAAACATTGAAAAGCAAGAAATAACTGGGATAACAACCATAAACATGAAATACCTTGTTCTTGGGTATTGGGCATTTTTGCACATAAAAATTAATGACTATCTATGTAAAGTCACAAAACACATACCTCAGCTTCGTGAGATTGATATAAATGAACCTTAGGCCTTGAATCACCCTATAACATCTTAGATCTAAAAAAAATTAAAAAAATTCAACCTGAGGATATTTTGTGAGAGAGGAGAATTCAGGAAATGAGATTCTTGATGAAGGAATAACTCACAAATGCGATTACAATGCAACTGACAGAGTTTAAATCGGAGAACAAACAGCGAGTTGTGGGATTGGAGAAGATATGGCGGTCTCGTTCACTCCCGAAAGAGATAGGTTGAGATCAATATATGGTTCATTCCATCATACGCGACCCCAGTCCATTTAATGAAATAAAAATAAATTACACTCCATGATCTTTTAAAGTACATGGTGTGTAGCTGCCTTATCAGTTCACATGTTTTGGCGGTCTCTAGGTCACCACAAATGGCCATGTACATGGACATTACACGGCCATTACACTGTCACCTACAGCAACTGGGTACATAGCGTGTACTTGATGTACATGGCATGTACTCCTAAAATTTCCAAAAACTCCTCTTTTTCTCAAAAACAATCGAAAATAAATACATACTTGAAAAGAAGATCTGAGTTCTTACATGTGAACTATTTATTATTTCACCATCCACCTTCTTTCTCCAGATGGGTTAGGATCATGTTATCCCTTTTATTAGCATGGGGAAAATATTGGAATTTTTTATATTGGTATTCCAATAAAGATGATTATTAGAAAATTTATTATTTATTGTTTACTCATTTACCTATATAATGAATGTATTCGACTTAAATAAGTGATAAGTTGGTCCCAAAATTATATATCCACTCAATGCATTCATAGGTCATATAAAAAACATGTTTAAAAATTTTACTTTATGTATACACAAAAAAAATGTTTCCAGGATGGTAAGATCATGAATCTTAAGATTATAATGTCTTGGAATATGATATAGAATTATCATTTGGATAATATACATTTTATTATTAAAAAATTGGTTATTATTATCTATTAGATAATTTAATTTCAATTTTAATCCATGGATATATCGTGTTTTCCATTTTATTGTATATCATGGAATTCTTTTTTAATATCTATTCAAACCATACTATTTTTGTAATGATTTTAACATGAGTGCTTCATTTTTAATTTTTCCCTTACTAAAAATTTAGTCACGCCCCTTTTTATGCTTATATTTCCTTGGGTAATGAATAATATTTTTACACATCATATGTATAATAGGATAGCTTATGTATATAATTTGACATAGATATTGAGGAATTGTTATAGTTTACCCAATTCATAGTATCACGGGGGATTGAGATTTTAAAGGTTTTACTAGTTAATGACTTGTCTTAACTCTTTAAATCTATATACCTAAATGTTATTGTAAATTTATTGAATCTAGTATGTAAATTACCTATTTACGGAACCAGATTTGGGAGTACAGGTCTAGGGAATCACAGTTGGTATCCAATAAAATTTTATATAACTTTGGAGATTTATATGTTTATTGAGGATAATTTATGTACAGACACGTTGAGTTTGATCATAATTTAAAAGTTTTTTATATTACTTTGGGATAGTATATGATTTAATTTTAAGGTAGTAATGCATATTTTATTTGAGGATTAAGATAAGAGAACATAAGTGAAAACGTTATGGATAAGTATATATGAAAATTCTATGTATTTGATAACATCCTAATGTTTTGGTAATATAAGTATCGTGTGGTTGTCCAAAAAAAATTATATCCATGTCTGTATATTTAATTTGGATATAAGATTTGGAAAATATGGATCATGGTGTAATAATACCAAAAAAATGATGATTTGGTATTATCTTGATCATCACCAACTGGATGACAAAGGAGGCACATCTACACACCAATTTTGACAGACTTGAGGGATATACATGGGTTAATCACATTCTATTTATGAACCATTATGATGGATTTATGTATGATGAAAACTAATTATTTTAGAGACTTTATGTAAAAAATGGCCATGGATAACCATGGATAGAATGAAGAGAATCGTAGGTTGAACTAAAAGTATCAAATGTTAAAAACAATAGTGTCATAGAAGAATACATATTTGGATTGATTTTCTTATTTGGGATATTATCATAAACTTATTGGTTTTAATGTTTGGATGAAAAAAGATCATGAATATGAAAATAAAATATATATATATATATATATATATATAGAAACCACTATATATTGTAAAAAACAAGGGAGTACACATAAAATAATTATCGATTTACTTATATGACTATTATAATAGAAAATATGTGTTTTATAGTCTTAAATATGCTAGTGATACCATTATTTTCATGAAAATCGCATTTATTTTCATTATTGAGTGATACTTATAAATTATATTATGGTATACTTAGAATGTTATGAGGATTATATGAATAATACAAGTATTTTCTTTATGTAGTTCTTCATCAATGATTTGGAAACAAATATTAAATAGTATAAATAACCTTGAAAATTTTTCTTCGACAATGTAATATTTTTAGTGAAATTACTAGAGAATATATGATTGAGGTATGGATAACCCTTATGTTTAAATTATTTCTACATTGAGGTAATAATGGGATGATTTATTTTTAGAAAATTTATATAGTATTGATAGCCTTGAATTTGATTATAAATTTAATGGAAAAGTGATCTATGATATTTTTGGTGAATTTTATCTCTTTTATTAAATTATGATATATATTTAATAGATTTTGACATTATAAACTATTGGATTATATCATTTTAGGGTTAAATATATTACACATTTTTTTAGAATATATTGTTTTACTATGGTTTAATCTCTTATGAATCCATATGGATTTGGGAAAATAATATTTTGGAGAATGTATGATTAGGGTATATTCATACCTGAATGTAAGATTATGTAAATGAATAATTATGTTTCATGAAATATAAGTAACTTAGTCTCATAAAAGAGTGTATTATAGATGTAAAATTAGAATTTACATACCAAATGACAAATATGTTGAAAATACACTCACCTATATTCATCTGTGAGTAAAAATTAAGAGTATGAGGATTATGTTTTTTTAATTAAGATAAAGAAAAACTCTAAGATTTCAATATATTACATACTTTAAATTATCCAAATTTATTTGATAACTTTCTCCATTCGAAACATCGAACTAAAATGAAGTCTGGATATATTGAGATAAAAATATAAATATAAATTGTGACTAAAATTAGTTATCCTTAGATTTTTTAGGAATAAATATGAGTAAAATATTAATTAAATATTTGTATAATAAAGAATAGGATAATTTTATATAAATAAAGTCCAAATAGTTTACCTAAAATGAATAATATGTTCATTTATTTTTTTGAAAAGTATTATGTTAAAAAAATTCTCTGATATTCATTTCTATTTCAATAAATGTATGATAAATTTTGAGAAGTTTTGTTTGATATGAACAAGTATTTATCACTAATTTAGTTAGTAAATTATATCAAATATGAATAATTACAATTAATAATTCAGATTTTGATTTTCCTAAAAAAATGGTTTTTCAATATATTCTATGATTTTATTGAATTCATAAATTTGTTAGTTTGAATTAAAATTAAATAGCATCATTAATAGATTTATAAAGACAATATTAACTTAATACGGATTTGGATCTTTCTAGAATAATTGGTTTTTAGTTGAACAGTCTAAATGTTATTTTTATTAAAGCTGTGAATTTTGTATAATTATTTGGTTATAACCATTAACTAAAAATCCTAAAACATTTATTTCATAAAAAAATTCATTTTTTAATATTTTAAAATATAATTTAAACTCTAAATCCAATGTCCAATATTTTTGGAATTAATTAAAATATTTCTTTAATAAAAACCATTTTCAGTGTTTTCTCCTAATAAAATTTTGAAATGGTAAAATTAGGTTTAAATTCCACATAAAATTACTTTTATTTATAATAAATCATTTTTCCCTAAAATCAGTTTCTATGAAAAATATTTATTCTGTACATAAAATTTTAAACCTAATAATACACTTTTTCTAAAGAAACTATTTCAGGACGTTAAATGTGTTAATGTAAAATTTAACATTCCAAAAGAATAAAAATTTTTAATTGATAGAATGATTTTATAAAATTTTATCATAAGGATAAATTTTTATAAAACATAAAATATTAATGTTTTCAATAATATTAATTACTATAGTTAAAAATTAATTACCAAGGTAAAATTAAATTAGGGTAAAAGTTTAAAAGTTAAAATAAAACCCCTAAAAACACTCCATAATGTCACAAAATAGAGTTTATGATTAAAATATACACTCAAACACACTTATATTACACTTTTTAATATTTTTTATCTATTTACCATTCAACAATTAGATTTCATTATTGAAAATGTAATGGTTACTTCTAAAACTATCTATCCCTTCACTTGTAGAAGTGTAAAATTAAAACACTTCTAGACTCACATATAACAATAATTTTTTATTTAAAAATTTCCAAATTACCCCTTATATAACCTTATCCCACAATAAAAAACTTCTTTTAACAATTAGTTAGAATAATTCATTCATTTACAAGTTGAATTCCGATGAAAATTGAAGTCCCTAATGGGGGTATTATCAAATACCTATGATTTCTTATGAAGTATCATAATTCATATTTATTCTAGTCACTCAAATATACTTATATTATTATAATATATATATTATATTGTTACTATGTTAAGGGTATTATAATTTTATATTCTACTATTAAATCCATTAAGAAAAAGGGAATCACCGTCCATACGTACGTGTTGGCTACTACCACCACAAGCAATGAAATCCATTTTCCATCACCCCAATAATTAAATTTTCCTATAATGTAATGAATAAAGCTATATTATTTTTATGATATAATTAATTTTCATTGGTTCTAAATTTGAGAACTTATGAATGATATGATCAATAAAAGATCATTGATAATTCAATAATTTAAAACATGTTTGTTTAAGGGACAATAATTTATTCTAATTATAATATATTTTCATATTCATTACTTATTCTTATAATTACCTTATAATTATGATATATCATACTAATAGAAATAATATTATATCCTTACACTACTACTATAATGATATTGAAACTATATAACCTCATAATCATCCATTGAGTATGGTATGTTCATGTTTGGGTCTGTTTCACCACCTAATTGATAAATGTAATAAAACACTATCATGAAGAAATATGGGAATATAAACACTAATTTAATTAAATGGTAAATAAATAATACAATTTTTTAATGGTTCGTGAATTTTTATATTATGTATAATACTTATTATAAGAATAATATCTTAGATAAAGAAAATTACTAAAATAAGGTGAAACTAATTCCACCTTCACAAAAAAGAAATAAAACACTAATGGAATGACATATTATAATTAAAATAAAATTAGGTCTCTTATATATTCCAGTAATTAATCCCATTAGTTAGAGAATAAATTACAACACCTCTATTACAAAACTAGTGAAAATGATCGAACTATAATCACCTAATGTGGGGAAATAGGTAAACACAATAGATTTCATATAAATAATGAATATATATATATATATATTAAGATTGTAATTGAAAATTGATATGTGTAAGTTTATTTTATTAAGTTATCATAATTTCTATGTTTGTGGCACAAGAGGATAAATTACATTAATGGAAGTCAGGACATGATGTGAGGGATTCTTGCCTCAAATTTCTCTCTTTTAGACATATTTAGTATTATTCATCTAATATAATTTATGTTTTATATATAGTGAATATTTTAGATATTATATTATCAATTAAAATTTACTCACAGTATTATAAGTTCAATTATAGGCCCACTATTTTAATGGGTTTTGATTCAAATGTTTCTAATATTGTGAGGGTGTTTTTGGTCTTAATTCTAATTCTTTGAGATGTAATATATGTTTTTCACCATGTTTTCCTTATATTTTGTATCTCATTCCCATGTTTTTTTTTCCATAATTTTATATTCTATGTTATATACTAATATAGATAATATTTTCTTCTTCAAATGTCTATTTATTCAATTGTTTCCATATTAGTAAGGATATCTGGTTACTCAACTTTCATTCATTGAGTTACACTTATTCTCTTGAATTTATTTCATATAAATTGTGTATATTATACCCTATTATTGATTTATGTGGTATTGTATCATTGTTTCTCAAGATATATATTCCTACCACATCAACAATTTGAAAAGTATTTCTCACTTCTTCAGATATGTTTCCGGTAGAGGATATTAGTAACCGAAATCTCCTTCCTTCAGTTATACACTTTTATCTTGGAAATTTTTATTCAATTATTTGGTTAATCCATTCTAATGTTTTATTTTATGGTATTTTGTTACAAGCTTTGAAAAAAAATAATATTTAATAAAATAAGGTTATAATACACTTTTTAGAGCATGGATTTTGAATAAATATAAATTAAGTTGTTTTAAAAGGTTGTTACTTTCAAAACTATGTAATCTATATTCAACACTTCATTTATTTTCAAAAACCATTATTTCAATTACAAGGATCCATTATTGGAGATTTTTTGAAAATTTATTATTATCAAAACATTTAAATTCGCCATTATGAATATTACATTCTAAAGAGACCCCTAACCTTATCCCTTACATCAATGTTTAAAATGTTTTCAATTTTTTTTTCTATTTTCATTTCAATTTTCCTTATCATTTTAAAAAGTATTCACCGAAATGGGATTTAAGTTTCCTAATTTAACACCAAACATATATTTATATTTTTTATATTTGAACACATGGTATTCAAAAATTCATTTCTTGATTCCTTCTTGAGTTATACCATTTGAATAATTCTTTTGTAAGGACATTTTTCATTTATGTCAACATCATTTATGGTTTCCTTTATTAGACTATGGATATTTTCTTTTAAAACCATCCATCTTATTTATCTCTATGTCTACTAAAATTATTATTTTAATAAAATTAATGATCCTTCATTGAATTTTCATTATTTCACCATCCATTTTTTTCTCTTGATGGGTTATGATAATGTTATCCATCTTATTGACTTTGGGAAAAGTTTTTTCATTCTGTATATTTTTATTCAAATATTAATGATTACTAGAATTTTGACTATGAATTATTCATCCATCCACCATTGTTCTCTACATGGGTTGTGTTAATGATATCCCTTTTGTTTGTATGGGTAAAAATATGGGCAATCTTTATGTTTTTATTCAAATAAAGATTATTATTGGAAATATTTGTTAGGTATTTTTTACTCATTATCTCATTTTATGAATTTAGTGAACTTAAACAAGTGATGGGGGTTTATGAAATTATATATCCCTTGATTAATTAGTATGTCTTTAGAGTTAAATATTCATGGTTATTTTTGTGTCTACCTTCCTTGAAGAAGTTATAAAATTAATAGACATATCATGAAGTCATTTCTAAGGACATGGAATTACTAGTCCAACATTATGTAACGACCCAAACTTTTGTTAATGAAATTTCCTCTTCATCTAATTAAATGTCTTATTATGGTTATATAAAATGTGAACATAAATGGTTTTATGTTTCTAAACTTTAAAATACCATTATGAATTGTAACTATTGCTAATATAGTCTTTGAATTGTGATCACATGATTAGTATAAATATAGGCTTTAACAGATCCAATTTACATAGAAAAAGGAAGTGATGGCCTCATCAAGTAGACTTTCCCCATACAAAGCCCATTTCTTCAGAGCTCTTAAAGGAGGTGGCTTCATTGGGCTTCTCTCTTGAACAAGCCCGAGCCAAGCTGGAACACATTAAGCTGGAGTTAAACTACTACAGAAGAAATGGAAGTTAATAGAGATTACCACCCGAGCGATGTTATCTGAGACACCCCAAGAGTATGTCCCCATAGAACACCTTAACCTTCATTATTATGCGAGTTTTATAAGGGGTTATGTAACAATACCCTAGCATAATGACTATGTACATTATTTTTGTGTAAATATTGTGCATTTTTTTTATTATTGATACTTTATAAAATGTTTTTAAAGAAAAAATTGTATTTTAGTTAATATTCAACTAAGAAATCTATTTTGATGAATTAATGTATTTTTGAAATAAGTAATATTATAATTAAATATTATAGTATAATAAAAATTTATTAAATATAAATGATAATATAATTTTATAAATGCAATTATAATTTTTATTACGGTTTGAAAGTCGTTTTTGTCAAATCCCATTAATTTTTTATAAATGTTAGTTTTTTTAGAAGTAAAAAAATTCACACATTTAGAAAATTATTTAGATAAAATAAATATTATTTTTGGAATCATGACATAAAAATTACCCAATGGTGATTTTTTCATAATTTTCTGACAGTCAAATTTTTTGGTACAAATTAAATACCATTTAATTATATAATGTGTTTTATGACATCATAATGAACCAATAGTGAAGTAATAAAAACTATAAATGATATTTTTGTCAAATATATATTTTAAAACTAATAAATGAAATTTTAGGTTTGTTTTATTTATTTTTCAAAGCATTAGTGGACCATCCAAGACTTATAATGCATTTTGCCTTTTTAAATTGTTTTCCTTGAGAATGTGACTCACCTCAACATAAGCACCCTTAATATTTTTAGAAGTTATTACATTGGCCTTATAAAATAATGTTTTCCACACCCCTTTGGAAAATACCCTGGGCAAAAACCATGGCCATGTTTTTGGTATTGATTAGTTTAATGTGTGGTGATCCAAACCGAAATATTAAAGCATTCCCTCTCCTTTACTATATAAACCAAACCATTCCCCCACTTCCTCTTCACTCAAAACCTTTGGAGTTCGACCAACCCCTTACCTCATCGCTCTATAATCATCTCAGGGTTTTCCAATCTCCCATTAAGCCTCTATCAAGCCTCTCCCAAGCCTTTGTGATCACACTTCCAAGTAAGGGATTTCCTTTTTTCTCGTTTTTGTCTAAATTTTGTTATGTTGTTATGACTATTAGTTTTCAATAATAAATGTTGGGGTATGATTTTTCACCTCCCAAATACTAACCTATCTATGTTTTAATGATGAGATACCCCTTTCTCTCTCATTAAATTCCCCTCATATACACCCGTTACCTAGCCAAAATTCAGTAAGCGATCTCTCGCTCCTCATTTACATTCATGAAATTCTTTTGTATTGTGAATATAAATTCCATTAAATATGTTGGGATATGTATCTATATGACCCCATTACTTTCCATTTAATGTAAATATGATGAGACACTCATTTCTCTCTCACTAACCATTTTTATGAATCCCTATGACACGCTGTTACGCTGCCAAAATTGCACCGCGATTTTCCAAGGAAATGTCATTGTGTAGTGAATATCTTGCCCATTTCTCTATCAAGGGTATTCACCTTTAGGAACATTTACTTATTTATTATATTTTTTATTGTATTAATTCCACATTTCCTTTATTATGTAATAAATTTTTAGGTTTAATGAATCCATGTTATATGATCCATGTGGCACATTTATGCATGAAATGAAATGTTTAAGAAGGGTGTGCCCTGATAGTGATTCAACGCATTGGGTAAAGATTAGTATCATGATTTTTCAAGTGAAATGAGGGTTTACCCATGATAATTAAGGTTCAATGATAGTTTTCTCATGGTAATTAAATTGATATGAGGGTTTACTCATGATCCATGTGCCATGAGCCTTAGATCATGCTAAAATCATGTTAAATGTTGTTGCCACATGTCTATATTAAGATTATCATGATTTATCATGCCTTTATGTTGATGTTTATCTTGTTCTCCATTGATATGCCTATTTTCTAACATTTACTATATTCCTCATGTTATTCCATGTTTATTCCCTTTCTGGGCTTTATAGCTCACCCTTTTCTCATGCTTTTCCTTTGGTTATCCTATTCAATGTTGTGTACGAGGGAATATAGTGTCAATGTAAAAAAAGTTTTCAATAAAGATGTTTTATTTCATGATCTATGTTGTTATATAATGATCCTAAGACCCAAAGACACTATAACTCTTTATATTTATGTTGTCTCAAGTGAAGTTTATGTAATAACTCATGTTTAATTGTGTAATAAAGAGCAGGGTTGTCATAGTTGGTATCAGAGGACAGGTTTTGTTATTTTTGGGATTTGGATAAGAAAACCCTAGTGATGAATTATAGATAAGAATATGTATAATAAAAACATCCATAAGTATTGGTGAGTATTTATTAAGTGGTTTATCAAGAAAATACATCCCTGTTTGGATATGAGTAGGTAGAGGCTGCTCTGTCCCAGATGTATCCTAGGGGTAAAACCCAAAAACACCACTTTGAGCTAGACTCGAATGGGAACTGGTGCATGACAATGGTCCGTTCTTCACTCTTGATTACGACACTCATAGTTGAAATGATTTGATAAATTCAAAATCTTAGTATGAACCCTTATTAAGGGAATGAAAAAATTCCCCTAAGAATATATGTTATAAAGTAGATCATAAATAGCATAGATTGAAGCCTATGGATTCATAAATTAAGGAAATAAAAGTTATTTATAAGTCATATATTTTTTCCTCATATTACCCTTTCTGTGTTACCCCTAACATTCCTTGTATTCCATCCAATGGTCGGTAATAAGAGGAATCGAGCTCACAACTGATGTGAAGATAAATGTGATGATTGTTCTAATGAGATGCCCAATCCAATGGTATTGGGAATCATGAACTCTGTCATGATTATCTCTTGGTTAAATCAATATTAGAAGATAATAAAAGGTCAAGAGGAACATTCAACCCTACTATGAAAGAACAAGTTTCTCTTGAGAGCTTCATGAGACAACGACCTCCTACTTTTAATGAATCATTTGATCCCTTAATCGCTAAAAAATGGATCAAATCCATTGAAAAGATCTTCTCTATCCTTCAATGTTCAGAACAATATAAGGTTCTCATGGCAGGTTATCGTATAGAGGGTGAAGCTAATCAATTGTGGATGTTGATAAAAAACATAAATCCTAAGAATGATATCGACGCTTTGGAATGGAAGGATTTATGAATGATGTTTTTCGATAAATATTTTCCACCTACCCTCTGACTTAAGATGGAAAGGTACATCCTTTCCCTTAAGAATAAAGATGATGAATCCATTGCATCATATGAGGAAAAAATCACAAGGATTGCCCGATACACATTTGGATTTGTCATTACCCCCGAATTCATGTTTTACTAATTATTTCGTGGGCTAAAACCTAGCCTACGGAAAGCGCTGGCGATCTGTGACTTAGACAGCTATGAGGAAATTGTCCAATGTGCCCTCAAGGTCGAAATGGAGATCAAAGAAACTCAGGGGTATCATGGGGATAAGAAGATTAAGGTGTAATTAAATGTAGTTAGTCTGATGGATAAACCCAATGGTGCTAAGAAGATACAACACCCCACTTTCCATAGCTTTGGAAAGAAGTACCCCAGAAATTGCCTGAAGGGGATGAGGAAATGCCTTAGGTGTGGAAGAGAAGGGCACCCTGCTATTAACTATCAGCAAGAAAATCCTATGACAGAGACAGAGGAGAGAAACACTCTGATCGACTCTCAATTTGTTGTTCATTGCTTCAACTGAAAATAACATAGACACTTTGCAAATCATTTCCCAAAGCCAAGGGTTTTCGTAGGCAACCCACAACCTCCAAGGAAGGAAGGGTGAGCTTTTTCCATCACTACCACCAAAGTGAACCCCGACAATGAAGAGGTTACAGGTACACTAGTTATTCATTCAAGAATAGAATATGTACTTTTTGAATCTTGTTCTAAACATTCTTTTATATCACAAAAGTTTGTTAGAACAATCCCAACACCACCAAAAATCATGGACGTAAAGATGTCAGTGACTATGGAAAATGGGGAAATCATTGCATCCCAAGAATATAACTCCTCCACAATCATAATTTGTGGATTGAACTACCCTATGAACCTCATCATACTCTCACTGGTGGAATTTTATGCAATTATAGGCATGGATTGGATTTCCTTATATATAACCAACATAAATTGACTTGAGAGGGAAATCACTCTCTATATGGATAATCGACCCCCGATTCTATACAAGTGCAAGGAGGAAGATGAATCTTATTTTGCTTCATCATCACAAGAATGAATATTACTTCCCTATGAGCACACGTTTCTGGATCAGATTATTGAGTCCAAGAAAGCAACCATCCTTAATGACATGCCTATTGTGAGGGAATTCTCCGAAGTGTTTCACAAGGAATTGTCTGGTCTTCCCCCTAGAAGAGATGTTGAATTCTCAGTTGATATTATACTTGGGGAGTTTCCAATATCCAAGACTTCATATAGAATGGAGATTTTGGAGCTTTAGGATCTTAATAAACAACTATAGGAGAATTTGGATCAAGGGTTTATACACCCAAGTGCTTCACCATGGGGTGCACTAGACCTCTTCGTCAAGAAAAAGGATGGATCAATGTGCCTTTGAATCGATTATCATGAGCTTAACAAAATCACGATAAAGATCAAGTATCCTCTCCCACAAATATATGACTTGTTTGATCACCTTCATGGAGAACAAAACATCCCCAAGGTGGATTTATGGTCGAGATATTATCACGTAAGGGTGAAGAAGGAAGATATCCCCAAGACTAATTTCTGTACATGATACGGGCACAATGAATTCATAGTAATGCCTTTTGGACTCACTAATTCTCCATAAATCTTCATGAAATTGATGAATACAGTCTTTAGATATTACCTCGACAAATATGTGGTAGTATTAATAAATGATATTCTAATATACGCTAAAACCAAGTAGGATCACGAGGAGTATCTTTTTACTATACTAGAGACCTTGTGGAAGGATAATCACTATGAAAAGTAAAAAATTGTGAGTTATGGTAGAATTAGGTCTCATTCTTAGGCCTTATCATCACGTGTAATGGGACATCTGTGGATCCCTCCATGATAGCTGCAATAGAGGGATGGACGAGGCCAACATCAGTAACTGATATCTGTAGATTTTTTGGATTAGTTGGATATTATCGGTAGTTTTTGAGAATTTTATCATTATTTTCCAACCCTCTTACAAAGCTGAATCAGTAGTGAGTAAAATTTTCATGGAGTTATGAATGTGGTGAGAGATTCACATAGTTGAAAATGAGGCTGATCACTGTGCTCATGCTCACTTTACCTACAAGTGGATTACTTTTTTTGGTATTTAGTTATTCTTCAAAGAAGGGCCTAGGATGTGTGTTGATGAAAAATGACAAAGTCATTACCTATGATTCAATGAAATTGAAAGTTCATGAGTGAAATTATCGAACACGTGATCTAGAGTTGGCTATAGAGATCTTCACTTTAAAATTTTGAAGCCATTATCTCCTTGGGGCGATGTGTGAAATATATACAAACCACAAAAGCCTCAAGTATATATTCACAAAGAAATATTTTAACATGCACCAATGAAGATGGTTATATCTTATCATAGACTATCATTTCTAAATCTATTACCTCCATGGGAAAGTGAACAAGGTGGCAGATGCTCTAAGTAGAAAAGACCCTACAATTATATCATTAATGAGAATTGAGAAGGATACAATCTACTTAGATTTGATGAATATGGACATGGGAATCATAAAGAATGGAACATCATCAATCCATTCACAAATGATTGATCAACCTTCTCTTTTGAAGAAAATAAATTAATCTCAAGGAAAGGATGTAAAAATTATGAAAAGGGTAGAAGCTATCAGAAATGGTAAACCCTTAGAGTTTGTGGTTGACAAGGATGAAATTTTGAGATTTGGGTCACAATTATGTGTACCATCGGATCCAGAGATAAAGAAGGAGCTTCTAGATGTCTCGCATAGCTAAACCTTCTCTATTCACCTAGGGAGCAGAAAGATGTATCGTGATATCCAAGAAAACTTTTGGTGGGACAATATGAAAAGGGAGATTGCGGACATTTCATCAATAAACCAAGTGTGTTAGAAAGTGAAGGCAGAGAGGCAAAATTATAAGGGGATGATACAACAATTACCCATACCAGCATGGAAATGGGAGAACATCACCATGGAAATTGTCACTAGACATAAAAAAGATATCCAAAGGCAATAATGCAATCTGGGTTTTTATGGATCATCTTAACAATTTTTCACACTTTATTACTATTCAAAAGGATTCATCACTGGATCAACTGGAAAGGATATATATCCGGGAAGTGGTAAGGCCTTATGTAGTACCACTATCAATTGTATCTAATCAAGATCCAAGATTCACCTCAATGTTTTAGAAGAGTCTTCAAAATACTATGGATACTGAACTAAACATCAGTATAACCTATCATCCACAAACCGATGGTCAATCCGAGTGGACTATCCAAACACTAGAGGACATGTTGACAGCTTTATCAATGGACTTCAAAGGAGGATGGGACCAACGTCTTCCACTAGTTGAATTATCTTATAACAATAGTTTCCACTCGAGCATCCAAATGGCATCATATGAAGACCTTTAGGGGAAAAGGTGCAAAACAGCAGCGTCTTAAGATGAAGTTGGTGAGAATAAGATTCTAGGACTAGAAATGGTCGAGGAGATGGTGGAGAAGGGAACAAGAACCTCAGCCTAGTTGGTGAGGACTCGTTAGGTTCATCCAAGAGTCCTGAGATCAAATCCGGGTGGAGGCATATTTCTAGGTTACTGTATCAGTACTGTAGCAAGAACTGTAGTAGGCCCTGTAGCAGTACTATAGCAGGCATTGTAGAATGCATTGTTTGGTACTATATCTGCCAAAACTATTCATCCATTTGGGCTATCGGGAAACCAGTGTGGTCCTCTAGTCCGGTAAGGCTTTCGGGCAACCCAAGGCCTTCGGGCAACCTTAAGGCCTTAGGGCCACCCCAAGACCTTCGGGCCAGATGAATGCAGGCCCCAGACACACTACAAATAAAGACCAGCCACAGAAGAGGATTCAGAGCAGGTGCACTCACCAGAGTAGAGCTAAATGGATTCTCAGAATGAGACGGTATGGTTATGCCATCGGTACCAGCCTGTGCTTTCATGGGAATCCTAGCCAGACGGTCATGAAAAGGTGGAGAGCTACTATCAAGATGCAGATTCTCGGAATGTTAGTTCCTTTTAGATAGTCTGGTTGAATTCCTTAAGACCTTCAGGTCATGTAATCTCCTAATCCTACGGGCCATGAAATCTCTGAGCCTACAGGCCTTGTAATGGTTCCCACTCATCCCTTGAAAGGGGGGATATCAAAAATCAATAAAAATGAGGGCCTTCGGGCTATTCAGGATGGTGGAGAAGGTGAAACCCATTCAACAGCATATCAAGGTAGCCCAGAGTCGATAGAAGAGTTATAGAGATAACCGTCGATGAGACCTTGAGTTTAAAGTTATAGAAATGGTATTTCTACTCATATCTCCATGGAAGAAGGTGATGAGGTTTGGAAAGAAAGGGAAGTTAATTCCTAGGTACATCGGCACCTTTGAGATTCTTGATCATATCGGGGTTGTGGCCTATCGACTAGCATTTCCACCTACCATGGCCATAGTACAAGATGTCTTTCATGTATCCCTATTAAGAAAGTACATACCAGACCCTTCACATGTACTCTCTTCAGAGGTGGTACAGCTAGAATATGATCTTTCTTACGAGGAGAAACCAGTAAAGATATTAGATCCTAGAGAAAATGTTATACGAAATTAGACAATGTCCATCATCATGGTTTTGTGGTGAAACCACATGCTTTAAGAAGTGATGTCGGAATCAGATGAATATATGAAGCAAAGTTACCCAAATTTGTTTTAGAGTGTGAAAAGCAAATTTCTTATGGGGGGAAGATTGTAATGACCCAAACATTTATTAATGAAAATTCTTCTTCATCAAATTAAATGTCTTATTATGGTTATATTAAATTTGAACTTCAATGGTTTTATTTTTCTGAATTTTAAAATGAAGTTATGAATTGTGACTTTTGCTAATATACTCATTGAACAATGATCACATGATTAGTATAAATATAGGGCATTAAAAAATCAAATTTATTCAAATAAAAGATGTGATGGCCTCATCCAGTAGACATTCCCCATACGATGCCCATTTGTTGGGGCATGGAAAGGAGGTGGCGTCATTGGGATTATCTCTTGACCAAGACCAATCCAATCTTGAACATATTATGCTTGAGTGGTACCGACTATAGGAGAAATGAAAGTTAATAGAGATTACCACCCGAGAGATGTTATCCAAGCCTCCCCAAGAGTCTGTCACCATCACACACATTATCCTTTAGTCTTATGTGAGTGTTATAATGGGTTACATAACCAGACCCTATCACTATGACTATGTACATTATTTTTTATAAATAATGTTCATTCATTTTAATATTGTTACTTTTTAAAAAAAATAAAGAACAAATAGTATTTTTAGTTAATATTCAACCATGAAATCTATTTTAAAAAATTAATAGATTTTTGAATTAAACAAAATTTTAATAAAATATTATAATTAAATTATTTTTTATTAAATATAAATTATCATATAATTTTATGAATGCAATTATAATTTTTATTAAGGTTTGAAAGCTGTTTTTGTCAAAACCCATGAATTTTCAATAAATGTCGTTTTTTATTTTAAAAGTAAAAAATCAGAAATTTAGACAATTATTCAGATAAAATAAAAATTAGTTTTGTAATTATTAAATATAAATTATCCAATGGGTAATTTTTCATAATTTTTTGAGACATTCGAATTTTTTGGGTAAAAATTAAATACTGTTTGAATATATAATGTGTTTTATGACATCATAATGACCCAATAGTGATGTAATAAAATACTATAAATGATATATTCAGACAATATATGTTTTACCAAAAAAATAGTGTGATTTCATATTTGTTTTATTTTTTTTTCAAAGCATTAGTAGACCCACCAATACTTATAAAACATTTTGACTTTTTAAATTGTTTTCCTTGAGAGTGTGACTCACCTCCACATAAGTCCCCACAATATTATAAAACATTCTGACATTTCCCATAGAAAATATTTTTTCCCACTCCCCTTTGGAAAAAAACCATGGTCCAAAACCATTAGTTGGTTTGTGGTATTGATTAGTTTAATGTGTGGTGACCCAAACCTAAATATTAAAGAATTCCCTCTCCTTTCCTATATAAACACACCTAAGCTCCCCCATACTCTTCAATAAAAGACTTTAGAGTTCGAAAAACCTCTTCCCTCCCCTCTCTAGAATCCTCCCAAGGTTCTCCAAGCTCCCATGATTCCCCTCTAAAGCATCTCCCAAGCCTTTGGGATCACACTTCCATGTAATGGATTTCCACTTTTCTCATATTTGTCTCAATTTCGTTATGCTGTTTTTCCTTGTTGTTTTTAATTATAAATGTTGGGATTTGATTTCTCACCTCACCCATAATTCCCTCTCTATTTTAGCATAATAATATACCCCTTTCTCTCTCATTAAATTTCTCTCATGTACACCTGTTACCATGTTGAAATTCTGTAAGGAATCTCTCTCTCCTCATTTATATTCAAGAAATTATTTTATATTATGAATATAAATTCCATCAATTATATTGGGACATTTATCAATAATACCCCACTAATTTACATTTCATTTAAATATTTGTAGATAACCATTTCTCTCTCTTCAACCATTTTTATGAATTTTTATGTCACGTTGTTTCGCTGCCGAAATTGCACCGCAATTTTTGAAGCCAATCTCATTATGTAGTCAATATCATCCTCATTTCCCTATCAAGGGTATTAACCTTTATTCACATTTACATATTCATTAGATTTTATCATTTATGAATTACACATTTCTTTTATCTTGGAATAAATTATGAGGTTCAATGAATCCATGTTATATGATCCATGTGGTACATTTATGCATTAAATGAAAGGTTTAAGAAGGGTGTGCCCTGATAGCGCTCTAATGCATTGGGTAAAAATTAGTATCATGATAAGTCAAGTGAAATGAGGGTTTAATCATGATAATTCAAGTTAAATTAGGGTTTAATAATTCTAATTCAAGTGCAATGAGGTTCTACCCATGCTCCATGTGCAATGAGCCTTGGCTCAAACTAAAATCATGTTTAATGTTGTGGCCACATTTCCATATTAAGATTATCATGATTTATCATGATTTTATGTTAATGTTTCTCTTTTCCTCAATTTATATGACTATTTTATAACATGTAACATATTCCTCATATTATTCCATGTTTATTCCCTTACTCGGTTGTACAACTCACCTTATTCTCATGCATTTCCTCAAGTTATCCTATGCAATGAAAAGTACGAGAGAATATAGTTGTCATGTAAAGAAATATTTCAATAAAAATGTTGTATTTAATGTTCTATGTTGTTATGAAAAGTTATTAATCCCCAAAGACACTAGACCTCTTGATCTTCTATGTTGTATCAATTGAATTTTATGTAATAAATCAGGTTTAATTATGTAATAAAGGGAAGGGTTGTCATACATTATACATTGAATATATAAGGAACCAGTTTTTGTTTTCTATTTGATCTTATTATTTAAATTATTATCCATGTAACTATCATGATTTTGGTTTTAAATTTTTATGGAATAATTTTTTTATTATATATTCTTACAAAAATATCGGTTCCATGATTTCCTTATTTATATGTTTTATCAAATTGTTCATTTGATGTCACCCATTTTCCACTTTCAATTTCCTCGCAATATGAATAAAATTATTACATAATATGTATCTAATAGAATATATTTTGTGATGTATATATGGTATATGTTGACCAAATTTTAATTTTTACACATTTTGTATTATATTAGGATGTGTAATGTAATTTTTATTTATTTTATTAGTTAATAATGTGACCTTAATATCTAAATATTTAATACCAAAATGTCATGGGAATGTATGTAATGATGTTTTTTTATGTCTTCTAGTCATGGGAATGTTATGTTCCAAAATCAAAAATTATTATAAATTCCAATATGTGATGTACATGTTTATGGAATTGGATCTAGGAGTACGAGTTTGGGTCATCACACTCTCTACCTACTTAGGAAACTTTATCTCTTCCTTCACCTTGATTTTAATGGGTTTTTTAAGGACATACCTCCTTTAATATTGTTTCTATATTTTCTCTTCCATTACACACATTCCACTTCCTTTCAGTTTCCTTCTAATACCCCAAGGGGTTCTCTTCACCAATATTACTATTTGGGTGAGTTTTAATTAATGTTTTAGAGTCTAGGGATTGTAAGTGATGTGTCCTTTCTTATTTAAGTGTTAGAAATTTAAGGAGAATCAATTAATATTGGATCTAATTATTTGGAGGTAGTTTTTTATTTGAGGTTCCTTTTAGGAAAATATTGTTAAATTCTAGTTCGTTTATAGAACATTATTTTTTCTATAAAAAAATGTGATAGTTTCTTAGGATTTTATAATGGATATAATGGTATTTATAAATTGGGATAAAAAAAATTCAAGGGGTTTTATTGATTTTAAAAATTATTATAAATGAAAGGTGAATATGAAAACAACTTTCTGGTTGTTTAATAATTGAATTTTGGATGTTTAAGAGCATTTCAACAGATTTGGTTCTTCAGATTCAAAAATGGGGTGTTATTCAAAGAGAATTTGAACTTGAAATTATGTTGGGGACCAATAAAATATTTGAATATAAATTGAATCAGTATATTAATTTATTTTAAATTTAATACAACCTATATTGGTTTTAAATCAAGATTTAATTATAGATTTTATTTAGAGAAAAGTGTCTTAAAATTATGATATGGTTTTGAAATAAAGGCATATCTGGAACCTTAAAGTATTTTTTAAATGTGTTGACCCTCATTGAAGAACCATTTTTGTATTTATTGATGTAAAATGATATACCCCAATGGTGGTTTTGTTCTATAATAAGTATTTTACATTTTTTCAAGTAAAAAAGTTCTTATTTCATCTAAATTGTTTGGAGGTGAGATTTGATTAATTTTTTTTATTATTGGACATGTGATGAGTGTGGATTTTTTAATCACTCACCTCACCCATGATGTATCATGGTAATCCATTAATTCATTACTTTACTTGGATAAGTAATATACCTAGTGTATATTTTTTCATACTAAGGATCATTGTTCATCTTATAGGACGGGTTCTAGTGATATGTATTATGTGGATGGTGGTGTCATGAGTTATCTCCTGATGGGTTTTTCTATGACTTTTTTTGTTTGATAAATAGGATGTTGTCAGATTATGTATCCCCAAACTAGTGTTCTAGTTAGTAGTTTGGCCTATATTACCTGATTTTTATGAATATGACAATGCTTACTTATTCATATGGGGTAATTTAGTGGAAATAATTATTGGATTTTATTGCATATCCTTGTTCATGATTGGTTATGTGGAAGTGTCTCTTACTTGGTGTATTATTTTTCTATTCCCTTATATTCCATTGATTCACGGGTGTCTTCTTGTGTTTCTATTTTGTTTCAATGATTATTTGGGTTTACCTTAAAATCTATTTAAAAAATGGTTATGAAAGTGGGTTTTAAAATGGGGAAGTGAAATTCATTTCTAAAAAGGGTATATGATTAATTATTTTGGAATGATGAAATTATTTCAAGTATTTTTTTCAAAATTTAATAAAATCACCACTATATATGGTTTAAAAAATTATAAAATGATTTTTATTCCCCTTGAATACTATAAAAAGGTGGGTATTTTCTTAAAATTAATATGGAGTGTTATCTGATCATGTTGTGCATGAATGTGAAAAACCCTATTTTCTATTTATATATCAAACTAGTATTAATGAAATGGATTCTAAACGAATATATAAGAAACTATTCAGAGAAACCCTTCTTGGTGTGTTTAGATCATACTTTTGTGATTCCATTTTGGGTATGTATCACTTATGTTCTTTCTTTGGGGTCCCATTTTATGATCGTCTGTAGATTTGGAATCTACATAGAAGAAATGTCTGGGTTGAAAAATTAAGTGATATTTTGTGATTAGGTGAGTGATCAAGGATCACATGGATCCAGTTTATAATGGTTTGAGGTTATTTTATTTTTAATGTTTATGTATTAGTGATTTTGACTATATGTTTACATTTTTTTCTAATAACTTTTTATATGTATTTATTTGTTAAATTTATGTTTCCCTTTTGTATTAAGTGTGATGGTTTTTTTAATGATGAACCTTTATAGGCCTCTGAAACATGGATAGGTCATGAAATAATATTAACATGTATTTAGGATGTGGTTATTTGGTTTCATATAGTAAAATAATTCCCAAAGAATGTGTTCTTCATACCCATGAACATGTTTTCAATATGTGAGGTCCATAAATTCCATTGGGGAAAGTGATGAATCGGGATGGGTGACATGTTGGGTTAGCATGTGCTGGTTTGTTACTGTGTATGTGGAGATTCCCATGTTGTGGTAGAACTTAACATCATATTATCTTTAAGGATCGAGTAGAGTTGAAGAATCCCACTGCAATAGTCAAAAAAGTCAAATATAATATATCATGTGGGTTTTGTGGGTTTCATTGAGTAGTCATTATTCCATAAATAATTTTATCTTGTCACGATCAAGATAAGAAAATAGAATATCACTATGAAGTGTGAAAATCAAACTGTGAGTAGGTTTTCTCTAGGATATATGGCTAATTCATTTGGATTTTGAAATGGGTATATTGGGAATATTTGAACAAGTTACCTCAGATTAATCAGTATTTTATTACCATATTAAAATGTGTGGTACACTCTAAATTATCATAGATTATTATATTAATAATTATTGATACTGACTTCTAAATCAAGTATTGGATTCATGAATGAATCTATGAAAACTACATATAGGTGTTTCAGAAGAGGGGGTGTCTAAAAATTTTGATATATTTGATTCTGGGAAGAATTAAAAGGGAGAACCAAAGTTGATTTCCAATTCCATATATACATCAATTTACGATAAAAGGGTTGAAGAAGAAGAATAAGAAATTATATCGAGATATCCAACTATTTAAAGAGTGAAACAAGATTATCCTAGTGATGGATAATATTCATCTAGAAGAGGTTTTTTCTTCTACTGTGTTAATTTGGAAAACATATGATTTAAACAATCATTAATAGGTTACGCTCATCAAGAATTGGAGAATTTGAAGAGAATAAATCATATACAAAAACTAAGCATCTATTATAGTTTTATGATATAAATGGATTCAAGTTTAAATACCCTTAATTAAGATACCCTCATATCTATAAACTTAATTTTTCTTCACTAATATAGTTCACTAGGGATAATCAGAGGGAGTTACATTTAAATTTATAATTAGTATTTCTAGAACCTTCTAAGGGAATTAATTCTTATAAATAATTTACTATAATATAAAATTATTCATCCATAAAAATTGAGTGTAGATGATTCTAGTATTATAATATATTTTCATTTCTATACTCCCTAGATTATAACATATTTTCAAACCATGTAAAATATTTTTGTATTATTATGTTTTACTTTGTGCATCGATGTTTTATATTTTATGTGACTAGAGATGAGACAATTAGATATTGAACTTTTTCCTTCAAATTAATGAACAATATCCATATTCCCTATAAAAATAAAATAGATATAAATAAAAAAATTTGGACCCTAATTCACCCCCTCCACACCCCCTCATCTGGGTAATTATAGATAATACAATCCTAATTAGGTATATTTTTTTTAAATTATAATTATGACCAAATTAAATATATATATTCTTATTGACAAAAAATCCCACCTTTTATTTAATTTATACTTATTATTTACTTTAATATCAATTAATATTTCGATAAAACAAAAACAAATATTCTTCATAACATTCATCACATCAATATTATATTTTACTTTATGATATCTTGAGTAAGAAATCTAAAAAAAAATATGAGTGTTCACTCTATATATTTATATCATTTATAATTTTTTGTGGATTTATAAAGTTTACATCTGTATTTCTAACTGATAAAAAATATTTATTTGATGACAAATGATTTAGAGAAATATCAAAAATATAAATTATTAACTACTTTTTTTGTATTAGATAAGTGTGATCCACAAAAAACATTCAATGACCCATGTATACTATTTTTATCCCCTAATTTTTTTTCTAATATGATAACACTTCTTTGTAAAATATACATGGTTTATATCAATTAACAATGTATCCAAACAAAAACAGAGTCAAGAAAAAATTTATATTGGACAACATTTTGGAATGGAATTAAAAAAATTAGTTTTTTAAAAGAATAATACACTTTAGTACCCTAATCCTATAATACTTTCAAATCATCAATTAATAGGGAAAAGTAAAATTAAATATTATTTATATGTTTATTCAGTACATAAATCATTAAACTCAATATAATATATTTTCTATTCATTCAAATTTGTGGAAAAAATACTAAATTACAAACATAACAAACAATGAACTATATTTTCTTCTAAGACTCTTACTTATATTTTTTCCATCTATGAATGATTGAATTATAATATTTCTGTATGAATTACTAAATTTATGAAATTTTAAATGAATTTTATTCCATTTTCAGTAATCATTAGTATTTAATATATTTTTATTAGATATTCACTCAAGTTCATTTCATATTAACCTTTTCCTCACTAGAAATTTAAATTAAATTATTCACATTAGGAATTATAGGAAGATAACAAATATCCATTGTTGGATTTTTTTATTTGAAAAAATAAATGAATCAAAATAGACTTTTATTTAAACGTATACCATTATTTTTCAAATTTATAACACTCTAACTAGATTTAATTTTCATTATTATAAAATATACAAATATTAGGTCAAAAACCTAACCAGTCGAGGGTTAGTAGTTAAACTATGCATTGGGACTAAGATACCAATATAGGATATGGGTAATGATTTAGTAGACTGATATTTTATAGGAACTATTGTGGTGGGGAGTTTTTAATAACTAAAACCTTTATGGGTTTTTGAAATTTGGGGAAATTTTTATTTTGAGTCCCATAGTAGGGTTAATTTGAAAATTGGGACTCTAATTAAAAATAATGTATTCAAAAAATCATTATGATATTTTTTGGATGTGTTAAAAGGGCATTGAGGTGTGCTAGGTGATTGGGTGAGAATTGATGTACGGTACGTGGGTCCCGCCTACAAATAGAATTTGTAGGAAAAAAATCACAATCCAACCAAGGGGTGTTGTTAAATAGTGTGTGTTAACATGGATTAATTTTTAGTGGAAATGAGATTTTTATTCCATAAATATTTGAACCATTCCTCACACCCTCTACATAATGTTAAATTTATTATCTCTAGGATATAACATTTCATATCCTTTGGGGATACAATGTGAGGGGTGCTCATGGGGGAAGGATTACTTTATAGGCTAAAGGACTATATTATGATGGTTTTTTATAGGGAGGCTCACACTACAATAGGTGAGATATGATATATAGTGTTCTTAAGAGGTAGTTTTATGTACTTTATGTTAGTGGTAAGTCATGAATTGGTGTATCAGAAATGTCCATTGTAAAAAGTTGGAGGTAGGAGCAGTAATGTGACATAGTGGGTCATGCTGCAGTACATCATCAGATGAGGGGAGTTGAATTGTGGCCCCCTTGGATCATGTAATAATGGGGATATTTTCAAGTTTTAAAAAATTGGAACAAACCAATAATTACCATGTTGGACAATCTCACAATTTAGAAGGTAATGGTGACTCATGGACGAATATTTGGTTATCCCTATCCCACTTTCTTCCTCCTTTATATACACCTTGATAGGAGAGTTTTGTGAGTTTTTTCCCAAGAATAAAGGTGGTATATGTTTACCCTAATACCTATAATATTCTTCCTCTTGATTTTTCAAAGATTTATTGTGGTTTCAGTTAGGGATTTTAGTAATGATTCTACCAAAACATGGTAGAATCATCTTAAACTGTGTGACATTTGAATGTGGTGTATATAGTCACTTCAATAATAATAAAAACATGACAATGTTTTCTGATTCAATTGAGTTAGATTTACAAGTGAATTTATTTGGGTATAGAAATTAAATTGGATTAAATTTGTAGCTAATCAGCTTTTGGTGGAAATGTATTTCACTTAAACTTATTTCATGGGTCTCTTACAGACTATTCACATGTATTTGATCATGGTTACAAGGTGTTAGGGTGACTCAATGATTTTCCAATAAATATTCTCTATTTTTTAAAATTTATTTTAATTAAATTAAATGGATGATATGGCATGAGATAGGGGATTATGGAATAATATAATTTTTTGGGATCTAATTAGGCTTTGATGGAGTTTTAATTGAGTGGTTTACTACTATTTTTGTATGTAGTTCCTAATATATAATTTTTTATATATGTTTTTCTATATTTTATTAAAGGTAAGTGTGGTTGAATGATATTATGTGGCCTAAACTATGAACTTCAGTGGTTCCCTTATTATAAGTAATGACAAGTGGGTTATCTTATACCATTATAAAGTCCATAGTGATTTTCATTTATAAATTATCTTCTAATAAATATGTATTTGAGAATCATGGTATAATAGAATTAGAAACCACTGGGAGTGTCCAACTTGGGGATGGGAATTTTTTATATGAGATAGGTCTTGTTTGGGTGTTGGGATACGCACTTACTATTGTGGATTATAATGAGCCTATTTTTAATGTTGAGTTGGTCTTGTGATATCTTGATCTGGATAGGTTCTATAGACTTGTTATGTGTATTACATGTCCATTAATTGATATATTTTATTTTTAAAGTATCAAGATGATTCATGAATAATTCAAAGATAGTTTTACATGTCCCCAAATTTGTTGGTAAACCTTATGTTTTTTCTTGGATGGTTCTTAGTTGGGGAGATTAAGGTAATTGTAACTCTATGTTGTGTGAAATAATTATAATTGGATGTTATCATTATGAGTTATACGATGGAATTAAATTTTATATCCGTGAAAATAATTTGGGGTATATATTTCATTCAAGGTATTGTCACATTTAGTCATTTTTATGAGGTGAATGGAATTGTGAACTAGGGTAACCTATTGAGAAGATTTTCTATGATAGAATAATTTCTAGTATGATGGACCATTTTTTATGGAAATATTTATATTTGGTGATTTTATGGGATCAGGTGGTCGTACATTCACCCTTATTATGTTATGTTACTATTGATGCACTAATCACCCTTATAATGAGCTAATGATGATATGAGATACCCTATTTAGATGTTATTCCAACCAATAATATTTTTTGATTTTTTCCAGGTCAAATTCATTTCCCCCAATGAATATTTATACAATGGGGAATGTACAGTAATGATACTTTATGGTTTAGTGATGTATTTTCAGGATAAGACTTTATTATAAGTTAGATATGTTAGGTGAGATATTCTTCCTTAATAAATATTTTTGGAGGGATTTATTGTCCATTAAAGAGAATGAAAAGGCGGTATTTTCTTCCCCCATATACAGGTTATTAATTTAAGTAGCTATGTACTTCCCCTGAGACTAATTTTTTTGTTACATAAGATATCATGGCCCCTATGACTAGTATTTTATAAGAGGTGGGATGTTATTCCCCTTGTGACTAGTGATGATGTGAGGTGGTATGTTCAACTACCTATGACTGATATTTTTTTTGAGTTGGGATGTACTACCTCCAGAAATTAATGGTATATATGAGTTGGGATAATATATCCCAACAACTAATTATGTGTGTGTGTGTGTGTGGTAGGATGTCATGCCACCGGTGAATGGTTGTGTATGTGAGGTGGGAAAGTATTTAACCATTGACTGGTGATGATATAAGGTAGTATTTAATAAAAATTATGATTGATTTTTTATATGATTCGATATGTTGTTCCCCCCGTGATTCATTATGCATATGAGGTGGGATGCACTACATCCTGTAGTGGATTTTCTTTTGTATTGGGATGTATTTCCCCATATGGTAGATTTTATATGATATGAAAAATGTAATTAACCCTTTGAAAAATTAGTTTCTATGAGGTGAATACCTCCCCTCTGAGTTATTTTTTAATACTGAGAAGACATTGTGTTTTATGGGTATGCTTGGGTATAATGGGTGGGACGTGATTCCCCATGAGTTTGGAATTGTTTATAGGTTAGATATAATGTCTCCAAGAATATATGATGAGATTATTAGAGTGTGGTGTATCCTTGGAGGATCTACTAATAATTATAAAAATATATACTTTAGAACTCGCTAATATATGTATTATTGGACCATCTAGATATTTTCTGAGTACCCATGGTGGGACATGTGTATTAATCTAATATTTATAGTCTAATTTTATTTATTATATATACACAAAACTATTTTTTTATTTATTAAAGAAACTATATTTTGTTCCCTACTATGTTATATATTCACACCATACATAGGCACCCAAGTGCATGTGCATATCTAATGATTTCCATGCATGTTTGGGGAGGGATAGATTATAGGTATATGAGATTGAGGAGCTCAGTGTGGATCAAGAGATGATTCTACGGTGGGTTCAAGGATTATGGTTGTGTGTAAATTTATTTTTATATCTTTTTTTACATCTACCTTGTAAAAAATTGACACCATTGGGAAGTCATGTGTTATTGTTTTCATGCATGTGTGGGTACATTTTGTTTTAGAGGAGTGATTATTTTTCTATTGTTATCCTTTAACCATGTTTACTTTTCTCTATGATGTTATTATATTTATGGATTTTATCTTAATTTATCATTATTTTTTTGTGATACAATAGGATATAGTCACCCATGATAGGTTATTGGACCCTCATTTCTAGTCTATAGCCTCTATCATATGAGGGGTTGAGCCTAAAATCCAATTTCACAATAATCCATTCATAGGTTAGTTAGTTTCTGTTTTACAATTACAAAGGGGTTTAATAAAAACTTCCTGAACACCAAGTGGCATGAGTAAAACAAATTATAAAACATTTTTATCTAGGCACCCGTATTATACATTTACTGCACAAAAATGTCTTTAAGAATAATGGTTGTAGATTCTTTAAAATAGTGAATCCACCTATCAAAAAATATGTATTTATTAAAATAAAAATATTAATGAATAAAGTAATAACTTTACTAACCAACTGGTTGTGTACTTTCTCATTTTATTTCAAACAGAACACCCTTTCCATAAGATAATTTAAATCACAACAACTCATAGGATCGAAATAAAAATATCATTATGGTAAGACCATAATGAAGACACAAAGATACAGGGAAAAATTACTTGAAGTAGTTTTTTAATGATGTGGATATACAACTTAAAAATCAAGAAAAATTGAAATTACATAGCCTAAAAATGATCCTCTAAAGGAAACTTATTTATCATAAACTTCTAAAAAATATTATTCTTCTTGAAGATATAAATCGTCTCTATTATTTATGGAAATATTCAGAAAAATTATTTCGATAACTACACCAGAATATATCATAAATATTAGATTTTTATATACTAGACCTACATATCACAAATATGAAAATTTATTGATAGATAAATATAAAAATTTTAACATCGGAAATAAAATCATATGTTATTATAATATAAAAGTTTTAAAATTTCCCAAAAATTTAAGAGATGTATATATAATTAAGAGAAAATTAATGTTCATAAATTTCATATAAATTAATGTAAAATCACTTAGTGTGGTAAGTAATAAACTTAGATTCTCTACATGGAATTCACTAGAAGTGGATCAAAATCTAATTAATGTATGACCAAATGGTTGGAAATAAAAATGATCCCATGTAAAAAAAATGTTTACTCATTGTAATATTGAGATGAACTTTTCATTAAAAAGTAATTTGATTCATTATATGAAACAAAGTTCTATGTAAACTTATCAAATTTATTATTATTAAATTTTTGGAGGCTGTTGACACCCATACCTCCCATATCTAGGTAATTAAAATATTTACTACATACCACTATGATGGATTTTTTTTCTCAAAAATACATCTAGTAAAAATGAATATCCAATAATATTTATCAATATTCTTAATAAAAGTTACAATCTATTGATACAATATGAAATTATATAAAGACATACAGTTAATCATTGTAATAATAAGAAAAAAATATCTACCTCATAAAATAAATTATTCCATTTTAATTTGAATATTTCTATAGAATTCAAGAATAACTACATTACAATTATTCATCCCTATATCATTGTTAAAAAAATATAAATTTGAAGATAAATTAAAGGTATTTAACATTTCTAAACAATAAAAAAATTCTCTTATTATGCATTTATTATTATAGGAGAACACATTGTTTAAGATATTCAATTATTTTGTCTATATAATAAATTACTATGAAATATCTTAATAATGACGGAAGAAAAATATAATAGTATCAATGTGTTTTGAATTGTTGTTTCCAAACATATTAGATCATAAATATAAAAGAGGTGAGATATAGTAATAATATTAATTCTATATATTAGTGGGGTATCTAAAAGTATTACTATCCTTCAGGATTTATCTAGTAAGATAATATTCATATGCCCCCAAAAAATGGAAAAATTGGGACTTCTTATCTTATCCCTTTATAAAAATTAAAATAACTCAATGGGGGCCATTTATCATCATTGTTAGCCTAAAAAATTCAAGTAATTCAATGTTCTAATAAATTATTCTTTTAGAAAATCCAAATCTCTTAAGAATCCTAAAAAATAAGAATTCACTTTATAGTGTCTAGATCATTGAATATATCATTCTTAAGTGAAAATAAATCCCTTTTATATTTCATATGTATGAGATATATACACTCATATGTTGTGTATAACCAATCGGGAAACCTCCTTCCAAGAATGAATTCATATTAATTGAAAGATACATGATTAGAAGAAACACTTCCCAATAATAAAACAAGGATCATTATAATTATTTTTTAAATTATTACCTATAAAAATATTCCTAAATTAATTTATATCCAATAAATTATCAAAAATATGAATTGATTTTTAAGAATAAGAGTTCATTTTTTAAATAAAAAAATTCTGAAAAAGAGCTCCCCAATTACATTGCTGATTTCTACTTAAAGAATATACCAATAAAACTTGAATAAATTTATAGTAAATCCATATTATCCTTCAATTCTATGGAAATACCAATATAAAACTACATCATTAAACTCATCCTTTAAATGCAAAGAAAGAAATAGTTAATATGTTTTCCATTAAGATGTGACGAATATCACGAAAAGTAAAATCATCATAATCATAATAATCATCATGATCCTCATTTAAAATCTTTGTGAAATAGTAAACTATATCTTTTGTAATGTCGTAATCATCATTTAAAATAGCCCCGTTTATGTATAGAGTTCTTATATTCCATTTAGACATTCTTTCATTGGGTAAATAATTAAAATTTATCTTCCAAAAACTTATCTGTGAGCCACACCAAATCGTGGTTACATTTTTATTTCATCATAAATTGGAAAAATTAGTTTGAAATTTGAATGATAATATTTCTATAATTGAATAATAAAATTTCTAGTAGTTTAATAAATATCATTAAAATTAGATTTATAATATTCATAAGGGTATTCCAAACTATTTTCATCTTATGAAAGACATATTGATAAAATCTTCCCATATAAATTTTATCCCATTCATATAGAACAATATATTTTCATCTAGTAATTGCAAGCTAACCATTATTAAATTTAAATTGGATAAAATCACTCATCTCAGCCATTTTGGAAGTAAAAATGATGGGATTTCAATTTGAATGATACCTAGGGAAGACTATATATAAGAAATTAAGACATAATGTCCCACCATCCAAATAAAGTAATTCATTATCTATTCTATAAGATTTACTTCTGATAATGGTTTTTACAATAAAACTAAATTCAAAACCTATAAATTTGATCTCAAAAATAAGTCTTGGATCAAGAATTCATTTAAATTGATTTGAAGAAATATGTGTATAATTATTCTCAATTTTATTATAAGTATCCAGGAATAAGTTTATATCACTAAAAAAGATCCAACTTTGATTTACAATATAGAGGAATAATAAAAATTACACTCATGGTCCTGTCATTTCAATGTAAAAAAGTATGATAATTTTTGTTAACACGACAAGTTTTACCCAATAAATAACCTAAAATACCATGATATAAGGTTCGAAGAAAATTATCAATTTCCATAGTCTAGTGATAACATTAAGGAATAAAAACTTACCATTTGGTAAAGGTTTTTCCAGAAAATAACTGGAATATCCGATCCATAAATTGGGTAACCAATCCATCAAAATAATCAAGATCAATATATAAGAACATATAATCACAATAAATTTGGTAAACACTAAAGTAGGATATCATAAACATTATCACATATCTATATAAAACAATACATGTACAAGACATATACCTGATATCCATAGTCTAAAGATCAAAACTAAAAATATTGAAAAATACCCAAACTAGAAATATATAACATAAAAAATAAATAAAACCCCAAAATATCTCAACATGAGTAAATCTTTATGGGACCATGTCTCCACCATCCCAATAAACATGGAATAAAATAATTTAAACGAGATATTAAAATGTATGGTTCGCTTACCTTACCTGTTTCCTGAGAAAAAAAGTTTTTATATTCCTAAAGGAATATATAGGGTAATAGTCCCCAAGCCCACTAGGATACCACCATGAATTAATATAATTTTTTTTAAACATGAAAAACATATAAAACTAGTAGTAAAAGCTTTTTTGAAACCACGTTAAATTTTTGATACAAGATCACTTGAAAACATTTTACCTCTTAAAATTACTTTTTTTATCTCAAAATAAATAATTTTTCAAAAACATGAATCGAAAAGTATCATGTGGAAAATGATTGTAACTACAAGGAAAACATGATCAATGCACCCCGAAAATCCAAAAACATGAGAAAAATACTAATAAATAGCATACCGTCAAATAAATTTAAATGGGCATAAAAACATATCTCAATAATACAAGGAACTAACATAATGCATAAAAGCATATAGATTAACCGGGAACAAGAAATAAACACCATGGGATCTACCCGTAAGGGATTAGTTTGAAATATTATAAAAAAAATTTATAGCCATTTAAGTAAGATGAAAAAGTTTTTATGCCCTCTAGATATTCCTTAGATTGAACTTCCAAGAGCTCACTCTGTCTCTTGGTAAATGTTTTGGCAACTCTCTCGGTCTTCCACCAAAAGTCTCACTTAGTCCCTCATAAGAAAAATTTAATCTCATGTGGTCAAAATCGAAATGTTTCACTTGGTCCCTTAGAAAACATGCACATTATCTAATCCATGAGTATACACACACCAAATTTCTCTCATGAGCTACTCAACGCAAAATATATAAATCCATAATGATTATCAATCATATAATATAATTAAAATAAATTTATTAAACCAAAAAATACCATAATAAAAAACAAACTCTTCAGGTAAAACCTTTTTAATAACCGTTAAAAATATAATTTTTAATAAAGAATCCCACTTTAGTCATTTTACCAAACACAATGCATGAAACTATTCACTTCCTTTACAAAAATAATCTTTAACACACAAAATTTCAACTATAAACCATAAAATTCACCAAACATGGATAAGAAATTAATAAAAAGAATTTAAAAGTAAATGTGATAGTAAAGACCAAAATAAAAAAAGTAATCAATGTAATTCTATTAAAAATTTCCCTTATATAGTGATGCTCACTAGTCAGCAAACTGAATCTTGTTTCTCTTGATAATAACCACTAGAATCATTCAAAAAAGTATAAACACAACCTAAACATAAATTAATACACCCAAACCCCCCCCATAAGAAACCATTTATATATAAATATATCATTTTGAGGATTCACACGTCCTTGATAAAATAAGAACAATGGTATAATAAAGTAATTTAATGAAATTAATGAATAAATGATCTTTCCTCTAGCTTAAATCACAAATATAAAAGAGTAATACACCAAAAAATAGATGATAAGATCCAAAAACAAAGTATATTTCTAAGATCTCAATTTCTTCTAGGTATATTCCTCTTTGATTTTTGGTTTATTATTTTCTAATTGGTATTTCCTACTTCTATAAAACAAATGCGTTGAGTATATTTTGGGGATGGTGTGGTTTCTCTAGAGAAAATGAACTAATATTTGAGGATGTATACTCTTTTGAATTAATAGATTCTATGTATAAATGTTTCATCATATTATTAGGGTTTTACAAGGTTTTGATGAATTTTATTATGTTTTGGGAATTCCTTAAAGAATTTAGGTTGAGATTTTTCTGTTGTGCACTTTCACAACATTAGTGGTTTACCTGACGAGAACCAGTTATCAAGAATAAGATATATAATGGTTCATTTTGTGAAATGGTTGCACACTGTGTACCTGGTTCAAGTCATGATATGGTTCATTATGGTTATTTTAACCTTAGGAAATATGTTTTTCAGTGTATCATATAAATTGATAAATTTTCATCATGAAAGGGGTTCACATCATGAATATCTCAAGACCATAAATTTTTAACCCTATTGTGTGTATGATTTTGTTTTCATCCTCCATGTAACCATATATCTCTATCTATAACCTTGGGTGAATATCCAAACAATTTTGGAGTGATGAATTCCATTCAAGACATATTATTATATTATTTGATCTCTGGTGTGTTCTTTCTCTTTGGTTTTCCCCTCTCTTTCGATATCTGGTATTACAGCAGTGTGATATCATGACCTCCCCAAAATCATGTTCTGATCATGATGTTTGTGTGATCTTGGTTTTCCATGTAATCTTCTTTCACTTCATTTTCTATTATAAATATATTTTTATATAGTTACTTTGATCATAGGATAAAGGTAGGTTCTCAAGAAAAAATCCATATAGTTTGTTAGTATTTGTTTAGGTTTGTTCAGTTTTATGTGATTACACCAACAAAAAATTCATATTAACTTATAGAAAAATTGGTGATGATCATCAAGTGTTTGGAATATTTTGTATATCATTTTTCATTTGAAAGTGTTGAGACCTAGATTACCTCTACCCGTAGGTTGAGGATACCCTTGAAAAATAGTGAACTAGTTAGTGTCGTAAATGATGATTTATCATGACATGGGATCTTAGGTGATTGCTTATAATAGATTATCCAATGAAATTTTATTACATGGTTATTGAAATTACTGGTGATAATTTGATATAAAATGGGTTTTTATAATGGTATAATAATGTATTAGGTTATAATTTAATGAATGAATTGATAATTGAAAGAAAAATGATGATTGGATAATTTAACCATTATGACGTCTAATGTTATGTTGTATTATTATTTCTATTATAAATTTTGTTGTGTTTCTACTATAATTCTTATAGGTCTTGTCCTAGTTATGCTATAATGCATATAGGCCTTGTCCTAGTTATGCTCAAAGGCTTATATAAATGGCTAGGGCCAGTAATACTATAATTATTATATAAGGGGCATGACCTGGTTATGCTTTAATTTTTTTAATCCTTGTCCATGTTATACTGAAATAATTATATAGAGGTTTTGGCCTGTTATGTTTTAATACATATAGGTATTTCCCTGGTTATGCTGAAATTAGTATACATAGGTATTTTCCTGGTTATGTGATTATTCCAAGGACTTTTAATTTTAGTAATAATGTTTATGATATGTTATCATGTATATTTTTTCATGGGGTTGAATTATGTTGATTGTCGTATTGTATTAATTGATAAAACAATACACTAATTTATTTCCATATTAAATAAACATACTCTCAGAATTGTATTTTAGACATGGTGGTGCATACCTACTATCATTTACCCACACCATATTTGAGCCTCCATTTGGTACCTAAGTAGATTGTTTGGATTTTGGTTTTGACAAGGTCAAAGGACATTTTGGTTGTTTATTTCTTACTCTATGGGTTGGGTATTGGAGACACGATCTACCAATAATTTGGGATCACGTTCTTTTGAGTTTATTAGTGTCATATTGTTCTTTGATATGTATGAATATTTGAAAAAACTTTAGTTGCATTACAACCAGAAATTACATGGTTCAATATTATTTATTTTACTCTGTTCCTCCTTTATCTTCCAATTGTATAATCTGATTTTCCTCTATTTCTGTTACATTGATATTTGATTATTTCCATTATAATGAAACTCTATACTTGATGTTATATTCTCCCCACTATGTTATCTAAACCCTAATAAAATTCAATGATTTCTAGCCTATGGGGTACCACACTTGAGGTCTCGTAACCAACCATATTTTTCTATGTGAGAGAGTGTCAGATCATGGGACGTCACAAAGGGGAATCAAAAGAAAGTTTTTATTTTTTGTATATTTTCAATTTGGGAAAGATAGAAAGGATACTAGGATGTATTGATTCTTGGTAATTATCCCCTACATGGGAGTATTTATCTCATGTATGAAAAAAATATGAGTACCTAGGGTTTTGATTGTTATTATTTTTGTTTGTTGTCACAGTTGATATTATTTCACCTATGTTGATTCTCCTATTTTGTGTTGTTTTGTCTTTATATTTATAAAAGTGACCCAATTGGGAGATATATGATTATACATGCATAATTATAGGAAAGTAGGGATATATAGTGACATGAATTTTTCATTATAGGTATATATGTATTGCATGTGATATATTTTCCAGTATAAAATTTGAAATGATATAATTGTTATATCTAATAAATTAAAATGGAGGACCCATTATTTAATGATAATTGACATGTTAATACATGTTTATAATGACCATGATATAGTTTTTATCTATTGTGGTCACATGTTAAGGTTTACATTTTTGTACAGGGTTCTCTAATGAGTTTATTTTTCTTATATAGAAAATTCATCTTCATCATTTTTTAATTGTTCATCAGAGAAATATTAATAAACACACTCATAACATAGCTAAAATTGAGATTCTTTTATATCCTAAAGATCACATAGATTTCCATCTTTGATATATCTTCCCGAGGTTCGTGCTATCCATGAACATATAGAATTTTCACTTTGTTCCTTTGATGTCTGAGAAGAAGATAGAGTTTCAACTACAACATCCTCCTACCTTCACTAGGGGTGGAGGCCCCCAAGAAGCTAGGTTCTAGATTTATTTGGTCCAGAATAATATATAGAACCTAGAGACAATCATGGATATGACTATGAATCTTGATTTATATATGATACATGGACCCAATAAGTATCGGTTGGAAACTTTAGATAATGTAATTCAATAAGAGTAGTTGTATTGGAAGGAACTAAAAATATAGTCTCTAGGACACATAAATATGAAAACATTTGGTGATGATAATGCTCATAATTCCATACACTAGATTTATAAGGGATTTATATCAAAGGATTACATTATAATTTTAATTGAATTGTATAAATTCATTCCATATTTAGAAGAGTAAGATATATTAAGGGTGAGGTGTTTCCAATATGGGATTCATTTGGAGATAACATTATAGGAAAACATTATTGCTTGAGTGTCATTTTGGATATAAAGAATCGGGATCTCATTATAGAAGGGAATATTATAGTGGTCCCCATTAGTGGCCAGTATTTTTAAATAGGGTGAACTATAATCTCTTCTAGTGGAAAGATGAGTCTTTATGTTAGAAACCTCCATAGAAATAGTAGGTGGATCATTCAGGATAGTGGGCAATCATCTAGGGACTGTATTATATTATAGCACTATCTATGTAGAATTGTTTTCCACCAGAGGCATCAATATTCATAACATGGTTTGAAAATTCATTATTATGTTAGGATAGGTCATCTTTAGAGATTTTCAAGGGAATAAAATAATTTATTATTGGTATGATAATAGGATTGGTACCATAGTCTGGAAATGACTCAGTTATCCCTCAATAGACTAGTAGTTATAGTTCCACTATATGTCCAGGTCGAGGTAGGGGATGTGTCACTCAGTACATGAGTGGTATTACCATACAAAGGGATATTCCCATGGGAGTCGTACTGGATACTAGGGATAAGGGAAAATTCAGTTTCATTCCTTGTAGGATACTCTATCTAGTTTGGATGATAGAATTTCTACCAATAGTTGTATGATTCTTGTTTCATCTACCTTAGCTTGCATTTTTTCTTGAAATAGGATCATTGAATTCATTAAAATTTCCTCTTTACGAAAAAAAATGTGATTGGTTTTGGAAATCTTGTATGGTGTTTTAACAATTGATACATCATTCGTAGTTCATTCATAGAATATCAAATGATTCAAGTCATGTTCTATAGTTCTTTAGTGTTCTTTGGGAAAAACTTATTTCTAATAGAAAAGGTAATATCACTAATTATTAAGGTATCAATGAGGGTTCTATCCCCTTTACTTATCTTGGTGTTCCTATTTTTTGGGGAAAACCTAAATCTTGTTACATTTACCTAATTTTGGATCAAATTGCCAATCAACTCTCTTCTTGGAAGGGTTAATCACCCACTATGGATGAAAGAATTTTTCTTATGAAATCTAAAATTGCCTAAAAAAATGGTACTCTCAATGAAAGTTTACAATAGGCATGTTGTTCTTATTAAGAAAATTGACATTCACATTAATAACATTGTTTGGAGCGATAGTACAATTGAACGGAAGCTTGTGACCATTCCATGGTTCACTTGTTGAAATACTTTGGACAAGGGTGGTCTTGGAATTAAAAATTATTATCTATTTAATGATTCTCATCAAGCTATAATGACTTGGAGGTTGCTTCATAATAACGCTAATTTCACTACCTTTCTAAAAAAATGTGCATTAACAAGCTTAAGAATTAAATTTTCAAGTAATTACTTCTCGCATTTGGTCGTCCATTAGAAAATACTTCAGCAACATTATGAACAACTCTAGATGGATAATTAGTACCAATTCCTATCTAAATTTTGGATTGATAATTGGAATGTTTCACCTTTAATCTTTATTCTACCCCCAATACTCTTCCAGATAATACTAACTCAATTATTAGAGATGTTATTAACTCTCATGCAATTACCCTCCTTAATAACATTTTTCATGTTTTCAACAATTATCCCTTCTCTAACTCTGAGGATTTCCTCATTTGGGGACCTGTTTATAATAGTGTTCTTTATTCCAAAATTTTTTACAATTATAATTACAAAATTTTTGATATTATCCAATGTTGGTTGAAAGATTTTAGTAGACCTTGGATTAAGCACTCGAGATATACTCTTATATGGTGTATTTATCCCAACAAAATCTCTACTAAAGAATACCTACAATATTTTGGGATTCATATTTTCTCTAGATGTCACCATTGCAACCAACACAAAGATAATGATAATAATTTTTTTTTATCATGTTCTATAGTTGAAGCTCTTTGGAATTACATTCTTGACATTTCTGGTTGCAGATGGTTACTTCTTGATTCAATAAGATCTCAATTGTAGTTTTGTGTTGATTTTGAATCTTCTCAAAAAAAAATTAAGAATATTTTTATGACTATGGTTTTTGAACATCTACATGTGATCTGATATGACAGAAATAATATTCTTTAATATAATTTCTCATTCAGGCTCAATGCAGGTAGGATGTAGATTCTCATTTACATCCGGGATGCTTCCTCGATCCAAAAATCTTATTGTGACAACACAATTGGTGACTTTCATATCCTACAACAACTTTGGATTGATGGTTCATACAGACAGTATTGACGCACTTTTTGAGTTATTCTGGAAAGCTACACTTTTAGGATGGATCAATGGGAATGTATATAGTGCCTTAAAAGGAAACCTGAGACCCGTAGGATGCTGTGCCATCTTTAGAGACTATCTTGGCAGGTGTCGTGGCTGCCTTTTTGGCAGGTGTGGTACGAACCCATCTTTGGAAGCAGAAATGAGGGGGGTGATCCCTACTGTGGACTTTTCCAAAAAAAGGTTTCGAATAATCTTTGTACTAAAAGTGATTCAACCACTATTTTCTATGAAATTTGGAAGAGGTGGTTCATCTTGCATGGCCTCTTACTTCCTACTTGATGAATTTACTTGTTTCACTCACAAAATTGAATTACATTTCCACTCACGCCTTTCATGAATCGAAAATGGTTTATAATTTTCTTGCCAACAAGGGGTTCAACCAATACATTACATGGAAGGATGATTTTCCTGGTGATTTAATCCCATTATATGATAAAGATTGTAATAAATATCCGTCTTTTAGACTCTTGTAACCTTCTCTATCTATTTTCAATAAATTGTGCCTTGGTCTTTCACTAAGGAACCACCTTCAGAAAAAAGTCATGTTCTCTAGAAATTGGTTATTAATATTTATTTTGGGAACTATGTGTGCTAGAAATGACAAGTATCAATTTTATTCCTAGTGTGTATTTTTCAAGTTATATTCTAGGATCATATCAACTATTATCAAAGGAGATTCACCTTTATATCTCCAGAAGGAGGTATCTATTTTCAAAGATGTTAGTGGGATCTTCCAGCAAGCCATGGAGGACCAATTCAGTTTAGATTATATTTTCCCACGGAAAAAATACTTCTTATTCCTCTAAATTTATGTCGAGTGTAGTAGAATAAATTTCCTCAATTGGAAGAACATTTTTTATGGTTTACCACCTGACCAGTAGATATAGTTCATGATCGAGTTGGTGTCTAGAGCAGAGCTGGTTTATCCATTTCCTTAAATGATGTCATCGAAAGAGCTTCAGCAATAAAAAGTTTTTTATAATATCTAGAAGATAATTTTTATATATTTTCCAGTACATAAACATGGGGTTCTCCAGATATTTTTTCTATAAAGGTTGATGGGACTTGGAACTCATCTATGGATTATCAAAGATTGAACTACTATCCCCTTATATGAATTGATTATCACTTTTAAAATTTAAGAGATATAAGAGTTTTCTCTATGATTAAATTAAGATTAGAATATCTTCATTTGATAGTGAGATCTTAAAGCATACCTCGGACTTCTTTTAGGAGTAGGTATGGATTTTTCATGTTTAGGGTGATGTTTTTTGGTCTGAAGAATGCACTAGTTGCATTCTCTGACTTGCTGAATTAGATATTTCACACATTAATAGATCTATTTTTTTTTTTTTTACTAATGAAATCTTAGTTTACTATCAGTTAGCATACAATCATGACCAATAACATGAAATTTTCTTGAGTACAATGAGAGAGCATTACCATTATCCTAAACAATCAAAATTTTATTTCAGTATTGATAAATTAAGATTAAAGGGTCATATAATTTTAAAGGTTGGAGTGTTAGTGGAGATAGATAAGGTTTCACCCTTTGTATTTTGCGATTGGACCAATAATTTCAACAAAATTATGAGATTTCTATGTTTATCCCGTTATTATTGGTGTTTCATCTAGGACTTCTCCCATCTGGAAGCACTGATGTTTTAGATGACCAAGGAAGAGGTGAAGTTTTTCTGCCATATTCTTCGGAGAAAAATTATAAGGAGATAAAGAGATGAATGACTTCATCATCAATCCTCACCTAACCTATTCTAGGTAAGGAATATACCATTTACTATGACACATCCATATTTTAATAGTGTGTAGTTTTGACACAGGGGGAATGAGTGGTTTTTTAAGGCACTAGAGAGTCGAGAATATATTAGATAAATTATCCTACACATTATCTAGAGTTAGATATAGTGGTACCTTCCCTGAGACTTTGGAAACACTATCTTTTGGGAGAGATTTTTTTGTGTATATGGATCGCAAGAGATCTGGTATATCTTATCAATGTGATGCATGATCCTTAGGAAGAGGAGGTGGGTCAAGTATCTGAGGTCTTTTGACATTGAGTTGGATTTTACAATGGGTAAAAGAAAAGTATTCCTAGATTCCATGAGATGAAATATTAATATAGAGAAATTTATGGAGTATTTCTCTTTGTATAAGATGATTTCACTCTATATAAACTTTTATCAAGGTGTTCTAGAGTCCTATGGACGATTATCTAGGACATTAACAACTTTTATAAACATTCTACTTTGATATACCAAGATAAGTTATCTATTATATAGGGATCACTCTGGGGGTCGTTTATATGGTGGGGAGATTCCATCAGGATGGTCTCTTGGTAGTGGTAATTTTCTTCTTTTCCATGGTCGAGTATGGGTTCCTATGTTCTTCTATGATAAGATGATGAGATAGTTTCATGACTCTAGATGGGTGGTAAATCCAAGACATAAAATATTTATTGCAGTATCTATATATTATACTGATGACTAATAATTAAGATGGTGGTAGAAAACCTCATGTTGAAATGTTTCACATTTCATCGGGTGGAAGCCAAGAATCAAAGGCTTGTTGGGTCGTTGCATCCTCTTCCCATTCAATAATAGAAATGGGATGGTTTCACTGTTATTTTTAGATAGGATTGCCTAGGACACCTTTCAAGAATTATTCTGTATGGGTAATCATAGATCTACTATTGAAGGTACCCCACTACTTGCATATCAGGGAGACCTTCACCATTTTATGAACTAGGTAGTCCCTATATGTGGTAGATAGTATGACTGCGTGGTATTCTGGGGAATAACATTTTTGATAGAGAAGTACATTTTATATCTCTGATACGGTGGGGTATTTAAAAAGATATATTATCACATGATCTTCTGAGTAGGACCTATCATCCACAGATGGACAGCCAATCTAAATGGATGATTCAGATTATAGAGGATATCTTACGCGCCTATGGGATGGATTATAGGTGTTCATAGGAGAATAATATGGAACTTGTAGTATTTATATATAATAAAAGTTTATAATAATTGATCAATATGGAACCTTTAGAATATTTTTATAGAAGTCCATGTTTTTATCCTCCTTATTGGATGGAGATAGGTGAGTCAGCTGTCATTAGACATAGTCTCATATAGGAAACATTTGAGCAGGTTCACTTGATTAGTAAGTTCTAGGTTGCCATTCAAAGAAAGAAAAAAATCATATTCTGACCAACAGAGTTGACTTGTGGAGTTAGATATGGTTCAACACTTTTTACATTGGGTGTATCCTAGTTTGTGGCAATGGAATTTCAGGAAATAGCGGAATCTGGTACCCAGGTCTGTCAATTCATTTTAAATAATGGAAAGTGTTGATCTAGTAGCATAATAGTTGGCCCTTCCACAACTATATAGTAAAATTCATGATATGTTACTCATGTTTCATCTACAAATACATCAACCTTATCCTTATCATTTGATAGAAGTTCATATTTTCAATATTGGTGTAGATGAATCCTCTAATAATCATTTGATTTGGATTTTGAAACATAGGGATATATATCTTAGGGGGAAGAATATACCTATAGTTAAAGTGCAGTGGATGTATGGATTGTTTAAGAGAAGACATATGAGAGAAACTCTGATATTCAATAATAGTTATAGACTTGTTCGCAATACCCCATAGTGAGTCATGGATCAACTCAAGAATTAACTTTTATATGTTGGGGAGGTTGTAAGGTCCCATATTTTCTAGTTACATCCCTCTATGAGATTTAGTTGAACATCTTTTAATTGGGTTTTCCTTCTTATTTAAACCATTGTGATTGATTCAAATTTACATATGGATAGATTTTGTTGGATAAAATGGCCTAATGTTTGCAAATGTATGTTTGTTTAAATAAATGGGATCTAGATATTAATGTTTAAAAATATTATAAGAGTGTTTCATGGTTTGGAAGGGTTCAAAGGTGGTTCAATAATTTCATATACAATTGAGGATGCGATTTGTCTACTGGAGACTTTTAAATCGTGAACGGTTTACATGATGTGACTCTGTTATTGGGAATAATACATGAACTGGTTTATGGTGTGAAATGTTTAGATTCCATGAAACTAGTTCACATCATAAAATGGTCAATTGTGTATATTTTATCCTGAGGCAATTCCTTTTTTGGTGTGTCAAATAAAGAGAGAAATTCATCTTGTGAAATGGTTTTAAGCCATGAATATCTTAGGACCAACAGTTTTAGACCATGTTGTGCATATGATTTATTTTTCATTCATCCTGAAAATCTCTGTTAAAACCTAAGGTGAAACCAAGCAGTTTTGGAGTAAATATATCCCTTCTAAATATCGCAATATATCATACTATATCATGTGAATTCCTTTACTTTTTTTTACCCCATTCTTCTACTATCTCCTATTTTCATGGTGTGATCTCCTGACCTTCATTGAATCAGGTTCTAATTTTTATGATTTTGTTATCTTAATTTTACTTGTAATCTTTTTAACCTTCATGCTTCACTGTTTTTACACATTGAGAGAGTTTCTTCGATCATAGGATAAAGTTAGCTAGTTTATAAAAATACCAATTATCTATTTCTATTTTTTAATTCGTACAGAGTATTATGTGATTGCACCAACACAATTTGTGGATTAAATAACGGAATAATGGGTGATGATAATATTGTTTTTGGACTATTACATGGATATATTTTAACCCAGTAGTCTTGAGACTTGGATTATAGCTACTCATAGGGTAATCCAAGCCATGAACAATAATGAAGTGTTTAATATCTTAAAATATGATTTAGCATGACATGGTACCTCAAGTGATTTCTTGGGATAGATTCACCCTAGAAAATAGATTACCTAATTATTTCAATGACATGTGATAATCTAATATTAAATAGGTGTGTACACTAGAATGATTATGGATTATGATATAATTTAATGAATGAATGGGTATTTTGAAGAAAAATGGTAATTTATTGATTAGAAAATTGTGTATTTATTTTATGTTGTTTTATTCGTACTTTTATAACTTTTATTATGGTTATGTTATAATTATTATAGGTGTTGTCACAATTATGTTGTAACTTTTATTATGGTTATGTTATAATTCATGGTTATGATTTAATGCTTATAGGACTTGGCCCAGTTATTCTAAAATTATTATATAGAGTGCTCGGCCTGGTTATATGGGAATTCATATAGGTATTGTCCCATTTATTTTGAAATTATTATTGGTCTTATAATGTATATTATTAAATTATTGTACCCATTTCTTTCACTGGTGATGTGATTATCCCATGGACTTGTTATTTTAGTTGTTGTGGTTTTGCTACATGCTCAAAGAAATTATTGTTTGGTGTCAAAGTAGGTTGATTGTTGTATTGTATTAATTGATAAATTCACACACATGTTTATCTATTTATTTTATGCACATACTTTTAGACTATTTTTATTTATACATAATGGTGTCACCCTACTGAGTTTTACTTGCAGTATATTTGGTCTGTTGTTTAGTACCGGAGAAAATTACATTGATAATGGTTTCAATAAGGGAAAATGACCTTTTTCATGATTTTTACTTGCAATATGGGTTTACGATTGGACATGGGACTAACCAAGGATTCAGGACTAGGGTCTTTTGAATTTATATTTCATAGCTAAATATATTATCCCAATTAATTTTAGAATCATATTTAGTTACATTACAACCTAAAATTAAATGTTTCATTATAATTTGGTTTAATTCATTCATCCATTATCTTCTATTTGTGTGATGTATCATTTAATCTATTTATATTACTCTGGTATTTATTTATTTTGGTTGTATTACAACTCTATGATTGGTTTTACAGTCTCCTCATTATGTTCTATAAACCACTTGGAATCATAAGTCTTTAGAATATTGGTAGGCATAGTTGAGGTCTAATAAACAACATTATTCGGTCGTGTGAGAGACTTCTAGATTGGGGGATATTGCAAGATTTTTCAGGTATAGAAGAGGAACTAAAAACTCATAATGTTATTTCATAAAAAATCGCATGTTTTTAATGACCATGAAAAACTACATGGTTTTACTGCATGTTAAAGAGAATCACGCACTAACCATGTGAGAGACACTACCTCCAAAAACCAAAAATGAATGGTATTTATTGAACCTAATATGGTTATAAAAATAATGATAAATATATGGGAAATGGATTTATCCCCCAAACACCCCCTATCACATGGTTTTACAAAAGGTTGGACAGATAATGCACCAACCATTCTCTGAGGACAGCTTTCCCCCCAAAAACAAATTTACTCCATGATTTTGAGAACACTGAAAACAAAACAATTAACAAAAATATATATATAATAGTGACCCAAAATGTGTTACAAAATTCCCCACCATTTAAATTTCTTCCCCAAAAAAATCGGTGGACTTCCTCGAAAGAAAATATTTGAGGCAACTTCCCACTCAACAATGATTCCTTCTACTATTTATGATGGTTAACACCGCCATACTATGATAACACAATGACTAATGGGAACAATTCATCATATAAAACCATTTTATGATGATCCAATATAAAAATATCCTACTTTACAATATTGAAATCTATATATTCCTCTAAATCATCCAACTGTATAATATGATATGTGTCTGGAAGATAACTTTTTAACATGGATATATTAAAGATCCCTTGATTTAATGTCATACACGGTGGAAAATATGAAAATTTGTCTATATTCCTAATATTTTTAATGATAAAAAATATCATATCTTAATTTGGTCTCATATTCCCCAACTATCCCAAGTGATTATGTCCCCATTGAATTTATACCAAAAAAAACATATGAAAACTAACCTCAAACTCTAATGTTCGATGGCATCAATCATTATTTGATTTATTGAAACTCTAATATATCATAAAAATTATATTAATCAACTATAATTATTTTAATTGTATCAAAGATGAGACTCATTTCTAACAATTAATACTAACCCACCATATCCTAACATAGCAATGAATTGAATAGCTACTTATACAACACCTTAAATAGGACCATACTAGTTAAATATTGATAACCGTTTTTGTAAGAAAATGTAGAAAATAATATATAAATCTCCAATGAACCCCCTAAGTCAATAACACGTTTCCAAATAATATCCTAGAGATTTTTTATGGTTCACTCAAAGTAAGAATCCATCTACAGGTGATATGATGAGCTAAACCTCAGCTTGGTTCCCAATGATTATTTTAGTCCCTTCAAAAATTGAGAAGTGAAATGATAATCCCAATGTGAAATAATCACTAATGAGAATCCATAAAGACCAAGAACCTATTTAAAATGTATTTTCTTATGATCCTCTACCTTCTTTGATTCTTTATTGGGAAATAAATGTGTTGATTTGGTGAGACGATCCACAATATCCCTTTTGACATCTTTCCCTCAAAGAGTTAGAGGTATGTGACTCAAAAAATCCAGAATTATTTCATACCACTTCCATAATTAAATGGGAATAAGCTATAATAACACTTCTTTTCTCTAATCCTCATGTTTTATCCTCTTGTATGTAAAACACATAGAAACAAAACCAACAAATGTTCACCTTATCCTCAACCACCAATACCTACTCCTCAATATTAAAACAATCTTGGTATCTTCATGTTTAATAGACCAAATAGAATAACCATCCTCATGTATCACCTCCAAACTCAAGGTCAATAGAACCACCAATAAATTATTAAAATGGATAGAACCATGGGATACCATTAACTATTACATAAGGTATCCCCACCATTTTTAACTTGGATAATCTATTAGTATCTATAGTAAAATACTTGGTCACACAAAACCTAATCAATAAGAGAGGGTGTGACCAACACCTGGTTTAGAAACACAGACTCTAGGTTCTCCTACACCTGTGGACACAAATTAATAAATTTTCTTACCAAACTCCATTCATCTACTACTTCCTAAAAATCCTTTACCCGGAAAAAATTTCTCATATCCCCAATGACCACATTTACTTTTTTAGAAGTATAGGTTATTTAAAAATTAAAATAATGAAAATAATCTACCTATAGTCATTTATTAAGGTTTATGTTCCTTAATATGAAGATATAATTTATTCTCTTATGGTCTGAGAAGACTATTAAATTTTTCAAAAAGTATTAGTTGTTCCACTAATTTAATGTATGCATCATTACAACCAACTCTAGGTCATGTGTGTGGTAATTACATTCATGTGAGAATATATTACATGAGATATAATACATGACATGGTCATCCTATATTCCTAAACCCCCAAATACCAAAATGAGTTTTTATAATATATTACATAAACCTTTCAATCCTTATTAAGAATAAAGATAAATGCAGATGTAAAATGGGACTAACACTCTTAAAAATAAGTCTAACACTTCTCACTCTAATCAAAATGAACCCTTTTCCTAGTCAAGGTCATCAGGGGAGAACATGGAATAGATAATTCCCACATAAAACGTCTATAATACCTATCCAATCCCAAAAATCTCCTGCTAAGAAACATATTCCTGGGCAGCTCTAAAGACATGACTATTAGGATCTTCTCGAGGTCCACTAAAATCAATTTCTTGAAAATTACATGGACCAAGCAATTAACCTCATGGATATAAAACTAACATTTTGATATCCTTTAATATAGATGATTCCCCATTTATATTCTCAAATAATCATACAAATGGTTTGTTTTATCCTCCTCTATCAAAGAAAACATTATGATATCATCAACAAACATTACCACCAAGGAGTCTAAAAAGTGATGAAAGATTCATTTCTTCAGGTCCATAAAGACTAAAATTTAATTTTTAAGAGAAAACAATATGAATATATACTCGAAATTTTTCATACCAAATTATATAAGTATTCTTATTAAAATCCTCATCTCGTATCCTCAATTGTGGGTACCTATATTTCAATATAATCTTACAAACCATTAGACTCCTCTGAACAGATTAAAAAGATTATCAATTATATAAAATGGGTATTTATTCATTATATTAACCTAATTAATAATTCAATAATTTTTTAAGAGTATTAGAATCCCATGTTCCTACTTTGAAAATAAATTGGCGATTCCTGTGGTGATATTCATGGATAAAAAAATACCTTTCTCTCAAGGTCTGCCAATTAAGATTTCAACTCTAACAACTCAGTCAGATACATCTAGAGAGATATTAAAGATATTGTTATCATACCAAGAAGTATAATGATAATGAACTTGACCTCTCATTGGTATGGAAACATAGAAAAATACTCAGAAAACAAATCCAGGAACCATTCTATGGAAACTGGAGGAAAACCAAAAATACATTTCCCTGTGAAATTAAAGAACAACTTGGATAGCTAAATAGATATCATCCCCAACTCTAAAACAATTGGACCTTCCCTCCATGACCTCGGTTCACACTCAACCAAGAAGGTTAGAGAGATCCCATTAGAAGATAATGTCTGGACACTATAATGATAGAAATCAATTTGGGATTTGAATCAAATAAACTAATCCATAATAATGATGATATCAAAATTTTATAGGTCCTACATGTGGATGTCTCATCTGAATTCTCCATTAGTGATTAAAACATGACACCCCAGGAACATAAAACATTAATCATTCTTCCTACTCAATAGGCTAAGTAAATACATCATAAAGGGAATCATATTATCACTCATTGACAAATATTTAGTAGAATTATAGATTAATGAATTGAAATAACCCATATATAATAAAACAGTTGTCATAGAAGAATTAATAAGCATTATACCTCTTATGGTGGTTGACCTGAACCCAATGACCTCATTTCAATATCTATTAAAAAAATAAATCCTAAATCAGGGTCTCCTTGACACTTCTTCATCTGATGTGAATCCCTATTAATAATAGGGTGTGATCATATAACCTAAGAATCTTCAGATCAAACCTATTAAATATTAATGAATGGGTAATAAACTACACACCCCTTAGGGGGATCTATATAGAAGTTTTGTAGATGAACTGGATTCCCACACATTGTGTATGTCCTTCGATCATTAGGGAAATTAGTTTTAGTATGACCAGATTTACCAAAATGATAAAATTGCACTGACTTATGCTCTAAACAAACCAATGGAACTGAGCCTGATGATGAATGAGAAATCCTAAAAATTTCTCGAAGAGGTTCATCCTATTTTCTCTTTTCGAAAATCAAATAGATTTGGTTACCACCAACTGAAAGAAATACATTGAGATCTATTTTCATATCCTTGAACACCACTTCCATTTCATCCTTATCAACCACCTCATCACAGGTTGAAAAACAAAAAAAAAAATATGCGAATTGACTTGATCTTATCCTACAAAAACATTTCAAAACTTAGAGATTTAAGATAATCATCCCTGAGGAGATCATATGATAGATGGACCAACTTAGTAAAAAAAGTAGTATACTCTATCATATAATTGTTTCCATGCTCAATTTTAGAGAACTCGCAAGCTTTATCTACTATTACATTATTAAAATATAACTACTAATTAAATGTTTTTAATAGGTAGCCTATGTGAGGTCGTCATGAATCTTTTTTAGAACCATGGATTCCCATAATTTTCTAATCGGTCCTTTTAATATATATGTGGAAAATACTATATTTTATATCTATAGGGTCCACAAAAACTAAATGATACACATGATGTATTCTACCCATGACACATTCTTTTTAAATTACTTTTCCCCATGAAAACCTGGTGAATTTTTCTTAGTTTACTCCTTAGCATGGTCCACTGTCCATTCCTAACCCCGACTACCCTCAAAAACTAAGTAATAGATAGTAAAAATCACTGATTCTACCAAATTTGGATCATTTTGATGGTTTTCTTATGTGGAATAATCTCCAACTACATCTCTACATATAAATTATTACATTCCATGAGGTATTTTCTAAAATACACAAGACACAAGAACATTCAACACACAATTGAATATCAACCAACATTAATTTAACTACATTAGGACCCCATTATGAACCTCGAATAATGATCATTAAAATCAATATAAAGATAAAAAAATGATTAAAACATTGAAATATAAAAAATCCAACATACATGGTTTGTCCACATGTTTAGGAAAACCATTCACCAACCATGTAAGTTCCACAATCATATAATTGAAAATTACATCTAGGTTTTACATTGTTAATACAAATTGTGTTCCTAAACCATGAACTTCCAGTTTTCCTCCCCGTTTTATAAAAAACTCAACATAAATCATGGCATCATCATATAACACAAAATCATCAGGGTATTGTATCTAATACCAATAAAATAACACATAACAATGATCCAAAACTAAGAAAAATCCCAAATCACCCATGATATGTTTTTTTTGACATGATAAAGAGTTTTCTTGGAACTCCAAAACTCTTTTCGGTCATGCTCTGATGGTCCTAGATCTACTCCACATTCGACCCCTAAAAACAATGCTATGATACAATTTTTTAGTGGACAATTCCAAGATGACTTGATTCGTCACCCATGATGGTAAACCAAAATACCCAAAGCATGTTCTCAATCAACACTAGTTGGAAAAAATAACTGGGGCATCATAATGTACCATTTTGGAATGGTTTCTCCCTTAAAGAATTGACATGTCTCGTCCATTAATTGGACTACCATTCCAACTAATTAATCAATATAGACATATAAGAACATATAGTTTAAGTAAACACAATAGTGGAAAAAGGAAGATATCATAAATATAATCACATTAAAATATATAAAAATTCATATAAAATACAAAAACATGATGGACATATTTAGAATCTCAAAAATGAAAATAGTGATCAAGACCTAAAAAGGATGTATTTAACATCACATCTATAAAAACCCCAAAATAGATCAACATGATCTCATCTCCAATAAACCATGTATACCCCATTAAAATGACAATGGATGGTAGTAATCGAGAATATATCATAAAATTCATAATTCCTTTCCTTTCACTATATCCAAAAAAATCATGTTTGTATATGCCAAAAGAAATATGCATGGTGTGAGACACAAATCCCAGTAGAATTATAGACACAAATCCCAATAGGCCAGGGGCTGGTGACTAGCACAGAGTAGGCATATCACTAACATGGGAGGCATTACCTAAGTACTGGTACACACGCACACATCTCCAAGACCACAAATGTAGAAATGTAAAACACTAAGGAACAAAATGCATGAATACAACTAAACCCTATACAAAAGTGTACGACGAAAGGTAGAGTACTGTAAAAGTAAACCGGGCCAAAATACAAGCCCACCAAAAACAAACAAACAATAGTCTAAAACTGAAAAGTCCTACCTGTAAGCACAAAAGGTACAGGGATTTCCGCTCCTAGTCATACGAACGCCTTGGCCTGTACAGAACTCAGAAAAATCGGTCATGTCCTAGTCCTCCTTGGACTCTGTCAAAAGGCTGCTTGTCTTCACAAGACACCAGACATTTGGGAAAAGCCCGTGCAGGGGTGAGAATAACAATACTCGGTAGAGGATCCTGAAAACCACAAAGCAATACAAAGTAAAGGTACAGTCAGCTATGCATAGTATATGTTTACAGAACATATAAAACAAACCAGATATACATAAAACCGAGAACTGTGGTCTAGAGACAAGTCACGAAACCGCATACCCCCGTAAGGGATTCTGTTCGAAGATTCTGTGATGCGCTCATTCTAGGATAACACACTCCACGAGCCTTATAGCTCTGATGACATCCATCCGAGAAGTTATATTCTTCAGAAACCATCACGGGAGATGGATACACTCATTATGGGAGACACACTCTGGATTGGAAGGGTTACGATAGATAGAATCACTCATTACGGAAGACACACTCATGAGTGGGAAAGATCTCGATACACAGATGAGGATCACTTCTAGGGCCATGGTGGATACGGAGACTTATCTGGAATTCACCTTCTATGTAGAGGATCAATGCCTAGTGGAGTTGGTCATGTCGATGCCTGACTCTACCTAGGGTCTGGAATAGATAGAGGATCTCGATCTGGGCCGCTCAGATGGATTCCTGACTCTATCACATAAAGTCCTGTTGAACGGATCAAAATTCTGTGTGAGGGAAAGATGAATGACCCTCAGGGAAACAAGAAGAAGGGGCACTAACCCAAACTAAAGATATCCAAGGCACGGTGAACAAAAGGACCAAGACGTTTTCCAAAAAGTACACTGCATGTAGAAATGATACACGCTGTGTTGTCCGACCCTGGGTACTGCCCGTGTACAACGACCCGTGCCGTGAGGCTGCTCGTGTAGAAAAAAACATAGTACACGGAATGTAGTACGGAGTACATTCCAGGTCTGGGTAACTAGGGTTGGCTCCATGTACTCTGGCAATGTGCTCGTACACAGTCACCAACCCATGTACTCTGACCCGTGTAAACTGCACACAAGCTGACCCGCACTGCTGGCCTTGTTTGGCCGTGTGATGGAGTACATGGTTGTGTACTCCATCCCATGTCTGAGTCACCCTAGGATACACGCCAAGCACCGCGTTGCCGCCTCTGCTAAGCTGTACATGCCTTCCCGCCTGAAGCCGTGTAGATCATCCCGTGTCCTTGTACTACCCAAAGTACACGCCGAGCTTCGGGGACGGTACAACATGCCGTGTGACCAGGGTCACACGCCGTGTGTTTCTTCTCTGACCTAGAAACCCTAGACACCACCGCCAGTACTACACAGTGTGTTCTTCGGAAGTACACGCCGTGTATTCTGGAAATTTCCAGAAACAGCGCTCTTCACCGGCGCGCCTCCTGTGCTGCTCCAATCATCAATCTGGTTGTCTGATCGCCGCAAAACTTATAGGTTTTGGTCGCCCCGACACCACAAAGCTGCTTCTGGTATTTCTGGACCTCCGATCGGCTCCGAAAACATGTTTTGATCCTCCGGCATGAAGAACACTCGAAGAACGTGTGGGGAAAAGGAGGAATAAATACAAATAAAAAAATTGAGGAATGAACCTCCGCTGTAGTTCGTCACGGCATTGATCTGCTCTCGTTAATAGGATTAAACAGAGCAAGAATCAACAACAACATAAATCATGGATCAATTCCCCATAATCCTTCCGAAGAAAATCCATCCTGCAAAAACGTACGAGTCTGCAGATCAACTTGTTCGTGGCTGATCCGTGTTCATCGTTTAAACTTAAATATGGGAAAAAGAAATAGAAATAACAACCCCAACCTTTTGAAAGGATCGATTGTTGACGAAGGAATCGCACTACCTTTGTCGTCGGGATCCTTCAATGTTGTTGGCGTAGAGATTCTTGACTTCACTCCATCGTCGTTCGTCGCCGAGAATTTCCTCCAACACCTCACGGATTCGGCAGAGGATCCTCTAATCCATTGATAGTGATCAAAAATTTCTTAACCCATTAAAAAGGGAAACATGTTGTCATTTAATTACACAGTAGCTTTAATTACGTTGACTCGCCACTTTGAAGTTATTATGACGCACCATTAATTTAAGAAACAGTTGTTCCATTGTCGCGCAGCAGTGGATGTTTACCAAAATGAAAATAAAATAAACTTGTTAATTTATATTATTTTTATTTTAGTTAAAACATCTGTAAATTAACTTTTTCCCGTGACCCGCGCCCATCGAGGTTGGCCTCATTCTTAGATAAAGTCGTCGTCCTGGACGCAATGGTACACTCAGATTTTTAATCCGGGAATCCGTTTTGGAAACTACCATAGCCATGCACAAGTGTCGACTCACTTAACTAAAAAAAGTTCAAACCACCATTCCGGGCCCGTTGGACCTCGGAACGATGTGCCGTCTTCACACCCGGTCTCAAAATATTTCCATATAATATTTAAAATAATAAACGGAAAAATCCAAGACATTAAATTCTCCCCACCTTGGGGCTTTACGTCCCCGAAAATCCAAAATAAAGGCTACTCAAACAAATGAGGGTACTAGGCACGGATTTGGGCCTCCCGCTCCCATGTTCCCTCTTGAAGATTCTCGTGGTGACACCGAATGCACACCAAGGGAATTGATCGCCCATGAAGGATCCTCTCCTGCCGATCCTCGATCTTCCTTGGGTACTCAGCGAAGGTCACTCCATCCTCGATGTCCATCTCACCCCAGTCGATGACGTGTGATGGGTAATGCACGTACCTCATCAGTTCTGACACACGGAAGACATCATGTACCTGATGCAACTGTGGCGGTAGAGCTAGGTAGTACGCCACCTCGCCAAATCTGCACAGAATCTGGAATGTTCCGATGAACCTCGGAGATAACTTGCCGCCTCAGCCAAATATCTGCAACCCTCATTGAGGTGAGACACGAAGAAAGATGTGGTCTCCCTCCTCAAACTCCAGAGGTCTCTGTCGCCTGTCAGCATAAGACTTCTGCTGGCTCTGGGCAGTCTTCATCCTCTCTCGGATGACCTGCACCTTCCCTATGGTAGCTCGCACAAACTCTGGACCCATGAGTGCTAACTCTCCGAGGTCGGTCCAGCAAAGCGGTGACCAGAAGGGTCTCCCATACAAGGCCTCGAATGGTGTCACACCGATGGCGGAGTGGTTGTTGTTGTTGTATGCAAACTCCACCAGTGGTAGGTGGTCCTCCCAACTACGACCAAAGTCCAAGATATAGGCTCGCAACATATCCTCTAGAACCTGAGTGGTCCTCTCCATCTGACCATCTGTCTAGAGATGAAACACTGTTCTCAAGCGTAGTTGAGTCCCAAAAGCCTCCTACGATCCCTTCCACAACCGGGATATGAAGCGGGATTCTCAGTCTGAGACTATAGTCAAGGGGACTCCATGAAGTCGAACTATCTCCTGCACGTAGAGGCATCACAAGCTCGCTACCGAACTCTGCTCTTTAATAGCTAGGAAGTGGGCCGACTTGGTGAGTCATTCAATGATCAACAAGATTGAATCATGCCCCTTGGACGTCAGTGGTAAGCCTTTCACAAAGTCCATCGATATTACATCCCACTTCCACTCTGGAACTTCTAGGGGTGAGCTACCCCTGCTGGAACCTGGTGCTCAGCCTTCACCTATTGGCATGTGAGGCAACAAGAAATGAACTCCACTACTGCCTTCTTCATGCCTGACCACCAGAACTATCGTCAGAGATCCTGGTACATCTTTTCGACTCTAGTATGTACCATCAAAGGGGATATATGAAACTCCCTCAGGACCTCCTCTTGGAACGCCACTAGTACAACAGTGTGTCCTCTGAAAAGAATTACGTGCTCCCCATCTTGCGAATATCCATCAGGAGCATGTCCTATGGATAATTGAGCACATAAAGCCACACAGTCATCATCCCCAAGCTGTGCCTCCCTAACTAACTGTAAGAGTGGAGGGGTGACAACTATCGACTGTAGGTAAGTTGTATACTCTCCATCCACGAAAGATAACTGTAACGCGGCTAACTGTTGTGTCGCCTCGCTCAACAGTTGTGAGATCGACCTTCTGTTGAGGGCATCTGCCACCTTGTTACCCTTTCCAGGAGTATAGATAATTTCAAAATCATAGTCCTAGAGGAACTCTAGACAACGCCTCTGCTCAGATTCAGATCCTTCTGTGAGAAGATGTACTTCAGGCTCTTGTGGTCAGAGTAGACAATGAACTGCTCGCGCATAAGTTAGTGTCACCACATCTTCAATGCGAAGACTACTGCTGCTAACTCGAGAACATGGGTCACATAGTTTTTCTCTTGCGTCCTAAGCTGGTGTGAACTATAAGCAATCACTGCATGATGCTACATCAGGAAACAGCCGAACCCGGTCCCTGACGCATTGCAGAAAACTATGTACTCGACACCCTCTTCTGGCAATCTCAAGACTTGGGCGCTCGTCAATCTCTGTCTCAACTTCTTGAAAGCGTGTTGGCACTTTTCTATCCACACGAAGGGTTTCCCCTTCCTGGTCAAGGCTGTCATCGGTGCTGATATTCAGGAGAAGTCATGAATGAATCTCCGGTGATATCCTACCAACCCAAGGAAGCTCTGCACCTCCGTCACGCTCTGAGGTGGCTCCCATGCTAACAAATCCGCCACCATGGCTAGGTCTATAGTTACTCCATCTTCTAAGATGACATGCCCCAGAAAGTGGTCCTCCCGAATCCATAACTGACGCTTTGAGAGCTTCCCATAAAGCTGGTGATCCCTAAGTACGTCCAGAACCATCCGCAAGTGTCTCGCGTGCTCCTCCTCTGACGCCGAGTACACAAGGATGTCATCGATGAAGACCACTACGAACCAGTCCAAGTACGGCTGGAAGATCCGGTTCATCAGTCCCATGAACACTGTGGGGGTGTTCGTCATGCCAAAAGTCATCACCAAGTACTCATAGTGATCGTATCAGCATCTGAAAGCTGTCTTCGGTATATCCTCATCCCGCACTCGTAGCTGGTGATAGCCTGGTCGAAGGTCAACCTTCGAGAAAAACGGTGCCCCTCTTAGCTGATCTAATAGGTCATCGATTCTCAGTAGTGGTTACTTTTTCTTCACCGTCACCTGGTTAAGGCACCGGTAATCCACGCACAGTCTCAAACTCCTGTCGGCCTTCTTAGAAAACAATACTGGGGCCGCCTAGGGTGAAATGCTGGGTCTCACGAAACCCTTGCTCTGCAAATCCTTCAAATTCTCCCTCAGCTCACAAATCACTACCGGGGCCATCCGATATTCCAATGAGGAAATCGGTGTCATCCCGAGGTGTAAGTCAATGAAGAAGTAAATATCCCGGTGGGGAGGTAGTCCTGGAACATCTTCGGGAAAGACGTCCTCATACTCCACCACCACTGCTGGAAACCAATATCTCTCAACATCTACTGCTCCGTGGGTAAGACTAGCCAACTCATGAGTGATCGGCTACACCCTCCTATGCATGAGCTCATTCTGTGCTGCTTGGTTTTTCCTTTCTCCGACAAAGGAAAACATTGTTCAATCACGACAGACACACCACACTCTTTGCCAAAAATAGTCAATTTGGGCATGGACCGAGGATAACCAATCCATACTGAGAATGAATTTGTAAGGACTCGATGCTACCTCCATGAGGTTCCAACCAAAATTCATGCCTCCAAGGGTAAGATCACACTGTCTGCAAAGGTGCGTTATCGTCGAGTCTTCTCCCGTAGGTGTCTCCAACTGTAATGATCTAGTCAACAGTTCTACCTAAATCTTGAGGTTTTGTACAAGACATGTGGCTACAAGGGAATGACTAGAACCTGTGTCTATGAGTATGGAAACTAAGGTAGAAAAGACACAGATCGTACCTCGAATCATCCCTGGAGCCCCTGGGACATATGCCTCGACCGCATGCAGCTTTCCTCGTCCCTGTCCCCCAGCTCCCTGAGCCTGGGGCGGACCTCATGGGGGTGGTTGTGGAAGTAAGTTGAAGCGTCTTCCACCACCCGTAGCTCTCCCTACTCCTCTGCCACATCCTCCGCCTGGCGGGTCCGCCTGCTCTGTTCTCTGCCTCTCCCTCGGTGGTCCATCCACCACTTCCATGTCAGCATCTCGACGGGTCGGGAAATCTCTAGCGAGATGTCCCCTACCATCGGATGTGTAGCATCGCTTCTACCTAGGCTGACTGGATCCCGCCTGAGACCCCTAGACTGTTAATCCCCTATCCTGGGTCCTCCTACGACATTTATCATGTCCGGATCCCTGCATCTGACATCAGCTCCCTTCTGCCAGTGTCTCTGCACCTGTCTGCCTGCTGGAGACTGGCGGCGGCTGTCTCTACTCCACCAAGAAGCTCTCGATCACCAAGGCCCACTCGAGCACTCCAGCATATGTCGATATGCATAGAGGCACAACGCTATCTTGAATGTCTCTCCGTAGACATCGTTCGATGGTCCAAGCTCAGAAGTACTGATCCCTGACCATATCCATCAAGTACCTGGTGAGGTTGGTGAACCTCGATGAATAGTCATCCATTGTCATACTACCCTACTGGAGCTGAAGAAGCTCCTGGATGCACACATATCTTAGTGTTTCCAGAGATAACTCCTCTGTGAAGAGTCTCTCAAACGCCATCCACGAAAGAGTATCCTTGTTGTGAGTCTGCGTGGTCAGACTTCACCATCGTCCCGCCGAACACTGAAGAAGGCTCGCTCCTTGGATCACCATCTGGTATGCTGGTGTCCTCACTATATGGAAAACTCCGGTCACCGCATCAAGCCATTCCTCAACTGCCTGAGGGTCGGTATCACCTCAGAACCTGAGGGGTCTCTGTCTCTGGAACTCATGGAGCACGCTAAGCCTGTGCTCCTCGCCGGTCGGTACTTCAGGTACCACTGGCTGCTGCACTAGTGGTGGTATAACAGGTGCACCACCTGGTGGAAACGCCTGGGGAGCTGCTCCCTATATCAAAGCCTCGTCACTAAGGGGGTCATACACATTATCGTGCTGCTGAATCCTAGTGGGTATGCATCATGGAGGCATCCTGTAAACAAACAAGATGTACCATGGTCAATTAGTATATCTAGATAGCTGACACAAAGGACATGGAAAGCACAACCCATTCCTATATGATGCATGTACCTTTTATTTTCCTAAAACCAGTGTTTTCATGCACCAAGTCAAAAAGTAGGTTATCAGAGTCCTGGGGTATGGATACATCGGCCGCCGCACCAACACCTGGGTCTTTGGCATGAAAGCCGAAACCGAAACACTTAACACTGTTTCCCCAAACCATACTCACAGACTCTTGGTCGTAAGGTAGAACCAACCACCTCGAAAACCACTCGGTCGTGACCCGTCCTAGTGAGGCCCGTACCGTGACTCCCCAAGCCCGCCTCCAATAGGCCAGGGGCTGGTGACTAGCACCGAGTAGGCATATCACTATCATGGGAGAAATTTCCTAAGTACCAGTACACACACACACATCTTCAAGCCCATAAATTTTGAAATGTAAAACACTAAGGGACAAAATTCAAGCATACAACTAAACCCCAACCAACAGAGTACGACAAAAGGGAGAGTGCTATAAAAGTAAACTGGGCCAAAATACAAGCCCACCAAAAACAAACATACAAGATTCTGAAACTGCAAATTCCAACCTCTAAGCACAAAAGGTACTAGGACTGCCGCTCGTAGACGTAGGAACGCCTCGGCCTGTAGGGAACTCAGAAAGCTCGGTCATGTCCTGGTCCGCCCTGGACTCTGTCAAAAGGCTGTTATACTTCACAGGACACCAGATGTGCGGGCAAAGCCCATGTAGGGGGTGAGTATAACAATACTCAGTAGAGGACCCTGAAAACCAAAAAGCAATACAAAGTAAAGTTACGATCAGCTATTCACAGTATATGTTTACAGAACATGTAAAACAAACCAGATATACTCAAAACCCAGACTCTTGGTCTAGAGAAAAGGCAGGAAACCACATACCCGTGTAAGAGATTTTGTTCGAAGATTCCGTGATGCGCTCTTTCTGAGAGAACACAGTCAATGACTCTTATAGCTCTGATGACGTCCGTCCGAGAAGTGATGTTCATCGGGAACTGTCACAAGAGATGGATCCACTCATTATGGGATACACACTCCTGAGTAGAAGGGTTACGATAGGTAGAAGCACTCATTACGGGAGACACACTCTTGAGTGGGAAATATCTCGATACACAGATGAGGATAACTGCTAGGGCCATGGCGGATACCATGACTCATCCATAATTCACCATCTAGTTTGTGGATCAATGCCCGATAGAGTTGGTCACATTGATGCCTGACTCTACCTAGCGTCTGGAAAGGAAAGAGGATCTCGATCCTGGCCTCTCGGATGGATGCCTGACTCTATCACAGAAATTCCTGCTAAAGGGATCAAAATCATGCATGAGGGAAAGATGCCTGAACCTCAGGGAAAAGAGAATAAGGGGAACCAACCCAAACGAAAGATGTTCAAGGCACGATGAACAAAAGAACCATGCTGTTTTCCAAAAAGTACACGGCATATAGAAATGATACACGCCATGTTTTCTGACCCCGGGTACGGCCCGTGTACAACGACATGTGTCGTGAGGCTGGTCGTGTAGAAAAAAACATAGTACACGACATGTAGTACGGATTATATGCCGTGTCTGGGTAACTGGTGTTGGCTCCGTGTACTATGGCCATGTGCCCGTACACAGTCACCAACCCATGTACTCAGACCCGTATAAACTGCACACGTGTTGACCCGCAATGCTGGCCCTGTTTGGCCGTGTAATGGAGTACATGGTCGTGTACTCCATCACATGTTCGAGTCTCCCCGGGATACATGTCGAGCTCCGTGTAGCCACCTCTTCCAATCTGTACACGCTGTGCCACCTGAAGCCGTGTAGATCATCACATGTCCGTATACTACCCAAAGTACATGTCGAGCTTTAGGGAAGGTCCAACAAGCTGTGTGACCAGGGTCACACGCCGTGTGATTTATCTCTGACCCCAAAACCCTAGCCACCACTGACAGTACTACCCAGCGTGTTCTTCAAACGTACACGCCGTGTATTCGGGAAATTTCCATAAACGGCGCTCTTCGTCGGTGCGCCTCCCATGCTGCTCTGATCATCAATCCGTCCATCCGATCGCCACAAAACTTCCTGGTTTTGGTCTCCCCGACACCACGAAGCCGCTTTCGGTGTTTTCGGACCTCGAATCTGCTCTAAAAATGTGTTTTGATCTTCCCACATGAAGAATGATCGAAGAACGTGTGGGGAAAAAGAAGGAGAAAATACAAATAAACAAATTGAAGAACGAACCTTCGCCGTCATTCGTCACATCATTGATCCACTCCTGTTAATAGGATTAAATAGAGCAAGAATCAACAACAACATAAATCATGGATCAATTCCCCATAATCTTCTTGAAGAAAATCCCTCCCGCAAAAACGTACGAGTTCGCTGATCAACTTGTTCGTGGTTGATCTGTGTTCGTCGTTTAAACTTAAATATGGGGAAAATAAATCGAAATAAAAACCTCTAAATTTCAAAAGGATCGATCTTTGACGAAGGCGTCGCACTGCCATTGTCGTCGGGATCCTTCAACATTGTTGGCGTAGCGATTCTCGAATTCGATCCATCGTCATTCGTCGCCAAGAATTTCCTCCAACACCTCGCAGATTCGGCAGAGGTTCCTCTCAGCCGTTGCCAATGATCAAAAATTTCTTAACCCATTAAAAAGGGAAACATGTTGTCATTTAATTACGTGGTAGAATTAATGACGTTGACTCTCCATTTTTAAGTTATTATGATATACCATTAATTTAAGAAATAGTTTCACCGCCTTCATGTTGTAGCGGTTGTTTCCTTAAATGAAAATAAAATAAACTTGTTATTTTATTTTATTTTTATTTTAGTTAAAACATCTGAAAATTAACTTTTTCCCTCAACCCGCACCAGTCGAGGTTGGCCTCATTCTTAGGTAGATTCGTTATCCCGTACGAAACGGTGAGCTCAAATTTTTAATCCGGGCATCTGTTTTGGAAACTGCCACAGCCGCGCACAGGTGCTGACTCACTTAACTAAAAAAAGTTCAAACCACCATTCCGGGTTCACTGGACCTCGGAACGATGTGTCGTCTTCATGCCCGATCTCGAAATAATTCCATATAATATTTAAAATAATAAATATAAAAATCTGAGACATTACAATATGTTTATAAAATATTACTATGTATATTTTCATATGTTTATAAAATATAAGTACATATATTTGTTTTCAATTACATGATTCTATGTTTATAAAATATAATTATATGTGTTTATATGATTATAAAATATAATTACATATTCTTATAATATATAACTATGTGTTTAAATGATTATAAAATATAGTAACATATCTTTGAATATTTAAATGATTTAATTGGTATGTTAATATGTTTATATTTATATAATTACATATATTTTTAAGATATAGATATATGTGTTTATATTTTTATAATTACACATTAAAAAGTTCATATTTATGTTTATAAACGTAATCATTTAATTTAATCCTGTAAATACATAAATATAAACATATATAATTATATAATTACACACATATAAACATATAAATTTATATTATGTGTCTATAAATTTTATACATTATTTTATTTTTATATTTTTTATTTTAATTTTTTATAATATTAAGGTTTTATTTTTTTATAACATAAATTTTACAAAAAACCAAGTATATTTTTTATCGAATCATTATAAATATATTCAAAATTTATATTGATGTTTTAGGAAATTAATGGATAAAAAGTAGATAAATCCATGGATAACATGTGATGAATATGAGAAAGGGGTTTATCATTTCTTGGAATTTCATAATTGAAATTTTGAAAACAAATACATGTTTTAAATTCCATGCATAGAGTTTCTGAATATGAGAAAACTATGATTCATAGAAATTAATGATCATTTGGTTTGCTATGTTTTTAATATGAGGTATAGGTGTTCGATATGGCATGGTGAAATATCATAGAATTCAATATATAACTACGGTGATGAATAATTGAATTTTTAAAATGTAGATTATATTGATGAATTAATTTAGGATGAGAGAGTTGAAATAATGAAAACAATGATGGTCCAATGATTTTATAGAGATAAAAAAATATTTTTTATCAAATTTGTACAAAATTCACATTTTTATAAATAGTTCTGATATTTATTAATTTGAAATAAAGAAACGGTTTCATAGATAAGTGTTTCAAAAAATTACTTTTGCATTTGAAAGAGATATTTCAAAAAGGTAACGAGCTTCCAGATTCCAACTATAGTGTTAAAAAAATAGTATGAACACTGTTAATAGTGTATAAGAAGATACATATTTTCCCCAAATGACTATGTATCGTATAATAATAAATGTGAAGGATTTTCAAAATATCCTAAATATTGGACATCATGACATTAAATATATGGAAGATCCAGCTTGGATTTATCTCCAGGCCTAGGTACCAAAAATACTTTTAATTAAATATGGTATATACTAAAAAATTATTATTTGAATCACTTATTTTCAATTTTAAATTATGAAATATATCTAAGATGACATTAAGATGACTTAATAATTGATAGAAAATTACATCACTCGACATATTCACCATAACTGAAGTTATTTGATCAAAAAATTATTAATTATGGGAATGGAGTAAAAAATATTAAAATGAAATGTTTACAGATGGAATGTATTATTTTAGGAGCATCAATATACAATATAGATAATGTTTCGTTATATTAAAATTTTAAAACATATCCCCACAAATTTGTATGAAATGTAAATATATTACATGAGATTGTTGGTTTTTGGTACAAAATGGGCCAGTTTGGATATTGATGTTTACTTCTCACCATTGATTTGTGATTTAATATTATTATGCGTGGAAGAAGTTATAGTATTTAATTGACATAGAAAATATATTTTCATTCATTATGTTATGATAATTTCCACTATAAAAAAGTTTCATATATATGAAAAATTATTTGGATATAGTGTTAAGGGGTATAAATAATATCTAATTTATGAAAAAAACCTTTTTTGAAAGAAATTTTTTTTTATCAGCAAAAACCCCTTTTTAAGGGGTTTGGGGAACCCAACATGACTCTAGATACTTAAAAAATGAACATAACCCCACTATTCCTGAGCCTAATGCCAAAAAATACTGAATTCAATACAATGATAACCCCTCCCCAGTATCAATAACGTAAAGACATGCTTTCACCATCGCATAGTTGCTCAGCTTGTTTTCCCGTAAAGTACTACATGGGGCAAGTACTGATGGAAATTGCCACACCCTCTCAATCATCCAAATTCATATATCAATGGAAAATGAAAAATTATTACTCTGATCCTCTTCTGGAGTAGCCATGTAGATGAACTAGATTCCTTTCCCCATTGACCCATTGACCACATACCGCAAATCCACAACACAAACCTCTCAAAAATCCTTCCACAAAAACAAAAATACAAATGCCCACATCTTCACAAAAATAGATCAAACATCAACATGGAACCCTCACACATGTTTTTTCACCATTTTCAGAATCAAAAATGCCCATTAAAGAGTTCAAAGACCTGCCATGATACGAACCACCATTGCTATAATGCCGGAGTTTACCAAACTCAAATCGTGAACCCATATCGAAATCACGATCCATAATCTAATCTAAACCACATATCCAAAATAAAAAATGAATACAAGAGAGAAAACATCAAAACCCATCATCGAAATATGATCACTTGAATTTGAGAATAATTCCTACAAAGACCCACCACAAGCCTAAACTGCAAATCCTGTCACTGCCTATGAGACCATACATGGTGACTAGATCTTCCCTACGCACCCACATCCAATGAAAAAACATGGTGAAAACCATCACTATTGTACTTGTAAACTAAAAAATTGGACCCTCACTACACCACCTTGTGAAGTCCTATTTGTTGTGACCCGTCCTCGGGGCCCTTTCCATGACTACCCCAAGCCTGCCTTCCATAGGCTAGGGGATGGCGACTAGCACCAAAGGTGAATCCCTGATAAAAAGGGAAGGAATTTCGTTTAAACCTGTAACACACACAGTCTGAACACAAGTATAATAGGCAACAAGTACTAAAATAGAAAAGTAAAGTGTGCTGAAAGTACGTGGGCCAGAATACAAACCCATCTGAACAACAAGTACAAGTAAAAGTAAAAAGGGAAAACAGCTCTCGGATCATCCACTAGGGAATCCTACCTAAAGGGTAGGCACAGAACTTGAACAACTCATCCCTGAAGTATGTACCATCTAGTACAGCATTGATCAGCCTCTCTTCTGTCACCCTCAGCTTTGATCGCTGCAGACCTTCATATGCAAAAAACACAACAAGGTGTGGGCGAAACCCGTGTAGGGGTGAGTATAACAATACTCAGTAGGGGACCCTGAGACCCCCGAAGGTATCCCAGAATCCACTAATGATAAACCATAGAAGAAATATACAATCCTGAAGTATCAACCAACCCTACATAAGTATATTCCCATACATATACCTATGTTACCAGTCATAATCCAGATCCAACTCTTGAGCCCAAGCACAACCCAGTCTAGAAAGGAAGTAAAGTCGATCACATCACTGATAACAACTGAAAGTCAAGACTCAGCTCACACAGGTATACAACAAATGAAGAGGGGTACAGATGATTAGATGTAGCCTCTGAATCATATACTATGTCAAACCCATGTAGGATCCTGAAACAATATCAATGTTGACGAACCCACGTAGGATCATATTACATATGTCATCACTGTCGAACCCATGTAGGATCCCGGTATAGAAATCACCATTGTCGAACCCACAAAGGATCCCAGTACAGAAGTCATTGATGTTGAACCCATGGAGGATCCTAGTACATTATTGTCACTATCAAACCCGTGGAGGATCCTAGTACAGTATCGTTAATGTCAAACCCACAGAGGATCATGTGATATCAGTCGCAGACAGCTCTAGGGTTCCCGCACACATCATGCTCGATTCTGGGAGGGTCCGCTCCTCGAGCTAAGGGTCGATACATCAACTACCACATAGTCTCAAGTTGATGTATCCTGTAGTTCCGTCTCATCATAAGGAACCCAACATGACAGACAGCGCGTCAATCGGATGCTTGTTTTGTGAGTTATTGGCATTTCTGTTCTAGGGGCCCAGTTGGTTTTCAGGTTCAAACCAACCCGACCATACCCCAACTTCATTTGAACCTCAAGTGGACTATACCAATAGAATTATCTCGCTCAATGAATTCCATCGTCGCAGATGATTCGTCTATCAGACACCCGTAGCCCAAGATGCGGACTAAAAGGTGTAAATTCCCATAGTGGGTCTAGGTCTGGTCTAACCCCATCGGACCAACCCTACCCGACCCAGTCCGAACCGAGGTCTGACCCGGTCCGCGGGTGTGGCCCAACCCGAGTGGGTGGCTCATCCCAATGGGGTGGCCCGACCTAAGGGCGGCTCGGCCCGTGGCGGCCCGGCCGAGGGGCTGCCCAACTATGGTGGCCCGGCCATGGGGCTTCCTCGGCAAAGCGTGATGGCGCTGCACCGTCTTCGTTTGCTGCAGCCCACATGGTCATGCCCCCTTCCTCTGATGCGGTCCGACAGCACCGAGCCTCTTCCGTCTGCCGCAGCCCGCATGGCCTCGGCCCCCTTCCTCCAGCACGGTGCGACGACACTGCGCCATTCGGGATCCGCCTCCATCGTAAACCAAACAAGAACCAACAGAGGGTTGTCGAGCCATGTTTTTTCAGCCCGTGCCCTCCACATTAGGCGATAACAAATTTCCATCATCGAACCAAAAATAAATGATGACGAACAAGGGTTTTATTTACTCAAAAAAAATCCCTACCTCGTATTTTTCATTCGTTGATGACCTCGAAGAAAGGGTGGATGTTGACTTTTTGATTGTCGCATTCGTCACGCACTCCCAATTCTCATGCTCATGCATAGGAAAGGAAGAAGTGTACTCATTATTGGTGGAATAGTGTTCCGAAGTGAAGTTGTCATTGGAAATTTTCTTCGCAGGCAACATCTTCTCCTTTGACGCAGATGAAGGTCGTTGGAGATGTCGTGGGCGTCTCTTCCCTTTCCTTGACTCGGTTGAAGAACGATGAAGAAGGAAGAAGATGGAATTGTCGTCCTTTTGTGGATACGAGCATTCTTCTTTGAGAGGATATCGTTCTTCGTTGAAGTGGAAAGGCTCCACCATGTTTCCAAACAAAAATAATAGAGGAGGAGTCTATTATTTGTTGGCACAAAAACACACAAGAGTTGTGTTTAATTAAATTATACGACTCATTAAATTAAAATTTGTGGAAAGGATTCAAAAGTTTTCAAAGAAATAATTAATTGAGGCATTAATTATCTTTTAGGTGTGTTGGAACCATTAGGGGGGGTAGTTCAAGAGTTTCCCCCATTAATGGATAATTGAAGAGGTTAAAGGGGGTTTAAGGGGGTTTGAGTTCGGGTGGGCCCCAATACATAATATCCTCCCAAGAAAGGTTACGCACTGGTGGGCCTGACCTCCATCCTACCCTTGGAGGATTAAACCACAACTCAAATAAAAATAGGCTACACATATTTTTATTTCATTTCTTTAAAACCCCAAACAAAAAAATTAACTTCCAATATCAATAAAACGCAACTATGGTAATGGTCTCCTTAAGATAATATCGGTGAAACGATTTCAACGGTGTCCTCATATTTTAATTCTGAGCACCAGTTCAAAAGATATAAATCTCGCACGTACATTTACTGAATGTACTCGAACAAAACATCAGAAATTGATTCTGGGAACACCGGGCTTTGGAATCAAGCGCTGTCAGAAATTGTTAATTCAAAAAATTCCCATGTGTTGAAAAAATATTCCACAGAAATTATGGGTCTTTATATTCATCCCACCTCAGGGTTTTATATCCCTGTAAGATAAAACTCACAGTAAGGATACAAATGGGGGTATTGAGAATGCATCTGAGCCTTCTGCTCCCATGTGCTCTCCTAGAGGTTCTCGTGCTGCCAGTGAACATGCACCAGTGGTATCGACCGTCCATGAAGGACCTGCTCCTGTCGATCCTCAATCTCTACTGGAACCTCTGTGAATGTAGCCCCATCATCTATGTTCAGTTCCCCATGGTCGATGATGTGGAACAGGTCGGGAACGTATCTCCTCAGCTGAAATACATGGAAGATGTCATGCACTCAGTGCAACTGAGGTGGAAGAGCCAAGTAGTAAACCACCTCTCCTACCCTGATGAGGACATGGAAAGGTCCGATGAATCACAGAGATAACATGTCACCTCAGAAAAATCTCCGTAGACCTTGTCAAGGTGAGACCCATAGAAAGATGTGGCCACCATCCTCTATCTCTAGTGGTCTCTGTCTCCTATCAGCATAGGACGTTTTCCTACTCTTTGTTTTATTCATCCACTCCAGGATGATCTGCACCTCTTTTGTCTTATCATGCACCATCTCTGGTCCTACAAATTTTGACTCCCCTCTTTCTTTCCAGCACATAGGCGATCTGTAAGTTCAACTATACAGTTCCTCGTATGGTGTCATCCATATGGTAGAGTTCTAGCTGTTGTTATATGAAAACTCTACCAAGGGTAAGTGATCCTCCCTGGTACGACCAAAGTCGAGGACGCATGCACGGAGCATGTCCTCAAGAGTCTGAATTGTTTTCTCAGTCTGCCATCTGTCTGAGGATTGAGGGCGGTGCTCTAGCAAATCTTTGTCTTAAAAGCCTCCTGTAACCCCTCTCATAGCCGGGAAGTGAATAAATAATGTCGACCAGAGACGATCGTCGATGGATCACCATGAAGCAGTACGATCTCTTATACGTAGAGGCGTCCCAATCTCTCTACTGATCCATTCTCTCATAGTCAACATCCCCACTCTGTTCCTCCCTGAATCGCTGAAGAAGTGGAGGATTGACTCTGAGAAATTGTGGAAAGTCTTATCCATCTCTATCCACAAAGGATATCTACAATGCGGCCAGCTGCTCTGTCGCCTCTCCTAATAGCTGAATTCATGATATCCTACTGAGAGAATCTGCTACAATGTTCCCCTTCCCTAGAGTATAGACCCTCTAGAAGTCATAGTCCTGGAGGAACTCAATCCATCATTGTTGTCTCAGGTTCAGGTCCTTCTGCAAGAAGATGTACCTGAGACTCTGGTGGTCAGAGTATACTGTAAAATGTTCACCCCTAAGATAGTATCGCCACATCTTCAAAAAGAATACCTCTGCTACTAACTCCATGTCAGGGGTAACATAGTTCTGCTCATGCTTTCTCAACTTCCAAGAACCATATGCAATCACTGCACACTCCTGCATCAGGGAACACCCGAGTCTGGTCCTTGATGCATCATAGTAAACAACGTACCCAAATCCCTCCTCCGATAGCCTCAATATGTGAACAATAGTCAACCTCTTCCTCATCTTTTGAAATCTTTGATGGCGTATATCGAACCACACGCAGGGTTTCCCCTTCTTCGTCAATGTTGAAAGTGGTGCTACAACTCTGGAGAATTCCGGCACAAATCTCTGATAGTACCCACTTAGTCTCAGAAAACCTTATACCTCCATCACACTCCTGGGTGGATCCCAGGAAAGTACTGCCTCAATCTTCACTGGATCCACTGCAACTCCATCCTCTGAGATGACATGTACTAGAATGTGTACCTCTCGTATCTAGAACTGGCACTTCGAGAGATTACCATAAAGCTGGTGCTCTTGGAGTGTCTCCAGTACTACCCACAAATGTTAGGCATGATCCACCTCAGTAGTTGAGTATATCAGTATGTCGTCGACGAAGAATATGAAAAATCAATCAAGGTTGGGTTGTAAGATCATGTTCAAGAGACTCATGAACTTTACTAGAGTGTTAGTTATGCCAAAGGGAATAACCAAGAACTCATATTGGCCATACCGACACCTAAAGGCTGTCTTCTGCACATTCTCATCTCAAACTCTGAGCTGGTGATAGCCTGACCAAATTTCTATCTTCAAGATTCATTGTGCTCCCTTGAGCTGGTCAAAGAGGTTGTAAATCCTCGAGAGTGGGTAATAGTTCTTCAATATGACCTGGTTCAGGTGAGGGTAGTCAACACAGATCCGCAAGCTCCCATCCGCCTTCTTGGAAAACAAAATCGGGGATGCCAAGGGTGAAACACTAGGTCAGATAAATCCATTCCCCTACAAGTCCTCCAGCTGTATCTGCAGCTCATAAATCTCGGTGGGAGCCATCCGATATGCTAGAGTAGATGTCGATGTCGTCCCGGGATAAAAATCAATGTAGAAGTCCACCTCTTTATAAAGAGGTAGTCCTGGAACATTGTCAAGAAAAACATTTGTGCACTGATCCACCACAATAGGAAAACTTGGACCCCACCAATCAACTGCTCTGAGAATGAAGCTAGCCAATTGATGTGTGATTAGCTACCCCCTCCTCTGGTTAAGAACATTATATGCTACAAAGGCTCCCTTCTCACCGGTGAAGGTAAACCTCATCCCATCCTCATGGATACACCGCACTATCCGCCTAATACAGTCAATCTGAGCATGAAATATGGATAACTATTCCATACCCATGATGACATCGTAAGGTCTTGATGCCTCTTTTAGGAGATCCTGGCCGAAGCTCTTTCCTTCTAGAGTAAGATCAAACTATCAACACCAGTGCATAATCGACACGTTTTCTCCCATCAGAGTCTCTCGTCATAAAGATTGAGCCAAAAAATCCGTCAGAATCTCCGAGATCCAAACCACGGAAGCGACAATAAAAGAATTACTCGCACATGTGTTTATAAGTACTACAGCAAAGGTGGAGTAGACATAGATAATACCTCGAATCATTTCAGGTGCGTTGTGTCCATAGGCCACGAATGCCTGGAGCTGAGCTCGCCTATGTCCTCTAGCTCCCTATGGTTGGGGTGGACCTCCTGGTGGTGGTGGTAGTAGGGCCTCGAAATGTCATCTACCACCTGCTTCTCGACCATCTCCTCTGCCACATCCTCCTACTCTCGGCGGACCACCACAGTCGAACCTATGCCTCTGCCTGGGATGTCCCTCTACTGTCTGCTACTCATCGACATGGTGGGTTGGTATATCACGAGCCATGTGACTCTACTCGCCGCATGCATAGCACTGCCTATTCCTTGTATGGCTGGCTCTGTCTCATGTGCCTCGCACAACAGAACATGTATCCTGGATTCACCCACCAAATGGCCCGGTCCGCTTGGACCTCTATGACATATGTCAGCTACCGGCTACAGAAGACTCTGCTATGTGTTGCCCTATGGTGGGTCTCGCTACTGGTGTATGCTCAGGAAGAAAACTCTCCACAAGAATGGCTCTCTCCAGCACCCTCGCCTGCGTTCGGATGTTGAGCGAGATCCTCGAAGCCCTGATCTCATGTCTGAGTCCCTAATCAATGGTCCAGGCCCTGAAGAATGGGTCCCACACCATATCAGTGGAGTAGCGTGAGAGGTTGGTGAACCTCTCTGAGTACTAAGCTACTGTCATTATACCCTGCTTTAGATGCAGTAACCCTTATATCCGAACTGCACGAAGGGTGGCTGGAACAAACTATGACCAGAAGTGACCCTCGAAGTCCACCCAGAGTAGTGATGCCTGGTCATGCAACTGAATCATCAGGCTCCACCATCTACCTACTAATGAATGCAGGAGACTCGCAGAAAGGATCACCATGAGGTTGACTGGTGTCCCTACCAATCCAAAAACTCTCACGACACCCTCCATCCAATCCTCAACTGCCTTTAGGTCTGTCTCTCCCCAAATCCTAGGTAGCCTCTAGTGCTATAAATAATGCAACGCACTTAGACAACGTGCACTCTCTACTGCAGGAGTTAGTGGAATGAGTGGCCTAGCAGGTAGTGGTACTGCTGGTACCTCTGTTATGATGGGACACGGCTCTGAGGCCTCGTCGCATAGTGGGCTACAATCTTGTACGAAACTCGTAACCCTAGCTAGATTCCTTCGTGGGGCCATCCGGAAAAGAAACAGGTGTGTCACGGTTTAAACAGTATACCATGTGATTTGAAACAAAGTAATCACTAAGAAAAATTTTCAAAAGAAACACTCATGCAATCAATGTTTTCGTGCTCTGAGTCGGGGATCGGAAGTCAGAGTCCTAGTGTATGGATACGTCGGCTGCCGCACCAACACCGGTTTCCCTAAACTGATAACCACACACAAAACACATAACAGTATTAATGTTAAAATAATCAGAGTCCATGTTCTACGGTAGAACCTACTCCTCTGATACCAATTTGTCACGACCCGTCCTCAGGGCCCGTGCCACGACTACCCCAAGCCCACCTTCCATAGGTCGGGGGGAAGGAGACTAGCGCCAAAGGCGAATCCCTGATAAAAAGGAAAGGCATTGCCTTTATACCTGTAACACACATAGTCATAATACAAGTAGTAGAGGAAAAAGGCACTAAAATAGAAAATAAAAGTGCGTTAAAAGTAAGTGGGCCAGAATAAAAACCCAACTTAACACCATGTACATGTAAAAGTAAAAAAGGTAAAATAGTTATTGGATCGTCCACCGTGGAATCCTACCTGAAGGGTAGGTATAGAACTCAAACAAATCTTCCCTGAAGTGCTTTCCGTCTGGTCCAACATCAAGTAGCCTCCCATCCGTCACCCTTAGCCTCGATTACTGCTGACCGTCATCTACACAGAACACAAAAAGGTGCGGGTGAAGCCCGTGTATGGGTGAGTATAACAATACTTAGTAAGGGACCCCAAGACCCCCGAAGGTCTCCCAGAATCCACTAAGGATAAACCGCGTACTAAAGATACAATCACGAAGTGTCAACCCACACTACTTAGGTATTTTCCCAAACATATACCTATGTTATGAATCACAGTCCAGCTCCAACTCTCGAGCCCAAGAACAACCCAGTCCACAAAAGAAGTAATGTCTATCAACTCGGTGATAACGACTTAAAGTCAATACTCAGCTCACATAGGTATAAAACACATGAAGATGGGTAGAGATTATTAGATGTATCCTCTGAATCATCTCCTCTATTGAACCCATGTAGGATCCTAGAACAATATCAGTGCTGTAGAACCCACATAGGATCCTGGTACAGAATTCATCACTGTCAAACCCACGTAGGATCCTAGTACAAAAGTCACCGTTGTCGTACCCATGGAGGATCCCAGTACAAAAGTCCTCATTGTCGAACCCACAAAGGATTGTGGTATAGTATCATCACTGTCAAACCCACTGATGATCCTGATACAATATCGTCCTTGTCGAACCCACGGAGGATCTTGTCATCTCAGTCGCATCCAGCTTTAGGGTTCCCGCACACAACAAGCTCGATTCTGGGAGGGTCCGCTCCTCGAACCATGTGTCGATACATCAACTACCATGAAGTCTCGAGTTGATGTATCCCGTAGTTCCATATCATCATAAGGAACCCAACGTGACAGTCGATATATCAATCAGATTCCCAGTCTATGAGTTATTGGCATTTCTGTTCCAGGGGCCCGGTTGGTTTTTTTGCTCAAACCAACCCGACTGTAACCCAACTAAATATGAACCTCAATTGGAGTATACCAATATAATCTTCTCACTCCAAAAATTCCATCGTCACAGATGGTTTGTTGATCGGACACTCGTAACCTAACATGTGGGAAAAAAGGTGAAAATGGGAATAGTGGTTCCGGGTCCAGTCTGATCCAGTCGAACCGACCCAGCCTGACCCGGTCTGAACCAAGGTCTGACCCAGTCCATGGATGCGTCCGGACCCAATTGGGTGGCCCGGCCTGAAGGGGTGTACCAGCCTGAGGGAGGTCTGGCAGGTGGTGGCTCGGGCGTGGGGCGGCCCGGCCATGGGGGGGGGGGGGGGGGCTAGCCACAGGGAATCCCAGCCGAGGGGAGGCCTGGCCGTGGGGCTTCCTTGGTGTGACGCGAAGGCGTTGTGCCGTATTCGTTCACCGCGGCCCTCATGGCCGCATCCCCCTTCCTCCGGCCTGGCATGACGGCGTCGCGCCTCTTCCGTCTATCGTGGCCCTCTTGGTCGCAACCCCCTTCCTCCAATGCGATGCGATGACACTGCACCCTTCTGACTCCATCTCTGTCATCAACCAAAAAAGAACCAATGGAGGGTTGTCGGGTCGTTTTTTTTTTCAGACTGCTCCCTCTGTTTTAGGTGATAACAAATGGCCATCATCGAACCAAAAATAAAAGACGAGGAATGAGGGTTTAATTTTCTCAAAACAAACCCTTACCTAGTATTTGTCGTTTGTTGACGATCTCGGAATAAGGGTGTATATCGATTCATCGATTTCCGCATTTGTCACACACTCCAAATTATCACGCTCATGCGTCGGAAAGGAAGAAGGGTACTCGTAATTGGCAGACGAGCGTTTGGTGGTGACATTGTTGTTGGTGATGTTCTTCGCGAGTGACATATTCTCCTTTGATGCGGATAAAGGTTGTTAGAGATTTCGTGGGTGTCACTTCCCTTTCCTTGCCTCTTTTGAAGAATGATGATGAAGGAAGATAATGGAGTCATCGTGCTTTTGTGGAGATGGGAATTCCTCATTGAGAGGATATCGTTCTTTGTTGAAGAGGAAAGGCTCCACCAAGTCGCCAAAAATAATAATAGAGGAGGAGTCTATTATTTGTTGCCACAACAACACACAAGATTAGTGTTTGACTAAATTAAACAAATCATTAAATTAAAAGGGGTGGAAAGGATACAAAATTTTTCATAAATATAATTAATTGAGGTATTAATTATCTTTTAGGTGTGTTGGCACCATTATCTTGGGGTTGTTCAAGAGTTTCCCCCATTAATAGGGAACTCAAGGGGTTAAAGGGGGTTTAAGGGGGTTTGAGCTCGTGTGGGACCCACCACATAATATCCTCCAAAGGGAGGTCATGTACGGGTGGGCCCCACCTCAAACCTCCCCTTGGAAGAATAAACCACCACTCATATAAAAATGCGCTACGCATATTTTTATTTTATTTATTTAGAAACCCCAAACAAAAAAAATTACTTCGAATCTCGATAAAACGCAACTATGGTAAAGGTATCCTTATGCGAATACCGGCCCTGTGAGTTCAAAGGTGTCCTCAGATTTCAATTCTATACTCCGGTTCAAAAGATATAAATCCCACATGTACGTTTACTGAATGTACCCGAACAAAGCTTCAGAAATTGATTCTGGGCACACCGGGCATCGGAATCAAGCGCCATCAGAAACTGTGGATTCGTAAAATTAACATATTTTAAAAACAATCCATGGAAATTACAAGTCTTTAAATTCTATCAACCTTAGGGATTTACATCCCCATTAGCTACAACTCACACTAAAGAAACAAATGGGTGTACTGAGCACATATCTGAGCCTTCCGATCCCATGTGATCTATTGAAGGATCCCTTGCTGCCAGCAAACATGCACCAATGGTATCTACCGTACACGCAGGAACCGCCCCTGTCGATCCTCAATCTCCCCTGGAACCTCTGTGAATGTCACCCCGTCATCGATGTCCAGCTCACCATGGTCGATGATGTGGAACGGGTCATGCATGTATCTCCTCATGTGAGATACGTGGAAGATGTTGTGCACCTGGTGAAACTGAGGTGGAAGATCCAAGCGGTAATCCCCCTCGCCTACCCTGTTGAGGACCTGGAAATGTCTGGTGAATCGCGAAGATAACTTGCCGCCTCAGCCAAATATCTATAGACCTCATCGAGGTGAGACCCAGAGAAAGACATGGTCTCCATCCTCAAACTCCAGTGGTCTCTGTCTCCTATCAACATAGGAATTCTTCCTGTTCTGTGATGTCTTCATCCGCTCCTGGCTGATCTTCACATTTTCCATCATAGCATGCACAATCTCTAGTCCTACAAGTGCTGACTCCCCTAGGTCAGTCCAGCACAGAGGTGATCTGCAAGGTCAGTCGCACAGTTCCTCGTAAGGTGTCATCCCAATGGTAGAGTGGTATCTGTTGTTATACGCAAACTCTAACAATGGAAAGTGATCCTCTTAGCTATGACTAAAGTCAAGGACGCATGCATGGAGCATGTCTTCAAAAGTCTGAATGGTCCTCTCAGTCTGACCATCTGTCTGAGGATGGAAGGCGGTGCACAAGAGAAGCGGTCTCCCCAAATCCTCCTACAACGCCTTCTATACTCAGGAAGTGAAATGAGAATCTCGATTAGATATGATCTTCAATGGAACACCATGAATCCATATGATTTATTGTACATATAGGCGTTCTAATCTCTCTCCTGATCCATCCTCTCTGATCGGTAGGAAGTGGGCCGACATGGTTAGTTGGTCTATGATCTCCCAGATAGAGTTGGGTCCTCTAGATGTACATGAAAGTCCCATCACAAAATCTAGGGATGTCCCATCCCACGTACACTCTAGGACATATAAGGGGTGAACTATGCCTGCTGGAACCTGGTGCTCCGCCATCACTTGCAGACAAGTGAGGCATCATGAGACAAACTCTCCTACTACATTTTTCATACCTATCAACAAGTTTTATCTTTAGAGGTCCTTATACATCTTCGCCACTACTAGATGTACCGCTAGAGGGGAAGTGTGGAACTCCCTCAACACTTCCTCATAATGTGCAACTGGTACCATGGTATATTCTCTGAAGAGAATGACATGCTCCCCACCTTCAGAAAATCTAGTAGGTTCTTGCCCTATGGATATCTGAGCACGTCGCATCTCACAGTCAACGTTCCCTCATTGTTCATCCCTGACTCACTGAAGAAGTGGAGGAGTGACTGTGAGAGACTATAGAATGGTTGCTCCATCTTTATCTACAATGTATATCTACAATGCGGGCAGCTGCTCTGTCGCCTTTACTAAAATTTGAATGCCTGATCTCTTGCTCAGAGCATCTACTACAATGTTCCCCTTAATAGGAGTATAGACTATCTCAATGTCATAGTCCTGGAGAATCTCAAGCCATCGTCGCTATCTCAGGTTCAGGTCCGTCTACGAGAAGATGTACCTGAGACTCTGGTTCTCAGAGTAGTCTGTAAAACATTCACCCATAAGATAGTGCAGCCATATCATAAAGGAGAATACCTCTGATGCTAACTCTAGTTCACGGGTAGCATAGTTCTTCTCGTGTTGTATCAACTTCTGAGAACCATATGCAATCACTGCTCTCTCCTGCATCCAGACACACCCGAGTCAGTCCCTGATGCATCGTAGTAAACTACACACACAACGCCCTCCTCCGGTAGCCTCAGGATTGGTGCACTAGTCAACCTCTGCCTCAGCTCTTGAAAGATTTGTTGTCATCTCATTAACTACATGAAGGGTTGCCCCATCTTCGTCAATTCTGAAAGTGGTGCTACAACTCTGGAGAAGTCTGGAACAAATCTCCGATAGTACCCATCCAGTCCTAGAAAACTTCGTACCTTCATCACACTCCTTGGTGGCTCCCAACAAAGCCCTACCTCAATCTCTGTTGGATCCACTAAAACTCCAGCCTCCGATATGACATGTCCGAGAAATTGTACCTCTCAGATCAAGAACTGGCACATGGAGAGATTAGCATAATGTTGGTGCCCTTGGAGTGTGTCTAGTACTACCTGCAAATTGTAGGAATGCTCCTCAATATTCAAGTAGATCAGTATGTATTCAATGAAGACAACGACAAAGCGATTGAGGTAGGGCTGTAAGATCATGTTCATGAGACTAATTAACATTGTTGGAGTGTTGGTTACGCCGGAGGGCATAACCAAGAACATTTAGTGTCCATACCAACACCCTAAGGCCATATTCTACAAATTCTTATCTCAAACTCTGAGCTTGTGATAGCCTAATCTAAGGTCTATATTCGACATCCATCGTGCTCCCTTGAGATGATCAAAGAGTTCGTCAATCCTCAAGAGTGGGTACTTGTTCTTCACGGCCACCTGGTTCAGGTAACGGTAGTTGAAACAGAGACACAAGCTCTCATCTACTTTCATGGTGAACAAAATCGGGGATGCCCAGGTTGAAGCACTGGGTCGGATAAATCATTTCCCCTACAAGTCCTTCAGCTGTTCCCGTAACTCATGAAGCTCGTTGGGAGCCATCCATTATGCTAGAGTAGATATCAGTGATATCCTGAGATACAGATCAATGTAGAAGTCCACCTCTCTATGAGGAGGTAGTCCTAGATCATCGCCAAGAAAAACATCCACATACTGATCCACCACAACATGAAAACTCAGACTCCGCACATTAACCACTCCAAGAATGAGGCTTTCTATCTAATTTGTGATCGGCTGCCCCCTCCTCTGGGTAAGTCCATCCTACACTGCAAAGGCTCCCTTCTCACCGGTGAAGGTAAACCTCATCCCATCCTCTTGGATACACCGCACTTTCTTCTTAATACAGTCAATCTGAGCATGAACTGTGGATAACTAGTCCACACCCAATATGACGTCATAAGGCCTCGACGCCACTATGATGAGATCCTATTAGAAGCTCTCACCTTCTAGAGTAGGGTCACACTGCCGTCACTAGTGCGTAATCATCGAGTCTGTTCTCGTAGGAGTATCTAGTCATAAGGATCGATCCAACGACTCCGTCAATATCTCTGATATCCAAAAAAGGGAAGAGAAAATAAAATAATGACTCACACCTTTGTCTATAAGTACTCCGGCAAGCATGGAGTAGATGCAGATAGTACCTAGAATCATCTCAGGGGTGCCGTGTTGGTAGGACTTGACTGCCTGGAGCTGAGCCTGCCTCTGTATTATAACTCCCTGTGGTCGGGGTGGACCTCCTGGTGGTGGTGGTGGTAGGGCCTCAAAACATCATCCCCCAGCAGGTTCTCGGACAGCTCCTCTGACACGTCCGCCTGCTCCAAGAGGACCACTATGGTTGAACCTCTTCCTCTACATGGAAGGTCCCTCTACTATATGCTGCTCATCTGCATGGTGGGACGGGCATTCATGAGCCATGTGACCCTCCCCACCGCATTCATAGCACTTCATGTTCCTCATATGGATGGCTCTATCTCTTGTTCCCCGCACAACCGAACCTGTATCTTGGGGTCGCCCACCTGATAGCCCGGTCCACTATGACCTCTGCAACATCTGTCTACTACTGGCTGTAGAAGACTCCACTACGTGTCTCCCTATGGTGGGTCTCGCTACTGTTGCCTTCTTAGTAAGAAAACTCTCCACAATAAGGGCTTGCTCGAGCACCCACGCCTTCATCGGGATGTTGAGAGAGATCATCGAAGCCCTGATCTCATGCCTGAGTCCCTGTTCGAAGGTCTGGGCACTAAATAATGACTCCTGGACCATATCCGTGGAGTAGCGCAATATTTCAGTGGACATCACTAAGTAATAAGCTACCATAATGCTACCATGTTGTAGATACAGTAACTCCTATATCCGCACCGCACGAATGGTGGCTAGAACAAACTCTGACCAGAAGTGACTCTCGAAGTTCGCCCTGAATAGTGATTGCTCGTCATGCACCTAGAGAATGAGGCTCCACCATCTGCCTGCCTCTTCATGAAAGAGACTTGCGGTAAGGATCACCATGAGGTCGGCTGGTGTCCTTACCAATCTGAAAACTCTCATGACTGCCTCCAGCCAATCCTCAGCTTCTTGTTGGTCTGTCTCTCCCCAGAACCTGGGTGGCCTCTGGTGCTGGAACTCGTGCAATGCAATCATATGGCGGGCACTCTCTGCTTCTAGAGTTGGTGGTATCAGTGGCCGAACAGGTAGTGGTACCACTGGTACCTCCGCTATGATTGGGACCTGTACCGAGGCCTCATCGCTCGGTGGGCTACCATCTTGTACAAAACTCGGAACCCTAGCTAGCTGCCTTCATGGATCCATCCTATAAAAGAAACAGGTGTTCCATGGTTTAAACAGTACACCTGGTTAGCATACACAATGTAATCACGAAGAAAACTTTTCAAATGAAACACACATGCAATCAGTGTTTTCGTGCACTGAGTCGAGGATCGGATGTCAGAGTCATAGTGTAGGGATAGGTCAGCCTCCACACTAACACTAGTTTCCCTAAACTGATAACCACACCCAAAAAAACTTAACACTATTGTCGTTAAAAGAATCAGAGTCCAAGTTCTGAATTAGAACCAACTCCTCTAATACCAATTTGTCATGTCCCATCCTTGGGGCCCATGCCGTGACTACCCCAAGCCCGCCTTCCAAAGGCCAGGGGCTGGTGACTATCACCAAAGGTCAATCCTTGATAAAAAGTTAAGGCATTGCCTTTAAACCTGTAACACAAAAAGTCTGAACACAAGAAGTATAGGAAAAAAGTACAAAAATTGAAAAGAAAACTTTGCTGAAAGTAAGTGAGCCCGAATACAAACCCAACGGAACAACAAGTACATGTATAAGTAAAAAGGTAAAACAGATCCTAGATTGTCCATCGGGGAATCCTACCTGAAGGGTAGGGAATGAACTCAAACAACTCGTCCCTAAAGTACGTCCCATGTAGTCTATCTTTGATAATCCTCTCATCTTCCACCCTCATCTTCGATCATTATTGACCGTCATTTGCACATAACACAACAAGGTTCGGGCGAAGCCCGTGCAGGGGTGAGTATAAAAATACTCAGTAGGGGACCCCGAGACCCCCGATGGTCTCACATAATCCACTAAGGATAAACCACATAAGGTAGATAAAATAAAAAAGTATCAACCAACCCTACTTTGGTATATACCCATACATATACCTAAGTTACCGGTCATAGTCCGGCTCCAACTCTCGTGCCCAAGCACAACCCAGTCCACAAAAGAAGTAAAGTCTATCACCTCGGTGATAACAACTAAAAGTCAAGACTTAGATCATAAAGTTTTAAAACACATGAAGAGGGGTATATATGATTAGATGTAGCCTCTGAATTATCTCCTCTGTCAAACCCATAAGGATCCCGGAACAATATCAGCATTGTCGAACCCATGTAGGATCCTGGTACAGAAGTCATCACTATCGAACCCACGTAAGATCCCGGTACCAAAGCCACTGCTGTTGAACCCACAGAGGATCCCAATATAGAAGTCATCAATGTCGAACCCACAGAGGATCCTGGTACAGTATCATCATTTTCAAATCCATAGAGGATCCTGGTACAATATCGTTGATATCGAACCCACGGAGGATTCTGTCATCTCAGCCACAGCCAGCTCTAGGGTTCCCGCACAAAGAACACTCAATTCTGGGATAGTCCGCTCCTACAGACAAGTTTTGATAAATCAACTACCATGAAGTCTCGAGTTAATGTATCTAGTAGTTCTGTCTCATTATAAGGAACCCAACGCGACAGATGGTCTGTCAATTGGACGCCCAGTCTGGGATTTTTTGGCATTTCCATTCTAGGGGCCTAGTTGGTTTTTAGGCTCAAACCAACCCAACCTTACCGCAACATCATCTGAATCTCAAGTGAAGTATACCATTAGAATCTTCTCTCTCTATGAATTCTATCGTTTTAGACGGTTCATCGATCAAACACATGTTGCCCAAGATGTGGTCTATAAGGTGTAATTGACAATAGTGGGTCTGGGTCCAGTCCAACCCAATCGGATGGACGTGGCCCGTACCAGTCTGAACCGAGGTCTGTGTAACAGCCCAAGATTTTATAAAAAATATTCTTTTTAATTTTATTAATGTCTTGTGTTGTATGCTACACCAAAAGGAGCTTGCACAACACGCATCCTTGACTTGCCTTGCATTACACGCAATCGCGACCTTCCTCGATAGCGTGTGTAATACGCAATACCGAGTTTCACTAAACAACGATATGCTATTAAAATATTATTAAAACTAGCCGTTATGAATAGTAATAACCACTTTTTAAAACTCTGTAAATCTTATTTTTCAAAATGAACTTCATTTTTGGATTCGGAGTATCGAATTTAGCCTAAGGTGAAATTTTGGTACATTTCGGATAACTTTCATATTCTGATGAATAGTGAAAATTACTAAATTTTAATTAAAAACAACTTTTTTAATCGAAATAATTAATAGTGATAAATCATTAATTTGAGTGGTTTTAAAGTATATTTAGAATATATTTTTACAATTTAATACAATGTTGGTCATTGGATGTAATTTCACATTTAAACTAGACATAAACAAGTGTCAATCTTTTGATAGATTTTGTTTCTTAAAAACACGCTATTTGTTTTAACAGCGGGATTTAATTATAAAATTAATTAATGCAACTTATATGTTGGGAATTTTGTAAAATAGAAATCATTTTTGAATTCGGAATATCAATTATAGCTTAAGGTGAAATTTTGGCATTTTTCTGAAAAACTTCAATTTTTGATGAATAGTGAAACCACTAAGTGGTAGGTTAAAAACTGAATTTTGCATAAAACTTAATTTTACCGCTTCTGTGAATGGAATTTCGAAAATCCGAGAGACACGGTTAATATCAAGGACTAAAATGTGGTTCAATGAGATGAAAATAATTTTTGGTGAATAGTAACTTTTTACTTTTTTTTTACCGCGGTTAATAGTAAATAGGGTAACTAAGGGTAAATATGATATTAATATTACCCTAACACATGTTCTAATTCTATTGGACAAGTGGAATTCGACCAAAAACAAACTTAGGAATAAAATATGACCATTTAGGCCCACTTGGATTAGATTAGGACTTTTATTATTAATTTATTTAAAGAAGGGTTAAAATAGTTAAAATCAAAGTTTAATAAGTAAATCATTTTTAATATGGGGTTATACATAAGATAAATTCGACTATAAATATTCATTAGAAAGCTAAAAAGATTTCCTACATTATGGTATTTTATTTGTAATTTTTAGACATCAAATAATTTAATTTATTTATGACACAACGATGATGCAGTAATTATCTTATTAATGAAATATTGACATAATTGATGTTATAAACACCAAAATAAATGTAATTTGAGAATTTTTATGAATTCCACTAATTTTATAGGTTACTATGATATATTAATTATGGTTTAATCAACTTGGTTCGAACATTTAATTCTGTTATGACTTTCACAAAAATCATATATCAAATAGTGTCAAAATTGACACAAAATAGTTTTTAAATAAAATATTATATTATTAATTGTTATTTTATTCCTAAAAATCTAAGGTTCGGCCAAATGACTTAGATAAGGATATATATATTAATAATAAATAATTTGGGGTTCGTTTGGCATGTTATAGTAAGTGTATTAACCATATAGTGAAAGAAAACAAAAAGACACGGTAAAAGTTAAATTATTTAACTTAGAGTTAAATCTAATTGATAAGGTTTAAAATAAGATCCAAACATGTCTAAATTTGATTGGTTGATGATATTACAACCCTATCTCATCTAAGCTTCGAATATGAGTCATTTTTGGAGGTTTTTAAGTGGGGTTAGATTTATTATAAATTAATATTTTTAAGAATTCCTAAGGTGCCCCTCTCCTCCCCTATAAAAGGACACCTCCTCCCCCTCCTCCTCACACCAATTTGAGCACTCAAGCTCGGCCAACCCCTGCCAAAATCTCTTCTACACTTCCCTAGAAACATCCTAGTGGTTCTGGTCTTCCTAAAAGACCAATTTTAGTGCCCTAAGAGGAGGTCTCAAAGAGGCACTTCAAAGAAGAGGTAATTACCGTTACCAATTCTTTCATCATTATTTCTTCTTCCACTTCTTCTTCTTAGGTTGTTTCATTATGAAGTAATAACATCAGTATCACTCATATACTGATATGTTATTATAAGTATGAAACAACCCTATTTCACCATCTATCCATCCTACGGAAAAAGAAATCACCGCGCGTGCGTACGTACGGAATACCGTCTCTACGCCGTAATGTAATCTATTTTCCACCACCACCTTACATGGATGGGTATAATGGTGTAAAGAATAACTATACATAGTTATTACAACATCATATTTATTCTGATATATTGTATAATCCACTCCAATTCAATTCAATATTCATAGAAATGATATCATCGCTCGTGCGTACGTACGGACTACCGTCTCCACGACGCGATGAGATTCATTCTCCATGTTAACCATTTAAGAATGATTATAATGTATATATAAGAAATAAAAATGAAATATATGACATTATAAATCTACTGGATTTATGTATATATATACATATGTATGTCATCTACTTACTTCCATTTCAAGACAATAAGGAAAGGAAAACAGCGTTCATGCGTACGTACGGACTACCGTCTCCATGAACGGTGTTTTTCATTTTATTTATCTATCTATTATATATATATATATACTGAATATATATGATATATAAATCATATTTTATATTCTGGAAGTAATTAAATCATGATATAAGTCATAATGATGTCAAGAACAACAAGTCAAAACACCTACGATAAAAGAAACGATTTTACCCAAAACGCTTCTTTAACATGGAATTTACAAAAGGACGGGTAATATAATGTCATAAGTGAACCATATATGATATCATAACAATGAATATGATTCTGTAATAAGTCAATGACATTATTTAAATCATTATACAGGAGGTTCGGACACATACGAAGCAAATTGGACCTAAGGTAAGGGGAATATCACAATCTCATTTTTATCCGAGATTGTTTATTCGTAAGTATTTACTGGGGTGTATCATATCATCCACATCCATGTTTTCTCAATATGTAATATTATTTCCATCCACCTACAATGTTTTAAATCCAATTTTACCCTTTCGTGAGTTTTTAGTAAAAGATATGAAAGGAATCTTTTGTCGTTTTTCGTACGAGGTACATTTTGACTTTTTCGACAAAAGTAAAAAAGAATGTTTTTTTAACTTATACGGCACGAACGGATTTCTACTGTTTTATAAAGCCTTATTTTCATGAAGCTTCCTCCAAAGGATTTCATGACTATTTTTAATAAAATCTCTTTCTTTTAAAATTGCATGATGTTTTGTGAAAAGAAATTGATTTTGAAGAAGAAAGGATATTTTCCTCAAGATTTCATTTCAAGTGTTTTATCAAAATTATTTTCCATCTAAGATAATAAAGGGTTCTGTTTTTATACCTATTATTACATTGATTTGATCATGTTGTGATTGAATTATTTTTATGAATTCCTTTATCTTGTATGAATTGTTTTATGATGTCATGATGTTTCAAGAATCCCATTTTTATTACATGGGTTATGCAATGATGTATGATTTATGATTTTGTGGCACACATAAGAAAGGATTCATTAAGAGATGGGTGGGACCTATATCTCCCTCCAATGCATTGGGTAAAGATTTCATATCTCATGAGATAGACATGGCTGGAATGGTAGGTTATACCGGTTCAGTGAAACAGGACTGAAACGAGGATTACTCGATTCAGAAAGGGACTTTGTCCACTAAGATAGTCTTGGCAATGAGTCTTGACTAACAAGAAATGATTCTCTATGATTATGTGTGTATGCCACAATGAGTAATGTTTTAAGTTATGGTTTCATTTTCACTACTATGATTTATCCCATGTTATGAAATTATGCTCTCTTTTGCAGGTTAAGATTTCCAAAAATGTTATGTTCTTATGAAAATTATGTGATTGATATTTCTTTTGTTTACCCTTACTGAGCATTTGAGCTCACCCTTTTATGTTTTCTTTTCCCCAGGATATAAAGAAAGGTTTTAGGTAAAAAAAAAAGGAAGATCTTTATGGGAGATTTTGAAGATCTTTCACCAGGACTAGAAGATTACGTTCCGAGTTTCCAAAGACACTAAACTATTACGATCCTTGTGTGTGTGTTTTTGTTTTGTACTAAGTATTCCGCAAAAGTAATGTAATGTCAATGTACATCAAGATACGGGTCTCTACAGTTGGTATCAGAGGGAGGTTTAGTCAACCTTTGGAAACTAGGATGCGAGAACTTTAGTGAGATCCCTAGAGATATTTCTAAGGTATGTCTAGGGATGCCCCTAAGGATAAGTATACGTATAGGATATAGTTCTAGAACTATGGTAACGATATTAGATTAAACCAAAGATGATAGATATTTAAGTTACTCCCCCTTTATTACGATTTTTGCATCTAACACTATTCTGTTTGGGTTTTAGAAAATGGCTGGAAACAAGATGATTCACAATAATGGAGGATATGATGGACAATGGAATGATATTCTTTATGAGCAACCAAATGAAATGGGATTTGGAAGTCCAAACATCATTATTATGCCGAATCAGAAATCTTATAATATGATCAATAAAGTAAACTTTGGTAAGTTTCCTGACTCGGCTAATAAGAGAAAGATGGAGTTTCATGATGATCATAGAGGAAAGAAAGTTCAATTTCCCCTATGTAAATCATGTGGGAAGAGGCATCAAGGAGAATGTTTCAAAGGAACTGGAAGATGCTTTGGGTGTGGAAAAGAAGGACACAAAGCCAGTAAGTGCAAAGGAAAAGGTTCAGTTAATACCAGGGATGAGGATAATGGTATTGCTACGACATCAAAAATGGTTAAGTGTTTTAAATGTGGAATGTATGGGCATTATGCAAACAAATGCCCTTAGGGAAAGACTCATGAAGAGAATCAGTATGGTCATATGGGTAGTATTTATGTGGATGATGATGAAGAGACTACAAATGATATGTGAGATGAAAGAATTGTTGAAGCTCGGTCAATGGTTTAAGAATGTTGTGGAATGATTACATGTTTATCATGTGTAATGTTGTATAAGAAATCTCATGGTACTATGGAATAAAGAGACATCTGAGGATTGTTACACTGTTGTCTTTCCTTGAGTTATGAAAGTGTATGATTAATGGTACCACTATCCATGAAAGGTTATTCAAATATTTTTGGAATGTAGATGATATGCGCATAATGAAGGGATAAGGAGAAAATTAAATGTTTGATAGTATTCATGAGCTCATGATTGATATAAGGACTAAGTGATATCATGGTTTGAGTATATACAATTTTGAGGATTTTGGTATGTGGAAAGTGTTAACTTTTAACTGCACTCATGTTTTCACTAAGGTATTCAAGAGAATAGACGATTAAGGACTTTGAATGTTTGGAATGTGACCAACAAGACATATCTTATGATATGTGGGGATCAACGACAGTATTAAATCTCTGGTAATCGTTGTCACTATATTATGAGAGTGGACTGCAGTATTATGTATAAGCCTAAAGATTAGACTGGATTATGTTGTACATAAGTTATTATTGATTAAGGATAGAAGTTCTCTCGATATTATTGATGGGATGTTATAGTAATATAGTTTTAGAAAAAGGACAACCTGCAGGACGGGCGACAGCCCATCGCTTCGGATAAGGCTGTGGGAATCGAACCCACAACCGAAGTGCGACTGGCCTTTATCGCCTACCACTGGCCTACAGGAAGTCCCTGTTTAGTAGAAACTAGTTTTATTATATTAAGCAGTATGATATATGAAGTATAAGTCCATTTTAGGAACTATATATGATTAATCTCACTATAGATCGACTTATGTATATAATTTTTGCTAACCTTTTGTTTGAGACAGATGGAATGACCCGTCATTCTATCACATGATCTGCTAACACTTCACGAATAACAAATTCAACTTCAGAGATGAAGTGGAAATTGTTTTAGGCACGAACAATAGTGAGATTGTACCAAAATAAAGAAAGTAATTATTCCAATTCAAATTTTCAACTTTAGGGAAATGATCTTGAAAACCAAAAATGTTGTCCTAGCGATCTTATACCTGATGAATCGGATGGTACCTTAGATCGTCACAAATTTATGGATTTGTGATTATTGGATTTTCCATAGCCATGTTCTCTACCACTCTCCATCAGAACATGATGGTTAGATTTCTCTTCCATATCCATATTTTCACCTATGTGGAAACCCAATGATTAGTTTATTTGGGTAACCGTTACGTTTCATACTTTTGTTTTTAAAGATTGGTTTTGATATTCCTTTTTACGATGTGGGTTTCTATTAAAGAAACTTTCAAATAGTAAACCATTTATAACCCCGACGAATTTCGAGGGTGAAATTCATTTTAAGGGGGGTAGAATGTAACAGCCCAAGATTTTATAAAAAATATTCTTTTTAATTTTATTAATGTCTTGTGTTGTACGCTACACCAAAAGGAGCTTGCACAACACGCATCCTTGACTTGCCTTGCATTACACGCAATCGCGACCTTCCTCGATAGCGTGTGTAATACGCAATACCGAGTTTCACTAAACAACGATATGCTATTAAAATATTATTAAAACTAGCCGTTATGAATAGTAATAACCACTTTTTAAAACTCTGTAAATCTTATTTTTCAAAATGAACTTCATTTTTGGATTCGGAGTATCGAATTTAGCCTAAGGTGAAATTTTGGTACATTTCGGATAACTTTCATATTCTGATGAATAGTGAAAATTACTAAATTTTAATTAAAAACAACTTTTTTAATCGAAATAATTAATAGTGATAAATCATTAATTTGAGTGGTTTTAAAGTATATTTAGAATATATTTTTACAATTTAATACAATGTTGGTCATTGGATGTAATTTCACATTTAAACTAGACATAAACAAGTGTCAATCTTTTGATAGATTTTGTTTCTTAAAAACACGCTATTTGTTTTAACAGCGGGATTTAATTATAAAATTAATTAATGCAACTTATATGTTGGGAATTTTGTAAAATAGAAATCATTTTTGAATTCAGAATATTAATTATAGCTTAAGGTGAAATTTTGGCATTTTTCTGAAAAACTTCAATTTTTGATGAATAGTGAAACCACTAAGTGGTAGGTTAAAAATTGAATTTTGCATAAAACTTAATTTTACCGCTTCTGTGAATGGAATTTCGAAAATCCGAGAGACACGGTTAATATCAAGGACTAAAATGTGGTTCAATGAGATGAAAATAATTTTTGGTGAATAGTAACTTTTTACTTTTTTTTACCGCGGTTAATAGTAAATAGGGTAACTAAGGGTAAATATGATATTAATATTACCCTAACACATGTTCTAATTCTATTGGACAAGTAGAATTCGACCAAAAACAAACTTAGGAATAAAATATGACCATTTAGGCCCACTTGGATTAGATTAGGACTTTTATTATTAATTTATTTAAAGAAGGGTTAAAATAGTTAAAATCAAAGTTTAATAAGTAAATCATTTATAATATGGGGTTATACATAAGATAAATTCGACTATAAATATTCATTAGAAAGTTAAAAAGATTTCCTACATTATGGTATTTTATTTGTAATTTTTAGACATCAAATAATTTAATTTATTTATGACACAACGATGATGCAGTAATTATCTTATTAATGAAATATTGACATAATTGATGTTATAAACACCAAAATAAATGTAATTTGAGAATTTTTATGAATTCCACTAATTTTCTAGGTTACTATGATATATTAATTATGGTTTAATCAACTTGGTTCGAACATTTAATTCTGTTATGACTTTCACAAAAATCATATATCAAATAGTGTCAAAATTGACACAAAATAGTTTTTAAATAAAATATTATATTATTAATTGTTATTTTATTCCTAAAAATCTAAGGTTCGGCCAAATGACTTAGATAAGGATATATATATTAATAATAAACAATTTGGGGTTCTTTTGGCATGTTATAGTAAGTGTATTAACCATATAGTGAAAGAAAACAAAAAGACACGGTAAAAGTTAAATTATTTAACTTAGAGTTAAATCTAATTGATAAGGTTTAAAATAAGATCCAAACATGTCTAAATTTGATTGGTTGATGAGATTACAACCCTATCTCATCTAAGCTTCGAATATGAGTCATTTTTGGAGGTTTTTAAGTGGGGTTAGATTTATTATAAATTAATATTTTTAAGAATTCCTAAGGTGCCCCTCTCCTCCCCTATAAAAGGACACCTCCTCCCCCTCCTCCTCACACCAATTTGAGCACTCAAGCTCGGCCACCCCCTGCCAAAATCTCTTCTAGACTTCCCTAGCAACATCCTAGTGGTTCTGGTCTTCCTCAAAGACCAATTTTAGTGCCCTAAGAGGAGGTCTCAAAGAGGCACTTCAAAGAAGAGGTAATTACCGTTACCAATTCTTTCATCTTTATTTCTTCTTCCACTTCTTCTTCTTAGGTTGTTTCATTATGAAGTAATAACATCAGTATCACTCATATACTGATATGTTATTATAAGTATGAAACAACCCTATTTCACCATCTATCCATCCTACGGAAAAAGAAATCACCGCGCGTGCGTACGTACGGAATACCGTCTCCACGCCGTGGTGTAATCTATTTTCCACCACCACCTTACATGGATGGGTATAATGGTGTAAAGAATAACTATACATAGTTATTACAACATCATATTGATTCTGATATATTGTATAATCCACTCCAATTCAATTCAATATTCATAGAAATGATATCATCACTCGTGCGTACGTACGGACTACCGTCTCCACGACGCGATGAGATTCATTCTCCATGTTAACCATTTAAGAATGATTATAATGTATATATAAGAAATAATAATGAAATATATGACATTATAAAGCTACTGGATTTATGTATATATATACATATGTATGTCATCTACTTACTTCCATTTCAAGACAATAAGGAAAGGAAAACAGCGTTCATGCGTACGTACGGACTACCGTCTCCATGAACGGTGTTTTTCATTTTATTTATCTATCTATTATATATATATATATACTGAATATATATGATATATAAATCATATTTTATATTCTGGAAGTAATTAAATCATGATATAAGTCATAATGATGTCAAGAACAACAAGTCAAAACACCTACGATAAAAGAAACGATTTTACCCAAAACGCTTCTTTAACATGGAATTTACAAAAGGACGGGTAATATAATGTCATAAGTGAACCATATATGATATCATAACAATGAATATGATTCTGTAATAAGTCAATGACATTATTTAAATCATTATACAGGAGGTTCGGACACATACGAAGCAAATTGGACCTAAGGTAAGGGGAATATCACAATCTCATTTTTATCCGAGATTGTTTATTCGTAAGTATTTACTGGGGTGTATCATATCATCCACATCCATGTTTTCTCAATATGTAATATTATTTCCATCCACCTACAATGTTTTAAATCCAATTTTACCCTTTCGTGAGTTTTTAGTAAAAGATATGAAAGGAATCTTTTGTCGTTTTTTGTACGAGGTACATTTTGACTTTTTCGACAAAAGTAAAAAAGAATGTTTTTTTAACTTATACGGCACGAACGGATTTATACTGTTTTATAAAGCCTTATTTTCATGAAGCTTCCTCCAAAAGATTTCATGAATATTTTTAATAAAATCTCTTTCTTTTAAAATTGCATGATGTTTTGTGAAAAGAAATTGATTTTGAAGAAGAAAGGATATTTTCCTCAAGATTTCATTTCAAGTGTTTTATCAAAATTATTTTCCATCTAAGATAATAAAGGGTTCTGTTTTTATACCTATTATTACATTGATTTGATCATGTTGTGATTGAATTATTTTTATGAATTCCTTTATCTTGTATGAATTGTTTTATGATGCCATGATGTTTCAAGAATCCCATTTTTATTACATGGGTTATGCAATGATGTATGATTTATGATTTTGTGGCACACATAAGAAAGGATTCATTAAGAGATGGGTGGGACCTATATCTCCCTCCAATGCATTGGGTAAAGATTTCATATCTCATGAGATAGACATGGCTGGAATGGTAGGTTATACCGGTTCAGTGAAACAGGACTGAAACGAGGATTACTCGATTCAGAAAGGGACTTTGTCCACTAAGATAGTCTTGGCAATGAGTCTTGACTAACAAGAAATGATTCTCTATGATTATGTGTGTATGCCACAATGAGTAATGTTTTAAGTTATGGTTTCATTTTCACTACTATGCTTTATCCCATGTTATGAAATTATGCTCTCTTTTGCAGGTTAAGATTTCCAAAAATGTTATGTTCTTATGAAAATTATGTGATTGATATTTATTTTGTTTACCCTTACTGAGCATTTGAGCTCACCCTTTTATGTTTTCTTTTCCCCAGGATATAAAGAAAGGTTTTAGGTAAAAAAAAAGGAAGATCTTTATGGGAGATTTTGAAGATCTTTCACCAGGACTAGAAGATTACGTTCCGAGTTTCCAAAGACACTAAACTATTACGATCCTTGTGTGTGTGTTTTTGTTTTGTACTAAGTATTCCGCAAAAGTAATGTAATGTCAATGTACGTCAAGATACGGGTCTCTACAGTCTAACCCAGTCCACAGGTGTGGCCCAACCCGATTGGGCGGCCAGGCCTGAAGGGCCGACCCGGCTTGAGGGTGGCCCTACCTGTGGCGGCCCGGCCAGTGGCGGCCCGCCGTGGTGACTCGGCCGAGGGGTGGCCCGGCTGTGGGGCGGCCCAGCCATGGTGGCCCGACTGTGGGGTGGCCCAGCCATGGGGGCTCATCCTTGGGGGCCCAGCCATGGGAAATCCTGGCCGAGGGATGGCCCGACTGTGGGGATTCCTTGGCGCTGCACAACGGCGTCGCGCCGTCTTCGTTAAGCACAACCCACATGGTCGTGGCCCCCTTCCTCCAGCGCGGCACGATGGATCCGCGCCTCTTCCATCCACCACGTCCCACATGGTCGCAGACCCCTTCCTCCGATGTGGTACGAAGACACCGTGCCCTTACAACTCCGCCTCCATTGTCAAACAAACCAGAACCAACAGAGGGTTGTTGGGCCCTGTTTATTTGACCCGCTCCTTCGGTATTAGGTGATAACAAATGGCCATAATCAGACCAAAAATAAAAGACGAGGAAAGAGGGTTTAATTTAATCAAATCAAAACCCTACATCGTATTTTTTGTTCGTTGACGTGCTCAGAAAAAGGGTGGATCTCGATTCGACAATTTCCGCATTCTTCATGCACTCCCAATTCTCACACTCTTGCATCGGAAAGGAAGAAGGGTACTTGTTGTTGGCGGACGACCGTTCGGAGGTGATGTCATCATTGGCAACATTCTTCACAGGCGACGACTTCTCCTTTGACACAGATGAAGGTCGTAGGATATGTTGTGGATGCCGCTTCCCTTTCCTTGCATCGGTTGAAGAACGATGAAGAAGGAAGAAGATGGCATCGTCGTGCTTTGGTGGAAAAGAGCATTCTTCATTGAGAGGATATTGTTCTTTTTTAAAGAGGAAAGGCTCCACCAAGTCTCTAACAAAAAATAATAGAGGAAGATCCTATTATTTTTTGGCACAACAACACACAAGAGTTGTGTTTAATTAAATTAAACAACTCATTAAATTAAAAGAGTTGGAAAGGATTCAAAAGTTTTCAAAATATTAATTAATTGAGGCATTAATTACCTTTTATGTGTGTTATCGCAATTAAAGGGGGGTAGTTCAATATTTTCCCCCATTAATGGGGAACTCAAGGGGTTAAAGAGGGTTTTAGGGGGTTTGAGCTTGTAGGGTCCCCACTATATCATATCCTCCCAGGGGAGGTTATGCACGGGTGGGACCCACCTCCAACCTCCCCTTGGATGATTAAACCTCCACTCAAATAAAAATATTCTACACATATTTTTATTTAATTTATTTAGAAACCCCAAACAAAAAAAACCTCCAATCTCAATCAAACTCAACTGCGATAAAGGTCTCCTTAAGTGAATATTGGCACTGCAAGTTCAACGGTGTCCTCACATTTCAATTCCGAGAACCGGTTCAAAAGATATTAATCCCGCACATACGTTTACTGAACGTACCTGAACAAAAAATCAGAAATTGATTCTGGGAACATCGGGCCTCAGAATCAAGTGCCATTAGAAACTCTGGATTCGTAAAACTCCCATGTATTAAAAAAAATCCACAAAAATTCCAGGTCTTTACACTATCCAAATTGATGGCTAAGATGTGGAAAAGTCTAGAAAATGGTGAGATTCACTGAGATGTTCAATCCCATAGAGTTGACTGTTGTAACCATGGGAAGAGACACTGCACACCATGAGCTTTTCGGGCTGATGATTCAGGGAGAGGATCATAGCCAATCAACTATAGGGGAGAGTAAGGCGGCATCAGGGGGAAACCCTAACATGGAGCCCCATATGGGTGCATACCTCCCACTGTGAATAAACTATATCATATCATCAACATCAATATGGGATAAAGACTATGTATATGGATCATCAAATATTTTTGTGAATGTATAACCCTTATAAAAGATTAAAAAAATCATTAAGTGATTAGAAACTGTATGATTTACCCCCAAAAACATTATTAACTGGTGAATATTATAACCTGATGAAAATAATAGATTTTATATTTTGGAAGAAAAAATGTATTTCTAATAAATAAAAATATATGGAAGATATTTCCTATCATATTTTTCAACTAAGTTTTTTAAAAACAATTTAAATAAATGTAATTCATTTTCAGAAAAATATATGTAACAATTTTATTAGAAAATTTTAAATATAAAAGAGAATATTACATATAGATTTTAGGTAAAATTGTAATTAATATATATTATAATACCAGATATGTTAAATCTCACTGAAAAATTAAAAAAGAACATACTTACCTCGTTATTTTTATACATCATCCAAGAGAAAAAAAATTAATTCTTATTAATGTTTATATAAAACTAATGGGTTGGTTATTCTTCAAATGTGAAAAGTATGGTTTCATTAAAATATTTGTTTTTATAGGATTGGAATCACATTGTTGTCATGTACCGATACAGAAACTACTAATGGTTTCAATTTATGGACTATTGTATATTCCAATCAGAATGAATTTCTTCATGTTATGTTATTTTTTAAACTAAAATTATAAAAAAAAAATTGGATATAAATTTATTAAATATATTGGTGAATAAAGTTATAATTGAAATTTTTCAATTAGAGATACACTTTTTACTAATATTTTTTTTGATATAATATTATATCTAATGATTCATTTAGTGTGATAGATTTGGTTATATGGTCCAGTATATTTAAATTTTATGTATCCTTTTGAAAAATATATTAAAAATATGAATGGATTTATATATAAAATCTGATGAACATAATGTTATTTTTTTCAAAGATATATATCTAAGAAGTTCATTTCGTTCTATACTGGAAACATTTATTAAATAAATCATATCAATCTCCCAATATCTCATCATATTTTAATTACTTTTGAATTTTTGGGGATCTATATCATCAATGTTAAGTTTCTTTCATGTTATAAAATAATTCAAGATCATTTAAAAATTTTAAAAAACATAGATGAAGTTCAAATTCAAATGATGTGTCATACTTCTAGATTGAATGTATATTATTTGATAAAAAATGAAATATGGGTAATAAAAGCGGATAAAAAGACATTTTTCATTTTTTATAGAGAATAACATTATATATTTATCTGTATCCAAAACATTTACATGGTTAGTTGGGGGATTGTATGTTAGTGTTTCCATATCATTTATTTTTTAAATGAATTTTAATTTATTTTATAGAAAAATGTATAATAAGAGTACTATTTACAATAGTAGAGTTCTATTCATCATTGAAGCTATGTATTATTCATGTATAAAAGATAAAAATCCATTTCCTAAATCAATAGAATATTTTATAGATATTAAGATAATATGGTAAACTTTCTATATTAAATTATAATTACTTTTGTTTAAATCTCAGTTGGTTAATAGTAATAATGGTGTGAAACCTAGTGGTTTTGGATTTATATTTATTGATTTAAAAAGTTTTAGTTGCATATAGGAACTATTTATCATGGATATGTATGTGAAATACATATTTTAATATTTTTATCCATCAATGATTAGTCACCTAATATTTATAAATATAAAAAAATCATTTCTGTGTTGATAGTGGGGATAATATTGTGGACTTCGATGAGCTTTGTCAATTTATTAAATGATGAATTAAGGATAATTATGAATACAATATAGATATTATTCATGTTATAAAAATTTACTACATAGAATGGTTAAGGGAAAACACATCGTTAATATTATAATAATTTATGTCATTTTATTTTTATTTTCTTTGATTTAGCTTACCCATAAAACTACCCCTTATTTTTGTAAGTTCTATATTTAAATCTATGATTTTTTATAAATACTTAAATTTTTTTATTATAATTTTTGTATTCATCATTTTTAACTAAATAATATTTTGTTGAACTATTATGAAAACATCATTTCATGGTAAATAATTATTTTTATACATTATTTTCTTGTACATGTTTTTTCCTCCAGCTATATTAATAATATGTTATTTTGTTTTTTTATTTATATAATCTAAAATAAAATATTTACTTCTGATAATAATTTATTTCTAATCAAAAATAGATGCAGAAAATTTCGTTACATTATCATAGATCTATTTAATTAAAGGACATAGATGAATAATGAAATATATTTAGGTATGTGTGTCTCTCTTCATATAAACAGAACTATAATAACCAAATTAATTAACAAGAATTAACTTATGTTTTCTGATAATACTTTCATCAGTATAGGTGATATAACTACTAAGAATTCTTATTTTATGGATAAGAACAAACCCATGCTTGATAGATGTGGGAGTTCATATTTACCAAAACATTCACATCCTTGTGGGATAAATCCATGGTCATGAGTTCAATTTCATTATAATAATAACTTTATAGTCCCAAATATGAAGTGTTTTAAGAGTTTCATAGCATTAAAGAGTTGGTGTAATCTTAAAATCCTATATATTTATTAGAGGAGTATTGATTGGAGGATATAAGATTATTTATAGGAGTCTTAAATATAATAATTTCTCAACGATTTATTTTTTCAATGGTTAAAATATTATATACTTCATAAAATCAACAATTTAGTAATTAAATTATATTCTAAATTTTAATTTCTTGATATTAAAATGATTAAGAAGAATTGTATTTCTTTAAAAAAATATATAGGGGTTATAAATAAATTATAAAGTTGGATTATATTTTCAAGATGAAAAGAAATTAAAATATTTTCCTCAAATATGGGGTTTTAGATGTATATATATGGTAGAATATTGAGGCAAAGTGACTGAGTGGATCAATTATCTTATGATACATGTTTTTTACAAAATTGAATTTGAATCATTATTTAGTAATTATATAATAACATATTTGTTTATTCTAATTTAATAGTCTTCTAAGAGATCTTAGAAGGAGATCTGATTGTAGAAATTATACCCTAATACTTTATCATGTGGTAGGTACACATTTCTATTATATAAAATGATTTCTAGAAATTTTGAGGAGTTAAGAGACAAATTAGGAATTTCTAAATAAGATCAACGTTGTCCCCCCACTCCCAAAAAATAGCGAATTTCCTTAATAATCAATAAATGTTTGTTGTTGATAATATTGTAAGAAATTAATTATTATTATTATTTGGAATATGTTTTTTCTATAACCATCACATTAATATGATATTTAAATATTTTATATTTTTTTCATTCAAGATAAATATACATAAGAAACTGTTATACTTTAGAAAAATAAGGGCATTACAGTGGCTTTTTTATGAAAGAAATAACACTCGGGCCATATAAGAGAATATGGGATTGATATTAGCATTATGATATTTTTTTATCAAGTTTGGATGTATATAAGGAATAAAATATACTTTAAAGGATTAGAATCAATAAATAGATTATTTTACAGATGATAGATATAAATTTTCTATATATTTTCTTGATATGTCATGATGAACACATCCCATGTATCTTTCTTATTCTACTCAATCAACTCTTCATTCAATTTTTGAATATGTATTATAAGTTGAATATTGAGGATCCTCATTTCAATATTATAGTGTAAAAAATCATACACATTCCTAAGGTATATGTATATCATCATCTTATGAAATAAGATAGATTATAAGTGATTATAAATGAAATTATTGATCAATCTACTCTAGATTCATTTCCTACTAAGGAGGTGGCCATAGTGGATTTATAACCAGGAAATTTTCAACTCTAAAAAACTATATGTGCTTTATAGTTAACATATAATATATATGTTCACATATTTTTTATCTGGTTTTTATTTCAAATTACATGATATATTTTATTATATTTACCTTTTGTAGAATTCTGTTAAATCAAAACAATCATTGAAAAAGTAATGAAAGATTTATGAAAAAGCACATTTAGATATTCCTCAGTTTAAGAATGGGATCTTAGAATTTTTAGTGATTTATTTTATATAGGATAAATTACATTGAATTTTTACAAACATTGATATATGTGGGATATATTTTACATAAACTGTAATTAGAAAAGATATTATATATTTTTTCTAGCGATAAGCTCATTATAAATGCATTACATGTGTCTTCCATTTAATAAAATTTAAATTTTCAGTTTCAATTGAATAGATGAATATAGCTTAAGTGATTTAATTATTTTGGTTTAAATTCTTTATGTTATATATTTTTTCTAAATATAAAAAAAAGGATGTATTGGAAGATGTTTCAGATGATTAACATGCCAAAGAAGACGACCAAAATTTCTTTATGTTCTCTTATTTGTTAAATAATTATTTTAGATGTCATAATACTTTCTTTTAAATTATTTATTTCAATTATTATTTCTAAATTATTATTTAAAAATTATAGTTCCATCGAATAAAATGAAAATTTTAATCACTTTATTGTTTTTACCATGCGTTTATAAGATATTCATGAATAAAATTGTGTCAATGTTTTACAAGGTTAGTCTCATGACACCACTTAAATTATATAACTATATATTTTATTACTAATTTTATATTATTTTTAATTCAATTTATTGATTTTTTATGATGCCTAATCTTATCCTCCAAATTAACTAAACCATCTATGGGTATCATTTCTAGGGTATTTTTACTAAATGGATTAGTCTACCAATGCGTATTTAAATGTATTGAAAATTATTATTTTCATTGTAAAATTTATTCTTGTACATTTTGGTATTCTTTTCTGATGGAATTTGATTCTGATGAAACATGTGCCCCATTTTTTTCATAGGTAAGGGGTGTTTATATTTAATCAGTTTTAAAAAATATATATTTTTGACCTTGTTTATTATATTAACTGATATGGATATGTATTTATAACATAATTCAATTATATAAATTATTTTATAAATGAATTTTGAGATTATTAATTTTAATAGTAAAGGATATAAGACCTATAAAAACTATTATAGAGAGGGAATTAAATATTGGTTATAATGATAATCAATGTTGAAAAATATTTATAATGTCATTTTTCGTAACCGATGTTAAAATTATATTTACAACATCATCAATATTAAAATAAATTTTAAATCAATGTTAAAATAACAAAAAAAAATATGTTAAATGTGTATTTTTATAGTAGTGAAATAAAATTATATTCGTTTTTTGATGACTAATAAAATATTCAGTGGTTGGATTTACTACTAAATTATTTATCCCCTGAAAAAACTAACGCATGAGGATCATTTTCATGAATATCTGAAATATTATCTAATTGATGAAAATACCTTTTGTATTTACCCTTTATGTTTTAAGATTCATTTTATTCAAATTAATCATCCTAGTTAGCAGGAAAATTATAATTATAAATCACTGAATATTTAATTGTGATAGGAGAAGTCCCGTGTTTCTACCCAAAATTGGTTGCAATATGACCTAAACCATCCATTTCAAAAATAATACCATTTGTGATCAACACTATTAATGAATTAATGAATTTAACAAAGGTATTATGTTCTAAATCCATAGTAGAATTGTATCTTTATTAACATCAAAACCATTATGTTTTAGATGAGAGACATTTTCAGATAGACTATGAAAATCACTTTGAAATCAAATTGATTAGTCTACTGGGTAGTGAAATATTAAGATCCTAATTATTGAGGATTAGATGGAGATAGTATAGTGGAAATGCCTTGGGTTTTTGATTCACGGTCATTGCATATCCAAATGGTGTGGAATAGATGGCACTTATATGAATATATGGATGGATGATGTCATGAGATGGTATATTATGATCATTCAAGGGGATAACATAATTGAATGTTGAATTAGAAGTGACCCATTAATCACTTAGTTTGAGGGAATTATGGTTCTTAAGGATAATTCATCATATCCATATTGATAAGGTATCAACAAACTGAATTGTTGATTAGATCAAGGATTTGAGGAGTTGGAAGGATTTGACCAGACCAAGGGTTCATCTATGGAGATCAGCTCAAGTGTAAATCATCCCAATAAAGATCCAATTTCATTTACTATTGGACAAAGTAGTTAAATACTACTATAATGAGTAGGGTATATCTCTTATTATTGGTGTACTACACTCTGTATTTTCAATCAATATCTTTTCTGTGAATAAATTATAAGCGGTTTTCCCCCATAACTAAAATGCATGTTTGAACCATATTAAATTTTATATTGTACTTTTTTCCTTGACTTTTTATAATATTTTTCATTTTTAGTCTTTATGTTCTCATATGATGGTTTTTCATCATGTTATGGTGTCTTGGGTGAGATTTTTACTCAATGTTCTGGGAATCATATTGTGGGTTTACGTTCTAAAGCCTTTTCATTCATGTTTTATACTTTGTTGTATTATCTTCTGATGTATTACCAAAAGGTAACAATGGACACAACAAGACCTACTTAGAATGATTTAAATCATGTAAGAGAAACTAAAAAGCATCAACATTAAAAGAATAAAAGTCCCCCATTATTCAATATGAAACATGAAGGTGCATCACCTCCTTTTATAGGTACATGAATCTTCTCTAGAGTAACTAGAGAACCATCATCTATATTTTTTTAATTTTTTTTACCAATTAAATATCATTAAAAAATAATCAATTTAAAAACTATAATGATTAAAAATTTCACATGTAATCGGGGTTATGCAACAATCAATATGGATATAACCAATAAGTTTACAAAGGATTCAAAAGGTAAGAAATCATTTATGTTCAACATTAAGGGAAATATCCTCATAGTAATTATAAATAATAACCTGATCCACCAATGAATAAAAGTGGTCCCCTTCAATAAGGATCCTTAAAAACTGAGAAAAATGGGATTCCTTGATCTCTTTAAAAATATTGATCAATATTTTAATTAAAGAAGAAGAATCCAATAAAATTGTGCTTCCAATAAACACAGTTAATCCCAAATATTCAAATCCCCACATGAATCTAAGAATACATGAAATTAAAAAATTTAAAATTAATATTCCATTCTAGAATAAAGAGATTTTTTGGAAAAGGGGAAGAGACCTAAATCCAAAATTCTTTTTCTCTATCTTATTATAATGGTAAGATGATATGGGAAAAAATCTCTGATGGAAATAATCTTCCCATTATCAAATCACTATATCGATGTCATACACCTTGAAAGATCAGTAGAGCAACATACTATTTCTCCTTTAAAAAATGCAACTCTGTCAATTATAGAATGTTTACATAACTTTAGAATCTATAATATCACTACATTTTCTACCCCAATGTGATAAATATATCCTTTAGTAATAATTAATACCAAGGAAACTTATTTTAATTTAGTGAAGGAATTTTGTCAAACATATTTCTGGGATCTTTCATCAAACTTATCACTTCTAAAGTCTCTTGAAAGACCAGAATCCCTTGTAATATCATGAGTTGTATTATAGTAGTAGAACAATCTTTATATTAAAAAACAATATCAATATTCATCAAATCAGTTCTCAGAATAGCTCCGATTCATAAATAATAATTTCCATATATTTTCCATACATCTCCCACAATAACTAAATAATAATAATAATAATAATAATAAGTACAATTTATACTTGAAATGTTATACATTTTATTCTATATATTTAACTTCATGTTTTGAAATATTTTTTTACATTAATTGTTAATTAAATGTTAATATATAATTATATATATATATATATTATTTTAATATCAAACATATGTATGTTATATGAAAAGATATATTTTAAAAGAATATATAAATATATATTAAAATAAAATATATAACATTTGTTAAAAATAGTCTAATTTTTTAAAAAAATGTAACAGAAAAATTAATAATAATAGTAGTAGTAATGTTATTATCATATTATACATATATATTATATATAAAAAATAAAATGGAATATTAAATTGAATTTTTATTCAAACTATTAAATAAAAATGAGAGTTAAAAAATAAATGTAAAACTACACATTAATTACAACATATAAATATTTTTAAAAACTAATAAATATAAACATTTAATAATTATATATATATAAATCAATTTTAAAATGATTTCATACTTATGTAAACAAAATAGGTCAAAATTTTAAAAATTCAAAAAAATAATTTGAAACTATTATGGTAGATTAATAAATTAATAAAAATATATTTAAAAATGAAAAAATATAAACTAATATAGTATAAAATTATTATGAAATTCTACAAAAATAAGAAAAATCATACCCTTTAATTTGGTAGAATGAATGATATACATGGTGGGATAGAAAATTAAAATATTTGTAGTGGAATTGAAAGAATAGTTATTATGCAATGGTGGTGGATAGAAGAGTAATCAATTCATTTAATTAGAAAATAATGAAAAAAATATTTATATGGAATGACTGTAGAACATGAGACAATGTTGAGAAAGGGTTTCATATTAGAGAGACATTGTTTTTTGGTTATAGAAACATGAATTTTTCATCAACTGGGAAATAGGTTAGGACTGTTTTTTTAAGATTTATAAAGTCTATTACTAAAAAACCAATGTTTAAAATCAATTTTCAAGTATATTATATTATAACCAATAAATAAGAAAATATTTTTCTTTATTTTGTTTTTCATTTATTTTATAATTTAAATAATAATATTTTTTCAGATCAGTTATAAAATAACTAAGGTGGAATCCCTATTATTAATAGTCAGTTATATACTAGTAGATGAGCCCCTATTTTTAGTAGTTATAGATGATTATTTAGTTAATTTAGGCTGTAAATTAGTGACATTTTTCATAACTTCAATAATATATTCCTCAAATAATGAAATTTATGATGATTTTGATGGGGATGCTCTACCGAGTGAAAATTTTATTCCTATTGGAACATAAAATGAGGTTTTTCACAACCAAATCCAAATGTGATATGAGGAACTAAGATCCCCAGTTGTTTTTATCTTAACACATTCGTAATTATTCAACAACAAGGACAATTATATGGGAATATCCTTATTCTCAACCCATTAAATTCCCAAATTTGTTGAACCTATTAGAAAAAATCCCCAATGAGTGTTTTTTGGCATGTTTTTATTGATAATAAAATGGAAGGATTACTAAATTTGGAATATATAGTCTTTTAGAGTTAATTTATTTAAGTATATAAGTGTTTTTGTCAACTCTAGTGTTTTGTGAATTAATTTTTTAAAATATCACTAAGTAGTAGGTTGTGAAATTTTTCTATGTATGGGTAATGTAGGAATCACACTTTCTTGTTTATCCCTCATATTAGGTTATGTAAACATTAGTATTATATATATAATAATCAGTCACTTCTTCAGAATGATCATTTCTGGGAACTATAACAATAATTTGTAGTTATGAACTGGTCTTCTTTATCAATATGGTTTTTATATCCATCTTATACATGACCATGTGTTTTTTAGACACTGTGGGCTTTTTGTAAACATGTCTTCTTTATAAGGATCATCCCTCAGTTAATTTTATTAATTTAAGAACCATTAGTTGTTTCAATGTTTTTTTAAACATAAAATATGATTTATATTTTGACCAAAATTTATGGAGGGAATCATGCCTATAATAATGTGAAGTATAGAAAGAATTTTTTCGATTATTCTAATCATGTTAGATTATTTTTTTATTGTGTTGAACTAATCCATTAACATTAATGCAAGAAAAATTAGACAAGTGATTTAAAGGGTGAAACAAAAATAATATTGGTGTATTTTTAATTAATATGTTGGTCAATAGTTAGTGGATATGGTTTTTTGATTAATATTGAATTGTAGAAGAATTATATTTCCTCATATATAATGGTCTCTTTGTCTAGAGTAGAAATAAAAAGAGAAAAATAAAAAACTAAGATTAATTTTTTAGAAAAAGATATGGAATATTTCAAAAATAACACAAAAAAATTAGAAGTTGTCTCATATTTTTTAAATTAGTGTTCTTCGGAATGGAAGTGGATATGTGAATTCCATATCATTATGAGTGAGAATAAACATGGTTCAGGTCTAGGATTATAGATTTGTAGGGTTAAATTCAATAATTTAGGTGTTATTATAGTAATTTTACTCAATAGGAACTCATCCAAATAGTGTTGAAGTAATACACTATCCTTGTGTATCATTATCAACTAAAATTTTTAGAGAATAAGTTTATAGGAGGAGAAGTTAATTTCTCTCATTGTAGAAGTATAGTGTGTTATTATATTTTTGTTAAGGGTTATAAACCCAGAGGGTCATTTGTTCATTCCAGTATGTAACCAAACCAAAAGCAATGAACTGTAGTGTAAATATTGTATGAGAACATTTCCATGAAAACTCCTTGGATTTTCCTTTTTTCAGCAAACCATGTCAAAATTAATTTTTCCATTATACAGATTTTATCACCCAAGAGTGTTTCTTAGAAAATGGGAAGATTGTTCCCATAAAATAGAGAACTAGATTTAATTTAATGAATTATTTCTTTGTCAAGGGAAAATGCCTAGCTTTTTTGATATTATGGATAAGGCCCCACCTCAACTGGTTATTGCACTTAGAAAAGAATTGAAAAAACCCATGAATTTTATACATATACATTACATTATTTTAAAAGAATATTCAATAAAAATCATAATAATAAATGCCTCAGAACTATAATATTTTATAGTAATTATAGACTATATACATAAATCATCTTATTTCATGATATATATTTAACATATCCCGTAATGATCATCATACGTAGTAAATTATTTAGACATACCATACTTAAAACCTTTACTCATAATCTGGATAAAGGACTCACAATAAAGGGTGAGATGCAATGATGAATAAGGGTAAACATAATAGACATTATTAGATGATAAAAAGTTAGTATATGATAAGAATAATGGTATGAAAACAATATCATAATATATAGTAATCTTAACCAATTAATCCAAGATCGTTGACCATAAATCATGAAATAAGGCTTTTTCATAAAAACACATATATGAATAATATGTAGGTTGAATCCTTAAAAATTAATCATGATAAATTAGACCATATCATAATCATAAGACACCAGTTTTTTCTATACACTTATAAATAGAAAATCCTTTCTTTAGTCAATGATCATTGACAATGTTATCATAGAATATTGGGTTCACTCTCCATTCCAGAATTTTTTTAGTTAAGGTTCATTCCAAGTCTATCATTGTGGATAGATTCATTTACTAAACTAGGTTCTCACCCCATTCTATTTAATATTATCTCATGAGATATCTATCTTTACATCATGAATTAAAGGGATATATAAATCTGATCCCACCCATAATATAATTGAATCCACACATGTGTGTGATATATGATCGTAAAAAATTCATCTTATAATAACCCATGGAATGAAAATGGTAATCATGAATATTTACATAATAGCATAACCTGTGTAAAAGAAATCTATTTTATAAAGATTCCATCAAAAAATATTTAACCTATTGGAAATTAATGGGTTACATCAAATCATCCTTAGATCATCATCACTATAATACATCCTTATAAATAATTTACATGGTATCATAAAATCATATCCCAATTAAAATATAAAAATCATTAAAGTATGTTGACATAAACGAGAAATACCTTTATAATATTATTTGAACCATTTTAAGAAAATATGAGGAAATATCTTTTTCTGTTGATAACATTTTAATTGAAAATTCTAGGAATATTACTAAAAAAATATTTGAAAATTTATATCGAAACACATAAATTTATCTTCAAATAAAGGAATGTTAATATTGGGGGGGGGGGTTATATTCAATTCGTATATGTCGAAATAAAACACTCATTTTGTGCATTCCATAAAAAATGTATTATTTAGAAAATAATTCATTAACTATATTCATTTTATAAAAATTGAAAATAAATTTAAATGTAGTGAAATTTAGTTTTTTGAAAATTTAATATATAGGTAAGATATTTCGAAAAATAATTTTGAAGACTATGGTCATGGAAAAAAATTTCTTTGACAAAAGATAAAATGAACAACCCTTTATTTAAAAAAATCCTTAATCTCATTAAGCTAAAAAGGGAGGAAAATGAAACTAATATACAAAAATTTCAGGAAAAACCATTATAGAAGAAAAATATAAGGTATTTCATGGATAATATCAATATAATTTCCCTCAATGTAAATTTATCATAAAGAATATGGAAAATAAAAAAGATTGTAACATAAACCACTTACCTCAGCTTCTTTTTGTCTTATTAGGAAATAAAATATCCTATATAACAAAAATATATTTATTATAAATACATTCCAAATCCATATTTAATAATAAAATACCATGTATAATACCTTTATAATTAACAATTATCATTTTATAAACAATTTCATCACTAAAATAAACTTTAGGGTGAAAACTGGATCATTTTCTATGGATGTATCAGTTTGACAGTTACGGTACATTCACCATATCCATTGTTTCATCATATCTAAAATATTAATCTTGAAATAAGTATAATTTTTATTCATAATATATACAGTTATAATTATTTATAAAAACTGATGATGAAAAATGAATGAGACCATATCATGGAGATGGTAGTTTGTACATACACATGGGTGATGATTCTATTTTTTGTTGGAATAAAATAATGGTAAATAATAATTCACATTTATAGAATCATTATTAAATAATAAATATCAAATATTTTCATTATGTCTATAAAGACCCATGTTTTTTTTCAGAGGGCAGTTTTGAGTAGAAATTTGTATTTTTAGCTTTCAGATGTTTGTATAGGGTTAAAATGGTCTTTTCCCCCTAGAATATGATCTCAAATAATTTTTATGACCACATATTTGGTCTTGCAATATATATTTTACCCTATTAAAGTAGTTTGGTGGAACTCTAAGATGTTTTAATTTTAGCAAAATAATAATTATTTAATATTTGATAAATTAAATATTAAATATTTTATGTAGGTTCATTCCGTGATTTATTTTGAATATAGAATCGTTTTGAGATTTTGTTTACTTTATTTATTATAGAATATATATTTTATCCAAGGAGAGTTATAAACATTAGGTGGGTGCGAGCGCTAAGCCGGGATCTTTTTCTTTTCTTTTCTTTTTTCCTTTTTCTTTCTTTTATTTTTCTTTTATTTATTTTCCTTCCTTACTTTTCATAGACTCTAATATCTAGGTTCCATTTCCATGAGATTGATAGAGAATAGGGGGAGGTAAAATTATTTATTTATAGGAAGAGATTTATGATCCATCAAATAATCCCCAACACATTAGATCAATGTGCGATTGGCGTGGACCATTGAATCAAACAAAGCAACATTGGTTTCCACCAAAAGGCAGGATCATTTATGTTTTCATCATATATCCCCATATATTTTATGTTTTCTAAATTTAAACCCCTAATATGCCTATATGAGGCTCCTAGTTGCTAGATCTGTTGATTTGGTGATGAAAACTGGGGATTTTGGTGATCTGAGTGTTTTTTGTTGGGGAAAACCAAGCAACATGACATGAAGTCCAAAGTCACACGATCTGTGTTCTTCTTGATCGGGGAAGATTATGTTTTTGGAGTACATATCATATATAGGAGTTTAAACACTATGTATTGGTACTTAGTCATGTATCTGACTACCCAGCTAGGTGAACCCGTGTAGGAGTACAGGGTCGTGTAGAGTGTGTAGCCAGACCCCGTGTGGGTAGCACTCCGTGTATAAGTATATGGCCTGAGAAAGTGTATGACTAGGACCGTTTAAGGACACCATTTGGTACCCTATTTTGGGTTTACTCCATGTACCCACCATACACTCTATGTACCTGGGGATTTTACACACACAAGCCCATGGGAGTACATGCCCATGTGTGCCTTTGGAAGTATATGTTGTGTACAGAGGGTGACGCTATCTGTACAACCCCATTTCAACCCTTTAAGGTTTTTTCAATTATTATTTCCCCATAATCATATTTTTTATAGAGATTAGTCCATCCTAAGTAGTTTTATATGTAGATCATGATGGTGAAACCAATAGGATGTTCTAAAGACTCTTAATGGGTGTTTTGGGGAATCTGCCTAAATGGAGAGGTTCTTCCTCCAGTAACGGAATTCAGTAATCTCCTAAGATATAGAATTAGCAATAATGATAGTTTGGGTGTTTAAAAAAACCTAGTTTGATAAATTATTCTGAGATTATCTAATAATTATCTCATATGGATGATTCCTTCATGGTTTTCCTTTCAGGACTTTTCTCTTGTGAGATGTGCCCTTATGGCCTGAGAGGCCATGAGAACAATTTTTATTGTGAAATCCATGTAGGATTCCACTATATTTTATGTTGTTACCATGGATCCATTGAAGGATTAATTTTCTTATATGTGGATCTAGGGAGTCCCTACTAGGAACCATTACATGTGTGCTACAATGAGGATCCCATGTAGGATTTCTCCACCTTTATTTTCCAATTGAGTATCCTATGTATAATTCCTCCTTTACCTTACTGTTTAGGATTATGGGTAGGATGCCTTCATTGGTATATTAACCTTTGATGATCAAAAGTAGGATACCTTAATGTGTTTAACTAGAGTGACCCAGTGGGTACCCCGTTGTTTGACCAACCCCAAGTGGTTACGTCATGCTTGGGTGGAGAAGGAAGTGGGTGTCACTTTAGAACCTATGCCAAAAATTCAAGCCCATGTGGATATGACTAGAATGTTGGGATGGTCATTTGAGCCATCCTCGCTAGTTTGTCTATGATTTCATGTGGTTATTTTTAATGTAGTGGTTGTTACAAGTGGTGCTTCTTGGTTGGTGGATGTTGACTTGGATGTGATATATATTTCTTTCTTTTGGGATGCCTAGGAGTTCTTTCGGGGATATGTATTTCTTATTGGGATTCACACACAATATTTCTAGGGATTCGACATTGGATCCATGTTATTTCTGATATTATTTGGTATACCTAGAAGAACAACATGGGACATGGTTGTTGAGCCTGGAGGTATATATATTGTGATATATATTGTTCAGATGTCCATAGGTATTTCCTGGTATCCTGCTATTGATCCTTGTTTGTTAATTTGTATGCCTTGAGTGATAATTGAATTCTCAATTTTAGGAATTATTTATATGGACTCATAGTCTAGTAATATGTGGTGGGGGTAATAATGAAATTTGAGGCCTCGGATATGTGGTGGGAATGGTTACACTCTCCTAATCCTATGATTATGATATATGATCATGATTTTATAATTATAATTAATGATGATTACAACGATCTCCACAACTTTTGGTCTATAGATGGTGATTACACTATCCTAGAATGATGATTTATAGGCCTTGATTGATACTTTGATTCTATATTGTATTAATTCCTTAGATTGAATTACAGACCGATTTATTCTATAGATGCCTTGGAAATTGCTTCATGGATATTGATGTGGTAGTTGATGCCTTGGATTGAGTATGATCCTTTGGTCATTGTTCTATGGTATTGAATTAGACATGCTACCCCTAGGATCTATCTTTCTTTGACTCTCATATGACATGTTAGATATATATGCTCCTAGGAATCCAACCAATTTTTTTATTGAGTATCCATAAAGACAATCCTATAACTCGATGAGGATTTCTTGGATGAGATCCTTTGATCTAGACCTTCATGGTATTACACTTGATTATCGGTCATAGGACAATGTTTATGCCTTGGATTAGTTCCTTGGATTGAACCTTGGGGTTTGACATGTGATTACACGTCATTGATCATATTTGGTTTTAGTGAACTTACAGGATTGAACATTAGTATATGGTATCATTTATAGTGATTGGAGGTGAATGTGGGTGAACCCAATAATAGGACAAGTATCCTCCTCTGGTGATGTAGCTTTCTTAAAGATAGTTCCATCATTGGTCAGAGTAGGTATATGTTTATTGGTATTATAGACCCAGAGATCAAATTAATGTAATAAAACCTGATTATCATGAATTCCATCTAATTCCCTTATGCAGGATGTCTAGGTCATCAGGATTATGAACCCAATGATTGATTGTTATTGTTTTCATTTCATTTCCATCACATACTAGGGAATATTCCTTTCTTTATATATGTATTGGTATGGGAATGTACATGTACATGTATATGTATATATATATATGGACATACATGTTATAACATTAATAGTTGATAGGGATCACAGACCCCAGGATCAATTATGGTTTCACAAAATTAGTTTTACGTTTATTTCAGTTATATTTCTTCTAGGTTGAGAACATTGCTTTTGCATACAATTATAGAAACATATTATAGGTTTCTTGTAGGGGTTTCCTACTGAGATTGCTTATTATCACTAAATATGCTCCTCATTATACTTGTAGACCTTATTTATTCTTTTTAGGTTTATCACAGTTGCATAGTGAATAGGATTAAGGCCCAGAGATTCATGTTTGAGAGGATCTTCTCCTGTGATTTCTTTTGATCAGGATATTGTAGTTTGAAAATGTATGGATATCAGGTACATGGTTTAGATCAATGTTAGTATTAGAGCCCTTTACTTTTACATTTAGTTTATTTTGTACTCATGTATATTTATGGTCAGTCTAGTAGGTTACTTGTTTTGTATTGTGTAAATAGTTGTTTGGTATTTTATATCATTTCATTCATTATTAGAGCATAATCAATTTCAATTTATTTACTAATTATGAGCTTTTTCTATTTATTGTTGTGTAGGTTACTTACCCATTTTCTGTTGTTTTCACACTCTGATGTGAGGGAATAATCTCTCCACTATCACACCCTAGGCTCTCACTGCTAGTCGGAAGCCTCTGGAATATGGGGAATCATGCTTTAGTTCTCATAACCCACCGCTTAGAAGCACCAGTTAGTGGAATCCGAGTCGGGATGTTACAAAGTGGTATCAAAGGTGTTTTTTCATAGTCTTTACTATTTGGCATATGGTAGGTAGGAGTATTAGGAATGTGTTGGAACCTGTGATAGATATTGAACTGGTTCATTGAGAGAATGTGTTCTGGTAAGAATTCTTAGTTGACAGGGGATTGGATTCTCGTTTTCATCTTTGATGTTATAGTTGCATATGATTTTCTCCATGAATGAGGATATGTTGGGTACATGTTGTGATTTATTGTGGATTTATGGATCATGTTCATTTGAAAGAGACCATGTATGGATTTTGATTCTTGGTCGGAAAAGGAAAGAGGAACCTCACGAATAATATTTTTCATGTAGGCTTCACATCATATAGGCCTGGTAGTGGGTGATTATTACCAAGGAATAACGCCTTTTGGGCCTAATTACACACACATACACACACAAACACACAGATATATATAGAAACACACACACACAGACACACACACACACACACACACACACACACATATATATATATATATATATATATATATTATTCTGATGGTAGGTTATGTGGATCTACGTTGAGGCATTTTGGTTTGAGGCTCAGGGCTCGCTCTTTATGATCAAGAGGTGCAGTGACCTTAGTTTATGGATATAGCTCTTAATGCCTTTCTATTGTAACTCTGTAGGGTGTTAATTTTTGAGTATGTGGTTACCTATTCATATATCAGAGTATGATTCCAATGGATACCAACACTTTTCTTATGAAATGGACCTCTAAGGGGTATCACTGTATGCAGATACCTGATGTGTGTCAGTTCGGTTTCTCTTTTGTGTTGGTATCGTGACCTCCCAGGAGTAGTTCCTTTTGAGGATTCTCAATGTGGATCAGGCCCTTATATTCCATGTCTTCAGTTTTTACCCTCATATATCATTTTAATATTTACCTTATTTAAAGTGGTTTTATATTGTGTCCTAGTTTATTAGACCTTAAGACCTGGTGGTGAGGATTGTTTTATAGGGCAAGGTGGGAGACCAAGAGGCCCTTAGCTTTGACTAAGATCCTTGTAGTTCGACATGTGTTTTGTTCTAGGAAAACCTACATTAGAGGTTATCCCACAGTTATTGATTTATTTTTAGGTAGTGAGATTGGTGTTACACTCATTTTGAGATCCATGCAAGGTAGGTTCTTGGGTTTTTCTTTATAGGCATGTTGATGCCTTCAACATTCGGTATGAACTTTGGGTTATTGTGTTTTAGAGACTAGATTCAATGGGTAGGACATTTCGTGTGCCTAGATCAGTCGACCAATGTTTCTGTTAGGGAAAATGTAGTCATAGAAATTTTATACACTTGTGATTTGAATGACATTGTGTGACAGGCAGTCATAGAAAAAATCATGGCATTGGTGAGGTGCATGATCTTAAGAACGAGTTCTAAGGTAGATTTTGGATTAATCAGACTGATGTTTTGTGATGCACTTTTATCTTAGTCGTATAATGGATGACTCATTGAAGTATGAGTCAGCTAAAAAATATAGACAATGGTTTCACATTATATCATTTGAATCTGAATCAGTGAGTGGTCGGGTGCAAGATAATCCCCAATGTATCAAGACATTTCATGGGATTAGATCCAAAAATTTGGCTAGAATGTCCCTCTATGGTAGAGGTGACATTGTGAAAAGAATCAGGTACCATGAGATGGTTCAACCATGGCTGAATCCTAGTCAGGTTTTGACAAGATATTGAGTGTGGATCAGAGGGATATATACACTCCCTTTGGTGGAATCTTTGTGTACTCCTATTATAGATGATCTTGATATATAGTGATTTATCTTGAGTACACTAAGAGAGATTTGGACCTACACCAAAATCATTTTCATTCAGAATTTTCTTCCCCAGTTTGGAGGAGGAACCTATTGAGGTTGCACTCAGGGAATGGGATAAGGTAATCCATATAGTGGGAAGTTCACCATTGTATGTTTGAGGGTGGTGAACCTCATTTTTAGTTGATATTTGGTGTTTTTGTAATACATTGGTCTTGTAGGTTTCTTTTGAGGTGATGAAAAGGGCATTCCTATGGTGGGGAGTAACAGATTGGTCGTAGTTAAATGTCTTATGTGTAGAAAGAATTTGTTGATTCTACGAGGCTGGTCAATTGACATTCCAGATGTCTTGGTTGTAAAGATTCATAGGTTGGTAGGATGGATAAAAGCCATTTCACTAGGCTCTTTAGGGATGATAGGGTTTATGGTGTGGAGTTTGTGAGGAAGCATGTTTTCCCTGACTATAATTTTAAGCAGAAAAATGAAATTTTTCTTCCAGGTGATAGTAAGAAAGTAAAATGGTCCTTTTCTCCTAGAATATGATCTAAGTTAATTTTTATGACCACTCTATTGGTCATGAAATATTTTTTTTACCATACAATATGAGTTTGGTGGAATTCTGGGCCATTCGAATTTTAGCATAATAATTAATATTTAATATTTAGTAATTTAAATACTAAATTGTATGTATAGGTTCATTCAGTGATATGTTTATTATGGTGGATCATATTGAGATTATGTCTCCATTATTGAGTTTGGAATGGAGAGTTTATGAAACACTCAAAGACATTACAATATTTTCATTTTGAAATTAGCTTAATTTTATTGCTTGTTTTATTTTTACACAACATCATGTTATGTTTATGCTACATACAATAATTAGTTGGTGTGTGTTACATGCAAGGCTCAGTTTTATCAAACAACAGTATATTAATAAAATATTTTTATTCAATATGATATATAACATATCCATTAAATTAGAGTTTTTGAATAGTATTAATAAAATTTTGAATTTTATATATTCCATACAATTTTAATATTTATCTTAGGTGTTTCTTAGACATAATATAATAACATATTCAATTTTTTGATAAAAGGATTATTTTTATGAAATGTATTTTTTTCAACTTTTGATGGCACACATATTTTAAATCTATTATTTGACACTTTTATGAACTCAATTTGACAAATAAAACATCTTCTTTGGATTTGGGACATCAAAAATTAGTTTCAATAAAATTTTTGTGTTTTCTGATAACTTTCATAATTTTATGAATAGTAAAAAATGCTAAATTTTAATTGAAAACAAAATTTTTTAATTGAAATAATTTATAGTGTTAAATTATACATTTTTAATGGTTTTAAAGAATAATTAGATTTTTTGTTTAATATAATTTATTTCATTGGAATTATTTTCTGATTAAAATTAGGTATAAACACATGTCAATCATTTATTGGTTTTTACTTTTGAAAAAACACATTTTCTCATTTTGTCAACATGGATTAATTTTAAATTAATTAATACAACATTTTTGTTTTAAATTTTAAAAATGGATTCCATATTTGTAATCAGTGTGTCCAAATTATGTTAATAAGTAACTTTTATGTTTTGGATATTAGGAATAGTAACTTTAGTCATTTTTTATTACCGTGGTTAAGGGTAAATTAGGTAATTAAGGGTAAAATTAATACTACAAATTACCCTAGAACATATAAAAATCATATTGGATTATTAAATTAGACCATTATAATCAATTTTTATGAATTTAATCACGTAATGGCCACTTTCCCATGAATATGATCTTAATATTTTAAAAATCAATGAATGTGACAAAATTTTACACTCTCATTTTATATAAGTATATTAATTTTAATACAGGTATAACCAGAAGATAAAATTTTCTATAGGTGGTATTTTAAATGATATAATAATTAATTTTTTCATATAAATTTATTTATAATTTTTTTAGAAAATAATTACCATTAAGTATGACACAATAGTGATGCACAAATTATTTTATTAGTAAAAATATCAAATAAATGATTCTAAATATATTGAAAGAAATATAAATTGAATTAATTAAGATGATTAGAAAATTTAATGGTTGAATATGACATGTTTTGAGTATGTTAAATGATTTTATTCAATGCTATATTTTGGGTCGATTTAATTTAAAATAAAAAAATGAATAGTGTCAAAATTGACACTGTAGATATTTTATAAAAATAATATTTAATTAAATTATTTAAAATTCATAAAAATATTTAAAAATTACTAAGATATAATTATAAGGATTATAATGTCATAAATTATTCATTTATTATTAATTTAAACCATATAAGTTAATATTTATAACATTTTAATATTTATAATGTTATTAGCCCAATTAAAATTAAATATATTAAATAAGGATAAATCAAAATGATAACCTTAAAAATAAATAAAAAAACACATATAAATTATATTGGTTGAGTGGATTTCGACCCATACTCTTCTTATGTTATAAATAATCATCTTTTGATCCATTTAGATTTAAAAAATAATTTATATTAATTTAATAGTTTTTGTGTTTCCAAAGGTTCCCCTCCCCTCTCTTATAAAATGACATTACTCCTTCTCTTTGATTCACTCATCTAAATCCCCTTATTTCGGCCAACCCCTACCCATTTCACCTACTATAATCTCTCACAAGAATCTAGAGTCTATAACTTGGGCATAAATTCATCATAAGGAGTCCTTCGGTGCAAATCAAAAGGAGACACCTGAAAAAGAGATAATTTTTTTATCACCTCTTTCAAGGAACTTTTCATCTTATACTTCCTCTTTCTATGTTGATTCAATACTAAAGTAATAAATATGGTATCTTATATATGATAAAATTTTATTATAATCATGGGACAACCATATACCTCCTTTTTCTTATCCTACTAATAATAGTATCACCATGTGGGCGTACGTATGACTTACCATCTTCCCACGGTGGTGTAATTTGTTATTCAAAAATAAATTATTTGGATGGATATAATGATGAGTATAATATATTTAAAATAGGTGTATAACATTATAATTATTTTTAAAAAATAATATATCATCCAATTCCATATTATTTATCCATCAAGTTAATGATATCATCACTCATGTTTAAGTATGACCTACCGTCTCCACGAAGCAATGAGACTAATCTTCCACATTCACCATCCAAGAATGATTATAAAAAATATATTTTTTATAAGTATGAAATATATGACATAATAATGATACTTGAATAATATATATATATATATATATGTGTGTGTGTGTGTACGTATCTGTGTGTGTGTTTTTAGATTGTATGTACTTATGTGTCATTCAATTACTTCAATTAAATATGATAAGAAAACATAAAAAATGTTAATGCGTATGTACAACCTACCAACTACATGAATAGTGTATTCAATTTCATATATATATATTAAATATATTTATATTATTAATATATATGACATATAAATCATGTTATAAATTCTATAAGTAAGTAAATCACAATCTAATTAATATGATCAAGAATAACAACTCAAAATGTGTATGATAAACAAAACAACCATTACCTGAAATGTTTCTTTAACTTGGAATTGTTGGTAATTGGGTAATATTAAGTCATAAAATATTTATTTATGATATCATAAATATTATTTTGATTTTGATAAAAGTTAATAAATTGTATAAAAAAATTATACCGGAGTTTTGGACATGTACAGAGGGTATCAGACCTAATGTAAGGGAATTCCATCTCACATTAGTTTTTTTTTGAGATATAATCCATGTTCACCACCAATTTATTGTGTGAGGTGTCGGTACATACCCTATTATATTCAATATCATGAATACATTTTATCCATGTCATTTAATGTTTCATTTTAAGATATCGTGATTATGATTTAAATGTTCAAAGTGGTATGGGACACTTTGAATGTTTAAAGAATTAATATTTTCTTAATTTCAATATTCCTTATATTATTTTACATAACTATTTATATATATAATAATTATAAAGGAAATTTTATTTCTATTTTTATGTTCATTAAAATTTTTACAAAAAATAATCTTTTAAATATTTTATGTAACTGTTAATTTCATAATCTCTTTATTATCTGTAATTTCATATACATAAGTATTAACTGGGAAGTCCTTATCATCAATGTCTATGTTTCTTAAAATGTAGTTAAAAATATTATAAAAAATTGTGTAAATTAATTTTTACCCATGTTTGACTTTTATAGAATGTTTTTAAATAAATATTTAACTCATTTTCCAAATTATTTACTTATAACCTTTTCGAAAAATTAAGGAAACGGTATTTTTTTAACTTATACAGCACAACTGGATATTTTCTCCATTATGATGCCTTAAAACATTGAATATCCTCTTATAATAATACAAGGTTATTTTTAAAAAAATGATTACATTTATAATTGTGCAACATTTTAATGATTTCAAAGTATAAAATGGTATTTCCCTCAAAGATTTTTAATAAATTTATTATATTATTTTCATCTAAGTTAGTATCCTTTTCTGGATTTTATCACGATTAATGTCAATTTCCTGAAAGTTATTTTTTTTAAAGAGAAACACTTTTGAGGTAAAAGTGAGAAAACATAAGTTCCAACAAGCACCAAACAACAACAAACATAAAAAGAACCAACCTCATCCAAGCATAAGCAGCAACCGCTAACTCCAAGGAAGGACCACTCGGCGATCCCGTGCAAGCACTGTCCCTCCCGATGGGAAGCCATCCCTCTGTATCAGCCACATCCCAAATGGCCTGCAAAGAAGGAAGCAGCATGCTCAAGCCCCTCTGAGCCGATCTGACCCTCCAACATACCCTCACACAACATGATTGGACACTCAACAACAAATTAGTTAGGAAACAAGTAAAATAGAGTCATTGAAAACAAGCTGAATACTACCAGATTCGGTGTCTCTAAATAGCTTCGAGGATAAATTGGATACCTTCAAAAGAGGATCCCCCCTTATCAGGTCTTCCAAGGAAGAAGCCAGCTTATTCCAGACCTGCAAATACTCCTCGAGTTTGATCAAACCCTTATTGAAACCTCCAACCAGGATCGTGTCCTGTTTTTCAATCCAACTATACTGTTCTTCATTTAGATCAACTTCAAGACTTCGACCCATCATCTTGGCTGCATCCTCTTCTGAGGCGTTGAGAAATAACACCTGCTCCATCGCCAAATCAGTCGAACTTAAGATCAAATCCGAGGATAAATCATGTTGTCCAGGTGGCTTTAAGTGACACCTGAACTCCTTGTCCTGCTTCTCAGACGTTAGCCTCTTTGCTGACCGGGTCTCCATTGGAGGAGGTAAGGATGAAAAATCCTTCCTACCCCTCCTATTTATCCTGCTCCTGATCCCTGTAGAGTCGGGTTCTGCTTCTGAAAAACATCTACATATCTCATCATTTTCAGTTTCCCCTTCATCATCCTCACACTCTGGATAAACCTTCCCCATGATCTGACCTTCCAACAGTAAACCATCGGAGCTCCTCCTGTTGTCCTTACTTTCCTCAATCAGGATAGGTGAATCAAATCTGGATTCCTCCTCAGCTAGCATTGAAAACCTGTTATTCAGGTCGACTGGGGTCCGGGCTGTAGAAGAAACCTCTGGCCGAAAAGAGCCTGAACCCCCTGCATCTCCAAGGTTGGTCTGAGCCTGCTGACTAGAAGTGCTACCCAGAGCAAGACCTTCCCCACTGACCCCTTCCATCCCCCTGACACAAAATTCCCCATCCCCTGGTTCCTCCTGGAAAGCAGGTTGAACAAAGCCCCTGCCCATATATTGAGGCTAGGGGTTCTGATCCTTCCCTGATGGCAGGAAGGACCTCGCGAAGGTCCCATCTTCAAGGCCCTGGACTTCTTTCTCCATGCTGGTAGAAGCCGAGCAGCAGCCCAAATCCCTCATGAGACCCTCAAACACCTCCTTTACCAGAGGTTCCAAAACCTTTAAAGCCTCCTTCAAAACTGGACTTGTAGACCTCACCCTCCCCGAGCCAGTAGGATCCACCGCCGACGCCTTAGAAAGACTGGGGAGCTCCACCCCAGGCTGGCAAAGAGACCTCTGCCCCTGAACACCCTGAGGTGCCTCGCAATGGACATCTGTCTCCAAAGGCACCACCTTTTCCTTCAGTCGATGTACAATAGGCCCAGAGCCAATGATAGAACTGGTTCCATCACCCTCGATCTGAACTGATTCACCCTTACTCACCGAAGGAGTGTCGACCACAGCTGCCGCAGCCCTTTTGCGGCATTCATCTACACGGTGGCCCTGTCTATGGCAGAATGAACAGAACAATGACCAGGACTCGTAGAAGACACTTTGTGCGTACCTTTATTTCCCTTCAATATCAACCCAAACCTTGTCGGGCGGGGGACGGGAGAGCTCCATCTCAACACATATACGCGCAACAATTGGGTGAACCATGGCATCAGTCTTCCAATCCGCACAGAGGAAACATCCCAAAGAGTTACCTATAGATCGAAGAAGAGCTGGAATCTGGAAAGGTAGTGGTAGCCCCGGAAGTTGGATCCAGATTTCCGAAGAAGAAGAGTCCCGGTTCATGTGCAAATCAAACGTCCAGTGATGTAGGTAGAATGAAAACCCTCTAAAGATTCTACTAGCACGAGACCAGTCCAAAGCCAGGTCATCTTCATCAGCGATACAAACAAGGATTTTCCGCGGCCCAAGGAGTCCTACAACCGCAAGACTACCTAAACCCCATTCATGATTCACGTACCTCTCGAACACCTCAACTGGAGGTCTACGACGAGAGAAATTGGCAACCAGCGCCGTAGAAAGGAGTGACGAAGCTTCGGAAAATTCATTGGATGAAACTGGGACCACTGGATGGCCATTGCAGATACCAGGTACCTTTGGGGAGACATCGATGCAGGGTAGAAAAAAGCTCCTCTTGTGAGCTACATCCTGAAAAGCAGGAACCTGCCCCTCCCCCTGGGGGGGAGGGGCCAAAGCCGCCACCATGAAACTAGGGCATCGCCATCGCCATCGCCGCTGTTAGGGCATCGCGTTCTCCCTTCCATTAATGTCAATTTATTATGATAAAATATTCTATATTGTATTAAGGGTTTTATGATATATTTGAATTTAGATGTGCTATGTTTATACCACTCATGTTTTATGGATAAATTATTAAGTTTTTTTATATTTATTTTAATATTAATTTTTCTGTTATGTTTCACCATTTTCATAAGAGTAATGTATTTGACATAGTAAGGGATGGGTGGGGCCCACTATATCACCTCAATGCATCGATAGGCCTCATGAGACAAACTAATTTATTGGAACAATTCATTGATAGTATGATAATGGACTTAGAACAAGGCCTTGATAGTACGGTAATTTTATTGGCATTAGGCCTTGATGATATGGTTATGATATCCAACATTATGCATTTTCTCATTATGAGATTATTTTTTGACATAGCATATGATTATTCGACTAGTATAATATACATGACAAAAATTAAATGGATTTATTTGATTTATTATTTCCATATTATGATGAATATTTATTTTAAAGGTATCTTGCTTCAGTTTTATAGCTTAACATAATTATTTGTGCTTATTTATGATAGATTGCACTATAATTTTTATCATTACTGAGCATCTGATATCACCATTTTCTTATGTTTCATTTTCCCCAAGATACAAAAAAGTTATATTATGATTAACCTCTAGTGATATTCTATGGGATATGAGAGTTTTAAAAGGGGTTAATATGTTGTTTTTTATTTCAATATGTAATGTAAAACGTATGTTTGTGTCTAATATTTCTAATGCTACTAAACAGATCTGTCCATTGAGATTTTATTTTCTTGTGATCATGCCAAAGTATTGAACGAATGCACTAACTCTAGTAAAATGTGGTTAGTGAATTATAGTTAGTATGACATGAAGGTTAGTATAAACCATAGAAACTATATTTAGAAAAACCTTTTTTATGGATCACTACCCTAAGATAGAATTTGGGGATAATTATAGAAGAACATCTGAAAATTAGGGTATTATATAGATTATGTGGTTATTTACAGAAAACAAATACCTATATGGATACTATAAGTGGGTGTGGTTTTGGAACATATATACCTAGGATTAATAACTCTAACAAGGTGTTTTGGGATGGACTCAGTTTAACTTGCTACACAAGAACAGGCCTTACTGTGCACCTGGTTTGACACTCCCGATGGATATGCTTAGGATAATTTAAATTTTATAAACCAATCATTATGAAGGATTTATGCATAAGTATTTCCTCAAATAAAACATTTTTATGATTATGAGACCATATGCATATAAATATTCAATTTATATTAATCATTTTTCTAGTTTTGGATTTCACACTATGATATCATCTGACATAGTGTAGGCCATCATTTATAAATGGCACCCGATATAAGGAATGTGAACCTCACCAATGACCAAGATCCAAAGAGTAAGAAGAATCATATATTTCGTGGTCTTCAGAATACATTTTGATGGGAAATAGTCTTCCATGAATTATCATCATGTTAAGAAATAATATCATGTATTAATAAGATAAGTATGTAATTTTTTGAGAACATTAGCATTGAAGGGAATCAAGAGAAGAAGAGGACGGTGGAGAAAAATATAGATAAAGGGAAGAAGGGAATGAACTATTTTCCCACATGTGACAATCATGGAAAGAATGACCCTAGTAATAAGAGAATGAAAATTTACTGTAAGTGTGAAGAAAAAGGACACCATGTATGTGATTTCAAGGGAAAGTAGAAGGAATATAAAGTATAATAATTCATTTGGAAGAATATGGGACACTATGTGAATCTTTGTCCAAATCATCAAAGGAATATACACCAGATGATGTTATTGGATAACGAACATTGTTACGATACTACCATAGTGGAATAGGAATGATTGATATGCCTATTCAAGAATTATTTTATTTTAATTAGAAATATACTGATTACAATAATTATAGAGTGTATAAAAATTATATTACAGTACTATTTCATTAAGAATTTTATATTGTATGGTACCATGTAAAGTGATATAGTTGCAAGTTCAACTTTTGGGAAAATATTTGGTTTAAGAAAAGATAACCCTTAATATTTTTCTGATACTGAGATAATGATTTTGGAATAAAGTAGTGATTGATTTGGAAAATGTATATTAATAATATTATAGACTACATTAGAACTAATTAATGGTCTGTTTATCCAATCATTATTGGAGTTCAAAAAAATCATTTAAGGAGTATATCCAATATTCTATTTCTTACAATGTTTTATAGTAACTCAAGGTATTACCATGTTTCAAGAGAATACATGATGAAGTTATTCATGTTGGTATTATGTGGGAAAAAATCTACATTATTTCATGTGACCTACCCTATAAATTTTGGACTATGGGTTTAGACATAAGTATTTTGTATAAGACTAAAGGTTAGAATTGAGTAAGTTGAACACTGGATATTATTATTTGTGTTTAAAGTATGATTTATTTGATACTTTAGGCACATGTTTATGGTTTTGGAAAATATTTACAGGATTAAGGAAAATATTGTGGGCCTTATGATTTATCAAAAGTGGTTTAGGGATGAAAAATATATTTTGAACATTAATTTTTAGGTGTAAGAAATGGAGTGAAAATATATCAAAGCAGAACCAAAAACTGATATTAAGATTATGACATTGAATGAAATCAATTAGGTTTTTTTATGAATTGTTAAATAATTATTCAAATATAGGGAAAAGATCTTGAAACCAAAAAGGATATCCTAATCAATTTTTTGATTATTAAAATGGTCCCTCAGATCATCACAGATTTATATCTTTTTGATTATTAACGTTCTCTTCATCATGTTATCTAACACTTTCCTTCTAAACTAGATGGTTAAATTTTTCTTTCATGTACATTTTTTGAGACAAGTAAGCCTAATAGGTTTTATTTTTGGTAACCATCATAATTCCATTTCTTTATTTTAAAATAGAGGTATCATTAATCAATTTTTTGATGTTTGATTTCAGTAAAGTTGTTTGTAAATGTAAAAACCCTTGTTTTTGATGTACAGTTTAAATTGTGAGGATGAAATTTATAGAATGAAGGGAGACTGTTATGCCCCTAGACTTTACAATATTTTCATTTATAAATAAACTTAATTTTATTTCTTACTTTCTTTTTACACAACACCATGTTATATTTATGAAATACAGAACAATGAGATGGCGTGCATTAGACGCAAGGCCCATTTTTACCGAACAATGACATATTAATAAAATATTATTATCTAATATAATATATTACATAGTCATTAAATTATAGGTTATGATTATTATTAGCCAAATATTGAATTTTATATATTCTATATAATTTTTACATTTATACTATGTGTTTCTTAGAGATAATATAAGAACAAATTCAATTTTTTGCATGAAAGAAGTATTTTTCAAAAAAAATAGAGTTTTTCATCCTTTTGATGGCACACCTATTTTAAATCCAATATTTTAAATTTTTATATATTAATTTGAAAAAAATAACTTCTTATTTGTAATCGTGAAATCAAGTTTTTGTTTGGAAAAATTTTGGGTCTTTTTATGATAACTTTTATATTTTGATGAATCGAGAAAAATACTAAATTTTAATTTAAAACAACTTTTTTAGTTGAACTAATTTAAAGTGTTAAATTATAAATTTCTAATGATTTAATAGTATTATTAGATTATATTTTTTTCATTTAAAATAATTTAATTCATAGGAATTATTTTCACATTAAAATTAGATATAAACACATGTTAATATTTTGATGTTTTTTACTTTTGAAAATCATGTTTTCTAGTGTTATCAACAGAGATTAATTTTAAATTAATTACTACAATTAATATGTTTTAAATTTTGAAAAATGGATTCAATATTTGGAATCAGTGGGTCCAAATTATGTTAACATATTACTTTTATTTATTGGATATTATGAATAGTAACATTAGTAATTTTTTATTAATGCGGTTATGGGTAAATAGGGTAATTAACAGTAAAATTAATATTATAAATTACCCTAAAACCCATAAAAATCATATTTTGCAGATAAATTATAAACCTATAATATATTTTCCTAAATTTAATCACTTAATTTCCATTTTCCCATGAAAATGTCATTAATATTATTAAAATCAATGATTGTGACAAAATGTCACACTCTCATTTTATATAAGTAAATTAATTTCAATATAGTTATATTCTTAAGATTGTAACACCCCAAGCTTTGACGGTACGCTTCTCTTTGAATAATGTGATAGCATGTGTTGTACGCAACACTGAGTTCTAACACACCATAACCAATCAAACTAGCCGTTATGAATAGTAATACCTACTTTTTGAAATTATATATATTTTATGGACTTCATTTTTGGATTTGGAATATCGAATTTAGCCTAAGGTGAAATTTTGGTACTTTTCGGATAACATTAATATTTTGATGAATAGTGAAAATTACTATATTTTAATTAAAAACAACTTTTTTAATAAAAATATTTAATAGAGATAAATTATGAATTTGAGTGGTTTTAAAGTATATTTAGAATATATTTTTACCATTCAATATAATTTTGGTCATTGGACATAATTTTACAATTAAACCCTTCATAAACAAGTGTCAATCTTTTGATAGTTATTATCTCTTAAAAATACGATTTATGTTTTTACAACGGGAATTAATTTTAAATTAATTTCTGCCACTTAGGTGTTTTGAATTTGGAAAAATGGATTCCATATTTGGAATCATTATGTTCAAATTGTGTAAATAGGTAACTTTTATTTTTAGACATTTTGAATAATTACTTCGGTAAATATTTTATTTACCATGGTTAAGGGTAAATCCGGTAAATAAGGGTTAAAAAATAATATTATAATAATAATAAATTACCCTAAAACGTGTCCTAGCCTTATTGGTTGATACATGATCTACCGTAGACATCTTTGGGTTGATTTTGGGACCCCATGGAGCCCCTTGTAGGTGATAGGGACACTTTATTTTAATTAAGTTAAAATAAGTACAAAAATGACATAAGCATATATCTTTTAGAAACAAAACATTTACATAGGGTTATATATGTTGGATATTCGACTATAAATATTCATTAGAAAGATAAACAAATTTTCCTACATAATTATATTTTATTTATAATTTTTAGACATTAAATAATTTAATTTATTTATGACACAATGATGATGCAGTAATTACATAATTAATAAAAATTTAAAATAATTGATATTATAAATACCCAAATAAATATAATTTTAGACTTTTAATGATTTAAAATAATTTTCTAGGATAATATGACATATTAGGATTGATTTAATTAAATTTTTTCGAATTAATCCTTCTGTTATGAGTTTCACAAAAATCAACTATTGAATAGTGTCAAAATTGACATAAAGAGTTTTTAAAACAAATATTATATTATTAATTGATATTAATTCCTAAAAATCTATGTTTCAGCCAAGAGACTTATATCATGATATTTTTATCATTAATGGACCACTTGGGGGTCTCTTGGATGTATATGGTAAGTTTATTAACCATATAATATAAAAATACAAAGAGACATTTTAAAAGTGAAACTAATTAACTTTGAGTTAATACTTAACCATAAGGTTAATATAGTAACCCAAACCTGTCTAAATTCTATTGGTTGAATGTTTTTCGACTTATCCCCACCTTAAAATTTGAATAATAAACTTTGGAGCCATTAGAAACCGAATATGAATTTATTATAAATTAATATTTCTAGCTTTTCTAAAGGTGCCCCTCACCCCTCTTATAAAAGGGAACTCCTCCTTCTCATTTCTTCACACCTTAAAAGCTTTTTGGTTCGTCAAAACTCTGAACAAATACTCTCTCAACTTCCCTCACTTCATAATAGAGGCCTTACTTTAGTAATAAATCCATCCTATGATCCCATTTTATCAAATCAAAAGGAAGAACCCGAAGAAAAGATAATGATTTCACCACCCTTTTCCAAGTTCCTTTCTTCTTCCACTTCTTCTTCCTTTTTTATTACCATCCTAAAATAATAACTCCAGTATCATATATATACTGTGATGTTATTATAAATATGGTACAACCAGGTTCAGTATTCTATCCATCCTTTGAATAACATGCTACCATACGTGTGTGCGCACGGCTTATCGTCTCCACGTCGTGGTGTAATTGTTATTCAATAAACTATTATTTGGATGGGTATAATAATGATGTGTAATTCATGTAAATAATAAATATAACATGATAATGATTCTGTATATATGATATACCATGCAATTATATATTATTTAAATATCAAAAGAATGATATTGTCGCTTGTGCGTACGTACGGACTACCGTCTCCATGAACGTGATGAGATTCATTCTCCATAATATCCATTCAAGTATAATTATCATTTGATGTTTAATAATAGTATTTAAGGACTTTATATCATTCTGGATATGAATAAGATACAACCTATCCATGAAAAAAATGTCTTACGTAACAAAACATATAAAACAAAACGAGTAAGTTAACACCCGAAACAATGATAATACTAAGATATTATTAACAAATCAATGTTAAAAGATCATATATGATATCATATTAATATATATGATTATTTTATAATTTAATAAAATTATTTCACCACTATACAGGATTTTAACCTACCCTCAACCAAGGAAAAGTGCAATGTAAGGGTTTATTTCGCAATATCTTCATTATTCAAGGTTGTTTATTCATAATAATCTACTGGGATCTCTTTATCATCGACATCCATGTTTCTTAAAAATGTATTTCAAATTTTTTTTTAATATTTACAAGAATATGGGTTAAATTCATTTATACCCTTGTTTGACTTTTTATAAGTGGTTTATAAAGGAATCTTTCTGTCGTTTTCCAAACAAGGTTCTTTTAACCTTTTTGACAGAATTAAGGTAAGAATGTTTTTTTAACTTATATGGTGGGTGCGGTTATTTTCTGCCATTATAAAATTGTTGAAGCTTCCCTTACAATATTATAGAAATATTTTCAAATAAAATGTTTTATTTTATAAATATATGACTCTTAAATGATTTCAAAATAGAAAGAGATATTTCTCTAAAAAGAGTTTTGATTTCATCTATGTTAATATCCTTTGATGGATTCTATTTTTATTTGAAGTTGATTTATTATTGTATTGAAGGTTTTGTGATATGTTTGACTGTGGATGTGCTATTTTTATACCATTCATGGTTTACGATGAAAGTATTAACATTTCTTATGCTAGTTTTAATATGAATGTGTATGTTATGTTTAAACCTTTTCATATGGGAATGCATTGCACTTAATATGTGACGGGTGGAGCCCGCTATAGCTCCTCGATGTATAGGTAGGTCTCATGAGACAAACAAGTGTCTTGGCACAAGGCCTTGGAAAAATCTTATTTGTAGTCTTGGCACGAGGCATTGACTATATGGTTATGATAGTCTGGCATTATGCATTCCATCATTATGAAAGTGGTTATTGATATCGCATGTGATTATTCGATTAGTAGAATATCCATGTGAATAAGTAAATGGAATTATTTCATTTTATTTTTCCATACTATGTTGAAGTTCATGTTTAAAAGGATTTTGTTTTATTTATACATTGTCTTAAATGTTTATTCTTATTTATGAATGTTTCCGCTATATTGTTATCCTTACTGGGAATTTGAGCTCACCCCTTTTCTATGTTTTATTTTTCCCAGGAAGTGAAGAAGTAAATTATGAATGACCTGCAGGGATATTATGTGGGGATATGAGTGTGGAATATGGATACAATATGTTGTTGTAGTAGTTTTTCACTTTATTATATAATGTAAGACTTATGAATATATCTAGTGTTTCCAAGGCTACTAAACTGATCATTTTTTCGAGATTTGATCTTTCATGTGATCATGCCAATGTTATGTAATAATGCACCGACTCTAGGTAACTGGGGTCGGGGAATTATAGTTGGTATCAGAGGAATTTTAGTAAAAACCTTGGAAGCTAGATTTAGATAAACTCTGATTAGAGCACATAAACCTAAGATGGACTTTGAGGATTAGTATAGAAGAACTTCCTAGAATATTGGTATTGTAGAGATTTTTTGAGTTTTCTGAGAAATACATCCTTGTCTAGATACGAGCAGGTAGAGGTGGCTCTGGCACAGATGTACCTAGGGGTAAAACCCAAAAACATTGCTTTGAGCTAGACTCGAACGAAAACTGGTGCACGACAACGGGCCTTGCTGCACTCTTGGTTACGACACTCCTATGGGATATGCTTATGATAACTCTCATTATCATTAAAAATCATTATGAAGGGTTTATGAGTATATACTTCCTCAAAGAAATTTTTTTTTATGATTATGGATTATATCCACAAATAGTTCAATTTATGTTAAGTGTTTTATAATATGGGATTATGTATTTTGATTCATAAACTGATCTAGTTTATGCCATTGTTTAGAAATGGAGCCTATTAGAAGAAATGGAAACCGTATCAATGCACGCACTCCATGTAGGTATTTCCCTCCTGCTCAAGATAATTATAGTGGAGCTGGTGATGAAACTGGAGCCGATCAGCTAATCACCATACTGGGACAACTCACTCAGGTTATGAATAGTAACCATACCCGTATGGAGAACCCTGATCTGTAGTGTGGAGGATCAATGTTAGATCGCTTCATGAGGGAACATCCACCAACGTTCAATGGAAGTACAAATCCCTTAGTAGTTGAGCAATGGATAAATTCCCTAGAGAAAACATTTCAGGCTTTGGGGAGTAGTGAAAGAGAAAAAGTTATCATGGCAGTTTACCACCTCACTGGAGATGCTGATTAGTGGTGGTCATTGATTCAAAATGCGAAGGAAGATGATGAAGTATCAAATATGGAATGGATGGAGTTCAAAGATCTGATTTTAGAAAAAATACTTTCCTCGCGACCATCGAGGAGATATGGAAAGACAATTTCTGAGTCTGAGACAAAAGGAGGATGAGAATGTTGCAAAGTATGAGGATAACTTTACAAGGTTAGCGAGGTATGCTGGAGATTATATACGTAACACAAGAAGTAAGATTGATCGTTTCTTTTATGGGTTAAAACCATTTCTCCATCGAGAATTAGTCTCACAATCCTTTTCATTGTACGAATACATTGTCTCATGTGCTATCAAGACCGAAAAGGAATTCTCTAAGTCTTATGACTTTAAATCAAAGAAAGAGAAGAAGAGACCTGCTGATCAATCAGGGAATGGAAATAAGGGGATAAAGGGAAAGGTTGAATATAAAACCTGTGGTAAATGTGGTAAGAAACACCCCGGTACTTGCGTGAAGGGAACAGGAGTCTGTTACAAGTGTGGTGAAAAAGGCCACCAAGCTTGTGATTGCAAAGGGAAGAAGGAAGATACCAATGTCCAGTGCTACAATTGCAGGGAGATGGGGCATTATGCAAATGAATGTCCTAAGCATCATGAGAACTTACCTCAGAAAAGGCCAAGGGATCAAGGCCAAGCTTATGCTATCACTACTACTGAGGTAGAAGCTCCGAAAGACGTGGTGGCAGGTAATTTAATGGTTTCCTCAAGTTTAGAAAATGCATTATTTGATTCTGGATCATCACATTGTTTCATATCTTCCCAGTTTTCTAAGAAAATTAGATATTTCCAATTTTATTTAACAAGGTAGTTCTCAGTTAAAACTCCTAAGGGAAGTATCATTGCAACAAAGTTTTGTGAATCAATCCCCATTAGAGCACATAAATGTTCTTTATCTGTTGATCTCATCGTCATACCTATGATTGAGTTTGATATAATCCTCGGTATGGACTTTGTTTTGGACTATGATGCAAAGATTTATTGTAAAGGAATGTTCAAATAGAGGATGTACCTATTGTGATAGAATTTGTAGATGTATTTCTGGAAGATTTACCTAGACATCCTCCAGAACGAGAAGTTGAGTTTTCCATTGATTTAATTCCTGGATCAAGGCCTATATCAAAGTCCCCATATAGAATGGCCACTGTAGAATTATTTGAACTAAAGAAACAACTAGAGGAATTCAGTAATAAGAGATTTATTCTCCCTAGTGTTTCTCCATGGGGAGCCCCTGTTCTTTTTGTTAAAAAGAAATATGGATCTATGAGGTTATGTATCGACTACAGGGAGATCAATGCTATAACAATAAAGAAAAAGTATCCCCTACCTCACATTGATGATTTATTTGGCCAACTACATGGAGCTCAATACTTTTCAAAGATTGACCTTCGATCTGGATACCATCAGTTGTGTGTGAAGAAGGAAGACATTCCGAAGACAGCATTTCGAATCAGGTACGGGCATTATGAGTTTACTGTAATGCCATTTGGATTGACTAATGCACCCTCTGTATTCATGGATCTGATGAATAGAGTTTTCAAGGAGTATCTCGATGAATATTTGGTGGTATTTATTGATGATATCTTGGTATAATCCAAAATCTACGAAGATCATGAAAATCACTTGCGCATTATCTTGAAGACCCTGAGAAGGCATGAATTATATGGGAAGTTTAGCAAGTGTGAATTCTGGCTTCAAGAGATTTCTTTTCTTGGCTATATTGTCTCTAAAGATGGAATCTATGTTGATCCTTCTAATACCAAGGCAATCCAAGAATGGCCAGCACCTACGAGTATAACTGAGATACGTAGTTTTATTGGTTTGGCAGGTTATTGTCGACGTTTCGTCCAGAATTTTTCCCGATTGGCTAACCCATTAACGAAGCTCACATGTAAAGGGGTTAAATTTGTTTGGAAAAAAGAGTGTGAATAATGTTTCGAAAAACTGAAGAAAATATTAGTTAATGCTCCTATATTGACTCTACCATCGGGGAATGATGGGTTCGTTATTTATAGTGATGCATCGAAGAAAGGACTTGGTTGTGTCCTTATGCAGAATGATAGGGTTATTGCCTACGCATCACGATAGTTGAAAATTCATGAACAAAACTATCCTACTCATGATCTCGAGTTATCAGCTGTGATCTTTGATTTGAAGATATGGAGGCACTACCTCTATGGTGAAAAATGTGAGATTTGTACTGATCACAAGAGTTTGAAGTATATTTTCTCACAAAAAGAACTCAACATGAGGCAAAGGACATGGCTTGAATTACTCAAGGATTATGATTGCATGATACACTACCACCTGTGGAACACAAACAAGGTGGATGATTCTTTGAGCAGAAAAGATCATGGAGTTTTGAACAATATGAGAATTGAAAGGGATCCAATTTTCATGGATCTAGTGAAGATTGACATGGGAATAACCAGGGAAGGAGAAACATCAATGCTTTTTCAAATGGTTTCCAAACCATCTATACTAGAAAGTATTGAGAGTTCTCAGACTAATGATGGAGAATTTCAAAAGAAAATTAAAGCTATGAATGATGGGAGATTGAGATATTTTGTCTATGAAAATGGAATTTTGAAATTCGGGAAGAGGCTTTGTGTTCCCGATATACCTGATATAAAAAGGGAATTGTTGGATGATGCTCATAGTTCCAATTTCTCTATACACCCTAGGAGCACCAAAATGTATCGAGATTTGAAGGAACATTTTTGGTGGGACAATATGAAGAGGGAGATTGCTGATTTTGTGCCAAGATGTATGGTTTGTCAACAAGTGAAAGCTGGAAGGCAACACCCTGGAGGAGTCATGCAACCTCTTCCCATACCGGAGTGGAAATGGGACAATATTACGATGGACTTTTTCATGGGACTACCAAAGACACCTAGAAGGAATGATGCAATATGGGTTATTATTGATCATCTTACCAATTCAGCACATTTTCTTTCTATAAAAGAAGATCTACCACTAGAACCTCTAGCAAGACTATGTATTAATGAAGTTGTGAGACTTCATGGAGTACCTCTATCGATTGTTTCAGATCGTGATCCCCGTTTTACTTCAAGATTCTGGAAAAGTCTTCAGAAATCCCTGGATACTGAACTTCATTTGAGCACTTCTTACCACCCTCAGACAGATGGACAATCAAAATGAACTATTCAAACCTTAGAAGACATGTTGATATCCTGCTCACTAGACTTTCAGGGTATGTGGGATCAATATTTACCTCTGGTAGAATTTTCTTATAACAATAACTTTCATTCGAGTATTCAGATGGCACCATATGAAGAGTTATACGAAAAGAGATTTCATACACCAACCTGTTGGGATGACGTTGGTGAAATAAAACTTCTAGGCCCAGAACTGGTGGAGGAAACGATGGAAAAGGTGAAGGTAATCCAAAGTCACATCAAAGCAGCTCAAAGTAGGTAGAAGAGCTATGCCGATAATCGAAGGAAGGATTTGGAATTTCAAGTCGGTGATCATGTTTTCCTAAAGGTATCTCCATGGAAGGGAGTCATATGTTTTGTTATGAAAGGTAAATTGGGTCCCAGGTACATCAGACCATTCTAAATTCTAGAACAAATTGGGGTTGTAGCTTACCGATTGGCAATACCGCCAAGTCTCTCCAAAGTTCACGATGTGTTCCGCGTATCTCTATTGAGGATATACATGCCTGACCCAAAGCATGTGCTCAACTATGAGGAATTAGAACTGGAACCCGATCTATCTTATTGAGAAGAGCCCGTTAGGATTCTTGATACGATAGAACAAGTACTGAGAAACCGGAAGACGCGTCTGGTAAAAGTTTTGTGGATAAACCATAAGATGGATGAGGCAACGTGGGAACCTGAGGAACTTATAATGAAGAACCACTCGAGTATTTTCATGTGATAATATCCTAGAAATTTCGAGGACGAAATTATTTGAAGCAGGGGAGAATGTAACACCCCATGCTTCTACGGTACGCTTCTCTTTGAATAATGTGATAGCATGTGTTGTACGCAACACTGAGTTCTAACACACCATAACCAATCAAACCAGCCATTATGAATATTAATACCTACTATTTGAAATTATATATATTTGATGGAATTCATTTTTGGATTCGTAATATCGAATTTATCCTAAGGTGAAATTTATGTACTTTTCGGATAACTTTAATATTTTGATGAATAGTGAAAATTACTAAATTATAATTAAAAACAACTTTTTTAATCAAAAAAATAAATAGTGATAAATTATGAATTTGAGTGGTTTTAAAGTATATTTAGAATATATTTTTACCATTTAATATAATGTTGGTCATTGGACATAATTTTACAATTAACCCGCACATAAACAAGTGTCAATCTTTTGATAGTTATTATCTCTTAAAAACACGCTTTTTGTTTTAACAACGGAAATTAATTTTAAATTAATTTCTTCCACTTCTGTGTTTTGAATTTGGAAAAATAGATTCCATATTTGGAATCGAGATGTTCAAATTTTGTAAATAAATAACTTTTATTTGTAGAAATTTTGAATAATTACTTCGGTAAAGATTTTATTTACCATGGTTAAGTGTAAATCTGGTAAATAAGGGTTAAAAAATATTATTATAATAATACTAAATTGCCCTAAAACATGTACTAGCCTTATTGGTTGATACATGTTTGACCATAGGCATCTTTGGGTCGATTTTGGGACACCATGGAGCCACTTGTAGGTGATAGAGACACTTTATTTTAATTAAGTTAAAATAAGTACAAAAATGACATAAGCATATATCATTTAAAAAAACAATTTTTACATAGGGTTATATATGTTGGATGTTAGACTATAAATATTAATTAAAAAGATAAAAATATTTCTTACATAATTATATTTTATTTATAATTTTTAGACATTAAATAATTTAATATATTTATGACACAATGATGATGCAGTAATTACATAATTAATGAAAATTTAAAATAAATAATATTATAATTACCCAAATAAATATAATTTGAGACTTTTAATGAATTAAAATAAATTTATAGGATAATATTATATATTAGGATTTATTTAATTAACTTTTTTCGATGTAATCATTCTGTTATGAGTTTCACAAAAATCAGCTATTGAATAGTGTCAAAATTGACATAAAAGAGTTTTTAAAACAAATATTATATTATTAATTGATATTAAATTCCTAAAAATCCAAGTTTCGGCAAAGATAATTATATCATGATATTGTTATCATTAATGGACCACTTGGGGGTAACATGGATGTATATGGAAAGTTTATTAACCATATAATATAAAAATACAAAGAGACATTGTAAAAGTGAAACTAATTAACTTAGAGTTAATACATAAAGATAAGGTTAATATAGTAACCCAAACCTGTCTAGATTCTATTGGTTGAATGGTTTTCGACATATCCCCACCTTAACCTTTTAATAATCAACTTTGGAGCCATTATAAACCGAATATTAATTTATTATAAATTAATATTTCTAGCTTTTCCAAAGGTGCCCCTCACTTCTCTTATAAAAGGGCACTCCTCCTTCTCATTTCTTCACACCTTAAATGCCTTTTCGTTCGTCCACACTCTATCCAAATACTCTCTCAACTTCCCTCAATTCTTATTAGAGGCCTTCCTTTAGTCACAAAGCCAACTTAAGAGCCCTTTTTATCAAATCAAAAGGAAGAACCCGAAGAAGAGGTAATGATTTCACCACCCTTTTCAAAGTTCCTTTATTCTTCCACTTCTTCTTCCTTTGTTATTACCATTCTAAAATAATAACTCCAGTATCATATATATACTGTGATGTTATTATAAATATGTTACAGCCATATTCAGTATTTTATCCATCCTTTGAATAACAAGTCACCATACGTGCGTACGTACGGCTTACCGTCTCCACGTCATGGTGTAATTGTTATTCAATGAATTATTATTTGGATGGGTATAATAATGATGTTTAATTCATGTAAATAATAAATATAACATGATAATGATTCTGTATATTTGATATACCATCCAATTATATATTATTTTAATATCAAAATAATGATATTGTCCCTCGTGCGTACGTACGGACTACCATCTCCACGAATGCGATGAGATTCATTCTCCATAATATCCATTCAAGTATAATTCTCATTTGATGATTAATAATAGTATTTAAAGACTTTATATCATTCCAGATATGAATAAGATAAAACCTATCCATGAAAAACATGGCTTACGTAACAAAACATATAAAATAAAACGAGTAAGTTAACACCCGAAACAACGGTAATACTAAGATATTATTCACAAATCAATGTTAAAAGATCATATATGATATCATATTAATATATATGATTCTTGTATAATTTAATAACAATTATTTCACCATTATACAGGAGGTTAACCTACCCTCAACCAAGGAAAATTTCAAGGTAAGGGTTTATTTCACAATCTCTTCATTATTCGAGATTGTTTATATGTAATAATCTACTGGGATCTCTTTATCATCCACATCCATGTTTCTTAAAAATGTATTTCAAAACATTTTTACTATTTACAAGAATATGGGTTAAAGTCATATATACCCTTTTTTGACTTTTTATAAGTGGTTTATAAAGGAATATTTCCGTTGTTTTCCAAACAAGGTTCTTTTAACCTTTTCAACAGAATTAAGGTAAGAATGTTTTTTTATCTTATACGGCGGGTGCGGTTATTTTCCGCCGTTATAAAATCATCGAAGCTTCCCTTACAAGCTTATAAGAATATTTTCAAAAGAATATGTTTTATTTTATAAATATATGACTCTTAAATGATTTCAAAATAGAAAGAGATATTTCTCTAAAAAGAGTTTTGATTTTATCTATGTTAATATCCTTTGATGGATTTTATGCTTATTTGAAGTTGATTTATTATTGTATTGAAGGTTTTGTGATATGTTTTATTGTGGATGTGCTATTTTTATACCATTCATGGTTTATGGTGAAAGTATTAACATTTCGTATGCTAGTTTTAATATGAATGTGTATGTTATGTTTAAACCTTTTCATATGGGAATGCATTGGACTTAATATGTGATGGGTGGAGCCCGCTATAGCTCCTCGATGCATCGGTAGGTCTCATGATACAAACTAGTGTCTTAGCACAAGGCCTTGGCAAAATCTTATTTGTAGTCTTGGCACGAGGCCTTGACTATGTGGTTATGATAGTCTGGCATTGTACATTCCATCATTATGAAAGTGGTTATTGATATCGCATGTGATTATTCGATTAGTAGAATATAAATGTGAATAAGTAAATGACATTATTTCATTTTATTTTTTCCATACAATGTTGAAGTTAATGTTTAAAAGGCTTTTTTTTAGTTATACATTGCCTTAAATGTTTATTCTTATTTATGAAAGTTTCCGCTATATTGTTATCCTTACTGGGCATTTGAGCTCACCCCTTTTCTATGTTTTAATTTTCCCAGGAAGTGAAGAAGTAAATAATGAATGACCTGTAGGGATATTATGTGGGGATATGAGTGTGGAATATGGAGAAAATATGTTGTTGTAGTAGTTTTTCACTTTATGATGTAATGTAAGACTTATGAATATATCTAGTGTTTCCAAGGATACTAAACCAACCGGTATTTCGAGATTTGATCTTTCTTGTGATCATGCCAATGTTATGTAATAATGCACCGACTCCAGGTAATTTGGGTCGGGGTGTTACAGTTGGTATCAGAGAAAGTTTAGTACAAACCTTGGAAGCTAGATTTAGATAAACTCTGATTAGATCACATAGAACTAAGATGGACTTTGAGGATTAGTATAGAAGAACTTCCTAGAATTTTGGTATTGTAGAGATTTTGTGAGTTTTCCAAGAAATACATCCATGTCTGGATACGAGCAGGTAGAGGTGGCTCTGGCACAGATATACCTAGGGGTAAAACCTGAAAACACCGCTTTGAGCTAGACTCTAACGGAAACTGGTGCATGACAACGGGCCTTGCTGCACTCTTGGTTACGACACTCCCGGAGGATATGCTTAGGATAACTCTCATTTTCTTTACAAATCATTATGAAGGGTTTATGAGTATATACTTCCCCAAAGAAAACATTTTTATGATTATGGATTATATCCATAAATAGTTCAATTTATGTTAAGTGTTTTATAAGTATGGGATTATGTATTTTGATTCATAAACTGATCTATTTTATGCCATTGTTTAGAAATGGAGCCTAGTGGAAGAAATGGAAACTGTATCAATGCACGCACTCCATGTAGAGATTGCCCTCCTGCTCAAGATAATTATAGTGGAGTTGGTGATGCAACTAGTGCCGTTCAGCTAATCACCATACTGGGACAACTCACTCAGGTTATGAATAATAACCTTACCCATATGGATCACCCTGATCTGCAGTGTGGAGGATCAATGTTAGATCGCTTCATGAGGCAACAACCACCAACGTTCAATGGGAGTAAAAATCCCTTGGTAGCTGAGCAATGGATAAATTCCCTAGAGAAAATATTTCAGGCTTTGGGGAGTAGTGAAAGGGAAAAAGTTATCATGGTAGTTTACCGCCTCACTAGAGATGCTGATCAATGGTGGTCATTGATTCAAAATACGAAGGAAGATGATGAAGTATCAAATATGGAATTGATGGAGTTAAATGGTCTGTTTTTAGAAAAATACTTTCCTCGCGACCATCGAGCAGATATGGAAAGGCAATTTTTGAGTCTGAGACAAACGGAGGATGAGAATGTCGCAAAGTATGAGGCTAACTTTACAAGGTTATTAAGGTATGTTGGGGATTATATACCTAACCCAAGAAATAAGATTGATCTTTATTTTATGGGTTAAAAACATTTCTCCGTCGAGCATTAGTCTCACAATCCTTTTCATCGTACGAAGACATTGTCTCATGTGCTACCAAGACCGAAAAGTAATTCTCTATGTCTTATGACTTTAAAGCAAAGAAAGAGAAGAAGAGACCTGCTAATCAATATGGGAATGGAAATAAGGGGAAGAAGGGAAAGGTTGAATATCCATCCAGTGGTAAATGTGGTAAGAAACACCCCGGTACTTGCTTGAAGGGAACAGGAGTCTGTTACAAGTGTGGTGAAAAAGGCCACCAAGATCGTGATTGCAAAGGGAAGAAGGAAGCTACCAATGTACAGTGCTACAATTTCACGGAGATGGGGCATTATGCAAATGAATTTCCTAAGCTTTAGGAGAACTTACCTCAGAAAAGGCCAAGGGATCAAGGCCAAGCTTATGCTATCACTACTGCTGAGGTAGAAGCTCCGAAAGACGTGGTGGCAGGTAATTTAATGGTTTCCTCAAGTTTAGAAAATGCATTATTTGATTCTAGATCATCTCATTGTTTCATATATTCCAAGTTTTCTAATAAAATTAGATATTTACAATTTGATTTAAAAAGGGATTTGTCAGTTAAAACTCTTGAGGGATGTATCATTGCAACAATGTTTTGTGAATCAGTCCCCATTATAGCACATAAATGTTCTTTATCTGCTGATCTCATCGTCATACCTATGATTGAGTTATATATAATACTCGGTATGGACTGGCTTTTAGACTATGATGCGACGATTTATTGTAAGAAGAAAGAGGTTACGATTCTTGATGATGATGATAAGGAACACCTTATATTTAGAGCAGAATCATCACCTCATAATTCTTATTTAGATCCACCCCCAGTAGCTCAACTAAATTCAATTATTGGGGAGGAAGAGAATGAAATAACTGTGGGTGAGGAAAAGGAATGTTCAAATAGAGGATGTACCTGTTGTGAAAGAATTTGTAGATGTATTTCCGGAAGATTTACCTGGACATCCTCCAGAACGAGAAGTTGAGTTTTCCATTGATTTAATTCCTGGATCAAGGCCTATATCGAAGACCCCTTATAGAATGGCCACGGTAGAATTAGTTGAACTAAAGAAACAACTAGAGGAATTGAGTAATAAGGGATTTATTCGCCCTAGTGTTTCTCCATGGGGATCCCCTGTTCTTTTTGTCAAAAAGAAAGATGGATCTATGAGGTTTTGTATTGACTACAGGGAGATCAATGTTATAACAATAAAGAACAAGTATCTGCTACCTCTCGTTGATGATTTATTTTACCAACTGCATGGAGATCAATACTTTTCAAAGATTTACCTTCGATCTGGATACCATCAATTGTGTGTGAAGAAGGAAGACATTTTGAAGACAGCATTTCGAACCAGGTACGGGCATTATTAGTTTACTGTAATGCCTTTTGGATTGACTAATGCACCCTCTGTATTCATGGATCTGATGAATAGAGTTTTCAAGGAGTATCTCGATGAATTTATGGTGGTATTTATTGATGATATCTTGGTATACTCCAAAAGCTACAAAAGTCATGAAAATCACTTGCGCATTATCTTGAATACTCTGAGAAGGAATGAATTATGTGGGTAGTTTAGCAAGTGTGAATTCTGGCTTCAGGAGATTTCTTTTCTTTGCTATACTGTCTCTAAAGATGGAATCTCTGTTGATCCTTCTAAGACCAAGGAAATCCAATAATGGCCAGCACCTATGAGTATAACTCAAGTACGTAGTTTTATTGGTTTGGCAGGTTATTATCGACGTTTTGTCCAGAATTTTTCCCGATTGGCTAACCCATTAACGAAGCTCACACATAAAGGGGTTAAATTTGTTTGGACAAAAGAGTGTGAAGAATGTTTCGAAGAACTGAAGAGATGATTAGCCAATGCTCCTATATTGAATCTACCATCGGGGAATGATGGGTTCGTTATTTATAGTGATGCATCGAAGAAAGGACTTGGTTGTGTCCTTATGCAGAATGATAGGGTTATTGCCTATGCATCACGACAGTTGAAAATTCATGAACAAAACTATCCTACTCATGATCTCGAGTTAGCAGATGTGATCTTTGCTTTGAAGATATGGAAGCACTACCTCTATGGTGAAAAATGTTAGATTTATACTGATCACAAGAGTTTGAATTATATTTTCTCACAAAAAGAACTCAACATGAGGCAAAGGAGATGGCTTGAATTACTCAAGGATTATTAGTTCACCATACACTACCACCCGGGGAAGACAAACAAGGTGGCAGATGCTTTGACCAGAAAAGATCATGGAGTTTTGAACAATATGAGAATTGAAAGGGATCCAATTTTCATGGATCTAGTGAAGAGGGACATGGGAATAACCAGGGAAGGAGAACCATCAATGCTTTGTCAAATGGTTTCCAAACCATCTTTACTAGAAAGGATTAAGAGTTCTCAGACTAATTATGGAGAATTTCAAAAGAAGATTAAAGCTGTGAATGATGGGAGATTGAGAGATTTTGTGTATGAAAATGGAATTTTGAAATTCGGGAAGAGGCTTTGTGTTCCCGATATACCTTATATAAAAAGGGAATTGTTGGATGATGCTCATAGTTCCAATTTCTCTATAGACCCTGGGAGCACCAAAATGTATAGAGTTTTGAAAGAACATTTTTGGTGGGACAATATGAAGAGGGAGATTGCGGATTTTTTGTCAAGATGTATGGTTTGTCAACAAGTGAAAGCTGGAAGGAAACACCCTGGAGGAGTCATGCAACCTCTTCCCATACCGGAGTGGAAATGGGACAATATTACAATGGACTTTGTCGTGGGACTACCAAAGACTCCTAGAAGGAACAATGAAATATGGGTTATTGTTGATAATCTTACCAAGTCAGCACATTTTCTTGCTATTAGAGAAGATCTACCACTGGAACCTCTAGAAAGACTATATATTAATGAAGTTGTGAGACTTCATGGAGTACCCCTATCGATTGTTTCAGATCATGATCCCCATTTTACTTCAAGATTCTGGAAAAGTCTTCAGAAATCCCTGGATACTAAACTTCATTTGAGCACTTCTTACCACCCTCAGACAGATGGACAATCAGAACGAACTATTCAAACCATAGAACACATGTTGAGATCCTACTCGCTTGACTTTCAGGGTATGTGGGATCAACATTTACATCTGGTAGAATTTTCCTATAACAATAGCTTCTATTCGAGTATTCATATGGCAACATATGAAGCGTTATACGGAAAGAGATGTCGTACACCAACCTGTTGGGATGAAGTTGGTGAAAGAAAACTTGTAGGCTGAGAACTGGTGGAGGAAACGATGGAAAAGGTGAAGGTAAAAAAAATCACATCAAAGGAGCTCAAAGTAGGCAGAAGAGCTATACCGATAATCGAAGGAAGGATTTGGAATTTCAAGTCGGTGATCATGTTTTCCTAAAGGTGTCTCCATGGAAGGGAGTCATACATTTTGGTAAGAAATGTAAATTGAGTCCCAGGTACATCGGACCATTCGAAATTCTAGAACGAATTGGTGTTGTAGCTTACCGATTGGCAATACCGCCAAGTCTCTCCAAAGATCACGATGTGTTCCACGTATCTCTATTGAAGAAATACATGCCTGACCCAACGCATGTACTCACCTATGAATAATTAGAACTGGAACCTGATCTGTCTTATTGCGAATAGCTCGTCAGGATTCTTGATACGAGAGAACAAGTACTGAGAAACCGGACGACGAAACCATAAGATGGAAGAGGCAATGTGGGAACCCGATGAACTTATGATGAAGAACCACCCAAGTATTTTCATGTGATAATATCCTAGAAATTTCTAGGATGAAATTATTTGAAGGAGGGTTGAATGTAACACCCCAATCTTCTATGGTACACTTCTTTTTGAATAATGTGATAGCATGTGTTGTACGCAACCCAGAGTTCTAACACACCATAACCAACCAAACTAGCCGTTATGAATAGTAATACAAAATTTTTGAAATTATATATATTTTATGGACTTCATTTTTGGATTCGGAATATTGAATTTAGGCTAAGGTGAAATTTTGGTACTTTTCGGATAACTTTAATATTTTGATGAATAGTGAAAATTACTAAATTTTAATTAAAAACAACTTTTTTAATCAAAATAATTAATAGTGATAAATTATCAATTTGAGTGGTTTTAAAGTATATTTAGAATATATTTTTTCCATTTAATATAATTTTGGTCATTTGAAATAATTTTACAATTAAACCGGACATAAACAAGTGTCAATCTTTTGATAGTTATTATCTCTTAAAAACACGCTTTTTGTTTTAACAACAAGAATTAATTTTAAATTAATTTCTACCACTTCTGTGTTTGGAATTAGGAAAAATGTATTCCATATTTGGAATCTGGATGTTCAAATTTTGTAAATAGGTAACTTTTATTTTTATACATTTTGAATAATTACTTCGGTAAATATTTTATTTACCATGGTTAAGGGTAAATCCGGTAAATAAGGGTTAAAAAATAATATTATTATAATACTAAATTACCCTAAAACGTGTCCCAGTCTTATTGTTTGATACATGTTCGACCATAGGAATGTTTGGGTCGATTTTGGGACCCCATGGAGCCACTTGTAGGTGATAGGGACACTTTATTTTAATTACGTTAAAATAAGTACAAAAATGACATAAGCATATATCTTTTTGGAAAACAATTTTTACATAGGGTTATATATGTTTTACGTTCGACTATAAATATTCATTAGTAAGATAAAAGTATTTCCTACATAATGATATTTTATTTATAATTTTTAGACATTATATAATTTAATTTATTTATGACACAATGATGATGCAGTAATTACATAATTAATGAAAATTTAAAATAATTGATATTATAAATACCCAAATAAATATAATTTGAGACTTCTAATGAATTAAAATATTTTTCTAGGATAATATTACATATTAGGATTGATTTAATTAACTTTTTTTTAAGTAATCATTCTGTTATGAGTTTCAAAAAAATCAACTATTGAATAGGGTCAAAATTGACAAAAACGATTTTTTAAAAAAAAATATTATATTATTAATTGATATTAAATTCCTAAAAATCTAAGGTTTGGAAAAGAGACTTATATAATGATATTTGTATCATTAAAGAACCACTTGGGGGGTCTCTTGGATGTATAGCGTATGTTTATTAACCATATATTATAAAAATACAAAGAGACATTGTAAAAGTGAAACTAATTAACTTAGAGTTAATACTTAAAGATAAGGTTAATATAGTAACCCAAACCTATCTAAATTATATTGGTTGAATGGTTTTTGACCTATCCCCACCTTAAAATTTGAATAATAAACTTTTGAGCCATTAGAAACCGAATATGAATTTATTATAAATTAATATTTCTAACTTTTCCAAAGGTGCCCCTCACCCATCTTATAAAAGGGCACTCCTTCTTATCATTTATCCACACCGTCAAAGAATTTTGGTTTGTCCAAAATCTTCCCAAATACTCTATCAACTTCCCTCAATTCATCCTAGAGTTCTTCCTTTAGTTATAAATCCAACATAAGAGCCCTTTTGATCAGATCAAAAGGAAGAACCCGAAGAAGATGTAATGATTTCACCACCCTTTTCCAAGTTCCTTTCTTCTTCCACTTATTCTTCCTTTGTTATTACCATTCTAAAATAATAACTCCAGTATCATATATATACTGTGATGTTATTATAAATATGGTACAACCATATTCAGTATTCTATCCATACTTTGAATAACATGTCACCATACGTGCGTACGTACGGCTTACCGTCTCCACGTCATGGTGTAATTGTTATTCAATAAATTATTATTTTGATGGGTATAATAATGATGTGTAATTCATGTAAATAATAAATATAACATGATAATGATTCTGTATATATGATATACCATCCAATTATATATTATTTTAATATCAAAAGAATAATATTTTCGCTCGTGCGTACGTACGGACTACCGTCTCCACGAACGCGATGAGATTCATTCTCCATAATATCCATTCAAGTATAATTATCATTTTATGATTAATAATAGTATTTAAAAACTTTATATAATTTTGGATATTAATAAAATAACACCTAGCCATGAAAAACATGGCTTACATAATAAAACATATAAAAGAAAATGAGTAAGTTAACACCTGAAACAATGATAATACTAAGATATTATTAACAAATCAATGTTAAAAGATCATATATGATGTCATATTAATATATATGATTCTTGTATAATTTAATAAAAATTATTTCACCATTATACAGGAGGTTAATCTACCCTCAACCAAGGAAAAGTGTAAGGTAAGGGTTTATTTCGCAATCTCTTCATTATTCGAGGTTGTTTATACATAATAATCTACTGGGATCTCTTTATCATCCACATCCATGTTTCTTAAAAATGTATTTCAAAACATTTTTACTATTTACAAGAATATGGGTTAAAGTCATTTATACCCTTGTTTAACTTTTTATAAGTGGTTTATAAAGGAATCTTTCCGTCATTTTCCAAACAAGGTGCTTTTAACTTTTTCGACAAAATTAAGGTAAAAATGTTTTTTTACTTATACGGCGGGTGCGGTTATTTTCTGCCATTATAAAATCGTCAAAGCTTCCTTTACAATCTTATAAGAATATTTTCAAAGAAAATTTTTTATTTTATAAATATATGACTCTTAAATTATTTCAAAATAAAAAGAGATATTTCTCTAAAAAGAGTTTTGATTTCATCTATGTTAATATCCTTTGATGGATTTTATGCTTATTTGAAGTTGATTTATTATTGTATTGAAGGTTTTTTGATATGTTTGACTGTGGATGTGCTATTTTTATACCATTAATGGTTTATGGTGAAAGTATTAACATTTAGTATGCTATTTTTAATACTAATGTGTATGTTATGTTTAATACTTTTCATATGGGAATGCATTTGACTTAATATATGACAGGTAGAGCCCGCTATAGCTCCTCGATGCATCTGTAGGTCTCATGAGACAAACTATTGTCTTGGCACAAGGCCATGGAAAAATCTTATTTGTATTCATGGCACGAGGCCTTGACTATGTGGTTATGATAGTGTGTAATTATGCATTCCATCATTATGAAAGTGGTTATTGATATCCCATGTGATTATTCGATTAGTAGAATATCCATATAAATAAGTAAATGGAATTATTTCATTTTATTTTTTCCATAATATGTTGAAGTTCAAGTTTAAAAGGATTTTGTTTTAGTTATACATTTCCTTAAATGTTTATTATTATTTATGAAAGTTTCCGCTATATAGTTATCCTTACTGGGCATTTGAGCTCACCCCTTTTCTATGTTTTATTTTTCCCAGGAAGTGAAGAAGTAAATTATGAATGACCTGTAGAGATATTATGTGGGGATATGAGTGTGGAATATGGAGACAATATTTTTTTGTAGTATTTTTTCACTTTATAATGTAATGTAAGACTTATGAATATATCTAGTGTTTCCAAGGCTACTAAACCAATCAATCTTTCGAGATTTGACCTTTCTTGGGATCATGCCAATGTTATGTAATAATGCACCGACTCTAGGAAACAGGGGTCGGGGCGTTACAAAGATAACATAGACTACATATAGTATATAGAAATAAAAAATAATTACCTACATCATTTAAATTTATTTATAATTTTTAGTGATTAAATAATTACCATTAAGGAAGACACAATAATGATGTAGATATTATTTTATTAATACAAATATAAAATAAATGACTCCAAAAATATGAAAAGAAATAAATTTTTAATTAATTAATGTGATCCATGAATTTTATAAGAGAATATGAAATGTTAATAGTATATTTGATGATTTTTTTGAAGTTATATTCAATTTTAATTTTATTTAAAATCAATGAAATGAATAGTGTCAAAATTCCTACTATTGATATTTTCTAAAAATAACATTTTATTAAATTTTCTAAAAATCAAAAAAGCATTTAAAAATTAAAAATTGATAATTATAGGGTCTAAATTTTATAAACTATTCATTTATTTTCAATTGACACCATATAAGTAAATATTTATAACTATTTAATATTTATAATGTTATTACCATAATTAAAATGAAATAGATTAAATAAGGATAAATCAAAATGATAAGTTTTAAAAAAATTAAATCATTTATAAAGCTTATTGGTTGAGAGAATTTAGACCCATAATATTCTTATCATCTAATTAAGATAATTTCGATCCATTTTTATTTAGAAATTAATTATATTAATTTTATATTTTTGTTGTTTCCAAAGGTGCCCCTCCCCTCTGAAAAAAAAATGGAACTTATCCTTCTCTTTAATTCACTCTTATAAATCCCTCTAGTTAAGCCAAACCCTGCCCATTTCACCTCCCAACTTCCTTTAATAAATCCTAGATTCCATACATTGGGCAGAAAGTCATCCAAAAGTGTCATTTTGTGCAAATCAAAAAAAGACAGCTAAAAGAGAAGTAATTGTCTTATCACCTCTTCCAATGTTCTTTTCATCTTATACATATTCTATATAAGTTTATTACATACTAAAGTAATAACTCCAGTATATTCTACATTATGATATGTTATTATAATTAGGGTACAACCTTCTACCTCCTTTTACCCATCCTACGAATAAGAATATCACCATGCGATCATACGTACGGTTTATCATCTCCACGTCGTGCTGTAATTTTTTATTCAAAAATACTTTAATTGGATGGGTATAATGATGAGTATAATGGATTAAAATAATTAAAATAACATGATAATTATTATATATAATTAATATATCATCCAATTCCATAGCATTTAACCAAAATGGGAATGTTATTGTCGCTCATGCATACGTACGACATACCGTCTCTGTGATGCGATGGGACTCATCTTCCATGATCACGATCCAATAATTATTATAAAAAATATATTATGAATATGTATGAAATATATGAGATAATAATGATTCAATAATTATATATGTATGTATGTACATATGTATGTATGTATGTATGTATGTATGTATGTATGTATGTATGTATGTATGTATGTATGTATGTATGTATGTATGTATGTATGTATGTATGTATGTATGTATGTATGTATGTATGTATGTATGTATGTATGTATGTATGTATGTATGTATGTATGTATGTATGTATGTATGTATGTATGTATGTATGTACATTATTTCATTCTCTTACTTCCATTCAATACAATTAGAAATCAGAAACAACATCCATGTTTATGTATGACCTACCATCTTCATAAACGGTGTATTTCATTTCATATATATATATATATATATATATATATTCTGAAAAAATATAATTTATAAATCATTTTTTACATTCTAGAAGAAAATAAATCATGATCTATGTAATTTGATCAAGAACATCAAATCAAAACACGTACGATAAACAAAGTGATTATTACGCGAAGTGTTGCCTTAACTATAAATTTTTTATAAAAGGGAAATATAATGTCATAAACATATCATATATTATATCATAAATATAATTAAAATTTTTATATAAATTAATAATATGCTAAAACATTATACATGTTTTTTGGAATTATTTGGACTGTATCAGAACTAAGGTATAGGAAGTTGGTCTCACTTTTAATTTTCTAGAGATATAAGATATGTTTACCACCTATATATTGTGTGTGGTATAAGTAATTACACAATTATATTTCATAACATGAATACATTTTCATCATGGTATTTAATATTTTATTTGAATATTTCAGGCTTGTAAGAACCTAAGTTTTGAGCCTATATGAATTTTAAATTTTCTTAATGTCATTCCATTGTAGGGAACTTAGACGGCGTGTGATTCCGAGCCCCAGTGTGGCTGGAAATAAATTTTTATGTGCGTTCACACTGAACACACCAAATAAATAGAATAACTCCTAAATGGTTGCTTTCATGAGAAAACTAAGGGAATCGTTGAGTCTGGAGAATGCCATTTACCATAGGAGGGGTGTAACATTCACGTGAGTGGCCCTTCTATGGAAAACGCCACCAGGGGTATTTTTATAATTTAGTGTCCTCGGGCGTGAACTTTACAAAATCTGAAAGAAATATAAGATTAAAATTCTAATACCACCATTACTCTCTAAACATGGATTTTACCCTAGGGGCGGCTTAACCCCAACCCCGTCGAAGGTTCAGTTACGGGCCCACTAGTGGGGGGGTGGGTGGGGGGGTTTAAGACTAAATTAATTTTAATTAATTGAGTTTATCTACTTAAACCCTTCTTCCACCCCCACCCCTCTAATCCCCTTCCATTTTCTCCATATAGGAATACCTCTCAAGAGGCTTCATGCTTCCCCTCCTCTCCAACAAGGTGGTGGTGTTTCCGTCGGACCGTTCGTGAAGCTTTGGGCTACACCCAATGAGGTAGGAATTGCGTTTTCATTTTTAAATTCCTCATAAACCCTTAAACTCAAATTCTTGCATTGAAATGTGGTTTTATTGTTGAGTGAAGCCCATATTTTAATAGTAATCAATGGGATCATTCTAAATCTATTCTCGGATTGAAAATCTGAGTCCTAAGACGCCCGGGGTGGCCCTGGGAAGTTTTGTGGCCAAATCTTTGGTTTTCCTATGGTTCCGGAGCTGTCCAGTGGTCGACGCGGTGGTATGGTGATTCCCATGTGGTGTTCTAGAAGTTCCTAGGTGGTCGCAGTGGTCCCAGGTGGTATCGGTTCTCCCAGGCAGCAACAACACTCACGAGCGGCGACGGTAGGCTCCCAGGTCGATGGTGCGGGGCGTGACGGGAGTCGCGGCGCGCGACCCTGTAAAGGAGAGCGAGACCCACCTTCACCGGGTCTCCGTGTGGGAAAACGACCGGCCCTCGTGGAAAATTAGTGCAGGTGGACCGGGGATTAGTGGTCAGACCATGCAGAGGGGCCGCGGCCTGGCGCTATGGGCCGGGCCGGCCGGCGCGTGCCGGCCTAGTCCGGGTGGACCGGCCGGACCAGGCCGGTCCAGCCCAAAGGGGTTTCCCCCTTCTCTTCGGACCTCTGTAACTTCCACTACGGGTGTCTGTTTTTTGTTCCGTCTATGGTAGGGCAATCCTCAGCTCGAGATGGAAGCTTTAAGATGGTCTCATGTATTTTTAATCCCTGATACAGGGGCCCAGTGGCAAGTCTCGCTCGTTAAGTACCTCGCTGGGATTCTTCTTTCGGATGGCACGAACACCTCCAGATTCCGTTTAAGGCCCTGTCAGCAGTGTTGTGAGCCTATCATCGAGAAGAAGTTTTCTAGGGTGGTTTTAGGCGTTGAAGTTGGATTTGATATATGGGACCCACGGGCCATATTTTATGTTGTGAGCAGCTTTTTGCGACATTTTCATCAGATGTCCATTCAGGGTGAAAGAATAGCCATTTCAATGTGTTTTTATGAGAGCATATCAATGGTGCAGTTCGCCTGACCTCTTTCTAGACCGAGGTGTGGACCTCATGAGAAGTCGTATGGGCATAAAGCAGTGTTGAATAACTTTTTCATCGGGTGTCCGTTTCCAACGAATAAGTAGACTATCTCGCATGTTTTTCCATGAGGATTACAATGGTGTAATCTGTTTGGGTGTGTAGATCCTCTTCAGAGATCTCATTAAATGTGGAAAAATGAAAGGGAATTGGTCTGTGTTCCCGTTGATGTAATCCGACCTAATGCATAGTCACAATGTTAGCGATGCCCAGAGACGGTTCAGGCAGTGCGGAGTTACCAAACCAGTTCAGAGTTTACCCTCCAGCGGGGCTGGGCAGTGGGTTACCCACCAACGTATTTGGGTTTACCCTCCAGTGAGGCTAGGCAGTGGGTTACCCATTGAACTTAGGTTTTACCCTCCAGTAGGGCTGGGTAGTGGGTTACCCATTGATTTTAGGGTTTACCCTCTAACAAGTTTGGGCAGTGGGTCACCCAACGACCTTTTCAAGTTTACCGTCCAGTGGGGCTGGGAAATGGGTTACCTGATGAATTATTTTAGACTCATCCCTTTCTATGAGGATAGTCAGTGATTTTCTCAGTGTTTACTGGAGCGGGAATTTTTTTGGTACAGTTTAGCGATGAGGTAGCTTTGGAATGCGGAAATTTTGGGCATCAGTGATGGCTACCCATAAAACTGTTGACGACATGTCCTATGCTGATCTTGGAGATATAGATCCCCTTACACACTCATTTGGGATTCTTGGTGAGAATATATATATACACCCTAATTCCATTCCCACTCCTTGGGTTCAGTTACTCTCCTTCTAGGATGGGAGATGACACGCGGGGTATGCCACGTTTTTTCCTTGTCTAGCTCCTTATGGTCAGACGATCCTACTTTCTTTCATTTGTTGGGTTTAATTGCACTCTATTTTCTATACTCTTTCACTAATAATTGTTCTATCTACTTCTCACCATTTTAGTACCTCCTTTGTTTCTCCCTTGAGCTTTCATGGCATCCAACTGAGTATCTCTATACTCACCCCTTCATGGGCTTCATCTTCACATGGTGTGCCCTTGTAGATGACGGACAGGTCGATCGAGACTATGGAAGAGCATAGAGGACATAGGATCTTGGGATGCGTTTAATAGTCATAGTAGGACTTTCATTTATGAGACTCACTAGTTGTTTAATTTTATTTACCTGTTGCCAGGTTGTGGCACCTTTCAGGTTGGGCACGTGTTTTTTCCTTTTTCTATTCAGTATCTTGTCAATACTTGTTCTGTTTTATAATTTGATTCGTGACTATGGTTGGTATATAGTTGTTTGTCTGTTGGTTTTCATTTTAACTCTACACTTCTGCATTAAGGGGGATGTTTGTGTGTGTGTATTAGTGTTTAGGAAATGGCCTCCCTGATATTGTTACACCTTCAGTGCTTGTCCCCAGCCCCTAGCCTATGGAGGCGCGCCTGGGGTTGTTGCTGCTCGGGATCAGTAGGGTCAGGTCGTGACAAAGTGTTATTAGAGGGCTGGTTCATTCCTTGGGGAGTTTTTCAGATGTCCCTAAAAAGGAACTGGTTGGAATTTAAGGAAATAGTGTTGACATGTCTCGAGAGTGGCTCTAAGGCCAGGGAGTCGAGTGATGGTACGGGTGGCCAACGTATCAATTCACCAGGACCCAGATAACCATCTTTTCGACTCAGCATGTTGAAAACTTTATTGTAGGGAACATTGGACCATCCATCTGGTATGATTGAGTCTTTGATTTTCTTTGTTGAGTCATCTACCCATTCTGATTACTGTTATATATATATAAATATATATATGCACATATGATCACGGTAATCCTTGATAATTTTTAGGATGCCCCCATAATAATAGCTAGCCAGGTTACCCACTCTAGTTCGTGACGACGACCTGGAAAGCGATGAGGCGTCAGTTCAAGGACCCTCATGTGATCCTCTTCCACCAAGTTCTTCAGCAGTACCCCCACCACCTAGAGAGAAGTAGTTAGAACTAGCATCCTAGGCCAAGTTTTAGCAGAGGCTGAGTGCGCTCTGATACTTCTAGCGTCAGCGGCCGCAGAAGTTCTGCGGTGACCCAGATCCCCATGTATTGGAAGACAGACTAGAGTCCATGGACTATATTTTCAGGTTGGTAGGGACATAAGTGGACCAAATGGTAGCCCTAGCTTCAAGACTTTTCCTCCGGATGGTCGGGCATTGGTGGGGCTTGATTATGCAGACCCATGATGAGTCATCTCTCACGTGGGATAGCTTCTGGCAGCTCTTCTGGGAAGAGTAATCCCCCTCTTTTTTATGCTTCATTCAGATTCAGGAGCTTCTGGAGCTGAAGACGAGGGGGGTGACTGTGGCATAGTAATCGGACCGATTTATGGATCTGAATGCTACTCGTAGGATATAGTCTGTGATAGTTACTTCTGGGTGCGGAAGTTTGAGCAGGGTCTTCGAAGGGAGATCAGTGCTAGTGTAGTACCCTTTTGCATCCCTAATTATGTCGGGGTGCTAGAGAGGGTGTTTGTGATGGAGAGATTCTTGGCTGAGGGACCCCAGCTGATAGGGCCTAGCAGTTGCAGCTTCAGAGGAGAGTCTACGGTGATAGTCATGCAGCATAGAGTAGAGCATTGGTCAAGGATTCCCTTCCATGAGCAGACACAAGGGTAAGGTCGTATACCGCAGTGGTTCCGTGGAGCACCAGGTAGTTAGGAGAGAGATGGTGTTATGCCTGTGACAGAAGGGGTTACCTAGCATTTGACATCCCAACCAGGTTTATCGAGCAGCCATGGTAGGAAGTGGGCACACTGCAGCAGCAAATGTAGCGTTGTGACTAGGGATCCCCCAGGTGAGGACAGGGAGGTCCTTCGGGAGGCATCACAGGCAGAGTGACTAGACCTGGAGGTCTGAGACGGCGTTTCAAGGTCCTTCCACCACCACCACCGTGCGACCCACGTCAGACTTAGGGAGCTAGAGTAGGTTTTACATGTTGATTTCGGATTTGGGTGTTTGTGACCCCCCAACACACCAGATGGTATGAGGTACACTTTGTGTTTACTCTAAGCTTGCTTCAATACTAGTAGACCCAGGCTCCAACCACTCCTTTATGTCACTGCTTTTGGTATATGAGTTGGAGCTCCCTGTAGAAGTGTTGATGCCTGCACTTTGCCTTGAGATTCCTACCGAAAGTGCCTCCTTGGTGACCTTTATCTGCTGAAAGTGCGAATTGTCATTCGGAGGAGGGTGTTTCACATGGGACCTAATCGTCATCACGATGGAACATTACAACATCATCCAGGGCATGGATTGGCTTTCTATGGTTCATGCCCAGATCTACTGTCATCACAGACAGGTCAAAGGTGTGTTTTATGATGGGATGAGGTTCACCATCCTCGGTGAATGAGACCTCATGGCAGAGCAGATGGGAACTCTAAGCAGGAGACCACAACCTTTTTATCATCAGTTGGAGAGCATGGTTATAGGAGAAGCATACACTAGAGGCACCTAGATCCCTACTGTTGTAGAGGACTACATGGACATCTTTCCTAAGGATGTCATGGTACTACCTCCGAGTTGAGGGATGGAGTTCTGTATTTACTTGAAGCCTGGGACTTCCCCAATATCATGGGCAGTATATCAGATGGCACCCATATATCTTTGGGATCTATGACTTCAGCTGGATGACCTTCATGAGTAGGGATTCATCAGGCCCAATCTGTCCCCCTGGGCAGCTCCGGTTTTGTTTTTGAAAATGGTATATGTGAGTCTGTGTCTTTTTGTAGATTATCATCGCCTAAATCAGGGCACGATAAAGAATAAGTACCCCTTTTCGAGGATTGATAACCTCTTTGACCAGTTGAGAGGTGTGAAGTGGTTCAAAAAGATTGATCTTCGATCCGGGTACCACTAGTTGTGGTTTTGTGAGGCTGATATCCCAAATATGGCTTTCCATTATCGATATGGGCATTACGAGTTTTTGGTGATACCCTTTGGTGTGACAAATTCCCCTGTCATTTTTAGGGCTTTGATGAAATAGATCTTCCAGTCGTACATGGACTGGTTTTTGGTTGTCTTTATTGACGACATACTTATCTACTCTATGATGGAGGAGGAGCATGCAGAGCATTTGAAGATGTCCCTAGACTTACTCTGGGAGCATCAGTTGTAAGGGAATCTCTCGAAGTGTCAGTTTTGGATTCATGAGGTTCACTTTTTGGGGAATGGCATTACGGAGCAGGGATTGGCCATAGATCTTGCAAATATAGAGGTAGTGCATGCCAGGGAGCCACCTAAGAATGCATCATAGGTGCATAGCTTCCTTTATTTTGTAGGGTACTATTGGAGGTTCATGGAAGATTTCTCCAGGATTGCTTTCCCTTTGACCACATTTACATGGAAGGGATGATCGTTCACCTGGAATAATCAGTGAAAGAAGGCCTTGGAGGAGTTGTGATAGAGGCTGACTAATGCTCTAGTGTTGCGGCTTCTATAGGAGGGCATTGAGTTTGTGGTGTACTGTGATGCTTCAGAAGCTGGGATTGTGTGAGTGTTGATGACGCAGTGGGAAATGATTTCATATGGGTCGAGGCAGTTGAAGCCCCATGAGCAGAATTATGCGACCCATGATTTGGATTTGGATATGGTAGTCTTTGCCTTGAGGTTATGGAGACACTACCTTTTGGGTGATCATTTTTTGGTCTACTCAGACCACCAGAGCCTCAAGTACATCTTCACTCAGAGGGATTTGAATCTAAGGTAGAGGCGCTGGCTGGAGTTTCTGCAGGACATTGATTTCGAGATATTCTACACTCTAGGGAAGGGAAACTAGTAGTAGATTCTCTTAGCAGGAAGTCCCATACTCGTTTAGTGCGGGATGCTTCAGAGCAGTTGGCTTCCCTATGGCTGACCTTGGTGGAAAAGGAGGGTACGACTTTTATATAGTCGATGGTGTTGACTCCTTCGCTCCTTGAGCATGTGAGAGAGTCGTAGTTGGGGGATGTCAATAGCGAGGTACTTCATGATCATATATCCATGGGTGATGCACCTGATGGGTATTTTGAAGGAGGTAATCATGAGATCCTATTCCAAAGGTAAGCTATAGTTCCAGTTGATATGCGGGAGGAGGTGAAGCAGGAGTTCCACGCTTCTCCCTTGGTTGTACATCCCTGTGTGGGGGAAATGTAAACAGACCTTCGGTGGTATTTTTGGTAGTTAGGTATGAAGTTGAGCGTTGCTGAGTTCATTTCTCAGTGTCTTACCTGTCAACATGTGAAGGCTGAGCTACAGGTTCTGGTAGGGTTGTTGCATCCCCTTAATATCCAGGAGAGGAAGTGGGGTGACATATCTATGGACTTCGTCATAGGGCTTTCGCACCCAACGAAGGTCCATGACTTCATTTGGGTGATAGTGGACCGACTCACGAAGTCAGCGTACTTCCTTCCCATCAGGGAGCAGAGCTCGGTGGAGAGTATAGGGAAGCTGTACGTTCGAGATATCGTCCAAATTCATGGAGTACCATCGACGATCATCTCTAACCATGGCACGCGGTTTATTTCGTGATTGTGGTGAGACCTGCAGGAGGCATTCTGGACTCAGGTGCGGTTGAGTACATCTTTTCACCCACAAACCGACAGGCTGACCGAGTGCACTATCCAGGTGTTGGAGGATATGCTTAGGGAATGCGTTTTAGACTTCTTCCTAAGATGGGAGGATCACCTACCATTGGTGGAGTTTGCATACAACAACAGTTACCACTCTACTATCAGCATGGAACCCTTTGAGGCCCACTACGGGAGACCTTGAAGGTCACCGTTGTACTGGATGGATGATGTGGAGACCTCCCTCATGGTCCCAGAGTAGGTGCATGTAAAGAAAGAGAAGGTTATGGTCATTCGTGAGTGGATGAGTATGGGTCAGAGCATACATAAGTCCTACGCAGATTGTCCTTGTAGGCCTTTGGAGTTTGATCAGAGGGACCACGTCTTTTTTAGAGTCTCTCTATGGAATGGTACACGAAGGTTCAACTAGGTTGGAAAGCTATCCACGAGGTTCATTAGGCCCTTTGAGATCTTGCGTTTGGTTGGTGAGGTCGCCTACCATCTTGATCTACCCCCACATCTGGAGAGTGTGCATGAGGTCTTCCATGTGTCGCAGCAGAGGAAATACGTGTACGAACCCACACAAGTTATCGACTTGGGAGAATGGACATCGGGGATGGAGCTTCCTTTGCAGAGCACCTGGTGGTGATTGAGGACCGACAGGAGTGGAAACTGCGTGGATAGACCATTTCTTTGGTTCATGTGATGTGGTAGCACGGGAGGGTGTAGGAGAGAACCAGGGAATGGGTGATCCAGATGCGGGCTCAGTATCCTGAGTTATTTTTGTAGTATTGTTTTTGGGGATGAAAAACATGAAGTATGTAATGATATAACAACCTGAGTTTAGAGCCTGTAAGACTTTGATATTTTATTAGTGTTATTCGAGAGAAGGGCTATGGCAAACCTGCTTTTTATTACAACTTAAACATACTTTATTACATAATAATTCACTTGATACAACAAATAAGATCGAGAGGTTTAGTGTCTTTGGGGATTAGGATCATTACATAAAAACGTAAATCATGAAATACATCATCTTTATTGAAAACATCCTTGACATGACCACTACATTCCCTCGTACTTAGCATTGCATGGGATAACCTGAGGACATGCATAAGAAAAGGGTGAGCTATAAAGCCCAGTAAGGGAGTACACATGGAATAACATGAGGAGTACAATACATGTTAGACAATAGGCTTATCAATAGATCATAAAATAAACATGAACATAAAGGCATGATAAAGCATGATAATCATAACATGGAAATGTGGCAACAACACTTAACATGGATTTAGCATGAGCCAAGGCTCATTGCACATAAAGCATGAGTAAACCCTCATTGCACATGAACCACGAGTAAACCCTCGTTGCACTTGAATTATAATGATTCAACACTCATTGCACATGACGTATCATGATACTATACTTTACCCAATGCATTGGAGCGCTATAAGGGCACACCCTTCTTAAACATTTCATTTCATGCATAAGTGTTCCACATGGATAATAAAACATGGATTCATAAAACATAATCATTTATTCCACGATAAAGGAATGTTGAATTCATACATGAAACTTTATAATCAATAAGTAAATTTTCATAAAGGTGAATACCCTTGATGGAGAAATGGGCATGGTATTCACTATACAAAGACATTGGCTTAGAAAATCAGAGCGATTTCGACAGCGTAACGGCGTGACATAAGAATTCATAAAAAAGGTTGATGAGATAGAAAGGGGTTACTCATCATATTTACATGTAACGGAATGTAAGGAGGTCAAATAGATACATGTCCCAAGAATTTTAATGTAATTTATATTCATGATACAAATGTATTGCTTGAATGTAAAGGAGGAGAGAGAAGTTCCTTTTGGAATTTCGGTATAGTAACAGGTGTACATGGGAGGAATTTAATGAGAGAGAAAGGGGTCTCCCATAATTCAAACAATAAGAGGGAAGTATGGGGGAGGTTTGAAACCATATCCCAACATTCATAATTGAAATTAAAAGGGCAATACAACTTAAAGAAAATTGACAAAAATGAGAAAGGAAGAAAAAACCCTTACTTGGAAGTGTGCTTCCAAAGGATAGAGAGAGGCCTGTGAGAGGCTTCTTGGGAGATTGGGGAAACATGGGGGGATTCTAGAGAGATTTGGGAAGAGGTTGGGCGAACTACAATGGATTTTAGTGAGGAGTAAGTGGGATCATGGGTGGGTTTATATATGAAAGGTGAGGGAATTCTTTATTATTTAGGTTTGGGTCCCCTTACATTAAATTAATCCAAACCACAATCCATCCCATGGTTTTTGCCCATAGTTTTTGGAAAAGGGGAGAGGAAAAAATATTTTATAAGAACCAAGTCCGAACTTCTTAAACTAATAAGGTTGCTTATGTGGAGTTGAGTCACACTCCCATGGAAATTAATTTAAAAAGGCAAAGTGTTGAATATGTCTTGAGGGGTCCATTAATGCTTTGAAAAGTAAGTAAAACAAACAGAAAATCACATTATTTTAATGATAAAACATATATTGGCTGAACATAATGATTATTGTATTTAATTACATCACTATTGGGTCATTATGATGTCATAAAACACATTATATATTTAAACGGTGTTTAATTTTTACCCAAAAATTTGACTGTCTCAGAAAATTATGAAAAATTCACCGTTGGATAACTTCGATGTCATGATTCCAAAAATAACATTTATTTTATCGAAATAATTTTCTAAATATGTGAATTTTCACTTTTAAAATAAAAACCGACGTTTATCGATAATTCACGGGTTTTGACAGAAATGGCTTTCAAACCATAATATAACATTTTAATTGCATTCATAAAATTATAAGATCATTTATATTTAATAAAAATTAATTTAATAATAAGATTATTATTTTATTAAAATATTATTTAATTCAAAAATCCCTTAATTTAGTAAAATAGATTTCCTAATTATGTAATAACTAAAAACACCATTTGTACTTTAAAAACTATTTACAATGTATTAAAAATGACTAGAAATTATATTCATTACTATATAAAAAAATAATGTACATGAACATAGTACTACTTATTTGTTACATAACCCCTTAAAACAGCCGCATAAGACCTAAGGGTAAGGTGTGTGATGGTGACAGACTCTTGGGGTGGCTCGGATAACATCGCTCGAGTGGTAATTTCAATCAACTTCCACTTTTCCTGCAAACGGTCACGTTCGAGCTTGACATGATGAAGCTCAGCTTGGGCTTGGTCAAGGGAGAAGCCCAAAGAAGCCACCTCTTTTATGAGCTCTGACAAATGGTCTTCGTGTGGGGAAATTATACTGGATGAGGCCATCGCTTTCTTTGTCTGAGTAAAAAATTGGGTTCGTTAAAGCCTTATATTTATACTAATCATGTGATCACTGTTCAATGACTATAAAAGTAACGGTCACAACTATTATCATAAAACCAAAGAAGTTGACATTTTATAAAACATTTTATATAAAGAGACATTTAATAAGATCAAGAGGGGTTTCCATTAATGAAACTTTGGGTTGTTACAATATTCCCCCTTAAGAAATTTCGCCCTCGAAATTTTCCTTTTCCCACACTAAAACAAATGTCGGTAACTCAGCTTCATCATATCCTCTGATTCCCAAGTTGCTTCTTCAAACTTGTGGTTTCTCCACAACACCTTGACGAGAGGCGTTGTCTTATTTCGTAGAACTTTTTCTCTACGATCTAAGATCATCACTGGTTTCTCCTCATAAGAAAAATCATCTTCCAACTATACCACCTTAGAAGAGAGTACATGTGAAGGGTCTGGTATGTAATTTTTTAAGAGGGATACATGAAAGACATCATGCACCGTAGCCATAGTAGGTAGAAGTGCTAGTCGATAGGCCACAACCCAAACACGGTCAATAATCTCGAAGGGGCCGATGTACCTTGGACATAACTTCCCTTTCTTTCGAAACCTCATGACCATCTTCCACGGAGATATGCGTAGAAACACCATGTTTCCAACTTTAAACTCAAGGTCTCGTCGACGATTATCTGCATAACTCTTCTGTCGACTCTGGGCTACCTTGATATGCTGATGAATGGTTTTCACCTTCTACACCATTTCCTTGACCACTTCTAGTCCATGCAGCTTACGTTCACCGACCTCATCCCAACATGCCTGTGTTCTGCACCTTTTCCCATACAGGGCTTCATATGGTGCCATTTGGATGCTCGAGTGGAAACTGTTATTATAAGAGAACTCAACAAAATGAAGATGTTGATCCCATCCTCCTTTAAAGTCCATTGATCATGCTCTCAACATATCCTCAAGTGTTTGTATAGTCTGCTCGGATTGGCCATCAGTTTGAGGATGATAGACCGTACTGAAGTTCAGTTCAGTATTCAGAGAATGTTGAAGACTCTTCCAAAACTTAGAGGTGAATCTTGGATCTCAGTCAGACACAATAGATATTGGTATTCCATGCAACCTTACAACTTCCCTGATATATATCCGCGCCAGTTGATCCAATGAGAGATCCTCTCGAATAGAAATGGATTGTGCAGTCTTTGTAAGATGATCCACAACAACCCAGATTGCATTGTTTCCTTTGGATTTCCTTGGAAGTTTGGTGACGAAGTCCATGGTGATGTTCTCCCATTTCCATTCTAGTATGGGAAACGGTTGCATCATCCCCTTAGAATTATGCCTCTCTGCCTTCACTTGCTGACACACCAGGCACTTTGATGTATACTCAGCGATCTCCTACTTCATATTATCCCACCAAAAGTTTTCTCGGAGATCTCGATACATCTTTGTGCTCCCTGAGTGAATAGAGAAATTTGAACTATATGCATCATACAAAAGTTCCTTCTTCAGCTTCGGACTTGATGGAACACATAGTCTTTTCCCAAACCGCACAATTCCTTCCTCATTAACAATAAACACCGAGGATTTTCCCTTTTTGATAGCTTCCAATTTTTCTTGAATTCCCACATCATCCTTTTGAGCATCCTTTAAACTTTCCAAAAGAGATGGTTGAGCAATCATTTGTGAAAGGATTGATGATTTTACATTCTTTATGATTACCATGTCCATCTTTATCAAATCTAAGAAGATTGGATCCTTCTCAATTCTCATCATTGATAAAATTGTTGGATCCTTTCTACTTAGGGCATCTGGCATCTTGTTCGCATTCCCAGGGTGGTAATGTATTGAACACTCATAATCCTTGATGAGCGCTATCCATATTCTCTGGTGCATATTAAGCTCTTTTTGTGTGAATATATATTTAAGACTCTTGTGGTCAGTATATATCTCACATTTCTCTCCATAGAGATAATGTCGCCAGATTTTCAACGCAAAGATCACCACTGCCAACTTCAGATCATTTTTTGGATAGTTTTGCTCAGGGATTTTCAACTACCTTGAGGCATAAGATATCACTTTATCATTTTGCATCAGCACACAGCCTAAGACCTTGATTGAGGAATCACGGAATACCACAAAACGTTCCCCACTTGTGGGTAAAGTGAGCACGGGCGCAGTGATAAGCCTCCTTTTCAACTCCTTGAAGCTTTCTTCGCATTCATCACTTTAAGAAAACTTTACTCCCTTTCGAGTTATCTTGGTAAGAGGGTTGGACAATCGTGAGAAATTACTCACAAATCGTCGATAATATCCAGCTAACCCCAAGAAGCTACGGATATCCGTCACCGATGTTGGCTTCGACCATCCCTCAATTGCATCTGTTTTGGAGGGGTCCACAGATATATCATTGCTTGTGATGATATGGCCCAAGAATGAGACTTCCTTCAACCAGAAATCACACTTGTTATACTTTGCATAGAGCTTCTCCTTTTGCAAAGTTTCCAGTACAGTTCTTAAATGCTCCTCATGATCCTCCTTGGTTTTGGATTATATTAGAATATCATCTATAAATACTACCACAAATTTGTCAAGGTAATGTCTAAAGACTCTATCCATCAAGTCCATGAAGATTTCTGGAGCATTGGTGAGTCTGAAAGGCATTACTATGAATTCATAGTTCCCGTATCTTGTACGAAAAGCAGTCTTGGGGAAATCTCCCTTCTTCCCCCTTACTTGATAATATCCTGACCGCAAATCCACCTTGGAGAAGTATTGTGCTCCACGCAATTGATCGAACAAGTCATAAATTCGTGGGAGAGTATACTTCTTCTTTATCGTGATTTTGTTAAGTTCATGATAATCAATGCAAAACCTCATTGACCCATCCTTCTTCTTGACGAAGAGGACTGGTGCACCCCATGGTGAAGCACTTGGGCGTATAAACCCTTTATCCAGATTCTCCTGTAGTTGTTTCTTCAACTCTTCAAGCTCAAACATCAATATAACATTTTAATTGCATTCATAAAATAATAAGATCATTTATATTTAATAAAAATTAATTTAATAATAAGATTATTATTTTATTAAAATATTATTTAATTCAAAAATCCCTAAATTTAATAAAATAGATTTCTTAATTAAGTGATAACTAAAAACACCATTTGTACTTTAAAAACTATTTACAATGTATCAGAAATGACTAGAAATTAGATTCATTACTATATACAAAAATAATTTAAATGAAAATAGTACTACTTATTTGTTACATAACCCCTTAAAGAAGCTGCATAAGACCTAAGGGTAAGGTGTGTGATGGTGACAGACTCTTGGGGTGGCTCGGATAACATCGCTCGAGTGGTAATTTCAATCAACTTCCACTTTTCACATAGACGATCACGTTCGAGGATGACATGATGAAGCTCAGCTTGGGCTTGGTCAAGGGAGAATCTCAAAGATTCCACCTCTTTTACGAGCTCCGATGAATGGGCTTTGTATGGGGCAATTCTACTAGATGAGGCCTTCACTTCCTTTGTCTGAGTATAAAATTGGGTTCGTTAAAGCCTTATATTTATACTAATCATGTGATCACTATTCAACAACTATAAAAGTAACGGTCACAACTCTTATAATAAAACCAAAGAAGATGAAATTTTATAAAACATTTTATATAAAGATACATTTAATAAGATCAAGAGGTATTTCCATTAATGAAACTTTGGGTCGTTGTAAGGGCATTCTGACGGCATGTGATTCTCAGCCCCAGTGTGGCCGGAATTAAATTTTTAAGTGTGTTCACCTGGACACACCAAATAAATATAATAACTCTGAAACAGTTGCTCGGATGGGAAAACTGAGGGCATTGTTGAGTCTGGAGCATGCTTTTTACACAAGGAGGTCTGTAACTTTTACAGGAGTGGCCCATCTGTGGAAAACGCCCCCAGGGACGTTTTCATAATTTAGCAGCCTTAGGCCTGAACTTTACAACATCTGAACGGGGTCTCAGATTAAAATTCTGAGACCTCCGTTACACTCAAAACGTTGATTTTACCCTAGGGGCGGCTTAACCCCGACCCCATCAAAGGTTCGGGTACGGTCCCACTTGTGGGGGGGGGGGGTTAAGACATAATTAATTTTAATTAATTGAGTTTCTCTACTTAAACCCTTCTTCCACCCCCACCCTTCACTCCCCATCCATTTTCTCCCTGTATTAATCCCTCTAAAGAGGCTTCAAGCATCCCCTCCTCTCCAATAAGGAAGTGGCATTTCCGGTGGACCGTTCGTGAAGCTTCGGGCTACGCCCAACGAGGTTGGATTTGTGTTTTCATTTTTAAATTTCACATATACCTTTGAACTCATATTCCTGCATCAAAATTCTGTTTTCCGGTCAGGTGAAGCCCATATTTGTGTAGTATTTGATCCGAGATTTCTAACGCTCTTCTTAGATCAAAAATCCGAGTCCCGGGGCGCTCGGGGTGGCCTTGGGAAGTTTTTCGGCCAAACCTTGGGTTTTATGGTGGTTCCAAGGCTGCCCGGCGGTCAGCGCAGTGGTTTGGCAGTTCCCAGGCAGTGGAGATCTCAAGTGGTGGTGGTCCCAGGTGGCAGCGGTGCTCCCGGACGATGGCAGTGGGCATCCAGGTCAGCAGTGCGGGGTGCGACGGGGGTCGCGGTGCGCGACCCAGTGCAGTAGACCAAGACCTGCCTTTAGTGGGTCTCCACACGAGACAGAAACTGGCCCTCATGGCCAGTCCACATGGGTGGATCGGGGCTCAACAGTCGAGCCGCATGGAGTGTCTACGGGCCAGCGTTGTGGGCTGGTCCGGCTAGGTGGACCAGCTAGACCAGGCCAGTCCAGCCCAATGGGGTTCACCCCCTTATCTACGGACACCCGTAACTTCCACTACGAGTGTCCACTTTGCGTGCCATCTATAGCAACGCAATCCTTAGCTCGAGACGGAGATTTTGAGATGGTCTTTGGGATTCTTAATTCCTGTGATGGGGGCTCGGTGGTGCATCATGCTCGTTAAGTACCTGACTGAGATTCTTCTTTCTGGTGGAGCGAACACATCCGAAGTCCGTTTATGGTGTTGTCAGCAGCATTGTGACCCTAGAGTCAAGACGAAGTTGTCCAGGGTAGTTTCAAGCATTGAAGCTAGAGTTGAGTTGTGGGCCCCATGGGCCATCTGTTATGCTGTGAGCAGTGTTTTGTGACTTTTTCATGAGACATCTGTTCGGGGCGAATGAGTAGTCATTTCGGCATGTTTTTTCGAGAGCATCACGATGGCGTTGTTCGCCCAAACTTTTTACATATTGATCTGTGGGCCCCATGAGACACCGTATGGGCATAAAGTGGTGTTGAATAACTTTTTCATCTGGATTCTATTTCAAATGAGTTATTAGTCTATATATTGTTTTTTTACACGAAGAATACAATGGTGTAATCTGTTTGGCAATGCAAAGCCTCTTTCAATATCTCATTAAATGTGGAAATAAGAAAGGACATTAGTCGGTGATCCCGTTCACATACTCCAACCAAACTCATGGTTGCGATGTTAACGACTCCCAGAGATGGTTTAGGCAGTGCTAAGTTATCAGACTAGTTTTGTGTTTACCCTCCAGTAGGGCTGGGCAGTGGGTTACCCACCAGCGTATCAGGGTTTACCCTCCAGCGAGGGTGGGTAGTGGGTTACCCATTGACATTAGGTTTTACCCTCCAATAAGGCTAGGTAGTTGGTTACCAATTGATTTTAGGGTTTACCCTCCATCAGGGTTGGGCAGTGGGTCACTCGATGACCTTTTAGGGTTTACCCTCCAGTGGGGATGGGTAGTGGGTTACCCAATTACTTCTTTTAGACTTAGCCCTTTTAATGAGGCTAGTAAGTTACTTTTCTCTGTGGTTACTAGAGTGGGACTTTTGGTCGTATGTTTTAGCGATGAGGCGACTTTGGCATGCAGGACTGTTGGGAATCAGTGATGGATACCCATAGAACTATTGATGACTTATCCTGGGCTGAGCGTGGAGATGGAGATCCCCTTACGCACTCATTCGGGTTCCTTGTTGAGCATATATATATACATCCTACTTTTTTTCCACTCCTTGGGTTAAGATACTCTCCTTATAGGAGGGGAAAAGCCACACGGGGTATGCCACATTCTTTCCCGGTCTAGCTCCTCATGGTCGGATAGGCCTACATTCATTATTTTGTTGGGTTGATTTGCACTTTATTTTCTGTACTATTTCATTATTCTCTGTTCTATCTACTGCTCACCATTTTAGTACCTCTTTTGTTTCTCCCTCCAGCTTTTGGGTAATCCTACTGAGTATATCTATACTCACCCCTACATGGGATTTTCCCGCACATGGAGTGCCCTTGCAGACAATAGACAGGTCCATCAAGACTACAGAGGATCTTAGAGGACACAGGATCTTGGGCTACATTCAGTATTCATAGTAGGACCTTCAGGTGATAGACTCATTTTCTGTTTAATTTTTTTTACCTGTTGTCGGGTTATGGAACCTTTCGGGTTGGGCACGTGTTTTTCTCTTTTTCTGTTCAGTATCTTGTCAGTACATGTTCTGTTTTAGATGTTGATGCATGATTTTGGTTGGGATATATTTTTTTCTACTTTGGTTTTCTTTTTACTTATCACTTTTTCATTTAGGGGGTCGTGTGTGTGTGTGTACATGTAGTTAGAAAAAGGCCTCCCTAAGATTTTTACACCTTTAGTACTTGTCGCCAACCTCGGGCCTATGGAGGTTGAATTGGAGTAGTTTTGTCTCTAGACCGGCAGGGTCGTGTCATGACAGGGCTAATGATTAAAATGTATTAAGTGGTATTTGACTCTTTGAATGTTTAATGAATTAATACATTCTCCATTTCAATATTCTTGATATTATTTTACATAACTATTTATATGGATATGAAAAGGAATATAAAGGAAATTTTATTTCTCTTCCTAATTTCATTCAAATTTTTTCGAAAAGGAATATTTTTAAGGTTTTATGTATGGGTCAATTTCAAAATCTCTTTATTATCCATGATTTCTTATATGTAAGTATCTACTTGAACATCCTTATCATCCATGTCCATGTTTCTTAAAATTCAATTTGAAATATTATCAAAATTTGTTCAATGTCAATTTTATCCACATTATTGTTTTTATAGATTGTATTGAAAGTATTATTTCCCACATTTTACAAATGAGGTACTTTATATCATTTTAGACAAATTAAGGAATGAATTTTCTCTTATCTTATACGGTGAAAGTGGATATTTTCTTCTGTTATAACACCTTAACATTTTGCAGATTTCATAACAACATTACAAGGTTATTTTGAAAAGAAATTTTTTATTTTAAAATTTTGTAGATTCTAAATGAGTTCAATGTAAAAAACTGATATTTCCCTCAATGAGATTTAATAAATTTATTATATTATTTTCATCCATGTGAACATCTATTATTAGATTTTATACTTGATTGAGGTTCATTTATTATGATAAAATCATCCATGTTGTATTTAATGGTTTTGGATATATTTGAATATGGATGTGATATAATTATATCATTTATGGTTTATGGATAAACTATTTACATTTTGTATGATATTTTTAATACAAATGTTTATGTTATGTTTCAACCTTTTCATAATAGAAATGCATCGCATTTAGTAAGTGATGTGTGTAGCCTACTATATCCCCTAGATTCATCAGTTGGCCTCATGATAAAAACTAGTGTTTTGGCATATGGCCTTGATGGTATGGTAATGGTCTTGGTTCAAGGCCTTAACAATATAGTAAGGGTCTGGGCATGAGGCCTTGACCATAGAGTTATAATGGACAAAATTATCCATTTCTTTATTATGAGATTATTTATTGATATTACATGCAATTATTAGACTAGTATGATAACCATGTGAAAAATTAAATGGAATTATTTAATTTATTATTTCCATATTATGCTAAATATTGTTTTTAAAACACTTATGTTTCAGTTTTATTCCCTGAGTTAAAAGTTTATTCTTATTTATTATCACTTTTTTTGTAATGTTTATCCTTATTGAGCTTCTTAGGTCACCCCTTTATTTTTTTTATTTTCCACAAGATGTGAATAATTATATTTTGATTAACCTGAAGGGATATTCTATGGTATATGATTGTTTTAAATGGGGATAATATTTTTTTTCATTTTAATATGTAATGTAAAACTTATATTTGTATATAGTATATTCAAGGATACTAAAATGATTGGTCATTCAAGGTTTTATGTTCTTGTAATCGTTAAAAAGTATTAAACTAATGCACTGAATCAGGGAAAATGGATTCTAGGAATTATAGTTTAGCCTTGGTGAGGAATAAACTGGAGACAGACATCAGGGCAGGCATGATCCCCTTTTTATTTTATTTTTTCCCTTTTTCTTTCTTTTAATTTTTATTTCCTTCTTTTCATTATATCCTTCTCATGTATTCCCTTGTATAGGTTCCTTTTCCACATGAACGAGAGAGGATTGGTATGGGGAATATATATTGAGATAGGAAGATAAGTAGGAACTATCACAGATCCCTCGACATGTTGGATTGATGTGTGAAATTCATGGACTGCGAAATCAAAAGAAGCGAAGAAGGTTTCCACCCAAAGGTTGTCCGATTTATGTTTTCAATATATATCCTTATATATTTTCTATTTTATAAATTTAAATCATTAATATGGTGTTATGAGGACCCTAATGTCTAGATCTATTGATTTTGGGACGAAAATGGAGAATTTGGGTGGTGTGAGGGTTTTCTGTCTTGGATAACTAGGCTACATGGTGTTTTGTCCAAGGTGACATGTCATGTGTTCTTCCCATTCATATAAGATTATGTTTTTTAGTACACTCCATGTACATGGGTGTACACACCTTGTACTGGTACTTGTCCATGTATCCAAGTACCCATCCCAGAAAACCCGCATTGGGGTACACAACCATGTAAATTACAAAACCAAACCACATGTGGTTAGCACTCCATGTAGATGTACACGACCTTGACAAGTATATGGCCAGGACTATTGAGGGACATGGTCAGGTACCCCGTGTTGGGTAAAAGCTATATACTCACATTACATGTCATCTACCTAGGTATTTTTAATGATCAGGTTGATGGAAGTACATTCCAATGTGGCCCTTTGGTATTACAAGACAAGTGCCGAGGGTGACACGTTGTTTACTGTTACTTTTAAATCCATTTAGGTTTTTTTCTATCTTATTTCCCCATTATCAAATTTGGACCCCAAGAGTATTTCTGTCTGAGTATTTTTTTTTCTTATAGATCATGATGGTGAAACTTGTGGAGCATTCTTAGGAATCTTAATGGGTTTTTTTGGGATTCTTCCTAAATAAATGGTTTCTTCCATCAAAAAACGAATTCAGTCATATCCTGAGAGAGATACATAGCGTGAATGATAGGTTGGGTGTTCAGACCAACCTAGTTTGAGTCTCAATTCTATGATAAGCTAAAAAAATTACCTATGTCTGATTCCTTCATGGTATTAGTATGGGGACATATCCCTTGTGATATGTTTGATTCTATCCTAAGAGTCCATGAGAATAGTTGTTATTGAAGATCCTATGTAGGATGATACTATCTTCTATTTAGTTTCCCAGAATCCCCTGTTGGATGTATTTTCTTATATGTTGGTCTAGGGAGACCCTTGTAGGATCCGTTACCTATTTTTTATACCAAGGATCCCAATTATGATGGCTCTTCCATGCTTTTCAATTTGAGGATCCTATATAGAATTCCTCCTTTTCCTTAAAGCTAGGGATCCTGAGTAGGATGCCTTTTATTGTAAGTTTACATTTGAGGATCCTGAGTATGATACCTATCAGTCTTGGAATTAAGGAACCCAAAGGGATCCCTATTGTTTTACTAACCCTGAGAGGTTACATTGAGTTTCGGTATATATGGTAGTGGGTGCCACCTTAGACCCCATGCCGAACTGGTAAGACCGTGGGGGTATGGCTAGAGTGTTGGGTTTCCTGTTCGGGCCACCAGTATTAATTTTTTTAATATTTTACATTGTTATTATTGATAGAGTGATGGTTACTAAAGGTTATTTTTGGTTAGGGTATATTGTTCCAGATGTGAGGCATCATCCATTATTTTTGGGATACCCAGATGTTCTTCCTATGATCTGTATAGGTTTTTGGGATTCTAAGACGTCCTTACCTCTGATTGATATTCTAAGTCATGTTATTTATGATTTTAACTAGTATATTGATAAGTACTACCTAGTATAGGGTTTTTGATCCTGGATGTATATATATTGTGATTTATATAATTTACATGTCTATGGGTGTTTCCGGGTATCTGGATATTGAGCCTTTCATGTTGGTTTGCATTAATTTAGTGATACTTAGATTCCCTATTATAATAATTCCAGGGACATACTCATAGGATAGTTATAAGTGGTGGGGATGATAATAAACATTTCTTCATATAAAATGTGGTGGGGATGATTACGCTCTCCTTAACTAATGATTGTGATATATGGGTGTGATTTCCCTAATGATAAGTGATGAGGACGATTACACTCTCTTCGACTTGTTGTCGATAGAGGATGATTATTATCTCCTGGGAAAATGATTTATACATCTTGAGTGATACATGTATTGCCTATCGTAGTAATACAGTGTTCAGAATCATTGGATTGTTTATTATATAGATTGCATGGATGTTTCTCCATGTACCTTGATGTGGTAGTGGTCCCCATGGATTCAGAATGATCCTTCAGATTTGATTTCAAGGTTTTCCTTGTAACTTGAAACCCTTTGGATCTGGATTTCTTGGAATCGCATAGGATATGTTTGATAGACATTCTCCTAGGACTAAAACCAGTGACTTTTCTATTTTTCCATCAAGACACTCCAAGGACTTGATGAGGATTCCTTGGACGAGTTCTTTGGATATGGCCCTTCATGGTCTGACACTTGATTACCCGGTGTAGGCAGATATGGATTCCTTCGATGAGTTCCTTGGATCTGGCCCTTAGGTTATGGTATGTGATTACTCGGTGTCGGTTATAGTTATTTGTAGTGAACTTTATAAGATTGATCATTAGTATAGGATATCCTTCTTAATGAATGGAGGTGAGTGCAGGTAAACCCAGATATTGGATGAGTATCCTTCTCTGGTTATGTAGCTTGGTCAAAGATAGTTCTGACGTTTTCTGAAGTAGGTTTATGACAATTGGGATTATAGGTCCAAATATCAACTTAATGTTATAAATTTCAAGTAGCATTACGTCCATCTCAAATCCCTTACATAGGATGTCCAAGTGATCGAGATAATGAACCTAAGGATCGACTGATGTTGGTTTAATTTTATTTCATCCACATACGAGTAAATATTCATATTTATTTATAAATTATTAGGTAGGGTAATATACATGTATATGTATATAGATAAAGAAATACATGGTGGTACTTTCCCAGATGATAGGGATGATGGACCCTGGTATTGACTGTGGTTTCACATTATCGGTTTTACCTTCTTTTTAGTTGTGTTTTAGCAAGGCTAAGCATGTTTCATTTATATGAACTTATAAAATCACATTTATAGGTTTCTTATCAGGGTGAAATATTGAGATTATTTCTCACCCCTTCACAATCAGATCAGTGTACGTGTAGACCTTATGTATGCTTTTCATGTTGATCACAATTGCATGGTGAATGGGGATGGGGCCTATAGTTTCATGTTCAAGCGGAGATGCTCATGTGAGTTCTTCATATTGGGTTTCTACAGTTTGACAATGTCTATGGATTGGGTACGTGGCTTGATTTAGAGTTAGTATTATACCCCTATAATTTTACTTTTAGTTTCTTTTGTACTCCTGTATCATTTTGGTCGGCCGAGTGGGAGACTATGGATTGCTATTCGGGATTTTATGGAATGTAATTTATTATGAAATTTGGTTATATTTCAGTTTATTTACTTCTTAAACACACTTTTTTAGTACTATGTGTGATAATTAGCTATTTTTCATTGTTTTCTCGCTCTGATATGAGTGCATAGTCTCCCCAATATTACACCCTAGGGTCTCACTGCTAGTTGGTTGCCTCTGGCATATATAGAGGCATGAATAAGGCCTCATAACACATAATATGGAAGCACATGTTATTAAACTCTGGGTCAAGATGTTTCAAATTATACCCTTATTACCATCCACGTAAAAAAATGAAAAATGATCACATCACTTTGTGGAGGTGATAATTCACATGTTCGCATGAGTGATGTTATCATTTCCCATCATATATAAAAGAAAATATGGTATAAAGGACATCATAATTACTGAAGAATAATTATTTCATATATATAAAATTTCAAAAATAAATCCATAATAACAACTAAATATGAATTACAATGATTTAAAATGAATTGTATCATTACGTGGTGGTGGTTGTCCACACATCTGCACTAGTGATACTTTTATTTCTCGTTTGATGGAAAGGAGGTGGAAAATGGTTAGTCCATAATAATAATAATTATTATTATTTTTGTTTAAAATAATTAATAAAAAAATTATAATTTATACCATATATTTAGGGATGCTATAAAAAGAAATAAAATTGAAATTACTCGATTAAGAGTTATACATATTTGTTTATAAACCTATATTAGCTCACATATTTATCCTTGAAAGGATACTATTCTGATCTAATCAGATCCTATAGGACATATTTATTGATGTTATTAATGTACTATGGTAGTTATTGTCCAAAATATAAGGCTTATTAAGTTTTATGATTATATAATAGGTGGTATCCTTCTAAAAGGGAGGGAGAGTACACAATTGGAATTTTTTGAAATATTGAAATATAATAATGTTTTACCTAAGTTAAGAGACACATAAATTAAAAATATTAAAATATATTAATTATAATGTTTAAATTGAATAAATAAATCAAATAAAATTATGATTTTTTATATTTTAAACCATATCTTTTAGTTTAACCCCCCTTGGTAACCCCTTTTTAACCAAAAATGTGTCAACCCAAATTTTTTGCTTTTACAATTCATTATAAAAAATTTAGATATTACTTAATAAATTATAATAATTAAAATGAATCAAAATATGGAGTAAATTTTATAAGATTAAATTTTTAAAATTAAAATAAATTAATTTTAAATTAATCCTTCCAAATATAACAAAATGCATTTTCTGAAAAAATCATTCGTAAGGAAAAAATAGAGTCTACATTCATTCCTTTCCACTAAGAAACTATTATATGAATATTAAAAAAATTATTTTAATATAGTATGTACATATTTTATTAATATCATTCATCAATATAAAATAATTCAATTTATTAAGATAAAAACACAATGTATAGGTAAAATTATTTTTTTAGAAATAACCTCTATTTTAACATTCAAAAGATTTTATTTAAATTTTAAAATGACTCATAAATAATTAATTATTTTTATACATATTCTAGAAATAATTTTTCCTTATTTTTTAGTAATATTCATACCCATTTATCCAATGTTTGGGAGATTACTGACACATTAAAATATAATAAATTTAGTAGTATATCGTGTTTCACTAAAACTCGATCTTATGAGTCATGAATGATATCAAATAAATTAAATTTATTTAAAGATAAATATTTCACAAAATATTATGTTGTTCCATTATACCCCTACCTCTATAATAATTGCATGCTCAAAATTTCATCACTCTCGTAGAAATAATTGGGGATACTTCTGCCTCATCACATATTTGAGTTCCTGCGTAGCTTCTTCAAATTTTTAGTTTCACCAATGGACTTTGACCAGAGGATTGGAATTATTAATTATCACTTTATCTATTAGATAGATAATATCCACTATTTTTTCCTCAAAAGAGATATCATTATCCAATGTTATGACCTATGAGCTCAGTATATGTAATGGATTAGTTATATTCTTCCTCAATAAAGATACATGGAACACATCATGAATCTGGGAGATATTTAGTGTAACCACCAAGTTATATAAAACCTTCATGATATGATCAATAATATTTTATGAATTGATATATCTAGGTCTTATATTTACCATATTTCTAAATAAAACAAACTTCTTTCAAGGATAAATTTATAGGAATACCTTCTCAGCATCTTTGAATTCCAAATCAGAGCAATGATTGTCGGCAAATCTATTATATTGAATCTTTATCTACATTGATGTGATCATAAATAGATCTCGTGTTCTATTATATTTCTTTATATTTATCAATTCCAAATATATTAATTTCTAAAATTTCATCCTAGAACATTGGGGTTTTATACATCATTCCATAAAGGGATTCATAAGAATTCATTTCATTCCTCTAAAAAAATCTATTATTGTAAGAAAATATACCAATGTAAGGTGTTGATCACAACCACATTTTAAATCCATATAAAAATATATAAAAATATATTTAAGGGTGTTAATGGTATTCTTAGCTTCACCATACATTTGATAATGATATACAGTTCTAAAGTAAAACTTTGTATTCAAGTCTTATTGAAGACTGCTCTAGAACATTAATGTAAACTTGAGATTCAAATAAGATACAGTATAATGTCGTACCCCATGAAATATCACCAATTCCTTAATAAATAAACTAGAAGTATTATCATGAGTAAAATATTCTCTGGAGGAAATGAATTGTTCTGATTTTATATGGGGATTGACTATATCCCAAATAAAATTATTCCCTTTAGATGTTTTGGGGAGTCCAATGATGAAATAAGTGAAAATATTTTCCAATTTCCATTATGGTATAGGTATTAATTATAAAATCAACTTAGACTTATGTATATCAACCTTAAATTGATAATATACTAGGAATTGAGATATATACTCTGTTATATCCCTTTTAATGTTATCCCATAAAAAATATACTTTTATATCTACATACATCTTCATAATTTCAAGATTAATAAAGAATGATGAATTTTTGTCTTTATCAAAAATATGATTATTAAAGACTATTATTGGTATGAAATATACTAATTTATTTAACCTTATCATTCTATCACAATCACTATTGAACTCAGGAAAATTTAGCACCTTCTTCTATAGTTCCACATCCTCCTTTTATGCCGCTTTAATACACACATGGATGGGTGTTTGAAAATTATTATGAGAAACATATGATTTTTCCCATTTTCTAATGATTTCAAGATCCATATTTTATAAATATAGAAATATTTGACCTCTTTCAATCCTAATAATGGAAAAACATGCTTGGTCTTTCCAACTCAAATCATCAGTCACCTTGTTCTCATTCCCAGGGTGGTAGTGTGTTAAGTTGTAATAATATTTAATCAACTCCAACCAACTCATTTGAAACATATTAAACTCTTTCTACATTAATATATAATAAAATATTTCATGATCAATATATATATATATATATCAAATATTTCACCATAAATATTATTCCTCCACACTTTTAGTGAACAAATTATTATTTCCAACTCCAAATCATTAGTTGGGTAATTTTACTCATGAATTTTCAATTGGTGTAAAGAATAATCTATAACCATATAATTCATCATGAGTACTCATATCAGTCCCTTATTTGATGAATCATTGTAAATCAAACCCCCTTATCTAATATAGGGTAGTGTAAGTACAAGTGTGCTTTCTAACCTTCATCTTAACTCCTTAAAATTTTCCTCACTTTATTTGTCTAATGAAAATTTTCTCCCTTCTGAGTCATATTGTTTATTTAATTAGATAATTGTGAGAATTATCTCAAAAAGTTTTGATAGTATCCTTATAACCCCAGAAAACTATGGAAATCTACTATCATGGTCCGTATAGACCATTTTTTAATAAATTTTTTATTTAAAGGATACATCAATATACTCTCACATGAGATTACATTACCCAATAACATGACATTCAATAGATGAAATTGATGATTTTTAAATTTAGAAAATAATTTCTATTTAATCAATGTCTTTTATCTGACCCTAAAATATAAATCATCTCCTTCTTTTCTATTAAATTATATAATAATACATTCTATAAATAATACCACAAAAATCAAGGTAATCTCTAGAGACACAATTCATTAGATCCATAATGAAAATATTGGAACCGGTAGGTCCAAATGGAATCAATATAAATTAATAATGAACTTAACTTTTATGTGATGATGTCTTGGATATATGCTTCATCTAGACCATCAACATATGATATTCAGAATGAAGGTCAATCATAATAATGTATTGAGCTCTGTATAGTAGAAAAAAATATTCATCAATATGGGGTAAAGGATACTTGTTCTACATAGTGATCTTGTTATGTTCCAGAAAATAAATGTAAAGACACATCGACCCAAATTTAATCTAATAAAAAAGACTAGGCACACCCCCATGGAGATTCAATAGTGTGTATGAATCCATAAAAAATATTCTCAAGGAGTTTCTTCTTCAATTCTCACAACTCAATTAGGACCATTTAAAATGGAGTCTATAAAATTAGTGAAAAAATCATGTGTTAGTTCTATTGAAAAATCAACATCATGATTTAGGAGAAAAATATTAGAGTATTTAAGGAATACATCAGCATAATCTTGAATAATAGAAATATTTTGATATCCAGTTTCTTCCTAACAATTTGGGACAAATATCCCTCATTAATTGCTAGTAATATCTATATAGTGGTGGTAACATCCATTAGAATTTCATATTCATCCCCAGATTGAAAGATAATCATAGGCTGATTCTAAATATCAAATGTTCCTTCCCTTCCCCTAAAATCGATATGGGATCTTTATAGAGAGATACAGTCAATGCCTAAAAAACATCAACTTAAAATATAGGAAGAATCATAGGATATTCCAAAAGTTCATTCCCATGAACTTATATATAAAATAAGTTATATATTTGAGATGTGATCAAGATACCATCATGATTTTTTTTCTAACTAAACATATAATTGATGGAGTGGTTATGTGATACCCCTAGAAAATTCGTCACATATAAAATAGTGGGTAAATCCAAGATCAAATAATACCTTCAAAATTATAAAGCTTATTGTAAGTCTTCCTTTTAATAAAACACAACAAGGATTATTTATTGATAGGGGTTTAATAGTTCTATCTAAACACGCAATTAAAAATCACCTTTTTCAATGCTAAAAAAGTACTGTTAAAAGGGGTCATTAACATCACTTTTCTATCATAGTTAAAGGGGGTCACTAATAGCACTAAAAAGATGTTTTTAAAGGGTTCCCTTTATCAGTAATAAAAAATGTGGTCGTAATGCCCCCCCCACTTATCAGTGCTAGTAATGTGATGGTAAAGGGGGTCTCTATCAACACTTATAAAAAAGTTAAAAATAGGATGATGCTTTATCACTGCGTTTTAACTATTTTTGATAAAGTTTATATCTCAAAAAATATATATTAACATATATATATTGACATAAATATAATATATATTATTAAAATATGTTTTAGATAAGTCTATATAGTCATTCACACAGAATATATATATTATTTAGAGAAAAAGGCTTATAAAATAACAAAAAAACTATTATAAATTGATAATTTCTTAATTATTATTCAGTAATAGTAATTTAAATGAAATTTGAAGATAATAAAAATAAAAAAATCAATAAAATAACCAATTTAAGTTGAAAACAAAATTTGAAATTAAAATGACCATAACTTTTGATCTGGGTGTCTATTTGGGCTTTACCACATATCTAATCAATGATTGAAAAGATCTCTACAATGTGTTAACTCGGGGTTTCCCAGCCACTTTTTTATGTCAAAAAGGCTAAAAAAGAATTCATTACTGAGTTTTTAGTTGGGGTACACCGGTTTTTTAACATTCGATGGATTTTTAGCCTTGTTTAAGGGGGATATATTGTCATTTTTTAGTGGGAACATAATTTATTTTTTGTTCTTACATCCATATTAACATTATTGTTTTGAAATTTTATCATTAATCAAAATTTTATATGATTTATAATTGAATATATTAATATTTTATTATATTTACTTATAGTAAATAACTTGTATACATACATATATCAACAAATTAACTTGGAAATGTATTTATAAATATAAAAAATATATATTTCTCATTCATTTTATTTAAATTAAAAAAATATCCATTTTATTTACCTTAAAAAATGAAATAATTTTTAGATATAAATTTTATATATACATATGTATGTCTATTAATAAACATATATATATATATATATTAATATAAATATAAATGAATATTACTATATAATGTATTTAAATATATGTAATTTTATATAGTTATATCATCCATTTGAAAATATATACAAATAAATATAAAATTCATTAAATATAGACCATAATATGTATGGCATGGTGGTAAGAAAACTTATGTATCATAAGGGAGGTCCTGGGATCAAATACAATTGTGTTTTAAAATTCGTGGTAGCCCTCTAGTTCCATAGAAGGGGTTGTGCAGCATGAAGAAATATGGGGTAGTCAAAATTACTAAGAAAGGGTCTTTAAGCACTTAGAAAGGGGGTGTTAGTGTTGCATGCAAAAATAGTATTGATTTCATATTTTTAATATCTTTTTGAGCATGGTTAAAATCTAACCTTTAACAATGATAAAAATGACATTCTTGAAGGCACCCTTTAACAGTTCTATGAAAATTAATTGTTAAATTTACCCTTTAACAGTTCTAAAAAATTTGCTGATAAAGGGTGACATTATTAGTGCTTTTTTTAACACTATTAAATACCCCATTTTATCATTTCTTTCAATATGAATGCTTTTGAATCACTGATAAAATCCTTTCACTATAATTTTTAAAGACCTAAATTTTAGTAGTGTTTCACCACTTCATTCTCATGGCCCACTTAAATAGTTCTCCTCACATGAGCTTTTCAATTGTATCTGGGTTTAATGGGTTTTTGTCACTAAGTTTTAGCATTAACCCTTTAATTCACATAGTAATTAGAGCTATGTCTATACTCTTTAATAAGATAGTATTAGAGTGTGGGTGGAACATATAGTTGATCTTTTTAATTATTTCTTTCATTAATTGGACTCTTCACATTCCTATTTTATTCTTTTTCACATTTCCCTTCTATTCCACACTAAAAACACAGAGTATACCCCTTAATCCTTTTTTTGGCCTTCCTTCTACACTTATTACATGAAGTAAAATTAATTATTATTCCTCTATAGGTTTTATTGTTTAAATTTAAATTTATTTAATATTTCTCTTTTTCCCCAAATCTATGAGAATGTTGAGAGTGTCTAAATTCTAACTCTTGATTAAAGTCACATTAAATTATTTCTCCATAACTATAAAATTATCTTATTAATAGAAACTTCTATAGATTTGGTCTCATTCTAGTATAAAAAAGATTAAATTTTCTTTTATGATCTTTGAAAAAACTAAAGGTATAAATTTTAACATGAGTGAAATTTTCCTCATAAATACCAATATATTCTTTCTCCTTTTTGTTTAGTTCCAAAAATATATTTCCCATTTTCAAGTATAATGTTTGGGGAAAATAAATACATAAAAATAAATTATTAAAACATTTTAATGTCATGGATTAAATATTCCACCATTCTATAAAATTATTGATTGGATTCCACTGTTAATCTTCTTCACCTTCTTAATGATATACATTTTGAAAAAATTCATGTTCTGAATAGCAGAGAACATAAAAAAAAATCAATACTATTGATCCATTTCATAGAAATTAGTAGATATAAGGTATCACTAAATTAAGGTGGGAGATTTTCTATAAAAAATAGATTAGTAATTTATTCCTTCCTTTGGTCATTTGGATGATTATAATGATTCATATTATTGTTTATAACATGACAGAGTTTAGTGAGAATAGCCAAAATTTTTCTCAATCCTGCTCCAATTTCATTTTGTCCCCCAGGATGACATTCATTGAATTATCTATCACATTAATCAATGACATGATTCCTCCTAGGTCAAGCTATTGACTAATACAAAGAATCATAGCATGATAAACAATGATAATAGTGAGTAATCATATAATTATGAAAAATAATTCAAATGATGTCTAAATCATGAAACTTTATTTTAAATCTATGACACCTTAGGTGTATCCTAGTTCATTAAAATTCATTATAAAATTAAATATATTATAATGGTTTATAAAGAATATTTTAATTAACCCAATAATACCCCCCAAGAGTTTCAATCCATGTATTGATATTGAGGATCACTCATCATGCCTTGGGGATGAATGAGTTTATAAAAAATCCAACCCTTTTATCGTTGTCACCCCTAGTTTGATCTGTTCTTTATCAATATCAACCATAAAGTATCTAGATATAGATCTATTATCTTGTATAACCACAAAAAAAATCCATTTAAATAAATATTTAGTGTTTTATCCTCTACATAGATTTATCCCCAAGGTTTTTTATAATGTTTTGTAACCAAAATCTTTAAACATTAAACAACCCATTATCTGATACAAACTTAGTTGACCCAATCATTTCATACATAAATATTAAGTAACTTTGGGTGAATATTAAATGCATATTATAATAATAGAAAACCCAAAACCATAAAAGTTTAGAGACTTCAAATACTAGATAAATATTTAATAATATTTAGTGATAGATCTTTAACATCTCCCACAAATATCATCTCATATGTTATAATCATTATACATACCCTAATTAAATCCTTTCTTCAGTATTGGAGGAAAGGAAATATAATAATTGGTAGGATTGGATTATATGAAAGGTAAAACATATGAAATATCAATCAATGATCATATGTGAGAATAATATAATCATAAATATATTGTAAAATGATAATAACTTCCAATAATAAAACACAATCTATCAAATATCATTTATTATAAATCATGGAAGAATTATTTTTCACAACAAAAGATATAATTCATGATTACGTGTAATTGTAAATATTTTATCATGAACTATGAGAACCTATAAAAAGAATAAAAAAAAGTTATTAGCGTAGACATAATAATATAAAATCATTTTATTAGCTAAGTATCACTATAAAGGCTGTCATAATAGATAAATTTCATTTTGAATTCGATCATTTATTTTTTCGTGGTTCACTCTAAACACAATCATATTAGAATGAGTCTCATACTATATTGGCTTCACTACTAAGTCAGATCTTTATTATCTAATTAGATATCCAACTTTACCCAATTTATTAAAGGGATATATAATTGTAATCTGACTCTTCACATAATTGCAAACATACATATGTGTTCCACAAGGTCACTAAACATTATCACTTTCATAATATCATAACCCATGTAAATGAGATATGATTCAAAAAAAATTCATCAAATCAAAACCCATGTAAAAGAAATAGGTTTCTTAATGGGTTCATCATACCTTAATTAACATGTGGGAAAGAAATGGGAACCATAAAATCATCCTTAGATCAACATCAGTATAATACATATAGAGAACAAAATTGATTTTTATAAAAATATCATTCCCCCCATGATTCATAAAAATCTTTAGAGGATTTTGACATAGATAACAAATTCCTTTAAAATATCATTCAATCATTTCCTTGAATACATAAAAAGATATCCTTTTCTTCTAATAACATTTCAAATGAAAATTCCTAGAATATTTAGAAAATAATATTATTTTATAATAGTCAAGAACACTTCCAAACTTATCTTTAAGTCATAAAACAATCACGATGGTGGGAAAATCTGTTCATTCTTTATATCTTAAAATAAGGCATTCCTTTAAAACCATTATAAAATGTTAAAAATCTAATTTTGAAAAAAAATTCCTTAAAAATATTTCTTTTTAAACCACTCTAAATGAATTAAAAGGTCGAGAAAAAAATATATAAAAAAATTTCGGATATTTAAGAACTTTTGTGAGAAAAAATTAAATATTATGGGCATGAAAGAAAAATTTTGACAACAAAAAATGAAATAAGGTTACTTTTTCTTTAAAAACTTTTTATTGATCATTTTAAGTATCAAATACAGTAATGTGGTACTAATAAATAAAATTTTCATGTATAAAAATTGTATAATAAAAATATATGGATTTTAAAGTTTAATAATAATATAATTTCCCTTAATAGAAATTTAGCATAAAAAATCATGAAAAGAAATGTTATTGTAACCTAAACCCCTAACCTCAAGCTCCATATAAATTTTTTTTTGTTTTCAAATATCATTAATAATAATCATAGATTTATTATAAACATATTGAAAAAATATTAATACATAACATGCTATTTATAATTCCCTTAAAAATTTTATTTTCTATTTATAAACTATTTTTTCATTGAAATGAACTTTTAGGTGAAAAAAAAATATTTTACATGCATGTTTCTATTTGATTATCTTATTACTTTTACCTTTTAATGGTTTCATAATCTCTAGAAAATTAACAATGAAATAAGTATCAAATTCATTCATCATATACACATTCATAATTATTTATATAAATCAGTAATGAAAAATGAATTGCATCACTTCATAGAGATAACAGTCTGTATGCACGCATGAGTGACATTTCCAATTTTTTATGTTTTGAAAAAATAAAGGTAAATAATAATTGAGATTTCAAAAATAATTATTATAAAATAAATGACATATATATTCTTTAAATATTCCCATATTAAAATTCATGTAAAATAATACTGAAAAATGAATCGCATCACTTTGTGGAGGTTGTTGTCCAAACGTATGCATGAGAAATCTAATCATTTAATTGTTGACGGAAAGGTAAGAAGGTAGAAAATATATTTTAATTATAGAATTATAATTATTCTATAAATTAAATATATTAATATTAAATCCATCATAATGACCAACCATAAATTATGGTGATGGAAAAAGAATCATACTGTTTTGTGGAGGCATTAGTCCACATGTATGCACAAGTGATACGAATATTTCCCATTTTATAGAAAGAATGTGGGAAATTTTTAATAAATCATAATAATAATAATAATAATAAATTATATTTATTATATTGAATTATTTATTTTATAAAGTATACCAATTATTTAGTTAATTTATAATGAGAAATAAAATTAAAAGCACTCATCTAAGATTTATACATCATCAATAAGAAACCAAAATTTTCTTACACATTAATCCTCTCCAGGGTGGTGTTTTGATCAATATAGGAACTATAGTTCATGGGGAGGGATGTTGGTAATGGATTATGCTCTTTATTATCTTATTTATTATTCTTATGAAGTGGGGGGAATATAAAATATTTGTTTTACTTTTATAAGGCTGAAAGAGGACACGATAGAAATTTTTTATAAGATTAAAGTATAATAATGTATTACTCAATTAAAGTAGCTAAAAATGAAATTATACAAATATAGAATGTATTTTTCTGAAACAACATAAGAAAAACATAATAAATAATGTTTTTTGATATTTTAAACCTTATCCCTTATGTTAACCCCAACCCTCAACAACCCCTTTCTAACCATAGTTTTGGGAAAAATTTATTGGTTTTATTATTCATTATGGCAAAAAATTAAATTAAACTTATTAAATTTTATTATTTATGATCATTCCAAATATTGAATCAATTTTACAATATTCAATTTCAACACGTGTTATAAATATGTTTTAAAATAATCGTGAAAAACTAATTGAAAACCATTTTTTGAAAAAAGAAAGTTTAAGAATAAAATTGAGTTTTCCATTATTCATTTACATGTAAAAACTATTATATGAATGTTAAATTATTTTATTGAATATATTATCTATATATTTAACTAAAATCTTCCATCAATATAGATTAAATTAATTTATTAAGATAAAAACACTTTACACATACATAAAAAAAACATTTCTAATAAAACATCACGTTTTACTTTTAAATGAATTTATTATGATTTCTAATCAATTAAAAAATATTTATTTCATTTTATATATATGTAAAAATTAATTTTTCATAACTTCTTTATCCTTTTTCATATCCTACATTCTAATGGATATATGATTACTGTCACATTAAAAGAATATTATTTTAAAAATATATCATGGTTCATTTAAACTCAATATTGTGTGTTAGAGAAGATATCAATGAAAATATATTTATTTAAAGAGAAATATATCTGAACTTATTAGGGTGTCAAAATAATGAATCACCATACCTATAATAGAATATCATACATTCTAGATGTGTCTTCAAAAATGACAATATATTTGGTTAACCTTTTCCCCAGTGGATTGATAAGAGTTTCCTCCCCTAAACTAAAATAAATATTTAGTTTTGGTAAGTCATCCAAATAAAGTCATGGTGTAAATAGTGTTGAATGTTGAGAAAAATAATCCCATTACCAATAAAATGAAATCAATCAAATCATTTAGTGTATAATAAAACGTAAAAAGAATTTATATCTATAGTAGTTTAATTTTAAACCACTTTCACCAAAAATTAGAAATATAAATATATTATCCATCAATGGAATAGAAAACCTAAAGCTACAACCCAACACCATTATCACTCAGTTTATCCTAATGTTTTTAAATTTTTGTGTTATGAGGCCTCAAAAATTATCAGCTTTTATCAACATTATAAGGACGCATATTCTTCTAGTAAAACAACTTGGGTAATGGTTTTATCACAAGTTTGGAAGATAATTTTTAAAATTTATTCTACAAATTCAAATTGATATTGAAAAAATAAAAGAAAAACTAATCTCATAAATTAAAAAATATGTAAAATGAGATATTTTTTTATTTTACTATTAAGTATATGTTTTTATTTAACTCATAAAAGATAAAACACCCCTATAGAAAATAAAACAATCTTTGTAGAGAACTTCAAAGAGCAGTCAAATATGATTTTTGTATCATAAAATGACTTTTTGGATACATCAGTTCACTAAAATAATGAAATTTTTATAGAAATAAATCTACCAATACAATATAAGATCTTAAACAACACCACAATCATAAACAATAAGACTCAAAAAAGTGGACTCACCTACCATTAATATTAATCTAGTAGTGGTTTTTATGTCCCTAACTACCTAAACAATTAATCTATAGGTGAAATCACCACCTAGACCTCAAACATATCAATATTTATTCCTTAATATTGAATAAAAATATGTTTAAAAGTATTATAAGTTTCTTGAATTTGAAAAAATGATGAAAAATACCAAATTTTATAGCCTAAAAAGGTTCGTGGGTATTTTATATCTTGTATAGAGCATAAGGTTATTAATTTTTTAAATGTAAAGAGCCCTAATGTTGTTTTTATAATTATATATATACCTATTTCTCAAACAAGTATATTTTTCCTTTCTAATAAAATAATAATTCATATTTAAATATTTACTTTATAAAATGGTGGATATATGTTTTGTGGTATTGGAAAATCCTAAGACTCGCATGACATGGGTGTCTTCCATTTTTTTTAAACAAGTTTAATAGAAAATGTTTTGAATATAATAACTCTTAATTTTTATGTTTCGATAACATGATAGTGTGTTATTCAAGCATGTGAAATCAAAAAGTTTTTACTGAATTAGTGAATTTTGAACCAAATATCCTTTTTATCCCCTTTAATGGGACCCCCTATAATACATCCTTATGTGATCCAATTCAATAAATTTTGTAATTAATTAAAGTACGATGATAAACCTCAACAATTACCACAAATATTTCACACTCACATTGATTTCATTCTCATGGTATTAAGTGGTCGGGAACCTCTATTTTTTATAGATTCCTCATATAATGAAGAACCCTGGTTTTCTTTAATCAATACAATTTATTTAATATCAATTATTGATGATAAAGAAGTATTTTATGAGATATAACCAACCATAAACATTCATAGAAGTGTATAGGGAAGAATAAAAAACAACTAATGTGGGTATTGTAATCATGGATCCATCCCTAAAAAATCCATTCAAGAAATAAAAGAAAAAAACAAAATCACTTTGAGAACCTAATATAGGATTACACTCTTTGAGGGGGTGAATAGAGGTATATTAATTAAATATGATTCTTCCTTTTATGTGTACCTTTTTTACTCACATTGAGAAATATTCTAATTTTACTATACCTTTCCTCTTAATGGTATATGAAAGTGGTAAACAAAATTAGGTATTTTAATCGGTTCACACAAACTATGATATTTCAACAGGCTTCTACAATAATGAACATTATCTCAAAATTCAAAAAATCTCACTAATTTTTTTTACTACTTTGTAAAGGCCTCACAGATCCTCTTGGTAGACTACCATGAACAATTGGAGAACCCACATCTCACCTATAAAAAAGGAACTCATATATCCTTCTATTGAATATTTCCTTCTTCATAAGAATATAATGCAATTTTACACCAAGGATGGTGATTCTCTTCAATAATAGTAGTGTTATCTTCCATAGATAAAATAGATTCTTGAATAATACCTCTTTCAACCTTCAACCTTTTAGATGAGATCTATAAAAAACCATAATGCATCCAAGAATTATCTCCTCTATTCATCACTAATTTTATCTATGAGAGTTGAAACATGTGATACTAATAATTGGATATTATACTTTAATTATTATATCCAACACAACTATGAATATAACATACACAAAGGAATATTAAATTTCACCAAGTATCTTAGGTTGTAACTTCATGGATATTTCTAAAAAAATACCTCATAAAAATATCTCCACTTACACATCATTCATTTCCCTAAAATATGGAAAACTGAATTTTTACTAACCTAATATCATTGTATTCAATTTTATAAATCTTTATTATATATAATCATAAACCATACATCGAATAATGTTTTGCATCCAATTATGGATAATTTCACTTGGCCATGCATCAGTTGGTAAAATGGATCTTGAAATTTCATGCTATAATCATGCATGGTCAACGTATCAAAATTTTAATGGATGATGATACAATATTTCCAAACCCAATAGATAAAATTACCAATATATAAAATTTTAGATTATTTTCACATATCCAGTTCACTAATGTAGCTAATATTTCTACAAAAACTATATATATAATTGTTCTATCCACATACCCAATTTTCACTTGTAACCTATATGGGAACACAGTCAATTTTGGTAATCATTCTGGTCACATACCTAATTATTTCATTTAGTCATTATTTTTATGTAGTATATTCACATAGCCACTCTGGACACATACCAGATTTGATCATATACCTGATTGACTCATGTATCCAATTTTTATTAGTATAAACCCTTTACCAATTTCTATAATAAATATCATATTTTCAAAAAAACCAATGGAAAAAATTAATTCTTAACAATGTTAGTGGTCCAATAATATCCCCTAAGATTTAGTTGACAATATCCAATAGCCACTTAAGAATATCACCTAGAAAACTCCACTTTATCTTCCCCCCTTAATTTTCAATAAAATAAAAAGTGTTTTCCAAGTGATAAAAATCATAAAATCACACATGAGATGTCAAATAATTCTCTAAGCCTACTAAGATAGAACCTTGTGTGTGAAACAAGAGACTTAGTGAGAATTTTCTTGAATTTCCCTATAACTCACATCCCCCCAGATTTTCCTTTGAAATAATCTTTTCTATTCAAAAACTTCCCCACATTTCAATAACACGTTGATATTTATCACATTTTGGAAGTGAAACCAAAGATATCACTTATTTTAAATGTTTTGAAGATATGGAAATAAAACTAACATGGTTAGGTGATAAAACATACCTTTCTCATTAATGAACTTATGGGGAGAGGGATCCTTCCTTGAAACAATTAAGTTAATAAAGATGGATAGACTCAATGATTTAATTAATTTTTCTAAAACACTACATTGGGTATTCCCTATGTTAAGATATATGAAACATGATCTTGAAATGATAAATACTCCATAAAAACTATTTCTTGATCCACTTTCTCCTTTATGGAGTGATATTTGATCTCAATTTTCTTGGTCCGTGAATTTTGAATAATATTTTTTCTAAGATGAATCTTCCTTGAGTTTTTACACATAATTGGAATTGGATAAATCACCTTAACACCCAAATCCTCAAGTTTGTATTTAATCTATGTCAATTTGGTTCATACTTTATGGGAATTTATGTACTCAGTCTTCATGGTGCTCAATGATATGAAATATTATTATTATTATTCCATTGTTCAATTGAACTCCAAAGGTGAAAAACACTATATAATGTTAATTTCGGTTATCTAATAAACCATCATAATCCCTATCAATAAAAAAAATAAAATTCTATAATTAATCATTGTGGTAGAACAACCAATATTTTTTCATGTGATGGATATGTCTAATTATTATTTTCACAAAATTCATGTGGTTTTCTAAGTGATAAATCAAAATATGTGTACCTAGAAAAGTATAAAATATATTATCTATCCAAGTGGAATTAAAATATTGTAAACTCTTAATGATTTTCTGATATGTAGTCACATTAAAATTGGATGTTTTAGAATTATTTTAGATGGAGGACTTATATCCCATGAAAACTATGATAGATAAAAGACTAATATTATTGAAAGATGAGAAATGAAACAAGTTTAATGTGACAATATATCATCAAATCATTTAGAGTTTACTCTATTTTAATTTTACATGGATAGATATTATTTTAGTAACTTGCTGTGTTTCATTTTTCACTTTTCAGTCAAGATATTAATCCATAGCATTGATCTAGCCCTCATCATTTTAATCTAATTTAAAATATTTTGGTTCTTCCAAAGATAATAAAAACACCTACTATTGAGCCTTAATTATTATGGTTTAGACTAGTATCTATTAATGTTTCTTTTAGGGATTTCAACATGGATCATTTTTTAAACTTACTATAATTTCTACACATTCATCATAATCTAAGTATTTAAAATAATTTTATATATTCCCTATAACAACCCTTCAAAATTATTTTTCATCATCATCCCTATATTCAAAAATTAGTTGGTTTTCATGTGAACTTTTTCCAAGTGATGCTATCATTTTCCATATTTCAACCACCTTGAAATAATTTCTCTCTATAAACTTTTAATTAATATTTTTGGAACACCTATAAGATATATAATTGGTGAGTATCCAAGAAATATTACTTCATCTCCCCAATTTTTAAATTTTCTTATCTTATCTTTTTTTTGGATAAAACATTCACAAAAAATTCCCCAAATTAATTGAGAGAATGTTTTTTTAATAAATTTTATAAGGATTTATCCCTTCATTTTCTCATAAAAATATCTTTTATATATGTAAACCACTTTAATAATATATTATTTATATTATAATTTCATAAGAGTCTTCTAAATCAAAATTATTTGGTTCAGGTTATTGATTATATGATTTTTTCTTTCCACTTCCCCATTTTTAGGGTGTTATGATAGCCAATACCTACTGTTTAATTCCATTATTCATAAAATATTCTCAAATTTTGTGATTTATAAATTTGGTCCCTTTTCAATTTTGAATTATGGAATCTTCACACGAAGATTATTATAGAAATCCACTAATATAGAGTGAAAAATATAGACCCCTCATACTTGTATGTGATAAGAATGATCTAGGATATCTTGTTGAAATAATAAATATAAAACACATATTACCTTAATCCATTCATAAATTTTGATGATATAAGCACACTAAAATCCACACTCACAAGATCATATAGCCTAAATTTCATCATCTTGTTTGACTTGTATGATATTCATATAATCATTCGCTTTTCACATGAATCACATATGTGTGTGTGATCATATGTGAGATAAGGAATATAACATACCCCATTATACTTTACCATCTAATCTAATGATTTTTTGATCAATTATCTGAACCACCTAAATAATAACATATTCTTTTCCTCTTTTGATAGTATACAAATATTTTTCTCTCCCATAATATATAAATTTCAAATTGTACTTTTTTTCTTATATGATTCGTTAACCATCCATAGCATGGATTATAAATATCTTCTCATTGAACTCCAATGCATGTCCATAGTCACATAATTGGAAAAAAATAAGGATATTATGACTTATCTCACCAAACAAAATAACATAGTCACATTAGATCTTTTCATCTGATCATAGCTTTTCTCGACCAAAACATCTTAAGGCCCTCATCATTTAGGAACTAAATTACTCCATATTTATTATGATTGAGACTCACAATGAGATCTTTATTTTTTATATATATGATTTGTATACACTACCCACTATCCACATTCATGATATTTTTATAACCCTTAAATAAATATGAGCAACATTATTCTTCTATATGATATTTTAATTTTAGTTGTTAGTGATCAATGTGCCTCCCCATCCATTGGTTCCATGAACTCGTACTATTGTTAAAAAATAAACAAAAATATTTTTAGGCACTAAACTTTTGGATGAGGGTTCAATTTTTTTATGTCTTATACATTGAGAAATTATTTATTTGGAATTAATTACCTCTTTACATACTCTTTCAAAAAAAATTATCCATTAAAATAAAAAGAGTAACTAGAACTTATACTTTTTTCATTAGATGGAAGCTTCATATAGATTTTCTTCACAACAATAGATCACAGAAAGTATATTTTTCCAATTTTACACTATAAAAAAAACTTAATCTTTAGGAATTATAATTTTCTTTGTCCACATGGTTAATTTAATTTGATGTATTATATGGATCTCCCTTCTTTGAGGGAGTCGGTGAATGTGGTTTTGAGATGACCACAAATCTACTCCATTCATCAACATACTTCACCACATATTTTCCATTATCATTGAATAGAAAAACATGAGGAATAGATAGGTGTTATTCCATATAAATTTCTTTATCTTTACTTGATAATGATTTTTCTAATTTTTTTCTAGTCCTCATTCCATGTTCCCATAATCAGTCTTTATCTTATAAAATTGGATGCCAATTCGTAACTTCTTTTTGAAAATCCTCAATTATATTTATTTTTAGTTAATATTTTTATTGAAATCATCAATGATTCAAGTTTTATATTAAATTTTTAGTTTTACTTCCATTTACTTACCCTCTTTTCCTAAAATTCCAAATTTTATTTTTTCAATCTCAAACATTACCTCTAACATTTATTATTCTTCTTATTACATGTAGAGATTAAAATCATGAATAATTGAATTGGCTTTTTGAGTATTTTACCTCTAAACATTATATAATTCATGGGAAACCTCATGTTATTCTTGTAGATTAACCCTTCATACAATTCCTTCATTCTCATTATCACTATCACCATCTCATATCATATTTTCAATATCCATCATCATTCCTTCATCCTTATAATTTTCAACTTCTCCAACTTCACATTATTCAAATATATCATCTTCAATGGAAATAATTTTTTTCCATTTGAAAGACCTACACAGAGAATTTTGTTTTCATTCCTTTTTCATTTTCATAAATTTTGTGTATTCATCAATACTTTATTGAATTTTTTTGGGTTATTTATCCAAAAAATGTCTTACTCGACTATATTTGATTGAAGTAATAAGAAGTTTACTCTTACTCTGTTAATATTAGAGGATAGAAATAAATCTACATCATAAACTTCACCATATTCTATATTCTCCTTGATTGAGAGTTTCTATATGGAATTAAATGCCACCACCTGAGGAATTTCATTAGTTTTTGTATTTTATATATTCATTTCTTATTTGATATTACATATTAGTACAATGAAAACTATCAATAGAAATATCTTTTGATTATTTGTTTTTTAAAATTGACACTTTTTCATTGAAATAAGGGGGGGGGGGTCCTCTCCTGAATATCATCATGATCTTATTATCTTTAATATCATCCCCAAGACATAACATATCTTCAGCAAGATCATTTATTTGATCAAAAAAGGAATCAACTATATCATTTGATATCATTCTCTAATTTCAAATTTTTTCTGTATAACGTATAATTTTTCTACCTGATGCTTTGAATATCCTTCATAAATATTTGGAAACTTTTCCTACATAACATGATATTTTTTATCGGGAATTTCCCCTTTAAAATGGTTTTTATAAGAGAACAAGAGAAGGGATTTTTGGATTTGAAATCTGTATGAAAGTCTTAATTTTCTCCTCTATAAAGGCTCCCCTTTCAATATTAGTGGTGATTCCATGAATATTTATTGTATAAATGACCAGGCCCTGGGATCTAGAAAAATGTTTCATGTAGATTTTCCAAAAAAAATTATTAATACATTTAAAAATTTGTCTATATTTATGGTTGAAAACTACTTCAAATATTCCAAGAGAGAAAAAGAATAAATTCCCTTTCACACCACATATTATAACCTTAACTGGGATTATATCCAAATAGTCGGTATAAATTAGGATGTATTTGTTAAAAATTATTATTTATTTTATAAGTTAGTTTTTCTCTCACCATGAGGAACACTTAAATTTATATCTACATTTCCCATTAATGAGTGACTAAATATTTAAATAAAATGAGGGATTTTACATGGTTCACAACACCATGCTAGTCTAAGAATAATTCATGGAAATTATTTTATACCCCAATTTCACTGAAGATCACTAATTTATGTGTAAACTTTTGGATCATTCCTACTGACCCTCCTCGTACACTACCATAGAAAATAAGAGAACACATTTCCCAATATATTCAATCTTTTGTTCCTTAAAATAATATAATTTAGTAATACATCAAGGATTATATTTCTCTTCAGAACAATAATGTAAACTTCTAAAGAGAGTTTGTTTATAAGAATATCACCTCTTTCAACAATCAACCTTAAATATAAGATCTAGAAAACCTTCCATGTATGCCACCTAGAATATTCCTCTCTATTTATTTCTCTTCCTATATTATTATATGAGTTGAAACTTGTGATATAGATCATCAGATCATCTACCATCATTATCGCATATGATGTAACTTCTATTTTAAGAGACATAAACGATTATTAAATTTTTTAACCTGTCTTGGGTTATAACTATGTGGATATTTCGGAAATAAATTACTAATATCGAATACCTCCGCCTTAAAATCATATTTTCCCACAAAATATAGAAAATTAAATCTTCACTACACCATAATCAGAGTATTTAGTTTTAAAACTATTTATGTCCCATATTCATAAAACCACTATCGATTATTGTTTCCCCTCTAGTTTTGGGAAACCACACATATTCATTCATCTACTAGTAGAACATATTTAACAATTTCCTCTTGCAATAATTCATTTTCAACCTAGCCAAATTTGAGTAGTCAGTGCTGCAACATAGCTGAATCCTCAAATATGATTGTATATATTTACAATTATGGAGAACAGTCGTGAAGAATATTCGATATCATAGATGATATTTCTATGTAGATGATTAAAATTAATATTCTATCTATATAACCAATTTTATCTCATATATTTTGTTTTTATTTAGTCAATTCAGCACACAGTTCTAGTCACATACCCAATTTTCCCAAATAGCCATTCAATCCACATATCTGATTTATATAGATATTCTGGCCTTTAACTCGATGTGATGAATTACCTGATTGAAACATATAATCTATTTACATCAACATAAAATTTTTATGTAATTTCATAATTAAATTCATATTATCAACAATTCAACTTGAAAATAACCCATTAAAAAAATTAATTGTGATCCAACAATAAATTTGATATGATAAAAAATGGAGGCAATATGTTATAAGTCTATCTAATGCCCACCCTATATGGATCTGATTGGTGGACTATCTAGAAACATTTAAATTAGAAACTATTTTTGGTGTTTTGTGGGCCTTGGCTCCCCCAAATCATAAAAATAACTAAAATCATTATAATGACCTGAAACACTAGATCCCCCAAAGCCAATGGAAGGTTGGGCCACCATAACTCCAAGACCACCTCTAATAGGACAGGTCCTAGAGATAAGTTCTAAGAATTCATAATAAAATGGAAAGCCTTTTCTTAGTGTACATGTACAGAACACATATTTGTATCCATGAAATAGTGTAGAGGAAAAAAATGTAACGTCTAGAGTAAAACCATTGATGCAATAGCTTATAGTAAATATATTAGAGTAAAAAAAATATAACCAAACTATAAGTGAAAAAATACATGAACAACCAGAAATGAAGTCCCAATCTAATAAACACTTTAATATAAGAAATAGAAGAGTGTCTATCTCCTGATCTCCAATCTTAATAAACACATGCGGTCAATACACCCAAGTATACCTAGGCACCATCAAAATCAACATTGATCTGTCTTTATTATAAATAAGATATGACACATTTTGGAAAATCTCATGTAAAGATGATTATATACATACCAAGTATTATTACACAAAAACCGAAGTGGTATAAAAAGAATATATGATATAACTAGTCATATCATCACAAAAAAAGAGAGAAACAGAACCCAACAATATATATTCTCATAAAGAAACCCAAATAAGAGAGAAAGAGGATCTATACATCATAGCCCAGCCAAGGATGATGAGTATTCCTATAGAACCAACGTTTTATCATCAATTCCAAACATCTTTTATGTCTTCTTAAAGAATTCATGAGGAGGGCCCGCACATATCCACTACTCCATAGTCCAAGCAGGCATAATCTCCTATCAATAGGGGTTCCATGTCATAGTGAATCCAATGGTTTCCACTCATTAGATTTTTATATAGGACATAGAACTTAGTGCATCAATGGGGTTCCACTATATATATGGATAACCTATACCCCAACACAATATTGGGGTGTCACTTAGTAGCTATCGATAGAGGTCCCATGCTCTAGTGCATCAATGGGGTGTCACTCAGTAAATGTCTATATAGAACCCACACCCTAATGAGTCTTGGGTTTACCCTTTAAAAATGGAGTATCCATTCCCTAACATGATATGGGGTTGACACTAAATAGGTATAGAAAACACACCTAGACTCCATAGGGGAATTCCACTCAAATTGGTGTGAGGAGTATTGGGACTCGCACCCTAATGAAATAGGGGGGTTTCCAACCCCATATTTTATATGATGATCCAAACTAATCACTTCCATTCTCAAGTATCACCTATGTAGGAATCATTACTATAACATTCCACTTCATATCTCACAATCCACTACAAAAGATACTATTTTATTCTACGTGGAAAAAAGACTCAATATAGGCTACTCGTGGGCCAAAATCATAGTCTAGATGAAGGATATACATGAGGTGGAAGTTTATTTTAGTGGTATATAGAGTTTATGGCTTCCACATTGTGTGTATTCCTACTCTAATACCTGTTTTGTTTCACTTTTGTACATGGATTAGAGTCCAGGTTAATATACATGGAATGTAAGGGGTTCCCAGGGTTTGGATTACCCACACAAGGCTTGAATATGTTCTCCTAGATGTGCCCATTTCATTGGGTTGTTCTAATATACATGTTCATGTAATTGGTTATGAATAGGTTCAAGCCTATGCTCATTTACCTCCAGATTACCTGGTGTGTCCTCCTTTAACACACCAAAATTCTAAAGTACAACTTTGAACTCAATAGTGTTCAAGACACGCAACACTAAGTGTAAAAATGGATTATATTAACCCTATACAGTACAATGTTAAATAAATTTAATATATTCTATAGATTTTAATTCACCAAATACCAATTTATCGTGGGTTACACATGAGAACTAACTTCTTTGATATCTTTCATTAAACACAAGACTGAGTTTTACAAAATAACAATGTATTATTAAATTATAATTAATTAAAATTATATGATATAAAATTGGGGTTGTGTTAGGGGTTATTAATTGTATTAACTAAAATATGAAATTTTTTGGTTTATATAAATATAAAATGAACTCATTGGTTAATAATTAATGAGAAATTAAAAAAAAACCAATTCAATATAAAAAAATTATTTTTATTCTTCAAAAAGAGTTTTCTCATAATAAACATAAATAATTATAATTAGTTAATGATTTTAATTATATATATTATTATTATATATGTATTATAATATTTTTATATTCATACATCAGTTTTTATAGGTGTAAGATAAGAACAAACCTAACTTCACACATTAAAACATGTATTTTTTAAAAGGCAATTTTACCTCCATTTAATACAGAACCCATTTAGATATTAATTTTGAATATTTAATTAATTTAATGTGTCAATATAAACTTAATATTTTAAATATAAACCTAAAAATTAGGTTATGGTGGTTTTTTGTATTTTTTTGAAACATATCACCTTTTAAGGAATAATTAAAAATGCTAAATTTTAGTAAAAAAATTATTTTCCTATCAAATTATTTATAAGGACGAATCATATTTTAAATTTTATTTAAAGCATAAATATGTATATTTTTTTATATAATTCCAATTTATCTAGTTTTAATCAATTTAACTTTCACATTGAGCATAAAAAACATAGAAATATTTTAGAAATATTTACTTTAAAAACCCACATTGTCATCCCATCTACTGGATTAAATTTAAATCAATTTTTGTCACTTCTATTATTATAATTTGGAAAAATGTATTAAATATTTTTAATAAAAATAATTTATAATTTATAATACTAAAACCTTTGTTTTGACCAAAAATATTAATGAAAATGATTATAATTAATTACAATAGTTAAGGTTAAATTAAAATTAATAAGGGACTAAAACTTAACCCTACATCACAAAAGAAACCTATAAATTTTCAAATATCTATTAAATGGAATTATTTCATCATTATCCTATGTTTAATAGATATTGATCTATTATTGGATCCACTAGAAATATGGAAAATGTTGGAATAATTCCTTTGTCAAAATATCACAAGACTGTCGCACCTCCATCACTATAAAAGGCCACCACTTCTTCCCATTCCTGGCACCTCACATTCCACATAGTTTTGACCATGATATACCAAAATATATTACCTAAATACCTCCCATATACCTTTAATCTACACTTTTCCTCTAAGTTGTTTCAATGAATCACATTGTTATAAACAAAAAGCTGTTACCTAATTTTTAAGGTAATTCTTTCCAACGCCCTATTTTCTTTCATTTACTTTTGAACCACAACAATTATTATTCATACATATTCATGTAAGAACAAAAGTATCCAAAATATACTTATATTTTGTAATATTAAGGTTTTTAAGTATAATTACACAAGATTCCATCAAATGGTTAACAAAAATTTTGTTTCTGTGTACAACAAGCCACTGCGTCATTAAACGTTGGTTTCTCATTTTTCTTTTACCACCTCTCATGGTGGACATTATGATAAAAACACTATTCATATATGATATATATCAAATATATTATGTATTTATACTTAATTAATCCTTTAATAGCACATAACATTAATTCTTTCCAATTTTCATTAATATGATAACATATTTTCGGAAAGTGTGGACTACCACCCCCACAAAGCGATTTGATTTGTTCACATGATACATAGAATGTATAATTTATGGTTTAAATTAAATATATGATACATAAAAATAATCTTTTTGTATTAATGAAACAATTATCTTTCTATAAATATAATATAGATATCATTTTCAATATTACCCTTTCACACCCCAAGTGATAACATTGTTTGTGGATGTGTGGATTACCACCTCTTGACGTGATGGGATTATTTTTATGTCAAAACAATTATATATATGTGTTTATATGATTAAATAATATGGTATTTATGACATAATTATCATTATATATATATTATTACTTACCTTTATTCCATAATGATCACCGAAAAATTGGAACGTTACTCATGCGAACGTACGACCTACTATCTCTATGATGTAATGTTTGTTCATTTATCAAAACCATGTCTAATTATCAGTTTTAAAAATATAATTGGAATATAAATAAGATAATTATTTCATTATTATTATTCTTTATATGTTATATAATAACCTCTTTTACCATAGTTGACATACCAAACCTGTTTGTGACAAATAAACAAAATTTAGTCAAAACAACTGACTTAAACATAATTAATTAAGTAGTTTTATACAATATTGTACTAAGTGAAATAAAATTAATGATAAAAATAAAAAATTTATAATTAAATTAAATAATTATATTAATTTTTTTATTATGGAATATAAAGACACACGAGACAAGTTGGATGCAAGGTAAAGGATTATCATATCAATTTTTACATATGTGAGATAAATTCCAAGTTCACCACTTCCTTATTTTGTGTGTTGTATCTAATTTCCATTTTTTATATTATATAATTAATCATCTTATCTTCATGGTATTTTAAACATTAATTTAACATTATTACTTCATGAGTATTATTATTTAAACTGTTTCAATATGGTATAGGACACTTTTGAATGTGTAAAGTTTATTTTTCTCAAAATTAAATTTAATGATCTATCAATTATATCTCCATTTGGGGAAATTATTGGAAAAAATTTCAATAAAACAATTCATTTTATCTTCTATGGATATTCATGACCATTTTATTGTATTATTACCTTTTTTACACTCTTATTTACACAAAAAAATCGAAAAAAACTCAAAAAACCCGATATTATTTCTCTCATTAGTTAGAGAACCTATATTCCTATAAAAGTAATTTTTTATTAAAATGTTTTCAAAAATTATTTTATAATCATTTGGTAAATAAATTTTTACCTATTTTTCGTTTACTAAATTTTTCTATGGAATATTCTTGTGGATTTCCAAAAAATTCATTTTCTAACCTTTTTACCATAAAAAAGGGAATATTATTTTATGGAAAGTTTAGATTTACTCACCATAATTTCTTTGAGGATTCCTATTCATGTTTAAAAGTTAATATTTATAGAATTTTTTTTTAAATTTAATTAATATTAAAAAAAATTCAATAGGTTTTTCAAATCAAAAGGATATTTTCCTCAAGATTGTTTATAAAATATCTTTTTAAAGTATTTCTATTCATCAATAACTACAGCAATTTGTTTTTACTAAACTTGGGATTTTTTGTATTGATACCATCCTTGTTCTTCCTTTATATGGTTTATTATGGATTTTATCCAAAGATAGTGTTCAAATTCATTTTCATGACTCATTTTTTTTATCATGAAATATTCAATCTCATAAGATCTGTGGACATTGAATTTATCGTGATTAACTATTTCATATTTCATGATATAAAAATTTCATCAACCTTATACCATTTTAGATATGGTGTATACATTGGAAGTTATTGTATTATTTGTGGAAATATTTATAATTTTGTATTATTTATTCAAATTGGATATTTTATCAGGCATATTGTTTATTAATTAAATCAATTTCTTGATATGAATAATGATTTGTATATCCAATGATGGGTGGATCCAAGAGATTATATAGCTCCTCAGTGCATCGATAGGTTCTTATGAGAAAAATTAGTTAAAATCAGAATAGTTTTAAATCAACCTTTGAAAGGTTGTTATTGTATAGGTTATCATGTTCCTTATACATGTCATAATTTTTGTAAGAATTTCCTTAATTTGGTTTTCGTTATTATTTATCCATAAGATTTTGGGTCATCATATATATAGATACATTTCATTTTTAGTTCATTGATTAAATGTCATGTGTTTTAGTTTCTTATATTTCAATATTTAATTTGCCTTATGTAGTTATTTAGTGGCACGTGATTCCTGTTATTACCCTTCTATATTTTTTAATCACTTCCACTTAGGTTATTGATTACATTTCATGTGTTTTAATTCATTTACGTTTCCATGTTTACTATTCTCATTGATTCAATATTTCATCCATTATAATTTACCTTTATCAATCATTCGACCTCACCCTTATAATTATTATTTCTCATGGAATCTAAGTAGAATATGATGAAAGATATAAAGGGATATACAAGATGGAATAAAGTTATTATAAAATTTATTTATTTATAAATAAAATATAAATTATTTATAATTAGTGTATTACATTTTAGTAATTGTCTCAAATATGTATCTAATTTACCAATACTATCAAACTCATTGGTTCTTCAGGGTTTTATTCCTTCAATTAATTCCATTGTAATTGATAGAAGCCATAAGATTTAGGCTTCTAGGGTTGGGTTGATATAGTTGGAATCAAATGATGTTTAATATAAACCTTGGAAATAAGATTTATGAAAAAATATATTAGATAAAATAACCCTAATGTAAAATTGGAGGATAGGTATAGAATTATAACGCAAAATTTTGCTGAGCTATATATTTTTTGGTATTACTATAAATAAATACTTGTATGGATACTACAAGTGGGAATGGTTTCTGAAAAAATGTACCTAGGTGTAATATATCTAACAAGGTGTTCCAATCTTAACTCAGGGTAACTTGGTACATGAAAACGGGTCTTACTATTCAACTGGTTTGACACTTCTGGGTGATATTCTTAAGATAATTCAAATTTCCATTACAAACCATTATAAAGGATTTGAAGAGATGATGAAAATGAATATCCTTTGTTAAACCTGAGGTGTTTTAGAATTAAAACAAGAAGTCATGACTTATAAATCCAAGAGATGGTATTATAGATAAACGTTAGACCAAGTAAGGACCTATGTTAAAATAAAATGTTTAAAGTGTTTATGTATTGTGGTTGTATTGAAAACCGTAGTTAAAAGGGTACATAGTTCTTAACCTTTTTCAAGGATTTCTATCATATTTATTTTGAAAATTTTATTAATATAGTTTTAGAAAAGAAAAAAATGTATATTGGGTGACAACCTATCATGTCTGGAAAGGCTACGAGCCGTCAGCCCATCACCGAAGGATGATAAGAGTTTCACGCCAACCACTATCCTACACAATTTCCTAGTTAAATTTTTAATGTGTTTAGTTAAAAAAATGTCAAATAAATATTAATGATTAACTAGTAATGTCACTTTTGAGGATTATAGATTAATATATAAACCATATTAGTTTTGGATGACAGTTAGATACAAAAAGTTAGACTTAACCCTCTATTATTGGCTTTATGATCCTTTCAATTTTTCTTTTGGTACTTAAGGAATAAAAAATCATTACTGTTAATTAATTTTTAGAGTTAAGGGGATGAATTATAATTTGATCAAAGAATAACCAAAAGTTAGGATTTTTTATATTAAATTGAAACCTATCATGTTATAATATTTCCTTATAACCTTTGTTAGTGAAATAATTACCCAATATTAGTATAATGACTTAGATATATTTTTTTTCCACAAAACCTAAATTTTTGTTGAACCAATAGTCTCTCAAATCATCAAATATTTATGGATTTTAAGACCATAATATAATATTGATAATTAATTTGTTTGTGATTGATGTCCTCATTGACTCCCTATAAATATTTACACTTTCCCCCCAAGTATGTATTTTCACTTTCCTCTAATGTTATCCTACTTGTAGACCTAGTTACATGGTAGTCCTTGTAACCTTTGTACCTATCATTCTCTATTTTCAAGAGAATTTTTTACAAACCCATCTCGCAATTTGGGTTTTAAATGTAAGAAATATCAAACAATATATTACCAAGATCGAGTTTAAATTGTGAGGATTCATTTTAATTAATGTGGGTAGAATGTATCACCCAAAAAGTTTAAAGTACAACTTTCTATTCAATAGTGTTTATGCCACACAAAACCAAGTGTAAAAAGGGAATATATTAGCCTAATATATTGTAATATTAAATAAATAAAATATATTCTATTTTTTTAATTCATGAAACAATGAGTGTGCTTGCATTACATGAAAGATATAACTTCTTCAATAGGTTGTGTTACACACAGGACTAAGTTTCACCAAATAAAAATTATTATTAAAAAATTATTATTTAATATGATATGATATAACCTTGATGTTATGTTAGAAATTTTGAATAGTACTAACTTACTTATGATAATTTGTGGTTTATATAAATATAAAATTAATTAATTGGTTACCAATTATTGAGAAATGAAAATAAGAACCAATTAGATATAAAAAATATTATTAATAAGCTTCCAAATGATTTTTATCATAATAAACATAATTTATTAAAATTAGTTAATTATTATAATGAAATTTATATATTTTATATATGAAACCAAATATTTTTTATATTAATCATTTAGGTTTTAAAGGAATTAGATAAAAACCAACCTAATTTCACACATAAAAACCAATGTTTTATTGAGGCAATTTTACCGTCTTTTAATGGAGGACCCATTTTAAATATACATATTAGAAAAGTAATTGATTTAATATGTCATAATAAACTTAAAACTTTTAATATAAGCATAATAGTTTGGTTTGTGTGATTTTTTTATATTTTTTAAACATATATCATTTATTAATGAATAGTTAAAAATGCTGAATTTTAGTTCAAAACTTCTTTTTATATAATTTATTTATAAGTTTAAAAAATATTTTAAATTTATTTTAATGTTTAAATATATCATATTTTTTTCAATTATTCCAATTTAGTTCATTTTAGTCAATTTAACTTGGGAATTGACTATAAAAACAGAGCAAAATTTCATACATTTTTTCTTTAAAAATCTGCATTGTGGTCCCGCATGTGGGATTAAATTTAAATCAATTTTCACTACATATATAATTGTAATTTGGAAAAATTTGTCCAATATTTGGAATAATCTTAATTTCTAATTTCTAATAATACCAACATTGTTTTTACCAAAAATATTCTTGAAAGTGGTTTAAATTGATTAAAACTATTAAGGTTAAATTAAAATTACTAAGGGATTAAACCTTACCCTTAAGGCCCAAAACGACTTATACACTTTCAAGAGATAAATTTTATGGAAATATTTAGATACTTTACTCAATTAAATCTATATTTTACCATTATTTTATCCTCTTGAAAAATAAAAAACATCGTATGATTTCCATTGTCAAAATATTTCATGATTCCCCTCCACTATCATTATAAAAGGACACCACTTCTCCCCACTCCTCACACCTCTCAAAACATTTAGGTTAGGCCAATAAAATATCAAATATATTCCGAAAATCCATCCACTCAACCATTAGTCCCCCATTTGTGTATAAATCATTCCAAGTATTCTTGTTGTTATAAACAAAAAGGAGTTACCTGCCTTTTTAAGGTAACACTTTCTAATGATATCTTTTCTTTCATTTACTTTTGAATAACCTCAAATCATCTTCATACATGTTCACATAACAACACAGTTATCCTAAAAAGAATTTATGATTTTATATTAGTTTTTAAACCTACACTTACACACACATCCATCTATTGGGTAATGAATATATTGTTTCTCTATACGACAAACTACTGCCTCACGAAATGATGATTGATAATTTTTCCTTTACCACCACTAATAGTCTCCATTGTGATAGAAAATATATTTATTTATGAACTATATTAAATATATTATGTCTTTATACTTATTTAATACATTTATAAAACAAACCTTAATTACTTTCCATCTTTCATTAATATGATAACATCATTTGGGGAAGTGTGCACTACTACCCCCTCAAAGAGATGCGATTCATTCACATGATAAATTGAAAGTATAAATGATGGTTTTAATTGATCATATGAGAAATAAAAAATATATTTTTTTTATTAAGGAAATAATTAACATTCAGGATATAGAATATATATTTATATATCATTTTATTTGTTACCCTTTCATACACAATGTGATAATGTCATTCATGAATATATGAATTACCCCCTCAATGACACGGTGTGATTCCTTTTACATAAAAAGAATTATATATAGAGGTATATATGATGAAGTAATATGGAATTTTTTATATAATGATCATTATTAAAATATATAGTAGTTATTACCTTATTTCCATAATGATCATTGAAAAATGGGAACACTACTCATGTGTACGCGCAACCTACCATCTCCATGAGTGTAATGTTGGTTCGTTTTCAATAACCATATTTAATGAATGATTTTTAAAGTATAATTGATTTATAAATATGATAATTATGTCATTATTATTCATTATATGTTTTATAATGACACCTTTTACCATATTTTACCCACCAAAGTTGTTTTGACACATAAACTGAATTTGGTCAAAACAACTAATGAAAACAAAAAAAAATTAATTGGTTTTATAAACAATAGTAATAAGTTAAATAAAAGTAATTAGAAACATAAAAAAATTATAAAAAAATAAATAATTAACATAATTTTTTTATTTATGAATATAAAGACACATGAAACAATTCAGATGCAAGGTAAGGGATTCTCATCTCACTTTCTAAATCTGTGAGATAAATTCCATTTTATCCAATTGCTTATTTTCTGTAGTGTAACTACTTCCTGATTTTAAATATTACATCATTAATCATTTTATCCTCATGGTATTTTAAACTTTTATTTAATTTTATTCTTTCATGAATATTGTGATGTAAATTATTTCAAATTTATATAGAGAACATTATAATATTTAATGATTATAGTACTCAATAATAACTTTAATGATCATGAAATAATATTTTCATTAGAGGAAATTAGATGACCATTTTTTAATAAAACCTTTCATTTTCTATTATCTCATTAATCATGACCATTTCCATGTATTATGGCCATTTTATAACACATTCTTACACAAAATGTGTTAGAAAATTTTTCTTTATAAAACCCCACTTTATTAATCTCTATAGTAGGAGAGCATGTTTTCTTATTATAAACATTTTTTATTTAAAAAAATCAAAATTTATTTTAAAATTATTTGGTAAATAATTATTTACCCTTTTTTCTTTTACCTATGTTCTTAATAGAATATTCTTATAAATTTCAAAAAAATTTGATTCTCTAAACATTTAGCATGCAGAAAGAATATTATTTTACGAAAATTATGTTTTCACTCACCGTCATTTCATTGAACATTCCATTGAATTTTAAAAAAAATAACTTTTTATGAAAATTTTGTAAAATTGAATTTCATAGAAATTTTTTCCCAAATAGTTATTCCAAACAAAATGATATTTTCTTCAATTATTTTTTAAAATATTTTTTCATAGTATTTATATTCATTATCAACAACAAAAACCCTTTATTTTTAATCCATTGAGGATTTGATGTATTGATATCATCCTTGTTATCCCTATTTCTTAGAACACATACCATTTTACATATGTTGTATACTTTAATAGTTATTTTAATATTTAGATAATAATTTATAATTAGTTATTTATTATTCAATACAGATACTTGATAAGTCATATTATTTATTAACTGAATCGATTACTCGATATGAAGAATGATTTGGAAATGAAATGACAGGTGGATCCAAAATATTATATATCTCATTGATGCATTGATAGGTTCACAGGAGACAAAATTAGTTGTGAAAATAAAAATTGTTTAGAACCATCTTATGAATAGTCTTAATAGTATAGGTTTTCATGTGACTTAGACACGACATCAAATAATTAATCATTTCCTTTATTTAGTATCAATTAATATTCATCAATGATATTTTGTGTCAACATATATATACATAAATTTCATTTTCATTTAATTGATTTAAATTAATTTGTTTCAGTTTATTTCCTTTCTATAGTTTTTAACCATTTATTTAGATGGTATTTGTTTCTAGTTATTACTTTTCCATATTGTTCACTCACTTCTATTCAGTTTATTGATTACATGAATTTTTGTTCAGTTATTTACCTTTACATATTTACTATTTTCATTGGTTCATTATTTCATTTTCTATAATTTACCCTTACTAATCACTTTGGCTGACCCTTATTCTGCCTCTTTCCACATGAATACAAGAAGCATACTACGAAAGATATTCATAGATATACTACAAATAATGAAGCTATTTTTAAAGTTATTTATTTTGAAAAAATAAATTATTATATTGTAATTAGTGTATTATTTTTAAATAAAATCCTGATATATGTATCTTGTTTTCCAATACCACCTAACTAATTAATCATTTCGGGTTTGATTCCTTGTAATCATATCAATGTAATTGATAGAACACACCAACTTCAGGCATCTAGGGTAGGGCCACTACACATCCCACAAAGGGTTATAAACATATCCAGCTATCACATAAGTTAGCCACTTGAGTAGAGTCACATTTTATGTGGGCCTAAAACACATTTTGTGATCCTTATATTCTCTAAAACCAAGATTAAATATTTGGGTGAAGCTACACTACATGTGTTCTTTGAATACATGTTGTATAGTTAAATTTTCCACATAAATTCTAGATCTTCATTTGTTTTCTTGATCTAACTCATATGCCATGTATTCAACTAATCATCCACCTAAAATTAGTGGTGTCTGTACATCCATATTTTATCAGCATCGAGTGGCTATAAAATATATTACACTTGTTTTCTTGATACTCATAGACTTCCCAATGCACCACTCATTATCTTCAGCTCAATCCAGCCACCCCTCTAGATTCTGAATCCGTGAAGCATCACCAAAATTATGTAATCTATCTCAATCCATCCTCTATTTTCCAATTTTTTATTCATACACACAATTTTCTGGAATCCAGGGGGTTCGATCATACTTGAACCCACCCCAAAATTATTAAACGATGACCCCATAGGCCAATAGTGAAAAATTCAATGAATGGAGGGGTGATGAAGATAAAAAAATAGAATCTATCATTTTTATTTTTTCTTATCCAACAATCATAAATCTTGGATTACCACATATGATAACAAGTGAAACATTTAGAGGAAAATTGAATTCATAATAAAATATGTATCAATGCTCATGTGAAGGGATAGATAAATCACATAACAAGAATAAAAAATAAAATTCAAACTCAAATATTTAATGAAGTGTGGAAACCATAATTGACCATAATAAACTTTATTAAGGGTTTTAATTTTGTGTATAAATTGTTCCCTACTGATGAATAAGAACCATTATATTCATCACCTCTTAATCCACCTTGATCTGATCATTATTCGTCATTCGGTTACAATTTTCGAACAAAGAATGACCAATTATAAACTCAAGGATCTCAGAGTTATGTACCTAACCCAAGAGAATTGTTGTATTATAAATTATATAAAACTAATTAGGTTAAGGGAATTAAATTAATTAAACTACCTAACATAATCACCAACGATAGTATCATCTAAATGTTTGGTGCCGACCAACTTTAGGTTATTCCTAGGGTAAGCCCAACTTCCTGATTCAACCATGGTCTAAAATTATTTAACTGATTCACCATTTGGGGTTTATTTTATATTTTCATGAAAAATTCACACGCATTATATTAAAACATTTAATATTTATATACTACCAATTTTGGGCTCAATAGACCTAAGAATCTTATAATATCCCAATGCCTAAATCTTAAAATATTCCTTATAATATATCAAATTATTAAGTTGAAAAATATGGTGCCTACAATACACCCCCCTTCCAAAGATTTTTTTCCCTCAAAAGCACAAGATAAATAAAAACGGTGGGTAAACTGAGCCTATATCTAGCTCTCATGCTCCTAAGAACTCTCTGGTATGATTTTGTTCTACCAGAACATGTGAACTAAGAGAACAGACCATCCTCCTAGGATTTTCTCATGCCATTCCTTGATCCCCATTACGTACTCCATGAAGGTTCTCCTTCCATGATGTCTTTTTTACCCCAGTCAATGATGTGCATAGGATCATGCACATGTCCCCTCAACTACGACACATGGAAGATTCCATGAATCAGCCCCAATTTTAAGGGTAAGGCTAGACATTATAAAACCTCACCAACCCCTCATAAGATATTAAATTGCATAAGAAACCTCAGGGATATATTTTCACCACATCTAAAAATCTACAACCGTCTTCCTAGGAAACTCTCAAGAAAACAAGGTCTCATTAATTAAACACGAAGGGACTAAGATGTCGATCTATATAATATTTACATCAACTAAGGGTTTTCATCCTCCACTTGTGAATCAACTATAATTTTTCTATCATCTCATACACTATCATTGGCCCAACAAGTGATGCCTCACCAATCTCATCCCATGATAATTTCAACCTACTAGGTCTCTCATAAAGGGCCTCAAAAGGTTCCATGTCTATCATAGATTGATAGATGTTAATATATGGAAACTATACCATTGGATAGTGATACTCCCAGTTTTGAAAAAATTCCAATAACAAAAGCACTCTACATATCCTCTAACAATGGGATAGTGTGTACAGTGTACCTATCCTCTTAAGGGTTAAATTCCATAATAATCTCAAACTAGGTCTCAAATACATCATATGGGTCTCTCTATAACTATTATGTACACCACACATAGTGGTCAGAGATAGTTATATAGGATACCCCCATGTTGTAAAAGGATATCCCCTATATACAACTATATAAAACATTCTACCGAACTCTTCTCCCTGAGGGAAAGTAAGTGTATTAATTTGATGAGTCAGTAAAAAATCATCCATACAAAATCATGTCCCCTCACTATTTATCGAAGCCATGAAACATAATCCAAGGATATTCCATCCCATTTCCACTTTGGGAACTCAAGTGAATATATAAATCTTTCCAAAACCCATTTCTCAATATTCACTTATTAAAATACAAGATATCAAGAGATGAAATCTTCTACACACCACCTCATTTCATCACATTAAAAAAGTCGCTAAAGGTCCATTCACATATTTTTTTCTCTAGGATGTATAATCAAAGGAGATGTTTAAAACTCCCTCATCTCCTCTTCTCATATCTACTCTAGGAACACCATCCATCCCAAGAAGGGAGTAAAATTTCCCCTAATAAAAAAATGCATATGTTGAATCTCCTAACAAAATATGATCAGGAAGCACCTAATAGTTGATGCCTCCCAAATAAGCCTCCCTTAAATTTTGGATAAGAGGAGGAGTAAACACCATCAAATGAGGATAAGTTTAATCCCTCTACTCTACCATGGTCAACTATAAAAAATCAAAATACTCAAACACTTACTCCACCAAATTAGAATGGGGCTTCCTTCTAAGAGAATATACCACCATATTTCCTTTCACTGGTGTATAGACTATCTTGAAGTCATAGTCTTAAAGAACTCCAAAAACACCTCTATCTTAGCTTCATATCACTCTACATGAAGATATACATAAGAATCTAGTTTTATGAACACAAAAATCTCTCTCTTATAAGCTAGTGTTTGTACATATTGAGAGAGAATACTACCACTACCAACTATAGGATGTGATTTTCATAGTTCTACTCATGGGGTTTCAACTACCTCATCCCATATATGATCAATGTATACCTATCCATTAACACACATCTGATCCTAGCTCTAGAGGCATCCCAATACCATACATACTCCCTACCTTACACTACTACTCTAAATACAGAATCACTAGTCAGCCTCATCCTTAACTGCTCAATGGATCACTTCCACTACTCATTCCAGGTAAAAGGATTCCCTTTCTATGTCAAGGCTATAAAAGGGGCTCTGATCCTAGAGAATTACTTCGTGAACTTCATATATCAAACTATTAATGTAACACCCTGACCCTCGTTACCCATAGTAGGTGAATTATTACATAACATTGGCATGATCACAAAATACCAAGTCACGAAAGAAAGATTAGTTTAGTAGAATTGGAATCACTAGATACATTCATAAATTCTACATTACATCATAAAATGAAAACTACAACAACATAGTCTCTATAGTACACAATCATATCCTCTCTTACTATCCCAGCAGCTCATTCATAAAATACTTCTTCACATCCTAGGAAAAATAAAACATAGAAAGGGGTGATCTCAGATGCCCAGTAAGGATAACAATATAGCGTACACTTTCAAAAATAAGCATAACCAATTAAGGCAATGTATTACTAAAAAAGTAGCCTTTTAAACTTGAAAATCAGCATAATATGGCAGAAATAAAATTAAATAAATCCATTTACTTATTCAAATGGAAATTCTTCTATTTTAATAATCACATGAAATATCAATAACCACTTTCATAATGATGGAATGCATAATGTCAGACTATCATAACCACATAGTCAAGTCCTTGTGCCAAGAATACAAATAAGATTTTGTCAAGGCCTTGTGCCAAGACACTAGTTTTTATCATGAGACCTAACGATGCATCGAGGAGCTAGATAGGTATCCACCCATCACTTATTAAGTCTAATTCATTCCGCATATGAACATTTTTAAACATAACATACACATTCGTATTAAAAATAGCATACGAAATGACAATATTTTCTCCATAAATCATGAATGGTATAAAAATAACACATCCATAGTCAAACATATCACAAAACCTTCAATAAAATATGGATTTTTTGTATGATAATAAATCAACTTCATATAAGCTTAAAATCCATCAAAGGATGTTGACATAGATGAAATCAAAACAATTTGAGAGAAATATCTCTTTTTTTGAAATCATTTAAAAGTAACATAATTATAAAACATTTACTTTGAAAATATCCTTATTATCTTGTAAGGGAGGATTTGATGATTTTATAATGGTGGAAAATAGATTCACCCTCCGTATAAGTTAAAAAGAGACATTCTTACCTTAATTCTGTTGAAAAGGTTAAAAAGGATCTTGTTTGGAAAACGATGGAAAGATTCCTTTATAGACTTCTTATAAAAATTCAATAAGGGTATAAAAGACTTTAACCCATACTCTTTATAATAGTAATAATTATTTGAAATACATTTTTAAGAAACATGGATGTGGATGATTAAGAGGTCCCAGTAGATAATTACATATAAACAACCTCGGATAATGAAGAGATTGTGAAAGAAACCCTTACCTTGTACTTTTCCTTGGAAGAGGGTAGGTTAACCTCATGTATAATGGTGAAATAATTATTATTAAATTATACAAGAATCATATACATTAATATGATATCATATATGATCTTTAAACATTTATTTGTTAATAATATCTTAGTATTATCATCATTTCCGGTGATAACAGATTCGTTTTACTTTATATTATTTGTTATATGAGCCATATTTGTTATGGATGGGATGTATATTATTTATATCCATAATTATATCATGTCTCTAAAAATTATTTTTAATCATCAAATGAAATTTAGTCTTGAATGGATATGATGGGGAATGAATCTCATCGCATTCATGGAGACGGTAATCCGTACGTACGCACGAGCGACAATATCATTCTTTTGATATTAAAATAATATATAATTGGGTGGTATAACATATATACAGAATAATAATCATTTTATATTTATTATTTACATGAATTACACATCATTATTATACCCATCTGAATAATAATGTATTGAATAACAATTACACCACGACGTGGAGATGGTAAGCCGTTCGTACGCACGTATGGTGACATGTCATTCAAAGGATGGATAGAATACTGAATATGGATATACCATATTTATAATAACATCATAGTATATAAAATATACTGTATTTATTATTTTAGAATGAAAATTACAATGAAATAATAATTTTAAGAAGAAAGTAACTTGAAAGAGGGTGGTGAAAACATTACCTCTTCTTCGGGTTCTTCCTTTTGATTTAATCAAAAGGGATCCCTAAGATGACATTCTGATCAAACTAAGGCCTCTAGGTTTAATTGAGGGAAGGTGGGAGGATATTTGGGCAGAGTTTTTCCGATCCAAAGGCTTTGATGGTGTGAATTAGTGAGAAGTGGGGGTGTCCTTTTATAAGAGGGGTGAGGGGCACCTAAGGAAAAGGTAGAAATATTATTTTATAATAAACTCATATTTAGTTTCTAATGGCTCCAAAGTGAATTATTTAAATTTTAAGGTGGGGATAGGTCGAAATTATTTCAACCAATTGATTTTAGACAGGTTTTGTCACTATATTAACCTTATATTTTAGTTTTAACTCTTACTTAAATAGTTTGACATTTACCATGTCACTTTGTATTTTTATATTATATAATTAATAAATGTACTATATACATCCAAGTGACCACCAAGTGGTGCATTAATGATACACATATCATTATATAAGTCCTTTTTTCTGACCATAGATTTTTAGGAATATAATATCAATTAATAATATAATATTTGTTTTAAAAACTATTTTATGTCAATTTTGAAACTATTGGGTATTTTGTTTTTGATAAATTCATAACATCATTATTACTTAGAACAAAATTCATATAAACAATCATAATATGTCATATTAACCTATAAAATTCTTTTAATTCATAAAAAGTCTCAAATTACATTTATTTGTATATTTATAATATCAATAATTTTAATATTTCATTAATTAGGTAATTACTGCATCACCATTGTGTCATAAATAAATTAAATTATTTAATGTCTAAAAATTACAAATAAAATACCATTATATGTGAAATCCTTTTATCTTTATAATTATTATCTACAATAGAATTTATCTTATGTATAAACCTATATTAATAAGGTTTTATTTATTAAAATTTGATTTTAACTCTTTTAACTCTTCTTTGAATTAAAAAATAATAAATGTCATATTCCAATCCAAGTGGACCAAAATGATAATATTCTATTCCTAAGGTTGTTTTTGGTAGATAAAAACTTTTCCAATAGAATTAGGACTTTTCTTAGGGTAATATTAATATCATTTTTACCCTTAATTTCCCTATTTACTTTTAACCATGGTAAATAAAAGTAAAAAGTTACGATTCACCAGAAATTATTTTTATCTTATTTAACCACATTTTACTCCTTGATATTAACTGTGTCTCCCAAAGTTTCTAAATTCCACTCATAGAAGTGGTAAAATTAATTTTTATGTGAATTTCCAAATTCTCCTAGGACGTGGGTAAAAAGACGGTGAAAAGTTCAATAAGAATTTTTTATATCTAAAATTATTCTAAACTAACTCCAATGAATTACAGTGAACTTATATTGGTATTATGTATCTATTTTTACAATAATTAAATTTCAATAAAATAAATAATTACCTAAATAAATATTTGGTTTTAAACTATAACTCAGTGTTTTTTGACTATTCATCAAAAATTGATTTTTTTTCAAAAAAATACCAAAAATTCACCCTAAGCTAATTTTGATATTCCGAATCCAAAAATGAAGTCCATTTTGAAAGATAAAATTTATAATATTTAAAAAAGTGGGTATTTCTATTCATAACGGCTATTTTGATTGTTTTTTTTGTGTTTTTGAACCCAACGTTTCGTACAACACACGCTACTATATTATTCAAAGGGAAGAGTACCATGGAAGCTTGGGGTGTTACATTCTCCCCTCTTTCAAATAATTTCTTCCTCAAAATTTCTAGAATATTACTGCATAAAAATACTTGGGTGGTTCTTCATCATAAGTTCCTCGGGTTCCCATGTTGCCTCTTCCATCTTATGGTTTCTCCATAGAACTTTTACCAGACAAGTCGTCCGGTTTCTTAGCACTTTTTCTCTTGTACCAAAAATACTGATGGGCTCTTCGTAATAAGATAGATCAAGTTCCAGTTCTAATTCCTCGTATGTGAGTACATGTGTTGGGTCAGACATGTATTTTATCAAAAGTGATACGTGGAACACATCATGAAATTTGGAGAGATTTGGAGGTATTGCCAAACGATAAGCTACAGCCCCAGTTCGTTCTAGAATTTCGAAGTGTCTGATGTACCTGGGACTCAATTTTCCTTTTTTAACAAAACGTATAACACCCTTCCAAGGAGATACCTTCAAGAAAACATGATCTCCTACCTAAAATTACAAATCCTTCCTTCAATTATCAGCATAGCTCTTCATCCTACTTTGAGATGCTTTGATGTGGTTTTGGATTACATTCACCTTTTCCATCATTTCCTCCACCAGTTCTAGGCCTATGAGTTTTCTTTCACCAACATCATCCCAACAGGTTGGTGTGCGACATCTCTTTCCATATAACGCTTCATATGATGCCATCTGAATTCTCTAATGGAAACTATTATTATAGTAATATTCTACCAGAGGTAAATATTGATCCTACATTCCCTGAAATTAAAGTGAGCATGATCTCAACATTACTTCAAAGGTTTGAATAGTATGTTCTGATTGTCCATCTGTTTGAGGGTGGAAGGCAGTTCTCAAATGAAGTTCAGTATCCAAGGCATTCTGAAGACTTTACCAGAATCTTGTTGTGAAACGTGGATCACTGTCAGAAACAATCGATATGGGTACTCCATGAAGTCTCACAAATTCATTAATATATAGTCTTGCAATACATTCAAGTGGTAAATCTTCCCTTATAGCAAGAAAATGTGCTGACATGGTAAGACGATCAATAAAGAACCATATTGCATCATTCCTTCTAATAGTATTTTGTAGTCCCATGAAAAAGTCCATCGGGATATTATCCCATTTCCACTAAGGTATGGGAAGAGGTTTAAATACTCCACTAGGTTGTTGCCTTCCAGCTTTCACTTGCCGACAAACCATACATCTTGACACAAAATCAGCAATATCCCTCTTCATGTTGTCCCACAAAAAATCTTCCTTCAAATCTCTATACATTTTGGTACTCTCAGGGTGTATAGAGAAATTGGAACTATAAGCATCATCCAATAATTCCTTTTTTAGATCAGGTATATTGGGAACACAAAGTCTCTTCCCAAATTTCAAAATTACATCTTCATACACAAAGTCATTCAATCTCCCATCATTCACAGCTTTAATATTATTTTTAAATTCTTCATCATTAGTCTAAGAACCCTTTATCCTTTATAGTAAATATGGTTTCGAAACCATTTGAAAAAGTATCGATGTTTCACCTTCCATGGTTATTCTCATATCCAACTTTACTAGATCCATGAAAATAGGATCCCTTTCAATTTTTTTCATGCTCAAAACTCCATGAACATTTCTACTCAAAGCATCTGCCACCTTATTTTCCTTCCTTGGGTGGTAGTGTATCGTGAAATCATAATCCTTGAGTAGTTCGAGCCATCACCTTTGCCTCATGTGGAGTTCTTTCTATGAGAAAATGTACTTAAAACTCTTGTGATCAGTATAAATCTCACATTTTCACCATAGTGATAATGTCTCCATACCTTCAAAGAAAAAATTATAGTAGCTAACTCAAGATCATTAGTAGGATAGTTTTTATCATTAACTTTCAGCTGTTTTGATGCATAGGTAATAACTCTATCATTCTGCACAAGGACACAACCAAGTCCTTTCATTGATACATCACTATAAATAACGAACCCATCATTTCCCGATGGTAGAGTCAAAATAAGAGCATTGACTAATCTTCTCTTCAGTTCTTCAAAATATTCTTCACACTCTTTTATCCTAACTAATTTAACCCCTTTACGCGTGAGCTTCATTAATGGGTTAGCCAATCGAGAATAGTTCTGGAAAAATGCCGATAATAACCTACTAAGCCAATAAAACGGTGTACCTCAGTTATACTCATCAGGGCTGGCCATTCATGGATTTCCTTTTTCATAGAAGGATAAATAGAGATTCCATCCTTAGAGACAATATGGCCAAGAAAAGAAATCTCTGGAATCTAGAATTCACACTTGCTAAACAACCCATATAATTCATGTCTTCTCAGCGTCTTCAATATAATGCGCAAGTGATTTTCATGATCTTCATATATTTTGGAATATACCAAGATATCATCAATAAATACCACCAAAAAATCATCAAGATATTCCTTGAAAACTCTATTCATTAGATCCATGAATATAAAGGGTGCGTTAGTCAATCCAAAAGGAATTACTGTAAACTCGCAATGCCCGTCCCTAGTTCGAAATGCTATCTTTGGAATGTCTTCCTTCTTCACAAAAAACTGATGGTATCCATATCTAAGGTCAATATTTGAAAATTATTGAGCTCCATGCATTTGGTCAAATAAATCACCAATTTGAGGTAGGGGATACTTGTTCTTTGTTTTTATAGAAATGATTTCTCTATAGTTGATACATAACCTCATAGATCCATATTTTTTTCTTAACAAAAATGACAGGGGCACCCCATGGAGAAACACTAGGGAAAATAAATCCCTTATTACTCAATTTCTATAGTTGTTTGTTTAGTTCAACTAATTCTACAGTTTTCATTCTATAAGGGGTCTTGGATATAGGCCTTGAACCAGGAATTAAATCAATAGAAAACTCAATTTCTCATTCTGGAGGATGTCCAGGTAAATCTTCCAGAAACACATCTACATATTCTTTTACAATAGGCACATCCTCTATTTGAACATTCCTTTCCTCACCCACAGTTATTTCATTCTCTTCCACCCTAATTATTGAATTTAGTTGAGCTACTGGGGGTGCATCTAGATAAGAATTAGATGGTGACGATTCTTCTCCAAAGATAAGGTGTTTCTTATCATCATCATCAAAAATTGTGACCTCCTTCTTCTTAGAATAAATCTTAGAATCATGGTCTGAAATCCAATCCATACCGAGGATTATATCAAACTCAATCATAGGTATGCCGATGAGATCAGCAGATAAAGAACATTTATATGCCCTAATGGGAACAGATCCAAAGAACTTTGTAGAAGTGATACTTCCCTTAGGATTTTTAAATGACAACACCCTTGTTAAATAAAATTTGAAATATCTAATTTTCTTAGGAAACTAGGAAGATATGAAACAATGTGATGATCTAAAATCAAATAAAGCATTGGCTAAACTTGAGGAAACCATTAAATTACCTGCCACCACGGCTTTTGGAGCTTCAACCTCAACAGTACTGATAGCATAAGATTGGCCTTGATCCCTTGGCCTTTTCTGAGGTAAGTTCCCCTGACACTTAGGACATTCATTTTCATAATGTCCCATCTCCTTGCAGTTGTATCATTGAACATCGGTAGCTTCTTTCATCCCCTTTCAATTACGAGTTTGTTGGCATTTTTCACCACACTTGTAACAGACTCCCATTCCCTTCAAGAAACTACCATGGTGTTTCTTCCCACATTTATTGCAGGATGAATATTCAACTTTTCCCTTCTTCCCCTTATTTCCATTCCCATAGTGATCGGCAGATCTCTTCTTCTCTTGCTTTGATTTAAAGTTATAAGACTTAGAGAATTCCTTTTCTGTCTTGATATCACACGAGACAATATCTTCATACGACGAGAAGGATTGTGACACTAATACTCGATGAAGAAATGGTTCTATCTCATAAAAGAAATATTCAATCTTACTTCTTGGGTTACGTATATAATCTCCAATATACATTGCTAACCTTGTATGTTTATCCTCATACATTGCGACATTCTCATCCTCCTTTTGTCTCAGACTCAGAAATTGCATTTCCATATCTGCTCGATGGTCATGAGGAAAGTATTTTTATAAGAAAAGATCTTTGAACTCCCTCCATTTCATATTTGATACTTCATCATCATTCTTTGTGTTTTTAATTAATGACCACCATTGGTCAGCATCTCCAGTGAGGTGGTAAACTTCCATGATAACCTTTTCCCTTTCACTACTCCCCAAGGCATGGAATATTTTTTCTAAGGAATTTATCCATTGCTCAACTACTAAGGGATTTGTACTCCCATTGAATGTTGGTGGTTGTTGCCTCATGAAGAGATCTAACATTGATCCTCCACGATGTGGATCAGGGTTCTCCATAAGCGTCAGGTTATTATTCATAACCCGAGTGAGTTGTCCTAGTATGGTGATTAGCTGATCTACACCAGTTGTATCACCCATTCCACTGTAATTATCTTGAGAAGGAGGGAAATACCTATATGGATTGCGTGCATTGATACGGTTTCTATTTCATCCACTAGGCTCCATTTCTAAACAATGTCATTCACTAGATTAGTTTATGAATCGCAATACATATATCCAAACTTGTAAAACACTTAACATAAAATGAACAGTTTATGGATATAATCCATAATCATAAAAATGTTTTCCTTGAAGAAGTTATACTCATAAACCCTTCATAATTTTTTGTAAAGAAAATGGGAATTATCCGAAGCATATACCCCGAGAGTGTTGTAACCAAGAGCGCAGCAAGGCCCGTTGTCGTGCACTAGTTCCCATTCAAGTCTAGCTCAAAGAGGTGTTTTCGGGTTTTACCCCTAGTTACATCTGTACCAGAGCCGCCTCTACCTGCTCCTATCCAGACAGGGATGTATTACTCAGAAAACTCATAAAATCACTAAAATACAAAAATTCGATGAAGTTCTTATATACTAATCCTCAAAGTCCATCTTAGGTCTATGTGCTCTAATCAGAGTTTATCTAAATCTAGTTTCCAAGGATTGTACTAAACTTCCTCTGATACCAACTGTAATGCCCCGACCCTAGTTACCCAGAGTTGGTGCATTATTACATAACATTTTCATGATCACAAAAGATCAAGTCTCAAAAGATCGAATATTTTAGTATCCTTGGAATCACTTGATACATTCATAAAGTTTACATTACATCATAAAATGAAAACTACAACAAAATAGTACCTATATTACACACTCATATCCCCTCATACTATCCCTTCAGGTAATTCATAAAATACTACTTCACATCCTAGGAAAAATAATGCATAGAAAGGGGTGAGCTCAGATGCCCAGTAAGGATAACAATATAGAGAAAACATTCATAAATAATCATATACATTTAAAGAAATGTATAACTAAAACAAAATCCTTTTAAACTTGAACATCAACACAATATGGCAGAAATAAAATTAAATAATGTCATTCACTTATTCACGTGGATATTATACTAGTCTAATAATCACATGCAATATCAATAACCACTTTCATAAAGATGGAATGCATAATGCCAGACTATCATAACCATGTAGTCAAGGCCTTGTGCCAAGACTACAAAAAAGATATTGTCAAGGCCTTGTGCCAAGACACTAGTTTGTCTCATGATACCTACTGATGCATCGATGAGCTATATTATTCTCCACCCCTCACTTATTAAGTCCAATGAATTGCTCATATTAACATGTTTAAACATAACATAAAAATTCGTATTAAAACTAGCATATGAAATGTCAATACTTTATCCATAAAACATGAATGGTATAAAAATAACACATCCACAGTCAAAAATATCACAAAACCTTCAATACAATATGGAAGTTTTGTATCCTAATAAATCAACTTCAAATAAGCTTAAAATCCATCAAAGGATGTTGACATAGATGAAATCAAAACTATTTGAGAGAAATGTCTATTTTTTAAATAATTTAAAATTCACATAATTATAAAACATTTAATTTGAAAATATATTTATTAGCTTGTAAGGGAATATTCAATGATTTTATAATGGTGGAAAATTTCCGCACCCACTGTATAAGTTAAAAAGAGACATTCTTACCTTAATTCTGTCGAAAAGGTTAAAAAGGACCTTGTTTGAAAAAAGATGGAAAGATTCCTTTATAAACATCTTATATAAAGTCAAAAAGGGTATAAATGACATTAACCCATACTCTTTAGAATATTAATAATGATTTGAAATAAATTTTTAATAAAAAAGGGTGTGGATGATAAAGAGGTCCTAGTAGATAATTATGTATAAACAACCTCGAATAATGAATAGATTGTGAAATAAACCCTTACCTTGTAATTTTCCTTGGTTGAGGGTAGGTTATCCTCATGTATAATGGTGAAATAATTGTTTTTAAATTATACAAGAATCATATACATTAATATGATATCATATATGATCTTTAAACATTGATTTGTTAATAATATCTTAGTATTATCATCATTTCGGTTGTTAACAGATTCATTTTTTTTATATTATTTGTTATGTGAGCCATATTTGTTATGGATAGGATGTATATTATTCATATCCAGAATGATATCATGTCTCTAAAAATTATTTTTAATCATCAAATGAAATTTAGTCTTGAATGGATACGATTGGGAATGAATCTTATCGCGTTCATGGAGACGGTAATCTGTATGTATGCACGAGCGACAATATCATTCTTTTGATATTAAAATAATATATAATTAGATGTTATATCGTATATACAGAATCATTATCATGTTATATTTATTATTTACATGAATTAAACATCATTATTATACCCATACGAATAATAATGTATGGAATAACAATTACACCACGACGTGGAGACGGTAGGCCGTACGTACGCACGTATGGTGACATGTCATTAAAAGTATGGATAGAATACTAAATATGGTTGTACCATACTTATTATAACATCATAGTATATAAAAGATACTAGAGTTATTATTTTAGAATGAAAATATCAAAGAAAGAAAAAGTTGAAGAATAAAAGAGCTTGAAAGAGGGTGGTGAAAACATTACCTATTCTTCAGGTTCTTCCTTTTGATTTGATCAAAACAGATCCTTAAGATGAATTTATGATCAAACTAAGGCCTCTAGGTTGAAGTTAGGGAAGTTGGGAGAATATTTGGGCATATTTTGGCTGAGCTAAAAGGCTTTGAAGGTGTTAATTAGTGATAAGGGAGAGTGTCCTTTTATAAGAGGGGTGGGGGCACCTTAGGAAAAGCTAGAAATATTATTTTATAATAAATTCATATTCGGATTCTAAATGCTCTAAAGTGGATTATTTCAAGTTTAATGTGGGTATATGTCTAAATAATTTCACCCAATATATTTTACACAGGTTTGGGTCACTATATTAACATTATAGTTTAGTTTTAACTCTTAGTTAATTAGTTTAACTTTTACCATGTCACTTTTTATATCTCTATTATATAGTTAATAAACGTACTATATACATCCAAGCAACCCCAGAGTGGTCCATTAATGATAAAACTATCATTATAAAAGTCCATTTTCCTAAACTTAGATTTTTAAGAATATAATATCAATTAATAATATAATATTTGTTTTAAAAACTCTTTTAGGTCAATTTTGACACTATTGAGTATTTTGTTTTTGATAAATTTATAACATCATTATTACTTCAAAAAAAATTCATATAACCAATCATAATATGTCATATTAACCTATAAAATTATTTTAATTCATAAAAGTCTCAAATTAAATTTATTTTGATATTTATAATATCAATTATTTTAATATTTCATTAATTAGGTAATTACTGCATCACCATTATCTCATAAATAAATTAAATTATTTAATATCTAAAAATTATAAATAAAATACCATTATATAGGAAACCATTTTTTCTTTCTAATTAATATATATAATCTAATTTATCTTATGTATAACCCTATATTAAAAATGTTTTAGTTATTAAACATTGATTTCGACTCTTTTAACTCTTCTTTGAATTAAATAATAATAAATGTCCTATTCTAATCCAAGTGGACCAAAATGATAATATTTTATTCCTAAGGTTGTTTTTGGTCGAGATATACTTTTCCAATAAAATTAGGACATGTGTTAGGGTTATATTAATATCATTTTTCCCTTAATTACCCTATTTACTTTTAACCGTGGTAAATAAAAGTAACAAGTTACTATTCACCAAAAATAATTTTTATCTTATTGAACCATATTTTACTCCTTGATATTAACTGTGTCTCTCAGATTTTTAAAATTCCACTCACAGAAGAAGTTAATTAATGTATTATGTGAACTTCCAAATTATTCTAGGAGGTGGGTAAAAGACGGTGAAAAGTTCAATAAAATTTATATATATCTATAATTATTCTAAACTAACTCCAACGAATTACATTGAAATTATATAGGTATTATGTATCAATTTTAACCTTAATTAAATTTAAATAAAATAAATAATTATTTACATAAAAATTTGGTTTTAAACTATATCTAAGTGTTTTTTCACTATTCATCAAAAATTGAATGTTTTCAGAAAGATACCAAAAATTCACTCGAAGTTAATTTCGATATTCTGAATCCAAAAATGAAGTCCAATTTGAAAGTTAAAATTTATAAAATTTCAAAAATTGGGTATTACTATTCATAACAGCTAGTTTGATTAGTTTTGGTATGCGTTAGAACTCGAAGTTGCGTACAACACACGAAACTGTATTATTAAAAGGGAAGCATACCATGGAAGAATGAAGTGTTACAATTAAGACAAAAAACTATGCACCTATGACATGATCTTGGGTGGATCCAAAGAGATTACTTCATAAATCTTCATGGGGTCCATAAATAATCCATTATCAGAAATGACATGACCCAAAAATGTGAACCTGATAGATCCTAAACTTGAACATAGAGAGATTACAATAAATGTGGTTCTCCCATAATAATTCTAGGACCATAATTCAATAATATGTATGATCCTCCTATGATACAGAGTAAATGAGGATGTCATTAATAAATACAACAACAAATTAGTCCATATATGATTTAAATATCAAGTTTAAAAAATCCATAAACACAATGGCGGATTTCATCACACCTTAAATGAATCACCATGAATTTATAGTGTTTTTAGTGACATTGTAATGTCATATTCAGTAAATAAACCTCGTAAACCCTCAACTAGTGATATTTTGACCGGATTAAAATTTTTGATAACCAACACAGTTTGTGTGACAGATCAAATTGGTCCTCAATCCTTGGAAATGGGTAATTTTTTTGTATCATTTATTGTTTCAAGCAACAATAATCAACACAAATCCACAAGATCTCATCTTAATATTTCATGAACAAAACAATAGATGCCTGGAGGGACAGAATGAGTCTGATAAATCTCTTCTCATGATGTTTTAATACTTATCCCTCATCTCATGGATCTTGATATAGCCCATATGATATGTCGTATAATATATAAGTGTGGTCTTAAGTGAACTTCAATGCATTAGTCATTCTCCCACCTTGGATGAAGTCCAAAAACATCTTCATGGTAGATTTCCATAAATTACTCTCATACTAAAATCATCTAGATAACTAAAGATCCCACTATGACCATGGATAAACTTTCCAACTGATTGGTGATGGAATATATCCTCCTACTCACTAGACCCGGTCACTCAACCAGGAGATCTATCTCACCTGAAACGTATAATTTCTTCCCATCTATCTGATGTAATATTACTCACCAATGATGACTTTCAATCATGGATTGAATAGTAGAAAACTATTCCATACCCAAGATAATTTCATAAGAATTAAATTTGATGGCCAAGTGGCACCACATGAAACTTTCTCCACAAAAAGATATCTCAAATTGTTGTAAGATAAGAAATATTAATGAATCACTCCTAGTTGGATCCTTTGTAAAAATATGATGTACAGAAGTCTCAATGGGAATCCTTTGCTCTTTCACAAGGGATATAGAAATAAAGGAGTGAACATAAACTCTCTCTATATATACTATATCTAGTTTAGAATAAACACATATTGTACCTCATATCATCTTGTGATATGTTCGGTTATAAGACTTTATGGCCCATAGCTTCTCATGGCCCCAAACCCAAGAACCAAAATATAGATATGTGATGTCTAGTTGTGGTGGTGTAAGTAGCACATAGCTTATAGCTCCATGAATGGATCCTCCTCCTAGAGCGCCACATGCTCCTCTAATAGTAATGCCTTTCTGGGGGCCTCCCTTACCCTTGTTGGGAGATCATTGATCACGATTCTACCTTTATCATGGAATTCAGTATCTTATATTCATATCCTACTCAAGACATTAGGTTGAGAAATCATGTTATTTATGACCATGATTACAAAGGGATGAATTATTCCCCAACACAGAACCTATTTTCCAGATCAACATTCTTGATTATGTCCATGGGATGTTATCCTGGATGAAGACCCTCATGACTAAAGCATTCTATCAACTATAGACAGCTTAGACCCATGACACCCACTTCCATCCCCAACTATCTCTTGTCCCTAAAATAAGAAGCTCTCTATATCCAAAACACACACTATCACTCTAGAATATGTCAGAATGCAAAGGGGAACAACACAGACTTGGATGTCTCTTAAAGTACAAAACATAAACTTCATATCTAATAAGTAACCGTTCTGAACCATGTCGAGGGAGTACCATGTAAGTTCATTGAATCTTGTGGCATACATAGAAATTTTCATACTACCCTGTAGAACTCTAAAATCTCCTAAATCCTCATTGATTACTAAAATAAGGCCTAATACTCCCCAAAAATAGCCTCTATAAGTCATACCATGAAAAAATTGTCTCATCATGAGTATAAATGATTAGACTCCACCAGTTTCGAGCTACCCCATGGAAAATACAAGCTTCAAAAGTGACCATATTATTAATCATGGATTGTGTCATTAAAAATCATATCATTGACTCAATCCCATCCTTCAATTCCTAGGAATATGGATAAATTTGGGATCTCAATGAACTCTTTTACTGGTACTTGTAAATCTCACTAAGTATGTGTGCTTCCATAGCCTAGAAAACTTGTGCTATGTGTAGATCAACTAGTGGGGATGATTCTATCTTCTTTCCTGGAGTAATAACCTCATGAGATTCCCTATAAATTGAGGCCTTATCACACATAGGATCATCATCATTATCCTAAATACAAAACCTAGATAGAATTGTTCATATAGGTATCTTAAAAGTCAATAATTCATTCCATTATTAGATTATCATATATATATATATGGGTATATGGGTCAAGAAAAAAATTCAAAGGACACAATTATATTTGATGCATGTACTGTTATTCCCTAAAATTAATATATTGGAATTCCAAGTCGAAAATATGGTATTCCGAGTCTTAGTGCATGGATACTTTATCTTCCACATCAATAATTGGTTTTCTATCCTAAAATTATCACTCAAGAAACCTTGACTCTATTACCTTATGTCTCAACAAAATCCGCACAATGGGTCAAACTCCAACTCTAACCCATGGATGAACCACCTCTGATACCACTCTCTAATGACCTAACCCACCAAGGCCCACCTAGATTGTGGAAGGTTTGGTTTCCAATACCACCATCCCACATCAAATTGGCCAGAGTCTGGCAACAAATACTGAGAATGATAAGTAAAATGGGAGGCCTTTTCCTAGTGTACCATTACACACTCACCCAATTGTCTCCGTGAAATAGTGCTGAGAAGTAATAAAAAGGGATGTAACATCTTGGGTAAAACCTTTCATGAATCAATCTCTTGGGAATATATCATAGTACAGTAGAATATATACAATGTTTCTAGAAAAAAAATACATAACCAACCAGAATTGAAGTCCCAACCTAGGAAAATTCAAATAAGGTAAATCTGAGAGTGAACGACTCTCGATCTCCAAGAATGAATAGTATGTGTGGTCTATTCACTCTAGTATCCCTAGGATTTACCAAAATCAACATAAATATATCTTTCAACTTCATAATACATGACATGTGTATGAAAATCCCATGTTGGGGTGATTATATGCATACCAAGTAGGAAGCCTCAAAAATTGAAGTGTGAGAAATAGTATATACAATAGAAGTAGTTATCTTAACCAAAAAAAGTGGGAAATGAAACCCAAAAATATACATATACTCATAAAGAGACCCATATCATAGATAAATTAGATCTTTATATTTCATCCAAGACTAGGGCAATGAGTCTACCTCTATCTCCAAAAGATTATCATTGTCTTCTAGTATCTTCAGTTTCTTCATGAAGAATATTGATGAGCACCCACACCTCTCAGCTCTCCACATCCCAAGGGATAAAATCTCTAATATATAGAGGCCTTGTTCACCATTATGTTAGGAGTTACCACTCAGTATATTTCAATACAAGAATGAATCCATCATGATTAATTGGGTGACACTAAATATAAGGAGGACCCACTGCTTAACATGATATGGGTGGAACATAGTATGTATCAATAGCAGAAATATATCCTAGTGTGTTATGGGGTGTCAATAAATAGATTTCAATTGAGGACCCATGCTCAGGTGCATCAGGGGGGGTTACACTCTATATATTGTGTAACCACATCCGAACATGATATGGGGGGTTCCACTCAGTTTGTACAGGACCCATGTCATGATTCCATAGTGGGGTTCCACTAAAACTGGTACAACATGTATGTGTAACCCACACTCTAATGAAATAGGTAGTTTCCGAACCTAAAATCTCATTGATGATCTTGATCAATCACTATCATCATCAAGTATCCACTAAGGAAGCGTCACGCATGGAGCTTTCCATGTTTTATATCAAAATCCACTAAGAATAACACAATCATGTTATATATAGAAAATAATTTAGTATGGGATACATATGGTCAAGAATATGATTCCAATAGAAGAATATGTTCACAGTAGAATGATATCATAGGGTTACAAAATGTTTATATGGTCCACATGGATTGTGGTGTTTCTCTACTACCTCACGGTGGTCTCTTATAGGTATGGTTATGGGTTTATTTCATTGTTAATGGCATGTTAGGGGTCCTAAAAGCATGTATCAAACAGTTGGGGTCTTCTCATGTGCTCTTGGACATGTACTTGGTTATGCCTGAGTATCGGCTCGTACCCAAGTACTCCAAGATTATGCGGAAGGTCCTCCCACCTAGGGGCCTAGCTGTGTGTAGCTGGAACATGTCTTAGCCGCATGGTGAATTCCACATTGTGTTTGGTCCCCCAACACATCATTTTATCCTTATCGTCTCCAAAACCCAAGTCGTCATAGCTGGGTGGTGCTTGATGTTGTGTGTTGTTTTATTATAGGTTGTGTAGTCAACTTTTCCATAGAATGTATAGATCTTCATGAGTTAACCAGATATATCTCCTCCACCATTTTTTAATTGATTGACAAAAAATGTGTGGTTCCCTAGGGATATTATTTCCTAGATGGTGTCAAAAAATTTGGATTTTTTCATTCAGGTGAAGCTCGGAAATTTCCCATTGCACCTCCCATAATCTACCATTAAATCCCGTCACTGAATTCAGGAGTTTAATCATGATCAAAACCACCATGAATAAGTCGATTTGTGCCCCGTTAGTCAAATGTTAAGAAACAACAAGAATATAGTGGGTTGAAGTGCATAAAAAATGTAAATCAATCATTTTCCAGGTTTTATTGGTCAATTATCACCAATTATGGATTTCCATGAGTGATAAATGTTTAACAGGGATATGAATTTGTATTAACAATATAATAAGAAGCATGTATCATAGAAAAGGAAAGATAAATCAAATAATAAAAATAGACGACAAAATCCACGCAAAAAAATTTAATCATGGTTGGAAGCCACAATTGAAGATCCCCACTTCAATTATAGATTTATTTTTAATAAAGAACATATTCAAAAAGAATGGAGAACACTCACTCCATTTGATACCTCTCAATATACCTTGAACTAATCATTCTTCATCATTTGATTCTGATTCTCTAAAAAAACACCAAATTCACCTCTCAAAGATCTTAGGGTCATGCAGCTAACAATGGAAAATTTATATAGTAGTAATTATTCATAGGAAATTTTGTTAAGGGTATTAAATTAATTTATTAAATAATTAAATTAATTAATCCACTTAACATACATTCTAACATATGACTCATCTGAATTCCCAATATCATTAAACTATAGGTTGCTACTAGGGTAAACCCAACATTCTAAATTCGACTGTGGTCTTTCATTTTTTATCTAAGTCTTAATTTCGGTGTTATAAAACTTTTTTTAGAAAATTACATTCATGTGATATTATTATATTTAATATTTTTATAATATGAATTTTGGGCTCCTCGAACCTTGGAATCTCACGTTTTCCCAGTTCCTGGATTTGAAAATATTCCTTAAAATATTTCAATGTCTTACACAGAACAAATTCGGTCACTATAGGCTTTTTAGACACCATGCATTTTTTCGTTAAGGAATCCTTGTAATTATATTCCTTAATTATATGATAGGAAGCATAGAAGGAGGTATAGGACCATATCTAAGAAATATGATGTGTTGAAACATATATCTATTATTCTAGTGTGAATCTTAATATAGGACATCATTAATTTTTACATGGATCTTATAGAATCTCTAAAACCATAAAAAATTCTTCATAATTCAAGATTAAGTTGATAATGGTAGATTAATAATAATTAATGAATAAAATTACAAAACATTATACAGGAATAAAATTTATATATTAATACCAATGAGTGATATTATATGACCAAATCAAATTGCTTTCTGTATTTATTTACCTTAAATATGTGGTTATCACTATATTTTTCATGAACAATAACATTAGGAACAATCTATTCCATTTCAAACCCTGTACATCCATGGATACATGGAATATAATTTGGATCCATTCATCTTAAAAATCTATAGGTATAAAAATTCCTTATAAAACGTTGAAAATAATCAGGTTGAAGACATACTTTTTGATATATCATTTCAATAGATGATTTTATGGTTTTCATTAATGGTATAATATTTAATTATTTTATTTTTGGACATGGTCACATAGATAAGTGGTCATGATCTCCTCTTATTAGGAATTATCAATGTATTCCATCATTAAGAAATTGAGTGTGATATAATAAGATTATTCCATTTTTAATTCCTTTAAAACATAATATATTTATATTAGGATACAAAAAAGGGAAATTATCCAACCTTAAATTGAGTAAGAAACATTTCTAGATACTATTAACTGATTGAAATCCATATTGGATAATCCTTAAAATTATGTGAAGGAGAGTTTATTTCATTATATCTATCTCATTGAAATAATAAAATTTGACTTCATAAGTCATCTTTTCTTCACAGTTAAGGGGAATGTCTCCATAAATAAAATATTTCTCAATGTTGGGAAATCGAACATGTTTTTAAAAATGACCGCATATATGGAACACAAAAAAAGTTTCATTCAATAATACACATTTACATCTACTCTAGATTAGCACATTCTAACCAGAATAATGGCTTGAATGATACTCAATTAACTAAAACAATTGTGGTGTTAGAGAACATCCTTAGTTGAATAACTTGGTATTGGTAACCCATACCAATATAAATATGGTCCTAAAAGAATCTATGAACTCTAGGTTTATCCCTAGTCATTATAACTTGGGTGAAGAAGGTGAAAACCATATAAATTAATTTGAGATTATAAATCTTGATCAACAATTCACCTTCCACATCCATGATGAAGAGAAACATAATGATGCCCGACCCATATTTAAAGAAGGAATTTCAATAACTATTAATGATCACCCATAAGTAAATTTGGGAACTATAGAAGATATATATGTTGCACCAGTAATCACATCCTTGAATTCTAATGAATATTAAATGTACATAATGGTTCATAAGAAATAGTAGGATGTATTCAAATGGAACTACAATGAAATTATTGGTATAGATCCCACAAAATATTATATATTTATCAGGCCTAATAGTTTACCATCATTGTAATAATAAGTTAGTGTGAAAGATCCACTTATCTCATGGTTATGTAATAAAATAAAATTTTGAAAATTTCATCAAATCCTACTTCATCTTAAAGGTCTGGTGTCATAAATGTATATTCTCCATTTTCTCTGTCAAGAAAAAGAATAGAAAAATTAGTACATGTGTCTACATCTAGGACCATAACAACCATTACTAGAAGGTTGATTTTTCTATTACAATTAGGTAAAACTAAGGAGTGTATTGTAAAATTTTTATGTAATTAATTTCTAAAAATTATATATCCACCTAAAATAAGAAAGATACCACATATTTATGACCTTATGAAAAATCTTATAGTGGAATGTGGATTAAATTCTAGTAAAATATGGATACTATTATGAACACTTCACTAAATATGAGGTGGTATTATCTAAAAACTCCAACTTAAGGATGAATCCAATAAAATTGGTATTCACAGTATCATCTATTAAATTTCATAGATTTTTTTCTATTATGTGGGAATTAAGGACAAGTCAATGAAGAAAAAGGTAATCCTTGGTATTCCCTATTTTTAATATCTATAAGAGTTGAGAGGGCCTCCATGAAATCCAAAAAGAAATACTCTAAGTGTTCGAATCAATGAAATCCATAAAAATGTGTTATTATCAATCTATTTGACCTTGGTTTCATCTTAATATCCCTTGACAATTTATTCATATCATATTATTTTCCTCTCTTGAATAGCTACTCAAATAATGATGGGAAATATAAGGATCTCTTTATAGGACCAAATTTATACCTACAAGTCTTGATCAATAAGTTTAATGGTAATGGAAACATAGAGTTAGTAATAAATAAAACAGTGTAGAATAAGCAATAAAAAAGTATAATTAGTATCATTTTTCCAATACTTGAGATTTTATAATGTATTTTCCTATTGGTGTTCTTTTCTTGGTCCCATGAGAAAACAACATTGATGCAGACATGTTGTCCAACCTAGTGTTCACAATTTTGTTCTAGATAAGTATAATAAATAATATATATATATATATATATATATATATCATATTATATATCAGTAGATCCTTTCATTAACATGGTGGTAAAACAAGTAAATGATAATAATATTTCCACACCTCAGGTTGAGTCCTCATCCCAATAGTGTATTAAAAAAACTCGATAGATTGCCTTGAAAATGGACTATCTCTAAAAAAAATATCTTCCATGTTTCTGAGTTAAAAATGAGTAGTTCTAAAGATTAGAAACCAATTTAATTCTTTATAATGGCTCAAACTTTATGAAATCACTTTATAAGTGTGGATTTTAAGGCGTCCTCTTCAATTCATTAGAGGAGGGTAGACCCTTGAAAATATGAAAGATATAGATGTAATAATATATTACACCCAATAAATAAAAACCAATATATCTCATTATATAATGGGACTCATGTTATTTTGGCCCTAAACAATTTATTATTTTCAAGTGTTCATACAGAATTGTCATAAATTCCATGTGAATTCAATTCTCATTAAATAATCTCATTAGTTATAATATTTTATAGAATAGTCATGATCATTCATCATATATGAAATGGAGATAATGTGTCCATACACTCTCAAAATAATTTAATAGTTCATGTTAATAGTCACTACCATAAGCACATTAATTATTTCCCCTTAAAGATCAAAAAAATTCATAAATACATTTCAAAATTTAAATTTCCTTATCAAATTCGGAGTCACTAATACTATCCTATTAGATAATGGAACAAAAAATTTTGTTTACAAGATGAGGAAACTATATTTAAAATATATAATTCAATATAACCACTCCTCCCACTATCATGTGGATCCCAAGTAATAGATAGAGGCCTTTATTAAGACCCTATTGAATAACGTATAAAAATAGTGGAAAATAAAAGAATACATGTATAAAAAATATATTCAATGTGTTGTGGACTAATCATATGACTACATGTAACCTTTCCTAGTCAACTTTATATTCCTTAATGTATGGAATATAAGTAGTATTACCTATAAATTTCTAATTACCATCACTCAAAATAAATATTTATTTCCAATTGACATTGGATGAATCAATAAAAAGATTTATAGATAGACTAAAAAAATTATTGGAAAGTGGTTACAATCCTTATTTAACCATAAGGTATACCAAATTAAAGTAACCTAAGAGTTCAATAATAAATTTCACCTTTTTTCATTGATCTAATGATATATATTGTTATCATTTAAAAAATAATGATTCTAGAGAAGAAGCCTCTAAAATTATAACCTAAATGGGAGGTTCCTTGCCTCATGTATAATGTATAGTCTAATAAATCATACTAATTAATCACATTATATATTTATCATATTACACCTCATACCAATGAATGTATTCTCATGAAATAATTTTCATGATAATCAACATAATATTCAAATATCCTAGTCACATGATTGTAAATATCATGACATATCTATGAATTTCCCAATTTATATTAGTTTCATTCCTTTTTATCCTTACATAAGTGAATATTTTCCCATTTCATGGTGATAATTTTTTAAACATGTGTGTGTGTGTTTTTTATTCCCATTTCCAAAATACATATAATGATTCTTGGATTTACTACATTTGGCTTGACCAAAAGTGCCCCATTCTCCATCATGATTGTTCATTAACACCATTATTGGATTCAATATTCATATATATTGATATAGTTTCACCTCATGCCTAGTGAAAAAACTTATTATTAATAATTAATCCATTTAAAAAAAGAATAAAAATATATGAATTTCTAGTCATAGATATTGTTAGGACCATTCTGGCCCGGTAGTGTTTCGATATTCTTCCCCATGTCTGGTTCGAAGGATTCTCGAGCGAATTGGGATAGTGCCTGGGCTCGGCGTGGTTGGTGGTTGGGTTTTTCATGGCACAATGGGTCTACCGCTCTATGGTTTCACAGACTGGCAAGGACCTTAGAGCTCTATCGACGAAGATCTTCATTAAACCTCCTTCGATGATTTAGATTTGTAGGTTTATTCCCCGCATCCGTGACAGCCTCAACCACTAATGGAACCTCCCATTTTCTTCTTGTCTTGGTTGAGAAGGTTCTTCGTCTTCTCTTGGGTAATTATGATGTCACAGGTGCCGTCCTCTGGAAATCTCGACACCTATGACGTCCTCTTTCTCTCTTTGTGATCTTGGCGGCTTGCTGGGTTTGCAGCGTACCGATCCGGTGCAATAGAGGCCACATGGGGCGTCTATCTACTTTCTTCTAAGATGTCAACTGTAGTTTTTCTTGTGAAGATGATTACTATCTTCTTTCGTTTTCATTTTGGTGATTTGGTCTACTATGGTGACGGATGTCGGCATCTATGGTCGATGCGGGAAAGTGATGATGATTTAGGTTTCTATCTGATGGTCACTTTTTGGGGACGATCTCCGGCAGTGTGGATCCATCAGGGTGGGAAGACGACAATGACAGAGTTGTATGATGGTGGTGGATGGATAAAGGCGTGATAGGATGACGTGGTGCCTCGTTGTTTGGGCCACCTCGGTTGTGATGGTGCTCTTTGAATTCAAAATTTCATCTTTTTTTTGGTCTTTGATCCTGCCTGTTTGGTTACTGCTTACTTCAACGAGAATTTTAGAAAATCAAATAAAAATATAAATTTCAGTCAGTTAGGGAAGGATTATTGTATTGGTATTTCCAGACTGAACTAGAAAGTGTTCATAATTGTCTAAATTGTATTCTCTAGAGATATATTCGGGTATTGAGAAATCAGATTGGGATTATCAGTCTGGGAAATTGAATTGAGTTTTATTAAAAAGTCCAGGAGGTTCTTACAATCTTATAGGTAAGAAATTGAAGAATATTTTTGATTGTTTATATTTTTTAAATTTGATAAAGAATAATATGTTACATGTTTTGTCAGAAAAACCTTTTATTACAAATTTTTTATCTAAAAGAGAACACGCACTATTAGAATGTTTACACAGTTCTACACGAGTTTAAGGGAATATCCTACTCATTGTATTCCACAAAAAAAATATTCCATTCTAGTTAATTGTGTGATATTGGATCATTTACAAACCACACCAACGATGTATCTATTCATATTTAATATTAAAACATTTAAATACTTGTGTTCTTACTGATGTGTGTTTGATTTTTTCATATGGGAAAGTAATATTTAACAAGAGAAGAAGGTTATTTAATTTTATAGGGAAACATAAAAGAAAATATATCACTAACTCACCCCTCTCCCTCTCAGTGATACAAATATTAAAACTAAACACTTATAGGTATATGGCCTTAATCTATGAAGAAATACATGGTCATCATTGTTAGGCATTAAAATTTTTGGTGTGATGTCCTTAGAACAAGAATATTATCTACATAATATACCATCCCTCTGATATGATTTTAAACATTGTAATGTATTACATTCTATAAAACCATAAAATGCAAGACTACCATTACATAAGTGATTCATATAAATAGATATCCCTTTCAAGAAACCGAATGGTCATATTATTTATAGTTTATTTATCATTAATAAAAAAGATTAAAGAAACCATTATAATTATTCCCACTCTTTATAAAACTACATATGACTTTATTCTTCTTCTTGTAGGATACATGGAAACTCTTTGAGATCATAATTAAATACCAATAAAAATTTCAATTTATATTACATTTTCTACAGTACACATGAATCTAACATTGCACCAATTAAAACTATGTTAGCTACCACCCAGAATGAGTGAATAACCTTCCAATATTGAATCATACTACACGTTTCAGGAATATAAATTTATGAAACCTTAGTATGAACATAATATAATTAAAGTAGAATAAATATCTTTAGTCCATGCTATATAATCTAACATTATATAGAACCATTCTGATTATTCTATTATTAATGAGTGGTGAAAAAGATATAAAACATGTCACCATAAAAATATACAAAAGGAGGCCGAAGAAAAATTATGATAATTACGTGATAATACTTGAGCCTAAATGTTTTAAAAAAGCGTGATAGCATAATATAAGGAGACAAAAAGATCATGAGAATCCAAATATATCCCTCATAAAAAGTCATGTTTAGTTAGCTAGGTGTAAAAATATAGGAAAATGTTAGGGAAATTCTTTATCAAGCCATTCCAAACCATAGTTATTTATTCTCTCCATCGATGAAATTTTGGTATATGATCCATGACCATAAAATAATATCTATCAAGGGTTCAAGTTATACGAACTTAAGAAACAAAAGCCATACTACTATAACATGTAATATGATAAAATAATTGGAAAAAGAAATAAAAATCATTAATTTAAAAACCCACAATGGGAGTCTAAATAAAATTTGAGAATTTCACTCTAAGGAAACAATTATATGTATTATGAAAAAAATTATTGTGTACGAGATAAAAATCCATGAACTTCATGGGAAATGATACGTGACTCTAAAAAATTAACTTCTTTGTTTATATGTTCATAGTTCTATAAAAAAAAATTGATAAGTTTATGTGAAGTTTATTTACTTCTCGTCTTCAAATAAGTCATTCACCCCCAGTTCTTAGATTCACTCCCCATTCACGTTAAGTCATATTCATGCTCATCTAGTGGGAAACACTTATACTAAAGCTAGGATAAATTCAATAAGATTATAAAATATCTTACTCCCTATTCTAATATGTATAATAATAAACTATAATGTTTTATCTTAGTCCATGTTGTAAAAACATAAAGTATATGAGAATTTACATCTTATCTCATATTATGAATTTGAATTCATTTTCACTACTGTTTGATTCACCATTCACAATGGGTTAGATTTTTAACATTTATAAAACCACTTTATTTTGGGGGGAATGGTTTATCATATATATTTTCACATCATAAGATAATAAATTAGATGCAATTTTAGTCTAAAATATATATCATTAAACTAGAATCCATTATCTTGGTCCAAGATACATGAACTTAAATGAAAAAAAATCCCCTTTTATTCCATGATATATGACCTTAAATTCCAAAAATACCTCTCTAGTCCAAGATGTATAACCTTAAACAATATGAACCATATAATACTAATTATAAACCCATAATTTTTAATAAAAGAGACAAATAACATTTTAGTTTAAAACCAAAGGGAAACCTGATAAAATTTTGATTCTTCACTCACTAAACCTAAAGTAAAGAAAAATATTTTATTAACTTACATCTGATCCAAATAATGTCAATTTGTGTTCATTAGATCCACTGGTCTTTGAAATGTTCAAAAAAACACTTCCCTCTGCATGAACATGGTTTAAAATAGTGTTAATTTCCCCATGGAAACATTCATTATTTTACTTAATGATATTCATAATATGGTGGTATCCTTATGTTGTGAAAGGCTCCTAAAGGGGTAGAGATTCATGGTACTTTAATTTCACTCTTTCTAAAGAAATTTGAGTTCCTATACTCTGCATTGAATTATTTTTAATCATTTTATTCAAAAAAATAGCTACCCAAATTATCTAATATCATACCATCCATCTATAAATATGTGATCAATGCATGATAGTGTAACCATCAAGGTACATGATCCCTTCTAAAATATCCCGCATTTTAAAAAGATAACTTAAAACCTTTTAATAGTTTATTTTTTAGACCATAAATTCTCATAAATTCCAAGTAGACCAACCCTCGATGAAGTGAATACATAAGTTCATTGTTACTTATAATACCCATCAAGGGAATGTTCTCCATAATAATATCCGTTCAATTAAAAATGTACCAACACTTTTTGTGGTAATGGAATAAGTTGGCAGTTCCACTTAATACCCATCCAAGTCACATGACCTAAAGTAATATCCTTCTAAATCCAAATGTACCAACCATTGGTATAGTAAAGGTGTAATAATATAATTACAACCAATTCCTATATAGGAATTATATCCTAAAGGAAATATTTTATAACCAATCATTCTATACAAGAATTATTTTAAATTTCTTTTTTACCCCTTACCTTTTCCCAAATTTTATAGTGGATTCAAATACCCTTGGTGTTTCACATTTTTCATCCTATCCATATCTAAAGAAAATTAATACTTTGATTAAATCCTACCCATCATGAAATAGGAGTGTGTGAATTCATTTGATAAGATAAAAATATTTCATAAGGAATGTTATCATTCATAAAGCGTAAAAATAGAGATACATTTATAAAATAGAACCTCTCTAAAAATATTTATACCATGCGGGGAAATATATAATTATAAAATATCTACAAGGAAATATAGTTCATTGATTGATTTAAGTCAGCCTATAAATAGTGTTATGTTTTGATGCTCTATTAAAGTTCCTTCATCATTGAAGTCTTAGACTTTTTATATGCAGATAGTTAATATGCTTCAGTGACTAGCACTTTTAATCCTTATTAAATGAATTTGACCCTAGTTTTTACCTCTATAATTAATGATTTATAAATCAGAATCCCTAATCAAACTCCCCAGATCTGAACCATCTAGTTATCATCTCAGGATCAATGTTAAGATTGTTTCTTTTCCCACTAATTTATCTCCTATGTAGCTTGCCTTTAGAAATTGAGAGAATGGAATATGGCTAATACTTCTTGATTTTAAAATAATTAGGTTTCTCATTACTATTACATAATGATTATCCCTTTAAAGATCTCATGAAGGGGTTGGTAATAAATTCCACCAAGACCCAATACCATGAATATCTAGTGAATGTGTCCCATACTACCACCCATCTCCTCCAAGGGGATTTAGTGATAAGGATTTAGAGGATTCACCATGAATTTTTCCTCATAACCATGTACCCAAAAAAGCTTATTAATCATATCAACATTATATACTATAATTGTCTCATAATAAAGGACACTGAAAAACATACAAGGATCCACCAAGACCACTAAATTTGGCAGGATTATATCTTAAGAAAACATGAATTAAGAAATGACTACTGGTGGATCAACATACAGAATTTGTTTTTGAAAAATGGTGGATATTATAATTGAAAAATAAACTATGAAATCTTTAATAAATACCAATATTATTTTAAAAAAATTCAGGATTTTAATGTATTTTCATTACCTTTAGTAAATTCAATATAATAACCTCTAATGGGTATTACTTTTACATATCATGTCACCTATTTAGGTTCTGCAGTAGGAGGGACATGTGAGGTAGGGGCACCCATCATCATCTCACATGCAATCAAGATAATGGTTGATCCAAAAAAATATGTTAGAATAATTATTTCTCCCTACTCCTATGAAATTCAATAATAATCAGGTGAAATTAACACTATCACAATCAAAATAAAGAGCATTAGTAGAAATAAATTTTATAGGATCGGTAGTCACCCACAATGAGAAGCTTATATTTTTTGAAATAGTTTACATAACATGACAATTATTACTCAAAATTCGTACCTATGTGTTTGAATATATCATTTTATTCTTCTATTATCTTCTCTCCTTTGGCTAGTGTATTAATGCCTCTAAGAGAAACATGATCAAATTAGTGTCTAAAAAAGAGGCAATGACATTTGATCATACATTGTTAGGTCTCTTCCCACCTAAAATATGTTTTGAGTATTTCTTCAGTTATACATGGATTCATTTGAGAGGTAATATATTTTTCCCATATATAAGAAAAATATCCCACCACATTATTTGATCTTATATTATAATGGTTAGATAATTAGTTTCTTATACATCCTCAATCACATATACATGAAAATAAGATTCTAAGTGGATCATATTTCATGGACCTCTTTTATACCACCCATGTCCTCTCAATCAAACTTCATTCGTGATCTATTTTAACTTTTCCTATATCAATTCTAGTGAATTATCCAACTGCCATTACTAGCTCTATATTCAAAATTATTTCAATAAAAATTCAAATGGGAATGAAAAAATTAAAGGGTGGTGCCTCATTAACAAAGCAAGTTAGAACATAAATGGTTGATCAAACTTTATCCCTACAAATAGAAATATAATTCACTCACTATATTATAAGTCATTAAAACACTATATATAGAATCAAAACCACCCATAATATAGGTATAATTTCATCAATGGAATATAATTAAGCCTATGTTTAAATCCCTTCTCCACCTAACACATATGTTAGAGATTGAAAAAGTAGGGGAAAATCTTCTAGGTCCTATGAATGATAGATTAAATTTGACGATTTGTGATTCAGAAAAGTTGATGGAACCAAATGATAATTTACCTCATTATTATAATTATATATGCGATTTTTAGCCTTCCCCCTCCAATCATATATTCATATTTCCTTATCTCACTATGAGAAAAAATAGGCTTTTGCGAAGGTCTATTTGTGACAAGCCCATCTCCCATTGTAAATAGTTCTTTCTAAGGGACTATTTTTGCTATAAAAATCCATATCGTAAATGGGTTTTATTAAGAAATATTTGAGATGGAAGAACTAGCTCAGCGTCAATATTGTTAGTGCCTATTAATGCCAAACCAAGGGAAAGGTATTTTCTATGGAAATACACCCCCATCTTAAATACATTACGTCGTTATTGTTATTTTCATGGGAATTAATTCCCATGGTAAATAAATTGTATGTGGAAGGGTATTTTTAACGGGTCCCATCATAAATATCTTTTCAATCATCAATAGGGTAATTAATTTCATGCATTAATTATGATGGGTCATGCTGCAACTAATACTACATGTGACAAGAAACATGTTTCAATTATTCTCATTGCAAATAATCTAACCCATATATGCCCCTAGCCATAATTTTATTCATTCTCACCTCCTTTGATATCTCTTCTCTTCTCTCCCTCATCTTTTTCTCCTTAAACTTTTAAATGTTTTAAATTTTATAGGGAAGAAAACTCTCAACTATCCATCTGGTAAGATGTTCAGTTTTAATGTATTTTTTAATTTTATTACATTTTAATTAATAATTTTTTAGTAATTATTATTAATAATGATCAATTATTAGTTTTAATTATAATTACATACTCTTATTTTTCAATAATTAGATTTATTTTGGAGTACTTTTTTTAATTAGAAGTAATTAGTTTTAATTGTTAGTAATTATTTGTAATTAGAATTAATTAGTTTAAATTAGTATAATTTTTTTTAATTACTAGTCTATAATTATTAAAAAAAATACTAATAATGATTAATAATTAGAAATAATTCGTGGTAATTAGTAATAATTAGTGTAATTAGTTATAATCGGTGATAATTGGTAATAATTATTGATAATTAGTCATAATTAGTGGTAACTATTATAAATAGTGGCAATTAGCAATAATTAGTACTTATTAGTAAAAATTAGTCACACATATTAATAATTAGTAACAATATGCGGTGATAAAACTAATTAGTAATAATAAGTAATAATTAGTAATAATTAGTAACAATTTTTTATAATTAGTGAAAATTAGTAAACATTAGTGCTAATTATTAATAAATAGCAATATTTAGAGGTACATAGTAATAATTAGTAATAATTAGTGGTACATCGTAACTATTAGTAGTGATTTGTAGAACTTAGTAATAATTAGTAGAATAAGTAATAATTAGTGGTACATAGAAATAATTATTAGCCATTAGTAATAATTAGTAGTGGGTAGTAAAAATTAGTAAAAATTAGAAATAATTGGTAGTAATAAGTAATAATTAGAAGTAATTAGAAGTAATTATTAGTAATTGGTAATAATTATTCGAAATTTGTAATAATTAGTAAAAATTAGTAGTTCTTAATGATAATTATTGGTATGTGGCATTAATTAGTAGTAATTAGTAGTAATTAGTAAAAATTAGTAATAATTATTTGTATCTAGTGGTACTTTGTAGTGACATGTATTAATTAGTAATAATTAGTAATAATTCATAATAATTTTTAATAATTAATGGTAATTAGTTGTAATTAGAAATAATTATTAAAAAGTGTTATATATTATTATAAATTAGTATATATTAAAAAAATTGGTAACGATTATGTGAATTATTATAAGTTAAAACTAGCTTAAATTAATATAAATTTCTATAAATTTATAAAAAATAATTTTAATTAATATAATTTAGTATAGATCTATCTAAATTATCCTAAAGATTTATTCAGGTTATATAAATTTTCATAAATTCTAATAATCTTTATAAATTGATGTAATGAAATAATATTATAAACTATTAAAAAAATTTATAAATGAGTAGAAATTAAAAAATATGTATGACTTTTTTTAAATTAGAATAAATTAGAAAAAAAATTACAAAAAATTTCATAAATTGATATAATTTAAAATAAATTTATATAAAATAGTAGAAATTATTAAAAATTATTATAAATTAATAAAAAAAGTTAACAAATTTTTTAAAAAAATTAATCATGTAAAATTTTTATAAACTACTAAAAAAATTTAAATTAGTATAATTTATTATAAATTACTATGACATGAAATAAATTGTTATAAATTGTTAGAAAAGTGAAAATGAAATAGGACCTCAATTTTCAGGTCATGAGCAACGAAAATTTTTGACATGGTTGACACAAATTTGTTATTTATCATCACCTGAAGAATATAAATTCATTTATTTCCACCTTTTTAGTAATTTATAATAAATTTTACTAATTTACATAGTGATTAACACATTATGTGCATATTTATTATGATAAATTTTTAATGAAAATATTTTGTGTAATTTTTTATTAGTCCATATGTTTATAATTTTATTTATTAAAAATTTAGAATTATTTTGATTTTTTTTATTTTTATTATTTCATATGTTTATAATTTAATTTATTAAACATTCTAAATTATTTTTATATTTTTATATTTATATTTTTATATTTTTTATATTGTTAGAATTTACTTTTTTTATTTTTCATTTTTTAACTTATATTTTCTGAGTTAGAGTCTCATCACAAATAATTTATCATGTCAGGTCACTTGACCCATTGTAATAATTAATAAATTTAAACAATTATTTGTGATGGTGAGCTTTCCCATTGTAAAATATCTTTTTTTATGGACTATCAGAAAATGTATCTTTTCTAATGTTGTTTTCAGCAACAGGTTATTTGGGATGGGGTCCCATCACAAATTATCTATATTTAAGTTGTGTCTTGCTCTATTACCTTACATTTCTTAAAGCCTTTAAACTCTCTGGTTATCACGGTTTCCACTATCTCTTCTAAAATATTCCAAAGGAGAATCTTAAGATAGCTAATAATAATCCCCTTATTTCAAAAAATAAGATTAAATCCTCTAGTTCATAGATATAAGCCTCAAATTCTTTATGATAAATGATGAATTTGATACCCTTTGGGGCTACTACACACCTAATCCTCAACAGGTCCAGCATGATGTAACGTAGGTCCTATAGTTATTTATAATATAATAGTATCCCTTAATGTACTTATCTCACCTCATGTGGATAAAAATTCTTTTATTTTGGATATACTTAAGGGATAAAAGGTATAGTCAACCTTTAGGTGTTTTTTAGGTAAATCATCATCTTATTGGACCGTCTACATTATATGTGAACCAAGTTGTAATCCTTCTTTCTTTCATTTACCTAGGTGTACCTCTTCACAATTGTTACATAATGGCTGGAATATTATCTAAAAATACCTTGTACTTCACTAGTTTTTAGGTGATTTTGTGGAATTTCTTTTTATCTAATGAAACTCGTGTTTTGTATAGTTACGAATACCTTCTTCTTCTGTTTGATTTTTTTAGTCAAAAAAATCCTCTTAAAATATGTTTCAAATCTATTATAGAGATTTTCTCCTCTATGATCACATTCTGGTATGATTATATCCGTGTCCTAGTAAAATTTAACATCTAACTTGTATCATCATTGATATATAGTAAAGTGATCACCTAAAGTATATCCTCACATTCCAAAATCATCCAGAACTAGTATATGATCATTAGGTTCCTATCATTATAAAACTCATAAACATATAATGGTTTTTAATTTTATAGGAATATAAATTTCCATATGATTTGAAATAGGGTGTGTGTCCTATAACTATTTATGTGTCGTCAAGTCACCCTGTCCCAAAATTCCATCATGTGTTAACTGTATTTATAAGTACTATACTCATCATCCATCATTATCTTCATAATTTCTTCATAATAGTAAAACTCAAACATATCATATCACACCACCAGAGTAGAAAGAATATAAATATTTATCGATAATAGACTAACACCTGATATATTCAATGGTAATAGCTAAAAAATATAACGGGAGTTGAGATGGGATTTTGGGAACTAAAGTTTCTTGCATACATGGTATAGAGACTTCCTTCAATTGATGTGTCCTAGTGACTTGTAAATCTCGGCCAAAACTATCATTAATAGGTTGATTAATCATATCACTACTAACTTCATAGCTATTAAAAATGTGATACTATATACACCCATGTGGTTGTCCCTCACTAGAAGCATCCATATACCAAGGAATATGTATGTTAAGGTAATTATATAATATAATGAAGTCACTCTTGGCTTGACATGGAAATCTCGTTTTGTACATCATCCTCCATATAATATTTTCATGTTTTAACCCTTCCTTCCATGGGTTTTATAGATTATGAAACCTTTATACTACTTTAACTTTCTCTGTGAAACTCTGTAAACTAAAAATAAAAAACTCATTCATTGAACGATACAGAATAGTTTTGTTTTAAATCATTTCTCAGCTACTCAATGGTTGCAGAATATTAGTGTCCGAAAATTGAATATAGTGTCTTCCCAATGGGAAAAGGTTGCTAGATACAGAGTGTCACAATGTGACATATGGGTGTCACATAATGACGCATTGATCCTTATCCCACATTGGGGTGTGGAGTGTGATGGGTATGGAATATAACCCTCATGCATTCCCCTCCCCATCACAAGGCCTTTTTAGAGTGGGATGAATAGTGAGCCCCCTGGTGGGTAGTTAGCCCTACTGATAAACAAATCCCTGAGGAAATTAGCAAAAATGAACAATATTGTGATGGATGGTCTCTTATCCCTAATTTAGGTCCTACCATTAGAATCAAAGCATGGTTTAAAGACTTTGATTCCTCATGAAATCATTGAGGTGGAGATTATTAGGTTCCCAAAAATGAATGCTGTGTAGAAACTATGGTTGCATTTTTCTTGATATAGAGTGTCATGGAATGACTTTTTGGTGTAATAATGTGGAACTATAATCCTTATACAACATTGTTATTTGTAGTTTAATAGCCATGGAATATAATCCTTGTGCATTTGCTTCCCCTTCAAAAGACCATTTCAGAGAGGAATGGGTTGTTAAACCCATAGTGGGAAGTGATCCCTACTACAGAAAGAAGTCATTATGAAGTTATCCAAAGAAGGAAATATTATGAAAGAGGGTCCTGTAACCCTAATTTAGTTCCTTTTGAGACATTGGTTGTTGGTAAAAATAATTATACATGAATCCAATTATTAGAATTACCTTGAGTTTTTAAATATCTCAGAGGATAATTATTAATTCCCTATGTGGTAAAGGAAAATGTTCCATCTTTTGGTGCCAATGGTTTATCATATTTAGGATGAGATTAGTCTGATTATAATTAAATAATGATGAATTATAAATTACCCAATATAATCAAATTTCTATCAACTAATACTCAAATTCATCATAAATTTGGTGAACCTAAAAATCTCATTCCCATTCATTAGTGAAATTAACCTAGTGATAATATCCCAATGTGAACTAAAACCTATTATTTGGTTTGATATTCAAAATATCATAATTATATATTTATTTAGGATTATATATTCTCAATTTTGATTCTAGTTAGTAGTGATATGGATTAAATGTTGTAATATAAAAATATCCTTTGCATGCTCCCCATAAGAGATGTTTACATTCAATGAAATATTAAATTATATTTGGTTTATATATGGTCTCAATCACAAGGATGGTTGGTTATGTTATAATTCAAGTATCGTTATATCATTTATCATATAAAATCCATATATGCTATTCCATTCAAATACAAATATTTTTGACTAATATATAATAGATTTTGATGTTTGGGAGAAGTTAGGTAGTGTGGATGGGAAAAAACACTATCTAACAAAGAAATATTTCTTAATATGAAATTTTGAATATTAGGTAGAGTTGAAATCATATCAATTTTTGATAATGGTAGAATAATGTTCGAATAAGTTATAATACATGGGAAGAAGAAGAATAAATTCAAGGAAATAATTTTTTTCCAAAGTACAGGCTCTCACAAAATTTATAATTTCATTTCACATGTATTTTTTTATAGGAAATACATATACATTATTGTTTATTTGAATAAGAGAATTTCACTTCAAGAATTTATAATTGAAGTCTTGGTAATTTTAGTTACATAAAAAATGATGTGTGAAAGTAGAATAGTGAAAACAATATAATTTTTCTATAGGAATCATGAAAGAACATGGATACATCCATTAGTATGGAAAACCTTTTATATATGACTAAAAGAGGTGTTTTTTCTTCTACAACACATAGAAAATAGATCAATAGTTAAAATAATATAATTATCTATATAATTGAATTATTTACATATCCAAAAATTATATTTCTAAGGGGGGGTTAAAGCTAAAAAAATTTATAAAATATAAAAATAAAGATCAAGATAAATATTAGTGAATTCTAAAAGAATGTTATTCTATTTGAATAATGAACCAAACTTTCACAAGTGTCACACATGTAATAGCATCAAACCCTGGAAAAGTATGTAAATGGTTGTAGTCATGGTGGAAGTATCTCAATCACATGAATACACAACTATTTACACATTATATGTAACAACATAGGTACTGATAAAATAAAATATTTTCATAATTATTAATATTCTTAAATTAAATAGTTATCTTCATTATAAATGTAATAAGTAATTACAGAAAACAAAAAAGGAAATAGATTAATTATAATCATTTTTGATAAGGATACATTTAAAATACCAATTTTGAAATTATAAAATTTTAAATTTAAAAAATGTATTTAATTTTGAAATTGATAATTTTTTAATTTTCTTAGAATTAATTATTAGTTTTTTTTAAATGTTGATTTTTTATGGAATGGTCAAAATACTAATTTTTATTAAAAATTATATTTTATTTTAAATGATTTACAAGGTAAAAATATGTTTTTGATTAGTTTTAAATTTTTTATACATAATTTTAATTTAAAATAATCCAAATATGGTTTTTTAAATGGACTTTATAATTGAATTTAGTATAAAAACATTTCATATTATAAAAAGGAATTTTTCCAAAAAAATCATTATATTTTTAGGTTAAATTTTAAATTAAATTCTGAAACCTCTATGTTTTGAATTTTAAATAATGGATTCCATATTTGGAATTACTGGGTAAAAATTTATGGAAGTTTCACCTATTATTTTTTCAATATGAATAATAAACATAGTAATTTTGTTACCATGATAAAGTGTAAATTAGGTAATTTAGTTTTAAAACACAATGATAAGAACCTTAAAATAACCAAAAAACCTACCTAAATCTTATTGTATGTGTAGATATCGGCCATAATCATCCAAGGGTTTAATTTATAACCTTTTAGGGAAATTTGGATAATATTATGACCTTTATAGGGTTTTATTTAAAAAATGCCAAACGTGTCATACTCTTATTTTTACTATGTGTAATATTTTTTTACCTTGTAAAAAAATTAATAATTTTAACATTTTGTTATCTAGAGGATGTGTTCAACTATATATATTATTTTTAAATAAACAATATTTATCTTCATTATCTTAATTTATTATTGATTTTTATTGAAGAAATATTTACCTTAAAATGCTTACATAATGATGATGTTGTAATTATTTAATTAATCAAGATATAAAAAAATGATATTGAAAATAATAAATTAAATACATTTTTAGATACACAATGTGATTCATAAAACATAAAAATTACCTTGACATCTTAGGTGTGTATGAAAAAAAAATTTAAATTAAAAGTATTATCATGATATTATTAATGTCAAAGTAATAAATAGTCTTAAATATTGGCATTATGAATTTATTATGGTAAATTATATTTTATTAAATGGTATAAATTTCTAAAAAACATAGAATTTATCCAATATTTTATCATAAGATTGAAAATATAAATCATGCTCTAATTATGGGTTATTTTTAATTTCATATTTATTATATTTATCCACAAATCATAAAAAACCATGTTGTTTGAGTAAGAGTAAAATAGATTAAATAAGTGTTAAAACCAACAGAAAATAGTATAAATATAGTCAAAAATTGTATAATTTGTATTGGATGAGTGGATTTCAACCCATAATCATCTTATTATTTAAATAACATACTTTTTATCCATTCTTAATAGAAATTTAATGTTTAAAAATTTAATAATATTAGAAATTTAATGAGTGCCCCTCCCTTATATTATAAAATGGAACATCTTCTTCTCATTTCATCATAGTCTATCTTTATATATCACACACTAGGTTTGAAAATCACTATTTCCATACAATTATCATGAAATTCGTGCAAGTTTATAACTCTAAAATCCATCCAATATCTCAACAAAAATCAATGATACCACTCATTCATGACCCCCCACCCATTGGTACCCCACCTAGGCCAATAGTTGGGACAAGGATTGGCCCCCAGGTCCTTCCTCCAGTAGGACATGGGTTGGAGACTATCCATAAGGTTGTAAAACACTCCAATGAGAGAAATTTCACTAAATAAATGGAAAGGGTATGTAAAAAATATAAAAGGTGTAAAAAATACATCACATAACATAAATGTAACAAACAACCCATTCCATTTCAAGATATATAAATATATAATTCTCCAAGGTAAAACAAAAGATAATCCAATAGCAGAAACTCTACAACTGTTCCGACCTAATGCTTGTAATGTCCATATCAGTCTCTGAAAAATCTATGTAAAATATGAAAATAGTTATATGTATGTATATATAGAGAGTTAAAAAAACATTTATACTTTATAGAATCAAATGAATGGTCTCACACGAAAATGTGAAATTGGTATAGTCATGCGCTAATGAAGAAGAAATAGAACTAACAATAACTAAATATATCAAATATCCATATCAACTTCAACAAGGCTCACTGACCAAATAATATATGCAAAACAGTAAAGTAATATCATGAAGACATTGATAGAGGTACTGTATATCCACTCCCCTAACATAGTTTACTCTATCATACCCCAACATCAATTAGCTAGTGCTCTCATTCCATATATGTCATCTCATCACCAAATGTCCAGTCATCTCTTTTGTGGGTTGGGACTCAAACCTACCTACCCCGACCTCCCACAGATACAAACATAATTTTTTGGAATCAAATTTAGCATCCATATCTATTATTCCACTATTTTAACTTCACGCATCCATCTGAAACATTATTTCCAATGTAGTAGGGTATCTTGATTATGAAGGAAATCAACCTCATGCCATACACCTCCCATGCATGACCCTTACAACATATCAAATCCTCTCATCATTAGTCATCACCATCAACTACACCATAATTTGTTGGTACTCACTTCAAAGTAGGCATTGAAACAACATATATTTCCAAAGGAAAATAAGGGATGTTATTGTAATCATTCATCTATTCCTCCCCATCTAGGTGTTGGAAAACACACCCCCAAACCATTTCGGTATAATTATAAAGTAATTATTTAGGATGGGTGTGTATAGAAATAATATAAATATAAAATTGTGTGTATATATATAGAAAAAACACCAGCCTAACCTAAAGTTTTCACACAAATACTCTATCATCTTCATCTACCGATAACACTATACTTCCATCACCATATTCTTACACTACAAATTGAAACTGCACCACAAAAAAATAGCCACACACATCCCACAAATTTCCTTCCATTAATTAAAAAATAAATAATTTGTACAAATTATTACATTAATCTATTCTACCTCATATTTAATAATAATTAACTCTATCCAACACTGACATATAATTACCATTTAAGTCCATCCTATTAAAAATTATCTAATTCATTAAAACAGTTACTACATGTAAATTCCATACCAATTTTAATAATTTATAACTCAAAAAATAACCCTTTCATCACTACCCACTTTATATTTCGTCACTACTAGAATATTAAACAAATGAAGAATACAGTAGCCCAACCATCTCACAACAATAAGCCCACATCAACCACAACACTTCTATTGTGAAAAAACATTCCTAAACTAGACTGTTCACTACTATCATCACATAATCTACACAAATTCCACACAACCAAAAGGTGAATAGAAAAAACTAAAGTAGTTAAAAATAACATATTTCTAAACCACACAAATCAATAATTCATTTAAAGTGTAGTTTTTTCATTAATTGATCATCTAAGGATTTGGTATTTTCACATAGTTTCTATATTCACACTCAACCAGTTCATTAGCCTCATATAAATTATTAACCTATTATGAGTGGTTAGATTAACAAAAAAACGTTATCAATCCATATTAAAGGTATAAAATTCATAGTATCCAATAAAAATATTTCACAATAGGTTATTTGTTTCAAGAGGAGACAATCCACAGTCATAAGGAAACAAATAAACACATAGGATTACTCCCATTCCCTAAAAAATTTAATTTAATCGAATTCATTGTATACATTAGTTAATATATACCATCCACCCACAACCAAATAAAATCCTACTAATTTTACAAATGAAAAAAATTGGAGGAGGCCAAGGTTCCCTTACATGGAAAAAAGTTACCAAAATTGTTGAACCAAAAATTAGGGAAGAGGAATATGATGTAGCTAGTTAGATATTATAAAGGTAAGGGAATTATCAATCATACAATACTTGTAGGGAATGGATGAATATGAACTAGAAAAAAACTCCTACCTAAATTATGACACATTACTATAGAAAAGGGTGTGGGAACCAAGATGTTGAACATGACTAGAATAATGAATGAGAAATATTATAGTCAAAATTCATATGACTCTGAGGATCAATAGGAAGGTTTTGGATTGTTCAAACTAAAATTAAATATGGGAAATATTAAATAGAGTAAATACAATACTTAAAACTAACTCCATTTTATCATCACATTCAACATTATAATTTATAATCATTTCACAATACATATTACATTCTTCTTGAAAATTTTTATCAATCACATTGATATTTTGGGTTTTGATCTCTATCTGAGATCTCTTCATTATTATAATTTGTTCAACTGTATAAAATATTTCCTAAATAATCATTCATAACAAAATTCTGTAAAAAACATATTAATAGTGATTCTTCCATAAGGGTTTAAATTTCACAAGAATGTAGTACATTTACATCATTTCCATCAATGATATTTGTAGTATATTCACATTATAAAAGTTTCATTCTTAATATATTCTTTTCTGTCACCATGTTCTAATTTATACTGTGATTTTTCCTCAGACAGTCCCCTGACATATAAAAATGTATATTTAATAACATTTATAGAGAAATATTTATGGTGATATCTAATTTCTGAGTAAAATCATCAATATACTTGTACTTAATATAGAATGAGAAATATTCCTCTAGATGATTAATTTTATTAGATTTTTTAATAATTATATCAATTAATTTAACTTTTTTATTCATAGATCATCTTTCCATAGATCTGGATAGGTTAACTTTCTTAACATCTAATTCTCCATTTTCTCCATGTTTTTTGGAGTACTTTCTATAACTTTAATGTTTCCACAAAATGAAGTATCTTCTATTATCATTATCATAGGCATTACATCATTTTATTCAATATAAATTATTTCTTCAACATCTATAAATATATACATCACATAAACCAAAGAAAAACATATGAGAAAAAAAAATTTAGACAAAATTAAAGGAAACCTACCTACTAATTAGAATTTCAACTCCTAGGTGTTCGTTTAGTCATCTTGAGAGAGAGGTTGAATCATTGGTGACTAATAATTACAGATTAATTTAAATATAAATTCTTACTTCTTTTAATTTTATCAAAATTATTTCATCAGTTGGGATTTGTGGATCTTTACAATATTCCCTCACTACGTTTCCCTAAGATATACAAATAATGTTAAGTCAAAAAACACAAATGTATTTTTAGAAGGTTTGGCCCCAATGTAAGAACATAATACATTATTTTTCAACACATATTAATCCATTTATTCTTCCAATATTAGTCATTTATAAAAAATTTCATGTGGTTTGTAAAGTTAATTTAATAACCCATATTGTGTATCCAACACACTAAGTCTCTTGGTATAAAAAATTCTCCCAAAATCAAATTAAACTAAAACACATCAGTTTAAAATTCTCTAAAATCTTGAACATGTCTTCAACTATAACTTCTTATTCTACTATAGTACTTGAATGTTGGCCCAAGTCTTTTCATGGTAAATTAAGAATCTCTCACTTTCCTCGAAACCTTGTGTTCTAGTCTTCTCAACTTTCCTAAAAAAATATTTATTTAAATTTATTGATCAGAAGCATCCTTAAAAAATATTAACTTTTCATCAGTAATGTTTTTTTAATGAACTTTACAATTTTTATATGAGAAAATTTCTCCAAAAAAAAGGAATAAATGAGAGATAAATTTTTTGAATTTTCTTTCTCAATTCAATTATTTTTTTACTTCCTTAAAAGCCTTTGAATCAATCAGAGTAAATATTGTTCATTAATGTTTATTTAATATCAGCATCAATAAGATCTTCTAATTTTCCTCAAATATCATAAAGATTTAGGTAAAAATAATGTATAACTCTATACATTCCCAAGTTTTGACCTTACCAAGAAAATTAAATATCACAAAACCTCTATCTGGTGTAAAAACATTCTTCTTGACTTTATTACTTGAACATTGTGTATCTCATCTTTATAACTCAAACATTGTACTGTTCAAGTTTATAACTCAAACTTTTCACAACTCAATATTAAAATTAAAACATCATATAAATCTACTTTAGAAATAAAATTTTGTATATCTCAACTTTATAATCCAAACTTTATACAACATAAATTTATAACTCAAACATTAAAAGATTCCCCAACTTTTCTATGTGAACATTGGAAATATTTGATATAATATTCCTTAAATTCATATTTATACATGTATAGTACAACTCAATTGATTTCTCCATATTCTATAACTTTAATGATTTCTCTATCTAGTATAACTTCAGATATTTCTCCATATGGTCACAAATTCAGATATTTCTCTCTATGATCACATCTTTAAATCTTTCTCCATCCAATAAAAATATTAGAGACTTATCTATTCCATTATAACATTCGAGATTTTTTTGTCTAATCACAACTTCAGAGATAAAATTTCATATTACTTTAATTCATTATCCTCATTACCGTTAACCTTTTCTCATCTAAAACATCATTATTTTATAAATATAGCCTTGTACAAATTGTTTTTGTCTAGAAACTTCTTGAGTGAACTCAACTTGAACCGTGTGAAATTTTTGCAATCATGATGTTAGAAACATTGAGGATTCACATAGAATACTACGAATTTCATTGGAAACTCCACATAAAACTCATTAGGAAACTCTATAAGAAATATCACGAACTAACTTATTGAAGTTTCATAATATATTGATAAAAAGAGGAATATTTTAATTATCATCATCCAAAGTATATTAAATAATCAACTATTGTAAAATCGTGATAGAATATATGGGATTAATAAATACATAATAAATATTAATCTATTGTCTTTAGAAAAATATTAATTATAATAAATAAATTAAAATTGAATTTAAATTACATAAAAAGAAACACTAATTTTTTACCCACTAGTATTTTTTATCACTGGAAATAACAGAGTTCACCTAAATTCAAGTATCGGAATCTAGAAACATATAAGGGAACCCCAAGAGGTAAGAGATAATATCACAATGATGATGACCACATATAAACACTAATAGTGTAAAGGAATCCAATTGTCTTTATATCTCACCATACAGGTTTTATACTCATGTCATCAATGTATTTTCTCGATATGTATTTTATAAAATATCTAAAATGAAACTTTCTATACAATATTTCCATGGAATTTAGCTATATAGTTCCATTTCAATCAATTATATGAGATATAAACTTCTATAAATAGGGAGGGAAAAATCCTTCCTCAAATTATTAATTAGTAACAAATCATTTGTGAAAAACCAAATATACATAAATTCACCATGAACATATATTTTCATAGTTTATAACAACATATCTAAGTGTGTGATTCATGACAAAAATTAATAATAATATTAAATTATAAAGATAATTAAACACAATCACTCACAATAATATCCAATGACATGTAATACATATTGAATTCATAAATTCAATTTTGTTCTCATAATATTTAGTATTAGAGATTACCAAGTGGTAACTTCCGAAGATAAAGCCTCGTCCACTTTTGTGTACATTAACTAAACAATATGTATGATCTATGTCTCATCAAATGATATAACACAACTATAGTGTATATAGTTTAAGAATATTTTCATAGTATATCAAGGATCTCATCAGAATAGAGATCTTCTGGAAATTTTTAATGTGATCGATATTCTGGATTATAATCACACTAAATTTATACAGAATAACAATCAATATATGATAAATAATTAATTAGTTTTAATTTTTATGAATATACATCAAATCTAAACTAAACATTCAATGGTTCTATGGTATCAATTACAAGAAAAGAGAACTTTCAAAAGATCCAACTGCTAACTAATTGGTTAGTTATCACGTGTTAAACATGGTTCTATTATGTATGGTAATATCTTATAGACTAACCAAATATATGTGGCTAGGTTTGGTATAGATACATATTCGTGTGGAGAATCATCTTACTGTAATATCAATACCTTGAGAAAATACTTCAAGTACTATTATCCCCAAGTATCCACTTCTTGTTCCCTTATTATAAATCTAACATCATAAATAATACTATAATAAAATCATATCATAATAATAATAATACGCTTACTATTTTTTAATCTAAAATTAAACCAATGAATTCTAGACAAGTTTTTATGTTGTATCAGAAGAATCAATGATCTTAGTTATTATAGATATGGAAATAATGAGATGTAATATTATTTTATTACAAATTACCCTAGAGGCATTGTTATCTACAATCCTAAATGATCTGAAAGAAAACTCAATCTATATCCCTTTAAACATAATTTTTCATATTTCACCTTTCATGAAGAACTCGTCGAGTAATACAATCTCAGGTACTGTTGGATGGTTCTAACAAACAAATTGTATTTTAACTAGTTTTTTTCATATTTTTACTCCATGAAACATAAATTAGTAATATAAAACATCAATACATATAATGAAATTGTTAATTAATTATTATCACTTTATCTAGTGAAATTTTATGTATAATGTCCTTATGTTTCCATGCACATTATTATGAGATATTTTATGCCATGTGACATAGACTATAATTAGGTATTAAATCGTTTCATATATTCAAGGTATATACCATGACTATATTTAACAACCCCATAAATATATCTTTAGAGATTTTATTACTTAGAACTAGTTTGTTATTATAATTCATAATTTGATAAATTTATAATTTAGTCTTAGCAAGATGGTAAGGCTACTTACTTTTTCCCATATTTCATTAACATTTTTATCTTAAAACTAATGGTACTAAAACGATCCACTTGTAGACACATGGCACATATTTGATCCAAAAAGAATTTTTTTGATCATTATGGTTTCTTATTTACATAAATTGATATGTTCAATTTTCATATCATATTAGAATTAATTGGTTTCACTAACCCATTTTATTTTGTCTTATAGAAATGTTCCATAGAGTCCTCATTAAGGAAACTATCCTTGATATCTGGCTTCCTAATAAAATGATCATGGAATATTTCTACAAACAAGTATTTTTCAAATGGATTTTAGTATGATGGATGAAGTAGTGGTGTTTTCATAGACTATGTATTACACTTCAATAATTCTTTACTAGTACCAACTTGTACAATCCAAATATAATTTTTTTAAATACTCACCAGAAGTATCTATGTAAGAAAGATCTAAAATACGTTTTCCCTGAATTTTGGTACAAGTATTATATTACTGAACCCATACATACTCTTAAATATCATCATGTTTCCATCTACTTATTCATGGTAGGATTCTTTATTCCTATTAAATAATATATCACTTGCCTTTGTGAATGTAAAACCACATTTGGTTTTAACTTTCTATATGGTTCGTGAAACATTGAGTAACACCTCCCACTAATCTAAGTAATGTAATGAAAAATCATTTTCATCTAGATCCTATACTTTAATAAAGTCTATCCTCCTCCTGCTAGAAATATAGTTTTTATGACAAATATTGGGAGTTATTATCCTAATTAGCTAAATGATAATTAATATAAGTGTTCTTAGTGTTTCACTAATGTTAATATACATATAAATCCATATTTAGAAACAAATTTCCCATAAAACAATAGAGGTTATAATCGATGGATTCTTTATTGTATAGTAATTAATATCACTTCATAATGTAATTGGAACACAGTTAGTGATTTTAATCCTATTTTTGAAATATCTCCTTGTATATATTATTAGAATATTTTCAATAAATATATTAAATCTCATTCATTCCCTTTTATATCCATATAAAGTTTTAATTATTGGTTAATGGGAGTTTGGGATTACCATCACTCTATATATTAATTATTGAAAAATACATGGATATGATACACTATAAAAAGATTGCCCAGATGATCTTATATCCAATACCAAAAGTATTATTTTATTCATTGATACTTTCTAAATTCATTTAAAGTAATTAAATGAAATATATAAACTTTCCTATTTGATATAAATTTAGAATACTTCACATATTTTTCATGGACTAACTCTAGTAGAATTAGAGAAAGCCTTTATTTTTAATGATTTCTATTTAAAAAAATAATAGTGAGTTTATTATTATACAAAGTGTTTTAGATATAGAGAGACTATAACACCCTTATGTATATACACATTCAAACCACTATTAATTTTATGTAACATTGAATACCTTTTCATATGTGGGTACATAGAGTATTTATATTTATATTTATTATTTATTATTTATTTCAAATATTTTTAATTCATGATTTACCATAATATTAGTTGAGTGTAAAAATACAATAATAACATCTATTATAAGTATAAAAAAACATTGTGTCTATTTAGAAACTGTGATAAATTTATTTATAAAAAAATAAATAGAAAAAAATATTCCTACATCAATTTATTGGGAAATGTTGAAGTTAGATTCTATATTGTCTTAGTTGAGAAATTATTTATTTTCATAATCTCCAATCATGAATCTCATGATTAAAATGATTTATTTTTTTGAGGTATTTAACAATTTTTCTGAAAAAACATTGAAAATTTTCTATGTATATAAGTAACTTCTTGTTATATTCATTGAATGCCTTTACTAATAGATTGAGTGTATGAAAAATAAAGTTACTAGGAAGAAATTTCTCTGAGTTCCAGAATGAATGCATGAATACAAGGATTAAACACAACGAGGATTTAAATTGACATTTCTATATAGCCAAAATATTTCAAATTGTTGACTTGAACACATATTGACCTTTCATAATACTACTCATTTAACTTTCAAGAAACCATGCAATAAAAATTCAATTTAACACATGAAGGAAGTTAAGATACTACACTATAATGAATAAAGTGATTGTAAGAAAAAATTTGATCAACCAAATGAATAGACTCACATAAACTGCATGGTTTAAGTGATCGTGTATGTCCAATCAACGAAAAAACTAGACTGAGTTACAGTAAGCTTACCCCACAGTTAAGCTACCTAAAGATAAGTCTATATAAATAGTGAGTGACCAAGATGCCATGGATAAATTTAAAAATCTCCATTAAATGATACTTTTTATTGTAGATTGAGATACACCAAACCTTCCATGATTTATTCACTCTCTTTATATTATCTTTAGTTTTGAATTGTTATTGAGTTTTTCTATATATTTACTTATTATTTATCCTATATTTTAAATAAGAATATGTTATACCCCTTATCTCTTTTCTTTATATCTCTTAAACCATCTAGAACTATGGAATAGTCTTAGTTTAGCCTGTACTACCTTTTGTGCAGTTGTTTTTTTCAACATTATCTAGGTTTTTAATTATATATTTAAATTTAATAAATGTTATTGGTAGTGAAATAATATCAATTGGAGATAACTACGAAACATCTAGGATTTAACCTCTAATTTAATTTCATTTTTTTCTTTTCTGTTTTAATAACCTGTTTTAAATTAACTCAAAAATATTTAAATTTTTAATAATTATTTTTAAAAAATACTATCATAAAACATACTATATTTTTATTAATTTATAAGTGATATTTAAAAGTTTATTTTAGTAAAATAATTTCAAATGTTAATGTAATTTTGTATTTTTTATCTTGGTCTTCATCAATCAATTGAGAAACTATTTCAAAGTAACAAATTATTTATATCAATTATATGTGTGAATTAGCCTGTGTTTTTAAATTGAGGGGACATGAATTTTTATTTTTTTTAACATAAATTTTTGTTGTAAGATAAATTAATCCCCCCCCCTCTTGGGAATTCCTATGGGACAAACAATTATAATTTAATAATAAAGAAACTCTTTTGGAGATCTCTATTTTGTCTGTATTTGGTTTATTTTGACCATGATTAATCATAAGGGAAAATATCTTATTTCTGTTTAATTAATATTTTATTATTATGGACACTAAACCTAAAGGTTATACTACCAAATCAACCTTGTTATTTTAGTGGAACTAACTATTCCCAATAGATTATCAAAATGAAAATGTATTTATAAATCAAGGGATTTAATAGTTGAGAAACCATAAAGGATAAATATGTAAATCCAAAAACTTCTATAAGGGAATGGGATACTCTAAATAAGGTTTATTGTTATTGAAACTATAAATATATGAAGGAATTAATTTTTTCTCTATGTGAAGATTAATTTAATAGAATATCTACTTATTCTACCACATAGGAAATTTGGGATACTAGATCTTTCTCATGAAGGATCTTCTAATGGTAAATAAATATGATTGAATAAATATTGCCTAAAGTATGACTCATTCCATATTATACCTAATAAGTTTATTTATTAAATGTATTGTAAATTTAATTTAATTTTTGAAAATATAATGTTATATTGATATCCTATGGATGAAAAACAATAAGTTCTAAAAATATTTATATTCTTAACCAATAGGTGGGAAATCACTACAAATTTGATTAGTTAATCATATTCCATTAGAAAGATATTTGAAAAAGTAATTAATTTGAATATTATTTAAGTAAAAATAGGAATTAAAAGATGATAATGAATATGAAAAACTTAAGAATAAATCCATAGATTTTAAAACATCAAAGAAAAAAAATAAAAATAAGATGTCAGGAAAGATAACTCAACTAAAAATGAATCCAATTCTAAGAGTAATGAGGATATGTCTCATCTAGATTGAAGACTAAAAAAATATTTAAAAGGAAAATAATTATTTATAAAGTATAATTATAAATGAAAGTACGATTAAAGGGGAAACTGGAAGAATTAATAGATAAATAGGACTCCTCTAGTGAAATTACCATCTATGAGTCCAATAGGAAATGAAATTTTAAATATTCTTTTACTAAACTAAATTATAATAAGAAGTATGATGATACTTAAAATAAAATAAAGAAATAAATGAAAGCAAACTGGAGTGCATCTAAGGATATCTCTAGTTACTCTCGTACTAGAAAAGTGGATGCTAGTGAAAACCCTGAATTTTGATTTATTAACAATGCATCAAAGATAAAAAGATAATACTATTATTTTTATTTTGTATGATTTTTAATTAATTAATGAAACAGAAATGAATAATGAAGAACTATTTGAATACTAATCTATACTAGAAGACTCGATGAATAATCTTAAGGATAAATAAAATAATTTAAAAAACATTCATGACTTATATTATCATGATAAAAGTGATCTTCTCATCAAAAATAAAAAAAAATCCAACTTATTTAATGATATTAAATTGATAAAATTGTAAAATCATCAACTTTATAAGGATATAAAATAGTTTAAAATGGAACTAATAAACTGAATATGATTTTGGGAATTCAAAAACGTCCCAAATTAAATACTAGTATTAGAAAGAGTTCTATGATACAAACTAAGTGGTTTGAGAATTACTTTTTTACAAGAATAATGAAGAAAATAACAATCTATACATATATATAATCTTCTATATTTTGAAGAAATTTATACTATTTTGGTAATAAGAAACAAATTTGATTCTAAAATTTCTATTTTTTAAATTCTTTAGACCTAAGAAAGTATGGGTTATAAAATCATTTCTTGATTTATTTTTTATAGGATAAGTTTTTAAAGATATCCTATAAAATTATATATTATATGAATGGTCGTTGTTGAAGGAACATGACTAGAGAATACTAAAGAAACAATAGTTTAGTAAAAATGGATTGTTAACATGGAACTTCTTGTGACAATGATAAGGTAATAATAATTGGACTTAGTCAAATTGGTTAAAAAAAACTATTTTAATTTACGAATTATTTTATATTGATGGTATACAATATAAATTTCATCTTATATCTCATTTTTTTGATGTTTTTTATAAAGATAAATTTTTAAATAATAATAATAAATTATTCCAGGAATGATTTAGTGTTTACTACTTTATGGAGTGATAATGTTCATTCAATTAAATTAAATTCATTATATTCCAAAAAATTCCTCCATAAGTGCATTTTATAATGAATCTTGGCTATGGATTAGGAGTATACACTATATAAATATACATTCTCTTAGATATAGAAGTAAAAAATTATTATTCAGTGATCTATCAAATATAGAATTCCAAAAATACAATTTTTTTTATCCTCATCAAAAGGGAAAGTAACAAAAAAATATTTCAAAATAACGGAAGATTCTTCAACCTCTCAACCACCAGAATCGGTTCATATGGACTTATTTTGACGTTCAAGACTTTCTAATCTATGTGGAATAATTATTATTATGTTATTTTTTATTATTATTCAGGAAACATGTGGGTATTTTTCCTATATCAAAAAATTTGAATCACTTTGATAAATTTTCATATATTTCTTTTAAAATAAATTTAATATCTTTAACACTTTTCTATACATTCAACCTCGAGTCTAAAGGAAGCATAATACAGTATATTGTTATCATATAGACATTAAATTGGTTGGTATAAATAATAATAACTAAATTATGAAAATTATATGTTTTATACAAGTATGAAATAAATTTTTTAGATATCGGTTTCTTAGAAATTAAAATAAAAAATCATTTAAAAGGAAAAAGAATTTTTTTTCATGGAAAACATTATTTTTCTAAAAAATTATTTCATCATATTTTGTACCATTATTTTAGATTTTTTTTACCAATTTTAGAAAATTAATTTTGAAACAATCAATTCATTTTTTAATTCAATCTCTGAAAAATATCTTAGACTTAATGTTTTTGAATTTTCTAAAAATATATTTTTTTGAGGAATAATGGAAAATTCTTCTTTTTATTGGAAAATTTCTTTGAATTTAATTCATTTAAAAATTTATTTATTTTTAAATGGTTTTAAAATTTAAATTAGTTAAGTATTATTTTTATTAATCTAATATAGGTAATTTGAATTAATTTTATGTTCATTTTTTTATACAAACTTTTTATACAAATGAAAATTTTTTCTTTGAAAACCCATTTTTTCATCATGATTGTGGGGTTAATTTTAAATTAAAATTTTCAATTTCATAAATTTAATCAGGTAAAATGGATTCCATAATTAAATGTCGAATAATTATTAATATTTAATAAGGCTAACTTAATTTTTTATAATAATTAATAGTAAAAATTGTAAAAATTAGTAATTGTGGTCAAGGAGAAAAGAGGTTTACCGAGGGTTAAACTAGTAACATCAAGGTTAAAATGACCTAAAACTTATATTATTTATATTTTATGGACATATTTGGACCTATATTATCTGATATTTTGGATTAGTTCATTTTTTAACCATTTGGAGTTTGAAAAACATGGGTATAATTAATTGATTTCAAAAATTCCAAGTATAATGTATCCCCTACTTATGAAAGGCCTCTCAATCTCCTTTACTCAGCCAATTTCAAGGTCCCTTTGGTTCAATAAATTCCTTCCCAAATAACTTCCTTAAATATCTCAAAGTGACCTAAATACCATGGTTATATTATAGAACTATTATATGAAGGATTCATTTATAAACCAAAAGAATTTATTTGTAGAATAGGTATAGTTTTTAACCTAGAATAATCATTTTATTTCTTAATTTAACACCATAAAATATTATAGATAACTTATGAAATAATAAAACCAGTATCTTCTATATTTTTAAAATTTATTATATTAATTTTATAATCTATATCTATCTCCTTTTCCATCAAATGAAAAAAAAATTACTGATTATGTGTAAAGCGATCTACCACCTCATGAACCGATGTAATTCATCTTCCATCACTTCCTCTCACGGTTGTTTATAATGATGTATTTAATGTTTATAAGTTATATTTATGATATAATAACACTCTAATAATTAAAAAATAACATCTCCTTTATTACCTTTAAATATGTTGGAAAACAATAATTCCACCTATGTGTGTATAGAAAACTACATCTAAATAGCAGTGTGATGCATTTTCATTTTATTTTTAAATTTATTTTAATAAGAATAGATTTATTGAATACATATTGTTTATATTTTATAATAATTATTTTTTAATGTTGAATTGTTATATATCTTTCTTCCGGTCCTTCCATCAAAAAAATTAAAACAGTGTTCATTCGTACGTATGACCTACTGTCTCCCTGAACAGTGTAACTCATTTTTCAATCTCAAAATTTTATGGAATATTATATATACTTATATAATGAACATATATTATATTTAAATAATTTTTAACATTCATTAGAAAATATTACCATGATAAAAGTATATGGACAGAAACTACTAATCCAGAACTTACCAAAAAAATAAAGTAGTTATAATAGTGTTTTAATAAATAATTATTAATAAACAGGTGATAAAAGGATAAAGTAAAAATCATATATGGGTTGAAATATCATACCAAGGTTTTATTCACCCTAGTTTCTGGTTCATTTATGGGTCTTTGTTTTTCTCCCAAAAACAGGGCATGAAAGGTCTAGATTTTTTAAGTTAGTTTTCTATTTATTTTTTTTCTAGTGTTTTCCCTTCCATTTTCTTGGAGTTTTTAGTGAAAATGATAGATTTTTGGAAATAGCGGGTTGATAATGGTTGGAACGTGGTTTGAAAAACTATATGCCCATTCCTAGGTACCCTTGTGACCATTGGGCATTTTTGGGTAGTGGATAACCTTGAAAAATATCCTACTTGGATAGTAAGGGGAACAATGTTGCCTCATGGTTTGGAAAACCTTATAAGAAAACCAAGTGACTTTTCCAGGTCATTAAAACATTAAAATTTTGATTTTTTTCTCTTGGTATTTAACCTTAATTTTCCCATTTCGTTCCCTGTAAGGCCTCTCTAACTCTAGGAGCCTCCATCTCCTGCTATTGGCTCCTGAGGACTCCCTCCATATAGTGTATTTGGTGTTGATTCATCCAGGAAACATCAAGTGAATTATTCCCTCTTTCTATGGTTTTCCTCCCTCTTTCATGATTTTTTTATCTCTAGTGGATTGGGTGGTTCATTTAGGGTTGAATATTGTTCTTTAGGGTACGGTCTTGATTATTGTTGTTAAATAGTGTCTTGTTAGGGTCTTGTGGATGTTTGGTTTAGGTTTAAATCATTTTTTCAGAAGTTTCTACAGTTGAGGTAGTGGTTCTATGATTTTACATTATAAAATGAGTTCAGTTTTCTTTTTTGAATTGTTAAATGTATTATATGATCTTTTTATGAGGTGAGAATCATATTTTTGGAATTCTTTATAATACACATATGTTGAAAATGGGATTTCCAAAAGGAGTTATATTTATTCCTTGTATAATTTGTTATGGTGTTTCATAAAATTATATTATACCCCTTCTCGAGTGTTAATAATGTGTTATTAAAGTCACATAAGGTGTGAATGTGTTGAAAATGGGTTTTCAAAGTAAAATGATTTATTTTGGAACAATGGATTTTTTTTTCACCTTTTAAAAGAGATTTGGTAATTTTGATTAAATGATGTGAAGAATGTTTTGAAGTTAAATTGATTTATTTGTAAATTTGAATGGTGATTGGACCATGAAAATGTTTGGATTAAGAGTGTTATTTTATTTTATCTTTTAATGTTATAGAATAGAACATTTTCTTTTGGGTGGAATCCTGTTATGCTTTATCTCACACATTACCTACACCTTTGGGTGTATATATACTTGTTATTTATGACCCTAGGAAAAGGTAAGATGTCTCATGGTGATGATATTGGATTCGAGTTTCTAGTGTGCCTATTCTTAATGGTGTTGGTGGTGGTTTCCTGATGAGGATGCCTCTCTTGTCACATAGAGGTTTTTGGTATGGTTTTTTTGTTCCATTTTTGTTTTAAAACTCTTGGTTTTGTTGAAATTTTTGAAACATTGAATCTTGAAATTCATGTCCATGTTTGGTTATGGTTATTCACTTATTCCTTGTTTATTTTTTTGGTTATTTAGGATTGTGAAATTCAGTGAAATTATTCCCATGCAGTATCGTTCATACTATGGAACGTTTTTCCAACCTGTGGGGATTTTGAACACCCTCCAGTCCATGCCATGGACTAGGTCGGGTGTCAGTTTTGATGGCACTCTATCTTGGTTCGTAAAAAAAGGGTATCAGATAAGTTCATGCTCTTTTTGGGTCACTTTATTTTGGGAATTGTCTCGATAAACCAAAGATAGAAATTTTGGGTCATGAAGTCCTCATTGTGAGTAGGGTGTCTAGATAGCACACCTTATGATGGGACTTAAGCCTCCATAGGAAGTTTGTTTTTATTTGGTTCCATTGGTTCTTGTTATTGTTTGGTGTTTGGGATATGAAATTGGTGTTGGGCTAGTGTTCCCAGTGATATTGAAAGGCCTAGAAATCCATGTGGAGTAGGGTACATAGTCCTATAATACTCTCTATGATGATGTTTTGATTGGCACATAGATGCTGACTATATTACCAAGTCACCCATCATATCTATTTTCCCTTTTTTAACTTTTATGGTTTCCTATTGGGTTCTGAAAAGCAATTTTGTAATCCATTTTCTGGAAATTGTGGAATATATATTTTAAAGTAAAATGGTTTGGTTTTGGAAATATAAAAAATGATTTTAGGGAATAATTTTGAATGATTCTTTAGAAAAGGGAATTTTTATGAAACAATATTTGGGGTCAAATGAGTATGGGTTTACCAAGATGGGATTCATATAATTGAAACATCATTTTTATCAAAACTTGTTTTCTAGAAAAGAAAAAATTTATTTTAAATAATGTTTTGGAATTTTTTTTAAATGGGGAGTAATGAGTTTAACCAAATTATTTTTGGTGAAATGAGATTTATTTAGCTACTAAAAAAATTTTTTGGGTGGGATGAAATGTTTTGGATTGGTGTGATGAGTTTGAAAAAGGGTTTTGATTTTGTGGTTAGTCATATTTTTAATGGATTAATGAATTTTTGAAATGGTATGTAATTTTTAAAGTTGAAAGTGTGGGTTGAATGTTTTGTCTTAGAAAGTTGAAATTTTATGTTTTGACCTTTATTATATGTGAATCCCACAAAGATTTTTTTCTAGTCAATGGTTATTTTAAAAAAAGGTGTGATGTTTTGATCACTAGTAGATGTGTAGTGTATCTCCATGTAATTTGAGAATATTTCTTCATAGGTGTTTTGAATTTGAGAACTCATTTTTTTAATGGTGTTTCAAGTTTGAGTTATTGTCGATGAGTTGGTTATAAACTAATTGATAGTGGATTCGTTTGAGAAATATTTTTGGAAGCCTTTGAGTTGGTTAACATGGTGTATTTAGTGTTTGTTTTTGGTGATTTTTAGTCAATAAATTGATTTGGATGCGTTCTTGGTTTTCTTGATGGCAAGTGTATACCCCCATAAGATTCTATGGGTGTTCAATGTGTAGCCACGAGTAGTTCACCTTTGTAAAAACCTCTAGTTGATCAACCCATATAACTTCTTCTTGAGTTTTGGAAGCTGAGTCCTCCCCTCTTTTACAGTAAAGAAGGAATTCTCGATGTTAAAGAGTTCATGCAGAAAATAAAGAGAAACTTCATTTCCCTTGAGTTGTCTGACTCTTTAAAGATGAAGTTAATTACTTTTAGGATTGAAGGTTTCAGAGTCTACTAGAACTATTTTTTTGATCTTTTGAGGCATGTGGCTCATGTTTAAATGGTATGAAGTAGGAGTGATTGAGGAATATGATTGTCCTCTAGTCCTTATAAGTGGTGAATGAAGCTCCATTAAAGAGAAATTAAATTGGCCTTAAGATGTTGGTTTTGGTTTTGTTATTAAAAAGGGCCCTCTCAAACATTCATCAACTCCTTTTTGGGTGTATAATCATGTAGTTCCCTCAACATGGAAAGTCTAGTCATAAGAAGTAATCATGTCCAAATGCTCCAAATAACTTCTATGCTAGTAGACACATAGATAACATGAAATAGCTCTGTCAGGATGTTCTTAGGATGTTTCATATAGAAAGGTCCTCCTTTTCCAAATTACCCCTGTATTATTTTTCATGAGTAGTGCATTATTTGGGCTCAGTTTTAATTCCCTCCATATGTGTGTGCCCCTTTCTGTAATGGTTGTGTCTAATGGTATTTTGTGGTGTTTTCTTTCTATATCAAAATTTAAGAGTTGTCTTATGACTCTTTTAAGAACTTTTATTTTAATGGAACATAGTTTTCCATTCAAAAATTCAGAATTTATCCATTCTAAATGGATATGTCTTCTGTATGTTCCTTGCTCCTATGGTTTCCCATTAGGATGGAAGAAAATGATTCATATGTGTCAACTGAATCTCTATCTCAGTGAACTGTTTGGTTGAAGAATATTGTATTCCATGATGTATTGTGTTTTGTTAGTTCTACCTAGATTGTCATGTGGTTTCTTGTGGACTCAAAATAAGAAGGTATAATCATGGATCTTCAGATGGTAACCTTGAGTATAAGGCCCCAGCCTTAAACCTTACTTAATATTGAATTAAATGAATAATTCACATTGAGGATCTTTTCAGGTTTAGAGTTTTAGAGAATTAGAACATAACTATTACATCTTAAAAGATTACAAAGTAGACACTTCTACTAAGTCTCCATAAAATAAAAACTCTTAAAAAGAAAGATGTCTAGATTCCATGTTTTAGATAGAATGAAATTCCCTTGATCCCATCCTTGACCTTATTCCACTTTAAGTCCTGTGAAAAACATTTCCAAAATCTTGGGGTGAGCATAAAAATCTCAGTAAGGGATACAAAAAGAATGAAAACTGTTAGTTTTTTCAAAATCAAGTAAACCATGTATACTCTATCAAAGTAATACCTTCACCTTCATGAAGTAGTAAAAACTCTTCACTGAATAATGTATCATTACTTACCTTTTTGTAACCAAAATATTACCATAAAACCCATATAAAGAACACATAGAATATATAAAGGTAACTTGGGACATAAACATACTTAAGTGGAATAACCATACGGTTGACTTCCACACATATCACTTAATGGAATAGCCATACGGCCAATTTCTATACATACTTAATGGAATAGCCATACGGCCGACTTCCATACCCAATGCATTGGAGGTTATAACGTAACCACCCATCCTGGTATTCACGGCACCACCCGTCATATGGTTTATAACGTAACCACCCGTTAAAATGTCCAAGTACCAATATAAAATCATAAAACATAAAACCAATATAAAGTAAAGACAACATTTCCACATTTCAATCACAATATATCATAAATATATTGACATAATAGAATCCTTTCTCAAAACCATTTTCAATACCAAAATACATAAAAGAGTATATGGTATTTATTTTATTTTAAAAACATTACGGCTTGTTGAGGAAGCCAAAGACCAAATAATACTCGCGGTGGCGGAAAAGGTCGTTGCCACCACGTACGTTAAAAAAACATTCCTTTTTGTCGTTTAGTAAAACGCTTCGTAGAAAAAGATTCTTTTGTATAAAAGTAAAATTCAAAGGAGTTTATACACCGTATAAAAGAAAGTTGTGTATAAAACCAAATATGCCTCAATGAAAGGAGATTGAGACGAAGTCCCTTACCTTGGGTCCGACTTGACTCGATCGTTCTTTAACGTCCTGAATAATAAACTTGAGTTAATTTATACTTGATTAAGAACCTTTTTAAAGTTCATTATTCCTTTTATATCACTTATTGCCATGTTATAAACATTATGTAACCATTTAAGTTAATAATGTTTGTTTTTTCAATATTTGGTTCTTAAGTCGAAAGTTGACTTCTTACAATTACATGTTGTTCATGTGGTCAAAAGTTCTTTATATCCAGAATGAAATTCCCGATTTGGATATAATATGTATCATATATATCCAGAATATACATGTATTTATAATATTACATAATCATTTAGAGGTAAGATATGAAATGCACCGTTCATGGAGACGGTAAGCCGTACGTACGCATGAACGCTACTTTCATTTCTTTGTTATATTAATGGAATTAAAACTAAATGGGAGGTATGTATATTTTAATTCCAGAATTATATTCATCATTTAGATATATCATTAATTATATATATAGATTATATACATGTAATTTTAATAGTACATTACATTTGGGGATAAGAAATGAAATGCACCGTTCATGGAGACGGTAAGCTGTACATACGCATGAACGCTACTTTCATTTATATCTCATACTTTAATGGAAATAAATAATAATGATATAGAGGTATATTATAATTACAGTATAACATCATATATAATAACTTTAAATCCATCCTTTACACGTCCCACATATGGTATTAACGAATCACATCACTTTGAGGGGGCGGTAGTCCGCACATCCTTAAATGAAGATATCGTGTTTACCCATAATGGAAACCATAAAGGTATGCCAAAAATGAAAAATAAAGAAGCTTAAAGAAAACATAAACATATTATATATCATATATAAAAATAGTGACATCATAATGGCCACCCTTGAAGGTGTTAAATGAGTATTGAACAATCATCGTTTCGGGAGGCAGAATTTCGCCATCCACGGAAACCGTATGTTCTTTAACCATTTGATGTAGTTGTGTGAGAGTGTAGCTCAAATAAATCATATAACAACATCCTAGTATATTGAAGATACTGTTTTTGTTACAAAAGAAGTAAATAAAAAGAGTTTAGGGGGTTGGAGAAGTAAAATAAAACAAATGAACATGAGAGAATGAATTACCTTTAAAAGTGTAACTCCTTTTGATTTGAGCCTAAAGGCTTTCTTTGAAAGGATTCTGCTCAAAGGGAATCCTCTAGGATGAGGAGAGGGATGTGGAGAGAGTAATTGGGCAGGGTTTTGCCGAGCCAAATGCTTGAGTAGTGTGTGAAATGAGGTAGAGGTGGGGGCCTTTTATAAGAGGAGAGGAGGGGCACTTTTGGAAAGTAAAGAAATATTACTTTATTTGAAAATGTGTTTCGGTTTTAAAAGGTACCACATTGATATAATTCGTGGATAAGGTGATAAGGGTTCGAAATCCACTCATCCAATTGGTTTTGTCCATGTGTAGGTTTTAGATTTTTCATTATCTTTCCATTTTATTTAAATCGTCAAATAATGATGTCATCGATGCATCATTATTATGTCATATATAATTTAATTTATTTAATGTCTAAAAATTATAAAACAAATACTATGATGTAGGAAATCTTTTTATATTTCCAATTACTATTTATAATCAAAATTTGGACTTGTATAATCCCACTCAAAAATTATTTTATTAAAACAATTTATGTTAGTGTCATTTTCACTTTAACATTAAATAAAAATATATTAATGTCATTTTCCAAGTAAAGTGGCTCCATGGGGTCCCCAAGTTGTCCCATGGATTTTCTTGGTCGGCCATGACTCACCCAATAGGTGTAGGACAAGTGTCATGGTGTTTTCACATTCTTATAATACCATTTTTACCTTAAACTACACTAATTACCTCTAATCGCGATTAATGAAAAAAAATTACTATTCACCAAAAAATTATTTTAATCTCATTGAACCACATTTTACTTCTTAATGAAAACCATGTATGTAGGATTTTCAAAATTTAATACACATTAGTGGTAAACTTTCATTTAACTGAAAAATCAGTTTGCTTGATTACCACTTAGTGGTTTCACTATTCATCAAAAATTGAAGTTTTTCAGAAAATTACCAAAAATTCACCCTAAGCTATATTTGATATTCCGAATTCAAAAATGAAGTCCATTTTAAAAAATTCAAAACATATAAGTCAAATTAATTAATTTAATAATTAATTCCCGTTGACATGAAAAATAGCGTGTTTTTGCGAAACAATAAGTATCAAAAGATTGACACCAGTTTAAGTCCAATTTCAAAGTGAAATTGATTCCAATGACCACCATTGGATTAACTGGTAAAAATATTTTCTAATTTCACTTTAAAACCAATTAAAATAATAATATAATCATATAAATAAATTAGATTAAAAATAGGTTTTGAATTAAAATACAACATTTTACACTATTCATAAAAAAATGAACTTTATCAGAAAGGTACCAAAAATTTACACAAAGTAAATTTTGATGTCCCGATTCTAAAGAAGAGTTATATTTGGTCCAAAATAAAGTATAAGAGTGATCAAAACTATATTTAATGACAGTTCACCAATAAAAGATGATAAGTAAACCTTTAGTGAAAATTAGAGTATATATACCCGTAAAATTGAACTCTTTCTGTATTTTAAGCTTTTATCTTTTATTGGGTAAATGTATAAACATTTAAAAACATATCTAATCATATTTTAGTTATTTCTATCCATTCCCACCAGTACAACAGCTACTTGTTAACTAACATTTAAAATAATATTATTTTATTACTAGTGTACTACGTAAGTTTCAAAGAAACTCATCGTTGCGTATCGGGTACGCTACGAACATAGCAACCCCTTTAAAATAAAATTAATATTTAATTCGTAAATTTTAATAAATATGAAAATTATTTATTCTTTATTTACCTGGGATGTTACATTGAGGTAGGATATTTTCCAAACATCAGGGCTCCAATAATAGGCCTTGGAGGGAAGATGGAACTTAGTCGAAAATAGTGGGGGTTTTAAGGGACCTTGGTCTGCATTTTTTCATTAGTGCTTGAGTGTGGTCAGTTTAAGTTCTCTATGGTAGTTTCTTCATTGTGGAATGTTTCCCATTGTAGAAAGTGTGTTGAAAACTCATTTCTTTTTTTTGACACTTATGGTTTGATAATTCTTCATTGGTTGTAAGGAGTTATAGTAGTATCATTTATTTAGATCCTAGTGCTTGAGATTTTTGGATATGGATCCCTATTTATTTTTTCTTGTGCACATTAACCTTCATGATTTTTTTTGTTTTAGTATGTCTCAAGGGTGGGTGTTTCCCCCCTTATGTTTTTCTCCTTGAGGAGACATTTATAGGACTCTGTTTTTTGGTTTTTGTGGGAAGTTCATAATTTGTCCCATGTCAAATTTTATATGACGATCAGTGTTGGTTGGTTATGAAGGTTTGTTCTTGTTGTGGGGAAACCCACCTAGGGTATTCTTAATATTTTTTTAGATTAAGTTGTCACTTGCTAATTTTAAATGGTTGGGAATCTATTTAGTCCTCCCATGTAGATAATTTAGTTCAATATCTAGTGAATCCTATCATTGAGAAATCATGTTTATAGATTTTGGAAATGAGTTTCCCTTATGATTAAACATGGGGCATGTTTATTTCACCCAATAGTATATTTTGGATCAGAAATTGAAAAATTTGTGGTTTGAATTTTAAGATGCACTTTGAGAGGTAGTTCGGGTTCATTTTTTTATTCCTGAAAAGAGGTATGAGTTTCACTCAGTGATGTCTGAATTGTTTTCTTCCTGAGAGGTTGGATTAAATATCATGAGACTTATATTTCTTTTGATTGATCTACTGGAGGTGTTCTGGCTCTCTTAGGGTAGAAGGTGTAGTGGGGGGTCCATTCTAGCCCCCAAGTTAGATCTTATGAATCTATATTTTTGTTTATCGTGTTCTTTTTTTCTTTCTTTTTTGATGTTTTTTGGGAATATCATTAAACTGTATAGTTTTAGTGGATAATGTTTTTAGATCAAAACATGGAAGGTATTTCTAGGGATGAGAAGTGTTATACTGGGTAGAATTGTCACACCAGATTTTTTTTCATCCTTGGTTCCAATTCATATATGGGTCTCAGTTTGTATCTTAGGAACTGGGTGTGATATGTCTATATTTTTAAGTAATTTTCAATTTATGTCATTTAGAGTTTTTTCCCATTGTGTTTTTTTTGAGTTATTTGTGAAAAATCGGTGTTTTTTGGGAAACAGTGGGTAGTGCACGGTTGGTGCACCATTTGTAAAATCATGATCCCTTAACATGGTAACCTTAAATAAATTTGTCATTTTTTGGTAGTGGAAAACTATATTGTTATCTTATGGTTTTTAAATTATGTGGTATAGCTATTCATCATGTCCTTCTTTGAAAATAAGGGGTTCAGAGTTGTCGTATAGTTTCGAAAACTATGTGACTTGTCAAGGTCAGTATAATTTTAAAATTTTATCATGTCCTTCTTGGAAAATAAGGGGTTCACATTTTTCCTACAGTTTCGAAAACTATGTGACTTGTCAAGGTCATTATAATTTTAAAATTTTGGTTCTGTCCTCTCAACATTTAACAATAATTTCACCCATGATTTACTCATTCAGACTCTCCAACACTAGGAACCTCTCTCTTCTCCTCTTGGGTCATTTATACTCCCTCCTTTTTGTGGGTTTTGTGTGTATTCTTCAAGGAAATGTCAAGTAAGTGATTTCTCCAATTATTTCTTCCCTCCATCTAGGGTTTGACTCCCTCTTTCTTAATTTTCTTATCTATAGTGGGTTGGGTGGTACATTTAGGTTTGAATCTTGTTATTTAGGGTTTCATATTGATGATTGTTGTCAAATCATTCCTTGTTAGGGTATTGTGCTGGTGTAGTTGGTGTATTGCACCATTTTTATGGAAGTTTCTACACATGAGGTAGGTGTTTCCAAGCTCTTACAATAATATATGAGTTAAGTTTGATTTTTTGAATTGAAAATTTTGTTTTATGAATTTTCTATGATGCGAGAATCGTTTTTTTACAATTATTTATGATACACATGTGTTGAAAATGGTATTTCTGAAAGAAATTTGGTTTATTCCTTCTATTCTCTATTATGGTGTTTCTTGAAAAAAATTTACACCTATTGTTTTGGGTGTTTATTGTGTTTTTAATGGAACTTTAGGTGAGAATGTGTTGAAGATGTGTTTTCAAAGGAAAATAAATTATTCTATCATGTCTGATTTTGTTTCACACCTTTTAAATGTGATTTTTGAATTTTGAAAATGATGTGAAGAATTATGTGAAGTGAATTTGATTTATGAGTGAATTTTAAAGGGGTTTGGTCCATAAAAATGGTTGTATTAATAGTGTGATTTTATTTTTACATTTCTATATTATTTTTGGTGTGTGTAGAGTTGAAATTTGTTTCATTTATGGGAAATGGTGGTTTCCATCTGATTTTTTGTGAAAATTTTTATTACCTTATGATCATGTGTGGAATTCCATGTGTTTCTAAAATTGATGGTTATAAGATAACATAATTTTATCATGAAGATATTCCCATGTATCTAGGTTAGAAAACTATAACTAGTATACTAGTGATTCGGAAGTGGCAGGCCCGGATTCTTCTAGTGGATTAATGCTACTTGACACGGAAGTGGAAAAGCCTATATTCACTTAACATGATTGATGATTATAACACTAACAAAACTATGATTATGATCTCAGACCACTAGACCCATGGCATATTCCAACCTAGTGGTGCATTCATGGAAAAGATTTTGGTTGTGTGTTTTATACAACGTTTCACCGAGGTAGGTAGTTTCTAGGGTCCCAATATTACTAATTACCCTTATGGATTTACCCATAGTGCTCTCATGTGACATGATACATATGATATGTGGAACTAGACATCGGCATGTGGTAGGCCTTGTGTATCCTTTTATTTCAAGAATTATTATTGAAAAATGTTTTTTCATTAAAACTATTTCATTTAAAATGTTTTCCATAAAAAACGTTTTCCAAGAAATTTCTCAAATGTTTTATAGTAAATGTGCATATTAATTTGTCTTTTAATGTTATAGAATAGAAACATTTCTTTTGGGTGGAATCCTACTAGGAATTAGCTCACGCCCTACACACACCTTTGGATATATATAGACTAGTTATGTATGACCCTAGAAAAAGGATAGATGTGTTGTGGTGATGATGGTGGGTCCAGGTTTCTAGTGTACAACCTCTTGATGGTGTTTGTGGTGGTGCCTTGAGGAGGATGTATCTGTTGTCATATTGAGGCTTTTTGGATGGGGTTGTTGTTCCCTTTTTGTTGTATCAATTTTGGTTTTGTTTAAAGTTGTGAATCATTGAATCTGTAAATTTTTATAACATGTTTGGATATGGTTATTCAATTGTTCCTTGTTTATTTTTTTTGTTATTTGTTCTTATGAAAATGGGTGAAGTCATTCCCATAATGTATTTTTTATACACAAGCAATTGTTTCCAGCCTGTGGGGATTGGGAATTCCCTTGGAGCCATACCACAAACTGGGTAGTGTGTCGGGTTATATGGCACTCTAGATTGGTTCGTGAAATGATATATATGATTATGGTTATTTAATATTTCTATAAAAAATTGATATTTATTATATAAGAGTTTTGAACATTTATTAAAAAAATTGTACTTGAGTTAAGGGTTTCTCATCTTACTTTTACATCCATGTGACATATACTTATTTCACCAATTATTTATTTTGTATGGTTTATATACTACCCCTTAGATATTTTATATCATGAATCTATTTATCTTCATGATATTTAATGTTTTATTTGAATTTATTTCTTTTAGGGGGTTATGATTCCAATGTTACCATAGTGGTATGGGTTTATTTACAATCTCATCATTATTCGGGATTGTTTGTTTTTAAGCCTCCCTTGGAGAAATTATTTCACAATTCTATCTTAAACCCAATATATTTTATTCTCTTATGGTTATTCCTTAACTTGTTTTGTAATAGTACCATTTTCCTATCTTTGGAACTAAAAATGATTGAGAAATTATTTTAATTAAAATATGAATTTATTTCATTCCTTGGTCAAAAATAATTTTTCTTCCACAGACATGTTTTCTAAAAAAATTAAAAAATATTTTAAATAATATCATAATTATTTTGAAAAGAAATTTTTACCCCTTTTAAACTTTAAAACTATTTATTTAAAACTATTTTTCATATTTTTTTGAATAAGGTAACTTTTATCCTTTTTACATACTTCTGAAATGAATGTTTTTAAACTTATACGACATGTACATAATTAGACATCATAAAGACCACTTATTTCATTTAATCTCCCTTCACAATATTAAAAGTTTATTATTAAAAAAATTATTATTTGTGAAATAATTTGTAATTTTTAAAATTATATTCAAAGTGAAATTGATATTTTCTTCAATAATGTTTTTTGATGAAATTTCTTTGGTATTAAGATTCCTTGATGAAACAAAACCTTATTTTACTTATACTTTGCTTAGGATATGTAGTATTCATACTATCATTATGATTTATTTAGATGGTTTATAATCAGATTGATTGGAGATGTACTATTTTGATACCACTCACCATATTACTCTTGATGGTTTATGATTATATTTTTTTATTGGGGAAATTATTAGCATTTCATTAAATTGATTTCATTTATCCCCTTTCATATGAGGAATTCATTGTACTTGGTATGGGATGGGTTGGGCCGGTTATATCCCCTTGATGCATCGATAGGTCTCATGAGACAAACTAAATTGGGTATATAGATAAAGCCTTGTCCATCTATGTAATATGTCTTGGAACACATCCTTGATGGGTTTTTTTATGATTTTTGGCATTATTCATTCCATTATTGTTAGATTAGTTATTGAAATCAATATGATTATTTTATTAGTTATGATATCCATGGATAAGTTTTAAAATCATGTGATTATTTATATTTCATTATTTAATCATCATTTATTTATTCCATATTATTCATCATGATCATGTTTTTGATTAAATGGAATTTGTTTTCATATATTTCAATTTCTATATTTATTATTCTTTATTTATTTATGATAGATTCTATTGTATGTATACCCTTATTGAGCATCTTATATCACCCTATTCTTATTTTTTCTTTCCCCATAATTCCAGGAAGAGTATTATGATTGATATGCAGGGATATTCTAAAGGGAATAATAGTTTTTTCAAAAAAAATGTGTTTCATTTTAATCTTTGAATTGTAATATGAGATTCATGTAATTATATTATTATCCAATATTACTGAACTATTTAGTCTATCCGAATGTTATTTCTTATATCTATTTCCATTAAAATAAAGTAATCATCGACTCTCGATTACATGGTTCTAGGTATTTCTAGTAGGTATCATAGCATGTTTAGTAGAAACCTTGGGAACAAAATTTAGATAAACATATATTATAGAATATAACCCTATACCAGATTTGTAGGATATGTATAAGTGTATGATAACATCCTAAAGTTTTGGTGAGGTGGAGATTATGTGGATTTACTTGAAATGCGTCCCTATATGGGTACCATTATTTAATTTTTCTCTAGAATAGATGTAGCTAGGGTGAAAACTTCAAAAAGGGTGTATTGGGATTTGACTCAGTCATCACATGGTTCACAGAAATGTTATTTCCTACACACATAGTTTGTCAGTCTTGGGGGATATGATTGGGATAATTCATATTTTATTTAAAACCCATTATAAAGGATTCAAAATTTTTCTTATGATTTGAGAATATTCCCAAAGAAACCAAGATTATGATTATGAGATTAGATATATTTATAACTACTTGATGATTTCTATACCCAAAGTTTATAGGAAAACTATAGGTATATATTCACTTATACCAACGTTTCTTGCTAAACAGTGGGTATAGGGTATTCACATAAGTGTCGGAAGGAAAAAAAATTATGTGGGAATGCCATAGATAAACCTATACCCATAGTTTACCATGAACCGTGGGTGTATGTGGAATATATACACATGGTTTTCCAAAAACAAGGGTATATCATTGACATATAAGATTATTCCCACAGTTTACATTGAACTATGGGTATAGGGGGAATTTATAACCACGATTCATGAAAACCATGGGTATAGCCTTTGGTATATAACCCTTTGCCCATGTTTTACTTAAATTGTGGGTATAGATTCCACCTATACCCACTGTTTAATGTAAACCGTGGGTATAGGGTCCCATATTTTTTAAGTCAAAAAAAATAATATATATGATAATATGTGTACAAGTTATCATAATTGTAATTATGGCTATGGTAAAGTGTTTCAACCATGTAACCAAAACCTGACTTCAAAACTTTGCGGTGTCATTTTATTTATACCAGGTTTTATAAGTATATATATAAAGTAATATATAAATAAAGTTAATGTAAAGGTGATTGGTGTAGTGGTATGGGACTTTATTAGATACATAGTGGTGGGGATTTAAAACCTGCTATAGAGTTATTTCTATAAGCACGGTGAAAATTAATATAATAATCCTAATATAGATATCTATAATCAATAACTTCAAGAAGCTGGGTAGGTTAGATGGGTTTTTTAGATGAATAGGTCACGGGATTGATCATCACTTGACTTTTTTTCCAATACAGAGTGTATATATTAATATATATTTTCAGATGTGAAAATATATATATGTACAAAAGTGTGGTGGCTCAGTTTGTGCGGCCCTCTGTGTGTGATGTGTAGGTTAAATGTTTGATTTTTCTGGGCATGATTCAGAGGAAATTTTTTCATTTTTTCTGATATTTTATACCCATAGTTTTGGAACATTAGGTGTAGGTGATTCGGTGATATATATACCCATGGTTTTAGAATAGTGATTATAAGTCTATCACACATTGGAAAAACCTATACCTAAGGTTTGGAAAATTTTGGGTATAGACCGTGGAGTTATCCTGATACCTCAGTTGCACATAGTTCAAAAAACCATTGGTATAGGATATACCCACGGATTTAGGGGCTATACCCAAGGTTTGGAACCGTGGGTATATGTCAATTATTCAGTTGTGTAAATTTTTTATGTTATGTTATCTGATTCACTAGTTTTGAAATTATACATTATGTTTTATAATGTTAGTATCTAATCTAGTGTGTGAATTTTCTAGAAATGGTACATATTGGTATTAATAGAAACTCTATCAATATGTATAATCAATATAAGTATTTCCCTCTTAGGAAAGATAATGAATCCGATTTAGGAGCTAAACTAATTATAAATATTTTGGGGTAGCTATCTTAGGTGGTGACCAATAACGTAGCTTGTATAAATCATCCTATTGATCCAAAACATGGTTTAGCAATGTTAGATTACTTCGTTAATTAAAAACCATTATCATTCAACCAAACTATGAATCTATTGGTAGTGGAAAATGGATAATCTCCTTCGGTAAGATATTTATTGGTTTGGGAAGTAATGAAATGGAGAAGGTTTTCATGGAAGTTTATTATCTCTCAAAAGATATAGATAAATGGTGATCATTTATTCAAAATACTAATGATGAGGAGGAAATAGAGATCATGGAATGGAAGGATTTTAAAGTTCTTTTCCAAGAAAAATATTTTTCCCATGAGAAATGACTAGATATGGAGATAGAACTCCTTATTATAATATAAAATGAATAATAAAATGATGTTTTGTATAAATCCAACATTAAAATGTTATAAATAAGTCTTAAGGTCTATATATATAATCCAGAGAGATTTATTGACTATCTATTTGATCAGATTAAGACAATCCATTTAAAGTAAATAGTATCCCAAAAATTCTCATCATATGAGGACATAATATCAAAGTATATCTAGAAAAATAAATATTTTTCCATGACTTATGACATTAAAGGAAAGAAAGATAATAAGAGGTAAATAGAGAAATATGGAAAAGGAAATATGGAAATAGGAAAAAAGTAAAGGGTATAATTTCCAACTAGTAATTAATTTGGAAATAAATGACATGGAACATGCTCTTATGGGGATGGGATTTTTATATAGGTTTGGGGAGATAGGATGTCGTGACCATGTATACAAGGAAAAGGAAGAATCTTCCAATGTGAAATGTTTAAACTATAATGAGATTGGACACTATGAAAATTATTTTCCCAGGTATCAAGGGAACATTTACCAGAAAATGCTAAGGGATAAATTCCCAGATTATGTAATGAAAAAAATGAATTTTCGGTCCCTAATGATATAGTGTAATGTACTTTAATCATATCAACAAAGTTAGATAATGATTTATTTGATTTTGGATCTTTACCCTCTTTTATATTTTCTAATTTTTCCAATAAAATTAGATACTTTCCCAGATCCCTAATAAGGGAGTTATCGTCCATGAAACCTATTTGAAGTCTCACTATAATAATGATGTGTCAATAAGTTACCATTTTGACACATAAACATTCCATATTTCCTGAATTAATTATTATACCTATTGTGTTTTATGATATAATCCTATGTAAGTGTTGGATTTAAAAATAAGGTATAAATAATTATTATAAATAGAATGAAATTATTTTTCCTGTTGAAGATGTGGAATTCCTTATCTTTAAATTTGATTCATCGTTATATGAGCCTTGTATAGATATACCCCCCCCCCCCCCCACAGTCCTTCAGAATGGTATTCTAAGAGAATAATAGTATGAACAATATATGTATGGAAAAGCTATTCTTAAAATTGTGGATGTGGATATCATTCAAAAATAAATTGATATATTTTTTAAGGAATTACTTGGACATACATTGAAAAGTGAAGTTAATTTTTCCATTGATTCAATCATTGATGCTATAATTATATAAAATACTACTTATATATTTTCTAATATGGAATTAGTGGAGTTGAATAAGAAACTATAGGAGTTGTGTTATTAGTGATATATACACCCTAGTATTTCATTATAGATATCCCCTGTTATTTTTTTATGTATAAAGTTATATTTATGTGGTTGTACATTGATTATAGGGAAATATATTCTATTAAGATAAATAAATGTATCTAATACCTCACACTGATGATTTATTCAATCAAATTCATGGATCTAAATATTTTTAAAATATTTACGTTCATTTTGGTTATCATATATTATGAGAAAATAACGATGATATTCCAAATTTAGTATTTCAATTGAGGTATAGACATTATGAGGTCATTGAAATTCCATTTATATTGACCAATACACCCTCTTTATTCAGGGATCTAATTAAAAAAGTATACATGGAATATCTTGAAATTTTTCTTGGGGTGTTTATTGATCATATCTTGGTGTACTCTAAGAACTTTAAAGACCATGATAATCACATCCACCTCATTCTTAAGACTATAAAAAGACAAGAATTATTTGGGAAATTTAGAAAGAGTGAATTTTAGATTTATAAGTTTCTTTTCGTGGAAATATTGTCTCCAATGATAAAATCTTAGTTGATCCCATGAAGACAAGTGTATCCCAATAATGGCCAACATCAATGAAAAAAACCGAGGTACATAGTTTCATTGGTTTGGTAGGTTTTTATCTAAAATTTGTTCAAAAAAATATTGATTGTATAAATAGTTGACCAAAATTACTCATAATGGATTTGATTTCTGATGTAAAATGAATATAAATTTTTTTTTTTGAATAATTTAATTATATATTGTTGAATGTTATGATTTTGATCTACCATCTAGAAATTATGGATTTGGGATAAATAGTGAATCATCAATAAAGGGAATTAGATGTTTCCTTATACAGAATAAAATTTTTATTGCTTATAAATCATGGAATTTAAATATTCTTAAAAAAATATCAACCCCATGATCTATATATGGTATCTATATTATTTTCTTTGAAGATATAGAGATATTATCTCTATGATAAAAGATGTGAGATATAGACATATCATAAGATTATATAATACACTTTTTCATAGATATATCTCATCATGAGGAAAAATTTATTATCTTGAAATAATAAAGGATTATAATAACTTAAAACACTATGTATGGTAGGGTTTTTTCATAAAAACCCATTCATTAATTTTCCCCTTAAAATGATTACACAATGGTGACCAAGGGGTAGTCTCATGAGTAGGTTGTAGACTAAGTTGTCAAACTGTCACATTGTTAATATTTTTTCTAAGTTACATTAAAATTGGTGTTTTCAAATTTTATAAACTAAGTTAAATTAAATGAAATAATATTATGACAAAAAAACTACATTATTGATTGAAAATAAAAAGAAAACTGGTATAAAAACAAACTAAAGAAGCCAGTGGTGCACAAAATTTTATCATTGGACATTCCCATTATAATTTTATAACTAAATTATGCAATTTTATTTCCCATTATACACCTCACTACTTTAATTTATACACCTAAATATTCTAGAACCCATATAAATACCAAAAATATGGGTTTTTTACACATATTAAAGTGATCTGATTACCCAAACACCTCTATGAAACTAAAACATATTAAATTCATTATGTTCAAATAAGATATCTCACAAATTAAATTTAAAAAATGGAAATAATAAATTTAATTTAATAATTTAAAAAATTCCAAATAATTTATAAAAAATTTTATTAAATAAATAAAAGGACCCCCTTCATTCAATAACAATTGCTTCTATAGAAATGAAATGGAAAACAATGAAAAGAACAATCTCAAAAGAGAAGAATCCTTGAATCTCCACTTCCCACCACATAATAGATTTTATCCCACCATAGATAGGTTAATTATAATTATAAATCTCTTATACATCAATTATTATAATATATATCTTACTCCCTCCATCTAACCATCATTTCAAATGAGGTGAAGATAAAATAATGTAGAAGAGAAGGGGTGGTAATCTATTGTACAATCTCTGTCTGTCTAATGTTGGATCTCATATATCCTTCTTACCAAGTTAATTTTGATAAAAAAAATTATTAAATATTGATATCAAAAAAATATCATTCAATATACATTATTTTATCATATTTGTATGTGTGGATCTAAATTTATTCTCTAGTTACTAAGGTGAACTTTTTACGTTAGAAGTGTCTCTCTATCATCCTCCACTTTCATGCACCCAATAACTATCTTAATGACAGAATTTAGAAATTTTATTTCATATATATATATATATATATATATATAAGTTTTAAAATCCTATTTATTTTTTAGAAATAATTTCTCCATTTATACACATTTAGGTTGAATTATACCTCATTTAGTGAAGGAGATTCACTTCTTTCAGAAAAGTGGTTTTCTAAAATGAGTGATTTTTTGGGTCTTAAAATGATTGATTCAACATATTTCCTAGTTATTGAAGTTTAATACCATTAGAAAATGGTTACAGACAAATTCTTCATACAATTTGATCAGTATTAAAAAATTTATTCCCAAAATAACAATGTGATAGAAGACTATTAAAATTAAAAAATTAGAGAATTTTCATAATTTTTCTCAAAACAAATAATAATTCAAAAAATGATGCAATTTCACATAAAATTAAGCAATATGGGGATAAAATTGTTTAAATAAATTGACTAAATATTGAAAATATCATATTTATCAATTTCCCCACACTTAACACTTAGACACCCAGACAAGCGAGCATTCAAAATAAATTTTCAATTAAAATTTAAGACACATGTAGATGAAATTTACAATGCTAAAAATTAATGCCCAATACTTATCATTCCTCTTAAACATATTCAACTCCAAATTATTCATTATTTTAATTCATTCCACTCCTATTTATTTCATTATTCCATGCATGTGGATTCGAACCTCACCCATCTTTTTTCATCACATGAGTTTGATTTTGAAAAAATATTTCTTCATCAAAATAAATGCATGAGTCAGCATAGTCTTGAAAATTTTGTAAATATCCACCAAATTGAGTAAATTAATTATTTCTATCATCAAGACATAAAAATTTCTTTTCTTAGGTATAAAGGTTGGTGGTTTTAAAATTTCAAAAATTATGAGGTAGAAATAGAGGGATTGGATCGTGATTAATAAAAAATTGCATTATTCTAGTTTTCACTTAATTAGAGTATTCTCCTATTTCTTCATAAAAAAAATCGGCTCCAAAATTACAAAAAAAATTATTTTTTTGGACAGCATACAAAATATCCAATTCAACAGCAATTTCGCACCAATTTATTCCCAAAATTATATAATTTTTTTCCTTTTTATCTTCAGATAAGAACATATTTCTTTTCTTTGGAAGCTTTATAAAGGAACAACTTCATCATTATTGAAATATTAAAACATATCATTGATTATAATATATAGAAAATTCATCGACAAAAACATCTCTTTAAACTTTTATTTTTGAGCCAATGTAGGACCACATGATATAGAAAATCATAAAGTAGCTCCCCCACACTTAAGAATTACAAAAATCATGCAATTTACTGCAATAGAAGGTTAGAGATGAAAAATAGATTATAATGTGGCTATCTAACAGGTAGTACATGTCAAATAATGGAACATAAAGGTAAAATGTATAGGTAATTTCAGAATAAAAATGATTCTATTAAAAATTGGTATTTTAATCACAAATAAATTTCATTAATCATTTTGAATATCATTAATTTAAATATCATATGTTTTGAAAGAAAATTAGAAATGCAAGCATTACTTCTTTACCTACGAAGTGGGCTTAATGTCAAGAATATGCAAAAAATGGTTTAAATTTTTCATGGGAAAGTGATTTTCAATTTTGGACATCTTTCATGACATTGAATCCATAAGTCAATGGTCATTTCATAAATTCCATATATTTTAATTCAGAACAAAATATAATTCAAAAATAATTTAAGTTCTTGTACATTAACCAAGCTGTTTATTTTCATCAAAAAAAATTCAATTCATAGAGGATATAACTTTGAGGATCACATGTTTTTTAACAAAAAATTGAAATAAAACACACATAATTGGGAAAAAAACACACAAAATATTAATCTACCTAATATATTCCTCCCCAACACATATTTTCTAAAATGTACTTATTGTTCATATCAGTTCAAATTGTGAATTTAAAATCATGAAGATAATACATGAAAAAATTATGTAGAGAATAAAAAACAATGTTTTTATTAAGAAGCAGTATCCTTGATCGAGCCTCCTAAAATATGCATCTTGGAAACATAGATGAAAAAAATAAAGAATCAAAATTTTATTGAATTCAATGAATGAGAAATAAAAATAAAGAGAACTTAAAAGAGACTTGGAATAAACCACCAAGTGGGTACTAGTATTTTAATACCCCTATTTAGAAAATTATAACTAATCATCTCCCATATAAATGGGGGTGTGGTATCTTCCACATGTATAACCAAAACTAAATTTTTATAGCCAACATCTCTTAAACAATTTGTGTAATCTCCGAAAAAAATGATTTCACCCGTTTCTATTTCCTAAATTTGTAGTTCTGATGAAGTAGTTGAGGATGTAAAAATTTTAAAAGATACATTCCAACACATTATAATCACATAAAACAACCAATGGCTATTGAAATTTAATTCCAATATGTGTTTGATATTTTATTTTAGATTTAAAAAATATTTCTTCTTTAAAAAACATCTTAGTACCATTATCCTCATCTAAAATAATGTTCTCTCCAATCAAGGAAACCATTATTTCATTAATTTCATACATTACATAAACAACATTATAAAAATAATTCCACTAAATAATAATGGGATCTAAATATACATAGGAAAAAGGAGTTAACAATTTATTATCAATATAATCTAGAAAATATGGATCATATTTTAAGACTTCTCTTTGTGGCTTCTTAGGTAAAATTGTTTTTTATGAGTATATTACAGATATATTGAAAGTATCTCGTATCTCAATTTCTTATATATAGTCATAAAAATTAAATGCATCAAGTTTCTATTACCCTTTGGCAAATGTTTTATACAATCTTTTAGAATTTTCAATTTCAAAATAAGTGATTTCATATTCAATTTCATTTTCTACAAATTTTTCCCAATTATTTTTCAAATAATTTTTATTTCCAAAAAAAACAAAAATTTTAGAATAATTAATAATTTCCTCCTTTGAATATGGAAAATTAGGTTTCAATTAATATTTCAATTCACCCATAAAAGGATCTTTAATATCAAATATATGACAGACTATTTTCCATTTATACAATATCCATTTGGACCTTTAAATTCATTAAATTCTTTTAATGTAGTGGAATGAATTTAAACATGTTTTTTTAATTTTTATAACATAGAATCTCAATGTCAAAAAACAAAATAATTATTTTTTTAAAATAAAAATTTTAAAAACATATATTACTAGACTCATAAAATTGTTGATAATCAGGCCAATCATTGGAGTAGTTGATATAAAAACCATTTTTTTAAAAAAACTCTAAATTAGTAGTTAAAATCCTAAAAATTCAAAAAACTTTAAAAAACCTACCCATAAATGAAACCAAATAGACTTTAGTGTTTTTTAATGAAACTCGTATCAATAATATTTCATTAAAAAAATGTTGTATAGTGGTGACCACGATTTTTCCTCATGAGGAGGGTGGGGACTCAATGGTTATACCGCCACTCTATTAATTTTTTTTGTTAAATTTAAAACTAAAGTTGGAGATTAGAAATGATTTAAAAATATGTGAAATTAAATTAAGTAATATTATGATAGGAAACATATGTTATAGATTAGAAACTAGAATAAAGAAACACTAAAAACAAATAAAATAAAGTAGAGGTGGACAAACTTCGATCTTCAGACACTACTTTTATAAATTATAGGAAAAAAAATTCCAATTTTATTTGTTAATATATACCTATATACCTCTAGTTATAAACAAAAATTAACCAAAACCCATATAAATACCTTAAATATGGGTTTTTATCCACTTATTAATGTGATTTGATTATCCATACACCTCTAAGAAATTGAAAGAGATTAAATTCATCGTGCTCAAAGGTGATACCTCACCAAATAAATATAAACAATGAGAATAACCACTTTACTTTAAAAAGTTGAAAAATAGTCCTTGATAATTTAGAATAAATTTAATTCATGAAATAAATTTACCCACATCATTCAATTAAAATTGTTTCCAATGAAATATAAAAGAAAATAAATAAAAGAACAAAATCAAAAGAGAAGAGTCCTAAAATCATGGTTTCCAACAACTACATAGAGTTTATCTCTTAATGGGTCAGATAATTCCTAGAATACATCTTCTAAAAATTCATTATTCTCAAGTATATCCCATTACATGTATATAACTAACCTTTTAAATTAAGTGAAGATGAAATTATAAGGAAGATTAGTGGTGGAAATATGTTTTCTAGTCTATGTCCATCCGAATTTGGATTGATTTTTTCATCCTTCATAGCTAAATCTTGAAAAATTTCATTCTTAAATGTTTTTATCCCATGAATTATCCTTCAAAAAACAAAATTTTAGGATATTTAGACACATGGATAAACATTTATACTCTAATTCATGAAGTGAAATTTGTCTATTTGAATTAACTCTTCCACATCCTCTAATTTCATGCACCCAATGCCTGTCTTTATGATAGAAGTTAATCTTGGTATTTAATTTGAATAAAATTATTCAAATACTACTTATTTTCTAACTTCAATCACTACATTTGAATATATTTACAATGATTTTTACCAAATTTACTAAAGAAGATTCAATTCTATCTGAAAACTGATTTCTAAAATTGACTGATTTTTTGTGCCTTCAAATGGTTGATTCAACACTTGTCCCAGTTATAAAAGATGAATCCCATGAGAAAAGAGTTCATAAAAATATATTTTGACAATTTGATGATTATTTATAATGTTATTCCAAAAATACCAAAGTGGGGAAGAACTATTAAAATTCCATAATTGTGGCATTTCCACAATTTATCTCAAAACACCTCAAAATTACAAAAAAGTGGAAATTTCACCAAAAATAATAAATTTAATGGGATTAAATAATTAAAATACTTGTATTAAATAAATAAAATATTTTCTTTGTCAATTAACACCTAGGTATGTTAAATAAGGTAGTTGATGCATTGAGTAGTAAAGATCATGGATTTTATACAAAAATTAAGTTTGATAGGGATCCTATGGTCATCGATCTCATATATATGGATTTTATAATTAATAAAGAGATACATAACTACATTATTAATTGATTTAAAAACCATAATTTTTGGTAAATATAAAATTTTCTAAAATTGATGATGAGAATTTTCAAAAGAAAATTAAATCCATGATTGTTTGTAACTTTCCAAATTTTTTATATTAAGATGGTGTATTGAAATTTATAAGGATAAAATGAATTAAATCTATAACAAGTGGTAGAAATAATAATTCCCTGATTCTCATAGCTCAAAATTATCTATACACCCCGGTAGCACTAAGATTTATATAGATTTGAAGGACTATTTGTATTATTAATGAGCATCTGAGCTCACCCCTTTCTCTGTTTTATTTTTCCCAGGATGTGAAAAAGTATTTTATGGTTGACATTCAATGATAGGAAATGGATATAAGTGTGTGAAGAAGGGGGAAAATTTTTTTGATGTTTTTATTTCATGATATAATTGAAAAGTTATGAATGTATCTAGTACTTAAAATGATACCAAACTCATCGGTCTTTTGGGATTTGATCCCATGTGATCATGCCAATGTTATGTAATAATGAACTGACTATGGGTAAATGGGGTTTGGGAGTTACAGTGGGTATCAGAGAAAGTTTAGTACAAACCTTGGAAAGTTTATTTAGTAATACTCTGATTAGAGAACACTACCCTAAGATAGACTTTGAGGATTAGTATAGAAGAACTTCCTATAATTTCTGTACTGTATATATTTTTTGATTTTTCTAATAAATACATTCCTGTATAGATATGAGAAGGTAGAGGCGCCCCTAAAATAGATGTACCTAGGGTTAAAACCCGAAAACACCACTTTGAGCTAGACTCAAATGGGAACCGGTGCACGACAATGGGCCTTACTACACTCTTCGTTACGATACTCCCAAGGGATATGCTGGGGATAATTCTCATTTTTTTACAAACCATTATGAAGTGTTTATGATTATATACTTCCTCAAAGAAACCATTTTTATGATTATGGATTATATCCACAAACTGCTCAAAATTATGTTAAGTATTTTACATGTTTGGAATTATGTATTTAGATTCATAAACTAATCTAGTGTATTCCATTATTTATAAATGGTTCCTAGTGGAAGGAATGGAAACCATATCAATGCACATAATCCATGTTGTGATTTCCCTCCTACTCAAGATAATTATAGTGGATCTGGTGAAGCAATTGGTGCTAATCAGCTTATCACCATACTGGGACAACTCACTCAGGTTATGAATAATAACCTTACCTTTATGGATCACCCTGGTCCACAATGTGGAGGATCAATGTAATAGAACTTCATGAGGAAACAACCACCAACATTCAATGAGAGTAAAAATCTATCAGTAGCTAAGCAATGGATAAATTCCTTTGATAAAATATTTCATTTTTTGGGGAGTATGGAAAGAGAAAAATTTGTCATGGCAGTTTATCGCTTCACGGGAGATGCAGATCAATGTAGTTCATTAATCTAAAACAAAAAGAAAGATAAAAAAGTATCAAACATGGAATGGAGGGATTTTAAATATATTTTCTTAGAAAAATATATTCCCCGTGACCATTGAGCATATATAGAAATACAATTTCTAAGTCAAAGGAAAAAAGGAGGATGAGAATGTCGCAAAGTATGAGGATAACTTTACAATGTTAACAGGTCATTCAGCAGATTATATATGTAACACAAGGAGTATGATTGATTAATTTGTTGATAGGTTAAAACCAATTCTCCATCGAGCAGTAGTCTCACAATCCTTCTCATCATACGAAGATATTGTCTCATGCGCTATCAAAACAGAAAATGAATTCGCTAAGTCTTACAAATTTAAAGAAAATAATGAGAAAAAGAGAAATGTTGGACACTCTAGAAATGGAAGTAAGGCGAATAAGATAAAAGTTGAATATTCATCTTGCAGTAAATTTGGGAAGAAACACTCAGGTACTTTCCTGAAGAGAATGGGATTTTGTTACAAGGGTGGTGAAAAAGGCCACCAAGCTCGTGATTGTAAGGGGAAGAAAGTCGATGTCAATGTTGAATGCTACAATTTTAGAGAAAAGGGGAATTATACAAATTAATGTCCTAATAACCATGGTAACTTACCTATGAAAATTCCAATGGAGAAAGGCCAAGCTTATGTGATCACTACTGCTAAGGTTGAAACTCAAAAATACGTAGTGGCAGGTAAATTAATGGTTTCCTCAAGTTTATCCAATGCATTATTTGATTCTGGATCATCACATTGTTTCATATGTTCCCAGTTTTCTAAGAAAATTAGACATTTCCAATTTGATTTTATAAGGGAGTTGTCAGTCAAAACTCTTAAGGGAAGTATCATCGGAACAACTTTTTGTGAATTAGTTCTCATTAGGGCATATAAATGTTCTTTATTTGCTGATATCATTGTCATACCCATGATCTAATTTGACATATTCCTTGGTATTAATTGGATTTGATACCATGATTTGAAAATTTATTGTAAGAAGAAAGAGTTTACAATTCTAGATGATGACATGGAGTACCTTGAATTTAGAGCAGAAATGTCACCACCTAATTCTTATCTAGATCCACCCCCAGTAGCTCAACTAAATTTAACGATTAGGGAGGAAGAGAATTAAATAAGTGTGGGTGAGGAACGGAATTTTCAAATAGTGGATGTACATATTTTGATAGAATATGTTGATGTGCTTCTAGAGGATTTACCTGGACGTCCTCCAAAATGAGAAATTGTGATTTCATTTTGATTTTATTACTGGTTCAAGGGCCTTATAGAAGACCCAGTATAGAATGGCCATTATGGAATTAGTGGACTACATAAATAACTTGGGGAATTTAGTAATAAGGGATTTATTCTCCCTAATTTTGCTCCATGAGGATCCCCTATCCTTTTTGTTAAAAATAAAGAAAAATCTATGAGGTAGTGCATTGAATATAGGGAGATCAATGTTATAACAATAAAGAACAAGTATCCCCTATATCACATTGATGATTTATTTGACCAACTTCATGGAGCTCAATATTTTTCAAAGATTTAACTTTGATCTGCATATCATGAATTGTTTGTGAAGAAGGAAGAAATTCCAAAAACCCTAATTTGAACCAGGTACAGGAATTATGAGTTTACAGTAATTCCATTTGGATTGACTAATTCACCATATGTCTTCATGAATCTAATGAATAGAGTTTTCACCGAATATTTAGATGACTTTTTTGTGGTATTTATTGATGATATCTTGGTATACTGCAAAAGCTATGAGGATCATGAAAATAACTTTTGCATAATTCTAAATACTCTTAGAGGAAACGAATTATATGGGAATTTTAGCAATTGTGAATTCTAGATTTAAGAGATTTATTTTCTTGGCCATATTTTCTCTTAGGACGGAATCTCTCTTGATCCCTCCAAGGCAAAGTCAATCAAAGAATGGCCAGCACTGATGAGTATAACTGAAGTACGTAGTTTTATTGTTTTAGTAGGTTATTATCGATGTTTCATCCAGAATTTTTCCTGGTTGGCTAACCCATTAACCAAGCTCACACCAAAAGGGGTTAAATTTTTTTGGAGAAAAGAGTGTTAATTTTTTTTTAAAGAACTGAAGAGAAGATTAGTCAATGCTCTTATCTTGACTCTACCATCAGGGAATGATAGATTAGTTATTTATAATGATGATTCAAATAAAAGACTTGGTTGTGTCCTTATGCATTATGATAGAGTTATTTTTTATGCATCACGGAAGCTAAAAATTCCTAAACAAAACTATCTCACTCGTGACCTTAAGTTAGCTGCTGTAATATTTTCTCTGAAAATATGGAGACATTATCTCTATGGTAAAAAAATGTGATATTTATACTGAAAACAAGAGTTTGAATTATATTTTCTCACCAAAAAAACTCAACATGGGGAAAAGGTAATAGAATGAACTACTCAAGTATTATGATTTCACTATACACTACCACCCAGGAAAGGGAAATATGGTTGTACATGCTTTAAGTAGAAAGGATAACGTAGTTTTGAACAATATGTGAATTGAAAGGGATCCTATTTTCATTGATCTAGAAAAGATAGATATTGGAATAACCCTAGAATGTGAAACATCAATGCTTCTTCAAATTTCTGCCAAACAATCTTTACTAGAAAGGATAAAGAGTTCTTAGATTGATGATGATACATTTCAAAAAAAGATTAATGATGTGAATGATGGGAGATTGACTGGATTCATATATGAAGATGGGATTTTGAAATTTGGTAAGAGACTTTGTGTTCTCGATTTACCTAAAATAAAAAGGGAATTGTATGATGATGTTCATATCTCCAATATCTCTATACACCCTGGTAGCACTATGATTTATAGATATTTGAATGGACATTTTCTGTGGGACAACATGAAGAGGGAGATTGCTGATTTTTTGTCATGATGTATGGTTTTTCAATAAGTGAATGATGGAAGGAAATAGCCTGGAGGAGTCATGAAACCTCTTCCCATACATGAGTGGAAATGGGAAAATATTACAATGGAATTTGTCGTGGGGATACTAAAGACTCCTAGAAGGAATGATGCAATATGGATCATTGTTGATCGTCTTACCAAGTCATCACATTTTCTTTCTATAAGAGAAGATTTTCCACTTGAACATATGTAAATACTATATATTAATGAAGTTGTAAGACTTCATGGAGTAACGCAATCAGTTGTTTTTTTATTGTGATCCTCGTTCTACATCAAGATTCTTGAAAATTAGTAAGAAGGCCCTAGATACTAAACATTATTTGAGCAATGCCTACCACCCTCAAAACAATGGACAATCAGAATGGACTATTCAAACCTAATAAGAAATGTTGAGATCTTTCTCACCTAACTTTCAAGGTACATGGGATAAATATTTACCTCTAGTAGAATTTTCTTATAACAATATCTTCCATTCAAGTATTCAGATGGGTCCATATAAAGCGTTATATGGAAATAGATGTCATACACCAACTTGTTGGGATGATGTTGGAGAAAGAAAACTCGTAGGCCCAGAACATGTTGAGGAAACAATGGAAAAGGTGAAGGTTATCCAACCCCACATCAAAGAATCCCAAAGTAGGAAAAAGAGCTATGTTGATAAACGAATGATGGATTTGGAATTTCAAGTAAGTGATCATGTTTTCTTGAAGGTATATCCATGGAAGGGTGTTATACATTTTGGTAAGAAGGGTAAATTGAATCCCAGGTACATCAGACCTTTAAAAATTCTAGAATGAATTGGATATGTAGCTTATCATTTGGCAACGCTGCAAAGTCACTCCAAAGTTTATGATGTGTTCCATGTGTCACTGTTGAGAAAATACATGCCATACCCAACGCATGTACTCACATATGAAGAAATAGAACTGTAAACCGACCTATCTTATTGCAAAGAGCCTATCAGAATTCTTGATACTAGAGAACAAGTGTTGAGAAACCGGATGACTCATCTGGTGAATGTTTTATGGAGAGACCATAAGATGGATGTGGAAATGTGGGAACCCAAGGAACTTATGATGAAGAACCACTTGAATCTTTTTATGAAATAATATTCTATAAATTTCGAGGCTAAAATTATTTTAAGGAGGGGATAATGTAACACCCCAATATTCCATGGTACGTTTCCCTTTGAATAATGCAATAGCTTGTATTGTACGCAACATAGAGCTTTTAACACACTACAACCGATCAAACTAGCTGTTATGAATAGTAATACACACTTTTTGAAACTTTATAAATTTTATCTTTAAAAATGGACTTTATTTTTGGATTTAGAATATCAAAATTATCTTAGAGTGAATTTTTGGTATTTTTCTGAAAACATTCAATTTTTGATGAATAGTGAAAAACATTGTGTTATTGGTTAAAACAAACTTTTTATTAAAATAATTATTTATTTTATTTAAATTTATTTTAGTTCAAAATAGATACATAATAACTATATAAGTTCAATGTAATTCTTTGGAATCATTCTATAATAATTTTATGTATATAAAAATTTCATTGAACTTTTTACCGTCTTTTACCCAACTCCTAGGGGCATTTTCAAATTTTCATAAAACATAATTTTATAGATTTTTTGAGTTGAATTTAAAAAATCCTAGATAGACGGTTAATATCAGTAAGAAAAATGTAGTTCAATAATGAAAATAATTTTTGGTGAATAGTATCTTTTGACATTTATTTATGATGGTTAAAAGTAAATAGGGTAATTAAGGGTAAAAATGATATCATAATTACCCTAACACATGTTCTAATTATATTTTATAAGTATAATTAGACCTAAATAAACTTAGGAATAAAATATTACCACCTTCGGTCCACTTGGATTAGATTAGGACATTTATTATTATTTTATTTAAAGAAGAGTTAAAAGAGTAAAATTAAATGTTTAATAACTAAACCATTTTTATTATAGCTTTATACATAAGTTAAATTCTAGAATAAATATTCATTAGAATACTGAAATTATTTACTACCTAATGGTTTTTATTTATAAATTTTATACATTAAATAATTTAATTAATTTATGACACAATTATGATGGAGTAATTACCTTATTAATGATGGATTAAAATAATTGATATTATAAATATCCAAATAAATGTAATTTGAGACTTTTGAATAATTACACTAATTTAATTGTTTAATATTACATGTTATGGTTTATTAAAAAAAATTAAGTAATCATGTTGTTATGATTTTCAAAAAAAATCAAATACTAAATAGTGACAAAATTGACATAATCGAGTTTTTAAAACATAATACTATATTACTAATTGATAAAATAATCCAAAAAATCTAAGTTTTGGTAAAAGGATGTAGATAAGGTTATATATATTAATAATTAACAACTTGGGGTTCTCTTGGAAGTTTATATTAAGTTTATTAACCATATAATATAAAAATTCAAAGAGACATGGTAAATGACAAACTATTTAACTAAGAGTTAAATCTAAAAGATGAGACAAATATGATGACCTAAACCAATCTAAAACCCAATTTTTTAGATTTTTTCGACCCATAATCACCATAATCACTAAATAAATCATTTTATATCCATTAGAAACCGAAAATTATTTTATTATAAAATAATATTTCAATCTTTTCTTAAAGTGACCCTTACCTCTCTTATAAAAGGGTACTTCCCCTTCTCTTAATTTCACACCACCAAATCCTTTTTGGCTTAGCCAAACTCTACCCAAATATCCTCCCATATTTCCTCCCTTAATCCTAGAGGCATTCCTTTGGTCATAAAGCTAACCTATGGATCCATTTTTATCAAATCAAAAGGAAGAATCCGAAGAAGAGGGAAATATTTCATCACCTCTTTCAAGTTATTTTCTTCTTCCACTTCCTCTCTCATTGTTGTATCCATTATAAAATAAAAAATCCAGTATCTTATATATATTTTGATGTTATTATAGATATGGTACAATCATATTTGTTATTCTATCCATCCTATAAATGAAAAGGTAACCATATGTGCGTACGTAAGGCTTACCATCTCCACATCGTGGTGTAGTTTGTTATTCAAACACTTCACTATTTGGATGGGTATAATAATGAATATAACTAATTTAAATAATAAATATAAAATTTTATTTATTATGTATATATGATATACCATCCAATTACATATCATTTCACCATAAATATAATGATATTGTCGCTCGTGCATATGTTCGGATTACCCTCTCCACGAACATGATGAGATTCATTTCCCATCATAATCATTCAAGAATAATTTTAATTTTATGATTAAAAATAATGTTTAAGAACACAATATCATTCATTATATGAATCAAATACATCCTATACATAACAAACATGGATTACTTAACCAAGCATGTAAAGGAAAACCAATCAGTTAAACACCTGAAACGATGATACGACTGAAATATTATTAACAAAGAAATATTATAGGGTCATATATGATATCATATTTATGTATATAGATCTAGTATAATTTAATAAAAATTATTTAAATATTATACATGAGGTTATTATACCCTCAACCAAGTAAAATTACAATCTAAGGGTTAATTTTACAATCTCTTCATTATTCGAGGTTGTTTTTACGTAAGTATCTATTGGGACCTATTTATCATTCACATCTGTGTTTTCCAAAAAATATAATTCAAAACATTTTTACTATTTACTATAATATGGGTTAATGTCATTTATACCCTTATTTTATCATATATTTTTTGAAAGCAATCTTTTCGTTGTTTTCCAAACAAGGTACTTTATGACCTTTTCGACAAAATTAAGGTAAGTTTTTTTTAACTTATATAGAGGGTGTGGTTATTTTCCATTGATATATCATCATCTAAGATTACCATAAAATATTATAAGAATATTTTCAAAAAAAGTTTTTTCATTTATAATTATATGACTTTTAAATGATTTCAAAATAGAAATAGATATTTCTCTAAAAAAGTTTTGATTTCATCTAGTCAATATCCTTTGATGGATTTTATGCTTGTTTGAAGTTGATTTATTATGATACAAAAATTCCATATTGTATTGAAGTTTATATGTTATATTGGACTATGGATCTGTTATTTTTACACCATTCAATGTTTATAGATAAATTATTGATATTTCGTATTCTAGTTTTAATACGAATGTTCTTGTTTTGTTTAAACCTTTTCATATGAGGAATTCATTGGACTTAGTAAGTGATGTGTGGAGCCCACTATATCTCCTCGATGCATCTGTAGGTCTCATGAGACAATCTACTGTCTTTGAACAAGGCCTTGATAAAATCGTATTTGTAGTCTTGGCACAAAGCCTTGACTATGTGGTTATGAAGTCTGGCATTATGAATTCCATCATTATAAAAGTGTTTATTGATGTTGCATGTGATTATTAAACTATTAGAATATACATTTGAATAACTAAATGGAATCATTTGATTTTATCTTTTCAATATTATGCTGAAGTTTAAGTTTAAAAGGATTTTGTTTTAGTCTTATACATTGCCTTAAATTTTTATGCTTATTTATGAAATTTTCAACTATATTGTTTTCCTTACTGAGCATCTAGGCTCACACTTTTCTATGTTTTATTTTTCCCAGGATGTGAAGAAGTATTTTATGGTTGACCTGCAGGGATAGGTTACAGATATAAGTGTGTTAAAACGGGGGGAAATGTTTTTGATGTTTTTATTTCATGATGTAATGTAAAACTTATGAATTTATCTAGTACTTTCAAGGTTACTAAACACATCATCCTTTTCGTATTTGATCCCATGTGATCATGACAGTGTTATGTAATAATTCATCTACTCTGAGTAACTGGTTGGGGGAGTTACAAGATATGTCGCCGACTAGGGGATAGAGTTATGGTGGCTATGTCCCCTAGATATGATTAATTGTGGTTTGGAACCAACTACAAGATCGATGTATGGCACCTACGACTCCTAGGTATGATAATTTATGTTATGGAATTGATGAGGGAGTCAAGTTATGGCACCTAATCCTTCTTCATACATTCATACCTTCATGTATATGTCTCCCTAGTTTTCACCTTGGGACCTAGCCCAGTTAGGTATGATACTCCTTTCCTATGTTGCATATGTTGATCCAGTTACAACCTGCTAGTGAAATTATATATGTGACACCCCCAAATGATAAAGGGTTAAATGACTAAATAATGTTACTCATGTCGATAAGGTGATAATTTCTTTTCTTGAGCCTACCGGATTAGAACTCCATAGTTAAGTGTGCTTGGCCAGAAGTAGTGATCAGGATGGGTGACCTTCTGGGAAGTTTCTTAGGGTTTGTGTGAGTGAGGTCAAAGCACACAAAAAAGGACATGGGTTGGCCTGTAGGGACTGTCATTAGTCAGATAACTCATTTAGGCATGTGGGTGGACCCTTGGGTGGGGACCACATGTTAGCGGGGAAACTGGTGGTACTTGGCGGGCCAGGACCTGACGACCATGTTAAAGCGTGGTGTTTGTGCTATCACCGGGACCTAATTTTTACATTTGGTATCAGAGGTGGTACCCAGCCTTAAATGTGGTGCACTACCTGGGATGAGATGTAGGGCTCACAATGAGGATGTTGTTCTCTAGGGGGGTGAATATAACACCCCCAAAAAATAAAGAGTTAAATGGCTAAATGATATGACTCATGTCAACAAGGCAATTCTTCTTTTTCATGACTACCTGATTAGAACTCCACAGTTAAGCGTGCTTGGCCTATAGTAGTGATCAGGATGGGGGACCTTCTGCGAAGTTTCCTAGGGTGTGTGTGAGTGAGGGAAAATCACATTGGAAAGGACATGTGTTGGCCTGTAGGGATGGTCATTAGTCAGATGACCTATTTAGGCAATGTGGGTGGACCATTTGGTGGGGACCACGTGTCTGTGGGGCAACTAGTGGTACCTGGTGGGCCAGGACCCGATGACTATGTTATGGCGGGGTGTTTGTGCTATCACCAAGACCCAGTTGTCACAATATATATATATATATATATATACTTTTATGCTTACCTGTGACATATAGTTCTTACTACGGATTTTTATCATGCGATTTTCGTGTTAAATGACTAAATGATATGACTTGTGTCAACAAGGCGCGCCTTCCTTTTCAAGAGCCTGCCTAATTAGAATTCCACAGTTATGTGTGCTTGGCCTATAGTAGTGATCAGGATGGGGGGACCTTCTGGGATGTTTCCTAGGGTGTGTGTGAGTGTGGACACATCACACTAGAAAGGACATGTGTTGACATGTGGGGACTATCATTTGTCAGATGTCCCATTCAAGAAATTTGGGTGGACCCTTTGGTGGGGACCACGTGTCAACGGGACAACTGGTGGTACCTGGTAGGCCAAGACCTGACGACCATGTTAAGGCGGGGTGTCTATGCAGTCACTGGGACCCATTTGTCACAATATATATATATATATATACTTTGATGCTTATCGGTGACATTTAGTTCTTAATACGGCTTTTTCTCATGGGATTTTCATGTTTTTCATTCACTTTACAACTTTACCAATTATACTTACACATACTTGTAGGTTATTTTTATATGGTATATTTCTTATAGACACAATTTTTTGGTGACCCAGTTGTGACAATATATATATATATATATATATATATACTTTGATACATACCTGTGAAATTTAGTACTTAATATGGCTTTTTGTCATGGTATTTTCATGTTTTTAATTCACTTTACATCTTTACCAATAATACTTACACATAGTTGTAGGTTATTTTTATATGCAAGATTTGTTATAGACACCATTAGTTGTGTCCTACTAGGTATATATCACACCTTGTTTGGGCATGTGTTGGCCTATGGGGATTGTCATTAGTCAGATGAGTCGTTTGTGCATATGGGTGGACCCTTGGGTGGGGACCACGTGTCTGAGGGGCAACTGGTGGTACCTGGAGGGCCAAGACCTGATGAACATATTATGGCTTGGTGACATTTAGTTCTTACTACGGCTTTTTCTCATGGGATTTTCATGTTTTTCATTCACTTTTCATCATTACCAATTATACTTACACATAGTTTTAGGGTATTTTATATGCAAGATTTATTATAGACACCATTAGTAGTGGATTACTAAGTATATATCACACCCTGTTTGGGCCACCTATGGTACTGAAAAGACTTCACGATTATAGGTAGGGACAATGGTGTTAGGTCCACTACATTAGATACCCTAAGAGGGGGGTGAATCAAGGTATGACAGATTAAAACAACTGCCCATATTGATCTTGTCACATAGTTAAGAAAGACACTCTTCTCTCTCTTTCCTGTAGAAAAGTATAAACAAAAACTAAAGCATTCGCAGGATACAATGATTTTTACTTGGTTCACCCTCACAGGGCTATGTCCAAGGAGCATACACCAGCGATGTGCCGATTTACCAAATCCACTAAAAGGGCACTGTTATTTACAAAGTTTGGGATAGATCACTTATATTCCCAGGCTCACTACCTTTACAATTTTTAGGGTCAGCTCACTACTTTCCCAAAGGTCACTCCCTATTTCTCTCTCTGATTCACTACCGGTGGAGAGGATCACCTTCTTCCTCTTTCTTTAATAACTGCTCTGGAAAGGATCCAGTCACAGTTTATAGACCTATAGGTCTCTTCATTATCACTAATGAATACATCCTCTGTTGTATGTAGATGCTTTGTTGAAGTCCAACTTTCACCCGTAGGTGAATCTCACTTTCCACTGAAGGTATCGGGCAATCTTCCAAATTTCACGCAGCCCTAAAATAATTGGAATGATTGTACCATACTTGGAGTGCTTCTCCAAGCCGACATGAAATTTCACCTCAAGAACTTGCGCGACACTCACTTCTTCAACTCCAAACTTGCATGACTCACACCCTTTTACGCCCAAACCAATTTTGGCATGCAACTATCAATTATCGCACTTCTTCAAATCCTGGCGTGAAAGTGTCACCAAACCACTTCCATGACACCCCCTTCTTCAACTCTAAACTTGGGAGACTCACACCCTTTCATTCCCAAACCACTTTGGGAACACAACTATCAACTGGTGCGCAACTTCTGAATATCTTTATACTTGTGTGACCACACCACCACTTGTACGACCACAACACCAGCACGATTGGAGCTCCAATTTTCTCTAAGTGTTGAACTCACTTGAGAATGAGGAGGGGTTGACCTTTATTTATAGGCAATTGGATACCCTGAGTGCCAGCGCGCAAGTCCATCCACCCTAGTCTCTGCCACCCTAGTCAATTGCGTGACCAAACCCATAACTTGGGCGCCACTTTTTCCTTTTTCATATTTTGATGTTCTGATCTGGAAAAATAAATGGCACACAAGTTTCCAAGCCTCTAAGACACTGGTTTTCAAGTCCCTTTTCCAAAAACACTTTTCTCTATTTTTCGATTTTGAGGTCCAAAAAATTGGCAAACACTGGAAAACGGTGCCACCTTGTATCTGCTCTTTTTTAACCACCTCCAGATCAACCATTCTGTTTTTGACATTCTTGAATCAATCATGGATCATTAAAAACATCCCTTGAACTTGACATGCCACCACGAAATTTATTTTTTCAACTAATTTGTACGTCATGGTTTTCTTTTTCAACAAACACAACACGGAGGCCCACTTTGTCAACAACCACAACACGGAGGCCCACTTTGTCAACAAACACAATCACCTCAAAAATACTTCAATGATACCTTAAGGGATTTTTTTCCCAAAAAAGGGCATGGGCCCAAAAATATGTTGGCTTGTGGGGACTGTCATTAGTCATATGACCCGTTCAGGAAATGTGGGTGGACCGTTGGGTGGGGACCACATGTCTACGGGGCAACTGGTGGTACCTGGCGGGCTAGGACCTGACGACCATGTTATGGTGGGGTGTTTGTGCAGTCATCGAGACCCAGTTGTCACAGTATATATATATATACTTTGATGCTTACATGTGACATTTAGTTCTTACTATGGCTTTTTCTCATGGTATTTTCATATTTTTCATTCACATTACATGTTTTCCAATTATACTTACACATAGTTGTAGGTTATTTTTATATGATATATTTGTTATAGATCCCATTAGTGGTGGCTTACTAAGTATATATAACACCCTGTTTGGGGAACCAATGGTACCTAAAATGACTTCATGATTATAGGTAGGGACAATGGCATGGGCCCAGTCATGTGTTAGCCTGTGGGGACTGTCATTTGTCAGATGACCCATTCAAGCAATGTGGGTGGACCCTTGGGTGGGGACCAAGTGTATGTGGGGTAACTGGTGGTACCTGGCGGGCCAGGACCCGATGACCATGTTAAGGTGGGATGTATGTGTTGTTACTGGGACCTAGTTGTCACAATATATATATATATATACTTTGATGCTTACCTGTGACATTTAGTTCATACTATGGATTTTTATCATGGGATTTTCTTGTTTTTCATTCACTTTACATCTTTTCCAATTGTACTTACACATACTTTTAGGTTATTTTTATATGCTAGATTTGTTATAGACACCATCAATGGTGTCTCACTAAGTATATCTCACCCCCTATTTGGGCCAACTATGGTACCTGAAATGACTTCATGATTATAGGTAGGGATAAGGGCATGGGCCCAGTCAGGGATTTTTTATTGCTTATAGCATGGGATTAAGTAAGCATAGTAATGATACTTGGATGGTGATTATATAACAGGTGGAATTTTTTTTAATTTTTATTTTTTACAAATATAGTGTATGGGGTGCCTATTTCCTTGTATTTCCTACTATTTTTGTATAACTACATGACATACTCATCATTTTATATATGGTTCCAATTTTGGATTGAAATATATTATCATTACTTAGATTATTAACCTTTTATTGTTAGTTGATATTATGATTATGATATTTATTTATTATCGCACCACCATTTCTATCTGATCATGAGGTCATATTTCCCCCACTATATCCCCTTCAAACCTTACTTGTATTCAGTAGCCTCTGGAATATGGGTAGTTGTGGTTGATTCCATTTGACCACTGAGTTTAGTTACTGATTATTGAATCGGGTCTGGTAAATTACATAGTGGAACCATAGGTTTTTTTCTTTTCCATACTCTTTTAGGATGGTAGAAAGGAGACTAGGATGTGTAAAAAATTGGTAAAGATCATGTTATTGGGATTAACTATAAACAAAATAGGGAAAATATAAATTACCTAGGATGGGACTTGATGTTATGGTTTCTACCTGTCACAGTTGTTTAGATTCCACAATTGGTTGATGTACATGATATGTGATGTTATTATTATTATGTTGTTGGATTGCATTTTGTACATGGATCAGTGTGGAAAGGTAGAATTGATCTTTCAACATTTTAGGAACCTTATTTGATTAATATTCCATACATTATATCATTCCATTTATGTTTTATGTCTGGATACAAGATACTTGATGTATCTACCTTGAGTGAAATATCTATTAGGAAAATAATATTTCTATAGTAAAAGATGATTTAATAATTGGTTATTAAAGTGACTAAATCAACCTAATTTGGGTTTTCCTATATAGGTTGATTATAGAACCTTAATTAACCAATTATTATCATGCCTGAGTTATGTAACAAAGGTTACATAGACTGGAACATTATTTGGTCCAGAATAAATGAATTTTATTTCTAATCCAAAGATTTCATGTACCTATATAGATTTGGAATGATGATTTATCAAGTCATATCATCTTATACTACCTATTAAATTCTGCTATCAACTGTAAAGGTTTGGATACAGTTAAGTGACCTAACAATTTAAACATACAAAGCATGTACTTTTATAAATTAGGAATGATACATCAGTTTACTCGTATATTATGCAAATGAAATAATTGATAAATATTAAATTATAATTTAGTCATCTTTAAATGGGGATTCCATTTGAAATTTAAAGTGTTTTTTCCTCTATAACTTACAATTTACAATCTATATATCAAGAGCCTTGCAGTGAATTGGAGAGCATTACCTAGACCCAACCTTATTAGTTGGAAATATGCAGTGTCTATCATGTTCTTTATGATTGTTCCAATCACCCGAGACAATGATTTATGAGCAAGTATAGGGGTGTGAATCTTTTATAGGAAGTCTTTTACCTATCATATTCATGTATCTATGATCCTAGTCACTTCCAAATTTTGTTTTAGGATTGTTCTTGGTCTTTAAATAGTTATACAACCATGATTTCCTCAATTCATGTACCAGGATGGTGGTGATTCCAAGCTAAAAAGGTGGTGGGACCATATCTACTCGGGTTACCTCTAGTAGTGCCTCCAATTTCACCTCCTACTATCTTGGATGCAAAAAACAATACCCAGTTTTGAGGGGAATTTCTATGGATTATACAAACAATAAAAGGAGATCTGTGACTTTCCTCTTATATGTAAGAGTTGATGAGAGAGTTTTAGAATCAAAATCCACCTATATTTTTAAGGGATTTTGGTCCTTAGGCTGTATATTCTTGGTTAGAGTTCAAGTTGACTATCATCAAGCACCTTGATACATCTCTTAAGAGGAATGTGAATCTTGTTATGTATATGCTTCAAGATTATTTCAAGCGATTGTGGTATGTTTTTACCCAATGGGATTGTCATCAATGTAGGGATTGGGATATTTCCAAAATAGTATTATATGACTAAATCTTCCTTGAGATCTTGACGGATTTTTATGTCATAGATTTCATGAATCTAAAATAGGGTTCTATGTCTATTATATATTACTAATATTTTTTATAAAGCTTTAGAGGTTTGTGTTTATCTATACCTCTAATGATCCAGTAAAAGTATGAAATTTTAAGGATGGTATCAATAATTTTATTCAATCATTGGTGAATGTTTTTTGGTTGACTATCATGTTTAGTATAATAAACTAGTCTCTTATTCCTAAGAAAATCCTGAGGTAAGTTAGAGGTCCAAATCCGAGTGGACAAACTTCAAGACCAAGAATTACAGTATCTAGTGGTAGGAAGCATTGTTTAAAGACTATTATAGAGTTTAGTACCAATCATAGTGCACGTACCGATGGTTTTATAGTCTGTCATCCATGTGGGTAGTAGGGGCATGTTAAACCTCACTATGAGAGGGCCCCATTTAAGGGTTTATATTGTGAAAGGATTGTCCAATTACATTGGTTTTTAATAATCTTACCACCATTCTCTTGTAAGAGAGGATCATTACTAAATATAGGTCTGAGAGTTGGATCAGAAGCTCCTCATTAGGCAGGAATCTGGAGTGTTACTGTCAAGTTGGGTTGTGGAGGTGGTAATGGTCGTGGGATCCAGACATCAATTTTATAGCATCAGCAAAAAGGACTTGATAAAGTCTGTCACGTAGTATCTTTGTGTCATGGAATGGGCTAGGTTTATGTAAAAAATCATATTCCAATGGAGCACAGTAATGAAACTTCTAAAACTGAGATATTATTTTAGTATCATCTACCTTGGTATATATTTTTTAACATAGGAGATTTAAATTATTTTGCCTCTTTGAGTATCTTAGAAATTATCATGCTAGAAATTCAGTACATTTTTAGGGTGATGACCCTTGACACTCTTTTGGGTATACATTCTGGTAGTGTACTCTAGTGTAAGGAGTGGGCCCATGAAATAGGTTGCTATAAATTTTTATGAAACTACTTCATCCTTGAGATGCCTAGTTTCAACGTTATCCTTGAGATTGACTGGTTAGATCTCTATCATTCTAATGTGGATTACTATCACTGTATGGTGACATTCACATAACCATTAGGTGGTAATTATATTCACAAGTGTTATTATAATGTCTATATAGGTAGAGGAGTACCAGAACATTGTGGGATAGGTGGAGTGACAACCCATATTACTAGACTTTATATGGATGACTAGGGAACACATCAAGATAATTTCCCTTTGGTAATACATCTTTTTTGGGATGTATTCCATAACGAATTTTTCTAATTTACCTCCTGATTGAGAGGTGGATTTCTCTATTGATTTGGTTCTAGTATTTTCACTAGATTAAATTCTTTTTTATTGGATGGACACTACAAAGTTGTAGGAGCTTATTAGATAGCATAGAAACTTTGGAGATAATGGTTTAATATGGCACAGTACTTATCCCTGGGCTTCAATAGTCCTTTCCACCAAGAATGCATACCAAACCCTAAATCTTTGGGTGGATTACCATAAGTTGAATCAGATTACTGTGAAGAACCAGTTACATTTTCCTCATATAAAGGACCTCTTTTATTAGATCTTATATCATCAGGTGTTCTTAAATAATGATTTTCAGTCACATTATCACTACTTACATGTTATGCCTTCAGAAAAACCTTGTATAGTGTTCAATAGAATGTATAGTTCTTATGAGTATCTAATTTTTTTCGATCACATTAATTCTCCAACCATTTTTATGGCTAGGATGAATCATTTTTTTCATATGTATTCTTATTTTTTTATGGATATCTTCATAGATGATGTCCTAGTGTATGCTCATACTTGAAACTTCTATGAGAAACATCATGATATAATTATGAATAAGAGAGCACCAGATGTATTATATGGTTATTTAATTACACTTTTTGGTTGATAAGGTGCACTTTATAGGTCACTTTATCTATGTGGAAAGAGTATCAGTTAACCTAGAGAGGGTGAGAGTTATAGTTACCCTAGATCAACATAATGATTTTATTGAAATATGTAGTTTCTTTGGGATAGATAGTTATTGAATGATATTCATTCTTGAAATTTCTAACCAATAAGCACCTTTTATAGACTTCACTAAGAATGGTGTGAAATTCATATGGTCATAAGCCTATGATACATCCTTTTAAAACTTGAAAGGGGGACTAAATTCAATGATGGTCTTCATTATTCAAGATCGAGGAAGAAGCTATATAGTATATTATGATGCATTGGGTACCATAATAGGATCATTTAGAATTTAATAAAATTGATTCATTATGTACGAGTCACAACATATGAGGGATCATGGTTGTAATTACCTGATGCATGATCTTGAGTTGGTAGATATAGTTAATTTCTTGAATTTCTAGAGATATTATTTTCCTAGAGATCATTTTTTGGTGTATTAAAACAAAAAAATCCATGATTATACATTTACATTTCATGATATGAAAATTACACATCATTTATGGGTTGAATACCTATAGTCATCTGATTTTAATCATTCTTACATGCCACGGAAAGGAAATGATAAAGCAGATTCTCATACCTGAAGGACTCAAAAATGGAAGTTATACAGGTCAGTAGAAAGTGAAAGCTAATTACCCAATATTATAAGATGCGCTTAGAATTTAAGGATCTTCATGGATAGTATTTACTTATATCATTATTAGTGAACTTATCACGTATTGTGGGAGTGAAGATGATGTAGTTATCAGATATTGAGGTCTTTTTCATAATGGATAGTGTTCCATTTGAGGATCCACAACTAGGCTAGATCATGGATGGGGAATGAGATCTTACACTTTCTTGGATGCATCTGGGTTTATATAAAAAAAATAATATTAATTTATGTGATAATATCATACTTCTACTTAGGTGGTATACCCTAGTATTATAAAGATTTTGCATGACCTACATCACTAGTATTGGTGGCCTAGTATGAGAAGGTAAATATATTGTTTTGCTAGTTGAAGTTCCACCTTCCAGTATGTGACGGCATGAAACTAGTGACCAGTAGGGATTTTATAACCATTTATCATTCCTAATTTGAAATGGAATGATATCATGATGGATTTTTTTACTAGATTGTTGAGATCCCCATGAGGAAGTGATGTAGTATGGGTGATATTTGATAGTCTCGTGATGTTTGTTCACTTAATACCTATAAAAGAGACCCTATCGGTGGATGGGATTAAGTGACGATATGTATGTGATATTATATGCATACACGGGGTCCCTTACACTATTATTTTAGATATAGATTCCTTTTTCACATCATGGACCTAGCATAGGATACAATGAGCTTTAGGTATGTACGTTACATTAATCATATCCATTCAACCACAAACTGACGATCAATTAGATTGAAATATATAGGTTTTATAAGAAATTCACATAGCATGCATCCTCGATTCCGAAGGTTCTTTAGAGAAACATACACCTCTTATTGATTTCTCCTATAATAACAATTTTTAGGTGATGATTCTGATGGATCCCAATAATAGCTTATATTTTAGGCCATTCTATTCAGCTTTGTGGTGAATTGAGGTAGGTGAGGCAACACCACTTCGACATCATCTCATTTATAATAATTCAAAGCATCTTTAGTTGATCATAAAGTGGATATTTATAACTCAGTCTAGGTAAAATTTATATTCAGATCATTTTCATCGACAACTATAGTTTTATGGGGGTATTCTATTTTTTTTTATTTTTCCTCCTAGAATATGGAATCGACAGTTTAGATAAAAGGGGAATATTTTACCCTAATTCAGTGGGCCTTTTGAGGTTACAGAGAGAGTCAAGTTAGTATTCAATTGATTTTGGTTACCTTTGAGCTACCAAGAAATTCATGATGTCTTCCGTGTTTTAAATCTTCACAAGTACAATTAATATTCATCTGATATCTTTCATCCTAATAAGGTTGAGTTAGAGGTAGATACATCCATTGAAGAGAAAATTATCCATATTGTGGGTTTGAGCAAAAAGTTTCTATAAGTAATTTTGATTCCTATGGTTTGGGTGATATGGTAGCAGGACCATGTATATGATGAGACTTGGGAGTCAGAGGATGATGTATGTTATTAGTAGCAAAAGTTAGCCACAGATAATGCATTATCACCCTTGGAAGGATAACTCAGGGATGAGTTTATTTAACATGAAAGATTATAAGAATCCATCTTTCTCTTGACAGCATGTAACCTTTTTAATTTTAGATTGAATCCTTTTATTTGTCTTGAAAAATTAGCCTAATATCATAGAGGTGGAATCAGGATTGTATGGGAATTTTTGGAGCCCAGAGACCATATTTATAGAGAAAAAATATGAGAATCGCATGGTTAGTGAATGGTTAGTGCTAACTGTGCACCTCAAACTACACAGCCCTATAAGGGTTCCACAAGGTTTTTCTAAGACAAGAACGGGAGGATTTGGCCATGTTAGGGGGTAGAGGGTTCACACAATTGGTTCATGGTTTTTTTAACCATATGTTGGAGGCCCTACGGGGTGTGACACCTGGAAAGTGGGGTGAACATGGTTGGTGCATGGTTTGGCCAACCGTGTGGCCAAACCATACAACTTTAAATTTTTGGTAAAATATCCATTTCCCCCCTCCTTCTGTTTAACTAATCCCCCTTATTTTTCATTTATCACCCATGGACAGAATTCCCTATTCTCATTTATCAAGATCTCATCCTCACCTAAATATGGGCTTTAAATCTTTTCGTCTATTCAGCCTCTGATTGAACTGTTGTTTGTCTCTTTGGATGGCCATCAGTAATCTATCCACTCTGTTAACACTATTTTTTATTCTTATTACTTTTTAAATAGTTATTTTGGTGAGATATCATATGCCATATTTTCAGAGTGATCATCTATTCTACAATTTTCTTCTAATTATAGCATAACCAAGGGTTGATACTTGATGTGCATTCTACCACAGGAATAAGGTTGGTGGTCTATAAATTTTACTTGATGTTTCATCATTAATTAAACAATCACAATTGTATTGCACACCCTCCATGTGTTTATCTTAAATCAAATGATAATCCTTAAATTAATTATTTTACCTTAATTATGATTCCCTTTATCACCTAGAATTGGTTAAAGGTTGTCAACCTCAACCCAAGACACCCATAAGGTGTTTTTTTTTATTTGACCTATGATAAAGCCACCCCTTTGGGTGTCTGAGATACCAATATACAAGTGAAAACATATTTTAAATTAAATCAGATTATTAGAGATGTACATGCCTCCATTTCCATGACTTTAAATGTTATTAAAGTGATTATATGATAATGTAGAATGAGATTGATATTATTTTATATCATGTCATTTTATGTTGATAGTTTTAATTGTGTAATGACACTAACATATCCCCTACATGTTTACATTACTTACATGATGTTGGACATCTTTATGTAGAAATGACTTCTTATTATGGTATGTAACCTGCTCCATTATGGTATGGAACCAAATATGGGATTGAGGTATGGAAATTATGACTCCTAGGTAGGATCATTCATGGTATGGAACCGATGAGGAAGATCAAGGTATAAAATCTATGACTTCTATATAAATTCAAATCTTTAGTTATAGGTCACCCTAGTTATCACCTTGGGACTAGACCCATGTAGGTATATTACTCATTTCATATGTGGAATATATCAAGCTAGTTACTACCTACTGTTGAAATTTTATATATATTCATTAATTATTTCCTTTTATATTCTATTCTAACTATAGATTGTAAATATAGACTTTTCATATTTGTCATTCACTTTACATCTTTACCTATTATAACTACACATGGTTATAGATTATTTTCACAGGCTATATTTTTTATAGACACCTTTGGCGGTGTCATAATTAGTACATATCACACCATATTTAGGATGCTTATGATACTTTAATAAACTTCATGATTTCCGGTAGGAACAAGGGTAAAGGACTTTTAATGTATTATTAATTGATTATAGCATGAAAGAATGGGAATATATGACTAGGCCTTGGATCATGAGGCTATTAGAGATATAATTTTTTCCGTTTTTAATTTTGATACATGTAGTGTTATGGATTCCTACTATCATGTATTTCCTTAAATTTTTTATATCTCCATGAAATTCTCTTAATTTTGTATACAGTGATACTTTTTCCTTGAAATATATTATTGTTGTACAGATGATTTACCTTCAAATATTAGTTGATATTACTTGTCCACTATTTATCTCCTATCTCACCACTGTTAAAATTTGACCATGAGGGTATATTCTCCACACTTTACCACCATGTACCCTCACTACTAGTTGTAAGCCACAGACATGCATTGAGAATGCTTGAGGACATGTGACTAATTAGGTTCAGTTACTTATGAGTGGACTGGGTTCAGGATGTTATAGTTAAATTGATGGTGATGAATAATTATAACAAAATTATAAATATTATATGTTTTTCCCAATTATAAAATAAATTAATTTCTTATAAATTGATTATAAATTAAAATAAAAAACATTTGAAATCAAAATAAATGTTTTTATGAAAAACAACACTTTTATAAAAAGTTATTTCATCATGATTTGTGCACTTCTATTGAAATTAATTTTTCTGAAATTTAGAAAATTTTCAATAACAAATTAACATAATTATTGAAATAATCATTTAAAGAAGTTATCTTAAATTGGATTTTTGATAATTTTCTAAAAAGAATAATTTTATGATGAATTGGGAAAAATACTGATTTTTAATTGTAACTGCCTTCTCAATTAAAGAATTTAAAAAGTACCATTTGGTTTTAAATGGTTATAGAAGTAAAATTAGTTCCATTATATTTTTATTATTCCAATTTAGTTCACTAGATTCAATTTTATGTTCATTTATTTTATTAAAACATTTTATTCTTAATAAAACCATTTTTTCATCGAACATGAGTGTTTAAATTTATATTAAATTATAGCACTTCTTTTAATTATTTAATTAATTAAGTTGGTTATCTATCCAAACCAAAATTATACCATTTTTTAGATAAGTCTTTAAAAAAAATTTGGATCCCCATGGGTTAGCAACTAGTATCAGGCATAATAATAATCTAGATGGGAATAATTTAGCTTAATGGAAACTAGGATCAAATAAAAAACAGAACACATAGAACAAATAAAAACTAAACATAAATAAATATACCAACCAATCCAAATACAACAGCTTAACAAAATAGAAACTGAATAAAAAACTAAAACCTAACTATGAAACATCATTTCCATATGACCTCTTCATCACCACCAACTATAAGTCTAACCAACTCCAATGGAAAACTGAACTAGAAATCTGAACCTTCAAAACAATTTGAGTCTACTAAAACTAAGTGGAATAAGTAAGGTGTGAGATTAAACACCTCAATTGGTAATCACCACAAAGTCTATGTATTTTCATTCCAGAAATAATCCACAAACACTAGTTTTAAATGCATTCATAAAATAGGGTTTTATTTATTTAGAACAACTAAACATGGGTTTGGACAATTTTTCTTTCCAAAACAACACATGAATCTTTCCTTTCAAAAAACATTTCAATATTTCACAGCCTAATTAAAAACCAAATACCAAATTAAAATCTATACCAGGTGACATAAATGTAGCTGTTAAGAATGTAAGGAAATAGAAAAAGTTGGAATAAACGAGTATGGATAGTAACATATAAAAAGCAGAAGAAAAGAAAAACAAAGAGAAAGATAATCATGGGAATTTCCTAAATATAAATATAAGAAATAATAGGAAATACTTAGATCATACCCACCTATCAGAATATGGTGAGACTCCATAGTCAATAACCAACTAGACACTCTAAACTAGCCATTCTAATGGCACATCCCACCTGGGCTCTCAGCACATCTTGGGGGTATCAATCAATTTGATTGGGGTTGACAAGAAACTGTCACTCAACCCCTTATATAATTTATAGGCATCTCATTACAATAATACTTGATATAACATGGTATATACATTGTAACCCACAACATCCCCATGCATGATCCACTAGAGAGGAACACATCCCAAGATTTAGTGGTTTCTAAATCAAAATAGAATTACCTTACATGATCCACTAGAGGGGATCTCATACCATGGTATAGTGGTATCCAAACATAATCCAAGTCATTACAAACACATGTGAAAATACATTTCTTTCACAAGAAAATTCATTCAACAATTAAATCTCACATGGAGACTTCCTTTTTTTCATAATCAAACCCGCTTTCTATGTTATTTTAAAATACCAATTGGGCCTCCACACTACCCATGTGTTTATTCCATCTTCCAAAAAATGCCAAGATTCTCCTCGGGCACTTAAATCACCTGAGTTCAAAAACCAATTTCCCAAAAAAATCCAAATCCAACATACAGCACCAATTCCAACACATAATACCAAATGGGCATTCATATTTCATATCCAAGTCATTGCTAAGACAAAGTTAAAACATTTATCAACATGAAAAGTTCTAAATGTTCTTATACATAATTTAATAGCCAAAACACATGTTAATGTTCCAAAAAGGCCATTATTTAGAGGAAACATCTGAAACAATATTTAAATTCACTTGAAGAACCAATGATATTTGGAAGAACATTTCACACCACATTCAAAAATACATAAAACCCATTTGGAAACATGAAAATAAAAACACAGATGATGTCCATCCATTTCCATGGGAAAATCCCTTTTAAAAATCATATTCACAATAAAAATAGTTTAAAAACTTTATTCACAACACTTATGCAATTCACAACATATTTAAGTTCATAACAAGAAATCCAACATGCCCAAAAATCCATTTATTTTGAAAAACTAACTTTTCACACATTATCAACATTGAATCCCTTTGAAAACAAATTTCACATATTTCAAACAAGGCATAAAGAACATTCAATAATTCCCACAATGAAACACCCATGAAACATAACCAATATCCCTTAGAAATCCAACAGTCATCACATGATCATCTCAAAACATTTTAAAAACATATTTTCACCACATAAAAAATCCATTGAACAAATTTTTAAGCAAAATAAAATGGTAAACTTGAAACACAATCAACATATTTTTTAAATACATATAACAACACATGTGCACTTAAAATTACTAGGAAAAGAAACATTTACTTAAAGAACCATTATTAACGAAGAGACACTTTCTTTTAAACCAATTCAATAAGCCACTCATAATCCTCCAAACATATATGTCACCATTTTCAACATACGAAATCCAATTCACAACCCAACATCATTAACATACCTAAACATGGAGAAACACCACCCAAACCACCCATTTTACCTTTACAAGAAAAATTAACATTTTATCAAACCCCTTATGTGCATACATATATACGAATGTTTAATAAATCCATTTTAAAACCATATCACATAAAGTTTTCATCATTAAATCACTATACCAAACCAATAAAACACCTGAAAAGAATGTGAAACACATTTAGAAGTTATTTAGAATCACCCAAGAATCAAATGGAATGTGATCAAAATGAAATGGATGGAAACACCTACCTCAGTGACGTTTCAATGTGAAAACACTTTGGGAGAAGGAAAAACAAACCCCAAGAGACAATCTACAAACCCTAACATCAATGAAACACAATACAAAATATAAACACTAACACTTATATTTCATACAAGGTGAAAACCCCACCAAAATAATCTATAAATCCAAGATAAAATGAAGAGGATAATAGAAAATCAACCAAACTCAAAGGAACATACTAAGGGACCTTTAAGAAGAATCTGTCGAGGATGGGGAGCAACGGAGAGGGGTTTTTGTTTCCCCCTGGTGTTCCTATGTTGAACAATGGAGTATAATGCATATATATGGCTAAAAAGTGGAGGGTAAAAATAGTAATTTCAAAATTTTAATGACCGAATAAACTCACATGGTTTGAAAAATCCTATACCGATTGTGTGCACTATACTAGAGATGAGGGAACCCCAAATAGGTTGTCTCCACGGTCTCAAAAACTATGCACCAACTATTATAAACTGTACTATATAGGCTATAGTACTCAATGCATATTTTCCGTAGAGTTTTCTCTAACTGTGCGTAGGTTATGCACCATGCCATGAGAACTAACCCTCAAGTGGCACGATTTCTCCAAGTCCTGACATGGTTTAAGATGAGTCATGATAAAACTATGTAGGTCAAATTGTACTAGAAGAAAATGGAGTTAAAACATCCTCTTCCTTAAGAGGCTACATAGTTAAGCCTCAAACTATTCTCACAAACTCTTCCCAGGCCAAAAGTTACCCAAAACATCAAAAATTAAAATATTTAAATAGTGAACCCAACATGAACTTCTAAAAAAGTATCCAAATACAATAAAATAATAAAATAAAAGAACTTTTTTGGTTGGGGTCTGATAATTATCCACACCAAAGAAACTTTCACCCCTTTAAAATACACCCATCTATAAGAGGGACAAATCTCATGGTTAAAAAGTGATGAGATCGAATGGAACAACAGTCCATGGTGTGACCTTTCACTCCACAAGTCACACCCAGCCATTTATAAAGAAAAATAAAACATAAAGAATAATGGGAGAACTTGAGTGGGTTATCCACACTATAAGAACCCAACTAACACCACCAACATTGAAACTCCCAACATAGTGGCACCGACATGGGAACTCCCTAACAAAACATCAAATTTTTGTCATAAGTTTAACAACACTACCACCAATAATAGGAATCTACCCACATAAGAAAGAACCCCCAAAACAAGGTGAAAAGTATGGAAAGAAATCAAACCAAACTATAAAAAAACAATAATTCCTTAGCTTCATAGGACTCAAACACCTCTAAAATAAGTATAAATGAGAAACATAACAGATCTGAAAAAAGGCTAAGTGCACACAAGAAAGATATACAAGACCAAAAGCTTATTAAATGGGAAAAACTATTTGAATTATAAAATTAAAAAAATTCCAAGGCCTTTACAACATGTAAAACATATAAAAGAGGACTTACACCTTTCTATACTATCTTGGGAGACAAAATTTGGAACAAAAACCCACATCCAATGATCCTGGAATATGTGTAAGCTATACTCTAGGACCTATGGATAGAGCCTTGATGTCTGAAGAATCCATTAGCCCATAGTTAGGTACTAACATCCTCTAATTAAGGCTTCCTCCTTATTCAATTCTTCTTATAAAACTTCTCAATATGACCCAAATAGACATAGTGACGACAAGCCTTCAAAGGGTTATGATAAGATGGATTCTAATGCCCAAAAAGACTGAACTAAAAGCACACAAATGACAGTGCCAATGTGTGGGAACCTAGATCCAATGAATGATATTTTTCAGAAATGGGTTCCTCTAGCCCACACTTCTCACCATATAGAAAGCCTTTAGATCACCAAACACCACTGATTGTATAACGACCCATACTTTACATAAATTGTTATTACATCAGAATTGAACCATAATTATTATAACATATAACAAAACCATGATAGGACAATTTAGGTATAGTGTCTTTAGAAACTGGGAAACATAAACAAATGGGTCATAAATCATCTACATTGTCTCTCCTATATTTCATCATATCTAGAGTCCCTTTTGGAATATCCTACTTAATACCCTTCTTCCTGACCTAGGGAAAAGAAAGCATATAAAGGGTGATCTCAAATTCTCAGTAAGGGTAAGCATGGATAAAATAAAAAACCATATACATTTTAATTTAAAAACATGAACATAATGTTTAAACATCAAAATCTTGAGCAATGACATAAAACATGGCAGTAAGTAAGGCATAGATCCTAATGAAACATCAATCTTGGTAAAATAGCATGGGTAATAAAACATGTAATTTTGCAAAACCATTATGCACGTGATATGATTTCCATAGTATCCAAGCCATTGCTACCAAGACCATCATAGTGGACAAAGTTCCTTACTAAATCAAGTTCACTCCTCGTTTGAGTCCTGTATCACTAAACCAGATTAACTTGTTGTTCCAGACATTTCTATATTATGAGATATAAATCTTTACCCAATGCATTGGATGGAGATATTGGTCCCACCCATATCATAATGAAATCATTATTTTGTATTCCACAAAACAAACATACATCATTCATAATAACCCAACGAGTAAAATGGGTTTCATAAACATCATCCCATCATAACATAATCCATATAAAATAAATGGATATCATTTCATCATAAGAAAAATAAAACAATTTAAATAATAAAGAAATTATACTTGAAACATAAACCTACTAAATAATTTCATGTTATATGGAAAATATTTTTGATAAAACACTTGAAATGAATTATTGAGGAAAATATCCTTTCTTCTTCAAAATTATTTTCTTTTCTCAAAATGCCATGAGATTTTAAAAGAAAATAATTTTGTTGAAAATATTCATGAAATTTTGTAGTGAAATATTTATTGAAATAGTATTTATGAAACCATAAAAATCCATTCATTTCGTATAAGTTAAAAAACGTTCTTCTTGTACTTTTGCCGAAAAAATCAAAAAGTACATTATATGGTAACCAAAGGAAATATTCCTTCCATACAATGTGGTAAAAAGTCAAAAAAGTGTAAAAATGACTTTAAACATACATTGATGAATATTAAACATTTTATGAAAACCTTTTTAGAAAAACATGGACATGGATGATATACATAACCCGAGTAAATAATTACAAATAAACAATTGTGGATAAGAATGAGATTGGAATAATTTTCCCTTACCTTAGGTCTAATTTCTTCCATATGTGTCTGAAACTCCTGTATAGTGGGTTTAAACATATTATAAACTTGTAACAGACCGTAATAATATTTATTATATCATATATGATTTACTTATGCCTTTATATTACCTGTTCTTTTACCAATTCAATGTTAAAACAACGTTTTGGGTAAAATCATTTCTTTTGTCGTATGTGTTTGGACTTGTTGTTCTTGATATTATTACTCATTTCCTGATTTACTTAATTCCAGAATTTAAAACATTATTTAGATATAATATATATTCAGAATATAAATATATATGATAGATCAATAAATGGAAATGAAATACATCATTCATGGAGATGGTAGGTCGTACGTATGCATGAACGCGGTTTTCGTTTCCCTATTGAATTGAATAGAATTAAGTAAATGAAACGTATATGTACATAAATCATTTATAATTATTATGTAATATTTTTCTTTATTGTTTATTATATATACTTTATAATCACTGTTGAATGGTTAACATAGAGAATAAATCTAATCGCGCTCGTGGACAAGGTAGTTCGTACGTACGCACGAGCGACAATATCATTCTTTTGATATTAAAATCATATATAATAGGATGTTATTTAATATATACCGAATCATAATAATTTTATATTTATTATTTATATCATTTATACTCATTATTATACCCATCCAAATGATGAAATGTTTGAATAAAAAACTACACCACGACGTAGAGATGGTAAGCCGTACGTACACACGTGTGGTGAGTTTTTCATTCATATGAAGGATAAAATAACTAATATGGTTGTACCATTTTGATAATAACATCACATTATATAAAATATACTGGATTTATTATTTTATAATGGAAACAACAAAGAAGGAGTAAGTGGAAGAAGAAAGGAACATGAAATAGGTGGTGAGATATTAACCTCTTCTTTGGGTTCTTCCTTTTGATTTGATCAAAAGGGCTCCTTAGGATGGATTTATGACTAAAGTAAGGCCTCTAGTATGAATTGAGAAAAATTGAGAGGGTATTTGGTCATTTTTGTCTGAGCCAAATGGCTTTGAAGTTGTGAATTAGAGAGAAGGGGGAGTGACCTTTTATAAGAGAGGTGAGGGGCACCTTAGGAAAAACATAAAATATTATGTTATAATAAATTTATATTCGGTTTATAATGGCTCAAAAGTGACTCCTTTAAAGGAAGGGGTTGGAATGGGTCTAAATAATTTAAACCAATTGGTTTTATACAAGTTTTGGTTACCATTGTAACCTTATAATTTAGATTTAACTCTAAGTTAAATAATTTAACTTTTACAGTTTCTTCTTGTATTCTTACACTATAGGGTTAGTAAACTTACTATAAACTGGTAATAGAACCCCAATTGGTTCATTATTGTCATATATATTATTATATAAGTCTTTTGGATGAAACTTAGATTTTTAGGACCATTATATCAATTAATAATATAATATTTGTTTTAAAAACACTTTTATGTCAATTTTGACACTATTTGGTATTTAGTTTTTTTATAAATTTATAAAAGCATTATTACATCGAAAAAAATTAATCTAAAAAACCCTAATATGTCATATTGACCTAAAAAATTATTTTAATTCATAAAAAGTCTCAAATTACATTTATTTGGGTATTTATAATATCAATTATGTTAATACTTCATTAATAAGGTAATTACTGCATCAGCATTATGTCATAAATAAATTAAATTATTTAATTCCTAAAAATTATAAATAAATAACCATTATTTAGGAAATTTTTTTATCTTTCTAATGAATATTTATAGTCAAATTTATCTTATGTATAACCCTATATTAAAAATGTTTTACGTATTAAAATTTGATTTTAACTCTTTTAACTCTTCTTTGAATTAAATAATAATAAATGTCCTAATCTAATCTAAGTAGACCTAAAGGGTCTTATTTTATCCCCAAGTTTGTTTTGGATCGAATTAAACTTATCCAATTGAATTGGGACATGTTTTAGGATAATTATATTATCATTTTTACCCTTAATTACCCTATTAACTTTTAACCGTGGTAAATAAAAGTAAAAAGTTACTATTCTACAAAAATTATTTTTATCTTATTGAACCACATTTTACTTACTAATATCAACCATATGTCTTGGATTTTTGAAATTCCACTCACAGAAGTGGTAAAATTATGTTTTGTGTAAATTTGTAAATTCTCTTAGGATGTGGGTAAAAGACGGTAAAAAGTTCAATAAAATTTATATATATATAAAATTATTAAAAAATGACTCCGATGAATTACATTGAACATATAAAGGTATTATGTATCTATTTTGACAAAAAATAAATTTAAATAAAATAAATAATTTTTTAAATAAAAATTTTGTTTTAAACTATAACTCAGTGTTTTTCACTATTCATCAAAAATTAAATGTTTTCAGAAAAATACCAAAAAATCACCCTAAGATAATTTCTATATTCCAAATCCAAAAATGAAGTCCATTTTAAAAGATAAAATTTATAAAATTTAAAAAAGTGGGTATTACTATTCATAACGGCTAGTTTATATAATATTTTAATAACATATAGTTGTTGAGTTAAACTCAATGTTGCGTACAACGCAAGATATCGAGGAAGGTTGCTCGTGTGTGTAACGTAATCCAAGATAGTGTTGTGTGTAGTGAATATTCCTTTGGTTTCTCATATAACATAATACATAAAAACATAATATTTCTCATAAAATCTCAGGGCGGTACATATTTCACTTAAGGGACCAACTCAACAAAGAACGCCTCATCTACGAATTTCTTGAACTAAAAATCCTTTGATGAGAAAAATAAATCCTTAATATTTGTATGGAGACCCCAAAATATATGAAGATCATTAAAATTATCCAATGAGGATACCACTAGAGAGAAATAACCCATCTCTTCAAAGTGTTCAATATAAACCTTCACCATCCATTGGCCATGATGAATACTCAATAGCTCTACCACCTTCATCATTTTCACCTCCTCAGGTATGAGCCATTGGATGAATGTGGTCTTAAAAGCTTATTAAGAAATCCCAAATTTCTATGATATCAGAATAATAACCTTCCACTAGTCCAAGTTAGGTCCCTAAAATGAACTCCTAATAGCACAGACCATTGCAAATTTGGGAGTTCTTAATTATCTAAAGACACTCTGGACTTCCTCAATCCATTGAACTAACTCTAACTAACCTCACTAACCATATAGGATATGAAAAAATTGATAGAAACCAGAAACTAGGATTGACCCACTATAAACTTAAGAACCAATTCTGGAGGCATGTTCTGAACAACAAAAGTATCACAAAAACATAATCAACATGGACCAGTAACATAACCAAAAATAATATCTCAATAAAAATAATAGGGTCACAAGACAAACATCATAAATAAAACCAAAATCCTCTTTTAAAAAACCATTATTTTCTTTCAAATTTTTAAAATTTCCTTCTTACAAGGAAACATTCAAAATTCCAAAACCCATTTCTCATTCCAACTCATACATTAAATTCCATATTTATAAAAAAAACATTCCAAAAAATCATTCCTCATTTTGAAAAAATCTTTTCCCAAAACCATTTTTCTTTTTAAAAATACCCTTTTTCCAAAAAAAATCCATTTCCAAAGCAAATCACAACAACCAAGATTAAACCAAATCCCAACTCACACTAAACTTTTGAGACGAAAAACTAGTTTCCATGCATAACCTAGCAACATGGTTATTAGGACATGCCCCAATTAAGAGTCAACAACTAAGGGGACCTTGAACCATGTACCCAAACTCTACATGCGTCACTACTCCATGTAAGATCGTGAATTGATATAATCTCACATCTATTGTCATTCCTCATCCATACCCAAAAAACCAAAATAAAAGATTCAAATCCTAGACTAGCCTGGGAAACATGAGGATAAGGGGATCATGAAATCATTTCTTATACCTACCAATTGATCCCTGACAGTCCCATTCTCTGATCAACCTAACACCCCAAATAATTCAGGAATTATCTAATACCATTTTGTCACAAACCAAGCCGGGTACTATCTAAAACAATATTTTACTTGGTCTGATACAAGTCCCAAAGGGATTTCTTGATCCCCATGATCTGGAAACTAGTGTCTCGAATCAAAATAATCTATATCGGAATGATTTACCCCCATCGACCTCTAGAATCAAATAAAAAACAGATCACACAACACAACTAGCAACTAAACATTAGTAAATATACCAACAAATCTAGATATGACAGCTTAAAAAAAGAAAATGAATACAAAAATACAAATTTTCCATGTAACATGATCACCTCTTGACCTCTTGGTCACTACAATCCACAAGAGCAACCTTCTTCAATGGAAAAACTAAACCAAAAACCTAAACCTGAAAAACATCTCAAGTCTACCGATGTTGAGTGGAACAAGTTGGGTGTGTAATTAAGTAGACCAGTAGGTAATCCTCAACGATTCTATGTGTTTAATTTCCCAAAACATTCCAGAAAAACTAGTTTTAAATACATTCAAAAAATAGGTTTCAAATTATTTTGAACAACTAAACAAATATTTCCATAATTTTCCTTCATTAAAAATCACATGTAGATTTCCTTTTGAAAATCAACTCCACTTTTCACAACCTAGTTCAAAACCAATTCAAAAATTAAAATCCATACCATGTAAACAAAAATGGTATATACCAAATGTAATTAAAAAAAGAATACAGAAAATAGCATGGCTAGTAACCAACAAGTAGAAGAACAAAAAAGAACACACATGTAGATAATCATGGGAATTTCCAAAACACCTCTTGAATAAATCCCCTGACATAATTAAATCCAACACACTTACCTACATATGGTGAAACTCTATATTCAATAATCATCTTGATGCTCTAAACTAGCCAATCTGATGGAACGTCCCACTTGGCCTCTCATAAAATCCATGGGGTATCAAATCGTATAATCGGGGCTGACAAGAAACCATCACTTGGTCCTATAGATAATGCCTATTGATCCCATGACAATAATACTAAGTGAAACATTGTATAAAAATCATAACCCATAGCTTCTTCTTTCATGATCTACTGTAGGGAAATGCATCACAAGGTCTAGTGGTCTTCAAATCGTTATAGTGTTGTCGTGCTTGATCCACAAGAGGGGATCCTAACCCATGGTCTAGTGTTCTCCAAACACAATCTAAGTCATTAAAAATACAAATGAAAATCCATTTATTTCAAAAGAACATTCATTAAATAATTAAATATCACATGGATACCATTATTTTCCCAAAATCAAAACCACTTTCTGAATAATTTTAAAATACCAAACGGGCCTTCATGATACACACTTTTTGAAACCATTTTCTAAAACATGCCAAGATTCCCACCAGACCAATACATTACATGAGTTCCATAAACAATATCTTAAAATATTCAATTCTAGTATGAAAAACCACCTCTCATGCACAATTCCAAATGGACCTTCACATTTCAAATCCAAGCCATTTTTAATCCAAAGTGAAAACAAGAAACAGCATGAAAAGGTCTCAAATGGGATTTTACACCATTTAACTTCTAAAACACAACTTAATGTTTTAAATGGACCAATATTTAGTGGACATGATTAAAACTACAATTAAATTCACTCAAAGCACCATGTTTATGTTTATTTCGAAACACATTTCACGTCACTTGAAAATTCATAAAACCCATTTGGAAACATGAAAAGAAAAGCACAAATGAAATCCACAAAATTATATGGGAAAATTCCTTTTAAAATTCATACTCACATAAAACCCATTTTAAAAACATGTTTCACCTTCCTTACACAATTCAAAACAAATTTATGGTGCATAATAAGGAAGCAAACATACCATAATATGAATTTATTTTGAAGAACAAACTTCCCACACATAAATACCTTTGAATTCCTCTAAGAAAACAATTTGTACCTTTCACAGAAGGTATAAAGCACATTCAAGAAGCAGTATAACAAAACACAAATGAAACATAACCAATTTCATTTATAAAACCTAATTTCATCACATGAGAATCTCAAAACCTTTTTAAAATATATTTCTCACCACATAAACTTCCCTCGGAACACATTTATAAGCACAACAAGAAGGTACACTTGACGCAAAATCAACTTATTTTTTAAATACATCTCTCGACACATGAGAACTTCAAATTACTTTCAAAAACAACATTTATTAGAATAACCATTTATAAATAAGAACTAATTTTTTTAAACAAACTCAAAAATCCACACATAAGCATCACAACATAAATTCCTCAAATTTCTATATACAAAATCCAATTCATATTGTAGCATCATTACAAAAACATAACCAAGTGAAAACACCATCCAAAGCACCCAAAATCCCTTTAAAAGATCAATTGAAATTTTATTAAGAACCTTATGTGCATAAAAATGTAGGAATGTTTAAGAAACCCCTTTGAAAGACATTTTACACCAACATTCTATCATGAAAACTCCATACCAAACCAATTAAACATTCTAAAATAATTTGAAATACATTTATAAGTTATTTAAAAACATCCAATAACAAAATGGATTTTTTTTCAATGTTAATGGATGGAAACTCCTACCTCAATGGTGTGAGAATTTAATGAAACTTTGGGATAAGAACGCACCCTAATATAAAATCTGTAGACCCTAAAATCAAATAAAAACAACAAAACATATCAACTCTAACCCTTAGGATTAAGCCGATCTGAATACTCCACAAAATGAATCCAAGAAACCAAGAGATAAAGAAGAGAATAAAATAAAATCAAAAAAAAATCAAAATAACTTACCTAGGTACAATCAAGAAGCATCCATAGTGGAAGGGGATCCAGGGGGAGGGGTTTTATAGAGCCCCCTAGTTTACTTAGGAAAAAAGGAAGGACAATCCCACAATAGGGTTAAAATATTGGAGGGGGAAGAGTAATTTATAACTTGTAATGACATGGGAAACTCGAATGGTTTGACTGCACGGTTTGACAAGCAGTGTGCCAACTGTGCGCACCCTACTATATATAAAGGCACCATACATGGTTTGTGATCATGGTCTCCAAAACTATGTACTAACCATGATAAATTCTACTATACAAACTAAAAAACATTGCACATTCTTCCCGCATGATTTCTTCTAACCATGCACAAGTTGTACTTCACACCCTAGGAACCAACCCTCAAGCTGCACGGTTTCTCCTATTCCCCACATTATTTAGTCCAAGCCTTTCTTAAATAATTCAAGTAAAATCATGCAATAAGGAAATGAATTTAAAAAATCCACTTCCTTATCAGATTGTACAATTAACCCTTAAACCATTCTCACAAACTATAAATAGGCCAAAACTCTCCCTAAACTTCAAAAATTAAAAAAATTGAACTAGGAACTCAACTCGAACTTCAATAAAAGTATCCAAATCCAATAAATTAATAAAATAAATTAAATTTCAGGGTTTTTTGTGGAAATATAATTTGGTAAAATAAATTCCATAGTTGTAATCATCATAATTGATATTATTCCTAAAAAGTTTAGGGCATAGCCCTTTTTATTAAAAAGAAAAAACAAAAACAGGTTGCCCCTTTAAACTGGGAAAGGGAGAACCCATTACATACACAAAGTACATAGGAATACCTCCTAAAAAATTCCATTGATACAAATCCCATTTTAATTAAACCCTTGTAAAAACATGTTCAAATGGTCATGATAGGCCCAACATAAATCCAAAGTCATTAAAAATAGCTCACTATGTTTCAAACACTTATGCTACTATAGCAACTACATTTACCATATCCCTGAATCCTCACCACCTCCTGCCTCATCCTCTTCTCAACTATCCTCATGCCAACTACCGTAGAAAGAAAGCATTGCCGCATCCAAGAACCTCCACAATGCCATGATAAAGGGACCAACACACATCACCATCATCATTCATTCCCTCAATATCCCTCTATGAACTATCGAGGCCAACCAAAACCTCCTGAGAAACCATAGAGGGTTAAGACTCGCATCACCTATTGCTGCACAAGAACCAAAGTCACCATTCCACTCATATACTAGATCTCTATCCACAACTGAATCCCAAAAGGACTATATCTAAAAAAATTCCCACCTAGTGATCTATAGAGTCCTCACCCGCTCCTCGTGAACCATATTCCCAAGACCACCATCCCAAGATAACCACCAAGACTCCATTACCATAAGCCGCAACCACTAGTGATCCTATATGCAGAAGAACAAATGCTAAAGAAGCCAGGGTAAATCTCTATAGAAGCTCGTAGCTCTTGGTTGAGGCTGAGATCCACACACCCTTTTTTAGTTACCCTTTCTACTTCATTAATATTATTTAATAATTTCAACTAAATTTTTGGTCATAAATAATAATAAAAACTGTAAAAATTAATTACAACTATTAAGGGTAAAAAAAATTTACCTATGGTTAAATAAAAAATATAAGGGTTAAAATCACCAAAAATCTTGTATAATTTCTATTTTTGGCCATATTTTGAATTTATCTCATCTAATATTTTTTAATGGCCCATTTTCATCCATTTTTTGTGTTAAACATGAGTATAATTTATTCTTTCCAAAAATTTGAATTGTGTCATCTCCCCAACTTATAAAATTCCAACCACTATCCTCTCTTATCCACACTTAAATAGCCCTTTTCTTTATCCAATACATACCAAAATCAATTAATCATATATCTATACATGATACATAGTCTCTAGTTTGATCAAAAACCTTTCTATGAAGTCCTAAGGTATAAACCTAAATAGGTTCTCCCAAGAATAGGTATAGTTCTTAACCACGCATCATGGTTTTATTTCTTCCTATGCCTCATTAAAATATTCTAAAAATATTAAGATAAAATAATATTAGTGTCTAAAATATATTGATAATTTATTATGTTAATTTTATAACCTTTATCCATCTCTTCTTCCATCAAATGGGAAACAAAATCATCTATCGTGTGTATGGAGGACTATCACCTCTTGAACTTATGTATTTTTTTCCCATCACCGCCTCTCACGACTAGATATAATGATGGATTTAATGTTTATATATGATATTTATAAAATATTTATTATTATATAATTATAATATTATATCTACATTTTTACCTTCCAATCATTTACAAAATTATAATTCTGTGTGTGCGTACGTGGGGATTATCACCTCCACATAGCGATGTGATATGATTTTCATTTTATTTTGACATGGATGGTAATAAAGATATATTTAATGAATATATGTGATATACATGATATAATAATTATTTTTTAAAGGTTAATTATTATTTACCTTTTTTCATTCTAACTTTTAGGAAAATGAAAACAGTGTTCACTTTTTCGTACAACATACCGTCTCTATGAACAGTGTAACTCATTTTTCTATATATATATATATATATATATATATATATATATTATAAAATATAATAAATATTTAAATAATGAATATATATTATATTTATATAATTCTTAACATTATCAAGATGATATAACCATGATCAAAGTACATGGACTGAAACTGCTGAATCAAAATAAATATGAAAAATGAAGTAGTTATCTCCTAGAATATTGTTTTAATAAACAAGTGTAAATAAACAGGCAATAAAATGTTATAAAAATAATATATGGTTTGATATATATGAAAATGGTTATTAAATATATTTATAATAAATATATATTTATCATAAATGAATTTTGGACATGTACGAATGAAATCAGACCTCGGGTAAGGATTTCTCATCTCACTTTTACATATATTATACATATGACGTATTCACCAATTATTTACTTTGTATAGTGTATATACTAACCATTGATATATTAAGTTAGGAATATATTTATTTTAATTATATTTAATGTTTCAGTTGAAGTTATTTCTTTCATGGGGTTATTATTTAAACGTTACCCAAGCGATAAGGGTTTATTTCACAATCTCATCATACTTTGGTATTTTTTATGTTTATGCCTCCCTTAGGGGAATTATTTGATATTACTATGTTAAAAAAATATTTTGTATACTCATCTACTTAGTAATTAACTTTTAAAGTAATAGTTCACTCTTCGTTACTTAAAATTATTGAGAATATTATTTTAAGAAAATATGACTTTATTTTTCTCTTCAATCGAATTTCCTTTCTCTTCCATATCCATGTTTTTTAAGAAAATAAAAAATTCTTTTTTCATAACCCAAATGATTTATTAAATATATTTTTATCCATTTTTTCACTTTTTATAGAAAATTAAAGGGAAATACTTTTCATTTTTTGAACATGGTACTTTTTAACCATTTTACATCAGTGTTAAAGGGATGTTTTTTTAACTTATATGAAATGTAAATAATTACCCTCCATTGTGAACACTAATTACACTGAATATTTATTTACAATTCTATAATGTTTGGTCAAATAAAATGTTTTACTTAATATTTGGGAGATATTTTGGACTTTTAAAATGTTACCTTCAAATTCTGAAAGATGTTTTCTTTAGAAAAATTTGTGATGAAATTTTTATGCTATTTGTATTATTCAATGATAAAAACCCTTATTTAAATTATTATATATTAGGTATATGATGTAATGATACCATCATTATTATTTATTTAGATGGTTTATGATTAGTTTTTCTGAGGATGTACTATTTTGATACCATTCTCAATATTACATTGTATACTTTATGTTTATGTTTATTGATTGGGGAATTTTGGAAAATTTCATATAATAGTTATTTAATATAAGTTTTAATGTTGATTATAATTATATAATTTAATATAATGAATGTGTTGGACTTATTAGGTTGTGGTAGGAGCTCTCTATATCCCCTCTATGCATCGGTAGGTCTCATGAGACAAACTAGGTTGGGTATTTGGTGAAGTCCATACCCATTTATATAATATGTCTTAGAATGAGGCCTTGAAGGTATGTTTATGATTTCCAACATTATTCATTCCCTAATTATGATATTGTTTATTGATTTTAATGTGATTATTTGATTACATAATATTTCAATGAATATTTTTCTAGATCATATGATTATTAATACGTTATTATTTGATCATAATTTATTCCTTCCATATTATTCTTCATTATAAAGTTATTGATTGAATGGAATTTGTTTTAGATATTTACCTTTATATATTGATTATTCCTCATTTATTCATGATAACTTCAGTTTTACACATACCCTTACTAGGCATCTGAGCTCACCCCTTTCTTATGTTTCCCTTACATGGGATGCTATGAAATATATTATGATGTATATGTAGTGAAATGCTAAAGGTAATATTGGTGTTTTCAAAGAAAATTTTATGTTGTATCTAATATCAATTCCTTGTATCTAGTATCAATTTATTAAATTGACTACCAACTCTAGTATATTAGGGTAGGATATATAAAAAAGTGAAGCTCCTTCTAATTTTTTCAAAATTTGAAAAAAAAATATGTATAACCTTAATGTTATTATCATAAAAACATTAATAAGTGATCACAGACATTAATTTTTGAGTCAATACATTGAATATTTATGTTCACTACATGGTTATAGAAAAAAATTATCTTCACCTCAAACACCTTAAAAAAATGGGGTTGTTGATGGGAAAAATAGAACTCTGAAATAACTTTTCTGTACTATTCTTAGTGAGTATGAATTACCTATATATTTTTGGGATAAATATATAAATATTGTTTCTTATATAATCAATAGTTATATGATTAGTCTTATCATAAATAATAATTTCTTTTAAATTTGGAATGGTATAAAACCAAAGGTAAATTAATTTAGATTTTTTATATAATGTTTTTATTTTAAATATAATAAAATATCTATAAAAATTTTCACCAAATTGTTGTAATATAATTTTCATAGGTTATTAAACATATAGTAAGTCTTATATAGTATTTAAAATTTAATCTCAGATTAAGAATAATATGTACATATAACTTTTAATGAGAAAGGTCCACAATAATGCAAACCTGTAGTAGAAAACCTTAAGAATTATATACCAAATATGAATATCAATAATAACTATAATACCTCGGAAAAATAATGATTTATTTGATAAATATCCCATAAGATACCAAATTAACCTTCATCATCCCAAATAATACATATATGAACCATGAATTTAAAATCCTAGAACATTAAGGACCCGCATATACTATCCTTTTGATGTTTTTATTTGTTTTATTGATAGGAAAACTAAAACCCAAGCCTCTCTTAGAAACCAAGTTGAAAATATCACTTTACTATCTTAGATAGAACCAAATAACATCACTTAAGTAATTACTAATTCACATTGGATAATGAAAGAAGAAGAAAATTAGTATGAAATAATGAAATATTGGGAACTAGTTGAGAGACCTAAAAACTACCTTTATATTGGTTTCACAATTTTATAATCAAGATGAATGTATTAAATATGAAGAAATATTTTCAACCATAGATAATGTTGAATTTATTAGAATACTTCTTGATTATGAATCACATCTCAAGTTCAAACTATATAAAATGGTTATTAAGAGTGAGTTTTTAAAAGGTTATATTATTGAGAATGTTTTTTTTTTGTACAATCACATAGATTTTCGAACCCTTTAGGACAAAAATCATGTTTTTAAACTTTTAAAAGAAATTTATGATTTAAAATAGGATCTAAGAGCTTAGTCTTATTGTATATGCTCTTTTATTATATAAAATGGATTTCCAAAAGGTTTATATGATCCAAATTTATCTATTAAAATAATTTCAATGGATTTTTTAATAATAGAAATATATATTTACGATATAATTTTAGTTTATTTAAAATAATTTATGTATTTAGTTTTCTAAAGTTATGATAAAGGAATTTGAAATGAGTTTAATGATAGAATTAAAATTATTCCCTCATTTTGAAATATTTTAAAACAAATACAGAATTTTTTATAAACCATAGTAATAACATAAAAGTTTTATTGAAACTCTTTTTCTTGTATAGTCCAAAGTGAAGTGTATAACAAACCTTCTCATTATTACACACTTAGACCTAATTTATTACATAAACTCTTCACTTGATACAAAATGGAAGATTGAGAGGCATAGTGACTTTGGGGCTTAGGAACACTACATAAGAACTTAAAACACAGAACGCAACATCTTATTGAAAACTTCCATTACATGACCACTACATTACCTCGTACTTATCATTACATGGGATAACCTGAGGACATGTATAAGAAAAGGGTAAGCTATAAACCCCAGTAAGGGAATAAAAATGGAATAACATGAGGAATACAATACATGTTAAAATATAGTCATGTCAATGGAGCACAAGAGAAACATGAACATAAAGGCATGATAAAGCATGATAACCATAACATGGAAATTTGGCAACAACACTTAACATAGAATTAGCCTGAGCCAAGGATCATTGCACATGGAGCATGAGTAAACCCTCATTGAATATAAAATATGAGTAAAACATAATTACTGTTTAATTAGAATGATTCAATACCCATTGCACATGATGTATCACAATACTATCCTTTACCCAATGCATTAGAGTGCTATCAGGGCACACCCTTCTTAAACATTTAATTTCATGCATAAGTGTGTCACATGGATCATATAACATGGAATCAATCAACATCATAAGTTATTCCATGATTAAGTAATGTGGAATGAATACATTAAATTACCATTAAATTTGTATATGTTCCAAAAGGTGATCACCCTTGATAAATACATGAGTATGGTATTAACTACACAATGATCTTTTCTTGGAAAAATGCGGTGCTATTTCGGCAGCATAACGACGTGACATAAGGATTCATGATAATGGTCGATGAGAGAGAAAAGGGTGTATCATTATATGTACATGAAATGGGAAGTAAGGGGTCATATAGATACATTTCTCAACAAATATAATGGAATTTATATGAATAATACAAAATAATTACATGGATGTAAAAGAGGAGAGAGAAATATCTCATGAAATTTGGCATAGTAATAGGTGTACATGGGAGGAATTAATGAGAGATAAAGGGGTATCCCATCATCCAAACATAAATAGGTTAGTTTGGGGGAGGTGAGAAATCATACTCCAACATTTTTAATTGAAAACAAAAGGTCTTAACAACATAACAAAAATTGGGAAAAATTGAGAAAGGAAGAAATCCCTTACTTGGAAATGTGATCCAAAGGCTTGGGAGAGGCTTGAGAGAGGATTCTTGGGAGATTGGGGAACCTTGTGAGGATTATAGAGAGATTTTTTCAGGGTTTGGTCGAACTCTAAAGTATTTTTCTAAAGAGTAATTGCGATCTTTGGTGGGTTTATATAAGAAAAGAGAGGGAATTCTTTATTATATAGATTTAGGACACCTCCCATTAAACTAATCAAAAAAAACCAGACCATTGTTTTGGAAAATGGTTTTTTCTAAAAGAATGTTGGAAAAAATATTTTATAAATACAATGGATGAAATTCTTAAAATAATAGGGTTGCTTATGTGAAGTTGAGTCACACTCTCAAGGAAACCAATTCAAAAAGACAAAATGTTTTATAAGCCTTGAAGGGTCCACTAAAGCTTTGTAAAATAAATCAAACAGAACCAAAATCGCATTATTTTAATGTTAAAAAATATATTCTCTGAAAAAAATGTTTATATAATTTATTTACATCACTATTGGGTCATTATGATGTAATAAAACACATTATATATTTAAATAGTATTTAATTTTTACCCAAAAATTCAACTCTCTCAAAAAATTATGAAAAATTCACCTTTGGATAATTTCAATGTCAAGATTCCAAAAAAAATATTCATTTTATATAATTAATTTTTTAAATATTTTTATTTTTTATTTTAATATAAAAACCGACATTTATCGAAAATTCATGGGTTTTGACAAAAATAGCTTTCAAACATTAATAAAAATTACAATTGCATTCATAAAATTATATAATAATTTATATTTAATAGAAAGTAATTTAATAATAATAATAATAATTTATTAAAATATTATTTATTTCAAAACTAAATTAATTACTCAAAATTGATTTCTTAGTTGAATATTAACTAAAAATACTACTTGTGCTTTAACAACTATTTACAAGGTAACAATAAAAATAATGTATATTATCTATACAAGAATAATGTACATAGTCATAGTTATAGTTTATCCTTACATAACCCCTTATAATACCCAAATAAGACCAAAGGGTAAGGTGTGCAATGGGGACAGACTCTTGGGGTGGCTCGGATAACATCGCTCGGGTGGTAATCTCTATTAACATCCACTTCTCCCGTAGTCGATTCAGCTCAAGCTTAACGTGTTCAAGATCATCTTGGGATAGGTCAAGAGATAATCCCAATGACAAAACAACCTTTTTGAGCTCCAAAAAATGAGCTTCGTATGGGGCATGTCTACTAGATGAGTCCATCGCTTCCTTTTTCTGAGTAAATTGGATTTGTTAAAGCCCTATATTAATACAAATCATGTGATCACTGTTAAACGACTATATTAGCAACGGTCACAATTCATAACAATATTTTTAAATTCAGAAACATAAAACAAATAATGTTAACATTTTATATAACCATAATAATGTTTTTTAATTAGATCAAGAGGAATTTTCATTAATGAAAGTTTAGGTTGTTACAGTATTCCCCCCTTAAAAAAATTGTGTCCTCACAATTTGATTACATAAAAAAAGATCTCTAAAATTTTAACATGACTTCAGGGTTTCTTACCCACCACCATTAAACATCACCCAACCCTCAATATCATGTCGATCATAGAGAGATAGGGTCCACCTAGTGCAACAATACCTCAATGCACTTTCAAAGTCTTCCACTTCCTTAGTCCAGACACAGTCCATGAAACATGGATTGTACTGATGGAAAATATGATGCACATTTCAAAAATAATTATTTCAAACAAAAAGTTTCAAAATATCACCATGTACCATGTTTTTGTAAAATAGTCTGACAGAGTCATCTTTGAAATTTTCAAAATATGGTTCTTCTAATATATAACCTAGGTTTCCAAAAAGACAGGAAGCCAAGACTATATTCATATAGGCTGCTCTGAGGTCTCCCTCTTCAGAAGCTATCCTAAAATCAAATAGAACATCACACTCTCTAGACAGGGTGAAGTATTTTAAAATACCCCAATAGTACCTCCCTTGCTGAGAAAGGTGAGAGAGTTGGCAGCTTATGATTTGATCACAAGTGGTTCATGATCCTTGATGATTCTGTGGTATGGGGGAGGTGCTTGATATGTCATAGAGGATCTTGCATGAAAGTTGGACATTCGAAAAGGTTTTGATACTATACATTCTTAATTTCGAAATAATTATAGCTAGAAAGTCCTCTAGAAGGATAAAGAGTGTGGTATGACTTTCTTCCCCTTCCATCTCGAAACTATCCTTTATCCTATTGACGAAACATATTAAATTTTGAGTTACCCTATAGAAATGATAAAATTTTGATATAAATCTACATAAAGTATAACGATTTATAATTCCTTAATGAAAGGAAAATTAGGGGTAACACATAAATGGTAACATATGACTTATAAATATATTTCTTTCCTTAACTTTTGAATTTATAGGCTTTAATATATGTTATCCATGATATACTTTCTAATATATAATCTTAGTGAATTTTCTTTAAATTTCATAAATAATGGTTCATACTAAGATTGTGAATTTACCAACGCATATCCTCTGGGAGTGTCATAACCAAGAGTGCAGTAAGGCCCATTTTCATGTACAAGGATACCTCGGGTCAAGCCCGAAACTCCTTGTCGGGGTTTTTACCCCTAGGTACATCTGTTCCAGAGCCTCTACTAGATACTCATTTCCAGACAGGGCTGTATTTTCTTGTTAAATCACTTACTCAATACTCACTAAAACATACGGATGTTTTTATTATACTTAGATTTGTCTCTAAGAATTCACTAGGATTTTCTAATCCTAATCTGAAAAATAACTAAACCTATCCTCTGATACCAACTATAATAACTCTGCTCTTTATTACACACTTAAACATGATTTATTACATAAACTATTCGTATGAAAATGTGAAAAGGGTATAGTCATGCACCAGTAAAGAAACAATAGAACTAACAACAACTAAATAGATCAAATATCCATATCAACTTCAACAAGTCTCACTGACAAAATAATATATCCAAAATAGTAAAATAAAATCTTGAAGACATTGATAAAGGTACCTTGCATCCACTCCACCCCCCCCCCCCCCACTGAGTTCCTCCTATCATACCCCAACATAAATTCTCTTGTGCTCTATTTTCTTACATGTCATCCCATCACCACATGTCCAGTTATCTCTTATGTGGGTTAGGACTCAACCCTATCTACCCTGACCTCCCACAGATCCAAGCATAATGTTCTGGCATCAAATTTAGCATAAATATCTATTAATCAACTATTTTAACATCACACATTCATCTGAAACATTATTTTCAATGTAGTAGGGTATCAGGAATGTGAAAGAAATCAACCTCATGACATACTCCTTCTATGCATGACCCTAAAACATATAAAATCCTCTCATCATTAGTCATCAACACTAACTACACCATCATTTGTCAGTACTCACTTCAAAGTAGGTATTGACATAACATACTGTTTCTAAAGTAAAATAAGGGAAGTTATAGTAATCATTCATCTATTCCACTCCATCTAGGTGTTGGGAAACACAACCCCAAAACATTTTCATATAATTATAAAGTACTTATTCAAGTTGGGTTTGTATATAAATAATATAAATATAATATTGTGTGTGTATATATATAGAAAAAACACCAACATAACCAAAAGATTTCACATCAACACTCTATAATATTCATCTATCGATTACACCATACTACCATCACCATATTCTTACACTACTAATTGAAACATCACCACAAAAAACAGACACACAAATCCCATAAATTCCATTACATTAATTAAAAAAATAAATAATTTTTACAAATTATAACATTAATCTATTCTACCTCATATTTAATAAAAATTTAATGCATCCAAAACTCACAGATTGTTACTATTTAATTCCATCGTATTCAAAATTATCTAATTCATTAAAATAGTTACCACATGTAAATTCCATATAAATTTTAATAATTTATATTTCAAAAAAACCATTTCGCCACTACCCACTTTATATTTAATCACTACTATAATATTAAACAAATGAAGAATAGAGTAGCCCAACAATCTCACAACCACAACCCCACGTGAACCACAAATCTTCTATTGTGAAAAAACATCCCAAACCTAAACTGGTCACTACTATCATAACATAATCCACACAAATTTTACACAACCAAAAGGTGAATAGAAAACATATAAGTAGTACAAAATAACATATTTCTATACCACACAAATCAATAATTCATTTAAAATATTGTTTTCTCATTATTTCATCATCTGACGCTTGGGTATTTTCTCATAGTTACTATATTCACACTCAACTAGTTCATTATCCTCATATAAATTATTAACCTATTATGAGTGGTGGGTTTAACACATAATGGTTATCAATCGGTATTAATGTTTTAAAATTCATAGTATCCAAAACAAATATATCATAATAGGTTATTTGTTTCAAGAGAAAACAATCCACAATAATAAAGAAACAAATAAACACATAGGATCACTCCCCTTTCCTAAAAAAATAAAAAATCCAATTAATTATACGATTTAGTTAATCTATACTATCAACCCCCTACCAAATAAAATCATACTAATTTTAAAAATGCAAAAAATAGGAGGAGGCCATGGATCCCCTACAGGTAAAAAAGTCACAAAACATATTGAACCAAAAATTAGGGAAGAGGAAGATGATGTGGCTAGTTGGATATTATAAAGGTAATGGAAGTATCAATCATACAATACTTGTAGGGAATGGATGAATATGAAATAGAAAAAACTCCTGCATAAATTATGAAACATTTCTATAGAAAAGGTTGTGGGAACCATGATATTAAACATGACGAGAATCATAAACAAGAAATATTCTAGTCAAATTCATATGACTCTAAGGATCAATAGAAAGGTTTTGGATTTTTCAAACTAAAATTAAATATGGAAAATAATAAAAAGATTAAATAGCATACATTAAAGTAACTCCATTTTATCTTCACATTCAACATTAAAATTTATAATCATTTCCCAATACATCTTACATTCTTCTTGAAAATTTTTACCAATCTTTTTGATTTTTGGGGTTTTGGTCTCTCTCTGAGAGATCTTCATTGTTATAATTTATTCTACAGCATAAAATATTTCCTATAAAATCATTCATTATAAAATTCTCCCAAAAACATATTAATAATGATTTTTCTATAAGGGTTAATATTTCATGATATTGTAATACATTTTTATCCTTTACATCAATGATATTTCTAGTAGATTCACATTATAAAAATTTCATTCTAAATACATTTTTTCAATCATAATGTTCTAATTTACAGAGTGATTTCCTCAAACAGTCCCCTGACATATAAACGTGTATATTTAATAACTTTGATAGAGAAATTTTTCTGTTAATCTCTGATTTGTGAGTAAAATCATCAATAGAATTGTACTTAATATAGAATGAGAAATATTCATCTAAGGGTTTAATTTTATTAGATTTTTTAATAATTATACCACATACTTTAAATTCTTGTATTCATAGATCCTCCTTCCATTGATCTTGATAGGTTAAATTTCTCAACATCTAGTTATACTTTTTCTCTTATTTGTTTGGAGTACTTTATATTACTTTAATGTTTCCAAAAATTGAAGTATATTCTATTATCATTAGCAAAGGCATTAAATTCTTTTGTTTTATAAAAAGTATTTCCTCAACTTCTAGAAACATGTACATCACATAAACCAAAGAAAAAATGATCAGAAAAAAACTTATAGACTAAATAAAAGTAAACCTACCCACTAATAAGAATTTCAACTCCTAGGTGTCCATGCATTCATCTTGAGAGAGAGGTTGAATCATGGGTGACTAATAATTACTAAATAATTTAAACATAAATTCTTCCTTCCTTTAATTTCATCAAACTTCTTTCATCAGCTAAGATATATGGATCTTTATAATATTCCCTCACTACTTTCCCTAAGTTATACAAATAATGTAATGTAAAGAAACACACATGTATTTTTAGAAGGTTTGTCCCCAATGTAAGAACCTAATACTTTATTTTTTAACTCATATTAATCCATGGATTCTTTGAAGATTAAAAAAATTTAAAAATTAAAAAGTGGTTTGTGAAGTTAATTTCATAACCCATAGTATGTATCCCACACAATAAGTATCTTGGTATAAAAAATTCTCCCAACATCAAATTATACTAACACACATCAGTTTAAAATTCTCTAAAATATTGAACAGGTCTTCAATTGTAACTTCTTCTTCAACTACAGTACTTGAATGTTGGTCCAGATCTTCTCTTGGTAAATTTCGAATCTATCACTTTTCTCAAAACCTTATGTTCTGTTCTTCTCAACTTTCCTAAACAAAAAAAATATATTTATTGAAATTAATTGATCATATAAATCCCTAAGTAATATTTACTTTTCATCATTAATTTTTTCTTAATGAGCTTGATAATTTTTATATGAAATAATTCCTCCAAAAAAGGGAATAAATGAGAGATCCAATTTTGAATTTTCTTCTCAATTCAAATTTTTTTTAACATCCTTCAAAGCCTTTGAATCAAATAGAGTGAATACTGTTCATTAATTTTTACTTAAATATCATCATCAGCAAGATCTTATAATTTTCATCAAATCTCATAAATATTTAGGTAAAAAGAATGTATAACTCGGTACTTTCCCAATTTTTGACTTTTCCAAAGAAATTAAATATCCCAAAACCTCCATCTCGTGTAAAAACTTTCTTCTTGACTTTATTACTTGAACTTTTTATATCTCATCTTTATAACTCAAACATTGTACTAGTAAAATTTATAGCTCAAACTTTTTATAACTAAATATTATAATTAAAACATCATGTAAATATACTTTATAAATAAAAAATTTTTTATCTCAACTTTATAACCCAAACATCATACAACATAACTTTATAACTCAAACATTGCAAGATTCCTCAACTTTTCCATGTGAACATTGGAAATATTTGATATAATATTCCTCAACTTCATATTTATACATGTATAGTACAAATTCATTGATTTATCCATCTTCTATAACTTCAATGATTTTTATATATAGTATAACTTCAGATATTTCCCCATATGGTCACAAATTCAGATATTTCTCTCTTTGATCACATCTTCAAATATTTCTCCATACAATAAAATCTTTAGATAATTCTCTATTATATTATGAATTTAAGGATTTATATGTCTAATCCCAACTTTAGAGATCAAATTTTATATATCCTTAATTCATTATCTTCATAACTTTTCACCTTTTCTCATCTACAACATCATTATTTTATAAATACATCCTTGTACAAATTGTATTTGTCTAGAAACTTCGTGAGTGAACTCAACTTGAACCATGAGAAATTTTTGCAATCATGATGTTAGAAACATTTAGTATTCACATAGAATCCTATTAATTTCATTGGAAACTCCACAGAAAACTCATTAGGAAACTCTGTAGGAAATATCACAAACTTTATTATTTAAGTTTCATAAAATATGGATAAAAAGGGTAAAAATTTATTTATCATCATCCAAAGGATATTAAATAATCAACTCATGTAAAATAGTGACTGAATATATTGGATTAACAAATACTTAATCAATATTAGTCTACTGTCTTGACAATAATATTAATTACAATAATTTTATTCAAATTTAATTTAACTTACATTAATTGAAACACTAACTATGTGACCCTCTAGTATTTTTTATCAGTGGTATTAATAGAGTTCACCTAAAGTCCAGTATCAGCATCTATAAACATGTAAGGGAACCCAAAGAGGTATAAGTTAATATCAAAATGATGATGACCACATATAATCACTCATAGTGTAAAGAAATCCCTTTGTCTTTATTTCTCACCATACAGGTTTTATACTCATGTCATCAATGTATATACTTTATATGTCTTTTATAGACTATCTAAAATGAACCTTTATATACAATATTTCCATGTAATTTAGTTATATAGTTTTATTTCAATCAATGAGATGAGATATCAACCTCCATAAATATGGAGTGAAAAAATCCTTCCTCAAATTATTCATCAATAACAAATCATTTGCGACAAACCCAACATACATAAATTTACCATGAAAGTATATTTTCATAGTTTATAACAACAAATCTAAGTGTACGGTTCATGACAAGAATAAAAAATAATATTAAATTATAAAGATAATTAAACACAATCACTCAAAATAATATTCAATGACGTGTAAAACATATGGAATTCATAAATACTATTTTTCCTGATAATATTCAGTAATAAAGATTACCAAGTGAGAACTTCTTGAGATAAATCATAGTCCTCTTATTTGTACATTAACTAAACAATATGTACCATCTATGTCTCATCAGATGATGTAGTACAACCATAGGGTATATAGTTTAAGAATATTTTCATAGTATATCGAGGTTCTCATCATAATAGGGATATTATATGACATTTTTCATGTGATGAATATTCTAGATTATTATCACATTGAATTTATACAGAATAAAAATAAATATATGATAAATAATTAATTAGTTTTAATTTTTATGAATATTTATGCAATCTAAAGTAAACATTTATTGGTTCTAGGGTATACATTCCAAGAGAAGAGAACTTTCAAAAGAGCCAACTGCAAACTAATTAGTTAGTTATCACGTGTTAAACATGGTTCTATTAAGTTTGGTTATAGATTCTAGAAAAACCAAATATATGTGGCAAGGATTGGTATAGATACATGCATGTGTGGAGAATCTTCTTACTGTAATATCACTACCTTGAAAAAATACCTCAAGTACTAATATCCCCAAGTATCCACTTATTGTTCCCTTACCATAAATATACCATATTAGATAATACTATAATCAAATATTATCATAATAATAATAATACTCTTACTATTTTTGTAAACTAAAATTGAACCAATGAATTCTAAACCTGTTTTTAAGTTTTATCAGAAGACTCAATGAGCTTAGTTATTATAGATATGGAAATAATGAGATGTAATATTTTTTTATTAAATATTAAATTAAGGTCATTGTTATCTATGATCCTATATGATCTGAAGGATAACTAAATTTATATCCATTTAAACATAATTCTTCCTATTTCACCTTTCATGAGGAACTCATCGAGTTTTATAATCTCAAGTACTATTGGATGGTTCTAAAAAAATTTGTATTTTAACTAGTTTTGTTTCATATTTTTACTCCATGAAACATAAATTAGTAATATCAAACATAAATACATATAATGAAGCTATTAATTTATTATTATTGCTTTATCTAGTGGAATTTTATGTATAAGTCCTTATGTTGCCATGCACGTTATTATGAGATATTTTATTGTAATTACCCAAAGTTTTTCAATGGAAGTTACCTTCTTATATTTATGTCATAAAATAACATGAAAACACTATATAATGAACTACTAAGTGATAAGTGACCTTTAAACATAATTTTGTCACTTCTATGTTTTGAATTTCAAAAATCTGACATACATGGTTGCGTTCAAGATGATTTTTTGAGTCTAATGAAACAAAAATAATTTTTGGTGAATAGTGACCTACCCTTATGAATAGTAACATACCCTTATGAATAGTAATATGACCCTTATTAATAGAAAATCATTCAACATAAGATTAACTTTACCTATGAATAATTAAAAAAAAATTAGACATCTTAGAAAGTGACAATTTGACCTTAGTAAACGTTTTGGTATTTTGTAAGTCATAAATAATTAATTATAATTAATTAATTAATTTAAAAAAATATTTATTTCCCTAAAATGTATTGAATCAATTTCTAATAGTGTTTAGATAATTTTATAAGGCCCTACGTAATTTTTGAAAGAACAATAAAATCAGTTTTAATCTTAAAAACTCTTTTTTTATGTAAATTGTGATTTTAATTTAATATTAAATTAATAATATTTAGAGTATTATTTTTGAAAAATGGATTTCATTTATAGATTCTACACACTTAAAAATGGTTAGGGTAAATTTTTGGGATTTTTCTGAGATACTTGAATTTTTTATGAATAGTAGAATCTGATAATTCACAATAAATGCTAAATAATGTATTAATTGAGTCATCGATGATGTTATGCTGATGTAAGCCCACTTGATTCGGGATTAAATTATAAAATTACTATTATTGGTCATCCAAGACTCACTATTCCTTGTCTTGTGGGGCAATAATAATCTAATGAATTTTATATTAAGGGAACCCCTCTCCCCTCCACTATAAAAGCCACCCTTCACTCCCTCTTTTCCTCACACCTCTCAAGCTACACGCCTTCTCTAAACTCTGACCAAACCCCTTCCATATCCTCTACCCCACGTCCAAATGCTTCTGGACTAATCAAAAGACCAAGACTAGCTTCCTTAAAGAGGATCTCAAGAGGAAGATTTAAGAGGTAATTTCTCTCCCTCTTCTCCTTTAATTTCCTTTCAAGTTCAAGTTCCTTTCTTGATCTCTCCCCAACCATATTCATCCAAATTGTTTTGTAACTCCAGTATTATAAATATGCTGTAATTTTATGATTATAATGTGATATTATACCACCCCACACCCTTTCCCTCTTTCTTTTATTTTATTAAAGAGAACGATGTTCATGAGGTGTTAATTTATCACCTTCAAAAATGACATGCTCTCTTCTTCCATTTCTACCTTCATATCTGTTCATGAAACCATTTTTATGGTTGAACCAGAATATATTATATGTATTATTTTCTATTTTAAGTTCTTGAAATAACCTATGTCTATATTACTAAGTGATATGTTAAAACAAGTTCATTGTGATCCAAAAACCGCCCAAATTTACCCAAATAACCATCATTAAATTCTTATCTAATGATTCATCCACATGGATCTAATATAATTAATTATAAAATCATTCAATCTCCTTTAATGTCATTAATAACATGTAATATTAGTTCTGTATGTTTACCCATGTTCTACCCAAACTTCAATTTAATAATACAAGTGAACCACTCAAGAAAACCATAAAAACGAACATCCTCGAACAATGTTTTTAATCTCTATAAGTCATCGAAAGGAACATAATATGACATAATGAAACCAGAATGACCTATATTGATGTATAAAAAGTTCTTGAATTTCTAATTAATTAATATAATGTCATTATACAGGACATTAAAGAGAAGGAGGCATTCGAGTACAAGGTAAGGGGAAATTCTCAAACCCAACTTTCATCCTTCGGGTTCTACCTCTTTCACTCCATTTTGATATGGTCACTCCATAAAGATCATTTTTCATCATTTTCTTTACTTTTATGGGATATACATGTTTTATAATGAAGTTTATTCCAATCCAAATGTTTTTCGAAGGAACTCTTCTCTTAAGAACTCAACTTTTACCTCTCATTCAAGGTTAATGGTTCTTATATCAAGTATGGTGTTCCCTCTTTCTTTTGGGAACCCAAAGTTTATGAATGTGTTCTTATGATATGAAACCCATTCCTTTTCATGGGTTAGTTATGTTCATTTATGTTATATTTTCATTGTTTCACGCATGATAAATGAAAATGTTATGATGTGACAGGTGCGCTCGGAATTATATAGCGTAATATGAATGTTTAAATGTGACGGGTGCGCCTGGAATTATATGGTGCTCCAATGAATTGGGAAAAGTGATTAATATCATGATTAAATGTGAAATGATGTGTGAACAAGATGCTATCTTGGTTCACAAGTATGTGTGGTAGTTAACCACTAAGACATGATGTTTCATTTTTATGCATTGCCACATTTCAAGTCTATTATTTATGCTCCTCTCATGTTCATGATCTTTTGCCTATGTTATGATTATGCTCACCCCATTATATATTGTTCTTATCTATCCTATTTCTGGGCTTTTAGCTCTCCCCTTTTGATTTATATCCTCAGGTGGCTACATGTACTAAGGAGAGGACAAGTGCCAATAAGAAGCTATAGAAGAAGAAATTAAATGAATGTTTATGCTCGATGTTGTATTTGTTATGTGTGGTCATAGCTTTCCCAAGACACTAAACCTTTGGATCCTTTATGTGTAATATTATTATGTTTTTTATCTTTGAAATGATGTAATAGTAATGTAAGAAAAGGCTGGGTCACTATAGTTGGTATCAGAGGAGCAACCCAGCCTTAAGTGCAGTGCACTGCCTGGGTTGAGATGTAGGGCCCACAACGAGGGCATTGTGATCTAAAGGTGGGGAAATTGTAACATCCCCAAATGATAAAGGGTTAAATGACTAAATAATATAACTCATGTCAACAAGGTGCACCTTCTTTTTCGAAAGCCTGTCTGATTAGAACTCCACAGTTAAGCGTGCTTGGCCTGGAGTAGTGATCAGGATGGGTGACCTTCTGGTAAGTTACCCAGGGTGTGTGTGAGTGAGGACAAAGCACACTGGAAAGGAAATGTGTTGGCCTATGGGGAATGTCATTAGTCAGATGACCCGTTACGTGTCTACGGGGGCAACTGGTGGTACCTGGTGGGCCCGGACTCGATGGCCATGTTAAGGCGGGGTTTTTGTGCTGTCACCAGGGCCCAGTTGTCACATTTATGCCTTGTGAAATAAAATATAATTAGGTATTAAATTAATCCATATATTCAAGGTATATACTGTCACTATATTTAGAAACCCCATAAATCTATATTTATAGATTTTATTCTTTAGAATTGGTTTCTTATTTTAATTCTTAATTTGGTAAATTTATTATTTAGTCTTAGAAAGCAAGTAAAACTACTTACTTTTTCCCATATTTCAGTAACATGTTTATCTTAAAAACAATGGTACTACTACTCACCACTTGTAGACACATGTCACTTATTTGTTCCAAACAATTATTTTTTGATCATTATGGTTTCTTCTTTCCATAAATGGATATGTTCAATTTTCATATCATATTATAATTAAATGGTTTCACTATCCCATTTTCTATTTTCTTATAGAAATGTTCCACAGAGTCTTCAATAAGGAAACTATCCTTGATATCTTACTTCCTAATAAAATGATCATAAAATATTTCTAAAAAAAGTATAATTCAAATGTATTTTATCATGATGGCTAAAGTAACTTTTTTTCATAGACTATGTCTTACACATCAATCATGCTTTATTAGTACAAACTTGAAAAATCAAAATATAGTTTTTTTTAATACTCACCAGAAGTATCTAGGTAAGAAACATCCAAAATATGGTTGCCCTAAATTTTGGTACAAGTATTCTATTAGAAACCCATACATACTCTTAAATATCACCATGTTTCTATTTACTTATTCATTGTAGGATTCTTTATTCCTATTAAATAATATATCACTTCTCTTTGTGAATGTAAAACCACGTTTGGTTTTAGCTTCCTAAATGGTTTGTTAAACATGAAGTAACACCAACCCACTAATCTTATTAAAGTAATGAAAATTCATTTTCATCTAGATCCTAGAGTTCAGTGAAGTTTATCCTCCTCCTACTATCACAAAATGAAGAGTCCTTCCCTCTTAAAAAGATATAGTTGTTCTGGACCAATAATGGGAGTTATTATCCATAGTGGCTAAAGGGTAACTAATAAAAGTGTACTTAGTGTTTCACTAATATTCATATACATATAAATCCATATTTTAAAGAATGAATACCATTAAAAAATATAGGTTGTAATCGATGGATTCTTTATCATATAGTAGTTAATATCATTTGTTAATGTAATTGGAACACAGTTAGTGATTGTGATCCTATTTTTGAAATATTTCTTGTTATATATTATTAGAATATTTTCACTAAATATATGAAATTTTATTCATTCCCTTTTATATCTATAAAAAAATTATTTATAGGTTAAAAAGAGTTTGGGATAACCTTCACTCCATATATTAATTATTGAAAAATACATGGATATGATACACTCTAAAAATATAGCATGGATGATCTTATATCCAATACCATCTATAATATTTTATTCATTGATACATTCTAAAATAATTTAAAGGAATTTAATAAAATATATAAACTTTCCTATTTGCCATAAATTTAGAATATTGAACATGGTTTTGATGAACTAACACTAGTAGCATTGTGAAAAGCCTTTATTTTTAATGATTTCTTTGTAAAAAACATAATAGTGATTTTTTTATTATACTAAGTGTTTCAGATAAAGAGAGACTATAACACCCTTATGGATATAAACATTCCAACCACTATTAGTTTTATGTAACAAATAATATCTTTTCATATGTAGGTACATTGAGTATTTATATTTATATTAATTATTGATTATTGATTTCAAATATTTTTAATTCATGATTTACCAAAATATTAGTTGAGTATAAAAATACAATAATAACATCTTTTATTTGTATAAAAATAATTATATCTATTTAGAAACTGAGAAAAATATATTTATAAAAAAATCAATAGAAAATAACATTCTAACATGAATTTATTGGGAAATGTTGAAGTGATATTCTATATTGTCTTGGTTGTGAAATTATTTATTTTAATGATATCAAAGAATGATTGTTATTATTAAAATGATTTATTTGTTTTGTGGAATTAAACTATTAATCTATAAAACATTTACAATTTTATAAGTGTATAAGTAACTTCTTGTAGTATTCATTGAATGACTTTACTAATAGATTGAGTGTAAGAAAAAAAGTGACTATGAAGAAATTACACTAAGTTCCAGATTGAATGCATGAATACTTGGATTAAACACAACACAAATTTCAATTAACATTTCTAGATAGCCAAAAAAATCAAATTGTTGATTTGAACACATATTAAACTTTCAAGATACTACTAATTTAACATTCAAGAAACCATGCTTTAAAAATTCAATTTACCATATAAAAAAAGTTAAGATACTAAACAGTAATGAATAAAGTGACTGTATGAAAAAATTTGATCAACCAAATGAAGAGACTCACATCAACTGCATGGTCTAAGTAATCATGTTTATCCAATCAATGAAGAAACTATACTAAGTTACAGTAAGATTACCCCACGGTGAAGCTACCTTAAGAAAAGTCTACATAAACAGTGAGTGACCAAGATACCATGGATAAAGGTAAAAATCCCAATTACTAGTTTTTGTAATTAATGAGATCCAGTACATTTTTTAAGACCATTTATCCTGAGAATGATCATTTATTAAAGGATACATTGTATATAAGTCTCTTTAAATACAAGGAATCCTCGTTCAGGCATAGTAAGGATTCCAGTTCTTGTTTAACACTAGGACATTCATTCACCTACACTATGACACCCTATTTTCTAGAAGACATTATTAAAATTTAAATGAATTCCAAAATTGACTACAACTTATAAATTTAATCCTATAGAGTAATTTAAAAAATCGGGATAAACTTACATATGAGTTGAAATTCTATTAGATATTGAGGTACATTAAACCTTTAATGATTTACTCACTATCTCTATATTATCTTTAGTTTTGAATTGTTATTGAGTTTTTCTATATATTTACTTAGTATTTATCCTATATTTTAAATATGAATACTTTATACACCTTCTCTATTTTATTTACTTCTCTTAAACCATTTAGAAATGTGGAAGTGGCTTAGTTTATCATGTACTACCTTTTGTGTAGTTGTTTTTTTAACATTATCTAGGTTTTTAATTAATTATTTAGATTTAATAAATGTTATTGGTAGTGTAATACTATCATGTGGATATAAATAAGAACCATCTTGGATTTAACCTCTCATTTAATTTAATTGGGTGTTTTTCTCTTTTAACATCTTGTTTTAAATTAACTCAAAAATATTTAAATTGTTAATAAGCATTATTAAATAATATGATCATAAAAAATACTCTATTTTTTTAATTTATCAGTGATATTTATATGTTTCTTTTAGTAATGTCATTTCAATTGTTAATGTAATTTTGGATTTTTTATCATGGTTTTGACCAATCAATTGAGAATCTATTTCAAAGAGCCAAATTATTTATATCAATTATATATGTGAATTTGCCTATGATATTAAATTCAGGTAATATGAATTATTTTTTTAACATAAATTTTTTTGTCAGATCAATTAATCCCACCCCTCTTGAGAATTCCTATGGGACAAACATTTAGAATTGAAGCATAAAGGAACTATTTTGGAGATCTCTATTTTTTCTGTATTTAGTTTATTCTGGCCATGATAAATCATGAGGGGAAATATCTTATTTCATTTTAATTAATATTTTATTATTATGGAGACTAAACCTAAAGGTTGTACTACCAAATAAACCTCATTATTTTTGTGGAAATAACTATTCCCAATAGATGATCAAATTGAGAATATATTTAAAAATCATGGGATTTAATATTTGGGGAACTATAGAGGATAAATATGTAAATCCAAGGACTGCTATAAGGGAATGGTATACTCCAACTAAGGTTTATTATTATTGAAACTATAAATACATGAAGAAATTATTTTTTTCACTATGTGAAGATTAATTTAATAGAATATCTACTAGTTCTACTTCTTAAGAAATTTGGGATACTAGATCTTTCTCATGAAGGAACTCGTAATGTTAAATAAATATGATTGAATAAAAATAACATAAATTATTCCTCCTTCAATATGAGACCTAATAAGTTTATATATTAAATATATAGTAAATTTAATTGAATTTTCAACAATATAATGTTATATTGACAGCCTATGGATGAAAAACAACAAGTTCTAAAAAAATTTACATTCCTAACCAATAGGTGGGAAATCACTACTAATTTGATTAGTTAATCAAGTTCCATTATAATGATATTTGAAAAGGAATTAATTTTAAAGTTAGTTATGTAAAAATAGGATTTAAAAGCTGATAATGAATATGAAAAACTTAATAATAAATCCATATATTTTAAAACATCAAAGTAAAAAAATAAAAATAAGTTGTGAAGAAATATAACTCATGTGAAAAAGAATATAATTCTAAGAGTAAGGCAGAGATATATCATCTAGCTTGAAGACTCAAAAAATCTATCAGAGGGAAAAAATATTTATAAAGTAAAATTATAAATGAATGTATGGTATAAGGGGAAACTAGAAGAATTAATAAAGAAATATGACTCCTCTAGTGAAATTACCACCTATGAATCCAATAAGAAATAAAATATTAAATATAATTTCACTAAAATAAAGTATAATTAAATGTATGATTACACTTAAAATAAAATAAAGAAATAAATTAAAGCAACCTCGAGTGAATCTAAGGAAATTTGTATTTACTCTGGCTCTAGTAGAGTGGATGCTAGTGAAAAACCTAAATTTTGATTTATTGAAAATGCATAAAAGGTACAAAATACTTCTATTATTTTTAATTTTTATGATAGTTAAATCATTAATGAAACAAAAATGAATAATTAATAACTATTTTAATACTAATCTATGTTATAAGACTCAATGAATAAGATTAAGGGTAAATATAAGAATTTAAAAAACATTCATGATTTATATTATCATGATAAAAGGGATCTTGTCATCAAAAAAAATCCAACTTATTTAATGATATTAAATAGATAAAACTGTAAAATCATCAACTTAATAAGGATATAAAATAGTTTAAAAATGGAACTAATAATCTGAATATTATTTTGGGAATTCAGAAACCTCCCAAATTAAATACTGGCATTAGAAAGAGTTCCAGGATACAAACTAAGTGGTATGAGAATTACTTTTTTACAAGCATAAGGAAGAAAATAAAAATATACAAGTATAAATAAACATCTATATTTAGAAACAATCCAAACTATTTTGGGAAAAAGAAACAAATTTGGATTCTAAAATCTCTATTTTCTAAATTCTTTGGACCCAAGAAAGTGTGGGCGCTAAAATCGTTTCTTGATTTATTTCTTATAGGATAAGTTCTTGAAGATATCCTATAAAATTATATATTATATGAATGGTGGTTGTTCGAGTAACATAAAAATATAATACTAAAGCCACAAGAGTTCAGTAAAAATGGATTGTTAATATGGAACTTTTTGTGACAATTATAAGGTAATAATAATTAGACTTAGAGAAATTAGTTACAAAAAAAACTATTTTAATTTATCAATTATTTTATATTGATGGTATAAAATATAAATTTCTTCATATATCTCATTTGTTTCATGTTATTTGTAAGGATAAATTTTAAAATAAGAATAATAAATTATTCCATGAATTATTTAGTGTTTACTACTTTTTTTAGTGATAATGTTCCTTCAATTATGTTAGATTCATTATATTCCCAAAAAATTTCCTGCTTAAGTACCTTTTATAATGAATCTTATCTATGGAATAGGAGAATATGCTATAAAAATATACAATCTCTTAGATATTAAACTATAAAATTATTATTCATGGATCTACCAAATATGGAATTCCCAAAATATTAAGTTTTTAATCCTTATCAAATGGGAAAGTAACAAAAAAATATTTCAAACTAAAGGAAGAGTTTTTAACCTCTCAACCACAAAAATTGGTTTATACAGACTTATTTTAAACTTAAATACTTTCTAGTCTAAGTGGAAAAATTATTCTTATGTTATTGTTGATTATTATTCAAGAAACTTGTGGTTATTTTTCCTAGATCACAAAATTTGAAACACTTTGATACTTTTTCATATATTTCTTTTCAAATAAATTTAATCTCATTAAAACTTTTCTATACATTCATCCTCGAGTCTAAATAAAGTATAATATGGTATACTATTATAAAATAGATGTTAAATCAGTAAGGATAAATAATAATATCTAAATTATGGAAATTATATGTTTACATAAGTATAAATTAAATTAATTATATTTCACTTTATTAGAATTCAAAATAAAAAATCATTAGAAAGAAAAAAAGAATTTTTTTCCTGAAAGACATTATTTTTATAAAAAATGATTTCATCGCATTTTGTACCCTTATTTTATAATTTTTTTACCAATTTTAGAAAATTAATTTGGAAAAAATCAATTTACTTTTTAGATCAATATGTAAAAAAATTCTCAGAGTTAGTGTTTTAAAAGTTTCTAAGAAATTATTTTTTGAGGAATACAGAAAATTATTCTTTCTATTAGAAAATTCCTTTGAATTTAATTCAATTAAAAATTTAAAAAAAATTAAATGTTTTTAAAAGATAAATTAGTTAAGTAACATATTTATTAATATAATATAGGGAATTTTAAATAATTTTATGTTCATTTTTTATACAAACTTTTTATACTTAAGAAAAAAATTTGGAAAACTATTTTTTCATCATGATTGCGAGGTTAATTTCAAATTAAATTTCCTCACTTTTATAAATTAAATCAGGTAAAATTGATTCCCTAATTAAATTTTTAATAATTATTATTATTTAATAAGTTCAAATTAATTTATATTCATAATGAATAGTAAAATCAATAAATATTAGTTATTATGGTTAAGGCGAAAACAGGTTTACCGAGGGGTTAAACTAAAAATATCAAGGCTAAAATGACCTAAATACTTATTTGATTTATATTTTATAGTCATATTTGGGCCTATATTATCTGATATTTTGTATTATTTTATTTTTGTATCATTTGGTGTGTGAAAACAGGGGTATAATTAATTTTTTTCAAAATTTCCAAGTGTAAATTTTCCCCTACTTAAGAAAGGCATCTCCATATCCTTTACTCTACTAATTTCAAGATCCCTTTTGTTCAATCAATTCCTTCCAAAATAACTTCCTTAAATCTCTGTAAATGACCTAAATTCCATGGTTTTATTATAAAACTAATCTAGGAAGGCATCATTTATGAACCTAAAGAAGTTATTTGAAGAGGAGGTATAGTTTTTAACTATGCATCTTCATTTTATTTCTTACTTTACCACAATCAAATATTATAGATAATATATGAAATAATAACACTATTATCTTACATATATTTAAATTTTATTATATTAATGTTATAACCTATATCTATCTCCTATTCCATCAAATCAAAAACAAAATTGTTGATTGTGTATAAAGCAATCTACCACCTCATGAATGGATGTAACTCATCTTCCATAACATCCTCTCACAGTTGTTTTTAATGATGTTTTTAATTTTTATAAATTATATTTATGATATAATTATACTCCAAGAATTATAAAAGAACATCTTCTTTATTTCCTTTCAATTTGTTGGAAAACAATAATGCCACCCATGTGTGTGTGTGTAGAAAACAGCCTCCAAATAGCAATGTGATGCGTTTTTCTTTTTATTTTTAAATGTATTTTAATAATAATAGATTTAATGAATATATATTATTTAAATGATATAATAATTATTTTTTAATGTTGAATTATTATATATATTTCTTTTGATCCTACCATCAAAAAAATAAAAACAGTGTTCCTTCGTATATACTACCTATTGTCTCCATGAACGGGGTAACACATTTTTCAATCTCCCAATTTCATGGAATATTTCAAATACTTATATAATTAACCTATATGATATTTAAATCATTTTTAACATTCATTATAAAATATTACCATGATAAAAGTATATGGACTAAAACTACTAAACCAAATCATACATGAAAAATAAAGTAGTTATAATATTGTTTTAATAAAGAATTGTTAATAAAAAGTTGATAAAAGGATATAATAAAATCATATATGGTGTGAAATATAATTCCAAGGTTGTATTCATAATTATTTCTGGTTCATTTATGGGTCTTTGTTTTTTCCTAAAAAACAGGGTGTGATAGGTTTCGATTTTTTAAGGTAATTTTCTATTTATTTTTTGGGTAGTTTCTTCCCTTAAATTTACTTTGAGTTTTTAATAAAAATGATATTTTATTGGAAAATAACAGGTTTATTATGGTTGGAACGTGGTTTTAAAAACCATATTCCCATTCCTAGGCACTCGTGTGGCCATTTGGCATTCATGGGTAGTGGCTGACCATGAAAAATATCCTACTTGGATAGTAAGGAGAACACATCTGCTGCATGGTTTGGAAAACCATACAACAAAACCAAGTGAATTTTCTATGTCATTAAAACATTAAAATTCTTATTTTTTTCCTCGTGGTATTTAACCTTAATTTTTTCATTTCTTTCCCTGTTAGGACTCTCTAACTCTAGGCGCCTCCCTCTCCTCTTATTGGCTCTTGAGGACTCCCTCTATATAGTGTATTTGGTGTCGATTCATCTAGGAAACATCAAGTAAGTGATTTATTCCCTCTTTTTATGGTTTTCCTCCCTCTTTCTTGATTTTCTATCTCTTATGGATTGGGTGGTTCATTTAGGGTTGAATATTGTTCTTTAGGGTACGATATTGATTATTGTTGTTAAATAGTGTCTTGTTAGGGTCTTTTGGAGGTTTTATTGAGGTTTATATCGTTTTTTTAGAATTTTCTACACTTGGTGTAGGTGCTTCCCTGATTTTAGATTATAATATGAGTTCAGTTTTCTTTTTTGAATTTTTAAATGTGTTCTGTGAGTTTTTTATGAGGTGAGAATCATATTTTTGGAATGATTTATAATACACATGTGTTGAAAATGGGATTTCCAAAAGGAATTATAATTATTACTTGTATGATTTTTTATGGTTTTTATTTAAATTATTTTATACCCATTATGGAGTGTTAATAATGTATTATTAAAGTCACATGATGTGTGAATGTGTTGAAAATGGGCATTCAAAGTAAAATGATTTATTTCGGAAGAATGGATTTTTTTCACCTTTTAAAAGTGATTTGGGAATTTTGATTAAATGATGTGAAGAAATTTTTGAAGTTAATTTGATTGATGTGTGAATTTGAATAGGGATTGGACCATGAAAATTTTTAGATTAATAGTGTTCTCTTCTTTTGTCTTTTAATGTTATAGAATAAAACCTTTTCTTTTGGGTGGAATCCTACTAGGATTTTTCTCACACCCTACCTAAACCTTTGGGTGTATATAGACTTGTTATTTATGACCCATAAAAAAGGTAAGATGTGTCATGGTGATGAAAGTGGAATCGAGTTTTTAGTGTGCCTATTCTTAATGGTTTTGGTGGTGGTTTCCTGATGAGTATGCCTCTCTTGTTACATAGAGGTTTTTGTTAAGGTTTTTTTGTTTCATTTTGGTTCTAAAACTTTTGGTTTTGTTGAAATTTGTGAAACATTGAATCTAGAAATTTGTGTTCAATGTTTGGTTATGGTTATTCACTTATAACTTGTTTATTTTGGTTTGTTATTTAGGATTATAAAAATCAGTGAAATTGTTCCCATGTTATATTGTTCATACCTAGGAATGTTTTTCCAACTTGTGGGGATTGGTAACACCCTCTGATCCATGTCATGGACTAGGTCGGGTGTTGGGTTTGATAGTACTCTAGCTCAGTTCATAAAAAAAGGGTATCAAAGAAGTTCATGATTTTTTGGGTCACTTTATTTGGGGAATTGTCTTACTTGACTAGAGATAAAAAAATTTGGGTCATGAGGTCCTGGTTTCGAGTAGGTTGTCTGGATGTCATGCCTTATGATGGGACTCAAGCCACCATAGGAGGTCTGGTTATATTTTGTTTCATTGGTTCTTGTGATTGTTTGGTGTTTGGGATATGAAATAGGTGTTGGGCCAGTGTTCTCAGTGATATTGAAAGGCCTAGAAATCCATGTGGAGTAGGGGACATAGTTCTATAATACTCTCTATGAGGATGTTGTGATTGGAATATGGACGCTAACCATATGGCCAAGTCGCCCATCAGTTCTATTTTCCTTCTTGTGACTTTTCTGGTTTCCTCTTGGGTTTTTAAAAACAATTTTGTGAACCATTTGTTGGAAATTAGGGAAACAATATTTTAAAGTAAAAATGGTTTGGTTTTGGAAATATAAAAAAAATTAGAGAATAATTTTGAAGGAATATTTAGAAAACTGAATTTTTATGAAACGATATTTGGGGTCAAATAAGTATGGATTTACCGAGATTGGATTTATATAATTAAAACGTGATTTTTATCAAAACTTTTTTCTGAAAAATATGAAATTTATTTTAAATATTGTTTTGGAAGTTTGTTTTAGATGGGGAGTAATGAGTTTAACCAAATTATTTTTGGTGAAATTAGTTTTTTTGAGCAACTGAAAAATGTTTTGGATGGGATGAAATGTTTTGGATTGATATGTTGAGTTTGAAAATGGTTTTTCATTTGGTTTTTAGTCATATTTTTAAAGTATTAATGAATTTTTGAAATGGTATGTAATTTTTAAAGTTGAAAGTGTGTGTTGAATGTTTTGTCTTGGAAAGTGGAAATGTTTTTTTTGACCTTTAGTATGTGTGAAACCCACCCAAATTGTTTTTTATTCAAAATTAATTTTAAAAAATGGTGTGATGTTTTGATAACTAGTAGTTTTGTAGTGTATCTCCTTGTAATTTGAGAATGTTTTTTCATAGGTGTTTTGAATTTGAGAACTCATTTTTGTCTGAATAGTGTTTCAAGTTTGATTTATTGTCGATGAGATGGTTTTGAAGTAATTTATAGTCGATTATTTTGAGAAATGTTTTTTTAAGCCTTTGAGTTGGTTAACTTGGTGTATTTGGTGTTTCCTTTTGGTGATTTTTAGTTGATAGATTGGTTTGGATGAGTTCTTGGTTTGTTTATTGGAAAGTGTATTACCCCATATGATTTGATGGGTGTTCAATGTGCATCCAGAAGTAGTTAACCTTTGTAAAAACCTCTAATTGATCAACCCATATACATTCTTCTAGAGTTTTGGAAGCTAAGTCCTCCCCTCTTTTATAGTCAAGAGGGCCATCTCGAAGATGAAAAGTTGATGCAGAAAATAAAAAAAAACTTCATTTTTCTTGAGTTTTCAGACTCTTTAAATATGAAGTCAATTACCTTTATGTTTGAAGGTTTCTACATCTACTGGGCCTATTTTTTTATCTTTTAAGGCATGTGGCTCATGGTGAAGTGGTATTAAGTAAGAGTGATTGAGTTATAGGATTGTGCTCTGGTATTTAGGAGCGGTGAAGGAAGATCCATTAATGAGATACTAAATTGGAATGAAAATCTTGGTTTTGGTTTTGGGATTAAAAAGGGGCCTCTCAAACATTCATCAACTCCTTTTTGGATATAGGATCATGTTGTTTCCTCATCATGGAAAGTATGGTCATAAGAAGTCATCATGTCCAAATGCTCCAAATAATTTCCATGCTAGTGGAAACCTATGTTACATGAAATAGATCTCTATGTATGTTCTTAGGAAGTTTCATGTAGAAAGGTCTTACTTTTATAAAAATACCCCTTTATCAGTTTTCATGAGTTGTGCATTGTTTGGGCTTAGTTTGAAGTCCCTTCCTATTGTGTGTCCCTTGCTGTAATGATAGTTTCTGATGGTATTTTGTGGTGTTTTATTTCTATAAAAAAAATGTTATAGTTGGCTTATGACTCTTTTGAGAACTTTTATTTTAATGTAATCTAGTTTTTAATTCAAAAAATAATAATTTCTCCATTTTAAATGGAGATGTCTTCTGTACGTTCCTTACTCCTATGGTTTCCCATTAGGATAGAAGAAAATGACGCGTATGTGTTAAATAAATCTCTATATATGTGAAGTTTATGGTTGAGGAAAATTTTATTCCATGATGTTTTTTATTATGTTGGTTCTACCCAGATTCTCATGTGGTTACTTGTTGAATCAAAAAAAATAAGTTCTAATCAGGGATCTTCAGCTAGTAACCTCGAGGTAGGACATTATTCAAACATCATGGCTCCAATAATAAGCCTTGGATTGAAGGTTGTACTTATTCAACAGTAGTGGGGAGTTAAAGGGACCTTGGTCTGCGTTTTGTCATTAGTGCTTGAGTGTGGATAGTTTAAGTCCCCTATTGTAGTTTCTTCATCATGGAAAGTTTCCCAATGCAGAAAGTGTGTTGAAACCTCATTTCTTTTTTTTGACACTTGTGGTTTGATAATTCTTCATTGGTTGTGTGGAGTTATAGTAGTATCATTTATTTAGATCCTAGTGGTTGAGATTTATAGATATGGTTCCCTATTTGTATTTTCTTGTGCACATTACCCTTTATGAATTGGTTTTGGTTTTAGGTTTTCTCATGGGAGGGTGTTTCCCTCCTTATGTTTTTCTCCTTGTGGATATATTTATAGGCCTTTGTTTTTTGGTTTTTGTGGGAAGTTTATAAGTTTTCCCATGTCATATTTTCCATGTCAGTCAGTTTTTGTAGGTTATGTAGGTTAGTTCTCATGGTGGGTAAACCCACCTAGGTTATTGTTAATATTTATTCTAGAGTAAGTTTGAACTAGCTCATTTCAAATGGTGGGGTGTCTATTTAAGCCTCCCATATTGACAATCCAGTTCAATATCTAGTGAATCATGTCATTGAGAAATCTTGTTTATGAATTTTGTAAATGAGTTTCCCTTATGATTAAACATGTGGCTTTTGGAGTGCACCCAATAGTGTATTTTGAATTAGAAATTGAAAAATTTGTGGTTTGAATTTTATGATGCACATCGAGAAGTGATTCGGGTTTGTTTTTTCATTTTGGGAAAGAGGTATGAGTTTCACTGAGTGATGTCTGAAGTGTTTTCTTCCTAAGTGGTTGGATTAAATACTGGGAGAGTTCCTTTTCTTTTTATTGATCTAATATAGCTGTTGTGGATATCTTATGATCGAAGGTCTAAGGTGGGGAGTCCATTCTGGCCTCCCATGTTAGATTTTATGAATCTCTATTTTCATTTATGTTGTTCTTTCTTCCTTCTTGTTTGATGTTTTTTGGGAGTATCCTTAAAATTTAGAGGATTGGTGAATAATTTTTTAGATCAAACCTTGGAATATATTTCTAGGAATGAAAAGTTTTATATTTTGTATAATTGTCACACCCGAATTTTTGTTTTCATCCTTGGTTCCAATTCATGTATGGGTCTCAGTTTTTATCTAAGGAACTAGGTGTGATAGGTGTAGGTTTCTTATGTAATTTTCCATTTATTTTAGGAAGAGTTTTTTCCAATTGGGTTTTAAATGAGTTATTCATGAAAAATGGGAGTTGTTTGCGAAACAATGGGTGGTGCAAGGTTGGGGCACTGTTTATAAAATCATGAGCCCTTGACTTGGTAACCGTGCAGAAATTTGGAATTTTTTGGTAGTGGATAACTACATGGTTATATTATGGTATTTAAATAATTTGGTATAATTTTTCATCATTTCCTTCTTGGAAAATATGGATTTCACGGTTGCCACACGGTTTGGAAAACTGTGTGGGAAAACTGTGTGACTTGTCTAGGTCCTTAAAATATTAAAATTTTGGTTCTTTGCTCTTGGTATTTAACTATAATTTACCCCATGAACACCTCATTCAGACTTTCCAACCCAAGGAACCTCCCTCCCCTCCTATTAGGTCCCTTATACTCCCTTCTTTTGGTGGGTTTTGTGTGGATTATTCAAAGAAACATCATGTAAGTTATTTCTCCCTTGATTTCTTCCCTCTTTCTAGGGTTTGACTCCCTCATTCTTGAGTTTCTTAACTATAGTGGGTTGGGTGGTACATTTAGGTTTGGATCATGTTCTTTAGGGTGTGATATTGATTATTATTGTTAAATCATTCCTTTTTAGGGTCTTGTGGTGGTGTGGTTGGTGTTTTACAGCATTTTTCTGGAAGTTTCTACACATGAGGTACGTTTTTACATGCTTTTACAATATTATATGAGTTTTTTTGACTTTTTGAATTGAAAATTTTGAATTATTAATTTTCTAGGATGTGAGAATCAGTTTTTTAGAAATATTTGTGATACACATGTGTTTAAAATGGTATTTCCAAAAGAAATTAGGTTTATTCCTTCTATTCTTTGTTATGGTGTTTCATAAAAATGTTTTACACCTCATGTATAGGGTGTGTATTGTGTTTTTAAAGGAACCTAAGGTTATAATGTGTTGAAGATGGGTTTTCAAAGGAAAATGAATTATTTTCTCTTGTCGGATTTTGTTTTACGCCTTTTAAATGTGATTTTTGAATTTTTTGAATGATGTGAAGAATGTTGTGAAGTGAATTTGATTTATGAGTGAATTTTAAAGGCGATTGGCCCATGGAAATTGTTGGATTAATAGTGTGATTTTCTTTTGACATTTAAAAATTATTTTTATGAATTGTGAAAGTGGTGGAAAGTATATTTTGAAATTATTTTTGGTGTGTGTAGATTTGAAATTTATTTTATTTATGGGAAATGGTTGCTTCCATGTGATTTTTTTTTGAAAATGGTGATTATCTTATGATTCTATGAGGAATTTCATGTGTTTCTAAAATTGATTGTTATAGGATAACATAATTTGATCATGAAGAGAATCCAATGTATCAAGTTTAGGAAACTTGAACTAGTATACTTGTTATTCCAAAGTGGCATGCCGAAATTCATCGAGTGGATTAACACTATTTGACACAAAAGTGGAAAATCTTGTATTCACATAACATGATTGACGATTACAACACTAAAAAGCTACTATGATGATCTTAGACCACAAGAACCAAGGGATATTCCAACCTAGTGGCGCATTCATGAGAAATCTATTGGTTGTGTTTGTTATACAACGTTTCATCGAGGTAGGTAGTTTCTAGGGTCCCACTGCTGCAAATTACCCTTAAGGATTTACCCATGGTTCTCTCATGTGACATGATACCTATGATATGTTTCAATAGATATCAGCATATGGTAGGCCTTGTGTATCATTTTATTTTAATAAATATTATTAGAAAAAGGTTTTTTCTTTCAAACTATTTCCATTAAAATGTTTTCCATAAAAAAGTTTTTCCTAGAAATATCTCAAATTTTCTATAGGAAATGTGTATATTAATTTGAATTTTAATGTAATAGAATGGAAACATTTTGTTTGGGTGGAATCCTACTAGGAATTATCTCACACCCTATATACACCATTAGATGTATTTAGACTAGTTATGTCTGACCTGTGAAAAAGGATAGATGTGTTCTGGGGATGATGGTGGATTCATGTTTCTAGTGTACCTCTTTCTGATGGTGTTTTTGGTGGTGTATTTAGGAGGATTTATCTCTTGTCACATGGAGGATTTTCGAATGGTGTTTTTGTACCCTTTTTTTGTATCAATTTTGGTTTTGTTTAAAGTTATGTAATATTGAATCTGTAAATTTTTATTCCATGTTTGGATATGGTTATTAAATTGTGCCTTGTTTACTTCTATTGGTTATTTATTCTAATGAAAATGGGTGGATTCATTCCCATAATGTATTGTTGATACCCAAACAATTGTTTCCAGTCCATGGGGATTCGGAATTCCCTTTGGTCCATGCCACAAATTGGGTAGTGTTTCAGGTTAGATGGCACTCTATCTTGGTTCATGACATGATATATATGAGTATGGTTATTTAATATATCTATAATAAATTGATATTTATTATATAAGAGTTTTTAACATGTATGAAAATAATTGTACATGAGTTAAGGGTTTCTCATATCACTTTTACATGCATGTGATATATGCCAATTTCACCAATTATTTATTTTGTATGGTTTATATACTGCCCCTTAGATATGTTATACCATGAATCTATTTATCTTCCTGATATTTAATGTTTAATTTGAATTTATTTCTCTTAGGGGGTTACGATTCCAAAGTTACCAAAGTGGTAAGGGTTTATTTACAATATCATCCGTATTCAAGATTGTATTTGTTTAAGTATCCCTTTGGGAATTTTTTTGACATTTCTATCTTAAACCCAATATATTTTGTTCTCTTATGCTTATTCATGTACTTGTTTTATAGTAGTACCATTTTCTTATCTTTGGTACTGAAAATGATTGAGAAATTATTTTAATTAAAATATGACTTTATTTCTCTCCTTGGACAAAAATAATTTTTCTTCCACATGCATATTTTCTAAAAAAATTAAAAAATGTTTTTAATAATCTCATAATTATTTTAAAAATAAATTGTTACCCCTTTTCAACTTTTAAATAATTTATTTAAACTTAATATTCCTATTTTTTCTGAGCAAGGTAATTTTTAACCTTTTTACATCCATGTGAAATGAATGTTTCTTAACATATACTACATGTACATAATTAACCACCATCAATACCAATAATTTCATTTATTCTTCCTTCACAATATTGAAAGTTTATTATCAAAAAAATTCTTATTATTTGGGAAATAATTTGTACTTTTTAAATTTTATATACAATGTGAAAATGATATTTTCTTCAATAATTTTTTTTATTAAATTTCCATGGTATTAAGATTATTTGATGAAATAAAACCTTATTTTACTTATTCTTTACTAGGGATATGTAGTATTGATACTATCATTAGGATTTATTCAGATGGTTTATGATCAGTTTGATTTCGGATGTACTATTTTGATACCACTAACCATATTACTCTTAATGGTTTATGATTTTATTTATTAATTGGAGAAATTATTATCATTTCATAAAATTGTTTTCATTTCTCCCCTTTCATATGAAGAATTCCGTGAACATGGTAAGGGATGGTATGGGCCTGTTAGAGCCCCTTGATGCATTGGTAGGTCTCATGAGACAAACTGAATTGGGTATTTAGATGAAGTCTTTCCCATATATGTAAAATGTATTGTAAAAAGTCCTTGATGGGTTTTTTATGATGTTTAGAATTATTCATTCCATTAGTGTTAGATTAGTTATTGATATCAATATGATTATTTTATTAGTAATGATATCAATGGATAAGTTTCAAAATCATTTGATTATTTATATTTCATTATTTAATCATCATTTATTTATACCATATTATATATCATGATCATGTTTTTGATTAAATGGAATGTGTTTTAAGATGCTTGAATTTCCATATTGATAATTTTTTATTTAGTTATGATATATTTTTTTGTATGTATACCCTTATTGGGAATATTATATCACTCTATTCTTATTTTTTCTTTCCCCATGATGCCAAGAAGTTTATTATGATTGATATTAAGGGATATGCTAAAGGGAATAATAGTTTTTTCAAAAAAAAATTTGTTTATTTTAATCATTGAATTTTAATATGATATTAAAGTATGTATATTATTATCCAATATTTCTAAATTTTTTAGTCTATCATGATGTGATTTCTTGTATATATTTCCATTATAATAAAGTAACCATCAACTCTAAATTACATGGTTTGATGTATTTATAGTTGGTATCATAACATGTTTAGTAGAAACCATGGGAACAAAATTTCGGAAAACATATATTACAGAATATATCCCTATACTAGACTTTTAGGATAATTATGAGTATAGGATAACATCCTAGTGTTTTGGTGAGGTATAGATTATGTCTATTTACTTGAAATATATCCCTATATGGGTAATATAATTTTATTTTTCTCTAGAATGGTTGTACCTAGGGTGATAACATCAAAAAGGGTGTATTAGGATTTGACTCGATCATCACATGGTTCACAAAAATGTTCCTTTCTACACACCTAGTTTTTCACTCTTAGGGATATGATTGGGATAATTCATATTTTATTTACAACCCATTATTAAGGATTCAAAAGTTTTTTTATGATTTGAGAATATTCCCAAATAAACCAAGATTATTATTATGAGATTAGATATATATATATATATAAAACTACTAGAAGATGGTCTATACCCACAGTTTATGGGAAAACTGTGGGTATAGAATCACTTATACTGATGGTTCTTGAAAAAATGTGGGTATAGGGTATCCGCATAAGTGCAGGAAGGAAACAATTATATGGAAATTCCATAGAAAAATATATACCAGCAGTTTAACATGAACTGTGGGTATATGTGGAATCTATACCCATGGTTTTCATGAAACATGGGTATATCCTTTGATATATAATCCTATTCCCACAGTTTACATTGAACAGTGGGTATAGGTGGAATTTATACCCACGGTTCATGAAAACAATGGGTATAGCCTTTGGTATATAAGCCTATGCCCATGGTTTATTAAAACTATTGGTATAAATTCCACCTATACCCATAGTTTAATGTAAAATGTGGGTATTGGGTCCCATATTTTTTAAGTCAAAAAAACAATATATATGATAATATATTTACAAGTTATCATAATTATAATTGTTGCAATGGTAAAGTGTTTCAACCATGTAACCGAAACTCTCCTTAAAAACTCAGTGGTGTCATTTTATTTATACCATGTTTTATAATTATATATATAAAGTAATATATAAATAAAGTTAATGTAAAGGTGATTGTTGTAGTGGTACGGGGCTTTATTAGTTGCATAGCGGTGGGGGTTTGAAACCTGCTAGGGAATTTGTTTTTCTATACACACAGTGAAAATTAATATAACAATCCTAATATAGATATATATAATCAATAACTTCATGCAGCTGGGTAGGTTAGAAGTATTTTTTTAGATTAACAGGTCCCGGGATTGATAGTCACCTGCCTTTTTTTCCAATACAGAGTGTATATATGAATATATATTCGCTGATATGAATAGATATATATATATATACAAAAGTGTGGTCGCTCAGTTGGTGAGGCCCTCTGTTTTTGATGTGCAGGTCAAATGTTCGATTCTCTCTGGGCATGATTCAGAGAAAATTTTTTCATTTTTTCTGATATTTAATACCCACGGTTATGGAACTGTGGGTGTAGGTGATTCAGTGATATATATACCCATGGTTTTAGAACCATGGTTATAAGTCATTCACACATTGGAAAAAATATATACCCACAGTTTAGAAAAATTTGGGTATAGACCATGGAGTTATCCTGATTCCTCGGTTGCCCACAGTTCCCACAACCATGGGATAGGCTATACCCATAGTTTTGGGGGCTATACCCATGGTTTTGAAGCATGGGTATAGGTCATTTATTCAGTAGTGTAAAATTTTTAATTTATGTTATGTGAATAACTAATTTTGAAAATTTACATTATGATTCATAATGTTAGGATCTAATATAGTGTGTTAATTGTTTAGAAATGGGACATATTGGTGGTAATGGAAACTATATCAATATATATAATCAATATAGGTATTTCCCTCTTAGGAAAGAAAATGAATTTTAAGTAGGAGCTAAACTAATTATAAATATTTTGGGGTAGCTGACTCAGGTGGTGATCAACAACCTAGCTTGTATGAATCATCCTATTGATCTCAAACATGGTGTAGCAATGGTAGAATAATTCATGAATTAAAAACCACTATCATTAAATAAAACTATGAATCTATTGGTAGTGGAAAATGGATAATCTCCTTCGATAAGATATTTATTGGTTTGGGAAGTAATGAAATGCAGAAGGTTTTCATGGAAGTTTATTATCTCTCAAAAGATATAGATAAATGGTGATCATTGATTCAAAATACTAATGAGGAGGAGGAAATAGTGATCATGGAATGGAAGGATTTTAAAGTTCTTTTCATGGAAAAATATTCTTCTCACAAGAAATGACTAGATATAGAGATACAACTACAAATTATAAGAGAAAATGAAGAAGAGAATGTGGTTAAGTATAAATCCTACTTTACCAGGTTATAAAGACATGTTATAGACTATATTCATAATCCGAAGAGCCTTATTGACTATTTGTTTGATCGGATTTAGATAATCCTTTGAAAGTAACTAGTATCCAAAAAATTATCATCATACAAGGACATAGTATAATGTTATATCAAAGAAAATAAATATTTTTCCATAACTTATGACATTAAAGGAAAGAAAGATAAGAATATGGAAATAGAGAACTATGGAAAAGGAAATATAGAAATAGGGAAAAGGGGAGGGTATAATTTCCAAAAAGTAATTAATGCGGAATAAAATTCCATGGAACATGATTTTGTGGGGATGAGATTTTTCTATAGGTTTGGGGATAAAGGATGTCATGATCATGTATACAACAAAAAGGAATAATCATCCAATGTGAAATGTTTTAACTATAATGATATGGGACACTATGAAAATGATTTTTCCAGACATCAAGGGAATTTTCAACAGAAAATGCTAAGGTATATATACCAAGCATATATGATAAAAACATGAATTTTAATTCCCTAATGATATGGTGTAATATATTTTAATCATATACTCAATGTTAGATAATTATTTATTTGATTTTGGATCTTTACCCTCTTATATATTTTCTAATTTTTCCAATAAAATTAGATATTTTCTTAGATCCTTAATAAGGGAGTTATTGGTCAAGAAAACTGGTTGAAGTCTCACTATAATAACAATGTGTCAATAAGTTCCCATTATGACACATAAACATGCCCTATTTCCTGACTTAATTATTATACCTATTTGTGGATTATGATATAATCTTAAGTAAGTGTTGGATTTAAAAATATGGTATAAATATTTATTATAAATAGAATTAAATTACCGGTCATGTTGAAGATGTGGAATTCCTTATCTTTAAATTGGATTCATCATCATATGAGCCTTGTATAGATCTACCCTCCCCCCCACACAGAACTTTGGAATGGTATTCTTAGAGAATAATATTATAAAAAATATATTTATGGAAAATCTAATCTTAAAATTGGGGATGTGGCTATATTTCCGAAATAAATTGATGTATTTTTTGAGGAATTACTTAGACACACATTGAAAAGTGAATTTAATTTTCCATTGATTTAATCAATAATTAAAGACTTATATAAAATACTACTTATATATTGGCCAATATGAAATTAGTGAAGTTTAAGAAGAAACTATAGGAGTTGTGTGATTAAGGATATATACAACCTAGTATTTCACTAAAAATATCACCTGTTATTTTTTTATGTAGAAAGTTATATCTATGTGTTTGTGCATTGATTATAGGGAAATAAATGCTATTAAGATAAATAAATGTATCATATACCTCACACCGATGATTTATTCATTCAACTTCATAGATCTAAATATTTTTCAAATATTTACCTTCATTTTGGGTATTATATATTATGAGTAAATAAGGACGATATTCCAAAGTTAGTATTTCAATTGAGGTATAGAAAGTATGAGTTCATAGAAATTCCATTTAGATTGACTAATGAACCCTCTTTATTCATGGATTTTGTAATGCCTAGACCCCAGTTACCCAGAGTCGGTGCATTATTATATAACATTTGCATGATCAAAAGAAAGATCAAGTATCGAAAGACCGATTAGTTTAGTAGCCTTGGAAACACTAGATACAATCATAATGTTTTAAATTACATCATAAAAGAAACATATTGTTTTCATATCCCCTCATACTATCCCTGCAGGTCATTCATAAATTACTTCTTCCTAATCCTGGGGAAAATAAAACATTGAAAGGGGTGAGCTTAGATTCTCAGTAAATATGACATTATTGCAAAAGCTTTCATAGATAAGCATAAACACTTAAGGCAATTTATAATTAAAACAAAATCCTTTTAAACGTGAACTTTAACATAGTATGGAAAAAATAAAACGAAATAATTCCATTTACTTATTCACATAGATATTCTACTAATTGAATAATCACATGCAATATCAATAACCACTTTCATAATGATGGAATGCATAATTCTAGACTATCATAACCACATAGCCAAGGCCTCGTGCCAAGACTACAAATAAGATTCTGTCAAGGCCTTGTGCCAAGATAATAGTTTGTCTCATGAGACCTACCGATGCATCGAGGATCTATAGCAGGCTCCACCCGTCACTTATTAAGTCCAATATATTCCTCATATGAACAGGTTTAAACATAACATAAACATTCGTATTAAAACTATCATACGAAAGGTAAATACTTTAACCACAAACCATGAATGGTATAAAAATAGCACATCCACAGTCAAACATAACTCATTTGATACAATATGGAAGAATGTATTGTATCACATTAACCTCAATCAAGAATAATGAAGGCTGTTGACATAGATGAAAATAATCATCAAAACTATTTGAGACAAATATCCCCCTTTTCCTTGAAATCATTTAAAAGTCACACTATTTGTCAAGAAGCCATTTAAAATTTGATTTTTGAATCAAAGTGTCCCATACCACTTTGAAACATTAAAAAGAAGTTTTAATTTTAAAACATTAATGTCTATATAAATAAATCCTTAAAACCATTTTTTAAAACATGGACATTAATGAGCAAGATTTAGAAGAATAGGTCTTTAAAAAATGTGAAAATGGTATTTTAGTTAGAGTTTCGAACCAAAAGAGAGACAGTTGAATAAAAATAATTGAGGTAATAAAAGATTTGTAATATCATGAGAATAAAGGGATTCATGATATACTATGTCAAAGTACATTATATACACCACATAAAAGTGATTTGGTGTACAACAACAAATAAGTCTCAATGGAATGTAAATTGAGATGAAATCTCTCATAAAGGCTGAATCCTTAGGTTAAGGAAAAATCAATGACATAATTATGTGTGACAAATATAAATACACTAAATATGATTGGATATTCAGTGTAAAACAATCAAGGGACATTCACACATATTCTAGTAAAAACAACACCAATGAATTGGATGTTTATCTCAACAAATCGAGATTGAGTAGAAATTACTCTTATTAAGTTCATACCGATGACTTGGGAATTTATCAATGGAGTGATTATGTGTATAAAAAGTATATCCATAGAAATGGGAGTGGAAAAAATGACATAATCAAATGAATAGTGATTCCACACATAATCGTGGAGTAAAATAATCAATGAAGTATGCGCAAAGCCGAATGAGTGGAAATTGAAATTTCAAATTCCCTTATTGATTTGGTAACATACAAAACATACACCCATGAAAGAAGGATCATACAATGATGATGTAAATATACATGAATTAAAGTATATTAAACAATTAATACAAACATGGCCAGTACACACACCACATGTAATAAATAAGTGGTGAACAATGGGATTCTCACGGAATTAAAAGTGAGATAAGAAACCCCTTACCACGTTGTAATCAACTGAGTCGTATGACCAAAAGTTAATAACCACCAAATGATTTACAAAATAACATGAATATAAAGATAATCATGATAATATATATCAAATGGTAGTACACAATACACCACTTTCAATAATTAAGTGGCGAATGATGGAAATCTCATGGAATTGAAAGTGAGATAAGAAAATCCCTTACTTTGTACTTTTTCCTTGGTCGATGGTAGGTTAACCTCCTGTATAATGGTGAAATAATTGTTATTGAATTATATAATAATAATTTACATTAATATGATATCATATATGATCTTTTAACATTGATTTTTTAACAATATCTTAGAATTATCGTCATTTCAGGTGTTAACGGGTTTACTTTATATTCTTTGTTATGTGAGACATATTCGTTATTAATGGGATGTATATTATTCATATCCATAATTATATCAAGTCCTTAGATACTATTTTTAAATCATCAAATGATAATTATTCTTTAATGGATATGATGGAGAATGAATCTCATCGCGTTCGTGGAGACGGTAGTCTGTACGTACGTACGAGCGACAATATCATTCTTTTGATATTAAAATAATATATAATTTGATGGTATATCATATATACAGAATCATTATCATGTTATATATATTATTTACATGAGTTACACATCATTATTATACCCATCCAAATAATAATATATTTAATAACAATTACACCACGACGTGGAGACGGTAAGCCGTACGTACGCACGTATGGTGACATGTTATTCAAAGGGTGGATATAATACTGAATATGGTTGTACCATATTTATAATAATATTACAGTATATAGGAGATACTGGATTTATTATTTTAGAATGGTAATAACAAATAAAGAAGAAGTGGAAGAAGAAAGGAACTTGAAAAAGGGTGGTGAAAACATTACCTCTTCTTCGGGTTCTTCCTTTTGATTTGATCAAAAGGGCTCCTTAGGTTGGCTTTATGATCAAACTAAGGCCTCTAGGTTGTAGTGAGGGAAGTTGAGAGAGTATTCGGGAAGAGTTTGTCCGAACCAAAAGGCTTTGAAGGTGTGAGTTAATGAGAAGAGGGGGTTCCCTTTTATAAGAGGGGTGAGGGGCACCTTTGGAAAAGCTAGAAATATTAATTTATAATAAATTCATATTAGGTTTCTAATGGATATATTAACTTTATCTTTAAGTATTAACTCTTAGTAAATTAGTTTCACTTTTACAATGTCTCTTTGAATTTTTATATTATATGGTTAATAAACATACTATATACATCCAAGAGATCCCCAAGTAGTCCATTAATGATACACCTATCATGATATAAGTCTCTCGGCCGAACCTTAGATTTTTAGGAATTTAATATCAATTAATAATATAATATTTGTTTTAAAAACTCTTTTATGTCAATTTTGACACTATTCAATAGTTGATTTTTGTGAAACTCATAACAGAATTATTACTTCAAATAATGTTTATTAAATCAATCCTAATATGTCATATTAACCTATAAAATTAGTTTAATTCAATAAAAGTCTCAAATTATATTTATTTGGGTATTTATAATATCAATTATTCTAATTTTTCACTATTATGGTAATTACTGCATCACCATTGTGTCATAAATAAATTAAATTATTTAATGTTTAAAAATTATAAATAAAATATAATTATGTAGTAAATATGTTTATCTTTCTAATGAATATTTATAGTCTAAAATCCAACATATATAACCCTATGTAACAATTGTTTTTCTAAAAGATATATGCTTGTGTCATTTTTGTATTCATTTTAACTTATTTAAAATAAAGTGTCCCTATCACTTACAAGTGGATCCATGGGGTCCCAAAATCGACCCAAAGATGCCCATGGTCGGCCATGTATCAACCAATAGGGTTAAGACACGTTTTAGGGGAATTTAGTATTATTATAATATTATTTTAAACCCTTAGTTACCGGATTTACCCTTTAACCATGGTAAATAAAATATTTACCGAAGTAATTATTCAAAATGTCTAAAAATAAAAGATATCTATTTACACAATTTAAACATCCTGATTCCAAATATGGAATCCATTTTTCCAAATTCAAAACACATAAGTGGTAGAAATTAATTTAAAATTAATTTCCATTGTTAGAACAAAAAGCATGTTCTTAAGAGATAATAACTATCAAAAGATTGGCACTTGTTTTTGTCTAGTTTAATTGTGAAATTATGTACAATGAAAAACATTTAATTAAATGGTAAAAATATATTCTAAATATACTTTAAAACCACTCAAATTCATAATTTGTCAATATTAATTATTTCGATTAAAAAAATTGTTTTTAATTAAAATTTAGTAATTTTCACTATTCATCAAAATATGAAAGTTTTCCGCATATTACCAAAATTTCACCCTAGGCTAATTTTGATATTATGAATCAAAAAATGAAGTTTATTTTGAGAGATATAATTTCTAAAATTTCAAAAAGTAAGTATTACTATTGATAACGGCTAGTTTGATTGGTTGTGGTGTGTTAGAATCTTGAAGTTGCGTACAATGCACGCGATTGCATTATTCAAAGAGAAACGTACCGTGGAAGCTTGGGGTGTTACAGATTTAATTAACAAAGTATTCAAGGAATATCTTGAAAATTTTCTTGTGGTTTTTATTAATGATATCTTGGTGTACTCTATGATCTTTAAGGACCATGATAATCATATCCAGCTTATTCTTAAGACTATAAAAAGACAATAATTATTTGGGAAATTTAGAAAGAGTAAATTTTGGATTTCATAATTTTCTTTTCTTGGAAATATTGTCTCCAATCATAAAATCATATTTGATCCTATGAATAAAAGTGTATCACATTAATGGCCTTCATCAATGAACAAAACCGAGGTACATAGTTTCATTGGTTTGGAAGGTTTTTATTGACAATTTGTTCAAAAAAATAATGATTTTATAAATAGTTGACAAAACTTACTCATAAGGGAGTTTATTTCTGATGGAAAATGAATGTAAATATTTTTTTTATAATTTAATAAAATAGTGTTGAATGCTAAGATTTTGATCTACCATCAGGAAATTATTGATTTTTAATAAATAGTGAAGCATCAATGAAGGCAATTGGATGTGTCCTTATACAGAATAAAACTTTTATTACTTATAAATCAAGGAATTTAAATATTCTTACATAAAATATCAAACCCATGATTTGTATATGGTATCCATATTATTTTCTTTGAATATATAGAGACATTATCTCTATGATAAAATATGTGAGATATACACATATCATAAGATTATGAAATAAACTTTTTCATAGATATATCTCTTCATTAGTAAAAGGTAGTGTCTTGAAATAATAAAGGATTATGATAACTTAATACACTATGGATGGTAGTTTTTTTCATCAAAACCCATTCATTAATTTTAACCTTAAAATGATTTCATAGTGGTGACCACGGGGTAGTCTCACGAGTTGGTAGAAGACTAAGTTGTCAAACAGACACTTTGTTAATTTGTTTCTATTAAAGTTACATTAAAATTGGTGATTTAAAATTTTATAAACTATGTTAATTTAAATGAAATAAAATTATGACAAAAAACTACATTATTGATTGAAAATCATAAGCAAACGGGTCTAAAAAAACTAAAGAAGACAGTGGTGCACAAACATTGATCATTGGACACTCCCTTTATCATTTTTTTACAATATTATCCAATTTTATTTCTCATTATAAACATCAATACTTTAATTTATACACCTAGATTTTCAAGAACCCATATAAATACCTAAAATATGGGTTTTTTCCACATATTAAATTGATATGATTACCCAAAGACCTCTGAGAAACTGAAACATATTAAATACATTGTGTTCAAATGAGAGGTCTCACAAATTAAATTTATAAAATGGAAATAAGAAATTTAATTTAAAAATTTAAAAATTCCAAATAATTTATAATAAGGTTTATTAAATAAATAAAATTACCCTCTTCATTCAATAAAAATTTCTTCCATAGAAATGAAATGGAAAACAAAGAAAATAACAATTTCAAAAGAAAATAATCCTTGAATCTCCACTTCCCACCACCACATAGAGTTTATCCCCCCATTTATAGGTTAATTATAATAACAATCCTCTTTTAAATCCATTATTATAAGATATATCTTACTCCCTCCATCTAACCATCATTTGAAATAAGGTGAAGATAAAATAATGTAGAAGAGGAGGGGTGGCAATCTATTGTCCAATCTCTGTATATCCAATGTTGGATCTAATTTATCCTCCTTAATATGATAATTTGGAAAAATTTCTTCTTAAATATTGTTCTCAAAAAAAATTAATTCAAGATAAAAAAATTATTATATTTTGATATGTGGATCTAAAGTTATTCTCTAGTTACTGAAGTGAACTTTTTCCATTAGAAGTGACTATCTATCTACCTCCACTTTCACGGACACAATAACTATCTTAATGAAGGAATTTAGAAATTTTATTTAGTATATATATATAAGGTTTAAAATACTAATTCTTTTTTAGAAATAATTTCTCCATTCAAACTCATTTAGGATTCATTATACCTCTTTTATTAAAGGTGATTTTATTCCGTCTGAAAAATTCTTTTCTAAATTGAGTGATTTTTTGAGTTTTTAAATGATTTATTTAACACATTTCCTAGTTATTGAAGTTTAATACCATTAGAAAATGGTTAAAAAAAATTATTTAGACAATTTGATCAGTATTAAAAAAATTTATTCCCAAAACAACAATGTGATGGAAAACTATTGAAATTACAAAATTAGATAATTTTCATTATTAGGCTCAACACAAATAAAAATTAAAAAAATGGTGAAATTTCACATTAAATTAAATGGTATTTGGATAAAATCATTTAAATAAATTTACTAAATATTGAAAATATCATATTTATCAATTCCCCTACACTTAACACTTACACACCCGGACAATAAAGCACTCAAAATAAATGTCCAATGAAAAGTCAAAACACATGTAAATTAAATTTAAAAAGTTAAAAATTAATGCACTAGACTTATCATGCTTATTAAACATATTAAATTCCAAATTATTCATTATTTTAAATCATTCCATTCCCATTTCTTTCATTATTCCATGCATTTGGATTCCAACATCTCCCCTCTCTTTTTAGCACATGATTTAGATTTTGAACAAAGATTTCCTCATAAAAAATTAAAGGCTCACTATAGGCTTGAAATTTTTTTATATATCCACCAAATTAATTCAAATAATTATTTTTATAATCAAGATATTGAAAGTAATTCTCTTTGGTATAAAGTTTGTTTGTTTTAAAATGTCAAAAATGATGAGGTAGAAATAGAGGGATTGGCTCTTCATTAAAGAAAATTTTAATTATTCTAGTTTTCACTTAATTAGGGTCTTCTCCTATTTCATCATCAAAAAATAGGCTCCAAAATAACTTCAAGATTTATTTTTTGGAAAACACAAAAAATTTCCAATTCAACAACAATTTCACACAAATTTTTTCCCAAAAAATTAGAATTTTTTATCTTTTTAGCTCCAGATTGGCACATAATTTTTTTATTTGGAAGATTTATAAAGGAACAAATTTATTTTCATTTAAATATTCAAAAATAGCATATATTTTTATATAAAAAAATCATTGAAAACATATCTCTTCAAATTTTAATTTTCCATCCAATGTTACACCACATGATGTAGAAAATCACAAAGCATCTCCCCCACACTTAAGAATTACCAAAATCATGGAATGTACTACAATAGAAGGTTAACGAGGGAAACTATCTTATATATGTCTATCTAATAGGCAGTACATGTCTAATAAGGTCACACAATGGTAAAATGTATAAGTAATTCATGAATAAAAAATTATTCTACTAGAAATTGGTATTTCAATCACAAATAAATTTCATTAATAATTTTGAATATCATTTCTTTAAATATATTAGGTTTTGAAAGAAAATTATAAAGGAAAGCATTATTTTTTCACCTAAGAAGTGGGGTTAATGTCAATAATATGCAAAAAATGGTTTAAATTTTTTATGGGAAAGTGATTTTCAATTTTGGACATCTTTCATGACATGGAATTCATAAGTCAATGGTCTTTTTATAAATTCCCTAAATTTTAATTCAGAAAAAAATATACTTCAGAAATAATTTAAGTTCAGTTACATTAATCAAGTTGGTTATTTTCATCAAAAAAATTCAACTCAAATTTGATATTACTTTGAAGATCACATGTTTTTTAACAAAAAATTAGAAATAAAATACACATAATTTGAAAAAAAACACACAAAATCATAATCTACACAATATGTTCCTCCCCCACAATTATTTTCTAAAATTTACTCATTGTTCATATCCATTCAAATTGTGAATTTAAAATCAAGAAGATAATACATTAAAAAATTATGTGAAGAATAAAAAAACCTTGTTTTTATTAAAAATGAGTATCCTTGATCTAGCCTATTAAAATATGCATCTTGGAAACACAGATGAAAAAAAATAGAGAATCAAAATTTTATTGAAATCAATGAATGAAAAATAAAAATAAAGAGAATAGAAAATAGACTTAGAATAAACCCCCAAGTGGGTATTAGTATTTGAATAACCCTAGTTAGAGAGTTCTAACTAATCATCTCTCATATAAAGGTGGGTGTGGTATCTTCCACATGTATAACCAAAACTAATTTTTTAAAGCCTTCTTCTCCTGAAAAAATGTGTATAATCTCCCAAAAAATGATTTCACCAGTTTCTATTTCCAGAATTTGTAGTTCTGATGATGTTGTAGAAGATGTAAAAAATGTAGAATAAACATTCCAACACATTAAAATCACTTAAAACCACCAATGGTTGTTCAAAATTAATTCCAAAATGTGTTTGATCTTTTGTTTTACCTTCAAAAATTATTTCTTCTTTAAAAAAAATCCCGGTACCACAATCCTCATCTAAAACAATATGCTCTCTAATCAAGGAAACCATTATTTCTTTAATTTTATACTTTACATAAACTTAAACTGAAAACTAATTCCACAAAATAATAATTTAATATAAATATACATAAGTTGAAAGAGTTATCAATTTATTATCAAAATAATCAAGAAAATATGGATCGAATTTTAAGACTTCTGTTTGTGGCTTCTTGGGTTCCATCGTTTTGTAGGAGTAGATGACAGATATATTGAAAGTGTCAAGTATCTCAAGTTCCTCTCTATAGTATTAAAAAGTAAATGTCTCAAGTTTATATTCCTCTTTGGCCAATATTTTATACAATCATTCTGAATTTTTAATTTCAAAATAAGGGATTTCATATAGAATTTTATTTTCTACAAATTTTTCCCAATTATTTTTCAATTAATTTTTTTCAAAAGAAACATCAATTTGCGAGTAATTGATAATTTATTCCTTCTAATTTGGAAAATTAGGTTTCAATTAATTTTTCAATTCACCGATAAAAGTCTCTTTAGTATCAACTATGGGATAAACAATTTTCCATTTCTGCAGTATCCTTTTAGACCTTTAAATTCATTAAATTATTTTAATGTAGTGGAAAGAATTTGAACTTGTTTTTTAATTTTTAAAACATATAATCTCAATATTGAAAAACCAAAAAAATTCATTGAAATTTTAAAAAACATATATTACTAGACTGATAAAATTGTTGATAATCATTTCAATCATAAGAGTAGTCAATATCAAAATCCATTTTTTTTAAAAAAACCTCTAAATTAGTAGTTGAAATCTTAAGAATCCATAAAAAATAAAACAAACATAAGAAACCTCCAACTAAATGAAACCAACATGACTTTAGTGTTTTTTAATGAAACTCCTATCAATAATTTTCCCTTAAAAATGTAGCATAGTGGTAACCACGAGTTTTCCCCATGAGGAGGGTGTGGACTCAATGGTTATAATGTCACTCTATTAATTTGTTTTTTCTTAAATTCAAAACTAAAATTGGAGATCATAAATGATTTGAACTAAGTTAAATTAAATTAAGTTATATTTTGACAAGAAACATATGTTAGTGATTAAAAACTAGAATAAAGTGAGACTAAAAACCAATTAAAGAAAGTAGAGGTGGACAAACATCGATGTTCAAACACAACCTTTATAAATTGTAAAAATGAAATTTCCAATTGTATTTATTAGAGTATGCCTATAAACCTCAAGGTATAAACAAAAATTGACCAAAACCCATATCAAAACTTCAAATATGGGTTTTTATCCACTTGTGAAAGTGATTTGATTATCCAAACACCTCTGAGAAATTGAAACAATTTAAACTCATAATGCTCAAACGTGATACCTCACAAGAGAAATTTAAATAATAAGAATAACCACTTTACTTTAATAAGTTGAAAAATAGTCCTTGATAATTTATAATAAATTTAATTCAAGAAATAAATAGACCCATTTCATTCAATTAAAATTGTTTCTAGAGAAATATAAAGTAAAAGAAATAAAAGAACAAAATCAAAAGAGAAGAGTCCTCAAATCAGGGCTTCCAACCACTACATAGAGTTTATCCCTTAATGGGTTAGATGCTTCCTAGAATTCATCTCCTAAAAATTCATTATTATCAAGTGTATCCCAGTCCCTATATCTAACTATCCTTTTAAATTAATTGATGATTAAATTATAAACAAGATGAGTGGTGGAAATATTTTTTCTAGTCTATTTCCAGCCGATGTTGGCTCAATTGATTCATCCTTCATAGCTAAATTTTAGAAAATTTTATTCTTAAATGTTTTTATCCCGTGAATTAACCTTCCCAAATCAAAATTTTAGGATATTTGGACACATTTATAAAAATATAAACTCTAATTCCTGACGTGAACTTTGGGTGTTTGAATTTACTCTTCAATATCCTCCAATTTCATGCACCCAATGACTATCTTAATGATAGAATTTAATCTTGGTATTTAATGTGAATAAAATGATTCAAATAATACTTATTTTACAACTTCAATAACTACATTTTAATAGATTTATATTTATTTATACCTAATTTACTAAAGTATATTCAAATCTATATAAAAAAATTTCTAAAATTGATTGATTTTTTTGCGCCTTCAAATGGTTGATTCAAAACATGTCCTAGTTACCAAAGATTAATCCCATGAGAAAAGAGTTCATAAAAAAAAATATTTGTAAAATTGGATCATTATTGATAATGCTAATCCAAAAATACCAAAGTGATGAAAAACTTTTAAAATTCCCTAATTATGGCATTTCAACAATTTATCTCAAAACACATCAAAATTAACTAAATATGAAATTTCACCTAAAATGAAAAATTACATGGGATTAAATAATTGAAATACATGTAATAAATAAAGAAAATATTTTCTTTTTCAATTAACACATAGGTAAGGTAAATATGTTAGTTTATTCGTTGAGTAGTAAAGATCATGGCTTTCATACAAAAATAAGGATTGATTAGGATTTTATGGTCATGGATCTAGTAAATATGGATTTAGGAATTGATAAAGAGATACATAACAACATTCTCAATTTATTTACAAACCATAATTTTTTGTAAATATAAAATTTTCTCAAATTGATGATTAGAATTTTCAAAAGAAAATTAAATCCAGGAATGCTGGTAAATTTACAGACTTCGTATATGAAGATAGATGGTGTATTGAAATTTATAAGGAGGCTATGAATTAAATATATACCAAGTGGTAGAAATAATCATTCAATGATTCTCATAGCACAAAATTATCTATACACCCTGGTAGCACTATGATTTATATAGATTTGAAAGACTATTTTTATCCTTAATAAGCATCTAAGATCACCCCTTTCTATGTTTTATTTTTTCCAGGATGTGAAGAATTATTTTATGGTTGAAATTCATGGATAGGATATGGATATAAGTGTGTTCAAAAGGGGAAAAATATTTTTGATGTTTTTATTTCATGATGTAATTGAAAACTTATGAATGTATCTAGTACTTCCAAGGCTACTAAACTGATCGGTCATTTGAGATTTGATCCATTGTGAAGATGACCATGTTATGAAATAATGCACTAACTCTGGGTAACTAGGGTTGGGGTGTTATAGTTGGTATCAGAGGAATTTTCGTACAAACCTTGGAAACTATATTTAGTAATACACTGATTAGAGAACACTACCCTAAGATAGACTTTGAGGATTAGTATAGAAGAACTTCCTAGAATTTTGGTACTATAGAGATTTTGTGAGTTTTCCAAGAAATACATCCTTTTCTGGAAATGATCAGGTATAGGAGTCTCTATCACAAATGTACCTAGTGGTAAAACCTAAAAACACTACTTTGATCTAGACTCGAACAGGAACTGTTGCACGACAATGGGTTTTACTGCACTCTAGGTTACGACACTCTTGGGGGTTATACTGAGGATAATTCTCATTTTATTTAAAAACCATTATGAAGGGTTTATGAGTATATACGTTCTCAAATAAACCATTTTTATGATTATGGATTATATCCCTAAAATTTTCAAATTATGTTAAGTGTTTTACAAGTTTGTAATTATGTATTGCGATTCATTAACTAATCTAGTGTATGCCATTGTTTAGAAATGGTGCCTAGTGGAAGTAATGTAAACCATATCAATTCATGTAATCCATTTTGGGATTTCCATCCTACTAAAGATAATTATAGTGGAGTTGGTGAAGCAATTGGTGCCGATCAGCTTATCACCTTACTGGGACAACTCACTCAGGTTATGAATAATAACCTTACCCATATGGATCACCCTAATCCAAAATATGGAGGATCAATGTTAGACCGCTTCATGAGGAAAAAATCACCAACATTAAATGGGAGTAAAAATCCATTAGTACCTAATTAATGGATAAATTCCATAGAGAAAATATTTCATTCCCTGGGGAGTAGCGAAAGGGAAAAGGTTGTCATCGCAGTTTATCGCCTCACGAGAGATGCAGATCAATAGTGGTTATCAATCCAAAACACAAAAGAATATAAATAAGTATAAAACATGGAAAGTAGTGAGTTTAAAGATATTTTCTTTGAAAAATACATTCCTTGTGACCATCGAGCAGATATGGAAAGACAATTTCTGAATTTAAGGAAAAAAGAGGATGAGAATGTCATAAAGTATAAGGCTAACTTTACAATGTTACCATGGAATATAGAAGATTATATATGTAACCGAAGGAGTAATATTGATCTATTCTTTGATGGGTTAAAACCATTTCTCTATCGATCATTAGTCTCACAATCCTTCTCATCTTACGAAGATATTTTCTTATGCGCTATCAGGAAAAAAAATTAATTCACTAAGTCATACAACTTTAAAACAAATAAAGAGAAAAAGAGATATGTTGAACACTCTAGAAATGGAAATAATTGGAAGAAGGGAAAAGTTGACAATCCATCTAGTGGTAAATTTGGGAAGAAACACCCAGGTACTTTCTTAAAGGGAATGGGAGTATGTTACAAGTGTGGTGAAAAAGGCCATGAATCTTGTGATTGTAAGGGGATGAAGAAGGCTGTCAATGTTGAATGATACAATTGTAGAGAAAAGGGGCATTATGAAAATGAATTTCCTAACCACCAAGGAAACTTACCACTGAAAAGGCCATGGGAGCACGACCAAGCTTATGTTATCACTACTGCTGAGGTTGAAGCTCTGAAAGATGTGGTGGCAAGTAATTTAATGGTTTCCTCATGTTTCGCAAATTCTTTATTTGATTCTATATCATCACATTGTTTCATATCTTCCCAGTTCTCTAAGAAAATTATATATTTCTAATTTGATTTTACAAGGTAGTTTCCAGTAAAAACTTTTAAGGGAAGTATCATCGGAACAATGTTTTGTGAATTAGTTCCCATTAGGGAATATAAATTTTCTTTATCTGCTGATCTCATCATCATACCCAAGATTTCATTTGATATAATCCATTGTAGGGATTAGATTTCGAACCGTGATGTGAAAATTTATTTTAAGAAGAAGTAGGTTACAAAACTCGATAATGATAAGGAGTACCTTTCCTTTAGAGTAGAAATGTCACCACCAAATACTTATCTAGATCCACCACCAGTAGATCGACATAATTCAGTTATTGTGGAGTAAGAGAATGAAATAATTTTGGGTGAGTAAAGGAATGTTCAAATAGATTATTTACCTATTATTCCAGAATATGTTGATGTGTTTCCAAAGGATTTACCTGGACATCCTCCAGAACGAGAAATTGAGTTTTCCTTTTGATTTAATTCCTGGTTCAAGGCCTATATCGAAGACCCCATTTAGACTGGACATTGTGGAATTAGTGGAACTAAAGAAACAACTAGGGTAATTGAGTAATAATGGATTTATTCCCCCTTTTATTTGTCCATGGGGATCCCCTATCCTTTTTCTTAAAAATAATGTCAAATCTATGAGGTTGTGCATTGACTACCGGGAGATCAATGTTATAAAAATAAAGAACAAGTATCTCCTACCTTGCATAGATGATTTATTCGACCAAATTCATGGAGCTAAATAATTTTCAAAGATTGAACATTGATCTGGATATCATCAATTTTTTTTGATGAAGGAAGACATTCCAAAAACCACATTTTTAACCAGGTACAGGCATTATAAGTTTATAGTAATGCCTTTTGGATTGACTAATGCACCATCTTTCTTCATGAATCTAATGAATAGAGTTTTCAATTAATATCTTGATGAATTTTTTGTGGTTTTTATTAATGATATCTAGGTATAATCTAACATTTATGAAGATCATGAAAATAAAATGTACATTTTTCTAAACACTATTAGAAGAAATGAATTATATGGGAAGTTTATCAAGTGTAAATTCTAGCATCAAGAGATTTATTTTTCTGGCCATATTGTCTCTAGGGATGGAATCTCTGTTAATCCTTCAACGACCAAGGAAATCCAAGAATTCCCAACACCGATGACTATAACTGAGGTATGCAGTTTTATTAGTTTAGTAGGTTATTATCGATGTTTCATATAGAATTTTGTCATGTTGGAAAACCCATTAATCAAGCTCACACGTAAAGGGTTTAAATTTGTTTGGAAAAAAGACGGTGAAGAATGTTTTGAAGAACTGAAGAGAAGATTATTCAATGATCCTATCTTGACTCTACTATTAGGGAATGATGGATTGGTTATTTATAGTGATGCTTCATATAAAGGACTTGGTTGTGTCCTTATGAAAAATGATAGAGTTATTTCCTATGCATCATGGTAGCTAAATATTCATGATCAAAACTATCTCACTCATGATCTTAAGTTAGCTATTGTAATCTTTGCTCTGAAAATATTGAGACACTATCTCTATGGTGAAAAATGTGATATTTATACTGATTACAATAGTTTGAATTATATTTTCTCACAAAAATAACTTAATATGAGGCAAAGGCGATGGCTTAAACTACTCAAGGATTATGATTTCACTATACACTACCACCCAGTGAAGGAAAATAAGTTTTAAGATGCTTTGAGTATAATGGATCATGGATTTTTGAACAAGATGAGAATTGAAAGGGATCCTATTTTCATGGATATAGTAAATATGGATATGGTAATAACCATGGAATGTTAAATATCAATGATTTTTAAAATGGGTTCCAAACCATATTTACTACAAAGGATAAAGAGTTATCATATTGATGATGAGGAGTTTCAAAAAAAGATTAAAGCTGTGAATGATGGGAGATTGAGTGGCATCATATATGAATATGGGATTTTGAAATTTGGGAAGAGAATATGTGTTCCTGATTTACCAAATCTAAAAAGAGAATTATTGGATGATGCTCATAGCTCCAATATCTCTATACACCTTGGTAGCACTAAGATGTATAGAGATATGAAGGATCATTTTTGGTGGGACAACATGAAGAGAGAGATTGATGATATTGTGTCATGATGTATGGTTTGTCAATAAGTGAAATATGGAAGGAAATAGCCTAGAAAATTCATGTAATCTATTCCCATACCTAAGTGGAAATGGGATAATATTATAATGGAAATTGTCACGGGGCTACCGAAGACTCCTAGAAGGAATGCTGCAATATGGGTTATTGTTGATTTTCTTACCAAGTCAGCACATTTTCGTTCTGTAAGATAAGATTTACCAATTGAACATATGGAAAGACTATATATTAATGAAGTTTTAAGACTTCATGGAGTACCGCAATCAATTGTTTCTGATCATGATCCTTGTTTTACATCAAGATTCTAGAAATGTATTCATAAGGCCATATATACTGAACTTCATTTGAGCACTTCCTACCACCATCCAACAGATGGAAAATTAGAATGGACTATTCATACCATATAATACATGTTGATATCTTTCTCACTTGACTTAAAAGGTATTTGGGATAAATATTTACCTCTTGTAGAATTTTACTATAATAATAGCTTCCATTCTAATATTCAAATGGCACCATATGAAGTGTTATATGGCAAGAGATTTCACACACCAACTTGTTGGGATGATTTTGGTGAAAGAAAACTCATAGGCCCAGAACTTATTGAGGAAACAAGAAAAGGTGAAGGTTATCCAAACCCACATCAAAGAAGCCCAAAGTAGGCAAAAGAGCTATGTTGGTAACCGAAGGAAGGATATAGAATTTTCAGTAGGAGATCATGTTTTCTTGAAGGTATCTCCATGGAAGGGTGTTATACATTTTTGTAAGAAGGGTAAATTGAGTCCCAGGAACATCAAACCTTTCGAAATTCTAGAACAAATTGGAGTTATAGCTTATTGTTTGGAAATTCTGCCAAGTCTCTTCAAAGTTCATAATGTGTTCCTGGTATCACTATTGAGAAAATATATGCCAGACCCAATGCATGTACTCACATATAAATAAATAGAAATAGAACCCGACCAGTCTTATTATGAATAGCCTATCAGAATTTTTGATACCAGAGAACAATTGTTGAGAAACTGGATGACTCGTCTAGTAAAAGTTTTGTGGAGAAACCATAAGATGGAAGTGGAAACGTGGGAACCCAAGGAACATATGATGATGAACCACCTGAATCTTTCTATGAAATAATATTCTAGAAATTTCTAGGATGAAATTATTTTACGGTGGGTATAATGTAACACCCCAAGCTTCCACGGTGCATTTCCTTTTGAATAATGCAATAGCTTGAATTGTACGCAACTTCAAGATTCTAACACACCACAACCAATCAAACTAACCATTATGAATATTAATACCCACTATTTGAAATTTTATAAATTTTATCTTTAAAAATGGAAATCATTTTTGGATTTGAAATATTGAAATTATCTTAGGGTTAATTTTTGGTATTTTTCTGAAAACTTTCAATTTTTGATAAATAGTGAAAAACAAAGTGTTATTGGTTAAAACCGACATTTTATATAAATAATTATTTATTTTATTTAACTTTATTTTACTTCAAAATAGATACATAATACTTATATAGTTTCAATTTAATTCATTGAATTAATTTTATAATAAGCTTAAATATATAAAAAAAATTATCGAACTTTTTACCGTCTTTTACCCACCTCCTATGAGCATTTGAAAATTTGCATAAAAAATAATTTTACAGCTTCTTTGAGTTGAAATTGAAAAATCTTAGAGACACGGATAATATTCATAAGTAATATTTGGTTCAATAATATGAAAATAATTTTTGCTGAATAGTAACTTTGGACTTTTATTTACAATGGTTAAAAGTAAATAGAGAAATTAATGGTAAAAATGATATAATAATTACCCTAACACATGTCTTAATTCTATTGGATAAGTATAATTTGACCAAAAACATCCTTTTTAATAACATATGACCCCCTTCGGTCCACTTGGATTACATTAGGACATTTATTATTATTTTATTTAAAGAAGAGTTAAAAGAGTTAAATTCAAAGTTTAATAACTAAACTATTTTTATTATTTAATTATACATAAGATAAATTCTAATATAATTATTAATTAAAAATATAAAACAATTTCCTATATAATTGTTTTTATTTATATTTTTTAGACATTTAATAATTTAATTTATTTATCACACAATGATGATGTAGTAATTACCTTATTAATGAAATATTAAAATAATTGATATTACAAATATCCAAATAAATGTAATTTGAGACTTTTTATAAATTCCACAAATTTTATAGGTTAATATGTCATTTTAGGGTTGATTAAATAATTTTTTTTTGAAGTAATCATGCTCTTATGACTTTCAAAAAAATCAAATACTAAATAGTGTCAAAATTGACATAATTGAGTTTTTAAAACAAATACTATATTACTAATTGATATAATATTCCTAAAATTCAAATTTTCGGTCAAAGGACTTAGATAATGTCATATATAATAATAATGAACCAATTTGGGTTCTCTTGGAAGTTTATAGTTAGTATATTAACCTTATAATATCAAAATACAAAGAGAGAGGGTAAATGACGAACTATTTAATTAAGAGTTAAATCTAAAAGATAAGGTTAATATGATGACCTAAACCTATAAAAAACCTATTGGTTGAGTTTTTTTCAACCCAAACCCACCTTATTCTCTAAAAAATTAATTTTGGAGCCATTAGAAACCGAAAATTATTTTATTATTAAATAATATTTCAAGCTTTTCCTAAAGTGGCCCTTACCTCTCTTATAAAAGGGTACTTCCCCTTCTCTTAATTTCACATCTCCAAATCCTTTTCTCTCAGCCAAACCCTACCCAAAGCTTCTATAAACTTTGATCCATTCATCCTAGATTCCTTTCTTTGGTTATAAATCTAACCTATGGATCCCCTTTGATCAAATCAAAAGAAATAATTCCGAAGAAGAGGTAAATATTGCATCACCTCTTTCAAGTTATTTTCTTCTTCCACTTCCTCCTTCTTTGTTGTTTCTATTCTAAAATAATAAATACATTATATTATATATACTATTATTTAATTATAGATATGGTACAACCATATTAGTTATTCTATCCATTCTATAAATGACTAAGTCGCCATTCATGCATACGTACGGCTTACCATCTCCACGTTGTGGTGTAATTTGTTATTCAAACACTTAATTATTTGGATGGGTATATTAATGATTATAAATAATGTAAATAATAAATATAACATGTTAATTATTATGTATATATGATATACCATCCAATTTCATATGATTTCACCATCAATATAATGATATTCTCGCTCGTGCATATGTACGGATTATCGTCTCCACTGATGCGATGAGATTCATTTTCCATCGTAATAATTCAATAATAATTTTCATTTTATGATTAAAAATAATTTTTAATAACATAATATCATTTTTTATATGAATCAAATACATCCTATCCATAACGAACATGGCTTAATAAACCAAGCATGTAAAGGAAAATGAATCAGTTAAACACCCAAAATTATTATACTACAGAAATATTATTAACAAAGAAATATGATAGGGTCGTATATGAAATCATATTTATGTATATAGTTCTTGTATAATTTAATAACAATGACTTAACTATTATATAGTGGGTTAACTTACCAATAACCATGGAAAATTATAAGGTAATGGTTAATTACACAATCTCTTTATTATCAGAGGTTGTTTTTACGTAAGTATCTACTTGGACATCTTTATCATCCACATCCATGTTTTCTTAAAAATGTAATTCAAAACATTTTTACTATTTACTATATTATGGTTTAAATTTATTTATACCCTAATTTTACTATATATGTTTTGAAAGGAATCTTTCTGTCTTTTTCCAAACAAGGTACTTTATAAACTTTTCGACAAAATTAAGGTTAGAATGTTTTTTTAAATTATACGACGGGTGTGGCTATTTTCCATTGTTATATCATCGTCGAAGATTCCCATACATGCTTATAAGAATATTTTCAAAATAAATGTTTCATTTCATAATTATTTGACATTTAAATGATTTCAAAAGGGAAAGAGATATTTTTCTAAAAAAGTTTCCATTTCATCTATGTCAACATCCTTTGATAGATTTTATGCATGATTGAAGTTGATTTAATATGATACAAAACATCCATATTTTATTGAAGTTTATGTGATATATTTGACTGTTGATGTTTTATTATTACACCATTCATGTGTTATGGATAAAGTATTGACATTTCATATGCTAGTTTTAATATGAATATTTTTGTTATGTTTAAACCTGTTCATATAAGGAACATATTGGACTTAGTAAGTGATGGGTGGAGCCCGCTATATCTCCTCGATACATCAGTATGTCTCATGAGAAAAACTAGTGTCTTGGCACAAGGCCTTGAAAAAATTATATTTGTAGTCTCGGCACAAGGCCTTGAATATGTGGTTATGAATTCTGGCATTATGCCTTCCATCATTATGAAAGTGGCTATTGATATTGCATGTGATTATTAGACTAGCAAAATATCAATGTGAATAAATAAATGGAATTATTTGATTTTATCTTTGAGATATTATGCTGAAGTTTAAGTTTTAAAGGCTTTTGTTTTAGTCTTATACATTGCCTTAAATTTTTATGCTTATTTTGGAAATTTCCCACTATATTTTTATCCTTACGGAGCATCTGAACTCACCCCTTTATATGTTTTATTTTTTCCAGGATGTGAAGAAGTATTTTATGGTTGACATGTAGGGATAGGTTAAGGATATAAGTGTGTTCAAAATGGTAAAAATGTTGTTGATGTTTTTATTTCATGATGTATGTAAAACTTATGAATTAATCTTGTACTTACAAGGCTACTAAACTGATCAGCCTTTTGAGATTTGATCTCATGTGATCACACCAATGTTAATTAAAAATGAACTAACTCTGAGTAACAGGGGTCAGGTCCTTACATGGTATGTCACTGACAAAGGGATAGAGGTATGGCGGCTATGGCACCTAGCTATGATTAATTATGGTATGGAACCAACTACAAGATCAATGTATGGCACATAAGACTCCTAGGTATGATAATTTATGGTATGGAATTGATGAGGAAGATCAAGTTATGGAACCTAATACTTCTTCATACATTCATACCTTCATGTATATGTCTCCCTTGTTTTCACCTTGGGACCTATCCCATTTAGGTATTAAAGTCATTTCATATGTTTCATATGTTGATCTAGTTACCACGTATTATTGAAATTATATATGTAAAACCCACAAATGATAAAGGGTTAAATGACTAAATGATGTGACTCATGTAAATAAGGTGCACCTTCCCTTTCGGGAACCTACCGGATTAGAACTCCAAATTTAAGCGCTTTTGTACAGGAGTAGTGATCAGGATGGGTGACCTTATGGGATGTTTCCTAGGGTGTGTGTGGGTGAGGACAAAGCACATTGAAAAGGAAATGTGTTGGCTTGTGGGGACTATCATTAGTCAGATGACTCATTTAGGCATGTGGGTGGAACCTTGTGTGGGGACCACATGTCAGCGGGGAAACGGGGGGTACCTGGCGGGCCAGGACCAGACAGCCATATTAAGGCATGATGTTTGTGATGTCACCGGGACCCAGTTGTCACATTAGGTATCAGAGGTGGTACCCAGCCTTAAGTGCAGTGCGCTGCCTGGGTTGAGATATAGGGCTCACAACGAGGACGTTGTTCTCTAATGGGGGTGAATGTAACACCCCCAAATGATAAAGGGTTAAATGACTAAATAATATGACTCGTGTCAACAAGGCACACCTTTCTTTTCAGGAGCCTGCCTAATTAGAAATCCACAGTTAAGTGTGTTTGGCCTATAGTAGTGATCAGGATGGGGGACCTTCTAGGAAGTTTCCTAGTGTGTGTGTGTGAGTGAGGAAAAATCACACTGGAAAGGACATGTGTTGGCCTGTGGGGAATGACATTATTCAGTTGACTCATTCAAGCAATGTGGGTGGACACTTTGGTGGAGACCATGTGTCTGCGGGGCAACTGGTGGTACCTGGTGGGCCCGGACCCGACGACCATGTTAATGCAGGGTGTTTGTGCTGTTACAAGGACCCAGTTGTCAATATATATATATATTGATGCTTACCTATGACATTTAGTTATTACTATGTATTTTTATCATGGGATTTTTATGTTAATTTACTAAATGATATGACTCATGTCAACAAAGTACACCTTCCTTTTCGAAAGCCTACCTGATTAGAACTCCACAGTTAAGTGTGCTTGGCCTGTTGTAGTAATCAGGATGGGGGGACCTTCTGGGAAGTTTCTGAAGCTGTGTGTGAGTAAGGAAAAATCACATCGTAAAGGACATGTGTTGGCCTATGGGGAATTTTATTAGTAAGATGACCCATTCAGGCAATGTAGGTGGAAACTTTGGTGGGGACCACGTGTCTGCGGGGCAACTGGTGGTACCTGGCGGGCAAGGACCTGATGACCATGTCAATGTAGGTTTTCTATGATGTTACTAGGACCCAGTTGTCACAATATATATATATATATATATATATATTGATGTTTACCTTTTACATTTATTTCATACTATGAATTTTTCTCATGGGATTTTCATGTTAATTTACTAAATGATATGACTCATGTCAACAAAGCGCACCTTCCTTTTTGAGATCCTACCTTATTAAAACTCCACAGTTAAGCGTGCTTGTCCTCTAGTAGTGATCTGGATGCGGGGACCTTCTGGCAAGTTTCCTAGGGTGTGTGTGAGTGAGTACAAATCATGTCGGAAATGAAATTTGTTGGCCTGTGGGGACTATCATTAGTCAGATGACTCGTTCAGGCAATATGGGTAGACCCTTTGGTTGGGACCAAGTGTCTGCAGGAAAACTGGTGGTACCTGATGGGCTTGGACCCAACGACCATATTAAGGTGGGGTGTCTGTGTGTGAGTGAAGACAAATCTCCCTAGAAAAGACATGTGTTGTTCTGTGGGGACTGTCATTAGTCATATGACCCATTTAGGAAATGGGGGTGGACCCTTTGGTGGGGACCACGTGTCTATAGGGCCACTGGTGGTACCTGGCGGGCCAGGACCCGATGACCAAGTTAAGGCGGGGTGTCTGTACTATCATCGGGACCCAGTTGTCACAATATATATATATATATACTTTGATGTTTACCTGTGACATTTAGTTCATACTACTTCTTTTTCTCATGGGATTTTTGTGTTAAATGACTAAATGATATGACTCATGTCAATAAGGCACACCTTCCTTTTTAGAAGCCTACCAGATTAGAACTCCACAGTTAATCATGATTATCCTGTAGTAGTGATCAGGATGGGGGACCTTATGGGAAGTTTCCTAGGGTGTGTGTGTGTAAGGACAAAGCACACTGGAAGGGACATGTGTTGGAATGTGGGGGCTTTCATTAGTCAGATTACCCGTTCAGGCAATATGGGTGGACCCTTTGGTGGGAACATGTGTCTACGGGACAACTGGTAGTACCTAGAGGTCCAGGACCTAAAGACCATGTTAAGGTACTTTGATGCCTACCTGTGACATTTAGTTCTTACTATGACTTTTTCCCATGGAATTTTTGTGTTTTTCATTCACTTTACATCTTTAACAATTCTACTTACCCATAGTTGTAGGTTATTTTTATATGATTGATTTGTTATAGACACCATTAGTGGTGACCCAGTTGTCACAATATGTATATATTTATATATATATATATATATATATATACTTTGATGCTTACCTGTGACATTTAGTTATTACCACGACTGTTTCTCATGGGATTTTCATGTTTTTCATTCACTTTACATCATTACCAAATACACTTACACATATTTGTAGGTTATTTTTATATGCTAGATTGCTTATAGACACCATTAGTGGTGGCTTAATAAGTATATCTCACACCCTGTTTGGGAATGTGTTAGCCTGTGGGGACTGTCATTAGTCAGATGACTCATTTATGCATGTGGGTGGACCCTTGGGTGGGGACCACGTGTCAGTGGGGCAACTGGTGGTACCTGACGGGCCAGGACCTGATATCCATGCTAAGGCGTGGTGACATTTAGTTCTTACTACTGATTTTTCTCATGGGATTTTCATGTTTTCCATTCACTTTACATCTTTACCAATTATACTTACACATATTTTTAGGTTATTTTCATATGCTAGATTTGTTATAGACACCATTAGTGGTGTCTTACTAAGTATATATCACACCCTGTTTGAGACACCTATGTTACCTCAAAAGACATCACGATTATAGGTAGGGATAAGGGAATGGGCTCAGTCATGTGTTGGCCTATGGGGACTGTTATTAGTCAGATGACCCGATGAGGCAATGTGGGTGGACCCTTGAGTGGGGACCACGTGTCTGTGGGGCAACTGGTGGTACCTGGTGGGCCAGGACCTGGTGACCATGTTATGGCGGGGTGTATGTGCTGTCACCGAGACCCAGTTTTCACAATATATATATATATATATATATATAATTTGATTCTTACATATGACATTCAGTTCTTACTACGACTTTTTATTATGAGATTTTCATATTTTTCATTCACTTTATATGTTTACCAATTATAGTTACTCATAGATGTAGGTTATTTTTATATTCTAGATTGGTTATGGACACCATTAGTGGGGGCTTACTAAGTATATCTCACACCCTGTTTGATCCACCATTGGTACCTAAAAAGACATCATGACAATAGGTAGGGATAAGTGTGTGGGCCCAATCATGTGTTAGCCAGTGGGGACTATCATTTGTCAGATGACCCGTTTAGAAAATGTGGGTGGAATCTTGGGTGGGGACCATGTGTCTGCGGGGCAACTGGTGGTACCTAGCACACCGGGACCCGACGACCATGTTAAGGTGGGGTGTCTGTGTTGTCACCAGGACCTAGTTATCACAATATATATATATATACATTGACTCTTATATGTGACATTTAGTTCTTACTACGGCTTTTTCTCATGGCATTTTTGTGTTTTTCATTCACTTTACATGTTAACCAATTGTACTTACACGTAGTTGTAGGCTATTTTAATATGCTATATTTTTATAGTCACCATTATTGGTGGATTACTAATTATATCTCACACCCTGTTTGGGACAGCTATGGTACCTGAAAAAACTTCATGATTATAGGTAGGGACAAGGCTATGGTCCCAGTCATGGATTCTTGATTGCTTATAGCATGGGATTACGGAAGCATAGTAATGATACTTGGATGGTGATTCTATAAGAGATTTAATTTTTTTGACTTTTTTATTTTTGATAAATATAGTGTATGGGGTGCCTACTTCCATGTATTTCCTGCTATTTTTTAATAACTCCATGACATACTCATCATTTTTTATACGGTTCCACTTTTGGTTTGAAATATATTATCGCTATCTAGATGATTAACCATTTATTTTTAGATGATATTTTGCTTCTGATATTTATTTACTATCTCAGCACCTTTCCTATATGATCATGAGGTCATATTTCTCCCACTATATCCCATTCAAACCTTACTCTTATTCAGTAGCCTCTAGAATATGGGGAGTTGTGCTTGATGCCATTTGACCACTAAGTTTAGTTACTAATGATTGAATCAGGTCTGGGAAATTACATAGTGGTACCATATGTTTATTTTCTTTTCCTTACTCTTTTAGGATGGTAGAAAGGAGACTATGATGTGTAAGAAATTGGAAATGATCATGTTATTGGGATTAACTAAAAAAATAGGGAAAATATAAATTACCTTGGATGGGACTTGATGTTCTGGTTTCTACCTGTTACAGTTGTTTAGATTCCACAGTAGGGTGATGCACATGATATGTGATGTTATTATTATTATGATGTTGGATTTCATTTTGAACATGGCTCGGTGTGGAAAGGAATAATTAATCCTGTAACATTTTAGGAGCCTTATTTGATTAATATGTCTTACATTATATCATTCCATGTATGCTTTATGTCTTGATACATGATAACTGTTTTATCTACCTTTAGTGATATATTTATTAGTAAAATAATTTTTCTATAGGAAAAGTGGATTGAATATTTGGTTATTAAAGTGTCTAAATCAACCTAATTGGGGTTTTCCCATATAAGTTGATGATAAAACCTTAATTAACCAATTATTGTCATGTTTGAGTTATGTAACATATGTTATATAGACTAGAACATTATTTTCTCTAGAATACATGTATTCTATTTATAATCCAAATATTTCATGTACCTTTATAGATTTCGAATGATGAATTATCTAGTCATATCATCTTATACTGCCTATTAAATTCTACTATCAAATGTAAAGTTTTGGATACAGTTAAGTGAACTAACAATTTAAATTTATAAACCATGTACTTTTATAAATTAGGAATGATACTTCGATTAAATAGTAAATTATGAAAATGAAAGAATTGATAAATATTAAATTTTAATATAGTCATAATTAAATGGGGATTCCATTTGAAATATAAAGGTGTTTTCCTCAATAACATGCAGTTGACAGTCCATCTATCAGGAGCCTTTTAGTGAAATGGAGAGCTTTACCTAGACCCGACCTTATCAGTGGGAAATAGGCAGTGTCGCCCATGTTCTTTATGATTTTTCCAATCACCCATACCAGAATTTATGAGCAAGTATAGGGGTGTGAATCTCATATAGGAAGTCTTTTACCTATCCTATTCATGTATTTGTAATCGTAGTCACTATAAAATTATATTTAGGGATTTCTCTTGGTCTTTACATAGTTATACCACCATGATTTCCTCAATTCATGTACCGGAGGGTGGTGATTCAATGCTACAAAGGTGGTGGGACCAGATCTACTAGGATTACTACTAGTAGTGCCACCAATGTCACCTCCTATTATCATGGATGTGAAAAACAAAACCCAGTTTTGAGGGGGAATTTCTATGGATTATACGGACTATATAAAAAGCTCTGTAACTTTCATCTTATATGTAAGAGCTGATGACAGAGTTTTAGAATCATTATCCACCTATGTTTTTAAGGGATGTTTGTCCTTAGGCTGTATATTCTTGGTTAGAGTTCAAGTTAACTATCATCAAGCACCTTGAGACATCTCCTGAGAGGAAAGTGAATCTCGCTATGTATATGCTTCAAGATTCTTCTAAGCGATGGTGGTATGTTTTCACCCAACAAAATTGTCATCATGGAAGGGCTTGGGATATATCCCTAATAGTTATATATTAATAATTCTACCCTGAGACATTGAGGGATTTTTATGTCATGGATTTCATGAATCTACAACAGGGTTCTAATTCTGCTATAGATTACTCATATTTTTTTATAAATCCTCAGAGGTTTGTGCCTATATATACGTCTAATGATCTGTTTAATGTAATAAATTTTAAGTATGGTCTCAAGAATCCAATTCAATCTTAGGTGAATTTTTTTTGGTTTATTATCATGTTTAGTATAATAAATTGGGCTCTTATTACAGAGCATAACCTGAGGGACGTTAGAGGTCCAAATCAAAGTGGACCAGCTTCTAGAACTAGTAGTACAGTATATAGTGGTAGGAAGCACTGTTTAAAGACTACTGTAGAGTTTAGTACTAGTCATAGTGCACATACTGGTGATTTTGTAGTCTGACATCCATGTGGGTAGTAGAGGCATGTTAAACCTCACTATGAGAGAGCCCCATTTGAGTGTAGATATTGTGAAAGGATTGGACATTTACATTGGTTTTTAATAATCATACCACCATTATATAATAAAAGAGGATCATCACTAAATATAGTTCCTAGAGTAGGATCGGAAGCCCTACATTAGGCAGGGATCTGGAGTGTTACTATCAAGTTAGGTTGTGGAGGTGGTAATCGATGTGGGATCCAGACACCAATTTTATAGCATCAGCAAAAAGGACTTGATAAAGTAAGTCATGTTGTATCTCTAGTTTGTGTAATTGGCTAGGTTTATGCAGAAAAGCATATTCCAAGGGATCATAGTCATGAACCTTATAAAACTGAGATATTATTTTAGTAGCATCTACCTTCGTATATATTTTTTTTGATATAGAAGCTTCAAATTATTTTATCTCTTTGGGTGTCATAGAAAGTATCATGCTATAAATTAAGTACTTTTGGGGGGTGATGACCCTTTACACTCTTTTGGGTATGCGTTCTGGTAGTGTACTCTAGTGTAAGGAGTTCCCCCTTGAAATAGGTGGCTATAAATTTTTATGAAACTTCTTCATCCTTGTGATGTCTAGTTTTGACATTATAATCAAGATAGACTAGTTATATCTTTATCCTTCCATTGTGGATTACTATCATTATATGGTGACATTCACATCACCATTAGGTGGTACTAATATTCATAAGGGTTATTTTAATGTCTATGTAGGTAGAGGACTACCAGAACATTTTGGACTAGGTGGAGTGACAACCCATATTACTAGCCTTCGTATAGATGACTAGGGAACACATCAAGATAATTTCCCTTCGGTAGTACATCTTTTTAGGGATATATTCCTAATGAATTTTTCTAATTTACCTCATAGTGAGATGTGGATTTCTCTATTGATTTGTTTCTAGTATTTTTACTAGATGAAATTCTAAATTATTGGACGGACACTACTAAGTTGTAGAAGCTTATTAGATAGCACAGAGACTTAGGAGATAATGGTTTAATATGGCATAGTACTACTCCCTGGGGTTCACCAGTCCTTTTCACCAAGAATAAATAATGAACCCTAAAGCTTTGGGTGGATTTCCATAATTTTAATCAGCTTACTATGAAGAACCAATAACATTTTCCTCTTATAAAGGACCTCTTTTATCAGCTCCGATATCATCATGAGTTCTCAAAAATTTATTTTAGGTCACGTTATCCAAAGTTACATGTTATACCTTTAGAAAAAACTTGTACAGTGTTCCAAATCATGTCTAGTCCTTATGAGTATATATTTTTATTTTTTGGTCACATTAATGCACAAACCATTTTCATGGCTAGGATGAATAATTTTTTTCACATGTATTTGGATTTTTTTATAGATAACTTCCTAGATGATATCTTATTTTATTCTCATACTTGACCCTTCTATGAAAAACATCTATATATAATTATGAATAAGAGAGCACCAGATGTATTTGATGGTTAGTTAATTCCACTTTTTTGTCGATAAGGTGCACTTTCTAGGTCACATAATATAAGTTGAAAGAGAATCAGTTAAACCGGAGAAGGTGATCATCTATTCCTTCATTTTATTCTAATTATAGCAGAACCAAGGGCTGATACTATATGTGTATTCTACTACAGGAATAAGGTAGGTGGTCTATAAATTTTACCTAATGTTTCATCATAAATTAAACTATCACCAATGTATAGCACACTCTCCATGTGTTTATCCTAAATCAAATGATAATCCTTAAATTAATTATTTCACCTTAATTATGATTCCCTTTATCTCCTAGAATTGGTTAATGGTTTTCAACCTCTACCCAAGACACCCATGAGGTTTGTTATTTTATCTAACCTACGATAAAGCCACCCCTTTGGGTGTCTGAGCTCCCCATATACTAGTGAGAACCTATTTTAAATTAAATGAGATAATTAGAGATGTACATTCCTCAATTTCCATGACTTTATATGTTATTAATGTTATTAAATGATAATGTAGAATGAGATTGATATTATTTTAGATCATTTCGTTTTATATTGATAATTTTAATTGTGTATGGACACAAACGTAGCCCCTACCAGTTTACATTACTTACAAGATGTTGGACATCTTGATATGGAACTGAATTCTTAAGAAGGTATGGAACCTACCCCATTATGTTATGGAACCAACTATGGGATTGAGGTATGGAAACATTGACTATTAGGTAGGATCATTCATGGTATGTCATCGATGAGGAAGATCGAGTAATGGAATCTATGACTTCTATATAAATTCAAATGTTTAGATATAGCTCACCCTAGTTATCACCTTATGACTAAAACCATATAGGTATATTACTCATTTCATATGTGGAATATGTCAATCTAGTTACAACCTACTGTTGAGATTTTATATATATTCCTTAATGATTACCTTTCATATTCTATTCATACTATATATTGTACTTATAGACTTTTCGAATTTTTCATTCACTTTACATCTTTACCTATTATAACGACACATTGTTATAGATTATTTTCACAGGTTATATTTTTTATAGACACCTTTGTCGGTGACCTACATAGTACATCTCACACCCTATTTGGGATTCTTACGATACTTCAGTAGACATCATGATTTCAGGTTGGAACAAGGGTAACAGAATAGTAATGTATTATTAATTGATTATATAATGAGAGAATGGGAATACAAGACTGGGACTTAGATCATGAGGCTATTGGATATATACTTTTGTCACTTTTTTAATTTTGATACATGTAGTTTTATAGATGCCTACTATCATGTATTTACTTAAATTTTTGTATCTCTCCATGAAATTCTCATAATTTTGTATATGGTGCTACTTTTTCCTTGAAATATATTATTATTGTCCAGATGATTTACCTTCCACTATTAGTTGATATTACATGTCCACTATTTATATCTTATCTCACCATTGTTGCAATTTTATCATGAGGTTATATTCTCCCCACAATACCATCATGTACCCTCACTGCTAGTTGGAAGCCAGTAACATGCATGGAGGAACACTTGAGGCCATGAGACTAATTAGGTTCGATTACTTATGAGTGAATTGGGTTCGGGATGATATAGTTAAATTGAAAGTGATGAATAATTCTAACTAAATTATAAATATTATATGTTCTTTCCAATTATAAAATAAATAAATCGGTTATAAACTGATTATAAATTAAAATAAATATCATTTGAAATCAAAATAAAATGTTTTCTAAAAACAATATTTTTCTAAAAAGGGATTTCATCATGATTTGTGCACTTCTATTGAAATTAATTTTTATCACTTTTAGAAAATTTACATGAAAACATGAACTTAATTATCGAAATCATCATGTAAAGAAGTTATCTTAGATTGGATTTTTGATAATTTTCTAAAAAGAATAATTTTATGATGAATAGTGAAAAATATTGATTTTTATTTGTAACTGCCTTCTCAATTAATGTATTTATAAAGTACCATTTTGTTTTAAATAGTTCTAGAAGTAAAATTGGTTCAATTATATTATTATTGTTCCAATTTAGTTCACTAGATTCAGTTTTATGTTTATTTCTTTTAATAAAACATTTTAGGCTTAAGAAAACCATTTTTTCATCGAACATGAGGGTTTAAATTTAAATTAAATTATAACACTTCTATGAATTATTTAATAAATTAATTTGGGATTCCATCCAACCCAACATCATACCATTTTTTATATAAGTCTTGAAATAAATTTTTGATCCCCATGGGTGAGAAACTAGTATCAGGCATCAAAATAATCTAGATGGGAACAATTTAGCTGAATAGAAACCAGGATCAAATAAAAAACAGAACACATAGAACAACTAAAAACTAAACATCAATAAATATACCATATAATCCAGATACAATAGCTTAAAAAAATATAAACTGAATACAAAACTACAACCAAACTATGAAACATCATTTTCATGTGACCTCTTCGTTACCACAAACTATAAGGCTATCCAACTCTAATGGAAAACTGAACTAGAAATCTGAACCATCAAAACAATTTGTGTCTACTAAAACTAAGTGGCACAAGTAGGGTGTGAGATTAAACATCTCAGTTGGTAATAACCACAAAGCCTATGAATTTTCTTTCCAAAAATATTCCACAAACACTAGTTTGAAATGCATTCGTAAAATAGGGTTGTAATTACATGGAACAACTAAACATAGATTTCGACAATTTTTCATTCCAAAAAAACACATGCATCTTTAATTTTATAAAAAAAAACTTTTCACAACCCAATTCAAAACCCAATCCCAAATGAAAATCCATACCATGTGACCTACAAGGGGCTGTTATGAATGTAACGAAAACAGAACAAGCAGGCATAAACAAGTAGGGATATTGACCTATAAGAAGCAAAAGAAAAACAAAATAAAGAGGTAGAAAATCATGGGAATTTCCTAAATATCAATAGAAGAAATATTAAGAAATAATTAGGGCATACCCACCTATCGAAATATAGTGCAGCTCCAAGTCAACAATCAACTAGCCACTCTAAACTATCCATTCTAAAGAAACATCCCACCTGTTCTCTCAGTACATCTTGGGGGTACTAATCAATTTGATTGGGGTTGACAAGAAACTGTCACCCAACCCCCAATATAATTTCTAGGAATCTCATTAGAATAATACTTGATGAAACATGGTATAGACATTTTAACCCACAACAACCTCATGCATGATCTACTAGAGGGGAATGCATCCCAAGATATAGTGGTTTCCAAATCAAAATAGAATTACCATTCATGATTCACTAGAGGGGATCCCATACCATGGTCTAGTGGTATCCAAACATAATAAAAGTCATTACAAACACACGTTAAAATCCACTTATTTCACGAGAACATTCATTCAACAATTAAATCTCACATGGAGACTGCCATTTTTTCATAATAAAAACCACTTTCCATGTTATTTTAAAATACCAATTGGGCCTTCACACTACCCATGTGTTTAATCCATTTTCAAAAAAATTCCAAGATTCCCCTAGGGAACTTACATCACTTGAGTTTCAAAACCAATTTCCAAAAAAAATCCAAATCCAACATACAACACCAATTCAAATGCATAATACCAAAATGACCTTTGTATTTCAAATCCAAGTCATTTCTAAGCCAAAGTTAAAACATTCAACAACATGAAAAGTTATAAAAGGTCTTATACACCATTTAATATCCAAAACACATGTTAAAGTTCCAAAAGGGCCAATATTTAGAGAAAACATTTTAAACTACATTTAAATTCACTCATACAACCAATGTTATTTGGAAGCACATTTCACAACACTTACAAAAATCCTTAAAACCCATTTGGAAACATGAAAATAAAAACCTGATGATATACACCCATTTACATGGGAAAATATATTTTAAAATTCATATTCACAATAAAAACAGTTTAAAATTTTTATTCACAACACTTATGTGATTCACAACACATTTAGGTTCATAAAAAGGAATCAAACCTGACAAAAAATCAATTTATTTTGAAAGACTAACTTTTCACACCTTATCACCATTGAATCCCTTCGAAAAAAACAAATCTTTCAAACAAGGAATAAATCACATTCAAGAAGTCCCATAATAAAAAACTCATGAAACATAACCAATATCCCTTAGAAATCCTACAGTCTTCACATGAGCATCTCAAAACATTTTTAAAACATATTGTTAAACAATCCATATAACACATTTATAAGGAAAAGAAAAAGGTAAACTTGAAACAAAATCAACATATTTTTTAAATACATATACCATCACATGATTACTTAAAATTACTATGAAAAACAAAATTTACTTAAAGAACCCTTTTTTAAAGAAGGAACACTTTCTTTTAAACCAATTCAACAAGCCACTAATAAGCCTCCCATCATATATGTGACCAATTTCTACATACAAAATCCAATTCACAACTCAACCTCATTAACAAAGCTAACCAATGGGAAACACCACCCAAAGCACCCATTTTACCTTTAAAATGAAAATTAACATTTTATCAAACACCTTATGTGCATACATATATAGGAATGTTTAAGAAACCCATTTTTAAACCATTTAACATCGAGTTTTCAAAATAAAAACACTATACCAAACCAATAAAACACACCAAAAGAGTGTGAAACACATTTATACGTTTTTTAGAATCACCCAAGAATCAAATGGAATTTGATGAAAAATAAATGGTTGGAGACACCTACCTCAGTGATGTGTTAATGTGAAAAAACTTTGGGAGAAGGAAAAACACACCCCAATAGACAATCTGCACACCCTAACATCAAAGAAACACAATCCAACATTAAAACTATAACACTTAGATTTCATACAAGGAGAAAACCCCACCAAAATAATCCATAAAGACAAGATAAAAGGAAGGGGATAATATAAAATCAACCAAACTCAAAGGAACATACCAAGGGGCCTTTAAGAAGAATTTATTCAGGATGGGGAGCAAGGGAGAGGGGGTTTTGTTGCCCCCTGGTGTGATTAGGCTGAATGAGGGAGTATAATGAATATATAGGGGTAAAAAGTGGAGGGTAAAAATATTAATTTCAAACTTTTAATGACGTAATAAACTCACATGGTTTGACAAATATTTTACTGACTGTGTGCACTATACTGGAGATGAGGGCACCACACACAGGTTGTCTACACGGTCTCACAAACTATGCACCAACTATTCTAAACATTACTATCTAGGATATAGAATTAAATGCATGCTTTTCATACAGTTTCCTCTAATTTTGTGTAGGTTGTGTTCCATTCCATTGGAATTGACCCTTAAGTTGCACGATTTACCAAAGTCCTAACGTGGTTTAAGATGATTCATTATCAAACTGTGCATGTCAAGTTGTGCAAGATTAAAATGGAGTTAAAACATCTTCTTCCTTATGAGGATGCATAGTTAAGCCTCAAACTATTCTCACAAACACTTCATGGGCCAAAAGTTACCCAAAACAACGAAAATTAAAAAAACAATAGTGAACTCAACATGAACTTCAACAAATGTATCCAAATACGATAAATTAATAAAAGAAAAAAACTTTTGTGGTCAGGTGTGATAATTATCCACACCAAAGACACATTCATCCCTCAAAAATACACCCATCTATAGGAGGAAAAAATATCACGGTTAAATAGTGATGAGATCAAATGGAACAATAGTCCATGGTGTGGCATTTCACTCCACAAGTCACAGCTAGCCATTTATAGAGAAAATTACTACATAAAGAACAATGGGAGAACTAGATAGGGTTATCCCCACTATAAGAACCTGAATAACACAACCAGCAATAAAACTCCCAACATAGTTCCACCAACATGGGAACTCCCAACCCAAACATCAAATTTTTTTCACATGTTGAACAACACTACCACCAATACTAAGAATTTACCCACATAAGCTAGAACACCCAACAAAAGGGGAAACATATGGAGGGAAATAAAACCAAACTATAAAAAAACCATAATTCTTTAACTCCATAGGAATCAAATATCTTGAAAACAAGTACAAATGAGAACCATAACTGATCCGAAAAAAAAGGCTAAGAGCATACAAGAAAGAGATACAAACCCAAAAGACCATTAAATGGGAAAAACAATTTGAATTATAAAATTAAAAAATTCCAAGTCCATTACAACAAGGAAAACATATATAAGAGGACTTAAAACGTTATATACTATCTTGGGAGACAAAATTTGGACCACAAACCCACATCCAATGATCCCGGACTATATGTAAGCTCCACTCTAGGACCTATGGATGAATCCTTGATGACTGAAGAATCCATTAACCCATAGTTAGGCACTAAAATCCTCTAATTAAGGCTTCCTCCTTATTCAATTATTCTTATAAAACTTCTCAATATGACCCGAATATACATAGTGACGAAAAGACTTCAAAGCGTTATGACAAGATGGATTCTAATGCCTGAAAATACTCCACTGAAAGCACACAAATGACTGTACCAATGAGTGGGAATATAGATCCAATGAAGGATATTTTTCAAAAATGGGTTCCTGTATCACACACTTCTCACCATAGGGGGAGCCTTTAGAGCACCAAACACCACTGATTTCACCTAAGGGACCAACTCGGCAAAGAACACCCCATCTACCAATTTCTTGAACTAAACTTCCTTATATGAGAAAACTCACTCCTTAATCTTTGGATGGAGACCCCGAAATATAGGAAGATCTTTAAAATGATCCAATGAGGTTACTTTTAGAGGGAAAGAAACCATATCATTAAATTGTTCAATATAAGCCTTCACTATCCATTGGCCATGATGAATACACAACAACTCTACCACCATCCTTGTCTTAACCTCCTCATGTATGAACCATTGGATGAATGTGGTATTAAATGATTACTAAGACATCCCATGTTTTTATGATATTAGGATAATAACCTTCCACTGATCCAAGTCAGGTCCCTCAAATGAACCCTTAATAGCAAGGACCCTTTCAAATTTGGGAGTTCCCAATTATCTAAAGACACTCTGGACTTCCTCAATCCATTCCAATAAATCTAACTTACCTCACTCACCATAGAAGATATAAAAAAATTGATAGAAACCAGAAACTAGGATTGACCCATTATAAACTTAAGGACCATTTCTGGAGGCATGTTCTAAATAACAAAAGTAACATGAAAACATAATCAACATTGACCAGTAACATAACTAAAAAGAAAATCTCAAGAAAAATTATAGTCTAACAAGCCAAACATCAAAAATATAACCAAAATACTCTTTTAAAAAAAATTCACTTCAAATTTTCAAAATTTTCCTCTTACAAGGCTACTTTCAAAATTCCAAAACCCATTTCTCAATCCAACCCATACATACAATTCCATCTTTATAAGAAAACCCATTCCCAAAAATAATTCCCCCTTTTGAAAAAATCTATTGTCACGACCCGTCCTCGGGGCCCGTGCCGTGACTACCCCAAGCCCGCCTTCCATAGGCCAGGGGTTGGCGACTAGCACCAAAGGCGTAAAATCCCGATAACTGGGAAGGCATTTCCTTTATAAAGAAAACAAGCACCACAGAGTACAGGCGGAAGTAAAACACTAAGTACAAAAAGAAGAGCTGAAAAGTAAAAGGGGCCGGAAATACAAGCCCAACTGTAAAGTACAACTCGAAAGGGAAAACAGCGACTGAAAAGTAAAGCTGCTACGCTGAGATGTCCACTGGAAATCCCACCTGAAGGGTGGGTACAGATAGCTCTTCTGCTCCTCGGGTCCCGCCGTCTGCTCCAAGTATGACCCGCCCAGTGGTCTGCCTCTGGGTACCGCCTCGTCGTATAGTCCACCTCCAGGTACCGTCCAGTCCTCGAACACTCGGCCTCTGCCAGTACTGGCCGTCGTCTGCAACCAACACAACGAGGTGCGGGCATAGCCCGTGCAGGGGTGAGTATAACGATACTCAGTAGGGACCCCGAGACCCTCAAGGTCTCACTAAAACCAACAAGGATAAACACAAGAAGATCTCAACAGATAAACCCTACTTAGGTATATGCCCATACATATACCTAAGTTATCAAGTAACCCATCTCAATCATGAGGAAACACAAGGATTGTGAAATCGACGGATAACCACTACCCGGGTATATGCCCATACATATACCAAAGTTAGCAAGTGACCCATCTCAATCATGAAGTAAACACAAGGTCAAAAGTCTCAGCTCAAACCAGGATTTTCATTATCGAAACCGTAACTGCTGAAGAGCTCCGTCTCTAGAGTGTACAGTGGTCCTGTCACGACTCTGAGGCTGCCGCTCACTAACCTAGGACTGCTGAGGTACTCCTCCTGTCGAGTACTGCGGGTTTGCGGCCAACTACCGGGCGCTCCGTCCGCTGAGGGTCTGTCGCCAAATACCGGGCGCTACCCAGATAGCCTGCTGAGGTACTCCTCCTGTCGAGTACCGCGGGTCTGCTGCCAACTACCAGGCGCTCCGTCCGCCGTGGGTCTGCCGCCAAATACCGGGCGCTCCGTCCACTGGGCTAGTCGACTCACTCCAAGTCGAGTCGGTCAAGCAGTCGTCAGGTCTCAGCCGGCTACACGGTCTACGTACTCTGCACGCTCGTCTCCACCGTCGCGGGTCTGTCGCTACAACCAAGCGCACACACTCCGTAGAGTATCGCGGGTCCGCCGCTACAACCAAGCTCTCCACCGCCAAGGGTCTGCTGCTGCATCCAAGCGCACCACCACTGTCAAGTACCACGGGTCCGCTCCACGAGCTACTGGTCGATACTCCAAGTATCACAAGGTCCCGCGAAGAAGTTCCTCAAAGGTCCGCCTCGTCACAGGGGTCTCAACGCAACAGACGGCGCGTCGATCGGACGCCCGGTCTGTGAGTTAATAGTCTTTTCGTCCCAGGGGCCTGGTTGGTTTCGAGTGCGAACCAATCCCGGCCGTATCTCAACTGTACCCCGAACTCCCATAGGGTAAACTCAAAGGGACCGTTACTCAACGTAACCACCAACGCCGCTGACGGTCCGTCAAGCGGACGTCCTGTCTGAAAGATATCAGCTTTCCCGTTCCAGGGGCCCGGTTGGATTTCGGGAACAATCCAACCCGGCCATACTCCGACTGCATCCAAAACTCGGGCGGAGTATGTCAAAAGTTCCGTCTCATCAAGAGGAAGTCAACGAAACAGACGGCGCGTCAATCGGACGCCCGGTCTGTGAGTTATTGGCATTTTCGTCTCCGGGGCCCGGTTGGTTTTTAAAGCAAAACCAACCCGACCGTACTCCACCTGCGTCCAAACCTCGGGCGGAGTATGCCAAAAGATCCGTCTCATTAAGAGGAACGCAACGCGACTGACGGCGCGTCAATCGGACGCTCGTGGCTCAAGATATGAGCGTTTCCGCTCCGAAGGCCCGGTTGGTTTCGTGAACGAACCAACCCGGCCGAACTCAAAGTAAACCGAAACCTTGAGTGCGACATACCGAAACGACCGTCTCGATCCAAGGATCGCGTTGCCGCAGACGGTTCGTCATTCGGTGGTCCGAGGCTCAAGTTATGGGCCAAAAACCAAATCAGGTTCGAAACGGGGGGTCCGGGTCCGGGCCGACCTGGCCCGACCCCCCCCCCCCCCCGGGTGGCGCGGTGGCCGGCGGCGGCGGGCGGCGGCGCGGCGGTGGCGGCGCGGCGGCGGGCCGCGCGGCGGCGGCGGCGGCGGGCCGCGTGGCGGCGGCGGCGGGCCGCGGCGCTCGCGGGAGGCACGCGGGGGCTAAGCCCCGCGTTTTTGTCAAGTGGCACGGCCTTGTGCCGTGCCTTGCAAAAGAAACGGCCCCCCACAAATGGGGGCCGGCTGGACGAACCGGGGGGGCTTTGCCCCCCCCTCCTTTAAATGAACCGCCCCCCTCATTAAGAGGGGGGTTTGGAGAACCGGCCGGGGGTTTAATCCCCCGGTTTTTATGACATCCGGCCGGCCCGCTGGCCGGCCGGTTTTTACCAACGGGACCGGAAATTCCGGTCCCGCCCTCGACTTCCGACGCCGGCGGCCCGGCCGCCGGTCTTTCCTTCCGCCGCGGCCCGGAACCGGCCGCGGTCTCCTCGTCCCGCCGCGGCCCGGAACCGGCCGCGGTCTTCTCGTCCGGCACGGTGCGACGGCACCGCGCCCCTTTCGCCGTGCCATGAATCCTTCCAACGCGGCGCGACGGCGTCGCGTTCTTGAAGACTCTTCTCGGCGAAGCGCGACGGCGTTGCGTAAAATAAAAGAACGATCGTCCGCGTGGTGCGACGGCACCACGCTACTTGTTTCCACCAGCATAAACAAACATGAACGATGGAGGGGGGATTCGGCCGTGTTCGTGCGGTCCGGCCCCCCTCACGTTAAAGAAATAAAAACGAAACTTAAATAAATAAGCCACACGTTATACTTATCATTCATGATCAAGAAAAGGAGTAAGGAAACCAAAATGAAAACAAAAACCCCTACCTCGGGTTTTAGATTCAAAGGTTCGGCTACGCTCCGCGGAAGACGGCGTCGCGGAGGTCGGTTGTCGCGGTCGTCGTTCGTCAAATCCGTTGACGAAGAGTTAAGCCCGAAAAGACACGTCGCTGGCGGATCTTCGTTTGCCGACGAAGAAGGTTCGGGGAGGAAGAAGAGGTCCGAAGATACCGGGTCGCCGAGTCGATGATCCATGACGAAGAGTTGTCGTTCTTCGTTGAGGATGAAGACGTTCTTCGTTCTTCGTCAGAGCTTGGAGATGAAGGGAAAGCTCTCCAAAGACAAACAAAGAACTCTGAATAAAATAAGAATACCACTTATTTTATTAACACACAACTCAAAAGGATTTCAAATGTTTGAAATTCAAAAGAGTTAACTCCCAAAATTAATTAAGAGTAACCTAAGCCAATTAATTAGGGGTTAGGTACGTTGAGAGAATTTGAAAAGAAAAGGGGTTCGTGTGGGCCCCACCACACTTAATCCTCCCAAGGGAGGTTAAGTGGGTGTGGGTCCCACTTCCAACCACCTTTGATAGGTTTTTAAATAAGTTAAAATAAAATTTGTATTACACAAATTTTATTTAACTTAACTGAAAAACCCCAAAACGTAACTCTCAACCCGCAACAAACGCAACTCCCAAAAAGGTCTCATTAAGCGAATATCGGCTCTGCGAGTTCATCGGTGCCCTCGGATTTCAATTCCGAGCACCGGATCAAAAGTTAGAAATTCCCGCTCGTTCGTTCACTGAACGTACCCAAGCCAAACTTCGGAAATTAATTCCGGGCACTCCGGGCCTCGGAATCAGGTGCCGTCTGAAACCGCGCTCTTGTAAAATTCTAAAGAAAATTAAGAAAAAAATTTCCCTTGAATTTTACGGGTCTTTACATTACTCCCACCTCAGGGCTTTACGTCCCCGTAAAGCTACATCAAAAACTAGGGAAACAAAAGAGGATACTGAGCACGCATCTGAGCCTCCCGCTCCCAAGTGCTCTCCTGGAGATTCCCGTGCCGCCATCTGTTGCGCACAAGAGGAATCGATCGTCCATGTAGGGCCCGCTCCTGGATGACATGGACCTCCTCTGACGTGGCCTGGACCATCTCTGGTCCCACAAGAGCTGCAAGATTCCTTCTTTGCCGAAAAGAGAAACCTGGTCTCATCCCCTGGATGAACCACATTCTTTGCCTAAAACAGTCATTCCTAACATGGATGATACTAATCCATACCAAGGATGACGTCGTAAGGCCTCGACGCTACTACTAAGAGATCCAACCGTTACTCTCGCCTCCAAGGGTTGAGTCACACTGTCGGCATCAGTGTGTGGTAACTGGGTCTCCTCCAGTAGATGTCTCACAAGTGAGGGTCAAGTCAACAGTCAACTGGAACCTCTTAGTAACATCACAAAAGAGGACAGGAATGAAAACATCACAAAGGATGCGTCTTTTATTATTGCAGCTCATAATACAAGACGCTACACAAAAGCAACATCAACATGGAACTAGAAGTACAAAAGACGTATCCACTAGTTCCTTCCCTGTCCACCTGCTCCCAGATCTCCATGATCGTAAGCTTCAGGTGCCTGAAGCTGTGCTCTCGCATGTCCACCTACTCCCTGTGGTCGGGGTGGACCTCCTGGTGGTGGTGGTGGCAGTGCCTCAAAGCGTCGTCCACCACCTGCTGCTCGGCCAGCTCCTCTGCCTCGTCCGCCTCCTCCCTGCGGACCGCCACGGTCGAACCTCTGCCTCTGCCTAGGTGGTTCCTCAACCGTCTGCTGCTCCTCCGCATGGCGGGTCGGGCAGTCACGAGCCATGTGGCCTTGCCCGCCGCATGCAAAGCACTGTCTTCCACTCAAAAGACTGACTCCGCGCTGTGTGCCCTGCACTGCTGAGCCAGTGCCCTGAGGTCGTTTGCCTGAAGGTCTGGTCTGTCTGAACCCCTGAGTCATCTGTCGGCTACCTGCTACCGAAGACTCTGCTACGTGCCGCCCTGCGGTGGGTCGCTGCGCTGGTGAAGACTCAGCAAGGAAGCTCTCAATCAGAAGTGCCCTCTCCAGTACTCCTGTCTGAGTCGGTATGCTGAGGGAGATCAGCGATGCCCTGATCTCGTGTCTCAAACCCTGCTCGAAGGTCCGGGCCCGGAAGAAGGGGTCCCGTACCATGTCTGTCGAGTACCGAGAAAGGTCGGTGAACCTCGCCGCGTACTGAGCGACCGTCATGCTGCCCTGCCGCAGCTGTAGAAGCTCCTGGATACGTACCGCACGAAGGGTGGCTGGGACGAACTCCGAGCGGAAGAGGCTCTCAAAGTCCGTCCAAAGAAGAGATGCCTCATCGTGCACCTGGAGCATCAAGCTCCACCATCGTCCTGCTGCTGCGTGTAGTAGGCTCGCAGCGAGGATCACCATGAGGTCTGCTGGTGTCCTCACTAGCCTAAACACTCGAACTACTGCCTCCAGCCAGTCCTCTGCTGCCTGGGGATCCGTCTCCCCGCGAAACCTGGGCGGTCGCTGGCGCTGAAACTCATGCAGTGCGCTGAGGCGACGTGCATCGTCAGCGGCTGCTGCTGGAAGCATCGGGGGCTCGGCAGGTAGAGCTACCGCTGGTGCCACTGCTGACAAAGGGCCCTGCACCGAGGCCTCGTCGCTCGGTGGGCTGTCGTCACGTTCGATTCTCGGAACCCTAGCTGGCTGCCGTCGTGGGGCCATCCTGAAAGAAACAACGTAACACGATCAAACGATTATACCTGGTGAGCTGACCTGGTTTGAGCTGTTTTAAGGGGGAAAACCTTTGAAAACACACACGCAATCAGTGTTTTCGTGCACAAAGTCGGAAATCAGTTGTCCGGGTCCTGGTGTATGGATACGTCGGCCGCCCGCACCAACACTGGACTCCCTGAACTGAAAACCACACTCGGTACTCTCAACACTATTGCTTCACAGAAAGAAACATCAGAGTTATAAGTTCTGCGGTAGAACCGAACTCCTCTGATACCAATTTGTCACGACCCGTCCTCGGGGCCCGTGCCGTGACTACCCCAAGCCCGCCTTCCATAGGCCAGGGGTTGGCGACTAGCACCAAAGGCGTAAAATCCCGATAACTGGGAAGGCATTGCCTTTATAAAGAAAACAAGCACCACAGAGTACAGGCGGAAGTAAAACACGAAGTACAAAAAGAAGAGCTGAAAAGTAAAAGGGGCCGGAAATACAAGCCCAACTGTAAAGTACAACTCGAAAGGGAAAACAGCGACTGAAAAGTAAAGCTGCTACGCTGAGATGTCCACTGGAAATCCCACCTGAAGGGTGGGTACAGATAGCTCTTCTGCTCCTCGGGTCCCGCCGTCTGCTCCAAGTATGACCCGCCCAGTGGTCTGCCTCTGGGTACCGCCTCGTCGTCTAGTCCACCTCCAGGTACCGTCCAGTCCTCGAACACTCGGCCTCTGCCAGTACTGGCCATCGTCTGCAACCAACACAACGAGGTGCGGGCATAGCCCGTGCAGGGGTGAGTATAACGATACTCAGTAGGGACCCCGAGACCCTCAAGGTCTCACTAAAACCAACAAGGATAAACACAAGAAGATCTCAACAGATAAACCCTACTTAGGTATATGCCCATACATATACCTAAGTTATCAAGTAACCCATCTCAATCATGAGGAAACACAAGGATTGTGAAATCGACGGATAACCACTACCCGGGTATATGCCCATACATATACCAAAGTTAGCAAGTGACCCATCTCAATCATGAAGTAAACACAAGGTCAAAAGTCTCAGCTCAAACCAGGATTTTCATTATCGAAACCGTAACTGCTGAAGAGCTCCGTCTCTAGAGTGTACAGTGGTCCTGTCACGACTCCGAGGCTGCCGCTCACTAACCTAGGACTGCTGAGGTACTCCTCCTGTCGAGTACTGCGGGTTTGAGGCCAACTACCGGGCGCTCCGTCCGCTGAGGGTCTGTCGCCAAATACCGGGCGCTACCCAGATAGCCTGCTGAGGTACTCCTCCTGTCGAGTACCGCGGGTCTGCTGCCAACTACCAGGCGCTCCGTCCGCCGTGGGTCTGCCGCCAAATACCGGGCGCTCCGTCCACTGGGCTAGTCGACTCACTCCAAGTCGAGTCGGTCAAGCAGTCGTCAGGTCTCAGCCGGCTACACGGTCTCCGTACTCTGCACGCTCGTCTCCACCGTCGCGGGTCTGTCGCTACAACCAAGCGCACACACTCCGTAGAGTATCGTGGGTCCGCCGCTACAACCAAGCTCTCCACCGCCAAGGGTCTGCTGCTGCATCCAAGCGCACCACCACTGTCAAGTACCACGGGTCCGCTCCACGAGCTACTGGTCGATACTCCAAGTATCACAAGGTCCCGCGAAGAAGTGCCTCAAAGGTCCGCCTCGTCACAGGGGTCTCAACGCAACAGACGGCGCGTCGATCGGACGCCCGGTCTGTGAGTTAATAGTCTTTTCGTCCCAGGGGCCTGGTTGGTTTCGAGTGCGAACCAATCCCGGCCGTATCTCAACTGTACCCCGAACTCCCATAGGGTAAACTCAAAGGGACCGTTACTCAACGTAACCACCAACGCCGCTGACGGTCCGTCAAGCGGACGTCCTGTCTGAAAGATATCAGCTTTCCCGTTCCAGGGGCCCGGTTGGATTTCGGGAACAATCCAACCCGGCCATACTCCGACTGCATCCAAAACTCGGGCGGAGTATGTCAAAAGTTCCGTCTCATCAAGAGGAAGTCAACGAAACAGACGGCGCGTCAATCGGACGCCCGGTCTGTGAGTTATTGGCATTTTCGTCTCCGGGGCCCGGTTGGTTTTTAAAGCAAAACCAACCCGACCGTACTCCACCTGCGTCCAAACCTCGGGCGGAGTATGCCAAAAGATCCGTCTCATTAAGAGGAACGCAACGCGACTGACGGCGCGTCAATCGGACGCTCGTGGCTCAAGATATGAGCGTTTCCGCTCCGAAGGCCCGGTTGGTTTCGTGAACGAACAAACCCGGCCGAACTCAAAGTAAACCTAAACCTTGAGTGCGATATACCGAAACGACCGTCTCGATCCAAGGATCGCGTTGCCGCAGACGGTTCGTCATTCGGAGGTCCGAGGCTCAAGTTATGGGCCAAAAACCAAATCAGGTTCGAAACGGGGGGTCCGGGTCCGGGCCGACCCGGCCCGACCCCCCCCCCCCCCCCCCCCGGGTGGCGCGGTGGCCGGCGGCGGCGGCCGGCGGCGGCGGGCGGCGGCGGCGGCGTGCCGCGGGGCGGCGGCGGCGGGCCGCGGCGCTCGCGGGAGGCACGCGGGGGCTAAGCCCCGCGTTTTGTCAAGTGGCACGGCCTTGTGCCGTGCCTTGCAAAAGAAACGGCCCCCCACAAATGGGGGCCGGCTGGACGAACCGGGGGGGCTTTGCCCCCCCCCCCTCCTTTAAATGAACCGCCCCCCTCATTAAGAGGGGGGTTTGGAGAACCGGCCGGGGGTTTAATCCCCCGGTTTTTATGACATCCGGCCGGCCCGCTGGCCGGCCGGTTTTTACCAACGGGACCGGAAATTCCGGTCCCGCCCTCGACTTCCGACGCCGGCGGCCCGGCCGCCGGTCTTTCCTTCCGCCGCGGCCCGGAACCGGCCGCGGTCTCCTCGTCCCGCCGCGGCCCGGAACCGGCCGCGGTCTTCTCGTCCGGCACGGTGCGACGGCACCGCGCCCCTTTCGCCGTGCCATGAATCCTTCCAACGCGGCGCGACGGCGTCGCGTTCTTGAAGACTCTTCTCGGCGAAGCGCGACGGCGTTGCGTAAAATAAAAGAACGATCGTCCGCGTGGTGCGACGGCACCACGCTACTTGTTTCCACCAGCATAAACAAACATGAACGATGGAGGGGGGATTCGGCCATGTTCGTGCGGTCCGGCCCCCCTCACGTTAAAGAAATAAAAACGAAACTTAAATAAATAAGCCACACGTTATACTTATCATTCATGATCAAGAAAAGGAGTAAGGAAACCAAAATGAAAACAAAAACCCCTACCTCGGGTTTTAGATTCAAAGGTTCAGCTACGCTCCGCGGAAGACGGCGTCGCGGAGGTCGGTTGTCGCGGTCGTCGTTCGTCAAATCCGTTGACGAAGAGTTAAGCCCGAAAAGACACGTCGCTGGCGGATCTTCGTTTGCCGACGAAGAAGGTTCGGGGAGGAAGAAGAGGTCCGAAGATACCGGGTCGCCGAGTCGATGATCCTTGACGAAGAGTTGTCGTTCTTCGTTGAGGATGAAGACGTTCTTCGTTCTTCGTCAGAGCTTGGAGATGAAGGGAAAGCTCTCCAAAGACAAACAAAGAACTCTGAATAAAATAATAATACCACTTATTTTATTAACACACAACTCAAAAGGATTTCAAATGTTTGAAATTCAAAAGAGTTAACTCCCAAAATTAATTAAGAGTAACCTAAGCCAATTAATTAGGGGTTAGGTACGTTGAGAGAATTTGAAAAGAAAAGGGGTTCGTGTGGGCCCCACCACACTTAATCCTCCCAAGGGAGGTTAAGTGGGTGTGGGTCCCACTTCCAACCACCTTTGATAGGTTTTTAAATAAGTTAAAATAAAATTTGTATTACACAAATTTTATTTAACTTAACTGAAAAACCCCAAAACGTAACTCTCAACCCGCAACAAACGCAACTCCCAAAAAGGTCTCATTAAGCGAATATCGGCGCTGCGAGTTCATCGGTGCCCTCGGATTTCAATTCCGAGCACCGGATCAAAAGTTAGAAATTCCCGCTCGTTCGTTCACTGAACGTACCCGAGCCAAACTTCGGAAATTAATTCCGGGCACTCCGGGCCTCGGAATCAGGTGCCGTCTGAAACCGCGCTCTTGTAAAATTCTAAAGAAAATTAAGAAAAAAATTTCCCTTGAATTTTACGGGTCTTTACATCTATTACCAAAACCATTTTCTTTTTTAGAAATACCCTTTTTACATAAATAAATTCCAATTCAAAAGCAAATCACACCAGCCACGATTAAACCAAATCACGACTCACACTAAAATTTTGAGATGAAAAACTAGTTTCCATGCATAACCTATAAACATGGTTATTAAGAAATTCCCCAATTAAGAATCAATAACTAAGAGGACCTTGAACCATGTACCCAAACTCTACATGGGTCACTACTCTATTTAAGATCATGACATGATACCATCTCACCTCTATTGTCATTCCTCATCCATTCCCAAAAAACTAAAATAAAATATTCATTTCCTATACAAACCCTAGAAACATGAGGATAAAGGGTTCATGAAATAATTTATTATACCTACCTCTTGATCCCTGAAAGTCCTAGTCTCTGATCTACCTAACACCCCAAATAATTCAGGCCTTCTCTGATACCAATTTGTCAAAAACAAAGTAAACTACCATATTAAACAATATTTTAAATGATCTGATACAAGTCCCAAAGGGATTTCTTGATCCCCATGATCCAAAAACTGGTGTCTTGAATCAAAATAATCTATATGGGAATTATTTACCCTAACTACAGCCAGGATCAAATAAAAAAACAGATCACACAACACAACTAACAACTAAACATTAGAAAATATACCAATTAATCTAGATATAGCAGCTTAAAAATATAAATTGAATACAATAATAAAAATCATACATGTATCATGATCTCCACCTAACCTCTTGGTCACTACAATCCACAAGAGAAACCTTCTCCAAAGGAAAAACAGAACCAGAAACCTGTACCTGAAAAATAGTTCTGGTCTACCGATGTTGAGTGGAACAAGTTGGGTGTGAAATTAATTAGACTAGTAGGTAATAATCACATATTCCATGTGTTTCCTTTCCCAAAACATTCCAAAAACACTAGTTTCAAATACATTCAAAAAATAGGGTTTATATTATTTTGAACAACTAAACAAATATTACCACAATTTTATTTCTTTAAAAACACATATAGCTTTCCTTTTGAAAAACAGCTCCACTTCTCAAAACCCAGTTCAAAACTAAATCAAAAATTCAAATCCATACCAAGTTACCAAAATGGTATATAACTAATGTAAGTAAAACTAAAAAAACAATACATAAAATACCATAGATAGTAACCAACAAGTAGAAGAACAAAAATGAACACACATGTAGATAATCATGGGAATTTCCAAATCACCTCTTGAATAAATCCCTACACATACTTAGATCCTACACATCTATCTACATATGGTGATAATATATAGTTAATAACCAACTAGATGCTCTAAACTAGCCAATATGATGGAACATCCCACTTTCCATCTTAAAAAATCCATGGGTTATCAACCCGTATAATCGGGGTTGACAAGAATCCATTACTCGATCCTCTAGATAATTCCCAAGAATCCCATGACAATAATACTCAACGAAACATGGTATAGAAACCATAACCCATAGCTTCCTATTTCATAATCCACTATAGGGGAATTCCTCACAAGGTCTAGTGGTCTCCAAATCATTACAGTTATCTCATGCATGATCCACTAGAGAGGATCATAACCCATGGTCTAGTGGTCTCCAAACACAAGCCAAGTCATTAAAAACAAAAATGAAAATTTATTTATTTCACAATAACATTCATTGAATAATTAAATCTCACATGGAGACCATTATTTTACCACAATCAAAACCTCTTTCCAAATAGTTTTTAAATTCCAAACGGACCTTCATGCTACCTACTTTTTCAATCCATTTTCCAAAAGATGCCAAGATGCCCACCAGACCCAAACATTACATGAGTTCCATAAATAATTTCTTAAAAAATTCAAATCTAGCTTACAAAAATAATTCTCATGTACAATGTCAAGTGGGCCTTCACATTTCAAATCCAAGCCATTTCTTATCCAAATTGAAAACTTGAAACAACATGAAAAGGTCTCAGATGGGATTCAATACCATTTAACTTCCAAAAAAACCTTAATGTTTAAAATGGACCAATATTTAGCGGACATTGTTAAATCTATAATTAAATTCAATCAAAGCACTAAGTTAGTTTAGAAACACATCTCACAACACTTGAAAATTCATAAAACCCATTTTGGAAACATGAAAAGAAAAGTACAAATGAAATACACCAATTTATATGGGAAAATTCCTTTTCAAATTCATACTCACATCAAACCCATTTTAAAAACATGATTCACATCACTTACACAATTCAAAACACACTTTTTGTGCATAATAAGGAATCAAACATTCCATAATACCCATTTATTTTTAAAAAATAACTTTCCTCACATACACACCTTTGAATCCCTCTAATAACACAATTTGTACTTTTCACACAATGTATAAAGCACATTCAATAAGAAACATAACAAAACACACATGAAACAAAAGAAATTTCTTTTATAAAACCTACTTTCATCACATGAGCTTCTAAAAACCTTTTTAAAATATATTTCACACCACATAAACTTTCCTTAGAACACATTTATAATCATAATAAGGAGGTACACTTGAATAAAAATCAACTTCTTTTTTAAATACATCTCCCGACACATGCGCACGTCAAATTAATTTGAAAAACAATTGCAAGACAAACCATTTATAAATAAGGACTAATTTATTTTAAACTAACTCAATAACTTACACATAAGAATCACAACATAAATTCCTCAAATCTCCACATACAAAATCCAATTCACAATGAAGTATCATTACCAAAACATAACCAAGTGAAAACACCACCCAAAGCACCCAACATCCCTTTAAAAGATCAATTAATATTTTATTAAACAGCTTATGTGCATAAAAATGTACGAATGTTTAAGAAACCCCTTTAAAAACCATTTTACACCCACATTCTATCATGAAAAATTCATAACAAACTAATTAAACATTCTGAAATAATTCTAAATACATTTATAAGTAATTTAAAAACATCCACTAATAAAATGGAATTTTTTTGGAAAGTAAATGTTTGGAAACTTCTACCTAAATGGTTTGACAATGTAATAAATATTTGGGAGAAGGAAGAATGCACCCCAAGAGACAATCTGTAGAATATAAAATCAAAGAAACGGAACAAAACATATGAACTCTACACCTTAGGATTATTCCAAGGTGAAAAATCCAAAAAATGAATCCAAGAATCCAAGTGATAAATAAGAGAAGAAAATAATATCGATAAGAAAATAAATATAACTTACCTAGGGACCATCAAGAAGCATCCATGGTGGAAGGGGATCCAAGGAGAGGGTTTTTCTAGAGCCCCTTTGTTCACTTAGGTAAAAAAGGCCAGATAATCCCAAAATAGGGTTAATATATTGGAGGTGGAAGAGTAATATCTAACTTTTAATGACCTGGGAAACTCGCATGGTTTGACTACACGGTTTGACAAACTATGTGCCAACCGTGCACACCCTACTATATATGAAGTCACCATGAATGGGTTCTGATCATGGTCTCCCAAACTGTGTACTAACCATGATAAATTCAACTATAAAAAAAACATTCACATTTTTTCTACATGATTTCTTATAACCATGCACAAGTTGCACTCCATGCCCCATGCACCAACCCTCAAGACGCATGGTTTCTCCTAGGCCCCACATGATTTAGGCTAAGTATTTCTCAAACCATTCAAGTAAAATATTTCAAGAAGGAAATTAATTGAAAAAATCATTTACCTTATCATGCTGTATGGCTAACCCTTAAACCATTCTCACAAACTATACATAGTCCAAAGCTCTCCCATAACCTCTAAAATTCAAAAAAATTAACTGGGAACTCAACCCGAACTTCAATAAAAGTATCCAAATCCAATAAATTAATAAAATAAAATAAATTTCATGGTTTGGTGTGGAAAATATAATTTGGTAAAATAAATTCCATAGTTGTAATCATCATAATTAATATTATTCCCAAAAATTTTAGGGCAGAGCCCTTTTTATTAAAAAAAAACAAAAAACGGTAACCCTTTTAAACTGGGAAAGTGAGAACCCATTACATACCCCAAGTACAGAGGCATACCTCCTAAAAAATTACATTGATATAAATCCCATTATAAGTAAACCCTTGCAAAAACAAGTTCAAATGGCCATGATAGGCCCCACACAAATCCAAAATCATTAAAATGTAGACCACTAAGTTTCCAGCACTGATGTTGCTATAGTAACTAGATTCACCATCTCCTCGAATCCTCACCACCTCGAAGCTGCCTCATCCTCCGCTCATCTATCCTCATGCCAACTACCATAGAAAGAAAGTACTACCACATCTGAGCACCTCCACGATGCCATGACCAAGGGACCAACACACGTCACCATCATCATTCATTTCGTCAGCATCCCTCCATGAACTATTGAGGCTGGCCACCACCTCCTAAGAAACCATAGATTTTGAATCCTCTCATCGTCTATTGTTGCACAAGCACCAAAGTCACCATTCTACTCATATAATGGATCCCTATCCACAACCAAATCCTTGAAGGACTAGATCTGAAAACAATTTTCACGTAGTGCTCTATAGAGGCCTCACTTAGTTCTCATGAACCATATTCCGAGGACAACCATCCCACACTAACCACCAAGACTCCATTACCAAAAGCCTCAACCACTTGAGAACCTACATGCAGAAGCAAAAATACTGAAGAATCCCGGGGAAATCTCTAGAGAAGCTCGTAGCTCTTGGCTGACGCTAATATCCACACACCGTTATGTAGTAACCCTTTCTATGTCATTAATATTATTTAATAATTTCAACTAAATTTTTGGCCATAACTAATAATAAAAACTGTAAAAATTAATTACCACTATTCATGGTAAAAAACATTTACCCAGGGTTAAATAAAAAATATATGTGTTAAAATGACCTAAAATATTGTATAATTTCTATTTTTGGCCATATTTTGACATTATCTCATCTAATATTTTTTCATGGTCCATGTTTTATCTATTTTTTGTGTTAAAAAAGAGTATAATTTATTATTTCTAAAAATTTCAACTCTTTCCTCTCTCCCACTTATAAAAGTACACCTGCTATCCTCTCTTATCTGCACTTCAATAGCCCTTTGGTTTATCCAATACCTACCAAAATCACTTCATCATATATATCCACATGACATAGAGTCTCTAGTTTGATCGAAAAACCTTTTTATTAAGTCCTAAGGTATAAACATAAATAGGTTCTCCCAAGAATAGGTATAGTTCTTAACCATGCATCTTGGTTTTATTTCTTCCTATTCCTCATTAAAATATTCTAAAAATATTATTAAATAATAATATTAGTGTATAAAATATATTGATATTTTATTATGTTAATTTTATAACCAATTTCCATCTCTTCTTCCATCAAATGGGAAACAAAATCATCTATCATGTGTATAGAGGACTGCCACCTCTTGAACTTATGTAATTTGTTTTCCATCACCACCTTTCACGACTAGATATAATGATGGATTTAATGTTTATATATGATATTTATATCAGAATTATTATTCTATAATTATAATATTATATCAACCTTTTTACCTTCCCATCCTTTGTAAAATTATAACGTTGCGTGTGCGTACGTTTAGACTATCGCCTCCACATTGAGATGTGATATGCATTTCATTTTATTTTGAAATGAAAGTTAATAAATATAAATTTAATGAATATATGTGATATATATGATATAATAATTATTTTTAAAGGTTAATTATTTTTTACCTTTTCTCATTATGCCCTTTATGAAAATGAAAATAGTGTTCATTTTTTCATACGACCGACCGTCTCTATGAACGGTGTAACTCATTTTTCTATATATATATATATATATATATATTATATAAAGTATTATAAATATTTAAATAATTAATATATATTATATTTATATATTTTTTAACATTATCAATTTGATATAACAATGATCAAAGTAAATGGACCAAAACTGCCGAATCAAAACAAATATAAAAAACGAAGTAGTAATCACCTAGAATAGTGTTTTAATAATTAATTTTTAATAAACAGGTGATAAAAAGTTTTAAAAAAATATTATATGTTATGATATATATGATTATGGTTATTTAATATATTTATAATAAATATATATTTATCATACATGAATTTTGGACATGTACGAATGAACCTGGGGTAATGGTTTTTCATCTCACTTTTACATATATGATACATATGACATATTCACCACTTATTTATTTTTTATAGTGTATATACTAAAACATTGATATATTAAATAATGAATATATCTATTTTCATGATATTTAAAGTTTCAGTTGAAGTTATTTCTTTCATGGTGTTATTATTCAAATGTTACTCAAGCGATAAGGGTTTATTTCCCAATCTCATTATTCTTTGGGATTGTATATGTTTGTGTCTCCATTGGGGGAATTGTTTGATATTTCTCTCTTAAAAAAAACTATTTTGTATTCTCATATATTTATTCATTAACTTTTAACGTAATAGTTTTCTCTTTGGTAATTAAAATTATTGAGAAAATTATTTTAAAAAAATATGGCATTATTTTTCTCTTCGATCGAAATTCCTTTTTCTTCCATATCCATGTTTTCAAAAAAATATGTTCTTTGAATAACCCAAATGATTTATTATATATATTTTTATCCATTTTTTCAATTTTTACATAAAAATTAAAGGAAACTACTTTTCATTTTTAGAACATGGTACTTTTCAACCATTTTACCTCAGGGTTAAAGAAATGTTTTTTTAACATATATTAAATGTAAATAATTACCCTCAATTGTGAACACTCATTACATTGAATCATTATTTACAATTATACAGGGTGTGGTCAAATAAAATGTTTTACTTAATATTTGGGAGATATTTTGGACTTTTAAAAAGTTACATTCAAATTGTGAAAGGTGTTTTCCCATGAAAAATTTGTGATGACATTTTTATGATATTTGTATTATTCGGTGATAAAACCCCCTATTTTACTTATTATATATTAGGGATATGTTTTAATGATACCATCCTTATTACTTATTTATATGGTTTATGATCAGTTATTCTGGGGACGTACTATTTTGATACCATTATCTATATTACATTGTATGTTTTATTTTTTTGTTTATTGATTCAGGAATTCGGTAAAATTTCATATACTAGTTATTTAATATGAGTTTTCATGTTGATAATAATTATCTCGTTTAATATAATGAATGAATTGGACTTGTTAAGTTATGTTAGGATCCCTCTATATCCCCTACATGAATCGGTAAGTCCTATGAGAAAAACTAGGTTGGGTATTTGGCGAAGTCCTTACACATTTATATAATATGTCTTAGCATGAGGCCATGAAGGTATATTTACTATGACCAGCATTATGCATTCCCTAATTATGAGATTGTTTATTGATTTTCATGTGATTATTTTATTACTTATGATATCCAAGGATATGTTTCAAGATAATTTGATTATTAATATGTTATTATTTGATAATAATTTATTCCTTCCATATTATTCTTCCTTATCAAATTATTGATTAAATGGAATTTGTTTTAGATATTTACCTTTACATATTGATTCTTCGTCATTTGTTTATGATAACTTTAGTTTTACACATACCCTTACTAGGAATCTAAGCTCACCCCTTTATTATGTTTCCCTTACATGGGATTCTAAAAAATATATTATGATGTATATGTAGTGATATCATAAAGGGAATAAAGGAGTTTTCAAATAAAATTCTATGTTGTATTTTGAGCCTTCGATTGTAATGTGGGATTCAAGTATGTATCTAGTTTTCCTATAGTACAATACTATTTGGTGATTTGGGATTCAATTTCTTGTATCTAGTATCAATGTATTAAAGTAACAACCAACTCTAGGCTATTAGGGGTAGGATATTTAAAAAAGTTAAGCTCCTTCCAATTTTTTCAAAATATGAGAAAAAATATGTATAACCTTAGTGTAATTACCATAAAAATATTATGAAGTGATCATTTACATTAATTTTTGAATAAATACATAGAATATTTATTTTCACTACATGGTTATAGATAAAAAATTATCTCACCTAAAACACCTCAAAAAATTGGGATATTGATGGGAAAAACAGAACTCTCCAATAAATTCTCTGTACTATTATTACTGAATATGAATTACCTATCTATTTTTGGGATAAATCTCAAAATATGGTTTGTTATATAATCAATAGGTTTATTATTATACTTATCATAAATAATAATCTCTATTAAATTTGGAATAATATAAAAACAAAGGTGAATTAATTTAGATTTTTTATATAAAGTATTTATTCTAAATATAATAAAATATCTATAAAAATTTTCACCAATTAGTTGTGATGGAATTATCATTGGTTATTAATCTTATAGTAAGTCTTATAGAGTATTAAAAAATTAATATAATATTTTAGAAGAATATGTACATATAACGTTTAATGATAAAGATCCACAAGAACCCAAACCTCCTATAGAAAACCTTGAGAATGTTATATCCAATATGAATATCAATAATACTTATAATACCTCAGAACAAACTAATGATTTATTTGATAAATATCCCATAATATAACAAATTAACTTTCATCATCCTAGTGAATACATATAAGTACCAAGAATTTCAAATCATCAAACCATAAGGACCCGTATATACCATCCTTTGGATGTTTTTATAGGTTTTATTAATATGAGAACTAAAACCCAAGCCTCTATTAGAAACTAAGTCAAACATCTCTCATTATTATCTTATCTAGAACCAAATAACATCACTTAAGTAATTAATGATGAACATTGGGTAATGAAAGAAGAATAAAATTAGTATGAATGAATGAAATATTGGGAACTAATTGAGAGACCTAAAAACTACCTTTCTATTGGAACTAAATGGGTATATAGAAAAAAACTGATTAATTTGGAAGTATATTTAGTAACAAGGATATATTGGTTGCACAATTTTATAATCAATATGAATTTATTAATTATGAAGAAATATTTTCCACAGTATATAATGTTGAATTTATTAGAATACTGCTTGATTATGAATCACATCTCAGGTTCAAACTATGTCAAATGGTTATTAAGAGTGAATTTTTAAATGGTTATATTATCGAGAATGTTTTTGTTGTAAAACCCCCTATATTCTCAAACACCCTATGAAAAAATCATGTTTTTAAACTTTTAAAAGAACATTATGGTTTAAAATAGGATTTAAGAGCTCAGTATGATTGTATCTTCTCTTTTTTTAATTAAAATGGATTTTAAAAGGGTTTATATGATCCAAATTTATCTATTAAAATAATTTCGAAGGATTTTTTTAGTAATAAAAATATATATATTTATGATATAATTTTAGTTTATTTAAAATAATTTATGTATTTAGTTTTCTAAAGTTATGAAAAAGAAATTTGAAATGAGTTTAATGATAGAATTAAAATTATTCCCTTGTTTTGAAATATTTGAAAACAAACATATATTTTTTTTTAAACCATAGTAAAAACATAAAAGTTTTATTGAAACCCTTTTTCCTGGATAGTACAAAGTGAAGTGTATAACAAACCTTCTCTTTATTACACACTTAAACCTAATTTATTACATAAACCCTTCACTTGATAAAATATAGAAGATTGATAGGTATAGTGTATTTGGAGCTTAGGAATATTACATAAAAACATAAAACAAAGAATGCGACATCTTATTTAAATCTTCCTTTACATATCCACAACATTAGCACGTACTTAGCATTAAATGGGATAACCTGAGGACATTCATAAGAAAAGGGTGAGCTATAAACCCCAGTAAGGTAATAAACATGGAATAACATGATGAATACAATACATGTTAATACGTAGGCATGTCAATGGAGAACTAGAGAAACATGAAATTAAAGTCATGATAAATCATGATAACCATAACATGGAAATGTGGCAACAATTCTTAACATGGAATTAGCATGAGCCAAGGCTTGTTGCACATGGAGCATGAGTAAACCCTCATTGCATATGAAGCATGAGTAAAACCTAATTAAAATGAATTAGAATGATTCCATACCCATTTCACATGACGTATCATGATAATATAATTTACCCAATGCATCGGAGCGCTATCAAGGCGCACCCTTCTTAAAGATTTCATTTCATGCATAAGTGTGTCACATTGATCATATAACATGGAATCAATCAATATCATAAGTTATTTAATGATTAAGTAATGTTGAAAAAACAAATTAATGTACAATTAAATATGTATATGTGCATAAAGGTGAACACCCTTGATAGAGACATGGGTATGGTATTCACAACACAATGATCTTGGCTTGGAAAAACGTGGTGCAATTTCGGCAGCATAACGGCGTGACATAAGGATTCATGAAAATGGTTGATGAGAGAGAAAAGGATGTATCATCATATGTACAAGAAATGGACAGTAAGGGGTCATATATATACATGTCCCAACAAATGTAATGGAATTTAGATGCATAATACAAAAGAATTACTTGGATGTACAATAGGAGAGAGAAATATCTCACGGAGTTTCGGCATGGTAACGGGTGTACATGGGAGGCATTAATGAGAGATAAATCGGTCTCCCATCATCCAAACATAAATAGATCAGTATGGGGAAGGTGAGAAATCATATTCCAACATTTTTTATTGAATGAAAAAGGGCATAATAACTTGAAGAAAATTAGGCAAAATGAGAAAGGAATAAATCCCGTACCTGGAACTGTGATCCAAAGGCTTGAGAGAGGCTTCAGGGGAGATTGGGGTACCTTGGGAGGATTCTAGAGAGAGTATTAAAGGTGTTGGTCAAACTCCAAAGGATTTTATTGAAGATAAAGTGGGATCTTGGGTTGGTTTATATATGAAAGGAGATGAAATTCTTTATTATTTAGGTTTAGGACACCTCCCATTAAACTAAACACAAACCACAAACCAGAACATTGTTTTTGCCCATGGTTTTTTCAAAAAGGAAGTGGGAAAAAATATTTTATAAGGACAATAGAAGAAATTATTAAAATAATAGGGTTGCTTATGTGGAGGTGAGTCACACTCTCAAGGAAACCAATTTAAAAAGACAAAATGTTTTATAATCCTTGAATGGTCCACTAATGCATGGTAAAATATATCAAACAGACCCAAAATAATATTATATTTTTAATGGTAAAACATATATTTTTCGAACATAATGTTTATATAATTTTATTACATCACTCTTGGGTCATTATGATGTCATAAACACATTATATATTTAAACGGTATTTAATTTTTATCCAAAAATTCAACTGTCTTAGCAAATTATGAAAAATTAAACTTTGGATAATTTTGATGTCCTGATTCCAAAAATAATATTAATTTTATCTAAACAAATTTCTAAATATTTTAATTTTTACTTCTAAAATAAAAACTGTCATTTATCAAAAATTAATGGGTTTTGATAAAAACACCTTTCAAACATTAATAAAATTTACAATTACATTCATAAAATTATATAATAATTTATATTTAATAAAAATTAATTTTATAATAATAATAATAATAATTTATTAAAATATTATTTGATTCAAAAATCTATGAATTCATCAAAATAGATTTCTTAGTTGAATATTAGCTAAAAATACTACTTGTGTTTTAAAAACTATTTACAAGGTAACAATAAAAAAATGTATATTCTCTATAAAAGAATAATGTACATACTCATAGTGCTAGGTTCTCATTATATAAACCATTATAACACCCACATAAGACCGAATGGTAATGTGTGCGATGGTGACAGACTCTTGGGGTGGCTCGGATAACATCGCTTGGGTGGTAATCTCTATTAACTTCCACTTCTCCCATATTCGGTTCTTCTCATCTTATCGTGTTCAAGATCGGCTTGGTCTTGGTCAATAGAGAAGCCCAATGACACCACCTCTTTTCTGAGGTCTTAAAAATGATCTTCGTACGGGGCATGTCTACTGGATGAGTCCATCTCTTCCTTTGTCTAAGTAAATTTATTTGTTAAAGACCTATATTTATACTAATCATGTGAACACTGTTCAAAGGTTATATTAGCAACGGTCACAATTCATAATGGTATTTTAAAATCCAGAAACATAAAACAAATGATGTTAACATTTTATATAACCATAATAAGGTATTTCATTAGATCAAGAGTAATTTTCATTAATGAATGTTTGGGTCGTTACAATCTTTCACCTGTAAAAAAATTATGTCCTCACAATTTGATTACATACAAAAAGAACTTTGAAATTTAAACATGATTTCAGGGTTTCTTACTCACCACCATTAATCATTCCCTAACCCTCATTATCACGTTGATCATGGAGAGTGAGATTCCACCTAGTGAAACAACACCTTAATTCACTTTCAAAATCTTCCAATTCCTTGGTCTAGACATAGTCCATGCAACATGGATTGTACTGATGGAAAATATGATGCACTTTTCAAAAATAATTGTTTCTAACCTAAAGTTTCAAAACATCAATATGTAACAGGTTTTTGTAAAATATTCTGATAGAGTCAGTATAGAAATTTTCAAAATATGGTTCTTCTAATATATAAACTATGTTTCCAAAAAGACAACAAGACAATACTATATTCATATAGGCTACTCGTAGGTCTCCCTTTTCAGTAGCTATCCTAAAATCAGATAGAGCATCACACTCTCTGGACAGGGTGAAGTATTTGAAAATACCCTGATAGTACCTCCCTTGCTGAGAAAGGTGAGAGAGTTGGGAGATTAAGATCTAATCATAGGTGATCCATTATCCTTGATGATTCTGCATTATAGGGGAGGTGTTTGATTTTTCGTAGAGTTCCTTGCATGAAAATTAGACATTGGAAAAGTTTTTGATATTATGCAAGCATAATTTTTCAATAATTAAAGTTAGTAAGTCCTCTATAAGGGACAAGAGTTTTTTATGAGGTTCTTACCCTTACATATCTAAATTATCCTTTGTCCTATTGATGAAACATATCAAATTTTCAGTTACCCTTTAGACATGATAAAATTGTGATATAAAACTACTTGAAGTCTAACGATTTATTATTCCTTAATGAAATGAAAATTAGGGGTAACACATAAATGGTATCATATGACTTATAAATATATTTTATTTCATTTAATTATGAATTCATAGGCTTTAATCTATGTTATCCCTGATCTACTATCTAAAATATATTCTTAGGGACTTTTTATTAAATTTCTTAAATAATGGTTAATACTAATATTGTGAATTTACCAATGCATATCCCCTAGGAGTGTCATAACCAAGAGTGTAGAAATGCCCATTTTCGTGTACCAGGATACCACGGGTCAAGCCCAAAACTCATTGTCGGGGTCTCCACCCCTAGGTACATCTGTGCCAAAGCTGCCACTAGCTGCATGTTTCCAAAAAAGGATGTATTTTCTTGATAAACCACTTACTCAATACTCCCAAAAACATATGGATGTTTTTATTATACTTAGTCTTGTCTCTAAGGCTTCACTAGGGTTTTAAAATCCTAATGAAAAATATAACTAAACCTATCCTTTGATACCAACTATAGTAACCCTTCTTTTATTACACACTTAAACCTGATTTATTAAATAAACTCTTCACTTGATACAACATGGAATATCGAGAGTTCTAGTGTCTTTGGGGATTAGGAACATTACATAACAACATAAAACATAGAACTAAACATCTTATTGGAAACTTCCTTTACAAGACCACTATATTCCCTCATACTTAACATTGCATGGGATAACCTGAGGACATGCATCACAAAAGGGTAAGCTATAAAGCCCAATAAGGGAATAAACATGGAATAACATAAGGAATATGATACATGTTAGAAAATAGGAATGTCAATAGATCACAAGAGAAACATGAAAATAAAGGCACAATAAAGCATGATAATCATAACATGGAAATGTGGCAACAACACTTAGCATGGAATTATCATGATTCCAGGCTCATTTCACATGAAGAATAAGTATACGCTCATTTCACATGAAGCATGAGTAAAAACTTGTTGAACTTGAATTATCATGATTCACCACCCATTTCACATGACTTATCATGATACAATACATAACCCAGATCATTGGAGCACAATCAGGGTGCACCCTTCTTAAATATTTCATTTCATTCATAAGTGTGCCATGTGGATCGTATAACATGGAATCAATCAACATCATAATTTATTCCATGATTAAGTAACATGGAATAAATACATGAAAGTACCATTCAATATGTATATGTGAATAAAGCTGAATACCCTTGATAGATACATGGGTATGGAATTCACTACACAATGATCTTGGATTGGAAAAACGCAGTGCAATTTCAACAGCATAACGGCGTGACATAAGGATTCATGAAAATTGGTGATGATAGATAAAAGGGTGTCTCATAATATAGACATGAAATGGAAAGTAAGGGGGTCATATAGATACATGTACAAACCAAGGTAAGGGGATTTAGATGCATAATACAAAATAATTACTTGGATGTAAAAGAGGATAGAGAAATCCCTCACTGAATTTCGACATGGTAACGGGTGTACATGGGAGACATTAATGAGATAGAATTGGGTCTACCATAATTCGAAAAAAAAGAGGGAAGTATAGGGGAGGTTATAAATCATACCCCAAAATTTTTAATTGAAAACAAAAAGGCATAAAAAATTAATGTAAATTGGGAAAAAATTAGAAAGGAACGAATCCCTTACCTGGAAGGGTGATCCCAAAGGATTGGGAGAGGCCAGAGAGAGGCTTCTTCGGAGATTGGGTCACATTGATAGGATTATAGAGATAGTAGAGAAGGGGTTGGTCTAACTCTAAAGGCTTTTAGTGAAGAGGAAGGGGAGCTTGGGTGGGTTTATATAGGAAAGGAGATGGAATTCTTTATTAATTAGCTTTGGTACACCTCACATTAAACTCATAAAAACCCCAAACCAGACCATCATTTTTGCCCGATGCTTTTTCCAAAGTGGATTGGAAAACAATATTTTATAAGTAAAATGGCCTAACTTTTTAAAATAATAGGGTTTCTTATGTAGAGGTGAGTCACACTCTCAAGGAAAATAATTTAAAAAGACAAAATGTTTTATAAGCCATGAATGGTCCACTGAAGCTTTGTAAAATAAATCAAAAAAACCAAAAATAACATTATTTTAATGGTAAAACATATATTGGCATAAAATAATGTTTATAGTATTTTATTACACCACTATGTGGTCATTATGATGTCATAAAACACATTATATATTTTAAATGTATTTAATTTTTACCTAAAAATTTGATTATCTCAGAAAATTATGAAAAATTCACCATTGGATAATTACAACATCCTGATTTAAAAAATAATATTAATTTTATCTAAATAATAATCTAAATTTTTTAATTTTTTAATTTTAAAATGAAAACCGACATTTATCAAAAATTCATGTGTTTTGACAAAAATAGCTTTCAAACATTAATAAAAATTACAATTGCATTCATAAAATTATAAAATATTTTATATTTAATAAAAAGTAATATAATAATAATAATAATTTATTAAAATATTATTTAATTAAAAAATCCATAAATTCATCAAAATAGATTTCTTAGTTTAATATTAACTAAAAATACTACTTGTGCATTAAAAACTATTTACAATGTAACAATAAAAAGAATGTATATTATCTATACAAGAATAATTTACATAGTCATAGTGCTAGGGTATCAATACATAACCCCTTATAACACCTTCATAAGACCGAAGGGTAAGGTGTGTGATGGTGACATACTCTTGGGGTGGCTCGGATAACATCGCTCTGGTGGTAATCTCTATTAACTTCCACTTCTCCCATAGTCGGTTCCGCTGGAGATTAATGTGTTCAAGCTCGGGTTGGGCTTGGTCAAGAGTAAAGTACAATGACACCACATACTTTTTGAGCTCTGAAAAAAGTTCTTTGTATGGGGAAAGTCTAGTGGATGAGTCCATCACTTCCTTTGTCTGAGTAAATTGGATTTGGTAAAGCGCTATATTTAGACTAATCATGTGATCACTGTTCAATGGCTATATTAGTGACGGTAATAATTCATAACGGTATTTTAAAATCTAGAAACATAAAACCATTGAATTTCACATTTTATATAACCATAATAAGTCATTTAATTAGATAAAGTTAAATTTTCATTAATGAAAGTTGGGGTCGTTACAAAGTGACACTCCAATGATTACAAGTTAAACTTGATTTTGATAAAAAAAATTAAACCGATTAATCTATCTAATAAAAAAGGTATGATAGATATTTTAGTACAATTAATAGTTATCTGGCTTGATATAATGATTATTGGTTTTATGTGTGCATGTTTTCAAGAAAAAACCCACAGAATCACAATTAAATTTAGTAAAAAAAGCTTTTAGATGTCTAAAAAATATGACCAATTTTTGAATATTTTCCTCAAAAACATGAATTTAAATAGGTTGGTTATTATGATGCTATTTTGTTTTGTTTTGATAATGATATAAGAAGCACCTTGACTGCATTCCAATTTTTTGGAAATTCACTAGTTTCATTGCGTAGTTAAAAAAAATGTTGTTGCACTGACCAAATTGACCACCATTACATAGCTGTGGGAAATTGTTGTGAAAAAAATTGTGGATGAAACACAGTTTACTATATTATGTATATAAATTTCAAAATTTCTTTATAAATTTTGAGAATAAATGTTATATATATATATATATAATAATCTTACATCACATTCTATGACTAAATAAATGGATATAATAAATCACTTTATAAGAGATCATTTTCAAAATGGATATATCAGTCTGGAATAAATTTGCATTGAACACCATCTAGATGATATTTTTACAAAGCCTTTGAGTATTGATAGAATGAGTTATATCTGATATTAATTAGGACTGATTAACAACTCTTATTTCTTTACTTTTTAAATTATATTTATGATTTATTTTGATTTAATCTTCTTAAATTATGATTTGATCTTAAAAAATAAATTTATAGTGCTTTTCATTTCCATATAATATTTTAATCTAATACATTAATAAAGATATAGAAGATTTTAAATTATAAATTTCATAATTGAAAATAATACTATGAGTTACCATAAGGCATGATCTTCTATGAATACTATTTATATAGTCAGTTGAGATACAGAGTAAATCCTATGAAAGTTTAAACATATAGTAGGTCAACCAACCATAGAATAACATGTTAAAGTAGAATTATTATGTGTTTTTTTTTGTTTTTTGTAGGAAAATAATTTGTTGTTAACTTTTATTCATGTTGTAGGTCATACAACTACAATGTCTCCAGCTGCTGTAAGGGTCACAGTCAGTCAATCTACTGTCTATATTTAATATTTATGTTTTATTTTATATATATATATCATGTTTATCACTCATTACATGAAATAAATGAATTTAAATACCTTAAATCAATTTTAAAATTGAATCTCTCATTGGAAACCTTCAAACTCTCTCATTTTCAAACATTCCTCCATAAATCTTCTCTCCAAACCAAACCTTATCCTTCATATCATATAATCTCAATGATTATAGTAAGGATGAAGCATCATATTATGCTCTATTTTCATGTAGCTTTAATTCCCTCAAATAGAATAAAATATTCATCCAATACACCTATAAAAATTATAAAACCCCAATATTTTAGAATTCATTTTCTTTAAATAATATATTTGATAGTGTGTTTCTTACACAACATCAACGTTAAACAAACCATGACATACTATTATTTAAATAAAAAAATTATAACCTACTCATTGGATTGTTTCATATGAATAGGAATAAATATATTATAAAATATATGTATATAAAATTTTTCATTAATAAAATTAATATTAAATTATGCATTAATTATCAATTGGATTCAAATTAAGATAAAATATTTTGAAGGTAAAATATATATTATCCATAAAATTGTTTTATAGGAACAATGTATTTTAATCATAATGGAGTAAAATTATCACTATTGATAAAATATTATAGTAAAATAAGTGTATTATATATCCAATTTAATTAATTCATATTAATTTTAAATATTTTTATTATGAAAGGAAAGATAATCAATTCATTTTATGTATTAAAAACACATTTTCTTAAAAATTATTTTTTATTTCATTTTACGTGCATATATTATAATTCATTTTTGAAAATTTTAGAAATTTTATTTTATAAAAAGGGAAAAAAAATTAAAATTAGTATATAAATATTATTTAAAGGTTTAATTTTTTGTATTTTTCTGAAATTTTTAATATTTTAGTGATTAGTGAAAAATACTCATTTTATAGAAAATTGCATTTTCCTTTCCAGAATTTACATAGTATTTTTTTGTATTGGATTTAAAATTTCATTATTTATTTTTATTAAAAATTATCCAATAAATTTCACTGGAAAAATCATATACATTAGATTTTTATAAAGAAAATTTTATACTTAAAATGGAATTTTTTTTGAAATATAATGTTGGTCATGTTTTATGGGTTTACTTAAAAGTAATTTTTACCAGTTAAAGAAATTTAATTTGATAAAATTGAATACATATTTTTTATCATCATTTCAAAAAAAAACTGATGAGACCACTTTGATTTTTTATCATTATGAATAATAACTGTCTTAAATAATCAGTTAAAGAAATAATAGTTAAAATGGGTTTAAATGGTAATAAATTAAATAATGAGGATTAAAATGAATTAAAAACATTTATAAATCATATTATATGGTAATATTTATACCCTATGTCCTAAATCATTCAAAAAACACTTTTTTGTATCCCTTTTTCTTGAGCCATACACTAATATATTTTAATCTTTTGAAAACATCCAAGTGTTTCCCCTCCCTCACTTATAAAGGAACACTCCCTCTCCTCTCTTCAATGAACTTAAAGAGCATGTTATATCAAAAAATAACTATAAAAATAACTTCTTAACAACCCTAATTATATATTATAGGTCTTTTGGAATATAATATCTTCCCAGGAAGGCATTAAGTATAAACCTAAGGATTTTTTCTGATGAAGCGGTATAGTTCCAAACAAATTGATTTCAGTTTATTTCTTATTTTACATCATTCAAATATTTATTTAACATTAACATATAATAATATATCTACCTCCAATATAATTTAATTTTATTATTATTATGTTATAACTCTTTTTCATCAACTTAAATAACTAATGAAAAATAAATATTATAATCTTTTTTTACCATGTTCCTATATCCATCTAGTATTCATAGAACCTCTAGGTGAGTTATTTATATATTCCTTATATGTTTCTAACATGGTATTGGTTATGTGAGAAATAATGAAGAATAATAACAAGTAGAATAGATCTCAACATTTGGTGTTAAAGAATGACTAAACCAGAATTGAAAACTAGCAACAAATTTATATAATGATTAATGATTATTAAATAATAATAAATTTGAAAATGATCACTCTTATAACACTTAAAGGTTTCGAATGCAATGTATGAACCAATTTATGTTGTACCAAACTCATCTTTTGTTAGATACAATTAATAATCCATTATGTGTATGATAATATATGTCATGAATAATAAATTTAATATATAAAATTGACATAGAATGCTAAAACTTGTAGATAATATCATTCATGTTAAATTTATAATTTATTTAAAAACATGAAGAACCTCAATATTTTGAACTTTATTTGAATAATATGTTATTAATCCAAACACCATTTGGGTTGTGTTTACATTTTACTCTAAGGATTCAATGATTGAATCCCTCTAAAGTTTATCCACACATGATCCAATGATATTGAAGTGTCATCAATGATACTCTGGGATCTAGAACACCTGTATCAATCATATCTATATATAACGTGTTGCACGTAATAATATATAAACCTAGAAAATAATGTAACTTTGTATTTATAAAGTCAGGTTAGAGAATAATTAATTGAACAAAGGCCCTTTATTAGTATCTTAATAACTATAAAACATCATATCTAAATAATAATAATATTTTTATTATTGATTTGAAATTCATTGAGTTTGTGGATAAAATAAATAATATTTATTTTAATAAATTAATTAATATTTTTTAAATGAAATATAATATTTCATTCTAACTAGACCTGATAGCTCAGTTTACATATCCTCTCTATTTATCAAACCTTGAATAATAAATATTATTCATTCAATAAATAAATATATAAATATTTATAATATTCATAGTCTTATGAATAAATATTTATTTTAATATTCAATTCATATAAAATAGTGTCTAGATATATGCAATCAATTAATACTGAATAAATATTATTCTATAATCCAATGAATAATATTAATTATAATAATTAAATTAAAATATAATTTAATTAATATCAATAAAACACTATGTATGTGTCACTCTAGGATTCTTCCTCAATGGTATTAGTTAAGTTTTCCTAAGTAAAATATCAATATCTGGTAACATAAAATGGAGCCCAAGAGGAAGAATTAATTGACACAATAATTACACATATATATATGAATGCTTGTAGTGTAACATAATATCTTTCTCTTGATATCATAAAAATCATGTTAAACACTCATGTCATAAACCTATATACATGATGCATCTTTCTTTTACTCTCTGAAAGAACCCATTAATATATTTTGACCATGTAATCTAGTTAAAACACTTCATTAAAATCAAAGGTTGGAGATATAGACTTCTATAAATATAAAATAAACTAATCTTTACTCACTTATTCATTAATAACATGTCATTTATTATGAAACCAACATAACTAACTTCATCATGAACAAATGACGTTAGGGTTTACACAAATACATCTACATGAATGAGTCATTACATTAATTAACAATAATCTGAAATTCTAAGGATCCTTACACATCATCACAGACTGCAATATCCAATGAAATATAGGGAATATGGAATTCCAACATGTTGGTCTATCCTCATAATCTATAGTCTTGGAGATTACCAAGTGAAAACTTCGTGATATAAAGTCACATATTCGTATGAGTACTCACACCCAACATAATGTATTATTTGTGTCCCAAAATAAGATATCATACCATCATATGGAATATAGTTTAGGAATATCATCATTGCATACCATGGATCTCATCGTAGTCAGAAACTACTGCAACCTTTTAAACACGACAGATATTCTTATACATTGTCACAAAATATTTACATCGAAAAACTATCAATATGTGATAATGAATTTGTTAATAGTTGATTTAAAGAATATATTGTAAATATAATGTAAAGAGTAGTTGGTTCTTGGGATCTAACTCCAATATTGTGTGGAAGGGTTGGTGTGGTTTCTTTTTATCATGTATTTCTATTTATTTTCCTTATGAGTGACCTGGTATTTAGCTCTTCAGCTTGTTCCTCTGTTTTCATTTTTCATATGGCTAGTGTCTCTAAATATTGACTTGTTGTGAATAGTGATTGGGTTTGGGTAGTTTGGGTGTCGTGTCTATGTTTGTTTTCTAATAAGCCACCAAGCTTCTCATGTTTACTTATTGAACAATTAATTGTATAGGTATAGGTTTCCTTGGAATTAAGTGACTATTTTCACTATGTAATATATACTAGAATGTATTTTACCTTGGTCAATAACTTTATGCGCTCGTATTTTCAGTTTTTTCTCATGCTTTAGAGATTTTCCTTAGGATCATGGGGCTACATGTGACTGGTATTCTTACCCAATTGATAAAGAAGTCTATTTTTGTCTGGGTTTTAGTAGTGTGGTCCCCTTGAATTATTGAGTTTGTATCTTATTTAGGTATTTTTTTATCCTTTAATTTATATGATTCTTGATATTTGTCTTCAAGTGGTATGTCTTGGCTGATGATTTGATGGTATTGGGTGTTTAGATCCTTGGTTTATTTGGGTTCAAGTGGAGGCCTTTTTTATCATGTTATAAATTCATGATAGCATGTTTATTCTCTTATTTTTTACTTGTATGATTGTACTATTTTATTTTTATGTTGTATTCTTCATGAATTTTTCATATTTATTTTTTTAATTTTTAATTTGAGGATGGTTTCTAGTATTTACTAATTATGTTCATGTACTGGTGAGCTAGTTCTATACTTCCTCGATGGAACTCTATTAGAGGGGGGCTCAATTAAGTGTAGGTTAATTTTTTATTTATGTTTAGAGTTTAAATTTTCATCATGTTGTATAACAATTTATAATATCATTCAATTTGGGTAACTGGTGTCACATTGATTCACGTTATGGTTAGCTAGACAGATTGTATGACTAAGGTCATATAATTTTTTTTACCCATTAGTTTTGATTTTTTGATATTCCCTGATTAATGATTTCGGTGGTGTAGAATCATCATATATTTATGGGTTCAATTTGTAAGGTGGATACTATGTAATTGTATTTCATGTTAAATTAGGTTCATGAATTTTAAGGACCAGTGTCGAGGATTATGAAATTCATGTTTATTAATTTTTTCATTTAAATGGTAATTTAATATAACATGATTAATTTCATGTGATATGCATGATTTTCATTTTTTTGTATCTTAGTAGATGTTTTAATCCCTTAAGATTTTATTTATTTTTCCTCTTGGGAATTCTAATTGAGTCATATCTGGCCCTATTCATTTTCCCATGCCATTCTCTCTCCCATATTCGTCCACATATCTCTCGGAGGCTTATTGCGAGACATTGATTGCAGTGATCTAATGGATTTGGTGGATGATTTTTTATGATTTTTCAATTTTTTTCTTTTTGTAAAATTTATGTATAGATTCTCATTTTCCCATAATAATCTATTTTTAATGGTCATTTGTCTATACCATTTGTGGTGTGAGTTCTTCTTTGTTAGCTTCACATGATATGTGGCCATACACATGTCCTGTATTATAGGATATGATTATTTTCATCATGATTTCCCCATATATCCTTAATTAGAGTATGATATCTATTCAACAATTTTCTCCTATATAGGTGGGTCCCTAGTTTCTCCCTTCTTTGGATTAGAGAATAGAGAAGTGTTGATAGGCTTCTTGTCAGTTTATTGGGAGAAGATATACGAGAAATATATGAACCTAGGAACTAGAATTTCTCAATGATTTTCTATAGATAAAGGTCAGCGGTCTAATTTCAACCTTCATTCTTTTATTTTAGTTAATCAAAATCTGTTATACTTGTGGTGATTCATTGAAACATGCAAAGAGAGGACCAGGTTCTCTTCTATATCATGTGAAGTATGATCCTCGGTATGAGAACCTAGAGTATGATTATGCTTTAACTTGATGATTAATGGTCTAGATGAGAATGATGATATTGAAGAGGATGAATTAGCACTGTTTGACAATGATGTTCTTAAACTATTAGCAAGAAGTTTCGTGATAATGTGAAGTTGATCCCCAATAAAGCGGGCCTTGGGCTGGTTTAAATTTTCCTTAGTTGATTATATTATTTCTTTGTAAGTGTGTCTTATTTATTCATCATGATCATCATGTTTAATAATTCGGTATACTCCACTTTATTTTCTATAGTGAAACACAATATGTTCCTTCCCAATTCTCATAAGATAATCAATTGAAGAAACTATTTAATACATTCCTTTTACTTTATTAGCTATGAAAATTATTAAACAAACACTTCTGTTTTATTGAATCTATCTCATACGGTTTCAAGACAATATGATTTTAATTAGTTTTTTTCTTCTTTTTTTTTATTTTACAATCTTCGTGAATCTATGTCCTTGGTTAGAAATTTTTTTTTCTATAATTCATATATTTTGTTATGTTAAATTTTGTTAAATGTTTTTTACCTTAATTATTTCTTAATACTATAGTTATTTATATAAAAAACATGATTTCTATTATAGAAGTAATATAATTGTGAATTTATTTTATTCAATTATCATGTTTTGAATCTGGTATTATTTGATTCATGTTGTACAAATATTATCTGATATATTTACAAAAATATTTGTCATATTTTTTTTAATGTTTTTCCACTTCCATGGGATTTTTCACTACTATTATTTTTATTTTAAATTATTTGTTTTGAAATTTTATTTATATGATTTTTTTACTATTTATTAGTCTCATTTTTCATGAAACTATAAACATACATAGCCTTTTTAGATTTTATTTTTGATTTTTAACAAACCAAATTTTTATCCAAAGGACCTTATTAATTCAACAAAAACTACTAGATTAATTAAACCTACAATAGTTGGAATAAAAGATTACTCATTTATACAAATAACTTTTTGGTTTAATTTTTATGATTGCATCATTATTTGATTATTTATTTATCTAGGTCATTTTGACTCTTTGGAAATAATTTTACAATATTTTTTTTCTTATTTATTCCAATATATCTCCCTTGGATACCTACATGTTTGAGACCATAGAGACCTTTTAGTTGGTGTTGCCTAATTATGTATATGGTTCTGTGGTATGAGGGAGTCAATTTAATGTTATCTTTGGTGACATTTTCAATTAGTAGTGACGTGTGTGGTAATAGTTTTCTAGTTTTTTTCATTCCTATTACTATATATTTTCCTTAGGAGTGAACTAGTGTTTATCACACTGGTTTATTCCTCTATTTGTGTCTGCGATAGTGATAGTGTCTCGGAGTATTTATTTATTGTTTGTGGTTATTATGATTTCATAGTTTGGGTTCCATGTCAATGTATGTTTCTTGGTTGGCCACCAATCTTCTTAGCCATAGTGATTAACCCTTTAGTGGATTGGTATAGTTTTTCTAGGAATTATGCATCATTTTTTTCTAAGTAAGATGGAATGAGTTGGATTTTACCTTCGTATGTAGAGACATTCTTTTGGATTGATATTTTTTCCCATGGTTTAAAGGATTTTTTTAATAACTTGGGGTTGTAGGTGACTTGCAGTAGTACCCTATTGATGAGGAACTCTCTCATTTGCTTGGTTTAGAGGGTTTCATCTACTTAGGTGTGGATTCTAGATCATCTCTAAGGATTATTTTTATTATTTTAAAAATGGTCTTCTCGCTAATAAAAAATTGGTTTTATCTAGTGATAGGTATTTAACATTCCTAGCTAAAAGCATTGTTATAGACCCCCTTTTTCAGTGCTAGAAAAATCAAAAATAAAGGGCACCCTTTAACATCACTTTTTTTAGAAGTATTGAAGAAGGTCTTTAACAACACTAAAAAAGTGCTGATAAAGGGGGGATTTATAATCACTTATAAAAAATCCCCAATAAAGGGGGTTCTTTATCAATGCTTTTTTATAATTTATAATAAATTTCCTCTTTATCAGCACATTTTTACTAGCACTGATATAGTGTATATTTCAAAAAAAATACCTAAAAATAATATATTTGTATATAAATATATTTTTATTGATAAAAATATAATTTATATTTTTAAAATATGTTTAGATAAGGTATATAGGAATTTACTCTTAGTATAAAATATATTTAGTGAAAATGGATTATATAAAAAACTAAAAAATATATTTTTAATCAATAATTTCATAATTATTTTTGAGTAATCGTCAGTTAATATCAATTGAGAGATAAAAAAATCAAAAACTTACTACAAGTTCTAAAATATGTTGTAAAAATAAATATATCTTCAAACAATAATAAATTTGTATATTTTTGTTTGTTTGGTCTCTTCCAAATATCAAATCAATTCTTACAATGATCTCTAAGTCACCGGTGATATAGGTAAACCTGTGACACATTTTTTAATTCCACAAAAGGCCAAGAAGGACTCTAAAACTGAGTTTCTATTTGAGGTACCCTAATTTTTTAACATTAAAAGTAATTTTAGCTTCATTTAAGTGGGTATTTTTCACATTTATAATGGGTATTGAATTTATTTAGAAGGCTTACATTCATATTGATATTATGGTTTTGAAATTTTATCATTATTTATGTTGTAGTTTTATTTATTATTAAATATATGCATATTTTTTATATTTACTTATTATAAATAACTTGTATAAATTTATATATCAACATATTTATGTATAAATGTATTTTTAAATATATAAAATAAATATTTTATATTTATTTTATTTAAATTAAAAAATTATCCATTTTATTTACCTTATTAAAATTTATTCATATGTATATATAAGTTTTTTATATACATATTTTTGTTTATTAATAAACACGCACATATATATATATATATATTATAAAATATATAATTGAACAGTAGTATATAATATATTTCAATAAATATAATTCTGTATATATATCACACATTACAAAATATATAGAAATAAATAGAAAAGTTGTTAAATATACAAAAAAAGTATGCATGGAATAGTGGTAAAGAGCATTTATTCGCATAAGGGTGGCCTTGGGATCGAATCCAGACATGCATAATTATTTTATGTAGCCTTCTACCATTTAGAAATGGAGGAGGGGTGTGTGATGGCATATGTGTAGTGGAAAGCGTTGAGAAAGCGGGTTGTAAACACTAAGAAAGGGGTTGGGGTTCGTTAAAAATTAAATTTCTTTCTGAATTTTTTAACAGCTCTTTTTTTAGAACTATTAAAAAAACCATTTAATAGTTCTAAAAATCATTGTTAAAGTCACCCGTTAACATCACTAAAAAATCACTAATAAAGGGAGACTTTAACATCACGTTTTTAGAGCTGTTAAAGTATGCCTTTAGCAATGCTTTTTTAGCATTTTTAAAGACCCCCACCCCCATTATAACATCACTGACAATATTATCCCTTATTAAGCACTGATAAAACCCTCTTCAAGCACTGCTAAATCTTTTATTTAAAGTAATATCTTAACTGTGGTCTTTGGGAAGCATGTCTCATTTTGGATCTGATGATGCTTGTTTTTTATATACTTCATTTTTTTAGGTTTCAGTGGAGATATTTTTTAATTGTGTAATGATTTCATTATGGATTTTTTATTCTCTTGTTATTAATTTTATGAATACACTATTTTAGTATTGGGTTATAATCTTTTTATAAAAACTTATTTTATTTTTCATGTTTCATTTTTTGATTGATAATTCTATTTTCTGATTGTGTGTACGGTCGTGTGAGCTAGTATGAGACATCTACAGTGGTGTTGAATCAAAGGGAGACTCAAGTAATTTCATGTTCATGTTTTATTTTTGTTAGAACCATTTACATTATGATCAAATTAATAGATATTTAGAAGGAAATTCAATTTTTGAGGTATGTGTCACATTTATTTATGTTAAGGCTAGTTGGACTAATGTATGAAAAACATCATACAGTTGTTATACCATTTAGTTTTATATTTATAATATGATCAGATTTATTATTTATGTGTTTCATAATCATTATAGGCGTATATATTTCATTTTCACCATAGATATTCTACAATTTTTTTATATTAAATTGTTTTCAAGAATTTAAATTTCCGAGGAAAATTATGAAATTCATATTCAATATTTTTCTTATTAATTAAATTATCATTCAATATTCCTTGATTAATTTCATGTGAAATGAATGATTTTCATATAATTTTTATTAGTTTTTTTAATTGATGTTTTAACCAATTGGGTTGTAATTTATTTATTTTCCTTGGAATTATTCTTTGGTGGTGCCTAAACCTATTCACTATCCCATGCCAAGACCTCTCCCTCAATTATTAATGTATATATATGGGGCATATTGTGAGTTGTTTCTATGATGTCCCAACCCATGTGCCACTAAAAGGTCTCCCAAACATGGTTCGACCAACGGCCTCAAGTGAGCCTCCCCATACACTAGATGTTACCAGCTTGTTTTGAGGGCCCAAAAAGACCTTCGTCCTACTCAAGGCCTTCAAGATAGTAAGTATTTTGGGACACCTCAAGGTCTTTGGGCCACCTCAAGGCCTTTGGGAAACCTCAAATTCTTCGGGCTACCTCAAGGCCTTCAGTCCACCTTAAGGATTTTGACCCACCTAAACTTGTGTTGATTGGACCAAGAAGACTCTACAAGGAGCAGACTCCATATGAGGATTCATAGAAATATTATTCACCAAAGTAGAAGCTAACAGATGTGGAGGAAAGAGAGGGTATGGTATTTTCATCGTGACTAGCCTGTGCATGCATGTGAAGCCTAGTCAAACAGTCATGCGAAGGTGGAGAGTTGATATCATGATGTAGATGCTGAGGAGGAGAATATCCATGTAGTTATAGTATGGATATTTCTTTAAGGCCTACGGGTCATGTAATCTCTAAACTACAGGACTTGTAAGGTTTACCCCTCATCCCTTCAATGGTGGGTTATCAAAAATCAATAAAAAGAAGGCCTTTGGGCTATTCGGGCCTAAGGAAGCATGATGAATCAGATAGTAATAATAAACTCAAATCTAAACAATACCATATACAATATTTGATAATTTTATTAAATTTATCTATAATGTAGAAAAACAGGTGTACATGGAATCAGGTATTAAGTACAATATATGTTGTACAAAAGTACAAAAGAGACCAAAACTATCCAAGAATCTTAAGATTCTTCTCGATCATCGACTACCAAACTCCATCTTAATAAATCAATGAAGTTAGGTTTACAATGTATAAATCCTCCACTTATCAATACGAGTGATCATATAATCTTCTTAGGTACCAAATATGGCTCAAATATTGGGTGATATAAATCTCAATAGGCTACCACCAACGACATCTATTAAAATCCAGCCTATGAATATTAATTGAGTAGTGTATACGTATATATAAATTCAAAGAAAAAATATTAAATAACTTGTATCTAATTTATCCTCATATAGGGTATAAACATGTAACCATTTAATTAATTGTGATTCAATTTATATAGATACAACATGTGAAAGTGTCTAAAACACTAAAATATGTCATAATAATAATGAAAGATAGTCCAAGGTGGTACCAAGGCATCCTTGACCTCAGGGGTCAGGCCAACTCATAGTAGTAACATGCAGTATGAAAATAAATGGGGTCTGAGTGTAATCTAATTGAAAATACAAAGGCATTACTCTATAGTAGATTCTAACCAAGTTAAAGGATCTCATCTAATGTAATCATAGTCTAAGAATAACTAGGACCAATGGGCTGAATCTATGACGCCACATTTCTGAACACATCAACCGGAATCCAAGGAGTGTATTTGATACATCCTAATATCTTTAGAGATAGTGAAGGGATCTTACGGAGTCATGTTGGAAATATACTATCAGATAAGGACCATTTTCCAGGGTGGGTATCTCCCTTTGCAACCGGCTCCTTGAATTAGAATGGAGTCATCTTAGTTCTCAAGGAATTATCTCAGGAATCCAAAGCTAGATCAATTCTGACTACTCCTATAAAGATAAAAATATCTATATAAAATAGTCACCTCATACATAATTCATTATTTAAGTTAGTCTATGTAATAATCATTAATTTTAATAATTTAATTGGTTCATTCTTTTACCTTTCACTAAATATGGAAAGGTGGTATAAGGAAATGCAAAAAATAGTCAATTAAATTACAATAGAAGTTATTAGTTTCCTGAAATAATTGTATACAATATACATGTAATAGTCATTGTAAATTCATAATTAATTTTAATTGAAAGGTACTTATGATTACTAGGTTCAAGAAAGGACACTCGAATGGTGTCTTAGATAATTATAACAAGGGAAAAAGGAATAAAAAATTAAGAACCCTACTTGGGGTGGAAGGCATTGAGTTCATAACCTCAAATGACATGATGAAAAAATATAGAAATGGCTCTATAATATGATTATAATAATTATAATTAAGACATGTGAACTTTTTGGGTAATTCATGTGTAAACCAGTGTGCACAGATCGATAGAAGTCTATAATCAATGATAATTTTAGGTAAAATTCATAGATATCCTATCTCAAGACTATAACACTCTCCTTGTCATGTATCAACCCTTAGTAAATCTTGGATCAAAATAAAATTTAATAACAAATCAATACCCTATAAATAGGTCATATAAGACTATATAAAAATAACATCATTGAGAGGAAGACAAATAATGAACTGAGATTAAGTATTGAAGAGATTACCTATAGGAATCTAATGAGATGATTGGATATTGAATTTGAGCTCAAATGAAAAAATAGAATAAAATCCTATAAAGAGAGGTTTGGAAGCCCATTCAGGTGAAAATAGGTCCTCCTTTCAATAAAAATAAAGGAAGCAGAATGAGGAGTAAAGATATTACATTTTAAGGAGAAAATGGCCTTTTATGCAAAATCTAGGGGTTGAACGGTTTGGTTGAACGTTTTTACATACCGTGCACTAACCATGTGCACTGTATATCCTTAAGATGGGTCCCACTTGGTTTGGCCACATAATTTTAGAAACTGTAAGCTAACCATTCTATTTGGATCTTATAAAAATTATATACCACCCGCACAAGTGTGCGTCCATAGTCTCATAGTTAAGGAAAGTAAAACTCCCAAATTTTCCCTCTAAAACACCCTACAGGGATAGGATAAACTATGTGAGATGGGATTCATGGCTTTTACTTACCCTGTGTCCCAGTGATTTCTTCCATCGATTGTGGTTTTGAGCTCCAAAAAAACCCTGGACACCTTCAAAATGTTTATGACCTCATTAACCATCCATGAAATTTGTATGATAAATAATTAAACCAAAATTTAAAATATTATTACCATATATAAAAACCATGTTCTTACACTATTCCCCATTAATGGAACTTGTCCCTATATTACTCTTTCAAGGGTGATGATATACTATCTGAGAACAGCTCTATCCACTGAGCATATATGTCAGCCTCTCACTTTTGGGTCTCATCCTATACATGACCATGCTGTTATAGCACCCATACTAAAGGGACATACTGGCCTCGAATATACTTTATGATATTTTTTATAACGCATTTGGAAAACTCCTCAAAAGAATCATCAACATCCAATTAAACATCATTGGGATAAAAATTGTGGGATAGATAGTCATGATAATGGAAATAATGTGAAATGTGGAAGATTTCAAGCATGGCATGGCACCTATGTGGTAATATCGACTAATAAGATACCAGACCAACTCCTTTCAAGATCTCAAAAGTTCTAAAAAAAGTGGTGTGATATCCTACCTTCCCTATGGATCTATCGATGCCCCTGATTGGGAGATACCCACATGAAAACATGATCCCAAAACAAAAAACTCTATAGGGAATTTATGGTGATTGAAAAATGAATTTAATATATACTAAGAAATATAAAAACCCTACCAGATCAGCTGAAACTACTCTGGAGTCTCCTTCACGAGACAAGGACCTAGTAGCACCACCCCTCTTGCCTCTAACCAGTGTAGGGGTGAATGGAACGACATACCACACTAGGAATCATATGTTTCCATCTAAATTGTCGTTCAATAAATTTTATTTTAGGTGAACATGAAGATATGGATTTTATTATCCTAATAACCATCGAAATCAAATACGTATACTAGGACAATTTCCTCTACCACCTATATATTCCGGTCTAATTGGAAATCGGTCTAAGAGTGAGAAGTTGTGCTCAGAAGAACCTATGTACCCATAGTTCTCTATAACCTCTACCATATCCTCAATGAGAAAAAAATGTCACTATTTAAAATGATAGTACAAGGGACCCCATGTTTCCTTATAATTTTATGGACATACAATATTCATATCTCATCAACTGTGGAAGTATCCCAAATAGAAAAAAAGATGGATAATTTATTCATTTGATCCCTAACTACCCACACCACATCACTATCTCAAGGAAACCTCATTTATATACTGAAAAAATCCATTGAAAAGTCCTCCCATTTCCATTTTTGGACTTCTAGCAGCTGTAAAAACCCAACAGGCTACTAATTCCCCAACTTCACTTGCTGAGAGGTGGTACAACTAGTGATAAAACCTAATATTTAACATTTCATCCTACACCACCAATACAAGAGATGAATATCATCATACATATTAGAGAAACCAATATAAACATAACACTAAGAAGTGTGGGAACATTGAATTAGTTTATATCTAATATCTATAGAAACCTAGAGACTTCAATCTATACATAGGATGTCATCTCCATAAATAGACCAATCTAGAGGTGGGTCATCAGTAGAAACACCTTGGGATCTGAAAACTACCTTCTCTTCACCCTATCTAAGAGTTAAGAGGTAAATGTTAGGGTTATAAGATAATAATGTTCTTGAGTCTCTTAAAAACTCTAGATGCATCTTAGAAAATAGGTTCATTAATTTCCATTCATCATTGGTTTCCAGTGCGGCATGTGCCTAAGTCTTCAAGATCAGCGCATCTTCAACTGCATTACCCTTTACAATCATATAGAAAAACTAAAAGTTAAATTAATTAATATATTCAACCCATATTCATGGTTTAAGATTCAATTCACCCAATGTAATGATATATTTTAGGTTCATATGTCCTGTGTACACCATAATTCTCTCACCCATCATATAGTGTCTCTAGAATGCAAATCATGGAAAACTGCATCTAGATAAAGGTCATGTGTCGGGTAATTATGCTCATGAGGTCTAAAATGTTGAGACCCATATGAAATCACTCTATCTTCCCACATCATCACTACACCCATCCAGATGTAGGATGAATCATAGAACAATGTATAGCCTCGACCATGCTCTCACAGAATAAAAATTGGTATCTATGTAATCTTTCCTTTCATATTCTAAAATTCATTCTCACATGATTCAAACTACAATAACATCACACTCTTCATAATAAGACCAGTAATAGGTTCAGCAATGAATGAAAATCTTTGTATGAAATTCATTTAATATTCAACCAGACCCAATAAATTTTATATACTAAACACATTCATGCCCTGATCCTAAGAAACCACAACACTCACCCTCTCTAGGTTAATTAATACTCCATATTTCGAGATAATATATCCCAAGGAAGTGAAATATATCAATATAAAAGTGTACATTAACAATCATTTCATATAGTTTATTTTATCTCAGTTTATTTAAAATTCTCTCAAGATGTCTATCACAATCTCTTTGAGTATAATAATGCACTGAGATGTCTACCAAAAAATCCTGGAAAAATGAATACTTATAAGGGTGGAAACCCCTATTAATCAAGGCCATGAAAATGTCAGGCATTTTTGAAATTCTAAATTTCATAGCCAAATAATCATATAGACCTTAAAAACAATGTAAAGTCATGCATGGTATATCTGAAGGCCTAACTCACACCTAATGATATCCCAACATCAGCTCAATATTCAATAGTACACAAGATACTCATATCTAGTCAAAGATATCATATAATTATGGAAGTGGATGCCAGTTCTTAACAATTATTTGGATCAACTATCGGTAGTCCATTCATAAATGAAGTTCCCTATCTTCTTTCTCATTCAAAAGCATGGGTGAACCCCAACAAGAATTGATGGCATATACAAAACCCTTTTATTATAAATCCTCCAACTATATATTGAGTTCCTTGAGCTTAGTAGATTCCATTATGTATAGAGGAGTAGATACTAGAGCTACTCTGGTAACAAGATCAATTGTAAACACTACCTATCTCTTAGGAAAGAATCTAGATAAATTGTCTTGAAAAAATGCCTGAAATGATCTATTATGGGCGGAAAGTATGCCAGATGTATCCCAAAATCTTCTATTAAAATACTAGAAATTTGGGCATCACTTAACCTAGAACATGATGTTTTCATGTTTCTCTATTATCCTGTACATTCCATTCACCCATGTGAAGATAACTACCATTGTTTGGTGATGTAAAAAACACCCTATAATGATAACATTCCACATGGGTATGATATGGAACCAACCAATCCATTCTAGGAATTACATCAAAACATGTCATCTTGAGTAATAAGAGGTCTCATACTAATGGATAAATTCCAACCTCAAGTGGATAGCCTCAATATTAATATATTCCCTCTAACTGGACTCCCAATAGTGTGTTTAGGGTAATCACCTGATAGTAATACTAAATTTTCATCCAATACTTTCCAAGGATGATAAATAGATAAAATAGTTAGAGGAACTTTTATTGAATAAATTCGATAAAATAATAGAGGCTACTAGAATAGTACAATATACTTTAGATCATTATACACTTTGATCCTTGGGTATAAACTATAAATCCTGTAACTGGAATGATCCATGGCCCTATTCTGCAGCTGGACAACCCTGAGCAGGTCCATTCTACTATTGCTGATAATAAGAAGTATAGATACCATAGCCATGACCTAATCCTAAACTTATTTATCCAATTATAATATAAATACCATCTTAACATGGTGCAACTAATCCTACCACTATAGGTGTAGCTGGTGAAGATCCTTTTTAACTAGAAGAAGGTCTAAATATCTATCAAAATATATAAAGATGTACCATACTGCTGCATACACAGCACCTAAGTGGGTATCTATCACACTATGAATTCATGTGCCCATACCATCAAAAATGTATTAATATAACAGAACCTCCACTTTGGATACTCTAGATGCCACTAATCTGAAGAGATTATATAAGGCTATTCTTCCTAAAACCATAATAAATAACACCCTATCTCAGAACTAATCCTTTGTGCTTAGTATTATTATCTTATATCAGGTTTCACTCATTGATAAGAGACAGATTAACACTCAAAAAAATTATGTAGGTGGAAGAAATTTAACTGTGAGTAGATGTCATACTTGAGACTATCCTCAAAATGTCCTCCTCGTGATAGCTCATTACATGCTATAAGTGGTGAAAATAATTTCAACTGAATAAAACACATTTAATTTTCCATAATAGACACAACACCCACATCTAGGTGGATGAACTCTCTAGATCAGTCATCTCTCAGCATATGAAGTAAAAGGTAATCAGGGAAGGTAGTCTGAAAGTCCACCCATACCATGCACTGATGATGACCAACCTAATTAATCACATCCCACTAGTATTTGATGGAATTGTATATCATATAAGTGGAAATATTGACCCTCCTTTCTATAGGTGTCTCTAAATTCTCTAAGATATAAAGGATTTCCCCTATACAAGACTCATAAAACTAAGGAAATACATCCCCTGAAAAGATAGGAGGATGATACTTTCTAAAAGCTAAGTGCCATTTTTCATTTCATGATTAAAATGTGGTGTCTTAGGTGTAATTACTGGAGGTATCACTAGTGGATCAAGTCCCACCACCTCCAGAGTGTAGTCATTACCACCCTCCTGGTGTACGACTAGAGGTCGTTGTGGTGGAATTGTTTTAAAAATTAGAATCACATGCCTCCAAATAGATTGAAATTAAATAAAAATTATAGAGGAAGAAAATAATAAGTAAAATGGATAACTAACAAATGTATATTTCCTTAACTAAACTCTTTGAAGGCCTATGTATTGGTAAGTGTTTGAATTTTTATTTACAGAGGTTACAGTATGAGAAGGGTCAATCACACCTTACCTCTTCATTAATTGAAAACAATTTAATTTTATAAGCCAATATTTAAATTTATGGTTTGTATTTTGTTATATAAATATACCACAGTTTGATAAAATGGATCATAATTTCCATATAATAAATGTCATACACTTTATAACTGATAGCGATGTTCATTTAATTACTAATTAGTTATTGTAAAATTTGTTACCAGATTATAATAGGTAATATATGATTGATCGATGTGGCTAATTACCCATTCCAATTCACAGGGGCCCATACACCTCATGTGTTGAAACTGGTATTCACTCAATTGCAGAAAAATCCCAGATCATATAACTAGAGTTACAAAGCTAAAAAGGGTAGAAACATGCTATTTAAGATGCCACCATCAACCTATATAGTAAAACACTATTTATATTTATGTTGAAACATTAAATAAAAAAAATTCATTACCCTAAATAAGGTTTTATAATCATATTCATATATATAACAACCATGGCTCACTCACCAATAATAGGCAACACAAGAAATGTAACCAGTGAAATACCCCTATATGGAATGGTATATACATGGCATGTGGATTCCAGGTGCCTATAATGATTCATGTAACAATGATTCTTATCGTACCATACCAAGGTAAAATATCCACAAATCATATGAAATAACATAATTCATGTGAATCACCCAATTATGAAAGTATATCAACAATAATAATTGAAAAACATAACAACAATTTCTCATTACCAGGAAACATGGAATTTACCCCGAATGTGGGTTAGCTACTCCCAGGCAGGGCTTATAACCAAGTTCCAGTATGTTCATAATATCCTAACTATATCCACAACTAATAAGACAAAGGAAATGAAATAACCTGCTTTGATACCACTTTTGTGATGTCCTGACCTAGGTGTTACTCAAAGGTGACTCGGACTAGGTTAACCACATGGCCTCAAGCATGCCTCCCCATATGCTATAGGCTACCGAAGAGAAGCAAGGGCCTATGATGTTTTTGTGGGGAGAATATGCCCTCATTTCAGAGTGGAGCACAACTGATTTATATGTAATAAATGAATTGATAAATAGTGGAAGAATTATAATAAATTTGGAAATAGAAGTAAGCATGATAAATTAGATGATAATAATAAATTCAAATCAGAAAAATGCTATATATGATAGATAATGATGTTATGTTATGTCTTTAAAAATTATGAAAATGGGTACACATGGTACCAAGAGGTAAGTACAATACATGACATGAAAAATAAAAGAGACTAAAACTATCCCAGCATCCTAAGATCTTTCTTGGTTATCATCCACCAAACTCTATCCTAATCATGAAATAAATTTAGGTTTCCATGTAGGGATACTTATGGTTCCCTATATTGGTGATCATATAATCTGCCTAGGTCTCAAAAGCATCCCAAATAAGATATGAGATAAATATCAGTAGGTCACCACCAACTCCATATATAAAAATTCAATATGTGAATATAAACTGAGCAGTGTGAAGGTATATATAAATGCAAAGAAAAATCAATATATAACTTATACCTTATTCATCCTCAGTTGGTCTGTGAATGTAACCATTTCAACAACAGGATTAATTTTAAATTAATTACTAAAAACTATGTGTTTTGAATGTTGAAAAATTTATTCCACATTTGGAATTATTAAATCCAAATTATGTAAATAGGTTACTTTTATTTTTTAGAATTATGAATAGTAAATTTGGTAATTATTTTTATTACCATGGTTAAAGGTAAAATCATGTAATTAAAGGTAAAAATAATATTATAAAGTTACCTTAACACCTGAAAAAACCTATTTGATGACTAAATTCAACTCTTATAATATATTTTGTGAAATTTAATAACTTAATGGACACTTACCTATAAATATGACACGAATATAACCATAACTAATGAATGTGACAAAATGCGACAATCTCATTTTATATAAGTGTATTAATTTTAATATACGGATAAATAAGAGAAAATATCAACTGTAGATAGTATTTGGAAAGATAAAAGAATTACCTAAATCACATAAATTTTTTTATTATTTTTGTATATTAAATAATTACCATTAATGATGACATAATAGTGATGTAGAAATTATTTTATTAATAGAAATATCAATAAATGGTTTTAAAAATATTAAAAGAAATATCATATGAACTAATTAATGTGATACAAAAAATTTATTGGTTAATATGACATGTAAAGAGTGTATTAAATATATTTTTTTTGAATTTATATTCTGTGTGGATTTTATTTAATTTCAAATAAATTAATCGTGTCAAAATGGACACTATTGATATTTTATGAAAATATCATTTATTAAATTATTTAAAAATCATAAAAATATTTAAAAATTAAAAATTGATAATTATAAGATTTTAAATGTCATAAAATATCTATTTATGGTTAATTAACATCACATAAGTAAATATTTATAACCATTAAATATTTATAATTTATTATCATAATTAAAATTAAATAAAATAACTAAGTATCAATTAAAACAATATGGTTTAAATGACAATATAACTTTTCCAAAATTTATTTGTTGATATAATACAACCCTATCTCATATCATACTCTAAATTGGAACATTTTTTATGTTTTTTGGGAAGGTTTCCATTTTATTAAAAATTAATATTTTTGGAGTTTCAAAAAGTTCCCCTCACCTCAATTATAAAAGGGAACCTCCTCCATCACCTATTGACTTAATTTTGAGCTTTAAATCTTGACCATCCCCTTTATGTTTTCCTTATCAAATTTCCTATTTTCAATATATAGGTTTTGGTCATCTTTGAAAGACAAAATCTACTACTCTAAGAAGAGATTTAGAGGAAGCACGTCGAGGAAGAGGTAATCTCTTGTAACCATTATTTCAAACTTCATTCTTATTCTACTTCCTCTTCACTAGTTATTTCTTTATAAAGTAATAAAATTTGTAAAAATAATATATTGATATGTCATTATAAATATTAAAAAACCAAATTTTACCTTCTGGCCATCCTATAAAAAAACAAAATCATTGCATGTGCATACGTACGACTTACCTCTCCACACTATAGTGTAATCTGTTTTTCACCACCACTTTAAATGGATGGGTATAATGATGGAAATAATAAATAAATATTATTTTTATAAAATTTAACAAATTATTAAATAGTATACACCATCCAATTCAATACCATTTAACAATTTTGGGAAAGATATCATCGCTCGTGCGTACGTACGGCCTACCATCTCTACTATGCGATGTCATTCATTCTACATGATCTTCATTAAACCATAATTATATAAATGAATTGAATGAATAAATATGATATATATTATACTAATTCCATTTTATAAATGATATAACTATAACCAAAAAATTGGAATAATAACTTATCTGACAAAACATGCATAAGAATGTAAAGTAGTTAATACTCGAATAATGAGTAAAAAATCAAATGTTACTAACAAATGGATGAAAATATGATCAAAAATGTTATCATAAAAAATGATTATGATTCTATAATAAATAATTAAATTTATTTAAATCATTATAAATGAGGTTTCGATATATAAGAATCATATCACATCTAGGGTAAGGGATAACTTTTCAAATCTCATTTTTATTCAAGATTGTTTATTCGTATGTATTTACTGATTTATATTTATCATCCACATCCATGTTTACTAAATATACATCCATGTTTCCTAAATATATATTTCAAAATATTATTTATATCATTATATAATTTTTTAAGGCTAATTTTACCCATTAGTGGATTTTTACTAAATGGTATGAATTGAATCTTTTGTTATTTTTGGTACGAGGTACTTTTTTACTTTTCCAGCAAAAGTACGAGAAGAATGTTTTTTAAATTTTATGAAATGAACATATTTTTACACTTTAATAATAAATTATTTCATTGAAGATAATAATTTAATCTTACATAGTTATTTTCACATTAAATTTGGTCTTCTAAAATTGTGTGTCATTTTAAGTATAGAAAACATTTTTGAATAAGAAATCATATTTTCCTCAATATTTAATTTCATGTGTTTTCTCAAATTAATTTTCCACATAGGATGACACTATTTAAATAGTATTATATTTCTATACCAAATATTACTATGATTTTATTGTGTTTATGATATAATGTGATGTTGGTATTCCATTTTTTTAAATCAATTATGATGGAATGATGTTTAAGAAACCCATTTTATTTTATGGGTTATGTTATGGTTGATATTTTTAGGCTTTTATGGCACACATAAGAACGGTTTTATTTTGAGATGAGTGGGAAACATATCTCCCTTCAATTCATTAGGTAAATATTTATATCTCATGAGATAGATATGATTAGAACTACATGTAAATGAAATTAATTAATACAGGGCTGGAATGAGTAGTGAAATCGGTTCATTAATGGAATTTGTCCATTATGATGGTCTTGGAAATGAACCTTGATTGATATGAAATTATTTTCTATGATTATGTGTGTATGACAAGAAATTTCATGTTATATGTTATGACTATTTGGATTACATTTCACTTTTATAATATAACCCATGGTAGTATATTCTGATATTTTATATACAGAATAAGATTTTAAAATGTTATGTTCTTATGATTATGATATGATTGATATTTTCCTTATTTACCTTACTGAGAATTTGAACTCACCCTTTTATATGATTCTTTTCCCCAGTTCATGAATAAGGGTATTAAGTAATATATCCCAAAAAGGATTCTAGATTTCAAGAAATAAGTGGGAGACACTGTAGATGTTTTATGAACAAATTTTTTATATTTCTCTATTTCTAAAGACACTAAACCAATATAGTCCTAGCTTTGTTTTGGTTATGTTGTGTAAACAATATCCTTAAGTGTTTAAATAATATCTACATATAAATTATGGGATGTTGTAGAAGGTATCAGAGTAAAGGTATAGTTAACCTTTTAAAACTAGGATGAGAGAACCTTACTAAGAACCCTAAGGATATGTATAATTATATGTTAAAATACTATACTAGTGTTTTAAATATGTACATGAATAACCTAGGATAAATCCTAAGGTGTCCTAAATTGAAATTTTATTCTTAAATTGTGTGGTTTTCCCACAATGAGCAGTGTTTCTCACACTATGCTTATTGGTTTTAGTCAGTGGATAAAACCTTAAGGAACCACGTTAATGCTAAATGCGATGGTAAATGTAATGATTTTACCCCTCAGTTACCAAATGTTATGGGATATGGAATGAAAAATCTTGTAGTCATGCTCAAACAACATTCTCAATCATATAATAATGATGGTCCTCTAAAAGAGCAAAGGATAGAGAAACATTCTGTTGAATCCTTCATGAGGCAGTGGCCATCTTCATTCAGTTGGTCTTTTGATGCATTAATGGATGAACATTGTATTAATACCACTGAAAAGGTATTTTCAGTTCTAAAATGTTCTGAACATGATAAATTCATCTTAATAGTATATCATTTGGAAGGTTAAGTCAATCAATGGTGGGATATTATCAATAATACAAGGCAAAGATATGAAATTGAGTCCATGGAATGGGATGAGTTCAAGAACTTATTTCTCAATAAGTACTTTATACTTATTCTTTGAACAAAGATAGAGAAGGATTTACATGAACTTAATCAAAAGGATGATGAATCCATTGGTACCTGTGAAGTAAATTTTACAATACTTTCAATGTACTCTTCTGGAATTATTAACCAACCTGAGATTAAAATTGATCTATTATTTAGTGGCTCAAAACCATGTCTCTGAAGGGCATTATCCATAATGGACCTCAATCGATATGAGGGAATTTTTCAATGTGATATCATTTTTTAGATGAATATTGGAGTTACCAATCATTCATAGGGGTTCGATAAGAAGAGAAGAATGGAATTGGAAGGAAAATATAAACACTACACTGAAATAAGATGACTTTTCCCATATGCTCAAAGCTTGGAAATAAACATGGAGGTAATTGTCTTAAAGGGACTAGTAAATGTTTTAGGTGTGGAAAAGAAGTTAATTGGGTATCTAAATTCCTAAGTTATTAGAAAAATATGTCTAATGACGTGAACAAAGAAAAGTCTACACAGAATTAACCTCCTACACTTCAATGCTACAAGTACTAGGAAATAAGGAATTATTCCTATCAATTCCCTAGTCGAAGGGTTATTGGTGATGGTCGACGTCAAAAACTCATAAACCCAATGATAAAGTAAATTCACTTGAAATCACTATTGGTAATGTGGAGTGTGATAACGAAGTGTTTCAGGGTACACTTACTATCCACTTTAAAGTTGAAATTTTTTTATTTGATCCTATATCCACCAACACTTTTTCTAAAGAATTTTCTAATTTTATCACTGTATTAACTCAACAATTAGATGTTGAGTTACCTATGAAAACTCCAAATGGAATAATGGTCGCATCAAGAGTTTATAATTCTTCTATGATAGAATTTTGTTGGAAAGTGCTTCTTACAAATCTTGTAATCCTTCCTATAGTGAAATTTGATATCTTTCTTGGCATGGATTAGATTTCTCTATATAGAGATCATATCAATTACAAAGGAAGGGAGGTAAAATTTCATATTCCAGATCAATCTATGATCATATATCAATGAAAGGATGAATATAACCTTCCAATATAAATTTTTTTCATCTTATGGTTCTGGATTCTTATAAAATATGGTTATTTGTTGAAAATGGTTGGGTAGAAAATAACGATTAAGAATAAACCCATTGTAAGGGAGTTTGATGGTGTCTTTCTAGAGGAATTTATAGGTCTTCAACCAAATTGTAAAGTTGAGTTTCCAATAGATCTCATATCATGTGTTATACCTATTTCAAAGAAACCATATAGAATAGAACAAATTTAGTTATAGGAATTGAAGAAGTAACTCCAAGAGAATCTTAATAGGGGTTTCATACACCCTTGTGTGTTACCTTAGAGAGCACCAGTTATTTTTGTTAATAATTAATATGGATCAAAGAGAATCTGTATTTATTATTGATAACTTAACAAGATCACTATCAAGAAAAAATATCATCTTCCGTTCATTGGTGACTTATTTGACCAACTACGCAGATATCAGTATTTTTACAAGATTGATCTTCGTTTAGGATATCATCAATTAACTGAAAAAAAGAGGATATACCAAAAACGGAATTTTGTACAAGGTATGGACACTATGGATTTATAGTGATGCTTTTGGGTCTTACTAATTCTCATTTTTTCTTCATAGATTTAATGAATATAGTCTTTAGAGACTATCTTGATCAGTTTATGGTTGTATTTATAGATGATATTCTAGTATATTCAAAGAGTAAGGACGAACATCAAGATCTCTTGATAATTTTACAGAAGACCCTGATAAAGGAGAATAATTATTCAAAATTAACAAAGTATGAATTATGGATCCATAATGTTTTATTTTTGGGTCACATAATCTCAAGAGATAGGATATCTACAGATCCAACAAAAACAAATTTTATTGGAAGATGATCGAGTCCAACAACGGTAACTGAGATATGAAGTTTTCTTGGTCTGGATGGATATTATCCATGTTTTGTAAAAGATTTTTCATGATTATATAATCTAATCACCAATTTGACTTGGAAATTAGTTAAGTTTGTTTGGATGGAGGAATGTGAAGATAATTTCAGAGAGCTAAAATTAAGGTTAGCATGTGCACCTATTCTCACACTACCTTGTAGTGGAGAAAGTTTTGTGAACTACAGTGATGCATCCCAAAAGGTGTTGGGATGTGTTCTCATGAAATACGATATGGTGATATATTATGCCTCACGGTAGTTGATAATCCATGCTCAAAATTGCCCAACTCGTGATTTTGAGTTAGCTGTGGTAATCATTTCATTAAAGATATGGAGGCATTATCTTTATGGTGAAAGGTATGATATTTATATTGATCATAAAAATATATAGTATATTTCACACAAAATGAGATGAATATGTACCAAATAAGATGGTTGGAGTTGATTAAAGATTACTAATTCCCAATACATTAACAACCTAGGAAAATGAACAAGGTGGAAGATACTTTGAGTCAAAAAGACCATGCTATATTATCTATCATAAGGATCACAAAATATCCAATATTTATGGATTTTCAAAGGATGGATCTGGAAATATTAATGGAAGTGGATAAATATTATATTTATCAAATGAATTTTAAACTATCAATACAATTGAGGATTAATGAGGCGCATAAAAATGATATTGATCTACAAAAGATGATGATAAATGTTACTGAATTCAATCTTGATTGTGATGGAATAATAAGGTTCAGGAACTATATTTTTATTCTTCCAATACAATAATTAAAGAAGGATCTATTGGATAAAGCTAATAGTTCTTCATTCTCTATTAACCCTGGAATAAAAAAGATGTACAGGGACCTAAAAAAGTACTTATTATGGGATGACATGAAAAGAGATGTTGCAAAATATGTCTCTTGGTACTAGGTTTGTCAGCAAGTTAAGGCTGAGAGGTATAAGTCTAAGGGGATGTTAAAAATATTTCCCATAATAAAATATAAATGGTAAAACATCACTATGGAAATTTTTGTTAGACTTCCAAAAATATCTAAAGGCCATAATGTTATATGGATTATAGTTGATCACCTTACAAAGACAACACACTACATTTCTATTAAATAGGATTTCTCTCTTGATCAGCTTGCCAATATATATGTAAAAGAAGTGGTAAGATTTCATGGAGTACCACTTTCCATTATACCTTATCAGGATCTGAGGATTACCTATATGTTCTGGAAAATTCTTCAACATGCTCTAGATGTATACTTGTGTTACAAAACTATTTATCATCCTCATATAGACATTCAGTCTAAGAGGACAATTTAAAATTTGGAAGACATGTTGATAGCTTGGTCTATGGATTTCAAAGGTGGTTGGGATCAACACCTACCATTGGTGGAATTTTCTTAAAATAATATATTTCACTTTTCTATTTATATTGATACATAGAAAACTATATATGGAAAAAAGTGTATAACTAAAACTTTTTGGGATGAAGTTAGGGAAAAAACTATTAGGACCTGATCTTGTTGATGAAATGACAGAAAATGTCAGATCTATTCAACAACACATAACAGTAGCTCAGAGTCGACAAAAAATTTATGATGATAACAAAAAACAAAAGACCTAGAGTTTGAAGTGGGTGATAAGGTATTCTTACAAATATCTCCCTATAAGAGATTAATTGATATTTGGAAAGAAGGGAATGTTGATCCCTAGGTATATCGGTCCTTTGGAAATTTTGGATCATGTTGGGAAGGTAACTTACTGATTAGAGCTTCCACTGAATATCTATCAAGTTTATGATTTGTTCCATGTATCTCTCCTATGAAAGTAAATACCAGATCCTTCACATGTACTAAGCTCAGAATAAGTACCTTTTTAGAAAGATCTTTCTTATCAAGAACAACTGATATAGATTCTGGATTAAAGTAAAAGAGTTATACGAAACAAGACCACTCTCTTGGTTGAAGTTTTATAGAGGAACCTCCAATTTTTGAGAAGATACATGGTAACTTGAGTATATAATGAGGTAGAGTTATCCTCCTATTTTTGTATCCAAGTGATGAATTTTTAGGTCAAAATTCAGTTTAAGGGGGTCGAATGTAACACCTAGATGTTTTTTATGAAATATTTTCTCTAAATAATTTTTTTTTCTTCACTAGCTTTTGTTGCATGCAATTGTGAGATTAAATTAACCATGAGATTCCCTTAGTATAAAAGTTTTCTTATAGCCTAGTCTTTAGGTTATTGGGAATAATCATAACAAACTTATTAAAATGCGTTGATAATTATTTGGTTATCAATTATTTTTTAAAAATATAAATTAATTAGATATTTTTATTTCGGAGTGAATTGATTTTGGTAATGAAATTAATGTGATATATATGTGTTATATACTTAATAAACTATTTTTAATATTCATCCAATTGACATTTTATACATAGGGTAATAATAAAACCCTATTTTATGTATAAAAAACAATTTTTTAATGTTAATTTTACACCTTTGAATGGAGAAACCCTTTTTAATTAATATTTTGACACGTTAATAATTTTTATATGACAACGTAAACATTTTATTTTGAATTGTGATATAAAAATATACTTTGGATGAATTTTTTATATTTTTCTGATAACTTTCATTTATTGATTAATAGTAAAAATACACTAAAATTTAATTAAAAACAACTATTTTCATTGAAATATTTTATATGGTTAAATTGTATTATTTAATTGTTTAAAAGTATAAATATAATATATTTTTTCCATTTAGTATAATTTAGGTCATTGGAATTAATTTTACATTAAATTCATATGTAAGAACATTTCAATCTTTTACAATATTATAAATGTAAAAACTCATTTTCTTATTTAAACAATGAGATTAATTTTATATTAATTACTACAACTTCTTTGTTTTCAATTTTTAAAAATGGATTCCATATTTGGAATCAGTTGTTCCCAATAATGTTAATAGGCTAATTTTATTTTTGGGCACTATGAATAGTAACTTTGGTAATTATTTTTATTATCATGGTAAATGGTAAATCGGGTAATTAAAGGTATATATAATATTATAAAATTACTTTAACACCTGTAAAAATATTATTGGATGACTAAATTAGACCATTGTAATCTATTGTAAAAATAGAATAACTTAATGGACACTTACCTATGAATACGACACGGATATAATAAAAACTAATGAATATGACAAAATATCACAATCTCATTATATATAAGTATATTAATTTAATATATGGATAAATAGGAGATAATATCAAATATTTATAGTCTCTAGAAAGATAAAATAATTACCTACATCATAGAAATTTTTTTATGCATTTTATAGATTAAATAATAACCATTAGTGATGACACTATAGTGATGTAGAAATTAATTTATTAAAATAAATAGAATATGAACTAATTAATGAGATCCATGAATTTTCTAGGTGACTATGACATGTTATAATTTTATTAAATATTTTTTTAATTTATTTTAAATGAGGATTGTATTTAAATTGAAATAAATGATTAGGATCAAAATTAACACTATTGATATTTTATTAAAACAACATTTATTAAATTATTTAAAATTCATAAAAATATTTAAAAATTACAAATTGATAATTATAAGGTCTAAAATTTCATAAAATATCCATTTAGGGTAAATTAACACCATATAAAAAATATTTATAACCATTAAATATTTACAATATTATTACCACAATTAAAATTATATAGAATAACTAAGTATCAATTAAAAATATACAGTTTAAATTGAAAAAATAACTTGTCCAAAATTTATTGGTTGTTAATATTACAACACTATCTCATATGACCTTTAAAATTGAGACATTTTTTAGGTTTTTTGTAGGGTTTGATTTTATTATTAATTATTATTTATGAAGTTTCCAAAAGTGCCCCTCACCTCAATTGTAATAGGGCACCTCCGCCCTCACCTCTTCACTTCATTTGGAGCCTTAAAGCTCAGCCATCCCCTACCATTTTCCTTATAAACTTTCTTATTTTCATTCTAGAGGTTCTGGTAATCTTTAGAGACCATATCTAGTGCTCTAAGAAGAGATTTATAGGAAGCACGTTGAGGAAGTGGTAATCTCTTTTACCCATTCTTTCAAACTTATGTCTTCTTATACTTACTCTGAATTAATTGTTTCATTATAAAGTAGTAAAATAAGTGTCAATAATATACTTATATGTTATTATAAATATTAAAAAACAATATTTCACCTTCTATCCATCCTATGAAAAATTAAATCACCACACATGTGTACGTACGGCTTGTCATCTCCACACTGTGGTGTAATCTATTTTTCACCACCACCTTACATGGATGGGTATAATAATAGAAATAATAACTTTATATGATTATTATAACATTTTAATCATTCATAAATTTTATACAACATCCACTTCAATACCATTAAACAATTTTGGTAATGATATCATTGCTCGGGCGTACGTACGACCTACCATCTCCACGATGCGATGTAATTTATTCTACATGATCTTAATTAAACCATGATTATATAAATGAAATGAATGAAAAAATAATATATATATATATATATATGTATATATATATATATATTACCAATACCATTGTGTAAATAATATGACTATGACCTAAAAAATATGAATACGCACTTTTCTGACAAGACATGCATAAGAACGTAAAGCGGTTAATACCTGAATAATGAGTAACAATGAAATGTAACTAACAAATGGATGAAAATATGATCATAAATGTTATAATAAAAATTATTAGGATTATATAATAAATAAGTTACATTATTTAAATCATTATACACGATTTTTGGATATATAAGAATCATATCATACCTAATGTAAGGGATAACTTTTCAAATCTCATTTTTATCTTAGATTGTTTATTCGTAAGTATTTACTGGGGTATATTTATCATCCTCATCCATTTTTCCTAAATATTTAGTTCAAAATATTCTTCATATTCTTATATAATTTATTAATTACAATTTTATCCATTGGTGAATTTTTACTAAACAGTATTAATGGAATCTTTTGTCATTTTTGGCATGAGGTACTTTTTTACTTTTGCAGCAAAAGTACGAGAAGAATTCTTTTTTTAACTTGTACGACATGAATGTATTTTTTACCTTTTATAATTCCTTATTTACTTTAATATTACCATAAAATATTACAAGGTTTCTTCACAAAAAATTATTTCTTCTAAAATTCTGTGGCATTTTGAAGAAGGAAAACATTTTTGAAGAAGAAAGGATATTTTCCTCAAGAATTAATTTCAAGTGTTTTCAAAAAATTATTTTTCATCTAAGATGACACTCTTTAAATATGGTTATATTTATATCCATGTTATTAATATGATTTTATTGTTTTTATTATGGAATTTTATTTAGTAAATCTATTTTTTATTTTAATTATGATGGAATGATGTTTAAGAAACCCATTTTATTTCATGGGTTATGCTTTGGTGAATGTTTTTATGTTTTTGTGGAACACATAAGAATGGAATAATTATGAGATTTTTGGGACCCATATATCTCTACAATTCATTGGTTAATGATTTATATCTCATGATATATATAGGACTGGAAAAAATGTAAATATTGTTCAGTAATACAGGGATAGAACAAGGAGTGAACTTAGTTTAGTAATGGACATTGTCTACTATGATGGTCTTGGAAATGAGACTTGACTAATATAAAATGATTTTATATTATTTTTTGTGTATTACACTAAATCTAATTTCTTTTTTTAAGAATATTGTGATTACATTTCACTTTTATGATTTATCTAATTATATGATATTCTGATATTTTATATGCATCATAATATTTTCAAATGTTATAATCTTATGATTATGATATGACTGATATTTTTCATTTTTACCCTTACTGAGCTTTTGAGCTTACCCTTTCATATGTTTCTTTTCACCAGGTCATGAATAAGGGTATTAAGTTAGATATTTCAAAAATGATTCTAGTTTTGAAGAAATAAGTGGGATACAATGTAGATGTTTTATGAACCAATTGTTTATGTTTCTTGGTTTCTGAAAACACAAAACCTATATAGTTCTAGTGTGGATTTTTCTTATGTTGTATAATAAATATCTTTAAATATTGAATTAATATCTTCTTGTAATGTATGGGTTGTTATAATCCTTGACCTCAGGGGTCAAGATGACTCATAGTAGTAACAAGCAGTCTAGTAATAAATGGGGTCTGGTTGTAATCAAAGGGGTAATTCCCATGCCATTGCACTGTATTAGATTCTAACCTAGTCCAAGGATCTTGTCCAAGTTAATCATGGGATAATCATTACAAGGCCCAATGGGATGAATCCATGGTGTCACATATCTAAAAACATCAGAATGGATCCAATGAGTATATTTGAGGCATACTAATATCTAGAAAGATATTGGAGGGATACAATGTCTTCATGAAAATCATTCTATAGTAGATAAGGATCATGTTCCAAGGTGGGTATCTCCCTTGGTAACTAACTCCTTGAGTTGGAATTATATCAATTGTGTTTTCAAGGCATTCCCTTTGGAATCCAGGGATAGCTTAAGAATGATCACACTTATTAATATTAAAAGGTCCATATAAAATAGGCACCTTGTACCTAATTCATTGTTCAAATTAGTCCATCTAAGACTCGTGATTTTTAATCATTTAATAGTTTCATTCCTTTACCTTTCATTGAACATGAAAAGGTTGGATATGGATATGAAACCAATATCTAATTAAATTAAAATAGTAGTTATTATATAAATACTATGTTTTTTAATTTTCATGACAAGGTCATTTAGAGATATGAAACCAAATACCATTCAACTACTTTAAACTAGTACAAGTGATATATATATATATATATATTGAAATACTTTACATTGATCCATAAAATATTCATTTATTAAATTATAACAATTTACATAGAAGTTTTAATTGATAATTATATACAAAATAAATGTACTAGTAATTATCAATTAATAATTATTTATAATTAAAAAGGACTAACCATTAGTAGGGTCAAGTCAACACACCGGAACAGTACATCAAATAATTATAAAAAGGGAAAAGGTAATAAAAAGGAGGAACCCTATATGTGGTGGACGGAATTAAGTTCATAACCTCTAATGGTATGAAGAAAAAATATAAAAATGGATCTAGAATATGAGAACAACAATTATAATTAAGGCATATTAATTTTAGGTGAAACGCCCAGTGAAACTAGCATGTTCACATCAACAAAAGTTTATAAAATATGATATTTTTTGGATAATTCATAGACCAGCCACCTTTAACTTATATCACTCTCCTCATACAGTATCCACGCTTAGTTTTTTCTAGGTCATACTAAAACTGAAAAATGGATCAAAGACCAAAAAATAGGGCATATGATCCTGTATCAAAATAGCATCATTGAGAGGAATAAAAATAACAGACTGAGCTTAAATATTGAAGATCTTACCAAGAGGAATCCAATAGTACGATCAAATCTCGAATATGAGCATAGATGAAAAAAAAAAGAATCAAAACCTATGAAGGGAGGTTCAAGATATCATCCTGGTGAAGAAGTACCTCCTTTCCACTAAAATAAATAAAGTATAATGAAGGGTAAATATATTATATTTTAATAGAAAAACGCTGTTTTTACCCAAGATTATGGGGGTCGCACGGTTTGGACACATGGTTTTCTAAACCATGCATCAAAAATGCCAACCTCATAACCTAAAGAGGGAACCTATGTTGTTTGAATTCATAGTTTGAGAAACAATACACAAACCATAGCATTTGGATCTGCTAAAAATTTCAAATCACATGCATAGCTATGCGGCCCTAGGTGAATATCTAGAAAAACATGTACACCATTCTTTTCCTTTTGAAATTTCATGTACAGTTAGGAGAAATTGTGTGGTCTAGGTGGATTGGTTTTAACTAACCATTTTTCCTAGTGATTTCTTCCACCATATGGGGTTCTGAGCTCCAAAAAAGACCCAGACACCCCCCCCTCCCCCACCAAAAACTTTTGTGACCTCACTACGAATCCATAAAAGGTATAATATTGAGTATTAGACCAAAATTTAAAGGATCTGTAACGCATTGGAAAAAATGGATCTCAGAGTTTCTCACGGTGATCTAATGATGATGGTGGTTTTTTTATCTTTCTAATTTTGTTTTCTTTGTGTGAAAATTAGGGGAAAATTCTCATTTTCCATTGATGTCATATTTATGATGGTCTCATGTCTATTCCAACAATGATTTTGTTTCTTGTTTGTTATCTTCACATGATTTTTGTTCATATTTATGCCCTAGATTATAACTACCTTATTATTTCATTGTTATTTTCCCATGTCTTCTTGATTGAGGTGTAACATAGATTTTGCAACACACACCAGCAAATGGGTTCCCTATTTTGACACTTCATCGGCCAAGAGAGTAGGGAAATTTCAATGTGATTCTTTAAAGTTAGTTGAGAGAATATAGAGGATAGATATAATGTCACACATCAACGTTGAAATTCTAATATTTTATATATATTTATATATATATATTTATATTTATATTTGGTTATATTCTTCAGTTTTGGGTTAATTAATTATGAATTTTTTCACTTTGGAGAGTCTTATAACCAACACATGATTGTTGCATGGTTAATAATAACCATGTATCCAACCACAAAATGTCTTAAATTCCATAAAAATGTTTTTCCTAGTTTTCACATAGTTTTTTAAAAATGCTCATTCAAACCATGTGAGTACCAATGTGTGTCCTTTGAGGGGTTAATTGTTGGTGCCCATTTTGGTAAATAGTGTGACCAAACTAGGTGGCCTACCCAAAAATTTTAAAACATGAAATACCTACTCTACCCCTTTAAAATAAAACACACCAAACCCTTCCTAATATCCTAATTTAACATTAGAATATCATGGATACTAGGGAAGACATCCTTCTTACCCCCTCCCATCCTTTTTTGATCCCCTCCAATTGATTTCTTGTAAATTAATCCAAGTTTAAGATTGTTACTCCACTCCTCTTCCTTTATTTATTATTATCTTCCTTCCTCTTACTTTAGATCATTCTTGGAATAACCCTATTTTAAGTTTTATACCAAATTTTTTATTATTTGTTTTCCTTCATGGTGTGATGATTGTTTCTTGGGTCATCCACATCCAATATTTAATGTTTAATCACATCCACACTTCATTTGATTAGGTGGTTCTATTAAGTTTCTTTTTCATTCCACACCATTCTTAATTAATATTTCAAAAAAAATCCCAAAATTGGTTTTTTTAGAGGATTTTATCCAATTATAAATATATTGAAAAATAATATAGACTCTTAATTTTCTTAAGGAAATAGGTGTATGTTATGTGTTTGATAAAATTCTTAAAATGGGGTTTTATATAGATTTTTATTATTTAATTGATTTTTTCTAATTTTAATTATTCCATGTGATTTAATTAAGGTCTTGAGGTATATATTGATTTAGTTTACTATTTATTTTAGTTTTTTCTAGGATTATCTTGTTGAATCCCTTTCTTTGATGACTTTCTTGAAATTTTTATCCTTTTTTTCCTCAAAACATACTATGAATGTATATATATATATATGTATTCTTGTGTATACGCGCATATATATGTATTTTTTATTCATGAATATATATATATGTGTGTGTGTGTGTGTGTGTAGTTATATATATGAAATTTCATAGGATCCCTTTATTTAATATTCAGATTTAGAATTGTCTCTTAGTTTTTAAAGTATCTCTTCAAATATATTTACAAATGAGACATTAAAAATATAACTCTTAGGCCTATTTGAAAATTTCAAAGGTATTATCGATATTAAATTTAATTGAAACTGATTTTCGAATGGATTTCTAATGATACTATTAGTTTTAAACCTAAATTCCTAGTTTTCAACTTTAAAATGTTTTATCAATGAGTTTCACCTCAATGGAAGCTCCAATGTGTTTATATAGTTATGATGGATTTAATTTAGATAATATTCACATTAGTCAGTGTATGTGGGTAGGATAGAGTTGTGGTATTGTGACATATTAATTAGTCTTGACATTTTGTATGTTTTTTTTGTTCCTCTTATCATTATTAGTCATGGAATCCAAGAAAAATGTGTGAGGGATTATTAATGGTCACTACCTTGTCAGTTTTTATATTATGTTCCTACTTCCATTGATCTAGTTTATTTATTATTTATGTTCCCTTTTTGGTTGATTTTGGGTTCATTTGGTATGATTTAAATGTGTCATTAAAATAAGAGTAAAAATGGATTTTTAAAAGAGGATCATTTAATAATTATTTTCTAAATGTTTCATTAAAACATATTTTGAGTTTTAAAGATGGTATTTTTAAAAAATATCCTAGTTGGTTTTCTTAAAGTAATAAAACATATTTTATATATGTATCTCAAACTAACACATATAGTCTATTTTAGAAAAAGAAATACATGGACTCCATTTTGATTTCCCACTGAGTTGTTGTATACTTACACCCTACTTGTACCACTCAGATTCAATAGAATCAAGATTATTTTATAGATTCAATTCTACTCATTATTTCCCATGGAGTGGTTTGGTATTATCGATGGATGTTGCTTTAGGGGTCAAATGGAGATCGTATTGGGTATTTGTTTTTCATTTGGAATTACATTTTTATCATCTATGTTGGATTCTTTTTCTCTATATATTATATATATATATATATATTATCATATATTTTAATTGAATTTTTTCATTTATTAAATTAGATTTATTTCAGTATATAATTATCATTTTTATATACTTATTGATGTTGTTTATGGATATTTGATATAATGTGGTCATTGAAAAATTATGCATGGAAGCAATGTTTCATTTATTGTATATTGGTTGAAATCATTCCAATGGGATAATATTTGATTCCTTAAACTATATTTCTTCCTAATGTGATTGGGAATGTGTCTTGAGTTTGCTATGAGCTAGCTAAGGTTTCCAATTTAGGGGTGGATCATAGACGGTTTATGAAAAAAATTGTTTCATAGCCTATAATTTTCAAATACATTGGTTATTTGTTCACTCATATTTATTTGGGTGTGTCTAGTATACTACAGTTAAGAAAATTGAAATGTGAGATGTATGTGTGGGTATAGCCTTGGGAGAAATTTCATGTTTGAATCCTTAAATTTATATGGGCTTTTTATGGTGAGTCTTGAATTATGAGTTTTCACTATTCATTCTTAGTAATTTTTTATTTAGATTGGTGGTTTTGGGGTTATGTAGGTGTTATATGAGCCATTCATATGTTTTTAATGTTTTCTAGGTGAATGGGAAGAGAGTATCAGAGGCTTATGATTACCTCGACTGGTTTGTAAAACTATGTGGACATCATGTTAAGGTTTTTATATCTTTTTAGTGGAATTTTTCATGGTTGGATCATAGTCCACCAAATTGTGTTCCAAAACTATTAAAATACACTATCCCCACATTGAAACTTTTATGTTTAGATCTCTTTGATACCAATTTATTATTATTTATGTGTTTACATTGTTGGGATGATTTAAAACATATTTTCATTGTCTATTGATGAAAATTTTGTTTTATTTTAACAAAATTTTATGATATCTACTTGGTTTTTAAAGGGGAAAATTGGATTTGAAAATATAAATGGGTGTTTCCTGAAATGAAATGTAAACATTTTAGGATCAAAAACCTATAAAAAAATACAAAAATGGAATTATATTGTTTTAAAATGATTTTAAGTGGAAAATTAAAGTTATAAATAAAATTTAGAGATTAAATAAAATTTCCAAAGGACTTATAAGACTTTTAAATTTTAAATGGGGAAGTTTTCAAATAGTTTCAAAATATAATTCTAAAGTTGTGATTAAGGATTTCAATTAAATTCTTTTAGGATATTGTTTTGAATTAATATTTTATTATAGATGGATAATATTTTAGTTTTAGTTTTTAATGATTGGGTTGTATGTTTTCTTATTATTTATAATATGCTTTGAAGAAAATTCTTTCAATAATTATAAGGGTTTTATTATGGACTTTGCAGTATGTATATTTACCTCGAATCATGGAATCGTGGTGGAGATAGATTATCCACAGTATTCTCTTATATTTCAGGTTCATCAAGGCCCTCTAGTGGTTTTGGAGTGGTTAGAAGAGGTTGAGGATATGTTTCAATCTTGATTAACACACAATGTGTTGGTAGTGGGGGTTGTTATAGTTCTATTTGAGGAACCATGTTTGGGTCGATGAAAGATGGTTATTCTTTTATCAATTCAAAGAGGAGGTGGCATTGGAATTCTGTAAGACAATGTTTTTTCAATGGTTTATTCCTAAGGAGGTTAAGGTGAACAAGGTGGAGGAACTCTTAAGTCTTTAGTGGGTTTGATGAATGGTGATGGAGTACATCAATAATTTAAATGGGATAATCCTCTATTCTCTTGATATATTATTGAGTGATTCCTTGAAATCCCACCAATTTGTGATGGGAATTCATTTATATCTCCATTTCAGAGTGATTTTATCTAGACAAGAGTCATTTAAAGATTTAGAGAATGAGGATTGCTTAGAAGAGTGTGTTCTTGGAGGTCAACCAATGATGGTAGATAGCCACATCTCTTCCATTATTGATGAGGTTTTCCCATCCCGTGATGAGTATAGATTGAAGGAACCAATTTTGGTAGAACCTTATTCTACAGTTATTTCTTCTATAAATAAAAAAAATTAAATCTATTGTCTGATTTCAGTGTAGTTGGTTTTAGAATTCTAAGCCCACCTTTATTATTTTTCTAAAAACCTGTAATCATTGTTTTCATTAGGCACACCTTAATAAATTATGTAAGAATAATTATCACCCAGGAAACAAATTATTTTCAACCACCAAAGGAGGATAATTAATCCTAAATATTTTGAGGTATCTCCTCTCCCCTTTTCCATTTCCTTAAATTTCCCTACTCTTCTATTTTTTAGTAGCAATTTTTGGATTATAATTTTGAATGTTTGATGTTTTGTTACTATTTAGAGAATAAATGTTTCTTTTATGAATCTGTGGATATGTATTTGAGTGGGTCATAATGCTTGTGTCTCTCTATTATTCTATTGATCTGCTATACTAATGAATACTTAAATATTAGGGAGACCCACCTTGGGTCTCCATTTCATTTTTAGCTCATCGGGTGTAAGTTATATTTCATATATATATTCATTTTTGATGGACTTAGTTATTTCCATTGAATTTTAGATACTTCATTAGTGGTTTCTTTATCTTTTACACTGGATCCTTTGGATAGTTTTCCTTTCTTTTGGAATTAGATGATATTATAAGGTAATAAAATGTTATGGTGGGGATAATTTTTACACCCAAACTTTTAATTTCCTTATTATTTTTTTTATTTCTTTATATTTGTTATTTTCTTGGAATTTTGAGTCAATTCAGTTTGAATTTTTGAATTTTTTAGAGTTTCAACATAGGTGTGTTATTAGTGATAGCATTGTGGCTAACTATACAATTTATAAAAGTCGTTAACAGAAACATTTTTTATAGTGGGAATATGGTTTTTTGAACTATTAAGTCAAAATTTGTGGGTGCTTTGGTGTGTCTAGTGAGGGTTCTATGGTTTCCACATAGTTTGTTAAAATGTGTGGACTATCCAAGAATTTTAAAACATGAAATACCAATTATAACAATTTTGAATTAAACCCCCAGAACACTTCCTCCTATACTCATTTGTTAGTGGCACACAAAGGATCTCATAGCACACCTCCAATTTTTCTCCCACCCTTCCTTTTAGTACCCTTTCACTAAATTTCTTATTTATTCCTCCATGGTAAAACTTTTACTCATCATCTCTTCCTATGCTTCTTATTTTCTCCCTTTCTATTTATTTGGTTCTTTAATATTCATACCCTAGGGTGAGGTTTTTCATTAATTGTTTTTTTTTCTTATTGGTTTAGGGTGTGTGGATTGTTTCTTGGATCTTCCCCTTCCTATATTCAAATTTTTATCACATCTTTACTCTGTTTGAGGTAGGTGGTTCTATTCCATTCCTTTTTATTCACATGCAATGATTTCTTGAGATTCAAAAATGTTTTCTTCCTAAAATTAGTGTTGTTTAAAGGATTAAATTCAATTATTAATATATTAATAAATCATATAGACTCTTGATTTTTTTAAGTAAATGGGAGAATTCTCAGTGTTTGATAACATTATTAAAGGGTATTTATATGGATTTTGATTGTTTAATTGATGATTTGGATTTTTAATGAATACTTATGATTTTTTTGAGGGATTAAAGTATTTTTTTAACTTGGTTTTGTATTTATTATGGATATTGGTGGGTTTATCTTATTAAATCAATTATTTTGATGAATATCTTGAAATGTATCTCTTTATTTTTCCCTTATTACTTCCTATGAATGTTGATATATATATATATATATATATCATTATATATCTATGGGACTTTACAGGATTCCTTTATTTAAGTTTGGATTTTAAAATTATATCATGGTTTTCAAACTAGCTCTTAAAATTGATTTCTAAATGAGACATTATAAATAGAAATAATATTCAATTTTTTCACTTTAAAAAGGATTATTAAAGAATAATTGTATTTAAAATATGTTTCAATGGTATTTTAAATGATACCATTAGTTTTAAATCTAGTAGTAGAGTGGGAACATTAAAAACATTTTCCAAATGAGATTCACTAAACTAGAAACCCTCATGTATTTATATGGTTACAGTATATTTAATTTAGAGTTTATTTACATTAGTAGGTGAATGGGGGTTTTATGGGGTTATGATAATTTGATATTTTGATTAAACTTATCATTTGGTATGTTTGGACTCACCTCCTATTGATATTATTCATGTCATCCTATACAACTTAGTAGGGGATGATAGAAAGTTACTACCAAGTCCTGATTAGATGGAATAGATCAATTTTTGTATTAGAGGAAATAGGGGAGTTCCACTGGTAAATATATGTTAGATAACTTAGTTGGTTATTGACTTGGAAATGAATCGATGGGACTATAAATGGTTCTAACAAAAGAATGTCTGGGGTCTCCTCATGGGATGTATAAGATCTCGACCATTTATGGGGATGTATTGAGCTTTTTTTGATAAAATTTTTGTCTTCTTTATTATATTTTGTTTGGTTTTTATCTTGGGGTGCTTTTTGGGAGAAATTTGATGTTTTTGGAGGATTTTTTTTACTACACATTTTTCACATGGTTTTTCAAAACCATGCTCCCAACCCCAATAAACCATGTAACCCTAGAGAGAGAGGGATCTCATGGCTGGAACACACTATTTCAAATTATACACCCTCTTAAGAGTAACCATATGACACCCCTAGGTGAGGTTAATCATTAGGTGTATGGTTAGGCTCATGGTTAGGGGAAATAGTGCACCCTGAGTAAGAAACTGTGTGAAAAAAAATTAAATCCATTTAAAACTACATTAAAAATACCTGAACCACTAGAATTCACCCAAAATTGGCCCTAGCTCGACCCTAAATGTTTTCTATGATTTTTTGTGGCTACCATATGGATTAAAATGCCTTCTATCCTTAGATATTCAAGATTTGAATCCCATATTGTTGATCTCCACCCCTCTTAGTATGATATTATCACCCTATGTAGTTTCCTCTCCCACTCCCATATTTCCATCATCCATTAAAGAGAAATTTTCCTCCATTATTGATGGATCTAGATCTAGGTTTTGATAGATCTAATCTATTTTATCTTGGTATTAGTTTTCATACCTATATATGTTTCTTCATCATGTTCTTGATCATTCTGATTCAATTGGGGATTTCCATTTGTGAGCATTTTTCTTCAATTTTGATGTGGCTGGTCTAAATTGAGAAACCCATAGTCCTAAATGGTAAAAACTGAAATTATGGAATTGGATTAATTAATTAGTGAATTAATTTATTTATTTTGGTGATTGTGGAATTGAATTCATTAAATGGAAAATTAAATAATGTATTTTTGTGATTGTGAAATTGGTGGGTTATTGGGATGGTGTAATTGGTTAATTAATGTGATAATGAATCAATTGATAGTGGGTATTATATAAAATTTTTTATTTGACCTTAATGTATTAATGGGTTATATTATTTAAATATTTTAAAATGGTTTAATGATGAACTTAAGATATTATTCCTTGGGATTAATGTATTGACCATGATTTGCATTGATAATAGGAATGGTATATCATGATACAAAATGTGATAAAAGGGTTATTGTAGATTAACCTTGATTATTATGATACATGTGATATTGTGATATATGTGATATACATGTGTAGAACAATGACTGGTAGTTCAAAATCCTACAGTGATAAATGTGTGTGGTATATGTACTTCTGCTTAAAAATCCCATAGTGATAAATGAGTACGGGATATGGACTGAAAATTCAAAATCCCACGGTGATAACTTAGTGTGGGGAATGGACTACTACTTTGAAATAAAAATTGTGTGATCGTTTGATAAATGATTTTGGGATAAAGAAAGCTACTTCAAATATCCACCGGGTGCTAGGCATGGCGTAATAGACCCAAAATGTTGGCTTTGGACCATGGTTCTAATTATCCATAATATGAATTGAAATGAAATGGTTAATGAATTACCATGTGTTATAATGAATTTTTAATTGGATATGTGATATGGTTCTGAGTCCTACATGAGCCAAAGTTGGTTTTGATGTTTCGAGTGTCGTCATAAACCAGGGGTTTATGTGGTTAAATAAAGAATAATTGAATATATGTAAATATATTACTTTATTTCTCTATTTATTCTTTATATAGAAGAATACACTGTTATTTATTGGATATTGTTTTAGACATCGTTAGTGGTGACCTATTGAGTTCTAATCACACCCTACTCAGGCTACCTAATTGGTACCTAAATAGACTTCATATTTTTAGTATGGGATAAGGTCAAGGTCCATGTGTTAGATGGATGGGTTGGTATGGGTCATGGATGAGGGAAATTGACATGATTCGAGACCCAATTGAGTTTTTTCAATGTCTTTATTTATTTTAGGTTTATCATATTGAAACTTGACATTTATTTTCCATGAAATATATACTATTTAGTATTGGATATTTTATTTTTGGTTTTGGTCATCATGTGATACTGGTTTCATTTGGTTATTGGTTACATAATATTTTTATTCTTATTTATTTCCATTATTTTGTTACTTTTATAAACATAGTATAGTATCCCCACGTTGATATATCAGACCCTCACTACTATTCAGCAACCTCTTTTGTATGGGGTGGAAAACTTGAGGACATGTGACAGACCACCTTAGGGCACCAGTGTGTGGAACCCAGGTTGGGACATTACAAAGTGGTATCAGAATGTGTTTTATTTTATTTTATTTTATCTTAATATTTGGGTATGGTAGATCAGATAATAAGATGAGTTGGTGCTTGGTTAATAGATCATCCATGGGATTAGATAACCCATTTATGATGGTAAAATCCAATTACATTGGGTTGTATTATTGTTATTAAAGTGTGTTGTTATAGTTAAATGTTATTTCACCTCGAGTGATGCAAGTGTTGTGTGATGTGATTATTATTTTTTGATATTTCATGATATTTGACTCATTTATCGGTATAGAGTGATAGTATAGTATTCATTAATCATTCTAGGAACTCAATATTATTAGGTTTCATGCATAATTTTTTGGCATGCATGGAAAAAAAGGTTTTGGGTAATTTGTTGAAATTGAAATTTTTTTCCTCGCCTGTTTCATTAAACTAAAAAAGGTACCTAATGTGAAATTGAAAACTTTAAAGTGATGAAAAATGTTTAAAATTGGTTTATAATGCGAAACTTGGATAATGAGAATTATTTTACACTTTTTTAACCATGACTTAGATGTATGATGGTTAAGGGTAGTGATATTAGCTTGTTTTTTACCATGTCGCGAGGAAAAAGGGAAATTGATTGGAATGGATTTATACAAATACATCATGTTAAATGTGTTAATTTCATTTAATATTTCCTAATATGTGTGTTTATAATTGTTGAGTTATTCCTCTATAATGACACTTGTGGACATGAGGGTAGGAAGACAAGTCTAGAAATGTGCCTCTAGTGGAGGAACTGGAGGCACTGATAGTGCCGAGTGAGGGAGATAAAGAGAAGTTTTTTGTGAACTTTTCCCACTTAATTTAATTCATGAAAAATGACCTAGGGTGGGTTGGGAAGAGTATTTATGAGTTGATGTGGTATTTTCAGTTGTAGTACCATCAGAATTTTATCAGAGAGGGTGGACCTGGGGTAACTGAATTATAAATTGAGTCAATTCATACTATACTTGAACACTTGGAGACTCTTACTAAGAAGACTGTCAAATTAGTTTCTTACATGTTACATGGTCAAACAAAGTGTTGGTGGGATATCTATACTTAGGACAGACAACTGGATAGTATGGAATGGAATTACTTCCAAGAGAATTTCTAGGATCACTTTTATCTTGAGATGCTCGAGAAGAATATAACAATTGAGTTTATGAGGTTGACTTAGGGTAATATGATTATGATGGAATATATTAGTACCTTTAAGATATGTAGTGATTTTCTTAAAAAATAGCAAGATATAAAGATGTTATGGAAAAATTGTACTAGTATGGACTTAAATATGAAATTAAGTCCTAGGCGAATATATTCAAGAAGAAGAAGTTTTTATATGTTTTAAATTAGGCTCTCATATCTGAGGGGAACCTAAAAAAGGATTATAGTGGAGGATAGGTGGTTTTTGTTATATGGTTAGTAGGTATGAATTTCGATAGAAGTAAGCATAATTATGAGAATTTTATCCAGATTAGAGGAAATTAGATTTTCTAGGGGTTTAGTTACTCAGACCCTTGCCCGAGTGATCTGTCACCAGTGTGGTAGGTCTGGACACTTCTATAAATAGTTCCACTGACCACTAGTAGAGTGTGGAGCCTGCAAGATGGTTCATTTTATAAGTTCTATAGGAACCTATGATATAAGGGTGTTGATGAAGAAACTAGGAATAACCAAATTGCATGTAATGGATATTCTACACCATACATGTCTAATATTTATAGTTCTACTAACCTTGGTGGTCGAGGCAGTGGTGGTGGTACGTTTAGGAAAGAGATCCCATATCAGTATAGTGTTGTAGCTCAGGGGGCTCATACTTCATCATAGGGAATGTGTGTAGGATAGTTGCATGTATTTTAGCCAACATTGGTGGATAATGAGGTTGGACCATTGATAGTTAGAGATATTGTTCTTGTAGATTCTATTGCAGTTAGTACCTTATTTGATACTAATGCCAATAATTATTTTATATACACACAACTTGTGAATTTTTTGATCCTAGAAGTGTAATTAATGAGTGTGGTCATTAAAATAATACACCTTTGGGAGTATGGTCGATGGATATATGTGTATGAAATAGGTTTTCTCTAGAGGTTATAGAGTATCATTTTCTTTAATATATTTACATTCTTGATATGTCAGGCTTTGAACTAATTCTGGGTATTGATTAGTTAGTATCAAACCTAGACCACATATATAGTTACAGTAGGAAAGTTACTTTTATGTATCCTAAGGGAGAAAATTATATTCATCGTGGAGAGTGGGAGATTAAGGTGGTCATTGTAGGGCTAGTTCATCAGCAACTGGGGGAGCTCACTGCTAGTCTTCTAGTCTATTGTTGTATTATGACGATGTAAATCATGGTGTATTTCCACATGTAGTGGATAGGTTTCAGGATCTGTTTCTTAAGTAATTAGTAGTTCTTACAACTAATAGAGATATGGATTTTACAATTGACCTCATGTTGGGGGTTAATCCCATCTCTATTCCACCCTATAGAATGGCACCTACAACGCTTTAAGAGCTTAGGACTCAACTTGTGGAGTTGGAGAATATGGGATTTATACATCCAAGTGTGTATATTAGGTGTTCTCCTGAATTTTTTGAAAATAATTCTTATGGTAATAAGTGCTTATGTGTTGATTACTAACATTTGAACAAAAATATTATGAAGAACCTATATCATCTTCCCTGTATTGACAATCTATTTGACCAATTGAGGGGAGCCTCTGTTTTATCCAAAATCAACTTTAGATCAAGGTATCATCAGTTGAGAGATTGAACTTCTGATATAATGAGGACTATATTCAAAAATAGTTATGGAATTTATGAGTTCTTCAAGATTCTGTTTGGGATGAAAATTCACCTGTATTTTTTATGGCCTTGATGAACCAAATACTCCACCCATACTTGGATCCGTTTATTGTATTATTTTTGGATGAAATCATGGTGTACTCAAAGAATCATGATGATCAGGAATATCATCTTTACATCATCCTGAGTACACTAACAGATCATTGTCCATAAACTAAGTGATCACAATTTTAGTTTTGGATTGATCAGGAAAACTTCATGGGTCACATCATCTCAGAGGAAGGTGTTTCAGTGGACCCAAAGATGGTGTAGGAATTTGTTTCTTGGGAGAATCGCAATAAATTTTTGATATCCTTATCTTTATGGGGTTATAAGGGTATTAACAGAGGTTAATTGAGGACTTTTCCCATGTATAAGCACCTATTTTGGGCTTGACCAAGAAAGGGATAAAGTTTAATTGGATGGAATCATGTGAGAATGCCTTCCAAGAGCTAAAGATTCATTTGACTATTGAAACAATATTGATCCTACCCAAGCTATGTGAGGAGTACATGGTGTTTTTTTGAAACATATAGGGTATTCCCTTGAATGATGCTGATGTAGGGAGATTGATTTGTAGTGTACAGGTCTCACCATTTGATGCCACATGAAAAAAACTACCCTATTCCTGATCTTGGTTGGCTTCAGTGGTTTATACTTTAAAGTGTTGGTTCCATTGTCTATTTGGTGAGAAGTTTACTATGTATACTGAGCACAATAGCTTAAAGTAAATCATTTTGTAGAGAGATTTGAATCTCTGGTAGTAGAGGTGGGATGATTATGTGCAGTCATTTGATTTTGATCTATCATATAAACCTAAGAAGGGAAATAGTGTTGTTGATTCTCTAAGTATGAAAACACAAACTCAGGCAGTTCAAGAGTCTAGATCTAAGTAGAAGACGTAGACCTTGCATGAAGAGATGCATGTTTTGGTTTAGGAAAGTCAATATCATATGACTCTCATATTAATTTCAGTATATTAAATTCTATTAAGATGGATCAAGGATAGGAATTATAAGGATCCAGAATTTTTGGAGTTGAGGGAAATCCATGAAGGCGGTTAGTCACCATCAGATTGGACTATAGATGAGTATGAGATAATTTATGTCAGGAATCAAGTTTATATACCTAAGAGCATGTGGGAGGATTTGATGCATGAATTTTAGGCCTCGAAGTGGGAGATGTATCCTGGTGTGACCAAAATGTATTGTTTTCTAGAGCAGTAGTTTTTTGTTTGGTCATAAGAAAAGGCGATAATAGGGTTTATGATATTATGATGCACATATAAATAGGTTAAGGTCGACCATCAATGACCTGGTGGTTTAATACAATAATTGACAATTCCATAATAGAATTGGGATAATGTTATTATGGATTTTTTTTTGTATCCTATGGATTCTTTGGAAGAATGGAGTTATTTGGCTGATTGTGGACCATTTGACAAAGGTAGCACATTTCTTTCTATTATGGGAGACTTTATTAGTAGATTAATTTTGAGACATGTATGTTCAGGGGATATTGTATCAACATAGAGTTCCAAAGAGTATTGTTTCGTAACATGACTCATTTTTTACTTCACTCTTCTGGAAGGGCTTTCTGAAGTCACTCAGTATGCATGTTTTACTGAGTACAGCATTTCACCCTCATATAGATGGGTATTTAGAATTTACTTTAAATTCACTTGAGGATATTATATGGGTGTGTGTCCTAGAATTTGGTGGGTCTTGGGATAAGAACCTAGCTTTGGTGGATTTTTCCAATAAAAATAGTTATCAGAAAAATATTTAGATGGAATCATATGAGGCTCTATAGGGTAGGTCATACAGATCACCTCTATGCTAGATGGAGGAAGGTGAGTTAAAGTCTTTTGGATCGAGTCTCATGTAAGAGACATTAGAGTAGGTTTAGATGATTCTAAAGCATGTGGTTATGGACTAAAGTAGACAGAAGTCATATGTTTACATATGTTGATGACCCCTAGAGTTTGCATAGGGTGATCATGTATTCCATAGGTTTTCAACTAGATTGGGTCACCATAGGATACAAATATAAGGAAAGTTGGCACTCTGGTTTTTTGGGCCACTTGAGTTTTGGTAGATAATTGATTCAGCGGCATACTGATTGGATCTTCCATATAGGTATAGTGATATATATGATTTTTTTCATGAGTCAAAAATTTAGCAGTATCACCATAACCCTTCTCATGTGACCAATGTGGATGACAATGAGATTGATACTGATGTGTCCTTTGAGGAGAATTAGATGCATGTGATGGATCATAGTGAGAAATTGTTGAGGGGAAATACCATGCTAATAGTTTGTGTACTGTGGAATCACAGGAATGTACAGGAGGAAACATGGGAGATTGCTTGCCCAATGATCCAATTTTTTAGCTCAGAATCTTCGAGATTCTTAGGATTATAGCTCGAGGATGAGATCTTATAAGGTGTGGATATTGTAAGATCTTAAACTTTTCTGGAGATGTCTCAAGCCTATTTTCAGGTATCCTTTTTTCTAGTTTTGATTGTATTTTGTTTGGATTTTATCTTGTTGTGTATTTTTTTGAAAATTGGATTTTTCTGGATGATTTTTCCTAGTGAATGATTAGCGCACAGTTTTCCCAGACTTTGTGCCCATCCCCAAAAAAGCATCAAACCCCAGATAGAGATGTATTTCATGGATGGTGCATAGTTTTTCAAATAGTGTTCCATATTAGGAGTAACTTTGTGAAACCCCTTGGTGAGACGCACATCAAGGATCATGGTTTGGGGAAACTGTGCACCCCGATCCGGAAACCATGTAAACGGAAATCAAATCCCCTGCAAATTATATTAAATATATTGGAACACCTAGAATTCATCCTAAAATGACCCTAACAAGACCCTAAAAGTTTTCTCTCATTTTTTTCATCTCCCATATAGATTCTAAGGCCTTCTAACCTCCATTACTGATGATTTGAAGCCTGTATTATAGATCAACACCTCTCCCATTAATAGATTCCCATTTTTTGTGGTTTTCTCTCTCTCTACTATATTTCTCTCATCCATTATAGGGTTTTTTTCCTCCATTGGTTATGGTTCATGATATTTTTTTTGATAGATCTAATTAAGATAGATCTAATTCATTTGATCTTGGGATTAGGTTTCAGATCTAAATCTCCTTCTTCATCATGTTCTTGATATTTCCACTTCAATATGGGATTTCCATTGATAAGAGTATATCATAACTTCTGAGGTAGATGGTCAAAACTTTAAATCCCATATTCTTGATTTAAATACATTTATGTAATTGAGAAATTATAATTTCCATGGTTTGATAGTTTAATAGATGATTAAATTTATTTAATTTTATTTCCTTATGATAATGATTTTTGATAAATTGGGGAAATTGAAATTATGTAATTGGATTAATTAATTGTTTAATTAGTTAATGGATTATTTTTATTATGGAATTTAATTAATTAATTGGTGAATTTATTATAAGATTATTGTTATTTTGGAATTGATGTGTTATTAGGATGGTGGAATTGGTCAATTAATGTGATAATGAATTAATTGACAATAAGGATTATAAGATGGTTGATTTGACCTTAATAGATTAATGTGTTGTATGATTTAAATATTTTATAATGGTGTAATAATGAATTTATAATATTATTCCATGTGATTAAATTATTTTCCATGATATTGTTGATAATTTAAATTCCATATAATAATGTGAAATGTGATAAAAGGGTTAAGGTTGATTAACCTTGATTGATGTGATATAGGTGATACTATTATATATGTAATATACTTGTGTGGTACATAGACTATTTATTCAAAATCCCATAGTGATAAATGAGTGTGAGACATGAAATATTGCTTCAAAATCCCATAGTGAAAAATGTGTGTGAGGCATGGATTGGTGCTTCAAAAAACCATAGTGATAAATGAGTGTGGTACATGGAATGCTGCTTCAAAATACCACTTGTGTGATTTTTTGATAAATGGTTGTGGGACACAAACTAATGCTTCAAATACTCACGAGGTTCTAGACATGGAACTCTAGACCCAAAATGTTGGGTTTGGAACATGATTCCAATTATTTTTAATATTAATTGAAATGAAATGTATAATGAAAGTCCATGTGTTATAATGAATTTTCAATTGTATATGTGATAGGGTTTAGACTCTGGCACAGGATGAATTAGGTATTGATGGTTTGGGAGTCCTAGGAACCTGGGGGTTTATGTGGTTAAATAAATAATAATCAAATATATGTAAAAAAAATTACATTATTGATCTTATTTATTCTTTATAAAACTGTATACAATTTCATTGACTGGATTTTTTTTAGATTACTTTGGGGGTGACCTCCTGAGTTGTACTCATACCCTACTTTGGATACTTGATCAATACCTGAATAAAATTCATGTTTCTAGTATGGGACAAGGGAAAAGGTCATGTATAAGATGGTTTAGTTGGGATGGAGCATGGATGCGAGAATTAGACATGATTCAGGACCCTCTTTAGAGTTTTTAGTGACTTTATTTATTTTGGGTTTAGCATATTGTCATTTGATATGCATTTGGCATGAAATATCTACTATTTAGTTTTAGATATTTTATTTCATATTTTTTTCATCATGTGATACTGATATGATTTGGTTAATGTTCATATCATTTTGTTATTCTCATTTATTTCCATTGTTGAGATGCTTTGACAAAGGGGGTATAGTCTCCCCATGTTGATATATCAGATCCTCACTACTAGTCTGTAGCCTCTGGAATATGGGGAGGCATGCTTGAGGTCATGTGACTGACTGAGCTAGGGCACCAGTGTGTGGCACCTACTTCGAAATCTTACAGGAAATTTAGGAATTTCTAATGAATATATTTTATTTACTATTTCCTTCTTAATTTATTTTGTTACATCACTATTTCATTATTTTAAAATTCTATGATTACATTATGTCCAAGATTCCTTGGATTTAGTTTATTTATTAGTTTATGTTCTCTTTTTGGTTGATTTTGGGTTCATTTGGTATTATTTATAGGTGATTTTAAAAGAGGAGTAAAAAGGGTCTTTTAAAATGATCATTTAAAAAGTTTTTTCTAAATTTTTCTTTAAATTACATTTTGAATTTTAAAGATGTTTTATTTTCAAAACCTTGGGGTAGGAGTTCTAAAAGTAATAAAACTTATTTTATACTTTTATTTCAACTTAACATGTATGGTCTATTTTCAAAAAGTAAATGCACATACTCTTTAGTGAATGCCTGTTGAGATGGCTTATACTCACACCCTACTTATTCCACTTGGAATCATCAAACCTGAGCTTATATTGTAGGTTCATGTTCAATTATGGTCCATTATGGAGTGAGTTATTATTATGGATGGATGGAGACCAAGGGGTCTCATATATATCGTTTTAGGTTATTGGCCTTTATTTGGTATTATGGATGTGCCATCCATGTCGGTATCTTATTCTCATTGTGGGCACCTCATAGCTCTGCCCCTTGCAGCGTCTAGGATAAATGAAGTTCTTATCTTTATATCTGGTCTCTCCAAATCCATTTTTTGGTCCTTAATTCATGGAGGGTGGTTGTGTGTGCGGTGTAAAGTCTTGATGGCTCAACGGGATCAGGTATCGGCATTGACAATGGACGGTTCATTCATCCTCATTTGTTCTTCGCCCCCTTGGTATTCAGTCTCTCCGAATCTTGTTTCTAAAGATTTGGATTAAGTTGAATTTAGTAGGAGGATCTATGATTGGGGCGGGGCAGCGAGGATCTATCTACGGCATTATGATGTAGGGGGTTAGAGCTAGGCCTTACGATAGTGGAATCTTCGTCGACGAATCTGTGACCGACAGCAGGATATGTGGTCATTGTGATGTTTTCTCAGTCTTGGTCAGGCCATCGTTAGCTAGATAATGGTGGGATTCTCATTGGTCATGTTGATGGTGGAGGCCTGCTAGATTCCAATGGAAACTTTCTCATTTGTGAGGATTTGGCCACTATGGTGGTGATGCTTCCTGTAGTGTGGGATCTAGGTGAAGTCTGGATTTGGCGATGTGGCGATAGGTCTGGTCAAAGTGAGGTCCTGTAGATTGCACGGTTATGGGTAGAAGCTAGGTTTTTCTGGGCCTTGGTCCTTTTTTATTCCTTTTTAATGGGTATATGGTAATTTTGGACTTGTGATTTTTAATGGTTTTGTGCCATTGGTCTTTCGGGCCATTGGATTTTGAGGACTTTGTGCCTCTGGGTGGTTGGATTTCTGATGGGTTCTCCCATATCCCACAAAAGGGTTTTGTGTTTTCTCTATTTTAAAAAATTATATTTACCTCAATTTTCATTAATAGTTTATTTTATTATTATCATTTTGTATTTTCTTATTGGTATTTTAATGGATATGTTATATATGGTGGTCATGCTAGAAGTCTGGCTGGAAGATTTATGTCATTTATTCTTTATTAGGTGAATTTATTGCCATTAACTCCTATTTTATACCCTGACACATGTTTTTGTCCCAATAAGAGAGATAAAATACCTCAATTATGTCACAGGCTAACTCAGGTACCTTGTTAAATGGTGGCCTAGTGTTGGTTTGTAACTCCTTGAGATGTTACTATATATTTTAAATTTAAAACCTAATGCATTCGATATATTTTTTTGCATAAACACTAAACAAAAATTTATTGTGATGCATTACATTAATATTATTATAAAAAATATAATAATAATATAACCACTAGTGTATAAAAATATTGTCATGAATTAAATACAATTAAGTTTAGAAATTAATAAGATTTAAAAGGACTTTTTCAGATAACTATATTTTTAGAAGTGTTGTGTATTTTATCCTAATAAATTATTTTGATAAATATTATTATGATGATATATAAGATTTAAAATATATATTAACATTATTTAAATTAGAAATTGGTATGAAATAATATTAAGAATGCTTAATGTGTAAAAATGTCATTTTTCAACAAAAGTTGGTTATAATTATATTTTTTATTTTAATTAAAAAGATAAATAATTATTTTTTAGAATTATAATTTGATAAATGAACATTAGTTTAAAAATTATAATTTCAAAATTATCAATGTGTGCATTTTTTGGGAGTTTCCAAAAACAATTTTTTTAATGGTCAAAATAAAAATTTTACTTCAAACTATCACTTTTATGAAATTATAATAATGATATAATAAATTAAATTTTATAAAACATTTTTCTTATACATAATTTAAAAATAATATATTTAATTTTTAAAACACATTCTTATAATTTTGTAAACTTATGTAATATTTCACTCTATTTTTTTATTTGTTTATATTATTAAATAGTTTTCATCACTTATAGAATCTAATTCTAAAAAAATGGAATTCTTATTTTAGAAACAAAATGATATTATATAACAATTTCATTTTAATTTTCAGACATAAAAATAATACAACTGTGATTAAAGTTAATTATCATGATAATGTTGTAATGGATATTCATAAAGAACTGTTTTGTTAATATTATATAGTTTTTATCTAATTAATTAAATTAATATATCATAAATAATTAATATAATATAATTTTTAATCATATATATAAATATATTAACACACATTTAATTTTTATTCAATACCAAATAAGTTTAGGAGAACTTAATGAATAAGAAGCCATTTTACTACAAAAAAAATATTTTTATATACATTATCTATTTTGATTTAAAAGATAATTTTATAATATTTTGGAACAGAAATGGAATAAATGTGAACTAAATTAATATTACTTACAAAAAATAATTTTAGTATTTGTTATTCTATATTATTATTAAATTGTAAATTATTTGGGTGAAAACTATTTTCCATAGTAAAAACAAAAAAGGGTATAAAGTAAAAAAAATATGTAAGAATAAATGAATTAAAAAAAGTTTAAAAAATGTAATTAAATTCATGGTTGAGGATTTATAGACCCAAGTTGACCCTAAAATACATTATTTATTACTTTTTGATTCATTGACTCTGGAATAGTGTTATGTCATTATTGAAAAATAATTGGTATTCAAAAAAGTTATTTTTTCTTAACTTATAAAAGGGGATCACTTACACCTATTAAATGATCCAATTTCACATCAAGGGATACTTGTAAAAATATCCAATTTCACACTATTGGAGTTCCTCTAAACATATTAAATCCCCAATTCTCTATAATTTTTCCTAATCCATTCATTTCCAAGGATACATTTAATAGATAATTAAAGGTCCCAATGTGAGTATTACTTAATCTTTAATGTTTTATTCTTAATATTTTTATTCAAAAAATATCCTAAATAGAATAATATAAGGACCTAATTATAATTATTATACTAAATTGTTATTATTTTAATGGAACAACCATTATTTATTCCTTCCCACCCACCTAGAAAAACAAAAGAACATTGATTATCTATACATGTGGACTACCGCATCCATGAAATAGAGTCTTTTGTTTACATCACCACTTATAAGGTATGGTTGTAATGATGATATTGATTAATAAATATGATATATATATATGTATATATATTATTTTTTAATCTCAAAATAAAATTTATTTTATACCATCACCCCCTCTCATTCTTTGAGGAATGATGATGTTAACAGTGTGTATATGCGGAAAACTACCTCTACGAAGTAATGTTTTCATTTTTTTCATGGATTTTAATTAATAATCCAAAACTCTTGAAATATCATTCAAAAACTTAGAAATATAAATATTATCATTATTATTCATTTATAATTATATTATTCAATTAAATAACCATAGTATCCCATCAAGTTATTGTGTGTCCTTGTTTGAGTCAGTTTAAACACCTATATGAACGATGATATAAAAATATATCATAGATAACCATGAGAAAATAAATAATAATATTAATATATGTTAATTAGAAAATAATTATATTTTTTTGGTTCTATAAATTTAATATTATGTATTTATCATATTAATAAAATATCATCTTTGATCACTAAAATTTCACAAATATGCTGATATAGATTCCATTTTCACAGAACATAACTCAAACATTCATGGAATGAGATAGGAAAAAAATAAAAAAATATTTTATCTATTATAGTAACTTAAATAATATTTTAATGATTAATTTGGTGTCAAATAATTGATACTAAAATTTATATTATACAGAATATGTGAAATAATTTAAGTTACTAACATCTAATGGTAAAAATAAGATATAGCTAACTAATAAGTTCATGGTTATATAACTTTAGATTAAGCAGGGAAACAATGTATGGGTTTTTGCTAACCCAACTTCCTTCCATAGAGTTACATGATTTCTTATTAAACTATATTCTTCAAGGTTTTATTTATTATAAATAATAAAAAATATATTTTTATTTAATCTTTAATTTGTTGATTTCAAAATTCTTCCTTATAACTTTATTTTCAAAATGTTCTTTTGTTAATGATTACATTACAGGTAAGGGTAATTTGTCCCTATTTTGAATTCCTTGAGACTTTTTTGAAATTTTGTATCATAATTTCTTTTATATTATTTATTCAAGGAACTGTTCACTTATAGTATAGTAAATATATTTAATTTCATGATATTTTAATATGAATTTTATGATATCCCATTTATTTTCTTTGGATTCTTACATTACCATTACCTTAAGGGTTACTTATTCAATCACAATTTCAAATCAGGATTTTTTTTTAAATATAAACCATATATAGAATTTTTATGATATTTATTTCCAAAATAATCATATCATTATCCATTAAATAGATGTTTTTTTGGGTTTTATATGTCTAGCCAACATTTAATTTTCCCCCTTTTCTAATTATTTATCCATTTTAAAGAAATTGACCCTTCCTCGTCTTTTCAATAAGGAATCCCCCCTTCCATGACCATATTAATTAGATTCTTTTAAAAATATCCTTATCTATGACTTAATAATTTAATAAACTTTTATTCTAATAATTTTACATACATTAAATTTTTTAAATATATTTTTAAATTTTGTACTTTTTTTATTTATGTACAAAATGTATCTCTTTTTAACCTTTTCTGTGTAAACATATCATCCCACCATTTTTTTTCTTTTTCTATAAAATTCATCTCCATGTTTTCAAGTTTTCTAAAAGAAATGATTATTCTCCTAGTTCTAAAAAATCTACTTAAATAATTGATTTAAAAAGTATAAATAATGTTTCTTATTTCGAAACTAATTTTCCTAATACTCCGAAAATTTTGATCTTATTCCACATCCTTTGACATGTTTTATTATTGATCAATGATATTATTCAAATATTATCATTCATATTATTTATCAAGATATCTTATAAAATGTTTATTTTTAATAGAGGAGTGATCCATAACTTCCTTTGTCTTTCCAAACCATCCATTGTGAATAGTCATAAATTTTATTCCAGTGCCTTTCCTTTATAAATACTCTATTTCCCATTTCATTGATTGAAGTGTGTCCACCTAGATTCCATACATTAGTTGATTTGGGAAATTGTTGAGGAAACCATATAATCTTTATCTATAAAGTTTAAATACCATATTTTTCACTGAATGGTATTTACTAATACAGTTATTTAGTATCATTGAATACCCATTTATATTTCCTAGTTTTATCATGTTTATTAATATAATTATGAATTGTTTTCGTTATATGATTCCATTTGAAAGGGATATGAAAACAATTTTATTTTTTTGGGTTCTTTATGATATGATAATGAAAAATTTTATATGGCACGCATATTTATGGATGATTATGGTTGGGATCCTATATCACTCTCCAATGCATTGGTTAGGATTGATATCTCATGAGATAGTAAAGTGTGAATATAATGAGTTTGTTCACAAAGGTGTGGGAAGAATGAGTTTTTTCCTATGGTTTTCGATGATTATAATTGTTCCCACTTTATATTTTTTTTCTATTAATGAAATGTTATATTATATGTTGATGGATCTTTTTTATGATATTATATACTTTTATTTTATGTCACTATGTATTCAAATATTTATGATCTATTCTTTATTGGGTGTAACTTTGTTATGTATCTTGATTATACTTATATGTTCATATTATTCTTATATAGATAATCCTGGAAGACACTAAACCTTCTATTCTTGGGATTATCATATTATTCTGAATTTTAATATATAAATTATTGGATAATATGTATATTTATAATGAGATATCTCACCTAGTATCAAGTCCATCATTTAAATAAATATGTTTAATAAAGGGACCAAGAGTTTGTGTATGGAGTATTATAGTTGGTAACCAATTAGGGTTTAGTTTTTTTTTTTGGATTGTTTTTTTTATTTTTTACATTAGGATAAGAAAAAATTATTGAAAACCCAATTGATATTTATAAGGTATTATCACAAGTATAGGATAACATTCAAAATTTTAAAAAAATTATAGATTTTTTGGTTTCGTTGGAAAAAACATCCATGTCTGGATACTGTAAGTGTACGCAAGATATATCACAAATGTACCTATAGGTAGTAATACTAAGAAATAAATATTGGTTATTAATGAAATAATCACTCACTGTATGAAAAAAAGGCCAAACATCACACATGGTGTGACAATCTTGGGGGATATTATATGGTTAATTCACATGCTCTTTAATGAACCATTATAAAGGATTTTAGTATGATGTTAACTAATTCGGTTAGAGAAACTAATTTTAAAGTGATCTTATATGACAAAGTATTGAACAAAGAGAGCGCTAGGTTGAAATAGAAGTATCATATATTAAAAATTATGGGGTCATATGGAAATACTTTTTCATATTTATGTTTCTATATTCATATTTTGGATATTGTGAAAACCATGTTTGTTTTAGTATTTGGTTGAAACAGAAACATGAAAATGAAGCTAAAAAAGGAATGTTTCTGGAAAACACTGTGTCTTATAACCAAATAAGGTTTCATACATAAATGATTGATAATATTATTTTATCTATTTTAATAAGTAAAATGTGAGTTTCCTTGTCTTACAAAAGGAAGTGAGGTTGATATATTAATAGAAATTATATATTGATACTCTTAGAAATTTATATTAGAAACTAACATCTATCGATTATATTCTGGTATATTCTAAAATTTATGAGGGTTATATAAAACATATAATTATTATTCTTCATTATTTTTCCTTTAAAGTTTTCTAAATATGTATTAAATGTTATTAATAACCATGAAAATTGATTTTATGAAAAGGTTATATTTTTTGGGATAACTACTGAAGAACACATGAATGAGGGATGGAAAAATATTCGGTGTAATATATGATTGATTTTTAGATAATAAATATTTAATTTATTTTGAAAAATGAAGTAAGATAATATTGTCAGACCTTGGATTGATAGTTGATTTTATGAAAAAGTGAATCATAATATTTTGGTGAGGTTACCAAAATTTTAGGATTAGGGTACATATTTTATGTTGTGTGATTTGATAAAATAGTGGTTGATACTATTTATGGTTTAAATATTAAGTTAGTTTTTTAATCATATATTCTTTTTCTAGGTTTTTATTTATAGTAAATTCATTTTATCTTGGAAAATATGATTAGGGTATACACATACTTGAGTATATGGGTAATTAATGGTGAAAAACATATTTATCATGATCTAGTATTAGGTAAAAAGGAAACTCATTATAATTTATATCTTGATTTAAAATTATATTAATAATTTATTTATTTATCTTTTTTAATAATCAATAATTAAAATTGTGAGGACATGTTTAATTTAAGGGGGTGTAATGTTATGCCCCAATATTTTTATCTGTATTTTTTCATTAAAACCTAATGTGTTTGATATATTTTTTCACATGAAACAACAAATTAAAATGATTCATGACACATTAGATTTAAATTATTAATAAAATTATAATAATAATAAACCCTTCAAAAATAATAAGATAGTAATCAGTTTAAAAAGCATACATTTTGAAATTAATTAGATTTAAAAGGATTGTTTTTTAAAAAACTATATTTATAAGTGTTTTTAATTTTATCTTGATAAATTAATTTAATTAATATTATTATCATGATATATAATATTTATAAAATATATTAATATTATTTAAATTAAAAATTACTATGAATTGATATTAAGAACGTTTAAAGTGTAATAAGGTTGTTTTCAATAAAATATTTTTATCTTTTTATTTTTTATTTTCAATCAAAACATAATTTTATAATTTTCATAATTTTAATTATATAAATATAACATAATTTTTTAATTTATATTTTCAAAAATTTATTAATTTTGTTTTTTGGATTTTTATAAAATAATTGATTTTTTTGTGAAAAGTGAAAATTCCAATTTTACAAAAAAACTATCAGTCTTATGAAATTATCTTAATTAAAGAGTTAATTATATTTTATAATACCATTTCCCTTTTAATAACTTAAAAATACTGTATTGAATTTAAAAAATACATGTTTAACATTTTTGAAAAATTTTATAATATTTTACTCTAAAAACTATTTTTATTCACTTATACTAAAAAGTAGCTTTAATTACCTAAAGAAATTAAATCTCAAAAAATTATTTAATATTTTAGATAAATATATTAATATTATTTAATAATTTTATTTTCATTTTTATTCATAAAAATAATACTACTAGAATTAAAGTTAGTTACGGTGATAATAATGAAACTAATATTCTTAAAGAGTTGATTTATTAACCCTTTTTAATTTTTATCTAGTAAATTAAATTTATAAATGTTAAAAAAAACTCCGTGATATTATCTATAACACATATATTAATATTTTAACATTCATTTATTTGTTAATAAATACTAAATAATGTTTGGATAACTTAATGAACAATAAATGATTTTTCAATAAAAAGTATTTTTTATATTATCTATTTTAATTTAAAAGTAAATTTTATAATATTTATCAATTAACTTGAATTAAATAGGGAGTGTATTAACACTAATCACATAAAAATTTTGTAAGATGAGTAATTTTATATTTTTGGTAATTCATAAATTATTTGGGTGAAAACTAGTTACCACAGTAAAAATAAAAAAAGGATAAAAGTCCAAATCTAAGACTAGATGACTTAATACATGTTTGGAAATTCTTGGTTGAGGATTCATTGACACAATGTCACCCAAAAATCCATTAATTATAATTTCTTTATCCATTAACCCTTGAATAGTACTATTTTATTATTGAAAAATAATGGGTATTCACAAAAGTTATTTTTTCTTCACTTATAAAAATGGATCACTTACACCCATTCAATGATCCGCTTTACCTTATAAATATAATTGAAACCCTGCCTAATTTTCCTTATTATAATTTATTTTAAATTCCTAAATCCTTGGATCACTAGAAGTTATCCTATTATATTCATTTACAAGGATACATTCAATAGAAAGTTCAAGATCCCAACGTGAGTATTACTTAATCCATAACTTTTTCTTCTTAATCTTTCTCTTATTACCCTATCCAAAATATTTTAATATAATTGAATTATTACCAGTAATATAAATAGGTTTTATTATATTAATGTAATAACCATTATTTATTCCTTCTCATCCACCTATAAAAACAAAAGAACATTGATCATGTATATGTGCAAACTACAGCCTCCATGAAATGATGTCTCTTATTTTCCATCAACGCATATTAGTACTAATTTTAAAGAGTATATTTATGAATAAATATTATATATATATAATTTATTTATTAATCTAAAAGTAAAATTTATTATCTACCCTCATCCCCTCTCGTACCTTAATAAATGATGATGATATTTTTTTCGTATGTGTGAACAACTGCCACCACAAACAAATTTTTTTTCAGTTTTATTTTTATTATTTATCGAAAAAAAATAAAATTTGATTCACCATATTAAAAAAACTAAAAAAATATATCATTATTATATTATAATAATGATATTATACACTTCTTAAATCATACTCACACATCGTGTTATAGTGCGTTCTTGTTTGGGTCGGTTTAACCACCAACATGAACAAGAAAATAAATCTCTATCATGGATGACTAAGAGAATTTGAATATTAATATTATTATAAGTTAATAATAAAATAATTATTTTTTCATTTTTATATAATTTTTATATTAATTATTCAACTTGTTATTAAAATTTAATCTTTGATCACTAAAATTTCCAAAAATAAGCCAATATAGATTCCATTTTCATAGAACATAACAAAAAAATGATGAAATAAGATAATATATTTATAAATAAATATAATATATTTATTTAAATATCTTAAATAATCTAGTAATTATGAATTCATTTTCAAATAATGGATACCTAAATTGATGTTATAAAGCATGTGCATGAGAATTAAATTTATTAACACTCGATGGAAAAAATAAGTTGTAACTAACTAATATATTCATAATAAATGATCATAGATAAAGTAAATAAAAGATTATATATAGGAATAAGGTGATTAAATTGGATATTAAGATAGTTATTTTTTTATAGGATTTAAGATCACATTCTATTAACTAAGGAAACAAGGTAAGGGTTTTGCTAATTCAATTTCCTTCTATTGAGCTGCATTGTTTCTTATTGAACAATATTCATAAAATTTTGATTTATGATACCTAAAAAAATATGTGTTTTATGTTATCCTTACTTTTGGGGTCTTAAAATTTTTCCTTATAACCCAATTTTAAAAATATTCTTACCTAAATGGTTGTATTACTTATAAGGGTTATTTGTCTCAATTTTCAACTCCATGAGACATGTTTGGTATTACGCACCACCATTTATTTTATATGGTATATTAAATTTATTTTTTACTTAAATTACAGTGAATATATTTCATTACATTACACTTTAATTTATATTTTAGGATATCTCACTTACGTTCTTTGGATTCTTTGGTTACCAATACTGTAAAGGTTTCTTCTTTAATCTCACTTTCAAATCAGGATTGTTTCTAAAATATAATCCATTCGGGTAATTTTTATGATATTTATTTATAATAACGCATATTATTTTAACATACTATAATTATTTTTTTGGTTTTATATGTCATATCACTATTAAACTTCCCCCCTTGTCTCGTTATTTACCCCTTGCAAGGAAACTGAGCCTACCTCTTCTTTTTAGTTAAGAATCCTCTTCTTCCATGACCATATTCATTATATGAGTTTAAAAATGACATTAAATATTCCTTAATAATTTATTAAGGTCATATTCTACTAATTTTACCTTATTTGAATGTTTTAATAAAAATTTTAATGGTTTCCATATGAGTTGTTTTCATCTAAGTGTAAAAAGAATCACTTTTTAATGTTTTCCATGTGAATACATCTTCCCGCCATTTTTTCCTTTTTTAATGAAACTTTATGTCTATATTGTATTGTTTTATAATGAAATTATTATTATATATTTTTTATAAAATAATTCTACTTAAATAAAAAAAGAAAAAAATATCAAGAATATTTTTTATTTCCCAATCGATTTTCTTAGTTCTCCTAAAAATGTTTTTCATATATGTTAACATCTTTTGAAATATTTTATTATTCATAAATGATATTTTTTAAATGATACAATCCACATTATTTCTCATGATGGGTTATGAAATGTTTATTTCTCTCCTAGGAGTGATCGATCACATCCATTTTCTATCCAAACCATCCACTATGAATAGCCAAAACTTTTCTTCTAGTGACTTTAATTTATTCACACATTGTTTTCTATTTCATTGATTCAAGGGTAATCATATAGATTGTATAAAAAGATTTATTTGGGGAATCATTGACTAAACCATATAGCATTTATTTATAAAGTATATATACCATATACTTCATTGAATGGTATCAAACAAGAAAATTATTTAGTGTTGTCAAATATCCAATAATATTCTATAGGTTTATCAGGTATATTGATGGAATTATGACTATTTTACTTATATATTTCCATTTAAAAGGGATATAAAACCCATTTTATATCCATGTTTTCTTTATGATAAGATTATGATTGACTTTATGTGGACCACATATGTATGGATGATGATGAGTGGGGTATGATATCACCTTCCAAGGCATTGGTTATGTTTGATATCTCATGAGATAGTAATGTGTAGACATAATTATTTTGTTCATAGAGGCATGGGAATAATGAGTTTTCTAACATTTTAATGCATATACTTAATGATTTTATTCACAAAAACATGGTAATGATGCTTTTTTACACAAGTTTTCATATTCTTATGATTGTGGTGACTTTATAAGTTTCTTTTCTTTTTAATCTATGTTACATTCCATGTTTATGCCTCTTTTCTAAGATATTTCAAACATTTATTTAATTTTATACCTTATAAAATTATTTATAATTTACTCTTTATTGGGTATAACATTGTTATGTATCTTTATTATACCTATATTGTCATATTAATCTCACTTATGATATTTTATTTTTATCTATTATATTTAACCTTACAGTTAATTTGAGATCACCCCTCTCTTATGTTTCTAACTCCCTAGGTTATAAAGATAAGTTTAATTTATGAGAAGTTTATAAGGGAGTCTATTGTGGCTCAATTATGTCAAAATGTTTAAAACTATTAAAAATTAAGTTGTGTATTTAGCTGATCCTCAAAGAAATAAAACCATCTGTTCATTGGATTATGATATTATTATAAGATTTATTCTTTAAATTATTAAATAATATATATATTTATCTTGGGAAATAACACCTTGTATCAATTATGATGTTTAAAAAAAGTGTTTTTAGCATTTCACCTATTAGTGGGGGCTTGTAATGTTATATGGTTTGTGATATATAGGACTGTGAGGACTGGTATTTCTCTCTGGTTTATTGGATATGGAGGTTAAGAATCAGATTTTGGCCATAAATTTTTTCTTGGAATTTTATGAAAGCTGCTAGAGTTTTGAAAATTCATTGGTACATGAAAAGATATGTCTCTGTGCTCATCTAGATCATGTGAATTACGTTCCATATCATGTTAACTTATAGGATGATGATTATTTGTCTCAATGGTGAAGTATCTAGATGATAATTAAAATATTTAGGATTATAAACATTTAGGTTTTGACAACAAAATTGTCAACACTATTATAATGGTGGATCTTAAAAATGTGAATATGAGTCCATATCTTGGACATAGGAACCAAACATGCCTCATTGGGAAGTGGTTATAAAATTGATTTTGGTATACCTTGAATCCTTGGTTACAAGATTAACATTGGTCTGATGTCATGAGATGAGGTGAAGTGGTGGATTACAACATGGATCCAAAGAATATATGGTCAGGTGTTGTGGTGGATTGGCAAGCATAAAGTGGCGTAACTCACATGGATTCTTAGTGGCCAAGTTAACACATGACATCTACAGCTCTTGTGTGAGATGTTTATTTTTCACATGAATACATGTATATGATGGTCTATATAAGGGAAACTTAGTGATAACCTACTAAGATTTATTTAACACACCCTTCATGGTCACATGGGTGTAGTTGAATACTTTATGTCTAATATTCATATTTATAATAGTATGCATAGAGGATGAGGCTAGATAACCTTGAAAAGTTTTTAGAGATAAGGTGTGTTGAGGCCCAAGGATTCCATCAGGGCCAGTGTCCATGAGTTTAATTTTTTTTTTGTTTTTATATGTGATTATCCTAGTGGGTGATCAGTGTTGTATGTTATAATGACTATGGGTATGTATTCTTTTTTATGTTATGCTTTTTTATTGCATTGTATTTTATTTAATTATGTGTAATCTAATTATGTTTGGTATTCTTTGGATATTTTTCCATTATTGTATACTATAATTCAAGGTAATAGTCTCCCCATTGTATAAATTAGTCCATCTTCACTATTTTCCAGCCTCTACCATATAGGTACGTATGCTTGAGTCCATGTGGAATCTCAACTCTGATATAAGTACTAGGTCGGGGGCATAAGAAATTTATATCGAAGATTTTTAATTTTTATTTCTATTTAGATATATGGTAGATAGATGGTTTAGGAATGTGTCTAAGCTAGTTAAGGACCTTATATTGGTGATTCATGAACACATTTATATTGGTAAGTCTTCTTTATTATGTAAATAGGATTGTTGAGCTTGGTTTTAAATGATATGATGGGGATATAGATCAATTATTATATTTTTTAGAGGTTGTTATTTATATTTTTGTCTCTTGTACAACTGGAAAGAGGCCCATTTTTGTGAATTATATTTTTCATATAAAACTCAAATGGAATATTCCTGCTTTTAAGTGATTATATTTCCTGAAAATAGGGTTTGATTTTTTAAAGTTTCAAAAAAAACTTATATAATATTTTCCCATATAAATTGTTTGTGTAATTCAATTCAACTGAACCACCAATGGTTTATTATTTTTAAAAGATATGTAGATCATATGGTGGGAGGTTCCCTAATGATGGTAATGTATTCCCTTAACCAATTTATCTATAGATACCCTTGGTGTGATTGTGTAAGCATTTTATATAGCGACACAAACCTTAAACATAGGTTAATTCATGATTTATAAAATACTCTCCCAATAATACAATCCAAGGATATAAACATCTAGTATCTTTTATGTATTATATATATACATACACCATCATCATAATAATAATAAAATGTCTTAATTTAGAACTCAATATAGTGATCCTGACCTCTATAGTTCTTCTAAAAATGTATAGGACACACTGAGGAAAGTACGTAAGGAATAACGATGAGCTAGAAATTATATTTAGGGTAAAACATGGAAACAAGTAATAACATGGTAGTTAATAGGTATAACATGATATAATAAATATAATGATCATAATCATGAAAACATGGCATAAGGAAATGAAAGTATAAGATCATAGAATCATAAGAATACAGAAACATCATAAATCATGACATCATAATCATATGTAAAATTTAACTACCAAGACTACAAAGCATAACCACCATCACAATAATAGTATGTTCACGCTAACTGCCATCATAACATAGTGTGATTAGGCTAACCACCCATGCACCATACATGGTATATCAGGTTAAATTAACATCACCCAATGCATTTGAGGGATATAATGGACCCACAAAACACATTATAATAGGTACATAAATATTTTTTCTATAATATAAAATAAATAATTCATAAATAATAAGTATGATCAAACCCAGTAGAAGGAAGTGGGTTTTATAATTCTGATTTAAGTCATAATTGTTGGGTAAATTAAAAGGATTCCAAATATAAGAAGGAATTAAATCATTTTGAACATTCATAATTTCAAAACACACATAGTTATTGAACATGGAGTTCTAATGTATAAAAATCATGAGAATGGTCTAAGGGAAGAAAGAATAAAAATGTAAAACTTGGGTGAAGCTTTATGAAATAAACAAAGGATATTTTTAGAGAAGGAAATAACATATTATTTTTCATAAAACCATAACTAAACCAATTTGGTTATCTATAAAATAATGATAGTTTCTAGAATCTATAAATAGTTTAAACCATTTTGTGGGGGTGATTATTGACATGAGAAAAGAAATAAGAAAGTTCCATTAAATCATTTTTACATAAAATTCGGAATTTCAAAGAGAAATAAAAACTTGTATGACCATATAAAGGAAAATTATATTTAACTACGTGTATATTTAAGGGAAATAAATAAAACAATACAGTAGGATAATGAGAATAATAATTATAAAATAGAGAAAACTAAATAGAATGTATAACCTAAAAGTCAAAAAAAAAGGTGTGAAAGATCCCTTTTTTGTTTTAAAACACCTTTGTTGACATCCCACGTCATAAAATAATAAAATAAAACTATATTTTGAAAATAGGTTAAGGTAAATATTATGATAACATGAGATAAAACTTAATTAGGTTTCCAATTAAAAAGGAGAACATTGGCGGGAAGGGAAATTGGGGATAATGAGGGGAAACCGTCATTTAAATGAATGGGGATTATTCTTAATATTTTTAATTTTAAAAAAGGATTAGAACTATCTAGTAAATAATATTTTAATCAAAAAAAATTTCCTAAGATATAAATAGTGTATAACATATTAAATGAAATATTATACTCAAGTACAAACATTATAACTCAAGAAATAAAATTTTGTTAGGAAAAGTCTCTTGTATTTTAAGGAAGACGTCAATCGTATCCCATAAAAAGGAAGATAATGAATGGAAGTTAATTTTAAAAGTTCAATAATAATTTATTATATTATAACTCATTGTGGTAATATATTCTCCATAAAAATAAATATTGGATCATAATATTAAAACATACCTCAATGAAGGGTGGTTGGGACAGAAAGCATTACAGCTTAAGAAACATTCTAATAAAAACCCCTTGAAATATAGATGGATTGAATATAATTTTAAAATACCATGAATAAATATATTAAATTATATTAAATATCAAATTTTTAGTATACATAAAATTTAAAAATATTAGGTTCATTAAAGAAAATATGTCTCAAATAAATAAATTTTGAGATGAAACCCTTATAGCTTAAGAAATATTCTGATAAAAACACCTTGAAATATATATATATATTTAATATTAAGTTAAAATACCAAGAATAAATATGATATATGATATAAAATATCCAATTTGTATTATAGACTCCAATTAAACTAAATTAGGTGCTAAAAGAACATGTGTCTCAAAAAAGGATATTTTGAGGCGAAAACCTTATGATTTAAAAAAAATTAAAAAAAAATACATGAAAGAGAGAGGGGGAGTGAATTTAATATTAAAATACCCTGAATAAAGATAATAAATTATATTAAATATTTAATTGATATCATACACACCATTTGAAATAAATCAGTTTTATAAAAGAATATGTCTCAAAAAGGAACCTTTGAGACAAAACCCTTACCTCGTGTCTAAAGGTGTTATGAAGTCACACATAAATTTACATATAATTAAATTAATTTCATTATATATATACCAAATAAACTTGTTCATAAATATTTAATTTTATATGATTCATATATTATCTTTTAGTACATAAATATAATATATTTTTTGCATACATTGGTTACTTGAGGTTGTTCGGTTAATTTCTTGGTAACACTTTCATTTTATTGAACATAGTCAAAGGTGTTGTAAAATAGATTCATCATATCCAAAATTATTTAGGCTTATGTCCTTTATAATTACATTATTAAAATACTTACATAGTTTCAAATGTTATCCCAAAAAATATGCAGATTTAGAAAGGTACCTTGATAAGTTCACTCAACGTAGTTAAAGTTAATATGACTATTTCTTGATAATAACACATATATATTTCCATATACTATTATTGTATAATATTAATGGATTGAAAAATATCATATTATTTAATTTAATTACCTTTTAAAATCTTCTATTTAAGGTGGTGGTGGAAAATTGAACATGTCGTTCATGGTAGTGATAGTCCACACACACACATGATGACATTTTCCTTTTTCTTAATGATTTTAGGGGAAAGAATAAAATAGATATTATATTAATATAATAACATTTAAAAATATAAAAAATGATAATTTTATAATTTCATCATGGTTAGATGGTATTTGAGGGGTGTAGATGAATGAAAGAGCTAGAGAAGTCGGGTTGAGAGTATTACCTCTCCCATGGAAGTTCTCCCATAAGTAACTCTTTAAGACTCCTTATCTTGGTCTTTTGGTGAGAAAAATTATTTAAATTCATTGGGGTCTTTTAGTAGATACTATGGAAAAGTTTCGGTTAAGTAAATTCTTTTTAATTTGTGTAGAAATGGGGACGAGGTTGTCTCCCATTATAAATGAAAAGAATGTCACATTTGTAAAAACACATTATTTCTCAATAATATCGCTCGATTGTTCAAGGAAAAAGGACCAAAAAATGGCCCATAATGGTGTGGTAAAATATATAAGGCTAATATTTCATCCAAAATACAATACTATACATGTTTTTCACATGTTCTGGACACTTTAATAATTTTTTAACCATTTTTCAATAATTTTCCCTTACCACAGTAACTCAACTTTCACCCTTAGAAAATAATTTTAATTAAAAAAAATTAAACTGAAATTATTTAGTAATTTAAAAAACTATTTTTAAAATTTTAAATTATTTTATAAAATAAAATTTATAAGATTTATATAAATTAATTTTAGTATTATCGCAAACTACGCCTAAAACCCATTTCTTAGAAAAAGATCATTTTAAGATTAAAATTTCATTGTGGGAAAAGACTATTAATGTTTAAGATTTTAAAGAAATATATTGGTTTATTATTAAAAAATTAAATTTTATTTTTCTTTCAAATCGATCAAAATTCCAATTTTTTAAAAATAATGTTTAGTTAAATTAAAAAGATAAAAATAGTTTTTTATTAGAATAAAAATATTGTTATTAAACATCAGTTCTACAAATTTAATAATTTATATTTAAAATGCATAATATTATTCTTTAAATATATAATTTATCAATTAAATGGATTTATGAAATTTCTAAATTTTTCTTATATATGGATAAAGCAATAAAATTCGTTATTTTTTAAAAAAACTATATGTTTCACTATTCATTTAAAAATTAATTATTTTTGAAAAATACCTAAAATTAATCCTAAGATTATTTTAAAATGATACAACAAAAAATTTAATTAATTTTATTATTTTTAACATATATAAGTGAATAATTTTAAAATATTAAATGTATAATGTATGAAAAACAATATTTTTGAAAAATATAACTTATGTTCTAAAATGTCAAATTTGGATTTTTAAATAAAAACTAATTTTTTAAAATTATAAATTCACTTATAAAATAGATATTTGGTCTTATAAAAAGGTTTTATGAACTTTTAATTCATACTTATATAGAAATAATGTCAAAAAATCATGTTATTTATAAAAATGGTATTTTTCATTATTCGCCTAAAAGTAAATCTTTTTTTGAAAAAACTAGAAATTTCATCTTAAACAAATATAGAAATTATAATTACCAAAATTAATTTTATATTGTCAAATTAATTTTCTAGAATTTTATATTTTCACTTTTAAATAAAATCATAATATATAATAAAAAACTGTTTATATAGGAAAGAAGGTTTTTTTGAATTCAACATGTTCTTATTTTTAGTTTCAATAAAATAGTAAAAAATAAATCATTAATAAATAAAAATTATATTTTAATAAAATTATAATTTAATTATAATATAATTATTTTTATTTAATAAAAATTATATTTTATAGAAAGAAAGATTCTTAAAAGAAATAATAAATCAAGTAAATTTCAATATAATAACATTTATATATATTAATATATTTAGTAATTCAGTTAATCCTTTTCATACCTAATAAAGTAAAGGTTAGATTTTAATGGACTAAATGTATCATGGTTTTTTTTATTTCAGTGTTTCACATAGATAAATCTATCAAACATATTTGAATTAATTATACGAAAACATATATTAAAATCTTGGGTCCTTACATTCTCAACCTCTTAAATAGATTGTGTCCTCGCAATTTTAAAACTCATACTATGGGACTAATTTCTATAGGGAACTCCAAATTAACCATAGAATGGTATTTTATCATGATTTTAATTAATATATGAAGTGATATTTTCCTATAATAATTTTGATAAGATCCCTTTTAAAAAAATATAGTCCATTCCTTATAGAATTCTAATAAGTGAATAAGATCTGAATCTATAAGGTGTAATTTTAATCACACCTGGAAGAAGTTTCATACACCATGGAAATAAAAATTATTCCACCAAAAAAAATATTTATAACTGAAGACCTAATTGGTGAAATATTACATGACATATGACATCCAAAAATTTAGAGTAATAAACCACAATCTATCTCAATAGTAGTTGTTCCATAAACATTTCCTTGTTCCCATAATCTAAGAGGTGGTTGGTGTTGGTTGTCCACTTTAACCCTGGTATTGGTGCATTTATTTTAATAGTGACCAAATTCCTCACATATAAAACATCTAATATTTAGTAGATCCTTAAGAATAATATTTTATTCCTTTATTATATTATAATTTTTCCTCAGACATCTTGTTTCTCAATGGCCACTTTTACCATAATTAAAGAATTTTACAATCCCATTGATGGAATTTCCTTGGTTTTTCTTCCCATATTTTTTACATAGATATGATTGAATATCCTTTATTTTATAATCCTTATTACCTGAATTTTCATGAGTCGTCATCCTTATTATATTTGATGCACTCATAATTTCAACTATAGTTACATTGTTAAAAATGTTTTGTGATAATTATATTGGTATAATCACTATATTTACTAGTCAATATCCTATTCTAATGGATTTATCATTAGGTTAATCATCACATTTCACTTTTCACCAAATATTAACTTGGTTCCTTATGGCTCCAACCATCACTGAAACCAAAACTGTTAACATGATTAATAAACATTTAACATCATAGGGGGGTTATCACAATCAATTAAATAAAAGGGATTTTACCTTAAAGAATTTTACCCTTTTTCATCATCATGTTATCCCATAATTCATTTTTATCAACCTATATCGATATTATTTTAACCTAAGATACTTTAAGTTGGATTATCTTATACTTCTCAACCTAGTACCTCAAAGTAACTTGGAAGATGATCCTTTATAGTGTTTCATCAATAACATATGACTAACCAAATAATATCCCCTAGGAGTGTCTATCTAGGTGTGTATTTGGGAATTATTATCATGCAATAGGTCGTGGTTGAGAAAATACACAACTCATCTTCTTCTGGGTTATTACCCCAAGGTATAACTATTCCCGAGCATGCATCCACTTTCTAGAATCAAGAAAAGAGTCTAATTGTAAGGAAAACCACACAACCTTTACTTTTCCAAAAAAATTGTAAGCCCTTCTATACTTAGGATTATCCCTTAGACTTCTCCCCCATGTTTTCAATAACTTTTTACCATCCTAATCTCAAAAAATAACTAGAGCCTTTTTTATACCAACTATAGTGACCCAGTCCTTAAACACATGTTAATTCATTATATATAAAATGCTTTCTCAACAAGAGAAAACAAGAAATATAGGTCTAGTGTCTCTAGAATATTATAAACATAAATAAATCATCCTAAATATAAAAACACGTATTTATTTAAAACTATACATAGTGCTCCTAACTTCTATAGATATTATAAAGTTTCATAGGATACTCTATGAAAATGCATAAGGAAAAGGGTGAGATAGAAATCACAATAAGGAAATGAACAAAGAAAAAAATTCTAACAAGATATTCAAGAGGTATAAAATGATATAATAAAGAGAATGATCATTGATTAATTATATTTAAAGGTGGAAAAGTTTTGTTGTTTATAATTCCTATAATATAGTAGAGTAGTGGTGAGTACATTGTTGGAGCCATGAGAGAAGGAAAATGTTAAGCTAATCACTAATCAAAAACTAAAAAATAAAAAAGAAAAAACAAATACTAGAAACAACAGGAAAAATTACATGGTTTGAAATTATGAATAATACAATTAGAGATATAGAGAAACCTTAATAAAATAAATTTAGAAAACAGTCAAGGTAAAAATTCAGTTGGCTGATTAAGATGTCTTCTCATTCGTCAGAATATATTTTTTTGCTTTCACATAATGGTGATGAAGCCAACTTACTCTCTCAAGAAATGGTAATATAAATTTTGAATTTATTAGTTCTTCAACTACATAATTAAATCATAGAGAAAATTCATGTTTTATTAAAAATAAAAATTTATATTTTTGATGCACTTTCATTGATTTATACCCAAAACGTCCATCTTAGTGATCCATTTTGGATTGAAAATCAATAAGATATCCAAATTTATATAATAGAATAATTAAAATTTTAAATGTTTTCAACACAATAACTATTTACATAACTAAACTAATTGGCCAATAATTATTTTGTTAATGCTCATGAATATGTTTAATTTCAATTTTAATAGATATAAAATAAATAAAGGTAAGATAATCTACCCTTGATCTTGATCACCAAAAAAATATTCCTAAACTTTGTTTTGTATCCTTGTTAAAACTCCTTCTGATGCGTCATCCATGTCTCCTCTATAATAATTATTGGATAACCAAAATCATCACATCTAAAATTTATTTATATAATTAATTTTAAAAAAGTAGCACACACTAACTTCTATTATGTGAATCATCAGCATTATCAATGATCTTAAATCCCTAATTTTCACATGTGTTAGTCACTATTTTTTAATTTAACCTTTAGTTTCTTGAATAAATATCACCTAATATAATTTTAACCCCCACAAGAAAATATTTATTCAAGAAGTTTTTTTTAATAAACCTTGTAATTCCACTAATTATTATCCAATACATGGCATAAATAAGGAACTTTTCAATTCAAAATGAGTGTGTCATGATGTCTTCAAATCTTCCTTCAATTAGACATGGAATTAGACTTATGAGACTCACATTAAGTTTATTCAGCTTTAAAAAATTCCTTTAAACTTATTATAGATAACCAAACCCAATCCATCATCCTCTTACTTCTTCAAAATATCAATCAAACATCCAAATTTTTCCATCTATCATGAAGTCAGCGCACTTACAATAGTATTGAACTTCTTTGTGCACACGATCACCAAATTTAACATCAGTTCGAACACATATTGTGTGTTAAATACTATTAGTGGAATACCCAACTAATGTATCCATAATTCTAAACAACCTTGGTGTGAAAACAATTACCTTGAAACCATCCATCCAATAGCCCGAAGGCCTTGAAATTTTTATTTTTATTATAATATACCCCCTTTTAATGGAATAAGGGGAGAACCCAGACCAAAAGGACTTAGGACATAACAGGACCCAAAGGTCAAGGAGATTAAAACTAGACAAACCACATGAAGCTGCCCCATCCCAACATATGATCAAAATGAATCTCTCCACCTTTGCATGAAAGTTCAGCGGGAAAGTGTCCTATGTCAAAGCACATGCCCGATCCGACGACTTACGACATACCCTCTCAAACAACCAAATCCAAAAAGCCTTTCAAAGATGAACCTCTAGCTCTGAATCCTCCTATAGGGCCTATTCCATGTTGTCAAGTCTAGCTACAGCACCAACCCACATGCTCGAAGACCAGAATGAGCCAGCAAGGAGCAGATATCCCCCAAGCCAGGACCTTGATCTCCAGAAACAACTTGTGAAACAACCATCAAGAAGAAGAAAATCAAAGATCAGGTGCCAAAGATGAAGTTGGAAGTACCCCAATGCAACCACTAGGAATCTCCAACCTCACACATTATGACTTCTAATGCTCAGAACTACCCAATTCTTCTTCATCCTCCCCATTATTGTCCAAAATCATTTCCAAATAACTTCTTTAATTGTAATTAGAACTAATTCCATCCTTTTACCTCCTTTGAATGGAACATATATTCTCAAACCAATTTTATCCTTTTAGTTTCTTCTCCCAAAGATCAAATTCACTTCCCCATAAAATCTATATCGATCATCCTTATTCATTAATGTATATCATCTTTAAAAAACTCATTAATTTTTAATAAAAAATATATAAGAGTATCCCCTATAAAAATATCTATGTGGTTCATCTGGTTTTTTGGTACAGGTATCACAAGTTCAAAGTTCTTTAGTTAGTGTCCACTCTTAAACAGACTGAGAATATCTCATGGAAAGTTTAATTGAGCTCAGGGTTCTACATAAATTATACTTAGTTAAAGATTATCTACTATGATACCTCAAAATGTATACTTGTTATTGCATTCAATAAAATGAGCCCAATTTGGCTCTAAAAACACAATCCTAATGTAGGATTGGCATCGAGAACCCACTTTGGGACCTCAACTTCTTCACTTTTGGTCAGTTAGATTTGTAGGTGTTAAAACATGATATGAAATAATGGAAGGTTATCTATATTAGGTTCTTTCTTTCCACTATTTTTTATCATTTTTTGTTACTTTATGGTATCTTGAATCTTCTAGTGCAGTAATGCATGACAACTATTCATTCATCATGTGGTAAGTCTTTTCTCAACACTCGATCACTTAAATATATGGCATGGTAAATTAATTTTTAGTGTTGTCATTAGTATTTTGGGATCTGATCACTTGTTTTTAAAGCAATCATTGTAACTTTAAATTTTTTTCATTCTATCACTCTTACACTAACATGGAATGGTTAGGTGACTGGTTACATCATATGGTAATTATGGCCTTCATACGATAACCTCACACGACTACTTCTACCTTTTTCAAAAGATAAAAAAAATTTAAAAAAAATCATTACAATTAGGAAATAAAATTTTAATCATATTAAATCAATGAATTACTAGATTCTTAAAAATAGAATCAATTGCAATGATAGTTATTTAAATTCAACAACATGGAATTATAAAAATATTGATTTTAAAGATTCAAAATATATTCCTAAAAATCCAATTAAAAATTTTTTTAATTAAATTTCAACCATAAATTTGTCCCAATTATTTATTATTAAAAATAAAAATAGGGGACTGAAAACATTTATCACCAAAATTTCTCAAATTCCCATTAAGGTTTAATTTTTTATGAATATTTAACACACAAAAAATAAATATTTCACCTAAAAGAAATATGGAAATTAAATATAACGAAAAATTAATCACTTTAACTTTAAAATCCTATACTTTCTCCCAAAAAAATCAAATAACTCATGTCTTAAATAAAGGAAAACCAAAATTCAATATTTTAATATTAAAAATATATTTTGGAATTAAAAAAAATTAAATCACCAAAATGGATTTCGCATCATGTAATGATATAAATCCAAATAAAATTATCCTACACTTAAAATATTGCTTTTTCTCAAGAAATCAATTTCAAATATATCATGGAATAAATGAATTATAAAGAGAAAAAATTTAGTGTCACTAAGAATCATTTTTCAAAATTATTCTTCTATATAGAAAATTTCAATTAGGAAAAGTGAATTCTCTCAAGAGATGGGTGATTGGGTCAAGAGTTGGTTTTGGTTTTATAAAAATGATTGAGATTAAAATTTTAAATGGGTTTAAACAAACATCACTTTACATTTAATTGAGTCTTACAAACTTCTCTTTATCACCAGCAGAACAGAAACACATAATTAGAAGCCATAATAATTATTCACTCAATTTGTATAAGTGATGTAAATAATTACAAATAAACATAAATAAATCATCGAATATATTAAAGAATAAAACAATAAAAGAATGAAACAATAGATTACCAAATTGTATTAGGATTTTCCTCTCATAGGTCATTTAAATGAATATCATATAAGATCAAAACTCATACAAAATATTAAAAATCTATTATTTTTGTAAACTGTACTCCCATATTTTGACTAAAAAAATCAAGTGAACCAGAAATTATAGAAACCAATTTAATCCATGGGAAAGAAAAGAAACCTAACCACTTTATGGTGGAAATTCAAATATCATAATTTTGAAAATTTTAGATCTACTTAATAATAAATAATAATCTTGAATGCCATTCAATATTTGAAAAAAATTAGGGGTTTTTTTGATGTTTACTATATTGAAGTACATTTTATCCTAAATTAAGACCCTTATTCCACATTTAAAATCCACCAATATCCCCATTTTTAAACCATGAAGTGGATGAAACTATTGAAGTAGTGAAATGTCAAACTAATTTTCAATAGATTATAGTTCAAAATTCAAAAAAAAATATTTTCCACAGTCCATATTCTGAAAACAAAAATATAAGGTACATGGATTATATTTATGTATACACAAATATTTCCAATAAAGGTCAAGAAAATATCATGATAATTGTTGATGTAAATAGTAATAATGGGTATTTCTCCCACACTTGGCTATAAGTAGTGGTAGATATAAAAATAGTACAGCTCAATTTTCACCTAACAATAAACTTAAAATACAATTGATACTAGTAAATATACACAGAGTATAAATATAGAAATTAAAAAAGAACTCCAATGATTTAAAAACATTTATTGTCTAATTTCAAACCCAAAAAACACTTATTACTGCATTTAATGAGTGAAAACCCCATATTTATTCAACTTTAAGTACCTAAAATTTAAGAAGATAAGAATTGAATTTCAATAATTAATGTCACGACCCATACTAGAGGGGATAGTTTTGTGACTACCCCATGCTCATCTATAATATGCTAGAGGTTGGTAACTAGCACTGAGTAGGCATATACCACAAATGGGAGGAATTTTCTTAAGTACCTATACACACACACACAACTCCAATACCAAAATTCTGAAATATAAAAACACTAATTAAACAAGAATACATACCACTAAGATACCAACAATAGAGTATGGAAGTATAAAAGTGGAAAGTAAACTTGACCAGAATACAACCCCACCAAAAGTAAGAATCTATAAAATTAAACACACAAGTTTCTAAAACTCATATACAGAAAACCCTACCAGAAGTGTAGGTACAGGGATAGCTGCTTGAAATTGTAGGAGCCCACATCGACTATTTTATCTCTTTAAGAACCACCTGGTCCTAGTCCACCTAAGACTCTGTGACAGCGTTGAACATCTTCACAAGACACGACACGTGCGGGAAAATCTCATGCTGGGGTGAGTAAAACAATACTCAGTAGGGCACCCCAAAATCACTAAGGAATACTACTAAAAAATACATGAAATACACCACAAAGAAATACATGAGGTACAGTCACCTCTACACATATATATGTCTACAACACATGTATCAAGAACATCCAGATATACTCATCTCACACACTAAGTATCGTGAGGATCCAACCTCATATCCAGCAACAAAATTCTTATCATAGGGTTGAATCATAACACAAAAACTAGGAAGAAACACTCCATGAGTTCAGCCATTTTAGATGGTTCCCATATGACAGATGAACTCCATCAGGAATATTTTACTAGGTATAGCTCCAGTGCCAAACATCATGGGGCATGTCATCATTGTCTTGCATCCAGTGAAAACTAAGAAACCCAAGTGAAGAGTTCCACACCTCACTACTTAACACAGTTGAGGGAGAAATACTCCAAACTATAAACCACATGAATCCTCCCTATCAAGATAGAGAGGAAGGACTCACGTGGATTTTTTATAACACCTGTACTATTAATAACACACGAAGTGTAGATAATACACAAATTCTCCATAACACATGAAGTGTCGATAAAACATAGAGTTTCGATAACACACAGAGTTTCTATAAAACAAGGAGTGTCGATAACACATGGATTTTCAATAACACGCAGATTTTCGATAAGTCTTGAAGCCCTCAAATCATATAGTCACCACATCACAGTGAGCCATAGGATTCCGCTCATAGCATGCTTGTATCGGGATAACCTACTTCCCAGACATTTAGTCATATAGAAACTTCCAAAAAAACTTACTTAGAGTATTTCAAAAGGAATGTCTCATCACAAGGGTCCCAACTCCTTAAACGGTTCATCAAATGGACACATTGTTTGAAATTTATGGTTATTTTACTTAAAATGTTAGACTTGGGTCCTATAAGGGGACGATCCGACCCATTGGACCCAACCCAACCCCACCAGCCAACCCGACCCAGTCCAATCTAAACCGACCTCATCTGATCTTCTCCAGTCTAAACTGGCCCAACCCACTGGGCCTCCAGAGCAGCTTGGCTCCTCCAATCTAGCCCACATTGTTGGCCGGTTCACTGCACCACACATGGTCTACCCCAACCATGTGCCTCCTATGGTAAAAGGGTGTTGATCCCTGTTTCACGCAGCTAGCCCTCCATACTATTTACCTCTTGACTTCGTCGTTGTGGGTCCTCCAATTTGGAACCGAGCCACATTTCTCCAGGCCTCTATATACACTGCCTCCCCTTACTACATCCCCCAGTCCACAATTCAGCATCCCACCATGGCCTACTCTCGTCGGTCACCCCACCAGTGGCCTCGCCTTTCCGCCTTACCGTACTCTTCAACCACCACCTAGACCTATTTTTCCTCACCTAAATAGGTCAGAGCTTCGGTCGTACTTCACTGCCTTCAATGTTGTGCCCTGCTGCCCAGCCAAATCACACTACGCCTTCATCATCGCACCTCCACAGTGCCTTTACAGGGTCGTATCATCAATCTTGGATTATTGCACCATGAATTTTGGGAACAACAATCGATCGTTCTCATATGTGCTTCAAAGAGTGGAAATGAAACAAAGAACACATGAGAAACACGAGAGATTGAGGGGAAAAAATAAATGCACATGAATTCCTGAAGAATGGATATTGTCCTTTGTTCATGTCAGCCTCAATTCCTACTTGTTTGAAGGAAGAATAAAGAATAAAACAATCCCACAGATCTATCTCCCATCAAATCCCCAAAAATTAACCATCCCGCAAGAGAGACCAAACCATAGATCAACTTATTCATTGGTTGGTCTGTTTTCTTCTTTGAATCTAAAAATCGTAAAGGAAATCACAAAGAGGTCAAATAAACTACATTGAGTTTGGATCAGTTGTTGATGAGGAACGGTTGTGTTATCACCATTGATGAGATCCTCCAATTCTATTGGCGTGACTATCCACGATCTGATCTCTGATCCATCATCATTCCCTCGAGAGAATTCTTTCTCCAAGATATCCCTAGAGATTCTCCAAAATTGAAAGGCTTATCCAGATAATACTGATATTTCTTCATAAGGATGTTTTTAAAATAAATTCTCACTACATCAACAAAATAATTTATCTTTAAATTATTTAATGATGACTATGTCTTTTTTAGTTCTTTCCATAAAAGACATGTGCCAAAAAAAGTTAGGTTGTTCCTAGAGAAAAAAACCACATTAAAAACTCAATGGTGGTCTCGTATTTCCAATCCAAGCCACCATTCATGATTTATTAGGATTTGAGTATAAAATAATTTTTATTTAATTATTTTATTTACAGTTACATCCAAAAACAATCTTTCACAACTGGACCATTATGGTCGATGTTAGGCCTCAACTAAGGTAAATTCACTACTCTGAACACAACAGTGCCCTTATATTTTTGATTTAGGAACCTATTTAAGATTTATTTTACTTTTTCAGGAAAACCACACTCATTTCTTATTAGAGACATAATATTTTTCAATTAACTGTTACGGGCACACTAGGACTTGAAATCACACACCGTCTCAGCTTCAAGTCTTAGAATTTTACCAAATACTTTATAAAATTAAATTCAGTAAAATATAAATCATTAAATTCTCCCCAGCTTAGGAATTTATGTCCCTGAAAACCAAATCAAGGGCTAACCAAAAAAATAGGGTACTAAGCATTGATCAGATCCTCCTTCTCTAATGTGATCTCCTAAAATTATTGTGCCTCCACTAAATGTGTATTCAAGTAATCAATCACCCACAAAGAATCCTCCCAACTCCTGCTAAACATTTAACATGAAAGCCTTTAGCATCCCCTCCAAAACATGAATAGTCCACTCGGTCTGGTCATCTGTATATGAGTGAAACACTATGCTCAAGTTAAACTGAGTCCCAAACACCTCTTTCAATCACTTCCACAACTGAGATATTAGGTGAGCATCAAAATATGAAATAATCATCAAAGGGACTCCATGGATTCAGACTATCTCTTTCACGTAAAGTCATCACAATCTCTCTATGAAACTTTCCTCCTGAAATTATAGGAAATGGGCTAACATAGTGAGTCGGTCAACGATCACCCAGATAGTATCATGTCCCTTGGACCTATTTGGTAAACTCATCAAGAAGTACATTGATATCCCATACCACTTTCATTATAGAACCTCAAGGTTTTGACTCAAACATACTGTAACCTATTTCTTGGGATTCACTTGCTGTCAAGTGATACATCGAGAGACAAACTATGTAACTAACTTCTTTATTACTATCCACCAGAACTAATGTTGGAGATCTGGGTACGTCTTCTCCACCCCTAGATGTATTTACAAAGGGGAAGTATGGAACTACCTCAAAACCTCCTCATGTAACACCACTAGTACTAATGTGCATCTTATGAAAAGAATGATGTTATCTCCACCTTTCGAATATCTATCAAGGGCATGCCCTATGTAAATTTAAGCACAAAAAGTCTTACAGTTGGTATCTCTATGTTTTTCCACCCTGACTCGCTATTAAAGTGGAGGGGTGACAATAATCAACTATATGTAAGATGCACCATCTCCATCCACAAATGATATATTTAACGAGGAAAAATGATTCAACATCTTGTTCATAAACTAAAAACTATATCTCCTAAAAAAATAATCTATCACCATGTTCCCCTTCTCAAGAGTAGAGATAATCTCTAAGTAATATTCCTAGAGTAACTCTATATAATGACTCTATTTCAATATTTTTTGGATCCACTACAAATTCACCACCATTACATGAAAATGAGGACTCATAATACCCACTGCATCTAGGGGTAGTCCAGTCAATTGATGAGAAATCGGTTTCACCTGCCTTAGTGTGATTCCATTCTGTGCTTCCTAGGTTTCCTTTTCACCAACAAGTAAACCTCATTTCACCACTATAGACACAACACATTATTCTCCTAAAATATTCAATATGAGCATGAAATTTATGTTACGATTCTATACTAAGATTGACATCATAAGTCCTTCATGACACTACCAATAAATACAAACAAAAACTATCACCTCTAAGAGATTGGAAACACTATCGGCACCAACTCGTGATCATTGGGTCTCCTCCTATAGGAGTATCCATGTGTAAGGGATGAGTCAATGTTCAAACAAAATCTTCATGACCCAAATATGATTTTTGGTCAGAAAATAATGGTTAGAAAATATGTTTACAATATTTAATACAAGGTATAATAGACACATACCAAACCTCAAATCATTGATGGATCCCTTGGGTCATACACCATGACCGCATGTATTAGTCATCTTCCTTGTCCTCTAGATCCTTGAGCCTAGTGTGGATCACCTTGGGGTGGTGGTGGTAACATGTCTAAATGTATACCACATCCTCCAACTCTCCTAGATCCTTTACCATGTCCACCACCCAATAAGTATTTTGATTCCTATCACTATCTCTACCGCGATGGTTCATCCACCATTTCCTTATCAGTAGTACAAAGGGCTAGAAAATATCTAGAGATATGTCCACTACCATCACATGAAAAGCATTGCCTATCTCTAGGTCAAATGGACTCACTCTATGAGCCATGAGTTGTATATCCCCTATACCAGGACCTCCTCTCAGAACATTTCACACATTCAAGTCACTGAGACTGATGTCGAATTCTTTGTTTCGAGGTATCTGCTCCTGCTTTCCCACTACAGACTACTATCAATTATATCTTCCCATCCAAGGAACTCTCAATGATAAAGGTTTTCTCCAGCATCGTAGAATATGTAGGAACATACAGAGGGATAATTTTATCTTAGATTTCCCTAAATAGACCTCACTCGAAGGTCCAATCCCTTAATCACTAGTCATGTATCATATCTAATGAGTACCTAGAAAGGTCAATATGGCTCGATTATAACTTAGATACCACCATGTCATCCTGCTGGAGTTGTAGAATCTTCTAAACACACATATCCCATAGATTATAAGGTGGGATCTTTTTTATGAAAAGGTTATAAAACTCTATCAATGGAAAAGCCACCTCATCACAAGATCGGGTATCCAAACCCCACCATCGCTATACTAAGCCATGTAGAATGCTCGCTATCAGGACAACCATCTCATCTGCGGGTGTCTTGACTAGCCAAAAAACTTGGATCACCAAATCAAGATGGTCCCCAGCCACCTGTGTTTTAGGATTTCTTTAGATCTTGAGGAGTCTATATCACTGAAAATCATGAGGTGCGCTCAACTTGCGCTCCTCATCCAATGGTACTACGGGTACCATGTATTACTCTATAGGTTGTCGTATAGCTGGTTCACCACCTGGAGGTGCTATCTCCAGCACAAATCCTTCTACTAATGTCTCATCACCCTTTGGATCATCCTCATTATGACGTATTGGAATCTAGGATGGCTATCTATGTGGGGGAACCTTGAAATATAACTAGATATACCACATTCAATAGAGTATACTTGGTGATATAACTTAATAAGTACATGAGAACACACCCAAATCCTATATGAAGCATGTACCATTATTTTTCTCTCCAACTAGTGTTATCATGTACCAAGTCAAAAAGTAGAATTCAACATCCTGTTGTATGGATATGTTGATTGTCACACCAACACTAGATTCCATGGCCTCAATGCCTAAGTCAAAATATTTAACATTGTTTCCTCAAAAAAACCTCATAGACTCTTGGTCCTTAAGTATAACTAAAAACCTTTGATACAACTTTATCACAACCCATACCATAGGGGATCATGTTGTGACTACCCCAATTATACCTCCAATAAGCTAGGGGCTGGTGACTAGCATTGAGTAGGCATATCCCACAAATGGGAGGAATTTTCTTATGTACCTATACACACACACACAACTCCAAGCCCAAAATTCTGATATCTAAAAACACTAAGTAAACAATAATGAATACCACTAAGATACCAACAATAGAGTATGGTAGTAATCAACTGGAAAGTAAACCGGGCAAGAATATAGGCCCACCAAAAGTAAGAGTCTTTAAAAGTGAATACTAAAGTTCTTGAAACTCATTTGTAAAAACCCAACCTAAAGGGTAAGTATAGTGATAGTTGTCTAACACCATAGGAGATCACCTAGATTGTTTGATCTATCTAATAACCACCTGGTCCTGGTCCACCAAGGAATACATCAAAGCATCAAACGTCTACACAATAAACGACACTTATAGGAAAATCTCATGTAGGGCTAGGAAAAAAATATTCAGTAGGACACCCCAGAACCACAGAAGAATACTACTAAGAAATACATGAATTACACCACAAAGAAATACATGAGGTATAGACAGATCCACCTAGATATATGTTTATAGTACATATATCAAGAACATCTAGATATACCAATCTCAGACACTAGGTATCATGAGGTTCCAACCTCATATCCAGCAACATAATTATCATCATAGGATCAAATCTTAACACAAAAAACATGAGGTCGCACTTCACAGGCTCTGCCATCCCAAATGGCACCATTATGAGAGATTCAATACATTGGGAACATTTTAATAGGTGTAGCTTCAGTTCCCAGTACTAGGGGTCCACTAATCACTGCCTTGTTCCCAACACAACCTAAGTTACCCAAGTGAAGAGTTTTTTTCCCTCACCACTTCATAGAGTTTAGGGATCAATATTCCAAACTATGTACCACATTCATCCTCTATATAAAGAGATAGAAGAGGGTTCCACACCTCACCACTTCCCTATAATCGAGGGTTTACTACCCCTATCTAACCTAAAAAACTTCAATCACTCCTGAATAGAGTATCCAACTCCTCAGTCCATCAGGGGAGCTCTAACTTATATCTATGTATCGTTTACACAAATTGAATGGGTATTATCATTTTAATTATTCCCAACAACTGAGGGAGCTCTATAACTAATGGAGGAACAGATACCTCATGAAAATAAAAACAGTCTCGGTAAAACACCCAGTATCGGTAAGACACGAAGTTTTGATAACACATGGATTTTTTGTAACACATAGAGTGTTAATAAAAGGGAGTGTTGGTAATTTACGGAGTGTTTATAACACAAAGAGTCTCTTTAACAAACGATGTATCGATAACCCATGGATTGTCAATAACACACAGAGTGTTGATAACACACGGAGTATCGATGACACATGGATTTTTCATAACACACAGAGTTTTGATAACAAATGGATTTTTGATAACACACAAAGTGTCGATAACAAATAGAGTGTTGATAAGTCATGTATCCCCCAAATCACATAGTCACCATGTGTTATATAGTCACATGATTCCATTCGTTGCATGCCTGTATCAGAAGAACCTACACCTCAAGACATTTAATCATATGCCAATATCCATAATAACTCACTTATATTGACTTAAAAGTACCATCTCATCTCAAGGATCCCAAAACTGCAAATGTATTTCAAATGGACTCATGTTTTGAATGTTATGACTATTTTACTAAAAAAAGGTCAAACCCAAGTCCAATCCGGGTCTGATCTGACCCGTCGGACCCAACCCTACTCGCTAGCCTACCCAACACGATTTGGGAACATTAACCTGACTGGACCTGACCTGGTCTAGTCTATTCTAAATAGGCCTAGCCTTCTGGGCCTATTGGACTCGGGTTGCTAGGTCGTTAGGCCACTAGAGTAGACTAACCCCCCCCCCCCCCCCCCCCAGTCTGACCGATGTTATGGGTCAGCTCGCTGCGCCGCACGCAGTCCACCCCAACCACATGCCTCCTATACTGATGTGGTGTTGAGCCTCATTTCACATAACCCTCCCACTACGCTACCTACCCCGAAACTTCACTATAATGAGATCCTACAATGTGGCACCAAGTCACGTTCCACCTCTCAGTTTTGTATACGACATCCCTTAACCCCATACTAGTTCAACATCGTGGCCACCTATCGCAGATCACTCCCGCCATCCCCGAAATGGTCTCCTACTTCATTCTTCCTCCACTAGTCGCCTAGCTGGAGGCCACACCCTACAAGATCACCGTCCACCAGGACCACCCACCCTAGACCCACGCCACCTCGCTTGAACTGGCCAGAGCCACCGTCGTATGCCACCACCTTCGCTGTCGTGCACTATTGTCCCATCAAAATCACATCGTGCCTTCACCACCACACCTTCGTAGAGCCTTTATGGGTTCAGATATTTAATATCGGATCATTTCTCCATGAATCATGGGCTCATTTATCGATCTTTTGGATAGGGGTTTCAAAGCCTGGGAAAGATGTGGAGAATGCACAAAGAACGTGAGAGATTGAGGGGTGAAAATAAAGACACATGAATGATCAAAGAATGGATCTTGGAATTTTTTCGTGTTGGCCTCAATTCATTCTTATTATAAGTAAGAACGAAGAATAAAACAATCACACATATCAATCTCCCATCAAATCCCCATAGTTTTATCATCTCGTAAGTGTGACTGAACCATAGATCAACATGTTCATTAGTTGGTCTATGTTCATCGTTGAATATAAACAGGGGAAGGGAAATCACAAACAAATCAAATTCCCTAACTCTAGTTTTTTCAGTCGTAGAGGATTAACGGTTGTGTTTTCATCATTGATGAGATCCTCCAACTCTGTTGTTTTGATGATCCACGATCCAATCCTTGATTCGTCATCGTTCGCTCGAGAGAATTCATTCTCTAAGATCTCCCTCAAAATTCTTCAGAGGTCCCAGTGTTATGAGGCTAAACCTAGGATTTCTAAATAAGTATTTTTTTTAAAGGAAATATTCACTATGTCAAAAAATAATTTATATTTAAATTATTTAATTACGATTAAATCATTTTTATATTTTTCCATATAAGATCGATTAGGACTAAAGCTAAGTCACTCCTACAAAAAACACCACATTACAAACTCAACAGTGGTTTCATATTTCCAATTTGAGTCTTGTTTCATGAGTTTTTAGGATTTTAAAATAAAATAATTATTTTTAATTATTTTTTTATGGTTACATCCAAAAACTATCTTTCATAGTTGACCTGTGCCGACCGATGTTAGGTCTCTCCTAAGGTAAAGTTTCTACTCTGAAAATAATGGTTCCCTTAGATTTCATATTTAGGAAACCATTTAATATTTATTCCACGTTTTTAAGAAAACTTCATGCACATGATATTAAAAACATAACATTTTTTTATGAACTATTTTGGCCACACTAGGCCTTGGAATCGTACATCATTTCAGTACCTAGTCTGGGAATTTCCCTAAAAAATTTATAAAAATCATTTTATTAAAATCAGAGTCCTTACAATTAAAATATAATATAAATGTATCCAAATGTATAGTATAGGTATCTCTAATCGGTATGGTCGTAGCATGAAACTTCCCTTTGACTTGAAAACAATTTTCTCTTTGTTTTTCTTTTGTTACAACATGAGAAAATTTTCACAAGAAAAAGGGAGGTGACCAAGAATAAAAGCGAATGGGAAAAAAGAGAAAAAGGGAAAAACCTAGAAACACATTTTTCATAATAAGAAAAAGGATAAAAATATAATGAACACGGTTTGGATCCCATGAAGCACTAAATTCATATTCTTTAGTTACAATTTAGAAAAATATCATTTTGACATAAAATGGTAGCCAATCCCATCTCCTGGCCTCTAAAACAGTGTTTATCATCTATTCATCAACAAAAAGTGGTATCTTATCTTCTCCTACAGGATCCATATCCCTACTAACAAGGACTATGAGGATGTTAAAAGGTCCATAACATTTGGACTTAAGCTTGCCAAGAAACATTTTAAGTCTAGAATGGAATAGAATAACCTTTTGGGCATCCTTGAATTTCTTATTTTAAATTATAGGATCATGAAAATATTTATCCATATCTTTATAAATCCTAGAATTATCATAGGATTCTCTTCTAATCTTATTTATCTTCTCACATAAAGAAGACTTCTCTATTTAGTAGTCTTAAAATCAAATTGCAAAGCATTTACAACCCAATATGACATGTGTTGCAACTCCAGAGGTAAATGAACAGATTTTTGGAACAAAACCTATATAGAAACATATCAATTGAGGTTTTTGTTTTACTTTTTTAGGCCCATAATTCTTCATCATGTTTCAAGGATCAATCCTTCCAATAGTTAGAGATATTTTTCCATAATTTCTTCTTTAGCTCCCTTTTTTAAAATTTTCCACATATCCACTATATTGTGGATGTTGATTAGTTCATTTTTTATGAGAGTACCCATAATTCACCATCATATATTGGAATTTAAAATTATTAAAATAAGTTCCATTATCAATGACAAAATATCTTGGTATCCCAAATATTGAGAAGAAATTATTTTAATGAATTTAATCACACTTTTGGAATTATTATTGAGAAGTTTTATAGATACTACCTAATTATAAACATAGTATATATCCATAAAAATGTACTCATTATGAATTGAATATGTAAATGGTCTCATAAAATAAAAAAAAACATCAAAAATCTCAACATCCAAATTTCCTTTTTGAGAAACCTCTTTATTTCTTCAAATATTTCCTAATATTTGACATTATTATGGTCCTACAATAAAACTCATTACATCCCCAAACCAATTATGCCATTAAAATCTATATTTAAGGACTTATTGTGAAGTCATTTCTCCTCCTTGTTAACCTCCCCAAGGTGAGGATTGGAAAATCTCTAAAATGGGAAACAATTATTCCTCTAAAACACACCTCCTCAGGATTTAATCAACACACCTACTAAATAGAAAATGATCATCCCGTGGATAATAATTAAATTTTGATATAAACAAGTTTATTATATTATGTTTGAAATAATTGTGCATAAATACTACTACTAATAAATTTGAAATATATACATACCAACCAGATTTATTAATAGAAGTTGTAAGTAACTTTTCATTAGGAAATAAAGAATTAATCTCTTTATGATCTTTACGTTGAGTGCTAGATAATCTAGTAAAATGATCAATAACAACAATCTCAACACCCTATTTATCTCTAATTTCCATATCAAAATCCTATATTAAAATGATCCACTAATTATTATAGTTTTATCCTCTTTTTTAAATAGTGGAAACTTCAAGGTAGTGTGGTATATATAGAATATGAATTTGGAACCTAATGGGTAATGCTTGAACTTCTCTATAGAAAATACAATATCTAAAAAATACTTTTCATTAATTGTATAGTTACTTTGATAATCAAATAGTGGTATACTATCATAATTTACCATTTTTAATATCCTATCTTTCCTTTGGCAGAAAACAGCTCAAACATCCAAATCACTAGTGTCACACATAATAATCTAGAAAACAAAAAGAACTCATTCCCAAAAATCCTCTCAAGAATTTGATCTAAGAATGAAATAAAAAATGGTATTTACTAGTGTATGAATTAATATTTCTATAATCAATATATAATGTATATTTTTTGGTCTTCCTAACTTGAATTTGTTCATTTTTTTCATTGGTTACAATAGTGAACCCTCCTTTATTTGGAAATACTTGAACCAAACTTACCTAAGAACTGAAAGAAATTGGATTTATGATACCAGTATCATTAATATTTATTACCTCTTCTCTCACAATCTATTACATATTTGGATTCAATGTTACTTTTCTCTTATCTATCTATTGGTTTTCTAGTTCCATAGGAACCTCATGCATGTAGAATGAAGCGTTAATACATTTAATGTCATCTATAGACTAACCTATTGCAGTTTTAAAGTTCTCTAAAACACCAATAAATTTTTAATCTTCAACTCCATTCTATTAAGAAAAAAATTATAATAATTAGTATTGATTTTTCACTGAAAAATGAGCATTTTAGGTGTTTTGGATGCAGTTTTAGCAACAAAGTGAGTGATTATTCACTGGAAGGAATACACTTTGGGCTAGGAGGTCCAAAGTCTTCAATGTATTTCTTAAAATTAGTTTTAAAACTATATAAGTTTTTTATTTGAGAACCAATTTTTCACTTTTCTTCCCTATTTTCCAAGGTTCATATCCGACTCTCATGAATTTCTAGTTTAGGCTTTAAAAATTTTTTCAAGGAAAAATCATAAGATTATTCTGACAACTCTTCATAAACTTTATCAAATTATCAACCATTTTTTGAAGAAAGTAAATCTTCTTCAAGTTACCTTAAATATTATTTGAATTTTAGGTAGAGAAAATTCATTTGCAACCCCACAATTCGTAGCATAAAAATAATTATTTTCTAAAAATAGAGAGTTATCGATATATTTATTTTTAGAAGACTCAACAATGTGTAAAAATTAATTTTTAACTTTAAAAGGAATTTCTCCAACTAAGGATTTTTTAAAGCTCTTCTAAATTATCAAATGAGATCTTAGATTCTAACTACTCCACTCTTGAATAGTTCTCACCAAAAGTAGGTTCTTTCACATTTTTAAACACATAAAACTCTTATTTTTTCTCACCAAACTTAAAAATTGTACAAACTATTACCACATTAATAATACCTTCTAATATGACTAGAAAATTCCTTCCAAGGATTATAGGGACTTCTTAGTTATACTTCTTATCCAAAATAATGAATTATATGGGAAAACAGCTTACTTACTCTAACAAGAAATTCATTGACTCTCCCTATGTGGTGTGTGAAAGATTTATTAGCCAACTATAGAATAAAAATGGGGTGTTTCAACTCACCAAATATCAATTATTAAAACATTGAAAAAGATATCAAGTCCAAAAGATCATTCGGATCACAAATATTATTGAGTTGGCAATTTTTCCCTATGGTTTAGGGAATGACAAAACTCCATGAATCTTTAAATTTTCATGAAATTTTATTTTAAATCATAGAACTGAATTCTCGAATGAGTATGTTGGTATAAAATCATTTTGGATATTTCTTATTTTAAACAATTTTCTTAAGAGATTTTGAGTATGATATAATTCTAATCACTGCATGGATGGAAGGCATATTCACTTAGTGTTTGGTAAAAATCCCAAGGAAGTAGAGCAGTTTAATTTTTTTATTTTTGGTTTGTAGTTTTTTTGGGAAATGGATAGGTGGGTCATTGTTATTTAAAAAAATTCATTTCCCTTATTTCTTATTCAATATTATCATTCCCATTTTTCTTATTTTTCAAGTCTTTTTACATTTATTTTTACGTGGAATATTGAGATTTTATTTATTTTAAAAATTGATTCCATCATTTCTAGATTGATTGTTATGTATTTTTTGACTTTCAAATTAACTCAGTTTTCTATTTTGAGCTATATTGGGGTCATTTATTTGTTTTTTTGAGTTTTTAAACCACTCCATGTAACCAAAGTCATGATATTTTCCCTGGGTTTGATTTCGTATGTTCTAGGTAGCTTAAATATATCTCTATAAGTCATGTTTCATTCCAATTGACCCATTCAAATTCCATGTTTATGATTTATAGAATTATTTTTGACATTATCATAATCATGTTTGGACTTTTTTGAGTCAAAATTATCCTCTTAGGAATAAAATATTCTTAATATATGGTATGTCCTAGTAAGCATTTATAAATCAAAACTTCCTTTGGAATAGGATGGATTACATCTTTCTTGATTTTTAGATTATTTTCTAGGATGATTTTGGTAACCAGGGGCATAAAGTTGTCTAAACACACCATGTTCCATCCAATAAATATTGGGATGATTCATATATACCTTATTTTAACTATTTGAATAGGGGTTGTTTTTTCTTTGAAACCTTGTTCCGTACCCAGAAAAAGTGACATATTTAGTCAATTGGGAAAGAAATTCAAAGTTTGAATGGAAAGACATATAATATCTATGCATGCTATAATTCTGGAATTTCTCCCCTAATGATTTTTTATTATTGATATTGTAGATTATAAAAGCATCAATACTTTGAATTAGGTTTTTTATCTTCTAACTATGGTTCTCTATATATAAAACTTATACTAAGAATTTTTCTCAAGCATATTAAATATTTATTTAAGTTCTTCAGCTATTTTATCTAAGATATTTCTGCGAAAATATCAATCAAGATGAGTTTTTTAGTGAAGGGTAAGTTCATTGTAAAAGGTTTATGTAAAAAATGAAAAAAAAAATGGCGATTAAGTCATTGAATAAGGATACCATTAAACCCACTCCAAGTCTCATAGAAAGAATCAACCTCTTCTTGAATAAACTTATTTATTTTGTGCTTAACCTTTATGTTCATTCTCCCAAGACAAAATTTCATGATGAAAAAATTAAAAAATTGATCCTATGTATAAAAAATATCTTCTTCTAACTATTGAAACCAATATCTATCATTACTCTTTAGGAAATATGGAAATAACCTCATCTTTATACCTTTATCACTTATACCTCTAAGTGGAAGTTGTACCACACTATAAAAGTCCCTAATGAAGTCCAAATAATCATAATTTGGAATACCATTAAATCAAGGTAGAATGGACATCAAATAATGTATGATTTCATAGTTTCTAGTGTGAGGAGACAAATTAATGCATGAAGGGTTTATGGAGATAGTTAGTAATTAGAACTCTATAATGGTTTTTCTCTCAGCAAAAAATTTTATAATTGGAGGTGGAATAATGTTTCCTAGATTCCCTAAAACCTTCTTGTAATCTTCTATTTTTAATTTTCTTTTTTTAAGGCACTTAGATGTATTTTTATTTTAGGTACAAAAGGTTTTAAAAAAATAGAATATGTCCTAGTTCACATGAAAAAAAAAGTAGGAATAGAAAATATTCACATATTCAACTTTATATATATCACATAGATTTTTTCTAAAGTAGATTTTTCAAAATTAGTTTTTAGTTTTTTTATGATCATATTTTTTGATTTTTCAAAGTTCTCAAAACTGATCACATTAACCATCTTCCCTAGAAACAGTGCCGCAAAAAATAACACATCATTAATAAAGGACCAAGTTTTTCTGTTTATAATTCCTAAAAACTAATAGTGTAGTGGTGAATAGGGTATCAAACCCGTGGAGAAAGAAGACATTATGTTGACTAGGAATCAATAACTTAAAAAAACAAAAAAAACACCATAGATATTGTGGAAAATCATAGAGTATGAAAGTATGAATGAATAAATTTGAGATATAGGGAAATGTACAAAAACTAAAGATAATAGTATCACATTCTTGGGGAAAATTGATTGGATGATTAAGTTATATTCTCATTCATAAAAATAATTATTTTAACTTTCACATAATGATGATGAATCTAACCTACTCTCTCAGGAAGTGACAACTACAATTTTGAATTGAGTAGTTACTCAACTATTGAATTCAATCATAGAGAAAATAATTTTGTGATTAAACAAAATAATTATCTTTTTGATGCTTTATCGTAAAATTATATCCAAATGAAATCCTTCTAAGTAATTTATTTTTGATACAAAGTCAAACATAGAAAAAAATTTAAGTATAGAAGAATATAAAATTTAAATAATTTCAGTACAATATCTATTTCCAAAACCAAAATAATTATCTAAGAATAATTTTATTTAAGTTTAAAAATAATTTAAACTTTAATTAATATGGATATAAAAGAAGAAAAGTAAAGAAATATAATCTCCCATATGATCTTGATCATGAAAAAAAATCTTCCTAGACTTTTTTTCTTTTCCTAATTGAAAATTATTCTAAATTTTTTCCAATATATCATCTCTAAAAATTCTTTTATGATAAAAAAATTCTCATTTAAAATTTATTTTCCACCTCATTTTAAAAAAATGAGCATGAATAGACTTATTTTTTACGGATCATGACATTCTCATCATGTTCAAATCTTTGATTGTCGTTTGTGAAAGTCACTATAGAATTACTTTAAACTTTAGTTTCTCATATAAATATTTCTTAACATAATTCAATCCCTCCATATGAAAATTTTTATTAAATAAACTTTGATAGGAAAGAATTATAATTTCACCCCCTCTGCTCCAACATGTTACTTAAATAAGTCATGTGTCAATTCTAACTACATGTGTCATGTTGTCTCTAACTCTTCCTTCAACCGGGCATGGAATATAACTTAAATGACTCTCATTAAGTTTCTTTATATTCTCAAAATCTAATAAAGTTTAACACAATTAATGAAGCATGATATATCCGGCTTTTTCTTCTTTAAAATATTGATCAACCACCTAACATGTTTCATCCATAATGAAATCAGTGCTCTGAAAAATAGATTAAACTTGTTTGAAAGAGGGTTAAAAACTTCTAGATTGGTTTGAATATGTACTATGTGTTAAATCCTATCATTGGAACATCCAACTCATTTATAAAAAATTTAGAACAACTTGGTAGTGAAAAATCATTTCCTTACAACGAGATCATTGGATATGATCAAGGTCCAACTGTCATCTTCATCATCTCACACCACACAATTTCTAAAGCTCATCACAACCCCATTCTTATTTATCCTCATATCTGATTCAATCTCCTTCATTGGAGAAAATTATTTCACAAAAACTTATTTAATAATGAAGAGACCCAATTCTAGCTTTTTATTACCTTTAATTAGATCATTTATTCCCAAACCAAGCTTAGTCTTTGAGTTTATTCTCCTAAAGACTGATATTGGTTTCATTTTTGTATCTCTTCTAACAAAAACATAGTAATTCAATTTCAGAAGAATATATGAGCTAATCCCATGAGAAAATATCTATGTGGTTCATCTAGTTTTTAGGTACAGGAAGTATAAGCTCGAAGCACCTCAATTGGTGGCCTCTCTCAATTAGACTTGAAATATTTTATAAAATTCTAGATGATCTCATAGTTCTACATAAATCAAACTTGGCTCTGGATTATCAAATTTGATGATTAAAATTATATACTCAGTATATCCTTTAATCAAATAATCCAAAATGGGTCCTAAAATGAAATCTTGATCTTGGATCCGAATCAAGAATCCACATTGGGAACTTAATTTCTTCACTTACAGTCAATTATATATGAAGGTGTAGAAACTTGCGATAAAATCACGATAGGTTTTCTATGGTCCGTTCTTCCCTTCCACCATTTATGATTAGTTTGGATTCCTTTATGGTATCATGAATCCTAAGGTATAGTAATATGAAAAAACTTATCTTTTATCATTCTATAATTTTATTCTCTTCACTCGATCACCTAAATCATGGGCATTGTAAACTGATTTGCAGGATTGCGGTTAGTATTTTCGAATGTGGAAAATTATTTCATAAGCCTTCATAGTCACTTGAAAAATTTATCATGAATCCACTCTTGCGGTAACTTAGTGTGCTCAATTGATTATAGATACTTTATAAAGTAAGTGTCACATCCACCTCCCTACAAATATACCAAAAAGAAGGTAGAGAGGTACTGACCTCCGAGTCCTGCCTCCAGTAGGCCCCAGGATGGTGACTAGCACTAAGGATATAAAAATATCATAAATAAGAGCCATTACTGTATACAATAAAATGGTATCAGGATATAGGAATAATAAAACACTAACAACTCCATGAAAAAAATGTATAATGAAACCAAAAATTTCCAACTATGCTTGTATAAATTGAATAGATGCTAATAAAATTCTACAATGTATATACCCAAAAAAAGGATAAGGTAGTAACACAGGAACTGTCCAAAGGTCTGAGCTTGTAATATCCAGTACTATCATTACTGTATACAATAAAATGGTATCAGGATATAGGAATAATAAAACACTAACAACTCCATGAAAAAAATGTATAATGAAACCAAAAATTTCCAACTATGCTTGTATAAATTGAATAGATGCTAATAAAATTCTACAATGTATATACCCAAAAAAAGGATAAGGTAGTAACACAGGAACTGTCCAAAGGTCTGAGCTTGTAATATCCAGTACTATCCATGTAATCCTCCTGAAAACCTAAAAATAAATTTATACACTTAGGGTGAGAATACAAGTATACTCATTAGGAAAACAAAAGTCTCTCATGCACATGAAAAAGAAGTATACTAAGACACCAGTAAGAAAACACCAGAACCAACAGCACTTGAATAGGTCAATTAAAAAACCCCCAACCTCAACATGGAATGATCACCAAATAATGTAAGCCAATAATAGTAATATAATATATAGAATATTGATTATAGAGTACCCTGCACCACTATCCCACTGATTATACACTCTCACATCCCAAATATGTGCATCCTGATTCTCTCACTTCGTCTGTACAATATAACATCACATCAGAACCCATCCCATCCCGCTAGTAGACACATGTTTCATCTCATAAGATCACAACCATAACCAGAATATGAGTGTATCTTGAACCTGAAGGACATCAACCTCATTACCTCCTCATACCATGCATGATCCCCGCTATAATCCATCTTATCATCCCACCTAAAAACACCTGGTTCATTACATCACACCTCACCTGACTACACATGGTCCATCTTATCATCTTACTTGAAAATAAATAGTTCATCACATCCTGATAGTGCACTTTTTACTTCTATACATCACATCCCATTTATTTTATAATCGCATGGAAGAGGGGGAGGGGAAGAGGGGGTGTCCACCAAGCCATCCTCACCATCGAGATATTGGGAAAAACCCCCCCAAAACTATTGGTTGTCTGCACCGGGTTCTCCACATGGGTGGTTTGTGTGTTGATTACCACATGGAAATAAAATTTTTATATATAAAATCATAGAACACAATCCTAGACTATGTGTTTATAACAATAAAATCATCCCAACTCATAACATCACCGCATCACCTCACAACCTCCACCACGTTTTTTCAACACAAAATGCATAACACGATATAATAAGCCGCAATCCATATTTAACGTTTTATATTCTTTATCATGTTAAGAAATTTTTCAGATTGTCCATTACCAACCCATTTCATTTAAAAATCTAGTCAATTTCATTATTTCCAACCCATTTATCTCATTATTCCATTCTGTTATTTCATATTTTCTAGCCCATTAATTTTTTATAAATATTAAACATTTAAACTACACGAACCACTTCAATTAAAGTTTTATTATTAATTTCAACCCATATTTCAAAATTATCCAATAACATTTTGATTTAAATGTTACCATTTATCCCATTCCATTGCTACTCGAGTAACTAACATAACACATCATATCACAACAACAAAAATCCCATTATCCACATGCCAATAATCCAACACAGTTATCTCCTTGTCACAACAACCACATCACCACCACTTCCCATCACAACTATCCCATACCACAACTATGCAACCTGAAACACATTAACATATCACTGCACATTTTTAACATATCATTTTTAAGGTTATTCTAAGGGATTTTCATCAATTCCACTTCACTTTTAAGGGTACTCTCACACAAGAAAAATTTTTCAGAGTAAACCATTTCATTAACTAGATATAATTGATTAGCCTATTATATTTAGTGTGATATCAAACAATCACAAATATGGGGGTTCTATAGCACCCCAACTACTATAAAAAAACAAATACCCCAACATCCCTAATTTTTAGGAAGGCTTCATGCTCATACAATCACAATATAAATAATAATATCAAATCTATAAAAACATGTGATTTAATTACCCTTTCCCATTCAATTAAATTAAATTGATTAATTTATCATTATTAATATGGATAAAACCATCTTCCCAAAAGATAAAAAAATATTGAACCCCTCCCACATGATTCAACTGATGAGAAATGAAGGATCCCCTAACTAAAATAAAAGAGATTCATGCAATTCACTATAGAAAAAGAAAGGTTATACGAAAAAGATCGAACAACTATAGTAATAACTCAAAAAAACACCTAAAATAGGGTTCCATCACTCCAAGGGGAAATTATTCATTACCACATGTCTTAAAAATAAATCTATAAGTAATCATAGAAAAGATCATCATATTAGAATTAATAGATATGAAATGGTCAGGATATTAGATCTCATATATAATTTTTAATTAACCATTAATACGGGTCTCCTTAAATACATATATAAGATCCATTTAAAGATATGGACATTGAAGAAATAAAGGATATAAGTATATTCTTTTAAAAAGGATCTTAATTCCATTAATTAAGGATTTAAAACCATTTTACATCAAAAATAATGTAAAAAAACAAAACTATAAATACTAAAAAACTAGAACATGTTACTCAAAGGATAAACTGTTAAGAGATACCATTAGGAACAATAGTAAAAAGCTACCATGAGTAGCTACCTCCATAAGTTACCATTTGGATATACCACCAGAACCTACGACCGGACTATGTTTACTACAAAAATATGTTGTCACTAGAATCTGCCACCAAAAGTGACTACCATAAACTATCACTAGACTAACTATACTACCACCATGAACTACCCTTAAGAGCTTTTATTAGGAGATACCGTTAGGATCTATCATCAATAGCTACAATTAAGAGATACCATCAGACTTAGTCCTCTACCTCCAAGAGTTTCCATCAAGAACTATCATCATGAACTACCATCAAGAACTACTATTAGGAGATACTATCAGGAGCTACTGTTAGAGGCTACCAATAAGCTAATTCTGCTACCTCTAGAAGATATCATTAGGAGCTACCTTCTATAGCTACCATCAGAAGAAACCATCAAGAGCTACCATTAGCCACTAAAACACCCCATTTTTCATCCTAAACATGTCCAAACTCATTGTTACATCTTCTAGACACCTATACCGCCATATTTTCTATAAAGTAACAGGATATAAGATCTGTTTTGTTAAATTAATTCCTTTGTTCACATGGAAACATCAAACAGATACTTTTGACTCTGCCAAAAGATATAAAACATGTGAAATTTTCATCATTATAGTTTTGAAATAAAATTGAAATCATATATAATAAATGAATATATAGATTCTTAAAATAATAATAAATTTAAAACACAAATATTTAAATCCAAAAAAAAATGTAATTATAAAAATATTAACTCAAATTATTCAGAATATTTTTTCCTAAAATCCAATTGAAAAATTGGTTGAATTAAATCTCAAATAAAAATTTTCCCTATTTAATAAATATTAAAATTAAAAAGAGGGTATTAAAAATAATTATTATCAAAATTTCTCAAAATCTCATAAGGGTTGAATTTCAATGAGTATTTCACTAAAAACCAAGAAATGTTATTCTTAAAAAATATGTAAATTAACTACAAATAATACTTAATCTATTTAACATCAAAATCAAATACTTTCTACCAAAAATTCAGAGAACTCCTATTTCAACTACAGAAAAATCAAAATTCAATATTTAACAATTAAAAATATATTTTGGTACTACAAAACACGTTAAAAACATAAAAATAGAAATGAAATAATGTTATGAAAAATAAACACAACAAATTCCCCCACACTTAACATATTTATTTTCCTTAATAAATTAATTTTTAAATTTTAGTGGAAGAAAATAGTTCTAAATATTAAAAGGGTGAATTGTCACTAAGAATCAGTTTTCAAAAATACTCTTCCACAAAGACTCCATCAAAGCCAAATAAAACACCTTTTACATAACAATTTGAGGACTGCTTGAATGATTTGAGGTGATTTCACTCTCACACCACAATGTAGTATGTCTTGGCACACCCATCACTTCTGTATAACATCACATCACTTATCTCCCATAAAACCACGGTTCATCACATCACATCACATAACATCTCACCTATAGTGACTTATTCCATCACAACAAATCACATATTTCCCACAAACACCTAGTCCATCACATCACATCACACCACATCTCACCCACAGACACCTAGGACCTCACATAACATCCATATAAACAAAAATTGAGTAGCATGGTTTCATGAACATGAAGTAAAACAACCTTTTTCACTCCTCTTATCATGAACAACCACCCAATATAAGCCTTCTCATCATCTCATCAAACATCATCACAATTCACTTTTGAATTTTTTCAATCACAGTATGTGCATGTCAACATCACATGGAAAAGAGATTGAGGAAGAGATGGTATCCATCCATCCAAACTCAGCACCAAGATATTGTAAGAAACTCCCCTGAAACAATTCTTTTCAATGTTAGGTGCTCAACATAGTTTTGGTGGGTATAGAAATCACAATAAAAAAACATGGTATATATATATAAATCTACAAACAATCATAACCTATGGTTTCATAAAAAACACTAACCAACTCACAATATCACTACCCAACCTCACAAAACTATCACTTTCACTAACACCACTAAATGAAAAATGCCACACAATAATATACAATCCAAATTCTGACCTTTATTTTTAAATCAATCCAATTTCTTGATTTCCCATTACTAAAAAATTCCACTTAAATAACCCATTCATTTTTTATTTCTAACCCATTTATTTCATATTAAACATGTCTCGTTTTAATCCAATCATTCATGAACCATTAAATTCATGATTTTTTATATTCATTATTGACCGATTAATTTTGATACTACCTGGAAAACTGGCATATCACAACAGCACACAACACAAAATACCTCCCCATTACAAGTAATCCACATCAACACCATCACACGACCACAATCACCTCCTCTCCATAACCACCACATCACCACCACTTTTCCATCACAACTTCCCTATATCACGTCCAGACAACTCATCCCATCAACCCTCATAGAACAACCACAAATAATAACCACAACTTTAAACATCCACTTCTCATCACATCACTTCCCCATAATACAACCACACATCACAAACAAGCTTCACACTTTCACACATTTATATAGCATTTTTCATATTTATCAAGGGTCTTTTATCACTTTTCACTTATTTATTTCATTAGAAATATCACACACAAGACATAATTTCTATGTGAATCCAATTAATTATTTTAATATAATTGGTTATCCAGTTATTAAAGGTGATTACAATCAATCACATAATCAGGGTTCCACAAATCATCAAATATGCTGCAAAAAATCCACCAAAGGCTATAATTTTCATCAAGGTATCAAACTTGTACTAACATAGTATCAATAATACCAAAAGGATATAAATCATGTAATTTTATTTCCCTTAGCATTTCAATTTAAAATTACTAATTAATTAACTTTATTATGCCACTACAGAATATCTTCCCAAAGATAAATAAGAGAATAACCCCTCCCTCATGACTAGGGGTGTAATTGATGGGAGTCGAGACAAGTATCTCAGTACTTGAGCATGATCTAGATACTTGAACTTAGTGATGAGTCTCTACACAATTATTGATCAAATATCGATTTCCTATATTGAGATCTACTCAGGCTTGATTAAGCTACTCAATTAGGATCAACATGGAACGATTTGGATATTTTTTCAAAAAAAATTAATTATAAAATATAACTCATATTTCAGCTCGAGATTGAGTGTATACTCAAGATAGAAATCTCATGATCTAAATTAAATACATATATTGAATAAAAATAATATATTAAAAATTTGTTTCTTGATTAGGCTCTCTAGATACTTGATTATGTTGTTATAATAATTAAACATGACTCGAATTAATACTCAACTAGCTCGAGCTTGAGCTCAAATCAAAAAAAACAATCCAAGTTTGAGTGTTTTTTGAGTTGATCCTGAGTAGATCATGAGTAATTGAGTTCATTTATGACCTTTTTCATGACACACTAGATGAGAAAAAAAGTATCTCCTACTTAAAATGGGTCCTTCTAATTCACTATATAAGTATGAAGTAAGAGGAAGGAAACCACCAAGAAAAAAATGAAGGTGATCACCCATAATAGCCTAGAACAAAACAACCACATAATTATCCCATAAAAAACACTAAAATCTAAAATTTATCTTGACATAAACAAACCAAGAAAAATAAAATAGGGGAAAACTAGGAATATAAAGAGAAGAAATCCTGTAAACCACCACAAATCAATCCTACATGTTTAAGGTTGAATGTCACTAAAAGGGGGATGAAATATCTTTCTAGGATTCACTTGGGTCACCCAAGAAAAGAGAGAAAGGTTGAAAGTTTGATTGGGTTTGAAGGGATTTCATGATTTATACCCAGTCTGCAAAACAAAAGACTACAGTTTAGCCTCTAGAAACACACTACGGAATAGATGAAAACCAAAGGACTACGTTGCAATGTGGAGTGACCATAATGTAACTTGATATTCAAAGTCTCATATGACATATGTGGCTATCTCTATTCAACTGATCTATAAAATAGAAAAATACACCATGGTGTAGCTAAGGACAGTATGACTTAGACCTATAACATCCATGAGAAATTCTATGGAACAACTGATGTTATTCATTTATTAAAAAGATTTTTTATACCCCCTTTAGTTTTTTTAAGTAAAATTGAATATTTGGTGTGAAATACCCATGTTTTAAAACTAAATATAATTTTTGAGCATTATTTTAATTAATCTATATTTGAGTCAGTGTGCTATTTTAATGAAAACAACTCACCATACATATCCAAATAGTGTGATTATTGTTTTTTAGGTTTTAAAATTCAATGTGATAAAAATAATTTAACTATAGATTTTTCTTATTCATCCATCTAAAGAGATATTTGGACCACATAAGAAGGCCCATCGAATCTGTGATGAATAATGGACCATCCATGAAGATTGAATCTATGGGCTCAATCTAAAAGCCCACATTTGATAAAAATCCAAAATATGTCCTTGTATTTCTAAACACATCTTGGATAAAAAAAATTATTTCCTAAATATGCCAAAAAGGGGTCCCAACTAATGCTTTTAAATCTTTCCCAAAATTCTATTCATGAGTTAAAAATAGTTCGTCTTTCTTGACTTTTCTCCCAATACAATCAACCAATTGAGTTTATATTTTGTGGTGTGAAATACTATATTTAGGTTTACAAGTTTTTCAAATAAATGTTCCATATATTAGGGAATATTCTTAGCCTAAAATTCATTCACATCAAGACCAAATAAAAAATAGACAAAAAATGGAAAGTATAACATTTTTTAGTAAAATATCCATAAAGTTGGATAAAAAAATTAAAATATCCTTTAAATTTTTATTATTGACTTTACATATACATATCTAAAACTTTTAAGATGAATATTTATCTATATTTGGATGTCTGAAATGTCATAGTTTTTTTCCAACATGAGGGAATGTTTTGGAATTCAAGCAGTCTGATCCCTTTAGCTATAAATAGATACTCATTCTCACCTTAAAAGGATTTGGAATTTCAGAGCTTATGAGGGTAGTTTGGTATGACCATAGCCTTTAAAAAATCTTAGGAGGACATTCCAAAATCAAGTTTATAATTTAGATACCATTCCTCCATTATTTATTTTCATGTATTTCAACTGTTTTCAATTGTAATTTTTTTATGTTTGTTTTCATTTCAAATAAATATTAAAGACTATTTATTTATAATAATTTCTAATTATAATATAATATATATTTTATAATATTAATTATCTTAAAATTTTTAAAATCAATTTGAAAATTATTCCCTTCTTTTTCTTTCTCATTCAATCAGAAGTTAATGTTTAATTATCTTCACCATTTGTTTATGTGTTCAGTACACTAATCTTATCTTATCCCATTATTATTCTTCTATTTTTAACTCATCTTTATAAAAATCATAAACTAGATTAATAAATATCTTGATGGATGTGTAAATATACCATTGGGGTGATTCATAATTTGGGTATGTTAAGAAATTGAGATATTTTTCTTGATTAATATTCTTCAAATTGATATTGTGTAATTTAAACTTAAAATGCCATGGATTAATGAGAGTTTTTTTATGAAATGTGTATTAAATGTATTATAGGAACCACAAGTACACACAGATTCATGAAATATTTAACCTTACATAAATAATAATTAATTGAGATCATTTTTTTAGTTGAGTTTTGGATTAAATCAGAACATATTGGAATTCTGATCAAAAATTATCTTATGAAGTGGGTATTAATTTAATTAAATACATAGTAAATCTCAATGATATTACAAGATTAACTATATGATGATGAAATCACCCCAAGAATTATAAAATTTTAAAACCAAATACATAAATCATTCATTTCACATAGGCTCTACAAATATACCTCCCTTTCAAAAGAGAAAATAAAAAAATGACTCTGAAAAAAAGTACCATCACTAAGGATTCAAACCAAGTGTAGCTATACAAATTAGTAGAGCACCAAAACATTGAAAATTAGATAGGATAAAATCATCCACACTTCAAATGGATCCTTTTTTTAGGTATGGTTCAACTATTAGTCGTTAGTTTTTTATTTTTTTAAATAATAATAAAAATTAAACCAAAAAACTGGAAAAAACACAAAGAAAAACTTTTCATTCCCTAAAAATCATAAATATAAATCAATCCACAAAAAAACCATATTTCCCATAAAAATGATAAACTAAAAAAATGCAATGAAAAACTTGCCTTCCTCATCCTTTAAAATTTATCTGAATTCCCCATAGCCTTATAAACAATCCCTCATATTTGTTTAACTCTGAAATCATATAGTGAACCTTATTTCTCATACATAGATGTTACATCATTTTAAAGATAAATAAAAATAATAATTACACAACCAGGATCCAAAGGTATAGTGTCTTGGAAAAATTTGGACAATATATAACTTTTATATAATATAAAATAAACATTTATTTAATTCCTTCTTCTCTAGCTTCTTATTGGCCCTCATGTTCTCCTTAGTACATGTATACACCTGAGGATATACATAAAAAGAAGTAGTGAGATAAAATACCATTAAGAGGATTAATAAGAGACAAGAAACATGGTTTATCATAATAAACATCGTCATAATATAAGAAAGGGATCATAATCATAATCATGAGAGGAAACATCAGATAAAGTAATGGAATGTGGCAATGCATAAAAATGAAACAACATGTCATAGTGGTAAAATACCACACATATTTGTGAAAAAATATAGAATCATATTCATTTATATTTTACTTTCTCTCATGATATTTATTACATTTCCCAATGCATTGGAGTGCTATATAATTCTGGGTGCACCTGTCACTTCATAACATTAACAATATCATGCATTCCATGTATAACGTATATCAATCTTGGACATAAAGTAACCCATTTATATAAATGGGTTTAATTTAAAAAATCATACATTCATAAAATCTTTATGTAACACCCCATGATTTCATAGTACGTTATTTCTTCAATAAAATTTAATAACTTGCACTACACGCAACACCGATTTCAAGCGCACCACGACTTACCAAACTAGCCGTTCAAAAGCGGTTATGAATAGTGTTAACTAAATTTTGAACAATATATAATCCTTATAATTTTAGAAACTATATTTTTAGTTTCTTTGACATAATGTAAGAACAAGTTAATTTTTTCAGATAAAAGAAGTATTTTTTTAATGCAATTTTACCACCTTTTGATGGAAAACCCTCTTTAAATAAAATATTTGAAACAATTATACACTAAATTTGACAAAATAAACTTCTTCTTTATAATTGGGACATAATAATTTAGTTTCAATACATTTTTGTTGTTTTTTCTGATAACTTTCATATTTTGGTGAATAGCGAAAAATAATATATTTTAACTGAAAAAAACTTTTTTAATAAAAATAATTTATAGTGTTAATGGTTTGGAAGTATAAATATATTAAATTTTTACCATTTTATCCAATACAGTTCTTTTTAAGTATATTCACTTTGAAATTGGACATAAACTAATGTCAATCTTTTGATAGTTATTAATTTTTTTAAACCCCAATTTTTGGTTTTGAAAATGGGAACTAATTTTAAATTAATAAATTAAACTTATATATCTTGAATTTAGTAAAATTGACTTCATTTTTGAATTAGGAATATCAAAATTATCTTAGGTTGAATTTTTGGAATTTTTCTGAAAACTTTCAAGTGTGATGAATAGTGAAATACATTGTGTTATTATTTAAAACCAACATTTTATTTAAATAATTATTTATTTTATTTAAATTTATTTTAAGTAAAAATAGATATATAACACCTATATAAGTTCAATTTAATTCATTGGAGTCATTTTATAATAAAATTAGATGTATAAAATTTTATTGAACTTTTTAACCTATTTTACCCACCTCCTTGGAGCATTTACAAATTTGCATAAAACATAATTTTACCGCTTCTGTGAGTTGAATTTCAAAAATCCAAGTGACACAGTTGAAATCAGTAATAAAAATTTGGTTCAACAAGATGAAAATAATTTTTGGTGAATTGTAACTTTTTACTTTTATTTACCACGGTTAAAAGTAAATAGGGTGATTAAGGGTAAAATGATATTATTATTACCCTAACACATGTACAAATTGTATTGGATAAGTATAATTCGACCAAAAACAACATTAGGAATAAAATATTGTCCTTTAGGTAAACTTGGATTAGATTAGGACATTTATTATTATTTAATTCAAAGAAGAGTTTAAAGAGTTAAAATCAATGTTTAAAAACTAAAACATTTTTAATATAGGGTTAAATATAAGATAAACTCCACTATAAATATTAATTATAAAGATAAAAATATTTCATATATAATGGTATTTTATTTATATTTTTTAGACATTAAATAATTTAATTTATCTATGGCACAATGATGATGCAGTAATTACCTAATTAATACAATATTAAAATAATTGATAGTATAAATATCGAAATAAATGTAATTTGAGAATTTTTATGAATTCCACTGATTTTCTAGGTCAATATGACATATTAGGGTTGGATATATGAATTTTTTTCTAAGTAATAATGCTTTTATAAATTTAGAAAAATCAAAATACCAAATAGTGTCAAAATTGACATAAAAGTGTTTTTAAAACAAATATAATATTATTAATTGATATTATATTCCTAAAAATATAATTTCTGGCCAAAAGACTTATATAATGATATTTTTATCATTAATGAACCACTTGGGGTTCTCTTTGAATTATATATTAATTTTATTAACCATATAATATAAAAATACAAAGAGACATGGTAAATGTCAAACAATTTAACTAAGAGTTAAATCTAAAAGATAAGGTTAATATAGTGACCCAAACCAGTTTAAAACAAATTGGTTGAGTGATTTTAGACCCATCCCCACATTATCCTCTAAATATTCTATTTTGGATCCATCATAAACCGAAAATTATTTTATTATAAAATAATATTTCTAGCTTTTCCTAAGGTGCCCCTCACCCCTCCAATAAAAGGGAACTCCCCCTTCTCTATAATTCACACCTTCAAAGACATTTTTCTCAGCCAAACCTTTCCCAAATATCCTCCAAACTGTCCTACCTTAATTATATATGCCTTCCTTTAATCATAAAGACAACCTAAGGATTCCTTTTGATCAAATCAAAAGAAAGAACTCAAAGAAGAGGTAAATATTTCATCACCTCTTTCAAGTTCCTTTCTTCTTCCACTTCCTCTTTCTTTGTTATTTCCATTATAAAATAATAACTCCAGTATATACTATATAATGTGATGTTATTATAAATATGGTACAACCATATTCATTATTCTATCCATCCTTTGAACGACATGTCACCATATGTGTGTACGTACGGCTTACCGTCTTCACGCCGTGGTGTAATTGTTATTCAATACATTATTATTTGGATGGGTATAATAATGATGTGTAATTGATAAATATAAAATCATAATTATTCTAAATATATGATATACCATCAAATTATATATTATTCTAATATCAAAATAATGATATTGTCGCTCATGTGTACGTACGGATTACCGTCTCCACGAAAGCGATGAGTTTCGTTCCCCATCGTATCCTTTCAAGAATAATTTTCATTTGATGATTAAAATTAATTTTTAAAGACTTGATATCATTCTGGAAATGAATAAGATACATCCCATCCATAACAAATATGACTTACGTAACAAATAATATAAAGTAAAACGAATTAGTTAACACCCAAAACAACGATAATACTAAGATATTATTAACAAAGAAGTGTTAAAAGATCATATATGATATCATATTAATGTATATGATTCTTTTATAATTTAATAACCATTATTTCAACATTATAAGGGAGGTTAACCTACCCTAGACCAAGTAAAATTATGAGTTAAGGGGTTTCTTATCTCACATTTAATTTCGTGGGATTTCCATTGTTTGCCACTTATTTATTGCATGTAGTGTATTGTGTACTGCCATTTGATATATATATAATCATGATTCTCTTTATATTCATGGTATTATGTGATTCTTTTTTTTTATTAACTTTTTGTCATACGACTCAATTGATTACAACGAAGTAAGTGGTTTTCATCTCACTTTTATTCTCATGAGATTCATGCTATATTTCCCACAATTACCTTTTGTGTGGTGTATATAATGACTATGATTGTTTGGTTTGCATAATATAATTTAATTTATGCGTATTTAAATCATCATTGGATGATCCTTCTTTCCTAGTGTGTATGTTTCGTATGTTACCAAGTCAGTAAGGGAATTTCGAATTTTTATTTTCCACTCATTCGGTTTTATGTAAACTTCATTGATTACATTACTACAAGATTATGTGTGAAATAACTATTTATTTACTTATGTAGTAATTTCCACCCCCCTTTCTGTGGATGTAATTTTTATAAACATAATCACTCCATTGATAAATTCTCATGTCATTGGTATGAACTTGATTAGAATAATTTTAACTCAATCTCCATTCATTGAGTTAAACATCCAATTCATTGGTGTTGTTTTTACAATAATATGTGTGAATGTCCACTGATTTTTTTACACTAAATATCCAATCATATTTAGTGTATTTATATATTTCACACATAATTATTTCATTTATTTATACTTAACCTAATGATACATTCTTTATAAGGGATTTCATCTCAACTTACATTCCATTGAGTCTTCTTTTTTTTTATGTGCCAACTCACTTTTGTTTAGTGTATATATTGTACTTTGAAATAGTATATCATGAATCCCTTTATTCTCATGATATTATAAAGTTTTTATTAACTCAATTATTTTTACTCAAGTGTCTCTAATTTGGTTATGAACTCTAATTAAAATATTATTTAAAATGTTTTAAAGATTTATTCTTTTAAATCATTCTCATTAATGTCCACGGTTTGAAAATGTTCATAAGGATTAATTTATATAGACATTAATGTTTTAAAATTAAAATTCCTTTTAAAAGTTTCAAAGTGGTATGGGACACTTTGATTCAAAAATCTATTTTAAATGGATTCTTGATAAATAGTGTGACTTTTAAATGTTTTCAAGAAAAAGGGGGATATTTCTCTCAAATAGTTTTGATAATTTTTTTCATTTATGAAAATATCCTTCATTATTCTTGATTTATGTTAATCTATTATAATACAATCTTACATATTGTATTTAATGAGTTATTTTTTACTATGGATGTGCTATTTTTATTCAATTTATCTTTTATGGTTAATGTATTAACATTTCGTATGCTAGTTTTTATATGAATTTTTAGGTTATGGTTCAACCTTTTCATATGAGAAATGCATTGGACTTAGTAAGTGATGGGTGGAGCCCAATATAGCTCCTTGATGCATCGATAGGTCTCATGAGACAAACTAGTGTCTTGTCACAAGGCCTTGAAAAAATATTATTTATAGTCTTGGCACAAGGCCCTGACTATGTGGTTATGAAATCTGGCATTATGCATTCCATCATTATGAAAGTGGCTATTGATATTGCATGTGATTATTCGACGAGTATAATATCCATGTGAGTAATTAAATGGAATTAATTTGATTTATATTTTCCATATTATTATAAAATTCATGTTCAAAAGGCTTATTTTAGTTCTATACATTGCCTTAAAAGTTTATGCATATTTATAAATGTTTCCGCTATATTGTTATCCTTACTGAGTATCTGAGCTCACCCCTTTCTATGTTTTATTTTTCCCAGGATGTGAAGTAGTATATTATGAATGACCTACAGGGATAGTCTATGGGATCTCGGTGTTGTCTATGGAAACAATATTGTTGTAGTTTTCCATTTTATGATGTAATGTAAACCTTATGAATTTATCTAGTAATTCCAAGGCTACTAAACTAATCGGTCTTTCGAGACTTTATCTTTTGTGATCATGCCAATGATACGCAATAATGCACCGACTCTAGGCTTCTGGGGTTGGGGTGTTACACTTTATCTCCTAAAAAAGTAAAAATATTCTCGGTATCAATATTTATTGAAGAATAAATAATATCATGAGAAGTAAAAGATTTGTTTTTTTACAAAGAATAGTTTTTTTGGTAAAATCATTGAAGTTTTCCATAAAAATAGATTCGAAACATGTATATACCAAAAAAAAGGGAATAAAAAATAAATTATATTTATGGAAAAATAAATGAACATCTCTACTAAAAATGGAGTTAAAGATAGAAAACCCCAAGAAAGAGAGTTGGGTTATAGAATCCCCTTACCTTATTCATGAATTCTTTATTCACTTTAATATCATGGATAATAAAATTAAAGTCATTAATTTACAAATACATAAAATTGTATACTTTCGTTTTATTAATTATAGTTTTATTAATCTCATTTATTAGCTTTTGATGATTTATAGAGTTCAAATTCATCATTCATGTGTGTTTGTTTTCATGGTTTTCATGATAGATTAGCTTATATATGAGTATGGAAGTTTATGTAAAATTAGAATGATTCTATATAATTGAAATTATATGTTATTTATTAAAATAAATAATTTTATTTGGAATTATATTTAATTTGGTAATATGGTATGAGTATGAATCATTAGATAAATAGTTCATGAAAGTGATTTAATTTATTTGGTGGATTTAACAACCACCACAAACTCATGTCGTTTTATTTAATATAAAGTTTATGTATTGATTCAAATAAATTATATAACTTATGTATAATAAAATCTTATTTAACCATAATTATGGTTTTATAACAATCCAAGAAGGTGGTAGTAAAAAATTAAAACGCATCCTCTATGGTGGTGATAAATTGACACACCATGGATGATATTTTCATTTTTAGAATAAAGGGAAAAGGGAGAAGATTAGAAGATGAATTATTCCATTAACATAATAAAATTACAGTTTATAAAATATAATAAAGTTATCATGCCTCTTGGATAGGTGTAGGTTAGGATATGATAAGAAAAGAAATTGAATTGAAAAGAAATTAAAAGAAATGGAAAGAGGGTTTTACCTCTTGAATTTCTCATCTTTGACAACCATCTTAGTGAAAAGGGTTTGGTCTTTTGATAAGACCAAGAGATTTTGGACATTTTGGAAGGTATTTGGGATGATTATTTAGAATAACATGGACAAGGCTCAATTCTTTGAAGGTTTGATCACAAAAGGTGGTGAGAGATGGTATTTATAGGGGAGAAGAGGGTTGTTTTCCCATTATTTTATTCATTAGTTTATTATTTTGACTCAAAACAATGAATAGTTTGATACTTATTAATAAATATATTAAAATAATGATGGAGAGTTTTAGATTTTGTTCTTAGATTATTTTTACATCATCTATGACTCAATAATTCATGTATTTAGCTTTTGTCGTAAATTATTATAATTTACTATTCACCAAAAATTCAAGTATTTTATAAAAACTACAAAAAATTTCCCTAAAAGTTTTTCAGTGTGTATAATTAAAAAATTAACTCCATTTTATGAAAATATTTTTCTAAAAATGAGAAATTTAATTTTTAATTAAAATCATTATTTACTTGGAAAATACATATTTTAAAATTATAACTGATTTTATAACACATTGAAAAACTAATCAAGTTCCCATAAAATTATCATATAATCATAAGAAAACAAAAATGTTAATTTTGGAATCTAATTTATGAAAATAAATTTTCTTTTAAATTATTATATTAATTATAAAATTTTAAATAAACATTTATTTTGTATAAAAATACCAACACTTAATCAATAATTTTTGAAATATTTATTTACATCTAATATGATATATTTATATCTTATTATCATTTATAGGATGTCTAAATTTTATTTATAATTTCATAGATGATGTTATTATTCTATTGGTTAGTTTACTATTTATAATGGTTATAATACTATTTTGAAAGTCATGTTACTATTCCATCGGGATAGGTTCCTTAATTTCTAGAAATGCCTCTTATTTAATTCATTATTCACTTAAAAAGTTGTTATTGTTTTCTCTAAGTTATTTTATATGATTTATACTATATGAAATAATCATAAGAAGGAAATTTCCATTGATAAAATTTTGTGTCATTACATTCTTCCCCCTTACAAAATTTCACCCTTGAAATTCCATGTTGCCTCTTCATAATTATAGTTTTACCATAGTGATTTGACTAGGTGAGTAGTCTTGTTGCATATAAATTTGTCTCTATAGTCCAAGATCATTTCTATCCTATCCTCATAAGAGAGATCATTTTACAATTATACCACCTACGGATTCAATACATGTGAGTAATATAGTATGTATGTCTTCAAGAGGGATAGATGGAATACATTTTGTACCTGATAAATGGTTGTTGGAAGTTCCAGTCAATAGTCCACAGCTCTAACTCTATCAAGAAATTTGAAGGGGGAAATGTACCTGGGACTCAGCATTCCTTTCTTCCCAAATATCATAATCCTCTTCTATAGAGATATGTGAAGGAATACCATGTCTCCAGCCTTAAACTTAAGGTCTCAAAAATAATTATCTACATATTTCTTCTATCAAATTTGGGCAGTATTGATGTGTTGCTAAATGGTTTTCACCTTTCCCGCCATTTCTTTATCCATTTTGGGTCCTAGCAGCTTACTTTCACCAACTTTATCTCAGCATGTTGGTGTTATGGACCTTTTCCCATAAATGGATTCATATGAATCCATTTGGATTATTGATTGGAAATTGTTGTTGTAAGAGAACTCAACTAGAGGAAGATGTTGGACTCATTCTCATTTTAATTCCATATAACATTCCCTTAACATTTCTTCCAGTGACTAAATATTTCATTCAGATTTGCCATCAGTTTGAGAATGATAAGACATAATTAATTTTAACTCAGTTTTTAGAGCATGTTAGATACTTTTCCAGAACTTATAAGTGAATCTCAGATATCTTATGATACAATCGATAGTGGAACTCCATGCAACTTTACCACTTCTCTGATATATATTTTTTCAAATTTATCTAGTGATAATTCCTCTTGAATTTTGATAAAGTGAGATGTCTTTGTAAGACAATCCACAACAATCTATAGAGAAATTTTTTCTCTAGATGTATTCAGAATTCTGGTGACAAATTCCATGGTGATGTTTTCTCATTTCCATATTGGTATGGGTAATGGTTGTAGCAACCCCTTAGACATTTTTCTTTCATCCATAAATTTCTGACATACCAGACACTTTGATGAATAATCAGCGATCTCCTTCTTCATATTGTCCCATCAATTGTTTTCTTGGATATCTCGATACATCCTTGTGCTCCCTGGGTGATTATAGAAGGTTGAGCTATGTGCATCATTGAGAATATCGTTGTTTATCTATGGATCATATGGTTCACATAATCTTGATCCAAATCTTAAAACTCCTACCTCATCAATTTTAAACATTGAGGATTTCCCCTTACTCATATCTTCCACCTTCTTTTGAATTTCTACATCATTTATTTGAGAATCCTTTATTTTATCCATGAGGGATGGTTGAGTAATCATTTCAGAAAGGATTGATGATGTTCTTTCCTTAACGATTTCTGTGTCCATCCTTTGAAAATCTAATAAGATTGGATCCTTCTCAATTCTCATCATTTATAATGTTGCAAGATCCTTTCTTTTTAGATCATCTTCCACATTATTCTCTTTGCTGGGATGGTAGTGGATTGAGAAGTAATAATCCAGATTGAGCTCTAACCTTTTTTGTTGGCGCATATTATTCTCTTTCTATGTAAATATATATTTTAGGATCTTATAATCAATATATATTTCCCACTTCTCCCCATAGAGATAATTCCACCATATTATCAACATAAAGAACACAGCTGCCAACTCCAGATCATGTGTAGGATAGTTTGAATCATGAATTTTTAACTTCCTTGAGGCATAGGCTATCACTTTATCATTTTTCATTAGTACACAACCTAACCCATTCTTTGAATAATATTTGTATAATACAAATAATTACCTGATTATTCATAATGGGAGTACTAGAGTGGTGATAATCCTTTTTTAACTCTATGAAGTATTTGTCACATTCACTGGTCCAGAAAAAATTTTCTCCCATCCCAGTTATCTTGGTTAGTGGGTATGGAAATCATGATAAGTTAATCACAAATTTTCTATAATTTCTAGATAAAACAAGGAAACTATGTATCTCCATTATATATGTTGGCATAGTCCACTATTCGATTTCCTTCATCTTAAAAGGGTCCACGAAAATTCCTTTTTTGGTTATAACATGTCCCAAGAATGATACTTCCATCATCTAGAACTCAAATTAACTGTACTTTTCATAAATTTTATCTCTTCGTAATGTCTTTTTCTCAGCATCAAAATTCTCCTCATGTTCCTCCTTGATCTTAAAGTATATCAAAATATCATCTATAAAGACTAACAAAAAAATTTCAAGGTAATCTCTAAAGACTCTATTCATTAAGTCCATGAATACTATAAGATCCTTAGTGAGTATTAGAGGAACCACTGTGAACTCATAGTTTTCATGCCTCATTTTAAAAAAAATCTTGGGAATATCTTCTTTCCTCACCTTTATTTGGTGATATCCCGACCGAAGTTCCACCTTAGAGAAATTTTTTTCCCCACACAGTTGATTGAACAAGTCATCTATCTGTGGAAATGGATACATGTTATTCATTATTATTTTTTTGAGATTTCAATAATAAATAAAAAGGTGCATTGATCTATCCTTCTTCTGGATTAAGAGGACCGGTGCACCCCATGGTGAGGCACTCAGGCATATAAAAACCTTGTCCATATTCTATTGAAACTACTTCTTCAGTTACTATGACTCAATGGTCGCCATTATATATGGTCTCTTTGATATAGGTAGAGATCTAGGAATAAGTTCAATTGATAACTCAACCTCTCAATCAAAAGGAAAACCAAAAAATTCTTTGTGGAATACTTAATTCTATTCCATCACAATGGGCATGTCTTTGATCATTATTCTCTCTATTGTATCAATCATTTGATCCAGATATTCATTCTCATAAGGTAATAATATCCACACTTGGGATGATGGATCTGAATAATATTCAACCTCCTCCTTACACTTTTATAGAATTGGAGGATTATTTAGGGTGTAAAGAGTGATCTCCCTTTCCAAGTAGCTGATTTTGGATTTGTATAAAGATAGCCAATCCATGCCCAAAATATCCTCAAAATCCACCAAAGGAAGTAAGATAAGATTTTCTAGGAGGTTTAGTTCACAAACATTAACTGGGGAGGAGTTATATACTTTGAATTCAATAATTTCACCAATTTTTGACCTCATAGATAACTCAACCTCCATATTTTGAGTTGGTGTTTTAATATTTATACTAAACTTGCAACATATTAAAGAATGCATAGAACTAGAATAAAATAGTACATTCACTATTCTTAAATGAATAACTAGTGTACCTATCACCATGTCATTGTGAGGATCCAAATCACTAGTAGTGATGGAATAATCCTTCTATTTATCCTTTGTCTTTGGGGGATAATTTCACTGATTACCCTTGAGAACTCACGATTTAGTGCACTGGATTGTATAGTTCCCTTTCTCCCTATAGTTGAATTATAGAACCATGGGTTTTTCCCTCCTTTCCTCCAGCACATTGTCCTGCATCATCATGTCTCGTTGATATTCATGAGCTTGGTGTCCTTCCATCCCACACTTATATCATTTTACCATTACTTTGAGGTAATTACCATGATGCTTCTTTCCACATTTCCGACATATGGGTGGTTTAGTGTTCTTTGAACCTTTTCAATATATCCTCTAGCTTGAAACTCCATACTTCATTTCCTATCCCCATTTCTATGGGACTGTTCACCAAACACAATATCCACTTTGAGGGAACATCGAACAACTTCTTCATAACTCCCAAAGTCTAGAATTACTAGATCCTTTTGAAGGTGTGGTTTTAAACCACTAAATAATCTATCTATTTTTCAAACATTAGTGATAAAAAAAAGTTGAATTGTACCTTGAAACCCTTGTGAGGTTTTCTTCATAGGTTGTGGAAGATTCCTCGTCCTTTTTCTTCAGCTCTATAAATTCTCTCTCCATATTTGTACAAATATTTTTTGGGAGATTCTTGTTAAGAAACATTATCTTAAAGTCTTCTCACACCATATCTTCAATTTTTCCCTTTTTCATGGTGTTCTTAATCAACACACAGCATTGGTCACCCTCTCCATATAAATGAAAAATGAATGGAGTCAACTTCTCCATCTTAGAATAGTGAAACATAGAAAAGATATTATCCATTGAGTTGACCCATTATTCAATGATGAGTGGATCAGAAGATCCACTAAATGTCGGTGCTCATTGCTGCATAAAAAAACTTGATGCCTAATTTATCCCTCTTAGGTGAAGGAGGATTTTCTATATTATTTAGTGTATTGTTTATAACCTAAGAAATTTGGGTAATAATCACTATGAAATTTTTAACTCCACCTCCCAAGGCATTGGGGATGTCATTCATGAAATCTCTACATTATCCCTCACATGGGTTTTTAGCTTGGTTTCTCTGGGTTCCCACCATTTTCTAAAATAGAAAAGGTTATAAAAAAACATAAGTCAGCAAGTAATGAATAAATAATTTATTTCTTTGTTAAATTATTTCTAAAGTAATATCTTTTGGGATCCCTGTGTTTGGAATTTTCTAAAACAAAGCTTCTTGGGTGCTTACATATACTTAGTCCCTTACTAAGGGTTTACACTAAGGTTCTCTAATCCTAATTCCCAAATTAATTAAAACATTATCTGATAACAACTATACTGACCCTTCGTTCTATTACATAGCTATAACATCGTTTTAAAGATAAAAAACATAAAATAGTTAGAAAAATATGATCCATATGTTTAGTGTCTTGAGAAATTCAGGACTATACATAAATTTTAAATAATAAAACATAAAAATTTATTTAATTCCTTCTTATCTAGCTTCTTATTGGACCTCATGTTCTCTTTAGTACAAGTATTCACCTAAGGATATACATGAAAAAAATGGGTGTGATAAAATCCCAGTAAGAGGATGAAAAAGAGACATGAAACATGGGTGATAATAATAATAATCATCATCATCATAATATATGAAAAGGACCGTAATCATAATACTGAGAGGAAACATTAGATAAAGGAATGGAATGAGGAAATTTATAAAAATGAAACATCATGTCTTGGTGGTCAAATGCCACACATAGTTGTGAATAAGTCTAGTATCATGTTCACAAATATTTCACTTTATATCCTGAGATTTATCACATTACCTAATTAATTGGAGTACTGTATAATTCTAGGCACACCCACTGCATCATAGAATTTACATAGGCTATATAATTCTGGGCACACCCATCACATCATAACATTTATATTATCATGCATACCACATAGAATATATATAAATATTAGACATAAAGTAACACATAGAAAGGAATGGGTTTAATTTTAATAAAAAATACATACATAATCTTTAGAGCTCCCAAAAAAAAAGAATCAGATTCTTGGTATCAACCTTGATTAAAGAAGAAACAATCTCATGGGAATTAAAATATTTGTTTTTTAAAAAAGAAGAGTTGTTTGGAAAACATTTTAATTTTTCATAAAACCATATTGGAAACATATATATCCCAAAAATTAAAACATAAGGAAAATCTAAATGATATTTATAGAAAAATAAAGGAACGTCCATACTGAAAATGGAGTGAAAGAGAGAAACCCCAAATAAAGAGAGTTGGGTTCAAGAACCCCCTTAACTTATGTATAAAGGATTTATTCTATTTAATATCATGTATAATCAAATTAAATTTGTTAATTTAAAAATCCATAACCATGTAAAGAATAATTTTATTCATTATAGTTTTTTTAAGGCCATTTATGGTCTTTCTGATGAGTTATAGAATTCAATTTCATCATTCATGAGTGTTTGTTTTCTTGATTTTCAATATTAGTTTTCTAGTTTATGAGTATAGAAGATTATGAAAAATGGGAATGAGTATATAGAATTGAAATTATATATTATTAATGAACATAAAAAAAGTGAATTTGGTACTATATTTAATTTTTTTGTATAGTATGATTATGAATCATTAGATGAATAGTTAATGAAAATGATTTAATTTATTTGGCGGATTTTATGACCATGATGAACTCATGTCATTTTATTTGATATCACTTTTAGATATTGGTTCGAGAACATTTTATAACTTATAATATGTATAAAAATATTATTTAACCATAATTATGGTTTTATAACCATCCATGAAGGTGTTAGTGTAAAATGAAAATTCATCCTTCGTAGTGGCGGTAAATCAACACACTATGAACGATGTTTTAATTTTTAGAATAAAAGGAAAAGGGGAGAGATTAGAAGATGAATTATTCCATTAACATAATAAAATTACATTATATAAAGTATTATATATTTATCATGTCTATTTTATAGGTGGAGGTTGGGAGAGGATAATAAAGGAAATGAAATTGAAAGGAAATGAAAAGAAAAAAGAAAGAGGGTTTTACCTCTTAAATTTCTCATCCTTGAAAAAATCTTTAGGGAAAAGATTTTGGTCTTTTGATGAGACCAAGAGCTCATGAAAATAGGGGAAGTTGTTAATAATATTATTGGGTATAAATTTGACAAGGCTTAAAGCTTTGAATTTTTTAGGAGAAGTGGTGGTGATGGGTGGTATTTATAAGGGGTATAAGGGTGTTTTCTTTTTATTTTATTCATTATTTTATTATTTTGGCTCAAGACTATGAATAGTTTGAGCATTATAACTAAATATATTAAAATAATGAAGTAGAGTTTTAGATGTTGGGTTTATATCATCCTTATATTATCTATGACTCAATAATTCATGTATTTATCTTTTATCGTAAATTAACATATTTTACTATTCACCAAAAATTCAAGTATTTTAGAAAAATACAAAAAATTCCCCATAACCATTTCTCAATGTCTAAACTTAAAAAATAATCTCAAATTTTATGAAGATAATTTTATAAATATGAGAAATTTAATTTTTAATTAACATCATCATTTATTTGGAAAATAATGATTTTAAAATTATAACTAATTTTATAACACCTTGAAAAATTAATCAATATCTCATAAAATTATCTTATAATCATAAGAAAAAAATGTTAATTTATGAATATATTTTATGAAAATAAATTTTCTTTTAAATAATTATATTTATTTTAAAATTATAAATAAACATTTATGTTGTATAAAAATACCAACACATAGTCAAAAAAATTAAAATATTTATTTACTTATACTATAATATAATTATATATATTGTTATTTATAATATGCCTAAATTTTATTTATACTTTTATAGATGAGGTTTCTATTCTATTGGAAATTTTACTATTCCTAATGGTCATAAAAAAATCGACTGGTTATGTTACTATTCCATCAGGATAAGTTCCTTAATTTCTAGAAATGCCACTTATTTCATTCATTGTTAATTTAAAAATTATTTGTTGTGTTATCTATGTGATTTTATGTGATTTATAATATATGAAATAATTATAAGAAAAAAAATACCATTGTTAAAATTTTGGGCCTTTACAAATCAATCGAACTCTTCACCGACTTAGGAGGGTCATAAGAGATAATCGAATCACCCAAGACCCATTAATTTTCCATAAAATTGAACTAGATATATCCAATTATAGGGGAAAAGTTAAAATAATTTACTTCCTGATATTTGAATTACCAACCCCTTAGTATTCAATATCCAAATATTGAGGCTGATTTTGAACTCAAATTGGGTTTGATTCATCTTCTACCTCAATTCCATTTCATATATGGTGAGGATCCACATCTTAAAATAAAAGAGTTTAAATTGGTGCTCTCTACCATGAATCCTTATGTAGTTCCTATAGAACAAATAAAACAACAAGTATTACCTTTCTCCTAATCTGACTCTGCCAAGTCATGGACCTGCTACCTTTCTCCTAGTTCCATAACCACATGGAATGACATGAAGTGAATCTTCTTATAAAAATTATTCTCTTCTTATAAAACTTTTCATATTCAAAAGGAAATAAGTGATATTTTTAAATTATTTAATTATTCACTCCATGAGTATTGGGAGAAGGTCAAAAATCTTGTGTCAACTTTCCCCCACCACTAAATCACTAACCAATTCTTGATCTAATACTTATATAAGGGATTATTATCCATGGCGAAAACTCTAATTGATACCATAAATGGTCATTCTACTTTTGATAAAACTCTTACAACATTATGAGACATAATAAAGAAATATAGATGCAAAAAAATAGAAATTAATTATATAAGAACATGCTCAAGTAAAACATGTCCAAGAGAATCAATCCATAGAGACCAATAATATGACTGAGTGGATGAGTGAACTTACAGGCCTAGTGTGACAACCGAATATGGCTATGAAATCCCCAACCTCATTTTCTCAAAAATATATATTCCTTGGACCTATCAAAAATTTGGGAATCTATAACTCACCAACTCATACAATTGAAACATGTCCACAACTACAAGATGATCCATTAAATAATTATGGTCCAATGGATATTAGAGCATCATATGTTCAGTGGAACACCATCCCTCAATAATAAGTTGAGTTCATTAAAAACTTCACCCAACCTCACTTTGACCCCTTCTCTTCTACCTATAACCCTAGCTTTAGGTATGGTAATCCTCTCTCTCATCCCCTTTAGTTACCTCCTCAAAATATAAACCAATTCTAATATGGTCAAGGTTTTGGTAACTTTAAAAAATTTTATCCTTTTGTTCCTCAACCTCAAAGGAGCAATTCTCTGCTTCCTCATCCTATTTTCTACCATCCTACTGAGCCTTCCCAATTACCAACATAATAAAATCCCTTTCCTAATAACCCAAATCAATGGAATCCCATTGCGGAGCATGAATATTATTCAAATAAAACTTGGAAAATCATTTTTTAAGATCTTTCCTCTTTCACCCATTATATCTTTAAAAACACTAAAACAAAAATTTTTCAAATTTCATCCCACATACCCAACATCAATAATCCAATTCTCCCCAAATGCCAACTCAACTATTTTCCAACCCTAAGGGTAATTTAAGTGCAATTTCACTTAGATCAGGAAATAAAATCTATACAACTCATGATGAATACTCTATATCCACTTTAAATGTTGATATGGAAAAAAGAAAAAACAAAATTCCATAAAATGAACCAAAATAAACACCCTCACCTCCTTTCATCTCTCTAAAAATACAAAATTCCATTTAATCAAGTTGTCTCTATGAAAAAAACCCTTTGAGTCTGATTCTGAAATTCTTGAAATATTTATAATTGTTGAATTGAACATTCCCCTCTTATATGTCATCAAAAAAAATTAATAATTATGAAAAGTTTCTTAAGGAATTTTACACCCATAAGATAGATCTTAAGACTATTGAAAATGTTTCAACTCAACATTATATTCCCATAAAGTGAAAATATCCTGGGAATTTTATGGTTCTATGACAAATAAGTAGTTCCAACATTGATGACACACTCATTGACCATGGATACTCAATAAATTTAATTTATAAATCCAACTTATCCAACCTTGGTTTAGCTACCTTTCACCAATCAATATTATCATCCAGTTACCCAATCGAAGTACTATCAGCTTGAGGGAATAATTAAAGATTTATTTTTCTGGGTTAATGATCTTATCTTCCAAACATATTTATATATACTTGACTTGGAAGGTGAGACAAAATATTCATGATAACCCATAATTTTAGAAATAAATTTCTTAATGATAGATAAAACTATGTTTTATGTCCATGTGGTCATCTTATCCATGGAATTTTGTGACCACTAGGTCAAGTTCAGCATTTTTCAAGCCATGAAATACCCATCATAGAATCACTCTTAATTCTATAACCATGCTTCTAAAAGTATCTCTAAGAGTGTTTTGAACCCTGGTCCATCATGTTCTTATTATTATAATGATAGAGGAGTTTTTATATTTTTCATTCTCATTAATCAAGTCATAAATGGAGAAGTTTATGTTGACCTTTCACATGTAAACTCCATTGATATAATAGATCTTGAAAATTATTTTTAATAAAATGTCACATATTATCTTAATTAATCCAACTTGGATGGTAATGAGGACAATTAACTAGCATGATCATTTGTCTTTACAAATAACTTATCCAAAATTCATCATTTCTTATCCATGATTCTAAAAATCTTTTTATAAATTAAGTGAACCTTGAACCAATGTTCTTATCTTGTCTCATTGGCAGTAAAGTTTGTGAGATTTTTTCCTTCATTAATAATGTAGTCACTGGTGTGTTTGAGATTGAACATTATTTATAAAACAACATTAATATTAATTATTTTGAAAAATTTATTCAATCTCATGTCCCATTTGATCCTCATTACTCCACCTTGTAATGTGATGAAATAAATGAGTTAAAAACAATTGGGATCTCATACTTTGATTTTATGTTATCTGAACCTTAAATAAATGTAACATCAAAATTGAAACATCTTCCTAAATCCCCAAGAATAAAAAACTAGCACTTTGTGGATAGAATCATTCCTCATGTTGAATAACAAAGGTATGATACGTTTATACTCTTTCCACGCCCATTTAATTGTAAGAACAACCGCAAGGAATGCAAGAAATTATCCATTGAATAGTCAGGCCTCCCAAATTAGATTTTTTTTTATAATAACATAGAAGTAGAGAAAATATGATGGACACCATCATATTATGGGTTGTAAACTACAAATGTCTAGCTATAGACAACATAAATGGAGTTCTTCTTGGGAGACAACCCAAGTTTTATTTTTCTTTTTTTAAATTTTAAGTTCTTTTAGTTTTTCATTAAATGAATAATGATTTTTGTTTTTTGATTCTCTTTTAGGTAATGGAAAGTTTCTGAAGCATCACCAAATAGGACACATGCCACAAGAAAAACATAGACTTCCACAGATCCACCACTAGATAGAGAGGACAACTCACCAAATCCAAACCAAGGGGAACCTCTTTCCCTTTAACTCACACTTTATCTCTTCTTCCTCCTCTCTCTCCCCCTATTTTTCCCTTCATCCTCCTTATCCCTCTCACTCTCTCTCTCTCTCCCTCTCTATGTCTTCTTCTTTATATCTAATTTTTTTCTTCATCAAACCCTTTCTTTTATATTTATATTTTTTGTGGGTATGTATTTTAAAAACTAAAAAAACAAAAAGATTCATAATTACTCTACATTAAATTTTGAATTTTTGTCCAACCATTTTGGGGAGTCAAAATACTTTTTTCCATATCACACATTTTTTATTTTTATCATAAATTTGGATAAAAAAATTTGTGTCAAGAATAATAACTTTTGAATGCATAATTTTTTATTTAGAAAATGATTCTTCCCCTAACCATGAAAAACAATGTTAGATTTCATGTAAAGGTCACCTATGGCCAGATTTCCATATTATGTGTTTTCACCCCTGATTGTGTGTCTTGATTTTGTGGTTCTTCAATCTTATTTACCTACTTTAGCATACATTAATATGATATAGGCATTTTCTAAACTTCTTGAGAATAAAAATATCCAAATAGTCTCCCATTACCCTTACAGTGATCCTAATTTTGAATGCCCCTTTGAGAAATTGAAAACCTTTTTTATAGCCACATTACAATCCCAAAACCTTGTCTCACCCAACATATACATGTATTTTCATTGCATGATTTCTTGAAATTTAATTGTGCGGGGAATGGATTTCACTTTGGGTACCATTTAATTTATTTTCAATGTGTTTTCATATGATTGAGGGTAATAATATATTTAATTTTGGGGAATATTTTCCCATTTGGTGCATTTTGGGAATGTATATATGTTTATGACATCATGTACTAATTATATTGAAAACTATTCAAAAAGTGTTGACAAAAAAACCAAAAAATGAAACAAAAAGAATGGGTTATATCTTGAGAAGTTCAAAAATCACTCTTCCTCAACCTTTGATCTTGTTATAACTATTACAATTAGTCTCATAATGATATCAAACATGGGTTGTGAGATGAGTTCGAGATTTATTTCAAGCTCAGATTTTGAAAAATAGATAGAAAAAAAAAGAGATAAAAAAGAACACTTGCATCATATTTTATTATGTAGTTGGGATAATTTTTAAATTTTATACATATTTCATTATTTCATCCCCTTAAAATTTTTCTCCTTCTCTTGTATTCATTCTCAAATTCATTCCCTTATAAATATGTGTTTCCATTTCCTTCCATATTGCCTTTAAAAGAAAAAACAGTGTATTTATTTTTCCATGTTGGTCTTTTAACCCTATTTTCCACAATTTGGGAAATTATATTCCTACCATACCATATCCACTAAAACCCTCCTAAAATACCTATTGATTATTTTTCACTTTATAATAGGTAATATAATTTGAGTGCTCTAAAAATCTATGATTTTCACTTTTGGTCGGTGTATGAGTGGACCTTATTACAAAAATTATCATCGTGAGAGGAGTGAGTTATGAGTGCCCACATTGTCCATTTCTAATTTTGATCATGAAAAATGAATTTTTTTTTGGAACATTTTTACTTTAAGAAATTGTGGTGGAATTCATTATATATGAGTGAACTATTCTGGAACCTCTTATTGGAGAAATAAGAATTTTAATATTTTTTGGTGGATGAAAATGATTTACTTGTGTTTTATATTTGATTTATATGATGACATTAACAATATTATGTGAGTGGAATTTAATTTTATTCATTTATTCATTACTTTTTATCTACTCTATTTAGTAATTTTCAAGTAAAAGTGCATAACTGGTGTGAAGTACCCATGCTTTAATACTAAATATACTTTTTGAGAATTATTTGAGTTAATACATATTCGATTCATTTTACTATTTTTATCATAACACTCACCCAACTTATAAAAATTGTTTGATTATTTTTTTTAAGGGTTTCCAATTCAATTTTATACAAATAATTCAACTGGATATTTGGCTAATTCATCCATTTACAGTGATATAAGGACCACATAAGAAGGCCTATTGAATTTGAAATGATAACTGAATTAGCCATGAAGATAGAATTTATGGGCTCAATCTAGAACCCTAAATTTAATGAAACTCTATAAAATGTTATTTAATTTAAAAAAACATATTGGAGAAAATTCGAAGGCCCAAATCCACCAAAAAGGTGCCAAATAATTCTTTAAACTTTAGTCTAAAATTCTATCCATGAATTAAAAACATCCCACCTATCTTAACATTTCTCCAAATCCAATTGAACAATTGATTTTTATTTCACTACTACAAATATGGATTTTATCAGTGCTAAAAATGGCCATTAACAGCGCTAGAAAAAGAGCTATTAATGCCAACGAAGATAAAGGGGGGGTCCCCTTTATCAGGGCTCCAAAAAGAGCTGATAAAGAACCCTTTTATCAGCTCTAAAAAAAGTGCTGGTAAAAGGGGTCTTTTATCAGCGCTAAAACAAAGCACTGATAAAAGGATATTTTATCAGCGCTTTCTTTTTAGGGCTGAAAAAAGACCGCTTTAACAGTGCTTTTTTTTAGTGCTGATAAAAATAAATAAAAAATAAAAAAATACTGCCAATCTCGGGGGGGATTTTACAGCGCTTGAGCCCCCCTTTATCAGCTCTTTCCTGCACCTCCAGCGCCTGCCCGCACCGCCTACACCCTTTATCAGCACTATCCCTTTAAATCACACTTGCGCGCGCACCCGTGCCTCCACCCAGATTTGATCTCGAGACCTCCCTCATGCGCACCTAAAGCCTTTGCTACTACCCTATACTGATTTGTTATCTTATATATGATATATCTATTTATTTATATATATATTTAGTTATATTTATTCGTATAGTAATATATATTTATATTAATATATATATATATATAGTTATATTAATATATATATATAGTTATATTAATATATACATATAGTTATATTAATATATATATATATAGTTATATTAATATATGTATAGTTATATTAATATATAGTAGTTATATAAATTTCATATATTGGTATTTTAAATAAAATGGATATTAGTTATTATTTAGATAAAGCTAATATATTTTATATGTAAATATGTTTAATTATTTATTTAAAAAAATTAATTTTTAGGTGTGATATATAAAAGATATGTACATATAGTTATATATTTGATTATAAATAGCAGTGAATTATAAAAAAAGATGAAATTTCGAAGACATAATATCAATATGAATGTAATACCTTGGAATAAATTCAGTCCCCACCAAAAAATCCAATAATACCCCCTTAAACGAGGCTGAAATACACAAAATGTTAAAAGATCTGGGTTCCCCGACTAAAAACTCAGTTTTGGAGGTCTTCTGGGCCTTTTTTGGCCTCGAAATATGCTTGACCTCAGTCCCCCGGGTCACAGCGACATAGAGCTCGTCGCAGGCTTCGATTTGATATGTGTTAGAGCTCAAACGGACACCCGGATCAAAATTTATGGCCGTTTGAAGTTCGAGTTGCATTTTCAACATATTTTGGATCTTTTTTTATTTTTTTCCATTTTTTAGTCTTAAAATTGTTATTAAATGACTATTACTCCATAATAATTAGAAATTTATTTATCAAAAAAAATTAAAATTTTTTTATAAGCCATTTTCACTAAATATCTTATATATTAAGTATAATAAGTGTAAATGTACATTTATACTTATCTAAAATATATTTAAAAATTATATATTAAATTTATATCAATATAAATATATAAATATATTTATATATTAATATATTTTTTAAAAAAAATTTGAAGTCGACCCTTTATGAGCGCTTTTAAAAAAAGCACTGATAAAGGGGTACTTTTATCAGTGCTTTTTTAGCACTAATAAAGGCACCCTTTATCAGTGCTTTTTTGAGCACTGATAAAGCCCCCCCCTTTATCAGCGCATTTTCTTTAGCACTGATAAATGGGTGGTGCTGGATTTGCCCAGTTTTGTGGTACTGTTTTGTAAAATACAATATTTAGGCCCCAAATTGTTTAGAATAAATGGTTAATATTTGAGGGAATCTTCCTAGACTAAAATTAATTTACATTTCAACCAATTAAAAACTCGACAAAAAATTGGGCAGTAGAACATTTTTTAGTAAAACATCTATAAAATTGGCTAAAAAAGTCCAATGGATGACAAATTTGGAGGGTGAAATTTAAAAATTAATATATAAAACTTTTAAGAATAATATACCAATATATTAGTATGCATAAAATGTAAAATTGTCAAGCCAACATGAGAGGTAGTTTTGGAATGAAAACAGTCCACTCCCTTTGGCTATAAATAGATACTCATTATCACCTTAAAGGGTGTTATCATATCAGAACATAGGAGGATAGTTTGGTATGACCATATAATTTACAATGGCCTATTAAGACCATAAAAACTCAATTTTTTACTTGAGATTCCAATCCTCCATGATTTTTATTCATGTATTTCAAGAGTTTTCAATTATAATCATGTATTTTTGTTTTTAATTCAATTAAATATTAAATAATGTTTTTTATCACAATTGAAAATTATCATACACCCATTTTTTTTAAAATTAATTTTATTAAAAAAAATTAAATAAATTTGAAAATCATTCTCTTCTTTTTCTTTCACAGTTAATCAAATGTTTGTGCTTAATTCTCTTCATCGTTCATGTGTGTGTTTGGCACACTAATATTATTGTTCTAGATGTTTTTCTTATATTTTTAACTAATCACCTTAAAAATCATAAACCATATTAATAACCACATAAATGTATGAGTAAATATACTATTGTGGTGCATTAAAATTTGGGGATTCTAAGTTATTGAGATCTTTTTATCAATTAATATTTTGTAAATTGATCTTGTGTATTTTGAACTTAAAATGTCATGGATTAATGACATGTTTTTTTAACATGTGGATTTCATGGATTATTGGAACCTAAAGTACACATGGGTTCATTAAATATTGAACCTTCTATTATTAATAATTGATTGATATCAATTCCCTAGTTGAGGCTTGTATTAACCAAAAATATTTTGGAAATCTGATCAAAAATTCATCTTGTGTAGTGGGTGTTAATTTAATAAAATATATAGAAAATATCAGATATATCATAATATTAACTCCCCAAGGATGAACTTAGCAAAATAATTGTAAAATTGTTAATGAAAATATATAAATCATTCATTTCACATAAACTCAACAAAAAAACCCCTTTCAAAATATAAAAAAACAATCAACTCAAGAAAAATGTATCATCGCCAATGATTCAACCCAAGTGAAACTATATATATTAGAAGATCATTGGACCTTTTAATGGTTGATATGAGACAATAGAACACTCTTCAATGTCCAAATATGCTATGCCACAAGACCTGAAAACCAAGAAGGGGACTACGCTGCAACCCATATCCATAGTGTAGTTATCGCATAATTAAAAGTAAAATCAAAATATAATTGAGCCTCTCCATATTCCATATATGATTCCCCTACACCAAAACATTCACCCATATAGAGTAGATTATGGATCCATGCCACAGGGCTCCTCACAACTAGATTTTCCAACTACCACCTCTCCTCTACTGTTCAACTCCTTAGGACCTCCTCCAGACACATCCACTACCATATTCCACCAAATTAACAGTTTTAGAGGTTCAAAACATTACATCAGATACATCTAAAACTATTCTCATCCTTGAGAATAGTAACCAAACCAAAGGAAATAGGGAAAGAGGGCCAAAAAACCATTCATCGAGACACCTCTCAAGGATCTCGTTACAACTAAACACTTCCACCAACCAAACACACCAAGACCAATAAAAAATGTCCACAAGATACTTCACACAACCATACCACTTAAAAATCCATAAGAAACCACTATTTTCACATAAACACAAGCACCACCATCTCAACCTATATATATCCCAAACCAAAGATCACTACTACCATTACACAATAAAACCCTGATTGCTCAAATCAATTAATTCCCTCTTTTGTGTCAAGATATTATCTTATTTGGATGGAACTGACTCACCTACATGGTTTTAATCATTTCATGGTGTAATTCATCTTGATTAGTAATTTATTTTTCCCTTATTCATATGCTTGAAGCATTAACAAATATAACATCAAGAAAGTGAATGTCTCATAAAACATCAAGATCCAAACATAAAAACATAAAATAAAAATAGGGAAATTAAAAACATAAAACCCTGGGTACTGGGAATGAATATTCATATCATGCTGCCACGTAATCTCCTCTGTACCACCATGCCTCCACAACACTCAAACCAAAAAAATTGTATGTCCAAGCAGTACCTTCTCTTAATGATCTTGGATCTAAACCGGCTACTCTGTGAACATCATGTCTTCCTTGATATAAAATCTACCCATTCAATGACATAGGATTCATTTTGAAGATACCAATGAAGATAATAGATATAGAATATTTCATGAATCTGATCCAACCATGGTGGAATTTCTAATTGATAATCCACTATGCCAATGCATCCCAATACCTGAAAAGGCCCAAAAAATAGTGAAAGAGCTTACTCCCTATTCCAAAACACTACTACCCACATTGAGTCAGACTTATAATAACACATGTCCATCAACCTTGAACTCCAAGTTCCTCCTACTATGATCAGCATAATCCGTCAATCTGTCATGTGAAACTTTCAACCCCACAAAACAACCTAAATATTATCTATCATACTTTATATCATACCATGACCGAGAACTGGAGACTCTCCAACCTCATCCTAGAACAATGGAGAACAACATGGACACCCATATAAAGCCTCAAATAGGTTAATTCCAATGTATTATTGATATTTGTTATTATAAGAAAAATAAAATATAGGCAAGTTTTCTTTATGATATCCATTAAATTATAAGATTAATTCCCACAACATATACTTTGGTGTCTGGATAGTACACTCTTTCTAAAAATCTATCTGAGGGTAGAAAGCAATGTTGAGGTGAAACTGAGTGCCAAAATTATATTTAATTACTCTCAAAAATCACAAGAAAAAATTAGAATCCCAATCCAAGAGAATGGACCTCAGGACTCTATGTATCCAAACACCCTCATCCACATAAGTATTTTCCAAAACATCCACGACTCTCAATTACTTGATCACTAATAAGTGAGCTAATTTCATCAATTGATCCAAAATTACCCAGATAGAATCACAACCTAATTGTGATTAGGGTAACTCTATGATGATTTCTATTGAGATATCATCCCAATTCATCTCAAGAACATACAATGGCTATAACTAACCTCTAGTAACATGGTGTTATATCTTCACCTGCTGAAAAACTAGACACCAAGACACAAACTCTGCCACTACCCATTTCATCTTAGGCCACCAGAATTTTATCCTCAATCAATGGTGCATATTATATACTTATGGGTGTAGCACTAACGGAGATCTATGAAACTCGTGAAGGACTCCCTCATGCATCGCCACTAGAACAAAAGGTATCCTTTGAAAGAATATCCAATTTTTATCTATCCTCTAAAAATCTCTCTAGATCATCACTATGTCCAATACGATCATGAATCACATATACCTCTAAGTATCCCCACTAATACTTTTCCAAATTCTGCATTAGAGAATACTTCCTTTTCATTTTAAACTAGAAACTTCCACCATCAACCACCCTTGCATCTATGTGTAGGGATTCTAACTCATCCAATAACTCTAAAAATATATGGAATCATAAACAAAATCATTCCCTGAATTTATACTTAATTTTTTTTCCACAACATTCCCCTTTCTTGAGGTGTAGGAGATCACCAATTCATAGCCCTATAGAAACTTCACCCACCTCTATTTTCACATATTCAAATAACACCAAGAGAATATTTACCTTAATATATTTTGATTCATTAAGAACATAAATCTCTCCTAAATTAGGTGTTTTAACCACTTATTGAGTTTAAACACATCCTTTGATATCTCCATATTATGGGTGTAACAGTTACACTCATGGGTTTGTAACAAGATAGACCCACAAGATATCACCTCTTATCATTGTATCAAGATGAAACCCAAGCCCAGATGGGATGTATCACAAAAAATATAAAACATTACTAATTACTATAGAAATTTAAGTACTGGTGCACTGATCAATTTCTCATTCAGTTATTTGAACACTTACTAACACTGATTAGTATAGATAAAATCCCAGTCCTTCCTGTTCAAATATTATTATGGGTCTTCAATCCATGAGAAGTCAAAAATGAACCCCATGTAATAGCTCATGATACATAGGAAACTATGAGACTTAGTCATATTAGTGGGTAATAACCAATAAACAATGGCCTCAACCTTTTATGGGTCCAGGTAAACACCCTGATAAGACATCATATGCCCAAATAAATTCCCCTCCCATGTCCAAAACATACAGTTGGAAAACTTTCCATAGAGCTAGTGATGTCAGAGAACATTCAAGACAACTCTAAGATGGTTGAAATGCTCCTCTTATTACTTTGAGTATATCAATATATCATCAATGAAAATGAATAAAAACTATTCTCAAAACTCATGAAGCATGAAGATCATGAGTCACATGAACACATCGGGTGCAATTGTGACACTAAATGACATGATCACAAACTCAGAGTGCCTATACCAACATCTGAAGGAAGTCATTGGGATTTCACCCTCAACTGGTGATACCTAGACTACATAAAAATATTAAGAAACCAACTCTTCCCTCTCAACTAGTAAAAAATTTAATCAATTCTCAGAATAGGGTATTGATTCTTGATCCTCTCTTGATTCATCCTCTGGTAGACTATATGTAGCCACAAACTACTATATACCTTCTAAGTGAATAACATTGGAGAACCCCACATAAAATCACTAGGCTGGATAAAACCTTCATGTATTAGATCATATATCAGAATCCTCATCTCACACAGCTCATAAAGATCCATCCTATTTGGATCTATCAAAATTTGAGAAAAAACATTTTGGAAGTCTATCCTGAACTTGACATCATGTTAAGGGGGTAGATTTAAAACTTCCTTGATAAAAACATCCAAAAACTTCTTGATATCCCTAGGAACCTCCACTATGTTATCATATAATGATTCCACCCATATATTAGCCATCAAATAAAAAAGTGTCTCAATGCATCTACTTTCCACTTGAAAACCTCGCTTGCTAACAAAAATCACATGCTGGTCGTCCACATATAAAAACTCAACTCTCATTCAGAAGAATTTGATAACAACATGAACATAATAAAACCATTTGATGCCAAGTATGACATCATATAGATTAATTTTAAGCAAGACCATATCCCCATATGAATGATGTATCTCCATCATCAATATACACCCCATCACACATCAAACAAGATGGTTTAGCCATTGATTGGAATATTCAACACCAAGGGCACAAGAATCATCTCTATCTTTAGTCCCAAAGAATATAATAGAGTGATTGAAACAAAGGATTGAGAATATTTTGAATTAAGAAAGGGTGGATGATAATATAATCATAACTCAAATAATCTCTTCTCCTTCTGGAACTACTGCCTCTACAACATGAAACTAACCATGCCAAGATCCTATATCCATCTACTGATGGCCACCTCTATGTCCTCACTTAGTTAAAGGTCCCTAAAGATAATAAAAATCGTAATGCTGACCCCAAACTACTTAATCTCATATTAATGGAGCACAATCCCACTACCCCTACTGCTGAAATGGCCTCATTTTTAACTATGTTTGCGGTTGACATTGAACTTATCCACCTCCACCAAACTGAGATTAAAAAACCACTAGTCAGTGATTATAATGATGGTAATGAAAACCATAAACAAATCACACTGGCCCCAAGACCCTAGGAAACTCACAGAACCCACTAGCCCTGGAAGGCTGAAAAGGAAGTTTCTAAGTTTGACTCTCCAATGGTCAAAACTTCGAAATCCCTGGCACTTGTGACTTGCCACTAAGAACTATGATCCTTGAGGAACCTTTAAAGCTCCCATGTTGTGGTAAACCTCATAGAAAGTTCATAATATTGATCTCTTATTCCTTATTATGAACCTCTAGATACATATATAATGTAAAGGGGTAATTACATGCTTGATAGAAGTATGGAGTGTCTCCTCAAGATTCCATGCTTGGGACTCCTCATCAAGAAAAATGTATGGGGAAAATTAAAAAGACCATTTAACTTGATCTCTATCTCCCACAAAAACATACTCCCCTACTAAAGAGAGATCATCTCATTCCTCTTTACTACATTCATCATCAAAAAAATGAACTCTTCTCAGAACTATTTCTGAAATTTGTCCCATGAAACATCTGCCTCCTTCTTCCCCCCAACTTATAGGACCCACCACTGATGTACAAGTCCTAGCATCTGACTAACTTCCAATGTGTCCTAATACTCCACTGAGGCCTAGATCAAGCTAAAAGTAATCTCAAGATCCTTTATCCAACCCTTTGTCTCCAGATTGAAAATGATGCCCTTGTAATTCCCTAAATACTACTGTTGAAAAGTGTGAAACATTTTCTACCATAGACCATCCTATTAAACTAGATCAACCCTATAACAATCAACAAGATCATTCTAATGAACCTATACTCCCTGAAACACACATGAATGATGACCAGGTTTCATATCTTAAATTAAAATAAATATTTACTAAACTCGATAGTATGAAAATTTATTATGATTCATTTAATTCATTTTAACATTACCAAAAAAATCGGTTTCAAAAAATAAAAAAAAAGGTCAATCATAATTCATGTACCACTCCTAGTTCTCTACCTGGTAAGAAATTCAAACTCACTTGGTCATTTGGTAGGCTTAGATTCCTTACATCGGATCATATAAGTCCCTAAAATATGTTAACCTAGCCAGTCTTCATTGGCCTATGTCACACGCCAAGATCAAATTAGACCACTTCTCTACCAACTCACGAAATCCCCACTATTTATAACTCCAAAATTCATCCTATAACTCAACCAAAACCTATTATACCACTCTTTTATGCCCCCCTCCCTCTGAAGGTACCCCTTTTGGGATGAAAAAAAATAAGGATAATAACCCCCTGATTCCTACCTCTAGTAGGCCTCCGGATGGATACTAGCACTGAGGGTATAAAAATATCACCTATGGAAGGAATTACACTCTATGAAAATATAAGATTAGGAGATAGGATATGAATGATCAATAAAATCCATGCTATGATATAAAATTGAGCCACCAAAAACCATCCTATAATGCATGTAAAAAAACATACAAGAATATCTAAATAAATACTCAAAAGAAAATCTAAGGCAGTGACACAGAAACTATATCATGTTATGAGCTAGTAATTTCCAACACGGTTCACATAGTATTCCTAAATACCTAAAAATAGTTTGAATGTAGATAAGGTGATAATATAAGTGTAATTATTAGGATCATACCCAAATTCTCTCATTTACATGTGAAAAAAGTATACTAATTATACAGTAAGAAAACTGTAGAACCAACATCACATAAATAGTTCAAATAACCAATCTCATCATCATTATGGCACGCTCACAAAATAACACACCAGTATAACAACATAATAAGAGACGTATCTATGAAAGGGTAACCCACACTAATTTCTCAATTATTTTCTACTCCCATGCCCCAATGTCATACATCATAGGGATATCATATATTTTTTATAACATCACATAACATATCTCCCATTGACGCCTAGTCCATCACATCAAATCACATAAATAGGGTAGTATGGTATCGTGAACATGAAGGAAAACAACCGCTTTCCCTCCTCCTACTATGCATGACTGCCCCTATAATATATCTAATCATCTCATCAAACATCATCACATTTCACTTTTGACTCGTGTCTATCATGACAGGTTCATTTAAAAATCACCAGGAATAGAGAGTATATACCAGTCATATATCCTCACCATTGAGATATTGAAAAAAAACACCCCCAAAACATTTGGTTGTTAGCATGAGGAGCTCGACATGTGTGTGTTGTGTATAGAAATCACAAGGAATATACAAGGTGTATATATATATATAAATCCACACACAATCCCAAATTATGGATTCACAATAAATCCATAACCACCTCACAACATCACTACCCAACCTCACAACACTGCCAATTTCACTACCACCACTAAATTCAAAACACCACATAATAATCAACAAGCCATATTCCACCCTTTCATTTCAAATCAATCCAATTTCTATATTTCCCAATACTAACCAAATAAATTTAAATATCCCATTAATTTCATATTTCTATACCATTAATTTCTTATTAAACATCTACTATATTTAACCAGATATCACATTTTAATCTATTCATTAATTAACCATTCAACCCTTGTTATTACCATTCATTTTAAACCAATTAATTCTCATACTACCTCGGTAACTACCATATCACAACACCACACAACAAAAATGACCTCCCCACTCCAACCACCCCACACTACCACCATCACATAGCCAAAACCACCTCTTCATCACAGCTTCCACATCACCACCACTTTTCCATCAAAATCACTCCATATCACAACCACACAACTCATTGCATCTTCCCCCATAGCACAACCACACATCAAAATCACCACATACCACATCCACTTCTCATGACATTTCTACCTTACAACACAACCACACATCACAACTACACTTCTCACTTTCACACATTCACATAACATTTTTCATATTTACCCAGGTGCCTTCATCACATTCCACTTCTTCATTTCAAGGGAATTATCACACATGCTATAATTTCCATGTAAAACTAGTTTATTAGTCATATATGTGTGGTTAAATATTTATTAAAGGTTATTTCAATCAATCAAAGAATAAGGGTTCCACAAATCATCAACTATATCACAAAAAAAGACCCCAATGACTATAATTTTTAGAAAGGATTCAAGATTTTATGATCACAATATCAATAATATCAAAAGGTGGTAAATCATGTGATATGTAAGAACCTGGATCTTCTTTTCAGGTATGGATCTTGATTTTGGGTTGTTTTGAGAAAAAAGGGAATAAAGGGAAATTTTCTGAGTACACGTTGTGTACTTCCATGTACACATATTATACCTAGTTGTCGTGTATAGATGCATACTAGATGTGTAAAGGCCGAGTACATGGTATTTTGGTTACCTAGTAGACCACTTAATTTAGGGGTCGGTTGAGGATAATACATAGCAAGTAGTTTTAATGAACACTCTGTTTTCTTTTTTTTATTTTATATATTAGAGCGGGGTCATGTCATATGTTTAGATATGACTTCTTCTCCCTATGGTTAATATAGGAGAGTGATAGAACATGAAATCACCTCTAAACCCTTCTAGATTCCCTGTATAAACTTTCATTGAGACACTGTTGGGTGCATTGGAATCCCATCGGTGAGTTATCAAAACCCTTATAGCCTTTCTTCTTGATTTCTACACTCTCGTGAGTTATTCAAGGTTGGGTTTTTTTCATTGTTTTGTAGATCTACACCAATTTAGTTTGATTAAATGAATTACATTCAAATATATCAATCATACGACATCAAGGTAGGTGGTTTGTGCCTTTTGTTTTGTTTTATTGGATTATATATGCAGGAAGTTCTGCATACCCACGTTTGTGGAATTGCTTGATTTGTAATTTAACTATGTTTATCACCTCCTATGGTTTGTTTAATTGATAAAGGGTAGTTTCTTATGCATAAGGTTAGATACCTTATTTATGGGACACCTTGTGGGTGAGTTTTTCTTGTTTGACTATGTATGGTCAATGGTCTATAATTCCTGTGCGGCATTCCTTGTTTTCTGTGTCTTGTTTTTTATGATGGAGTTTTTGATTATATTAAATGCATGTGATATTCATTGTGAATGTTTGACCAAGGGGGATTAGACTGTGAGATCTTCCCAAAGAGGTTAAACCATGAGAGCTGCCCAGGTGTTCAATTGTATTTGATTAAATGAATGTTATAACCAAAGGGGTTAGACCATGAGAGATTCTCATGTGGTCGTTTATAATTGATTTTTGCTATGTTAGACCAAAGGGGTTATACCATGAGAGCTTTCCCACAGGGTCGTTATTTTAATGAATTGATGGCATGTTGGACCAAAGGGGATAGACCGTGAGATATTCCTAGAGGGTCATTATTTAATGATTTTATGATAGGTTGGACTAGAGGGTATATACTATGAGAACTTCCCAAAGGGTTTTATATGAATAAATAAATGGTTGTGATGCATCTGCCAAGCCAAAGCACAAGCTTGGATTCAGTCTTACTTGAATGTTTAGATGGTATTATAAGACTTCTATTTTGTTATTTACACATGGGATATAGAGATTATACTAGATACCAAGGATTACATGATTCAACGGATTTAATAATAAATGTAAATGAATGTAATTGAAAATTATAGGATTGTTTACTTTTGAGTACTTCCTAGTTTATTGCTTCACTCTTTCATATAACCTGATATATTTATTCCGTGACAGCTAGGCATATATCTTTTTGTAGTTGCCTACTAGAATTCTTCTCACACCTTATTTGGGTCATGTATTAGACCCAAGAAAATTATATGATTGTAGGTATAGATAGGGTCAATCTCCATTCTTCATCAAGTACTTGATTGTTGTTGGAGAAAGAGAGAATGGGACAAAAATGAGGTTTGTGATGATGTTGGAGTTTAATTTCTTATTTTATTAATATTTTAATTACTTATTATATACTCTCTTTACTTATTTTATATGAAATGTGCATAATTTGCGTGAAATATTAATGTTTTAATACTAAGTATACTTTTTGAGCATTTTTAGAAGTAGTCCAATTGAGTCAGTTTACTATTTTATTTATAACTATCACCCTACTGATAAAAATTCTATGGTTCTTGTATTTTATGATTCCTAAATTAATATCCAACATTTCATTTTAAGGGATCATGGGCCAATTCTTCCATTTGAAGGCTCATATGGACCACACAAAGAGGCCCACAGAATTCGTGAAGAAATTGGACCATCTAGGAATATTGAATTACTGGGATCAATCCAGAAATTAAAATTCATTAATTATCCTTAAATATTATTATAACAATTTAGTTAGTCATTGATAAAAAATTCAAGGCCCAAATCCAACAACAAGGGGCCCAACTAATGCTTTGAATTCCATCCCAGAATTCTAACATAGAATTAAAACTCAGACACTATTCATGACATATCTCATGATGTAATCATCAAATAAAGCTGATATTTTTTGTGTTAAATAGGAGATATAGGAAACCTAAGTTTTTGAATAAATAATTTGGATTTGAAGGTATCTTCCTTTTCAAAAACCCATTCACATTTTGGACTTCAAAAAGTTTGAATTGAAATGGATAGATTAACTTTGTTTAATAAAATGGACATAACATTCTCTCCTTAAGTCTAATGGCCACAAAATTTTCATATTAGACATAGAATATATTTATCTACAACTTGTAAGAATATCATATCTCAATATTCATCTGTATAATTTATCAAATTGGCGATCCAATTGGAGAAGCAGTTTTGGATTGCAAACAGCCCACAACATTGGGCTATAAATACCTCCCCCTCCTCTCCTTGCAAGTGGTTGGAATTTAATAAGAGAGGAGCACATATTGGCACGAGAAAATCATTTCCAATGGATTTGTAAGACCTTATATACTCATGTTTTCACTTGAGATATATTTCCTACTCTATTTGTTTTCATTTACTTTTGTGTTCTTCATTTTTATAATCTTGTATGTCTCTTTCTTTGTAATTCTGTTTTAATGAAAGTTTCTTATTCAATATCACTTATTCTCATCCAACTTATATAGTTTAATATTAATGTTCTTAAAATATTTTAAATAAAGTTGAATCTTCTTCCCTTATTTTTCTTTCTCATTCAATCTAAAGTTAGTATTTAATTCCCTTCATCATTTGTGTGTGTGTTTGACGCACCACTCTTTTCTTATCCTTTTCTTTTTATTATCTTCTTAATTTATCATCATAATAATTATAACCATATTACTAATCATTTAAATGGATGAGTAAATCTACCATTGGGATGAGTTATAATTTTAGGATATTAAGTAATTGAGAGTCTTTCCTCGATGAGTATTCTTTGAGTTAATATTGTGTATGTTGAACTTTATATGTCATGGATTAATGACATGTTTTTTTAATATGTGTATTCCATGCATTATTGGAAGAAAAAATACACTACCATAAACAAGTAATGGTAATGATTAGAACCCTAAGTTAAGTTACAGCTTGGATTAAATCTTTAACACTTGGGAATTCGGATCAAAATCATCTTGTGAAGTGGGTATTAATTTAATACAATTTAAAGAAAATCTCAAGGATATCATAAACTTAAATCCCCAATAATTAACACAACCCAATCTTTATAAATTTGTTAAATCAAACATCATCAATAAATTATTTCATAATCTCTGAAAACAAACCCCCCAATCAGAATACAATTAAATAAAAACAACCGACTATTAAAAAGTATCATCGCTGATGATTCAACCTGAGTACTTATATACACATTAGCAGAGCACCAGAACCTTGACCAGTCGATAGGCGACAATAGGTCGTGATTTCGCTTTATTTTCTATAATTTGGTTTTTTTATTTTATTTCCATAATTTGGACTTGTTTGGATTCTTTCCTAGACAGATGTGAGATGAATCGTTGATATTGATATATATATATGCTCCATTTGTTCTATTATTATATCTCTTCCACTGTTTACTTCTATTATATGGTATTAATGCTTCTGCTATTGATTAACATTTTTTTTGAACTGTGTATACTCTTAAAATTAAGGAATAGGTTCTCCATTATCATACCTTATCCCTCATTGCTAGTCAGCAGCCTCTGGCATTTGGGGAAATGCGCTTGAGGTTATGTGACCAACCGGGTTCAGGGAACCTTTCAGTGGCGCAGAGATCTGGGACTTTACAAAGTGGTATTAGAGGAGTTTTATTTCTATTTTGCCTTAATATTTGGATCCAATAGATTTTTATATGAAGGAATATTCAGATGGTAATTAGTTGTGGCTGGGAGTAGCTAACCCATGTACAGGGAAAATCCAAGTTACCTCGAATATTTCAATTTTTTTGATTTTGAAATTGTTACAATTGATTTGATTTCACCATTGGGTGATTCACTTGTTTTATGCTATTATAATTGATATCATTGTGATTATATTTCTATTACAACATAATTAGATGAGGGTGTGTCATCTCATGCATCATATAGTCACTTCTTAGAGAACACATGTCGTCCATTCTTGTCATTCCATTTAGAGTGCATTACTAATTACATGTTGTTGTGATAGTTGTTTTGATAGATATTCATGTTGTTTTTATTGATACCATGATATAAATACCTTAAATTTTAATAGGGTATAGTCATATGTAAAGTTTCATTTGTATGGATGAAAATCTATGTTCCCTGAGGTGTTATGGGCCCTCTTGGATCATAATTTGGTGTATCATGTTTGTACTTTATATGAAATTTGGTAAGATCTGACATGAATAGGGAAGTCAAAATTTGATTCATGGTGAGTATGGGATCTCAAATATTGGAACTTGGAATTACTTGGCCAAATTTTAAGATTTTGGGGGTTCGGGAGAAGTTTTAGAGGCTTACTATTCAGAAAATATAGAAAACACAGCGTGTGATGTTATCAACACATGCCATATGTTCTTCTTTTCTAGAAGAAATGGCTTTTGTTAAGTACATGTCATCTACCATTTGTAAATTCCATGTAGTATTTGACCTTGTGACTGACTGTGTGAGTAGATACATGGGGTTGTCAAACCCTTGGTAGGACATGATGTTTATTGGGAGTACACGTTGTGTTATAGTCGACTGTCTATTCGGTCGTGTGAAAAACGACATGGGTGGATGAAACTTTGATTGTACACGTACACACTGTGTAATTTTACACCAATAAAACCATGTATTTTTATCCATGTAAAAGTACCTCGGTAGGAGGGAATGTTCAAGTACACGCCATGTCTTAGGAGGAAAACATTGTGTGTATGGGGTGTCACGTGACAAGGTTAGCAGAGGTACACGCCCATGTTAAGGAATCAAGGGAACACATTGTGTAGTGGTTCTACACATCGTGTAATACTATTTTGTAAAAATTTAATGTCTTCATTATCCTATTCCATTCTAGAACTTCTATGTTTAATTCCTTGATAATCTTGTACTAATTTTTGTGCTTGACCTTGCAGAGTCATGCCACCAAGATGTCCTCCGGTTGTACACCAAGTACAGGGTGATGATCAGACACAAGAAATGGCTGTTCAGGGACTACCAGTAGTGCCTCTTGTCATTCCCATCTTGGAACAAATTTTTATACTGAATGAAATTGATAATTCACAGTTCTGTGAAGGATTTATGAGGAAGATTCAAAACTTTCAAGGAGCATCACATATTACCCTCACTATGGAAGAGTTGATGTGGGTGTTCCAGTAGTATAATCCTCCCACTTTTTCATGGGATGGAGGACCTCAGGATATAGATTCATGGTTGGAGGACATGATTTCTATCTTAGAGAATCTGGAGATTTCTTCTGATAGGAGAGTGAAGCTTGTGACTTACATGACACGTGATTAGGCCAAGATATTATGGGATGTTATCTCACACGCGGGATGTCATCAGGATATGGATTGGGAATATTTTAATAGGACCTTCTTTGATTAATTCTACCCTAATATATAGAGGGCCAACCAATCCCAGGAGTTCATAAATTTGGATAAGGGAATTATTTCAGTGATGGATTATTCTTCTCGCTTTATAGAGCTTCGGCACTTCGCACCTGTTTTGGGAGGTGGTGAGTTATCACTAACTAGGAATTTTGAGGATGGTCTCAAATATGACATCAAATCATAGGTGAATGTTTTCAAACTGACTTAGTTGACTGCTATAGTAAACTATTCAGTAATTAATGAGTGTAATATGAGGGAGTTTGGGGCTACGAGCCAGGGTAGTTCCGCATCCAGGGTTCATACTCGTTCGATCGATAGAAGGAAGCACCATATGGAGCTTACATTTGGTGTTTCCACAAGCAGGGATGTTTCTTCAGGTATTCAAGTGGTGTGTTACCAGTGTAGGAAGAGTGGGAACACAAGGTCACATTGCTCGAAGAACCCAATCGAGTACTGATCTTGCGGAAGGATGGGCCACATTCAGTGTTTTTTTAAGAATTTCTCTCCAATAGTGACTAAGAGGGTATGTATTATGACTCCATGTTCAAGATCAAGACCACCAGTTTCTCATCATTCAGGGAATTGGGGTTTTCCAGGCTGAGGAGCTGGTCACGGCTATAATAGCCAGACAAAAGGTTCTCAGGGACAGTAGAGTGGACCAACTCAGGGTAGCCAAGAAGGGTCATGTAGGATCAAAATATGAATGTAGATGCTCAAATACAAGATGGGGTGAATTGTAAGTTTATAAACTTTCATTTTTAATCTTAATGAAAAATATTTTTAACAAAGTTAAACAAGATAAATTCACAAGGCTTATTTTAGTTCTACAAAATTGCTAGGTTCTGAAAAAATGATTTCAGAAATTAAACTTAATGAAAGTTTACAAAGAAAATATTCTACCTTAAAGCATATATAATATTACTTATCAGAGTATGAAAAAATACAAGAAAGTATATGAAAGTTATACTTTCTTCCTTTATCAAAATACAGGGGAAATAAACTTGAAACAAAACAAGTAACAAGTATGAAATCTTTTAACCCAAAAAAAGGTATCCAACAACCTTGGAAAAAGGTCCCTTGATTTATACATTTAAGAAAGTCTATCTTACCCACACCAAGGTAATCCCTCGATAGGAATATCAAAATATGTATTGATATCCCCGCATGCAATCTAACTTTAAGGTATTCAGAACCTTTTTCTTCTTATACATGGAAGTCCTCGAACTTTAAGATATTTGGTACATCTGTCTTCCTATCCATAGAAGCCCTCAATTGTACACAGTAACAATCGGAGTGGCAACAAGAAAGCTAAACAAGATGTTTAGTACGCACAAGGCATGAGAGTCTCTCTCTCTAGAAATCACTTCAACAGAATGAAATATCATGATAATTCTCAGTATTGTATAAGCTCATTAAAATGAGTTCTTATTTATAGTCACTTTTCCAACAGTTATCCCCCTCCTCCAACGTTCATATTTTTTCTTGAATTTTAGAGGGACCTGAACACGTGTCACCCAAACAACGGTTAGTGAGAAACTGATTGTACGACATCATTTCATAACTATAACAAGTGTAAAAATAATGTTTTTTTAACCCAATATAATTTTTTTGTATTATAAGGGAAAATAATGTTTTTAATCTAACCAAATAAACATTTGGGGACTATAGATCATGGATATTCAGATTCTATTTTCCAAGGAATTCCCAATCTGAATTCAAAAGAATTCAGAGTCTAAATTCTGATAGATTTGGAGTCTAAATTCTGAGGAATTGTGAGTCTGAATTATAAGGAATTAGGAGTCTGAATTCTGAGGAATTCAGAGTATGTATTTCTGAGAATTTGGAGTCTGAGGTTTAGAGAATTTAGAGTCTTAATTTCAGAGAATTCAGAGTCTGAATTTCAAAGAATTCAAAGTCTGAATTTCAAATAATTCAGAGTATAAATTTTAGAGAATTATGAATCAGAATTTTAGATAATTTTGAGTCTGAATTTCTCAAAATTCAGAGTATGAATTTTAGAGAATTCAGAGTCTGAATTTCAGAGAATTCAGAGTCTGAATTTCATAGAATTCAGAGTCTGAATTTCAAATAATTCGGAGTCTGAATTCGGAACCTGAAAACAGAATACTCTATATCTAAGAATTTATAGGACTCCTAGGTTTTATATGTGAAACAAAATTTTAAACTTAGGAATAAAATTATTTAGATTTAGAGAAACTATATAAAGAACAATGAAAACATATATAAGGATAAATTTCCTTGGGGAAGGAAAATTTTCCTTATTAAGATAATTCATAGGGAAAATATAATTTACCTTAAGATATAGTGTTTTTGATTTTTAAAACAAAGAGGAATAGAAAATTCATAAGGAAACCTTATTGACTCAACAATATTTCTCTTTTTGGAAAGCACAAACATCCTTATGAAAAACATATAAGGTCTTAGAGTTTTTCTTTATGGGCTTGAAAATAAAAACTTATCTCCCTTTACTTATGAATCAGGGTAAATACAACTAAATCCCCGTTAGGTTTTGAAATTTGTAAATATTGTATTCTTGACTTCCTTAAAAATATTTTTCAATTTTCTATATAAGGAAATATTATTTGATAAAACTCCCCCTTATATTGACTCCCCCTTACTTAGGTAATTCACTTCTTTACTTAGTATTCTTTTTATCATTCTTTTCTCCTCCTTTGTGATTTTCAAAAAGGAATAAAGAGAATGGAAAAAATATGGTACGTGAAAAAAAAATAGTACTATACAACAAAACACATGATAAACAACCAAAATTTCATTATGATGGGAAAAATTTACACAAATAAAGAAATACAAAAAAAATATTGGATTGGTGAGAAATTATCCTTTTTCTCTTTTGGCATTAACTTCTTTAAGATGGTTTTCATCTTCTTTATCTCTTTGTGATCTTCTTCCACCTGCTTGAGCAACTGTTCATGATCTTTATTTTTCTTCTCTAAGGCTTTGATCTTTTATTACTGAGTCTCAAGAATTTATTCTTGAGCTTTCAAAAGATCTTACTTATCAATATTTTCTTCAAACTCTATTTTGAGATCTCTTTCCCACTTTCAATTTATATCCACTGAATTAAGCTTCCCATTCAGATCCTTGAATTCCTTCTTCTGAGTTGTCTATTCGAGAGTTATATTTTCCTCAAAACTCTTAATAATATATTTAAACTTCACATCCTTGGTGTCAAAATCATCCTTTACACATTCTTGGAAATAATCAAGGATTATTATCTCTTCGATTTTTTCCTTGACCATTTTGTGATTTCCTTGCACAATCTTTTGTGAGCATTATATCCAATGAATAAAGTTTTGAAATCATCCTCAAGCCTGAAAAACATATCCATAAGCATGGAGAATGAATATTATTTCTGATTAAACGAGTGTTGAAGCATCTGGAACCTCGACTATATACTAATAAATAAGGTAATAATGTCAACCATCTTTTCCAAAGATTTAACTACAAAATCTTGTCCAAGAGAGAACTGTTCTAAATCATACTGTTTGGATGGTGAGGATTCTTTTTCTATCTCTTCAGCTTTTCTTTTCAATGAACCACTAACATATTTCCTTTTCACTAAAGATTTCCTAGGTGTGTCAACCAACACCAGTTTTCCCTTATCATCACTCGGAATGATCTCTTATACTTTGGGAGATTCATGTTCACTATCTGATAATTGAAAAATCTTTTCTTCCTCAAGATTTTCATTCATAGAACCTGCCACAAGATCCTCTGGTTGAACAAAATCATGATTACTACTCTCTTCCTCAGATAGTTATTCACTTCTTCCTATCCCTTTTCATCTTTTCTTGGGGTAGCAAGTTTTGAATATTTTTCTTCAGAAGTTTGGATTTACGGTATCTCAGATGGACTCTCCTTCTCATGATATTACTCCACTATCCTAATCATATCATATGTATCACCACTTCCTTCATCTTCTTCTTCTTCCACTTCTTCCTCTTGATCTATTTCTTCTTCTTATTTTGGTTTCAAAATCACCATCTTCTTTCCCAAAGTCACAGGAAGTTGTTCTTGGAAAGAGGATTCCAATACCTGGTGTTGTTTAGATGCTTTCTCAGCATCCTTGATAAGGTATTGAACTATTTGAGCCTCCGAAATATTCTTCCTATGCTTCTTTTCTTTCTCTTGCTTCTCAAGATCCTCAGTAACCTTCAAATTCAAATCTTTTTCCTCGGTAAGGTCCAAGAAAAAACTAGGCTCCCCTTCCTTCCTATACTTCTTGTCTTCTCTCTATTTGATAACCACTTCATCAGGATAAGTCTTTTTCTTATTTGGTTTTGGAGGTGTAGATTTAGTTTCCTGAATAATAGAAGTTTTTTGTTTCTCATCTGGTTCATTCACCTTCCTCTTCTTTCCACCCTTCATAGATGTTTCATCCACTTCAAGTTTCTTTAATAGAGATTCATTTTTTGATTCAGACAAATCATATAAATCTTTTGATTCACTATTGAATCCAGCCTTCATCCTTTTGAGGGTGTCATCACAAAGCAACATGACCTTGAAATTCCTTGTCTTAGAACTGCAAGGAATTTTAAATGATTATAGAAAAAGGGATATAATCTTGGAGATAATAACTGGATAAATTATTATTTGTGATTTTAGAGTTCATTTCTTTATATTCTCAAATTTAAGTAAAACATAATTCGTCAAATTAATCTTTCTGAAATTCACCAGAAATTCCAAGGCATAAATATCACTTTTATTCAGGGTATCCTTGTTGCCTTTTCTCAGAATGAGAAATCCCTGAACCCAAAACATAATAATACAAAATATTTTATAGAGATGAACAATTTTTGGATTCCTTACTTCATTCAAGACAAGTCACTATAAAGTCTTTTATTTATCTAACAATCTTGAAATATCTTGTAACTTTTTGGTGAAAAATTTTGCTTCACCCTCATACGGAATTCCAACCAGATTGGCAGCCTTACTGTAGGAAAGGGAGTAGGTATTTACATATCTCTTGAAGAAAAGCTTATCTATCCCTATTTTTTTGAAGAAACTTACTGATTCATAGAATTCATCCAGAAACTATGGATAAAATCGGATCATGTGCTTTTGGTATGGAAACACATTTTCTCTCCTAGCCATTCATCTTGATATTACTTAAAAATATATAATCATACCTAGAAAAGAATTTTGGATCGACTAACCTTTCTCTGTATATCTACCACTTGGATATTTCTTTTATTGACGACATTTATTTCTATGTAGAATCTTGAAAAAACATTTGGAATTAAGGAAAACATAAAGATTCGGAATGAACATAAGTAGAGAAGCAGAACTTCAGCACACCAAGGCTTTGAAGATCGATGTGGGACAACCATTGGGGGGTCCTTATATAGGTGTTTGAGGTGACGGTTTATCTTCCTTGATTGATACAGTAGTTTAAATAATCTTGATCAGATCTGATGGTTGAGATGATCCCCGAAGAAAGAATTTGGTAGATTCTGATCTTTTGAGGTTTTTAAGATAAAAATTCAGATTTAAGGAGAAGTGAATCTAAAAAAATTTCAAGAAAATGAAAATACCAACATGTAAAAAGAATGATTACAGAAATTTATGAAAGTAAACATACCATCTGGATTTATAGGTAAATTATTCCTAATGAGAAAAATTATTCTTGAAGAACTTTAGATGTAAATTTTTTTTAAAAAAACCGGTTAAGAAAATTTTGATTAAAAAATGATTACAAAAATTTTGACTACAAAAATTTTGATTATAAAAATTTTTATTACAAAAATTTTATTCAGAAAAATTTTAAGAATGGAAAAGTTTAAAAAGGAGAAGAAAATTTTGACTAACAAGAAAATGTACTCCCCCTATGAAAAAGAGTTTCATACTATAAGGAGATATGTTTCAAAAAAAAGTTAATATAGAAAATTAACTTATAGTTATTATTACTAACACTATTTAATGTATTAAAATATATTGGAGGCTAAATATTTTGTAAAAATATTAGCAAGTTGATCATGCATTCTGATTAATTGAAGAATGGTATCTCCTTTTTGTGTGTGATCCCTAAGAAAGATATTTCTAATATATATATTTTTTGAACAAGAGTGATGTGACAGGTTTTTACTTAAGGAAATGGAACTAGTATTATCACACAGTATTTGAGTTTTGGTAAAACTCATACCATAGTCTATGAGTGTGTGTTGAATCCATAACACTTGAGCACAAGAAACTAATGAATCTCTTAATAAATGACAAGTTCCGGATTTAATTTTCCATTCCATTCTCATCCCCCAAAATTAGTATCCAAAAAAAATTTTATAACAAAATCATTTCCAGAAGTATAAAAGAGTCTTAAATCCATGGTTCCCTTTAAATAGCGAAAAAATATTTTCACTACCTTTAAATGGGATTCATTATGATTGGATTGATATCTTTCACATGATCATACTAAAAACATTAAGTCTGGATGACTAGATATCAAGTATAGTAAACTTTTTATCATACCTCTAAATGATGTTTGATCTACTGGTTTCTCATATTCATCAAGATCAAGTGAATTTGAGGTACCAATAGGAGTACTGATACTTTTTGTTTTTCCGTATCCATAATTTTTAAGAAGATTATTAATATACTTATATTGAGATATATAAGTTTCTTTTGGTTTTTGAGAAATTTGAAAAACTATGAAAAATGTTAACTCACCCATCGTACTCATTTCAAGCTCATATTTCATTAGATTTTCAAATGAATCGGTTAAAGATTGCTGATTTAAACAAAATATAATTTCATCAACATAAATTTGAACAATCAAAACATTTTTATTATCTTTATTTATAAAGAGGTTTGGATCAGCATTTCCCTTAACATAAATTTTTTGTAACAAAAATCTTGTATGTCCATCATACCAGGATTTAGGGGTTTGTTTAAGACCATATAAATCTTTGGTAAGTATGAAAACATGTTTAGGATGTTTTGTGTCTTCAAAACCAGGAGGTTTTTCAACAAAAAAATCTTCTTAAACATATCCATTAAGGAAATCACATTTAACATCCATTTTAAAAAGTTTAAAGTTGAAGAATGCTACAAAGGAAAGTAAAATACAGATATATTCAAGTATAGCTACTTGAGAATAGGTTTATTCATAGTCTATTCCTTCTTGTTGAGTATAGCCTTCAGAAATTAATCTTTCCTTATTTCTTACTATGATTCCATTTTCATCACACTTATTTTTGAAGACCCATTTTAATCCAATAACAGAAGTTTCCTTAGGTCTTTCAACCAACGTCTAGACTTTATTTCTTTAGAATTAATTTAGCTTATCCCGCATAGTTTTTATCCAATTGTTATCACCTAAATCTTCATTAATGCTTTTTTGTTCTAATTGGGAATGTAATGCTAGATGTTCTACTTCATTTCTTAAGGAACTTATTGTACTTACAGGTTGATTAAATCTCCAATGATACTATCAATGGGATTATTCTTAAGAAACAACTGATTTGGGTTTTGTAAAACCTATTCATCAATATATGGTAGGAAATATTTTAGCATAAATGCTTCAGAAACATTTTATTGAACATTTTCCTTATCAGAAGGATCTTCTATCAAGGGTTGATAATTAGTTTTTGAAAACACGCCTGAGGAAGTAGGTTGAGGTTTTTTAAAAACAAAAGGATCAGTTTCATCAAATTTAACATGTATTGTTTCTTCAACAGTACAAGTATTTTTATAAAAAACTTTATAAGCCTTAGAATTTATGGAGTAGTATAGGAAAATTCCTTCATCAGATTTTGGTGTGAATTTATGTAAATTATCTTTAGTATTTTGAATTAATACTTTGCAACCATATACCTTGAAGTAGTAAAGTCTAGGTTTTCTACCATTCCATAATTCTTAAGGGGTTTTGTTAAGAAAATTTATAATTAAATCTCGATTTATAGTATAACATGTAGTGCTTACAACATCAGCCAAAAAATTATTATCTATAGAATATTCATTCAACATGGTTTTAGTTATCTATTTAATAATTCGATTTCTTCTTTCAAAAACACCATTTTGTTGAGGATTTCATGGTTTAGATAAGTTATGAGTAATACCTTTTTTACTAAGAAAACTTTCAAAATCACTATTTTGAAATTCTCCCCTATGATCACTATGAATAGTAATCAATGGAAGGTTTTTATTATTTTTAACATGGTCTCTTAAGATTTTAAAATAAGAAAAAAAATTAGATTTATTTTCTATAAAATACTCCCATGTGAATCTAGTGTAACCATCAACTAAGAAAAATACATAATATTTTCTTCCAATGCTTCAAGGACCGAAAAGATCCATATGCACCAACGGTAATGCATCAGTAGTCGAGACTTCCCCAATTGATTTAAAACTTGATTTATGTTACTTTCCATGATGAAAAGGATCACAAACTTTTGAAGAATCAAATATAAGCTCCAGTACATCCTTAACAAGTCTTTTGTTAGAGATTTTACATAGGTTCCTAAGGTTACAGTGTCCTATCCTTCTATGACATAACCAAGATTGATCTTTCATTTCACTAAGGAAAGTTAGGTCTTGGCTCTTAAGGTATTCTAAGTTTAGTGTGTATACATTCTCTTTGCTGTGGGCAGAAAGAATAAACTATTCCTTGTAATTGTGTACTAAGCACTTATCATTCATAAAATTTACATGTTAACCTTTATCACATCTGATGAGGTTTTTCTTAAGACCCTTAACAAATAAAACATTTGAAATCAAAGTTTTTCCAAGAAGAAAAATGTTACTTATACCAATAATTTCTCCCTAAGAATTATCTCAAAAAGTTACTTTTCCTCCATTCATCTTGATAATCTTTTCAAAGAAGTTATTGTTACTATTCATATGTTGGTACCATCCACTATCCATTTACTAAGTATTTCTATTGGTACTATCATTATTTTCTTGAAAATAAGAGTATTAGACTTTCAGAATCCAAATTTTCTTGGATCCAAAATTTTTATAAAGAAAGATTTTAGGAATCCAGATTTTATTAGAGATTTTTTTTTTATGAAAACCTAAATACTGAGTTTTATTTAAAGAAATTTTTTTTTCCCAATTTCCACCACACTAACATTTAGTATAGAATGAATCACTTTGAGGAAAAAATAGTTATTACTAAAAACTGGCTTAGAATGAGTATAACCAAATCAAAAACTATTCCTCAGAGATCAAATTTGGGAATACATCATATTAAAGTTTTCCTTACTAGAGGTAAAGTTTTACAAACACTTCCTCAAGGAAAATATTTCTGACTTTAGTTTAATAACCAATTATTTATCCTCAAAAACATTAGTTTTATAACTAGATTTATTCTTTAAAATATTTTTCTAAAAAATTACATTTTTAAGATCGTTAGAAAGTTTATCCTTATCATAATTAACTTTATCAAGGTTTTTATAAAGACTTTTAAAATAAAAAAATTTCTTATCAATATCTTTTTAAAGATCTGATTCTCCTTTAGTTAAAATAGAAATTATAGAATTTTACTTATCCATGTTTTTCTTGAGTTTATAATTTTCATTATCAAGAAGTTTATCAAACCTAGATACTTATTTATAGATAGGTAATATAATATCTTCATCAAAATAAGATTCTTCATCTAAAGACTTATAGCGTTTACCATTAGTATAATTTTCATTCAAGGATACATTAGTGGTAGATTCTTCATTGTGTGCCTTGGCCATTAGATAATGTTTTTCAATGGGTAGCCTGGCTAGTAGACTAGGATTCTTCTGATCAGAAGATTCATACTCTAAGGATTCATCTGAAGAGTCACCACCACTGGTACTCCAGTGGCTTTCAAAACATTCTTATCATTAGCCTTGTAATACTTCTTTCTATTACTCTTAGAATGAATTTCCATTATATACTTTTTTCTTAAACATAGGAGAATCCATCCTGATATTCCCTGCTCTTTTTCATTCATAGAAAGTGAATTCTAATTCCTTTTATTTTCTTTCTTTCTTATTATATCTATACTGAAAGTCTTTCTTTACAACTATATTGTTCAGTATTCAAGAAAGATTAGCTAGTTTATTCTCACTATGTTCGCTTTCACTAGATTCAGATAAAATAGTGACTTTCTTAAACTTGGATATTATAACCCTTTCCGGAGTCATGGATTTAGTAGTAGTAAAGGCTACACTTCCATTACCATTTTTCTACTCATTTATATCATCATCTCTTTTTATTCTTGTCTCATGTTGAAGAAGAGTTAAAAAATCTCATCAAGATTAATTTAAGATACTTTCCTATTCTCATCAATAGCTATTCTCGTAGATTCAAAATCATTAGTCATGATATCTATAATATTTTCCATAAGTTCCTCATCATCTAAACCTTTATCAACCATATATTTTAGACTGTTAACAATTTTCATAAACCTTTTTTTTCAACTTACATACTGGTTCTTCATAAGGAAATATAAATCCAAGATATTCTGCTCTAAGCATATCTCTTTTTGTTTCTATAAATTTGGATGAACCCAAATGAGTAACCTCTGATTTCTTCCAGATACAGTTAGCATATTTACAAGAAGAAATATGACTATAAATATTCCTAGTCATAGAACACAACAAAGTATTGCATACCTTGTAGTTTAGTTGATATTATAACTTTTCTTGATTGGTTAAAGTTCTGACTTTCGTATCAGGAACGTTGTAATCTTCAGCAAGAATAAAAAAATCCCCCTCCATTATTAATAACAAAAGTCTTCATATTATCTCGCCAATATTAATAATCATTCCCAACAAATATAGGTGGTCTGGAAGGATTTAGATTATCAATGGAACCAATATTTATTCATTTCATCTAAAATAATATATCTTTCCACAGAAACCTATTAATATTAAAAGTTTGTAAACAAAGATAAAAATTCCTAAGAAAGGAAAAAAAATATTCAGAATAATGAAAACTTGAGCAAGAAAACTTATATGTGTGTATAATTATTTCAGAGACCTGCTATGATACCAATTGTAGGATCCAAATTTCAATGTAGATTCTCAAATACAAGAGGGGGTGAATTGTAAGTTTAAAAGCTTTCATTTTTAACCTTAAGAAAAACAATGTTTAAAAAGTCAAACAAGATAAATTCGCAAGACTTATTTTAGTTCTACAAACTTACTAGGTTCTGGAAAAATTATTCCAGAAATAAAACTTAAGGAAAGTTTACAAGGAAAAGATTCTAACTTAAAGCATATATAATCTTACTTATCAGAGTATAAAAAAGTACAAGAAAGTATATGAAAGTTATACTTTATTCCTTTATCAAAATACAGCGGAAATAAAATTGAAACAAAACAAGTAACAAGTATCAAATATTTTAACCCAAAGAGAAGGGTATCCATCAACTTTGGATAAAGGTACCTTGATTTATACTTTCAAGAAATTCTATCATACCCACACTAGGGTAATCCCTCGATAAGAATATCAGAATCTATCTTGTTATCCCCATAATCCCTCAAACTTTAAGGTAGTCGGAACCTCCGTCTTCCTATACATGGAAGTCCTCAAAATTTAAGGTAGTCAACACATCTATATCCTTATCCATGGAATCCCTTGATTGTACACATCAACAATTAGAGTTACACAAAGCAAGCTGAACAAGATGTTCAGTACACACATGGAATTAGAGTCTCTCTCTCTAGAAATCACTTTAGCAGCATGCAATCTCTAGATAATTCTCATTGTTGTATGATATCGTTCAAAAGAGCTCCTATTTTTAGTCACTTCTCCAACGGTCAGTTCCCTCCTCCAATGGTCATATTTTTATTTTTATTTTGGAGGGACATGTACACATTTCACTAAAACAAAGGTTATTTGGAAATAGGTTGTACGAAATAATTTCATAACTATAACAAGTGTAAAACTAAGTTTGCTTTACCAAACCTAATTTTTCAAAGTCTAAGAAAATTAAAGTTTGGAATATGACCAAATAAACATTTAGAGAATATAGATCATAGATATTAAGATTCTATTTTCCAAGAAACTCAGAATTTGAATTTTGAAGAATTCGGAGTCTGAATTGTGAAGAATTCGAAGTTTGAATTATAAGGAATTCAGAGTCTTAATTCTGATGAATTCAGATTCTGAATTATGAGGAATTAAGAGTCTGAATTCTAAGGAATTCAGAGTCTAAATTATGAGGAATTTGGATCCTAAATTTCAGGGAATTCAGATTCTAAATTTCAGAGAATTAAGAGTCTGAATTTCATAGAATTTGGAGTCTAAAATTCAGAGAATTTGGAGTTTGAATTTTAGAGAACTAAGAGTTTGAATTTCAAATAATTCAGAGTCTGGATTTCAGAGAATTTGGAGTCTGAATTTGGAACCTAAAAACAGAATACTCAATATCGAATAATTTATAGAATTATTAGGATTTATATATGAAACCGAATTTTAGACTTAGGAATAAAATGAGTTAGATTTAGAGAAACTATATAAAGAACAATGAAAACATAGGTAAGTATAAATTTCCTTGGGGAAAGAAAATTTTCTTTATTAAGATAATTCTTAGGAAAAATATAATTTTCCTTAATATAGAGTGTTTGTGATTTTCAAAACATAGAGGAATGGAAAAGTAATAAGGAAAAATTATTGAATCAACAAGTCACAGGGCCACAGTACAGGTTAGACTTTTGTAACAGAGTAGACCCATTAGAAGCAGGATCCATAACCCTCTTTGATTAGAGGTACAAGTCTAGTTGCCTCATTTTTAGCTTATAATCTTTTTGATATTGGGTCTTCCCATAGTTTTATATTTTTTTCCATTGTGGAGATTCATGGGATTTGTATCTTTACTTTTCATGATTTCAGGATGCTAGACACTCTATTGTGGATTAGGACAGCTAGTGTATGTTAGTGCAAAGAGTTCCCTCTTGAGATTGGTTGGTGTCACTTCTTGTGGGACCTTTATGTCTTAGAGATGACCAGATTCAATTTCATTCTTGAAATGAAATGGTTTGTCTCCTTTCATGCCTTTTTTGACATCTATCACTGTAGGGAGAGTTTCATGTCACCATAGGGTGGATCTTTTCAATGAAAGGGTGAATGGGATGTCCAAGAGAGCAGAGATGGACCCGAGTATCATGGGTTGGGAGGAATTTTAGCCCAGGTATCTAGTTTATATCTAGATGACCAGGGGACTTCACATATGGAATTTCCTCCAGAAGTGGATCGTTTCAGGTATGTCTTTTCGGATTACTTTTCAGGTTTTCCTCCAAAGAAAGAGGTGGATTTATCGTTTGATCTTGTTTCAGGAGCAGCACTGGTATCCATTCCTCCTTATAGGTTGGCTACACAAGAGTTACAGGAGCTCAAGAAGAAATTGGAGAAGTTTTAGGAAAATAAAATCATCCGACCCAGCACTTCTCCTTGGGTTTCACCTATTATTTTTGCGAAAAAGGTGGAAAGTACCCTTAGAAATTGTGTGGATTATCATAAGATGAACCAGTTGACAATCAAGAATGGATATCCCTTTTCAAGGATTGATGATATCATTGACCATCTTCAAGGATCCTGGGAGTTCTCAAAGATTAAATTGAGATTTGGTTATCATAATTTACATGCTAGACCATCATATATACGTCTTACATCTTTTTTGAGTAGGTATGATCTATATGAGTATTTGATTATGTCGTTCGGTCTCACGAATGTGTTGTAAGTTTTCATGGAATTGATGAACTGAGTGTTCCATCCTTACTTGTATTCTTTTATGGTAGTATTTGTGGATGATATCTTGGTTTAATATCACACTCAGAACAACCATGCCATCCATCATCAGATTGTATTGAGTACATTGAGAGAGCATCATTTATATGCAAGGATTTAAAAGTTACCCTTTTTTTGGACAAGATTCACTTCATGGCTCAAGTCATCTTAGAGATAGGAGTATTAGTAGACCTAGAAAAGGTGAGAGTGGTAGTTTCCTAGGAGCAGCCAAAGAATTTCTTCGAGGTACATAGTTTTTTGTAGTTATCTGGTTGTTGTATATGCTTTATTCAGGTTTTTTCATGATTATCAACACCACTAAATGGCCTGACTAAGAAGGGCGTGAAGTACTTGTGGAAAGATTTCTACGATCCAGCCTCTCAGAAGTTGAAAGGGATATTTACTTCAGCACGAATAATGATTTTGTGGAAGCCGGTAAAGACATACAATGTTTATTGGGATGCATTAGGCATCAGGCTAGGAGTAGTGCTTATGTAGGGGGAAGGAGTTTTTTCATATAAGTCTTAATAGTTGAGGCCACATGGAAGGAATTATCTAACACACAATCTCAAGGTGGTTATTGTTTTTTATGCTTTACACTGTTAGAGACATTACTTTTTGGTAGGTCATTTTTTTGTGTACACTACCCAAAAAATCCTCAAGTATATCATTACTCATCATGATTTGAATTTGAGATAGTGAGGGTGGGTTGAGTACCTATATTATTTTGACATTGATCTTGCCTACATGCCTGGGAAAGGCAATGAAGTAGATGATGCATTGAGTATGAGAACTTAGATATTGGCAGTTCAGGAGGCCAGAAGTGAGTAGCATCTTATGTCTCTTTTCTCTGAAATACATTTGGAGGTGCACAAAAAACAAGGGAAGATGTTTCTTTCTTCTATAGTTGTTACCTTTACTCTATTAGATCGAGTGCGAATGAGGAAGCTATCAGATTCCAAAGGCCTAGTTCTATGGGAGAGAGTTTCAGGAGAGGACCCTAATCCTAGGTGGACCATAGGCGAGGATGAGGTTTTGTATTTTCATGGGCATGTATTGGTGGAAGCAGACATATGTGAGGATTTGTGGCATGATTTTAATTCCTAATTATGGTTACTTAATCCTGGTGTCACCAATATGTATCAAGATCTAAATCTTCAGTATTGGTGTTCAGGAATGAAGGGGGACATAGCTGGTTTTGTTATGAGATGTTTCACCTATCAGCGGGTTAAGGTGGGGCATCGATGACTGATCGGACTGTTACAACAGTTACACATTCCCGTGTGGAAGTGGAATGATTTCACGATGGATTTTTGTGATAGTTTTACCAAGGTCACCTCGAAACAGTGATGCGGTGTGGATTGTAATCGATAATCTCATGAAGGTTTCAAATTTTCTACCGATTAAGGAAACCTTCAGTGTTGATGATCTTGGAAGGTTGTACATCTGAGAGATAGTACGTTTTCATGGGGTTCTTCACTCCATCATTTTAGATGGGGATGCTCAGTTTACTTCTCATGTCTGTAAGGGAATATAGATGTATTTGGGTACATAGGTACTTCTGAGTATAGCTTACCATCCCCAGACAGATGAACAATCTGAGCACAGAATTTAGGTTTTGAAGGATATTCTTCGGGCATGCATCATGGATTTTAGGGGATCTTGGGAGACACATACACCTGGTGGAGTTTTCCTACAATAATAGTATTCAAGAAATGATTTAGATGTCACCTTATGAGTATTTGTACGATAGGTCATGTCGGTCACCCCTATGTTGGCTGGAGGTAGGAGAGATAGCTATTTCAGGACCTCATCTTATCTAGGAGACAATTTAGTAGGTGGAGTTGATTTAGAAGAGGATGGATAATGCATAGTCTCAGTAGAAATCTTACATTGATCGATGGAGATGACCTTTGGAGTTTGAGGTTGGAGATCAGGTTTTCCTACGTTCCACACCGAGTTTAGTACATATAAGGATTAGGATATAGGGGAATCTTTCACTGTGATATGCCAGGCCATTTTTGGTTTTAGAGGGATTCGGGCACATTGCCTATCGGTTTCAGTTACCTTAGAGGTATTGGGCTATGCGTGAATTATTTCATGTTTCTCAGCTACAGTGTTACTTTTCAGACCTTTCTCATGTTTTTTCAACTAGAGGAGGTTGAGTTGGAGGTGGATGCATCCTTCAAGGAGCACCCTATTCAGATTGTAGATCGTAGCGTGAAGGTTCTTCTTGGATGGTCTGTTCCATTGGTATGGGTGTTATGGCAACACATGAGAGTGTAGGACGATACTTGGGAGAGAGAGGTCGATGTGTGATCACAATGTCCAGAGTTGTTCACATATTCTTCTTCACCGCCCTTGGAAGGGAAATTCGGGGACAAATTTCTTTAAGGGGGGGAAGTTTGTAAGAAAACAGGTCTTATTTTCAGTTACGGATCTTGATTTCAGGTTGTTTTTAGGAAAAATGAAGAAGAAAAATAAATTTTATGAGTACACACCTTTTAAATCCATATACATGTCATGTACCTATTTGTCGGGTAAAGGCTATGTAATGGCTGAGTACATGGTTTTGTGGTGACCTGGTAGACCACTTAAGTCGGGGTCGGTTGAGGCTGATATACAGCATGTAGTTTTAATGATAATTCCATGTAGTTTTCTTTTTATTTGATATATTAGAGCGGGGTCACATCTTATGTCCTAATATGTCTTATTCTCCCTGTGGTTCATACAGGAGAGTGATGGGATGACCAACGAACTCCAAAACCCTCCTAATTCTCTATCTGATCTTCTATTGAGACACCTTCGGGTGCATTGGAATCCCACTGGTGAGTTCAAAAACTCCCTAGAGACTTTCTTCTTGATTACTCATCTCTTGTAAGTTATTCAAGGTTGGGTTTTTTTCACCGTTTTATAGATCTACGCCGATTTAGGCCGATTCAAGGGCTAACTTTCAAGTATATCAATCATACTACATTGAGGAAGGTTTTTTGTGCCTTTAATTGTGTTTTATTGGATTATATATTCTGAAAGTTCCATATACCCACATTTGTGGTATTTCTTGATTTGGAATTTAACCTTGTTTATCACTTTCTATGGTTTGTTTAATTGATAAAGGGTAGTTGTTTCTGTATGAAGTTAGATACCTTGTTTATGGGACACCCCATGGGTGAATTTACCTTATTTGACTATTTAGGGTCATTGGTCTATAATTCTTGTGAGGCATGACATGGTTTCCCATGCCTTGTATTGTTATGATGGAGTTATTGATTATATAAAATACATGTGAAACACATTGTAAATGTTTGACCAAGGGGGATTGGACTTTGAGAGCTTTCCAAAGGGGTTAGACCATGAGATCTTCCCAGGTGGTCATTTTTATTTGATTAAATGAATGTCATACCCAAAGGGATTAGACCATGGGAGCTTCCAAGGTGTTCATTTATAATTGTTTTTGTTATGTTATACTAAAGGGGTTAGACTGTGAGAGCTTTCCCATACGGTCTTATTTTAATGAATTTATGGGTTGTTTTATCAAAGGGGATAGACCGTTAGAGCTTCCTAGAGGGTTGTTTTTTAATGATTTTATGGTAGGTTATACCATAGGGGATAGACTGTGAGAACTTCCCAAAGGGTCACATATGAATAAATGAATTATTGTGACATGTCTTCCAATCCAAAGCACCATCTTGGGTTCGATCTTACTTGATTGTTTAGATGGTCTTATGAGACATCTGTTTTGTTACATACATAGGGGATACAAAGACTATTCTAGATCCAAAGGATTACATGATTCAACAGATTTAATAACAAATTTAAATGAATGTAATTGAAAACTTTTGGATTTTTTAATTTTGAGTTATTTTTAGTTTATTTGTTAATTCTTGAATATTACCGGCTATATATATTTAATGACAATTATGCAAGGATCTGTTGGTGGTTTCCTACTGAGATTAATCTCACACCATTTTTGGGTCATTTTTTAGACCTAATAATATTATATGATTGTAGGTATAGATAGGGTAAATCTCCCTTCTTCATCAGGTACTTGATTGTTGTTAGAGCTAGAGAGCATGGGACCAAGTTAAGGCTTGTGATGCTCTTGGAGTTTACTTGCTTTTCTATATTTTGGTTTTTTTATTGTATTTCTAGCATTGTGACTTGTTTGGATACTTTCCTTGAAACATTTAACATGCATAATTGATATATATATATATATATATATATTCACCAATTGTTCTATTATTATCAGTCTTTCATTGTTTACTTCAGTTTTATGGTATTATTGCTTCTGCAATTGTTTACCATTTTTTTTATATGTATACTCTACCAATGAGGGCATAGTTTTCTTGTTATCATACCTTATCCCTCACTACTAGTCGGCATCCTCTGGAATTTGGTAAAATGCGCCCGAGGTTATGTGAAAAACTGGGTTTGGGGAACCTATGGGCAGAACCCAGATCCATAACGTTACATGATATCATTTACCTTACCATTTCAATTTCAAATTACTGATTCATTATATTGATTAAGAGAGTGAAAAATATGTTTTGAAAGATAAACAAGTGTATAACCCCTCCCACATGACACACTTGATGAGAAAGGAAAGATCTCATACCTAAAATGAAGCTTTATGATTCACTTCTTAAGGTTGAAGTAAGAGGAAGGCCACCAATGTGCATCACAATAAAGTATATCACCCTTAAGAACCTAGATCACAACAACCACATCATTCTCCCATAAAAAACACCCAAAACTGATATTTATCTTAATAAAAACTTCCCATACAAGGAAAGAAGGGGGGACTGTGAAAAGTAAGAGAGGAACTCTCCTAAACTACCATAGATCAATCCTCCAAGGTCAAGGTTGAAATACCCTAAAAGGTGGATGAAATAGCTCCTTTTGATTAACTTGGTTCACATAATAAATAATGGAAAGGTTGGAAAAGTGATTAGGTTCAAAGGGATTTTATAATTTATACCCATTCTGCAAAACATAAGACCATGACATAGCCTCCTGGACCATGTTGTTGAAGGGATGAAAACTAAATGACTATGGTGAAAACAGGAGTGAATTCACCAAAGCCTACTAGAAAAATACACATCATAGATCTATAGATATCTTTACACCACATATCTGGAAAATGGGGTGAGACACCATGGCATAGCCATGACCACTACTCCACAAACCCCTTCTAACCAAGAGGACGGATACAGCGCAGACAAAGACACTATAACAAGGGACCAAAAAACCATGAAGTTGGATAAACCATATCCCATATTAATTGTGAATCTATGGTAGAATTGTCAGTAGCACCAAAATCCACTCAAGCCTCCCATTATGCTGTAGTGGTTTCTCCTATTCCACAGTATCTACCCCTACCACATTGCTTTTGGCTCCACACTATAGAGATCCTACCAGTTTGATTTTCTAACTGTAACATCTCCTCCACTCTCCTACTCCTCTGGACCTCCCTTGGATTCCTCCACTACCATAATTCCTGAAAAAGAAATTGGTTGGAAGGTCTGGACCATTATAATTAATCCTTAAATAAAATAAATGGTTCCACAAAATGTTTCAAAGTTCTGTGAAAGGTCATATTATGTGAATATAGTAATCATTCATGCAATTTATTTCATAGTATCCATATATAGCTTTAAATACCCTATTTATCGTTTATTTAAGGGGGTTTTGACCTTTGGACTTCAAGTAGAATCTTTTAATTCACAAAACTACATCTACTATGATCAAAAATTGAAATGGATTCCTATAGGTATCCATTATTTTTTAATATCTTTCCATGAGTACCTTAGAACCTAATACCAATGTGGTGATAACATTTTCAAGGGATCACACCCTTTGGGATAGAGTAAAAATATTAGTTCCATATTTGGTTTTTTGATACCTCTATATTTCGCAAAACCCACCCCATAAGAACCAAGGAACCACCCATAGGAAAGAAAAACATGTTTCATGAAGGCCTTAGCCTCAAAAACCCAAACTTAACAAAACCCATACCCTTAAAAACCTCAACCCTAATAACCCTGAATAGTTCCTCCTTTTAACAAACATACCTTCTCAAAATTTGAGTTATCATGGTCCTTATTCTCGTTTGAACCGATTTCACTCATTCCCCAATCATATATATGAATGTTATCATCAACCTTCATGTTTGAGCCCTTTTCTCCAAGAACTCCATGGATAATATCATCACATATTTCTATTAATAATATGAACCATAACATTGATGCACCTGCATGATTCCCCATAGGTGGAATCATCAACGGAAATAGGTTTTTTTCCTTCAATACGGGTCGATGTCATATCATTCTCTCCTCCCACTCTAATTGGGAATGGGTATCCCCTAGTGTAATCCCTATCAAACTTCCATGCTATAATAATTTAAACTAAACATCACTCACATCCAATCTACAAGAATTTAAACTACATAGCACCACATCTAAGCTGCAAGACTTTAAACTGCATAGTATCTAAGTCCCAGTCGTATGATTTTAAACTACATGGAAATGTCTTATTTTTATGAATTTAAACTATATTAAAATTTCCTCAATGCATGATGTTAAACTGAATCATTACCATGTGTGACATACATAGGATTCTTCATGTAAAATCATGAGATTTTCCCCCATCATTTCAAGAATATACTATGCATAATCCCCACATCATGCCTTATTTCTGCTCCTTATATGATGTGAGTTTCCTCACTGCATGACAATAAACTAAATGGACTGTTCCTTTCACATGACCTTAAATTGTGCACTCAAACTATGTGGGTTTTGATCTCTATATCCTAATACAGTATGTAGGAAACCTCCTTCAGATTCAATCTCAATTCCATACCAAACTTGTATGTCTTCCCCCTGAGAGGTGAAAACCCAAATGTGTGATCATATTCCCCCTCTTGGTGTACACCTAACCTCTCACCACCCAAATTTGGGGTCTCTACTAGACCTTTATGCTTCCATGCAATGCCAACATATATTCAGCCTAGTACTCAACAAGTGTACATGGGAAATGTCACCATAAGACTTTAAACCTATGATTATTTCCCTATGAGACTCTAAACAAATGAAAATTTCCCCACAAGATTTTAAACATGTGACCATGTCCCCTTATAACTTTAAACCTATGACTGTATCCCCATAAGACTTTAAACTTGTTACGTATTAATTTAAACCTATGACCCCACCAAATGCATTGTAATCTCTACCTTGTGTGGAGAACATGGTATGCCTGAGGAAATGTTCCTAAGATTCCTTACACCCTTGGCATAGGTTTCCCTATTCTGGACATGGTATTTCTTGGGTTACATACCTAATATTTCTCGCATGAGATTTCCTCGATTCCGAAAGTGGATGACTTCACAGATTCCCAATACACCCAACATCTATAGATGTCCAAACATGACCAATGTCCCCATAAGCTTTGACCATAGGTAGATACCCTATCATGATAGAAGAAGTGTAATTAAATAGTTTCCACTTAAAAAAAATTTCTAGAATGAGATTCATGATCATGAATCACATCTTTGATTGAGACCTAGATTAGGTGATGAGCTCTAAGGAGGAATCCATAGAAAGAGGAATCGACATCTCATCAACCCATTCTGATCAAGGGACTAACATCATCAACCATGGGTGTAAAGGCTTCCCACATTTGGAAAGTGGGAATATAGTGAAAAACCCTAGTGGAGGAGGTGAAACCAGTCCAAGGATGAAGACCTCTCCAGGAGAGGTGGAGAATTCACATCACCACACTCGATGCGTGCTTCAAAAGAAAGCATTAGAAAAAATAATCATGAAACTGATGTGAAACTATTCCCCTTCAACTGTGATAATATGATTAATATGGGGAACTATCATATTTGGACATCACCAGACCGAGACATTCAGCATCGGGCCTCACCAAACAAAATAGTGATCTTGACATGGATATATCCTTCTACAATTGGGGGAAAATGAAAACTTTTGGGAATCCCCAGTACAAGATATCATCAACAAAGATCCTCTCTCTACCTTAGAGAGTATGAATTATTTTTGTCACATTGGGCATCACCTTCATTAGACATGTACTGATGGTTGAATTCATATGTCCCACAAGACTCGGTTTGTAGGAAATGATTGATGACCCACTTCCAACAGGAATGGGGGATGGAGAACTGATGATGTCTAAATCTCACACAACTACTCCTCGGCCACTATGATCACCACTCCAATATTAATCGAGTTACCTCACCCCATATCCCCCTTCGAGCTCATTTAGTGGAGGGTCATCAATGCCCTGGTTCATCATTTTGAATTTTAAGGTTTCATACCAACCAAGTACATGGCCTAGTAAGACCTAGAAGCGTCAAAACCACATTGGAACTACCACCCTCAATGGCTTCATAGAGGACCTCCCCCCCCCATGTCTCAATGATGAACTATTTCAGGATCCTCTCCCTATGAAATTCCAATGGCTCACTCCCTTGCACCGAGGAGGTAGGGGATATATGGGTTGCACCACCCATGACCACTTCCTAATATCTACTTAAGAGGGATCCCTCTCATTTGTGTTGATAATGCTGAATGGATCCACATTCTGATAAGCGTAATGATCATATCCCTACTCCTCCAGCCCCAGTCCAGAACACCCAACACCAAAGATGGGGGTAGTCCACAAGTCCTTATTTATAGGAGGACTCCCCATTAGCTCTAGTAGACCCTTACACAATTTTCCCACCTCATACTACCCTCAAAACCACTATATGGGAGTCTCATCTTAACCTAATTGGGATCGAGACCCCATCCACTTATTAGGATGTCCAAGTTTACTCTCCCCATCATGGGTTCCACTAAAAACTATCATGTTTCATCCATGAAAAAGTACTCCATCACAGTGTTCCTAGTCACATCATAATCAATAAACAAATAAGTACTTATCATTTTAAATAATTTACATACCCTAAAGATATATCCCAATGTAGGAAGGAAAACAATCACCATGGGGGCCCTACCCACAGAGCCAAATATAGCATGCACGAAAGATATCCATGTGAACCCCAAAGGATTTTACTTGGGTAAATATTGCATTTTTAGAGGAAATAATAGGGGTCACTTCATGTCACCACTGATCCCTCAAATTATGAGGTGATAGATGACTTGAAGGAAGCACCTCCTCCCTTACCACTAGAGATGGGGGTAGGAGCCCATTCATTGAGGCTCACCATTCTAGAGGCTACGGTCTATAAAGTACCTCGATCCCTCCATGGGAATGTGAATGTAGAGTATGTCTTAGTTTTATTATAGGTACTCTATATGTAAATATCCTTTCCTTCATCATCTTTCCACCTTTCTACCTTCACCTTGTAAGTAAGGGAGTGTCAAGGTCTTGATTGGCGACCTCTAATGATAGTGATCACTCTACTGAGACATAGAGGGATGATGCCCTCGCTAATCATCAATAGCTCATAGATTCCCCATCCTATATGAAAATGGTCATTAATATATCCCCTCATCCATAAGAAATTCCAACATTTCAGGGATGGTTGACCTGGGTAATGACCCCTCAGAAAGAAAACCAATAGAAGAGAAATTTTACATCACTGCTACCCCTAGTTTCCCAACCATCGTCGATTAAATATTAGGGTGATCATGAATATGACTAGAATCTAGATAATGGGGAGGAATATTTTGGGGAGTTACTTTTATTCACTTAAATGAATTTTTAAATCACTCGAGGATATAAAAATAAAAATTTATAGTCACCTAGAAAAACTAACTTCTAGAACACAAAATAATGGTAAGATGGGGTTGATCCTAAGAGGAAAAGGGTTATAAGTGTTCGATATCCTCCACATTTTTCATGATTTATTAAACTAAAATTAAGATAACTAACCTAATTTGAGAGGTGTGATTATACTCACTCAAAAATATTAAATATGATAAAGAGAATAGAGTTTATATTGATTGTGGTTTTTAAAAATATTTATACCAAATCCATTATCCATGATAATTATTGGGGTAACTAGTGTTTCTTCTCATCCTCAACTGGAACTATCTATATCAGCTACATCCAATATCAAGGTTTCCTATAACCAATTTAGATTCATGATGTTTAATCTTGAAATAGAAGTAGAAGTTAAGGTCATATCTTTCTCTCACACTCCCCTTGACCACATTGAGGTTCATCCTCTAAATACCATCACTCTCGCTAGATAATTAGAGGATATAAATTGTTTATAATAAAAGTTATACTAATTAAAAAATGATCTTTTATATACTCATCCCATTTATCAAAATATCTCTTCCATTGAATATTTAGTTATTCATGAAGAATCTCACAACCAATATTAATACTATGTATTTGAGGAAAGTAAATAGAAAATTAGATCAAAAATAAAATATTTTCATAAAAATGAAAATATATTCTATTACTTTTGTATCGATATATGAATTAAAAGTTACATAGTGAAAAGAAAAACAAAAAATGAAATTCCTAATCATGTAGAATCATGGTTTATGGTGACTCTTTCTCCTCCACTCTCACTTCAGATACTGGATAGATATCTCACCCTTCCCTCTTGAATTAGCATCCTAACTAGTAATAGAACCTCCTCTTGTTCTTTAAAATTCTTGGTTCTAGTCCCTTTGGGTCTCAATTTTGATCTCAGTAGCAGCTCCCCATTTTATTGAGAGAATTCTCTCTACTTTAAATTTTAAATTCCTTTTCTCCCTCCATTTTATTCACTTTTATTTTTTCTTCTACCAACCAAAATCTCATGTGAAAAATAGACCCCCCCCCTCTCCCCATTTAAATTATTCGCAATATTTATCAATGGGAGAGGGTATATTTGTTGAATGTTCTCTATAGTATGTTCATTAAATCTGTTTTTGAATTTTTTTTCTCTCTTACTCACGGACTATTCCAATATCCAATTTTTAGATGAGGCCTCCACATACCTACTATTTAATGTTTCTTCATATTCCATCCTATATAATATGAGAGAACAAAATCATTAGGAATTTTAATTTTTAGGTATCCTAAACCATATGATGTATACGGTTACTCTGTGAAGTTATCACATTGTCAATCATTTCAAATTAGATGTTTAGTTTACTATAATTTCTGCATTATAGCAGTAAACCTAGGTCGTCTCCCGATGGAACCTTAAATCATTAATTCAAAAATATGGTTGTGATTATAAAAATAGAAGTGGAATGGGATTTTGGAAAAAATGGGTTTTGATAACTTAATATTAAAAAGGAAAAGAAGTGATAAAACAAAGTGAAAATTAACAAAACTAATTAAGCGTGATCAACCCGAGGAATTCTCATGATACTCATCCTTTATCACTTCAATAGAAAGGGTATAGATATTTTAATCCCTGGTTTGTAACACCAATTTACATAATGTTACTTATTTTATGCTAGTATACCTCATAGGGTTTAGTCAAAAACACATAATGATTCACTAGATACCATTGATGATTGGGTGATTTGTGTTCGACTTCATAACTGAAACTCACTAACGAAACACACAAAGAAATAATTGTATTTTCTAGGTTTGTATGTTATTTATTTGTGATACTATGAAATAAATTGACATGGAATTGATAGTTATTATGTTATTTAAATTGACCAATATGAACCACACAAATACCACAATTGAATGAGGGAGGAAAAAGAGATGAATAGTGTGTGAAACATCACCTGAATGGGTACCCTGAAACATGGTCTTTTGAGTTTGAATATAACGTACCAGTCTATAACTCAATTAAATAAAAATATAGGATGAAGAAAAATAAAATACAACCTAGAATGAAAATGATCATTCAAAATAATACAAACATGAAGCTCGAGATTACATCATGTTCCTCCCTAGGTGATCACAAGGGGTTTAGAAACCTATGGGAGGGGAGGAAGAAGAAGATGTTGAATTAGAACTTACCATAGCCTCCATAAGTTCTAAGGATAATGATAAGACTACTTTGGGGATATAAAATGGTAGTATCTTTCCTCTTGGTCGAACTCCAAAATGGGGTGCCCAAGGTGCCAATTTATAGGGAAAGTGGGAAGTCATTTTGGGCACCCAAATTTTGTGAATCTGCTTAGTTTATGGTTTTGGGCGGTCAGAAAGACTTAAATCACTTTGGAAAAAACTAAAAAAAATTGTTTTATGACACTTTTTCTCTCTCCATGTAAAATATTTCTTCCAAATATTTTTTATAATAATAGATATTTCTAAAATATAGAGGCAAAGTTTTGACCCCATACAGATTCATTTTATTGGATATATTAGTTCGTATGGGCCTCCTAATAAACAATTAGGGCCTGGGTTACTTCATAAAAGTTGTATCCCACAGAGCTATGGATTGGGTTACAAAATTTAATACCATTTTTATGAAAGGATTTCTTAGATCATGAAAAATAGTCGACATGTGTTCATGTGTATCCATGTAGTTTGGCCCATTTTTCTTTCTACATCATCATGGGCTCTCTGAATCTCCTCCACCTTCAATGAAATCAACAAAACAAGTGAAATTACATTTTTAACAGTGAAAAGAACAAAATTATCTAATAAATTATGAAGTTAAATTTTTTATTATAATTATAATTTTCAATACGAAACTAGTTTAATACATTAGTATAAGAGTGAAATAAAATAGTGAATTATGGTATGATCACATCCCCAAACCAAAACATGTGTACTCCTGGGAAAAGTATAATATCATAATAATGTACCATTTCTAAATGAAACTTTTGAAAACATCCAAGATTATATCAAAATTAAATTCATCACGTATCATTTTTTGAACCAATTTCCCTTTAATGTTTCTTCTATCACATTCAAATTTGTTTAACTTCATTTGTTCACCCACGCAACATGTCACAACCTACCTCATCTATAAATTTTCCCACTTCAATCAAGGATCATATGAAAGTGGATTTATTCTCTTTTTCTATAGTTTATGGTATCTTACTATATTATTACCAATATTCTTAGTTCATTATTATAATAAACTAGTTTGATACTCAAGAGGACTTCCAACACGATGTTCTGAGGTTCAAGGGTTGGTAGGATTTAATGTTTAAAAATCTAAGGTAGAAGAGGAGTGTTTAATATATTACATAAAAAACATATCAAAATTCATCAAGTGTTCACAATTAATGTACACACTCAACCCCTCAAAAAGTGTATCACCTCCAACTCACTATCCCCATTTTCCATTTTTGTGGGTCACAACCAAGCAGTGGATAATAATGAGTGACCATTCTCTTTTATCCATTTTATTCTTTTGTTCTCTTTCTTTCAATGTATAGAACTATATTTTTTAATATATATAATTTTTTAGATAAATAAGGAAAAATTTGAAAAATAATGATTCAATATGGATTGTAAACCCACTACCTAAGAAAAATGTAGGCACCCTTTATACCAACCCATAATAATGATTTTCTCCCCTAAATTTTGATGGAAATACCCTCTCACCCACACTTTCTGAAAATAAAACAAGAATATACACAAGATAAGGATAGTTAAGGATAAATTATCTTGTAATGTGGCTACCTAATAGGAATTTTATAGTCTCTAAGGCTTAAGAAGGATAAAATTTCAAGGTGGCCAAAAATAGAGGTTAATTGTATAAATGGATTTTCAATGAATGATTGCCTCTATCATGAATGTAGCATACTCGAATCTTATGGCTTAAAATAGAATCACGGTGAGTTCTAGTTTCTTTACATGACCTAAGACTCTTAGGAAAGTTATTAAAATGAAGAATATTCAATAAAGGGATTATAATGTCTCTCCGATAAGGGATTAAAATATTGGTTCGTGATCATGAGACATGGGATTCAAAAATCCATTAAACACATAAGAATGATTTGAAAATACAAATTCCAGAAAAATATTTCATATCAGCATTCATTTGAAAAACATTTTTCCAAAAACAATGGAATTTTCCACACAATTGAATCAATAATGAAGAATGATTTTGGATATTCTTTTTAAGATCAATGTTTATCTAAAAACAGAAAATAAAAAAATCAAAAATGAAAACACATTTTTTTAGTTATTTTAATCCTAACTATGACATGTCACCCTCCCCCTCAAATAAAAATTACATTGTCCTCAATGAATGTATTTTAAATAAATAAAGAAGCAAATAAAGATGGGGAAAAGAGACATCCTACCATGTGGTGTCATATGTGGCATATATCAGTTGGATTTCCTCCATGATATTCTTTGGAAAGTCCTCATAGAAGTGTTTTAGACTCTTCCTATTGAGATTAAACATGTGTACACTCTTCTCATGAAAAACCTATATAGCTCCAAAAGGGTAAACATCAGTAATAGTATAAGTACTGAGCCATCGGGAACGAAGATTACCTCGGTGGATATTTATCCTATAATTATACATTAGAACCTCCTCACCGATATAAAACTTCTACTGATGAATTATCCCATCATGGATAGCCTTTGTCATCTCTTTTTAGATTCAGGAGTTCTCATATGCATCATGTCAAATTTCTTCCTACTCGTAAATCTGTTACTTCATTTGCTCACCTACATCTAAGAGATTCATATTACATTGTTTAACTTCCCAATATTAATGGTGTTATAACTCTATTAGGAGGTGACAATAATTTCCAAACACAATACTATATGGTGACATTCTAATTGGGGTTTTAAAAGTTGTATGGTATGCCTAAAGTGAATCATCCAAGTGCAACCTCTAATCTTTCCTATTGGGTTGTACCATTTTTTCCAAGATTCTCTTAGATTACCAATTTGATAATTATGTTTGTTCATAAGTTTGGGGTGATATGTTGTGGAGACTTTATGAACAACCCCATACTTACGAAGAAAATTCTTCATGTCGTGATTACAAAAATGTGAACCCTAATCATTAATGATGAATCTCAGTAAACCAAACAAACTAAAAATTAGGGACCTCACAAAATCAACAACCACTCAAGAGTCAACTTCCCTAGTGGAATTTTCTTCCACCCATTTAGGTACATAGTCAATAGAAAATAAGTTGTACACAAAGCAAATTGAATTTGGAAAAGTCCCCATGAAGTCAATGCCCCATGCATTGAATATATCACAAAATACAATGGGTTGTTGGGGTATTTCATTCCTCATTGAGATATTCCTTGGGTATTGACATCAAGTACATGAATTACAAGACTAATGGGAATCTCTATAAAATGTTGGACAATAAATTCCTGAGTCAAGGACCTTTCATGACATAATTTGAGTGCCAAAGTGACCCCCACAATCCAAAGTGTGGAAGAAGGTCAAAATAGAGGTGAACTCATGATCTGGGACACAACAATGAACAACTTGGTCACTACAAATTCTCCACAAATATGGGTCATCCCAAATGTACCATTGAGAATAATGCTTAGGTATTTGGGATTTTTAAGTGAATAAATTAGTGGGGACCCTATATTTTACTAGAAAATTCACAATTTCTGCATACTAGGGGGTATGGTCCACAACATCACAAAGGATATCATGAGGGAAGAATTTTCCAATGCGGAGGAGTGGGTAAACATGAAGGTTTAGTGGTGGGGAAATCCTAATAATTTGGTCACCTACCACATTTTCTACTACTATTTTATCTCTAATCACAAGTTTAAACTTCTGGAGGAGGAGCATCCACCAAATAAGGTGGGGCATAGCTTCAAGTTTTTTTAGGAGAAAATGAAGGGCAGCATGATCAGAAAAGTCTATTATTTTTTACCTAATAAGATATGAATGGAATTTTTCCAAGGAAAACATAATATAAAAAAGTTCTTTTTTAGTGGTTGTGTATTTTTCCTGGGTAGGGTCAAGGGTATGTGAGGCATGTGCAATGACATGAGGAGTCTTCTCAACCCTTTGTGATAAAACTTCCCCAACTGCTAAGTTAGAGGCATCACACATAAGTTCTAAGGGGAGATCCCACCTTGGTGTTTGGATTATGGGAGGTGATATGAGACTCATTTTTAGTGAATTTAAATCATCCACACAATTTTTATCTAAAAAAAATTCAGAATAATTTTACAACAATCGAGACAGGGGAAAGGTGATCTTACTAAAGTCTTTAATGAATCAACGGTAAAAATCAGAATGACCTAAGAAATATTTCACCTCATGATAACATTTTTGATATGTAAGGGTTTAAATTAATTAAATTATTGATTTATACCCTCAAATTTTCTCTTTTTAAATAACATTCCTAAGAGATATCCCCCAATAAACCATTAAATGGAATTTCTTTAATTTAATACAAGATATTTTTCTATGAAACGATGTAGGATAGAACCTAGGTGATCCAAAAAGTCATCAAAGGAAGTTCCATAAACTATGAAATCATCCATAAAAACTTCTATGAAATTCTTAAGGTACTCTGAAAATATACTCAATATACAATTCTGAAAAATAATAGGATCATTAAAAAGACCAAAATTCATTCTTATGTAAGTAAATGTGAAGAATGGATAGGTAAATGTTTTATTTTATTAATCCAAAGGAGCTATATGGATTTTAAAATAACCATAATATCCATCAAGGAAACAATAATGGTACTTACCAGCCAATCTTTCTAACATCTGGTCAATGAAAGGTAGAGTAAAGTGATCCTTTCATGTGGCTTGATTCAGTTGACGGTAGTCAATACAGACTCGCCAACTATTTTTCACACTTTTGGGAACCAATTCATCACATTCATTAGACACTAATGTTATTCTAGTTCTTTTAGGAACAATTTGAATAAGGATAACCCATTTACCATTAGACATGGGATAAATGATCCCAATAGTAGAAATTTACTAACTACCAATTTTACCACTTCAAGGAGAGTGGGATTCAACCCGCATTGATCCTTCCTTACGGGCTTGGCCTCATCATCCAAAATTATATGGTTCATAAAAATAAATGTTCAAAACCTAGGAATATTTTAAAAATTCCATAATATCACCTTTTTACACTCTCTAAAAATGTCAAGCAGTTTTGATTCCTTCTTTAGAGAGTGGTTATTGAAAATAATAACGGGAAATTGGTCAATACCCTTAAGATAGGCATATTTTAAATTAGATGGAAGTTGTTTTAAATACAACACTGGTGGCTTTTGAATTGATGTAGGGGATTTAGGGGGAGTGAGGTCTATGAAACTATCTATCTACTCATGTTTATTCTCTAAGGATATAGAATCTATTGATATGAGATTTTTAGAATCATCAGCGGTAATGGGTACCTCAGAATGAACACAATAATCAATTAAAGCACAAAATTTACACTTTCCAGAACCCACAAAACACTCAAAACATGAATAAAAACTCAAATCATACAAGGTTAAACAATAGAAAAATAAATTAGAGTATGGTTCAAGGAGAGAATTTTGTGTGTGTGTTTCGTTATAGATCACTTCCATCGAATAGACAAGGAGATTGTAGTGATCTTTAATGGGGTGTTTCAGGGAATCAAGAATGTTAAAACTTAACTTTTCTACCCCAGACTCCATGGACAGTGTACCATTATGAACATTGATGATCGTCTTTATTGTTTTGAGGAATGGACTCCCAAGTATGAGAGAAACATGTCCTTAGGTTTGGGTATCCTCCATCTCAAGAATGTAGAAGTCGGTGGGAAATATGGTATTCTTCACTTTTATAAGGATTTCATTGACCACTCTCGATGGGTGTGTTATGCTTCAGTTTGAAAGTTACACTATGATTCATGTCGGTTGAATCTCTTCAACCTGTAGAGAAGTGTGCATATAGTAAGGAATTACATTAATTGAAGCACCTAAATATATCATAGCATTTGAAAATAATGTCTCTTATTTGGTTAAAAGTATCATGGAAGTTCCTGGATCCTTTTATAAGGTTGGAATTACTAGTTAAATCAAGGTTGATACATTCCTTCCCAGGTTGACTATCTCATTCCCCTTCATCCTTCATCTATGGGTGCAAAGTTATTTAATAAATTTGGCATATCGCGGTATTTTTTTAGCTACATCTAGTAAAGGAATGTTAACTTTTACCTTTTTAAATATATCCATTATCTCCTTATCAATATCATTATCAACAAATTTCATATATTTAGAGAGTCTTTGGTGTAAAGGAAGAGAAATGGTTCGTTTGGTGGAATCCTTAATGAAAATTTATTTCGCATTTTTTTTTTGGTTTTTCAACATTTGAATCTTTTAATAATAAGGAAAGAGAGTTTTCAAGAGGGGACATAACTTTTAGTTATAATAATTGGAAGAAGAAAATTATTTACCACTACTAAGTGTTATTACACAAACATTACCTTTGTCTTTGGGAATATAAACTGGTTGGGATGGTAGTTGTCTAGATCCTTGCATCGTAATATCATCGATGGTATTTTCCAATTATCTCACTTGATTTTTTAGTTCTTGAATAGATAATTGAATGGTCTACTAGAACTGGAGGTTCTGGGTTTCCATTTTCTTCACCAGATCTATGAGTCTTGGTTCAGATTTCGGAGGAGGAGGATTGTTTCTTGATGTTTAAGGAAAAGAAGGTTTCATACCTTGGCCTTGTTGATACCAGTTCTCTTTAGTGTATCTTGAGTTTCCTTATTTTTAGTACTATTGTTGAGCTTTCCATCAGAGTTTTAGATTTGGTATAAATGGTTCTTTCTTGAAGGTAGATTCTTGTTGGAAAGGATTCCCTAGAACAATTGCTACACAAGAATCAGATGAATCATAAAGTTCTGGGAACTGGTTAGAAAAATGAGTGTTATCATAACAAATACCAAAATTTAATAGAATATAATAAGGGTGTGAGTTACCTTGTGTTATAGATAATTACCTTAGAAGGGTATCCATCCCATCAATTTTATTATCTAGCTTTTGTTCTAGGGCTGAATGACTTACCTCTTGAACTCTTCAGGTTGGTAAAACTGCATGTGTACCAAATTTTTATGCATTTTGAGCCATTTTGGATATTATGTCGTGACTGGCATATGTAATTTTATCAACTAGTGCAAAACCAACTATAGAATCTATCATTCCATGATCAGTGGGAAAAAGTCCCTCATATAATTATTGAATTAGAAATTTTTCACTAATTGGTGGTAGGGGAAACTTGAGAAAATTCTTTTGAATCTCTCTTAATATTCATGAAGGGTCTCTCCATGTGATTTTATAATGCTACAAATCTTTTTTCTAATTGATACATTTCAGGAGGCCAGGAAGAACTTTTCTAGAAAGATTCATTTAAGTTCATTCTAGCCCCTAATTGTGGTAGGTAGATAGTGTATCAAGTCTTTGTCTACACCATCAAGGGAGAAAGGGAATACCCTAAACATAATGAGATTGTCAGATACATTTTTGGGTTTCATTGTTGAGAACATTATGAGAAACTTCTTAAGATGTTTTTAAGGTACCTCGTCGGGAAGACCATGGAATTTGGGAAGTAGTTTGATGAGGCTTGATCTTAGCTCAAAGTTGTTCACTTCTTCAAGTTATTAGATGTACGTTGATTGGTACTTCACATCCATGGTGGACAGTTATTTTAAGGTTCGGTTATTTTCAACCATGTTTTATTAGGTTTCATTGGGTTATATTTTTATTGGTTTAGGAACACTTGAGGTTCCATAAGGGGTTCCTCAGTGTTAGTTTATTTACTTACTCTATATTACCTAATTTTTTAGTGAAGTTAATTTTTAATTTCTCAATCAAATTCAAGTAGTTTTTCATTTTTCTAATCGAGACATGCAAATAAGTTGTGAACTTTTTTTATATTTTTTTATTTTTATGATTGAATATGGATAAAATAAAATAAATTAAGAATTTTTAATGGAGAAAATAAAAGATAATGTTATACAATAGAATAATAGAGAGAGAAGAAGAAGAGATAGAGAGAGAGAAAGAACACACAAACAAAAAAACAAAAACAATAAAATGGGGGGAATATCAAAAGTAGTAATAAGAAAAAAAACTAATATAAGGGGAAAATGATCTTGGATTCCCATAAATAGTGAGAAAATATGATCGTGTTGTTGAGTGCATCAAATTAGATGTTTAGTTTACTAGAATTTCTATAGTATAGCATTAACAATAGGTCATGTACCGATGGAGCCTTATATCAATAATTCAAAAATATGGTTGGGATTATAAAAATATAATGGGAATGAGATTTTGGAAAACTTTTTGTTTGATAATTTAATATGCCAAAGGAAAAAAATAAAGTGATAAAAAAAAGTGTAAATTAAAAAAAATAATTAAGTGTGATCAACCTAGGGAATTCTCATGATGCTCATCCTTCATCACTTCAATAGAAAGGGTATAGATGTTTTAATCCATGTTTTGTAAAACATAGTTCCATAAAATTATTGATTTTATTCTAGGATACCTCCTGGGGTTCAGTCTAAAACACAAAATGATTCATCCGATGCTATCGATGATCGGGTGATTTGTGTTCGACTTCATAATCAAAACTCACCAAGGAAATATATGAAAAACTTAATGTGCTATACAGGTTTGTATGTTATTTCTATATGATACCATGAAATAAATTTACATGGCCTTTAAAGTTATTATGTGAGTTTAATTGACCATTATTAACCACACAAACACCAAAATTAAATTAGGGAAGAAAAAGCGATGAACGGTGTTTGAAACATCACATGAAAGGATACCCCCAAACATGATCATTTGAGTTTGAGTATAATGTAACAGCATATAAATAAATAAAATAAGAATATAGGATGAATAAAAACAATATACAATCTAGAATTAAAAATATCATTCAAAATAATACAAATATGAAGCTCGGATTACATCACATTCCTTTCCGGGTGATCACAAGGGGTTTAGAAATCCATGGGAGGGGAGGAAGAAGAAGATGTTGAATTAGCACATACCATAGACTCCAGAACATCTAGGGATGATGATAATACTTATTTGGGACTCTAAAATGGCAGAACCCTGCCTCTTGGTTAAACTACCAAATGGGGTTCCCAAGGTTCCAATTTATAGTCAAAGTGGGAAGTAGTTTTTTGCACCTTGATTTCTAGAATCCACTTTTCCTATCATTTTAGGTGGTGAGACATTGTTAAATCACTTTTGACAAAACTAAAAAGTTGTTTACCAACACCATTTCTATCTCTAGGTCAAATTTGGTGGCCAAATATAGTTTATAACAAGACATGTTTATAAAAAAAAGATAAAGTTTTAACACCTTGCAGATTAATTTTATTGGATTGATCAGTTCAGAGGGGCCTCTTAATGGACAAATTGGGATTGGGTTCCTTCATGAAAGTTGTATCACACGGATCTATGGATCATCTCAGAAATTTCCATCCCATTTTTAAGCACTGATTTCTTGTTTCATGAAAACTGGTAGAGATGTGTTCATGGGATTCCATGCAGTTTGGCCCATTTTTCTTCCGTATCATCATGGGCTCTCTGAATCACCTCCGCCTTCAATGAAATTATCAAAACCAATGAAATTTTCCTTTTTAATAGTGAAAAGAAAAAAATATTTAATCAATAATGAAGTTAATTTTTTTTATATAATTATAATTTTCAATACAAAACCAGTTTAATACATTGGTATAAGCATGAAGAAAAAATGTGAATCATGGTAAAATCTTGGTGCATATTTGTATGGCATGAAAAGTAGCCCGAAACACATGGTCATAGACTCAATTTCAGTCCAAAACATTTCTAATATCATTTAATTCACCTACATGATGTAGTAGAAACACTATTCCATAGGTTAACATTCATTTTATTCTTCAAATATGGCCATAGTACAACAATTTGGATGATGGTGTAGCCTCTTTTATTTTTATTATAGACAATAGTGGCTACAACATAGCACTTTAAATGATGGTTCAACATTCCTATTCTTTTTTCAAGCTCTAGTGGAAATGGAATATTGTCTAATCCATGGTTTAGTATCTTCATTCTTAGTTTTTTATCTCCCTAGTCAACTTTGTCTCATAGCCATGGTTGTGGTGTAGTGGAGCTCGAAATGGCAGTGGAAACTGAGATCTTCATCCCCATCCATGGTGATATTATGTAATAGCAAGAGTAGAGTGTATATCACATCAAAAATACCACCATTAGGGCTCCTTTAGTTTAGGAAATATATCCCATTTCTTCTATATCAAGATGGATCAGTGTCAGAGGAAGTTGAATGCCACTATACACCTCCTCACGTCAGTGAATATTTCCTACCATCACCATGTATAACTATCACCCACACACTGTTTCTCGCTCCCACATGCACACACTCCTTCCCCCATGACAACCCACATAGTTTCTTGACCATGTCTTCCTCAATCATGTGGTCATCTCTCTCTTTGGGGTGTCTTGGTCGATATTCCCTTCTAGTCCTACTAAGTGTCTTATTATCCCATGTGTTGTGGGTTAGCCCATCAACCCTTTTTTTCCCTAATCACCATTTAAAATTACAACCTACATGACACACACAAAAATACCAATAAAATTTAACAAGTATTTTTATTATTTTTATTTCATTTTCAAAAAATTATCTTGAAATAAAAATTACCCATAAATTATTATTACTAATTAAAACAAGTGTGTTATCAATTAAAAACAAATGAAAATTATCAATTAAAAAATTAAAATGTATGAAAAATATAAACACGCTAAATTCCTTACACTTATACAATGATTTTCCTAAAGCATAAATATCCACTATAGATTATAAGGGATACCCTCATTCTACCAATATTTAAAATTCCAAATTAATAAAACAAAACAATTTTCAATGGGAGAGAGAGAGAAATTTTAAGGGTCAAAAAAGAAATATGAGACCAAATCCTCACTCTATGAAATGAATTTTAAATTTCCCAAGAAAAAATGATAGATCTTCTTATCACTTTCATTCAAGACTCTGGATTAATTATTATTAAAATGTCAAGTTGTGATCAACCTCACCATTTTTTATTCTCTCATCACTCAAGGTAAAATATAAATGTGAAGTTTTACTCATTCCTTGAGTACATGTACCAAACTAATGAATTTTAAAATTCTATATATTCTCTACTTAGTAGAGAAAAATATCACTAAAAATCAAAGGACATTGAAATAGAGATCAGATGATTATAAGGTTATGGGATGGTGCAAAATTGATGAAAACAATTTAAGGTTCAAAAGAAGTTTATCACAAAAGTCATGAATGATAATCAAATTAAATATAATGAAATTTATCATTTTTAAAAATTGATAACTTCCACGCTTCCCAAGCCTAAGTAAGTCCATGTAAAATTAAAATAAATAATGTTTTACCCCTCTAATTTTTATTTATTTTTTAATTTTATCAGTTTTTCAAAAATTGAGTTAGAAAAAGTCTCATATCTAACACCCAACCCCAAATGATAAAAATCATTGGCCAAGTGATGGTGATTTTGACCCTCCATAACTCAAATCATATATATTTTTTGTTTTGTTTTTTAAAGGGGTAAACAATAAAAACATTGAAGGAAACAAAAAAATTATTCCAAAAATCCAATGAGAAACACACAACATATTATCTCAAAAAAACATATCCCTTTTTTCTATAAATCCCTCACCCCTCACACTTGTACTTTAGACATCATGAAAAACACAATAGTATGGGTAGTAATAGATAATTTTTCATGAAATTTGGCTATTACTATCTCAGCCCATTCATGGTATCTAAGAGAAAAAAAATGTAGGATTAACATTAGTTAGGACTTAAGGATAATAGATAAATCAAAAAATATACCTCAATAATTTTTTAAATTAAATTTTTGAAATCATTTTATTTGACAAGTTCAAATCCAAATCCAAGTGGGTAACATTTCCAAATTTTTCTCAAGAAATTTACATAGAAAATTATTGGGAAAATTATTCTTGAAAACTCTTAGGAATGTGAATATCTAATTAAATTCAATCACTCATTGAATTTTTCATAACAGAAAAACATTTAAAATGAACATTCTAAAATCAAATCATAATAATATGGAAGGAAATTATATATATATATGACTAAAAATAAAAACCCTGATTTATTGAATCTAAGTTCCTATACTTCACTCTAATAATCCACTCTCCCCATCTTACTTGTTCAATTCAATAAATTTTAAAATTCAATCATGGAATATTTAGTTTTTTTAAAATTCTAAGTATCACTAATAAAAATTAAGTACTAATCTAAGTGTTTGAATGCATATCTTCCATTTAATATTAAAAAAATATTATGGAAAATGGGGAGTAAAAGTGAAAAATGAAAATTAAATCTTACTACCCTAGATATAAATCTATTTTCCTCTTGTAGACTACAGCCTATAATCTTCATGGACCTTCAAATAAAGTCAAAATAGTGAAAACTCATGTTCTATGAATTTAGTTTTCATAAATTATGGGAGAGGTTACGCTACATCTTTAATTAAATCCTAAACTAAGAAATAGAATAAATAAAAACTTAGGTTTCCTCCTATAAAGAACTTTTATTTATCTTTTTAAGAAAGATCGTACCTCATTGATCTTGTAATAGAGGTAGGGTATAAAGTCAATCATCTCATATTAAGCCAATTTTTATTTTTATTGGTAGTATAGTGTACCTCTTCTATTGTTCCTCCTTCTTGAAATTTCTTTTTCTTCTTATTGAATGAATTACCAGGTAGTGTATAGCCCTAGATTTTGTAATAAAAGTTTGTGGGATTCCCATACCATGTACCACTCCTCATTTTATTCTTTGAGTGGTCATTGTTCTTTAAATTTTTCATTTAAATCTTCATTTTCAGTAGCCACTCTCTCTACTTCTTCTTCATGGAGTTTCTATTCCATGAGATCCAAACTATCATTCCAAATTTTAACATCCCTGGTCTCTTCCACCTAATTGTGGTCTTCTTCTTTGGTAGTGGAGGTTTCTTGTACTTATTCTTTCTCAATGGGAGGGAGTAACTAAAATCTATACAATTGTGATCATAAGATACATAAAATAAAGTTTTTCCAAACCTAGTACCCTTTTTTTATTTTTCTTCTTTGGTCGTCATTATTGTTGGTGTTGGAGGGTCTTCTTATTCAACAGGTTTAGAATATTTCTCCTCCATAAATCCTAGTATATTATCTATTAATTCAGAAACTCTTATCTCCATCTATTCTTATTATTATAGTATAGCATCTTCTTTGTCTTCATTTTCTTCTAAATCCATAATTTTAAGGAGGTTATCCATAAAAATGTCAAAATTATCATGAGGAATGGGTCTTACCTTTGAAACCTCAACCAAATCGGTCATGATCTATAAGAGTTTAAATCCCTCCTTAAACTTAAATTCCATGTTTAGGAGTGCCTCTTTTGTAATTGGGTTAATTTTTTGTTTCCATGGGATGCCTTGAACTTCCCATCCTTGGAATTGGATATCCCTATTTAGTTCTTCAATTCATTATGAGAGGTTTGAAAGTTAGATTTCCAATTGTATCTAGGATTTAATTTTCCTTATTCCTATGATCACAAACAAAAATACCCATCATTTAAAATAGAAAAAAATAAAAAAGAACCAAATATCAAATTATAAAAAAGAAAAGTGGGGGGAAAGAATTCTCTAACTATTGAATTTATAAACGCATATTACCTGAAAATAGCACCAGTTTTTACATCACCCAAAATCATCATTAATTTTCTTAGGGATATCAAAATAGAAATATATAGTCACCCGGCTACACTAACTACTAGAATATAGAATGGTGGTAAGACACAGTTGATCCCATGAGGAAAAGGCTTATAACTATTCAATAGCTTTAACGTTTGTCAAATTTTAGTATACTATATTTAAGATAACTAAACTAATTTTATAGGTGTGATTAGAAAAACTAAAAAAATATTAAATAAGATGAATAGAAGATAGTTGATATCAATGATGGTTTTTCAAAATATTTAAATCAAATCCATTATCCATAATAATTCTTGGGGTAACTAGTGTTTCTTCTTAGCCTCAACCAGAACTATCTAAATTAGATGGATCCTCTCTCACGGTTGACTATAACCCATTTCAATTAAATGTGTTTAATATTGAAATGGAAGGTGAAGTTAAGGTCATATCTATCTATACCACTACCCTTTACTACATTTTGGTTCATCCTCTAAATGGAATCACTCTCAATAGACAATTTGAGGAAGTGATTTATTTAAAGTCAAAGTGAGACTAATTAAAAAAATAATCTTTTAGATAATCATATCTTTATCAAACTCACTATTCCATTGAATATTTTTTTATTCATGGATAATATCTCAACCAACATAAATTCTATGAATTTGATTAAAGGTAATTGAAAATTTGATCTAAAATAAAATTGTTTCAAAAAACTGAAAACATATGCTTATTAATTTTGCACTAACACATGGATTCAAAGTTACATAATGAAAAGAAAAAATGAATTTCCAAATTATAATGCATCATGTCTAATAATTACCTTTTATCCTACACTCTTGGTTCACATTTAGGATACAGATATCCCACTTACCTTTTACATTAGCATCCTAACTAGTAATAGAATTTCATCTGGTTTTTTCAAAGTCTTAGTTCTTATCCCTCTAAGTCTAGATTTTTATCCCAATAGTATATCCTATATTTATCAAGGAAATTGTATTTATTTTGAATTTTCAATTCCTATTATCCCTCCATTATATTCTATTTTAATTTTTTTCCTCTTGGAAAAAACCTCCTATGAAAAATAGACCCCCTTATTCCCATTTTAATTATTTCTAATATCTATTAATGAGTGATGGAATAATGACCAAATATTCTCTATAGTATATTAATAAAATTTGTTTTTAAAAAAAAATATACCTCTTATTCATGTATTGTTCCAAGATCCACTTTATTTATAGAGGAATCCATGTACTTTTTATTTATTTTTTCCCCGCACTTCAATATGTAATGCATAAGAACCACAAATCATCTATCATTTGAATTTGTAGGTATCCTAAACCCTATGGCATGTATCGTTCTCTTACACATAGCTTTTCATGGCCTATAAGTCTTGTAACATAGCTCGAAACCCATGGAAGTAGCCTTTATTTTTCTTCAAACCATTTCTACTACCATTTGAGGAACCTCCAAAACATATGAGAAACCCCATTAGGAAAGTGAACTTCTATTTTCTTCTTCAAATTCAACCACAATGTAGTTCTTTAGATGATAAAACGGCCTCATTTATTTTAATTTTTTTCAAATGTTTCTATGGAATAGCACTTCACTTGATGGTGAATCCTTCCTCTTCTTTTTTTCTATCTCTAGTGGAATCAATGCAATGTCTAATCCATGGTGAAACCTTTTCATTTTTATTTTTTATCTCCCTACACCACTACACCACATAGAAATTTCTACAGCATAGTGAAGCTCAAAATGGAAGCGGAAACTGAGCTCTTCATTATTTTCTATGGTATAATTATAGCACAATAGAGGCAGCTGGTGGATAAGTGGTGTAGTGGGTGTGTCTGATGAAGATGATGTCTAACCAGGGTGAACTGATTTCATCCTATTTAAGTGAACAGTAACCGGCAGATGAGTGTGTCCCATATCAAAAATCATGGTGGCTGGGATCCACTATTTATGTAAACACATCCTATTGCCTTGTAATAAATCCAGATGGGTGTTAAAGGATGCCCAACACCATTGTGAACCTCCTCATGTTAGTGAAACTTTCTTCATATTGCCATGTATACCTAACCCAAACACGACACTGCTCACTCCTGTATGTACAGGCTCCTACCCCTATATCAACCTGTTCAGGGGATTTTCCATGTCTTTCACTTCCATGTGTTTGGCTCCCTTTATGGGGTGACTTGTCTAATAGTCCCTTCTAGGCCTGCTAAGATGATTATTGTCCCATGGTTTGAGGGATATCCCATTGGCACATTTTTTTCCCAATTCCCCTTTGTAATTCCAACCTACACAGCACACACAAATATACTAATAAAGGTAAAAAAAGTATTTTTATTATTTTTATTTCATTTTCAAAAATTCCATCATGAAATAAAAATTACCCATAAATGATTATTATTCATTAAAAAATGTGTGTTATAAATTAAAAAAAAGAAAATTAGAAATTAAAATATAAAAAAAACATATGATAAATTTGAAATCATCAATCCTGGCCACCAACTAGCTACCGATCATATTCTATTCACCCATTACTCTATGCTTCACTACATTAGAGTTCCTCTCTAAGAACCATACATTATGTCTCTGCTAGAATATTTATGTGACATTCAACCACCTCTGATATCACCACATAGAAAATATAGGGATCGATGATCATCTAAAGTCAATCCATAAACATTTCTAGAAGGTTGAAATAATCACACTCTTAATGGACCAGTTCCCTGATTCCTTTTTGTACAGCCGGATATTTATTCATACCAATGTTATGAGCCTCATTGTGCTTCAGAAATTCATACAAGAGACATCTCTCCATGCATAGATCAGAGTCATGGTATTGTATACTTCCCTCCATTTCTATAGAGAATCTTAAATTTCTATATAACACTTTGGAATATTCCTAGAAATATTTTTAGAGTAAGGCATAGAGTCTATGTGGAATTCCAAGTCTTTAAGAACCTTGGTGTGGTGATATTAAGAATATGAAATATACTTTATTACACACATTTATTTTTTCATAAATAATGTAATATCACCCAAATGGTTTTCTAGATATTAAATATGAGACCACAATTAAATCTAGAATATAGGTTTTACCATAGGTATGACATAATCCTTATTGACATTGGACATTTTTATAGAGTGTAGTTGGGGTGGATTAAATGAATTAAATGAATTTATTAATTTAATTATCATTTTTTTCCAAACCCTAAAATATGCCTCTATAAAAATCATGTTTTTTAAAATTCCCTTTGGTTACTTGCACAACTCTATAAGTAATGAGAGGATATACCTTTGGTGTTCAGTGTGTTGTTGGATGGTTGCGAGATTGTGGATCAATGATCAGACTACCATGAGGACTATTTCCATCGATGGAGTTCTTGGATATCACTAACAAAAATAATGTATAAAATTATTCATCAATGGTTAATCCAAAAATGACGTAAGGAATATTATTTATGGATTTATCCCTGTATAAAAATTGAGATGAACATGAGTTAATCCTTCCAAATTAATTTGTGGATCGATCTCTATTATTTGTCCAATTTCTGATTTCTCTTCATAGATATAGGAATTTGATATTTATTCCTCCTTGATTCTTATTGATTTGACAGTATTAAGACTTCATCTTTCATCAATGATAGATAAATGAACATGTTTTTCAATTGAGATTCACATTTTGTTATGTTCCTTTCTCCCAACATTCTTGGTGTTCATTATCAGTAATCAATTGGTCGATGATTCAATGATACCCAGAAAGACCAATCATTGTGTTTTAATTCTTTGGAATAATGTATCGCAGTCACAATTTCAGTTTTGAGTTATGCATACATGGTAGAGGCAAGGATGTGACTTAAGGAATTTGATGAGGTGTCATGTTACTATGGATTTGTGAGCCGAATTGAGTGGATCTCTCTAAAGGGGAAGCGGTGGATAATCTTGGGCAATAGGAGGCAGGGATATAGTCACCAAAGATAATGGTAATCTAATAAAGGCGTGGTTGAAGTATATTCCATGATCTAAGCTATGCAGTGATTCAAGATGCAATAATGAAAAAAATTTCGGTGAATAATGTCCAGAATCCAACTTTTAATCAGTTGTGGTGGGTGGTTAACCCAAATCCAGGTGTCATGGGGCATTTTTCAGAAGTCCCAAAATCAGAGGTGATGTAAGGGGAAAGAAAAATTAACAACCTTGGATTTCTATAAATTCTAGACTTATACAGCAAGTAGTCTAGGAACACACACCATGTAGTCCCCTAGACCCAACATCTAGGGTTTTAGGTGAGATAAATATCACATTATGTATGGATGGACCAACAAGCCATGTGACCCTACTCGGCTATCCAAGCTATGTGTCGAAGTCACACACCCAGTACCTGATGTGGTTATATATTACATGTACCGAGGAAACACAATGTGTACATGTACATGGATTAGTGATCCATGTACCTTAGGTACACACCCAGTGCACTCAAGAATGGGTTGGAGTACATGGGAATACCCCTAGGAATTAAAGACACATCATGTACCCCATTTTCACATCATGTAGTTACATATGGATTCCCAAGATGTTTCTAGGTGGGGTGCATGCCCAGGTGTCTAAGAGAGGACACACACCATGTGACCCCATGTACACTCCATTTACTTCTCCCAAGAAATTTTTCATTCCATATATCCCTATTCGAGAATCAAATTTGGGACTATGAGTAACCTATCCGGAGTGGTTTTGTATATAGGACACAATGGTAACCTTCATTGTGGAATTAAATATATGATGTGATGTGTTCCAATCATGATACTTCTTCAAGTCGTGTCTGACCGATGGCAGTGATCGGGTATGATCATCAAAGAGATATCATGGTTGGTACTCCCCTATCGCACAAAGGTGTGGATCCCCAAAACTCTTTACACATGTAGAGTTGATTAACACACATAATTTATCATGGAATGGTTCTTCTATCTACAGAGTAGAAATCCCCTATCTTTGAACTCTAGTGGCGTGTGATTCCTCTATAAGAGTGAGTGCTCCCTCGGTTGTGAAGCGTAGTGGTAAGAAGTGGGACCATATACTCATATTCTTATGAGGTTACATAAGATGTGTGGATAATACACTATTCCCCCTTTTTGTGATGATCATTAGAAAATAACCGACCATCCACTTTATATCTCTTGTGGACATACAGGTTTTTCAGCATCAGTGATGGGACCTTTCGAGTAATAGTTTAATTTATCATTCTTAGCTAGGATATAGATATAGATATCCACTTTCTTTCTTTCTTGGTTTTCATATTGATCATATTTGGGGTATTGTTATAGTTTTTATATAATATTATATTTTAAATGACTTATAGGTGATGATCTAACTACTCTCTCTCTCTTTGATGCTTCATGTTCATTGATTTTGGGGTATCCTATTGGGTATGTATATACTCACCCACACATGGGATCTTCCTACACATGTTAAGTATTATATAGATTATAGGTATTTAGTTGTATTTCCATGTGTAATAGGAGTGGCTAGAGCTTATTTGGTCCTTATTTATTCTAGACGGGCCTCATATGGATCCAAGAGTTACTTATGGGTAGCTTCCCTCACATTGTCAGTGGATTGGGATCTTTTCCAATTTCGGTGGGATTGTATTTGACCCTTTATGATTCTTTTATACTCGGATGTGGGGTAGTTTTTATACATGTATTTATAATATAATTTTTTTATCTTTTCACATTACATTGGTGTGTGGATATGTGTGGGTGTGTGTGTACTAATACTTTTGGATAAGTCTTTCCATGTGTATGATATGCCTACTCGATGCAATTTTACAAAACCTATCCTATTATAGGTATTGTTGGGTGTCATTATCATATTACCATTGTCTAGGTGGGCCCAAGTGGTTCAGTTCATGATAGAGTGGTATTAGAGTTGGGCTTTCTCCCGGGAAAATGTGTGAAGTTTTCCCTTGTTATGAGAATTGGTATGGGAAATTAATGATCGGTGTTGGAGTGCCAGAAGTGTAGCTTTTGGGATAAGTACCCCAATGTTGGTGTGATAGAAAATATATCCATTCACTAGGACTTTGATTTCCTACTTGTTTACTTGATTCATTTGGGCACTTTTTTCAAATAAAGCATTACTACATGCATCATATAGGAATGTGTTGTGGTTCCCATGTTCTTATAAGGTTAGTTTCCCAGATATTCTCTTTGACTATATTACATCTTGATAACTTTAAAGATATACCCATGATGATAGAAAAATATTATTTTAATATAGTTTCATGATGATAAACAATTGATTTATGAGGCCTCGGTTTAGAGAATCACTCATGATATGTTTTCTCTATGTAGGCATAGAGAAGTGCTACCACCTGTCGAGTAGTGAATGGACCCACCTCTAGTGGTATAGTTAGATGATCATCCACATGTTGAGTAGTGGATTGATCTAATATGATATGATAATGGTGGGTCTAGGCTTAGCGTGATGTGTGAGTTCTAGTGATAGATACCGCTCGGGTGTTGTATTGAGTTAGACCCTTGAGTAATAGAGGATGGATCATGGTGGTTGTCTAGGTTTTATAGCTTGTGCAGACCCTAACTGGTCTGATGGTTTTTCTCTCAACCAGTCTTATTCATGGATAAGTAGTTTTTTTCAATGGTACTGGAATATAACACAATTGTTTTTCATACACTATACAAGTTTTAGAGTTAGAGATTACCCAATATTTATGGAAATCTATACCCACTTCTCATGTGTTATAAGTTTGGAATGAGCCTATGGTGTGAGTGTCTAGCTAAGATAGAACCCCTCCGGATAGTGTTCCTAGAAGTGAGACTTATTTAGGGTATGTGATTCATCGATAGAACCTTGTTTTTGTGATGCTTAACACGAATTCAGACCCATAATTAAAATGACACTTCCATCACCAAGATTCATTCTTGTGGTGAAATTTAAAATCGTGTGGGTGAGTTAGTGCCACCCAAATTGGATAGTTTCTAGGTATGGTAGAAGACTTTCTTATAATTGTGTGTTTGAGTTCATTTTGATGTGCTAAATTATCATAGTGATCCCTAGTTAAGGAGTGCAGGTGAGAAAGTGGAAAGATGGATTCAAGTATTAGAGGCTTATGAATCAGAGGATCCATATGTGTTCGAGGTATATCTTATGTCTTCTCTACTCTAGATTTAGTTTTTTTAATGTTTGAAAGCCAATTTTCTAGGGATATATCCCTTCTTTAAGGCCAATAAATACTAGTGTATCCTTTTAGATCAATCTTTATGTTCAAAGGCTTATTTAGAGGGGATCTATGATCGCACCCTCTTTATCTATAGTGTGATCTGACTTTGGGAGGAGAGAGAGCCTAACATGAAATATTTTCATAGTAGAAGTGAGGCCCTAAGATGTTTTCCTCACTATAAACTAACTGCATACTGATCATTTCTAGATAAATTTTTATAATTAGGGTTGTTTTGTACATATGTTTTTGGGATGGAATTTTCCTTCTTTGTTGAGAAAGTATCCCAAAAAGAGATAAGCAAGCTCATGTGTAGGCGGATACAGCTGATTTCCTATCAGTTGGAATGTATGACACTTTTTTTAATAGATGTTATGAGATTTAAGTTTCCTGTGGTGTTGGAGAAGTATGAGTACATCTTCCCTGAGGGTGTTCCAGGATTACCTCCCCATAGAAAGTTTTTTCTGAAAAGACTTTCACTAGGGATGACCTGATATCCACTCTAGCATATCGAATTATCATGATTAGATATGATACATGATGGTGTATTTATATAAATCTATAGGAAAGGGTATTTTTATACCCAGTGTGTTTACCAGGGTATCCATGTGTTTTTCTCTTAGGAGGAGGATGAGAGCTTGAGGTTAGGTGTGGACTAATGTCTCCTAAACTAGGTGACTATCAGGGAGTAGTATTCAACCCTAAGAATCGATGATTTATTTTCCAAGTGTTTAGTATCAAATTGGTTCTTATAGTTTGACCTTATAATGGGTTATCACTAGCTCCGAGTTTGAGAGGAGTTGTATTTAAGGTGGATTTCTAAACCCACTATAGTTGATTTGAGTTCATGGTGGTGCATTTCAATGTGTTGGATACCCAGAAGTGTTTGTTGGACTTATGGACCATATCCTTAAAACTTATTAGATTGGCTCATGGTAGTCTTCTTGGATTATATACTTGTGTTATCATTATCCAAGGAGGAGCAGACAAGAAATTTGAGGATGGTTCTGTACATGCTCTGTGGGTAGCACCTTTATGAGAATCTCTCAAACTATCGGTTCTAGATTAAGGAGTTCCACATTTTTGGGATATGTCTTCAAAAACATGGGAGTGAATGTAGGCCTACAAATGTTTGAGGTATTGATATCATGATATCCACCCAAGGGTGTGGCCCTAGTATCATATGATCATAATGGATTTTTCAATCCACTATTGTTTAGAGAGGTTATAGGGTAGTTGGCCTCTTTGTATATTACCATTAGGGATGAGGTTGATGTAGTGTATCTTCATTTCATAGTTATTAACCATAAAATTATTTAGAAAGTTAGGGAGGAAAAACTTTGGGATATCAATTGTAAGATCTTACATGAGCATAAATCTACCAGACATGTTCCTGATATATTTTATAAAGGTGAGAAGCACATCATCCTTCTGAGGATAGATGATGACACCAGTTATATTAGGATTTGAGGTTTTAAGGAGGTTATTTCCATTAAAATTACATCTAGGATAGTTTAGGATGTACTAGGATCATTTGGAATTAGTTTTTTAGGTGAGGAATTTGTAGTTTTTTTTAGTTTAACTCTTGATGTATCGCCTATCAGTAGGTGAAGGACAAGGTGCTCGGATAGAATTAGAAATGATATGGTATCTTTTTGGTTATTGTGATAGGTTTTCAACAATTAGTAAGAGATCATGGAACTACCTAATTGATCATGGACCGACTCACCAATTTGGCCCACTTCCTACCATATGAGAGAAAAGCTTAGTGGATAGTTTGGATGCCTATTCATGCAGGAGGTTGTCTGGTTCATGGAATTTAATTAATGATCATTTCATACCATGATGGTCACTTCACATCATGGTTATATAGAGGATTCATGAAGAACTTGGGGCTTAGTTTTGGTTGATTAGTGTTTCTACCATAGGAAGATGTCTAGGTAAAGAAGACCATTCAAGTTCTAGATAACATGTTTTGGGTTTTTCATGTGATTTTTACGTTGTAATTTGGAGGATCATATACCATTGCTGTATTTTTTGTATCACAATATTTACCACTCCACCATCAGGGTAACACTATTTGAGTCAATATATGGGAGAAACTTTAGGTCACCACTATACTGGAAAGAGTTAGTGGGAGATAGGCCTTATGGGATTAGAGTTGGTTATAGAAATGGTTTTAAAGGTGTAATTCATGTAAGGGTGGATGTAGACTTCCTAGAGTTTTCAGGAGTCCTTTTAATAAATATTATGGAGGCCTTTGGAGTTTTATGAATAGATCATGTTTTCCAAAAAATCTAAACACATCGATGATTGTAGATATTTTGTCGGGGTAGTGAGCTATCTATGAGGATTATGGACCCCCCCCCCAGTTACTATGTTGGGTTAGTGAGGTTGTATACCTATTTAACCTAATACCATAATTATACCAAGTACTGGGTGTTTTCCTTATGTTTTGGTTAAGGAGATATGTGCACAACCCATTGCACGATATCGACTAGGATGAGCTAGACCTTGAGGGTGGAGTTTTCTTTTCATGATGCCTTGTGATGTTTAATAATCGATAGGATAATAACCTATGTGGGAAATTGTTCTCTATGGGAATATATTTTTCAGTATCCTAGGAACCTCCAAGAGATATTTTTCAAGTGGGAGATCTAGATACGAGCTCAATATCTTCACATTTTTTAGAATGTTTTTCTCTCTTTTACAAACAAAAATCTTAGAAGGTGGGGATATCGTAGAAACTCTAAAATTTATATTTAACACTTTGAAATATTCTTAGGAATATTTTATGATTAACGAGTAGAGTTTTCATGAAATTATGGGGCCCAAATATCCTTGGTGTTGTGATGTTAAAAATAATATATATATATATATATATATATATATATGTCACACACATAATTTTTCAAAAATAATGGAATATCTCAAAAATTCTAATTTAGATGGTAAATTCAAGACCTCCATTAAATATAGAAAATGGGTTTTACCCGAGGCATGAAAAAATACTTATCGGTGTCGACCTCTTTAATAGAGTATAGTTGTGGGTGGAATAAATGAATTGAATTTTTTTATTAATTTAATTGTCATTATTTTTTATACCTTAATGAAGCCTCTATATAAAACTGGTTATGGAAAATTCCATAAGTTTATCTACATAACCCTATTGAAGATGAAAATATGGAAATACCGTGGTGATTGAATTTGTGGATAGATATGGGATCATGTATTGATGATCAGATTATGGCAAGGATCATTTCTATTGATCAAGATCTTGGAACTCACCAATGACAATGATATATAAAAGTTGTTCATTAGTAACTGATCCAAACCTGAGGTAGGGAATTTTATTTGTGTTTTTATCCTCATATAAATTTTGATATGGGAATGAATTAATCCGTACAAATTAACTCATAGATTGATCTCTACTAGTTGTCCAACATCTAATTTCTCTTCCTAGATCTAAGAATTTGATATTTATTCCTCATTGATTATTACTGCTTTGATAATCTCTAATCTTTGGATTCAATCAAAAATGGATAAATTAATATGGATTTAAATAAAGACTCACTTTGTGTTATGTGAATTTGTCACTCAACTCTTAGTGTTCTTCCTCAGTAATCAGTTGAATGGTGATTCAAAAATACCTAAAAAGATCAATCACTGTGCATTTATTATTTGGCACAACAGATCACAATCATGATTTTGGTTTTGGGTTTTGGAGACATGATGGAGGAATGTCAGTGACATCGATTATCTAAATAGGGATCAGGTAATTTCATATTTTCAATCATGATTGAGAAGATCTCTCAAAATTATTAGTGATGGAAAATCTAGAGCAATGGGTGTCCATGATCTAGTCACTAGCAATGATGGAAATTTAACCAAGGTGTGGGTGATATTGGATCTATAATCTTGTTCATGCATTGCTTTGGAATGGAATGAAGATCTCTTTTACGATGAAGAATAGTCGAAATCCTAATTATAGCTAGCTATGGTAGGTATTCAACCCATATCTGGGTGTTGTATCATGTTTTCAAATAGTCTTGAAGGTGGTAGTGGTGTACAGGAAAATAAATTTTAAAATCCTCAGAATTATATAAATTCCCAACATACATGAAATAAAGTCTAGGAATACATATTGCATAGTCCATTGTCTATGGAGTCTAGGGTTTTGGGGAAGATTAATACCACACACTATGTGGAAAAACCCACATGTCTTGTGATCGTACTTGGACATCCAAGTTGTGTATCAAAGGAACACACCCAGAACCCCATGTGGTTAGACATGTTGTGTACCCTAATAGAAATATTGTGTACATGAACATGGCTTGATGAGTCACATACCTTAGGTAAACTCCCAAGGCACTCAAGCATAGACTAGAGTACATGGGAGTACCCTTGGGTAGGTAATACATGTCATGTAGTTCCACATGGATTCCCAAGAAATGTCTAGTAGAGGACACACCCCAGTGTCCTAGTGAGGTCACACATTGTGTGACCTCACAAACATGTCATGTACTTCTTATAGGAACTTATACCTTTTGTATATCATTCTTCGGGACTTGGATTTGGGCCTATAAGTAGTCTATCCTGAGTGGTTTTCCCAGTAGGATGTGATGGTTGCCTTTATTGTGTCATGTAAGATACAATGTGATGTGTTCTAAGCATAAATATTCTTTAGGAAATGATTGACCAATGATAGTGATCAGGTATGATCATTAGGGAGATTTCATGGTCGGTACTCTCTTATTGTACTATGGTGTGGGTCCCCTATAATCATTACACTGGTAGATTCAGAACTCCCCCATACTATAGCAGGGCATGGATCCTTTATCTACAAAGTGTAACTCCCCTATCTTCAAACTCGGATGGTGAGTGGTCCCTTCATGGGAGTAAGTGCTCCATAAACTATAGAGTATAGTAGCAAGTAGAAGGCCATTCCACTCATTTTCATGTGATTTTATGCAATATGCATGGATAGAGGATATTTCCCCCTCAACTATGATGAGGAGTGTTGAGGTGAGGACCCTACACTTTGTATCTCTTATGGACAAATGGGTTATTTGGCATCAGTGATGGGACCTTTGGAGTTGTATGTTGATTCATCATTCTTAGCTGGGCTATGGAGATAGATATCCCCTTTATCTATCACTTGGGTTTCTTTTTGATCATATCTAAGTTATGATTATGGTAGTTGTCTCATATTCTGATTGGCATGCCTTGGCAGTGATGAGTTGACTACTATATCTCTCTTTGATGTTTCATGTTTGGTGATTTTGTGGTTTCCTACTAAGTATTTATATACTCACCCCAATTTGGGATTTTCCCACACATTTCAAGTCTTATGTAGAAGATGGGTCTTTCGTTGGAGTATCATGTGGACCAAGAGCATGTGGATCTTAGTAATATATTGTTCATGCTATAAGGACCTCATATGGATCCAGGTGTTTCTTAAGGGTAGTTACCCCTATATTGAAAGTAGTTTGGGATTTTTTCTAGTTTTTTTGGGATTTTATTTGGCCTTTTATACTTTTTTTACTTATTTTTATACTCTGATATGGGATTATTATTATGTGTGCATTTATAGTATCAGTTGTTTATCTTTTTTCATTACACTAGTGTATGGATATGTATTTTTGTGAGTATAACTACTTTAGGATAAGGCCTCCCATGTGTGTGATATACCTATTTGATACTAGTATCCAATCCCTAGCCTATTAAAGGCATACATGGGGTGTCATTCTTGAATTAATGCTTCCTAGGTGGGTCCTAATGGGTTAGTTCATGAAAATTTCAGTCCCATTCTATGTCAGTAATGGGATTGTCAGGTTGTCCCATCCACTAAAGGTGAGAGTTATCCTTCAACCCCCACCACCCTAAATATCATCATTATCAATCCCCTAGATGGTTAGAAAAACCAAGCCAATGAAATAGGATAGGAATAATACACCCTGAGGGGAAACACAGTATTAGTAAAATCTTCTGATAGGCACCCATACTCATTAGAAGAGATAGGCATTGGGCCTTAGAAATCCCTCCACTTAGGTACTAGTACCTTCCCATAAATATATTGGAAATGGATATAGAGTTACTAATCCCATTGCCCCATATAATTCCATTCTAAAGGCCAAGACAAACATGAGGATGGCCTCTTTTCTATGGGATATTAAGGGCTATAGGGGGATCATCATTTATCTCCTTACCAAGAAGTTCCAAGAGAAAGAAAATGACATAGGGGACCATATACCACCTCCATCCGAACTTCCAATCCTTCTCAGCTAAGAAAATAAGGGTGAGGAAGGTAGTATCATACACCCAATCAGAGTAGAAGCTAATGGACATGGAAAGTGACCCAGATATGACCTACCTACTCCACCTGAGTAACACGACTTCACACATTGGGAACTCCAAAGAAGCTTAAAACTACCAAACTTTTATGTTTCCTCCAAAACATGTCGGGACCCACCTTTTTTTGTTACTGTTAGCTAGACTTGGGATCTATTTCTATCTAGGAAGATCTTTATAGATAATTACTCTACCCGTTTAGCTCCACCTTATATAAGACCAGCATCCCTGACCTCTCTAAGTGTAAGAAGAGGGATAACAAGTGTGTTTATGACTTCATCACCAAATGTAAGGGGATAATGTACTCACTTTATGTGTATATTTCTGAGGAACACCTATTGGGGATGTATATATAGAATTCTTGAGATTATTTTGTCCCTAAACTTATCTCTATGATATATCTGGGAGGATTTCTAGAGTTTTACAAAAGAACTTAGTGTCTGGAATAATACTTGTAGAATAGCATCCAGCTCCTATTTGAAATCCTTTGAAAGAATAAATAGCTTCCATTTTACAAACTAAGGCCCTGTATCTAGTCTTCCTTTAGGAACCTCCATAGTATAGACCTTTCTAAACATGGAATCACTATAATAATGCTTCCCAATCCCCCTGTTAGGTCCAAGAACCCAAATTCCCCTTCATGGAGGTGAAGAAAAATACCTACTCTTTCAAGGATACATAAGATCAAAGATACTTCATATGTACCATAGAAAAGAAAATTATAAAATGGATTGAATGTTTAAGACCCATATAGGCTAGACTCATGGATCATTCCAACTTTTTCCCACACTGTAGGGTCCTTGGACACAACATTTAGGCATGATTCATCTTCAAATATTGGCTCTATGACTAGGTAGACCATATCCTAGTTGAGTTGAGTGACATCCCAGCACAAGAGGTATATGTCTCCACCAACACCAATACTGAAAATAAAGACTTCGTTGAATGGTAGTAGGTTACTGGATGATTTACATAGATGTGAAATGGATAGAAGGCTCATAAGATGGTTGCTCACACCCATGGAATTATCCATGGCCATTTGAGTAGACCAAAACCTGCTATGATTTACACACCTCCTCCATCCACCACATCTACATTGTATCCTTTAAATACTTGGAAGAATATGAATTGATGTAATTGGGATGATTATATTCCCCCACTAGTCCCAAAATCATCATGCAGTCTTGGAGACTTCAGGTCCCTCATATTAGGAGAAGCCCCTAGAATTCATCCCATTTTGGAATATTCCACCAATGAAGAACATGATTATTCTTCATTTAATGATGTTAAATTGGTGTATTTTTGTGTGGTAATAAGTAATGAGGAACACTTCATTTCCCCATAAGAAACCATTGGACAATGACATCAAGGAAGGGGTAGGTACCATGCTGGTAGGTAAGATATCTGAGCTAGAACTTTAGAAAATACTTTTAATTATACTAATACCAGGAAACAAGATTCTTATAGAGCCTCGTAGGAATAGACCACTCAATATAATCATTTAGGTACACATTTTTAGCTAACTATATTGGTTGATTGTGAAACTCATCCATAGAATCATTTTTCTCAGCTGCAGTCATCTAGGGCCCAACCTCGGACGTCTAGTTCTCAACCTAAACCATCTTTTTAGTGGAGGAACATGGAAAATAGCTTCCAAGGCCTAGTGCCTTATCTAACGGGACCCACTATGATCCCTATTAATGAGAGTCCCTTAATAGGCATAAATATACCCCTTTTTGGAAGTATAACATGTTGAATCACTACACCAGCATTCCATCTAGAATCTTGATCCTTGACGCAATTCACTAGTCAAAGTAGATGTGTGAGTCCCTTATCGAGACTTTGAAGAGACCTATCAAGTTTAATACTAAGAAAATTTGTTTTTGAGTCCTATAATATTGAGTAAGATGAGTAGGATGGATGTCAATCCATCATTTCCTTCTCTAAAGAATATGAGGGTACTATTATCTAAGGGTACATACACTTGTTTTATGTCCCATTCCAGCTTAATGGTGTGGAAATATGTCACTTCCTTGTGGATACTGGATCCTAGGTTAATCTCATCCAAACATGGACACACCTCAATAAAGGTCTTAAAAAATAAAATTGGACTCCCTCTAACCTGACAATATAGGTTTATGATAAGAGAAAATAGAAACCATGTTATAATATTTTACTAAATACTCAATTCGGTGGCATGGTAGAAAGAACAAATTTCATGGTCATATCATTGGTCACTACCTAAAACACCATGTTGGGAAGGAACAGGCTCCATCTGCAAGTATTAATCCCCTCTTTATACCATCAATGCCTCAAATACTCAAAAAATTATTGAGTAAGTGTGCTATAAGGTGATATCAATCCCTTCAACTCATGTGAAGCCTACTATCTAGATGTTGAGTACTACAAAAGGGAGGGAAGAAGCTATAGGGAAATGGGGTTGAGCATATCAACACCCCCAATGATTTTTTAGCCATATCAATGGATCATTTAGTTGATTTGAAAGAAAAATTCATCCTAAAAATCAACTGGTCGGAACCGAACACCTAGGATCTTAGAAGCTACTTCATAGTCACCAAGAAGAAGAAATGATCACGAATTACATCATATTCCTACATAGGAGGGAAATGGTCGATGATGGAAATCCCTAATCATATTGAGTATTGTGAGGTTCACCCCATGGCCACTGAACCGATGCATGTTCTAGAAATAAGGCATGACTCGATAGAGGTAAAATCTTCATCCTTATTTTGAAATAAAAGGTAGATATCATAGTCAAAAACCACATGGGATAGGCTCAAAATATTTTGTCTCTATGGTATCTATAGATTAGGAATCCATAATTGAGGATTTATCCCCTTTTAATGAAAATTACATTACCAACCCATGGTCTCCATCTCTAGGAGAGTCACCTACTTCCTCTAATAATCATATTTTAGATGATGAAGATAATTTGGATGATTCCACTCTTTCCTTCAAAGAGGGTGTCTTAGCTACTATCTATGAGTTAACCTAGGTAAATATCAGTACTAAGGAATACCTAAGGTCAATACTGATCATAATTTTCATGTCTCGAGAAGAGAAGCAGTAGAATATGTCTTTCTTGAAACAACACCCAAATTTGTTCCCATAGAGCTATAAGGAAATGTTAGGGATCGATCCCTAAGTTTATGTTTATTTCATAGGCCTACCAATGGGCCATAGTGGGTTCAAATAGCCTCTTAGAAAGAAGAACCCTTCCCAATCTTCCATGGGTGAGACAGAGGATGACATTCTTATCAATTATAACTTCATCAAGGAAGTTTTGTACCCCAAGTATTTCGACAACACCATCCTAGTTAGGAAGAGAAATGAAAAGATAAATGTTTTTATAAACTTTTAGGACCACAAATGTCACTTCTCAAAGGATTATTTTCCCCTTTTGGTGATGGATCTAATAATTTATGTTATCGATGGATTCCAGGACCTGTTCTTCATGGATGATTACTCTAGGTATTATCAAATCTAGATAGACCCTATGGAATAAGAATCCATTGCCTTTAAGGTGCCTAAGATAACCTTCTATTACTGAATGATTCCATTTGGTTTGATGAATATTGGGGCTATCTAATAGAATTTCATGCACCATATGTTCAATTCACTGCTCAAAATATTGGTGGATTGCTACATGGATGATTTGGTGGTAAACTATTTCCAACACTAGGATCATATCAAGAATCTTTTGAAAGTGTTTGAATACCTCCACTCCAAACACCAAAAAAAGAACCCCCTAAAGTTTGTGTTCGGGGTCACCTGTGGAATGTTACTTAACGTCATTGTGAGATACATTGAAGTTGAGATCAATCCATATAATATCAAGACTATCAACTAGATTCCTCCTCCATGCAACCTCCAAAAGTTGTGAGGCCTCCAGGGTCACCAAACCTACATTCAGTGATTCATTTTGAATATTATCAAAAAAGTGTAAGCCCATTTCAAGGATCATTAAGTAATTCACCTACTATTAGTGGGAATAATACATCTAGATTTAATTCAAGAACATTAAGTATTATCTTCTACATCCTCTATCCCTAATTTCATACATACTAGTAAAACTTATAGTCCTTTATGTTAACAGCCTATAATGATCCTTTAGTACACTTATAATGAAAAATAATAATGAGTTATCGGATAATAGCATGTACTATCTCATTCACATGCTCCTAAACATGGAGACCATATATCCCCCCATATAAATGAGTTGTCTCTTCATGATATTCATAGTTTAGAAGTTTTGGAACAACTTTTAGCACCATGAAATATAGTTGGTGTCCCACATTGATCCATTTAAGTACATCCTAACCCACCTCATGCTAACTAGGTGATTAGAACATTGGACAATAATTCTACAGTATTATGATTTTAGGTTTGTCCCCTAGAAAGTTGTTAAGGTCCAAGCATTAGAGAATTTCCTAACAGTTAATCCCACCCCTATGTAATTTCACCTAGATATTGACTTGCCATATGAAGTTAACCTCTATATGGTTTAGAAATCACCATGTTGGCATTCGCACTTTGAAATTTCCTTCTGTAACCCAATCAAGAGAAGGATCAACAACCCCAAACTCAGTAAGGTGGGCCTTGGGATTGTCTACATCACTTGCGCACTTTCCATATTTCCATACTCATTCATGCTATCATAAGGATGCACTAATAGTGAGGCTAGGTATGAGGCTCTCATCACTATCCTTGACTTAGATCTTGATATTTATTTCTACCATATTTATATAGAGGGAAATTCTAAGTTATTCATCAAGTAGTTCACTAGTGACTATGTTTTGAGGAAGCAAGAATGCATCCCCTTACTGGAGTATAATCATTAGTTGATGGCCCAATTCCATGCCTAGATGAAGGTGACTCATGTTCCTCAATCCCAAAAATGGTTGATCTAATGTCTCAGAGATCTTGGACATATCTGTTTTGGATCTTGACCAATATGACTTGTTCATTAATTTGGTGTATCAGAGGTTCATTTCCCACATCACTTCTAATGATGAAGACCAATAGGTAAAGTAGATGGCCATTGGTGCTTCTATAGCAGGACCCTTAAACACCTGGATAGTTGAAGAATTTCCTAATTAGATGACTCCCTTCATTGAGTATATGTAATATAGGACTCTCCCACCAGATTAATATGAGCATGAGCGAATCCATCTACACATGGTGCAATTTACAATCCAAGATGACCCTAACCTAGAGTATACCCTTTATAAGTACAGGTTTTACGGAATCCTCCTCCATTGAATTTAAGGTACGAAGATCCCTTAATCCATTAAAGAGGTCCATGGTGGGATATTTGGTCCCATCAAGTAGGGTTGAAGCTCTACCACTAGATCCAGAAGTTGGGGTATTTCTGGACCACAATGTTTCATGACTCTATTGAATTCACTATGATGTTTCATGAATTCAAAATCATTAAAAACTTCATGTGTTATCCACCAGAGCTTATCCATTCCACCAGTACTTATGTTCCTTAGTTGTATGGGGACTTGACATTGTGGGTCCCCACCCACCAATGATAGCTCAGTAGTGCAAGTTCATTATAAACACAATGGAATTCTTCTCAAAGTGGGAAGAATTCATCGCTCCTAAATAATTCAAGTCTCATTCTTTGATTGATATTGTGAATTACCAAATCACCCATTTATTTGGGATTCCACTCACTGATCTCAAAGAATAATGGAACAAAATTTTATTTGATCTGAATAATGTTTACACCAAGTACTACATCTGGTACAATCACACTTCCTACTATCACACATGGGAAAATGGGAAGAATGAGTAATTCAAAAAAATATATAACATCCTACAAAAGATAGTGGGATAAAATAAGAAGAGTTGGATTGATAATCTCTCCAATACCCTATAAGCCTATTGGATGATGACTCAAAATTCCACCCAGGTGACCCCACACTACCTAATTTGTGGAACTAAAGTAGTTTTACCTATATAGGTTCATCTATAATCACTCAAAATGATTTTTTATGATCATCAGGTTCCAAACAAGAGGGATTAAGTCCAATTTTATGAGTTACAAGCCCTTTTATAAAATAGGATCCAAGTGCTGCATATCCTGGAGAGACACCATAATTGAGTAGCACAATCATTCAACAAAAATGTTTTCCTATTTCTTTGTTGATGATACCTAGGAATAATCCACCGAAGCTAGAACCCAAGTAGTAATTTCCCTAAGTTATTCATAGGTTCTACTATAATGGTGAATACTCATTAATCACCATGGATGGGGAGTGAATCACACCTCCCACAAACAACTAGTTTTTAAATAGGTGCTTTGCATGAACTACCATTTCTAATATATATAAATTAACTAAAAAGTGAAATGTCCTACTCATGTTATGTAAAACTATACAATATCATATTGGTCACATGATGTTAAATATTGGGGAAACATCCTGGATAAATGATGTTAAATTGAACAGAACCCATGTTAAAGCTATATTACCTTAAACTATAAAAACCATGCATCCTCATCATATGACATTAAACTTCATGCTCAACATCCTCATTGTAATACATTAAACTGCATGGTCCACATCCCTATCACATGATTTGAAAATACATGATAATTTGGGGCCTCACTAGATAGGATTTCCCCCTTCCGTTGTTGGTCTCTTAACACATTGAATTATAGAACTATGTATGGATTGATTCCCATTTCTAAGGGTATTTATATAGATGTTGGGATTCCATGTCCAAGGATCATCCCAACCACAATGTTTTGGGGCTTTTCTCTTGGGAACATGTTTAGCCCTCGCCTAATTATGCACTGATATAGCACATTCGAGTGCATGGAGGAATAGATCCCAAAGTGTTTAACTCCCCAAAAATATCCCAACATTTTCACTTCCATACTTCATGACTTCCTTGGCTTAGATCCTCATCACCCCTCCCCCCCCCCAATCTGAAAAATCTCCCTAATAATAATAGTTTCTAGCCAAAGTTTCTCACCTCCCATCATGGGTACATTACTCAAAGGATCCCTAGAAATATATGACATTTCCCATGTTTCAAAAATAGTCAAAATTTGATCCTTTATTTTCTCACCACATCCTTGACTAGTGTGGTTGTGGAACATTACTTAGAACATGGTTAGTAGTCATTCCATACCCATCAATCTCCCTATTTCATGGTCTAGATCTTAGAAGTAACGATTTACCTCCATTTCCACCTCTCATTATTATGGTGGAGTTTCAACACCCTTGGTGTTATCCCCCAATGCATTGAAGCCTGATGACCAAGAAAGTCGTCATCCTTGGGGCCTTCCCAAGCTATCTTTATTTGATCTCTATTGTGATCTCCCTTATTGTAAGGGGAAATCTTTGATTCTCTTTGTTTCTTACACTGATAATGGATCGTGTGGGATTAGGATTCTTTGTGTAATATTTCCCATGCATTGTTTATATTCATAGACATTCTGAAATAGGACTTCACTCCCTATTCAGTCCAAGCTCCATGAATTTAAACTAGTAGTATCCCCATTCCTTTCAATAATTATGACCTTAAACTACATGTAACTTGTCCCAAATATTTTTTTCATTGTAATTCCTCTCAATACCTCTTTCAATATTATATTTATACACTTTTTCATTTCATGAAAATCTTCGAGACACACACCCACATGGTCTAGGAATCCCAACCTTAAATGATTTTCAAAAAATTGTCAAAGTTATATGAACTTAAATTTTAGAAACCAATGTCCCTGTCACAAGATGTTAAACACATAATGTTTGTTCCTAGATTCATGATCGTAAAATGTGTAGCTATAATATTCATGAATATTTTTTTAAACTATAGAATCAGCTTCTCATCCTTTCTTGAGAGGCTATCACCCTCTACTTTTCATGTTGGTCTTCTATTATATCAGGTTCCAAAACTACATATGGTTTGGTTACTAGCTCCATGGGATACTTAGTAAAACCTATACCCCTATCTCAGGCCCATACATGAGTAACTATATCAAGTGAGATTATTTTCACTATAATTCACCCCCCCCCCCAACTCTCCATTCATGATGGGTTCATTAGTATGGGTTGGAGAAACCATCTCACCCTCACCAGTGGTACAAGAATCATGACCATAAAAATGTTTGAAAATAATTTTGAAGACATATGTGTGTTTAAAGTACTCCTTAGCCCTATTTTAAGGTTAGTTTTTAAATCTTTAATGTTACACAAATCCTTCTAGGATGAAACCCATTTTGGTCTAAGATCTATGACTATAAACTGAAATCAATCTTGGTCCAAGTATCATTACTTTAAACTATCTACAACATGTATCAGAAATATCACATATGGTACAAGGTGTCACGACCCGCCCTCGGGGTCCGTGCCGTGACTACCCCAAGCCCGCCTTCCATAGGCCAGGGGCTGGAGACTAGCACCAAGGCATAAATCCCGGTAAAAAGGGAAGGCATTGCCTCTGTAAAGTAAACAAACACCACAGAGTAAGCAAGCGGAAAGTAAACACTAAACAAAAGCAGAGTACAACTGAAAGTGCGGAAAAGTAAATGGGCCAGTATACAAACCCAAACTGAAAGTAAAGTACAACTCGAAAGGGGAAAACAGCAACTGAAAAGTAAAATCCGCTACACCGAGCTGTCCACTGGAAATCCCACCTGAAGGGTGGGTACAGATAGCTCCACTGCTCCACGGGTCCCGCCGTCCGCTCCGTGCACGTCCCGCCCAGTGGTCCACCTCCGGGTACCGTCCCGCTCTGCAAGCCTCAGCTAAGGTCAACGCTGTCCGTCGTCTGCAACCAACACAACGTAGTGCGGGCAAAGCCCGTGAAGGGGTGAGTATAAGCTACTCAGTAGGGACCCCGAAACCCCTGAAGGTATCTCAAATCCACAAAGGATAAACCACGAAGAAAGGTACAATCACGAAGTAACAACCGACACTGCTTAGGTATATGCCCATACATATACCTAAGTCATCAATTTCAAATACGCTCCAACCTCCGAACCCAAGTACAACTCAGTCCACACAGGAAAGTAAACGTATTCCACACAGGAAAGCAAAACGTAATCCACACAGGATTGCACAACACAATCCACACAGGAAAGCAATAGGTTTCAGCTCACACAGGTATACTTCTTCAAAAGAAGATAAGATGATCACTGATCCATCTAAGTCGTCGGACCCACGAAGGATCGATAGGTAACTAACCCCCGCAAAAGACCCACACAGGATCGGGCCCACACAGGACCTGTAGGCGCTGGTTCACACAGGACCGCTGAGCGCAAGGACCCACACAGGATCGGACCCACACAGGATCGGGCCCACACAGGACCTGTAGCACTGATCCACGTAGGATCGCTGAGTGTTGTAGTCGTCGTCGTCGAATCCACACAGGATCGGGCCCACACAGGACCTGTAGCACTGATCCACGTAGGATCGCTGAGTGTTGTAGTCGTCGTCGTCGAATCCGCACAGGATCTCTGTACTGTCGTCGCCGCAGTCACAGTAGCAGTAGTAGCAGTAGTAGTCACAGTAACAGTCGCAGCCAGCACTAGGGTTCCCGCACACAGCAAGCTCGTTCGGAGGGTCCGCTTCACGAGCCGAGAGGCTGATACATCAACTGACACAAAGTCCAGAGTTGATGTATCCAAAAGTTCCGTATCGACTATAGGAACTCAACGCAACAGACGGCGCGTCGATCGGACGCCCGGTCTGAGAGTTATTGGCATTTTCGTCCTCGGGGCCCGGTTGGTTTTTAAGGCAAAACCAACCCGACCGTACTCCACCTGCGTCCAAACCTCGGGCGGAGTATGCCAAAAGATCCGTCTCACTAATAGGAACACAACGCGGCTGACGGCACGTCAATCGGACGTCCGTAGCTCAAGATATGAGCGTTTCCGCTCCGAAGGCCCGGTTGGTTTCGTGAACGAACCATCCCGGCCGAACTCAAAGTAATCCGAAACCTTGAGTGCGATATACCGAAACGACCGTCTCGATCCAAGGATCGCGTTTCCGCAGACGGTTCGTCAATCGGAGGTCCGTGGCTCAAGTTATGGCCAAAAGACCGAATCTGGTTCGAAACGGGGGGTCCGGGTCCGGGCCGACCCGGCCCGACCCCCCCCCCCCCCCCCTGGGTCGGCCTGAACCGGGTCGACCCGAACCGGGTCCGACCCAGCCCGGCCGGCCGGCCGGCCGGCGGCGCGGCGGCCTAGCGCCGCACGGAGGCAGCGCGGGGGGGAATCAATCCCCCGCGGATTGAAGAGGCGGCGCGGCTTTTTAGCCGCGCCTGTTTGCAAACCGCCCCCCCCCCCCCCAACGTGGGGGGATTGATTGGCAGGAAACGGGGGGGCAAAGCCCCCCGCTTGATTGAGAGGGGCGGCGCGGCATAGCTGCGCCCTTTGTAAAAAAAATGGCCCCCACGTGGGGGGCGGCTTGAAGACAAACCGGGGGGCCTCCTGCCCCCCTTCAAAGGAACCGCCCCCCTCATAAAGAGGGGGGTTTTTGAGTGCTGGCCGGGGGATTAATTTCCCCCAGTTTATTACCATCTGGACGGCCAGCTGGCCGGCCGGTTTTCTCCAACGGGACCGGAAAATCCGGTCCCCTCTTCGGCTTCCGACGCCGGCGGCCCGGCCGCCAGCCTCCTCGTTCCGCCGCGGCCCGGAACCGGCCGCGGTGTTCGTCGTCCGGCGCGGTGCGACGGCACCGCGCCCCTCCGTCGTGCCTTGATTTCTTTCAATGCGGCGTGACGGCGTCGCGTTCAAGATGTTTCTTCCATGGTGCGTGCGCGACGGCGTCACGTAAAATAAACGCACGATTAACCGCGTGGTGCGACGGCACCACGCCACCTTGTAAGATTTGCGCAGCGTAACGACGTCGTGCCCCACCGCCGCGGCCCGACTCCGGCCGCGGTCTCATCTGATCTCAAAGGCGTGGTATTATAGCGTCTTGGTTCTTCATCGTGACCCCAACTGGCCTTAAATAATCCTTTTCGCGCGGTACATTGGTACCGCGTTACCCCGCTTCAAACCACAATAAAACTAAACCACGATGGGAGGAGGATCGGCCGTGTTTGTGCGGACCGGCCTCCTTTCGTTAGTTTGTTATCAATTGGCTTAGAAATACTTGAGGGATGTCAAATAAAATGTAAACAACGAACTCAAGAACCCCTACGTCGATAGTCGCACGTTGACGTAGTCGTGGAATATCGGTCTCGATTCCTTTGACGTCGGAGGAAAAGTCATTGTCGATGGCGTTCGTCGCGGAAAACCGTCGCGGAAGAGATGATGCGGAAGAAGAACGTCACGTCGCGGATATGGCGTCACGGAAGAACCGTGTTCTTCGGCGAAGAAGTTCTTCGTTGAAGAACGGCGTTCTTCGTGTTCTTCGTCGAGGTTGAAGAAGATGAAGAAGACTTCCCAACTCTCTCAAGGAGATAAAATTCTAACAAAATAAAATAAGACTCTTTCTTATTTTATTCACACAACACAACCTCTTTGAATTTCAAAGGTTTGAAATTCAATAACCACACACAACTCACCTCATTAACTCATTACATTTAAGTCATAGGTTTATAACTTAAGTTAACATAATTTAAGTGGGAGTTGAGGGGGTTTTAGAGGATATGAAGGGGTGGGGTTCGTGTGGGCCCCACCACCCTCATAACCTCCCATGGGAGGTTGGGTGGTTACCCAACTTCCAATAAGAGATATCACTTAGAGTAAAATAATAAAAATTGTAGTGTGATTATATAAAAAACTTCCACAATTTTTATTATCAACACTCGTGTAAACGCAACTCCGGAACAAGAGTTCCTAAGCAATTACAGGCGCTGCGAGTTCATCGGTGCCCTCGGAATTTGATTCTGGGCACCGGTTCAAAAGTTAGAAAATCCCGCTCGTTCGTTCACTGAACGTACCCGAGCCAAACTTCGGAAATTGATTCCGGGCACACCGGGCCTCGGAATCAGGTGCCGTCTGAAACCGCACTCTTGTAAAATTCTAAAGAAAATTAAGAAAAAAATTTCCCTTGAATTTTACAGGTCTTTACATTACTCCCACCTCAGGGCTTTACGTCCCGGTAAAGATACATCAAAAAATTAGGGAAACAAAAGAGGGTACTGAGCACGCATTTGAGCCTCCCGCTCCCATGTGCTCTCCTGGAGATTCTCATGCTGCCATCTGATGCGCACAAGAGGAATCGATCGCCCACGCAGGACCCGCTCCTGTCGATCCTCTATCTCCACCGGGACCTCCGTAAAAGTCGCCCCATCGTCAACGTCAAGCTCCCCATGATCAATGATGTGCGTCGGGTCGTGCACGTATCTCCTCAGCTGAGACACGTGAAAAACGTCGTGCACCCGGTGCAACTGAGGTGGTAGAGCCAGGCGATAAGCCACCTCACCAATCCTGCTGAGAATCTGGAAGGGTCCGATGAAGCGCGGAGATAACTTGCCGCCTCGGCCAAATCTCCGAATACCACGTCGAGGTGAGACCCGCAAGAAGACGTGGTCGCCATCCTCGAACTCCAGTGGCCTCCGCCTCCTGTCAGCATATGACTTCTACCGGCTCTGAGCTGTCCTCATCCGCTCCTGGATGACCTGGACCTTCTCTGTCGTGGCCTGGACCATCTTCGGTCCCACCAGAGCTGCAAGATTTCTTCTTTGCCGATAAGAGAAATCTGGTCCCATCCCCTGGATGAACCACATTCCTTGCCTAAAACAGTCAATACCGTCATGATTAGTTAATTCATGGCATGGATGACGTCGTAAGGCCTCGACGCTACTACTAAGAGATTCAACCGTTACTCTCGCCTCCAAGGGTTGAGTCACACTGTCGGCATCAGTGTGTGGTAACTGGGTCTTCTCCAGTAGATGTCTCACAAGTGAGGGTCAAGTCAACAGCCAAAACTGGAACCTCTTAGTAACATCACGAAAGAGGACAGGAACGAAGATATCACAAAGGTATGCGTCTTTTATTATTGCAGCTCATAATACAAGACGCTACACAAAAGCAACAAGGAACCAGAAGTACAAAGGATGTATCCACTAGTTCTTCTCCTGTCCATCTGCTCCCAGAGCTCTATGATCAAAGGCCTCGGCTGCCTGAAGCTGAGCTCTCGCATGTTCACCTACTCCCTGTGGTCGGGGTGGACCTCCTGGTGGTGGTGGTGGAAGAGCCTCAAAGCGTCGACCACCACCTACTGCTCGGCCAGCTCATCTGCCTCGTCCGCCTCCTCCCTGCGGACTGCCACGGTCGAACCTCTGCCTCTGCCTAGGTGGTTCCTCAACCATCTGCTGCTCCTCTGCATGGCGGGTCGGGCAGTCACGAGCCATGTGGCCTTGCCTGCCGCATGCGTAGCATTGTCTTCCACTTGAAAGACTGGCTCCGCGCTGTGTGCCCCGCACTGCTGAGCTAGTGTCCTGTGGTCGTCTGCCTGAAGGTCTGGTCTGTCTGGACTCATGAGTCATCCGTCGACTGCCTGCTGCAGATGACTCTGACACGTGCCGCCCTGTGGAGGGTCTCGGCACTGGTGTAGACTCAGCAAGGAAGCTCTCGATCAGAAGGGCCCTCTCCAGTACTCCTGTCTGAGTTGGTATGCTGAGGGAGATCAGCGATGCCTTGATCTCGTGTCTCAAACCCTGCTCGAAGGTCCGGGACCGGAAGAATGGGTCCCGTACCATGTCGTTCGAGTAGCGCGAGAGATCGGTAAATCTCGCCGAGTACTGAGCGACCGTCATGCTGCTCTGCCGCAGCTGTAGAAGCTCCTGGATACGCACCGCATGAAGGGTGGATGGGACGAACTCCGAGCGGAAGAGTCTCTCAAAGTCCGTCCAAAGTAGAGATGCCTCATCGTGCACCTGGAGCATCAAGCTCCACCATCGTCCTGCTGCTGCGTGTAGTAGGCTCGCAGCGAGGATCACCATGAGGTCTGCTGGTGTCCTCACTAGCCTAAACACTCGAACCACTGCCTCCAGCCAGTCCTCTGCTGCCTGGGGATCCGTCTCCCCGCGAAACCTGGGTGGTCGCTGGCGCTGAAACTCATGCAGTGCGCTGAGGCGACGTGCATCGTCAGCGGCTGGTGCTGGAAGTATCGGGGGCTCGGCGGGTAGTGCTACCGCCGGTTCCACTGCTGACAAAGGGCCCTGCACCGAGGCCTCGTCGCTCGGTGGGCTGTCGTCACGCTCAACGCTCGGAACCCTAGCTGGCTGCCGTCGTGGGGCCATCCTGAATAGGAAATAGGTGCGCCACGGCCAACAGTATATCTGGTGAGCTGACACAAGGAAATCACAAAGAAAACTTTGAAACACACACGCAATCAATGTTTTCGTGCATTAAGTCGGAAATCAAAAGTCAGGGTCCTGGTGTACGGATACGTCGGCCGCCGCACCAACACTGGACTCCCTGGACTGATAACCACACTCAATACGCTAAACATTATTGCTTCACATAGAAAAGATCAGAGTTCGCGGTAGAACCGAACTCCTCTGATACCAATTTGTCACGACCCGCCCTCGGGGTCCGTGTCGTGACTACCCCAAGCCCGCCTTCCATAGGCCAGGGGCTGGCGACTAGTACCAAGGCGTAAATCCCGGTAAAAAGGGAAGGCATTGCCTCTGTAAAGTAAACAAACACCACAGAGTAAGCAAGCGGAAAGTAAACACTAAACAAAATCAGAGTACAACTGAAAGTGCGGAAAAGTAAATGGGCCAGTATACAAACCCAAACTGAAAGTAAAGTACAACTCGAAAGGGGAAAACAGCAACTGAAAAGTAAAAGCTGCTACACCGAGCTGTCCACTGGAAATCCCACCTGAAGGGTGGGTACAGATAGCTCCACTGCTCCACGGGTCCCGTCGTCCGCTCCGTGCACGTCCCGCCCAGTGGTCCACCTCCGGGTACCGTCCCGCTCAGCAAGCCTCAGCTAAGGTCAACGTTGTCCGTCGTCTGTAACCAACACAACGTAGTGCGGGCAAAGCCCGTGCAGGGGTGAGTATATGCTACTCAGTAGGGACCCCGAGACCCCTGAAGGTCTCTCAAATCCACAAAGGATAAACCACGAAGAAAGGTACAATCACGAAGTAACAACCGACACTGCTTAGGTATATGCCCATACATATACCTAAGTCATCAATTTCAAATACGCTCCAACCTCCGAGCCCAAGTACAACTCAGTCCACACAGGAAAGTAAACGTATTCCACACAGGAAAGCAAAACGTAATCCACACAGGATTGCACAACACAATCCACACAGGAAAGCAAAACGTAATCCACACAGGATTGCACAACACAATCCACACAGGAAAGCAATAGGTTTCAGCTCACACAGGTATACTTCTTCAAAAGACGATAAGATGATCACTGATCCATCTAAGTCGTCGGACCCACGAAGGATCGATAGGTAACTAACCCCCGCAAAAGACCCACATAGGATCGGTCCCACACAGGACCTGTAGGCACTGGTTCACACAGGACCGCTAAGCGCAAGGACCCACACAGGATCGGACCCACACAGGATCGGGCCCACACAGGACCTGTAGCACTGATCCACGTAGGATCGCTGAGTGCTGTAGTCGTCGTCGTCGAATCCACACAGGATCGGGCCCACACAGGACCTGTAGCACTGATCCACGTAGGATCGCTGAGTGTTGTAGTCGTCGTCGTCGAATCCACACAGGATCTCTGTACTGTCGTCGCCGCAGTCACAGTAGCAGTAGTAGCAGTAGTAGTCACAGTAACAGTCGCAGCCAGCATTAGGGTTCCCGCACACAGCAAGCTCGTTCGGAGGGTCTGCTTCACGAGCCGAGAGGCTGATACATCAACTGACACAAAGTCCAGAGTTGATGTATCCAAAAGTTCCGTATCGACTATAGGAACTCAACACAACAGACGGCGCGTCGATCGGACGCCCGGTCTGAGAGTTATTGGCATTTTCGTCCCCGGGGCCCGGTTGGTTTTTAAGGCAAAACCAACCCGACCGTACTCCACCTGCGTCCAAACCTCGGGCGTAGTATGCCAAAAGATCCGTCTCACTAAGAGGAACACAACGCGGCTGACGGCACGTCAATCGGACGTCCGTAGATCAAGATAGGAGCGTTTCCGCTCCGAAGGCCCGGTTGGTTTCGTGAACGAACCATCCCGGCCGAACTCAAAGTAATCTGAAACCTTGAGCGCGATATACCGAAACGACCGTCTCGATCCAAGGATCGCGTTTCCGCAGACGGTTCGTCAATCGGAGGTCCGTGGCTCAAGTTATGGCCAAAAGACCGAATCTGGTTCGAAACGGGGGGTCCGGGTCCGGGCCGACCCGGGCCGACCCCCCCCCTGGGTCGGCCTGAACCGGGTCGACCCGAACCAGGTCGACCCGACCCGGGTCCGACCCGGCCCGGCCGGCCGGCCGGCCGGCGGCGCGGCGGCCTGGCGCCGCACGGAGGCAGCGCGGGGGGAATCAATCCCCCGCGGATTGAAGAGGCGGCGTGGCTTTTTAGCCGCGCCTGTTTGAAACCCCCCCCCCCCCAACGTGGGGGGCTTGATTGGCAGGAAACGGGGGGGCAAAGCCCCCCGCTTGATTGAGAGGGGCGGCGCGGCATAGTCGCGCCCTTTGTAAAAAAAACGCCCCCCACGTGGGGGCCGGCTTGAAGACAAACCGGGGGGCCTCCTGCCCCCCTTCAAAGGAGCCGCCCCCCTCATAAAGAGGGGGGGTTTTGAGTGCTGGCCGGGGGATTAATTTCCCCCGGTTTATTACCATCCGGTCGGCCAGCTGGTCGGCCGGTTTTCTCCAACGGGACCGGAAAATCTGGTCCCCTCTTCGGCTTCTGACGCCGGCGGCCCGGCCGCCAGCCTCCTCGTTCCGCCGCGGCCCGGAACTGGCCGCGGTGTTCGTCGTCCGGCGCGGTGCGACGGCACCGCGCCCCTCCGCCGTGCCTTGATTTCTTTCAATGCGGCGTGACGGCGTCGCGTTCAAGATGTTTCTTCCATGGTGCGCGCGCGACGGCGTCGCGTAAAATAAACGCACGATTAACCGCGTGGTGCGACGGCACCACGCCACCTTGTAAGATTTGCGCAGCGTAACGACGCCGTGCCCCACCGCCGCGGCCCGACTCCGGCCGCGGTCTCATCCGATCTCAAAGGCACGGTATTATAGCGTCGCGGTTCTTCGTCGTGACCCCAACCGGCCTTAAATAATCCTTTTTGCGCGGTACATTGGTACCGCGTTACCCCGCTTCAAACCACAATAAAACTAAACCACGATGGGAGGAGGATCGGCCGAGTTTGTGCGGACCGGCCTCCTCCCGTTAGTTTGTTATCAATTGGCTTAGAAATACTTGAGGGATGTCAAATAAAATGTAAACAACGAACTCAAGAACCCCTACGTCGATAGTTGCACGTTGACGTAGTCGTGGAATATCGGTCTCGATTCCTTTGACGTCGGAGGAAAAGTCGTTGTCGATGGAGTTTGTCGCGGAAAACCGTCGCGGAAGAGATGATGTGGAAGAATAACGTCACGTCGCGGATATGGCGTCGCGGAAGAACCGTGTTCTTCGGCGAAGAAGTTCTTCGTTGAAGAACGGCGTTCTTCGTGTTCTTCATCGAGGTTGAAGAAGATGAAGAAGACTTCCCAACTCTCTCAAGGAGATAAAATTCTAACAAAATAAAATAAGACTCTTTCTTATTTTATTCACACAACCCAACCTCTTTGAATTTCAAAGGTTTGAAATTCAATAACCACACACAACTCACCTCATTAACTCATTACATTTAAGTCATAGGTTTATAACTTAAGTTAACATAATTTAAGTGGGATTTGAGGGGGTTTTAGAGGATATGAAGGGGTGGGGTTCGTGTGGGCCCCACCACCCTCATAACCTCCCATGGGAGGTTGGGTGGTTACCCAACTTCCAACAAGAGATATCACTTAGAGTAAAATAATAAAAATTGTAGTGTCATTATATAAAAAACTTCCACAATTATTATTATCAACACTCGTGTAAACGCAACTCCGGAACAAGAGTTCCTAAGAAATTACAGGCGCTGCGAGTTCATCGGTGCCCTCGGAATTTGATTCCGGGCACCGGTTCAAAAGTTAGAAAATCCCGCTCGTTCGTTCACTGAACGTACCCGATCCAAACTTCGGAAATTGATTCCGGGCACACCGGGCCTCGGAATCAGGTGCCGTCTGAAACCGCACTCTTGTAAAATTCTAAAGAAAATTAAGAAAAAAATTTCCCTTGAATTTTACGGGTCTTTACACAAGGCCTCTCCAATCATCTTTTTGAATCAATTTACTACTTTCTTTACATCAAAAACTTCTTCTTGGCACACCCCCATAGCCCAAGATATAATACCTTAAACTAGAAGCAACCCCCATAGTCTGGGCGCCATGACTTAAAACTAGTAGAAGCCCATATGTTCTATGAATTGTGACCTTGAACTATGAGAGACATTTCTTGGAGAATTTTTTGTTTCATGATTCCTATATGATCATTTCATCATATTATATTTGTATTATATCCTATGCTTCAAAATTTTCTCTAGAATAACCCCTTTGGGTTCAACAATTATGACTTTAAACTATGTGAAACTTGCTCGCTGTAGCACCCAATATCCTTTTGTTTTTCATCACCTTTGATGTTTCAATTGAATAATCCCAACCATTTTTATTACATCCTTTCTTTAGATGACTAACCCTATTGGTGTCAGTATCCTACCACATCACATTCCAGAACTACAAATACCTTTATTCGAGGTTCTATAGGATATGTAGAGATATCTAAATCTCTTATCTTGGGATCATCTGCAAATCCAATCATCTATCATGACTTTATGTATACCTAGTGTGATGCTCAAACAGATCTGGTTTGTGCATTATAACCTAAAACTATGTGCAAATTTTTATGTTATTGGGTCTTATAATCCCTCTCTTCACATCAGGTTTATAATACCTCCCCTGTCACACAAGATTTTCCAAATAGTCTAATTATTGTGACCAAAAACCTATATGTAACTTTTTTTTGTGATTATTTTTTGGTCTAAGGCCTCATTGGACCTCCTTTAATTGAGGGTATGTTCTCTCTCCCATGTCATACAAACCTCTCTGAAATAACCCTTTTATTGGTTCCAAACTCTATAACCTTAAACTATCAACCTTGGTCCCAACATCATTAACTTAAACTATGTATAGTAATATACACATATTATCCTAATTTTTTTCCCATATAGTTTGATTGGAATGACCCTAAACTTCCCAAGGTAAGAGACACAAGAGTCCGTCAGGTTGAAACCCCAAAATAGAAATATGAGCAAAAGTCATACTTTCGCCTGCCAAGTCTCCCATGAAACTTGGGAAAAAGTAACTGTGTCACTTCTTGAATATTTAACTATAACCATGATTAAAAACCATGGGTATATCCTAGAAAACCATGGGTATAGTATATATACACATTTCTATAAAATGTGGGTCCTTAAGCCATCAGGGTAGGCCTATACCCACGGCTTGACCAAACTGTTGGTATAAACCACCAATACCCACAGTTCTTAAACCATTGGTGTAGATAATTTTAATTGAAATAAATATACCCATGGTTTGTTCAAATCATGGGTGTAGACATATACCCATATTTTGTTCAAACCATGGGTAAAGTTCCTTTATTAAAAACAATCCATCACTGGGAATTAATCCCATCACCTTTTTTCTATACTCTAATGACTTTACACTATCCTAAAACACATTTTTTGTTCTTATACTGAAATATATATATATATATATATTATTTATTATTATTTTTATTGTGTAAAAAAATTGGATAACCTATACCCATGGTTTGGTCAAACCATGGGTATAGGTTAGCCCATTTTTTTAGGTTCTTTATTAAAAAATCCACCGTTGGGAATTGAGCTCCACACCTTCCACTTATAATCCAATGAATTTACCACTATTTTAGAAAAAAAAATTATTATATTCAAATATATGTATGTATGTATGTATGTATATAAATTTATTTGTATTAAAGTATTTATTTAAATTTTTAATATTATTAAAAAATAGATGGTCAACCTATACCCACACTTTGGTCAAACTATGGATATAGGTGAACTATACTAATGATTCACCCAAAACATTTTTATAGGTTTCTAAAATCATAACCTATACCAATTTTTTGGTCAAACTGTGGGTTTAGGTTTTCTTCTGGCCTTACTATGAAAATTTCTTCCCCATGAAACCTATTTCCACGGTTTATAAAAACCATGGGTATTATTCCTTCCCATGAATGTTTTTCCCTTTGACTATAGGGGTTTCCTATATCCATGGTTTAGGAAAAAAATTGTTATAGCCTTTTTTCCAATTTGTGTGTGAATGGAAAAGGTATAAATCCTATAGGACTCACCACTGGGCCACTAAAAAAACATGGCTATTCTTGTTGGACCAGCTGGTTTAAGAAAAAAAGAGTTACAAACCTTACCTACCCTTTTCACCCCCTTAATAAGGTCATATATGAGGTATCACCCTATATGTTCCCATGAAATACATACCATTATATATATGGGAAAAATGTTATTCACTTTAGTTCAAAGGTCCTGATAGTAATATTCTAAATTGTTCTACGAACATCCTTGTCACATGATGCTAAAATGTATGATGCATCATTCTCACTATATGACATTAAAATATGTGTTAAAAATCCTTACTATAAGTTGTTAAACCTCATACTTATAATACATATTTCAAAACATAAAACTACATATTTTTTAGCCCCTCACTTGAGAGGACCCTTCACCTCCTTCAGTTATATCCACCTGCCGCACAATTCGAGTTCATTAATCACTACTTGGAAGCCAAGATGTCACTACACTTTTGAGGAAATCCTATTTTTCACTCAGGAAAATACACTGCCTCAATGTGATCAGATTCTAGGTGGATTAATGCAAAAATTATGGAACTTTATTCAAAAATTTCCATAGTTCACCTACATGATCCACATCTTCCTTGATTTGGGTCCCCACCATCCTCCACATATGAACAAGCCCCATAACAATAATGTATTGTGGCTAAAATACCTCACCTGACATCTTGGGTACACACCTCAAAGTAATTTCAATAATAAATTTATGATTCTCATGTTTCAAAAAGTTTCAATGGTAGACCCTCATTTTCATGACCCACTCTTGGCAGTGTGGTTATGGAGCATATATATTGAACATGATCAATAGTTATCCTCATTTAGTTCAGCACCCATCATTATTCCAATTCTTATAATATTTGATTATATCCTCTATTTTTTGTTTTTTTGGGTAGAATCTAATTCCCCTGGTGTTACTCCACTCAAGAACCTATGCAATTTGGGAAAGAAAGTTGGCTACAAAGAGTCCCTCTCTCCAACCATTGTCTTCTTTGTTGGGGCACTCCTTATGGATGATGGATTATTCCAACCCCATCCTTTATTTTTTATTAATAAATATCATGTAAGTGAGTGATCTTATATTTATATTTTTTCTCAAACTGAGAATGACTCACATGAGTTTAGATATTTATTGATGGTTATCGTGTTAATGTGACTGATTTTCAGCAAAAAAATAATACACAGAGAATTAAAAAAATTATTTACTTCATTAATGAGTTTTATCCATAATTAGGAGCCTATATATTATTACAAGAAAAATAAATCATAACTAAAGACCTCCTATGGATCATCCTGGGTGAGGGAATGCTCCAGCCCATCCAGCCTCTTCTTGGTTTCCTTGAGAGCCCACTACCACTTGACCAACTCCATTGCCTCCTCCTCAACTGTAGAGAAAACCTTATCAGTTCATATTTTTAACCAACCCTATTCATCCACCACCATGTATAATACCTTTACTAATTCATCCATGATAATTTCTAATAGTTCCCTCGAGTATATTATCATCTATCCCCTCACAATGACAATGGCCTCATACTGTTTCACCTTCCCCTCCAGTTGAGCAAGATCCTATTTTACCACCTAGAGTGTCTTGGTACCTTGTGAGGTTTTCACATAGCACATCATGTTAAACACTTGTAACTATGCATGAGCCTACTCAATAAGGAAATATTAATCTATAGAATGAAGGAAATAGGAGTCATCCCAGCTAGTCCTCAGGCTCACCAGCTAGTTATGGAGAGACCCCATCGAGATTTTCAGGCCAGTATATGGGGTGAGGGTGGTGAAGCTATGAATTCTACTCCATTCCCTACACTAAATGATCATATTATATATGACCGAATTATAGAGTCTTTAAGATCATCATGAGGTTTAGGCTCATACTCGGAAAAGGTCACCAGCACATTAGTGATGGGACCTGTGATGGGCATCCTCTTGAACAGTCTGGGCTCCATGTTCAAAGTAAAGTCATCCTTTTTAGGATCATCATACATAAAAGGAACCTTTAAAACCTTCTTCATAACATAAATAGTAATCTTGACCATTAAAACCTCCTCATCAACCTCATTTGAGACTAAAACTCATGATATCTCTACCTCAACTACCAGTTCTGCCTACTCTAGAATTCCCACTGGTAGTAAGGTCTAAAATACAAGAAACACCTCCATTGAAATATAGGGTTAGAGAAACAAACATTTTTGTAGGTGGATAAAATTAAAGTAATTAAAAGGTTATATAATTATAGGTATCATAAATTTCATCTTGTATATTAGAGATGTTCACTGAAGGCTCTACTAATAATGTCATCTCTGCAACAACTGGTGTCTCAGCCACTAGAAGTTGGTCCGCCACTGGATTTGTTGGATTAGTTTAAAAAAAAATCATCAAAGAGAATAAAAATATTTATTTTTAAATTATGTTGGAAATTTAAAAGTTTGAAATTTTCCAAAAATCTCCAGGGTAGTTGATTCTCTACTTTATCCACAGACATCATATCATAGGTGGGTGGGTGGTTTCCTATATATTTAGAATTAGAGGGACCTTTCCCTACCATACATTCAAGGTTTAGGGAATTATTATCCTACCTTGTTAATAAATCATTAATATATCCCTATTTTGTACCAACCTATCCTTATACATATCAAGGAACATAATTCAATGAACATAAAAGAATGAAAACAGTCTCAAACCATCAATAAATTCATAGTATTACCTTATCAGTAGTGGAGTCTCCTTCCTTGATGGAGTCTAGGAAAACATCACTTCCCAAGGACTCCTACTAATTATATCCCTATTATAGAACTACATATATATAGCTAATAAACCCCCAAGTATATCCCAAGTAGAATTCATGTCCACCAATGTTTTCACTCGGTTGGTCAGGGGGTGTGCCATGATGCAAGAGTGGATCATTTCTTCTAGCTATTATAGGTACTAAATAACCTTAAACCAAGGATATTAGAATCCATAATTGATGAGGACCATCCTGGGAAAGTAAACCCCCTCACCATAGGGATGCATCCCCGTCATTCGAGGAGAGTTAAATTATCATAAAATCTCTAGTACCTCCAGGAATTGGGGAACACTGCATCATTGGAAAAATATTCAAAATGAAGAAGATTCCATAGAGCCATAACATGCACCCTTAGGACCACTATGAAGAGTTCACCCTACTCCAAAATCCACTTTACTTAGATTTTTGGTCCCTATGTTTCTCCTCCCTCAGGATTCGCACCCCGTGCTAGGATGAGAACTGTTGGAGCTGTAGTTACTCCTCTACCATCTAGTATAGATCTTCCTCCATGGTGTGCTTAGACTACTATAGAACTCCCCTATATATGTGTCTATAGGACCACCTCATTGTCCACTTGGATCATATAATTACTCAAAATTTATTGAGGATATGAACATTCCTATCTTCTCTCATAATTCTGGAAGATCCAATATGGGGCATCATTCGGCGAAAGCTCTATCGTACCTCTATTTCCATTCCTCATAAACATTTACCACAACTGCCAAAATAATCAGTTCTAATTATAATTTTACCCTGATTTTGACCTTTGGTGTGAGCCTTTAGTGACACCAAAACTAGTAGGTATATTTTTATAGATCATAGGGTTCTCAAACTACCTTGCAATCTTTTCTTTTCAACAATACTCCACATCTAAAGGCCTAGAGGTGTGATCAGTACTCCAAAATCTCTATTCCTAAATCCATGGTGTTCACTATTAGGAGGGTGAAATGATGGAATGAAAATTTCTCTAGCTTCTCAACCTTCACCAACACTCTGAACCACTTTAGATATAGAGGGTGGCTCCCTGAAATGTTTAGCCTTGATGGTCAGATGTTGGTACCAGGAGGGAAATAGAGTTCACATATTCATACCCTCCAAAGAGTATGGAAACACAGTTTTACATAAAATGGAATGGGACAAAAAAATATAAGGGATTATTTCACTTACTAATGTGCCTCAACACCTTTTATAGCTTTCCCAACACCAATATTTCCAGGTTGATGTGCTTCCCCGTCATTAGTGATGCTTCCATTATGAACATGTTCAGTCATATTATCATGTTTATATCATGAATAGGTAGTATCCATATACATAGAAATTACATGATGAACCCAAAAATTCTAACTTCAGGAGCGAGATCCTTCATGTTTTACCACCATATGTTAAATTTTCTTGCCTCTAGGATCACCAGGTATGAGTTATATTTCTCACACTGTGAAGCCCTCGGGCACTTGAGGGGTCACCGTAGAATATTATCCATGGGTTTATTAAATAATTATCTAAAATATTTCTTGGAGAGGATATCCGTTATCTCGATATTGTGTCATCTCACTCCCTGATCTATATCTAGTAGAGCCTTTACAAATATTAATAGCTACTATCAATTATCTCATATGTTCTAAGAAGGGAGGAATTATTTTAACATATCCCCCTATATTGGAATCCCACCAATGTGCTAAATATCCCATAGGATGATACAAAACTCTCTATGGTTCAAGTGAAAAGTTTTGTTCAAAAATAGAAATCTAATTAGTAACTCAAGCATAATATCTAGATGGTGATAGATGTGGAATTGAAAATTCCACTCTACTTCATATATACCCACACTCTTTAGTTCCACCTCAAATTCATTACATATTTTGAATACTTTGTATGTTCTATTCCATTCATCTATGAAGTTCCCACCCCAAAATAATTCTCACTCTTCAATTAAGACGTAGAGGTTGTCTTCTAGCCTACATTTAAGATACTATAATATTGTAGAGGAGACATCTCTATAGGTGGATCCTCCTCATTGATCGTCCTAATGGGGTTCCACATAGAATGATCAGTAGTTGATGCATGGTCCTTGACATAGTGTACCATAACAGATATGTTCCACTAATGCATCTATAGAGATATCTTAAAGTAGTAAGTGATGGAATCCCAATCAACACTAGGTATGGACACATCATCCAATCTCATCAAGCCATACAGAGGCACCCTCTAATAGAGAGGATAATCCTTATGGTCCTCTATTAGAATCTCAGAGAGAGTGTTGTGATTTAATGTTGTTTGAAATTTATCCCCAATAAAAATATACCCAGTCACCCCCCCCCCACACCCCCACCCCCCCCCCCCCTCTCTATGCAATAATAGCTTCAGAACCCTCAAATACCATCTCAAAGACTTTGAAAATTCTTTAGGTCTAGTTTATAGAAGATTTCTCACAAAAGACTGTCTTCACAAAAGACGATCTACGGTGATTGGTTCACAAAATATTTAGTCCCAAAAGTAAAAAGTATCATGGTCACTAAGGATTTAGGTTGCATAATTCTCATGAAATTATTTTAGTTTTTTAAAAATTGAGGATCGACCAATATTTTTCAAAAAAACTCATGGTCTCCCTAGGTTCCCCTCTCCCTATTTATATTCCATGTTTAGGAGAGTTTTTCAAACTAGGTTTCACTTAGTGATAAGGTTCCAATAAGAATTATTTTTCAAAAATATTCTTCTTCATGATAAATGTTGACATAAAAAACACATATTGTGGGAGAATTTGAGGAGTACATTAATTATTCAAGGTGAGTTCGGGCCGTAATAGGGTAAAAATTCACTTAAGGTTTTAGATTCAAGAAAGATTAATCCTTTATAAATGTAAAGGGTTTCTAAAAATGTGTTAGAGCACTATGAAATATCATCTTAAATGAATATGGTAATCCTTCATGTGACATATTTTCCAAAATCCATGGATGTATATAAATACCCCATTCAAAATTCATATAACAGGATCACAACTTTTAGACTTTTAGTAGAAGCTCTAAATTATTGAAACTCTATATTTAGTGAGCTAAAGGCTAAATGAATTCCTATATGAATCTATATTTTGTGAACAGACACCCATGAGTACTATAGAAACTAACACCATGGTGAGTATGGACTTCATGAAGGATACTTCCATTCAGGATAGAGGAAAAGTCTTTGCACCATATAGGGTTTCATGAGACCTCTATCTTCCATAAAACCCACTCCATAAGAATCAAGGAAACAACCCTAGATAGATCACCCATGTTTCGAAAAGGCGACACCCTCATGATCCCCACCTTCATGAACACTTTATACTTTATGAAACTCGCCTCAAAGACCCTAACATGATGCCTCCTTTTAGAAGAAATACCATCACAAAATTTGAGTGCACATGGGCCTTGTTCCTATCCTAGTTAGGTTTACTCATGACTCAATCATATGCATAACTGTTATCATCAGACCTCATGTTTGGTACCTTTATCCAAGTACAACCTAGAAAATCTCATCATCTCTTAATCCTAAGAATAGGTACCCTTACATCAGGCACCCTACATTCTTCCCCATAGATGGAATCATTAAGGGAAATATGTTTATTTTCCCTTAAAAAAGAGATAGTGTCATATCCTCCTCTCCTCCCACCTTGAAAAATAATGGGTATCCCCTAGTGTAAGACCCATCCAACATCTAATAAGAAAGGATTTAAACTATATAGAACTCTTGTCCAATCCATAAGACATTAAACTACATAGCACCTAGATCTTAGTTGTAAGTATTTAAACTATATAACATCCACATCTGAGTCGTATGAAGTTAAAATTCATGATAACATCCTAGTTTTATAGTGTTCAACTCCACAATAATTTCCTCATATCATGAAATCAAAGTGAATCCCTAACTTGTGTGAAAAACTTAGGATGCCTCATGTAAAATCATGAGATGATCCCCCATTATTCTGGAAAGGTCATATGCATAATCCCCAAATCACCCCTTTTTCACTCCTTCTATGATGTCAGTGTCCTTACCACGTGATGTTAGAATAAATATACTAATACTACCAAAAAAACAAAACTATAAGCTTAACCTACATGGGTTTTGATCCCTATATCCAAATAGGATACATAAGACACCTCTTTGAGGTTTAACCCTGATGCTACCCAAAACATGTCTATATTTTCCCTGGGAGATGATAACCCAAAAGGGTGATCATAATCCCCATTTAGGGAATACATAACCTCTCACCATCCAAATATGGGATCCTCTATATACTTTGGAAATTACATTCTATTCTAACATATATTTATACTAATACATGACATGCATATATGGTAAATGTCCCCATAAACCTTTAAACTTATGACCATGTCCTGAAAAGACTTCAAACCTATGACCATGTCCCAACAAGACATTAAACCTATGAATATATCCTCATGAAACTTTAAACCTATGAATATGTCCCCATAATACTTTAAATATATGACCATGTATGCATAAGACTTTAAACCTATGACCCCACTAGATGCATCAAAATCTCAACCTCATGTGGCGAACATGGGATGCCTGAGGCAATTAACCTTGGATTCCTTATGCCATTGGAACAGGTTTCCTTGTGGTGAACATGGTATTCCTTGGGTTATATACTTAAGATGCCTCTCATGAGATTCCCTTGATTCTGAAAGATGAATACTTCACAAATTCCCTATGCACTCAACTTAAAAAAAATATCCAGACATTTCCAATAGCACCATTAGCTCTAACTGTATGTAGCTACTCCGTCGTGATTGAAGTAGTGTAATTAATTGGTGTACATTTTATGATGGAGTCAGGAATTAGATTCACAAACATGAATCAAATCAACAATGGATACCCAAACTATGTGATGATCTCTAAGAAAGAATCCAAGAAATAAGGAAATGAAATCCAATCATCTCATTTTGATAAAGGATCCAGCATCATCAACCATGGTTGTAGAGGCCGCCTATATTTAAAAAGTGGGAACATGGGGAAACCACCCCACTGGAGGAGGTGTGACTATCCCAAGGTGAAATTTCACCACCACACCTGATGCATGCCCCAATGGAAAGTATTGGAAAACATACTCTATTATATTGAAAATTTGATTGCTTGAAAGAGATAGATTATTTGGTAAAAAATGATTTTTGGTTTTATAAAAATTATTAACATTATAATTTTTGAAGGGGTTTGAACTAACATCACTTTAAATTTAACTAAGAATTCCAAACCTATCTTTACCTTTATGAGAAAATAAAAAAATAATTAGAACCCATAATAATTAGAAACTCTATTTTGATTAGAAAACTTATAAATTACAAAGTAGTATAAATAGCCATCCAAAACTCAAAGAGTAAAATAATGAAAGAATGAAGGAATATAGGCTCAACTTGGATTAGTATTTTTGTTTCATATATTATTTAAATGAATAGTTTATAAGTATAAAACTCAATTTAAATATTCAAAACCAATGATTATTATAAATCCTACTCCCAAAATTTGACCCAAAAAAAATAAATAAATAGAAAAATAAATTGATGAACCAGATTTAATCCATGGGAAAGTATAAAAATTTAACCTCCTCAAGGTGGAAATTCAAACCTCAAACTTTTGAACAAATTTGATAAACTAAATAAGTTTAATATTGAAAAAAAATAAATATTTAAAGAAAAAACGGCATGTTTTTTATGTGTATTAAATTTAAGTATAGTTTAGCCCAAATTTAAACCTCCCACCCACACTTAAAATAAAAAAATGTTTCTATTATTGATCATTAAAGTGAATGAAGTAGTTGAAGCAGTTAAAGATCAAAAAGATTTGTAATTGAGTATAATTAAAATTTATTTTCAAGGGTTAAAATACTATTTAAGAAAACATGTTTTCTAAAACCCATATTTCACAAACAAATAAAAAGGTACATTCATTATCTTTAAGTCATACACAAATATTTATAATAAATTTAAGGATAGTAGCATGTTAATCATTGAGGATAACAACATCATTGGGTACATATACCACACTTAGTGAAAACAAGAGGTATAAATAAAAACATTTAATCTCAATTTACATCTATCAATCAATACTAAATAGTACAATTAGTAATAAAAATAATCAGAGTATAAATATAGAAATTAAAATAATCACTCTCTTGATTTAAGAAGCTTTATCTTTTAAAGTGCTCCCCAAAAACACTTATTCCCTCTTTTATTGAGTGAAAACCCCCTCATTATTCAAATTTCAGTACCTACAAGTTAAACATATAAGCATTATATTTTATCAACTAAATATATAATATAAAAGTAACCATATGTAGAGTTTATGTAAGTTTATCTTGTATGACTCCAACATGCATCTTCTCTTTGACTTGAAAACAATTTGAACTCTTCACTTGTTTTGTTACAATACCAAAAAAATTTCTTAAGATAAAGAGAGGAGACTAATAATTAAATGTAGTAGGAAAAATAGAAAAAGATAAAAACAAATCATCACTTTATTCTTAACAAAAAAAAAGATAAAAATACATAATAATGACAATGGGTTTTCTCCCATAAACACTAAATTTGTATTCTTAAGTTAGACTTCAAAAGAAAATAAGTTTGAAAAAAATATGTAAGTCAACTCCATCAGATGACCTTTAAATAGTGCTTAATAATCTATAAAGTAACCCATAATAGTATATTATCTTCTCCTACAAGCTTGGGAACCCCATTAACAAGGACTATAAGGATGGTAGAAGTTCTAAACTATTTGGACTTAAGCTTACCAGGAAAAATTTTAAGTCTGTAATTAAATAGAATAATCTTATATACAACCTTTAATTGCCTATTTTGGATTATGGGACCACAAAAATATTTATCCTATCTTTATAAATCCTATAATTATTATAGGAATCTCTTCTAATCACATCCATCTCACTCAGATCAAGTATTATTCTCCCTATAGAAATATTAAAATCTAATCTCAAAGCCTTCATAGCCCAATATGACTTGGGTTTCAACTCAAAGGGTAAATAAAAATATTTTACAAACAATATCCTATATGGAAACATACCAATTTAGGTTTTGAATGAAGTTTTTTGTGCCCATGATGATTCATCCATGTTTCAAGGACTAATACTTCCTATAGTTAGAGATATTTTTATCTAATATCTTTTTAAGATCCCTGTTTCAAATGTCTATTTTTTCACTGGATCATGGATAGTAATAAGTTTATATTCTATGGGAACACCCATACATCTCCATTAATGATTTGAATTTAAATTTTTTTTAAGTGGTCAATTGTCAGTGATGAAATCTCTTGGCACCCCAAATATTAAGAGAATATTATTTTTAATAAATTTAATCACACTACTAAATTGATTATTGAGAAGTGTTATATATTTTATCCACTTATAAACATATCTATATTCACAAAAATTTACTCTTTCCCATGTGAATATAGAAATGGTCCCATAAAATCTAAATCTCAAACATCAAAAATATCAACTTCAAAAATTCATTTCTATGGTAGTTCTTTCTTTCTTCTAACATTTACAAACCTCTAATGATTATCATAACACACAACTAATATCATAGAAATATAAAATAAGGTTGGAAAAGAAAATTATACTAGAAGTAATTTAAGGGTAGCCATTTCTCCTCTATAATAATCACCTTTAGGTGAGGAGTGACAACTATCTAAAATGAGAAACATTTCATCCTTTTGCATACACCACCTCAAGATTCTATCACCACACCTCATAAGTATAAAATGATCATCCCAAAAATAATACCTAATTTCATAAATGAACTTATTAATTTTATTATCTGATAAATATTTAGGAAAAAATCATGCTGCTATTAAATTGTCAACATCTACATACTAATAAAATTGTTTAACTAAAATAGCAAGAAACTTTTCATTAAGAAATGATGAATTAATCACAATATGATATTTACACTGAGTATTAAATAACTATAAAAATTTATCTAAAATAAAATCCTCATCACCTTGTTTATATCTAATATCCAAACCAATATCTTCTAAAAAATTACATAATGGGTCTATGTTTGGCCTATTTTTTAGATAGTATATACTTTTAAGGCATTGCAGTTTATAAAGACGATGACTTTGGAACCTAATAGGTTCTGCCTAAACTTATCTAGAAAAAATAAAATAGCTAAAAAATATTTCTTAGTAGTGGTGTAGTTTTTTATTATAACCTGTGTAACACCCCGAGCTTCCACGATACGCTTCTCATTCAATAATGCAATGGCTTGCATTGTACGCAACCTCGAGCTCTAACACACACCACAATGAATTAAACTAGCCGTTGTGAATAGTAATACCTACTTTTTGAAATTTTATAAATTTTATTTATCAAAATGGACTTCATTTTTGGATTCGGAATATCTAAATTAGCCTATGTTGAATTTTTGGTATTTTTCTGAGAACTTCTAATTTTTTATGAATAGTGAAAAATACTTAAAAAACTTTTTTAATCAAAATAATTTATTGTGATAAATTATACTATTTACTTGTTTTAAAGTATAATTAGAATATATTTTTACCATTTTATCCAATTGTGGTCATTAGAATTAATTTAACATTGAAATTGGACATAAACAATTGCCAATCTTTTGATATAAATTATTTCTTAAAAACACGATATTTGTTGTAACAGCGGGAATTAATTATAAAATTAATTAATGCAACTTATATTTTTGTAATTTTTTAAAATAGACATCATTTTTTAATTTGGAATATCAATTATAGCTTAGGGTGAAATTTTGGCCTTATTCTGAAAAACTTCAATTTTTGATGAATAGTAAAACCACTAAGTAGTTGTTAAAAACTGATTTTTCGTTAAAATGAAATATTACCACTTCTGTTATTTGATTTTCAAAAATCCAACATACATGGTTGTCATTAAGAAGTAAAATGTGGTTCAATGAGATTAAAATAATTTTTTGGTGAATAGTAACTTTTAAGTTCTTAATCGCGATTAGAGGTAATTAGTGTAGTTTAAGGTACAAATAATGCTTTAATAATTTGAGTTGAGCATGAAACTTGTCCTAATACTATTGGATGAGTCATGGCCGACCAAGACAACCCATGGGTCAACTTGGGGACCCCATGGAGCCACTTTGGTTGGAAAATGACATTAATATATATTTATTTAATGTTAAAATTAAATTGACACAAACATGAGTTGTTTTACTAAAACAGACTTTAAGTGGGGTTAAACAAGTCCAAATTTTGACTATAAATATTCATTAGAAATCTAAAAAGATTTCCTACATCATAGTATTTTTTTTATAATTTTTATACATTAAATAAATTAAATTATATATGACATCATTATGATGCAGCGATGACCTCATTATTTAACGATTCTAATAAAATGAAAAGATAATGTAAAATCCAAGGCTTACACTTGTCCAAAGACTATTGGATGGGTATATTTAGAGCCCTTATCACCTTAGAAACGAATTATATAAGTGTGGGACCTTTAGAATCCGAAAAGAATTGTATAATAATGTAACATTTTAATCTTTCCAAAAGAGCCCCTCCTCTCCACTTATAAAAGGCCCCCACCTCTCCCACCTCATTTACACTTTCAAGCCATTTGGCTCGGCCAAACTCTGCCCAAATACTCTCCCAACTTCCCCCTCTTACTCCTAGAAGCCTCACTTTGGGCAGAACTCTTCCCAAGGAAGCGTTTGGCTCAAATCAAAAAGAGTTACCCGATTTTGAGGTAATGTCTTCTCTAATGTTGTTTTGTTTTATTTTTCTACTCCAACCCCCTAAAATATTTTTATTCATTTCTTTTGTAACAACACCAGTATCCTCAATATACTAGGATGTTGTTATAAGAAGGATTCAAGATACACTTACACACACCTACATCTAATGGTTAAAGAACATACGGTTTCTGTGGATGGCGAATTTCTGCCTCACGAAACGATGATTGTTCAACACTCATATAACACCTTCAAAGGTGGCCATTAAGATGTCACTATAGTTATATATGATATAAAATATGTTTATGTTTTACTTATGCTTCTGTATTTCTCATTTATGGCATACTTTATGATTTCCATTATGGGTAAAACGCGATAATTTCATTTTAGGAAGTGCGGACTACCGCCCCCTCAAAGTGATTTGAATCGTTAATGCCATATGTGGGATGTATAAAGGATGGATTAAATGGTATTATACACTATGTTATACTGGAATTATATTATAAATTTATATCATTATGATTTCTTTCCATTAAATATGAAATTGAAATGAAAGTAGCGTTCATGCGTACGTACGGCTTACCGTCTCCATGAACGGTGCATTTCATTTCTTACCTCTAAATGTTATGTAATATTATAAATGAATGAATATACTGGATATATAAGATATATATGACATCTAAATCATGAATATAATTCTGGATATAATGTATATTCTACCACATAAACAACTTGTAATTATAAGAAGTTTATTGTTGACTCAAGTACCAAAGATCGACAAAACGACCGTTATTAACTTAAATAATTAAATAATGTTCATAACATGGTAATAAGGGATATAAAAGGAATAATGAACATGAAAAAGGTTCTTAAGTAAATATAAATTAACTCTCGTTTATTATTCAGGAGGTTAAAGAACGGTCGAGTCAGGACAGGACGCAAGGTAAGGGAACTTCTTAACCCAATTTCCATTCTTTGGGTTAATCTCCTACTTTCAAATTATGTCATGATATTATTATTTTCTATCTTGTATTTGTACTTTATTTATGTTTACTTATACTGAATACACATAATAGATCGATTTTATTCAAAAAAATGATCTTGGTAAGGAATTCGTCTCAAATCTCCTTTCATTGAGGCATATTTGGTTTTATACACAACTTTCTTTTATACGGTGTATAAACCCCTTTGACTTTTACGTTTATTCAAAAGGGTTTCTTTTATAATTATGTGATTTTTAAATGATTTCAAAAAAGATATATTTCTCTCTAATATATGAAAATCCAGTGCAAATTTATATGTATTTAACACAAGCTTAAAAATGTTTTCAGAAAACCCGACTCTCGAGTGTGGTAGACAGGAAGGGATTGGGCGTGGACCCATCATGGCCTGAAATTAGTCGAGCAGTCTTAGAATTAGTTATTTTGTTTTCATAAGCCTGCATAATGTTTTCATAAAAACACTGGAGTATATTTGATCAATTTTAAACGTAAGTATCTTCTAAAAAAATTGCATCGGTAGGTCTCATGAGACAACTAGACGTGGAATTGGCTGAGGCCCTTTCCCAATTTGATTTATGGTTTTCGCCGAGGCCTTAATCATTTTAGACGTCTTGGCCGAGGCCTTGACAAAATGTTTCAGAATGTCTGGCATTATACATTCCCTCATTATGAAAGTGGTTATTGATATTTCATGTGATTATTCGACCAGTAGAATATCCATGTGAAGAAGTGAATGGAATTATCTCATTTTACTTTTGCCATATTATGTTGATGTTCAAGTTTAAAAGGCTTTTTTTTAGTTATACATTGCCTTAAATGTTAATGTTTATTTATGAAAGCTTCCGCATTATTGTTATCCTTACTGATCATCTGAGCTCACCCCTTTCAATGTTTTAATATTTTCCAGGATGTGAAGAAGTATTTTATGAATGACCTGCAGGGATAGTCAGAAGAGGATATGAGTGTGGACTATGGAGACTTTGTTATTGTAGTTTTTCACTTTATGATTTAATGTAACGTTTACGAATGTATCTAGTGTTTCCAAGGCTACTAAACTAATCGGTCTTTCGAGACTTGATCTTTTGTGATCATGCCAATGTTACGAAGTAATGCACCGGCTCTGGGTAGCTGGGGTCGGGGCGTTACAGTTGGTATCAGAGGAAGTTTAGTACAAACCTTGGAAGCTAGATTTAGATAAACTCTGATTAGAGCACATAGCCCAAAGATAGACTGTGAGGATTAGTATAGAAGAACTTCCTAAAATTTTGGTATTGTAGAGATTTTGTGAGTTTTCCGAGTAATACATCCCTGTCTGGATACGAGAAGGTAGAGGCGGCTCTGGCATAGATGTACCTAGGGGTAAAACCCGAAAACACCGCTTTGAGCTAAACTCGAACGGGAACTGGTGCACGACAACGGTCCTTGTTGCCCTCTTGGTTACGACACTCCCGGGGGATTTGCTTAGGATAATTCCCATTTTCTTTACAAACCACTATGAAGGGTTACGAGTATATACTTCCTCAAAGAAAACATTTTTATAATTATGGATTATATCCATAATTAGTTCAATTTATGTTAAGTGTTTTACAAGTATGGAATTATGTATTTTGATTCATAAACTAATCTAGTTTATGCCATTATTTAGAAATGGAGCCTAGTGGAAGGAATGGAAACCGTATCAATGCACGCACTCCGTGTAGGGATTGCCCTCCTGCTCAAGATAATTATGGTGGAGCTAGTGATACAACTGGTGCTGATCAGCTTCTCACCGTACTGGGACAACTCACGCAGGTTATGAATAAAAACCTTACTCGTATGGAGCACCCTGATCCGCAACGTGGAGGATCAATGCTAGACCGTTTCATGAGGCAACAACCACCGACCTTCAATGGGAGTACAAATCCTATAGTATCTGAGCAATGGATAAATTCCTTAGAAAAAATATTCCACGCCTTGGGGAGTAGCGAAAGGGAGAAGGTTGTCATGGCAGTTTACCGCCTCACTGGAGATTCCGATCAGTGTTGGTCTCTGATTAAAAACACAAAGGAAGATGATGACGTATCGAATATGGAATGGAGGTAGTTCAAAGAGCTTTTCTTAGAAAAATACTTTCCTCGGGACCATCGAGCAGATATGGAAAGGCAATTTCTGAGTCTGAGGCAGAAGGAGGATGAGAATGTCGCAATGTATGAGGCTAACTTTACAAGGTTAGCGAGGCATGCTTCCGATTATATACGTAACCCAAGGAGTAAGATTGATCGTTTCTTTGATGGGTTAAAACCATTTCTCCGTCGAGCTTTAGTATCACAATCCTTCTCATCATACGAAGATATTGTCTCGTGTGCCATCAAGACAGAAAAGGAATTCTCTAAGTCTTATGACAACAAAGTAAAGCAAGAGAAGAAGAGAACGGTGGAACAAGAGACAGATAAAGAGAAAAAGGGAAAGAAGGATTTTCCATTATGTGATAATTGTGGGAAGAATCACCCTTGTACTTTCCTAAAAGGAATGAGAGTTTGTTATAAATGTGGAGAAAAGGTTCACCAGGCTCGTGATTGCAAGGGAAAGAAAGAGGCTATCAAAGTTGAATGCTACAATTGTAGAGAAATGGGTCATTATGCAAATGAATGTCCGAAGCGTCAGGGAAACTTACCTCAGAAAAGGCCAAGGGATCAAGGAAAATCTTATGCTGTTACTATAGTTGAAGCAGAATAACTAATGTATTGGTGCTTTTGGACTCATGGATTATATTCTGGTTATTAGAATAATGTGATATATATATATAAGGATTGTACTGCAGTACTTGTTGATTTCAGTAAGGTTTTAATATGATGAAGGTAATTACATTTTTAGTATGTGACAATAAGAGAAACTTTACTTTGTTTGGGGAATCTGATAAATTGATTTTGGAATTAAGAGACCTTTTAGAGAAAGTTTGGACAGAGGTATTTTGGATAACTATAAAGGTTGGAGTGGATTAAGTTGATCTTTGTATAGTATTGTTTAAGGTTAAAAAATTTATGAAGATTATTTTTGGAATATTATGATACTATAGTTTTAGTAAAAGGACAACCTGCAGGGTGGGGCATAACCCGTCACACCGGACAAAGCTGCAGGAATCAAACCCACAACCATAGTGCGACAGGCCTTTATTTCCTACCACTAGCCTACAGGAAGTCCCTTGTTATTACAATATAATTTTACTAATCTAAATGGTATGTGTTAACATTTGGAACCTTATAAAATTAGGATAAGTATAATATTTTTGAGTTATATTATCTTTTTGAGTGAAAGATGAGTTGAAGGTTGAAACTCTAATTGTCAAGCATAAATATATATATACCTATCTCTTATTCAATGAATAAATTAATTCTTAAACTTTAGTAAATGGATATTAAAACAAAAAAAATGTGTTATCCTAATACCTTATGTCTTGTTGAACTGATGATATTTTAAATCAACATAGATTGAAGGCTTTGAGGCCCTCAATTTGACAGTTGATTGTGATTGATGACCTCAATCACTCCCTACAAATATTTACGTTTTTCCTCCAATTATATGTCTCTAATTGCCACCAATGTTCTCTTTATCGAGATCATAATTTGGTGGTGACTTTCTTATTTCCATTTCCCTCTTATTAAGGCTAAATTTTATTAATCTTATTTCCGATGTGGGTTTTCCACAAAGGTATTATCTCTTTTCAACCTTTTATTTTCAAATAAAAAGTTTCGAATTGTGAGGACGCAATTTATTGAAGGAGTGGAGAATGTAACACCCCGAGCTTCCACGATACGCTTCTCATTCAATAATGCAATGGCTTGCATTGTACGCAACCTCGAGCTCTAACACACACCACAACGAATTAAACTAGCCGTTGTGAATAGTAATACCTACTTTTTGAAATTTTATAAATTTTATTTATCAAAATGGACTTCATTTTTGGATTCAGAATATCGAAATTAGCCTATGTTGAATTTTTGGTATTTTTCTGAGAACTTCTAATTTTTTATGAATAGTGAAAAATACTTAAAACAACTTTTTTAATCAAAATAATTTATTGTGATAAATTATACTATTTACTTGTTTTAAAGTATAATTAGAATATATTTTTACCATTTTATCCAATGGTGGTCATTAGAATTAATTTAACATTGAAATTGGACATAAACAATTGTCAATCTTTTGATATAAATTGTTTCTTAAAAACACGCTATTTGTTGTAACAGCGGGAATTAATTATAAAATTAATTAATGCAACTTATATGTTTGGAATTTTTTAAAATAGACATCATTTTTGAATTCGGAATATCAATTATATCTTAGGGTGAAATTTTGGCCTTATTCTGAAAAACTTCAATTTTTGATGAATAGTGAAACCACTAAGTGGTTGTTAAAAACTGATTTTTCGTTAAAATGAAATATTACCACTTCTGTTATTTGATTTTCAAAAATCCGACATACATGGTTTTCATTAAGAAGTAAATGTGGTTCAATGAGATTAAAATAATTTTTTGGTGAATAGTAACTTTTAAGTTCTTAATCGCGATTAGAGGTAATTAGTGTAGTTTGAGGTACAAATAATGCTTTAATAATATGAGATGAGCATGAAACTTGTACTACTACTATTGGATGAGTCATGGACGACCAAGACAACCCATGGGTCAACTTGGGGACCCCATGGAGCCACTTTGGTTGGAAAATGACATTAATATATATTTATTTAATGTTAAAATTAAATTGACACAAACATGAGTTGTTTTACTAAAACAGAATTTAAGTGGGGTTACACAAGTCCAAATTTTGACTATAAATATTCATTAGAAATCCAAAAAGATTTCCTACATCATAGTATTTTTTTTATAATTTTTAGACATTAAATAAATTAAATTATTTATGACATCATTATGATGCAGCGATGACCTCATTATTTAACGATTTTAATAAAATGAAAAGATAATGTAAACTTCAAGGCTTACACTTGTCCAAAGACTATTGGATGGGAATATTTAGAACCCTTATCACCTTAGCCACGAATTATATAATTGTGGGACCTTTATAATCCTAAAAGCATTGTATAATAATGTAACATTTCAATCTTTCCAAAAGAGCCCCTCCTCTCCACTTATAAAAGGCCCCCACCTCTCCCACCTCATTTACACTTTCAAGCCATTTGGCTCGGCCAACCTCTGCCCAAATACTCTCCCAACTTCCACCTCTTACTCCTAGAAGCCTCACTTTGTGCAGAACTATTCTCAAGGAAGCCTTTGGCTCAAATCAAAAAGATTTACCCGATTTTGAGGTAATGTCTTCTCTAATGTTGTTTTGTTTTATTTTTCTACTCCACCCCCCTAAAATCTTTTTATTCATTTCTTTTGTAACAACACCAGTATCCTCAATATACTAGGATGTTTTTATAAGAAGGATTCGAGCTACACTTACACACACCTACATCTAATGGTTAAAGAACATACAGTTTCTGTGGATGGCGAATTTCTACCTCACGAAACGATGATTGTTCAACACTCATATAACACCTTCAAATGTTGACATTAAGATGTAACTATATTTATATATGATATAAAATATGTTTATTTTTTACTTATGCTTCTGTATTTCTCATTTATTTCATACTTTATGATTTCCATTATGGGTAAAACGCGATAATTTCATTTTAGGAAGTGCGGACTACCGCCCCCTCAAAGTGATTTGAATCGTTAATGCCATATGTGGGATGTATAAAGGATGGAGTAAATGGTATTATACACTATGTTATACTGGAATTATATTATACATTTATATAATTATGATTTCGTTCCATTAAATATGAAATTGAAATGAAAGTAGCGTTCATGCGTACGTACGGCTTACCGTCTCCATGAATGGTGCATTTCATTTCTTACCTATAAATGTTATGTAATATTATAAATGAATGTATATAATGGATATATAAGATATATATGACATCTAAATCATGAATATAATTCTGGAGATAATGGATAATCTACCACATAAACAACTTGTAATTATAAGAAGTTTATTGTTGACTCAAGTACCAAAGATCGACAAAACGGCCGTTATTAACTTAAATAATTAAATAATGTTCATAACATGGTAATAAGGGATATAAAAGGAATAATGAACATGAAAAAGGTTCTTAAGTAAATATAAATTAACTCTCGTTTATTATTCAGGAGGTTAAAGAACGGTCGAGTCAGGATAGGACGCAAGGTAAGGGAACTTCTTAACCCAATTTCCATTCTTTGGGTTAATCTCCTACTTTCAAATTATGTCATGATATTATTATGTCATATCTTGTATTTGTACTTTCTTTATGTGTACTTATACTGAATACACATAATAGATCGATTTTATTCAAAAAAATGATCTTGGTAAGGAATTCGTCTCAAATCTCCTTTCGTTGAGGCATATTTTGTTTTATACACAACGTTCTTTTATACGGTCTATAAACCCTTTTGACTTTTACGTTTATTCAAAAGGGTTTCTTTTATAATTATGTGATTTTTAAATGATTTCAAAAAAGAGATATTTCTCTCCAATATATGAAAATCCAGTGCAAATTTATACGTATTTAACGCAAGCTTAAAAATGTTTTCAGAAAACCCGACTCTCGAGTGTGGTAGACAGGAAGGGATTGGGCGTGGACCCATCATGGCATGTAATTAGTCGAGCAGTCTCAGAATTAGTTTTTTTTTCATAATCTTTCATAATGTTTTCAGAAAAACACTGGAGTATATTTGAGCAATTTTAAACGTAAGTATCTTCTAAAAAAATTGCATCGGTGGTCTCATGAGACAACTAGACGTGGAATTGGCTGAGGCCCTTTCCTAATTTGATTTATGGTTTTGGCCGAGGCCTTAATCATTTTAGACGTCTTGGATGAGGCCTTGACAAAATGTTTGAGAATGTCTGGCATTATATATTCCCTCATTATGAAAGTGGTTATTGATATTGCATGTGATTATTCGACCAGTAGAATATCCATGTGAAGAAGTGAATGGCATTATCTCATTTTACTTTTGCCATATTATGTTTATGTTCAAGTTTAAAAGGCTTTTGTTTTATTTATACATTGCCTTAAATGTTAATGTTTATTTATGAAAGCTTCCGCATTATTGTTATCCTTACTGAGCATCTGATCTCACCCCTTTCAATGTTTTAATATTTTCCAGGATGTGAAGAAGTATTTTATGAATGACCTGCAGGGATAGTCAGAAGTGGATATGAGTGTGGACTATGGAGACTTTGTTATTGTAGTTTTTCACTTTATGATGTAATGTAACGTTTACGAATGTATCTAGTGTTTCCAAGTCTACTAAACTAATTGGTCTTTCGAGACTTGATCTTTTGTGATCATGCCAATGTTACGAAGTAATGCACCGGCTCTGGGTAGCTGGGGTTGGGGCGTTACAACCTGGTAGTATACTAACACAATATACCACATGTAATACGCTATCTTTCATTTGGCCTAAAACAGCACCCAAAACCACATCACTAGCATCTCACATAATTTCAAAAGTCAATTTACAATAGGGTGCGGTGATGATGGGTGATTAAGTGAGTTTTTATTTATGAAAATTGGAATATTAAAAACACTTTTCATTAAATAAAAATGGTTTATATTTGAACAATAATGAGCATAAGGTATTTATAATGTTTGAAAAGTATTTAATAAACATCAAGTAAAAAATGGTATACCCTAAAAAGCTCTCAAAATTCTTAATATTTTTAGGAGGGGGGATTTTTAGATTATATCTATCTTGTAATTTTCAACATAAATTCCCCTATTATAAACTTTATATCCAAAAAAATCCATTATATGACCGTAAATATCCATTTCTTATAATTTTGAACTAAGTTAGTTTCTTAACACCTCTCTAAAACCAGTTTCAGATTATCCATAAAATTAAAAAAAAGTGCTCCAACAATGGAAAATTCATCCATAAACACCTCAAAGATACTCTATATCATGTATCAAAAGATAGCCACCATTAACCTATGAAAGGTGTCTTAGAAACCACACAAGATAAAGGGCATTCACTAGTAGTAAAATGTTCTATATGGTAATGTGAATTTGATTTTTCTAAGTCTTTTGGGGATAAAGGTATCAGGTTGTAACAAAAAAACCATCTAGAGAAAAATTAAATCATTCCTAGAAATCCTATCAAGTATTAGATCTAATAATTCCATAGGAAAATAGTCTTTTCTAGTACCTAAATTAATATTTAATCAATCAATATATACTCTCCATTCGGTTTCTATCATAACATGAATCTTTTGGTTCTATTCATCGATTGAAATTGTGAATCCTACTTTATTTGAAACTAGTTGTATAGGACTGACTCAATAACTATTTAAAATGGGTTATATGATACCATCATCAAGTATCTTGAAAACATTTTCTCTCACAAACACCTAATGTTTGGATTATATCTTCTTTAACCCGCAACTCTCAGTTAATATTTGGCATCAATAGGAATCACATTCATGCAAAATGAAGGGATAATAAATTTAATGTTAGTTATAGACCAATATATTTTAGTTTTGAACTTCTCTAAAACACCCATAAATTTTTTCACTTGAATTTAATTCATTTCATTAGAAATAATAATGGTTATTTTTTATTATTCACCTAAAAATGAGCATTTCAAGTGTTTTGGGAGAGGTTTTAACTCCGAAGCGGATTCTTGTTCACTAGAAGGTAGACTATTAGTCCTGAGAGGTTTTTTGTATTCTATATGTTTCTAAAATAATTTTAAAAATTATGCAGTTTTTTTATTTCATAAATAGTTTTACTCTTTTTTTCATTGTCCTCTAAGGTAAAAAACCCACTATCATGAATTTCTAGATCTGGGTTCAGATTTTTCTTGAGGAAAAATCATTATAATTTTCTAGAAACTTTTTATAAACCTTATAAAATTTTATAACACTGTTTGAAGAAGGTACATCATCCTCAAGTTCCCCTGAATATTATTTAAGTTCAGATACAAACAATTTGTCTACAACACCACACTTCAAAGTAGGAAAAGAATTATTTTCCAAATTTGGATAGTAGTCCAGATTTTCCTTTTAAGTAGACTCAACAATGTTTCAAACATTATTTTCAACTTCTATAAGAATTTCTTCAACTAATTATTTTTTCTCAAACTCTTTTAAATGGTCGAATGAGCTCTCAAATTCTAAAAACTCATCAATTGAATAGTTGTCACTAAAATTAGGCTCTTTAAAAATTTTAAACACATGAAACTCATATTCTTTCTCAACAAACATAAAAATCAAAGAACCCTTTCTCACATTCATAATATCTCATCTTGTGGATAAGAAAGGCCTATAAATGATGATAGGAAATTCTTGGTCACACTCCATTTCCAAAATAATAAATCCAATAAGAAAAAATAGTTTACCTACTCTAATAAGAAATTGATTGACTCTCTATATGGGATCGTTGAAATATCTATCATCCAACTCGAGAATAATATTGGTGGGTTGAAACTCACCCAATATCAATTATTGAGAGTGTGAGAAATGGATCAGTTTGATACTAACACAAAGATCACAAAGATATTTTAGGTATACACTATTCCATAAGGTGTAGGGAATGAAAAATCCCCATGTATCATTAAGTTTTTGTGGAATTTTCATTTGAAGGGTAACATTTCACTCTTCAATGAGGATATAGGTATAAAATTCATCTAAATATTTATTATTTGAAAAAAAAATCTTAAGAACTTTTCAAGTACAGTGGAATCTGAATAAAGTCTTGGATGTAAGGAATATTCCCTTAGAGCTTGGTTAAAATCACAAGTAATTTGAGCAGTTCAATTTTGTTATTTTTAGGATTCAATTTTTTAGATAAATGGATTTATGGGGCATAGTTATTTTAAACAAAAGGCATTTCCCTTATTTCTTTATCAAGATTCTCCTTCCCTTTAATCTTGTTTTTTAATTCCTTTTCAAATTTATTTTTAAGTGGAACAGTGATATTTTCTTCATTTTCAAAATTGATTGCCTCATTTATAGATTGAGTTTTATATAGTTTTTGACTTCCAAATTTAGCTATTTTTTCATTTTGAGCTGTCTTAGGATCATTTACAGCTTATGTTTGAGTTTTTAAACCATTTTTATAACCATAGCCATGAAATTATCCCTGTGGTTGATTTTTGTTATGTTAGGCAGCTTGTCTCTACATATAGAAGTCACATCTATTGTAAATTGACACATTTAAAGCTCAAGGTTATGAATTATAGAATCTTCTTCAACCTTATCAGAATCATGTTGGGACTTTTGTGAGTCAAACATAGCCAATTTGGATCCATGTTTTTTTAACATATGGTTCATATTACTAATAATTTACCCCTCAAAATTCCCTTGGGAATTAGATGACCCGTCCATTTTTTGGTTTTGGGATTGTTTTCTAGGATGATTTTGGTAACCATGGGCAGTAGTTCATCCAAACACACCTTGATCCTTTCAAGAAATATTGTGATGATTCATATATACTTGATTGTAACTATTTGAAAAAGGGATAAACTTTTTCTTGAAACGTAGGGTCATACCCATAGAAATTTATATTTTCAATGGGATAGAAAGGAAATTCAAATTTGGGACATTAAGACATAGAATGTCTATGCACACCATAATGATGGAATTACTCCCTAAGTGAGTTTTCATTTCTGATATTATAGATTCTAGTAGAATCAACACTTTGAAAAGGGTTTTTTATCTCTTAACTAGGTTCCTCCTTCTAGAACACTTATCTTGAGAATTTTGGTCATGTTTATTAAATATTTTCTGAGTAATTTAGATGTTTCATCTAAGAAATATACACTATAATATTTATTAACAAGAGTTTGGTTATAAGTGGTAAGTCCACTGTAAAAGGTGTACATTAAGAAATGTTAAGAAAATAGTGATTAAGAAAATTTATAAGGAGAACCCTAAACATTCTCTAAGTCTCATTGAAAAAATCACCCTCTTCTTAAATAAATTTGGTTATTTTGGGACTAACCTCTATGATCATATCCTAGGATAAATATTCATGATAAAATCATTAAATAGTTGCTCCCATGTATTAAAAATTTATCTTCCTAACTATTGAAACCAATATAAAGTATTTATCTTCCATAAAAATAGAAATACCCTCAACTTTAGCTCCTCCCCACTCATACCTCTAATTTGAAGTTATCGTAACCCACTATAAAAGTACCTAATGAAGTCAAAAAAAATATTCATTGGGAATACCATTAAATGATGGTATCATGGACAATAAATTATATTTGATATCTTAGTTTCTAGAGTGAGGAGGAAACCTAATGCATGAAGTGTTACTAGGGAAATTTGGTAATTTGAACTATTTAATGTTTTTTATCTCACCCTTGGGTTCTCTAAGTGGATTTAGAACAAGGTTTCTTGGATTCCCTAAAACCTCCCTATAATCTTTTAGTTTTTTTTAAACATTTTTTTATTTTTCTAAGGCACTTAGATTTCAGTTTATTTAAGGTATGAAAGTTTATAAACTCTCATCATATAACCTTTTTCACATTTAATTAAAGTATAAAAAGAAAATATTTCACATATATAACTCTAGAAAATGCACAAATATTTTTTTCGAAAGTATATTTTTCTAGTTTTTTAGTTTTTTTATGTTTATATTTTTTGATTTTTTTAAAGTTTTAAAATCTAATCACACAAATTTCCTTCCCCTATAATGGTGATAGAAAAAATTATTCCATGTTATTTAAGGACCAAGTTTTGTTATTTATAATTCTTACAAACTACTAGTTCAGTATTGGGTAGGGTGTCAAACCCACAGAAAAGAAATATTTTGTTCTGACCAAGAATTAAAAACTCAAGAAAAAGACAACAAATATGATGAAAAATCACACAGTATGAAAGTATGAATGAATCAATTTGAGATATAGGGAAATATTGTATAAATAAATAATACATGATCATAGGATATGGAAAAGTTTGATTGGATGATTAAGATTTCTTCTCATTCATCAGAAAATTTATTTTGACTTTCACATAATGATGATGAAGTCAACTTACTCTCTCGATAAGTGAAATCTATAATTTTGAATCTATAGTTAAAAAAATAATAAATTTAATCATAGAGAAAATAAATTTATGATGAAACATAAGAATTTATATTTTTCATTCTCTATATTTTAATTCTATCTAAAATTAAATCCTTCTCAATGATCCCTTTTTTATACAAAGTCAAGTAGAGTTCATAATTTATTGAATAGAATAAGGAAAATTTTAAATGGTTTCATCACAATATGAATTTCCAAAACTAAAATAATTAGTAAAGAATTATTTTATTAAAGTTTATGAATATTTTCAATTTCAATTACAATGGATACGAAATAAATAAATTAAGGAATGATAATCCCCCCTCTGATCTTGATCTTGAAAACAAATCTGCCTAAACTTTGTTTTAGCTCTTCACTGAAACTGTAAAGACCCTAACCCCAGTATCCCAGAGTTAGTGGTTACTTTATTACATTGGTATAATATAAAAGTAATCACATCCCAAATGATCAAATAGTATAGTAGTTTTGGAAAACTAGATACATACTTGAATATTACTGTACAACTAAAAATATTAAAATACAACATAGTAACTCCATTGAAAACACCGTTATTATTATAGATTAACCCTAAATATCAGTCATAATATTCTTATTACCATCCCAGGGAATGATAAAACTTAATAAAGGGGTGATATAAAATGATAAGTAAGGTTATGTACACCATATAAGCTATCATAAATAACTAATGACAATTGTGGTAAAGTAAATAATTTAAACCCAGGCCATTTAATCAATAACTTGGGCATAATATATTAAAAAAAGATGATAAAATAATTCCATATAAATAATCACATGAGATAGAAAAATTAACTATTTATATTTTTTTAATTGAATAATCACATTGAAATTAATAATTAACCTCATAATGATGGAATGCATAATATCGAACATCTGAAACATACCGTTGAGGCCTTTTCATAGACATCTAAAAATAAATAGGTAAGGCCTCTACAAAAACCTAGTCAGGTTTGTCTCATGAGAATGATCAATTCATCTAGGGGATATATTAGTCCTCATTTATCACTTACTAATTCCAACGCACTCCTCACATGAATAAATAATTCAAATAAATCAACATGCCCTAACAAAATCAATAACTATCTATATTGGAAGAACTAGTCATATGGAATATCAATACTTCCCCAGGAAAAAAGATCATAAAACATCCAAAGTAATATGATGAATGGTATTATTATATTAAATTCTAAAATAAAATATTCAAAAAATTATGATGACATATATGAAAATACTTTAAAGAGAATATTAAAATATTTCTTGAGAAAAATACCATTTTTAATATGAAAATAATTTTTAAAATCTAAAAAATATGCATGTAATAAAGAAATTAATTTATCTAAAAATAAAATTTTAAAATTTTAAAGGAATATTAATATTTTTAAGGTGACATGATGTAGAGAAAATACACTCATGTTGTATATGTTAAAAAACATTCCTTTGGTATTTTTTTTGGTAAAGTATCAAATAATGTTGTTTAGAGAACAAAAAAAATATAACTTTCAAACCATTTTGTAAAAATTAAAACATGAGTAAAAAAATTAATTTAAACAATAATATAAGAATATAAAAAATATTTTTAGAAACAATTTTATAAAAAAGGTTCATGGAAGAAAAAGAGAGTTTTAAGTAAAATTTTAAAAATATAATTGTTTTAAAAGAAATTCTCTTAAAATATCATATCATTGAATTGAGTTTTAATAAAATGATTTTATTGTGTGTATCAGGACTAAATCCACATAAAACAAGTGTAAATGTAACATAATATAATAAAAATTCATTTCACACATAATCTTAGCATTACATAATCAATAAAGTATAAGTTTAAATGAATAAATGGAAATTGAGTTAAGAAATCTCTATCGCTTGTAATCAGTCAAATCATATGACTCATAAAGGAAATAATTATAAAATGAAACTTTTTATACCATTAATATAATAATATTCATGATATTATATATCATTGGGCATTATATACATCACACAAAAGAAATAAGTGGTTAATAAGGCATGTATCTCGTAGAAGTAAATATGAGAAAAACTTACCTCACGCTTCTATTAATTTTTCATTATTATAACTCTTTTATAAAGGTTTAAATAATGTTATTAATTAATTATATAACCATATTCACATTTATAATACCTAATATAATACTTTTATAACATCTTACAACACTTTTGTTAATAATATTTCATTATTCTCATTGTTTCAGGTACGTTTGTTTCATGGTTTCATGGTCGGTTCTCTTGTGTAAAATTATGGATGTTCTCTTAAAATAGAAGAAAAACTTCATAATTTAATTGGAATATTATTCATGCACATCCATAATTTTAAATGGTCACATATATCATTTTTCTTTCTTACATGAGAATTATTCATTAGATAAAGTTAATGATAAATGTTTAGTTTATTTTGGAGGTTTTTCTGACCATCACAAACTAGTTTTTTTTATTTAATATTATGTATATATATTAGTTCCATAACATGAAATAGTTCATAATATAATTCTTAAAATATAAATTATCCATAATAATAATTTTATTATGAGTCTTGAAGGCGGTAATGTAAAACGAACGAAATCATTATTCACGAAGAAGGTTAACCGCTATAATTTCGACAATGGTTTCATATATTTGAGTAAGAGGATATAAGAAAGGGATTGGATATAATATATTACATTAGAAATATAAAATTATATTATATACATGATACTCTATTTATTATTCTTTTATTTATGAAGGAGGTGTGGATAATGTAGAAAAAGAAAATAAATTAAGAGAGGTTGTTTGAGAAAGTTACCTCTTGAATATCACCTACATGAACGACCACTTAAGGAACTTGTAATTGGTATATGGGTGAAACAAGAAGAACTATGACGTGTTTAGAGTGGTTATTATGGGTTTTGGAAGATATTTTAAGAGATTCAAGGTTTGTGAGGAGAAAGGGGTGGTAAGGGGTGGTATTTATACTTTAGGAGGGGTTGTTTTAAGTGATTAAATAATGATTATTTTATATTTAAATCCAGCCACATTTGAGTAGAATTAATTAAAACTATTTATATTAATAATTAATTTTGTAAAAGTTTTTTAAGTTTAAAAAACATATCAACTACCCATTTAATTTTTTATATTTTAGGTATTATAAGCCTTTGCCTTTTAACATTAACCTATTACATTATTTTTCCAATACTTCGGTAAATCTTTTTTTACCACGGTAAATTTTTTATTCATAAAAATTAAAATGACTTTATAACATAATTTTTACATATTGATTCCAAATATGGAATCCATTTTACTCTATTAAATTTATAAAAGTGATTAAAATCAATTCTAAATATGTTATGTGTAAAACTCATAAAAACATTTTTTAAGGTTAAAATCATAGTTTTTAAAATTATTAAGCATGTGTTTATAAATGTAATAGATTATCTATTTTGTAATTAATTAAATAAATTTTAAATCATGATCATATAATAATTATTTCATAATATTTATGGTATTTCATAAAAATAGTATTTTCACTTCTTAACCCAAAAATAAACTTTTTTAGAAAATTAAAAAAAAAACTAAGATAATTTTGATTTTATGTTTAGAAAAATGGAGTTTATATTATCAAATATATTTTCTAAAAGTGTTAAAAATTAATTATATTTATTTTCTCATATAAATAAATAAAAATATCTTTTTTAAGAAAACATATATTTAAATATTAAAATGTCTTTACTAAAAATTATTTGTTCATTTCATAAGCGTAACTAAATTTTTATTGAATATGAACTTAATATTTATTTCATAATATAGAAAATATTATTCAAACCCTACAATTTAGTGACTATTTTATAATGGTCATGTTAAAATAATAATATGTTTTAATTTGTTTAATCTCGGTGTTTTTGCAACGTAAGCTATCGAATATAGTGTTCTTTTAAAATATCAAGGTGTTACATTATTCCTTACTTAAATAAATTGTGACCTGGAAATTTAAACTTTTTATTGGTAATCATAGAGTTGAAATTTTAAAATAAATTTTTATAATTCCCCCATCATAATAAGGGTTAATAAAACAACCTCTTAAAAAGAGGGAAAGGAAAACTCGGAGGTCCCCACAAAACTAGGTTTCCAAATAGAAGAAAATTAGTTTAAAGTAAAGATTTGGACATGTAAAATAAATAAAACTATCAATTTATAATTTATATTGATATATAACATGGTCATTATAAATTTTACCATCACAAAACTATAAATCTATAATGGGTAAAAATTCCTTTGATTACTTAGTAATAAAATTAAACAAATAATGTTTTTGTTCCAAAATAATTTTTCTAGAGTTAAGGATTTATCTTACTTTCTAGAGTAATAAAATAAATAAATAGACTTACTTTATATATATATTTACATCCATTAATCAATTTCAAAAACAAACTCATCTTCTTCTCCAAAATTCAATAAAATTACAAAATATTTTATTTATCTTAATCATATATGGTTACCAAAATGAACTTATCATTTATCATTCATACCATTTAAATAAATAAAACTATTTTATACCAATAAGGACATCACATAGGATTTGGTATAGGTGATTAACCATTTTCATACTCTAGTTTTAGGTTCAAGCCTCATGGACTTTCCGGCTACGATGGGTTGTCACTCGACCCACGGGTTGTCATTTTTCTAAAAATATATTAATACAAAATTTCCAAAAAAAAAATTAATATATCAAATATTAAAGATATGTTTTTACCTAAAATTTTATCTCATTTTTTTAATTTTTAATATCTATATTTCATAATTGTTTTTTGGAGTCTTTGGTAAATTAGTGACAAAGTCCATAGTAATGCCATCCCTTACACCAAGAAATGAATATCCAAAAATGAATTTTTTTTAAGCCTGAAGTAATAAAATTAAAATTTAATTAATCATAAGATCTATAAATAGAGAAATTTATTCTATATATCTCAAACTATTTTGCAAAACAAATATAGTTGGCACAAGTTATTCAATATACATAAACATTTCAATCTTTAAACCTCATCCAAAGTTCAACTTAAACTTTTTCATAAATGGTTAACTATATGACTCTTCCAAAAATAAATATCTGAAACATTATAAAAAAGGTTGTTGAATTTACAAAATTATCTAACCATTAATCTCTCAAACAACATAAAGTAGACCTTAATCATCATAAACCGAACATGTAAATACCTTGGCCATGTATTCTCTTGAAACATGGTAATAATTATAATTACCATGAAAACTTATTGAAAACATTCATGATTTGTTATTCATTAAGTAAAAAATATATTATTAGATATTTTCCTTAAATCCAAACTATTTTCAACTCCATCAATGGTATCATAAACCAATTTTTAAAAAATCAGTAATCAGCTCAAAGGTAATTTGTATTATCCAATTTAGTTTATCTATATCAATCATATCTTCATCCCAACATCATTATCTAAACATCAGAAGCATATTAAGGGTTATATATACTTTAAAAATGTTTTCTCAAAATTACCAATTTTACAATGAATCACTTGTCCTATTCATCGGTACCATTCAACATATACTCTCAAATCCTTAAAGAAGAAGTACTGCAGTACAATCCTTTTATATATCTTGATTATTATAACCATAATATCATTGATAAAATAATTTTACAACATAATTATTGCATCCAAAAGTGATAAAATTAATCATTCCTCTTCATCTATGGTAATAGAATAAGTTTTACCATGATCCATTAGCTTCATTTTTGGTATATTCCTTTGATGCTTGAGGCATTAATTTGTATAGTTCTCCATATCCTTATAATTGAAAGATTGAATATTGTAAAATTATTTATTACCCTTATAATCATGAGCATGGTGGATTATTTCCCCAGACATGAATAAAACTCATTTTTCTTTTAAGCATGTTCCAAGTTGTTTCCTTCTAGAAGTATCACATGTTGTAAAATCCCTCTTTCACATTTTACCTTTATCCCTCTTTCGCTCTTTCGTCCACTTCTCCTATTTCTTCCATTAGAAGTCATAAGACTTTGATAATTATTTTTTTATCTTTTGATCACATGATACTATGTCCACATATAATTATAATGTTTAGTACACTAGTTATATTCAAAATATTTTCATAAACTCATCAAAGAAATGATCATTCTTACTCTTTATATTATGTGCATTGATACGATTTCTATTCCTTCCACTAGGAACCATTTCTAAAAAAAATAATACATTATATATGATCATAATATTATGAAATATAACATATAATATCAAAAATAGTGATCATAGATTAAAAATTTAGGTATAAATAATTTTTAAATCATTATATTAGTTTATTTGGATATATTTCAAAATTTTGACATAGGGTTTCATTATCTAATCTATGTTTTCCTAAATCTAGTTCTCAAGGTTTCTACTAAACTTGATCTCATACCAATTTTAAAGACCCTAAACCCAGTATCCCATATTAAGAGGATAATTTATTACATTTTCATAATATAAAAAGAATCACATCCCAAAGGATTGAATATTTTAGCAGTTTTGTAGAACTAGATGCATAGTTGAATTTTACTTTACAACTGAAAGTATAAAAATACAACATAGTAACTCCATTGAAGACACCAGTATTCTTCTAGATTAACCCTACATATTAGTTATAATATACATCTTTTCATCCTAGGGAAAAATAAAACATAAGAAAGGGTGATCTTAAATGCTCAATAAGGGTATATATACGGTATAAGCTATCATAAATAATCAATAACAATTATGGTAAGGTAAATAACTGAAACATGTGAAATTTAATCAATAACATGAACATAATATAGACAGAAAAAAAGATGATAAAATAATTCCATATAAATAATCACATGATCTAGAAAAAAAACCATATATATTCTAGTAATTTAATAATCAGATGAAAATCAATAACTAATACTATATTGATTGAATGAATAATGTTGAACATCTCAAACTTATCACTCAGGCCTCAGCCAAGACATATGGAAATAAATGGGTAAGTCATCAGCCAAAACCCATTATATTTTTCCTCATGTAACCTAACTATGAATATGTGGGATATAAAGACCCTACCCATCACTTACTAAGCCTAATTCATACCTAACACGAACAAATAATACAATCGAATCAATGTGCCCTAACAAAATCAATAATTATATTTGTTGGAAGAACTAGCCATACAGAATATCAATAATTACATAAAAAACTGATCGTAAACTATCCAAAGCAATATTATAAATGAAATTATTATATTATATCCTTAATAAAATATTCAACAAAGTCTATTGACATAGATTAAAATACTTTAAAGATATTATTGAAATATTTCTTGGGTAAAATACCATTTTTTACATTGAAAAAAAATTTTAAAATATAAAAACTGATCACATAATAAATAACTAAATTTCTTTGAAAATGACATTGTAAACATTTAAATTAAGACTCAATTTTTTAATGTGAAATGATGATGGTAAAATATTATCATATCGTATAAGTTAAAAAAACATTCCTTTTGTATTTTTTTAGAAAATTATCAAAGAAACTTGTTTAGAAAATGAAAAAAATATACCTTTCAAACCATTTTATAAAAACTCAAACATGAGTAAAAAATAATTACATTAAAAAATTATATATTAACAGTATAAATATTTTTGGAAACAATTTTATAAAACATGGTCATGGAAGAAAAATATAGTTTTAAGGAAAATTTTTAAAAGATAACTTTTTTAAAAGAAAGTCGCTTAAAATATCATATCATTGAAGTGAGCATTAATAAAATGATTTTATTATGTTTATCAGATGTAAATACACATAAAAAGTGCAAATGAAACATAATATAATAAAAAATCATTTCATATGTAAACTTATCATGACATAATCAATAAAGTATAAGTTTAACCCAATAAATGGAAATTGGGTGAAGAAATCCCTTACCACTTGTAATCAGTCAAATCCTATGCACCGTAAAGATAATAATTATCAAATTAAACATTTAATACCATTAATATAATTATATTCATGATGTTATATATCAATTAGTAGTATATACATCACAAAAAATAAAAAAGTGGGGAATAAGGAATATATCACACAAAAATAAAAGTTATATAAGAACCCTTTACCTCAGGCTTTCATTTAGTTTTCCATACTTTAACCCCCTACATAAAATTCTAAATAACATTATTAATTAATTAAATAACCTTATTAATATTTATAATACCTTATATTATACTTTTATAACATCTTAACACACTTTCATTAATAATATTTCATTATTTCAGGTGCATTCGTTTCATGGTTACATGGTTAATTCACTTGTGTAAAATTATGGATGCTCATGTAAAATGGAAGAATAAATAAAGAAGTGAAATTTAATGTAATTAATTAACATAAATAAATTTATATGATCCCGTATATTATTTTTTTTCTTATATGAGATTTATTCATTTGATAAAAGTTAATGATAAATGTTTAATCTATTTTGGGGGGTTTTCGACCATCACAAACTAGTTTCATTTTATTTAATATTGTGTATATATATTATTTGTAGAATATAAAATAGGTTATAATATACTTATTAAAATATTATTTAATAATAATAATACATTTATGACCATCCTTTAAGGTGGTAATGGAAAATGAACAAAATCATTATCCACATAGAGGGTTAACCACCATAATTTGGAAAATGGTTTCGTTTATTTGAATAAGAGGAGATGAGAAAAGGGGTGGATATAATATATTAAATCATAAGTATAAAATTACTGTATATAAATTATTCAAGAGTTATTATGACTTTATGGATGAAGGATATGAGTATAATGTATAAAAAATAAAATAAATTAAGAGAGGTTGTTTGAGAAAGTTGCCTCTTGAATATCACATCCTTGAAGGACCCCTAAAGGAACTTGGAATTGGTATTAGGGTTGTAAAATCTGAACTTGGATAAGGGAAGAGTGTGGAGTATATTTTTTGGAATATATTTCAATGGATCCAATGCTTTTTAGTATAATGGGGGTGGTGATGGGTGGATTTATACTTGAGGAGGGGTGCTTTTAGTGATTAAATAAAGATTATTTTATATTTAAAGCCAACCACATTTAGGTGGAATTGATTCCAATGAATTATATTGATAAATAATTTTTTAAAGGATTTTTAGGATCTATAAAAATATAAAACACCCATTTAATTTTGTATTTTTTAGGTATTTTAAGCCTTTACCTTTTATAATTAACTTGTTACATTATTTTACCTATACTACGGTAAATCATTTTTACCACGATAAATTTTTTATGCCTAAAAATGAAAATGACCATATAACATAATTTTTAACTAATGATTCCATATAGTTAATACACTTTACTTGATTCAATTTATAAAATTGATAAAAATAAATTATAAATTTTTTATCTGTATAACTCATACAAATAGTTTTTTAGGTTAAAAGCATAGTTTTAAAAATTGTTAATCATGTGTTTATAAATGTAACAGATTATATATTATGTCATTATTTAAATAAATTTTTATTAATAATAAGGGTTCATAAATTTTAAATCTTGATCATATAATAAGTATTTCATAATAGTTATGGTAATTCATAAAAACAGTATTTTCACTTTTTAAACCAAAAATATACTTTTTTAGAAAATTCACAAAAAAATAAACTAAGATAATTTTTATGTGTTGAGTCTAAAAATGAATTTTATATTATAAAATAAATTTTTTAAATGTTTCAAAAATTAATTATATTTATTTTATCATAAAAATACATAAAAGTTTTTTGAAGAAAACATATCTTTGAAGAATAAAATGACTTCACTAAAAATTATGTGTTCATTTCATAAGCATAATTATGTTTTTACTGAATATAAACTTCATATTTATTTCATAATATAGTTAATATTATTCAAACCTTCCAATTTAATGGCTAGTTTATAATAGTCATGGTAAAATAATAATTTTTTGGAGTTTTTTTATGCTCGGTGTCCTGTGCAACATATGCTATCAAAAATAGTGTAATTTTAAAATCTTAGGATGTTAAAAAAAACACTTTATAAATTGTTTATAATTTATCCTCTCCAAGAATTATTTTATGATAAAAATTATTGAATATAAAAGTTATTTGTTTCCTTCATTTTAAAAAAATGATTGTGCATAAACTTATGTTCCTTGGATCATTAGGATTCTCATCGAGCACGAAATAAATAGCTCCCATGTGTGAGGGTCACTTTAGATTTTCTTCAACCTTTAGTAACTCAAATAAATATCACCGAAAATTTTTTATCCCCCCAGGTTAAAATATTGATTCTAAAATTTTACTACGAAACATAATAATTACACTGCCTCTTCTCTAACATGTGACTTAAAGTAGTCATGTGTCAAGGCCAACTATATGTGTCATGTTATCTTCAACTCTTCCTTCAATTGGTCTTACACACAAAATTTCATTAATAATATTAAGTTTCTTCAAATTCACAAAAATACATTAGAACTCAATATATTTGACCAAACCTACTCTATCTAGCTTTTTATTCTTCAAAAAATCAATCAAGTATAAAACTTGTTTCATCCATCATGAAACTGATTCTCTAGCTAGTGTATTGAACTTGTTTATATAGAGGGTATCCAATATCAAACTCAGGATGAACACATACTATGTGTTGAATAATATGAGTGGTATACTCAATCCATTAAGGTATAGTGTCTAATAAATTGGGTGAAAAAAATCACTTTCAACAAAACCATTAGAGATGATCGAGGTCCAATCATCATCTTTATCAGCTCACACCTCACAACTTATAAATCTTAGTACTACCCAATTATTCTTTATACTCATATTAAAATCAACCTCCTTCATTGTCCAAAATTGGTTAAAAAACTTATTTAGTCATGATGAGACACAATTCCATCTTTTTTACTTCATTTTAATATCCCACTTATTCCCAAACTAAGATTATCCTTTGAGTTTCTTATTCCAAAGATCGACATCAGTTCTCCATAAAATATATATCGATCATCCTTCTTCATTGATATATTTAGGTTTTGAAAAACTCATTAATTCATGTTATGAAGTATATCTAGGATCATACCATGAGATAATATCCTCATGGTTTTCTGGTTTGTCATCATAGACTGTACAAGATCAAAGTTTTTCAATTGGAAGCCACTCTCGAATAGACTTGTAATACCATCTGAATGTTTAGTCAAACTCATTGTGCTACTTAAATTAGACTCATATATAAATTATCAAATTTTATGCTAAAAAATTTTATTCTTAGCACCACCTTTAATCAAATGGTCCCATATAATCACCTCAAAAACAATTTTGGTCCAGGATCAGTATCAAGAACCAAAATTGGGACCTCAACTTCCTTACTTGTGTTCTATTATATTTGTAGGTATGGAAACCTAATATACAAGCATAGAATTTTATATTTGGTAGGTTCTTCCCTTTATCCATTTTTTATATTTTATTCTTCTATAATATCTTTAATCTTAAGGATAGGTAACATGAAACAACTTGTCTTTCATCGTGCGGTAATTTTGTTCTCTTCACTCGTTCACTTAAATCCAAGGCATTGTAAATTGATTTTCAGTCTTATGGTTACTATTTTAGGATGCAGTCAATTATTTTTATAATCCTTCGTGGTCACTTGAAAAATTTTCTATGTGGCCACTCTTTAATAAAATTGGCATGGTCAAGTGATCATGGCTGCTTCATATGGTAAGTTTGACCAAATCTAGTAACTTTACATGGATACTTCTATTATTTCCAAAAGATATAAAAAATGTTAAATTTTCTTCATTGCAATTATAAAATAAAATTATAATCATATTTAATCAATGAATTTATAGATTCTTAAAATCATAATAAATTTCAATGACATATATTTAAATTCAACAATAATGAATTATGAAAATATTAACTCAAAAGATTCAAAACATTTTACAAAAATCCAATTGAAAACATTATCTCAATTAAAGTTCAACAAGAAATTTTTCCCAATTATTAAATATTAAAAATAAAAACAAGGGACTTAAAAAATTATCATCTAAATTTCTCAAATTTCTATAAAGGTTTAATTTCAAGAATATTTCACCGAAAACTAAGAAATGTTGTTCCAGAAAGATATATGGAAATTCACTGTAATGAATAACTAATCTATTTGACCCCAAAATCACATATTTTCGACCAAAAATTCAAATAAATTCTATTTCAACTATAGAAAAAATAAAATTCAAAATTTTACCGTTAAAAACAAATTTTTTAATTTAAAAAAAAAAGTTAAAATCCCCAAAATGGATGTGGCATCAATCACAAGCATGTAAACATGGAATAATGAAATGAAATTATATGATCATGGAATCATAAGAATGTGGAAACATCATAAAGCATTACATCATAATCATATGTCAATTCTAACCAAAAAAACATAATATAGGCCAACTTCCATCATAATCATTGTATGCTCGGTCTAAATTTCATTATAACATAGTGTGCTTTGGTTAACCACTCGTTCACCATACATGGTATCTCATGAGACATTAACCTGACCCAATTATTTGGAGGGATGTAATGGAACCACCCATAACATAATAATATGTGTATTAATTTCATTACCATAATACAAAAGAAATCATTCATAAATCATAAGCATGATAAAACCCATGAGAAGGAAGTGGGTTTCATAATTCTGATTTAAGGTATAACTGAAGGCTAAATCATAAGGATTCCAAAGATAAAAAGTAATTAAATAATTTTGAACATTAATAATTGAAAAAGGAACACATTAATTGAATATAGATTCCCAGTGTATAAAATTCATGAGAAGGTTCTAGAAGAATAAAGGGTTAAATATACAACTTGGGTGAAGCTTTATGAAATAAGTAAATGATATTTTTAAAGAAGGAAAGAGAATATTTTTTCCATAAAATAATAATTGAACCAATAGGTTTATCCATAAAATAATTATTGTTTTTATAAGTTATACATGTTTTAAAAACGTTTCATGGGTGTGATTCTTGACATGAGATGAGAAATGGGAAGGTTACCTTAAATCGGGTTTACTTAAAAGTAGGAATTCTAAATGGAATTGAAAAATAATATAACCTAAACATTGAAATGGATATTTAACTAGGTATATATGTATGGTAAACATATATTAATATATAAGAGGTATATGAGAAGAATATTTCATAAAAGGGAGGAAAGGAAAGAGAATTCATAACCGGCAAGTCATAAAGGAGGTGCAGAAGATCCATTTTATGTTTTCAAACACCTTGGTTGAAATACCACATCATAAAATAAGATAATAAAAATTTATTTTGAAAATATTATAAGTTAAATACAATTTCCACTTGAGATAACACTTGATGAGGTTTCCAATTAAAAATTAGAACACTAGCTGGAAGGGTGATTGTAGACAGGGGAAACCATCGTTTAAATGGATGGGAACTATTCTTAATATAGTTGCATTTTCAAAAAGGATTATAACTCAATAGTAAATAATATTTGAATAAAAATTTATATCCTAAAATATAAATAAGTTATATAATATTAAATGAAATACAAAACTCAAGGAGAAATGTTATAACTCAAGAAATTAGATTGAGTTATGAAAGAACCTTATATTTTAGGGATGAAATCAATCATATCCCATATCAAGTAAGAGAATAAATGGAAGGTAAGTTTATATGTTAAATAATAATTTATGATATTATAATTCATGGGGGTAGTATATGCACCATAAAAATGAATATTGGTTTATAATATCAAATCATGTCTTAGTGAAGGGTAATTGAGATGGAAATCCTTATAGCTTAACAAATATAATAAAAAACCCATTAAAAGAGAGAGATATTAAAGTTAAAGTTAAAATAAAATGAATAAATATAATACATGATATTAAATTTACAATTTTAATTATACACATCATTTAAAAAAAATATTAGTCTCATAAATGAAAATTTGACTCAAAATGGAAATTTTGAGAAGAAACCCTTATGATTTAAGAAACATTCTAATAAAAACCCCTTAAAAGATAGAGATATTAAAGTTAAAGTTAAAATAACATGAATAAATATAATACATGATATTAAATATCTGATTTTAATAATTCACATTTTTAAAATAAATTAGTTTCATAAAAGGACATGTGTCTCAGAGAAGGATGTTTTGAGAAAAAACTCTTACAGCTTAAGAAACATTCGAATAAAAACCCCTTGAAAGAGATATATATTTAACTTAAAGTTAAAATGACATTAATTAATATAATAAATGATATTAAATATCAAATTTTCAGTATAGTCTCTAATTAAAACAAATTAGGTGCATAAAATAACATGTATCAAAAAGAATGAAGTTTTGATATGACACCCTTACCTCGTGATTAAAAGAATTATTGAAATGCACATAACTTCATGGATAATTAAATTAAGTTAATTAGATATATGAAAAATAACCTTCTTTATTTATATTTAATTTTCTAAGGACCATCTATTATCTTTTGTTATTTTTTTAATATAATTTTTTTCTTACTTTGGTTACTTGGGGTTGTTCAGTTAATTTATTTATAGTACTTTAAGTTTGTTGATTGTGGTAAAAATTGTCGTAAAATAGATTCATGATATGCATAATTTTCGGTTTTTAGGTTCTTTATTATTCAATTATGACAATACTTATACATTTTCAATGGTTATCCCAAAATAGATCCAAATTTCAAAAGGTACCTTGATAAGTCTATTTAAGGAGGTTAAACTTACAATGAACATTTATTATTATTAAAACATATACACCGCTCAATATTATTCTTAAATAATATTAATTGTGTGAAAAAATATCCAATTAGTTGATTAAATGACCTTTTTAAACCAACCATTTAAGGTGGTGATGGAAAAATGAACATGTCATCCATGGAGGCAATAGTTCGTACACACACATGACAACGTTTTCTTTTTTCCTTAATGATTTTAAAGGAAAGTATAAATTGGATATTTCAATAGTATAATAATACATAATTATAGAAAATATGATAGTTTTATCATACCTTCGGTGATAGAGGTTATTTGAGGGATGTAGAAGAAGAAAAGAGCTAAAGAAACTAGGTTGAGAGTATTACCTCTCCTTTGGAAGTTCTCCCTTGGGTAACTACTTAAGGATCCTTAGATTGGAATTTTGGTGAGTCTAAGGCTTAAAAGGAATGAAAAGGGTTTCAGTGATAAACAATAGTTGAGTTTTGGTAAATCCTAGTCATTGTAATGGGTATAAAAATGGGGAGGATGTAGTCTCCTTTTATAAATAAAGAAAATGGTACTTTTTTAAAAACTCAATATTTCTCAATAATATCACTCCATTATTCAAGTTAAAATGCTCAAAAAAAGTCCAATAATGGTTTGGTTAAATATATAAGGTTTATAATCCTTCTAAAATCCAATATTATATATGTTTTTTACAAGTTATATCCACTTGAACATGGTTTAAACCATTTTCCTTGATTTACCCTTACCACAGTAACTCTACTTTCACCCTTGGACACTAATTTTAAAGGAAAATTTTTAAATTTAAATTATTTAATAATTCAAAAACAATTATTTTAAATATTTAAATAATTTTATAAAAAAAATTAAGTAGTTGTAGAAATTAATTTTATTATTAGCGCATATATTGCGTAAAAATCCTTTTATAAAAAAAGATCAATTTAAGATTAAAATTTAAGTGTGGTATAATACTATCAATGTATTTTAGTTTAAATAAGTATATTGGTTTATTAAAAACAATGAATTCTTATTTTTCTTTAAAATTAAGCAAAAACTGAATTTTACCAAAATAATGTTTAGTTAAATGAAAAGGAAAAAAAGTGTATTTTTATTAGAATTAAAATATTACGGTTAAACATAGGTTTTAAAATTTTAAAGTAATATCTTTAAAATTTATAATATTATTATTTAAATATATACTTGATCAATTAAATGGTTTTATAAAATTCTAAATCTCTCTTATATACTGTTAAAGTAATAAAATACTTCATTTTGGGAAAAACCAATTTTTCACTATTCATCTAAAAATCAATTATATTTGAAAGATAAAAAATTAATTATAATATTATTTTTACATGATTATTCCAAAAATTGAATTAATTTTATTATATTAAACTTATATATGTGATTAATTTTAAAATACTAAATGTATAATGTATGAAAAATAATTTTTTTAAAAATATAACTTAAGTTCTAAAATGTGAAATATGGATTTGTAAATTAAAATAATTTTTTAAAAATTATAGTCACTTTTAAAATACATATATGGTCTTATAAAAAATTTTCATGAATTTATGATTCAAACTTATATACTAATAGTGTCATAAAAGTCATGTTATTTATAAAAACATTACTTTACATTATTCTCTTAAAATCAATATTTCTTTGAAAAAATAAAAAAAATCATCTTAAAATAATATTAAAATTATAAATCCAAAAATTAATTTTATTTTTTCAAATTAATTTTCTATAATATTTTAATTTAATTTTAAAATAAAATCATTAAATATAATGATAAATTGTTTTTATAGGAAAATAATTTTTGTAAAATACTGGTTGTCATTATTCTTAATTTCTATAAAATGATAATAATTAGTTAATTAGTTAATTAATATTATATTTTATTAAAATAATCATTTAACAATAATATACTTATTTTTATTTAATAAAAAACACAACGTATAAAAAGATATATTCTTAAACACAATACCAAATTAAGAAAATATTTTATAAATTTATATATATATATATCTATTGATATATTTTGTAACTAATTTACTCCTATTCATGCTTAATAATTCAAAATCTAAGTTTTAATTATCTAAACAGATTTTGGTTTCTTTTTATTTTGGTGTTGTGTGTAGAGCATGTTATTAAACATATTTGACTTAATTAGAGGGAAAATATATTAAAATATTGGGTAATTACATTTTATCCATGGGTGATGACTCGATGAGGGAATGGAATTCTTGAGAGGTGATTTGAGTATGGGAATGGATTTCACTATAGATGTGAAAACCCCTCGAGGTTTTTTTTGTAAAAAGGAATGGATTATATATGTTGGGTTGTGACGTAAGAGCATATAAGGTGATCTAGGCATCAAGGATCATTTTGGAGGGTAGGATCAGATAGATGCCTAGCATGTGGTTCTAGTTTAGTTTTCGCAGGGATGTTGATTAGTAATTTTATATGGTTAGATCTAGGATGGTGAAATGTGAGTAGACTCTCATAGATTTGTAATGACACCCATGTTGCGGGTGATCATGCAGTTAGCCTTGGCATGAGAGAGATACATCAGGTTATGGGATGTGAATTCCATTCATGTGGGGAATGGTCAGTGGGTTATGCATTTGAACCTAGGCTTGGTGGGTTAAGACTCATGGTAACATGATTTGGGTGTGTTTCCAATTGTAAGGAAGCGTGTATTCATTGGGTTCAAGTGAGACTGAGAAGGATCATGAGCGAGAACCTGTGAGATTATTCTTGATGGATAACTCTTTTTTTGGTGGAGGAGAGTGAGTTTTGATGTTTATTTATGGGAAAAATATTGTAGTGTGAGGGAAGGTGTGTTCTATATATAAGTGGTGCCCAGTTGATTTGTGGATTGGTGGAACAGTTCATGTGTGAATCCATTGATAATTTTTTGGTTTGTGGATGTATCCAAATGGTGTTCCAGTGATAGTGTAGTGATGAGACCTGTAAAAGAGTTTTGGCTCAAGGTTTTGGTCCTTGAAGAGGGTTTTTTTGGAGTTCTGTGGACGGTACCTATTTGGGTCGGTTCTTGAGGATTGGTGTAAGGAAATACATGTGGTGGGGATCACACCATTAGCAGTATTGGTTCTTTGTGTTGGTACTTAAGTATGACTGAGACGGTCATGTCAAATCATAAAATGTAGTAATAAATGAGTAATTGGACACATATATGATCGTTTGGGTTCTTCAAAAGATGGTAACAATACTCCTATGGTGGGGAGTATTTTATCGTTTGTAGGAGGTATTCCCTTGGGGTCAAAATGGTCATTGTTACGATGAGACCAGTCAGTGGTCGGTCAAGGCAGTGTCAGGTTTTCAATGTGTGATAAGATTTTATAATATCTATTCCTATGGTTAATATAATATTGGATTTCTAAAGTGATTTTGGGTGGAGTTAGTGCATTGTAATCAAACATTGGGTGGTTTTGGTGTGATCTAAGAGTGAGTTGGATTAGAGGTTAGTCAGTGCACAGAGTGGGAGCATGGTGGCTAATGCAAAAAATATTGCTTTTACAATAGAATTGCATTATAATTAAAGTTTAGAACCATAGTTTGGGTGTTTTAGGGATCTTGTGATTCCTTTAAGGGTTAAGGTATCATGATTGGGTGTTGATATAATGTTTCAGCAGGTGAAACCAAGAATTTTTGGGAAAATTATTCATTGGAGGTCTAACTAGAATTTTTATGAGGAATTGTATTAAGTGAAGTGGAACCTTATTGGAAACATCATGTGGAATGAAATTGAGGTAGTAAAAACTGATGTAATTGATCTTGGTGTTTAGATTTGTGCAATGAAAGCACATTTGGAATTCTAGAAAAAAACATAAATTTTTCAATTAATAAGTGATTGAAGTAGGTTTAGGTTAGTGTTGGAGAAGTATCAGATTATTCTTAGGGATGATAAACCCTAAGGTGGGAAGTTTTAAATGAACCATATTGTTATGGGTTGTAAATTACTGAGGGAATTTAAATTTTTTTGGTGTGGTTTTTTTAGAACCAAAACTCAAATTGGGATTCATAGTGTTTATATGTCCTCAAATGATGTTTCTAGACATGGTTTGAGGATTATTTGGTGCCTCAGGTGTTCTAGAGAATGTATAAGAAATGGTGTAACACCCCAAGGATTTGAAAATAAATTTAATACTTAATGAATGAAACACTATGTCTCTAAAAAACACCACTTTGTTACAATCTATCCAGTAATCATTATTTTACCACGTCTGTGTTTTGAATTTCAAAAAACTGATATACAAGGTTGCATTCAATAAGATATTTAAAGTATGATAGGATCAACCTAAATTTTTTGTGAATAGTAACTAGACCCTTATGAATAGTAACATACCGTTATTAATAGTAATATGACCCTTATAAATAGTAACCACACACATGAAAGTATAAATAAAATTAAGGCACCTTAGAAATGAAATAGAATATTTTATAAATTAATAATTAAGTGTCAGTGTTTTTTGATTGATAAATATTTAATTACAATTTTAAATTAATAAATTAATAAAATTCATTTCCATGAAATTTATTCCAAAATAAATATTTTGTTTTCCTGTGATTTTAGGATTATTTTATGAGACCTCAGTTAATTTTTTTAATGTATTATAAAATTTATTTTAAATTTAAAACCGATTTTTTCCAAATAAAATAATGATTTTATTTAAAAATTAAATTTCTCTTATTTATAAAATTATTTTGATAAAATTGAGTTAATTTTTTAATTCTACACGTCAAAAAAATTATGGTGAATTTTTTGTATTTTTCTAAAATACTTGAATTTTTTGTGAATAATAAAATACAGTAATTTATGATAAATGTTAAATACATGATTGATTGATTCATATGTGATTTAAGGATAATTTAATCACACTTGGTTCAAACTCACATGTTCTTATTACTGTTTGATTCACAATAATCAATACTATTTTTATTCTTGATCCAAAATAATAAAATAATGATTAAAATAATGGGAAATAACTCCTCTCATCCACTATAAAAGCCACTCATCACTCCCTCTTATATTCACTCATTTCAAGACTTGTACCATGTGAAAATTCTACTAAAATATCCTCCCAATATCCTCCCCACATCCATCAATCCCTTGGTCTCTTCAAAATAAAAAATCTTCTCCCCTAAAGAGGCTAAAAAAGGAATACAAATTCAATAGGTAAATTCCTCTTTTCATTTATTTTATTTTCTTTCAGGTTTTTTTTCTATCTTTTTCTTTCCTCAACTCCTTTCCTCAAAATTTTATGATAACTACAGTACCTTATATGTACTATAATTTTGTTATGATAATTGAATAATTTTTCATCATCTCTCATTTCCTATCCTTTTATACTAGAAATGAGAACACCATCCGAGATGTATTAATTTATCACATTCAAGGACAACGGGTTTTCAAATTCTATTACTGTGTTAAATTCTATTCATGAATACATTTTTATGGTTGAAAAAGATCATAATATATGTAATATATCATATGTAATTTTCTGGATTCATTCTTGTACACATGGTATTGATTTATAAAACAAAATGAGTTTTTGGTGATTGAAAAACCACCAAATTAATCCAAGCGTGTATCATTAAAATTGTATCTAATGATTCATCCTCACCTAAAGTAACCAAATGAATTATATGATCATTTAACCTTCTATATGAACATTAATAACATATAACATCAATTCTTGAATTCAATTCTCATTTTACATTAACTTTCATACAAACAAACCGATCATGAAAACTAATGAAATAATAACTCACAAATAATGATATTAGATCTCTTAACCATTTAAAATGACCATAAATGGAACATATAAGAGTATTTTCACCAATTTCAACACTATTGTTGATTCTTATAATAAAATGGGGTTAATTGTTTTTTATATCATCCACCATATTTTTTTAATGATTTTTGATTAGATTAATAGTGGATGTACTATCTTGATACCATTCACCATATTACTTTGAATGGTTAGTGTTTATGTTTAATGTTTGGAGAAAGTTATTTACATTACATATGTTGGTTTCAATATGAATTTACATGTTGTTTATGTTTATCCCCATTTATATGAGTAATTCATTTGACTTAGTAAGTGATGGGTGGGGCTTTCTACAGCCCCTAGATGCATCGGTAGATCTCATGAGAGAAAACAGAATTGGGTTTTGGATAAGGCATGTATTTTCATATGTTTTTGCCAAGGCCTCAACGTTATGTTTCAGTTGTCTAGTATTATTCATTACCTCATTATGAAACTAGATATTGAGGGTCTATGTGATTATTCTACTAGAAGAATATCCATGGTTATGTTTTATGGCATTCTTTAATTAGTTTTTATTCTTTCCATATTATGATTAAGAATATTTTTAAATGCATGAATTTTAGTTATTCATCATGAATAGATTTTATGTTTATATTTTCTTTTGATGTATTATTTACCCTTACTGAGTATCTAAGTGCACCCTTTTCCCATGTTTTATTTTCCCCAAGTTGTGAAAAGTATATTATGGATGACTTTCAAGGATAATCTAGGAGATTATGTGTAATTCAAAAGAAGTTGATATGTTGTATTTTCGTTCATGTGGTAATGTTGAACTTATGTATGTATCTTGTTTTAAAAATCTACTAAACTATTCATTCCTTATGAATAGTACTTCATTTTTTATATTATAATTTAATAAAATAAGGCATCAGCTCTGGGAAATGAGATTCAGGCCCTTAAAGTTGGTATCAAAGAAAGTTTAGTAGAAAACTTGGAAACTAGATTTAGAAAATGTATATTAGGGGAAAAAACCTAAGATAGTCTTTGGGAATAAACATACAATAACATCTGGGAATTTTGGTAAGGAATATATTATGTGGATATTTCTTGAAAATACATTCTTATTTGGATTCTATAAGTGGACGTTGTTCGGGAACAGATTTAGCTAGGAGTAACAACTATGGAAAGGAGTTTTGGGCTTTACTGGGTATATATTGGTACACAACAACAGGCCTTACTGCTCACCTAGTTTTCTTGGGGGATATTCTTGGGATAATTCATATTTTCTTTATAAACTATTATGAAGGAATTAAATGTGAATTTTTTCTAAAAGAAACCATGTTTATGATTCTGAGATTAGTTATGGATAGGATTTCAATTTATGATAAGTATTTTTATAAGTTGGTATTATACATTATTATTCATAACCTAATATAGTGTATGCCATTATTTGTAAATGCAACCTAGTGGAAGGAATGTAAACCACATCAATGCGCATATCCCATGTAGGTATTTCCCTCCTATGCAAGATAATGATATTGGTTCTCATGCTACTATTGGTGTTGAGCAACTTATAACTATACTAGGATAGTTGAATCAAGTTATTAGTGGTAACCTTACCTGTATGGAGTATCTAGATCCACAACATAGAGGAGCTATGTTAGATAAATTTATGCGACAACTACCTCCATCATTCAACGGGACTACAAACTCATTCATATCGTAATGGTGGATAAGTTCTTTAGAGAAGATATTTCTTTCTTTGGGATGTAATAAAAGAGAAAATGTTGTCATTCCAGTTTATCATCTATCAAGATATGCAGATCAGTGGTGTTATTTAATTCAAAACACAAAGGACGAGGAAGAAATATAAAAAATGAAATAAATGAATTTTAAGGAAATCTTCTTAAAAAAATACTTCCCTCATGAAAAACGAACAGACATGGAAAGGCAGTTTCTAAGTATGAGGAAAAAAGAGGATGATACTATTTCATAGTATAAAGATAACTTCACAAGGTTATCAATACATTTCATGGACTACATACGTAATCAGAGGATAAATATTGATCAATTCATTGATGGTTTAAAACCTTTCCTCTGAAGGGCACTAGTCTCCCAAAGTTTCTCATCATATGAAGACATTTTATCATGTGCTAATAAGAAAGAGAATAAATTATCTATGTCCAATGAATTTAAGGGAAAATAAGAGAAGAATGGGGTTTCAAAGGATATAATGGATAAAGGAAATAATAAAAGGGGGGATTTTCCAACATGTGATACTTATTGAAGGAAACACCCCAATACCAACTTAAAAGTAAAAGGAGTATGCTGCAAGTATAGATATAAAGGCCATCATGTTAGTTATTACAAGGGGAAGAAAGAAGATATCAATTTCCAATTCTAAAATGGTAGGGAGATGATACACTATGCTAATTATTTTCCAAATATTTAAGGAAATGGGCTCTAGAAAAGGCCAAGGGAGAAAGGTCAAGCTTATGCGATCAGAAATGATAAATTTGAAGTTCCTAATGAAGTGTTGGTAGGTACTTTAATCATTTCCTTAAACTTAGATAAATATTTATTTGATATTGGATAATCGTATTCTTTTATATATTCCCAGTTTTCCAAGAAAATTAGATATTTCCAATTTGATTTAATAAAGGAGTTGTAAGTAAAAACTCCTAAGGGAAGTATCATTAAAACAATGATGTCTTAGGAAGTCCCAATTATGTCATATAAACAAGTTTTATCTACTTATTTTATCATCATACCCATGATTGAATTTTATATAACCCTCAATAGGGATTGGATTTTAAATTATGATGAGAAAATATATTCCAAGAATAAGGAAGTTACAATTTTTTAGGATGATATGGAATCCCTTATCTTTATGGCAGAAACATCACCATCTAATTCTCATCTAGATCCACCCTAAGTAGATCTACTAAATTAAATTATTAGAGAGGATGAGAACTCTATATCTATGATTGAGGAAATAAATATTCAAATCAAGGTTGTACCTATTATGAAATAATATATTGATTTTTTTCAGAGGATTTACCTAGACATCCTCCATAGTGCAAAGTTGAGTTCTCAATTAATTTAATTTATGGTTCAAGACCTATATCAAAGACTCCTTATATAATGGCCATTGTGGAATTAGTAAAACTGAAGAAACAAATAAATTAATTGAGTGATAAAGGATTTATTCTCCCTAGTGTTTCTCTATGGGGATCCCATGTTCTTTTCATTAAAAATAAATATGGATCTATGAGGTTTTTCATTGACTACAGGGAGATCAATACTATAAAAATAAAGATAAATTATCCTCTACATCTCATTGATGATTTATTTGATCAAATTCATGGATCCCAATATTTTTTGAAGATTTACCTTTGATCGGAATATCATAATTTGCATGTAAGGAAGATATTCCAAAGACAACATTTTGAACCAAGTATGGGCATTACGATTTTATAGTAATGCCTTTTGGACTAACTAATTCACCCTTTGTCATCATGGATCTAATGAATAGGGTTTTTAAGGAATATCTTGATGACATTTTTTGGTATTTATTTATGATATCTTGGTATGATCCAAAAAATAAAAAGATCATGAAAACCAATTACACGTTATTCTGAAGACTCTTAGAATAAATGGATTATATGGGATGTTTTCCAAATGTGAATTTTGGATTCAATCAGTTTCTTTTCTTGGACATATTATCTCTAAAGATGTAATATATGTTGATATTTTGAAGGTAAATGCTACTCAGGAATTTCCTACCAATGAACATAACTTAGGTATGTAGTTTTATTGGTTTAGTAGGTTATTATCGTCATTCCATTCAGAACTTTGCCCGATTAGCCAGCCCGTTAACCAAAATTACTCATAAATGGGTTAAGTTGGTATGGAAAAAATAATGTGAGGAATGTTTCAAATAATTAAAAAGGATATTAGTGGATGATCTAATCCTAAATCTACCATTGGGGAATGTTGGGTTTGTGATATATAGTGATGCATTAAATAAAGGACTTGGTTGTGTCCTTATACAGAATGATAGAGATATTGCCTATGCCTTAAGGCAGTTAAAAATTCATGATCAAAACTATCCTAATCATGATATTTAGTTAGATATTGTGATCTTTTCTCTAAAAATATGGAGACACTATCTCCATGGTGAAAAATGTGAGATATATATGGATCACAAGATTCTAAAATATATATTCTCATAGAAACAACTCAACATGAGGCAAATAAGATGGATAGAACTACTCAAGGATTATGATTATTCCATAAAATACCAACCAAGAAAGGAAAATAAGTTAGTTGATGCATTAAGTTGAAAGGGTCATAGATTCTTAAAAAATTGAGGATTGAAAAAGGTCCTATGTATATAGATCTAGTGAGGATAGATGTGGTAATTATCAAAGAAGGTGAAACATAATTAATTTTTCAATTGGTTTCCCAATCATCATTATTATAAAGGATTAAAACTTCTTAGTTTGAGGGTGAGAATCTTCAAAATAAAATTAAAGTATTGAATGATGGTAAGTTGAAAGACTTTGTATAAAAATATGGAATTCTAAACTTTGGGAAGAGGATTTGTATTCAAGTTATACCTGAGCTAAAAAAGGAGTTATTTGATGATTCCCATAGTTCAAATTTCTCTATACACTCTGGTAGTACTAAAATGTATAGATATTTGAAGGAACATTTCTAGTGGGGTAACATGAAGCGGGAAATTGTTGATTATGTATCAAGATGTTTAGTCTTTCAACAAGTGAAGGTTGAATGACAACATCCTAGATGAGTCATGCAACCTCAACTTATTCCTCCATGGAAATGGGATGACATAACCAAGTATTTTCTCACTAGATTACCCAAAACTCCAATAAAGAATGATACAATATTGGTAATTGTTGATCAACTTATGAAATATGCACGTTTCCTCACTATAAGGGGGTATTTTCCACTGGATCACCTTTCACAACTCTATAAAAATGAATTTGTGAAACTTCATGGAGAACCTTTCTCAACCATGTCTGATTTTGATCCACAACTCACATCAAAATTATAGAAGAGTCTTCAAAAATATTTTGATACTGAGCTTCGATTGAGCAACGCTTATCACCCCAAAACTGATGGGCAATAAAAAGGGACGATAAAAGCTTTAGAAGACTTTTTAAGCTCATGATTAATTGATTTTAATGGTATATGGGATCAGTATTTACCTTTAGTGGATTTTTTCTACAATAATAGTTTCCATTCTAGCATTCAAATGGCACCATATGAAGCATTGTACAGAAAGAGATGTCGTACACCAATATGTTGGGATGAAGTCGATGAAAGGAATATTGTGGGACCAAATATTGTGAAGGAAAAAATAGAGGAGGTAAATATTATTCAATACCATATAAAAGAATCTCAAATCAGGTAAAATATATATTCTGATAATCGAAGGAATGATTTGGAATTTCATGTGGAAGATCACATTTTCTTGAAAGTACCTCCATGGAAGGGTGTTATAAGATTTGGGAAGAAAGGGAAACTGAGCCCCATATATATTGTCCCTTTTAAAAATTATAAATTGAATTGGAGTTTTGGATTATCATTTGGAAATTTTTCCTAGCCTATCTAAAGTACAAAATGTGTTCCATGTCTCATTGTTGAGAAATTACATGCCAGAACCAATGCATTTTCTCACTTATGACGATATAGAATTGGAACCCGACTTATCTTACTGTGAAGAACCTATCCAGATTATGAACACTAAGGAATAGGTGTTGAGGAAATGGATGACATTAAAAGTAAATGTACTTTTTAAAAATCATAAAATTGAAGAAGCGGCATGGTATCATGATTAGATTATGATGAAGAACTATCGAAATCTTTTTATGAAGTAATATTCTGGAATTTTGAGGACAAAATTTCTGTAAGAGGTAGAATGTAACACCCCAAGGGTTTGTAAATAAATTTAATATTGAATGCATGAAACATTGAGTCTATAAAAAAACTACTTTTTTATAACCTAACGAGTAAACATAATTTTTCCACCTCTGTGTTTTGAATTTCGAAAAGCTGACATACACAGATTCATTCAGTAAGATATTTAGAGTATGATAGGATCAACTTGCATTTTTTGGTAAATATTAATGTGACCCTTATGAATAGTAATGTACCATTATTAATAGTAATATTATCCTAATGAATATTAACCACACCCATGAAAGTATAAATAAAATTTAGGCATCTTATAAATGAAATAAAATATTTTATAAATTAATAATTAAGTGTCGGTATTTTTGTGAGTAATAAATATTTAATAAAAATTTAAATTAATAAATTAATAAAATTAATTTTTATAAAATGTATTACTAAATAAATATTTTTTGTCATATTATTTTAGGATAATTTTATGAGACCTCGGTTAATTCTTGAATGTATTATAAAATCAGTTTTAAATTTAAAATATGTATTTTTCAAGTAAATAATGATTTTATTTGAAAATTATATTTATCCAATTTAGAAAAATATTTTGAGAAAATGGAGTTCATTTTTGAATTATACACATTGAAAAATGGTTAGGGTTAATTTTTGTGATTTTTCTAAAATACTTGAATTTTATGAATAGTAAAATACGGTAATTTACGATAAATGATAAATAAATGATTAATTGAGTCATAGGTGATGTAATGATGATGTAATCACACTTGGTTTGAACTCACATTCATTTTTTACTATTTGAGTCACAGGAATCAATACTATTCATAGTCTTGTGCCAAAAAAATAAAATAATGATTAAAATAGTGGGAAATAACTCCTCTCCTCCACTATAAAAGCCACTCATCACTCCCTCTTCTATTACCTCCTCTCAAGCCTTGTACCTTATCTAAATTCTACTAAAATATCCTCAAAATCTTCTACTCACATATATAAATCCCTTATTCTCTTAAAAATACCAAATCATCTCCCTTAAATAGGCTATCAAGGAAGATAAATTCAAGTGGTAAATCCCTCTTTTCATTTCTTTTATTTTCTTTCAAGTTACTTTCTTTCTTTTTCTTTCCTCACCTAATTTATTCCAAATGTTATGATGTCTCTAGTAACTTATATTTAATGTAATATTTTTATGATAATGTAATAATTTATCATCATCTCTCATTTTCCCTCCTTTGGTACTAGAAATGAAATCATTATCCGAGATGTGTTAGTTTATCACATTCAAGGACAGCGGATTTTCAACTTCTATTATTGTCTTCAATTATAGTCATGAAACCATTTTTATGGTTGAACCAGATCATAATATATTTAATTTATCCTATTTAATTTTTTGTAATCATTCTTGTACACATGTCATTAATTTATAAAACAAAATGAGTTTGGGTTATCAAAAAAACCACTAAATTAATTCAAGCATCTATCATTAAAATTTTATCTAATGATTCATCCTCACCCAAGTAACCTAATGACCTATATTATCATTTCACCTTATGTATTAACATTAATAAAATATAACATCAATTCTGAAAATCAATTCTCATTTTACATTAACTTCTATACAAATGAACCAATTGTGAAAACTAATGAAATGAGCACCCACAAATGATGATATTGAATCTCTTAACCCATAAATAAGACCATAAATGGGCTTAATAAAATTATAATAAATCAAATAAATGTATAATAGGTTCTTAATTAAGTTATTAATAAGTTTAATTTCATATTATAGGACCTTAAGTTCAATATTGGAACATATTCAGACATAAGGTAAGGGTTTTCTACCCGTACCCCCATTTTCTTTTGGGTTACTCTTTGTCTCTATTAGTCCCAATTAAATTCTTATTTATTCTTATTTACTCATAATAAATTCTATTTTAATGTTTTATATATGTGTACCAATCATAATCCTTCTTTATTATATGGATATTTATATGTTTTAAAAGGATCTTTCAAAAATTCTTCCTAATAAACGAGCCCATTTCAAAGGAATTTCTCGAATTCTTACCAATTTTCAAGGGCACTCTATAATACGTTTTTAGGAGAGTTTATTTTTATAAAATAAATCATTTCATTATTAAAAAACTACCTTAATTAACTTATGGTTTTGTGCAATTATTTTTTCAAAATAACTCATATTTTCAAAGTAAAAGATTATTTATCTCAAGAATTAGTCGATGAATTTATGAGAGTATTTTCACCTATTTCGACACTCTTGTTTATTCTTATAATAAAATGGGGTTAATGTTTTATGATATCATTCAACTATTTCAACACTCTTTTTGATTCATATAAGGAATGAATTAGAATTATTAAGTGATGGGAAAGACCCTCTATATCCCCTCGATGCAACGAATGGTCTCATGAGACAAAACAGAATTGGGTTTTAGTCGAGGCCTTACCCTAGTGTTATCAGATGTATTAAAAGTGGCCTCAACAATATGTTTCAGTTGTACGGAATTATTCATTCCCTCATTATGAAACTAGAGATTTATATTCCAAGTGATGATTTGACCAGTATAATATCCATGTTTATATTTTATGGCATTATTTAATCAGTTTTTATTTCATCCATATTATTCTCAAGTATATTTTTAAAGGAAATTATTTTAGTTATTCATCATTACTAGAGTATATGTTTATATTTTATTACACTATATTATTTACCCTTACTGAGCATCTGATCTCACCCCTTTCATATGTTTTATTTTCCCCAGGTTGTGAAGAAGTATATTATGAATCACTTGCAAGGATAATCTAGGAGATTATGTGTGATTCAAAAGAATTTGATATGTTGTATTTCCTTTCAAGTTGTAATTTTGAACTTATGTATGTATATTATTTTACAAATATAATTAATTATTCATTCCTTCAGGATAATAATTCCTTGTTTATATGAAAATGTAATAAAATAAGGCACTGTCTCTGAGTAACTAGGTTTGGGTCCTTAAAAGTGGTGTGTATCTAAGATATTAAAAATATAAGTTGTAGACCATTTATAATTTGAAATGTAGATCATTCCATGAATGGACCTTTCATGGAGATGAGGACCCTTACATGTTAATTCATGTCATAAATTAGTTATTCTCAACATGATGTTTCCATTCCATGGGTGAGAAAGGATCCTTATGTAGATTTAACATTTTAAAAGTATTTGGGATAAACGGAGGGTCCCTCTACCTAGGTGGTTCATGGTGTGAACACTTTTTCACACTATGAAAGGTTTCTAGGTGAATGTTTTATCAGGGTAACTTTAATAATTTTTTAGGTTGATTTTTTCATGATTTAGGGGGAGAGGAAACTTGGGAGAGTCCATTTCTTATATGATAATCCCCTTCCACATCTATATTTTGATCCCCCTTGAGAGTAGATGATTCTAGGTGCATTCCAACATCATTTTAAGGTGACTTATTATATTTTTACCACCATTATTGGTTTCCTTAATATCCACTAATATCTTGAAAAAAATAGATTAGGGTTCCATGTTGATTCCACTATAGCATAGTGGAATTGGGTGAAATTAATGGGACTTTAATGTGTGATGTATAGAGGAGGACAAGAGATGATGTATACATGTAATTGGAAGAAATTTTGGTAAATTTAGGACACCTAATGAATTTATTTAGGTTTTTTGACTAAATTAGATGAAATTGATGATTTTTCAAGTGTCACGTGGTAGGGATTTTTCTCAGGGTGGTGTCGCAACAATTTCATGTATATTTTGTGGGCAGTTGGTCACGGTTTTGGTGTAACAACGACACATAGTGAGTTTTCTATTGATTATTCCTCTTTGTTTTAAATTAAATAATTATTTATTTATCTATTATAATGTGATACGAGAGCTCAGGTGGTGGTATGATCTTTTATGATTCATGGATGGGATTTTCTGAGGCTCTGTGGATCTTGGTGAGGGTAGTAAAACATTTAAAGAAGTAGGAGTTCCATTTAATACAAATCCATATTCTTATTATGCATTATTTCATGTTTAATGCATGTTATATGAGTTTGGGTATAATGGATAGGGTCCTAGAGTGACAAAGAGAAATATATAGGATGATATTTGGTCTCCTATGTTTAGGTTAAGTTATCTTTAGCACTTGGGTGAATTGGGATTACTCGGTGACTGTATCACTAAGGTTAAAGGTTGTTAACTAAGTTAACATGAGTACTTGGGTGTATATAAAGTTATGAGATGTGATATTGGTAGCCTAGGATTGTTTCCATAGGTCTATTTATGGATATGAGATAGGATTAACCCTAGTGATTATAAGTGGGATGGTCATGCTTCTCAACCTTGGTGAGTGACACCCTTATGAGGGTGGGTTATGACTCAGTGAGCATTGTGAGATAGACAATTCCTTTATGATTAAATGAGGGAGTATGGATAGGGGTTTTTTATAGGTGATGATCTTAGATATCACCCTTAGGATATGTGATATGGGACCTAGGTGTGGGTCGTGGGGTTTTTTTCCCTTAGAAATGGGATTCTAAGGATTTTAGAGCATGGTAGCTTGGGATAGTCTTTGGGTAGTGAGAACAGGAGTTTTATAGTTAAACCAGACATTGAGGTATGGATCAATAGGATCCTTTATGCTATTAAGTCACCAATGGGTGATGGTTGTGAGTTATTTTTGAAAATAAGAGGTCATGGTGAGTCTGGAGTACTCTATTTTATGTCCTAACAGGTGAGTTAAGATATGATTGGGGTGAGGGGATAAGTCTAGTGTGATTAGATCCCCACTAACACTATGATTATATACTGAGTTTTGTAATGGGTTGCGGTCCGATTTATGATTTTTTTTGTTGGTTCTCATGTTAGGAAACAGATACTATTGGGGGAGAGGATCCTAAGTCCTTGTCTTTCCATGAGTGAGATAGCAATATTGGGAATTCTATGAGATGGATTCCTTATTATGTATAAATTTTGGAATGGCCCTAAGTAATATTTTATTACTCTATACCATTGGAATCTCTGTAAGTGATATGGGATATTCGAGCCCTACCATGAGTGAGATGGTAGTGGTCAGACCACCATGAGTGAAATGGGTTCCAAGACTATGGTATTATGGGATGGAGTCTCTAGTATGGTTGTATTGGAATGATATCATACAATGGGACTACCATTGGTTATATTGGATCTAGAATATGTTGTTATGTGAGATTATAAAATGGGTCTTCCATGAGTGAGATGGGGTCCACATGTGATATGGTATTAGATGAATGGGCCCTACCATGAGTGAGATGGTATAGGTTGAGTATTGGATGTGGGAATACCTAGAGTGAAAATGTGAATCTGGAGCTTGGACACATGAATATATCTTTTCCCTTCAGGTAGCAGTCGATACTTGGATGACTGCTACCCTGAGTCCTTAGGCATGATATGACCATTAGTTTGATATCATGGGATGAGGTGATGAGGTGGATTTTATCATAGTGTCTAAGTAGGTGTGGTCGGGTGTCATGGTGTCCTGGTTAGCACATGGTGACCTAACACATATGGATCTAGGGTGTCCTGGTTAGTGCATGACATACAAGTCACTTATGTGTTGTGTTTATTTTCCTCATGAATACACACATATGATGGTGTGTACTAGGGGAACTTTTTGAGACCCTACTAAGATGTATGTTTTACACCATTCAAGTGAACTTTGGTACACATGCAAGATTTATGTATGTTCTGTATAAGAACCTGGACCTTCATTTCAGGTATGGATCATGATTTTTGGTGGTTTTAAGAAAAATGGGAGAATTTGGAAATTTTATAAGTACACTCCATGTACTTAGGAGTACATGTCGTTTACCCAGTTACTGAGTACAACCACGTATTGGGTGTGTAACGGCCGAGACATGGTCGTGTGGGGTGATGTGGTAGACTGCTAATGTTGGGGTCCAATTGAGGAAAATACACGGTGTGTTCATTAATAGTACACGTTGTGTGCTTTTTATTTTATTTGACTAATTGGATCGATGTTGTGTCTAATCACTAGATTCATCTTCTTCTAGCCTCATTTCATCTAGGAGTGACCGAGAGAAACTAATCTTCTCCAAGCCATTGTTTCTCCATCCAAGTTCTGATTCTATCTCTATAGGGTGCGTTGGAATTCCCTCGGTGATTAATTGGTTCTTATAGAGCTTATCCTCCTGATTTATTCTCTCTCTCTCTCTCTCTCTCGAGTTATTCAAGGTTAAACGTTTTTGACCTTTTGTAGATCTATGATGTTCTAGGTCGATTCAAGGGCCGAAGTTCGAGAGTGTTCTTCATACAATGTTGAGGTAGGTGGTTTTTTCCTTCAGTTTTTTGTCTTTGAGTTTATATGCCAAAGTTTTGATAGTCCATGTTCTAGGTATTTCATGTTAGGGAGATTAAACCCTATTTTATCTACCTTTTATTGTTGTATTAAGTGTTTTTTAGGTATTATGTGAAATTTCATGTTTAAGGAACACCCTATGGGTGGGTTTCCAATGTTTGAATATTTAGGGTCATTTGGTCAAGGTTTCCTATGAGTTAAACTTTGTTTCCTTGCTTTGTGTGATTGGATGGAATTGATTTCATTTTTTTTCTTGTTAAATGCTTGTGATATGCATCAGAATTGTTAGCCATGTATTAGTTGAGATTAATTTGGGATGCTTGATATCATATATGCATGATTGAATTACATAAGGTTGTGAGAACCTAGTGTAGTTAGACCACATGGGGAATTGATTTTGAGTGCTTCCTCTGAGTGTCTGTTATATTTCATGCTTTGAGACCATAGGGGGGATTGACATTGATTGCTTCCTCATAATGTCTATAGTTTATGTTATGAAACCACAGGGTGAATTAACATTGAGTGCTTCCCTAGAGATTTTGTAGTTGTTGTGGAAATACCATATGGGGAATTGACGGTGAGTGCTTCCTCAAATTTTCTTTTCCTTTTATTCACATTACTTGTCCAGAGGGGTTAGACTATGTGAGATACCTAGAGCGTTAACATAAATATTGAATGCTTGTGATGCATCTTCCAATCCAAAGCACAAGCTTGGATTAGAACCTGTTAGGTAGTCTTCTGAGATACCTTTTGTGATGCTTACTTGATTAAATGATGAAAAATAAATGCTAATTAATGTAAATGGAAACTATAGGATTGTTTACTTTTATGTACTTCTAGTTATTTGCTTCATTTCAGTTATTACCTGCTATATATACTCACTGACAGTTAGGCACAAATCTTATGGTGGTTGCCTACTGGGATTCATCTCACACCCTGTTTGGGTCATGTTTTTTAACCCAAAAATATTTTATGGTTTCAGGTATAGATAAGGGAAAGATCCCTTCTTCCCCAGGTACATTATTGGTTGGATGGAGCTGGAGATCATATGACCAAGCTTAGTCTTATGATATGGCTGGAGATTTCCTCTTTTCAGTGTACTTTGGTTCAGTTTCATTTCCATCATATTGTCTTGTTTGGCTTCTTTCCTATACATATGTGACATGCATCATTTATATATGTTCTCTAATTGTTATTCAATTTCAGTATTCCATTGTTTAATTGTTGTGTGGTATTTTGATTCAACTAATTTTTATTATTTTTTATTCTGTTGTGCATGCTCTGCCAATGAGGGCATAGTTTCCCCACTATCACACCCAAGTCCCTCACTACTAGTCGGAAGCCTCTGAAATTCATGGAAATGCACATGAGGCCATGTGACCAACCAGGTACGGGGCACCTTTGGGTGGCACCCAGAACTAGGACATTACAAAGTAGTATCAAGGAAGATTCTTTTCTGCTTTGTCTTACTGTTTGGAGCCTATAGATAGGGATAGGAAGGAATATGTAGTTGGTAATAAGTTGTTCCTAGGAGTAGAAAACCAATGTACATGGAAAGTCCAATTTACCTCAATTATTGAAATTTTTATGGTTTTTCAATTGTTACAATTTATTTGATTTCACTGTTGAGTGATTCATATGATTTGTGCTGTTATGATTGATATCATTTAGGATCTATTTATGTTGTAACCCAATTAGATGAGGGTATTCCATCTCATGCATCATATACACACTTGATATAGATCACATCTCACGCATTTTGTCATGCTATTTAGGATGCATTACTAATTTCATACTGTTGTGATAGAAGTTGTGCTAGATATGCATGATTTTTTGATAGATTCCATGATAGAATACCTACTATTTTGATAGGGTATTAAAAAATTTAAAGTTTCATTTGAATGCGCACCAAATTTTGGTCCTTGAGGTGTTATGGGCCCTCATGGATCATAATTTGGTGGATCATGTGATTGATAGCACTGGTATACTTTGTGATATATATTAATATGATGCCAATATTTGATTCATGGGGAGTATGGGCCCCCACAGATTATAATTTGGCACTCTAATTCTCGTTTTAGTGTTTTTATGGGGTTTCGGAGTAGTTTTTTAGGCTTAATGTCTGGAAAAACCGAGAATAAATGGTTTATGATGATGAATACATGCCATGTATCCTTCTATTTAGGAAGAAAGTGTTTTTCTTAAGTACACGCCGTGTAATTTTTCTACACGTCCTGTAGATAATGACTGTGTAACTGACCATTTGAGAAGAGGCATGTGAATGGGGAACCTTTTTAGGTCATTTCGTGTATGTAATGAACACATCTTTTATCTGTTTACCATGTGAACAACTTTGTGGGCTGAGACATGGGTTGGAAATCCTCTCTTGAACATACCGTGTACTATGTGTACATGTCGTGTTTTTGTGATCTGTGTATCCAGTCGTGTGACCAACGACACGGGTCAATGAAATCCTTTTAGTACACATCATGTCTGGCATATACACGCCATGTAGTTTTGTTCTAAGATAACCATGTGGATAGAGATGTGTAGGAGTACTTGGGCAGGATGGAATATTCAAGTACACATCGTGTCTCAAATAGAACATTCCATGTGTATGGGTGTTACATGACTAGGTTTGGAAGAGGTACATGCCATGTTAAAACCCTAAGGGAACACGCCATGCAGGGGTTATACATGATGTGTACCCTTGTTTTGTAAAACTTGATTTTTTTTTTCTTATCCTACTCCTTTATTGCACTTAAAAGCTTTATTCCTTCAAAATCTTGAACTACGGGGTGCACTTGACCTTGCATAGTCATGCCACTGAGAAATCCTCTAGTTGTACTCCAAGTTTGGGGTGATGATCAGACACAGAAAATGGTAGACTAAGGACTACCATCATACCCTCCCATCATTCCCTTCATGGAACCAACTTTCATTTCGGATATAGGTGTTGATGCACAGTTTCGAGAAGCCTTCATGCAGATGATTCAGACATTCCAAGAAGCACCGCATCCTACCCCATCTATAGAATAATTGACATAGGTTTTTCAGAAGCAGCATCATCCCACCTTCTCAAGGGATGGAGACCCTCAGGATACATATTTTTGGTTGGAATCTATGCTATTTATCTTTGAGCATCCCAAGATTCCTCTAGAGAGGAGGGTGAATCTCGCTACGTACATGCTATATGATTCCACCAAGAGATGGTGGGATGTGATATCATAGGTGGGATGCCAACTAGTTATGTATTGGGATGAGTTCCAACGTACCTTCTGTGACTAATTCTACCCGGAGACCTTTAGGGATAACTAAGCCCAAGAGTTCATGATTTTGGAGCAGGGTGCTCTCTCAGTCATGGAGTATTCTTCTTGCTTCATAGAGCTACAGCGCTTCATACCCATTCTGGGGGTGATGAGTTATTTCTGGTGAGGAAGTTTGAGGACGGTATTAGTCATAACATCTAATCTCATGTGAACATATTTAGGTTGAATTTCATATATTCTATAGTAAACCAGGCACTGATCACTGAGCATAACCTGAGGGATTCTAGAGCTATGGGCTAGGGTGGTTTCACATCAAGAGTTGGTACCCTTATGACTGATAGCAGAAAGCATCATAGGGAGTCTACGCATGGAGATCCAAGTAATTGGGATTTTCCTTCAGGTATCCCGGTGGTGTGCTACCGGTGCAGGCAGGGAAGACAAATGAAACCTCAGTGCCCGAGATACCCAGTTTAGTGATGATCTTGTGGAAAGATGGGACATCTTTAGCATTTCTAAAATTCCCTCCTTCCAGCAACTGGCGAGGGGGGATCTATTTTGACTCCTTATACCAAAGTAGGACCACCAGTCCCACATCATACTGGTGGTTGGAGTTCTTTAGGCCATTTAGGACAAGGTGTTGGTCATTGTCATAGTGGTCAGACACAGGGTTTTTTATAGCCACAGGGTGGATCAGCTCAGGGATCTCAGACATCTTCATAGGGCTACGGCACAGGTCAGGCTTTTGAGTTGGAGTAGATCTAGCATGAGAAGGATCCCAGAACCTCTACGATTAGAGGTATGATTTTGGTTGCCTCATTTCTATCATCTTCTCTTTTTAATATAGGGTCTTCCCATATCATCATATATGTGACTGTTATGGAGATCCTTGGACTCTTTATATTTACTTCTACTGATATCATGATGTTGGACACTCCATTGGGGACTAGAACGGCTAGTGTACTCCAGTGCAAGGAGTGAGCTCTTGAGGTTGGTGGGTGTCACTTCTTATGATACCATTATGTCTTATAGATGATGGGATATGACATCATTCTCAAAATTTATTGTCAATTTCTATTGTTATAGGTTGATTTTCACATCACCAGAGGGTGGGTCTTTTCTATATAAGAGAAATGGGATGTCCAGGAGAGCAGAGAAAAACCCAAGAATCATTGGTTGGGAGGTATTACAGCCTAGATTTCTAGTTTATATATGGATGGCCAGGGGACTTCAAATATATACTTTTCTCTAGTGGTGGATTGTTTCAGAGATGTCTTTCCAGATAACTTTTCAAGTTTACCTATAGAGTGAGAGGTATATTTCTCCATTGATCTTGTTCCAGGAGGATCACTGGTGTTTATTATTCCTTATAGGATGGCTACACTAAAGTTACATGAGCTCAAGAAGCTGTTATAGAAGTTGCAGGATAAGGGTTTCATCCAACCCAGTACTTCTCCTTGGGGTTCGTTTGTCCTCTTTGTGAAGAAGTCTGAAGGTTCCCTTAGACTTTGCGTGGATTATCTAAAGCTAAAATAGTTTACTAATAAGAACCGATATCCCTTACTAAGTATTTATGATCTCTTTGATCAACTTTGAGAAGACAGAGTGTTCTTGAAGATTGACTTGAGATATGGTTATCATCAGTTGTGTGTTAGACCATTAGATATACCTCTTATAGACTTTTGGAGTAGGTATGGTCTATATGAGTATGTGGTTATTCCGTTCAATCTCACGAATGTGCCTATAGTTTTTATGGAACTGATGAACCTAGTGTTCCATCCATAATTAGACACCTTTTTGGTTGTTTTCATGTACGATATCTCGGTTTTATCTTACACTTAACACGACCATACTATTCATCTTGATATCATTTTAAGTACACTATGAGAGCATTAGTTATATGCTAAAATCTCAAAATGTCACTTTTGGATGGACTAGATTCACTTCTTAGGTCATTTTATCTCACAGAAAGGAGTATCAGTAGACCCAAATAAAGTGAGGATAGTAGTTTCCTGGGAGTATCCGAATAACTTCTTTGAGTTACAGAGTTTTCTGGGGATGGCTGGTTACTAAGGAAATTGTATATAGATCTTTTCACACCTAGAAGTGCAACTAATGGTCCTGACTAAGAAGGGTGTGAATTACTCATGGTAATATTATTATGAGTCATCCTTTCCAGAGCTGAAGGGAAGGTTGAATTTAGCACCGATACTAGTTTTTCTAGAGCCAAGAAAGTGTTACACCATTTACTGTGATGCATTAGGTATCAGGTTGAGTGTAGTTATTATGCAGGGGGAAGGAGTCCTTGCATACAGGTCTTGGTAGTTGAGGCCACATGAGAGGAATTACCCAACACATGATCTTGAGTTGGATGCATTTGTTCATGTCTTGCATTGTTGGAGACATTACCTTCTAGGATAGCATTTTGTGGTGTGCACTGACTATAAAAGTCTCAAGTATATCTTTACCCAGCATGACCGAAATTTAAGACAGCAGAGGCAGGTTGAGTACCTTCAATCTTTTGACTTTGAGCTTGCGTATACGCCTGGGAAAGACAACGTTGTGGCTGATACGTTGAGCAGGAGAACTCAGATACAGGCAGTTAAAGAGGCCATCAGTGAGTGGAAGCTTATGGATTTTTTCTCTGAGATTCATTTAGAGGTGCACAACAGAGAGTGGAATATGTTTCTTTCTTTTATAGTTGTTATCTCTATTCTACTTGATTGAGTGAAAATGATACAGTTATCGTATTCTGAAGGCCTAGTCTGATGGGAGGGTGTGTCAAGAGAGGGACCTACTCCTGGGTGGATCATAGCTGAGGATGAGGTATTGTGCTTTCATTGACACATATGGTTGTTAGAATACATACATGAGGATATTATGTGAGACTTTCAAACTTCAGCTTGGAAATTTTATCCTGGTGTCACCAAGATGTATCAAGATTTACACTGTCAGTATTAGTGGCTAGGTTTAAAGAGGGATATTGTTGTTTTTGTTATGAGACGTTCCACATGTCATTAGGTGAAGGCAGATCATTAGTAACAATTAGTTTCTTTATAGCAATTACCCATTCCCGAGTGGAAGTGGAATGATGTCATGATGGATTTTGTGATAGGTTTACCAAGGTTACCTCAAGGGAATGATGCAGTTTGGGTTGTCATTGACAGAACCAAAAAGGTTGCACACTTTTTACCAATCAAGGAGACCTTTAGTATTGATGATCTTGGAAGGTTTTACATCTGAGATATTGTACAATTTCGTGGGGTTCTACACTCTATCGTTTCAGACAGGGATGATCGCTTTACTTTATGTTTCTAGAAAGGGATATAGAAGGCCTTGGGTACACAAGTACTTCTGAGTACAAATTACCATCCCCAAAAATATGTCCAGTCAGAGAGCACTATTTTGGTGTTGGAGGACATGATTCGAGCACGTGTCCTAGATTTTGGAGGTTCTTGGGATAAGCACATACCTATGGTGGAGCTTTCCTACAATAATAGTTTTCAGGAAACTATTTAGATGGAACCTTATGAGGCTTTGTATGGTAGGCCATACTGATCAACCATATGTTGTCTAGAGGCAAGAGAGGTAGTTATGATGGGACCTCATCTTGTTCAGGAGACCATTGAGCATGTGGAGTTGATTCAGAAGAGGATGGTTATTTCACAGTCATAGAAGAAGTCTTATACTGATCGATGAAGATGACATCTATAGTTTGAGGTCGGAGATCAGGTTTTCCTACATGTCACACCAAGGTTTGCACATAGGAGGATTACGAAATAGGGAAATCTTTCATAGAGATATGTTGGGCCATTTGAGGTTTTGGATAGATTTGGATTGGTTTCCTATCAGTTGCAGCTACCTCAAAGGTACCGGGATATGCACGATGTATTCCACATTTCTCATCTACAACGTTACTTCTTAGACTCATCTCATGTTTTTTAACATAAGGAGGTTGAGTTAGAGGTGGATACATCATTCGAGGATAATCCTATCCAGATTTTGGATCACAGAACATAGGTTCTATGGGGTTGGTTTGTCCCTCTAGTATGGTTTCTATGGAAGCACGGGCGAGTACAGGATGAGACTTGGGAGAGGGAGGCCGATATTCGATCACTGTGGCTGGAAATTTTTTAGGATTCTTCTTCACCAACTTGTTAGGGAAATTCAGGGATGAATTTATTTAAGGGTTGAATTTTGTAAGAACCCATATATTCATTTCAGTTATGGAACTTGATATAGGGTGGTTTTGAGAAAAAGGGTAGAATTTGGAAATTTTATAAGTATATGTTGTGTACTTAGGAGTAAAAATTGTGTACCCTGTTACGACATACAGTCGCATCTTGGGAATGTAATGGTTGAGATGTGTCTTTGTGGGGTTATGTAGCAGACCGTTAATGTTAAGGGCCAGTTGATTCAAATACACAACATGTTCATTAATAGTACACTCCATGAAATTTTTATTTTCTTTTATTAATCGTATCGGGGTCGCGTCTAATCCACATATTCATCTTCTTATGGCCTTATTTTTTCCAAAAAGTGACCGAGAGTGAAAAATCTTCTCTAATACACCATTTCTCTATCCAAGGTCTGATTTGATATCTAGCAGGTGTGTTGGAATTCCCTAGGTGAGTTATTAGTTATTCTGGAGCCTCTCCTCCTAATTTTTTCTCTTTCTTTAGTTATTCAAGGTTGAAAATTTTTGACCTTTTTATAGATCAATGACATTCTAGGATGATTCAAGGGACGATGTTCAAGAGTGTTCTTTTTACAACATTGAGGTAGGTGGTTTGTTTCCTTTCATTTTTTGTCTTTGATTTTATATTCCAAATTGTTGATTACCCATGTTCTGGGTATTTTGAGTTAAGAAAATTAAATCATGTTTTATCTTCCCTAGATTTATTATTGGATTAAGGGTTTTTTATTGTGGTATTATGTGAAATTACATGTTTAAGAAACTCCCCATGGGTGTTTTTCCCTTATTTTAATTTTTAGGGTCATTTGGTCCAAGTTACCTATGAGGTAGATCTTGTTTCCTTGCTTCGCATGATAGGATGGAATTTATTGCCTTTTTCTACTTGTTAAATGCTTTTGATGTGAATTATAATTGTTATTCATGTAGTATTTGATATTAATTTTGGATGCTTGATATCATATATGCATGATTAATTTTCACAGATCTATGATAACATGGTGTAGTTAGACCACATGGGTAATTTTCGTTGAGTTATTCCCCAGAGTTTCTATTATATTTCACGCTACGAGACCACAAGGGGGTTAATGTTGAGTGCTTCCTCGGAGTGTCTATAGTTTACGTTATGAAACCACATGAAGAATTTATGTTGAGTGTTTCCCCAGAGATTCTGTAGTTATTGTGGAAATAACATAGGTGGAATTGACGGTGAGTGCTTCCTCTGAGTTTCTTTGCCTTTTATTCGCATTACTTGTCCAGAGGGGTTAGACTGTGTGAGCTACCCAGATGGTTAACATAAATATTGAATGTTTGTGATGCGTCTGCCAAGACAAAGCATAATATTATATTTGGACCTATTAGGTAGTCTTCTAAGATACTTTTTTAATACTTACTTGATTAAATGATTAACATTAAATGGTAATTAATGTAAATGGAAACTGTAGGATTTTTTACTTTTGTGCACTTCTAGTTATTTGGTACATTTTTTTTATTACCTTATATATATACTCACTGACAGTTAGGCTCAAATATTGTGGTGGTTTCCTATATGGATTCGTCTCACACCTTGTTTGGGTCATGTTTTTTAACCCAAATAAATTATATGGTTTCAAGTGTAGATAAGGGAAAGCACCCTTCTTACTCAGGTACATGATTGGCTGGTAAGTGCTAGAGAGCATAGGACCAAGCTTAGGCTTGCGATGCTGCTTGAGTTTTCCTATTTTCTTTGTACTTTGGTTTAGTTATATTCACAGAATATTGTCTTGTTTGGATACTTTCTTAGACATGTGTGGCATGCATCATTTATATATGTGCTCCAGATTTTATTCACTTTCAGTCTTCCATTGTTTACTTATTGTACGATATTTTGCTTTTGCTACTATTTATTATTTATTATTTCATTGTGCATGCTCTGTCAATGAGGGCATAGTTTCCCCACTATCACACCCAAGGCCCTCACTGCTAGATGGAAACCTCTGGCATTTGGGGAAATGCGCTTGAGTCCATGTGACCAACTGGGTACGGGGAACCTTTGGGTAGTACCTTAAACCGGAATGTTAGATTCTGCATGTTTAGAATAGGATGTGAATAGGACCAGATTGGTGGAGCTCGATGAGTTTGTAGAGATAGGGTATATTGAAGCTTGGGGATGGCAGTAGGTCTAGTGTGTTTGTGTGTTTTATTTTTATTTTATTTTGTATATATGATCAATCCATTGGGAAATCATTTTTTTATACTATAATGATCGTGAGGTTGTATTCTTCCATACTGAACATTTTTTATATAATTTTGTTTTATTTGATTATGTGTACTCTGATTATATTTTGGATGTATTTGTTAGTTTTATAATATTTTATACTCTGATTCAAGGTAACATTATTCATCCATTTTATGGATTATACCCTCTTCATTTTTCAAAAGCCTTTGGCATATGGGTAGGTACACTTGAGGCCATGCAACACCTTGGATCATATGAAAATTATGGTCTAAGGTGTTATAGTAGTGCCTTAAGGTGGTGTTATGCCCAAAAATTAGATATATGGTCACTCCATTTATGTTCCCTATATACCTTCATATATAGAATAAGACTAAGGTGATTGATAGAATATATTCATAGGGATATTAGTATAGTTTTTTAAGTGGAATATCTTTAGATATATGATATCAAATATTGGGATATTGAGGTTCAAAATAGCATGGAGTCAATTATAGTGATCTACTTATCGCTTTTCTAGATCCAACGGTTCTTGTGCATCTACCAGGATCCCCTTACTTGTGTGATTCATTTACGGAGGTCATGTACATTGGAAGAGGTAGTTCCCATCCATCTAGGTGGTCATTTAATCATGGGTGGTTAGATTATGTATCATCTTTAGTAGTAACTTCCTCTAGGGTGGTTTTATCTATGAAGATAGCAAGATTTTATTCCTCTAAGAGGTAAAAAAAATTGGTAGGGTTTAGCCTCATGATATCCCTCACCCCTAGGGACCTATAACAGAGCATGACCATAGAGGTGGATCCTAGTAGGGATAGAAAAGTTAAGGATCTAGGCATAGGAGGTTTTAAACCATTAGAGTACCAAAACCAAAGGGGATAGGGATCATTCAAGATATAATTTTCCTATAATGTACATTGTCTTATAGATTTTTTTTTTAGTATAATTGCACTCCTTCATCTCACCTTCCTTGGTCCATGTTGTGGGACTAAAGGTAGACAGTTTTCTAGTGCCCCAAGTGTTGACTATGCTAGTCAGACATCAGTCGAGTTTTTTTTGTGTCTCATGGATGTTAAATGGTGTTAGGACAACATCATTCATATGGTAATTTATTCTTACTAAAGATGAAACCATATGATTTCATTCTTGGCATGGATTGTTTGTATTCTGTATATGTAGTTATAGATTAATTCCATAGTAGGATTGTATTCTATAGTGCGTAGGGATAGTATATATTTTTTTTCTGGTGAACAATATTATCGAGTGAGTCATAGTTATTCAAATCCATTATTTTCACAACTAGAAGCTTTGACCTTGAACTCGAAATAGGATCAAGTAATGGAGTTTCTTATAGTCATTGAGTGGTATCTGTATGTTTTCCTTAAGGAATTTGTGACCCTAACCCCTCGATATAACATAGAGTTTGGGATATGGTTTCAATCGGGTGCTTCCTAGATTTCTATGGCTCTATATCGGATGAAACATTTTGATCTTAAATAATTGAAGATCCATTTGGTGTGATGAAGAGTATTGGGATGGAAGACTATTTTATATTTCATCTTTCCCCCTTTTAATGGGTACAATGACAGATGATGGATCGGGGACATGGGATAAATGGTTGTACTAGTGGTGAGGGTGAATTTCAAGGAAATTTGTGAATCGTACACTCCTTACTGGTACATCAGATAGTTCAGGACCCTTTAAAAACTCACTCCAAAGGTGTATGTAGGGGTATGTTCTGAGCATCATTCTTCAATTATTTGATAGATATGGAGTATGTTCATGAGGTAAAATGGTATAGGTCTGAATAAGGGTTGTCGACCAATGAAATGTATGGTCTCTTCCAATAATATGATATTAGTTGGGAAAGCATGTATCCTAGGGAGATGATGAGGTGGAAAACTACTCAAGTGAATGATAAAGAAGGGTATCTATAGACATGGGTCCAAGTTCATGTTGTAGTAGGTTGATCATGCCGAGGAAGCAGGGTTATACTGATAATAATGGGTGAAATGGTTAGAGATCCTTCAGTTTTAAAAGGGAGAGCAACACCAAGCCTATAAATATTAGGAAAAAGTCCTTGAGAGTAAGGTGGTATCTCTTAAGTAGTTCTAAGGGGATAACTCTAGGGTCTGGTGAAGTGGTTTCACATCCCATATATCCCTGGTGATGTTTTTCCCTAATTCCTAGGAGATTTAGAGGATCTACAAACAACACAACTCTATCTATGGTTTGTGGATGTGCCTTCATGGTGAGGTGATCAATCTTCCCAGACTAGGCCATGTGAATGTAATATTCTAGGATTCTCAGGCCATGGTGGTGAAATATATTATACAGCTGTAAGAGCTGTTCCACTATCACGGTGATGCGCATCCCCTGACCAGATGGGTGAAGGTTCTTCTAGGAATGCCTTCTTCTCTTGATCTTCCTGTGGATCAATTATCCACTGGTGTGGTTGAGGGGAAGGATTGGTTTAGGAGCATTCCTAGGGTATTTATTCCTACCTTGACTCCCTTAGGAAATGAAATTATACTATTTATTAGGTAGATTTTATGATCTTATGTGTCTTAGACGCTACCAAATCACTAATATTGCTTCTTAAATCATTTTTAACTTGTGTATGAATCAGTAATATTAGAGGAAGGGAAGGTTCAGGATGAACCTATTTTGGAGAATGAGGTATCCCCAACCCTATAAGGGGTGGGTGTGGGGCCTCCTCGTGGCTCATATGACTAAGGTGACGACTTAGTGGCTCTAACTGATTCTTAGTGACCTTTATTTACTCATATGGGTTTGATGGTCTTTTTTTTAAATTTTGATGACTTTTTTCTTTTGGGTAGATCTGGAGCATCTAGTCATGGGGTATTTTCTAATGGTTGGGGAATCATCTACTAGGGGGTTTCTGTCACCAGGGGTATTTTTGGTGAACCTCTCTGAGTTATTGGTCTGTTTTTACAACTCTTATATTCATTATCCCCTTTTTAAATTTTTCAATGTTTTTTCCTCACATAATTTACACTCAAATAAACCATTACTTTAAATGGAATTGAAAACAATGTTTGGGGCTCAACCACTAGTGTTGATTCTTAAGTTAGTGGAGCCTACACCTAAGGCAGTGATGTCTAATGTCATGGTCCTAATAGATATGGTTAAAGTAGTTCCCTTGAAAATTGTTCTCTAGGTAGTTGTGGTATTTGGGATAACCATATGGGTGTCATATGAGGTGGTTGTTTGATATGAGGCCTCAATAGAGATGGTCAAGATTGTGCCACTAATAGAGACAGTCGAGGAGGTTGTGGTGGCTAGTCCTACCTTGGAGGTTCCATAGGAGGTTGGAGGGGATCCTATTGTAGGCGAAGGATCTGTAAATGATGATATTCCCCTATATTTGGGGCTTATCCCACCCAAGTACATAACTTAATATTATCCTTCCACTGATTTTTTGGTGATCTTTCCTAAGTATAATCTTGTGATGCCTGAGGAACTTGATGATTTTTTCTCTAACATTGTTGAGGAGAACCAGGTCATTTGATGTAGGGTGTGGAGGATTGTGATAAATTTCATCACTCACACTCCACTAGATTGTTTACTAAACTGGGTGAGATCTCTTCTCCATTTTCTAGTTATCCTGGGGACTAGAGGAGTGGACTATAGTGGCCTCCATGTTCTAGCTCATAATTTTCTCATCAAATTGGAACATGTTGAGTGGTATGAATTTGGCGTTCCTCTTTACAAGAAGAAGTCTACAGGTACCAAGGAACTCCATGAAGCTAAGGATGTATTTTATTGGTTGGAAGAGTAGGTGAAAGAGAATGAAACCATTATAAATTCTCAAGCATAGATCATCATCCAATTGAAGGATCATTTGGTGGTGGCTGAGGCTAGGGTTGTATGGGCATCATCTCTGGTGGCTGAGTGCCAATTTGAGTAGGATCGAACATGAATTTGTGTTGTTAATGTCCACCAAATGGATGAGGAGGAATCATTATAGAATACTAGGAGATACTAGGTACCGAAGGATACTGGTTAAAGGTTGGTTGAGTTATAAATTTCAATTACTAGGGATGAGCCTTAGGGAACTTTATCTTAGTTTGAAATAAAGGATAGGCTCCAATGTGTGGATGAACCTCTCAAAACTCTTGAATTTGTTTGTTTTAAATCCCCCCACCCCTAATTCCTTTTATATACCTTAATAATATTAATGATAAAACCAATAATAAATCCCTAAGACCATGTGATTCATACTTGGTGTAGGAAAATAGGGACAAACAAAAGATTTCTCACTTATATGAGGGTTCTAGATAGGGGATGAACACTCAGGGTCTAAATTGTTCATTCATCATCGAGAGTATTATAACTGTTAAATCATTGGTTAGATAATGGGAGTCTTTGTATAGTCAAATTTATTTTCTCAAAATGTTCAGTTGCATAATTGGGATAACACCAGGGGTGAATTCCACTTGAACAAAGGGGTGATAAAGAGTGTGAATAGAAATTCCTAGGATCTAGAACACAAAGGGGTGAATGAACAATATAATCTGACTATTAACCATGTTTGAAACAAATATTACACTATAGTTCCATCAAGGGTGCTTAAAAATATATGAATCTAAGTTTTTGACCATGTTCGAAACATTAGACCTCTCAAAATATCATTAGACTTTTTTCAGAGCATGTGCCCAGGTAGGTAGGTGAGCTAGTGTGGCCAGACACCATTTTTGTTAGGGGGAATTTAGAAATAGAGTATGATGGGAATACCATTAAATGAATTCATTAATCATGGAGATGAACTGAGAGAATTTTTTAATAGATTTCAACACTCTTAGGATTATTCCACCATGTTTTTCTAATCATGTTTGGTGAGCATATCAATCTAAATGAATTACAAACTTGTCATCTAATTGGAGTGTCATCTTATATGCTAAGTGACTATCATGGAATTCGAATGGTGTGGTAGTTGGATGGCATCGAATGGGGAAAGGGGTCCTTATCTAAGGACCTAGGATGATTTTCAGTTTTATGTCATGTAATGAGGATGGAAGGCATACAATTTAATGTCTTGAGTCAAGGATGTCAAACACATATTTTAACATCATAATATGGGGTCATCATTGATGTAGTTTAAGTTTACATAGTATTAACCATATTTACACATAGTTTAAAATTTTATGTTTAGAACATGTGTAGTATAGTTTAATGTCTTGTGACCCGGACATGCAGATTGATATGAATGGGGGAAAGAGTTAAGGTTTAGACCTAAATTTTTCCTAAACAAGTGGATACAGTGGGTACAACCAAGTTTTTTTCAGGGATCATGGTGGGTCCTTCTTTATTTATACCCCTTTTCTTTTTTTATGACCTCATGTTTTCCTAATTTTCAAGATAGACTTAGTTGGCAGGAGTCTGACTTTTTCTCAGGTTTCCCCTACATGTTTTTCAACCTAAAAGATGTATGCACCTCTTGTATGGGGAATTTCAAGTTCATTCCAGTCGGATCAATGTTTCTAGTTTAAATTCATATAGCATGGACCAACATTAGGGGAAGTGTGTCACAGGGATGTTTGTGAGATTAAAAGGATAAGAAACCCAATGTTAAGAGAGTGATAATGGGGGCCTTGTGTTGCACAAAACATCTCTGAGACAATTCACATACTATTTAAGGTCATGATTCTTGGACCCAAATTACTTTCAGATTTAATTCATAGAGACTAAACCAATGGGTGTGTGTCTTAAAGTATTATTTGTGGAATGGAAGAGTGATAACCCAATTTGAATTGAGGGCCAAGGAGGGATGATTCCACATAAAAAATATCCAATATAACTTGAAAAAATCTTAATTTCATGATTCTTGAACTAATATTGCTACCATTTTTAGTTCATAGAGATCCGACCAAGGGGTGTGTCATCCCACTTAAGGTATTCTTGCACATCTCAACCTCACTCAGGGAAATTACTTCCCGAATCCTAATCCAACATGAGACATTATTAGTGTGAGAAATAAGAAGCAACATGAAATTTCCATTTTCACAAGTGAAATCCTAATTAGGTGAAAAACAAGAAAACTTGGGTAAATACGAATGTTGTTGACTTACTTAGTCAGTATACATATGGGAGGATGACACACGGGGTGTTGAAGTTACTAATAGAGTACATGAAAGTTGAAAGGGAGTTAAATCATGACTTATAAGATTTGAATCAAAGAAGGTGGTGATTTATGGGTAGGGATCACTGTTAAACATGCTCAAAAAAAGGTTCCATATCCACATTAGTCAAGGATGGGATATAAAAATTAGGGTTGTTCATTAACCATATTCAAAACATGGGGACTTTCAATTGTCACCAAAGATTCATCAGGGTGTGTTCCTAGAATGGTGGGTGATCTATTTTGGTTGTGGACCATTTATATTATAGGGGACTATTCAAATTGGGGAAATGATAAGGATAAAAATAGAAGGAAGAATAAAGTGTGAAAGTGGAAGTGGGGGTGCCCCAGGGGACAATGACTCTGAGGACCATTTTACCCTACACTCAAACATGTCAGATGAGCATAACTGTAGGCAAAGATTAAGCCTAAAACTAAGGGGGAGGACCCTGAAATATGTTTGGGGTGGTGATGGACCTAGGATAAGATATTTGGGCATTGTTTTGTATCCCATGGGAATGGTAATCAAGACACATGTAGTTCTAGAATGAGGATTCATTGAAGACTAATACTGAAAGGGTGGTGTCCTCTCTGCCAAGGATGATGGATAATCTCATAGTTATCATATGAGGCATTATTAGTTTACAACACAATAAGGTAAGGCTATATTTTAACATTATGTGTAGAGGATTTTGGTTTTTTCATCTCAAATTTTTCATATGAGGCATCCCATATTTGTCACACAGGGTAAGGCTATAGTTTAATGTTGTGTGATGAGGACGTGTGTGGGGATTATGTGTTAATCTTACCATTATTTCTTTCTCATTAAATTCATGGGAGTATCTTGGTCTATTCATGTGTTAAGGAATATGATTGGGGATTACACCTAAATAGGATTCCCATGGATGTTTTTTCTTACCTTAAAAGGTAGTGAAGGGATTATTATAAAAAATAACCTCACTTTGAGAGAGGGAATTTGTAGTTAGGCTTGAAGATAAGAGGTTTAGGAATCACTATATATCCCATAGATATGGAATCAATCCATACATAATTATAGAACAAGGCATGGTAGGAAACCAACCTCGGGTGAGTGGTACCCTCTCTACTGAGGGCCCATGGAATCATATGGTTTCACATCACATGATGATGACATTGAGTCATCACATGCTTATCACGTGAGGCATTTCACATTTTCCACATAGGATAAGGTAATATTTTAACATATTATTCTAAGGATATTGGTTTTTAGTAATCTCATATTTTTCATATGAGACAAAATATGTTTGGAACATAGGGTAAGGTTATATTTTAATTTCATGTATTGAGGAAATTTTTTTTCATATCAAAATTGTCATATATGGAATTCTATGTTTGGAACATAGGGTAAGGATATAGTTTAACATCGTGTGGTGAGTATTTTTTTTCTTGGTCATCTTATATTTTTCATATGATTCAGCTTTTTTTTAGTGCATAGGTTAAGGCTACAGTTTAACATCGCCTACTGAGGATGTTGTTTTTTAGTCATATCATATTTTTCATATGAGGCATAACTTGTTTGGCACTCATTGTAAGGATATAGTTTAACATCATGTGATGAATACATTATTTTTTGGTCATATCATATTTTTCACATGAGTTATCTTGTGTTTAGAACATAGGGAAAGGTTACATTTTAACATTTTATGATAAGGTCTTAGTTTTTTTGTAATCTCATATTTTAGATATAAGGTATCGTGTGTTTATAAAATAGGGTGAGGCTACAGTTTAACTTTGTGTACTGAGGATGTTTTTTTTGTCATATCATATTTTTATTATGAGGAATCATATATTTGGAACATGGGGTAAGTCTAAATTTTAACATCATTTGATGAGGACACTAGGCTTTTTAGTTTAAATTCATATAGCTCAGACTATGGTTGCTTCTAGTTTAAGTTCATAGATCTCAGACCATGGATGTTTCTAGTTTATGGTCCTAGATCTTGGACCATGGATTCTTCTAGTTTATGGTCATTGAGCTTAGGCCATGGGAGTATCTACTGGTTTAAAGTCATAGATCTTGGACCACACGAGTAGTAGCTAGTTTAAGGTCCTAGAGCTTGGACCATGGGATAAACTCATCGTTTAAGTTCATGGAGCTTGGACCATTAGAGTAGCTACTATTTTAAGATCTTATAGCTTATACCATGGTAGTAGCTACTAGTTTAAGGTCATAGTTCTTAGACCATGGGTGTATCTTCTAGTTTAAGGTTGTATAAATTGGACCATGGGAGCAGCTACTAGTTTATGTTCTTAGAGTTTGGACCATGGGAGAAGTTTCTTGTTTAAGGTTGTAGATCTTAGACCATGGGGTTCATTCATAGCACCTCTTGAAGAACCTAGAATTAGTGGTAGGTTTGATGTTCTCCACACCCATGGTGATTAATGAGTATCCACCATTGGAATAGACCTTATGAATAATGCAAGGTCATTCCCACTTGGTTTCCATCTTTGAAGGATTTTTTCAAGGTATCATTGGTGTTTTGAGAACCAGTTCCATATCAACTTGAAGGAACAATCATAGGAAAATCTTCTTGTTGAATGATCATGATACCCGATTCTGGTGTCACTCCAAGTTATGAAATTCATAAAGCTTGTTTCTCTCTAGGGCCTCTAACTCATCTAGATATACCTCCTATATTCTTTCTAGCATCTGTTGGTCATGAAAATCATTTAGAGTGATAGAAATGGGACTTTATATGTAAAACTACCTCTATTACATATAAAAGGGAGTATAGAGTTTCATGGGTAAAACTTCAAGTTATCTTCTAATAGGCCCATAGGTAATTATGGAATTTATTAAGACAAAAAAAATTTAGACCCACAATCTTATATAAGATGTTATAGAAGGTCATATTAAACACCTTGATATATCCATTTTCCTACATGTGGTAGTGGGATGTGTGATTGGACCATATGTTGTACTTGGTGTACAATTTCTTTATCTAGGAAAAAAAGTTAGTAAAAATGTCTATGATAATGGTGTTAGTAACCCAAAAATGATAAATGGTGTGGGAGTTCATGAACTCAGACATGGGATAGGTTTTTACTTCTTTGAAGGGAATCACCTCTACCCATTTTGAGAATAAGTCTATTTCAATCAGAATGAATCTCCATTGTTGAGTGGTAAATGGTGGGTAGAGAGCACAACATCAAGTCCCCAAATAGAAAAGGGCCAATAATATTTGGTAGCATGAGGAATATTTGGTGTTTGGTGCACAAAATTGGCATGGATGTGGATTTCATGACACCTTTTTGTGAAACCAATGTAGTTGTGAACCATGACTGGCCAAATGTAACCCAACCTATGAATTTAGTGGGAGAGCTTCAATACATCCTGGTAGGATCCATAGAATCTATCATGGACCTCTTGAATAACCTGAGGTATCTAATACCCTTGAATGAAACAAATAATAATTCCATTGAATCTATACCTGTAGAGGGTTTACTCAAGGTTAGGGCCACTATGGAGGGTGAACTGTGCTGCACACTGGTAGATTTTCTCACGCTGGGATCAGTATAGGGGTAGAATGTCATGCTGGAGATACTCAAAAATGGATTCATCTAATCAGGTATTTCTTCGACCATAGGGGAATTTAAAGGTCTAGATATAGGATTATTTGTGGCTAATTGATATACCTATTGGTTTACGTCATCAAAAGTGATCATGGAAATGATCCTCTAGTGTTCCATGTGAATGGACAAGTCATCTTGGTCAATATCTATAAGGGATATGTCCAGGATTTCCAAATCATCAGCATAACCATTTTAGAACCAAATAACATGAGTCACCTTTTTTATAAGGGAATTTGTCTATTAGTTGATGAGTATATTCCATCAAATGCATAATTTATTTCCTTCTGATGATGTAGTCACCCTTGATCTTATTGATGACCAACTAAATGTCTCCCTTCACATGTAAACTGGGGGAATCAATCTTGAGGGCCAACTCAAGACCAGTGATAATATCTTGATACTCTACCTAATTATTGGTATGGACCTAAAACAATAGTAATGAGTACACCATGATAGATTGTGTGGGAGTGATTAATATGATCCCTAGGCCTACCCTGTTGAGTTTTTGGTCATTGATCCTTCTACCAGTTAGAATTTAAGAGGCACCATTGAAATTCATCTGCAAACATGGAACAACTTGATATACTAAGAGAATGGATTCATCTGGTAAATAAACATCTAGGGATAGTTACTCGGGGGTTGGATGATCAACCATGAAATATTCCAAAGCCTAGACCTTGACAATTTTTTGTGGGAAAAACCTGATGTCAACCAGCTGGAGGATTACTTCCTAGTGAAACAATCACCATGTCAGCATGGGTAGGTTAAGGATGTAATTTAGTGATTCAAAATAGGATACTATAAGTATATTTTTATGCTGCAATTAATTTCAAAACTCCTTTACTAAAATACCCAACCCGATGCCATTTTCTTGATGAGAGAGTATCTGGTCTCTATGTCAAGGAGCGTACTGATGAGATAATATAGCTTGTTCTCCATACCCTTGTTGTTCTTTTGGTATATAAGTATAATGACCCAAGACTTTCATACATAGATATTACATCTTTATTGATAAATATTCATTACATTATATAAACATGTGCCTAAGGATCATAAAGGTATAGTGGCTTTGGGAACCTATAAAAAGAGACAATTGGTTTATAGGAGTTCTACATCATCTCCCGCTTAGTTCCTCATAACTATAACCCTTATTAGACATATCACACGCAATACTTATCATCATAACCTGGGGAAAATAAACATAATAAATGGTTATCTCAAATTCCTAGTGATGGTAAAGAGAAATACATAAACATGACATGATCATAAGGGTATAAGAACAATTTAATAACATATGAAAACCATACCATAGATATAAAATATCAAAATATTGAGTCATGGAATAAAGATTGGTTGTTCATAAGATATAAATCATAATGAAATCAAAAAACATGATCTATGAGAGCATAAAATTGACATAATACATGGAATTGAGGTATACAAATAAGCATAAAAAACATTTCCATATAGTATTCAAGGATATTTCTCAAGGATATCATAGTGGAATGGGTTCGCTCACCAAACCATTGTAGTAGTAAAGGTTCACTCTCAATACTATCATAGTAGAAAAAGTACCTTAATGAACTTGGTTCATTCCCCATTCTGGTCCTATTTATCTCATGAGATATTAATATTTACCTAATTAATATGAGGGAGATATATTTCCCACCCTTCACATCATGAAAATCATACAAATGTGTTCCAAAAGATCATAAAATATTCATCATATCTGAACCCATGAAAATAAATGGTTTTCATAAGAATTACATCATAGAATAACACATGGAAATTAAATGGGTTTTATATAAATTTCATCATATCATAACCTGTATAAAAATAAGTGGGTTTCATAATAATTTTATCATAGTATAACCTATGGAAAATAAATAGGTTTCATAAATATCTTATCATCATAAATATAAACCATTAAAAGAAATAATAAGAATGGTGTCCTTGGATAATATCCCTAGTAAATCATAATTAACATCAAAGGAAATCATCTTAGATGGAAAATTATTTTGAAAGATCACTTGTAACATTTCTTGAGGAAAATACCCTTTTACTGTGAATATTTCTTTTCAAAACTCAAAATTCATAAAAAATTAAAATTATTTACTTTGAAAATAACTTTTTAAACTTGTAAAGTGAAGTGCCCAGATCAGTGTGAATCACTGAGAGGGGGAGGGGGTGAATCAGTGATCCCTTAAAACTTTTTACTAATTGATTCTTAATCAATTAAACCTCTATGGCTGGTTAAAGCCTCGATCCACTCTTCTTGTATCTCTCAACCTTTCCCGGATAATGCAGTAATGAAAAGGCACAGGACACAAGGATTTACAAGGTTCGGCACCAAAGGCCTACATCCTTGCCATGCTCTCCCAGCATGGATTCTCCATTATAACCTGTTAAAATTACAATGGTCGATACAGAGTCCCACTGTATCTCTCCTGAGTCCCACAGGAGGGTCTTTATACTACGTCCCACAGTGTTACCAGAGTCCCACTGGCCTGCTCCAGAATCCCACTGAAGACTTCTTCTCCCTGAGTCCCACAGGGTCTTCTCCTGGCTCCTCGAGTCGCACGAGTAGCTCTTCTTCACTTTAAGCTTCTTCAAGTATCCTCAGCAGCCTGGGATAAAGGCTGCTGGCCTTGCTCTTCTTCTGATCACTTGTGGTGAACAGGTCTTCTCGTCTAGCTCGGGCTTTATCACCTTCTTCTAAGGATGCCCCGGCTTCTCTCCAATTACTGAATGCTCAGACAAATAATATCTTTATCTTTGGTCTGGTCCAGTCTCAGTTGCACACCACTGATTTAGCACTGTTCACGTGTGCACGTGCATGCATGCATGCATGCACTCTCCTTTTCTTCCTCTTGGTGCAGTAGACCCACAAAGGGTGTAGTCACTTTAAGCACACACCTTCACTGAACTTCACACACTTTATCCAATTGGTTTACACACTTAGAGTGTGTTCTACTTTAGTGTGGGTCTTTCACTTCTTTCTTCTTCTAAGTGTGAACACACTTTTAGTGCACACACTAGGTTCGGCCTTCACTTGTTAAGCACACACAAGTTCTTCACTTTGCACACACTTTAGACTTGGCCTATTCTCCTCTTCTTGTTGCACACACTCACTTTAGTGTTCTTTTAGTTTGTTCTTCAAGGTATGCACACACAAGGTCACAGCCCTCGGCCTCTTCAAATGCACACTATTAAAGTGTGTTCTTATTGTTGTTGCACACACTTAACCCATAGGTGGTTCTTCAATTTAGCACACACACACTAAGGTGTGGTCTTCACTTCACCCACACAAGGCTACGGCCTTTCACTTCCTATGCACACACAATTTGTTCTTTCTCTTTTAATCTTCAAGTGTGCATACCCAACAAGGGCTACGGCCTCTTCTTATTCTTTTTGCACACAAGGCTCAAAGCCTTGGCCTTCCTCTCTTTGCACACACACAAATGTGTCTCGGCCTTGTTGTTTCTTTTGTGCACACACACACAAGTCATAGGGTGTTCTCACTTGAACCCTTTCTACAAGGAGGCGCGCAAGGTGTCTTGGTGCAAGGGGCAGCCGCACAAGGTGTGGTGGGCTTCGGTCGCGCAAGCCACAAGGGTGGTACTGCCTCTGGTGCGCAAGGTGCACTGGCCGAGGGGCATGCAAGTGTCACAGCCGCGCAAGCCAAGCGGCCACGCAAGGCCTCGACCAACCGCGGGCACAAGAAGTTGCGGCCCTGGGTTCTTCCTGCCGCGCAAGGGATTAGCGTGCAGGGGACTCTTCACCTCTTTCGCGCAAGGGGTGCGCGAAAGGAACTCCTTCGGGCCTCGGGTGGCACCGGAACACACTACCGCGCAAGTGGGATGCGCGGGGCAGATCTTCGCGAGGCAAAGAGCTTCACGGGACTTCTGATTTTCAAGAAAGGATCAGAAAGCAACAATGAGGTCTCGGCCTCTCCTTTTATAGGCAGAGAATCCTCAAAACTTCCGCGTGATAAATCTTTGAACTCCCGAAAGTTTCGGGTTATCAAGATTTTCCAAATCTTAATTTCTTTCCTCTGTTTCCACGCGGGTTCCCATTTATTTTTTCTCTACGTGCATGCGACTCATAACGCATGCACAGCCTTCGGTTTAGGCTGATCCATGCAAAACACGAATACCCCGATGCCTCGGCAACTCCGTTTGCCTCGGCCTCATTCGAAATTCTCCATACATTGCATGCATGTATATTTTTAAGCATGGTTCGGTTCGTTATGGCCAGACGAGCATGAGGGTGGCTTTACTTCGATCAGCGGTGGCCGGGAGCTCGAGAACGGGTGGTCGGATGGCCTCTGGTTCAGCGGCGTCGCGGGTGGCTTCGGCTCGAGCTCGAGGAAGGAGACGAGCTCTCGGTCGTCGGATCAGGCGTTTGAGATACATCGGGCGGCCTGGATTAGATCGCGGCGCCGCGGATCAGATGTGCAGCGCAGATCAAGCGCGCGATGAGACGGACGGCGGAGATTTGCTCCCGGGATTTTTTGCACGTCCCACATCGAATCCTCGCCCGGTTTCTCCGCGGCTTATAACCCTGGCGCTGCCTCAACACGCCAGTTGAACTTCTCCCTCCACGGTGCCGCCCCGCACCGTGTTCTCTCTGCGGGCGCGCTCTGCGCCCACTATGCTCCCTGCGGGCGCGCTCCTCGCGCCCACTATGCCTCCTGCGGGCGCGCCACTGGCGCCCACTATGCACACTGCGCTCCTCCGGGCGTGCCCCAGCGCCTCTGTGGTGTCTGCGGGTGCGCCCCTGCCGCCCTGAGCTCGCCCCACGGGTTCCCCCTTGGGCGTGGCGCCTTAGGCCCACATGAGCCTTGGGGTTGAACCCACAAGGTGCTCACGGTCTGGCCATATTTTTTGGCAAGTAAAGTGTTAAACACTTTGTTAAAAAAACAAAGTATCCCCATATGTAAAATGCCAAAGTCCAAGCCACTTCATTCTTCTTCTCAATTTCTTCCCTACTCTACTTCTTAAGAATTCCTTAATCCTCCTCAACATATAATCTTCACTTAGTATATGGAATTCAAAAGGTTTCTTCTTAATCTTCTTCATCTCCTCTTCCATATGTGTTCAATACTTAGGAGGGACTTCTTCAACTGAATCTCATAAATCACACATGTTCTTCAACATTCTTCATTGATCTAATCAGAGATCAATTGGATCTTCTTCTGATTCACATGCACTAAAAGTTAGCACATGGACTTCTTTAATCCACTTCATCCACTTAGAAGTAGTGAATGGATCACTTGCTTCTCCTCATGCATTGTCAGTACAATGCATGGTCTTCAAACAATGTTGTGACATTGTATCATCATGATACAAGTTCTATGAACTTAAAGATCAGCTCAACAATCGTCAGATTTTCATGGAGAATGTTCCAACCATATTCTCCAATGCCACTTAGTGAATCTCCTAAGTGACATTCCTCTAAGTACCATGGCCATTCTCCTTCATCACCATCACCATCACATCCTTTGACATTCAAACAATGTTGTGACATTGTATCATCATGATACAAGTTCTATGAACTTAAAGATCAGCTCAACAATCGTCAGATTTTCATGGAGAATGTTCCAACCATATTCTCCAATGCCACTTAGTGAATCTCCTAAGTGACATTCCTCTAAGTACCATGGCCATTCTCCTTCATCACCATCACCATCACATCCTTTGACATTCACATCTTGACTCCTTGACATCCATTCATTCCAAGACAACTTCATGCCTCATTGACAACAAATGCAACACATTGCACTTCAATCTCCCCCTTTGTATTTGTTGTCAATACACTCCTTCAGCACATATGAATGGGTCAATATGTGTGCCAATATTTTCTCCCCCTTATTGGCAATCAAATGCAAAGGTGTGGTGTGGTTCTGTTTCAAAAATCTCTTCCTTCCTTTGAAAAGTATTTTCTTGAAAAACACTGAGAGAGGGATGATGTCACATGTTCTCTTTAGCAAAGAACCTTTAGCAAATCAGCTCTAAGTCTACTTGGGATAACTCGGTGTAGAAAACAAGAGTGATGTAACCAAGGAACTCAATGCTGTCCAAAATTCACTGTACATGTGAGATCATGCTTCAGGGGTTTGAAATTTTTCAGATATATCAATGAATTGCTAAATCCTGCACATACTTCACCAAACTCATTAGAAAGTTCAGTGCAAAGATAAAGCTCCCCCTTTCAACCAATTGTCTTCAATCCATACTCCCCCTTAATTGACAAGATAAACTCAATTAAGAAACAAGGGATGAAAGTATGATTGGAATACCTTCACTTTCTCAAGATGATATTAATTTTAGAATATCATCTTCTCCAGATTGGCTCCCCCTCAAGGGGTGCACTCCATTCTGTCCAAACCATCCTCTAGTTGAGAATGATCATCATCTTCAATTCCCTGCAATGTTAGCACATGTAAATACCAATGTATAAGGGAATAAGATGGAACCTCCTTGGTTCATCAATGTGAACAACAAGGTTGAGAAGATTCTCTCAACCGAGATGTCCCATTTTCACCAGTCTTCACACTTGCACATTTGATCTTCATTGATGATTGTGCTGGTGTGGTTCTCAATCCACCTTCATGTGAAATCTTCTTCTTCCCTTTTGCCATAGAAATTGCCAGAACTTCATCTTCAGCTCTCTGTAGATCTTTGGCAAGTTGCAACTGATTAGGCCATATGACTAATAAGTCCTTTGGAAGAGTGGCCTCAGTTTTGGAAGTTCCACATGGTTCTTTGGATGCTGCTAAGCTACCTCCCTTAGGCAACTTATTTTCAATCAATCCCTTATTCTTCTGGATTGATTGTCTTTTGGAGTTCAGTCTGCTTCTATTTAGTTTCATGGCTTCTTTACAAAGGTCCATGATGTGTCCTTTCTTTCCACAGTAGAAGCATGTTTTCTTGGTGGTCCTTCTGGATTTCAATTCCAAGGACTTCTCTTCATTCTTTTTCAAAATATTCTTGGGAGCATCTTCCACTTTCTTATGCTTGCTTCCCAAGGATTATTTCTGAGCCAGGTTCTGTGATCTTTTCTTCTTTTGAGCTCTGGATACAGTTGGAGATTGACATGTATCTTTTTGACCACTTTTGCAATCATCCCAGATGTTGTCAAGTAATCCAAATCTATTTGCAGTAAACAGATGTCTCTGGACCTGTGGATGCTGCTTCTTTACTTCTGGCTTGCTCCCCCTAGGCATGGGCTTCCTCTGTGCTTTGGCATTCAGTGGATTGTACCAACAATCCTTTGCACAATGCCCATACTTGTTACAACACCAACATTGACCCACAAATCTTGACCTCTTCAGTCCTTCTGATTGTAGGGTACTTTTCTTGACCTGTTGTGCTGTTTCAGGAGAGCTCTGCTTCTTTACTGTCTTCATCCATATTTGTTTGGAATTATTCTTCCATCCTGCACTTTTTGTGGAAACACAATTAGAAGCATTAGTACAAGATGGGATGGATGGTACCTTCTTTATAGAATATGTTGCCCTTTTATTAGAGGATGTCTTTCTTTTAGAATCATCCTTCTCAAAGCTCACTTGAGTAGCAACATTTCTTCTTTCAGCTGACTGGGAGGCTTCAGCTTTGGGTGATTGCAGATTTTTCAATATCACCTCCAGTTCAAAGCATTTCATGTTAAGGGAGTTCTTCTCATCCTCAACAGCTCTTAGCTTTCCTTCCCAACTTTCTTTCAGCTGATTCATCTGGTCATCATGCACTGTCTTCAATTCAAGCAATGAATTGTCAAGCTCCTTCACCCTTTTTGCTTTGTCTTCAAGTTGAGCATCTTTGACAACCATTGAAACTCTGTGTCTCTTTTCCAGTGCACGGAAAACATCTTTGATCATTATCAAAAATATTTCTTTCTCAGAAGAGCTCCTTTGCAATTCTTCACAGGTATCTTCATATCTTTCATTGCAAAGGGAAACAGTTTCATCTTTGGCCTTCACCAGCTTTCTGAGAGTGTTGGTTATGCCAACCCTTTTTGCCAATTGGACTTCCAGAGAATTGGCTTCATCTTCTAGCTGTAATTTTTCTTCTTGAAGATCAAGGAGGCTTGTAGCTATACACATTGCAACTTCCTTGGGGACTCTCTTCTGAAGATATTTGATTGCATTTATAAGATCATTGTTTCTTCCATCTTCATCACAGCTAGAGCAGGCTTCATCAGAAGAATGATAAAAGGAATTGTCATCTGATGTGACTTTCACATTTCTTTCCATATAAGGAGTTTCTCTGATTGCAGCAACCTTCTTCTTCATCTTCTTTGCCTGTTTCTTCATTCTGTTTTTCAGAGTCTTGGCAGATATCTCCATTTGAGGTTGTTCTTTCATTTCCTCAAATCTGCACTCCATATAGACTCTCTTGGATCTTTTAGAGGTAACCTCCCTCTGATACCAATTGAAGTGCCCAGATCAGTGTGAATCACTGAGAGGGGGAGGGGGTGAATCAGTGATCCCTTAAAACTTTTTACTAATTGATTCTTAATAAATTAAACCTCTATGGCTGGTTAAAGCCTCGATCCACTCTTCTTGTATCTCTCAACCTTTCCCGGATAATGCAGTAATGAAAAGGCACAGGACACAAGGATTTACAAGGTTCGGCACCAAAGGTCTACATCCTTGCCATGCTCTCCCAGCATGGATTCTCCATTATAACCTGTTAAAATTACAATGGTCGATACAGAGTCCCACTGTATCTCTCCTGAGTCCCACAGGAGGGTCTTTATACTGCGTCCCACAGTGTTACCAGAGTCCCACTGGCCTGCTCCAGAATCCCACTGAAGACTTCTTCTCCCTGAGTCCCACAAGGCCTTCTCCTGGCTCCTCGAGTCGCACGAGTAGCTCTTCTTCACTTTAAGCTTCTTCAAGTATCCTCAGCAGCCTGGGATAAAGGCTGCTGGCCTTGCTCTTCTTCTGATCACTTGTGGTGAACAGGTCTTCTCGTCTAGCTCGGGCTTTATCACCTTCTTCTAAGGATGCCCCAGCTTCTCTCCAATTACTGAATGCTCAGACAAATAATATCTTTATCTTTGGTCTGGTCCAGTCTCAGTTGCACACCACTGATTTAGCACTGTTCACGTGTGCACGTGCATGCATGCATGCATGCACTCTCCTTTTCTTCCTCTTGGTGCAGTAGACCCACAAAGGGTGTAGTCACTTTAAGCACACACCTTCACTGAACTTCACACACTTTATCCAATTGGTTTACACACTTAGAGTGTGTTCTAATTTAGTGTGGGTCTTTCACTTATTTCTTCTTCTAAGTGTGAACACACTTTTAGTGCACACACTAGGTTCGGCCTTCACTTGTTAAGCACACACAAGTTCTTCACTTTGCACACACTTTAGACTTGGCCTATTCTCCTCTTCTTGTTGCACACACTCACTTTAGTGTTCTTTTAGTTTGTTCTTCAAGGTATGCACACACAAGGTCACAGCCCTCGGCCTCTTCAAATGCACACTATTAAAGTGTGTTCTTATTGTTGTTGCACACACTTAACCCATAGGTGGTTCTTCAATTTAGCACACACACACTAAGGTGTGGTCTTCACTTCACCCACACAAGGCTACGGCCTTTCACTTCCTATGCACACACAATTTGTTCTTTCTCTTTTAATCTTCAAGTGTGCATACCCAACAAGGGCTACGGCCTCTTCTTATTCTTTTTGCACACAAGGCTCAAAGCCTTGGCCTTCCTCTCTTTGCACACACACAAATGTGTCTCGGCCTTGTTGTTTCTTTTGTGCACACACACACAAGTCGTAGGGTGTTCTCACTTGAACCCTTTCTACAAGGAGGTGCGCAAGGTGTCTTGGTGCAAGGGGCAGCCGCACAAGGTGTGGTGGGCTTCGGTCGCGCAAGCCACAAGGGTGGTACTGCCTCTGGTGCGCAAGGTGCACTGGCCGAGGGGCATGCAAGTGTCACAGCCGCGCAATCCAAGCGGCCACGCAAGGCCTCGACCAACCGCGGGCACAAGAAGTTGCGGCCCTGGGTTCTTCCTGCCGCGCAAGGGATTAGCGCGCAGGGGACTCTTCACCTCTTTCGCGCAAGGGGTGCGTGAAAGGAACTCCTTCGGGCCTCGGGTGGCACCGGAACATACTTCCGCGCAAGTGGGATGCGCGGGGCAGATCTTCGCGAGGCAAAGAGCTTCACGGGACTTCTGATTTTCAAGAAAGGATCAGCAAGCAACAATGAGGTCTCGGCCTCTCCTTTTATAGGTAGAGAATCCTCAAAACTTCCGCGTGATAAATCTTTGAACTCCCGAAAGTTTCGGGTTATCAAGATTTTCCAAATCTTAATTTCTTTCCTCTTTTTCCACGCGGGTTCCCATTTATTTTTTCTCTACGTGCATGCGACTCATAACGCATGCACAGCCTTCGGTTTAGGCTGATCCATGCAAAACACGAATACCCCGATGCCTCGGCAACTCCGTTTGCCTCGGCCTCATTCGGAATTCTCCATACATTGCATGCATGTATATTTTTAAGCATGGTTTGGTTCGTTATGGCCAGACGAGCATGAGGGTGGCTTTACTTCGATCAGCGGTGGCCGGGAGCTCGAGAACGGGTGGTCGGATGGCCTCTGGTTCAGCGGCGTCGCGGGTGACTTCGGCTCGAGCTCGAGGAAGGAGACGAGCTCTCGGCCGTCGGATCAGGCGTTTGAGATACATCGGGCGGCCTGGATTAGATCGCGGCGCCGCGGATCAGATGTGCGGCGCAGATCAAGCGCGCGATGAGACGGACGGCGGAGATTTGCTCCCGGGATTTTTTGCGCGTCCCACATCGAATCCTCGCCCGGTTTCTCCGCGGCTTATAACCCTGGCGCTGCCTCAACACGCCAGTTGAACTTCTCCCTCCACGGTGCCGCCCCGCACCGTGTTCTCTCTGCGGGCGCGCTCTGCGCCCACTATGCTCCCTGCGGGCGCGCTCCTCGCGCCCACTATGCCTCCTGCGGGCGCGCCACTGGCGCCCACTATGCACACTGCGCTCCTCCGGGCGTGCCCCAGCGCCTCTGTGGTGTCTGCGGGTGCGCCCCTGCCGCCCTGAGCTCGCCCCACGGGTTCCCCCTTGGGCGTGGCGCCTTAGGCCCACATGAGCCTTGGGGTTGAACCCACAAGGTGCTCACGGTCTGGCCATATTTTTTGGCAAGTAAAGTGTTAAACACTTTGTTAAAAAAACAAAGTATCCCCATATGTAAAATGCCAAAGTCCAAGCCACTTCATTCTTCTTCTCAATTTCTTCCCTACTCTACTTCTTAAGAATTCCTTAATCCTCCTCAACATATAATCTTCACTTAGTATATGGAATTCAAAAGGTTTCTTCTTAATCTTCTTCATCTCCTCTTCCATATGTGTTCAATACTTAGGAGGGACTTCTTCAACTGAATCTCATAAATCACACATGTTCTTCAACATTCTTCATTGATCTAATCAGAGATCAATTGGATCTTCTTCTGATTCACATGCACTAAAAGTTAGCACATGGACTTCTTTAATCCACTTCATCCACTTAGAAGTAGTGAATGGATCACTTGCTTCTCCTCATGCATTGTCAGTACAATGCATGGTCTTCAAACAATGTTGTGACATTGTATCATCATGATACAAGTTCTATGAACTTAAAGATCAGCTCAACAATCGTCAGATTTTCATGGAGAATGTTCCAACCATATTCTCCAATGCCACTTAGTGAATCTCCTAAGTGACATTCCTCTAAGTACCATGGCCATTCTCCTTCATCACCATCACCATCACATCCTTTGACATTCAAACAATGTTGTGACATTGTATCATCATGATACAAGTTCTATGAACTTAAAGATCAGCTCAACAATCGTCAGATTTTCATGGAGAATGTTCCAACCATATTCTCCAATGCCACTTAGTGAATCTCCTAAGTGACATTCCTCTAAGTACCATGGCCATTCTCCTTCATCACCATCACCATCACATCCTTTGACATTCACATCTTGACTCCTTGACATCCATTCATTCCAAGACAACTTCATGCCTCATTGACAACAAATGCAACACATTGCACTTCATAAAGGAATATTTAAAACATTTTGTGATCATGATGATGTTAAATACCATTAATTATGTACACATTAAAAAATAAATATTCCTTTCACATTTTTGTAAAATGTCAAATGGGCCTTGTTTGGAAAAAGACATTAATATTTCTTTTAAAATATTTTTTAAAAAGTCAAAAATAATTGGAAATTTATTTAATTATTTTTTTTATAATGTTAAAAAAATTGAAAACATTTTTAAAAAACATAGATATGGAAGAAAATGGGGTTTCGACCGAAGAGAGAGATAAAGATGTTTTACTTTAAAACGTTATTTTAGAGTATTGAATTCATAAAGAGAGGAAAATAAAGGGAAAATATGTTCTCATTAAATAACCAAAGGATAATAAAATTCATGATTTTCTTGAGATATAAATCATAATATTTCATTATTATAATCATAATCATAAACCATCTTGATAAACGATGAGACTGTAACATAAAACTCTTACCACTATTTTAAATTTGAATTATAATACCCATTAAAGAATAACATTACATGAAACTTATAACATCATGAGAATAAATAAATAAATTATATTTCAGGTCAAATGGTTTTTATATACACCTCATAAAATAATATAGGTGCATAACATAATGTATGTCCCAAAGATGACAAATTGAGACAAAAAATACTTACCTTAAATCTTGACTTCCTATGCACACATTAAAAAACCTGTATAATATATATAATTTTGTTATAAATATATTAAATAACCATAATAATATGTATCATACCATATATAATTTAATTATTACCTTTTATCACCTTTTTATTAGTAATTCCTTGTTAAAATTATGTTTCGGGTAATAATTGTTTTGTTTTTTGTGTATATTTTAATTTCTTATTTTCAGTCCACTTAATTTGATCATGGTTTCATAATATTCAGAATTTTAACCATGATATAAATATAATATAAATTAATTATATATGTATTTATAGTAATCCATAAAATTTAGAGATAGAAAGTGAAATACATCGACCATGGAGACGGTGGATCATATGTAGGCATGAACGATGTTTCCTTGTTCTAGACGTATTGAAGGAAAAAAGTTAAATAATATATTAGAAATATTTAATAATTTATATTTCATATATATCACATATTTTTATTTAAAATTTTACTTATTACCTTCCATGTAAAGTGTATGTTAGAAAGAATCGCATCGCTTCGTGAGGCAGTAGTCTGTTGTACACACGAATGATGTTATCGTATTAACATAGAATAGAAAGTAAGAGGATAATGATAATATAATTCCATAAGTACAATAATATCATAAATATAATATATAAACATTAAATCCATCATTATATATATCCTTCATAGATGGTGATGGAAAACGAATAACATCGGTTCGTAAGGCAGTAGTCTACAATACAACAATTGACAGTTTCATTTCCCATTTGATAGAGGTATAAATGGATATAGGTTATGAAATTAAAATAATAAAATTTAAATATATATTATATAATATTTTTATTATATTATCATAGTTTAAAAATATTTTAAGGAGGTTGAAGAAGAAATAAAAAAACAATTTTAACAATTTTACCTCTTCTTCAGAGAACCTATTTAGGTTTATACCTAAAGACTTATTATGAGGGTTTAATAATAAAAATAAGGCTTATATGAAGTTTATATTTTTTTAGAGAATATATTTGGGTAGGTATTGTAAAAAAAACTGGTTTTGGAAGTATTAATATGGGAATAAAAGGGGTGGCCTTTTATAATTGGGGGAGATGACACACTTTGAATTTTTGAAAAGAATAAAGTATACCCCTATTTTTTACATGAAAAAAACTATAAAATGGGCCATTATCTAAAATTAGAGGTGATAATTTTTAAATATGGCCATAAAATGTGTGTTGTACAAGTTTATAATTCATTTTATCCTTTATATTTTTAGTTTAACCCCCAGGCAAACCAGTTTTAACCTTAATCATGGTAATTAATTTTTACTATTTTTACTATTAATTTTGACCAAAAAATACGTTGAAATTATTTTATTAATATAAATTATTATTATTAAAAATATGGAATCTATTTTTCTAAACTCCATTCATATAATTGGAAAAAAATAATTTAAAATTAAAACCACATGTGTGACGAGAAAGCGGTTTTTCGAAGAGTAAATGTTCAAAAGTTTAAAAAGATTTTATATAAAAAATCAATAAAAAAATTAAATAAAATGGCCTAAATTGGATTAATAAATATATATTTTAAATAATTTTACTTTAAATCCAATTTAAAATAAAATTAACCTTATACATTCTTCAAATGAAAAGGTGTATTTCAATAAAAACCAGTATTTTTCACAATTTATCGAAAAATTAATCTTTTCAGAAAAATAAAAAAAAAATACCATAAGATAAATTTGATATGTATATTTCCAAATTAATTTTATTTTTTAAAAAAATATAAAATTTAAAAAAATTACTTTCATTATTTTTTCACAAAAAAAAATAATTCATTTTTTTAGAAAATATAATTTTTTTAAACATATAAAGATTTTATTGAAAGATTAAGCACTTTTTATAGATATGTTTCCTTTATATAAAACCATTATACTTAATATTTAAAAAATTTATTTCAAATATTTATTCTACTAATTATAACATCTAGGTAATAACAGGTGTGTTTAAATAATAATATTAGTAGTTTTTCATGGTTCGTTAAAACTCGGTGTTGCGTGTAATGCAAGCTATCAAAGAAATTAAATTTATTGAAAAAAAACCATAAAATATTGGATTATTACATTGTACCCTCCTTAAAATGAATTCCATCCTCAAAATTCATCACTCTAATATAAACATATGAGGATACTTCTACCTCATCATATCATTAGGTTCTCATGTCGCTTTCTCAAACTAGTGGATTCACCGCAAAACATTAACTAGGTGATTGGTCCTTTTTTATAGAACATTATCTATTCAAGAAATATATTTATCCAATGGTATGACCTCTAAATTTAGTACATGTTAAGGTACATGTATGTACTTCCTCAAGAGATACGCATGGAACACATCATAGACTTAATGGAGGTTTGGTGGAAGCACCAATCAATAGGCTACCATCCCGATATGATTAATAATTTCATAGTGAATGATATACCTAAGGCTTATTTTCCCTTTCTTCATAAATATCATAACTTTATTACATAGAGAAATTTGTAGAAACACCTTATCACCAACATCAAATTCCATTTACATCGATGATTATCTATATAACTTTTTCTTTGACTTTGTGTTACCCTTATGTATTGTTGAATGGATATAAACTTATCTATCATTTATTTAGATATCTCAAGTCCCAATAAATTTATTTCTTCAACTTAATTCCAGTATGTTGGATCTCTACACTTATAGAGATTATAAGGATCCGTTTGAATAATCATGTGAAATATATTATTGTATGAAAACTCAACTAAGAGAAGGTATTGATCTCAACCACATTTTAAATTCATATAAAAACATCTCAATATATCCTCTAGGGTTTTAATTATTCTCTCAAACTGAACTTCTGTCTGAGTTTGATACGCAGTGATGAAACTCAACTCTGTATCAAGAGCTTGCTGAATATTTTTCCATAACTTCATAGTGAACCTCAAATACAGATATGACTCAATGGAATATGGTACTCCATGAAACCTTACCACTTCCTTAATGTATATCCTAGAAATAAAATCAAAATATAAATATTCTCTAGTAGTAATGAAGTGTGATAACTTTGTAAGGTGATTGGCTATAACCCATATAGCATTGTTCCCTTAAGACGTTTTGGAGTGCCCAATGATAAAATACAAGGTGATGTTTTCCCATTTCCATTATATTGTAGGTAATGATTGTAACATCGCTTAATAATTATGTATCTTAGCCTTAAATTTATGACATACCAAGAACTAAGATAAAAACTTTGTGATATCTCCCTTCATTCTATCCCACCAGAAATACTCTTTAAAATCTCTATAAATCTTTGTACATCTAAGATGAATATAAAATGAAGAACTATGAGCCTCTTATAACATATCCTTATTCAAACTGGGTATGGATGGAACACATATAAATTTCATGTGCTTTATCATTTCATCATAATCAAGGTTAAATTTAGGAACATTTCTCACCTTCTTCTATATATGTTTGTCTTCCTTATGTGCCTTTTTAATCTTCATTTATATGGATGGTTGAACAATTATTTTAAAAAGATAATATTTATACTCTTCCTTAAATATTTCAATATTCATCCTTTGATAATAAATAAATATTGGATATTTTGTGATCCTCATCATAGATAAGCTAGAATTATCCTTTTGACTTAAATCATCAACCACCATGTTCGCTTTCTTATGGTGGTAATGTATTGGGAAGTCATATTCTTTAATCAACTCTAACAATATTCTCTTGCGCATGCTAAACTATTTCTCTGTAAATATATATTTAAAAAAAAATTATCAGTATATATATATATCACACTTTTCACCATAAAGATAATTTCTCTATATATTCAATGTAAAAATTACTATAGTTGAATCCAAATTATGATTTGCGTAATTTTAATCATGAACCTTAAATTTTCATGATACATAAGTTGTAACAATGTCATTCTACATGAGAAAGCATCTCAATACCTTCTGGGATGCATCACTATATATTAAAAACCCTTCTCTACTCAGGTTAATGTAAGCATAGGTTTAATGACTATTATTCACTATTGGAAAAACGGCATATACCCACGGTTCAAAACCGTGGGTATAGCCCCCAAAACCGTGGGTATAGCCTATACCCACAATTTTGGGAACCGTGGGATGGAAAGGCGTCAGTATAGGGATCTCAGCCTATACCCATAGTTTTGGAGAACCTTGGGTATAGGGGTGTAAAATGTGGTACACTGCTGGGCCACCGTGGCACAAAACAGACCCCACGGTTTTCAAACCGTGGGGATTTAATTCAAAAAACAGGTGCCCAGGGAGTTTCAAAACCACGCCTCCCTAAACGCCTCACGGCCGCGCTCAACCATTGGACCAACCAGGCTGTGAATTTTATTTGTTATGTATATATCTATATGCTTATATATATTAATATAATCCACGTCGGGTTTCAAAAAGTGAGATTACGGGGTTTCGATCCCGCACCTCCTGCTACGCCTCGCGCCCGCACAGAACACCGGACCAACCGAGCTGTTATGTTTATTTGTTATAGGTACATATATCGGTGTATATATATATTAATATAATGGGGTATTTAAATACAAAAATCGCAGCCATGGGAATTCGAACTCTTGTCTGACAGTAAACCTCAAAGCCGCTTTTCACTAAGGTACCAACCGAGCTGAAATTATTACTTATTATATATATATTCATCTGCCTATATATATTAAAACGATCTGTGAAAAAATTTCTTCCTGCCAAATATTTTATCGTGTCCCGCCTAATGTTTTTTCCCCGCCATAACGTGGGAAAGCTATACCCACAGTTCTATAGAACCGTGGGTATAGGTTCCCATACTATCCCTATACCCACGGTTTGTTGCAAAACCGTGGGTATAGACCTATTTTTTAGTAGTGATTTTATTTAATTCTTTGAAATTCCCCTCATAGTAATTTTTTCAGAGGAACTTGGATCCCTACCAAGTTAAATTGGTGAGTGTATTAGATAGTTGTGATAAATTATCCACAAACCACTGATAATATCCAACTAGACCAAGAAAACTACAGATCTCAATCACTGTGGTAGGTCTAGGATAGTGCTAAATACCCTTTTTCTTTGCTATATCTATAGATATACCCTCTCTTGTGGTAGGTCTATGATAGTTCTAAATACCCTTTTTCTTTGCTATATATATAGATATACCCTCTCTTGATATTATATGACCCAAAAATTAAACCTTTTCTGGATATAATTCACACTTTGTAAATTATTCATACAGTTTCTCCTTTATTAGGGTCTTTAGCACAATTATTAAGTGATATTTATGCTCTTCCTTTCTCTTTGAATAGATATGAATATTTTCTATAAATACTACCAAAAAATGTTCAAGGTAATCTTTAAATACTCTATTTATTAAATCCATGAAGATAGCAGGGCATTAGTAAGACCGAATAGAATTACTATAAACTTATATTGTTTATACCTTGTATGGAATGAGTTCTTTGGTATATCCTTATTCTTAACCCTAAATTGATGATATCCAAAATTATGGTTAATCTTAGAAATAAATTTATCTCTATATTGTTGATCGAACAAGTCATCAATGTGGGGTATAGGATACTTTTTCTTGATCATAATCTTATTTATCTCCCGATAATCAATGCAGAGTCACATTGATCCATATCTATTTTTAACAAAAATAATTGGTGCACCCCATAGTGATACACTTGGGAAAATGAATCCCTTATCAATATTCTCCTAGATATTCTTCTTTAATTCAGGTAATTTAATTGGGACCATTCTATAGGGAGTCTTGGAAATAGGTGAAGAACCAAGTATGAGTTATATTGAGAACTCAAATTCACAATTTGGTGGAAGACTAGGAAACTCTTCTGGAAATATATCAAAATAGTCCCTTAAAATAGGCATATCATTAGTGTTGGTTTTGTAAAACCCCAATATTTCATAGTACGTTATCTCTTCAAAGTAATTCAATAACTTGTGCTGCATGCAACACCGAGTTCGAGCACACCAAAACTTACCAAACTAGCTGTTCAAAAAACAATTATGAATAGTATTAAATGAATTTTGAATTTAATATACTTTATATAATTTCAGAATCCATATTATGTGTTTATTAGACATAATATAAGAACAAGTTCATTTTTTAGATAAAAGAAGTATTTTTTAAAAAATAAAAATTTACCACCTTTTAATGGAGAACCCTTTTCAAAACCAATATTTGAAACTTTTATATATTCAATTTAATGAAATAAAATTATTCTTTGTAAGTAGGATATAAAATTTTAGTTTGGATAAATTTTTTTTACTTTTCTAATAACTTTCATATTTTGATGAAGAGTGAAAATACTATATATTAATTGAAAAAAACTTTTTAATCAATATAATTTATAGTGTTAAATTATGAATTTGAATGGTTTTGAAGTATAATTATATTATATTTTTATCATTTAATACAATTTAGGTCATTATAAGAAATTTAACATTTAAATTTCACATAAACACATGTCAATCTTTTGAAATTTTTTACTTTTTAAAAACCTACTTTTGGGTTTTGACAATAGGAATAAATAAAATTAATTAATTCAAATTATATGTTTTGAATTTGGTAAAATAGAATTAATTTTTTAATTAGGAATATCAAAATTATCTTAGGGTTAATTTTTTATATTTTTCTAAAAACTTTCAATTTTTGATGAATAGTGAAAAAAATTGTGTTATTGTTTAAAACCGACTATTTATTTAAATAATTATTTATTTTATTTAAATTTATTTTAAGTCAAAATAGATATATAATAACTATATAAGTTCAATTTAATTCATTGGAGTCATTTTATAATAAAATTAGATGTATAAAATTTTATTGAACTTTTTAACGTCTTTTACCCAGCTTCCAGGCACATTTGCAAATTTGCATAAAATGTAATTTTACTGATTCTGTGAATTTAATTTCAAAAATATGAGATACATGGTTGAAATAAGTAATTAAAATTTTCTTCAATAAGATGAAAATAATTTTTCTTGAATAGTAACTTTTGACTTTTATTTACCATGATTAAAAGTAAATAGGGTAATTAAAGGTAAAAATGATATTATAATTACCCTAACACGTATCCTAATTCTATTGTATAAGTTTATTTTGAACAAAATCATCCTTATGAATAAAATATGATCCTTTTGGTCTACTTTGATTAAATTAAGACATTTATTATTATTTTATTTAAAGAAAAGTTAAAAGTGTTAAGTTCAAAGTTTAATAAATAAACCATTTTTAATATAGGTTTATACATAAGATAAATTAGACTATAAATATTAATTATAAAGATAAAAATATTTAATATATTATTTCATTTTATTTATAATTTTTAGAGATTAAATAATTAAATTTATTTATGACACAATGATGATACAGTAATTACTTTATCAATGAAACATTAAAATAATTGATATTATAAATATAAAAATAAATTTAAATTGAGGATTTTTATGCCATCCACGAATTTTTGATATTAATATGACATGTTAGGGTTGATTCAATGAATTTTTTTCTAATTAATAATGTTTTTATGACTTTCACAAAAACCAAATACCAAATAGTGTCAAAATTTACATAAATGAGTTTTTAAAAAAATACTATATTATTAAATGATATAATATTCCTAAAAATATAAGGTTCAGCCAAAGGACTTATATAATGACAAATATGTCATTAATGAACTACTTGGGTTTTTATTGGATTTTTATATTAAGTTTATTAACTATTTATTATAATATTACAAGAGGACATATTAAAAGTTAAACTATATAACTAAGAGTTAAATCTAAAAGATAAGGTTAATATAGTGACCTAAACATGTCTATAACCTATTTTTTGAGAGTTTTTCAACCCATACCCACCTTATCCTTGATTTAAATCATTTTTTATCCATTTTAAACAGAATATGATTGGATAATAAATTAATATTTTAAGCTTTTCCTGAGGTGACCCTCACCTCTCTTATAAAAGGGTACTTCCCCTTCTCTCAAAATAACACCTCCAAATCCATTTGAATCGGCCAACCCCTACTTGAATGTCCTCCCAAATACCCTAAATTCAACCTATAGGCCTTACTTTGATCATTATCCAACCTAAGAATCCCTTTTGATCAAATCAAAAGGAAGCAACCAAAGAAGAAGCAATTATTTTATCACCTCTTTCAAAGTTATTTTCTTCTTCCACTTTCTCTTTATTTGTTATTTCCATACCAAAATAATAAATACAGTAACTTCTACATACTGTGATGTTATTATAAATATATTACAACCATACTCACTATTCTATCCATCCTATGAACGATAATGTCATCATGTGTGCGTATATACGGCTTATCGTCTCCACGTTATGGTGTAATTTGTTATTTAACACTATGTTATTTGGATGGATATAATGATGAGTAATATATATATATATAAATAATAAAAATAACATGATAATTTCTCTATAAAATTAATATACCATCCAATTCAACACCTTTTAATCATTAAGAAAATGATAACGTCGCTCGTGTGTACGAACGACTTACCGTCTCCACAACGCGATGAGATTCATTTCTAGGTTCACCATTTAATGCTGATTATAAAAATATATATTATTAATAAGTATATAATATATGAAATAATAATGCTACTAAATATATATTTATTTATTTATTTATTTATGTATGTATGTACTTACATATATCTTATTCACTTACTTCCGTTCAATACGATATGAAAACGGAAACAACATTTATGCATACGTATGCCATACCGTCTCCATAAATGGTGTTTTCCATTTCATATATCTATCTAGTATAAATATTTATTTTCTAAATATATATTTTATATAAATAATGTTTTATATTCTGGAATTATTTAAATCATGATCTAAATGATACGATCAAGAATAACAAGTCAAAACACGTACGATAAAGAAAGCGATTATTACCTGAAATGTTAATTTAACATGAAAATTATTATTAAATGGGAAGTATAAATTCATAAATATTAATATGGTTCTAGTATAATTTAATAACATACTATGGTCATTATACAATAGGTTAAATGTACCCTCAACTAAAGGAAAGTACAAGGTAAGGGTTAACTCCTCAATCTTATTATTATCTGAGATTGTTTATGTGTAAGTATTTTCTGGGAAATATTTATTATCCATGTCCATTTTTCATAAAATACATTTCAAAATGATTCTTTTAAGGTAACATTTAACTAAAACATCATTTTAAATTTTTTAAATATTTATTCTTCTAAATCTTTCTCATTAATGTCCATGTCTTCAAAATGGTTTTAAGGATTTATTTATATGGACATGATTGTTTTAAAATGTTAATTCCTTTCAAAAGTTTCGAAGTGGTATGGGACACTTCAATTAAAAATATCTTTTAAATTACTTCCTTTATAAATGTGTGACTTTAAAATGATTTCACAAAAGGGATATTTCTCTTAAAAAGTTTTACTAATAATTTTCAATTATGTCAACGTTATTTACTGGATATTATTCTTGATTAAGGTTGATTTATTATAATACAATATTTAATATTGTATCAAATGAGTTATGATATGTTTGACTGTGGATGTGTTATTTTTATACCATTCATGGTTTATGGTTTAAGTATTTACATTTCGTATTCTAGTTTTAATATGAATGTTTATGTTATGTTTCAAAATTTTCATATGAGGAATGAAGTAGACTTAGTAAGTGATGGGTAGGTCCCTCTATAGCCCCTCTATGCATCAGTAGATCTCATGAGAAAAATTAGTGTCTTGGAACAAGTCCTTGACAAAAAATTTATTTGTATTCTTGGCACGAGGCCTTGACTATGTGGTAATGATATCCGGCGTTAGGCATTCCCTCATTATGAAATTAATTATTACATGTGATTATTAAAAGAGTATAATTTCCATGTGCATGTTTATATGGTAATGTTTGATTTATTTTCTCCATATTATGTTCAATTTTATCTTTAAAAGGCTGTTTTTTTATTACACATCTTGCCTTAAAAGTTTATATCTTTCGCTAAATTATTTACCCTTACTGAGCATCTGAGCTCACCCCTTTCTTATGTTTTGTTTTCCAAGGATTCTAAGAAGTGTATTATGTTTGATATGCAGGGTTAATATAGGGGAATAATGGCATTATCAATGGATTATTTATGTTGTGTTTTATGTTTTAATGTGTAATGTAACGTTCATGTATGTAATCTTTTTTCCAAGACTACTAAACCAATTGGTCCTTCGAGACATGATTCCTTGTAATCATGTTAATATATTAAAATAATGCACTGACTCCAGGCTTCTAGGGTCGGGATGTTACCGTTGTTATCAGAGGAAGTTTAGTACAAACCTTGGAAACTAGATTTAGAAAAACTCTGATTAGAGAACATTACCCTAAGATATACTTTGAGGATTAGAATATGAGAACTTCCTAGAATTTTGGTAATGTATAGATTTTGTGTATTTTCCAAGAAATACATCCCTAAATGGATACGATCAGGTAGAGGTGACTCTGGCACAGATGTACCTAGAAGTGAAAACTCTAACAAGGAGTTTTAGGCTTAACCAGGGTATCCTAGTACATGACAACGGTCCTTATTTCACTCTTGGTTACGACACTCCTGAGGGATATGCTTATGATAATTCAAATTTTCTTTACAAGACATTATGAAGGATTTGGGAGTAAATACTTCCTCAAAAAAACATTTTTTTATGATTGTAGATTATATACATAATCTTTTCAATTTATGTTGGGTATTTTACAAGTTTGGAATTATTCATTATGATTCATAAACTAACCTAGTGTATGTCATTGTTTAGAAATGGAGCCTAGTATAAGGAATGAGAACTCCAGCAATACGCATGATCCAAAGAGTAAGAAGGATCATATCTTTCATGGTATTAAGCCAATATTTATAAGGGAAATAGTCTCCCACATATTCTCATCATATGAAGAAATATTATCATGTGTTAATAAGATAAGTAAATAATTATCTGAGTCTTATGTCTTTGAAGGGAAGCAAGAGAAGAAAGGGATGGTAGAGAGAAATACGGATAAAGGGAATATGGGATGGAAGGATTTTTCTATATGTGATAAATGTGGAAAGAATTACCTTGGTAAATTATTGAAGGTAATGGGAGTTTTTTATAAGTGTGGAGAAAAGGGACACCAAGTACGTGATTTCAAGGGTAAGAAAAAGGTTTCAAATGTACAATGATTCATCTTCAAAAAGTTGGGACACTACGCGAATCAATGTCCAAATCATCAGAGTATGTTCCAAATGATGCTATTAGATAATAATCAAGTTATGATAATACCACAGATGAAGAGGAATGACTAGTGTTCTTATGTTATTATAAAATAATTATTTCATTTGAGTTTTTTATCAATGATGTACTGATTATATGAATTATGGAAATAAATAAGGATTGTACTGCAATACTATTTCATTGAGGATTTGAGATTATATGGTTCTAAAAAAAGTGACTCAATAGCAAGTTAAACATTTTGGAAAATACATGGTTGAAGGAAAGATAAACCTTAATATGGTTCTGATACTGAGGTAGTGAATTTTGGAATAATATATGATTGATTTGGATAAATTATATTTTATAATCTTGACTACTTTGAAACAAATTAATTGTTTTTTTATTCCATTATTATTGGAGTTTAAAACATTTTTTTTTATAAGGAGTATATCCAGTATTCTATAAGGAATAAGGGAGAATGAATGCAATCAATAAGGTTTTATGGTAATTAAGGTTGTTACCATGTTTTAAAAGAATACATGATGAAGGTATTCACATGTTATTATGTGGAAAAAAAGATCTTCATTGTGTTTACCTTCCTTATAAATTTTGGACTCTGAGTTTGTACAGAAGTATTTTGGATAAGTCTAAAGTTTGGAATGGATTAAGTTTTAAATTGAATACTATTGTTAAGTTTAAATAATTTCTTAATATTATTTTTTTATTGTTTTAAAAAGGACAACCCGTAGGTCGGGCGACAACCCGTCGCGTCCGGCAAGGTCGGGAGACTTGAACCCACAACTGAAGGGTGTAAGGGTGAATCACCTACCACTGGCCCACGTGATGTCCTCGTTTGTATAATGTAGTTTTTTTAAATAGTCTGATAAATGAATTATAATTCATTATTTTTTGAACCCTCTACGATTAAGAAAAATAGAATATTTTTGAATTCTATTATCTTTTGGAGTGAAAAATGAGTTTGTGGTAGGAATTATTTGAAGGATGAAACTCTACTTGTCAAGTATATTTTTTTCCATATTATTCTATGAATAAATTAATACTTAAACATAGGGAATTAATCTTAAAACTAAAAATTTATTATCCAAATACCTTATGTTTTGTGGAACCGATGATATTTTAAATCATAATAGATTGATGGATTTGAGGCACTCAATTTTAAACTTTTTTGTGATTGATGACCTCATTAACTCCCTATAAATATTTATATTTTTCCTCTAATTATGTGTCTCTAATTTCCACCAATGTTCTCATAATCAAGATCAAAATTTGGTGGTGAATTTTTCATTTCCCTTTCCCTCTTATTAAAACTAAATTTTATTAACCCAATTTCTGATGTGGGTTTTCCACAAAGGTATTTTTCTATTTTTAACCTTTTATTTTTGAAGAACATTTTCAAATTTTTAGGACACAATTTATTTAAGGAGGGTATAATGTAGCACCCCAAGATTTCATAGTACGTTATTTCTTCAAAGTAATTCAATTACTTGCACTATACGCAACACCGAGTTCGAGCGCACCACCAATAACTAAACTAACCGTTCAAAAAGAAGTTATGAATATTATAAAATGAATTTTGAATTTTATATACTAAATATAATTTTAGAATCCATATTATGTGTTTTTTAGACATAATATAAGAACAAGTTCATTTTTTTCAGATAAAAGAAGTATTTTTCAAAAAAATGCAATTTTATCACCTTTTAATGGTGAACCCTTTTCAAAACCAATATTTGACACTTTTATATATTTAATTTAATGAAATAAAATTATTATTTATAAGTGGGACATAAAAAATTAGTTTGGATAAATTTTTGGTACTTTTCTGATAACTTTCATATTTAGATGAATAGTGAAAATGCTAAATTTTAATTGAAAACAACCTTTTTAATAAAAATAATTTATAGTATTAAATTATGCATTTTAATGGTTTGGAATTATAATTATATTATATTTTTATCATTTAATACAATTTAGGTCATTATAAGTAATTTTACATTTAAATTTGACATAAACACATATCAATCTTTTGATTGTTTTTACTTTTTAAAAAACCGCTTTTTGGTTTTGACAATGGGAATTAATTTTAAATTAATTAATACAACTTATATGTTTTTAATTTGTTAAAATAGAATTATTTTTTGAATTATGAATATCAAAATTATCTTAGGGTGAATTTTTGGTATTTTTCTGAAAACTTTCAATTTTTGATGAATAGTGAAAAAGACTGCATTATTGTTTAAAACCGACTATTTATTTAAATAATTATTTATTTTTTAAAATTTTATTTTAATTAAAATAGTTATATAATACCTATATAAGTTTAATGTAATTCATTGAAGTCATTTTATAAAAAAAATGTATAAAATTTTATTGAACTTTTTAAAGCCTTTTACCCACCTTCTAAGCACATTTGCAAATTTGCATAAAACGTAATAGTACCACTTCTGTAAATTGAATTTCAAAAATAAAAAAGAAATGGTTGAAATAATTAAGTAAAATTTGGTTCAATAAGATAAAAATAATTTTTGGTGAATAGTAAATATTGACTTTTATTTACCACGGTTAAAAGTAAATAGGTTAATTAAAGGTAAAAATGATATTATAATTACCCTAAAACATGTCCTAATTCTATTGGATAAGTGTATTTAGATCAAAACCAACCTTAGGAATAAAATATGATCCTTTTTTCCACTTGTATTATATTAGGACATTTATTATTATTTTATTTAAAGAAGAGTTAAAAGTATTAAATTCAAAGTTTAATAACTAAACCATTTTTAATATAGGGTTATACATAAGATAAATTCGACTATAAATATTAATTATAAAGATAAAATGATTTCCTACATAATACTATTTTATTTATAATTTTTTGATATTAAATAGTTAAATTTATTTATGGCATAATGATGATGCAGTAATTACTTTATCAATGAAAGATTAAAATAATTGATATTATAAATATAAAGATAAATGTAAATTGGGGATTTTGATGTCATCCAAGAATTTTATAGATTAATGTGACATGTTAGGGTTGATTCCATGAATTTATTTAGAATTAATCATGCTGTTATGACTTTCACAAAAACCAAATACTAAATAGTGTCAAAATTGACATAAATGTGTTGTTAAAACAAATACAATATTATTAAATGATATAATATTACTAAAAAAATAAGGTTCAACAAAAGGACTTATATAATGATAAATATTTCATTAATTAACCCCTTGGGATTTTCTTGGATTTTTATAATAATTTTATTAACCATTTATTATAATAATACAAGAGGACATGGTAAGAGTTAAACTATTTGACTAAGAGTTAAATCTAAAATATAAGGTTAATATGGTGACCTAAAACTATCTATAACCTATTTATTGAGAGGTTTTCGACACATAACCACCTTATCCTATAATTAAATCATTTTGGAGCCATTATAAACTAAATATGATTGTATAATAAATTAATATTTTAAGCTTTTCCTAAAGTGACCCTCACCTCTCTTATAAAAGGGTACTTCCCCTTCTCTCAAAATCACACATCCAAAGCCATTTTTCTCTACCAAAACCTACTCAAATATCCTCTAAACTATACTCACTTAAACCTATAGGCCTTAATTTGATCATAATCTAACCTAAGGATCCCTTTTGGTCAAATCAAAAGGAAGCACCCAAAGAAGAGGTAATTATTTTATATCCTCTTTCAAAGTTCTTTTCTTCTTCCACTTTCTCTTTATTTGTTATTTCCATACAAAAATAATAACTCCAGTACCTTATACATATTGTGATGTTATTATAAATATGTTACAACCATACTCACTATTCTATTCATCCTATAAATGATAATGTCACCATGTGTGCGTACATACGGCTTACCGTCTCCACGTTGTGGTGTGATTTTTTATTCAACACTATGTTATTTGGATGGATATAATGATGAGTAATATGTGTATAAATAATAAAAATAACAATATAATTTATCTTTGAAATTAATATACCATCCAATTACACACATTTTAATCATTAAGGAAATGATATCATCACTCGTGTGTACGTACGACTTACCGTCTCCACAACGCGATGAGATTCATTTCCAGGTTCACTATTCAATGATGATTATAAAAATATATATTATTAAAAATTATGTAATATATGACATAATAATTATACTGGATATATATATTTATTTATTTATTTATTTATTTATTTATTTATTTATGTACTTACGTATATCTTAATCACTTACTTCCGTTCAATATGATATGAAAACCAAAACCGGGTTTATGCGTACGTACGGCCTACCGTCTCCATAAACGGTGTTTTACATTTAATATATCTATCTATTATAAATATTTATATTCTAAATATATATTTTATATAAATAATTTTTTCTTTTCTGTAAGTATTTAAATCATGATCTAAATGATACGATCAAGAATAACAAGTTAAAACATGTATGATAAAGAAAGAAATTATTACCCGAAATGTTAATTTAACATGAAATTTATTATTAAATGAGTAGTATAAATTCATAAATGAATCATTTATGATATCATAAATATTAATATGGTTCTGGTATAATTTAATAACATACTATTGTCATTATATAGGAGGTTAAACGTACCCTCTACTAAAGGAAAGTACAAGGTAAGGGTTAATTCCTCAATCTCATTATTATCTAAGATAGTTTATGTGTAAGTATTTTCTGGGACATATTTATTATCCATGTACATGTTTAATAAAATACATTTCAAAATGATTCTTTTAAGGTACTCTTTAACTAAAACATCATTTTAAATATTTCAAATATTTATTCTTCTAAATCTTTCTCATTAATGTCCATGTTTTCAAAATGGTTTTAAGGTTTTATTTATATGGACATGATTGTTTTAAAATGTTAATTCCTTTCAAAAGTTTCAAAGTGGTATGGGACACTTTGATTCAAAATATATTTTAAATTACTTCCTTTATAAATGTTTTACATTTAAATTATTTCACAAAAAGGGATATTTCTCTCAAAAAGTTTTACTGATCATTTTCAACTATGTCAACATTCTTTACTGGATATTATTCTTGATTAAGGTTGATTGTTTATAATAAAATATTCCATATTGTATCAAATGAGTTATGATATGTTTGACTGTGGATGTACAATTTTTATACCCTTCAAGGTATATGGTTGAATTATTGACATTTCATATACTAGTTTTAATATGAATGTTTATGTTATGTTTCAACATTTTCATATGAGGAATGCAGTAGAATTAATAAGTGATGGGTGGGTCCTACTATAGCCCCTCGATGTATCAGTATGTCTCATGAGACAAATTAGTGTCTTGACACAAGGCCTTGACAAAAAATTTATTTGTTTTCTTGGCATGATGGCTTGACTATGTGGTAATGATGTCTGGCGTTAGGCATTCCCTTGTTATGAAATTAATTATTACATGTAATTATTCGACTAATAGAATATCCATGTGCATATTTATATGGTAATGTTTGATTTATTTTCTCGATATTATGTTCAAGTATATGTTTAAAAGGCTGTTGTTTTTATTACACATCTTTCCTTAAAATTTTATAGCTTCTGATAAATTATTTACCCTTACCGAGCATCTGAGTTCATCCCTTTCTTATGTTTTGTTTTCCCAGGATTCCAAGATGTGTATTATGTTTGATATGAAGGGTTAAGATAGGGGAATAATGGAATTATCAAAGTATTATTTATGTTGTGTTTTATGTTTGAATGTGTAATGTAACATTCATGTATGTAATCTATTTTCCAAGACTACTAAAATAATCAGTCCTTAGGGACTTTATTCCTTGTAATCATGAAAATGTATTAAAATAATGCACCGGATCTGGGCTTCTGGGTTCGGGGAATTACAGGTTTTCTCCCCAACTATTTGAGATAATCTCTCCCTTTGAATAGGAATCAAAGCTGATATAATGGATTTTATTTCCATCAGAATTTCATATATATAGTTTCACTAATATATGATCATAAGTTGGTTTGGAAAATAAAATATTACTTCCCTTAATTATAAATTTATGATATATTTATGTATATAAATCCCATACATGTCTAAGATAATGTCAAATTCAACCAGAGGAAGAATGAAAATATTTGGAGGAAGCACATTTCCACAAACTTCAATTAGAGAGGAATCATATACTTGGTATGTGATCATCATACCATTAGGTTTTTTCACTGATAATTCAACATCTAATAATTGATGTGGTATTTTTATACCCTTATAAAATTCTTTAGATATAAAAGAGTGGGTAGATCCATATTCAAATAAGACATTATAAGTTCTAGAGTGGATGGTAAGTGTACATTTTACAAAATAATTATCATACCCCTCATCTGAAATATTGATAACATGATATTTACCATTTTACCTCAACTTAAAAGGTTATAGATGTTGATCATTGTCATCAACCCTCATATTTGGGCACTTGTTAGCATAATTTTTGAACTCCTTTCATTTGAAACACTGAAGTGTGGGAGGTCAATTATGTGGAGATTTATCTTTATTCATATTATTAACTAACTTCTTCCCATCACTTTGGAATTAAGATACTCGATTACCTTACTTACAACACTTAAAAAATTTATCAGTATCCTTAAGAAAATTTCCTCTATGTTTTCTTCCACACTTCAAGCATGAAGGAAATTTTATCTTATTCTCTATATGGTTTTTAGAGTTCTTCTTTAATTCCATATTTATTTTCTTATCAAAACCATGAAATTTATGGGTCAATCCAATATTCATTTCTCCCTTGATAGCATAATAAAATATTTATTCATAGCTATTTAATTCCCTTATGGATAACACCCTTCAAATACTTTGTTTTAATTCACTAAATAATCGATCAACGTTACTTTTAGGTTAGATGATAATTCCATAAGCGTACCTCACAAGTATTATAAAATTTTCCTCATGGATTCCAATGGATTAATTATCCTTATGATTTAGATAAATTAATTCCTTCTCCATTTTAAAATAATAATATGAGGGAATAAATTGTTTAAAAATAAGTTATTAGTCTTATCCCACTCTACAGAGTCAATTTCAACTTTTTGTCTCATAGTCTTTATAAGATTCCACCATTGATCTAATTTTACTTTAAAAATATAGATGGAAAAATAAATTTTTCATTACCTAAACACTAATGGAAAATATATTTTTAGTTTTACTGATATCTTTTTAGTGTACATTTCCTCATGAAGGACTTAACAGAATGTTATTCCCTCTTTTTCTTGTTTGGAATTTCAGCATGATTTATAGCTTGAGAAAGTTGTGTGAACATATAAACAACATTTTTAATTATTTATCACATAAAATTCAATTTCTTAGTATTAAAATCATTGCATTGTCTATTTCATTCAGCATTAACATGGTTTCTTCAGGTTCTATCCATTGACTAAAACCAAAAACCATAGTGTATGCAACAATAATCATAGTCAGGAACCACATAATCATGAAAAATAACTTATAGGATGTTCAAATCCTGAAACCTTATTTTCAATATGTGAAGTAATTTCCATTTTCATGCACCAGGTGATAATAAATTCTAGCTCAATGTTCCCTTTTTGGAGTTATTACCCCTAGGTACCTCTATTCCAGATCCACACCCGCTTGTAATATCTTGATAGGTCATGCCCAAATTTTATTTTTTTCATGATCGATGATCAATTTGAGATTTATATGATGATAAACATTATGATCAATGTAATTGAATCAAATAATACATAAAATGGATAAAACATTAGAATAGATTCCCTCAAGCGGTGATCCACACATGTTCCACAAATCTCTGAATATTGTCATTGGAATCTCTGGGTTTAGCATGGAAGATCCAATCACTTACGTTGTTCACCTTTTATCACCCCTAGTATCACTTCTAAAGGATTATATTTGATTTATCTTGACTTTAGAATAAATGGTGGAGGAAGATCGCTATATTCTCTTAGGATCATTATTCGAGAAGATAGATTTCTAAGGCATTGAGCGGATTCTATAAATTTCATTGTATATAAAAAATGAATAGGATCTCTGAAAAATAATATAATTGGGTTTATATACCACTAGAATTAGAAATAAATAATTTCCCAAGTTCCCTTTATTATTTATTTAATCCCTATGAAACTCCATGTCTGTAATAATAATAATAATAATTCCTAATATGTAATAAACTCATGAATTAAAATTAGATATTATTTATTCAAATAATATTCAATATATATTATTTCTCACCAGATCATTAAACTCGTTCCACCATTCCTCCGTAATATATATCAGATCTTGAATAATGAATATTTATTTATTAAATAAATATCACTACATTATTCTTAAATAAATAAATAAATATTAAAGAATAATTATTAAACAATGTGTGGTAATAATATTTATTCTACTTGTTAAATAATAAATAATAATATATTATTTAACTAAGATTATAGATACACTTAGTGTGTGACCCTTGAGATATCTTTCTTAATGGCATTAGTAAAAATAGCCTAAAGTCTAAGGTTTGCATCTAGTAACACACAAAGGCACCCATAGACAAATAAGTTAATGTCACAATGATATAATAGCTCATATGTACACTTACTATATAATATACTCCCTCTATCAAGATATCTTTAACCAAGTAGGTTGCATGTAAGCGCCATCAACCTATAAACTCGATGTCTCTTTCTTTGACTTTTCATAAATAGAAACTGCCTATAGAACACCATGGCCACGGATTTATTTAGGCAATATCATTTCCATCAAAGGGCCTAATATATAAACTTTAATGGAAGTGGTAAATCCTTTCTCACATTATTCATTAATGAAATATTACTCATGATGCACCCAATTAATCCTACCTCACTATGAACATGTGTCATCACTGTTTTCATCAATACATCAAAGTAAATTACTTATAACACTCATTAATAATAACATGAAAGTTTAAGGATCAATACACATGTATAAATATAGGAACATCTAATGAAACATATAAATATGGATTTCCTACTGGCGGGTCTCATTCTCATAATATCCTATAATGGATATTATCAAGGGTGTACACCATGATAAGATGACTCAAAGTCCTATGAGTCTCTACCCCTAATATCCTATATCATTTATGTCCCTTAAATTATTTCATTCGACTATAGAACATATATATATATATATATATATTTAATAATAATATCATGGAACCTATGGGTTCTCATCATAGTGAGGAACTGTTATGACCTATAAGTGTGACAGCTACTCTTAGGACATTATCATATACTTTATTATGTATAATAATAGTCATGATGTTATAAAAAGTTTATTAATATTAAAAAATATGAATACAAGTTATTATAAAGTACACGGAAGTTGGTTTTAGGTAACCAAATCTAACAGACTCTCACTTGCATTAGAGCCAACTACTAACAACCTTCATCCCACTAGATCTCACGTGATACTCATGTTTCTGTTGAGATTGGCCTTTAGTCAAGGGTTCCATCATGTTTTCTTATATATTATATATTCTTACTCCAATTTCACCCCTCTTATAAAAATCCCTTAACAGATGATACTTTCATAGTATGGGATTTATCTATTAGTGTGACCTTGGCTCTTTTGTAAGAGCCACCACTGCAGTATTATTATAATAAAATTTGATAGGTTCTTGAATACTAGGTACCACATCAAGATCCTGAAAAAAGTTTCATATCGAAATGGAATCCTTGGCTACATTAAAATACACTATATACTCAGAATCCTATATAGAATCAGTGATAATGGGATACTTTGAACTCTTTTATCTCACAGCTCCTCTATTGAGACAAAAAAACATATCATGGCTTTCACTTTAGATCATTATGATATATTTGAAAATTAGCATCAGTATAAACCATGATGGGCATCTCCTCATCCACTCCATACACCAGGAACATGTCCTTAGTTCTTATTAAATACTTCAGGATGTACTTAACAGTATATAAATTTTATTCTTTTAGATATGCATGATATCTACCTACCATTCTTAATTAATGGAAACATGAAGTCAAGTACATAACATGGAATACATGATTGATACTATTTCTGAAGCATATGGTATATTTCTCATTCTATCTTTATTATGTTATTTCTGAGGACATATTTTCTTAGAAATATGTATACCATGTGACACTAAAATTAATCTCCTCTTGGATTATTCCATCCTAAATATCATTAGTATCTGGTCAATGTATGTACTTTAAATAATTCCAAGCATCCTATTAGATCTATCACAAATGATCTTGATCCCTATAATATAGGCTACTTCACCTAATTCCTTCGTGGAGAAATACTTTTTCAACCAGTCTTTAATAAACTATAAGACTATTATGTTGTTTCCAATAAGTAATATTACATCAACATATACTATTATTATAATGATTGTATTCCCACTAAACCTCTTACAAACACATAGATCACATTCATTCTTAATGAAACCAAATTCTTTTATAGCTTCATTGAATCGAATGTTCCATTTCCTAGATGATTGATTCAAACCATAAATGGATCTCTACAACTTGAAAATATTTTTGGAATCACTTTGAGTCACAAACCCTTCTGGTAGTGTCATATGGACATATTCCTGAAGGTTCCCATTAAGGAAAGTGGTTTTTATGTCCATATGTTAAATTTCATAGTCATGGTAAGGTGTTATAGAAAGTAGAATTATAATGGATTTAAACATGAAAATGGTGAAAAGGTCTTATTTTAGTCAATTCCTTAATGTTATTTAAACCCTTTAGACACTATTATTTCTTTAAAGGTATTTACTTTACCTTTCATTCCTAGTTTTCTCTTGAATATCCATTTTCACCCTATGGGATTTACATCAACTAGAATATTGATCAAAACCCAAACTTAGTTCTGATATATGGAATCCATTTTAGAATTCATGGTTTCTTTTTATATTGAATATTATGATCTCTCTATCACCTTTTTTCAGGATAGAGGTTCATCATTGTCAACCAATAATGACTCACCATCTTCGATGATTAGAAAACCATATCTTTTTAGTTCTCTTGCCTCTCTGGTGCTTCTATGTAGTACTTATGTTTCAAGAACTAATTCTTCCACATAGACCTGTATAATATGTTTCTATACTAACTTTTGTGTATCTTGTGCATAAAATTCATCGAAGTCAATCATTCTCCCACAATAATTTTTTTGTATGTTCTCCCTCTAAAGAAATATGGATTTTCTAGTGATTATAACTTTCCTATATTAGGGTTTTTATAGGTATTATCCCTTTATTTCTTTAATATACCCTATAAATATACACTTTGGGCCTCAGGGATCTAGTTTGTTGCATAAGAATGGCTTAACAAATGTCTTGAAAACCCATACACATATATGTGACAAAAAAAATTTCTTTTCAATCCATAACTTGGGGGGATTTTATTTTTTGTTTTAGTTGGTACTCAGTTTAGTGTGTATGCTGCAGTTTGTAATGAGTATCCCCAAAAGGATAATAGAAGATTTCCATGACTCATCATCAACCTTACCATGTATAGAAAGGTACGGTTCCTCTTTTAACTAACACTATTCAAATATGGTGAGTAAGGTGGAGTGAGTTGGGATAGAATCCAAAACTCCCATATAAAGTTGATAAACTCTTAGTTAAGATATTAACCACCTCAATCTGATCAAATCTTATTTATCTTCTTTCCAAGTTGATTCTCTACTTCATTCCTTAATTCTTTTAATTTCCCAACAGGATCAAAATTATACCTCATCAAGTAGACATATCCATATCTACTCAAGTCATCAGTAAAAGTTATGAGGTAAGAATACCCACCTCTAGGTTCAACTAGAAATAGTTCACACACATCATTGTGTGCCAATCCTAGAAGCTCTGTGGCCCTTTCACAATTTCCACCAAATAGAGTTTTAGCCATTTTTTCATGTAAAAAATAATGAAATGTTTCAAATGGTTTTATCTTAGAAGAGTCTAAATAACCATCTTGATAGAGCTTTTTCAAATGATTCTCATTTACATAACCAAGATAGTGATTCCATATCTGGGTTTTATATGAGTCATGTGAACATGATTCATTATCTATTTCCAAAACTTGGTTTTCATAATTTAATACATAAATGCCATTATTTAAATGTTCCATACTATAACATATGTTTTCTTTATAAAAGAAACAACTTTTATTCCCAAACTTAAAAATAAAACCATCTACATCTAGGCATGATATGAAAATTATGTTCCTGGTAACAGTTGGTACATAATAGTAATCCCTTAAAACCAATATCAATCCTATTAGAGATGAAAGGTGGTAGTTATCAATTGATAGAGTAGTTAGCCTTACACCATTGATAGCTTATAAATACACCTCTCCTATAGCATTATTTTGGAATCTACTTGGTTCCTACATTTGGATATAGATGTGATCACCACAAGCTATATCTAATACCCAATGTGTAGATATTGCAAGATTACACTTGATAATGAATGCAAATTTAGAATCCCCTTGCTTTTAGATAAATTTATTCTTCTAGTAGCCTTTATTTCCACATAAAAAACATACTACCTCTTTTTTCCTTTCCTTGCCTTTGGATATTCCTTTTCTTATAAGGATAGTGCTTAGGAGATTTAGACTTATTATGAGTCTTTGGCCCCTTCTCCTTGTTCTTCCTTTTCTTATTCACCATAAGGATTTTGGGCTTTTCACACACCATATCCTTATCCACTTGGAGAATCAAAGTAAGAATCTATGAAATACTCTTCTAATTATTTCTCATGTTATAATTAACAATAAAACTAGATAAGGTCTTGGGTAGTGAGGAAATTGTGAGATCTCTACACAACTAATCTAGTAATTTAACCCCGCATATATATATGCATTCAATATAGTGAATAATTTTGATTACATGACTTCCCTTTGGTTTCGACCCTCTAATATTAGTTATAAATAGAGAATTGTAGATCTCATATCTCTCTTGTATCACCTTATATTGATAGATATCATGAAATTAATACATCATGTTATACGCATCTATGTCCCCATGTTGCTTCAAAATCTCATTTCTCATGGATGATAATATGATACATTGAACATATGTAGCATCATTCAAATGTTTCCCATAGATAAAAAAACTCTTCCTCACTAGCCTAATTACTGGGTTCATCAGGAATAGAATCTTTTGATATATATAATTTCCTCTCATGGTGTATGATAACACACAAGCGCCTTTATCACTCCTGGAAATTTTTTCTAGTGAGAAGGTTATCCTTCTAAAGTATGGATCATAATGATATGTTTGAAGTCATTTTTATTTCTATTTCTATGAATAAGATGATCATAGATTTAGTACTTTATCTAAAAAAATGTATGTATATAAATAAATAAATATTATATTTATTAATCTCCCACAATTTTATCGAAACCCAATAGCCCTCATTGTTGGCTTCAAAATACCATTTTTCTTGGATATTCTAGTGGAAAGTGTCCATATTCCCCTTTTAATCACGCCAACATTGGTTTTTCAATCAATTTTAAGGGTTTTAGGTAGGAATTCCAAATGTCAAATACATTGAATCATAGTTCCTTGATCTATTGAGTAAACTCCCCAATCCTTAAATTGGATTTCCTCAACCCTTACCTCTCAACCAAACCAGAATCTGATTTGGCAGTTAACCCTTATTGTGAATTAAGTTAAGTCAACCCAAAACTTCAATTTAGAATTCCGCGATAATTGAAAATACCCCAACTTTGGATGGTCAAGAGCTTTGAATTATGGTTTGATTTTAACTAAATTAGTGGAATGATATACTGACTTAATATTTATAATTGAGGTATTTTATATTTTATGTGTAAATTTAAAATTATTATATTTATTACATGCTCGTTAATAATAATTGTATTTAATTAAGTGATTAACCATTTCTTAGATAATATTTAGGCATAATCCAGTTTATTTTATTTCTATCTTGCATGATTGTTAATTCATTAATTCATGTGATCGAGAAAAAATATACATAATGACATAACCATAAAACTTGATAGAAATAAAATAATAAAGAGGTGTGATCATGAAAAAACTAGTAATGGTTATTTTATTTAGAAAATGATAAACTAACCATAAACCCAGGTGTAAAACACCTTGAACCAATTAATTTTTATATTAAAACTTTCCATGGGTCCACCTATGTATCTCTCTTGGATTAGTTTCATCTTGGCTCAAAACTTGAACTATCTCCACTATCTTAGGAGCTCTATCCATTACATATGATTTTACTTGCACATAGGTGAGGGGAAGGGGTTTACATAAAAGAAACCACGGTCACTTAGGCCCTTACATAATAAGAGGAGATATGGAATGCACTCCAACAATTTAATTTAATAATAAATTAAAAGAAACCAATTGCATACAAAGGTCGTGTCTAATCACATGATCATCCATATACTTGCAATGAATTATGCATTTAATAAAATTAACCTTAAATTATTAATTATTCTTATTTGAGATAAATCACACTCTAACAAATTAATTATCTTCTTTAATTAATCAATTAATTTATCTTAATTATCATCTGAATTTCCTTTATATGCTCATCCATCATAATTTTAAACAAATTAAATAAATTTATTTAAAATTAACTGTGTACAATAAAAAATGTACATTGGAGGAAATACAGTGAGTACCTATCCAAACTACCCAATGTGTATTACACTCATATATTGTTTACTCTTGAGACATGTGGCATACATAAATTATCACATAATATCATGATGTGTACTATAAACTTTATGATCACATGATTTACATGATTACCTTCTTTTAACGTTGCATGTAATGCTTCAATTCCTACAGTAATAGCTATAATATGAATTATACATGATATATATATCCAAAAAATATGTAGAAATTAATTAGGCATTTATATGTATGAAAAACTTTCACATGGCATGTCCAATCAACTTAATGGCCACATGCAAGAACATGCTGATATAGTTTTACATATTATAATAAATTTAATTTAATTTTGTGTAATTTGGTATCATTACACAGCATGTACAAGCTAGATACACATCATGTACTATTCTCACCATCTATCAGAGGCTCATGCCTAGGGACATGATGTGTAACCATGCCATCAAAAATATTTTATTATACAGTGTGTGTACATGGTATACACATCATGTGGTCTTGGAGTTACATGGTCACCATTCATTTAGGTCATGTAAGAAGATACATGGACTGTTTGTAACTAAGGACTACATGTTGTGTTCTGAAGTTACACAATATGTACTCCACCTGACCATGTTCTAGGTTGGCCCGGTCAACACGTGGTGTATAATTAAATTCACTATGTGTAATAAATATTCACACCTTGAATTAATTATAAATTAATTATTGGTGAATTAAACATTAGTACATAGTGTGTACCTCAGGGTTAAATGATGTGTACTCTTGTGTAATCCATCCAAATTCCTCAACACTTCCAAATGAAATATTTAAATTTATTTCATTCATAAAATTAATACATTTGATTATATTTACAAAAAAATAAAGAGGAAGAAAAATATCACTCAATACATATTTAAGAACAATTAAACTGGAATTTAAAACTAAATTACAAATGTGTAAATCAATCAATGATATTAAAATAATTAAAAATAATTATGTGACCGCTCTGATATCACTTGAAGGATCAGGTTCAGCAAAAGCATGTGATTTTTCATGAACAACTTATATTTTTTTCATGATCGATGATCAATATAAGATTTACAAAATGATAAATTTTGTGATCAACAAAATTGAATCAAATAATACAATCAAAGGATAAAATTCTAGAACTAAACCATAGAGTCATCACGTATTATTTATAATTAATTTAAGCACTTAAAAAATTACCTTTTGAGAAATTATTTATTTATTGATGGATCTAACAATAGATCAATATCATACCTTCATTTAATTATATTAATAAATAATATATTCCCTCTATTAGTGATCCACATGTGTTCCATAAATCTATGAATGTAATTGTAGGAATATCTAGGTGTTAGCACAGTAGATCCTATAACTTAAGTCATTCACCTTTGATAACCCCAATAATCACTTACAAAGGATTCTCTATGATCTCTCTTTACTTGATAGTGGAAGGTGGAGGAAGATCTATCTCTATTCTTGGGAGAATTCTTGGATAAGGGAGCGCACTAGGGCTTCAAGAGGTGTCTCTGAATTTCATTGTGCACAAAAAAAAAAAATTGACTCTATAAAAAATAATATAATTGGTTTTATATACTACTAGGGCTAGAAATAAATAATTGAACAAGTTCCCTTTATTATTTATTTAACCTCTATAAAACCCCATGTTTATAATAATAAAATTATTATTATTTCTTGACATGTGATAAACTCACAAATTAAAATTAAATATTATTTATTCAAATAATATTCAATAAATATTATTTCTCACTGGACCATTAAACTTGGTCTATCATTACTCCATAATATTTATCAGACATTGAATAATGACTATTTATTTAATGAATAAATATAACTGCATTATTCACCAATAAATATTATACTCAATAAATAGAAAATAAATATTTATTAAATATTCCTTTCACATAATATTCTCTCAAATAATTGGTGATGGGATATATGTGATCAATAAAACATGAATAATTATTAAAACACGTGTGGGAATAATATTAATTCAACTTGTTAAATAATAAATAATTACATATTATTTAACTGAGATTTGGGATATACTTTGTACATGACCCTTTAGGCCTCTTTCTCGATAGAATTAGGAAAAACAGCCTAAATTTCAAGGTTAGAATCTAGTAACTTATCAAGAAACCCATAGAAAAATAATTTAATTCCATAGTTACATAATAACTAGTACACATTCTTACTTTGTAATATAATCCCTTTATCATGATATCTCTAATAAAGAAGGTTTCATGCTAGTTTCATCAACCTATGTGCTCAATTTCTATTTCTTTGACATTACAGAAATTGAACTTTTCTATATAAAATCATGGTTATGGATTTATTTATACAATATCATTTCCATAAAAGGGTCAGATATATCAACTTCCATTAAATAACATAAGGGATAAATACTTTCTCCCATTATTCATTAATGAAATATTACTCATGACGCACCCAATTTATCCTACCTCATCATGAACATGTGTCATTACTATTTTCAAAAATACATTAAATTACATGACTTATAACACTCATTAATAAAAACCTTAATTTTAAGGATCAATACACATGTCCCTATATAGGAACATCCAATGACACATATAAATGTGGATTTCCAACTGGTGGGTCTTGTTCTCATAATATCCTACACTGGATATTACCAATGGAATACACCATGAGAAGGTGCCTCAAATTCCTAAAAGTCTCCACCCCTGATATCCTGTATCATTTTTTCCCTCAAATCATTTCATCCATCCATAGAACTTATATATATATATATATAAGAATATAGTCGTGGCACTTCTGGGTTTTCATCATAGTGAAGAACTGCTATAACCTTTTAGTGCGATAGATATTCTTAGAACATTATCAAATACTATGTTACAAAAAAGAATAATCATTGTGTGATAATAATTTTATTAATATTCAAAACTATGAATACATGTTATCATAATGTACATAGAAGTTGGTTCTAGGGAACCAAATCCAATATTGTATTCCTTCATACACACTACTGGAAATGGAGGATTTACCAACGGATTTTTTCCAACAGTTTATGAAAACCATTGGAATAGGGATGTTGATAGGCCTTTACCCAATGGTTTTAATAAACCATTGGAATAGAGTAATTTAGATGAGTTTTACCCAATGGTTATACAGAATCGTTGGGATATGTGATGTTTTAGGAAGCCTTTGCCAACGATTTTAGAAAACTATTGGCAAAGATTACCTTTCCCAATGGTTTTTTAAAACAATTGGGAAAGTTTTCCCCTAAAATTATTGCCAGCCCAAATCCCATGTTCGCTGAATTGCAGACCAAAATCACGATACAGAGAGCTCTCTCTGTCATAAAATTCTTTCACCCTTCAACCAGATAGTTGTTTTGTTCTGCACTTCAAATATATAAGTGTTACCTTTGGTTCAATGTTTTCCATCTATTTTTCTATTTTATGTTTTGATTTGGCCTTAACCAGAGGTTCGTGTGCTATGGTATACCCAAGAATTGTAATTTTATTTGTTTTCTGATTTTTTTCTGCACTTCAACTATTTCATCATGTTAAAGATCTTTTAATTTTCCAACTATAATATAGTTATATGTTCTTTAGTAGATATTATCCTATAATACTTGGGGAGTAGATACCCAATGGAATTTTTGAGACCCTTTCCTTTTATGATGATATGATGAGTGTATGATAATGGGAGTTTTGGTGTATACCCTTATGACTGGAACTTCTATTGACATGTGGTTCTTGATCTATCAACATTTCACTATGATATTTCAATAGTATTGATAACAACTTATTTAGTTCCATGTTTAATATAACTATGCTATTATTCACCAATACTAGGAGTATAGAATTAGACCACTTGTTAATATTTAAATGTCAAAAGATGTGTTTCATCATCTATATCAAGAGTGCAGTCATTAGAACCTGGTAAAAATTCATTAGACATGGATTAAATCATATTGATTGTGATGAAGGAAAACTAATTCTCCTCCTTGGGATGTGATATCTTTTGGTAAGATGGTTAACATCATAATGTTTGTTGGTTTAGTGACTATTGTACCACTTAATGGGATGGTTCTCATTGTACAGTTTAGTGCATCATTTCCCAATATATCATTTTGTGGGTTAGTGCTTGTTTGATCAATTAATTGGTTTTCACCCATCGAACCATATTATGGTATGGTTACCATTCATTATCATTTTAGATAATGGTCTAGAGATATTATTTTTATTCCATGGGATTGTGAAATAGAGTTTTCCAATCATTATTAGTCCATTCTAGATAATATTTTATGTTGAGATTTCCCAACGGTTTTGTTAAACCATTGGGAAAGAAAAAATTTAAAGACCCAATTTAGGGCTCCTCATCCCCTGACATCTGCCTCCCGACCCTCTCCCCCCCTCCCCGATCTCGATCTCCTCCCGGCCTCTGCCTCCGCCTCCCATCCCACTCCCTCTCCTCTAGCAGTGTTCCCCTTCCCCTCTCAGCTGCCTCTCTGACGATGACATCCCCCTCCCCTCTCAGCTCCTGGTGACGTTCACCCCTCCCCTCTCATCTCCCACTCCTAGATACATCCACCTCCCCTCAATCTCCTCCGACGATATCCCTCGGCCCCCTCTCCAGTCACGCGCGAGACCCCCCATGGACGAACACCCTATGGAACGTCCCCCCTCTCACCTCCCTCTCCTCCCGCCAGGGTTCTTGATAGGTATTTACAGGTAATAATTAGTCTTATTTTTTAAAAAATGAGGCAACAAGGAATGCATTTTTAAGTTCATAGTTAGGATAACCATTCATATTAATCATGCATTTTCTAGAGTTTTGGTTAGTATTCAACTCATGGTGTGGTGAATTATTGGGTAAATTCTAGTAATACCATGTAATTCCATGTAATGCCATGTAATTTTTAGTGGATTAATCTATATTCTAATATTGTTAGTTTGAGATATGTATATTCTAGTAATTCCATGTAATTTTTACATGCTTGATTTTGTAAATTCTATATTCCATTTTGATGGCTTGAATTGTGTCTTTTGGATAGCTTGGTAGCTTGGGATCTTTCCATGAACTTGATGACATGAGATGTTTATTCAGTGGTATGTAATATTATAAATGAATTTCTCTGTACTATATTTATTTCTTGATATATCTCTCTTAAAATGGCCCAGGAGAGGACATGTGTTCCATATTAAGGATTCATGGATGTACTCCCATGCTTGGGTGGTTATACCACGACCCGCTGAGGGAGATGATTTGGTTTTATGGGTAAGGGATTACTGAGTGGTTTATTATATTCCTAAGTGATGATAGTTCTATAGGGGAGCAATCGTGGATAGATCTTTTGGCCAGATGGCTAGGCTATGCCATGGGTGACACTCATTCCCCTTTGTGAAATACTTAGTACATACTTAGAAGTTACCATACATCGTAGTTATACGCTGTAATCCATTTGGATCTCTATGGATTGAATTAGTGGTATTGGATTATCATATTTTCCAATTGTGATACTTGGGATTCTTTTAGATCGCATTAGACATGCACGAGACTCCCCCATAGGTTCTAACAGATTTGAATGATTGATTGTTTTCTCTTATGAGATGCATATTTTATTTATGTTATGATACCATTGTGCCCTTTCTTGATAATTTGTTCTTATACTTTTTCTTATTAATGTGTTGAGATGGATTAGAGACCCCATGAAATAGCACAGGTTTAGAGGAATTCTTATTCTAGTTACCTTGTTTAAATTGAAACATTTTATATGTATTATGACATACACATGTAACTCCTTTTTGATATCCAGCTTAGGCCAATGTAGGCGGTATGGGATATGGGACCATTTAGGAACCTAGACCATGTTTTTGTCATTTTACTTATCATTTCTCTACATTTCCAATAAATGAAACATTGTCTTAATATATATTGCACTATATGGATTGGGATACACAACAACGGTGCCAACCTACTGAGATTTATGTCTCACACCCTACCCGGTCCACCATTGCACTAGGTTACCAAAGCATTCCTTTTGTTTGTAGGACCTATTTTGATTTCTTGTATTGTTTTCTTTTTATGTGGGAGTTAGGAGAAATAGGACCTATCTAGAGCTCGAGATGCTCGTGGAGCTAGTTTTTTGGTAGTTTTTCATTTATTTCATTGTACTGCTTATAGTATTTGTTACATATTATACTATTAGCTTCATCTATTATACATTTTTGCTATAAATTTCCATTGGCCATATTTTATTAAAATATTATATTATTCTACTGAATTTTGTCATTCTTTTATTACTACTTTCACACTTTTTTGTTATTTATTATAAGTTAAATGGTTGTGCTACTCTGATCTAGATGGTATGGTCTCTATACCATACCATCAATAAACCCTCACTGGTATTTGGTAGCCTCTAGCATACATGGTGGCACTTTTGAGGTAATGCGACCTATTAGTATGTCCACCATCTTAGTGGACAGGCCCCATGGAAATAGGCTAAGAACTAAAACCATAAATAATAATGCCAAATACATGCATCATTTTTAAATAAATATCCCAAGTGTAAACATAAAAACCAATAATAATAAGACTTCATCCCTTGTATCTAATAAAACCAAACTAAGTTGAAACTCGGGACAAATTGATTATATACCATTAATAGGAAGAGTAATTGTTAATTAATAGAAATTTACTATTTGATAGTATCATTTTGAAACGTTGATCTGTTTCCCCTTTGCTTGTAGGAACATGATTTGACCCATGGGGCACTGTGGTACTTATATGTTGGGTGGTGATAGGTATAGTCATAGGAAATAGGTATGTTTTAGTTTAGTTTTTAATTTATTTTCTTTATCGCATTGGTCACTTAGATCTTTGACTAATTTCTATGGACAGAGGGTGGTTATATTCTAAGAAGGGGACCAGAAGGAGTTCAAATTGATTCAGTCCACTGGATTTGATCTGAGGTAATATTCTATGGTTAATACTTGTCTCGCACCTCATGTATTTGGGGCATTAGTGTTTTTTACTCCATATTATGTTTTTGGTAGGGAGTTGGATCGTTTCATGTTGTTTCGAGTGGATTTGGTTCTCCACTACCAATCTAGGTTAAGTCATTAATGCCATTGGTTGGTTTTTCACTGGTTATGTAGTGTCCTTCATGTGTTTTAAGGTTCTTAATATCCTTTGTGTAGTGCTTTGATCCCTGATCATTGGTTTCGAGTCACTAATTCAAGGGCTACTCGCCTGCGTGTGCATAGGTAAGTAAGTATATGTATGTGGGTTCCCTGTTATGTGTATAGTCACCCATGGCAGTGATTATGCACGTATGGGGATAGGTGTTCCCATGTATATATATATAAATGCATATGCAGGTGAGTGGATATTGATATATTCATATAAGCATATGTGCAAGGATCCCCTTGTACATGCTCATGGTCATGCGGGTGTGTGCATAGGGGCTAGGTGTCCTTGAATGTGTGTGAAGGTGTGTATACCCGGTGGAGGAGTAGTAGATTTTATTTAGGAAGCTCCAAGAGCCAAAGTGGATGGCATGGCTCCACCTTGAGGTAGAGTCCCTCTCATAGCCTCTTTAATTTAAGAATGCTTTAAATTGAATTTAGCTTATTTCTTAATTCTACTTAATTATATTTAATTGCATATCTTGAATAAGTTTTCATTAATATAATTGTTTCATTTGATAAATAAAGTCATGTTTTTATAATAAAACCCCTCCAATGGAGGTGCGCTGTCTGCGAAAACTCACAGTGATAGTTTAGGGTGTATGACTTTTTCCATCGTTTAGTTTCCCTTCAAACGTTGTGTCATTGTGCCACTCACTATAACCTTCTGATGATCCCTTGTTATAACATATTAAATAGTTTATTTGTTCTATCATGTCTGATGTGACCTTATCTTATGGAGAAAACTATTTTGGGTGTTTTCCTGGCCTCTTGGACACCCCTTTGGGTCTTTACCCGAGCCTATATATCTAAAAACACTAATGGTGTCATTGTTTAACACCCATAGTTAATGGGGAGGTAGGAGATGGCCGGAATGTTGCCCCTCTTCCTCCCTCTCCCTTCACTTCTGGTTGAAAGATGCTTCCCCACAGATGTCGCAAGACCGGGACAACATGTCGTGGTCATGCCACGGTCATGCCGTGATCACGCCACGGTCACACCGTGGTCACACCGTGGTAATGCTGTGATTTGGCCCTGCTCTAGGATGACACCCTGTGACGGTTCGCAGTCATGTCGGAATTTGATGTATGATACCTAGATAGAGTTTTAAATACATTACCCACCCATAGTTAATGGGGAGGGAGGTGATGGCTGTAATGTTTCCCCACTTCCTCTCGCTCCCTTCGCTCCTGGATAGAATATGTTTCCCCACAGATGTCGCTGGACTAGGCCAACACGCCGTGGTCATGCCGAGGTCATGCCATGGTCATGTCGCGGTCACGCCGCGGTCATGCCACAATCACACTGCGATCACACCACGGTCACGCCGCGGTCACACCATGGTAATGCTGTGATTTTTCCCTACTCCAGAATGACAGCCTGTGGCGGTTCGTAGTCCTGTCAGAATTCGATGTATGATACCTATATAGAGTTTTAGATACATTACGCACCCATAGTTAATGGGGAGGGAGGTTATGGTCGGAATGTTTCCCAAATTCCTCCTGATCCCTTTGCTCTTGGCCAGAATATTCTTCCCCACAGATGTCGTTGGACCGGACCAACACACTGTGGTCATGTCGCGGTCACACCGTGGGCACGCTGTTGTCACGCCACGGTCACGCCGCGGTAATGCCGTGATTTGGCCCTACTCCAAGACAACACTCTGTGGCGGTTTGTAGTCCTGTCGAAATTCGATTTATGATACCTAGATAGAGTTTTAGATACATTACCCACCCTCTTTCTAGGACCCCACCTCAATCTGAGGCACGGTGTGGCCGGTACCACTCAAAGTGTTTCACTTTTATTTGAAATGGACAACATTTTAAGTAAAAACAACAACTGGCATACAGAAAACCAACCAAATGAATTCTGATTGTGTTTATACTTCAACACAATGATACATGGGTCATTTTTGATGTGTACGAGTCAACCCCACCTCAATCTGAGGTACGGTGTGGCCGGTACCACTCAAAGTGTATTTCTTTTGTTTAAAATGGATACTCTTTTATGTAAAAACAACTGACATATGAAAAACTGATCAAATGAATTCAAATTGTGTTGATACTTTAGGAAAATGATCCATGGGTAATTTTTGATGCGTACGAGTCAACCCCGCCTCAATCCGAGGTGCGGTGTGGCCAGAACCACTCAAAGTGTCTCTCTTTTGTTTCAAAAGGACATCATTTTAAGTAAATACAACAACTGACATACAGAAAACTGACCAAAGGCATTCAGATTCTATTAAAACTTTAGGAAAACGATCCATGGGTCATATGTGATGTGTAAGAGTCAACACCGCCTAAATCGAAAGGTCGTTGTGTCTAGAACCACTCAAATTGTATCACTTTTATTTGAAATGGATAGGATTTTAAGTGAAAACAACAACTAGCATACGGAAGACCAAAAAAATGCATTCAGATTGTGTTAATACTTTAGGAAAATGATCCATGGGTCATTTTTGACATGTACGAGTCAAACCTGCCTCAATCCAAGGTGTTTTGTGGCCGGCACCACTCAAAGTGTCTCTCTTTTGTTTCAAAAGGACATCATTTTAAGTGAATACAACAACTGACATACGGAAAACCAACCAAAGGCATTCAGTTTTGTTAAAACTTTAGGAAAAATATACATGGGTCATATGTGACATGTAAAAGTCAATCCCACCTCAATCAGAAGGCCGGTGTGGCTAGAACCACTAAAATTGTCTCTCTTTTGTTTAAAATGTACATCATTTTAAGTGAAAACAACAACTGACAGACGGAAAACTAACCAAATGCATTAAGATTCTATTGAAACTTTAGGATAACGATCCATGGGTAATATGTGACTTTTATGAATCAACCCCACCTCAATTAGATGTCTGGTGTAGCTGGAACCACTCAAATTGTCTCGCTTTTATTTGAAATGGACAGAATTTTAAGTGAAAACAACAACTGACATACGGAAAACAGACCAAAAGCCTTAGGATTCTGTTGAAACATTAGGAAAACGATACATGGGTCATATGTGACATCTACGAGTCAACCCTACATCAATTTGAAGGCCGGTGTGGCCGACACCACTCAAACTATCTTACTTTTATTTGAAATAGATAAGATTTTAAGTTAAAACAACAACTGGCATACGGAAAACTGACCAAACACATTTGGATTGTGTTGATACTTTAGTAAAATGATCCATGATTCATTTTTGATGTGTATGAGTCAACTCCACCACAATCTGAGGCATAGTGTGGCTGACACCACTCAAACTGTCTCTCTTTTGTTTAAAATGGACATCATTTTAAGTGAAAACAACAACTGACATACGGAAAACTGACCCAACATATTCTTATTCTTTTGAAACATTATGAAAACAATACATGGGTCATATGTGACATTTAAGAGTCAACACCTTATCAATCTGAGGGCCGGTGTGGCCGGAACCACTCAAACTGTCTCACTTTTATTTGAAATGGACAAGATTTTAAGTGAAAACAACAAATGGAATACAAAAAACCAACCAAACGCATTCGTATTGTGTTGATACTTTAGGAAAATGATACATGGGTCATTTTTGATGTGTATGAGTTAAACCGACCTCAATTAGAGGTGCGGTGTGTTCGGTACCACTCAAAGTGTCTCTCTTTTGTTTAAAATGGACATCATTTTAAGTGAAAACAACAACTGACATACGGAAAACTGACCAAACGCATTCAGATTATATTGAAACTTTAGGAAAAAGATACATGGGTCATATGTAAAATTTAAGAGTTAACCCCTCCTCAATAAAAAGGATTATTTGGCCGGCACCACTCAAAGTGTCTCTCTTTTGTTTAAAATGGACATCATTTTAAGTGAAAACAACAACTGGCATACCGAAAACTGATCAAACGCATTCGGATTGTGTTGAAAATTTAGGAAAATAATCCATGGGTCATATGTGATGTGTAAGAGTCAAAAATACCTCAATCTGAGGTGCTGTGTGGCCGAAACCACTCAAATTGACTCTCTTTTGTTTAAAATATACATCATTTTAAGTGAAAACAACAACTGACATACGGAAAACTGACCAAACACATTAGGATTCTATTTAAACATTAGGAAAAAGATCCATGGGTCATATGTGATGTGTATGAGTCAACCATGCCTCAATCCAAGGGCCGGTGTGGCCGTAACCACTCAAACTGTCTCACTTTTATTTGAAATGGACAGGATTTTAAGTGAAAACAACAACCATCATACGGAAAACCAAACAAACGCATTCGTATTGTGTTTATAATTTAGTAAAACAATCTGTGGGTAATGTTTTATGTTTATTAGTTAACCCTGCCTCAATACAAGGCGTTTTGTGGCTGAAATCACTCAAAGTGTCTCTCTTTTGTTTAAAATGGACATCATTTTAAGTGAAAACAACAACTGACGTACGGAAAACCAACCAAACGCATTCGGATTCTATTGAAACTTTAGTAAAACAATAAATGGGTCATATGTGATGTGTACGAGTCAACCCCTCCTCAATATGAAGTGTGGTGTGGCTGGAACCACTCAAAGTGTCTCTCTTTTGTTTAAAATGAAAATCATTTTAAGTGAAAACAACAATTAACATATGGAAAACCGACCAAATGAATTCGGATTCTATTGAAAATTTAGGACAACAATCCATGGGTCATATATGATTTTTATTATTCTACCCTGCCTCAATCAAAGCTTCCATGTGGCTGGAACCACTCAAAGTGTTTCTCTTTTGTTTAAAATGGACATCATTTTAAGTGAAAACAACAACTGACATATAGAAAATTGACCAAATGAATTATGATTATATTTAAAAATTAGTAAAACTATACATGGATTATATATGACATGTATGAGTCAACCCCACCTCAATCCGAGGGATGGTGTGGCTGGCACTACTAAAACTGTCTCACTTTTATTTGAAATGGACAGGATTTTAAGTGAAAACAACAACTGGATTACGGAAAACTGACCAAATGCATTCAGATTATGTTGATTCTTTAGTAAAATGATCCATGGGTCATTTCTGACATGTAAGAGTCAACCCCACCTCAATATGAGGCATGTTGTGGCCGACACCACGCAAAGCGTATCTCTTTTATTTAAAATGGATATCATTTTAAGTGAAAACAACAACTAACATACAAAAAACTGACCAAACGCATTCGTATTCTATTGAAACATTAGTAAAATTATCCATGGGTCATATGTGACGTGTAACAGTCAACGTTGCCTCAATCCGAGGGCTGGTGTGGCTGGAACCACTCAAACTGTCTCACTTTTATTTGAAATGGACAACATTTTAAGTGAAAACAACAACTAGCATATAGAAAACCGACCAAACGCATTCATATTGTGTTGATAATTTAGTAAAATGATCCATGGGACATTTTTTATATTTAAGATTCAACCCCGCCTTAATATGAGGTGCGTTGTGGCCGACACCACTAAAATTTTCTCTCTTTTGTTTAAAATGGACATCATTTTAAGTGAAAACAGCAACTGACATACGGAAAACTGACCAAACGCATTCTGATTCTATTGAAACTTTAGTAAAATGATCCATGGGTCATATTTGACATGTACAAGTCAAACTTTCCTCAATAAAAATCACGTTTTGGTTGGAACCACTCAAAGTGTCTCTCTTTTGTTTAAAATGAATGTCATTTTAAGTGAAAATAGCAATTGACATACGGAAAACCGACCAAATGCATTCGGATTCTGTTGAAAATTTATGAAAATTATCCATGGGTCATATTTTATGTGTACGAGTCTACCCCTCCTCAATCCGAGGCACGGTGTTGCTGGAACCACTCAAAGTGTCTCACCTTTATTTGAAATGGAAAACATATTAAGTGAAAACAACAACTGACATGTGGAAAACTGACCAAACGCATTCCGATTCTATTGATACTTTATGATAAAGATCCATGAGTCATATGTAACGTGTACGAGGCAACCCTCCCTCAATTGGAGGCACGGTGTGGCCGGTATCACTCTAAGTGTATACCTTTTGTTTAAAATGAGCATCATTTTAGGTAAAAACAATTTGTATACAGAAAACCGACCAAACATATTCTGATTGTGTTGATACTTTATTTTGGGGTTATTAGCTTCTAATTTCTAAATTCAATCATGTATGTGTTATAGAAAATTCAATTTTGTATGTATTATTAATTCTTTATAACCCTCCCCCCTAGACACCCCCACCACCGTGGACAGCCCCTCACCCCAGGACACCCCCACCCCCCGGGACACCCCCAACCCCTTGTATGTCATATTATATATGTGTTATATATAATTTAGAATTCTGTATGCAACATAATTAATTTTTTATGTGTTATTGAATCATAATTCAGAATTCATTACATAATTCATTCTGCATGTATTCAATTGAGAATTCAATTATGAATTCTGTATTGAATAGGATAATTGGGTTCATATACATGATTATAATTGTGGTACATTCCATGGTTATAGTAGTATCCTATTTTTATGTTCTTTTGTGTGCTATATCAGGTATTTTTGTTGCTGTTAAGAGTGTATGTAGGTGTGTAGTTGAGTGTGCAGTGGTGGATTTTAGGTGCTGTCAAATTCTGGTAATACACTATACCAATGGTTTACTAAACTGTTGGTATAGTGTTGAACATATTTTTACCAACATTTTTAGTAAACAATTGGTAAAACATGGAAATACTCCTATATAAAAACGGTTATTTAAACCGTTGGTAAAACATGGAATACACTTCCATCATTGCCGACGGATTGTAAAACCGTTGGCAATCCTCCGATTACACTACCTTCCCCAATGGTTTTAAAAAAACCATTGGTAATGGGATACTACCACACCTTACTTGCCAATGGTTTTCCAAATCTTTGGTATATAGTATACCAACAGTTTGGCAGCCTTTACCAACGGTTTCAAACTGTTGGTACAGGATTAATTTCTAGTAGTGACATGTTTGAACCTCATATATAATAAATATAAGTTTATTATAAATATATTAAAATCCCATAATAATATTTATGATACCATATATTATTTAATTATGATCTTTTATTACTCTTTTATCAATAATTCCTCATTAAAATCATATTTCGGGTAATAACTGCTTTGTCTTTTGTGTATGTTTTGATTTTTTATTTTTGGTCCTATTACTTTGATCATGGTTCAATAATCTCCAAAATTTTAACCATGATATAAATATAATATATATTCATTATATATTTATTTATATTAAACCATAAAAGTTAGATATGGAAAGTGAAGTACACAGTTTATGGAGACGGTAGGTCTTACGTATGCATGAACGTTGCTTCCATTTTCTCAACGAAATGAAAGAATGAAGGGTAGATAATATATTACCATTAAAGAATAATTTTTATATAATATATATATATATATATATATATATAATTTATTTTTATTTAAACATGTCCTTATTACCTTATATGTAAATCATATGTGAAGAACAAATCACATCACTTCGTGAGGTGATAGTTCGCCTTACACACGAACAACATTATCATATTCCCACATAATGGAAATTAAGATGTTATATGTGATATTATAATTAAAAAGTATATTAATATCATAAATATCATATATAAACATTAAATATATCATTATATCTAGTCATGATAGGTGGTGATGGAAAATCAATAACATTGGTTCGTGGGGTGATAATCAGTCGTACACACGATCAATGATTTTGTTTGCTATTTGATGGAGGTGGAGATGGATATAGCTTATTCCATTAATGTAATAACATATCAGTATTTTTTAGATACATATCTTATTATATTATCATATTTTAAGAATATTTTAAGGAGATGGAAGAATAAATAAAACAAAAACACAATTTTAAGAATTTTACCTCTTCTTTAGAGAACCTTTATAGGTTTACACCTAAAGATTTTGTTGGAGGGTTTCCTAATAGAGATAATGCCTATAGGAACTGTATAAGTAATTATGGAAGATATTGGGTAGGTATTGTCCAAAACAATTGGTTTTTAAATTGTTAATAGGGGAGGAGAGGGGTGGCCTTTTATAAGTGGGGGAAAGGACATACTTAGAATTTTTTAAAAGAATATAGTGTACCCACAATTTTTCACATGCCACAAAGATCTAAAATGGTCCATTATAAAAAATTACAGATTATAAGGTATAAATATTTTCATACAATGTGTTTTTTAGAATTTTATAGGTCATTTTATTCCTTATCCTTTTAGTTTAAACCCTGGTAAATTCATTTTAAACTTAACCATGGTCATTAATTTTTACTATTTTTACTATTCATTTTGATAAAAAATTAAGTTGAAATTATAAAATAATATAAATTATTTTTATTCCAAATATGGAATCCATTTTTCAAAATTTCATTCACATAAATGGAAAATTTTAATTTAAAATTTAACCCGTAGGTGCGATGAGAAATCGGTTTTCCAAATAGAAACTATTCAAAGGTTTAAAAAGTTTTTATATCAAAATTAAATATAAAATTGATTCTAGTGACCTAAATTAGATTAATAAATATATAATTGGACTAATTTTTCTTTTAAACCAATTTTAAAATAAAATTAATCTTATATATTCTTTAAATAAAAAGGCAGTTTTAAATTAAAACCAATATTTTACATTATTCATCGAAAAATTAATATTTTCAGAAAAATATAAAAAATTCATCAAAAGATAATTTTGACATATGGATTTAAAAAAAAGTTTATTTTTTCAAATATTTTTTTTATTATTTTTAAAAATTACTTTTATTATTTGTTCACAAAAATCAATAAAACTTTTTTTTAGAAAATAGAATTTTCGAAACATATAAATATTTTACTAAAAAATTAAGTACTAAATATGTTTTCTTTATTTAAAACCATTGTACTTGATATTTAAAATAGTTTCATTCCTATTCATGTTTCCAATTTTAACTGTTAGGAAATAATGTTCATGTTTTAAATAATAATATTAGAATTTTTTTCTAATTTATTAAAACTCAATGTTGCATGTAATGTAAATTATCAATAAAGTTAAATTTATTCAAAAAAATCATAAAATCTTGAGGTGTTACAAAAATGGATTCAAGGAACCATTCCAGAGAAGTCAAGTAGAGGACCAGAGGCTCTCCTGGTATGGACGGCATTAAAATCAATAGTTATACACTATAAAAAATGGCCTGATTAGAGGGGGTTATTTTATAGTTTAGAGGGGGTTACAACCCCCTCTAAACACATTAGTGGTAGTTATGAATAATCTTCACTAATGTGCCCACCTTCTCCTATTAGAGGAGGTTTTGAGGAACCGCTGGTAAAGTATTATCTAGTTTAACAGCAGTTAAATTAGATGGGGTTTAAACCCCCTCTAATTTTGTTCTAGATTTCCATAAATTCATCAATTAGAGGCAGTTTTAACCACCCCTAATGTGTGTAAGAAATTAGAGTTGGTTTCTAACTGCCTCTAATTGAGTCTTAAGAACAATTTTAGGGGCAATTTTAACAAACCCTAATTTTGAAAAATTTAGGGGTAGTTGTGAAAACCACTCCTAAATTCTCTCTTTTTTTAAAACCCTCCCATTATCTCTCATGTTCCCCACACCCTCTTTCCTGGGCCTCATCCTCTATCTCCCTAGTTCCCTATACCCACCCCCTCTTCCCAACTTTTCCCCTACCATTTCGCCCCTCCTATGCCTCCAGATAGTGTCTCGTGCGAGCATGCCAACCCCCCCCCCATAGTTTCATACAGTTCCCCTCCACCAAGAGTCAATGCGGGATCACCTCACTCACCCCCGCCTATCCATACACGTTGTTGACCATTCAGAATGACTTTTTCTAAAATATGAGGCCTTGAGGATTCGATCTGTATTCTCCTTGGGCGAGCGGCCTACACCTGAACCACTATGCTATGTTTTTTTGTTTATATTATGTATATTAGTGTATTTATATATATTTATATATTTATTAAAATAAATATTATTTTCACGATATATTTAAATAAATTAAAAATATAACCTATATATGTATTTATATAAATTATATGTCTACATTTGTATTAATAAATATATTTAAATACATGTATGTATATTTATATAAATATAAATATATATGTATAAATATATTTTATGCACACCTCTATAAATTATATATTTACATATATTTAAATAAAATTATGCATATATGTATTTATAAGTACATTTATATCAAACACACACATGAACACAAATGTGTATTTATATATTTATTTACAAATATTTATACTTATTTTCATACATGTATATATATTTATATATTACCCAAATATTTTATGAAAATATGTATATTATATTTATACATACACAATTAAAATATATATATATATATATTGTATATTTATATGAATGCAATATATTATATATTTTAAAAATACATTTATATGTATACAACTAGTACTCCGCCCGTGCACAAGCACGGGAATATTAATTTTTCTTTTAAATCATATGGTTCTACATCTAAAATAATTGTGTGGACATAGAAACCAAAAAACCGAAAAAAGATTGAAGACAAAGCAATTTAAACACTGAAATAGTGAAACATCAAATAGTTGGGAGAAAAAATAGATTGTCTAGACAGATATATGAAGAGGAATGAAAAGGAAAAAACATGATTTAAAGATAAAAAAATATGATGTGTCATAAATTATATATTAATGGAATGAAACATTTTTTTACTGTAGAGAAATCAAAAAACCGATGCGATGGTCCAGCACTTTTGGATGTTGATTGATTGCAAATTCATTTCCTGCAAAAGTTTAACATAGCTCATAAAAAAAGATTAAAATATAGATATTGTACAAAAACCACTCACCCAGCACAAATGAGTATGAAATTAATTTTCCAACAAACCTGATTAAAATTTTTTCAGAGTTTCTCATTCATAAAATTGATTCAAAGTTGTTCAAAACTGCATGGTAATAAAAAAATTAAGAACTTTAAGTAAAATGTATCATGAATTGTATAAGAAACCCTTAATAACTAATAAAGGTCCAACTCCAAAAGTAGATTAAAGGCAGCACCCACAGAAGTATACTGAATTATCAATAATAACATAACTACACAACAAAAATCATAAAAATCCAATGTAAAATATTCATCGTAATGATGATAGGCAGGTATCTCTATATATGCATGTAAACATGGAAATTTTGTGAATAAGAAGAAATATGCTCAAAACAGTCAACAACAAATGCATGGGGAAAATTTTTAACAGTACTATGACATATTTTTTCCCCAGTGGACTCATTTTTATCATATTCAAACAAAAATCAAACCAGTTAATCACCTATTTGTCTTGAAATGTTCAAACCCATATATATCAAGTACCCTGATTACCGACTTTGCATCTGGGTGATGAGCAATAGAAGTACTATTCACAATCCTGCAAACATTTTTCAATTTATAACTTTATAACACATTGATGACATAGAACGGAACATAATGAAGAGTGAAAACATAAAGTGTAAATAACGATCATTAAAAAAAAAATTGACAATGAATAAAAACCAAGCTTAGAAATGAAATAACCTTGAGTAAACTTTCTCTGCCAATGCATCTCTGCTTACAACTGTAGTATTTAGATCCTAACATATTGTGATGGTTTTTTCTTGAGTTACAATTATATGGTTGTAGAGTGAATCTGGAAGAGCCTGTGGGTAACACCTGAAGAAATTTAATTACAAAGTCAAATTTCCATAAATAAATCAATGGTGGTGAAAACAGGTGGTATGCATACTAAACCAAAAACTTGCATGAAAAGCTCTGCAGATATATTTATATGAAACATGAACATTTAATCCTTTGTATTTGATGAGTCCATTTCCTCCACTTTCAGAAGTTCAATGTTACCTTAATGTTAAACTCCAGCAACAACACGGAATATCACATACTAATCATAAAGAAACAATTGAAAAAAGCATATTACTGGATTTGATTTTTTAAGAAACAGACCCATTATTAAATATAATTTAATACTGACATCTCCTCATCAATGCTTATAGTTTCTAAAACTAACCTTGATAAGATGATCCATCCTTTAAAGATAAAAACTACTAGCCTTTTTGTAGAGTATTATCCATCCTTAAGAGATAAAAACTAATTTAGGGGTTTTATAACAACAGAATTGGCATCTACATAGAGTAGGAAAACAGATGCCTAAAACTGCTTCAAGAAAGCTCAAATAGAATAGCAAGCAGTAGATAGAAAAACAGAAGTCAAAAACCCAACATAGCTTCACAAAATGATGCTGAAACCCGCACAACAGACTAAAAAGTAGTACAGAAGTGATCGGACCTGTTCAAATCATCATGAGAAGTCTTCTATAATCTAAAAGTAGTACAAAGAAACACCAAGATCACCAATCAGGTAGTGTATTTGTAAAATATCCAAGCATGTATCAAATAAAAGGTAGGCAGTCCTTCAGCATCTGATCACACACTACTTAAAAACTGCAACATATCAAAAGCAATATACAGAACAGATTAAGCCTAGAAAATCAGAGCAGAATGAGGGTAATATAGGTATGATGAAGCATCAAGGTCTAGATTACCAAATAGCCGATGCAGGTCTTCAAAGTTTTTCATAGAAAGATAAAAAAAGCAATGAAACAGTCAAAGAAAGAGGCAAAGCAGTCAAAGACTACAATTGGTACCTAAAAGAAAGAGGAAAATCGAAAATAATAAATCCATCATGAATTTAATCTTCACTGTGACCTGAGTAGAATAAATATTTTTAGTTGTTTCAACATACCCAGCATCAGTGTTCCAATATAATCCTAAAGGTACACAAGTTTCATGTTAATTCCATGCAATGATAAAATTAATATGAAAATAATGTTGTATGTTTTATCAAATAATAAAGAAATACAATTTCATGAAACAGATAAAAAATGGAAAGACTGGGCTTCCCAAACTTGTTTAGCATGTTTTGTTTATAATTGAAAATGTTTGATGAAAAGTATATTCAGAAAATGAAAAAATTCATTTAAATATTCAAAATTATAGAGACAGTAAGAATACCTACTACTAATTCTGATTCAACATAAACAGATATACCCACATACATGGATGTGGTAAAATGAAATAAGTAACCTATAGAAGCATGATTAGATTCAAGAACAATGTAATGAAGTTGAACACATTTAGAGGCAGTAAGAGTGCCTAAACAGAAATACACACATACATTGATATGGGGAAATGAAAAATCTCTGGTATACCTGCATGAATTTTGGTAGGAATGATGTAATAAAATTGAATTCATCATTTGGTAGTAATACCAAATGCAACTGAAAAATGTTTGACCATAAAATGAAATACACACATGGATGGATGTGGGATATTATAAAAGGTTAGATGTACCTGTATGAATAGATCTAGGATAAGTATACCTATATGAGATTAGTAAGAGTGTATGCAACTTAAATCTGCTTAAACATAAATAGAAATACATAGATACATGGATGAGGGAAAATGAATAATGTAAGCTATACCTATATGAGATTAGTCTGGTTGACTAATGAACATTGTCTAATGATCAACTACACCTTTAAAAGCACAAATATTTTTCTATGTCTGTCTTATAGTAAAAGTTAAACGACATATGTGGATTTTAACATTGTCTTAATATGAAAGAATATAGAAAAATAATTTATATAAAGTTAAAGTAAAAGAAAGATTAAAACACAGATATAGCGAATGAGCAATGAAAGGGTAACATAACAAAGTTTCAATGTCATCAAACAAACAGATAGTCTTTCGTTTCCAGAATCAGAGCATCAAAAATGAAATACTGTTTTAGTACTATAGAAAATTTTCACAGTAGACATAGGGATCCAGATTATCAATATCAGAATCCAAGGCCTGTAGACTTTAGATGGTGTCCGGAAAATGCGCATTATCCATCCTTGATATAACCAACGATAAGCAGTTAGTTGCTACATTCAGTCCCCCTATTGAATTTTTCCATTGTTGGCACGTCGAGGTGAGTACAATGACTTGATGATCCCAGGCTGTCCTCACATTTATGCAGATTATGTTGAATCTATTCTTTAGTTTCAAAATCTGATAGGAGGTTTTTCTACATGATGAAAAAATGGCACATTAATATGTAGGGAACCATCAAAGAGATGTGTAATTGGTGAAACAGAATACAATAGTTTATAATAAGAATGACTGTCAGTCGATAAATCTGGAAATATTATAATAGTTAATCTAGGAAAGATTATTTTACTTGAGTAGATGAGACATCTGAGACCGATACAGCTACTATTGAGCTACCGTAAGAAGTAGATCCCCCAGCATCATGATATAGCTATAAGGTAAAGCAGAAAAGAGTATTAGACTATAGTATATCATGTTTTGGTTTACAGTATTTGGAATATTCTAAATGTTACACACTGGTATATTTTCAATACCACTACCCAACTCTGAAGACCCATTGTTCTGATGTGTCTGTGTTTTCAGAAAGAGAACAAATAAGTTTAATATAAATAGTGGTATAGTATGTTGAGAGTGATGAAATTTATTACCTATTTTTGGTCTAAGGTGTCACTGAAACTACGAATGAACATTTCATTATCACTGATAGAAAGAACTTTGTATCTATTTTGTTAAAATGAATGATAACAGTTTTGAATATTGAAAGTAGTTACATCAATTGAGAATAAGAAATTATTTGACTTGAATAATTCCAACTGAGGAGGGAAACCAAACTCATCGTTATCCTAATTTAAAAATGATAACAGCTGTTAGTTGTCATATAGCAGAAATAAGGTTAGATGTTAAAAAAAGATGCTCCTACCTGTATCAGAGTATCTCTTAACTTTTCAGTTGTTTCATGTATGAACTACATAACTTGTTTGTCAAACAGAACAACTGAAAATGAGGCTGTATTATCTGCAACCATGAGCTGTACCCTAAATTTGTTCATTGTGTTTTTAAGAAAGTAAAATCAGCGGAAGAAACTATATTCCATCAGTACCACCAAGTTGATTTGTCAAACAATTTACAAATCATAGAGTTGTTGACCTGGCAGTGGTAGTATTAAGAGATAACTTGCATTTGTGGCACCATAATCTTCCATCTAAACTGTGAACCTTTTTCATGAAAGAGTCACAGGACTCATAAAACCAGTTGTGGGTGATTTGAATATTTTGTACTGTTTCTGAAATTAAGCATCTTGTAGCCTACAACAGAGGGTTTACAATGCATAATTCTTAATAAAACAAATAATAAGTTTAAAGTAACAGTAACTGAAAATTGACATATTAAAATTAAATACTTAGTTATTACCTGTTGAATGTTTTTGACATCAGAAATGTATTTTTTTTACTCCAATATAGTACTTCTGTAGTGGGGTCTGGAATAGTTTATGGTGGACTCTGTAACTGGGATGGCAATATGAACCCAAACCTAAAGACATTCGTTATAGGAAAAAAATAAACAGTCGTCATATAATTTTTTATAACTATGATCAACGAATAACCGAGAACTAAATGTATGACATATTAACAATACACAGTAAACCTGTTTCTAAAACTGTCAACTTCTGCAATGTCCAGGTTGTACAAAATCTTTGTTTCTTGAATAGTAGTTGTCACAATAACAGTTCTTTTACAGTATATGCGAACAATTTTAGTCAACCTAATGTTGAAGATACATATAAAAACAACTGATCTACAAAACAAAAATTTTTAAATTGTGGACAGATACTATACTGCTTAATTTTTTAACCCGGACGAGTTGTAAGATCAAAATGTTAGGTGAGTCTTTCCGTTGATCCAAATAAGATGACATTTCAGTAGAATAAATGCCCCATAAGCTGCATTGAATCTGTAGACCTCTGTAAGGGAAAAATTAGCACTGTTTTTTAATGTCATATAAAGTTGAAATGTCACAGTAATACAAAATTTAAAGCACTTCTCATCCTCAATAAGAATCTGCATCCTGAGGTTTGAATTGCCCATTGATTGTAGTGGTTGGGAGCATCACAGAATCCCAATGATTTCTAAACCATAGAACACAGAAAGAATAACAATGAAGAGGAGTTAGATTGATTTGGAAAACACTATATTGATGACTCTGTAACTATTGAATACAGGAGTATATAAATGCACTGTAATGGTAGTATACCTATTAGGTTATCTTCAGGTACATTCCTTTGAGCAATGTCATTAAATGAAGTGAAATTAAAACTGAATAGTGGGAGTTGTGCATCATAAGGACGAAGAAATGTTGTTGATGTGAACATCAATCGGCATGAATGTCTAGTTTCCAAGTAACATCCTTGATTTGAAGCAATTTGAAAGTTTTGAATGTAATAGCATAATCCTTCATGCAGAATATCTTTGAACTTAGAGATAAGATGACGGTTCGTAATTGAACATTGTATCTTTATTCCCTGAAAACAGTAAATATAATAGTGGTTGTAATAGAGATATAATATTTGACAGAAGACATAGATATAATTGAACATATTGCTATACCATATGTTTTTAAAAATAAGGTGTTGTTAGAAACACATACCTCTATATCTCCAAGTATGAAATTGATAGCAATGACATTATTGTTGTTCTTTGATGAAGAATTGCACCAAATGTTCAACACATGAACATGTATATTTAGAGTTTCATTTGACTCAGGATAAATCTCAGACAATGGGGTTATTGATCTGGACATAATTGTTTTATTCTGTACATTTACAATTATTTTAGAAAGATAAATAAATCATAACATAAAGAAGCATTAGAGTTAAAGAGACCGCATTATATAAAAAAATTATAAGATGAATAGTTAAATTCAATTGATACCTATGACGGGTTATCAAATATTTCTTTATAGACAATATTTTTTGTGCAATCATCAGCAGTGTTATGGCTATCTGCAACTATTATTTTCAAACCATTCTGTGAGGTGACCCTAGAAACAGCCACATATAATTGACCATGCGAGAACACAGGGCTGTGTAGAAATAACCCAACTGAAGAGAAATATTTCCCTTGACTCTTATTAATAGTCATAGCATAACATACTTTCAAAGGATATTGCCTTATTTGTAATTTGAAAGGCCATCTATCATCAGATTGTGTCATAGTTAATCTTGGAATGAATGCACAGTACCCCGAATGATAGCCAGTTAAAAAATTTTCTCCAATGACATGGTCTTCCAAGTGTGTAACAATCATGTGAGTTCCATTACACAGACCAACTGATTGATCCACATTTCTTAACAATATGACAGGAACTCCAATTTTCAGGCTAATTTTGTGTGCTGCCAATCCAGAGATATTAATACCATTTAAATACTCAGAGGTGTATATATTCTCTGGCCTATCAGAATCGAAACTCGCATTGCAAACACTGTCTGAGATGAAGTAGTCTCTGCTTTCAGAATTTGTGAGAGATAGCATGTAGTCATTGATTTCTTGAACAGCATCACGTGTTGGAGCTAGAATCACTCTGTCCTTTAGAAAGCATACATCATTGTAATGATCTATGAAATCAAGATATGTGAAGTCAACAATTGATGTCAATGCATTATCAGGTGATTTTAGAAGATAATTTGATGTAATATGAATTATTTATTCACCATCATCAGGTTGTCCAGTGTTACCATCACCAATATCTAAAACCCACTTTGAAAATGTTTGTAAGTCATCTGAATCATTATTGGCAGTCCCAGAATGCAATCGCATATTTTTTGTTAGAGTTAAGATTGTACATCGTTTCCAAAGATATGATGACTTAATACTTGCAAAAACAATATCATTTCAGTTACCACCTGGTATAACTGGTAATATTTGATGGAAATCACCACCCAATACAATTGTGATACCTCCATACTGTAAAGATGTTGCGTTGACATTTTTTGTTGTCATTATATCTCTCAGGGTACGGTCAAGAGCCTTAAAGCAGTACTTGTGAACCATGGATGCCTCATCCCAAATAATCAGTTTTGTAACATGTAATAGCTGTGCTAACTCACTCCCTTATTGAATATTGCAAACAGATTTCTCATTAACAGAGATTGGAATACGAAATTTAGAATGTGTCTTCCGTCCACCAGGAAGAAGTAGTGATGATATTCTACTTGAAGCTAATGCCAGAACAATACTTCCCTCTGAGCGTAGCAAAGATGTGAGTACTCTCCAGATAAATTTTTTACCAGTCCCTCCATACCCATGCAAGAAGAAAAAACCCCCACATGCAGTTTATATTGAAGACAAAATGAAATTGATCACATTTTTTTGTTCAATGGTAAGCATACCCTGTAAATTTATGTAATAATTTCGAAGATCTTCTTTGTTGTAGTTTAGTTCTTCCAAAACAGAACGATTTGTATGAGTTTCAATTACAAATTCAGGAATATTCATAGGGGGAAAACACTGAAGAGATCTATCGTTGCTTCGTAAAATGTCATCTATTTCTTGCAGAGAAAAAATGTGCTTCTCTTCATCAGTGAGTGTGAAATCTATATAAAAATTGAAACATATTTAAAGGGGTGGATGGATGGAATGGTAAGTATTTAATTACAAATTGTAGAGTAAGTAAATAGCAGTATGGAATAGCATGAAATGAAAAAGTAAAATCACTTTGGATAAAATATGTATATTATCTTAGAAATATGTCAATATATTGCTCAGAATTTGAAAGCAGGATGGTTCCACAAAAGTATTAAAGAGAGAACTAACATATATTAGGACTGACAGTATAATTAAATTTTTTGAGTAAATATATCAACATAATTTCAAACTGCATGACATACAGAAAAATAGAACTTGTCAATCAATTAGTTAATCGTGCATAGATTTAGAGAACATTTTAATTATGAAAGCAACAGAATCCTTCACTTTTATTATATAAATACACCGAAACATTATCAGTACATTACAGGGACTACTAAATCATTTAAAAATAGGATGTATAGAACATTCTACAGAAACATATGAATGTGCATTTACATTATAGACATCATAATAAAAAAATGCATGATAGACATGCAGTTTTTTCGTAGAACTGTGCAGCAACATGTACAGAACATAACATGGACTAATGGAAAATTATCTAAGTGTGCAAAAACATGTAGGTAGAACCATGTCATTTAAAAATCTGCAAATACATGGAGTTCTTGTAATGTATAAGAATGTATGTCATAGGCTGTATTGAAATCTTTATAGAATCATATGAAAACGGTAAATTATTAATATAACAAAGGATTACAGATGCAATATACAATGAATTAATTAAAAATTACAGGTACTACATGGAAAATTTGACTATAATGATATAATCCAGCAATATAAATTTCATCTATGAGTATACAAAAGTGGCTACCATTTGAAATGTGTTCATCTGAGACAAAATTTTAATAGAATCAACTGGTTAACAATATATAAAGTGTTACAGAAATAGCTACATGGAATCTTTAAACTAACAGCTCACAGATGCAATGATCACGCTAGTGATGTTTATTGGTTCACAGAAAAAACAATATATTTGTAGCAAATACATAAATAAAACATTAAAGTAATGATGTAATAATAAGTAGTAGTTGATAAATTTCAATGTGTACCTCTCATTTGAAGCCTTTGTCTCTGATAATATAAGATATCTTCCGAGAGAATATTGTAGGTTTCTTTCCAAACTAAATCAAGGAGAGACATGCTATTTGAGATTAGCATGCATAAAAATAGTCTGTGTAGATAGTGGCCCATTCCCCATGTTGAGACCTCTTTAAGAGCGTCAATGAATTCTTGGTCATTAGCTAATAATTCCATAGTAGAACAGGACTCCCTAAAAGTGCCATAAGTAATGTTGTTGACAGTTTTCAAATCCTCATATGATGTTGCATCTCGGATTTTTGTCATAAGAATTCATAGATAGTATAGCTCTCCAATGGTAGGAAGAACATAATAGAGTCGACCAATACTAAAACCCTATTTTCTGGGATGCCACATTTTGTCTTGACTACGGAATACATACCTAGTTGGTTATTCTGTGAAAGTTAAACTTCTACCTTCTGGGAACGACACATTTGATTTAAACCATGACGTGAACATTGTTTCACCAACATTTAAGTCAGTTAGTAAATCTTCAATTTTTTCATCGTCTTTGTATGTCACAGAATTTTTCCCCAGTAAATGATAATGTAGCCTATCGACAGGTGGATATCTGTAATGGATATCGTAAGAGAAGATCCGCCAGGAAGCCTCATAAGGTGATATGTAGCGACAGTTGTAATACATCTTTATCTCATCAACAGTGTTGTCTAATAAGTCTTTGTTGTTGCTTTCATATAGTGTTGTTGTTACATGATCATTTCCTTTGCTTATATATTTAAAGAGATACTTGATATAAGATGACTGGTTTCACACTTCAATATTGATATGGTCTTGATACTTGAGTAGCAAAACTGGATTTTATGGTACCACAAAACGATTATCCAAATCAACACCATTTTTATGGATTGTTCTTCTGTCATCTCTTATACGATATATGACATAACCATCGTCATATACTGTTGTATCTCTGGAAAATCTTTTAGGAAAGAACTTAGATCATTTTCCATTTTTCATACAAGGAGAAGAATGTCTGGCATCACCACATGGGTCGTGGAGCATATAGTTTTTAACAGTTTCATGTAGTCTTGGGTAGGCAACTTTATCTAGAATCTTAGCGGACACCACTTTGTTAACATCTGATGGAGTGATAATTTTGTTTTCATGACAAAGAAACAATAAAATGTGTACATATGGAAAACCACATTTCTATAATTCAATGGTTCGAACAACTATAATGGAAATAGAATAGATTACGTTGATTTAGTATTAGGTGATGTAATAATAAAGATTAAGGTAAAAATATTGTACGATTAAAATTGATATTATAAGGTAAACATATGAAACTATATAAAATGATCTTACCTGTCCTAGATTTTCGGAAGATACAATGTTCTCTTAAATCTTTCAGAAGATGTTCAACCTTTATATTGAATACTCAAGATAGTAATTGTGGACAGTTAGCTGGATGAAGATTATTTTGTCTAACAAATCGACTGATTTCAGGCCACATTGGGTTACATGTAAACGTTAGGAACAAATCTGGATACCCTTTCCAATTACAAATTGACATTGCATCTTGGTAATTTTGAATCATATATCTTGGACCACTAGTAAAAGATGAGGGAAAAATGATGCGCTTTCCGCAAGAGGACCCTTCTCGGTCACCTCGAAGGAATGCATCTTGAAAACCATTGTATAGTTAGACCCGTAGTCGCTTCTGGTTGAAACGAATAAATGATAGTCTCTGTGACTCAATCATTGTGTAAGCATCGATGACAAATTGTTGTAGTAATCGTCTGGAATGCAGAAAAGTGGATGATTCAATGTCACGGAACTGCAAGTGGAATGATAAGTATTCTCTCATTGTTACCTTTATTATCTTTGCACTGGTTTTGACTGGTGTAGCGTGATGCATTACGTTGTCAACATATCCATCCTGGCCACTAGGGAAAATTAATGGATACTGTAATGGCAGATATAAAGGGTGAAGCTCATCAATTCATTGCAATGCACCAAATTTGTTTTGAATGATGATGTCACGCTCTTTGTTTATATCTTCAATATCACCCACAATAAGCATGGCAATTTCAGATATTGTCAGCAAGTTATATGTCGCATCATTTGTTTGTCTTTTTTTAAGCAGGTGAAGCTTTAAGTTTGGAACATATTCACGATTGAGGACATATTTTGCTGATATGAACTGTTGAGCTAAAGCATTGATCTCATGTAGCATATGTTGCAAATTCTCAACAATACTGAAGTTAATAATTGAGTGAAAATTTTTTCCATCAAAGCTGGAAGACATTTTTGTGTCAAGAAACTATAATAAAAAGCATGAGATTGATATTCATAGCATTGAATTTGAGAAATACCTCATACTACTAACTCTATTTTGGCACTCATGTTCTGTGTCATACACATATAGTTGGGAAAACCTTGGGGGTTGTCCTTCTACTGGGAACAAACTACCTATGTGATGGTAGTTTTTTCCATTTAGTCTGAATATAGTTGGGGCTCGACTGTTGTTCAAAGACCTATCAACCTTCCCACCCATTAACGTGAATGAAAACATAGAATTATAAAGATGCATATGTTCTTGGAAATCTCATTCTTGGGATGAAGTTCTATTCAAAACTAACATCTATAGGTATAGAGGAGGTGATAGCAGTAAATCCAAACCAATATTTCCCATCGAGTAGCATAGAGCAAAATGTTGGATATGTCGGTTGCTGCATTTCCTATTTCTCTCGTCATACCACATAGTAGAGTTACAGTATTGGAAGATATAAGTGGGGTATCCAATATCTATGTATACTAAATGATGGGAAAGAATGTATAAAAAAAAGATATTCAATTTGCATATTCTGTCAATGAATAGCATTCGATTTAAGGAATTAATAATGTAGGATTACTAAAAACATTAACCTGTGTTCTCCGCCATGTCTAGTTGTAATGAGTTTCCTGTAGAAGTCATTGAAATGTAAATATGGTGTGTCCTAACTTGTATAGAATGTTATACTAATTAAATATGAAGTTGTTAGTCAACAAACTGATGTAGTTTGCAGTTTTACTGAAGAAATCAGTATTTTTTGAAGATGTTGCTGAAAATTGTTAGGAGAAATCATGTTGAATAGAATATAACCATCAATAAACTTTAAGTAGTTATAATAAACAAACGACGAAATCTATATTAATGCAGAACAAACTTATAACATACCTGTCAATAATGGAGTACTGTACGTTGGTGCACTACTATTGGGAAGAAAAAAGTTGTACAGAGAGGATAGAGTAAGAATTGAAAATTAATTGACATGTTAAGACATATTTAAGTGTATAACTAATGCATAATTTGTCAGGATGACTACTGCAGATTCAGTGAGATTGTTGTCTGTATTCAGTAGACCTAAAGTAAAAAGTGACATAAGTGTTAGATGATCGCTCATTAAGTGGGTGACCCATATTATGGTCATAAAAGTTGACAGACATCAGACTTACAATAAGATACAGGGGAGAGTGTCTGATGTATTTGTTTTCGTTTGTTTTTTCCGGCAGACAAAGTTGACTCGGCACGCTTTGCAGTTGGTACTATGAACAGATAAGTAACAAATGATGAGTAGTTTAACTTTGATGGAAACATTAATTTTTGTCTACATTTTCTAAAAGAGAAATACCATTAACAGATAGAGGTGATAGTGGTAATCGTCGGACTGTATGTCTGATGGCATTTTCTGATAGTGGTTGAATAATTGGAGAACCGGTGCACACGGTAGAAGGCATTGGAGTACCTACAGTACATGACAACATTTTTATTTTAAAAATTAACAATAAAATCATATAATTATAGAAGTAGAGTTAGTAATTAATTTATTATAAAAAATATATAGTACTCAAAATTTTGTTGACGTTTCTGCATGAGTAGTCTTCTTTGGATCCTTGAGTCTCTAGAGTTTGAAGGGGTATGCATGGATTTGTTGGTTTTCTTTGAATATAATTGTCAAGGTGACTTGATAAATATTTTATGAATAGTTGATAATTTAATATAAAATGATTATCAATAGGAAAACAACATACTTACTAAAGCTCATGTTTAAAAGTTTAATATTAACACAGTATACAGGTAAATGATTGATGGATCCAAGATACATTAAAATAAAAATAATAGATACAATTAATATGTAACAGAAAACATAATGTACAATTAATCGTTTCAAAGCACATTTATGAAGCGATACCTGTGTGACACGATTTGATGTCCTTCAGAAGAAATATGCAGAAGTTTGTTGTCAAAGCAGTAGTATATTATCACCAAGAAGAATTCAGTTATATGTGTTGAGTTTCAATGATGGAATGGAGCAATGAAATATGTCATGTATCCAAAGAAAACCTACAGCAAATAACTATTAAAAAATGGTACATTGAAAGCATATTGTAGTTCTAATGAATGTAACTGTCAATGTCACGCAGAATTGACATTTCAATATACTTGAAATGAAATCTACTATATATTTCAGTTGCATTAAACCTGCAATAGACATCTCATTTGTATAGTTTGATACTACATAAATCAACCGTAACATATAATTTCAGGGAAAATAATAGAGAGCAGTAGTTCATCGTGTTAATAAAATCCCACAGAAACGGTGGTGGTGTTTTTTGGGAGTAATATCTTACCACTGTAGCCTTAGTTGTGGAAGAGACATCTCGTTTGTGGGTTTTAAAGCTAAAAGAGAGTTTCATAATAGAATAACATATCAGGATCCAAAGGTACTTACTTCACGAAGATTGTTGCGGGAGCAGACAAAGCTAGCGGTCGTCCTACCGAATGAAGAATGGACGCTTGTATGCACGTGCTGATGGATTGAGTCTGCAACCTAGCCGAAGAGGAAGATGTGGTCGGTTCTGCGAGAAAGAAGGCAGACGTGCATGTAATTGAAGGTACCTAGATACTCCCGCAAGTGGGTCGCGACAGATCAGGGGGATCTGCGATTCTTGATGGAGGCGATTGAAGATGGAGATGCAATTATGGATGGATGTGATTGAAGCGGGATCCGTGAATGAAGAGAACCCTAGATGGAGGCTCTTGTTGGATGGAACACGGGAGGGGGAGATTCGCGGCCGAGGGTTCCGCGGTAATGGATGAGCAGCGCGGGTTGAGAGGGGTAATATAGGGAAAGGGAAAAGTTTTTTGGAGACGTGGATTGTTTTGGAGGTGACACGTCAGCCGGGAGGTACCCAGGTTTAGAATATATAGTAGATTATATTATATATATATATATATAATATTAATGTTATACATATACATATAATATAATATAATATTTATTTATAGATACAAGTTTATGAATATTTATACATCTATACATATACTTATATTTATATTTATATAGTTCTATCATGTATACACATATATATTTAATATATTAATCATAATACTTATTTGTATATTAATATAAATTTATTTATTCGTATATATATATATATAATGTATTTATATATTTAATAATAGCATATATAAAATACATATGTAATATAATATAATATAATATAATATAATATATATTTATATAATTATTTGTATATACTTACATTTATTTTTATATATATATTGGAATTTATTTAATGTATTTTTATAAAAATATTTATTTAATATATTTATATATTATATTTACAATTTATACAAATATTTATATTATATATAATTAATATTATATGAAATACGATTTACAAAAATATTTTATAAGAAATACAATTTATACAAATATTTGTATAATGTTATATGAAATACGATTTTATATTATATATAATTAATTTGTATATTATATATAACTAATATTATATGAAATATAATTTATAAAAATATATAATTAATATTAAATGAATTAAAATTTATAAAAATATTTATATAATGTATTTCAATGCATATATTTATTATTATGTATATTAATATATTTTTATTTCAATAAATATAATTGTATAATAATGCGTATATTAATATATATTTATTTTTATAAATTTTATTTCATATATTATTAATTATATATAATATAAAATCATAATCATATTATTTAAAAATATATTTATTATTATTATTATATAAATTATGAAAAATAAAAGCTTGAGTTTTTATATGGTATATTTTTTAAAATAAATTTTATTTATGTATATATTTATATAATATGTTGGTGATTTTATATTATATATAATTAATATTATATGAAATACAATTTATAAAAATAAATATATATTAATGTATATGATATTATACAATTATATTTATGCATACATATAAATAAAATTAAATACAATCATATAAATATTTTATATAATATCTTTATATAATGTATTTGAATATGTTTATATATAGTGTTTTAATTATATACATATATATACATATATATATTATGGGATTTATTTATTTTTTAATAGTTGGGGTTCACAACCCCCTCTAATCTCTAAAATTAGAGGGGGTTTTGAACCTCCTCTAATGTAAAGGCTTTAGAGTGGGTTAATTTAATACATTAGAGGGATTTTTCAATCCCCCTCTTATTTAAGTCATTAGAGGGGGTTGTGAACTATTACTAATCTCATTGATCAGTGGTAGTTATGAACCCCCTCTATTTTCTTAAATTATAGGGGGTTCAAAACCCCCTCTAAAATTCAATCAGATATTTAAAAAATAATGTTAAAATTTATAGGGGGTTCATAAAGCCCTCTAAATTCAGTGATTAGTAAGATTTTCACATAACCCTCTCTAATTTATATAGAAAATAAATTTAGAGGGGGTTCATAACCACCTCTAAATTCAATGATTAGATAGGGTTGTGCATAACCCCCCCCCCCAAAAAAAATAACCCCCACTAATCTACTATTTTATTTGTAGTTTTATTTGTAGTGATATAATATATTGCTTAATCTCCTCAAAGGTAGTCTGGAAGTCCTCATCCCACTAGTAAATGGTTCCTTTATTCATGATCCTTGAGAAGGGCTTAGAATTGATAGCTATATTTTCAATAAATTGATGAATATAGGTTAAGTGGCCTTGGAGGCCTCACAACTCTCAAAGGTTTCATGGAGGATTCATTTGGTTGATATCCTTTATTTTCTATGGATCAATCTCAATTCCCCTATATCTGACAACGAAGCTGATAAATTTTCCATTGGTAACCCCAAACACACACATCAAGGGGTTCATCTTCAAGTGATGAGAGTGAAGGAAGTTAAACACTTTCTCAAGGTTCTTGAGATGGTTATATAATTGGTAGGAATTGGCCACCTAATCATCCTCATAATAATATACCAGTATCCCTATTAGTGGATTGAAGATATGGTGTATGGAAAAATGGTACGTAGCTTCAGCATTATTCAAACTAAAAGGCATCACCCGGTATCTAAAGGTCACCTAGGGTGATATAAAAGTAGTGTTCTCTTCATCCTTAGGGTCCATCCAGATATTATTATACCCATAATATATGACCATGAAGGAAAGGTCCTGAAACCCATCCATAGAATCGATGAATAGTTCTGTCACTGGAAGGGGGAATTCATCCTTCATGAAATAGTGGTTGAGGTCCTATAAGTTGATATAGACTCTGATATTTCCATTATTTTTATTGACTAGAAAAATATTACTCATCCACCTAGAGTATTGGACCTCTCTAAAGAATTTGGCCTTAATAAGTTTATTATCTTTAGCCTCATCCATGGCACTATGGGAAGAGTGCATCTTTCTGGGAGGTTGTTTGAACCTGTGGTGAAAACTGGGAGTCCAAGGTGAAAAAAAAAACCTAGGGATCGAGGCCTAGAATCTCATTATAGATCTAGGAGAACACGTCACAATGATTCTTTAGGAAGGCCACATATTTTTTTTGTTCCTATGGAGGTATGGTTGTGTTGATTAGTGTCAACTTTGAAATTTACCCAGTGTTGAGGTTTACCTATGTCAACTAATCTATAGTGGTGGAGGCACCCTCTTCAAAGGTAGGGGAATCCTCAAGATCTTGTTCATCATCTGATATATAAGGATCAGAGGGAGGAATAAACTCTTTTGAAACTATAGATCTGGGTACAGCATTGGAGCCCGATATGATGGGGGAAGAGTCTTCAACAAGGGGGGTTTTCTTTGCATAGACTACACCGACAAAGTATGACAAGTCAATTCCATGCAGTTTTTAACTATGAGGTCCACTCCCAATATCGAATTAATGATGAAGGGATGACTTACATTGAGTCATTCCCTATTTTTATAAAATGTAAGAATGTTATGGATCGGTGTCCATGGATTGAAATTCTCAGTACTTTATAGGGGTAGGTCCTCTTGGTACTTGTCAGTCCTATCCAACATAGGAGTACAAGGTAATTTTTCATTACTCTTACTTGGGGAATATGAAAAAACTTTTCAGTTCTTGTGTTATGGATTACAATCAATGGATTGGGAGGATGAATCTATCTTTCAAGTCTGTCCAAGGATCTGTTGCAGTGGTTGTCAGGTCATTGGGGGAATTGATATGCTTGAAACTGTCAATTTTGGGTTGTTTTCCTTCCCTTTTGCAGTACCTTAAGTCTTGGTAACATGTCTCAAAAGAGTTAAAGGGATAATTATCACCATGTATTACCCTTACACAACCATCGAAGGGGTATTTGAGGCACTGGTGGTATAAAGAGGGGACCACTGCGTGTAGATGGATTCAGGACCTTCCTAGTAGGGTGTTGTAGTTCGTATCCTATGAGACCACCATAAATTTATTGATTTCTTCTAGGACATAAAATTGGATCTTTAACCTAATCATTCCATGCAAATTCTTCTCAATTTTATCATACCCCTTAATTGTTAGGTTAGAGGGGATCAAGTCCTCTTTCATGATCCCCATATTATGGAGTGTTTTAAGTTATTATGAGATTGATCTTGAAGATAGTATCCACTAGGTAGTGGAGGATTTCCATGATATTGAACTATCTTATGATATACAATGGGAATATTTTCCCCTAAATGGTATCACCCTCAAATTATTTGAAAAATGAAATGATGGCCAAACATTCTTCTCATTCATATTCTTCTATATAAGAGGCCTTAGAAGTAGCTACATCAATTTCAAACTAAAGGGGGATCTTCAAAGCTTCAATAAGGGCCTTACAAATATTGTTTGATAGACAGAGTGCATTGCATATCGAGAGCCTCATTGGTATGATGGAAAGTTGTTTTATCATTTCGTATTTCCATGAGAGGGGAATGTTTTTCTATAGAGGTTCATTATTTAATAGGGAGTGTAGAAAGCACCATTGGATGAGGCGTTGAGGTATGGATGGTTCTAGCAGTACTCTATTGTTGGTTAGCTAGTTTTCCTTGAACACCTAATGTTTGGGAACCAAATGGTTGAGTTTGGGACCTGGATATACATGGATAATCATGGTGTGGTTGGATAAGTTGCATGGTCAACTAATACAGTCGGTTGCGGAGGTGCACCCAATGAAGCATCCTGGGATGGTTGTTCTTTTTTATTCCTACATGAGGCCTAATGTCTAGTTTTAGTATCAGGTATAGAATGATTTGAGGTCCTATTCTAGATATTCCACCTACCACTGTGTCCCCTACCTATCCTTCGATGTAATCATCTTGAGGAGCTTGAGGGGGTCACATGGCCCTCCTTATCACTGAGTATCGTATAAAAATCCACTAGTTCAATAGTGTTCACATAGGTGTACTCTTTTTCCTCGTCGATAAAATACTGAAATGATGGATGCACTCTAAGTGTGTCCCCCCAATTCAGTATGCATTAAGTCGCTAAGGGTGTGGACTAGTTTTGGAACTATTGAGGGACTCTAATTCCCCTTACGCTATTAATGCCTACTCTTTTAATACATAGAATCCTACGATACATATGTGGAATAGAATCTGAGGGAGACGCGATAACTGCATATGGTTTTTGTATACTCAAGAAATAATGGATAATATTATGGGAATGAATTACTATTTTTCAATCTAAACAGTCATTATACTTCTTCATTCTATGATCAGGGGCTTGTTTTCACTCATTGGGGTCATTTCAATCACTTTTTGGGTCAGGATAAACATGTTCTTCCTAAGCTAGGACATCTCCAAATTTGACTAGGTCATGGTCCACCCAGTTTTAGAGAAAATATTTGACAATAAATCATTATTTGATGGTTTTATCAAGAATCATGTGGTATGGGTAGCGAATAGCATAGTTAGTATGGTCGGCCTCTTAGGGTCTCTTTTATTTTGGAAATTCCTAGATTCCCTTTTCTAGGTCATGGATGAAGTAACTTACGACCTTTGTATCCTTGAATGGGTAGGTCTTTCTCTTTTTATCTAGGAAAGGAATTTTGTGCCCCTGGACCTAACAGGGGGTTGGGGAAACATTCTCTTAGTGATTTTGATCCTGAAAAGTATTCAATTTAAGTGGTTACACTTGATGAGGATACACTTTGTGAGGTTCATATATTAAAGGGTCATGTAGGTGAACCAGTTCAAGAGCCTATACATGCATGGATGTAGCCATTTTTACTTTCAAAGGCCTTCACACTGGAGCTTGAAAGGTTAATGGGTGTGACTGATACTTGGTCCACTATATGTATTCTTCTAGATTCTGGGGTTTTTCAAAAAACTCTTAAAATCTCCTCAAATAATTTAGAGAAATTAGGTTAGGCACCACCACATCTTTAACATTATCTACACACACTGTTAGAATTTTTTCCTAGAAAATATACATATGAAGAGAGTATGTGAGCCCCTTCCATTAGAAAATGAATTTAGAAACTCTCTCATGATCCCTATACTATCACTTAGAGAGATCCATGATATTGTCCTTATACATAGTAGAGTTAAACTAATATAGAAACTTCTTATAAAGATCCTCCCATATAGTAATAGATCTTGGGGTCAATTGGTTGTACCAAATAAATGTGAGTCCTTCTAGAGTCTGGAAAAAACATCAAATTTTAGTGGCATCCTGCTATTCTAGGGTCCCCAACATTGGGTCTCACTATGAGGGGAATTGGGATAGATGTTGTATCAGATCACTCGTATCATTTAATGGGGTGAATCTTGGATTTCTTAATTCTGATAGTGGGTGCATCTAATCTACACATTACATATACAACTATCCTTCAGGTGGAATTGAGTCTTATTTTCAGAGACTCAAGTCGGGTGATGAGAGAAGTTGACACATAAACCTAGTGAGAATTTTTGGTTACCAGTTCTCTGATTACCTTATTGGATCAGGAGATGGGTGGCTCTAATCTCAAGGTGGATAAGCAAGCTTTTCAAGTGGAGAAATTGACTCATATCTCAATCATTTTACATAGCCACTGGCTTCTACACTGATCAGATATGGGAGGCCAATTAAATAAAATATGGGTGCATGGAAAAGGAGGAATGGGTGCACAAAAATAGGATAAATAAGTTCCTTTTTAATACTATCACAATGATACTTGAAGATAATCTCAGTATTAAGCCTCTTTTAGCCTTCATGATCTTAGAGAAAAGAAACATCCCGGTGTGTGACTCGGTTTCCAATGTGATCTTAGATAGACTGATATACTCAATGAGTCCCTTTTCTTTTTCAATATATCAATGGGAAAGCAGAAATATCACATTAGGGGGACTCCCAAGGCCCAGCACTGGTATCTTCTGATGAGTGTGAGAACCTTTTGGGTGATTCACCTAGTACTATGCCACCTCTTGGGGTGGGTTCTCTCTATCATACCCTACATTAATGTTTCGGTATCTTAGAACCTCGGGAGGGTTGATGCTGATGAAATTCACCATGGAGGTTTTCATATAATGACTTTCACTATAAATGGGTGGGTTGGACTGATGATCCCATTATTGTCATGGGATAGGGCTGAAATGGAGGGCGGCATACTACCCTTGGCCTCTAATCTACACATGTTGGGATGACTCTTCCATGACTCACTGAAACATAGTGAGTCCCATAACACAGGTCTATTTTAATTTTTGGTAGTATCCATTCGATTCAAGGCACTGGGTTACTGGGATCACTATGATGTCAACCCTCTTACACTATTGGTGGATGAGATTGAGATGTTTATAACTTCCTGAGTAAATCAACCGGAATTCCTGAAGGTGGTTGAGTTTCTCCAAAATATTATAGTAGAATAATTCCACTTGGTCCTTAGTAAAGGAATACAAGATGATAAAATTCAGGTTTACAGGTTTCCAAAATGTTATTGACAACTTTTCAGTGTTCAGGATCCCCACAAGTCATCATTCTCATTACACGAAAGATTATCTTGTTCCTGGTCGTCCCAAACCCCAACTAGAATTAGCCGAGAAACTGGAAGTGGAATTGATGTAGACCTATTTTACTAATAAATTTCTAGTATATGGTGAATCACATAGGCCAATATTCTACTGAATATTGTAATTTATTTCGATGGTTGGTCCAACATCAATATCATGTCCATATAGGATGGGGTGTTCACAACTTCCTCATGAGCGAGAGCAGTAACATCTCCCTGGGGCTCAACAGAGTGTTCACCATCATCTAAGGGAATCAATCTAGACTCTAATTTCTCTCTCACTTCTATAATGGAGGTTGAGAGGAGTAAAGATGATGGTAGTAGATACGATTGCACTGTGAGCCCTTGGAAGGAGGCTAGAACATCCTCCACTTGCAGGTAACTATGGATGTATTTATGGATTTTTTAGACCTCAGATTCAAGGATTATTATCCTTAGGTGATAGGATTCTTCCTTTATCTCTAGTGGTGGAGGTGACGGATCCTTCATTGAGTCATCTTTCATATCAAATTTTGATAGATCGATGGTGACATGGCCCTTTCCATGGTTCTTCTTCTGATGGTATGGGGGTTCCCGAAGCACAGATTACTAGGATTTTCTTGGGTTTATTCCATGCACATTGCAACCTGTGTCATGAGCATATCCTCCATGATGGTTGCTTGTTCTTCTACCTTTGGATGGGTTTAAGGATCATGTTATATCTTTATCATGAGAAGAACATGTTCATTGGCTATTAATAGTGTGGGGAGGACCTTTTTAGTGAAATTATTCATCACAGGATGGCCTGTAATGGATTTTGGGGGTTTCCACAATTAGGATAGTCAATCCAATATGCCTAATATGAGGTTGGGGTCTCAATACCAAGTGGGTAAATATGGGTCCCTATGAATTAGTTTTGTGGGAAAGGTAAGATGCGTTGGTGGTGGTTGGGGCCATTGGAGTTGGATAAGAGGCCTCCTGAAAGGTAGGGTTTATAGCATACCTCTGGTGTCAGCATCGAGTATTCTAATCCAAATTTGATGGATCAAGGGTGAGGTAGATCTAATTTTCAACCTGCAAGGCTAATTGACATCATCGGCATGGTCAGGTAGGATTCCTCCTAGGTGGCTCCTGGGTGGTGGTCATTGTGGGTGTGACCTATAAATTTCCAACTTCATTGGTGTATGGGGGAAAAATATCAGATAATTCTAGATAGAGGCTCCTGAAATAGTTTTTCATCATGGTTTGGGGGTTTTCCCCCCAATGTAGTTCTCATGGGTTGTAGTGATGGTGTTTCTCCATGGCTTCCAAGTCTTGTCGGTCCATTTCCCTAGTTTTGATGACTCATTCTTTCACATATTGATGAACAAGGGTGTTGATAACCCTCATATGGATGATCTCGGCAAGGGATATGGGGAGAGGGTGCCCAATGGTTATGGAAGAGGTGGCCATTATTGTGGGAGCATAGCGGTGTGGGATTTTTGCACTGTTAATCCCCCTTCCCCTATGCCTATTGGTGGTGGGTCTTCATGCATTCATTGTGACTTGAGTCTTGTAGATATATGGATCCATTAGTCAATAAACACACCATGAAAGTGATTCCCAACATGCCCAACATCATTTTTCCTTCTCTAAGGTGGTGGGAGGATTCAAGTTGATGATACCTCAAACCACGGATTCCCAACGAGCTTCAATTGACCTAGTTGTAGGATAAGAGTTCTGCACTAGGCCCTCTATTTGTTTGGAAAGGTCTTGGTGCTAAATATCTGGATCTATTCATGCTCAAATCTTATAGTTCCCAGCATTACTAGTCTACTCACTTTTGATGGAGAATATTTTTACAACAGATTCACCATTTTTATTTATGAAACTTTTTTTCCATGGAGCACATTGTCATCAAGATGTTCTTTTTTCTTTTCTATATAGTCCGTTATCAAGGTGGGAATCCTCCACCACCATGGTTGGTGATTTTGGCTCCTTGATCTAAATGGGATGATTGGATTTTGTTTCCTCCTACTATGAATTTCTCCTTGGAGATTATCACCTAGTATGGGTCTCCCTTATAGATTTGATTCATGTTCTTGAAACTCATTCACCACGCCATCTCGAGGTAGACATCGGCTAATTATGTTTCTTATCTCTTGATGGGGTAGCAACATGCATTTGAAATAGGTAGTAATGTTGAGAATGTATGATCATTTATGGATGTTGGTAATGTTGGGAATCTTTAAAGGATTTCTCTATTAGAGGACATCTCACATGTGAGAAATCTTAAGCATGGAACCCAAGGCATCCTATGTTTTCCACATGGTAGTTAACACTAGGGGAATAAGTATTTAGAGTATTTTTACCACAATAATCCCATTTTTATTGTATGGGGTATAAATTTTGGATCAGGTCATAGTTTTAATGTCTTATGGGGATATATGGGTCATAGGTTTAACATCTTGTGGGGATATGTGGATCACAAGTTTAACATCTTGTGGGGACAGTTAGGTCACAAAATTAACATCTTGTAGGGATAGTTAGGTCAAAGGTTTAATGTATTGTGGGTATAAGTAGGTTATAGGTTTAAAATCTTGTGGGGATAGGTAAGTCACGGGATTAAAATCTTTTAGGGATAGGTGGGTCATAGTTTTAACATATTTTAGGGAAAGGTAGGTCAGAGGTTAATGTCTTGTAGGGACAATTATGTGGTTAAGTGTGTCCCTGGGGGAGAAGATGGTTGCATTTTAGGGTTTTTTTAAGTGTGTACCTAGGGGATATATGGTCACACTTGAAGGTTTGGTTAAGTTTTTCCCCAAGGGAGAAGATGATCACACTTGAGGGTTTGGTTAAGTGTGTCCTCAGGGGAGAGATGATCATACTTTAGGGTTTAGTTGAGTGTATCTCCAAGGGGGAGATGATCACACTTGAGGTTTTGGTATTGGAGTATCAGAATTGAATCTTAGGGTGGTATCCCAGGTGTTTCATGAAGTTAGGATTGAACCTCGTGGAGGTTTCCTATATACCCTATTAAGATTCGGGGATAAAAACCCATATAGTTTGATTCCACATTTTAATTTCATATGACAGGATCGGTCCATGAAATTTAACATCATTTGGTAAGGATGAACACATCATGAAATAATTAATATCAAGGGATGGTGTGGGTATTATGAATTTAGGAATCCTAAAGTAGTATGATCATCCCATGGTGTGGGAGGACGCATTATCCCATGATGATTGTACATGGGGTATCCTATGTTCATCATGTGTTGAGGATTTTTTTGTATAGTTTAACATCATATTATTAATAAATTAGGCTATACAGTTTTACATCATGCATCTCGAATGTGTTATGGTTCTACACCCAAGGAGACCATTTCTAGGTAGGATATAAATATCTTATATAAGACCTATCTATTAGGAAATGTGGGAATTTTCCATTAATTATTCCTCCTTAGGGGCTTACGCATTTACTGAACATGAACCTTTGGGTGGAGCATGGCATAAACACAACCATAGAGGAGTGTAACTTAGGGGTCTCGATGTTATAGTTCATATAATTAGGACTAAGAGGCATTATGGTGTAAATGATTAGAAGAAAAATTCAAGGTAATGGTCCAATCCGTGCTTGAAGAAAAAGAGGTGGACATAAGGGTTGATTATATTGGTCACATGAGAGATCAGGGTGTGGATAAACCAGTTTTTGATGGAAACAGGGTCCTTGGGAACTCAACTTTTTAAAAAAGGTGTTTTGTGAAAAGAGGCACCATGAAGAGGCCCTAAGGATGGGTTTCATAAAGGTAAAGGTTTGTGGAGGATGAAGGATTTAAAAAGGTTAGGTGTCTCATGAAGGTGCATATTTTTCAAAACAGGGTGACCCTACCTCAGAGTAAATTCTTGGTTACCATGGGGTTGGTTTCATGGAGGATAATTATCTTGAAAAACCCTAATATCTACAAAGTGGTTTCTTCTAACACGAATTTCATGGACCTTTGTGAAAGGTTTCACTACCATGGTTCGAAATTCTCAATAACCCATGGGAGGTAGTTTCATGAAAGATAGATTCCTATCAGAATCCAACTTCTCTCTTTCTCACAAAGGTCAGAGTTTCATGAATTTAGAGCTTTTTGTAGAATCCTAAAGGTCATGTCCCTTGAAAAGTTAGATTGAGAGGGGGTATAGGCATGGAAAAAGGTGTAGAATTCCATTTTTTAAATGTTAATGCCTTGAAAATACATTTTTTGAAGGTTGAAATGGGATGAGGTGTTCCATGAATAGACATACATTGCGCAAAAGTTACTGTCATAAATTATGTGGTGGATCGACAACCTTCACAAGGCACTACTCATTCGTAAAGGTTTTGACCTTTGTGAACACAAACCCTTAAGTAGATTTTTGAGATTTTTTTCCTAAATTTGCTTTGGACTGGCCGTAAATTCCTCAATATCACCCATGACATGTGTATTTAGGCATCAAAACTCATCCATTATATAGGTTCTATTCATTAAATAAAGAGATTCAAGTGTTATTTTCCAACTATGGTCAATCTTAATACATTACAATAATTTATTCTCATTGGGTTATGATCATTTGAACACTTCAAATGATCATGATCAATTTTTTTATCCATAAATTAATTGTCTCAATGATTTAGTATGAATGCATGAAATATCACATATCACATGTCTATCATGCACCATAATAGAAACCAACCATATGATTCTATATAAGCATCTACATTTCCATATCGCTAGCTATAACTTAGGGATATCAAAAATTACAATATCTATATTTTAATTCATTTCCAATAGTTTTTTCTTATGGTATGTTCTTTGAAAATAATGTTGAATCCATATCCTTATTTAAAAAAATTATTTTGGTTTGTTGTAATTCATAGATCCTATTATGTTCAAGTTTATTCAATATTATTATTGCCTTTATTCTTATTTTCTATTATGGTTTTTTATATACAGAACCTGATTTTAGTTCTATAAATTATATAATTGTTAATATGATTTATTCAATTTTCATGTTTTGATTTTGATTTTAGTTGAATCATGTTGTTTACATTTTATTTACTATGTTTATCAGAATTTTTCAAGTTTTTTTTTGTTTTGTTACCACTTACATGTGATTTGATCACTTCTTTTATAATAATTTGTAATTATTGGTTCTATAATTTTATTTATATGAATTTTTTTCTATATATTAGTTACATTTATTAGGAAACTAAAAATATAAAAATCCTTGTTAGATTTTATTTTTTAGTTTTAACAAACCAAATTTTTATCCAATGGATCTTGGATTTTGAATATGAATTGCCACATCAATGCATCATGTAACACTATATCATGCCATGTTCTCTCTAGTTAAGGTAGAGGCCAAAAAAGTACCTAAACCAACCACTTTCTTGAATACTCATTGGTTCTCATATATAACTATGTATAAGATCTACTAGTCCACTATCCCTTTCACGGTTTCCACTAAATGGTACTTTGGTATTTTTTCCAAATAAATAGGATTTTCAATTATCAAATGATTCATAATCGAATGATTCCAATAATACATCCATATAAATTATTTATATGAATTTATCATTTTTATGTTCAAGGAAACGATGCCAAATTTAGGTAGAGTTATAGTAAAACCTTACATTATTATTTTGAAATTTATAGGCAGGAATATCCATATACAAAATGTATAAACCATTAAATATATTCTCTATGCCATAAAATATTTCATTAATATATATAGAACAACTATTTTGTTTAATAATGAATGAAAATATCATTTTTTTAAACAATATATAGAAATATAATTTATTTTTATGTTGGGAACATAATAAATATTCTCCAATTCCATAACTAATCCACTAGGTAGTATTTGATCATAAGTGTTAGTATCTAATGTAGAAACTCTTTCTCCATTTCCAACACATAGATCTTCTTCACCTTTATTTTACTCCCTCCTATCTTTGAGTCTTTTTTTATCAACATAAATTTTTAATACACTCCCGATAACCATTATTGATGAGTCAAAGTTGAATAAATTGGTCTTTATAATATTCACATTCAAATAATTAAAAATATTCTCTTTGAGAGCACTTTTCAACCATAGATACAAATCTATAATTATTTTATAATTAATTCCTATATGAGATCTCAAAATGATAAACATGGTGCATGTTATAAGATGCAATAAAGAAATATCTATGGGTGAGTAACATGTTTTATATATTTTCATAAAGGAACTTTAATGAAAATAATTCCACTAAAATGATAGCCCTATACATCATATCAATTTAGTTATCCAAGATCCATATTTCACTAAGTAATGAATCTGTTATGGGGTTCCCCTCACCAATTTATTTATTTAAATATAAAAACGTTCCAATCATAGAACCTATGAATCTTGGATAGTTGAGTAGAAAACTCTTTTACAAAATCCATCATATGGATATAAACTCAACACTATTTCTCTGGCATCCCAACTCTTTGGGTTTCCCAACTAAGTGTCACCCAAATATCATAATAATATTTAGTTTTCTAACTCTAAGGGTTAACCATTTCCACCATGACTTGAATAAGATAATCCATGGGAACCCGACTATGATAGAACCTACCTGATTAGATGATCGAGGTCTTGACATGTGTTTTATTTAAAATAAATATGATGCTTAGTATTTAAGGGGTCTTCTTTCAAAGAAACGCCAATTTAATACACATAACATTCATATTAAATACATAACTATTACATATCATGCAATATTTACTATCTCATATTATATTCTTATATGAATGCATGATTCTAACAATTTATTTTTTGAATCTATATTCCAACCACCAAATTAATATGTTAAAACTATGTTACACAACCCATAATTTGGGTTACTTACCAAAAATATAAGTTGACACATTAAAATGTATTCAAATTCACCATATTAATAATATTTATGAACCTTAAACTCTACATGAGTAAGCCTGAAGCCATAGATATCCAGCCCCCACCTTTTTAGAACAAGGCATAAGCCTCCAAACTAGTGGGAAGTCTGACCCAAATTCCCTTTATCCAGAGATACTTTACTCAAGAGATAATCCAATACCTCGTAACTCTAAAACCAAATATGTATAAACTATATTAAATAAATAAATTCAAGAAAATAACTTTATTTAAAAACCAAGGTCATATTATATGGAAACTAGATCTTACGTTATCATACCCAGAATATGTTTAGTCAAAAGTTTATACTTTCTATATTTCATTTCCTTAGTTTTGAAAATCATAAACACTTACCTAAAAAATATGTTTTTCTAACTTTATTTTTTCCAAGTATTTTATAATATTTTTGTAGAAAAAAATATTCTCTCAAACATAGAAATCATTATTAACTAAACAAATATAAACCTTTAATACTTGAGTTGAATCCATCATACTGACCATGTTCTTCTCCAATGGACTTACCGTGGTATAGTTCATCAGACTAACTAACATCATATCCATCGAACTATAAATAGTATAGTTCATTGGACTAAATATAGTTAAATTTATCATATTAGTGATATTTTGGTCTATCATATTAACAAGATTCATTTTATTGATATGACCATATCCAGTCTATCGGTGTGACTCCATTAGTCTGATGATATCTAATCTATTAGTGTGATTCTATCGGTATGACCATATCTAATATATCTATGTGACTCCATCAGTATGATGACATCTAGTTTATTGTTGTGACCTTATTTATTCTATCAATGTGGTATAATTTCATCCATCAGACTAACATGTTTTATTCCATCAGAATAATAAGTTTATAATCGGAGTCAGTATTATTTCTACTTGTCAGAATACTTTTTAATAGTACTATAATAGTGCTACAGAATGACATCAGATGAAGATATATTTTGTTGATATTTCAAGTGAATAACATATGAGTCTATTGCAACCGACTCCAAGATTCATGAAAAGTATGACCATTAGAGGGATGCCTATAAATAGGAGTGCATTCGAGGAGCTATGAGCTGATTCTTTTTTCACGTCAACACATTTGAAGATTTCTCCACTCAAACATCTCATTATTATACTTTGTAATATTTCAAAGAGTTTTTGTTCTAAGGAATCCATTATGAGGATTTTAAATTTCTTATAACATTTTTTATTTTTTATTCTCTTTTTCTGCATGAGGTTACGATCTAGGTATTCCTGGGATAGGAAGACTACTATTACTGATCAGGATGATCGAGGGATTTTAGGGTATTGGAAGAAAGATATTATATTGATATTCATATCGAGGGATTTCAGGGTTTTTGAAGATAGAGCTAATACTAATCTTCAAATCGAGGGCTTTCTTAGTGAGAAAATACAGACCTTGTAGTTAAGTTGAAAACTGTTGATATCCTAAGTAATAATTTTTGAATTCCTTAACTCTTAAGTTTAAAGAGTAGATCTATTTTTATAAATATTTAGTAATTTATTCTTACTTTTACATTTATATTTAATTTTACTTATTTATAAAAGTTATATTTTCAATTTTTCAATTTATATTGAAAGTTATACTAAAATTTTCAATGTTCTGATTTATCATACTAGCTTTAAGTCTGATACATATTACTCTAATCATCATACACACACTAAGTCTGATAAACTTGATAAAAAGGTTTTGGGTTTTATGTTCATTCAAATTTTTAAACTGCAATTCACCCAAACCCCTTTTATATCCATCATATATTCTTATGATCCAAAAAATGGTATCAGATCATATTTTACTATTATACTTGTTATTTTTTTACTTTTTAAATCTACTACATGTTTCTAAAGTTCTTACAATTTTTTTATAAATTTATTTATAAATTTTTATTACAGTTAAATATAATTTATAGAAAGAGTTTTGTTTCTATTAATATGGTAGGTTTTAATGTCGATACTCTCAAAAATTTAAATCCTAGAAGACCTCTTATCATTGATGGTACTGATTATGAGTATTGGAGAGATAAGATGAAGAAAATTTTTATAAATACTAGTGTTGAAAATTGTGATATATTGATTGGAAACTATAAGATTCCTGATAAGGAAGTTACTTCCTTTACTAATTGAAAAAAGTTAGAATATAAATTGAATTATAAAGTATGTAATACTATAATTTGTTCTATGAATAGAAAAATTTATAGTCATATATCATCTTTTGAAGATGCTAATGGTATTTAGAAGAAATTAGAGGTAAAAATTTTCATAATTCAAAGGTTATTGAGACTACAAGATCTGTCCTTCGAGCTGATTATCAAGCATTTGATTTCCTACCTAGTGAGTCAATTTGAATGATTCAATAAAGTTTTATGACTATTGTAAATAATTTACAATATCTTAGAGAGAAATATATTATAAATGAGATCTTTAGTTGAGAAAATTATTGAAATCATGCCTGGAGAATTGGGGTCTAAGAGGACTATTATGGATGATACTAGAAGAATTAAAAATCTAACTCTAGATGATTTGATTGGAACCATTATACAGTATATGGTAATATTGAAAAGTGATGTAGAAAATATAAAAAAAATAATGGAGGAGTTTCTTTTTCAACAAATTCTAATGTTTAAAATAAAGTTCAATCTGCTAAGAAAGTTGCAAAGTCTTCTAAGAAGAAGAAAGTTATTATTGAATCAAATAGTAGTTCGTCATAACAATATATTAATTAATTATATAATCTTATGAATAGAATGAACATGATAGTTGGAAATAAGGATTCCCAATATAGATATAAGATTAATCATAAGTAAATAATTGGAATTTGAAACCCAAGTTCAAAAATATGTTCACAAATCAGTTCATAAAAAAGTTAAAAAATCAATACAAAATTATGAAAAGGTTTTTTTAAGAACTTAAAGATATTTTAAAAATAGTTAGAAGAAGAAGAAAAAGGTTAAGAAGAAAAAGAATAAGAAATATCTTTAAATTCATCATTATCCTCTACATATTTGTCAACCCAGTTCGATAAAAAAACTATCATCAGATATTTCTGATAGATTGAAATTTGTGGAATAGTTCATATATTTTTTGGACTCTTGGAATAAATAAATCAGTGAACTGAAATAATAAATTCAAAATATGAAATAATAGAATGCTAGAATTCGATATTTTCAAGAGGATTCCTAAGTCTGAAAGAAGAAAATAAAAATATCAAAATTCTTAAAGAGGAGGGGTTCGGTTTGAAAGATGAAAATTGAAAGTTAATTGTCCTAGAAGAAAAGTTAGTGAATCTCAAGTCCATAGCTATAATGTGTGAGAATAATCAGGAGGATTTATAAGAGATAAAATCTATATTCTATAATCTATACAAGAAAGAATGAACAGTTTCTTTCTGAACTCTTGATGTATTTATAAATCAAACATTTTTAATTATTTATCATTTCAATGAATTATTCTCAAAATATATATTTTTTGAATGTGTTATAATTTTAATTTTTTGTATTTTCTTTCTTTTTATCTTGGATGAATATTTATGCCAACACAATTATTCCTTATTATACTTTCTAACATTTCAAGGAAAATATTTTACTTCCAATATTTATTTTTGAAAATCTCAAAGGGGGAGAAATTATTAAATGGGGAAATTTATTGAGGGGGGAATTTTATCCAAAAAGGAGATCATGTGAAATGTGATAATATGATTAGGGGATTTTATTTTTATTCTTTCAAAGTATTAATATTTCCTATAAAATAAATAATGTTGAACAAAAAGAAGTTATCAAGATAGGGGAAGTTTAGATAAGAAAAGGGGAGACATTTATTATGAAGAAGGTCGTTGATGTTATTAAATGTAAAAAGGGTTTTAAGTTTTTTAAAAGTTAATAGTTTTTCATTTTAAGTGTTGTGTTTTTTTCTTTTCAAAAAGTGGGGATTATTGAGTTGAAAGTTTATACTTTCTATATTTTTATTCCTTGGTTTTGAAAATCACAAACACTTCCTTTAAAACTATTTTATACTAAATTTATTTTTCCCAAGTATTTTAAAATGTTTTTGTAGAAAAAATTTATTCTACTGAACATAGAAATAATTATTAACTAAATGAATATAAAATTTTAATACCCAAGTCTGATCCATTAGACTGACCAAGGTCTAGTCCATCGAATTGACCAAGGTTTGGTTCATTGGACTGACTAAAATATTGTCCATCTTACTAGAAATAGTATAGTCCATCAAACTAATTTGAGTTTAGTTTATCATATTGATAATATTCTGGTCCATCGAATTGAAAAGATTCAATTTATCAGTATGAAAATATCCATTATTTCTATGTGACTCCATCAGTATGATGATATCTAGTCTATCAGTGTGACTCCATTAGTATAGAGATATCTAATATATCAATGTGATTCTGTCGGTATGATGATATCTAGTCTGTCATTGTGATTATATTTAGTTTATTGGTGTTAAAAAAATCATCCATTAGATTAACATGTTTTATTCCATCAGAATAATAAGTTTATAATCAAATTCATTGTTATTCCTACTTTTCAAAATACTTTTTAACAGCATTGTAGTGGTGATATCAAACAACATCATATAAAGATTTAATTTTATGAGCTGTCAAGTGAAGAGAAAATGAGGTTGTTGCAACTAAATTCAAGATTCATGAAAAAATATGATCATTGGAGGGAAGCCTGTAAATAGGAGTGTATTCAAAGAGATGGGAGATGATGCTTTTTTTCAACACAACATGTCTGAATATTTCTCTATTCGAACATCTCATTCTTACACTTTATAATCATTCAAAGATTTTTTTCTTAAGAATCCATTGTGAGTATTTTAAATTTCTTAGAACATTTTTACTTTTGTATTCACTTTTTATAATCAAGGTTGTGATCAAGGGATTCCAGGGATAGTAAGAATATTGATATCAATCAGGCTGACTGAGAGCTTCTAGGGTATTAGAAGATAGATCTTATATCAATATTCATATCGAGGGATTATAAGGTTTTGGAAGACATAGATAATTCCAATATCCAAATCAAGGGCTTTCCTAGTGAGGAAAGACATTCCTTATGATTATATTGAAAACCATGGATATCCTAAGTTAGGATTTATGACTTCCTTAAATCTTAAGGTTAAAGAGTAAATATCTTTTTATAAAGATTTAGTAATTCATTATTACTTTTACTTTTACTTGTTTCTATAATTTATATTTTCCATTTTGAAATTTATATTCAAATTTAGTTATACTAAAATTTTCAATTTTCTAATTTACCGACCAAACTTTAAGTCCAATACATATTACTCTAATCATCAGATGCACACTGATTCCGATAAACATGATAAAGTGCTTTTTGGGTTTTATGTTAGTTTAAATTTTTAAACAAAAATTCACCCCCCCCCCCTCTTGTATCCATCATATACTCTTATGATCCAACAATATATAATGCATGGATTGAAAATTTGTAAGAGGTAATTTATCACATAAATAAGCATATATAATATCCATATTTCTTAAAAATTTTATAAACATGAATATTCAAAAAGGAATAAATAAATAAATAAATACTTTATATAATGTATCGAGTTCCAAAAACCTTTCCTTTTTGATTTTCCTATGGATTGGAAGTGTCTGGAGGGTCATTAGGTCCTTTTATCCTTTTGAAATTTCTTTGTTTTCTCACATGGTCACTTGACTGATCGTGTGGTTGCTTGTTCCTTCTTATGGCCAGTTGATTTTTTCATGCAATCAGTTGGTTTCTTCTTATGGATGATTGGTTTTTTCATGTGGCCATTTGTTTTCTTATTTTGATTGGATGTTTTTTTTCATGGGGTTAGTTATTTTCCTATTACGGTCAATAAGTTTCTTCATATTGTTGGTTGGTTTCTTCTTATGGTCGGTTGGTTTGTTTATGTGGTCATTTGGTTCCTTCTTTTGGTTGGTTGTTTTTTCATGTGGTTAGTTGGTTTCATTTTATGGTTGTTTGGTTCATTCATGTATTCAATTGATTCATTCTTATGGTCAGCCGGTTCCTTCATGTGGTTGGTTGGTTCCTTCATGTGGTCAATTTATTAGCTCCCTGTGGTTGATCCCTTGTCACGAACCAACCCAGATCGACCCTAAACCGGTCACCCGGGTCACCCGATCTGGCCCACGACATGGCCTCAAGCGCGTCTCCCCTTACGCCAGAGGTTGCCGACTAGTGGCGAGGGTGTAAGGTAAGTCAGGGGGAGACTATACCCTCTTATCAAAGTGAAGCAAAGGGACCAAAAATACAGCAACAACAGAAGTAGTGTAAATAATAAGAAAGCAATGGAAAACATTTTTCATTTATAAGGTTTGAATAAAATTGGAGAATGTCAGTTTATATAGGAGATGCATGCATGACATGATAACGATACAATAGAAGCATTAAACCACGCGACATACTTCCACATCAATGAAAAAGTAAATAAACAAAAATCTCAATCCCCGAGGGTGATCTCCATGAGAATCCCGAGCCCCAACTCGGTCCTTTGATCCTAACTCCAAGTACATGAAACAACAACGACAAGGTCCTGCAACCAAATAGAATCTACTCGGGTACCCCAGTGCATTGACGGCCTAAGTAGGGTGTGAGATATATATCTCAGTAGGTTGGAACCACCGGGGTCTAGCCCACTCTAGACCATGAAATATAATTAAACAATGTGTTGGTATTTCCAAACAAAAGCGATACAATATAAACAATAAACGCCCGTCTAGGTTCCAAAAAGGACACCTGACGGCAATACCTGCCTCGGCCCATAGCCGGAATAAGAACCTATTTAAAACAACACAAGTAAATTTGGTTCAAGAATAAATACACTTTTTATCATTATCCTCACTTACTTTATTTATTCACTTATCATTTCAGCTCATATTGGAAATCCATTCATTCTTACCTTTCTTTATTTGATCACAATTCACTCGGGTTTTACCCACATATCTCATTCTTTTCAAAATTCATTATTATCATTCGTTTGGTGTAGAACTCCATGTCAAGCACCGCAATTCTCATTTGGTGTAGATCGCCATGTCTAACACCTCGAATCACATTTGGTGTAGATCACCATGTCTAACACCTAGATAATTATTCGGTGTAGATCGCCATGTTTAACACCCCGAATCACATTTGGTGTAGATCGCCATGTCTAACACCCTATATCACAAGCTTGGATAACCATTGGGAAGGAACGCCATGTCCAAACCCAATGTTTAAATCGGTATAGAATGCCATGTCTAGGACCCAAAATCTCATTTATTTATTATCATTTATCAATTAATTAATCAGTCGACACAATTCCCATTTCATAATTAATTATTCATATTTAATTATCCAAATATTTTCTCAACTTTTCCTAATTAGTTATCATAATTAATTATCTTTAATCAGAATTCTATAACATGCATGAGAAATAGAAGGTAACAAAAGTGTATGGCATCAACATGCCTCAATGATGGGTTATTAATGACATTAAATGGTACAAGCCAACAAACTTGTTCAAGCAAGGCATTAAATTCAAACTATCGCGTTATATTTATAACTTAAAGAACATGGAAGAAGGGGAGGGGGTGTTTAGGAGGGGCACACCCAAGGGGGGTGGGCAAGAGGCAAAGCGAGCACCCAGGATGGGCTTCACCCTAAATGAAGGCCACAATGGGCATGAACGAACCACCCAAGAATTTCAATAAAAAATAATGAGGCATCGCCGGAAGGTTGCGACAAGTGGCACAAGACGTGGCATGACATAAGCGCCGAATTAAAGGGGAGAGGGTAAACACCCTACCCTAAAAGTTCTAATTACATGTTAATCCATGAACTTAGGAGGTGTCATGGCTCATTTATTATTTTTCAAGAAGCAATGTCATTTGAGGTAACCACTAAGGTACAAGTACAAGAATGTCATTTATCAAGTATAATGTCAAACATAAAGAGTCATAAGACATTTAAGAAAGAAATCACACAAAAAAAAAGAAATCTACTACTACACCTTTATTTTTGAAGGCAACTCACCTCCATTGGAGGATTTTTATTAGAAAACATGTCATTACTTTATCAAAAAATTCATTTAGTGATATTTAGAATTTACTTTAAAACTCATTCAACACTTAACAAAGTTAAGAAGCAAAACAATAAAGAAGGCAATCATGAAACGCTATTGATACATTTTTATATTGAAGGCAGCAGATCTCAAAAGAGGGGTTTTATTATTAAATCGTTAGTTTAGTGACCAAGCAACCTCTTTTATCTTATTCCTGCAATTCACACGATTTGCACAGAAGAATTTAATCGGAACTAAACTTGAATAATTAAAATGATAAGTGCAATATTAAACTCACTATTACTTTACTTAAATTTAAAGGGAAAGGAGAGGGACCCTACCTCCAGGTGGATCCATCTGTCCACTCCGGCTCTTGGCGCTTTCTAACTAAAGCTGCCGCAGCTGCTCCCCCACGAGGCATATGTGATTTCACATACGTATAAGGACACCTAGCCTCTATTCACACACTCTGCATGGCCATGAGCATGCGCAAGAGGATCCTTACACATATGCTTATACACATACACCTATCTCTGCTCACCTGCACAGGCACTTTTTATATATGCAATGGGGACAACTAGCCTCGTACGTGTATATTTGCTGCCATGGATAACTATACGCATGCCGGGGGAACCCACGTACATATAAATACGTACCTATTCCAGCACAGGTGAGTCGCCTAAGCTCCGACAACCCGAAACCATTCCAAAACTCGAACGCACTCAGAAACCAACCGGCGGACCGAAATCACCGCAAACCGCCTCGCCTTCGGTGGCGGACACCAAACGCGCACCCATGAGGTCCCGAGAGACCTTCTGCATAACCCATGGAGATTTGGAGGATGAAATCGCCAAAAATCAGGAGAAATCGGGGGAAGGAGGCGATGCCGTGGAGGGGGGTCGCGCACGCAACTAAGGGGAGAGGAGGGGGGTGTACACGTGTCCTGGCTGAGAGAAGGGGAGGGAGTGTTAGTTGTAGGTTTTAATTTTAATTTATTTTATTTTATTTTATTTTAATTTTTAACAAAAACTAAAACACACCCAACCTGCACGGTTTTACCCGCACCGTCTAAAAAACCATGCGCAGGCCGCGCGCCTACTACCGGATACCCGGGGTACCCCGCATGGCTGACCCACATGGTTAAACCTACCGCGCGCAGTCCTATATCACTACTTAAAACGGCTCTAGAACTCGGTACCTCGTTCCAAAACTCGGTTTTAAAACCAACCTGCTAATAAAATAAAAAGTTCAAAAACCTTCGCATTTTATCCGCTCTAAAAAAACGGTTCGTTACATCCCTTCTCATGGTCAGTTCAACTATTTTCCAAATTTTTTAGTTTTTCAAAATACACATATTTTCTAGAATAATGTGAAAAAAATTAACATAAATAAGGAATTTAAATCCTAAATAAACATTTTTAAATCTATTAAGTGGGGTTTTAAATGTATCTTTCAATTCTTAGAGCCTCACAGTTTTAAATAGGTCATTTTTTTGTTTTGAATGAAACCAAATTAAATGACCATTAAAAATGAAATTTGATCACATTAGTCTTTATAGTTATTATAAGATCTGTATATGACATATTAAAGTATGGTATTTCCTCCATTGAAGTATTTTCTTGCTTAATTATAGTTCATAAAAACCAAAACCTTGCTCTTGATCTATAACAAACCAACCTGGGTCAAATAGACAATCCACCCAAATTGGATTGTCACATGATATAGGTAAAATAGGAAAGCAGAAACTAGTCTTCAATATAATAAAAATATGATATACAACTAGAGTATAAAGTGGAAATAGACAAGATACCACAAAAGACATACAATCCAATCCAAAATAGGATAAACCATAAAGTAATTAAAGTCCCCACATAACCAACAATCGCCTCTAGAGTAACCAGAACTGAAAGCATAAAAAATAACAAGAGAATATATAATTCTACAAGATGCTTCTACCTTTACCTGAATCATGCAATACAACATCTACAAACTCTCAAACTAACATGTAGGGTGTGATCCAAATCCAAGTAGGATACCACCACAGTTTTTATACAAGGTCAAATATCATGAATGATACAATTATAGATTTTAAAATAAAATGGTTTTACAAATAATTTTTGTAAATCCAAACCCTTTATAAATAATTTTCCATTTTTCTTCCTTTATTTTCATATAATCCTTTAATATTATTAAATAATAAGTATTACAAGTAGAATTTATAAAAATAGTAAAGTGTATCCATAAAAAAAGAGGTAAACATGTAAACACATATCTATAAAACAACCTATCATGTTAATCTATATGATACAACCTCATATAAAAATCTATTAATAACAATCCATGATAAAAAATCATGTGATAAATAACCATAAATAAATAAGTACCTCACATATTAGGCTCTAGCCTATGGGACACTGCATACTAGACACTCGCAATCCTAAATAGGAATATGTTGGATCCAACCAATATTGATTCCTTTTAGTCAATATCTCAAAAGGTTAACTCCTAGTTGTAAAACACACACTAAGGCTACCCATGTCTCTTTCCTAATGCACCCAAGGTTCCAAATGTGAAATTTTCCTAATCCATTTCAAATCCATGCTCAAAATTTTATAAAATGTTTTCAGATCCAATAAAATCTTCTTTGAAGTTTGAAAACCCATTTCCAAATCAAGAAAATCCATTTTCAAAGAAAAATACCTTTTTAAAAAAAATCATTTCCAAGAAATCATTTGAAATCATTTATCACTTCAAATCAGCTTCAACCCAAAGGAATTTATCAATAATAGAATGTAATTAATCAAATTAACCCATTATATATAAATAACTACCTCAACATGGTAGAAACCTAGAGGCTTTAGAAAATGATGACTAAAAACCTAGAGAACGGCCTTCGCAAGATGAGGCATGCCAAGAATCCAGAGAGACAAACTACACTAATCCTGATGATCAATCACCGAATAGATGATCCAAAAGGAAGGAATGTCTCTAAAATCACTAAGGGAGAGATCTCTCATAGAGAGAAGGATGCTGCAAAAATATATTAATCCTAAACCACTCATAAAACACCCTAAAAAACTCTTTCTGTGACATTTACATGGTGTTTAATACCTTTAAATTTCATGTAATCCTCAGTAATTAGATACACTGAAAGACCCATCTCATTTTTATTAAAAACCTGATATTTTTAATTATATGACATATAACCTTTACACGGTGTGTAAAATTATCATGTTGTCACTACAAAATAATTAGTTTTTTCCAACATTGGTATATCTATCGGTGAAAGTGCATTTTCTGTTGGTAAAACATTTTACCAAAAAAATATCCTATCACTAAACTATTGGTAAAAATGTTTAGCAACATGTTAATACGACTAATATATCTGTTTGTAATATTATTAACATTTATAAACAATATCATCAATTAATATTTGTTTGTAAATTATACTCTAAATGTAGGAATTCCAATATTTATTGTTAAAATTTTATAATATATTTATTAATATAATAATATATAATCTTTTATTATATTTATTATATAATAAGTACAAAATTAAATTATATAAAACACTAAAAAAATAAGACTTTATTTGAAGAAAAACGTTCCAATATAATTTAAATACATGTTCAAACTTCATGAAAAGACAAAAAGCTCCAAGAAACATATTACAAACACATTTAAACAAGTTCAAACACTATGAGACTTTACAAGGAACTCAATGAAACTTCATTTGCAATCTATTTTTCACAAATATCAGACGTCACTGTCATGGAATCCCTATAACTTCATATGAGCTATTATCTACTACAGTGGATCAAGACATGTGCAAATTCATCGTCATCCCTTTGAATATAGTGGACCACCATTATATCTTGAAGCAACACCTATACCCGCTCCCTCCACTTTAGACATGCACCATCACAAGAAACGTTCTGATTAAAAAAAACAAAACAATTGGCAAATGATTTTCATTTAAATGAAAAATATAAAATAATAACACATGATATAAAGCTATCTTCTGGTAATCACAACAAGAGGATAATCTAAATAGTGGAAACAACCACCATAAGAAAATCTAACTAAACACCACAAAAACCATAATATTACCCATACCAACCACAATAAGAATATATAATGAATACCAAATCATTTTCCACAACGCGTTATATAAAAATAACCAGTGAGCACAATAATAGAAAAATGATTAGAATAACTTATGGGGGCAAAAAAAATTACAAGTGACCACATTATCAGAATATATCCATTGACCAGAACAAATAAAAATAAAAAATCATGATATAAAAATAACAATATTATCAATTATGTAACCACAAATCATTTAGAATGACACTTACATCAATAAAGAGTTAAAATTGACCTAGAATTCTATAATCTAATCCATTCCATATGATACATGAGTTGGTTTCCCACCCCACATCCCTAAAAAAAATTTCAAAAAAAATGCAAGTTGTAGTGCATACACAAGGTGAAATTTCACCATCATGGATTTGAAAGATATTTCAAGCATTCATGACATTAACACACATATCCTTTAAAATTTTAATTTATGTTAAAATAAAATTAAAGAGCAGAAATACTCACTTCAGGATGAACTTCATGCCCTAAGGCCCACCTCCAACTTTAAGCCCAGCCTCTGTCATGCCCCTACACTGAAGGGTTTTTCAAATATTTCAAGTTGGGTCCTTCATAGTGACAAGATCATTTGCTGCAGTGGGATGGATTCCCATAGTTTCATCAAAGTCTGCCTTATTCAACTCAGATTTCATAGCAATAAAAAATCCCTTCACAATTTCAGGTGAATCTTCTTCACACATGTGTAGCCCCAAAACCTTACTCATCCTTGCACAGATGGAAAGTTTCATAAAGGCCTAGTCCAAGATCCCTGAAAGGGTCTCCTTCAAGGATCAGAAGTTGGATGTGAAAATATCAACATCACCAAACTCATGGATTGATTGTTCTTTCATAAGACCAACTTTTTGGATTGGTGGCTATGAAAACACAGCAGATGGCGCCACTCGATGATATGGTTTTGTAAGAGAATTTACAAATAGTGTTTTTCCCAATTCCCCTCCTTCCAATAATGATACTGGAGTAAGATTGATCCTATCAGCAATGTCTCTAACTACCCAAATGGAAGGAACTAATGTTTGGGAGTATTCATTTTCCTCTATCGCACCAACGTTTTCCATTTTTACCCCCACAGTCTCGAGTCCAAGGTTCTTTGTGTTCGGCTTCCGTCCATATGGCACCACTCGATGATCTGGTTTTGTAGGCGCATTTCCAAACGGTGTTTTGGTCAATGTCCCTCCTTCTAATAATGCTACTAGAGTAAGATTGATACCAGCAGTAATGTCTCCAACCACAAAAATGGAAGGAAATGATGTTTGGGAGTATTCATTTACCTATATCACCCCACTTTTTTCCATTTTTACTCCCACAGACTCGAGTCCTAGGTTCTTTGTGTTTAGCTTCCGTCTAGTTGTGAATATGATATGTGAGAAACCTTCAAATATTCCTTTGTTAGTATTCAGTGACAATGAACTATCTATTTCTTTTAGGATTGCCTAGGGTGATTCCTTTGGGTGGAATTCATTCCCTCTGAGATTATCCAATAAACTATACTATTCTAATTAATCCACAACCCATATGTTAGACCAGCAACAATTCATGAAAAGTAGTAATTCGTGAAGAGGAGCAACCAGACCTGTAGTAGATCAGACAAGAACTCTCATCAGCACAATAGATATCCATTAAGAGCATTGAATTCCATGGCTAAGAATCACATCCCAGACTGATTAGCATTCATATAAACCCAAAAAGACCAGATTCATCATGGAAAAGATAGGGAATCCAACCTGATGACCAAATGTCAATCCTTGTAGTGATTCTTTACATGGATTCCTCAATCATAAAAACTTACACCTTTAAGCAGCCTCAATGAAAAAATCAAAAACTACACAAACAGAGATCATCAAACCAAACTTTTTTTATATATTTTCAAATAACACTTTTTGAGTTTTAGTGTGAACCCGCACAACATTCTAATTCTAAATTACAATTTTAAACTAAATAAATATTCCAGGTAGCCAAAATAAAACCATATACTCCATAAAGCAGGTTCGAAATTTAAAATCAATAATGAAAGAATGAGTGCATACAAATCCTGAGGGTAGGACTCTACTAAGAATCGAGACTTGTGCCTGGTCTTCCTGAGGTTTCACCTCGTCCGATGCAAACTCGTCACCGACTACTGCTGTTGCTGAAACACAAAACATTCAACTTCAACACTAGAAACACCATCACCAAACAGTGAGGCAGCAAAACCCTACTAAATCATCACCCTAAGAACGCCATTTGACCTGCTAGAGGCTAGACTATTGACATTTATGTTAACAAACTAGTACCTAGAAATCAAACTAGTTTCCACCAACTGCTGCAAGATCACCGTCCTCAATGGATTTGGATGTCGTTGATAAATCAACAACCAACCTTGATACAAAACAGATCAAATAATAAGACAAAAATGGAAATTCCTCCACTATAAAGACAAAAAAAGAATGACCACTACATGTATGAAGCTGAAATCCAAAAAACAAAAACCCTATCCAATGTTGAAACACCTTCAAACTACAACATCAACACAAACATGAAAGAGGAGACTAAAATCTGATGGAATCATCCAAAAGCAAGTTCCCAAGAAAATCTGAATTAAAAAAAACCATGGAAGCTATCGGAACCCCCTGCCACCAGATTCCATAGACATTCAACTATATCATACCCACCAAATAAGGGAAGAATTCCAAAACCACTTTGGGAAGAATGGACTACTACCATGTATTGAGGGGACCCCTAAGGACGATCCTGATATAACCCGGCATGATAGTCACCATTATGGTCATGTCATCGAACCAGGAAGTAAAACAGGGAAAGAATCGATAGGTGATGAAAGAAACAAGAAACATTGGGATCGAAAAGTGGTAAGGAATGAATTGCACATACAGTAAGGGAGACGAAAAAGAAGCTGTGAGGGAACCCAAGCAGACACAAAAATTGAAAGGATACAACCATCAATAATCAACAAATAAAACTCCTAAAACAGGGTTAGGGTTTAGATGATTCATGCACACCCTAAGGATGAGAGGGGAAATGACAATGAAAATATAATAATAACATAGCAGAGGAGAATTAATGCTAACCATGGGATACCACATGCGAAATCTGAAGGAGATATGACCAGATACCATGGATGGAGGAGGAGGTATTCATGTTACTGGGGTTCCTCCTAGATAAGGTGTGCAACAAAAACAGAAAGGGGAGGGGATGGGGCGACGTAGGGGAGAAATAGAGAAGGGATGTAAAAAGTAAAAATAAAATAAAATAATAATAATAAAAACAACAACAAAAACAACAATATTTTTTTACAAGAAAATGAAATTAATCGGGTCGGTTGTGACAGTGGAAGAGAGTGTCATATTAATACTATAATTCAAAAAAATATCATGATGTTTAATAAATTTATATATAGTTAATATATAATGAAAAAAAATGTAAATTTATATATATATATATACAGTCTTTTTTTGATAAAATGTTTTTTTTATTGGATAATTTCTTTGAACAAATTTTAATAATGGTAAAAAATTAGTTTGTAATAACAATTAATAATAATAGATTCATTTGTTAGTAAAAAAATTGTTTGTATTGATATGATAAAGAAATAGTTTTAAATATTGAAAAAATATTTGTTGGTGTTAAATGATCAATATCAACAGATATGACTGTTGGTAAAAACAAGTGTTAGTACTTAAAATATATACCAATAAAAATTAATATCTATTGGAATTTCTCATTTTTACCAAAAAATACATCATCAGTCAATAAATTTATGTTGGTATAAGTCTTTTTTTGTAGTGTGTGTATCCAGTCCATGGGTTATTTCTAAAATCCATTACATGGTGTGTAATCCTATTACACGACATGTAATTTCCTAGAGAAAAGAAAAAACTATAGGTTCAAGCTAAAAATCCAAAAAAACCCCTTACTTCACCATTACAAGTATCATATTAATTCCTTTTCGGTACTACTCAACCAATAAAAAAGGAAAACAAAAAAAAAGATAAAACATACTTGATAGAAAGGTAATAGGGAGTTGTAATCTCCCCATCATAAATTCTTTATTCCCCTATAAATCCGTTCAGATCCTGGATCCGAAGAAAGAGATGGTCATTTATTCCTAATAAATGAATCTCACTCCCACATCTAATGGTTATCCTATCTACACTACCACAATACTCAGACAGAGGGGATCATTTTACCACACAGTACCTTATCCTAGAAATCTGTAATCTGAATTGGATGCTTAACCAAAGTGGTATCGGACTCAACTTCAACATCCTCCCATCTAATCACATGGTAAGGATCTGGTATATACCTCTTTATTTGGGAAACATTAAGCACATCATAGATAGAATTAAAGCCAAATGTTATGTCCAAACAATCATCCACCCTTCCCAAGCATCCAAATATATCAATGAGTCCCACAAAACTTAGTTCCATCTTACTCTTCTTACCCAACCAATGATGTCCCGTGCGAGGTGAAACTCTGAGAAAGACCCAATCACCAACCTCAAAATCCAGAAACTGAAAAAAAATTGTCCACATAGGATTTATAATGACTGTTTTCCATGATAAAATTCTTATAGATCAACTACACTATCTTTTTCATCTCTTGAACATCACTCATCCCAACCAAAGACCACTCTCTCAACTCTTCCCAAAACAAGGGATATCTACATGACTGCCCATATAATTCCTCAAAGGTCACCATCATTATTTAATCCTGGTAACTATTATTATAGAAAAATTTAACCAAAGAAAAATGATTTTTACAAGATCCTAAAAAATCAAGCACACAAACCCAAAATATATCCTCTAGAACCTAGATAGCCCTCTCTGTCTGTCCTTTTGTTTGTGGATGATAATTTGTAATCAATTTAATCTAGGAACTCATCACCTCATGAAAAAAATTTCAAAACCTGTATATGAACCTCAAATCCTTATCAGAAAAAACTATAGAGGGATCCTCATTAAGTCTCACAATCTCTTGGACATACAAATCTCCAAGTTGTTCCACTTTCGTCATCTCTTGATAGGTATTAAATCCACTGATTACATAAGTCAGTCAATGATCACCCAAATCACATCCTTTAAACTATAAGTTTGTGGAAAACTAATGATGAAATCCATGGAAATATCATCCCAATTACATACTGGAATGGGAAAATGTTACAACAATCCCATAGGTCTCTGGTGTTCCACCTTAATTCTATGACAAGTAAGGCACCATAAAAAAATCTCCAATCGACCACCTCGTACCCTGCCACCAATACCAACACCTGAATTCATGATACATCTTGGTAAAACCAAGGTACATGGACCAACAAGAATATTTTCCATTATCCAACAACTCCTACCTCAGGAAAAAGAGACAACTAACCTGCTACGGAAGTACAAAGCTCCACTGGGAGACTAATACCACTCACTCGAGGTCTCTCCACCAAAAAGGATTTCACAAAATCATTGGCACTCAGTTTCTACCACCTACTTTATCCAAACTCGCTACTTAAAGGATGATTCGTCTTTAATTGAATCCAAGAACACATGTCCGCCAACCTCTTACACTTCCAAGATCATCTCAGCAAACAAAATCATTGGAGACCACTCCTCAACTAATTCCTTCATGGATTATGTTGGTAATTTTTTGGTCAACACATCAGCAATTGCATTTCCTTTCCTAAGGGTATAAGCAATATCAAAATCGAAAGTTTAAAGATACTCTACACAGATTATTGGTTGTAAATTCATATCCCTCTAACTCAAAATATATTTTAGGATCTTATGATCTAAATACATTGTAAACCACTCCCCAAATAGATAGGGATTATAACACCCCACACATTTTATGGTATGTTTCTCTTAAATACATTCTATTCATAGAATATATTTCATAAATCACTGAGTTTCTTTAAAAAAACACTTGTTTATTTAATAGATAGTCATAACCTATCCATTAAACTTAAATTTTTCACTTCTGTGTTTTTAATTTTAAAAAACGGACATGCACGGTTGCGATCAGGGTGATATTTGGAGTCTGATAAAATCAAGTTAATTTTTAGTGAAAAGTAACTTACCCTTATGAATAGAAGAATACTTTTATGAATAATAAACTACCCTTATGAATATTAATACAACCATTATTAATGGTAACCTTACTCATGAACATATAAATAAAATTTAGGCACCTTAAAAATGAAGATAAATATTTTAAGTTTTGGTATTTTTTGATTAAATAATATTTTTAATTAAAAATTAAATTTATCATATTTAGAAAATTATTTTTGAAAAATGGAGTTCATTTTTGGATTCTACACATTGAAAAATGGTTAGGTTGAATTTTTTTAATTTTTATGAAATTCTTGAATTTTTGATGAATAGTAAAATACGATAAATTACGATAAATGCTAAATACTTGATTTACTGCATCATAGGTGATACAAGGATTATATAAGCCCACTTGGTTCAAAATCACATGCAATTATTACTATTTGGAATCACATGAATAAATACTATTCATATTCTTGAGAAAAAATATTTAAATAATGATTAAAATAATGTAAAATCTATCCTCCCCTCCACTATATAAACCACCCCTCACCCCCTCTTCCTCCCACACCACTCAAGCTTCAATACTTGCATAAATTATTCTCAAATATCTCCCTAATCTCCTCCCCCACTTCAAAGACCTATTTTTTCCACCAAAAGGCCAAAAACAAAGGCCTTAAGGAGATTCTCAAGGAGGGGTATTCAAGAGGTGAACCAGTCTTCCCTTTTCTTTCAAATTCTGTTACAAGTCCCATTATTTTGTTTCTCTCTCCTCACCTCCCCACATCCAAATGATATGATAATTATATTAACTTACATTGAATGGAATTTTATTATGATAATATAATATTTCATCATCATCCCTCTTTTCCCCCACCTCTTACAATAAAAATGAAAATACCGTCTGAGATGTGTTAATTTATCACATTCAAGGATGACGGGTTTTCAATTTCTATTACCATCTTCAAGAATGGTCATAAAAAATTTAATGGTTGAAACAGATCATAATATATGTATTTTATCTTATTCAATTTTTTTTAATCCTTACACACTCATAATAATAAAAATAATACAAAACAAGTTCATTATGCACAAAATCGCTAAGTTGATCCAAGCGTTTATCAATAAATTTTAACAAATGAGTCATTCTTAAGGTATATAACCCAAAATCATTATAAAATCATTTATAATGTCACTAATAATATATATTTACAATTATGGATGTTTAACCACATTTCAAATGAACTTCCACTCATGAATACAAGTAGATCGGTCATGAAAACCAAGGAAGAAAATGCTTCCAAAACAATAAAATTGAATCTCTTAAACCCATCAAAAAGGGAATTAATGAACCTATTAAGGTTATAATATATCAATTAAATTTTGATGAGGTTATGGAATTATTAATTAATGAATATAAATTTTATTATTCAGGTCATTAAAATTAATCAAGAACACCTTCGGGCATAAGGTAAGGGATCCTCTCTCTCACTTTTGTTCAAGAATTACCCTATGTTGTGTCATTTTATTTTTAATTCCTAATAATGGGGTATTTTTTTGAACCACCCCCATACTTACCTTATAATATATAAATTATGGTATACCCCTTTACCTCTCTTTATTCACTCACAAGAACACTCGTTACCATGCTGAAATGTTTGTAAGGGGTTTCTCATCTCACTTTCAATTTCGTGGGATCTTCATTGTTCACCTATTATTTCTTATATGTGGTATATTTTTACTACCATTTGATATAAAATATCATGATTATATCTATATTCATGGTATTATATGATTCATTTAGTGATTTTTGGTCATACGATTCAATTGATTACAATATGGTATGAGAATTTGTCTCAATTTCCATTTCATTGAGACCTACTTGATATTGTGCACTTAATCTTCCTTATGTGGTGTATATACTGCCCATTTGAGATAATTTTTCATTTGAAATTATAATTCTGGTAAATATCCATTTTTTTGTAGCATTTATATTATTATTTCCTTAAGTCGTATACCATTTCACATACGGTGTTAATTTGGAAAGTTGTTTTAACTATAGAAATATTGATGAATCCATATTATCTAATCTATATGGATATTGAGAAGGCATATTGTACTTATATTAAATATATGTATAAATAATTATTTGGACTTGAATTGATGGTAGGGTCCCACTATTTCCCCTTGATGCATCGACATGTCTCATGAGACAAATCAGTTGGCGACAAACCCTTCGAGTTTGTTTCCAAAAATCAGATGGGTTTATACCCACAGACTTAAACCACTTTGATGGTATAGTGGTATCATGTTCCAGATACATGACATCAAATTAATAATCATTATATTTATTCATTTTTAGTTATTACTATATATGATGTTTTCACTATGACAAAATCTATGGATGTAGTTTCATTCTCAATTTATTAATGGCGAGTGTTTTTCATTTATTCACCATGCTATATTGACTATGCTAAATTTTTTTATGATGCAATTATTTTTTATTAATGCTTCCACTATTTTTAACCCTTATTTAGTATTTTAGCTCACCCCTTTCATTTTTTTACCTTCAACAGGTTATGAAGAGGATATTATTTATTGAGTTCCTATGGTCACAGTTTATTAGTTTTTGTTATGTATTGTATTTTTTTACCTTTCTCATTATAATATGAGTTTCATGTATGTATCTAGTTTCTTATATAATACTAAGATGATATTTCCTTTAGTATTTAATTTCTATTAATCATTCCAATGTAATAAGTAATGCACCATCTCCATGATTTTAGGTTCGGGACATTACAGTTGGTATCATAGGAAGTTTAGTAGCAAACTTGGAAACTAGATTAGAAAATATAGATTAGGGAACAAATACCTAAGGTATTATTTGAGGATAAATATACAATAACATCCTAAAATTTTGGTATGGAATAGATTATGTGGATTCTTCTAGAAAATACATCCTTGCCTGGATACAAACAAGTAGAGGTGGCACTGGCACAGATGTACTTAAGAGTGAAAATTCTAACATGGAGTTTCGGGCTTGACCTGGGGTATCCTAGTACACGACAATGAGCCTTGCTAGACTCTTGGTTTGAAACTCTTGGGGATATTCTTAGGATAATTCACATTTTCTTTACAATCCATTATGAAGGATTTTGGTATAAATTTTTCCTAAGAGAAACCATGTTTATGAGATTATATTTGCATAGAATTTCAATTTATGTTAAGTACTTTTCAAGTTGAGATTATAAATTATGATTCATAACCTAATCTAGTGTATTACATTATTTATAAATGGCACCTAATGGAAGAAGGGGAATCAATACTTGTGGACAATATAGGGATTACCCCACTGATAAAATCAACACAGTCAATATTGGAGCGGATCATATCAAGACCATATTGGGAAAAATTACTCAGGTTGTGATGAATAACCATGATACACCTATGTTGGATCCTTTTATATGGCAGAAGGCCCCATCTTTTAGTGGAACTACTAATACAGTGGTATTTGAGCAGTGGATCAAGTCCTTTGAAAATATATTCATGGAATTAAGATGAAATGAAAATAAAAGGTAGTGTTGGCAGTATATTATCTCAAGGGAGACGTTGATCAATGGTGGTACTTGAACCAGAATACCACTAAGGAAGAATAAATGTAATGGAGGAATTTTAAGGAAATATTCTTTAAAAAATATTTCCCTCATGAGCAATAAACTGAAATGAAGAGGAAATTCCTTGTTTTAAAGTAAAGGGAAGAAGATAGTGTTTCAGAGTATGATACTACCTTTACAAGACTATCCATTTATGCCATAGATTATGTACATGACTCAAAATACAAGATTGATCATTTATTTGAACGTCTTCATCCAAGTATTTGGAGGACACTGTCTTCTCAAACATTTTCATCATATGATGAAATTGTATTAAGTGTCATCAAAATAGAGAGGGATTTTTCTAGATCAAATTTGTTCAAGGGAAACCAAGATAAGAATCGGTACTCTGATAACCATGGAAAAGGTGAAGCACCAAAGAAGAATAAGGGAATGAAGAAATTTCCATTATGTGAGAACATTGGAAATAATCGTCCTGGGAAATGCTTGAAAGGCGTGAGATTCTTCTATAAGTTTGGATAAAAGGGTCATCGATCTAATGAATTCAAGGGGAAGAAACAAGTCAATGATATTTAATGCTACAATTGTAGAGAGATGGGACACTGTGAAAATTAGTTTTCTAAGCACCAAGGAAACTTTCCTCAGAAAATGCCATGTGAGCAAGGGAAATATTATGTGATTACAAACACCAATATTGAAGTTCCTAATGATGTGGTGGTAGGTACTTTGATTGTTTCCTCAAACTTAGCCAATGCTTTATTTGATTCTGAATCATCTCATTCATTTATATCTTCCTAGTTTTATAAGAAAATTATACATGTCCAATTTTATTTAATAGAGGAGTCGGGAGTCAAAAATCCTAGGGGATTTATCATTACAACAAAGGCATGTCGATCAGTCCCCCTCATGACACATAAACGTGCTTTAGTTTCTAACCATATCATCATACCAATGACTGACTTTGATATAATTATTAGTATGAATTGGATGTTAAATTATGATGCAAAGATCTATTTCAAGAAGAAGGAACTTACAATCTTTGAAAAAAAATGTATAATCCCTTATTTTTAGATAAGAAACCTCGTCATTTGATTCTTATCTAGATTCACCCTCAGTAGCTCTACTGAATGCAATTATTAGAGAGGAAGCGAACCCAATATCGATGGGTGAGGAAATAAATCTTCAAATTTAATATGTATATATAGTTCAAGAATACACTAACATATTTCCAGAGGATTTACCTAGACATCCTCCAGAGCGGGAAGTTGATTTCTCTATTGATTTAATTCCTGGTGAAAGACCTATGTCAAAGACTCTCTATAGAATGGACATTATGGAATTAGTGGATCTAAAGAAAAAACTAGAGGAATTGAGTGTCTAAGGATTTATTTGACCTAATATTTCTCTATAGTGATCCCCTATCCTCTTTTTCAATATGAAAGATGGATCCATGAGGCTATGCATTGATTATAGGGAAATAAACACTATTACTATAATGAATAAGTATCCTCTTCCATGAATTAATGATTTATTTGATCAAATTCAAGGATCACAATACTCTTCAAAGATTGACCTTCGATCTAGATATCATCAGCTATGTGTGAGGAAGGAATATATTCTAAAGACATCATTTCGAACCAGGTATGGACATTACGAGTTTACAGTGATGTCTTTTGAACTGACTAATGCACCCTCTATTTTCATGGATTTAATGAATAGAGTTTTCAAGGAATATATTGATAACTTTTTTGTTGTATTTATTGATGATATCTTGGAATACTATAAAATATATTAATACCATCAGAATCATTTTTATATTATTATTAAAACTATTAGAAAAATGAATTATATGGGAAGTTAAGCAAGTGTGAATTTTGGATTCAATCAATTTATTTTCTTGGACATGTTTTCTCTAAAGATGGAATCCTAGTTGATTCTATGAAGACAAAGTCAATCCAATAATGGCTCATGTCAATGAATATAATTGAGGTATGCAGTTTTATTGGCTTAGCAGGTTACTATCAGCATTTCATTCAGAATTTCTCCCAACGGGCTAACCCACTAACCAAGCTAACACATAAAGGGGTTAAGTTTTTATAGACAAAAGAAAGCACATAATTCTTTGAATAATTTAAAAGAAGATTGGACAATGCTCCAATTTTGACTCTTCCATCTGGAAATGATGGATTTGTGATATACAGTGATGCATCAAAGAATGGATTGGGTTGTGTCCTTATTCAAAATGATAAATTTATTGCTTGTGTATCAAGGCAGTTGAAGACTCATGAGAAAAATTACCCAAATCATGATCTTGAGTTAGTAGCCGTAATATTTTCTCTGAAAATACGGAGACATTATCTCTACGGTGAAAGATGTGAGATATATATGGATCATAAGATTTTGAAATACATTTTCACATAGAAATAACTCAACATGAGGAAAAGGAGATGGATGAGTTACTCAAATATTATGATTGTTCAATACACTACCACCCATGAAATGAAAATAAGGTAGCATAGGCATTAATCAGGAAATATCGTGGACTTTTAACCCAAATAAGGATTAAGAGAGATCCTATATTCATGGATCTACTGAATATGGATATGGGAATTTTTAAGGAAGGGGAAACATATTTCCTCTTTAAAATTATTGTTAAACCATATTTACTAGAAAAGATGAAAATCTCTCAATATGATGATGGGAATCTACACAAGAAAATTAATGTTGTTAAGGATGGGAGATTAGAAGACTTCGTGTATGAGGAAGGAGTTCTGAAATTTGGGAAGAGGTTATGCATTCCATCAGTACCTGAGATGAAAAGGGAACTATTAGACGATTTTCATAGCTCAAGTTTCTCTATACACCCTGGTAGCACAAATATGTATATATATTTGAAGGAATATTTTTGGTTGGATAATATGAAGCGAGAAATTGTTGACTACATGTCAAGGTTTCTAGTTTTTCAACAAGTGAAGGCAGAGAGACAACATCCTAAAGAGGTGATTCAACCTCTACCTATTCCTATGTGGAAGTGGGATAAAATTACAATGGATTTTTTCATATGACTATTGAGGAAGCCTATAAGGAATGATTTAATATGGGTAATTGTTGAACTTCTCACAAAATCATCACATTTCCTTGCTATAAGAGATGATTTACCACTTGAGCGTCTGGCAAGACTTTATATTAATGAAGTTGTAATACTTCATGGTGCACCTCTATCGATTGTGTCTAATTGGAATCCCTAGATTACATCAAAATTTTAGAAAATTCTCTAGAAGGATTTGGATATTGAGCTTTATATGAGTACTCCTTATCACCCCCAAAACAACAGACAGTCTGAAAGGACTATTCAAACACTAAAAGATATGTTGAGATCATGCTCTCTTGACTTTCAAGGTATGTGGGATCAATACTTTCCTCTGGGGGAATTTTACTACAATAATAGCTTCCATTTTATCATTCAAATGGTTCTATATGAAGCATTATATGGTAAGATGTGTCTAAATCCAACTTGTCTGGATGAAGTTGGCGAGAGAAAAGTTTTAGGCCTAGAACTTATCAAAGAGACAACTGTAAAGGTAGAGAAAATTCAGGCCCATATTAAAGTATACCAAAGTTGGAAAAAGAGTATGTTGACAACCAGAGAAAGGATTTGGAATTTCAAGTAGTATATCATGTCTTTATAAAGGTATCTCTATGGAAGTATGTCTTAAGGTTTAGTAAGAAAGGGAAATTGAGCCTCAGGTACATCAGACCGTTTGAAATTCTAGAAAGGATCAAAGATGTAGCTCACTATTTAGAAATGTTGCCAAGTATCTCCAAAGTTCATAATTTGTTTCATGTGTCATTGTTAAAGAAATACATGCCAGACCCAATGCATATACTCACCTATGAAGAAATAGAACTGGAACCTGATTTTTCATATTGTGAAGAGCCTATCGAGATTATTGACACATGAGAGAAGGTATTGAGAAATCGGACAACTCGTCTAGTAAAGGTTATTTGGAGAAACCATAATATGGAGGAAGAAATGTGGGAACCTAAGGATATTATTAATAATAACCAACCACATCATTTTAGGGAGCAATATACGTGAAAAATTTTGAGGACGGAATTTCTAAAGGTGGGAATAATATAACACCCCAAACATTTTATGGTATGTTTATCTTAAATATATTCTATTCATAGCCTATATTTCATAAATCACAGAGTTTATTTGAAACAAAACTTTTTTATTTAGGAGATATTCATAACCTATCCATTAAACATAAATTTTCCACTTCTGTGTTTTGAATTTTGAAAAAGGGACAAACATGGTTGCGATCAGGGTAATATTTGGAGTATGATAGAATCAAGTTTATTTTTGGTGAAAAATAACTTACCCTTATGAATAGTAACATAACCTTATGAATATTAACCTACCCTTATGAATAGTAATATGACCCTTATGAATGGTAACCTTACTCATGAATGTATAAATAAAATTTAGGCACCTTAAAAATGAAGATGAATATTTTAAGTGTTGGTATTTTTTGATTAAATAATGTTTTTAATTAAAAATTAAATTTATCATATTTATAAAATTATTTTTGAAAAATTAATTTCATTTTTGGATTCTACATGTTAAAAAATGGTTAGGGTAAATTTTTCAGATTTTTCTAAAATTCTTGAATTTTTTAGGGATAGTAAAATACGATAAATTACGATAAATGCTAAATACCTGATTTACTGCATCATAGGTGATTAAAGGTTGATTAAAGCCCACATAGTTCAAAATCACGTGAAATTTTTACTATTTTGGATCACATGAATCAAAACTATTCATATTCTTGGGAAAAAATATTAAAATAATGATTAAAATAAGGTAAAATCCCTCCTCCCCTCCACTATATAAACCACCCCTCACCCCCTCTTCCTCTCACACCACTCAAGCTTCAATCCTTGCATAAATTCTGATAAAATAACTCCCTAAGATACTACCCTACTTCCAAGACCTGTTTGTCTCACCAAAAGGAAAATAACAAAGGCCTTAAGAAGATTCTCAAGGAGGAGTACTCAAGAGGTGAACCTTTCTTCCCTTTTCTTTCAAATTCTTTTACAAGTTTCATTATTTTGTTGCTCTATCCTCAGCTACCCACATAAAAATGATATGATAATTTTGGTACCTTACATTTAATATAATTTTATTATGCTGATGTAATATTTAATCATCGTCTCTCTTTTCCCCCACCTATTACACTAAAAATGAAAATATCGTCCGAGATGTGTTAATTTATCACATTCAAGGAGGACGGGTTTTCAATTTCTATTACCATCTTCAAGACTGGTCATGAAATATTTTTAATGGTTAAAAAAGATCATAATATATTTATTTTACCATATTCAATGTTCTGTAATCCTTACACACTCATAATAAAAAATAATAATACAAAACAAGTTCATTGTGCACAAAACCACCAAGTTAATCCAAACGTTTATCAATAAATTTTAAATAATGATTCATCCTAAATTTATATAACCCAAAATCATTATGAGATCATTTATAATGTCACTAATAATATATATTTACAATTATGGATGTTTAACCATATTTCAAATGAACTTACACTCATGAATACAAGTAGACCTGTCATGAAAACCAAAGAAGAAAATTCTTCTAAAACAATAAAATTGAATATCTTAAAACCATCAAAAAGGGCATGAATGAACCTAATAAGGTTATACTATGTAAATTAAATGTTTATGAGGTTCTGTAATTATTAATTAATGAAACTAAATTTTATTATTCAGGTTGTTAAGATCAATGAAGAACACCTTCAGGCATAAGGTAAGGGATCCTCTCTCACACTTTTGTTCAAGAATTCCCCTATGTTGTGTCATTTTATTTTTAATTCCTAATAATGGGGTATGTTTTTTAACCTCACCCATAATTCCATTATGATATATAAATTATGGTATACCCCTTTACCTCTCTTTAATCCCTTACAAGAATACTCGTTACCATGCTGAAATGTTTGTAAGGGGTTTCTCATCTCACTTTCAATTCTATGGGATCTCCATTGTTCTCTTATTATTTATTATATGTGGTATATGTGTACTTCCATTTGATATAAAATATCATGATTATTTTTATATTCATGGTATTCTGTGATTAATTTGGTGATTTTTGGTCATACGATTCAATTGATTATAATGTGGTAAGAGACTTTGTCTCAATTTCCATTTCATTGAGACCTACTTGGTATTGTGCACCTAATATTCCTTATGTGGTTTATCTACTACCCATTTGAGATCATTTTTCATTTTAAATTATAATTATATTAAATATATATTTTCTTGTATCTTGTATATGATTATTTTCTTAATCCATATACCATTTCACATACGATGTTAATTTGGAATGTTGTTTTAACTATGGAAATATTGATGAATATGTATTCTCTACTCTATAAGGATATTGAGAAGGCATATTGTACTTGTATTAAATCTATTTATAAATAATGATTTGGAATTTTAGTTAAGGGTGGGGATTTCTATATCCCCTCAGTGCATTGATATGTCTCATGAGACAAATCAGTTGGCGACAAACCCTTCGAGTTTGTTTCTAAAAATCAGACAGGTTTCTACCCACAGACTTAAACCTTTTCAACAGTATAGTGGTATCATGTTCCAGATACATGATTTCCAGTTAATAATAATTCTCTTTATACATTTTTAGTTATTATTATCCATGAGGTTTTCACTATGACAAAATATATGGATGTAGTTTCATTCTTAGTTTATTAATGGCGTGTGTTTTTCATTTATTCACCTTGACATATTGACTATGCCAATTTGTTTAGGATTCAATTAATATTTATTCATGCTTCCTCTATTTGTAACCATTACTGATCATTTGAGCTCACCCTTTCATTCTTTTACCTTCAACAGGTTATTAATAAGTTACTATTTATTTAGTTCTTGTGGTTTTAGTTTATTATTTTTTGTTATGTATTGTATTTTTTACCTTTATCATTGTAATATGAGTTTAATGTATGTATATAGTTTCTTAAAGACTACTAAACTGATTTTTCCTTCAGTATTTCATTCCTTTTAATCATTCCAATGTAATAAGTAATGCACTGGCTCCGGGCTTTTGGGGTCAGGGCATTTTAGTGATGCCACATTTTGGGTTCATGCATAACCGTTGCCAACTCATGATCATGGGTAAGGTATTTCTTCTCTTGAGGGCATAGCTGGAGAGGTCCATAAGCCACAACCTATTTACCCTGCATTAAGACACATCCCAAACTCATACCAGAATCATCATTGAAAACATCATAACCCAACCCCGACTATGTAATAATCAAAACTGGTGTTGAAATCAACCACAAATCTAGCTCCTCAAAAGATCTTTGACAGTTATCATTTGATTAGAATTTTACACCCTTATAGGTTAAGGATTTCATAGAACATAAATCTTGAAGAATTATTGAACAAACCATCTATGGTAACCATCCAAACCTAAGAAGCTTCAGATCTCAAACACATTTCTAGGATACTCTCAGGATATAACTATCTATACCATTTCATGATCTACTAAGATTCCCCTCACAGATATCACATACCCAATAAACTTAACTTCTTGGATCCAAAACTCACACTAGAAATCTTACCAAATAGACGATGTTCTTTAAAAGTTAGAAGAATGATATCCAAATAATCCATGCACTCCTCCTCTAACTTGGAATACCCCCAAAATACCATCCATGAACACAAAAAAATAAGAGTCCAACTACTAATGAAATATTTGGTTCATCAAATCCATAAACACTATAGTAGAATTAGTGAGACTGAATGGCATAACCAGAAACCCAAAATGTTCATATTGACTCCTAAATATTGTCTTAGGTATATCCTCTTCTCAAACTCTCAACTGGTGGTACCCTGACTACAAGTAGATCTTAGAAAATCAATGATCCCCTCTAAGATGATAAAATTGTTCATAAATCCTTTGAAATGGATATTTGTTCTTAATGATCACCCGATTCAACTTTTCATAATAAATAAAAAGTTTAAGACTCTCGTCTACCTTCTTAGCAAAGAGGAAAGTTAAATCCCTTGGTGAAATGCTAGGATGAATAAATCCTTTAGCCTATAGGTACTCAAGATAGACCTTAAGTTCCACCAACTCATAAGGTTACATATGGTGAGATGACATAGAAACGGGCATCATAAAAGGAAGTAAGTTGATAGTAAAATTGACCTCTCTTTATGGAAGAAAACTAGAAAAATAATCTGGAAAGGCCTTAGGGTAGTCACACACAATTGAAGGAAGTCAACCACTAAAGAAAGGGTCAACTGCATCAAGAAACATCTCTAAAAATTGACACAAGGTTACTTTGGATAAGGAACAATAGGCCATTTACTTTTCCAATCTAAAGTCTCACTCTCCCTAGAAAACATGAGTGAACCCATTGGCATATGAGAACTGAACCTGATGGAGATAAAAAACTATTTAGTACTTAACACTGATCATCCATTCCATGTCAATAATCATGTTGAAGATTTCAAAATCAAGCATTAAAAATTCTCACTCTACCTCAAAGTCGGTTATCATCACCCAACACATAGGATATCTGAAACCTTATTTAGACCTCTTTCCCAAAGGCATGGAAAGATCCAACAAGAATGGAATAAGTTCCAAACACAATCCCAATAGGTCAACTAACTTTTAATATTTAAAATAATGAGTAGTACCTATATCAAACAAATATAGAACCATATAAGATGAGATAAACATTGTACCTCTAAAAGTAAAAGGTACTGCTTCATATTCCTCTGGAACATACTCCACTACACAAATTTTTCTAATCTTATCCATGTGAACATCTCCCTTGGCCTAAGGATTAGACCCACCACCCTTGGAAGCATCTGTATAATCATATGAACCCTTGGTGAAAGTGGATCCTTCTCTACTTCCCTGAGGTATATTTTCAAAAAAATGTCATATATGGATAGATCATCCACAAATATGACAAGTATTAGGAGACTCCTTGCAGTTAGGCTTGGTATGACCTCACCTTACACACTAGTAGCCTGAAAACTGATGCTTCCCTATTAGAACCCCTATAACTGGTCTTGAGGAAAATTGACCACTCTTACGATTTCTTTTCTGGCCAGAAGATACACCTAGTAAAACCATTGAACCAACTAAAGATCCACCCAAACTTGTCTTCCCTACTATGTCTATCTCATCCAATGTCACCTTTTCAACTACCTCTAAAATGGTTAAAAGGCACATTATTATAAACATTAATTGAATATCATACCTCAGTCCTAAATCAAACCTTCGAGCCTTCAGGTACACATTAGTGACAAGATTTTTTTTCCAAATTCACTAACTTTGTAAAATGGGTAGAATACTCTAGAATAGTACACTCCCCCTACTATAAGGTCAGACACTCTTGGTTCTTCACTGCACGTAATATCTCAGGATAAAACAGCTGATTAAATTTTTTTTTATGTAATCCTAGATAAGATAATCATAAAATTAAGCCTACACAATAGAGTCTCATCATCTCCTTCTCAGTCCCTCAAAGCATATACGTGGAAAAAACCACTATTGATCAGAGTGAGTATCTTAAAAGGGGGGTTTAATTGAGTACCCAATAAAAATTTCTGTTAAAAATAGGTTTAAATAAAATCCCCCAATTTAAATAAAATAGTCCAGTTAAAATAACATATCAATATAATTTTTAATCTTTTAAAATATTTTTCAAAGATTTATTAGATCTCAATTAAAACAATTATGAAAATTATTTTAACTTTTGAAATTAATTTACTCAATCAAAACCTTATATAAATACTAATTAAAACTAACCATGAAATTAGTGGTTTTTTCAGTTTAAAAAAATCAGTTTTAAAGATTAGAAATGAAACAAACAAAACACACATTGGAAATGAATAAAATAGGTTCAGTCTTAAGCTACATCCTAATCCTTTCCACTTGGTAATCACCCGCTGCTAAGCAGATTATATAACAATAATCTTTGATCCACAACCTGGATCAAGTGTACAACAGCAAAGCTATCCAGGACACATAGTACCTCTTCCACAATACCCATGAGAGTAAAATAACAGACAATTCACAACCAGACCTTTACCACAACACCATGGGAAAACATATAAAAATGGTGTTGATAAGATATCTAGTATCTTCAAATTAAATTATAGGAGTCAGTATGGCCTAAATAAAATAGATTAAGCCGCACTTCTCATGAAGTAAAGAGAATAGATAGAAATAGAAAATAAATATAAGTAGAAATATTGTGTAGCTCTGTCTGATATGATCTAAAGCTTTGGACTCCTTGAATATAGTCTAAATAAGAAGCTCGAGTAAAGTTTTTGAAAGTCATAGTGAAAGAGAGTTTCATAAACTCTTTTCTTTTCTAACTGAATGAAGGAACTGAATGTTTTTATAAGCTACACTCATCCTCTATCATGTGTAATTATAATGTAGTTTTTAATCTCTCAACAAGTTTCACTCTTTATGTTTCTATATATCCCTCTTAGTATTTTTTGTGCATTCTACTCTTCCTTTCATGAGGGAGTATACTAATTCTCTTAACAGCAGCATACAGTAAGAATTATCCATATTTCCTTCATTCTCATACTCAAGGCTGACACATTCTTTAATGAATATTTTTAAAACAATTAATAACAATCATTAAAATAAGTTTGATCATTAAATTCAATAATGTAGATGTTAGAAATATTTAATTCAAAATAAACTAAAATAGAGGCGGTGATGCCTTTGAATAGTGATAACTTCTGGTGGTGATTAATCCTAATAGTGAATTTGTCTAGTGGTGAGTTAGGCTCTGGAAGTGGCTCAAGTTGATGGTGAGTCGGACCAATGGTGGATCATCTCGTCCTTAGGTCATTCTAACACTTATCCAATTTTTTGTTCTAGAAGTGGCTCTTCATTTATGGTAAGTGTTTCCAACACCTTTTAAATTTTATAGTTCAATGATGAGTCATCATCTGGTGATGAGACAAATCTGGAGGTAGGTGATTCTATTACTTATCCAAAATTTTTGTTGGTAGTGATTCAACCACAATGATGAGTCATTAATGGTGGTGACTCAACCTCAATGGTGATTCATCCTTGGTGGTGACTCATCTTCAATGGTGAGTTTTTTCTAGACTTAACCAAAATTTCTTTCCAATTTTCCTTATATTATAAGATGTTTTCATAATACATAAAACTCAATAATAGCATAATAAACATGATTTTTTTATCATTAAAACAATGCTTCCAACAATATCCCCCTTCTTGATGATCATAAGTCATGGTATTTTGTATATATAGTATCAAAGGTAAATCAGGAAATTTTATACATATGGTATCAAAGATAAAGAAAGGACACATGATATTAAAATTAACTATATAGTAAATAGTGCCAAAGAACAGATAGTGAATATAAAATAGAAAATTCATAAAAGCATAATATGAAGAAACAAAATAAGAATAATCATATAATTTCCATTTAGAAAATTCATTGAAAGTACAGCCAAAAAAATTCAACAAAAAATTACACAAAAACATCCCCATAAAAGATAAATTTTCTAATCATAAACACTTATCAGGATGAGATGAGGGATCAGGATGTGATTTTTTCTTCCCTTTATCTGAATCATAAGGTGTGGTAGGATCTAAGGGAGCTTGAGGGATGGATGTAGGAACCCCAGTCAGAGCAGAAGTCTCTCTGATGATGATTGGTTTTAGGTGTTAAACTACTTCTCTAGGAGATAGAGAAGAAGGATGAAAATAGGATAATAAGGTTGAATAAGGATCTCTAGTAACACGGAGCCTGAAATACTCTAGATTGGTATTTGGAGGTGTTAGATGAGCAGTAACATGAATGGACTCATAAGCCACAACAGCATTTCTAAAAACATGCAGAAATGGTTTCATAAGATTTATGAAATCCATGATGATATCACCACCTCTCTACATTACACTAAAGAAATACTTATTATCTTCTATAAATCAATGAAGCACTAAATTCATGACCTTTAATTGATTTAATTTCTCTTTAATTTCTTGATTTGCCGAAGGAATTATCATATTCTCTATTAGAAACTTAAAATGGCATTCATCTCATGCTTGATATATATCCTAGAAAAATAGCATTTTATATCTTTGGTGATGGTCTATATATATTCTTTAATATCTTTAATATATTACCTTACCATCATGTAAACATGATTACTATAATGCTAAAAATTACTCAAACTTTCATGAGTTATGGAGGGTTCACCACTTGAAGCAGCTCTAAGATCTTCTCTTACAACAAATCTGAGCATCTCATCATTAAAAATAGGAGGAGTATCACTACAACTAGAAACCAAAGAATTAAGATTCTCCACTCTCTCAAGTAAATCATCCATATAATAAAAAAGGCTATATTTATCCCTTCTAACACATATCTCATAGACTCCAGCTCACTAGAGAGTATTCTATTTTCAATCTCTACTTCCTGAATATGGTGCATCATTTTTGGTTGAATATGTTGTATCACTAGATCAAACAAATATCTTTCATAATTTTCACTTAACATAGTGAAAAGAGGTGCCTAATTCTTTAAAATCACACCAAATTCAGAAATCATCTTTTCTAGGAAAGATTCCAAGTCACCTTAGGTGACAAAATCCACTAGAATTAAAGGAGCAGCAAGGGAAGATAAGGGTAGAGGTGAAACAGTAGGTGTAGATACAACAAAATCAAACCTTTATAATGATCCTAAAACATCAATTTGGTTCATCAATGATCCCTATAGATCCCTTTCTTCTTGAAGATTAGGTCCACCATCCTTTAGTGGACTTCCAGAAAATGTATCCCATTATTCAAACACTGGGTCCATCCAACCTTCATAAGACTTACTAGGAGTCTCAACAACTATAGGATCTAAAGTTGTAGAAACAACCATGGATCATACATCAACAAGTGTCTCAACATATCTCTATACTCTATCTGGTAGATCAAAAAAATTAGGATCAACTACCATCTACTCAGAAACTAACAACTCAACAACATCAGCAACCTTCATCTGTTCACCCACTGACTGTTCAACAACAGTTTGTTCAACTTCCATCTAAACACCATCTGTAGGCACACTAAGATTACTAACAACAATAGGATAGACTGGATTACTCTCTATACTTGGGGATTTCTCTCCCTCGATATATACATCTTTCTCTTCTCTAGTATCCAGGTCCACTTCTTTAACAAGGTTGGGTCTCTCTTCTTCTCTATAAATAAAATCTCCAGGAGAAGGAAAAAGAGCCTAAGGTATTTCCAAATCCTCATCTCTAATTCTAAAACTTGAAACATCATGGTACGAATATATATCATCATCATCTTAATCTCTATTTCCATTTCCATTTCCATTTTCTTCATCATCTTCATCCTCATCACCATTTTCATCATTTCCATTTTCTTCAGAAGACTTGGATATACTCTTAAATTTTTATTCACCTAACCCTTTTGTCTCTTCCTCATTACTACCTTCTTCCAAAAGTTTCTCTCTAATAATGAGTATACTAATAGGGATTGGAGCATTGAAGGTTATAGAATGAGTACTTTTTTATAGGTCTGGATCACTTCCTTCATCTATAGGAAACTCTTGCTCCTCATCACCAGAGGCAACATCTTCCTCTTCCTCTTCATCTGAGTACTTCGCCACTTCATATGGTTCAAAAATAGGGTCTATAAGATCTTTTAGTCATGAATTATGGTGAACCATGTTGAAACCATCATAAAAACTTTCACTATCATTGATCTACTTCTTCTTCTATGGATTCCAACTGATTTTTATCCTTATTGAAATCACCCTAGAAATGCAGAAATCACCATAGTCCACAACATATTCTTTACCTTTAGCAACTAAACCATTGGACTCTAGTGTATCTAAAAGAAACTTAGGGTATATTAAGGAATTTTACCTTGAATGTGGCTTGGTTATTTCCAACATGTGGAGCATTTGATATCTACACAAGTTTATATTCTCTCCTATTTTCATTAGACACAACAGATAGACATCCTGATACCTCATAGTAGAAAAATATCATTTATATAGATAGATCATATATTAAATGAACTTGAAAAGTATCCTATATTCACCATCAAGATCTGAAGTAATTAGTCTTCTAAAAAGTCCATCTCTTATTAACTCATCCAAAGCATATTCATAAACAAAATTCCCACTGCACTATGGAATAGTTCCTTGATAGTCTTTATAAACTCCTTTATGTGTAACCTTTAATCATTTAGCCCACTGACTTAATGAAAATAAAACCTTTAATCCATTTATTCTATTACATATCCAATCTTCATTTTCTTCAAAAAAACTAGAAAAACTAGTAAAACTGGTATACCAACCTATGATAAAAAGGTTTCTAATTAGAAGAAAACCATTCAATCTATCCTTGGTCTTATAGAACTTTTATAAATAAGGAATTTCTAGATAGTAATCATCTTTCTTGAACTTATTTCTCAGTTAGTACAACCCTCTTCTAAATATTGAGATTCAAAGACTCTAAAGTAGCAGAACAAATAGTCTCCCCTTTCTCCTTCTTTGCGGGTTGTGACTCATCCAGAGAAGACTCTGAATCTCACTTCATTTTGAATATAGATATTGGCTCAGCTAGTTTAGGTGAAGGAGAAGGAAGGTCGACAGTCAGGATAGAAAGGGTTGCAATAGGTCTCAAGAGAAACGACATGAGGCAAGTAAAGCATTGAAATTAGAAAAACATCTAATTTATATCATTTAGGTATTTAAATTTTTGAAAATTAAAACACTGAATAAAATTTAAATTGAATAAATAATTAAATAAATAATTTTTAAAATTAAAATAACAATGACACCTTAAACACAAATAATGAAAAAATTTCAAAGGCGTGATATTTTAAACATTAGGTAAAACCAACAGTGAGTAAAAACACAATGATGATACATTTCACAATGGTGAGACATTTCACAATAGTGATACATTTCACAATGGTGAGAAAATATCAACATTGAGCCCCAAAAAAATAATCTCAATCGAGATTAATCATACCTAACTCATGTTTTATGTAGTTCATTCTCTTAGAATTTAAAGGATTAGTGAATATATCAGCAACATAATGTTCTATACCAATTTATTCAAGAGTGATTCCACCCTTTTGAAAATGACCTCTAAAAAGTGATATCTTATTCCAATATCTTTTGTTCTAGAATGTGACATGGGATTCTTAGAAATATTTATAGAACTTTTGTTATCATAATTTATAGGGAAATGTGGGAATTGATATGTCTAGTAATGTGTGTTTCATCCAAAAAATTTGTGCATAACTTCTACCTGCAACTATGTATTTAGTTTTAGTAGTATAAAGTGCAACATAATTTAAGTTTCTCACTACACTAAGAAACTAAAAAATTTCCCAAAAGATGACATGTTCTATAGGTGCTTTTTCTATCTAACTTACAACCACCAAAATCAGTATATGAATAACTAAAAAAGTAAAATGTTTGACCTATAGGGTAAAATATCCCTAAATTGGTAGTATATTTAAGGTATTTGAAAATTATTTTTACAGCAACTAAGTGTAACTCTTTTGGATTTTCTTGAAAATGAGCACACATACACACACTGAACATAATATCAGTTTGGCTAGTAGTTAAGTAGGGAAGACTTCCAATCATACCATTGTAACCAGTTTGATCCACTAATTTTCTAGCCTTATCAAGATTCAATTTACAGGTGGTACTCATATGATTATCAATACTCTTAGTTCTATCCAAATTAAAACATTTTAAAAAGTATTTTGTATATTTACTTTGATTTAAAATAATTCCTTATTTATTTTAAAAAAACTAAAAACCAAAAAATAATTTTATTTCACCCATTAAACTCATTTTAAATTCATTTTGCATCATTTTTCAAAATTTAGTACATAAATAATGTTTTGAAGATCCAAAAATAATATCATCTACATAAATTTGTACAACTAAAACATATTTTAAATTTATTTTTTATAAATAAGGTAGGATCAGCTATACCTTTTAAAAAAACCTTTTGAAATAATAAAAGATCTGAGCCTATCATACCAATCTCTATAAGCTTGTTTCAAACCATATAAATATTTGAATAATTTGAAAACATGATTTGATGAATGGGAGTTTTGAAAATCAGGCGGTTATTTAACAAAAACATTCTCAATTATATACCCATTTAAGAATGTACTCTTGACATCCATTTGATATAGTTTAAAATCTAAATGTGTTTTATATGATAGTAGTGTTATAATGAATTCTAGTCTAGATACTGGTGTAAAGGTCTCTTTATAGTCTATTTCTTCTTCTTGACTATACCATTATGCAACAAGTCTAGCCTTATTCCATATTATAGTGCCAAATTCATCAATCTTGTCTCTAAACACCCATTTAGTGCCTATAGTTCAAGTGTCTTTGGGTCTATAAACAAGTTCCCATACTTTATTTATTTCAAATTTATTGAGTTCTTCTTACATATAAATTTCCTAGAATTAATCATTAATTGAATCTTTGATGTTCTTAAGTTCAAGTTATGACAAGAAAGCTCGATGTTCAACCTAGTTTCTTAGAGAAACTCTATCTTGTATACCTCTATCTAGGTATACAACTACAACATCTAAAGTATGGTACTTAAGAGTCCTAAAAGATATAAAAAAAGAAGGACTGGTCACCTCAGGGATCTCTACATGTTTAGCTTTAGGATCTTGATGTTCCTCAGAATAGGATGATTTTTCTGCTTTCTTTCCAGCAGAATCAGAAGGTTTAGAATTTGGGTTCAGAGCAGATAAATAATCCTCAATGTTTTATTTAGAAGTTTTAGGTTCATGTGGATATGTATCATAAAATTTTATGTAAAAAAGACTCTTCCACAATCTTTGTCCTTTTTTTGAAAACTCTATAAGATTTAATGGAAGTTTAATATCAAAAGAAAATTACTTCATCACTTTTGGAGGAAAACTTGTCAAGATTATCCTTAGTGTTAAGAATAATTTTTTTTAACCAAAAACACTTAAGTAATTAACCTTATGCTTTATAATATTCCAAATATCATAAGGGGTCTTCTTAAAGATAGGTATAATTAACACTCTATTGATTATATAACAGGTTTTTTTCACAATATCAACCCAAAATTAGATAGGAAAGTCATGCTCATTAAGTATAGTATGGGTTATCTCTTGAATTATTCTATTTCTTCTCTTTAGAACTCCATTCTACTGAGGGGTCCTAAGAGAATAGAATTTATTACTATAGCCATTTTGTGATAAAAAGGATTAAAAGTATTTATTTTCAAACTCACAGCCATTGTCACTTATTAAGGTATTAATTCTAAGTCCACTTAAGTTTTCAACATATTTAGAATACTTGGTGAAATAAGAACAAGCTTCACTCTTGTGAGCTAGAAATAATACCCAAGTATACCTAGAAAAGTCATTTACAAGTATATGAACATATTACTTCCCATTTAAATTAGAAACTCTAGATGTTCCAAACAAATCCATGTGAACCAACTCAATAGGTTGATAAGTCAAAACTTATTTCTCTGATTTAAAAAGAAATTTTGTAATGTTTCCCTTTTTGATAGAGGTTACAGACTTTATAATTTAGGAACTCAAGTTTTGTTAGGTCCTTGACTAACCCTTTCCTAATAATCTTATTAAGTGATTAAATATTATAGTGTCCTAGTATCCTATATCAAATCCATGATTCTTTATGAAAGTCACTCAAGCAAGAAATTTTTTGAGAAATCAATGAATCAAAAATTAACAGCATAAATATTCTCATTCCTTAAAGTAGTGAGTATTAAAGAATTTTTATAATTAAAAACATTACATGCATTGTTTTCAAACTTTATATGAAAACCATCATCACATAATTGTGAGATTTTATGCAAGATATATTTTAAACCATCAATAAATAGTAATTTTCAAATTAAAACTGAATTGGTGTTACAAATTTGGCCGAGGTCGATGATATTTCCTTTAGAATTGTCACCAAAGGTTACATGAGCACCATCAACCTTTTTGAGGTTCTTGAATCTAGAGTAGTCTTCCATCATACTCCTGGAATATCTTTTTTCTAAAGAAAGTTTCCTACAAAATAATTTTATACCAACAATAACTTTGGTACTCATATTTTCTTGGGTCTAGATGTGTTTGAAATTAAAGCCTTAAGAACCCACATTTTCTTAAGGGTTTCTATAAGTAGATTGTAAGGTTCTTGGGATAAAAACTTTTTTAGGTTCTCTAAAATAATAACTAGAAGTAGATCTTTCATATTTATATTTAGGTACAAATGTGCTCTTAATAATTTTTCTTTAGAAAGGTTGATAACCTATAACAGTAATATACTTAGGAGCAATTTATTTACCTAGAATTTGAGTAAGTGTTTTTATACCATTTGTAAAATTTTATAAATCCATATTCAATTGTTCATTGTATAATTTAATTTCATTGTTCTCCTTTAACAACTGATCATTTTTCTCTTTCTCTATAGTAAGATCAATTTTAATATTGGCAGGCAGAACATGTTGTTTCTTCAAGACTTTATATTTATCTTTAAGTTCATTAAAAGTGTACTCAATCATTCTATAGTATTCAAACATTCCTTCTTGAGAAATATCATATTCATTTTGTTCACTTTTAGATTTGTTAGAATTAAGCATAGATTAAGTATTAGATACAATAGGTACCTTAGAGAATTTTTTCATGAAGCGCATGTTAGATCGGTCAGACTTCTCTTCAGGAATAAAGTCTGATTCACTAGATATATCCTCAAAGTCACTCCACATTGATTTCATGGCTTTCTCAAATTTTTTGTCCTTGTATTCATATTTATTTTTTTATTTTAATTTTGGACAATTTTCCTTAACATTTCCTTTGCACTTTCATTCATAGTAGGTTATCTCATTTTAGTTTTTATCTCTCTTCCAATCATTTTTCCAAGTTCCTCTACTATCATAATTTCCTTTGTAACTTGTATTCCTGAAGAATTTATTATTCCTGTAAAACTTCATAAACCTTATTTCTAAATGGGTTATCTCTTCATCACTTTTCGGTGTTGATTCCTCATTACTAGAACTTTTAGATTGTATATTTTACTTTTCTTTCTATTTGGATTCACTGGTCTTGAAAGCTACAAATTTTATTTTCGGTTCATCATCCTCTTCTCTATTGACTTTGAGTTCTTCTTTGCACATCATCAACTTTCCAATTAATTATTTAAATGGAAATTTTATAATATCAAAGGATTATATAATTAACACATATGTCCCTTTCCATCTTTCAAGAAGGCATCTCATCATTCTCATGATCTAGTCCTTGTTAGATATTTCATTTCCTAGGGATCTCATAGTGTTCACTATTGTATTGAACCAGAGATACATGTCAAAAAATTTCTCATCAAGATTCATCTTATGAGTATCATATTTATTTTTTAAAAGGGAATCATTAGGAGTGGACTTTTCAAACCCTCCACACCTAGGAACCCCACTCCCCATAAAGTGATCATCTAGAGAAGTACTATCTAGGAAGGATCCATTACCAGCCGATATGGCAGAGCGTCCCATGGGGTAATAGTCCAATCAGTGATGGTTCAACATAGCAATCCATCAGTTAGGTGTTTTGTTCCCTTATGCCAACCTGGTGAGACACCGGGTGACCCGACAAGGTGAGTGGAGTATGGGAGGTGAAAATTTCCCCAAGAGAGGGCTCCCAAAAATTGAACCATGTACCTCACTGAACACTGTTTCTATGGCCCTTAACCTTGCACCACTACACCACCGCCAAAGTGGATAAAAGTATCATATTTAATTATGTAGGTATTCAATCTCATTTCTTTCACATTTTTGGTTCCTTCATGTGAAATATATAAAGTATCCCAAATTTAATAAGCAGATTTACTAGCAGATATTCTATTGAATTCTTCATTTCATAAGGCAGAATAAAGGGAATTCATTTCTTTACAATTATTATTATAGGCAAGCTTAGTAACATCATCCCAATCTTTTTTAAGAGTATTAGGTAACTCATATATATCCGCAATAGTATACCAAATTTCAAAACTCAAACTCTCTATATGCATTTTCAACTTGATTTTCTACTAAACATAATTATTTCTATTAAATAAAAGAGGTTTGTTGGTAGCAGAACCTTATTTTCTATTATCCATTTAAATAAATAAATTTAGAACTAATAGAAATTTAATATCATTAAAGTAAAACTAAAATCATAGTTTAAATTTTTGGAAAACCTTTGATACCAAATGTTGGTCAGAGTGAGTATCTTAAGAGGGGGGTGAATTGAGTACCCAATAAATTTTTTTGTTAAAAATATTTTTAAATCAAATACCCCAATTTAAATAAAACATCCCACTTAGTTAAAATAGTATATTGATATAAGTTCAAATCTTTAAAAATATTTCTCAAAGATTGATTAGGTCTCAGTTAAAACAATTATGAAAACTATTTTAACTTTTTAAATCAATTTACTCAATCAAAAACTTATATAAACACTAATTAAAACTAACTATCAAAGTAGTGGTTTTTGTTTACAATTTAAAAAAATCAGTTTTAAATATTAGAAATTAAATAAAAAAACACACATTGGAAATGAATACAAGAGGTTCAGTATCAAGCCAATACCTAATCCTCTCTACTTGGAAATCACCCACTAATGCGAAAATTATATAATAATAATCTATGATATACAACCTGGATTAGGTGTACAATAGAAAATTAATTTAGGCCACACAAGACCTCTTCTACAATACCCATGGGAGTAAAACAACATAGAGGTAACAACCATACCTCTACCACAACGCTGTGAGAAAATAGGTAAAAGGGGTTTTGAGAAGATATCTAGTATTTTTTAGTTAAAGTGCATGAGTCATTGTGGGATAAATAAAATAGAGTAATACACACTAATCAAAAAGTAAATAGAATAGACAAAAAGATAAAATAAAGATAAGTAGAAATATTGTGTTTCTCTATATGATAGGCTCTGAATCTTTGGACTCCTTGAATGCAATCTGAACATGGATCTTGAGTAATGTTTCTGAAAGTCATAGTGAAATAGAGTGTCGTGAACTCTTTTCTTTTCTGATTGAAGGCAGGAACTAGATGCTTTTATAATATCCACTATTACACTATCATGTTTAAGAATAATTCCGCATGTAATCTCTAAAAAGGTGGAAATATTTATGTGTCTATATATCCCTCTCAGTATTTCTTGTGTATTTTACAATTCCTTGTACAGGGGGGTCTGCTACTTCTCTTAACAGCAGTATGCAGGAAGAATTATCCTAATTTCCTACATCCTCATACTCAGGGATGAAACATTATTTAATTTATATCTGTATAAAAATTAAGAACAATCATTAAAATAAGTTTGAGAATTAAATTAAATGATGTAGTCATTAGATATATTTAATTCAAAATAAACTAAAACAGAGGTAGTGACTCCTTTGAACGATGATAACTTATTGCGATGAGTCATCCTAATGGTGACTCAAGCTAACAATAATTTAGGATATGGCAGTGAGTCAGACCAATGTTGAATCATTCAGGTGGTAGGTCATTCTAACACTTAGCTAATTTTTCATTCTTGTGGTGGATCGTCTCTAATGGTAATTGTTTCCAACATTTTTTTGATTTTTTGGTTAAATGATAAGTCATCCTCTAAATATGAGACAAATATGATGGTAGGTGATTACAGTACTTAGCCAAAATTCTATGTTGGCTATGAGTTGATCTCAATGGTGAGTCATTACTGGCAGTGACTCAACCTCAACAGTGAGTCATCCTTGGTGGTGACTCATCTTCAAATATGATTCTTTTCCCATACTTAACCAAAATTTCATTCCAATCTTCCTTATATTATAATATGTTGTCACAACATATGAAACTCAGTAATAGAATAATAAATATGATTTTGTGGTCATTAAAACAAGGGTGACAAAACCCACCATAGAGTCCTTGGGAATCTTCAAGAATTTTAATATCCTCTCTATTTTCTCAAGCCACTCCTCAGAAATACAGGTGGATACTTCTTGGTAAATTCTAAGCCATGATCAACTATGCATCCTGGGTTCCTAACACCCACTTGACCTAGAGACTGGACAGTGCAGATAACAACTTCTACTAAAGCAGGTTCTATTGAAGGATTTTCCTACAGAACCTATCTCACATCTTCCTCTCTTGGATTTGGAAAAGCTCTTCTCAAAGGCATTGTCTAAGAAAAGACAAAAACTGATCAGTCATGAGAAAATTCCAAAATCATAGGATCGTATTTAGGTATTGATAACAAAGCTTAAAAATATTAAGAATTTAAAGAAACTAAAAAAAGACCTTATCTAAAAAGGAACATGTAATACCCCATGATTTTATAGTATGTCTCTTCTTAAATAAATTCAATTTCTTCAATAGCTTACATTGCACACAACACCAAGATTAAACGAATCATGATTAATATTATTATTTAAAATGAAATTATAACCAGGTATTTAATTTGGAAGTTGTGAATAATATTAACTAACTTATGAAAATATATGGCTGAATTAATTGGTTACAAATTAATTATATACTAATATAGGAACCAACTGAATATATAGGAAATGTTTTTATAAAGGACTATTTTTATGCTCACAAAGTCATTTTATCCTAATAAATTAAATTAATTACTATTATAGAATGATATTAATGAAATATATATTTAATATATTCAATAAAATATTTTTTATATTCATCTAATATATTTGATAGGTATAAGATAATAAAAACCCCAAAATTGCACATAAAAAGCTATATTTTTATTAAGGTAGTTTTATCACCTTTTAATGGAGAACCTATTTTAAATCAAAATTTTGAAAATTTTATATACTTTATTTGAACAAATAAACTTATTATTTTAAATCAAGATATAAAATTTTAATTTTCTTAATTTTTTGGTATTTTTCTGATAAGTTTCATGTTTTGATGAATAGTTAAAAATATGAAATTTTAATTGAAAATAACTTTTTTCATAAAAATTATTTATAGTGTTAAATTATATTATTGAATGGTTTTAAAGTATAACTAGATTTATTTTTTATCATTTAGTTCAATGTAGATCATTGGAATCAATTTTTAAATGAATTTAGATATAAAAATGTTTCAATCTTTTGCATGTTTAAATTTTAATAACCTGTTTTCCCACCCCATCAACGGGATTAATTTTAAATTAATTACTACAAACTCTATGTTTGGAATTTTGAAAAATGAATTCTATATTTTTAATAAGTTTGTAAAAATTATTTAAATAGGTTTCTTTTATTTTTGTTCATATGAATAGTAACTTCAGTAAATTTTTTTATTAACACGGTGAAAGGTAAATTAGGTAATTAAGGGTAAAATTAATATTATAAATAATATAAAATTACCATAACACTTGTCCTAATTTTATTAGATTAGTGGATTTAGAAAAAAAATCATACTTTTTTTGAGATTATAACCCTTTTTAAGACACTTGTTTTAGATTATGAAATTTGTTATATTTTATTTAAAGAAAAGTTAAAGATGTCATACTCAAATTTTAATTACTATAACATTTTTAGTATAGGTTTATACATAAGATAAATTAAAATATAAATAGTAAATTAAAAGATAATAAATTTATCTTCATCATGACTATTTATTTTTAATTTTTAGATAACAAATAATTTAATTAAATTCTTGCATAATAATGATGAAATAATTGTTTAATTAATAGAAATATCAAATAAATGGTATTAGAAATATTAAAATAAATATAATTTGACATAATAAATAAAATAAAATTATTTTATAGATAAATTTTACATTTTAGTTATATATTAGAAGTTTTGGTTTGAATTTATCATGTTTTTAGGATATTTTTAAAAAGACAAATAATGAATAGTATCAAAATTAGCATAAATGATACTTTAAAATAAATAGTAATTTATTAAATGATATAAAATTAATAAAAATTTAAAAAATTTACAAATAAATATAATCAGGATAAAAATTTGATTAATGGTCCATTTTTTGTTCTTTTTTCTTTAACCCTTAAGTAATAAAAACACATGTTGTCATGATAAGAGTTAAAGGAATTAATTTTGGGTTAAATCCAAAAGATAAGGGTAAAAATATATCCTAAACCTATCTAAAAATTATTTTTTGATATTATTTTGACCCATAATAATATTAGATTCTAAATAAATTACTTTTGATCTATTTTAAATCAAAAATAAATTTATATTGATTTAATATTTTAAGGGATTCCAAGAGTGCCCCTCCCCTCTCTTATAAAAAGGAACCTCCTATCTCACTTCCGTACACCACATTGAGCCTTATTGATCAACCAAAAATTTCCTATTTCCATTATAAACGTACCTATCCACATCATAGATGTTCTATTCTTCTCAAAATACCAACCCTAGTGTCCCTAATAGGAGATCCAAAGGAGGTTCTCTAAAGAAGAGGTAATCGTTTTTACCAACCCCTTCAAAATTATTTCTTCTTCTACTTCCTCTTAACATGTTGTTTCCATTATAAAATAATAAAAACCATTTTAATATATATTACAATATATTATTATGATTATGGGATAACTATATTCCTTTTTTAATCCATCTTATGAAAAACAATATCATCATGCGTGCATACGTACGGCTTACCGTCTCCGCGTTGTGGTGTAATTTTTTTTTCATCACCACTTTATTTGGATGGGTATAATGATAAATATAATAGATATAAATAATAAATATGACATGATGTTGATTTTTTATAATTAATATACCATCCAATTACATACCAATTTACCATTAAGGTAATGATAGCGTTGCTCGTGCGTACGCACGGCTTATTATCTCCACAATGCGATGAGATTAATTATCCATGTTAACCATTAAAGAATGATTATAAAAATGTATATTATGAGTGAACATAATATTTATGAAATTAATATAATTATTTATATGAATAAAATATATCCTATTCATAATAAATAGGACTTACATGACAAAACATGCATAGGAAAATGAAATAGTTAACACATGAAACAGGGGTAATGACAAAATATTATTAAAAAATGGGTGATAAGATAATATAAGAAGAAAATATATGATATCATAAATATGTATATGGTTTTTTTATAATTTAATAACATTATTTAAATAATTATACATGAATATAAATAACCTTTAACTAAAGGAAATTACAAGGTAAGGGATTTCTCGTCTCAGTTTATTTTTATGAGATGTATGCGATAATCACCGATTATTCTTATTATGAGGTGTAAATATTTCCCTATGAAATATTATATCATGAATTTAATTTATTTATTGATATTAAATTTTTTAATTTATTGTATTATTCATGGGTATCATGATTTAAAAGTTACTCATATAGTAAGATATTTGTGTCTTGCTTTTATTTTTATGGGACACATACCTTATACACTACTTATTTCTTTTATGTGGTATATATACTAGCCACGAATGTATTTTATGAGTGTTATACTGAATATTATGGTATTTTCATATCCATATAATTTTCTTTCTTTCATGGGTCATATGATTCTACTGATTATAAAGTGATAAGAGTTATTTCACAATCTCATTATTATCTGAGATTGTTTATACGTAAATATTTACTGGGAAGTATTTATCATCCATGTCCATATTTATTAAAAATGTTTTCCAAAATATATTTAATATTATCCTACCAATTTTTTAATTATTTTACCCATGTTCAAATTTTTATAAAATGGTTTTGAAAGGAATATTTTTTTCATTTTCCAAATGAGGTGCTTTATGACTTTTTCAACAAAAATATGAAAATAATGTTTTTTAACTTATACGACATGAGAGGATTTTACCACATTTATGATGCCTTGATGTTATGAATCTTCCTTTACAAGTTTATAAATTTCTTTTCAAATAAAATGTTTTCTTTTATAAATGCACAACTTTTAAATAAATGATTTCAAAGAAAAATGTTACTTTTTTCAATATATTTATAACAATTTTATTAGATTATTTTCATATATGTCAAAATAATTTGTTTAATATTATGTTTTATTGAGTTTTATCTCTTATGATATCATTTAACCTATTTTTTTGAAGGTTTTATGATCATTTTTATTTTGAATGTTATATTTTGATACCATTCATGGTTTATAGATAAAGTATTCATGTTTTGTATGTTAGTTTTTCAGTGCGGATGTCTATGTTGTTTATGTTTTCATATGAGGAGTTAATTAGACCTAATAAGTGATGGGATGGGATTTCTATATCCCATAGATGCATCGGTATGTCTCATGAGACAAACTAGTTTGGGTGTTGACTAATGTCTTACCCATTTATGTATGGTGTATTATTTGAAGCCTTGATGTTATGTTTATGATGTCTGATATAATGCATTACCTCATTATGAGATTATTTATTGATATTCCATGTGATTATTAAACTAGTAGAAGATATATGCTTAAGTTTATTTCTCATGTGTTTATTTATATGGAATTATTTGATTATTATTCATTTCTTCCATATTGTGATTGGGTTATTGATTAAATGGAATGGGTTTTAGTTCATCATCATACCATAATCGTTTATGCTTGTTTATGATAGATTTCATTGTATGTATACCCTTACTAAGCATTTGAGATCACCCCTTTATTATATTTTATATTTACCCAGGATTCTAAGAAGTATATTATGACTGATATGTAGGGTTACACTAAGGGGATTAATGGAATACTCAAATAAAATTCTTTATGTATTTTATGTTTTAGATTGTAATGAGAAATGCAAGTATGTAATCTTGTTTCCAAAACTGCTAAACTGATAGGTCCTTTGGGATTAAAATCTTGTATCTATTATAATGTAATAAAGTAAGGCTCTAGTTATGTTCTAATGGGGTTGGGGTGTTATAGTTGGTATCATAGGAATTTTAGAAGAAACCTTGAAAATTGGATTTATAAAACATAGATTAGGGAACATAAGCTTAAGATAGACTTTGAAGATAAGTATAGAATAAAGTCCTAGAATTTTGATAAGGTAGAGATTATGTGTGTATTACTAGAAATACATCCTTGTATAGATACTAAAAGTGGATGTGGTTCTTGAATATTTGTACTTAGGGGTAACAACTCTGAAAAGGTGTTTTAGGCCTGACTCGGGGTAACCTGGTACATGACAACGTGCCTTACTATCCACCTAGTTTGACACTACTGCATTTTATCTATAAACTATTATGAATGATTTTAATATAAGATGAAAATGAATAATCTATGTTAAAACTAAGGTGTTTTAGATTAAAAATAAGGTTTCATGATATTCTATAAATTATTATACATTTTTTCTCACTATGACTATTGTTACTCACACTATACTTTCTGGTTTTAGTCAATGTATGGAACTCAAAGGAGTCATATTAATGTTGAAAATGATAAAATAGGTGGTGTAAATGATCAACCAAATGGTATGTTGATTGGAGTGAAAGATATCGTGTTTGTTCCTAATCAATTTTACAAAAATATGATTAACAAGATATACCTTAACCAAATCCCAAACTCATCAAAGACGAGAAGGATAGAGTTTTATAAGTGCCCCAATAGTGGAGACCATAGAAAAAAGAAGGATTAATTTCCATCTTATAATAAATGTGGAAGGAGACACCTAGGAAAGTGTCTCAACAGAATGAAGAAATAATTTATGTGTGGGAAATAAGTACATAAAGCAAATAATTTCCAAGGAAAAATGAAGGGTATGATGGAGGGAAATAAAAATAATCCTAAGAATTCATTTTTAGTTATTTAAATTAAATATAGGTAACCTAGGAATTACCTGAGTCAATTCCCTATTCTATAGGATAACCTCTAGGCCAAGGAAGTACCTATGTAGAAATAAATTTACGATGTATTTATGTATTGAGTTTGTATTGAAAACCTTATTTGAAAGTTTATTTAGTGATTAACCTTATTTCAAAAATGTCCATCATATGTATTTTGGACATTATATAGTTTTACAAAAAAAAAGACGACCCACAGGTTGGGTGACAACTTTTCACTTCCGGTAAGGCCATGGGGTTTGAACCTATAACTAAAGGGAGACAAGGGTAAAATGCATACCACTAGCCTACATTAAGTCCTAGTTGGCATGAATTTTTTTAGTTAAAATGGATAAAGTTTATTTGTTTTTATCAACTAAATAACCTTATGATTATGATTTTGTGATTAAATGATTAATGTAATTTTATAAGACATTCACTATTTTGAGAATAATAAATAAGAATATTATAAGGAATAAAGGATGAATTGTATTTTGGAGTCAAATATAATCTTATTATGGACTTATGGTGATTTAGGTTATTTATGGAAATGACTAAAAAACCTTAGAGATTATGAGATTTAGGAAATTAAATTTTTACTGTAAAACATTTAGAGTGATTTATGTTATTTATAAGACTATATGATCAAATTCTTATGATTTTTGGATTTCAATCCTAGTATATAATGTTTTTTAGGGAAGGATAGTATTTGTTGAATGATATGTTGAACTTTGGGTTTTACTATTGAATTTTGAAGATTCTTTTTGGGGAATTATTTTATCTTATCCTAACCATTTTTGGTTTTGGTTAATGTATAATGATATTAAGAATATATTGTTATACTTTTGTGGATTTTGGGATCCATAAAAGTTGATTTAGAATCTACAGGTATAAAAAAATCATCTTAAATACTCATCATTTAGAGAATAAGATAAGTTTGTGGTGGAAATCGATTAAAGGATTAAACTCTACTCATCAAGTAAGTATATTTCATTATGTTCTTAGTCTATGGAGTAAATTAATTATTCAACTTTAGGGAAAATATCTTGAAACCAAAAAAAATTATCCTAGTACCTTCTTTTCTGATGAATCAAATGGTCCCATAAATCATCATAGATTTATAGCTTTGTGATTGGTAAATTTCTCCTGACCATGTTCACTATCACTCTCCATAAGAATGTGATGGTTATATTTTTCTTCCTTTTCCATGTTTTCTTATATGTAATCCCTGTATGTGTTATCTTCGATGACCTTTATACATCTATTTATTTATTTTAAATTGGATTTCTCTTTAATCCTTTTTCCGATGTGTGATTTCAACAAAGATATTTTGAAAAGTCAAAACCCTAGTTTTCGATCCCAAGTTTTAATTATGAGGATGAAATTCATTAAAGGAGGGGAGAATTTAACACCCCAATATTTTACAGAATGTCTCTTAAATAAATTCAATTTCATCGATAGCTTACGTTGCACATAACACCGAGGTTAAATGAACCATGATTAATGTTATTATTTAAAATGAAATTATAACCTATCCATTAAGTTAGAGATTATAAATAGTATTAACTAACTTATTAAAATATATGGATGAATTAATTGGTTAAAAATTAATTATAAATGAATATAAGAACCAACTAAATATATAGGAAATGTTTTTATAAATAACTATTTTTACACTCACAAAGTCATTTTATCCTAATAAATTAAATTAATTAATATTAGAGAATAATATTAATAAAATATATATTTTATATATTCAAAAAAATATTTTTTATATTCATATAATATATTTTATAGGAATAAGATAAGAACAAACCCAAAATTTCACATAAAAACCTATATTTTTATAAAATCGGTTTTACTGCCTTTTAATGGTGAACCTATTTTAAATAAAAATTTTGACACTTTTATACACTTTATTTGAAAAAATAAAATTCTTATTTTAAATCTAGATATAAAAATTTAATTTGGTTAAATTTTTGGTATTTTTTCGATAAGTTTCATGTTTTGATGAATAGTGAAAAATAATGAATTTTAATCAAAAACAAATTTTTTTATAAAAATAATTTACAGTGTTAAATTATATTATTGAATGGTTTTGAAGTATAAATGGATTGATTTTTTATTATTTAGTCTAATTTAGGTCATTAGAAACAATTTTACATTGAATGTATATATAAAAACGTTTCAATCTTTTGCATGTTTAAATTTTAATAACCCATTTTCCCACCCCATTAATGAGATTAATTTTAAATTAATTACTACAACTTATGTGTTTGTAATTTTGAAAAATAGATTCCATATTTGGAATCAATGTTTCCAAATTATGTAAATATGTTTTTTTATTTTTGGGTATATAAATAGTAACTTCTGTAATTTTTTTATTAACATGGTAAAAGGTAAATCAAGTAATTAAGAGTAAAAATAATATTATAAATAATATAAAATTACCCTAACACTTGTCATAATTTCATTGGATGAGTGTGTTTTGACCAAAATCATACTTTTTCAGATATTACAACCCTTTTTAATTAACTTGTGTTAGATTATGACATTTATTGTATTTTATTTAAAGAAGAGTTAAAGATGCCATACTCAAATTTTAATGACTATAAAATTTTTAATATGTGGTTATACATAAGATAAATTATAATATAAATATTCAATTTAAATATAAAAAATTTATTTTCATTGTGATAATTTATTTTTAATTTTTAAATAATAAATAATTTAATAAAGGCTTTCATAATAATGATACAATAATTGTTTAATTAATATAAATATCAAATAAGTGATATTATAAATATTAAAATAAATATAATTTTACATAATTAATGGAATACACTAATTTTATAGATAACTTTGACATGTTAGTGATATATTAGAATTGTTGGTTGGAAGTTATCATATTTTTAGGATATTTTTAAAAAGACAAATAATTAATAGTATCAAAATTTACATCAATGAAACTTTAAAAATAAATAATATTTTATTAAATGATATGAAATTCATAAAAATATAAAATTTGTCCAAATAACTATAATAATTATAAAAATTTTCACAGTAAGAGTTAAAGATTTTAATTTAGGGTTAAATTCAAAAGATAAGGGTAAAAATATATCCTAACCTATCTAAAAATTATTGGTTGATAGTATTGCTATACATACTAATTTTATCTTCTAAATAAATTACTTTGGATCTATTTGAAATCAAAAATCAATTTATATTAATTTAATATTTTAAGGGGTTCTAAGAGTGTCCCTTCCCTCTCTTATAAAAAGGAACCTCCTCCCTCACTTCCTCACACCACATTGAGCCTTCTTGCTTAAAAGAAACCCTAGTCATTTCCCTTATCAACATTCATATCCACATCCTAGAGGTTTTGGTATTCTCAAAATACAAACCCTAGTGTGCCTAAGAGGATATCCAAAGGAGGTTTGCTAAAGAATAGGTAATTGTTTTTATCAACTCCATCAAAATTATTTCTTTTTCTACATCCTATTCATGCATTGTTTCCATTATAAAATAATAAAACAAGTATAATATATATTCTAATATTTTATTATAATTATGGGAAAACAATATTTCTCCTTTTATCCACCTTATGAAAAATAATATCATCATGCGTGCATACGTACGAATCACCGTCTCCACAGTGTGGTGTAATTTTTTTTCATATCCACTTTATTTGGATGGGTATAATAATGAATATAATGGATATAAATAATAAATATGAAATTGTATTTATTTTTTATAATTAATATATCATCCAATTTCTTACAACTTTACAATTAATGGAATGATGTCGTTGCTCATGTGTACATATGGCCTACCATATTCACGACGTGATGAGATTCATTATCTATGTTAACCATTCAATATTGATTATAAAAATGTATATGATGATTGAATATAATATTTATTAATTTAATATAATTATGGATATTAATAAAATATATTCTATTCATAAGAAATAGGACTTACATGACAAAACATGCATATGAAAATGAAGCAGTTAACACCTGAAAAAAGGGTAATAAAAAATATTATTAATAAATGGATGATAAGATAATATAAGAGGATAATATATGATATCATAAATATTTATATGGTTATATTATAATTTAATAACATGATTTAAATCATTATATTATAGGATAAATAACATTTAACTAAATGAAATTACAAGGTAAGGGATTTCTTGTCTCACTTTATTTCTGTGAGATGTATGCAATAATCACCACTTATTCTTGTTGTGTGGTGTATATATTTCCATATTAAATGTTATATAATGAATTTAATTTATTTAATGATATTAAATGTTTCAATTGATTTTATTCTTCATGTGGATCATTATTTAAAATTTAATCATGTAGTAAGATATTTTTGTCACACTTTTATTTCTATGGGTCGCATACCTTATACACTACTTTTTTTTTGTGGTGTATATATTTCCCATGAATGTATTTTATGAGTGTTATACTAAATATTATGGTATTTTAATATCTATATAATTGTCTTTATTCCATGGTCTATATGATTCTACTAATTATAAAGTGATAATAGTTATTTCACAATCTCATTATTATCTGAGATTCTTTATACGTAAGTATTTACTGGGAAGTATTTATCATTCATATCCATGTTTCTTAAAAAATTATAAAATATTTTTTCTTTTATCCTACCAATTTTTTAATCCTTTTACCCATTTCTAACTTATTATAAAATAGTTTTGAAAGTAATCTTTTTTTCATTTTCCAAATGAGGTACTTTATGAATTTTTCAACTAAAATATGGAAAGAATGTTTTTTTAACTTATACGGCATGAAAATATTTTATCTCCATCATAATTACTTGATGTTTTGAAGATTCCTTTACAATTTTACAAAATTATTTTCAAATAAAATTCTTTCTTTTATAAATTTGCGGCTTTTAAATAAATGATTTCAAAGTAAAAAAGGTTGTTTTTGTCAAGATATTTCTAACAATTTTATTAGATTATTTTATTATATGTCAACATACTATGTTGAATCTTATTTTTGATTGAGTTTGATCTATTATGATACCATATAACTTGTTTTATTGAAGGTTTTATGATCATTTTGACTGTGGATGTGCTATTTTTATCCCATTCATAGTTTATGGATAAAGTATTCACATTTAGTATGCTATTTTTTCAATATGAAAGTTTATGTTGTTTATGTTTTCATATGAGGAATGCATTGGACTTAGTAAGTGATAGGTGGGGGCCTCTATATCCCCTAAATTCATTGGTAGGTCTCATAAGACAAACTATTTTTGGTATTGACTGATGTCTTACTCATTTATGTATAGTGTCTTGGTCGAAGCCTTAACGGTATGTTTGTTATGTTCAGTGTTATACATTCCCTTATTATGATATTAGTTAGTGATATTTCATGTGATTATTAAACTAGTATAATATCCATGGTTAAGTTTCATTCTCATGTGATTATTTATATTGAATTATTTTATCATTATTCATTCCTACCACATTGTGCTCAGGTTATTGATAAAATGGAATGGGTTTCAATTCATCACTTTTCCATAATAATTTATGCTTGTTTATGATAGATCCTTTTGTATGTATACTCATAATGAGCATTTGAGCTCACCCCTTTCTTATGTTTCATCTTTCCCCAAGATTCTAAGAAGTATATTATGATTGATATACAGGGTTACACTAAAGGGATTAATTGCATGCTCAAAGAAAATTCTTTGTGTATTTTATGTTTTATATTGTAATGAGAACTTCAAGTATGTAATATTATTTCTAAAACTACTAAACTGATGGGTACTTTTGGATTCAAATCTTGTATATATTTCAATTTAATAAAATAAGGCACTATCTTTGGGCTACTAGGGTAGGGTCATTACAGAATAGGTCAATTAAAATAAAATTCCCATATAGTTCATTTAAATGGCCTCAAACTCTAAGTCGAAAACCTCATAAAAGTCCCTAACCACCCATGGTAACTTAGTTTCAATCAAGGAAGTGGGATGGTCAGACCCTTTTTTTCACCTACTATCTGAATTCTAACGGTTCTAACTCCGGTCTACCCAAGAAACATAACCAAGCTTAGGCAGTGCTAACAAAATTTAGGTTGAGCATCCATTTGATAACAAATTATAATGAACCAAATTAGGTCAAATAGGAAAGCAACCTAAACCAGCCCATCACATGATATAGGTAAAATAGGAAATAAAAAACTAGTCTTGAATATAAGAAAAATAATACATACAACCATAGTATGAAGAAGAAGAAGATGATATACCACAAAATACATACAATCCAAGAAAAAACAGGCTAAACCAGAAAGTAAGTCAAGTCCCCATGTGATCAACAGTCACCTCCAAACCAAATCAAACTAAAAGAATCAACAAAAATAAGAGAATATAACATGATATAATATGTTCTTCCCTTTAATTGAATCCTGCAATACAACATCTATAAATTTCAAAAGGCATAATTAGGGTGTGGTCCAAATCCCAATAAGATACTACTATAATTTCTATATGGGGTCTAATATAAAGAATGAAAAAATTCTAGATTTTAAAACAAATCATTTTTACAAATCATTTTTATAAATCCAAACCATATATAAATCATTTTCCCTTTTTATTCCTTTGTTTTTCATATAATCCTTTCATGTTCTAAAACTATAAATATGACAATTAGATGTGATAAAAACAAGAAATCATATCCATGAAACAAGAGGTAAATATTTAAACACGTATATATGAAACAAACTATCAGTAAGTTATGTGATACAACCTCATATAAAAATTTGTGAGCAACAACCCATGATAAAAAAATCATGTGATAAATAACCATAAATGACAAAGAACCCCACATATTGGGATCTATCCTTTAGGATAATGCATACTAGAAAATTACAAGCCTAAATAGTAATACATTGGATTCAACTGATATCAATTATTTCCAGTCTATATCACAAAAGGATACCCCCTAATGGTGCAACACACACTAAGACTACCTGTGTCTCTATCATGATGTACCCAATCTTCCTAGTGTGTAGTTTTCCAAATCTATTTCAAAACCATGCTCAAAATTTTATAAAATGTTTTCAAATCCAATAAAATACACTTAGTAGTTTGAAAACCCATTTCCAAATCAATAAAATCCATTTTTAAAGAAAAACATTGTTTTGAAAACATTTTCCTTTCAAATAAATCATTTGAAACCATTTATCACTAAAAATAAATGAACATCCCAAAGGAATTTATCAATAATGGAATGAAATTCATCAAATTAACCCATTATATATAGAATCCTACATCAATATGGTATAAACCTAGCTTGTTTCAAAAAATGGTGACCAAAAAATCAAATAATGGCCTTCACAAGATGAGGTACGCTAAGAAACTAAAGAGACAAATTACACCAAGCCTGATGATCAATCCCCAAATGGATGATCTGGAAGGAAGGAAGGTATCTAAAATCACTTAAGGAGAGATATATGGATTATAGGATAAGGTTGAAAAAACATATGAATCCTTAAACACTCTTATGGTTCCCTAAAAAGATCTTTCCATGAAATTTACATAGCGTGTAATACCTTTAAATGTTGTATAATCCTCAGGACTTTGATACATAAAAAAACTCATCACCTTTTTATTAAAAGCCTTATATTTTTAATTACAAAACACGTAACATTTACATGGTGTGTAAAATTATCACGTTGTGTATCCAATTAATGGGTTTTTTCTAAAAACCATTACACAATGTTTAATCCCATTACACGGTGTGTAATTTCCCATAGAACAGCAAAAACTACTAGTTCAAGCTAAAAATTCCAAAAAATTCATGACTTCACCATTACAGGTATCCTCCCAATTCCTTTTTGTCACTACTCAACCAACAAAAAAGGAAAACCAAATTAGAAGTTAAAACATACCAGACATAAAGGTAACGGGGCGTTACATGATCCTTAGAGTTATCTAACTTTGATTGAAGCCTTCTTGTTTGTGATTCCTAGCATGTTCAACATCTTGAATCCCTCACTATTTTATAAATTAGTGTGTCTTGATTGCGGTAGGAGTTATTTTCTATTTATATTCCTCCTTTCTCTATTAGTGTGGTATGATTGATCAAGCTCCTACCTTTATGATATCCATATAGTGACATCATCTTCTTTTCCACCTATTTTTAGTTTAGTGTGTTTCATAACTTCTTTTCTAGGTAAGGGATCTTTTTTATTTCTTCTTTTGTGAATCTATGAAATTGGAATTATTTTTTTCTATTGGATGTGTGGCACAGATTAACTAATGAAGATGATGAACTGAAATAAATTTAATTGGAAGAGAAGAGAATTAATCACATGTGTTTATCTATTTCCTTATTATCATTTATTTTCTATTGAAACATATAAACTATTGTGATATGTATGTTTTGGTTATTGTGTATTTTAAACTCATGTTTTGAATTTATAACCCTTTATTTTTTTTTAAACCCACCATTCATAAAAGGATTAATATGTATTTTTGGATATGAATTAGTTCCCCGTATAAATATAGAACTGTGTAAAAATACATATGCATGAGAAGATGATTTAATGTGAAATCCACCTATAAATTAATTGTGGTAAAATATGTGGTTTTTAAGTATGTTCTTGTGCTTATAGTATGTTTTTTGTTGTCCTTGTGGTTGTGTGGACATTATGGGGTTTGTATGATGATGGTGGTGACTAGTTCAGATGCGAGATGTGTTGCAAGCAGTGGAATTTTGGTGGTAGATATGTTGTTTATGTGGTAATATAATGGTTTTTTTTATGATGCCTTTTTTTATTATCCTAGTAGCGATGGAATATGAGGTTAGAAATAATGAAATGATAATGGTTTGGGCTGTAATTTAATAAAATTAGACTATAATTTACATGTGGAAACTTGTTTAATAAAGTGAATAATTATGATAAAGCTTTATTTAAATGGAAATTTAAATAAAAGTGTTATATTTGATGGTTGTCTTCAAATATAAAGTTAAATGAGTGTTAATGTAATAATTTGGAAAGGTGGATAAATCTATAATTAAAAGAAATTAAATTACGGGTCGTGTTTGGTTGTTTTGTGTGGTGGGTTTTATCTAGTTGGTGGCAGCATGTAGTAATACTAGTATGGTGTTAATGATAAGGTGAAGGTGATGAATATTGATGTGAAGACATTAGATCAGGCTTGTGTCATCTTTCTCTGTGTGTGTTTGTGTGTGTGTGTTTTTTTTTTGTTTGTTTATATTTTCATGTTACTTTTATACACACCCCACTCGCATCAAGTACCATGTACCAACACCAAAATGTTTTGGGGGTTTTTTCCCCAACATCTAGATGGTGAGGAATAGATGGTTGATTACCCCCTTTTCCCCACTCTTCCTTCAGTAATAAATAGTGATGATACCCAAATGGTGGTGAGTACCAATTGATGATGGTGTGGTTGGTAGTGATGTTTGATGGTGAGAATATATGATATGTATTGGGGGAATGTATGGTAGTAGGAGGGAATGAGGTTGATATCCTTCATATTCATTATACTCTACTTCCCTGGTTGTGATGTTTCAGATGGATGTGTAATGATGTGGAATTGGAATGAGAGATGTTCATGATGACATTGATTCCAACATATGCTTTTGGGTCCTGTGGGAGGCTGAAGTAGGTAGGGTTGCAACTTGACCCACATTAGAGACACTTATATATGGTGATGAGATTTAATAGAAGGAATGGGAGCACAAGAAGTTTGATATTGGTGTGTGAGGGTGGAAACTTAGTGGGGAAGTGGATATGGGGTTCCTTTTTTGATGCTTTCTTTATATTATCTTATTATTTACTTATATTATTTGGTGAGTGATCCATAGTGAGTTTGGGATGGATAGATGACATGGCTAGTTAATTCTTGGTTTTTTTATTTGTTCACTGGTGCATTAATATTCTATTTTCACATTTGCATGAGAGGCCTTAGGCATGATCCTACTAAGTATACATGTTATGATCTCCTTATGTATACATAACTATTTTTCAGGTTTCTAGGATGGTTACGGGGATCAATTTGGGGACTAATAGCTTGGGGATTAGAGTTTTTGTGGAGTTTTTGCCTTAGTTTTCCTTTTTTATGCTTACTTTGGAAACCTTATTTGTATTTTATGGCATATATTGTAATATGGTTTGGTTTATTTTATGTTATATGATGGAGTTTTTTGTGATTGTTAATCTTCTCACTCAATGATTTTCATATATTGAGGGTAATGCCTCCCATTGGAGCATTTTACACCCTCAATGTTAATTTACAACCTAAGGCCTAGTAGAGATAGGACTATGGGGGTCACTCCCTCTATTCACCACCATCCCAGGAGGGGTACTAGTGGAGGGGGATCATGTCATGGTGGTATCAAAGTTTTTGGTTGAGAGATATGATGGATTTTTGACTTAGGAACTGGTGATGGGTTTGAATGTGAAGTTAGAGTAATAAATTTAGTCAGACTTGGTGTGTGGTGTAGAAAATAAGACCATATAAGAAACAACTGTTTAGGGCCCTTTGTGATTTGATGTAAGTAACATAAGCTTACTGAACATCCTAGATAAGATAATGTTGATTATGGTCCAAAGACCTAGGGGAGGTACATGAATCATTCTTATTTGTGTTTGTGATTGAACTAGCCATTTTTTGGGAACTTAAAATGAAATTAAAATTAATATAAATAAATTATATGCTACCGGGATTAGGATTCCTTCCATTGTGTTTTTTCAGAGATGGATCCTAGTCATCATCCATGTATAGCTTAAGATATAGTGGTTTAATGGTCTTAACATGTCAATTGTTTGAGGATCAATCTTATAGAGGAGTATGAGACATGGTAGAGGGAATTGTGTTATTTATAGCATAAAATTCTGGAAAATTATGTAGGGATTATCTCTGATCTTTAAGATGAAGAGTAATCTAGAGTATATTGAGATTTCCTTTAGCCTGATTCAGACCTGGTCTAAGTACTGGGTTTCATTGGTAGTCATTCAAATATAGGGAGCAGCGTTCTAGTGTTGGAAGTTGTATCTTTGAGAGAGAAGAGAAGGATGATGTTACTTGGGTTGACTTCCAGAAGGAGTTTCATCTTGAGTTCTTATCATCAACTATAAAAGTGGTAAATATATAAGATCTTCTCTCCCTCCAATAGGGGATCCTGAGTGTGTGTGAGCTCAATATTAAGTTTAAGTACCCCCTACTTTTTTCTCTTAATATCTTTCCATATAAGGATTCTAGATTATGACATATTGAGGTGTCATTGCATCCAGCGATCAAACATGCAGTCACCCTATTTATGATTCATGCGTACCTAGTAGTGTAGAAGAAGGTGTATGTAATTGAGTGGATTCACTTGTAGGTGGGAGTTCCTTAAGAGTTAGGTTATTATATCTTCTTGAGGATCCAATATTTGGGTTGTGGATTTCATATGTCAAGTCCATCAAGGTTATGATCATCAAGGAGTCGATCACAGCAGTCTACTTCATGATTTTCAAGGGTCAGTGGTTATTAAGTATCTTTTAGGGGTTTCCTATTCACATTATATGACTGATTAGACTATGGTAACCATTGGTCTTAGTGCTCAAACACTCGGAGAGTTCAATTTAGTTTGGGTGGTCAGGTCCCTCTCCAGACGCAATAGTAGTGGTGGTCGCCATCATTTTTTCAATAGCCGAGAGGAGATGCAACTGATAGAGGTCAACCCCATGATGGTATCATCCTTAGGGACCCAAACTAGAGTATGGTTATGGAGTTCTTCAGTAGCAAGGCAGAGGATCTAGATGCGGGCTAGTTCATTCTATGGAGGTTCCAAACCTAGAGGGACTTAAGGTTATTCAAGGTACAATTGGTTTATCATTCACCATGGTTTCTACTTTTTTTTTATTTCGAAGCTTCTCACTCCTTTATAAAACCTACCTTGGTCTACATATTTAGATCAGAGGTGGAGAGGATTTAATTAACTTTTGTGTTATCTATTCTAGTTGGAGGACATGCTTTCCTGTTTGATGTGTGCTGAGGATGTAAACTAATGATGGGGCAAAATCAGTCGGTGAGGAAATTATTCTTATTATAGATATAGCCATACAATATCATCCTTAGTATGGATTAGTTGTACTCCATGAGTGTAATTGTTAACTTCTTTCTTAGGAGAGTCGTGTTTTCTGATGTGGAGTTCCAGTGAGTAGTGTTTGTTGGTTAGTGGAACTATTGGATGGGTGACATATGTGTAGAGACTATGTTATCTCAATTGGTGGAGTTGTTAGTGGAGACATGGGTAGTGGAGGATCCTAGAGTTGTTGATGATTTTCTCAATGTATTCCCAAATTAGGTTGTGACACTACCCTCTAAACATGATAATGAGTTTGAAATAGAGTTACAATTCGGTGCTTCTCTGATTTTGATGGTCCCTTGTCATATGGCACCCATAGAGTTGTGTGAGTTGAGAGTCCAAATCAATGATTTTCAGAAGAAAGGCTTCATCCGACAAATTTTATCTCCTAGGAGTGATCCAATGTTGTTCATCAATAAGGTAGAAAATATTCTAAGGCTATTTTTAGATTAACAAAAGTCAAATCAATTGACTAGTTAAGAACCATTACCCTCTTCCGAGAATAGACAATTTTTTCAACCAGTTGAAGGGTGAAGTTGGTTTTCAAAGATTGATCTACAGTATCGATATCACTAAATGAGGGTGAAGGGGGAAGATATCCCAAATACTATTTTATGATGTATTTATAGACACTTTTAGTTTGTGTTCATGTTATATGATGTCATGAATGCACTAGTTGTGTTCATGGGGCTTGTGAACTTTGTATTCCATGAGTTCCAAGACCAGTTCATAACCATGTTCATTGACAACATCCTTATATACTCAAGGACATATGAGGAGCATGTTGAGTATCTTATAACTATCATACAGGTTCTTTTACACCATAAAATCTATGGAAATTTATCCAACTGAAATTTTTAGACTCGGGATGTTCATTTCCTTGGACATGTGGTGTCCCAACAGGGTGTGGTTGTGGACCCATCAAAGATCAAGGCAGTTGTTTCTTGGGTAGCACCCAAGAATGTAGCAGAGGTTCAAAACTACCTCAAACTTACGGGCTATTACTAGAGGTTTGTGTCTAACTTCTCTTGGATTTCATCCCCATTAACTACTTTGATAAAGAAGATCTGGTCTTTCATCTAGACTGGTCAGTGTCATGTAGCTTTTGACTACCTAGAGGAGAGGTTAATCATTGCCCATGTTCTTTTATTTCCAGGGGAAGGGGTGATGTTCAAGGTATTTTATGATGCTTCTCATTTGATCTCAATATGCATCTTGATGTAGAAAATGGTGGTGATCATAGTTATAAGAATTTTTTTTCCCACAAATAAAATTATGTCACTCATGACTTGAAGTTGGAAGTAGTAGAGTTTTCTCTAAAATTGTAGCGACATTACCTCATCGATGAGAGCTTTTTGGTCTCCATTGACCATAAGAGTCTGATGTGTGAATTCTCTCAATTAGATTTAAACCCATTTTAGTGGATATAGATGAAGTTTCTCCATGATTATGATTTTGAAATCTCTTACACCGCAATAAAGGGGAATTTAATCACTGATTCACTGATCCATAAGTTATAAGGAGATGTTTTTTGGGAGTTTGAATATGTATGTAAAGGTATGGAAGATCCTATAGTAATGCATATCAATATATGGTAATTCAATGGAAGATGTTATCTCTATCAGATGACATTGTAATCATATCTAATATGGTAGTTGGAAGAGTCTAAATGGGGAGGCTTAAAGGTGGATGTGATGTAAGACCTTGTTAGTTATAGTGTTGCTTCAAAATGGTGGTCTAAGGATGGTTAGTATCAAATGTTATTTTAGGTGATAATGTATGTCCCATTATCCATGCATGAGGAATTTATTCATGGGTTTCACATCTCATCCTTAGTGGTGTATCTAGGTGTTTCTAAGATGTACCATAGTTTTTTGAGGTGGTTTTAGTGGCCTAGAATTAGGTGTTTGGTGGTGGGGTTCATGGAACAGTGTATAGTTTTCAAACAGCTAAAATTAGAGAATCATGTTCCTAGAAATTTGTTGTAACCCTAGGATTTTCCCAGGTGTAAATGGGAGGAAATATCGATGAATTTCATCATCGAGTTTTCCTGAGGCCAGGGAAGATGCGATGTCATTTGTGTAATCATGGACCGACTGATAAATTCAGTCCATTTTTTAGTGATCAGGGAGTCAAGTGTTTTATATTATCTAGAAAGGAAGTATGTGGATGATGTTGTGAGACTCCACATGGTACTGAAGATCATTATATTCAAATGGGGTACTCATTTTATCTCATGGGTCTAGAGAGGATTATAATATTCTTTTGTATCTTAGTTATTCCTTAGGATTACTTTCCATACCTATACATATGGGAATGCATAGTGGACTATCTAGATGCTTGAGGATATGTTATAATCTTTCATCGTGGAATTTGGTGGGTAATGGGTGAAATTCCAACCATTGTTTGAGTTTTCCTACAACAATAGTTATCACTCGTTCATCAGTATGGATTCATTTGTGGGATTGTATGGGCAGTCATTTCATTCTTTTTTATGATGGATTAAGGTTTGGGAGTCAATGGTACCTAGTCCTGATGTGGTGAAGAGCATAAAATAGAATATATAGGTGGTTTGAGAGTTGATGAAGTCAGTGTAGGACCACCAGAAGGCCTATGTCGGTCCTAGGTATAGTCCCTTGGAGTTTGAGTTTGGAGACTATGTTTTCTAAAAGGTTTCCCCTCATCATAGGTCACAAAGATTTGATCAAGGGAGTAAGATTTATCCTAGTTTTCTTGGGATTTTTGAGGTGTTAGAGCATGTTTATGAGGTGTATTATTGGTTGGCACTCCCACCTTGTCTTGATAGTTTTCATGAAATCTTCCATGTGCCCCCAAGTTCTTCATTTTCTTCACAGTGACTCTCATGACATTGATTGAGGAGATATTTACATTGAGGACAATGTGACGTTTGTGGAGCACCCAATTAAGATCTAAGATCATTGGTAGAAGGTGTATCTTGGTAAATTTATCCCCTTGGTTCATTTTTTGTAGAGGCACAGTGAAATGGAGGAGAGTACTTAGGAGCTAGAGTCATAGATACACACCCAATACCCTGATTCATTCAATGGTTGGTATTTTGAATGGTGTTGTTTCACTTTCTTCTCTTTTTTCAAGATGATGTGTTCCCTCCCTTAGTTGATGATGTCTACAGGCTAATTATTTTCTTCATCCAATGTGTGGTTGTGTTCTTGTTATAGTAATATCCTTGAGAGGTATATCATGGGTGATTTTCTAGACATGCCCCCCTTTCCTTTTTTTTTTGGGTTTTTTTATTCTTGAGGATGAGAATTGTTTGAGAGGTATATGATGTAATTTATTAGGTTCCCAAAACCTTTCCTTTGTGATTTTACCAAGGCCTAAAAATTTCCCAAGGGATTTTAAGTCCTTTTATACCTTGGTAATTTCTAATTTTCTGCACACAATCACTTGATTGACTGTGTGGTCTCTTGTTCCTTCTTATGGTTAGTTGGTTTATTCATGTGGTTAGTTGGTTTCTTCTTACAGACGTTTGGTTTGTTCATACAGACAATTGTTTTATTCTTATATTCAGTTGTATTTTTCATGTGTTAAATCATTTTTCTCTTATGATTGGTTGGTCTGTTCATGTGATCAGTTTGTTTATTCATGTGATCAGTTGGTTTGTTCATGTGGTCAGTTGGTTTCTTGTTATGGTCATTTGGTTTGCTTATATAGTCAGTTGGATCCTTCTTGTGGTCAGTTGGTTCCTTCATGTAGTCAGTTGGTTCTTTTATGTGGATGGTTGGTTCCTTATTTTGGTCACTTTTTCCTTCATGTATTTGGTTTCTTGGCTTCAAGTGGTTGATCCCTTCTCATGGTTAGTCCAATAACTTTCCAAATTTTCTAGTTTTTCAAAATACCCAGATTTTCCAGAATAACATGAAAAATATGTTTAACATAAAGTAAGTAATTTAAGATCTAAATTAATTTTTTTTAATCTATTAAGACTGGGTTTAAATTTATCCTTGAATTCCTTGACCCTTTGGGTTTTAAATGGGTCATTCTTCATGTTTTAAATGAAACTAAGTTAAATGAAAATTAAAAAGGAAAGTTGAGAGCAATGATTTTTTTAGTTATTACAGCATTTATATCTATCATATTAAAGTATAATATTTCATCTATTAAAGTATTTTCTTATTTCCTTTAAGTCCATACAAACCAAAACCTTTCTCTTGAGACTTGGAGTCATCTACCTTTGGCTGAATCCTTCCTGCTCTTGATTCCAAGCATGTTTGGCATCTTGGTTCCCTATCTATTTTCTATAATAGTGAGTCTCATTTGAGGTAAGAGTTAATTTTTATTTTTTATTCCTCCCTTCTCTATGAGTGTGGTGAAATTGATGAATATTTTACCTTCATGATATCCAGATGGACACACCATCTTCATTTCCCCCTATTTTTGGTGCAACATGTTCCATGACTTCTTTTCCAGGTAGAGGATCCTTATTCTCTCTTCTTTTCAACATCTGTGCAATCAGTATGATTTTTTTCCAATGGTTTGGTGTAATGGATTAACTAATTAAGATAATTAACTAGATTAAATTTAATTGTAATGTAAGGGGAGTAATCACATGTGTTTATCTGTTTCTTTATTATTCTCATTTGTTTTCTCTTGAAACATATAACCTGTTGTGATGCTTATGTTATGGTCACTATGAATTGATAACCCATGTTATGGACTGATAATCCTTACTTGAATTTTTTTAAACCTACCATTCATAAAAGGATTAATACATATATTCAGCTATGAATTGGTTGCCCATATAAATCTGGAACTGTGTGAAAATACCTATGCATGAGAAGAGGATTTAATATGAAAGCCCAGTGTAAGTGAATTTTGGTAAGATATGTGGTTTTGAAATATATTTTTGTGTGTTTCTAGTTTTTTTCCTTGAGTTTGTGTGACCTTTGTGGGATTTTTAAGGTGGTGGTGGTAATTAGTTCAAATTTGGGATGTGTTGCGGGCAATGGAAGTGTGGTGGTAGATATGTGGTTGTTGTGGTAATATGATGGGTTGTTGTGTGATGTCTTGTTTTAGTATCCTAGTAGTGATGGAATATGAGGTTGGTGATGATGAAAGGTTAATGGTGTGGGATGGAATTTAATAAAAGTGGGCTGGAATTTACACATGGTAAATTGTTTAATGAGGTGAATAATTATGAACCGGATAGACTTAAATGTAAATTTAAATGGGGGTGTTAGCTCCGGTGGTTTTCTTCAAATGTGAATTTAAATGGGTATTAATGTAACATTATGGAAATTTTGATGAATATATAATTGAAATAAAGTAATGTGTGGGTTGTGTGTGGTTTTTTCTGTGTGATGGGTTTCGTCTAGTTATTAGAATCATGTGGTAACATTAGTATGGCATTAATGATAAGGTGAAGGTGATGAAATATTGATGTGAAACATTTAGTTCAGACATTTGTGTTGTATGTGTGTGTGTGTGTGTGTATTTTTATTTTCATATTATTTTTATATTCACCCCACCCGCATCGAGTGCCATGTACCGACACATAGATGTTCTAGGGGTGTTTTCCCCAACATCCCAATGGTGAGGAATGGATGGTTGATTAACCCCTCTTCCCCGCACTTCCTTTGGTAGTATGTGGTGGTGGTAACCAGCCGATATCAAGTACTGACCAATGACGGTGCAGTTGGTGTAAATTCCTAGTGATTAGAGGATGTGATATGTAGTGGGGTCATATGTTATAGGAGTAGGGCACGAGGTTAAAGTCCTTCAAGTTCATGATACCCTTCCTCCTTGATTGTGATGTTATGGATGGATGTGTGATGGTGTGTTAGTGTCCTGATATATGTTCATGATGACATTGATGCAAAAATGGGATGTTGGGCCTTGTGGGAGGATGTGGTGGATGGGGTTGTTACCCGACCCACATTAGAGATGTTTGGATACGTGGTGATGAGATTTCATGGAGGGGATAAAAGCACAAGATGTTTGATGTTGGGGAGTGAGAGCAGAAACTCTGTGGATAAGTGGATGTGAGGCACCTTTATCAATGTTTTCTTAATATTATGTTATTACTTGCTTGTGTTATTTGGTGAGTGAGCCATAGTGAGGTTAGGATGGATAGATGTCCTATCTAGGTACTTGTTGATTATGTTTTGTGTTCACTGGTGCATTAGTATAATCTTTTCACATTTTCATGGGATATGTAAGGACCCTAAAATTCCATGTAAATTTTTTTAAATTTATTTGGAATTATTATGAGTCTAGGAAAATTGATGGCGCATAATTCTGATGCTCGGTGTTCCTAAAATGAATTTCTGAACTTTTTTTAGGTTCGTTCAGTAAACGCGCGGGCGGCATTTTCTATCTTTTGAACCAGTGCTCGGATTAAAAATCCAAGGGAACCGTTGAATCCGCAGAATCGAGATTCACTTAAAGGAAACTTCACTTTGACCATAGTTGGTCAGGAGAAAAGTTAGTTTTTTTGACTTCAAGAAATAATAAAATAACATTGATTGTTATTTTATTCCTTTTTATTTTTCCTACCACCTGTTGAGTGGTGGTGGAGGGGACCACGAAGGTGGTAAAACCTTTAATTATGGGGTGTTAATTGCATGGTTACAAAATGGTTGCATAACCACCCCTCGTGTAATTAATGAGACACTTTAATTACATCAATTAATGAACCTCATTAATTCCTCAAGGCGTTGCTCACTCTTTCTCCCCTCTATTTATATGGAGCTTGGGTTTAGTTTTTGGCATGGCTTCATCAAGCGAGGAACCACTGAAAAAGTGATGACACACCTTCCACCAGCGAAGAATGGAGGATTTACGATGCCTGTTGTAGGATCGATCCAAAGGTTGATGGATGAAAAACGCCAACGACAGTGATATCTCCAACGAATCAAGGTAGGGGTTGTCTTTTAATTCAAGATTTTCCCTCGATTTTTTTTTCCTATTTTTTTGTGGGAGGTTGTTGTAGGGGATGTGAATGGGGTTCATTATTATTAAAATGTGATGAATAATTACCTCCCTCTTGCTTTAACGCTAATGTGGAGGGTGTTGTCCAAACGAACAAGGCTTGGACCCTCCACCGCTTGTTTTTTTTCATTATTCGAGGATGGTTTTTCCAATTCGATGGCAATGGGAGGAAAATGGTCACGCAATGGAGGCGGAGATCCGAGAGGCCCTTAGGAATAGACGACACCAAGAACAGACCACTAGAGCATGTTTGGTGGCCTAAGGAAACAATCTCTAGCACACCATGCCGACAGCGGCCAGCGGTGGCCGGAGGAGGCATGCGGCAACCGATCGAGGGTAGTGGGAAGCCGGCATGCTGTCGGGTGCCACGGTGGATAGAGGCGACTGGCTCGAGCCGACCATGCGGGAGAAGGGCAGCACCCACAAGCGCCGCTGGTGGCAGGAGGTGGCAGCCAAGCCCCGCGTCATGTAGGACAAAACGGCCTCGCATTCGCGGGGCCAGCCGGGTGAAGCGGTCCACCGTCAGGAGGACTGGGCCGGACGCGGGCCGGACCTGGACCTGCGGCCCAATGGGCCAGCGTGGGTGGGCTGAGCCCCACCCGGCAGGCTGGGCCAACTATGACCTAGGCCCAAGAACCAGTCGAGCCAACCCTGACGGGCCAGACCCGGGCGGGGTCAAGTAGACCCTGGGACCCGTTGCATCTGGTCGGCCTAACGGAGTCGGACCGGGCCCAAACCCAACCGACCCCCGAATAAAGAAATTCTTGTAACTGAAAAACCAGGTGTCCGTTCGACGCACCTTCAGTGGCTTTGGGACCCCTTTTGGGAAGCGGTCCCTTTGGCATATTCTGGCGGGCCCGATTGAGCCGGGTCGGACCGAGGTGCGATCACCCCCGTTTCACGGAAAGGGGTGTAACTAATAGACCGGGTGTCCGATCGACGTGTCATCTATGGAATAAGGAACCTTGTGAAAAGTAATTCCTTTGGAGATACTCTAAGTGAGTTTTGATAGAGTTTTACGTGTGACCTGGGTTGGATCATATTTGAATCCAACCGGGGCCTTTTTACAAAAGTGCTCATATCTCACAGATCGGGCGTCCGATCGACGCGCCGTCTGTCACGTTGGGACCCCTATGATGGGGTGGTACCTTGGGTATTATTTTTTTGAGAATTCCTACTTATTGAAATATGACTGATGGCTTGAGGAGTAGAGTCTTCTGGAGATCAGGTGTGCTTCGTGCGGGAATTCAGTGGCTGGCTGTGACATGAAGAAGAAGAGTGACCAATACGAGTCAGCATCAGAAACTCCAGAGTTGGATGATCTATTTGTATGAATAATCATCCCTACCTCTATACCAGCGACCAATATGGGTCATCACCAGTGACCAATACGGGTCAGCACGAGCGATCAATATGGGTCAGCACCAGCGACCAATACGGGTCAGCATCGAGCGACCAATACGGGTCAGTATACAATGACCTATATGGGTCAGCAGTGGAGTTACTACAGATAGGATGATCTGGCTTTATGACTAGTCATCTATATCCTATTAACCTTAAAGTTACACCTTTATAGTGAGTTGTCTCTTTTGTTTTGTGCTTCATGATTTAGATCATGCTTGTGATATTACCTTTTTGGTATTTCTTGTGGTGTTTTCCTTGTGGATTACTAAGAGACCTTCAAGGGTCTCGGGGTCCCCTACTAGGTATAGTTATACTCACCCCTACACGGGCTCCGCCTACACATGTGTGTCTGGTGCAGACTACTGACACTCCGAGGCAGACTTTAGAGGTTCGGGACTTGGTAGAGCTTGGTGCGATGGGAGCAGTCGAGATCATCTTCTTCGACTTCATACTTATAGCAAATACCCTCCAGGTAGAGCTCTAGGGAAGATACGACATGTGTTTACTTTATTTTTAGTTTCTAGGTCTTTTATTCTGGCCCAACATTTTTAGTTTACAGTTTTACTTGTAGTTGTACTTTACTCTCGTGGTTATACCTTAATTTTTTTTTGTTTACTTTAGTTTCCCTTTTTGAGTGTGTACAGATCTCTAAGGCAATTCCTTCCCTATTCAAGAAAAACCTTCAGGTGCTGGTCATCAACCCCTGGCCTATGGAATGCGAGCATGGGGTAGTCACATCCGGGGCCCATGGGACGGGTCGTGATAGGAGACATTGGATATGATCCTATTGATTATACATGTTATGATCACCCTATATATACATAACTATTTTTTAGGTTTCAAGTAGGGTTACAGAGACTAATTTAGGCATTACTAGCTTAGAGATATGAGATACTATGGAGTTACTGCCTTAGTTTTCCTTTTTGTTATTTACTTTGAATACCTTATTTTTATTTCTTGACTTACACAGTGGGATGGTTTGGTTTCTATTATGTCATGTGAGAGGGTTTTTTGTGGTTTTTTATCTTCTATCCTAATCCTTTTCATATAATGAGAGTAATTCCTATCATTTGAGTGTTTTACACCCCTTGTTCTAGTCTCCATCTTGGGGCCTACTGGAGGTGAGACTCAGGGGGGGGCTCTTCTTCTCTTCATAGGAGGGGTACTAGTGGAGGGGGTGGCACTTTATTTATTTTCGAACCATGAGATATAAATATGAACATTTAATATTTTATTTAGGTATGAAAAGATCATATTTACAATTCCCAACACTTTTCATTTATAAAAAAATTATAAACTATAATTAATTTTATCTAATATTTAAGATTTTTACATTTTATGGCTACATCGTATTTTATGATTGATAATGGGGAATTTTCAATCATAAGTTGTGATTAATACATAAAAGTAACCATAAAGAGTAGTTTTCATTTAAGCACCAATGGTGATGAATTTTATGTATGGGAATGACCTTTATGTATGATTCATATTTGACAATATATGATATATCACAATCCATACATAAAAGTAAACCACACATAGATAGATCATTATGTATTGAGAATCACTTTTGTATCAAAGTGATTTATCCTTATGTATTGAGTAAATTAACTCTCACATAGGGTTAGTTGTATTTTATGATATACTCTTTATTGCAACTATGACTCAATGTTATGTTTTCAAACAACCTTGGTTTCAGTCATGCCTACAATATCTCTTATATCGTAGCTTATGGCACAAAATGAGACCATGGGTTTTCTGTAAAGACCCAGAATTCTATCAATGAGATTTCCCTTATTATTTTTATTTCATATAGTATAGATCACATAAAATCACTTATATAACACAATACAAAATTTATAAGTGAATAATGAATGAAATAATTGGTATTTTTAGAAGTTAAGGAACCTATACTGATGAAATAGTAACTTGACCTTAGGAATAGTAATATGACCCTTTTGAATAGTAAATCTATCAAATTAATAGTAACATCACCCATGAATGTATAAGTAAAATTTAGGCATCTTATAAATGAAGATATGATATAATTATATCATATTATAAGTAAGTGAATATTTAAAAAATTAATATATAAGTGTTGGTATTTTTTGTAAGTTATAAATATTTAATTACAATTTTATAAATAATAAAATGATTTAAAATAAAATTAATTTTCATAAAATGTATTCATAATTAAATTTTTTTGTCTTATTATTTTAGGATAATTTAACGAGGCCTTATTTAATTTTTCAGAGTGTTATAAAATCAGTTATAATTTTAAAAATTGTATTTTTCAAGTAAATAATGATTTTAATTAAAAAATTAAATTTCTCATATTTAGAAAATTATTTTCATAAAATAGATTTCATTTTTTAATTCTACACATTAAAAAATGGTTAGGTAGAATTTTTGGAATTTTTCTAAAATACTTGAATTTTTTGTGAATAATAAAATATGGTAATTTATGATATAAATATATTATTTGTTGAGTCATTTCTGATATAAACACCATAATATAGAACTAACCTTCATTATTTTAATATATTTTATTATAATTCTCATACTATTCATAGTATTGATCCAAAATAATTAACAAATGAATAAAATATTCAAAAATCACTCCTCATTCACTATAAATATCACCCCTCACCACTCCTTCTCCTCACACCTTCCATGCTTTTAACCTCGTCAAATTTCTACCCAATACTCTTAACAAGACTCTCCCTCATGTATAATAGCTTTTTGTCTCATCAAAAGACCAAAATCAATCCCCTTAAGGAGGTTCTCAAGGAGGAGAATTCAAGAGGTAAAAATCATCTTCCTTTTCCTTTTATTTTATTTTCAAGTTCTTTTCTTTTATTATTCTCTCCTCGCTTCCCCTTGTAAAAATAGTATGATTACTCTATTAATTTACATATACTTTAATTTTTTATGCTAATGTAATAATATATCATTAATTCCATTATCCTCTCCCTTTTATTCTAAAAATGGAAGCGTTGTCTATGAGGTGTTGTTTCATCACCTTCAAGGATGACAAGTTTTCATTTTCCTTCACCATATTAAAGGATTTTTATGAAACTATTTTAATGGTTTAAGCATACTGTAAAATATATATTACAACCCTTTTTTATTTTCTATAAGTAACATATTTACATAATACTAAATGATAAAACAAAACGAGTTCATTATGATCTAAAACAACTTAAATTAATCTAAACGAATATCATTAACATGTTATCTAATGATTCATCCTCATATATGGGAAGACACAATATATAAAACAAATTTCACTTATTTATGTTCGTTAATAACATATAAATTCAATTTTGGATAATTATACTCATTCCACATGAACTTCCATACTCATATACAAGTATACTGATTGTGAAAACCAAGGAAACGAACGCTTCCGAATGATAAAATTATATATTATAACTCATAAAAAATTCCATAAATGAACTTAATAAAATTATAATAAATAAAATACATGTTTAAATGGTTCTAAATTAATTAATTAATGGATTTAATTTGTTTATCTAGGACATTAAGTTCAAGTGCAGAACACATTCGAACATAAGGTAAGGGTTTTCTTCCTGAACCTCCATTTTCATTCAGGTTATGTTTTCTCCTTCTTTACACCAATTTAATTCTTCATTATTTTTAAATAATTCTTCTAAATTATGTTTACATGTTCCAAAATCATGTATCCAGATCGGTACATCTTTATTTTATGGGTAGTTACATGTTTTATAAGGCTTCCTTCTTAATTCTTCCAGATATGCAAGCTCGATTAAAGGGAACCTCTCAATTTTGTACCCATTTTCAAGTACCATACATAAACTATTTTAAGACACCATTATTTTTATAGAATCACTACTTTTTCATGAAAACTATATTTTTTTTTGGGTTTTATACAAACAATTATGGAAAATACAAATTATTTTTCCAAAAGAACTCTTCTTTGCAGAGTAAAAAGGGTATTTCTCTCAAAATTTGTCAATGATTTTATTAATGTATTTTCATATATTTCAACACCAATGTTGAATATTATTATTTATTAAGATTTATCTCTTATGATTATCATCTACCATATTTTATTAAATGATTTATGATTAGTCTGAATGTGAATGTGCTATCTTGATACCATTCACCATATTACTCAAAATGGTTAATGGTTATGTTTATTGATTGTGGAAATTTATTTACATTTCATATGTATATGTTGTTTATGTTTAAACTCATTCATATGAGGAATTAATTGGACTTATTAAGTTATGGTTGGGGCCCTCTATAGCCTCTCGATGCATCGGTGGGTCTCATGAGACAAACTAGACTGGGTTTTACCCATTATATATAATGTCTTGGTCGAGGCCTTAATGATATGTTTATGATGTCTAGATTTATATGTTCCATCATTATAAAAACTACTAATTGATATTACATTTGATTATTTAACTGGTATAATATCCATGGTTATGATTTATTATGCATTATTTAATTAGATTTTATTTCTTCCATATTATGCTCAAGATTATGTTTTAATGGCATGTGTATTTTTAGTTATTCACCATGACTTATTATTTATGATTTCATTGTATTACTTACCCTTAATGATCATCTGATCTCACCCATTTCTTATGTTTTATTTTTCCCTAGGATGAAAAGATGAATATTAAGAATGACTTTCAGGGATAATCTAGGAGTTATGAATGTCTCCAATGGAATTTCTATATTGTATTTCCTTTAAAAGTTGTAATGTAAAACTTATGTTTGTATCTAGTTTTCCAAAACTACTAAACTATATAGTCCTTTAGGATATGACTTCATTTTTTATTATTCCAATTTATTGAAGTAAGGTATCAGCTCTGGGAAACTAGGTTCAGGGTCTCTATAGCTGGTATTGGATGAAGTTTAGTATATTCCTTGGAAACTAAATCTGAAAAAAATAGATTAGGAAACATAACCCTAATATAGACTTTGAAGATAAGAATATAAGAACATCCTAGAGTTTTGGTAAGGTAGTGATTATGTGGATCTTCCTAGCAATACATCTTTGTCTGGATACTACAAGAGGACGTGGTTCTAGCATAGATGTACCTAAGGGTAACAACTTTGATAAGGTGTCCTAGGCCTATCTTGGGGTAACCTGGTATATGGAAATGGGCCTTACTGTGCACCTAGTTTGACACTCCCTGGGGATATACTTAGGATAAGTAACATTTTTTTTACAAACCATTATAAAGTATTTAAAAATAAATATGTTCCCAAAGAAACCATTTTAATTATTATGAGAATAATTATGCATAAAATTTCAATTTATGTTACATATTTTTCTAGTTTGAGATTATACATTATGATTCATAACCTAATATAGTGTATGCCATTACTTAGAAATGGAGCCTAGTGGAAATAATGGAAATTGTATCAACACTTGTATCCCATGTAGGGATTTACCTCCTATACAAGATAATGATGTTGGTATTGGGGTTGTGACTGGTGTTGAGCAACTTATAACTATACTGTGACAGCTGAATTAGGTTATGAACAATAATCTTACCCATATAGAGCATCCTGACCCACAATGTGGATGAGAAATGTTAGATCGCTTTATGCGATAACATCCTCTGTTATTTAATGGGACTACAAACCCATTTATAGAATAGTAGTGAATAAGTTCCTTAGAGAAGATATTTCTCACTTTGGGAAGTAATGAAATGGAGAAGGTTTTCATGGCAGTTTATCATTTATCAGGATATACAGATCAATGGTGGTCATTTATTCAAAACACAAAAGAGGAGGAAGAAATTAAAAATATGGAATGGAGGGATTTTAAGGAAATTTTCCTAGAAAAATATTTTCCTTATGAACAATAAGAAGATATGGAAAGAAAATTCTTGAGTCTAAGATAGGAAGATGATGAAAAAGTTTCCAAGTATGAATCCAACTTTACAAGGTTATAAAGGCATGTTGCAGACTTTATACGTAATCCAAAGAGTAATATTGATCGATTATTTGATGGTTTAAAACCATTCCTTCGAAGGGAACTGGTCTCCCAAAATTTCTCATCATATGAAGATATAGTCTCTTATGTTATCAAGACATAAAAATAATTCTCTAATCCATATGACTTAAAAGTAAAGAAAGATAAGAAGATGGTTGTTGAACACTTTGGAAAATGAAATAAGGAAAAGAGAAAGAAAGAAAGTGCTGATTTTCTATCCTGTGGTAATTATGGGAAGAAACACCCCAGTACTTGCCTGAAGGGTATGGGTGTTTTCAATAAGTGTGGAGAAAAAGGATATCAAGCCCGTGATTGTAAGGGAAAGAAATAAGCTACCAATGTTCAATGCTACAATTTTAAAGAGATGGAACATTATACAAATTATTATATTAAGCATCAAAGAAACTTTCCCCAAAGAAGGCTAAGGGAGAAAGTCCAAGATTATGTGATCACAACTATTGAGGTTGAAATTCCTAATGATGTGGTAGCATGTACTTTAATTGTTTCCTCAAACTTAGCCAACAATTTATTTTATTATGTATCATCACATTATTTTATATATTCCCAATTTACCAAGAAAATTATACATTTTAATTTTGATTTAACAAAGGATTTTTCAGTCAAAACTCCTAATGGAAGTATTATTGCAATGAAGATGTGTCATTCAGTCCCCTTTATGACACATAATATGATTTAGTTGTGGACCTCTTCATCATACCTATGATTTACTTTGACATAATCATCACTATGGATTGAATTTCGAATTATGATACAAAAATATATTTCAATAAGAAGGAATTTACAATTTTTTAGAATGGTATAGAATCCATTATCTTTAGGGTAGAAACCTCATCAGTTAACTCTTATCCAAACCCACCCCCAGTAGCTCTACTGAATTAAATCCTTGGGGAGAAAAATAAAACATCATTTATAGATTAGAAAATAAATCTTTAAATTGATTATGTACCTATTGCGTAAGAATATATAGATATATTTCTAGAGGATTTACCTGGACATCCTCCAGAGTAGGATGTTGAGTTCTCTGTTGATTTAATTTCTAGTGCAAGACCTGTATCAAATAATCCTTATAGAATTGTCACTGTGGAATTAGTAGAACTGAAGAAACAACTAGAGGAAATGAGTGCTAAATTATTTATTCTCCCTAGTTTTTCTCCATGAAGATCCCCTATTCTCTTTATCAAGAAGAAATATGGATTTATGAGGTTGTGTGTTGACTATAGAGAAATCAATGCTATTATAATAAAGAACAAGTATATCCTGCCTTGTATTGATGATTTATTTTATCAACTTCATAGAGATCAATAATTTTTGAAGATTGACCTTTGATCTGGATATCATCAGTTGTGTGTGAGGAAGGAAGATATTCTAAAGATATAATTTTGAACTAGGTATGGACATTATGAATTTACAGTAATGCCATTTGGACTAACTAATATACCCTCTATTTTCATGGATCTAATGAACATAGTTTTTAAGGAATATCTTGATGAATTTTTTATGGTATTTATTGATGATATCTTGGTATAATTAAAAATCTATGAATACCATGAGAATCACTTGTGTATTGTTCTTAAGACTCATAGAAGAAATGACTTATATGGGAAATTTAGCAAGTAAGAATTTTGGCTTCAATCAGTTTCTTTTCTTGACCATATTTTCTCAAAGGATGGAATCTAACTTGATCCTATGAAGATAAATACAGTTCAAGAATAGTCTACACCAATAAAAATAACTGAGGTACATAGTTTTATTGGTTTAATAGGTTATTATCGATGTTTTGTTCAGAACTTTCCCTGATTACTTAACTCATTAACCAAGCTTACTCATTAAGGGGTTAAGTTCGTATGGATAAAAGACTGTGAAGAATGTTTTGAAGAATTGAAGAGGGGATTATTGAATACTTAAATATTGAATATACCATCAGTAAATGGTGGATTTTTTATTTATAATGATTCATCAAATAAAGGAATTGGGTGGGTCCTTATGCATAATGATATAGTTTTTGCCTATGAATCAAGGTAGTTAAAAATTCATGAACAAAACTATCTAACTCATGATCTTGAGTTAGAAATTGTAATCTTTACTCTAAAGATATGGAGACACTATCTCTATGGTGAAATATTTTAGATATATACAGATCACAAGAGCTTGAAATATATCTTCTCACAGAAAGAACTCAACATGAGGCAAAGACGGTGGATTGAACTACTCAAGTATTATGATTGTTCAATACATTACCACCCTGGGAAGGAAAGTAAGGTAGCATATACATTGATTAGGAAGGATTGTGGAGTTCTGAACAAAATGAGGATTGATAATGACCCTGTGTACATGGATCTAACAAAGATGGATATGAGAATTATTAAGGAAGGTGTAACATCATTACTTTTTCAATTGGTTTCCCAACCATCTTTATTGGAAAGAATTAAAAGTTATCAGTCTAGTGATGAGAATATTCAAAAGAAAATTAAAGTTGTGAATGATGGGAAGTTGGTAGACTTCGTGTATGAGAATGGAATTCTAAAATTTGGGAAGAGGCTTTGTGTTCCCTCTATACCCAAGCTAAAAAGGGAGTTATTGGATGATTCTCATAGTTTGAATTTCTCTATACACCATGGTAGCACTGATATGTATATAGATTTGAAGGAACATTTATGGTGGGGTAACATGAAGCGGGAAATTGCTGATTATGTATCAAGATGTTTAGTCTGTCAACAAGTGAAGGCTGAAAGACAACATCCTAGAGTCATGCAACCTATGTCTCTTCCTACATAGAAATGGGATGACATCACAATGGATTTTTTCACTATATTACCAAAAACCCCAATAAATAATTATGCAATATGGGTGATTGTTGTTTGACTTACCAAATATGCACATTTCCTCACTATAAGAGAGGATTTTCCAATAGAACGCCTTACAAAACTCTATATTAATGAAGTTTTAAGACTTTATGGATCACATCTCTCAATTGTGTATGATCATGATCCAAAATTTACATTGAAATTTTGTAAAATTATTTAGAAAGAATTGGATATTGAGCTTCATTTAAGTACTTATTATCACCCTCAAACTGATGGGCAGTCAAAATCTATGATCCAAACTCTAGAAGACATGTTGAGATCATGTTAATTTGACTTTATGGGTATATAGGATTAGTATTTACCTTTGGTGGATTTTTCCTACAACAATAGTTTCTATTCTAGTATTCAAATGGCACCATATAAAGCATTTCACAGAAAGAGGTGTCGTACACTGACATGTTGGGATGAAGTTGGTGAAAGGAAGCTTGTAGGCCCATAGCTTGTGGAGGAAACAATAGAAAAGGTAAAGACTATTCAAACCCATATCAAAACATCTCAAATTAGGCAAAAGATCTATGGATATAATTGAAGGAAGGTGTCACGACCCGTCCTCGGGGCCCGTGCCGTGACTACCCCAAGCCCGCCTTCCATAGGCCAGGGGCTGGCGACTAGCACCAAGGCGTAAATCCCGGTAAAAAGGGAAGGCATTGCCTTTGTAAAGTAAACAAGAACCGCAGAGTAAGAAAGCGGAAGAAGTAAACACCAAGTAAAAGCGGGTACAACAGTAAGTGCGGAAAGTAAAGGGGGTCGGAAATACAAGCCCAACTGTAAAGTACAATTGAAAGGGGAAAAACAGCAACTAAAAGGTAAATCTGTAGCGTCAAGTCGTCCACTGAAAGTCCCACTTCAAGGGTGAGTACAGAAAGCCTCCACTGCTCCTCGGTCCAGCCTACCGCTCCGAGTACACCTCGCCCAGTGGTCCACCTCCAGGTACCGTCCTGCTCCGCAAGCCTCCACCACGATCAGCGCTGTCCGTCGTCTGCAACCAACGCAACGTAGTGTGGGCATAGCCCGTGCAGGGGTGAGTATAAGCTACTCAGTAGGGACCCCGAGACCCCCGAAGGTCTCCCAAAATCCACAAAGGATAAACCACAAAGGAAAGATACAATCACGAAGTAACATCCGACACGGCTTAGGTATATGCCCATACATATACCTAAGTCATCAATTCTCGCTCGGCTCCAACATCCGAGCTCAAGTACAACCCAGTCCACATAGGAAAGAAAAACGTGAAATCCACACAGGATAGCTCAACACAATCCACAAAGGAAAGTAAAACGTAAATCCACACAGGATAGCACAACACCATCCAAAAAGGAAAGTAAAACAGAGTTTCAGCTCACACAGGTATATTTCTTCAAATGATGATAGAGATGATCATTGATCCATCTAAGTCATCAGACCCACGAAGGATCGATAGGTACTAACCCCCGTAATGACCCACAAAGGATCTGACCCACAAAGGATCGATAGGTAATTAACCCCCGCAAAGACCCACACAGGATCGGGCCCACACAGGACCTGTAGGCGCTGGCTCACACAGAACCGCTGAGCGCTGACCCACACAGGATCAGACCCACACAGGATCGGTAGCACTGACCCACAAAGGATCGCTGAGTGTTGTAGTCGTCGTCGTCGAATCCACTGAGGATCTCTGCACAGTCGTCGTCGTCACAGTAGCAGTCGCAGCCAGCTCTAGGGTTTCCGCACACAACAAGCTCGTTCGGGAGGGTCCGCTCCACGAGCTGAGAGGATGATACATCAACTGACACATAGTCCAGAGTTGATGTATCCAAAAGTTCTGTATCATCAACAGGAACTCAACGTCGTAGACGGCGCGTCAATCGGACGCCCGGTCTGAGAGATATTGGCTTTTTCATCCCAGGGGCCCGGTTGGTTTTTAAGGCAAAACCAACCCGACCGTACTCCACCTGCATCCAAACCTCGGACGGAGTATGCCAAAAGATCCGTCTCACTTATAGGAATTCAACGAAGTCGACGGCACGTCAATCGGACGTCCGTAGCTCAAGATATGAGCGTTTCCACTCCGAGGGCCCGGTTGGTTTCGTGTACGAACCAACCCGGCCGAACCCAAAGCTTTCCGAAACCTTGAGTGCGATATACCAAAATGACCGTCTCGATCCAAGGATCGCATCGCCGCTGACAGCGCGTCGTTCGGAGGCCCTTATCTCAAGTTACGGGCAAAAGACCAAAAACGGTCCGAATACGGGGGGTCTGGGCCCAGACCGACCCGGCCCAACCCCCCCTGGGTCGGCCCGAACCGGGTCAACCTGACTCAGGTCCGGGTCGGACCCGGTTCGGCGTGGCCCGGTCCGGCCAGGGCACGACCCGGCCGGTCGGGCCGGCCCGACTCGGCTCGGCCGAGCGGCCGAGCGTGGCAGCCGCGGGGCGCTGCCCCCGCGGGTTGGAAGTGCCACGGCCCTCGAGGGGTCGCGCTGGAATTCAGCGAACGCGGCTTTTGTCGCGTCCCGTTTGTGTGAGCCGGACCTGCGCGGTCACGGGTCCGCTGGCCGCCGCCGCCGCGGCTTCAGCCACCGGAGGCTTCCGCGGGCCACCAGAGTTGCTCCGGTGGTCCGTTTTCCTTCCCGTCTGCGCCGAAGCTCCTCTCGGGTCCCGTTATTTACTGCGGAAACAACAGATCGTCCCTGCGGCATGTTTCGTCGTCGCCCGCCAATCCGCGCATCAACGAAGAACTTCGGAGGGTTGTCGGGCCGTGTTTGTTTGGCCCGCACCCTCCGCGTTAGATGATAACAGTCGGGAGAAATTATCAACACATGGAGAACATATCAAAAACAATTTTAATAAATTAAAATTGTTCTTATGAAACCGGGTTCTTTGTTTTGAACGGAAACATCCATGGAGTAAAATCATTCCCAACAAAACCCCTACCTCATCAAGTCGTCGCACGCGCGTTCTTCGCGGAATTGATCGTCGCGGAAGGAGGGGATCGTCGCGTCGTCGCGGTATCCGGCGTTGCGTCGACGAACTCCGAGGACCAAGAAACAACAGATTTAATTAATAATAATTAAATCCATATTATTGTTTTAATCCACAAAGTAAATTTAAAAAAAAGAGCACAACCCCCTACCTTGTCGCTGTCGATCGAAGGTTGTCGCGGGGTTGGATTGTCGCGGAAGAACGTCGCGGAAGAAGAATCGTCGGCGTCGCGGAACTTGGCGTCGCGTCGTCGATTTCCGAGGGCTCGGCGTTCTTCGCGTTCTTCGCGTTCTTCGCGAAGGAGGATAAAGAACTCTTGGTTTCTATCAAATCCTCTCAACGAACATTTTTTCAGAAGTCGTGCGTTGGTCTTATTTTATTATTACGCCAACAAATTGAAAACAGGTTAAGAAACGATTAAATTAATTCATAGAATTAATTCAATGAATAAAACCGCACAATTAATTGGTGCGTTAAGAAATTAAGAAAACGCGTCAGTTGACTTTCATAATGACGGGTTTTCGCGGGTGCGTTACTTAGCGGAAAAGAAACGGTGGGGCTCGTGCGGGCCCCACCTCACAAATATCCTACCAAGAGGGTAGGATATTTTTGGATAGCACTCTATCTGCATCAACTCAGCTTAAGTAGCTTTAAGTGGCTTCAAGTGGCTTCCAAGTGGCTTAAGTGAAATAAAATAAAGTTTGTCGTACAATTTATTTTATTTCTTAACCTTAAGCCCAAAAATTAAAAACCACACCCGAGCAAACGCAACTCCGGAAGAGGCGTTTCTAAGAAAATACTGGCACTGCGATTCTATCGGTGCCCTCAGAATTCGATTCCGAGCAGTGGTTCAAAAGTTAGAAAAACCCGCTCGTCCATTCACTGAACGTACCCGAGCCTAACTTCGGAAAATGATTCCGGGCACACCGGGTCTCGGAATCAGGTGCCGTCAGAAACTGCATTCTTGTAAAAATCCAAAGAAAATTAAAGAAAAAAAATTTCCTTGAATTTTTTGGGTCTTTACATCACTCCCACCTCAGGGCTTTACGTCCCCGTAAAGATACATCATAAACTAGGGAACAAATGTGGGTACTGAGCACGCATCTGAACCTCCCGCTCCCAAGTGCTCTCCTGGAGGTTCCCGTGCTTCCATTTGATGCGCACAAGAGGAATCGATCGTCCACGTAGGACCTGCTCCTGTCGATCCTCGATCTCCACCGGGACCTCTGCAAAAGTCGCCCCATCATCTACGTCTAGCTCCCCATGGTCAATGATGTGTGTTGGGTCATTCACGTATCTCCTCAGCTGAGATACGTGGAAGACGTCGTGCACCCAGTGCAACTGAGGTGGTAGAGCCAGGCGATAAGCCACCTCGCCAATCCTGCTGAGGACCTGGAATGGTCCTATGAAGGGTGGAGACAACTTGCCGCCTCGGCCAAATCTCTGTAATCCACGTTGAGGTGAGACACGCAAGAAGACGTGGTCGCCATCCTCGAACTCTAGTGGCCTCCGCCTTCTGTCAGCATAAGACTTCTGCCAACTCTGAGCTGTCCTCATCCGCTCCTGGATGACATGGACCTTCTCTGTCATGGCCCGGACCATCTCTGGTCCCACAAGTGCTGACTCCCCAGGGTATGTCCAGCACAAAGGAGATCTGCAAGGTTTGTCGTACAACGCCTCGTATGGTGCCATCTCGATGGTGTAGTGGTAGTTGTTGTTGTACGTGAACTCCACCAAGGGTAGGTGGTCCTCCCATCTATGACCAAAGTCGAGGACACATGCGCGGAGCATTTCCTCGAGAGTCTGAATGGTCCTCTCCATCTGACCATCTGTCTGAGGGTGAAAGGCGGTGCTCAGACGTAGCTGCGTCTCGAACGCCTCATGCAACCTCTTCCAAAGCCGGGAATTAAAGCGAGCATCTCGATCGGAGACGATAGATGATGGAACACCGTGAAGCCGTACAATCTCCTGAACGTAGAGACGCCCCAGGCTCTCCACTGAGCCCTGCTCTCTGATGGGTAAGAAGTGAGCCGACTTGGTGAGTCGGTCGAAAATCACCCAGATGGAGTCGTGACCTCTGGAAGTGTGTGGAAGTCTAGTCACGAAGTCCATAGATATCCCGTCTCACTTCCACTCCGGGACCTCCAAGGGTTGTACCAAACCTGCTGGTACCTGGTGCTCTGCCTTCACCTGCTGGCAGGTGAGGCATCGAGAAACGAACTCTGCCACAGCCTTCTTCATGCCCGGCCACCAGTGCTGTCGTCTGAGGTCATGGTACATCTTCGCCACTTCAGGATGTACCGCCAAAGGAGAAGTGTGAAACTCTCTCAGCACCTCCTCTCATAAAGCGACTGGTACCAAGGTACGTCCTCTGAAAAGGATGTCGTGCTCTGCTCCAAAGGAGAAGCCATCAGGTGCCTGTCCTGAGGATATCTGTGCACACTGCGTCTCATAGTCAGCGTCCCCACGTTGTTCCTCCCTGACCCGTTGTAGTAGTGGAGGAGTGACTGTGAGAGACTGAAGGAAGGCTGCTCCATCTCTATCCACAAAGGATATCTGCAAAGCGGCTAGCTGCTTTGTCGCCTCCTCAAGTAGTTGAATGTCCGTCCTCCTGCTGAGGGCATCGGCTACCACGTTCCCCTTCCCAGGAGTATAGACTATCTCAAAGTCATAGTCTTGGAGGAACTCGAGCCATCGCCGCTGTCTCAGGTTCAGGTCCTTCTGTGAGAAGATGTACCTGAGACTCTGGTGGTCAGAAAAGACTGTAAAGCGCTCGCCCATCAGATAATGTCGCCATGTCTTCAGAGCGAAGACCACTGCTGCTAACTCCAGGTCATGGGTAGCGTAGTTCTGCTCATGCGGCCTCAACTGACGTGATCCATAGGCGATCACTACCCGCTCCTGCATCAGGACACATCCGAGTCCGGTCCCTGATGCGTCGCAGTAGACTACGTACCCTACTCCCTCCTCAGGCAACCTCAAGATAGGTGCGCTGGTCAATCTCTGTCTCGGCTCCTGGAAGCTCTGCTGACATCTGTCTGACCACACAAAGGGTTTCCCCTTATTTGTCAAAGATGAGAGTGGTGCCGCAACTCTAGAGAAGTCTGGAACAAACCTCCGATAGTATCCAGCTAGTCCCAAGAAACTCCGCACCTCTGTCACGCTCTTGGGCGGCTCCCAAGCTAGCACTGCCTCGATCTTTGCGGGATCCACCGCAACTCCCGCCTCAGAAATGACGTGTCCCAAGAAGTGGACCTCACGTATCCAGAACTGAAACTTTGAGATCTTTCTATAAAGCTGGTGCTCTCGGAGTGTGTCTAGCACAACCCGCAAGTGATAGGTGTGCTCCTCCTCAGTCGTCGAGTATATCAAAATTTCGTCGATGAAGACCACGACAAATCGATCGAGATATGGATGAAAGATCCTGTTCATGAGGCCCATGAACACTGCTGGAGCATTGGTTAAACCAAAGGGCATAACCAAGAACTCATAGTGGCCATACCAACATCTGAAGGTCGTCTTTTGCACGTCCTCGTCTCGAACTCTGAGCTGATGATAGCCTGACCTGAGTTCTATCTTCGAGAACCACCGTGCTCCCTTGAGCTAATCGAAGAGGTCATCAATCCTCGATAGCGGATACTTGTTCCTCACTGTCACCTGGTTCAGGCGACGATAATCGACACAAAGTCGTAAGCTCCCGTCCGCCTTCTTGGCGAACAAAATCGGTGAAGCCCAGGGTGAAACACTGGGTCGGATGAATCCCTTTCCCTACAAGTCCTCCAACTGTACCCGTAGCTCTCGAAGCTCATAGGGGGGCCATCTGATACGCTGGAGTCGATATCGGGGTTGTCCCGGGGTACAGGTCAATATGGAAGTCTACCTCTCTGCGAGGAGGTAGTCCTGGAACGTCGTCGGGAAAGATTTCCGCATACTGATCCACCACTGCAGGAAAACTAAGAATCTGCGCGTCAACAACTCCTAGGATGAGGCTAGCCAACTGATGAGTGATGGGATGTCCTCTCCTCTGCGGAAGTCCATCCTGTGCTGCGAAGGATCCCTTCTCGCCGGTGAAGGTGAACCTGCTCCCGTCGGTGTGTACACATCGCACCTTGTGCCTAATGCAGTCAATCTGTGCATGGAATGTAGATAACCAATCCATTCCCAAGATGACGTCGTAAGGCCTCGACGCCGCTACAAGAAGATCCCAGCCGAAGCTCTCGCCTCCTAGAGTAAGCTCACACTACCGGCACTAGTGTGTAATCATCGAGTCTGCTCCCGTAGGAGTCTCTAGCCGTAAGGATCGAGCCAACGACTCTGTCGGAATCTCCGAGCTCCGAACAAGGGCAGGGGCTATGAAAGAGTGACTCGCTCCTGTGTCTATAAGAACTGCAGCAAGGGTGGAATAGACACAGATCATACCTCGAATCATCTCAGGCGCGCCGTGGTCGTAGGCCTCTGCTGCCTGGAGCTGTGCCTGTCTCTGACCGCCAGCTCCTTGTGGTCGGGGCGGGCCTCCTGGTGGTGGTGGTGGTAGAGCCTCAAAGCGTCGCCCACCACCTGCTGCTCGGCCAGCTCCTCTGCCTCATCCGCCTCCTCCCTGCAGACCGCCATAGTCGACTATCTGCCTCTTCCTGGGTGGCCCCTCAACTATCTGCTGCTCCTCGGCATGGTGGTTCGGGCAGTCACGAGCCATGTGACCCTACCCGCCGCAAGTGTAGCACTGCCTGCCTCTCGAAATATTGGCTCCGCGCTGTGTGCCCCGCACTGCTGAGCCAGTGTCCTGAGGCCGTCTGTGTGAGGGTCTGGTCTTCCTGGACCCCTGAGTCATCCGTCGACTGCCTGTTGCGGAAGACTCTGCTACGTGTCGCCCCGCGGTAGGTCTCGCCGCTGGAGAAGTCTCAGCAAGAAATCTCTCGATCAAAAGGGCTCACTCCAGTACTCCTGCCTGGGTCGGGATGCTGAGGGAGATCAGCGATGCCCTGATCTCGTGTCTCAATCCCTGCTCAAAGGTCCGGGCCCGGAAGAACGGGTCCCGTACCATGTCGGTCGAGTAGCGCGAGAGATCGGTGAATCTCGCCGAGTACTGGGCGACCGTCAAGCTGCCCTGACGCAGCTGAAGAAGCTCCTGGATGCGTACCGCACGGAGGGTGTCCGGGACGAACTCTGAGCGGAAGAGGCCCTCAAAGTCTTTCCAGATGAGAGAGGCCTCATCGTGCACCTGGAGCATCAAGCTCCACCATCGTCCTGCTGCTGCATGTAGTAGGCTCGCTGCGAGGATCACCATGAGGTCTGCTGGTGTCCTCACTAGTCAGAAAACTCGCACCACTGCCTCCAGCCAGTCCTTGGCTGCCTAGGGGTCCGTCTCCCCATGGAACCTAGGCGGTCGCTGGCGCTGAAACTTGTGCAGAGCACTGAGGCGACGTGCATCATCAGCGGCTGGTGCTAGAAGCATCGGTGGCTCGGCGGGTAGAGGTACCGTCGGTGCCTCCGCCGTCAAAGGGCCCTGTACCGAGGCCTCGTCGCTCGGCGGGCTGTCGTCACGTACCACTCTCGGAACCCTAGCTGGCTGCCGTCGTGGGGCCATCCTGAAAAGGAAACAGGTGCTCCACGGTCAAAACAGTATACCTGGTGAGCTGATATGAAGTAATCACAAAGAAAACTTGAAACACACAAGCAATCAATGTTTTCGTGCATTAAGTCGGAAATCAGAAGTCAGGGTCCTGGTGTACGGATACGTCGGCCGCCGCACCAACACTGGACTCTCTGGACTGATAACCACACCCAATACGCTAAACACTATTACTTCACATAGAAGAAAGATTAGAGTCTGCGGTAGAACCAACCACCTCTGATACCAATTTGTCACGACCCGTCCTCGGGGCCCGTGCCGTGACTACCCCAAGCCCGCCTTCCATAGGCCAGGGGCTGGCGACTAGCACCAAGGCGTAAATCCCGGTAAAAATGGAAGGCATTGCCTTTGTAAAGTAAACAAGCACCACAGAGTAAGCAAACGGAAGAAGTAAACACCAAGTAAAAGCTGGTACAACAGTAAGTGCGGAAAGTAAAGGGGGCCGAAAATACAAGCCCAACTGTAAAGTACAGCTGAAAGGGGAAAAACAGCAACTGAAAGGTAAAGCCGCAACATCGAGCCGTCCACTGGAAGTCCCACCTGAAGGGTGAGTACAGAAAGCCTCCACTGCTCCTCGGTCCAGCCTACCGCTCTGAGTACACCTCGCCCAGTGGTCCACCTCCAGGTACCGCCCTGCTCCGCAAGCCTCCACCACGATCAGCGTTGTCCGTCGTCTGCAACCAACACAACGTAGTGCGGGCATATCCCGTGCAGGGGTGAGTATAAGCTACTCAGTAGGGACCCCGAGACCCCCGAAGGTCTCCCAGAATCCACAAAGGATAAACCACAAAGAAAAGATACAATCACGAAGTAACATCCGACACGGCTTAGGTATATGCCCATAAATATACCAAAGTCATCAATTCTCACTCGGCTACAAACATCCGAGCTCAAGTACAACCAGTCCACACAGGAAAGAAAAACGTGAAATCCACACAGGATAGCTCAACACAATCCACAAAGGAAAGTAAAACGTAAATCCACACAGGATGGCACAACACCATCCACAAAGGAAAGTAAAACAGAGTTTCAGCTCACACTGGTATACTTCTTCAAATGATGATAGAGATGATCACTGATCCATCTAAGTCGTCGGACCCACGAAGGATCGACAGGTACTAACCCCCTCAATGACCCACAAATGATCTGACCCACAAAGGATTGATAGGTAACTAACCCCCGTAAAGACCCACACAGGATTGGGCCCACACAGGACCTGTAGGCGCTGGCTCACACAGAACCGCTGAGCGCTGACCCACACAGGATCGGACTCACACAGGATCGGTAGCACTGACCCACAAAGGATCTCTGAGTGTTGTAGTCATCGCCGTCGAATCCACTGAGGATCTTTGCACAGTCGTCGTCGTCACAGTAGCAGTCGCAGCCAGCTCTAGGGTTCCTGCACACAGCAAGCTCGTTCGGGAGGGTCCGCTCCACGAGCCGAGAGGATGATACATCAACTGACACATAGTCCAGAGTTGATGTATCCAAAATTTCTGTATCGTCAACAGGAACTCAACGTCACAGACGGCGCGTCAATCGGACGCCCGGTCTGAGAGATATTGGCTTTTTCGTCCCAGGGGCCCCGTTGGTTTTTAAGGCAAAACCAACCCGACCGTACTCCACCTACGTCCAAACCTCGGGCAGAGTATGCCAAAATATCCGTCTCACTTAGAGGAATTCAACGAAGTCGACGGCACATCAATCAGACGTCCGTAGCTCAAGATATGAGCGTTTCCGCTCCGAGGGCCCGGTTGGTTTCGTGTACGAACCAACCCGTCCGAACCCAAAGTTTTCCGAAACCTTGAGTGCGGTATACTGAAATGACCGTCTCGATCCAAGGATCACATCGCCGATGACGGAGCGTCGTTCGGAGGCCCGTAGCTCAAGTTACGGGCAAAAGACCGAAAACGGTCTGAAGACGGGGGGTCTGGGCCCGGACCGACCCGGCCCAACCCCCCTGGGTCAGCCCGAACCGGGTTGACCCGACCCGGGTCCGGGTCGGACCCGGTTCGGCGCGGCCCGGTCGGGCCAGCCCGGCTCGGCTCGGCCGAGCGGCCGAGCGTGGCAGCCGCGGGGCGCTGCCCCCGCAGGTTGGAAGTGTTGCGGCCCTCGAGGGGCCGCGCTGGAATTCAGTGGACGCGGCTTTTTCCGCGTCCCGTGCGTGTGATCCGGACCCCGCGCGGCCGCGGGTTTGCTGGCCGCCGGCGACTCGCACCGCCAGAGGCTTCCGCGGGCCACCGGAGTTAATCTGGTGGTCCGTTTTCCTTCCCGTCTGCGCCGAAGCTCCTCCCGGGTCCCGTTCTTTACTGCGGAAACAACGGATCGTCCCTGCGGCATGTTTCGTCGTCGCCCGCCAATCCGCGCATCAACGAAGAACTACGGAGGGTTTTCGGGCCGTGTTTGTTTGGCCCGTACCCTCCGCGTTAGATGATAACAGTCGGGAGAAATTATCAACACATGGAGAACATTTTAAAAATCAATTTTGATAAATTAAAATTGTTCTTATGAAACCGGGTTCTTTGTTTTGAACAAAAACATCCACGGAGTAAAATCATTCCCAACAAAACCCCAACCTCATCAAGTCGTCGCACGCGCGTTCTTCGCGGAATTGATCATCGCGGAAGGAGGGGATCGTCGCGTCGTCGCGGTATCCGGCGTTGCGTCGACAAACTCCGAGGACCAAGAAACAACAGATTTAATTAATAATAATTAAATACATATTGTTGTTTTAATCCACAAAGTAAATTTAAAAAAAAAAGAGCGCAACCCCCTACCTTGTCGCTGCCGATCGAAGGTTGTCGCGGGGTTGGATTGTCGCGGAAGAACGTCGCGGAAGAAGAATCGTCGGCGTCGCGGAACTTGGCGTCGCGTCGTCGATTTCCGAGGGCTCGGCGTTCTTCGCGTTCTTCGCGTTTTTTGCGTTCTTCACGAAGGAGGATGAAGAACTCTTGGTTTCTGTCAAATCCTCCCAACGAACATTTTTTCAGAATTCGTGCGTTGGTCTTATTTTATTATTACGTCAACGGATTGAAAACAGGTTAAGAAACGATTAAATTAATTCAACGAATAAAACTGCCTAATTAATTGGTGCGTTAAGAAATTAAGAAAACGCGTCAGTTGACTTTCATAATAACGGGTTTTCGCGGGTGCGTTACTTAGCGGAAAAGAAACGGTGAGGCTCGTGCGGGCCCCACCTCACAAATATCCTACCAAGAGGGTAGGATATTTTTGGATAGCACCCTATCCGCATCAACTCAACTTAAGAATCTTTAAGTGGCTTCAAGTAGCTTCCAAGTGGCTTAAGTGAAATAAAATAAAGTTTGTCTTACAATTTATTTTATTTCTTAACCTTAAGCCTAAAAATTAAAAACCATACCCGAGCAAACGCAACTCCGGAAGAGGCGTTTCTAAGCAAATATCGGTGCTGCGATTCTATCGGTGCCCTCAGAATTCGATTCCGAGCACTGGTTCAAAAGTTAGAAAACCCCGCTCATCCGTTCACTGAACGTACCCGAGCCTAACTTCGGAAAATGATTCCGGGCACACCGGGCCTCGGAATCAGGTGCCGTCAGAAACTGCGTTCTTGTAAAAATCCAAAGAAAATTAAGAAAAAAAATTTCCTTGAATTTTTCGGGTCTTTACAGAGGGATTCAGAATTTCAAGTGGGGGATATGTTTTCTTGAAAGTATCTTCATAGAAGGGTGTTATAAGATTTGAAAAGAAAGAGAAACAAATCCCCATGTATATTGGTACTTTTGAAATTCTAGAGAGAATTGGATTTGTGGTTTATAATTTGGAAATTCCACCTAGCCTTTCCAAAGTTCACAATGTGTTCTGCATCTCTTTGTTAATGAATTACATGTTAGATCCAACACATGTTCTCACTTCTGAAGAATTTGAATTGGAACCTGATTTATTTTACTGTAAAGAGCCTATTTGAATTCTTGACACTAAAGAACAGGTGTTTAGGAATCAGATAACTCAGCTGGTAAAGTTAATTTGGAAAAATCATAAAATTGAAGAGGTGATGTGGGATCCCGAGGAACTTATGATGAAGAACTACCCAAATCTTTTTATGATGTGACATTCTGGAAATTTTGAGGGTGAAATTTTTGTAGCAAGGGAGAATGTAATGTATTAGAATTCTATCAATGAGATTTCTCTTCTTATGTTTATTTCATATAGTATAGATCACATAAAATCACCTAAATAACATAATAAAAACTTTATAAATGAAGAATGAAAGAAATAATAGGTATTTCTAAAAGTTAAGGAACATGTACCGATGAAATAGTAACTTGACCTTAGGAATAGTAATATGACTCTTTTGAATAGTAAATTAGCCAAATGAATAGTAACATCACCCATGAATGTATAAGTAAAATTTAGGAATCTTATAAATTAAGGTATGATATAATTATATCATAGTGTAAGTAATTTAATATTTTAAAAATTAATATTTAAGTGTTGGTATTTTTGTAAGTCATAAATAATTAATTACAATTTTATAACTAATAAAATGATTTAATAGAAAATTAATTTACATAAAATTTATTCATAAATAAATATTTTGTTGTCTTATGATTTTAGGATAATTTAATGAGACCTTAGTTAATTTTTCAGAATGTTAAAAAAATCAGTTATAATTTTAAAAACTATATTTTTTTAGTAAATGATGATTTTAATTAAAAATTAAATTTTTCATATTTAGAAAATTATTTTTCATAAAATGGAGTTAATTTTTTTAATTCTACATGTCAAAAAATGGTTAGGGTGAATTTTTGTGAATTTTCTACAATACTTGAATTTTTGGTGAATAGTAAAATACGGTAATTTACAGTATAAATAAATTATAAGTTAAACACACTATTCCTTGATTCATCGCTGATGTAACCACCATAATATCAAACTCACATTCATTATTTTAATATATTTGATGATCATTTTCAAACTATTCATAGTCTTGAGCCAAAATAATAAACAAATAAATAAAATATTCAAAAATCACCCCGCATTCACTATAAATACCACCCCTTCTCCTCACACCTTACAAGATTTTATCCTTGTCAAATATCTACCCAATAATCTTTCTAAGCCTCTCCCCCGTGTCTAGGATCTCTTGGACTCATAAAAAGACAAAAATCAATCCCCTTAAGAAGGTTCCAAAGGAGGATAATTTAAGAGGTAAAAATCCTCTTCCTTTTCCTTTTATTTTATTTTAAAGTTCTTTTCTTTTATTATTCTCTCATCACCACTCCTCATCCAAATAGAATGATAACTATAGTAATTTAAATATACTATAATGTTACTATGATAATGGAATAATCCATCATTAAGCCCCTTCTCCTCTCCCTTTTATTCTAAAAATGGAAGCATTGTCTTTGAGGTGTTGTTTCATCACCTTCAAGGACGACAAGTTTTCATTTTCTTTCACCATCTTAAAGTATGTTCATAAAACCATTTTAATGGTTAAATAAAATTATAAAATTTATATTACAACCCTTTTTATTTTCTTTAAGTAACATATTTACATAATACTAAATGATAAAACAAAACGAGTTCATTGTGATCTAAAACAGCTTAAATTAATCTAAACAAATATCATTAACATGTTATCTAATGATTCATCCCCATATCTAGGAACAAAACAATATATAAAACCAGTTAAACTTATGGATATTCATTAATAACATATAAATTCAATTTTAGATAATTATACCCATTCCTCATGAACTTCCAAACTCATATACAAGTATACCGATCGTGAAAACCAAGGAAACGAATGTTCCCGAGTGATAAAATTGTATCTTATAACTCATAAAAAAGACCATAAATGAACTTAATAAAATTATACTAAATAGAATATATGTATAAAAGGTTATTAATTAATTAATTAATGGATTTAATTTGTTTATTCAGGACATTAAATTCAAGTGTTGAACACATTCGGATATAAGGTAAGGGTTTTCTTCTCGAACCTCCATTTTCATTCAGTTTATGTTTTCTCTCTCTTTACACCAATGTAATTATTCATTATTTTTATATAATTCTTCTAAATTCTATATACATGTTTCCATATCATTTACCCAGATCAATACATATTTATTTTATATGGAATTACATGTTTTATAAGGTTTCCTTCTCGATTATTCCCGATACGCAAACCCGATTAAAGGGAGCTTCTTGATCTCGTACCCATTTTCAAGTATCATCCATAAACTATTTTAAGAAACCATTATTTTTATAAAATCAATAATTTTGTCGTGAAAAACTATATTTTTTCATCTATGGTTTTATACAAAAAATTATGTAAAATACAAATTATTTTTCCAAAAGAACTATTCTTTGCAAAGTAAAAGGGTATTTCTCTCAAAATTACTCGATGATTTTATTATAGTATTTTCATCTATTTCAAAACCTATATTTAATATTATGATTTATTAAGATTCATCTCTTGTTATTATAATCTACCATATTTTATTAAATTCTTTATGATTAGTTTGAATGTAAATGAACTATATTGATACCATTCACCATATTACTCAGAATGGTTAATGGTTATGTTTGTTGATTTTGGAAAGTTATTTACATTTCATATGTATATATTGTTTATGTTTAACCTTGTTAATATGAGTAATACATTGGACTTAGTATGTGATAGGTGGAGCCCGCTATATCCCCTTGATGCATCGGTAGGTCTCATGAGACAAATTGGACTGGGTTTTTGCCCATTATATATGGTGTCTTGATCGAGGCCTTAATGATATGTTTTTGATGTCTGACATTATACATTATCCCATTATGAAAAATAGTAATTGATAATATATATGATTATTCAAATAGTATAATATTCATGGTTATGTTTAATTATGGCATTATTTAATCAACATTTATTCCAGTCATATTATGCTCAAAATTATGTTTTAATGGCATGTGTATTTTTAGTTATTCACTATGCCTTATTATTTATACTTCTACTGCACAACTTACTTTTACTGAATATATGAGATCACCCCTTTCTTATGTTTTATTTTTCCCTAGGATGTGAAGATGAATATTATGAATGACTTGTAGGGATAATCTAAGAGTTATGAATGTCTCCAAAGGAATTTCTGTATTGTATTTCATTTTAAAGTTGTAATGTCAAACTTATGTTTGTATTTTGTTTTCCAAAACTACTAAAATATTCGGTCTTTCAAGATACAACTTCCTTGTTTATTATGTCAATGTAATTAAGTAAGGTGCCGACTTTGGAAAATAGGGGTCGAGGTCTCTACATTTTCAGTGTATCATACCTTATAATATACACCAATCATACACTATAGTCAAGAAAAACAAAATTACGATATATTGTACCATAAGAAAGTGTGATCCAGCAGCTGACATTCATCCACATCATATTTTATGTTGATATATGTCCTCAAGAAGATTATGATATACATGTTATTTATAAAAGAAATTAAAGAACATGTAAATTCATTGATGAACATGGATCTTATACCACTTATGGGTTTTTATAGATCATCATACGATCATAACAGCAGAAGAACCCCACTATAGTGTCCCATCAATCATAAATATAATCAACATGTAAAACAAAAAAAAATATCAATGAACAGGTGTACCTTGATTACAGTAAACTCCATATTTGTCAAGTATGGTGGAGTACACTTGATTGGGATCATCGAGCTACAACTAAATGGTTTTTCCTTTATAGGCAGTACATCGACCACTGAAATCCTTGTTCATAACAAGAGGACCCCCGAACACTAAAGGAGTGTTAGCACCCTCTTCACAAAAATAAATGGTGATCAAGGAGGAATAGAGCTTAAGCTATGGATTGTAAGTATCACATTACAGCCAATAAAGGGATCTCATCCCTTATATAGGACCTCTTCATTAAATGAAGAGAGTCGAGTGTCAACTGCCAACTCTTGGAATTCCTAATGATGTGGCAGTAGTTACTTTAATTTTTTCCTCAAACTTAGCCAACGATTTATTTGATTCTCGATCATCACGTTATTTTATATATTCCCAATTTTCTAAGAAAATTAAACATTTCCCTTTTGATTTAATATAGGATTTTTTAGTCAAAACTTCTAAGGTAAGTATCATTGCAACAAAGATGTGTCGGTCAGTCCCCTTTATGACACATAAATGTGATTTAGTTGCGGACCTCTTCATCATACCTATGATTGACTTTGACATAATCATCGGTATGGGTTGAATTTCAAATTATGATACAAAAATATATTGTAAGAATAAGGAAGTTACAATTTTTGAGAATGATGTAGAATCCCTTATCTTTAGGGTAGAAACCTCACCAGTTAACTCTTATCTATACCCACCCCCAGTAACTCTACTAGATTAAATCCTTGGGGAGAAAAAGTAAAAATAGTTTATAGATGAGAAAATAAATCTTTAAATTGAATATGTACCTATTGTGCAATAATATATAGATGTATTTCCAGAGGATTTACTTAGACATACTCTAAAGCGGGAAGTTGAGTTCTCTATTGATTTAATTTTTAGTGCAAGACCTATATCAAAGACTCCTTATAGAATGACCACTATGGAATTAGTAGAACTGAAGAAACAACTAGAGGAAATGCGTGATAAAGTATTTATTCACCCTAGTTTTTATCCATGAGGATCCCTTGTTCTCTTTATCAAGAAGAAAGATGGATCCATGAGGCTGTGTATTGACTATAGATAAATCGATGTTATTACAATAAAGAATAAGTATCACCTACCTTACATTGATTATTTATTTGATAAAATTCATGGAGCTCAATACTTTTTAAAGATTGAGCTTTGATCTAGATATCATCAATTGTTTATGAGGAAGGAATATATTATAAAGATATAATTTTGAACCAGGTATAGACATTATGAATTTACAGTAATGTCATTTAGACTGACTAATGCACCCTTTGTTTTCATGGATCTAATGAACAGATTTTTCAAGGAATATCTTGATGAATTTTTTGTGGTATTTATTGATGATATATTGGTATACTTTAAAATCTATGAATACCATGTGAATCACTTGCATATTATTCTTAAGGCTCTTAGAAGAAATGACATATATGGAAATTTATCAAGTGATAAATTTGGCTTCAATCAGTTTCTTTTCTTGACCATATTTTCTTAAAGGATGGAATCTCAGTTGATCCTATGAAGATAAATGTGGTTCAGGAATAGTCTACACCAATGAAAATAATTGAGGTGCATAGTTTTATTAGTTTAATAGCTTATTATCGATATTTTTTTCAGAACTTTTCCCGATTAGCAAACCCGTTAACCAATCTTACTCATAAAGGGGTTAAGTTCATATGGACAAAAGAATGTGAAGAATGTTTTTAATAATTGAATAAGAGATTAGTGAATACTCCGATATTGACTCTACCATCAGGAAATGGTGGATTTTTGATGTATAGTGATGCATCAAAGAAATGAATCAGGTGGGTCCTTATGAAGAATGCTAGAGTTATTTCCTATGCATCAAGGTAGTTAAAAAAATCATGAATAAAACTATCCAACTCATGATCTTGAGTTATAAATTGTAATATTTACTCTAAAGATATAGAGACACTATCTCTATAGAAAAATGTGTGAGATATATACAGATCACAGGAGCTTGAAATATATCTTCTCACATAAAAAACTCAACATGAGGAAAAAACAGTGGCTCAAACTATTAAAGGATTATGATTGTTCAATACACTACCACCCTAGGAAGGAAAATAAGGTAGCATATGCATTGAGTAGGAAGAATTATGGAGTTATTAACAAAATGAGGATTGATAATGACCCTATGTACATAGATCTAACAAAGATGGATATGGGAATTATCAAGGAAGGTGTAACATCATTACTTTTTCAATTGTTCTCCCAAACATATTTATTGGAATGAATTAAAAGTTCTCAGTCTGATGATGAGAATATTCAAAAGAAAATTAAAGTTGTGAATGATGGGAAGTTGGTAGACTTCGTGTATGAGAATTGAATTCTGAAATTTGGGAAGAGGCTTTGTGTTCCCTCTATACTCGAGCTAAAAAGGGAGTTATTGGGTGATGATCATTGTTTGAATTTCTCTATACACCCTGGTAGAACTAAGATGTATAGAGATTTGAAGGAACATTTCTAGTGGGATAACATGAAGTAGGAAATTGTTGATTATGTATCAAGATGTTTAGTCTGTCAACAAGTGAAGGCTAAAAGAAAACATCCTAGAGTCATGCAACCTATGTATGTTCCTACATAGAAATGGGATGACGTCATTATGAATTGTGTCACTGGATTACCAAAAACCTCAATAAAGAATGATGCAATATGGGTGATTGTTTTTTGACTTACCAAATATGCACATTTCCTCGCTATAAGGAAGGATTTTCCACTAGGATTCCTTGCACGAATCTATATTAATGAAGTTGTAAGACTTCACAGAGCACCTATCTCAATTTTGTCTGATCATGATCCAAATTTTACATTGAAATTTTGTAAAATTATTTAAAAATCATTGGATAATGAGCTTCATTTAAGTACTTCTTATCACCCTCAAACTGACGGGTAGTCAGAAAGGATGATCCAAACTTTAGAAGATAGGTTGATATCATACACATTTGACTTTCATGGTATGTGGTATTAGTATTTACCTTTGGTGGATTATTCCTACAATAATAGTTTTCATTCTAGTATTCAAATGACACCATATGAAGCATTACACAAAAAGAGATGCCGTACACTGACATGTTGGGACAAAATTGGTAAAAGGAATCTTGTATGACCAGAGCTTATGGAGGAAACAATGGAAAAGGTGAAGGTTATTCAAACCCATATCAAATTAAGGAAAATAGCTATGGTGATAAGTGAAGAAAGGATTTGGAATTTCAAGTGGGGGATCATGTTTTCTTGAAAGTATCTTTATGGAAGGGTGTTATAAGATTTGAAAAGAAAGATAAACTAAGCCCTGGGTATATTGGTCCTTTTGAAATTATGAAGAGAATTGGAGTTGTGTTTTATCATTTGGAAATTCAACATAGCCTTTCCAAAGTTCACAATGTGTTCTACATCTCCTTGTTAATGAATTACATGTCAGATCGAACACATGTTCTCACTTCGGAAGAATTTGAATTGGAACCTGATTTATTTTACTATGAAGAGCCTATTCGGATTCTGGACACTAAAGAACAGGTGTTGAGGAATCAAATGACTCGGTTGGTAAAGGTACTTTGAAAAAATCATAAAATTAAAAAGGTGATGTAGGAGCCTGAGGAATTTATGATGAAGAACTACCCAAATCTTTTTATGAGGTGACATTCTGGAAATTTCGAAGTCGAAATTTTTGTAGGAAGAGAAAATGTAATGTCTTAGAATTTTATCAATGAGATTTCTCTTCTTATTTTTATTTCATATAATATAGATCACTTAAAATCACTTAAAGAACACAATACAAAATTTATAAATGAAGAATGAATGAAATAAGATGTATTTTTAGAAGTTAAGGAACCTATACCGGTGAAATAGTAACTTGGCCTTAGGAATAGTAATATGACTCTTTTGAATACTAAATCAGCCAAATGAATAGTAACATCACCCATGAACGTATAATTAAAATTTATGAATCTTATAAATTAAGGTATGATATAATTATATCATCGTATAAGTAAGTGAATATTTTAAAAATTAATATTTAAGTGTTGTTATTTTTGTAAGTTGTAAATATTTAATTATAGTTTTATAACTAATAAAATGTTTTAAAAGAAAATTAATTTTCATAAAATGTATTCATAAATAAATATTTTGTTGTCTTGTGATTTTTGGATAATTTAATGTGACCTTAGTTAATTTTTCAGAGTGTTAAAAAATCAATTATAATTTTAAAAACTATATTTTTCGAGTAAATAATGATTTTAATTAAAAATTAAATTTCTCATATTGAGAAAATTATTTTCATAAAATTGAATTCATTTTTTGAATTCTACATGTCAAAAAATGGTTAGGGTAAATTTTTGGGATTTTTCTAAAATACTTGAAATTTTGTGAATAGTAAAATACGGTAATTTATGGTATAAATAAATTATAAGTTAAGCACACTATTGATTGAGTCATCGCTAATGTAACAAATATAATCTCAAACTCGCATTCATTATTTTAATATATTTGATGATCATGCTCAAACTATTCATAGTCTTGAGCCAAAATAATAAACAAATGAATAAAATATTCAAATATCATCTCTCCTTCACTGTAAACACCATCCCTTCTCCTCACACCTTCCAAGCTTTGAGCCTTGTAAAATTTCTACCCAATCCTCTTTCAAATCCTCTACCCCATGTATAGTATCTCTTGGACTCATCAAAAGAAAAAAATCAATCCCTTTAAGGAGGTTCCAAAGGAGGAAAATTTAAGAGGTAAAAATTCTCTTCCTTTTCCTTTTATTTTCTTTTCAAGTTCTTTTCTTTTATTATTCTCTCATCACCTCTCCTCATCCAAATAGAATGATAACTATAGTAATTTTCATATACTTTAATGTTTCTATGCTAATGGAATAATCCATCATTAAGTACCTTCTCCTCTCCCTTTTATTATAAAAATGGAAGCATTATCCGTGAGGTGTTGTTTCATCGCCTTCAAGGACGACAAGTTTACATTTTCCTTTACCATCTTAAAGGATGTTCATGAAACCATTTTAATGGTTAAATCAAATTATAAAATTTATATTACAACCCTTTTTATATTCTGGAAGTAACATATTTACATAATACTAAATGATAAAACAAAACGAGTTCGTTGTGATCTAAAACCGCTTAAATTAATCTAAACGAATATCATTAACATGTTATCTAATGATTCATCCCCGTATCTGAGACAAAACAATATATAAAACCAATTAAACTTCTAGATATTCATTAATAACATATAAATTCAATTTTAGAGAATTATACCCATTCCACATGAACTTCCATACTCATATACAAGTATACCGATCATGAAAACCAAGGAAACGAATGCTCCCAAGAGATAAAATTGTATCTTATAACTCATAAAAAAGACCATAAATAAACTTAATAAAATTATACTAAATAAAATAGATGTATAAAAGGTTCTTAATTAATTAATTAATGGATTTAATTTGTTTATCCAGGACATTAAGGTCAAGTGTTGAACACATTCGGACATAAGGTACGAGTTTTCTTCTCGAACCTCCATTTTCATTCGGGTTATGTTTTCTCTCTCTTTACACCAATGTAATTCTTCGTTATTTTTATATAATTCTTCTAAATTATATGTACATGTTTCCATCTTATGTATTCAGATCAATACATCTTTATTTTATGGGGAATTACATGTTTTATAAGGTTTCCTTCTCAATTGTTCCCGATATGCAAACCCGATTAAAGGGAACCTCTTGATATCATACCCATTTTCAAGTATCATCCGTAAACTGTTTTAAGACACCGTTATTTTTCTAAAATCAATACTTTTGTCATGAAAAACTATATTTTTTCATATATGGTTTTATATAAAAAATTGTGGAAAATACAAATTATTTTTCCAAAAGAACTCTTCTTTGCAAAGTAAAAGGGTATTTCTCTCAGAATTCCTCAAAGATTTTATTAGAGTATTTTCATCTATTTCAACACCTCTATTGAATATTATTATTTATTAAGATTTATCTCTTATGATTATCATCTACCATATTTTATTAAATGATTTATGATTAGTTTGAATGTAAATGTGCTATCTTGATACCATTCACTGTATTACTCAGAATAGTTAATGGTTGTGTTTATTGATTGGGAAAAGTTATTTACATTTCATATGTATATATTGTTTATATTTAACCTCATTCATATGAGAAATGCATTGGACTTAGTAAGTGACGGGTGGCGCCCGCTATAGCCCCTCGATGCATCGGTAGGTCTCATGAGACAAATTGGACTGAGTTTTTACCCATTATGTATGGTGTCTTGGTTGAGGCATTGATGATATGTTTTTGATGTGTGACATTATGCATTCTCTCATTATAAAAACTTGCAATTGATAGTCCATATGATTATTCGAATATTAGAATATTGATGGTTATGTTTTATTATGGAATTATTTAATCAACTTTGATTCCTGCCATATTATGCTCAAAATTATATTTTAATAACATGTGTATTTTTAGTTATTCACGATGTCTTGTTATTTATACTTTTACTGTATTACTTACCTTTACTGAACATCTGAGCTCATCCCTTATGTTTTATTTTCCCCGAGGATGTGAAGATGAATATTATGAATGACTTGTATGGATAATCTAAGAGTTATGAATCTCTCTAATGGAATTTCTATATTGTATTTCCTTTTAAAGTTGTAATGTAAAACTTATGTTTGTATCTAGTTTTCTAAAACTACTAAACTATTCGGTCCTTCAAGATACGACTTCCTTGTTTATTATGTCAATGTAATGAAGTAAGGTACTGGCTCTGGGAAACTGGGGTTGGGGTCTTTACATTTTCAGTGTATCGTACCTTATAATATACACCAATCATACACTATAGCCAAGAAAAGAAAAATTGCGATATCCTGTATCGTAAAATAGTGTGATCCAGCAACTGACATTCATCCACATTATTTCGTATGTTGAGATATGGCCTCAATAAGATTATGATATACATGTTCTTTATAAAAGCAATTAAAGAACATGTTAATTCATTGATGAACATGGATCTTATACCACTTATGGGTTTTTATAGATCATCATATGATCATAAAAGCGGAAGAAACCCACTATAGTGGCCCATCAATCATCGATAGAATCAACATGTAAAACAAAAAAAAATATCAATAAACAGGTGTACCTTGATTACAGTAAACTCCATATTTGTCAAGCATGATGAAGTACGCTTGATTGGGATCATCGAGCGACAACCAAATGATTCTTGCCCGGTGTTAACACTAAAGGAGTGTTAACACCCTCTTCGCAAAAATAAATGGTGGTCGAGGAGGAAGAGAGCTTAAGCTGTGGCTTGTAAGCATCATATTACAACCAATAAAGAGATCTCATCCCTTATATAGGCCCTCTTCATTAAATGAAGAGAGTCGAGTGTCAACTGCCAACTCTTGGAGACATCATACTTTACAATAATGTATGCTCATTGGGTTAGGATTGTCTGAACACTTAAACGAACGTGATTTGTTTGTGTAGCCATAGCTTAATGATTCATAATTGAAGGAGACTGATTGAGAAGACAAGGTAGAATGCATGCATTTGATATCTCATATCACGTGTCTATCATACGCTGATAAAAAAACCAATTGCATGCTATGATAAAAGCATGTGCATGCTCATATCACTAGCTACGAATCAGGGATATCATAAATTATGATATCCTTATTTTAGTGCATTTCTAACAGTTTTGTCTTTTTTATTTTGTTATTTGAGCATCTTGCTGAATTTGTGGCGAAAGTATTTTAGTTTGCTATAATTCATAGATTTTGTCATGTTAAAGTTTATTCAAAGCAGATGACACCCTTCTCTCTCGTCTCCCGTCTACTCTTTCTCCCTCGGTGATTTAGGGGTTTCCCCTTTTCGCCTTCTTCATTCTCCTCTCACGACAACAAGGTTTCATCTTCTTCCACCCCCCTCATTCTTCCTGCATCGATTTGTGTTTGTCTCCTTCTCATTGTCTCAACTCTCATATATGGTTTTCTTCATTGCATGCTCCTCACAGATGGTTATGGATTGGTTGTTTGTGTCTGCAGGTGAAGGTCGAGTTCACCCTAGTATTGCTATGTTGGCCCTTCCCACCGTGCTCGACTCCATACCTGGTCTAGTCCGTTTGTGCATGGGGAGATTTGAGTTCTGTTGGTGGACTTTTTCATTGGCAGATCCGGTGAGAGTTTCACATGGTGACATCGTTTTCTTTCATATCATCCTTTACCCCCTCTTTCTGGTCTCCTCATTGTCCTTGATCGCTAGTCCCTTTTTGCTCCTCCCTCTGAACCCATCATGTTTGACCCCATCTTGGTCAAGTGAGATGTAGTTTGTAGTGTGTTGGGATTGTGATCAGGGAATTGGTTATAGGCGCAAGTGCTTTGGCGTCATTCTCTTCTTTGGTTTGATTTTTTGTTTTATTAGTTTTGTTTGTTACCAAACTAGAAATATAGACATCCTTGTTAGTTTTAGTTTTTGAGTTTTAACAAACCAAATTTATATCTTTTGTAAATTTTGATCATGTCATTTTTTATATCATCAAATATAAAAAGAAACTCGGTTTAATCCGGGGGTTTAAAATCCAAATTTAATGATGTCATCAAATATAAAAGAAACTCGGCCTGATCCAGGGGATTTAAAACCATGGTATCAATCTAAAATAAATGACATTGATGGGGACAGAGCAAGTTTTTTATATCATCAAATATAAAAGAAACTCGGTCTAATCCATACCCGGGGGCCATCCACCCCCACCACCGGCAGCCATTTTATAATGAGAAGCCCAGAAAATCACTAAGGGTTTGAATTTTCAATCAACGGAGAGAGGGAAGGGAGAAAGAGAGAGCGTGTGTGTGTGTCAGAGGCGTCGGCGAATGGGGGAAAAGGAACGTGCAGGATGCAGATCTGGATCCCACCCCCCACTCTCCATCTCCTCTCTATCTCTACCTTCTTCCCCAACAGTCCATGGAACCAGTATTCGTCTGCGTCGTGCGCCGGCGCCTCCCCCTACCAGAGTAAGTAACTCCGAAACCCATCGCCGGTGGGTCTGAAACAGGGAGACGCCGGGGTCGAGCCTTCCTCTGTTTCTGCTACCTCTGCGAGGTTTGATCCTGTTCTCGGGGTAGGGGGGAAGAAACTCCACACGCGCGCTGCAGGGAGGAGGAAGAAGAGCCGGCGTGGGTTTCCGTTCTCGCCGCCGCCGCCGCATTTCTTTCCTGAACAGAGCGACGGCCCTACTGCGTAGAAAGACACTGTAATTTCCTTTCTACTCTTCCCTTTTTCTGAAACTCTCCCCCTTCTTCTCTCTCAGTGCTCTGCCTTTAATCCTTACCCCACGGGAATACTCCTCCCCGCCTCCCTTTCCCACTCCACCCCCTCCTTTTTCTTGGAGAGAGAGAGGGGTTTTACCAAGTGGGTAGGTGTGGGTTGTGGGGTGGAAAAAGTTTTTGTTTTTATTTTCATGTTTTGGTTTCCCCTATAACAGAGCCGGTTTGGCTTTGCGCAGAGGTTTCTTATAGCTTCGTCTTCCATGGATGCTTACGAGGCCACCAGCGTGGTCTTCTCGAGGATCCAGAGCCTGGACCCTGAAAATGCTTCCAAAATCATGGGTTTTATTCTGATCCAAGACCCCGGCGAGAAGGAGATGATCCGCCTGGCTCTGGGTCCCGACACCCTGCTTAAGTCGGTGGTCCTCAAGGCCCTGAACGAGCTTGTCCGCCCCTCCGCGACGGCTCCGGCGACCCCTACCTCGCCGTTTCTCTCGCGCCAGAGGCCCTCCCTGCCCGGCTTTCCGCCGCCGTCTCTCGTCATCCCGAGGCCCTCCCTGCCCGCCTGGGACGGCGCTCTCTCGGATTTCCAGGGCCCCGAGGATTTGATCGGGAAAGGCTGCTGCTTTTCCCCCTCCATCAGGCCCCAGCCGAAGAACGGGTTCAGCAACCAGCCCTTGAGCCCCTCCACGTTCTGTGCGGGGGGCGATTTGATCGATGACCTTCAGATCCAGGACCAGCAGCTCTTGTCTCCCTACGGCGGCGGGGACGCCATGCTGTTTCCCTCCTACGGCGGCGGCGACCTCCTCCACCGGCGAAGCTGCTCCCTCAGCGACATACCCTTCGGCGGGGACGACCTCACGGCCGGGTTCGGGTGGAAGCCCTGCCTCTACTTCGCCAGAGGGTTCTGTAAGAACGGGACGAGCTGCAGGTTCCTCCACGGGGGGGATTCGGACCCCGTGTGCTCCAGGCTCGAGATGATGGAGCCGTCGCCATGCGAGCTTCTGAGCTCGAAGTGCGGGCCGCAGCAGAGACTGGCAGCCGCCATGGCCAACTCTTACCCCTACTCGCCGACCAAATGCATGAGCTTTCCCAAACACAGTGATACCCAGAGGGCTTTGATGGCGGAAGAGGCGCCCAGATTTGGCAGGCCGCGGCTGGACTGCTCGGTGGGGATGGCCACGCCCAGTTCTCGGCAGATCTACCTGACCTTCCCTGCGGACAGCACGTTCAGAGAAGAAGATGTTTCGAATTATTTCAGGTGAGGACTGCTCTGTTCTTTGTGTCATTTTGAACTGTTTTTTGGGTCTGAAACGCGCGTTGGCTTCTGGTTCAAGTAACTATGGGCCAGTTCAAGACGTGAGGATTCCCTATCAGCAGAAGAGGATGTTTGGGTTCGTCACCTTCATCTACCCAGACACTGTGAAGTTCATCCTGGCCAAGGGAAACCCCCATTTCGTGTGCCACTCTCGGGTCCTGGTTAAACCTTACAAAGAGAAAGGCAAAGTCCTTGACAAGTACAGACACCCTCTCCCTCCCCCCCTCTCTGTCTCTCCCTCCCTCTCTCTATCTTGACTGTTTGGAGTTTTCTTGGCTTCTGGCAGGAAGCAGCAGCAGCAGGTTGACAGAATGGAGTTCACATCTCCATGCACCACCCCCACTGGTTTAGATTCAACGAGGGAGCCTCTAGATTTCCAGCCTGGTAGCTGCTCTGTTCCTTGACTTTCTCTGTCCCAACGCTAATGTTTTCTTGCTCTGTTTTCATGAAGGCCCAAGAGGACTCTTCAATGGCCCTGACGTGCTGTGGAGGAAGAAAATGGAGGAGCAGGTGATGGAGCAAGGCCGGAGGCTGATGGGTCTGCAGCTCAGCATCCCTCCCAAATCTCCCACAGTCCACCCTCGAGCTCCCCAAGGTATAATGGGTAGTGTACTTGGCTGCCTGCTGCTGCTGAAATTTTATCCTCATTTATCCCTCATTTCTCCTATCTGATCGTTTTTAGCTGCAGAGAATTGTTCTATCCCTGGCAAGGAGAGCGCCCCCGACTGTCTCGAAGAAAGGTGGGAAGGTGTTTTTACAGCCTTTGAAGGCGTTCATGTCATCAATTCTAATGGACCTCCTCTGTAAATTAGCTTTGAACACAACCTCCCCGATAGTCCTTTTGCATCACCCACCAAGACCAAGACCAAGACCAACCCGCCTGCAACAATGTCTTCTTCTACCCCTGCAACCGGCGAGGCGGTCAGGATGTCTTCTTCATCCTCTGCAAGTCTCACTCCATCCCTTCTTCTGGCCAGCTCTGCTCTGGACATGGCTTCCTTGAAGTCGTGTTACTTCCCGGTGCCCAGGTAGAGGTCCATCTCAATGGCTGAGATTAACTGCACCCTGCATTTGCATTTACTTGAGAAACTTTTTGCAGGTTCCCTCCCAGCCAAGAAACCATTGAAATGTAGGATCTGTTGGAACATGGAGTTCCCCCATTCTTGGGTAACTAATTTTAAAGGTCTTTGTTTATATAGACACTCCCAGATACAGTTCCAGTTGTCCAAAACATCTTCTTTGTTGAATTGCAGGGTAAAGATTGATAATAACCCATGAAAACCGTATAGCAGCAGACAGTTTTTAAAGGATATCAGCTCCAGCATCAGCAGCAGTAATAGGTGTACAATTTATCAACTATTTAGTAAGATATTGCTGAACCTGATGAAGATGAAGGAAGCGGATCCGGACATGTCTCTCCCTCCTTCCTACCATCTTCAAACTTGTCAAAGAGCATCAGGAAAATAGAATTAACAGTTGTTATCATACAAAAGTTCGAACACTGAAGAGCTGTAGTATTTAGTGTTTATGATCTGTTTATGACAGAAACCCAGAAGTGGAAATTGACATGGTGGGATGGTGGATGATCGTTGAATAATTGTAGTAGAACAAAATTAGGGTTTTCTGTTTGTGTGTGCTGTGGTGGTGATGATGGATGGTGAGAAATACAAAAAAGAAAGGGTACAATGAGGAAAAACTACAGGGTGGGCTTTGTCTCCATCCTCCCCTCTTGCCTGGCTGATTTTCCTGTGTTTTTTTTATGTCTCATGCTGCAATTTCCTCTTTAAGGTGGTGGGTCTCAGTGGCTTTATTTTTTTAGGGTTTCCCAGTCATTCAGGACAGAGACTGGAGCAGACAATAATATGGTGCGGGGCTCAGGGGCTGAGTCTCACATGGGTGCTGACAGGATGTGGGCTGTGGCCCCTCCCAAGTCCTGCATCTGTCCAAACTTGTTTATTTTATTGGATTTCATGCATCATGCCAGCAAAATCTGTCTGTTCATGGATCTGGATAGAAAATTTACTCAATCTACCTCACCTTAATTGTCAAGTATTTTAAATAACATTTATTGATATGTTATTATATGTAACTGGCCAGTCTGACAAGTGCTTAGACATCTAGGAACACACTTGGGTGCAGTTTCATCATAGTAAACAAACTAAAGTAGTTCCACCCTGTAAATAAACTAAAAGAAAACATCCAATCATAGTATAAGCAGAGGTAAATAAAACACCACTTAAACTGAACATAAATAAATAATCTCACAAAAAAAAAAAAAAACAGAAAAGAAAACTAAGGTGATAAAGGTGAAACAAAAATATCCCACAAATAAAATAAAACCAATCCCAACAATTAGTGTTCACCTACATGTGACCCCTAGTCACTAAACCAGAAAGGGATCATATCTCAAGAGGTCTGAAAGATGAACCGCATACAATGAATAGTATATGCAGGGTGAGCAAATTAAGATATGTAGGATTTCATCAGAGTTTGTGCAAATCCTTTTAGAAGGCTTTTCATTAGAGCTAGTTTGAAATACAATTGGAAAATAGTCTTACAAAAAAAGGGATCACAACCCAAATAATAAAGAATTTATATTTCCTAAAACTATCTATTTCTTGTAAGAGAACAAAGGTGAGGAAATTCATTTTTAATACACTTTAAATCAGCTTCATAGGGCGCATTTCAGTTTTGTTTTTGCTGTACCTGTGGCTGTGTTGAGGAGGTCTAAGGTGCATTTTAGTGGTTTTGTTTTTGCTGTACTTGTGGCGGTGTTGAGGAGGTCTAGTTTCGAGTATGCATCAACAATTTGTTTACTTTGTACCACCTACCACACGACCCACTATAATAAACACTTTAAATCACTTTTCTTTAAATGGAAAACAATCACTTTGAAGACATTTTTTTTAAAGCACGCATGCTTTACAAAATGCCCCTCTTTCATTTTAAGCACCCTTATTAAAAACAATTTTAAAATGCTTTAGAAAAAAGAACGGAAGTAACTCTGTCATCAAATGAAATGAATACAATAAATAAAAGAAATCAACTAAGGGTGCTACACTTTTTTTTTGAAAAGAAAGGAGGACAATATTAATGACGAATATCAGCAGCAGTACATAAGCAGAGCCAAGAAGAGAAGTTGTTCAACCATAGCTGGTTGACATCGAAGGGGCTTGAGGCCGCCAGCTGATGGGCCACATTATTTCCTTCTCTTTTGGTAAAGGAGAAGGTGCAGCAAGAGAAGCTTTGGCGTAGCGAGCGGAAGCCAAAGGCCTAAAGTCCAACGTCATTGTGGTTAATGACATTGATAACCGAAAGACAGTCCGACTCGATGATGATATCAGCCCATCCACATTCCACACCAAGCGTCATCCCTGCAAGAATGACATAGGCCTCAGCAACTAAGGGTGCTACACTTGTCAAACAAACAAGGGATATAAAAAAAAACAGGGAATCCCCTACATCAAACCACTAAATAAGGAATAGGTGTCATGGGTTCAACCTTAGGTCCAAATGTAAGACCGTCCTAGACTTTACTACACACATACCAACTGGCGACCTATGGGGTATCTTATACACAAGCCACCCGATTAGCCTAAACCTGATCGTCATTGGGGGCACTCCCTATCTAGTCATATCTCACACTAGAGGGGACACTAGTATCGTGCGACTATCATAAAAGTAATAACTCGCCCTCACCTCTAACACTATAAGAAATAACCCCTTTTCATCCATCACATGGGCTCCACATACATCAAGCACCACCCATGAAGGGAAATGAGTATAAGGAGCATAAAGAGGGTTGCACACACTCACACCTTTTGAAAACCCATTTGAAAGTGCCAAATGTGCCTCCGTGACAATCAACTTAGGATGCCAAGTCTTTTCACAATAATTCAAAAACCACTTACAAATCATTTCTTAAAATGTTACACTTGAAACCACCCTTGAAATCAATTCAAGAATCAACTTTTTTTTATAAAACCTCTTAAAACATCACTCCATAATTCATCCCATGACCTAAATGGGGTCAAATCCATTCGTTTACAAAAAAAAACATTTAAGCAACCCTTTTTAGCATTTTCCACCATCACTTGGAATCTCAAATAACCTTTGAAAACTAAGAAAACCATTATATTGAGGGAGAATTTACCTCGAAACCATTTAGAACTATCATATATATTTACATTTTAACATGTAAATCATTTAGAACTCCCAAGCACACAATGATGTGCCCAAATAAAAGAAAATCATAAAACACCTACCTCGAGCAACTGACAATCGAGTCGGAACGCGTCACCTTTGACGACAAAAGCTTAACCAAGTAAGAACACACACCTCAAAGCCCCTATAAACCCAAACCTCGGATTAGAATCCACCTCGAACCCCTATCATTGGCTGAATATCTCTAGGGTTCGTGGGACGAAGTGAAACTAAGAAAAAAAGAGTGGAAAGAATAAGGAAGAGGAAGAGGAAGAGGAAATGAGGCGTTCACCTTAAGAGATCCGCAAAAAAATTCGAAGGATGGAATCTTGAAATTGAAGAGAGGAGGGTGGGGACTCCCTCTTGTGAGCTTTGGCCTAATAGAACAGAGGAAGAGAAAGGGGATGGAAACCCTATAAATGGAATAAGGGGAAAAAGAGGAAATTCAAAATTTTAAACATGGACAACTTGCACAATTTGGCAGCGCAGTTTGGAAAATCGTACGTCAACCATGCTCACTCTACTGGAGACCCACTAAACACTCACATGGTTTGACTGTACAGTTAGGTAAGTTGTGCACCAACCGTACAAAACACCTTTGCAACCATCTACAACACCTTCGCATGCTTGTCGCATGGTTTCTAATAACAGTGCGCAAACTGTGCACTAGACAACCCACACAGAAGAGTTAGCCACACAGTTTCCCCTATGACTCGCACGGTTTCCCCTAAACCATGTGTTACGTGTGCGCCCTAACCGCCTATGTTCAAATTAATTGGGAGGCCCCTTGCATAAGGGTGCCTGCACAACTTACACTAAATCGTGCATTGAAGGAACCCCTACTTAAGGGTTATTTGCATGGTTTACCAAACCGTGCAGTGATCGTGCGATACCCGTACGAAAGAACAAAAATTTAAAAAACTTCAAATTTTAAAACCCGAACATTACAAAAATTTAAATTATTCTAAAATAACATCAAATAAATAAATTAACAGTAACACGAGGTGTTACATTTTGTGAAAATTCATTTGGTGGAGTGACCAATGCTCAGAAAGTTGAGCGAGATTGAGTGAGAGCAGTGTAAGGATGAGTGACCATTTGAAAAGTTTATACGTCATGTATAAAAAATATTAAAACCAGTATAAAATAAATAATAAATGGTAAATAAATAAAAACTATATTTTAAACAATTAATAATTAAATTTTATTGAATAGTAATATTTTTTTAAAATAAAAAATTAAATAAAAACCACCACAAAACGATTAGTGGCGGTTTAAACCACCGTTAGAAAAACCATAGTGGAATACAAAATTATTGTGATACAAATGCCATAAAATGATTCATGACACAACAATACGTGATAGTTTTTAGAAGCCACTGCAAAACATACGGTTTAAATCGATGCAAAATGCAAATAAAAAAACCAATGTCAAATGCTATTTTTCTTATAGTGAATCCATAATTTAAAAACATTGAAATCCATGTTCCAAGACATCATTGGTTTCAACGTTTCCAAACACATAGCAATACGAGGTCTGATAGTGGTTGTGACACCCCGAACCGAATCACTCGATCCAGACCAAAGGGTCACATGAACTCATACATGCCTCCCCATACCCAAGAGGCTGTTGACCAACGGTGAGGGTCTAAGAGACACCGTAGGGAGATATGCCATCAGTATTAGATAATCAATCAAAGTACCCAATAAGAAAAATATAATTAGATTAAAAAATAGAACAAAATGCGGAATCTATAATAAGAACACCAACCCATGCTATAATAATATGACATACAATATCCAATACAATAATTCCAAAGATCCCCCCACATGCAGAAAATTTATATACAATAGTCAAATGACAAAATAAATAAAAAGGCATCTCCATTAGATGACCTCAGTGTATGTCTCGACATCACCTCGACCAACCTGATCCTCCTGTACAATCACCCTAAGCTGAGCCCTTTCCCTCATCTGAATACCTAGACATAAAGTCTGCACACGCATCGAGATGCATGTGCAGGGTCTGATTATAAACATAGTCGAACACTAAAAACACATCTTCAACATAAGTGCAACATATGTATATAAAGGTGTATGCAATGAATGGAAGTAAATACACAAATAAACATACAACTGGATGGATCATCGTGCGCTAACCGAGTTTCCATGAACCCCAGTCCTACCTACTTCATCCCCACACCAGAGGGAAAGTCATATCAAGCCATTACATAATCAGAACAATGTCACAAAATTCATTCCATAACTCAACCATCTCATCGATGGATAAATACAATATAATCAACACAATGTTACACATAACATTCCACGCCTCAACCATCTTACCAATGGATAACCATAATAATATCAGAACCAGGTTACACATATCATCCCATGACTCAACCATCTCATGGTGGATAGCCAAAATAATATCAGAACTTGGTTACACATATCATCTCATGAATCAACCATCTCACGATGGATAACCACAATATAATCAACACAATTTGAACAAGTTATTCAACAACTCGACCATCTCATCAGTGGATAACCACCATATAATCAACACAATAACACATATCATCACACTAGTCCAAAAGAAGAGTTTTCACAGGGTTACAAATGCACCCACATTCCAAACTAATCACACAACATAGTTCCCATAAAGTTATGCACGTACCCACATGCCAACAAATCATACAACAGAGTTCTCACAGGGTTACACATGCACCCACATGCCAAAAAATCATACAAAAGAGTTCTCATAGGGCTAAACATACACCCACATTCAAGTTAAGTCATATATCTTTATATAAAAACCATAACATGACAAGGAATTCCTACCTCAAGAATGATGGAGCCTAATCACCAAGAATCACCACCCGATTTGATCCCGACACACCAATTTCAAGGAACCAACCATAAAATCATTGCATTAGGGTTTAAAAAAGAGAAAACTAGAAACACTGAAGGAAGAAAGGGATCTAGGGAACACATGAGGTTAGCCTTACCAAGAAGAATCCATCGAACTGAATGAAACTTCAATTGGTGAAGAAATGAGGTTAGAACAACCAAAATCTCCAAATGGGAAGCTCTATGAACCAAAATACTAGAAGAGGTTTGAGGGGAGGAAATAAGGGGTTTCCCAAAAGATCAACCTATTTTAAACACTTGAAATGTCGCCCAAGATTATTTCACAGCATGAAACACAATTTCACTCTGTGAAAGTTCGGGCCAACACCCTGGAACCCTAGAACAAATTTTCATGGCGTGACACATATGTCATGCCATGAAATCCCACATATAGATCCAGTTAGGATTTAGGTCCATTACAGTCCTCCAAAAGTCACTCCTTAACTCTTTTGACACCTCTATCAGCAAAAACCGAGTGGATTACATGAGTCTAGGCTAGAAAACACACTGAAAAGTTCCTTGAGAATCTTAGGGACATTACAAACTCCCCCTCTATGGGATTCTCATCCCAAGAAGTGTATGTAGGGTATTAAAAACTCCCCTCTAATGAATTATCATCCTTAAGAAGCATCTCTAGGGGTATCTCTCAAAAAAACTAACCTCTAGACCTAAATATTCGAATCCCTTTTACATGTCTCTTTCCCAAAGATGTTAATAAAACTTCAATGCTCGTACGAGAGGTGCTACCTTTCCTCATAGCCCTTTGTCTGCTTTGGTTCACAATACACGCTGGATGCTTCTCAAGAGAAACAACTACCTTTAACAAAAAATTATCACTAATGATCCCACACATTGGTTCCCACTCACACCCATGGTCCATGCTACCAACTTCCCTTGCTTCCTCTAGTGTTAACACTCCAAAACAACACTTTTCTATGTTTCATAACATGATTCACCACCTAAATCATGCGATAAGTCATTGTTCACCCCTTGAACTATGTTATGAACCATGGTTCACCTCATGACACATGCCAAGAATCTTGATTCACCCTATGAATCACCCTATAAAGACATTATCTCCCAATAAAGTATTGTCTAACGACCTAAGGCTCACTCCATTGGTCAGTGTCACCAGTTTACACCAGATCACCTCTAATCGATACTCACATGTGGGTATCTCTCATTTACTAGTGAAATTTGACCTCTTATATACAAAAATACTAGAAATAGCCTCTACTCACTGGCCAGGTTCACACACACATCACTTTTGACATGGACCAAGGAATTTTCACCAGCACCGACCCACAAACATGATCCTACTTCACAGTTAGTCGAACATTGACACTCACGAGTACCACTAGCATCCTCAAATAGGATTACATAAACAAAACCCAATAAAAATAACTCAAGGACCACATCCACTCACCAGGTGATGGTTGTCACACTCTTACCTACCACAACCTCAGTTAGCCCTGTCAGTGACTAATTTTTTTCTTAGCACATCATACACCATAACAGGGCATTCCTCATATTCCCAAACTACCATGCCAAGATCACAACCACACAATGAATTCCTAAAAATTTACATTCATCGCCATACTAACATGTCATGTTTGGGTTATAGATCTCTCTCCAGATGATCTTTTTCCTCACTTGACTACAACACCATGACCCCTTGGTCATTTCTTACCGCCTCGAGGAGGCCTCACCTCATGCATTGGTCATAACTCGATGTCCAAGTCTTATATCATAGATTATACCAACTCTCACACCCCGAAGTCATTTCAATTGGTATTATAACTAATCCACAACCCACCAGTCATCAACCTCATTGATCACCTCTATGCAGCCACCAAACCGTGAACCACAACATACTTACTAGAACTAAAACATCACATCCCACCACATCCTAAGAAAAATGACAAGCACCAACATTCTATCCAACCTCAAAATCATATAAATTAATGTTGGTATCCAAACTTTCCCATAATATTCAACACCCATAAGACTGCCTCCCATTAAAGGATTACTTGCACCGCTTCTCTGTTAAAACCCAATTACCCAGGTTCAACGCTCTACATGGTCTTACCCCACAGAATCCTTGATCATCAAATCTAGGAATATTAACCCAAGTCACTAAATTATGAGCCTTAAAATTCCATTATATTTACAACCTGCACTTTATTTGGATGATTCTTGGTTTTTATCACCGTCCAAAAGAAAAAACCAACTCCTAAGGTACAAAAAATCTCATCCATAAAGCCAAATTGAAAGTCAGAATAGTCCCCAACTACTAAACCGCACATCCACAAGGACTCACTATGCTAAACCACACTCCAACCATAGAGGTACCAATAATCCTTATCACTATCTAATCCTACTTCGACTAATACCTCCCTCCTAACCAATCATCAACTGATGATATTTTGTCACATGGAGGTCCCACTCCCATTTATGAACCACCACCATAACTGCTTCTTTTTTATCGATCCAAACCACTCGACCATAGTTTTATCGGTGATCACCACAGTCTTCCCATATTACTATATGAATTTAGAACAAGTTTCATGGAAACCAAATGATACACCACCACTTCACATTAGGAGAACACAACATGAAGAGGTCTAGAGATCCACAACACGCCTGCTTCCAGAGCAGTTCACTAGGGAACTACCCATTGAAGGGACTTACAACCGCACCCAAAATTCTCAGAGTATCTGTTAACTGGAATTGGATACCTATTACAACTACTCACTAGAAGTCCTTTCTCTAATGACCCTTCAAAAAACACAAGGTTCCTCAAATCTTGCAACCCAATCATCAAACACATTTCAACATGCTTCTCCAAGCACATAACCTATTATCACACATCAAGACCACTATGTCTTGTATGGTACTACCACTACAAAGAACATCTAGAAGACTCGTCTCACTTTGAGGACTGACTTCATTTTCAAAGCTGAACAACAAGCTAACCTTCACCTTATCTATAATAACCTCTAAGAAGGGTCTTACCAGGATCCATTTTATGGCATGAACACATAGTTCACATCACAAACCACTACAAATAGTAGAACTTCAGCTATAGAACTAATGAATAAAAACAAAACCATTGTCCTATAATGATATTATCCTAAATCTATCACATAGATCCACATCATCATAATGCAGGAAAAAACCTCACAATCAACCATATAACTCATGATTCACTACCCAAAACAACACCCCACTATCCCACCCGCTAGAGGATCTATATCTAGCTCAAGGGATCACACAACCACCTTTTTCCCATAACCCCACTCTACTCAATCTAGAGAGATCCACACAACCATAATAATAAAACATCACAAGAAAAAAAAATCCCTTTCAAGGGTCTATTTCTAACCAAATATCCAAGCCAAATGGACAACTATATCTGAGCCTATCCCCTAAATCACGCTTCACTAACCCACACATTCATAACATCGCCACTCGGGCCAAGCACAAACACTAAAAATCATTCCCCCCTGGGCCACGATTATCATCAATCATAATAAGAAAGGGATACTAAGAGGGTCTCACATGCATATTATAAAAAACCAGTTTAAAAAGTGTTAAATGAGCCTAAAAAAATCCCATCTTAACAAAAAAACCATTGAAACCCTTTTGAAATATCATCTTAAACCACATTTTCAACCAAATAATTTGGGAAACCTCTTTAAAAACCATTTGAAAACCATTCAAATAAAAATACCCTTTAATTTTAAACAACTTGAGAAAAACCAACCATTTCCCCCATTTGAAACCATTTCATAAAAATCCAAAATTCACCTAATTCATGGACTAAATGGGTCCAAACGCCTTTCAAAATTACAAATTCCATTTCAAACAATCCTTTGAAAAATTTTCACCACCACTTGGAATTCAAAAATCCCTTTTACAAACAAATGTATTTCAAAAATACCTTTAAAAACTAAAATCTCTTGGAAAACCATTTAAAATATTTTATGCCAATAGAATTTCTTTTTTCAAAACAATTTAAAATCTCTAGAAACTAATGATGTGACAAGGAAGTAAGCACAAAAAATAATACTTATTTTCCCACTCAAGGATCAAGTCCATGATATTAATACTTGTATGTTAGTTATAGTCACACAGAACAAAATATAAAATACCCAGGCTAAATTAATTAAATTTCACCAATAATGTGTTTGAGAAAGCACCAAATATATTATTATTACTAGAATTCAATTAATTTAAACCTCTTTCAATCATAGGAAAATATGCACATGACTTGTGAACCTATGTGCCTATCCATGATACATAAAATCACTCACTATTTCCAATTGGGCTAAGATAAAATCCTATAAATCATAATACTAAAAACACATTCATCACTTAAGGTGAAATTGGTCAATAATAACATTGAAAACCAAAACAAAAATCCCACTCTTGACAATGTGGACTTCCCTTTTATGTGGGTTAGCTACTCCTAGGCATGAGTTCTATACCAAGTCCTAAAAAAACCCTGTATTTTTTCTTCCAAGCCCCAAATAGCAAGAAAAAATAAAAAGGGATCTAATACTATTTTGTTACACCCTAAACCAAATCACTTAGTCTAGGATGAAGGGGAAAATGATCTTATGTGCATCACCCCATACACAAGAGGCTACATATAAGTGGAGAGGGCCTAAGCGACACCACATGGAGACTATAAAATTGATAACATATAACCAATAAGAGCACATAATAATAGAATAAATAATAAGTGGAAAAAATAGAACAAAAATGAGAAAGTAATAATAATAACATTAACCCATGCTATAATAATATGACATACAATATCCAGCATAACGAATCAAGAGATCCCTAAATGCAACATATCTATATATAATAGTAAAAAAAAATAGGCATCTCCATCAAATGAACCTGAAGCCTATATCGATATAACCTCAACTAACCTACTCCTCTTGTACGATTTCCCTAAGTAAGTCCCTTTCATTCATTTGAATTCTTGGGCATAAAGTCTACACACACACTGAGATGCCTGTGTAGGGTGTAAGTATAAACCCAATAAAACTCCACCAATGAATCCTTAACACAAGTGAATCATATGTATATAAAGGTGTATGAAATGACTGAAATTAAATATGAAAATAAAAATAAAACCATCAGAGTAATCATGTACTAACCAAGCTACCATGAACTACGATCCTACCTGCTTTAGCCCTATCCCGAAGGGGAAATCATATCAATCCATTGAATAATCAAAAAAAGGTCTTAAAATTCATTCCATGAATCAAATATCTCACCAATGGATAACCACAATATAACCAGCACAAGGTTATGCATATCATTCCATGACTCAACCATCTTCACAATGGATCACCACAATAATATCAGAACCAGGTTACATATGTCATCCCAAGACTCAACCATCTCATGTTGGATAGCCATAATAATATCAAAACTATGTTACAAATATCATCCCATGACTCAACCATCTCATGATATATAACCAAAATACAATCATCATAATTAACACAATTTTTTTATTGACTCAACCATCTCATTGATGGATAACCACCATATAATTAGTACAATAGCACATATCATCACACCAAGCCAAAATCATAGTTCTCACAGGGTTACACATGCACTCACATTACAAAATAATCATACATTATATTTCTCATAGGGATACACATGCACTAACATGCCAAAAAATCATACAATTGAGTTCTCATAGGTCCACACACACACCCACATGCAAACAAATTATACATCAAAGTTCTCACATGGCTACACATGCACCCACATGAAAAAAATCATATAGTATAGTTCTCATAGGGATACACATTCACCCAAATGAAAAAAAATCGATACATATTTATATATAAGTTGTAACATGGTAAATACTTCAAACCTCAAGCAAAATGGATCCTAATCTCTAAGAATCACCACCCTATTCAATTTCAACACACAAATTTCAAGAAACCAGTCCTAAAATCATAATATTAAGGTTTTATAAAGAGAAAACAAAAAAAATGAAGGAATAAGGGATCTAGGGCATACATGGGGTTATACATACCAAGAGGAATCCATCATAACAAATGACACTTTGATCGACGAGGAAACAAGGTTAGAGGATCCAAAATAACTAAAAGGGAAACTTTACAAGCCAAAATACCATAAAGGGTTCTAGGGGAAAAAGCAAGGGGTTTTCCAAGTGACCCATCCTATTTTAAAACATCAAAAATACAACCCAAGAGTAGTTCACAACATTAAACAAACTTTCACACCATGAATGTTTGGGAAAGCACCCCTGAAACCCTAGCATGTTTTTTCACGGCACGACACATATGTTATGCTATGAAATACCAACTACAGCTCTAGTTAGGCTACAGGTCCATCACATTCATCCTAAACTCTCTTTAGAACTCCCCTAAAACCTCAATCAATAAAAAATGAGCAGATTGTACAAGTTTAGGCAGAAAAAAAAACAAACTATAACACAACTAGAGAATCTAAAGGGCATTACAATGGCACAATTAATTTCTATTACCAAAAATAAAATTAGATAATCTAATTTAATTATGACATGAACCTAAATCTTAATCTATCTCACTCTCTCTCACTCACACACACATAATTATATATTTTGGTTTCTTTATGAAATATGACACTCTTGATTAATTTTTTTGAATAATACATTAGTTTCATGAAGTCATCTATACCTGTAGTTGAAAGGAAATAAATGGTTTAATTTTTTTACTATCTATAATACACACAAAAAATATTAATTTTATGTTAATAAATCAATTAAAAATTTTAAAAAAATTATATGAATAATTTTCTATGAATATTACACTTTTTATAACAAACTATATGCAATTCTTTCATTTTTTGAATGAACTATTGAAATATAATATCTATTAAAAATATATTGTTTTTTTATAACTCTATATTGGTTATCAAAATCATATACTAATAATAATTTTCTATGTTCTTTGGTATAAAGAAAATAAACTTCAAATATATTTGAATTCATGGGTCTAATAAATTAGCGATGAGATAAAAAATGCATTTTATCCAAAAAATAGACTTGTTTTACCACCTTCCAATTCCATTTTTTTATCATATAAAGTGAAAATTTTAAGTTGAGATCTATATATTTGAAATAAATTTTCTTAATTTTTTTTATAAAATTAGAGGTAAAATACCATTTAGAAAGATTCATATAATCTTTGAAAATACAGTCTATGAACAAGTATAATGAATATTTATTTTTTTTACAAAGATTACAACCATGAAGATTCCATGAACTCTTTTGTTGTTATACTTAAAAGGTTTTCTTTAAAAAACTATAGCAATAAGAAATCAAATCATAAATTCTTTAAACCATATGTAACCGACTCAAATTTCAATGTGTATTTTAATTAAATTCTATTTAACCTTATGTGTATTGTTGATTTTTGGCTAATTTGGGTGTTATCAATGGATCAAGATTAGGTTTCAGGGTCGCAGGTATGGTTCATAGTTTTAAATCTAAAACATACATGGGATCATGATGCAATTCTATGGGTTGCGATGTGGTGTGAACCTGTGTGTGATTAAATTTTTGGTATACGGGGTGACTTTACAATGAAGCTTCCATGGTGTGGGCCATTCCATAATAAGGTTAGGGAAGTGTCCCAATGGAGAGCTACAAGGTGTCGATCCCTATAGTATATAGTGGAGAGTTGTTCCAAAATCTAGAGGTCTACACTACAACATATATTTCAGGCATGTTGTTTGCACTGTCACCATCATGGTCACACAACGTTATATCCATTGGGAATTTTTTTAAGGGTAAATATGGAATTTACCCTTAGACACCATTTTACCCTTACTCCCCCTCTCACTCAACCCACATTTAAATTTCTTAATATTTTGGGGTTCTCATTGAATTTTTAAGTTTCTCCTTCCTCTCCTCATATCTGTTTGAAATGTTGTTCATTGAGAAAGTATTCTATTGGTAAGTTTAACACCATATATACCCTAGACACATTCTTCTTTCATAGTTTCCTTATTTTTCATCTCAAATCCCTAATTATAAGGGTTTATTGATTATTTTAGGGACTTTATGGTATATTATTGAATCAAATGGTGTGGCTTGATGAGTGTTCTACCTTATGCTTGAGGTAGGAAGTACTTACCATGTTATGGCATTCATATGTGGTTTTATGGTCTAAATTGAATGCAGGTGAATGAGTATGCCCTGTGATGTTTTCATTTAGTATCAAAGTATAAGAGTAAGTCTAGAATGATGTAATTGAACCCTTTAAGTTTGGATATAAGTGGAACAACATCAGTATGATAAATTAATTCCTTGTTCATAGAATGAAGGTAGGGATGTACACTTAGTTTTTTGGACATAATGTTAGCTGTATTGGCTCAGTAGGGGATTGGAAGACTTTGCGACTTAGTTAATGGATTTTAGTGTTGAATCCATTATATGGAAAAGTATTTTAGTGATAATGAATGGATAACATGGGAATTTATTTTGGAATATAGTAAGGGAAGGCTGAAAATCCCTTTTGTGAACTCTTATAAGGGTGTGAATTATTAGAGAGCATGTGATCCGTGTTAGTTGGGAATTGGCCTTGAAGATTTTGTTTCTTCTTGTATGAGATGTCTTATATGTGATGTAGAAATGGGAACTTTCCCCTAGGGTATGGTTTGTATTGAATGATAGGTTGTATTTTGTGTTGCCTTCCATAGAATGCTTCCTTGAGGTTAAATATATGAGGTGTAACCATGGGAAATTTCCTCGAGGGGATGGTCCAACTTGTGTGGGAGGATGGCTATTAATATTCCCTCTTCTTACCACTTCCTTGAAAATCAATGGATTTGGGACTTAGCCCTATGAAGGAGATATGTCCTAAATCTATTTTCTATGTTATGAAATTGGTCCAATCCTATTGTATGATTAAGGTATATTATAAAATCATGGAATGAGATTTCATGCCACTACCTATTTCAATTGTAAGGTATGATTGGATTATATCATAAGGAACTTCCCATGTAAGTCATAGTGAATGACTAGTTGTATCATAAGGAAAGGTATGCACTATACATGCCACTTTATATGATTAAAATAGTGGCTGAACATTAAGTGTTAATGTTCAAATAAGTATTCCATGTTGGATATCAATAAGAAAGACCTGTTTTATAAGATGAGACACATATGAGATGCATTAATTCAAGGGTTTCATGAATTGAATGAGTCATTTAGTCATGCATTATAGTGCATAAGTAAATGAAATCTCAACCAAGGAGCATCATAAAGGGCTATTTAAAGGGGATTACTACCATGAAATGGTGTAAATAATAGTTTTCAATCCCTGGATAAAACCCCCACCTCAAATCTCTATTTCTTCTTCCACCGTTTCACTATGAGGTGCTATAAAGTTACGGTGAGAAGAGGAGTTCCACTCGAACATCAGGTGATTGAGTAACCCATGGATACTTCTAGAGGAGAGATGTATTTTAGATACCTATACTATGATCTTCATCAATAATGGATGAATTTGAATGCGTTTTCCATCTATAGTGTAAGGTACACATATTTTATTTATTTAAAGTTTATACATGATTTCATTTTTATAGAATGGTTGATATTGGTTTGGGTTTCTTTAATCACTTATACTACATTTAAAAAGAGCTATTATATCCCTTCAAAACCCAATTGTGGTATCTGATCCTTACCAAGCCTTTTGATTCATGAAATCATGCTATGGAATAAAGTTTTCATAAATTGTATGGCCTTTCATATTCCTATAATAAAATATAATAATTGTTTTTATTATAGATGGAAGAGTCACACTTTATGATACGAGATATCATAAGAAGTAACTCATTACAAATCCCATGAATTTTTATTAGTCGTAGAGTATGAATCCTGAGTATCACATCCTATGATAACTTGCACTGCATTTTCAGAAAAAATAGTGCATTGTATCACCTTTACGATATCAATTCATGTCATTAAATAAGTCATTATATAATAGGATATGATATGACTATCAATCATAAAATATGATTGATAGCGCTTAAACTGTTTAAGTTCCAATACCTATTAGTCGTATCCTATGACTCACCTAAATCCTTAAATAAGTTTAGATAAATAATTCTTTTTCTTTACATTCAATTATGAATTGAATTATACAATTTATAAATTGTTTATAAATAATAATAAAATGTATTTTTTGATATTTATTAATTTATAGAGTTTATAAATCAATTAATCATAAAGTGTTTATAACTAATTAATTAAATTTCAATGAAACATTTATTAATAAATATTCCATAATATTAATCATTAATATTAGAATACCTTTTACCAAATTGCGTGACATGCCTGATTACTTAAAAATAAAGTGTGTATTTATAAATCACCAGGGTAATTTATAAAATGTTTATAAATTACAAAATAAGGCTAAATATAAAGTGTTTATACTTTATGATTATAAAATTTTCATAATACACAATTAGATTTTTTCAAATGAAGGGACTTATTTGAGATATTATTTAGACCATATAATGTCTTCAATCATGACCCGACCCAAGATGGAGCTTGATCTGCAACTACCCTAAGCCTTTCTTCATAGGCCAGGGGATGGCGACCAACATCGAAGATAAAACCAACATAGGGAGGCCTTTCCCTAGAAACCTGTATGCACACACACAACCATCTTGATGCAGAAGTGCAGAGTAAGTAATGGTTAAAGAGGAAAAATACTAAGGGAACAACCATGCATGTAAAACCTATAGACAGTACAAGAGTACGGTAGTATAAACTAAAAAGAAAAAGGAAAAAACACATGCCCAACCAGAAATATGTCCCAACCTAACAAAATTGGAAAGTAAAAGGCTGAGATATCCCAACCCTTGATCTCTAATATTTGACTATCATACGCGGTCCAAAATACTAGGTATCCCTAAGTTCCTCTGTAGTCACCACCGACCTTTCCGTCATCTTCATAAGGCATGACACATGCGAGAAAATACCATGTAGGGGTGAGTATATACATATCCAATAGGATTCCCTGAAAGCTGAAGGGGGAGTAGTAAGAGATACAATAGGAATAGAAATATTGTTGATAGAAAACATGTTGTAGAAAGCAATGAAAGAGAACAAATCAACCCAAATAGAGAGAGAGAGAGAGAGATAGAGATAGAGAGAGATAGTAACCTCATACAAACACAAGGGTCTCAACATGGCATACAGACGAACTACACGCTAAGTCTTTTCCACCCATAGTAAGAGAGCAAACTCATACAACCATGAGAATCTAAACACGAAATGCACATGGCATATCCTTTACATCTTCGCAACCCATGGCAGGAGAGTAAATAAATTCAAAGGTATGAATATATATATATATATTCTCATTCAAAAGAAACCCAAAAAAGAGCACAAGGGGATCTCCATCTCACAACTCATCCCAAGAATAAGAGTCTCCAACCATTCCAAAAGTCTATCAATGATGCCCAACATCTCAAGTGTCTACCTAGAAATAACCATCCAAGTCAAAACACGCCTCTTCATTGTTCCACACAGTTGATGGGGAACAAATCCAAGTAGAGAACCTGCACCCTAGTGCATTAGGGGGGTTCCACTCTATAAGTATCTGTAGAGGACCCACACCTAAGATGATGTGGGGTTCCTATAACGACCCAATGTTTTATCAATGGAATTCCATTATTATAATTATGTCTTATAGTATAATCATATAAGATTATATATAGAACACAATAAAAACCTTATAAATGAAGAATGCATAAAATAAAAGGTATCTCTAGAAGTTAAGGAATGTATACCGATGAAATAGTAACTTGACCTTTGGAATAGTAATGTGACCCTTATGAATAGTAAACCGACCAATTGAATAGTAACATCACTAATGAAAGTATAAATAAAATTTATCTATATTATAAGTGACAATATGATATAAATATATCATAGTATAAGTAAGTAAATATTTTAAAAATTATTAATTAAGTGTTGGTATTTTTGTAAGTCATGTATATTTAATTACAATTTTATGATTCATTTAATAATTTAAAAGAAAATTTATTTTCATAAAATTTATTCATAAATAATTATTTTGATTACTTATGATTATAAGATAATTTTAATAGACCTTAAGTAATTTTTCAAAGTGTTAGAAAAGCAGTTTTAATTTTAAATTTTTATTTTTTAAGTAAATTATGATTTTAATTAAAAATTAAATTTCTCATATTTATAAAATTATTTTAATAAAATGGAGTTCATTTTTGAATTCTAAATGTCAAAAAAATGGTTGGGGTGAATTTTTTAATTTTTCTAAAATACTTGAATTTTTGGTGAATAGTAAAATACAATAATTTACGATAAATGCTAAATAAACGAATTTCTACATCATGACTGTGTCATGAATGATGTAAATGGACATTGGTTCAAAATAAAATTACATATTTACTTTTTCTGGTCACAATAATTAAGTCTATTCATAGTTTTGAGCAAAAATATTAAACTAATGATTAAAATAATGGGAAACCCCTCCTCTCCACCACTATAAATACCACCCCAGTTTACCTCCTCTCTCCACACCTCTCAAGCCTTGTGCCTAGTCCAAATTCTACTCAAATATCTCCCTAAGCCCCTCTCCTATGTACATGAGTTATTGGTCTCATAAAATGACCAAAAAATCTCCCCTAAAGAGGCTCTCAAGGAAGATATATTCAAGAGGTAAATTCCTCTTTTTTTTTCTTCACGTTCCTTTGTTTTCATTTATATCCTCAACTTTCCTTATAAAAATTGTGTGATAACTCCAGTACCTTACATGTAATGTAATTTTTTATGATAATTTAATAATTAACCATCATCTCTCCTTTCCTCTCCTTTTATACTAGAAATGAAAACACCATTCGATATGTGTTAATTCATCACATTCAAGGACGACGGGTTTTCAATTTATTTTACCATCTTCAATTCTGGTCATGAAACCATTTTATGTTAAAAACAGACTATAATATATTTATTATGTATAATTTAATGTTCTATAATATTTTTTATACATGATATTAATTTATAGATCAAAATGAATTCGTTGTGATAAAAAATCCGTTAATTAACCAAAACGGTTATCATTAAAGTTTTATAAAATGATTCATCATCACTCTAAATAAACAAATGAATTTTATAACCATGTAATCTTCTGGATGTTCACTAATAACATACAACTTCAATTTTGGATAACCATTCTCATCTTACATGTTTATCCTTACATGTATATAAGTAAACCAATCATGAAAACCAAGGAAACAAACGCTCCCAAACGTTGAAATTGAACTTCTTAACCCATCAAAAAGGTCATGAATGAATTGAAAAAGGTTATAATAAATCAATTACATGTATAATATGTTATGTAAATATTAATTAATTAATTTAATTTGGTTATCCATGACATTAATATCAAGTGAAGGACACCTTCAGACTTAAGGTAAGGGATCCTACCCAGACCTCCTTTATTCCTTCAGGTTGCTCTATCTTTATTTTTACCCAAATGAAGTTATCTTTTCTTTTTTATGTACATATTATAAATGATTATTATATGATCCAAAATAATTTATCAATATTCATTCATCATTATCTTTTGGGTATATATATGTTTTTAAATTTCTCCCTCCTCAATACTTCCCGAAAACAAACCCATTTTAAAGGAACTTCCTAAATTTTTACCCATTTTCAAGTACAATATATAATCTATTTTTAATCCACAATTATTTCAATAAAAACAATATTTTTATTATGAAAACATTCTTGGTTCACTTATGGTTTTATATAAAATATTATTCCCTTTTATGTTTTAAATGACCTTTGGTATTTTCCTTTAACCGCTCTAAAATGTTTTAATTCGAAAGTTTATTAAGTACTCTTTTTACATGTTATTACTTCAATTTGACACCACTTTTCACGATATATTCCTATTCTACCCTATTATTTTTCATGAATGATCTAATTCCTTTCCTTCATGGATATTTTTATGATACTCTCATTTGTTATGCTTGATGACATGATTATGATACCCAATTCTTACCATGGGTAACCCTTATGTTTATGTATGATTGATTATGTATGATTCTATATGTGGCAAGAATATTCATGAACATATTATTATGGGTATGACCAGATAGTTCTCGAATGAATTGGGTGTATTTGAGTCTCATGAGATTTTGTGTGAAACGGTCTTGGCAGTTAGCTTTGACTCGTGCTACCATGTGCAACGTTCTTGGTGGTTAACCTTGATTTGTGCTCCTTTATGTGAAATGAGCCTTTAATTGTGATAAATTAAAGTTTTATGTTGATTCAATATTATTAAGAATTCATGTTTATATGATACCATTTTTTTTATGTTATGATTCCATATATTCCATGCCTTTTTATATCATTATGTCATGCCTTCTAACCCATACGATAAAGCTTTATTATTATGCTTTTTCCCTTACCGGGATTTTATTTGATCCCTTTATTCATGTTATCCCTAAGTTATCCTATGAAAATGTATGATCACAATAGAATTTAGGATCTCTTTATGAATATTAAATAAATAAATGTTTTATTTAGTCTCATGTTTTTTAATTCTATGTACCTATTCTTCCAAGACACTAGACTTTACGATCCTTGGATTTTAATATGATGCTTTATTATGCTTAAAATCATGTAATGATATGTGTAAAAGTCTAGGGTATCTATATTTGGTATTAGAGGAAGGTATAGTTATTTTTAGAGATTAGTAATTTATTACTTTAGTAAGAACCTTAGGGATAAGACCAAGTATAAGAAAACATCCCTAAATTTTGGTAAGTATAGAGTAAGTGGTTTATCAAGAAAATAAATCCCTATCTGGATACAAAAAAATTGGATGTGGCTCTGGCACAGATTTATCTAGAGGTAAAACCTGAAAACACCGCCTTGAGATATACTTGAATGGGAACTGGGGCACAACAATGAGACTTTCTACACTCTTGGATTGACACTCCCTGGGGGATATGATTTGATAAATTCATAATCTCATTAAGAACCATTATTAAGGGAATAAAAAAAGATCCCATAAGAATATAAGTTAAGAAACAGATCAAGGATAACCTAGATTGAAACTTAGGGAATCACGAGTTAGGATATAATTTTCCTTTAAGATTTTATCCTTTTATGTTTAAATTTTCCTTTTTATGATTATTAAATAAGTATTCAAGCCCCCTAATTGAACTTTATTTTTTTAGTTAATGGAGGGAAATAGAAGAACACGTGCCGACAATCATTATGACAGGGAATGTAAACATTTCTATAATGATATGTCAAATATGATGGGAACGGGTGCTCAAAAATTTATGACAGTAATTGCTTAGCTGACTCAAGTTATGAATAATAACTTGAATCATGTTGAACTCCCTCTTACTCCAAGGAAACAACAAGTTTCCATCTAATAATTCATGCTTCAGAGACCTCCCATGTTTAGTGGATCTTCCGATCCCCTCCTTGAGGAACAATGGATTAAATCCATTGAAAATATATTATCTATTTTCTAGTGCTCAAAATAAGAGAAATTTATACTGGTAGTCTATTATTTTTATAGGGAAGCTGATCAGTGGTGGAAAATGATCAAGAATACAAAGTCCCAGAAGGAAATTTATTCTATGGATTAGGAGGAATTTATGAAAATGTTTTTCAATAAATATTTTCTCTGAACCCTCCATCTCAAGATGTAAAGAGAGATCCTAGGACTTAAGCAGAATTAATATGATTCCATCAGGCCATATGAAGCAAACTTCATAAGGCTTGCAATATATACCTATAATTTTTTCATGAACACCAAAATCAAGGTGGATCACTTCTTTATCAGAATAAAGTCGAGTCTACAAAAAGTGTTGGAAATTCGAGACTTTGGTAGTTATGAGGAGATTTTACATTGTGCCATCAAGGTTGAAATGGAGATCGAAGACTCTCAATGGTCTCATGGGACCAATGAAAAAAAAGCGGAAAATGGAGTCTAATATGGGTGGTTCGACAAATAAATCCCATGATGTAAAGAAGATCGAACATCACACGTGTCAAATTTGTGGGAAGAAGCATCCTGGGAACTCTCTAAAGGGAAACAAGAATTGACTTAAATGTGGAAGAATGATACATATGGCTAAGAACTTCTGAAGGGATATGAAGAATCCCACTAATGTGGAAGAATAAATAAAGGTTCAGATCAATGCTCTTCTAGTAGTGTAGTGTTTCAACTACAAGGAACATTTACATTATGCAAACAATTTCCCTAAGCCAAGGGTTGTCAGAGGCAATCAACAACAACCTCCAAGGTAATAAGAAAGGGATTATGCTATCACTACTGCTGATGTGGATTTGGACAACGATGTGGTGACATGTATGATAGTTATTCATTCAATAATAGTAAATGTACTATTTGATTCTAGTGTTACACATTCTTTCATATCATGAAAGCTTAGTAGAACTATTCAAATAACACATCAAAATTTAGAGATTGAGTTATCTATGAGAATAGAAAATGGAGAAATTATTTCATCCAAAGTATATAAATCCTCCCCGGTTATCGTTTGTGGATTTAACCTCCCAAAAAATATTTTCATACTTCCTTTATTGGAGTTCGATGTTATCTTGGGCATGGATTGACTATCTTTATACAAATCCAACATCAACTGTCGGAAAAGGGAGATCACTCTTCACATCATGAAGCATCCTCCAATTCTTTATAAGTGTAAGGAGGAAGATTAATCTCCTTTAGAATCATTGTCTCAAGTGTGGATATTGCTACCTTATGATCAAACATTTCTATCTCAAATGATTGAGACAAAGGAGAGAATCATGCTCAAAGACATGCCCATTGTAAGGGACTATACTGATATATTTCCCGAGGCATTTCATAGATTTACTCTCGATCAATAGGTAAAGTTATCAATTGAACTTCTTATTGGATATATACTTATACCAAAGACACCTTATAGAATGACCACTGTAGAGTTGGAAGAGCTAAAGAAGAAGTTACAAGAGAATCTGGACAAGGGTTTTATATGCTTGAGTGCTTCACCTTGGGGAGAACCAGTCCTCTTTGTCAAGAAGAAGGATGGATCAATGAACCTCTACATTGATTATCTTGAACTCAATAAAATCATGATAAATAATAAGTATCCCCTTCCTTGTATACATGACTTGTTCAATCAGCTACATGAGACTAGTTATTTCCCTAAGGTAGACCTTCGGTTGGGATATCACTAATTAAAGGTGAGGAAGGAAGATATTCCCAAAGCTACCTTTTAAATGATGTATGGACACTATGGGTTCATAGTGATTCCATTTTTACTCACTAATTCTCTATAAATATTCATGTATTTAATGAATAGAGTCTTCAGAGATTACCTCAAAAAATTTGTGGTAGTATTTATCGATGATATTCTGATATTCTCCAAGAGAAAGGAGAAACATGAGGAGCATTTGAATACTATGTTAATGACTTTGAAAAGGGATAAACCTTATAAAAATTACAATAAATGTGATTTCTGGATAGAGGAAGCATCATTCTTTTGGGCATGTTATCATCGAAAAAGGGATATCTGTAGACCCTTCCAAGATAAAGGAAATTGAAGAATAGCTCAGACCAACATTTATAATGTAGATCTATAGATTCCTTGGTTTATCTGGGTATTATCGAAGATTTGTGAAGAACTTTTCATAATTTTAAAACCCAATGGAAAAGATGACATAGAATGGGGTAAAGTTTTTCTAGACTAAAGAATGTGAGGAAATCTTTAAGGAGCTCAAAAAAAGGCTTATCACTACACCAATACTTACAGTCCCAACAAGTGGAGAACTCTTTGTGGAGTACAGTGATTCTTCAAAGAAAGGCTTAGTATGTATACTAATGAAAAATGATAAAATGATAGCATATGCCTCAAGGTATCTGAAAATACATGAGAAAAACTATCCCATGCATGATCTAGAGTTAGTAGTTGAGATCTTTGCATTGAAAATATAACAACATTATCTCTATGGGGAGAAGTGTGAGATATATACAGATCATAAGAGTCTCAAATATGTATTCATATAAAAGGAGGTTAATATAAACCAATGAATATGGTTAGAGATCATTAAGGATTATGAATGCTCAATCCACTACCACCCTGGTAAGGAAAATAAGGTGGAAGACGCTGTAAGTAGAAAGGATCATGCATCTTTATCAATGATGAGAGTTTAGAAGGACCCAATCTTCTTAGATTTGTAGAGTATAGAATTGGGAATAATTAAGGTAGGAACACCATCAATCCTTTCTCAAATGGTTTCTAAACCATCCCTCATAGAGAAAATAAAGGATACTCAAAGAAAAGATGCAGACATTCTGAAAAGGGTGAAATCTATTAGAAATGAGAAATCCTCTGAGTTCAGGATTGATGAAGAATGAGTTGTAATATTTGGGACATGATTATGTGTACCATTGGATCCAGAGATAAAGAAGGATATTTTGAATAAAGCACATAGATCAAACTTTTATATTCACATAGGGAGTACAAAGATGTATCGAGATATTCGAGATAATTTTTGGTGGGACAATATGAAGAAGGAGATTTCTGAATATACATCAAAGTACCTGGTATGTCAATAGGTGAATGTTGAAAGAAACAAGTCTAAGGGGATGATGCAACCACTAACCATACCAACATGGAAGTGGGAGAACATTATCATGGACTTTTTCACTAGAATTCCAAGGACATCCAGAGGAAATAATGATATATGGGTCATTGTGGATCATCTTACAAAGACAACTCAATTTTTCTCAATTCGAGAGAAATTCTCATTGGATCAACTTGCACGGATATATATCAAAGATGTAGTAAGGCTGTATAGAGTACCACTATCTATTGTATCTGATAGATATATGAGATTTACCTAGATGTTCTGGAAAAGTCTCCAACATGATCTAAGCACTGAGTTGAACTTTAGTACGACCTATCATCCTAAAACTAATGGCTAATCTGAGCGAACTATTCATACATTGGAAGACATGTTGAGAACGTGTTCTATGGATTTCAAAGGGGGATGGGACCAAAATATTCCACTGGTCTAATTCTCCTATAACAATAGTTTCCACTCCATCATCCAAATGGAACCATATGAATCCCTTTATGGGAAAAGGTGAAGAACACTAGAATGTTGGGATGAAGTCGGTGAGCGTAAGCTACTAGGACCTGAAATGGTCAAAGAAATGGTGGAGAAGGTGAAAACCATTTATTAGCACATCAAGGAATCCCAAAGTTGATAAAAGAGCTATATAGACAATCGTCGATGAGACCTTGAGTTTAAAACATGGTATTCCTCCACATATCTCCATGGAAGAAGGTCATGCGGTTTGGGAAGAAAGGAAAGCTAAGTCCCAGGTACATCGGTCCCTTTTAGATTATTGATTGCATTGAAGCTATGACTTATCGACTAGCACTTCCACATACCCCGTCTAAAGTACATGATGTATTCCACATATCCCTCTTAATGAAGTACATACCATATCCTTCACATGTACTCTCTTTAGAGGTGGTACAGTTGGAGAATGATATTTCTTACAAAGAACAACTAGTGAAGATCTTGGATCGTATAGATAAAGTTATATGCAACAAGACTACTCACCTGGTCAAAGTACCATGGAAGAACCATAAGTACGAAGAGGAAACATGAGAACTAGAGGAAGTAATGAAGGAAAATTACCCAAACCTATTTACGTCTTAGAATGTAAAACAAAATTTTGAGGGAAAAATTTTATAAGGGGGGAAGAATGTAACGACCCAATGCTTTATCAATGGAATTCCCTTCTTATAATTATATCTTATAGTATAATAATATAATATTACATATAGAACACAATACAAACCTTATAAATGAATAATGAGTAACATAAAAGGCATCTATAGAAGTTAAGAACGTATACCGATGAAATAGTAACTTGAAATTTGGAATAGTAATGTGACTCTTATGAATAGTAAACTGGTCAATTGAATAGTAACCTCACTAATTAAAGTATAAATAAAATTTATCCATCTTATAAGTGACAATATGATATAAATATATCATAGTATTTTTGTATTTTTGTTTTTTTTGAAAAAGTGCACAGACATGAACTGGTTGCCCAGTTCATGAACCCAAGGAATTTATTAAAACAAACAAAAAGTACAGTACAATCACGAGGTGTAAAGTGCTTACACCAACATGGGATTAGAGGGGGTACATATGACAAACCTAGAACATGATTTTCAACTGAAAACACCACAAAAAAATCAAAACAAAATCAAAACAGAAGTGAGAGTCATGCACTATCCAAGGAATGTGAAATCAAGGAAGTCTGGATAGGTAGCATGTCAGAATTCCCCAAGCTTCACTAGGAAGGCTACCCATATGGTCCTCCATTCCGGGCCTAAACTTTCTTTAAAAAAAAACCATGTAAGGAGTCCTTCAAAGTAATAGATCAAGGGACTTCAATATGCTGCAATGACAATCAGATCATAAAACCCATCAGCCAATTAAAAATGCTGGTCCAGTTCCCTCAATTGAACACACCATAAGAAAGGAACCATCCAAAAGAACCACAAGAGTCTAATGAAATAGGGCATAAAAATCTAGGATAACACAAAGGGCGCATAAATAGACCAGATGTCTGAAATTCTGAGCAGGATAAAAAACCATTCTTCAAAGAAAACAAACTACTAAAATATGTATGTGCAAACACTTCCTATCCAAGCCAGTGAAGACCCCTAGATCACCAATCTCAGCTTTCCAGGCATGCTTCCCAGGGGATCCGTAGTCATGAGGCAAGTGGAAATGCATGATAAGAAGTAGGATAACAGAAATAAACCAGAACTGATCAATGGCAGGTAAACCACATATAGGTAAACAGCTCCAGCCAAACAAGAACAGAAAAATTGAGCGATAAAGGCAGGATCCTCCAAGACTCATGAAGTCATCAGCAAAGCCAAAATAAAACAGCTCAAAAGAAAGCAAAAAAAGCCCAACAAAAAATGATCATCTTAAAAAAAGTCTAAAAGAAAGATAAGATAAGTCTTCAACATCAGGAGAAATCTCAGAGGTAGCTATATGCCTGGAGTCATTGCCAAGGTATGTCCTTGAAATTAAAGCTTGGATCTTTCTTGAATTACTCAGCTACTCTAATATACATTATTTTTCTAATATCAAGATAATCATCAACAATCATATCACCATTTTTATATTTTATAAAGGCAGCTGTGTCATTTTCAACAAGACGGGATTCAAGATCCTCTGAGAAATCTAATTTCTCTTCATACTGGTAGGCATCCCTATAAGTAGGATCATTTTCATCATCTTCACTAGACGAATCTTCTAATTCAGAGTGATCAGAAGAGTTTGAGGATTCAGGCAAGGTTTCAGTGGGGACAAGCTGTGGAGGTAATTCAATTTTAGTTATCTTGGCAGCAAGTGAATGTGTGACAATAGTACTCTCAGTATTAGCATTATCCCTACATTTTCGCATTTTTTTGGGATTCAGAGTGATGAAGCCATCAAAATCAATCAATTTTTTCCCTTTTCTATCTTTAAAATGATAATCCTCTTCCAATAGAAAATTTTCAACATCATCTTGTAAAGGTTCCTCAGATACCACCTGGAAAAGTTTATTTGTCTCATGAACCTCAAGTATGTAAACTTCTATCCTGGCACATGGGATGTCCAAATGAGTATTTGAATCATCCTTGGAGCTAGAGGCGTTATTTTTATCCTTAGGAATATCAGTCTGACCAGTAGTAATCACCTCTAGAGTAACCTTCTCAACCCAAATAGATTTGGAATAGGGTAGTGGACGGGGGGGGGGGAGGTCTTTCATTTTCACAATGCTTTGTGGCATGACCAATTCTAAAACATTTATTACAAAATTCAGGGACATTCTCAAACACCAAATCTTGTATAAAGCCATTTTCCCCATTTTGGATCCAAAACTTCGAAGGAAAATCTTGTGAGATATCTATTTTTGTGCAAATTATATCAACTGAGGGGCATGTCAGATTTAGTGTGGAATTATCAATCTTAAGAGGTTGCCCAAACAGTCTAGCAATGGAGGTTAAAGCCTACTGTTTGAAGAGGTGCATTGGTAGACCCGGTAACCCTAGCCAAATTGGGGCAATGGGGGGATCAAAATCAAAATTAAAATCAGGTGACCATTTAAAGACTTTCATGTGAGAACCCCCGAAAGACCATGAACCGTGAGACCAGAATCTATAGTAATCATCATCAAGAGAAAATCAAAACAGAACATGTAGAGGATTCAACAATCTGATATGAAAGTTTGTAAAGCCTATGCTCTCCATGGTTTTGCGAAGGAAAACTAGAGAGGGGTGACACTTTGACAACTTACCAACCAGTGCAAAACGGAGATCTGTGGAAAGAAGTTGAAGTTCTTCCATTGAGAAAGAAATCGCTAATAAACCTCAAAACCTGTATGATTTGGACGACACGCAGTCGGAGGTCTTTGCTTCATTGTAAGGAGGATGACTCATGACCGCATCTATGAAGGATTTTATAAATATTTTAAAAATTATTAATTAAGTGTTGGTATTTTTGTAAGTCATGTATATTTAATTACAATTTTATGATTAATTTAATAATTTAAAAGAAAATTTATTTTCATAAAATGTATTAATAAATAATTATTTTGGTGACTTATGATTATAAGATAATTTTAAGAGACTTTAATTAATTTTTCAAAGTGTTATAAAAGTAGTTTTAATTTTAAAATTTGTATTTTTCAAGTAAATTATGATTTTAATTAAAAATTAAATTTCTTATATTTAGAAAATTATTTTAATAAAATGGTGTTCATTTTTGAATTATACACTTTGAAAAATGGTCGGGGTGAATTTTTTGGATTTTTCTAAAATACTTGAATTTTTAGTGAATAGTAAAATATGATAATTTACGATAAATGATAAATAAATGAATTTATGCATCATGATTGTGTCATGGATGATGTATATAGCCATTAGTTTGAACTCATATGCTATATTTATTATTTTTGGTTATAATAATCAAGACTATTCATAGTATTGAGAAAAAATATTAAACTAATGATTAAAATAATGGGAAACCCCTCCTCTCCTCCACTATAAATACCACCCCTATTTACCTCCTCTCCCCACACCTCTCAAGACTTGTTCCTAGTCCAAATTCTACTCAAATATCTCCCTAATACCCTCTCATATATCCAGGAGCTCTTGGTCTCATAACCCGAATGTCCTGAAGGCCTTCTTTTTATTGATTTTTGATAACCTCCTTTTCAAGGGATGAGGGGGAACCCTTACAAGGCCCATAGGATTAGAGATTACAAGACCTGTATGTCTTAGAGGAAATTCCACACTATAACTACATGGGACTACTCCTCCCCACCTTCTGCATCATGATATCATCTCTCCACCTTCGCATGACTGTTCGACTAGGCTTCCCATGCATGCACAGACTGGTCTCGATGAAAATGCCATACCCTCTCTTTCTTCCACATCTGTTAGCTTCTACTTTGATGAATACATCTTCTATTAATCCTCATCTAAAGTCTTCTCCTTGTAGATTCTTCCTGGTCCATTAAGCATAATTTCATGTGTCCTGAAATCCTTGAGGTTTCTCGAAGGCCTTGAGGTGGCCTGAAGGCCCTGAGGTGGCCTGAAAACCTTACTGGCCCGAAGGCCTTGGGTGGAATGAAGGCCTTGAAGGACCCAAGGACCAAACCGGTGGCCCGAAAGCCCAAACAGATGAATAGTTCCGGTTGCTATAGTACCAAATAGTACATGCTATAGTGTCTGCTACAGTACCTACTATAATACCCCCTAGAAATATGTCTCCGCCCGGATTTGAACTCAGGTCTCTTGGGTGCACTTTCTGAGTCCTCAACAACTGGACTAAGGATATTTTTCTCTTGGTCTCATAAAAATATCAAAACCTCTCCCCTAAATAGGCTCTCAAGGAAGATATATTCAATAGGTAAATTCCTCTTTTCTTTTCTTTTATTTTCTTTTCATGTTCCTTTGTTTTCATTTATATGATCACCTCTCCTCATCCAAATGGTGTGATAACTAAAACACCTTAAATGTACTATAATTTTGTTATCCTAATTGAATAATTCATCATTATCTATTCTTTACCCTCCTTTTATACTAGAAATTAAAACACTATCCAAGATGTGTTAATTCATCACATTCAAGGACGATGGATTTTCAATTTATTTTACCGTCTTAAATTTTGGTCATGAAAACATTTTTATGGTTTAAAATATATATAATATATTTATTATGTCTAAAATAAGGCTCTAAAATCTTTTGTACACATGATATTAATTTATAAATCAAAATGTGTTTGTTGTGATAAAAAACCACCAATTAACCAAAACGGTTATCATTAAAGTTTTATATAATGATTCATCTTCACTCCTAATAACCAAATGAATTTTATAACCATGTAATCTTATATATGTTCACTAATAACATAAAAATTAAATTCTAGACAACCATTATTATCTTACATGTTTATCCTTACATGTATATAAGTAAACCAATCATAAAAACCAAGGAAACAAACGCTCCCAAACGATGAAATTGAACCTCTTAACCCATAAAAAAGGACATGAATGAACTTAAAAAGGTTATAATGAATCAATTAAATGTAGAAAAGGTTTTGTAAATATTAATGAATGAATGTAATTTGGTCATCCAGGACATTATGATCAAGTGAAGGTCACCTTCAGACTTAAGGTAAGGGATTCTACCCAAACCTCCTTTATTCCTTTGGGTTGCTCTATCTTTCTTTTTACCCAAATGAATTTATCTTTTATTTTTATGTAAATATTATAAATACTGCATATATTCCCTAAACTCATGTATCAAGATTCATTCATCATTATATTTTTGGGATATACATGTTTTTAAAAGGTTCCCTCCTCAATAATTCCCGAAAAGAAAATCCGTTTTAAGGGAACTTCCTGAATTCTTAATAATTTTCAAGTATACTATATTATCTATTTTTAAGACACCATTATTTTTATAAAAAAAACTCTTTTTATTATGAAAACCTTATTGGTTCACTTTTGGTTTTATATAAAATATTATCCCCTTTTATGTTTTAAATGACCTTTGGTATTTTCCTTTAACCGCACTAAAATGTTTTAATTATAAAGTTTCTAAAAGTACACTTTTTATATGTTATTACTTCAATTTGACATAAATTTTAATAATATATACCTATTATACCCTATTATTTTCCATTCACGATCTAATTCATTTCCTTCATGGACATTTTTATGATACTCCCATTTTTTATGCTTTATGACATGATTATGATACCCGATTCTTACCATGGGTAACCCTTATGTTTATGTATGGTTTATTATGTATGATTCTATATGTGGAAATCATATTCATAAAATTTTTATAATGGGTGTTCCTGGATAGCTCTCTAATGAATTGGGTAAATTTGAGTCTCATGACACGTTATGTGCAACAGTCTTGGAAGTTAGCCTTGACTCGTGCTACCATGTGAAAAGGTCTTGGTGGTTAACCTTGAATTGTGCTCCTATATGTGAAATGAGCCTTAAATCATGCTAAAGTCATGTTTTATGTGGCTTCCACATTATTATGACTCCATGTTTATATGATCCCATGTTTATATGTTATGATTCCATATGTTCCATGCCTTTTTTATATCATTATGTCATACCTTCTAACACATGTGCTAAAGCTTTATTATTATGATTTTTTCCTTATTGGGATTTTGGCTCATACCTTTGTTCATGTTATCCCTAGGTTATCCTATGAAGATGAATGAAAACAATGGAATTTAGGAGGTCTTTATGAATATTAAATAAATAAATTTTTTATTTATTCCCATGTTTTTCAGTTTTATGTACCTAGTCTTCCAAGACACTAGAATTTATGATCATTGGCCTGTAATATGATTCTTTATTATACTTAAAATCATGTAATGATATGTATAAAAGGCCAGGGTCACTATAGTTCCACTCTAGTGTCATGAGGACCTAAACCCTACTCGATAGGGGGTTCTATTGGTAGGTAGAGGACTCACACCCAAGATGACGGGGGGTTCCAATCTATAGTTCTATAGTGAACCTACCCTTTTTCACATAACATTACATGATTTTATACATAATTATACATCAGAATACAATCCAAGGATTGTGAATTCTAGTGTCTTCGAAGACTAGGTACATAAAATTGAAAATATAAAACATTTCTTTATTTAATATTCATATTGATCTCCTAACTTCCATTTTTCTCATACATCGGCATAGGATAACCTGGGGATAACATGAACAAATGGGTGAGCTAAAAAGCCCAGTAAGGTAATAATCATAAGAATAAAGCTTCAATACATTGGTTAGGAAGCATGAAATAATGATATAAAAGGAATATAATGTAATTGAACATATGGAACCATAACATGTATAACTTGGGATCATATAAACATGGAATCATAGTAATGTGGCAAAAACATAAAACATGAATTTATCATGATTCAAGGCTCGTTGCACTTAGAGGAGCACAAGTCAAGGCTAACCGCCAAGACCGTTGCACATAACGTCTCATAAGACTCAACTTTACCAAATTCATTGAAGCGCTATCTGGGCACATCCATATTAACATGTTCATGAAAATGCTTCCCACATATAGAATCATACATAATCAATCATAAACATAAGGGTACCCATGGAAATAAATGGGTATCATAATCATGTCATAAAGTATAATGAATGGGCGTACCATAAAAGTGTCCATGAAAGAAAGGAATTAGAAAATACATGGACATTAATAAGTGAAAATAGGCATATATCATGGTAAGTGATTCCAAGAAAAAGTGATAACATGTAAAAAGAGGATTTAATAAATTTTAGCGTTAAAACATTTTAGTGCTGTTTTAAGGAAAATACAAATGAGCATTTAAAATAGAAAAGGGAATAATATTTTATATAAAACCAGAAATGAAACAAGAATTTTTTCATAATAAAAATACTGATTTTATAAAAACAATGGTGTCTTAAAACAGATGATATAGTGCACTTGAAATTGGATAAGAATTCAGGAAGTTCCCTTAAAACTGGTTTTCTTATCGGGAAGTATTGAGGAGGGAACCACTTAAAAACATATATATACTCAAAAGATAATGATGAATGGATTTTAATACATGATTTTGAAGAATTTACACAACATTTATAATATTTACATTAAAAGAATAGAAAAATTAATCTGAAAAAAAGATAAAGCAACCTAAAAGAATAATGGAGGTTCAGGTAGAATCCCATACAAAATCTCAGCATGGTAATAGGTGTACTTATGAGGGATTAATGAGAGATAAAGGGGTATATAATCATTTATATATTATGAGGGAAGTATGGGTAAGTTGTAAAAACATGCACCATCATTAGGAATTACAAATAAAAGGGGCATAATGCAGAGTATATTATTGAATAAAAATGAGAAAGAGAGGATCTCTTACCTTAAGTCTGATGGTGTTCTCTAATTGATATTAATGATCTGAATAATCAAATTAGGTTAATTAATTAATAAATTAAAAATACTATTTTACATTTAATTTATTTATTATAACCTTTTTGAGTTCATTCATAACCTTTTTGATTGGTTATGAGGTTCAATTTCATTGTTCGGGTCCGTTTGTTTAATGATCACTTTACTTATATATATGAATGAATAATCATGTAAAATGAAGATGATTGTCCAGAATTGGAGTTATATTTTATTATTAAACATATAAAAGGTTACATGGTTGTAAATTTAATTTGTTTACTTGGAATAAAGATGAATCATTATATAAAACTTTAGTGATAACCTTTTGGGTTAATTGGCGGTTTTTATCACAACAAAAACATTTTGTTTTTTAAATCAAAACCAGGTGTAAAAAAATATTCTGGAACCATAGATGGGAAATAATATATATATATATATATATATTATAGTATGGTTTAACCATAAGACTGTTTTCATGACCATAATTGAATATGGTAATAGAAATTGAAAATCCATCATCCCTGAATGTGGTAAATTAACACATCTCGGATGACGTTTTTACTACTAGTATAAAAGAAGGGTAAAGGAGAGATGATAATAAATTATTCCATTATCATAACAAAATTGCAGTACATATAAAGTACTGGAGTTGTCATAAAATTTGGATGAGGTGAGGTAAGGATAGAAAAGAAATCAAAGGAAGTTGAAAGGAAAGTAAAATAATTGAAAAGATGAATTTACCTATTGAATTAATCTTCCTGAGAGCCTCTTAAGGGGAGAGGATTTGGTCTTTTGAGGAGACAAAGGGATTTTGGATGTGGGGGAGTATATTTGAGAGAGATTTGAACAGAATTTAGTCAAGTTAAAAGTCTTGAGATGAGTGAAGAGAAGAAGGGAGTGTGGGTGTTTTTTATAGCAGAGGGGAGGAGGGTTTTCTCAATATTTTAAACATTAGTTAATTATTTTTCCATAAGACATGAAATAGTGATGAATCCATGAAAAAATAGTAATATGTGTATGTGAGTTCGAACGAATGGTGATTATATCAGCATAACTTCACCCATGATTCAATAATTAATATATTTAGCTTATTTGGTAAATTATCATATTTCACTATTCATAAAAAATTCAACTATTTCAGAAAAATACCAAAAATTCACCCTAACCATTTTTCAAAGTTTATAATCCAAAAATTAAATCCATTTTTCAAAAATAATTTTCTAAATATGATTAATTTAATTTTTAATTAAAATCATAATTTACTTGAAAAATACAGATTTTAAAACTATAACTGATTTTATAATGCTTTAAAAAAATTACATAAGGTCTTATAAAATTATCATAAAACCAGAAGACATAAATTTTTTAATTTATGAACACCTTTTAGGAAAATAAATTTAATTTTAAATTAATTTATTAATTTTAATTAATTATTTATGACTTACAAAAATACCAATACTTTTACTACAGTCATATTATCACTTATAAGATGCATAAAATTTATTTATACATTCAAGGGTGCAGTTACTATTCTTTTGGATGATTTAATATTCATAAGGTTCATATTACTATTCATAAGGGTAGGTTATTATTCGTAATGGTAGGTTACTATTCACCAAAAATTATGTTTGTTCCATCAGACCCCAAAAGTCACCCTGAATGCAACCGTGTATGTCAGATTTTCAAAATTTAAGACATATAAGTGGAAAAAATATGTTTAATGGTCACATAGTATTTAGTATCTTGATATGTAATTGTGTTACCTAATGCGATTATACTATAAGGCATAATTATAAGAAGGTAATTCCATTGATAAAACATTGGGTCGTTACATCTTCCCCCCTTATGAAATTTCACCCTCAAAATTTCATTTTACATACTAAGGTTAAAACATGTGAGGATTTTAATACTTAACTAATAAGCATAAAAATTAAAATTTAAACATAAAAAGATAAACTCTTAAAGGAAAAGTATATCCTAACTTTTTATTCCCTACGTTTCAATCTAGGTTATCCACAATCTGTTTCATAACATATTTTCTTATGGGATTTTGTTGTTCTCTTAATAATGGTTCATACTGAAGCTCCTAAATTTACCAAAACATATCCCCTGGGAGTGTCAAACCAAGAGTGTAGAAAGACCCATTGTCGTGCACCATTTCCTATTCGGTTTTAGCTCAATGTGGTGTTTTCATGTTTTACCCCTAGATACATCTGTGCCAAATCCACCTCTACCTGTTTGTATCTAGACATGGATGTATTTTCTTGATAAACCACTTACTCTATACATACCAAAATCTAGTGATTTTTTTCTTATACTTAGTCTCATCCTCAAGGTTCTTACTAAAGTGATCTATTCTTAATCTCAAAAAATAAATAGACCATCCTATGATACCAACTATAGTGACTGCAGCCTTTTTCACAAAACATTACATGATTTTATGCATAATTATACATTAGAATACAATCGAAAGATCGTTAAGTCTAGTGTCTTTGAAGACTAGGTACATAAAACTGAAAACATAAAACATTTCTTTATTTAATCTTCATATTGAGCTCTTAACTTCCATTGTGCTCATTCATTGGCATAGGATAACCTGGGGATAACATGAACAAAGGGGTGAGCTAAAAATCCCAGTAAGGGAATAATCATAATAATAAATATTTAGAACATTGGTTAGGAAGAATGATATAATGATATAAAAAGGAATATAATGTAATTGAACATATAAAACCATAACGTGTATAACTTGGGATCATATAAACATGGAATCATAGTAATGTGGCAGCAACATAAAACATAAATTTATCACGATTCAAGGCTCGTTGCACTTAGAAGATCACAAGTCAAGGTTAACCACTAAGACCGTTTCACATGGTAGCACAAGTCAAGGCTAACCGCCAAGACCGTTGCACATAACGTCTTATGAGACTCAAATTTACCCAATGTATTGGAGTGCTATCTGAGCGCACCCATATTAACATGTTCATGATTATGCTTCCCACATATAGAATCATAAATATTCCTTTAAAAGTGAATCATAGGGAGTAGCCTTTTCGAACTCTCCACACCCAGAAACCCCCCTTCCCACGAAGAGGTTGTCCGGAGAATCCCCAGATGAGAAGGATCCACTGCTAGCAGATATGGAAGAGTGTACCATGTGGTAAAAACATGATCAATTATGGTTCGACAACATATATAATCATACATAATCAATCATAAACATAAGGGTACTCATGGAAAGAAATGAGTATCATAATCATGTCATAAAACACAATGAATGGGCGTATCATAAAAGTGTCTATGAAAGAAAGGAATTAGAACATACATGAAAATTCATAATTTAAAATAGTCATATATCATGATAAGTGATTCCAAACAGAAGTGATAACAAGTAAAAATATGATTTAATAATTTTTAACATTAAAACATTTTAGTGCGGTTTTAAGGAAAATACCAACAAACATTTAAAATAGAAAAGGGAATATTATTTTATATAAAAATAGAATTGAAACAAGATTTTTTTTAATAATAAAAATAATTATTTTATAAAAACAATGTTTCTTTAAAATATATGATATAGTGCACTTGAAATTAGATAAAAATTTGAGAAGTTCCCTTAAAATGGGTTTTCTTATCGGGAAGTATTGAGGAGAGAACCACTTAAAAACATGTATATCCCCAAAATAGAATGATGAATGGATATTGATACATGATTTTGTATAATTTACACATAATTTAGAATATTTACATAAAAATAAAAAATAAATTAATTTTTTTAAAAAGATAGAGCAACCCGAAGGAATAATGGAGGTTCGGGTAGAATCCCTTACGATCGGCATGATAACGGGTGCACTTAGGAGGGTTTAATGAGAGATAGAGGGGTCTATCATCATTTATATATCATTATAAAAGTATGGGGGAGGTGTGAAAACATACCTCATAATTAGGAATTACAAATAAAATGGGCATAACGTAGAGGGGATTCTTGAATAAAAGCGAGAAAGAGAGGATCCTTTACTTTAAGTATGATGGTGTTCTCCAATTGATATTAATGATATTAATAATCAAATTATGTTCATTAATTAATAATTATAGAACCTATTTTACATGTAATTTATTTACTATAACCTTTTTGAGTTCATTCATAACCTTTTTGATTGGTTATGAGGTTCAATTTCATTGTCCGGGTTCGTTTGTTTCATGATCGGTTTACTTATATACATGAACGAATAATCATGTAAAAAGAAGATGGTTGTATAGAATTGGAGTTATATTTTATTATTGAACATACATAAGGTTACATGGTTTTAAATTTAATTTGGTTACTTGGAGTGAAGATGAATTATTATATAAAGCTTTAGTGATAACCTTTTGGGTTAATTGGCATTTTTTGATCACAATGAACACATTTTGTTTTTTAAATCAAAACCATGTGTAAAAAAAGATTCCAGAACCATATATGAGACATAATAAATATATTATATTATGGTACAACCACAATAATGGTTTTATGACCATAATTGAAGATAGTAATAGAAATTTAAAATCCATCATCCTTGAATGTGGTAAATGAACACATCTCAAATGACATTTTTACTACTAGTATAAAAGAAGGGTAAAGGAGAGATGATAATAAATTATTACATTATCATAAAAAAATTCCAATACATATAAATCACTAGAGTTTTCATAACATTTGGATGAGGGGAGGTAAGGATAGAAAAGAAAACAAAGGAACTTGAAAGGAAAGTAAAAGAATTGTAAAGAGGAATTTACTTCTTGAATTAATATTCCTTGAGAGCCTCTTAAGGGGAGAGGATTTGGTCTTTTGAGGAGAAAAAAGGTTGATGGACGTGGGGTAGGATCTTGGGGATATATTTGATCAGAATTTAGGAAATTTATAAGGCTTTATATGAGTGAAGAGAAGAGGGGAGTGTGGGTGGTTTTTATAGCGGAGGGGAGGAGTGTTTTCTCAATATTTCAAACATTAGTTTATTATTTTTCCATAAGAAAAGAAATAGTGACAAATCCATGAAAAAATAGTAATATGTGCATGTGAGTTCGAATCAATGGTACTTACATAATCAGAACATCACCCATGACTCAATAATTAATGTATTTAGCTTATTTTGTAAATTATCGTATTTCACTATTCATAAGTATTTTAGAAAAATCCAAAAAATCCACCCTAACCATTTTTCAATGTGAATAATACAAAAATAAAATCCATATTTTAAAAATAACTTTATAAATATGATTAATTTAAGTTTTAATTAAAATCATAATTTATTTGAAAAATACACATTTTAAAACTATAACTAATTTTATAATACTTTCAAAAATTACATAAGGCCTTATAAAATTATCTTAAAACCATAATAAATAAAATTTTTAATTTATGAACAAATTTTAGGAAAATAAATTTTATTTTAAATTAATTTATTAATTTTAATTAATTATTTATGACTTACAAAAATACCAATACTTTTACTATGGTCATATTATCACTTATAAGATGCCTAAATTTTATTTATACATTCAAGGGTGAGGTTACTATTATTTTGGATGAGTCACTATTCACAAGGGTCATATTACTATTCATAAGGGTAGGTTTATATTCATAAGGGTAGGTTACTATTCACCAAAAATTATGTTTGTTCCATCAGACCCCAAAAGTCACCCTAAACGTAACCATGTATGTCAAATTTTCAAAATTCAAGATACAGAAGTGGAAAAATTATGTTTAATGGTCACACAGTATTTAATATCATGATATGTTATTATGTTACCTAATGTGATTATACTATAATGCATAATTATAAGAAGGGAATTCCATTGATAAAACATTGGGTCGTTACAAGTTCAAGGACCCACGCCCTAGTGTGATAGGGGTTACACTATGTTCATTGAGGACCCATGCCCTATACGATAGGGGGTTCCACTTAGAAGCTAGAGGACCTATGCCTAAGCTGATGGGGGGTTCCACTCTATAGGTTGAGGAATCACACCCTAGTGTGTCAGTGGGTTCCAATCTGGTCATCGAGGACCCGTTCCCTATCCAATAGGGGGTTACAATTAGTTAAATAGAGGACCTATGCCCAAGTTATGGGGGGGGGGGGTTCCACTCTATAGGAATCCCATGGAGATTCTTCCCAATCACTGCTGTTGTCGGGCGTTGCCTTAATAAGTGCCGATCCTGGAACATTTCACATCATATCTCAAAATCCAAAATTAAGGAAACCATCATGTTTTATGTGGAAAAAAACTCAGGACATAGTACTCATGATCCAAAATACGAGTTCAAATGAAGGAGATACATAAGATTGATGTTTCCTCAAAAGGAACCAAGGGGTACACAACATGTGTGCGGACCCACACAACATGTGGTATCACTCCTTCACCTAGTTGTGTCCCTATAGGTACATGATTCTCCAAGCGTGTAGGTATAAAATACATGTAGAGGATCTACATGGCATGCCCATGCCACTCGGGGTCTTGCCCGTGTGCTTGGCTGTGTCCGTGTACTTTAGCACATATTGTGCCTCTCTACATGGGGTGCTTCACGTGTGCTCTGGCTATGCCTGTATACTCAAGCACATGGTGTGTGCCTGGACATGTTCTCTATCACACAACTCATCCACACAAGGAAAAGGTTGCACAGTGTATAGGGAGTTTACACTATGTGCCATCCTTATAAAAACCCAAAACCCTAGCCACCACAATCAAGTGACTACACACCATGTGTTCATCATAGTACATGAAATGTAGTCAAGTTTTTTCATAGTTTTTCATATCTTTGTCCCATGCTTCAAATACGGCCACTCTACTTTGATTCTAACCTCATTTCTACCTAGGATTAGTGGATTTAGTCTCGATTTTTTGTTTTCGGCCATCCGGTGGCTGAAAATTGATTCCATCGACCCATGGGGGTTTCGTCATATGCACCACACATCCCAATTACTTTTGTCGAAGATGATTTGATATTCGATCATAAAAAAGATCATCAACATCCCAAAAACATCCCAAGTCTATCCTCGATCCATCAATCCATCCTGTGCATGTCATTTCATCATGATTCCAGGGGTTCAATTGGGCTTGGTACCGCCTGAGAACGTCGAACTAGGAATGCGGGGTCTGACTGGTGAATAATGTGAAGTAATTAAGTGGGGAAAGGCATAAGAACAAAAATTTAACCATCGTTTTCCAAGTGATCTTGGCCAATGATCAAGAACAGGGTTATTCAGGTTAGAAAAAAAGAATGACCAATTAAAATTCCAATACACAGGTACATGCTCAGGACACAATTGGACCATATCCAAGAAAGGAATCAATCTACTCAATAGATTTAATAAAAAAGGGATTAATACAAAAATTTAAGAGTCATACCTAGATATTGGATTGTTCATCATTGAAGAATGTTCTCTCCAACTATTTAAATATGTCATCACATTCATTGCATCCCAATCTGCTCCGATCCAGTGTTTTTTCATCATCTGAGGTGATTCACCAACAAAAAGAGGGGAATAAGATCTAGAGTCCTCATAGGGTTTATGTGGATAAACCTGGAGTATTAACCTTAGTGATGAATTTTTAGTAAAATTGGGTATGGTCAAATGAATGAATGAATGAATTTAATTAATTAATTAATCCGCTGAATGTACCGCCAATGGGTGATATTTATGAGCACCCCACACTAACCTATTTTAGGTCATTCCTAGGGTAAACATCACATTCTAGACTCAACAGTGGTTTCAGATTTTTGATCCAAGCTTCCATTTAAGATTTATTCTATTTTATTTTATAAATCATGAACCCATAATATAAAATATATTTAATATTTTTATAAAATTAATTATAGGCACACCATGCCTCAAAATCGCACACCATCTCAGTACCTATCCCTAGAAATATATATAGAAATATTTCAAACTTTTAAAAGGAAAAAATAGGGTCTCTATATAATTCCCTCTAATATTTTCATCCCCAAAATCAAGACTAAGAAAACAACTCGGGATACTGAGCCCACACTTAGCTCTCCTGCTCCCAGGAACTCCCCTGCATGTTCTTATACTGCCACAACATGAAAACAAAGGGGATGGTATATTCAAAAAGGGTCCTCTTCTATCAATCCTTCATCTCCAATGGGTACTCCACAAAGGTGTATCTATCCTTGATGTCCAGATCACCCCATTCAATGATGTGAATAGGATCATTCATGTACCTCCTCAACCGTGACACATGGAAGATGTCATGAAACCACTCTAGCTGTGGGGGTAGGGTGAGGTGGTAAGAAACCTCACAAAACCTCTGACCGATCTTGAATAACCTGACGAAGCTTAGGGATAGATTAACTCCCCAACCAAACCTCCACAATCCTCATCAGGGGGAGACTCTCAAGAAAACATAGTATCCCTACTCAAACCCCAAGGGCCTATGATAGCGATCTGTGTAAGATTTATTCCTACTCTGGGTCATCCTCATCCACTCACAGATGACCCAAAACTTATCTATCATAACCTCCACCATATATGGGCCCATAAGATATGTCTAACCAATCTTTTTCCAGTATATGGGTAACCTAAAGGGTCTCCCATATAGGGCCTAAAAAGGTTCCATGCCAATAAAAGAGTGTTAGATGTTGTTTTACACAAACTATACCAAGGGAAAGTGATCCTACCAACTTTGACTGAATTCTAAAATGAAATACATCATCATATCATCCAACACTTGGATAGTGTGCTTGGTTTACCCATCGTTCTGGGGGCGAAAGGATATATTCATCCTTATATGGGTCCCTAATTCCCCCTATAGGCCTCTCCAAAACCATGACACAAACCGCATGTTATAATCAGAGACAATCATTGAGGTAACACTATGGAGATGAACAATCTCCCGTACGTGAAACTGCCCCAAACTCTCTATCATACTCAGCTCCCTGATAGTAAAGAAGTGTACCAACTTTGTGAGTTGGTCAAAAACCACTCGAATGGAATCATGGCCCTTCACTATCCATGGAAGTTCTGTGAAAAAGTCCATGGATATTTCACACCACTTCCACTCTGGGATATCAAGGGGTTGCAACAAACCTGCCGAAAATTTGTGCTCAGCCTTCACCTGCTAATAGGTGAAGCACCAAGAGATGAACTCAGATATACTCCATCTCATTTAGGACAAAAAAAAACTACCAATTAAGGTATCTATACATCTTCCCCACACTAGGATGTATAACTAGGGGAGAAGTGTGGAACTCTCACATCACCTCCTCCCGCACCGTGACTAGAACTGCCATCCAGCCCTGTAAAAAGATGATGCAATTACATCCTTCAGAATATACATTTGGTGAATCCCCCATAGATATATGATCACATAATACTTCATAGTCGATGTCTTCTAGTTGGGAATCTCTCACATTCCTGAGAAGTAGAGGAGTCAACACCATGGACTGCAGAAAAGATGTACCCTCCTACTCTACTAGGGCCAGCTGCAAGGAATCCAACTACTCTAAAGCCTCCTACATCAAGGGCCTTTGGGTCATCAAAGGCCTTCAGTCCAAAGAGACCATGGATTATCCTAGTTCACATAGAACAAGCCCTAAAAGAGGATCAGATCAATAAGAGTAGTAGTCACCAGAAGCAGAGCTAACCGGATCGGAAGAATGAGAGGGTATGGAAGCCTCCATAGAGACCAGGCACCGTACAGCTTTGTACGGAGAAATACTAGCCGATTAGCAATGAAATGTGGGGAGCTAGGTGATCAATGATGCAGAAGCTGTGGAGGGGCAGTTCTAGTGGGTTGGGCCTACGGGTCATGTAATGGGCATGGTATGCCTCTGGGCCTTCGGGTCATGTATTGCGGGTTAGTTGGGACTTATGCCTTAGGCCTAAAAGTCATGTATGAGTTCCCCTTAAACCCTTAAAAAGGGTATTATCCATAATAAAATAAAAATAAGGCCTTCAGGCCATTCGGGAAAGAGATTTTGGGACTTCCTGATAGGGAAATCTGCTACTATGTTTCCATTCCATAGAGTATAAACTATCTTGAAGTCATAGTCCTATAGGAACTCCAAACAGTGATGATATATTAGTTTCAAGTCTCTCTACGTGAAGACGTACCTTAGAATATGATGGTCTGAGTATACCAAAAAGTACTCCCCCATAAGGTAGTTTCTCCACATCCTCAGGGTGAAAACTAATGCTTCCAACTCTAGGTAATGATTCAAATAGTTCTGCTTGTGTGGTCTCAACTGCCTCAGCCCGTATGTGATAACTATCAACCACTGCATTAACATGCAACCAATCCTAGCTCCCAAGGAATCACAATACACTTTTCACTTCATACTCTCCTATGGTAGTATCAACACAGGATCACTCATCATCCCCAAAAATCAACTCCTCTAAGGCATTCTAGCACTTCTTAGTCCAGTTAAACGACTTCCCTTTCCATGTTAGGTCAGTCAAAGGGGATGAGATCTTATAGAAGTATACCACAAACATCCTATAGTACCCTGCTAAGCCAATAAAGCTTCGCACCTCTGACATGATCTTGGGTGGCTCCCAAGTAAGAACTATATCAATATTTATAGGTTCCATGGATAAAAAATGTTCATAAATGACATTACCTATAAAGTGAACCTCATGAATCCATAATTAGCACCTCAAGAGTTTTCCATAAAGATGGTGATCTCGAAACAAATCTAGAACCAACCTCAAGTGTTCTTCATGTTCCTCCTCTGATGCAAAGTAGATGAGTATGTTGTTAATGAAGAAAACCAAAAACTGGTCCAAGCATATCTTAAAGACATGGTTTATCAAATCCATAAACACATAGGTGGAATTCATCACACAAAATGGAATAACTAGAAACTCATAGTGTCTATATCAACATAGAAATTACAAATTTGGAATATCATCCTTGAGAACCCTCAACTAGTGGTAGCCGGACCAAAGACCAATCTTTGAGAACTATCTCTCACCTCGCAACTGGTCAATGAGATCATCAATACTAGGAAATTGGTACTTTTTACTTATCATGGTTGGGTTCAGTGGTGATAATCCATGTAAATCCACAATATCCTATCCAATTTTTTCATGAACAATACTGGATCTGCCCAGAGGGATGCACTGGACCTGATGAATCCCTTTTCTTAAAGGCCCTCCAACCACAACAGAAGCTCCTAGATATTGGTAAGGGCCATATGATATTCCACATAAGATATATGTGTGGTACTGGGATGTAAGTCAATACAAAACTTCATATCACACCTCATATGTAGTCCCAAAATGTAGTTAGGGAAGATGTCCATATAATCCTCCACAACTGAAGAAATCCAGATTCCTAAAGAGATTCCTGTACAAAGGGATACAATCACAAATTGATGGGTGATGGTATTAAACCTCCTACTCATAAAAATCATTTTACTTAACATGAGATCTCTCACACCCACAAAGGATAATATGATCCCATCTATGCATAGGCATCTGACTCGTCTGAGGTGACAATCAATCTGGGATTAGAATATGGAAAACCAATCCATACCCAAAATGACACCATAAGGTTCCATCATGATGACTAAAAGGTACCATGTGAAACTTTCTCCACAAATAAATATCTCTCACTATTGATAGATAAAAGATACAGAAGAAGCGTTCCCTGTAGGAACCTCAAGATGAAGCTGCTGGGATAACACCTCAACTGGGATCTTCGGATCTTACACCAGGAGTATAGAGATGAAGGAATGACTTAAACCTATGAATAATAATACTGAATCAATATTATAATAAACACAGATCATACCTCTAATCATCTCATATTCTTTGGTGTAATAAACCTCCAAATCCTCCATTTTTCTGTGGCCCCAGCCACTAACTCATTGAACTTGACATGGGATGCCTGGTGGTGGTGGTATAAGGATCACATAGCATCATCCATAACCCATAGCTCCTTATTCTCCTCTTCCAGATATACCTCCCTAGGGACCACCCTTCCGTCACCTGAGAGATCCTTGATCATGATGTTTTCTTTGTCATGGTGGTCCATTAGCTATCTTCCTATACTCCTCAGCACGTCTGGTTGGGAAGTATTGCATTATGTGACCTCACCAATCATAAAAAAATCACTTCCCCTCTTTGGGATTCCATATCCCTATTCAATAACCCTAACCACCTACCTGAGTCTGATCATGGGTAGGTATCCTGTATTGAGATCCTATCATATGGAATCTGCTAGCTGCTATAGAAGACTCTGCCTTATGATTCCCATTGCTAGCTCCAGCTACCTGGAATCCCTTTAATAGGAATCTCTCTTTCACTAGTTCCAACTCTAACACCCTGACATGGGTGAGGATACACAAGTGAACCATTCTGTGACATATCTTCATATGGATTCCCTGCTCAAACTTCCATGCTCGGAAGTAGCCATCCCAAATCATGTATAGGGAGTACCAAGTAAGGTCTATGAACTTCATTGCGTACTCATCAACTTTCATCCCTCCCTGTTGCAGGTTAAGAATCTTCTGAATCTAAACCAAGCACAAATAGGAGGGTTAATACTCCTCACAAAACAACTACTGGTAGTCAAACCATGAGAGTGTCGACTCACCATGCATCTGAGTAACAATACTCTACCAGCGCCCAAATTCTCCATGGAAAAGGATATATTCCTATGAAACCATCTGATCCATCAGTGTATGAATGATCCTAAAGACATAGACCACTAAATCTATCCAGTACTCCATTGCCTGAGGATCTAGTTCACTGCAGAACCTTAGCAGCCTCTGGTGCTGGAACTCGCGGAGCGCGCTAAGAATGCGCGCATCCTCATTCTACTCTGTTGGGCTGATCCGCTACTTTATAGGTGTATGTGTTGATACCTGCCCAAATGGATGGATAATATCATGGGATGGACCCTAAAAAAAGGCCTAATCTCTCGTTATATCATCATCATGATCCAAAACTAGTATCCTGGATGGCTGTTGTCGTGAAGGAATCCTGTAATTTAATCAAGATGTACCACAGTTAAGTGAGCGCGCGCACACACACACACATGACAAAAATGAGGAGATGGATCAAGAAGGGTAGTTAAATACACAATCTTATATGATTCATGTACCATTTATCTCTACAACCAATGTCTCGGTATGCTGAGTCAATAGGCAAGTAGTCAAGAACCTGGTGAATGGATACGTCAAACGCTCGCACAATCATTGAATTCCATGGCCTGAGAGCCGCACTCGAGACACTTTGAAACTATTACCCTAATCCCAACCTAATACTCATAAGGGGACTAGTCCAAACATCATCCCAAGGATCGAACCATACTATAATACCAATCTGTCATGACCCGACCCAAGCTGGGGTCGAGCCGCAACTACCCTAGTCTTGCCACTATAGGCCAGGGGCTGGAGACCAGGACCGAAGACACAACTAACATGGGGATACATTTTCCTAGAAACTTGTATGCACAAACAAAACCATCTCGATGCATAAGTTCATATGAAGTAAAAGTAAAAGAAGAAAAATACTAAGGGAACAACCATGCATGTAAAATCTCTAGATAGTACAAGAGTACGGTAGTGTAAACTGAAAAGTAAAGGGAAAACACACGCCCAACCAAAAAGATGTCCCAACCTAAAAAAACTATAAAGTAAAATGTTGAGATATCCTAGATTTTTATCTCTAATGTGTGACCACCGTATGCAGTCCAAAATGCCAGGTATCCCTAAACACCTTTATAGTAACCACAAACCTATCTATTGTCTACATAAGACATGACATGTGTGGGTAAAGACCATACATGGGTGAGTATATACATACCTAGTAGGAAATCCCAAAATATAAAGTGGGATAATTAAGAGATACAATAGGAATATAAATAATTTAGATAAAAAACATTTTGCAGAAAGTAGTGAAAGAGAATAGATCAACCCAAACCAAGAGAGAGAGAGAGATAATAACCTCATCTAAGCACAAGGGGATCAACACAGTGTGTAGATGAATTAAACTTCAAGTATTTTCCACCCATTGTATGAGAGTAAACTCATCCAACCATGAGAATCTAAACACAGAAAGCACATGGCATACCCCACATGTCTTCGCAACCCATAGAAAGAGAGTAACTAAATCCACAGGTATGGATACAGATGTATATATATATATATATAATTGGTAAAAATAATCCAAAATTAGAGTGTTAGGGGATCTCCATCTCAAATATCACCTGATAATGAAGAGTCACCAATAGTTTCAAAAGTCCATCAATGATGTCCAATATCTCACCCATCTACCTAGAAATAACCGTCCAAGTCAAACCATGCCTCGTCACTATGCCGTATAGTTGAGGGGGCACAACTAAAACTAGAGGACCTACACCCTAGTGTGTTAGGGGGTTTCACTTTATAAGTATCCATAGAGGGTATGTGCCCAAGATGATGGGGGGTTCCACTCTAGTGTCATGAGGATCCACACCCTATACGATATGGGGTTCTACTCGGTATGTAGAGGAACTACGCCCAAGATGATGGAGGGTTACACTCTATAGGTTTAAGAACCATTACCTAGTATGATAGGGGGTTCCACTCAAGTAATTAAGGACCCATGAACTATCTGATAGGGGGTTCCACTCAGAAGGTAGAGGACCTACACTCAAGCTGATGGGGGTTCCACTCTATAGGTTGAGGAAATATTCCCTAGTGTGACAAGGGGTTCCACTTTGTTCATCAAGGACCCATACCCTATCTAATAGGGTTTTCCCACTCTTTAAAGTAGAATAACCTTTCCCAATATGATGGGTGGGGGGTCAACTATATAAGAAGATTATGATGATCCTGCCTTATCACTACCATCGCCGAGTGTTACCTTAATAAGCCTCGAGCTCAAAACATTTCACATTGTATCTAAAAATCCACAACCGAGGAAACCATTGTGTTCTACATGAAAAAACACTCAAAATAGAATACTCGCCGACCAAAATATGAATTCAAATGAAGTAGATACGAAATATTGAAGTTTAATAAAAAAGAAACCAAGGGGTACATGGTGTGTGAGGGGACCCACATGGCGTGTGGTCCCGTCACTTCACTTGACCATGTATCTAGAGGTACAAGAATCACTAAGAATGTAGTTATACACGAATTTACCATGAAAATTAGTGTCCCAACCATGTTATTGGCCATGTCTGTGTACCCAAGCTGTGTCTGCGTACTTTAGTACATGACATGCCTCTCTGCATGAGGTGCCGCCCGTGTTCTCTGGCTATGCTTGTGTACTTAGAAACATGGCGTGTTCTTGGCCATGTTATCCATAAAACGACTCATACATATGGAGAAGGGGGTATACGATGTATAGGGAGTCTACTCGGCATTCCATCCTTATAAAAACCCAAAACCCTAGCCGCCGTAGCTAAGCGGCTACATGCTGTGTATTCATCATAGTACATGACATGTAGTCCGATTTTTCATATTTTCTCAGATCCATATACCATGATTTTAATTCATCCATTATTCTTTGATTCTAACCTCATTTACACATGATAATAGTGGATATAGTTCTGATTTGTCATTTTCGGCCATTCGGTGGCTGAAAATCAATTTTTTCAACCCATGGGTGTTTCGACATACACACCGTACATCTCAATTCATTATTTCGAAGATGATTTGATCTAAAATTGTCAAAACAATCATCCACACACACAAAAATCCCATATCTATCCTTGATTCATCTATCTGTCCCTTGCACGTCATTTCTTCATGATTCTAGGGGTTCAATCGGGCTTGGTACCACCTAACAACATCAAACTGGGACCACAGGGTCCAAAGAATGAATAATGTGAAGCAATTGAGGGGGTAAAGGCACAAGAACAAAATTTTAACCATATTTGGCCAAGTGTTCTTGTCCAACGACCTAGAATGAGGTTATCTAGGTTAGAAAACAAGAATAACCATTTAAAATTCCAATACATAGGTGCATACTCATGGAATAATTATCACAAATCCAAGAAAGGAATTGATCTTCCCAATCAATTTAATCAAAAAGGGTTTAATATAAAAATTGAAAATTCCTACCTAGATATTAGAGTATTCATTGTTGAATAATTCACTCACCAATGATCGAAGTAAGTCGTTGTGTTCGCTACATCCCGATCTACTCCAATCTAGTATTTTGTTGTTGTATGAGGTGATTCTCCAATATAAGGAGGGGAATAAGCTATATAATCCTCCCAAGGTTTATGTAGATAACCCTAGAGGATTCTCCAAAACAATTTATTTGTAGGAAAATTGGGTTAGGTCAAATGAATTAATAATTAAATTAATTAATTAATTAATCCAATGAGTGTACCATCAATGGATAAGATGTATGAGCACCCTGTATTGACCTATTTTAGTTTAAAAATAGGGTAAAAATCATTTTTTAGACTCAACGGTGTTCTTAGATTTCTAATCCAAGCTTCCGTTTAAGAGTTATCCCATTTTCTTTAAGAAACTATGTGAACACAATATAAAATATATTTAATATTTTTATAAAATTAATTTCAGGCACATTGGGCCTCAAAAACATAGAACATATCAGTGCCTAGTTCTGGAAATATATATAGAAATATTTAAAATTCTTACAAGGAAGAAACTAGGTCTATATATTTTTGATGATTGATTTGATCAAGGTTTAAATAATGTTAAGTATGGAATATTTAGATTATGTAAATAGTTTACATAATAGAAATAATATAAAATGTTTATATTTCATTAAATATCATACATTTAAAGTGAAATTCTATATAATGAATAATATGAAGGACTTCACATTATAAAATGAATATAATATTTATATTCAAGATTATGGAATTTCAATAATGAATAAATAATTTATAAAGCCTATATAATTATCTTTGATTTATGAATTATTCATAAATGTTTATCTCATGTTTAAATATATGAATTATTTATTAATTTAAAATTTATTCCCCTATTTATTATTCATGAATATAATTATTATATTATGAATGGATATATTCTTAAGTTTAAATTCTTAAACTGCTTCTAAATTATTATACATGCATACAAGGAGTTACATGCTTGGCATGATAATGGATTTAGTTTCCATATTCCTTGATTTCAGTTTGTAATTATAGTTATTAGATTGAATTTAGTTACTGAATATATTATATATATATATATATATTATGTATTAGAGCTACAATGAATTTAAATCTCTCTTGAGTAATATATCCTTGGGTAGTGAGTCTTTGGGCCAGACTTCCCATCGGACTGAAGGTTTATGCCTTATTCTAGAAAGGTGGGGGTTGGTTATCTATGGATCTAGGGTTACTCATGAGTGGATTACTAATTTCATACAATTCTAAACCATTTCATGAAAATTTCATGTACCTTATGCATAAGATGTGTTTGGATGTGTGTAAGTATGTTTGACTTCCATTTTGGGTGAGTAACACAAACTATGAGTTGTGTAAAGAGTTACACATAAATATGATTTAAATATATTGATTTGTTGGAAAGGAATATTATTCCAAACTAAATCATTTAGAAGCATTTATACATATAGGTAATAACATGAGATAATATGGTGAGATTAAAACCCATTCAAAATACTAAGTGTTAGATTCCTTCCAAAGCGGCACTTTTCAATGCATCGATTATTCAGTATGGGTGACTATAATAGTCAGGTCCCCATGGATTATCTTATGTGTAAATCAAGTATTGTGGTAACCCTAATGGTTAGGTTACTTATTCTTTATGTTTTCTTTGGGTCACACTTAGTTGGGAAACCCTATCGGTTAGGATAACTGAGGACTAAAGTTGAGTTTATATCCATAAAATAGATTTGGAAAAAGAGTTATCCACTTAACTATCTAAAAATTAGATATAATATGATTGATTTATTTTCTACCATATATAGTCAAGAATTATTTACATGCACAAACTAGTGTATTCCATTATGAAATATAGATCTTGGACCATTAATGGATACAATAAATTTAAAATGGTTCATCATTTTAGTGAGAGAACATTTAATAAAAGTATTTATTAAATGGTTTTAAAATATCAGAATCATTAAATAAAATATTATTTTGTAGATATATAGCATCATCATAATCAAAATTAACTTTGATATCAATACTATAGAAGGGAAAAACTTAATGTAAGAAACTACTAATATTAGAAATTTACAAAGATTTATTAAGTTAAGAGAAATTATATGTGTTAGAGAAACATTATTGATCCAATATTTTCATCATTTTTATATGTAATTAAATGATTTAATCCCTAAAAATTTAACATGTTGAGTTATTTTCATCAATTTTGGATTTATAGGGTGTTTTGAGCTTAAATGTGAAAACTACTTAATTTGGAAATATAGACAGATTTTAATATCTTTTGAAATTAGAGCACATATTTTAAAATATAAATCCAATTGACGTGATTACTTTTTATTGTATTCCTATATTTATTGTCTTCATCTTTTTATTCTAGATCATTATTTAATTCGGCCATCCAAGGGTTCTAAAAATCAAGTTGGAAAATTATTCTGGACTATCATGTGGACCCCACCCCAATGAATTGGTCATAAATAGATCAAAACACATACAATTAGGGTGATTCAAATTGGAAGGGAAAAACAATTCAATGGGGGGAGTTCTGATATTGAATATCATGGAAATATTCCTTCATTAATGCGGCCCATGGATACTCCAATTTTGGGGTAGAAAAAAGGAAACATTCATCCAGAATAAAATCTCATATTTAATTGGCCATATCTCATACTACAAAAGGATTATAAATCTGAAATTTTGGGATGAAACATAAAATATATTTTGTATGATCTTTTAATAATACACTATGCCAAAATTCTACCATTAAATTGGTATACCATGATCAAAATTTTGGTGGACAGAATCTGTAGGATATCTTAAACAGAGATTTTGAAGATATAAAATTTGAAGACCCATGGTGGAAACCCTTGGCCTATATAAGGAGAAGTTCACCCATGATGAATGAGGAGTTATAAACTACCATTGGAGTGGAGGACTAGGGATGTGCTACCAACTTAAGAATTTTCTTTTCTTTTCCTTTTAGTTTACTTTTTTTTCTCATGTAACGCATTTGCATATTTTTAATTCAAGTGTTTCCATATTCTTCCATCTATATTTCTCTTAAAAAACTAATCTAATTATCCTATTTTATTATTCTTATATAAACCATGACCACTTATCCTAAAAAATGAGGGTCTAACCTGAGGTTTGGACCTGGGGGAGGTTTCACGGTGTTCTTCATTCTTGCACTTCAAATTAAAAATGTTTTAAATCTATTTGTGGTGGAGGCGGGAATATTACATGGGTGCGGTGGTTTTCCATCAGGACACTATTTAAAAATCCTTTTATTTTCTTTGATTAATTAATTTCCCTCCCTTTACTTAGGTAAACCCTTCATACGGTGGATTTGGGGTTTCCATAAGGGTTAAAAAGGCATATGGTGGAGCTGGGTCTTATAGGAATAACATTCTCGGTTAAGGTGTTACCCTACTTTACTAATGGAGGAGGTGTGGTTTGGTGTGCCAAACACATACTAAAATCACACAATAAATAAATCTAGGGAAAGTAATTTTTAATGAGGTTTTATAAAACAAATTATCAAATTGAATCTAAACAATAAATAAATAATGAATGAACCCATGTTATCAACCCTAGGACCAAGACCTTTCTTTATAATCTGAATTTTGTCTACATTTTCATTTAGATTTAAATTATGCATTGCATTATTCCAAATTTTTCAAAAACCCAAAAATATTTAGATTAGGTGAATTATAATTTGTGATTGAACCAACTATGACACTCATAAAGTGAGACGACCTTGGTCATCCACTATGTTGCACTAGGAATATAAATTGCTTTTGCTATGCCCTATGATAGGCGTGCGTCAAAACTGGCACTGTTTCTGGGGATCTAAATAGTTATTTCAATCACCTTTTCAAAATTCACATTTATTGTAAATATTTTTCTTTTTTTAATTAAACAAAAATAATAAAAAAAGTTTCCATGATGTGTTCAAATTCAAATTATTATGCATGGGATGATTACTCGCAGGTGCAATATCAAGAACCAGAAGAGGATTATAGCGATCTAAATTCTTGGGTGGATAGGAATAGCAATACTCTGGATGACTTGGGGAGAAAAGTGTAAATAGAGTTTGACTATGTTCAAGAAAAAATTAAGCAACCCGAGCCTGAACCGGAGCAAGAGCCTGAGCAAGATGTGGAAGAAATTTCCCCACTGGTTTTTGATGTTGAAGAACCCGAGGGAGTACAAGAGGATGTTCATGAAGATAAATTCCACCTCTATCAAGCAATGTTAGAGGAGATATATGAAATATTATTTTATACTAATTTACAAGAGGGGGATCATTTGAATTTGGAGAAATTTTGGAGTGCATGGGAAGAAATTAAAATGAAACACGATCTTCTAATTCCTTAGAAAGTAGAAGAGAAACCACCTTTATACCTCTCTCTAGACTTGGAAGATAAAGATACCACCCAAGTGGTAGAATTTGAAGAAAGACCAGAGGATCCTGACTACCTACCTCCATCAAGCGAAGATCAAATCCAAGAGGCACTTTCAACTCAAGAAGATATTGAATCTGAACCAACTCAGGGAGTTGAACCTTTCATTGACTCTTATGGTTTTATTGAATCTGAATTTTATGTCACTTCATATTGTTTTATAGAATCATATAGTCTTTTCTATGCCTTGGAGGAATAAGAAGAAATTGCACCTATTGAAGAACACATGGATCTCTCTAAGGACATTGATCATTTGCATAAGGAATCCCATGAAGAGATAAAAGTGGCCATGCCTGAAGAACCAAATCTACAAGCTTCCTACCATAAAAGGGAATATTTTGAAATTAATACTTCAAATTTAAAATTTTAATCTCCCTTTCATTATTCTTTTCATGCATCGCATCTGGATAAACCACTGGATTTTGAAGAAGATGTTGCACAAGTAGCAACTGAAGAGGAAGAGGTTCCATAATTCATCCTACCCCCACCATGAAAGCTATACCACATTGTGAAGGGGTAGGATCTAGTGTAATTTATCTATGGAGTCATCCTTAACAAGAACAAAGAACAACAAGATAGAAAAAATAACATGTGGTGGTTCATGTCCAAGAAGATCCACCCACCATCAGATTATAAATAACACCTGGTACTTCCCTCTGGAGGTAGTAAAAGAATCCAGGTCCCACTTGGGGGATCATATGAAGACTTATCTTTACTTGCTTTCTAGTAATTTAAATTCAAATTTATTTTCATAGAATTAGGATAACATGATGACCACTCCCTCCTATATTTTTGAGCTTTAATGACACGATCCTTTCAATTAATTGAGTAATTATCATTTGTGGGTTCATGATAGAAGAAGGGAACCCACCAAAAGAAAAAAATAAAGCTTCATTTCAAAATTGAGTTCAATTTTAATGTTTAACTTTGAAACTACTTACTTTTTTGTTTTGTGCTTTAAACTGGAATTGAATTCCCACACTTGAATTATGTTTTACGTGACTTATCTGGGAGACATGAGTTTCTTAGGAATCCAGTGATGCCATGTTTTTGATTTCAATTTTAATGAGATCGAATGAGTAAAATGGATAATTGGATGATTAAGTGAATCATGGATATTGAAATTAAGTCCCAGGATTTGAGGGAATTAATTAATTCATGTAAATGAAATTTCCTTACCATATTTTATGATTTGAATTTCTAAAATTCATGTGAATTAATTTGTTATTATTAATCATACCATGAGTGATTATCCAATATCATATTCCCATTCCCAAGAGGATTTATAGATTAAATATTTCCTATTTTATCTTGAGCATATTTCTCGAATGATCTTGGGACATGCCACCTGCCAGAACTTATATTGAAACTTTTCAAAGCTATTATTGTGCAAAAAAACATTTAAAATGATTGGGGTACTACTTTGGCTAGCCACATATTTACCTGAGACACACCCTTACATTTATCATTCATTATCCCATAGAATCCATGAATTGCCTTATATGTTTAAGCAACATTAGAAGCTGATTTTTACTTACCTACCCACACTTTTAGTATTTTTGCATGGATATTTCAAGTTTGAGTGTGGGGGAAGGGCCTTTTGTGTGTGTTCATTGGGATGTGTATAATTTTTGGGTGGTGTGATGTGTGCGTCATCATTTTGGGTAGTTTATTATCAGAAAATTAGGCATGAGTCATCATTTCATTATGCTTATTTAATTTCATATGGTTCTCCTTAAAAAAAAATAAAAGGAGAAAATAAAGTTATGCCTTTCTGGAGCTTTACAATTTTTTTAAAAAAGAGATAAATTAAGCTGTGCCTTTCTGAATCTTTATTTAAAAAAAGGGGGAGAACTTGGATGATATCATTCTTTATAATCATTTATTGACTCATGTACCATGTCATAAAAAGGGTGTGGTGTTGTGTTTCACATTATCAATGGGATTTGAGTGAGGTTCATCCTGTGTTTTCACCTGATTAATAATGCATTATACTTAAGAGTCAAACCTCCCACTTCTAGCCTTAAATTATTTCAATCATTTACCCACTAACCCTAATCCACAGAGTCATTTGAACCTTTATTGCAAGTCCTTATGATTTTATGTTCTTTTTTCCTTTTTAAAGTGGAGAAAGTAGTTCCTTTACAAGCCTATAGATAAGGAGAATGTTATCATGATATGAGAATAAATATACTTTAATTTTACCATGAGTGATGAGAGAAAAGATTCAAAAGATAGGTAGATCATGATTTGGAATGTTTAATAATAATAAATTCAAAATCTTGAATGAATGAAAGGAGAAGCTCCATAATTTTTAAAAGGGGAAAAGTAAAATGAACTAATTGATTATTTATTTGAAAAATGAGAAATTAAATTTTTTTTGTGTAACTTTAAAATTTGAATGGACATTGATAATTGTTTGATTTTACTGCTTTAAAATTTGAATATTGGTTACATTGGCACGCTTTGAATTCCATGTTGAGATTTTATGCTTGAGGAAAATCATAGTTTAAGTGTGGAGGAATTGATAGAGACAATATTTTAATCATTTTTTATATGTAATTCAATTATTTAATCCCTAAAAATTGAACATTTTGAGTTATTTTCATCAATTTTGGATTTATAGGGCGTTTTGAGCTTAAATGTGAAAACTGCTTAATTTGGAAATATAGACAAATTTTAATATCTTTGGTAATTCGAGAAAATCCTTTAAAATATAAATAAAATTGATGTGATTACTTTTTTATTGTATTACTATATTTATTTTATTCATATTTTTCTTCTGGATCAGGATTTAATTTAGCCATCCAAGGGTTCTAAAAATTCAATCAATTTAGAAAATTATTCTGGAAGACCGCATGGACCCCACCTCAATGAATTGGTCATAAATTGGTCAAAACACATCCAATTTGGGTGATTAAAATTTTAATGAAAATAAATTTCAATGGGGAGTTTTTCTATTGAATATCATGGAAATATTCTTTCATTAAGGTGGCCCATGGATACTCCAATGTTGGAACAGAAAAAAGGAAACATTCATCCAGAATAAAATCTCATATTTAATTGGCCATATATCATAATAAACAGGGTTGATAAATCTTAAATTTTGGGATGAAACGTAAAATATATTTTGGAATATCTTTTAAGAATAAACCATTCCAAAATTCTGCCATTAAATTGGTCTACCATGATCAAAATTTTGGTGGACAGAATCTGCAGAAAATCTTAAACAGAGATTTTGAAGATCTGAAATTTGAAGACCCATGGATAGAAACCCTTGGCCTATATAAGGAGGAGTTAAACCATGATTAAGGAGGATTTATAAAATACCATTAAAGTGTAGGCCTAGGGATGTGCTACTAACTTATGAATTTTATTTTCTTTCCTTTTTAATTTAGTTTTCTTTTCTCATGTAATGCATTTTCTTATTTTTAATTCAAGTGTTTCTATCTTCTTCTATATCTATTTCTCTTACAACCCTAATATAATTATCCTATTTTATTATTCTTATATCCATTGTGACCACTTATCCTAAAAAATTAGGGGATAACCCAAGGTTTGTACCTAGTGGAGGTTTCACGATGTTCTTCATTATTACACTTCAAATTAAAAATCTTTTAAATATATTTGTAGGGTGGGAATATTGCATGGGTGCGGTAGTTGTCCACCATGACACTATTTCCAAATACATTTCTTTTCCTTGATTAATTAATTTTACCTCCCTTAACTTAGTTAAACCCTTCATATGGTGGATTTGGAGTTTTTATAAGGGTTGAAACGACATATGGTAGAGCCGGGTCTTGTAGGAATAACATTCTCAGTTGAGGTGTTACCCTAATTTACTATTGGAGGAGGTGTGGTTTGGTGTTCCAGACACATGCTAAAATCAAACAATCAATAAATTAAGGGAAATTAATTTTTTAATGAAATTAATTATCAAATTTAATCTAAACAATAAATAAATAATGAATGAACCAGTGTTATCAATCCTAGGACCAAGACCTTTCTTTATAATCTGCATTTTGTCTGCATTTGCATTTAGATTTAAATTCGGCATTACATTATTCAAAATTTTCCAAAAACCAAAAAAGATTTATATTAGGTGAATTATAATTTGTGATTGAACCAACTATGATGCTTCTCAAGTGAGACGACCTTAGTCAGCCACTGTGCTACACTAGGAATATAAATTGCTTTTTCCACGCCCTACGATAGGCGTGCTTCACAACACCTTCCTAAGTAACCAAGTTTTGAAGTTGTTAAAAAGGTGAATCTATATTCTTATGGAAGCATTAAATGATTCATTGGAGTTTTAAAAGGAATTAGATGAAAAATTTCTTAAGGAATTTTAGTCACATATACTCAATATTATTGGGTATGTTAATGATACTCAATATAATTGAGTATGCTAATGACTTGGAGAGATTGATGATTTCCTATAGGGATAGTTATATTTAATGAATTCATTATGTTTTAATATATTGAAATTTTTAAAAAACATGAATTTATTTAATAAAATTTTACCTTATATTCTCAAAGTGTTGAGAATAGATGAACTAGTAATGTGATGTCTATGTTTTGGTGTTGTGATGATATTGCAAGTGAGTAAAAGTTAAAACTAGAAGGAGAAAAGTCAGTTGAAGAGTCAAAAAATGTTTCTTTAAGTATCCAATAAAGGCCATTGAAACTTTAATGTGTCATTAGGAATGGGAATAATGTTTTGTAGGATAGAATTGTTTTAGATACCTAAATGGATTTTAGAAAATCCATGGAATGTTCATGTTAAGGGTTAGTGTTATAGACATAAATTATTTGGGTTTTAAGGGTATATAATAAGAAATATATACTTGACAAGTTTTATAAATATATATGAGTTCAAAATCAAGGTAAGAATTGATAGATCTTCTAGTTTATATTCAAGTGATGATGCAAAGAGTTGAATAGAAAATGAATAAATTAATCTTAGATGGATTTAAGTAAATGATTTTTATCTTCATCTAATTTCTCATATATGATAAGATAATTTTTTTATTATATCCTATTATTTTAAAAGGAAATACTATGTTTGATAGCATACAAGATACACAATATCAAGCTTAGAAGAACAATGAATTATTATTATGTGACCGATATAACCTATCCATTAAATTGGTGGGAATTAATAGTATTAACTACAATATGAAATATATATAATGGTCATACTAATTGATAATGTATTAATTAATTCTTTTTAAATAATCACTTTATTTTTAGTAAAGTCATTTTATTCTTCAAAAATACATTTTCTTCAAAAATGTTTTTAATTTTTTTATAAGTGAATATTATAATTAATTTCTAAAAATTTTAAAAACCTAATTTGAAAAAATTAATTTTTTTAAATGATCATGTAAAAATTATGTTATGATGAATTTTTGATATTTTTCTGAAACTATTGAATTTTTAATGAATAGTGAAAAATATTTTTTTTATCGGAAACCATATTTTATTTTAAAGTATTTGCAAAGTTAAACTCTAATTTGGATTAGTTTTAAAATTTCATTAGTTTATTTTTATTTAAAATGAACCAATTATGGGGTTTTAAATGAATTTCACACTATAATTTAGTATAAAAACATTTTATATTTAAAAAGAATATTTTTCTCAAAAACTATTTTACATTGCATTTTGTAGGTTTAATTTTAAATTAAATTATTACATTTATTTATTTTGAATTTTAAAAAATTTATTTCAAATTTTTAATTAGTGGTTTTAAATTGGGTAAGTGGGTCCCATTTTTTTAGTCAATATAATTAGTAACATTAGTAATTTTTGTTACCATGGTAAAGGGTAAATCAGGTAATTAAAGTTAAAAATGAAATGATAAGAGCTATAAAATGACCCTAAAACTTTTCTTAAAATTATTTTATGATTTCATTTCATCCATACTCATCCAAAATTTGGTTATATGGAATTTTCTATCCATTTGGGTGAGATTATGATCTTTATATTATTTTATTTCAAAAAAAGTCAAACATGTCACACTCTTATTAATAATAACTATAATATTTTTAAAATAATTTCAACCAAAGGATATGTTCAATTATAAATATTATTTTGAAATATAAATTATTTTTTATACATCATGGAAATTTATTTTTAATTTTTAGTGAATAAATAATTACCTTAAAATTTACACAATGCTAACGTAGTAATTATTCAATTAATGGAAAAATCAAATAAATGATATTAAAAATACTAAAAGTAATATAATTTGATATAAATCATGTGATCCAAGAATTTTATAGATGACCATTACATGTTAGGTATATAATAAAATATTTTTTTTCTAATTTTACTTGTTGCCTTGATATTATTAAAGTCAATGTAATGAATAGTTCTAGAAATTAGCATTAATGATATTTTAAAATAAATAATATTTTATTAAATGATATAAATTTACTAGAAATATTAGATTCATAAAAATTACTAGGATATGGTTTATAATATCAACCATTATCCATTTGTGGACCATTTGTCTATTTATAGTAGCTATCTTGACCCTCGAAGAGTAAAAAACCTTATTGTCACTATAAGTTTAAAAATGGTTAACGAGGGGTTAAAACCGAAAGATAAGGATATAAACTTAGTAAAAACTTATATAAATTTTATTATATGAGATGATTTATAAAAATAATCACCCTATATTTTAAATAAATCATTATGGTTCCATTTTTAATTGAATATTAATTTATATTAATTTAATATTTTTTGGAATTCCAAGAGTGCCCCTCCCCTCTCTTATAAAAGGGAACCACTTATTATCATTTATTCACACTTAAAAACCCTTTTGGTTCATCTAATACATATCCAAATAACTTATTATAATACCCACCCTAATTCTATAGTTATTTTTTTATATAAAACACCAACCTTAGTTGTCTTAAGCTATTATGAAAACGAGGTTGTTCGAAGATGAGGTATCATTTTTTATCGAGAGTTTCTGTTTTATTTCTTCTTACACCTCCTTAAAATCTAATTAAAACATGATAAAATAATAAAAACAGTATCCTAAATATAATTATATGTTATTATGTTAATATAATAACCTTTATTTTATCTCCTCTTCCATCAAACTTGAAATGAACCCATCGTTCATGTGTTCAGCGGACTACCATCTTATAAATTGATGTAATTTGTTTTCCATCACAATCTACGATGAATGGATTATAATGATGGAATTAATGTTTATATATGATATTAATTAAATATTTATCATTATTAAAATAAATATATCATTTTGAATTTTTACTTTTCCATTCACTAAAAAATGACAACGTCGTTCGTGCATACATGTGGACTACCACCTCCACGAAGCAATCCGATTTGTTTTTCATCACCACATCAAATGAATGATATATATAAGTATATTTAAAGTTTTAATATAATACTTATGGTATTATTATAATTATATAAATATAAAATAATAATTACCTTCTTTCCATAATGATCTTTGAAAAATGGAAATGTTACTCATGTGTACGTACAACCTATCGTCTCTATGATTGTAACTTAGTTCATTTTTCATAACCATATTTAATGGTTATATTTAAAATAATAATTTATTTATAAAAATTAAAATTATGTCATTATTATTATTCTATATATGATGTAATAAATACCTCTTTGACCATATTCAACTTACCTAAGTAATTTCTTAGATAAGAGCCGAATATCGTCAAAATACCCGATGAGAATTTAATTTATTAAGTAATTGTATATAACATGATATTTAATTAAATAAAAGAACAATTAACTTGAAAAATGTTCTTAATAAATTATAAAATTAGCATAATTTTTTTATTCTTGATGATAAATAACATACGTGATTATTCAGACTCATGGTAAGAGACTTTCTTTTAAAAATACTCTTTTAACTCTTTTTTAAAAAGTAAAAAAGAATGAATTTTTTACATATATTTCATGAACATAATTACCCATATTCATGATTCCTCAATGATTTTAATTTTACTTTATAATTTTCTAAGGTTATTTTCAAAGAAAACAATTTCATTATTATGTGTACAATTTTTAGATTTTAAAATAAAAGAGTATTTTTGTTTATTTTAAAATTTTCTAAATATTTTCAAAAAGTAATATTTTTATGAAATGTTTGAATTTATTTTAAAAAAAGAAAAAATGGATGTTTTATTTTAACCTATATGATAATAATGAATTTTCCTGCCGTTGTAGCCGTTATTTGATGTTTTTCTTCCTCGATAAGCTTTCATGTTTTCTTTAATGGAAAACCCTCTTTCCCATTTTATGGGTATTTTGGTATTGAAAATGGGTTTTTAAGAATAAAGGGTTTTTTGATATCTCAAATGTTTTTCACATGGGTTTAAAATAGTTTTTTGAGGGTTTTATTCATGATATGGTCCTTGGAAATTATTTATAATGGGTAGATGTAACGACCCATGCTTTTATTAATGAAAATTCCTCTTGATCTAATTAAATGTATTATTTTGTAAAATGGTTATATAAAGCATATGAAATTCCTTGGTTTTATGTTTTTGAATTTTAAAATACCGTTATTTTTACCGTTACTAATATAGCTGTTGAACAGTGATCATATGATTAGTATAAATATAGGGCTTTAACAAATCCAATTACTCAGACAAAGGAAGTGATAGACCCATCCAGTAGAATTGCTCCATACGAAACCCATTTGTCAGAAATCAGAAAGGCGATGGCATCAATGGGATTTTCTCTTAACAAATCCCAAGCTGAGCTTTAATAAATTAAGCTTGAATGAAATCGACTACGAGAGAAGTGGAAGTTAATAAAGATTACCACCCGAGCGATGTAATCTGAGCCACCCCAAGAGTGTATCACCATTACACACCTTACCCTTTGGTATTATGTGGGTGTTATAAGGGGTTATGTAACAAGACCCTAACACTATGATTTTGTTCATTATTTTTTATAAAGAATATACATTAATTTTATTATTGTTACTTTGTAAATGGTTTTTAATGTACAAATAGTATTTTTAGTTAATATTCAATTAAGAAATCTATTTTGATGAATTAATGGATTTTTGAATTAAATAATATTTTAATAAAATATTATTAGTAAATTAATTTTTATTAAATATAAATGACCATATAATTTTTATGAATAAAATTGTAATTTTTATTAAGATTTGAAAGCTGTTTTTGTCAAAACCCATGAATTCTTGATAAATGTCAATTTTTATTTTAAAAGTAAAAATTCACATATTTAGAAAATTATTTATATAAAATGAATATTAATTTTGGATTCTGGATGTTGAAATTATCTAAAGGTGAATTTTTTATAATTTTCTAAGATAGTCGAATTTTTTGGGTAAAAATTAAATACCATTTAAATATATAATATATTTTATAACATCATAATGACCCAATAGTGATGTAATAAAATACTATAAAAGGAATATTCAGCCAATATATGTTTTAACTTTTATATAATGTGATTTTATATTTGTTTGATTAATTTTACAATTCCTTAGTGGACCCTCAAAGACTTATAAACTATTTTAACATTTTAAAATGATTTCCTTGAGAGTGTGACTCACCTCCACGTAAGTAATCCTAATTTTTTATTATGATCGGACATTTTAATTATAAAATATTGTTTTCCACTCCAATTTGGCAAAAACTATGGGAAAAAACCATGGGGTGGTTTTTGGTTTTGATTAGTTTAATGTGTAGTGTCCAAAACCTAAATAATAAATAATTCTCTCTCATTTCCTATATAAACCCACTCAATCTCCCATTTCTCTTCACTAAAAACCTTTGGAGCTCGACCAAACTCTGCCCTCCTCTCTTTATAATCCTACCAAGGCGCCCCAATCTCCCAAGAAGCCGCTCTCAGGCCTCTCCCAAACCTTTGGGATCACACTTCCAAGTAAAGGATCCTCACTTTCCTTCCTTATTTATGTCCAAGTTTTCTTATGTTGTTATGCCCTTTTATTTTTAATTAAAATGTTGGGGTATGATTTTTAACCTCCCTTATACTGTATTATTTATGTTTGAATGATTATAGACCCCTTTCTCTCTCATTAATTCCTCCCATGTATACCCATTACCATGCCAAAATTCCGTAAGGGATTTCTCTCTCCTCATTTACACTCAATAAATTATTTTATATTATGAATCTAAATTCCATTAAATATGTTGGTATATTATGTTCCATGACCCCTTACTTTCCATTTCATGTATAAGTGATTATATACCCCATTATCTCTCATCAACCCATTTTAAGTTTTCTATTTGACGTCGTTATGCTGCCGAAGTTACAAAAAAATTTCCCATGCCAAAATCATCGTGTAAGTGAATACCATGCCCATTTCCCTATCCAAGTTATTCACATTTATGCACATGTACTTATTTATTTAGAACTTATAATTATTTATTCCACATCTCTTATTCATGTAATATATCATTATGCTTAATGAATCCATGTTGTATGATCTATGTGGCACACTTATGCATGAAATGAAATGATTAAGAAGGGTACGCCCTGATAGAGCTCCAATGCATTGGGTAAAGATTAGTATCATGATACGTCAAGTGAAATGAGGGTTTACTCATGCCAATTCAAGTGAAATTAGGGTTTAATCATTACAATTCAAGTGCAATGAGGGTTTACTCATGCTCCATGTGCAATGATCCTTGGATCATGCTAATATCATGTTAAACCTTGTTTCCACATTTCCATGTTATGATAATCATGATATATCACGCCTTTATGTTCATGTTTCTCTTATGATACATTAATATTACTATTGATTAACATGTATTATATTCTTCATGTTATGCCTTGTTTAATCCCTTACTAGGATTTATATCTCACCTTTTGCTTATGTATGTCCTCAGGTTATCCCATAAAATGCTAAGTACGATGGAATGTTGTGGTCATGTAAAAGAAGTTTTCAATAAAGATGTTGTATTTTATATTCTAATTTTTTATGTAATGTTCTTAATTTCCCAAGACACTAGACCTCTCGATCCTCAGATTTGTATTAAGTATTTATATAATAACTCATATTTAAGTGTGTAATAAAGAGTAGGGTTGTTATAGTTGAGCCCTATTATATCTCATAGGTGAACCTGTTATAGCTTATATGATGGATATAAACAGATAATTATCTAATAAATTGGGTAATGAATGTGTTATATAAATAATTATATTGGAAGTTAGCCATATAGTTATTCCAATTTGTAAGGATTCTATAAGGGTTCTATGTGATGATGTCCTAAGGAAACTACATGAATTTTCTATGCTTCCTATTGAGTTTTCTTGAAAATAAATTTTCAAAGGTAATATAATGAACTTTTTAAAAGAATTATGATGCCCTTTTTAGGTAAAAAAATCATGTTTTTAAGAAAAGGGTTTTCAATAGGTTTTCTTATTTTTCACTGGACAAATGTTTTTCTACTGAGCTTGTTGTGATCATCCCATGTTATTAAAATATTTTTCACAGGGTTTAAAGATGGGAAAGGGGAAATAATAAGACAAGTTCAAAGTTGGGAAGATTTATCATGAAAATAAATCATGTTTTATTTTAAAATATTAATATTATGAAAAACTAGATACTGATCGAAAGTGTACACTTTGAATATATATGGTTTTGTGATTTATGAGTTATGACCTAATTCTTTAAAAATATAAACCTAAAAAGATCCTCAAATGTAATAGAATGAATTTTTTATTTAAAAACTCAAGATTATGTAATGTTGAAGGTTGAGACCTTATAGTTGGCGTCAGATAAGGGTCTACATAACTTTATAGGTTAGGATGATATTTAAGAATATGTTAGAAGTCTTATATAACCACAATGGTTAGTATATTAATAAGAATCATAGTTATTTTAGATAAATTGAAAGAGTTTGAGATAACATGAATAAGGATATCTTAGTGTTTATCCTCCTCACAAGATGGTATATTATGATTTTATTGATATAACAACACTAACCTTTTTGGTTTTAGAAAATGGATGAATCCAGCAAGAACCAAAGTAAAAATGGATTTAAAGGAAAATGTGATGGTTTTGTAAATGAAAAACCGATCAGAATGGGAGTTGAAGTAATAAATCTTATGGTTATTATTGACCAAATATCAAGAGAAATGATTAACAACTTGAACCTAGGTGAGTTTCCTAATGCATCAACTATAAGGGAAGTGAATCCATGTGCATGTTTAGGTGATAATGATCATAAAGGTAAATATATTCAATGACCTATGTATCAATAATGTTAAAAGAATAACCTAAGAAAATGTCTTAAAACAATGATAATATGTTTTATATGTGGAAAATGAGGTCATAATGAAATAATATGCCAAGAAAAAAAGGATGTATCTAGTTAACTCCATGAAGTGGAAATAAGTTCTTTATGAGGTATTAATTGAATGTTTTAAATGTGGGATAAATGGTAATTATGAAATTCAATGTCCTAAGGGGAAGGATCATGAATCGAATCAACAAGGCCGTACAAATAATTGTTTAGCAATACCTAATTCCATTACAGTTGACGATGAGGAAACTACAATCAAAATATGAAAGGTATGGATTATTTATCGGATTATGATTTGACATTATTTAATCTTAGTACATAATTCATATTTTTGTTTGTAGGAAAGAAATATTAAGGAATAATATGGGAAATCATGGTTAAGTGATTATGAATAAAATTAAATGATTAAGGTGTCTACATTCAATATTTATAATGTAGTGGTATATTTATGTATGATCATAAGTTTCAAATAATTAATACTCTTTTTATGATGGAATTAATTTAGAAGACTTTTATTGAGTTTTGATAGATGTTTGAGATATATGTAACCCTTAAGTTTATCATGTGAAAAAGTTATTTTAGTAATAATGATATTTTCATTTTGCGAACATAAGTTTAAAGATATGGATAAACTTTAGGGTTTATATGATCTTTGATTTTGAGGTAATTATGGGTTATTTTTTTGGGATGAAAAATAAAAGGTATGAGATAACCTTTGAAGCCAAAATATTTATTTAATATTAAATATATTAAGGCTATTTTTGAGTATGTTTATAAAATTTATGGGAGTTTTATAAGGATTATATTTTATAAAAAGGACAAAATACAGGTTGGGTCATAACTCGTCACATCTATAAAGGTTGCGAGGGTTGAACCCACAACTGAAGGGCGATAAGGGTGCATCACCTACCAATGAACTACTTGATGTGCTGGTTAGAACGAAATTGTTTTCATTTATTTAAATTATATGAAATACATAGGTTAGGTTCATTTTGGGAAAATATATTTTTTCATATATTTAACCATGCGATTGGAGATTTATTTAGTGATTAAGTTATTAAAGTTATTTTTGAAGAAGGTCACTATAATTTTGGGGAGCATTATAGGAATAAGGTAAACATAATACGATGAGATTTTATTTGAGAAATAAAAGTTGAATTATATTTTGGATGCATATATTAATTTATTATATCTTATTGCGATTCATGTTATTTCTAGAAATAACTAGCATCTCTTGTAGATTATTTGATTTAGGAAATTACATTTTAGGTATGATACATTAAGATAGATTGATGTTATTTTATAATATATATATTAAATTTATTTTTGGAATACTATGTGATCAAACACCATTTAGTTTTTGGGTTTCAATATTAGTATGGAATGTTTTTGAGTAATTTTAAGGATAGTTATTTTTTTAATGATCTATGTTGAACATTGAGAATTACTGTTAAATTTTGGATATTAAAGTAGTTTTTCTTCATATGAAGGTTTATTATTTTTGGGAATTATCTTAAATTATGCTAACCATTTTAGTTTTGGTTAAATTATAAAGATAGTAGGAATAAATTGTTATTATTTTGTGTATTTTTTGATTCTTAGAAGTTTATTCTATTGTTTTAAGTATGAAAAATTCATCACGAATACTCATTGTTTGGAGAAAAATATGAGTTTGTTATGAAAATTAATTAAAGGAGGAAATTATACTTTAAAAGTAAGTATATTTATTTATGTTATTAGTATAGTAAGTAAAATAATTCCTCAAATTTAGGAAAAGTATTTTGAAAACAAAAATGATATCCATTTACTTTTCTTATTGAGAAATCAATTGCTTTTTAACCTATCACAGATTTACAGTTTTGTGATGGTGACCTTTATCATGTACATGTTCTCTATCACTCTCTAAAAGTCCTTGGAAGTTATATTTTTCTTACATATCCATATTTTTAATTCCCCCTTATGTTATCCTACCTGGAAACATATGATGTGTTATTTCATATGATCTTTTTTACTTCCCTTTTGTCTCTTTTTAAGAGGAAGTTTTATTGGCCCTTTTTTATGATGTGAGTTTTCAAAAAAGGAATTTTAAGAATACAAACCCTAGTTACTTATCCTAAATTAAAATTACAAGGAAAAAATTTATAAATGGGGGTGGGATGTAATATTATGAAATTTTAAAAGGAAATACTATGTTTGATAGTGCACAAGATATACAACACCAAGCTTAAATGAACAACAAATTATTATTATGTGACCATTATAACCTAGCCATTAAATTTCTAGGAATGAATAATATTAAATTAATTATGAAATATATATAATTGTACTAATCATTTATAGTGTATAAGTTAATTCTTTGTAAATAATCTTTTGATTTTTAGTAAAGTCGTTTTATTCTTAAAAAATACGTTTCTTCAAAAATGGGTTTTCTTTTTTTTATGAGTGAATATTATAATTAATTTAGAGAAATTTTATAAAATTTATTCAAAAAAATTAATTTAATTTTTTAAATTATCATTTCAAAATTATGTTATGATCATTTTTTCATAATTTTATGAAATTATTGATTTTCAATGAATAGTAAAAAATATTGATTTTTATTGAAAACCATATTTTATTTTAATGTATTTACAAAGTTAAATTATATTTTAGATTAGTTTTAAAATTTAATTAGTTTTATTTTATTTAAAAAGATAAAATTATGATTTTTGAAATAAATTTTATACTTGAATTTAGTATAAAAACTTTTTATATTTAAAAAGAACATTTTTACGAAAAACTAATTTTTTTTTTGTGTTTTTAGGTTTAATTTTAAATTAAATTGTTCCAATTATGAGTTTTGAATTTTGAAAAATGGATTCAATATTTGGAACAAGTGATTCCAAATTTGGAAAATATTCCCCTTTTATTTTTGGTCAATATGAATAGTAACCTTAGTATTTTTTATTACTATGATAAAGGGTAAATCAGATAATTAAAGTTAAAAATAAAATTATAAGGATTAGAAAATGACCCTAAAACATGCCTTAATATTATTTTATGAGTTTATTTCATTCATACTCATAAAATATTTAGTGTTATGGAATTTTCTATACATTTTTATGAGATTATTACCTTTATAGTATTTTATTTCAAGAAAAGTCAAACACATGATACTCTTGTTTTTAATAATTATAACATTTTAACACAGGTTTAATAAGAGGCTATGTTTGGTTATAAGTATTATTTTTAAATCTAAATTATTTTTATTCATAATTTTAATTTATTTTTAATTTTAGTTAAGAAATAAATACCTTAAAAATTTACACAACGACGATGTAGTAATTATTCAATTAATGGAAAAATCAAATAAATGATATTAAAAATATTAAAATTAATAAAATTTGATACAAATAATGTAATATAAAAATTTTATAGATTACCATGACATGTTAGTGATATAATAAAATATTTTTTTTCTAATTTTACTTGTTTTGTTGATATTATTAAAGTCAATTTAATTAATAGTTCTAAAAATTAACATTAATGATATTTTAAAATAAATAATATTTTATTAAATAATATAAAATTCATAAAGATAATATATTCATAAAAATTAATATTATATGGTTTATAATATCATCCATGATATATTTATGGGCCTTTTCTCCATTTATAGTAACTATGTTGACCCTGAAAGAGTAAAAAACCTTGTTGTCACGGTAAGTGTAAAAAGGGTCAATGAGTAGTTAAAACCAAAATCACTTATTGGATCTAAAAATTTCATTTTGAAATATTTCCATACAAATAGTGACTCCTCAGGATTTCCAAAACCACAATCAAATATTAATCATGCTCATGATTGGATCTTGAATAAAACAAAATATCATCCATGAGCACTACCATAAAAGTGTCGAGATACTCATGTAACATGTGATTCATCAATTACATAAAATTTTCATAAGTGTTAATTAGTTCAAATAGCATCGCAAGATTTTTATAATGGACATAAATTCTCCTAAATTTCATCCTCAGTATATCATACTCTTGAACTCTAAGATGTTGATAACCTAACTGAAGATCGATATTTGAAAACCACTTTCCCCCTGTAACTAATCAAGAAAATCATCCACATGAGGAAAAGGTTACTTGTTATTAACCATTAACCAGTTCAAATTTTGATAGTACACACACAATCAGAGTGGAATATCATCCTTCTTGAAAAAGAGATTATGGGTTACCCAAGTTAAAACGCTAGGGTGAACAAAACCTTTCACCATTAGATCATGAAATTAAATCTTGATCTCTTTCAGCTCTATTGGTACCATATGATAAGGGGGTATCGAAAATGGATGCTTAACGGGCACCATGTCAATTATAAAATCCACCTCCCTCTTTAAAGAAAGACTAGAGAAATCATCTAGGAAAACATTAGGAAAACCATGAACAACATCAGGAAGATCAAAAATAGAAGAAACATCATCAGGTTTAACTAATATAGCAGAAAAAACTTCTAATCTCTAGGTGGGAAGGTCCTGTATGAATATACCTCAGATCCAACTCTCCCTAAAACACCCAAGAGCTCCTATTAGCCACAAGAAATGAGACACACTGACAATAACAATCAAACTCAGCATGATGAGCAACAAGACTATCCATACCAATGATGAAATAAAACAAATCCAGATCAAGAATAAGGAAATAACAAACTAACTCTGTATTATCTATTGATATAAAAAAAGGACACTGAAACCCCTGCTCTTTCATATTTTCAATAGTTGCATAACACTCTATAATAAAGGACATGAGATCTATTGTAAGTTTAATCATATCACTAATATAGCCAGATATAAATGAGTGGGAAGAACTAGTATCAAATAAAGAAGTTTCTACCGAAGATGTAATAAAATGGTACCTCTCACTATCACTGGAACTATGTCTACCTCCATCAAAAACTAATTTACTACATTAAGGTGATTCACTATTAAGGCCTATGGCCTAAGACCTGTAGTCTTTGAAGTATCTGATTGCACCATAATAGCCTTTGGAGTCAATGATCCCAAACTATAATGAGGCGTAGACATATCCGGATATAAATGTTGTAGATGACCATAATATCCACAATTGTTACAAATATTTGTAGACGTATAACAAGAAAACTAGGTGTGTCTGAACTTTTCGCACTGATAAAAAGTCAGGGGTACACTACTATCTGCAACTAAAGGTGTAGAGGAGGTCTGTCACTAAGAACCACCTCCCCTACCCCTTCAGTGATAAGTTTACTTCCTTATTTTCCATTGTGTGCCACTGAAGCTACCAATAAGTAAAAGAAAAGAGGAATAATAACCCACCTTAACTTACATATTCATATATTACATAATTTCCCTATCTAACATATCTTTATAGGTCAAAAGATTAAATATAAATACCTATGATCTAATATCCAGTTTCAAACCCTATAGGTACTTTTGATCCTTCAGCTATCCATTCTTTACTAACTATGGAGAAAAATGAACTATATTCACTAACCGATTAGTGTATGATGACATCGAATGCTCTCTTTGTTTCAAAGAGAGAAAATCGAGAGACTTTACTATCATCAATGACTATAGAAAAAATTTCTAGAAGAAGAAAGACTTGAAACCCATTCAATTCAAGCCAACATGCCTATCCACCCATACCATGGAATCCCACCATCGCTTGTTGGGACACTCAAGTCTGAATTCTACACAATTCACCTTGATACTCGCAGGTGTGTCCAGTAATTAAAAGTTGTAATAATTATTTTTAAGCCATTCTTCCACCTATTAAGGTTCATTTGTACCCTTAAAGGATTGTGGCTTCTCAATAAAGGACTCCCATGATTGATCCCTTTCCCCTATAGCCTTGTATATACCTCTATAACTACATTCTGTAATTGTAGTACATTTTGATCTATAACATGAACTGACTACATGAAAAACTCTATAAGATTCTAATCTATAGGTAGATTCTCTTGAGGATCATCTGCTGCACCCTCCTAAGGAACCCATGAAAGACGTCTGAGAGGAATACCACTTCACACAAAAATATAAGAAATGGTTAGACAAAAAAATAATCTCATTTCAAATAAAAAAACATAAGAAAAAATTGATATTATGATCAAAAAATCAAAATAGGAGATACAAATTCCATTATCCCATGGTAACTTGAGTCTCATCATGGAAATAGCTGATTAAAAACTCCCTACAACCTACCTCTCAAGTATCAAAAATCATATATCCCATCTACCAAACATCCCAGGACAAAGGATCTTGAGGTAAAAACACCTTCAATACCAAAATGTGGTGAAAATGATTTGGATACCCTCTTAAACCTATACTCTACCCGAATTTCCACATACACAAAGGGCGTTCTTGATCCCCAAGGGCTAGATACTATCACCCAGGAATCAAAAATAACCAGAGGGAATGATTTATCCCAAAATAAAGTAGAAAAAATGACACACACACACACACATATATATATATATATGATAATAAGAAATAACGAAATAGAAACAAGTATATATTTCATAAAAAAAATTAAAAAGCAAAAGTGATACAACTCAAAAGTATCTAAACAATATCCAAGATATAATTCTAACAAAAATGGATAATAAAAACCATAATAGCTACTTCATGTGATAGCATGGTAAAACTCCACCCATCACACAACCAACTACCCATATACATCTGAAAGAAAACCTTTCCACCTCACTATAGTGACTTGCCTCTCCCTACATCAAAAGACATACAAAGGTCTATGCACTGCTAAAGGGGTGTGCATGGTGTGAGCTAAACAATCTCAGTAGGATCCCACCCAGGTGTTTCATATCAAGTATCTATAAAATAATATGAATAATGCTAAACATTAAATAAAATAAGTCATGATAAACAATTACACATTTTTATATCAAAAGAATGGAAAATCATTTTATTTCCTATTTTCTACATTTCCAAGTAAAACAGTTCAAAGAATTTCATATACATCAAAGTAGTCAAATTAACTCAAAAAAATCATATATCACCCATCATATCAAATCCATGGCATTATAAGCTAAAATAGTATAATCCAAATCATTGGTAACATCACACCAAAGATAACTACAAGTTAGGATAACTAGGAAACTTATACCTAAACATAGAAAATTGAGAGCATCAAGTATCTAGATATATGCATCAAATATAGAGAATATAGGAACACCCTAGAAATTTAACCCCCGATAGGTCTATCAAGTACCAAGATTAAAGGTCCTAGGGAACAAAGGAACACCCTATGAGTGCACCCCACAAAAAATAGATGAGGCCTATCACTAAAACTTACACCTAAGTACCCAAGACTTCCCATGTGATCTATTTTACAAACCATTTCATTAAAACCATGATTTGAAAACCATTTCAAAAATAAATTTCACAATTATTAAAAATAACTTTTATTTTACCAAAACAATGGGAAACCATATTTTCTCAAAAAACCATTTCTACACACACAAATCAATAAATAAACCATTCTATTTCATTTATAATTTTTTTTATCAAAACCATATAAATACAGTTCATACAACATAGGCCAGAGAAGGAACCATATGCCTCAAACTCAGGTCGTACATGCCCACAATGGGATCCATCAACCAGAAAGGAACACAAGGTCAATAATGGAGACCCTGAGATTGATTCCCCTTTCTTATAATCACATACCACAAAAAAATCAGATGAAGGAAAGGGTATATATTGATAAAAATCAATGAAAAACCACCCACCACACTACAAACAATAATAGATTGGACCCCAGAAGAATATCACATAGTGGATCTGAAGGAACAACACATCAAGATCAATAGAGCTGTAAACATATCAAAAATATGCTACTGTGATCAAGGGAAATGAAGAAATAGGTAGATCAATTACCTGTATAAACTTAGTGCAACAACCCTGATGAGTGATCACCGAACAAAGAAATCCAAAAGGATAATAGGTCCCCAAAACCTATTGGGAGAGCTCATATGATGAGAGATAAGAGTCCTACAATTGAATGAATAAAAAATCATATGTGTAGTGCCCTAAAAATCACAATCCATGATAATTACATGGAATGATTCACTTTTATTTCATGTAATTCACAATTAAAAAGTTCTTTTGAAAAATGCATTGCCTTTGATTAAATATCATAATTTTTACTATTTCACTATGTGTAAACTTTTCACGGTGTGTAAGATTTTCATGCTCTAAACCAAAATTCCTACTTCGTACATTATATGACATGAAACCAATTCATGGTGTGTAAAACTTTTACGCCTTGTACTTGTTCATGAAAACTTCCTCAAAACCATTACATGACGCGTAAAAAATACCTGATGAGAAAAAATTTCATGACAAGTAAACTTCTCACGATGTGAAATCATCTAGCTGACTGAAAATAGTCCAGAGTCTAATAAAAACTCAAACTATCTTTTGTGTTCTCTGAACTTTGGGAGAAACCTATAAAGCCTTTAATAAATTTATACCCAAACTCCATTAATCCAGAAAAACATACATCCGTGAACTTTAGGTAATTTCCCCCCAAAAATTATCTCTTTCCTCAAGATTCCAAAAAACACATCCAAATAAAGAGGTAAATGAAAAGAGAGAATAGAAATACCTAAAAGTGTTTAATGGGATGTTACATGTTATATCCCTTCTAAACCCAAAATGATGGGACCTTACCCAAGGGAAGGTTTGGCTCACATGAGAGGTTGGATATTATTATTCCCTCATTATATTGCTATATGGTTACTCATGATGGGTTCTTGGTGCAAGGTGACACCTAAATCTTAATATCGATTGCCTTAGGTATAGTCAGGGTTTGTGGTGGCCTAGCCAGCACATAATGAATGGATTTAGGTATTTGTTTCTATGTGTTTTATTTAATATTTAATTATTTATGTTAGTGTATCCAATAATATATATATATATATATATATATATATGTTTCATTTATTCTAGGTAATTAGTGGTTGTGTCCTATTGGGTTTATTACTCACACCCTACATAGGAATCTCAGTGTTCATGTAGTCTTTATTTTTAGGGATCTAGCCATGGGAAAGGGCGCTATATTAAGATGATGAGAATGCATAGATGATTGGGAATTTGAGGCAATATTAGGATAGACTCTTTGATATTTTACTGCCATTCCTATGATATTATTTTATTATTTTTTTATCACATGTATTGATCCAACTCATGTGGGGATCCTTTTGAAATATATCTGGTTGTCTCACATTTTTATGTTGCATGTAATGGTATTTATCTATTGGATTTTACTATTTTTATTTTCATTGATTATATAAATGACATTAAAAATATTTTTAATGTTTAATATATTGATAACTAATTTTAAAACCCCAATTTGGTGAATTGTAACATTTTTTATTAATAAAAACAATGATAAAATTTGAGTTTTAATGAAAATTATATGATAACCGATGTTAAAATCCTAGTTTTAACATCAGTTATCATATAATCGATGGAAAAAAAAAATAATTTTTTATGTTGGTTATATTAACAATTTGTGTTATTTTTTTTAAAATAAAACACAAACATATTTATTTTCACTTTTTTAAAACCCTAGAACACCCTAAGAGGTGAGGGGTAAATTAAGGTGTCAACTTTTTCTTTCAATGAGATGGATATTTTCCCTACATTGGAAGGAACTTATTAAACATATCTGATTGAATCATGAAATTATCAAACAACCACATATAGAAATAGAAACACAACACATTAGTTTTACTTGGTTCAATATAAAAGGATAGTCCAAGGAGTATACACTGATAGTTTTTTCGGTTATACATGAATCCATTAAGATTTTCTAGATATTGAGGAATAAAAAAGATGAGACATGGTCACTCCATTCTAGGAACAATGCCTTTACAATAATTTTAGGTATAAAATACTTCCTTTCTCTGACCACTTCTATCGAATCCCCTTTCTCGTTGCCTTGGGTGAAGTATTACTCAATTTATTGACTTGAAGGTTTCATCAATAGATTGGGAACATTAGTCTTCATCTATGATTAAAACTAGAATTAGATTTCACCAGAGTCCTGAATTGATGCACTTGAATGAAAATTTCACCCAAACTAGATGTTAAAAACCTTCTATTTGTATAAGTACCTTTCATAAAACTCTCTCCTTTATGAAATAAACTTTTTTGTTTCAAATATATTTCACCTTTATTGAAACTACATACTTTCATAAATGTCCCATCCTTCATGAAACTCTAGGATTTCACAGAACTCCAAACTAACATGAAAATATCACCCTTTGTGAAACTCTATTTTCTAAAATTACTTAGTGTTAATTAGTTATTAACCATTTTTTAACGAATCTTATGTTCATAAAGATTTATTGATTCATGAAAGAATTACCTTCTCGTAATACCTTCATAAAATCAGAGAAATTACACCATTTTTCAAAACTCTCTCAATACCTTATATGATGAGTGACTGTCTATTTATAGAAATTTCCTCCTTTGATAAGATTTCAATATCACCATAGCCTTTTCTTGAATCTCTTCATTCATGTTTGCGAATATTTTTTTCTTTGTGAATCTTTAGTAAAAATTTCCATTCACAAAGCTTCTCATAATCACATAACATACTCTATTTCCTTCACACCTCTTCCATTTTTCAAGAACCCTATTTCAAGAACCTTCAGACCTTCACAACACTATATGCCTTCGCGAAGATCCACATCTTCATGAAACTCCAAACTTCATGAAATTGATTCCTTTTCCAATATTAAAGAGTTAGTCCTAGAAATACATATTTCATGAAGCTTTTTCTTTCCTCCAGATTTTCAGCTCCAAAAATTTTACAAGAATTGGGAAATAAAGCTACCTTCAACAGTAAATCCACCTATACTGTAAGATCAATTGGCTTAAAAAATCTATGATCAACCCAGTATAGATTGATAATAAACACACATAAAAAAAAAATCCATTTTTAGCTATGAAAAACCTCAGTTCCAACAACTTCATTCTACTAACCCATGATTTTCTAAAACCTTAAGCTCCGTGACTCATGACCAAACTCCATGCTCTTTCTTTGACCACATTCATCCTCCTTTTTTCATTATTTCCCCTCTATCTTTCCTTATTTTCCCTAATTTGGTCTCATTCTACCTCCCCCAACTATATTATTCCCACCTGAGCTATATTCCTCTTGTCTCATTCAAGTTCCATCATCATTGGAATTTGATATTATGAGTTATTTTTTTATGTTTATAAGATTTATTAAATATTTTTTAGTTATAAATAATATGCATTGATTTTTTTTATATGTACATATTTGTTAGTTATAAATTTTCATGTGTATATTTTTGTGTGGTTGTAATCTGTTTGTAGTTATATATTTTTGATTATAAATTGTTTGTGGTTATAAATTATGGTTATAATTGACTGTTTTTATAATTTTTTTGTGGTTATAATTTTTTTGGTTAAAATTGTTTATGGTTATAAATTTTTTTCTAGTTATAATTTTTTTTATAATTTTTTTATGGTTATAAATTATATCCATTTTTTTATTATTATATTTTTTTTGGAGTTATATATTTATCGGTTATAAATTTTTTGTGAGTTACATTTTTTATTTATTTAGAAGATTTATATTAATAACTTTATATGTTTATATATTTTATTTCTATATGTATATATATAATTTTAATCAATATGTTTTAAATTTATATATTTATATATATTTATATATATTTATATGTTTAAATACATTTATAATTTTTATTTTCATTTTTGGTAATTAATGAATCATAATTATATAAATTCATGAAGAGTTAGTGATAAAATATGAGAAAGGGGCTAACGATTTCTAAGAATTTTCTAAATGGAATATAAAAAATAGAGACACATGTTTATATCCATGTGTGAAGTGTTTGAATATGAGAAAGTTGAGATACATATAAATAAAATACCATCCGATTTTTTATGGTTTTAATCATAAAGATACATTCTTTTCCCAATAGTTCCTATCTCGTTATATTGGAAGTTTATAACCCATCACCACCTATATGTATTAATAAAAAATATTTTAATATGTAATTGATGATTTATAAACCAAAAAAGTATATAAATGATATTGATGTTTATATGTTACCATTGATTTAGGATTTTAAATTTTTATAGGAGGAATATGTTAAAGAGTTTGATGCATACATGAAAAAGTATTTTATTTTTCATATTATGGTAATGTTCACTATAAATTATTTTCCTATATATAGAAATTTATTTGGATATAGTGATAATGGATATAAAGATTATCCAATTTGAAATTAAGGACTTTATATCACCAATTAAAGAATGGGAGAAAGACAATTTACATTTGTTATCGTTGATTTTTTCCCAATGGATCACCATTATTAAAGTTAAAAAATCTATTTAGGAGTTTACAAGAGTATGATTCCGCCCACAAACTTTTTCAATATAATAATGTTATAACAAGGAGAAAAACATCTATGTCACATATGGGAAGGTATACAGTTCGAATCATAAAAAAATACATGGAATAAATGATCCATATTATTCAATCTACCTTATTGGATATTTTTAGAGGTAAAACGTTACATTAATGTTATACATATTGATAAAAACATATGGAATAGTTTGATTGTAACTTTGTTACCCATAAAATGAATAATAAAATATGTATTTAATACAATGTTTGACTTAATATGAATAGAATATGTTTGGGGTTAGCTCTCACTATGAAAGGAAAAAAGAACATATTTACCTCTAAATTGTTACACATTAAGAAAGAGTGAAAAAAATGGATTTTTGTAAATGTATTCATGGTATTCAAGTACATAGTGTATATTCTTCAAATTTGAAAAATTTTGTGTCATTGAAGGATTTTAATTTAATAGAAATTAAATCTCATGACTATGATGTATTGATGTAAATACTATTCCTATTTACATTGTGTTATATATTTTCGATGCCTATAAAAAATTATATCATCAATTTGTTCTACTCTTTCAATTACATTTACAAATAATTCATGGATCTAAATTTTTTAAATTCATTCGAGAATGAATCTTTCTTCATACTTTGTTAACTAAAAATATATTTTTAACCATTGTTTCATGATGTAATGGTTCATATGATGATTAATTTGGTGTGATAGATAAGGATATGTGACCTTATATTTACATTGGATGTATAATTTTAAATTATATATAATATTTTTGATGGGATATGTTATAAAGATGTATTGAACAAAGGCCTCAACTTTTTAAAAATATATATTGGAGGAGGTGGTTGAGTTTTATACTCATTAATTATATAAATTTGAGCATGTTGTTCTCCCTATATCTCAAAATATGGTACTCATTAGTGAAGGTGAGGGGATAAATAGATTAAAAGTAAATTCAATTGAACAAGATATAGTGATGTAGGAACATTAATAGATTTTAAACAAAATATGTGAGGCTTAACTATATATATCATCACATATTGTTGGATTGAAGACACAATATCCAAAAAAATTAAAATTGGGTGATGAATGAGAATAAAAATACATTTATTTCATGGTTTAAATAGAAATCCATCACTGATTCATCAACATCAAAAACCTTGAAATGGTCAGATAGGGGACCATGTGTTAATGTAATCACTTGGTATGGTTTTAATATTAATGGTCACATGTTTTATAAAAAAAATTATACAATAAGAGTACCGTTCAAAATAGTGGAGTAATATTCATCACTAAAGAAATATATTTTTCAATTGAAAAAGAAAAAAAACCAATTTATGTATTAACATCATATTTTGGAGTTGTATAGGATATATAGAAAATTTATTATACTAAATTTTGAGTACCAATGTTTAAGTGTAACTGGGTTGATAGTAACAATGGTGTGAAAAATATTGATTTTGGATTAATATTTATTGATTTGAAAATATTTTGTTACAAAAAAGAAACATTTATCATGGTGAAACATGTGAATAATATATTTTATGTTATCAACCTATCATATGATCTTAGATCCATCGATTTTCAAGTAAAAAAATCAGTTGGGTGATTAGTATGTTGATGAGGATGCATATGATATTTTTGTATCTATTACATGATTACTCGAGGATAATAATGATTGTGATATATAAAAGGAATATTATATATGAAATGATAATATAAAATGGATATGGGAAAACACTCCATTAATCTACCAATTGTCTAGGTAAATATCTTTTTTTAATTTTTTATGAAATTATCACATGTAAAAACACTATTTTTTAACTTAAATATTTAAATTTACAGATGTTGATTATTTTTCATTTTTGTATCTAATTTTACTTTCCCTAGTTTTAGTTAAACATTTATTGGTTGAATAAGCAACATTATTATTTTATTATGAAACTTACACATATAAAACACTATTTTTTAAATTGGATATTTAAATATATAGATGTTGATCGTTTATTTTTTTTAACATAATATTTATATTCATCAGTTACAGTTAAATAATTTTTGATTGAAGAATACTGACATCATTATATTATCATGAAACTTACACATGTAAATCACTATTTTAACTTGAATATTTAAACCTATATATGTTGATCATTTCTACCATTTTTAATTAATTTTTATATTTCTTATTTTTAGTTACACAATTTTTGGTTGAATAGGATCGATATCACTATTTTTTTGTGAAACTTACACATGTGAAGACATTATTTTTTTATCTTGGATATTTAAATAAATAAATTTTTATTATTTATTCACTTTTTTTAAATTTTATTAGTTAACATAATATATATAATTTGGTTTCTACTGTTAAAAATAATTTTTGTACTGTTAAAAATCATTTAATTATGATAAAATATTGGTACACCAAATTTCATTACACTCAACTATTTAAATGATAGACACAGAGGTAAAATAACATTTATCAGGGTATGTGTATATTTTTTATGTTAATATATTTATAGTAATTAAATTATTTAATTAAATTAAACATTTTTTTGTCAAAATTATTTGTAGCACTACTAGTGATCCTACTATGGGTGAGTCTTCTTCTCTATAGAAAAATATACATATAGTTAGGAGACTTAGGATTATATATTTACTATAAAATTCAATTGATAATTGGAAGAAAAGGTTTCTAATTGGATTTAGTGATAATAATAACCTAGTTAGTATAAATTCAAATTAGTTTAGGAGTTTTATAGACAAGAATTTTTTTTATAAGATTAGAATTTTATATCCTGATTGGAGGAGTGTTGACTAGACAAGTAAATAACAATTTTGATATTTTTATCAGTAAAATATCATGGAAGATTTATTTTTTTCCAATTCTTCAAATATTATATATTTTATATGACTAATATTTAATATATTCAATTACATATGAAGTTATAATTTCATGATATGAAACCAATTAAGAAAAATTGGTTGTCTTTTACAATAATCATATGGAGGGATTTTAATATAAAGTGTACTTAAGTTAATATTTTTGAGAATAAACAAAATGAAAACCCATGCCTCAAATATAAATTTTTAGATTTAGAGACATTATTTTTTTTTGTTTTCAGTCAGTGGGATTAAGCCTTTATGGTATGATAATTATTGATTCTAAAATAAATTTGTAAAATTATTAATTAATTAATTTATTACTTATTCATTTATTCTTATGAAATAGTCTTTTGGGAGATCTCACTAAGAGATCCAGTTTCAAAATGTATACCCTCATACTTTTTCACATGGAGGGTATCCTTTACCAGAGGAGAAAATGATTGCTAAATATTTTGATGAATCAAAAGTTAAATCAAGTAGTGGATATAAAGAGGTTTAGTTATTCCATCCATCTCCCCCACCCACCATGAAAAATGTAAAAGTAAAACAATTAAAAAGTTTAATTTTCTTACTAATCTATTAAAATAAGTTACTGATAATATTACAAGAAATTTATTATTATTATTATTTGAAGAATGGTAATTTTATTCACCATTTAATAATCTTCCCCATTTCTATTCCTAGAAAAACACAATGACTAACTTTACCTTTTCTAACATCTTGGAGCCAAGTTCCTCAATGTTTCATGACTTTGGACCATAGTCACAGGAAATGGACCATGTTATAAATCATCCCATTTTGGTTTCTAGTTTTTCATTATGAACGACATGTTGTTTCTCTCCTCATTTCATCACCCTAGAGAAATTCTAGAATATTTTTTTTATTTTAGACTATGACCAACCCACCATGGAATATAGATCCTCCTCATGGAAGACAAGATTTTTTATAAACACCACAACTTCTAAAATTAACATTATATGATATGAGTTCATCATTTTCCTTTTATGGATTACATTATGGAATTATAATCACATCTACATGGAATGATGAAGCCAATATTAACTTCAACCACTTACAAACACAAATATTCAATTCCAAAACTATTCCAATAACTTCCAAACTTTCAAATAAACTTCACATCAACTAAAAAACCAAGATTAACTTGATATTTAATGCATTTCATTTTTGATCAATTATTAAAAAATATTTTGAAAAATATATATATAATAAAATAATTATATATCATATCCACTTCACCTTATACTTTCAATAATCTCTTCCTTTCTACAAAATCCCTTATTTTTCATAAACAACTTTTGGGTCAACTTCAATATCAAATAGATTTCTATTCACAATAATACCCCTTTTTTATTTTTATCCATCAAACATAAATCAACCTTTCAACTTATCAATGAATAATCATTCAATCATTCTAAGACTATGTGAGAAAACACAATGTAGGAAACAAGAAATTTGAATAATAATTTCAAACCTATACATTAGGGTAACTTGCATCCACTTTTAAACATGAATATTCCATTTCTCTCCTTAAATAATCTTCTAAAAATTGTTATTATGCATGTTAAAAAAAATCCTACATACATACTCAATAAATATAGTGGAATAGTACTATCATTTCACCAACACACAGATATACTGAATTCACAGCTTCCCCCTTTTGAAAAATCCCCAAATTATATTCTATATTTTAAGGAAATATATATTCTTTGAATTTATGTTGTTATAACACCCTTTGAAAATGAAGATACAAATACAAGAAAATAGGGGATGAGACATCATACCCTAAAATTTTAATAATAATGGTTGAATTTTCTTCTTTAACCTCCATAGTTTAGTAGGAACCCCTTTGATTGAAAACTTATTTGATCATAAAAAAACTTATTCAAATTCTATTTAATATTAGGACAACTTTTCTTCTCTCCAACTTCAGAATGTAAAATGATAAAGACCCTTCCTTCTCACTACACTTCACTTAATCTTATTTTTCATAACATCGATATTTCTTTCCTAAAACTAAAAAATCTTCTTTAAATATTTCATAAAATATATTTATTTTACCTATTTCACTTAATACTACTCCTTAAGACTTATTCCTGAATATAAAATATTTTCCATCCATTTTGGAGTCAACAATCTCCAATAGATTTAGATTCACTACCTTGGTCTTATTATGAGGAAAATATTTCTTGATTTATTTTTTTCCTATATATCTTTTAAAACATCCATAACAATTTCTATTGAATATTCTGATTAAGAAATATCATGTAAAAATTATTAGAAACATGAATCTCTTGGTTAAAATTTACAAACAAATCATTCAATCGATCAAAAGGATTATTCAACTTGACATCCATTTATTGAATAAAATTTAACTTGAATTTAATAATTTATAAGATTATTAAATCCCTACACATGTCTCTTAGATATATTATTATGGATTTAAATTTACTTATTATAAACCGTAAACATCTTATTTTGTGTATGTAGCCTGTGAAACACTAGTAATGACCATAAAAGGCTAATATTATCACTAAATGACCAATTTTTATAGCGTTATCACTCTTATGAAATTCATAATTTGAAAATATTTTATGAATTCTAATTAAAAAGTGAAAACATAAGGATTATATACAAATTTTAGTCTATATTTTTGATATTTTCACCTAACTCTTCTCTTTACACACAATAATATATTTTACTTCAATTTTATATTTCTATAAGAAAAAAATTATGAATTGTCTCCTTTTGTGTGTACATTATCACTCATTTCCTCTTTTTTTTGATATATATCAGTTAATTAAATAATTTCAATATATTTCTTGATCATTTTTTTGATCCTTATTGATTTAAATAATCTATAAATCTTATTTCAGTGACAACACATTAATAATTCTTCATGATTAAGTGAAAATAATTTCCAGCGTCTCTTATTTGAAATAGGTTTCTCTTTGTCCACTATTCTCAAGTCACAACACATCCATCCTTAAATATATTCACCACAAATACTTTATTATTAAAATATTACTTTATTTAATTCATCACATTGTTGAGAGATTTATGATGTTGTGTTTTAAACCATTAACATAGAGAGTACTCCTAGAATTCAACTTCTATCCCCCAATATCCATTGAGCCAACTCCTTTGATTTTGAGTATTTAGTTATTACTAAATTTGAATAATCCTTCTCTATACTTATTTAATCCTTTAATTAATATATTATCAATTTTAATGTGGGATAAACACACAATATCAAATATCAATGGATTATTCTTTTGATATGTTTTTAAAGAAACTTCAACCATGAGAGATTTCTACTTTCCTTCCTCTTTATTCTTATGAAATATTTGAGCATTGTTCATACTTAATTTATATAGAAAAATGGTTAGGAAATATTCATCTAAGTGAATAATCTGATCACATATCCCACATAATTTATTCAATACTAGAAAATTATTCATTATTTAAACACTTTAATACTCATATTCTTTTCAAACTACTCATCTTTTAGTGGGTTGAATCCACATTATATTTTACCTTCAAATACTTATATAATTTTTGAAACATCATAAATAAAACTAAAATACCTTTCTACATGTGTATATCCATTACAACAACAATAGTACCCAAAAATTGATAATTTTTTAGTATGAACAACTCACTATACAAACCATGAATATTCCATTTATTTACCTATAAAACCATTGATTCCATCCCCTTTTGGTGAAAAATATTTTATAGTGTACTTGAAATATCCCACTTTATGTTAAAATTTATCTTTAAGATTTACAGATTTCTTTTTTTAGTATATTTTAGATTCAAGCACCCATACCTAAATTTTTCAGAATTTTAGGTTTCACCTTATCATGGAAATATATTCCTTTTAATATATATTTATATATCTTTAGTCTTATTATCTATAACATCATGTATTTTTGAATTCATAGATTTAGGTTTCTAATGATTTTAGTGATCACTAACACTCTTATATGTTCCACTTTTCTTCTCACAACTATTCAAAATTTCATCATCTTCATGAATTTTTTCTCAAAATTAAACTTGGAATTATCTAGTTGATCTTATAACTAAATTAAATTATTCTAAAAAAATAAGTTACCCTTATTTTTATTTAATTTAATCCTTCAAACATTATTCAACTTCTTTTCTTCAACAAGTGAGATTCTCAAACTATACACTTCTTTTTACAACTGAAAATATCTTTATACTTGAGCTTTGTTAGCCTCATTTTCTATTTTAGGGACTTTACCATACTTATTATTCTCTTTATCAAGTTTAAATATTATGAAAAGAATCTTCTTTAACTCTCTCTTGATCATGAATTCCATGTATATCTATTCTTTATCTCTATCACTATATAACACTTATTCATTCACCTTGGTTTTCAAAAACTTCTCACCATGATATCGAGATGATGAATCACCTTAAACTTTACTATCATCACATTCATCTTCCTAAATATTCAAAAAATAACCATTCCTCTTAAAATTATAAAATTTATTTTATTTTCCCTTTGAAGGAAATTTACACTCATAGAGTATTTATGACTCCTTCATAAAGAACTTCCTTAATAACACATCCTCTTCTTCACTCACTATATAATTCAAATTTTTAAAATTTGTAGAAAAATTTTCAAATTATTCATACTTAAAACACTTCAAAGTTAATTTATCATGATATCTATCTTTTACTTTTATAAAATTCCTTAAGATGGGAAACATGAACTTTTCATACTTCACATCAACATCTTCCTCCAAAACTGATTCTTTACTTTGTTCCTTGACCTCCTTATAAGTCTTCATAATCTTGGGGATTTAAAAGAAATTTAATTCTCCCATTTATTATTCTCTTAGAATATGTGCCCTTAATTATTTTATATTCCACCAAAATTCTGTGAAATCCATGAAGTGGAAATTAATTTAACTCATGATCTTTAAGAGATGAAACCTTAACATAAAAAATATCCAAAAATATATAAAAAATATTTTTTATAATCATTAAATCCTATATATTTTCTCTATAAATTTTGATTGAAATTGATATATAATTAATTATAGTGAAGAATTCATCCATTGATACTCTATCAATCATATGAATGTCTTCGAATTAAGCATGCTATATTTGAAGTTTTACTTCCCTAACTCTAGTATTTCATTCTTGAATATTTCATATCTTATAATAGATTTATTTTTCTATTTTGATCCACATAATATATATAAAATATTTCTTTAATAGTGAGGAAAATATATAATTCCTTTCACACCCATAAATCTGAATCTTCTTCTTATCCTCTAGAGTCTTTACTAAACCTTCTACAACTAGAGTAAAACCTTCAGTTGAAATAGTAATCACTTCCATACCCAATGAAAGAAAGTATGAAAAAATCATTTACATTAAAATAATTTTAATTTTTTTTCATAAATTGTGTGGAATCTGTTGTTATTTATTTAATTTATATAATCCAATATGAAAAAAAAATTCAGATTCAATAACAACAACATTCAGAGAGAAATTCTTATAATATATTCAAATTGCCTTGATGTATTTAAAGGGAACCTTATGTTTTGATACCAATTTTGGAGGACATAACAACCAATTTAGTGTGGTATTATAATGAGTATTTAATGATGGGTATGAGTGAATTGGTGGATATAATTCTTTTAAAATTCTTACCCCAAATCAAACTTCATCACTTTCTAAGAAGATAAGAAACAAGCTATCACCAATATTTTTTCTTAATCAACAAAACTTTTTATGTAAATAAATTTATTTTATAAATTTAATATGGACATAAAAAAACATAGTGATATATATAGTTTTATATTAAAAACAAATGGATACATATTTAGCATGGCATAGAATCATGCATTTCCATATGATCCACTAGTCTCTCCAAATTGGTTACATTGAGTAGGGTCTATCCTTGATCCCATGAGTGTAAAAATGTATCCCAAGAAGTTTAAAATTATCCCATAAACTATATAATATATATTAAAATAAATAATATCAATGTTCCTTCAAAGTCACTAAGAGTCTTTGAATCCACTATTAATTGAGTAACTCCTCATCTTCTCCTATTTGATCATTGAAACTCTAGAATTTAAAAATCTGACACTTCATCTAGAACACCCAACATCTTCTTAATTATTTTAATGATATATTTTTAATTATAGATTAAACTTTTAAAATCAAACAATAAGATCCAACTCAAGAACTCACTATAAAACCACTATAGTGTATCTTCTTAAAAAATAAATCCTAAAATATTCACTATTTAATAATTCCTATTCAAATACATTTGACAATAAATGGATAAAATTATTCATTTGGTTTCTATCCTTCTTCATTCCCACTTCTCGTTTCCCAATTTATTCACACTCATACCACACACACTCATTACTATATATTTTATTACAAAATAACAACCTTCTTCATTCAAATTTGAATTTAAAATTAAAATTTAAATACATAACTTCCTCTTCAACTTATCCTACTTTAATTCAAGACATTAGATCAATATAGGACATTTATCAACCCTTAATATTTTTAGGGGATTGAAATATTGAATTAAAGTATCCCTTAAACCATATATTATTCCACATCAGAAAATACACTCAAACATGGAATTATATTCTGACCATGGTGTGTTAAAATCAACACTACATAGTGACTTTAAAATTCTTAAAAAATGATTGGAAATTGATCTTCACCATAACTACACCCATCCTAAAATAACATAAGTCATGTAGTTTTTCTTCAAAATAAGGTATGTTCCAAATTTCTATGATATAGATAACATTTATATAATATCATGTAATGTTACATAGCCTTTGAAACCTTGAAATTAGTCTTAAGTAAACTTCAATTAATCTTACAAGAGACTTTATATTACTCTTATATGAGCCTTTAAAACCTTTAATAACTCTTAAAAAAATACTTTAAAACCTCTAATTACTCTTACATAACCCTTAACCATGACATAATATTCACTGTTTTAGTTCCTAGACAGACACATTGACTAAATTTCCTATTTCCAATAGCCTGGATCCAATTTCCTCAATGTTTCATGAATTTAGGCTGCATACACAACAAATGGACCATGGAATAAATTATCCTGTTTCAGTTTCCAATTTTTCATTACAACAAACATGCCATTTATCTCCTCATTTCATCATTCTAGAGTAAATCTTAAACATTTTTCTCTTCTGACCATTATCAACCCACCATAAAAAATGATCCTCCTCATAGTGGATATGAATTATTGTAAACACCACAACTTCTACAATTCCTATTTTCTATTTTAATATCCCCATTTTCCACTTGTAGCTTACACTATGGTGTGTTCATCACATCACTATGACATAATGAATCCATCCTTCACTTTAAACCATTCTAAAAACAAATATTCATTTCCAAAACTCTTCCAATAAATTCTAAACTTTTTAATGAACACCCCCTCAACCAAAACACAAATATTTACTTGAGATTAAATTTGATTTATTTTTTGATAAAGTTTTAAAAACCATGTTGACAAAAAAATACTACACCCTCATTACACATCATATCCACCTCACATTCTCATTTTAAAAATATCCTCCTTTCTATAAACTCCCCCATTTTTAACAAATACCTTTAATGGAACCTTTAATATAAAATAATAGCTAAGCCATAATATATTTTACTTGTATGGAGACTTATAGTCCTATTTATATTATTACATAGATATTCTAGGTACCCTTTAGCATAAAAGTTATCTTAAATTGGTGTGCATGTTTTATCTTCACTTTTCATATGTATGAATGGTCCATTCTAGTTTTTTAGTAGGGATTGGACATAATTTAGTTGAATATTAAATAAGTAAAATCACTTCTTATTATTCTCTATTCTATAACATAAAATTTACACTAGAATCTGATAATTCGAAAAGATGCTTGAGGTGTTGTAGGTGTCTAGGTTGCATTAATAGTTGATTCAGGTCAAGTTACAAAATATTATCATATATCATTTTGGGAAACTGGTTTTGATATTATCTAAGAGATAGTATTATCAAAACTCAAGAATTAATCCACAAATTTTCCGATACAACATAACTATGGTGGAATATTAAGTTACCAGGGGTAGTCTAGGTTAATTTTAGTCTCTTGTTAGACTTATACATATTACTTTATGTCTCATGCATCATGAGTAGGTATCTATAGGTAGGATCATATAGGAAAAAATTAAATGTTGTAAACATTCTTGTGTTTTTAATTAATTATAGGAATTAATTATAGATTTATATTAACTGAAACATCAATAATAAATAAGTGGTGTTTTCCTACAAATTTATTAGTGATGATTACATTAATATAAAACTTATATTTATTCATTTCGTTTTATAATCCATTTTATTGTCACTCTTAAATAAGTTTTTTTGTTCATGAATAAAGGAATGTTTTCTAAAGATTTTGAATTATGAATTAAAGTGTATAAGACTTGATAAAATGGGAATAAACAAGAGTGGGTAGGGTTTTTTAACCTTATATTCACTATACTAACCTTATGTCATTAAGTTATCTATTATTTTAAGGTAAATATAATGTGATTATCTACTAAAATATATATTATACTTCCAAGCTGAATACCTATAACTATACAAGGATATCATATGCATTCTACACATGTTATCCCTATAGTTTATCTTTAGGTCTAAGAGAGGCTTACATAACAATATCATGTTATAGAGCAGGGATCACCATGATGGGAGCCTATCATTGTAGATGTTATATGTGACTTTAAATTCATCACCCCCAATCTTCCAAGGTGATTCCTCACTATAAGAAGATGAGAAGTGGGTTGATTATATCAATTAAATATTCTAGAGCATCATGACTCCTAGGCAGTACAAGGTTTGATTAATAATATTTATGCTTGAAGGGGATACCCATGGATGGTGGGTTGTTATGGATGATGTGAAGAAAAATTAGGATTTTACCTAAAAAGGTTTATAATAGACATTTTATTAATAATTTTATATAAATACTCTTCATCAAGTTAAACATTTGGATTTAAAAATATTAAATAGGAGATAATTTCAGTGATGGAATATGTAACCAAATTTACTAATATAATCTAATTTACACCCTAATTGTGTTGGGATAAATAATATAAATCCATTCATTTTGATACAGGTTAAATGGAACTATTATAGACCCGAATAATGATTTTTAGTTTTTATACACTCATTGAGGTTATAAATAAATTTATTCTACCCATGATGGGTACTAAGGGAAGTATAAGAACTATTGATTTATTTTCCATCTGGAGCACCATAGAGGGATCTTCTAGTGGGATAAATTGGTTTTAGCAGGAGATAATAATAAGTTTATATTTCTTAGATAATCAGGGTAGGAGTGATTCTCCTACTCTTAGCCTGATAATACCATTAGTTTGATTATATTAGTAAGGATTATCATGAAACACAAATCCAAAAAATTATTTTTAATACATACATTTCCACCTATATGGTTAGTTTGGGAATATTTAGAGATTTTATAGGAAAAGTACATTATAGAGAATTAATTAGTGTCTTCTAAAAACCCTAATATCTCATGATAGGTTAGGTGGATAGTCAACTATAGTATTTGATCACCTATGGGTAAATCTAGTCAACATGGCCAGTGAGGTTGTCATAATCGATGGATAAATGCCTCTTATTTAGGACAACAATTTCATCTATAGGGTTAGCTTGAGGGAACATGTAGTATATATTAAATAAAGAAATATATGAACGATGAAGGAAAGTTATCTTCTATAGTGAGAGATACTATTTTTTGTATCATCTACATGTAAGATTTATTTATTTAATATAGTGTCCTATCATTCTTTTATATCTAAATAATTTTCATCTCTTTAGGGGTTTAAAGTGTAAATATACTCAAAGATGTTAAGAGGTAATACTCCTTTTGAAAATCAATTCAATAGGTTAATTATATGTTTGTATATTTATATTATGGTGGATCATATTTGAATTTTTAGAATTTATCAATCCTTGATATAAATTTTTTTGATGTTATTTTGGGAATGTATTGGTTAATCCAACTTTAATATCATGTTAATTGTTATAAAAGGTGGGATTATTTATCATTTATGATTAATATCAAATATATATTCATCAGAGAGTGAAAATTAAAATAATTTCAATAGAGCATAGACTAAGTATAGGTTGGGTATATTACTATAGAAATGGATACTATAATTCTTAAGGAAATTGGAGCTAAGAAGATGAAGGTTTTAACTCTTATGTTTGATCAATCCTCTGATGTTTTTTCTGAATATTTTTCAGGGATACCTCTTAAAAAAGAATTAGAATTCTCCATAAAGTTATTTTTAGGAACAAAACCAATTTATATTATGATAAATTGTATATATCCTACCAAGACAATTAAATTAAAAATTAATTTCTAATAATTTAAGAAAAAGGGTTTTATCAAACATGAAACTTCACCTTAGGCTGCACCGATCTTTCTCACCAATAAAGGTGATAGAATTTTATATTATTTTTTAGAATTCCAATTATTTAATCAAGTGAACATAAATAATAACTATCCATTACCCTATATTGATGATCTATTTGATAAAATGAAAGGGTTTATGTGGTTTTAAATGATTAACCTATGTTCTGGTTGTCATCAGCTCTGAGTGAGACTAGTGGATATTCTAAAGATATATTTTTGAGGATGATATGTTAAATTTTATTACTTGGTAATTCTATTCAGGTTATCTAATTATATTGTAATTTTAATGGATACGATGAACATTATATTTCATCAATTTTTTGAATACTTTTTTTTGGTCTACATGGATGAAATTCTTATACAATCTAGATCCTAGTGTGGGAATGGAAAAAATATTTGTAATGTTTTATAAATATTGAAAGGCCATTAACTTTATGCTAAGATTTATAAATTATTGTTATGGGTTTTATAAGTTAAATTTCATGGTCATGTGGTCTATAAATCTATAATATTATTATATCCTAAAAAGATAGAAACAATAATGTTCTAGAAAGTTCCCATGAATATTTTTAAGAATAGAAGTAGTCTGAGGATTATTGGGTATTATCATAATTTCATTTAAGACTTTTCCAGGAGTGAGACTTTGATAAAAGGATTAAATAAAAAGTAACTTAAGTTTTTATTTTATGATCAGTGTGAATAAGAATTCTAAGAGTTAAAGATTAGGTTAAACTCTAATTCTATTCTAATATTACCTTATCTAAGTGAAGGGTTCAATTTTTATTGTGATTCCTATTTAGAAGGCCTTGGCTGCATTCTCATGCAAGATCATTGGGTGGTAGCTTATGGTTCTTGATATATCTGGCCACATGATAAAAACTTTATAACCCAAAACATGGAGTTATCTATAGTTTTATATACATTAAATTAATAGAGGGATGCCATTTTTTAAGAGATTCATGGTATTAAAAATCCACAAAATACTTAAGTATATTTTTTCTCAACGATACATAAATACGAGGAAACACTGGTGGGATGACTACCTACAATATTTTAATTTTGAGATCCTATATACTCTTAGAAAGGGAAACAATTTTGTAGATTCACTTAGTCAAAAAACCTAGCCTCAGAAGGTGCATGTTGAAAAAAATGAATGAAGATTAAAATCATTTATGTTTGAGCTTTATTTGGACATCAATGAGGATTGTGATAGAATACACCCATTTTATATTGATTTGACATTATATACATTATGATTCTATTTAAGGAATCCCATATTTATGACTGTGCTTATATCATTATTTGAGAAATAATCGATGGTGGTTACATTATTAATGATTAGTATTAAAATACCTATTATTTACTTTATGTTCACTATAGGTTATTGATTCCTACTAGAATGAGGTAAGATATGATGAAATAATATCACTCATATAGGTATGTTATTTATTATGGTATTTTAAATATGTATCATGATACTCATATACAGTTCTTGTGGCCTAAAATGAAATGAGATATTTCTAATTTTTTCTCCCATTGTTTCACCTACTAGTAGATAGAAGAAGAACACCAGTATCCCACTGAAATATTACAATAATTTTCAATGTATATATAGAAATGGTTTGAAATTATGATGGATTTTATAACTAACTTTCCAGCATCACTAAAGATCCAATATATTATTTATAAAATCATGGATTTCCTAACTAAGATAAAACATTTTTTTTCATATTCAAAAGCCATATCCTATAGATGAGTTGAAAAAATTATATTTATATTTGATCATTAATCTTTATAGAATAAAATTGAGTTTTATGTTTAATTAGAACCCAATATTTACATCTCAGTTTTATCTAGGTTTGTAGCGGTATCTCATTTCTCATGTAAAAATGAGTATATATTACCACCCCTAGACTAATGGTCAGTCCAAGTGAACTATTAATTTTATTAAGGATATGTTTTGAGCCTATATTCCTAACTTTTGTAGTTCATGTAAAGATAACCTATCATTTGTAAATTTTCCAACAATAAAAATATTAGTCTTATATTTAGATGGAACCTTTTAAGGCCCTCTATGGTTTTCTTTGTCATTATCCACTATGTCAGGATGAGATTAGATAATCATCCTTAATTGGAAAAATAATAGTTTAGGGGATGAAAAAGTAGGTAAAGTAACATATTAGAGCCAAAAAAATCCTTATGTTTATTATAGTATAAGTCCCTTTGAATTAAAGGTTGGCGATCAAGTTTTCCTCCAAGTTTCTTTATGATTGGTTCACTGAAGGATTGAAAAGAAGGGTAAGATAACCCATTGATTTGTTAGACTATTTGAAATCTTGTATTTTATTAGATAAAAGTCATAAAATATTGACTTACCTTATAAATTTAGTGATATGAATAATGTCTTCCATGTTTCAAAATTCACGAGATATATACAAAACCTTATACATGTAATTTGTTTTGGAGATATTTAGTTAGAGGAAAATGGTTCCTATGTGGAAAAACCTAAATATATTATCAATTAGAGTGAAAAGGTTCTTCAGATAAAATTTAATCCTTTAGTTAATGTGTGATGAAAACATGGGAAGTTTCATGATGAATCTTAGGATTGAGGGGTTAAAATTAAATCTCAATGGCTGAACTTGTTTCCTCAGAAGGATTATTAAAGATTATTGGGAATAATAATTCTGATGGTGAGTATTTTTTAATAATACACATCTTTATAAGTCAATATTTTCATTATTTTTCAGTTATTTGGTTCATAAATTAATAAAATTTTATGTTTACAAAGCATTAGAGGAAATTGAATAGAAGTTTAAAGGAGAAAAATATGCAGGTGTAGAAGCACCAAGTACCCTATAAAAGGAGCAACACCCCATGATTTCAGAATATATTTTCCTCTTAAATAAATTTGATGAATTTTATATCTTATTATTCATAAAACACCAAACTTTGGTTAATAATAAAATACATTATGAAAATGATAAAATAATTTATTTTATAAAATAAAAATATGTCTAATTCACTTAAGAAAAATACCATTGATTCTATTGAAACTATTTTAAACAATTTGATAAATTATGAATTTTTGTTAAATTTAATAATTTTGAGGAATGATATCAAAAAAATTATTAATGAAATAAAAAAATCACGTAATTACATACATTTAATGATTAAATAATAATAAATACTAGTATAATAAATATTAGCTTAAAAATATTTTGTTTACAAACATTGTTTAATTTATATGTTCTTTTATTTAAAAGATAATTTATCTTATTTTTTGATATTGAAATTATGAAATAGTGCTGTTTATATATGTATAAAATTAATTATCATTCATACATTTATTATCAATTTTTTATAAATAAATATAAAATCATTTTAAGGTAAAAGGAGATATTTTTTAGAAAAGTATTTTTATGTGAGTAATGTATTTTTACATTAAAAAATTAAATCAATCACTATTGATGAATTATTTTAATGAAATTTTTAGATAAAATATTCAAAAAAATAATTTTTCAATCATCTAATGATTTTCAATAAGCAAGTAATTAGAATAAAACCTATTTTTATACTTAATGATACATTTTTTTCTTCTAAAAACGGTTTTTGCGCAATTTGTGTGCAGATACTAGAATTAATTTATTCCAAATTTATAAATTGAATCTAATAAAATGGTTTCCATATTTGAAATTATAATCTTTAATTTTTTTATAATTACAATTTCATTTTTAGTTATAAAAATAAGTTACCTAGGTAAAAAATAGTCACTATGGTTAAGGTTAAATGTGGTAAATGGTTAAAATAAGAGATAAGAAAAAAATACCACCAAAAATTGTATAAATTTTGTTTTAGGAGTGTATTTTGACCCTTAATTGTCCTATATTTAAATAATTTTATTCCAATTTTATTTTATAATTACATTTATTATATTTAAAATTTCTTAATATTTGTAAGGGTGACACTCCTCTCACTAATAAAAGGACACCTGCTCTTCTCACTTCACATATGTTGATCACCTTATCTCAAAAAATATTTTCCCAAATAAATTCATAAATATCCACCCCAAGTAATATACATTCTAGTATCACAAAAAAAAGACCAATCAAAGAAGTCTTAAGGAGAGATCCAAAGAAGGATACCCAAGGAAGAGGCAACCCTCTTAAATGAATTCGTTCAAGTTTATTTCTTCTTATAACTAATCAAAATATTCTATAACCATTTAAAAATAATGGAATAATTATCATTATTATATTATAATTTTATTATTTTTATTTATAAATAATTATCTTCCTCCTTTCCATTTAATAGAAAATGAAAACATCACTTAATGTATGTGAGGACAACCGCCTCCATGAAGCGATGTATTTAATTTTTCATCACCATATCTCATGGGTGGTTATAAAATGGATTTAATATATATATATATATATTATTTAAGAAATAATTATTATTATTTAAATATAAATTGTTTTCTAATTTTCTTCCCTTCAATCCATTGGAAAATGGAAACATTGCTTGTGTGTACATGCTCACTACCACCTCCATGAACGACACATCCCAGTTTTTTCACTGAATTACATGGATGGTTATAATAATTTATAAAATAAATAAATATTATATTCATGACATTATTAACATTCTATAACCGTGAACAAAGTGAAAATACCATAACGTTTGAACCGAAATATGAATGAAAAACAGAACAATTAACACCCAAATAACAACTTTCACAAATAATTATTAATAAATAGATAATAAGAAATTATAACTGAAAGGTGTTTGGTAATAGAAATATAAATATGGTTCTAAAATGAATATATAATAAATTTAAATTTATTATTTAGGAGGTTAGAGTGTGTTCAACTAATCGGAAGACTGAGGTAATGTGTTATGTTAAAATCACACTTTTTATTGGGATTGTTTATGTTCCAATTTACATTGGGGTAATTTTATGTTATTTATATCTTAAAACTAAACTATTTTATTATATTTTGTTTATTTATATGGTTTTAAATTATTCTATCTATTTACACCCTCTTTGGTTGTCACGACCTATCCCCCGGGGCCCGTGCCGTGACTACCCCAAGCCCGCCTCCCTAAGGCCAGGGGCTGGTGACTAGCGCCGAAGGTGTCAAACTGAAAGTGGGAGGCATTAGCCTGGATACCAGTATGAATACACACACCCAACCAAGTCCCAAATCACAAAATGAAAACAACATACCACTGAATAAACTGAGTGCAAGTACAACTGAAAGAAAGTGGGCCAGAATACAAACCCAAGAAAAAGTACTGAAAACTATAAAGTACAAAAAGTGCTCTGATGGCCATCTGTAGTAAACCCCACCTGATCATGAGAGTAGTGAAGATACTAGAATATTAAGTAGTAAATCCTATCCACCCGGTCCTACTGGGCCCCGTTTGGTCCTAGGCCACCAAGTCCACCATCGTAGCGTCCATCCGTCCCATCTCTCTGAGCACCCCTATTAAAATATAGTCATCTGCACCAGAAACAACGCATGCAGGTGTAGCCCATGTAGGGGTGAGTAACACAATACTCAGTAGGGACCCAGAAACAAAAATAAAGAACACACATCAACTTCTCAAAGTAAATAATGAAACAAAATGTAGCTCACACAAGGTATATTCCATGGTAGTAACAATAGCATCATCAGTCACAAATGTTGAACTCCTCAGCCGTTAGAGAACTTCTCCTCTATCGAGTACAATGGGCCAGCCGGGTCACAACGAGTCGCTTCCCACTAACCTTGAACTACTATGGTACTCATCAATGATAAGTACCATGGGTATACTAGGCCACACAGAGTCGCTCCCCACCGTGGGCCGACCGGGTCACACAGAGCTGCTTACCACCTTGGCCGAACTGAGGTACTCCTCCTGTCGAGTACCATGGGTCTGCCTAGTCACACAGATATACTCTCCACCATGGGGAAACTGGGTCACACAGAGCCACTTCCCACTGGGCTATCCTCGAGCAGTCTTTGGGTCTCAGCCAACTGCAGGGTTCTGTACATAGCGTAATTGGGAGAACCGATCCTCAAGCCATTCATCTCTTTTTGACGTCCATGAAAGTCACAAAAAATCATGCCAAAAGATCCACCTCCTCGAGTGGGTCCCAACTCCACAAATGACCTGTCAATCGGACACATAGTTTGCAAGATACATGCATTTTAGTAACCAGGGGACCAGTTGTGATGGGGCCTAGTCCGACCTGATCGGACCGACCCGACCACCCGGCTCGAGGGTTCTACATACCCCGGTTCATTCTGATGGATTTGAATTAACCTGGTGTGGGTTGGGGTCAGTCTGGTCTGTCCTGGACAGTGGACCAGGAACAATAGGTCTCGTTGGACCCGGACCGGTTGGTTGAGGGTCCTGCCTACTGAGTCGCCTAGTGATCCGGCCTAGTCCAGCCCGCCGGGCTTGGGCCCGACCCATTGGGAAGTGGGCCCAGCCCAACCCGGTGATCCACAGGTCCAGCTTGCTGGAGGTTCACACCCCATCCAATTCGCAAGAGGCGAACTGATCCGCCTCGCTGGACATGGTCGGGAGTCGCATCCGTGCCCCGCTATCGCCCTGCGAGTCACCGTGGGGCACCTCCTCCGCTGCGGTCAAGCGATCGCAGCCCATCATATGGGATGCAGCTTGATGCCGCGTCCACTGCCCTCTAATGCGGTTAAGCAACCACGTTCGCCGTCTCAAGCTGCTAACTCGGTCAGTGGCTTCTCCTGCTGCGCCATAGCCTGGTCTGGCCGTAGCCTTTCATCTGGTGCGTCATCATGGCGCGCCATCTCCCACCCTTGGTCACCGCCTCAAGCTGTCTCTAGAAATCACCGGTGCCACTGACAACACCAGCGCACCGACAGATTCTTCTACGGACCACCGGGTCCGCACCGATGGTCCGTTCTTCATGCCGCTTGTGCCTGTGTTTTCCGAGGATCGTCCTCTTCCCCGTGACAGTCTCAAAACTGCCTTTCCATCGATTCGAAAGTTTGGACATGAAGAACACCCACGAAGAAGGGGCTCAGGCCTTTTTCATGTTGGCCTGGACCCTCCGTGTTAGAAGTTTAAAAAACAAGGGAGGTTTGAGGATTTTAATTTTAATAACAAATATAATTAAATCCCAGATAAAGAAACCCCAAATAAGTCACCCTCTTGCAAGAACGCACTGTCCACAGATTAAAATTTTTGTGGGTTAATATGTGTTCGTCATTTAGAAATGGACAGGGAAGAACAACGAATAAAAAAACCCTACCTCTTTGAAGTTCATTTCCATATGTTCATCCTTGAGGGGTTAAGACGTTGACGTCACTTTTCGGCTCCGATCTTCAAAAGGCATGACTAAGAAGATGAAGTTCCACCATTGTTATTCATTCTTTACTGGGGTGGAAGTCCATCAAAGGTTCACCAGAGAATCCTCCAATTTCTTTAATCCATATTTTCCCAGTGCGTCAAATTATAAATAGAAGCACATCACATCATCCCATTATGATGCGACGTCGCATTGTTACACTGTTTTATTTAAGAAACAACGTCACTATTATGTGTCATTAAAGCATCGTTACATTAAGAGTTTAATGAGCCATTAATGAGCCTCATTGATGTGCATCATCGTCACCCTGTCACTTCCCCACAATTTCTCCATCCTCCACTCCAAAGTGAGAAAGAAAATAAAATAATTCATTTAAATTATTTTATTATTTTTCTCTAAATGTTTGAAAAATAACTTTTTTTCTCAGCTGTTGCCGACCAAAGTTAAGTAATTTCTAGGTGAATCTTGGCGTTTTTAATTCAACGGTGCCCTTAGATTTTTGATCTGATTAGCGTTTCAAAAGATAGAAAATACCGTTTGCACATTTACTGAATGTACCTTAAAAAAAGTTTAAAATTTAGTTTCGGGCTCTCCGGACCACAGAATTACGTGCCATCAAATTTCACGGTCTAAAAAGAATTCCATATAAATAAAAAAAATTTACATGGAAATTATGAGACATTAAATTAGTACTCATAAATAATAGAATATTTTTTTTATGTAAAGTCGACATTATTTCTCATTTTTGGTCAAGAATATTTTCACTATAAATCCATTTTCTTGAAAATTATTTTATTGAAGATACTATATAATTTTTAATGATTAATAAAGTTATTTTTATACTATATTTTTATTTCTTTATAAATGTTATAACATAATATTCTTATCATTTTATAAATGGGTCATTTTTTACTTTCTTTACAAAAGTGTGAAAATAATGTTTTTTTATGTTTAAGGCATGAAAAAATTTTCCCAATGCTATCTAATTTATTTATCATGAATCTTCATTTACAAGTTTACATGTTTTTTAAATAAAATCATATTACTATTATTCTATAATTTTTTAGTTTTTTTAAAATTACCAAATGAAAAGGTGATTTATTCTTGTTTTCAAAGCATATTTCTAATGCTTTTAAAATAGTGAGTTTCATCTATGTGAACATACTTTAATGATAATTTTTATTTACTGGGTATATACACTAATTATACCATCCAATTTATTTATATAGATGGATTATGATGACATTTTAAGTAAATATTTATGAAATCCATTTCTTTTTTATAGTTTAATTAAGCTATAAAGGAACGATAAATTATTTCATGTTTTTATGGAAAACATATGAGTGGTTTATCATTATGTGATTGGTGGTTCTATTACATCCCTATTATTCATTGGGTGATGTTTTATATCTCATGAGATTAAAGGTTGTGGTTATATTAAGCCTAAGAGGATACACAAGTGGTTATCCTGAGCCCAAGAAGGTACATAGGTAATTAGCCTAGGCATACTTTATAAGGAATGTCTTGGTGTGTAGCATTGAAATATGATTTCTATGTTTATTTTTATACCAAAATTTTATTCCATGATCTTATGACATATTCTTATACCTATGTTATGATCACATTGATCATGATTCTTTGATGTTCTACACTCTTATGACTCATATATTATGTTAAGCTGATGCTTAATTCCTTGACTCATGATTGTATATCTATGTATTTTGTTATGATCTTTATGTTACGATACCCTTATGCTCATATTATTATCACTTATTATCTTCAAATGTTATCTCCTATGTTTACCCTTATGAAGTATCTGATATCACCCCTTATTGTGTCTCTATTTCTCCAGGATATGAAGAAGGATATTAATTATGATAAGTCTATAAGGGTATTATGTGAGAGGAATGTTTGTGGGAAATATTGAATTTTCTTATAAAATAAGTTTTTTTATGTATGTATTCACCAAATACACTCAACCTTTATAGTTACTGAGCATGTATTATTCTAAGATATATTGAATATTCATCTAAAATGATGAAATATTTAAATAAATTATGCTGAGTTTTCCTCTATTGAAATCAAATCAGGGTTTAGTTATTTTGGGGGATTAATTTATGAAGAATAACAGATAAAAAACTAAAACAAAATATAGTGAAAGTGATACAGGATAAACGTATAATAGAATTGTTTGAAAAAAGGTTCCATAATTTAGGACATATTTTCATTAACATATGATTTATTAATCTAATAAATTTTGATTGATATTCACAATGACCATTTTGTTTTTATTCAATGGATAGAACTAAAAGGAATAATATGGAAAATTAATGTAATGACCAATACATTGACCTTCCTCATGAGTAACAAAATGGAATGGGATTTGGGATGTAAAATCTATCAACTATTCTCACCCAGATCTCTCAAGATATAAGGAATAATGAAAACCATGTTGAACTTCCAAAAAACCAAAGTAAGGAACAACTCACCACTAATTATTTTATAAGACAACATATACCTTCCTCCAGTGGGTCCTTTGATCCATTAATTATTGAGTTATGGATCAATGCAATAGAAAAGATATTTTTTTATTATCCAGTGCTTAGACCATGAGAAGGTTATTTTTGATATGTATAATTTGGAAGGTGAAACTAACAAATGGTTGAATATTATCAATAATATGATTCAATATTAATAAATTGACTCCATGAAATGGTAAGAGATTAAGAATATATTTTTATAAGGATTTTACTCAAAATATCCACACTAAACTAGAGAGGTAATTCCCAAAACTAAAGTAGATGGATGATGAATCCATTTATACCTATGCGAAAAATTTCACCATACCTTCAAGATATGATTCTAGTTTTATCATCAATACTAAAAGAAAAATTAATCAATTATTTATTGGCTTAAAACTAACTCACCAAAAGGATTTGAATATAAGTGATCTTGATAGCTATGAATAAATCCTTTGGTGTGATCTCAAGGTATAAATAGATAGCGGAGACTCTCATTGTTCTCGTGGTTTTGGGATAATAAGAAAAAATTTTATTTTTAGGAGATTTAAATAATAAAACCCATGGAGGAAAGAAAATTAATTTTTCTTTATTCCAAAAAATATAGAAATAAGAATAGTAGAAATTGTATTCATGTGATAGGTAAATGATACAAGTGTAAAAGATAAAGTCATTGAGTATATGAATGTTGAGGAGATATGGGTGAAAATAAAGATTATAAAAATTCATCATCAACATTATAATGATTCAATTATATAGAGTTTGTTCATTATGCTAATAATTGTACCACACCAATGGTTAATTTTGATAATCAACATCAGTAATCTCCTCATCCAAATGATAAATGTAAGACTTATGTGATTAAAACCACTAAAGTGGGTCATAAGAATGGTATGGTTAAAGTTACACTTATCATATACTCTATAACTAAAAATTTCTTGTTTGATTTAGGTTCTACCCACTCTTTTATATTTATATAATTTTCCAAGGGTATCACATCACCACTTGAACGATTATATATTTAACTATCGGTGAAAAATACTAATGGTATGATGATTTAATCTCATGTATATAACTCCTCTTCAATAAATTTTTTTAGAATGTGCTTCCTGTAAGTTTTTTTATTCTCACAATAGTTGGATTTAATATGATTTTTTGAACTTATTGGATCTCTTTCCATAGATACCATATAAATTTTTGAATAAGAGAAGTCATATTTATTATCCTAAATTGATTTATGATCGTCTATCAGTGAATGGATAAATATGAACTTCTAATGTAAATTAAATCCAATATATGGGTCTTAATTTTTACTCAGGAAGGGTATCCAACACAAATGTTTGGGGTATAAACTCTACAATGATTACACACCTATTGTATGATAATGTGTTGATGTATTTCCTAAACATTTTCCCAGTCAGCCCCCAAATTTTTATGTATGGTTTTCAATAGATCTTATACCTAGTGATATATCAATTTCAAATAATCCTTATTAAATGGACCCAATTTAGTTAAAATAATTGAATAAGAAACTCTAGGATATTCTAGAAAAGGGATTAATGAACCCTAGTAATTCACCATGGAGGGCACCTATTCTTTTTTTAAGAAGAAAGATGGTTCAATGAATATTTTCATTGATTATTAGAAACTTAAAAAAATAAATATCATGAACAAGTATCATCTACCCCATATTTATGACTAGTTTGGTCAACTATGTGAAGATCAATACTTTTTTAATGATTGACCTTTAATTTTTATATCATCAATTTAGGTTAACAATCGAGGATATACCCAAGAAAACCTTCTTTATGACTTATAGACATTGAATTTGTAATGATTCCATTTAAAATTACCAATACCCCCACTATATTCATAGATATAATGATTAGATCCTTTAGAGGTTACCTTGATTAATTTATGGAATTATTTATAAAATATGTTCTAATAGATTCAATGATTAATAAATAACATGAAGATCATATGCAGATTGTGTTGAAGGCATTGAGGAAAGAGAAAATGTATGTTTAATTTAGAAAGTGTTAATTTTGGATACTGAAAGTCACATTCTTGGGTCGTATAATCATAGTTAAGGATATATCTATGGATCCTTCAAACACAAAGTTTATTGAACAATGAACTAGCCTAACTATGGCGAATGAGGTTCAAAATTTTGTTATATTTTCTGGATACTATAAACTCTTTGTGATGAATTTATGATAGCTATAAAATACACTAATATAGTTAACATGGAAGGAAGCCAAGTTCCTTTTTATATATGAATGTGAATAAAATTTAGGGAACTTAAGAGAATTTTTGTTAGTTTAATTATGATTACACTACCCTACAGTAGAGAAGGGTTTATGATATACAGTGATTTATAAAAGAAAGAATTGATATGTTTTATCATGGAAAATGGAATGGTGGTAGTGTATGACTCATGAAAATTAACGTTTCATGAGAAAAATTTATTTACTCATGATTTAGAGTTAGGAACAATATTTTTTTCATTGAAAATATGAATGTATTATCTTTATGGTGAAATGTGTGATATATATACCAAACAAAAAAGATTAAATTATATATTTATATAGAAGGATTTGAATATATTCCAAAGGATATGGTTGGAGTTGATTAAATATTATGACTACTCAATACATTACCACCTTGGGAAGAAAAAAATGTGTTTTATGCTCTATGGAAGAAATATCAATCTACATTATTTATAAAAAGGATGGAAAAAGACCCAATACTTAGGGATTTGTAGAGGTTTCACCTTAAAATCATGAGGAAATGGGAGAAATCCTATCTTTATAAAACTAATATTTAACTATCCATACATGTGAAGATTAAAGTGACACATAAGGAAGATGTGAAGCTACAAAAAAAGGTAAAAAACATTCCATAGTTCATCCTTGACCATGTTGGATTGATAAAGTTCAAGACCCAAATATGAATCCCTTAAATACTAGAATTAAAAGAGTTATTGGATGAAGAATAAAGCTTATAATTATCTATCCATCATGGAAGAAAAAATATGTATATATATCTCAAATAAAATTTATTGTGGTACAACATGAAAAAAGATATTGCTGAGTATGTATCTTGATGTCTATTATGTCAACAAGTTAATTTTGAACCTCATAAGTCCAAGGGGATTATGGAACCATTACCCATACCTGTATGAAAATGGGAAAACATCACTATGTATTTCATCACAGGACTACCTAATACATCATAAGGCCATAACACCATTTGGATTATAGTTGATTTCCTTAAAAAATTAGTTTTTTTTATTACTATCAAAGAACATTTCTTACTTGATAAACTTGATAGAATATACATTAAGGGGGCAATAATTCATAGAGTACCACTATCAATTGTATCTGATAAATATCTTAGGTTTATCATGAAGTTATATAGAAGTCTTCAATAAGAATTTAATACAAAGTTAAACTTTGTCCTTGTATATCATCCTCAGTTTTATGGTCAATCTAAGAGAACTATTCAAACCCTAAAGGATATTCTAAGGGATTAATCTATGTATTTAAAAAGTGGTTGAGATAAAAAAATTACTATAGTTAAATTTTCTTACAATAATAACTTTCAATCTAGTATTTATATGTCTCCTTATGGATATCTGTATGGAAAGAAGTTCAGAACTCCAACATACTAGGATGAAGTTAGAGAAAAAAAATCTATTTTGACCCGAGTTTGTAGAAGAAATGAAAGAGATGGTTAGATCCATTGAACAAAACATCAGGGAAGATTATAGTAAATATAAACATTATGATGAATTTTTTTGGTGAGATATTGTGTTTGAAGATAGTGAAAATAAAATCCTTTCAATATCTTCTTGGAAGAAGTTTATGATATTTGAAAGACGGGGAACATAGTCCCTAGATATATCACTCGCTTTGAGATTCTTAATAGTATGAAGATAGAATATTATAACTTATATCTTTTTATGAACCTATCTTAGGTGAAAAAAATAATTCCATGAATCATTTTTGAGTAAGTACATACCTGAACCTTCATATGCATCGTATTCAGTGGTGGTACAACTGGAAGATGATCTATCCTATGAGGAACAATCGATGGAGATTTTGGATCAAAGAGATAAGGTTATATGAAATAGAACCAGACACTTAGTCAATTTTTTATAGAATAATCATAAGTTTTAGGAAGGTACATGGGAATAATAAGATTCAATGAGGCATAAGAATCCTTATTTGTTTTCATGAGAGTAATGAAATTTCGAGGGTGAATTTTTTTAAGAGTGTAGAGTGTAAAAACCTATGATTTGAAAATATATTTTACACTTAAAAAAATTCAATGTGTTTGATATATTGTGATGTGAGAAACATTTAAATTCAGTTAATAATGAAATAAATTATTAAAATGATAAAATAAATTATTTTATAAAATAAAAGGGGTCCAATTCATTTAAAAAAATACCATTGATTTTATAGAAACTATTTTTAAACTATTTTTCATTTTTTTTAAATTTAATAATTTTGAGAAATGATATAAATAAAATATATTGGTGAAATAATAAAATCAATTAATGAAATCCATGAAATATTTAAGTAATTATAATATATAGTAGTCTGATAATTCTTGTCTAAACAAAAATATTTTGTTTACAAAAATAGATTTATTTATATATGTTTTTATCTGAAAGCTAATTTATGTTATTTTGAGTATTAAAATTATGGAATATAAATTTCTATACATGAAAAAATTAATTACCATACATATATTGATCATAAATTTGTTATAAATAAATATAAAATCATTTGAATATAAAAAATGATGTTTTTTCTAAAAATTATTTTTATGTGCATAATATATCTTTACCTAAATAAATTTCATTAATAATTATTAATGATTGACGATAATGAAATTTTTAGATAATATATTAAATAAAATAAATTAATATTCATATATGGTTTTCAATAGTCAAGGAATGAGAATAAAATCATTTTTATAGTTAAAGATACATTTTTTTCTTCTAAAAATGGGTTTTATGCATTTTGTGCATAGATATTAGAATTAATTTATATAAAATTTAGAAATTTAATCAGATAAAATGGTGTTCATATTTTTAATTATCATGTCCAAATTTAATGATAATGTTAATTTCATTTTTTTTCATAAAAATAATTTACCTATGTAAAAAAATATATTCATCATGGTTAAGGTTAAATATAGAAAATGGTTAAAATAAGAGATAAGACATAAAATATCACTAAAAATTGTATAAATTTAATTTTATGAGTGGATTTAAGATCTAAATTATCCAATATTATTAATTTTGTTTGGTTTAGTTCTACCTTCCTTTGATATTGACCTTTATTTTGTTTAAAAGTTCTTAATATTTACAGGGTGCCACTCCTCTCACTTATAAAAGATCACCTCATATTCTAACTTATTCACAAACTTTGGTAACCTTATATCCACCAATATATTCCAAAATAACTTCCCAAATATTCTACCCACACATTATAGATTCCTATCTCACTTAAAAGGCCTATCCAAGATGGCTTAAGGAGAGATCAAAAGGAGGATACCCAAGGAAGAGGTAATCATCTTAACTAAATTATTTTAAGGTTATTTATTCTTCCACCTCCTCCAAATATTCTATAACCACCTCAAAATATTGGAATCAATATCATTATTATACTTAAATATTATTATATATATGGAACAATCATTATATACCTCCTTTAAATCTAATGGAAAATGAAAACTTCCCTCATGCGTATGTGTAGACTACCGCCTCCATAAGTCGATGTATTTTATTTTTCATCACTTAATATCATGGATGGTTATAAAGACATATTTAATAAATATATTTTATATTTATTATAGTAATATTGTTGTTTAAATATAAACTATTATCTAATTTCCTTCCCTCACATCCTTGAAAAAAAGAAACACTGATTGTGTGTATGTGTGGACTACTACCTTAATGAATGACGTATATAATTTTTCATCACCTTATTACATGGATGTGATGGTTTTGGGTGTTATGTAAGCATGTGATGGGTCATACCATACTTACTTTATTTCATGATCGATGATCAATCTAAGATTTACATGTTGATAAACTCCATGATAAAAGGAATTGAATTAAAGAATACAGACAATGGATAAAATGATGGAACCAAACCACATGATTGTCACATATTATTTATAATTAATTTAATAAATTAAAGAATTACCTTGTGAGAAATTATTTCTTTGATAATGGATTTGAAAATGGATCTACGTCATACCATTGTTTCATTGTAGGAATCAAGAATAGATTCCCTCTATCAGTGATCCACATGTGTTCCACAAATCTCTGAATGTCATCGTAGAAATCTCCGAGTGCTAGCATGAATGATCCTATCAATTGCATCATTGACCTTTTATTTCCCCAAGAACCAATTCTAAATGATTCTGTTTGATATCTCTTGATTCGAGATTGGAAGGCGGAGTAAGATCTCTCTCCGTTTGTGGGAGTGTTCTTGGAGAAGAGAGATCTCTAGGGCTTTAGGAGGATTCTATGAATTTTGTTGTTCACAAAAAAATAAATGAATTGGGTCTTTTAAAAAATAATATAATTGAGTTTATATACTTCTAGGGTTACAAATAAATAATTTCACAAGTTCCCTTTATTATTTTTTAATCTTTTTGGAACCCCATGTCTATAATAATAATAATAATATTATTATTTCTTCACGTTATTAAACTCATGAATTAAATTAAATATTATTTAATAAAATAATATTCAATATATATTATTTCTCAATTTAATATTAAAATTAGTTCTCCATTCCTCCAAAATATTTATCAGGAATTGAATAATGATTATTTATTTAATAATTAAATTATCACTACATTATTCACCAACAAATAAATAAATATTATATTCACTAAATAGAAAATAAATATTTACTAAATATTCTATTCATATAATATTATCTCTAATAACTAGTGACATAATATATGCGATCAAGAAAACAAGAATAATTATTAAACCACATATGAGATTAATATTTATTCAACTTGTTAAATAATAAATAATAATATATTATTTATCTAAGATTCTGGATATACTTAGTGTGTGACCCTATAGGCCTCTTTCTCAGTGGCATTAGGTGAAAAAACCTAAAGCCTAAAGTTAGCATCTATAAACACACCATGGAACCCATAGAGAAAGAATTTAATGTCATAATGACATAATACCTCATATGGATGATCACTGTGTAATACAATACCTTTATCGTGATATATCTAATTAAGTAGGTTGCATGCTGGTGCCATCAACCTATGTGATTGATGTCTATTTCTTTGAATTTATAGAAATTGAAATTGCCTATAAAACACTATGGTAATGGATTTATTTAGGCTATATCATTTCCATCAAAGGGCCTAAGATATCAACTTCTCTTAAAGAATAGAAGGAAAAAACCCTTTCTCACATTATTCATTAATGAAATATTACTTATGATGCAACCAACATATCCTACCTCACTACGAATATATGTTTTCATAGTTTTCATCAATACATCAATGTACTCAATTTATAATACTAATTAATAATAATATTAAAGTCTAAGGATCAATATACACATCCACAAATAGGAACATCCAATGACATATATATATTTGGTTTTTCTACTAGTGGGTCTCATTCTCATAATATCAATGAATATTACCAAGGGTGTACACTATGGGAAGGCGAATAAAAGTTTTATGAGTCTCCAAACCTAATATCCTGTATCATTTTTGTCCTTAAAATTATTTTATTTGGCTATAGAACATATATTTAATAATACTGTCATGACACTTCTGAGTTATCATCATTTTGGAGAACTGCTATGACTTTTCAGTGCGAAAACTAATCTTATGACATTATCACATAAAGTTTCATGTAGAAGAAAAATTATGATGTGATAAGAAGTTTATTCATATTTTTAAAAATGAATATAGGTTATTATAAAGTACACAGAATTTGGTTCTCTGGAACCAACTTCAACAGACTACCACTTGCACTTGAGCCAACTACTAACAACCTTCAGTCCATTATCTCTCACATGATACTCATGATTTTGCTGAGATAGTCCTTTATTCAAGGTTCCCACCACATTTTATTCTATGGTAACTCTTCTTACTATAACTTCACCCCTCTGAGAAAAAGAACTCAATAGATGATACTTTTAAAGTATGTGCTTTGTCCTTTAGTATGACCATGACTCTTTTTCAAGATCCACCACTGAAATATTATGACAATAAAATGTGATAGGGTATTTAAATCTAGGTACCACATCAAGATCCTAGAAAATTTTTGTATCCAAAAATCTTCCTTGTCTATATCAGAAGCCTCTATATACTTAGACTCCATTGTAGAATCAACAACAATTGGCTACTTTGATCTCTTCTAGCTCATACCTCCTCCATTGAGATAGAAAACACATCCTGTATAAGAATTGAAATCATTCTAATCTATTTTAAAACTAGCATTAGTATAACCCCTGATGACTAGCTCCTCATCTCCTCTATACACTAGAAACATATCCTTATTTCTTCTCAGAATCATGAGGATAGCCACAACAACAGACCATTTATTTCTCTAGGATCTAATTGATATCTTCCAACCATGATCAATGCATATGAAACATAAAATCTAGTACATTTTATGACATACATGATTGATCCTATCGCTAAAGCCTATGATATATTACTCATTCTATATTTTCCTTATTGTGACTTGCGACACATTTTCTTATAAAGATGTATACCATGTGAAACTGGAACTAATTCCCTCTTGGATTATTCAATACTAAATATCTTTAGTATCTAATCAATATATGTACTTTTACTTAGTCCAAGTAGACTCTTGTATCTATCATGAATGATCTTGATCACTAGAATATAGGATTCTTCACCTAATTCCTTCATTGAGAAACACTTGTTTAACCAATCCTTAATAGACTATAAGATTGGTATGTCATTTCCAATAAGTAAAATGTCATAAACATATACTACTAGGATAATTATTGCATCACCACTAAAAATATTGTAAACACATGAATCACATTCTTTATTAATAAAACAAAATTATTTTATAGCTTCATTAAATTGAATGTTATATGACCCAGATGATTTCTTCAATCCATAGATGGATCTCAGTGACATGAAAATCATTTTTGGTATCACATGGAGTCACAAACCCTTTTTCTTTTGTCATATAGATATATTCTTGGAGGTTCCCATTTAAGAAAATTATTTTTATGTCCATCTACCGAATTTATATTTATGGTAAGTTGCTATAATAAGTAGAATTATGATGGATTTAAACATGGAAATCAGTGAAAAGGTCTCATCATAGTCAATTAATTGAAACTGTTTAAAACCTTTATCCACTAAACTTTATTTATAGGTATTTAATTTACATTACATATCCAATTTTCTCTTGAATACCCATTTTACCTCTATGATATTTACATCAACTGGCGCATATAATAGAACCCAAAATTGGTTCTGATACATGGAATCCATTTCATAAGTCATGGCTTCTTGCCATCTTGAAACTTCTGAGCTCTCTACTAACTCTTTTTTGGTGAGAGGTTCATTATTATTAACCAATAACAAGTCAACATATTTTATTACCAGAAAATAATATCTTTATAGTTCTCTTACCTCTCTAGTTATCTTATACAGTACTTGTGTTTTAGGAGCTACTTCTTACACATGGACCTATGTAATCTATTACTGTACCATTTCTTGTGTATCTTTAGCATAAACTTAATTAAATTTAATCTTTCTCTCACTATCATTTTTGAGGATGTTCTCCATCTAAATAAATACAAGTTGTATGATGACAATTACTTTCTTGTCAAAGGGGTTATATAGGTAGTATCCATTTATTTCTTTAGGATACCCTATAAAGATACAATTTGTACTCTGGGGTGCTAGTTTGTTGCATGATAAATCCTTAAAAAATGATTCACAACCCCATACATGTGTATGAAATAAAATGGGTTTCTTTCCACTTTATAACTCAAAGGGAATTCCATTTTCTATTTTAGTTGGTACTCAGTTTAGTGTGTATGCCACATTTTTTAATGCATATACTCAAAAGGATAATGGAAGATCTTTATGAATCATCATAGACCTTATAATGTCTATTAAGGTATGGTTCCTCCTTTCATTAACACCATTATCTACTTCATTATTGAATTATTTGAATTTATCAAAGTACTTGAGTTTATACCTCATCAATTAGACATATCCATATCTACTGAATCCATCAATAAAAGTTATCAAGTAAGAATACCCACCTGTAGCTTCCATTAGAAGTGGTCCACACACATCAATTTTTACCAATCCTATAAGCCCTGTGGACCTTTCAACCTATCCACTAAATGACGGTTTGTTCATTTTTACTTGTAAAAAATAATGACATATTTTAAGTGGTTTTAGCTCAGAAGAGTCTGAATAACCAACTTAACAGAGATTTGTCAAATGAATCTCTTTTAAATAACCAAGATGGTGATGCCATAACTAGGTACTATATGAGTCAAGTGAACACAAATCATTATCTATTTATAATACCTATTTTTCATAATTTAATACAAAAGACCATTATTTAAATGTTCCATATTATCAATTTTTTTGTCTTTATAAAAGAAAAAACTTTTATTCCATAACTTAAAAATAAAACCAAATGAATCTAGGAATGAAACAAAAATTATGTTCTTGATAACATTTGGTACATAATAAAAATACTTTAAAGCCAATATCATTCCCGTTTTCAATGACAGGTGGTAGTTACCAATGGCTAGATCACCAACCTCACACCATTGGCATCTCAACAATCCACTGCACCTATAGAAACATTTTTAAATCTACTTGGTTTCTAAATTTAGATACATATGTGAGCACCAAAAGCTATATCTAATACTAAATGTGTAGATATTGAGATATTACACTCAATAATAAATTCACCTTTAGCTTCCCCTTTGTTTTAGGTGTAGTTATTCTTCCAGTGGCATTTATTACCACATGAAAAACATACTTCCTCCTTTTCTTTTCCTTCCCTCTAGATCTTTCTCTTCTTAGAATGATGGTGGTTGGGATATTTAGAATTTTTATGAGTCTTGGGCCCCTTCTTTTTGTTCTTCATATTTTTATTCATCATAAGGATTACATGTTTGTCAGGCCTCATGTCCTTATCTACTTGGTGAATCAAAGTAAGAATTTCTAAAAGACCCTTCTCATTATTTCTAATATTATAATTAACAATAAAACTAGATAAGGTCATGGGTAGTGATGAAAGTATGAGATCTATGTGAAACTCATTTGATAATTTTATCCCTAAGATGTATAAGAAATCAATATATCCAATAAAATTGAATACATGATCCCTAACTAGCACTGAATCTCAAAGATTAGTTGTAAACAGAGCATTAGATATCTCATATCTCTCTTGTCTTTCCTTCTCTTGATATTTACCCCGAAGGTGAGACATCATTCTATACACATCCTTGTCCTCATGTTTCTTCAAAATATTAGTTGACATGGATGATGGAATGAGACACTGAACATATGTAGAATCATTTAAATGTTTCTCATAGAGAGATAACTCTTCATCACTATCCATATTACTAGGTGCATCAGGAATAGGTTCTTCCAACACATAAAATTTCTTTTCATGGTGTAAAATAACGTGTAAGCGCCTTTTCAATTCTTGTAAATTTGTGCTGGTGAGAAGGTTATACTTATCAGGTATGGATCATTGTGATATGTTTGAAGTCATTTTATTACTATTTCTATAATTAAGATGAGCAGATATTTAGTACTTTATTTCATAAAATTTAGCCAAATAAATAAATATTATATTTATTAATCTCCCACTATTTTATCGAAACCCAATAGCCCTTACCATTATCTTCAGAATATCTGTCTCTTGTACATTCTAGTGGAAAGGATCCGTATTACCCTTATAATCACCCAAACTTTGGTTGGTTGAGAAATTTTAAGGGTTTTAGGTTGGTAATCCAAATTCCAATTGCATTAACTTATAGTTCCTTGATCTGTTGAGTGGACTCCCCAATCCTGAAATCCTTAAATTGTATTTTCTTAACCATTTCCTCTCTATTACACCAAGTGTTACTTTGGAAATCAACAATTGATGTAAAATAAGTTAATATAACCCACAAATTTAAGTTAGAATTCCCTAATAATTGAAATCACCCCAACTTTGGATGGACAAGCACTTTGAACTATGGTTTTATTTTAACTGAATTAGTGGAAGGCTATACCGACTTAATATTTATAATTGAGGTATTTTATCTTTTATGAATAAATTAATAATTATTATCTTTATTACATGCTTATTAATATTAAGTATATTTAATTAAGTGATCATAAGACAATTTATTTTAGTTCAACCTTGCATTCTTGTTAATTAATTAATTCATGTGACTGCGACTGGACATCCATAATGAAATAACCATGAAACTTGATAGAAATAAAATAATAAAGTGGTATGATCATGACCTTCAACTAATGGTTATTTTATCTAGTAGATGATAAACTAAACTTCAATGTAGGGAAAAAACACTTAGAATCAATTATGGTTCATGTTACATCTTTCCACCTATCCACCTATGTATCTCTCTTGGATTGGTTTGACCTCAGCTCCAAACTTGAACCGTCTCCACTAGCTTGGGATCTCCACCCATTATATATGATTTTATTCATACACATGTGAGGGGAAGGGGTTTAATAAAATAAACCATGGGCATGTAGGCCCTTACATAAAAATTGGAGAGATGGTATACAAGAAAATAATTTAATTTAATAATAATGGTATGGTATAAGCTCATGATCATCCATACACATGAAATGAATCACACATTTAATAAAATTATCATTCAATTCTTAATCGTTCCTATTTAAGATAAATCTTTCTCAAATAAATTAATTATATTCTTTAATTAAGCAATTTTTTTATCTTAATTATAATTTGAATTTCCTTGATATTACCATCCATCAAAATTTTAAAAAAATTTAATAAATTTATTTAAAATCAACTATGTACAATAAAAATGTACCTTGGAGGAAACACGATGAATATCCATCCAAAATAACCAATGTTTATTATAATTATATACTATTTACTCATGTCACATATGGCATACATGAATTATCACATAATATCATGACATATAAAATCAATTTAATGATCACATGATTTGCATGATTCCTTTTTTTAATGTATCATGTAATTATTTAATGAGTAGAGTAATAACTATAATGTAAATTATATATGAAATGTAGATCCGAACATTACATAGAAATTAATTAGGCATTTTTATATATAAAAACAATCACATGGAAAGTCATATCAAATTAATAACCACACAAAATCACATGTTGATAAGGTTTACACAGTATAATAAATTAATTTTTAATTCTGTATAATTTGGTATAAGTATATGAATTGTAAAATCTAGCTATATGGTGTGTATTATTCTCACCTTCTATCCAAGGAACACACCTAGGGACTTAGAGTGTAACAGTTCCATAGAAAATATTGGATTACACAACATGTGGTATCCAAGTTACATGATCACTAGTCAGGTAGTCCATGTATGAAGATACACAACACACATGTGATTAAGGACTACATACTGTTTATGAAAGTTATACAGTGTGTACTCCAACTGACTATGTTATGGGATAGCCCATTCAACACATGATGTTTAATTAAATTCACTACATGTAATAAATTCACACACCCTAAATTAATTCTAAATTAATTATTGGTGTATTAAACACTAGTACACGATGTGTATTTTTAGGTTAGATAGTGTGTACTCTTGTGTTATCCAACTGGATTCTTCAGAACCTCCAGATGAGATCTTTAAATTTATTTTGTTCATAAAATTAATTGATTTGATTATATTTATGAGAAACAAAGTGGAAGAATCAGATCTTTTAATTCATATTTAAGAACAATTAAACTGGAATTGAAAACTAAATTACAAATACATAAATCAATAAATGATCATTAAATACTTATAAATAATTATGTGACCCGATCCGATACCACGTGAAGGTTCCGGGCGCTGTGGAAGCATGTAACGGGTCATACTTGACTTTTTTTTTATCATAATCAATGATAAATATGATATTTATACAATTATAACCACTAAGATCAATGGAATTTAATCAAATAATATAGATAATAGATTAAACATTGGAACCAAACTGCATGATCATCACATATTATTTAAAATTAATTTAAGAAATTAAAGAATTACCTTATGATAAATTCTTTCTTCATTAATGGATATGATAATGGATCTACATTTTACTTTAGTTTTATTATAGGAATAAAGAATATATTCCCTCTAACAATGATCCAAACGTATTCCAAAAATCTTTGAACGTCACCGTAGGAATATATAGGTTCTAGCATGGTAGATTATATCGCTTACGTTGTTAGTTTTTGATCACCCTGATAATTGCTTCCAAAGTGTTCTATGTGATCTCTCTTGAATCGAGAGTGGGATGTGAAGGAAGATTGCTCTCTGCTCTTGGGAGTGTTCTTAGAGAAGGGATCTCTCTAGGGATTCAAGAGGATTTTATGTATTTCATTGTGCATAACAAAAGGAATGAATTGGATCTCTTGAAAAATAATATAATTGGGTTTATATACTATTAGGGTTAGAAATAAATAATCACATAAGTTCCATTTATTATTATTTTTAATTTATGTGGAATCCCATGTCTATAATAATAATAATAATATTATTTTTTGACATGCACTAAACTCATGAATTAAATTAAATATTATTTAATCAAATAATATTTAATATATATTATTTCTCATCGGGCCATTAAACTCAGTCTGATATTTCTCCTAAATATTTATCAGGCCCTGATTAATGAATATTAATTTAATAAATAAATTATCACTTCATTATTCACTAATAAATTAATACTATATTCACTAAATATAAAATAAATATTTTTTAAATATTCTTCTCACATAATATTCACTAAAAATACTAGTGAAAAAATATATGTGATCTAGAAAACAAGAATAATTCTTAAACCACATGTGAGATTAATATTTATTAAACTTTTTAAATAATAAATAATAATATATTATTTAACTGAGATTCTGGATACACTTATTGCGTGACCCTCTAGGCCTCTTTATTAGTGTCATTAGGTGAAGTAGCATAAATTTCATGTTTAGCATCTAGAAACACGCCAAGGCACCCATAGTGAAGTAATTTAATGCTGCAATGACATAATACCTCATACAGATGCTCACTATATAATATAATCTATTTATTGTGATATATATAATCAATAAGGTTGCATGATGGTGCCATCAACCTAGTTGCTCGATGTATCTTTCTTTGACTTTTCAGAAATCAAACTTGCCTATAAAACACCATGGCCACAGATTTATTTTGGCTATATCATTTCCATAAAAGGGAAAGATATATCAACTTCCGTTAAAGAACAAAAAGGAAAAATCCTTTCTTGCATTATTCATTAATGAAATATTACTCGTGACTCACCAAATGTATTCTACCTCACTGAGAACATATTTCGTCACCGTTTTTTGTCAATACATCAAAGTGCGTGACTTATAATACTCATTAATAATAATCTCATAGTATAAGGATCAATACACATGTCTGCAGATTGGAACATCCAATGAAACATATAAATGTGGATTTACAAATGGAGGGTCTCATTATGAAAATATCCTACACTATATATTTCCATGGGAGTACACCATGAGAAGGTGTCTCAAAGTCCTATGAGTCTCCACCCCTGATATCCTATATCATTTGCGTCCCTCAAATTATTACATCTGACTATAGAACATATATTTTATAATACTATCATGTAACTTTCGGGTTCTCATTATAGTAGGGAACTACTAGGACCTTTCCACATGCCAACTACTCTTAGGACATTATCACAAACTATGTCACACATAAGAACAATCATGATGTGATAATGAGTTTATTAATATTCCAAACAATAAATAGAGGTTATCATAAAGTACACAGGAGTTGGTTCTAGGGAACCAACTCCAACATGATGGTTATAAAATTATTTATAATAAATAAATAAAATATTTATGACATTATTAATATTTTATAACTATGATCAAGTAAAAATCACTAGAATTGTTGAATCGAAACATGCATGAAAAATTGAACAATTAATACCCAAATACTAACTTTAACAAAGAATAAGAAGGTAATAAGATATTATAAGTGAATAATATCTAGTAATATAAATATACATATCATTCTAATATGAATATATAATAAATTAAAATTTATTATACATGTGGTTAGAGTGTGTTCAACCAATGGGATGGATGGGGTAAGGGTTTATGTTACAATCTCACTTTTTATTAGGATTATTTATATTTCAATTTCTATTGGTAGAATTATATGTTATTTATCTCTTAAACCTAAAATATTTTCTTCTTCTATAGTTATTTATGGGGGTTTGAAGTATTATTTCCATTTCCCCCACTTTATTACTCAATAAAAAAGAAATAATGTTTTTAATAAAAACCAACCTTATTTATCCTTTTCGGTCAAGAATATTTATCCTCCATATCTATGTTCTTCAGAATTATTTTATATAAGTTCTTATCTAATTTTAAATGATTGATAATGATATTTTTATAATATCATTTATTTTTTTTGAAAATGTTTTAAAATATCTTTTTTCCACTTTCGGAATAGGTAATTATTGACTTTCTTTAAAAAAGTATGGAAATAGTGTTTTTTAATATTTATGGTATGAATAGATTTTATTTCCATAATATAATTTATTCATCCTAAATATTACTCTACAAGTTTCCTTGATTTTTCAAATAAAATCCTATTTCTGTTTTTTGGAATTCTTTTTTTTAAAAGTACTAATAGAGTATGTGATTTCTTCTTGTTTTCAAAGAATATTTATAATGATTTTATAAAAGTTTCTTTTAACCATATAAATGTTCTTCAATTATCATTATGCTTCAATAGGGATAAACACTAATGATACCATCATCCTTATTAATTTTTATGGATTATGATTATTTTTTAAATAAATATTCATGCATCCCATTTCTTTTCCACAAGTTAATTAAGCTTTGAAGGAATGATGGATGATTTTATGTTCTTAAGGAATAAATATGAGTAATTTATCTTTATATGATGGTTGGTTATATTATATTCCTCCAATTCATTAGGTAATTTTTTATATCTCATGAGGTAAAAGGGTACAAGGGTTGTTAGACCAATCCCAAGAGGCTACACAGGTGGTTATCCCAAGCCTAAGAAGGTATGTGGGTTGTTATCATAAACTTACCATGTAATGAGTGTCTTGGTGGGTATACTTTACATATTATTTATATATTTATTTTTATTCCACAATTTTAAGAAAAACTATTATGGCATATTATTATGCCTATGTTATGATCTCATGGATCATGATTATTTGATGTTTCTTACTCTTATGACTCATGTATTACATTATTCCAATGGTTTATACCATGACTCATGATTTGATATTTATATATTTGAGTATTATTTTTATGTTTCCATACCCTTATTCTCATATTATGCTCATTTATGAATTTTAATATTAACTCCCATGTTTACCCTTACAAAAAATTTGACCTCACACCTTATAATGTTTCCATTTACCCAAATTATAATGAAGGATATTAAGTATGATAAATCTATAAGGGTACCATGTGATATGAATGTTTTTGGGAAATGTTAAAAAAAATTTATACACAATTTGGTTATGTATCTAGTCTATAAAGACACTAGACCTTTATGATTTTCAAGTTTATTATTGTGATATGTATTGACAATTCATTTAAAATGATCTAATATTTATTTATATTATGATTGGGTTGAATTATAAGGATACCAGGTACCTAGTGGTATCTAGTGTGACCTGTTATGGCTACTGGTGTTTCAATCAAGAACCTAATGGACTTATATTTTATACCTGATATAATGTTTATGAGTTTTTTTAAATAGGAGAAAAATAGTTATTTGAATTAAAAAATATAACATACTTAAACCCCTGACTTAAGATTTTATCTTCATTTATAATTGGGGTGCCTCCCATATGATCTATACTGTATTTTTATTTATCCTGAATGAATATCTATTTCATTATTGATCCAGATCATTAATAATTTGATGCAAGGGTTATCCCATAGGGAGATGAAGGTAGGGGTCAATTTTTTTCTATTTTTTTTCTTATATTTATTCACAAGTAAGTTAAATATATAATTAATCTTCAATATGTTTTGGAAATCCATCCACTTATTTTATTTTCTTATATATGATCATTGCGGGAGCTAATACTTAATGAATATAAAGTGATACCTTTAGTTTAATTTTATGATTTCATATAATTCTAAAGGAAACAACTAAATCATAGGAACTTTCCTCTAGACCTATCTAATATTTAGTGTTAGTAATATAATTATTTCCTATGGGATTAGAGATCAGGTTTAATATAATATTTAGTAGATGGACCATCCTTTACTCACTTATCATTGCAAGTGTATGGATTAACAGTGGTATAGGGTGGTGTACTATTATACCCAAAATTATTTATCATAAAATAAATCATTTTTATTGTATTTTTTTTCTATATGACTTTGATATAGATATGCTATGTTTCCATTCTTCTATTTATACTTTGTTGTAACCATACTTTTGTGATATGTGTTGGATTATCAATGATGCTTTTATAAATTGAGAATAAATTTTTTTATATAGTTAATATTTTATATTCATGTTATATCTTTGAAACCCCTATTTATTAAAAATATTAGTGGATTGTGAAATTATAAAGAACCACTTATGTAGGGCCTCAGACCATGGATAATGACACTTATGGAATTATGTGGTCAAATATATGATATTTATAAATGTGGTGATGTTGTAAAGAGATGAGTGGTGTGTGTGTGTATATATATATATATATAATTCTATAGATTGGGTAGAAGGGGTTTTCAGCTACAATGTGGGTAAAATGGGCCGACATGGGTACGCTAGCTACCCATGGGCTTGTGTACACCAACTACACATTATATATATATATTTGTATTTATATATATATGTATGTCTTTATGTATTTGGGATGAGTACTATGATACATTGGATATATTTGGGATGGGTAATGAGGTTCCCTAACATTGTTTATGAAATAAGACTTGATCTAGTATAGTAATTGATATAACTTGAATATTGTTAATGGAACATGATTACTTATTTATATGAATATTCCTATAAAATCTGGTCATATATCCACATGTATATATTGATTTACATGTTCACTATAAGCGATTCAAAATGTGGCTCAAAGTAGGTATGGTTTAGCTCCTTGGGGGATTGTTCAGCACCTCGAAACTAACCCCTACATTTATTTTAGTTTATTTTATTTTAGCACTTATGTTATAAACTAAATATATTTTATATTTTATTTTCACTACCTAATTTATTCTATTATTTAACACACTTGTTCTAATTATAGAGGGAAGGTACTAGTTAAAGGGAGTTATTAGGATTGGGAGATTGGATCTTAGGAGGAATTTTAGAGCATATGGTTGTAGACTCATCCGGGATGTCCTTGACTCTTTTTAATTGTTATTTATGAAAGGACTAATTAGGATCCATGTGATCATTGAGAGGTGGAGGGGGTGAATAAGTGATCTTCTATTTTTATGTTTTCTTAATAAACAACCTTTTCCTTCTATTAATGAGATATAAATCTTTTGAAAAATAATAAAACAATAAAACCACAGGAACACAACTATTTACAGGGTTCACTACTCAATAAGATTAGCTAGTCCTTAGCATAGTTTGGAAGTAATCCAATACTACACAAAAAAATTGAAAATAATCCTTTTGGTTGATAAAACAAGAAGGGAATATACTTTCACTTGAATAAAACTATAGTAAAATGATAGTGCATGTGATCCTACGACATAAATATGATGTAAAAATGTTTTTTAATAATTGTAAGAACCTTCCCCAAAAAACTTCAGTATATTTTCATTATTTTACTTGAAATTTATCAACACTTTCTCTTCTTGTAAGTTCTTCTTAATTTTCTTTCACAATAGCGAGTAATAACATATTTATTTACTTCTATAGGAAATCTTCCTTATGATATTTTTTCATCCGGTATACATGATCTAATGAGAATTGATCCAATACCCTATTTTTATGGTCACTCTCATATGGTTAATAAAATCTATTTAACTGAATGCTTATTCTTACTATTCATTTGGTTGCTTATGAACACTATCCATCTGATACCAATTGATTGGATAAATTCATTATGAATTATTCATATTGATACCACTTCAATCTATTTTTTCTGATCGACTCTCCACTTCAGTAGCACTTCAACCAGTAAAAAAATAATCAGCCATATTCACTACAAATTTACTCCTTTATATAGGATAATTTTATCCAAAAATTTGGATAAGGCATGTATATTAAATTCAAATATCCCACTAAATTTTTTTTACATCCTTCTTGAAAACTTACTTTCATTTACTATATTTAAATCTCCTAAAAAGTAGGATCTTTCCTTAAGACCTAGCATAAGCGAATCTATTCAAACCTTCCTAACGTCTCTTTTAGAATCATGGATCTTTCATATGTGACAATTGGTAAGTTTAATGATCAGATTTGCATCATCACATTTAATATATTTATGAATATTTTATAAAACCCTTGGATTCTTCCATATTGTAAATCTCTATAAAAATATTTCAATTGATGAAATTTCAACTGATGTTCCTACACAACTTCATAGGATCCTCTCAAAATTATTTTTTCCAGACACTTCATCCATTTTATGAATTGTATCAAAAACCTTTGATCATTTCTTTTTCTTGGAATCCTTTGACTGGAGAACCTCACATGGTTACATCTGTTTGATCTCATAAAATGAATCTATCTATCCAATGATTCATATAATTTTTCTCGATCATTCAGAGACTTCTTCACTTTTTATATTAAAACAATCTTTTTCCAAACAACATTTCAACTATTTTTTTGGTTCACTAGATCTGATGACTTTGAGTTTTCCCAATCGAAGATCCTTCTTATAACCTTATACCCAAATAACTTACATCCAAGGTCAAACCATTGAAAATTTTTGGATGACTACATATAAATCCATGTAATACTTTCTATCTGATGACATTGCAAAAAGACCACTATTTTACACTTCTTAAAATTTCCTCTGATCAACAATAATTATAAACGTATGAATGATAAAAAATCATAACAGGGAATCAAATTGGTAAACTCAATCCAGTATACTTCATAAGATTTCATAGCATAATATTTTTATATCCATACCTTTAGCCAAAAAAATCAATTCTGTGAACACTATAGATCTTCATAGCATGCACTTGCCACACATGAATGTTATTCCACCCCTTTATAATCAAGCTATAATCATGATATCTTTCAGTAACCATTATGTTAGAAACTATAAGAATTGAAAATAAATATCTGTTTTGAATTTATTGAATGATCTATCTGATGAAAAATTAGAGTAAACTTGTATAAGCATTCAGTGCTAAAATGTTTTCTGATCGCATTAGACTAGAAGTGTCCGACCGATTAACTTGATCAGTTAGACTCTTCCCAAAACACTTAATCTAATAAACTTCATATTATCACCTTAGAAGGAAATGATAAGAATGAAAAATTATATATGTAAGATAATAAAATAAAATATTTTAACCAACCCTTCTACCTTTACCTTCTTATTAAAACGAATTTAAACTTCTTGGTCCCAAAAATCCCCACCATTTGAATTTTATTGTCAAATAAGGAAAAAAAATCACTAAAACATTGAAACTAAAGTAATATATTACTTATCAAACAATTATAATCCAACATGAGTGAAATCAAGGTAGTAAACAAGAATCATTGATCAATAATACTATTCTTTCTATAAGCAGTGACTTAAGAAACTTTTCTTACACCTCCTAATAAAATTTTATTTAAAACTTATTAAAATTTTCCTTTCACTTTGAAGTTTTATAAAAAGAAACTTTAAACTATAATTTTTTTTATATCTACTTTAATTTTTTTAAAGGAGTTAACACATAATTAAATCATAGGTTAACTCATTTAAAAACTCCCCTTAAATATATGTATTCCTTAAAAAGGTTAATAATATGACGATGGGTAGATTTAGGTTACAAATTTTATCCCCATTTTAAAAAATTATCCAAAGACAAGATGATGGAGGGGATGGCTTCACATACCTTAACCTTAAAGAGATAGAGGTTGAAAACCCACAATCAACCTTATCTTATTAAACATTTCCTTTAGCAATAGTTTAATGAAGATATTAAAAAATTGATCTACTATAAGAACAAACTCCGAATTTAGTTTATTGCTCTCCACATTCTATTTTATAAAGTGATATTTGATATTAGTGTGCTTGGAATGAGAATGTTACATAGGATTCTTAGTAAGATTTATAACACTTTGATTATAAAAACCCAAGATAAGGGGAAACTTTACATCTTCTAATAAATATTACAACAGTGTCTTAATCCACATAAGTTTCATTGCAACTTGAGTGGAAAATACATAATTAACTTCTATAGTATTGAGTTTAACAAAAATTTTCTTCATTATATTCCAAATCACACATCTTTCTTAAAGAAATAAAACATCACCAGATGCCGTTGTTCTATCATTGACACAACCTACCCAATCTACATCTTTATAACCAAAAAGATTAATCCTTACTGATCTATCATATTTTATTCAAAAATCAATTATTCCTTTGATATATTTGAGAATTGTTTTTCTATCCTTAAGATGTGATTATTTTGTATCACTTTGATACCTAGAACACAATGTAAAAACATACACTATATTTGGTATTTAAACTATTAGATATAACATGCTTCCAAATAACTTTCTAAACACTTTTGGATCAACCTCCTTACCTTATTCATATTTTGAAAACATTATTCCCACTGAAATAGGTGTGAAAATAGTATTTGAATATTCCATGCTAATTTTTTTCATAATTTCATTAACATACTTCTATTGAGATAAAAAAATATACTTCTTATTTTTAGAGATTTGTAAGACAAGAAAGTATTTTTTTTCACCTTGTATGGACATGAAAAACAACTTCTTCATCAAATTTGTAAACTTTTCACATGTTTATTATTCAATGCATATGAATATAGTGTCATCAACATAAAAAATTACAATGAGGGAAACCTATTGATTTTATTTTATGTATAGGATACCATCAAATATTCCTTCATATAAATTCAAATTCTTTAAGTAGGTTTCCAAAGTATAATACCAAGCTTTTAGAGTTTTCTTTAACCCAAAAAAGCCTTTTTCAACTTTTAAACACAAATTTCATCTTTATTAGGAATGAATCCATGGATCTATTCAATATAAACTTCTTCATCAAAATCTACATTAAGAAAATCCATTATATAATCCATATTTAATATTTTGTATATTCATTATACAATTATAATAAGAAATATTCCAATAGTTTTAATCTTTGATACTAGGAAAATGGTCTCATCAAAATCAATTCCTTTAATTTTAGAGTAACCTTTACAAACCAGTCATGCCTTGATTCTTATCACTTCACCTTTTCTATTTGACTTGTTTTAGAACAACCACTTTGTACTAATCACATTCTTATTGTTTGGTTTAGGTACATGTTACCATGTATTGTTATTCTCAATTTTATCAAGCTCTTCCTCGAATGGCCCAAAGGCCTTCATTTTTTATTGATTTTTGATAATCCACCTTTCAAGGGGTGAGGTGTAACCCTTACAAGGCTCGTAGGCATAAGTATTACATGGCCCGTCGGACTTAGAGGAATTCATTTTCCCGTAGGCTTCAAACATTACATACAACCCAGACTAACTACTTGGAATTTCTCCTCCTCAGCATCTTCATCGTGAAATCAACTCTCCACCTTCGCATGGCTGTTCGGCTAGGCATTCCCATGCATGCACAAGCTTGTCCTGATGGCAGGTGCCATACCCTCTCATTCTTGTAATCCGTTTAGCTTCTATTGTGGTGAAAGCTCCTTGCTCATCCTCCTTGTAGAGCTTGTTCATCATTGGTTGTCTGGTTTGCATCTGCACTTAAGGTGGCCCGAAGGCCTTGAGGTGGCCCGAAGGCCTTACTGACCCAAAGGCCTGGGTGGCCTGAAGGCCTTAAAGGACTCAGAGACCAAATCGGTGGCCCGAAGGCCCAAACAGGGGCATAGTCTCGGCTGCTACAGTGCCAAACAGTACCTGCTACAGTTTCTTCTAGAGTACCTGCTATAGTACTGCACAATTCCCACTACAGTACCTTATACAGTACCGCTATAGTCCTTGCTACAGTACTACTACAATACCTTGAAATAATTTATCTACCTGGATTTGATCCCGGGTCTCCCAAATGCACTTGAAAATTCCTTACCAACTGGGCTAAGGCTCATGTGCAATTTTATCTATCTCTTCATTCTTGAGATCAATCCACTATTGATGCTCCAAATATTCATCAACATATTTTTGATCAACCCATGAATATAGAAAATTTTATGATACTAACCTTGATGTTATTAAAGTTTAAACCTATTTTCATTGATCTACAACGATTCTTTGGACTTCTACCTACTTCCTTATCCTAATATGAGATGAATGCAACTTTTTTTCATCACTTGAGATAGCTGAGTTAGAATCTTTATTTTTAATAACTTCATAATTTTTTTTCAAGATCATTATTATGTTGTTTATTTTCAATCACTATATATTATCATTCCTCCATATCTATAATTTTCTATAAAACTTTCTTATATTACTATTCTATAAATTTTATATTCGTAGTCAATAATATTTCTTGTTTCTTTATTATTACATCTATATCCTCAAACATTGGTAATATATATAAGAAAGATTCCAACAAAAACCCTCAAATCAAACTTCCCAAGATTCTCACCCTTGAATTTGATAATAAAAGGGCTAAAAACCACCCATATATATTTAAAACGTAGGGTTTGTTCATAATACATATCGTAAGGATTAATATTAGAGTTTTTTCCTTTAGAAACATAAATTTTGAAAATATACTGCCACTCCAATAGTTTTCCTACAAAATAATTGAAAAGTATAATTTTCTAGAGAATCTCTAAAATTTCAATTTTTATATTATCCACCATTATTTGTTATAATATTCTTCATATAATATCCACATTCCTGTTCTAAATATCTCCTGAAACTCTTAATCATTTTGAGAGCCTCTAATTTATGTTTCAAAAATATAATACATATAATGTGAGTAAAGTCATCATTAAAATAAATAAATTACTTATCTCTATTTTTTTATTTATTTCTCATGGTCCTACAAATGTTACAATATATCATCTCCAAAGGATGGGTTGAATTTATCTCAACTTTATTTTGCACTGATTTTGTAATTTTTTCCTTGTAGAATATGAAACAACAACAATCTCTTTTTCTTTTCATGTCGAGAATATCACAAATAATTTCCATATTTTTTAGATTTATCATATTACACTAATATATATTCCCTAAAATTTTATTCCATATTGATTTTCTTTCATCATTCTTAGATAGAATGAACTCTATACATCACCATATTGAAATGAGTTTCCTTTGGTTCATTAAACTATTGTAATAACATTCTCATATTCAATATAATTAACAATGAAACCATCACTTTTGAATTAATCAAAAAGTCACGAAACACTCAAAAAATGTGTTTCAAGACATAAAAAATAAGGCAATTTTAGATTTTAACTTTTCTTCCCCAATGATAGAAGATCCAACAACTTTTATTTTGATGGAATCATAATTTCCAAAATTCACTATCACTTGCTTATAATATTTCACATTCTTTGAAAACTTTAAATCTCTATCCATGTGTGAAGAACACCCACTATCAAATATCCAAGGTCATTATATTTTTTTATCTTTGATATCAGTTTCAATAACTAAGTACTTTTCCTTGACTTTTTCCTCCTTCTCATTCGGATTTTGACATTTGTTGTATATTTTTTTGTGCTGGTAATATGAAAAAAATATTTTTTCATGATGTCTAGGCTAATCACATCTTTAATAAATAGTTTCCAAGGGTTGGAATCTATTTTAAATCTTCATACTAACTTTATTAGGATGTATTTTTTGAGTGGTTTGACCACCCCTTAAACTCTACCACTAGTTTCTCCTGGATTCATTGAAGAATTGATGATTGAAATAACACATATTCATTATATTTAAAATGTATCCATTGTATCGGTAATATCCATTAAAATCATATTTTCCTCTATAACTTACTTATTGTTCAAAACTATGTACATGCTTTACATCATCATTCTTACCATACATCTTAACATTTTTTTGTGTACCGAAGTTTTGGTAACATCACGATAAATTATTATTCTTATTCTTAGATCTCTTCTTATAACAATCAGAATATATAGTAGTAGAATATTTTGGTTCATAATTTGAAACATTAAAAAATTTCATATTTTTCAACTCTTCTTGTTTTGGATATAGACATGGTATTCTTTACTTCATTTTCTTCAGACCATATTTAATTTTTTTAACCTTTATGGATAACTTTTTTTGATCCTTATGAGGTTTAATCTTCTTAGGAATTTCACTAACTTCTAAAATCATGTTTTGGATGTTTTTTATTCTTTAATCAGTTTCAATAAGATTTTATTGAATATTATCAAATTCCTTATGATTCAACAACACATTTTATTAAAAATTAATATTGAGGGTTTTATCATTATAAATAATATTCTTCAAATAATCAATATATTTTAGAAACTTGGATTTCTCTTCAATAAAATATTCTTGTTTTGTTGATGAAGAGTCTTCCTTCTTTTACTTTTTGTTCTAGTTTTCAAGTTTAACAATATTTATAATACATTATTTCAATTCTATATTTAACATAAAAACTATATTAATATCCTCATCTTATTCAGATCTACTAAATTTTTCACTAATACATTTTTTATTATTCACAATTATAAGGTGTAAATTTTCAAAAAAAATTATCACTGGAGTTTTCAGATTCCATTTCACTATCATCATATTCTTCGTATCTAGAAAAAAATTATCCTTTTATATTTAGAGAACATATTATTTTTTCACTTAGAACATGACTTGGATTCATCTACCTTGTTACTAATGGATCTTTTTTTACTTTATATAATCTTCATAAATTTCTTTATATTCCTTTCATCCAGTATAATTTACTGTGAAATATCCAATGGATCCACAGCAAAAGAACTTCAAATGTAACTTACCTTTGTACTTAACTATTTTTATTTTAACCCTTTGAGAAAGAAAATATATAAATTCAATAAATGTTTTACATACCTAATTTTCAGTTTTAGAGTCACTGAGTTCTTCATAGAGAAATATCTTAGACTTTCCTTTATTGTAAGTATTAAAATAAATTTCTCGATTGTCCTTTTCTTTGTTCTTTATATCCTTTTCTCTTATAATTTCATAAGTGATAAGAATTCTATATAGACCATCCATAAAAATAGTTTTATTATCTATAAAATTTATTTGGAATAATTATATTAATCTTTTAAACAACAATAATATCTTCCAACTTCTCATCAAAACATATCATGGAGTTTAAAATGTCATCAACTATTTTAAATAGGTCATTAATAGATTAATATCTACCCATTTTAAGATATTCATACTTTAATATCCATATTTATAACTTCACTTTATTTACTTTCATATTTACATCATATATGTTCTTCAACTTTTCTCAAATGGATTTAGCTATTTCAATACCATTGATCCTCATAAATTCTATTTCAGAGGGTGAGGAAAGTATAACATTTTTGGATTTTGCATCATTCTTTGGATTATTCTTATCTGTATCTATTAGGAGAAAACCTTCTGTAGAAATAGAGAAACCATCTATAATAGCTTCAAGAACTTCATATCCAATAGATATAAGATAAATAAAAATTATCTCTTTCTAGATTTTATATTTATTTCCATCAAATATATGAATCACCTTACCATTAATAGAATTATGAACATCCATGGAAACCTTCCTTTCCTTAAAAATTCAACAAATATTCAATGAATGAAACATTCCCTTTGATACTAATTGAAAGGAAGATTTAAAATCTGTGTGATTAATGATAAGGGTAAGGGTGAATCAGTGATCTTATATTTTAATGTTTTCTTAAGAAACAACCTTCACCTCCTGTTAGGGAGATATTTTTTTTGAAAAATAAGAAAACAAGAAAAACCAAATAAAAATTTTTATTTACAAGGTTGATAACTCAATAAGAGTAACTAGTCCTTGGAATGGTTTGGAAGTAATTATAAACCATGAAAACCACTAAAAAATAATCCTTTTAGTGGTTAAATTAATCTATAAATGTTTTTTAACTTGCATAAAACTATAGTCAATCAAAATTTCATGTGCTCTTTGCATAGATATATTATATAAAAATGTTTTGTAAAAAATATAAGAACCTTTACCAATAGGCCTTAGTATGCTGTCACTATGTTTCTTTAACTTTATACACACTTGTACTTCTTATAAGTTATTCTTCAAATTCTTTCATAGTAGTGAGAAATAACATCTTCTTAGATTTATATAGGAAACTTTCCATCGTAACTTTTATCCATTGAGTCTTCTTCACTTCATATATTAAAACAATATTTTGTAAAATAATATTGAAATAAGACCATTTAGTTCACTCGATCTGATAAATTTGATATTTCTCAACTGATGATCCTTTTTTTAATCTTATTTAAAAACAACTTATATCTATGGTCAAACCGTTGAAAAAATGTTGGTTGATTATGTAAAATCCCATATGATGTTCTCTGTTTGATGATATTTCACAATGAACACTCTTTCATACTTCTTCAAACTTCCTCAAATCAAAATAATTTATAAAAATTAAACCAATAATACTTTATAACAAGAAATCCAATTGGTACACTCAGTCCAACATAGTTCATACAACATTATAGCACAATATTTTTACAACTTCACCATTGGACAAAAAAATATATCTAGTGAACTCTATAGATCTTTATAGCATGAAATTTGTACACATGAATGTTGTTACCCCTAAAAACTCAAGCTATTATTAGGATATATTTCTATACTCATGATGTTAGGAACTATAGGAACAACAAATTAGTATCTAGTTTTAATTCACTGAATGATCTATCCCAAGAAACATGAGATCAAACTTGGATAAAAAATCAATGCTAATATCCTGGTTGATCATATTAGACTATTATCATGTATCTAATGAACTAAATATACGGGAATCTTTCTGATACACTCAAGTAAATAAAATTTCTTTGATCACATATGAAGGAAATCAAAACAAATTAAGTTTATTTATTTAATAAAATAAAGACTTTGTGAAACCTTTCTTCCTTAAACTTATTATTAAAACATATCCAAACTTATTGGTCCTAATATTTTTTTAGTTTTTATTTTTAACATATGTATTTTCATTATGTATATATTATAATGACCTGTTTCTTAACTACCTTGATTAATGTTACATTATGGTCTTAAGAAATAAATTAATAATAGATATAATATGTTCATGATTGAATTTTCAGTTTTGTTTGAGGATTTATTTTTTGTTTGAACATTTGATTTTGATTTTGAGTGATTTAGGATGTATTATTAGGGGGTTTTTGATGAAGGTTGAGGATTGGTATAGTTTTTAGGTTCTAGGTACCAATTAAGGGGTTCCACCTATAGGTGACACTAGGTACCAGGTGGAAGGCCACAAGGTACCCACTAGCCCTTGAAGTGGTCTCTATAGCCTGAGGGCGCCACTAGGTATCCAATGGCCCCAGATACGGTACTTGGTGACCTTATCTTTTTTGTGTGTGAATATTTTGGGTCATTTTTCCCTTCATCTTTTCTTATCTCATCTTCTTCTCCCATGACACATATTAACTCTAACTATATAATTGTCCCTTCTATAGCCCGTCCTGGACTCCTTTCCCCCCACCCTTTCTTATTTTCTCAAGGCGTTTTCATGGGAGATTTATATGAATAATATAATGGTAATATTACCTTATCATATTACTTTACATATTATATATTTTTCTTCTAATTTACCTTTCCATTTCTAGGGTATCTAAGGTTATTTCCACTAGAGCATAGTATAATTCACCCAAAACTTTTTGGTTTCTTTTTCTCTTAATTTAAGAAGGATCATATTGGTTGACCACTCACCATTTATTACCATTTTGTTTGAATGAGTTTGAGGATTTATTTATTCTAGGTATTTCCAAATTTTAGGTTGAATTTTGGATATGTTTATTTAGAGTTATTTGGGGCTTATGGTATCTATATTTTTAGAGAAATTTGAATACATTATTTTTTGGTTTTATATGATATTTTATTGATCTTTAATTGTTGAAGTTATGTGTTTTGGTTCCATTGGTTATGGAATATGGTTTAAAGGTTTTAGGGTCATACCTATGGTAATATAAAGTAGGTTAATCTTTACATTAATTTTGGTAGTTGGTTTCAACTCACTGAGAGATTCTTGAATTATGACTTCTACATGCCTTCCTTTAGTTTTTCTTTTTTAAAAACTCATAAAGAATATTAATCACATTTTTAGAAAATAAATTAATGTTTTCCAGTGGTATTTTTATAAAATGTGTTATACATTTTAAATGGGGATTTTTTAGTATTATATGATAGAATTTCACTTCATATACTTGATTCTTCAATCTTTATTACACCAATTTTTATTTCTGGATTCCTATAAGACTTAATTATTTTATTGAGTTTCCCATGATATATAAGTTGGGTATTAAATTTATAAGTAATATCACCAAAACCTATTGCCCCAATGTGTCAGACACTTACCATTATATTAATTATGGGATAAAATGGAAAACCTTAGTGTGATGTTCTTAAAAAATTTAAAGGAAATATTGTAAGGCAAAAGTCTCTCCTTATCATAATAATTATTGGTTTATTAATATATAATCAAGGTAAAATACCTTGAGTCCCAAACATACTCAATAATAATAATCAAAATTTCTCACTTAAACTTGAATGAGATATGAGTAAACAAACTACACTTAACCTAAGGTTAATATGATGATTCAAAAGTGATATGGTGGCTAGGTTTATAAGGTGGGAAGATTTTATTCAATACGAAAATATTACTAATTAAAAATTTACCCAACTCGATACTTGATAACCACCATGGGTTTTATAAAGGATTAAAATATGTAAAGTTTTTTAAAGAAATATTATTTTAAAATGTTTTCTTTCAGGAATATTTCATAATAGATTTCCTTTATTTATTCCTTTCCATATTTTTTTAAGTTTTCTTTGAAATTATGCTCTTAATTATTTTTACCCTCCCTATTTTAAAACTTCACTACTTAAATAAAATTATGTTCGATAAAATATCAATTTTAAATCATTTCATGTGGGACCATGAACCAATTCACTTGAATAATTTTTTTGAACTTGTACCTCTAGTCACATGTTATTCCTAGCCCATGTTATTATGAGTACCACCTTTAGTGTTCCTTAGTTATTTTCTTGTTTGTAATTATCACCTCCTATGGAAATGGTTGGAAGTGACTTGACCATTGACTTGTCAGCTTCCCCTTAGTATGCTATATAAGTTTAGTTTTTTGCCTTGAATTTCTATTGGATTGACTTTAACATCTTTGACCAACGTAGTATTGTATCCTATATATTGGATTTATTTACCACTTAAATCTATAATTATTTATTTTTTTATTTACTTAGACTATTTTACTAATTTTTCCATTATTATAATTCATGTTGACGATTCTCATGCTCGTACAATTTGATAGTTGAGTATATTGATCATGGTTATAATTTTATTACATCAGGCATATGGATTCTTTATTGTATCAAGAATGTTGTTACCTGATTTTATTAAGCATGTTGGGTGGTATTTTTAATAAATTTTATTTAATAATGTCTACTGCTTCATATAGATCATGTTTTTTTATTTGATAGTGAGTATGTGTATTGCTTAGATAGGTATACATAGGATGTTATTTCATATTTCACGATAATCTATGATCGTTATATTATAATTGGAAATAATTGAGGTTATATTAACCATAACATAAAAAATATATAAATATATATGCTTCCTTACTATATATAAATATTTTCCAAGATTAGGTCAATATAGATCATAATGTTTTTCCTTAACTGAGAGAGTTTTATATATTTCTATAGATAAATAGTATTTTTCTATTTAAATTTTCACTGTTTATCTTAATATCTATTTTTTTACATTTAATTATTAATCATTCCACTTATTTTATGATTCATGTTATCTACCGAAGCATTTGTTTATTTTTTTGTTTATGTTTTGACCATAGAGAATGGATTATTCCATGCACTTACATATTTTCATCTGGTATGATACCTATATATTGTTTAAATATATCTATAGAGAATTTATTGTTTTATATCTATACTTTATTACAAAGGATGAAAATGATTATATATCTATTATAAGTCCTACCAAGGATAATGTTGTTTTTTTAGATTTATTTATATTTTTGAGCATGTTATATCCAAATGGTGAGCATGTTGCTTGTTTCCCCATGTACCAAAGTGCTTCTAGAAATGTTTTTGAGAATGAAGAAGCCAAACATCATAGTAATTTCTTCTTAGTTATGTATGAGGGAAACCTATGTCATCTAGTATGATTAGATATGAGGATTCTGCTATTATCATTGAGTAAAGAAATCTTATTTATAATATTATTTTTTAAAATATTGGGAAAATGGTTTAATTAAAATTTGTTTTAAATAGTGATATCTCCTCAATAGATATTATTTATAATATTATTTTTAAAAAATACATTTTAATGTTTTCCAGTGGTATTTTTCATCATATCCCCTCATTACTTTCAAGAGGGATACAATGATAAAATAAACTCCCAATAGATCTTACATAATTTAAATAAAATATTATTACACCAAAGGATATGGGTTTTCTTTATGATTCTTTAATTATTAAAATTTAGTTATTTAATTGAAAATAAAAACTCTCTAAATTATAGATATTTTATGAAACTCTGAACTGATCACATTACTATTCTATAAATGTCCATGTTGTACCATTTATTCTATATCTTCAAGTGTTTTTTATGTGACTTCAATATGTGTGATACCTTAATTCTACACCAAAAAATTATATATATCCATAGAATGAATGAATTTCAAATTTCAAATTCAAACTATAATTAAATTCATAATCAAATCCATCCCTTTAAAAATAGTCCATAAAATCTCAATCATTTAATCATAATTTGGTATTTTAAGATGTTTAACTAACCAAAAAAACTTTAAATAATTGCCACATCAACAAACCTATTCAAATAATGTAGAATCTGTATACCACAACACATAACCCATATGTGCAGTGTGATGATATTGTTTCCATTTAACCATTTTCAACTTCCATATAAGATGTGGCGTGTTGTAAGTATTCATAGTGTATACTCATATTAAGTTGATAGAGACACCAAGTTTCACACTTCCTATAAAAAATCTTCCACAACACAATAAGTGCACCGTGACTTGGTCATACTCTTATTATTAATAGATTATGGAAAAACTATTTTCTATGGTGTGGGAATCACTGAATCTTGAGTGTAATTTTAATTCTACTATCCATCTCTATGGTATAGTATCCTCCTATATGGAAGAGTGTAAAAATTTATTATATACATTCAATCCTTTATAATCTATGGCATGGTCACTTGGATTGATGAATGGACCATTTTACCTTAATTATACATAGAAATTTTATTTATGTTAACTCTCTTTTATCAACCATAATACTTCATACATAGTTCATAAATTCATGTAGTGATACCTTAAACTATAGACACTATCACTGATGCTGACTTGCACTAGAACCCTAGTCTATAGTTCCATCCTATGTTGTGGTCCTACCTACCACTTAGTGCTGAACCATGCTGGGATATCTTCTACTTAGCCACCTTTATTGGTGCTGTAATTGAGATTGGTGCTACCTCACAGTAGTTCCTTGATCCTGTGATTATATAAGGGTTAGATATATTTTTTAAAACTCCAATAACCACTATTGTGTAGTGTACTCCCATGACTCATGATTTTTACTTAGATCTTCCTAAATTCTAAATTATTATATATTATTTCATGTACATTCACAATACATCCAAAAAGTCCCAATTGACAATAAATCCAATCACTAAATATATATCTTTGGTTTCAATATCTACCCAGTTGTATTTTTTTGTCACTTATAAATTATTCTAGACTTATTATTTACTTGAGATGTATTTGTAATTCACTCCCCCTTTAGAAATAAAATTCAAATGGTTGTTTAATATTCCATATCTCTAGAAACCAATAAAATTTCCTTTAATATTTTCACTAATCCTACATGAGACAAATATCAGTAGAGGAATCAAGAGAAACTATTAAGTGACACAATAATATTAATGATTACTATACAATCCTTTAATATCTATAAAAATCCCCTTGGATAGTGTCTATACATTTATTTTATAAAAAATACAATCTACGTTCTTTTAAAAACACATAAATTCCACCATAAGATAAAATGGAAAGAAGGTATATGATGAACCAACTTAGTATGAGAAGATTGGTTAGACACAAAGGTTAAACCTATAACTTTAAAATCCATGATACACTAAGTGTTTCTTAAAGATATCAACCATCTGATCTTGAGTTCTAATGAATTCTAGCCTCAATATATTGCTCTCTACTTTTTATTTTATAAAATGGAACTAGATCTCAATGTTATTCATTTGAGATTGTAGAAATGAATATTTAGAAAACTAAATAGAACTTTTTTTATCACATTTAATAATTGTTAGATATTATAAAAATTCACCAATTTCTTAAAACTATTACTTTATCTGGATAATATGTGTATTATATTTACTGGAAGAAACACATTCCGCATCTGTTGTTCTTAAAGACAAATAATCTCATGTCTTTCTTACCCAACCAATATATTTATTTCAAATATAAAAATGATCCTACACTTATATATTTTTATCAATAATTTCACCAGCCTAATAAACATCAGAATATTCTAATTAATCCATGTTCTTTTGATATTTAAAAAATAAACGATAATGTAAATTTCCTTGAACACAACTCATTATTCTTCTCATGCAAATAGATGTTCCTTATTTGGATAACATTGAAACCATAATGCCAAATATATAGCATAGAAAAATATCTAGCCTAGTCACAGTTTGATAGAGTAAACTACTAATCATTATTCTATATAAGGTTGAGCATACCCCCCACTTTCCTTATTTTTACCAAGTTTTGTTCCAACCACTAAAAAAGTTGAAACAAGTTTTCACTCTTCCATTTTGAATTTCTTTAAGACTTTAAAAATTTAACCTATGAAATAATTGTCTTCCCTTAATATTTATTAACTTTAATCCCAAGAAAATATGCCAAATATTTGATCATTTACTTTTCAAACTCAGTAAATAATTATTTTAAAAAATTTATCAACTAAATTTTTTTCCATTGAATATGATGTCATATGCATCTAAAAACACCATGAAATAATCATATTTTTAAATTTTTATATAGAAGTTATGATTAAACCCTTCTATTTTTAACTCCATCTACCTCAAAAAAATATCCACCCTTTTATAACAAGAATATAGTGATCTATTTAGTCTATACAAATCTTGTCTCAACCTTTATACTTTTGAATCATTATTTTCAAGAAAAAATAGAATTGATTATTTGATATGTAATTCTTCATTAAATAATCCATTTTAATTATTTTTTTACATCCATATAAAAAAATTTGGATTTTATATGGAAATATATTATTAATAAGAGTATAATGGACTCTATCCTTGCCATCGGTGAAACATTTCTTCAGTATTAACACCTTCTACCTGAGAATATCCTTTGTAAACTGATTTCTCTTTATTCCTAATGAATTTTCCATTTTAATCCAACTTCTTCTTGATGACCCAATTTATACTAATTACATTATGTTTTTTTGGTTTTTACATAACCCCCAAGTGTTATTTTTATCAATTTGATATTACTATTCATTCATATATTTTATCTATTCACTACTTATTTAGATGAGGTTATATCCACTTATTATAACAGAGCAATATGCTATAATGTTATCATTATTTGAGTTTTTATTGGTGTGGTTTTATTATTTTATCCCATATCTTTCTTTGTGGATCCATGTCTTTTCTCTTTTTAGCAATGTATTCATCCTTTAATTCAACTTCTAAATCCTCTTCATCACTTGTTGATTCTTTTCACAATAATGATTCATAACTTATTCTTTATTATCATCACATACTTTATTCAAATCAAGAATTCTAAAAATATTGACATATTTTTCCTTAACAACCTTGAAATCATTGCTTTAATTTTTTTTATTAAACTACTTATTGAGATATTTATAAACTTTACTCTTGAAATAGTAGCCTAAAAATATTCCTTTAGTTGTAATATATCTATATTTTTTTGATTAACTTATTTGTTTCAAATATAACACTTACTCGCAAAGACTATAAAGTGATTTATTGTTATATTTATTCTATTCCACATTTTAATGGAGTTTTATGTTAATTATGATTAATTAAAACCCAATTATGTGTTTAAACCAACACTTGTACAACTTCCTTCCAATAATAACATGATATTTTTCTTTCTATAAACATTTTTCTTTCCATATTGTTTACCATATGGTTACTTCTTTATTATACACCATTATTTTGTGGTGTCCTCAAAGACAATGCTTCCTAATTAACCTCATGTTTCTACAAATAATTATCTACCTCACAAGAAGTATAGTCTGTACCATTATCAGATATGAGAATCTTGATTGTTCTCCCAGTTTCATTATTTTATCTTCTTCAAAACTGCTTAATGCCCTCAAAGGATTCAATTTTTTTTCTATAAAAACATGCCACAAACCATTCTAATATAATAATCAGTAAACATAATGTAATAATTCTCACCATATGTACTAGGAACCTTCATAGGTTCACGTATATCAGTGTGAATTAGATATAGTTGATGTGATTCTATCTTCTTCTCTAGTTGATATTATTTTTTCATAATATTTATTTTTTACACATGAATCAACTTCACTTAATGTCATTTAAAATTTGGAATCCAAGTATAAATTTCAAATTTTAATGATTTTATATTCTTTTTTGGTTAATATGCTTGAGCTTATTATGCTAAATAATATTTCCTCCTTCAAATGAAAGAAGAAGAGTTCTTTCCTTTCCATTAATATGATATAAGTTTCCATTTGTTCTCTTAACTGTTATAAGATAATTTCCTGAATTTTCTTTAATAATAAAACCCTTTACACTAAATATAACCTCAAAAACCGATTCAAAAAGTTTAATAACACTTAATAAATTATTTCATAAACCATCGACATAAATTTGATGTGTGTTTTTTAACTCATCTTCAATGAATTGAGTCTATCCAATTCCTTTTATCTTTACTACTCCCTCATTTCTAATGCACACCGTACCATAAAATATTACATTAAAATTATTTAACAAATTCATATTTCATTTCATATGAGATAAACACCTTCTATCTAGAATCTTGGTCCCACTATTATTTGAATCATTTAAGGAAATTTTAATAAAATTTTACTCTTCAATATTATTTCTTTCCATCCAAGATATTCCTGAAAGTTGAGTATTTTGTTGATATCTTATATTTTTTTATATAATAAATAATATCAAATTATTCATCTCCAAGTTAGTAAAAACTATTTTTAAGTGAATTGGATCATATTTCCTACCACTATCCTTTTTCTTCCATAAAATGATCTTTCTCTTCTTCTCCCGCAATTAAATACTTCATGTAAAAAATTTAAATATATAAATTATTATCCATAGAAATAATTTCTTCCTTAATATGAAGAGTATATTCCAAATATCCTTTATTAGTTTCCAATATCATATCCCCTGAGATAATTTTCAGATTCACCATAATAAGACATAGGGTTTCTAAGAAATACACAAAACTAACACTTCATCAAAGGAAATATCCTTTTGTTTTCACCTCTTTACACATCTCTATATTTTATAAAACTTCTTAATTATTGGTAAGGTAACATTAGTTAATATATTTATTCATTATTATACTTCTTGATTATATTCTTATATTAAGACTTTACTTTTTAATTCTTACCATTATAACCAATATCAATTGTTCCCATGCTAATTAGTCTTTTATCACTAAGAACTTATCAAAACATTATTATAGATTTTTCTTCCCTATATTTAAAAAGTACATTTAAAAATTCCCAAACTGAAGATTATTATTTAAATCATTTGTTTTTATTTTTGGGTTGACCTTCTTTTTAAGAGAAATAATTTCTTCTTTAAAGGTTTCAATTTTCTTGAATTTATTTTTTATATATAAGTTAAGATAATCCATGATCATAGTTTATTCTTAAATATTAAATATGTAATTCAAATAATCTTCCATTTTTTATAATTATTCTTTATATTATTTCATTACTTTCCAAAAAATGATAAACTTCAAATTCAAGTTCATCAATATGTTTTGAATATTATTTCAAAAAACCTCTAATTTTCCTATTAATATTTCCTTTTTTAAATAAAAAACTTCAAGTAATACATATAGATTAAATTTAAGGTAAATAATTCCATATTTTGGATCATTACATTCTATAATTTAAATTTTTAATTTTTACACTGATTCCATTATAACATCTTCAATATCTAGGATAAACTTAGATTCAATTCCTTCTAACAGATCTTATTCAACATTCTCTTCTTACCTACTAACATGAACCTTCCTATAAAACTTATTACCACTTGAATGTCAAAAATTTAAGTTCATTCTAGATGGAAACTTATTATTCTATTTTATTAAGAAATCATAATCAACATCCTTTTCATCAAACCCATTGAGACATCTAAAAATGACGCTTCCAACCTTTCCCCCACAAAAAAAATCTATAGGTTTTTTTCCTTATATATTTATTTTATTATTTTAAACTTTCTTATAATAGGTGATAAGAAATAATAACTTACATCATAATCATTTTTATATTCTTAAAATTATTTATTCTTAATAAATTTGAACTGTATCTCTTTAGATAAATGTTCTAAAAAGTTTTCTGGGTTCACTCACATCTCATATGCAACCAGATTGCTATGTAAGCCATCAAGGGAAAACTCACCAAGATTATTCATCTCCAATGTTGATACTTTTTGAGTAACATAATAGGTAATATTTTAATTATTTTATTCACAATATCAAAATCCTTAATCTATTAAAAAATCCCATTAATTACACCAAAAAATTATTTAATTTCATTGAAGAAACCATCTATATCTCAGTTGAGTTCATATTTAGATAATAATTTTTTTCTTGAACTTGTGACATTTCATACATAACTTTGGTGTCAACTTTAGAGATATTAGAAAGTTTATCTCAAATACATTTTACCTCTAATCATTCTATCACCTTCATATATATCTGATTTTAAATCACCCCCAATAAGAAATTTTGAGCATTAACATTATCATTAAGAAACCTCTTAACAAATTCCATCAGTGATATTACTATGGGATCAAATATATACCAAGTAATACTGAAAAATATAAATATATACCTAGAGATTGTAGGATAGATCTCATTCTTCTATTTTGTATCCGATGTAACACCCGATGATTTCAGTATGCATTATCCTTTAAATAAAACTAGCATGTACGATATCTTTTCATATACGAAACACTGAACTAAAGTGATTAATTATTTTTTATAATAAAAAATTAAAGGTAGTACAATATAGTTAAATAGATCATAATAGACAAAATATTTTTTTTATAAAATTAAAAATTTCTATTTTATATAGGAAAATACCATTAATTCCAGAGAAACTATTTTGATGAATTAGTTAATTTTGATAAATGTAATAATTTTTAGGAAATGATATCAGTAAAATGAATTTATAAAATTCAATAAGTGATTAGTAAAATAAACTAATAATTTCCATAAAATTATTAGGTAATTTTGAGGAGTACTAATCAAATAATTGACTAAAGGAAATGTTTTGTTTAAAAACATTTTTATTAAATATTTTATTTAAAAACTAAATTTCTATTATTTAGAGAATTAAATTTATTGAAAACCATTGTTTATAAATTTGAACACATGAATATTAATTCATAAATTTATTATTAATTGTTTAGAAATGAAGACGAAATCATTTAAAGGTAAAAAGTGATATTTTTTAAAAAACTATTTTTATGTGAATAATGTTTTTATCTTAGTAAATTAAATTAATCACTAAAAATTAATGATTTTAAGGAAATAAATTCATAATATATTAAATAAAAATAAATTCATAATATATTAAATAAAAATAAATTAACTTTTATATAATGGTTTTCACTAGGAATTTAATTATAATAAATTCATTTTTATTTTTAAAGATAAATTTTTATCTAAAAACGATATTTACGTGTTATGTGTGTTACGATAAAAATTAATATTTACCAAATCTATAAATTGAATATTGTAAAATGTATTCCATATTTGGTATTAGCATATTAAAATTATTTAATAAGGTCCATTTCATTTTTATTCATAAAATTGAGTTACCATAGTAAAAGTTTGTGACCATGGTTAGGGTTAAAAGGGGTTAACAAGGGTGTTAAACTAATGAATAAGGATTAAAATACAACTTTTTTTAAAAAAAATTGATTTTATGGGAGTAATTCAACCCATAAGTTCCCTATATTTTAAATTTTTTCCAATTGGATCCACTTGAACGTGATAAATACATTTATAAGTGTCTAAGTTAAGATTATTTACAAAAGTTCTACCCCTCTTACTTATAAAAGGATCCCTCAAACCCTTTAATTATTAAACTTATTTGAGAATATTAGCTTGAAAAAACTCTATAGAAAACTCTCTAAACCACTCTTATCCACATCTAATCTCTTTTGGTTTTATCAAAGAATCATTATTTGAAGGCTTAAACCACTTATTAAAGTATCCCTACCAAAAAGTAATGTGAGAATGTTTAATTACTTTTCTCATTTCTATTTATTCTTATAACTCTTTTTAATATATATTACCCATAAAAATATAATAAAATCCACATAAATAATGTACTAAATTTTTTTATGTTAATGGGATACCCATTATCAACCTTACTTTTACCTTTTATAAAATAAATGAATCATTTTCCATGTTACATTCAGACTACTTACTCCATGTATGATGCAATTTATTTATTCAAAACCACATTACATAGACAATAGTAGAAGATGTGTTTAATAAATAAATATTATATATACAACATAATTATTATTATATAATGATAAAATATTATCTAACTTCCCTCCCTCCCATTTTTTATAAAAGGAAAATGCCGTCCATGTGTATATGAAGATTACCACCTTCATGAACGACATATTTCATTTTCCATAACCAATTGAAATGGATGATTATAATAATTATTTTAATTAATTAATATGATATTTATAACATTATTAAGGTTATATAATGGTTATATACATATTTTTACTCAATAATAAAATCAATTCTTATTATGAAATCAAACTTATTAAAAAAAGATATTTTTAAGATTTCTATGAGAATCATCACTGTAAGTTCCATGAAGTTATCATGAAACTCTAGAAATATATTAAAATAATACCACAAAATTCATAAAAAAATATAGATGTAATGAACTCACATGTATAAAGTTATTACCAAAACCATTACATTGAAACATAAAATAAACAGTTGAACTACTAACAACTAATGATCAATATTTACTAAAAATAAGTAATAACTATGTAATAAATTAACATACAAGATTAATATAAAAGGTAATGAACATGGATAAAGTTATGAAATAAATTATTAATGAATAATAATTTATTATAAAAGAAGATAAAATATGTTTTAGCAAGCATAAATTCAAGGTAAGGGGTTTTCATCTCAAACTTCCTTTTTTGATATATATTTTGAATTACACAAATATTTATATTATATGGTGCATATTACACCTATTGGAAATATTAAATATTTATCCACTCTTAAATCATGGTAATTATGGTCACATTTTAAGTTATCTATTTCAATAAGTTTTGATTCAAGTGTTATGAAATCCATAAAGGCTTTTTTAAATCTCACTTTTAATAGGATTAATTATGTTTCATTTCCATTAATAGAAATTTTATTTTATTTATATCATAAAACACATCCATTTAATTATAATATAGTTATTTTTTTGGGTTTGAAGTATGATTTCCAATTTACCTTGCTTTGGTTGTCATGAGAAAACCCGACTTCCCTTATCCCGGGAACCCAAGACGATCTATGGCGTGGATTGAAGGGCATTCCCGATCCCCATGGGATTGAAGCATGTGCCTGGGAATATGGGAAGAACCATTTTGGAATTTTTTCCCAAATAAATAAGTTACAAGGTGTAATGACCAATAATACAACATTACCTTTCCATACCTTAGTGATTCATGCCCTTAATAGGTAGTAAGAGACATCAACACATGGAATAAATAATAAATTATGAATAAACATAGTATCCTAACATAGAAAAGAAGATATCAGGATAAAAGTATAAACATGAACCAAAATATAATCAATGATATGTGAGGATGATTTTCTGATTTAGATACAGGGTACAAGTCAACAGTATACAAAATATACCAAAAAGAACAAAATAACTTGAAACCCATCTCCATGTGAAATAAGGTATTATTCCATAGCCATGCCACCCCCACATGCCCAGATAAGTCTACCATGAGTACCCGCTACCTCCAAGTGATGCCTTTAACTTTCCCACACGAGAAAAAAAGTCTTTATACACCTTTAGGAGTATTCATGGTGTGATCAACATGCCCAATAGGTTCCACCAAGTTTTCCATATCAATATTTTTTAGAAAACTAAAAATGATAGTTTGAACATAATAAATGGAAATAATCTTGAGATATTACTTAAAAACAAAACACATGAGTAAAATATAATAATTAATGAAATATTGAAAGAAAAATCCTCTAAAATATGAGTTTCTAAAATACTTCATGGGGTGATACCCTATTGTTACCAAATTTATGACACATAAATATTTATACTTCACCAATTAGGGACATTCAATTAATTAGTGGAATATGTCTAATATCACATCACTGGGTAGTGGGGGTATCACTTATAGTTCATTGATGCCCAAATACCCATGAAATTGAGAAAAAGTTTAAAATTTATATTTCCTAATAACTAAAATCTAGTGGTAATCAGGGCCGAACCCATAGGGAAGGTTGGTGACCACAAATTTTCTAAAAACCTTTCAAAACACCCCACTATTTTCAGCAGTGGGGATAACCTTATAATTATTTTTTAATATTTTTAACTTTTGTAATTTTGTAATTTTTTTTTTCTGTTTTAACTATAGCGAGACATAATGTATTATGAAAATAGTAAGAAATAGAGACAGTGATGCAGAAAAATGAATAATCAGAATGAAATGCCAGGGGAAAAACTATATTCTACTGGTTGAAAATATTTCATCATCACAAAAATTATTGAAAATGTAACCACTAAAAAGACTAACTTATTTCCCTTACTATGAGATAAGTCACTTATATTGATCAATATCAGAGTTTTCCACTCCAATAATGGATCAACTATAAAATTTAGATATGAAAATTACAACAGAATAGACCCACCCTTAGTTATAAAGTTTTCATTTTGAATTAAAATATTTAGAAATTATATCCACGGTCTTTATCACCAAATGGTCATGGAATTCAAAATTGAATTCTAGTGGAACGATGTAGTTGAATGAATTCAAAATTAATCTCCTCGATCAATTCTGAATGCATTAAAATGAAAAGTGAAAATATAGATTAAAAATAACCAGCATATCTTGAAATTTTTCCCAAATTAAAGAGTCTATCCAAAAATCATATTGAATACAGATATAAAAATAATTTGATTACAATACAAAAAATAAAAACTAAAGAAAACAGAGGAAGATAGAACTCCCCTATCAACTACATTAAAGTTCTCTAAATCCGCTCCTTGGAATTCCAGGAAGAGGTTCTCCAAAATATACTCCAAGATTCTCCTCTTCTCTTTCATGAGAATGTGAATAATGGAATTCCCCCCTTTCTCTTACTTCTCTGTATTTTAGTATCCAAATTTATATGCTGGTCGATCACTAACTATTTACACCGACTTAAACTAGTTTTCACTACTGCATCACACACATGATTTTTTATTGAACGACACACCATTATACCTTAAACCATGTAACTAACTCCCAACCAGTTAGTTGGAGTGAAACTGGTCGAGATTTTACCTCCTATTTGAATCTAAAATCAAAACAAAGATATGTTAACAACAGTTTTCAAATTAATAAACATTTACTTAAAAAAGGTCAAATTATTATTTTATAATTATTTTTTATTGATAGATATTCAAGTTGATTATTTTATTTTCTTTATTTTGTACAAAACATTTATAAATATTAACGTTATTTAATTAGCATTAAAAAAATATTTATCATTAAAATAATTCATTTAATTTAAATATTTTTATTATAGTTTCTAATTTATTTATTAAGTTTATAGTATATAATTAGATCACATTGTTAAGATTTAATATTATTTATTTGATTATAATGTCTTTATTATATTTTAAAATTATATTATTATTAGTTGATCAATTATTTTATTTTATTAGTTTTATTATTATAATTATAATTTTTTTTATTTAAGAGAAAGTTAAATTATAATTAATATATTTATTAGAGTATTTATTAAAGTATTATTTATTAAAACAAATCAGTTCATTTAAATTTAATACAAAAATTATGATTAATATTTTCAGTTTTATAAATTGTTTTTAGTAAAATAATATTATAAATTTTTATTGTTAATTAATTAATTATTTATTTACATTACTATTTTTTATTTTTTTTCTTTTTTTATTACTTTATCCCCCCATCTCTTCGTAGTGCTACAGTGGGGGTGTGCTTATCTAGTAAACCGCCAGCAGCGGCTTCAGCCGCAACGCCTCCTCTATGTGATGACTAGTGGTCCAAAGGCAGGTCCGATCTCTAGGGTGCAGCTCATCCTTGATAGATAGGGATTTACACAGTGGTGGCTTTAGCGGTCAGCTTCAACAGAGGGAGGGATATAGTTGACCCTTCTCAGCGACGACTAGGCAGCTTCGATCCAGATATAGCGGACGACAACTCAAGCTCGCAACTTCACTTGAAAGATGAATATAGCCTCTTCTTTCAGCACAAGTGGCACAAGTTTAGATCTCCTCCATATCTGAATGATTTGTGATGGCTCATTTTCTTCCTCAACCCATCATCGTGACTTCGACTCAACAACATCCAGATGCACAACATCGACTTTGAATTTGCAGCACATGACAGATCTTGGAATTCAAATATGAGATTAACTTCTAGATTGGGATGAATTTAATTTGTTAATCTGAAATTATGGTTCAAATCTGGTTTGATGAAGTGTTTTGGTGTGCGGTGAATGGTGAGGTAAGTGCAGGAACTATGCATCAGTATGAAGAAGGTAAGGATTGAGGACGGAAAATGTGGTACCATTTGTGAAACAGGCAGAGGAAACAGTGGAACACTATGAGATAGTGATAAAAAATGGGAAACAGTCTCACAAAAAAAATGAAAAAGTAGTAAGAGGTATTGTTTTGGCATAGAAAGGGAAAGAAACAGTGCAAGAGAGAGAGTGAAATGGAGGAAACAGTGGCACAATTAAGAGCTGGAAGTGGTGCCACCAATGTCATGGATTTTCTATGGCACCGTAAGGTAATGGAAATGGAAAGATAGTAATGAAAAAACAGTGGCATAGATAGGGTGGTTTAACAGTGGTACAAGAAAGAAAAGAAACGATGCCTCCGTAAATCTGCAACAAAATGAAAGAATATAAAAACTTAAATAAAACCCAAACTAAATATTTAATTAAAAACAAGAATTAATTAAAACAATTGAAACTTAAAAACTTAAATAAATTTATGAAACAAAAAAACATTAATTAAATTATTAAAAACTTCAAAATATATAAATAAAGTTAGAACTAAATTAAAACTTTAATCAAAAATGAATTACATCATTTAAAGTTAATGTAATAAGAATCTGCATTTAAATTAAAAATTCATATAAAAAATTAAATTATTGAAAATAATCACTTTAACTAATTAAATTAAAGTAGGATACTAATAACAAATTAAGCAACAGATAAATTAATTAATTATTAAACAAATAAAAATAAACCAATAGACTTAATTTAAAGTGTACTCTAACTAAAGTTGATAGAACAATTTAAATAATTGAAAGAATTATAAATTTAATTAAATAAAAATTAACATTAAGTACTGAGATCAAAATAATTAATAAAGTTATTATATGTTAAATAGATAATCTTAAAAGACGAAAAATTGTGTTAAATAATTATTTAATTAAATACAATTACTTATATCAACTGATTAAATAATAAGAATGTCGTATTATTATAAAGTTAGCATATTAAAACTTCTAAACTAATTAATAAATTGTAAGACTATAAAATTATAGTAAGACATAAATTAATTATTTTAAAGGCTTAAAATACCTAATTAATTATAAAATTTATTAATTGATAAATTTAATTATAAAAATACTAAAGTGAAATTATTTAATCAAAATTGAAAAATTAATTAATTAAATTACTAAAAACTAATATAAAAGATGTGACAAACTGTATCAAATTAGAGCCACATCAAATTCCCCCACACTTGAACATTGTTTGTCCTAAAACAATCCCATGTTTTATTAACCTTGAAAAATATAATTTTTTAATGATTCATTTGAAATAGTAATATGTTCAGAAGTTTAAAACAGAGGACCTCAAAATTAAGAAAAGGCTTTTGAAATAAAATGTTCAAATAAAGTCTTGCCTAAAATAAAGTACTCAAGGGTAATCAAAAGGGAAATTAATCATCCACCAATGAAGATGTCCTACTTTATATAGGAATTTTACTATTGAATTACTCCATTCAAATATAATATCTAAATTGAATAGTGATAATAAACTAAAACTCTATGGAATTAAGAACTTAACATGAGAAACTTTGTACTTTGATATTCACCTAGGTTCAAAAAATAAATAATATATTTTTTGAATCACCTTATTGATAGAACCTAAATGAGTTCCATATAAACCATTTGTCCCCATCTTAATTTAGTGTTCATTGTTCCCCTTGCCTTAATGAACTCTTTTTTGACCTTAGACACTTTATTAAATTTTTTCCAAGCTATGTAATATGTGCTAAGCACTGTGAAATGCACTTATTCAAAGTGTACAAAGAAATTTTAGTAAACAGAAACGTACCCAGTCCCTAGGGTCTCAGAGATTCACTATGGGATCCCAAATTCCTAGACTACTCTAGTTCAAAAGATTTATATAAACACCATTTATATTGTCTCATTAAGAAGATTAATTTTATAATTTAAAGAAAGGCGTGTCCCTTAGTAAAGAGTTCAAATTTCTGGTTCCTAAGGTTATGATCACAATTCCAAAAAAATGTTACCCATATCCCTCTCTAAAGTAGTTCCTAAACCAAAATTTTCATTAAATCACTAACAGAATCACTCAGCAATCATTTAAACACATTAATTTCATATTAAAAGAAGATATTAACTACTAGTCAAGCATTATCTTTAGGAAAGAATCATTCAAGTAAAACATAAAATTGTGTAAAATGTTTGAAAATATTTAACTATTTTAACCATTTTTTGAACAAAAAGTTTAAAGAAGTGGTGGGAACTGATGATCTTTTCATTAAGTACAGTTTAACTCAACATATTTTGACCCCATCCCCCAAACATAAAATAAAAATTTATTCCTAAAGTTTAATTCAAATGTGGAGAATAAAAATTTATCAGTTAAAGTTCAACATAGATTTTTAACAATGTAGATTAATGGCATGTTAAGGGCCTCATTAAAGTTTACAGAAAGTGTTTTATAAAAAGATTATTTTAATAAAATAGTTTCGCATGATTAAACATTTAGTTCAGTGAAAAAAATTTGAAATACAGTTCAAATAGTTACATGTGAAACATGTGGGAACACAATGAATAGGGTGTAGTAGTTTAAAAAATTGGGTTCAATATGATATTCAATAGATTATAAAAAATGCATGCTAAACAACCAAAAAATACAAGCAGATTGAATACACAAATTCCCAGTCTGCATGTATCCCCCACACTTAATTTCAATAAGTAAAGAGACTTTAATAATAAAAAACTTCAATTTTAAGCAAGAATAAACATACATGATTTTATTTTTAAAATAATACAACACATGCAGTAATTTTTTTTCCAACATCAATTGAATTTCAATTTCTTACAAGGGGGAATAAGTAGCAAAATTTTCAGCAAGAAAACATTAAAAAGAGATATATTTTAAGAACACTAAAGTTCCCATCAAACCTACACTTGCAGTAGAATTTTGTTCCAGAACAAGGAATTTTTTTAGTAATATTAACTAATTCATAAAAAATACTACCAATAAGTCACCGATAACAATATATCAGTGGCTCAGGTGCATCGATGAGTTAGTGGCTCACCGATAACAGTAAAACTGTGACTTATCAGTTAATTTTTATTAAAGTGAAAGTAGTAGAAAATATGAAAGAAGAATAAATAATAGAGTAATTCCCTGAATTGAAGTTTATCATTAATCCTCCAGTAAAGGAATTCAACTCCTTTAATGACACAACATCAACATCATTACAAATTCAGAACAAGAAGACCAAGGAAAAAAGCAACAACATGAATTTCAAAAAAACAGATCTTGTAAGTAGCACTTTATTCAAAGATAAAATGAAACAAAGAAAATGACAAAACAAGAACCATGGGTTTACTCCCATGTAGTTATAAGTTTAAAGTCTTCATCGATAATTTATTAAGAATTAGTTTTCATGAACAGTGAAGGCATCCAAGACCTTTGGATGTCCCTCAAAATAAAGTCTGACACTTTTCCCATTAACCAAAATGGGTTTATTCTCCTCACCTAAAATTTCTATAGATACATTCTCAAGCACCATGACTACAATAAAGCGACCAGAACACTTAGATTTCAGTTTTCCAGGAAAGAGTATGAGTCTTGAATTAAACAAGAGGACCTTCTATATAGGTTTAAATTCTTTGGTTTGAATGATAGAATCATGAAATATTTTAGTCTTCTCCTGGAAAATTCTTAAATAATCATAACTCTCTCACCTTATTTAATCTAACTCACTTAGATCAAGAAATATACTCTCACCAACACTGTTAAAATCAAAGTTTAAGGCAATAACTGCCCAATAAGACTTTTGTTGCAACTCCACAGGAAAATGACAACATTTTCCAAATAAAATACTCTAAGAAGATATACCTATTAGGGTCTTAAAAGATGTTCTATATGCCCATAAATCTTCATCCAGTTTAAGATACTAGTCTTTTCTAGAATGTAAGATAGTTTTTTCAAGAATTTGTTTCAGTTCCCTATTTGAGATTTCCACCTATCCACCAGACTGTGGATGATAAGGAGTTCCAGTATTATGAACACAACCATACTTTTCCATCAAAGTTTTAAATTTTTAGTTCTTAAAATGAGTTTTATTATTACTGATAAAGGCTTTTGGGACTCCAAATATTGAAAATATGTTCTTTTTCACAAAATTAATGACACCGTTGGATTGATTGTTGGGTAGTGAAACTACCTCAATCTACTTTGAAACATAATCTACAACCAATAAGATGTACTCATTCTCATGAGATGATTGAAATGGACCCATGAAATCTTAACCCAAGACATCAAAAGTTTATGCTTCTAGAATAGATTTTGAGGGTAAATCTTGCTTCCTACCAAAATTTCTTAACCTTTATCCCCTATCACATCTAACCACAAAACTCCTAGAATCTTTGAAAAGGGTGGGCCAATAAAAGCTAAATTGAAGGACTTTTTGGGATATCCTTTCAGTACCATAGTGGCCTCCCCAATGTGAGGAGTGAAAACTATCCAGAATAGGTAGCATTTATTCCTCAAGCACAAAAATCTGAAGAATCCCATAAGCACACCTCTTAAATACAAAGGGTTCATACTAAAGGTAATACTTAAGTTTAGAGAGTAATTTTTTTCTTTGATTATTGGATAGATTTTTGGGAAAGACTCCTACTACCAGAAAATTGAAAAAATATGCATACCATGAAGACTTTCTGATTGATATAGTGAGTAGTTTCTCATCAGGGAAGTAAGAATTGATCTCTCTTGGATCTTCAGAATGAGTGTGAGGAAGCCTAAAAATCTAGTTAGAAACTAAGTTTTTAACTCCCTACTGATCCCTAATCTCTAAATCAAATTCTTATTGCAATAGAATCCATCTAATCAGCCTAGGTTTGGTTTATTTATTAGAAATAAAGTACTTAAAAGTAGAATGATCAGTAAAGATGACGACTTTAGAGACTAAGAGGTACTGTTTAAACTTCTCTATAGAAAACAAAATAGTTAACAACTCGTTTTTTGTGGTGGTATAATTCCTTTGATCCTCATCTAGAAACCTACTAGTATAATAAACCACATGCAGTTTCTTATCTCTCCTCTATCTTAGGACAACTCTAACATCCATATCAATAGCATCACACATAAGTTCAAAAGGATGTTTCCAATCAGATGAAGTGATGATAGGTGATGTGGTTAGTTTTTATTTAAGAAGATTAAAATATTTCAAAAAAATTTCATCAAAATTGAAAGGTGAATCCTTAACAAGCAGAGAACACAAGGGATTAGTTATTTTAGAAAATTCTTTGATAAACCTATGGTAGAAATTGGCATGCCCTAAGAAACTTCTAATAAATTTGACATTTTCAGGAGGTGTCAAATTTTGAATGACTTCTATTTTAGCAGTATCTACCTCCAAATATCTCTTGAACACTTTATATCCTAGCACAATATATTAAGTGACCATAAATTGACATTTTTATCAGTTAAGAACTAAATTGGTCTCAATAAATATCTCCAAAACTAACTCTAGTTTTCTTAAGCATGTTTCAAAAGTGCTACCCACAATGGAGAAATCAAACACTTTAATGATCCTCTCAATAATATCAGAAAAATAGGCATCATGCACCTTTGAAAGGTAGTAGGAGCTCAACATAACCCAAAAGGCATATACCGGTAATAAAATTTCCTAAAGTGGCATGTGAAAGTATTCTTCTCATGATACTTTAGAGCAATAGGAATCTGGTTGTAACCAAAATACCCATTCAAGAAATAGAAAAATTCATTCCCTGCAAGCCTCTCAAGAATTTGATCAAGGAAAGGAATTGAAAAATGGTAATTCCTATTGGTTTCATTCATATTTCTATAATCTATACATAACCTCCATTTTGTGGCTTTACCAACATGAATTTATTCATTCTTTTCATTTTTAACAACAATGAAACCTCCTTTTTTTGGAACAACTTAGACCGGACTGACCCAAGTGCTATCAGAAATAGGATAAATGATTCCAGTATCCAACAGTTTAATTACTTATTCTCTCAAAACTTCTTTTATGTTAGGATTTAACCTTATTTGAAACTCTACCCTGGGCTTATGGTCTGGTTCCATAGGAATTTTATACATGAATAATGAGGGACTAATACCATTTATATCATCTATGGTTCAGCCTTTGGAAGTTTGAAACTTTTTAAGAACATTTAATGATCTTTCCTCTTGATTATTATTCAGTTAATCATAAATTATAATAGGAAGTGTGGAATTTTAACACAAAAATGAGTATTTTAAATGATTAGGAAGTGGTTTAAGTTCCAAAATGGGTGGTTCTTCACTCAAAGGAATACTCTTGGCCTAGGTGGTCCAAGATCTTCAACATATCTCTTGTAGGGAGTATGAACAAATGAAATACTTTCAATTACTTGTTCAGATTCATAATTTATAGTGTTATTGTCCAAAGTGGATAACTCACTGTCTAGAGTTTCCAAATTTGAAGTTAATAGATTTATTAAATAAGAATCATCAAGTTGTCTCAAAAACTCTCCCTCAACATCATCAAAATGCTCATAAGTGTTGGTGTTAACAGAAACACCCTCAAATTCACTGAAAAATCTCATAAGTTCTAAAATAGAGGACTCTCCTACAAAAGAAACTCGACAATTTTCTAGATTTGGAAAATTTTTCTAATTCTGTGTTTGAGATGAATTTTCAACTTTTGAGATAGGAAAATCAGAATTTTCATCTTCCAAATTTATTTCTTCAATAGAGTATTGATTTTCATATTCTTCTAAACTTCCAGTTGAGTTTTCATCTTCTAAAGACTCTACCATTGAACAGTTTTTAGAAAAAGTAGGTCATTTGACACTTTTAAACAAATTAAACTATTCTCAGTGTTCTCCAATTTTAAATATAAGTTGACCTTTAGACACATCAATTATAACACCACCTATGGCTAAGAAGGGCCTACCTAGAATGATGGGAACTTCTTGGTGACACTCTATATCTAAAACTAGAAATTATGTAGGCAGAAACAACTTCCCAACCCCAACTAATAGGTCATCTACCCTCCCCACAGGATGAGTGAAATAATGGTTAGCGAACTGAAGTATAACTTTGGTAGGTTTAAGATCACCCAATCTCAACTATTGGAACAATGATTATAGGAGAAGGTTAATAATAGCACCAAAGTCATAATGGAATTTTATCTTATAAGAATTTCCTAGGGCACAAGGGATGAAAAAGCTACCTGGGTCTTTAAGTTTGGGTGAGATTTTCTTTTGAAGCCCAACACTATAATCTTCAATGAGGCTATTGGTAGAAGATTCTTCAAGAGTATTTTTATTTGAAACAATTTTCTTAAGATACTTCAAGTAATGATAGATTTGAATTAAATCTTGGATTAAAATAATGTTCACTTGAAGTTTGGAAAAGATACCAAGGAACTGAATATGTTTTGCCTTGGTGTCACTTTGAGGTTTAAGTTTCTCAAAGAAAGGGATGGGTGAGGAATTTTTTTAAGAAAGTCATAATATCCTTGATTTCTTCAGATTTTGTTTCTTTTAATTTATTCTTTTGATTTTTAGAATAGTTTTTATAATTATTTTTAGATGAAAAATTCAGATTTTGATCATATTCAATAATTTTCTTTGAATTTATAGATTTTGAACAAAGTAGATTTTTATTTCTAGATTCACATAGTTTTTCATTTTGGACATTTTCAAAGTATTTTTCAACAACAGTTTGAGTGTTAAGCCCACTTTTAGTGACAACATCTATAGCTTTCTCTCTAGGATTAAGTTCATTTGTGCTAGGAAATCTTCCTTTATCTCTAGATGTAAAGTCTCTAGCTATTTGGCCCAATTGAGTTTCCATATTCTTCATTCTAGAATCATTTTGAAATTTATCATATCTATATTGATTTTAATTTTTTTTTAATTTATTTATAAATCATTATTCTTGAGAACTGATTTTATTCAAAACTTGATCTAATTTATAATACATTTGTCCATCATTATTACCTTGATAGTTTGAAGATTCACCCCTTTGTTGGTTTTAAAATTTTTATTTTGGTTGGTTTTGATAGTTAGGGGTAGTGGATTGTTTAATTAGGCCTTTCTATTTCTAGGGAATATTGGGATGGTTCCTATAGCTCTATCTATAATTGTTTGAAAAAGGATCTTCTTTAGGAGGCATCCTTGGACCATAGTTGAAAAAATTTGAGTTTTCATGTTGTTGGGCTGACATGTCAAAGATTAAACAAAAGTTTTCAATATTCCCAAATATTCCACACTTGGAAAACTGTTACCTTAAAGATTAGTTATTGTTTTGACATCCCAATCGATTAAAAATTTGTTTTTAATTCTGATTCATTAAAAATTGAAGTTGGTTGGTGATTTTAGCAAGTTCTTCTTGAGTTTCATTCATTGAACTAGAGTTAACATTAACATTTATATTGACTCTTTTTCTTCTTGAATTTTTATGTTGTGAATTTAAAGAAAGATTATTAAAGATTTGTATTATTTATTCATTAGTTTTATCATTATAGTTACCCCCAACAACTTGATCAACTGGGTTCTAACTAGAGGAGTATAACCCTTCATAGAAGGTATCCATAAGAAGGTGGGATGAGAGTTGATGATGGGGACATTAACTAAGAAGGTCCTTGAATCTATCACAAGCCTCATGAAAGGATTCTTCATCCTCTTGATAAAAACTAGTTATCTTTGTTCTCAGTTTACCCTTAAGTATTTGGTGATAAAATTTCATTATGAATGGGTTGTACACTTGATCCATGTTTCCAAAAATGTTATTATCTAGGCTCAAAAACTGGTTCATATCATTTCATTTAAAGAAAAAGGGAAAGACTGTCATTCTCATTTCATTTTTAGTTAGTCCTTGAAGAAGTAACTACTGAACAGTATTATAGAAGTCTCTAATGAAGGAAAGAGAATCCTCATTAGAGAGCCCATTAAATGCAAGAAGCAGTGAAATATGGGATTGTTTCAGCTCATAGTTTCAGGATTTAGGTGAAATTTGTATTAAAGAAGGATTACTTGAAACTTGAGAAAGTTAGAACTCCCTCATACAAGGCCTCTCATTTTCTAATAATTATAGATGGTTTTGGAAGTCATTAGGTTCAAGAACCCTATTATCTAGATTCACTATTTTAGATTTATTTTTCTTTTTAAGAACAGTGATCTGTATATCCAATTCCATGTTTAGGGGCTCTAATCTATCAGCAGTAGACCTAATGTTCATTCACTATGTGATAAAAGGTGAAATTTAGTAGTAAAAATAGTAAACAATAACTCAACAGTATAAAAAGTAGTATTAAATGAAATTAGTTTTTTTAAAGTTTTCAATTTTTTAATTTTTATGGTGTAAAATTTTTTATATGTGATTTTTTTGAATTTTTTTAGAAAATTGGTCGCTTGTGCCTTCCCCAAAAATAGTGCCAAAAAGGGATTCCCCACTATTTTTGAAATTGGCTAAAATTTTAAAATTTATGTTTCCTACTAACTATAATCTAGTGGTAAGTAGGGTTGAACCCACAAGGAAGGTTAGTGACCACAAATCTTCTAAAAACATTTCAAAACACCCCACTATTGTCAGTAGTAGGAAAAGCCTTATAATTTTTTTTTATATTTTCAACTTTTTTACTTTTTTTATATTTTTGTTCTGTTCTAACTATAACGAGACAAGAAGTATTATGAAAATAATAAGGAATGGAGATAGTGATGCAGAAAAATAAACAATTAAATTGAAATGCCCAGGTAAAAACTATATTCTACTAGTTTAAAATATTTCCTTTTCACAAGAATGATTGAAAATGTAAGCACTTAAAATATGTAATTATTTCACTTTCCAAGAGATAAGTCACTCAGATTGATCAACCTCAAAGTTTTACACTCCATGAAAGGATCAAATTCAGGAATTAGATTTTAAAATTACAACAGAATAGACTCACGTTAGTTCTAAAATTTTTATTTTGAATTAAAAGCTTTAGAAAATGTATCCATGGTCTTTCTTACCAAATTATTGTGGAATTCAAAATTGAATGCTAGTGGAATGATGCAATTGAATGAATTTAGAATTTATCTCACCGATCAATTCTGAATTCATTAAAATGAAAAGTGAAAAGATAGATTAAAAATAACAAGAAGATCTAGAAATTTTCCTCTAATTAAGGAGGCTATCCTAAGATCATATTGAATACAGATATGAAAATAATTTTATTACAATAAAAAAAATAAAAACTAAAGAGAATAGAGGAAGTTGGAAGTCCCATACGAACTACAATGAAGTTCTTCTAATCTGCTCAGAACTTCAGGAAGAGGTTCTCTAGCATCTGCTCCAAGATTATGCTCTACTCTGTTGTGAGAATGTGAATAATGGAATTCCCCCCTTTCTGCTACTACTATGCCTTTTAGTATCCTGTGTTATATGTTGGTCGGTCACCAAATATTTCCACCGACTAAAACTAGGCTTTCACTACTGCACCGCACATGTGCATTTTTTACTGAACGACACATCATTCTACCTTAACCCATGTAACTAACTCCCAACCAGTTAGTTGGAGTGAACTTGTTTGGGATTTTACATTCTCTTTGAATCTAAAATCAAAATAAAGATACGTTAACAACAGTTTTCAAAGTAATAAATATTTACTTAAAAAAATGTCAAATTATTTTTTTATAATATAATTTTATTAATAGATATTCAAGTTGATTATTTTATTTTCTTTATTTTGTATAGAACGTTTATAAATATTAAATTTATTTAATTAGCATTAAAAAAAATATTTACGGTTAATATAATTTATTTAATTTAAATATTTTAATTGTAGTTTCTAATTTATTTATTAAGTTTATAGTATATAATTAAATAAAATTTTTATTATTTAATATTATTTATTTGATTATAATGTCTTTATTATATTTTAAAATTAGATTATTATTAATTGATTCAATTATTTTATTTTATTAATTTTATTATTATAGTTATAATTGTCTTATTTAAAAGAAAGTTAAATTATAATTAATATATTTATTAGAGTATTTATTAAAGTATTATTTATTAAAATTTATTAGTTCATTTAAATTTAACATACAAATTTTGATTAATATTTTTAGTTTTATAAATTTTTATTTAATAATGTTTTTTAATTTATTTATTGTTAATTAATTATTTATTTATATTACTATTTTTTAATTTTTATCTTTTATCACTTTTTAATTAATTCATCCCCCATGTCCTCGCCACATAAAAGTGTGTGTGTGTGGGGGGGGGGGGGGTGCTTCTCCAGCAAATTGCTAGCGGTGGCTTCAGCCATAGAACCTCCTTCACATGAAAACTCGCGGTCCAGCAGTAGGTCGGATCTCCAGGGCGCGACTCCTCCTTGACAAATAGGAATTTCCATAGCAAAGTATTTAGCGGTCAAAGTCAATGATGAGAGGGATTCAGTTGACCCTTCTTAGTGACAACCACCCAGCTTCTGTCCAGATCTGGTAGACGATGACTCGAGCTCGCGACTACACTTAACCGACAATGGTGACCTCTTCTTTCAAAATTCATGGCATAGGTTCTGATCTCCTCCAGATCTGAATGATTCACTATGGATCAGTTTCTTTCTCAACCCAACATCGCGACTTCAACTCAACAAAATCTGGTTACACAACTTTGGCTTTGAATCTGCAGTGCACAATGGATCTAGGAATTCAGATATGAGATTAACTTCTATATTGTGATGAATTTAATTTTCTAATATGAAATTCTGGTTCAAATTTGGTTTGATAAAGTGTTTTAGTGTGTGGTTAATGGTGAGGTAAGTGCAGAAACTGTGCGTCGGTATGAAGAAGTAAAGTATTGAGGATGGAAGGTGTGACACCATTTGTGAAATAGGCGATGGAAATAGTGGCACACTGTGAGACAATGATAAAAAAATGAGAAACCGTCACAAAAAAATGAAACAGTAGGAGGAGGTGTTACTATGACACAACAAGGGAAAGAAATGGTGAAAGTGAGATAGTGAAAGGGAGGAAAAAATGGCACAATTAAGAGTTGGAAGTGATGCCACTGGTGTCATGGGTTTGTTGTGGCACCGTAAGGGAATGGAAATGGTGAGACAATCATTACAAAATGGTGGCACAGACTGAGTGGTGTAATAGTGGGACAACAAGGAAAAGAAATGGTTCCACTGTAAATTTTCAACAAAATGAAAGAAACTAAAAACTTAAATAAAAACCAAACTAAATATTTATTTAAAAATAAAAATTAATCAAAACAAATGAAACTTAAAAGCTTAAATAAATTTATGAAACAAATAAAACTTTAATTTAATTATTAAAAAATTCAAAATATAAAACTTAAATTAAAACTAAATTAAAACTTATATTAAAAATCAATTACATTATTTAAAGTTAATGTAATAAGAAACTGGATTTAAATTGATCATTCTATGGAAAAATTAAATTATTGAAAATAATCACTTTAACAAATTAAATTAAAATTGGCTGCTAATAACTAATTAAGAAATAAATAGATTAATTAATTATAAAACAAATAACAATAAACTAAAAGACCTAATTTAAGGTGTACTATAACTAAAGTTGATAGAACAATTTAAATAATTGAAATAATTATAAATTGAATTAAATAAAAATAAAAATTAAGTATTAAGATTGAACTAATTAATAATGTTATTATATGTTAAACAGATAAACTTAAAAGATTAAAATTTGAGTTGAATAATAATTTAATTAAATAAAATTACTTAGATTAATTGATAAAATAATAAGAATGTCGTATTATTATAAAGTCTCCATATTAAAACTTCTAAACAAATTAATGAATTTTAAGACTATAAAATTAAAGTAAGACATAAATTAATTATTTTAAAGGCTTAAAATACACAATTAATTATAAAAATTGATAAATTAATAAATTTAATTATAAAAATACTAAAGTGAAATTAATTAATAAAAATTTCAAAATTAATTAATTAAATTACTAAAAAATAATATAAAAGATATGGAAAACTGTATCAAATTAGAGCCACATCATTCACTAACATAGCTAGTGGTGGTGGAATCTTATCCCATCCATGTTCTTCTACTAAATTTCTTAGGGTTCATAATATTTTTATCCAAATAAAACATTATCCATTACCCATGCCTTTGCATCAAGTATTTCATAAGCATATCTAATTTCTAACAAAAACAAGGAATTTTATCCATTTTTAGAACATAAATAGAAACTTTTAAATCATGGATTATACTAATTAATTTTATAATAAAAGTTTAATATCATTATAAGATCTTATAAATAAATTTAAAAGAGGTAAGAACCATTAGTTAAACTAAAAATGGAGAAAAACAGAACCACCTACCAAAATCAAGCTGCACTGGTGAGGATCACTCACCTTTGATGGGAATAAACCTAAAGTATAAATAAGGAACCTAAATAGGAAATAGAAACCCATAAATACCAAAAAAACTCCAATAAAATAAATTAAATTAAACCCTAGTCTACCACGGATTTAGGGAAAATAGAAACTATTTAATATGGAAGAATGAATCGATGAGAAGGAAGAGGATGGGTTTATTAGGTATTTACCTTGAATAAACTTGAATAAATACACTTCAATCCAATCCTAGTGGAGAGAGAAAGTTAATCCCATGCATGGGTGATGATGGATGTTTAACGGGGTGAGATTTAAAGAAAATAGGGTTAACTTCAAGTGAGGGGAAAATGAGTGATTTAATTTTTTTTTTAAAATTTAGGTAGGCCACACGGTTTGGGAACACACTTTTCTAAACTATACGCCAACCATGCAGACCTCACTACCTTCACTTGGGAACTTTCAGGGTATGTCAGTATTTTTTGGTAAACTATATGCCAACCATGAAAAATGACTATGTTAAAAATTATAGAGTTGTGTGTTAGAACCTAAATTTTCACTCAGGTATGGATCCTTTAAATTTTGGTATAATTATTTATCTTGTACCTTTTATGGATTCCTTTTTAGTTAGTAAAGGTCCTAAGGGTTTCTGAGGCTTTTTTCGAGACTGAAACACTTCTTTTTTTGTATACTGGACAAGTCTCATGATTTTCCTAACCGTGCAGATTGTGTTTTTCCAAACAGAGCCACCTCATATGGTTGGCACATTTCCATTCAGTCTAACCATGCAAGTTCCCCTTCTACACATGTAACTATGTAGACAAACCATGCATAGGATATTTTTTTGGGTAAATTTACAAATTTTTCCTTAATGATTTAATTAGACCCCTCCTTCTTCCCTAATCCGAGTTTATGTAGTATTTACCTCCATGAATCTCATTTTGGAGCTTTTTGAAGTCCCAATATAGGGATTAAAATATCTCCTTCATCTATAATCTTTTTAAGCTTTCTTTCATCATATTGGATTTGCGATGGTAAGTACTCGAGTCTGTTTAAGCCTTTCTACTTCTCTCTTTCTCTCAACCTAGTTATCAGGGTATGAGAATTTTCTCTTTTTATTAGATCTACTCTAATCAGAGCCAAATCAAAGGAAAATACCAAAGGAGGAGAGTCTTACCAGCCTAAGGTGGGTATTATATTACTCATCCCTCAAGTTCCTTGATTTTGGAATTGTTGTGTGGGGATCACTAATTTGATTTGGTGTCGTTTATAGAATTTATATGCCATGTTTATAATCATTAGAACCATATGAATATGATATTTCCATATATGTGATTAATTTCTGATGGTTATGCCCACAAATCTATTCATACCATGTAGGATGTTATTCCATAATTGTCATTTTAGTGTTTGACATGTTTGAGACACCGTTCGGGTGTGCCTTGGCTTGACCTTCCTAAGGTTAAGAGTTTCTATATTAAATGGATTTTTGTCATGAGAAATGCATAATGGAAAGTACCATGTATGCTCACCACTTGACCCTATTAAGTTAAGTGATTCAATTTTACATTGAAATGTGAAATGTGAATTGGAAAGTATACTAAGTATATGACTTGGAATTAAATGTAATGAATAGTAGGTTTCATATCTACAGAACCTCTTACCACATTAATTTAATATATCAGAATGAAACTTGAATATGGAATATGTTTTAAATTAATTAAATGAATGGTTTCATGGAATTTGGCCTTGTCACACTAATGAAAGGAAAGGATTGAACTAAATTACTCGATTAAAAGGTTTCATGATACTTGAACTTATCAAACTAATGAAAGGAAATTATTTAACCAAATGAAATATTAAATGACTTCATAATCAAATAGGAATGGCTTGACTCGAGCTTGCCTTGGATTCTGATCAAAGAATGCCATGAGCACTCGAGAACCCCATTTCGATTCAAGGATACAACTTTCTTATGTTGAGACCCACATAGATCTCAATCCTTTTCTATTATTTTTATTCCTAGTTTGAAACCACATGACCCATTCAATATCACTATAGGATGCCTTGGATACAGTCCCTAGATCCATCATTGACAAGTAGGATCCATGGTTAAATCCCATTGTGCCCAATCATTTATTAGACCTATTTTACCTTGGATGAACTCCCTGGACTTGGTAGGTGTATCATTGTGGAATTCCTTGGACTATGATCCTTGTATTATACTCTTACCCCATGCTAGGATATAGTTATTACTGAGTTGGTGACCCCTGAGGTCTACGCCACCTTGCTTATTACCATGGGACTTCACTATTAAATAACATTACGGGTTTCCTTGTTATAAATTGGAACCTTCACTATTATTAACATGTGATATGTTTTAAACTGGTAACAATCAAATAATGAATTGGTTAAATGTTTAGACACCAGCTGAGGGATGAAGTAGGCACTTGGGTATTTAGTTACATTGTATGGATTTACTTTATATATGCATGCATGCACACTATTACATTTACATTACATGGGCTAGATGTTATAGACACCATTGGTGTTGGCCCACTGATATTTATATCACACCCCCTCTAGGCACTATTTTGTACCCCTAGTAGATTACATGGTTGCAGGTGTTGACAAAGAGAAGCATACGACTTTGAACACTCGATTGTTTGCTGTTTAGTATAGAGCTTAATAGCATGGGACCGAGTTGTAACTCAAGATTCTTAGGGTAGTATTTGATTTCCTTTTTTACTTTGTGGAACATGTTATGCCTAATGTCTTTTATCCATGTTTTCCAGTTTTGTAGTGACATTACATATCATCAGTTGGTGAATTCTATTCCATTTGTTTCAGTTATTCTTACTATTGTCTCTATTTTACAATGTTCTTTATACTTACTTATATTGATTCTGATAATTATCCCTATTTATAATCATTCACTATATTATATTTTGGTAATAATGTCATAGTCTCTCCACAGACACACCCAAGTCTCTCACTGCTAGTCATCAGCCTCTGGCATTCAGGAAGATGTGCATGAGGCCATGTGACCCACTAGGATCGGGGCACCCATTCAGTGGCATCTGGGTTTGGGATGTCACAAAGTTATATCAGAGGAGTTTCCTTTCTTATTTTACTATTTGAAGACAATATATTAGAGATTAGGAATTCTTGGGACTTGGTCATAAGCTGTTCTTGGGTGTTGCAAACCAATGTTCAGGGTAAAACCAAGTTGCCTAAATTATAATTTTTATTATGATTTTTCCTATTATAGTTGACATTATTTAACCATTGAATGATGAACATGCTATGTGGTGTTGTTGATTGTTACTTTTTTGAGGGTTTTCTTTCATCCTTGACCCGATGATATGAGAGAAAGGAGAACTGTGACATGCATCATTATAGGCACCTAGAATTCGCATGTCATGAATATTTCCATGCCATTTAAGTGAATTTAACTGCTTTTCATTTCTTGATATGCATGTGATTGTTGAGTGATGTTGTTATAGTTAGATTATTCTTATATTACTCTTGGTTAAGATTGAGTGATTTCCTATATCAATTCATGAGGGGTATGGGCCCTCATGGGTTGGGATGAGTAATTTACCGGGTCAATCCATTATGCTATAAATAAATTGGTGTCGTTTCTTGTGATAGGTGTATGGGAACTGATTCAACAGAAATGAATATCCATTATAAAGTAAATCATGAAATATAAAATGAATTAGTTTCACATCCTTATCCTACCTTGTCATGTTTATGAAAGGTAAAGGAGTGAACCTAGTAATTAAATGTAAAATGAAATGAAACTTATACTTGAGCACTTACCGATAACTGGCCGTTTAAGTGGGTAGTTTGGGTAGTATTCCTTGGGTAGTGAGTTTTATTATGTTTAAATCCCTTTAGTGATTCTATCTTTTTGATTAAGTTTGTTCTGAGGTGTGCGCTTGGAATTTATAGACCAAAGCCGCCATGAAGTCCTCTTATCGTATACCAGGAAGGAGGTGACGACCATGCTCCAGACGTGGTGGGCCCTGAGCTGCCACTCCTACCTCTATGAGTTCCAATCAAGGAACTGCCTGCTATACCTGATTTGGTAACTGATTCCCAAGTTCATGATAGTTTCATATGTCTGATGCAATCCATGCATGGTGCTCCATGTCTTGTACCTACGATGGCTGATCTGACTCATGACTTCTAACAATAACATCCTCCTAACTTTTTAGGGTATGGAGGTCCACAGGCTGCTGAGTCTTGGGTAGAATCCACACTATCTATCTTTTATCATCTAGAGACACCTTTAGAGAGGAGGTCCAAGATTTCTACTTACATGCTTCGGGATTCGGCCAAGCGTTGGTGGGATGTGATTTCCCAAGCCAATCATCATCAGGGCATGTTATGGGTTGATTTCCAGACCGCCTTTAATGATCAGTTATTTTCTTAGACATTGAGAGATGATAGAGCCAGAGATTTCATGCATCTCGAGTGGGGTTAAATTTCAGTTATGTAATATTCAACGTATTTTATGGAGTTACAACACTTCACACTACTTCTAGCTGGTGATGAGCTTTCACATTCTAGAAACTTTTAGGATGGTCTCTAGTATACCATTCGTATGTAGGTGAATGTATTTATCTTTCCTAACTTCTATGAGATAGTTAATTAGGCTCTTATCACTGAGTGAAACATGAGGGATGATAATAGTACTGGGTATAGAGGACTAGTGTCGTGTTAGGCCAGTTTTTCTTCCGGTGGCAGGAAATGTTCCCTCAAGGTTTACCAGCAAGGTAGTGAAAATCAGAGTGCCTCTTTAGATATCTCTAAAGTGTGCTATCTGTGTGGAAGACTTGGTAATTAGAAGACTCAGTGTGATAGAGACCCACTAGAGTGCTGGGCTTGTGGACGTATGGGGAATCTTTACTCTTTATGTAGGACCTTTCCATCAGCTTTGAGTGGAAAATGATCCATACTAGATCCACCTTTAGGAGATAGTTATTTTACTCTGCGTCAGGTGGGGAGTTAGAATAACATCGACAAGTCTAGCCAAGGAGGAGGTCGTGGATGTGGTAGCCAGAACCCTGATCACCAGCAACACCAACAAAGAAATTATGATCGTGGTAGTCCATAAGTTACACATGGAAATAGATCAATCCAGTTGTATGAACTACAACCAATACCCGAGGATCGGGATTTAAGACCATCTACAGTACGAGTTACTATCCAATTAGCCTCCACTATACTATTTTCTTTATTTGCTATAGGTGATTCGAAACTATTTTATCTCTATATCTATGGTGAAGAGTCTTAAAATGGAGATACAATATCACTATGTTTTAATGACCCTAGCTACATCGTTAGGGGTACGAACAGAGGGTATACTTCAGTGTAGGGACTATCCCCTTGAATTAGGTAGTTACCCTTTCTTATAGAACCTCTTAATTCTCAATATGACATGCTTATATGTCATTCTTGGGATGGATTTGTTGGTTTAGTATCATGATTTTGTAGACTACTATCACCACAGGGTATCATTTACATCACCAAAGGGTAGAATTATCTACATATGGGTGAGTGGGATGTCCAGGCTGGTAGAGATGGACTAGAGAATTATGGGATAGGTGGAGTGACCTCCCATATTGAAAATATCTTCATATAGGATTAGGGTTTATGACCAGTTGATTTCCCTCCAGTAGTGGATCATTTCAGGGATGTCTTTCCAAATGTTTTTTTGGATTACCTCTTAAAAGATAGGTAGAGTTTACAATTGATCTTTTTCCAGGAGTAGCTCCAGTGTCCATTTATCTATACAGTATTGAACCAACAGGGCTTCAGGATCTCAGGTGGTAGTTTGAGGATTTAGAGTCTAAAGGCTTTATATAGCCTAGTACATCCTCTTGGGGTTCACCCATTCTTTTTTCCAAGAAGGAAAATGGAACCTTATGTCTATGTGTGGATTAAATAAGGTTGAACCATATTATGATCAATACTTTATATCCACTTCCTCAAATAAATGATCTATTGACCAAATCTATAGAGAAAATTTATTTTATAAGATCGACCTGAGATCAGGTTATCATCGGGTATGAGTCAGACCATCATACATACCTTGCACAACTTTTCATAGAAGGTATGTCCTATATGAGTACCTGTTTATGCCATTCGGGCATATGAAAATTCCCAATGTTTTCATGCCTATGATGAATGGAGTTTTCCACACCTATTTGGATTGTTTTGTCATGATCTTTATGGACGACATCTTGGTGTATTCTCACACTCATAGTAACCATGCCAAAAATCTTGAGATTGTTCTGAGTACACTGAGATAGAATCATCTTTATTACAATATTTCTAAGTTCCACTTATAGATCAACAAAGTTCACTTATTGGGTCATATTATCTTAGAATCAAGAATATATATTAACCTAGAAAAGGTTAGTGTTGTAGTTTTCTAGGAGAATTCCAAAAACGTGTTTGATATATAGAGTTTCTTGGGGTTGACTAGATATTACAAGTGTTTCATACAAGAATTATCATGTATTTATTCATATCTTACTGGTCTTAAAAAGAAGGGTGTGAAGTTTATATAGTTAGAAGCATGTGATAAATACTTTTAGGAGCTTAAAGGGAGGATTATATCAACACCTACTATGACTCTTCCGGATCCAGGCATAGGTTATACCGTCTTCTTTGATGCATCAGGAATCAACCTAAGAGAAGTGTTGATATAGGAGTAAAAATTTGTTGTGTACGGATCTCGAAAATTTAGTCCTCATGAGAGAAATTACCCAACACATGACCTTGATCTAGTTGCAGTTGTCCACATCTTAATTTGTTGGAGATACTATCTGTTAGGTGGGCACTTTGTGGTGTACATGGAAAAAAATAGCCTAGAATAAATATTTTATCAGCATGAGTTGAACCTTATAAAATAGATATGGGTTGAATATCTATAATACTTTTATTTTGAGGTTGCCTATACACCAGGGAAGGGAAATGTGGTTGCAGATACACTGAGTTAGAAAACAAAGGCACATGCCATATGGGAATCCAGTGATGAATGGAAGCCAATGACCCTCTTTTCTAAACTGCATATAGAGTTTCATGATAGACAAGATAAGTATTAACTATCATCCTTAATAGTTACCTCTTCCCTCCTTGATAAGGAAAATAGTAGGAATTTTTCAAATCCCGAAGTCTTGGTTCTCCATGAGGGTATATCAGGAGATAACCCACCTCTGGACTGGTCTGTGGATAGTGAAGATGTTCTGCGTCTATGTGGACATATCTGGATTCCTAAATATATGAGAGAGGATTTGATGAAAGTGTCCCACGCTTCTTAGTGGGAATTTCATCCATGCATCTTGAAGATGTATCGAGACATGCAATGCTAGTATTGGTGTCCTGGGATGAAATGTAAGATTACAGGATTTATCAATAGGTATTTTACCTATCAATAGGTGAAGGTAGAGCACCAGAGACCTGTAGGATTGATAAAACCACTTGTAGACCTAGAATAGAAATGGGAAGCTGTTTCTATGGACTTTTTAGTCGATTTACCTAGGTCACATAGAGGTAGCGACGCTTTATGGGTTGTCATTGACAAACTGATGAAATTATCCCACTTCATTCATATTCAAGAAACTTTCTCAGTTGATGAGTTGGGAAGATTGTATTTATGTAAAATCATATGGCTAGAACGGGTTATAAGTAATATCATTTTAGATAGGGATTCTCATTTCACATCAGAGTTCTGGTAGTGTTTACAAAATGATATGGGAACATAGGTGCTTCTAAACATAGATTTTCACCCGCAAACTGATGGAAATCAGAATGGGCTGAGCATGCGTCCTTGATTTTGGAGGTTCTTGGGAGAAACATATCCCTCTTGTTGAGTTTGCCTATAATAATAGATTTCAATCGATGATTCAGATGGATCTATTTGAGGCCTTATATGGTAGGCCATTCCGTTCACCCCTGTTCTGGCTAGAGGTGGGTGAGGCATCCCTATTAGGTCCTCATCTCGTTCAGGAAACTTCCGAGAAAGTTTAGATGATTAGAAAGTGTATTACTACTGCTCGGTCTAGACAGAAATCTTATGTCTATATCCATTGTCGACCTCTTTATTTCAAGTTTGGGGATTGTGTTTTTCTTCAGGTATTGCCCAGACTAGGGAATATATAGTTACAAAAGTTGTGAAAGCTATCAAATCGTTACATAGGTCCGTTTGAGATTCTATAGAGATTCAGACCGATAGAATATCAGTTTTTATTACCTCAAAGGTATCATTCCATGCATGATGTCTTCAACGTCTCATAGCTTTCCCACTATCATGCCAATCTGTCTCATAATTTTGATCCTGAGGAAGTCGAGTTAGATGCTGATGCTACCTTTGAGAAGTATCCATTACACATCATTGACTGGAGCACGAAGGCCCTCCAAGGTCGGTCTATCCCTCTGGTATGGGTGATATGGAAGCACAACTGATTACATGTTAAGAGTTGGGATAGGAAATCCGACATACATAATCATTGGCCATAATTGTTCTCAGACAGTGTTTCTACACCCTTGGAAAGTGAAATTAGGGATGAGTTCTTTTAAAGGGGGAAGAATGTAAGAACTCAGTTTTCCACTAAGGTATGGGTCCTTTAAATTTTGGTCTAATTTTTTATCTTGGACCTTTTTTGGATGCCTTTTTAGTTGGTAAAGTTCCCAAGAGTGTCTGGGGATTGTTCAGAGCCTGGAACACTTTTTTTAGATAAATTGGCCAAGTTGCACAATTGGAACATGGTTGGCACAAAATTTTCCTAATATATGATGTTTCTATAGAAAGAGCCACCCCACATGGTTGGCACATGACTATGTGGCATAATCATGAAAGTTCCCCTTCTACCTAGGTAATTGTGTGGACGAACCGTGCATAGGCTATTTTTCTGGGTAAGTTTACAAATTTTACCTTAATGATCTAATTAGATCCCTCCTTCTTTCCAAATATAAGATTATACAGGATTCACCTCCCTGGCTCTCATTTTGGAGTGTCTTGAAGGCCAAATATAGGTATTCAAAGATCTCCTTCGTTCGAGATTTTATTGAGCTTCCATTCGTTATGTCGGATGCGCAACGGTAAGTACTTGAGTTTGTTTAATCCTTTCTCATTCTCTCTTTCTTTCGTCCTAGTTATCAGGGTATGGGTGTTTTTATCTTTTTCTTAGATCTAATCTGATCCAATCCAAATCAAGGGCCAATACCAGAGTAGGATATTCATACAAGACTAAGGTGGGTGGTCTATAAATCATTCCTCAAGTTCATTGATTTTGAAATTGTTGTATGGGGCCCACCAATTTCACCAGGTTCCGTTTATAGAATTTATATGCCATGATTATAATCATTAGAAATATATGTATATGATCTTTACATATATGAAATAAATTATTGGTAGTTACACCCAAAACTCCATTCATCCCATGTAGGATGTTATGCCATAATTGTCGTTTTAGTGTTTTGACATGTTTGAGCCACCATTTGGGTGTGCCTTGGATTAAACTTATTAAGGGTAAGCATTTATATATTAAATGTATTATTTGTCATGATAATTGAATAATGAAAAGTACCATATACGCTCACCACTTGACCTGCCTAAGGTAAGTGCTTCAATTTGACAATGAAAGGTGAAATGTGAATTGGAAATTATACTAAGTACATCAATTAGCCTTAAATATAAATTAATAGTAGGTTTCATATCCATATCAACCATTACCACATTAATGGAAGGTAGAATAATGTATATTGAATATGGAATATGTTTTAAATGGATTAAATGAATGGTTTCATGCTACTTGGCTTTATCACACTAATGAAAGGCAAGACTTGAACCAAATGACTCGACTAAAAGGTTGCATGATACTTGACCTTATCACAATAATGAAAGGAAAGGCTTGAAACAAATGAAATATTACATGAATTAATAATAAAATATAAATTTCATGACTCAAGCTCCCCTTGGATTACGATCGGAGAATTCCATTATCACTCAGGAACCCCATTCCGATTCAAGAATATGACTTGCTTAGGTTGAGACCCACCTAGATCCCAATCCTTGTCTATTGTTTAGATTCCCAGTATGAAACTGTAGGATCCCTTCAATATCATTATAGGATACCTTGGATACACTCCTTGGATCTAGAATTGACAAGTAGGTGCCATGGTTAAAGCCCATCAGGCCCAGTTATTACTTATCCTTGTTTACCTTGGATGAACTCCTTGGACTCGGTAGGCATCTCGTTGTGGAATGATTTGGACTATGCTCATTAGATTACACTCTTACCCCATGCCAGGATATATTTATTACTAATTTAGCGACCCTTGAGTTCTACGTCTCCTTAGTTATTACCTTGGGAATTCACTATTAAATATCATTATAGGTTTACTTATTATAACTTAGAAAATTCACTATTATTAACATGTGATATGTTATAAATTGGTAACAATCAAATAATTAATTGGTTACATATTCAGACATTGGTCCAGGGTTAAATCAGGTACTTGGGTACTTATATACATTGTACTACTTTACTTTATATATGCATGCTTGCACACTGTTACATTTACATTACATGAGCTGAATGTTATAGACACAGTTGGTGGTGGCCCACTGAGATTTATCTCACACTATCTCCAGGCATTGTTTTGTACCCAGAGTTGATTAGATGGTTGCAGGTGTTGATAAAGGGAAGCATACAACTTCAAATACTTGATTTCTTGCTGTTTAGTATGGAGCTTGAGAGTAGAGGACTGAGTTGGAACTTGAGATGCTTGGGATAGTCTTCGATTTCCTTTATACTTTGTGGAACATGTTATGCCTATTGTTTTTTTTCATGTTTTCCAGTATTCTAGTGACATGAAATATCACTAGTTATTGAATGAAATTCTAGTTGTTTCAGTTATTTTTACTATTTTCTCTATTTTTTGTTTTTCCTTCTACTTAATTATATTGCTTCTGCTATTTACCCCTGTTTATAATCATCCCTTGCACTACAATTTGGTAATGAGGGAATAATATCCCCACAAACACACCCTAGTCTCTTGCTTCTAGTTGGAAGCCTCTATAGTTTATGGAGATTCATTTGAGTCCATGTGAACCACTGGGCTTGGGGAACCCATTCAGTGGCATCTAGATCCGTAACATCACAGTATGGTATGATTACAGTATGATTAGCACTAACTGTGTTCCAACATTCTATATATCTTGTTTTTCCTAATTTTACCCAATTTCAAATAGAAAGACCTGTAATAAAATTCTAAGATAAAAAAAACCTAAAAATAAGTCCATGAGTTTGACAATTCTCACCACCTTCTCACTTTATACCCCCAAAAAAGTTTTTTTGATTCTTGATCTAAAAAAATAGGCCATTTCTCTCTCATAAAATCATCCCACTAACATTCCTCACATGTATCTAATATGTGCTACCATAATACATAGACTAATTAGATATATTTATCATGAAAAACTTTATCCTAAGTGTCAATGATTTGAACTAGTCTTTTAGAAATCGAGATGTCTGGTTCTAATTCTAGTTCTTCATAACTAATCACATGTGATGGTTTAATTTGATTCTTCTCCAATTAGGAAACATGGAATACTTTATGGATTATCACTAACTGATCTATAAAATCCAATTTTCATGCCACTTTACCAACTTGTTTAGTGATTTTGAATAGACCATAATAACTAGGAGTGAGTTTCACTTGCTTCCCTAACATTTGATGGACTAGATGGGCTGAAACCTATAGAAACAACCAATCACCCACCAAAAATTAAAATAGGAAATAATGACAGTCGACATATGACTTTTTGTGACTTCAATTTTTCACTATGTTTTACTAAATCACCTAGAAAAGGCTAGATCCTACCAGATAGGTCTAACCCACATCTTTACAACACAAAGGAAAACAATATAGTTGTCTACAGAGATCCTAAAATGGGTAAATCTAGATATAATAATGGTAGTTTTTTATAGGTTAACTTAACCAATCCTAGATGAGGGTCCCATGCACCACCAAAATCATTGACACAAACCAAGATTACATCTTCTAGAATCTATTTAGCATGCTCTATTTTCCTGATTGTCTGAGGGTCGTAGCCTAAAATCATCTTCATCTGGGTGACCATTTCCTCTTGGAAACCTTTCCAAAACCAATATGTAAATCGAGGTCCCTATTAGATATGATTGAAGAGGTAAGATTTTGTATCCTCATAACCTATGCACATAAAACTTTCTAAGGTCCTCCATTTTTTTTGTTTCCTTGATCAATATAAATTGAGTGGGTTTTGTTAATCAATCGATTATGCCCCAAATAAAATTCTATCCATGAGGGGTATGAGGTAGTCCAATAGTAAAATCAAAGAATACCTCATCCCATTTTTATAAAGGAATTGGTAGGAGATAGAGAAAGGAAAATGGTCATTGGTGTTTGACTTTCACTTATAGACATGTGTAACACTGAAAAAAAATATATTCTATATATCTTCTCATGTATGGACATCCAAATTTACACTTTATATCATTGTACATATTGGTTGGGCCAGGATGGGAAACCCACTAAGTTTGATGAAAATTATCCATAATTAACTTTTTCACCAATGGAGGTACCATAATCCTTAAATTGAAGAAAATATATCCTCTTGAAGATATAGATCAAAACTTTATGGTCTAGACACCATATAAAGTTCCTTTATAATACCAACACTCACTATCCCCCATCTACTCTCAATACACAAGATCAAGGTGGGAATGAGTCAACCGTATAGAACCTAGAAATACTGCATCCTTCTCTTCTCTCACTTCTAGATGTATCTCAACCATGAGGCTCATGAGATTCTAATCCACAATAGATTCCAAGATTCCTGGTAATACTCCCTACCACCTATATATGGAGTTTAATTCCTTATAATAGAAAATGTAACTTAGAATTTTTTGATCAGTAAACACCATGAATTTCTCACCAAATTGGTAATGTTTCTAACATTCAAGTGAGTGGATAATGATAGATAGTTCTAGGTTGTGGTGGGTAATTTATACAATGTGGATTGAGTTTCTAAGAGTTTTAGGCAACCACATAATTTCCCTAGATTATAAAAAATCCCAAACCCATGCATGTGGAATCGCAATAAACCAAATATCTCTGAATAGATTCAACAAGAATCAAAATAGGGTTTTACTTCAAATAATGCTTCAACTTATCAAACTAGGTCTAAAAATTTAAATTCCCCATGTATTTCATCCCTTTTTAAGTGAGTTATATAAAAAGAGATGTGATATTAGATAAATACCTTATGAATCATCAATAATAACATACTAATAATAAGAATTTCATATCTCAAAGACATTCTTGTGATCATACCAAGACATAATGACCTTCACTTTCTCAAGATCACAAAAAATTCCAAATCAGGTCCCAAAATACCCTAATAAATTCACTTTCCATATCTAGTAGTTTCATTTATAACATTTATTATAAATATGATAATATCTTAGAATTAAAAAAATGATCACTAAATGTTTTCCTTACTTCTCTCTGGACTTATAAAAGACCAGAATGTCTTCTAAAAATACCACTACAAACTTATCAAGGTATCTGTAGAAAATATGATTTATTATGGACATAAATACCACATGGTCATTGATAAACCAAAAAATATTACAAGGTACTCATATTGTCTATAATTTCCTTAGAATGTTGTCTTGGGGATTCCAACCACTTTTACCCTAGGATGGTGACATCTTGATCAAAGGTTAAACTTATAAAACCATTATGCCCCATTAATTTGTAATTTTTTTGTCAATATGAGTTATGTGATATTTATTCTTGATCATGAACTGATTTAGTTTTTGGTATTTGATGCATAGATTTAGGGAAACATCAACCTTTTTAGAAAACAACACAATGGATTCCCATAGAGACACGCTTGGGAGAATAAAACCTTTGGCCTCTAGATCATATAGATAGATTTTAAACTCTCTAAATTTAGCTATATCCATGAAATATGATGATAGATATTTGGTTTGAGTTCCAAGAACTAGGTCAATAAGGAACTTGACCTCTCACTTGGAAGGTAATCCTGAAAAATACTATGGAAAAACATTGGGGAAGTCCTTGACCATGGGAGATAACACACTCTCAAGGATCCGTTATCATCCCATAGAAAATATGAGACTTGAAATAATAACTTTCCCACTTTTGGAGGTGGTGTTACCACTAAAATATATCATTGATACCATTCTCTTTGGAATAAAAAAAATTCCTATTTAGGGTAGTAAAGGACACCATTTTTTGGTAGTAATCTATGCCGACCTTAAAGTTATTCATCCACTCCATCCAAAAGATATTGTCAAAAGTGATCTATTTTTAGAATAATAAAATCCTAGGACACTTATACCTTAAATAGAGTGATGATGAAAGAGGGAAACTGGAGGCCACATACCTTATTCATTATTATAAGGGTTGAGATTTCCATGGTGTAAGGCATAATATCTGATGGAATGTTTGTAAAATCCAAAATACAATAAGAAATAAACAAGTTAAAGGCATTGATATTGAATAAAGAAACTACCATAGTTGATGTTATAAGAACTGTACCTATCACTGTAGCTATTCCTACCTCATCCTTTGTGGGGACCTGATCCCCAACATGAAATTGTTTGCTCTATACCTAGGCTAGAGTCTGACCACTAGACTACGGTTCCACTATCAAATGGAACTTATCTTGAGACAATCCACCTCTACCTATGTATCTATAAGAGTGATATAAAACTACTCTTCATGCTTTGGATTGAGTCTAGGACCCTCTAGAAGCTAAGGGCCCTACATCACTCCTTGCAGAGAGCCTCATTCTTCAAAAACTCTAAAGATGTCCCATTTTACCATATTTATGGCTAACATTTGGTGTCTTTGGACATGTAGAATTAATATAACCTGAATTTACAAACTTATGATATATGGGGTTCCTTCTCCTAGTGGGAACAAAAGAGGCTATTTGTGATGGGGGTTGAGAACCATTTCTTCTACCTCTACTTAGTTCATCCCACTTCCAATTATTTTTATAGAAACTAACTTTACTCCCACTTTTTAAGGAAACATTATCCACCATACCTAAAATTCCATATTTATCAATTTCAACCATTATGTATCTATCTATCACTTCTACATAAGTTATTATCTTTAATAGGAAGAAATAAGACCCGATTTCATACTGAAGTCCCATTTTGATCCTTTGAGATTTTATCTTGTAATTCAAAACTATCTCAAGAGAAAAATGGATGAGTTTGAAAAGGAAGTTATAATATTACACAATGGTATTATCACCCTGATAAAGATCTAATAACTCCATTTATTTTACCAAATACATGGTTTTTGGATGAAACTATTGAGAAAAACCTTCTTTGAAATTGATACACTCAAGGTTTTCATGATTCTTGCCCGAAATAATCAAGTACTACCATCTACTTCGAGGTCCCTTAAGAATAAAAGTATAATATTTCTCCTTGATAGAGGTGGTATTATCTAGTAACTCAAATATTCTCTCTATATTCTCCAACCAATCCTTAGATTCTTAAGGATCGTTTCTTCCCCATAAAGAAGGAAGCTTTTACTAAAGGAACACTTGAGATTTATTCTTATTCAAACCCATGCCTACTTATTTAGATTAAGTGATGTTAGAACAGAATCCTTGTTATATAGCTCAAACCACTCTTACAACTACCTTTATCACTTTCAAATCAATGAGATGTTTCCCATTCAAAAAGTAATCCACCAATTTATCCTAAGTCTTAGTTGGGGGTCTTCGTAAAGGCATGCTACTAAAAATATAAATAAAAAATAAACCATAAAAATGTATAACCAAATCATAAATAAAACCATAATAATTTATTAAAAAATTAATTTAAGTGTAAATAAATATACATTACAACCCATAGCCTTCCATCAACATGGACAATGATAATGTATTGAAACCCATTATTTTGTTCTAGTAGGAAGAGTAAATAAAATTAAAAACAAAAATCTCATCCCCGACATCCCTTGGAAACTCAATGTGGGGGGATAAGAGTGTTTGATAGAAATATATTTTCCCCTATCATACTTGAGTCCCAAAAATCCTATCTTCTATCTATGGGACATCTCGAATAACATAGATCCAAAGCCGTTTCTTTGATACCAGTATTTAATGAACCAAATCAGGCTACCCTTGACCTAGTGATTCGAGGCAATCTATTGTATGGACCAAAGGGATTTACTGAGCCCTAAAACCTAGAAATAAGTTCTTTTTTATTTGGGAAACACCTTTTTGAGAACTATTTGCACAAATAAACAAGTCACATGGGGCTCAGATTGAGAAACAGACATGACCTTTCCATAACTTGGTGTTTCATTCCCTTAATTAGTAGTAAGAAACATCAACACATGGTATAAATAGTAAAACAATAAATAGACATAATATCATAATATAATAAAAAAATAAATAACCATCATGATACAAGTATAACCATGAACAAAAAAAGAAACTAGATGGGAGGCCTAGTTGGAAATTTTAATACAAGGTATATGTTAATAGACTAAAATATACCAAAAAGAAAAAAATAACTTGTAACCAAACATCATGTGACATAGGTTATTTCCCACCACTATGTAACCTATATATATCCATAGAATACTATAATGAGTACTTAATACCTCCAAGATTTTCTTTTAACTTTACTAAATTAGACAAAAAAGTGATCTGCATACACCCATAGGTGTGTAAAAGGTATGAGAAACCAGCCCTGTAAGATCCCAATAATTTTTCCATATAAAAATATTTTTATAAAACTAAACATGAAATTTTGAACATAATAAATGAAAATAGTCTTGATACTTTACTTGAAAACAAAACACAAAAGCATATACTACAAATAAAATAAATAATGCAAGGATAATCCTTTAAAAGAAGAGTTTCAAAAAGACAACATGGTGTGATACCAAACAATTATCAAGGCTAGGGAACTTAGAGATTTATACATAACTAATTAGGGTTATACCCTCAATTAGTGGAGCAAGTCTAGTATCACGTCATTACCAAGTGAGGGCGGTATCACTTCCACCACACTAGAATAAATAATGGTGGGAGGACCTCATCCCATATAAGTTAACCTACCATAGTACCGAGGGTTCGCATGAGTTTTTTTTCAAATGATAAATTATTAATTACCCATTCCTTTACATCAATAATTTTATAATAAATTCCATTTTATAATAGAAACAAGAATTTTGGTCAATTTCAAGAACCTAAAAGAGTAACTTATAAAGAATGATATATATTAATTAATTTTTAAATAAACATTTAATATCATTAGAAGATTTTATAAAAAAATTTATAATATATAAGTACCATTAGTTAAACTAATAAAGTAAAATATATGGAACCACTTACTAAAATTATACCGAACTGGTGGGAATCACTCACCATTAATGGGAATCAATATAAAATGTCAACATATACCCTTAAGTTGTAATAAAAATCCTTTAAATACCAAATTAAACTCCTATAAAATCAAGAACAACCCTAGTACACCATGTCTTTCGAGATAATAGAGAACCATCAAAGATGGAAGAAAGAATTAAAAAAAGGATGAGAATGAGTTAATTAGGTATTTACCTTGAAGAAACTTGAAAAAATACAAATTAATACAAGCCTATAGGAGTGGAGGAATGGTGTACCATGTATGAGAGAGTCTCTAAGTTGAGTGGGGTGAGATTGAGAGAAAATAAGGTTAAATTCAGCTAAGGATAAAATATTTGATTTCATTATTTCTAACTTCTTAGAAGGTCACATGGTTTGGATACACAATTATCCAAACTACACATCAACCAGGTGGACCTAAATACCTTAACATAGGAACTAGAATGGTTATGCCACACTATTTGGTAAACAAGGAACCAAATGTGAAAAATTCCACTGTTAAAAACTATAGATGTGTTGCACAGATGCTGCAAGGTTTTCAAAAACTGTATTCCAACCATATAACTGTTCATTTATAACCAAATTTCACCAATTTCAAAGAGAACGATTTGGAATAAAATTATAAGATCAAAATAAATAAAATATCACATAAAATACTTGGAAATTGGATCATGGGTGTAACAATGGTACTCAAAACCACCAAATATTTTTGATAAGAAGAGCTGGCCTTATTTCTCATTTTTGTCAGAAACCTTTATCTTCCATATCCATATTGTTTATTTTGTTTGAATAATATTTTTTATATTCATAAATTATTTTTAATGGAAAACTTATGTTAACTTTTCCTTCCTATTCAAAAATTTAAAAGGAATATTTTTAATATTTTCCATACCAGCCATTTTTGAATTTATTTAAAAAAGTGTGTAAATGATATCTTTTTAACGTTTTTCACATGAATAGATTTTACCACCTTCATAAATATTATTTGTTATTTATATTCCTTTATAAGTTTTTATGTTTTTATAAATTAATATCTATTCCTATTATTTTATTTTTTTTAAATAAAATGATATTATTCTCTTAAAAGTTTTATAAATGGATTTCATTCCACTTATGTATATTTTTAGCTTCCACTCCAAATTTATTATCATTAAATTTATTTATTTTTAAAGATTAATTATATTTGGGAATTAATACAATAATAAATTATTGAAATCCCTATGGATAAATATAAATATAGGTCAACATCCTATAATTTTTGGTAAAGTAAAAAATATGGGTTTTTTTATTAATGTCATCCTTATTAAGATACAACCAAATAGATGCATCCTTTGACATAGATTTAAGTAGTGGTAATAGTTTTTAAAAATTTTGGTTGGCTATTAAATCATTATTTAATCAGTGAAAAACTAGTGGTCATAACTCCACACCTGGTTTGAAACTCCCGTGGGATTTGCTTTGGATATTTCACATATTTCTTTACGAACCATTGGAATTTCTCTATCAAATTATCCAAGTCTTGATTTCTTCTTATGTGATACCATTTAAAAGTGTTAAGTAACCCATATTTTAATAAATGTTTTTTTTCATTTATGTAAACATATTTTGACGTTTCTTATACTTTAATGGATATATATTTTAATGATACAACCCACCTTATTTCTTTGGATTTCATAAAATGACATCTTATGGAAGTTTTTATAAAACTTATTTATTTCCCATGGGTTAATTATGATATGTTTGAATTATGAATTAATTCATGTTCATGATATTTAATTTATAATATTACCCAAATTTATGATGAATCTATGGTATTATTTCCCACCTTATGAATTTATAGTTCATACCTCATATTATTCATAAGAGTAATATTCTATATCCATTTCCATATTTATTTTAACCTTATTTTTCTCCTTCAGGTATATGTTATTTATTATTATGGATTTATTATATAAAAATTTCATTATTGACTTAATAATATATCTATTATTATATATGGTGTAAAAATATTACAAATTGAATTATGTTTACCAATAAAATTATTACATTTATCGACAGGGAAATTATTGGTAATATATATATTTTCTTTTTGATATAGATAATTATTACTTACTAAGGAATGCTGTTTTTTAATTTTTTATTAATTAGTTTATATAATGAAAGCATTGGATTTATTTTTTGAGTGGTGGTACCTAAAAATATATCCCCCTTGATGCATTAATATATTTTATGACAAAAACTAGTTTGGAAATTCAGCACATGCCTTACCTATTTATTTTGAAATATCTTGGCACAAGGCCATTACGATTAGAGTAAGATGTCAAAAAATATGTTTTCCATCATTATGTTACTTTTTATTAATGCCTATGTGGTTATTTATATTGTTATATTATCTATATATATATATTTAATGCACAAGTTATTATGGTATATTTGATTATTATTTATTCTTACCATATTTATCATGCCATGATTATTCCTTGATATATTTTGCAGAAAGGTAACCCTTACTGAGAATTTTATCTCACCTATTATTATGTTACCATTTTACTAGGTTATGAATAAGATAAAAAATAAGAATATATTTCTAGAAGTTTATTATGTTTGGATAATTTTTGGAGAGATGTTGAGGTATTTATATTGGATAATAAAATCTTGGTGTAGTGGGGAAAAATATCAACTGGGAGGGAAAGATATAGATTTTTTAAAATAATGGCCTTATAAATTCTACAAATATCTAAACATAAAAGGATTTTGGTATTTAATTGGATAAATATTAATTTATGATATTTTAATTATGAATGAATATATTTGGGTCATGTTATTTGGTATCAATTCCAGTAAGTAATGTATGTGTTTTCAGCATCAGATTTGGGGGTGCGGGTCTGGGGTGTAACAGTTGGGTTTAAAACAGGTTTTATATTACTTTAAATATTATGATGTTATTGATTAATTATAATTTCATAGTTATAAATATCACAGATTGTTAAGAAGTTAAAGTTTGATCATATGTTCAAAGATACAAATTCACTTTTGAAGCCTTATGTGACTAGATTTTAAAGGGATTAAATATATTTTGGGAGGAATTTATGAGAATACATGATTAATTTACATATAACTCATAGGTTTAAAATGTGATTTACTATGAAGTTTATTTGAGAAGAATTTTATTTTTGTGAAAAAATTGAATGTGTAAATAGCCATTATGGGTATTATATAAATTTAATCAATGGTGATTTAGGTTATTTTAGGGCTGATTAATATATTTATAGGAGCATATATTTCCATTATTTTTGGGTTTAGAATATATTAAAGAATATTTTTAATTATTATTATGATTCATTTATTTATATGATGAAAGTTAAATTGATTTTGAAAAAAAATGTGATCAAATCATTCTGATTTTTGGGTTTCAAATTTGGTCAAGAATATTTTGATGAGTTTTAGGGTTTATTTTTTTAGAATGATTTTTATTTAACTTTGGTTGTTATTTTTTAAGGTTTTTTAGATCAATGTATTAATTATTTATATAATGGTTTATTCATATCAAGTTTTATCTTTACTTGTGACAAAAAATTTCATATTAAAAAATAGATAGAGATTGAAGGAATAACTTTTATTCCTTTTATAGATCTCAAGATCCATTAATATTTAATTTTCATGCTTCAAGAATAAAAAATTCATCTTGGAATGTGAGATTAAATATAGGTAGAAACTTATTGAATCATGTTACCGAAGAATTAAATTACACTAATAGAATGGAAAAAAATAAATTTTACAAAATTTATCATATTATTAATCTCAATGGTAAAATAAGTCATCAAGAAAAAATAAGATAAATCTTTTTGAGTCTTATCACTCAACTATTAAGGTATGTTTTTTGGAAATTCATTTACATGTATGAGATTTATAATGGTACATACATGGATTTAAAAATATTTAATCAATAAACACTAAGTTTCCTATTAGTAACTTAGAAATTAATTATCATGATAAAATAAACATATAATATTATACCTATGTCAAGTTACAATCATTTTGGAAAGAAAAAATTTAAATTACAAGGAAACAATTTATTTAAAGAGGAATAATGTAACGCCCCAATATTTTTGTATGTATTCTCCTTTAAATAAAACCAATCTATACGATATTTTGTGATACATGAAACATAAAAATAAATTTTAAAATTATTTATTACAATAGAAAATTAAATACATTAGAATATTTATTAATGAAACATAATTGAAAAAATAAATGAGTTTTTAAAATTAAAAGTGCTCCATTTTACATAAGAAAATACCATTAATTCTAGATAAACTATTTTGATGAATTATATGTTTTTGATAAATGCAATAATTTTTAGGAAATGATATCAATTAAATGAATTGTAAGTTCCAATAAGTGATTAGTAAAATAAATTAGTAACATATATAAAATTATTAGGTAATTTAAGGGAGTACCAATATAATAATTGTATAAATGGAAATATTTTGTATAAAAACATTATTTTTATAAGTTTTATTTTAAAAATAAAATTCTGTTATTTAAAGAATTAAATTTATAAAAAAATATTATTTATAAATATAAACACATGAATAATCAATCATACATTTATTATCATTTGGTTTTAAATGAAGATGGAAGCATTTGATTGTAAAAGCGATATTTTTCAGAAAACTATATTTATATACGCAACACATTTTTATTATAATAAATTAAATTAATAACTAATGATTAATAATTTTAATGAAATATGTTGATAATATATTTAATAAAATAAATTAAAACTCATATAATTGTTTTTACTTGGCATTAAATTAGAATAATTTTTTTTATTCTTAAATATTATTTTTATTCTATTTTTTACATGATATGTTTACTAAGATTAAAATTATTTTTTACTACCTTTATGAATTGAATCTTGTAAAATGGATTCTATATTTGGAATCCAAATATTCAAATTATATAATAGGATCCACTTAATTTTTAGTTATAAAATTAAGTTACCATTCTAAAAGTTTTTCACCATGGTAAAGGTTAATAGTGGTCAACGAGAGGGTTAAACTATGAGATAAGGATTAAAATATCCATAAAAATTTCCTAAATTTGGATTTATGAGTGTATTTTTACCCTAAATTATCTTCAAATTATAAATTTTCTCTACGTGGTTCCACTATAAAATGAAAAATACATTTATATTATTTTAAGGTAAAGAGTATTTACAAAAGTGATACCCCTCCCACTTATAAAATGATCCCTTCTCCCCCTCATTTATTCACTATATTTTAGTATATTATCTTGATTTTTTTCCAAATACCATATCCAACTCTATTATAAACATACTAGATCTTTTTTACACATCATAATACCAATCTTTTAAGGTGTAAACCACTTAGTAAATGGACCCTCATAATAATTAAGGTGAGAAGTTTTAATTACTTTTCGCATTTATATTCTATTCCTTTACTAATAAAAATATATCCTACCCATACCAATATAATTACATAACTATAATTAATGTAATTATTTTTTTTATGTTAATGAGATACCCATTATATACCTTCATATTACCTTTTCTGAAATAAAGGAAATGTTACCCGTGTTACCTGTGGACTACTACCTCTATGGACAACATATTTTATGTTTTCTTTACTTACTTACATGAATAGTTATAAAAAATATATTTAATGAAAAAATATTATATTTATGAAATTATTATGATTATATTAATAAAAAAAATTATTTATATTCCTTCCCCATATCCATTAGAAAATGAGAACGCCGTCGGTGTATACGTACAGATTACCGCCTCAACAAATAATGTATTTAATTTTCCATCAACATGTAAAATGGATAGTTATAATAATAAATTTAATGAATTAATATGATATTTATAACATTATTAAGGCAATTTAATGCTTACATACTTATTTTTATTCACTAATAAAACGAATTCTTTTTATGCAATCAAAATACTTTAAAAATGATATTTTTAAACATTCCATGAGAATCATCGCTATAAGTTCCATGAAGTGTCCATGGAAATATAGAAATATATAAAAAATAATATAAAAATTACTAAAATTTATTGATATGATTAAATCTTTGATATAAATTTATCACCAAAACTATTACACAGAAATAAAGAAATAATGGTTGAACTATTAATAACTGATGATGAATATTTACTAAAAATAAGTAATAACTATGTTATAAATCAATAGAGAATATTATTTTAAAAGGTAATAATATTGAATAAAGTTTTAAAATAAAATATAAATTAATATTATTTTATTATTTAGGATGTTAAAATATTATTGATAAAGTGGGGAATTAATGAAAAGTTTTCTCATCTCAAACTTCATTCTTTGAGAGAAGTTTTGAATTACACACCTAAATCTATTATATGGTGCATATTATTCCTATTTGAAATATTATATCTTAATATAATTTTAAATCATGGTCATAAAGTTATATTTCAAGTTATAACTTTCAATATCTTTTTATTCAAGTGTTATAAATTTTTTAAGGGTTTATTTTATAATCTCACTTTTATCAGGATTATTTATGTTTCAATTAACATTAGGAAAAATTGTATGTTATTTATCTTCTGAACCCCATAAAATTTCCTCTACATTGGTTATTTTTTGGGTTTAAAGTATTATTTTCTTTTTCAATCTATTTTTTACTCGAAACCACTGAAATATTGTTTATAAGAAAATTCAACCTTATTTCTCCTTTTTGGTCCGGAACCTTTCTCTTCCATATCCATTTTCTTTGTTTTTGTTTCAAGCATATTATTTTATATACAAGATATATTTATAATGGTAAATTTATATTAAACTTTCCTTTCAATTTAAAATTTTAATGTAAATATTTTTAATATTTTTTTACAAGTCATTTTGAATTTCTTTTAAAAAGTGTGAAGAGAATATTTTTTTTAACATTTTCTGCATAAACGAATTTTCCTATCGTCCTGACTATTATTAATTTTTATATTCCTTTATATGATTTTATGGTTTTTGAATTTAATATATATTAACATTATTTTATGATTTTTTAAAATAAAATGAAATTATTCTCTTAATAGTTTTTAAATAGATTTCATTCCACTTATGTATATTTTTATCTTCCACTCCCCATTTCTTATCATTAAATTTATTTATTTTCAAGGTTTAATTATAATTTTGAATTAGGACTTGAATAAATTAGTGAAGTCATTGGGGATAAATTTGAATATAGGATAACATCATAATTTTTTTGTTAATTAAAAAGTGAATGGTTTACCAACAATGAAAACCCTATCTGAATATAAACAAGTGGATATATGAATGGGAAAAGATGAACCTTGTGGTAATATCCCTAAAAAAGTTCTGTTGGATGCTAATATTATATTCACTCAGTACATAACTAGTGTCCCTAACTACACACCTAGTTTGAAACTCCCTGGGGATATGATTTGTATATTTTATATTCTTCTTTATGAACCATTGAACTTGAAGTATACAGTAATCCAAACCTTGATTTATTCCTATGTAATACCATTAAAAAGTGTTAATTAACCCATTTTTCATAAAATTGATTTAATCTATGTCAATATCCCTCAACATTTATTATACTTTATTGGGTATATGTTTTAATGGATCCATAAACCTTCTTTATCTAGATGTATTAGGATAATATCTTAAGGAAGGTTTTATGAAACTCATTTCTTTCACATGGATTAGTTATGATATGATAGAATTATGAATTATATCATGTTCATGAAAGATTATGTTACAATATTACCCTAATGTTTAATGAATCAATGGTATTATTTCATCCCTTATGAATTTATAGTTCATACCATAGATTTTTCATAAGAGTAATGTTCTATATGACTCTCTATATCTATATTGAATTTATTTTTCTCATTCATGTCTATATTTTTTAATCTCATGTATTTATTCTATATAAATTATATTAATTAATTAATCATATATAATTACTCTATATTGTGTAAACACATTAAAAATTGAATTTTTTTACCAAGAAAGCTGTTACATTCACTAACTAAGGAATTATTGATAATCCATATACTTTTTATCTTAATAAGGATTATTATTATTATTTTAAGTAATGTTGATTATGTATTATTTTTTAATTACATTTATCCAATAAATTATATGGACTTATTTAGTGATGGAAATGGTTATTAATTATATTGACACTTGATTCATCATTAGTTACAATGAGACAAACTCATTTGGGTATTCGACCTATGCCTTACCTATTTATTTAAAAATATCTTGGCACAGAGCCTTTATGGTAAGTGTAAGATGTTTGAAATTATAAATTATATCATTATATAATCAGTTATTGATTCCCATGTGATTATTTTAATTATTATATTATATATGAATATATTTTATAAGCACATAATTATAGAACATTTGAGTTTTTTTTATTCCAAGAATATTTATCACGCCTTGATTATTCCATGATCACTTTTGATATAAGATAAACATTACTTATAATTTTAGCTTACCTATTACTATATTTCTATTTCCCTAGGTTATGAAAAAGATTAATACAAATTATATTTATAAAAGTGTACTATGTGTGGAGAATTTTGTGGGAGATGTTGAAGAATTAATATGGAATAATAAAATATAGGTATAGTGGAAAAAATATACATCGGGTGAGAATGATATGAGTTTTGTAAAGTAACGGTATTCCTAATTCTCTAAATATCTAAACCTAAAAGTCCTTGGGTATGTAATATAATCAATATTTATTAATGATATTGAAATTATGAATGACTATATTTGGGTCTTGTTGGTTGGTATTAAATCCAATATGTAATATATTCATTATTAGTAATGGGTATAAATTTGAGGGTTCGATTCTTCAAATCTGATAATTGCATCCATTAAATAAGGGAATTTATTTTTCATTCATAATTTTCTTTATGATTATATTTATTTCTCAATATATTCAAAAAACAATCAATGTTTCTAACACCAGTTGTTTTACCTAAGTCCCACTGTACACTCTAAGAGGTGAGGGGGTGAATTAGAGTGATAAAACTTCTTGTTTTATTTATTTTAAATTCTATCTTGTCTTCATGTTTATATAAAACTTGAATTTGATTATTAATATCAATAAAATGTTTCCAAATAAAGATAAATAACAAACTAATTTTACTTGGTTCATCTATAAAAGGCTACTCTAAGGATAAAATATCAATGATGTGTTGATATGATGATTAAACACTACTTTAATAGTATGTGATTACAACTTTAAGAAGAACCATCTGCTCCACTAGGGTCCACAACATCTTTATCCCTTACATTCACTACTTTCAAGAGGGTTACAATGAAGAAATAAACTCATAGATCAATATTACAGGATTTAAATAAAATATTATAACACCAAATAATAAGTGTGTTCTCAAAGATGCTTCAATTATTCAAATATAGTCATTCATGAAAAAACAAAACATTATCAAACTTCTAGATAATTTATTAAACTCAAAACGGATCACACATCTCAAACTATTCTTGGTATTCAATAAATATCCATATTGCACCTTTTATTCAAAATCTTTATTAAGTTTCTATGAGACTTCAATATGTTTGATTCCTCAATTATTCACAACAACATTATCTATATCCATAAAATTTTTGAATTTCAAATTTCAACTTCAAACTCCAATTAACCTCTTGATAAAATTCAGACTATGAAAAATATTCCATAAAATATCCATAATTCAATTAAAATTTAATATTTTAATATGTTTAACTTAATTCCAAACCTTTGATTGATAGCAATATTAGTATGCCTACTCAAATTTTATAGAATCCATATATCATGGAACATCACCCTCTTTGTGGTGTGATGAGGTAGTTTATCTTTAAAAAACTTTCAACTATCATGTAGGTTGTAGTGTGCAGTAAGTGTTCATAGTGAAGCCTCCTGTAAACATAGTAGAGACCCCATGTGTCTCACTTCCTAAAATAAACCTTCCATGTCATAATATATATACTGCAACATAATCCCACTCTAAACTTCATAGATTGCAGCACAACCATTGTCCATGGTATGGAAATTTCTAAACCTCTAGTGTGACTATAATTATCTTAGACATATTTGTGGTGTATCCTCCTCCTCCATGACATAGTATAAATATTTATTATGCATGTTTAATACTTTTTACTCTATAGTGTGGCCACCTAGATTACAACATAACCCATTTTGGTTGAATCCTACATATAACTTTCATTCATCCTTCCCATCTTTTATCAAACTCAATGCTCTATACATAGTTTATAAATTCCCATAGTGCCTCCCTATAATAAAACTACTCTCACTAGTGTCACCCTGTACTAGAACCCAACTCCACAATGTTTCCTTATTATGTGGTTATATATATTTCCTAGCACTGAACCAAACTGGGATCTCTACTCCTTCTCTACCCTTCCTGGCACTGTATTTGATCTTAGTGTTGAATCACGATGATGACTTTCTCCTAAAATACTACAATGGTTGGCCCTATTTTTTCTTAAAATCAAATCACCACTACAATGTGGTCTATTCACTTATGCCATTTTTTTACTACTTCTTCCAGAATTATATATTCTTTAATATTCCTTTAAATATTTTAACAATATATTTAAATAAATCCTAATTGATAAAAAAATAAAATCATCAAATAGATACCTTTTTTCCAATAGTTTTGAAATGAAAATGAGTTTTATTAAAAAATTTGGAAGGTGTAACTCTTTTAAAAAGAATAGTTTTAGAAAGTATTGGGTGTAAAATGTGATGTTTTTATAAATAAGTTGGCATGGGGTTTTTAAATGAGATAAATTTTTATATAAACCATTTTATAAATGTATCTATTTAATGAATAAAACTTTAAAGGCAGTCCAATCATTGATAGACCTAGTATTAACCTATAGTGGGGATTACCTTAGCATGTATTTTGATTAGTTTTTGGTAATGGGAGGATTATAAGGATGATGGTATGTCCTTTAGGATTGATATATTAGGGTGTTTTAGTGCCATGTTTTGGATTTAGAAGCCACACAAAATGAGCATGATGAAGAATTTGAGGTTGTTTCATGATGATATTAGTTGTAATGTATTTTATTTATTAGAATTTTGTGATTTTGATGGTTACAAACTTAAAATTTAGTGGTTCTTGATGATTTGAATTATTTTTTGGAATTATTAATTAGAACTGGATGAAATATTTGGGATGTGATTTGAGGTATATTTTAGGTTGTGTATGGGTGATAAGATCATATTTTGATGTTTTGGGACTCATAATTGGATTTTTTTGATGTATTTTGATTAATTTGGAAGTTTTTTAACATGGATTTCATGGATTTCTTGATTTTTGAATTGTAGACTTATGAGAATAAAGTATTTAGGATAATTCTTCTTAAGACTTCTCTAGTAAGAAAATCCATATGAAAGGGAGGTTGAAATGGCTCATGTCATAATTACCTTAATTAAGGCATCATTACAATATATAGTATGGAATTTAAATGGATAATAATGTTTTTTTTGAATTTTAAATGATGTTTTAGGGGACATTTTTCCTTAGAGCATTTAGGTTTAGGTTTGGTTTTGGGTGTTTGAGGATATATTCTTTTTTAGTTTTTTGAATTAGGTTCGAGTCACAATATTTTATAAAGATTGGGTTAACTATGAAGGGATAAAACCTATAGGTTCCACCTATAGGTGCTTCCAGATACTTAGTGGAATAAAATAGTGTACTCATTGGCCCTGGAAGTTTCTTGGGTAGCTTGGGGGTTTCTTTAAGTACAAAGAGGCCCTATACTGAGTACCACATGGCCTTTTCCTCTATTTTTAGTGGGGGTGTCTTTTTATTTTCCCCTATTAGACATTCTTATCTCCTATTCTTCTTACTTGAATTTATTTTCCACCAACCATATAGGATACCCTTTAATGGACTCTTTCATACTCCCTTTATCCCCTATTCTTTCCTCTTGTATGAATGTGTTTCTAAGGGATATTCCTTTGAAAAATATAAAGGTAAGATTCCCTTATCATTTTTTATTTCTTATTACATATTTTTCTTTAAATTTAATTATCATTTCTAGGTATTATAAGGTGATTTTCATTGGATTATGGAATAATTCACCCAAAACATTGGGGTTTCTTCACTTATTAGTTAAATAATTTTCATATAGACTGATCAGTGATCATTTTTCACTATTTTGGTTAATGAAATTTGAGGTATGATTCGTCCTTAGGATTTCAAGATTTTAGGTTATTTTTTGGAAATGTTTACTTAGAGTTATTTTTAACTTAGGGATGTTATATTTTTATGATAATTTATAGAATTTATTGTATTTTTTCCATGGGGTTTTATAAATCTTCTATTATAATAGTTATGAGTTTTAATTATATTGGTTATGTACTTGTGTCTTAATGGTTTTATGGGATTATTTATGGACTTTTTAAGTTGGTAAAGCTTTCCATTAATATTGGTAAGGGGTATCAAGTCACCGAGTGATTCTCGTCCCATGAATTCAATAATAATTCCTTTATTTTTTGTTTTTTACAAACAAATAAATAATTATAATCATATTTTAAGTATATAAATGAATGGTTTCCAATGATATTTTTATATAATGTGTTAAACAATTTAAATAGGTATTTTTTTTAGAATTATGTGATAAAATTTCCATTCCTATACATCATGTTGTACTCTTTATTACACTAGTTCAGGTTATTGAATCCCTATTAGACTTAATTCTATTTTTTATTTTACTTTTATATATAAGTTGGGTATCTTGTGAATGGTCTTATCAATAAAACCTAATGTCCCAATGTGTTGGAAACTTCCCTTGATATTAATTATGTGTTGAAATGTAAAACCTTAGCATGTAGATGTTATTAAACCATCCTAAGGATATATTAAAATCCAAGAGACTCTCATTGGCCTAATCCTTATTAGTTCATTAATAGATAACCAAGGTACATGACCTTGAGTCCCAACCATACTCATGAATAAGAATCAAATTTTTTCACATAAATACGAATGAGATATAAGTCAATGAACTAAACTTAACCTATGGTTAAGTGGGTGATTTAGTGGTGATGTGTTGTCTAGGTTTATAAGGTAGGAAGATATGATTCAAATTTTAAATTATAATATTTAAACATTTATATAAACTGAAACTTGAAAACTACTATTGTGTTTATAATTTTTTAAATTATGTAAAGTTTTATAAAAAACCATATTTCTAAATATTTTCTTTTGAGAATACATCATAATTAGTTTCCTTTCATTATTATTTTCTCTATTATTCAAATTGTTTTTAATAATTATGGTATCAATGAATTTTACTTCCATGTTCTGAAGCTTTATCACTTAAATAAAATTAGGTTGAATCATGTATCAATTTTAAATCATTTTTATGGGTCTTAATCCTATACACTTGAATAACCTTTGATGAACATTTACCTATAGTCATCACTATTCCATTCCCATGTTGTTATAAGTACCACCTTTAATATTCTCTTGCTAATGTCTTATATCAAAATCCCATAATAATAACTCATATTTACTTCAGTTTTATTTTTATATATTAATTGGTAAAATTATGAGACCTAGCATTAAGACAGTATGAGATTCCGATGCCCGGTGTGCCCAGAATGGTATGGTGAAAAATATAAGTTTTTAATAAAGCGCCCAAAAAGTTTCTTCTTTAAATGGGAATAAATTCTAAATAGGTTCCCAAATTAGAAATCTGAGGGCATCGTTGCATTAAAAGTAGTAGCTTTACCTTAGGCGGGGCCTAACATCGACCAACACATGATGACTATGAAAGTTAGAAATAAGAAGTAACTTTCATTAAAATATTTTAATAAAAATATTTTATTTGATGCTATGTTGGGTTATTTTAATTACGGACTATTGTTAGGAATCCATGTTTATCGACATAACCCTAGAAATTCATCTGCGGTAAGGAGATGGAAATCTCTATGACAAATGATGAATAACACTGACAGATCAAGGATTGATGATGACCCAGAACCCTATTCTTCATCAACGACTGATCTAACCTCAAGGTAGAATGTCGATCTCTTTGTGATTTCTTCTTTTCCCATTATTTATTTCTATGATGAACATAGACTAATCCACAAATATATTATCCCGCGAATCAACTATATATTGTAGGAGGGAATATGTTTATCGTTAGCCTGATTATAATTAATATATTTCTAACCTAAATTCCCTTGATTTAGATCATTGACCAAGAATAGTTTGAAAATGATGTTAAACTTTTGATATGGGAATTTATCCCTTTATTCTATATGTTCTCCATGTTTGGAACCCTAAAGTTCTTAGCTTGATGTTTCCGGGTGGTTCTGAGAATGATCAGACCTCCAAAGCGATTGAAAACTAGATTAATCCCAAGTAGTGAAGATCGCGACATGAGGATCGCAGATATGGATCTGTTTCAAAAAATGCAACACCAAAGTAATGGGGGAGACTCGTGGAACTAGGGACGCCGGTGGAAAATGCTTGGTGGCACATGGAAGTGACCACGTGTTGGTGTAGAAGAGGATGAAGGTCACCCTGGTGGTGATTGACGGAGTAGGCAGCGACGGAGATCAAACCACCTAGGCAGAGCGGCCGGACCGCATAGGACGCACGACAGCGGAAGCCGCGGGCAACAACCAGTGGCCATGGTAGGAGGCCACAGCGGCGACAACAAATATACGGCCCAGCTGGGCCATGTTGAAGACAAGCCATGGTATACAACCAAAAAACTAATAGGGTATGCGGAAAGTAGAGTCCACATGAAATGCGATCCAACCCCTTATTGTCAAGAGGAGCCAACTTGCCACATGGTCGGGCGAACACGTGGACCAGAGAGACACGACCAGGGATGGTTGTGTCCGGTGGAGCAAAACCGGCTCATAAACCATGGGATAATCTGGAGAACTAGGCCATGGTACAGTGGACCAATGGGTTAGGCTCATCAGATTGGGCCAGTTTGGGTCGGCCCAGACCGACTGGGTCGGGTCGAGTCGGGTCAGGTCCCAACCAGACCAGACCCTTTTTACTAAATTGTCAATATCATTTAAAGTGTGTGTACATTTGATGACCCACTTACGAAGTTGGGAACCTTGAAATGAGAAGGTCCTTTTCAAATAATCTAAGTGAGTTTTTGTGGAAGTTATCATATATACTAGTAGATTTAGGTGTAGGCCCTCCCAGATCGAGTGTGCTACAAGTGAAATCCTACAGCTGACTGTGACTATGTGATCTTTGTGGCTACATGATCTTTGTGACTATGTGATCTTGGTGAATTCGTGACTTCATGACTTGGGGGATGCATGAACCATCGATTCTATGTGCACCATCAACACTCTGGGTGCCATTTAAGTCCCATGCACCATCGACGCTCTGTGCTCCATCGAAGCTTTGTGCATTGTTGACACTTATAGTGTCATAGAGATTGGGGGATCTATTAACTACAATTGGAAATCCTTCTATTCATTATTTAGACTTATACCTATGTGAGATGACAATATTGATTGTACTTCGTGTGTTCCCTTTGTGGTGTACTTCACATGTTTCCTTTGTGGTGTACTTTGTGTGTTTCCCTTGTGGTGTAATTCGTGTGTTTCCTTAGTGATATGTGTCTTTCTAAGAATTATTTTACTCACCCCTACATGGTATTTTCCCACAGGTTTCATGTCTTCTAAAGACGATCGATTCTTTGATGGAGTCCTCGGTGGAATAGGACCAAGTGGTGATTATTGTGATCAGACAGATGTGTGGTGCTCCTACAACTTCAGAAAGCTTCCCTACACCTACCCTTCAAGTAGGGTTTTCAACGGATGAGCTTCAAGAAATTTTGCATTCACTTGGAAGACTCTTTATTTATGCAGGTTTTCATTCTGGCCCTATTTACTTTCCAGTTTTCCTATTATCGTACTCTGTGGTTGGTATATTAGTGTATGCATGAATTGTTTACTTAGTATTTTTATATTTCATCATTTTGGGCTTGGAGATGTGTGCATGTGCACAAGTACTTAGGAAAATGCCTCCCTTTTGTGGGATATGCCTACTCGATGCTAGTTTTCATCCCCCCAGCCTATCAAAGGTGGGATTAGGGTAGTCACAGCACGAGACCCACTTGGACGGGTCATGATAGAGTGGTATCAGAGCCAGATTGATTCTACCTAATGCACCAAGAGTTTGTGAGGTTGGTTTGGGGAACAATGTCGAGTGTTTCAAGATTGTATTTTAGGCTAGGGAATCCAATGTTGGTGCGACGACCGACGCATCCATACACTAGGAGCCTGAATTATACTTTTTAACTCTGTACATGAAAACACTAGTTGTTGGGACAATAAATGGCACATGCATCATATATGATTTAGTGTATTCTAATGTCCTTTTTGAGTCAGTGTCAGATCAATAGGTATATTCTACTGACTATAGTACATCTTGATCTATTTCAAGATGGCACTATGAAGCCAGTCTACTATGATTACAATGCACGATCACGAGGATGATCCTCCTAGAGAAGAAGCATCGGTACAGGGACCCGTACCGGAGACAACACCCACCAGTGGTGTACTAATGATACCACCACCTAGAGAGTAGTAGTTACTACCAACACTACTGGTAGAGTATGCATGCAGGCTAAGTGCATTTCATGAGTTCTAGAGGGAGCGACCTTCTAGGTTCAGGGATGATCCAGACCCCCATGTAGTTGAGGATTGGATAGAGGTGGTTGCATATTTCTTACACCTAGTGAGGACACCTCTCGACCAGATGGAAGTCCTATCCATGAGTCTTCTATAGGGATCAGTGGGGAGATAGTGGATCTTAGTGATCCAGACGCATGAGGAGATGACCCTCACTTGGAAATATTTTAAGCATCTCTTTAGGGAGGAGTTCTTTCAAGCGACATTATGCTCCTAGCATATACGGGATCTACTACATCTGCAATAAGGTAGTTAAACAGTAGTGGAGTACTCGATGAGATCTACATAAATTCTCACTACTCCACATATATGGTGTGGGACCACTATGGAAAAATGTGGATTTTGCGGCGGTTTTTTTCCGTTCGCGACAGTTTTGAAAAATTGACGCTAAATTGTGCGTCGGGAAACTATTCGCGGCAGTTTTCAAAACCGTCGTAGAACGTTTCGCAGCAGTTTTTTTATTTTTTTATTTATTTTTTTTAAATTATTTTTTTATTTATTTCATATTTATTTTATTTATTTATTAGTATTTATTTTATTTATTTCATATTTATTTTATTTATTTCGTATTTATTTAATTTATTTCGTATTTATTTAATTTATTTTGTATTTATTTAATTTATTTCGTATTTATTTTATTTATTTCGTATTTATTTTATTTATTTCGTATTTATTTTATTTATTTCATATTTATTTTATTTATTTCAATTAATTCACAATACTTTATTTACTTTATCCATGAATGCATGCTCATGCCCATGCACATGCCCATGCAAATGCCCATGCACAAGCCCATGCAATATAAATAAATACTGCATTTGGTGAGATTTGAACCCCCAACCTCTTGCATATTTTCCAAAGACTTTATCACTCCAGCAAGCTCGTCATGTAGTTAATAAACAAAATTTAATATACATATACATACTAATTGAAAAAACAAATAATACATAACTAATAGATATAAACTCAATAATAAATAATAAATAATAAATAATAAATAATAAATAATAAATAATAAATAATAAATAATAAATAATAAATAATAAATAATAAATAACAATAATAAATAATAAATAATAAATTATAATAAATAATAATAAATAATAAATAACAAACAATAAATAATAATAAATAACAAATAATAAATAATAATAAATGATAAAAAATAAAAAATAAAAAATAAAAAATAAAAAATAATAAACAATAATAAATAATAAATAATAAATAATAAATAATAAATAATAATAAATAAAAAATAACAAATGATAAATAATAAATAATAAAGAATAAAGAATAAAGAATAAAGAATAAAGAATAAGGAATAAAGAATAAAGAATAAATAATAAAGAATAAAGAATAAAGAATAAAGAATAAATAATAAATAATAAAAAATAAAAAATAAATAATAATAAATAAAGAATAATATATAATAAATAATAAATAATAAATAATAAATAATAAATAATAAATAATAAATAATAAATAAGAATAATAATAAATAACACATACTTAATAATTATAATTAAATAAATAATAAATAATGAATAATAAATAATAAACAATAATTAATAATAGATAATAATACATATATAATATATAATAAATAATAAATAATAATAATAATAATAAATAATAAATAATAAATAGTAAATAATAAATAATAAATAATAAACAATAAATAATAATAAATAATAAATAATAATAATAATAATAAATAATAATAATAAACAATAAATAATAAATAATAATAATAATTAATAACACATAATTAATAATTATAAATAATAAATAATAAATAATAAATAATAAATAATAAACAATAAACAATAAATAATAAATAAAGAACAATATATAATATATAATATATAATATATAATATATAATAAATAAAATAATAATAATAATAATAATAAATAATAAATAATAAATAATATATAATAAATGATATATAATAAATAATAAATAATAATAATAAATAATAAATAATAATAATAAACAATAAACAATAAACAATAAACAATAAATAATAATAATAATAATAAATAACACATAATTAATAATGATAAATAATAAATAATAAATAATAAATAATAAATAATAAATAATAAATAATAAATAATAAATAATAAATAATAAATAATAAGTAATAAATAATAAGTAATAAATAATAAATAATAAGTAATAAATAATAAATAATAAATAATAAATAATAAATAATAAATAATAAATAATAAATAATAAATAATAAATAATAAATAATAAATAATAAATAATAAATAATAAATAATAAATAATAAATAATAAATAATAAATAATAAATAATAAATAATAAATAATAAATAATAAATAATAAATAATAAATAATAAATAATAAATAATAAACAATAAATAATAAACAATAAATAATAAATAAGAAACAATAAATAATAATAAATAAATAATAATATATAATATATAATATATAATATATAATATATAATATATAATATATAATATATAATATATAATATATAATAAATAAAATAATAATAATAATAAATAAAATATAGTAAATAATAAATAATAAATAATAAATAATAAATAATAAATAATAAATAATAAATAATAAATAATAAATAATAAGTAATAAATAATAAATAATAAATAATAAATAATGAATAATAAATAATAAATAAGAAATAATAAATAAATAATAAATAATAAATAAATATAAATAATAAATAAATAAAAAGTAATAAATAAATATAAATAAGAAATAAATATAAATAATAAATAAATACAAATATTAAATAAATATAAATAATAAATAATAAATAATAAATAATAAATAATAAATAATAAATAACCAGTAACAAATAATAGATAATAAATAAATTAAAGTTTATTATAAATAATAAATAATAAATAATAAATGAAACACATGAAAAAGTACGAAAAGGCGTGATAAGGGTTGAAAAATTATGAAAACACATGAAAATAGATGGAGAAGCATGAAGAAGGAAGCATTAGAAAACATGAGAATGCATGAAAACTCATGAGAACTCTGGAAAACCCCTTAAGAATTCAACTTAATCACCATAATGACCCACAAAAAACCATTGATAAAGATAACAAGTCGTGAAAATCCAAATAAATAATAATAAATGGAGCAACCGTTAAAACCCGTCAAAATGGTCATAAAGTGACAAAAACATTGGACTTACATTAACGGAGATAACTTATGATACGAGAGTCCGTTCCAGATCTACAACCAGTCAAATTAAAGATCCTAAAATGATCATCGAGCTAATAGGTGAAAGAGACCGATTGGACTGGCAGATCGGAAGTTACGACCATTAAAAAAAACTGATGCGGAACAGGTGCTAGAAATGAGGCATTGAAAAATATAACAAACCTGATACCCACTAAAAAGGCCATAACTTATGATCCAAGAGTCCATGTGGGTGCCATAACCAGTCAAACTGAAGCTCATGGAACTAAATACGATTTGGAAGGTGGATGAGTCCGAACTGACATGCAGATCGAAAGTTAGGTCCGTTTGAAGACAAGTTTGACTGGACACCAGTGACGGAAACAGGGTTTTTGAGGCCTTCAAAGGGGTTTTTGGTGTCAAAAAACATGATAGAAGCTTTCTTATGTCAAATTGGTGCATAGATCTCTTCGCTGGGTTCGATTTGATATGTAGTAGAGCCCAAACGGACACCCAAAGCAAAAGTTATGGCCATTTGAAGTTGGAGAACATTTTTCAACTTTCTTATAACTCTCATATCTCCCGCACCTTAGACCATCTCATAGTTTTGATTATACATGTCTCTATATCTCTTCATGAGCTTCTATTTGATTGGTCGTGGTGCTCCAACGGACTCCCAGGTCAATAGTTATGGCCGTTTTAGTGATTTCAGGGTTTCTCATGTTTTTTTTATTTTTTTCCTTTCATTTCGTGGCGGTTTTACCCAAACTGCCGCTATTTCGTGACAATTTTTTAAAAACCCGCCACTAATCCTTTAAAAGATTAAAAAAAAAATTAAAAAAAATTAAAAAAATTTAAGCCATTTGGCGGCGGTTTAAAAACCGCCGCGAAAAAACCACTGCGAAACGACCGTTTTCCTGTAGTGGACCCATTCTTTAAGGCCCAGGCCTTTGAGTAGGGTCTATAATGGGAGATAAGGTTATCCATGATATCCCTTAGTATCGATACATATGATGGGGTATTGGAGAGAGCCCTGATTGGGAGAGATTTCTAGCGGAGCAGACACTAGTAGTGGGAGCTACCAGTAAGCACCAGGTTGCCAAGTCTTCAGTGGTGGGTAGCTGGCAGTAGAAGAAGGGACCGAAGAGGGTCAATCACTATAGGGGATGACCCCAAGATATGGGATCTGTGGTGCGGGACTCCCAAGGCAGTGTGAGTCAGCTGAAAGATAGGCTGTGTTACTCATGCGGTGGTTAGGGACACATGGATTGAGATTTTCCAAATCGCCGTATGGACGATCAAAAGATGGTCGAGGGACTGCTGAGGTAGAGGAGGAGGCAGGATCATGGTGTGCTTCCAAGAAGAATATGTGGTAGAGGATATGGATGGGCAATATGATGTGGCCGAAGGTTTGACATACCATCACCACCACCTCTAGGTGGTCCACCACGGGCTCAAGGAGCTGGTGGACAGGGATGAGGATAGTTCAGGCGATGGATTCTTATGAACCTGATGCTCCAGAGATGATTAGATGTACGATATGTGTATTTTCTACCCTAGATGTAGTTTTGGTAGACACAGGTGTCAGTCACTTTTTTCTCACCACAACCATTTTTTGAGAGTCGAAGATTCTAGCGGAACCATTAACTCAATCCCTATTCTTAGATAATCCTACGGGGGGGGGGGGGGGGTATTCGATGATCACACACTGGTACCAATAGTGTTCCCTTACTCTAGGGGAAAGGGTTTTAGTTTGGATCTATTGGTGGCTACATTGAGGCCTTATAATTTCATTTTTGGAATGGACTGGTTATCTACAGTTTATGCCCATATTGACTATTTTAGGCACACAGTGAAGTGTTTCCGTGGATTTCAGACCAATTTTTCCTTTTTCATTGAATAGGAAACCTAAGCAGTGTAGGATGGACTTGCATGTAGGAGGGTGCAACTGATCACACACCAGTTGGATATCATGACTGTCAGTGCAATGAATGAGATGAGTCATCAGTTTCCTACAGTGGTGGATGAGTATGAGGACATCTTTCCTGAGGATGTACCTATATTACCTACTCATAAAGAGGTTGACTTCTGCATTGATTTATACCCTGTGATGATAACACTATCTGTACCTACATATTCGATGGCTCCCACAAAGCTTCTTAAGTTGAGGGTACAATTGGAAGACTTGCAGAGGAAGGGATTTGTGAGACCCAGTGTTTTGACCTGGGTGGCCCCAGTTTTGTTGTCCAAAAAGGAATACAGAAGCTTGAGGTTATGTCTGGACTTATGATACCTAAACTAGGTGATCGTGAAGAATAAGTATCCACTTTTGAGGATTGATGACCTCTTCGATCAGCTGAAGGGATCAAGATGGTTCTCGAAGATAGACCTTAGGTATGACTATCACCAGCTTCATGTATGGGATGAGGACATCCCAAAGACAACCTTAATATGTTGGTATAACCACTACGAGTACTTAGTAATTCCATTTTCCGTGATGAAAACCCCATTACTGTTCATGGGACTCATGAACAGGATCTTCCAACCTTACTTAGACCAGCTCGACATGGTCTACATTAATGACATCCTGGTGTACTCAGTATCTGAGGAGGATCATGCGATACACTTGAGAATGGTCCTATATACACTCTAAGATAACCTAATTTATAGGAATCTCTCAAAGTGTCATTTCTTGATTCGGCAGTTCCACTTTCTAGGACACGTCATTTTAGAGGATGGAGTTTTATTAGATCTAGAGAAGACTGAAGAGGTTCTTACTTGGGATCCACCCAGGAGTGTTACTGAGGTGTGAAGTTTCCTAGGTTTTTATGGATACTATTGGAGGTTTGTACCCAACTTTTCTAGGGTATTAACACCTTTGAAGGCCTTGACATGGAAGGGGTGTCCTTTTGTGTGGATAAAGAAGTGTCAGTAGTTATTTTGAGAGCTAAGGAAGATATTGATGAGCACCCTCATCTTGAGATTACCAGAGGAGGGTGTTGAGTACATGGTGTTCTATGATGAATCAGGGACCAGTCCTGGTTGTGTCCTGATATAGGAGAAAGCAGTGATTTCCTATGGTTCGTTCCAGTTGAGGTAGCATGAGCTGAATTACATGACCCATGATCTTGAGCTAGCAATAGTAGTCTTCACATTGAAGATGTGGTGACACTACATGATGGGAGAGTGGTTTACCATATAATATGACCACAAGAGTATAAAGTATATCTTCTCTCATAAGGATTTGAACTTGTTATAGAGACAATGGATAAAGTTCCACTAGGACTATGACTTTGAGATTTTCTATACTCCTGGGAAGGGGAACATAGTGGATGCCACTCTCAATAGGAGATCCATATTGTAGTTTCTAAGTGATGAGTTAGAGAAGTCAGTCATGTTACATATATTATTTGTGGATATAGATGGAGCAGCTTACCTCTAGTTGAAGGTTTTCATCTCTCCACTGTTACAATAAATCAGGGAGGCACAACTTGGAGAAACAAACTATAAGATGTTAAATTCCCATATGTCTATAGGGCATGCCCCTTATGGATATTATAATGGTGGTTAGCATGCAATTCTCTTAAAAGGGTGAACATTCGTTTCAGTGATGTTACAGGAGGAGGTCTAGAGGGAGTTTCATACTTCCCCTTTGGCGGTACATCCAGGAGTGGGAAAGATGTATCAGGACCTTCTACGTAATTTCTGGTGGCTGGGTATGAAATAGTAGGTGGTAGAGTTTATTTATAGATGTCTCACTTATCATCAAGTGAAGGCTGAGTACTAGGTTCCAGTGGTCTTGACCCAAACACATGAGGTGCTAGAGTGGAAGTGGGATGAGATATCGATGGACTTTGTGATGAGTTTACCACACATTTCTGGGGGGCATGATACTATTTGGGTGATCATTTATCAACCCACCAAGTTGTCCTAATTTTGAATAATCCACGAGCAGTTTTCAAGAGAGATCTTGGGACACCTCTACATGTAGGAGATAATTCGAGATCACAGAGTTCCATCTATGATCGTTTCAGACCATGATTATCATTTCACATCCTTCTTGAGGAAGGGATTGTAGGAGGCGTTTGAGACGTAGTTTCACTTGAGTATGGTGTTTCATCCCCAGATGGATGGATAGATAGAGAGGACCATCTAGGTTCTAGAGGAAATTCTATGTTATTTCATCCTAGTCTTTGTACGCAGTTGGTAGGATCATCTACCCCTAGTGGAGTTTGCATACAAAAATAGTTATCAATCCACCATTAGTATGGAACCATTGAGGCCTTGTACGAGTGACCATTCAAGTCCCCACTATGCTAGAAGAACCCAGGGGAGTCCGCACTCATGGATCCAGAGTTGGTACATGAAACCACAAATAAGGTGTAGATCATCCAAGAGCAGATGAGGACTGATCAGAGCTGGAAAAAGTTATATGTTGATAAGAGACAGAGGCCTATGAAGCTTGGGGAGGGAGACCATGTATTCCTTCAGGTGTCACCTCGATGGGGATTGTAGAGATTTGGCTGGGGAAAAAAGTTATATCCAAGATACATGGACCCTTTTCAGATTATGAGTAGAATTGGCGAGATGGTGTACCGACTAGCTCTAACCCTACAGTTTCACCGTGCACATGATGTCTACTACATGTCACAACTAAGTATGTACATGCATGATAGGACCCCTGGACCGATGGAAATATGAATCAATCCCAAAGTAGTGAAAATAATGACCCAAGAATCACAGATATGGCTCCGTTTCAAAAAAATGGAGCATCAGAGCAATGAGGGAGACCCATGGAACTAGGGCCACTAGAGTCCAGCGACGCCCGATGGCATGCAGCGGTGGTTGAGTGTGGGTGCGGCGGCAGCCACGTGTAGGTGTGTGTGTGTGTGGGGGGGGGATGGAGGTTGACCTAGCAGTGACTGAAGAAGTAGGAAATGATGGTGGATGAACTATTTAATTTTCTCATCTGAACTATGTAGTTCCTGAAGTCACAGAATCCACAGGTGGTGACTAGAATCCACAGTAGGAGGTCGTGATCGAGACATCAAGGATGCGGCCCAACAGGGCTATATGGGAGATGAGCCACGGTAGGCAGTCATGATGCTGACATGGGATACATGATAAAACATGATTTTATTGAATATTTTATTGATAATAAATGATATAATTTCCTCATATTGTGTTAAATATGTTTAATTAGAAATTATTTGGGATTAGATCATTCATTTGAATATTTGATGAAAATTCCAGTTTTACTCTTGATAGTTCACTGTAGTATTTCAAAGATACGTATTTGTATATTTATTATTTGAATTTTAAATTTTGTAACAGTGTTCCTAACTTAATTATCTACAACATTTATTCAGGACACTAGAGCTAAAGAGTGCATTTTGTTGTTCAAAATGGGCCATGAAGTAAAATTTGGTCTGGACTCTCCAGAATAGATAAGCTTTTGTATTTAGGATATAAATCCTTCATATAGGCCTGTATTAAGCCCAAATTTGGAGAGGAGATATAGGACACATATCTTCACATTTGAGACTTCTGGAAGGCCGGACAATTCATTCGTTTTGGTGGTCACATGGGCGGTGAAAGTTGGAATAAAATATTTGTCCGAGATTCTCCATTCACACTTGAAACCACTTTGAACCTAGCCTCCCCACCACTCTATAAATTGGTGTTTTTATCCTTTGGTGGTGTTGGGAAGTGCATTGTGAAGTTGAGGGCAGAGGAGAAGTGGATCCACTCCAATTATCCAACCATTTAAATAAGGGTAGCTCTTGAAGTAAGGATCTCTTCGACGAAGCCATCTTCTTCTCCTTCATGTTGTAATGATTTTGTTTATGTAATAAACTTCTTTGTTATTCTCTTATTTTTATTCTTTTCTTATGTTTTGTTTAAATTTATTCTTTTCTTAATCTTCCTATTTGGGCTGTAATTCTTGAGTAGAAGCGTTAATGGGTTATACCCATTATAAACCTTTGCACATGCAAAACGCTTCTACAATGATTACGCCACCCATGTAAGAGTAGTCTTTTAGTAATTGATCTATCTTCTACCCTCTTCATTTAATTATTTTGAATCAATGAGATACTGTAATTCACATAATATGATCCATGAATTGTTTTTTTAAATTACAAGAAACTAAGCAAGCAATTGAACAATTAACACAAAAACACGCGAGGTCGGGATTTTGTGTAAATTTTGAGAGCGTAATCTTAATCGGTAATACAAGACCACACGAGATAAATTTGTAGTGTTCAAATATAATCCCTAAACACAATTAATCCTCATTTCCAGAATGGATATGTGCTCTAATTAACCACTGACCATAAGATATCCTTAGAACAATAATCAAATCAGGGTGCTGTGATTGCATGTTCCGAATCTAGCCTAGGGTTTAAGTAATTTCATCTTTATGGTTAAGTTAACTCTCGTAGGGTTAGAGGGATAAAAAATTAGGGGATCATAATTAAGTGGATATTTATTTAAATTATAATTATTAATAAGTGAATTAAGAGGTAGATTTAGATCTATTACTCCTTTTAAAATAGATTTCTAAAAAAACATCTTCTTGTTGTGTCATTTTAATCAAAATTCATTTCAAAACTAAAAACAAAAAAATATACAATCTTCTTCCAGAAAACTTTTTCTAGATTCATAAACTATAAAAGAAACCCCAATCCTTTAATGTAGTGTTTTTATTTTATTCTCTTTTATTTTATTTTTAGAATACCTTTAATAAGTTGTTAAATTCACTTCCTCCTTTGAGAGACGACCTTGGTCAGCCACTCTGCTACACCTAAGTACCCCAAAATCACATTAATCATTTGAGGGTGCCCACGACAGCGCCCTATCAAATTGGCTCCGTTTCCGAGGAGGCAAGTAATTATTTAAACCAATTATAGGTATTTTTTTTTACATTTTAATTATCTTCCTCTCTTCTTTCTTCCGTCTTTACCCAATCTGATTTTTTTCCTTCTACTTCTTTTTTAGACCATCAACTCAAACTTATAATTTTTATTTTACTATGGTACACTTTCTTTCTTTTAATTTTTTTGATTTATTACATGAACTAATCCTAAAGATCTCTTAGATATTGACCCTGAGATTAAACGTAACCTTAGGGCTCGAATCAGACATTCTCAGTCTACGAGAAGTTTCAATATTCAACCAGTTGGTGAATCCCTCTCTTCTAGAAACATTGAAATTGGAAGTTATTCAAATTCAAACATAAAAGAAGAACTAATGGCTGAAAATAATGGAAATGAGATAAATAGAACCATTCGAGAATTGGCTGCACCTGATATTAACTATCGACCAAATTGTATTGCATACCCAAATCTCGAATCGGACTTTGAACAGAAATCTGGGTTAATTCACTTACTTCCAAAGTTTCATGGCCTCTCTGGTGAGGATCCCAATAAAAATTTGAAAGAATTTAATGTGGTTTGCTCAACCTTGAGACCAAGAAATTTATCTGAAGACCAAATCAAATTAAGAGCATTCCCATTCTCACTTGATGGAGATGCGAACGATTGGATGTATTATTTACAACCCTAAGATGTAACTTGTTGGAACGATTTGAAACGTCTTTTCTTGCAGAGATTTTTTCCAGCATCAAGGACCACTTCCATTTGTAAGGAGATCTCGGGGATCAAGAAAGCACAAGGGGAGTCAATGTATGAGTATTGGGAGAGATTCAAGAAGTTGTGCACAAGCTGTCTGCATCACCAAATCTGTGAGCAACTCCTTATTTAGTACTTCTATGAAGGACTCACACCTATGGAGAGGAGTATGGTGGATGCTGCAGTAGGAGGGACATTGGTGGACAAGACACCAGTAGCCACACGTGCATTGATCGACAAGATGGCACAAAACTCCCAACAATTTGGTGATCGAGGTACACCACATATCAGGGGAGTACATCAGGTAAGTCCTTATTCTCTTGAGAGTCATTTGATTGATACAAAGTTGGAAGAATTGACCAATATGGTGAGGCAAATTGATTTGGCTCAAAAGACATCCCAACCCATTCCTTCAAGGCCTTGTGGCATTTTCACTAAGACAAGCCATCCAACTGACTGTTGCCCACAACTACAAGAGACAGAGGATTGCACAGCAGTATTCCCAGGGAGACCATTTCAGCAGCAACAACAACCATATCCCCAAAAGAAGTTTGATTCATTTGCTTCAACATACAACCAAGGGTGGAAAGATTAGTCAGACATGAGGTATGGATCTAGACAACAACAAAGGCCCCCTTTTCAACAAAACTTCTAGCAGCCTCCACCTTACCAGCAGGGTTTCCAACAACCCCAAAGGATATTTGAAGCTCAAAAATCAACAAGTCAGCAACAAGAGAATCCTCAACCAAAGGTAGATTATAATACTGATGATCTTTTGAGGCAAATTGTTCTTAATCAACAGAATGAGCTGAAGAGTCAAAGTTCGGAGCTGAGGGAGTTGAAGACTCAAATGAGCCAAATTGCCACTGCCCTCCACGAACTTGTGAGTAAGAATTCTGGAAATCTACCTTCCCAACCCACTCCAAATCCAAAGGGGAATTTCAGTGCCATCATATTGAGAAGTGAGAAGCAAATTAATGATACATCTGGACCTACCATTCCACCGGGATTTACCTCAACTCCAGAGAAGCTGCATTCCATACCAAGTGATGAGCAATCCAAGGAGAAAGATAAAGGTAAGAAAAAGATTGATGATGTTTATTCTAAACCCCTTCCTTTTCCAAATAGGGTTGTTCAAACCAAGAAAATGGCTGATGAAGCAATGAAAAAGGAGGTTTTGGACACATTCAAGCGTGTGGAGATCAACATTCCTCTACTTGAATCCATTAAGAAAATCCCAAGGTATGACAAATTCTTAAAAGAACTCTGCCCCAATCGAAGAGGGATCAAGGGAAATGAGAGGATCAACCTTGGAAGGAATGTCTCAACACTCATTTCACCAACTCTAGAAATGCCAACAAAGTGAAAGGATCCAGGGACATTCACCATCCCATGCACCATAGGGGATTTTCACTTTTATGATGCTCTTTGTGATTTAGGAGCTTCAATAAATGTGATGCCTCACTCTGTATTCTCTTCTTTACAGGTTGGTGAGTTGAAGCCGACGAGAGTAGTGGTGCAATTGGAAAATAGAGCTACGACATATCCATCAGGAGTTCTTGAGGATGTACTTATCCGGTTAAGAGACATGATCTTTCCAGTGGATTTCTATGTTCTTAACATGGAGGATGATCAGGTAAGTTCTCATGCCTCCATTATCTTAGGTAGGACCTTCCTCAAAACTACAAAAACTATCGTAAATGTAAATGAGGGTACACTTTCCATGGAATTTGGAGATGAAGTTGTGATATTTAATGTTATGGATTCCATGAAGTACCCCTCAGAGGACCATTCTTCTATTGTTATCTCCTATTTTAAACCACCAAGTAAAAACACCATGGAATTGGATTGTCCTATGCTTAGGGAGATTATGAGTATTGGTTCTAGTTTGATGTCTAAGAGTACTTCTACACCCGTTTTTAAGGAACAAGACTCTCTAAGATTTGATTTTGAAATGGAATAATATTCTGATTTTGATCATGTGGACTCTAATTATGACATGGCTGTTGAGTATGCTGATGGATTTGATGAATTATTTTCTAATTGTGATGATTTTTATTCTGATACAAATGTTCATTGTGCAGATATGTCCGTTGCATCAATTTCTCCATCTATACATCACCCCCTACATTGGAACTCAATCCATTTCCCCCAAATATTAAATATGCATACCTGCTGAGTGGTGATAGATTACCTGTTATCATTGCTAACAATCTCTTTTGAACATGAAGAAAAACTTTTTAATTTTTGAGAGATAACATTAGGGCAATTGGTTGGACATTGGAAGACATATCAAGTATTAGCCCATCCATTTGCATGCATAGGATTCTCTTGGAGGATGGGGCTAAACCGGTGAGGCAACAACAAAGGAGACTCAATCCAACCCTTCTAGAGGTTGTTAAAAAAGAGGTTGAAAAATTGCTCGAGGTAGGTATAATTTACCCTATTTCTTACTCACAATGGGTTAGCCCCGTCCAGGTTGTACCTAAGAAAACTGGTGTTACTGTTGTTAAAAATGAGAAAGATGAATTAGTTCCAATGAGGGTACAAAACAGTTGGCGCGTGTGTATTGATTATAGGAAACTAAATCATTCCACTCGCAAGGACCATTTCCCCCTCCCATTTATTGATCAAATGTTTGAGAGACTAGCTGGAAAAACACACTATTGTTTCTTGGATGGATTTTTTGGATATTTTTAGGTTCCTATAGCTCCAGAGGATCATGAGAAGACTACATTCACCTTTCCCTTTGGCACATTTTCCTACCGGAGGATTCCATTTGGACTTTGCAATGCCCCAAGTACCTTCCAGAGATGCATGGTGAGTATTTTTATGATTTTATTGAGACTTGCATGGAGGTATTTATGGATGATTTTATAGTGTATGGGTCTTCATTTGATGAATGTCTAAGTAGTTTGGGAAAGGTGTTGAATCGTTGTATTGAGAAGAATCTGGTCCTGAACTTTGAAAAGTGTCATTTTATGGTAGAGCATGGTATTGTCTTAGGGCATGTAGTGTCAAAACATGGGATAGAGGTTAATAGATCTAAGGTAGACATTATTTCATCCTCACCCTATCCTTCATGTGTGCGTGATGTTAGATCTTTCCTAGGGCATGCAAGATTTTATCGGCGCTTCATCAAATATTTTAGTAAGATCGCTCTTCCTATGTCACGATTACTTCAAAAAGATTCTGATTTTGTGTTTGACGATTCTTGTAGGACTTCCTTTGATGAGATAAAGAAGTGTCTGACCACTCCACCTATCATACAGCCCCATGGTGGGAGATTCCTTTTGATCTTATGTGCGATGCCTCCAACTTCGCGGTTGGAGCGGTCTTATCTCAGAGGGTGGAGGTTCGTTCACATGTGATCGCCTATGCATCGAGGATACTGGATTCAGCCCAATAAAATTACACAACCACAGAAAAGGAGTTTCTTGCTGTCATATTTTCTTTAGATAAATTCCGTTCATATTTATTGGGCTCTAAAGTAGTTGTTTTTTCTGACCATGCAGCTTTGAGGTACCTCCTAAAGAAGCCAGATGAAAAGCCATGACTTATCTGTTGGATTCTCCTTATTTAGGAATTTGATATTGAGATAAAGGACAAGAAGGGATCAGAGAATTTGGTGGCAGACCACATGATCAGGCTTACTCACACACTAGAGGATGACACCTTGGACCAAGTACCACTTCGGGACACTTTCCCCGATGAGAATCTCTATACCATCTCAGGTACGCATCCTTGGTATGCTGATTTAGTTAATTACATTTTTTCCTCTGAAATCCCAGAAAATTTGAAGAAGCATCAAGTCCAAAAATTAAAAAGTGAGTCTAGATATTATGTGTGGGATGATCCTTACCTCTGGCGCATGTGTAGTGACCAAGTCATTAGGAGTTGTGTTTTCGATCACGAGTTTGAGTCTGTTTTGCATTTTTGTCATACACTTGCTTATGGTTGACACTTTAGACCCCAACGGACAGCTAGGAAGGTTTTGGACTCTGGATTATATTGTCATAGCTTGTTCCATGATTCCCATGTGTTTTGTAAGTCATGCTCTCGTTGCCAACACACTGGGAATATTTCTAGGAGACATGTGATGCCCCAACAACCCATACTATTCTGTGAGATTTTTGATGTATGGGGAATTGATTTTATGGGTCCTTTTCCTATTTCATTTGGATTTTTGTATATTTTGGTTGCTGTTGATTATGTGAGTAAATGGGTGGAGGCCAAGGCCACCAGGACTGACGATTCTCATGTTGTTGTGGACTTTGTCAAAGCACAATTTTTTTGCAGGTTTGGAGTACCAAAGGCCATCATTAGTGACCAAGGGACACACTTTTGCAATAGGAATTTTGCTTTCCTCCTTCAGAATTATGGGGTGACACACAAAACATCAACACTATACCACCCCCAAACAAATGGCCAGGCTGAGGTTTCAAATCGTGAGCTGAAACAAATATTAGAGAAAACCGTACATCCAAATAGGAAGGATTGGAGCAAGGTATTGGATGATGCATTGTGGGATTATAGGACAACATACAAGACACCCATTGGTATGTCCCCATTTAGGATTGTTTTTGGGAAAGCATGTCATCTCCCAGTGGAAGTCGAGCATCAGGCATATTGGGCTATAAATAAATGCAACATGGATTTGGCCTAAGCTGGAATTCAAAGGAAGTTGCAAATTCAAGAGCTTGAGGAGATTCGACTGTCATCATATGAGAACTCAAGGCTCTACAAGGAAAGATCAAAAGTAGCTCATGACAAAATGATCCAACAAAGGGAGTTTCATGTTGGAGAGAAAGTCCTTCTCTATAGTTCACGACTCAAGCTGATGCCTGGTAAGTTGCATTCCAGATGGTTAGGTCCTTATATTGTGACTAATGTTTTTCCTTATGGTGCAGTGGAGATCACACAAGAGGACACTAGAAGGATCTTTACAGTCAATGGGCAACGTTTGAAGAGATACATTGAGGGACTTCCTACTGATGTAGTGGATTTTATCACACTGCATGACCCCATCATCAATTGAGCACATGAGGCTGTTCCTAACCCTTTCACTTTTATATTAGTTGTCCTATTTAAAATTTTTTCATTTCGTGTGCATATATCATCTCATGGGTTCACATTGAGGACAATGCAATATTTTAAGTGTGGGGGAGGGAACCTTTTAGTTTAGTAATTTCAATTGTTTTCCTGTTAAAAAAAAACCCAAAAAAATTGTGTGTTTTTCAAATTTTGTGTGTTTATTTTACAATTTTCTGTGTGTTTTTGAAACTTTTGAGCTAAAATGATTCTCATCACAATTTTTAAATCTATATCAATAAGTGAAACAATTTACCCCTTGAAACTAAGCTAAAATGAATGCTGAAATGACTTTGTTTCAAGTTCAAATATTTAGTAATTTCATGAAAAGTACATTGAATTTTGAATCCCATGCCACATCTCACTGTCTTTATATTTGAAATCACTTTCCTATGAGGCTTCTGAACCATTATTTTCATATTCTTTACATTCACCTCACTTCTTGAGAGAACCAAACCATGCTTGATTTAACCAGAATTTGATCTATTCCTGTCAAAACTTGAGGGTTTGAGGCACTTATGTTTAAATGATTGAGGCATTTGTTTGTTATTAAATCCCCTATTTCAAAGAATCCTTTTTTATAATGGCCTACCTTGAATATTTAATCCTTTTAGACCTTAGAAGCCATGCACAACCTGTTGGGTTAGCCACATTGCAATCCAATTTTCCCTATCCAACCAACTCTTGAAGTGAAATTGCATAATCTAGTTGAGATAAAGTGTGGGGGAATCTATCTTGTGTTGTGCCACCACATTCTGTGATACTTTGGGTGGAAAATTAAATTCAGAAGAGATGTGTTTACTGCTGAAGAAATTCATTATATTGAAATTTGTGCCTTTTCTGGAGCTTTCATGACAAGTGAAGCTGTGCCTTTTCTGGAGCTTCTAATTGAGGTGGAAAGTTGTGCCCATCTGGAGCTTTCAAGAAAACCATGTTTGAGAAGATTGAAATTTTTGATGCTGAAATGATGAATGGTGTAAACCTTTCAAGACTTTTCATGATGATGGATCTGAATTGATACTATGGGGATTGAGAAGAAGACCATATTTAAGTGAAAATTAGATTAATGCAATTTTTCTTCAAAAAGAGTCAAGCCCTCCTCATTCAGCCTCAGAATTTTTCACATCTAAATCCTACCAACCAAAAGCCAAAGAACAACCCTGAAAAGTCCTAATGATAAAAATATGTCCTTGACTCACATCGGCTAGTGATGTAGGAATTTATCAAGCCTATGGTGACCCTTGTATGAGTTTGGATAAGAAAGACAATGCAAAAAAAATTGATATTTGAGTGATGAGAGAAAATTTAAGCGAGGTAAGTGTTTTTTGCATGAGAGGATAAATAAAGTGGAAATATATTGAATGATATAAATAAAGAACTTGAAATAATGGTTTTTTATGAGGCATGATATCTTTTGTTTCTTGGTGTGTAATTGTTTGATCTCAAGGATATGTGTTTTAAAATTGGTTTTGATTTGACATTAATGTTTACTTGATATGAGGTTTTGCTCAGGAGTGCAAAAGGGTAAGTGTGGGGGAGTTGATAAAACACGATTTTATTGAATATTTTATTGATAATAAATTATATAATTTCCTCACATTGTGTTAAATATGTTTAATTAGAAATTATTTGGGATTAGATCATTCATTTGAATATTTGATGAAAATTCCAGTTTTACCCTTGATAGTTCACTGTAGTATTTCGAAGATAAATATTTTTATATTTATTATTTGAATTTTAAATTTTGTAAAAGTTTTCCTAACTTAATTATCTACAACATTTATTCAGGACACTAGAGCTAAAGAGTGCATTTGGTTGTTGAAAATGGGCCATGACGTCAAAGTTGGGCTGGACTCACCAGAATGAAGAATCATTTGTATTTCGGCCATAAATCCTTCATATGGGCCTGAATTAAGCCCAAATTTGTAGAGGAGATAGAGGACACATATCCGCACATTTGATTATTCTGGAAAACCGTCCAATTCACGCGTTTTGGTGGTAAAATTGGTGGTGAAATTTGGCATAAAATATTTGGCCGAGATTCCCCATTCACACTTGAAACCACTTTGAACCTAGCTTCCCCACCACTCTATAAATTAGTGTTTTTATCATTTGGTGGGGTTGGGACATGAATTGGAAAGTTTTGGGAAGAGGATAAGTGGATCCACTCCAATTATCCAACCATTTCAATAAGGGTAGCTCTTGAAGAAAGGATCCCTTCGACGAAGCCTTCTTCTTCTCATTCATGTTGTAATGATTTTGTTTATGTAATAAACTTATTTGTTCTTCTTTTATTTATTCTCTTTTTTCTGTTTTGTTTAAATTTATTCTTCTATTAATATTCCTATTTGGTCTGAAATTCTTGAGTAGAAGCGTTTTTGGGTTATACCCATTATAAACCTTTGCACATGCAAAACGCTTCTACGATGATTACGCCACCCATGGAAGAGTAGTCTTTTAGTAATCGATCTATATTATACCCTCTTCATTTAATTATTTTGAATAAATGAGATACTGTAATTCACATAATATGATCCATGAATTGTGTTTTTAAATTACAGGAAACTATGTAAGCAATTGAATAATTAACACAAAAACACGTGAGGTCGGGATTTTGTGTAAATTGTGAGAGCGTAATCTTAATCGGTAATACAAGACCACATGGGATAAATTTGTAGAGTACAAATATAATCCCTTGACAGAATTCATCCTCATTTCCAGAATGGATATGTGCTCTAATTAACCACTGACCATAAGCTATCCTTAGAACAACAATCAAAGAAGGGTGCTGCGATTGCGTGTTCCGAAGCTAGCCTAGGGTTTAAGTAATTTCATCTTTGTGGTTAAGTTAACTATCGCAGGGTTCGAGGGATAAAAAATTAGGGGATCATAATTAAGTGGATATTTATTTAAATTATAATGATTAATAAGTTAATGAAGAGGTATAGTTAGATCGATTACGCCTTTTAAAATAGATTTCTAAAAAAACATTTTCTTGTTGTGTCATTTTAATCGAAATTCATTTCAAAACTAAAAACAAAAAAAAAATACAATATTCTTCCAGAAGACTTCTTCTAGATTCATAAAATATAAAAAAACCCCAATCCTTTAAATTAGTTTTTTTTATTTTATTCTCTTTTATTTTATTTTTAGAATACCTTTAATAAGTTGTTAAATTCACTTCCTCCTTTGAGAGACGACCTTAGTCAGCCACTCTGCTACACCTAAGTACCCCAAAATCAAATTAATCATTTGGGGGAACCCATGACAGTTCCCTATCAATACATAAGGTGGTCTAGCCATGTGAAATGTGTTCTGGAACTACATTGACTAGGGGAGCTGATTGGCCACACGGTCAGGTGACTACGTGGACTAGGGGGATGTGGCCAGGGTGGACCACGTCTGGTGGAGCAAAACCAGCTCGCACAGTGTATGCCGGGACGGAGAACTGGGAAAATGTCCAGAGGCCCAATGATATTGGACCTTTTAGTCTGGGAGGGTTTGGGTCAGTCCAGACCAACTGGTTCAAGTTAGGCGGCCAAACCAGGCCAGGTTGGGTCAGCCGAACCAGGTCGACCCTGGACCAGACCATACCCTTTTTACTAAATTGGACATATCTTTCAAAACATGAGTCCAATATACAATAAATTTTTGGAGTTGGGACCCTTGCGGTGATATGGTCATTTTGAGACACTCTAAGTGAGTTTTTTTTCAAAGTTTTAATATGGCCTAAATAGCTCGAGGAGTAGGTGCTCCCGGAACGAGCGTGCTACGAGCGCAATCCTGCTGCTGGCTGTGACTATGTGATATTTGTGGATATGTGATATTTGTGACTATATGATCTTGTTAAATTAGTGACTATGTGACTTGGGTGATTCATGACCCATCAATGCTCCATGCACCATCGATGCTCCATGGGCCATCGATGCTCCAGGCACCATCGACGTCCCATGCGCTATCGATGCCATGTGTTCCATCGACGCTTCATGCGTCATCGACAATTATAGTGTCATAGAGATTGGGATATATATTAAATACAACTAGAAATAATCCTATTCCTGCTTTATACTTATACCTGTGTGAGATGACCATATTGATTGTAGTTCATGTGTTTTCTTTAGGGTGTACATCATGCATTTCATTTTTGGTGTACTCTGTGTGTTTCCTTTGTGGAATAATCTGTGTATTTTCTTAGTAGTATTTTCTTTGTGGTTTCAGGGTGTCCTACTGATTATTTTTTTACTCACCCCTACATGGGATTTTCCCACACGTATCTTGTCTTGTGCATAAGATCAACACTTTGACGGAGTCATGGGTGGTCCAGGACTAGGTGGTGGTTAGAGTGATCAGACAGACGTGTGGTGCTCCTACAACTTCAGATAGCCACCCTACACCTACCCTTAAGGTATGGTTTTCTACAAACAATCTTCAAGAACTTGTGAATTCATTTGGAAGACTCTTTCTTTTAGAGGTCTTGTATTATGGCCCTATTTACTTTCCATTTTTCCAACTATTGTACTCTGTGTTTGGTATCTATGTGTATGCATGCACTTTTTTACTTAGTGTTTTTACATTTCAGCATTTTGGGCATGGAGATGTGTGCATGTGTATAGGTACTTAATAAAATGCCTTCCTTTTGTGGGATATGCCTACTTGATACTAGTCGCTAGCCCCTGACCTATCAGAGGCAGGCTTGGGGTAGTCATGACACGGGCCTCTCTGGGATGGGTCATGACACCCACCTCCCATTGAAATGGTTGCACATGAATTAACCATTTCCTTGTTAATATATCATTATTAGACTATGGAACTTTATTATTTTATGACTTTATTTCTATTTGGATAAAAATTTGGAATGTTTGACCATTTTATTATTGTGTCCTAAATCTTGGAGTTGTTAACACCTTAATTTTTTTCTTATGTATTGTGTGATGTACTTGGACTAGTTTACCACTTTTCTAGGATTTTATTCCATATTGGTTATTATCATGCTTAAAAAATTTAATAGTTAGGTATATAGATCATGGATTTTGTTTTATTATATTATACATATGGATACTTTATTATATTGAGAATGTTGTTATTTGATTATATTGGGCTTGTTTCGTGATATAGTTTTTAAAGATAATTTAAGCACATCTACTGTTTCTTATATAAAATGTATCGTACTTTGACAATTAGAATGTATATTTCCTTTATATTTTTTTATTGTTGTTAAAAAACAAATTAGAAGGTTCACTGACCATTTATGTATAGGGATTTAAGGTAATAGGATATAATATTTACTTGACCTTGGTGTAGGTCAGACACACAACTCCATAAATCATTCTTGGGATGGGTTTCAAGATTTCCTTGACTTGTTATTCACATTCCCCTATTCTTTGGGATAAGTTGAAAGATTTACCTAACTTCTTAGGCCTAATTTTTATACCTGAGATCGGTCTCTAGTACCCTGACTTCTTTGAACACATCTACTCATATTTGTGGGTACATTTGTGTATATGGGTGATCTATTTATTGGCCGTGAAGTTTCCTCCCATAAGGGTTTACCTTAAAACATCCTTTTATATTTTGAGTTAAGGATTTAGTATATTTTACAGGCATAGAACCTCTCACTATAGAGAGTTTTAGATATAGTTAGTATCAATATATGAGTTTCCATACTCTTGATCTGCTGTTATTCTTGATTGATGATAGACAATACTTTTTGTAATATTTATTTAAATTTTTATAAATGCACATGCATACACTGTTATATAACTTCTTTATTGAGACACTGTTGGTGGTTCCCTATTAAGTATTCTATGTTCACACCTTACATGGACACCCCAGTGGACATGAAACCTCTCCTTTACTACTTTTCAGTTAGTAACAAGACATTGGTTATTGTTGGGTTATTTTGAATATTTATCATGCTTGGTCTAAAAGAAATATCAGTTCCCACTTCATTGTTGATAATGTTGGAGGTGGTAAGAGGTCCTTTTCAACTCATCACCTATTCATCCTTTGATTTTATAAAACTTATTCCATTTTTTGATACACCTTTACCCTATTCTGATTTGTATGTGTTGGATTTGTTATTTTTTAGTCTTTTATGAATTCATTTAGAGATTTTTGGGTTTATTCACTTTCTTATTGTTTGTTTATTTTTCAACCATTGGGTTATAATTTTTTATTTCTTTTCAAATAGGAGTTGATTATAAATCATGTGAAGGAGATTGATGTTTTTAGATTTGATCAATATTCAAGATAAATGGATAATTTTAGGAAGTAGTTAGAAAAAATAACGACAAAAGGGAGTGGATCATGTAATGAGTGAATTTTTCTTAATGTTATTTACTCAAGTTCATAAATTTGGGTCATTTAAGAAAAATTAGTTTTTGGGATACACGCCAAAACATAGGAGGCCCCACTGCGAAGATGGTATGATAGATTTTGGTGGTTTTGGAGTTTTTATAGTACCTATAACATAGATAACATGACACTATGTAATAAGAACAATAATAGAATATTATTGAGAGGACTATAATATAATAATTATTATACACCATGAAGTAAGACTAGGTAATTTATAGTGGTTCTTGAATATTTAAGAAGTCCCCAATGAGGGAGATTTTTGTGCCACAAATGAATTGTGATTTTTAAGAAAAATTAGACGAACATAATGTTATGAAATGGATACACCATAAGTAGTGTGTTTTTGGTAGATCAAAATTTGTCTGAGTTTAATGATACTATAGATATTTTTAATGTGGTATAGAAGATCACATTGTAATAGGTTAGGAGTTTATTAAAAATCTAGTTAAGATTGCACCATGACTTACAAGGTGTAAAATATGGCAGTTAATGTGAAAATATAGATCTATATTTTTGGAATCAATCATATTATAATGTGAGAAACTATTCTGAAATATAGAAATTTTTGATAATACTATTCCATAAGGCAATCTATTGCACCATGAAGAAAATTGACCAAGGAAGTTATAACAGTTTAAATTAATTTCAGAAATCATGGAATATAAATGGACCAATTGGAAGTTAATAGATGGTTTAATGATCCATTAAGTGACTATGGATGTAAGGTCTTATGTTCCATGTTTTGAAGTTATGATTCACCAATTTTAAAAGGATAATCAAGAAAATAAGATTGACGAGATAAAAAATTTTGAACATTAAGAAAGAAAAGAGAGAAGAAAACAACTTCACTGAAGATCAGAATATGAAGAATAGATTTATTTAAATCCATGACACCTTTATTTGATTGCTGTTACATGATATATGAGAATCATTTTAAGTGATCTTTATATGAAATCTCAATTTTATTTCTTATATCAGAGTATTATATAAATAGAGAAGAAATTGGAGTGCCCCTGGATTGGTAGTGTTCCCTTATGAAATAATTCTAAAACTCACAATAGATAGTGTTATCTCTAGTACACTAACACAACATTGAAATATGTGTTCTTAAAGTTTGAAAGGTTTATGTTGTTCTTGATAACACATGAAAAAATATTTATAATAAATACAATAAGAATTGAACACCCAAATTCAACCCCTTAGTCGGTTTTATTCGACCTATGGGTTCAAAAAGTGGTATTAAGTACACTAGGTTATTGTATAACAAGTCCATATCTAAGAAGGTTTACAGTATAGGGAACATAATCAATAATAAAGGGGTTCCATTGTTTGATGGAAATAATTTTCAGATACAATAGAATAGAATGAGATCTCATTTATGATATCACAGAATTAATGTCTTCACTAATAAATTACAGGTAATTAAATTTAGTGATCCTATGGGGATGGAAATGACTAAAGTAAATATAAAACTCTGTGATTCTGATGTGAAGAATTAAAATGATTTATCTAATTCTTTATTGAACCATATAGATATGAATATGATTGATTTCACATAAAAAACCTATATAGGAAAAACTAGACAATATTTACAAAGTGGAAAATATGGTGAATGAAGCTAAATTACAAGTGGTGAACAACAATTTCAATAGTTTAAATATGATCACAAATGAAAATATCTATGTCTTCTTCAATTAACTAATTGAAGTTGTGGGAGATATCTATGGTCATGGTAGTCATATAAAGAATATTGATATTATGAAAATTATTTTCAAGAAACTATTTTCCTTGTATAATTACTAAGTATCATTTATTAAAGAACATGATCTCATAAATATCATTCTTAATGATCATCATAGTAATTTTGGGGATTAGTAGATGCGAGTGAAACTTGAGAATACATCTAGAAAATCATCAAAATATATTACTTTCAAATACAACTATAATATATAGATACATGAAGCCTATATCCAGGAATAATATATCATAAATGAATTTATATCACTACTAGTAAGTATATTCAAGAGAGGAAATGAAAGGTATGATGTAAAACCATAGTTTTCTTATTTTAATTATGGAAAATTCAGGCATATTGCAGAAGGATTCCCAAGAAAAGAGGAAAATAGACATAAAGATAAGGTTTCTTTAACATAGTAGAGGAGTTTTACCATAATATAGAATTTTAAATCATAAATTTCAACTAAAAAAAGTTTTAGTAGAAAAATATATTGATTAAATAATAAGAAGGTGATGAAAAATTCCTTAAAGATGATGAAACTAATTTCATTTTAGGTGAGAAAGATGTTATGACCAAAATAGTTAAAGTAAACAAGCAGGAAGTTTAAAAAGAATACCAAACTAAAGTAGTTGTCAAATTTAAATTTTAACTTGATATATTTGTTGAAGAGTTAGGAATTCATCATAAGAAAAACTATAAAATAGGTGGGTTACTAAAAGAATCAAAAGTATATATTGATTAACTTGAAGCTACAATTACTCAATTGGATAAGGAAGTGTAATAAATTGATTCAAATCACGATTCATATAAATAAGTGGTTTATTTCAAGGCATAAATTAAAGAAAATTCCAAAATAATTGATGATATCAATACCTCATTGGAATAAAGATAAAGGAGAGTTGAATCTCTATCGAAGAAGTTGTATCTCTATGAAAGAATCTTGAGGATGAAGCAAACGTGGATGGTGAAAATAAGAGCTATAATTCAGATTTTTTTGATAAATAATTTATATAAAGTGTAGTAATAGGAATGAGGGACGTTTAGAATATCATAAATGAACATAGGAATAGGCCCATGGGTACGGTTAGGGTCAAATATGAAGATGATACATCCAATACAAGTGAAGTATATATAAAGAATTAAATAAATCATAACATTAGTAAAATATATCAAACAAAAATTTTACCTCAATAGTCCAGAAACTATTCCAAATCTAGAAATATATGGGGAGTAAGTGATGGAAATATTTCTCCTTTGATGAAATATTAATTTTGTGGATTTATTAGACATACAATGACCTGGTGTATGGATGTAAAAATATTTGGAAATATTAATATCCTAGAAGTTGAAAAAAAAAGATGAGAACATATCCTATATCCATAAGAAGAAATTATTTTTATGGTTATTTTTATAACTACTCTAATTTTGGCCACATGAATATAAATTACAGATATTGGAGAAGTAAAACTTACTCCAATGGGGACCAAAGGAGAATGGATACTGAAAAACTTTATAAGATTTATTTGAAAAATAGTATCTATATTTTAGAATAAGAATAATATTATATTAATAAATATGATGAAGAACATGGGAAGATACCATATTGTGTAACAAATCAACTGAACATCTCTTGGAAGGGGAAAAGGAATAACAAGAAGGATATTTTGGTGGATATTTCCCTTCAAAAAACCAAAAATACCAGCACACAGATCCTTGATAGTGAGTGTTCATCCCATAAGGACAATAATATAAATATACAAAATAATGTAAAATACATGTTAATGGAATAGATATATTTATTAATAATTGAGAATTAAAAATCAAGTGAAGTGGAATAATGAGGCTCCCTAGAGTTGAATTAACAAATAAAAAAATTTCCATATGTAGATAGAGTTTGACATAATATTATTAGTGTGTGTCAACTTTGTGACTCCAAAATTGAGATATTGTTATATTATAAAGGATTATTCATCAAATGTAGAACCATATAATATATATTGAAGGTGTTGAGAACCAATCTAATTCTATATCAGGTATATTTTAAGGAAAACAACACTTTTTTCCATATGATGGAGACAAAAATATCCTTTGGAATCAAATGATTAAGCGTATAAATCAAAAAATCATAATAATATGTACAAATTAGTGGTTTAAACTAATATAATGAATTTGAAACATGATCAGGAGATGAATTGTGATGCCTTCATAAGAAAAAAAGTTGTGAGATATCCCTACTAAAAAAATAAGAGGAGGTATTTGAATCTACTTGATCTGATACACACCAATGTGTATAGTCCCAATAAATTTACTGAGATATATAGTAAGAATGATTTCATTATATTCATTTATTATTAGTGTATAATGGGTTATATTAATTTTATTTCAACTAATTAAGATGTGATTGAGTGAATTAAGCAGTTTTGAAGGAGTGATGTGAATGAAACTTGAAGAATGATCAATGTTTTTCGATCTGATAAAAGAATAAATTAAACTTATCTTGAGTTGTAAAATTAATTTTAAAAACACAGTATTAAGAAAAAAATTTAATTAGTGATAACATTGTAACAAAATAGTGTTATAGAAAAGTGAAATTGAATGGTGAACACCATGGTGAAAACATTGCTCATTGAAAGTAGTGTCTCACACCACTATTGGAATTAATCTATAAAATTATATATATACACATATAATTAGTATTTTATAATACCTAGATAAAATATAAACCTATATGATATTTTATATGAAAAAAACCAACTTTGAATCATTTTAGAGTGTTTGAGAGAAGATGTTATATTTGGAACAAGGAAGGAAACCATGGAAAATATGAATATGAAGAAGATGAAGGGATATTTTTAGGCCAATAATTCAAGAGTAAGGATAATAATTTTCTCACTAAGATATTTAAAAAGGTTGTATAATTAATCTATGTTAATATTTTTTAAGAAAAATATGGAAATAGATATAGAAATCTATATATTAGTGTAACTTTTTATGGGGAAGAATAACCCAATAAAAATCTAACCAGAATCCACATTATAACTTGTGGGAAGTATTTAGAGAAAAAAAATATATATGAATAGGTTTATATAAGGACTAAACCATTGATTCCGTATAGAATAAGATATGTTGAGTATAACGGTCTAATATTTTTATACACAAATATTACATCTATTTAGATGAATACTCGTTACAAAAAAAATAAGATCCACACCAGAACCATAAAAGTTTAGAGTCTTTGGATTTTAGATATAAAATATTCCTATTTTATGAAATATATTCACCATATACCATAAATATCTCCCCTCATAGTACTCTTCATAGAAACACCCAACTCGAACATTCTTCATAACCTAGGGAATGAAAACATAAGAAAAGTGTGAGTTTAGATGCTCTATAAGGGTAGACATGGAAAATATAAATCAGTGATCTCATAAAAGAATAATATAATCATAAGTGTATGATATCATGACCATAACTTAAAAATTTACTACCCAATATGTCAGAGATCATAAACATGAGTAATGGCATAAAACATTATAATTTCAAAATACATGAATTATAAGAATGAGAATTCATCATAAATCAACCTTGAACCATAAGTTCATGTCATAACTGTTTGTGGAACCATCTTAAATATAGAAACCATTTATTATATCCATGTTAACTAAAAAAACATCATATATGGAATCATCACCTGTTTCCCAAAATAGATCAAGCACATCAACTTGATTCCTATAATAGATCAATCACATAAACTTGTTTTCCATAACCATCTCATGAGATATAATAATTTACCCAATACACTTGAGGGAGATATTGGTACCAACCATAACATAATGAAAACCATACGTATGTGTTCCATAGGATCATAAATAATTCATCATATCAGAACCCATGAAAAGAAAAGGATTTCATAAACATTTAATCATAACATAACCCCTGAAAAAGTAATGGGGTTCATAAATATTTCATATTATCACCATAAACATAAACTGTATAGAGAATGAATAAGTATGGTATCCTTAGTTAATATAAATTTAAAATCTTAAGTAACATAAAAGGTTTTCATCTTAGATGGAAAATGATTATGAAAGATTAATAGGAACTATTCTTAAGAAAAACAAACTTCCCATTTTAAAATCATTTTTTTAAATCCACACACTTAAAATGTCACGACCCGTCCTCGGGGCCCGTGCCGTGACTACCCCAAGCCCGCCTTCCATAGGCCAGGGGCTGGAGACTAGCACCAAAGGCGTAAATCCTGATAACTGGGAAGGAATTGCCCTTATAAAAGTAAACAAAACACCACAGAGTACAAGCGGAAGTGTTGAAAGGTAAATGAGCCAGAATACAAACCCAAAAGAAAGTACAACTACAACTGAAAAAGTACAACAGAAAAAGACAACAGTTGGAAGGACGGAAGCGGCTCATGGGTCGTCCACCTCGGGTCCTACCTGAAGGGTAGGTACAGATGGCACAGCTCCTGGATCGTCCACCACAGATCCTACCTGAAGGGTGGGTACAGATAGCCTCCACAATGCTCTCGCCCGTCAACCTCCTCTGATTGTCGTCTCGCCTTGAATTCAACCTATGGATACTGACTCGTCGTGTAGTCCACCTCCGGGTACTGTCTCATCGTGTATTCCACCTCCGAGTACCGTCCAGTCCTCGAACACTCGGCCTCCGTCAGCACTGCCCGTCGTCTGCAACCAACACAACGAGGTGCGGGCATAGCCTGTGTAGGGGTGAGTATAACGATACTCAGTAGGGACCCCGAGACCCTCGAGGTCTCACTAAAACCAACAAGGATAACCACAAAGAAGATCTCAACAGATAACCTCCACTTAGGTATATGACCATACATATACCAAAGTTATCAAGTAACCCATCTCCATCATGAAGAAACACAAGGGTTATGAAATCAACGGATAACCACTACCCAGGTATATGCCCATACATATACCTAAGTTATCAAGTAACCCATCTCAATCATGAAGAAACACAAAGGTCATAGACTCAGCTCAAACCAGGATTTTCATTATCAGAACCGTAACTGCTGAAGAGCCCCGTCTGTGGAGTGTACAGTGGTCCTGTCACGACTCCGAGGTACTACTCACTAACCTAAGACTGCTGAGGTACTCCTCCTGTCGAGTACTGTGGGCCTGCTGCTACAACCAAGCGCTTCCAACCATGGGTCTGCCTCTACAACCAAGCGCTCCCCCTCATAGCCTCAAGAGGTACTCCTTCTGTTGAGTACCGCGGGTTTGCCGCTACAACCAAGTGCTCATCCGCCGTGGGTCTTCCGCTACAACCAAGCGCTCCCCCTCATAGCCTCCAGAGGTACTCCTTCAGTTGAGTACCGTGGGTCTGTTGCTACAACCAAGCGCTCATCCGCCGTGGGTCTACCGCTACAACCAAGCGCTCCCCACTGGGCTATCCGAAACACACCGAATCGATCGGTCAAGCAGTCAGCAGGTCTCAGCCGACTACACGGTCTCCGTACTCCACACGCTCATCTCCGAGAGGGTTCGCTCCACGAGCTACTGGTCGATTCCCCAAGTATCACAAAGTCCCACAAAGAAGTATCTAAAAGGACCGTCTCATCACAGGGGTCTCAATGCAACAGACGGCGCGTCAATCAGACGCCCGGTCTGTGAGTTACTAGCCTTCTCGTCCCAGGGGCCCGGTTGGTTTCGTGAGCGAACCAACCAAGCTGTATCTCAACTGTACCCCAAACTCTCATTGGGTATACTCATAGGGACCGTTTCTCAACGTGATTACCAACGCCACTGACGGTTCGTCAAACGGACGTCTTGTCTGAAAGATATCAGCTTTTCCGTTCTAGGGGCCCGGTTGGATTTCGAGTACAATCCAACTCACCCAAACTCCAATTGCATCCAAACCCCAGGCGAAGTATGCCAAAAGTTCCGTCCCATAAAGATGAAATCATTGAGACAGACGATGCGTCAATCGGATGTCCGGTCTGTGAGTTATGGTCTTTTTCGTTCCAGGGGCTCGGTTGGCTTCGTGAGCGAACCAACCCGACCGCACTCCGACGAAATCCAAAGCTCGAGCGGAGTAAGCCAAAGGATCCGTCTCACTTAGAGGAAAGCATCAAAGTCAACGACACGTAAATCGGACGTCCGGAGCTCAAGATATGAGCGTTTTCGCTCCGAGGGGCCGGTTGGTTTCGTGTACGAACCAACCCGGCTGAACTCAAAGTATTCTGAAACCTTGAGTGTGATTTACCGAAACGACCGTTTCGATCCAAGGATCGGATCGCCGCTGATGGCGCGTCGTTCGGAGGCCCGTAGTTCAAAGTTATGAGAAAAAGACCGAAAATGGTCTGGAAACGGGGGGTCTGGGCCCGGACCGACCCGGTTCCGGGTCCGACCCGGTTCGGCGCGACCCGACCCGGCATGGGCACGACCCGGCTCGGCTCTGTCGAGCCGGCCGAGCGGAGGAAGCCGCGGGGTGGGCGCTGCCCCCGTGGAATGAAATGCTGCGGCCCCAGGTGGGGCCGCTTCACCAGCGGACGCGGTGGCCGGGCCGCATCCCTCCTCCCGGTTCCGCGCGGCCGCGGAACCGGCTTACCGCTGTGGCTTCAACTGCGGCGGGTTTTGCCGGAGGCGTGCAGGGCGCCGCTGCCGCCTGGCGGCCGGCCGCTGCCGGCCGCCGGCGGGGCGCACCGGCGGGAGCTTCCGCGGGCCACCAGACGCGCTCTGGTGGTCCGTTTTTCATGCAGTCTTCGCCAGTGGCCCTCCTGGGACCCGATCTTCACTGCCGGGCCCTCGAATCGCCCTTGCGGCCCCGTTTGTCATCGTCCGCCATTTCGCGCACCAAGAACGAAAAGGTGTGGTGGGTTCAGACTTGTTTGTTCGTCCGCACCCACCAGGTTAGCAGTTTTAAAGATAATCGCCCATCAATATTTAAACGATCGGGGATTTAATCACAAAGATTTAAAGAATCAAACCCCTACCTTAACTTCGTCGTCGGGCGCGAGATCGACCGTCGCGGAAGAAAGGGTCCCCGCGTCACGGAAGGGAATCGCTGTCTTTCAGTACTCGGCGTCATGTCGACGAACTCCGAGGATCGAGAACATACAGATTTAATTATAATAATTAAATCCATGTTGATGTTATAAACCAAAAGAATTAGAAAAAAGAGCGCTACCCCCTACCTTGTCGTTGTCGATCGAAGGTTGTGGTGGGGTTGGATCGTCATGGAAGAAGCGTCGCGGAGGGAGAATCGCGGAATAAGTGTCGTTGACGTCGCGGTACACAGCGTCGCGTCGTCGATCTCCGAGGGTTTGGCATTCTTCGTCGGATGTCAAATCATTATTCGCGTTCTTCGTGTTCTTCGCGTTCTTCATCGAAGAAGAATGCTTTCCTCCCAAATTCTCTCCACGCCACAAGTCCCACTAAATAAAATAAGTTCAACCCTTATTTTATTATTGACCTAAGCTTTTGAAATTAAAAAGATAAGAAATGAACAATTAATTTGTTGAATTAATTGTAACGATTTTACTGCCCAATTAATGGGGGCGTTTCTTAACCAGAAAAACACACAATTGACTTTTATTAATGAGGAGGTTTTGCGGGTGCGTTACTTAAAGGAAAAGAAACGGTGAGGCTCATGTGGGACCCACCTCACAAATATCCTACCAAGAGGGTAGGATATTTTGTATTGCACCCTATCCACTTCAACTCAGCTTAAGGAGCTTTAAGTGGCTTTAAGTGAAAAAAATAAAGTTGTCGCACCACTTTATTTTATTTTCTTCACTTAACCCCCAAAAATTAAAAACAACACCTGAGCAAACGCAAATCTGGAAAAGGCGTTTCTAAGCAAATACCAGCGTTGCGATTCCATCGGTGCCCTCAGAATTCGATTTAGAGCACCAGTTCAGAAGTCAGAAAAACCCGCTCGTTCGTTTACTGAACATACCCGAGCTAAACTTCAGAAATTGATTCCGGGCACACCGGGCCTCGGAATCAGGCGCCGTCAAAAACTGCGTTATTGTAAAATCCCAAAGAAAATTTAGAAAAAAATTTCCCTTGAAATTTCCTAGTCTTTACATTACTCCCACCTCAGGGATTTACGTCCTCGTAAAGCTTTAACACAAACTAGAGTCACAAAAGCGGTACAGAGCACGCATCTGAGCCTTCCACTCCCATGTGCTCACCCGGAGGTTCCCATACTGCCAGAGAAAGTGCACCTGAGGAATTGATCGTCCTCATAGGATCCGCTCCTGTCGATCCTCGATCCCCACTGGAACCTCCGTGAAAGACACTCCATTTCCATCGTCCAGCTCCAGGGTTGAGCACGTATCTCCTCAGTTGAGATACGTGGAAGTCGTCGTGCACCTGGTGCGACTGAGGTGGATGGGTCAAGCAGTAAACCACCCCACCTACCCAGATGAGGACCTAGAAAGGTACGTTGAACCTCAGAGATAACTTGCCGTCTTGGCCACATCTCCATAAACCTCGTCGAGGTGAGACCCGTATAAGGAAGTGATCGTCATTCTCGAACTCAGAGGTCTCCAACTCTTGTTTAGAACATAAAATTAAAACGACTGCTACCACAAGGGTGAGGTTGACCGACTCAAGAATGATCGGCCTCACCCTCCTATGCATGAGTTATCCTGTGTTGTCGAGGGTTTCCTTTTCGCCAACCAAGGAAAACCCATTTCGACGTCGTAGTTAAACCACAACCTTTTTGCCTAATACCGTAAATTTGTGTATGAACTGTGATTGCCCAGTCCATACTCAAACCAACGTCATAAGGCCTTGACACTGCCACCAAGAGATCCCAACCGAAACTCTCGCCTCGAGGGTCTGACCACACCGTCGGCGTAAGTGTGATTATCGAGTCTCCTCCCAAGGTATCTCCAGACGTGAGGGTCAAGTCCACGGCTTACCGGAAACTCTAGGTCTAGAACAAGATTTGTGAAAGCGAGGAATGATTCATATCGATGTCTGTTACTACAAAAGCTATTAGTGGACACAGACTGTCCCTTGAATCATTTTTAGAGCCATTGGGTCACACTCCTTGACCGCATGCAGCCGCACTCTTCCTCCGACCTCCAGCACCCTGATCCTGGCAGGGATAACTAAGGAGGGTGGTTGTAGCATGTTAAAATGTACACCACCTCATGCTTCTCTCCTAGCTCTGCCTCGATGTCTGCCGCTTCGCAGACTCATCTCTCTTTAAAGATTCCTCTTCTTGAAACATTTAACACACCCGAGTCTCTAAGACTGGTACTGGTTTCCTGTTTCTTACTGCACTGTGCAGTCTTCATCCGCTCCTGGATGATCTGCACCTTCTTTTCCTATGATCTAGAAGAGCTGCTAAAATTTCTCCTTTGCCGAAAAAAGAGAAACTCGGTCTCATCCCCTGGATGAACCACACTCATTGCCTAATACAGTCAATCCTAACATGAAGGGTGCACTCATTCCATGGATGACGTCGTAAGGCCTCAACGGAACTACTAAGAGATCCAACTGTCACTCTCGCCTCCAAGGGTGGAGTCACACTATCGGCATCAGTGTGAGGTCACTGGGTCTCCTCCAGTAGGAATCTCGAAAGTGAGGGTCAAGTCAACAGTATTAACCAGGACCACTCAGTATCAACCAAACAAAAAGGACAGGAAAGAAAACATCACAAAGGTAAGTGTATTTTTATTATTGCAGCTCATAGTACAAAGACACGAATACAACATCAACATGGAACTAGAAGTACAAGGAACGTATCCACTAGTTCCTCTCCTGTCCACTTGATGCTAGAGCTCTACTTCCTTTTCCACTGCTTGGCTGTTGCTCAAGCACCTGCCGCTGCTTCTGCCTTGGTGGCTCCTCCAAAGCCTGCAGATCATCTGTACGAGGAGTTGGACAGTCACATGCTAGGTGACCCTTCCTGCCGCATTCATAACACTTCCTACTCCCCGTACGACTGGATCTAGTCCTCTTGGACCTCTACATCATCTGTCTACTGCCCACATATGACTCGGCTACTGATTGAAAACCCTACGGCAAAGGCAGAAGCTCCTGTACATGCTCGGGGTGTAGAGCTACTGGCACAAACTACACCCTGAAGAAGGTCTCAAAGTCTTCCCATGTGAAGGTCATCCCATCGCAAAACTGGAACAAGTGGCTCCACCACCTGCCTACTGCTGCCTGAAGAAGGCTGGCAGCAAAGATCACCATGAGGTCTGCTAGCGTCCCCACTAGCCTGAAGACTCTCACCACAGCCTCCAGCCAATCCTCAGCCGCCTGCGGGTCTTTCTCTCCCTGGAACCTGGGTGGTCTCTGGCGCTGGAACTCGTGCAGCGCACTCAAGTGGCGTGCATCACCTACTGCTGGGGCTGGTGGCATAGGTGGCCCAACGTATGGTAGTACCACTGGTGCCTCAACTGTAAGAGGGCCCTGTACCGAAGCCTCGTCGCTTGGAAAGATGTCAGTACGAACATCCCTCTGGGCTGTAGCTGGTCGTCCGAGAAAAGGCATCCTGAAAGAAACAACATAACACTTTCAAATGATTATACTTGGTGAGCTGACCTGGTTTGAGCTGTTTTAAGGGAAAACCTTTTAAAACACACACGCAATCAGTGTTTTCGTGCACAAAGTCGGAAATCAGTTGTCAGGGTCCTGGTGTATGGATACATCGGCCGCCCGCACCAACACTGGACTCCCTGAACTGAAAACCACACTCGGTACTCTTAACACTATTTCTTCACAGAAAGAAAATATCAGAGTTATAAGATATGCGGTAGAACCGACTCCTCTGATACCAATTTGTCACGACCCGTCCTCGGGGCCCGTGCCGTGACTACCCCAAGCCCGCCTTCCATAGGCCAGGGGCTGGCGACTAGTACCAAAGGCGTAAATACCGATAACTGGGAAGGCATTGCCTTTATAAAAGTAAACAAAACACCACAGAGTACAAGAAGAAGTGCTGAAAGGTAAATGGGCCAGAATACAAACCCAAACGAAAGTACAACTACAACTAAACAAGTACAACAGAAAAAGACAACAGCTGGAAGGACGGAAGCGGCTCCTGGGTCGTCCTCCTTGGGTCCTACCTGAAGGTAGGTACAGATGGCGCAGCTCCTGGATCGTCCACCACGGATCCTACCTGAAGGGTAGGTACAGATAGCCTCCACAATGCTCTCACCCATCAACCTCCTCCGAGTGTCGTCTCGCCATGAAGTCCACCTCCGGATACTGACTCGTCGTGTAGTCCACCTTTGGGTACTGACTCGTCGTGTAGTCCACCTCCGGGTACCGTCCAGTCCTCAAACACTCGGCCTCCGTCAGCACTGCCCGCCGTCTGCAACCAACACAACGAGGTGCGGGCATAGCCCGTGTAGGGGTGAGTATAACGATACTTAGTAGAGACCCCGAGACCCTCGAGGTCTCACTAAAACCAACAAGGATAACCACAAAAAAGATCTCAACGGATAACCTCCACTTCGGTATATGCCCATACATATACCAAAGTTATCAAGTAACCCATCTCCATCATGAGGAAACACAAGGGTTATGAAATCAACGGATAACCACTACCCAAGTATATGCCCATACATATACCTAAGTTATCAAGTAAACCATATCAATCATGAGGAAACACAAAGGTCATAGACTCAACTCAAACCAGGATTTTCATTATCGGAACCGTAACTGCTGAAGAGCCCCATCTCTGGAGTGTACAATGGTCCTGTCACGACTCTGAGGTACTGCTCACTAACCTAAGACTGCTGAGGTACTCCTCCTATCGAGTACTGTGGGACTGCTGCTACAACCAAGTGCTTCCCACCATGGGTCTGCCGCTACAACCAAGCGCTCCCCCTCATAGCCTAAAGAGGTACTTCTTCTGTTGAGTACTGCGGGTCTGCTGCTACAACCAAGTGCTCATCCGCCATGGGTCTGCCACTACAACCAAGCGCTCTCCCTCATAGCCTCCAGAGGTACTCCTTCAATTGAGTACCACGGGTCTTCCGCTATAACCAAGCGCTCATCCGCCGTGGTTCTACCACTACAACCAAGCGCTCCCCACTAGGCTATCTGAAACACACCGAATCCATCTGTCAAGTAGTCATCAGGTCTCAGCCGGCTACACGGTCTCCGTACTCCACACGCTCATTTCTGGGAGGGTCCGCTCCACGAGCTACTGGTTGATACCCCAAGTATCACAAAGTCCCACGAAGAAGTATCTCAAAGGACCGCCTCGTCACAGGGGTCTCAAAGCAACAGACGGCGCGTCAATCGGACGCCCGGTCTGTTAGTTACTATCCTTTTCATCCCAAGGGCCCGGTTGGTTTCATGAGCGAACCAACCCAGCTGTATCTCAACTATACCCCGAACTTTCATTTGGTATACTCATAGGGACCGTTTCTCAATGTGATTACCAACGCCACTGACGGTTCTTCAAACAGATGTCTAGTCTGAAAGATATCAGCTTTTCCGTTCTAGGGGCCTGGTTGGATTTCGAGTACAATCCAAATCACCCAAACTCCAACTACATACAAACCCCGGGCGAATTATTCCAAAAGTTCCGTCCCATCAAGAGGAAATCATTGAGACAGATGGTGCGTCAATCGGACGCCCGGTCTGTGAGTTATTGGCTTTTTCGTTCCAGGGGCCCGGTTGGCTTCGTGAGCGAACCAACCCGACCACACTCCGACGACATCCAAACCTCGAGCGGAGTAAGGCAAAGGATCCGTCTCACTTAAATGAAATCATCAAAGTCTACGACACGTAAATCGGACGTCCGGAGCTCAAGATATGAGCGTTTCTGCTCCGAGGGCCTGGTTGGTTTCGTGTACGAACCAACCCGGCCGAACTCAAAGTATTCCAAAACCTTGAGTGTGATATACCGAAAAGACCGTTTCGATCCAAGGATCACATCGCTGCTGACGGCGCGTCATTCGGAGGCCTGTAGCTCAAGTTATGAGCAAAACACCGAAAAGGGTCCGGAAACGGGGGGTCTGGGCACGGACCGACCCGACCCAACCCCCCTGGGTCGGCCTGAACCGGGCGACCCGACTCGGGTCCGGGTCTGACCCGGTTTGGCGTGACCTGGCCCGGCTCGGCCTGGGCACGACCCGGCTCGGCTCGGCCGAGCCGGCCGAGCGGAGGAAGTCGCGGGGTGGGCGCTGCCCCCGTGGAATGAAACGCCGCGACAACGGGTGGGGCCGCCTCGCCAGCAGACGCGGTGGCCAGGCCACGTCCCTCCTCCCGATGCCGCGCGGCCACGGTACCGGCTTACCGCCGGGGCTTCAGCCGCAACGGGTTTTGCCGGTGGCGTGCCGGGCGCCGCCGGCGTGGCGCGCCGGCGGGAGCTTCCGAGGGCCATCAGACACGCTCCGGTGGTCCGTTTTTCATGCGGTCTTCGCCAGTGGTCCTACCAGGACCCGATCTTCACTACCGGGCCCTCGAATCTCCTTTGCGGCCCCGTTTGTTGTCATCCGCCATTTCGCGCACCAAGAACGAAAAGGTGCAGTGGGTTCGGACTTGTTTGTTCATCTGCACCCACCGGGTTAGCAGTTTTAAAGATAATCGCCCAACAATATTTAAATGACCGGGGATTTAATCACAAAGATTTAAAGAATCAAACTCCTACCTTAACTTCATCGTCGGACGTGAGATCGACCATCGCGGAAGAAAGGGTCACCGCGTCGCGGAAGGGCGTCGCTGTCGTGTGGTACTTGGCGTCGCGTCGACGAACTCCGAGGATCGATAACATACAGATTTAATTATAATAATTAAATCCATGTTGATGTTATAAACCAAAAGAATTAAAAAAAAGAGTGATACCCCCTACCTTGTCGTTGTCGATCGAAGGTTGTCGCGGGGTTGGATCGTCGTGGAAGAAGCGTCGCGGAGGGAGAATCATGGAAGAAGCATCATTGATGTCGTGGTACACGGCGCCGCGTCGTCGATCTCTGAGGGTTTGGTGTTCTTCGTCAGATGTCGGAGTGTTCTTCGCGTTCTTCGTGTTCTTCGCATTCTTCGTTGAATAAGAACGCTTTCCTCCCAAATTCTCTTCACGCCACAAGTCCCACTAAATAAAATAAGTTCACCCCTTATTTTATTATTGACCTAAGCTTTTGAAATTAAAAAGATACGAAACGAACAATTAATTCGTTGAATTAATTGTAACGATTTAACTACCCAATTAATTGGGGCGTTTCTTAACTAGAAAAACGCACGATTGGCTTTTATTAATGAGGAGGTTTCGCGGGTGCGTTACTTATAGGAAAAGAAACGGTGAGGCTCATGCGGGCCCCACCTCACAAATATCCTACCAAGAGGGTAGGATATTTTGGATTGCACCCTATCCGCTTCAACTCAGCTTAAGGATCTTTAAGTGGCTTTAAGTGTCTTTAAGTGAAATAAAATAAAGTTGTGGCACCACTTTATTTTATTTTCTTCACTTAACCCCCAAAAATTAAAAACAATACCCTAGAAAACGCAACTCTGGAAAAGACGTTTCTAAGAAAATACCGGCGCTACGATTCCATCGGTGCCCTCAGAATTCGATTCTGAGCACTGGTTCAGAAGTTAGAAAAACCCGCTCATTCGTTCACTGAACGTACCCGAGCTAAACTTCAGAAATTGATTCCGGGCACAACGGGCCTCGGAACTAGGCACCGTCAAAAACTGCGTTCTTGTAAAATCCCAAAGAAAATTTAGAAAAAAATTTCCCTTGAAATTTCCTAGTCTTTACATTACTCCCACCTCAGGGCTTTACATCCTCGTAAAGCTTTAACACAAACTAGAGTCACAAAAGTGGTACAGAGAATGCATATGAGCCTTCTGCTCTAATGTGCTCACCCAGAGGTTCCCATACTGCCAGAGAAAGTGCACTCGAGGAATCTATCATCCTCGTAGGATCCGCTCTCGTCGATCCTCGATCCCCACTAGAACCTCCGTGAAAGACACTCCATCGCCATCATCCAGCTCCAGGGTTGAGCACGTATCTCCTCAGTTGAGATACGTGGAAGTCATCGTGCACCTAGTGCAACTGAGGTGGATGGGTCAAGCGGTAAACCACCCCACCTACCAAGATGAGGACCTAGAAAAGTCCGTTGAACCTCAGAGATAACTTGCCGCCTTGGCCAAATCTCCGTAAACCTCGTCGAGGTGAGACCCGTATAAGGACGTGATCGTCATTCTCGAACTCAGAGGTCTCCAACTCCTGTTTAGAACAGAAACTTAAAATGACTGCTACCATGAGGGTGAGGTTTACCGACTCAAGAATGATCGGCCGCACCCTCCTATGCATGAGTTATCCTGTGCTGCTGAGGGTTTCCTTTTCGCCGACCAAGGAAAACCCATTCCGATGTCGTAGTTAAACCACAACCTTTTTGCCTAATACCTTCAATTTTTGTATGAACTATGATTGCCCAGTCCATAATCAAACCAACGTCGTAAGGCCTCGATGCTTCCACCAAGAGATCCCAACCCAAACTCTCGCCTCGAGGGTCTGACCACACTGTCGGCGTAAGTGTGATTATCGAGTCTCCTCCCAAGGTATCTCCAGACATGAGGGTAAAGTCCATGGATTACCGGAAACTCTAGGTCTGGAAAAAGATTTGTGAAAGTGAGGAATGATTAATATCGACGTCTGTTACTACAACAACTAGTAGTGGACACAGACTGTCCCTTGAATCATTTTTATAGCCATTGGGTCACACTCCTTGACCGCATGCAGCCACACTCTTCCTCTGACCTCTAGCTCCCTGAGCCTGGCGGGGATAACTAAGGAGGGTGGTTGAAGCATGTTAAGATGTACACCACCTCATGCTACTCACCTAGCTCTGCCTCCACGTCTGCCGCTTCACAGACTCATCTCTCTTTAAAGCTTCCTCTTCTTGAAACATTTAACACGCCTGAGTCTCTAAGACTGGCACCGGTTTCCTGTTTCTTACTGCACTGTGCAGTCTTCATCCGCTCCTGGATGATCTGCACCTTCTTTGCCTACGATCTGGAAGAGCTGCTAAAATTTCTCCTTTGCCGAAAAAAGAGAAACTCGGTCTCATCCCCTGGATGAACCACGATCATTGCCTAATACAATCAATCCTAACATGAAGGGTGCACTCATTCCATGGATGACATCGTAAGGCCTCGACGTAACTACTAAGAGATCCAACTATCACTCTCGCCTCCAAGGGTCGAGTCACACTGTCGGCATCAGTGTGAGGTCACTAGGTCTCCTCCAGTAGGAATCTCTAAAGTGAGGGTCAAGTCAACAGTCTTAACCAGGACCACTCAGTATCAACCAAACAAAAAGGATAGGAAAGAAAACATCACAAAGGTAAGTGTCTTTTTATTATTGTAGCTCATAGTACAAAGACACGAATACAACATCAACATGGAACTAGAAGTACAAGGAACGTATCCACTAGTTCCTCTCCTGTCCACCTGCTCCCGTATCTCTACTTCCTTGTCCACTGCTCGGCTGTTGCTCAAGCACCTGCCACTGCTTATGCCTTGGTGGATCCTCCAAAGCCTGTGGATTATCTGTATGAGGAGTCGGACAGTCACGTGCTAGGTGACTCTTCATGCCGCATTCATAACACTTACTACTCCTTGTACGGCTGGATCTAGTCCTCTTGGACCTCTGCATCATCTTTCTACTTCCCACAGATGACTCGGCTACTGATCGAAAACCCTGCAGCAAAGGCAGAAGCTCCTGTACATGCTCGGGGTGTAGAGATACTGGCACAAACTCCATCCTGAAGAAGGTCTCAAAGTCTTCCCATGTGAAGGTCATCCCGTCGCAAAACTGGAACAAGTGGCTCCACCACCTGCCTGCTGCTTCCTGAAGAAGGCTGGCATCAAAGATCACCATGCGGTCTGCCGGCATCCCCACTAGCCTAAAGAATCTCACCACAACCTCCAGCCAATCCTCAGATGCCTGCAGGTCCATCTCTTCCTGGAACCTGGGTGGTCTCTGGCGCTGGAACTCGTGTAGCGCGCTCAAGTGGCGTGCATCGCCTACTGCTGGGGCTGGTGGCATCGGTGGCCCAATGTATGGTAGTACCGCTGGTGCCTCCGCTGGTGCCTCAACTACAAGAGGGCCCTGTACCGAAGCCTCGTCGCTCGGCAGACTGTCAGTACGAATATCCCTTTGTGCTGTAGCTGGTCATATGAGAAAAGGCATCCTGAAAGAAACAACGTAACACGGTCAAATGATTATACGTGGTGAGCTGACCTGGTTTGAGCTGTTTTAAGGGAAAACATTTGAAAACACACATGCAATCAGTGTTTTCATGCACAAAGTCAGAAATCAGTTGTCAGGGTCCTGGTGTATGGATACGTCGGCCACCCGCACTAACACTGGACTCCCTGAACTGAAAACCACACTCGGTACTCTTAACACTATTGCTTCACAGAAATAAAATATCAGAGTTATAAGTTCTGCGATAGAACCGACTCCTCTGATACCAATTTGTCACAACCCTTCCTCGGGGCCCATTCCGGGACTACCCCAAGCCCACCTTCCACAGGCCAGGGGCTGGCGACTAGCACCAAAGGCGTAAATCCCAATAACTGGGAAGGCATTGCCTTTATAAAAGTAAAAAAAAACACCACAGAGTACAAGCAGAAGTGCTGAAAGGTAAATGGGCCAGAATACAAACCCAAAAGAAAGTACAACTACAACTGAACAAGTACAACAGAAAAAGACAACAGCTGGAAGGACGGAAGTGGCTCCTGGGTCGTCCTCCTCGGGTCCTACCTGAACGGTAGGTACAGATGGCGCAACTCCTGGATCGTCCACCACGGATCCTACCTGAAGGGTAGGTACAGATATCCTCCATAATGCTCTCGCCCGTCAACCTCCTCCGAGTGTCGTCTCGCCGTGAAGTCCACCTCCGGATACTGACTCATCGTGTAGTCCACCTCCGGGTACTGAATCGTCGTGTAGTACACCTCCGGGTACCGTCCAGTCCTCGAACACTCGGCCTCCGTCAGTACTGCCTGTCATCTGCAACCAACACAACGAGGTGCAGGCATAGCCCATGTAGGGGTGAGTATAACGATACTTAGTAGGGACCCTGAGACCCTCGAGGTCTCACTAAAACCAACTAGGATAACCACAACGAAGATCTCAACAGATAACCTCCACTTATGTATATGCCCATACATATACCAAAGTTATCAAGTAACCCATCTCCATCATGAGGAAACACAAGGGTTATGAAATCAACGGATAACCACTACCCAGGTATATGCCCATACATATACCTAAGTTATCAAGTAACCCATCTCAATCATGAGGAAACACAAAGGTCATAGACTCAGTTCAAACCAGGATTTTCATTATCAGAACCGTAACTGCTGAAGAGCCCCATCTCTGGAGTGTACAGTGGTCCTGTCATGACTCCGAGGTACTGCTCACTAACCTAAGACTGCTGAGGTACTCCTCCTATCGAGTACTGTGGGCCTGCTGCTACAACCAAGCGCTTCCTACCATGGGTCTGCCACTACAACCAAACGCGCCCCCTCATAGCCTCAAGAGGTACTCCTTCTGTTGAGTACCGCGGGTCTGCCACTACAACTAAGCGCTCATCCGCCGTGGGTCTACCGCTACAACCAAGCGCTCCCCCTCATAGCCTCCAGAGGTACTCCTTCAGTTGAGTACCATGGGTTTGCCGCTACAACCAAGCGCTCATACGCCATGGGTATGCCTCTACAACCATGCGCTCCCCACTGGGCTATCCGAAACACACCGAATCGATTGGTCAAGCAGTCGTCTGGTCTCAGCCGGCTACACGGTCTCCGTACTCCACACGCTCGTCTCCGGGAGGGTCCGCTCCACGAGCTACTGGCCGATACCCCAAGTATCACAAATTCCCATGAAGAAGTATCTCAAAGGCCCGCCTCGTCACATGTGTCTCAACGCAACAGACGGCGCGTCAATCGGACGCCCGGTCTGTGAGTTACTAGCCTTTTCGTCCCAGGGGCCCGGTTGGTTTCGTGAGTGAACCAACCCAGCCGTATCCCAACTGTACCCCGAACTCTCATTGGGTATACTCATAGGGACTGTTTCTCAATGTGATTACCAAAGCCACCGACGGTTCGTCAAACGGACGTCTGGTCTGAAATATATCAGCTTTTCCGTTCCAGGGGCCCGGTTGGATTTCGAGTACAATCCAACTCACCCAAAGTCCAACTGCATCCAAACCCCAAGAGAAGTTTTCCAAAAGTTCTTTCCCATCAAGAGGAAATCATTGAGATAGACGGTGCGTCAATCGGACGCCCGATCTGTGAGTTATTGGCTTTTTCGTTCCAGGGGCCCGGTTGGCTTCGTGAGCGAACCAACCCGACCACACTCCGACAACATCCAAACCTCGAGCGGAGTAAGCCGAAGGATCCGTCTCACTTAAAGGAAAGCATCAAAGTCGACGACACGTAAATCGTACATCCGGAGCTCAAGATATGAGCATTTCCGCTCCGAGGGCCCGGTTGGTTTCGTGTACGAACCAACCCGACCAAACTCAAAGTATTCCAAAACCTTGAGTGTGATATACCGAAATGACCGTTTCGATCCAAGGATCGCATCGCCACTGAAGGCGCGTAGTTTGGATGGCTGTATCTCATGTTATGAGCAAAATACCGAAAAGGTTCCGGAAACGGGGGGTCTGGGCCCGGACCGACCCTACCCAACCCCCCTGGGTCGGCCCGAACCGGGTCGACCCGACCCGGGTCTGGGTCCGACCTGGTTTGGTGCGACCCGGCCCGGCTTGGCTCGGCTGAGCCGGCCGAGCGGAGGAAGCCGCGGGGTGGGCGCTGCCCCCGTGGAATGAAACGCCACAACCCTCGTGGAATGAAACGCCGTGGCCCCCGTGGAATGAAACGCCGCGACCCCTTTTAAGTTAAAAAAACATTCCTTCCAATTTTTTTTGGAAAAGTCACAATGTGCCACATTTTGAAAATGACAAAAAATTCCTTTCAAACCATTTTTAAAAAAGTAAAACATGGGTAAAAATGATTTTAAAAAATTGTAGGAGAATCTTATTTATTTTGAAAGAATTTTTAAAAAACATATACATGGAAGATAAATATTCTTCAGTGGAGACTTAAACATAAGTAATCTCAAATAACGATGAGATTATGAAATAAACCCTTACCTTATGTTTCATATTTACTTGTTCACATTAAGAACTACTATTTAATAAATATTTATTTATTATAAATTTATTACACAACAATATTAATATTTATCATGCCATGTGTGATTTATTTATAACATCTTATCACCCTTTTATTAATAATTTTTTATGAAAATCACTGTTTTGGGTGATAACTGCTTTGTTTTCCCAGCATGTTTCAGTTCGAAAATCCCAGTCCTTATACATTGATCATGGTACCATAATTTCTATAATGATAATAATTATATGAAAATAAAATATATTAATTATATATATATATATTTATATTCATTCATAAAATGTATAGATAGAAAAATGAATTACACCGTTCATGGAGACAGTAGGCTGTACGCACACATGAACGTTGTTTCCATTTTTCGACTGATGGAATGAAAGAAAGTTAAATAACAATTCACTATTGAAATGTAATTAATAATATATATATATATCTAATATATTCATAAAATTCATCATTATTACCATTCATTTGAAATATAAATGAAAAAATAATCACATTGCATTGCGGAGATGGTAGTCCGTATGTACGCACAAACATCGTTATTATTTCCTAAAAGATTAGATGATAAGAGGGTAAAAATGATATTATAATTATAGAAGTATAAATATGTTAGAAATATAATATATAAACATTAATCCCACCATAACACCCATCCATAAAATATGGTTATGAAAAATGAATTGTGTTTCTACGTGGAGACCGTAAGCCATACACATGCAAAAGTGATACTTTCACTTGTTATTTGATGGTAAAGAGGATGAATAAAGGTGTTTTAATAATTATATAAAATTTAATAATATTTAGGGTATTTAATTTATTATTTCATGATAAATATAATATATTTATTGGTGTTAAATAATATTAGAAAAATAAAGTGATCGGTTAAGGTGATTAGCTCTTTTTCGAAACGAATCTGTTATGTCTCCTCTAATGGGCTCTAGGGTTGGTATTTTTGGAACAAAAAATACTCTAAAATGTGTTTAGGGAAGTGTATAAGATAATTTTTGATATATAAGGATAAATTTAGTGTAATTATTTGAGGTAGGTTGTGTCCTTTTATAATTGAGGTGAGGGGCAATTTTGGAATTTCTCAAAAGATTAAATTACAATAAATCCATTCTAAAAAAAACCCTCTATATAGAAAGGTATTAAAAGATAAGGTGGTATAGGGTTTTAATCCCATAAACTAATAAATTTTATACAAGTTTTGGTTTAATTTATAATATTATCATTTTTCTTAACCCTTAGTTAACCCATATTAATTTTAACCACGGTAAAACAATTTCTAATATAAATGGTTATAATTTTTTCTAATATGGTGAAAATTGGACCATAAATTGATTGTTTATGACACTTTAGACCATATCATAATCACTTTGTATAATTTAAATATTTTTAAATAATTTAATAAAATATTAATTTGATAAAATATCATCTTTTTTAATTTTGAAACTGTTCATTTAATTTAACTTTCAATACATTAAGACAAAGGGGGATTTAAAATAAAATGATTTAAATCCAAAGTAATATGTCATATAGATTTATAAAATTCATGGTCCACATTAACTATTTCAAATATTATTACTTTTTAATATATTTAAAATAATTTAGTATATTTTTAATATTAAATGGAGAAATATTTCATTGGTGTTACATAAGAAATTAAGGCCATTATATAATTACTAAAATTTTAAAATAAATTTATATCATGAAAATAATTTTATTAAGATAAATATAGAGAATTATTTTCATTCATAACATACTTTTTTCTCTATGTGGACACATAATAAATATTAAAAATAGAGTGAAATTTGGTAACATTCTTTGATTTAAATAATACGTAAGACATTTTCATGTAAAAGTGTCCATTAAAATAATAAATTAGAACCTAAGGTGATAATGGTCCAATTTAATTCATCAAATAGGAATTCGGATGAAAAATATGGTCTTATCACTTATTTTCAATTAGGATTAACCTGATTTACCCTTTACCAATGTGATAAATTACACCACAAATACTATTCATATTAACCAAAAAATAAAATGGGTATAATTTCCAAATTTGAACATCATGAATCTAAAAATTCAATTAATTTTATCAAATTCAATACATATAAATGGAATAAATTAATTCTAATATATAAAAAAATGTGTCAAAAACTATTTTTTTAGAAAAAATACATTATTAAGTATAAAACAAGATTTATAGTTATCCTATACTTTGAAAAATATTTAGTAAGTTTTTTAAACATTTTATAAAGTATAAAATATACATTTCATTAAAATCATTCACCAATAAGGATTATTTTAAAATATTTATATAAAATAAATTTCATGCCCAAATATTTTTTAGAAAAAACATCACTTTTATTTTAAAATATTTTTTTATTTTTAATGATAATCATTTAATAAGAAATGAATTAATTTTATAGATGTATAGATAGTATATTTTTCACAATCTAATTATTACTATTCATATCCAATAATCCAACGGCTAGAAGATAATGAACATATAATATTTTAATAATGTTTCCAGGTCCATCTAAACTCGCTCTTACATGTAATGCAATAACTCAAAGAAATCAAATTATTTAAAGAGAAATATTTCACAAAAATCAAGGGAATTTTGTAGAAACCTGACCCAAGAAACCTGGAGTCAATGTCTATTACAATTAAATTCCCATGATTAAAAGGAATCATACCCCTAAGGATCGAAGAGTTTAGTAGTCATGGTAAACCAGATATATACATGAGTCTAGTATTAAAAATGAATACACTAATCACAACATATTTTTTTTTTCTTTAGAGGATAAATTTATTCCATCAAGAGTATCCTTGTATATCTTTCTTCGTATAATTATTTGATTATTGGGGAAAGGAAACAAAATAATGGTGAGTTCAAATACTTATTAAGGGTAAAGTATAGAGTAAACAATAATTAATAAATGAGAAAAGTAATTATAGAATGGTAAATAACTTAACACACATACCATGTAATAAAAAAACTAAGAAAGAAGTGAGTAAATAATATGGTAAAGTAAATAAATGAAAACACATTCCCTTTAATAAATGAAATGAGAATTAAATGCATCCATAGATATTTTGATGCAAAATCTCATGGATAAATAATAAATTAATATAAATGAGGGAAATTACTAATTAGTGGATTCCAAGTTTCCTAGTTATATGGAACCATTAGCATCAAGTCCTTTCATAAGACATTTTAAACTACTATAATTTAGAAATAAACTCAAAGGTTTTTTCACCCACTAATTTCATTCCCTAAGACTGTCAATTCATCACGGGGCTTGCATTAACAGGTCTCCAACCCATAGAGACTTCCTTAAACAGTCCCTAAACCATTTCATTCATATCCCAATCATTCATCATATCAAATTAACAATATTACTTATCAAATATACATATTGAATAAAGGATATAGATTTATAAATATTTCCCCAAATAATAAAATAACATTCAAAGTAAACACCATCTAAAAAATGATATGTGGGTTTATCAATAAACATATCCATGATAAATGATATGGATAATTAGGAGAAATTCAATGTTTAATAAACATAGGAAATTGAATATTTCAAGGGGACTAAAAGGAATCAAGGAACTGAATGTCAATACTATCCTCTTCGAAACAAATAGTAAACCATCTAAAGGAATAATAAGGATGAAATCAATACAATAAATCCTAACTTGAGTAAAGAAAATAAAATTTTATTGTCTTTGATGAATAAAAATACTATAAAAACATCTTTTGAAAAAATTCTCGAGGAAAATATCCTTTTTATTTTGAAAAAGATATTTAAAATAATTTTCTATGAAACTCACTTTTGAAAAAAATTTCTTTAAAAATTAACCTCTTAAAATTGTAAATGAAGCTTCATAGAAATGATGGTGTGTAAATTCATACATGTTGTATGAGTTTAAAAAATATTCTTTTTTTATAGTAAAAAGGTTAGAAAAATTCCTTGTTTAGAAAGAGAAAATAACATTCCTTTGAAAACATGGGTAAAAGAAAAAAGGGTAAAATTTTATTTAATAAATCATTTTTTAATTTCTTATTTTTTTTTATTTTTTTTAATAAAAAATGGTTTTTGGAAGAAAATAAATTCTCTGACTAAAGAGAAAAATGGATCTCGGTTTTCTTGGAAAACATTTTGAGTACCAAAGAGTGAAAAATGACACTAATACTTGAAAAAGGTCATGAATAACCAAAGGAGAAGAAGATGAAAGGGTTTATTAGATAATTATAAAATAATTTACTTTGATTTAAATTCACATTTAAACAATCCCCAATAAAATTCTATTGTAAATTAAACCCTTGAAACGTTTATAATGTTTTAATGAGAATCAATCATTGAGTAGATTATGTGAATTGACTATAAATACACGCATATAAGTGTAAATATATCAATATATATTCAGATTAATTATACACATAATCATATAATATTAATGAAAAAGATTAAGTGATATGACCCAATAAAAGGAAGTTGGGTTATGAATTTTTTTTCCACTTGGTAACTTTCAACTCATATCCCCTTAGATGAAATAATTCAAATTGAAACTCAAAATATCACGAAGAATGAATGAATCATGATATTATATGGAAAATTAGAGTATGTATACCATATATAAGAAATTATATGCACAAAAATAAAGTGATTATTTCAAGATAAAGTTAATAATCATAAAAGGAGGCCATATTGCAAAGATAATAATTAAAAACATTCTTGAGGAGAATAATATTTAAACATTCCAAAGTGTCCCATACCACTTTGAAACATTTGAATCATAATATAACTTAATTAATAATATTAAATTAAACTTAGGATATCATGAGAATAAATAGATTCATGGTATAACATGTCAAATGGTAGTATATACACCATATAAAAGAAACTAGGTGCATAATAACAAACAAGTCTCAATGGAATGTAAATTGAGATAAAATCCATTACCGTGCATTTACTTTTTGTTGTATGGTATTTAACCTACTTTATAGTGGTTTAAACATGTTAATAACTTATAATAAAACCATAATAATATTTATTATATCATATATGATCTTATTATAATATCTTATTACTTGTTTGATAACAATCTTTCCCTATTTTCACTATTTTGGGTTTTAATTTCTTAGTTTCTAAAGTATGTTTTCACTTATTATTCTTTTATCTTATCGTGGTTTCATTATCTCCAGAATATAAAACATGATTTAAATACAATATATATTAATTGGATTTATATTTATAATAATTCATAATATTTGGAGATAAGAAATGGAATGCACCATTCGTGGATATGGTAGGTTGTACATACGTACAAACACTACTTTAATTTCTTTGAAGTATTAAAAGAATGAAAATTAAATGATACATATGTACATTATAATTACATTATCATATCTATGTCATATATGTTACATAAGTTTAGTAAAATCATCCTTAATACATTCCATGTATAGGGTGAATGAATCACATCACTTTGAGGGGGTGATAGTCCACACTTACACAAATGATGCATCTTATTTAAAAAAATAGAAAGTATAAAGTTATGTGTTATAAAATAATTATAGATGTATAAATACATTATAAATATCATATGTAACATATTTAAATATATTTTCCATCATAATTCCCACCATGAGAGGTGGTAAAGTAAGAATTAACAATCATAGTTTCGTGAGGTTGAAGTTCACTGTACACATAAATGGTAAGTTCATTACCCATTAGATGTAAGTGTGTATATGTGTAGTTATAAATATTAATATAAAAACATATTAGTGTATTTAGGATAATTGTGTTGTTATACAAGAATGTAATAATAATAATTTAAAGTGTAGACAATGAAATAAAACTATATCTCTTGAGGAAGAATGTTATATCTTATTCGGGTAGCTCCGTTTGGTTTGCACCAAAGGGATTAAATGGATGTAATTATTCACAATTTTTGGATTCTAGGATTAGGGGAGGGATGTTATGGAGATATTTTACCAGAAGTGTAATGTCTTGGACCAATCTGATCAAATCCTTTCTGAAAATCTACTACTGGAGGTGTTTTGGGGAGTCATAGTGACTCATTCCAAGAGTTTACCAGTTTTCAGTTTTCCAACGGTGAATCACCAAATGGTGAATCATTGAACACTGGCTCAACAAATGGTAGATCACTAAATGGAGACTCACTGAATTTTGAATCACCTAATGGTAGCTCACCAAATGGTTACTCACCAAACGGTAGCTCACCGAACGGTAGCTCACTGAATGGTGACTCACCGTTCGACTCAACAAATAGTGGCTCACCGAATAGTGGCTCATCGAATGGTGGCTCATCGAATGGTGGCTCACCGAATGGTGGCTCACCCAATGGTGGATCACCGAATGGTTTCTCACCAAATGGTGGCTCACCGAATATTAGCTCACTGAAGGGTGACTCACCGAATGGTGACTCGTCACTGGTATCTCACGACAGTGACTCACCCAATGGTTAGTAAATTCCAGTTTTTCTAGTTTCACCCCTATTATATTTTTTATATGTAAACTGAGTTTAAAAACTTATTTAATAATTTATAAGGGAGTTTCAAAGGATATTAATTATATCTTAATATCATAACGCTCTTGGGACCTTGAAATGGATAAGCCATGTGGGAAAACCACAATCTAAATTTTAAGTACATTGAAATTGTCTCCTTGATTTTATGATCTGTCCTTCTCTTAAGCCGATATCCTCTCTTCCTTGAAACCTTTTGTTTCCTCTTGGTGTAATTACAACCTTTCTTCGCCAAGGAGTTGCACGCCTGTACTATAGAACCCTATTCAGTTTTCCATTGGAGTCCTTCCTACTACTCGCACAACCCTCTATTTTGGCACAAAGAAGAATTGTTGGTTACCTGTTGTTTCAAGTAGGGATTTTTCCTTCGTCTATAATTTTTTGTGTATCATGTAGGGTGGGTATACATGTGTTACCTATTTATCACAGTTGAAACCAATTATTAAGGGTGTTATGATATAATTTTCTTATTACCTTAGTAATAAATGGGGGGGAGGGAGGGAAGATAATGATGTTGATAATTTATTTATGTGTTACCCTTGATTTCTTATTATGGTTAGTTCTAGTTGCACGCCTTCTGAAAATCATGGCTGTTAGTGGTCCTTATTTCTTCACTCTCAATAGCTTGTGAATAATTGCTGTAAATATAAATCTAATTAATCATGTTTCCAGGTTAAATGAAAAGGATGTCCTAGGATAAAAACATGTTTTGTGATCACTCATGTTATTCAAAGTGGAATTAAATAACCATTGTTGGATAAATATGAATACACTTGGAATATTGGTGTGGTTGTGTGTTGTGTTAGTTTTATTGGGTTTTGTGCCTTGTGTGGGATATATGGTGCTGCTGTTGGTAGCATAGTTGTGGGTAAAAGGGTGGACAAATTGGTTGGCTCTGTGAGTAGGGTGGGGTATGTGTGTGCAACGGGGTTGTAGTTTTGGTAGTGGTTACTATGAGATTTGTGTATGAGGTGGTGCAGAAGTTGTGATGGAAACTCATGTTGAGAGATTGATTTATTGTGGAATGGAAGAACTTGTAGAGTAGTGGGACTGCTCCTGGGATATGTTGTAGTTGTTGAATAGTGTTGTGGAGTGGGACTGCAATCTGGTGGTGCTGCTAAATGTGTTGGGTATGGATATGATTGGTAGTTTCCTAGGTTGTGTTAGAATTAAATAAGTTAACTTATTAATGAAGAATGATAGAATGTTAAATGAAAGGGGTGGGTTTATGTTTTGGCTATAGTTGTTTGTGTGGTTGTGAAAGTAGGGGTAGCAGCAAGGGCAGTTTGTGTGGGCTGGTTATTTTCTTAGAAACCCATAGATTGGTTTGAGTGTTTGTTTACCTATATGTATAAACTTATAGTTACTTGTGATTTATATACGCACCCCACCCATGTTGAGAAATACGTTCTGAACACCCCTATTATTAAGGGGGAAGGTGTTTTTTCCAACATCCTAGTGGGAGGATGAATAGATGGTTATTGGATCTCTTGCTCCCTCTTCTAGGTATTTATCACCCAAGACTTTTCAAGCAAGCTGTAATAGATTTATTTTTATTAACATATTTATTTTATTGGTTGTGTGAGAGGTGGTTTTTTTCCCATGTGTCTTTGGGATGAGGCCCAAGTTTTTTCGGGTGAGATGTGTGGTGGTTGTGGCCTAGGTGTCTCTGGGAAGGATATTTGTGGTTTGTGGGACATGTGTGTGTGGATGGGTTGTGATATCAGGGCTTGTGAAAGAGTGGTAGCACTAGGACATTCACCATTAAGGATGAGAAGTTAACCAATGGGAAGTGGTGCAGGGTACCCAACCATCAATGCGTTTATAATATTACTTTACTTGACTTATGTTATTTGGCGAGTGTTCTTTGGTGAGGCTAGGGTGGATAATACTCATTGGTATGTGTTGTTGGTTCTTCTATTTTCACTGGGGCATTTGTATGCTTCTCCCACTAGTACACGAGTGACTTTAGATTTTCTTACTGAGTATACTCATATGCTCACCCTATGTATATAAAACTACTTTAGGTTTCCTGGGAGATTATGAGGACTATTCATGAACTTACAAGCTCAGGCACTGGGGTAGTACGGTGCTACTAATTAGAATTGTTTATGGTAATTTACTTTATAGTTTTGTTGTACCTTGTGGTAGTTTTGTTTAAACATTCATGGGTTAGTTTTTTAGCTCCTTTTTATATCAAATGTTTGGATTTTTTGGGGATTTACCATCTTATATCATGATATTTCTTTCTCAAAAAGGAAAATTTCTCCCATATTGTGTGAATATTTACCTACCCTTGGTGATAGTCACTACCCTAGGGACTATTGGGGGAAGGAATCAGGGGTTCATTATCTATCCTTCATCTTGAGGAAGGAAGGCCTTGGCATCTTTCTATCCCTTCCCTCATATTGGATAATGTGGGTCATGAAAGAATGGTATCAGAGGTGATGGTTGAGAGATAAGATGGATTTCGGAGTTAGACATTGTGAGGATTGCATGTGATGATAGGGAAATAGGGTTAGGTGATCTTGGTGTGTGACATAGGTCAGGGAAGACCGGCTAGGACATGAGATTTCAGCCCCCCCTCCCCACCCGTGATTCGATGCAAAGACTTTGGGCCTACCGAATAGCCAAGTGAGACTTTAACATTTGTAGGGTAGAGACCATAGGAAAGGTACATGCATCATAATGAATTGTGTTCTCTTTTTCCCTGGCCATTTTCTAGAATTTAAAATAAATAAAGAGTTAAAATAAATATTAAAATAAAATTCCATACTACTCGAGCTTAGGACTTCTTTTTTTCCTTTCATCTATTGCTCCTAGACGTCGCCTGCATGTGCTACGAGTAGTGGAAGGTTATTAGGCTGACCCGATTGACTGGAGGAGGGTCAATTCAGCATAAGAGGATGATCAGTGGTAGAATACCCTTCGTGATTTCTAGCTAAAGACTCCAAGGAAGTATAAAGTAAGCGTTTTAGATATAGAGAACAAGAGTTGGATTGAGGAGATGGTGATCACTTTCACCTTGATCAGGGATATAATTGAGTAATGGGTTCCTTTGGTGGTGAGATAGACAAGGGGATAAGTGCCTCAGTGGTGTATTCTTTACCTTGGGGAGAAGAAGGCGACTGATTTTTCATGGGCTAATTTTAAGGAGTTCCAGGCAGAATTCCTTTTTTCCCTGACGAAGGACAAGAAGAGTCAGGAGCTACTCGCCCTCCAGCAGGGGAGTATGTCGATGAGGGAATTGAGGATCAATTTCAAGGATCACTTATGTTTTTCTCTGGATCTCTTTCCGAATTAAGAGTCTCAGGCTAGATGCTTAGAGGACACACTCTTTTATTATCTTCAGTATATGGTTACTCTCTTCACCCTGTGGACATTCATAGAGGTTTAGAAGAAGGATGATGTATTATAAAGGATGCACTCATGAGGAGGAATTCCATGATTGGAAAGCCAATAGAGTTATTTAAAGGGGAAAGTTGTCAAAATTAAGTTTCTAGCATCAAGGCCTTCCAGGTTTTGGCTAGCAGGGAGCCGACCCCAGAAGTTTCAATTCCAAACCTTTGGTCCTCTCCATTTTTCCATGGGCTTGAGGATGATGTGTTTTTCTTGTGGAAGTTATGGGAACCTTCAATGATAGTTCCCAACTTGATATCAGTATGGTGGATTCAACGGCCGCCTCAACATCAATTTCCATATTGGACTTTCTAGCGGGAGGGACAATATTCCCCTCCTCCACTAAGGGTAGACGGTGCGGTAGGAGATCAACCTTAGGGTTCTCCTTAGGGAACTCAACCGGGGTATGGTTGGAGAGGAAGCCAATAGCCAAGGGGAAGAGGAGATGGGCATGGGAAGTTTCACTCTACAAAGGCAGCAGTTCCAGTAGGGCTGGATATTATTCGAGGTACGATCAATTTTTTAGTACGATTTCTTGCTCCTTGTTTAATTCAGGAGCTTTTCACTCCTTTGTTGTACCCAGTCTGAACAATACCTTAGAACTAGACATAGGGAGACTTTCTATGCCCCTGGTGTTGAGTACACCAGTCAATGGTCAGACTAGCTTGCTTGATGTTTTCTGGGGATGCAAACTAATGTTGGGGCCACATCAGTCCAATGGGGATATCCTTCTGTTACAGGTGCAGTCGTACGATGTCATCCTTGGAATCGACTAGTTGTTTTCCATGCATGCATTTATCGAATAATTTCAGAGGAGAGTAATGTTTTAATATATTGGAGGCTAGCGTATAGCTTTCATTGGTGTGTAGAGTTCTTAGGTGGGAAGCCGGTGTGTGGATACCCATCTTTACTTGTTAGTTAAGTTTTCAGTGGGATCTATGGATGCTAGGATGGTGGAAGTTCTAGGATTTTTCATAGAATTACAAGATGTTTTCCCTAAGAAGGTTTTGGATTTACCCCCTTGACATGACGTTGATTTTGGGATATTTTTAGAGCCCGATGCTCATCCGATATTGATGGATCCTTATCTGATGGAGCCCTCTGAGTTGTGGGAGTTTCATATTCAGATTGACAATCTTATGAAGAATGGTTTTATCTAACCCTGTGTGTCACTGTGGGGTGCTCTGGTCTTGTTTGCAAAGAATGCAGATGGTGGTCTAAGGCTATGAATACACTATCAAAGATTGAATCAGGTAACAGTCAAGAACCGTTACCCTCTCCCAAGAATTTAAGATCTTTTAAACTAGGTGAGGGGAGTAGGTTGGTTCTATAAGATCGATCTATAGTCTGGATATCACTAGTTAATGGTGAAGAAGGGTGACATCCTAAATGCTGCTTTTAGGTTCAGGTATGGGCACTTTGAGTTCATGGTCATGTCGTTCGGTGTTACGAATTCACCAGTTGTGTTCATGGTGCTCATGAACTCTATCTTCCATGAGTTCTTGGGCCAGTTCATCATTATGTTCATCGAAGACATTCAAATATACTCAAATTCATGGGAGGAGCATGCATAGAACCTCAGGACTATCTTGGAGGTTGTTCGACACCACCAGCTCTATAGGAAGTTGTCTAAATGTAATTTATCGATTTGAGAGGTGAATCTCTTTAGAAACATGGTGTCTCAATATGGGATAGCAGTGGATTTTCAAAGGTCAAGGCGGTTGTTTCTTGGGAAGCACCCAAGAATGTGGTAGAGGTTTGTAGGTTTCTGGGTCTGGTAGGCTGTTACTAGATATCTGTACCTGAATTATCTCAGGTTGCAGCTCTGTTTATGGATTTGAAAAAGGACCAGACCTTTGTGTGGAGTGAGTAGTGTTAAGTAGCTTTCACCTATCTGAAATGGAAGTTGGTCAGTGCCCCAATTTTCAGGTTGCCATAGGAAGGGGTGATGTTCAAGGAATTATGTGACGCGTCTAGTCTGGGTTTGGTATTTGTGCTAATTTATCAATGAGGAGTGATCTCTTATGGGTCTAAGAAGTTACATCCCCACGAACGTAACAATCCCACCCATGATCTGGATCTTGCAGTGATTGTGTTCATGCTGAAACTGTGGAAGCATTACGTCATCTTAGAGCACTTTGTGGTCATCAAGGATCACAAGAGCTTGAGGTATATCTTTTCTTAGAGAGACCTGAAATTTTAGTATTAGTGGTGGATGGATTTTTTCCATGATTACGACTTCATAATATCTTACACCTCAGGAAATGGAAATGTTGTGGTTGATGCATTTAACAGGAAGTCACAAAGGGAAGTGGTTCGAGAATCTGTAGATGCTTAGAAGGCGATGGAGGAGTTGGAAACCTTGAACCTAGATGTGGGAGTGGATATTGGAAAAGACTGTATGTTTTAGATGATATTGAAGTATTCCCTGATGTAGAAGGTGGAAGAGTATCATTGGGGAGACTCGTAGGCTGGTGTGATGTGCGATTGTGTTGACTAGGGAGATGCTATGAAAGGATGGTCAGAGGATGGTCAGAATCAAATGTTGTTTTGTGGAAAGCTATTTTTACCTACAGAAATACATGAATAATTTATCTATGAGTTCCATATATCACCCTTGTAAGTACACCTAGGAGTTTCCAAGATGTACCAAGGCTTTAGGGAATAAATTTGGTGACTAGGAGTGAGGCAGACAGTGGCAGAGTTTATGGCAAGGTTCCTAGTGTGTCAATAGGTGAAGGATGTGCATCATGTTCCAAGAGGTTTATTTCATCCCTTAGATTTCCTCGAGTGTAAGTGGGATGAAATATCTATGGATTTCATCATATTACTACCCATGGATTGGGGTATTTGTGATTCAATCATGGTAGTGGTGGATCAGCTGACAAAATCATCTCACTTTTTAGCGATCAAGGAGTCAAGTTCAATGGATGCCTTGGTAAGGAGGTATGTGGGTGAGGTGGTGAAGCTACACAGGGTTCCAAGATCTATCATCTAAGATTGGGATGCACAGTTTACCTCATGAGTTTAGAGGGTGTTATATCATGCTTTTGGCACTCAGTTACACGTTAGCACTGATTTTCACTCTCAGATGAATGGAAAGATGGAGCGGACCATCCATACGTCAGATGATTTGTTGAGTACATGTGTTATAGACTTTATAGGATCGTGGGTAAGACATTTTAACTTTGTAGAGATTTCTCACAATAATATATATCACCCTACCATTTACATAACATCATTAGAATCCTTTTACGAGAGGCCTTGGTGTTCACTATTATGATGGATGGGGGTTGTAGAGACAACTGTTCTTGTCTCGGAGGTAGTGTATAGAAAGATGGAGAAGGTTCATCTCATGCATGAGAGGATAAAGGATGCTCATGGACAGCAGAAGTCTCATGTCGATTGTAGGAGGAGGCCTTTGGAGTTAAAGGTTGGAGACTATGTGTTCTTGAAGGTTTCCACTCAACATGGATAACAGAGTTTTGGTATAGTGAGTAAGATTTCTCCTAGGTTCATCACACCTTTCAAGGTGTTGAGATGAGTTTTTGAGGTGGAATATCAGCTGGAGTTTCCACCATTGTTGGAGAGGATCCATGAAATCTTCCACATATCCCAGCTTCATCGGTATCTACACAATGACTCCCACGTCATTGATTGGGGAGAGTTGTAAATCGAGGAAGACACAACATTTGTGGAGTGTCCAGTGGGTATATAGGATCATTGGGAGAAGGTTCTTCCTAGATGAACCATTCCATTGGTTTGTGTGTTTTGTAGGCATGGTGGCCTCGATGAGAGTAATTGTGAGGGAGAAGTGCAAATGTGTGTCTAGTACCTAGATTTTTTTTGAGTTTCAATTTTGTGATTTGATTTATTATATAATGCTCAAACCCAATTTGATAGAAGATGTGTTATTTTTCTTTATCTATGATGTGTGAAAGAGTCCTTCCATGTGGGGAGGGGGGGACCTGATCCATAATCAAGACTTGTTAATGAGGATGTGATTAAACTAGTGCGAGTGAGTCAGTGCCGCCTAAAGTAGATATTTTCTCAACATGGTGGAAGGAATTACCTAATACATGTGTCCATATAGTGTAACTATTTGTGTTTGTGTGGTTGTTTGTGGCAGTAGATGTCTGGGAGGTGTTCTTGGATGTCATGGTTTCACTCCATCTTTTGAGGTGGTTTATCCTTGAGAGGTATCTTACAGGTGGTTGTTCAGACCCCACTTTCTTCTGGGTTTGTCTTTAAAATATTGTGGGAAAGAATAGTTTGAGAGGTATCTAATGTAATTTCCTGGACCTCTCTGGTCCAATCTTATGTGAAAATCAAGTGTTGGAGGTGTTTTGGGGAATCACGGTGACTCACTCCAAGAGTTTTCTAGTTTTTTGTTATCCAACAATGATTCACTGAACATTGAATCACCGAATGGTAGCTCACTGAATAGTGACTCACCAAATGATATCTCATCAAATATCGAATCACCAAATAGTATCTCACTGAATGGTGACTCACTGAATGGTCTTTCACCGAACAATGTCTCACCGAACAGCAGCTCACTGAATGGTGAATCACCAAACAGTGCCTCACCAAATGGTAGCTCACTGAAGGGTAGCTCACGAGACAATAGATCAATGATGTGACTCACCAAATGGAGACTCATAGAATAGTAACTCACCGAATGGTGACTCGTCATTGATATCTCATGACGATGACTCACCCAATGGTCAGTAAATTCCAGTTTTTCTAGTTTCCCCCAAGTTACGTTTTATTTGATGTAAATCGAGTTTAAAAACTTTTTTGAGCATTTCTAAGTGATTTTCAAAGGACATTAATCATATATTAATATTTTAATGATCCAGGGATCTCGAAATATCTAATCCATATGGTCAAACCACGATTTGAATTTTAAGTACATTGAAATCATATCCCAGATTTTAGGATCTGGACTTTTCTTAAGCAGAGATCCTCTCTTCCTTGAAACCATATGTTACCTCTTGTTGCAACTAAAACCTTTATTCCCCATGGAGTCATGTGGAAATTCTATATCATCCTATTTAGTTTTCCCTTAGATTCATTTCTGCTACTCGTACAACCCTCTATTATGGCGTAAGAAAGAATCATTGGTCACCTGTTCTTCCAAGTAGGGATTTTTCCTTCATCTCTCCATTTTTTGTGTATCATGCAGGGTGGGTATACTCATGTCACCTCCTGATCATAGTTGAAACCAATTATTAATGGTGTTATGATATAATATGCTTGTTACCTTAGTCATAAATGGGGGGGGGGGTGCAGGGAAGATGATGATGTTGATCGTTTGTTTATGTGTTATCCCTTATTTTCTATTATGGTTTGTTCTATCTACATGCCTTATCAAAATCTTGGTTTTTGGTGGTCCTTGTTTGAACACCATAAATAGCTTATGAATAACTATTGTAAATATAAATCTGATTAATAACGTACATCCAGTTAAATGAAAAGGATGTGCCAGGATCAAACTTGTTTTTTGATCACCCCCGTTATTCAAAGTGGAATTAAGGAAACCATTTTGGATAAATCAGAATACACTTGTCTTGTGGGTGTGGTTGTGTTCTATGTGGGTTTTGTTGGGTTGTGTTCCTTATGTGGGTTGTATGGTGCTTCTGTTGGTAGCATAGTTGTGGGTACAAGGGTGGAAAGAGGGGTTGGATCTGTGAGTACAACGGGGTATGTGTGTGCATTGTGGATACAGTTTTGGTGGTGGTTGTTGTGGGATTTGTGTATGAGGTGGTGCAGGAGGTGTAATGGAATATCATGTTGAGATATTGATTGATTTAGGAATGGATAAACTTGTAGAGTAGTGAGACTGCTTTTAGACTATATGGTGGTTGTTGAACAATGTTGTGGAGTGGAAATGCAATCTGGTGGTGCTTCTGAATATGTTGGGTATGGCTGTGGTTGGTAGTTACCCGGGTAGTATTGGAATGAAATAAGTGAACTTATGAATAAATAATGATAGAATGTTAAATGGAAGGGGTGGGTTTATGTTTTGGCTATAGATATTTGTATGTATGTGCATGTAGGGGTAGCAGCAAGGGTAGTTTGTGCGGGCTGGTTGTTTGTTTGGAAACACATAGGTTGGTATAAGTGTTTGTTTACCTATATGTATAAATTTGTAGTTACTTGTGATTTATATACACATAGCAACTATATTGAGAACTACATGATGAAAACCACCATTTTTATGCGGGAGGGTGTTTTCCCAACATCCTGATGGCAGGATGGATGGCTAGTTATTGGATCCCATGCCCCCTCTTCTTGGAATTTATCGCTCAAGACTCTTCGGGAAGGATTTAATGGATTTTGGTTTATTACCAGATTTATGGTATTAGTTGTGTGATATGTGGTTTGTTTCCCAGGTGTCTTCAGGATGAGGCCTAGGTGTTTATGGGTGATACTTGTGGTGGTTGTCTCCCAGGTGTCTGCGGGCATGAAATGTGTGGTTTTTGGCCCAGGTGTGTTTGGGCGGGTTGTGAATATGGAAGAGTGGTAGTGTCAGGACGTTAACCATTAGGGATGAGATGTTAAATAATGGGAAGTGGTGCAGTTTACCCAATCATCAATGTGATTATACTATTACTTTACTTGACTTGTGTTATTTGGTGAGTGTGCCTTAGTGAGGCTGGGTCATATAGTACTCCTTAATAAGTGTTGTTGGTTTTATTGTTTTTAGGGGGGTATTAGTATGCTTCTACCACTTGTGCATGAGTGACTTTGAATTTTCCTACTAAGTATAATTGTATGCTCACCCAATGTATATAATACCATTCTCAGGTTTTTAGGGAGATTATGTGGACCATGAAGGAAATTACTAGCTCAGGTGTTGGGATAGTTGTGATGCTGCTGCTTAGACTTGTTTTCTGTAATTTACTTTGGGGTTTTATTGTATCTTGTGGAAGTTTTATTTAAACATGCATGGGTTGGTTTTTCAGATCTTTTTTATATCAAATATTTAGTGTTTTTTGGTATTTAATATCTTATCTACCAATCTTGCTTTCTAAAAAAGGGTGATGCCTCCTATCTTGTGTGAGTTCTTACCTACCCATGGTGCTAGTCACCTCCCCATGGCCAATTGAAGGCAGGACTCAAGGGATCATTATCTCTCCTTAATCTTGGTAAAGGACTTAAAATCTTTCTATGAATTCCATCATCTGGGTAAAGATAGTTTGTGACACAAAGTTTCTTGATGGGTGTGAGGAAGTGAGAGGAGAGGTGGCCTTTTGTATTGGAAGAGGAGTGGCACTCATTTAATTTTTTAGAAAGAGAATTTCATTCACATTTCTCCATTTTAAAGTGGATCTAGTAATGATAAAAATCAGACACATGTAGGATAGAGTAATAATATGGCCAGACAATGGATTTTCTTACAAGTGTATATGTCATTTTGGCCCTTAAGTTTAAGGTTTAGTCCCTTGTTAAGCTAATTTTTCTCTTAATCATTATAATTATTTTTAATTACCTTCAATAATATTTTTGGTAAAAAACATGTTTACATTATTAGAAAATATAATTTTTTTTTCTGATTCCAAATATGAAATATATTTTTCAAAATTCCAATCATAGAAGTGGAATAAATCAATTGAAATTTAATCCTATAGATGGGACAACAATGTAGGGTTTTAAAGTAAAAGTGTTTAAAAGTTTGATTAGTTTTTATATCCAATTTTAAATTGAAATTGATTAAAATGACCTAAATTTTATTAATTAATAAAATTTTGATCTTATTAAACTTTAAAACTAATTTAAAATATTATTTAACCTTATAAATAAATTATAATAAAAATAATTTTTAAATTAAAATTTAGTATTTTTCAATATTCATAAAAAATAGAACTTCTCAAAAAAATATTAAAAATTCACTATAATCTAATTTTTATGTTCTTATTTAAAATATTATGTTTATTTTGACAAATAAGATTTATTAAAGTGCTAAATTTTTTATTTCCAATGAGTTCACCATTAAAAGGTGGTAAAAGTGCCTTTATAAAAATATTAGTTTGTATTTATAATATTGGGGTTATTATTATCTTATGCCTATCAAATCTATTGGATAAATAAAATAATTATTAGATTAAATTTATTATATATATATATATTACCTTAATTTCACTCACTAATTATAATTAATTTAATTTATTAGGATAAAACAACTTTATGTGAATAAAAATAGTTTTCAATAAAAACATTTCCTTTGTATTCAATTAGTTCTTATATTAATTTCTAATTAATTAGTAACCAATGAATTAATTTCATATTTTTGTAAACCATATATTTTAAAAGTTATTTAATCATATTCATAACCACTAATTTAACATGTCAGTTATATATTATTATATTAAATAATAATCTTTTAATAATAGATTATTATTTGGTAAAAATTATTCTTGTGTGTAATGAAAGTCATTGAAGAAACTCGGTATTGCATGTCATGTATGCTAACTCAGTGTTGCATGAATTGAAAGAAATAAAATATATTGAATTTATTTAAAATAGTAAATATATTATAAATTATTGGGATATTATATTCCATTATGTTCTTGATGTTTCATGTCATACATGGTATCGAATACAATGTTTATACTTTAGATTTTCACGGTGTTACATTTTTCACACCTTAATTAAATTGCACCCATGAAATTTAAACTCGATCTTGGTGACAGATTCTTTGGTATTTCTTTTGTTTGAAATCTAAAATCATGATAAGAGTTTGTAATAAATACTCAAGAAAAAAGAGAATGAGATGTACAAAGGTCACATGGAATGACATTGAACTAGGTCTCTAAGTAGGAGATCATTAGTGGAAAGTGGAGATATGTACTTGGATGAATATAATATATATATTTCTAGGGAGTGATTGAGGTCATCAATCACAAACAACTGAATGATCAATGTAAAGTTTAGGTCCTCAAATCCATAAATCTATAATGATTCAGAAGACCATCGGTTCAACACAAATAATGGTATTAGGAAAACATTTTATTAAGTTCCTTTTCCTCATGTTGAGAAATTTCTTTACTGCCTAATAATTTAAGGAAATTTACTTACATGATATGTTTTAATTTCATATGAACAATTAAATATTTTGGTTGTTCGTTGATAAAATTTTAATTCATAACTTACTTCAATAAATGGGTATCCCAAAACTAACTTTGACCCCTGAAGAAATAAAGTAAAAATTTAGTGGATCATGAGGCCCATAAAATATTGAAAAGTCATAACATTTTTCTCTAAATATTCTCTAAAGAAAATATTGTTAAGAATTTAATTAGTAAACATGAAAAATTTAAAATACTGGTTCATCATTAATATTTATTCATAAAATTATTTTACAAAAAAACGATGACATATTAACCAGGACATTGAGTAGGTTAGTGGTTGGTATGAAACCCTTATCATCATCTGGTCATGGGTCAAGACCCACGACCTTTCCAGACTAGATTGGTTTTCACCTGACATACATGTTTTCTTTTTCTAAAACCATATTAATATAACTTCCAAAATAAATATGATGAAGATCCTTGAAATAAGATTATTAAATGAATATAATTTTAACTAAGGTTTTTAATACAACCTCAATACATAAATACTCCATCCATTTTTTTTGTCATAGTTCCTTGGTCTAAATTTTAACCTAGGTCCTTCATTATCATTATTCATTTAAATAATTTATAATTATTTGTAAATAAAATGTGAATTGTCCTAATCATATCCCCTATGAGTGTCAAATCAAGCGTGCATTAAGACCCATTTTCATATACCATGTTACACCGAGTTAGACCCGACTCACCTTGTCGGAGTTGTTACTCCTAGGTACATTTGTACTAGAACCATGTCAACTTATAGTATCTATACATGGGTGTTTTTCTAAGAAAACCCATATAATATCTATCTTACCAAAATTGTAGTATTTTCTTCTATAATTATCCTAAAAGTCTATCTTAGGGTTATGTAATTTAATTTATGTTTTCCTAAATCTAGTTCCCAAGGTTGTGACTAAACTTCCTCTAATACAAACTATAGAAACCTGACCCCAGAAACTTAGAGTCGGAGTCTACTACCATTACATTAGCATGATTAAAAGTAATAAAACCATGGGGGATTAAAGAGTTTATTAGTATTGGTAAAATAGATACATACATGAGTCTAGTATTACAAATTAATACACTAATTACAACATATTTTTTTCTTTTTAGGATAACTTTGTTTCATCTAGCATATCCTTGCATATCTTTCTTAGTATACTTCCTGGATTCCCGAGGAAAGGAAATAAGATATGGGTGATCTAAAATTCTTAGTAAGGGTAAAGTATAGAAGAATTAATAATAATTCAATAAGAATAATAATTATGGAATGGTAAATAACTAAACACACATGCCATGTAATAAAAAAACTTGGAAGGAAGTAAATAAGTAATATGGAAAGGTAAATAACTAAAAACTCATTACATTTAATCAAAAGACTAAGAATGAAATGAATCCATATATATATAGACATAAAATCATATGGATAAATAATAAAGAAATCTAAATTAGTGAAATTCCTAAATATTGGATTCCATGTTTCCTTAGTACATGGAACCTTTACCGTATAGACCTTTCAAAAGACATTTTAAACTAATCTAGTTTGGTAAACAACTCAATAGTGTTTTCACGAACTGATTTCACCCCATGAGATTGTCAATGCATCGTGGGACTTGAATTTACTGGTCCACAACCCATAGGGTTTTCCTTAAATAGTCCCCAAACCATGTTATTCATGTCCTAATAATTCCTCATATCAAATAAACAATATACCTTATCAAATATCTATATTGGAAAAAGGATATATATTTATCAATATTTCTCCAAATAATAAAATAACAATAAAATTAAAAACCATATGAAAAATGGTATATGGTTAGGCAATCAACATATCCATGATAAATTATATTGATAATTAGGGGAAATTCAATGTTCAATGATAACAGGAAATAGATTATTTTAATGTGACTAAAAGGAATCAAGGAAGTGAATATAAATACTATCCTTTTCCAATTCAATAATAAATCATCCATATGAAGAATAAAGATGGTATAAATAGAATAAATCACAAGTGGATTAAAAAATAAAGGGTTGTTTCCTTTGATGAATAGAAATACTATAAAAAGATATTTTAAAAACATTATTAAGGAAAATATCCTTTTTATTTTGAAAAACACTTTGAAAATACTTTTATTTGAAAATATGTCTTGAAAAATTTTTATTTAAAAAGTAACCTTTCAAACTTACTAAGGAACATTCAAAGAAAAAATAGTGTGTAAATCTATACATGTTGTACGATGTAAAAAGAACATTCATTTTGCATCTTAAAAAGGTTTAAAAAATGCACTGTTCAGAAGGCGATAAGAAGATTCCTTTAAAAACATGGGTAAATATAAAAAGGGTAAAAATGTATTTATTTAATCATTTTAGAATTGTTAAAAACATTTTTTTTAATTTTTTTTAATAAAACGTGGTTTTCATAAGAAAACATGTTCTCTGACTAAAGAGAGAAATGAAGTCAGGTTTTCGTAAAATCATTTTCTAAAACATTTTTGAGTACCAAAGTGTAGAAAAATAGTACTAATACTTAAAACAGGTCATGAATAACCAGAGGAGAATAAAATTAAAGGTTTTATTAGAAAATGATAAAAAATTCCCGTTATATAAATTCAAGTGTAAACAATCCTGAACAAAATGATATTGTAAAGTAAACCCTTGAAAATATTATAATGTTGAAGTGTGAATCAATAAATGATTATATTATGTGTATCAACTGTAAATCCACATATAGAAGTAAAAATATATCAATATATAGTAATATTCATTATAACATAATCATATAATATAAATGAAAACTAATAATTTAAATAACCCAATGAAAATAAATTATGTTATGAAATTATTTTTCACTTGGTAACTTTTAACTCGAATCCCATTAGATGAAATAATTAAAATTGAAACTCAAAATATCATAAAGAATAAATTAATCATGATATTATATGAAAACATGGAAGTATGTACACTATATATAAGAAATTATGTTCACAAAAATAAATTTATTTCTTCATGAAAAAGTTATCAATCACAAAAGGAAGTGATATTGCAAATATAATCATTAAAAAAATCACAAAGAGAATAATACTTAACAATCCAAATTGTTCCATACCAGTTTAAAACATTTTAATCATAATATAAATGTTTTAATAATATTAAATTAAACTTATAATATTATAATAATAAATATATTAATGATATAAAATTTCAAATGTTAGTATATACACCTTATAAAATAAAATAGGTGCATAACAACAAACAAGTCTGAATGGAATGAAAATTGAGAGGAAATGCCTTACCATGCATTTACTTTTTATTATATTTTATTAAACCTAAAATATATTGGTTTAAACATTTTTACAACTTATAACATAATCATAATCATATTTATGATATCATATATGATTTTATTATAATATCTTATTTCCTGTTTGATAACAATCTTTCATTATTTTCACTACTTCGGGTGTTAATTGCCTAGTTTCTCAAGTATGATTTGATTTGTTATTTTTTGTTCCTATCATGGTTTTATTATATCAATAATTTAAACCATTATGTAAATATAATATATATTCAGTATATATTTATTTATAATAATCCATAATATTTTTATATATGAAAGGAAATGAACCATTCATGGATATAGTAAGCCGTACATATTCATGAACGCTACTTTCATTTCTTTATCATATTAAAAGAAAGAAAATTAAATGATAAATATGTATATTATAATTATTTATCATATATATTTCATATATGTTATATAATTTTATTAAAATCATCCTTAATACATTCCATCTATAGAGTGAACGAATCACATTACTTTGAGGGTGCATTAGTCCACACTTCCACAAACGATGTTATCATATTTACAAAGATAGAAAGTATAAAGGTATGTGTTATAAAATAATTAAATAAGTGTATATAAATTATAAATATCATATATTAAATATGTAAACATATTTTTCATCATAATAACTACCATGAGAGGAGGTAAAGGAAGAACAAACAATCATAATTTTGTGAGGTGGGAGTTTTCCGCACACATAAACGGTACGTTAGTTACCCATTATATGGAAGTGTGTGTAAGTATAGTTCTAAAAATTAACATAAAAACATATAAGTATATTTATTATTATTGTTTTGTTATATATTAATGTAATAATAATAATTTAAATATTGAAGAAATAAATAAAACAAAAGAGCTTGAGGAAGAATGTCACCTCTTATTCGGGTAAATCTTTTTTGGTTTTCCCCAAAGGGATTAATTGGATGGAATTATTCCAAATTTTAGGATTATAATATGAGGGTATGATATTTAGTATATATTTAAGAAGATATTGTTTTATCCAAAGTGTCTTGAGAGGTGTGAGGAAGTGGGAGGAGAGGAGGCCTTTTTATAGTGGAGTGACACTCTTGTAAATTTTTGGAAAGGGAATTCAACCCACATTTTTCCCATGTCATGTGGATCCAATAATGGTCAAAATTATATAAAAGGAATTATATGGTATAAATATATCCATTAAATTGATTTTATACAAGTTTATAGGTCATTTTGGCCCTTAAGTTTAATGTTTAGTCCCTTTTAAGCTAATTTTTCTCTTAATCGTTGTAATAAATTTTAATTACTTCCACTAGTATTTTTGGTCAAAAACTAATTTTAACTTATTAGAAATTATAAACTATTCATATTAAAAATATGTAATAAAAGTTTCCAAATTACAATCACATAATTTTCATAAATTAATTTAAATTTAATCTCACAAATAGGATGACAATGTATGTTTTAAAAGTAAAAATATCCGAAAGTTTGCTAAGTTTTTATATCCAATTTCATAGTTAAAATGATTCCAATGACCTAAATTATATTAATTAATAAAATATTAATCATATTAAAATTTAAAACCAATTTAATATATTATTTAACATTATAAATAAATTTTAAGAAAAAGAGGTTTTGAATTAAAATTCAATTTTTTCACTATTTATAAAAAATAAAACTTCTCAGAAAATACTAAAAATACATCTTAACCTAATTTTTATATTAATAATTAAAATAATAATTTTATTTTGACAAATAAGATTTATGAAAGTTTAAAAAATTGGATTCAAAATGGGTTCTCCATTAAAAGGCAATAAAGGGGCCTTTATAAAAATATTGGCCTATATGTGTAATATTGGGGTTATTCTTATCTTATTCCTATCGAATATATTGGATGCATAAAAAATATTTTATTGATTATATAATATATATATGTTACGTTAATATTACTCAATAATTGTATTTAATTTAATTTATTAGGATAAAACAAGTTTGTGAGCATAAAAATATTTTTATATAAAAACTTTTCCTTTATATTCAATTGGTTATTATATTAATTTATAGTTAATTAATAAAAAATGAATTAATTTTATATATTTGTAATCCATATATTTTCATAAGTTTGTTAATCATATTCATAACCATTAATTTAATGAATAGGTTATATATTATTGTCTTAAATAATAATAATATCTTAATAATATATTTTTGTTTGGTAAATCTTAGTCTTGTGTGTAAAGAAATCCATTGAAGAAAATAATTATTGCATGCGACATATGATAATTCAGTGTCACGTTAATTTGAATTTATAAAATATATTTAATTTATTTAAAATATTAAATATATTATATGTACTTGAGATATTATATTCCCTTATGTGCTTGGTGTTGCGTGTCAGACACGCTATCGAATAGAATGTTCCTACTTTAGATTTTTGGGGTGTTACACATTACATTATACCCCCACTTAAAATTATTTTATCACTATAAATTCATCACCTTGATACTAATGGATGAGAATACTTCTTCCTCTTTGCATCTTCATGTTCTCACATATCTTTCTTATATTTTTGGGTTCACTATAAAACTTTCACTAGGTGAGTGGTGTTGCTTCATAGAACTTTATCTCTACAATTCATAATCTCTACTAGTTTTTCTTTATAATAAAGATATTTACCTAGTGATATGGCCTCTAAGTGTAGTACATGTTATGGATTAGTTATTTACTTCTACAGGATAGATTTATAGAATACATCATGAACTTGATAGAAATTTGGTGGAAGTTCCAATCAATAAGCCATCATCCTAATACGATCAATAATTTTAAAAGGACTCATATACCTAGGGCTTAGCTTTTCATTCTTTCCAAATATCATCACTCTATTCTAGAGATATACTCATAGGAATACCTTTTCACCCACTTCAATTTCTAGATCTTTATAATGATTTTCAGTATGATTTTTTTGACTATAAGATGCTCTTATGTGATATTGTAGGGATATAACCTTCCCTTAAATTCCTTAGATATATTAGGTCCCAATAGATTTATTTATCCAACTTAATTACATCATTTTGGAGTTTTTTAATTCCTACCATTGAGGTATTCATATGGAGCCTTCTGAATGTTAAAGTGAAAAATATTATTGTAAAAAAATTCCACCAAAGGAAGGTGTTAATCCTAACCACCTTAGAAACCCATAGAGAAATATCTAAAAAAATTATAGAGTTTTAATGGTACTCTCAGACAAAACATATATATAAATAAGATAATAAGTGCTAAAACTCAACTTTGTATTCAGATCCTACTAAAGACTTATCTAGAACATCAAGGTAAACCTCAGATGCTGATACGATACAATGAAAAGTGGTACTTTATGAAATAATACCACTTACTTAATTTATATTCTATCGAGTCTATTAATATATAAATATCACCTAATAGCAATGAATTTTGTGAACTTCATAAGATGATAAAAAATAACCCATATAGATTTATGGACTTTATATATTTTGTGGAGTCCAATGAAAAAATACATGGTGAATTTTCCCATTACCATTTAGGTATAGTTAATGTTGGTAACATACCCTTCGAATTTTATCTATTAACCTTAACTTGATTAAAAACCAAGCATTGAGAAACATACATTTCAATATCTCTATTCATTATATACCACTAGAAATACTTTTTTAGGTCTCTATACATCTTTGTACGTCAAGGATGAATATGTAATGATGAACTATGAGCCTCATCCAACAACTCCTTTTTCAAATACAGTATGGGAAGAACACATACAAGGTTCCTAAACCTTATTATTCTATAAAATTCAAGGTTGAACTCAGGAACATTTCTCACCTTATTTTTTAGCTCTTAATCTTCCATATGTGCCTCTTTAATCTTTACTTGGATAGATGGTTGAAAATTATTTAGGTCCAGATAATATTTCTATCCTTCCCTTAATAATTCTAGATCTATCCTTTTTAAATCCATAAATATTGGATCTTTTGTGATCCTCATCATATATAAGCTATCATTATTGTTTCATCTCAATGAATCTTCCACCTTGTTCACTTTCCTAGGATGATAATGTATTTAATAGAAATAAACATTAATTAGATCCAACCATCTTATTTGGTGCATGTTTATCTCATTTTGAGAGAAATATTACTTTAAAGTTTTGTGATAAATATATATGTCACACCATTATTCATTTAGATAATTCCTCCATATATTTAATGAAAAAATTACTACAGTTAACTTCAAATAATAAGTTGGTTAATTTTTTTTATGTACCTTCAATTGGAATGAGTCATAATCTATCACCATATATTTTTTCATGAGAAAAAAATCCTGGTCCCTTATTTGATACATCATTATATATCATGAACCTTTCTCTAATACAGGGTAGTGTAAGCACATGTGCATTTACCAACCTTCGTTTCTTGTCCTTGAAATTCTATTCACATTCCTCTATCTATATGAACTTAAATCATTTCCAAGTCAACTTCGTGAGTGGATTAGATAATCATGAAAAATATTTTACAAAACATTGATAATATCCATCCAACCTAAAAAACTTTGGATTTCAGTCACTATGGTTGCTCTAATACATTTCTCAATAACTTTTTCATTTAAATTATCTACTTATATACCCTCAATTAAGATTATAAGATCCAAAAATAAAATTTTCTAAAGCCAAAATTCACACTTGGCAAATGTTTCATAAATCTTCTCCTTCCTCAAGGTATTTAGAACAATCTTCATGTAATCTTCATACCCTTCCTTAATTTTTAAATATACAAGAGTACAATCTATAAATAATACCACCCAATGATCTTGGTAATATAAAAATAATATATTCATTAAATCCATAAAGATATGAGGGTCATTAGTAAGACCAAAAGGCATCACTATAAATTCTTAGTTTCCATACCTTGTAAGGAATGATGTCTTGGGTATATACTTCTTCATAAACCTCAATTGATGATATAAAGAAAAAATATAAATCTTGAAAAAATATTGATCTCCAATTAGTTGATAAAATAAGTCCTTAATGTGGGGGATAAGATACATGTTTTTAACAGTGATTTTGTTATGTTTTTTTATAATCAATGAAGAGTAGTATTAATCCATATTTATTATTAATAAACAAAATAGGTGCACCCTAAGGTGATGTAATTGGATGAATAAATCCATTTTCAAGATTATCATGGAGTTAATTCTTCAATTATTGCAACTCAATTAGTTCCATTATATAAGGAGTCTTTGAAATAGGCATAGCACCAGGTATGAGTTTTATTGAAGACTCAACTTCACGATTTGGTGAAAGACAATACAATTCTTCCAGAAAGGAATAAGAAAACTCCCATACAATAGGTTTATCCTTAATATTGTGTTTCTCCCCAACCATCTGAGATAAATATCCTTCATGTATAAAAATTAAGACCCACAATATGAAATCATTTTCCATTGGAAGATTATATTCATCCCAACATTGATAAATAATCATAGGTTCATTAAGAATATTAAATGTGAATTCCCTTCCCAAGAAATTGAAAAGGGATCTATATAGAGAATTCCAATACATGCTAAGAATCACATAAAATTCAAATAAAGTTAGAATAACATGATATACAGGAAACACTTTCTCACAAACCACAATCATAGAAGAACTATAGACTTGAGATGTTACCATTGTTCCATTATAAGTTTTCACAGATAACTCAAAATCTCTTTTTAGGTGATTTGGTGATACCCTTAGAATATTATTTCGGAATAAAAGAGTGGGTGGATCCAAAATAAAATAATACATTAGCTATTATATAGTGGATGTTAAGTGTACCTTTTACCATGTCATTCTCATAACCCACTTCGACAATCATGATTGCATGAGATTTCCTTTTGTCTTTGGAATTAAGAGGTTATTGGTACTAATAATCATAAATATAAGGCCCCGACCTTAAACATTACTTATTATTGAATTAAATGAATAATTCACATTGAGGATATTTTCATTTTTAGAGTTTTAGAGAATTAAAACATAACTATTACATCTCAAAAGATTACAAAGTAGAAACTTCTACTAAGTTTCCATTAATAAAAAAAACTCTTAAAAGAAACATGTCTAGTTCCATGTTTTAGATAGCATGTCTTTCCTTGATCCCATCCTTGACCCTATTCATCTTTAAGTCCTGTGTAAAACATTTCAAAAAACTTGGGATGAGCATAAAAAGATCAGTAAGGGATATAAAAATATGGAAAGGAAACATGAGTACATGTATACATAAGAATCAATGAAATCATACTTTAATCATAAAACAAATCACTTTAACATAACTCATCAAATCATGAATAAAACATAGAAATCATAAGGCATGAAGGTAACTTGAGGCATTCATAACATTCTTACGTAGGGAGTAACCCTCTTGGTTACGTTTGGAATACCCACCACAGTATATTTTCTAAATCTCTTCAGAGAAACCTTAACGTTTAACTCCTTTGCATTACCCAATGCATTGGAGAGCTATATCGGTCTCACCTTCCCTTAGTTTATCATAGAACCACCCGTCTTCATAATAATACCCAAGAACCATAACAGAATTGTATCACATAAAACATGCATAAAGGAAACATAACATTTCCACATTTCAATCACAAGATATCAATACAACACGTTGATATAAAAACAATATGAAAACCATTTTCAATACCAAAATAAAAGAAAAGTAAAACATGGTATTTATTTTTCATTTACAAAAATTTTATGGCTTGTAGAGGAAGCCGAAACTCAAATAATGGTCACGACGGCAGAGAAGTCATTATCGCCGCATACGTACGACAAAAACATTCCCTTTTGTAGTTTAGTAAAATGCTTCGTATAAAAATATTATTTTTGGATAAACGTAAAAGTCAAAGGGGTTTATACACCGTATAAAATAAGGTTGTGTATAAAACAAAATATGCCTCAATGAAAGGAGATTGAGAAGAAGTCCCATACAAAGACGATATCCTTGGATTAAGGATAAATCAATTACATAATTATGTGTGACAAATGAATACACCAAATATAAGTGGATATTAAGTTTAAAACAATCAGAGGTTATTCACACATATTCATAGAACAACATATTCAAGGAGTGAAAGTTTATCCCAAAGAATCAAAATTGGGTTAAAAAGTTCCCTTTCAAAAATTCGACAGCCTAACGACGTCACTTCAAAATTTAGAAAATGAGTGGATGAGAGATAAAAGGGTAACTCATCACTTGGACATAAAATTTAAATCAATAAGGATATATAATAACATATCCCAACATTAAAATATGCAAATTTAAAAGATCCAAAAAAAGAAGTCTTTTAAAAAGATGAGGGTGAAAGGTTCCCTTATCGACTTGGGTATCTTTCAAAACATACACCCCATGAAAGAAGAACAATACAACATTGATGTAAATAATCATAAAAGAAATTATATTAAACAAAGAGTAAAATAATGGGAAGTACATATACCACTCAAATGAAATGGTGGAAAATGTAGCATAAATCTCACGGGAATAAAAGTGAGATGACAAACCCCTTACGAAAACTCGGTAGCCTAACGACACCACTTAAAACTTCCAAAAAAAATGGATTGATGAAATAAAATAGGGTATATCATCATATGAACATAGACAGTAAAGTAATATTAATATAAAATAACATCCCCCAACTAAGAAATAAGAGCTTAAAAGAAACGACATAAAAGAGAGTACTTAAAAAGAAAGAGAGAGGTTGGATCCCTTATGAAAATTCGGCAGCCTAACGACGCCACTTAAAAATTCTAAAAAATGAATTGATGAGAGTAAGAGGGGGTATCTCATCATTTGAAAATACAAATTACCGTATGGTTAATATAAAATAACATACTTTAACATAAGAACATGTAGAATAAATGAAATGACATAAAAGAGGGTACTTGAAAAGAAAGAGAGAGGTCAGATCCCTTACCTCGTATCCGACATGACTCGATCGTTCTCTAATCTAATGAATAATAAAATTTGGTAAATTTATAATTTCTTAAGGACATAATTTAAATATTATTATTCAGTTCATATCACATATTATAATTTTATAATAATTTGTTAATAAAGTTAGTTTATATCAGACGTTTTTGTCGATGTTCGGTACATGAGTAAAAATTGAACTTGCTGGAAAAGAATTTTCCATGTAGTTATAGGTACATCCTATACAGAATAGTATTGATGTTTTAAATATCATATATATCCAGTATATATTCATTTTATAATATTCCATATCATTTGGAGATAAAAAATTAAAAGCACCGTTCATGGAGACGGTAGGCCGTACGTACGCATGAACACTACTTTCATTTTTTGTCATATTAATGGAATTAAAACATAATGAGAGATATATATATTATAATTCCAGAATGATATCCATAATTTATATGTAATATGTTATATATATATCCATTATATATATGTACTTATAATAGTACATAACATTTGGAGATAAGAAATGAAATGTACCGTTCATGGAGACGGTAAGTCATACGTACGCATGAACGCTACTTTCATTTCTTGTTTTTTTGTATTCAATGGAATGAAATAATAATGATATAAAGGTATATTTAAATTACATTAGGATATCATATGTAATACCATTACTTCCATCCTTTATACTTCCCACATATGGCATTAACGAATCAAATCACTTTGAGGGGGCGGTAGTCTGCACTTCCTAAAATGAAGATATCACGCTTACCCATAATGGAAACCGTAAAGCTATTCCATAAATGAAAATTACAGAAGCTTAAAGAAAAAATAAAAAATATTATATATCATATAAAAATATAGTGACATCTTAATGGCCGCATTTGAAGGTGTTAAAAGAATATTGAACAATCATCGTTTCGTGAGGCAGTAATTCGCCATCCACAGAAATAGTATGTTCTTTAACCATTAGATGGAGGTGTGTGAAAGTGTAGCTAGAATAATTCTTATAAAAACATCCTAGTATATTTAATATAATTTTTTTGTTACAAAAAAATGTAATAAAAAGATTTTAGAGGTTTGGAGAAGCAAAATAAAACAAAAGAACACACTGGAAAACATTACCTTTAAATCGGGTAACTCTCTTTGATTTGAGCTCAAAGGCTTCCTTGGAAAGGGTTCTGCCCGATGTGGGGCTTCAATGATGAAGAGAGGGATGTGGAGAGATGAAATGGGCAGGGGTTGGCCAAGAAAAAGGCTTGAGAGGTGTGTGTAAGGTGGTAGAGGTGGGGGCATTTTATAAGAGGAGAGGAGGGGCACTCTTGGAAAGTTATAAAATATTATTTTATTATATAATGCTTTTAGGATTTTAAAGGTCCCAAAAGGATATATTTTGAATATAAGGTGACAAGGTTTTGAAATACACCCATCCAATAGGTTTGTGACAAGTGTAGGTCTTAGATGTTACATTATCGTTTCATTTTATTTAAATCGTTAAATAATGAGGTAATCGCTGCATTATCATGGTGTCATAAATAATTTAATTTATTTAGTGTCTAAAAATTATAAAAAAAATATCATGATGTATGAAATCTTTTTAGATTTATAATGAATATTTATAGTCCAAAATATGACTTATATAACCCCATATAAAAATTGTTTTAGTAAAACAACACATGTTTGTGACATTTTAATTTTAACTTTAAATAAAAAGGTATTAATGTCATTTTCCTACGAAAGTGGCTCCATGGGGTCCCCAAGTTGACCCATGGATTTTCTTGGTCAGCCATGACTCATCCAATAAGGTAAGGACATGTGCATTGGTCATTTAATATTATTAAAACATTATTTTTACCTTAAACTACACTAATTATCTCTAATCGCGATTAAAACATAAAAGTTACTATTCACCAAGAAAATTATTTTAATCCCATTGAACCACATTTTACATCATAATGAAAACCATGTATGTCAGATTTTTAAAATTCAAATCACAGAAGTGGTAAAGTTTCATTTAAACGAAAAAAGCTGTTTTTAAACCACCACTTAGTGGTTTCACTATTCATCAAAAATTGAAGTTTTTTCAGAAAAATACAAAAAATTCACCCTAAGATATTTTTGATATTCTGAATTCAAAAATGATGTCTATTTTACAAAATTTAAACCATATAAGTTGCATTAATTAATTTAATAATTAATTCTCGCTGTCAAAACAAATAGCGTGTTTTTAAGAAACAATATCTATTAAAAGATTGACACTAGTTTAAGTCAAATTTCAAAGTGAAATTAATTCCAATGACCACTATTGGATTAAATGGTAAAAATATATTATAATTTAACCTTAAAACCAATTCATAAGATAATATAATCATATAAATAAATTATATTAAAAATAGGTTTTGAATTAAAATACAACATTTTTCACTATTCATTAAAAAAATGAACTTTATCGAAAAAATACCAAAAATTTACACAAAGTAAATTTTTATGTCCTGATTATAAAGAAGAATTTTATTTTGTCAAATATAATACATAAAATTTTCAAAAAGTGTATTTAAAAGAGTTTCGCCATCAAAAGGCGATTAATCGACCTTTTAAAGAATATTAGAAGATTTATGCTTAAAATTGGATTCATTCACATTTTGAATCCTCTAACATTTATTGGATAAAAGTAAAAATATTTTAAAAACATATATAATCATTTTTTAGTTAGTTATGTTCATTCCCTCCATTACAACGGCTAGGCGTTAACGACCATTTAAAATAAAATTATTTTATTATTAGAGTGCAAAGTAAGATTTCAAAGGAACTCATTGTTGCGTATTGGGTAATCCATCGAGCATAGAGTTCCCTTTAAATTAATATTAACATTTTATTAAAAAAAATGGATAAATATAAAAATGTCATATTCTTTATTTACCTAGGGTGTTACATCCTTCCCCCCTTTTGGGAATTGCGTCCTCACAATTTTAAAATTGGGCTTGGAAACATCATTGAAAATCCCACATCAGAACAAGAGTCAGTAAAACTATCACTTTAAAATAAAGAAAGAGAAGTACAAAGGTCACCCGAGTTAACCCACACTAGGATTCCATGTAGGAAAACATGGATATGGAAGAAAAATCTAAGGTTCATGTTCTGAGGTAGAGTGATAGAAAAAATGTTTAGGAGAAAGTTAACCACAAGAAAATCACAAACTTGTGGTGGGTTAAACGGTATTCGATTCCCCAGTAGGAAAATTTAATAGACAACATTTATGTTTTAAGTTACTTTTCATTGAGGAATTTATTTTTGATCTTAAGGAAACATACTTACTTGTCATGTTGACTTTCAACTTTTACTAGATTTCTTACACAAACTCATACTTTCCCCAAATGATGAGTATTTAGGAAGACTTGTTCACATTAAGAGTACTATAATCAAATTCTAGAGAATCACCTAATCCACAAAAGAGAAATATATATTTCCCATGCCTTTAGACCCTTACCAAAACCGAAATTGTTAGAACAAGATCAGATAATCCAGAAAAGGATAACCCTTTATAAAAAGAAAATCTATTCTTAATCTCAAAAATTTGTCCAACAAAACCCAAAGTTCAACGAAGACCATTCGATAAACAATTTTTCCATAAAATTCTTCAAAGTTAACCTAACTAAGATTGAAACCCAAATATTTTAAGGATTTAATCACATAGTCTTCCAAGATAAACCTTAACATTTATCTCCAAATAACATCAGTTACTCTTAAAGTCTCATATTGAAATGTAATTAACCTAATCATAAATCCTCCATGAGAGGTTAATAATTTCCATAGATAACCCAAAATTAACTTACTCTTAATTCATAAAATCATCTAACTAAAAAAATAAGTCATACTAACCAGGGACTTCACGTAGTCCAGTGGTAGGTGATAAATACCAGTTGCACTTTGGTTGTGGGTTTGATTCCCGCAACTTTGTCCGATGCGACGGGTTGCCACACCGTCTACGTGTTGTCCTTTTCATAAAACTCCAAAAATAACCCTAACATGTTTTAACCTCAAGTTTATCTCAAGTCGTTCATATTCCATCATAACATATAGTAACCCAAAATTACTTCAAAAGTAAGGATCATATAAACCCTAATGGTTACCTTTATAATTATTACCTGAACTTCCACATCGATTGGTCATCTCGTACATGATGCATTACAGAACTTACCAAGGTTCAGGTGGTTGATCACGACTCCTTGATAGTTGGTTTAGAAGAACCACGAGTTTCCTTATTGAATCTCCCATTTCATCCGGTCTCTTAATCAGAGAACCACCACAGTTTCCTTCAAACCCATTGTCACTTTGGTTCCTGCTAGATCCATCCATTTACTAAAACCAGAAATGTCAGTGTGAGTATATCAAAAAAATTATCATGTACTAATGAGGAAGATAAACACTAAGATATACTTACTCATTAACTTTATCTAAATACTATGACTCTTTCTGAAATCCTAACAATTATGGTAATGTAACTTATGCTTAGAGAATACCCTAAACTCTAAAGTTATCTAAACCGACATCTGATACCAACTATAAGGCCCTGGCCTTAAACATTACTTATTATCGAATTAAATGAATAATTCACATTGAGGATCTTTTGAGGTTTAGAGTTTTAGAGAATTAGGACATAACTATTACATATCAAAAGAATACAAAGTAGACACTTCTACTAAGTTTCCATTAATAAAAAAACTCTTAAAAGAAACATGTCTAGTTCCATGTCTTAGATATCATGTCCTTCCTTGATCCCATCCTTGACCCTATTCATCTTTAAGTCCTGTGTAAAACATTTCAAAAAACTTGAGATGAGCATAAAAAGATCAGTAAGGTATATAAAAATATGGAAAGGAAACATGAGTACATGTATACATAAGAATCAATGAAACCATACTTTACTCATAAAACAAATAAATTTAACATAACTCATCAAATAATGAATGAAACATAGAAATCATAAGGCATAAAGGTAACTTGAGTCATTCATAACATTCTTACGTAGGGAGTAACCCTCTTGGTTACGTTTGGAATACCCACCATAGTATATCCCCTAAATATCTTCGGAGAAACCTTAACGTTTAACTCCTTCGCGTTACCCAATGCATTGGAGAGCTATATCGGGCTCACCCACCCTTAGTTTATCACAGAACCACCCGTCTTCATAATAATGCCCAAGAACCATAACATAATCGTATCACATAAAACATGCATAAAGAAAACATAACATTTCCACTTTTCAATCACAAGATATCAATACAACACATTGATATAAAAACAATATCAAAACCATTTTCAATAACAAAATAAAATAAAAGTAAAACATGGTATTTATTTTTCATTTAAAAAAAGGTATGGCTTTTAGAGGAATCCGAAAATCAAATAACGGTCACAACGGTGGAGAAGTCGTTGTCGCCGCATACATACGACAAAAACATTCCCTTTTGTCGTTTAGTAAAATGCTTCGTATAAAAAGATTCCTTTTGGATAAATGTAAAAGTCAAAGGGGTTTGTAAATCATATAAAATAAGGTTTTGTATAAAACAAAATATGCCTCAATGAAAGGATATTGAGATGAATTCCCATACAAAGACGATATCCTTGAATTAAGGATAAATCAATTACATAATTATATGTGAAAAACGAATACACCAAATATAAGTGGATATTAAGTGTAAAAAAATCAGAGGTTATTCACACATATTCATAGAAAGACATATTCAAGGAGTGAAAGTTTATCCCAAAGAATCAAAATTGGGTTAAGAAGTTCCCTTGCAAAAATTCGACAACCTAACGACGTCACTTCAAAATTCAGAAAATGAGTGTATGAGAGACAAAAAGGGTAAATCATCACTCAGACATAAAATTTACATCAATAAGGATATATAAGAACATATCCCAACATTAAAATATGTAAATTTAAAAGACCCAATAAAAGAAGTCTTTTAAAAAGAGGAGGGTGAAAGGTTCCCTTACCGACTTGGGTATCTTTCGAAACATACACCCCATGAAAGAAGGACAATACAACATTGATGTAAATACTCATAAATGAAATTTTATTACACAAAGAGTAAAATAATGGTCAGTACATATACCACTCAAAGTAAATGGTGGCAAATGTTGCATAAATCTCACGGGAATAAAAGTGAGATGACAAACCCCTTATGAAAACTTGGCAGCCAAACGGAACCACATAAAACTTCCAAAAAAAATGGATTGATGAAATAAAATAGGGTCTATCATCATATGAACATAGAAATTATAGTAATAGAAATATAAAAGAACATCCCGCAACTAAGAAAGAGGATCTTAAAAGAAACGACATAAAAGAGAGTACTTAAAAAGAAAGAGAGAGGTAGGATCCCTTACAAAAATTCGGCAGCCTAACGACGCCACTTAAAAATTATAAAAAATGAATTGATGAGAGTAAGATGGGGTATCTCATCATTTGAAAATAAAAATTACTCTATGGTTAATATAAAATAATATCCTTTAACATAAGAACATGGAGCATAAATTAAATGACATAAAAGAGGGTACTTGAAAAGAAAGAGAGAGGTCGGATGCCTTACCTTGTGTCCGACATGACTCGATCGTTATTTCATCTCCTGAATAATAAAATTTGGTCAATTTGTAATTTCTTAAGGACATACTTTAAATATTATTATTCAGTTCATATCACATATTATAATGTTATAATAATTGGTTAATAAAGTGAGTTCATATAAGACGTTTTTGTCGATGTTCGGTACATGTGTAAAAATTGAACTTGTTGGAAAATAATTTTCCATGTAGTTATAGGTACATCCTATCCAGAATAGTATTGATGTTTTAAATATCATATATATCCAGTATATATTCATTTTATACTATTCCATAGCATTTGGAGATAAAAAATTAAAAGCACCGTTCATGGAGACGGTAGGCCGTACGTACGTATGAACACAACTTTCATTTTTTGTCATATTAATGGAATTAAAACAAAATGAGAGATATATATATTATATTTCCAGAATGATATCCATAATTTAGATGTAATATGTTACATATATATCCATTATATATATGTACTTATAATAGTACATAACATTTGGAGATAAGAAATGAAATGTACCGTTCATGGAGACGGTAAGCCATACGTACGAATGAACGCTACTTTCATTTCTTTTTTTTTTGTGTATTCAATGGAATGAAATAATAATGATATAAAGTTATATTATAATTATAGTAGGATATCATATGTAATACCATTAATTATATCCTTTATACGTCCCACATATGGCATTAACGAATCAAATCACTTTGAGGAGGCGGTAGTCCGCACTTCCTAAAATGAAGATATCGCCTTTACCCATAATGGAAACCATAAAGGTATTCCATAAATGAAAATTACATAAGCTTAAGGAAAACATAAAAATATTATATATCATATATAAATATAGTGACATCTTAATGTCCACCTTTGAAGGTGTTGAAAGAATATTGAACACTCATCGTTTCGTGAGGCAGTAATTTACCATCCACAGAAATAGTATGTTCTTTAACCATTAGACGAAGGTGTGTGAAAGTGTAGATCGAATAATTATTATAAAAACATACTACTATATTTAAGATACTGGTGTTGTTACAAAAAAAAGTAATAAAAAGAGTTTAGGGGTTTGGAGAAGCAAAATAAAACAAAAGAACAGAAGGGAAGACATTACCTTTAAATCAGGTAACTCTCTTTGATTTGAGCTCAAAGGATTCCTTGGAAAGGATTCTGCCCAAATTGGGGCTTCAATGATTAAGAGAGGGATGTGGAGAGATAAAATGGGCTGAGGTTGGCCGAGACAAAGGCTTGAGAGGTGTGTGTAAGGTGGTATAGGTGAGGGCCTTTTATAAGAGGAGAGGAGGGGAACTCTTGGAAAGTTATAAAATATTACTTTATTATATTATGATTTTCGGATTTTAAAGGTCCCAAAAGGATATATTTTAAAGATAAGGTGATAAGGTTTATAAATACACCCATCCAATAGGTTTGTGACAAGTTTAGGTCTTATATGTTACATTATCTTTTCATTTTATTTAAATCGTTAAATAATGAGGTAATCGTTGCGTCATCATGGTGTCATAAATAATATAATTTGTTTATTGTCTAAAAATTATAAAAAAAATATCATGATGTAGGAAATATTTTTATATTTCTAATTAATATTTATAGCCAAAAATATTACTTGTATAACCCCATATAATAATTGATTTAGTAAAACAACACATGTTTGTGACATTTTAATTTTAACTTTAAATAAAAAGGTATTAATATCATTTTCCTACCAAAGTGGCTCCATGGGGTCCCAAAGTTGACCCATGGATTTTCTTGGTCGTCCATGACTCATAAAATAAGGTTAGGACATGTGTAATGGTCATTTAATATTATTAAAACATTATTTTTACCTTAAACTACACTACTTACCTCTAATCGCGATTAAAACATAAAAGTTACTATTCACCAAAAAAATTATTTTAATCCCATTGAACCACATTTTACATCCTAATGAAAACCATGAATGTCATATTTTTGAAATTCAAATCACAGAAGTGGTAAAGTCTCATTTAAATGAAAAAATCAGTTTTTAAACCACCACTTAGTGGTTTCACTATTCATCAAAAATTGAAGTTTTTCAGAAAAATACCAAAAATTCAACCCAGGCTATTTTTGATATTCCAAATTAAAAAATGATGTCTATTTTAAAAAATTAAAAACATATAATTTGCATTAAATAATTTAATAATTAATTCCCACTGTCAAAACAAATAGCTTGTTTTTAAGAAACAATATTTATTAAAAGATTGACACTAGTTTAAGTCGAATTTCAAATCAAAATTAATTCCAATGACCACTATTGGATTAAATGGTAAAAATATATTATAATTTCACCTTAAAACCAATTCATAAGATAATATAATCATATAAATAAATTAGATTAAAAAATTAGATTAAAAAGAGGTTTTGAATTAAAATACAACATTTTTCACTATTTATTAAAAAATGAACTTTATCGAAAAAATACCAAAAATTTACACAAAGTAAATTTTGAAGTCCTGATTCTAAAGAAGAATTTTATTTTGTTAAATATAACACATAAAATTGTCAAAAAGTGTATTTAAAAGAAGTTCACCATCAAAAGGCGGTTTATCGACCTTTTAAAGAATATTAGAAGATTTATGCTTAAAATTGGATTCATTCGCATTTTTAATCCTCTAAAATTTATTGGATAAGTTTAAAAAATATTTTACAAACATATATAATCATTTTTTAGTTATTTCTGTTCATTCCCTCCATTACAACGGCTAGGCGTTAACTACCATTTAAAATAAAATTATTTTATTATTAGAGTGCAACGTAAGATTTCAAAGGAACTCATTGTTGCGTATTGGGTAAGCCATAGAGCATAGCGTTCCCTTTAAATTAATATTAACATTTTATTAACAAAAAGGGATAAATATAAAAATATCATATTATTTATTTACCTGGGGTGTTACAATAAACCTTCAGATTCATGCACTAGTTGGAATAATACTCATACTCCTTGAATTTGAAGCATTGGAGCATGGGTAGTGCATTAGATAGAATATTCTTTTCTTATATTGTATTAACTATCCTATTTACCACCTTTAGACATTCATGGGATTTATGACTAGCCTTTCCACATTTAAAGAACCTCTATGTTCCATTCAAATAATTTCCTTGATGTTTCTTCCCACATTTATGGCATGTAGATGGCTGGAATTTCTTTCCACTATGTGATTTATTCGAGTTTCCAGGAGACTTGATATTTATTTTTTTATTAAAACTATGGGAATGGTGGGACTCACTAATTTCTATTTTTTTTACTTTGAGTGAAAATCATACTATTTCCTTGTAAATATTGAAGTCTCTTATAGCTAATGAATTTTGGAGACTTCATTTTAGGCCACCAAAAATTGGTCAATTTTACTATTATGTTTGATAATTAAACTAGATGCATACCTTGTAAGCCTTACAAAGTTTGCATCATTGGTACCAATGAATTAGTCATCCTTTTTATTCAGATCAATAAATTACTTCACTATATTTATACATAGAATACAAAGAAAGTAATTAATAAACAATATCCCCTTAAACTCATCACATTCCATGGATTCAATTTCTTCTTCTTTCATAGTATTCTTAATAAATTCCACCATTGTTCTAATTAACCTTTTGGATTATATACAACCAGGGAAAATTTTTTATGTCCCGAGCATTGAAGAACAGAAAATATTTTCTAAATGCTCTTGATCCATCTCTCAACAACAAGTGGATCAGAAAGGTGAATTTTTCCTCATGAAAGATTCAATAGTATATTGTTCTCTACTTTGATCATTTTGAAATTCTACATGATTCATAGCCTGAAAATGTTGCATGATAATAACATCAATATTCTGTATTCCATCTTCAATAACATTTGTTTTCTCAGGTGGAAAATCATTACATTGTCCACCACATTCAGAATTAACATTATTCCTTTGGATTTAACCAATGACTAAAACAGAAAATATTAGTGTGAGAAACAATAATAGTATTTTAAAACCATATAATTCTGAAAAAATAATTTGTAGAATGTATACATAACGACACATTCTCTTACAAAACCTTAGGTTTAACCTACTTCATTCAAGATAGTTATCAACACTCTTGGAATTAATCCTATAATTAGACCTATCCCTAGGGTTTTAATAAAATTTTTTCTAACCCTTATCTCCAAATATTGACTAAACCTTACTCTCATAACAAGTATAATGAACTGATCTTTTTATACACAAATATTACATCTATTTAGATGAATATTAAATACATAATAATATGATCCACACCAGAACCATAACGTTTTAGAGTATTTATAGATTAGATATACAATATTATTATTTTATGAAATATCTTAAACATCACTTATAAAGATCTTACCACATAGTACTCTTCATTGGAACACCCTACTATAAACTTTTTTCATAACCTATGGAAAAAAACATAAGAAAATGGTGAGATATAATTCTCAATAAAGGTAAACATGGGAAATATAAATTTGTGATCATATACAAGAATAATATAAGAATAAGGGTATAAGATCATGAACATAAATTAATAAGTTCATACCAAATCTTTCAAAGATCGTCAAAATGAGTTATGGCATAAAACATTATGATTTTAAAATACATGAATCATAAGAATGATAATTTATCATTACTCAATAATAATCCAAAATTTAATTTCATTAATGTGTGTGGTACCATAATAAGTAAATATACTATTTAATATGATAAGGTTAACTACCAATACCATTATATTCAGAATCAACACCTGTTTCCCATAATAGATCGATCACATCGACTTCTTTCCCATAACAGATCAAGCACGTCGACTTGTTTCCAATAACTATCTCATGTGATATAATAATTTACCCAATAAATTAGAGGGAGATATAGTTCTCACCCATCACATAATGAAAACCATATGTATGATTTTTACATGATCATAAATCATTCATTGTATCAAAACCCATGAAAATAAATGGATTTCATATACATTTCATCATAGCATAACATGTGTAAGAGAAATGGATTTCATAAACATTTAATATTTTCACCATTAACATAAACCATAAAGAGAAATAATATAGATGGTATCCTTAGTTCATATCACCAGTAAAACTTAAGTAAAATCAATGGATTTCATCTTATATGGAAAATTATTTTGAAATACCACTTGGAACAATTCTTGAGAAAAATAAAATTTCCATCATGAAATCAAATTTTTTAAATCATTACAATTATAAAGGAGAAAATTTTATTTTAAAATAGACTTGTAAACTTATAAATTAATCTTGAATTCATTGAGGCCAAATAATAGTATGAAAATTCACTGAAGTTGTATAAGTTAAAAAACTATTCCTTCAATATTTTTGTCAGAAAATTGACAAAGTACCTCATTTAGAAAATGAAAAAATATCCTTTCAAACCAATTGGTAAAAATTGAAAAATCGGTAAATTTTTTTAATATTTTTGTATAATATTAAAACAAATATTATTTGAAAATATTTTTCTAAATCAAGGGTATGGAAGAGAAATATTCTCTGTTAGAGACTTAAAAATAAGCAATCTCAAATAATGATGAGATTGTGAAATAAACCCTCACCTCAAGTCTCACCTTTCCCTATTCAGGATTAAACCTATTATATAATAAATATGGATTTATTATATAAGTATAAAATAAACATATTTATATATATTATACCATTAATGAGTTATTTATATCATCTTATCACCCATTTATTAATAATTTGTTATTAAAACCACTGTTCTGGGTGATAACGACATCGTTTTTCAAGCTTATTTTGATTCGGCAGTCCTGGTCCTTATACTTTGATCATGATACCACCATTTTCATAATTTTAATCATTTTATAAAAATAATATATATTAATTATATACATATTTATAATCATTTATAAAAATTATAGATAGAAAAATGAATTACATGATTCATGGAGATGGTAGGTCATGCGTACAAATGAGCGTTGTTTCAATTTTTCAAATGATGGAATGAAAGAAATGTAAATAATAATTCACCATTATAGAATAATTAATATATCATATATATAATATATATTCAAAAAATTTATCCTTATTACCATCCGTATGAAATATAAATGGAAAACTAATCACATTGCATCGTGGAGATGCTAGTCCATATGTACACATGAGTGATGTTATTATTTCCCAAAAGATTATATGGTATGAAGGTAGACAAGATATTATCATTAAAAAATCATAATTATGTCATATATATAATATATAAACATTAAAACCATCATAATACCCAACCATAACAGATGGGGATGAAAAATTAATTGTATCTTTATGTGGAGACGGTAATCCGTATGTACGCACGAGTAATACTTTCACTTCTTATTTGATGATAAATAAGGTGTATAATGGTGTTTAAATAATAATAATAAAATTTCAGAATATTTAGGACACTTAATTTATTATTTTAATAAAAATATAATATATTTATAGGAGGTAAGGAGGAGTAGAAAAAAATTGATCAGTTAAGAGGATTACCTCTTCTTCTAAATGACTCTTTTAGATATCCTATAAAGGGATCTAGGGATGGTATTTTGGGAAGAAAATAACATATAGAATGTGTTTGTGGAATTTTATATGATAATTTTTTATATAATTTCTATGATATAAGGCTTAAAGTGGTGTAATGAAGTGAGGGAGGAGGTGTCCCTTTATAATTAAGGTGAGGGGAACGTTTGGAATTTCTCAAAATATTAAATCATAATAAATTAATTCTCAAGAAAAATACCTCAAAATTGGAAGGGATTAAAATATAACGTAGTATATGATTTTAATACCATAAAAAAATATAATTTATATAAGTTTTGGGGAAATTTTAAACCTTATAATTTTGTTTAACTCTTAGTTAGCCATTTTTAATTTTAACTACAATAAAAAATTTTCCAATATTAAAATGTTTCAATTTTTACTTACATGGTGAAAATTGGACCATAAATGGAAAATTTATGAAAATTTAGACACTATCATAATTTTTTTTATTTAAATATTTTTATGATTTTTAAATAATTTGATAAAATATTATTTTGATAAAATATCATTATTGACAATTTTGACACTATTAATTTAATTTAACTTTAAGTACATCAATACAAATGTAGAATTAGAATATAATGATTTTAAATCTCTATAATATTTCATATATATATAAAAAATTGATGGTTCACATTAAATCATTTATATTTTATCACTTTTTATTATTTTTAAAATCATTTATTATATGTTTTTATTAAATGTATAAATACTACATCAGTGTTACATAAGAAATTAATGCCACAAAATAATTACTAAAAATTAAAAATAATTTCATTTCCTAATTTTTTTTAATTAAGATCAAATAGACACTTATATTCTTTCATAAATTACTTTTTTCCCTATGTGGACATATAAGGGACATTAAAAACAAAGAGAGACACATTTTATAACATTATTTTATTTAAATAACACATAATTCATTTTCATGGAAATGTGTCCATTAAACTAAAAAAATTAGAACCTAAGGTTATAAGGGTCTAATTAAATTCATATAATAAGAATTTAGATGAAGAATTGTGGTCTTATCACTCATTTTCAATCTATATTAATCCAATTTACCATTTAACGAGGTGATAAATTTTACCACAATTACTATTAATATTGACTTAAAAAATAAAAGGAGCCTAATAAATTTTTTTAACCTCATGGTTTTAAATATTAAATTCATTTTATAAAATCTAACAAGATTTATTTGTTTATTTATTAGTATAAAACACACTTTTTCATATTTAAATAGTTTTATAGAGAAAATTACTTTTATTTTTAAAAAAAGGTTTTACATTCATTTATAATTATTTGGTCAAAGAATTATATATACATGTGTAAAACATAATTTCATAATTTATTTAATCATTTTTATACTCACCATTATAATTACTAGGTTAAAATTGTATTTTTAAAATAATTATAATAATAAAATGATGTTTCTTAGAAGCCTTATATTGCATGTAACGTAATCTAAAACGGTGTTTTGTGTAATGAAAGACATTAAAAAAATCCATTTCATAAAAAACTCATGGTGTTACATTCTACCCCCATTAAAATGAATTTCTCCCTCAAAATTTCTTTGAGTTATGAAAGGTTTAATACTTGAAATATTCTTTCATAAAAACCCACATTGTAAAAATGAATACTAAGACTTACATTTAAAAGGGAAAGTTGGAAATATAATAGTTACCCAAAGTAACTCATAACTAGGTTTTCACATAGGAGAACTGTAACACCCCGAGATTTTATGAGAAGTATTATTTTTAATTTATTTAATTTCTTGTGTTGTATGTTACACCAAGATTATCTTGCGCTATACACAACACCATATTAGCTTGTAGTATACACCACACTGATCTTGGATCGTGTTACACACAATTTCAAGTTTGTTTGATAGTAGTTATTCTACGCAACATTGAGTATATATATATATATATATATATATATATTCAAATTATAAATTAAATATGTTTGGATTTTGTTATATGAAACAACAAAGGAGTCTTTCACTACACGCAACCCTGACTTGGCTTGCATTACACGCAATCGCGACCTTCCTCGATAGCGTGTATAATACGCAATACCGAGGTTCACTAAACAATGATATATTGTTATAATATTAATATGGACTAGCAGTTATGAATAGTATTAACTTACTTTTGAATTTTATAACATTATTATTCATCTTACACATTTTCTAAAACATGTTATGTGAACAAAATAATTTTTTTAGGTAAAATAAGTATTTTTCAAAAAATACAGTTTTGTCGCCTTTTGATGGCGCACCCACATTAAATCTAGTTTTTGAAATGTTTATGAGTTCAATTTTACAAAATAAAATTATTCTTTGTAATCAGGATATAAAATTTTACCTTGGATAAAATTTTCATATTATTCTGATAACTTTCATATTTTAATGAATAGTAAAAACACGCTATATTTTAATTAAAAAAAACTTTTTTCATTGTAATAATTTATGTTGTTAAATTATAATATTTAATGGTTTTAAAGTATAAATAGAATATATTTTTACCATTTAATATAATTTATGTCATTATCATTGATTTTACATTGAATTCATAGGTTAAATCAATTCAATCTTTTGTAATGTTTTAAACAAAAACCCGTTTTCTATCAACAACGGGATTAATTTTAATTTAATTTCTACAAATTATGTGTATTGAATTTGGAAAAATAGATTCCATATTTGGAATCAGTGGGTCCAAATTATATTAATATACTACTTTTTATTTTTGGTCATTATGAATTGTAACTACGGTAAATTTTATTTACCATAATAAAAGATAAATCGGGTAATTAAGAGTAAATATAATATTATAAAATTACCCTAACACTTGTCTTAATAAAATTGGATGATTATATTTCGTCCTAAGTCATATTTGGGTCGAAATGGAATCCATTATAACCCAATTGGAGGTGATTAAGACCTTTAGTTTATTTTATTTAAAGGAAAGTGAAATATGTCTCACTCAAACTTTAGTAATTAAAGTATTTTTAATATAAGGCTATACAGTATATAAATTCGGTTATAAATAATAATTTTAAAGCTTAAATGTTTTTCTTTATCATGGTAATTTATTTGTAATTTTTAAGAGTTATTTATTTACCTTATTAGCTTATACATTAATGATACAGAAATTATTTATTTAGTAAAAAATCAATAATATTGTTTTTATTGAAATTGTAATACATATTAAAAGGCTCACAAACCTGAAAATAAATTATTGGTAGTGTATATATATAGCATAATAATCAAATGACCGAAGATATGACCGTTTTAAGACTTATAAAAGTGATTATAACACTTACATTATTTTATTTTATATGATGTCAAAGTTGTCACCTTCATAATTTAATAAATATAACATTTTACAATTTGGGTGTTTTAGAGGATAAATCCGACTAAATGTATTATTATGAAATATATAAGATTTATCTTCATCTTATTATTTTATTTTTAATTTTTATGCAACAAATAAGTATATTTAATAATTATACAAAAATGTTTTAGTAATTATTTTATTAAGAGAAATATGAAATAAATGGTTTTACAAATAGTAAAATAAATATTATATGAACTATTTAATGTTCTCAAATAATTTTCTAGATTACTATGACATGTTAGGAACCTATTAAATATTTTATTTCGAATATATCCTCTGTTTGGATTTTATTTAAATTCAAATAAATGAATAGTCTCAAAATTGACACTATTATTATTTTATAAAAATAACATATTATTAAATTTTTTAAAAATCACAAATATATTTAAAAATTATAAATTGAAATTTATATAGTCTAAAATGTCATAAACTATCTAATTATAGATAATTAAAAGCACATAAGTAATTATTTATAACAATTTAAAATTCAGAATCTTATTACCACAAATAAAATTTAATAGATTAAATAAAGATAAATCAAGTTGATAATGTTTAAAATAAATTCACTACATGTATAAACATTATTATTTGATGATATTACAACCCTATATCATCTAATATTAGAATATTAGTCATTTTGGGATGTTTTAAGTGGGTTTAGATTTATTATAAATTAATATTTTTAAGATTTCCAAAGGTGCCCCTCTCCTCCCTTATAAAAAGGGAACCCCTTCCCACTTCTCTTCACACCCGTTTGAGCCTTGAAGCTCGGCCAAAACCTACCAATTTATCTTCTCAACCTATATAGTTATATCATATAGGTTCTTTTCTTCTCAAAAGACCAACCATAGTGCCCTAAGAAGAAGTTTAAAGGAGGTGCGTCGAAGAAGAGGTAATCTCTTCTACCGATTCTTTCAAGCTTCATTCTTCTTCAAGTTCTTCTTCTTTAGTTGTTTCATTATAAATTAATATCATCAGTATAAATAATATTCTGATATGTTATTATAAAGATAAAACAACCCCATTTCACCTTCTATCCATCCTACGGAAAATGAAATCACCGCGCATGAGTACGTACGAAATACCGTCTCCACGCCGTGGTGTAATCTTTTTTTCCAACACCACCTTACTTGGATGGGTATAATGGTGTAAATAATAACTGTACAGAGTTATTATAACATCATACTGATTCTTATATATTATATCATCCACTCCAATTCAATTCAATAATTATAGGAACGATATCATTGCTCGTGCGTACGTACGGACTACCGTCTCCACGACGCGATGAGATTCATTCTTCATGTTAACCATTCAAGAATGATTATAAAGTATATATAAGCAATAATAATTAAATATATGACATTATAAAGATACTTTATTAATTTTTATATATATATGTCATCTACTTACTTCCATTCAAGTCAATAAGTAAAGGAAAACAACATTCATGCGTACGTACAACCTACCGTCTCCATGAATGGTGTGTTTCATTTCATTTATCTATATATTATCTATATATATATATATCATGAATATATATGATATATAAATAATGTTTTATATTTTGGAAGTAAGTAAATCATGATATAAGTATAAATAATATCAAGAACAACAAGTCCAAACATGTACGATAAATGAAACGATTTAACCCAAAAAGCTACTATAACATGGAAGTGACAAATGAAAGGGTAATATAAATACCTAAGTGAACCATATATGATATAATAACAATTAATATGATTCTGTAATAACTTAATGAAATTATTTAAATCATTATACAGGAGTTTCAGATACATATGAATCATATCAGACATAAAGTAAGGGATAACTTTTCCAATCTCATTTTTATCAGAGATTGTTTATCCGTAATTATTTACTGGGGTTATATTTATCATCCATGTGCCTGTTTTCTAAAAATGGTTTCATGTATGTTTAATGTCCTTTTTACCCATTTTTACTTTTACTACATGGTATGTAAGAAATCTTTCTTTTTTTTATGTTATGAGGTACTTTTTTGACTTTTCCGACCAAAGTACGAGAAGAATGTTTTTTTAACTTATACGACATGAATGGATTTTTAGAAAATTATTTCCATGAAGCTTCCTTTATAAATTTTCAAGTTTACTTTTAATTAACATATTTTATTTTAAAATTGTATGACATTTTAAGAAAGGAAAAATGTTTTTGAATTAGAAAGGATATTTTATTCAAGAATGGAGTTCAAGCATTTTATCAAAATTATTTTGCATCTAAGATAATATTGGGTTCTGTTTATATCCCTATTTTACATTGATTTGATTATGTTATGATGGAATTATTTTTATGATGTCCTTTTATCTTATGATGGCATGATGTTTAAGAATCCCATTTTTATTACATGGGTTATGCTATGATGTATGATTTATGATTTTGTGGAACACATAAGAATGGTTTCGTTATGAGATGGGTGGGACCTATATCTCCCTCAAACGCATTGGGTAAAGATTTATATCTTTTGGGATAGACATGGCTGGAATGATAAGTTAATCCGATTCAGTGTTACAGGACTGAAATGAGGAGTGAACTCGATTCAGAAAGGGACTTTTTCCACTAAGATGGTCTTGGAACCAATGCCTTGGATACTACAGAAATCATAACAAGTGATGAATGGTTTCCACAATTACATGTTTTATTCCCATGCTATTTTATCAAGATTGATGTTCCATTCTGATACATGCCTTATGTACTTCCAAGATTTATGTCTTTTCTCAAGATTTTGATGTTTAAACATTATGTTCATCTTTTTAAGTTCAATGCTATATGGTTTGTTTTATTTTCTCCATGCTTACCCTTACTGAGAATTTGAGCTCACACTTTATATGTTTTATTTTCCCCAGGATTTCAAGAAAGGTTTTAGGTAAGAAAACCAAAGGGGAAGATCTTTATGGGAGTTGTTGAAGATCTTTCACCAAGATTAGAAGATTATATTCCGAACTTCGAAAGACACTAAACTATTACGACCCTTGAGTTTTGGTTTTTGTTATGTATTAAGTATTCCGAAAAAGTAATGTATTGTCCATGTACGTCAAGATTTGGGTCTCTACAGTTGGTATCAGAGGAAAGGTTTAGTTAACCTTTGGAAACTAGGATGTGAAAACTTTAGTGAGATCCCTAGATATATTTCTAAGGTATGTCTAGGGATGTCCCTAAGGTTAAGTATAAGTATAGGTTATAGTACTAGAAGTATGGTAACAATCAAAGAATTAAACCTAAGATTTTAGATATTGAAATTACTCCCCCCTTGAATATGTTGTTTTTCTAGTACGAGTTTTTCCTCTCATACTATTCTTTTTGGGTCTTAAGAAATGGCAGGAAACAGGAGGATTCATGTTAATGAAGAATATGATGGAGAATGGAACGATATTATTCATGAACAACCAAATGAAATGGGATTTGGAAGTCCAAACATCATTATTATTCTGAATCAAGAATCTCATAATATGATCAATAAACTCAAATTTGGTAAGTTTCATGACTCATCTAATAAGAGAAAGATAGAGTTTCATGATGATCATATAGGAAAGAAAGTTCAATTTCCCCTATGTAAATCATGTGGGAAGAGGCATCGAGGAGAATGTTTCAAAGGCACTGGAAGATGATTTGGGTGTGGAAAAGAAGGATACAAAGCCAGTATATGCAAAGGAAAAGGTTCACTTAACACCATGGACAAGGATAATTCTATTTCTAAGACAAGAACAACGGTCAAATGTTTTAAATGTGGGATGTAAGGGCATTATTCAAACCAATGCCCTAAGGGAAAGTCTGATGAATAGAATCATCATGGTCGTATGGGTAGTATTTATATTGATGTCGATGAAGAGACTACGAACGATATGTGAGATGAAAGAATTGTTCAAGCTCGGTCAATGATTTAAGAAGGTAGTGGAATGATTTATGTTTATCAAGAGTTATGTTGTATAGGTAATGGTACTATGGAATAAAGAAACATCTAAGGATTGTTACACTATTGTTTTTCCTAAAGTATTTGAAAGTATAAGTTGAATGGTACTGGTAACCATGAAAGGTTATTCAAATATTTTTGGAAGGTAGATTATATGTGCATAATGAAAGGATAAGGAGATAATGAGATGTTTGATAGTATTGATGAGCTCATGCCTGATATAAGGACAATGTGATATCATGGTTTGAGTATATAGAAATTTTGGGATTTTGGAATGTGGAAAGAGATAACTTTTGATAGCATTCATGTTTTCACTAAGGTTCTATGGTAATTTCTATTTCAAGAGAATACATGATTAAGGAATTCACATGTTTGGAATGTGACTAACAAGATATATCGTATGATAAATGATGGTATTCATGTTCTTGTTATGTGACCTTTCCAGTAATCATTTTATTTATACTATGAGATTGGACAGATGTACTTTGGATAAGTCTAAATATTGTAAAGGGTTATGTCGGACATTATATAGTATTGTTTAAGGCTAGAACTTTTTTTTCGAAATTATTTCTGTAATGTTATAATAGTGTAGTTTTAGAAAAAGGACAACTTGCAGGACGGTTGACAACCCATCGCTTCGGACAAGGCTGTGGGAATCGAACCCACAACCGAAGTGCGACAGGACTTTATCGCCTATCACTGGCCTACAGGAAGTCCCTAGTTAGTATAAACTAGTTTTATTTTATTAAGCTGTATGATAGATGAAGTATAAGTCCATTTTTTGGAACCATATACGATTAATCTTACCATATATTGACTTATGTATATAACTTTTGCTAACATTATGTTTTAGATAGATGGAATGACATATCATTCTATCACATGATCCGCTAACACTTCATGGAAGACAAATTCAACTTCATTTATTTAAGAGATGAAGTGGAAATTGTTCAAGGCACGAACAACAGTGAGATTGTACCAAAATCAAGTAAGAATTTCTTCTAATTCAAAATTTTCAACTTCAGGGAAATGATATTGAAAACCAAAAATTTTGTCCTAGTGCTCTCATATACGATGAATCAGATGGTACCTTAGATCATCACAAATTTATGGCTTTGTGATTGTTGGATTTTTCATAGCCATGTTCTCTACCACTCTCCATCATAACTTGATGGTTAGATTTCTCTTGCATATCCATATTTTCACATATGTTCTCCTATGTGGAAACCTAGTGATTAGTTAATTTGGGTAACCATTACGTTTCATACTTTAGTTTTTTAAAGTTAAGTTTTGGTATTCCATTTTACAATGTGGGGTTCAATTAAAGAAACTTTCAAGTAGAAAACCATTTATAACCCCGACAAATTTTGAGGGAGAAATTCGTTTTAAGGGGGGTAGAATGTAACACACTGAGATTTTATGAGAAGTATTCTTTTTAATTTATTTAGTGTCTTGTGTTGTATGTCACACAAAGATTATATTGCGCTATAAGAAACACCGTATTATCTTGCAGTATATGCAACACTAATCTGGGATCGTGTTACACACAATTTCATGTTTGTTTGATAGTAGTTATTCTACGCAACATTGAGTGTGTATATATATATATATATATTCAATTTATAAATGAAATATGGTTGGATTTTTTTATACGAAACAAAAAAGGAGTCTTTCACTACACGCAACCCTGACTTGGCTTGCATTACATGCAATCACGACCTTCCTCGATAGCATGTATAGTACGCAATACCGAGTTTCACTAAACAACGATATATTGTTATAATATTATTATGGACTAGACGTTATAAATAGTATTAACTGCCTTTTGAATTTGATAACATTATTATTCATCTTACACATTTTCTAAAACATGTTATGTGAACAAAATAAAATTTTCAGGTAAAATAAGTATTTTTCAAAAAATGTAGTTTTACCGCCTTTTGATGGGGCACCTACATTAAATCTAGTTTTTGAAAAGTTTATAAGTTCAATTTTACAAAATAAAATTATTCTTTGGAATCAGGATATAAAATTTTACCTTGGATAAATTTTTCATATTATTCTGATAACTTTCATATTTTAATGAATAGTAAAAACACGCTATATTTTAATTAAAAATAACTTTTTTCATCGTAATAATTTATGTGGTTAAATTATAATATTTAATGGTTTTAAAGTATAAATAGAATATATTTTTACCATTAAATATAATTTATGTCATTAGCATTGATTTTACATTGAATTCGTAGGTTAAATCAATTCAATCTTTTGTAATGTTTTAAACAAAAACCCGTTTTCTTTCGACAACGGGATTAATTTTAATTTAAATTATGCAACTTCTGTGTACTGAATTTGGAAAAATGGATTCCATATTTGGAATCAGTGGGTCCAAATTATATTAATAGACTACTTTTTATTTTTGGGCTTTATGAATAGTAACTACGGTAAATTTTATTTACCATAGTAAAAGATAAATCGGGAAATTAAGGGTAAATATAATATTATAAAATTACCCTAAAACTTGTATTAATACAATTGGAAGATTATATTTCATCCTAAGTCATATTTGGGTCGGAATGGAATCCATTAGAACCCACTTGGAGGTGATTAAGACCTTTGATTTATTTTATTTAAAGGAAAGTGACATATGTCTCACTCAAACTTTAATAATTAAAGTATTTTTAATATAAGGTTATACAGAATATAAATTCATTTATAAATAATAATTTGAAATCTGAAATGTTTTTATTTATCATGGTAATTTATTTGTAATTTTTAAGAGTTATTTAATTTCCTTATTAGCTTATACATTAGTGATGTAGAAATTATTTATTTAGTAAAAAAATCAATAATATTGTTTTTATTGAAATACTAATACATATTAAAGGGCTCAAAAACCAGACCAAAACTTATTTTTAGTGTATATATATACCATAAGAATATGATGACCGAAGATATAACCATTTTAAGTCTTATAAAAGGGATTATGACACTTATATTATTTTATTTTATATGATATCAAAGTTGTCACCTTCATAATTTAATAAATATAACATTTTACAATTTGGGTGTTTTAGAAGATAAATCCGACTAAATGTATTATTATTAAAGAGATAAAATTTATCTTAATCCTAGTATTTTATTTTTAATTTTTATGCAAAAAAAAGTATATTTAATAATTATACAAAAATGTTGTAGTAATTATTTTATTAAGAGAAATATCTAATAAATGGTTTTACAAATAGTAAAATAAATGATATATGAACTATTTAATGTGATCCAAGAATTTTAGAGATTACTATGACATGTTAAGAACCTATTAAATATTTTAGTTTGAATATATCCTCTGTGTGGAATTTATTTAAATTCAAATAATTGAATAGTGTCAAAATTGACAGTATTGTTATTTAAAAAAAATATCATATTATTAAATTGTTTAAAAATCACAAAAATATTTAAAAATTATAAATTTAAATTTAAATTTTATAAAATGTCATAAATTATCTAATTATATATAATTAAAAGAACATAAGTAATTATTTCAAACAATTTAAAATTCAGAAGCTTATTACCACAAATAAAATTCAATAGATTAAATAAAGATAAATCAAGTTGATAATGTTTAAAATAAATTCCCTACATGTCTTAATTTTATTGGTTGATGATATTACAACCCTATATCATATAATATTAGAATATGAGTCATTTTTGGAGGTTTTTAAGTGGGTTTAGATTTATTATAAATTAATATTTTTAAGATTTCCAAAGGTGACCCTCTCCTCCCTTATAAAAAGGGAACCTCTTCCCACTTCTATTCACAACCTTTTGAGCCTTTAATCTCATCCAAAACCTGAAAATTACTCTTATCAACATATATAGTTATATCATATAGGTTATGGTCTTCTAAAAAGACCAGCCATAGTGCCCTAAGATGAAGTTTAAAGGAGGTGCGTCGAAGAAGAGGTAATCTCTTCTACCGATTCTTTCAAGCTTCATTATTCTTAAAATTCTTCTTATTTAGTTGTTTCATTATAAAGTAAAAACATAAGTATCACTAATATACTTATATGTTATTATAAATATGAAACAACACCATTTCACCTTCTATCCATCCTACAGAAAATGAAATCACCGCGCGTGCGTACTTACGGAATACCGTCTCCACGCCGTGGTGTAATCTGTTTTTCCAACACCACCTTACTTGGATGGGTATAATGGTGTAAAGAATAAATATACATAGTTATTATAACATAATACTGATTCTGATATAATGTATCATCCACTCCAATTAAATTCAATAATTATGGGAATGATATCATCGCTCGTGCGTACGTACGGACTACCGTCTCCACGACGCGATGAGATTCATTCTCGATGTTAACCATTCAAGAATGATTATAAAGTATATATAACAAATAATAATGAAATACATGATATTATAAATCTACTTTATTTATGTATATATATATATATATGTCATCTACTTACTTCCATTCAAGTCAATAAGGAAAGGAAAACAACATTCATGCGTACGTACGACCAACCGTCTCCATGAACGGTGTGTTTCATTTCATTTATCTATCTATTGTATATATATATAATGAATATATATGATATATAAATAATGTTTTACATTTTAGAAGTAATTAAATCATGATATAAGTAATAATAATATCAAGAACAACAAGTCCAAACACATACAATAAATGAAACGATTTTACCCAAAACGCTACTATAACATGGAACTGACAAATGAACGGGTAATATAAATACCTAAGTGAACCATATATGATATAATAACAATTAATATTATTATTTAATAACTCAATGACATTATTTAAATAATTATACAGGAGTTTTGGATACATATGAAGCATATCAGACATAAGGTAAGGGATAACTTTTCCGATCTCATTTTTATTTGAGATTGTTTATTCGTAAGTATTTACTGGGGTTATATTTATCATCCATCTCCCTATTTTCTAAAAATGGATTCATGTATTTTTAAATTAATTTTTACCCAATTTTACATTTACTACATGGTATTTAATAAATCTTTCTTTTGTTTACGTTACGAGGTACTTTTTTGACTTTTCCAGCCAAAGTACGAGAAGAATGTTTTTTTTAACTTATACGACCTGAATGGATTTTTAGAACATTATTTCTATCAATCTTCCTTTACAAGTTTTCAAGTTTACTTTTAATTAACATCTTTTAGTTTAAAATTGTATGACATTTTAAGAAAGGAAAAATGTTTTTGAATTAGGAAGGTTATTTTCCTCAAGAATGGAGTTCAAGCATTTTATCAAAATTATTTTCCATCTAAGATAATATAGGGTTATATTTCAATCCCTATTTTTACATTGATTTGATTATGTCATGATGGAATTATTTTTAGGATTTCCTTTTATCTTATAATGGCATGATGTTTAAGAATCCCATTTTTATTACATGGGTTATGCTATGATTAATGATTTATGATTTTGTGGCACACATAAGAATGGTTTCATTATGAGATGGGTGGGACCTATATCTCCCTCCAATGCATTGGGTAAAGATTTATATCTCATGTGATAGACATGGCTAGAATGGTAAGTTAATCCGATTTAGTGTTACAGGACTGAAACGTGGAGTGAACTCGATTCAGAAAGGGACTTTGTCCACTAAGATGGTCTTGGCAGCAATGCCTTGGATACTATAGAAATCATAACAAGTGATGAATGGTTTCCACAATTACATGTTTTATTCCCATGCTATTTTATCAATATTGATGTTCCATTATGATACATGCCTTATGTACTTCCAAGATTTATGTCTTTTCTCAAGATTTTGATGTTTAAACATTATGTTCATCTTTTTAAGTTCAATGGTATATGGTTTGTTTTATTTTCTCCATGCTTACCCTTACTGAGAATTTGAGCTCACCCTTTATATGTTTTCTTTTCCCCAGGATTTCAAGAAATGTTTTAGGTAAGAAAACAAAAGGGGAAGATATTTATGGGTGTTGTTGAAGATCTTTCACCAAGATTAGAATATTATATTCCAAGTTTCCAAAGAAACTAAACTATTATGATCCTTGAGTTTTGGTTTTTGTTATGTACTAAGTATTCCGTAAAAGTAATGTATTGTCCATGTAAGTCAAGATTTGGGTCTCTACAAGAACATAGGTGTAAAGTTAAAACACGAACATGCAAGAGAATTCCAACTATCAATTTCTAATGGAGAGTGATTGAGAACATGATCATTATAAATTTAATCATCACATAATGATGAATTCACGATGATCTAAGGGACCATTTGATTCATCGAAAAATAAGGTTCTAGGATAACATTTTTTTTGTATCAAGATCCTTTCCTTAGAGTTGAATTATTTTTATGATAATAAATAATTACTTGATTTAATAAAATTTTATAAGAACAATCTCATCCTTTCATTGTGCCTTTATCAATTTCCACTTTATCTATTATTCCATGAAATGAAGTTGAATTTTTTCTTCTTGAAAAATTAAAATATCATGAGATTCATAAATAGAATGATAGTTCATTCCATCTATCTTTAGTTAACATAAGAAAAAGGTCAACATAAATTATCCAATATTTATAAATCCTTATATGGATAGACAATACTTTAATCTCTAAAACCTCATCCAAATATCAATGTAAACAATATTATAAATGGTTACCTTTATAATCCTTTGAAAATATTAAAATCCAAAACCTTCTAAATAGGGTAACTAACTTTAAAAAATCAACTTATCATTAATCCCCCAAAAAACTTGATGTATCTCTTAATTGTTACACAAAAAACATTTCAAGACCACTATCATGTATTCTTTTTAAATATGGTAATAACTTGAATTACCATAAAACCTTAATGAAAATATGCATTGTTTAAAAATTCAACTCTATACTCATACCATAAATACAAAAAATTCTCTAAAATAAATCAATGACATTATATACCACTTTTTGATCATATTAGTTACAAGGTCAACAATATTATCCCATTTATTTTATAACAATAAAACATCTATTTATGTCATTGTTGTTCTAATATTATGCACATATTAATTATTATCTATCTTTTAATATTTCATTCTCTAAAAATATCACCTTACCACCTCAATCACTTTTCATGGTTACCAGTACCATTCAAAATATCCATTAAAATACTTAATGAAAAACTATAGTGGAACAATCCTTAGATTTTTAATTATTCCATAATAATATAAAAATAATTCTACAACATTATTATTGATTTCTAATACCTAAACATGAAATAAATTCACAATATTTTTTAACCATTAACCAAGATTCTTTATTTTATTCCACAACACTTCTTTCATATCATATATCTTTTTTATTCTCTTCGTTATCAGAAATATAAACCTTACTCATAAAACCTTGCTGATGATATTTACCCCTAGGGAATCGATATTCATAATGCCCATACATTCCACATTTAAAACATTTAAATATCATTTATGCCTTAATAACACCATTATCCTTTTATATTGTGTTAAATAAACCTTTTTTTCCAATTAATTTCTTTGTGTCCTTCTATTCCACACCCAAATAATTTCTGAGTTCCTTTGAAACATTTTCCTTGATTCCTCTTCCTATATTATTTACATGAGGAAAATTAAACTTTATTTCTTCTATAACCACCATGAAACTATATATTTCTCTTATTAGATGGGTTAGGAAACTCACCAAATTTGAGATTATTGATCATATTTGGAAATTTCTGATTAGGAATAATCACTACATCCTTCACTCTAATCATCATTCAATTTGACTTATCATTAGAAAATTGTATATCAAATTGAACATTAATCCTGTTCATTCTCCTTCCTTCCATTTACTAAAACCAAAACTATAGTTTTATTAACACTAATCATAGTGGTATAACCATATAATCAAGGGAAATTACTTTCAATCTTTAACATCTAAGGTTCAATCCTAGGTTATCCATGATTGATACCAAAATTATAGTATTTTAATCTATACATAGACTCATCCTTAGGGATCTTACTAAGGTTTTATCATCCTAGTTTCTAAAGGGTGACTAAACCTTTGCACTGATACCAACTATAAAAATCCATGCTTAACATACATAGACATTACATCATTTTTTATAGAATAAAAAAATGCTCCCAAAGACCGTATTAGTTTAGTGCCTTTGGAAACTTGGAACACAAATTATAATTTAGTGAAATATCTTCAATATATCCCATAAAGATATTTCCTTTTAGTATTCTTACCTAAAGCCTTTCTTTATAACCTAGGGAAAAGAAACATACAAAAAAGGTGAGCTCAGATGCTCAATGAGGTTAAAAAAGGGAGATATGAATCATAACATTAACATAATGGTATAATAATATGATCATAACATTTTAAAATTATACCCTTCTTATCAAAGATCACAATCTTTAGTCATAGAATAAATCATACAAATTTATAATACATGAATCATGAGAGAATAATTTTGGGATAAAACAATGAATTATGGAAAACACATAATCATATAAAATAATTTCATTAGTAATCAAGAATATTTTTCAAGACTATTATAGTGGAATGGTTTCACTATAAAAAATATCTTAGTAGTTAGGATTCACTCCCAAGAATATCATGGCAGATAAAGTCCTTTACTGAACTAGTTTCACTTCCCATTCCAATCATTTCTGAACTAAGTTCAATCCTCGTTCCAATCATGTATATCTCATGAGATATAATATCATTACCCAATGCATTGGAGTGATATATAGGTCTCAACTACCACATAATGAAAACCATAAATATTTGTTCCATAAGAACATAGATCATATCAGAATCCATGAAATGAAATGGGTTTCATAAACTTCACTAAATCGTAATATAACTCATGAAAAGAAATGGATTTCATAAATTTCATTCCATCATATACATAACACATCCATATTAATAATAGTGATAGTATCCTTGAAAAATATATTCATTAAATTATAAGTAACATCAAATAATGTTAGCATAGATGGAAAATAATTTTTAGGGGTCACTTGAAAATAATTCTTGAGGAAAATATCCTTTCTGATTTGAAAACGTTTTATTTTATTAAAATTCCATACAATTTTAAAATAAAAAAATTTTAATTAAAAATAACCTAGTAAGATTTTAAATGAATAATCAAGTAATTAAAGCTTCATTATGGTGTAATATTTCATTCATTCCGTATATTTTTGTCGATAAACTCATAGAGAGCCGTGTTTAGAAAACGAAAAAAAATATTATTTTCAAACCATTTGATAAAAAAATAAAAAATGGTAAAAATAAATTTAAATATTAATATAATAATAGAAAATAAATTGAAAATATTTTTAGAAAAAATGGATGTGGAACATAAATATTCCCAAATGGTGATTTAAAAAAAACAATCCCAATTATTGATGTGATTGTGAAATAATCACTTATCACTTTATATTATGTAGAATCATATGAAACATGAAAGAAATAAAATTATATAGATATTAAAATACCATAATTTTCAGAATAATACTCATAAAAAAATTATGGGTAGTATATACACCACAAAAAAGAAACAAGTAGTGTATAAGACATGTGTCCCACAAGAATAAAAGTGAGACAAAAATCTCTTTCCTTAAGTCTTGACTTCCTTCGTATACATTAAAACATTCTATATAATAAATATAAGTTTATTATAAATCTAAAATATTACCATATTCATATATATAATACCATATATTACTTACTTATGTATTTTATATTAGTCACTTATTGACAATTCCATGTTAATGTTATGTTTCAGGTAATAACCGTTTCGTTTTCCGTATTTGTTTTAACTTGTTATACTTTGTACTCTTACATAGATCAAGATTTTATCATATATGGAATGATAAAAATGATATAAATATCACACATATATTTATTATATATATATTTATTGTAATGACTTGGGTTTTGACCTATAAGACTTCAGAATATTTCAGAGAATATTTCTGGAGTTGGGTGCTGAGTCGGTGGGGGAAGCTAGGGACCATGGAGCCTTAGTGTAGTGATATTAAAAATATTTTTTTTCACACACACACTATTTCTATTTTAACATAAATAAATCATGTTTAGAGTCTCAAATTATATTTTTGAGACCGAAGTTGAGTTCAGAATGTCGTTTTTACCCTAGGCACGGATTAAGGTTATCTATGTTGGGAGTTTCGATCAGGGAAATTTTGGGTGATGGGGAGTTATGAGGTGGATTAAATTAATTAAATGAAAATTTAATTAAAAATTTAACCTAACCCCACCCACCCTCTTGTTGGATGTGAACGGAACAAGGATAAGTGACTCCTACTCCCCTCTTCTATTCTTCCCTTTGGGGATGAACGAAATCAATGACAAATCAACATAGTAAGGTGCTTCTGATCTCTGTTTCTGATGTGAATCATCATATGATCAAAGAGAGGCATGATCTGGGCATATTTATTTATCTAAATCTTCATTATTTCACCAAATAGGTAGGAATATTTTATTTTTGGTCTCGATCCCTTTTGTTATGAATTTTTTTAAGGTTCTAGAGTCCAAATACAATTTCTATTGATCCCTTTTAGATAGATCTATGGGTTTTGGGAAATAATGTGAAAAATCAAGGAATTTTTCAAGTAATTCATGACTATAATTACCATCTATATGATGTTTAGTTTAGTGATACATACCACGTATCCCTTTCTATTAAGGGAAGATAAACTTTGGGGAATACACATCGTGTACTAGAATTACACGTCGTGTAGTTCCCCAAACCGTGTGACCGTGAAACATGGCTTGGGGTAGCCGTGTGAAACTACATTTCCATGTACTAACATGTGGAAAAGGTACACCGAAATGAGGTCTGATACACAAACATAGGAAAAATTCATGGGCAGGTGGCCTTCTAGCCTGAACATGCTGTGTAGTATGGGATACACGATGTGTAAGGGACACAATTGGCCAGTCCATGTAGAACTGGAAAACGTCCATGGGTCGAGTGAGGAGGGACATGACATGTATCTAATATACACATGATATACCCCTAAAAAGTTTGATAAACTTTGTAGATAGGATGCACAGCTAGGTGCTTGGGTGGGCTCACAAGCCGTGTGTGCCCTAGTGCACATCGTGTACTCCTATGGGATCTTCCTAAGATCTTCCAACTTCCACATATCCTTTTTTGGGAATTAGATTTAGGATTTTTAATAGCCTATCCTGGGTATTTTTCTGCGTATAATGATATGGTGACCTCCTTAATGGATTACAATACATGAGGTGGTATAAATCAAGCAATATTCTTGTGAAGATGTACTGATATGATGTTAGAGATTAGTGTTTCTATGAAGAGAGACACTGGGACTGTACTCCCCTGTAACTTTAGGGAGAGGGATTCCATTACCTTTCTAATTAGTTATATATAGGACTCCCCATGTTGTGGCTATGGGTTTTTTTATCTTTGGGTAGTTTCCTTCGGGGGTGTTACTCCCATGATAGACTAGGGTGTGGGTTTCCCCATGATGTTCTTGAAGATGGACACTGCCCCTACTGTGTCAGGGCACGAGCTATCCATAATCATTAGAATTCAAAGTAGGTACTCCCTTATTGGAAAAGAGTGTGGGTCATATATCTATTTAGTTTGTACCCCCTATTGGAATAGGGTACGATTCGTCCATATATGATGTATAAATAGAGTGGGTACCCCCCTAATGTGATAGGGCGCAGGTCCTCTATCCTAGGAGTCAGTACTCCCCTACTATTCCAAGGTTTAGGTCCCCTATAATTGTTATTCTGGTAGAGTTGGTACTCCCCTATCATTCCAAGGAGAGGTTCATCTATCCTGGGGTCGGTACTCCCCTATCGTGAAAGGGTGCAGACCCCCCATAGTGAACGAGCTAGCAAAGTCGGTACTCCCCTATCCTACTAGGGTGCAGGTCCTCTAGCCACTGAGTGGTACTCCCATAATAGGTTAGAGTATGGGTCCTCAATCAACAGAGTAGTACTCCCCTATTGTAACAGGTTGTGGGTCCTCCCTTCTATGAGTTGTACTTCCTTATCGTCTCAGGGTGAAGGTCCATACTTACAAATTAGTACTCCCCTGTCTCCGAGTAGCAGTGGGGAGAAGGTTATCTATTTGAGTTGGAGCTCCCTCCACCCTGGGATACATCTATGAGGAGTGGTATTGCCCACTTTATATGAATGATACCTAGATATTTTTTAGTTCTCCCTTAACATACTGAGGTGTGGGCTATTCCATATAATAGTAGAAAAGATTTTTTAGGTTATTTAGAAGTAGTACTCCCTCGACTGTGGGGCAGTGGTGAGGTTCAAGTCCCTCCATTATCTCTATTTTGAGATAATTCACGTGGTGTATAGTCTGGAATAGTTCTCCCCCAACTGTTTGATATGGTGATGGGTGAGTATCTTCATTTTGGTTTCTTTAGCTTGCACTGGGTGTAAGGTGATGACGAGAGGACCTCTGGTACTAGCCATTAGGGCTGGACCTAGTAAGATGTTTCTGATAGAGAACATTTTCTTGGATGTACCATTTGTAATGGTTGAGTTGTTATTGATGAAGTGAATATCTATTATGGGTGGCATCTGGGATAGATGAGCTCATGGAGTGTGTTCTCCTGGTTTCATTTTATTGTTAGATCCTACAAAGATAATCCTATTTCTAGCTATGTGGTTGGAATATCATGAGACTTGGAGTATGAGATTAGTATATCTAGGTGATTTCTAGGAGTCCTTATGGTGTTTTCACATGTTCGGGTTGACACCCCTTGTAGACAGAGCTGACATGTCATATAAAACTGATGATGGCTTGAGATGAAGTTTCTCTCTCGACTGAGGTTCCCTCTAGCTAGTTTGAGCAGACTATTTCCTTTCAGTTGTTCCCTTTTTATTTTGGGTTTTTTTGGGAATCTAATGAGTATTTTTATACTCACCCCTGCACAATATTTTTCCGCACATGTTTTTTATCTTGTACAGACCTAAGACATTTCATCAGAGTTTACATAAGACCTGAGGTAGGTAGAGCTTATTGAACTGGACAGACATAGGTGTTTACTGAAGCTAGTTTGAGCAACTTTCTGACAGTTGCAGTTGATAGTGATACCTTCCTTCTAAGTAGGTTGGAAACATTTAAAATTTTCTTTAGTGGGTATTTTTTTCCCATTATTTTACTTTCAATACTTCTTTTGTAATCTGGTTATGGGATATAGATGTATGCATGCATTGGTTACTTAGTGGTTTTTACATTTTTAGCATTTTGTGATCTTAGAGATATGTGAGTGTGTACAAGTACATAGGCAATGCATCCTATGTTAGTGATATGACTACTTAGTGCCAGTCACTAGCCCCTTTTTTATTGGAGGTTTGATTGGGGAGTTGTGACCCGAGCCCCATCAGATTGGGTCATAACGTAGTGTTATCAAAGGAGGTTGGTTCCACTTTGGGACTGTAGTGTCATGAAATTGTTTTGGATTTTATAGGGATAGTTTTAAGATGTTACGAGTATGCCTCTCAGGGCATAGGTTCTAATGTTGGTGTGGTGACCAATATATGCATTCAAAATAACTCTGATAACCATCTTTTCGACTCCATACATCATGACACTGGTCACTAGGAATTAAATGGTACATGAATCATATAATACTAGGTTTTTGTTTTTCCTGTACTTATTGAGTTAGTTCCCCAGACATACTTCTTAACTGTTGTACATCTTGATTCTATTTTACGATGCCACTGTGAAAAAATCAATATTGGATTATACAACATGATTGTGATAAAAAACTGCCCTGCGATGAGGCTTTAGTGCACGACACTAGTTCTGAGGCATTACCTCCGGGTGGTCCGCCGATAGTGCCACAACTTGTTGAGTAGAAAGTTTTACTAACAGTTATGTCCAAGGATGCGCTCAGGCTGAGTAAACTACATGAGTTTTAGAGGTAGTGACCTCTGAGGTACTGAGGTGATCCAGACCCCCAAGAAGTAGATGAATGACTGAAGACAGTCACAAAAGGTTTTCCCTTAGAGAGGACACTTGTTGATTAGATGGTGGCCCTATGGAAAGTCTTCTGGATGCTTTATCTAGGGGATAGTGGATTTTGGTGATACAGTCTCACGAATAGGTGACACTCAATTATGTGTAGTTCAAGAGACTCTTCAGAGAAGATTTTTTCCTATAAATATTGAGATCATTGCGTGTATAGGAGCTTCTACAACTTCAGTAGGGTATCATAATAGTGGAAGAGTTTTTGGCGAGGTTCACAAACTTGTCATGATACTCCTTAAATATGGTTTAGGGTCTGTTTTTCAGATTAGAGACCTTTGAGTAGGGATTTCATTGGTAGATCATGGTCTATGTGATTCCAATGTTCATTCGCACGTATACTAGAGTGCTGGAGTAAGTTCTGGTGGTGGAGAGTTTCCTGGATGAGGAAAATATGGATTTGACCCAGAAAAATGGTCATGAGACTGAGGAGTCAATTGGATATAGTAGACGACATATGACAATATTGCGGTGCAGGAGGAATATACATGCATAGACTTAGGCACATGGTCCTATATCATAAGAGCAGCGCTGAAGATCAAGTTAAACATAGGAGATGCAGTATTACGCTTTGTGATAACTAGGGACATCTCAAAAGGTATTATTCAACCCACCATGCTTCTAAGAGGGATCTGGATGACAAGACACCCTGGAAAAGAAATCACTTGGATTAAAGAGTTTCTCAATGTGGAAAATAAGGCTAAGGAGCTGGTAGATCAGCATGAGGTGGAAGGAAGTTCTAGGTGTTTCCACCACCACCCCCAGGTGGTCTGTGCCAGGCTCAGGGAGCTGGAGGACATGGGCGAGGAAAACTACAGGTCATAGAAGCCTTTGACCCGGGGGATCTAAGGATGAATATAGGTACTCCTATCATCCTTTATACTTTATATAGTAGTATTTAATTGACACTCTTGTTGGTAGTCTTTTCTTTCCATTTTTTCTTAGTGTTTAACCAGGGTGACACATGGCATTGGTAGAACCCCATGTAGGTATTTTTGAAAGAGGTCCTATAAGACCCAATGTGTGTTTGGGAAGCCCTTTGTTTTTCATTAGTACCCTCATGTGTTTGGAGTCATCTTTTAATGTGACACACTCAAAGAGGATGTGGTGCAGTTTGATGTAGATTTGAACTCATGAGGAAGGGGGACACATTTCACGCTAAGACATGTTTTTTTTACCCAACAAAAACCATGTGGGAAATTCAATGCTACCCAAAGAGGATAATATCTTGGTTTGGTGGACGATTTCCTTGGACTTTCATGTTTAGGGTGAGGTTTTGTGATAGAGTGTCGGAGTAGGTCCTGGCCTTTCTAGTGGAGTTTCCCTGCTCGACCCCTTTATCTTGGCAGCCATGGGAGAGGGAGATCCTTGCATAGAATTATTACATAGCAGGATAGTTATAACCTATGATTTTTTTGCACTATGGATTGGTTTCCTACTATCCCTAATTAGCTGGGATTCCACTATTGGGTGTGGCGGTATTTTTGTTTGGGTGAGATGCGTTACTGCTAGATGTTTGTAGATGAAGGTCCTGGTAAGACCCAATGTTTACTCTTGGGAATCCCTATATCATTCATGAATACCCTCACATGTTTAGAATCAACCTTGAATACAAAATTATTGAGGAGGCTGTTGTAAAGTCCATCTAGTGGTGGATATGAACTATGGGGTTCTGTTGGTATCTGCATTAGGTTAGTGAGGTTGTGTACTGCTAGAACCCATGACTACAGATGGACCATGGTGCTTGGTATTTTCCAACCTATCATAGTTTGGAGAAATGTTCCCATTGGTTTCATAATGTCAGTCTTGTAGAATATGGACATGATGGTGGTTTGATATTGGTGGTTACTTTGTGTGTATGCTTGTAAGCAGCACAATAACCCTTTGTGAGCTCGTTGGTGTGAGAGTCCAGTGGGAAGCTTTGTTTCTTACCTTGTGCTTAGGTTTTCACTTTTTGGGGATAAAAATCCCCAATATGGAGAGAATGTGATGAATCATATTTTAACCCATAAGATTTCAGAATATTTTGGAGAATATTTTCAGAGGTGGGTGTAGAGTCGGTGCGGGAATTTAGGGTCCGGGGAGCCTCAATGCAGTGATATTAAAAATATTTTTTTTTCATTCACTTGTAGTTTTTCTTGAAATGTAAATAAATCTCATGTGGAGTCTTAGATCATAATTTTTAGAATGCGGTTGAGTATGGAATGTTGTGTTTACCTTAGGTGTGAACTAAGGTAGTCCATGCTGAGAGTTTCAATCAGGGGATTTTTGGGTGATGGTGCGTTATGAGGTTGATTAAATTAATTAAATGAAAAATTAAATAAAAATATTACCTAAGACTCCCCTCCCCTCACATTGGGTGCGCATGACACAAGGAATAGTGGATCCACATCCCCTCTCCTATTCTTACCTTTGGCGATGAACAGAATAAACACCAAATCAACAAATCAATGTGCTACCAATATCTATTTCTAACATAGATCACAATAAGATCAAAGAGTGGCACGATCCCGACATCGTTCTTCATCTAAATCTTCAATGTTTCACCAATGAGGGAGGTGGATTTGAGTTTTGGTCTTGGTTCCTTTCATTATGAATTTTTTTAAGGTTATAGAGCCCAAATACAATTGTTATTGATCCCTATTAGGTAGATCTATGGGTTTTGGGGAAGAACAGAAAAAATTAGAGAATTTTAAAGTAATTACCAAATATAATTACCATTCAAACAACATGTAGTTTAGTTACACATTCCATGCATCCCTTCCTATTCGAGGAATATGAACTTTGGGGACTAAATGTTGTGTACTGGAGTTTCACGTCACGTAGTGCCCCAAATCATCTGACTATGGTATATGAATAGGTTTAGCCATGTGAAACTATATGTCTATGTACTAACACACAACCAAGGTACACAAACATGGGGTCTGGTACACAGAAACTGGAAAACTACAGGGGAAGGTGGTCGTCTATCCTGAACATGTTGTGTATTATAGGATGCATGACGTGTAAGGAACACTGTTGGCTGGTCCGTATAGAAGTGGAACACAAACAGTGGATGAGTAAGGAGGGATGTGAGGTGTAACCCCTATACACACCATGTTCCCCTAAATGGGTTAATAAATCATGTAGATAGGATACACGACCGGGTGCTCAGGTGGGATCACACTCCGTGTGTACCCCAGTGCATGTTGTGTACTCATAAAGGATCTTCCTAATATCTTGCACCTTCTGTATCTCCTCTGGGACTCATATTTATTCTTATGAATAGAATATAATGAGTGTTCTTCTACATAGAATGTGATGGTGGTCTCTATTATGGCTTACTAGATACAAGGTGGTGTAAATAAAGCAATATGCTTATAAAGTTGTGTTGAGCCGATGCTGGAGATCAATGTGTCCATGAAGAGAGATGTTGGGACTGGTACTCACCTGTATCTTCAGGTAATATTTTTCCCTTACCTATATACTTAGGTAGCTATGGGATTCACCATGTTGTGGGTGCAGGTTAGTTACCTTTAGGTAGTTTCCTTAAGGGGTGTTACTTCCCTGATGGACTAGGGTGCAGGTTTCCCTAAGATGTTCGTGAAGATGGAAAGTGCTCCCCTGCCATGTCAGGGTGTGGTCCCTCCATACTCATTGGAAGGTAGAGTAGGAACTCCCCTATTGGAATAGGGTACAAGTACTTGATTTGTGGAGTTAGTACTCCCCTTTTGGAATAGGGTGTGGGTCCTCCATACATGACGTATAGATAGAGTGGGTACTGCCCTACCATGTTATGGCACATTTCCTCCATCCTTGGAGTTAGTACTCCTCTGTTGTTCCAGGGTGAGGGTCCTCCATACATGTTTTTATGACATATTTAGTACTCCCTTTCCATTCCAGGGAGGGGTCCCTCTAGCCTAGGGTTGGTACTCCCATTTCATTCTAGGATATGGATCCTTCGTAGTGAATGAGATGGCAGATTCGTTACCCCTATCCTTCTAGGGTGCAGGTCCTCTAGACACTGAGTGGTACTCCCCTACCAGGTTAGGGTGTGGGTCCTCGATCCATGGATTAGTACTCCCCTATCATAACATGTTTCAGGTCTCTCTGAGTAGTACTCCCCTGTCATCTCAGGGTGTAGGTCCTCACTTATGGAGTAATACTCCCATGTATCTGAGTAGAAGAAGGGAGAAGGTCTTCCATTAGAGTTGGAGATCCCTCGGCTGTGGGATACAATTACGAGGATCATGCCCCTCCACTTGATATGAATGATACCTAGATTGGAGTTAGTACTCCCTAAATAGACTGAGGTGTTGGATACTCTATACAGGAGTGATAAAAGTTTCTTGGGTTATTTAGGAACTATAATCCCTCGACTGTGTGGCAGTGGCAAGGTGAGGGTCCCTCCATTCTCTCTCAGTAGAGAGAATGCATATGGTGAATAGTCTATAGAAGTTATACCTCAACTATGTAAAGTTACGAGGGAAGTGACTCTTCATTTGGGTTTCTTTATCTTGTGTTAGGCTCAAGTTAATGATGATAGGACCTCCAGTGCTGGGAACTAGGGATGGAATTAGTAATTTTTTCTCGGCATAAAACATTATCCAAGACGTACCATTATGAATGGTAGATTTGTTCCTGATGGAGTGTATCTATCATACAGATGCCAAATAGGATGATTGATCTCATGGAGTGTGTTCTCATAGTTTTGTGTTATGGTTAGAACCTAAAAAGAGGATCCTGTTGTGGGCTATGAGGTTAAAACCTCACGAGACTTGGAGTCTGATACGAGTATATATTGTTGATTTCTGAGATTCCCTGCGGTTTTGTCACATGACGGGGTTGAAACCCCTTATAGACTAAGCTAAATTTTCATTTATTGGTGAGGATGGTTTGATATGGATTTTCTCTCTCAATTGGGGTTCCCTCTATCTAGGTCGAGTGGAATTTTTCATTTTAGTTTCTCCCTTTTTCTTTTGGGGTTTTGGGGTGCCTACTAAGTATTTTTATACTAACCCCTACACAGGCTTTGTATGCACATGTTTTGTTCCTTGTGCAGACCACATACCTTTCAGCAGATTCCACTAAGGACCCGAGGTAGATAGAGCTTAGTGAGCTAGACAGACTGAGGTGTTTATCAGAGCAGGGATGAGGAGATTTCCGGTAGTTGTAGTTGACATTGATCCCCTACTTCTGAGAAGGTTAGACACTTTTATAGTTTTCTTGGGAGAGATTTGTTTTTACCTTATTTCAATTTTAGTAATTCTATTTTAATATGGTTTTGGGATATAGATGTATGCATACATTGGTTACTTAGTGGTTTTTACATTTAATCATTTGGTGAGCTTGGAGATGTGTGTGCGTGTACAAGTGTATAGGCAATTCCTCCCATGTTAGTGATATTCCTACTTGGTGCTAGTCACCAACCCCTGTCCTATTAGAGGAGAGATTGGGGATATGATGCCCTAGCCCCATCAGGTTAGGTCATTACATTCATGGTGATTCATAAAATTTATAGGTAGAAAATAAAATACACCGTTCAAGGAGACGGTAGGCTATACGTACACATGAATGATGTTTTCATTTTCTTATCATATTAAAATAAAGAAAATCATATAATATATTATCAGTATAGAATCATTTTTATTTTATATATATCATCTATATTCACAAAATTCCTCCTCATTACCATCCATTTGAAATATAAATGAAAAACAAATCACATCACATCGTGGAGATGGTAAGCCATACGTACACATGAGCGACATTATCATTTGCCAAAAGATTAGGTGGAAAAATGTAGTCATGATATTATCATTTCAGAAGTATAACTATGTAATAAATATCATATATAAATATTAAACCCATCATAATTCTCACTCTTAAAATATGGTGATATAAAATGAATTGTATCACTACGTGGAGATGATAAGCCATACGTACGCATGAGTGATACTTTCATTTCTTATTTGATGGGAAAAAGTATTTATATTGGTGTGTTCATAATAATAATAAAATTTAATTATATAAAGGAAACTGAATTTTTTATTTTATTATATATATCATAGATTTACAGAAGGTATATAAGATTATAAAAAGCGAGTGTTCAGTCAGAGCGATTACATCTTCTTCGAAACAACTCCTTTAGTTATCCTCTAAAGGACTCAAGAGTTGGTATTTTGGGAAGACCATAACCTATAGAATATGTATAGGGAAGTAGAGAAGATAAATTGATAGAGTTTTTTTTGAGAAATAAGGATCAAAGTGATGTATTAATTGAGGGAGGAGGTTCCATTTAATAATTGAGGTGAGGGGCACTTTTAGAATATCCAAAACTATTAATTTATAATAAATTCATTATTAATCCAAATACCTCAAAAAAGAAATGGATTAGAAGATAAGATGAGATAAGGTTGTAATATCATAAAAAATATATTTTAGAGAAGTTTTGGTATTATTTTTAACCCATCCATTTTTATTAACCCTTAGTTAACCAATTTTATTTTTAACTAAGGTAAAAACTTTCTCAATATTAAAAAGTTGTAATTTTTACTTATGTGATATATATTAGACCATAAATGAACAATTTATAACATTTAGACCAAATTATAATTAATTTATATTTTTAAATATGTTTAATGATTTTCAATAATTTAATAAAATATTATTTTGATAAAATATCATTAGAATCAATTTTGAAACTATTCATTATTAGTACTTTTAAAAATATCATGATAATAAGTTAGCTTTTAACCAAATATTTTATTATTTACCTATTAATACAAGGAAATATATAAATTTTTTTGATCACGTTAATTATTTGAAATTTATTTATTTTATTATTTTTGGTGACATTTAATTTTATTTCTATTAATTAAATAATTACCGCATCAACATTTTTAAATTATTTAATATACTTATTTGTTAAAAATAAAATACCATGATAAAGATAAATTTTCTATATTTCATAATAATAATTATAGTTAAATATAAGTTTTGGTCAACTATATATTAAAAATATTATATTATTTAAAACATGAATGTGACATATTTTAATTTTCATTAAACAAGATTTTATAAATACCATAATCTCATACAAGTGGCCCAAAAACTCAAAAATAATATCATATCATGAAACTATGTTTATTAAGTTAAGTATTTATAGTTATATTCGTTCATAACATAATTTTTCCCCTTGTGGACACATAATATATATTGAAGACAAAAAAGTGACTTTTTGTGACTTTCTATGATTTAAATATTATAAAAGTAATTTCCCTGAAAAGTGTCCATTACATGAATTAATTTAGATCCTTAGATGTTAATGGTTTATTTTTATTCATCCAATAAAATATTTTTACATGTTAGAGTTATTTTATAGTCTTTATCATTTTATTTTTATCCAAAATTACCCAATTTACCTTTTAACATGGTAACAAAAGTTATCATGATTGCTATTAATATTGGAAAAAAATAAAAGAGAACTATTGAATAAATTTGGGAATTTTGAATATATATTTGGAATTCATTGTTAAAAATTCAAAACATTTAATTTTAAGAATTTAATTTAAAATAAAACTAGAAATATGCCACAAAAAACCATTTTTTCAAAAAAATGCCCTTTTTAAAATATAATTTTTTATAATAAATTCACGTATAAAATTATTTTAAAAATAAAAATTGATTTCTTTTAAATTAAAATAAACTAATTAATTTTTAAAACTAATCAAAAACATAATTTTACATTGTAATTACTTTAATAGAAAATACAGTTTTCAATAAAAATCAGTATTTTCACTATTCATCAAAAGATGAAACTTTTCAAAAAAAAACCCAAAAGTTAAACCAAAGTAATTTTTGATATTATAATTTCAAAAGAGAAGTTTAATTTTGCAAATATAATTTATAAAATTTTCAAAAATTATAATTTTAACAAGTGTACCATCAAAAGGCGGAAAAACAGCCTTTTAAAAAAATACTTCTTTTTTTGCATAAAATTACATTTGTTCTTATATACTATCTAGAAAACACATAATATTAATGTTAAAATTTATATTTAATATTATATATATATTAAGTTAATATAATCCAATAAAAGTGATTTTTTTATTTATTAGTATAAAACACACTTGTGCACATTTAAATAATATTTTCAAAAAACATTTTTTATTTTAAAATTAATGGTTTTAAATTAATTTATAATTAATTGGTAAAATAATTATATATAAATTTCTAATAAATAATTTTACAATTTAGTTAATCATTTTCATACTCAATATTCTAACGACAAGTTTATAATTTTTATGTTTACATAATTATAATAATAAAATGATTTTTCGAAGAAACTTAGTGTTGCGTATAATGCATGCTAAGACAGTGTTGTGTGTAATGTTAGACATAAAAAAAATATTTCATAAAAATATTAGGGTGTTACATTCTAACCCCTTTAAAATGAATTTCACCCACTAAATTCGTCTGAGTTATCAATGGTTTAATACTTAAAAAGTTTCTTTCATAGGAACCCGCATCATAAAAATAAATACTAAATATTCCGTTTAAAAAGGAAAGTTAAAAACATAAAAGTTATACAAAGTAACTCATAACTAGATTTACAAATAGAAGAACATATGTGTAAATTTAAAACATGAACATGGAAGATAATTACAAATATCAAGTTTGGATGGATAATGATATAGAACCTGGTCATTATAAAGTTAATCATCAAAAAACAATAAATATGCGATGATCTAAGGGACTATTTAATTCATTGAAAAAGAAGGTACTAGGATAAAAGTTATTTTTTTCAAGATCCTTTCTCTAGAGTTGAATAATTTTCATTATAATAAATATTTACTTGATTTCACTACATTTCATAAGTATAATCTCATCCTTTTTTACTCCTTGGTCAATTTCCACTTCATCTATTATTCCACAAAATGAAGGTTAAATTTTCATTGCTAAAGTATTATCAAATCATGACATCCATAAATATAATGATAGGTCATTCCATTTGTCTTTATTTAACATCACAAAAAAAGGTTAACATAAGTTATCTAACATGAAAAAAAACTCATTTGGAGAGATAATAATTTAATATTTAAAACCTCATATAAATTTCAATGTAAAAAATATCATAAATGGTTACCTTTATAATTCTTCAAATAGATTATAATCCAAAACGTTTAAAAAAAGGTAAATATCTTTCAAAAATCAACTTATCTTTATTCCACAAAACAACTTGATGTAGATCTTAATTGTCAAACAAAAAACATACGAATACCATTATCATGTATTCTATTGAAATATAGTAATAAATTTAATTACCATAAAACCTTAGTGAAAACATGAATTATTTAAAAAATTAACTCTTTCCTCATACCATAAATCCAAAAGAATCACTAAACTCAATCCATGATTTCATAAACCACCTTTTCATCATATCAGTTCCAAGTTCAAAAATACTATCCCATTTATTTGATCACAATAAAACATCTCTTTATCTCATTATTGTCCCAATATTATAAACATATTAATGATTATATTTCTCTTACTCATGTGTTCCCAAAAAATATCACCTTACCACCTTAATAAATTTTCATGGTTAACATTACCATTAAAAATATACTTTCAAATACTTACGGAAAAACTATAGTGGAACAATACTTATATGTTTCATTATTATATAATACCATAAAATTAATTATAAAATATTATTCTTTATTTATAATACATAAACATGAAATAATTCCACTATTTTCTCAAACCATTAACCAAGATTAGTCATTTTATTCCATAAAACTTATTTAACCTCATATATCATTTGTAGTCCCTTCATCATCTGAAATATAACTATTACTCATACAACCTTGCTAATGAGCTTTCCCCCTAGGGAATCAATTTTCAGAATATCCTTACAAACCACATTTACAACATTTAACTATAATTGATTCCTTATTAATACCATTATCCTTGTCTATTGTGTTAACTAAACTTTTTTTCCATTGCAATTACTTGATTTGGGTCATTATTTTCGACACCTAAATCATTTTCCAATTCTATTGAAACATTCTACTTGATGCCTCTTACCACATGATTTACATTAGGAAAATTGAACTTTATTTCCTCTATAGTAACCATGAAAATATATATTTCTCTTATTATATGGGTGAACAAAACTCACAAAAGTTGAGATTATTGATCATATTATGAGATGATGATTAGAAATAATCACAATGTCCTTCACTCCAATAATAATTAAATTTGACTTCTCATCTATACATTTTCTATAACCTTCAACATTAATCATGTTCCTTATAGTTCCTTCTATTCATTTAAACCAAAATTATAGAGTTAGTAACACTAATCATAGTGGGGAAACCACATAATAAAGGGAAAGTACTTTCAATATTTAACATATTTGTTTTAATCCTAGGTTATTCACGATCAATATCAAAGTTATAGAATTGTAACCATATACAGAATTAAAATTAGAGATGTTACTAGGGTTTTCTCATCTTTTATTCTAAAGGTTTATTAAAACTTTTCTCTAATACCAACTATAACGACCCATCCTTAATGTATATAGACATTCCATCATTTTTTTGGAATACACAAACACTAACCCAAAGACTGTATTATTTTAGAGCCTTTGTAAACTTGGAACATAACTTATAATTTATTGAAAGATCTTAAATATCTCCCATAGAGATCTTACCTTTAGTGTTCCTACCAAAAACCTTTATTTATAACATGGGGAAAAGAAATATATGAAAAGGGTGAGCTCAGATGCTCATTAAGGGTAAAGAAGAGAGATATTAATCCTAAAAAAACAAAAGGGTATAATAATATGAGCATAAAATTTGAAAATTATACCTTGCATGTCAAATATAATAATCTTGAGTCATATAATAAATCAAACAAATCTATAAGACATGAATCATAAAAGAATAACTTTGGCATAAAACTTGGAATTTTGGAAAACACATAAGCATAATAAATCATTTCATTAGTAGTCAAGGTTCTTTTCCAAGACTATCATAGTGGAATGGGTTCACTCTCCTAACCATAATAGTATTAAAGGTTCACTCTGAAGATTATCATGGATGAAAAAGTGATTTAATAAAACAGTTTCACTTCCCGTTATAGTCATGTTTGAAACGAGTTCAATCTCTGTTCCAATCATGTCTATATCATGAGATATAATATAAATTACCAATTCATTAGAGGGAAATATATTTACAAACTATCACATAATGGGAAATATATATATTTGTTCCAAAATAATATAAATCATATCAGAACCCATGACATGAAATGGGTTTCATAAAAATAATTCAATCGTAACATAACTCATAAAAAGAAATGGATTTCATAAATATCATTCCATCATAAACATAACCCATAACTAATAATAATAGACATATTATCCTTTAAAATAGCCTCAGTAAAGAATAGGTAACATTAATGAATGTTATTTTATATGGAAAATAATTTTTAGGGATCACTTTAAAATAATTCTTAAGGAAAATATCCTTTCGGATTTGAAAGCATTTTCTTTTCTTAAAATTCCAAAAAATTTTAAAAGAAAACATTTTATTTGAAAATAAATTTATAATGTTGTAAAGTAATCTTCAAGTAATTAAAAAAACATGATAATGGAAGTCTATATTCATTCCATATAAGTTAAAAACATTACTTCCATATATTTGTTTCAGTAAAGTCACAAAGAGCCTTGTTTTGAAAATGACAAAAATATTCTTTTCAACCCATTTTGTAGAAAGTCAAAGAATGGGATTTTTTTTTGAAATTTTCATATGATAATATTAAAAATATTTTTGAAAACATTTTTAGAGTACATATACATGGAAGATAAATATTCCTTAAAGGTGATTTAAAATGAAACAATCTTTGTTATTGATGAGATTGTGAACTAAACACTTATCAATTTGTAATCAGTAGAATTGTATGGAACATAAAAAGAATAAGATTATATGGATATGAAAATAAAAAAATATTTAGAATAATACTCATAAAATAAATTCACAGTTAGTATATACATTACACAAAAATAAATAATTAGTGTATAAATCATGTGTCCCACAGAAATAAAAGGTTGACAGAAATCCCATACCTTAAGTCTTAGCTTCCTTTGTATATGTTCAAACCTTCTTTATAATAAATATAAGTTTATTATAAATCTACTAGAGAACCATATTCATACATATAATATAATATATGATTTACTTTTGAATTTATAGTACTTATGAATTTATAGTACTCACTTATTAACAATTCCATGTTAAAGTTATGTTTCACGTAATAACCGATTTGCTTTTCATACAAGTTTTAACCTGTTATCATTGGTCCTCTTAAAAAGATCATGATTTCATCATATCTAGATTAATAAACATGATATAAACATCACATATATATTTATTACATATTTATTCATTGTGATTCCTAAAACATAAAGGTAAAAAATAAAATACACTGTTCATGGAGATGGTTGGCCGTACGTACACATGAACGTTATTTTCATTTTCTTGTCATATTAAAGGAATTAAAATTATATGATATATTATCATTAAATAACAATTTTTATGTTATATATACCATATAAATTCATAAAATTCATCATTATTTCCATCCATGTGAAATATATATGAAAAACGAATCACATCACATCGTGGAGATGGTAAGTCATACGTACGCACAAGCGACATTATTATTTCCCAAATGATTAGGTGGTAAAAAGGTAGATATGATATTATCATTCCATAAGTATAATTATTTCATAAATATCATATATAAATATTAAACCCATCATAAGTACCATTCATAAAATATGGTGATGGAAAATAAATTGCATCGCTACATGGAGACGGTAAACCATACGTACACACGAACGATACTTTTATTTATTGTTTGGTGGGAAATGGGATGTATGGTGGTTTGGTAATAATCATAATAAAATTTCAGAATATTTAATATGATAAATTTATTATTTTATGATATATATTATAGGTTAATATGATGTATAGAAGAGTATAAAAAGAGAGTGATCAGTTAGAGCGATTACCTATTATTCTAAATGGATCCTTTAGATATCCTCTAAAAGACTCTAGAGTTGGTATTTTGGAAAGACCAGAACTTCTAAAATGTGTATAGGGAAGTGGAGAAGATAATTTGGCATAAATTTGTAGAGAAATAAGGCTCAAAGTGATGTGTATAATTGAGGGAGGAGGTTCCCTTTTATAATTGAGGTGAGGGGCACTTTTGGAATCTCCAAAAATATTAATTTATGACAAATTAAATATCAATAAAAATACCACAAAAGGATATTTATTTAAAGAAAAGATGATATAAGTTTTTAATATTATTAAAAAATAAATTTTATACAAGTTTATTATTATTTTTAGCCCTATCATTTTGATTAACCCTTAATTAACATAGTTTAATTTTAACTAAGGTAACAAATTTTTCAATATTAAAAGGTTTTAATGTTTTAATTATTTAATGAAAATTAGAACCCCAATGAATATTTTAAAAAAAATTAGAAAATATTATTATTATTTTTTATTTTTAAATATGTTTCATGATTTTTAAATAATTTAATGAAATATTTTTTGGATAAAATTTCAATATTGTCCATTTTTATACTATTCATTATTTTAACTTTTAAGAATATCAAGATAACTTGTTAACTTTGAAAAAAATATTTTATTATATCTCTATGGGGGAATGTTAATCTAGAAAATTAATTGATCCCATTAATTATTTCCAATTTTTTTTATTTTAATATTTTTATTAACATTTACTTTATATTTCTATTAATAAAACAATTACCGCATCGGCATTGTGTAATTATTTAATATATTTATTTTTTCACTAAGAATTAAAAATAAAATACCATGATGAATATTAATATTATAAATTTCATAAGAATATTTATAGTTGAATATATCTTTTAGGGAACCCTATTTTAAAACTACTATGCTATGTAAAACATGAATGTGGCATCTTTAAATTTGTATTAAATAGGATTTTTTAAATACCATTATCTCATCTAAGTGACCCAAAAATTTAAAAATAAATTTATATCCTGAAAATGTGTTTATTGTGTTAAAATTTTATAGTTATATTCATTTATAACATAACTTTTTAACCACATGGACACATAAGGGATATTAATGACAAAGAAGGTGACATTTTGTGACTTTCTTTGATTTGAATATTATAAGTCATTTTCATGGAAATGTCTCGATTACATGAATTAATTTAGATCATTTGGTTTTAAGGGTAAAATTTTATTCATCCATTTTTTTCATTTGTTAAAATTTTTTATAGTCTTTTTTATGTTATTTTTAACCTAAATTAACAAATTTACCCTTTACCATGTTAATGAAATTTACCATGGTAATTATTCATTTTGGCAAAAAATAAAAGGGAAATATTAAATAAATTTGGAACTTATGAATATAAATTTAGAATCAATTTTTAAAAATTCAAAACATAGATCTTTTTGAATTTTATTTAAAATAAAATCGATGAAATTCCATGAAAAAGAGTTTTTTCAATAAAATTCTTTTTTTAAAACATAAAGTGTTTTTATAATAAATTCATCTATAAAATTATTTTCAAAAACCATAAATATATAATTTTAAATTAAAACAAATTAAGTAAAATTTAAAACTAATCCAAAACATTATTTTACCTAATAATGACTTTAAAAGAAAATACAGTTTTCAATAAAAAAACAGCATTTTTCACTATTCATGAAAAGATGAAATTTTTCAGAAAAACTGAAAAATTCAACCAAAGTAAATTTTGATATTAATATTTCAAAGAAAAAGTTTATTTTTTCAAATATAATTTATAAAATTTTCCAAAACTAAATTATTAACAAGTACTCCCTCAAAAGGTGACAAAACTGTATTTTTATAAAAATACTTCTTTTATACATAAAATTGGGTTTGTTCTTATTTCAGGTCTAGAAAACACATAAGAGGAATGTTAAAAATTATATTGAATATTAGATATATATATATTTCATTAATATAACCTAAAAATAGTTTTTTTATTTATTAGTATAAAACACACTTGTGCACATTTAAATAGTTTTTTAGAAAAACATTTCCTTTTATTTTAAAAAAGGGTTTACATTCATTTATAATTAATTGGTCAAATAATTATATATACATGTGTAAACAATAATTTAATAATTTATTTAATCCTTTTCATACCCTCCATTCTAACAGATAAGTTATAATTATCTTGTTTAAATAATGATAGTAATAAAATGATGTTTCATAGAAACTCAGTGTTGTGCGTAACACAAGCTAAGCCGGTGTTGTGTGTAATTTAAAAAAAAATATTTCATAAAAATATTAGGGTGTTAAAATATTCCTTCCCAATCATGCACATTTTACTAAAAAAGTATCCTACACCAGTGGGAGTAGTTATTAACTAGAGTTTCATCTTACATTAGTGATGATAACCCATATGGAACTAGTTAGAGTGGTATCGTAACTACTCCATCCTAGATAGTGACATACTAACTAGAAGTTAAATAGGCTAGGTAGAGTGGTAAAATAACCTATAATAGGTACTTTTTCTAGAAACCCTCTTAAATACCCAAGTTATTCCCACGTAGTTTTACCTAAATCAAAGTGCATTAAAAAAAATTCATAAAAAAGTTCATAAAATAGGACCTTCCCAACAATACAATATTAATAAATATAATAAGTTCATACATATTTATTTCATACTAAAATGTGGAAACAATGGAAAAAACGATAAAACATATAAGAATCACACTGATTAAAAAACATACATTTAACCAAGGAACTCCTTCCTAAAAATACTTTAATGAATCATTACATTACTTATCAAAAAAATACATAAAAAACAATTACACTTATTTCATTTGAAAAATTGACTTGTGATTTATAGTAACACCATGTTTGCATCAATATCATTAGTACGTAAATTTTACACTTAAAATAACTTCACTCTATATATAATAAAATAATATAAAAACCATTAAATAATTTCTAAAACATCAACATAGATATTGTTATAAAAATACACTTGGAGTTGCTTTTAGGTTGTGTTTATTGATAAGGTAGTTTAAGAAACCATTAATTAATCTTATTAAGTTAAGAGGAATTCATATCTAATCTATGGGGATGTTTTGAAGTGATTTTTGTGAAATTTGGTTTGTATAATAATCTCTAAATTGGAAAATTCCTGAAGCCTAATCACATTTCATAATACTTATAGATTTCATAAGACTTTGGGTGGACTTGAGATTTAAAAATTTATAGATGATTCCCCATGTTTTTAAGAACCTATATATTCTTTTTAATACTTTAACCTATATTTCATTATATTTATTAGTGAGATATGCAAGGATTTTGGTTGGAAATTTTGGGGTCTTCTATATTTCAACAAGACTTCATTTCATAAGACTTTGTGTATTCTATAATAGTTTTTTGGATAAAGATATAATGGTTCTTGATATTTATTCCAAAGGAGTTAATTCATTGATAGGAGTGTATTCCAATTCTATATACACAAAGGTGATGACATGTAAATCCCCACATGCCATGTGGGAAAAACTTCTAACAATAATTAAGGTGATTACAAGGTATATGAAGTTATGTTTTAGGTATTATGGAACAAGTATGTGGACTTGGGAATGCACCTAAATGATATCATTAATGCATTATTTGATTGAGTGAACATCATTATGGAGTAAATTCATGGACTTGAGAAAACCAGGATGATATAAAAATCATTAAGAGGATTCTGTGAACAATACCATCATGTTTCAACCCAAAAGTATTGGCACTCAAATAAAAATATCTAATGGAAGTTACTTTGGAAAGTCTTCGCAACACTCTCATGGTATGAAAATAAGGAATAAGGACAATTATTCCATGAAAAAAGTTAACTCTAAATAAGATGTATTAAAAGATATAGAGAAAATCACAATTTAGGATGATTCCAAGGATAAGGATATTGATGAGGTTATGTTATTTCATTCATAAAATATCAAAAGGGTAAAAGGAAAATTCAAATTTAAACTTACAATTTCTTACTTTTAGTGTGATAAAGTTGGATATGACATTATAAGATATCTAGATAAATTCTACCATGATTAAAGAGAAGAATATTCTATGAAGAAAATTTTTAAGAGTGAGAAAATAAAGAGAAGAACATAGACGCAAATTCTTAAAAAAACTTACTTTCTCTAGAAGATGACAGATTGAAAGAAATGGAAGTGGATACAGTTGAGGGATACATAGATCTTAGTGAGGAATTTCGGGAATATTTAATTTATTTTACACATGTGGAGTATAACAATGATTAAGGTGCTTAATTCAAGGGAATATTCAACCTTGAGGAAGAATTAGAAGTTTCTATTGAAGAAATTTATGTTTAGGGGGATAAGTCTACGAAGTAAAATGGAGTGGTGCATGAATCCAAAATTTATATATAGTAACAACATGAATAAAATTTTTAGTTGATAGTTATAATTGAATGACTTAATATGAAAATTTTGAGAACACAAAGAAATAAGTTAATATTAAGATCAAAATTGAAGAGAAAAACAAGATCATTGATGAGTGGGATGATTATATGAAAGATCATATCCAAAGAGTTAGGGGACTTGAAGGGAGAAGTCATGATGATGGGATGAAAGCTTTATGATAAAGATAGAGTTGTAACCCTTGACATGAATTTAGGAAGTTTGAGTGCACCAGATTCTAAAGAAGCTAAAAAGGTACAGGTGGAGTCAATAGAAAATTTATTTACTTTCCCACAAGTGAATCATTTCAAAGATAAAGGTAAATACATTTTTTAGATTTATTATAATAAAAAATAAATAATATTTAAAGAAAAACATTAATCATACACTTCTTATAAGAAGGTTGTTTTGAGAAACTCATAGAAGAATAAAAAATCTATAATTGGAGGAGAAAATACACACATTGATACACTATGTATCAGAGTTTATTATTTTGTAAATATAGGGTACAAAAAATATATGCTTTCTATATTGAAATTGAATTTTGAAGCTCAATAGAAACAAAAATTGACAATTATAATTTTCTATACTTGGTATGTGTTTAACTACTATTATTTTTTTTGTGAAGGATACAAACACAAATCTTTAAACTTTTCATCCAGGGTACACATAAATATGCCAAAGGATACCTAAAGAATGGTATCATAGTAGCTTGAAGCATCATCAAATGGGATGGAAAATCCTAATAAATATAAAAAATTATAAGATGAATATGGTTTGATAGATCTAGAGGTTTAACAATCATATTCTCTACCAAAGGAAGTGAATCAGTGAACATGAAAAAAAAGAAAATCCAAGAAGGCCAACATTTTAAATATTTCCTTAAGATCAAGGGATTGAACTAGAATCTATATTCCACACAATCTTCATACTTCACACTCGATGAAGAATAATGAAATTTTCATAGGAATAAAGTACAATAAATATGGTGTCATTCACTTTGGAAATGGTGAAGGGATGAAGATAATTTTCTTTAATAATATTCAAGATATAGGGAAAAGACTTGAGGTTCATAGATGGCTTTTTTTAAGGTCCCAGTCACAAATCAGTAAGTGTAAGTCAATAACATGACTCGAGACATGCAATTAATTTAAACAATAAATATTTCATTATCAAATGAATATATGTCTCGATTATTATACTAGGGAAGTGAAAAATGGAGAAACTATACCTCATTGATGGAGAAAATTATATTTTTTTTCAATCTATGGAATAAGAAAATCACTTGAAAAACAAATGACTTGGTCACTTGAACCAAAATTATTTGGAGGACTTGGTGAAAAATGAAGGAGCATGGGATATCCATAAACTCTCATGTGATCAAACTCACACATGTGATACTTGTTAAAAAGGGAATACTTTTTGTAATATTTATAAGGCAAAGTAGAAGAAATTGACATGATTTCTTGAGTTAGTGCACGTTGACATGTGCAGTCCTATAGTACTTAAATACATGGATGAAAATATGTATTATGTCTTGTTCATTGATGATCAAAACACTATGGAATATCTGATGGTCATTAATCGAAAATTTGAAGTGTTTAAAAGCATTACATGTTAATGGAGAATAGAGGAGAAGATTTTTGGGATGAAAACTGTAACATCCCAGATCCAAGTGCCATGCAACGGGTGCCCCGAAACTGGTTCGCCACGTGACCTCAAGCGCATTTCCCCAAATTCCAGAGGCTGAAAACTAGCAGTGAGGGCCCAGGTCTAATAGTGGGGAAACTATGCCCTCATTTTTCAAAGTGTAGCGCAGCAGAAAGAATAAAACATACAACAACAACAGAAGCAGTAACAGTGCATATAACTGAAATGGATAACTGATAACAAAAAGGGAAACCTGCAGATATATATATATATATGAAGGTGAAACATGTCACTATTATATAGAATAGCTAGAACATGTTACACTGCAATACAATACATTACAACTAAAGTACAAGTACAGAAAAGCAAAACAGAACAGCCAATGGCATCGCGAGCCAATGCTCGATCCCATGCTCTCCTACACCCCAGCATCAATCAAGTGCCTGTATAGGGACTCTTGACCCTATCCACACATGCAGAAACACAATCTGTTTGGGCCGAAAAATCATGACCCAAACAGGGTGTGAGAAATGAATTCCCAGTAGGCACCCACCAAAGGCCCGTGCCCAACTGTGTGAAAGCATGCAACAACAGTGTGCAGTAGTAAAATGCAATAAAGTAAGCAGTACTGAAAGTAACTAACTTAACCCATTATATTTCCACTTTAATATCCATTTAATCATTTATTTAAAATATCACCACAGTGAATATTCTAAGTAAACAACCAATGTCCTCAAACACATAAACTCCTACCATCGGGTAAAGAGAAACCAACACAAGAATTTTCCCACAGGCATACGGGTATTGCCCACAGGCTCATAGTATAGTGCCAACAGGCTAATCACAACACTTCCCTCAGGCTAAACCAAGAACTGGGCCATGCCCAACATGTAACGACATAGTACACAAGAAATTCCTCTCAAGGAAATTCTACAATCATTACTTTAAAGGCATAATATAAACAAGGCATACCCTCGGGTATCCTGGCCAAATGGCTAAATAGAGGAACGCACCCCCGGGGTGGTCCTAGATCCAAGCAGCGATCCCAAACAACATTTTAATATCACATTTACATACCTATACAATTCTAGGTATTTAAAATATCCACGACCTCAGCCACACGACACCCCAAATATGGGTTCGTAGCTCAAAAACACACAAAAAACGCACGACAGTTGGAAAATAAACACCAAGCCACCTACCTTAAACGCCCCTGATCTGTATACTCAAACGACGATCCACAAATCATCCTAGAACGAGGTAGATCTGAGGTAAAATAATTCTCTCTTAAACACAAATAACTTCCCTTAGAGGAAGAATTGGAAAGAACGACTTAAGAAGAGTGGAGGGATTACCCGTGCAGTTCCAACGAGATCGTCCAAGGCAGAAACAGATTCCCGACGTGCGCCTGGTGGATCTCCAAAGCCATGACCTCCATCTTCCGCTCCTCATCCCCGTTCTAAGCCTTCCCTATGAACAGGGGAGTCTACAGCCCATTTGAAGTGAAAAAAAGTACACGGTGTGTATTTCCAAGTACACGGCGTGTACTTCCCATTTTTTAACTGTTCCTCTGGCGGCTTCCCCCCAGCGTGGCACTGTTCATCTGCCGACATGACTACACGGCGTGTCTCCTTGAGTACATGACATGTTCTGTCGCACAGTTGGCCACTGCCTTACTATTCGTCTGCCGACGGACTACACGGCGTGTAAGGGACCACTACACGGCGTGTAGTCGGTCTTTACACCCTTCGTCACCGACATGGATACACGCTCTGTGTACTTATCCCACACGTCCTAAAGTATACGACGTGTGGAAAAGGTACACGACGTGTACTTCCAAAATTTAGGATTTTCCCCCATTTTCCTTATTTTCTCAAAAACACTTAAGGAAAGGAGAAAAGAAGAAACCCGTACCTCAAAATAAGAACCGAGTTCTTACAAAAAACATCTAAGATCTAAACTAGTAATTGCATCAAATTTAATAATAAATAGGTGGAATAATATTTGAAAAATCATGATATAAGGAATTAAGTTTTAGTAGTCCGGATTCCTTAATAAAATAGAGTCCCTGAGAGGAGGAATCAAATTGTAAATAATATGACCAAAAAAATCATCATTGAAAAGAATCTCCCAATGAAATATGGCAAGAAATATATGCTCACATCATTATAAATCTCCAATTGGGTTTTTTAAGTTTAATTAAAGAGAAGAAACCCTACGAGATGTGGTATAGAAAGAAGGGAACCCTAAAGTACTTTCATATTTTTGGACTCAATAAAGAGAAGAACTATAGGTTGCATTCTCATAGAGATGAAAGTATTTTGTTTGGATATTCATTCAAAAGAAAGGTGTATAAATGATACAAAAAATGGTTTTGGAGAATTTTTGAGATCCAATACATCACTATTATTGAAAATGATTAAATTTTACAAGAAAGTGTGTGGATTTTGTAACAAAATTATGATAAAATGTCAACAGAAGGAGAAGCTAAAGTAAGAAGACAAGGGGGCATATGAGCACTACGGGAAAAACGTTTTTTTTTTGCGACGGGGAGGGGTCCCATCGCAAAAGGTTGTGCGCGAGTTGCGCACCAAAACCACATGAAGGGTATTTGCGAAGAGTTTTTGTACCTGCCGTAAATACCTGGCAACGTTTTTTTTAGTATTTGCGATGAGGTTTATCTCCCGTCACGAATAGTATGTCGACAGGTGAGTATTTGCAACAAGACCCATCACAAATACTATTTTAACTGCGGTCTCTAATTAATAGGAGGGTTGGTATTTGGGACGAGATCCGTCTCAAATAATCCCACCTATATAAACCCTCATATGATTTTTTCTCATTCCACACCTTTCTATACCCCTCTCCCCTTCTCTACATACATTTCCCCCCAATTTTTTTTTCAAAGTTTAAGATTATACATCAGATCAATATTCAAGTCTTACATCCTACAAAAATTCAGGTATTTATCATTTTCTCTTTTTAGTTAATTCATTTTCATTCACATTAGTTATAATTAATGTTAATTAACTGCAATTATATTACATTAGAATTAGATCGTTTAATTTTGCATTATTGATTATTACAAATAATTACGTGTGATTAATATTATTTAGTATTAATAAATAGTTATTATATTAACTATTATTAATATGTAGTTATTAGTATTAATTAGAAAATTTATTATTAATTAGTCGTAATTAGAAATAATTAGCTATAATTAGTAATAATTAGCAATGATTAGGAATAAATAGTAATAATTAAGAATAAATAGTAATAATTAGTAATAAATAGTAATAAATAGTAATAAATACGAATAATTGGTAATAATTAGTAATAAATACAAGTAATTAGTAATAATTAGTAATAAATACAAATAATTAGTAATATAGAGTAATAAATAGTAATAAATAGTAATAAATAATAATAAATAGTAATAATTATTAATAATTACTAATAAATAGAAGGAATTAGTAATAAATAGTAATAAATAGCAATAAATAGTAATAAATAGTAACAAATAGTAACAAATAGTAATAATTAGTAATAATTAGTAATAATTAGTAATAAATATAGATTAATTATTATAAATAGTAATCAATGGTAACAAATAGTAAAAAATAGTAAAAAATAGTAAAAAAAAGTAATAATTAGTAATAATTAGTAAAAAATAAAAATAAATAGCAATAATTAGTAATAAATACTAATAAATAGTAATAAATAGTAATAAATAGTAATAAATAGTAATAAATAGTAATAATTATAAATAATTAGGAATAATTAGTAATAATTAGTAATAATTAGTAATAATAAGTAATAATTAGCAACAATTAGTAATAATTAGAAATAATTAGTAATAATTAGCAATAATTAGTAATAATTAGCAATAATTAGTAGCAATGGGCAACAATTAGTAATAATTAGCAATAATTAGTAATAAGTAGCAATAAATAGTCATAAATAGCAATAAATAAGAATAAATAGTAATAAATCATAATAAATCGTAATAAAAAGTTATAAATAGTCATAATTTGTATTAATTAGTAATAATTTGTAATAATTAGTAATAACTAGTGATAACTAGTAATAACTATTAATAATTATAAATAATTAGTAATAATTAGTAATAAATAGAAAAAATTTGTAATAATAAGTAATAATTAGTAATAATTAGTAATAATTACAAATAATTACGAATAATTACGAATAGTTATGAATAATTATGAATAACTTGTAATAATTAGTAATAATTAGTAATAATTACGAATTAATATGAATAAATAGTAATAAGTAGTAATAATTATTAATAATTAGTAACAAATTGGAACAATTAGTAATAATTAGTAATAAATACGAATAATTAGTAATAATTAGTAATATTTAGTAATGAATATGAATAATTTGTAATAATTTGTAATAATTTTTAATAAATATGAATAATTAGTAACAAATACTAGTAATTTGTAGTAATTAGTAATAATTAGTAATGATAAGTAATAATCAGTAATAATCAGTAATAACTAGTAATAATTAGTAATAATTAGTAATAATTAGTTATAATTATAAATAATTAGTATTAAATACGAATAATTAGCAATAATTAGTAATAATACGAATAATTAGTAATAATTAGAAATAAATATGAATAATTAGTAATAATTAGCAATAAATATGAATAATTAGTAATAATTAGTAATAAATAGTAATGAATAATAATAATTAGTTATAATTAGTTATAAATAGTAATAAATAGTAATAAATAGTAATAATTTGTAATAATTACTTATAAATAGTAATAAATAGTAATAAATAGTAATAAATATTAATAAATATTAATATATAGTAATAAATAGTATTAATTAGTAATAATTACTAATAAACAGTAATAAATAGTAATAAATAGTAATAAATAGTAATAATTAGTAATAATTATTAATAAATAGGAATAATTAGTAATAATTAGTAATAAATACAAATAATTAGTAATAATTAGTAATAAATAGTAGGAATTAGTACTAAATAATAATAAGTAATAATAAATAGTAATAAATAGTGATAAATAATAGTAAATAGTAATAAATTGTAATAACTAGTAATAAATAGTAATAAATAGTAATAAATAATTATAAATAGTAATAATTAGTAATAAATACAAATAATTAGTAAAAATTAGTAATAATAATAATAAATATGAATAATTATTAATAAATAGTAATAAATAGTAATAATTAGTAATAATTAGAAATAAATAGTAATAAATAAAAATAAATTGTAATAAATAGTAATAAATAGTAATAAATAGTAATAAATAGTAATAAATAGTAATAAATAGTAATAAATAGTAATAATTGGTAATAATTATTAGTAATTAGTAATAATTATTAATAAATAGTAATAAATAGTAATAAATAGTAATAAATAGTAATAATTAGTAATAATCAGCAACAATTAGTAATAATTAGTAATAATTAGTAATAAATTGCAATAAATAGTAATAAATAGTAATAATTCATAATAATTAGTACTAATTAGTAATAATTATCAATAATTAGAAATAATTAGTAATAATTCTGAATAATTAGTAAAAATTAGTAATAATTATGAATAATTAGTAATAATTAGTAATAATTAGTAATGACTAATTATAATTAATAATAATTAGTTACAATTAGTAGCAATTTGTAATAATTTGTAATAAATAGAGATAATTTATAATAAATAGTAATAAATATGAATAGTTAGTAATAATTAATAATAAATAGTAATAAATAGCAATAAATAGTAATAAATAGTAATAAATCGACACAATTTCTATTAAAGTAATAATTTCTAATAAATTGACACTATTTATAGTGGATTGGTGAAAAATATTTTTCCCAAAGACTAATCTCCTTACAAAATTTCTCACACTGAAATAACAATGAAAAATATGCTCCCATATATAGATATCTATTTTATTACGCACGAGAATGGAATGAAGTGTGGTGAGGCCTCTCGACTCTCCATTCTTGAGCATATGAAAATGGATATGGATAAGTTAGAGAAGATTTTTCCCAATGATTTCAATCGGAGAAAGTTTCAAGGAGATGATCTGTCGAACAAAAGAGGTGCTTTTTCCTTATAACTAATCTCCTTGTAACTTTCTATCACTGAAATCACTATGAAAAAACTGCTCCAATGTACAAATATCCATTTTTATATGCACGATAATGGAGAGCAGTACAATAAGGCCTACCTAATCTCCATTCTCGTGTATATGAAATTTTATATTAGTACGTCACAAAAAAAATTTCATTGTGATTTTAGTGGGAGAAAGTTGTAAGGAGATGAGTTGTTGGTAAAAAGAGAAACCACCAATCCATTGGAAATTGTGCCACTCGTAATTTGTATAAATTACCTGTAATTACTAATAATTTTTGTTAATTAGTAAAAATTATTATAAATTAGTGTAGATTAGTATAAATTTTATAAAAAATATTATAAATTACTATGAAATAATAAAAATTATTATTAATTTCTAGAAAAGTGAATTTAATAATGTTCTCTTTTTTGGATAGTTTTTTCCATGTATCTAATTATTAAAAAAACTAATTATTTTATATTTTTAGAGAAATATGGAATAAAGAAGTTGAAAAAAGTCCTTATTAGATTATTATAGTTGGATAAATCAATGTAAGAATCCAAACGGTCCTAGTTTAAATCTTGTATATATTGAGGGCACTGAATCTTTTTTATCATTTTCATCATCAAAACTAGAATTTGTTTTAGAAGGAAAAATTATGTATCCTTGTAAAAAATGTACTCTGAGGAAGTTTGACACATTTAAAAACATTGGGGTTCCTCTATTGCATTTTGGTTTTCAAATAGATTATGTTTTTTGGTATCAGCATGGTGAAAACAGTTCTAGAGAAGATACTAATAATTTGTTTCTAAATCCATCACAGTTTCAAAAGTTAGTACATGATGTGGAAGGTTTGTATTTTCAAATAAATGAAACTTAGGATGATATTTATTTAACTCCTGAGTTGTAACCATCTCAATTTTATGAGTTATTGAGGTCTGTTGAGGATGCCTTATATCCTAGTTGCAAGATAAGAAAATTTGAAGCGGTTACAAAATTTATGGATATTAAATTAGATAATGGATTTTCAAATAGCTGTTTTGATCAAATATTCTCTTTGGTTAAAAAATTATTACCTGAAGGAAATGTGTTTCTTAAAGATTTATATGAGAGAAAGAGGCTAGTTTGTAATCTGGGTCTTGGTTATCAAAAGATTCATCCATGTTTGAATGATTTCATCTTATATTATGCTTAAAATGACCCGTTATATAGTTTTCCTACATGTGAACAATTGTGGTATAAAGAGAGTAAACTAGGGAATTCTAGATTGATTCCTAAAAAATAGTTGAGATATTTCCCTATTACACCTTGATTTCAGTATTTATTTATGTCTCAGAACTCACTCACATTGATGTCATGGAAAAAAACAAATATTTTAATCGATAGAAGCTTAAATCATCTCTCTGATGGTGATTCATGGAAATTTTTTGACTAAGTGCATCCGTTTTTTTTTGTTTTAGAAGCTCGAAACATGTGATTGGGTCTTTCTAATGATGGTTTTGATCCATTTGGTTCTTACGGTAGTTAGTATTCATGTTGGATTGTCCTTATAAATCCATATAGTTTACCTCCTTGGATGTTGATAAAGGATCCATAAATATTTTTGACCTTATTAATTCTAGGACAACTGAAAAAGAATATCGATGTTTATTTGAAACCATTGATTGATGAGTTAAATTCATTGTGGAGTAATGATGTCAGTCTATATGATGCTGATGTGAAACAAAATTTCCTACTAAAATCTATATTGATGTGGAAAATTAGTGACTTACTAGCATAATTCATGTTATCTCACTAGAGTACACATGGTCCAAAATCATGTCTGTACTGTATGAGATACAACAAAGCATTTATGATCATCAGTGAGAAAAAACCTTGTTTTTTCGACTATTATAGTATATTACTTCCAATTAGTCATCCTTTTGAGAGGAAAAAAATATCATTTCATAAAAGGAACAATTTAAAGAGTTGTAACTCCAAAAATTATCTCAAGTACATAGTTAAAATAAATTGTCTCTTCATTACCTCCCATCACATTTGGGCCAACAATAAAACAAAAAAAAAATTAATGGCTTTGAGAAAGAACACAGTTGGATGAGACAAAGAATTTTTTGGGATCTACCATATTGGTCTGATTTGTTGGTCTTTCACATCTTGGATGTCATGTATATTGAGAAGAATTGTTTTGATATTTTATTTCAAACTATTTTGGATACAATAGGTAATACCAAAGATAATGTAAAGGCACAATTAGATCTTTCCTAAATTTGCAAGTAGTTAGAACTTGAACTATTTGAAAATGTCAGATCATAGAAGTTAATAAAGACAAAATCATATTATACATTATCCAAGAAAAATAGATTATTATTTTGGTAATGGATTTTAGATTTGAGACTTTCAGATGGATATGCTTCCAATTTGGGAAAATGGGTTAGAAGTGGTCATGTTACCGAATTAAAAAGTCATAATGGTTATGTTATAATGGAAAGAATTATTCCAATTAGATTAAGAGGTTTGTTTAATTATACGATTTGGGCTACGATAATAGACATATCATATTTTTCTGAGACATTTTTTCAGAAACAATAGACTACGATGCACTAAGAATATTGCAAGAAGATACTGTTTTAATTTTATGTAAACTAGAAAAAATCTTCCCGCCAACTTTTTTTGACGCAAAGGAACATTTGACATTACATTTTACTCATGAAGAAAAATTTAGAGGTCTGGTATAGTTCTGATGGCTATACCAATTTGATAAATTCATGTATAAATTGAAGAAAAAAGTACATAATAAATCATCAGTTGAAGGCTCAATTTCATATTTTTATTTTCATGAGGAATTTTTTTTCTTCTTCTCTCATTATTTTCAAGATGAATATACCTCAAAACACAACTACATGGGCCATAATGAGGGAAATTTTGATGATGAAATGAGAAATCAATTATCAGTTTCTTATCCTCCTGAACATGGATTTAGTGGAGTTCATGAATGATGGATTTTAGACGATGAAAATCACAGAGCTCATACATATGTTCTACTGAAATGTGAAGAAATAACACTATTTGTACTCTAAGTTCTTAGATAACTTATTCTATAAAATTTATTATAGTGAACTAATATTACTTTATTTGTAGGTTATATGATAATCCTATCAAGAAACAACTTCCATAAATTACAACAACTACCTTTGAAGAATATCAACAAAATAATTTTCCCACTGGTTTCAAAAACTGGTAAAATAGATTATTTATGGTTTAAAATATAAAATCAATTCATTACCTGTTATATTGATAAATTTTTTACAATTTTTTAGGTATATTAATATGTTGATAAAATTAATAATCAATTTTGTGAATTGAGTAACCCACTATCCAAAATGGTTAAATCTTATATTGCATATATGGTGAATGGTTTTAGATTTCATACATGCGGATATGGGGAATTAAAAAAAATTAATAGTAGTGTTTTCTTGAGAGGATATCATAATAGATAAATTGAATTTGACTTTTACAATATGATGGAATAAATTACTAAACTGTGTTATATGGGACAAAATTACAAAATGATGTTTAAATGTCAATGGTTGCATACTGATAGAGGATTTCATGTTCATATGATCCATGGAATCATTTATATTAAATATAAGATTATTCTTGTAGTAAATGAACCATTTTTATTGGCTCATCAGAAACATCAAATTTATTGTGCAAATTATTGTGCTACTTCAAGAGATTTGGATGATTTGTGGAGCATAATAAAAATGAAATATCCGGAAAATTAGTTTTTCTCAAAGTGAATCTGGTTCCATTGAAGTGTAGGGAATTGAAATATTTCAAGTGACCAGTCTAAATATATATTTTTTATGAAGAGAAAATAATATCAATGATGGCACCCCATAGTTAAGGGTCGACGGTGTGTCACACCCCGACATGTGCGTTTATTTTATTTTATGATTTCTTTGGCTTAAATTATTTTTGCTGTGGTTCGTGTTCAGTATCGGACTAGATTTTTGAGTTTTTGTTAAAAAGTGCACTTCTTGACGCGACGTCGTGGGGCGCGTGAGCGGAGACTGTTCTGGAAGCCCCGCGCGTCCCTGCCCGGTGTTTTTGCGCATCCCGTTGTCTTTGAAAAATTTTAAATAGAGTCTTTATATTTAACGCTCACATCTATTATTATAAGTTAATAATTATTTTTATTATTTAAGACGAAGTGAATATTTTTTTTATCATTTGTATTTTAATTATTATTATTTTTATCATTATGTTATAAATAAATAATTAATGAAATCGTTAGTGTTGCAGACACTATAATCATTATTAAAAATGATTTGTTATTGATCTTTATTATTGTTATTATTATTATGGTAATTTATTATTACTATGATTTTGATTTGCTTAATTTAATTTTTTATTTATTTATTTTATCTTTTATTCTCTTTTTTCTTCTAACCCTAGCGGGCCACCCCTATATATATATATATTTATTTCTCTCCCCCGCGGGAGCCGCCACCCCCCACTCTCTCCCTTTCTCCCTCGCTCTCTCCTGGCTCCTTGCGCTGGTTCCAGCGGAGCCACTTCCTGTTCCCACCTCCGGCGCCCCAGCACCCCTGCTACCGACCTCCTCTGTCCGCCGCTGCAACCCAGTCAGCCTGCCTCTTCTTTCCTGCACAACCCGCACCCGGCGCCTCCTCTTCTTCCTCCTTCCGCAGCAGCAACCGCCGCACCTGGAACACCCCGACCTCTGCCTCCTGCCAGTCTTCCCTCTGGTGAACCCCCCCTCCGGCTGAAAGCCCTCCCGCCGGGCTCGCACACCAGGCGTGATCCAGCACCCTCAGCCCTCCATTCTCTCCTCCAACAGTTCAGCACCTTCCCCTTTTCGGTGCAAGCAACAACCCCTGCTCGCCCTCTTTCAACGCGACACCCTTACCAGCGCCTCCCTTCCCGACCTGCTGTAACCCCTCGACAACCAGCTTCTCCCGGCCACCACACTCGAGCCTCCTGCAAGCCCCCCCTCAAGCCGTAAGCCCCTCCTTTGAAATTTTCCTTTTAATTTATTTTTGCTTTTAATATTATTATTATTATTATTATTATTCTTAATATTATTATTATTACTTTTATTATTAGTATTATTATTCATATTATTCTTATTATGGTTGTTATTATTATTACTATTACTATTATTACCATTATTTTGTTATTATTACTTTTATTCTTATTATAATAATTATTATTATTTGGTTTTTACTATTATCATTATTATTACTATTCACATTATTATTGTTATTATTATTATTATTCTTATTATATTCTTATTGTTATTTTTTTATTGTTATTGTTATTCTTATTATTATGATTGTTATTATTATTTATTATTATTGTTATTTCTATTATTAATATTATTATTATTATTATTATTGTTATTATTATTATTATTATTACTAATATTATTATTATTATTGATATTATTATTAAATTTATTATTATTATTATCTGTATTATTTCTGCTTTGGCCTTTGCTCTGTAGAGAGTTATCAATTTATGTTTCTTTTGGTAGGATTATTGTTTGAGGACCCGCGCAGGGCGTTTCCGAGTGAGCGCCGTCGCCGCGCTTTAGTTTCAAGGTGAGCGTCTATTCCCGACGCTTGGTTCCGCATGCTCTGGTGAGTTTTTTTTGGATGTGTCTAAGTCCTTGATATTGATTATGCAGAGTGTTAGACCTTGACACGTGGTTTCGGACACACGTCGTGTCATCGCGCCTTGCTTCCAAGTTGTTTTGTCGTCGCGCTTTAATCTTGAGGTAGGTCCCCTTTGCACTGCTTTTAAAATTTAAGTTATATTATTTCATGCTGTTTGCGCACCCTAATTGTTCAAAATCAACATTTTATTAATTATAATAAATATGAGATAATATACGATAATTAAATTTTAATATAAGATGGTTAATTTTTAAATGGTTATTTAATGTCAAAAGGAGCCGTTTATTTTATACACGACACATGACACATCCTTTTGACGATCAGACACCCAATAATGAAAGAATGCCCGTTTGGCTTTTAAACATATTTCACGGAATACAAAATAGAGTTCTGGTTTAACGAGAATTGATTTCTTTTGAAGCATGAACAAATACTTTGGTTCGTTTGAGAAATTGCCCGGTTGGCTCTTAAAGTGATTTGGAAAAAGAAAATGGTTTGTTTTGGTGTATAAAAATATTGGCAACCTGTGAAGTAGTGTTTTGCGGGTTCTTTAAATAGTTTTAAACTGGTTTTGTTAGTGGTTGTGAACTGTATTAAATGCCCGTTTGGCACTTTATGGAAAGCGATGAAAATGTTTTTTTTATAAAAACCCTCTTAGGACGACTATCATGCCTTGGTTGCAATTAATTGTTTGGGAGGCCGAGCTTAGAGGATCCCGGGTACTTGAGTAGTAAAAGGCATGAGGTTGTTCCATGGAGTGGCTCGGGTGATGCCTGTTGTGCTTTATATATATATATGTATGTGATTGGATGCTCGGTTGGCATTAGTTGGCTCACCTCTTTTTTTCAAACACTTGAGACACGGGAATCTGGCATATTGAGAGAATATTCTAAGAACGATTGCTGCACTGGTAGGTTATGGTACTGACCAGTGGCCCATAGTAGGTAGATATATTGGGTTTATTACTATGGGATTTGCCCTCGACCTGCCTGTGAGTGGATGGTCGAGCGTTTTGTGCGTTTTGATTTCATCGTGACATGTCAATAAGGATGATTTCTCATGTATTGGTGTCTTCTGGTTTATTCTCGATCTCCTAGGTTCACCCATGTCTATTCAGCTTTTGTAGCTTGCAGTAATGATTATGATGCTCACATGTATACCTACATTTACCTTGCTGTGTGTTTTACTTTGTGCATTTCGGTGTATTGTTTTCTTTGGAAAATGGTAAATTGCTTTTGATCAGGTTTCAAAAAAATTATTTTCAAATAACAGTGTTTAATCCCCTTTGTACAAGTTTGAAAATTTAAACATCACTTTCCCCTTTTCTTGAAATGTCATTGACACTAATGAAATGAACACAAATTTGGAAATGGCCAAGGGCAATGGTTCGTACTTTGTTTTTAAGTAGAATATTATTAAAAACATACTTTTATAGATTGTAGTTCAAACTTGAAATGATGTTTCTTTTATTTTAAAGGTAGTACATTGGGAATAGATATCGGGCTAGCCTACTGAGTTTTAATACTCACGCCTATAGTTCTTTTCTGTTTTTAGTGTTTGTGCAGGCTATAGCTTGAGTGCGCTCGCCTAGGGCGACGCTTGATCGTTGAGTCGGAGAGCGACCCGCGAGGTCGCACAGAGTTTGTTCGGACGTTGTGTTCGGTTAGTTTGATTCCTGTTTGTTCATGTTTAGTCACTTTGTTTAGTTTACTTTTTTTTCTGCGCTGCTCTGTTTTATCTTTGCATTCTTATTTATTTATATTGGGTGAAATCGTTCCCACAGTCTCTAATGATGCCCTGGCGCTTGTCGCCAGCCCGGGAGGATCGGGAACGCCTCTCGGGCCATGTCGCGGACCGACTCGGGTGACCGGTTCAGGGTCGACCCGGGTTGGTTCGTGACAAAATGGTATCAGAGGAGGTTTGCTCTTAGCATACCTCACTTTTCAGAGCGCCCTTTGTTATTTGGTATGTCAAGGTAGATGGAGTAGGATTGTCGGAACTTGAGGGGTAGGTGCGAGAAGAGCGTCGCGAACTCTTGCCCGAACTGATCCTCAGGTTTCCATGGGAAGTTCGGTTTAATTGGTTTGTTTGGGTTTTTATGGAAATGTTTTGCGATTGGGGTACGACAAAGGGAGTTGGGCCATTAGTCCTCCTAACCCGCGCGGCCTGGCAAGCCATGTGGATCTAGGGGCATGGTCCAAGAAGGCTCTCTGTGTCAGTGGCGTGTTTGGCATATGGTCGCCAACCATATGGTCAAGTCACCCACTGACACTAGTCCCCTGTTTGATTTGTTTTGAGTTCCCCTTGATTTTTGAAAGTGGTTTGAATTAGAAAGGTTGGTTTTGAAAAAAAAATGGTTGTTTGAAATGACATGTTAAATTTGTATATTGTTTTAAAAGAAGTGGTATGAATAAATTGTTTTTGGAAAATGAAGTTGCATTGTTTTGACCTTGGTGTTCTGATGAGTGCTCACATGCATTGTGGTATGTTGGAAATGTGGATGGATTTCTGGTATGATGGATGGATGCCCTGGGTGGCATGGATACATGCATGTGAGTGAGGATCTAAAGAATACCAATGGCGAAGGTTTAACCCACTAAGCTTGTTCTAAATTAAAGATGTTTCAAAGAGAATTTTTTTTTGATGTTATGATAACTTGTTTTCTCAGATTTTGAGCTTGTCACCTATGCAGTGTTTGATTTTGAGGTTGTTATTCATTCGTTGAGTTGGCCTTGATTGGGGTTTTGACTTTTCCTTGTCCAGCGGTTATCCCTTTGAAGCTTCGATGGGTGATCGTAGTGCAGTTGATCAACCTAAGGATTTTATGCTTGAGTTTCGGAAGCTCGATCCACCTCTCTTCTATGGTCAAGAAGAAACATCCGTGGCAGAGGAGTGGATGTGGAAGATTGAAAGGGACTTTAACCTCATTGAGTTGCCCGAGTCGTTGAAGGTCAAGTTTGCGACCTTCATGCTTGAAGGTTCACCGTGGATGTGGTGGAAGTCAGTGTCTCGGAACAAGCCCCGTCAAGAGGTTACTTGGGAGTTTTTCAAGGCCTCGTTCATTCGTCAGTTTTTCTCTGAGAAAGAAAGGGTGAGAAAGGGGATGGAGATGTGTTGTCTGCAGCAGGACGACAGATCCGTGTTAGAATATTTCCAGCACTTTGTAGATTTAGTACCTTATGATTCAGAGTATGCCACAAATGACCTCGTGAAGGCTCGACGCTTCGAGGCGGGTCTCCGCCCTGATCTACAGTCGAAAGTTTCAGAGTCCAACCTGACTTCTTTTGTCGATGTGGCGAGACAAGCTTTTCGTGTCGAAGCTGTGATGGCAGGAGTGCTCGAAGTAATTCTCCCTCCTTCGATCCCTATGAGCAGTGGTGAAGATTCTGGAAAGGAAATGAGTAAGCAAATGGAAGTGGATGGATCAGGTCGTGGAATCAAGAGGCCTCGGGATCTTTCATCAACTTCTTCGGAACGAGAGATTATTGTGTGTTATCAGTGTGGCAAGCGGGGTCACAAGAAGTCGTCGTGCCCAAGCGCTCCGAAGCCCCGCCAGGCGTGTGGACGTCTGGGTCACTTGCGATGATTTTGTCGGGGCATTGCAATAAAGCGTCGCAGAGGGTGTTCTCAGAAGTAATGTGCTATTGGGTCTTTGTTCAGAGTTCCTGGTGTAAGTTTCCTTTCAATTTAAGGGATCTTTTATCGTTGTAGTTATACTGGTGGTGTTTTGGGTTTGAAATGTATGGGAACTTCATGGGTCTTTTGACGAACCTCGTCTTTCAATGCTGGTGTGTTTTAATTTTAAAATCTTTTCCTTCAATCTGTCAGATCAAAAGATGCATGTATCTCATTGGGATTAGCAGAACCTGACTGCGAGGCAGGAGATGCTTCATCCATCAGAGCTCCAGCCAAAAGGTCTCGGAGTGAAGCTGGCGCGTAGTCAGGAACCCCCGGGGAAATTTTTAAAGAGTCTGGTGAAAGTCGCGCCTCTTTCGTCGTGGTGAGATAGTTTTGGTGTTGTTGCTCTGGTTTCTCTGTCGTTATAGTTTTCCTCTTGTCGCAAAGCGCGCGATGGACTATCCCTCACGTAGTGTCGGGAATCGTGCCTCTTGGATGTAAGTTGCTGACCAGTGACTTTTCATGGGCCACTGATGTAAATCAGTTGCGGCCCTGGTTTGGGTCCATCCCGAAGTGATGGGTCGTGAGTAGTCGTACGTCGTAGTTTCAGTGATATGATCCTTGGGGCCACCCTCCCCGCCCATGGGGTTAGGGTTTTTAGTTGTGCTAAGTATCCATTTAAGCTTCTATACCTTTTGGACATGAGTAAGTGGTTTAAAGGTCCTTGCTGTGCTCTTTCTAGCTGGAGTAAGGTCTCATGCACGTCTAAGCTGGTTTCCCGTTTGGTCGTTAGTTGGTCGGTTCTTTATGGTGGGAGACCCACCATGAGTCTCTTTGGGTTTTCTCTTAAATCGTTATTGAATTCTAGTTGAGTTCTTATGGTGGGGAGCCCGTTCAGGCCTTCCCTCTGTTGGTGATTTACTTTGGGCAATGAGGTTCAGTCCCTCTGGTAGTCATTGTGACATCCTTGGTTAAGAGGTCAGATCGTGTTGTGTGGAATCCTTAGGTGTTGATCGGTCGACTGGTTGGTGTGGTGGCTTTCCGGGGGCGGAAAGCGTTATGGTGGGGAGAATTGTCACACCCCGACATGCGCGTTTATTTTATTTTATGATTTCTTTGGCTTAAATTATTTTTGCTGTGGTTCGTGTTCAGTATCGGACTAGATTTTTGAGTTTTTGTTAAAAAGTGCACTTCTTGACGCGACGTCGTGGGGCGCGTGAGCGGAGACTGTTCTGGAAGCCCCGCGCGTCCCTGCCCGGTGTTTTTGCGCATCCCGTTGTCTTTGAAAAATTTTAAATAGAGTCTTTATATTTAACGCGCACATCTATTATTATAAGTTAATAATTATTTTTATTATTTAAGACGAAGTGAATATTTTTTTTATCATTTGTATTTTAATTATTATTATTTTTATCATTATGTTATAAATAAATAATTAATGAAATTGTTAGTGTTGCGGACACTATAATCATTATTAAAAATGATTTGTTATTGATCTTTATTATTGTTATTATTATTATGGTAATTTATTATTACTATGATTTTGATTTGCTTAATTTAATTTTTTATTTATTTATTTTATCTTTTATTCTCTTTTTTCTTCTAACCCTAGCGGGCCACCCCTATATATATATATATATATTTTTTCTCTCCCCCGCGGGAGCCGCCACCCCCCACTCTCTCCCTTTCTCCCTCGCTCTCTCCTGGCTCCTTGCGCTGGTTCCAGCGGAGCCACCTCCTGCTCCCACCTCCGGCGCCCCAGCACCCCTGCTACCAACCTCCTCTGTCCGCCACTGCAACCCAGCCAGCCTGCCTCTTCTTTCCTGCACAACCCGCACCCGGCGCCTCCTGTTCTTCCTCCTTCCGCAGCAGCAGCCGCCGCACCTGGAACACCCCGGCCTCTGCCTCCTGCCCGTCTTCCCTCTGGCGAACCCCCCCTCCGGCTGAAAGCCCTCCCGCCGGGCTCGCACACCAGGCGCGATCCAGCACCCTCGGCCCTCCATTCTCTCCTCCAACAGTTCAGCACCTTCCCCTTTTCGGTGCAAGCAACAGCCCCTGCTCGCCCTCTTTCAACGCGACACCCTTACCAGCGCCTCCCTTCCCGACCTGCTGTAACCCCTCGGCAACCAGATTCTCCCGGCCGCCACACTCGAGCCTCCTGCAAGCCCCCCCTCAAGCCGTAAGCCCCTCCTTTGAAATTTTCCTTTTAATTTATTTTTGCTTTTAATATTATTATTATTATTATTATTCTTAATATTATTATTATTACTTTTATTATTAGTATTATTATTCATATTATTCATATTATGGTTGTTATTATTATTACTATTACCATTATTACCATTATTTTGTTATTATTACTTTTATTCTTATTATAATAATTATTATTATTTGGTTTTTACTATTATCATTATTATTACTATTCACATTATTATTGTTATTATTATTATTATTCTTATTATATTCTTATTGTTATTATTGTTATTTTGTTATTGTTATTTTTATTCTAATTATTATGATTGTTATTATTATTTATTATTATTGTTATTTCTATTATTAATAATATTATTATTATTATTTTTGTTATTATTATTATTATTATTACTAATAATATTATTATTATTGATATTATTATTAAATTTATTATTATTATTATCTGTATTATTCCTGCTTTGGCCTTTGCTCTGTAGAGAGTTATCAATTTATGTTTCTTTTGGTAGGATTATTGTTTGAGGACCCGCGCAGGGCGTTTCCGAGTGAGTGTCGTCGCCGCACTTTAGTTTCAAGGTGAGCGTCTATTCCCGACGCTTGGTTCCGCATGCTCTGGTGAGTTTTTTTGGATGTGTCTAAGTCCTTGATATTGATTATGCAGAGTGTTAGACCTTGACACGTGGTTTCGGACACACGTCGTGTCATCGCACCTTGCTTCCAAGTTGTTTTGTCGTCGCGCTTTAATCTTGAGGTAGGTCCCCTTTGCACTACTTTTAAAATTTAAGTTATATTATTTCATGCTGTTTGCGCACCCTAATTGTTCAAAATCAAAATTTTATTAATTGTAATAAATATGAGATAATATACGATAATTAAATTTTAATATAAGATGGTTAATTTTTAAATGGTTATTTAATGTCAAAAGGAGCCGTTTATTTTATACACGACACATGACACATCATTTTGACGAGCAGACACCCAATAATGAAAGAATTCCCGTTTGGCTTTTAAACATAATTCACGGAATACAAAATAGAGTTCTGGTTTAACGAGAATTGATTTCTTTTGAAGCGTGAACAAATACTTTGGTTCGTTTGAGAAATTGCCTGGTTGGCTCTTAAAGTGATTTGGAAAAAGAAAATGGTTTGGTTTGGTTTATAAAAATATTGGAAACCTGTGAAGTAGTGTTTTGCAGGTTCTTTAAATAGTTTTAAACTGGTTTTGTTAGTGGTTGTGAACTTTATTAAATGCCCGTTTGGAACTTTATGGAAAGCGATGAAAATGTTTTTTTATAAAAACCCTCTTAGGACGACTATCATGCCTTGGTTGAAATTGATTGTTTGGGAGGCCGCGCTTAGAGGCTCCCGGGTACTTGAGTAGTAAAAGGCATGAGGTTGTCCCACGGAGTGGCTCGGGTGATGCCTGTTGTGCTTTATATATATATATGTATGTGATTGGATGCTCGGTTGGCATTAGTTGGCTCACCTCTTTTTTTCAAACACTTGAGACATGGGAATCTGGCATATTGAGAGAATATTCTAAGAACGATTGCTGCACTGGTAGGTTATGGTACTGACCAGTGGCCCATAGTAGGTGGATATATTGGGTTTATTACTATGGGATTTTCCCTCGACCTGCCTGTGAGTGGATGATCGAGCGTTTTGTGCGTTTTGATTTCATCGTGACATGTCAATAAGGATGATTTCTCATGTATTGGTGTCTTCTAGTTTATTCTCGATCTCCTAGGTTCACCCATGTCTATTCAGCTTTTGTAGCTTGCAGTAATTATTATGATGCTCACATGTATACCTACATTGCCCTTGCTGTGTGTTTTACTTTGTGCATTTCAGTGTATTGTTTTCTTTGGAAAATGGTAAATTTCTTTTGATCAGGTTTCAAAAAAATTATTTTCAAATAACAGTGTTTAATCCCCTTTGTACAAGTTTGAAAATTTAAACAACACTTTCCCCTTTTCCTGAAATGTCATTGACACTAATGAAATGAACACGAATTTGGAAATGGCCAAGGGCAATGGTTCGTACTTTGTTTTTAAGTAGAATATTATTAAAAACATACTTTTATAGATTGTAGTTCAAACTTGAAATGATGTTTCTTTTATTTTAAAGGTAGTACATTGGGAATAGATATTGGGCTAGCCTACTGAGTTTTAATACTCACGCCTATAGTTCTTTTCTGTTTTTAGTGTTTGTGTAGGCTATAGCTTGAGTGCGCTCGCCTAGGGCGACGCTTGATCGTTGAGTCGGAGAGCGACCCGCGAGGTCGCACAGAGTTTGTTCGGACGTTGTGTTCGGTTAGTTTGATTCCTGTTTGTTCATGTTTAGTCACTTTGTTTAGTTTACTTTTTTTTTCTGCGCTGCTCTGTTTTATCTTTGCATTCTTATTTATTTATATTGGGCGAAATCGTTCCCACAGTCTCTAATGATGCCCTGGCGCTTGTCGCCAGCCCGGGAGGATCGGGAACGCCTCTCGGGCCATGTCGCGGACCGACTCGGGTGACCGGTTCAGGGTCGACCCGGGTTGGTTCTTGACACGGTGCCAATGATGTTAATGATTTTACAAATGAATTTGAAATGACAAGAGATGATGAAACTAAAACTCATATAGAAATTGATGATGATGAGGAGGAATATGAAGACATTGAAATTTTCAGATATAAAGATGAGTATTTAGATGAATATTAACATGGTTAAATTTTGGTTATAATCATATATAACATATATTTATATATAATAGTTGTTTTTAACTATTTTTTGACAACAATTATTTTGTGTTTTAGATGGACGATGATCTGTTTTTCCAGTTGCAGGAGGCTAGTCGACCTTTGGCCGAGAAGGATGTTGGATCCTCTAACCCTCAGACTGCTAGTAGTTTAGGGAGGACTCATAGGGGGTGTGGTCTTGCTTGATTGATGATTTATAACCTTATCTCGGAGTGACGTCCATATCTTGGCTTCGATCCATGCATACAGAGGTATGTTTACATGTGTATTTTAGTTAGTTTTAATTAATTAATTTATAAACTAATTGTTTGATTATTTTTTCTTTTTTCAGAATTTTTAACATATTGCTCCTAGATAGGGGAGAAATATATTGTGCAATAATTTTTTTGAAGCATGGGACACATGGGATCATAATCCTGTTGATGTTCAACATCGTATGTTTGATCATTGGCTAGTACGAAAATAAATAATATTTATTTTGAATTTTATTTAATTAATAACTTGATATTACAATTTATTTATAGGTTTTATGGTATCCCATTGATGAGAGCTTGTGTGTCACTATCTGAAATTAATTAGAGGGGTTTATGCATGAGCATTACCATCAGTTTTTTCAAAATTTGAGAAGGAGAATAATAATGAAATGAGTGATAGAGTTCGATGAGTCTTTTCATTACCACCAACCTGATTACATTTCATCTCAGGTTTGGGATGTATTATGTTTACACTAGATGGGTGATCGTTTTCAAAGGAGATCATCAATAGGTCGACAAAACTGAGGGAGGAAGAAGGCGACACATCGAGCCTGTAGTCATTCATTCAGTACACTAAGGAATATATAGTAAATAATTTTTTTAATTAATTTATATAACTTTAAATGTAAACTATTTATTTTATATTCATATAGGCAGTCGAACAACCCGATATTATGAAGTTTGATGTTTATAGGAGGATGCATAGTGATTTGGTCACTGGAGAGATTAGAGGTGATCGCCAATGTCAGATTGTGGTCAGTGTAATATATTTTTGAGTTTTAAAATTATTTTCAAATAATATTTTAACTATTTTAATTTTAAATTACAATTGAAGGTGTCATATGAGACTATGAAATCTCAGAAATAGATTGAGAGTAAGACTGAGACCGAGGGTCAGACCAGTGAACACCAATTTGATGGGGTAACATGGATGAAGGCGACCCAATATGGCTTCGAGAAATGCTGAGTTGTTGGTATTATCTCTCGATTGATGCTTAGGAGTTATTATGGGACCGTAGCGATGTCAGTGTATAACTCGAGATGAGATAATAGAGAGTCATCTTCATATGCTGCACATTATTAGGAGCAATTTTGAGCTCAGTGTGAGCTAATAGAGAGTATTCTCAGGGAGAAAGAAGATCTCTGTCGATAGTAGCATCAACAGTTGGAGGAGATGCGTCGATGGTAGTAGAAGTAGAATGAGATGATGATGGAGTACATGTGTTGTCTAACTCATGGTTTAGGGATTGAGTTCCCTCCATCATCTCCTCCATCTCTTCCAGAAGACCCCCAATGGTGTTAACTCCTTCAAAAGACCCCCAGTGATGTCAACTCATCCAGAAGGCCCCTCCCCCAAGTGATATATTTACATTTTATAATAAAATATTTGAATGTCAATTTGTTTTGTAATATTATACATTTACATTTTTACATAGTGTGTTTTCTATATTTTTGTGAATACTGTGTGTGTTTTTTTATTATTGTTTTATTATTTTATTACTTTATTATTATTTTTTTACTTATCTTATTTTTTTATTATTTTATTAAAATCATTATTTAATATAATTTTATTATTATTATTATTATCATTATCATTATTATTTTAATTATTATTATTTATATTATTAGTATTATTAATATTAATAATATTATTATTTATAATATTATTATTTAATAATTAATATTATTTTATTTATATTATTTTTTAAATTATTAATATTTTATTCTTCTTATTATTATTTAATATTATTTTATTAATAATATTTAATTACTAGTAATATTTTTTTATTAAATTTTATCAATATATATATTTTTTAAAGTTGTTTCGACAGGCCTGTTTTGAAAAGTATTTTTTAAATATCATTGGATAACTATTTGCAACAGACAAAGTTACCGTCGCAAAAAACCATATTTGTGATGGGATCCTTTCACAAATGGCCCATAACAAATTGCTAAATTTTTAGTAGTAGAGGTTGTAAAAGACATATAAGAGGACACATGCGATAAATAAAACATATAAGGTTCAATATATATTAAGATAAAAATAAGTGGGATTAGAATTAGTGATAGAAATATTAATGTTGATTGAATAATTTTGGTAAAAACATAGAGAATGAAGGATCTAGAACAAAACTCTTTGATATATAAAGTAGTTCATTAAATCCTAGAAGAAACTAACAAATATATCAATTGGGTAAAGGCCAATAATTAAGAAATTGACTAAATTAAAAATAATCAAAAATGAGGATTTGTTCCGAGGTTAAAAATATAAATATCATAAGGACCTAGTGGGTGTTCTAGAATAAACACAATGAAGTTGAATGTGTCTAAAAAATGAAGTTCAGGTGCAAGGGATATTATAAAATTGAAGGAATTGATGTCTATGAGTCATTTTCCCTCATTCACTGGTTGGAACCATCTATATTTTCTTTCCAATGTTGTTGAAAATGAGTTTCAAGCTGTAATAAATGGATGTCAAATTGGAATGCATCAATAGAGTTCTTTAAGAAGAGGTATACATAGATTAACTATATAGATTTATTATAGATAAATATGATATAAGGGTGATCCAGTTAAGGAATTATTTTTATAGACTAAAATTAAAATTAAGATCTTATTATTTTAGGCATGATCAATACTTTTTAAAGGTTGGATTCCAATCAAGAGAAGTGAATCCCAACCTCTACAACAAGAAGGGAAAATATCAAAAGATTTTGGTGTTCATTTATATGGATGAAATATTTTTTGGAGGATTATATGATGAAAAATTCCATCTATTTTCAAAAAACATGAGGTATGAGTTTAAGATATCCATGATTAGTGAGTTAGAATTTTTATTTAGCTTATAGGTAAATCAAGGAAGGGTCAGTTCATTTATTTCCCAACCAAAATATATCAAAGAATTACTCAATAGGCTTGGAATGGAATATTTTAATCCAATGAAAAATCCAATGGCTACCTGGATGAAATTGTTGAGATATTTTTGTGTAAAGGAGGTGAATATCACAAAACATAATAAATTTATTTGAATCTTTTTAAATATAATATTAAGATGACATGATATTGTGTTTTCCACATGCCAAGACACATGGTATTAAAGCTTTCCTAAAGTAATCCACATGATTATAATGAAAAGAGTACTTCAACATATCAATAATAAAATATATTATAGGTTGTTTTATTAGAGGAAATCCTAAAAAGAGTTATTGGAAAACTCTTATATAGATTGGGAAATTTTATTGGATGATAATGAGTTGACATCTAAAGGTGATTTTTATCTTTTAAGTTCATAAAATTATTGGTCGAGTAAGAAGAAGAAATAAATTAATCAAAGCACCAAAGAGGATATATAAATTAAATATACTCAATAATGTACTCAATTATTTTGAATTAAATAATATCTTATGTATTTTAGGGTCGATGTGAGATATCCTATTACAACCATGCATAATAACTTGAGTTTTATTAATGTTAGAAAAAATATCTGTATCATTTAAGGAAAAATAATGTTGACATAAAATATTACTTCATCAAGTAAAAGGGTGAGAAACATATATTAAAGTTGGAGTATGTATCAATATAGAATCAAGTTGTGGACATTATGATAAAGTCTCACCCTAAAGAAGATTTTTAATGACACCAATTGGATCTTGGAGTCTTACCATATCTATACAGATAAATGGTTTAAAGAAGGGACCCTTAATCCCCCATGAAACTATTTATAGATAGAAAGGTATGTTAACTCTCTTAAATGATATTTTTGAATTTATAACCTTCTCTTGTGAACTTTCAGGTAAGTTCTATTTGAGTTCATTGATAATGGGGGAGAAGTAGTCCATAAATTATTCAGGACCTGTGTGCATGGGATAGGCTATCCATGATTTTAAATTAATAGGTTTGGAGTATTTATCTCTTTAATCTAGGGGATATATATACTTGTAGAGGATTTTGAAAAAACTAGGACTAAAGATGTGTTTTCATGATGATATTTTTATTTAAATCCTATTTCTCAGGATGATCTTGACTCATGTGAGATTATGGTTGCTGTTGAGTGAATTATTGATGCACCATATGAAGGTTGGAGGTTCATATAGTAAAGATTGTAAGATCTCTTTGGAGTTTAAGTTTTTTAGTAAATAATTGTTGAATTTATTTTTGAATTTTCAAGAAAATAAAATTTGGGAGATTGTTAGAAAATATTTACTTGCAGTGGTTTTTAGGTTTTTTTATTAAAAATTTAGTTTATGAAACCTTTAATAAATCTTATTAAGTTAATAGAAATGAGTATCTTATAAAATGAAGGTGTTTTGTAAAATGTCTCGATAGATCTGGTTTTTAAAGGATTCTCTAAATTATAAAATTACTTAAGTCATTTCTCATTTTATAAGACTTATGGATTTCATAAGTTTTTGGGTGGAATTTAGATTTGAAAAAGTATAGAAGATTCCCTGTGCATATAAGACACTATCTGCTATTCATAATACTTTAATCTAGATTTTGTAAGTTTTATATGTGAATCAAATAATGAATTTAGTTAGATTTCATACGGCATTGTGTATTTGAATAAGACTTAATTTCATCAGACTTTGTGGATTTTATAATACTTTGGTTAGACTTAGTAGGATTTTGATGATCTCATGAGAATTTTTTAATAGTTCATAAGACGTTTTGGTTTCTCATAATACTTTATTCTGATATTATAAGACTTATTTGGGAAACACATAAGGGTCATTCACTTATCCATTTTTGTTAAGTCTAACCTACAATATTTTATGAAATATTTTATTAATCATTAAATTTGATTAATTTTTTGACTAGTGAAATTTGATAAAATCATGTTTTGATTAAATTATTAATAAAGTTATGATATTATAGCGATTTAAATTTAAAGGCTTGTGTAGATTTAGTGGATCTGGTATTGAATAGATGATATTCAATGAAGAGTGGGGTAGTACTGTGTGGATATCATTTTAAATTTAAATACAGAATTTTATTGTAGATTGAGGATATTTTTTATTTATAGAATATTATATTATTTGATTGATATTGAATACTGGAATTAATTTAATTACTAACTTTTGACTTTCCATATTCAAATATGGAAATGTTTATCAAATGGATATTTAAGGAATACATTATTTAAAATATAAATAAAATAAAAAAGTAGTAGTATCTTCCAATTATAGAGAATAAGATAAATTGTGGTGAAAAATATTGAAGATAATTCTCTTGATAACTAAATAATATTATTTCTAGGCTTGTTCTAGAAAATTCTAAGAGAAAGAAGAAGGTGTTCTTGGAGGAATATCACTAGAAGTTTATGGAATATTTTATTATTTTTATACTGAATCTGGTGTAATTTATAATTTTTTTCATGTTATATGGAGGGATGTTTTGAGTGGAGTAGTGCTTTCTATTATATAGTAATGGTAGTGTATTATAGTTTTTAGGAAGATCAATGTGTTCTTTATTTATCATATAAAGGTTGTTAATTAAATTGTTTAATGCATTGAATCCTTATTATAAAGAAAGGGAAATTATCATATTATTTTATGTGAATTGGAACTTCACCCTTTCATTCTATTATATTATAATGGTTTGGGTGATCTAAGTAAAAATATTATAAGTCTCTCTTTTATAATTTTGTTGCTACATATCAACTATGCAGAAGAGATAGGTGTTCCTATTAAAAGTGGGACAATATCGATGGAATATATTATTGAAAAGAATTAATAATACCCCAATTCACCTCCTTCTTAGGTATTCACCTTGTTTGGAGCCAAAAGATATCATATATATATATATATATATATTATAGTATTCAAAAAATAATTTGAAATACTCAAGAACACATGGTTTAATGAACAAATGTAATTGATTAAAAATACCTACCAAATTTTGATGAATCCAATGAAAATAATGTTATTATACAACAATATATGAGATTTAGTACTAATATGTAGAAGAAAATTTCTAATATTGAGAAACCCCAAGTGATTTTTTCCACAAAAAACCCAAAGGTACCAAGGTTTTATCAGGGGAATAATAAGTGAGAATAAAAATATTGAATAATAGGGGGAGCGATTTTGTGGAACATACATAAATTAACATTCCACTTTGATAGAGAATAAAATTTAATAAAGTAAATAAAATAGGTTAGCATTTGGATGGGAACTTGAGAAAATGAGGAACGAAATGAATCTCCTCTCATTTATGATGGGTTTTAAAAAATAAAACTTTTAAAATTTTTATAGGGATAAAGTATTTTCCTAACCATTTATCTGTAATTTCCTCACCCTATATTCTTAAATGGTGCATAAGTAGGGTCCCCTATAGGGCCTCAGGTTCACTCCCTATAGGTCAGAGGCTACCAACTTGTGGGGAGGTCCTAACAAATCCATTGAGAGACTATGAACTCTAAAAATCCTTAAGGGAAATTCCCAAATCCTACAAAAAATTTGGCATGACACATATATATAGTGGACATCCCACCAACCCATAGAAAAAGAACAAGGAGCCCAAGGGCCCCTAGTAGTCTAATATATAAAAGCATTAAACTATATACATGATGCATAAAATATAAAATAGTAACAAGAAATAATAAAATAAGACAAGAATCATATAGAAAAAAGGAACAATATCTAGTACAAGTTGGATATATCTAAAAATAAATACATGGAATCTGACCCAACCCACATTCCATCCTTCCATATCCCTGACCTCAATGACCTGTTGACCTATACCATGAGTATAACTCTATGTTGTACCTATGTACTAAGAGAAAGAAAGAAGGTCTAGACACACACATTAGAATCCTCACTGTGTATATAGATATGGGGTGAGTCATACGAACTAGTAGGTATCCCCATTAACTCAACCAAACTGAGGGTTGATGTGATCAAGTGGGTGTGTATGAAATAAAAATAAGTAGGTGAAATTGTGTCTATGAAACTCACCCATTCTGAAACATTTCACAAAATAAAAACACAAGAATACCTAATTCAACACCATATTTTGATCCACCTTATACCATAACCCATGCCATACCGACTTAAAATCCATGATGAAATCCATGTCATGTCATAATACATACACTACCTGATTCAACACCATTTTGGGGGGAATATATTTCAATAACCCAATAACACATATCGGGATCCACCTTATACCATAACCCATACCATACCTACTTTAAATCCATGCCGAAATCCATGTCACGCCATATACACAAACTACCAGATTCATCACCATTTAAGGGAGAATATCTTTTAATAACCCAATATCACATATGTCCCATAAACCACACCTATCACTCATATCATGAAATTTTCAAGTACCCTAACCTATCCATACATACTCAGGGTGGTGCATCAAGTCACCCTGAACCATCCTCCTAGATTTTGGGGAGGTCAATCAGTCACAATTGACTATCCCCTTAGGTTCCAGGGAGACCACATCAATCACACCAGCCCATCCCTGTAGGTTCTATGTAGGCCAGATAAATCAAACCATCCCATCCCTATAAGTTCTAGGGAGTCCAACCATTAATCACATCGGTCATCCTCATAGTTTCTAGGGGGGCCACATCAATCACACCAGCCCATCCCAACAGATTCTAGGGAGGCCATTTTCAAGAACCCTAACCAATCACTTTACTATATGGGAGGTCATATCAATCAAACAAATAGTACACAAAGACAATAAAACATAGGGCATGAAACTCATCTCTGAACTCACCAACTCACCATTTTGGCCCTAGTCCCTTAGGACCTTGTCCCATGATAAAAATATACTTGGGCCCCTCAGATCCATCCAACACCTAGGGGTCTATCACTTCCCTCTAGATCAACCCACCACTTTGATACCATGAGAACATTTTGTCAGTTAAAATATAAAAAAAATAATTTATACTAATGAGGATCACAAAAACAAAATCAATAATTAACTAAGAGAATCAAATATGTTCAAGGCCCCCTACCTCATATCAAATCCATTTCCTTTACATCATAGCTCGAAAACCCACTACCTGATCTCATCTAGGAACTTCCTTCATTCTTAAGGCCCTATATCACAACCAGAACTCCTAAAAATTAATTATAATGATTTATAATTTATTAAATAATTGAAAAAATAGTCCAAATGCCTAATAACTAACCCGATGGTACACCAAATCTATCCGAGGACCATGTAAACCTCCAAAAATACGATAATCAACTGCCTTAACCTCTAATGTTATCAAATTAATAAATTAGTTAATTTAAACCAAAACCCCAATTGGCATAATGCATTCCAAACTCACTGAGAAATCCAACGACGTAGGAAGCATGAGAAACTAGGTAAGTTACACTCCCAACACACCCCTAGGACTAAGAAAATCAAAACCCCAATTTTAGTACTCAAATTGGGGGATAATTAAACCCAAATTCATTAGAGGCCCTTTAGAAACTCATTAGAAAGCATACATTATGAAAAAAAATGAAAATGACTTGATTTTAACATCTCTAGATTCCATCTACTAGCTTTACATAAAATACCCTTATGTTTCAATGATTTTAAAATTCCGTAGGGAAATATCCCCTTGAAAACCTATCCAAACTGAATGAAATTTAGCATAGAATAGAAAAAGAGAAGAAAGGGATGAAATTAGGATGCCTTACCTAAAAATGGCATGATGAATCCCTCCAGAAGAACCCATACTAAAGGAACACCATGGGATGGAAGGGAATAGTCAATAGAGGATCTCCTCCTTCTGTTCATCTAGATGTAGAAGAAGAAACCCACGAGGATTGCAAATTGGAACCCCAAAAAATAAAAAAAGGAACCTCAATAAAATGATGGTGCCCATACCCCACTGGCTGGTTCGTGAGGCCCATTGATGAGCCATTGGTTTTTAAAATTGTTCCTAACAAAATTCCTAGGTCACTGAGTGGTCTATGGTAGCTTATCATCTGGCCACTGATCCCAAAAAATTTTCCCATCACACTTTCAAGCCTATTGGTGGGCTTGTAGAGATCTATTAAAAAGAAGCAACCCGACCACCTGACCTACTCTCTAACACCCCTATAAAACCCCACACTAGACTCACTCCATGTTCAAAACCACCTCCTAGATGTGTTAAAAATCCTTAAATTCAAACTTTAGGATCATGTATCAAAACAATACACCCATCAACAAGAAAATTCAAATTCCCTCGGGAATTTTCAACCCAAAACAATGTTGGTAGTTACATTACTGACCAAGAAAATGGTTTTGGATAAAAAATAATACTTTCATGGTTTATAATCATGGTTAGGAAGACTGTGTTCTAACTTTGCATCTGTTACCAGAAACCCAAATTTGACTCACATGGTTCAAATGCATGGTTTTGGTATCCATGCACCTTAAAAATTTACTCTGTAAATTTCCTCTAAAATTATAAATTTTCATCTCAAACATAAAAAATTGTAAAACCAATAAAAAATTATATACCTAAAAGTTATAAGTGGGTATCAAATTAGAACAATCTTGAATAACCATCATCCTAACATTACTACTTGATTCATTTTTCTCACCTTTTTTGATCACTATAGACAGTCACTATTTAAGCAACCTTTTTTATTTATTAAATTAACATCACATCCCATTAGATATAGATTTTAACCTTGAATTATTTTTAATTTTACATAGCCTTTTTTTCACCTCCCCTAACCGATTTCAAACCAAGATCATAAATATTTGCAAGTCCCTAAACCTTATTCTTAAATTATAACAATTTTTTATAATTTTCTACACCATTGAAACTAATTTTGTCTCTATATATAGGTTGTTTTTTATTAAATTTTCAAAGGATACTAGAAAATAATATATAATATTAATTTAATGATCTTCTTACTCCATCTTTACCCCAAATCCCTGCTGATCCAAGATAACTTTTTTGAAACTATCACGGAGATCTCAGACAAAAATAAATAACAAATAAATAATTATGTACACACATAATTTCATATATATTCATAAAATATTTTTTCAAAATTTTTTATTATAATTTCTTCCAAAGACATTAGTTAATCACTTCATTAATGATCTCTTATAGAATCTCGTCATACAGATGCAAAGAAAAAAAATAGCACTGTGTTCCCTTAATATATTTTTTTATTAGTATATCACACTAAAATGAACTAAAAACATAGATGAATAATATAGAACCAATGGAAAATATTTTCAAATAATAAGGAAATGTATCTTCACCTTTTATAAGGTGAAATAATTTTATATGTTTAATTTCACATTCTATATGGATAGCTAGTATGGATTCCTCTCTAAATTTTTGGCTTGATAATTTATTAGGCAACCCTCTTATTTCTATGTTTGATGCTCAATAACCTCCTACAGAAACTAATGTCTACACACATGATTTTCAGACTCTCTTTAATATAGAGCTTCCTAATTAATATCTCACGCTATTTAAAAATTATTTCTTTTATTCAATCCAGGACATTCTGATATGCAAATTGGCCCAGACAGGCATTCTTGACTCCAATTTTTTTTATCATTATAATTTTTAGGATTATTTAAATGATTCTCCTGATTAAATTATTTGATAAATATTGTATTAGGTATTCAAGATTCACTCTGATTTGGAGGCTTGCTCCTAAAATAATTCAAACTGATGATTTCTTGAAAAATAATGGATTTTATCTTTACTCTAGGTATCAAATTTAAAATCAACATAGAGAGGATGCATCCCACATTTTCTTTTCTTGTTCCACTACCTCAGAAATATGGAAAGAACTTAATGATATCTTCAAATTCTCTCTTCTAGGTGTTGAAATCCTTGCTGATCTTCTACAACACTTCATCTATTTCCGGATTACACCTCAAATAAAACATCTATTTATGGAAGCTATTGCTGAAGTGATTCACCAAATTTGGAGTGAGATTAACTTCATCATAAATAGGTAGTACTCTATATCCATCCATGCTACTTTAGTGAAAATAATAACCACAACCAAAGAGGCCAACATCATCCAATATGGAAACTATGATAGTTCTTTCTAGAACTTTATGGTCCTATGGAAGCTTGGAATTGTAGGTTATTATAGACAACTATACATATTATTTAAGGTCTTTTAGAAAGTTACTTTTCAAGGATGGATCAAAATAAATGTTGACAAGGGTGTCAAAAAGTAACCCTGGTCTTGTTGGTCGTGGTTCCATATTTCTTGACCATAATGGAAGGGTGATAGGATGTTATTATAGTAATTGTGGAATCTTCTATTTGCTTGAAGCTGAAATGTATAGTATTATAAATGTGGTTTATTTTTATAGACTCAAGGGATGGGATAATGTTTTTCTTGAAAGAGATTCCACCACAATTGTCCAACCTATTAGAAATAACATGATCCATATGTCTTGAAAACATATTGCTAGGCGGATGGAATGACTGTCATTCCTTGTTGATCTCAAGTTTATTATCCCCCATTCTTATTGGGAAGATAACAGAGTGGAAGAAAAAACTTTCAATAAAGGAATCAATAATGATATCACTTGGTTAGATGAATTACCTTCTGGTCTGTTTTACCCTTTTGAGAAAAATTATAGAAAAATACTCTCTTTTATACTCCTGTAACTCTTTTAATTTTCAAAAAATTATCCTTGGATTTTTTTTCAAGACACCCCCTTTTAAAAAATAAAACACATCAAGAAAAAATTTCACTATATTTGCTGAAAATTACTAGTGTGTCTCTAAATCTTAATAATTATAAAAGTATATATGGTTGTTTGGATATAAAATAATAAATGAAAAATGTGTGAGGTCATTCTCCATTTTGGGATATTTAAAAATCTTGTCACACTTTAACATTCTTGTTTTATTAAAATTATGAAAATTTTATAAAAAATTACATTCTTTCAAGTTTTATTAGTAAAAATGTTTACAATAATATATCTTTTTTAAAAACTATTCATGATAATTGATATTTTTAATCCACTTGTAATGGTATTTAAAAAGTTGAAAAAACTAAGGGAGTAATGTTTCTAAATTAATGTGATAGGTTTAAAGTGAAGAAAAAAACTATTTCAAGATGTATATCTAGTTTACTAGATTATTAAATGGTTTAAAAGATTTAATTGAAACAATTTTATAAGACACATTGATTAATAAGATCATAAAGATCACTTATAGAAAATTTAAATAAAAAATGAATTTCTCTTAAGGATTTGTAGGTCATAATCATGATTTCATTTGATAGATTGATAAAATCAATTCAACATGAAATAAAAAAATCAGTATGATAGTGAATATGAAAGGAAGAAGAAACATTTTGTCTTTAAAATTTATATGAAGAATTTATTGAAGTATAAAGTCATCAATGAAGTGTTGAATATTAATAAATAGTAAGATTAACTAGTTATATGATTAAAAAATATATATCAAAGAAGTTGAAAATTGAAAATGGAAAGGAACGATTGACTAAGACATTAAGTTGCGAAAATAGAAGATATTTCATATGATTTTATTTGTTATTTATATAATTGGGTTAGGTGAATAAACAATTCTATGAATTTATTAAATAATTATACAAAATTTAAAAATAATTAAAATATGAATAATTATGTGAATTTGGCATAATATTGAATAATTTGATTAATGTTAATTTAATTTTAACATCAATTAACAGATGAATATATGTAAATACATGGTTTTGAAATATTTTAAAGAATAGAAAATAATTGATTTTTTAATTAAACTAATTTTAGAATTAAATATAAATTAATTTTATATTGTTATTTATTTTAATTATATATATATATAATGTTTTGGAAATATTAAAGATACAACAATAGTATTTCTATGTATAGAAATTTTTCATGAGGCTATATGTAAGTGAATTTGTGTTTGTGAGTTTTAATTGAATGTTAATTATTATCATTAGTATCAAAGTTACAAATTATAATTAATATGCTATTTAAAATTTATTATGTTAAAAATTATTAACTTGACAATTTAATATTATTAATGTGCTGATAATGATATATTATTAATTCCATAATTATCTATTATTAATATGATGACATTTCAAAGAGGGTTATCATTAGTTAATAGACACGAGAAGATGAAATGAAGTGTGAGATAATTCATGAAAATCAAGTGATTTTTTAAAGAGGATGGTTTAAGGGTAGGGGTGATCTTAGAGAGAGGGTATCTTTTAAAATCTACATAGGAGAGAGAAAAGAGTGAAAGTAAGGCTTAACATGGGAAATCATGATCTCTTATTGAATAATATATGAAAGAAATTTGGAAAATGAAATATGCTGACCAAAATATAAATTTATTGTCAATGGAGGACCTATCTACTTATTACACATCAAAAATAATAATCATGTAGGTCCTTAATGAACATTAAATTCGTATTTTAGTGTTCAGATGACATTTTAGAAATTAAATTCATTGATCTTGGATGTGTTTAAACCTATACATGAGTTAGGTATCCCTATATATTCCCTTACAATTTCAATAAAAAAATTTATTTTTCAAATCATAAATGAGATAATTTTTAAATCTCATATAATACAAGGTTCAGACTTGGAAAACTAGGAGTAGAAATTTATGAAAAATAAAATAAGATGACCAAAAAATTAATTAAAATTATTATTTTTGTGTTTGATTTTTTTAAACTATTACTAAAAAATTCGTGCTAATGTTGACATGAATAATAATGGTTTCATTATCGGGTTGATCTGTTCATCCTGAATTTGATCTGAAATGACTCATTTAATTAAAAATGTCTTAAGATGATGCATTTAATTTCCCTAATTTTGGTAGTCATGTTCCATCATATTGAATCATTTTTAATATCTTCTTGAAATATTATTTAAATTGAAACTATTTATTAATTATGCTGAATGGGTTATGTCACGTTACTCATTAAGTAAATGTGTTATGCTTGTGTTTTAGTTTTTTGATTTGATTAGTAAATGGGTCATGTTTGTATTGGATATTTTCTTATGTCAATAGATCACATGAAACTAATGTGACCTACCAACATGATTTTATACACTTAAAAATAACACTTGGTAATCAAATTCATGACTCAAATCTAATTATACATATAGTGAAATAGGGAATTATATCACTAAGATATTGAAAACACTTGGGATGATTAACACCTAGATGATATAGTTTATACACCTTGATACCGGGATCACATTCCTTCCCCATATCAAAAAAACCATAACTACTATTGAATACTATATAAGAAACACATCATGGGAAATGAGTGACATATCTTCACCCAAGTAATAGAAAAATTGATGATCATGTCACCATGACTATGCTCCTTCCTGAACTAGAGAAGAATGATCACTTGGGTGGAATAATAGAACACCCTAAAACCTATCTCTATAAGCTTTATTTTCCTCATAGCTACAAAATGACAATCATGATATAAGAACAACCCTTGTACACAAGCCCATCCAAGCCATTAACTAGCTTCTAATCAACACCTAGTGCTCCACTTGAGGATAATACATAAATATCCTAACATAACCAATCCTAAACCATTGTTCTAAACTCATATATCTCAAAAAAATTCAATATACAACAATAATCATGCTTATCACATTACTTTAAAACATAATCCATGTACTAGACCTACCCATGTTTCACCCTGACTCACAAAAAATCACTATGCCTATCTCTAGACATAATCCATCCTATAAGGCCTCATGAACACATATAATTATTCAATCACATCACTATCATGGAACTAGTTAATGATTGAATTCCTAAGGTTCCTCATATGACATTCAGGTTTCCTTCTAACACTACACCACACATCAAGACTGCATGAGAACCCAAGGGTACCTCACTCGAACCGACTACAAGAATCACTCTCGAAGGTTTTACTAGATCATGAATAACACTAAATTTTTCTAAAGAAAAAAAGGGGAACTCAAAATAACTCATCTATTGACTAACCCGATGGTCTCACCCTCAGTGAATCCCATAAAAAATTTCCTAGGAATTTCTCTATGGTTGAGGTTGGTGAAGAATCCAAACCCAACCACCAAACTTATCAAAACATGTTTTATAAAATTTGGTTTTCCAAACAATATAAAAAACTTCTCTTTAATTACTACTCCCTTGAATCCCTACTTAAAACTTTAAAATATAGGTTTTAATATTGAGGTAACCATATCTATATCACTTAACCCCTAAAATAGGGTTTTTTATTGGCCATAAGACAGATCCAGGACCCATCCCATAAAAATTACATGCCTCGTTTTTCATTAGAACCTCTACCCAAGGCCCTAAACACTATGAAGACAATAAAACAAATCACTTTCACTCAACCTCGGCTATTTATAATTTATTATGCAAGATGAAACACATTTAATATCATTTAGACATAACTTAAGGTCTCTCCCCATTAGAGGTGAAACCACTACTAACCTCTAAAATATCCAAACTAAATGTAGATCACTCACATTGATCATAGAAGACTCTAACAAGACCAAACACACCATTTAAATCTCACACATCCCCTTAAAATAATTATGGAACCCAAACCCATTTGGTGTTTGCATGAAATGAACATACATACACATGAATTTGGTTAAGTATGAAAAAGACCACCCAAATAATTATTATGGGAGTTGAAATAGATAATAATGTGATTTTATTTTTCTTTATTCTCCAGAAATCAAGATTTTAGAAAAATTAGAGATAAAATATTATTTATTGTGAAACAATAACAAAACAAATTAAATAATGAAAGAGAATTATGGGATCATGTTAGATTCACTGAGGGAAGTCTCTTATGTCAAATAGTGCATCAATTTGAAGAGAGAAAAGAATTCAGGAACTTTTATAGTAGGGGAGTCAGGGAGAAAAAGTGGGAGTGGGGGAAAAGGGAAAAGGTAATGTGGTTGGGAGAGGGAAAGAAAAAAGGAATTTTAAAAAAATCAACCAAAAAATTACCCAAACAATACCTATAAAAAAGGATATTTAGAAATTACAATAGAACTATGGTGGGCCACTATGGTGTAGATGAAACTCTATTAGACACCTAGTGGAATAATAAGTTTCCTTTACCTAGAACACTTAAAGTATGATGGCCTTTCACTAAGTATTTTGTGAAATAATGACTCCACCAAACACACCCATCACATTTTTAACCATCTAAACCTTGCTTTAGGTCTTTTTTTTCCACACTCACACCCCTAAAACTCTTTATTGAACATCTAACATTGGTATAAATTACCCATCATAACAATAAAATTTCAGACTCAAATTCTTCTTAGTGTTTACCTCCATAAAGGATTGAATCAGTTTCCATGTCCACCAATTCATAATGAGGAATGTTATTAAAAACTCTCCTTATAGGAATAATTATAACTGATAAGCATCCAAGATGATACCTTGAATCTCAATTGATCCATTAGAATATGAATCCATTTATTTTTCCCAATATCAAACTTGATTCCATAAAACCATCCTCCAAACCAATCCAAAACACTAGATTTTCATTATGTAATCCTGGTTCAACACTTAACATACATCTAACAAATGACACACGTGAGACAAAACCGATCTCACCATATCTAATTATGTGTGAAAAGTGATATTTGATTATCTTACAAATTGGATTCCTCAAAATTGAAATTGGACCATTAAAACATCATCTTCTAATACTAATATGATGTATCAACTCAAATGAAAAAATGAAAACAAATAATCATTACACATCTCATTCACCCAATCATACTCTAAATTAGCTACCAAATACACCAAAAATATTAACCACTATAGATGAATCACAACACATGGCTTATTAATAGAACTAGATATGTTCTATCATTATTATATCCAAGAATGGTTATTGAAACTCAACTATCTCCCAACCACACTCTATATTTCCAGAAACCTCAATAGAGACCTATTCCCTTAACAATAGGGTCACCTGCCAAAAGTTTTTTTGGACACTCCCCACCATATGATTATCCATATCTCTATCTCTCTAATACTATATCATTTGAATATTAATTTTCTATATGTATTTACTTACATAATACTTCCTCATAAAAAACTTGACAACCTCAAACCCCAATCACTATATTTAGGTCCTATGATGTTAAGCTATCCAAAATGACCCTCTTAAAATCAATAAAACCTTTATACATCACTGTCACTCATCAAAATTCTATAGTCCCTAGAGATATGTCACACTCCACCCATATAACCAAAAATTTTCATCTCAGTGACCCCAAAGTTTCTATCTCATCCTTCCCATACACTATCTATTACTAGCACTCTACCTCCTTATAAAGAGTTTTACCAATATATAATAATAACTCATCTCTCACTAACTAATAAACTCCCATTTATCTATTAAAAACTAATATAACTTCACCACAAAGATTCATCACTTCCATTTTTATAAAAAAACCCACATGAACATAGATCCTCCATATAATCAATCTTCTCCACTGTGTATTTAATTAAAAATCTATCATGAATATCCGACAATCTTCTAAGGACTTGGTATGATTTCCATAATAATATTAATGGTACAAGTAAAATATTTCTTCTATCATGAACTAGATTTAAGGATCAATAAATATTTGGATCATTCCCATTCCCATGTTATTTTCAGTATGTAACTATCCATTAGAATGTTCACCAAGCGAATGTCAATCAAACATCACTCTCTAATACTAATATACTCACATGATGGCCATTCCCAATGACCCATCCCTCAAACTCTTCCAATATCAACCATCTGATCCTAAGGTACCTTAAAATCTTACATCCATAATCCATTATCATTCAAAATAGTCACTCCCAATAGGTCACATTATTTTACTTATTTAAACCACTATGTATCACATGGACAAATATTTCAAATCCATTAAACTGGGTTCCATCCTGTTATATGATTCCACTCTAGAATTTAAGTCAAGAAAAAAAGTCTACATCTATAATTTACCCTTTACTATAATTCCAATACATATCTCATGAAGCACTAATGGTGATTTCATTCCCAAGCTACCTAAGGTAGTGGATAAAAAAATAATAATCAATCCCACATTGTTTGAACATTTTCTTATAATATAGAAAATCAACCCATTATTAGGTCAATAAAAGATATAATATCCCATTATCCTCACACAATAAGAAATACTTACTCATTTACCTATATAGAAAATGAGAATCAACTAAATCATATAATTAACTACATAACATAAATCACAATAAAGCTTACCTCTACTGTCATCATGTATCACACCATCCAGAGTCATATCTCAAAATCCAAAGGAAATAGAGCATACCATTAGGAACCTATCAGGGTCTCTCATAATATATAGAATCTCATTAGAAAGAAATCAACATCCTAATAATACTATATTTATACCAACCATACCTGAGATATTAACAACCTAAACATCCCCATTACAAGGATTTCATTACCCATGAGCATGACTATAATAATAAAACTTCTAAACAAAATCATATGAAATCCACTATAATTGTAAAAATAATTAATCATCACAAATAGGTTGTCTTAAAAAACATTGAATAAATTATTATTGAGATTTTAATGAATAAAAACATATTTTCTAAAATATTTATCAAAACATTTATTTCTTAGAAAACATTTTAAAAAACAATTTTCCTTTTCAAAAACCATTTCACACTCAAAAGAATTCACAAACCTATCCAGAATACCTATGTTCCAAGTATTATGCATGAAATCATACTCTCTTACAACTCAATATATGAGTAAAAAATAAATAAATAGTATTATCAACTAAAAACATCATATTTTTACAAAGTTCTCATCATAATAGTGAAAAGTAAGAACAACAATCACATTCCACTGGTAACTAGGGTTTCCATTGTATACGTGTTTGTGATGCACAAGGTCAATGTATATTTGAATCTCTGACTAGTCCTATCATCAAATACAATGTCCCCCACATAGTAATAAAATGAAACTAATTCTCGATTAACATATTTTAAATCCTTGACCGTGTTCTACTCAAATAAATATTGGGGGTATCAATGTAATAAGACTTTAATCTTGCCTCCTTATACAAAAGAGGCTACCAACTAGTGATGAAAGTTAATAACCCACAATAAAAGACTTTACTCCTAATATCATAATATAAAACAACATGTAAATAAAATAATCATCATATAAAATCAAAGTCAGTGTAAGGAATTACAGTAAAGAGTTAACCATTAATAACATAGAGACATCAACATGTTATAAAATAAAAAAAACTATTCCATCATACATATATACAATTAAGTATACCCCATTGGTTCAATCATGTACAAAAGTAAACTAGGAAAAATTATAGGTGGAGGCATAACCATAATAACTTTATTCCATTTAGGGTCCAGTCTTGTAAAAATCTACTCTATCCAGATCCCCTATAAAATTTACTACTTGAAATATAAAAACAATGTCTACTCACACACTAGAGTTCCTAGGCAGAGTGTGAATTACTTATTAGTAGAGAACCACCAAAATGTCCCTTTTATATTCCATAATTTGAGTATATATATGTACATGAAAAAAGTTATAGAGTAATATAGAATTTGAAAATAACTATGTTAGGTCATTGTGTGCTAAATAGAATACCATGAAGCTTGAACCAACATACTTTGTCTAATATCAAAAATAGATCTATCATAGTCATCATAAAGAGGAATCTCATCATGGGAAAGGTGAAACACAATTAGAACTGATAATGTATAAATCCCATTAGGGTAAAGTTAGGACACTAGAAGAATTGATCACAGAGAGAAATTGAGAATCACCTCACTTGGATCTGCCCAACAATCATGATGTTAAAAAATAGGGGGTGTAATATTCACACCCTGATCCCAGCATACCATTCCATATCCATCTTAGAATGGCCTTATAAAATTTAAAACACCATATATAAAACACATCATGGAAATTTCATGAAACGACCATACCCTCGTAACATAAAATCTAGGGACAACATCACTCTTCTTGTGATACCCATTGAATTTTTATAGGATGTGAAATTGGAAAACCTAAATTTACACCCTAATACATATTTATATAGGCCTCAACCTCATCATATCTACCCAATAATGTCCATGATATAATAATAATAATGGATGATGATCCCATAATATCCCTTAGATAGGTATTAATTTAAACCTAGTTCTCTACTAGAGGATAATAAATAAGTCACTCAAGATAACCAGTCATGGCCCATGTCACTAAACATAGATGTATCAAATATATTCCATAATAAAAACTTATTAGAATATTCCCATTCCCATATTATGTAACCCATCTATAATATTAACCCACTGGTAACCCCAGAATTCACAAAATTATGATTCCCCTCTCAGGCTATACATTATCTCACGAGGCCTCATGAACACAAAACATCCTTTAATCATATCACTAGAACAAAACTAGTTCCAAAATAATACCATAAGTATCCTCACAAGATATTTAGGTTGCCTTTCAACACCACTCCACACATTAAGCCCATATGAGAACTTAAGGGTACAACAATTGAACCACCCATGGGAATAATTCCCCAATGCCTAACCAAGACAATACCTCACCTCAGTCTTGAAAAAAATGGTAACCCAAGACAACTCATCCATTTACAAACCCAATTGTCTCACACTCACTATAACCCACGAATCCCCACTTATAAATTTTCCTATGATTTTTTTGGTGGACTTAGACCCAAATAAACTGCTCATTATCCTAATGTTAATATAATTTAGGTTTACAAACAAACTAAATGAGACTTCTACCTACGTCACATGACTTATAATTTCCACTTAAAACCTTGAAATAAAGGTTTTAAACCCAAGAGAACCACATCACTATCAATTAACCACTAATAAAGAGTTTTTAAAGACTAAAAGGTATATCTAAGACCTCTCCCATAAAAATCCCATGACCTAACACTCATCATAACCATTACACATGTTCTTGACCACTCAAAAGATCATAAACCAAATCATCAAGTCTAAACATAGACCATTTTTAATTTATTACATGAGTTGAAACCTAAGTAGGGTTCTTTGGATATAGACCATGGTTCCCCCTTGACAGTTTAGCCATCAAGTATCTCTAAAATATCCAAACCACACATGGGTTACTCAAACTACTCTAAGAGGCACTAACATGGGCATACACACTATTTAACTCTCACTTGGTCCCTTCATAGAATTATAAAATCCAAAAACCAAGGGAATACACATGAAATACACATATATACACATGAATATGGTTAATTATGAATATAGTCACCTACCTTATGATTATAGGAATTAACCCATTTGATATCACAACTTGATTTGAACCTATTCACATAAAATAATGAATTTAGAAAAATTGGACCTAAAATGAGGTTTAAGATAAAATATCAATGAAATAAACAAAATAATGAGATACTCCATAGTTATTAACTTATAATCACAAAGGGAATGATTCTGTTTTAGAAAGTTCATAGATCTAATGAGCGATCTCCCTTCGATATCTCTAAAAAGAGGAGTAAAAGAGGGGAGACTAAGTGAGATATGGGGAATAAGGAGATGGGTCATATGACTGGGATAGAGGAAGGAAATGATGGGTAAAAAAAACTGATCCCTTAATTACCAAAATTACACCTATTAAAAAGGGGGTTTTAGATCCCACCAAAACTCCAGTGGGCCTATGTTGTCTTAATTCACCCCCATAAAACCTACTATAATTGAGGAAGTAACATATTCCAAAAAAAAACCAAAAATTTAATAGCCAACTATTAGGGTTTTGATGGAACACTATTTCCACTAAACCCCACAATTCACTAACCCAACCCAGAAACTACCACATGGGTTTTTTTCCAACCTGTATTACACCTCTAAAACATCACACTAAACATCTAAAAATGGTCTAAATAATACCTCATAATAATCAAATTATTTCTTCAAATTTTTCCTGTTCTATACATTTATTGAGGATTAACTTGGTTTCGAAGTCCATGAACTCATAATGTTGTGGATCATTATAGAGGATTTAATTTTTTCTTTTCTAGTATATCCTTATACCCTTGATAGATTTAGTAGGACATGTGGTTATCCTTAGTGACTACTATTTCCATAAGCCTAGTTTTATCACTTTTCCTTCTAGGTTTAGGATTTATCTTTTCATGCCATATGAGGACCATTGGTGTGTTATATAGACCTCAACCCTTATAGTGTGTGGAATGATATGATAATGAGGCATAATAGATGCACTGTAATAAAGAAGATGATGTTATTGAATCATGATGGGTTTTTGTATAACATTTCTAATATTATTTCCTTGGATTATCATTTATAGTATTTTTTTGATCCTAAAATAGGAATTTATTATGGTGATATTTTATATGTTTATGGTTTTGTGATTTTTTATTACATAATCATTATTATTCTATTTATGTATTTTAGTTTAGAGAGGTACAATCACCATGTAAGGTCATGAATGATAATGGACCAATAATCTATGAATAAGTAGTTCCTTGTAATAAACTAATTATATAATATCTATAAAATCTCCACAAGGTATAAGAACCAAAGGAAGAGGATATGAACTTGGGATATGAGTAGCTAACTAGTGAGAGTTTATTTAAGAGAGTGGAACTCCCAATTTAGTAAACTATTATTCTCTCATTATAAAGTTTCTCTTGGTCATCTAATTCCCGTAATAGTCTTCCTTGGGATAAGGTACCTAAATAATTATAATTTCCCATGATTAGAAAAAGTATTTATAATGAATAGGGAGACACCCTAGTACTCAATGTGATATGGATATCTTAGTATTGTGAATATTCCATTTCCTAATTGATGCAAGATTCGATACATTATACATGGTGGGTGAGAAATTACTTGTGGTGAACCATAGGTAACACCAGATTATGGAATTTACCCTTATTATTAGGTTATATTATTATTATTTGTAGTATTTACAATATTAAGTCATCATAATCTGTGTTTTGTTAATGAAAACATGTTGTATCTCTATTTGGAATGATTATACTGATCATAAATACTCACCTCTCCAATGTCACACTTTCATACCTATTTTTATTTAATTATTTCATGTATTATTAGGGGTTATTAATGGGTTAATAGTATATTGGTTTTGTGGGATATCCCAAATTATTGGGTTATAATAGATTCAAAAGAATTACTTAACTTCTTATATAGGGCTAAATATAAATGACATAAAATGTTCATGGTTTTGAATGAATATTCTAAAATAATTGTGGGATAGTGTCTGAGATGTTTATATATAAGATTTTTCCCACATGATCTTGGGTGTACTAGTGATTTTTTAATTCCTCATTTTTATTATTCTCCACATGTACCTCCTTCTCACTTTAATCCCCCCAAATTTCAAAAAATCACACAATACCCACTTTCTCTAATTTTTGAGAAGCCAAAAAAAGAGTTTCCCTACTGTTAGAAATGAACAGCCTTAATTGAGACATAATTGATTGAAAATAGAAAGGATCTGTGATATGATTAAAACACCATGAAAATGAATAAAAATAACACAATATCCAAATTGTTTTATTGGAAGTTATTGAGTTCATGTTTTTATCCTCCCACTCGAGTTTCAAGATCTCATTTATTGAATGTTACAACTAATCTTTAATCTTCACATTCATGTCATTATCCTGAACCAAAAAATGATAATACAAATATTTTTTTTATACAATTACTTTATAAATTACATGAATAGTTATCTCAATTTTTGATTTAGTTTTTACTACTAGATTTTATTTAAAATTATTTTATTTCTTAAAAAAGGATTGTATTACTTATTGTATTAATTGTTTCTATAGAACTTGTAAATAGTAAATTGAGAATAAATTTTTTTAAGGATTCTAAAATGAAGTGGTTTCCTTAAAAAATATAGTGGTTTAATTATGATATTTTTTGTATGTTTCTTTACATGCACCATAATTTGGGTGTCATAAAATGAAAGGTTTGTAGCCACTAATTTTTTGGGAACACTATTAAATGTTCCGTGTTGATCTATAGATTTTAAAAAATTATATGATCCCTATGTTTTTATTATTCTTCTTTTAAATTATTCTCAAGGATTATTTAATGTCGAATATAGGGATATTATATTTCTATTAGAGTTATTTCTATATATTATTTCTCTCAATTTTCAGTGACTCATTTAATTATTTGTGGGTTTATATTCTTTTATTTCTAAAACAATCTATCCAAAAGATTAATAATGATGATTTGAGATCTAATTATATAAAATTAGTGACTTATTATTTCATTAATGGTTTTTACCTAAGTTCATATGTTTTTATTTGTTTAGTGGTGTTCAATGAAATTTCATTATAGATAAATGTCAATTTCAATGAGAGTATAACAAGTTCATTGAAAAAGGATGGATTTGTAGTTTATGTTGTCCATGCACTAAATGATATGGCATTGAATTTTATTTTTAGTTATTTTTATTTGTTTGATTGGGATTGTTTGATTCACAAGATATATTATATAGATACAAGATTTTTGTTATTGTTACCCTATAATTTATTATCTTTGTTACTATTACCGGAAAGAGGATTTCATTTTTTATTTGTTGGGATATCACAAGATTCAAGATGGAATTAGTGGGATATATGAATACCCTTATATATTGTTCCATTTTAATATGTCAATGTTTCTCTCCTCCTTATATTTAGGATGATTATAGAGTTTTTTGATCCATGGGAGAACTATTGTATTATGATGTAGACTTTGAACTTTGTTTAATATAGTGAAGTATGCTACTTAGGATACGTAAAAGGGATGTCATAATGATGATTATGTTTTAGATTCACAATTTATTAATACAAATATATTGCATGACCATTTGTAGGATTTATATTTTTTGGAGTGGGTTTAATATCTTAGGAGAACCTGATAGAGATTATTTTTTAACTACATGGTTCTTTGATTCATTTGATAAAATGCAGTTATGATTCTGATTTTTTTTGAGTTTGGAAATGAATGACTACTACCCAGGGTCATTATAAACCAACATCCAAAAAAACCATTGGGATGACTAGCTTAAAATTATCTATACACTCCCCCATATAATATTACTACCAAAGTCAAATGTGTCACTTTAGGTTGTTAGTGACTAGATAGTGAGAACTATTTTTTGATGGTGATATTTTCAACTTAGTATAAGGATATATACTCCCTACTTAGTTTCACTAGGTTATAATTATTAGGATATGGTGTTTCTCAGGATAGGATTTCTAGTTTTTGTGAAAGGAAAATGACTAAGATAGTTATTTTTATTGAATAAGGGATTCCCTTAGTAATTAATGCAATATGGAGATCTCAGTAGCGTATAATATACAATTATTGACAGATGAGATAATTTATATGTTACCTAAAAGGGGTAAGTAATTTCTTGTGATAATATATTGTTATTTATTATCTATGGATATTAAATTTTTGATAGAGAATAATTTTATTTGTTTATATTATTAACACATGTTAATCAATACATAATATATTTTATTCACATTAACCAATTTAAGATCAGCTTAGAATGATCCTAATGATTTTAAATACTCACCTATCTATAATTACACTTATGTACCTATATTTATTTTTTTCTTTTCAAGTTAGATTCTATTGGTGTTGACATTACCATTTAGGTGGTTCCTAGTATTGGTTTTGGTGTATGAGATGGATTAGTGGTAGACAAGTGACACAAGAATCCTATATTTCATTTTTTGTCTAGGTTATAGGTTATAATTATTAGATTAATCCCATAAATAATATATATATATTCAAACAAACATAAATAAATAAATAAATATATATATCAATCATATTATATTTCATTAACTTATTCTATAAAAATGAATCGAACTACAATTCCTTAGATCCTAGATGATATTTCCATTGAACTTTGGTTTTTTCCCTCGATTACCAAAGGCCGATAAGAAGTGTAAATGATTAAAAATTAATTTTATTTGAAAAATTTCACTATTTTTACAATTTTTATATATAAAATATTTATATAAAAACATATAGCAAGATACAACCATAAGTTGAACATACCCAAAATAGAAGATTTTATACAAAGGAACACTCAAGTATATAATTGGATCCCAAAAAATCATGATTTTAATCAAATAAATAAAATAAAACAAGGAATAATTAGACTTTAAATGAGATAAAAACAAGTACACATGTCCAAAAATTTAATAAAGATGTATAAAATAATGATGAAATTGTATTTTTTGGGTGAAAATATAAAATAAAAACACTTGAAAAATGATCCAACATTCAACTTATCTTGACTACATTAACTCCATGACTTTATATTTTATCAATATCCATAATGGGAGTACTTTAATTCATATAAAAGTTATAAAAAGATATAATAATTGAGAGTAAAAAATCTTACCATGTGTATAAGTAAGAGGTGAGTATAATGATTCATTTAATTTCTTCCAATGTTACCTAAACTCCCAGGAGTAAGTTTGATGCATGTGAATGTGTATATTTTATGTGATGAAATTTACAAAACCAATATTGATACATGTGAAAAAAAAATTCAACAATAATTATTATATATATTAGGAAATAAATATTCCATAAATAATATTTAAAAACACCCCCTTGATATCATCATCAAAGACATCAAATTTTTATTTTTATTTTTACTGCAATTTATATAGTATACTAAGAACCCTAGATCATTTCCATAAGAATACTTATACCATAAATTTTTAAAAATATATTTAAATTATATAAAATGAAATATGATTGGATAAATTGGGGGATTTGGGGAAAATATATATACATTTAATAAAGAAGACTACTCATAAATGAAAATTAAACGATTTGATTGATTATGATCAACCAGGGGAAATCACATGTTTCTCATACTTCATCACTTTAAGAGAGATGATTTAGATATTTTAATCCCTGATTTATAACACTTAATAATATAAAATTTATAATTTTATACTAGGATACCTCGAAGGTTTTGGTTATAAAAAAATTGATTCATTGACTACCATTGACGATCGAGTGATTTGTGTCCACATTTATAACCAAAACTAATTAAGGAAACACATGAGGATATTGATGTGTGGTTAAGGTTTATATGTTATTTTATCAAGATATAAAGAAATGAATTTTCATATTCAGAAGTATGCTAAGGTGAATTCAATCCACCCTTATGAACCACATAAAAAATACTTGAAAATATGATAAATAAATGGAGGACAATGTATAAAACATCAAAAGTATGAGTAACCCCAAACATGATCATTTGAGAGTTAGTGTGACATAATTGATCAAAAATAAAAAAATATTGAATAAATCAATATAAAAACTATAATTTAAGATATCATTCGCATAATAAAAAAATCTTGAGATTTACATCTCATTTCACCCTGGGTGATCCAAAGTAGCTTATAACTCCATGGAAGGGGAGGAAACCATAGATGAAGAAAAAAACATCCCGGGAACTCTTATATATCCCTTTGGTAGATCATCCTTAGAAAATTATGGAGAGGACGGTTTTTATTATCAATTTACACAAGATAAATAAAAAATAAGTCAATTACCTGTGGGTATAGGTGATATCTCTATGATATATTTTGTACTTACTTTAACCAACTTGAGGTTTGACTTATATACTAAATATTGAATTAAAATTTAGTATATTAAAGTAAATTATAATTATATTTCTAATGGTGGTTTAAATTATAGTTGGATTTATAATGGTGGTTTAATCAATCCAATTAGAGGTCCTCACCCCATGATATAGACCATTTATAGAAGGTGGGTCCAATCTACCTTACACATATTTTATTATCTTTATGGGACTCATATGGGACATTTTGTTTGGATCTAGATCTTGGACTAGTTAAAGAAAATTTATCATAATGACCATGTTATCCTATATAAAGTAAATTTAGAAATTTTTATTAGTGTGCATAGTGTTATTGTAAAAATACCATCATGCTATTAGATTAGGTTACAATGTGAAGTATTCATATTTTTTTTCTAAAGCCCAAAATATGAAGAGCATGTAATAATATGTCCCAAACACAATTCAGTAGTAAAAATTGATCACTGTTAAATACTTATCCATTAAATTACCAAGACAAAAACATCATATCCTTTTATATATTTAATAATATTTGTAACTTTACACTTTAAATGTGTTTATAAATAATGAATGGAAAATATATTTAGAGTGAGGAAGGATTCAATTTTGAGATAATAAAACCTATAAATAGTGTGAATCATATGTATATGGGTGAAAATATATGATAAATCACTATGCGTTCACCCTTATTGCACTACCTAGATGGGAATATACCATTCATTACCATTCCATTAAGGACATTCCTACTTTGATACTTTCTAAAAAATAACCATGTTAAGGGGAGGATACATGGGATATAATATTATAAGAGAAAAAATGATGAGTTTTACATCCTTATATGATTGATTCAAGTTATAGAAGTACCAATTATCACATCTTCACAATGAGAGAAAAAATACATACCATGTCCTTCCTAGGGAAACAAAATAACATGTTTTACTTCATCCTATGAAAAAGTACCACTTATCCCATCCTCATGGGGATAAAAAAGTAACATTTATCATGTACTAATGATGAAGGAATACTATCAAATATCACATTATCATGATAGGAGGAAAATACCAAGTATCGTTTCCTCATAAAGTAAGAAATCTACCATGCATCACTCCCTCCCTTAGAGGGGAAATTTCTAAGTATCATTTCCTTTTAATGAGGAAAATTACCACATATAAAATACTCATGAGGATGAAAAAACACCAAGTGTCACACCCTTATAATTATGAAAAAGTATTGTGGTTTCTTATCTCTATCAAGGCCTGTAAAATATTGACATCCCGTTATTATATACCTAGGGATACCCACCCATTTCAACAATAATAAAAGAAATAATCATAAAGCGGGAATATACAAATACAAAATCATGCTGACACTATATGATACTGAAAATCATATTGGAAAAACATATCACCCAAAATGTAATGTCATCATACGATCCATTAAAACATCAATACCCATATTTCATCATGGAATAATACTCTAAGTGAATACCCTTTATCCCATCATATATTTTGGTATCATACAAGATCAAAAATCATGTTTCTATGTTATACTTATTCAATATGAAACTCATATTCTATTATTCACAATAAATTTATTTAAATCAATGTACATATAACCTAAGGTCACTTATCACTCATCTAGTGAAATTTTAGAAAGTACATAAACTTTTTATTTAAGTATTTACCATACCTGAATCACATAATTATCTCATTATCTACACAATTCATATTATATTTTCATGGATTCTTGAATTTATCAAGTCTAAATTTATGTGAAATTTTCTAGACTATCTCATGTGACATTCTGTATTGATACATAACTTATTTTCATCAACTTATCCCATCACTGACTTAAATACTTCAGGATGATTTTGTTAAATATCCTAATTATTTAAGTAAAATAAATATATTAATAAGAATGGATTTACCCTACATAAATTAAATTTCAATCAATTCATTACTAGATACTACCCTAAACCTCCCAAAATTTCAAAAAAAATTCATAAAAATTTAATATTAATAAATTAAAAAAATTTAATATGGAAATTAATCAACTAAAAAAATATTTAGGATAAATTGAGTTAAACCTTGGTAGTTATAACCCATTAAATAAATTTTCAACCATTTAATTCACCATTAATTAATTATTTTGTGAAATTTAATTGATTTTAATTAATTTTTGTAGTAAAAGTAATATAAAAAATCCAAAGGAAACCAACATAATCAATGGAAAAATTTATATCAACAACCAATTACTTCAATTTCATAATTTAAAAAACAAATGAGGTGATGTGATACTAAATACCTCTATTGTGTTTTGGAAAAAATTTCCTTGAGTTTCTTTCATGAAGAATTTATAGGATTCCACAATGATGATCAAACTAATTAAAATACCGAGAATTTATCTATTAAAATATTTTTGGAAAACAAACTAACTCTAATTAAATGAAAAAAACAAACCAATATAGATATATTTGTGGAATTATGAATCTTGATAAATTAAATGGAGTTGAGTTAATTAATGAAAGATGAAAATAACATCAATTTTCAATAATTTTATGATTTTTATAAAGTTCAACAACTATTATAAAGCTAACGAGATAAATGGGTTGGGGACACTATAACATAATGGACTATTATGTGGATTTGGGTGCTGTAACCACAAACTACACTATAATAATGTTTTTTTACTATACTGGATTTTAGATAGGGTTATTGTATTATTAATTACTTACTAATTATATTCTTGATAATAGAGAAAAATTGTCATCTTCTTTGGGGTTACAGGGAATTCTCAATCCACGTAATTCTCATGTTTGGTATATTTCTTTTATTTTCAATTATATTTGTTTGGTTAATTTTTTGTCCCTGATTGGATCATCTCGTGTTATGGTTTTTTATTTATAAAATAGAAATAAATATAATTATCCCAATGATATGGAAACATATTGTATAGAAATTATGGAATCCCATAGGAAAAAATCTATTTGATTTGTAATGTTTTTATCAAAATCATGTATAAAAAAATCTTTAAATCCCTATAAATTTTTAACGTTCCATAAAAATTTAAAGAGGAAGAAATAAAGGATGAAATGAAAAATAAAATTATTTTATTTCATTGATTTACTAAAATAAATAATCAATAGTAGAAATTTATTCATGAAAAATAATAGAAGTTGAATAAGTGGAGGAAGATAGCAGAATGATGTGAAATCAAGGGGGTTTCATAATATATTCCAGACGAGTTTAAGGAGAGACGCATCTCAAAAAATAAGAAAATAAAATTTATTAAGAAACAATTTCCTTGGATATCCTAATAAATTTGGTGATCGAAACTAGAAATTCTATGATACTACTAAATCTTGGTGGTTTACCACTTTTAATATGATATTATCAGTACTTACACAACCATTATCCCTATTAGAATTCTGATGGTCACTATAACATATCACTAAACTATACATATTTTTATTTCAAAATAACTTTTTCTTTATATTGTTTTGAATTATTCCTTCACTACCAATTTTGAAATTTTAGCACTCATGGAATTAAACTTCATATAAATATCAAATTTCACATCTTTAAATTATTAAAAAATTAAAATTCCTACTTATTTTTTATAACATTATTTCTTTAATTAACTTCAAAACATAAGTTATATTTTTCTAAACATGAAAGGATTTAAAATTTTCCTACTATAAAGCATTTTTTAAAACAACCACATGCTATTTTCATTCATCCCTTTTTATTATCACCTAATACTTTTACCTTGAAAAATAATTGTATTCTTTTTCCTTAATATATATCTATTAATATAGGCCCATAATAATTCTAAATAATATCATATCTTGTTCATTTTTTGGTTTTATATACTTACTTATAAATATAGTGTAGTCCATCATATAAACTTTCCTATATCATGTACACCCCAATATTTCACCATATTTTTCTTTTAGAATAAATTTATTACATAAAACACCCAATTTAAACAATAAAATACTTAGTCACGTTTTTCATAGTCAATTAAATTCTAAAATTCTTAGAGAGTTTATATAGTAAATTTATATATTATATATCCATGAAAATGTTGTTATACTCATCTTATATATTTTAAATAATAATAAGATAATAACAAACTCAATTTTACATATAAAATACAATATTTTTATAAATCTAGTTTTGTCATATTTTAATGGAGAACCCATTTTAAATATATATTTTTTACCTTTTATAAACTTAATATTTCAAAATAAACTTCATATTTTATATAAAAACTTTAAAATTAGGTTTGGGTGAATTTTTGGTAATTTTTTGTGAAGTTTTATTTTTTACTGAATAGTTAAAAATATTGAATTTTAATTCAAACCCTCTTTTTAATATAATTTATTTATTGGGTTAAATTAAATTTGGAATTATTTTTAAAGTCAAATTATCTAAAATATATACAAATTATCTAAATTTAGGTCATTTGGATCAATTTCAATTTGAAATTGGATGTAAAAACTTATCAAAATTTTGGGACATTTTTACTTTAAAAATACGCATTGTCATCCCACCTGTGGGATGAATTTTAATTTAATTTATTCTAATTATGTGATTATAATTTGGAAAATGGATTCCATATTTGGAATCAGATTAATTTATAATTTCTGGTAATACTATATTTTTTTTACCAAAAATATTAGTGGAAGTGATTAAAATTAATTAAAACGATTAAGGTTAAATTAAGCTTAATAAGAGACTAAACCTTAACCTTAAAGCTCAAAAAACCTATAAAATTGTTAAAAATATATTTTATGGAAATATTTATACACTATAATACCTTGTATATAATTGTGTCCATTATTGGACCCACTTTCAAAATAAAAAACGTGGGATGAATTCATTTTTCAAAACATTACATGAGTGCCACTCCTCCTCCACTATTAAAGGACACCACTTCTCCCCATTCCTCACTCCTCTCAAACCACTTATTTTCAGAAGATATATGACAAAATATATTCCCAACATACCTAAATTAGACCTTTAAGCCTCCATGTTTTCATAAATCCTTCAAAGGAACCCCTTTGGTATAAACCAAAAGGCGTTACCCGATTTTAATGTAATATTTTCCAACAATCTCTTTTGTTTCATTTTTTTCTCCACTAACTATACTATTATTATTACATTAATACATAAAAAAACAGTATCCTAAATATACTAGGATGTTGTTATGTTATTATTTGTAACTATAGTTACACACACCTCTATCTAATGGGTTACAGACTGTAGAGACCCGAAACTTGACGTACATTGACATTACATTACATTTGCGGAATACTTAGTACATAACAAAAACACACACACAAGGATCGTAATAGTTTAGTGTCTTTGGAAACTACGTAATCTTCTAATCATGGTGAAATATCTTCAACATCTCCTATAAAGATCTTCCTTTTTTTTACCTAAAACCTTTCTTTTTATCCTGGGGAAAAGAAAACATAAAAGGGTGAGCTCAAATGCTCAGTAAGGGTAAACAAAAGAAATATCAATCACATCATATACATAAGCACATAACTTTTGGAAAATCTTAACCTGCAAAAGAGATCATAATTTCATAACATGGGGTAAATCATGGCAGTGAAATGTAATCACAATAATCATAACTTAAAACATGAAACTTTGTGTCATTCACACATAATCATAGAGAATCATTTCTTGTTAGTCAAGACTAATTGCCAAGACTATCTTAGTGGACAAAGTCCCTTTCTGAATCGAGTAACCCTCGTTTCAGTCCTGTTTCACTGAACCGGTATAACCTACCATTACAGCCATGTCTATCTCATGAGATATAAAATCTTTACCCAACGCATTGGAGGGAGATATAGGTCCCACCCATCTCATAATGATACCATTCTTATGTGTGCCACAAAATCATAAATCATACATCATTACATAACCCATGTAATAAAAATGGGAATCTTAAACATCATGACATCATAAAACAATTCATATATGATAAATGAATTCATAAAAATAATTTCATCACAACATAATCAAATCAATGTAATAATAGGGATAAAAACAGAAGCCTATATTATCTTATATGGAAAATAATTTTGATAAAACATTTGAACTTCATTCTTGAGGAAAATATCCTTTCTACTTCAAAAACACTTTTCTTTTCTTAACATGTCATACAATTATAAACTAAAAGAAGTTGATTAAAAATAAACATGAAAACTTATAAAGAAAGATTATTGGAAATAATGTTTTAAAAATCCATTCTTTCCGTATAAGTTAAAAAAACATTCTTTGTACTTTTGTCGGAAAAGTCAAAAAGTACCTCGTACGAAAAACGACAAAAGATTCCTTTTCTATCTTTTACTAAAGACTCACCAAAGGGTAAAATTGGATTTAAAAAATTTTAGGTGGATGGAAATACTATTACATATTGAGGAAACATGGATGTGGATGATAAAATACAACCCAGTAAATATCAAAGTATAAACAATCTCGGATAAAAATGAGATTGTGATATTTCCCTTACCTTAGGTCTGATTTGCTTCGTATGTGTCCGAACCTCCTGTATAATGATTTAAATAATGTCATTGACTTATTACAGAATCATATTCATTGTTATGATATCATATATGGTTCACTTATGACATTATATTACCCGTTCTTTTGTAAATTCCAAGTTAAAGAAGCGTTTTGGGTAAAATCGTTTCATTTATCGTAGGTGTTTTGACTTGTTGTTATTGACATCATTATTACTTATATCATGATTTAATAACTTCCAGAATATAAAATATGATTTATATATCATATATATTCAGTATATATATATATATATAATAGATAGATAAATAAAATAAAAAACACCGTTCATGGAGACGGTAGTCCGTACGTACGCATGAACGTTGTTTTTCTTTCCTTATTGTCTTGAATGGAAGTAAGTAGATGACATACATACATATATATATACATAAATCCAGTATCATTATTATGTCATATATTTCATTAGTACTTATTATATATACTTTATAATCATTCATGAATGGTTAATCATTAAGAATGAATCTCATCGCGTCGTGGAGACGGTTGTCCGTACGTACGCACGAGCGATGATATCATTTCCATAATTATTGAATTGAATTGGAGTGGATTATAAAATATATCAGAATCAATATGATGTTGTAATAACTATGTATAGTTATTCTTTACACCATTATACCCATCCATGTAAGGTGGTGGTGGAAAATAGATTACACCACGGCGTGGAGACGGTATTCCGTACGTACGCATGCGCGGTGATTTATTTTTCCGTAGGATGGATAGATGGTGAAATAGGGTTGTTTCATACATAAAATAACATATCAGTATATGAGTGATACTGATGTTATTACTTCATAATGAAACAACCTAAGAAGAAGAAGTGGAAGAAGAAATAAAGATGAAAGAATTGGTAACGGTAATTACCTCTTCTTTGAAGCGCCTCTTTGAGACCTCCTCTTAGGGCACTAAAATTGGTCTTTGAGGAAGACCATAACCTCTAGGATGTTGCTAGGTAAGTTGATAAGAGATTTTGGCAGGTGTTGTCCGAGCTTGAGTGCTCAAATTGGTGTGAGGAGGAGGGGGAGGAGGTGTCCTTTTATAAGGGAGGAGAGGGGCATCTTAGGAATACCTCAAAATATTATTTTATATTAAAGTAAAAATCGGTTTATAATGGTTCCAAAGGGTCTTATTTCAGAGTTAAAGTGGGGATTTGTCGAAATCCTATCAACCAATAAGATTTAGACAAGTTTAGGGTATTATTTTAACCTTATCAATTAGATTTAACTCTAAGTTAAATAATTTAACTTTTACCATGTCTTTCTGTTTTCTTTCACTATATGGTTAATACACTTACTATAACATGCCAAACTAACCCCAAATTGTTTATTATTAATATATATATATCCTTATCTAAGTCATTTGGCCGAACCTTAGATTTTTAGGAATAAAATAAAAATTAATAATATAATATTTGATTTAAAAACTATTTTGTGTCAATTTTGAAACTATTTGATATATGATTTTTGTGAAAGTCATAACAGAATTATATGTTCGAACCAAGTTTATTAAATAAACACTAATATATCATAGTAACCTAGAAAATTAGTGTAATTCATAAAAAGTCTTAAATTACATTTATTTTGGTATTTATAATATCAATTATGTCAATATTTCATTAATAAGATAATTACTGCATCATCTTTGTGTCATAAATAAATTAAATTATTTTATGTATAAAAATTACAAATAAAATACCATTATGTAGGAAATCTTTTTATCTTTCTAATGAATATTTATAGTCGAATTTATCTTATGTATAACCCCATATTAAAAATGTTTTAGTAAATAAACTTTGATTTTAACTCTTTTAACCCTTCTTTAAATAATATAATAATAAATGTCCTAATCTAATCCAAGTGGGCCTAAATGGTCATATTTTATTCCTAAGTTTGTTTTTGATCGAATTACACTTATCCAATAGAATTAGGACATGTGTTATGGTAATAGTAATATCATATTTACCCTTAGTTACCCTATTTACTATTAACCGCGGTAAAAAAAAGTAAAAAGTTACTATTCACCAAAAATTATTTTCATCTCATTGAACCACATTTTAGTCCTTGATATTAACCGTGTCTCTCGGATTTTCTAAATTCCATTCACAGAAGCGGTAAAATTATGTTTTATGAAAAATTCAGTTTTTTAACTACCACTTAGTGGTTTCACTATTCATCGAAAATTGAAAGTTTTCAGAAAATACCAAAAATTAGGCCTAAGATATATTTGATATTATGAACTCAAAAATGATGTCTATTTTACCAAATTCAAAACATATCAGTTGCATTAACTAATTTAAAAATTAATTCTCGTCGTCAAAACAAATAGCGTGTTTTTAAGAGATAATAACTATCAAAAGATTGACACTAGTTTATAACTGGTTTAAATGTGAAATTACATCCAATGACCAATATTGTATTAAATTGTATAAAATATATTCTAAATATACTTTAAAACCACTCAAATTAATCATTTATCACTATTAATTATTTTGATTAAAAAAGTTGTTTTTAATTAAAATTTAGTAATTTTCACTATTCATCAGAATATGAAAGTTATCCGAAAAGTACCAAAATTTCACCCTAAGCTAATTTCGATATTACGAATCCAAAAATGAATTCCATTTTGAAAAATAAAATTTACAAAATTTCAAAAAGTGGTTATTACTATCATAACGGCTAGTTTTAATAATATCTTAATAGCATATCGTTGTTTAGCGAAACTCGGTGTTGCGTACAACACACGCTATCGTGGAAGGTCGCGATTGCGTATAATTCAAGCTAGGTCAGAGATGTGTATTGTGAAAGCTCCTTTTGGTGTAGCGTATAACACAAGACATTAATAAAATTTAAAAGAATATTTTTCATAAAATCTCGGGCTGTTACATTCTACCCCCCTTAAAATGAATTTCGCCCTCGAAATTCGTCAGGGTTATAAATGGTTTACTATTCGAAAGTTTCTTTAATAGAAACCCACATCGTAAAAAGGAATATCAAAACCAATCCTTAAAAAACAAAACTATGAAACGTAACAGTTACCCAAATAAACTAATCACTGGGTTTCCACATAGGTGAAAATATGGATATGGAAGAGAAATCTAACCATCGTGTTCTGATGGAGAGTGGTAGAGAACATGGCTATGGAAAAGCCAGCAATCACAAAGCCATAAATTTGTGACGATCTAAGGTACCATCTGATTCATCAGTTATAAGATCACTAGGAAAACATTTTTGGTTTTCAATATCGTTTCCCTAAAGTTAAAGAATTTGAATTAGAATAAATACTTACTTTATTTTGGTATAATCTCACTGTTGTTTATGCCTTTAACAATTTCCACTTCATCTCTTAAATAAATGAAGTTGAATTTGTTATTCATGAAGTGTTAGCAGATCATGTGATAGAATGACGGGTCATTCCATCTGTCTCAAACAAAAGGTTAGCAAAAAAATTATATACATAAGTTGATCTATAGTGATATTAATCATATATGGTTCCTAAAATGGACTTATACATCATATGTCATATAGCTTAATATAATAAAACTAGTTTCTACTAAACAGGGACTTCCTGTAGGCCAGTGGTAGGCGATAAAGGCCAGTCGCACTTCGGTTGTGGGTTCGATTCCAACAGCCTTGTCCGACGCGATGGGCTGTCGCCCGTCCTGCAGGTTGTCCTTTTTCTAAAACTACATTACTATAACATCCCATCAATAATATCGAAAAAAAAACTTCTATCCTTAAACAATACTCACTTATGTCCAACATAATCCATTTCAATCTTTAGGCTTATCCATAATATTGCAGTCCACTCTCATAACATAGTGAAAACGATTACCAGAGATTTAATACCATCGTTGATCCCCATATATCATAAGATATGTTTTGTTGGTCACATTCCAAACATTCAAAGTCCTTAATCATGTATTCTCTTGAATACCTTAGTGAAAACATGTATGCAGTTTAAAGTTAACACTTTCCACATACCAAAATCCTCAAAATTCTATATACTCAAACCATGATATCACTTAGTCCTTATATCAATCATGAGCTCATGAATACTATTAAACATTTCATTTTCTTGTTTTCCCTTCATTATGTGCATATCATCTTATTTCCAAAAAATATCTCAATCACTTTGAATACCACATCAATAAATATTGCAATACTCAATGATACAACATTATTTTGGAATCCCATTACATAAACACTTAATCATTCCACCACATCGTTGTCATATTTAACATTGCCAATAGTGATCGCATGTGACTTCACTTTGTCCTTTGCCTTCAGTGGTTTCTCATGCTGATCATCACTAACCCTTGGATTAGGGCATTTATTAGCATAATGCCCCATTTCCTTGCACTTGAAGCATTGAAGTGTTGGTGGTGCGTTCTATGCAGTGTTTGCTTTATTCACATCATTAGAAACCCTTTTTTCATTACTTCGACACTCAGCTGCTCGATGACCTTCTTTTCCACACTTAAACCATTTTCTAGTCCCTTTAAAACAATCTCCACCATGCTTCTTTCCACACTTTGTGCATAAGGAAACATTCATCTTCTTTTCACCATTATTCTGAGATTTCTCCTTGAACTCCATCTTTCGTTTCTTTTCAAAACCATGAGATGGATATGTAACACCAACTTCCATTTCTACCTTGATAGCACAACACACAATTTCTTCATAGCTACTGAATTCTCTTATAGCTAATGCCCTTATAAGACTTGGTTTTAAGCCACTGAAAAATCGATCAACTTTACTTTCAGGTTGGATGATAATGCCAGATGCATACCTTGCAAGTCTTGTAAAATTCGCTTCGTATATACCAACAGATTAATCATCCTTTTGCTTTAGTTCAAGAAACTCCTTCTCCATCTTTGTTCGAAGAACACGAGGGAAGTACTTATTGAAAAATAAGTTCTTGAACTCGTCCCATTCCATGGACTCAATTTCATCTCTTTGCCTTGTATTCTTGATAAGATTCCACCATTGATCAGCTTCACCTTCCAAACGATATACTGCTAAGATGACTTTATCATGTTCAGAACATTGAAGAACTGAAAATATCTTTTCAGTGGTACTGATCCATTGTTCAGCAACAACTGGATCAGAAGACCCACTAAAATAAGGTGGAAGTTGCCTCATGAAGGACTCAATAGAATATTGTTCCCTTCTCTGCTCATTTGGAAGTCCATAATGATTCATAGCTTGTGTAAGTATAACAATAAGATTTTTCACTCCATCTCCCATAACATTTGTTTGTTCAGGAGGACAATCATTGCATTGTCCATTGCATTGATCAACACGGTTCCTTCGGGTTCCAGCCATCGTCTAAAACCCAAAAAGAATAGTGTGAGAGGCAAAAATCATGCTAGGGAAAACAACATAATAAAGGGGGAGTACCTTCTATATCTAACATCTTATGTTTAATTCTATGATCGTTAGCGTAGTTCTAGTACTATAACCTATACGTATACTTAACCTTAGGGACATCCCTAGACATACCGTAGAAATATCTTTAGGGATCTCACTAACGTTTTCACATCCTAGTTTCCAAAGGTTGACTAATCCTTTTCTCTGATACCAACTGTAGAGACCCGAAACTTGACGTACATTGACATTACATTACATTTGCGGAATACTTAGTACATAACAAAAACACACACACAAGGATCGTAATAGTTTAGTGTCTTTGGAAACTCGGAACGTAATCTTCTAATCGTGGTGAAAGATCTTCAACATCTCCTATAAAGATCTTCCTTTTTTTTACCTAAAACCTTTCTTTATATCCTGGGGAAAAGAAAACATAAAAGGGTGAGCTCAAATGCTCAGTAAGGGTAAACAAAAGAAATATCAATCACATCATATACATAAGCACATAACTTTTGGAAAATCTTAACCTGCAAAAGAGATCATAATTTCATAACATGGGGTAAATCATGACAGTGAAATGTAATCACAATAATCATAACTTAAAACATGAAACTTTGTGGCATTCACACATAATCATAGAGAATCATTTCTTGTTAGTCAAGACTCATTTCCAAGACTATCTTAGTGGACAAAGTCCCTTTCTGAATCGAGTAACCCTCGTTTCAGTCCTGTTTCACTGAACCGGTATAACCTACCATTCCATCCATGTCTATCTCATGAGATATAAAATATTTACCCAATGCATTGGAGGGAGATATAGGTCCCACCCATCTCATAATGATACCATTCTTATGTGTGCCACAAAATCATAAATCATACATCATTACATAACCCATGTAATAAAAATGGGAATCTTAAACATCATGACATCATAAAACAATTCATATATGATAAATGAATTCATAAAAATAATTCCATCACAACATAATAAAATCAATGTAATAATAGGGATAAAAACAGAAGACTATATTATCTTAGATGGAAAATAATTTTGATAAAACATTTGAACTTCATTCTTGAGGAAAATATCCTTTCTACTTCAAAAACACTTTTCTTTTCTTAACATGTCATACAATTATAAACTAAAAGAAGTTGATTAAAAATAAACATGAAAACTTATAAAGGAAGATTCTTGGAAATAATGTTTTAAAAATCCATTCTTTCCGTATAAGTTAAAAAAACATTCTTCGTACTTTTGTCGGAAAAGTCAAAAAGTACCTCGTACGAAAAACGACAAAAGATTCCTTTTCTATCTTTTACTAAAAACTCACCAAAGGGTAAAATTGGATTTAAACAATTGTAGGTGGATGGAAATACTATTACATATTGAGGAAACATGGATGTGGATGATAAAATACAACCCAGTAAATATCAAAGTATAAACAATCTCGGATAAAAATGAGATTGTGATATTTCCCTTACCTTAGGTCCGATTTGCTTCGTATGTGTCTGAACCTCCTGTATAATGATTTAAATAATGTCATTGACTTATTACAGAATCATATTCATTGTTATTATATCATATATGGTTCACTTATGACATTATATTACCCGTTCTTTTGTAAATTCCATGTTAAAGAAGCGTTTTGGGTAAAATCGTTTCATTTATCGTAGGTGTTTTGACTTGTTGTTCTTGAAATCATTATTACTTATATCATGATTTAATTACTTATAGAATATAAAATATGATTTATATATCACATATATTCAGTATATATATATATATAATAGATAGATAAATAAAATGAAAAACACCGTTCATGGAGACGGTAGTCCGTACGTACGCATGAACGCTGTTTTTCTTTCCTTATTGTCTTGAATGGAAGTAAGTAGATGACAGACATATATATATATATATATACATAAATCCAGTATCATTATTATTTCATATATTTCATTAGTACTTATTATATATACTTTATAATCATTCATGAATGGTTAATCATTAAGAATGAATCTCATCACGTCGTGGAGACGGTAGTCCGTACGTACGCACGAGCGATGATATCATTTCCATAATTATTGAATTGAATTGGAGTGGATTATACAATATATCAGAATCAATATGATGTTTTAATAACTATGTATAGTTATTCTTTACACCATTATATCCATCCATGTAAGGTGGTGGTGGAAAATAGATTACACCACGGCGTGGAGACGGTATTCCGTACGTACGCACGCGCGGTGATTTATTTTTCCGTAGGATGGATAGATGGTAAAATAGAGTTGTTTAATACTTAAAATAACATATCAGTATATGAGTGATACTGATGTTATTACTTCATAATGAAACAACCTAAGAAGAATAAGTGGAAGAAGAAATAAAGATGAAAGAATTGGTAACGGTAATTACCTCTTCTTTGAAGCGCCTCTTTGAGACCTCCTCTTAGGGCACTAAAATTGGTCTTTGAGGAAGACCAGAACCTCTAGGATGTTTCTAGGGAAGTGGAGAAGAGATTTTTTCAGGGGTTGGCCGAGCTTGAGTGCTCAAATTGGTGTGAGGAGGAGGGGGAGGAGGTGTCCTTTTATAAGGGAGGAGAGGGGCATCTTAGGAATACCTCAAAATATTATTTTATATTAAAGTCAAAATCGGTTTATAATGGTTCCAAAGGGTCTTATTTTGGAGCTAAAGTGGGTATGGGTCGAAATCCTATCAACCAATAAGATTTAGACAAGTTTAGGGTATTATTTTAACCTTATCAATTAGATTTAACTCTAAGTTAAATAATTTAACTTTTACCATGTCTTTTTGTTTTATTTCACTATATGGTTAATACACTTACTATAACATTCCAAAAGAACCCCAAATTGTTTATTATTAATATATATATCCTTATCTAAGTCATTTGGCCGAACCTTAGATTTTTAGGAATAAAATAACAATTAATAATATAATATTTGATTTAAAAACTATTTTGTGTCAATTTTGACACTATTTGATATATGATTTTTGTGAAAGTCATAACAGAATTATATGTTAGAACCAAGTTGATTAAATCAACAATAATATATCATAGTAACCTAGAAAATTAGTGGAATTCATAAAAAGTCTTAAATTACATTTATTTTGGTATTTATAATATCAATTATGTCAATATTTCATTAATAAGATAATTACTGCATCATCATTGTGTCATAAATAAATTAAATTATTTGATGTCTAAAAATTACAAATAAACTACCATTATGTAGGAAATCTTTTTATCTTTCTAATGAATATTTATAGTCGAATTTATCTTATGTATAACCCCATATTAAAAATGTTTTAGTAAATAAACTTTGATTTTAACTCTTTTAACCCTTCTTTAAATAATATAATAATAAATGTCCTAATCTAATCCAAGTGGGCCTAAATGGTCATATTTTATTCCTAAGTTTGTTTTTGATCGAATTAAACTTATCCAATAGAATTAGGACATGTGTTAGGGTAATAGTAATATCATATTTACCCTTAGTTACCCTATTTACTATTAACCGCGGTAAAAAAAAGTAAAAAGTTACTATTCACCAAAAATTATTTTCATCTCATTGAACCAAATTTTAGTCCTTGATATTAACCGTGTCTCTCGGATTTTCTAAATTCCATTCACAGAAGCGGTAAAATTAAGTTTTATGAAAAATTCAGTTTTTTAACTACCACTTAGTGGTTTCACTATTCATCGAAAATTGAAAGTTTTCAGAAAAATACCAAAAATTAGGCCTAAGCTATATTTGATATTATGAACTCAAAAATGATGTCTATCTTACCAAATTCAAAACATATCAGTTGCATTAACTAATTTAAAAATTAATTCTCGTCGTCAAAACAAATAGCGTGTTTTTAAGAGATAATAACTATAAAAAGATTGACACTAGTTTATAACTGGTTTAAATGTGAAATTACATCGAATGACCAACATTGTATTAAATTGTAAAAATATATTCTAAATATACTTTAAAACCACTAAAATTAATAATTTATCACTATTAATTATTTCGATTAAAAAAGTTGTTTTTAATTAAAATTTAGTAATTTTCACTATTCATCAGAATATGAAAGTTATCCAAAAAGTACCAAAATTTCACCCTAAGCTAATTTCGATATTACGAATCCAAAAATGAATTCCATTTTGAAAAATAAAATTTACAAAATTTCAAAAAGTGGTTATTACTATACATAGAGGCTAGTTTTAATAATATCTTAATAGCATATCGTTGTTTAGCGAAACTCGGTGTTGCGTACAACACACGCTATCGTGGAAGGTCGCGATTGCGTATAATTTAAGCCAGGTCAGAGATGTGTATTGTGAAAGATCCTTTTGGTGTAGCGTATAACACAAGACATTAATAAAATTAAAACGAATATTTTTCATAAAATCTCGGGCTGTTACACAGACATACTATCTCTCTGTACGGAAAACTACTGCCTCACAAAACGATGGTTATTAATTTTTTTATTTACCACCTCTCATCATGAAAATTATGAGGGAAAAAATATTTATATATGATATATATTATATTTATAATGTATTTATTCTTATTTAATTTCTTTTTATAACATACCTTTATGCTTTCTATATTGTGTTAATACAATAATTTCATTTGAGGAAGTGTGGACTACTGCCCCCTCAAAGCGATGTTACTCATTCATGCCATACATTGAATGTATAAGGGATAGTTTTAATAGAACTATTTATAATATATAAAATATATATAATAACCTAATTTTAATATACATATATAATTTACTTTTAATTCTTTTAACATAATAAATAAATGAAAGTAACATTCATGCATACGTACGACCAACCGTCTCCATGAATGGTGCATTTCATTTCTTATCTCCAAACTTAATATATTATTCTAAATACATATTTACTAAAAGTATCATATAATTAAGTCATGGTTTTCATTATTTGGATGATTAAATAATTATATAATTAATAGGAGAAGAAAATAACAAGTCAAAACATACTTGAGACAACTAGGAAATTGACACCGAAAATAGGGAAATTAATAAAAGATTGTTAAAAACGGGTAATAAGACATTGAAATAAGTTAATATATGATATTATGAATATGATTATGGTTATGGTATAAGTCATTAACAAAATTTAAACCACTATATATGAGTATAAACACCACACAACAAAAGGAAGGTTAAGGTATGAGATTTCGTCTCAATTTACATTCCATCGAGAATTATTTGTTGTTATGCACCTAGTTTCTTTTATATAGTGTATGTACTAACCTTTGAAACATAATATAATTAATATCATTATTATAATGATATTATAAGTTTCATTTAATGTCCTACCTTAATGGGTATTATGTTTAGTCAATAAGGTTTCCTTATGACTTTTACATTCCTTATTATTTTGAAAATCACAAACACTCTATCTTAAGGAAAATTTATTTTCCCCTATGTTTTATCTTGAGAAGGAAAATTTTCCTTCCTTAAGGAAATTTTCCTTCCTCAAGAAAATTTTATCCTTACCCAGTTTTTCTTTCATAATGAAAATTTTCCTTCCTCAAAGAAATTTATCCTTACCATGTTTTCATTGTTCATATTATAACCTAACTCATTTTCATTATACATATAAAATTCGGTTTCGTATCTAAAACCTTGGAATCTTATAAATACTTAGACATAGAGCATTATGTTTTCAGGATCCAAATTCAGGTTCCTAACTCTCTGAATTCAGACTCCAAACTTTCTGAGTTCAGACTCCGAATTCTTTGAATTCAGACTCTGAACTTTCTAAGTTTAGACAGCAAATTCTATGAATTTATACTTCGAATTCTTATGAATACAGACTCCGAATTTCCTTGAAATTCAGACTCCGAAATTCTATAGAATTCAGGTTCCAAATTCTTTTGAAGACAGAATCTGAATATTCATGTATTATAGATACTGAATGTGTTTTTGGTTAGACTCTAAACTTTTATTTTTCCTTACATTCCAAAAATGGTTTTGGTTAAGCAACCATATTTTTTACATACTCTTGTTATAGATATAAAATAATTTCATGAATTTTATCTCTAACCAATCATTGTTTGAGTTACATGTGTACAGGTCCCTCTAAAATTCAAGGAAAAATATGACCACTGGAGGAGGGATACGACCGTTGAAGATGTACCTATAAATAGGAGCTCATTTGAACAAGCTCATGAACTTTGACAAGTTGATCAATATAGATATTACATGCAGCTAAAGTGATTCCTATATAGAGAGGCTTTCATGGTTAGTGTGTACTGAAATTATTGTTCAGAATTGCTCTGTGTGACTCCAAGTGTTGCTGAGTACATTTGAGGGCTTCTGAGGATAAGAAGACAGAGGTTCTGACTACCTTGAAGTTCAAGGGCGTACAGGGATAGCAAGACAGACTCCGATATTTATATCAAGGGATTACACTAGTGTGGGTAAGACATATTTTCTTGAAAGTATAAATCAGGCGACCTTTATCCAAGGTTGTTGGATACCCTTCTCTTTGGGATAAAAGATTTACTACTTGTTATGTGTATTATTTCAAGTTTTCTGCTTCATTTTGGTTGTTTAGGAAATTATAACTATTTTATACATTCTTATACTTGTACTCTGATTGGATACTCTATACGCTTTAAGGTATAATATTTATCTTTGTAAACTTTTCTTTAGTTTCATATCTGGAACCACATTTCCAGAATCTCATTTTCAGAAATACATTTCTAGAATCAAGAAAGTTTGTATAACTAAGAGGTTTTTTGAATTTACCTTGTTTAACATTTTTAAACATTACCATCTTTAAAAGCTCCAAATGAATTTTTAAAAGCATACAATTCAACCCCTCTTTTATATTGAGCATCTACATCATTATTCCGATAGTAAAATCAGTATCATTTCAATCCTACAGTTGGTATCAAAGGAGAAAATCATACTCCATACCAACCTAAAATATTATGATTTAAATGTTTCAAAGGGGTATGAGACACTTTGGAATGTTTAAATATTATTCTCCTCAAGAATGCATTTAATGATTATCATTGAAATATCACTTCCTTTTGTGATTGTTAACTTTCAATTGAAACAATAATTTTATTGTAATCATTTTCAATTGTAAATTTTCTTTAATATCTATATTTTCATATGATGGATATTATTATTTCCTAAACCATATATCATTTCACGTACGACGTTTACTTTGATAGTTATTTGATTAAATGGGGAATTATTGATAAATCTTTATCGTTTATTTAATATATAAATTTGATACGGAATATTTTCTATTGATTAAATTTATTATTAAATATTCTAAATTCTTTTTACATTTAATGAAGGGTGGATCCCATAATTTATATAGCACCTCGATGCATATATAGGTTCCCATGACATGCTTATGTTGGCTAAATTAAACAGGTTTCTACCTATAGTTTAAAACTATCCAAAGGATGGATCTTGAAAATATAGGTGATAATGTGCCTAATACCTGATGTCAAATAATTAATAATTTACTTCATAGATATTTGGTTTATTATAAATCCATGATAATTTTCTTCAACGTATCTATGGATACATTTAGTTTTCAGTTCATTGATTAAATGGCATGTGTTTCAGTTTCTTACCCTTTCATATTGAATTTGCCTTATCTATTTATTTGAATGGAATGCGTTAAATGTTATTTACCATTAAATGATGGTTTATTTATAATTAAACATTATTACTTCTACCTTACCCCTTACTAATAATTTTAGATCACACTTTCTATGTTTTCTTTCCCCAGGTTATGGAGAAGAAATCTTTGAATAAGATTTAAGGACACAATTTATTTTCTTTTTTATGTATTATGTTTTTAATTACTATTTCTCATTGTATTATGGGTATTGTGTATGTAATCTGGATTTCCAAGACTTGTAAACTAAATGGTCATTTGGAATTGATTCCTTGTAACCATGATAATGTAATAAAATAATGTACTGACTCCGAGCTTTTGGGGTCAGGGTGTTATAGTTGGTATCAAAGGGAGGTTTAGAAACAAACTTGTAAAATAGATTTAAAAAACATATATTAGGGAACGAACCTTAATATATAATTTGAGGATGGTTATAGAGGAATATCATAGAATTTTGATATGGTAAATATTATGTAGGTATTTTTATAAATACATCCATGTCTGGATACTGTAAGTAGATGTGGTTATAAAAAAATGTACCTAGGAGTAATAAATATGACAAGGTATTCTAGTCCCGACTCAGTGTAACCTGGTACACAACAATGAGCCTTACTGCACACCCGGTTTGACACTTCAAAGAATTATTCGTAGGATAATTTACATTTTATTTACCTACCATTATTAAGGATTTGAAAGTAAGGATTTACCTAAAGTAACCAAAGTTTATGATTCTAGGATTCATGATGCATAAATTTATGTTATGTGATATAGAAAACTTTGGAATTATACATTATGTTTTTATGAGATAACATTGTATATTGCATTATTTTGAAATGAAACATGGAAGGTTGAATTGTTCCAGCACTCATGAAAAATGTAGAGATTTCCCAATCATGGAATAAAATACAGCTGATATTGGAATAAAAAAAATCCTGGAAATAATGGGGAAAATTAATCAGGTTATGAAAAATAACCTTGCCCGAATGAAGAAACCTATTCCACATAGAGAATCTCTTATACTAGATCTCTTTATGAAGGAGAATCCCCCATCGTTTAGTGGGACTACTAATCTAATTGAATATGAGTAGTGGATTAAGTATTTAGAGAAGATATTTATGGACTTATAATATATTGAAAGGGAAAAGGTTACACTGGTAGTATATTGTCTCCAAGGTGACGCTGACTAGCAGTGGTCGTTGATCTAGAATACAATAGTGGAAGAAGAAATTGAACCCATGGAATTGAGAACTTTTAAAGATACATTCTTCAATAAATACTTCCCTCACAATCAAATAATTGAGATAAAGATAAATTTACTTAGATTAAAGGATTAGTAAGAAGAAAGTATTTTAGATTATGAGGATACCTCTATAATGATATGCAGGTATGCTATAGATTATATATGAAATACTGAGTGCAAGATCTACCACTTATTTAAAGTTCTTAAGCCAAATATTTGAAGGGAATTGGTTTCTCATATTTTTTCATCATACAAAGAGATAGTTTGATATACCATGAATACAGAGAAATAATTTTCTAGAATAAATATATTAAAGGAAAAACAAGAGAAGAAGAGTCCATATGATCATAATGAGAAGGGGAATACATCCAAAAAGAATAATAAAACTCAACCTTTTCCATCTTGTGAAAAAATATGGAAAAAATCACCATAGGAAATATTTAAAGGGATTGGGAGTTTTTTATAAGTGCCATGATAGGGGTCACCTAGCTCATTAATGAAAAGGGAAGAAGGAAAACACTACTTTCCAATGTTTCATATATAGGGAAGTGGGTCACTATAGAAATGAATTCCCCAGGCATCAAGGCAATTCACCACAGAAGAGGCCAAGGGGTGATGTCCAAACTTATGAAATCACTACAGTGGAGGTGGAAGTATAAAATTACATAAAGGAAGGTACAATAATACTATATTCATATTAATACAATGCCTTATTTGATTCTGGATCATTACACACTTTTATATCTATGCAGTTTTCTAAGAAAATTAGACATTTCCATTTTGATTTAATAAGGGAGTTATCAATAAAAATTCTAAAGGTAAGTATCATTGCGACAAATATGTATTAGAGAGTACCCATTATGAAACATAAGAATGCTTTATGTTCCAAAATTATAATTATGCCTATGGTTAACTTTGATATAATCCTTGGTATAAACTAGCTCTCAATGTATGATGTAATGACTTATTACAAGAGAAAGAAAATTACAATCTGTGAAGAAAATGTAGAATCCATCATCTTTATAGTAGAAGCTTCCTCACCTGATTTTTATTTAGATCCACTATCAGTAGCTCTACTAAATTAAATTTTTGAAGAATAATAGAAAACAACATATAGTGATGAAGAAGGTAATAATCAAATCGAGGATGTACCCATTGAACAAGAATACACTATTGTATTTCCTAAGGAATTACCTTGATATCCCCCATAGTGCGATGTTTAATTTTATATTGATTTAATTCTCAATGAAAGGATAGTTTAAAAGACTCCCTATAGAATAGAAAATGTATAATTATTGGAATTAAAGAAATAACTAGATGATTTGGGTAATAATGGATTTATTCTCCGCAGTGTTTCACCATGGGGAGCCTATTTCATCTTTGTTAAAAAGAAATATGGATCTTTGAGGTTGTGTGTTGAATATTGGGTAATCAATGCCATTAAAATAAATAACAAGTATCCTCTACCTCGCATTGATGACATGTTTGATCAAATTCATGGAGCCTAGTAGTTTTAAAATATTGATCTTCATTCTAGGTATCACCAATTGTGATTGAAGAAGGAAGAAATTCCAAAGATATATTTTCAAATAAAGAATGAACATTATGAGTTTATAGTAATTATATTTAGACTGACTAATGAACCCTCTATTTTTATGGACTAAATGAAAAGAGCATTCAAGAAATATCTTGAATTTTTTTTAGTATTCATTGATGATATTATGGTGTATTATTAAACCTATGAGGACCATGAGAATCACTTTTGGATCATCTTTAAGAATTTTAGATGGGAATAATTATATGGAAAATTAATAAAATGTGATTTATAGTTTTAAGAAGTATCTTTTATTGGTCATATTTTCTCCAAAAATAGAATATCAGTTGATCTTGAAAAGACAAAGGAAGTCAAATAATGGTCTACTCCAACCAACATAACTGAGGTACGTAGTTTCATTGGGTTTTCAAGTTTCTATCAATGATTCATTTAGAATTTTTTTTGATTATTAATCCTGTTAACCAAGCTTACATATAAAGGTATAAAGTTTTTCTGAATAAAGGAATGTGAAGAATGATTTGATGAACTAAGGAGAACATTAGTCAATACTCTGATATTGAATCTACCATCAGGTTGTGATGGATTTTTCATATATAATGATGCATAAAATAAGGGACATGATTATGTCTTAATGAAAAATGATAATGTTATTGCATATGCATTAAGGAAATTGAAGACTCACAAATATAACTACCCAACCCATGATCTGGAGTTAGCGACTGTAATCTTTTATTTGAAAATATGGATACATTATCTCTATAGATAATGATGTGAGATATACATGGATCATAAGAGCCTGAAATACATCTTCTCATAGAAAGGGATCAACATGATACAACAACGATGGATCTAACTACTTAAAGATTATGATTCCTCAATACACTACCACCTAGGGAAAGAAAATAAGGTAGAATAAGTTTTGAGTAAGAAGGATCGTGGAGTTCTAACCCAAATGAAAATTGAGAAGGATCATATGTTCATGGATCTAATAATGATGGATATGAAAATTTCTAAGGAGGTGGATAAATCAACCATTTATCAAGTGATTGAAAAACAATATTTATTAGAGAGGATAAATAATTATCAATATGATAATGAGGAATTTCATAATAAAATTAATGGCATGAATGATAGAAAATTAGAAGACTTTGTTTGTGAAGATAATGTTATGAAATTTGGAAAAAGGATATGTGTTCCATATATAACTGAGCTAAAAAGGAAATTTTTTGATGAATATCATAGCTCAAATTTCTCTATACTCTCTAGGAGCATAATGATGTATAAGGAATTAAAGGAACATTTTTTGTGGGATGACATGAAGCGAGAAATTTCTAATTATGTGTCTAGATACTTTGTTTTTCAACAATTGAAATCTATGAGGCAACATCCTAAACAAGCCCTATAATATTTTCCTATTCTTATATGGAAATTGGATGGAATTACAATAGAATTTTTCATGGGATTACCAAATACTCCTATAATTAATTGGTTATGATTTATCGAGTAACCAAATTTGCACATTTCCTTACTATAAGAGAAGACTTGCCTCTTGAGTTCCTCACAAGGATCTACATTATTGAATTTGTATGACTTCATGTTGAACCTATATCAATTGTTTTTGATCGAGATCCCCACTTTAAATCAAAATTATGGGAAAGTATTCAGAAGGATATCAACATTGAGCTTCATTTGAGCACTGCCTACCATCCTGAAACTGATTGATAGTATGGAAGAAAAATTCAAACAATGGAAGGAATGTGGAGATCATTCTCACTTGACTTTCAAGGTATATTGGATCAGTACTTACCTTTGGTAGAGTTTTCCTATAATAATAGTTTCTATTTAATTATTCAAATGGATCCGTATGAAACATTATATGGAAAGAGATGTCATACTCCAACTTGTAGGGAAGAAGTAGGTGAAACGAAACCTGTAGTCCTAGAACCTATTGAAGAGATGACGAAAAAGGTAAAGGATATCCAATATCATATTAAATCCACTTAAATTAGGAAAAAGATACATACCGATAATTAGAGGAAGGATTTAGAGTTAAAAATGGGAGATCATTTTTTCTTTAGAGTATCTATATAAAATGGTGTTAACATATTTAGTACAAAGGGAAAACTGAGTCCTATGTAAAATCAGACCATTCAAAATTCTTAAATGGGTTAGAGTTGTTTCTTATATTTAGAATATCCACAAAATCTTTCAAAGGTACGTGATGTGTTCCATATATCTATGCTAAGAAAGTACATGATAAAACCAATGCTTGTTCTCATCTTTGATGTGTTAGAATTAGAACATGACATTTAATATTGCAAATAGCCCATCCAAATTCTTGATACCAAAGAGAAAGTGTTGAGGAATCAGATGGCTCATCTCATAAAGGTTCTTTGGAGAAATCAAAAAATGTAGAAAGAATCATGGGAACCATGTGATTATATAAAGTATAAATAACCACAAATATTTTAAGTTAATGATCCTGAAATTTATAATTTTAATTTTTTGTAGGAGGGAATAATTTATCACCCTATTACTATACTATATTTTCCTTTTAGAATAAATTCACTACACACAACACCCGATTAAAAAAACCATACTTAGTCACATTTTTCAAAGTCAATTAAATTATAACACTTTTATTGATTTGATATAGTAAATTTATATATTATATATCCATAAAAATATTTCCACACTCATATAATATATTTTAGATTGGCATAAGATAATAAAAAACCCAATATTACATATAAAATACTATATTTTGATAAAGTAGTTTCGCCTCCTTTTAATAACGAACCCATTTTAAATATAATTTTTGAACCTCATTTAAATTTAATATGTCAAAATAAAAATCATATTTGAAATATAAACATCAAAATTATGTTAGGGTGAAGTTTTGGTAATATTTTGTGAAACTTCATTTTTTAGTGAATAGTTAAAAATACTGAATATTAATTCAAAACTATTTTTTCGTATAATTTATTTATGGGGTAAAATTACATTTGGAATTAGTTTTAAAGTATCATTATATAAAATATATATAAATTAACCCAATTTAGGTAATTGGGTCAATTTAACATTGAAATTGAATGTAAAAACGTATCAAACTTTTGAATGGTTTTACTTTAAAAACCCACATTGTCGTCGCACCTGCGATATGAATATTAAATTAATTTCTCCAAATTGTGTGATTATAATTCAGAAAAATGGATTCAATATTTGTAATAATAATAATTTATAATTTATAATAATACCAATTTTTTTACCAAAAATATTAGTGAATGTGATTAAAATTAATTACAACGATTAAGGTTAAATTAAGCTTAGTAAAGAACTAAACCTAAACCTTAAGGCTAAAAAAGACCTATAAACTTGTAAATAATATATTTTATAGCTATATTTATACCCTATAAACCCATTTATATAATTTCTTTTATTATTGTATCCACGTTCATTATGAAAAACGTGGGAAGAGTTCCTTTTTTAAAATATTACAAGAGTGCCACTCCTCCTCCACTATAAAAAGTCACCACTTCTCCTCTCCATTCCTCACACATCTCAAAAAACTTATATTAGAAAAATGTATACAAAAAAATCTTCCAAAAATCCCTACCCTCAATCTTTATCCCTCCTTATGGGTAGAAATTATTCCAAGCCCTTTGGTACAAACCAAAAGGAGTTACCTGATTTTAAAGTAACGTTTTCCAAATGATCACTTTTATTTCATTTACTTCTCCACTCCCTATAATATTATTATTAAATTATTTCATAAAAAAGTATAATAACTATAATAGGATATTTTTATGTCATTATTTATACCTACACTTACACACACCTCCATCTAATGGGTAATAGACAACCTATTTCTTTGTACGACAAACTACTGCCTCACGAAACGATGTTGTTCATTTTTTATTTACCACCTCTAATGGTGGTCATTATGACAGATAAAATATTTATATATGATATTTATGATATTTATAATGTTATTAGGATTCTTTAATTTATATTTATAACTTAACATTATACTTTACATCTTATGTTAATATGATAATTTAGTTTGAAGAATTATGGACTACCGCCCCCTCAAAGTGATGTGACTCATTCATGACATAAATGGAATATATAAAGAATATTATTATCAAAACGTGGTAACATATATAACATAGATCTGATACTGTAATTATAATATACATATATCATTTAATTTTAATTATTTTAATATAATAAAGAAATAAAATTAGCATTCAGGCGTACATACAACCTACCGTCTCCATGAACGGTGCATTACATTTTTTTATCTCCAAACATTAGTTGTTATTATAAATAAATATGTAATGAATATATAAGATAATTTTTTCACTATTTACATTCAAGATATGAGTAAATAATGATATAATTAATAGGATAAGAAAATAACAAGTCATAACATACTTGAGAAAACTAGGCAATTAACACCCGAAATAGTGAAATTAAGGAGAGATTGTTAACAAACGGGAAAAAATATATTATAATAAGTTAATATATGATATTACGAATATGATTATGATTATGGTGTAATTAATTAACATATTTTTAACCACTATACATTAGTATAAACACCCCATGAAAAAGGAAGGCTATGATAATGGATTTCAATTCAATTTACATTCCATTGAGACTTATTTATTGTTATGAACCAAGTTTCTTTTATATGATATATTTACATCCCTTTGACACACAATATAATAAATCTATTTATTCTCATGATATTATAAGTTCATTTAATTTTATACCTTCATGGGGATTATGATTTAAATTTTTCAAAGTGGTATGGGATACTTAAGAATGTTTAAATATTCTTCTCCTCAAGAATATTCTTAATGATTATCTTAACAATCTCACTTCATTTTGTGATAGTTAAATTTATTTTGAAAAAATATTTTTTAAAAAAAAAATTCATTGTAAATTTCCTTGAATATTCATATTTTAATACAATGGATATTATTATTTCCTGAACCATATATCATTTCACATACGGTGTTTACTTTGACAGTTATTTGATTAAATGAAGAATTACTGATAAATCCATATCTTTTATTCAATATAGATATTTGAAAATGAATATTTTCTATTGATTAAATTGATTTTTAGATATGATTAATTCTTTGTATGTACAATGATGGGTGGATCCTGGACTTTATATAGCTCCTTGATGCATCGACAGGTTCTAATGAGATGATTATGTTGTCCAACTTAAATAGGTTTCTGCCTATAATTTTAAACTTTTTGTAGAATGGATCTTGTTAGTATAGGTCCTCATGTTCCTAAGACATGATTTCCAGTAATTAAGAATTTTCTTCATAGGTATTTTAGTTATTACTCATCAACTAGATTTTTCGTTGACATATCAATGGATACATTTTGTTTACAATTTATTGATTAAATGGCATGTATTTCTATTTATTACCTTTCCATATTGAATTTTCATTATCTATTTATTTGAATAGAATGTGTTAAAAAATATTTAACTTTCTAGGTTAGTTCATTTCCATTGATACATTATTTATTCCTATTTATTTACCCTTAATGAGCATTTGAGCTCACCCTTATTATGTTTTCTTTCCCTTGGTAATGGAGAATAAATCTTTAAATTACATTTTAAGGACAAAATTTATTTTATTTTTATTTATTATTTTTTGTATTTCCAATTTACCAATGTATTATGGGTATTATATATGCAGTATATCTTTTCCAATACTGCTAAACTGAATGGTATTTTGGGATTGATTCCTTATAATCATTCTAATGTAACAAAATAATGCACCGACATTGGGCTTCTGGGGTAGAGGCATTATATATCATGTGGATTTATCATAATTCTCACCCATTTTTTTAGGGAACTCCCAAATATAAGTCTTTCCCTAATAATATAATAATTCCGTCATGGATTTTTTTGAAAACCCATTAAAATATCCCCTAATATATTCACTACTTGGTATTTTTTTTCACTAACCATCCTTTATAATTAAATTCGAGTTTATATTCTTACTTCAAAAAATAGAAACACATCAATTTGAATTATTCCTCTTGGTCCTTCTCACTATGAGAAATTTATTTCCCATCTTGTAACATAAATATATTTTCATAATTCTCAAAAGTAACCAATTTTATTAATTTCAATTTATGAGGTTAATTTAACTAGGTTTTTATAACTCACTATTACACTTCATATTTCTAGGTTATAATAGATATATTAAAAAACATTATTATATTAAATTCATTTGTAAAATTCTCAATCAAATAAATTAACTTTATCACATGATTTTTTTTCATAAAATAATTCACATGTTATTTTGATTCCATTTTTGAAATTAAAACTCCAATAAATCAATAATCTTGAGAAAAATAAAAAAAAGGAACACACACAAAAATAAAATGACATTTAAAATAATTTTTGATTTTTTCAAATTTCATTTCAATAAAGTAGGTTAACAAGTTAAATAATTCCATAAATTCAATAAACATTTCATGATTTAATCCATTTCTATAGATAATATCATATAAATTAATGCCATTTTAGTAAACTCATGTTAAAAATCATCTCATTTCATCATATTAATATAAATATAATATTTTAATTCACAATAATAGATCTAATAAAAATTTAATCATGGAATTTCAACATAATATGAACTCATTCAATTTTTAAATAAAATAATATCATGAATGAAAACTCACACTACCAAAATGTATAACATGAAATAATAAATTTATATTTAATAATAGAATATATAATTAGATTTTATTACCACATAATCCTGAAAACATCTTAATTTTTTTTAATAATAAATCATTTCCTAATGTGACCATGGAATTGAAAATCCATTTCAACAAGTTAATCTAAATTATACAATATTTGAAATCAAAATTTATAAAACACTTTAAAAAAATGTTAAATAAAAAATTACCCATACTTTAAAATCAATCCATTATATTTTTTTTAAAACTATATGCATATATACTTTACAAAATTCAACTTTAATTCCACATAAAACTTAAGAAAAAAAATCATAGACTTTATATTTAACCTAAACACATTTCTTAAAATCCAAAAAACATGTCATATTTAAATTTAAAAACCAATTTTATCTCCAATCTAATATAATCAATTTTTTATTTTATTCATCATAAAACCCTTAAATAAAAATAATTTTCTTAAAAAAATAAAAAAAATTGTTTCTTTTAAAATTTATCAAAATATAATCAACATTAACTTATGGGAATCTTAGTGATTGTTTTCTAACATGCACCAAGAAAAAATATTTTTTCTTGAAATATAGTTTCTTATGGTTGGATTATTGATTGTGTTGTATTATGTTTCAAGTTTTCTATTTATCATTAAGACACATTTTGTTTTATATATTATTTGATTTTTTGGATACAATATTGGTTTTACTTTACTCTAATTGATAGATTGAAATGGTTTTATTTAAAAGGTTTTTCTATGATCCTATTGAAGATGGTGTTATCTATTCTAATAATTTTATCCTCATTGTATGGTGTATGATTTGATATTTTTTAAACTCCATATGACAATAATTTCTTGATAAAATAATACGAGGTATTATTTTATGGTATTTATTAGGTTTAAGGAGTTTGTTCGAATGAGATATGGAAAGGTTATTGAATAATATTGAAAGATCATTTGTTAGAGTTTTCACAATGGATTCAATTATTTTTTTGGAAGGCCTCACATCTTTGGTTTGGTGGGTTTCCTTTAGAATAAAATTTGTGATTTTTTTGTTCTTATTTCCACTATTATTACCTCATATCCATTTTTACTATTAAATGTTTGTTAAATTTTAGGTTTCATTCTATCTTATACATAATTAATTTGGTGTATCATTATATATTTTTTTGATCATAATTTTTTAATGGGGTGATTCAATTTCAAGATTTTATCTTATATAAATTTTTCTATCAATGATGTTTGTCATTGGAACTATAATATTTAGGTTGGTGGATACTAATCAGGTGTGTCAAAAATTTTCCTCACTAGGACCCCACCTATTTCATATTGAGGTTGAATATGACCCTAAAATATTACCTCATATAGGCCACTGGTTGGATACTAGCATCGAGGCAATAAAAAACATAATTAGAGACATTAACATCATAATAATAGGAATAATATGAATAATACATGAATCAACTCCAAATAAATAAATAAATCAGAACCATTATCTCGATATAATGCATATAATTTAATACAAGACCCTAAGGTATCTAATAGAAAATTCCTAAATAAAGAAAATTCTAAGGTAGTGAATCCAACTCTGATTGAAATTCATGTTTCAAGAAAGTAATGCCCAAGTAGGATCACTATCCCTATCTTGAAAATTTGTAAAAACAATATATAGAGGTTAAGAGTGATCCTATATGTATACATAGTGGGTTCCTCCCTTGAAACATTCATGTAAACATGGAAGAAGTATACTAATGCCTCAGTGAATAAACAATGAAACTAACTTGTTACCTATACTTAGTAATCTACCACACGAAACTCACCAAGGATCTCTAAAAAAATATTCCTATATGTAAAATAATATAATAATCATGAAAATATATCAAATGGTACCCCACACTATCTTTCCCAATAAATTAATGTACCTAATGTCCCAAATATATTCATCGTAGAACTCCCATACCATCTACATCAACATACCACAACATCATCCACATAAAAAATAAAACCATCCAATCCCAAACACATACAACATAACTAAAAAACCACATCACTTCCAAAACCAAATAATCATAACACATATCATATACCATAACCACAAGCTCATACCACATCATAGCCACATCATCACATCACTGTCACAAAACCATATCATCACCTCATAACAACATTACTACAACACTACATATGGATGATAAAATGAGATAAAGAGAGGGATTTTTAAATATTCCATATCAAAAACATATTGGATGTTGGGGTGTACCCTGAACCTAAAAACTCATATGAGTTCAGTCACATTACTTGATTCATTTGGTTTTTTGTAAGAACTGAAAAAATATAATTAATATATGATATAATACAATCCTAATTTAGGGGGAACTCCTTATTAAAATACTTCTATAAACAAAAACCATCACCAAAATATAACCAAAGAAAATCACTAACGGATTCCATTACTAAACACAAAAAAAAAACACCACCACCACCATATAACAACCAAAAAACAACCACATATATTCCCACCATTTCATTTCATTATCAATTCTTCATTTTTAAAGTATAGAAATAAAAAAGTGCGAAGAGTTGGGGGGAGGGGGTGGTGAAAGAACTAAAGACCCAAGGAATCAACCCATACAGAAAACTTATAAACTATCTGGGAGTGATCTAAAATCCTTGTAAATTTTGGTTCCATTGATTGTCCATTCGTATCATTCCATGGTATCCACAACATGATTACCTTTCCTATAATTATTTAAAAATGTGGTATTAAGTGAGAAGTAGGCATAATACCAATAAATGAGTTGGGTTATACTTCAAAGAGATGATGGGTAGTTTTAAAGGATGCCAAATATGATTCATGAATCAATATAGATATATTATAGCAAAAGTATTATCATCCTATATAGAGATATGCTAAAGTTGACCACTTTTATTTTTCTATAAAAGAGGATACATGACCATAATTTGCTACATTATTTCATAATATATATTAATTATAGAAAATTTATCTTCATATACTACCGTAACTTTCAAATAATTTATATTTTAAATACTAAATATTAATTTAACTACTTTAAATTTTCATGTTCATCACTTCATTATTGAGAAAAAAACACATCCCTTTTTCACTTTAATCAGTTATTCAAATTATTCTAGTAATATCCATATCCTTAGGAAACTATGGAACACTAATCTCAACAATATCAATTTACCACTACACTAATAAACCACACCAAAAACCCACAAAATCACCTCATATAAAAATATAGAAAAAAATACATATCATCCCCATCCGCAAAAAAAAATCAACTATTCTTAAACCTCCACCACCAATTCAAAAATATAAAAATACAATGATAATAGTAAACAAAAAATCACCTCTTACCGTGCTTCATAATTTATTTAAAAATTTATTCTCATTAGAATAGTATTAAATAGAATTTTATATTTCTATATACTTATTCAATTTTCATCATTAAATCCTTCCACTAGTAGGAACATAATTCAATAAATCAATAGTAACATAAAATCAAAAAAATTATCTTATCACAACAATAATTAAACAATAATTTAATAATTCCAATAAATTAAGTGAAATATATTTGTTACATCATAAAATTCCAATTTGAATTCAGTTATTATATTCATTTAGTCAATCTCATCACTTTAACCAAATAAAACTAATGAGTGATTAATCCATGTTAACAAAAAAATAAAATCGAGATAATTTGAATCACATAACTCAAATAAATCTTGAATAATCTTTTAAAAAATAAAATAAGTGGAAATCAAGATCAACCACCAATTAACTCATGATAATCCTTCAAAAATGTATTACATGACATCTCCTTATCAAGACTTAAACCAAACCCCATAAAAAATGATTGAAATACTCTACCATAGACTCTTCAAGAAATAAGAATAAGAAATAATGAAGGAAAAATAAATAAAAAAACCTTAGATCACGAGATATTAATAAAATTAATTTGGGTGCTTAAGATACCATAAAATACACCCAAGATCACTAAAACCAATCCAATATGGCATCTAGGGGTTGAGAGAGAATAAGAGAATGGAATGAGAGAAAAGGAAACTTTGAATTTATAATAAAATTTCAAGTAACTAAACCATAGTGTGATGAGACAACACTATATTATAGTGTATATCAATTAAAATATATTTGGAAGCCATTACTTACAATACTCTCAAACATCAAATATCATCAACTGTTTCCTTCATTAAAAATTAATTTGAAAAAATTCAAGCGTAATCCCATTAGAACATGATATATCATTGTAATTACCCCTCCTTGAACCATAAAATATCACGATGAGGTTACCACGAAAGCTTTCAATTTCATAACTTGAAATGAAACTACATGTATTTATACTCTCCCTATGGTAGTCATGGGTTTCTACAAAATCAACCCTACCATGGCTATTAAAACTAGGACCCCTACATCAAAGTTGACCAACATGTTATATTACTACCTCAAAATGTCCAAAATATACTCCAACTTCAAATTACTCAAAACATGTCCATCCACAATGAAGATTTCCAAACCAAGACCAACTCTAGACTAAATATTATGTAATGGGGTCATGGATCATATCCTAGTAAAGATGCATAATGACTCAAGAGGGTGGGGGTGACTTGTGTTTGTTAAAAATAATATCAACTTAAAAACACCCTCTAAAAAACTTAATCAATTATATACCACTCTTCGAAATCAGATATATAAAAGAAATAGAAAGGGATACAAAATATTACGTAAGACATTTATAGTGATTTATTAAATAATAATTTGATACTGTACTCCACAAATTCTCTCTCTTCATTCTTGGTGATTTTCACTACACAGGTCCTTTATCCATGGACCTTTATAGTTGAGTGTAATAAACTAAAACTTATTATAAAGGTACCAAAATATTTAACTAGGATCTCCCTTTAAAAGACATATACCTAGTCCTCCCACACTCATTATAATGAGTCTAAAATTTATAAAGAATTATTTAAAAAAGATATTACGGGTTTAAGTCACAATTGAAATTAGCTACTAAAAGTTGGTAAAAAATGTTTAGAGTGGTATAATACAATTTCAAAGAGTATATACAAATGTTCTTTATCTATAGAGAAATAATCTTGAATGAAAAAGTATAGTAGTTGTTAATTTTCAATTGTGTATAATAATATTCATAAAAAATTAGCATATGGATCACATGATATAGATTTATATTGAATAATAATAATATTTTCTACTTATATTTGAATTCAAACTCTTATTCGACTTTAATGGTCTGGTGAAAAATAAAATAATCTGAAGAAAAAATATCTTAAATATCATGCCTCCTTCTTCTTTAAAAATAAAAAAGGAATAGGCAGCTAGTAACTATATCTTTGGTCGGTCATGGTATTTTATGTGTTCTTAACAATGTTTAATCCCCCTTTTCCTCATTTTTTATAATTTTTTTTGATAAGATTAAACTTTTATGTGGTATTTTATTATAATACTTCAATTGTAACAAATTACTTGAAATCTAATTAAATACTAGAAAACAATTTTTTTTAAAAAATCTTTCATCTCTTCAACACTTTTCTTCATAATATGTTTGATCATATGAATTTATTATATTATAAAGACTTTATAATTTAACATTATACCTTAATAAATCATTTTAAATTAATCTTACTAAAATACTATTCATCGTTATGTGATAATTACACATTTAGAATATATCTTGAGTCTCATAAGACTTTTTAGTTATGAGAAATACTCATCTTTATATGATGTTGTGTGTAATAAGATATTTAGACTCAATAATATAAACTAGAACCACTATTCTGTAGTATGTTTTCTCTAGATGTAGGATAATTTTAGAATGCATATGATTTTTTTATCATCATATAATAGATTAATTTTTCAAAAACATATCTTGTCTTAATTTATTTTCTTATAGGACAAAAATTCTTTACCACATATTCAACACTTAAGTATTTCTTACTCTATAGGATAATTCTCACATGAAGTTTCCTTTAAAAGGATATGTTTTGATCTATTATATAATAATTACCTTATTCATGTCCCTCATATGATATTTTACATTACAATATTTGTGAACTCTAGAATCTACTTATAAGATATTTTTGGCCTGTAGGATATTTTCTGTTTGAGAAAAATATTCTGACTTAACAACTCATATGATATTTACATACTTATACGATATTTTCAATAGAAACATTTCTTTAAAAATGAATGATCATAGATTTAACTAAAAAAATTAAATGATATAATACTTAAGGAAATATTTATTATTTTTCTAAAATAACTTATGATAATTCATTAGTAAAACAAATGGGTATTTATTGAGCATCAAAACATATAAAATATTGGGATATTTTATAATAACATAAGTGTGTCCAAATATATATTCGTTTTTGATGATAAAAAACATATTTTTTTTTAAAAAATGTTATATATCTCCTCAACATTTAGATAAAATATTTATTTTACTCAAATCTTCTCTCCCTTTTTGTAATATCAAAAAATAATGAACAAAAATTGAAATAAAGAAATTTCCATATAGAAAACAACTAAAATAAACTAATATAACATAAAAGGCTGAAATGAATTTATATTTAGAATTGAATTGAAAATACCAATTATAAGAAAAAATCATGAGATGAAATCAATGATCAATAGTTGAAAAGGAAGTATGTAAAAGGAATCAAGAATAGAACACTAAAATGGATAATAATAAAAATATTATTAATAATTCAATATAATGTTTACAGTAAGAGATTTCATTATTTTGAATTAGGGGTGGAGTAGGATATAGGTTGAAACTCTATAGGTTTAGGTTTTAGAGGTGGTTTCTTAAAATAAATAGGAAAGGAATGTAATGATATTATAGTATCCGTGGAAGAAGTATCCTCAGAGTGAATTTCAAAAATCCCAACTTCTAAACTAGAAACTTATCCAATAACATCCTTGTCTCCCTTAGAAAGTATAACTATACTATCTAGGATGACTTTAAATATTTTTATAGACTTATATTTATCGTACTTATTTTAAGTAGTGAATAATAGATTGTTAGAGGAGGTAATAGGTGAAGAGGTTGAATTAGAACTTGTAGTAACCTTTTGATTTTTTGATTGATAGAAGGTGAGAGGATCAAATATTCATTAGATATTTTTTTGTAGTGGTAGAAAATTTATAAGGAAGAGTGGATACTACACATATTCTACATATTAGATGAAATAGATATCAAAACACATATTTATCCACTTTATGATCTTTTACCCACAAAATTATATAATGAATATATATCTTTTCTAGTCCTTGTGACTAAAAATAATATTAGAAGCTTGAGAATTTTCCTTTGAAGAAAGACTTCTCAACACAGTCTATATCAAATCCACTTGATATTATAATAACACATAAGAGTTCATAGTATATATAGTAGGTTGTTGTGTAGTTGGAAGAGCCACCACTTTTCCATTACAAGACTCATTTTGACCTTGAAGTACCTCTTCAACATCACCCTCATAAAATTCCTCAGAATTAGAAGAGAGAGTTATCTCGCAAGTTTATTTTATTATATTCAAAATAACAGTCAAGTTGTAAAAATTATTATCAATAAGAGAATCCATATTTTCGATAATGAACTGGGAGACATAAAGTTTCTTTTTCTAAAGTCTCCTTCAGAGTTTAATAATTATCCTTTTTAAAAATATTAAGATTAGAGAGAGATTTACTAACCTAGGAACTCCTTATCTAATAGTAACTTTATATTCTCTGATTTTAGTGGTGATACACCTATGAACATCTTGAAAAGTGTTCAATGACATAGAGTCACATTTCATTATGACTATCCTTCAACTCAAGGAATAAATAATTAACAAGACATCCACTAACTTATCCTCTATTGATCTTGGTACAGAGTAATGAACTAGTGTATCTACTTGAATAATTTTCATAGTAGTGTATTGAGAAGTTGATATTCTATTGATAAACTAAAATTGAAAGATAAAAATATTATTCATTAATTCCATATTTTACTTTTTAACCATACCAGCTTTCAAGTATTTAACCTCATCCCTAGATGCTTGATTATTATATTTTACACTACCCTATTATTCCTTATGAAGTTCAAACTCAGAAAAAGTCTTGCTATAAAGGATTGAACCTGAGTGTCTAATTTAGGGATTTTAGATCCTTGTACAAGTTTATATCCCTATCCATTTTATTCTTATTATTATAATTAATATTATTATTGTCATTCATCATCATCATCATCATCATCTTCTTCTTCTCCTTCTTCATGATATGGTTCACCAAGAACCAATATACTCAACAATGGTTTTTATTAATCATCATCCTTTTTTAATCAATAATACCTTATAGAGACCCAGTTTTTGAATTGTAAGACTTTTAAATATTTCTAAATATATTTACAGTGCTAGACATAAAGACAATGTGCTATTCCAAGGCTCGATGTTCCCATAATTAATTTTATAAAAATATTAAATATATTTTATATTGCGTGCATGTGGTTATTTAATGTAAATAGGATAACTCTAAAACCATTGATAAGAGATGAAACCTATGACCATGGTTGGGCATGGAATGCAGTGTTTTCCCTAGGTGTGACAAAAAATGAGTCAGCACGGGACATTCAGACCCCTCGCTTGTTGACAGTTTGTTTAATTGAATTAATTAATTAATTAATTAATTAACAACCTTTGACATAATTAAAATTTATAAATAGGTCTTTAAGGGGTTTTGCCTAGGGTTGGTCTCATAATTTGACCATTCACCGGTGATATCTCTCTCTTCCTCCTCCATTGATGATGAACAAAAAATCTCTAGATTAAGGTGGATCAAAGCACAATGGACACACCGACCACTTTTGATCATTGCATGAGTGCGTTCTTCACCAGTGATCAATCCAAAAAAGAGGTAAGACTTATCAATTAGTGTTTTCTACATCTTTATTAAATTTTTGTGTATATAAAATTTCATTCGTCGATATGTACTCCTATTTCCAAACCTTTGCAGACGACTGAGTAATGAAACCTTATTTTATCAATTGTTTATAATACGGATCACACATTATTGATCATTGGCCAAGAACACTTGGACAATGAAAGTAAAACCCTTTATTCTTGTGCATTTATTCCCCTGTTCTTCACATTCTTCGTCATTGGAACCCAGCAGTTCCCAGTTTCACAGTTGCCAGGCGACCAGAGCCCAATCGGGAGCCCAGATTCATGGAGGATCGATTAAATGATAGCAGAATGTTGAATTAATCATAGATCTGAGAAGATTTTGGGATGGGGATGAAAAAATTGATGGTTTGAAGACAAATCATCAAGGGTGGAAGCCGTAACAGTGAGTGGAATGAATGAGGGTTTACCAAATCTTCAACAAACCCATTTTTTGGTGAACGACAATCGATGAGCACAAATCATGGCTAGATCCATGAGATACAGTAGGAAACATTCCAGGATCTATGAAAATTTGAATATATTTGAAGTGTGAAGGACAGATCGAGAAACCTAGGGTTTCTGGAAATTTTCCAACTACACATTGTGTAGTATAAAGAACACACGACTTGTAGCCCATTTCTTGCGGCATCGCTAGGGTTTGAGAACCCATAAGGATGGAACGATGGGTACTTCCTTAACACATCGTGTAGTTCCTTATTGTGTGAATGATCCATGTAGTCCACCTACATGGATAGAGACATGCCATGTAAAAGTATATTGACATGGGTTGACCACATGGGTAGTATCCCATGTGAACCCACATGTTGTGCAACAAAGTACACTGACACGATGTCTATGTACACCGACATGGCCAGAAGACATGGCCCAATCATCGGATAGGTGGGAAACATTGTGTAGTCCACCTACTTGGCATGTATCCCTACATGGATAGGACCCATGTTCTGAATAAAGACAATACCATGTAGTAAAGAGGGACCTCATGCTGTGTGGGTCCCCTAACATTTTGTTTACTACTTGAGCTCTTCTGATCGATCTTCAATAATCTATATCTCTTTCATTTGAACTCAGATTTTGGCATGTTATATGACTATCCTGAGTGTTTTTTTGGCGTAGAATGCGATCATTCCCCTAGAAGAGGATTTTGAGATATGATGAGAATGTTATGGGTTTGGAACCACTCAGGTGATGCCTGATGATAACAACAATCATAAAGAATCACCAGAACAGTACTAGGATTACCCTCTAGCTGGGCTAGGAAATGGCATTCCCCAATGGTGGTTCTGAGATTACCCTCCTGTAGGACTGAGTAGTGGAATTCCTCGATGATCTTTCCAAGTTACCCTCTAGTAGGACTAGGCATTGGAGTTTCTTGATGTTCCCAGATTACCCTCCCGGTAGGCTGGGTAGTGACATTCCCTGATGAAATCTTTTAGGCTTAACCCTCCAGCTGGGATGGGTGGTGGAGTTTCCATGATGACTCATTAGGCTTACCCTATTGCAGGACTGGGTAGTGGAATTCCTTGGTGACATTCCCAAGTGGTACCCTCCATCTGGGTTGGGTAGTGGTGTTCCTTGGTGACTACCAGTGTAGGACCCTCCTATCGCACTAGGTCATGGGATCCTTTCTTAAAACCGGTGACCCCTCCACTTTGAAACACCGTGATGAGGGTTGGTTTGACGAACCTTTATAGTCACAAGAAAGAGGAATGCTTTCCCCACTGAGATGCATCCTTGTGACGCAGCTTAAAACTATGCGGGTAAGTCAGTGCCTCGTAAAGAGGATAGTATCAAGGTGTGGTGATTGATTCCCTTAGACTTTTGTGTCCTGGGTAGATGCATGAGGTGTTCGGCATCACAGGTGGAATTTACCTTAGAACTATTGGATACTCTTCTTCTTCAGTAGATCTATGAGATGGATATCCCCTTACTCTCTAATTTGAAATTATTTGACCGAGAAAATATATTTATATATATCCTACTTTAGTACACACTCTTTGTCTATAGTTACTCTCCTTCCAGTGGAGTAAAATATGTAAGGGGTATTCAACGTTCTTTCCATGTTTAGCTTATCGCGGTTGGATGGGTCCACTCTCCTACTATAGGTATCAAAGACTCAATGAGATATTCATCTTCTCACTATGTCAAGATCCTTTTGTTTAGATGAGTTCACTTTTACTCTCTTATTGGGTTGAGCTATACTCTTTTACCGTATCTTGTTCTATCTACTCATTTACCCTTCAATTTTATCTCAAACTGCTCCCCCTTTATATTTTCAGGGCATTATACTAGGTATATATAAACTCACCCCGACATGGGCTTTTCCCAACACGTGTCCTGTCTTTTTCAGATGGTGGAAAGGTTGATGGTGACTTCTGAGGAGCTCAGGGATACAAACTACTTGGACTACGTATGGTGGTCATAGCTTGGGATACATTGGCTAGGCTCTTATTTGTTTACTATTTTCCAGTTTGTCAGGTTGGGACATATTTTTAGGGTGGCACGTATTTTTACATTTTCTTTTTAGTTTATAGTACCATACATTATTCTACCTAGTGGTCCATGTATCTTTTGGTTTATTGATAGCAGTGTGGCATCTTGTATTTCATTCCCTCCACACCTTTTCATTGAGTTGGTTGTGTGCATGTGTACAGGTACTTAGGAAAATCCTTCCCCAATTTAGTTATTCCTTCGACGCTAGTCTCCAACCCTTGGTCTATAGAGGTAGGCTTGGGGTAGTGGCCACTCGATCCCCTATATGGGTTGGGTCATGATAGAGTGGTATAAGAGTTGGTTTTTTCCTCGGGACGTTGTTTGTGTGTTCTCTAAAAAAGATTGGTTGGGTTTAGGGAAACAATGTAAAAGTGTCTCAAGGGTGGATCTCATGTTAGGGATTCTAGTGATGGTGTGGGTGGCCAACGTATCCATTGACCAGGACCTTGATTACCTACTTATCGACTCGGTACCCTGAGAAATTTTTTTGTTGGGAACAATGGTACATGAATGATATATGATTGATTATTTTACTATCCTTATTGAGTTGGATCCCCATTGTTGTTATCAAAGCCTCTACAACAACTGCCATCCAGGATACCAGCTTTAGTTCATGATAATGACCCTATGAGCAACAAGGCCTCATGTTCAAGGCCCATTATGCGATACCCATCCCCCGGGTGTGTAGGTAATAGAAAATACACATGTTGAGCAGCATATTGTCCCAACAGAGTAGGATGAGGATGTGCTCAGGTTGAGCGAACTCTATGAGTTCCAGCATCAGCGACCATTGATGTTCCATGGTGAACCAGATCTCTAGGTAGAAGAGGATTGGATAGAGTCGATTATCTGAATCTTCATGATTTTTAACCCTGATAGATCAGATGGTGGATTTGGCAGTCATCATTTTCCCCAAAGAAGTTGGGCACTGGTGGAGCATGGTTACCCAGATGCATGAGGAGTCGACACTCTCGTGGGACAACTTCCAATAGTTGTTTTTTGAGCAGTGACACCCCTCCTACCTACACTCCACTCATATTCAGAAGCTTCTGGAGCATCATCAAGGAGGTATGTTAGTGATATAGTATGTGTATAGGTTCACATACCTTACATGATACTCTCTTGATATGATTAGATATGGACACTTCTGGGCACATAAGTTTGAGAAGGGAATTTACAGAGAGATCCGAGCCAGCCTATTTCCCTTGTGCATCCCCACCTATGTCGGGGTGCTGAATTAGGCATTTGTGAATGATATATTTCTATAGGAGGGATGCTAGATAGATGGATTTGGTAGTGTGCATGATAGGTCTGAGTCATCTAAAATAGTAGGAGGGAACCAGAGATCTCATAATAGGAGACCCTTCTGTGAGGAGGTTCAGGGAAGTGGTTGTACAGTGTATGGGAAGCATAGATCATTTGGGTAGCCCGAGGATGTATGGTTCTATGCTTGTGATGGGTGAGGTCACATGGAATAAGACTGCCAGACTAGACATGTTGAGAATCCCAGGAAGATAGCTGATGGACAACCACTTTAGAGACAACACCATGATCAAGGATATCCCATTCATAGACAAGGTCATCCCCAGGGAGGTGGAGATGGTAGAGAAGTAAGAGGAACTATAGGTGGGGGATGACACTACAGGGTCCTCCCACCACCACCACCAAGAATCCCATGTCCGAGCCATAGATATGGTTGTAGAGGTCATGAACAACTACAAGATTTGGACATTTATGATCCTACAACACGTGAGATGATTTGAGGTATGATCTATGTTTATTATACTATTATCTCAGTATAAGTAGACATAGATTCCATTCATTATTTTTTCTCTCAACTCTTGGTGTGGGAGTTTGAGCTCCCAATAGAGATGCTGACACAATAAATTTGTCTTGAGGTTCCTATAGGGAATTCTTATTCCATGTCTTTCATATTCAAGAAGTGCAAGCTATCTGTTGGAGGATAGAGGTTCATGTGGGACCTATTGGTAATCACGATGGAACTTTATGAAATTATCTTGGTCATGGATTGTATTTCCTTGGTTCAGGCCCAGATCGACTGTCACTGAAAACTAGTCAGATGCCTATGTACTAATGGGATGTGGTTCTCCTTTCTTAGCAAAAGAGACCTCATAGAAGGGAAAGAAGGTGGTGTGAGTAGGATGATATGACCAATTACCCATCAGTTATTGAGTGTGACCATTGATGAAATAGAATCTTTAGGTATCTATATTTCTTTATTTGTGGAGGATTATATTTTTCTCTTTGCTGAAGATGTTCTAGGACTACCTATGAGGCAGGAGTTTGAGTTATGCGTTTAATTATAACTAGGGACTGCCCTGATATCTTCTAAGACCTATCAAATGATTCCCAAAAATCTTTAGGAGATATAGTTTCATTTTTAGGACCCTCACAAGAAAGGATTCATTAGACCCAGTGTGTCCCCCTAGGAAGCTCTAGATCTGTTCTTGAAAAAGGTATATAGGAGCTTAAGACTTTTCATGGATTATTTTCTCCTGAACTAGGCCATGGTAAAGAAAAATTACCCCTTTCCAAGGATTTATGGCCTCTTTGATTAGTATCATGGTGCAATATGGTTCTACAAGATCGATCTCAGGTATGGATATCCCCAGTTGTGGGTTTGGTAGTCTAATATTCCGAAGTTAGTTTTTTGATGTCGTTATGGACACTATGAGTTCCAAGTGATTCCCTTTGGTGTGAAAAACTCCCCCACCACTTTTATAGATTTAATGAAACATATTTTCAGCCTTACTAAGACCATTTTTTGTTTTCTTCATTAAAAACATACTCGTCTACGTTGTGATAGGGGAGGAGTATATAAAGCACTTGAAGATGGTTCTTTATTTACTTAGAGAAAACAAACATTATGGAAAGCTCTCAAATGTCCAATTATGGATACATGAGGTTCACTTTTAAAGGATTTTCATTTCTGAATAAGGTTTACTCATGGATCCAGTAAAGATCAAAGCAGTGATTGATCGAGAGAGACCCAATTATGTGTTAGAGGTTGGAAGATTTCTTGGTTTAGTGGGGAATTACTTGAGATTTGTGGAAGACTTCTCTAGGACCAAGACCCATTTGACCACACTGACATGGAAGGGACATCTATTTACCTAGTGTGAGTAGTGCTAGAAGGACTTTGAGAAGTTGAGGTAGAGTCTGATGAGTGCTCCAGTTTTGAGACTACCAGAGGAAGGCGTTGAGTTCATAGTATTTTGTGATGCCTCAAGAGTTGGGATCGATTGCATGTGGATGCAACAACATGAAGTCAGTGCATACGAGTTGAGGTAGTTGAGACCCAATGAGCAGAAATATGAAACTCATGATCTATATCTATTAGCTATAGTCTTTTCCTTGAGGATGTGAATTCACTACTTTATAGGAGAGTGCTTTGCAGTTTACTCAGACCATCAGTGTCATAGGTATGTATTCACTCAGAGAGACCTGAACCTGAGACAACGAAACTATTTGTATAACCTACAAAACTATGAATTTGAGATATTATATACTCCAGGAAAGGGAAAATTTGTAGTAGATGACCTTAGTAGAAAGTCTCAGGCTCGCTTAGTGTGGGAAGCCTATGAGCAGTTATCGTCTCTATAAATGACCCTAGTGGAGCAAGAGGGTACAATCTTTCTATAGTCTATGGTGTTGGCTCCTTCACTCGTTGAGAATCTGAAAGAGTCCCATCTCGGAGACATCAACTGTGAAGTTATGTGTGATTAGATATCCATAAGTGATGCACTAAATGGATATTCTAAAGTATAAAATCATGAGATCATATTACAGGGGAAGACAGTGGTTCCAGTAGTGATGTGGGAGGAGGTGATGCAAGAGTTCCACACTCCCCCATTATATATACATCCTAGTTTGGGAAAGATGGATAGAGATCTTTAGTGGAAATTTTGGTGGTTCGTCACGAGATGATGCGTAGATGATTTCGTCTCTCATTGCCTCACCTTTTAGTAGGTGAAAGCTGAGCACTAGGTTTCGGTGGGTTTGTTGTAGCCTCTTCAGATCCTAGAGTAGAATTGGGATGAAATATCCATATACATACTTATAGGGCTTCCACATATAGAGAATGACTGCAACACCATTTGGGTGACAGTAGATCAACTCAAGAAGTTGGTGCACTTTCTTTATATCAGGGAGCATAGTTCGGTGGAGAGTTTGTCATAGTTGTACGCACAAGAGATCGTCTACCTTCACAAGGTACCCTCAATGATTTTATATGATCATGACACCTGGTTTACTTCACGATTGTGGATAGGCATGTATGAGGAATTCCAGACCTAGTTACAGATGAGTACATCATTTCACCTCCAGATTGATGGATAGACCAAGCACAAAATTGAGGTGCCATAGGATTTGTTGAGGGCTTGTGTGTTGGATTTTTTCTAGAGATGGGAGGATCACCTATTTTTGGTAGAGTTTGTGTAAAATAATATTTTCCACTCTACCATCATCATGGAAACTTTTGAGGCCCTATATGGGAGACCCTGTAGTTCACCCTTATATAGGATGGAGATTGGAGATTCATCTCTTATGAGACCAGAGTTGGTGTAGGTGACAATGAAGAAATTATAGGTCATCCATGAATGGATGAATATGTCCCATAACAGATAGAAATACTATAAATATCACCGTCATATGACCTTGGAGTTCTGGAAGGAATGCCTTGTTTTCTTGGAGTCTCCACATGATGTGGAATACATAGGTTCATCAGGGGAGAAAATCTATCCCCAAGGTTCATTGGGCCATTAAAGATCATGTTGAGGATTGGAGAGGTTTCCTTCCACCACTCCTTATCCCCACAACTGGAGTGAGTGCGTGAAGTATCCCATGTGTCTTAGTTTAGGAGACACTTGCATGACCCTACACACATCATTGACCTGGGTGAGTTGTACATTGAGGATGGAGCCCCCTTTATAACGTACCCACTAAAGATTGAGGACCAATAGGATAGAACCTTCAAATGATGGACCAACCCATTGGTTCGCATTTTGTGGAAGCATTAAAACATATACAAGAGTTCCTAGGAGAAGGAGAGAAATATGTGGGCTCAGTATCCTGAGTTTTTTTCTTAGTTTTTATTTTTGGGGATAAAAATATTGAAGGAGGGAATGATGTAGAGACCCAGTTTTTCCTTATAAGACTTTGAAATATTTATAAATATATTTACAGAGATATGTGCTGAGACGACATGAGATTTTGAGTCCCTATGTTTCCAAAATTAATTTTATAAAAATATTAAATATATTTATATTGTGTGCACGTGGTTATTTAAGTAAAATGATATTACTCTTAAATATTTCATCTAATCAGAAACCAGAGATGGTGGTTGGGTCCGTAATGAGGATTTTGTCTTAGGCACTACATTAGATGAGTTGGCATGAGATGTTTTGACCCCTCGCTCACCGGTGGTTCATTTAAGTGAATTAATTAATTAATTAATTAATAACCTTTGACATAATTAAAAGTTATAAATAGGTATTTAAGGGGATTTTTCTAGTTTTGGCCTCATAATTCCACCAATTTTAAGTGATAGTTCTCTTTTCCTCCTCCATTGACGACAAACTACAAACCACTGGATCAAGGCGGATCAAAGTGCAATAGATGCACCAACCTATTTTTATCATTATGTGAGTGCGTTATTCCCCAGATATAGATCCAAATAAGAGGTAGGAATCATCAATTGGTGTATTATCCATTTTGATTATTTTTTGAGTAGATCAAATTCCATTCTTTGATCTGTGCTCATATTTTTAAACCTTTGTATGAGGTTGAGTAATAAAACCTTATTTTATCAATTTATTCTGATATGGATTTAAAATTATTGATTATTTTCCAAGAAATAATGGGGAATATCATCAAAACCTTTGTTCTTGTGCATTTATTCCACCGTCCTTCATGTTACTGACCGTTGGAACCCCACAGTTCCCAGTTCGACAGTTTCTGAGAGACCCGAGCCCGATCAGGTGCCCAGATTCATGGAGGATCGGTGAAATGATAGGGGAATGTTGAATCAAGCATAGATCCATGAATATTTTAGGACTTGGATGAAAAAATCGATGGTTTTAAGCTGAATCATCAATGGTGGAAGGCGTAGTGTTGAGCGGAATGAATGAGGGTTTACCAAATCTTCACTGGAGCCATTTTCCCATGAATGATGACTAATGAGTATGAAGCATGGAGAAATATGCGAGATATGAGAGGAAAAAAATCTGGGATATATGGATGTTTGGATATATTTTAATCATGAAGGAAGAATTGAGAAACCTAGGGTTTCTTGAAATTTCCTGGCAACACACTGTGTATTATGAAGAACACATGGTGTGTAGCCCCTTTCTAGTGGTGACATAGGGTTTGGGAACCCATAAGAATGGAAAAACGTGTAATTTCTTAGCATGTTTTGTAGTTATTTCTTGTGTGAATGAGCCGTTTATTCCACCTACATGGCCTGAGACATTCCAAGTACAAAGTAAATGGACACGGGTTGACCACATTGGAAGTATCCCATGTAAACCCACATGTTGTGTACCAAAGTACACATACATGAGGTCCGATTACATAGAAATTACCAGAAGACATGGCCCAGTCTTCAGAAATGTGGGACATTCTATGTAGTCCACCTACATAGAGTGTACCCCCTACTCAAGTGGGACACATGTGCCAACCAGAGACACAACCAAGTAGTGAAGGGGGGAACACATGTCGTGTGGTTCCCCTCAAATGTTGTGCACTACTTGAGATCTTCCAAGTAATCTTCAAAATTCTATTTCTACTTTATTTGAACTTGTATTTCGGTCCACGATATGCCTATCCTGGGTTTTTTCAGCATTGAACAAGATGGTGACCTCATAAGCAGTTTTTTAGATACGATGTGAATGTCTCGAGTTTGGTACGCATTGAGACAACACCCAATGATGACAAAAATAATACAGAATCACCAGAGTATTATCGGTCTTACCCTCTATCTTGGACGGGTAGTGGAGTTCCCAAATGGTAGTTCCAGACTTACCCTCCAATAGGTCTGGGAGTGGCGGTCCCCGATGATCTTTTCAAGTTACTCTTCAGTAGGACTAGGCGTTGGAGTTCCTCGACGTTAAGGGATTACCCTATAGATGGCCTGGGTAGTGATGTTCCCCAATGAAATATTATATGAATAACCCTCCAACTAGTTTGGGCAGTTTCATTTCCCTGGTGACTCACTGAGCTTACCCTCTAATAGGACTGGGTAGTGGTGTTCCTCAGTGACCTTCCTAAGTGGCATCCTCCAGCTGGGTTAGTTAGTGGCATTCCTTAGTGACTACCAGAGTGGGACCCTCATGTCATACCAGGGAAGGGAATAATTTCCTAAAAATGGATACCCCTCTACTATGAGGCATAGTGAAATGGAATGGTTTGATGAACCTTTGGACTCATGAGAAAGTGAGACACTTTCCCCCCGACAAGCATACTTGTGACACGACTTAAAACAATGTGAGAGAGTCAGTACCACCCAAAGTGGATTGAGTCCCTTAGACTTGCGTGTCTTGAGAAGATGAATGAGTTTATGGGCATCATAGGTGGAATTTACCTTCGAACTATTGAATACTATTCTTTTTGGGTTGAGTTGTGAGATGGAGATCCCCTTACTATCTTGTTTGGGCTTCTTTGACTGATCATATATATATATATCATACTTCAATACCCACTCCTTAGGTATTGTAACCCTCATTACAAAGGAGGCAACAACGTGTGATGTATGCCACATGCCTTCTGTGTTTATCTTATCATGGTTGGAAGATTCCACTATCCTATTATAAGTACTAAAGACTCGATGAGAATTTCATCTTATCACTGTGTCAAGCTCCTTATATTTGGATGAGTTCACTTTCACTATCTTGTTTGGTTGACCTATACTATTTTACCATACCTTGTTCTATCTACTGATTTCCTATTCATTTGTATCTCCTACTGCTCCCCCTTTATATTTTCTAGATGTTCTACTATGTATGTATATAGTCACCCCTACATGGGATTTTCCCAACACGTATCATGTCTTTTGAAAAAAGAAGATAGGTTAATCATGACTTCATAGGAGCTTAGGGATACAAAATGCTTAGACCACGTAATTTGGTCATAGATTGGGATATAGGAGTTTGGATCTCAATTGTTTAATCTTTTCCAGTTTTTTTATTTTGGTACATATTTCTAGGTGGGAATGTATTTTTCCCTTTCCTTTTCAGTTTACACTACCGTACTTTGTTCCGTTTAGTGGTGAAGGCATATTTTGGTTCAATTATAGGTGTTTTTCATCTTTTATTTCTTCCATATTCACTTTTAAATTGATTTGGCTGTTTGTATGTGTACATATACTTCCTCCTTGAGTTAGTTATGCCTTTAGCGCTAGTCTCCACCTCGTGGCCTATGGAGGCGGGCTTGGGGTAGTTGCGGCTTGAGCCCTTGTATCGGCCAGGTGGTGACATACCTGCACTAACAAAACAAACCTTCTCAAATTAAACTACAAATTATTTATTGGGATCTACTAGAATATCCAAAATAGGTCTAAATGTAGGTACCACAACAAATTTAGAGGCAATATTGAAAAAGGTAAGATACATAGCCACACCAATCTCAAAATCAAAAATTCTTCTAATTTAAGTATATCATTATGATATAGTAGGAGGTCTTGGATTAGGGTAAGTTAATTATTAATCTATCTATAATTAACTACACTAATAATAAGAAAAAAATTATATAGGTAACTAAGGTGAAACATCATCATCAGTAGGCACCTAGATTCTAGCCTGATCAAAAACTTGCTCGACCTGAGATATAAAAATGTGTTCTAATAGAGTCGAACCATCATCCTTTATATCTTCTTATTCAAAAATAGGTTCATATTAAAACATTTTATCTCAAAAAAATGCGTAGTAATTTAATTTTATATTACCTACCTACCAAGCTTCCACACAACAAGAGTCTCTTTGTGTATTTTAACCTTTAAGATAGTAGCAGGAATACTAAATGTTTAAAAACCAACACATCAAAAAATAAATGTATCTCCCAATAAATTCTTGCCTAAACATGAGGAGGTTTTAATTTATCTTCTCCTTGATCCAAAAAATGTGTCATATTCCTCAATGAATAATTATAGATAGAAACAATTTTCTTAGAATTCCATTTCTGAAGGTGTTCAAAACATGATACTTTGATGCTATAAAATCATTCAACACAACTTACCCATTATCAATGAGAGTATGTGATATTAATGAAAAATAAATTGGTTTAGGGAGAGAAGGGTTCAAATTTTGGTGAGAAAGAAATATGAGAAGGTTTTCAAAACTTTGATCCATGTTTAATAATATTTTTTATAAAGAATGTGAAGAGTCACTGAGAGTGATGTGATAAAAGGAAAGTAAAAAATATATATTTTAAATCTAGTAGGGAAGTGTGTCACTTTATGATATGAAAAAATTAAGTAAATAAAGAAAATTTATATTAATGAAAATATCACATTGTTATTTTATTATGAGTATATACTTAATCCATAAATAACTAAAATAGTAAGACTTGGTCAATATGATAAAGTTATTAATTCAATTAAAATAGTTGAAAATCAAATAATCCCAACTCCCATTAAATAAAATCCAATATTCCAGTCAATAAAGGATTTGTAAATCTATTTACCAATTGATATTCAGTAATAATAAACTCTTAAGAGATATCACCTTTTAGTGCATGCTCCATTAAGAAATGATCTTAGATCTATGTGTTTTGTCCTATGATGGGTTAATGGATTTTTTTTGAAATTTTGATAGTAGAGGTGTTGTCATATTCATTTTGAATAGTTTTAAAATTAAATCCCAAATCCATCAAGGAATTTTTCATTCATTACACCCAATCACAACAGCTAACATCTATAATGTATTTAGCATCACTAGTGAATTGTGTAATTAAGTGCTAATTTTTACTCAATCATGAAACAAAATATATTTCAAGTAATTGGAATGATCCTAAGGTATTCTTATTATCTAGCATAAAACCTAAAAATATGAAATTAAAATAAAATTTTTTCTAGTAAAAATTAAAGATAATGAAATAGTTCCTTTTAGAAATATTAAAATTCTTTTAGAAGCACACAAATGATATTTTTTAGTATTTTTATAAAATATAGCATATACAAACAAAGAGAGAATAATGTATTGCCTTGTTTTAGTTAAATATAATAGGATTACAATAATTCCTCTATGTATTTTTTGTTAACTAGCTTACCAGCTTAATCGAAATAGATGTTATGGAAGTTGCATATACCATTTTTTCAAGTACAAATGTTTTTAGTAAATTATGTATGTATTTTTTTAAAAGTGGGTACAACTGAAAAAGCGACACATGACACAAGGAAGAAACGTAAAGTAAATTACAAGCCTAGAGACTTGATAGATTTTAAATCCTAGAATGAAATTTTGTTCTCCCATAATATTCATTTTAAATTAATTTTTTTAATCATTGAAAAATCATTACACAAATTTTGGATTTCTCAGAAAAAAACTACAATATCAAGATAAATTTGAACTGATTAAATATATCTTGATGATATTTTTGTAAAGAAGTCATGGTTTTACATTAATAAAGTAAAACCATTAGACAAAAGGAATGAAATTAACCTTTCATACCAAAATCAATTTTCTTTTTTAGGACTATACAATGCTTTAGTAAGTTTGAAAAAAATAATTGGATAATGAGGATTTTCAAAACCTTTAGGTTTATTAATATAAACATTCCCCATTAAAAAATTATTTATAAAACTATATTTCAAATACATTTTAAATAATTTAAATTTATATAAGATGAATATTCTATAGGATTATAATTTATTCTAATATCTCTCCAAGGGAAAATATTTATTCATCATCAATTTATTCCTCTAAGTTATAACCTTTGGATACTAGTTTAACTTTATTTTTGGTTATCATACCTTGTCCATATTGATTATTTATAAAAACCAACTTTTGAAAAAAATAGGATAATAATATTGTCTATTAACCAATTCGCATATCTTTTTTCTCTTCTAACATTTTTCTAACAAATAGGAGGGCTACAGTGGGCTGGGTCATTTTAAAGTGGTAGTAGAGCACATGATTCCCTAGTTTGGAGTATGGAAATGGAGTAGTTTTGAGGTTTTGTTTAAGATTTAGGGAAATAGTGTTTTATGTGTATCTAGTTGGTCTCTCAGACTAGGGATCCCAATTATGTTGAAGTGGCCAATATATCTATTCCCCAGGATACTGGTAACACAATTTTCAACTTGGTACACTAAGGAACTAGTTATAGGAAAAACAATGGTACATGAATTACATAGGAATGCATTGTGGTTTCCACAACCCTCTTTAATAACCACCCTAGATATTTCCTTTTTTTCAGGGAATATCTTGAGTATTTTAGAATTAATATATGTAGATATCAAACCATGATTCCATGAAATAATCACAATGAGTATCAACTCAATGATGATACCATAGTTCGGGGGCCTGATAAGGAGATATTCCCTCCAAGCGGACAACAAGTGATACTTCTTCCCTTGGAGTAGTGATAAGACCTACCTTCTACAACATAGGTTGATGTTTTACCCATTTTTGGGTAGTATATAATTCCATCAGCATATTATGATGAATCATGTATGTTGATCCTGATTCATGTGTTTTAGAGGTAGAAATTAAAATGAACCAACATGATCTGTTAGATCATTGAGTGGGGGAGGGGGCTAATCATTGATGTTTTATTTTAATAATATATTTCTTATGAAACAACATTCTCTACTTTTAAATGATTTGCAAATTTTCTAAGAATAATCACATAAGAAAATTACATGAGAATAAAAGAAATTAAAAGGTTCACACTACTAGAAAAGGGGGCATTGAAGCCCCCCAGAATCGAGAGACCTCCATTGGCGGTCGCTGGCCTTGATAAAAAAAAACCTGAGGGTTTTTGAGCCCCCCCCCCTGCGCCCCCCTATCGATCAAACCCGGCTCCCCCCCGCCGCCGCCCCCCCGACCCCGCCCTCCCCCCCGCCTCCCAGCCTCCCCCGCCGCCCGGCCTCCCCCGCCCCCCCCCGTCACCGCCCACCCCCCCCCCCCCCCCCCGACGCCGGCCTCCCCCCGCCTCCCGGCCTCCCCCCCCCGTCGCCCCCCCCCCCCCCCCCCGACGCCGCCCTCCCCACCCCCTCCCGGCCTCCCTCGCTGCCCGTCCTCCCCCGCCGCACGCCCTCTGCCCTCCGGCCTCCGGCCTCCGCCCTCCGCCCTCTGGCCTCCGCCCTCCGCCCCTCAGCTCCCCCCCACCCTGGACGGCTCCAGCACCCCAGACAGCCCCCCCCCCCCCCCCCCCCCCGCACCCCGGACCGCTCCCCGCACCCCAGACGCCCCCCGCACCTCAAACAGCCCCCAAACCCGGACAGCCCCCCCCTCGCTGCCCATCCCCCGTCCCCTCACCGCCTCCTCTCCTCCAGCTCCCCGCCGCCTCCGCCTGTCCCCTCCCTTGCTGCACCGCCTTTGGCTCCAGCTCCCCTTCGCTGCCTCCTCTCTCTCGCTGCACCGCCTTCGGCTCCCCTCCCTTTCAAGTTTTTAGCTCAATCAGGTAACATGGGCTTTTAGTTACATTATTATTTTATCAATGGTTCATAAACAAATGATTAATATTTATTTTAAATATAGTTTATTTTAAAAATGTAAATGTAATAAGTATTATGTAAATGTTTGTTATACAGATATAATTATGGATAAGAGTTGGATTGATCTTCCAAATCGAACGTCTAGAGAATATTTCAAAGGCATTATGCAGTTTATTGACTTCACGATAGGATTTGAAAGTGACTATATTAGTTGTCCATGTAGAAAATGTGCTAACAGATATCAATTCACATGAGATACTGTGAGAGAGCACCTTTTATTTAATAGATTTCTGAAAAATTATAAGAGTTGGACTCGTCATGGAGAAGAATATGTTCATTGTAAAAATACAGATGCAGATCAGATGGATGTTGATGCAAGGATGACTGATCCAATGCATGAAATGATTATTGAAATGGTACGTGGGTTTGATCCTGAAGGCATTGACATCCAGAATCTTGAGACCGGTGAGGTAAATCTTCACTCTGGTGAAGATCGTGATTCGAGGAGGTTTTATGAAGCACTTGATGATGAGAAAACATAATTATATCCTGGATGTACTTCTTACAATAAACTGTCGTTTATCGTGGAGTTGTTGCATTTGAAGACTTTGAATAATTGGTCAAATACATCATTCGACATGCTTTTAGTTTTATTGAAAAAAGTTCTTCCTGTCAACGCTAAGATTCCTGAGTCGTATTACTATGCTCGTAAGTTGAAAGAGAAATTAGGTTTTACATATGAGACCATAGATGCATGTGCAAACAACTGTATGTTGTTTAGAAAATAAACTGCCCATTTGGATATTTGTACGGTTTGTGGTGCTTCTAGGTGGAAAGAGAACAGGGGAAATAATACTCATCAAAGTCAGATTGCGATACAGGGGAAACCGATTGCCGTAAAGCAAATGCTTTACTTTCCCCTTAAACCGAGGTTGAAAAGATTTTTTATGTCATCTAATTTTCTAATTTAATGAGATGGCATGAAGAAAGAGTTCATGAAAGTGATATGTTAACCCACCCGACAGACTCTCATGCATGGAAGGATTTTGATAAGAGACATCCCGACTTTGCTAAAGATGTTCGTAATGTCCGATTGGGATTGGTAGCAGATGGTTTCAATCCATTCAAGTCTATCGTTGGTGCAACTCATAGCACATGGCCCGTGGTGTTGGTTCCATATAATCTTCCTCCGTGGCTTTGTATGAAGCAAAAATTTATATTACTTTCCACTCTTATTGGTGGACCTAAAATTCCGGGGGATAAGATTGATGTTTACCTTCAGCCATTGATTGATGAGTTGAATGAATTTTGGGGCGATGGTGTGATGACTTATGACTGCGAAACGAATGAAATGTTCAAAATGAATGCTGTTTTATTGTGGACAATCAATAACTTCCCAGCTTATGCAAATTTATCAGGCTGGAGTACGAAAGGGGAATTTTCTTGCCCTTGTTGCAATAAAAGTAAAAAATATGTATGGCTTAAACATTCCAAAAAATGGGCATACATGGGTCACATGAGTTTTCTCCCTCCTCAGCACAGATTCAGAAAGGACAGAGTGGCATTTGATGGTTCTAGAGAGTTCAGCCCTGCACCAAAGATCATGACAGGAGTCGAAATGTTATCGCAAATTGAGGAAGAAAACATCCACACGGTATATGAAATTCAGGATTTGGTGGCTCCTCTAGTACGTAATATTCGTGCTGCGGGTAGGCAGCACAGTCATAATTGGAAAAAGAAAAGTATTTTTTATAGTCTTCCGTATTGGAAAAATAACATGTTGAGGCATAATTTGGATGTCATGCACATTGAAAAAAATGTTTGTGATAACATATTGTGGACCATTTTAGGTGTCAGTGGAAAATCAAAGGACCATGTTAATGCACGCTGTGATTTGGAAGAAATGGGTTTAAGGAAACAGTTGCATTTACAGTTAGCTGAGGGAAACAAGGCATATATGCCTGCTGCACAGTATACGATGACTACAGAGGAGAAAGAGACATTTCTTTCTATTTTGAAGATGGTCAAGGTGCCTGATGGTTATTCTTCTAATATTTCAAAGTGTGTGAATCTGACGAGCAAGACATTGCGAGGGTTGAAAAGTCATGACAATCACATATTACTTCAGCAGTTGATTCCAATCACAATTTGTGATTGTTTATCCCCCAATGTTGTTCAGCCCTTGATTGAGATGAGTAATTTTTTTAGACAGCTTTGTTTAAGAAATCAATGAATGAGTGATTTAAAAAGTTTTCAGGACCGAATTGTACTAACGCTTTGTCACTTTGAGAAACTTTCCCCCCATCATTTTTCGATGTTATGTTCCACTTGACAGTGCACCTAACTAATGAATTAATGGCTGCTGGTCCAGTGCAATTCAGGTGGATGTATCCTATTGAACGGTATTTGAGTACATTAAAAAGATTTGTACGCAACAGAGCTCGTCCAGAGGAATCAATAGCCAATGGTTATTTGATGGATGAGTGTACTACCTTTTGTGCAGAATATCTTATGGATGTTGAAACAAAATTAGATAAGCCCTCTCGGATTCATGATGGTCCAGTTGGAGAAGGAACCACATTTGATATGGACAACATCGAGTGGATACAATCACATCGATATATTTTGTTCAATACTCCATCAGTTGCACCATTATTGTAGTAAGTATCTTATCAATGTGCTTGTATAACTTTTACATGTTTTGTTTGCATAATATGATCTTTTAAACATCGCGTTATTATTTGCAGGAAACACATTAATGAGATAAAAGAAGAGATGCATCGTGCAACTGAGTTGCAAATTCAACAATCTCATTATGCGTCATTTTATGATTGGTTCAAGGATTATGTATGTATAAATTGATTTTTATTATGAGTTAAGTATTATACTAATTCTTTCTACATATATCAGTATTGATTTTTATAAATTTTGTAGGTTTGTAAGCTGAGGGAGTTAGGGGACCCCATGCTACCTGAAGTATTTATCCAACTGGCTGAGGGTCTATCTATAACGGCTCGTCGTTATAAAGCTATTGATGCTAATGGTTTTCGATTTCTCATTAAAGATGTTGATGACAAACGAGCAACACAAAACAGTGGCATCGGTTGTCCCTTTGTCGATTCTGGTTATTACTATGGTCAATTGATAGATATCATTGAAGTTGTATACACACACGGTTTGAAGTACATATTGTTAAAGTATAATTGGGTTGATCTAGTGTGTGGATGTAAATTCGATCAATATCAGTTTTCATTGGTGAATTTTAACTATATGTTATACATAAATAATGAACGAGTTGAGAATGAAACTTTCATTTTGACATCACAAGCGGAACAAGTATTCTTCGTTACTTTGCCTTTGGATCCAAGTTGGCAAGTTGTTGTCAAAATGTCTCGGTGAGGAGTGTTTTTATTTGAAGAAGATGAACCTGAGACTGTTCCGTTTGTTTACCAACAACTTGATCAACATACCGTAGTTCAACGTGAAGAATATATTTATTGGGAAAGAGCGACTGTTGAAGGAGAGACTGTCGATTTTCATGCTTAATGAAAGGTATAATTGTTTTCCCGCTATTCAGTAGAATGTCCTAGGATATCATAAATTATCTAATCATTTTATAAATCTTTATAAGTTTTAATCCTCACTTTTGTAAGTTAATTCAATCATAAATATTTAGGTTGTTTTTACTCTTGATTTATTGATGTTATGGTCGGTGTATCATCTCTTTGAGGTATTCTTTATCTGATTCATGTGCTGCTTGAATTTTTATTAGTTCTATCTGAAATTTGGCTATGCATTGACTGGTTTTGTACATAATTTGTATATTTGTTTTGTTAACTTTCTGATTTTTTAAAATTCATTCACAACTAATTATTCAATCCATTTTTTTTATTAACATTTGTACAAGTTTGATTTTTTAAGAACAATCCAATTTATCTTTTAAACACTTTGGACTCATTACTGATGTTTTCTATGACTGCAGACATGTCAGGGGAAGAGGCAGAAGATCCACATCATCCATCTGAGGCATCTACATCTCAGGGTCGAGGTATGTTTGAATGTCATTGTCTATATTTTTTATGTAATTGACATATATATATATATATATATATATAACATTTTTCAATTTATATATAAAATTGTTTTCAACAGGATCAGACTCAGCTGCTTCTTCCTCTCGTAGGAGAGGCCCCGGTCGTGGCATATTATCATGGAATTCCGACACGACGATAGATGTTTCATTTGATGAGGTTTTTCATCCTGTGGGACCGAATGCCCCGACATTTATTCGTCAGCGGGGTCATATCATACGTGACCCACATCGATTTCCATTGACCACGCGTGACTGGGCTTCTATCCCTCAGGACACATTAGATCGTCTATGGAGGGAGGTTCAGGTAAGAAAATAATTTTACTTTATTTTCTATGTATAAAGAATACTAATATGTTTGATTATTTTCTTTATAGCAAAATTTGAAAGTATGCCCTGAAGAGTTTCGGACCGTGTGTATGAGAAAATGCCATAAGATGTGGAATGATTATAAAGGAAAAGTGAAAAGGGACCACGGGGTACCAAATGTGGGTGCCCTAGACATTTTGGAAAAAGTCCCGAGAGGTGTCCTCCCGGCTCAGTGGCGTGACTTGGTTGCATATTGGTCTACTGAGGGTGTTGCGGTTTGTATATTAATTATTTTGGTGTATATATATTTTCAAGAATATTTGTTTTTTTTGAAATTTGAATGAATTGAATGTAGGAGGTGTCAACACGCCATTCTGGGAATCGAGCGTTGCAGGGACCACCTCACAGGCTCGGGACTCGTCACGTGTCTCAGATCCGACATGAGGTATATATTATCCATTTTTTAATTAATTAATTCATATGGTTTTGTGTTTATATTCTTTTAATATACAGTTGCGAGAGCAAGGTGCAGCAACTGATAAAATGTCGGGGTGGATGAGGACTCGTGATCACAATGATCCAGAGGTTGCAGCATTGATAGTAAGTGTCTGTACTTACCAATAATAACATAAATCTATATATTAACATATATATATTTATATATATTTAAATATTTCAAAGGCTCAATTTGAAGCTGAGTTAGAACATCTGCCAGAGGACCAGCGACAGCTTCCCATGCGACGGGATGAGATCTTTCATCGCATTATCGGTCGGGACGGGCATCGCTATAGTTTGACCTATGGAGCAGGGATTCCTCGTTCTGTAGTGTCACGCGCTGTAGTTGTCGGTCCTGCTGTTGCTCATATGACACAGCATATGTCAAATTTTGAGGCACGGCTGCGCGCTTCCGAGGAGGCAAATGCGCAATTGACAGTTGAGGTTAGAGCACTGCGGGAATATGTGCGTCGAGCTGATGGTTCATGGGATCATACGACGCAGGTATATACTATATTTATTTATTTAATTTAAATTATTTTTGTTATTAAAATATTTATAATGTTTATTTTTTGTAGGCCCCTGGCCCACCAGAAGGAGGTAGCAGGGATGAAAATGCGTGGCGCATCATATATTCACGAGATATGTTTTTTGTTTTTACTGGCGGGGTTGACATTGATGTACTGTATTTATTCATTTAATTTAAATTAGAAGGATGTTTACTTATAATTTCTTTCTTTTCTTGTTTATTATATGATAGATAATATTATCTAAGGCGTGCATTTAAAAAATCTAACCCCCCGCACCCCCGTACAGCCCCCCGCACCCCCGAACAGCCCCCCTCACAACAGTACAACCCCCGCCGCCCCGTACAGACCCCCCCCCCCCCCCGCACCCCCGTACAGCCCCCCCGCACCCCCGTACAGCCCCCCGCACCCCCGTACAGCCCCTCGGCACCCCCGTACAGCCCCCCCCGGCACCCCCGTACAACCCCCCCGACACCCCCGTACAGCCCCCCCGGCACCCCCGTACAGCCCCCCGCACCCCCGTACAGCCCCCCACACCCCCGTACAGCCCCCCCGTACCCTCGGATAGCCCCCCGCACCCCCGTACAGCCCCCCCCCCCCCCGCACCCCTGAACAGCTCCCCGCAATCCCGTACACCCCCCCCCCCCGAACAGCTCCCCACACCCTCCGAATGACATGTCGTTTGACCGCAGCGGCCGGAAACGCGTTTCCGGCGCTATAAAACACCAAAACGGCGTGCGGAGGTCCAATTCGGATCAAACATGCTCCGAACGACCTGAAACCACACGAGAACGATAGAAATATTATTCCTGAGATGTAGGAGAAGGCGGCACGTCCATCGGACGTGCGGTGCGCGCGGCACGACCGAATATGTCGTTTTCAGCAGCGCGGCGCTTACTGAAATGCCACGTTGGGGGGTCAAAACCACCCGAACGACCTCCGAATGCCACGAAACGGCACGAAAAGAGCTGGTGCATGAATTCTGAAATGGTCGGCCAGACATCACATCATTCGGAGGTTCCGTTTGACCGCAGCAGCCGGAAACGCGTTTCCGGCACCAAAAAACAGCAAAACGGCGTGCGACGGTCGAATTCGGAGAAAACGTGCTCCGAACGACCTGAAACCGCATGAGAACGATAGGAATATTATTCTTGAGATGCAAGAGGAGGCGGCATGTCCATCGGACGTGTGGTGCGCGCGGCACGACCGAATGTGTCGTTTTCAGCAGCGCGGCACGCGCTGAAATGGCGCGTTCGGGGGTCAAAACCACCCGAACGACCTCCGAATGCCACGAAACCGCACGAAAACATCCGTTGTGTGAATTTTGAAATGGACGGGCAGACGGCATGTCAATCGGAGGTGCCGTTTGACCGCGGCAGTCAGAAACGCGTTTTCGGAGTCATAAAACACCAAAACGGCGTGCGACGGTCGAATTCAGAGCAAACGTGCTCCGAAAAACCTAAAACTACACGAGAACGATAGGAATATTATTCATGAGATTCAGGACGAGGCGCCACGTCTATCGGATGTGCGGTGCGCGCGGCAGGACCGAATGCGTCATTTTCAGCAGTTCAGCGCACGCTGAAATGACACGTTGGGGGGTCAAAACCATCCGAACGACCTCCGAATGCCACGAAGCCGTACGACAACAGCCGATGCGTGAATTGTGAAATGTTCAGCCAGACAGCACGTCATTCGGAGGTGCCGTTTTACCGCGGAGGCCGGATACGCGTTTCAGGTGCCCTAAAACACCAAAACGGCGTGCGTCGGTCCAATTCGGAGCAAACGTGCTCCGAACGACCTGAAACTGCACGAGAACGATAGAAATATTATTCCTGAGATGCATGGGGAGGAGGAACGTCCATCAGACGTGCGGTGTGCGCCGCACGACCGAATGTGTCGTTTTCAGCAGCTCGGCACGCGCTGAAATGACGCGTTGGGGGGTCAAAACCACCCAAACGACCTCCGAATGCCAAGAAACCGTACGACAACAGCCGATGCGTGAATTGTGAAATGTTCGGCTAGACAGAACGTTATTCTAAGGTGCCGTTTGACCGCGGCGGCCGGATACGCGTTTCCGGCGCCATAAAACACCAAAACGGCGTGCAGCGGTCCAATTCGGAGAAAACGTGCTCCGAATGACCTGAAACCGCCCGAGAACGATAGAAATATTATTCCTGAGATACAGGAGGAGGATGAACATCCATCGGACGTGCGGTGCGCGCGACATGACCGAATGTGTCGTTTTCAGCAGCGCGGCGCGCGCTGAAATGGCGCGTTGGGGGGTCAAAACCACCCGAACGACCTCCTAATGCCACGAAACCGTACGAAAACATCCAGTACGTGAATTTTGAAATAGTCGGCCAGACGACACATCATTTGAAGGTTCCGTTTGACCGCGGTGGCCGGAAACGCGTTTCCAGCGCCATAAAACACCAAAACGGCGTGCGGCAGTCCAATTCAGAAAAAACGTGCTCCGAACGACCTGAAACCGCACGAGAACGATAGAAATATTATTCCTGAGATGCAGGAGGAGGTGGCATGTTTATCGGACATGCGGTGCGCGCGGCACGACCGAATGTGTCGTTTTCAGCAGCATGACGCTCGCTGAAATGCCACGTTGGGGGGTCAAAACCACCTGAACGACCTCCGAATGCCACGAAACCGCACGACAACAGCCGGTGCATGAATTCTGAAATGGTCGGCCAGATGGCACGTCATTCGGTGGTTCCGTTTGACCGTGGCGGCCGAAAACGCGTTTCCGGCACCATAAAACAGCAAAACGGCGTGCGGTGGTTGAATTCGGAGCAAACGTGCTCCGAACGACCTGAAACTGCATAAGAACGATAGAAATATTATTCCTGAGATTAATGAGGAGGCGGCACGTCCATCAGATTTGCGGTGCGCGTGGTACGACCGAATGTGTCGTTTTCAGTAGCGTGGCGCGCGCTGAAATGGCGCGTTGGGGGGTCAAAACCTCCTGAACGACCTCCGAATGCCATGAAACCACATGACAACATCCGTTGCGTTAATTGTGAAATGGAAGGCTAGAAGTCACGTCAATCGGAGGTGCCGTTTGACCGCGGTGGCCGGAAACGCGTTTCTGGAGTCATAAAACACCAAAACGGCGTGCGGCGGTCGAATTCAGAGCAAACGTGCTCCGAAAAACCTGAAGCCGCACGATAACGATAGAATTATTATTCCTGAGATTCAAGAGGAGGCGGCACGTCCATCGGATGTGCGGTGCACGCGGCACGACCGAATGCGTCCTTTTCAGCAGCTCAGCGCACGCTGAAATGGCGCGTTGGGGGGTCAAAACCACCCGAACGACCTCGGAATTCCACGAAACCGCACGACAACATCTATTGTGTGAATTGTGAAATGGTCGGAAAGACGGCACGTCAATCGGAGGTGTCGTTTGACCGCGACGGCCGGAAACCTGTTTTCGGAGTCATAAAACACCAAAACGGCGTGCGACGGTCGAATTCAGAGCAAACGTGCTCTGAACGACCTGAAACCGCACGAGAACGATAGGAATATTATTCATGAGATGCAGGAGGAGGCGGGACATCCATCGGACGTGCAGTGCGCGCGACACGACCGAATGCGTCGTTTTCAGCAGCTCAGCGCGCGTTGAAATGGCGCGTTGGGGGGTCAAAACAACTCGAATGACCTCTGAAGTCCACGAAACCGCACGACAACATTCATTGCAGGAATTTTGAAATGGTCGGGAAGACGGCACGTCAATCAGAGGTGCCGCTTGACCGCGGCGGCCAGAAACGCGTTTCCGGAGTCATAAAATACCAAAACGGCGTGCGGCGGTCGAATTCGGAGCAAACGTGCTCCGAACGACCTGAAACCGCACGATAATGATAGGAATATTATTCTTGAGATGCAGGAGGATGCGGCACGTCCATAGGACGTGCGGTGCGCGCGACACGACCGAATGCGTCATTTTCAGCAGCTCGGCGCGCGCTGAAATGGCGCGTTGGGGGGTCAAAACCACCCGAATGACCTTCGAATGCCACGAAACCGCACGAAAACATCCATTGTGTGAATTGTGAAATGGAAGGGCAGACGGCACGTCAATCGGAGGTGCCGTTTGACCGCGGCGGCCGGAAACGCGTTTTCGGAGTCATAAAACACTAAAACGGCGTGCGGCGGTCGAATTCAGAGCAAACGTGCTCCAAAAAACCTGAAACCGCACGAGAATGATATAAATATTATTCCTGAGATGCAGGAGGAGGCGGCACGTCCATCGGACGTGCGGTGCGTGCAGCACGACCGAATGCGTTGTTTTCAGCAGCTCAGCGCACGCAGAAATGGCGCGTTGGGGGGTCAAAACCACCCAAACGACCTCGGAATGCCACGAAACCGCACGACAACATCCGTTGCGTGAATTGTGAAATGGTCGGAGAGACGGCATGTCAATCGGAGGTTCTGTTTGACCGCGGAGGCCGGAAACGTGTTTCCGGAGTCATAAAACACCAAAACGGCGTCCGGTGGTCGAATTCAGAGAAAACATGCTCCGAACGACCTGAAACCGCACGAGAACGATAGGAATATTATTCCTAAGATGCAAGAGGAGGTAGAACGTCAATCAGACGTGTGGTGCGCGCGAAACGGCCGAATGCGTCATTTTCAGCAGCTCGGTGCGCGCTGAAATGGCGCGTTGGGGGGTCAAAACAACCCGAACGACCTCCGAATGCCTCAAAACCGCATGAAAACATCCGTTGCATGAATTGTGAAATGGTCGGATAGACGGAATGTCAATCAGAGGTGCCGTTTGACCGCGGCGTCCAGAAACGCGTTTCCGGAGTCATAAAACACCAAAACGGCGTGCGGAGGTCGAATTCGGAGAAAACATGCTCCAAAAAACTTGAAACCGCACGAGAACGATAGGAATATTATTACTGAGATGCAGGAGGTGGCACGTCCATAGGACGTGCGGTGCGCGCGGCACGACCGAATGCGTCGTTTTCAGCAGCTCGACGCGTGCTGAAATGGCGCGTTGGGGGGTCAAAACCACCCGAACGACCTTCTAATTCCACGAAACCGCACGAAAACATCCGTTGCATGAATTGTGAAATGGATGGGCATACGGAACGTCAATCGGAGGTTCCGTTTGACCGCGGCGGCCGGAAACGCGTTTCCGTAGTCATAAAACACCAAAACGGCGTGCGACGGTCGAATTCAGAGCAAACGTGCTCCGAAAAACCTGAAACCTCCCGAGAACTATAGGAATATTATTCCTAAGATGCATGAGGAGGCGGCACGTCCATCGGACGTGCGGTGCACGTGGCACGACTGAATGCGTCGTTTTCAGCAGCTCAGCGCACGCTGAAATGGCGCATTGGGGGGTCAAAACCACCCGAACGACCTCTGAATGCCATGAAACCGCACGACAACATCTGTTGCGTGAATTGTGAAATGGTCGGACAGACGGCACGTCAATCAGAGGTGTCGTTTGACCGCGGCGGCCGGAAACGCGTTTCCAGAGTCATAAAACACCAAAACGGCGTGCGGCGGTCGAATTCGGAGAAAACGTGCTCCGAACGACCTGAAACCGCACAAGAAAGATAGGAATATTATTCATGAGATGAAGGAGGAGGAGGCACATCCATTGGATGTGCGGTGCGTGCGGCACGACAGAATGCGTCGTTTTCAGCAGCTCGACGCGCGCTGAAATGGCGCGTTGGGGGGTCAAAACCACCCGAACGACCTCCGAATGCCACGAAACCGCACGAAAACATCCGTTGCATGAATTGTGAAATGGTCGGAGAGACGGCACGTCAATCGGATGTGTCGCTTGACCCTGGCATCCAGAAACGCGTTTCTGGAGCCATAAAACACCAAAACGGCGTGCGGCGGTCGAATTCGGAGCAAACGTGCTCCGAAAAACCTGAAACCGCACAAGAACGATAGGAATATTATTCCTGAGATGCAGGAGGATGAGGAATGTCCATCAGACGTGCGGTGTGCGCGGCACGACCGAATGCTTCATTTTCATCAGCTCGGCGCGCGCTGAAATGGCGCGTTGGGGGGTTAAAACCACCCGGATGACCTCCGAATGTCACGAAACCGCACGACAACATCCGCTGCATGAATTGTGAAATGGTCAGAGAGACGAAACATCAATCGGAGGTGCCGTTTGACTGCGGCAGCCAGAAACGCGTTTCCGGAGTCATAAAACACCAAAACGGCGTGCAACGGTCGAATTCGGAGCAAACGTGCTCCGAAAAACCTGAAATGATAGCATTTCTTAAATCGGTGGTTTTAAATTATTATAGCACAATGATTCGATATTATACATATATTTAATATTATATATATTAAAACATTTAAAATATATTATATATATATATATATTTAAAATATTATATTTAATAGTATATATGTGAATATTTTTTTTAATATATATATATATATATATTTATTTATTTCAGTAAACATTTTTTTAAAAAAAAATTCACTATAGTGACCGCCAAAAGCGGTCGCTATAGGCCTCTAGCGACGAGGCTAAAGCGACCGCCAATGGCGTTCGCTGGGCGGCCGCTAGAGCCCTATAGCGACCGCCATTGGCGGTCACTAATGGTGGTTTTTTTAGTAGTGTCACTACTCTGTAAGGGTAGAAAGTCCTTGGCATGTTTTTGAAATAATCCAATACCACAAAATCCACTAGAAAACAATCCTCTTTATATGCTTACAATAATCCAGGTGAATCCTCAAAATTGTGTTTCACTATTATCAAAACTATAGGCATGTAAATTATGCATAGATAAAGATATAAAAAATTTAGAATCCTTTACCAGTAGGTTCAGTATGTTTTCACTTTGCTTCTTGTAATTTTAAACCTTTTCTCTTCTTACAAAAAATTATTATTCACTTTATTACCAATCAGTTGGTAAAAAAATAATTCATGGAATTCATTATAAAAATTCATTATTTTTACTTTTAGTTTCATTTCGTTGTATGATATTTCTATCTAATAAGTACTTATAAAAATTTCATCTGAAAATTTCATCCCATGACATTCAATAATTAACATAAATTTTCTTCCACATTGTTCATTCAGTTCCACCAATTATAAAAGATTTCATAAAGAAGCATTTTTCTTTTATTGTCTCTAATTTCAACACTATTGCTCAAAACAAACTTCTTATTATTCTTCTTCAACCAGGATATTATTTGGTTGGAAACTTCCCTATTCAAACACTGACTTTCAGAAGTTCATTTTATTTGTATATATAAAAAAAATTTCGGTAAGACTTCATCTTTTTATCACATGAATAGTACACTCAACATAATTTTTTGAATCTTATTTATTGATTCATGACTCGGATAAAAGGAAAGAAAACTTGAAATTAAAATCCCTCACTCAATAAAAATCTTTTGGACACCTCTAAAAACTTATGTATAATTATATAAGCTTCTTGTAAACGTGATAAACCACTTCCTTAAATATAATTACTTCAAACTTTTTGATAATAATGGATTATCCATATATTTTATTTATAAATTTATAAAATAAATGAAAAATCATATCATTTATTATCTTTATGAAATATTCATAAAGAACATTGAACTGATATGAATATTAAGCCACTAAAAGTTTATCTCATAATAAACTTTTTAATAATTCTTCCATCAATTGAAAATATCCATTAGATGAGAATATCCATTAGATTTTTCCCATTAAAACATTATAGAAACTTCTTTGAAGTCTTTCTTAGACACTTTCTCCTTCTGATGGATTACATAAAACAAATTTGACTGACAACCAATGTTTGTTCGATGAACTTTGTCCAATGGGAAACTTTACAATTTGTAAATCATTAGATAACACTCCTTAACATATCACTTTGTACTTCAACAACTTTATTTTGTTCAAAAAAATTCATAAAAATTAATAAAAAACTTCACAAAGCCTCAACTTCCAAAATTATTATAATTTTAATATAACCATACTTGAAATTTGGATAATTTTCTTAAATATAATTCTTAGAAACTCTTTAATAGTTCACCCAAAAAGATATTCTAATCCATTCCTCTGTCAGATTTGTTTCTGGTGAATTACACAGAACTTTGTGATAATAACATGGAACACTCGAACAAGATTATCCGCCTTACTAAAAAAATCTTGGATCATGATATATTTGTAACTGATGATGTTTGAAACTTTAAAAATATCAAATAATCACATAATTTTATTCACCAAAAACTTCATCCAATGTAATTTTATTTGTTTTATGGATTCAGTTTAGAAAAACTCCGAACCATCTCCATTTGAAGGCCTTTCTCCGTATGATTGACTCTCTTTTTATGATAACATTTGTTTCAAATATCATTAATTTTAGATGATTTATGTACTTAAAAAGATAAGTGTATAAATTTTGATAAATAAAATACAACAACTTAGGGATATTTATAATTATAAGTATTTCCTTTAACTTCTTCAATAAATTCAAAACATCTCTACCATCTTGGTCCCAATAGTCTTACCCTTTGTATTTTGTTTTCAAAAAGGGAACATAAATCACTGAAACATTGTAACTCATGAAATTAATTATATATCCAATAATAATAAGTATATGTGAGTGAAATATATATATTAAATAAGAATCATTGAATAGAAATACCATATTTCCCATAAGAAGTGAATTAAGAAACTTTTTATTTAAAAATATTCTTCTCGTTAAAATTTTCAACCAAAATCAACTTTTTCTTACAAGATCAACCTTTTTGTATCCCCTTAAAAAAATTATAAAATAGTTCACATATGATAAAATCACAACTTATTTCTTTTTTAAACTCCCCATAAATACATAATCTTCCTTAAATGGTTATGCACATACCAATGGATAGATTTATGTTACAAATATTTTTCTCCCCCTTGAAAAAACTATCCAAATATAGAATAAAGATGAGATGGATATAATATAACTTATACTTGGAGATAGGGAGGTTGAACACCCATTATCAAACTCAGTTTATGTAATTTTTCCTTCCGTAGTGTTTTTGTAATGATATCAGCTACTTACTAAGTTGTAGGAACAAAATTGAATTTAAATTCATTCTTATCCACATGATCTTTTATGAAGTGATATTTTATATCAATGTTATTAAAAATATAATGTTTCACTACATTTTTATTTATATTTATAGCACCATGATTATCACAACCCAGGATAAGGGGAAACTTTATTTAAATAAACAAGTATTATTACAATGTCTTGATACACATAAGTTTTGTTACAACATGAGTGGACGAAACATAAACATATTCCACTATACTTAGAGATACTAATTTTTTTCTCTGTATGCCAACTAAAATATATTTCACAAAAGAAAAATACTCCAATATTTGTGAATTTTCTATTATCTACACTTATTTCCCAATCTTCATCCACATAACTAGACAAATCAATATTTCCTTCATTGTTATATTTAAACCAAAAATCAGTTAAGACTTTTATATATCTGAGAATTTTTTTCTAGACATAAAATGAAATTATTTTGGTACACTTCGGTATCTGGAATAAAGAATAACCACATACACTATATCTAGACATGAATCCATTAGATATAGTAAAATGCTAACCAAATTTCTAAACTCTTTAGGATCTATATACATTCCCCCACAATGTTTTTACAATTTTGTTTCCACTAAAATTGGTTTGGAAATGAGTTTTGAGTCATCCACGAAAAAATTCCTTATATGTTTCTTAGAATAATTATCTTGAGGTATTAAAATATATTTATTCTTTTGAATGATTTTTAATCCAAGAAAATATTTTATTTCCCCAAGCATGAACATGTCAGAAAGATTCTTCGTCTCCTTTCAAAACTTTTCTCTTGTTTCTTTATTATTCCAAAAAAAATAATATTCCTCTATATAAACAATCTCAATCAAGAAATACTATTTATTTTATTTGATATATAGGTTAATATTGTCTCTTTATTTCTTAAATTTCAACTTCCTTAAACCTATATCCAATTTGGAATAACAATATTTTAGAGCTTGTTGTAACCTATATAAATATTTATTTAATGTACAGACATAAAATTCATATTTTCTAATCATGAAACCACATGGTTGTTCAATAGAAATTTATTCATCGATCACCCTACTAAGAACTATTATCTTTATATCCATCTAAAAATTTTTATACCTTTACTGAGCAGTGATAGCTTTAAATATTCTAATAGTTTCTAATCTTTCCACTGGATAAAAATTATCATCAAAATAAATGCCTTCAATTTGTGAGTAACCTTTAGAAACCAACATTTTCATGTTTCTTATTACTTCCTCGACTTCATTCAACTTATTTGGGAACACCCACTTTGTACCCATAATATTCTTATTGTTTTGTTTGTACAGATGCTCCCATGTATCATTCATATCAATTAAATCCCACTCATCATTTGTAGCAATAATATACTCTTGATTCTCAAAGGATTCATTAACATATTTTGGCTCAAATTTTGAATATAAGAGAGTGTATGAAACTATTTCTTGATGTAATTCTAGTTTGAAACTATTTTAGTTGATCACTAATGATTTTTTGAACTTCCACTTTCTTCCACATCCTTGAATGTGATGTATGAACTTATTCCTAAACACTTGAGAACATTGAGTTAGAATCTTCATCTTGATGAGCTAAAAAATTATTAATATTGTTGTGAACTTTTTCAAACTACTCACCTGTAACCATTATATCTTCCCCATCTTCCACATCTACATATAATTTTGAAATATTCTTATCAGATGTTTCAAGAACTTTCACATCTAAAAAATGACTATTTTACTATTTATTTATTAAAACATTAGTATCCTATACCATTAGGAGAGTATTATAGAAAGATTCCATCAATACCTCTCTAATCAAGATTTTCTTGATTCCCCCCATTGACTTTTATGATACAAGGACTGAAAGAACCCTTATATTCCTCAGACTTAGGGTTTCATTGTAATTTGTTTTAATGAGTAATATCAGATTTCAATACATAGAAACATCAATTTTGAATATAAACTATTGCACTGATAGACTAACTTCAAAAATAATGATAAGTATCATGTTTGATCAACAATATTCCTTCCATTTCTACCAAACATCAATTCCTTCTTTTAGAAACACCATTTTTCTATCATTTTTATGGTGAAATAAAATTATGACCAATTCCATTTTTTTAGGATAATATATGAACTCAAAATTTTTATATTCAGCACCATTATCATTTCATAACTTCTTCACTAAATATTCACATTGTTTATTTGAGCTTCCCCTTAAATTACTAATAAAATTTTAAGCCTATGATTTTTTTTAAAAACATAATACTTGTAATTCATGTAAATACATCAATTTAACAAATAAATTGATTATATCTATTTTTTAATTTTTTACTCAACATTTTATAAATATTAGAATGTATTGACCCCAAGGTATGAATTAAACGAATCTCAACTGTCTTATATACTGAGTTCGTAATATTCCCTTTTTGAAAAATGTTACAAAACTAATATATTTTTCTCTTTAAGTTTGGAATATCAAGAATACTATCACTATTTATTATTTTACACATATTCTGATGAACAATTTGTCCCATCCTGTTATTACATAGATAGTTTTCTTTCATCACGCTTAGATAGCATGAACAGTCTGTACTACCAACATGAAACAAGTTTCCCTAAGTTTATTATAATTTCATAACCACATTACTATCTTCTAATTTATTTAAAACTAGACCATATTTTAGAGAAAAAAAACTTTATTTACTCTTTAAAAATGTTTTGAAACACATAAAAAATGTTGTTTCATCCCATCAAAAAATAAGGAATTTTGGATTTGAACTTTTCTTCCCCAACGATGGAACATCCAATGTCATTGATATTGAGTGAATCATTATTTCCAAATGTCACTTTACCTTCTTTACAATGTTTCAAATTCTTCAATAGGTTCAAATATTATTACAGGTGTTAAGATAACCCACTATCCAAAATCAAGGTTCATTCTCCTATTTTAGATTTGAGAGCAGTTTCACAAACAAATGAATTTTCTTTCCTCTTTCTTTTTTCACATACATATTTTGAGATATATTATATAAAATTTTTTATATCAATATCATTAAAATAATTAATTTTAAAATATATATAGGGTGATCACGTCTTTATAAAATATTTTCCAAATCTTGGAATCTAGTTTCAATATTTAGACTAACATTCTCCGGTTGTCTTTTTTGAGTGGGTTGAACCCCCTACAAACTTTTCCTTCAACTTATTTTAGATTCCATTTAATGTTGAATATTAAACAAAAAAAATATATGATTTATGAACAAATCCACCACAATTATAGAAGTAACCATAGAAAACATATCTCAATCTGTAACTTTCATAAGGTTTAGAGTTGTGTTTCAATTTTTCCTAATAAAATTTACCTTTCACTTTGACATTTCATCACACACAGAAGTTTTAGTTAATTCATGAGATATTATTCTTCAAATTAGATTTCTTCCCTATGTTAATATAATAACATTTAGTATGAACATTTGTTTCAAGATTTATAACCTTATAAACTTAGGGGCTTTCATCTCTTCTTATTTTAGAAACATACATAGTCTTCTTACCTTCATTTTCCTTATAACAATCTTCATTTTTTTCACGGCTGAGGACAAATTTTATTGATCCTTCTTAGGTTTAATATAATTAGAACTTTCACCATATTTTTTAAATGATTTATTGAAAATTTTAATTCTTTGATTAGTTTTAACATGTTTTTGTTAAACAAGTTCTATATCTTTCTCCTTCAAATTGAACTTTACTTCATAATTGATGTTAACTCTATTATTATCATCAAAGAACATTTTTATATTATAACACTATTTTAGAAACTTATTATTTTCTTCACGAAAATACTCGTAATTATTTTTAGTATGATTCTCTTTTTTAAAATCCTTATTATCCTTTTCAATTATTATAATATTTTTAAGATATTGTTTCATCTCCCATTTCATCATAAACTCCATCTGAGTCTCTTATTTATTAGAACAACTAATTTTTTCACTGGTTAAATTTTCTTCATTCAATTTTGAATTTTTTTTAGTAGCACCATCACTGAATTTATCAGCTTCTTCCTCACTTTTATCATCTTCATCACATTTAGAAAAAAAATTCTCTTTTTTTATTTATATAAATTTTTATGATTTCTCTTACAATAGGATTTGTAATTTTATTCCATATTGTTAAATGATCTTCTTAACTTCATATCTTCTTCATCACTTTATTCATCTTATTTTATTCAAGGAAAATTGTAAAAAAAATACCAATTAGATCTACAGTGAAAACATTTCACTTGTAACTTCCCTTTGAATTTTCCTGCGACTCTTTTCCCCTTTTTAGAAAAAAATACCTAAATTTATCAAAAGATTTACTAACCTAATTTTTAGTGTAATATTCATAGAATTATTCATCTTTGGAAACATTATTATATTTTTATTTCTTAAAATCTTTGATGTAAATTTAATGATGATACTTCTTATTGTTCTTCATAACATTTTATTTTCTCATTTCTTAAGTAAGGAGAGTGATATGTAGATCATCTAGAGATAGAGTTTCGAGATCTCTATATTACAATGATCTAACTTTCATATCAAATTTATTAGGATGAATTTTTAATATATGTTCAACAATAGTTGATTCTTCAAACTTCCCACCAAGAAATATTATTATTCTCACAATTTCATTCAACCTTGTAAAAAATATCATCAATAGATTTATAATCACCCATATCCAGATATTTATAATTCAACATCCAAAACATCAATTTTTCTTTCTTCAATTTTATATTTCTTGCATAAATATTTTTCGATTCTCCCAGATTACTTTTTTTATTCTAACTCATATAACTCTAATTTACTCACTTTCGAAGAGTGAGGAAAATATAAAATTTCTAGCTCACCCAAAATTTCCCAAATTATTTTTTTCTTAAGCTATAAGCAGAAAATTATCTACAAAATTAAGAAAACCATTTGTAGAAGGTTTGAGAACTTCATAACCTAGATATATAAGATAAGGAAACATTATATCTTTCCAAATATGATAGGTCATTCCATAAAAAAATGGAATACCCCTATTGTTCAATGAATTATTAACATCCATATAAACTTATATTTTCTTCAAACTTCAGTAAAGATACAATGAAGGTGACCTTAAATATAATACCAAATGAAAGGTCCTAATAGGATATATGTGACCACTGAGAGTGGGATGGGGTGATTCACTAATCTTTTCTTTTTATAATTTCTTTCTTATGAAATAACCTTCAACTCCAATCAAAGAGTTAACTTTTCTGAAAATAGGCACACCATCACATTCCATAAGAACACAAGAATTTACAATGTTTTCTATTAGTAAGAGTATATAGTCATTGGTGTGGTTTGGAAAAAATATAATAGCACATAATCTACTAGAAATAATTATTTTTATGTGGTTACAACATGTTGGGAGTATCCTTACAATTTTGTTACAATATTATTAGAAATTAAGTTCAGGAAAATTCCACACAGAAAAATATGTAATAAATGTTTCAAAAAAAAACATTATAAACCTTCAACAATAGGTTAAGTATGTTTCCACTATATTTCTTTTAATTCTTTACTTTTTATATTTCTATAGATAATTAATATTTAATTTATTACTCGATATTAGGTAATAACTTCCTTCTTGGAATTTAGTATAAAATAATTTCCATTTTATTGTTTTTTTGATTTATTCATCTCATAATTCCATCTTAAAATTTTCTCCAAAAAGTTTGTATGGTGCCTACTGATAATCCACACAACTTTTCTTCCACTTTGTTCATCTGTTTCCCTATGATATAAAGGATTTTCTAGTGAAACTTTGTTAATCCATTTAATCTAATTTCAGTACTTTTAATAAAAAACTTCTTCTTATTCTTTTTTATCCAAGATATTCATTTGTTGGAAACTTCATTATTAAAACTCTATATTTCAAAATTTCATCAAATTTCTCGGTACAATATAATTTCTAAAAAATGTAAAATTTTACATTCATGACCAATACACTCACTATAGTTTTTACTTGCATCATATTTATAAATGCATGATTGGGAGAAAGGAATGTATTCCAATTTTACTTTCCCACATAAATGAAAATTTGAAATTAAAACCTCTTGATATAAAAAATCACTTGGTCCCTTATCAAAACATCTAGATAATTATTTATTATTTTCATAAACATGATAAAAAACTACCTTTAAAATACTTTATTCAAACATTTAGAGAATCATGGATTATCCTTACATAATATTTTTATTTCTAAATGATCATCAAAACATCATAAAAATTGAAATATTTATAATTTTTTTAAATAACTTCTAACCAACATTAATATTAAACCACTAGAAGTTTTCCTCGTAAGATAATTTGTAATAATTATTCTGTTTGATGATATTATACACCATATTGTTCCCATACATACTTATTATAAACTTTTTAGAATTATTTCTTATTAACTTTATACATAATATGAATTGAATCAGAAAACATAGACCAATTACTAATGTTAATCTGATGAACTTCATCTGATGGGATTCCATCTAATTTTGACTTTTCCTGATGAAACTCCTAAACATATCTCTTCATACTTTAGAAAATTTATTTTATTCACCAATCTTCAAAAAAAGTAATCACTACATTCATAAATCATCATCTTCTAAAAATCTTTTACTTTGAATGTACACTTACTTTTCATTTTGATAACTTCCTTATGTATCATTCTCAACAACTATTTTGTATCTTAAGAAAAAAATATTCTCATCCATTCCTCTATATGATTTTGTTTTCTGAGTGAATTGTATAGAAATTTTTGATAAGAACCTTTTGCACCCAAAAATTCACCCCCATTATACAAATTTAATGGATAATAATATATTTATAAAAAATGATGTCGTAAAATTTCAAAATAATGAATTATAACCTAATTTTATTCACTAAAAATTCCATTTCATGGAATTATTTACATATAATTAACTCAGTTTGAAAAACCACCCAACCATCTCCATCTGATGGTCTTTCCCCATCCAATGTATTTTTTTCATCTGATAAATTTTGTTGAAAATCTCAAAAATATTAGGTGATTTATGTATAAAAAATAGATAAGTGTATAAAGGTTGATCAGTAAAAGTCAACAACTTAGAAAACTTTATAACAACTAGCATCTTCCTTAACTTCATCAATAGTTTCAACACATTTCCACCATCTTAATATGAATTGAAACCACCCATGTTTTTGGGTGATCCATACACATTGGTTTTAGTGGATTAGTTGGATTCTGTGGTCTATGTATTTTTCCTTATCCAAATAACTTTAGACAAGATGGTGGTGCTCATGGAAATTATTATCCATGGATTAAAAGGATGATGGTGGAGCTTGATGACCTAGGAACATCATGAAGTGAATCTTCCCTAGATCATGTTCAAGTTCCTCATTTTGGAGGAGTATTTTCTGGTGATTTTGTGGTAAACACACATCCATAAGTTTCCCTAGCTTCAAAATTATATCATTGTAGTTGATGAGTATGTATCAAGGTTTTTTGACCTCTAAAATACACTTAAAACATTGTTTGTGATGTGTATTTCTGGGATAGGATATTATAGAATGGTATAAACATATATTATAAATCCAGTTTTGTTCCCCTTTTTATCCCCACTCATGTTGGGTTTATGGATAATCCCTTGCTAGTTGATAGTTTTTGGGAGGAGAAGTCAAAGCTAGATTTCCTCTGATGGTATTCACCTGGGAGGAAATAATTCAGTAGTAAGTGGATGACGTTAACCTTCATGGTTATAAAACTCAAAGAATGAACATGTCTAGTATCAGACCATAGTATCCTTAACCATGTTTTCACAAAGAGGTTCTAATAAGATGAATGAGGGACGGTTCTTTTCATGTTATAAGGGTGGTCATATCGCTCGATACTACCAAAACCATAGTATGATGAAAGATAATCATATAGTAAATAGTCATCCAGGGCATAGATGGTGTCATAACATGGAGGAAATTTAGGGAGATGATCATGTTAGAGCTATTGGGAGAGATGCATGAGGTGGTTGAAATTATGATTTGATACTACCACCTCAACCTCCAGGCTATATCCATCAGGCTTAATGAGTTTTCGAGTAGGGATGCATGTAGTTGTAAGAATTTGAGGCTTATTACCTAGATGATTTCAACATTTCTTGATGTATAATCTATGTCTTCTCTTGCCTAACATTAGTTTTTATAAACACATGTGTGATTTATTCCTTTGGGGACTTATCTTTTGTTAATTAATTTGATATTCCAACAAAGCCACTTTCATGACCTTTATGAATATAGATTCCCACTGGATTAGATTCTATGATGACACTCTTCTGGTGTAAGTGTGACTTAGTGTTTTTTGGATAAATTTTCTCATGGGACATTGTTATGTCTAGTATGAGACCATATAATGTTATTATTGGTATCTACTAGCTATCCAGTATCTATGCATAGATTTATTATATTTGTTGGATGATACAGTGTACTCAAGTAAATAATTAGAGATTTTACTTTACTAGAGAGAAGTTATTTCAATCAGAGTATCATGGCCTCATATGCAGAAGAGTGCAACTAATTTATAATTATTTTTAATAATTGAATATTGGTGAAAAAAACTCTGAAGGTGTTCAATTACATAGAGTTGTAAAGGAGTACTCATATATATTTCCCAAATATGTACTTATTTTACCTCCTCCTTGGGAGATAAAATTCTATATAAATATACTTCCTAGGACAACTTTGATATTTTTAGTGGCTAATTATATGGATCCTGCATATCTTTGAGAGATAGAGACGCTGTTAGAGAGCCTTTAGAAGAAAGGATTTATTTGACCTAATGTGTTCCCCTAGTAAATTCTAATAATATTCTCCAAGAAGAAACATGGGATCCTAAGGGGGTTTCTAGATTATAATCTCTTTAATTAGAAAGATATTAGGAATAAGTATCCACTACTGAGTATTTGAAAAAACTTCAATCAATTGAAATGGGAAAAGTTGTTTTTGAAGATTGACCTTAGGTCAGATTATCATTCGACATGGGTTCACTAGAAGAAAATATACCTAAGACGATATCCTGATTTCTCTATGATAACTATGAGTAACTTTTTATTCAATTTGGCATGATGGAAACCCCATCGGTATTTATGAAAATCATGAACAAGATCTTCCAACCATTCCTAGATCGGTTAACAGTGGTCTTTATCGATGAAATTCTCATATAATTTTCATTGGAGACTGAGCATAAAGAGAATTTGAGGATGTAAAAAAACATATATATGGTCGATTTTATGAAAATATCTTGAAGTATCAGTTCTAGATTTTAATGGTCAACTTTTTTAGACATTTCATTTCATAAGTGGGTGTATATATGGACCTAGTGAATATTGAGGCAGTGATATCTTGGGTTCCACCGAAGAGAATGACATAGGTTTGAAGTTTCCTTTGGTTGGGTGGATATCACTATATATTCTTACTAAAATTATCTAGGATTGAAAATCAATTAACTACCTTAAACCAAATGGGGTAGCCTTCAATCTAGTTATAGAAGATCTAGAATGTATTTTAGGAGTTGTGATCAAGGTTTTCTTGCAATCTTATCATACGGTTTCTAAAATAGAGGTTGATTTTGTAGTTTTATATGATTCTTATAGAGTCAGGATTGGGTGTGTATTGATGCAGGGGTTGGTATTTATAGCCCAGTAATCTAGGAATTTGAGACCCCATGAGAAAAATCACACAAACCTTGACTTAGAACTGTGTTGCTTTCCCTGAATACTTGGTGACCATATCTTCTTACTAAGTGATTCATCATTTGTTTAGACCATAAGATTCTGAAGTAAAACTTTAATAAGAGAGAACTCAACTTGAGACAAAGGTGGTGGATTTAGTTCTTATGGGAATATGAGTTTGAGGTATTTTATACTTATGTGAAATGAAATATTGTGGAAGATTCCATCAGCAATAAATCTCATCCATTTTTATGAATGGTGTTATATTAGATAGAAGTTTGGAGTTATCCTTGGGGGATGAGAGAGGACCAGCATACCTATATTTGATGGTTGTGACCCCTAAAATTATATATTTCATAAAGTAAGTGTACCATGATGATTTTTATTTTTAGGTATTTCATGACTATATATTCACAGAATATGATTTTAATGGATTTTCGAAAGGCAGGGAGTATGTCATCTTATTCCATGGGAATATGATGGTACTAGTCATGCTTCAAGAGGAGGTTTAAAGATAGTTCCATAAATATCCCTTAAAAGTATATCATATAGTAACAAATATGTATCAAGACTTTTTATGATAGTTTTCAAGGCCATGGCTGAAAAAGTGTGTTGCAGAATTTATCTCTCATTGGATCACTTATCAGTATATGAAGGCTGACCATTAGGTAATAGTATGTTTGGACTAGCCTCTTGAGATGCATGAATGGAAGTGGGATGGTATATTCATGGATTTAATGATGATATTTTTCATGTATGTAGAGTGGTAACATTTCTATTTAGGTGATCATGGACCAACACACTAATTTGGCCCAATTATTATTCATTAGAGAATAGATATTGGTTAAAAGATTAATGTGCTTTTACGTGCATGAGACTGTATGGATTCATGGTGTACTGTCAAGGATTTTATCCGATCATAATGCTTTCTTCCCATATCAGTTTTATAGAGTTTATTAGAGGATTTTAGGACTCATTTGTAGATTAGTATGATGTTCCACCCCTAGACAGATAGTTAGAATGATCATACATATAGGTCTGAAAGGATAAGTTAAAAACTAGAAAGTGGGAATTTGGATGAATTTGAAAGGATCACATAGCCATAGAAGTTTTTATATAAAAAAATATCACTCAAAAATCATTATGGTTCCTTTTGAGGTCCTATATGGGATACCTTGTAGGTTTCCACTATGATAGTCAAAATTGGGAGAATCGGTACTTATGGGCCCTAAGTTGGTCCAAGAAATGAAAGTGAACGTGATGATTATCTAAGAGGGTGGGGAGATCATAGAGATTCAAAAAGTCTTATGAGATTTGATGATAGAGGCCCTTGGAGTTTAATAATAAAGAATATGTGTTCTTGAAGGCCTCACCTCAGTGTGGTTTACATAGATTTTGTAGGTGCAAAAAACTATCTCTGAGGTTTATTACTTTGTTTTAGATTCAATGTTGGATCGATGTGGTTTCTTATCGAATGATTTAGATCCATAGTTGGAATGGGTTAATGACGTATTCCATGATTTACAATTGAGTATATTAAATAATGATTCATCACACATTATTGACTGGGGTGATCTTTACATTGAAGGAAAAGCCACCGTTTCAGAGTACCCAATGGTGATCAGAGATCGATAGGAGAAGTGTTGAAGTGGTTCATTAAAACAATTTGTTTATTTATGTTTTGATATTAAAAAAATCATTATTATATAATTATAATTACTCACAAATTTTATTTTAATCCTTTATTCCCTCTCATATAAAGAAAGATTAATTTTTAATACTGTTAATTATTTTAATAATAACTTTTATGTATTTTATGAACTCATTCATCTTTAAATAGGTTAATGTCATAAGTTTGATATTTATATATTTTATAAAATATGACTATATCTTGAAGTCATCATAAGGAAGGAAGTACAAGTGACCAAATAGACGTATGTATTGACTGTATGAACAAATTTCAGTTAACAATTAGTATATAAGTTAGATTTTTTTTAACTATTGAAGTGACCACATTAAAAAATCCAGGTGAATTCGTGAATTTGGATCGATCCTGAGACATGAAATAGAAAGTTTTCTATGTTTTTAATTGATCATGTGAAAATTTTGAACCAACCATGTTGAACCAATTGAAAACACATTGAAAATTTGATAAACTGGACATTGATATTTCAATCGACCCCACGTTGACATTTCAATTGACCACACATTGAAATTTATATCAACTAAATGATTACATTTTTATCAAAAATGAATTTAAATTTCAATCGAATGCATAAATAAAATTGTATCAACCCTAAGATCATTTCCAATTTTCCATAATAGAAAAGTGTGACCAACCACAAAGTATTACTTACTCTGATCAATGACCTACCATAAGAAATTGATCATTCCTTTTAGGGAGTGTTATATATGATACTATATTATTTTCATATTAATACCTTTTGATTTAATAAATGTTTTTGTTAAGGGATTTAATTTATCTAATTATTTATGAAATACTTATTAATCATTTCCATACTAATGAATTTTATTTGAATGAATTATTTTCAAAATTAAATTCTTATCATATGGATTAATGTTTTTGTTTGTTTCATAAAAAATACAAGTTTCAAATTTAAAATATTTATAATTTCAATAGACTTCCCCAAATACTTTTTGGGTAGTGCTCCATTGAATTTTAATTCTATTTATTATGAATTTTTAGTTCTATATTTATTAGTATAATTAATTCTACTTTACATATTATTTGAATATTATAAATTATTGAAGTGAACCATGTGGGAATATATTTTCATACACATTCACTGAAGGAGTAACATGTTTCTCCAGGAAAGATGAAATGCACCATGGATCATAATTTAAAAAAAATTTCATTAAAGAACTCTATATATTGAGTTTGATAGAACCAGTGATGTATTGAGGTTTAGGAAATTCTTGAACTGTGTTGTGTGATACGCCTTGGTGATCAATTACTATCCCTTGTATGAATTTTAATTATTTGATCCATTACTACTAAAGAGTACCTTTCTACCTTGATTATTATATTTTATATGCTCATTTGGTTTATTTTGTTCATAATATTTCAATTCTTATATATATTTAATCATTTTTTGTTATACTTCCCTTAAAAGGTAGGTGTTAGGTTATACCACCCCATAAAAAATGTATAAATTCTTACACAATCAGTAAAATGAAAGGGGATTTGTTATTACTTTTTCTGAGTAAAATTAAGGATTTGGGTCAACTTCTAACTCAAAAGATAGTTTCATGGTTCTTCCCCTAGTTGGGAAAAAGACAAGCTGATTGACTTAAGGAACTTGGTGTGAAAAAATATTTTCATGGGTTGTATCTCCAAGGTTTAAAAATAATGTTGTAAATGGTTGTGTCTCCCTTAAAAATTCAATGATTCCATAGTTATTGGACACCATCACTCTCTTTTTTGAGAGTGGGGAAGAGTATAGTATGATCATTTATATAAAAAACTATAAAAATCACTCTCTTTTCTCTCTCTAAATTTCCACCACATTAATTATTATATTTGATAATAATTCATTAAATATATTTTAAAAGTTAAATTCACCCCCCTCTAGACCAATCAAAAATTTTCACATTAAGACCTAAAAATTAGTATCAAATCAGGTTCCCTAGATTTAACATATTTTTATTTTATTTATGATAAATGAATCTTGACTTAAAACCAATAAAGAGAACATATTAGTGTTGAGATGACATGAATGAATGTGAATGATGGCTAGAAACCTTAATGAACTAAACTCTTTTATGGTACTGATTATGGACATTTTTATTTTTAAATGTAGGATTTTCTTAAATAGATAATCATTGAATGTTTGACAATGATAGTGAAACCGTATAAATTTCCTAAAATTTAACTTGAATCGTTAGCTTCTAATGATGTTGAAGAGTATATGATAAATTATAATGATAAAAATATTATATATTGTGAAATTAATATTAATATATAGTCATATTTCTGTATGAAAATATTCATGAAATTCAAAAAACACTAAAATTTACTCATCTATGTTGGTGTAAGTTGATGTAACATCCCGACCTGGGTGCCACACACTGGTTCCTCGAGCCGGTCGGTCACATGATCTCAGGAATTCCTCCTCGTATGTTAGAGGCTTCCAACTAGCAGTGAGAGTATGATATATTGATCATGGGGATACAATACCTTCTTTTATCAGAGTAAATACACAAGAGAAAAATAATAAAAAAATGGAATAACATGAAATCATATCATGAAATAACTAGTATGACAAGATGGGAAAACTAGAAATTCATAATAAAAAAGTAAAGAAAAAAATATGCCATGATAAAGAATGTATAAAGTGTCTAAAATGAAACCCAAAATAAATACACTTACAAATCCCCCATGTGGGTCCTGAATCATGTCAGACTCCCTCATCCATGATCTATCCCATTTCAGCCATCTAACATAAGGACTTTTCCCTTAACCTATCAAGAAAACAAAAAGTCTATTTAGGTACTGACCAGGTAGACCAAGTAGGGTGTGATTACAACTTAGTAGGCCACCACCAATAGCATCTAAAACAACATCTATTCGATAGAAACTGTATGCAGTTGTATAAATAAATAATTACAATGAATTAGTAAATAGGTATCACACTATCAATTAATCTTTATTTAACTGCATAAACCCCCGAGGTTCCTATAGAAACCCATACATCAATCTATACTTCAGCTCATACCGAATCCTGATGTATATCTGAGGGATATCATATCTCATAATTCCTTTGTTACAATTATTTAATTCATACTTGAATTCCCATGTTACCATTCGTAAATCACACAATAGAATGACCATGTTACCATTCATTAATTCACAACTAAATAACCATGTTACATTTCATAACATATAATTAATTAAACAATTAATTATCCACACCAATTACATTACTAATTCAAAAATTAGTTAAACACAAAAATTCCATTTTTAAATTCAACAACTAAATAACCACATAAATTTCATTACTAATTAATCAATTATTTTATCACATAAATCCCATTAATTAATTCCCCAGTTAATTAAGTACATCAATCCCATTAATTAAATCATTAATTGATTAATCAATATCAAAAAACTCAAAATCTCACAATTAATTAATCAATTAATTTTCTCAATCTACTAATTATCTCATAATTAATTCTAGAATTAATTATTTCAATCTATAACTCAATATATCATAATTAATTCTACAATTAATTATCTCAATCTATAATTCCCAAAATCCCCAATTTCACATATCCTCAATTAATTAATTCAATCAGGATCACAATTTCTAAATATATAATAAAAATTATACAATTACATACACATAATTTAAATAAATTAATTGGGATTTTAATTATAGAATAGCTACCACAATTCATTTATGAGCGATAACCCAACATGAATACCTAAAATTTGAGCAGCACAACAACATAGAACAAGTTTTTAATATAAAACCCTAAATAAAGATTGATCAATTAAAGGTATAATAAATCTAGATCTAGATCTAAAATAATAGATCTAGATCCACAAAAATATTTCCAAATATAATCAAAATAGGAAGAAAAAACCCTTTTTAGAAAAGAAAAAGAAAGGAGAAGGAATATGTAACCAAGTAAAATAAGATTAACTTACCAAGAGAGGTGTAGATATTTGATCTAGGATTAGAATAAGCAAAATGGAGGTTAATAGGGATTTTAATTCATATTTAAGGTTCTGAAATCATAAAATAAAGTCAAGGGTTTAGTGGGATTTGATTTGTGTGAGTTTTGGGGGTTCAGGTAATTTAAAAACTGATTTTCAGATGAATTTAAAAGAAGCACACATTTAGCTGGGTAGGGAACACAGTTTCCCAAAACTATGCACCTAACTATGTAACTCTATTATAGGGGTTAATATTTTCTCCTTATAGGACAAATAGTTTTACAAATAGTGCACCAACCATGAAAATAACCATTTTCCAGGGTTTCACGGTTTGGGAAAACCATGCTCCGACTATGAAATTCTCTTCTCCCTTCAAAATTTCTCAAATATTCAGCCAAAAACACCCCAAAGTAAAACCCAAAAAAAGTACTCAATGAAAGGAAAAATAATACCTGCAAACAACCCTCAAATATCTCTTGAAAATCCAGGGTCTTACAATATATCCACCTTATAACAGATCTTCCACGAGCTGCACTCCCAAGAATCTCTAAGATTCTATGTCAAAAAGATTTCACCATTGAGCCCTTATATATGCTTCTCTCTCCCAAGTTTTTTCCTCCACACATCCATGTTGCCACAATACATGAAGTATCGACATGGTATTTCCCCAAAACACTTTCTCACTACTATCCAAGACACATATCAGATGCTCATCAAAGGATGAATCTATCTCAAGATCAATATCATCCAAATATATCACATTACAAGGATCTAGGTGATACCATCGAAGTGGTGACACATTAAAAACATAATTCATAGAACTATATCTCTGTGGAAGATCCAATCGGTATGCTACCAACCTGATTCTCTCTACAATCTCAAATGGTCCAATGAACCTAGGTGCCAACTTTCAATGCCTCTGTATCCTGTAGTGACCCAATATATATGAAACCTAAAGAAATACATGATCACCATATGTAGACTCTAGAGTTCCTCAATGTATATCAGTATATGACTTCTATCTACTCTAATCCATAGCTATATGTTTTGAATCCACTATACGCATCCAAAATATCATTCACAAGACTCATTCCAAACAACTCAAACTCACCTACCTCCATTCAATATAGAGGCGATCAACATGGCCTACCATATAGAGGCTCATATGGTTCCATCTGTATAGTTTCCTGATAACTATCATTATAAGATAACTCCACTAGTATAGGTGCTTCTCCCAAGACCCACTAAAGTCTAGATCAAAAACTCTCAATATATATTCAAGCACCTATATAGTACGTTCTGACTTCCCATCTATATATGGGTGGAAATCCATACTAAAATAAACTGTGTACCAAGAAACTTCTATAAGACCTTCCATAAGAGTAAAGTAAAATGTGAGTCACAATCTAAAATAATAGTTTGTAGCACCCCATGCAGATGAAATATCTCCCAAACATATAGTTCTTTTGACTAATAAATTGAGAAAGTCTCTCGTAAGGTAAGAAATGCGCTAAATTTTTCAAATAGTCTAAAAACAACCAAATATCATCATTATTACAATGAATCATCAAGAGAACCATCACAAAATCCATGGTGAAATCTTCCTACTTCTATTCCCTAATGGTCAAATTTTGAAACAAACCTCTAGGTCATTGATGCTCTACCTTCAACTAATGTATAGTGTATCATGGATTCATGAACCCTAATATCTCAATTTTCAAGACCGGCCACCAAAACTATCATTGTAGGTCACAATACATTTTAGTCACACCTGGATTTACTACCCACTTTGAATCATGAAATCCACACATTATCTCCTACTACATGATCATATGCACAATAGCCTGATTGCTGACATAGAAAATATCATCCTCATCTATGATCAAATTAAAAGGTGACTCCCTACCTTCAAGGATTTCCCTCAAGGTCAAACATTCTAGATCCTCATACTTACTATCTTGGATCCATATCAAAATTGTTGACTCCACTGAAACCAATATGAGAGTCATCTTATCTTGACTCTTCTAAACCAAAACATGCATCTCAACCAGTAAAGCCATCATCTTCCAGTTAGAACTATAATCCTGAACCACATGAGTCTACATTTTATTGCTCAAATCATCTGCAACACTGTTCACCTTTCTAGGCCTATATTCCATATCAAAATCATAATAATTTATATAATCATCCCATATATACTTTTGAAGATTAAAAACTTGTTGTGAAAAGATATAATTCAAGATCTTATTGTCTATATATATAGTAAAATTTTCAAAAAATAGATAATTCCACCAACACTTTATAGCATAAACCCATTCTTCCATATTGAATTCATGTGCAAGGTAGTTAATTTCATTTGGACTCAACTACCATGACCCATATGCCACATCTTCATCTCCCTGCATCAACCATTCTCCAAGTCCAATCTCAAAAGCATCATAATACACCGTATACTCCTCACCTAGATCATGTAGGATCAAGATTGGTGTTGATGTTAAATTCTTCTTCAAATCATAGAAATAATTCTCAAATGATTTTTACCAATCAAAATTTATCCCCATTTTTTTCAATCCTGAAAACAGTGCTTCCAAACAAGAAAGGTCTTGAATGAATCTCTAATAATATTCATAAAACCTCTAAAATCCATGGATATCGAATGTGTTCTGGGGATGATCCCAAGAAACCATAGCCTGGTCTTTCTTTGGGTCTACTTGTGGTTAAGGGAATTGTCTTTGGATGTGTCCTGACCTACTACACTAGTGAAAGATCACTCGAGTAAGTTATTGTACAATTGATCCCTATGTCTGGGTAATCCGTTTCCCCCTGCCCTAGATGACACTATTGTAGCGACTCTTCATACTCTCTAAAGTCATATCTCTTGATCGTCTAGATGGAACCACCAATATTGCACTAGAATCATCCTTCAGATCCCCATCATCTATGAGAGCTTGATCCACCACCCTAGTAATATTCCTTAATTGAAAAGGTTAACATGGTACTTAATCTAACATTTATGATCTTTCTAAAAATTACTCATTGTTGTTGTCTCATCCCATTCCAAGAGTGGAGAAAAGAATTTCAAATCTATAAATCATCCAGCATAGTTTATCACTAATATACTCCCATGAGTCAACCTCATGAACTAAGATTCTCTCTTATACCTCAGTGTCTCTAGATAAAAGTTATCTAAGAAAATCTCTAAGAAGTCCCTCCATAACATAGCATAAACCTATCCAGTATATGACTGAACATCAAACTAGAACTTCACTGATCCTAAAAACACATAAGAATAAAACATGACCATTATCTCTACTGAAGTCTCCATTTAGACAAGTGTAGTATTGATGGAGTCAACCCAGAACACAACTCCCTTAGGTCCACCCTCTCCAGTAAAAGCCAGCGAGTGATACAACTAGAACTCCATCATCATATCAGACATAATATTCACAACCTATCATGGGTATCTTCCCATGAATTTCATGAATAATGAAAAGTTATATAGGAATTTCTCCTCGACTTTCTCACCCGACAAAATCAGTGCCCTAGGTCCCACTACTGGTCGATCATATATTGCTAATACCTCTAATCATCCTCTCAATAAGCATCACCACTGAGGCATATCTATAAAATTCCAAACACTCACCTTAAGAAAAATTTCACAAAACTCACACATTTTCATGAAATACAACATGACACAATAAGTCATTTCCCCAAACCCCACCACACGGTAAAAAATGAGGCGCTATCACTACCCTTGAACATCATTCATCTAGGTCATGGTTCACAAAGAGAAAATCATTCTCATTATTCATGTTTATCATTTAGACACCCAATAATTATCATCTTTCATTATTTTATAATATTTATCAATTTAATATTAGGCACCATTTTTAGTTCCAAATTACCAAGCAAGGAAAAACAATTCATGTTCAACAACTTTCCCATAACCCCTTTTCCCATGCATTCTTGATGCATGTCATAAAATAATCCTGAGTTATTAGAATGATACATTCAAACTAAAATCTTATTCCATAATGGTCTAAGAGTAAATTCAAAAAATTATTAGAAAAAATAATCACACCACACAACAAGTGCATCACCTAAGGTGAAATAATATTTAACTCTAACAACAAACAACAATAACAATAATCCCTATCATGGGTACTTAGGTCCTCCCCTATACATGAGTTAGCCACTCCCATGAATGAGCTCATAACTAAGGCCATAATATTTTTAGTATCCTGTACACCTTTCCAAAAAATTAATAAAAATGCAAAATAAAATAAAACCATCTCTGATACCACTTTTTAACATCCGGATCTAATTTCCACACACTGGTCCCCAAATTGGTTGGCCACAAGACCTCAAGTGTACCACTCCGTAAGCTAGAGGCTACTAACTAGAAGAGAGAGTCTAATATATTGATAATGGGGAGACTATACCATTTTTTATTAGAGTAAATACACAATTGGAAAATAATAAACAATAATTGAATAACATGTAATAATAATTTGAATAAAACAGTATCACAGGATAGCCAAAACTGAAAATAAAATATCAAAACTAAAGAAGAAAATATGTCATGCCAATGTACATGTCATTTGTCTAAAATAAAACTCAAAATAAAGACATTGAATACTCCCCCAAGAAGGTCCCAAATATTTTCTATTTTTTTCATCCACATTCCATCCCCTATCATCCATTAAACACATGGCATTTTCCTTTAACCTGTCTAGAAAACACAATGCCTATTTAGAAACTAATCAACTAGCCCGAGTATGGTATGGGTACAACTCAGTAGGCCACCACCAATAGTGTCTAAAAAAACATCTAGTTAATAGAAAGTGTATTCATTTGTATAAATAAACAAATACAATGCATAAGTAAATAGTTATCACATTACTAATTAATCTTTATTTAACCACATAATCCCCCAATTTCCCATGGACACCCATACATCAATCCATGCTTCGGCTCATGCTGAATCACAAAGTATGTCTGAGGTATATCATATCTCAGAATTCCATTATTACATTGTTTAATTCATGCATGAATTCCCATGGTATCATTCATACATAAATAAATAGAATAACCATGTTCCCATTTTTTAATTCACATCTAAATGACCATGTTACTAGTCATAACATATAATTAATTCAATAATAAATTATCCACACTAATTCCATTACTAATTAAACATTTAGTTAAAAACAATAATTCCATTTGTTTATTCAACAATTAACTAATCACATCAATTTCATTACCAATTAAAAATTTATTTTATCATATTAATCCCCATAAATAATTTCCCAATTAATTATGTATGTCAATACCATTAATTAACTCATCAATTAATTAATCAAAATACACAAACTAAAAATATCATAATTAATTAATGAATTAATTATCCCAATTTATAACTCAATATATCCTAATTAATCATATAATTAATTTATCTCAATTTTTAACTCAATATCTCATAATTAATTGTACTTTTAATTATCTCAATCTATAATTCCTGAAACCCCCAATTTCATATCTCCTCAATTAATTAATTCACTAAATTAATTAATTAAATAAAGATCATAATTGATAAATATATAATTGAAATTATATAATTACATACATGTAATTTAAACAAATACATTGGGATTTTAATTATAGACCACCCCCACAATTAGTTGATAAAAGATCACCCAATAGAAATCCCCAAAATTTGAGCAGCGTAACGACATAGATCGAAATTGGAATCTAAAACTCTAATTCATGATTGAGAAATTCAAGATATTTTAAATCTAGATCAACAATATTAGATATGGGCCCATAAAACTAGGTCTAGATCTAATCAAAATAATAATAAGAAACCATTTCTAGAATATAAGAACAAAGGAGAAGGAATGATAAATTAAGTGGAATATGATTCACTTACCACGATAGCTGTAGATCTTTGATCTGAGCTTCAAATCACCACGAACAGACATCATGAGGGCTTAGAATTCATTTTTAATGTTCTAAAATCATGAAATAACATCAGGGGTCTAGTGAGGTTTAATTTGGGAGAGTTTTCAGGGTTTGGCTAATTTAAAAACTAATTTTTGAGTGACTTAAAAAGTCGCACATAGTTACCAGGGTAGGGGCGCACAGTTTCCCCTAACCATGCACCTAACTATATGCCTCTATTATAGGGGTGAATGGTTTCTCTTGAAAAATTACATAGTTTTAAAATCCATATGCTAACCATAAAAATCCCCTATATCTAGGTCTTCATGGTTTGGGAAAACCTTGCGCCACCCATGCACTACCCCTATCCCTTAAACATTTCTCAAAATTTTACCCAAACACCCCCTAAAGTAAAAAACCCAACAAAAACTATTCAACATAGGAAAAAATCGTACTTGTTAAAAATTTCAAGATATATTCAGAAAATTTCGGGGTCTAACAATTGATTAGAACTAAATTAATTATTTTTAAGAGTTGAGTATTAGGAACTAAAAATGGGAGATGAAGAGATAATTCATCAAATGTTTTATATATTTTCAATTATTATAAAAGGAATGAGTTCTTTATGATATTTTTTAGATAATTATATCATGGAAAAGAGTTTTAAGATCCATACTTAACAAATAGAAATCTAAAATTTAATAAATTTATGAAAGAATGGATTTCAAAAAATATAACTTAGATGAAATTATTGGATATTTACTAAAATATGAGTTAGAATTAAAAAATATTACTTAAGAAGAAATTTTAAAAAATAGAGGTATTGATTTTAAATCAAAAATTCATATCACCACTCACTATTTTGATTCTAAATTAGAAAGTAGTGAAGGAGACTAGGTTTTATTTATTTCCCAAGGAATAAAAATGAAAGGATAATCAAAGAGGATCAAAAGGAATTACCCATTGAATAATGAATAAAATAAAGTTAGTGATGATTATGAAGTTATCTGTTTTGAATATAGAGATAGATGGTATATCAATCCCAACTATAAAAGAATCAATAATGATAATAATAAGATAGAACCATAAAGAAAATGAAACAAAATAAATGAAATATGGTGGTAGTTATAATTTAGATTTATATTCAAGTGGTGAATCTAGTGTTGGAAAAGAATCTATAAACCTATATCTAATAGATTCATCAAGATAGATAAGTGAATTTAATTTATATTCATCTTATAAATATAATTCTTCTATATTTGAGTTTTATGAATATATTTATAGATTATATAGTATATTAAAAATAATTCCATACTATATATTAATATTAAGAATAAATATAAGGATCTTCTTGATGAAAATAAAAAAGATAAAAATGCACCTTTAGGATCAAATAAAAATTTATGTGCTTATCTGGAATGTGTTCAACATAAAAATAATAAGCTAAAGAATTATCTTTCTATGTTTAATGAGGAAAAAATAATTAAGTTAATTTTTTTAAGAAGAAAATGATAAACATTGAAATTAATCTAAAATGTTGAAGGCCAATTTGTTTAATTTTTTAAGGGATATAGATTTATGAAGGATGAGTTTATTTAAGATTAAAAAGAAGAAAACTGGTCATAGTTTTAATAATATTATACCCAAAATATATAAAGCTTCATTTTAAAGGTTTATGTGGAATGTAATCTACCATGACATGTTTTAAGTTCTAAATGAAATTCCATTATATAAACAAATTCTCATTGATCTTTACATAGACTCTTGGCCACATCAAGAGTTTTGTTTCTAAATCACTTTATTCTTGATGGATCATGAACACATGTTTGAAATACAAATAGGTTCCTAAAAAATCATATAATAATCTGAAGTGCCCAGATCAGTGTGATCACTGAGAGGGGGAGGGGGTGAATCAGTGATCCCTTAAAACTTTTTACTAATTGATTCTTATCAATTAAACCTCTATGGATTGTTAAGGCCTCGATCCACTCTTCTTGTATCTCTCAACCTTTCCCGAATGATGCAGTAATGAAAAGGCACAGGACATAAGGATTTACAAGGTTCGGCACCAAAGGCCTACATCCTTGCCATGCTCTCCCAGCATGGATTCTCCCATTATAATCTGTTAGTATTACAATGGTCGATACAGCTTCCCACCGTATCTCTCCTGAGTCCCACAGGAGGGTCTTTATACTGTGTCCCACAGTGTTACCAGAGTCCCACTGGCCTGCTCCAGAATCCCACTGGAGACTTCCTCCACCCTGAGTCTCACAGGGGTCTTCTCCTGGCTCCTCGAGTCACACGAGTAGCTCTTCTTCTTGTTCAGCTCTTCAAGTATCTTCAGCAGCCTGGGATAAAGGCTGCTGGCCTTGCTTGGTACCTCTGCTCACTTGTGGTGAACAGGTCTTCTCATCTTGCTCGGGCTTTATCACCTTCTTCTAAGTATGACCCGGCTTCTCTCTTCAAGAATCTTCAACAGCCTCTGGTAAGGTCTGTTGGTCTTGCTCAGCAACTTCTGATCACTTCTGTTGATCAGGCTCTTCTCAAATACTGAAAACTCAGACAAACAATATCTTTCACTTCAGTCTGGCTCAGTCTCACTTCAAAACATCTTCATGCACTGAATGCATGGCAACTCTTCTTCCTCATGCACTGACTTCATGGCCTTCTCAATTTCTTCAAGAACCTCCTGGTCTTGGATTACTCAGATGCACACAAGCTGGTTTGGCTTTGTTCACGTGTGCATGTGCATGCATGCAAGCATGCACTCCTCTTATTCTCCTTGGTGCAGTAGACCCACAAAGGGTGTAGTCACTTTAAGCACACACCTTCACTGAACTTCACACTCTTTATCCAATTTGTTTACACAATTAAAAGTGTATTATACATTAGTGTGAGTCTTCCACTTCTTTCTTCTTCTAAGTGTGTTTACTTTTAGTGCACACACCTAGGTTCGGCCTTGTTCTTGTTTAGCACACACAATTTATTCTTTTAGTCTTCTTTGCACACAAGGCTTTTCCCTTCACTTCTTCTTGCACATACAAAGGCTACGGCCTTTCTCTTCTTTTTGCACACAAGGCACAAAGGCCTCGGGTTCTCCTCAACTTTGGTTGCACAAGGCTACGGCATTTCCTTCTCTCCTTGCACACACACAGGGCAAGGCCTCGGCCTTCTTTGGCACACACACAAAGTGTGGTCTTCCACTTCACTTGGCACACAAGGCACTAAGGCTCGGCCTTATCTTGCTCACACCCGAACACCAACCCAAAGAAGCACGCAAGTGGTGCAGCCCTCCTCTTCTTTCCCACTATCGCGCAAGTCCTCAAGCACTTGAGTGCAAGGAGGCTCGGGTGCGCAAGTGCCACTGCCACAAGGGCGTGCATGTGTGCAATGGCCGCGGGTCGCGCAAGTCCTCAAGGACACCTTGGCCGCGCTAGTGAAAACCGCGCAGAAGGCACGGTGCACAGAGGGAGCGCACAACTTTGTGCTGCCCAACCTCCACTTCTTGTCGCGCAAAGGGGTTGCGCGCAAGGGACTCCAGCCACGTAAGGTACTTGCGTGGGGCTTCTACTTCGCGAGGCAGAGGCTTCGCGGGGCAAAAATCTTCAACAAGAACTTCAGCAAACATCTCCAATGCCTCGGCCTCTCCTTTTATAGGCGAGGAGAGCCTCTGCCTTTCGCGTGGGATAAATCTCGAATCCCCGAAATCTTCGGATCTTCAAAGATATTTCCGAATCTTGATTTTTATCCTCTGTTTCACGCGGGATCTTTTATTTTCTCTTCCCTCACATTCATGTTCGGCCGAACGTGTGCATGCCTCTGTCTAGGCCTATCCATACAAATCAACAACCCAAATGGCCTTCGGCAGCTTTTCTTGCCTCGGCCTCGACCGAAATTCCTCACTGCTCTGCATGCGTGCTTCTTTCTTGCATGGATGTGTTCGTTATGCTTAGACGATCTCAATGGAGTCTTCGGATCGAACAATGATGGCCGGGAGCTCGAAAAATGGTGCTCGGAGGGCTCTGGTTCAGCGGATGCTCGCGGGTGGCCTTCGGGCGAGCTCGAGGAAGTAGATGAGCCGGGAGCCGTCGGATCGTGATGCGCGACGGCCAGGATTAGATCATTGCCGCAGAGATGGATCGTGCGGCGTGGATAAAGCGCGCGATGGCTCGGACGGCCAGGATTCGCTCCCGGTGATTTTTCCGCGTCCCACATCGAAACGGGGCGCGGTTTTCTCGCGGCTTATCAACTAAGCGCTCCCCCAACCGGCTCAGTTGAATCCTCTCCCCCCACGGTGCCGCCCCGCACCGTGTTCTCCCTGCGGGCACGCTCTGCGCCCACTCTGCTCCCTGCGGGCGCGCTCCTAGCGCCCACTATGCACCTCGGGCGCGCGGGCTTCACCACCGCGTGCCCTCGGGGGCTTATACACGGCCCCCTGCCTCTCAGGCTGGCCACATGGGATCCCCCCTTGGGCGTGGCGCCTTAGGCCCACATGTGCCTTGGGGGTTGAACCCTTAAGGCTGGCTTGAGATGGCAAATTTTTTTGCAAGTAATAGAACAAGTACTTTGTTAAAAACAAAGTAACCCAGTTCAAATGCCAAATGCCACAACTCTTCATCTTCTCCCAAGCCATTCTTCTTCTTCTCCATTTGTCTTCTTCTTCTTAAGAATTCCTCCATTCATCCTCAACATTTATTTATTACTTAGGAATGGAAATTCTTGAAGGTTCTTCATCAACTGAGCTCCTGAATCACAGAAATTTCCAATGTGCTTCATTGATCTAATCAGAGATCAAGTTGGATCACTTCCAATTCACATGCACTAAGAGTTAGTACATGGACTTCTTTAATCCACTTCATCCACTTAGTAGTTGTGGATGGATCAGCTTTCATCTCCTCATGCATTTTCAGTACAATGCATGGTCTTCAAACAATGTTGTGACATTGTATCATCAGGATACAAGTTCTTTGAACTTAAAGAGCAGCTCAACAATCGTCAGATATGCATGGAGAATGTTTCAACCACAATTTCCAATACCACTTAGTGAATCTCCTAAGTGACATGCATCTTAGTACCATGGCCATTCTCCTTCACCACCAACACCATCACAACCTTTGTCATTCACATCTTGACAATCCCTGACTTCCATTCATTCCAAGACAACTTCATGTCTTATTGACAACAAATGCAACACAATGCACTTCAATCTCCCCCTTTGTATTTGTTGTCAATACACCACTTCAGCACATATGAATGGGTCAATATGTGTGACAATATTTTCTCCCCCTTATTGGAAATCAAATGCAAAGGTGTGGTGTGGTTCACTTTCAAAAATATCTTCCTCCCTTTGAATAGAATCTTCTTGAAAAACACTAAGAGAGGGATGATGCCACATGTTCTTCTTTAGCAAAGAACCTTTAGTAAATCAACTCTAAGTCTACTTGGGCTAACCCGGTGTAGAAAACAAGAGTGATGTAACCAAGATACTCAATGCTGTCCACAATTCTCTACACATGTGAGATCATGCTTAGGGATTGAAGTTTTTCAGATATTCAATGAATTGCTGAATCCTGCACATACTTCACAAAACACATTAGAATGTTCAGGTGCAAAGATAAAGCTCCCCCTTTCATCCATTTTCTTAAGATGATATTAATCTCAGAACATCATCTTCTTCAGATTTGCTCCCCCTCAAGGGATGCACTCCATTCAATCCAAACCATCCTCCAGATGAGAATGATCATCATCTTCAATTCCCTGCAATGTTAGCACATGTATATACCAAGAGTATAAGGGAATAAGATGGAACCTCCTTGGTTCATCAATGTGAACAACAAGGTTGAGAAGATTCTCCCAACCGAGATGTCCCATTTTCACCATTCTTCACACTTGCACATCTGATCTTCTTTGATGTTTGTGCTGGTGTGGATCTCAACACATCTTCATGTGAAATCTTCTTCTTCCCTTTTGCCTTAGCAATTTCCAGAACTTTATCTTCAGCTCTTTGTAGATATTTGGCCAGTTGCAACTGATTTGGCCATATGACAAGTAAGTCACTTGGAAGTGTGGCCTCAGTTCTGGAAGTTTCACATGGTTCCTTTGATGCTGTCAAGCTACCTCTGTTAGGCAACTTGTTTTCAATCAATCCCTTCTGCTTCTTCTGGATTGATTGTCTATTTGAGTCCAGTCTGCCTCTATTGAATTTCATGGCTTCTTTACAAAGATCCATGGTATGGCCTTTCTTTCCACAGTAGAAGCATTTCTTGGTGGTCCTTCTGGATGCATCACCCTTCTTGGATTTGAATTCCAAGGACTTCTCTTCATTCTTCAAACTCTTCTTGGGAGCATCTTCCACTTTCTTCTGCTTGCTTCCCAAGGAATCTCTTTTAGACAGGTTCAGTGATCTTCTCTTCATTCCAGCTTTGGATACAGTTGGAGATTGACATGTATCATTCTTTTGACCACTTTTGCAGCCATCCCAGATGTTGTCAAGCAATCCAAATCTGTTAGCAGTAAACAGATGTCTCTGGACCTGTGGATGTTGCTTCCTTCCTTCTGGCTTGCTCCCCCTTGGCATGGGCTTCCTCTGTGCTTTGGCATTCAGTGGATTGTACCAACAATCCTTTGCACAATGCCCATACTTGTTACAACACCAGCATTGTCCCACGAATCTTGACCTCTTCAGTCCTTCTGATTGTAGGGTACTTTTCTTGACCTGTTGTGCTGTTTCATGAGAGCTCTGCTTCTTTACTGTCTTCATCCATATTTGTTTGGAATTATTCTTCCATCCTGCACTTTTTGTGAAAACACAATTAGAAGCATCAGTACAAGATGGTATGGATGGTACCTTCTTTTTAGAAGTTGTTGCCCTTTTATTAGAGGATGTCTTTCTTTTAGAATCATCCTGCTCAATGCATACTTGAGTAGCAACATTTCTTCTTTCAGCTGACTGGGAGGCTTCAGCTTTGGGTGATTGCAGATTTTTCAATATCACCTCTAGTTCTAAGCATTTCATATTGAGGGAGTTCTTCTCATCCTCAACAGTTCTTAGCCTTCCTTCCCAAGTTTCTTTCAGCTGTTCTAGTTGGTCTTCATGCACCTTCTTCATTTCCTGTAATGAATTGTCAAGCTCCTTTACCCTGTTTACTTTGTCTTCAAGTTGAGCATCTCTGACATTCATTAAAACTTTGTGCCTCTTTTCCAGTGCATGGAAAACATCTCTGACCATTATTTTAAAGAAATCTTTCTCAGAAAGGCTTCTTTGCAATTCTTCAGCAGTGTCTTCATATCTTTCATTGCAAAGAGAAACAGTTTCATCTTTAGCCTTCACCAGCTTTCTGAGAGTGTTGGTTATGCCAACCCTTTTTTCCAATTGATCTTCCATTGCATTGGCTTCTTCTTCTAACTATGATTTTTCTTCATGAAGATCATGGATGCCTGTAGCTATACACTTTGCCACTTCCATGGGAACTGTCTTCTGAAGATATTTGAGTGCACTCTGAAGATCATTCATTGTTTCAACTTCATCACAGCTAGGACAGGCTTTCTTCATCTTCTTGGCCTGTTTCTTCTTTCTATTTTTCTGAGTCTTGGCATATATCTCCATTTGAGGCTGGTCGCTCGTTTCCTCAAATCTGCACTTCATAAAGACTCCCTTGGATCTTTTAGAGGTAACCTCCCTCTGATACCAATTGAAGTGCCCAGATCAGTGTGATCACTGAGAGGGGGAGGGGGTGAATCAGTGATCCCTTAAAACTTTTTACTAATTGATTCTTATCAATTAAACCTCTATGGATTGTTAAGGCCTCGATCCACTCTTCTTGTATCTCTCAACCTTTCCCGAATGATGCAGTAATGAAAAGGCACAGGACACAAGGATTTACAAGGTTCGGCACCAAAGGCCTACATCCTTGCCATGCTCTCCCAGCATGGATTCTCCCATTATAATCTGTTAGTATTACAATGGTCGATACAGCTTCCCACCGTATCTCTCCTGAGTCCCACAGGAGGGTCTTTATACTGCGTCCCACAGTGTTACCAGAGTCCCACTGGCCTGCTCCAGAATCCCACTGGAGACTTCCTCCACCCTGAGTCTCACAGGGGTCTTCTCCTGGCTCCTCGAGTCACACGAGTAGCTCTTCTTCTTGTTCAGATCTTCAAGTATCTTCAGCAGCCTGGGATAAAGGCTGCTGGCCTTGCTCGGTACCTCTGCTCACTTGTGGTGAACAGGTCTTCTCATCTTTCTCGGGCTTTATCACCTTCTTCTAAGGATGACCCGACTTCTCTCTTCAAGAATCTTCAACAGCCTCTGGTAAGGTCTGTTGGTCTTGCTCAGCAACTTCTGATCACTTCTGTTGATCAGGCCCTTCTCAAATACTGAAAACTCAGACAAACAATATCTTTCACTTCAGTCTGGCTCAGTCTCACTTCAAAACATCTTCATGCACTGAATTCATGGCAACTCTTCTTCCTCATGCACTGACTGCATGGCCTTCTCAATTTCTTCAAGAACCTCCTGGTCTTGGATTACTCAGATGCACACAACCTGGTTTGGCTTTGTTCACGTGTGCATGTGCATGCATGCAAGCATGCACTCCTCTTCTTCTCCTTGGTGCAGTAGACCCACAAAGGGTGTAGTCACTTTAAGCACACACCTTCACTGAACTTCACACTCTTTATCCAATTTGTTCACACACTTAAAAGTGTATTATACATTAGTGTGAGTCTCCCACTTCTTTCTTCTTCTAAGTGTGTTTACTTTTAGTGCACACACCTAGGTTCGGCCTTGTTCTTGTTTAGCACACACAATTTATTCTTTTAGTCTTCTTTGCACACAAGGCTTTGCCCTTCACTTCTTATTGCACATACAAAGGCTACAACCTTTCTCTTCTTTTTGCACACAAGGCACAAAGGCCTCGGGTTCTCCTCAACTTTGGTTGCACAAGGCTATGGCCTTTCCTTCTCTCCTTGCACACACACGGGGCAAGGCCTCGGCCTTCTTTGGCACACACACAAAGTGTGGTCTTCCACTTCACTTGGCACACAAGGCACTAAGGCTCGGCCTTCTCTTGCTCACACCCGAACACCAACCCAAAGAAGCGCGCAAGTGGTGCAACCCTCCTCTTCTTTCCCACTATCGCGCAAGTCCTCAAGCACTTGAGTGCAAGGAGGCTCGGGTGCGCAAGTGCCACTGCCACAAGGGCGTGCAAGTGTGCACTGGCCGCGGGTCGCGCAATTCCTCAAGGACACCTTGGCCGCGCTAGTGCAAACCGCGCAGGAGGCACGGTGCACAGAGGGAGCGCATAACTTTGTGCTGCCCAACCTCCACTTCTTGTCGCGCAAAGGGGTTGCGCGCAAGGGACTCCAGCCACGCAAGGTACTTGCGTGGGGCTTCTACTGCGCGAGGCAGAGGCTTCGCGGGGCACAAATATTCAACAAGAACTTCAGCAAACATCTCCAATGCCTCGGCCTCTCCTTTTATAGGCGAGGAGAGCCTCTGCCTTCCGCGTGGGATAAATCTCGAATCCCCGAAATCCTCGGATCTTCAAAGATATTTACAAATCTTGATTTTTATCCTCTGTTTCACGCGGGATCTTTTATTTTCTATTCCCTCACGTTCATGTTCGGCCGAACGTGTGCATGCCTCTGTCTAGGCCTATCCATGCAAATCAACAACCCAAATGGCCTTCGGCAGCTTTGCTTGCCTCGGCCTCGATCGAAATTCCTCACTGCTCTGCATGCGTGCTTCTTTCTTGCATGGATGTGTTCGTTATGCTTAGACGATCTCAATGGAGTCTTCGGATTGAACAATGATGGCCGGGAGCTCGAAAACTGGTGCTCAGAGGGCTCTGGTTCAGCGGCTGCTCGCGGGTGGCCTTCGGGCGAGCTCGAGGAAGTAGACGAGCCGGGAGCCGTCGGATCGTGATGCGCGACGGCCAGGATTAGATCATCGCCGCGGAGATGGATCGTGCGGCGTGGATAAAGCGCGCGATGGCTCGGACGGCCAGGATTCGCTCCCGGTGATTTTTCCGCGTCCCACATCGAAACGGGGCACGGTTTTCTCGCGGCTTATCAACTAAGCGCTCCCCCAACCAGCTCAGTTGAATCCTCTCCCCCCACGGTGCCGCCCCGCACCGTGTTCTCCCTGCGGGCGCGCTCTGCGCCCACTCTGCTCCCTGCGGGCGCACTCCTAGCGCCCACTATGCACCTCGGGCGCGCGGGCTTCACCACCGCGTGCCCTCGGGGGCTTATACACGGCCCCCCTGCCTCTCGGGCTGGCCACATGGGATTCCCCCTTGGGCGTGGCGCCTTAGGCCCACATGTGCCTTGGGGGTTGAACCCTTAAGGCTGGCTTGAGATGGAAATTTTTTTTGCAAGTATTAGAACAAGTACTTTGTTAAAAACAAAGTAACCAAGTTCAAATGCCAAATGCCACAACTCTTCATCTTCTCCCAAGCCATTCTTCTTCTCCTCCATTTGTCTTCTTCTTCTTAAGAATTCCTCCATTCATCCTCAACATTTATTTATTACTTAGGAATGGAAATTCTTGAAGGTTCTTCATCAACTGAGCTCCTGAATCACAGGAATTTCCAATGTGCTTCATTGATCTAATCAGAGATCAAGTTGGATCACTTCCAATTCACATGCACTAAGAGTTAGTACATGGACTTCTTTAATCCACTTCATCCACTTAGTAGTTGTGGATGGATCAGCTTTCATCTCCTCATGCATTGTCAGTACAATGCATGGTCTTCAAACAATGTTGTGACATTGTATCATCAGGATACAAGTTCTTTGAACTTAAAGAGCAGCTTAACAATCGTCAGATATGCATGGAGAATGTTTCAACCACAATTTCCAATACCACTTAGTGAATCTCCTAAGTGACATGCATCTTAGTACCATGGCCATTCTCCTTCACCACCAACACCATCACAACCTTTGTCATTCACATCTTGACAATCCCTGACTTCCATTCATTCCAAGACAACTTCATGTCTTATTGACAACAAATGCAACACAGTGCACTTCATAATCTTATAAAATCCATGTTTTCAAGGGCACTAATGTCTTCCTAAATCTATTTTATAGGAAACGTGTCTTGGAAGCATCAAAAAGGATTTGTGGTACATGGATGATGGGTGTTCATGACATATAATATGTGATATTTATAAATTTATATCATTTAATAAGCCTGATGGTGGTAGTATTACTTTGGGGATAACTCAAAAGTTACCGTAAATAGTTTTAGAGAATTTGGAATTTAAAATTAGGTTGTTATTTCAAAGGATCTATTTATTAAAGGATTGAAACATTGTTTAATAAGTATTTCTCAAATTTGGGAGGATGATCGGAATGCAAAATTTGAATACGATAAATGTATTTTTTATAAAATAAGAATATGTATAGTTTTATAAAAAATGGAAATATTTATTCAATTATTTTTTATAATTTAATTAAATAGAATGTAACATGTTTAAATGTTGTACAGTTTGACAATGTTTTAGGTTATAAAAGACACACTACAATAAAATCGTTGGGCAACAACAGTTTTTTTGATCCAGCGATGGTTTAAACTGCCACCAATTGGTTCTATGATGGTTTCAAAAAACCACCATTAAATTTTGTGTTAACATCAAATACATAGAGATTCCTTCCATTTATATGTAGTTTCTGGTAAGTTTCATAGAAATCATATATATTTGTGGTTTTTTTCGTTTTAGAGGTAGTTTTATGACAAGAAAATGACCAGGATTTAACAATGGTTAAAACCACTGAAAAATCCTGAAGGTTTTTTTTACTAAAAAAAGACTAATAAAATGAAGAAAACCGCCACTAAAATAATAATTTTTCATATTTCCTAGTGGTTTTAACCACTTCTGATAAAAACTATCATCATATAGAGGTGGTTTAAACCATTTCTAAAAACATATTCCATATTGAGTGGCAGTTTAAATGGCCTCTATATGTTGATTTATAAAAAAACCATCTACAGATTTTTCATCCCCAGAACTACGCTAAAAAAACAAATGCGACGACTAGGTGTATCTCCTATCGTTAGAAAAAAAATCACACACATGAAATAAAAAATATGGCACAAATCGAATCACATATCTCAGCAATTTTAATTACCTACAGTGATAAAGAGAACTTATTCTGAGATTAAGGGGCCCAAAAAAATCCAATATATTTATCTATTATTTTCTTAGACCACATTCATCCATGTAGTCCCCTAAAATATGAATTAATAAAAGTAATCATATATGAAGTTATAATAATTTACACAAACCATAAATGGTTTTGGACTCTTCAAACATGGGAATCCATGAAAATTTCATGTGAATACTCTATGACAAAAATTATACACAAACAAACCCTCTCTTTTCATATTAGTCCAAGACAACAAATATACTACTATTCATTTCCTAATGATGAACTCTTCTTATCACCATCTCTATCTCAATATCAATTTCCTTCTACCATAACTCGTAAGAAAATTATATTGAAAATTAAACAATGTTATATATATATATATATATATTTAAACTTAAAAATAATAAAAGTTTGTGAACTTAATGATTTTTAAGTTATGTGACTTACCTTTTAACCACTAGTCATTGATGCAATATCAAATGGGATTGATTTAGTAATCTTTTGATATAAAGCATCCAACACTTTTTACAAAGCAGATATTTGAACTCCCGGTTCCTAAATTGTGCTTTTCAAAGAAACAAACTCTCTCTGAGAATCTCTAGGTAGGGAGTGACTACAACCAGGAGTAGATAAAGCTTAAATCCTTGATGGCCTTCAAAAAACCTCAGATGGTAATGGTGATAAAGCCATCCCACACACTCAACTAGGATTCTCCTTACCAAAAACGTTACCAACTCAGTTATCTTGGGAGACTTAGTAGGACTACGTGAGATTAGCATCCTATAGTTCTTTAATTTTAACCTATAAATAAAATATCAATACTATTTGAATCAATATATTTTAATATATTGACAACTGATAATAAGTTATTATAATGAAAAATAAATTCATACCACAACTTATTTATCCGGATCATTAATAAAACTCCCATCAATTTGTTTATGAATATCCAGCAACAATTCTATTTGGGTGGCTTGGTGACCTAAATTATGTGAATACATTAAACTAATATAAATCAACAATTTAATATGTGGAATAGGTAATATTGTCTTACAAATATTAAAACTAATGAAAAGATTACTAAAGTTGATCAACTTCTTGAAAAACTCTAGTGTGAGGGACGATTTTCTTTGCCCGACTCAACGCATTCTTCCTTGAAACATCTTAAAATAAATAAACTGTAATTTAATAGTAATGTATGCAATGTCATCTCCCTGTCATTTGTGTGTATAAATATAAAATGAGACTAATATAGTAATATATATTTAAATACCATGGACTTATAATCAATATGGCTATCAATAGAAGCTTTCCTTTTCTATCTAGGTACCACATTGGGTACCTTATTATATAGTTGTTGGGTGCTCAACAAAGAATCATGGAATTCATCCCATAATCTCCATTTAAAATCTTTCCATTTCTTGTCCAAATTTTTTAATGCCAACTTTCGTGATATATGATCATCAATGGGAAAGTGAAAAAACATATGTACAAAGAGATTCATTTTGAAAATATTAGTATTTAATAAAATAATGAAATTCAGTTACACCATAATGTACTAAAATTACCTATATATTTGAATAAAAAACTTAATATTTTCAAGATGAAGGAATATACCTCCAATCATCATATGTAATCATAAGGGTAATCAGATCCTCCACCATCTATCATAGAAGTTGGCCAAATAATCCAATGGCTTCATCTGTTGATACCCCATATTAGTCAAATGGGACCACTATCTTTAGTCTATTTAGATTCTAGACATCTAATTTTTTTATTTTTCATTGTAGTAGCATTGTATACATATTTTATGAAAAAAATACTTAGTAGTATTAAAAAGTTCAATAAATTTATTCATATTAGAATTTGTACCTATAATATTCACCATACAATATCCCTACAAAGATCCAGGAGTGGAAAACTTCTCTCTCACTAGTGAGGATGCTAAATAGTGATGCATCAGCTGAGATACCGATGAGATGCTGATGGAGGTTGTAAGAGATGATGTAGGGGTCAATTAGATGGTGTCTCAGATGCTGTAGATAGGGAGATAGATGGATAATCATATGTTGTTATGGTCAAGGGAAAATTGGATGAGAGTCAACTGGAATCAGTATAACACTTCCTCTTTGTCATTCCTGTTATTTAATCAAATAAAATTAACTTTAGAACATTTATTTCCAAAAAATCATGCAAAAAAAATTATAAATGATAACAGATGCACAATAATGAGAAAAAATATAAATAACAATGATAATGAAAGAAAAGAATGACATAAGTGGTTGATAAATGAATAGATGACTGCACATACAATCATTTATTGCTTCAATATTATCTTTTCTGACTCCTTCATTACTTAATCTACTTCATCCACCCTTGTAAGACTAATATTTTCAATATCATGATGGATAAATAAGTTAGATTCTTATTGTTGATGGGATTCAATGCCAGAAGACAAATCTTCCACTTCATTGACCATATCATGTAAGTATCTTTGTTTTACATGAGAAAATACACTCCACATTTCATCTATGACATATTCCACATAATATACCATTTTCTATTGAGATGATAGGATATAAATATGATGTAATTCACTCTCACCAATATCCATCAAGTGAGAGAAGTTCACAGAAGTAAATTTCAAGGAATCTATTTTAACACACATGATAATATCTACCCAATTTCATTTGATTAATACAACTAAAAAATGAAAATTTTAGTTTAATTCGAGATTATTAGTCGACTTTTCATAGTATCCCAATTCAGAAAACAAAAATATACCATTATTCTATGATTTCAAACCCTCTTCTTGATCAACTGTATGAAATTTAAAGCCATTCACCTTATAATTATCGAACTTTCTGACCCGTTTTATCATACCTCAAGCAAGTATCCTCAAATATTTTGACAACTCAACTCATATATTAGTATTAATGATATAAAAAAAGTAATATACATTATTATATTTAAAAAATATATGTATAAACCAAATATCCATATTTATTGAAATATTTATGAACTTATACATTATGAAAACCATTCTACAAGATCTTTATTAATAGATTTTTTTATATCTTTCTCATTTCATGTTCTAACTCTCATTAATCTCTTTTTATGAATCCTAAAATCTTCAATAAATGGATCATTTATTTTACTATTTAGCAGTAAATATCTATGTACCTTTAATAATTCCATTTCTATCGATGTAACATTTGAGCTCCTTGTAACTAATCAGCCAATAGATGGAAAGATTTTTGATTTCCCATGTATTTGATATTGATCTGATGTGTCATCACTATTTATAAATCTATTAAATCTTGACTCAATATAATCTAAGAATCTTGAACAAAAGGTAAGACACTCCTCTTCTAAATATCCCATAGAAATAGAGGCTTCAGGTTGAGATTTATTTTTCACATATGATTTAAAATGACCAAGATATCTATGAAATAAAATTTTTTGTATTTAATGAAGTGCCTATTATTGTTTACATAAATTAAAAACATATAAATAATGTACGTCTCAATTGGATACATCCATCGTTAGTGTACGAGGCCTCCTAATTTAGCTTCCGTAACCAAATGCACTATTAAATTCATAATGATAGTAAAAAATGATAGAGGAAAGATCAACTCCATCACATGACGTGTCAAAAAAAATCTCTGTTGAAGGAATTAAATATGAAATAGATGTAGAGTTTTCTCACATAATTGTTTAAAGAATTTGTAATACTGGAGTACAATAGCAGCAACCTTTTTAGGTAATAATGTACGCAATTCCAATGGTAGTAACTGTTGTAACAAAATATATGAATCATGACATTTCAATCCATGTATCCTATGTTGCTTTAAGTCGACACACCTTGATATGTTACTTGAATAACCATCAGATACATTCAAATATTTTAAAATTTAAAGGAATGTATCTCTATCCCTATTTTCATTATAAAAAATACCAGATCATAATTTCTATTCTCATCTAGCTAGAGATCACACTTTATGTTCATTACTTATAAGTATTTCCAAGCACTGAGATGATCATTTAATTTTACATACTCATTAAGCAATGTAAAGATCAAATTTTCACAAACATTATTATCAATCTGCATCACATCAATATTAAACCACAAATATTAAATTCCCAATATAGAAGTTTAAAGAATATACTTTTTTATTCTATTATTGCATTCCAATTTCACTTGATGATGCACTTTGAACTTGTTTCCTACTATCATTTAAGTGGAACACCTTCCCTAATTCGGTTTCAACATTTCAAAGTTGTTGCAATATTTTAGAACCTATTAACAACTTCGGAGGTGGTATATGATCAATGGAACCATTAAATTTTGACTTGTTCAACCAAAATCTATGAGATGCATCAAGAAATATTTGATGAAACAAGAAGCACAATTTTCTACTATGAGTTAGTTATTCGGGATCAGAATTAAAGTTAAAAATAGGACAAGCCAAACCTATGTAAGTTTTCCAACCAACAAAATTTCCAAGTAAAAGGAATCCACTAATGGTAAACATTATATTATCTTGCATTTTGAACATTGTTCTAGAATATTCATCAAATGTCTCAACTCCGTTTCTCTATAACTCCTATAATTATTTAATTAGAGGCTGCAAGTATACATAAAATATCAATTCCATGCATTTTTTTCTAGGAAGAATCATCGAAATGATAAAAGATGTTTATTGACTACACATCCAACGAGGAAAATTATAAAGGATCAAAACAACTAGCCAAATGCTATAGTTGGTACTCAAAATCCAAAATTGGTTGAATAAATCAATATACAATCCCAATCAAACATTTCTAGGATCTGATGAGAAATCTGGATGTAAGGAATCAAATGTATTCCACGATTCGGAATCTCTTATATGTCACATTAACCCATCATTTTTATTATCTATATAATGCCACATTATGTGTTTTGTGGATTACGATGACATGAACAATATTTTCAATTGAAGCTTTAAAGGAATGTAATGAAAAGCCCTTACAGGTGTGTTCTTCTTCTTCTTATTTATAGTAGTATGTTGATTTATATTTCCAACTTCACCTATTGAATCCTATCTATAAGAAGAACATTTTTTACAATCCTTTCTTGTTGAATCCTCTCCCCAATAAAGCATACAATCATTAGAACACAAATGTATTTTTCTTATAATTCATACTAATATTGTTATCAACATTATTTATATCATAAAATTATTTAAGGGTCTTTAATATAGTAAATTCATCACTCAATAATTCCAATATCATAGACATCACCTTATTTGTAATTCCACACAAGCATTTAATATAGTACAACTTTAGTAAAAAATAAAGTTTTGAATATTTAAAAAAACCACTATACAACTCTTGATTTCCATCATAAACTAAACCATGAAATGAATTTGTCTACTCAATAGAGTTTTCTCTAACATTATTCTCCACAGAATCGAGAGGAGGATCCAATTATATGTTATAATCTTGATCTGGTTGTCCTATAGTCTCAAAACATCACTAGTCAAGTTGTTATTTTTAGCACCCTAAAATGTTTGTTCTGATATGTTTTTATGTTGATGTTGGTGTAATGTAATGATGAACACATCATTTATAAGTTTTTGCATTTCAATGTCCATTTTTGATGAGGTTGGGACCTCATTATGTCAATTGAAATCAGTGATCAAACTTTCTATAATATTCGATTATTTATTCCAAATCTAATACAAATATTGAGTAGGGAATTAATACAATATCAAGTGTTCATAAACTTCATCTATTTCCAACCATATTCTAATTTTACATTTAGGACATGGACATCTTATTATCCCATCAAAAGATCGGTTGGAAATTAAACAATCTAAAAACTCCTCCAAACCATTATCATACTGAGGTGTGTTATTTGGTAATGTGATACAACTTTTATCCATATCACAATGTGACTACAATTTATTAAAAAAATTAAAACATATAGGTATTACTAAGTAGGAAAAGAGATAAATGGAAATGATAAAAACTCAACCCATTTAGTTATAAGAAGAGTCATATAATTAAAAAAAATAACAGTAAAATAAGAAAATAAATCATGGATATTATTATGTAAAATAGAAGAAAAATAAAAATAATACATTCATCAATTTTAAATATGAATCATGGTAGAAACACCCTATAGTCACTATATCTAGGTAAACCTTGTAATTCTCTGTCACCATAACAGTGGATTTAGAGTTCTAACACATATATAGATAGAGGTGGTGTCACATAATGTTTCAATATCATTTCTATTGGTGATCTAAGAGATTCTATTTATGTATTTACCATTCTATTTTTCCTCATTTAAAGATTGTACATCTCAACCCAACAAGAGTGGTTTTAAAATTGTAACACCCGGGAATTTTATGAGAAATATTTTTTTATGTTATATAAATCATCAAAGGAATCTTTTCTTACACACAATACTAGCTTGACTTGCTTTACACGCAATCACAACCTTCCTCGATAGCTTACGTTGTACGCAATACTGAGTTTCACTAAACAACGATATGCTATTAAAATATTATTAAAACTAGCCGTTATAAAAATTAATACCCACTTTTTGAAATTTTATTTTTCAAAATGGAATTCATTTTTGATTCAAATATTGAAATTAGCCTAGGGTAAAATTTTGGTATTTTTCTGAAAACTTTCAACTTTTGATGAATAGTGAAAACACTGGGTTACTATTTAAAAACCGAATTTTAATTTAAATAATTATTTATTTTATTTAAATTTATTTTTGGTCAAAATTGATACATAATACCTATATAAGTTCAATGTAATTCATTGGAGTAATTTTATAATAATTTTCAATATATAAAAATTTTATTGAACTTTTCAACGTCTTTTACCCACCTTATATGAGAGTTTGAAAATTTACATAAAACTTAATTTTACCACTTCTGTGAGTGGAATTTCAAAAATCCGAGAGACACGGTTAATATCAAGGACTAAAATGTGGTTCAATGAGAATAAAATAATTTTTGGTGAATAGTAACTTTTTACTTTTATTTACCAAAGTTAAAAGTAAATAGGTTAATTAAGGGTAAAACTGATATTATTATTACCATAAAACATGTAATAATTCTATTAAATAAGTGTAATTCGACCAAAAACAACCTTAGGAATAAAATATGACCATTTAGGTCCACTTGGATTAGATTAGGACATTTAGTATTATTTTCTTTAAAGAAGAGTTAAAATAGTTAAAATCAAAGTTTAATAAGTAAAAAATTTTTAATATAGGGTTATACATAAGATAAATTAGACTATAAATATTAATTAAAAATATAAAATGATTTCCTACATAATGGTATTTTATTTATAATTTTTATACATTAAATAATTTAATTTATTTATGACACAATGATGATGCAGTAATTATCTTATTAATGAAATATTAACATAATTGATGTTATAAATACTCAAATAAATTTAATTTGAAACTTTTTATGAATTCAACTGATTTTATAGGTTAATATGACATGTTAGTATCTATTTAATTAAATGTTTTCGAACTAATACTGCTGTTATGAGTTTCAAAAAATCAATTACCAAATAGGGTCAAAATTGACATAAAATAGTTTTTAAAACAAATATTATATTATTAATTGTTATTTTATTCCTAAAAATCTAAGGTTCGGCCAAATGACTTATATAAGGTTATATATATTAATAATTAAAAACTTGGGGTCCTTGTGGCTTGTTATAGTAAGTTTATTAACCTTATAGTGTAAGAAAACAAAAAGACATGGTAGAAGTTAAATTATTTAACTTAGAGTTAAATCTAAATGATAAGATTAAAATAGTAACCTAAAATTGTATAAAATATATTTTATGATAGGATTTAGACCCATCCCCACATTATCATCTAAATAAATCAATGTGGAGCTATTAAAAACCGAATATGACTTTATAATAAAATAATATTTTAAGTTTTTCCTAAGGTGCCCCTCTCCTCCCTTATAAAAGGGAACCTCCTCCCTCTCCCCCTCACACCAATTTCAGCATTAAAGATCAGCCAAACCCTGCCAATTTCTCTTCTCCACTTCCCTAGAAACATCCTAGAGGTCTTGGTATTCTTCAAATACCAATTTGAGTTCCCTAAGAGGAGGTTTCAAAGAGGCATATCGAAGAAGAGGTAATATCCGTTACCGATTCTTTCAACTTTATTTCTTCTTCTACTTCTTCTTGTTTAGTTTTTTCATTATGAAGTAATAACATCAGTATCACTCATATAATTATATGTTATTATAAATATGAAACAACCCTATTTCACCTCTTATCCATCCTACAGAAAACGAAATCACCGTGCGTGCGTACGTACGAAATATCATCTCCACGCCGTGGTGTAATCTGTTTTCCACCACAACCGTACTTGGATGGGTATAATGCTATAAAGAATAAATATATATGGTTATTGTAAAGTGATATTGATTCTGAAATAGTATACATACACTTCAATACAATTCCAAGATCATGGGAGCGATATCATCGCTCGTGCGTACGTACAACCTACCATCTCCACGATGTGATGCGACTCGTTCTACATGATCTTAATTGCACAATGATTAAATAAATGAATTGAATGAATAAATATGATATATATTACACTAATACCATTCCAGAAATGTGTTATCTATAACCTAAAAGAATAATAAGAATTTATTCGACAAACCACGCATAAGAACATAAAGCAATAAACACCCGAATAACAAGTAGAAATGAAATATTACTACTAAGAAGATAAAAATATTATCATATATGATATCATAAAAATGAATATGATTCTGTAATAAGTCAATTGAAATTATTTAAACCACATTACAGGAGGTTCGGATTCATACGAAGTATATCGGACCTAAGGTAAGGGAAAATCTCACAATCTCATTTTTATCCGAGATTGTTTATACTTCAGAATTTACTATGGAATATTTATCATCAACATCCATGTTTCCTCAATATTTAATATTATTTACATCCACCTACAATTGTTTTAATCCAATTTTACCCTTCGGTGAGTTTTTAGTAAAATATATGAAAGGAATCTTTTGTCGTTTTTCATACGAGTTTCTTGTTGACTTTTCCGGCCAAAGTACGAGAAGAATGTATTTTTTAACTTATACAGCATGAATTTATTCATAGAACATTATTTCCATGAATCTTCCTTTACAAGTTTTCAATTTTATTTTTAATCAAATTCTTTTAGTTTAAAATTGTATGACATGCTAAGAAAGGAAAAATGTTTTTGAAGTAGAAAGGAAATTTTCCTCAAGAATGGAGTTCAAGTGTTTTATCAAAATTATTTTCCATCTAAGATAATATAGGGTTCTGTTTCTATCCCTATTTTTACATTGAATTGATTATTTTATAATGGAATTATTTTTATGATGTCCTTTTATCTTATATGTATTATGTTATGATGGAATGATGTTTAAGATTCCCATTTTTATTACATGGGTTATGCTATGATGTATGATTTATGATTTTGTGGCACACATAAGAATGGTTTCGTTATGAGATTGGTGGGACCTATATCTCCCTCTAATTCATTAGGTAAAGATTTATATCTCATGAGATAGACATGGCTGGAATGGCAGGTTAATCCGGTTCAGTGAAAGAGGAAAGAAAAGAGGAGTGAACTCGGTTCAGAAATGGACTTTGTCCGCTAAGATAGTCTTGTAAATGGGTATTGATTACTAGGAAATGATTCTCTATGATTATGTGTGTATGCCAAAAAGTTTCATGTTTTAAGTTATGATTATTGGGATTACATTTCACTACTATGATTTATCCCATGTTATGAAATTATGATCTCTTTTCCAGGTTAAGATTTCCAAAAATGTTATGTTCCTGTGAATATGATGTGATTGATATTTCTTTTGTTTACCCTTACTGAGCATTTGAGTTCACCCTTTTGTATGTTTTCTTTCCCCAGGCCAGGAATAAGGTTATTAAGTAGGATATGCCAAAAGGTACTCTAGATATGATGAAATAAATGGGATACAATGTAGATGCTTTATGAAACAGTTGTTTATGTTTCCCAGTTTCTAAAGACACTATACCTATACAGTCCTTTCATGATTTTGTTATATGTTGTAATAAGTGTACTTCAATTTTTAAGTATTAACAATGTATGTAAAGTATGGGTTGTTATAGTTGGTATCAGAGCAAAGGTATAGTCAACCTTTGGAAACTAGGATGTGAAAGCCTTAGTAAGAACCCTAAGGATATATCTAAGCATAGAACACAATCTTAGTGTTTTATAAATGGCCATGAACAACCTATTATAAGACCTTAAGTGTGAAATTTTATTCTTGATTATGTGGTTTTACTATTATAATTAGTGTTACTCACACTATTCTTTTTGGTTTTAGTCAATGGATAGAACCCGAAGGAACCGTGTTAATGTGGAATGCGAAGGGCACTGCAATGATTGTCCCCCTGAGAAACCAAACATTATGGGATCTGGAATGAAAAATCTTGTAGCCATGATCACAAAAAATTCTCAATCTATGAACCATGTGGGACTTCCAAATGAGCAAATGAAGGAGCAAAATTCTGTTGAATCCTTCATGAGGCAGCTTCCACCCTCATTCAGCGAGTCTATTAATCCATTAGTGGCTAAACAAAGGATCAGTACCACTGAGAATATATTTTCAGTTCTTCAATGTTCTGAACATGACAAAGTCATCTTAGTAGTGTATCGTTTGGAAGGTGATGCTGATCAATGGTGGAATCTTATCAAGAATACGAGGCAAAGAGATGAAATTGAGTCCATGTAATGGGACGATTTCAAGAAATTATTTTTCAATAAGTACTTCCCTCATATTCTTCAAACAAAGATGGAGAATGAGTTTCTTGAACTGAAGCAAAAGGATGATGAATCTGTAGGTACCTACGAAACAAATTTTACAAGACTTGCAAGGTATGCATCTGGGATTATTATCCAACCCGAGAGTAAGATCGATCGATTATTTAGTGGCTTAAAATCAAGTCTTCGAAGGGCTCTAACCATATGGGAATTCAATAACTATGAGGAAATTGTTTGATGTGATCTCAAGGTTGGGATGGAGATTAGAGTAACCCATCAGTCATATGCGTTTGATAAGAAGAATAAAATGGAGTTCAAAGGGAAATCTAAAGACTGCACTGAAAAGAAGATTTGTTTTCCCTTATGCTCAAAGTGTGGAGAGAAACATGGAGGGAGTTGTCTTAAAGGGACAAGTAAATGTTTCAAATGTGGAAAGGAAGGTCATCAGGCATTTGAATGCCACAGTGATGGGAAGAATGTGTCTGGTGATGCGAACAAAGAAAAGGCGACACAGAGTGCACCTCTTACACTTCAATGTTACAAGTGTAAGGAAATGAGGCATTATGATAATCAATGCCCTAATCTAAGGGTTGTTTATGATTATAAATGTCAACAAAATATTAAGGCTAAAGACAAAGGAATGTCACATGAAATTTCTATCAGCGATGTGGAGTATGATAACAAAGTGGTGAAAGGTACACTTACCATCCACTCTAAAGTAGAAAATGTTTTATTTGATTCTGGATCCTCCCACTCTTTTATTTATGAAGAATTTTCTAAGGTTATCACCATATTACCTCATCAATTAGATGTTGAGTTAGCTGTGACAACTCTTAACGACACAATAGTCGCATCAAAAGTTCACAATTCTTCTCCGATTGAAGTTTGTGGGAAAGTGATTCCTGCAAATCTTGTGACCCTTCCTATAGTGGAATTTTATGTGATTCTTGGCATGGATTGGCTTTATTTATATGGAGCTCATATCAATTTTCAAATAAGGGAAGTCACGTTTCATATTTCAGATCAATCTATGATCGTCTATCGATGCAAGGATGAACATAACCTTCCAGTGAAAATTTCTTCCATATTATGGGTCTTGATTCCACTAAATGAAGGCTATTTATCTCAAATAGTTGGAGAGAAACCGACGATTAATAATATTCCCATTGTACCGTAGTTTTATGATGTCTTTCCGGATCAATTTCTAGGACTTCCACCAAATCGTGATGTTGAGTTTTCAATAGAACTCATACTAGGTGCTTTACCTATTTCAAAGACACCTTATAGAATGGACCCAATTGAGTTGCAGGAATTGAAGAAGCAACTCCAAGAGAATCTTGATAAGGGATTCATATGCCCTAGTGCATCACCTTGGGGAGAACCTATTCTTTTTGTTAAGAAGAAAGATGGATCAATGAGACTCTGCATTGATTATCGAGAACTTAACAAGATCACTATCAAGAACAAATATCATCTCCCGCGCATTTATGACTTATTTGACCAACTACGCGGAGCTCAATAATTTTCCAAGATTGATCTTCATTCAGGGTATCATCAATTGAGGGTCAAAAGGGAGGATATACCAAAGACGGCTTTCTGTACAAGGTATGGACACTATGAATTTATAGTGATGCCATTTGGTCTTACTAATGCCCCTTCTATCTTCCTGGATATGATGAATAGAGTCTTTAGAGACTATCTTGATTAGTTTGTGGTAGTATTTATAGACGATATTATTGTCTATTCAGAGAGAAATTAAGAACATGAAGATCACTTGAGAATTGTTTTGAAGACCCTAGGAAAGGAGTAGCTTTATGCCAAATTTACAAAGTGTGAATTTTGGCTTCAAAAAGTTTCATTTTTAGGTCACATAATCTCAAAATAGGGGATATATATGGATCCAACAAAAATAGAAGTTATCGGAAGATGGTCTAGACCAACAACAGTAACTGAGATCCGAAGTTTTCTTGGTTTGGATGGATATTATCGACGTTTTGTGAAAGATTTTTCATGATTATCAAACCCACTCACCAGGTTGACTCGAAAAGGAGTTATGTTCGTGTGGACGGAGGAATGTGAAGAGAATTTCAAGGAGTTGAAAAGAAGGTTATCCAGTGCACCTGTGCTCACACTACCTTGTAGTAGAGAAAGGTTTGTGATCTACAGTGATGCATCCAAGACGGGATTGGGGTGTGTCCTCATGAAAATCAATATGGTGATAGCTTATGCCTCATGACAGTTAAAAATCCGTGAGCAAAATTACCCAACTCATGATTTGGAGTTAGTTGCGGTAATCTTTGAATTAAAGATTTGGAGGCATTATCTTTATGGAGAAAGGTGTGATATTTACACTGATCATAAAAGTTTAAAGTATATTTTCACACAAAAGGAGCTGAATATGCGCCAAAGAAGATGGTTGGAGCTGATTAAGGATTACGACTGCTCAATTCATTATCACCCTGGGAAAGAAAACAAGGTGGCAGATACATTAAGTCAACAAGACCATGATAGCTTATCCATGATGAGGATCACAAAAGATCCAATATTTATGGATTTACAAAGGATGGATCTTGTAATTATAATGGAAGGGGGGAAATCTTATCTTTCTCAAATGAATGTTCAACCATCTATACATGTGAATATTAAAGAGGCACAGAAAGAAGATGTAGAGATACAAAAGAAGGTGAGAAATGTTCCTGAATTCTACCTTGATTGTGATGGGATAATAAGGTTCAGGAATCAGGTTTGTGTTCCTCCTATCCCAGAATTAAAAAAGGAGCTGCTGGATGAGCCTCATAGTTCTTCATTCTCTATTCATCCTGGAAGCACGAAGATGTATAGGGAACTAAAAGAGTACTTCCGGTGGGATGGCATGAAAAGAGATGTTGCTGAATATATCTCTTGATGCTTGGTTTTTCAGGAAGTTAAAGCTGAGAGAAAGTAGTCTAAGGGGTTGTTACAACCATTACCCACACCTGAATGGAAATGGGAAAACATAAATACGGACATTGTCACTGGACTTCCTAAAACATCCAAAGGCAATAATTCTATCTGGGTCATAGTTGATCATCTTACAAAGTTGGCACACTTCATTGCTATTAGAGAGGATTTCTATCTGGATCATCTTACTAGGATATATGTGAAGGAAGTGGTTAGATTGAATGGAGTACCACTTTTCATTATATCTTATCAGGATCTGAGGTTTACCTAAAGGTTCTGGAGAAGTCTTCAGTATACTCTGGTTATAGAGTTGAGTTTCAGCACTGATTATCATCCTCAGACAGACGGTTATTCTGAGAGAACAATGCAAACTCTAGAAGATATGTTAAGAGCTTGTTCTATAGATTTCAAAGGTGGTTGGGATCAACACCTACCTTTGGTGGAATTTTCTTATAATAATAGCTTTCACTCTAGTATTCAGATGGCTCCTTATGAGGCTCACTATGGAAAGAAATACAGGACTCCAACTTGCTGGGATGAAGTTGGGGAAAGAAAGATATTAGAACATGATCTTGTTGATGAGATGGCAGAAAAGGTACGATCTATTCAACAACACATAAGAGCAGCTCAGAGTCGAAAAAAAAGTTATGCCGACAACTAAAGAAAAGATCTAGAGTTTTAAGTGGGCGATAAAGTGTTCTTATGAATATCTCCTTGGAAGAGAGTAATGAGATTTGGAAAGAAGGGAAAGTTGAGCCCTAGGTATATCGGTCCTTTCGAAATACTGGATCGTGTTGGGAAGGTAGCTTACCGATTGGCGCTTCCACCGAATCTCTCTCAAGTTCATGATGTGTTCCATGTTTCTCTCCTGAGAAAGTACATACCCAATCCTTCACATGTACTCAGCTCAGAAGTTGTACCGCTGGAGCAAGATCTTTCTTATAAAGAACAGCCGATAGAGATTCTGGATCATAGTGAAAAAGTCCTACGGAACAAGACCACTCGCTTGGTGAAAGTTTTATGGAGGAACCACCAATTAGAAGAAGCTACATGGGAGATTGAGGATATTATGAGGGAGAGGTATCCTCATATGTTTGTCACAAAGTGACGAATTTCAAGGGAGAGATTCATTTTAAGGGAGGTAGAATGTAACACCCGAGACTTTTATAAGAAATATTTTTTTATGTTATATACATAATCAAAGAATCTTTTACTACACACAACACTATATTGGCATGCTTTACACGCAATCATGACCATCCTCGATAGCTTGCGTTGTACGCAATACCAAGTTTCACTAAACAACGATATTCTATTAAAATATTATTAAAACTAGCCGTTATCAATAGTAATAACCACTTTTTGAAATTTTATTTTTCAAAATGGACTTTATTTTTGGATTCGGAATATTGAAATTATCCTAGGGTGAAATTTTGGCATTTTTCTGAAAACATTCAATTTTTGATGAATAGTGAAAACATTGGGTTACTATTTAAAAATTGAATTTTTATTTAAATAATTATTTATTTTATTTAAATTTATTTTAGGTCAAAATTGATACATAATACCTTTATAAGTTCAATGCACTTCATTGTAGTCATTTTATAATAATTTTTGATATATAAAAATTTTATTGAACTTTTCACCGTCTTTTACCCACCTCCTAGGAGAGTTTGAAAATCTAATAAAACTTAATTTTTACCACTTCTGTGAGTGGAATTTAAAAAATATGGGAGATACGGTTAATATCAATGACTAAAATGTGGTTCAATGAGATGAAAATAATTTTTAGTGAATAGTAATTTTTTACATTTATTTACCACAGTTAAAAGTAAATAGGGTAATTAAGGGTAAAAATGATATTATTATTACCCTAACACATGTCTTAATTCTATTGGATAAGTGTAATTCGACCAAAAACAACCTTAGGAATAAAATATGACCATTTAGGTCCACTTGAATTAGATTTGGACCTTTAATATTATTTTATTTAAAGAAGAGTTAAAATAGTTAAAATCAAAGTTTAATAACAAAAACATTTTTAATATAAGATTATTCTTAAGATAAATTAGACTATAAATATTTATTAGAAAGGTAAAACTATTTAATACATAATGGTATTTTATTTATAATTTTTAGACATTAAATAATTTAATTTATTTATGACACAATGTTGATGCAGTAATTATCTTATTAATGAAATATTAACATAATTGATGTTATAAATACTCAAATAAATGTAATTTGAGACTTTTTATGAATTAAACTAATTTTATAGGTTAATATGAAATGTTAGTATTGAGTTAATTAAAAATTTTCTAACTAATCATGCTGTTATGATTTTCTCAAAAATCAATTACCAAAAAATGTCAAAATTTACATAAAATAGTTTTTAAAACAAATATTATATTATTAATTGTTATTTTATTCCTAAAAATCTAAGGTTCAGCAAAATGACTTAGATAATGTTATATATATTAATAATTAACAACTTGGGGTTCTTGTGTCTTGTTATATTAAGTTTATTAACCTTATAGTGTAAGAAAAAAAAGACAAGGTAAAAGTTAAATTATTTAACATAGTGTTAAATCTAAATGATAAGATTAAAAAAGTAACCTAAACTTTTCTAAAATCTATTAGATGAGGGGATTTAGACCCATACCCACCTTATATTCTAAATAAATCAATTTGGAGCTATTAAAAACCGAATATGACTTTATAATAAAATAATATTTTAAGTTTTTCCTAAGGTGCCCCTCTCCTCACTTATAAAAGGGCACCTCCTCCCTCTCCTCATCACACTACTTTGAGCCTTTAAGATCGACCAAACCCTAAATATTTCTCTTCTACACTTCCCTAGAAACATCCTAGAGGTCTTGAACTTCTTCAAAGACCAATTTTAGTTCCCTAAGTGAAGGTTTCGAAGAGGCGTATCGAAGAAGAGGTAATATCCGTTTCCGATTCTTTCAACTTTATTTATTCTTCTATTTCTTCTTATTTAGTTGTTTCATTATGAAGTAATACCATAATTATCACTAATATAATGATATTTTATTATAAATATTAAACAACCCTATTTCACCTTCTATCCATCCTATGGAAAACAAAATCACCGCGCGTTCGTACGTATGGAATACCGTCTCCACGCCGTGGTGTAATCTGTTTTCCACCACCACCATACTTGGTTGAGTATAATGGTGAAAAGAATAACTATATATGATTATTTTAAATTGATATTGATTTTGAAATAGTATACATACACTTCAATACAATTCCACGATCATGGGAACAATATCATCGCTCGTGCGTACGTACGGCCTACCGTCTCCACGATGTGATGTGACTTGTTCTACATGATCTTCATTGTATAATGATTATATAAATTAATTGAATGAATAAATATGTTATATATTACACTAATAACATTCTGGAAATGAGGTATCTATAACCTAAAATAATAATAAGAATTTATTCGACAAAACATGCATAAGAACATAAAGCAATAAACACCCGAATAACAAGTAACAATGAAATATTACTACTAAGAAGATAAAAATTTGACCATATATGATATCATAAAAAGGAATATAATTCTTTTATAAGTCAATTGACATTATTTAAACCATATTAAAGGAGGTTCAGATTCATATAAAGCATATCGGACCTAAGGTAATGGAAAATCTCACAATCACATTTTTATCCGAGATTGTTTATACTTCAGAATTTACTGGGGAATATTTATCATCCACATCCATGTTTCCTCAATATGTAATATTATTTCCATCCCCCTACAATTGTTTAAATCAAATTTTACCCTTCAGTGAGTTTTTAGTAAAAGATATTAAAGGAATATTTTGTCATTTTTCGTACGAGGTACTTTTTTACTTTTCCAGCCAAAGTACGAGAAGAATGTCTTTTTTAACTTATACGACATGAATGGATTCATAGAACATTATTTCCATGAATCTTCCTTTACAATTTTTCAATTTTATTTTTAATCAAATTCTTTTAGTTTAAAATTGTATGACATGTTAAGAAAGGAAAAAAATTGAAGTAGAAAGGATATTTTCCTCAAGAATGGAGTTCAAGTGTTTTATCAAAATTATTTTCCATATAAGATAATATAGGGTTCGGTTTCTATCCCTATTTTTACATTGATCTGATTATGTTATTATGGGACTATTTTTATTATGTCCTTTTATCTTATAGGGATTTTGTTATGGTGGCATGATGTTTAAGATTCCCATTTTTATTACATGGGTTATGCTATGATTTATGATTTTTGATTTTGTGGAACACATAAGAATGGTTTAATTATGAGATGGGTGAGACCTATATCTCCCTCCAATTAATTGGGTAATGATTTAAATCTCATGAGATAGACATGGATGGAATGGCAGGTTAATCCGGTTCGGTGAAACAGGACTGAAATGAGGAGTGAACTCGGTTCAAAAATGGACTTTGTCTGCTAAGATAGTCTTGGAAATGAGTCTTGACTACTAAGAAATGATTCTCTATGATTATGTGTGTATGCCACAATGTTTCATGTTTTACGTTATGATTATTGGGATTACATTTCACTACTATGATTTATCCCATGTTATGAAATTATGATCTCTTTTGCAGGTTAAGATTTCCAAAATGTTATGTTCTTGTGAATATGATGTGATTGATATTTATTTTGTTTACCCTTACTGAGCATTTGAGCTCACCCTTTTGTATGTTTTCTTTCCCCAGGTCAGGAAGAAGGTTATTAAGTAGGATATGACAAAAGGGACTCTAGATATGATGAAATAAATGGGAGACAATGTAGATGCTTTATGAACCAGTTGTTTATGTTTCCTAGTTTCTAAAGACACTATACATATACGGTCCTTTCATGGTTTTTTATATTTTGTAATAAGTGTACTTTAATTTTGAAGTATTAACAATGTATGTAAATTATGGGTAGTTATAAAAATTACCTAACAGATCCACTACATTCCAAGTGAGAGTATTTGAAGACATTTTATTTGGAGTTAATAATTTGATATTTCATACCGATTTTTATGTTTTAATCATAAAGAAGTATATGACCTATTATTAGTAACCTATCTTCTTGGATAAACCTTTATTAGAAATTTAAAATGAAACCATAAATTTCCATGAAGGTAATCTAATAATGGACTCCCGTTAAATTTTTTCCACTTTAATATTTTTTATTCCATCACGTACCCATAATAAGAGAACTAAATTTTTTACATTGTCACAATCTGATGACTATAATCCATGTAAAGAAAGTTGTTTGATATAATAAATTGTTAATTTGGGAAACAAACCAGAATCTTAAAATTTGATAAAAAATAATTAAAAACAAAACATAAATATTTTATCCCACCATGTGAATATGAAATCATTTTTTATTTATTTTATGTATTTTACTATTTATTTAATTAAAAAGTGTTTGATAATTTAACTCTTTCATAGGAATTGTAAACCATTGAGTTAAGTAACCTAAATGTATTTTTATCTTTAGTCTAGACTCATGATCTAGAATTAAAACCCTTTCCTACTAATTTAACATATGTATTTATAATAAAGATAAACAAGACACTAGAGGTAATAAAAAATATAAGGGATCACTAAATCATTAGGGGATGATTTCCCCTTAAAACAAACATAACCAGTCAAGAAAATAAAAAACACTAAAACCATACTATATGTTCTATGAAATGTAAATAATACAACTAAAAACAAGACAAATATCCAAAAATATCTGAGTGGTAAAAAAATATGAAACAAAAAAATGAGACCCCATAATAAATATTGACTTCGGAAAAAAATTGGAATCACTCCAGACAGTAAGTACATGAACAACTCCAAGGCTATAATTCCATACAACCACATTAAGAGATAAAATAGAGAAATAAAAAATATTCAAATTTCCAATATCATGGAAAACCTTATCTTAATGCGCACCAATGTTCATATGGATGGGGTTAGTAATCATACTCTATAAGAAATCCAACCAAATGATTTCCACAAATGACACTAGGAATAGAACAACTTAGCTCACAGTTAAAAATATAAATTAAAGTATAGGGAGAAAATAGAAAATAACATACTAATTTATTTCATTTAAATATAAACAACATAAATAATTTATTCATTTCACTAACTTGGAATATCAATTCCACATTCACAAAAACAAACAATAAATACATGCATCCAAGTAGGATAATTCCTAACTCATGATAAGAATCTCATCCAACTAGTCAAGTCATCACATGTACATGAATCAAAAAATTCCCGTATCTAGAATAGATGCATGTTGGAACCTAAACATTATATAAAATCAAAAATATATAATAAAAGGGTGAATTACCTCAAATTTGGGAGTGACAGTTCGATGGAGTAGGGTGTGAATGTCACAATAGAGAAGGGGAAGAAGTGAGGGGGGAAGGGGGCCAACGGAGAGTGGGAGAAGGGGGCCAGTAGTGAGGGGCTATATGGGGTTAGGGGTAGGTGGGGAGGGGTTCAACATGGTCAGGGGCCGGCAGTGAGGGGGAGAAGGGGGCCGATAGCAAGGGGATAGATGGGGCCAGGGGTTGGTGGGGAGGGGTTCAACAGGGTCAGGGGCAGGCGGCGAGGGGATCAATGGGGTTGGGGATGAGGGGTGGTGTGTTAGGCTCGGGGGGGGGGGGGGAAGATGTGTAATGCATAAAAAAAGTTTTAACTTAAGTTTTTAAAAAGATTCCATTAATTACTAAATTTGGTGCGATGACTAGGCCATGAAAATTTTAGGTTGTTACATAATATTTTTAAAAATCAAAAAGTATTGGATCAAACAAAGTTGAAATAGGACAACCATTTGTATGTGATTCATCCTTAAAAGGTAAGAAACAGAATGAGTCATTTAAATCTATTCATGAGATATGAACCTCTAGACTTCATTAAAATTTACATTTGGATTTTTTGAACCTATGACGATTTATAGTATTAGAAAAAAATGGTATATGTTAGTTATTATTGATGACTATAGTAGATTTATATTTCCTTGCACACAAATATGATGCTTTGTATAAATTTATTACTTACTATAATTTTTTCCAAAGTAAAAAGTTTTATATAATTTTATCATTTATAAGTGATAGAGGTGATGAGTTTTTAAATATGGTAATTAATAAATTAGATGAAGATAATAGATATAATCATTTTTTAGCTCTTAGGACCCCACAAAATAAGTACAAAGGGAAAATTATAATTTTTAAAAAATGGGTAGTAAAATATTAAATGATTTTTCTTTTCCAAATTAATTCCAGGAAAAATATGTTAACTCATCTTGTTTTGTTTCTAATCAAAATATTATTAGGAAATTTTTAAATAAGTCACCTTTTGAAATATATAAACAAAGGAAACTAATAATTTGTTATTTTAGAGTATTTGGTTTCAAGGTTGATATTCATAATACTCTATATTCATTGGAAGAGTTTGATTTGAAATACAATGAAAGTATTTTCTAGGATATTCTAATTCTAGTAAGGAATATAATGTTTTTAACAAAATAACTTTAGTATTTAAAGAATATATGAATTTTAAATTTGGTTAATATCATCTAAAGAAAATGAAATTTGTTTTGGACTAGGTTGAGTAATATATTAGAGAATTTATCTTTAGAGAACCTAAAAATTCATAATTGTAGGCATATACTGATGGGGAGAGTATTTTTCATAAAAAATATAAAAATTCACAAAGATCATCAATAGAAAAAGTAATTGGTGATATAACTATAGGTTTTAATATAATATCATGAGTTTTTAGGAAGCATTTTATTTTTATAAACCTTATGTTTATAATTCATTTTTTTTATATTTGTTTAAAGGAATTGAAATTGATTAGAAAGCAAGTCATGCTGAATATGAATTAAACTAAAAACACTTTATTAATTCACAAGTGGGATGTTACAAAAAAGTGTATATAAATAATTATTCCACACCATGTGATGTTACTCACCATGGATAATATATATCCACTAAAATTTTATAAATCAATATGGGTCAATAGATATAAATGAATAATATCTTTAGGAATAAGTAATCTCCATGATAATCTTCATCTTTGAGGATCACCAACAGAAAAAAACCAATAACAAGTAAGATGACCATGAAAGGAGAAATAATTATGAAAAATATATAATATAAAATATCAAATCTTCTTTATGATGTGATAGAGTGCAATGAACATGTAATTTAATAAGTCTATATATAAGAACAAAATGTGTAATGTGAAAATATAGTCATTTAAAATATGGCCATTGAAAATACGGCCGTTGTAAATATTTTTGTTAGTTATATATTTGATAGTTATACCAAAGTCATTTATTTTTAAGTAGAAACTTTAAAATAATTTAATTCACAATTAAATAAAATATGATATAAAAATGTAATATATATATATATATATATATATTTATGCGTTACATATAAATATTGATATTAATATTAAAACATGATATGATGCATATATAAAATTCAAATAAATATTTTAATATTAGTAGATTAGTAAAATTAAATTTTATAATTGAAATAATTAAAATTTAGTGATATTTGTCAAAGTGTATTTAATATGAAAGTAATAATTCTTTTCTTTTTCAATGAGTCATTTTGTTAAGTATTGTATATTTTATCCAAATAGATTGAATTGAACACTTATAATATATATATATATATATATATATATATATATGTTTGTGTGTGTGTGTGTGAGTATATAAAATAATATATTAACAAATTTTTTAATTTGAAATTGATATCAAATAATATTAATAATAATTAATGTTTAAAATACATCAATTTTTTCCAATAAAAGTAGTTGTTCTTTATATTTTTAATTTCTTTTAAAATATAAATCTAAAAATTTTATAAATTAAAATTTATAAAATAAAATTAATTTTTAAATTCCTCACATAAAAATTCTCTTTGCATGAATTTTTAATTTTTTTCATAAAAATATTGATTTTTAGTAAAAGAATATGATTTTAAAGAAAATTAATATTTTTTTAATTTTATTATTACATAAACATGACCTACAAGACTAAAAACCTTTCAAGTGATAAAATATTTATTCAGAGAATAAATTTATGTCTTTTAAAATGTTCTTTAATCTTAAAAAATCTATGTTAAAGATTTTTAGAATTGAAGTAAAATGTCATTTCCTTAAAAAAACTATTTTTAGAATTTTATATGAATCTATAGTTTTTATGTTGAAATTTGGTCTTGGATTTTTTTGAAAGCCTCATAAAATTAATTTGTTTATTAAAAATTAATTTATTCCCCGTAATTTAATCACCATGATAATTTTACCTTACACATAATTTTTAGGTTTACAATCATGTTTTGTCTAAAAATCTATTATTATGTGATTGGTGTGTTAATTTTAAAATTTAATTTTTACACCTTTATAAATTTTAAATGATAAACTTCTATTAGAATTTAATATTATAGGGTTTTAATTTTTTAATAAGTTTAGTTTTTAACTTTCTTCATTAAAATTAATTAATAAGGTTAAAAATTAGTTTCCTCGGTAAAAAGTAAAAATGGTAAAAAATTATTTTACTAAGGGGAAATATAAAAAACATGTTAAAAAGTGTTTTCCATTTAATTTTTGAGATTTATATCAACCAAAACTCACCCAATTTCTCCATTTTTTCGTTTTGGAATCCCTTTAACCTTTAATAACAAAAAAACATAATTGAAATTTTAATGTTATTTTCCAAAACTATCCTATCTTCACTTATAAAAGGGGTAAATTCAACCCCATAATGTTATACTATTTAATTTGAATTTATTTCTAACAATTTAAAATTTTTATCCTAACATAATCCTATACCACTTCCATAAGATTTTGGTTACCTTTAGTTTTCTTAAGGGCTTCCTTTTCAAGGAGATTTTCAAGAGAAAACTCAGGCATTCAACATGCATATTACTCTCAATTAGTATTTTATATTACTCTATTGATTCATAAATATTATATAAAAATATTAATATAATGAAATTAGTATCATTAGTATACTGAAATATCATCATATTAACTGAAAACCATTATTCAGTTCTTTTCATCCACTAAGAAAACAAAATAACATTGATCATACATACCTGTAGAATACCGCCTCCACGAAGCGATGTTGTTTATTTTTAATAACCACAAATCTGGCATGATAAAAATGATATATTTTATGAATTATAGTTATTTATATGGATGATTTATAACTCTAAAATTATAATTTATCATATACCATCTTTCCACCCATTTGTTGAGAAATAGTATCGTTAATCATACGTATGTGCAGACTACCACCTCCAAGAACAAATAATTTCATTTATCATTACCACCAATCATGGATGGTTCTAATACTAGATTATTGGAAGATATATGATAATAATTTAAAATTTAAAATTCTTAATAGGTCATATTATCATTATCTATGTACACTCTCTTACTCATGAAAACATTCTAAAATATTATTATTTGGGTTAGTTTTACCACCTACATGATTGATGTCATAATGTTTATATAATAAATGATTTTGGGATATAATATAAATAATTTCTAATTTAATAAGAATTAATTTAATATGTATTAATGATTCTGGAAAGCTGTTATAGATATTTTAAATATTTATTAATATACCATCTTTAGATCATTAAGCATGTTGAAACTAGTTTATCACATTTCCCATTGTCAAAAATAGAATTCTTATCATACAATTAATGAAAATAAGAATTACGTAATAATTGTAAAACAATTATTATTATATCTTCAATAATATGGAAATTTTGAAGTTGAAACCACTTAGTAATAATTGACCCAGTTACCAGGATATTTGAATGAGTCAAATAATCGAACGTTCTAACTCCTATGAGTGAAAATTACTATAACTAAGTAATATATTTTTAATAAAGGATTAAAAATAAATTCTATAAATGTTAATGCATTTTAATAATGTCCTAAACTAATTACTTAAGTTATTTATGTTTATTATACATGATTCTATAGTAAGGCCTAGTTGGAGGAAACTCAAGGTAGGGGTTTTACATATCAACTTCTCTTCATTATGATATGTTTTATTGTTATGCACAAATTTATTATTTATATGGTTTATATATATCAATTGAATATATTTTGGAATAATATAAGATTTTTATTATTTGTTCTATATAACCATATGACTTTCAATATTAAAATGACTTTAAATTCAAAAATTACTAAAACCGTAAGGCTTACCTATCTCAATTTTCACCCATTGAGGCATATTTAATATTATACACCCTGTTTTATTTGAAATAGTGTATATAATAACCATTAGTAATTTTCAATCATGATTATTTTACATTTCTGTATATTGAATGTTCTATTTTATGTTCCTTCTCCTACAATTCTTCGAAGAAAAATCTTTAAGTGCTCTAAGGGTTTTTGATAACTCAATTACTATTTATTGAGTTGAACTGCTCTTTATTGGTTATTTTTGTTAAAATTTGGTTCGGATAATCTATATGATTATATTATGATATAATGCCTATTTATTTTATATGGAATCTTGTTTTATATCCACATGTTCTTCCATGAATATTTTATTTATAAAGCATGATATTTCAAAGAATAATTCTCTTTTTTTTCTAAGGAACCTCTATTTTTCATGTCCATATTTTACCTTCCCCCAAAGTTTTACTTCTTATTTGGAAAGATATTATATTTACATCTTTTGACCATTATATTTATCTTTACCATTTTTTAATGGTAATTTTTATTAATTATTAAAATGATGTGGGTTTAAACCAAAGAATATTTATAGATATAAAATGATTTTAATTTCGAGAACTTATATTCTCTTCTAACCCACATTTTCTTATTCAAGAAAATTATTTATTCATGCATATTTATTTACATGAATAATTACTTTGAATGTCTCTTTTAAATGTTAAGTTTTTTTTGTAAATGATTTTAAACACTATTTTATAACTACAATTACAAGTGTTTTAAAGAAATAATTTTATAAATGTTTTACTTCCATTTTTTTGTTACTAGAATATTTAACTAAAATGGATTTCTATTTCATGATTCAAATTCTATGGTATCTTATAATGTATTTAATTTTTTTTAATAAGTTTTTGTATCATATGAATTTATTTTTGATGATATTTCTAGTGAGTAGCTAGGTTTGGAAAGGGTGAGTGTGATGGTGGTTAACTCTACACATAATTTTATGTGTGAACAGGTTGGTGGGTAGCTTTGTTGACTAAGATAAGAAATTATATGTTAATGATTGTGTAAATTCCTTTCCCATATACTATGGATCATGTCATATGTGTTATGTTTTATTTCCTCATGCCATGGTATAAGTGTTATCATTTGAGATGATATGTCTATCTTTATTGTTTATGATTAACACTTATTGATTCATGTTCTTTTAAATAATATAGTAATCCTTATTCAGGATTTATCAAATGTTTATGATCTAACAATTATAGGCTTTGATATGTAACTCCTTAATGATAATTTTATCTCACCAAATTTTTATTTTCTATTCCCCAGGTTATGAAGACAAGAAAAGTATGTAATATCCAGAATAGTTTCTTATGTTGATCATATGTGGGAGATGTTAAAGTATCGTTATGGATTAATTAGTATCTCTCATAGTGGAAAAATGTAATTTTGTTAAAAAGGTAATCAATTTTATTAGTTAATGTGTCGTACTAATACTGTAAAAATCTAAACGTAAATTGTCTTAAGAAAGCACTATAACAACAAAAAACTGGAATTTTGCAATGTTTCTTGAAAACACACACACACACACACAGATATATATATATATATATATAGATCCCATTTCCACACATCAATATATATATATATATATATATATATTAAAATATATAAACGTAGACACATATATATATTCACCCACACCCACACATAAATATATTAATAAAAAAATAAAAATAAATATATTTATATATATAATCAAACATATATTTTAAATTTACTCACATTTTTATGAAAACGTGACTATATTAGTGATATTTTTACCATTGTTTTAAAGTGTGGCTAATTATATATATATATAATTATTATTTTATATATTAATACATACACATATATTTACACACATCCGCATATAAACATATATATATATATATATAAACATATATATATATATATAAACACACATATATATATATAAACACACACATATATATATAAACATATATATATATATATATTAATATAAACATAAAATATATATAAAATATACATACATATATATATAAACATGTATATATATACATATATGAAATATATATAATATAAAAATATATATATAAACATAAAATATAAACATATATATATATATAATATAAACAGAATATACATATATATATAATAAAAAAACATACACACAATAAAATATATATAAACACAAATATATATATAATATAAATTTATAATTATAATTATATATTTGTATACACACACATATATATTGACACACACATATAAACACACACACAGACACACACACATACACACACACATATATTAATATAAAAATATAATATATAAACATACACATATATATAATATAAACATACACATAAACATAAAATATAAACATATATATATATATATATATAACAAACAAGATAAACATATATTTATTTATATATAATATAAAACATAATCATATATATATATATATATATAATATAAACATATATATAAACATAAAACACACACACACACATATATAATATAAACATATATGTATATATATTAGCATAAAATATAAAATATAAACATATATATATATAATATTAATTTTTTAAATACTAAAATATATTTTTATTTATATAAATTTATCCTAATATAATTAAATAATCAAAATTGTAATAAGTGAGTTGGTATGGTGTTTGGATTTTTCATATGATGTATAGAGTTAGAGTTCTTCCATTGGCAGTTACCAGGGCGTACGATGATAGGGGAGGTCGCGTGTAGGGCCAGGAAGAGGTGTAGGGTATGGGATTTGGTGAGGGGAGGATGCATGTAGGGCTAAGAATAGGGGAAGGGTAGGGGCCCACTTATTATTTTAAAAAAATGTATGAATTTAGAAAAAATCTGATTAAAATTACATAAATTTTATAGAAACATCACTAAATGAGGTTTTATTTAATGTTTATTTTTCAGAAATATCAGCAAATACATCACTGATGTTTATAATTTTTTCTAAAGAGAAAAAACATTTCTAATATACTTTTTTTATAGTGTGTAATGAAATATTTTCTTTATATCATTAAATTAAAAGATGATTAAGTCTTGGCAGTCATTGTTGGTATCAAACTAGAGTTTAGATAACATTGGAGATTAGGATGATATCAGTTGAAGATAAACTGGGTATTAGAATTATCATCCAAGGTTGATTATAATTTTAAAGGCATAGATAACCCTTTCAGTTAGTTGAGGAAATATTCTTAGGATTATAATAAGATAGATTCTGTGAAAATATTGGGGATATGTCTAAGGGATATGTCTAAATATATGATAACATCCATAATTTTTTTAATGTAGAGATTGTGTGATTTTCCAAGCAATTAAATCCCTATAGGAATAATATAATTGGATGTATCCTCTTTCAAAGATGTACCTAGGGGTAAAACCCCTAAAAAGGGTGTATTGGGTATTATCTCAATACTCAACTGCATGAAAAAGGGCATAAATATACACTTGGTTTTAAAACTCCTGGGAGATATTCTTTGGAAAATTACCTTCTTTTACCAAAACCATTATGAAGGATTTATTTCCTATTTACTTTAAGGGAGTAGGTTAAGAAATATGAGAGAACACAACTTAAAGTAACCTACATATAACTAAAAGAGTTATTGGATTAACCAAGTATGACATAGTTGAAATGAAAGTATGATAGGTCTATGAAAAGGTGTCAATAATAATACGTCTTAGGATTGAGCTTCCATATTCTTGTACTTGGATTGTTTTGGATATTGTTATAACCATTTTGGTTTTAGTATTTGGTTGAAACAAGACCATGAAGATTAAGATGAGAAAGACATGTATCTAAAAAATAACATGTATTATAAATTAATAAGGAAGTATACTTAAATGGTTGATAATATTAGTATATTCCTATCATGATAGAAAACACACATTTCTTTATTTTACCTTGATTCAATAATTGAAATTAATTTTCGATAATCAAAACTATTTTCATTAACGAGTGATATTTAACGATGATATTTTGGTATATTCTAAATGTTATGGGGCTTATGTGAAACATTTAAGATTTTTTTCTTTAGTAGTTCCACTTTAAATGTTTGGTGACATATATTAAATGGAATCAATAACCATGAAAATTTATTTGATGAAAAGGTTATATTTTTTGGGATAACTATTGCAGAGAACATTATTTAGGTATGAATAACTCTTAGGATTAATATAATTTGGATATTGAGTTAACAAAATATTCATCGATTTTAATAAAATTGAGTTAGATAGTATTGGAATATATTATTTATTAAAATAAAAAGTAGTCCAAGATGTTTTTTTGGTATTTTATATCTAATTTTTGGGATTTAGATATATAATGACTCATTTTTGACCTTATAAACTAGCGATTAATACCTTTTTGGGTTAAAAATATTGTAATTGTTTTGAGTAATATATCATATCACAATGAATTAATGTCTTAGATATTCAAATGGTTTTAGGATAGGTATGTTATGAAGAATATAAGATTAGGTTACTGGGGTACATGATTTTTGGAGAGACCAATGTAGAGGCCCTAAGCTTAACGTACATTGACATTACATTACTTTTGCGGAATAGTTAGTACATAACAAAAACACACACACAAGGACCGTAATAGTTTAGTGTCTTTGGAAACTCGAAATATAATCTTCTAAACATGGTGAAAGATCTTCAACATATCCCATAAAGATCTTCCGTTTTTTATACCTAAAACCTTTCTTTATATCCTGGGGAAAAGAAAACATAAAAGGGTGAGCTCAAATGCTCAGTAAGGGTAAAAAAAAGAAATATCAATCACATCATATTCATAAGAACATAACATTTTGGAAATCTTAACCTGAAAAAGAGATCATAATATCATAACATGGGATAAATCATAGTAGTGAAATGTAATCCCAATAATCATAACTTAAAACATGAAACTTTGTGGCATACACACATAATCATAGAGAATCATTTCTTATTAGTCAAGACTCATTGCCAAGACGATCTTAGTGGACAAAGTCCCTTTATGAACCGAGTTCACTCCTTGTTTCAGTCCTGTTTCACTGAACCGGTTTAACCTGCCGTTCCAGCCATGTCTATCTCATGAGATATAAAATCTTTACCCAATGAATTGGAGGGTTATATAGGTCCCACACATCTCATAATGATACCATTCTTATGTGTTCCACAAAATCATAAACTATACATCATAGCATAACCCATGTAATAAAAATGGGAATTTTAAACATCATGACATCATAAAACAATTCATATAAGATAATGGAATTCATAAATATAATTCCATCACAACATAATCAAATCAATGTAAAATATGGATAGAAATATAACCCTTTATTATATTAGATGGAAAATAATTTTGATAAAACACTTGAAATCCATTCTTGAGGAAAATATCCTTTCTGCTTCAAAAACACTTTTCCTTTTTTAACATGTCGTACAATTCTAAACTAAAAGAATTTGATTAAAAATAAACTTGAATTTTTTTAAATTAAGCTTCTTGGAAATAATGTTTTAAAAATCCATTCATGCTGTATAAGTTAAAAAAAACATTCTTCGTACTTTTTTCAGAAAAGTCAAAAAGTACCTCGTACGAAAAACAACAAAAGATTCTTTCCATATCATTTACTAAAAACTCATCGAAGGGTAAAATTCGATTTAAACAATTTTAGTTGGATGGAAATAATATTACATATTGAGGAAACATGGATGTGGATGATAAAATACACCCCAGTAAATACCAAAGTATAAACAATCTCGGATAAAAATGAGATTGTGATATTTCCCTTACCTTAAGTCCGATTTGCTTAGTAAGTGTCCAAACCTCCTGTATAATGATTTAAATAATGTCGTTGACTTATTCCAGAATCATACTCATTTTTATGATATCATATATGGTTCACTTTTGACTTTATATTACCCGTTCTTTTGTAAATTCCATGTTAAAGAGCGTTTTGGGTAAAATAGTTTCATTTTTGGTCCGTGTTTTGACTTGTAATTATTCATATGATTACTTAGATCATGAATACTTAATTCCAGAATATAAAACATGATTTATATATAATATATATTCAGAATATACATATATATTATAGATTAGTAAATGGAAAGAAATACACTGTTCATGGAGACGGTAGGCCGTACGTACGCATGAACGCTGTTTTCGTTTCCTTATTGAGTTGAATGGAATTAAGTAGATGATATACATATATATACACATAAATCCAGTATCATTATTATGTCATATATTTCATGATTACTTATTATATATACTTTATAGTCATTCATGAATTGTTAACGTGGAGAATGTATCTCATCGAGTCATGGAGACGGTAGTCCGTACGTACGCACGAGCGATGATATCGTTCTAATGATCATGGAATTGTATTGGAGTGTATGTATACTATATCAGAATCAATATCAATTTACAATAATCATATATAGTTATTATATACACCATTATACCCATCCAAGTAAGGTGGTGGTGGAAAATAGATTACACCACGGCGTGTAGATGGTATTCTGTATGTACGCACGCGCGGTGATTTCGTTTTCCGTAGGATGGATAGATTGTGAAATAGGGTTGTTTCAAACTTAAAATAACATATCAGTATATGAGTGATACTGATGTTATTACTTCATGATGAAACAACCTAAGAAGAAGAAGTGGAAGAAGAAATAAAGTTGAAAGAATCGGTAACGAACATTTCCTCTTCTTTGAACCGCCTCTTTGAGATCTCCTTTTAGGGCACTAAAATTTGTCTTTGAGGAAGACCAGAACCTCTAGGATGTTTCTATGGAAGTTGAGAATGGAATTTGGCAGGGGTTGGCCGAGCTTGAAGGCTCAAAGTGGTGTGAGGAAGAGAGGGAGGAGAGGGGATCCTTTGGAAAAACTAAAAATATTATTTTATTATAAAGACAAATTCGGTTTTAAATAGCTCCAAATTGATTTATTTCGAAGATAAGGTGGGTATGGGTCTAAATCCTTTCATCCAATAGAATTTAGACAAGTTTAGGTTCCTATTTTAGCCTTATCATTTAGATTTAACATTAAGTAAAATAATTTTACTTTTACCGTGTCTTCTTGTGTTCTTATACTATAAGGTTAATAAACTTACTATAAGAATCCAAAAGAACCCCAAGTTGTTTATTATTAATATATATAACTTTATCTAAGTCATTTGGACGAACCTTAGATTTTTTGGAATAAAATAACAATTACTAATATAATACTTTTTTTAAAAACTATTTTTTATCAATTTTGACACTATTTAGTAATTGATTTTTGTGAAAATCATAACAGAATGATTAGTTCGAACCAAGTTAATTAAATCGATAATAACATGTCCTATTAACCTAGAAAATTAGTGGAATTAATAAAAAGTCTCAAAGTTTATTTATTTGGGTATTTATAATATCAATTATTCTAATTTTTCACTATTATGGTAATTACTACATCATCATTATGTCATAAATAAATTAATTTATTTAATGTCTAAAAATTATAAATAAAATATCATTATGCAGGAAATCTTATTATATATCTAATGAATATTTACAATCAAATTTATCTTATGTATAACCCTATATTAAAAATGTTGTAGTAAATAAACATTGATTTTAACTCTTTTAACTCTTCTTTGAATTAAATAATAATAAATGTCCTAATCTAATCCAAGTAGGCCTAAATGGTCATATTTTATTTTTAAGGTTGTTTTTGGTCGAATTAAACTTATCAAATAGAATTAGGACATGTGTTAGGGTAATAATAATATTATTTTTACCTTGAATTACCCTATATACTTTTAACCGTGGTAAAAAAAGTAAAAAGTTACTATTCACCAAAAAATTATTTACATCTCATTTAACCAAATTTTACTTACTGACATCAACCGTATCTCTCAGAATTTTGAAATTCCACTCACATAAGAGGTAAAATTAAGTTTTATGAAAAAGTAATTTTTTTTAACTACTACTTAGTGGTTTCACTATTCATCAAAAAAATGAAAGTTTTCAGAAAAATACCAAAAATTAGGCCTAAGATATATTTGATATTATGAATTCAAAAATGATTTATATTTTACCAAATTCAAAACATATCAGTTGCATTAATTAATTTAAAAATTAATTCCTGTCATCAAAACAAATAGCGTGTTCTTAGGAGATAATAACTATCAAAAGATTGACATTTGTTTATGTCTGGTTTAAATGTGAAATTACATCCAATGACCAACATTTTATTAAATTGTAAAAATATATTCTAAATATAATTTAAAACCACTCCAATTAATAATTTATCACTATTAATTATTTCGATTAAGAAGGTTGTTTTTAATTATAATTTAGTAATTTTCACTATTCATCAGAAAATGAAAGTTATCCGAAAAGTACCAAAATTTCACCCTAAGATAATTTAGATATTCCGAATCCAAAAATGAAGTCCATTTTGAAAAATAAAATTTACAAAATTTCAAAAAGTGGTTATTACTATTCATAACGGCTAGTTTTAATAATATTTTAATAGCATATCATTGTTTAGCGAAACACGATATTGCGTACAACACACGCTATCGCGGAAGGCCGCGCTTGCGTGTAATGCAAGGAAAGTCAAGGATGCGTGTTGTGAAAGATTCTTTTGGTGTAGCGTACAACACAAGACATTAATGAAATTAAAAATAATATTTTTCATAAAATCTCGGGGTGTTACATTCTACCCCCCTTAAAATGAATTTCACCCTCGAAATTCGTCGGGGTTATAAATGGTTTACTACTCGAAAGTTTGTTTAATATAAACCCACATAGTAAAAAGGAATACCCAAACTTGTCTTTAAAACCTAAAGTATGAAATGTAACGGTTACCCAAATTAACTCATCACTGGGTTTCCACATAGGAGAACATAGGTGAAAATATGGATATGGAAGAAAAATCTAACCATCAAGTTCTGATGGAGAGTGCTAGAGAACATGGATATGAAATAGCCAACAATCACAAATCCATAGATTTGCGATGATCTAAGGTACCATCTGATTCATCAGATATAAGGGCACTATGACAACATTTTTGGTTTTCAAGATCATTTCCCTAAAGTTGGTGAATTAAAATAAATACTTACATGATTTTGGTACAATTTCACTGTTGTTCGCGCTTTGAACAATTTACACTTCATCTCTTAAAGAAATGAATTTGAATTTATTATTCATGAAGTGTTAATAGATCATGTGATAGAATGATGGGTCATTCCATCTGTTTCAAACAAAAGGTTAGAAAAAGTTATCAAATATACATAAGTCCATCTATGGTGAGGTTAATCGTATACGATTCCAAAAATGAACTTATACTTCATATATCATACCGCGTAATAAAACAAAACTAGTTTCTACTAACCAGGGACTTCCTGTAGGCCAGTGGTAGGCGATAAAGGCCAGTCGCACTTCGGTTGTGGGTTCGATTCCCACAGCCTTGTCCGACGCGATGGGCTGTCGCCCGTCCTGCAGGTTGTCCTTTTTCTAAAGCTATATTACTATAACATCCAATCAATAATATCTAAAAAATTTCTATCCTAACTTATGTTCAACATAATCCATTCCAATGTTTTGTCTTATCTAAAATACTTCGGTCCAAGCTCATAGTATAAATAAAACGATTACTTGAAATGTCACATAACAATCACGTGAATGCCATCATTTATCCCCCATATATCATAAGATATATCTTGTTGGTCAAATTACAAACATGTGAATACCTTAATCATGTATTCTCTTGAAGAATGAATACCCATTAATTGAACCATAGTGAAAACATGAATGCAGTCAAAAGTTAACTCTTTCCCCATACCAAAATCCAAAAATTATATATACTCAAACCATGATATAACCTTATACTTATATTAGTCATGAGCTCATGAATATGGTCAAACATTTCATTTTCTCTTTTTCCTTTCATTATGCGCATATCATCTTTTTTTTTTCCAAAAATATCTCAATCACATTCTATAGTTACCGGTACCATTTAAAACCACAATAGACCAATACATAAATATTCCAATATTCCATGATACTATATACAACATTATTTTGGAATCCCATTAGATAAACACTTAATCATGCCACCACATCGTTGTCATATTCAACATCACCAATAGTGATCGCATGTGACTTCCCTTTTTTCCTTTGCCTTAAGTGGTTGCTCATGTCGATCATCACTAACCCTTGGATTAGGGAATTTATTAGCATAATGACCCATTTCCTTTCACTTGAAGAATTGAAGTGTTGGTGGTGCATTCTCTGCAGTCTTTTATTTATTCACATCATTAGAAGCCCTTTTTCCATTACTTCGACACTCAGCTGCTCGATGACCTTTTTTTCCACACTTAAAACATCTTCTAGTACCTTTAAGGCAATATCCACCATGCTTCTTTCCACACTTTGAGTATAAGGAAACATTCATCTTCTTTTCAGCATTATTCTGAGATTTCTCCTTGAACTCTATATTTCGTTTCTTGTCAAAACTATGAGATGAATAAGTAACACCAACTTCCATTTCTACCTTGATAGCACAATACACAATTTCTTCATAGCTACTGAAGTCTCTTATAGCCAATTCCCTTCGAAGATTTGGTTTTAAGCCACTGTAGAATCAATCAACTTTACTTTCAGGTTGGATGATAAATCCAGATACATACCTTGCAAGCCTTGTAAAATTCGCTTCGTATATACCAACAGATTCATCATCCTTTTGCTTTAGTTCAAGAAACTCCTTCTCCATATTTGTTTGAAGAATATGAGGGAAGTACTTATTGAAAAATAAGTTTTTGAACTCGTCCCATTCCATGGACTCAATTTCATCTCTTGGCCTCGTATTCTTGATAAGATTCCACCATTGATCATCATCACCTTCCAAACGATACACTGCTAAGATGACTTTATCATGTTCAGAACATTGAAGAACTAAAAATATCTTTTCAGTAATACTGATCCATTGTTCAGCAACAAGTGGATCAGAAGACCCACTGAAAGAAGGTGGGCGTTGCCTCATGAAGGACTCAATAGAATATTGTTCCCTTCTCTGCTCATTTGGAAGTCCAGAATGATTCATAGCTTGTGTAAGTATAAAAATAAGATTTTTCACTCCATCTCCCATAACATTTGTTTTTTCAGGAGGACAATCATTGCATTGTCCATTACATTGATCAACACGGTTCCTTTGGGTTCCAGCCATCGTCTAAAACCCAAAAAGAATAGTGTGAGAGGTAAAAATCATAATAAATGGGGAGTAACTTCAATATCTAACATCTTTTGTTTAATCTAATTTCGTTACCATATTTCTAGGAATATATCCTATACATATACTTATCCTTAGGGACATCCCTAGACATACCTTAGAAATATCTCTAGGGATCTCACTAAAGTTCTCGCATCCTAGTTTCCAAAGGTTGACTAAACCTTTCCTCTAATACCAAATGTAGAGGCCCTAATCTTAACATACATTAACATTACATTACTTTTGCGGAATACTAAGTACATAACAAAAACACACACACAAGGACCGTAATAGTTTAGTGTCTTTGGAAACTCGGAATATAATCTTCTAATCATGGTGAAAGATCTTCAATATCTCCCATAAAGATCTTCTTTTTTTATACCTAAAACATTTCTTTATATCCTGGGGAAAAGAAAACATAAAATGGTGATATCAAATGCTCAGTAAGGGTAAACAAAAGAAATATCAATCACATCATATTCATAATAACATAACATTTTGGAAATCTTAACCTGCAAAAGAGATCATAATATCATAACATGGGATAAATCATAGTAGTAAAATGTAATCCCAATAATCATAACTTAAAACATGAAACTTTGTGGCATACACACATAATCATAGAGAATCATTTCTTATTAGTCAAGACTCATTTCCAACACTATCTTAGTGGACAAAGTCCCTTTCTGAACCGAGTTGAATCCTCGTTTCAGCCCTGTTTCACTGAACCGGTTTAACCTGCCGTTCCAGCCATGTCTATCTCATGAGATAAAAAATCTTTACCCAATGCATTGGAGGGAGATATATGTCCCACCCATCTCATAATGATTCCATTCTTATGTGTGCCACAAAATCATAAACCATACATCATAGCATAACCCATGTAATAAAAATGGGAATCTTAAACATCATGACATCATAAAACAATTCATATAAGATAAAGGAATTCATAAATATAATTCCATCACAACATAATAAAATCAATTTAATAATAGGGATAGAAACAGAACCCTTTATTATATTAGATGGAAAATAATTTTGATAAAACACTTGAACTCCATTCATGAGGAAAATATCCTTTCTGCTTCAAAAACACTTTTCCTTTCTTAACATGTCGTACAATTCTAAACTAAAATAATTTGATTAAAAATAAAATTGAAAACTTGTAAATGAAGCTTCTTTGAAATAATGTTTTAAAAATCCATTCATGCCGTATAAGTTAAAAAAACATTCTTCGTACTTTTGTTGGAAAAGTCAAAAAGTACCTCGTACGAAAAACGACAAAAGATTCCTTCCATATCCTTTACTAAAAACTCACCGAAAGGTAAAATTGGATTTAAACAATTGTAGGTGGATGGAAATAATATTACATATTGAGGAAACATGGATGTGGATGATAAAATATACCCCAGTAAATACCAAAGTATAAACAATCTCGGATAAAAATGAGATTGTGATATTTCCCTTTCCTTAGGTCCGATTGGCTTCATAAGTGTCCGACCCTCCTGTATAATAATTTAAATAATGTCATTGACTTATTCTAGAATCATACTCATTTTTATTATATCATATATGGTTCACTTATTACTTTATATTATCCGTTCTTTTGTAAATTCCATGTTAAAGAGCGTTTTAGGTAAAATCGTTTCATTTTTCGTCTATGTTTTGACTTGTAATTATTCATACGATTACTTAGATCATGATTACTTAATTACAGAATATAAAACATTATTTATATATAATATATATTTAGAATATACATATATATAATAGATTAGTAAATGGAAAGAAATACACTGTTCATGGAGACGGTAGGCCGTGCGTACGCATGGACGCTGTTTTCATTTCCTTATTGAGTTGAATGGAATTAAGTAGATGAAATACACATATATACACATAAATCCAGTATCATTATTATGTCATATATTTCATGATTAATTATTATATATACTTTATAATCATTCATGAATGGTTAACGTGGAGAATGTATCTCATCGCGTCGTGGAGACGGTAGTCCGTACGTACGCACGAGCGATGATTTCGTTCTCATGATCGTGGAATTGTGTTGGAGTTTATGTATAATATATCCGAAAAAATATCACTTTACAATAATCAAATATAGTTATTATGTACACCATTATACCCATCCAAGTAAGGTGGTGGTGGAATATAGATTACACCACGGCGTGGAGACGGTATTCCGTACGCACGCACGCGCGGTGATTTCGTTTTCCGTAGGATGGATAGATGGTGAAATAGGGTTGTTTCGTACTTATAATAACATATAAGTATATGAGTGATAATGATTTTATTACTTCATAATGAAACAACCTAAGAAGAAGAAGTGGAAGAAGAAATAAAGTTGAAAGAATCGGTAACGGACATTACCTCTTCTTTGAACCGCCTCTTTGAGATCTCCTTTTAGGGCACTAAAATTGGTCTTTGAGGAAGAACAGAACCTCTAGGATGTTGCTATGGAAGTGTAGAATGGATTTTGGCAGGGGTTGGCCGATCTTTAAGGCTCAAAGTGGTGTGAGGAAGAGAGGGAGGAGGTTCCCTTTTATAAGGGAGGAGAGGGGCTCCTTTGGAAAAACTAAAATATTATTTTATTATAAAGACAAATTAGGTTTTAAATAGCTCCAAATTGATTTATTTCGAAGATAAAATGGGGATGTGTCGAAATAATCTCATCCAATAGAATTTAGACAACTTTAGGTTCCTATTTTAACCTTATAATTTAGATTTAACATTAAGTAAAATAATTTTACTTTTACCGTGTCTTCTTGTGTTCTTATACTATAAGGTTAATAAACTTACTATAAGCAGCCAAACGAACCCCAAGTTGTTTATTATTAATATATATAACCTTATCTAAGTCATTTTGACAAACCTTATATTTTTAGGAATAAAATAACAATTACTAATATAATATTTGTTTTAAAAACTATTTCATATCAATTTTGACACTATTTAGTAATTGATTTTTGTGAAAATCATAACAGAATTATTAGTTCAAACCAAGTTAATTAAATCAATAATAACATGTCATATTAACCTATAAAATTAGTGGAATTCATAAAAATTCTCAAATTATATTTATTTGGGTATTTATAATATCAATTATTCTAATTTTTCACTATTATGGTAATTACTGCATCATCATTGTGTCATAAATAAATTAATTTATTTAATGTCTAAAAATTATAAATAAAATATCATTATGTAGTAAATATTATTATATTTCTAATGAATATTTACAATCGAATTTATCTTATGTATAACCCTATATTAATTTTTTTTTAGTAAATAAACCTTGATTTTAACTCTTTTAACTCTTCTTTGAATTAAATAATAATAAATGTCCTAATCTAATCCAAGTGGGCCTAAACGGTCATATTTTATTTCTAAGGTTGTTTTTGGTCGAATTACACTTATCCAATAGAATTAGGACATGTGTTAGGGTAATAATAATATCATTTTTACCCTTAATTACCCAATTTACTTTTAACCGTGGTAAAAAAAAGTAAAAAGTTACTATTCAGCAAAAATTATTTTCATCTCGTTGAACCACATTTTACTTACTGACATCAACCTTGTCTCTCGGATTTTTGAAATTCCACTCACAGAAGCGGTAAAAATAAGTTTTCTGAAAAATTCATTTTTTTAACTACCATTTAGTGGTTTCACTATTCATCAAAAAAAAGAAAGTTTCCAGAAAAATACCAAAATTTAGGCCTAAGATATATTTGATATTATGAATTCAAAAATGATGTCTATATTAACAAATTCAAAACATATCAGTTTCATTAATTAATTTAAAAATTAATTCCCGTCGTCAAAACAAATAGCGTGTTCTTAAGAGATAATAACTATCAAAAGATTGACATTTGTTTATGTCTGGTTTAAATGTGAAATTACATCCACTGACCAACATTGTATTAAATTGTAAAAATATATTCTAAATATACTTTAAAACCACTCAAATTAATAATTTATCACTATTAATTATTTCGATTCAAAAGGTTGTTTTTAATTAAAATTTAGTAATTTTCACTATTCATCAGAAAATAAAAGTTATCCGAAAAGTACCAAAATTTCACACTAAGATAATTTCGATATTCCGAATCCAAAAATGAAGTCCATTTTGAAAAATAAAATTTACAAAATTTCAAAAAGTGGTTATTACTATTCATAACGGCTAGTTTTAATAATATTTTAATAGCATATCATTGTATAGCGAAACTCGGTATTGCGTACAACACACGCTATCGCGGAAGGTCACACTTGCGTGTAATGTAATGAAAGTCAAGGATGCATGTTGTGAAAGCTTAATTTGGTGTAAAGTACAACACACGACATTAATGAAATTAAAAAGAATATTTTTCATAAAATCTCGGTGTGTTACAACCAAGGTTTTCTATGGATAAATATGTAACGTGGTGTTGCAAAAGAAAGTAAGTTATATTTAAGATTAGAAGTTATATCACAAGTGAGGAACTTGTTAAAAATAAACTCACCTTCATTCATTAATTGGGAGTAATTATAATTGTGTAGAAGAAACTTATTTAGGGGGTGAATGTAATGCCTGAGGTTTTTTGGAATCATATTATTTTTATAAACAATATAGTTATAATTATATTTCATTATTTTGTTTAAAATAATTGACATTAATTAGAAAATAATACATATGAGATATGAATTAAATTGAAAAAACATTATCCATTCATTAGTGGAAGATTAAAATAATACCACATAAAACTACATATTTCAAACTACATACAATTACTCACCATGGATAAAATAAATCCACTAAAAGTGTATAAATTAATTTGGGAAAATATATATAAAATAATAAAATTTTTACAATTAGAAAATCCATGGATCAAATTCATCCCTGAGGATAACCAATAGCCAAAAAAACCTATAATGAGGAAGGTAATCCAAAATGGAGAAATAATTATGTAAAATCTATAATATAAAATAAGAACTCTAGCTTGAAAAGTGAGAGAGTGGAATGAAAAAATGATTTAATATGACTATATATATTGGAATGAAATCTATCCATTGTAAATATGGTCATAGAAAATATGGTTGTTAAAAATGTAGTTATTGGTCATATTTATAATAGGTATACTAATGTCTTGTATTGTTAAGAAGTAAATTGAAAATAACATGACTCATAATGAAATACAAATATGATATTAAAATATTATAAATTTTTATATTTATGCATTATGTATAAATATTAATACTATTATTAAAACATGGTATAATGTAAATATAAAATTAAAATATATATTTTAAAATCAATTTAGTATTAAAATTTAATTTTAGAATACAAATAATTAAAATTTAATGGTATTTGATTAAACAAATTTAATATGAAAGTACTAATTATTTTTTTCCAAAGATTTGTTTAATTATGTATTTTCTATTTTATCCTAATAGATTAAATTTAACACTTTTAAAATATTATTATATATGAACTAATTTATTAACATATTTTAAAATTATAAATTGATATGAAATAATATTAATAACACTTAATGTTTAAAAACATCAATTTTTTAATAAAATAATTTTTTATTTTTATTCTGTATTTTATTTTAAGATATAAATTTAAAAAATATTAGAATTAAAATATCATAAAAAAACATCCATTTATAATTCTTCACATCAATTTTTATTAATTTATGATCTTATTTCTAGAAATGTTGTTTTTTAGTAGAAATATATAGTTCTTAAAAAATATTCTTCTTATAACTTTATCATTATCTAAGCATGACCAAAATGACTAAAATACCTTTATTTAATAAAATATGAATTTAAAAAAATTAATTATTCATTTTAAAATATTTTTTGAACTTGGAAAAATAGTGTTTAACAATTTTAAATCTAATGTAAAGTGTTACTTTAATAAAGAACCACTTTTGAGATTTTCATTGAATCAAGCATATTTAATGAGAAATTTGGTTTTTTCTTTCTTTTAAATCATTGAAAATTTAATTTTGTTTTATAATAAATAAATTTATTCCATGTAAATCAATCACCCTGATAATATTGATTTATAAAAAAAATTATGTTTAAAAAATGTTTTTTAATCTATTTTTATGCGATTACGTGTATTTATTATTCAATAAATTTACTACAGATTCAGAAAGTTTATATGATAAAATATTTTTTAAATTTGTTTTAGTAGGTTAAAAATATGTTACAATTTAAATTTTAACTTGGTAATAAAAATTAATTACTAAGGTTGAAAATTAGTTTCCATGAGAATAAGTAAAAATGGTAAAAAGTATTTTATTAAAGGGGAAAGGAAAATATATGTTTCCAAATGGATAGATGATATTTGGTTGAAACAGATCATCCAATTTTACCAATTTTAACTTTTTAATCAATTTAACATTTAATATTGAAATAACATTATTAAAATTCAATTGGTATTTCCAAAAATACACTTATATTTACTTATAAAAGGTGGTCAATTACACCCCTTCAGGTTAAAAGATTTACTTTAAATTTTCCCCTAAAAATATCTCAATTTTATTCTTATATTACCCTACCACATTTCAATAAAAGTATTTACACCTTTAGGTTTCTTGAGGACTTCATTTCCATGTTTTTTTCTAAGAGAAAACTCAAACACATAACAAGAGGATTACTTTATCTTATTCTTTTGTTTTACTATAGAACTTCCAAAATAATCTATATCATAATTAGTATAATTAAATAAATATCATTATATTAATTGGGAAAAAATTATTAAATCATTTCCATCCACTAAGAAAACAAAAAAATATCAATAATACACATGTGCAGAACGCCGCCTCCACAAAGCGATGCTGTTAATTTTTCATCACTAAATTTAATTCTTGGTAAAAAGGTTTGATTTTATGGATTATAAAATTTTCTCAGTATAATTTATAACTATGTAATTATAATTTTTCATGCACTATCTTTTAATCAATTCATTGGGAAATGGGACTATAAATCATGTGTACGTGCAGACTACTAACTCCAAGAACAAAAAATTTCATTTTTCATCACCACCCATAAAATAAGGTTTTAATAATGGATTTAATGATCTTATATGATAAAAATTATTTGTTTAAGATTCTTAATATTACATATTATCATTTTATAAAGACATTTCCTTACACACGAAAACATTATAAATTTTATGTTTTGGGTCTATTTTACCACCAACGAGAACATTGTTAGAATATTTATCTCATAAATGATTATGTGATGTAATATAATGGAAATATAATATAATAATAATTAATTTAATATTTATTAATGATTTTGGAAGGGTGTAAATAATATTTTAAATAATTATTAATATGTGATCTTTCAATCATTAGGAACATTAAAACTTGTTTATCATGTTTCCCATTTTCACAAACCGTATTAATGTATTTCACTTAATGAAAATAAAAAATTAGGATTATATCCTAAAAAATAAGGTATTTGTTAACTTGAAATCACATAGTAATAATAGACTATGTTACTGTAGCGGTCTGGAATTACTTCTAGTGGACTACAATTGATACCTATCAGGGAACTCCATGGGAAGCTACACCCCCTGGGCGGGACACACCACCATCCCTCATGGAATCCATTTCCTCATGAAGGCCTTGGGCGGAGAGCCATGCTTCGTCCAACGCTCACACATGAGAGTTCCCAAGGATCGAATTCATTCTTACCTCCCTTGCCTCTGATACCAACTGTAGAGACCCGAAGCTTGACGTACATCGACATTACATTACTTTTGAGGAATACTTAATATATAACAAAAACAGACACACAAGGATCATAATAGTTTAGTGTCTTTGGAAACTTGGAATATAAACTTCTAATCATGTTAAAAGATCTTCAAAAACTCTCATAACAGTCTTCCCCTTTTTTTTACTTACCTAAAAACTTTCTTTATTTCCGGGGGAAAATAAAACATAAAAAGGGTGAGCTCAAATGCTCAGTAAGGGTAAACATAGAGAACATAAAAAAATCCATAAACATTTGAAATCAAACACTTGAAAATGAAATTTAAACATCAAAATCTTGAGGAAAGACATAAATTGTGGATGTACGTAAGAAATATATCATAATGGAACATCAACCATGATAAAATAGAATGGGAATAAAACATGTATTTTTGGAAAAACATTAAGCACATGATATGATTTCCATATTTTCCAAGGCATTGCTGCCAAGACCATCTTAGTGGACAAAGTCCCTTTCTGAATCGAGTTCACTCCTCGTTCCAGTCCTGTATTACTGAACCGGATTAACTTTCCATTCCATCCATGTCTATCTCATGAGATATAAATATTTACCTAATGCATTGGAGGGAGATATAGGTCTCACCCATCTCATAATGAAATCATTCTTACATGTGCCACAAAATAAACATACATCATTCATAATAACCCAACGAATAAAATGGTTTTCATAAACATCATCCCATCGTCACATAATCCATATAAAAGAAATGGATATCATTTCATAATAAGAAAATATAATCCATGTAAATCATAGAGACATTATACATGAAACATACACATATGAAGTAATGTCATCTTAGATGGAAAATGGCTTTGATAAAACACTTGAAATGAATTCTTGAGGAAAATATCCTTTATTTTTCAAAATCATTTTCGTTTCACAAAATTACATGCAATTTTAAATGAAAATTATTTTGTTGCAAATAGTCATGAAATATTTTGGAGGATACTTCATGAAAATAATGCTTTATAAAACCGTAAAAATCCGTTCACTCTGTATAAGTTAAAAATTACATTTTTCTCGTACTTTTGTCAGAAAAGTCAAAAAGTACCTCGTAAAAGAAAGATTCCATACATATCATGTAGTAAAAGTAAAAAATGGGTAAAAATTACATTAAAAATATATGAATTAACTTTTATAAAACATGTACATGGATGATGATAATAACCCCAGTAAATACTTACGAATAATCAATCTCAGATAAAAATGAGATTTGCGAAATTATCCCTTACCTTAGGTCCGATATGCTTCGTATGGATCCTAACCTCCTGTATAATGATTTAAAAAATGTCATTGACTTATTAAATAATCATATTCATTGTTATGATATCATATATGCTTCACTTATGACTTTATATTACCCGTTCTTTTGTAAATTCTATGTTAAAACAACGTTTTGGGTAAAATCATTTCGTTTATCTTATGTGTTTCGACTTATCATTCTTGATATTATTACTTATATCCTTATTTAAATAAATATATAATGTAAAACATGATTTATATATAATATATATTCATCATATACATATATATTATATATTGATAAAAGGAATGAAATACACCGTTCATGGAGACGGTAGGCCGTACGTACGCATGAACGCTGTTTTCTTTTCCTTATTGAATTGAATGAAACTAAATAGATGACATAAATATATATATACATAAATCTAGTGGCATTATTATTTCATATATTTCATTATATAAATTTTATGATCATTCATTTATGGTTAACATGGAGAATGAATCTTATCACGTCATGGAGACGGTAGTCCGTACGTACGCACGAGCGATGATATCGTTCCCATAATTATTGAGTAGAATTGGAGTGGATGGTATAATATATCAGAATCAGTATTATGTTATAATAACCATATATAGTTATTCTTTTCACCATTATACCCATCCATGTAAGGTGTTGGTGGGAAAACAGATTACACCACGACGTGAAGACGGTATTCCGTACGTATGCACGCGCGGTGATTTTGTTTTCCGTAGGATGGATAAAAGGTGAAATAGGGTTGTTTCATAATTATAATAACATATCAGTATATGAGTGATACTTATGTTATTACTTCATAATGAAACAACTAAATAAGAATAAGTGGAAGAAGAAATAAAGTTGAAAGATTCGGTAACGGACATTACCTCTTCTTTGAAGCGCCTCTTTGAGACCTCCTTTTAGGGCACTAAAATTGGTCTTTTAAGAATACCAGGACCTCTAGGATGTTTCTAGGGAAGTTTAGAATAGAATTTGGCAGGGTTTGGACGATCTTGAAGGCTCAAAGTGGTGTGAGGAAGAGAGGGAGGAGGTGCCCTTTTAGAAGGGAGGAGAGGGGCACCTTTGGAAAAACTAAAAATATTATTTTATTATAAAGTCATATTCAATTTTTAATAGCTAAAAATTGATTTATTTAGAAGATAAGGTGGGGATGGGTCGAAATACTCTCATCCAATAGAATTTAGACAAGTTTAGGTATCTATTTTAACCTTATCATTTAGATTTAACTTTAAGTTAGATAATTTAACTTTTACCGTATCTTCTTTTTTCTTACACTACAAGGTTAATAAACATACTATAACAAGACAAAAGAATCCAAAGTTGTTTATTATTAAAATATATAACGTTATCTAAGTCATTTGGCCCAACCTTAGATTTTTAGGAATAAAATAACAATTAATAATATAATATTTGTTTTAAAAACGATTTTATGTCAATTTTGACACTATTTGGTAATTGATTTTTGTGAAAATTATAACAGAATTTTTATTTCGAAAAAAGTTAATTAAATCAATAATAACATGTCATATTAACTTAAAAAATTATTTTAATTCATAAAAAGTATAAAATTACATTTATTTGGGTATTTATAACATCAATTATGTCAATATTTCATTAAAAATATAATTACCGCATCATCATTGTGTCATAAATAAATTAAATTATTTAAAATATAAAATTAAAAATAAAATACCATTATTTAGTAAATTGTTTTAGATTTATAATGAATATTTATAGTCGAATCTATCTTATGTATAACCCTATATTAAAAATGATTTACTTATTAAACTTTGATTTTAACTATTTTAACCCTTCTTTAAATAAATTAATATTAAATGTCCTAATCTAATCCAAGTGGGCCTAAATGATCATATTTTATTCCTAAGGCTGTTTTTTTCGAATTACACTTATCCAATAGAATTAGGACATGTTTTAGGGCAATAATAATACCATTTTTACCCTTAATTATCCTATTTACTTTTAACCGTGGTAAAAAAAGTAAAAAGTTACTATTCCCCAAAAATTATTTTCATCTCATTGAACCACATTTTAGTCCTTGATATTAAATATGTCTCTCAGATTTTCTAAATTCCACTCACAGAAGTGGTAAAATTATGTTTTATGTGAATTTGGAAATTCTCCTAGGAGGTGGATAAAAGATGGTGAAAACTTCAATAAAATTTTTATATATCTAAAATTATTATAAAATGACTCCAATAAATTGAATTGAACTTATATAGGTATTATGTATAAATTTTGACCTAAAATAAATTTAAATAAAATAAATAATTATTTAAATAAAAAGTTGGTTTTTAAATAGTAACCTAGTGTTTTCACTATTCATTAAAAATTGAAAGTTTTCAGAAAAATACCAAAATTTCACCCTAGGCTAATTTCGATATTCCGAATCCAAATAAGAAGTCCATTTTGAAAAATAAAATTTAAAAAATTTCAAAAAGTGGGTATTACTATTCATAACGGCTAATTTTAATAATATTTTTATAGCAAATCGTTGTTTAGTGAAACTCGATATTGCGTACGACGCAAGCTATCGAGGAAGGTCCGGATTGCGTGTAAAGCAAGCCAAGTCAGGGTTGCGTGTTGTGCAAGACTACTTTGTTGTTTCATATAACAGAATCCAACCATATTTATACATTGAATATATATATATATACACTCAATGCTGCGTAGACTGACTATTATCAACTGAAATTGAAATTGTGTGTAACACAATCTAAGAATAGTGTTGCATATACTGCAAGATAATACGGTGTTGTGTATAGCACAAGTTAATCTTGTTTTAGCATAAAACACATGATATCAAATAAATTAAAAAGAATACTTATCATAAAATATCAGGTTGTTACATTCTACCCCCCTTAAAATGAATTTCTCCCTCGAAATTCATCGGGGTTATACAAGGTTTTCTTCTTGATTTTTTTTAATTTAAAACCACATAATAAAATGAAGTACCAAAAATTAACTTTAAAAACTAAAGTATGAAACGTTACGGTTAACCAAATTAACTAATCACTGGGTTTCCACATAAGAGAACATAGGTGAAAATATGGATATGGAAGAGAAATCTAACCATCATGTTCTGATGGAGAGTGGTAGAGAACATGGATATGAAAAAGAAAACAATCACCAAGCCATAGATTTGTGATGATCTAAGGTACCATATGATTCATCAGATATAAGGGCACTAGGAAAAAAATTTTGGTTTCCAAGATCATTTCCCTAAAGTTGATGAATTGAAAGAAATACTTACATGATTTTGGTACAATCTCACTATTCTTTGCGAATTTAAAAATTTCCACTTCATCCCTTAAAGAAATGAAGTTTAATTTGTTATTCGTGATGTGTTAGAAGATCATGTGATAGAATGATGGGTCATTCCATCTGTTTCAAAAAAAAGGTTAGAAAAAGTTATAAGCCCATCTTATGGTAAGATTAATCGTATATGGTTCCAAAAATGAACTTATACTTCATCTATCATACTGGTTATTATAATAAAACTAGTTTCTACTAACCAGGGTCTTCCTGTAGGCTAGTGGTAGGCGATGGAGGCCTGTCGCACTTCCGTTGTGGGTTCGATTCCCACAGCCTTGTCCGACGTGATGGGTTGTCGCCCGTCCTGCAGGTTGTCCTTTTTCTAAAACTACATTAATATAACATCCCATCAATAATATCGAAAAAAGTTCTATCCTTAAACAATACTAACTTATTTCCAACATAATCCATTCCAATCTTTAGGATTATCTAAAATACTTCGGTCCAAGCTCCTAGTATAAATAAAACAATTTCTAGAAAGGTTATCTACCATGAATGTGAATACAAACATTTATCCCACATATATCATAAGATATATCTTGTTGGTTGTATTCCAAAAACATGAATACCTTAGTCTTATATTCTCTTAAAACATAAATTACCGTAGAACTTTAGTGAAAACATGAATACTGTCAAAAGGTAACTCTTTCCACATACCAAAATCCCAAAAAAATCTATATAATCAAACCATAATATCACTTAGTCCTTATATCAGTCATGAGCTCATGAATACAATCAAACATCTCATTATCTTCTTATCCCTTCATTATACACATATCATCAACTTTCCAAAAATATCTGAATAACCTTCCATGGTTACCGGTACCATTCAACATATAATTTCAAATACTTTAGGAAAAACAATAGTGTAACAATACTTAGATGATTCTTTATTCCATAGTATCATACATTATTCTTTATAAACATACAATCATTCCACTAACTTCCTAAACCACTAGCTGAGATTCATCATTTCTTTCATCTCATATTTCATTTGTAGTCTCTTCATCATCATCCACATAAATACTACCCAAATGACCATGATGATTATCTTCATGAGATTTTCCCTTAGGGAATTAGTTTACATAATGCCCATACATTCCACATTTAAAACATCTAATCATTGTTGATGTCGTAGCAATACCATTAACCTTGTCCATGCTGCTAACTGAACCTTTTCCTTTGCACTTACTAGCTTTGTGTCCTTCTTTTCCACACCCAAAGCATCTTACAGTTCCTTTGAAACAATCTCCCTGATGCCTCTTACCACATGATTTACATGAGGGAAATCGAAATTTCTTTCCTCTATGATCATCATGAAACTCCATCTTTTTATTATTATTTGAGTCGGGAAATATACCAAAGTTGAGATTATTGATTATATTATGAGATTGCTAATTAGGCACAATAACGATGTTTGGACTTCCAAATAGAGTTTCATTTGGTTTATCATGAAGAATATCATTCCATTGTCCATCATATCCTCCATTATCGTGAATCTTCCTATTTCCAGCCATTTTCTAAAACCCAAAAAGAATAGTGTGAGAGGAAAAAATCATGATAGGTAAAACAACATAATAAAGGGGAAGTAACTTCAATATATAAAATCTTAGGTTTAATTCTAAGATCTTTACCATAATTCTAAGACTATAACCTATACTTATACTTAACCTTAGAGACATCCCTAGACATACCTTAGAAATATCTCTAGGGATCTCACTAACGTTTTCACATCCTAGTTTCCAAAGGTTGACTAAACCTTTCCTCTGATACCAACTGTAGTGGTATGGAATTACATCCAGTGGACTATAATTGATACCTATCAGGTTACTCCATGGGCGGCTACACCCCCTGGGCGGGACACACCACCATCCCCAGTGGCAGCCATTTCCTCATGAAGCCCTTGGGTAGAGAGCCATGCTTCGTCCAATGCTCACACGTGAGAGTTCCCAAGGATCAGATTCATTCCTACCTCCTTTGCCTCTGATACCAACAGTAGAGACCCGAAGCTTGACGTACATGTACATTACATTACTTTTTAAGAATACTTAATATATAATAAAAATAGACACACAAGGATCGTAATAGTTTAGTGTCTTTGGAAACTTGGAATATACACATCTAATCATGTTGAAAGATCTTCAAAAACTCCCATAACGGTCTTCCCCTTTTTGTTTCCTTACCTAAAACCTTTCTTTATTTCCTGGGGAAAATAAAACATAAAAAGGGTGAGACCAAATTCTCAGTAAGGGAAAACATAGATAACATAAAACAATCCATAATCATTTGAAAGCAAACACTTGAACATGAAATTTAAACATCAAAATCTTGAGCAAAGACATAAATCATGGAAGTAGTTAAGGCATATATCGTAATGGAACATAAACCACGATAAAAAATCATGGGAATAAAACATGTATTTGTGGCAAAACATTATGCGCATGATATGATTTCTATAGTAGCCAAGTCATTGCTACCAAGACCATCTTAGTGGACAAAGTCCCTTTTTGAATCGAGTTCACTCCTCGTTCCAGTCCTATATTACTGAACCAGATTAACTTACCATTCTAGCCATTTCTATCTCAGGAGATATAAATCTTTACCCAATTCATTTTAGGGAGATATAGGTCCCACAGATCTCATAATGAAATCATTCTTACTTGTTCCACAATATAAACATACATCATTCATAATAACACAACTAATAAAATGAGTTTCATAAACATCATCCCATCATCACATAATCCATATAAAAGAAATGGATATCATTTCATAATAAGAAAAGTGAATCCATGTAAATAATAGAGAAATTATACATGAAACATACACATATGAAGTAATGTCATCTTAGATGGAAAATGGTTTTGATAAAACACTTGAAATGAATTCTTGAGGAAAATATCCTTCATTCTTCAAAATCATTTTCGTTTCACAAAATTACATGCAATTTTAAATGAAAAGTATTTTTTTGCAAATAGTTATGAAATATTTTGAAGGAATCTTCATGAAAATAAGGCTTTATAAAACCGTAAAAATCCGTTCACACCGTATAAGTTAAAAATAACATTTTTCTCGTACTTTTGTCGGAAAAGTTAAAAAGTACCTCGTAAAAGAAAGATTCCATACATAACATGTAGTAAAAGTAAAAAATGGGTAAAAAGGACATTAAAAATATATGAAAACACTTTTATAAAACATGGACATGGATGATAACAATAACCCCAGTAAATACTTACGAATAAGCAATCTCGGATAAAAATGAGATTTGCGAAATTATCCCTTACCTTAGGTCTGATATGATTCGTATGGATCCGAACCTCATGTATAATGATTTAAATAATGTCATTGACTTATTAAATAATCATATTCATTGTTATTATATCATATATGTTTCACTTATGACTTTCTATTACCCGTTCTTTTGTAAATTCCATGTTAAAGTAGCATTTTGGGTAAAATCATTTCATTTATCGTATGTGTTTTGACTTGCCATTTTTGATATTATTACTTATATCCTTATTTAAATAATTAAAAAATGTAAAACATTATTTATATATAATATATATTCATTATATACATATATATTATAGATCGATAAAAGGAATGAAATACACCGTTCATGGAGACGGTAGGCCGTACGTACGCATGAATGTTGTTTTCGTTTCCTTATTGAATTTAATGAAACTAAATAGATGACATACATATATATATATATATACATAAATACAGTAGCATTATTATTTCATATATTTCATTATTATTCATTATATAAACTTTATGATCATTCATGTATTGTTAACATGGAGAATGAATCCCATCGCGTTGTGGAGACGGTAGTCCGTACATACGCACGAGCGATGATATCGTTCCCATAATTATTGAGTAGAATTGTAGTGGATGGTATAATATATAAGAATAATTATGATGTTATAATCACCATATATAGTTATTATTTACACCATTATACCCATCCATGTAAGGTGTTGGTGGAAAAACAGATTACACCACGGCGTGTAGACGGTATTCCGTACGCACGCACGCACGGTGATTTTGTTTTCCATAGGATGGATAGAAGGTGAAATAGGTTTGTTTCATACTTATAATAACATATCAGTATATTAGTGATACTAATTTTCTTACTTCATAATTAAACAACTAAATAATAGTAAGTGGAAGAAGAAATAAAGTTGAATGAATCGGTAACAGACATTACCTCTTCTTTGAAGTGCCTCTTTGCGACCTCCTTTTAGGGCACTAAAATTGGTCTTTTAAGAAGACCAGGACCTCTAGGATATTTCTAGGAAAGTGGAGAACAGAATTTGGTAGGGTTTGGCCGATCTTGAAGGCTCATGGTGGTGTGAGAAAGAGAGGGAGGAGGTGCCCTTTTATAAGGTAGGAGAGGGGCACCTTTTGAAAAACTAAACATATTATTTTATTATAAAGTCATATTCAGTTTTTAACAGCTCCAAATTGATTTATTTCGAAGATAAGGTGGGGATGGGTCGAAAGTTTCTCATCCAATATAATTTAGACAAGTTTAGGTATCTATTTTAACCTTATCATTTAGATTTAACTTTAAGTTAGATAATTTAACTTTTATCGTGTCTTCTTGATTTCTTACACTATAAGGTTAAAAAACTTACTATAACAAGAAAAACGAACCCCAAGTTGTTTATTATTAAAATATATAACCTTATCTAAGTCATTTGGCCAAACCATAGATTTTTAGGAATAAATAAAAATTAATAATATAATATTTGTTTTAAAAACTATTTTATGTCAATTTTGATACTATTTGGTAATTGATTTTTTTGAAAATCATAACAGAATTATTAGTTCTAGAAAAGATAATTAAAGAAATAATAACATGTCATATTAACATAGAAAATTATTTTAATTCATAAAAAGTCTAAAATTACATTTATTTGGGTATTTATAACATCAATTATGTCAATATTTCATTAAAAATATAATTATTGTATCATCATTTTATCATAAATAAATTAAATTATTTAAAGTGAAAAAATTAAAAATAAAATACCATTATGTAGGAAATAATATTATCTTTTTAATGAATATTTATAGTCTAATTTATCTTATGTATAACCCTATATTAAATATGAATTACTTTTTAAACTTTGATTTTAACTATTTTAAACATTCTTTAAATAAATTAATATTAAATGTCCTAATATAATCCAAGTGGGCCTAAATGGCCATATTTTATTCCTAAGGTTGGTTTTGGTCGAATTAAACTTATAAAATAGAATTAGGACATGTGTTAGGGTAATAATAATATCATTTTACCCTTTATTACCCTATTTACTTTTAACCGTGGTAAAAAAGAAAAAAGTTACTATTCACCAAACATGACTTTCATCTCATTGAACCACATTTTAGTCCTTGATATTAATCGTGTCTCTCGAATTTTCAAAATTCTACTCACAGAAGCGGTAAAATTAAGTTTTATGTGAATTTGGAAATTCTCCTAAGAGGTGGATAAAAGACGGTGAAAAGTTCAATAAAATATTTATATATCTAAAATTATTATGAAATAACTCCAATGAATTGCATTGAACTTATATAGATATTATGTATCAATTTTTACCTAAAATAAATTTAAATAAAATAAATAATTATTCAAATAAAATGTCGGTTTTTAAATAGTAACTCAGTGTTTTCACTATTCATCAAAAATTGATAGTTTTTAGAAAAAACCAAAATTTCACCCTAGACTAATTTCGATATTCCGAATCCAAAAATTAAGTCCATTTTGAAAAATAAAATTTACAAAATTTCAAAAAGTGTGTATTACTATTCATAACAGCTAGTTTTAATAATATTTTAATAGCATATCATTGTTTAGTGAAACTCGGTATTGCGTACGACACAAGCTATCGAGGAAGGTCGCGATTGCGTGTAAGGCAAGCCAAGTCAGGGTTGCGTGTTGTTAAAGACTCATTTTTTGTTTCATATAACAGAATACAAACATATTTATACATTGAATATATATATATATATATATATATATATATAGACACACTCAATGCTGCGTAGAATGACTATTATCAAACGAACTTGAAATTGTGTGTAACACAATCTAAGAATAGTGTTGCGTATACTGCAAGATAATACGGTGTTTCATATAGCACAAGATAATCTTGTTGTAGCATAAAACACATGACATCAAATAAATTAAAAAGAATATATTCATAAAATATCGGGTTGTTACAGTTACCATGATATTTGAACAAGACAAACCAACAAACATTTCAACTCCCGTTAGTGAAAAAAAACTTAACTAAGTAACATATTTGTAATAAAGGAATATAAATAAAATTTATAAATGTCAATACATTTGATTAAGGTCATTTATTAATTAATTAATTTAGTTATTTTAATTATACAAGAGTTTAGAGAAAGTTCGTGTTAGTGGATACTCAAGGTAATAGTTTTAAGTCTCAATTTCTATTCATCAAGACGTATTTTAATGTTTTAAAAAAATTATAGATTATAATGCGTATATATTAAACAATAATTTATTTTTGAATACTATATGATTTAGTGCATTCTCTTTAGATCACCATATGGTATTCATGCTTTTAATGTATTTTAATTCAAGAATTACTAAATCTGTATGGGTTAATAGTCTCAATTTTCACCAGTTGAGACATATTTCTTATTATACACCATACTTTATTCACAGTAGTGTATATACTGAACATTGATATTTCTGAATCATGATTATTTTATATTTCAGGATATTAAATGTTCTATTTAAATATACTTCACCCATGTGTTTTTGAATAAAAAAATCCAATCTATAAGGGTTTTTTGTAATTCAATTACCTTTAAACAAGTTATACTCCTCTTTATTGATCAATATTGTTAGAATTTGGTTCTAATAATACCTATGATTATATTATGATATAGAACCACTTTCCAATCAGGGGAGTCATTTTTTACATCCATGTATTCTTCTATGATGATTTCATTTAAAAATTATGATATTGAAAATAGTAATTCTTATATTTATAATGAACCTTTATTTTCCATGTATATACTTTCCATTCCCATAAAAGTTTTTAGTATTATTTGGAAAGATATTATGTTTTATATCTCTTGAACGACATATTTATCTTTAATAATTTTTAATGGTATGTTTTATTAGTTCTTAAAATTAAACGTGGATCAAAATAATAATATTTTTGTGTATAAAATGCCTTTAATTTCATGAACTTATATTTTATTCTATCTATCATTTTCTTAAACAAGAAAATTCTTATTTTTTCAAAAAGGGAATCTTCGAGAGTAGCTCTTTCGAACCCTCCACACCCAGAAACCCCATTCCCATGAAGAGGTAATCTAGAGAAGATCTAGCTAGGAAGATTCTATTGCCAGCTAAGATGGTAGAGTGTCATAAGGGGTAAAAACCCAATCAGTGACGGTCGAAATAACAATCCGTTAACTAGGTGGGTTGCGCCCTTCTGACCACTCTATGAGACACCGGGTGACCTGACAAGGAGAGGGAATCATGGGAGGCAGAAATTCCCCCAAGAGCGGGCTCCTAAGAATCGAACCCTGTACCTCACCGAACATAATTTTTATGGTCCTTGACCATGCACCAGCATTCTATTGCTGAAGTGGAGAAGTTACATTGGGTTTTTAGGACCAGGGGGTTGTAAGGTATTGGGGGACCTTCACCCACCACCAATCACCTTTATGTACTTCCCCAGCCGCAGATCCAACTGTAACAACACCTAGGATTTCATGATAGTTCCACATGGGGTACAGGGGCCCATGAGAGGGTATAATGGAATATATTGTGCATTTCCTTGTGAGGACAAGAACCCAGAACCTCGGGTTCAGGATGCCACAAAATTACACCGGGTTTTTAGGTCGTGGGGGTTATAAGGTATTGGCGGGCCGTCACCCACCACAAAGCGCGTTTATGTATTTCCCCAGCCGCAGGCCCAAGGGTAATGACACTTGGGATTTTTTTTCCAGTTCCCCATGAGGGATAGTGGCCCAAGATAGGTTATAATGGCATATAGTGTGAGTTGCCTCATGAGGACTCGTACCCGGAACCTCGGGGTAAGGACCCCACCGCCGCTCACAAACTCACCCATGCCCTGTGGGATTTTCTTATACAAGAAAATTATTCTTTTAAAATTATTTATTACCAAAAATAATTTTTAAATGTATATTTAAAACTTTTTGAATTATTTTTATATGATTTTAAAATCCATTTTAAATATAACATACAAGGGTTCTAAGTAAATAAATTTTTAACTTTTTTTGTTTCAAATTTCTTATTTTTATTAAAAATATTTTCCTCCAATGGAGTTGTGTTTCATGATTCATCTTATATGATATATTATAATGTATTTCATTTAATTGTTCGAGTTTTGGTATAATAATATTTTATTTGTGAGGATATTTAATAAGATACCATTTTATAATGTCATAAAATCCATTTTGGTTTCTATGGTTTATTTTATGATGTGATGATTTTTTTTCATGTATCACACAAATAAATAGATTATAAGATGAGGGAGACCAATATATACCACTAATTAATATGTTAATGGATTATATCTCCTGATATAAAATTGTAATGTGAATAGGTTAGTGAGTATCAAATTTCACAAAGGGTGAGTGTGATGGTGGTTAGCTTTACTCAAAATTTTATGTGTAAATAAGTTTGGGGGTTTTGAGGTTCAGAAAGATAAAAATAATATCTCTATGATCATTCCACTTTATTTAATATATTCCATGGGTATTGTTATATTTTTTATGTTTTATTTTCCCATACCATGGTAGAAGTGTTATCTTTTGAGATGATATGTCTATATTTATTTCTAATGGTTAACAATTATTGATTTATTTTCTTTTCAATTGATTTTTTTATTTATGATTTCTCACATATTTATGATCTTACCATTGTGGAATTTTATATGTTATCCATTGTCATTAATTTTGTAAAACTGCTTATTATGGTTTCCCTTCCACAAGTTATTAATATAATCAAAATATACAATATCTATAAGAGTTTACTATATAGAGAAATTATGATAGATATTGATGAATCATTATTGATTAATCGAGTACTGTCATAGTCTAAAAAATATCCATTAATTAAATGTGGCATTAGTTTTTCTGGTTAATGTTTTTTATTAAATTCTTGAACAATAAACATAAAAGTTATTGATAATTTACTGTGATGTAATATTCTCTTTAGGTCAAGTAATTATGGAATAATTAGGTATGGCTATCAGAGTTGGCATCAGAGGAGATATTAGATAACTTTTTTGATTATGATGATATCATTTATGGATAAACTAGGAGTTATAAATATCATCCAAGGATGATAATATAAGTCTTATTATAATTTAAAAGGTATATATAACCCTTTAGTCCAATTGACATAATATTATGGGGATTAGAATAAAATAGATTCAATGAAAACACTACAAATAAGTCTAAGGGATATGTATAGGTATAGGATACCATCATAAAATTTTAGTAAAGTAATTATTATTTGGGATTATCCACTAATGAGGACAATATTCATTGTTAATATATATATTATTCATGTTCTTTATTATTCATAAACAGCATTCTAGTGCATTTTACACTTTGAACATCATTTCACATTATGATTGTAATTCCTTCTTAAAATGCGCTATTATGTGGTACATTTTTTAACATAATTTAAAGTACCCAATGATCTTCATTTTATTTTAATATTTAATTATTAGGTTTCTAATTATATTGGGGAAAATTCATACTTTTTGAGTGTTGGATTATTCACATTGTAAGACCACCAAAATTGGATTTCATGCAAAAAATTCTGGAGAAGGCAGATTGGACACTAGCCCAATGATGAGAATGTGGGGCCCAACATACAGGCCCAATGAAGCCCAAATATTGTGGGATTGTAGAGGAAATATAGAGGAAAAAATAAGTCTTCATCAGACAGTGCTAATTCGGCCTTCATGGTGGTTATTAAGATGACCCAATTTGGCGATAAAATTCTGGGCCAGATTCTGAGGCCCATAAAATGATTGCAAAAATTTAATCATATCTCGGAAACCACATATTATTTTGTCCTGAAAGCTTACATAGAGATATGATACATCCAGATATTCATTTATTTATTCTATGGCCCATTCTAATTCAGCCATCTAGAAGTTCTTCTAGGCACCTCAGTTCGGTGGAATCAAGCGGGCTGCCACCTTTGGTCAAGGGTGGAAAAGTGTACTCTCTCTTAACTTTCCACCCACCTAGTCCCACCACCATTAATTTAGGTGACATAAAATGTTTTAGGATCTACCCAAGGCTTAAAAATTTCATTTTTAAGGTAGTGGTGGTAGAGAAGTTGAGGATCCTTGGAGCTTTGTTTTCATTGTAATGTTATTATGTCGATTTGGCTTTGTAACGTTCTTCTTTCTCATGTAAGTTATTTGAATCACCTTAGTTATTAATAAAATTTCTTCCTTTCCTATTAATCTATTTTTCTTATTATCAATTTGATATTGTTTCCTCATGTTGTGAATTTATTCACACCATACCTTGTGATATTCTTCACACAACGGTGGAGTGATTTTTTTTCTTTTTATTGTTTTTTACTTCTCCAATTCCCCCCCATGAGTCTACTTTCAGCTTCCATTGATACCATAGAATCAATATAGGGCTAAATATTTTATAATTTGATCCAATAGTATAGAAAGGTTCTAGTTTTGATGTAATTTCTCACTCCATTAATTTCTAATCACTTCTTTTAATTGAGAATTTTGTTTGAAGATCTTTAAACTCCTTCATCCTTGTTGAATTTAAGCCCACACACTTCAAGTGCTAATACGAACCTTTACCTTAAAGTGCTCAAAACATTAATCTTTCAAGTATATAGGTGATTAGTATTAAAGGGTGTAAGTATTAAACCATTAAGTGATGATGTTGTTTTATCTTCTTAAATGAACCCATCTCAAATATAAGAAATTGAAATCATTAAAAATGGAATTCATCCAATCCACCCCAAGCCACAACCTAGGATCAACTAATTTTCTTAATTTGAACTAACTTAAATCTGTTGGTGATACCTTAAACCCATCTAAAATCAATTCAATTTGACCACTTCATATCCAAAAAACAATCCATAAAATACACGCGTCTATAGGTTACTTCTTAGGTCTCTGAGGATTCGATAACCCAAACTAAACAACAATGAACATTCTACCTTCATATCTTGGGTAAATTTGAGCATGAATCAAATTTTGGTGCCGTTTACAGGGACCCAAGTAACTCATCTCAAAACCCATTATATTATACACCATTTCTTATATTCTCACCCAAGATCTCTTATCTTGTCCCTTTCTCATTTTTTTCTTTTGGCGCATGTCTGCCTACACCCGCAATCAATCAAACCGTCAAGTTAGGGTGGAATGTACTAGGGTTGAGGATTTAAGTGAAGCTTGGGGATTTATTCCATTAGATCCTAATCCTCTTGATACCCCATAGTCCAAAATTGATCCCATTTTAATGGAAGGAATTCAAAGAAACCAACTCATAAACCTGGGTGGAAACTAAAATAGAAATTCAAATGAGGTAGGCCCAAACTTGGGGAATATAGTCGATCAAACCATGAATGACTAACTCACACCTACTTGGACCAATGACCCCTCATGCATTAGACAAAACTACCTAGGAGATTCCAAATACACATTTAAACCCCATGTCCTAAACCATCTTCCCATATTCCATGGAATGGATTCCGAGATGCCCTACCTTCACATTAAGGAGTTCAATGACATTGTTGAAACCATGTGTCTCCCACATCATATAGAATCAGATAAGATGTGGCTATTTCCTTTTTCTTTAAAGGACTAAGCTAAAAATTGGCTAAAAAATTTGAGACCATCATCCACAAACTCCTGAGACCAATTACAAAGAGAATTATACAAAATATACTTTCCCCACCACAAAACAATTGCACTTAAAAAGAGCATCCAAAACTTATTTGAAAAAGAGTGAGAGTCATTCTATGAAACATGGGAGAGATTCAAGGACACTCTAAACATGGTTCCATGCCATGGTTTTTTTATTCCTGAACAAGTGATAATTCTCTATAAAGGGCTGGGTCCGGGGAAAAAAAAATCATTGACATGATGTGTAATCGAACCTTTAAAAACAAATCCCCAAATGATGCTTACAAGTATCTGGAAATCCTTACTGAAAAAAAACCAAACATGGGGAACTTCACCTTATTCTAAAAATCCACAAAGAACTACTGGAATTAATACAATTAGAGAAGAAGAAATCCTTAGGGATAAACTTGTAGCATTCTCTAGGAAGGTTGAAGAGATAGACCTTAGGAAAGTCCATGAAATCCAAACTATAGACCCTATTTCCACAGTATGTGACAAACATTACCATAAGACAGACAACTGCCCAACCATTCCATCCATCAAGGATGTTATTTTAGGAGGATACCCAGATAAAGTAAATTCTTTGAACATTCAAAAGCCTCAATACCAAAACTGTAGCATTCCAGGTAAATAAAGAATATTAATTTTTCATATTTATCCATATTTGTGAATAAATTGTTAATATTAATTTAAAGGGAACACTATGCTCGATGACGTACCGAATACACAACAATGAGTTTCTTTGAAATATTACGTTGCACTCTAATAATAAAATAATACTATTTTAAATGGTAGTTAATTCCTAGCCGTTATAATAGTGGAAATGAACAAAACTAACTACATAATGATTATATATGTTTGTCAAATATTTTTACTTTTTTCCAATAAATGTTAGAGGCTTAAAATATGAATGAATCCAATTTTATCCATAAATCTTCTAATATTCTTTAAAAGGTCGATTAACTACCTTTTGATGGAGAACCCTTTTTAAATATAATTTTGAAGATTTTATATGTTATATTTGACAAAATAAAATCCTTATTTAGAATCTGGACATCAAAATTTACTTTTTGTAATTTTTTTTATTTTTCCGATAAAGATCAGTTTTAGTGAAAATGTTGTATTTTAATTCAAAAACTATTTTTAATCTAATTTATTTATATGATTATATCATCTTTTGAACTAGTTTTAAAGTTAAATTAGAATATATTATTACCATTTAATCCAATGGTGGTCATTGGAATTAATTTCACTTTGAAATTGGACTTAAACTAGTGTCAATCTTTTAATAGATATTGTTTCTTAAAAACACGCTATTTGTTTTGACAGTGGGAATGAATTATTAAAATAATTAATGAAAAATATATATTTTTAATTTTGTAAAATAGACATAATTTTTTAATTCTGAATATCAAATATAGATTATGGTGAATTTTTGTTATTTTTCTGAAAAACTTCAATTTTTGATGAATAGTAAAACTACTAAGTGGTAGTTAAAGAAACTGATTTTTCGTTTAAGTGAATATTTACCACTTCTGTGATTTTATTTTCAAAAATCCGACATACATGGTTGTAATTAAGAAGTAAAATGTGGTTCAATGTGATTAAAATAATTTTTTGGTGAATAGTAACTTTTAAATTTTATTAATCGCGATTAAAGGTAATTAGTGTAATTTGAGGTAAAGATAATGTTATAATAACATTAAATGACCTTGACACATGTCCTACCCTTATTGTATGAGTCATGGCCAACCCAGAAAATCCATGGGTCAACTTGGGGACCCCATGGATCCACTTTGGTAGGAAAATGATATTAATAACTTTTTATTTAAAGGTAAAATAAAAATGTTAGAAACATGTATTGTTTTACAAAAACAATTTTTACATGGGGTTATACAAGTCATATTTTTTTACTATAAATATTAATTAGAAATCTAAAAATATTTCATAAATCAGGATATTTTTTTTATAATTTTTAGACATTAAATAAATTTATTTATTTACGACACCGTGATGATGCAATGATTACCTCATAAATGAACGATTTAAATAAAATGAGAAGATAGGGTGAAATATAAGTCTTAAACTTATCACAAACCTATTGGATGGGTGGATTTAAAAACCTTATCACCTTAGCCTCAAAATATATCCTTTTGAGACCTTTAAAATCCTAAAATAATTTTATAATAAAGTAATAGTTTATAACTTTCCAAGAGTGCCCCTCCTCTTCTCTTATAAAAGGCCCCCACCTATACCACCTTACCCACACCTCTCAAGCCTTTTTCTCGGCCAAAAACTGCCCATTTCATCTCTCCACATCCCTCGCTTCATCATTGAAGCCTCACCTTTGGCAGAATGCTCTTCAAGAAACCCTTTTGGTTCAAACCAAGAGGAGTTACCTGATTTAAAGGTAATGTCTTCACTTGTGTTCTTTTGTTTTTTTTTTCCTCTCCAAACCCATAAAATCTTTTTATTCCTTTCTTTTGTAACAAAAATAGTATCTTAAATATAATAGTATTTTGTTATGTGAAGGATTATAGCTACACTTACACACACCTTCGTCTAATGGTTAAAGAACATACTGTTTCCGTGGATGGAGAATTACTGCCTCACGAAACGATGATTGTTCAATATTTTCTTAACACCTTTCATGGTGGCCATTATGATGTCACTGTATTTTATATATGATATAAATGATATTTATGTTTCCCATATTCTTCTATATTTTATATTTAAAACATACCTTTATGCTCTTCATGTTGTGCAATTGCGATAATTTCATACGAGGAAGTGTGGACTACTGCCCCTCAAGTGATGTGACTCGTTCATGCAATACATGGAATGTATGAAGAATGAAATTAATGAACTTATGTGACCTATAAAACATATATATTATACTGTAATTATAATATATATATATATATATCTCAATTATTTTTAATTCCATTAATATGACAAAGAAATGAAAGTAGCGTTCATGCGTACGTACGGCCTACCGTCTCCATGAACGGTGAATTTCATTTCTTTTTATCTCCAAATGTTATGGAATAGTATAAAATGAATATTTACTAGATATATATGATATATAAATCATTAATACCATTCTGGTGATGATTTACTTATAACTAAATGGACAATCATTTTTGACTCATGTACCGAACATCGACAAAACGTATGATATGAACTCACATAATTAATAAATTATTATAACATGATAATATATGATATTAATTGAATAAAAAACTTTAATGTATTTCCTCAAGAAATTATAAATTGACAAAAGTTTATTATTCAGGAATATAAAGAAACGAAAAAGACAAGTCAGACTTGAGGTAAGGGATCCAGCTATCTCTTTCTTTTTAAGTACTCACTTTTATGTCGTTTATTTTAAGCTCCTCTTTCTTATGTTGGGGGATGTTATTTTATATTCCACTTACTGTACTTTCTATGTTAATATGATGAGAGACCCTATTTTATTTCATCAATCCATTTTGTTGGAATTTTTAAGTGGTGTCGTTAGGCTGCCGAGTTTTTATAAGGGGGTTTCATCTCACTTTTATTCCCGTGAGATTTATGCTACATTTTCCACCATTTCCTTTGAGTGGTATATTTACTTCACATTATTATACTATTTGTGTAATATAATTTCTTTTATGAGTATTTACGTTAATGTTGTATAGTTTTTCTTTCATGGGGTGTACGTTTCGAATGTTACCCAAATCGGTAAGGGAACCTTTCACCCTCCTATTTTTAAAAGACTTGTTTTGTTATGCCTTTTAATTTACATATTATTATGTTGGGATATTTTATTCTATATCCTTATTGATGTAAAATTTATTTCCAATTTATGAGATACCCTTTTTGTCTCATCAACTAATTTTATGAATTTTAAGGTGACACCGTTAGGCTGTCGAATTTTACCAAAGGAACTTCTTAACCCAATTTCGATTTCTTTGGGTTCAACTTGTAGTTATTAAATATGTCATCCTATGAATATGTGTGAATTACATTTGGTTGTTTTACACTTAATATCCTCTTATATTGGGTGTATTTATATTTTTCACACATAATTATGAGATTGATTTATCCTTAATTTAAGGATACCTTCTTTATAGGGGATTTCATCTCAATTTACATTTCCATTGAGAATTCATTTTTGATATGCACAAATTCCCTCTTATTTGGTGTATATACTGTCTTTTGACATATAATATCATGAATCCCTTTATTCTCATGATATTATAAAGTTCTGATTAAATGTTATTCCTCAATTATTGTATTCAAGTGTCTCTCATTTTGTTAAAAACCCTTTAACTAAAATATTGTTTTAAATATTTAAATGATTTATTCTTATAAATATTTCACATTAATATCCATGTTTTCAAAATGGTTTTATGGATTTATTTATATGGATATTAATGGTTTAAAATATTAAAATCTTCAAAGTGGTGTGGGGCACTTTGATTCAAAAATCCCTTTATTAAATGTTTTAAATGGTTTTGAAAATGGTTCTTAGAATGGAGTCATTATTTCAATATCTTAAAATGTTATATTGTTATTCAAATGTGTGAATGTTATCTTTCCTTTATACTTAAGTTTTGTGCTGTGATTATGTTATTGTTATTGGGCATTTTTTATGAAGACGGGTGGTTCCGTGATAAAATAAGGGCAGGTGAGCCCGATATAGCTCTCCAATGCATTGGGTAACACGAAGGGATTAAAAGTTAAGGTTTCTCCGAAGAGATTTAGGGAATATACTGTGATGGGTATTACAAACATAACCATGAGGGTTACTCCCTACGTAAGAATGTTATGAATGCCTCAAGTTACCTTTATGTCTTATGATTTCTATGATTTATTCATGATTTAATGAGGTATGTTAAAATTATTATGTTCTATGAGTAAAGTATGATTTCATACATGGACTAATGTTTTCATTTCGTACTTTTATATCCCTTACTGAGCTTTTTATGATCATCCCAGGTTTTTGAAATGTTTTTCACAGGTCAAGGGAAAGGTACATGAGGTGATGATAGTGTTAAGGAAGTGTCAAGAAGGAATCCATGTTTTATTTTAGATATGTTTCCATTAATGGGAAAAATTAGTACTATCTTTTATGTAACCACTTTGTTTAAATGTGGAATGTAATGCATGATTTATGATCTAATTCTCTAAAACTCTAAACTTTAAATGATCCTCAACATGTATTCTTGAAATAACTCAAGATTAAGTAATGTTTAAGGCTGGGGCCTTATAGTTGGTATCAAAGGTCGGTTTAGATAACTTTAGAGGTTAGAGTGTTGTTTAAGAAGAAGTGACAAGTTGTGTATAACCACAATGGTTAGTATATTAGTTGGAGTCATTGTTTTTTTTGAAAGTTATAATGAGTTTGAGATAACTTAGAGAAGTATATGTCGGTGTATATGTTCCTCATTATTATTTTATTATTTTACTGATATACACACACTGACCTTTTTGGTTTTAGTAAATGGCTTGATCTATAAGGCACCAAAGTAATAGTGGATTTGAAGAAAACTGTGATGGTTTTATGAAATAACAACTGAATGATATGGGAGCTGCAATGAGAACTCTTGTGGTTATCCTCAACCAACTATCTGGAGGCATGATTGACCACCTGAACCTTAGTGATTTTTATAAGGCATCGTCTATGCGAGAAAAAATCCCTACGGAAGTTCAGATAATAATCATACAGGTAAGTATGTTTAAAAACCTATGTGTCAAAGATGTGGAAATAAACACATAGGAAAGTGTTTCAAAGGGACAGAAAGATGTGTAGATGTGGAAATGAAGGTCATAAATCAAGAACCTTCCACGGAAAATGGAAGCATCTAGTTGACTCTCGGAAAGAGAAAGAAGTTCTTTTTGAGGGATTAATTGAATGTTTCAAATGTGGTGTGCATGGTCATTATGCAAACAATTGTCCTATGAATAAGTTTCGGGAATGGGGTCACCAATATCGTACAAATATCCATTTACCAATACCTAATGCCATTACAATTGAGGATCAATAAACTGACAATGACCAATGAAAGGTATGGATTATTTCTTAACATATGTTTTCCTATTATTGGAATATTAGGATATGATTCATGATTTTGTTTGTAGGAAATAAGTATTTCAGAATAAGTTGAAAATGAATGGTTAATGAATCATGAAGAATGTTGAATGAGTAAGAAGTCGACATATAAGGGATTCAAGAGTTATGGTAGATTTTAGGATGGTGAAACTCTTGAATGTATTAAGTCTCTTTTGATGATGGGGTTACATTAGAAGACTTTTTATAGTATATGTAACCCTGATGTTTGATATATGAAAATTTTATTCAAGGAATAATTATCCGTTCTTTTGTGGATATAGTCACAAAGAAACATTTGGGTTTATATGATCCTTGAATTTGAGGCAATTACTGGTCATTACATTTTGGGTTGCAAAATAAAAGTTATTAGATAAACTTTGTGGTTAAAATATGTTATGATTATTTTTGAAGATTTTATCTTGTTTTGGGGAATGTTATAAGAATTATATAGTTTTGAAAAAAGGAAAACACAGAGACTGTGTGACAACCCATCGCTTCGGACAAAGCTGTGGGAATCGAACCCACAACCAAAGTGCGACTGGTATTTATCGCCTACCACTAGAATACGTGAAGTCCCTGGTTAGTTTGAATAATTATTTATAGTTAGATGATTTTATGAATCAAGAGTAAGTTCATTTTGGGTTATCTATAGAAATTATTAACCTATCATAGAGGATATGTGATTAGGTTAATTACTTTTCAATATGAGACATTAAGAGGAACTGATGTTATTTGGAGATAAATGTTAATTTGAACGTTGGAAGACTATGTGATTAAATCCTTCAAATATTTGGGATTAAATCTTAGTTTTTTTTTACTTTGAATAATCTTATGGACAAATTTTTTATTGAATGGTCTTCGTTGAACTTTGGTTTTTGTTGGACAAATTTTGGAGATTAAGAATAGATTTTATTTTTTATAAAGGATTATCCATTTTTGGATTATCTGATCTTGTTCTAACAATTTTGGTTTTGGCTAAGGTCTAAATACATGGGAAATATATAGTTCTCTTTTTTGGATTAGGTGATTCTCTATATGTAGATTATAGCTCTCTTAATGTGAGAAAGTCATCCTAAATACTCATCTTTTGGAGAAAATATGAGTTTATGTAAGAAATATAGTAGGAGATGAGAGTCTACATGATAAGTAAGTATGTTTCCTTATGATTTAGTTAGGCTCATAAATATATTACTCAATTATAAGTAACTTAAAAAAAAATGTTGTCTTTTAACTTTTCCTACTGGGGAATCAAACACCGTTTAACCCATCACCAGTTTGTGATTTTTTGGTGGTTAACTTTCTCATAAACATGTTTTATATCACACTCCCTTAGAACATGACCCTTTATTTTCTTCCATATCCATGTTTTCCTACATGGAATCCTAGTATGGGTTAACTCGGGTGACCTTTGTACTTCCCTTTCTTTTTTTAATGTGATAGTTTAATTTACTCCTTTTCCGATGTGGGGATTTCAATGAATTTTCCAAGCCCAATTTTAAAAATTGCGAGGACACAATTACCAAAAGGGGGGAAGGATGTAACATTCCAGGTAAATAAATAATATTACTTTTTCATATTTATCCGTATTTTTGAATAAAAAGTTAATATTAATTTAAAGGGAACACTGTGCTCGATGACGTACCCAATACGCAACAGTGAGTTTCTTTGAAATCTTACGTTGCACTCTAATAATAAAATAATATTATTTTAAATGGTAGTTAATGCCTAGACATTGTAATAGTGGGAATGAACAGAACTAACTACAAAATTATTATATATGTTTTTCAAATATTTTCTCCTTTTTTCAATAAATGGTAGAGGCTTAAAATGTGAATGAATCCAATTTTAAGCATAAATCTTCTAATATTCTTTAAAAGGACAATTAACAACCTTTTGATAGAAAACACTTTTTAAAAATAATTTTAAAGATTTTATATGTTATATTTGACAAAATAAAATCCTTCTTTAGAATCTGGACATCAAAATTTACTTTGTGTAAATTTTTGTTATTTTTCCGATAAAGATCAGTTTTAGTGAAAATGTTGTATTTCAATTGAAAAACTATTTTTAATATAATTTATTTATATTATTAGATCATCTTTTGAACTGGTTTTAAAGTTAAATTAGAATATATTTTTTCCATTTAGTCCAATGGTGGTCATTGGAATTAATTTCACTTTGAAATTGGACTTAAACTAGTGTCAATCTTTTAATAGATATTGTTTCTTAAAAACACGCTATTTGTTTTGACGACGGGAATGAATTATCAAATTAATTAATGAAACTTATATATTTTTAATTTTGTAAAATAGACATCATTTTTGAATTCGAAATATCAAATATAGCTTAGGGTGAATTTTTGGTATTTTTCTGAAATACTTCAATTTTTGATGAATAGTGAAACCACTAAGTGGTAGTTAAAGAAACTGATTTTTCGTTTAAATGAAACTTTACCACTTCTGTGTTTTGATTTTCAAAAATCTGACATACATGGTTGTTATTCGGAAGTAAAATGTCGTTCAATGAGATTAAAATAATTTTTTGGTGAATAGTAACTTTTAAGTTTTATTAATCGTGATTAAATGTAATTAATGAAATTTAAGGTAAAGATAATGCTATAATAATATTAAATGACATTGACACAAGTCCTACCCTTATTGGATGAGTCATGGACGAACAAGACAATCCATGGGTCAACTTGGGGACTCCATGGAGCCACTTTGGTAGGAAAATGACATTAATAACCTTTTATTTAAAGCTAAAATAAAAATGTCACAAACATGTATTGTTTTACTAAAACAATTTTTACATGGGGTTATACAAGTCATATATTTGACTATAAATATTCATTATAAATCTAAAAATATTTCCTAAATCATGATAGTTTTTTTATAATTTTTATAAATTAAATAAATTTATTTATTTGTGAAACTGTGATGATGTAGTGATTACCTCCTAAATGAACGATTTAAATAAAATAAGAAGATATGGTGAAATATAAGTCTTAAACTTGTCACAAACCTATTGGATTGGTGGATTTAGAAACCTTATCACCTTATCCTAGAAATATATCCTTTTGAGACCTTTTAAATCCAAAAATAATTTTATAATAAAGTAATAGTTTATAACTTTCCAAGAGTGCCCCTCCTCTTCTCTTATAAAAGGCTCCCACCTCTACCACCATACCCACACCTCTCAAGCCTTTGTATTAACCAAAACCTACCCATTTCATCTGTCCACATCCCTATATTCATCATTAAATCCTCACCTTTGGCATAATTCTCTTCAAGAAACCCTTTTGGTTCAAACCAAGAGGAGTTACCCGATTTAATGATAATGTCTTCACTTGTGTTCTTTTGTGTTATTTTTCCTCTCCAAACCCCTAAAATCTTTTTATTACTTTATTTTGTAACAAAACCAGTATTTTAAATATACTATTATGTTGTTATGTGAAGGATTCGAGCTACACTTACACACACCTCCGTCTAATGGTTAAAGAACATACTGTTTCTGTGGATGGCGAATTACTGCCTCACGAAACCATGATTGTTCAATCTTCTCTTAACACCTTTCATGGTAGCCATTATGATGTAAATGTATTTTATATATGATATATATGGTATTTATGTTTCCCATATTATTTTGTATTTTATATTTAAAACATACCTTTATGCTTTGCATGTAGTGCAATTGCGATAATTTCATACGAGGAAGTGTGGACTACCGCCCCCTCAAGTGATGTGACTCGTTAATGCAATAAATGGAATGTATAATCAATGAAATAAATGAACTTATGTGAACTATAAAACATATATATTATACTGGAATTATAATATATATATATCTCTCAATTATTTTTAATTCCATCAATACGACAAAGAAATGAAAGTAGCGTTCATGCGTACGTACGGCCTACCGTCTCCATGAACGATGCATTTCATTTATTTTTATATCCAAATGTTATGGAATATAATAAAATGAATATTTACTAAATATATATGATATTTAAATCATTAATACTATTCTGGAGATTATTTACTTATAGCTACATGGAAAATCATTTTCAAACAAGATCATTTTTGACTCATGTACCGAACATCGACAAAACGTACGATATGAACTCACAAAATTAACAAATTAACATGATAATATATGATATTAATTTAATAATAAACTTTAAATTATTTCCTTATGAAATTATAAATTGAAAAAAGTTTATTATTCAGGAATATAAAGAAACGAACAAGACAAGTCGGACTTGAGGTAAGGGATCCTACCTATCTCTTTCTTTTTAAGTACTCTCTTTTATGTCATTTCTTTTAAGCTCATCTTTATTATGTTGGGGGATGTTATTTTATATTACTATTACTGTAATTTCTATGTTCATATTATTAGAGTCCCTATTTGATTTCATCAATCCATTTTGTTGGAAGTTTTAAGTGGTGCCGTTAGGCTGCCGAGTTTTTGTAAGGGGTTTTTCATCTCACTTTTATTCCCGTGAGATTTATGCTACATTTTCCACCATTTCCTTTGAGTGGTATATGTACTTCCCATTATTATACTCTTTGTGTAATATACTTTCTTTTATGAGTATTTACATCAATGTTTTATAGTCATTCTTTCATGGGGTGTACGTTTCGAATGTTACCCAAATCGGTAAGGGAACCTTTCACCCTTCTCTTTTTAAAAGACTTATTTTGTTATTTCTTTTAATTTACATCTTATTATTTTGGGATATGTTATTTTATATCCTTATTGATGTAAAATTTATTTCCAAGTGATTAGATACCCTTGTTGTCTCATCAACTCATTTTCTTAATTTTAAGGTGACGCTGTTAGGCTGTCGAATTTTACCAAAGGAACTTCTTAACCCAATTTCGATTTGTTTGGGTTAAACTTGTAGTTATTGAATATGTCATCCTATGAATATGTGTGAATGAACTATGGTTGTTTTAGACTTAATATACTCTTATAATGGGTGTATATATATTTTTTACACATAATTATGAGATTGATTTATCCTTAATTTAAGGATACCTTCTTTATAGGTGATTTCATATCAATTTACATTTCTATTGAGACTTAATTTTTGATATGCACCAATTGCCTCTTATTTTGTGTATATACTATCCTTTGAAATATTATATCATGAATCCCTTTATTCTCATGATATTATAAAGATCTGATTAAATGTTATTCCTCAATTATTGTATTCAAGTGTCTCTCATTTTGTTAAAAAACCTTTAACTAAAATATCATTTTAAATGATTAAATGATTTATTCTTATAAATATTTATCATTAATATCCATGTTTTCAAAATGGTTTTAAGGATTTATTTATATGAATATTAATGTTTTAAAATGCTAAAATCTTCAAAGTGGTGTGGGACACTTTGATTCAAAAATATTTTTATTAAAATTTTTAAATGGTTTTGAAAATGGTTTTTAGAATGGATTCATTATTTCAATATCTTAAAATGTTATATTGTTATTGAAATGTGGAAATGTTATATTTCCTTTATGCTTAAGTTATGTGATATGATTATTTTATGGTTCTTGGGCATTATTTATGAAGACGGATGGTTCCGTGATAAACTAAGGGAGGGTGAGCCCGATATAGCTCTCCAATGCATTGGGTAACACGAAGGGGTTAAACATTAAGGTTTCTCTGAAGATATTTAGGGAATATACTGTGATGGGTATTCCAAACATAACCATGAGGGTTACTCCCTACGTAAGAATGTTATGAATACCTTAAGTTACCTTTATGTCTTATAATTTCTATGATTTATTCATGATTTGATGAGGTATGTTAAAATGCTTATGTTATATGAGTAAAGTATGATTTCATACATGGACTAATGTTTTCATTTCGTACTTTTATATCCATTACTCAACTTTTTATTCTCATATCAGGTTCTTGAAATGTTTTCACAGGTCAAGGGAAAGGTACATGAGGTGATGATAGTGTCAAGGAAGTGTCAAGAAAGAATCTATGTTTTATTTTAGATATGTTTCCATTAATGGAAAAAATGAGTACTATATTTTATGTATCCACTTTGTTTAAATGTGAAATGTAATGCATGATTTATGATCTAATTCTCTAAAACTCTACACATGAAAATATCATCAACGTGTATTCTTGAAATAACTCAAGATTAAGTAATGTTTTAGGCCGGGGCCTTATAAAAACACCTTCAACCCAAGGTATAATGACCACCCAGGCTTCCACTGGAAAGATAACCAATAACCTAGACAACCACAGAGATACAATTCTTACACCCATCAGTACTACGAAACCCGTAACCAGTTCCAAACCCAACCTATCCAATACCAACGGCCACCGGTCCATTTTCAACAAACCATCCCACCTCTTAAATATCTCCTTGGGATAAACCAATCTTCTCAAACACCAACCCAAACTATTCCAAAAAGACTGGTAGAACAACTGTGCAAAAAAAATGGAAAGGATGAACTCAGAAGACTCTTCCCTAAAACAAGAACTTCAAACCATCGAAACTGGAAAGGCACCCATGCATACTCAAGCGGTACCATCCTCAACTTCAAGGGGAGAGTCAAGTTGTAATCAAACAACTCATAAAAAACTAAAGGCTATGACTATTTTTAGAAGTGGTAAATAAATTCAGAAACCAGAACAAATAAGTTAGAAACCATGTGAAGCTTCAAACTCTAATGAAAATTCAAATGAACCACAAGATCAAACTGAGGAAACTGATAACAATGTGAAAGAAACAAATCTTCAACAAACAACCCACATCCTACACCATTTCCTCAACGCATGAGGGGGAAAACCAATTCCGAATTGCATGAAAAATTGAAGGAAATATTCTCACAAGTGAAGTTGAACATTCCCCTTCTTGATGAAATCCAGACCATACATCCCTACTCAAAGTACCTTAAAGACTTGTGAACTTTCAAAAGAATATTTTCACATACAAACCAAGTCCTTTTGGAAGCTAATGTGAGTACCACCATTCAAGGGACCATTCCTCCTAAGTTGAAAGACCTGAGTTTCCATTACATCAATGTTGAACTAGGAGAGAGAAAAATTTTCTAGGCCTTGTGTGACCTAGGTGCTAGTGTCAATCTCTTCCCCTATGCTGTGTACTACCAGTTAGGCCTAGAAGAGTTCCATCCCACATCTGTCACAATTCAACTTGCTGATCATAGCATCAGGGTTCCAAAGGGGATTTTAAATGACATTCTGGTAAAGGTTGAAAACTTCATCTACCCTGCTGACTACATTGTCCTTGACCACCATCCAATCTTCGAAAATAAGGAACAAACCCCGATCATCCTTGGTCATTGATTCCTTTCTAAAATTAACTCTGTTATCTGATTTTTAAATGGGAACATGACCATCACCTTTGGAAACACGAGTCTAGACTTGAACATCTATAATGAAAGCTCACAAATAGAGGATGATGAGGACATTCATGAAGTAAACATGATAAAAATCATTGATAATAAATCCATAGAACATAAAGGAATATTTGAAATATACTTATGTCAGGATGAGACTGAATTCCTTTGTTAACATGAAGGAAGTTTATCTCCTTGGATTGAATAATTTTCAAATTTCTCTTATGATGAAGTCTTAGGTCCAATAATCAGTGAAACCTTTCATGAAACCACATTCATTGATACCACTCCAACTTCCTTCCCTAGATCTGATCATGCCAATCTAGTAGCTGAACCTTCCACAAGTGGGGAATCAATCCGATTTAAACCTCTAGGAAACAAAATCTATCTTGTCCTAATTTCCCAATCTTCTACTGAAATTATGGTCCAACCTGATCTTGAATTGAAGGAACTTCCCCCTGCACTCAAGTATGCCTTCCTAGGGGACAATCAAACACATCCTATTGTCATTTCTTCTTCTCTTGAAGCCAATAATGTGAGGATGCTTCTAGATGTCCTTAAGAAACATAATAATTCCATTGGTTGGACCCTGTCTGATATTCCTGGGATTAGCCCACTTATTGGGACTCGTAAGTTTTTTCTGGAATCTGATTCAAGGCCATGTCATCAACCTCAACGGTGACTCAATCCTAATCTCATGGATGTAGTGAGGAAGGAACTTCTGAAATTTTTAAAATCTGGTATCATATATCCCATAGTTGAGAGTGAGTGGGTCAGTAAATCCAAGTGTTCCCAAGAAGATAGGACTCACAGTGATAACCAATAAGGATGGATAGATTCTTCCAACTAGGGTGAGCAGTGGATGGAGAGTATGCATTGACTATAGGAAGATAAACTCATTCAAGGAGAAGGACTGTTTCCCATTACCATTCATTGACCAAGTCCTTGAGAGAGTGGTAGTTCATGACTTCTACAATTTCTTAGATGGGTACTCAGGGTATAATCAAATTGTGGTCTCCTTATAGGATCACGGGAAGACTACATTCACATGTCCATTCAGAACCTTTGCCTTCAAACGCATGCCCTTCAGGTTATGCAATGCCCTTGGAACCTTCCAGCGGTTCATGATGGGAATATTCTTAGACATGGTAGGGAATTTTCTTAAGGTCTTCATGGATGAATTCTCTGTATTTGGGTATATATTTGAGGGATGTCTTAGAAATGTGGAGAGAGTTTTGTCTAGATTTGAAGAAATGAATGTGGTCCTAAACTGGGAAAAATGCCATTTCATGGTTAAAAAGGGATTATTCCTTATCCATATAGTCTCAGGTAGTAAGATTTAAGTTGATAAAGAAATGGTTGACATCATTCATCACCTTCCATCACCCAGAACTGTTAAGTAAGTGAGGTCTTTCTTAGTACATACTGGTTTATATAGAAGATTCACCAAGGACTTTAGTTCAATCTCCCATCCCCTTTGTGATCTCATAGTAAAGGATTCTCCATTTGTTTAGATAGAAAGTTGTAAGGGCTCATTATCAACCCTAAAATCCTCTCTCACCTCTCCTCCCATTATCAAATCTCCGAATTGGAACCTTCCTTTTGAACTTAGGTGTAATGCCAATGAATTTTTTGTAGGATCTTTGTTAGGACAACGTTGCAATAAAACTCCTTATGTCATTACTTATGAAAGAAAATCCTTAAATGATGACCAAATAAACTACACCACCATTGAAAAAGCATTTCATTATATTGTCTTTGCATTAGATAAATTCAGGTCCTATCTCTTAGGATCACCGATCATTTTCTTCACTGACCATTCATCCCTAAAATACCTTTTCCAAAAACAAGATGCCAAGGCTAGACTAATTAGGTGGGTCCTTCTCTTACAAGAATTTGACCTCACAATCAAGGAGAAAAAAGGTGTTGAAAATTTTGTAGTTGATCACCTTTATAGGATGGAATTCAAAGACAAATCAATTCACCTTTCTATGTCCGATTCATTTCCTGATGAACACCTATACTCTGTGAGTGAATTCCTTTGGTATGATGACATAGCCAAATTCTTAGTTACAGGAGTAATTTGAAAATTCTTAGGGACTCAAGCTCGAACGAAATTCATATCTGATGTTAGGAACTACGTGTTTGATGATCCATACCTCTTTAAGTTCTTCCCTGACCAAGTCATTAAAAGGTGTGTCCCAGAATCTGGACAAGGGTACATCCTTAAATTCTGTCATAGTGAAGCATGTGTAGGTCACTTTTCCTCTAAGAAAACTTCTGGTAAGTCTCTTTAGTGTGGTCTCTTCTGTACCACCCTTTCAAGGGACTCCTACACATTTTGTCAAATCTGTCCTATGTGTCAACAAGTATGGTCAATCACAAAAAGGAATCAAATGTCACTCACTCCCATCTTAGTGATTGAAATCTTTGACTGCTGGGGAATCAATTTCATGGGTCCCTTCCCAAACTATAGGGGATACCTCTACAAACTCTTAGCTATTGATTATGTCTCAAAATGGGTTGAATCCATTCCCACCAAGTCTAATGACCATCATGTTGTGATCTGATTTCTGAAAGAGCACATATTTTCTCGATTTGGAATTTCTAGGGCTATAATCAGTGACCAAGGAACCCATTTCTGCAACTTTCCATTCTCTTCACTCATGTTTAAGTATGGGATTTCTCACAAGGATTCCACTGCATACCATCCTCAAACCAATGGTCAAGATGAGTTATAAAATAGGGAGATTAAGAATATTCTTGAAAAAACTATCAATCCTTCTAGGAAAGATTGGTCTGAGAAAATCTCGGATGCTCTTTGGGCATATCGTAAAGTATACAAAACCATCCTAGGAATGTCACCATATAGGTCGGTTAATGGAAAATCATTCCATTTAACTGTTGAAATTGAGCATAAATATTTTTGGGCAATTAAGAAAATAAATTATGACCTCTCATTCACCAAAACAAAAAGGAAATTAGATCTCAATGAACTTGAGGAACTAAGGATGGAGGCTTATGAAAATTAAAGGATCAATAAAGCTAGAGTTCAAGCCTACCAATCTAGGAATATCAAAGTAAAAAATTTTGAATTGGGAAAATTTTTGCTATTGTATAGTTCAAAACTTCATTTACATCCAGGGAAGTTAAGGTCTAGATGGTCAGGTCCTTTCATACTACATCATGTGTACCCCCATGGGGCAGTAGAGGTTCAAGATCCCACAAGTGGTTACATTTTCAAGGTCAATGGTCAAAGATTAAAATCATTCATTGAATCATTCATTAAACAAGAAACATAGGTTGAGTTAACTGATCCAACCTATAAACTAGGAAAAAATTAATCGATTTAGGATCCATGTCAGGCTAATGACATTAAACAAAGTGCTGCATGGGAGGCAACCTATGGTTTTCATGTTTCCAATCATTTTTTTGTTTTAATCAACTTTATATTTTAAATAGGAATAATTAATCATTTTGATATTTAAAAATAATAAAAAATAGACTTTTGACATGTTCTTCTATTATGAGTATGGATGGGTATGAAAGAGGAGTTCCATATTCATTCGTGTCACGTGGTGTGATTCCTGGGTAATACCTTATCCAGAAATTTAAAAAGAAGACAATGTATCATCAATTCATTTTATTTTTATGTGTTTTTATGTTAAAATAAAAAAAATATAATAATAATAATAATAAAATTAAAAGGCCACATCCTAGGTCATGGGGAAAACCCCGTCACAACTGGTGAAGTCGCGGGGACTCGAACCTGGGACCAAAGGTTGACATGGGCACATTCTTACCACTGACCTATGGCTTATTGTGATTCATTATTCTATAATTTTTTTATATATAATTATATTTTAAATTATTTATTATATAAATATACATATATAAATAGTTTTTTTGTTTGTTTTTTCCTTTTTTTCCACTAAGGAATTCTTAAGGTGACATCGAGATCAAGAGATTAAAAGGGAGAAACAAGAATTTCAACTTCAACCACTAGGTGAAATCATTCCATGATCCTCATTTTAAATTTCCTTTTTGAACTCCCATTATCAGCCTATACCACCTTCTAAATTTTCTTTTCTTTAAACACTGGGGACAATGTTATTTTATGTTGGGGGGGGGGGGTGAGATAAAATAAAATTTCTTTTGTGTCAAAAAAATGAATGATTTGAAAAACATTGTTCCTTAATGGGAGGAAAAAAATTTTTAACCGTGAAAATGATAATAGACATTGTACACTTTGAAACTGAATATCAAATAATTTAGCATACCCTGATTTTGATTTTGCTGCATGTATAATTTCATGAGCATAAATTTTGGAAAGTGTGGCTGTCTAATGTGATATTTAATGGTTTATATTTTCATCCAAATAAATAAAAAAATCACAATGTACATCCTTTGGATATTGGGGTATCAGCTTGAGTTCTTGGGGTCCCCCAAATAAATAGCATAGATTTGGTGATAATTTTAGTTTTAATATGAGTATTCAATAAAAAAATAAAAAAAAAATAATAAACTTGGGCATAGAGAAATGAAATGACCTAATGCATGGATTTTGGCACTTGGGGATCGTGACTCCATAGTTTTCTGGCCCAGAGTTAGTAATTTTATCTCTATTTTTGGTAATTGGAAATTGTTTTTGACTGAGTTAAATCGATATAATGCCTGAGTATGTGGGCTTCACTTGGTTCCCTAAGGTCTTTGAGCATGTGAGTCATTGGCAATGTCTCGCTACAGGGGTTGACACTTTTGAGTGCAATTTCAATTACCCTGGAAAAATTGAAAAAAGAAAAAAAAACAATAAAAAAACAATAAAAAATTTGAATAATCATCTTAATATTGAAATGTGATTCTACCTATCACTTCCATAATTTCCCACTTGAATAAAAATGAACCCCCATGTCTAATGCGATGCACAACACATAATCACTCTTAATTGATATTGGATTAAATATGACGATGAATTTGAATAAAATAATGGGCTTCGGATTGGGTATACATATTAAACTATCATTTATTAAAAGAATTTTATGGGTTTCATGATTTTTTGGTATAAGGGTTTTTGGTGATCATTGTGTATTAAAATGTTTTTGGAAAAGGGATTTCAAATTTCATATTGTTGAGATATATATTTTGCGCGGGATTAGAAAAAATCAAGTTGGGAGGTGTGATAAGACACAAAATGAGGATAATATTCATTGTTAATATATATAATATTCATGTGCTTTATTATTAATAAATAGTAGTTTAGTTCATTTTACACTTAGAACATCATTTCATATTATGATTGTAATTCCTTCTTAAAATGCACTGTTATGTGGTACCTTTTTAACATCATTTAAAGTACCCAATGATCTTGATTTTATTTTTATATTTAATTTTTATGTTTCTAATTATATTGGGAACAATTCATAGTTGTGGAGTGTTGAAAGATTCACATTTGAAGACCACCAAAATGGGATTTCATGTAGACAATTTTGGAGAATGCAGATTGGAAACCATCCCACTGATGAGAATGTGGGGACCAAAATAAATTCCCAATGAAATCAAAATTTCATGGGACGCTAGAGGATATATAGAGAAACAAATCAGTTTTCAAAAGACAGTGCTAATTTGGCCTTCATTGTGGTTATTAAGGTAGCCCAATTTGGAGATAATATTTTGTGCCAGACTCTGAGGCCCATAAAATCATCTGACCAATTTATTCATATCTAGGAAACCAGATAATATTTTGGGCTGAAAGTTTATTGAGAGATAGGAAAAACCAGGATAATCATTTTGTCTTCTATGTCTCACTCTAATACGGACATCTATAAGGTCTTCTAGGTGCCTCTATTCAGTGGAAGCAAGCTGGCTCCCACCTTGGGTCAAGGGTGGAAAAGTCTACTCTCTCTTAACTTTTCACCCACATAGGCCCACCAATATTAATTGAGGTGAATTCCAATATTTTAGGATTTAACCAAGGCATCCAAATTTCTTATTTAAGGTAGTGGTGGTAGAGGATTTGAAAATCCAAGGAGCTTTGTTTTCACTGTAATGTTATTATGTCGATTGGCTTTGTAAGACTCTTCTTTCTCATGCAAGCTGTTCTAATCACCTTAGTTCTTAATAAAATTTCTTCCTTTCTTCTTATTCCATTTTTATTTTTATCAATTTGATATTGTTTTCTTTAAGGTATGAATTTATTCACACCATACATTGTAATATTCTTCAAACAACGGTGGAGTGTTTACTTTCTTTTAATTGTTTTTTTACTTCTCTAATTCATCCTTGATGAGTCTAATTTCTGCTTCCATTGAAAACATAGAATCAATGGAGGGTTAATGATTTTATGGGTTGATTCGAGGGAGTATAAAGGGGATGATTTGGATTTTATTTCTCACTAAATTAATTTCTAATCACTTATTTTAATTGATAATTTTGTTTTAAGATCTTTAAACTCCTTCATCTTTGTCGAATTTAAGGCCACACACTTCAAGTGTTAATATGAACCATTACCTTAAAGTGCTCAAAACATTGATCCTTAAAGTCTATAGGTGATTAGTATTGAAGGGTGTAGGTATTAAACCAGTAAGTGATGATGTTATTTGAACTTATTAAATGAACTCATCTCAAATATTAGAAATTAAAATCATTAAAAAAGGAATTCATCCAATCCACCCCAAGCGATAAACTAGAATAAACACATTATATTAATTTTAATTAACTTAAATATATTTGTGATACCTTAAACCCATCTAAAATCAACCAAAGTTGGACACTTAAAATAAAAAAACAATCCATATTATGTACGTATCTATAGGTTACTTCTTAGGTCTCAGAGGATTCGATAACCCAAACTAAACTACATGGAGCATTCTACCTTCATCTCTTGGGTAAATTTGAGCATGAATCAATTTGGTTTTCCTGAAAATTATATCCCTATCTGGAGACTACAAGTGGATTAAGGCTCTATCATAGATACAACTAGGGGTAAAAACAATGAAAAGTTTCTATTGGGTATTAACTCAACCATCCGTTGGTATATGATAAATGGCCTAACTACACATATAGTTTGACACTCCTAGGGGATATAAATTGGCTAATTACTTTCTATCTAAAAACCACTATGAAGTATTTATTTCCTAATTAATTAATGTATTATGTTAAGTTATATGATAGAAAAAATATAAACTAACCTTGGTTGAACTAGAAAATTTATAGAATTAACCACATATTACATAGCTGAAATGAAAGTATCATAGGTTAAAAAAGGTGTCATTGTGATGGAATATTAAGATCAATTTTTCAAATTCATATAATCAGATTCTATTCCATACTATTTGTGACGTTATGTGTTTTAAACTAGATGAAAGTGATCAGAATTAAAAATTTTCTGTTAACTGGGCCGGTCGATTTTAAAAGCGAGCGTCAAAACTTTTTTATTTCTGATTGTTGACACTACGATGTGCCTTTTAAATAAATTTTATTAAATTAATTAGATTAAAATTAAAATATTAACAAATTAAATGAATGGTAAAATTCTTATTAAAACGTTGGAATATCCTATGTAATATTTTTAGAGTTATGTAATGAGTCGGTGCAGGATTTCAAGACCCGTAGAGTCTTAGCTTTGATAGAATAAAAATAATAAATTTAATTTATTCATATGTGTGTTTGTTTCCTTTTAAAAAATTGAAATAGCTCTCAAAAGGTGTGTCATATGAGAAATCTAAGACCACTGTTAGGTCTATAATGATAGGTTTACCCTAGGAAGGGTAAAACCTTGATTCGCATCGGGTGTTTGGAAACCTCACACATGATAATACCCTTATTAATTTTAATTAAATTATTATTTTGATTTGTTAATAATAAATAATTAATTTTTCTCAAACAGTGTGTCATGTTAGAAATCCAAGACCACCAATAGTTTTGGGACATGAGTTTTACCCTAGTCAAGGTATATCTTTTGTGAGCATTAAATGTTTTGTCAGATCACAACCGAAGATAATTTAATTGGTTTAAAAATATTTTTGTTGGACAATTAAAAATAATGATAATAATTTTATTATTAATATTATTATTTTCATTTAAGGAAACAAATGAAAATACACAACAAAAATTAATAAATTGTGTCGTGATGTAAATAATAATTGCGCAATGTAATAAATATGATATTTTTAATTTTTCCAATCAAATAAAAATGTGCGATCAATATTTATTTAATGACCATTATCCATTTTTTAATGGTTGTTGTTTTTAAAATAATGGTGTCATTGATGGGTTGTAATTTTAATTATAGTTATTATTATTAGTTTGGGACAAAAACATTGATGTATATATATATGATGTATATATATATGATGTATATATTTATATATGATGTATATATATATGGTGATGAAATATATATGTCGTTATATATACATGTGTTTCTGTATATATATATATATATGAGTATACAGATGTGTGTATATATATATAACATGTATATATATATATGCGGGGATATTTATTTTTGGGTTAGATAAAACATTATTAATTACCCAAATAAATGCACGTAATGTCTAAACTTAAATCAAGGTGCAGACCATTATGTTTTTGGTCACTCTTTAAAGTGACCTAGAGCGCGCACTTGAGCACCCTATTGCGGGTCTCAGACAACTATTAAAATTAATTAAATGATTGGATCGAGCTTTATGTAAGATATTACACTGCGCCTTAGTGCAACGTTCAGGTTAAAAATAATAAAAAATGATTAAATGAATTTTAAATACATTAAAAGAGATGGAAAAGGAATAAAAATAAATAATAAAATTAAAAGTGAGAATGAGAAGAAAAAAATATAGTAATTAAAAATTGGGGTAGCCATTTTTACTTTATTTTATTTTATTTTCCTCCCCCCACTTTATTTTTATTTTTATTTTATTTTCTATTCCTTTTTCCATTATTATTTTTTTATTTTTTTTCTTTCGTTTTTCTTCCTTTTTTTCTCTCCTCTTCTCCATCATTCTTATGCGTGGTGCACTCCATTCTCCCTAGGTGGTGCGCACCACCTTGCTACCTCTTTGTAAGATCACCACACCTCCCTTCATCATCTGTTTTCTTTGTTGTCAGGTTCACTATGAGCCTCTCGGTAAGGCTTATCCCACGCTCAAAGAATCGTACGATCTTCTTCTCGATCCTTTACGCAGTTCGCCATAGAAGAAATTTACCATAATTTGGGGTCTTTCTAAAATCATCAGTTTTATTTTATTTTAGGTCAAATAAGATCCTACCATGGATTATAAGATCATCTGTGACCATATGGTAGGGCGTCTACTCGCTTTACCTCCGTTTCGTTGCAATTTATAAAAATGCACGGTTGTGCTGTTCGTCGGTGCCTACTGACGTTGTGTAAATTAACCAAATAATTTCAATTTAGTTATTACGATTAATTCTTTTAGCCCTATTTATTATAAATTAAATTGTTTAAATTGTCGCAACATGGTCGGACACCCCTTTGGGTGTGGAGACGTGGTGGGTATAAATTCTGTTAGCTCGGGTACTTAACTCATTTAACTGCATGTGTTGCACAAACTATTTTTGTTGTATTTAATTTAAATAATTATGTTAGAATAATTATAAACCGTGAATTGTGAGTTATTTGATAGTTTTCTATGATGAATTATTTATTTATTTAAATGTTCATGCCCGAGCATTTAATTTAATTAACTGCATGTGTTGCGCAGCCTATTTTTATTGTGTTTAAATTAAATAATTCTTTTAGAATAATTATAAACCTTGAATTGTTAGATCTTGGTATTTGTTTGTGCTGAATTATTTATTTATTAAAAGTTCATTAATCTGTTTATGTTGATGTGGTATCTTGCCTTGTTAAGATTGTTATGATTCAATATTTAATTTATACCTTGTGATGCATGAGTATATCTGTTTAGTTTTCAAGTTACAATTCCATATGCTTATTATGTCATGTCTACCATTACGAAAAATTTATTTAAATTCAGGGTGGGGAAATAAGGTGTGTCCCATATTTTTGGGTCACACTTAGACCCCCAGTTCCAGACTGGTTACCACTATGCATCGAGGGGGGGGGGGTGTCTTTGGCTTTGCCAGACTTAGAATTCCCCAAGCTTTCCAATTCTTAAGAGTGAAACTGGTTATAAAATGGCTCATCGAGGACAGATCCATTGGAAATGTGGCTATGCCATCCTCAGATGATGCTTGACCCTTTTTTGTGAGATCGAGATGGATTGAAGGTAAAGCAATGCCTCGAGCGATTCTTGGTCCTTCCAAAGATTGCCTTGGACGAGCTCATTGGTATTGGATAATTTGAATGATGTTTATAGAGATACATTTGGGATGAGATAAGACTCCAAATCTCAACTTGAAAATTAATAATGATGCAGTAAAGGTTTATGTTAATTCCGCTTTAGGTCTCTTAAGAATTGTGATATTTTTCTGGTATTTTGAAGCACACCTGGTTGACACATGACTTAGGCCCCATGTTAAAGAACAAGATTGGGGGTATGAATCTTCCTTATTTTACCTTGATTTTATAGGCTTTATATATATGCATATTTGTATTCTGCTTATAGGTAATTCTTTCAGACTTCCGGTTTAGGCCGAAGTAGGTGATTAGGGACGGGTGCTGTTGGGAACCCGTGCTGAGTTATTTATTTCATTGTACTTAATTAATTATTTGAAATTGTTATATATTGAAACAAAACATTTTATTATTTCAGGAAATGGAAAGGTTTAGTCATCATGGGTATCAGCCTACAAGGATTTTATTTCACACCTTTCTCGAGCATCATTGACACCTGAGTAGATTACATGCTTGCATGTATTGACCAAGTGAATCAGGTTGCTTCCGATGCTTGATTATTTATTTCTACATACGATAGAGACTGGGGTAGAGGACCAATATTTTATTGTGATGTAGTTTTTTCATTGTGTGTTTTCTTTTAGATGAAAATATGATTGAGATTCTAATTTTTGTACTTTTAGTTTAGACAGACATCATGGAAAAAAATCATTTTGTGAGCTTCTTCACTTGAGTATTATTAAGTTGGATTATTTATATTTCTTATATTGCAGTTTATTCATTTGTATGCTTATGCTATTTGTTATTAATTGTTGTTTACTTCTTCCGTGATATTAACTATTACCAATGAGGGCATAATATCCCCAGGGAACATGAAAAACGCCCTCACTGCAAGTCGGAAACCTCCGGCATTTGGGGAGATTTGCTTGAGGTCATGTAGCCCACCGCTCCAGCCACTGTCTTAGAGGTTAGTCAGGTAGGGATGTTTCACTATTATAACCATTTTGGTTTTTTTATTTGGTTAAAATAAGATCATGAATATGAAGATAAGGAAGGTATGTATTCAAAAACCACCATGTCTTATAACTAAATAAGGAAGTATACTTAAATGGTTGAGAATCATAGCACATTCCTATTATGATAGAAAATTTTAGTTTTTTAGTTTTAATTAAGGTAGTTAGGTTGATACCATAATATATTTTTTGGATAATCATAGCTATTTTCATTGGTGAGTGGTATTTACTGATGGTATTATGATATATTCAAAAGTCTATAAGGGTTATGTGAATCATCTAAGAATTTTTCTTCAGAAGTTCTACTTTTAAGGTTTTAAAACATACATTAAATGGAATAAATAATCTCAAAAATTTATTGTATGGAAATAATGTATTTTTTATGATAACTATTGAAGAACTCAAGATGGGGGGTATGAATAACTCTTGGGATTAAGATAAGATTAATGTTGAGGTAATAAAGGGTTGATTGATTTTGAGAAATGTTAGTTTGAACCATTATTATATTATATATTCCTCCAAAATTCACCTCTATTTTTGTGATTATGATACATATTTAATAGTCTCTAAACTTATAAACTAGTGAGAAATTAATTTTACGGTTTAAAATAGAGGTAAATTTTGGAGGAATATATATTATAATAATGGTTTAATACCTTGGAGATTTAGATGATTTTTGGAGATGTATATTATAAAGAATACATGATTAGGTTATTATGATACATGATTTTATTAATGATCCTTATTGTTTGAGTAAAGATATGTAACTTGGTATAATATAATAATATAAGGTATATTTTATTTGAGAAGTTATATCATTGATGATTAATATGTTTAGAATACTCTCTCCTACTTTCAATAGTCAGGAGTAATTAAAATTATAAGGACATAATTTACTTGGGGGGAGAATGTAATTCCCTGATATTTTAAGAATCATATTATTTTTAAAAACCATATGTTTATAATTATAATCTTTTTCTATTTGTTTAAAGGAATTAAAATTTATTTGGAAATAATTCTTATGATATATGAATTATAATAAAAAAAATGTATTCATTCATAAGTGTAAAATTATAATAAAAGTTCATAAAACTAAGTATTCCACAACATTTACTATTACTCATCATGAATAAAATAAATCCATTAAAAGTGAATAAATTAATATGGGTTAATAGATATAAATAATAAAATCTTCAGGGATATTAAATCCCTAGGATCATCTTCAAACTTGAAGATCACTAATATCCAAACAGAAACAATAATTTGGATGATCACCATGAAATGAGAAAGCACGTTGAAATATCCATAATATAAAAAAAGAACTATGCCTTGTTAAGTGAGAGAGTGGAATGAAAAAATGAATTTGTAAGTCTATATATAGGAATGTAATATGAATTTCGAAATTATATTCATTGTAAATATGGTCATTGAAAATATGGTTGATACAAATATGGACATTGAAAGTATAGGTTTTTTTATATATCTAATATGTATAATGAAGTCGTGTATTGTAAATTAGTAAATTTAAAACAATTTAACTAATAGTGAAATAAGAATATGATATTAAAATATTATATATATGTAAATTTATGTGTTACATATAAATATTGATAATATTATTAAAATATTATAGGATATATATAGAATTAAAATAAATAAGTTAATATCAATGGAGTAGTAAAATTAAATTTTATTATAAAAATAATTAAAATATAATGGTATTTGCTATAACATATTTAGAATGAAAGTAATATTTTTTTAATGGAGAAGTTTTGTAAAGTATTTTTTATTTTTTCCTAATAGATTAAATTTAACTCTTTTAAAATATTATTATATATGATATAGTATATTAAAAACTTTTAAAATTATAAATTAATATGAAATACTATTACAAACACTACATGTTTAAAAAATTTTATTTTTTTTTCAATAAAGATTTTTTTTATATTTTTTATATTATATTAAAAAATAAATTCAAAATAGATATTATTAATTTTTTTTAAAAAAAATATTAAATTTTTAATTCCTCAAATAATATTTTTATTATTGTGAATTTTTATCTTTTTTTTTGAAATGAATGATTTTTAGTCAAAAATATGATTTTTACGAAAATTATGTTTCTTATGATTTTATAATTTTGTAAGCATGAACTAGATGGATAAGTTTTTTTAAGTAATAAAATATTAATTTAATGAATAAAATTTAAATTTTAAAAAAATCTTTGAACCTAGAAATCCTATGTCTAATATTTTTATAACTTAAGTTAAACGTTACTTTAATAAAAAAACTATTTCTGTGATTTTCTTTGAATCAATAATTTTTAAGGTAAAATATGATTTTTAATTGATTAAAAAGAATCAAAAATTTTATTTAATGGTATAATAAATCAATTTATTCCATGAAAATTTGTAACCAATATAATTTTACCATATAGATCAATTTTAAGTTAAAAATTCATTTTGTCTAAAAAAGTGTTTTCCCCCAATTACAGGAATTTATTAAAAAATAAAATATGTAGACTTTTAGAAATATTAAGTGATAAAATTATTTTCAAATTTTACTCATAAGGTTAAAATTAAGTAATATTTTCAATTTTAACTTTTTTCATTCAAATTAATTACTAAGGTTAAAAATTAGTTACCCAGATAAAATGTAAAATGGATAAAAATCATTTTACTAAGTGGAAAAGGAAAAAAAATGTTGAAAACATGTTTCCAAATATAAGTATGAGGTATTTATCAATAAAACCTCACATAATTTCTTAATTTTTCCCTATTTGAATCACTTTAACCTTTAATAGTGAAATAACATTTTTTTAATTCAATGGGTGTCTCCAAAACTACCCTAATCTTCAATTTTAACAGGGGATCATATCCAAACTTCCATGTTAAAATATTTCTTTATAATTTCCAAATAAAAATATTCCTTTTTACTGTAATAGAACCATATCATGATTCCTTATGGTTTTTGTCACATTTATTTTTCTTAAGGACTTCATTTTCAAGGAGTTTTCTGTGAGAAAACTCAAGCATCCAATATAAATATTACTCTATCTTAGAAAATATATATAACTCTATTAAAATAATTATATAAGTATCATTATTATACTTAAGTTTTATTATATTAATTGGGAAAAAATTATTCAATTTTTTATGCCCACTAAGAAAAAATAACTTCAATCGTGTATACATACTCACTACCACCCCAATGAAGCAATGATGTCTATTTTTCTTCCCCATCTGTCATGATGGGTAAAAAGAATGGATTTTATGAATTATGATTTATATATATATAATTTATAAATTTTAAATTATAATTTATCATATAACATCTTTTCACCCATTTATTGAGAAATGAGATTGTTAATCGTGCGCATGTGGGGACTACCAACTCCACGAATATCGAATTTCATTTTTCATCACCACCCATTATAGATGGTTATAAGAATGGATTTTATGAGGATATATGATAATAATTATATTTTTATGCATGTAAATATGTCATATTTTCATTATCTAAAGTCATTCCCATACTCTTGAAATCTTTATAATTATTATCATTTGGGTCTATTACGTGAACACTATTTTAATATTTATATCCTAAATGATTATAGGATTCCAAATAATTTTAATTTAGCATATAAAAAATGAATTTAATATTTATTAACTATTCTAGAAACTTTTTATTAATATTCAAAATATTTATTAATATACAACCTTTCTCTCATTAAGAAAGTCGAAACTAGTTTATCATGTTTCCCATTTTCACAAATTGTTTTATTGTATTTTAATTAATAAAAATTATACATCACAAATAAATAGAAAATAATTATTTCTATATCTTTAATAATAAATTAATTATTAACTTGAAACCACTTATTAATAATAAACTTCATTACTATGATATTTTAATTAGATAAAAAAAATGTACGTGTCAACCCCAGTTAGTGAAAATAACAACAACTAAGTAATATATTTATAACAAATAACTATAAATTAACCTTATAATTCGTAATAAATTTGAAAAATATCCTTAATTAAGTACTTATGTTAGTTATGTTCATTATATAGTTGGTCAAATCAAGTTTGAGTTAACAAGCACTCAAGGTAAGGGTTTTACATCTCAATTTATATTCATCAAGACATGTTTTCATATTATATAAAAATTTATTATTTATATGGTGTATATACTACCCAAAAATTTATTTTAGAATAATATATGAATTAATTCGTGGTATTTATAGATATATTTTATTTTTTAACAATAGAATAAATTTTGATTCATAAATTACTAATGTTGTAAGGGTTAATTGTCTCATTTTTCACCAGTTAAGACAATTTTTCATTATACATCATGATTTCTTTTGAATAGTTTATATTATGACCATTAATATTTTTGATTCATTATTGTTTTATATTTCAGGGTATTTAGTATTCTAATTAAATTTTATTCTCTAATGGGGTTTTTAATCATAAATTCAAAAGGGTGTAAGGGGTTTTTAGTAACTCAATTACCTTTAAATGAATTATAATCCTCTGTATTGAATATTATTGTTACAATTTGATTCTAATAATACCTATAAAGATATTATGATATAATAACTCTTAATTTTTATGGGAAGCATTTTTATATCCTTTTATTATTCTATGATGATTTCATTTAAAAAGTGTGAGTTTGGAAATAATAATTCTCAAAATTTCTAATGGACATTTATTTTCTATGTACATATTTTCCCTTACCACCAATGTTTTAATTATTATTTGGTAATATATTATGTTTTATATATTTTAAACTAAATATTTTTCTTTACCACTTTTTAAGGTAAGTTTTATTAATTCTTAGAATGACATGGATTGCGATAAAAGAATATTTTTGGATATAAAAATATTTTAATTTCAAGAAATTATATTTTCTTCTAACCTAAATGTTCCTATACTAGAAATTTATTATTTCAAAACTATTTATTTCCAAAAATAACTTTTTTAAAATTCTCTTTGAAGCTTTATGAAAAATATTTTGGAAATTATTTTAAACTCTATTTCAAAAATAATTTTCAAGGGTTTTAAAGAAATGATTTTAAACATTTTCCCTCCAATATATTATCTACATATAATTTTTTTCCTCCAATAGAGTTATGTTTAAAGATTCAGATTTTATGTTCTCTTATAAAGTTTTTTATTAGGATGATGAAACTTTGGTATATTTTTATTTTATTTCTGTGGCTATTTTATGTGATATCATTTGATAATGTCATGAAATGAATTTTTCTTTTTATAAGTTATTTTTTATGTGATTATTGTAGTTTAAGAGGCATAAAAATGTTTTGATTATGATATGGGCGGGACCTATATATCCCACCAATGCATTAGGTAATGGATTATAAATAATGAGATTGAAATTTTATGTGAACTAGTTAGCGAGTATCTAGGTTCAAAAAATGGTGAGTTTTATGGCTGTTAATTATAATCATAATTTTATGTGTGAATGGGTTGGAAGGTAATCAGGTTCCCAAATATAATAAATCCTAATTTTATTATAATGTCCATTTCTTTCCTATGTTCCATATGTTATATGCTTTATGTCTTATTTTTTCATGCCATGGTACAAGTGTTATTATTTGAGATGATATATCTATCTTTCATGATTATGGTTAAAAATTATTGATTTATATTTTTTTAAATATAATATTTCTCCCTATTCATGTTTTATCACATGTTTATGATCTATCCCTTTTGACCTTTTATATATTATCCCTTACCGAGTATTTGAGCCCACCCCTTCTTATATTTTCCCTTCCCCAGGTTATAATGATTAGAAAAGTATGTAATATAAATAAGAGTTTCTTCTATGAAGAATTTTTAGGAGATATTGAAGACTCCGTATAGATTAAGACATTTCTTTAATAGTGAAAAAAATCCATTAGTTACAAATGGAATGAATTTTATTTGTTTATATTTTTTCCTAATAATCTTAAAATCTGAATCTAAAACGCCTTAGGAATGTTTTGTATTGAAATATTCACTTTAATTCATGTAATTACCAGATGATTGGGTTTGAAATTTCATCGTAGAATCTTTATATTTCTCAAGAAATGTGTATGTTTGTCAAGTTTTAATATTTTATTTTGTATAGAAAATTGTAAATGATGATTTATCTGATTGAAAAGTTATTATTTAAATGCATGAATAATTATATCTGTTTGAAAGAAATGAATTATAGGACTTAGTTGAACCCCCTAAGGATCATAATATTAAAATAAAAAATTGGATCTTTAGAAAATATTTAGATTAATTTCTAAAAATATTTATTAAAAATATATATTAGTAGCACGAGGTTATTATGAAGAAGAAGGAATTTATTTTGAAGATAATTTCCCATATTTTATTGATTAGAATTTATAAGAATTATTTAGTAATATACATATTATTTTAGAATTAAAGTTTTTCAAATGGATACTAAAAGTAAATTTTAAAATTATAAATTTCTGAGAATGATTTTTGTAAAATATACCCCAGGTTTTGAGATTGAATATAAATGAAATCATGTTTTTAATCATTCCAAATATATTTATTGTTTGAAATATTCTCCTCAATATTGGTATGATATGGTATTGTTATTTGTTTTGAATAACGATTTTTTGAAAATGAAAAAGTTGATTATAATTTATTAATTGAAATATATTCATGAAATAGTTTAATTTTTCAAATATATATTTTTGATATTATATTTAGAGCTTCATGTGATTCACTGTGTAAATAATTTTAAAATATAATGCCTTTAGAGTTTTACATTAATCTTATGTGAGAAATTTATTTCATTTTAGGATTGATTTAATCCAGAGTGAATATTAGATATTTTTTAGTTTTACAAAACAAGTTAAAGAATTGGTTAAAATGTTTGGTCTTGATGGTTGCAAAGGATAACAAATTATAATGAGTAATTATTGTAATATTGATTTCGATGAAGCTATAAATCCTATTAATAATAAATTTTTTAGAGAAATAATTGGTAGCTTACATTATATTACAACATCTAGATTAGTTTTTATGTTTTTAGTATGTATATGTGCTATATTCCAAATTAATCCAATATAATGTCTTTTTAATGAAGTTAAAATAGTGATTTCGTTTGTTAAAGGATATGTGAATATTATAAAATTTTATACTCCCTATAGTTCATTTGAAATAACTAGTTTTCCATATTCTGATTTTGGTTGTTGCAAAATAAATAAATAAATGACAATAGGTATGTGTAAATTTATAGGTAAATGTTTAATTTAATAGATTTATACGAAACCAAATTTAGTAACTTAATCAACTAATAAAAGTTAGTTTGTTACGATTATTTATTGTTATTTATAGTATTTATGTATTAATAAAACAATTTTTTTACAGTTTTATTTTTAATATGATGCATATTTATTATGATATTATTTATGTAATATCTATATCTAAAAAAAATTCATCTATCTAGGACTAAAAATATTTATGTCATATATCACTTTCATAGATATAATGTGAAAAAAAAATTATTATTTCATAAAATTTTTCATGATAAGATCAGTTTGTTGATATTTTTAGTAAACCCCTAGATTTGATTAAGTTTAGTAAAATAAAACTTGAACTTGGTATGATGGAAATTTAACATAATAAAATGTTTTTAGTTAAGTATAATTATACTTTTGGTATATTTATTTAATTTTTTTACATATTGTCTTGGGTGAATTTTCATCTATTATATTATCTGATCCCTGACATATGCTTTACCAGTAGGTTACAATTAATTCCTTGAAAATAATTTACTGTTATTCCTTGAAAATATTGAAATGTTTTTGTAGCACCCTGAGTATTTCAAAATATTTCTCCAAAAATATTCTATAGTATTATATATAAGAAAAATTTTATGTATACACATACTATTTGAAAATGCATGAATTTAGTGAGAGCCTATTAATGAATTTGATTCAACTTTTATATTAATTTAATTCCTAGTAATCATTCCAAGGATATTTTCATGTTAAATACGAAAGGTTAGTTCTTTTCCCTATAATAGTTGTATATATTAAAGGGGTTTATTAAAACGTAACCTATTATCAGAAAAAAGGAGTCATTTGGTTAATCTTATTGATCAATTTTAAAAAGGGGGGATAAGTTTTGGAATTTCCCTATTTTAAAATTAAGAAAAGGGAGAGAATGTGGAAGGGGATCTGTGATCCTCTTTTTTTATTTATTTTTTGATAACTAAAATACATATTTATTATATAATGATAAATTATGACAACTTTTATTTCAATCCATTATTAACTTTCACATAACTCAGATTTATTGTTCATATTGTTCTCTATTTTAATAATTATTTTTATATATTTCATGAAATGATTCATATCTATATTAGTGAATTTAATTAATATAACATTTATATGTTTTATAAAATATGAATATCTCTTCAAGTGATCATAAGGAAGGATGAACAAGAATCTGCATCACCGGATTCATCAACCACATAAACAAAGTTCAAGAGACCATAAGATATGAGTTCATAATATTTATAACTTTTAAAGAAGTCGCATAAAAAATCCAATTGGTTGTAGGACTATGGATCGACCATGAGATATGAAATTGAAATTTGGATAAGTATTTAATTGATCACAAGAAAAGTTTTAAACAATAGTGATGAAATAATAGAACACATGTTGAAAAAAATATGGACCCTGCATTGAAATTTCAATCTACTACATGTAAAAATTACGATAACATCAGACCTCTAGTTGATGCGTTGTCAAATTCTGATATTATATGAAATAAATAAATTAAATAAATCGATTAATTTACTCTTTTAATTGAATGAATAAAATAATAAACCCCTTTATAATACCTCATTAGTGACTCTGTGGGGTTATTTGTAGAACCTATAGGTAGTCTTGAGATAATAACCATGGTGAAGAATGTTGGCAGTGACCTTGGAATCTGGGATCGATCACAGATGAGTCAGAATTCAACCAAGTCTTTGATGACAATGACACTAGATTTTCTCTTATACAATGATAAATCCATTCTGGAGTTAAGTATTTTTTATTTCATTTTTATTCTTATATTTAATTATGAATATTAATTGATCAAGAGAATATAATATCGAAATGGTATTTAAAAACTGTTAAATTATCTTTTCTTTAAGATTTTTGGAATAGTGATTGTTTAGAATTTGTTGATACAAATTAATTTCCATATATTTAAATTCAATCAATTAATGGTGTCCTAGATGAAAAAAGCCACTATTTTTTCTCACTTTTATTTTTATATAGATTTCTACCTATGTTCCACGAGTGTCCATCCTTGATATTCATTTTAAATAGCTGTTAAACCAAAAACGGTAGACCTGATTCATCGCAAGATCAATATTTGGTTTTTTTGGATCATTGTTATAGGTTTTAGATCATGTATTTTAGTATGAAGGGGGATCAATAATGATAAAAATAAATCTAATAAAGGATCAGGGATGACCATTTTTGTGAGCCGAGGGATCAGGATAATGAGATATTGACAAATGACAAGGATGGTTTGATTTTCCATTGAAGGATGGACAAAATATTTTTTTCAATGTGTTGATAATATTAAATGATTTTTATGGATTATTTAGCTATAATCGCTAAGGAATTGGTTCATCAGGTGAAGCTTTAAGAGGAATTATATGATCTTGAAATTTTTGATATACCAAGAAAGTTCAAGACATGAGAAACCTCAGTCCTAAAAATTTATTTAAGAAAATATGAAACATAGAAACTCAAAAATGTCACAAAAATTACCACCACACCCGAAAATTGGAAAAAATAACACCCAAAAAAACCAGAGAGCCCAAAAACCCACACACTAAATAAAGAACCCGCAATCCGACATCATAGAATCCCAAAGGAAATCACTACATGAACCAGCTTGGCCCCAAGCTGCAATCACACATCCTGAAGTCAACATTGCCGACAATAAATAACGCAACCTCCCAAGTTCACCCTTATTATAAAGCCATCCATATCACGATGCGAAAGACATCCTAGTCTCACACACAAACCGACTCGGTAGTCGTGAGGCCCACCTACTCCGCAGTTCCAGATGTGTGATAGCCTCCCCGTAAATCCCACCTACACCCAATTCACACTAGTACCCAACCATACACAAGTCACGCCAACTACATGATAGAGACACCAGCGCCCAAGGTATAGGGACCCCATTGCCTTCATCCCTAGGTCCTCAGACCCTAAGGACTTTTCACTTTTCCTGATCAAGGTCATCACCAACCAACCCTATCCCTAGCCGGCCCCTTCAGCTGGCCGCTCCAGCCACTGTCGACCCATTCTCTCTATTGCACCAGCTCCCACACGCATCATGCCAACCTTCATCCCTACCATCTGAAATCATCTCTATCGCCTCTAAAACACACATGCCCAAATCCATCCATCCATTGAGTTCCCTGACATATTCAGGATCCCACACGTAGCCACAACCCCACTGCGCTCCCCTGGGAATCCAAAAATGCCTCTCCACATCAACAAGTAGCCTCCTCCTAATGCCATCGTCACAAGACACCATAGATAAACTGGTTGTTGACTCCAAACACACATCCTCTTACTGAATAGTTCCTCAAAACTCGATCTAAGAAGATCGACCCTCACCTCCCATCCTCTGCGGCCTACTCCTGCTGCTCCTACTAAAAACAATCACCGACAAATGAGGAGGCAGGACACCATCACCCCTCCGTGTATCCCCATCAAGGTCCCCTCCGACGGGGAGGTCTGTCTCAAATTGTTCGATCAAACCCATATGATATCTTTTACCAAAATTTTGAGATGGGATACTCCTACCACCACATGCAACAAACATATCAAAATGACTAACAATCCCATCTTCAATTCCTGCTCTTGAAATTAGATTGTTGAAGTAATCCTTTAGAGAGAAAACCTCTCAGTTGATGAGAGATAAACTCTCCATTTGATATTCATTTCATGTGTTTCAAAAAAGAAAACACGTTTTAGTCCCTTTAATGGAGTTCTAAATTTTAGATGGATTTAAGGATCACACGACCATGTGACTAATCCACATTCCATTTGACTCCTACTGACCAACTAGATGCACACCAGATCTACATGCTGAGGGACCCCTATGGACCTTCACACCATATGTTGGGCCAAACCCTATGTACCTAGAGGGTACATAGATCGGGTAGAAGATGTACATAGCTGGGGACTCCATAAACATGGAACATCATGTGACCCCTCTACACACTTTTTAGTTAGGGTGAGACACACCATGTGGGTGACATAACATAGACAAGTGGTTGATATGGTATAACACACAATGTCCCCCTAGGACACTCCACACACAATCCGTTATACTATAACAGTTTGGGTAGACATGGATTTTAGAAACAATTAATATTTTTTATGAAATATTTATCTTTAAATAATTTCATTTTTTGGATAGCTTACGTTACCTGCAACAATGAGTTTAGATGAAATGTGTAACATTTTTAAAATATCACATTTCTATCATCTTCTAGCTATTGGATAGAAGGGTATAAATAGGAATAACTAAACTGTGAAAAATTTATGGTTATATATGAATAAATCTAATTATTTAGTTATCAATTTATTAAAATTTAAAATAAAAAATCAATTCACAGAAAAAGAAATATTTTCATTAAAACTTGTTTTTATGTGAAAAATGTATTTTTATCTTAACAACTTAAATTAATACCCATTAATTAATGATTTTAATGAAATTTATTTATTATTTAGTTGATCAAATTTTTTATAAATTTAAATAATACTTTTCTAGTCATAATATATGAGTAAATATTGTTTTATGCTTAAAAATGTAATATTTGTGTTCTAAAAAGTTGTTTTCGTCCCATTTTTGACACATAATTTAAAATTAATTTTTTCCATTTATAGATATTGAATCAGATAAAATTAAATACATATTTTGAATCTAGAGTTTCAAATTTGTTAAATATTCTCATTTTATTTTTAGTCATTATGAATAGCAACTGTGGTAAAATTTATCACCTTGGTAAAAGGTAAATTATGTTAATTTAGATTAAAAAAAAGTGACACGGCCATAATTTTTCATTATTATATGAATAAAATTTTACTTTTACAACCCTATTCCCTAAATTTTTTTGTTTAATTGAAACTTTTCCCTAAAAATTATTTATATATTATTTAAATCAAATAAAGCTATATAATGTCACTCTATTAATTTTAAATATTGTTTATGTGTTCACATAAGGAAAAAACATGTTATGAAGGAATATTAATACCAATTTTTGTGAATAATGAAATTATTTTCATTATGGTAATTTATTTATAATATTTATGTATTATATAATTACATTTAATGATTACACAACATCAAAATAATTTTTATTGAATTAATGGAAAAATAAATTAAATGATTTTAAAAATATTTAAATAATTTAGTTTGAGTAATTTATAGTGTAACATGAATTTTATATGATTTTATGACATATTTGTGTTGATTTAAAATATAATATTCAAATTTAAACCATTTTGTCTGGTATTTTATGTCAAATTAAATGAATAGTGTCAAAATTGACAATAATGATATTTTATCAAAACAATAATTTATTAAATTATTTCAAAATAAAAAAATATTTAAATAAGAAAAGGTTTATGTGATATGGTGTAAAATGTAATAAAGATTCCATTTATGGGAAAATTGGGATAATATAAGATTAAGTTAAAACATTTAATATTGAAAATTTTGTTACCATAGTTAAAATTAAAATTGTTTAACAAAGGGTTAATCAAAATGAAAAGGTTTAAAATAAAACCAAAACTCATATAAATTCTATTATATGATGGTATTACAACCCATTACAATATTATATTCAAATAAATATCCATTTGAAGTCATTTTTATTATGAAAAAGTTATTATAATTTGATCTTTTGAAAAACTCCAAAAGTTCCACTCCCCTAAATTTTAAAAGGGAACCTCCTCCCTCACTTATTTACACCGCATAGAGACTAATAGATCAAAAAAATATTTCAATTTATATTTAAAAATTCCATATACACATTATAGAGGATTCATTCTTACAAACACACCAACCCTAGATCCCTTTAGAGGAGATCTGAAGGAGTCATTTCAAAGAAGAGAGGAGCGACTTAACCGATCAATTTTTTTCTACTCTTATTCAACTCATATAAATATATTTTAATTATAATTAAATAAAAAATTAACTATAATAAATATTCTTAAATGTTATTATTATTATTAAAATACTATTATACACCCTCTTTATAATAAAATGAGAAGTGAAAGTATTGATCATGTGTATGTATTGATTACCATCTCCATGTAGTGATACAAATAATTTTTTTTATAAAAATATATTATGGATGGGTATTATGAATTATTTAATATTTATATATGATATTAATGACATATTTATATATTTTTAATAATAATATCATGTCTACCTTCTTACTACTTAATCCTTTAGAAAATGATAACGTTATTAGTGCATACGTGTGGACTACCACTTCCATAATGCGATGTGATTCATTTATCATTTATATTTTAAATGGATGGTAATGAGAAATAAGATTATCAATATATAATATATAAATCATGTAAAAATAATCCTATAAAGGTGAATAAATATTTAACTTTATTTTTTTTCATCCGTCAAAAAATGAAAATTTCATTTATGCGTACATATGGCCTACCATCTCCTTTAATGGTGCAATTTATTATTCTGTCTATAAATTTTATGGATGAATATAAATATTTTTATAATGAATATATATTATATTTATAACATTATTAATATTCTAGAGAATATTTAACCAAGAAAAATGTACAAGGATGAGAACTTCTGAGTGAAAATACTCATTATCAACAAAATAATTAATACCCAGATAAAAATTTTAATAATGAGTAATTGATAAAAGAGGTGGGGAGGGGGGTTTAATTATTATAAATGGATTATATATGTTATTATAAATATAGAAATTAATCTTTTATAGAATCATAATAAATTTAAATTTATTATAAAGGTGGTTAGAACATTTTCTAATGAAGAAGAACTCGAGGTAAGGGGTTTTATTTTACAATCTCATTGTTTATTAGGATTATTTATAATTAAGTTATAATGATGAAATATTATGATATACCTATAAATATACTCATTAATTTTATTATACACTATTTAATTATTTTAAATAAATTTTTTCATTTCATTTCCCTCACTTTATAAATCCAGGAGGCTGAAAATATGTTTCTAATTAAAATTGACATCATTTTTATCTTCATCTCAAAAACTGTTTTATCCCCAATAATTTTTTTCAAAAAATTTTTCAAGGAAGGTTTTTAATATTATCCTATGATTTTTTAAATTCAATTTTATCCATTTATGAATTTTTAAAAATAGAGTTGAAAGAAACATTGTTCTTGTTTTCCAAATGAGGTACTCTATGACTTTTCTGATGAAACTATAAAAGAATTTTTTAAACTAATATAGTATGAAAATAATTTCCTACCATGATGGAAAATCAATTTCTCCAAGATTCATTTAAAATTTACCAATATTATTTGGAATGAAAAAAATTCTCCATAATATTTTTTATTTTTTTTTATTTTAAAGATTTATTTTCAAAATGGAAGGGTAATATTCCTATAGAATGTTTTAATGATCCTGTGATTCATAAAAAAACATCCTTCAATTCTTCTTATAATTTTTAGGAAATATAATTCATGGATACCATACTTATTCATTATCTATATTGTTTATGTTTCTTAAGTAATTATGTTTATGAAACCCATTTCTTTTCCATGGGTTATGATATGATGAAATGTTTATAAAAACCATTTCATTTCATGGGTTATGATATAATAAATGGTCTTCGATAATTTGAACACATATTTATGAATTTCATTATGTGACAGGAAGGACCTATTTCTAGTACCAATGAATTTGGAAAATATTGATATCTTATGAGATAAATAAAACTAGAATGAAGAGTGATTCCAGTTCATTAAGGGACTTTGTCCACTATAATAGTCTTGTGTGTAAAATTTGGATACTAAAATGGTTTGGGGGAGTTAAACCATTCCACTATGATTGTATTTGTGAAGATTCTTGGCTACTAATGAAATTATTTTATATTATTATGTGTATGCTATAATTCCTTGACTTATGCCTATATTATTATTTCATGGCTCATGTTTTTTTTATTCTTTTATAATTCATGTCTTATAAACTACCATGATTTATTCCATTAATCGATATTATGATCTAAGATTTTTAAGGTATGGTTTTTAAATCATAATGTCATGTTCTCATACCATTTTCTCAAGTTATTCTTATATGGTCATTGATATCTCCCTTATTTTACCTTATTTAAAATCATAAATCACCCTTTATTATCTATCATTTCTAATATCTTGAATAATTATTTTATGTATGATGTTATTAAGAAGGGTGATAATAATAATGATCTATGTTCGATATGATTTGGAACTACTATGAAGTTATTGTTTATGTTTCCATGTTTCACATGATAATATACCAATACGATTCTAGCATGGATCATTATGTTATTCTGAGAATATCAATATACTTAAATGTAATATTTATATGTAAAATTATTAGGTTAAAATAGTTGTTATTAGAGTAAGTTTTAGTTAACCTTTGGAAACCAGGATAAGGAAAACTTATTAAGAACCCTAGGGATAAGTCTAAGTATATTATAAAATCCTAATGTTTTGGTAATGATAATGAATGACATATGTTTAACCTATGGTTTTATAGAAGAAGGATTCATAATTAAGACATCCTTTGAATTATTTTTCATGATTATTTGGGTTCCCACCATGATTATTCTTTCTCACACTACGATTTTTGGTTTAGTCAATAGATGTAACCCAAATAAATGATGTTAATGATGAATAAAATGGAAAATGAAATGGTTTTCCTCCCATGAAACATAATTTTATGTGATATGAAATAAAAAATCTCATTGCCATTATCAAAAAAACATTCTAATGCATTGAATAATTATGAGATTCTAGTAAAGAAAGGAGGAAGAAATGTTCTATAGAGTCCTCGATGTGGTAATGTCTACTGTCTTCTAGTGGGTCGACTAACCCAATAGTATCTTTGTAATGTATTAATACCATTGAAAATATATTTTATATTCTTCAATGTTTGGAACATGAGATGTTTATTCTGGATGTTTATCATTTAGAAGGTCAAACAGATCAGTAGTGGACCCTTATCAAGAATATGTGAGAATAATAAAAAATGAATCTATGGAGTGGGATGAATTTACAAGATAATTTTTCAATAATTAATTTCATATTATTCTTTATATGAAAATGTAGAAATATTTCCTTGAGTTAAAGTATAAGTATAATGAGTCTATTTGTACTTATAAGGAAAAGTTTTCCAGACTTACGTGGTACACTTCTGAAATTATTATCCAACCAAAATGTAAGGTTTATCGATTATTAAGTAGAGAGAAAATTAGTCTCTAAAGGGTGTTAGAGATAGGGGAATTCAATGGATATGATAAAATCATTCAATTTACTATCAAAGTGGATATGGATATTAGTGTTACCCATCAATCTGAAGGTTTTGATTAGAAAATAAAAGTGAAATTCAATGAAAATTATAAAATCCATAGTGAGAAGAATATGAGATTTACTTTATACATAAAATGTGTAAGAAAACATGGGTTAAATTATCTTAATGGAACCAGTTAATGTTTCTAGTGTGTAAACGAAGTTCATTAGGAAATTTAATGCTCATGTGATGGGAAGAAGATAGATAATGGTATGAATAGAGAGAAATCAACATAGAAAACACCACCCACACTCTAGTGTTTTAAATTCAAGGAGTATGGGAATTATGAAAATTAATTACCAAATAAAATGGTGAATTATAATGATCCACATAAATAACCTATAAATCATATAGATAAATAAAAATCTCATGCGATCATTATTTTTGATGAGGGTTACGATAACGATTTACTGAAAGGTAAACTTACTATCCACTCAAGAAAAACTATGTGCTTTTAGATTCTAAATCTACTAGTTTTTGTATATCTAATGAATTTTCTAGGGGTATCATGAAACCACCTCAAAAATTAGAAGTTGAGTTAGTAGTAAAAATCCTTAATGGTATGATGATTGCATCCCAAGTCTATGATTCTTCTTCTCTTAAAGTTTGTGTGAATTTGTTTCCTACAAATCCTATCATTATTTCTCAATTTGAATTCAAGGTTATTTGGGAATAGATTATATTTATTTATTTAAATCCCACATAATTGAAAAGGCAGATAAGTTTTGTTTTATATTCTAAACTAACATAATATCTTCTACCAGTGTGATGATAAGCCTTAACTTCTGATGGAAGTTACATCCATCATATCAGTCATGATTTATATTTAATATGGGTCTTTATCTTAGATGGTTGGGGATAAACTCTAAAATAAAGATATGCCTATTATGTGAGAGTTTATTTTAGTATTTATGGGTGAATTTCTTGGTTTTCCACTAAATTTTGAAGTTGAGTTTTCAACATAACTCAAACCTAGTGATACACCTCTTTACAAGACTCTAATAGAATCCCCCTGACTAGGTGGTAATAATTGAAGAAGAAACTATAATAGAATCTTGAAAATGGATTCATTTGGAAAAGTGCATCACCTTAGGGTGAAATTGTTTTGTTTATTAAAAAGATATATGGATCAATGTGAATCTATATAGATTATTAGAAACTTAATAGTATCACTATTAAGAAGTCTATCATTTATAATATATTGATAAATTTTTTGATCAATTTTTAGTAGATAAATAGATTTACAAGATTGATAATCTTTCTGTGTATCATCAATTTGAGATCAAGATAGAGAAAATACCCCAGACAACATTCCATAAAAGGTATGGAAACTAAGAATTTTTAGTGATTCAATTTGGTCATATTAATTCCACTAATATCTTCAAGAATTTAATGAACAGATACATTAGATAATTCCTTGATAAGTTTATAGTAGTCTCTATAGATTACATTATTATATATTCATAGAGTAATAAAAGGCATGAAGACAACTAAAATATATTTCAAAAGGCCCTCATGGAAGAATAATATTTATATAAAATTTACAAAGTGTGAATTTTCCATTTGAAAATTTTCATTAATGGGTATCATAATATAATGTGAGGGTATATCAGTAGACCCTTCAAAGAAAGAAGTTATTAAACATTAGCCCAGACTAAGAACTCTGATGGATTTTCATGAACCCGTCTGGATACCCTAGTACCTTGATATCAGATATGATACTAACATCACCTGAGGATATTCCTGATCCCCATTGGTTGGTGAATAGAACATGGAATCATATAATTTAAAATAGGGAACTAATTTTTCAGAAAAATAGTAGAAGAAACAAATACATATCTGTATTCTCAAAAACTCCCAAAGGAGAAAACAGTAGAAAACAAATAGTACATCACCAAAGCACCATAAACAAACAAGATAAAACCAAACATCCAGAAGGTATTAGTACTCAAATCCCAAAGGGTTAAGAACATCCACCTCTCCTATGAGGCACCTCACCTTCACTCGAACTAGGTGTCAAAAAGTATACAAACCCTTAAAAGAAAAGGTAGGGTGTGAGATAAAAATCCCAATAGGGTGTAGTGACCCAAACATTGGAATAATGTTTGTTTCCTAAATTTGTGTGTCATTTCATATTATACACTACGAAACTATATCCTTTAATTAATGAAGTGAGTATAATTAAATGAGATCGTTGGGTTTCGAATGTTATATGACTGTTGTTCAATATAAACATTGGAATCTAAACTCTTTACCTTACAATTATTGTTTATAAATACAAGTGATCATGGTTAATATAGAAAGAAGAGTCGATGGACTCATCCAGTAGACTCGGGCCATACAAAGCCCATCTGTTAGAGCTTGAGAAGGTGGTAACATCTCTTGTCTTTGCTCTGGACCAAGCCCAAGATAAGCTTCAACATGTGAATCATGAACTAAATCGCCTTAGAGAGAAGTTCAAACTGATAGAAATTACCACTCGGGCAATGTTGGCCGAGCCACCCCAATATTCTATCACCATAGCACACCTTACACTTAGGTCCTATGGAGGTGTTATAATAGGCTATGTAACAAGGCCCTAGATACTCATTATAGTCCCTTGGTATATATAAAAATTTTATTTCTTATTATAGAAGAATTTGTGATTTTCAAATGTCTGGATAAATATAGGATGAATATTATTGATGTATTTGGTAAAAAGTATATTTTAAAATATTCATGTAAACGTTAGATAATTTATAATGTGAAATGATTTTCAAAAAATTTTCTGTTACACTTGTGATCTGTGATAAATTTAGAGTCTAATAAGATCAACTTGTTTTTAGTGAATAGTACAGTATGAATAGTAACATACCCTTATGAATAGTAAATCGGCAAAAAATTTATAAACTTCACCCATGAATGTCTAAATACAATTTAGACATCTTAAAAGTGAAAAAACGATCATAGTATAAGTTTTATTATTTTTGCAGGTCATAAATATTTTATTTAAAATTTTATTATTAATTTAATAATTTAAAATAAAAAATTTATTTTCATAAAATTTAATCATAAATTGTTACTTTGTTTTTTTATGGTTATACGATAATTTTATGGGACATTGATTACTTTTTCAAGGTGTTACAAAATAAGTTATAGTTTTAGAGTTCTTTTTTTAATAAATAATAATTTTATTTTAGAATTAAATTAAAAATATTTAGAAAATTATTTTCACAAAATGGAGTTCATTTTTTAATTCATAGCATCAATAATAGTTTAGGGTGATTTTTTGGGATTTTTCTGAAATAATTGAATTTTCAGTGAATAGTAAAAATACAGTTTTGAGTTTCATGTTATTAATGACATCATGGATGATGTAATAATGATGTTATCAATTGGGTCGACTTGTTAATAGTAAGATAAGCTATGATGTGTCTCATGTGGCCAATACCATAGTCAAATACCATGGGGAAGCCCATGGTTTTGCAAATACCACAGATGAGGTGTCCCATGAAAATTAATAAAATATTCCCTCATTTTTCCTATAAAAACCATTCCATTCACTCATTTATTTAATTCAAAAATCCTCCTAAAAGAAGTTATAGAATTTTTACCTCCCATGGATTCCTCCAAAGGTTCCCTCAAGCCACCCAAGGTCCCAACCTTCAAGCTTTCGAAGTTACTCTTCAAGGTAAGGGGACCTTCCACCCTCCTTTTTAGTCATGATTTCTGTTAAGTTATGTCTTCTAGTTTCTATATTTTTTATGTGGGGGTATGTTTTTATATATTCTTATTGATGTCCATTTCATGTTCAAATGATTACATACCCTTTCTTCTCTCATCAATTTATTTTATGAATTTTTATGTGATGTCGTTAGGCTGTCGAGTCTTCGTAAAAGAAATCGCGTCTTCTATTTTCTTTTAAGTTTCATTTTCATATGGAATTTCCTTCAAATTTCCATACCATGATCTTATATATTTTTATTCTGAACCCATATAGTATTATGAGTTTTTTATGAGTGGGTGAATCTTGTCACCTCTCTTTTCAACATTTTCTAAAACCATGTTATATAGCTGTTATGCTGTAGAATTTTCGTCTAAAAAACTCTCTCTTTTTTTCTAATGAAATTTTCTTGTATTATTTATGTGAATACCCAAATCTATTTTTATTTCCAAGGGTATCATAAATAAATATAATTGACCAATTTGATTCTATAATTTACATACATATAACCCTTACTCCCTTTCTATGGTTTATAAATGACATAACGATCATGATGTTAAGAACTTTTAAAACCTCACGATTTTGAAGTGAAACCCATTACTTTTACTATCTATGGGATATTTATAAAATGTTTGATTATGATATATGTAGATCACATTATTGTAAATACATATTAAGGTTTATTCCTGATATATTCCTAATGCATTGAGTAATGAATTGAATCTCTAGAGATGACAAGTTTCATGATACCTTGGTGAATAACCTTGGTAATTTTTATGACACCTTAGGGATGAACCTTGGTGATATGTTATTGAATGTCTAAATTAAATGATATAGCCACATATTCATGTTATGGTTAAAGTTATTATAATTATGAAATACATATACTTCCATTTCTCATGTCTTTCTGTTTTTTTTATCAAGTTCTTATTGATATCACAAGTAAACTAAATCCCTTATTTTCTTTACTAGGACTTCTTCTCACCCTTTCCTTTGATGTATGTATCCAGGTTATGAGATACAATAATTGTACTTTGTAAGAACTTATGATGAATCCCTACAAGTGGATTAGAATAAGGTTTTATGTTTTCATGTATTTTTTTCCAGATTTCCAAGACACTAGACTTTAAAGGTTCTCTATTTGTAAAATTTAATGAAAAGTTATATAATAAAAAGGGAGGATGCCATAGTTGGTATCAAAGGATAGTTTATTTATTTATGGAAATTAGGCTATGAAAACTTTAATAATAACAATATTGAAAAGTTTAAATATAAAAATACTTCCTGATATTTTGGTGAGTATTGAGTAAGTGGTTTATCAGTAAAATAAATCCCTGTTTGGATACAAGTAGCTAGAGGCGGCTCTGGAACAGATGTACCTAGGAGTGAAAACTCTGAAAAGGAGCTTCTGGATTGACTCGGGGTATCCTCGTACACGATAATGGGTCTTGCATTACTCTTGGTTATGAAACTCCCAGGGGGATATGTTTGGTTGATCATAAGTTTTTTATAAATCATTATGAAGGATTTATGGAGAAATGTAATTGTTTAAAGCATTAAGTTTTAAGACATAAAATACATTATGGTTAAAAGATTTATAAATCAAATAATTTTCTCACTAATGTTTTATTCTTTTAGAAAATTGTGGGCAATAGGAGGAACCATGCAAATGTTGACCGCAATGGGCCATGCGCTGACAACCCTTCCATGCTTGCCGGAATGGAAACTTTCACGTGAATGATAAACCAACCGACTCAAGTTATGGGAAATAACTTTAATCTAGCTGATAGACCAATCTCACTGTGAAGGGAACAACTTTCTGTTGAGTCCATTCTGCGTCAACATCCACCAACCTTCAGTGGATCTACTGACCCATTTATTTCTGAATAAGGGATCAGCTTTATTGAGAAGATATTTTATGTGATCCACTATCCAGAGCAAGAGAAGGTCACCCTAGATTTCTATCTCTTAGAGGGAGAAGCTGATCAGTGATGGGAACTAATTAAAAACACAAGTCCAAGAGTAGAAGTTGACTCTATGAAGTGGGGAGAGTTCAGAGGGATATTCTTCAACAAGTATTTTCCTCAATTGACGAGAACAAGAATAGAGAAGGAGTTTCTTGAGTTGAATCAGAATGAGAATGAATCCATGGGAAGATTCAGAATGAACTTCACAAGGCTTTCACATTACACCTCCAGATTTTTCATGGATCCAAATGGTAAGGTTGATAGATTCTTCAGTGGAATGATACCTCATCTGTAGAAGAATCTAGCCAACTGAGATTATGACAGCTATGATTAGATCACACGATGTGCGATGAAAGTCGAAATGGAGTTTGGTGAGATGTAATGGTCTCATAAATCCAATGAAAAGAAAAGATCGATGGAGGAAGACTTAGGGAGGAGCTTTGATCAGGGAAGAAGAGGCAAGAAATTACAACATCCCACATGTAATAAATGTGGGAAGAAGAATTCAGAGAACTTCCTACTTGGGAGCTTGAAATGCTAAAAGTGTGGAAGAGATTTCCATATCGCACAGAATTGTCGTAGTGAGGTGAAGCCACAACTTCACAAAAATAATGACAAAGGTAAGATGGTGAAGGCCCTACCTCATGTCCAGTTCTATACATGTGGAAAACTTGGGCACTTTTCCAATCACTATCCAAATCCAAGGACAGTGGAGGGGAATCACCATCAGCCTCATTATAGGCCAAGGGAGAAAGGTCGTGCATTTCCAATCACTACATCTAAAGTTGAAGTTCCAAATGATGTTGTGGTAGGTACAACAGTTGTTCTCTCAAACCTAGAAAGTACTTTGTTTGATTCTAGTTCTACACATTCCTTTATTTCCTCCAAGTATTCAAAGAATTTAGAATCAACACCCAATTTTCTAAAAGTAGAGTTACTATTCAAGACTCCAAGTGGAATTATCCAAGCATCTTCAGTGTTTAGAAACTCTATAATTTACTTTAGTGAGCACAACATTATCTCAAATCTAGTAGTCATTTACTTGTTAAAATTAGACATTAATCTAGGGATGGATGGGCTCTCAAAGTATAATGCTAAGATCAAATGCAGAATCAAGGAAATATCATTACTTTTGAATAGAAAAACTATAGTTATCTTCCAAGGAGGGATATCTCAACCTGATCTTTGTATAGAAGAACCTCCTATATCCTTTTTTATAGAGTTGATCAATGAATAAGAAGAGGTAAATGAGACTTTGAGGATAGAAAATGTACCTATAATCCAAGAATACGTTGATTTATTTATTGAGTAGTTACCTGGACCTCCCCTAGAAAGGGAGGTAGAGTTATCCATTGAACTCATACCTGGGTCTCATTTGATATCTAAGACCCCCTATAGGATGTAAAATGTGGATCTAGAATAATTAAAGAAACAACTCCAAGATATTTTGGATAAGGGGTTTATCTGAATGAGTGTGTCTCATTGGGGAGCACTTGTTCTCCTTGTGAAGAAGAAGGATAGATCGATGCGGGTATGCATTGATTATAGAGAACTGAATGACATCATAGTGAAGAACAAATACCCTCTTCCAAGAATTTATGACTTATTTGACCAACTTCATGGGGATAAATTCTTCCCTAATACTGATCTTTGATCTGGTTATCATCAATTGAGATTGGAGAAAAAAGATATTCCAAAAACTGCCTTCTAATCAAGATATGGGCATTATGAGTTTTTTGTTATGCCCTTTGGACTAACTAATACACCTTCTATTTTTATGGATTTGATGAATAGATTCTTTAAGGACTACCTTGATAACTTTGTGGTAGTTTTTATTGATGATATTCTGATATATTCCAAAAGAATCGAGGAGCATGAGGATTAACTAAGGCGTATTTTTCAAACTCTATGGAGGGAAAGGATTTTTTGAAAGCTCACCAAATATGAATTATGGTTGTAACAAGTTGCTTTATTGGGGCACATTGTGACCAATGAAAGAATCATAGTTGACCCTGCAAAGAAAAAAGTTGTAGAGGAGTGGCCTCAACCTATAATAATAACTGAGATTCATAGTTTCCTTGGTTTAGAAAGATATTATAGGAGGTTTGTGAAGAAAGTTTCACAACATTGTAATCCTGTATCCAAGTTAGCTTGAAAATGGGCCAAGTTAATCTAGAAAAAAGGAAAGTTTCAAAGAGCTGAATAAGAGATTGGTTACTACACCCATGTTAAATCTTCCCTCAAGTGGAAAAGGATTCGTTATTTTTAGCGATGAATCTCTGAAAGGGCTTGGGTGTTTCATCATTCAAAATGATAAAGACATTGCTTATGCATCTTGACAGTTTAAGACTCATGAAAAGAAATATCCTACGCATGATCTAGAGCTAGCTGCAGTTGTTTTTGCTTTGAATATATGGATTCTCTATCTTTATGGGGCGAAATGTGATATATACATAGACCATCAATGTTTGATGAATGTTTTCACACAAAAGGAATTGAATATAAGACAAAGAATATGGTTGGAAATTCTCTATGATTATGAATTTTCAATTCATTACCTTCCTGGAAGAGAAAACAAAGTCGCTAATGCCATAAAAAGGAAAGACCCAGTTGTTATTTCCATGATGAGGATTCAAAGAGATCCTTTGATCAATGAACTAGTAAATCTTGACATGAGAATTATAAGGGAGGAAATATAATCTGTAACACCTCGAGATTTTATGAAAAATATTCTTTTTAATTTCATTAATGTCTTGTGTTGTACGCTACACCAAAAGGAGCTTGCACAACACGCATCCTTGACTTGGCTTGCATTACATGCAATAAAGATCTTCCTCGATAGCGTGTGTAGTACGCAATACCGAGTTTCACTAAACGAGATATTATTATAATATTATTATGAACTAGCCATTATGAATAGTAATACCTGCTTTTTGAAATTTTATAAATTTTATTTTTCAAAATGTACTTCATTTTTGGATTCGGAATATCAAAATTAGCTTAGGGTGAAATTTTGGTACTTTTCAGATAACTTTCATATTCTGATGAATAGTGAAAATTACTAAATTTTAATTAAAAACAACTTTTTTAATCGAAATAATTAATAGTGATAAATTATTAATTTGAGTGGTTTTAAAGTATATTTAGAATATATTTTTACCATTTACTACAATTTTGTTCATTGGATGTAATTTCACATTTAAACCAGACATAAACAAGTGTCAATCTTTTGATAGTTATTATCTCTTAAGAACACGCTATTTGTTTTGAGGACGGGAATTAATTTTTAAATTAATTAATGAAACTGATATGTTTTGAATTTGGTAAAATAGACATCATTTTCGAATTCATAATATCAAATATAGCTTAGGCCTAATTTTTGGTATTTTTCTAGAAACTTTCATTTTTTGATGAATAGTGAAACCACTAAGTGGTAGTTAAAAAACTGAATTTATCATAAAACGTAATTTTACTGCTTTTTTGAGTGGAATTTAAAAAATATGAGAGATACGGTTAATATCAAGGACTAAAATGTCATTCAATGTGATGAAAATAATTTTTGGTGAATAGTAACTTTTTACTTTTTTTTACCACGGTTAAAAGTATATAGGATAATTAAGGGTAAAAGTGTTATTATTATTTCCCTAACACATGTATTAATTCTATTAGATAAGTTAAATTCGACCAAAAACAACCTTAGGAATAAAATATGACCATTTAGGCCCACTTGGATTAGATTAGGACATTTATTATTAATTTATTTAAAGAAGGGTTAAAATAGTTAAAATCAAAGGTTAGTAACTAAATCATTTTCAATATAGGGTTATACATAAGATAAATTCAACTATAAATATTAATTAGAAAGATAAACATATTTCCTACATAATTTTATTTTATTTTTAATTTTTAGACCTAAAATAATTTAATTTATTTATGACACAATGATGATGCAGTAATTATATTATTAATGAAATATTGACATAATTGATGTTATAAATACCCAAATAAATGTAATTTGATACTTTTTATGAATTCCACTAATTTTATAGGTTAATATGAAATGTTAGTATTGATTTGGTTAACGTTTTTCGAACTAATAATTCTGTTAGGATTTTTACAAAAATCAATTACCAAATAGTTTCAAAATTGATGTAAAATAGTTTTTAAAAACAAATATTATATTATTAATTGTTATTTTATTCCTAAAAATCTAATATTCGGCCAAATGACTTAGATATAGTTATATATATTAATAATAAATAGCTTTAGGTTCTTTTGGCTTGTTATAGTATGTTTATTAACCTTATAGTGTATGAAAACAAGAAGACATAGTAAAATAAAAATTATTTAACTTAAAGTTAAATCTAAATGATAAGGTTAAAATAGAATCCTAAACTTGTGTAAATTCTATTGTATGAGATTATTTAGACCCATAACCACCTTATCTTCGAAATAACTCAATTTGGAGCTATTGAAAACCTAATATGACTTTATAATAAAATAATATTTTTTGTTATTCCAAAGGAGCCCCTCTCCTCCCTTATAAAAGGGCACCACATCACTCTCTTCCTCACACCACTTTGACCCTCCAAGGTCGTCCAACCCCTGAAAAATTCTCTTCTCCACTTCCCTATAAACATCCTAGAGGTCTTGGTTCATTTCAAAGACCAATCTTAGTGCCCTAATAGGAGGTCTCAAAGAGGCGCTTCAAAGAAGAGGTAATGTCCGTTACCGATTCTTTCAACTTTATATCTTCTTACACTTATTCTTATTAGGTTGTTTCATTATGAAGTAATAAAATCAGTATCACTCATATACTGATATGTTATTATAAGTATAAAACAAAACTATTTCACCATCTATCCATCCTATGAAAAACGAAATCACCGCGCGTGCGTACGTACGTAATACCGTCTCCATGCCGTGGTGTAATCTATTTTCCACCACCACCTTACTTGGATGGGTATAATGGTGTAAATAATAACTATATATGATTATTGTAAAGTTATATTGATTCTGTAATAGTATACATACACTCCAATAAAATTCCATGATCTTGGGAACGATATCATTGCTCGTGAGTATGTACGGAATACCGTCTCCACGACGCGATGAGATTCATTCTCAATGATTAACCATTCATGAATAATTATAAAGTATATATAATAAGTAATCATGAAAAATATGACATAATAATGATACTATACTTATGTATATATATATGTATGTCATCCAATTAATTCCATTCAATTCAATGAGGAAACGAAAACAACATTCATGCGTACGTACGGCCTACCGTTTCCATGAACAATGTATTTCTTTCCATTTATCAATCTATTATATATATGTATATTCTGAATATATATTATATATAAATCATGTTTTATATTTTGTAATTAAGTAATCATGATCTATGTAATCATATGAATAATTACAAGTCAAAACACAGATGACAAATGAAACGATTTTACCCAAAACGCTCTTTAACATTGAATTTACAAAAGAACGGGTAATATAAAGTCATAAGTGAACCATATATGATATCATAACAATGAATATGATTATTTAATAAGTCAATGAAATTATTTAAATCATTATACAGGAGGTTTGGATACGTACGAAGCATATCAGACCTAAGGTAAGGGATAATTGTGCAAATCTCATTTTTTTATCCTATATTGCTTATACGCAAGTATTTACTGCGGTTATTGTTATCATCCATGTACACGTTTCATAAAACTGTTTTTATGTATGTTTAATGTCCTTTTTACCCATTTTTTTACTTTTACTACATGGTATGTATGAAATCTTTCTTTTACGAGGTACTTTGACTTTTCCGGAAAATGTATGAGAAGAATGTTTTTTTAACTTATACGGAACGAACGAATTTTTACAGTTTTATAAAACCTTATTTTCATGAATCTTCCTCCAAAATATTTCATGACTACTTTCAACAAAATCATTTTCATTTAAAATTGCATGACATTTTGTGAAAAGAGAGTGATTTTGAAGAAGAAAGGATATTTTCCTCAAGAATTCATTTCAAGTGTTTTATCAAAACCATTTTTCATCTAAGATGAAATTATTTCATATGTGTATGTTTCAAGTATCATTTATTTATGATTTACATGGTTTCACTTTCCTTATTATGGAATGATATCCATTTCTTTTATATGGATTATATAATGATGGGATGATGTTTGTGAAACCCATTTTATTTATTGGGTTATTATGAATGATGTATGTTTATTTTGTGGCACAAGTAAGAATGATTTAATTATGAGATGGGTGGGACCTATATCTCCCTCAAATGCATTGGGTAAAGATTTATATCTCATGAGATAGACATGGATGGAATGGAAAGTTAAACCGTTTCAGTAATACAGGACTGGAACGAGGAGTGAACTCTATTCAGAAAGGGACATTGTCCACTAAGATAGTCTTGGCAGCAATGCCTTGGCTACTATGGAAATAATATAATGTGCTTAATGGTTTCCAAAATTACATGTTTTATTCCCATGCTATTTTATCATGATTGATGTTCTCTTATGATATATGCCTTACGTACTTCCAAGATTCATGTCTATTTGAATATTTTGATGTTTAGATTTTATGTTCAAGTTTTTGCATTCAAATGTTTATGGATTTTTTTATGTTCTCTATATTTATCCTTACTGGGCATTTGAGCTCACCCCTTTTATGTTTTCTTTTCCCCAGGATATAAAGAATGGTTTTAGGTAAGAAAAAAAAGTGGAAGATCTTATGGGAGATGTTGAAGATCTTTTACCACAATTAGAAGATTATATTCTAAGTTTCTGGAGACACTAAACTATTACGATCCTTGTGTGTATGTTTTTGTTATGTATTAAGTATTACGCTAAAGTAATGTAATTTCCATGTACGTCAAGCTTCAAGTCCTTATATTTTGTATCAGAGGAAAGGTTTAGTCAACCTTTGGAAACTAGGATGCGAAAACGTTAGTGAGATCCCTAGAGATATTTCTAAGGTATGTCTAGGGATGTCCCTAAGGTTAAGTATAAGTATTGGTTATAGTCCTAAAATTATATTAATGATATTAGAATAAACATAAGATGTTAGATATTGAAGTTACTCTCCCTTTATTATGATTTTTTCCTCTCACACTATTCTTTTTGGGTTTTAGAAAATGGCTGGAAACAAGATGATTCACAATAATGGAGAATATTATGAACAATGGAATGATATTCTTCATCAGAAACCAAATGAAATGGGATTTCGAAGTCCAAACATCATTTTTATACCGAATCAACAATATCATAATATGATCAATATACTCAAATTTGGTAATTTTCCTGACTTGGCTAATAAGAGAAAGATGGAGTTTCATGATGATCATAGAGGAAATAAAGTTCAATTTCCCCTATGTAGATCATGTGGGAAGAGGCATCAAGGAGAATGTTTCAAAGGAACTGGAAGATGCTTTGGGTGTGTAAAAGAAGGACACAAAGCCAGTAAGTGCAAAGGAAAAGGTTCAGTTAACACCATGTATGAGGATAATGGTATTTCTACGACATCAACAATGGTTAAATGTTTTAAATGTGGAATGTATGGGCATTATGAAAACCAATACCCTAAGGGAAAGTCTCATGAAGAGAATAAATATGGTCATATGGGTAGTATTTATGTTGATGATGATGAAAAGACTAAAAATGATATGTGAGATGAAAGAATTGTTGAAGCTCGGTCAATTGTTTAAGAAGGTAGTGGAATGATTACATGTTTATCAAGTGTAATGTTGTATAAGTAATCTCATGGTACTATGGAATAAAGAGACATCTAATGATTGTTACATTGTTTTCTTTCCTTAAGTTTTGAAAGTGTATGATTAATGGTACCAGTAACCATGAAAGGTTATTCAGATATTTTTGGAAAGTATATGATATGCGCATAATGAAGGGATAAGGAGAAAATTAAATGTTTGATAGTATTCATGAGCTCATGACTGATATAAGGAGAAGGTTATATCATGGTTTGAGTATATAGAATTTTTGGATTTTGGAACGTGGAATGAGTTAACTTTTGACAGCATTCATGTTTTCACTAAGGTTTAATGGGTATTCATTTTTCAAGAGAATGCATGATTAAGGTATTCACATGATTGGAATATGACCAACAAGATATATGGGGGATAAATGATGGTATTCACATGCTTGGTTGAGGACATTTCAAGTAATCATTTTCTTTATAATATGATCTTGGACTGAAGTAATTTAGAGAAGCCTAAAGATTGGAATGGATTATGTTGGAAATAAGTTAGTATTGTTTAAGGATTGAAATTTTTTAGATATTACTGATGGTATGTTATAGTATTTTAGTTTTAGAAAAAGGAAAACCTGCAGGACAGGCGATAACCCATCACGTCGGAAAAGGCTGTGGGAATCGAACCCACAACCGAAGTGCGACTGGCCTTTATCGCCTACCACTGGCCTACAGGAAGTCTTTGTTTAGTAGAAACTAGTTTTATGATATATGAAGTATAAGTCCATTTTAGGAACCATATATGATTAATCTCACTATAGATGTACTTATGTATTTTTGATAACTTTTATAACCTTTTGTTTAAGACAGATGGAATGAAACATCATTCTATCACATGATCTTCTTACACTTCACAAATGACAAATTCAACTTCATTTCTTTAAGATATGAAGTGTAAATTGTCCAAATAACGACCAACGGTGAGACTGTACCAAAATCACAAAAGTATTTCTTCTAATTCCAATTTCATCAACTTTAGGGAAATGATCATGAAAACCAAAAATGTTGTCCTAGTGCTCTTATATCCAATGAATCAGATGGTACCTTAGATAGTCACAAATTTATGGCTTTTTGATTGTTGGCTTTTTCATAACCATTTTCTCTACCACTCTCCATCAGAACATGATGGTTTGATTTTTCTTCCATATCCATATTTTCACCTATGTTCTCCTATGTGAAAACCCAATGATGAGTTAATTTGGGTAACAGTTACGTTTCATACTTTACTTTTTAAAGCCAGGTTTTGGTATTCCTTTTTACAACGTGGGTTTCTATTAAAGAAATTTTCGAGTAGTAAACCATTTATAACCCCGAAGAATTTCGAGGGAGAAATTCATTTTAAGGGGGGTAGAATGTAACACCTCGAGATTTTATGAAAAATATTCTTTTTAATTTCATTAATGTCTTCTGTTGTACGCTACACCAAAAGGAGATTTCACAACACCCATCCCTGACTTGTCTTGAATTACACGGAATAAAGACCTTCCTCGATAGCGTGTGTAGTACGCAATACCGAGTTTCACTAAACGAGATATTATTATAATATTATTATGAACTAGCCGTTATGAATAGTAAGACCCACTTTTTGAAATTTTATAAATTATATTCTTTAAAATGGACTTCATTTTTGGATTTGGAATATCGAAATTAGCTTAGGGTGAAATTTTGGTACTTTTTGGATAACTTTCATATTCTGGTGAATAGTGAAAATTACTAAATTTTAACTAAAAACAACTTTTTTAATAGAAATAATTAATAGTGATAAATTATTATTTTGAGTGGTTTTAAAGTATATTTAGAATATATTTTTACCATTTAATACAATTTTGGTCATTGGGTGTAATTTCACATTTAAACCAGACATAAACAAGTGTCAATCTTTTGATAGTTATTATCTTTTAAGAACACGCTATTTGTTTTGACGATGGGAATTAATTTTTAAATTAATTAATGCAACTGATATGCTTTTAATTTGGTAAAATAGACATCATTTTTTAATTAATAATATCATATATAGCTTAGGCCTAATTTTTGGTATTTTTCTGGAAACTTTCATTTTTTGATGAATAGTGAAACCACTTAGTGGTTGTTAAAAAACTGAATTTTTCATAAAACTTAATTTTAACGCTTCTGTGAGTGAAATTTAGAAAATCAAAGAGACACGGTTAATATCAAGGACTAAAATGTGGTTCAATGAGATGAAAATAATTTTTAGTGAATAATAACTTTTTACTTTTTTTACCACGGTTAAAAGTAAATAGGATAATTAAGGGTAAAAGTGTTATTATTATTACCCTAACATATGTCCTAATTCTATGTGATAAGTGTAATTCGACCAAAAACAACCTTAGGAATAAAATATGACCATTTAGGCCCACTTGGATTAGATTAGGTTATTTATTATTAATTTATTTAAAGAAGGGTTAAAATAGTTAAAATCAAAGTTTAATAACTAAATAAATTTTAATATATGGTTATACATAAGATAAATTAGACTATAAATATTCATTATAAATATAAACCTATTTCCTACAAAATGGTATTTTATTTGTAATTTTTAGACTTAAAATAATTTAATTTATTTATGACACAATGATGATGCAGTAATTATCTTATTAATGAAATATTGAAATAATTGATGTTATAAATACCCTAATAAATATAATTTGAGACTTTTTATGAATTAAAATAATTTTATAGGTTAATAAGACATGTTATTATTGATTTTGTTAACTTTTTTCAAACTAATCATTCTGTTAGGATTTTCATAAAAATCAGTTACCAAATAGTGTCAAAATTGACATAAAATAGTTTTTAAAACAAATATTATATAATTAATTGTTATTTTATTCTAAAAAATCTTTTTTTCGGACAAATTACTTATATAATGTTATACATATTAATAATAAACAACTTGGGGTTAGTTTGGCTTGTTATAGTAAGTTTATTAACCTTATAGTGTAAGAAAACAAGAAGACACGGTAAAAGAAACATTATTTAACTTAAAGTTAAATCTAAATGATAAGGTTAAAATAGAAACCTAAACTTGTCTAAATTCTATTTTGTGAGATTATTTAGACCCATACCCACATTATCTTATAAATAACTCAATTTTGAGCTATTAGAAACTGAATATGACTTTATAATAAAATAATATTTTTTGTTATTCCAAAGGTGCCCCTCTCCTCCCTTATAAAAGGGCACCCCCTCACTCTCTTCTTCACACCACTTTGAGACTTCATGCTCGGAGAAACCCTGAAAAATTATCTTCTCAACTTCCCTAGAAACATCCTAGAGGTCCTGGTCTTCTTAAAAGACCAATTTTATTGACCTAAGAGGAGGTCTCAAAGAGGCGCTTCAAAGAAGAGGTAATGTCCATTACCGATTCTTTCAACTTTATTTCTTCTTCCACCTCTTATTCTTAGGTTGTTTCATTATGAATTAATAACATCAGTATCCCTCATATATTGATATGTTATTATAAGTATGAAACAACCCTATTTCACCATCTATCCATCCTACGGAAAACGAAATCACCGCGCGTGCGTACGTACGGAATACCGTCTCCACGCTGTGGTGTAATATATTTTCCACCACCACCTTACTTGGATGGGTATAATGGTGTAAATAATAACTATATATGATTATTATAAACTGATATTGATTATTTAATAGTATACATACACTCTAATAAAATTACATGATCATGGGAACGATATCATCGCTCGTGCCTACGTACAGAATACCGTTTCCACGACGCGATGAGATTCATTCTCAATGATTAACCATTCATGAATGATTATAAAGTATATATAATAAGTAATCATGAAATATATGACATAATAATGATACAGGATATATGTATATATATATATTTATGTCATCCAATTAATTCCATCCAATTCAATGAGGAAACGAAAACAACGTTCATGCGTACGTACGACCTACCGTCTCCATGAACAATGTATTTCTTTCCATTTATCGATCTATTATATAGATGTATATTATGAATATATATTAGATATAAATAATGTTTTATATTCTGGAATTAAGTAATCATGATCTATGTAATCATATGAATAATTACATGTCAAAACATTGACGACAAATGAAACTATTTTACCCAAAACGCTCTTTAACATTGAATTTACAAAAGAACGGGTAATATAAAGTCATAAGTGAACCATATATGATATCATAACAATGAATATGATTCTTTAATAAGTGAATGACATTATTAAAATCATTATATAGGAGGTTCGGATACGTTCGAAGCATATCAGACCTAAGGTAAGGGATAATTGTGCAAATCTCATTTTTTTATCCGAGATTGCTTATACGTAAGTATTTATTGGGGTTATTGTTATCATCCATGTACATGTTTCCTAAAAGTGTTTTTATGTATATTTAATGTGCTTTTTACCCATTTTTTACTTTTACTACATGGTATGTATGAAATCTTTCTTTTACGAGGTACTTTGATCTTTCCGGAAAAAATACGAGAAGAATGTTTTTTTAACTTATACAGCACGAACAGATTTTTATGGTTTTATAAAGACTTATTTTCATGAAGCTTCTTCCAAAATATTTCATGACTACATTCAACAAAATCCTTTTCTTTTAAAATTGCATGACATTTTGTGAAAATAGAATGATCTTGAAGGAGAAAGGATATTTTCCTCAAGAATTCATTTCAAGTGTTTTATCAAAACCATTGTTCATCTAAGATGACATTATTTCATATGTGTATGTTTCAAGTATCATTTCTCTATGATTTACATGGTTTCACATTCCTTATTATGAAATGATATCGATTTGTTTTATATGGATTATATAATGATGGGATGATGTTTATGAAACCCATTTTATTTATTGGGTTATTATGAATGATGTATGTTTATTTTGTAGCACAAGTAAGAATGATTTCATTATGAGATGGGTGGGACCTATATCTCCCTCCAATGCATTGGGTAAAGATTTATATCTCATGAGATAGACATGGCTGGAACGGAAAGTTAAACCGGTTCAGTAATACAGGACTGGAAGGATGAGTGAACTCGATTCAGAAAGGGACTTTGTCCACTAAGATGGTCTTGGCAGCAATTCCTTGGCTACAATGGAAATAAAATAATGTGTTTAATGGTTGCCACAATTACATGTTTTATTCCCATTATATTTTATCATGATTGATGTTCCCTTATGATATATGCCTTACGTACTTCCAAGATTCATGTCTTTGCTGAAGATTTTGATGTTTAGATTTTATGTTCAAGTTTTTGCATTCAAATGTTTATGGATTGTTTTATATTCTCTATGTTTACCCTTACTTGGAATTTCAGCTCACCCCTTTTAGGTTTTATTTTCCCCAAGATATAAAGAAAGGTTTTAGGTAAGAAAAAAAGGGGAAGATCTTATGGGAGATATTGAATATCTTTCACCACGATTAGAAGATTATATTCCGAGTTTCCAAAGAAACTAAACTATTACGATCCTTGTGTGTCTGTTTTGGTTATGTATTAAGTATTCCTCTAAAGTAATGTAATGTCCATGTACGTCAAGCTTCAAGTATCTACATAATCAACCCTAACCCAAATGATTTATCAACTGTCATTACTAGAGAAGTTCAAGAAAGCTCTGAAATAAGTTCCTTTGTTATAGAAAAAGTTTGATGTTGTGAAGGATGGGCAGTTTATTGAGTTCAATATTGATTAAGAAGGTGTACTGAAATTTCATACAGGACTATGTTTTCCATCTATTCTAGAAAAAATAAGGATCTGATGGATGAATCTCATATAATTACTTTCCCTATACATCTTGGAATCACAAAGATGTATAGGGACCTTCGTGATGTTTATTGGTGGGATAATATGAAAAGGTAAATTGCTGACTACACTTCAAGGTGCTTGGTATGTCAGCAAGTGAAGCTAGAGCAACAACTTCCTAAATGGGTATTGCAACCACTAACTATATTAGCATGTAAGTGGGACAATATCACTATGGACTTCATCACTAGTCTCTCGAGAACATTCAAAGAAAACTACGTGATATGGGTTGTTGTGGATTATCTCACCAAGACTGCCCATTTTATATCCATTCGATAAGATTTATCTCTTGATCAACTTTCCAATATTTACATGAAGGAAGTGGTAAGGCTGAATGGAGTTCTACTTTCAATCGTATCTGATCGTGATCCAAGGTTCACATCAAAATTCTCAAGAAGTCTCCGACATACTCTGAGCATTGAATTGATTTTCAGTACGACCTATCACCCCTAAACTGATGGCCAATCTAAAAGGACTATTCAGACACCCGAAGATATGCTGAGAACATGCTCAATGGAATTTAATGGTGGATGGGATCAACATCTCCCTTTAGTTGAGTTCTCTTACAACAATAGATTTTACTCGAGCATTCAAATGGCACCCTATGAAGCTTTATATGGTAATCATTGTAGAACCCCTACTTTTGGCATTAATATGGTGAGATAAAGCTTCTTGGGCCTGATCTTGTGCAAGAGATGACATAAAAAGTTCATGCCATCCAACAACACATTAAGTCTGCTCAGAGTCGGAAAAAGAGCTATGTCGACAACCGTCGAAGGGACTTGGAGCTTGATGTTGGTGACAATTTATTTATTCTAATTTCATCTTGGAAGAGATTAATGAGGTTTGGGAAGAAAGGGAAACTCATCCCTAGGTATATTGGCTCCAATGAAATCCTTGATTGCGTAGGAGCAGTGGCCTATCAGCTTTCACTTCCTCCTAATCTTGCAAAAGTTCATGTTGTCTTCCACATATCCCTCTGGAAGAAGTACATACCCGACCATCCATATATAAAAAATCTATAGTTGGTACAAGTAGAACATGACCTCTCTTATTAGGAACAGCCAATAGAGATCTTGGATCATAGAGACAAGGTTCTACGCAACAAGACTACCCACCTTGTTAAGGTGTTGTGGAGGAACCACCAATGAAAAGAAGCTACATGGGAACCAGAGGAGTGTATGAGGTAGAAGTACCCACACCTTTTCTCTTCATAGGGTATGAGTTAAAATATCAAGGATGAAAGTTTTTAAGGGGGGAAGAATGTAACGACCCGAACTTTGGAATAATGTTAGTTTCCTAAATTTGTGTGTTATTTTATTTTATACTCCACAAAACTATATTATTTAATTAATGAAGTGAGTATAATTAAATGAGACCATTGGGTTTCTACTTTTATATGACCGTTGGTCAATATTACCATTGGAAACTAAACACTTTACATTAAAATTATTGTTTATAAATACAAGTGATCTTGGTTAATACAGAAAGAAGAGTCGATGGCCTTATCCCATAGACACGGGTCGTACGAAGCCCATCTGTCAGGGCATGGGAAGGAGGTATTATCTCTAGTATTTTATCTAGATCAAGCACAAGATAAGATTTAACATGTGAAGCTTGAACGAAATTTCCTAAGGGAGAAGTTCAAGATGATATCAATCACCACTCATGGAATGTTTTCTGAGCCGCCCCAAGATTATATCACCATAGCACACCATACACTTAGGTCCTATGCAGGTGTTATAAGAGTATATGTAACGAGGCCTTAGATACTCTTTGTAATCCCTTAGTATAAATAAAATTTTTATTTCTTATTATGGAAAAAATTTGTGATTTTCAAATGTTCGGATAAATATAGGATGAATATTATTGATTAATTTTGTAAAAAGGGTATTTTAAAATATTCATGTAAACTTTAAACAATTAATAATTTAAAATGATTTTCAAAAAATGGTCTTCTACATTTGTGATCGGTACGAAATTTAGAGTATAATAAGATCAACTTGAGTTTTTAGTGAATAGTAAATCACGAATAGTAACATACCCTTATGAATAGTAATGAATAGTAAATCAGCCAAAAAAATAGAAACTTCACCCATGAATGTATAAATACAATTTAGACATCTTAAAAGTGAAAAAACGATCATAGTATATGTTTTGTTACTTTTTGATGGTCATAAATATTTTATTTACAATTTTATAATTAATTTAATAATTTAAAATAAAAATGTATTTTCAAAAAATTTAATCATAAATTGTTACTTTATTGTCTTATGGTTATATGATAATTTTACGGGACATCGATTACTTTTTCAAGGTGTTACAAAATAAGTTATAGTTTTAGAGTTGTTTTTTTGAATAAATATTGATTTTAATTAAAAATTAAATTAAAAATATTTAGAAAATTATTTTCATAAAACAGTGTTCATTTTTAAATTCAGAGCATTGATTTTAGGTTAGGGTGTATTTTTGGGATTTTTCTGAAATAGGTGAATTTTCCGTGAAGAGTAAAAATATAGTTTTGAGTTTTGGGTGTTTAATGACATCATTGATAATGTAATCATGATGTAATCAATCTGGTCGACTTGTAAATAGTATGTTATGCTAGGAGGTGTCCCAAGTGGATCATACCATGGGAAAATACCATGGGAATGCCCATGGTTTTTCAAATACCACCGATGAGGTGTCCCTTGGAAATTAATTAAATATTATCTTATTTTCTCTATAAATTCCAAGCCATTACCTCATTCATTTCATTCAAAAATCCTCCTCAACGAAGTTATAGTATTTTTAATTCCCAAGGATTCCTCTAAATGTTCCCTAAATCCCCCCGAGGTCCCAACCTTCATGCTTTCAAATTTACTTTTCATGGTAAAGGAACCTTCTACCCTCCTTTTTAGTCATGATTTCCTTTAAGTTATGTCTTCCAGTTTCCATATTCTTATGTGGGGTATGTTTTTATATATTATTATTACTATCCATTTCATTTCCAAATGATGATAGACCCTTTCTTATCCCATCAATTTATTTTCTGAATTTTTAAGTGACGCTGTTAGGCTGCCGAATTTTCGTAGAAGAAATCACATCTTCTCTTTTCTTTCGAGTTTCATTTTCATATGGCATTTCCTTAAAATATCCATACCATGATCTTAATTGTTTTTATTTTATACCCATACTTTATTATTAGTTTTTTATGAGTTGGTGACTCTTGTCCCCACTCTTTTCAATGTTTTCTAAAACCATGCCATATAACTGTTATGCTGTAGAATTTTAATCTAAAAATATCTCTCTTTTTTTCTAATGAAATTCCCTTGTATTATTTATATGAATACCCAAATCTATTTTTATTTCAAAGGGTATTCATAGATACATAAAATTGATCTATTTGATTCTGGAAATGACATACATATAACCCTCACCCCCTTTCTATGGTTTATCAATGACACAACAATCAAGATTTTAAGAACTTTTATAACGTCACGATTTTGAAGTGAAACCCATTTCTTTTACGTTCTATGAGTTATTTAAGAAAATTTTGATTATGATCTATGTGCCCCACATGAATATAAAGACATATTAATGGTGCGCCTAGATATTTCTCTAATGAATTGGGTATATAATTTAATCTCTATAGATGATAAGTTTCACGATACCTTGGTGAATAAACTTGGTAAATTTTATGAAACCATGGGGATGAACCTTGGTGATATGTTTATGAATGTATAATTAAATTTTTTAGCCACATATTCATGTTATGGTTGATTTTATTATCATTATTAAAGGCCTCTAATTCCATTTCTCATGTCTTTATGTTTTTTATCAAGTTCTTATTGATTTCACATGTAAACTTAATCCCTTATTTTCCCTACTGGGCCTTCTGCTCACCCTTTCCTTTGATGTATGTCTCTAGGCTATGAGATGTAATAAATTTACTTAGGAAAATCTTTATGATGAATCCCTATAAGTGGATTAGAAGTATCTTTTATTTTTTTATGTATTTTGTTCCTGATTTCTAAGACACTAGACTTTAAAGGTCCTCTGTTTGTAAAATGTAATGAAAAGTTATGTAATAAAAAGGCATGATTCTATATAGGGTCTCATCAAGTGTTCCATAATAGTATCCCAAAATAATAAACAAAATATTTCTTTAAATTTTATTCAAAACATACATTGTTGTAAATTTTCATATTTAAGAAAAAAACAATATTTTCATTTCAAATTATGGAAAACATTTCAAACATTGATTAAATTAACATTTTATATAAAAAAGTTTATATAAATAACTATGTATGAGTAAAATGGTTTCACAGTAATTGTTATATATATATATATAAATCACAATAAGCAACATGGTCATCTTAGTTATGGTATGATAGTGTGTAGTTATGAAATCCTTACACACCACATATCAATGTTCATAGAAATATGTGTACACACATCCCTCAGGCTTATGCCGAATATGATCCATCAACATCTCATTGAGGATAAGATATGCTGAAATAGGTTTTCGTTATAGTTGTAATCATAAATATATTTATAGGGAATTACCATCCCAGTGTTCTTGTCCCAAATAACACACTAACTATCGTGGCTTACATGTTCCCAATAAATCAATCAAAAATGTGATTTATATTCAAATCATTTCAAAATAAAATTTCTTCATTTTCTGTTTAAATATTCCAATTTCATTCCAAAAACCCAAATATTGGGGTTTTCATCATTTCATTAATTTTCAAACCAAAACTAATAATATATTTTTTTCAATTAAATTTAATCCATTTTCCCTAAAAATAAATTCAATAATCCATCAATTTCAAAATAAAACCCAATATCCAATTCAATTGGAATTGAGGGTGTTTTCAAAAATTCATACCATATAAATTTAAATCCTAATTTAAATCAAAATGTGATTTTCATAAATAAATTGAATAAAATTCAGAACAAAAATAAATTAAAGTTTTAATGAATTTAATTTTTTTAATATAACCACCTACCATTCTCAGTAAATCAAAACATTCCACAAAAAAATTGTAAACACAAACAAAGGCACAACAAATAAAAGAACTCAACCTAGAATCAGGATTCAACAACAATAAGTTTTTATATATCAATCCCAATATGATCTACCAAACACCAAAGAGTAAAATAGAGAGAGATAGAGGATGTAGGGAGATGGATTACCTAGAGAGATGAAATGCAACCAATACAATGCTCAATCACTAAATAGATGATCCATTGGGATTGGTGGTCACCAAACTTTCCTAATAATGGATATTTGTTTAAAGGGAATGAAACCTAGAGGAATGAAATGATTCTTTTAGCCGAGTTGCCTATTTTAAACAAAAACTTGGGATTTAACATGGTGTGTATTCCAATTACACATCATGTAATTGTCGAGTCCCATATATGCTGAAACACCCATATCATTTTTAATAAATGGCTGTTTTTTTACATGGAGTGTATGTAGTATACAACATGTAACCTTTTCACACTGCATAACCATTTCACAACATCTACCAGTCAATGATTACACATCATGAAATCCCATTACACAGTGTATAAATTCATAGAAGACTATAAAAAATGCATGTTTTATACTGATAATTAAAAAAATCCCTAACTTTACCATTATAGGTATCCTCCCAATTACTTATCGACCTTTCCCAAAAAAAAGGAAAATGGAAAGAAAAAATGTTTAGAAAATACCTGAGTGAAAGGTAATGATGAGTTACGACCTCCCCACCATAAAAATTTTCTATCCCCATAAATCCTTTCAAGAGGTTTCTATATCAAAAATGTGACTCCTTTTCTCTCTCATGAGTGCCTCATGCTCCCATGTCTCAAGAAAATCATAACCATGCTTCCATATCACTCTAACCCAAATTTATCATCCTCCCATGAATTACCTTTGCCTCAGAATAAAAAAATTAACTGGATGACCAGTCACAGAAAATTATAGCTCAACATCAAAATCACTCCAACTCATGAAATGAGTTGGATGAAAAAGATAGTTTTGTAGCTTCAATACGTAGAAAACATTATGTATAGATGTCAAATTTGGTATAACTGTTAGATGTTAAGACAATTTTCTCATCTTATCAGCATCCTTAAAATTTCCCATGAAATGAGGAGAAATCTTTCCTTACCTCCCAAGACGTCGATGGCCTAAACGAGGTGAAAAATTCAAGAGATCCTGGTCACAAACTAAAATATCCAAAGGCCTTTTCCAATGATCAACATAAGATTTAAAATGGATTTTTTTCATTAACATCCTCTAAAAAAGTGATTTTATCTTTTCTATCATCTATTTAACCAATCTTATCCCAACCTTGGATATTTAACCAATTTTCAACAAAAACAATAGATATTTACATGGTATGCCATAAAATGACTCATAATGATCAATTTTAATAAAAAACTGGTAACTATTGTTATAATAAAGATCAACCATCCCCAAAAGTTCATCCCAAGCACCATTGAAATTGATGATGTAGGAAAAAGTAATATCCTATAGATTTTGAATAGCCCTCTATGTATGGATATCCATCTCTAGATGGTATGCTGTACTCAAATGAACATGAGATCCTAGTGAATTCTGTAGGCCCCTCCAAAAGGGAGAACTGAAATGGGGATCCCTATCAGAGATTATATAATATGAGACTCTGTGAAAATGAACAATTTCTATCACATAGGTATTTCCCATATCCTCACCTTTCATTTTATCATGAATGATTATAAAGTGAGATGATTTAGTTATCATATCAATCATAACCCATATATAATTATTCTTTATATAGGTACATGACAAACCAAATAAAAATTTTATAGAGATCTCATCCCACTTATAAATTGGCACTAGAAGTGGATGAAGTAACCCCAGTGTCTCTCATGATCGAACTTGAGCTGTTGGCAAGTATAGTAGTGCAAAAAAAATTAAATGATGTATCATCTCATACTTGGGCACCAAAATCATCACCATATGTCATAAAAGATCTATTTAGTTCGTGGTTTCAATACCATTAGGAATTATAGAAACCACCAATATAGATTTTCTCATAGGCAACAGTATCAAGAACCATTTATGAAAACATAGCACACCCTCTATGAAGAATGACCACTCAGTGATGGTCTCTCAATCATAAAGAGAGTCTCTAATTCTATAGAATTCATCATCAAGATTATATTCTTGAAGAAACATATTTAGAAGAGTGTAGACCAACTAAACACTATCCAAGATAGCCTCATCCCATTTTTCTCTAACTCCAATATAAAATGGCGTAAAAAGAGACATCAAGTTGAAGTCTTCTTATGATTATTTCATAGACTGGGTTATAAGTTTCCCTCTTAATGTATCAACAATAACATTACCTTTCCCCAAGGTATAAGAAATATTTAAATTGAAAGATTTTAGGTAATACACCCAATGAATCTGGATAAGATTCCAACATTTTTGACAAAATATATAACTTAAGCACTTGTGGTCTGAATTCATAGCAATTTTTTTGTGAAAATGTAATTAGACCAAAATTTATGTTCTTGTATAACAGATTAATGTTCAATTTCATGGGTTGGGTAATTATTCTCATGTAGTCTATGTTGTTGAGAGACATATGCAATGACATGATCACCCTTCATAAAAACACATCCAAAACCTAAACCTGTTGAATCAAAAAAGACCACATAGCCTTGTCTAGCCTTAGGGAGAGTCAATATTGATGTTGGAGTCCAAAGTCATTTCATCTCAACAAAAGAACTCTGACATTACTCATCCCAAAAAAACTTCACTCCTTTCGGAGTTAGAATAGTCATCAAAGAAGAAGAATTCCTGAAATCCTTTAGGAACTGATGATAATATCTAGCTAAACCCAAGAATATTCAAATCTTGAAAACATAACAGGGTTATTCCCATGTAATAAAAACTTTTAACTTCTCAAGATAAACTGAAATACCATGTTCTGAGACTATGTGTCTCAACAAATTTACTTCCTAAATCATGAAATCACATTTCTATAGCTCGAAATAAAGTCAGTGATTTCTCAATAGTTGCATAACTACTATAAAAAATTCGCATGATCCTCCTGAAACATAGAGTAAAATAGAATTTCATCAACAAAGATCACCATGAAAATATAAATGTACTCATGGAACTTCCAGTTCATTAAATCAATAATTACGGTAGGATCATTGGTTAGAATAAATGGCTTGACAAGGTACTTATAATGGCCATAAATTCTATGGATGATGATTTTCTGAATGTCACATTCTTTGATTCTCAACTGGTGAAAACCTAATCAAAGATCAATCTCTAAGAAACACTTAATGATTTTTAACTAGTAAAAAATATCATTAATCCATGGTAACAGATGCTTGTTATTTATCATGACTCGGTTGAGTTTTTGGTTATCAACACGTAGCTGAATTGTTCCATCATCTTCATTAGAAAAGATAAATGGTGTCTCCCAAGGTGCCACAATTGGGTTTATAAATACTTTATCCAAAAGATCATCCAATAGAGTCTTTAATTCGTTCATTTCATCTAGTTACATTTAGTAAGAAGGAATAGAAACTTGTTGTGTAAAAGGCACTAAATCAATAGAAAAATCTACCACTCTTACTGGTGGAAAAGTAGAGAAGTTAGAAAGAAACATATCGGGAAACTCTATGTTTACCATATAGATATCACCACTCAAATATGCCCACTTTAGATCAAAATCAAACAGTAAACTACTTTCCCTAACTCTGTATAAGATGGTCTATCTCTACTTAACCTCATGTCCCACTCTCCCTGAACGATACGGTACACCCCATTTAGTGAAGTAAATGAGACCCATCCAAAATAACAATCAATTTCGGATTTATTAACATTGAGCCAATCCATCTAAAAAATTAAATCAAGAGGTTTCATTCCATGAAATAAAAAAACCCAAGAAAGCTCGATCTATGATAAAGAGAAAACATAAAAAGGACAATAAAAACACATTCTCTATTTGTTTCAAGGGGTGTAGTAATATCCATCACATATGATAAAATATCAAAAGAAGGATTTATAATATTTTAAACATGAGTTGATATAAATGAGTGAGATAATCCGATATCATATAAAATATTCAATAAATATGAAGTTATAATAATGATGCCTCTTATAGTAGCTGGACCCATATTTTCTTCCTCTAGAGACTCTACCATTGTGTGAAGACGCTTCATTCCACATGCTTGTGGCTCGAAACCTATAGATATTGAGGCATACAATTTCACCCCAGTACTTTTTGGTGTTAATGAGATAGTTCAACTATGTGGAGTAGAATAGATATAGCATAAATTGTTCAAGTGTCCTAAATGACCAAAAGAGAGGCATATCATGGGTGCCTTAGTCCAAACACATTTCTAATTCCCAGGATTTCCACACTAGAATCAAGTTAGAGGGATTCTTCTAGGATCTCTAGTAGGTATTGAAGAACCCCACAATCAAGATACACCACCGGACTCATCACACTTTATATTTCCTTTAGAGGAACTCGCTAAACTGCCACTAGAATAAAAAAGAACTCCATCCAACACTAACTTACCAGCTAGATCTAGTTCGACCATGAATGCCTTATCCATTATGTCTGTATAGAAAGAGAGCTGCAGTAACTAACCCATGAAAAAATATCATATCAAAGAAACATCTTGAACATTTGAAAAATCATATTCTCATTCGATACAATATTAGGTACAAAATGCACAAGCTTAGATAATCGGTTCACATGTTCTATCATGGTTATATTACCCTGCTTGAGTTTGAAAACTTCCATATCCTTAGTTAGAACCGTAGATTCTGGATAGAACTAGTACGTGGAGAGAACCTTAAAGTACTTCCACTATAAACCCTAGAGCTTCTTTATCCTCACAATCAAGTCCCACAATATCCTTCCAGATCTCTCCAGCTTAAATGTAATACACTTTACCTTAATAGATTCATGAGTTTCTTGAAAATCAAAGAAAATATTTATATCTCTCATCCAATCCTAATCCTCTTGAGGGCCATTAGAGACTTGGAAAGATGGTGGTCTCTGATGAAGTAAATCCTAAGCACGATTTCAAGATTTATCCCTATGAGGTTCAACAACTGGAGCCTGAACAAGAATGGTTGCAGGTGCCTTTCCCAAAGCTCGGGAATCACACATAACAACCTCAACCAGATTTTGGTATGTGGGAGGATTTTATCTCTATGTTTCATCAATATATTCCACTTGTATCCAATCCCCACATCTTTTTAGAGGCATGATACTTCAAAACATTAGAAAAAACATTGATAACATCAGAAGATTAATCAAATCAACAACTCAAATAAAAGAAAAAAGTAAATTAATCCCATAATATAGATGAAAATGACCTGGATGTCAATGTATCAAATCAAAATAGGATGAAATAATAGAACTAATCATCCAGATGACATTCCAAAACCAGCTGTGGTGACTTAATGCTCATTACGATGAGATATGGCCATGAAATCAGACATAACGATCTCTTAATCCCCAAAAATATATTCTAAACTGCATATTAACATCATGGAAAGATGATCAACCAACAACTATGATACCACTTTTTCAAAAACAAGCCTGGATACCCCAGTACCTTGATAGCCGACCAAGAAATGACATGGCCCAAAGGGCATTCCTAATCCCCATGGGTTGGTGACTAGCACTTGGAATACTATAATATAAAATATGGAATGAATTTTACAAAAAAAGAAAGAAATAGATACATATCAGTATGCTTAAAAACACCCAAAGGAGAAAGTAATGGAAACCAAATAGTACATCACCAAAGTACCATAAATAGACAAGAAAAACCCAAACATCCCAAATGTTTTAACACTAAAAACCCAAAGGTACAAGAAAATACATATCCTTATATAGGTTCTTCCATTTACTCAAACCTGGAAAAAGATAATCTAAAAATGCCTAAAGGAAAATGTAGGGAGTAATTAAAAATCCCATCAGGGTATCACCAAGTGTTCAATAATAAGATTCCAATAATAAAAAAAATAATTATTTCAATTTTAATCAAAACAGGCATGGAAGTACATTGTAATATTTAAGACAAAACATTATTTTCATTTCAAATGATGGAAATCATTTCAAACATCAACTAACTCATTTTTTTATATAATTTAGTTTATATAAATCACTAGGCATGAGTAAATTTGTTTCAAAAACGTTGGAATATATATCAAAATAATCACAAAATGAAACATGCTCATCTTCCTAGTGATAAGATAGTTTTTAGTTATGGAATCCTAGGACATATCATATTAGTCATCACAGTAATATGTGTACACACATCCCTCAAGATCTGGCCAAATAGGACCCATCAAGGACAATATTGGACATAATAGGTTTTTGTTAGTGTTGTAATCGTCAATCCATTTCTAGGTAATTACTACCCCTATGTGATATTCTTAAATAACCCACAAACTACCATGGCGTACACGTGTTCAATCAATTAATCAATAATAGGAAAATTATTTGAAATTAGTTCAAAATATTATTTCCCCATTTCAAGTTTCAATATTATAATTTAATTCCAAAAACCAAAACATGGTTTTTTATCATTTCATGCCTTTTCAAACCAAAACCAATCATAGTTTTTATTAATTAAATTTATCCCATTTTACCCTAAATCAATTTAAAATCCATCAATTTTAAAACACACCCTAAACTCTAATTCCATTGGAATTAGGATTTTTTTAACCAAAATACCTACCATAACAATTTAAATCCCAAATTCCATAAAATTTCAGTTTTTGATAAAGAATTTAAAAACAATTCAAAACAACAAACAATTCTTGGTTTAGTCAATTGGTCAATAAAAAATAGAACCACCTACCTTTGTCATGAAATCACAACATCCCATAACGAGACTTCCCACCAAGAATGAAGTCACATAAGATATAAGAACTCAACCTAGAATCAATATTAAACAAAACATAGTTAAGATAAATCAATCCAAAGATGATCTATCAAACCCCAAAGAGGAAAAGAAAGTGAGATAGAGGAGATAGGGAGATCGCTTACCCAGAGAGATGAACCACAACTAACACAATGACCAATCATCGAACATATGATCCAGATGGATTAGAGGTCACCAAAATTTCCTTGGAATGGATCTAGGTCAAGAGAGAAGGAAACCTAGAGGAATAAAATAATTCTTTCAACTAAATATAATTTTTAAAACTGACACTCAATATTTACACAGCGTGTGAAGTTATTACACGTTGTATAATTGTAGAGTCCCATATATTCTAAAAAACTTATTACATTTTTATTAAAATTATGTTTATTAAAATTTATATGAAATTTAGGTAGTACATGACATGTAACCTTTTCATGATGTATACCCACTTTAGGAAATCATCCAAGTGATAATTACACATAATGTAATCCCATCACATTGTGTGTGAATCCCTAGAAGACTATAAAAACTGCATGTTTTATACTGAAAATTCCAACCTATCTTTGACTTCACTATTATAGGTATCCTCTCAATTCCTTATTGTCCTTACCCAAAAAATGAAAAGGGAAAACCAAAACATATTTTATAACGTACCTAATAGAAAGGTAATAGGGTGTTACAATGAGATCCATAGTTTCTTTCTTTGGATGGATATTATTAGCGATTTTTTGAGAATTTTTCATGGATATAGAATCCACTCACCAAGTTAACTCGAAAGGGAGACAAGTACTTTGGATGGATAAATGTGAGAAATGTTTTAATAAATCGAAGAGAAATATATTTAATATACCTATTATTACACTATCCAGTAGTGGATATGGGGTTTTAATTTATAGTGATGCATAAAAAATTTGTTGAGATGTGTCCTCATGTAAAATAATATAATTATATATTTTAAATCATGATAATTGAAATTCTATGAGAAAAATTACCCAACTCATGATTTAGAGTTAGATTTGGTAATTTTTTGATTAATGGTATAGAGACATTATACTGCAAACAGGTTCAGGATCAGAGCAAGCCTGACCCTAAAACAAATTTATTAAAAAACCAAAGAGTGCGACAAAGAAGGGGGTTTCCACAAATGGGTATAAGAAACACCAAGAACATCCAAGTCAACAAGATAAGAGCAAAAATCAAGAGTAACAAAAGACTATCCTGAGGATGCCTCCAAAACAAACCTCTTTGATAGAGCATCTGCAACCTGGTTGGCCTCTCTGAAAACACGAGTGAACTGAATATGAATGTGCTCAATCATTTGAAGGAATTCAATCCAGAAAGGGAGGATTTTCCATGGAAGAAATCTGGATCGAGATTTGAGAATGTGCACTGTAGTGGTGGAGTCAGATTCCATCCAAAGATGTCGCCAGCCATAATGATTGGCATACCTGATCACTTTAATAATAGCCCACAACTCAGCCTAAATTGCTATAACATGACCAATGTAATGGAAGAAGCATACTTTGACAAATACTCAGTAAGTGCGGAAGACACCACCATAACCAGAGGGACCAGGCGCACCCGATGCTGCCCCATCCACATTCACCTTCATCTAGCTTGCAATTGGTGGGATCCATCGTGTTGACTTCAAGAGAAGAGGTTTCTTGGCACACCCTCTAAAACCAAAGTATTTGATAATAAGAAATTCTGATAGCTCATTTTTCATTGTACCATGATGTAGCTTAGAAGAAATCATAACATCCTGGTAAATAGAATTAATTCCTGCCTGAAAGGAGGGGCGTTGGCCTTCAAAAGCAACACCATTTCGTGCCTTCCATAAAACTAAGAAAGTACTAGCAGTGGCAGTTAAAATCATAGCACCTGCTTGCTCACTCAGCTTAGTGTGCTATATATATTTGAGAAGATACTCATAGCCTCTCATGTCTATATGAATGTCAAACACATCCTTCAGATGTAACCAAAACCTGCATGAAAAAACTGCAGGATATGAAAGTGTGATTAAAAGCTTCTTCTTCCCGCATGCAAAGATAGGAAATAGAAGCAACGATAATTCCCAATTTATGCAGCAGTTCTTGTGTAGGAAACCATCCCTTACACATCCTCTATAACAGCATGTAACTTGAGGGGGAAATAAAAGCATTGTTGAAAGCTTTCAGCCAAGCAGGAGTGCTGGAAAATCCAACACATTAATGCTTGTAGAACTCCCTTGATGAGAAGCTGCCAATAAAGTTGGGGGTCCAAATTAGAGTGTCAGTATCACTAAAAATGTATCACTGGATTTTAGACTTTATATCCATAGGGATACATCCATTGAATTCATCCAACTTAAGTGCATTAGCAACTCAAAGCTGATGCATGGACATGGGAACATTTATCACAGCATTTAAAGGTTCACCAAGCCACGGGCTGGACCAAACATTCAAGTCCGAATGCTTGAAAACCAACCATTATGAGCAGGTCATAATCTGATGATATACATTCTTGATAGCAGACCAATTGGATGATAAGACATGCAATGAATAACCACTTTCCAGTTTTTGAAGGAATCTATGAGTGAGAAATTCCAAAGACATATCATTATAACTCAAAAGATTCCAAGTGAATTTACACAACAAAGCATCATTAAAAACCAGAAGATCCTTGATTCCCAAGTCTCCCATATCAATGGGTTTTCTACACTCTTTCCAAGCCACAATAATTAACTTTCGATCATAGATGGATCCTATCCATATGAAATTTCTGATTAGTGCCTGCAACTCTTTAATGAGGGTTCTAGGCCATCTATAAACTGAGAAAACATATACAAACATTGATGTAATAACCAAACTAACAAGACATACCCTCCTAGACAAAGACAAATTCTTTCCTTTCCACATGGAAAGCTGAGAAATAAATTTAGACGATATGTTCTCAAGATGAATTCTTTTCACCATACCCCAAAATAAAGGTACTCCTAGATATGTGAAAGAAAATGTTCCTTTTTTAACTACAAGAATTCTGGCAATTTTATTTTTCTTATGAAGAGTCATACCATTCCCAAAAAACATAGATGACTTATTCCAGCTTATCACTTGACCCGAGACCTCTTCATAGTCAATTAAAATCTTTTGAACAGAAGAAACAGTGCCTCTATCAGCTTGTCCAAACAGGAGAATATCATCAGCATAGAAGAGGTGTGACATATATACTGATTACAAATGTTAAAAGTATATTTTCACTCAAAGAGAGATAAAATTCTCCAAAGGATATGGTTGGAACTCATTAAATATTATGACTTCTCAATAAATTACTACCATGGGAAAGTGGATAAGGTGGTAGATTACCAAATATGAAAAGATCATTCCAAATTGTATATGATAAAAATCAAAAAATATTAGATATTTATGGACATGAAAAGGATGGATCTTTAAATATTAAATGAAGAGGGAAAATATAATATTTATCAAATGGGTGTTCAACTATCTATCAAAGTGATGATTAAGTAGTAAAAAAAGGAAGATGTAAAGATTTAAAATAAGGAGTTCAACCTTGATTTTGATGGAATAATAAGGTTTAGGAACCATGTATGATTCCCTTTAGTACCAAATTTTAAGAATGAGCAAATGGATGAAGATGATAGTTCTTCATTCTCTATTTACCATGGATTATTAATATTTATATAGATTTAAAAGAGTATTTTTTTGAGGATGTCATGAAGAGAGATATTATATAATATATTTCTTGGTGGTTGGTATGTCAAAAAGTTAAGGCCCAGATACATAAGTCTAAGGGGATGTTAAAAATATTACCTATACTCAAATGATAATGAGAAAGAATCAAAATCGATTTTTTCATCCAGATCCCCAAAAAATATAAAGGGCATAATGCTGTTTAGGTCATAGTTGATCACCTTATGTTTTTAGTACAATAAATTTACAATAGAGAAGATTTATCTATTGATCAAAATACTCTATTATACATTAATTAAGTGGTAATATTTCATGGTGTACCACTACTAATTCTATTTATTTTGGATAAGAGGTTTACCTCCACGTTTTGGAGAATTCTATTTTAGGATTTGAATATAGAGTTATGTTTTTGTATTTCTTATAATCCTTAGATATATGGTCAATCTGAGAGGTCCATTCAAACTTTAAAATACATGTTGATATCTTTCTTTAAGAATTTTAATGTTCCCTGGGATCAACCCATTTCGTTGGTGGAATTTTCTTACCACAATAGTTTTCAATCCCAAATTCAGATAAATACTTATAAATCCCATTATGGTGGGAAATGAAGAACTACAACATACTAGAATAAAGGTGGAGAAAGGAATATTTTGTGTCTAGATCTACATAATGGAATTGAATAAATGGTTATATCCATTTACTATAACATGATAGTAGCTCAGATTTGATAAAAAAGTTATGATGACAACCATTAGAAAGATATTAAGTTTAAATTTGGTGATAAGGTAGTCCTATGAATATCTATAGAGAAGAGTGTGATGATATTTATAAATAAGGGAAACCTAATCACTATGTTTATCAATCCTTTTGAAATTATTGATCATATCATGACAATATCTTATCAATTAGCTCTTCCACCAATTCACTCTCATGTTTATGATGTGTTTCATGTTTCTCTCTTGAGTAAGTACATATATAAACCTTCAAATGTACTAAAATAAAATGTCATAATGATAGATTAAGATCATTATTTTAAGTAAAAACCAATAAACATTCTATGGAATAGGGAAAAATCACTACGAAACAAGATCACTCACCAGGTCAAAGTTTTGCGGTGAAACCAACATCATGAGGAAGATGTGTGGGAACCTGAGGATGTATTATGGAAGAAATATCCTCATATTTTCTGTAAGAGAGTGACATATTTTGAGGGGAAAATTTATTTTAATCGTGTTATAATGTAATTCCCCAGTATATTTTTGGAAATCTTTCTCTTTAAATAATTATATTTCTCCAATAGATTGTATTGCATGCAACAATGAGTTTAGACGAACCAAGTAAAAATATTAAAACAATATGTTTCCGTAATCACCTTGCCATTTAATTGGCAGGTATGAATAGGAATTACTAAATTATAAAAAATTTATGGTTATATATGTATAAAAATAATTTATTTGATATAAATTTATTTTAAATGAATATAAAAAATCAATTGAAAAAAATATATTTATTTTCTTCTGAAAAAGTATTTTTTATTTGTGTAATATATTTTTATATGAGTAAATTAAATTAATCTATGTTTATCAAATATTTTAATAAAATATACATATTATTTACTTAATAAAATGTTTAAATATTCAAAAAAATATTTTTTAGGCATAATATAAGTATAAATCTTATTTAATTCTTAGAAATGTATTTTTTTAATTATAAAAACTTGTTTTTATCAAATTTCTTCGAAATTAAAATCAATATATTAGATTTATATATATTGAATTATATAAAATTAAGTACATATTTAGAATCATTAGTTCCAAATTTTGAAAATAAAACCCTTTTATTTTTGGTCAATATGAATAACAACCGTGGTAAAAGTTTTCACCTCCGTAAATGGTAAATCATGACAATCTTGATTAAAAATAAACAAAAAGACCACAAAATTTCATTATTATTATTATTGGATGAATGTTATTCTAACTTAATCACAATATTCAATAAATATATTACTTCAATGGACATGTTTCCATGAAAATGATTGATATATTATTTAAATCAAAGAAAGTTACAAAATGTCACTCTCTTAGTTTTAAATATCCTTTTTGTGTTAAAATAATGAAAAAATTTATTATTATTGAATATTAATATTAAGTTTGTGAATAATAAAATTATATTCATTATGGTAATTTATTTATAATTTGTAGGTATTATATAATTACCTTAAATTCTTACGAAAAAAACAAATATTTATTCAGTTAAAGAAAAAAAATAAATGATTTAAAAATATTAAAAGTGATATAATTTGTGTAATTTATAGTGTTATAGGAATTTTATAGGTGTATATGACATATTATTGTTGTTTAAAAACATTATATACGAATTCAAGCTTTATATTTATACATTTCAAGTCAAATCAAATGAATGGTTTCTAAATTAACAATAATCATATTTTTTCGAAATAATATTTAATTATTTTATTTAAAAATCACAAATTATTTAGATTAGACAATTTGGATATTATATGGTATAGAATTTCATAAATTAACCATTTATTGTCCAAATTTTATCTTATAAGTAATAATTAAAACCTTTAATATCAATAAACTAGTTATTATAGTTAAAATTATAATTGGATAACCAAGGCTTAATCAAAATGATAATGTATAAAATGACACAAAAAATGTATAAATTCTATTAATTTATAGAATTAATACCATATCCAACCTTATATTCCAATACCAATCCATTTTGAGTCAACTTTTTGATAATGAATTTATCATAATTTAATTTTTTGAGAAATTCCAAAAGTGTGCCTCACATCAATTATAAAAGGGAACCGACTCCATAACTAATTTACACCACTTTAATCCTTATATCTCAATAAAATCTACAAATTTATCTTCTTAACTTTTTTATAAACATACTATCTGGGATGGTATTCCCAAAAGACCAACCATAGATACCTTTAGACGAGATCTAAAGGAGTCATTTCACAGAAGAGGTAATTGCCTTAACCAATCACATTGTTTTATACTCTTATTTAACTCCTATAAGTACATGTTAGTTATCATAAAATAATGAATTCCGTATCCTTAATATTCTAGAATTTTATTTTTACTATGAATTCAAAATTATAAACCTTTTATCCCATAAAATGAGTAGTGAATGTATCACTCGTGCGTATGTATGAGTTACCATCTCCACGTTACGATACAACTTATTTTTAATCACCATCATTTATGGATGTGTATTATGACAGTTTTCATGTTTATATATGATATTTTTGAAATTAGTTTACTTATTTAATAATAATATTATGTCTACATTCTTACCATCAAATCTTTTGAGAAATGATAACATTATTTGTGCGTACGTATAGACTACCACCTCCACGATATGATGTGATTCATTATTAATTTATATTTACTTATATGATAATTAAGAATAAGTTCATTAATATATATGATATGTATGAAATAAAAATAATCATATAAATTTGAATTATTAATTATCGTTATTTCCTTTCATCCGTTGAAAAAAGAAATCAACACTTATGCGTACGTACGACCAACCGTCTTTATAAATCTATAATTCATTTTTTATCAATAAATTTTACGGATGAATATTAATATGTATATAATGAATACATATTAAATTTACATCATTATTAATATTCCACATCTTAAGTAACCAATATAAATATACAAGGAAAAAACTACTGAGCTGAAATACTCATGAAAAGCAAAACAGTTAACACCCAAAAATCACAATTTTAATAAGGAATTATTAATAAAACAGGTGTTGAAATATTATAAAAGGATAATAAATGATATTAAAATTATTAAAATTACTCTTGTGTAGAATTAAAATTAATTGTAATTTATTTTACAGGAGCTTAGATTGATTTCAAAGTAAAATGAACTCTATGTAAGAGGTTTTATGTTATAAGGTCATTGTTTATCAGGATTATATATGATTAAGTTATGATAACTAAATAATATGATAAACCTATAAGTATACTCATAACGTATCCTATCTCTTTTTTATTTATTTAAAATACATTTTTTCATTTCATTTTCCCCACCTTAGGCACTCAGAAGACTATTAATATGTTTTTTTAAAAAATAAACTTTGTTCATCTCTTCGGAAAAAAAATATTTTTCTTCTATATCCATGTGTTATAAAATTTTTCCAAAAATGTTTTTACTTTTATACAATTATTTTTTAAATTTATTTTTACACATGACTGAATTTTGAAAAAATGTTTTGAAATGAACCTTCTTTTCATTTTCTAAATGGGGTACCCTATGAATCTTCTATAATAAGAGTATTAGAGGAATGTTTTTTTAACTTATATGGTATGAATAGAATTTACTACCATCATTGCCACTCAATGTTTTCAAGAATACATTACAAGTTATCATGGTTATTTTAAATTAAAATTTTCTATAATTTTTTTTTTAAAATTTTTGATTTTTAATGAGTGATCAAATCATTGAAAAGCTATTTTCCTCAAGATTATTTTAATGATATTTTGATTCATAAATGTTAAAAAATTTCATTTTTTATTTTGAATTTATGGGAATTTGATCCAAGTATACCCTCATTATTCTTTCTATGGATGATTTATGTTTATTATGAATTTATTTTTATGAATCCTATTTCTTTTACATGGGGTATACTGTGATACAATGTTTATGAAACTAATTTCCCTTCATGGGTTCTTATATAATGAATGTTTTATGATATTATGGCACAAATAAGTATGATTTATATTATGTTTTGGGTGAGAACTATATATTTCTCCAATTCATTGGTTAATTATTGATATATCATGAGAAAAATTAGTCTGTAATGGAGAGTGACCCTAGATTAGTAAGGGAATTATACTCTTTGATAGTCTTGGGAGTAAACCTTGACTATAATTATGGTTTGGGGAGTAAACCCATTATATTATGATAGTCTTGGAAAAGATAATTGACTACCTAGGAAATGATTCTCTAGGATTATGTGTATTCTATAATTCCATGTCTTATACCTATATTAAGATATCATTGCTCATGTAATTTGATCACTTCTTGATTCTTATCTTATAAACTTCCAAGATTTATTCCATGACCTAAGATTATGATCTGTGATATACAAGGTATGGTTTTTATATCTCAATCACATCTTATGACAACCTTTTTATTATTTTTATCTTATATGGTCACTGATATCTCCCTTTTTACCATTAATGAGCATCATAGCTCATCATATCTTATGTTTACTTTCCCAAGTTACAAAGAAAGATTTTATGTATGATATTTAAAAAAAGGGTGATAATTTTGCATATCTTAGTTCGAGGTGATGTAATACAATTGTAAACCAATTGTATATGAATCCATGTTTCCAAATATACTAGACCTATAAGATTATTGTGTGGATAATTATGTTTTTAAGGAATTTTCATATTCTTAGATATAATATCTTTGTATGAAAATTTAGAGTTTCTATATATTTACCCCTCATTATTCCCATTTGTGGTAGGTATATCAACTATTTGGACTAAGATCCTCTTAGGAATTCTATATTTAACCTATGTAAGCACATTATTGGGATCCTCTACCCAAGGAATCATATAGATTTATTATTTTACCAATATTACAAGGAAAATATCCTTTTTTATAGAGTTCATTTTCACCTATATATGGAGTTCAGACAGGGTATATATCTTCCACCAGAGTCATTATTTTACCCATAGTCAAAGGGAATGAATCCTTCAACATAATTTAAGGGAATGAACTTTTTAGTATCTTGTGACTTATAAATTAAAATTAGGGAATGCATATTTTTTTGGTTGGATGAGAGTTTTCACAGTACCTTGTACTTGAGTACCTCTTATAATCATATCCAAGTTATCCTTTGCCTTTCCCTTTTAGTTATGGTTTCACGATGAATATTTATTTTGATGATTTACTTATTGGTGATTCTAGGGTGACCTACTGGGTATGTATATACTAACCCCTACATGGTATCTTCCAACATGTGTTATGTCTTATGAAAAGTATTGGCTATTCGGCTGAGATCTTGGGGGACCTAGTGTGGGTGGTGCTTGGAATCCATGGTAAAATGTCTATTTTTGGATTGGTTTTTTCATGTTGATAATATTTCTATATATTTTAATTAGGTTTTACCTAAATTACAGTTATTAAGACTATATATTCCCTATTTACTTGATTATGTATTATTGTGCTTGGTTAGTGAATATTAGAGACCGTACATGCATTTATTATACTAGTTGTTTAGTTTTTTCATTACTATGGTGTGTAGGGAGATACATGTTCAGGTCTACTTGTGCATTAGGATATGGACTCCAATATGTGATATATGCCTACTTGATACTATCCATTACACCTTGGGATATTTTATTCAAGCTTCAAGTGGTACAATCGACTTACTAGAAACCATGTGGGCCTTAGTGGATTAGGTTGAATGAGATCCAAAATCTCTTTTATCATTGAAAGGTGTCGATATGAATCAAAGTGATCATCAAACAATGAGTTGAGTATGAGTACTTAATATATAATATCGTCATTATCTTATTTATGTCTCCACTAAGAAATATAGAGTGTCTCATCTTTAGATGTGGAGGTCTTGTGGGTCAAAATCAGGTACCCTACATTGAGACTTATATGAAGGAAGTACACCTTCTTTTTCCAAATTTTGAAATTATTTCAATTTAATTTATTCATGTTCATAATTTTATAGATAAACAACATGTCCATGTTTTTGGAATCCAATATTAAGGTAAATGTTATTATTGGTGGACAATGATAGAATCTATACCTCAAATTGGATTATAGCAGGGGGGTACCTATAATGAAAATTATGATACTACTATCCAGAAGAGTAGATTCAACCCCATGGAATTGGTAATATTATATGTTACAAGTGATTCCTCATTGAGATATAATATTGGGATAGTACTCAATACTTATATTCAGTGGAGAGTAACCCTTGATAAAATTTTATAACTAGACAGTAATGAAATATTTTTGCTGTTTCACCCCAATAATGTCTCTTTGATGCTTTTATAATATAAGAGACAGAGTCTATATTTTTTAGATGATTTTGGAATTATTTTTTAATCCCATAGACCTTATATTTTATAGGAATGAAATCCCACATTTTAATAATCTATCCAACTATTCCAAATAATATAAAGACATATTCTAGAAATTTATATCTTATATAGACTTAATCTAGCATGTCAAATAACTAAAAATTCAATAAGTGTCCAATATAATACATAATTAGACATAAGGTATACATCATACTGAATTAATGAACATAGTTTACATATCACATTCACCCATTAAGTCTTTGTCTAAAACTCTTCTGGCCCAACTAATCTATCATAAAAATAAAGTCACCTAAAACCTTATTTCACTAATGTAGCATGAAATATGAAAAGTGTATAATCATAGTTACACATTTAATGATCTCATGCATGTGAATGCATGAAAAATGCACTATAATATGAGAAAAATATTTTAATCCTGATCACTTTACCATTTTGACAATTGATTGTGTGTCCCCATATAAGGTATTATGACTACCAGCCATTTTTTAGTGTGGGATTCCAATCCCTGAACCATTTTTCTTCAAAAAAATAAAAAAATAAAAAAATTATAATATAAATAAAACAAAAGTTATATTTGATAAAAATTATTCTCCTTTAATTATGGAAAATTTTTATTCCTATAAAATTATACCTATGAGTCTTACATTGTTTGATGAGCCAAGGTCTAATTATAGTGATGTTTGACCTTGTTTTTTTAGGTGAGATTCAAAAGGGGTCTACTTCATCAATTTGAAATGAAATTTCCATTGTTTTTTTCCATTATGAATTATTATAAATTAATTTCATGTGTATATACATAATAACAATAATTTATACTATTTTGTTTGATAAGGATGATTTATCATCTATGATTGATTGGATGAATAAAAAAATGTTTTTTCTCTAATATCCATTGTGGTATTTCAATGCATTAGAGAGTCATGAGTGGGTATGAAGATTTTTTTAGGGATATTATACTATGGTTATATTATTTTATAGAGTGATTTAATTTGATACTAAAACTAAATGTTCAAGAGAATTGTTTCTTGGTTATCCTTCATTATATAGAAGGTGATAAGAGATGAATTTTGATATATTATCATAGGGTTTTTTAATAGAAAATGGAATTAATAATATGGTTCTATAAAAATGTATTTGTGTTTTACATAAAGGATGTAATGTTTTTTGGATTAAATATATATTTGTTTTGGAGTTTGATATTCTCTTATCCAATGAGTCCACTCATTTGGTTTGAATAGATAAGTTTCCTATGAAGTTTTTCATTTTGTTTTATTTTGGGAAGAGCATGAGGATATCTTTATGGGATTACAAATATGTTTTTATATCATTTCTATTTAATAGTCATATATTGATATTTAATATTTTATATTTATATGGAACTAAAAGGTTTTTAATGGAGATTCATCTAATATTATTTGACACCGGATGATTGTGAGGTTTACTTTAGTGGAATGGATAGGTAGTGATTTGACATTATTCATTTATGTGGATTGTGTGACAATTTATTTATGACAAATGAAAAAAAATTTATTCTTCATTTCAATGTATTTTTTATATCTTTATTGTTTTTATGTTGTTGTTGATATTTTATTGTTAGGATAATCATCTCTTACTAATTGAAACATTTGTTTTCATGGTTGTTTTCTATGGTTTTGTGTTATTTTTTATCCTAATTTATTTTTATTTTTTATTTTCTTATAATATAAATCTATATGAATATAATTTAATAAGTAATTTCCTAAAAAATTCAAATAATTATAACCTTCCTAATAAAACATAGAAATTATAAAATTTTAATTTATATTTTAAAAAAAAATAATTCACCATTCATAACACATTTAATAAAAAACAAAAACTTATAATACTTTAAAATATATTTTTTAAAATACACCTCCACATTTATAATTTCATTTCAAGTAATTAAAAAATAACAGTAATTTATGACAAAATATTTAAATTTAAATACATTTTTTAAAAAAAATATTCCTAAAATACACTAAAAAGGCATTCAATCCAACATAAAATCCTAAAATTATTAATCCAATTTGTATTAATTAATTTTAAACTTCAATTGAAAAAAACCTATCATTAAAATTTACCCATGAGATAAAAAAAATTCTTCTTATCATTTAGACATTCAAATTAAAAAATATTTTATATTTTCCAATTCTAGTTTTTCCCAAAATTAAAGTTTTTCAAACTTTTATTCCAAAATAATGTCTTCATCATCAAGGAGAATAAATAAATGGAAGAAAAACACATTCCATATTACATTTTTGTAATTATATAATGGATGATACCAATGAATGAAGTGGATTGTCCTTAATATTAATAGAAAATATATTATTTTATTCATCCAATATAATGGATATCCAAATCAACACCACAATCATACCTTGATTTCATATACCTAACATATGGATTTCCACAAAAATGGGTTTCAATTATTTCCATGAAATAAAAATATGATCACAATCATCCTTATATGTTCGAACATCCTATCCATGTCCCTAAATTTACTTTATAAAAAAACCATCCAGATACTATTTTTAATGAATTTACCTAGAATCCCCTTGATATTGAATAAGATCATGGATAACCTAAAGTGTCATCCCATGATCATTAGAGGTATGGAAAAATATTTTTGAGATAATATTCACTATAAGTAACTTCAAAACCACTATTTTTATTTTAGGTTATTACCCCTTTCCCTCTTTATCTCTTTCTTCTTATATTATTCAAATATTTTTACTTTATTTTCTATATATATGGTTCATTAATGTATACATGGTTTATTTACCCTTTATTTTATGGGTATTTGAATGTTTTTCATGTTCCCTTACAAATATCTTCTTTAATGAAAACCCAATAAAAGTGAAATTTTCTATTTATTTTTCATTTTCATGTATCTTTCATTTTAAGGATTTTATATTTTATGATTTATAAAAAAAATTATTTTAACGAAAAATATTCTATTTAATGTCTATTTTTTAGGAAAACCCCATTCTTTTATCTCTTTTAATGGGGTATTATCCATTTATTAAAATATTATTTAAGTGGTTCATTTATATAAATACTTCTTCACCATTTTTAGGATGTTGTCTTCACCTGATATCTATGTTCATGGAAAAATATTCCTTATTCAATTATAAAAATATAATACGACTTAATACCAACCTTTATTGAAAACCATTAGGATACTTCATTTGATTATTCTTTGTGATAGGATTATGTAACACATTTCCTTATTATGGGTTATCTGATGTCTATAATTCATGTATGATTTATTTTTTATATGGGGAACATATGTATTCCATATTTTAACTACCATTGGGCTTATAATTATACATGCTTCTAATAAATTAGGTAATAATTTATATCACATGAGGTAAATTTTCATTGTCATGTTGTAGTTATATTTTTTCACAATGTTATGCCTGGGAATAATTTGGTTATCTTTGTCTATAATGTTAGTATATCTTGGTGGAGATCCTTGAAATATGTTTATAAGGACTGGAATTATGATTATGACATATTTTATTATTCTAATTATTACCATGTTCTATTTCTATCATGTAACATTTTCCATGTTTCCCTTATTTGATTTATGATATTCCTTTTTTATGATTCCATATTATTATTATTGATACTTTTCTTATCTTACCCTCATGATTTTCTTAATTATTCCCTTATTAGTATTTTACCTCAATTTTTATTTTATTTTTATCCCCATGATATCCTATATTGTGTGATGAAATCTAGGAGCCATATATGAATATAAAAATAAAAAAGGATAAAGTTGATTTTTAAGTCTTCATATTTTATATATAATCTCTCAAGGACACTAGACCTATATATTTTTGGATGTAATTTTAGATAATTATGTTTAAAATTATTAAATATTATGTTTATGAAATGTGGGGTTTTATAGTGGGTAGTAGTTTAAGGGATTATTTTTGGGGATTATGTTAGAGAACCAAATTGGAAATGCTCTATAAATAACCATGATTGAAACTTATATAGTCATAATTTAGGATATAGTAATGGTTTATGTGTTTTTATTTTTGAGTTTATACTATTTATTTTATATGATTTTTAATTAGAGTATTCCAATTCCTAACTTTTTTATGTCTTACTTAATGGAAAAAACTAAGAGGAATCATGTAAATAACAAATATGATAGGAAATGTAATGATTTCCCAAATGATAATCCTAACATGATTAGAGCTGGATTTAAGAACTGCATGGTATCACATTCTAAACTAACTATGGTTATGAATAATGACATGAACTATGAACAATACCAAAAATTCTACCATTGGATAACATATTTTGGTTGATTTGTTTATGTGAAAAATTACTCCCTATTTTAGTTAGTGTTTTGAACCCATAATCATGGATTAATGAATTGATATATTGAGAATATATTTTATATAGTCAAATTATCTAAAAAATATAAAGTATTTTTTTCCATATATCAATTAAGGGAGAAGTTGATTAGTGATGTACACTAATTAGGAACACCAATCGCTAACATGACATCGACTCAAGGGAATGCAATGAAATAAAGAAAAAAAATTCATTTTTTCCTTAAACTATCTATATTAAAGTGTAGAGGGGATTTATTAGGATAAAGGAAAGGGAGGATGGATAAATTGGGTCTTAGGAGGAAAACGTTATAAGTAATTCAAGGAATTTTTTTGGGTTTTACATTTAACATAAAAGTAAGGTTTTCCATTTATTTAGTGGATCAAGGCCCTGTATTTTAAAATAATTAATTATTTGAAGGAATTTATAACTATAAAGAAATAGTTTTATTTTCCCTTAAGGTAAATATGTATATTGGTGTGTCTTAATGGTCTTACAAGGATAGATATATGATGAAAAATATAGGGTTTAATTTTTGAGGATTAATTTATAAATACCATAGATAAAGAAATATTAAATTATCCATATGTCAAATGTGTGGAAAGAATAACCTATATAAATACCACAAGAGAGTAGGTAAATTCATAGTGTGGGAAATAATGGAATCATGTTTAAAATTTTCAACAAGAAAAAATGAATCCAATCAATATGATGGAATAAAGACAGGTTTCCTTAAATTTTCCATCCATGGTTCAATATTTTAATTGGAAGGAACATGGATACCATCAATATCATTACAAAAATCCATGGGTTAATGAGAATAACTAATGAATAAAACCTCCAAATACATATATAAAAAGTAAGATATTATATTATTACTATATAATATGTGGATCATTAAAATTATGTGGTGATAAGTACACTTTTTTTTAAATCAAGAATAGATAATACCGTATTTGATTTTGGTTTCATAATTTTTTTCATATCCATAAATTTTAGTATAATTTTTCAAACAACACATCAGGACATTGAGGTTGAGTTATTAGTTAGAATTCCAAGAGGTTAAAGCATTGCATATAAAGTATATGACTCTTTTAAAATTAATATTTTTTGGAATAATATCACAAAAAATATTGTAATACTCCCTTTGGTAGAACATGATGCTTTACTGGGAATGGATTGGTTGTCCTTATATAGAGATAATATCAACTTTCTTTAGAGTAAAATAACATTCCATATCCCAAACCATCTTATTATTATAAAAATTTATAAGTATAATTGTTAATATCCTTGGTTAAATCCTTCTTATAAAATTATATTATTAACTTATGAGAATGTATATGTAGGTTAAATGTTTATAAAAAAGAATGGATTATCCTTAAATACATTCGTATTATAAGGTAATAAGTTGATGTATAATTTGAAGAGTTTATTATACTTCCTTATGATTGATTGTTTGAGTTCTCTATAGAACTTGTACTTGGATTTGTTACCATATAAAAGAGTCCTTAGAAAATATTCCTTATTAAATTAGAAGATATGAAATATAAAAAAAACATGAAAACATGGAGAATTATTTTATACATCTCTATGCTTCTATGTGGGAGTGATAAAGTCCTCTATATCAAGAAGAAGGATGGGTCAATTTATATTTTAATTGTTTTTTTATTTTAATAAGGTCATGATAAAGAAAAAGTTCCCTCTACCAATAATAGATGACTTGTTTGATGAAGTATGTGGGGATAAATATTTTCAAAAGGTGGATATTTGAGTAGGATATAATTAAATAATGGTGAAAAAGATGATATTTTAAATACTTACATTTGATAAAGATATGTATTCTTTGAGTTCATAGTGATGCAATTAGGACTTACTGATTATCCACTAATCTGCACGGACATAATGAATAAACTATTTACATACTACCTTGAAAAATTTGTGATAGTATTTATAGGTGATATTCTCATATACTCTAAAATATAAAAGGATCTTGAAAAAAATGTTCATATCATGATAATGAATTTAAAATATGATAATATTCTTGAAACATATTCTAAATTTTACTTTTGGATGGAGAAAGATACACACATGGATAATTTTATCACAAGGGGATATATGTTGTCCTTTTAAAGAAAATGGTGATAAAAGAATGTCATAGATCATATTTTATAATTAATATCTATAGTTTTCAAATAATAAATGTGTACTATTGACCATTTTTCATAAAATTATAATTATTTTCAAACCAAATAACTAATCATAATTAGAAAGTAGTAGTGAATTTATGGATAAATGAATGAGACGATATCTTCAATGAGTTGAATAAGAGGCCATCACGACACTTTTTCTAAAACCACCCTTTGGTAGGGAATGATTTGTGATAAGATTTGATGCATTAAATAATAGAATGGATATTATAAAAATTTAAAATGAGATACTGATAACCTATGAATCAAGAAAGTTGAAGTCTCATGAGGAAGTTTACTCAAAACACAATTTGGTTTAGGCTGTAATAATCCTCACATTTAATATCCTGAGGAATTATTTTATGTAGAAATTATGACATATATTCTAAATAGAAAATTGAAAAGTATATAATCACATGGAATGAGCCTAAAATTTACCATTGAAGAAATTTATATCTGAAGAATGACTATGAAAGTTCAATCCATTACCATCTTAGAAAAGAAAAGAAGATGTGTAATGAATTAAGTAGGGAATATTCTACAACCCTATCAATGATCAAGATTTAGAAGGATCAAGTATTCTTTGATATGAAAATGATATATAGAAATGAGAATCATAAAGGTATGTGAAACATATAAACATACTCTAAGGATTTATCAACTATCTATTATGGACAAGATTAATAAATCTCAAATGGATTGCATGAAGATAAAAAAGGTGGAGTCAATAATAGAGGGGAATGTTTCAAAGTAAAAAATTAAAAAAACCAATGTTGTAATATCTAGGACATGATTTTTTTAATATTAAATCCTATGTTAAGGAAGAATCTATTAGATGATGTTTATAGTTCAATATCCACTATATACTAAGAGATAAAAAAGATATAAAGATATATCCAAGATCACTTTTGGTGGGACATTATATAAAAGAATACTACAAAACAATACATCAAAGATCTTAGTTATCCATAAAGTTAAGGTTGAATAATAAAATTCATCAAAATTATGTAACCATTTCCCATACCAATATAAAAATTGAGAAACATCACTTTGAATTTTATTATAGGTCTTTCAAAGAAATCCAAAGGAAACAATTCCATATAGGGTGTGTTGGATCTTCATATAAAGAATTTAAACTTCATATAAATTTAGTAATACATATCACTTAATCAAATTTCCATGGTATACTTGAGATAAGTTATGAGACTATATTGAAAGCCATTATTTATTTTATATGATTAAGATACGAGGTTTAGCTAATGGTTCTGGAGGAGTATTCAACATTCATATAATAAAGAGTTGAACTTCAGTAATAAATATTACTGTTAGGAAGATGGCTATTTTTAAAATGCCATTAAAACAATATAATATACACTTAGGTATTTCCCTATTAAATTTAAAGGAGTTTGGGATTAATATATTCCTCTATTTATGTTCTCATAGAGTAATAGATTCCCCAAAAGCATTCATATGGTTCTTTATGAATACCTATGTGAGAAGAAGTTTATAGATCTAACATGTTTAGATGAAGTATGGTAATGTATGACTTTGATACTAGAACTAATTGAAGATATGATATTGATGGTCCCAAAATTTTTACAAAACATAAAATATGTACATGGTCAACATAATAGCTATACTAACAATTATCAATGAGACTTAGAGTTTTAGACTAGATATAAAGTGATCCATTAAATATATTTATGGGTGAGTTTTATTAATGTTGGGAAGAAGATAAAACTATTTCCTTGATACATATGCCGCATTGAGATTCATGATTTTATTGGACTTGAGACCAATTAGATTTAGATTCCAATAAAAATATCAAAATTACAAGATGTGTTTCATGTATCCTTGTTGGGGAAGTATATACCAGATCCTTCACATATACTAAATCTAGAGATGGGTAAATGGGATTATAGTTTCTCCTATGAGGATCAAATGATAAAGATTTTGGACCTCAGAGAAAAATTTAGTTGAAACAAGAAAATTCACCATGTTGATATACTATGGAGAAACCATAAGTATAAAGAGTAAACATTGGAGAATGATGATCTGATAAAAGAAATCAACTTCATATGATTTCATTTTATTATGTGAATTGAAATATTAAGAATGAAATTTTTGTAATGGGGGGAAATATGAAAAAACTAAATATTTATATATAAAATTTTATTTCCCAATTTATATGTATAACATATTAAATATAATCTATAATATAAATGATTCACATTCACCCTATAAAAATGAACACTATTCTATTTCATCAATATAAAACATTATATATACTGGATAAATAAACTCTGTAAAATGAAAAAAATTAAAGTGAGATATAAAAATAAACAACATAACTATAATTTCTAAATCTATAGGGCCATGGTATCCTAGAAATATCACACACACAACAACACCTTAAAAAGAAACAAAACATTAAAAATATAATCAATTTTTTCTAAACAAGGAATATAGAACCTTGAGATGAATTATACTGAATGATGATTGATATAAATAATAGGTATTTATTGGATGTATAAAATTATATTACCATTATAAATATGTCTGTTAAAATAGAAACCTGAGTTTTATAAAAAAAACATGATATTTATAATAATAACCTGATTATAAGAATAGAAAAATGAAAATTAGGGTAAATGAGGAATTAAACTTCTCAAAAATGTTTACCATTAGTTTAATAAGATAATATAAGTAACAAAATACCATGAAATAGTTACTCAATCAATGTCTCATAAAAAAATTAAAAATTTATTTTTATAATATCACTCTCACATATATTTTTTTAGTATTTTAAAATAATGTGGGACTTTATTATTAAAACCAGACCTTAGAACAAACCAAACAGACCAATCCTGACCCCCAAAACATATAAAAAATGAATCCAACCTTGAATAAAAACCAATTTTCATCCAAAGAACAATGTCAAATGCCGCAAGGATAAAATAATACTCAGAACATGTGGGGAAAAAACCATTGAACATTAAGAACCTTGAGATAAGAAATACCTCATACCTCCTTTTATGATAGGATTGAGGATATACCATAACAATTTTTTTGATTTTACAAAAAAGTTCACTTTATGGATAAGTCATAACAAACCTGCAATGAACCATAAGAGGTCTGACCAAGGAACCCAATCCAGGAATAAACCCGAATCTTCATATGCCATGAGTCCCCTAAATATTGTTAACAATGGTTCCTCAATCATCAAGGATGACCACATGTTGATTCTTTTTTGTCATATTTTGGAGCTTATCACCATGGCCAATAAACCCAAACACAACACAAAAAAATTATTCTGAAAGAACCAGAACCACCATCACCACTGGAGAAACACCTAAAGAAACTAAATAACATCAATCACTATAAACAAAACCCCTAAAAAGATTGATACACCAACACCAAAATTGAAAAATAATGGATTCACACTAATAATTATCACTACCCATTATACCCACCTCATATTAGATATTTTATTTTGAAAAATCACCAATAATGAATAACTTTTTCAAATTGAAGACCCTCAACATCCATCAATCCAACACTAATATGAGGAGGAAAAAATCCAATTAAAATAATGATAGAAACTATGATTAACCATATAAGTACCAAAATATTAAAAATTTATAGGGATATATATATTGAAAGGAGATAAACTAGAGGCCATAAGTTGTTAGTTACATCCCATGGGCAACAATAATAATTTCAAAAACCCAATAACAAATCAATATATAGTGAATCTACATAGAAGTGTAAACTCCACCACCACCATAAAAAAGGTAAAAGCCCTATATTTCAAATAGAATGCCAAAAATAAATAAGGTATGAATAGAAACACTTCTATAGATTGACATCACCACCACCATGACCAAAAGGTACCATTAGGATGGGAATTAGGTTGACTAAGATTGGATCTACCACAATAGTCCTATGATTTTAACAAGGAAGAACACCAATAATACTAAAATTTAGTTAGTTATATAATTGAAAAAATTCCCCCATGAGAAAAAGAATGTGAAAATATGGGGAAAAATGAAGAATAATAGAAAAACTAATACTAAAACCCTAATGAATAAAATCCTAGAAAAACCAATGCGGGAAGACAACTAAAAAACCATTCCAAATAGATAATTTTTTTAATAGAGATACATGATGAAGATTATTCCATGAGAAAGATTAGGGGGGGTATAACAGTTCCATGAGGAGAGGAATAGGCTTATAAAGTGCATGTATGTCCTTTAAATTTTGTATTGGACATTTTTTACATTATTTAATAATATATTATTTTTTATATTTAAATTAAAATTTAAAATTTCCTAATTTAGTAATATATTATGTAAAAATGGAAGCCATTTTTAAAATTGGTACATTAAAATAGGTAACAGTAATTTCATTAAAACTTTCATAAATAGTGTAATAAATAGGTGAATAGTGAAATATAATAAAATATAGTATTTTTTAACAAGGTAAATAAATGGATTAAAACATCATCTATAAAGTATGGATGAGGTAGGAAACCATTATCTTTAAATCACATGAACTAATTATTATAATTATTTACAAGAATCTATAGCCTTCCTAGTCTTGAAAAAAGATAAATTGATAGTCCTATTTTATAAAAAAAATTAAAAATTAAATATTAAAATTTAATGAATTTTAATGTAATATGACTGAATAATTAGTTTATATAATATTTCAAAGGAATTTATTTAAAGTTATTTTTTAGAAAAAGGAAATAATTTTATATTTTAAAAGGTTTTTTAATGTGTTTATAGATTTTGAAAATTTACTAACTTTTATTATCATTTTTTGGTAAACAAATATGGCCAACATTTGGCCAACACTTAACCCCACTAGTAAGTCACCTTCCTAGCCCTAAGGGAAGCTAAACAAGACCAAGGACGATGATCGACTCAGGTGAAGGAGGGAGATATATAACACATAGCATGTGAACAGGTAGAAACACGAACACTCAAGGTAACTTCATACGATAGAGAGAGGAGTGGCTCACCAGCATAGGGTGGCACATGATAGTGGTAGGGTTCCTCCAAAACCTATCTATTTTCTAAAATCTTGGACTATAGTGGGATATATAATTAGGGATCAATTTATTTAGTGTTAATTCAATGTGTGAAATTGGATTTTGTCATACAATTCTACACTTTCTCAAATGGAATCGTATTACACCCAAACTCACACACCCTACACATGGCATTTCCCATTTCCAATACAACCTTAAAGCCCATTGAAACAATACACTAGGAAACCATAAAACACTATGGACACCACTTAAGAGTATTTGATTATGAGAATGAGATTATGAAAAGCTCAAGAAGCACCTTGAATGACTACTGGAGCTTGGATTAATCTATGTGATCCTTAAATGAAGATGAAGAATCCCACTATTTGAAATTTGTCTAACCATTGCAAATGATTTATTATTATTAAAGATGAAACATAATCTACTAAAATATAGGGAGAATGACCATGGATAATAGAAGAATATAGAGTTCAAAACACCCATTGAAATTCCATGAAATCTAAGTTTCATACTTTGGTCAAGGTGCCTTCATGATAGTCGGAGTTTGAAACAAGGAAAACCATTCAACTGCACCATAGTACATGAGTTCATGGTGAGTAGGTAAATGAATAATGTGAAATTATGATCACTTTGGAAAATTTATGAGCAATGATAAGACCCTATGTACATGATAGATGAATCATGTGGGGGAAATGGTGTTTTATACACTCATGGTTATGGATCTCCTGGTCAAAAGTGATCCATGCATGAGTTAGGGAAATGAAATTTTTTTTAAAATGGGATGGTTTAGTGTGGGTTCAACTATGGTTGAGTTTATCTTAGAAGATATGTGAAAAAATCATCTAAAATGAACACTAAATTTGAGTTATTATGTAGTGGAAATGATTTTTCAAAATATTATATCCCTCTATCTATTTTGAACCCATTAAACCAGTCAGGGAAATTTTATCACATGTGATGATACACAATAATTTTTTAAAAGGATTATATATTTTAAATGGATACTAGGGGAGAAGATTGGGGAAATTGAAAGGGAGATATTTTTGGGGTTTTCTCAACCCCTAATGTCTATAAATATAGGTCATGGGATCTATGTAAAATCAATCAATCATTAGTGGAAACTCTCATGGGTGTGAAACCACCCAAGAATCCTGCTGCAGTTTCATTATTCACCATGTTCTTTTTATTTATTTTTATACTCCCTCATAACTAGCATAATGGTGTTACCTTCTAGTGTTATAAGTGATGCATTGTAAATGGATTGTGTCAGTTGATGCTTTATATTTTTGTTACATGTTTGGGTTTTTTATCTTGTAGTTTAATACTAAAATTCATTATTCTTATGATTTAAACCATCCCTATTATAGTTAAGAAGTAATTTTTGAATTCAAAACCAGTCACTTCAATCCATGTATAAAAATTGTATGTGTATGTGTGATTATGTTTAAATATGGTATTATATCTCCAAATTTAACATTTTTCCAAAGTATTTGACCATGAGAATGGGGAGGTAGTTATATTAGAGATAGAATACCTTGACTAAAGATTTTCTTTAATTTAACATCAACACAAAAATAACCAACTGGAGTTAATTGTAATTCCATAATAACATAAAATTTGAAATACTAAACATGGTATATCATCATCAATTTCTTTCAATTTTTTTGAACCATTAAATCAATTTTGTTAATACATTTCCAACCACCATTTTTGGTTCAACACTTAGATTTTAAAAATACCACATTCAAATAGTTTGTAGTTCTTGTCAAATATTGGTTTTTATAAATTTCTAAATTTTTTAGACACATAATAATTAATGACATCCTTTGGGATATAATTTTTTAGCATCGTTATTATGGATAATTGTGAGGAATTACTAGGGTAGTTAAGAATTTTTCATCTCTTTATTTTTATCTTTTCTACACATGGTCTTGTCATGCTGCCATTCCAGGAATTTTTTTTACACATGCATATGAAACTTGAGAAATCTAAAAGGAGGTCATAGAGTTCAATATAGATCTATATAGAGCTTTAACAAAGAAAAAAAGCATGGGGGTATGGATGAAAAACATCAAGGAGATGACCAAGTGATCATGAAAGAAATCCGAATAAACTCACACTAAAAAAATATAGAATTCCAATAAACACAAGGCTAAAATAAAGCATCCTTTTAGCACATATGGTGACCAAAAACATTGAAATAAACTATTTTTTATAAAAATGAGATGAAATTTAGTCCAATTATTTGGGCTACAACATGAGGATCCAAAAACACACATTTAGAGTTTTATAAAACATTATGACACCTTCCAATTCAGCAATGTGTCTACTAACATGGTAAGATTATGGTTCTTCCATTTCTATTTAAAATATATCGAAAAAGAATTGATTTAGTTTTTAACCCTTAATTCTATCACAATATGAGATGATTTATTACGAAATTGTATCACCCATTTATTTCCCCTTTAAAATCAATGAATATTCATGTTGAGATATTCAATTTAAATACATTTGTTGATGAATAACTATATGGTTATTGGGAGAGTTACAAGGTTTTATCTTGAAAGTATCCAAATCGTGGAATTTAGATGTGGTTACCAATACATCATTTATATAATGGCTTGTATTTGTAAAATTAATCAATTATTGATGTGGATCTTGGAGGGTATTTGATGAAGAAGTTACCAGAGGAGAGCTACACCTTATTGAATGATATGAAGGGAAACATATTCCAATGAAAAACTTAAGAAAAACAAATGAAGTAAACTTTGTTGACAGTCAATAATTTTTAATGGATAAAGTGGAAGAAATGACCCAAAATATGGATTCAATTATGGCTCTTCATAACCCCCAAGGTATATGTTCTAAAGATATAATTTTTTTGATAATAATAGAAAAAATTATTTTTGGGGATGAATTCCATAGAAAATATTTAATAAAATTTATTAACCCAAAGGAGAAGGATTTAAACTAATACCAAAATGGTATTGACTACCTTAGGTCCCCTTACTCAGAAGTCAAGTATACTCATTGGAAGAGACAATGGATAATTTCATGGACACAACAAGAGCTTCCATATGAGAGTTAATAGAATATTCAAAAGATCAAGGGAGTTCAATCAAAGAGATTATGGATGAATAAAATGGTAAAATATGTGGAATATATAATTCTAGGTTGGTTAAATTGCTAATTATCTTATTCGGAGTCCAAGGTTAAAACTACAATGAATCCCATAGGTCAATCATATTGGAGTGTTTATGTCTATAAACTTAAATAGAGTATGTATAGTAGATGAAAGTGATGAAGAGAGGATAAAACAAAAAGAAAATAAAATTTAATAGGAGAGATAATATAATGAAATAAAAGATGAATAAATAGAGAAGTAATTGCAAAAAATAAGCACCACCACTATACAAGATGGATTTACCTTTCTTAGAGAGACCATGGGAAGTGAAATTGGATGAAACTTATGGATTGTTTCTGAAACTGAGTAAGAAACTCCATATAAAAATTACCTTCACTTAAACTTTAGACAACATCCCCACATATTATAATTTCATGAAGGATTTAGTCTCTAAGAAGAAGAATATTTCCACTCTTCAAGGAATGATCATCAATGGTATCAATGAATCTACTAATAAATACAAAATACCTAATTAACTTTACAATTCATATTCACATTGGTACTAATTAGTTTGGTATGAATTTGTGTGATTTAGGGTATATCATTAATATAATTTCATAAATTTTATTCAAGATATTGGTAATTGAGGAGATGAATCCAACTCAAGTTATTCTTTAACATGTAGACACAATAGTGATACATCCCTAATGTTTACTCGAAGATGACATTTTCAAATTAAAAATGTTATACTTTATTATATATTTCCTTGTGTTGGGAATGAAAAAAGTGAAGACCCAAATATTATTGGAAATCCAATTCATCGATTTTGGTAAGGAATTAATAAAATTTTAAAGTGGGGACTTCAAATTAATAGTTTGTGGGGGAAAAGATGAAATTTAATATACCCCAAGTAATAAAAAATATCGATGAAAAACATGATAAATTGGGAGAAGACAATCTAAAAAGAGTTAAAGAAGTTATTTTATTTGAAAAATAAGATGAATAATATATTTAATATGAACAAGGAAGGGATGAAATAGTGGTAAAAAGGATAGTGAAGTTTTGGAAATTATAGAAGATAGAGGAGGGACAACTTTCCATGGAAAAAATAAGAATGTGAAGAATGTTTGGGTTGTTCATGAGTTTGTTTTATAATTTTTACACTAAAAAACACAAGATTGAGACTATATATATATAGAAAGTCTTATAAATTAAAGATTGAAGTTATGTTATGATACGGGGAGGGGGACCATTTATGTAGGGGATTCACAGCTCCAACCATTAATCCATAAAAACTAGGAAACCTCATTCCCACCATTAATCACTTGACTTAGAGAGATAATTTCAAGCTTAATGACCACAAAGAAAGAACTTTTGGGTGGGAAACAAATTTTTTTATTCTTTATAGTAATTTAATATTTAATATATTTATGAAATCTTCTTAGTAACTAGCTTATTATCCAATGCCATTATCACTTTTTGAAAATTTATGAGAATATTTCAACACATTCATTATTTGAATTTTCTTTTCAAGCCCACGATGATTCAAGGAACAATGAACTAAGACACCAAGAAATAGAAATGATGACTAATATCATAATTTCAAATAGGATTATGATTTAAAATTTAGTACCTTTATACTCCACTATTTTCAATTTTTTTTTGTGCTTAACAAATATGTTTCTTTCCCCACATTTAGTTTTTTTGCTATATTTTTTATCTAAGAGAAACAAGTCTCTTATGAATCCCATGATTCCATGTTTTAATTTTAAAGATGATAGAATTAAATTATAAAAATGTGTAAATTGAAGAAATAGAGTTAATAATATGAATTTAGATTCAGTGAATCCCAATATTTATTTTTTATTCACATGTAGATGAAATTTCAATTCCATTTTTTATACATTAAATTTGAAAATTTCTTAAAGATTGGGTTGTTATTATTAACATTACATGAGTGATTTGATTGTATTATGTATTTCACATTGATGATAATACTTTTAATCCAATATTTTTAATTCTTTATGAACAAAATTTCTTAAGCTAACTTGGGGAATGTAACCTATTAGGACCTTTATTTCATAATTTGAAAGCCATGATTGCATAAATTAGAATTCAAAATGATTGATTCATTTAATATATTAGTACCATTTACTTGAAAGCAAACCTATACATTTATCCTATTTTTACCCTTAGATATGATGAATGTCCTATTTTAGGAATGATCCATATTAGAATACAATTTTATACATACCTACACCACTCATGTATTTCCATGATATTAAAATTTCTAATTGTGAGGGAGAGGTTATCCATGTTTAAGGGGGATATTATTTTTTGTGGATTATAGGTTGGGTGTTTCATGTGATTTTTGGGGTAAGGTATATTTTATCATATATTGTTATACAATTCTTGCCACTATTTGAGGGAAAAAATGAAAAATAAGATTGATTGTGACTTTATATATTCTAAAATCACCATTTACTTGACCAATTGTTTTCATCATTTAGGGTTGGGTAGTGGATGTGAGACTTTTCATGAGAATGAATTTCAAAAAACTAAAATAAAAATCATGAAAAAATAAAATAAAGTTCATTATTTCATTATTCATACATTTTCTCATAGACTTTACATTTAACCTTGGGGAAGAGTGTACTTTAACCTTTTAGAGGTGTCATTTATTATGATTTAATATTGAATATTATAAATATTAAATTTGATGTAACCTTCTTTTGGAGATTAATATTTTTAGAAAAAAAACCTACCAACCTTAAGACTCAAATCATTTGACCCCAATTACAAAGTACTCATTATTATTTGTGACATTTTTCAATAAAAAGTTGATAATGTAAGTATTATTCAACTTCATAAGCATGGTATATGAACTTAAGGCATGATAATAACTATACTTCTATTTTCACCTTGAGTGAAAAGAGGTAAAGAAATTAAAAGTGAGTAAAATCAAATATTTTCATGTTTAATAATAGTTAATTATGTTTTTGAATAGAGAAAATGAATATTTTCATCATTTTTTATAGGAAAACGTTGGATATATTATTGAATAGTGAGTATTTGATGAGATATGCTTATGTGATTCTTGAAAATTATTTCTTCCATATTGATAATTGTTAGGATATGATAAAAATTTTAATTTTAAACACTGGTATAATGGGTTGTAATTTATTTTCCATGTTAATTTTTTATTCTTTAGGAAACAAATTTATTTAAGTGTTGGGGTATTGATAGATCTATTATATATATAATTTTAAATTATAAATAATATATTTTATAAAATTTTATTGTTTTATGTTGAGAAAATTAGTTGAAATAGTATTTTATGGGAATTTAATTTTTAAATTCGTTTTTTGGAAAAATAAAACAACAGTTTATTTTAAGAGGATATTTTCATGTCTTTAGAGTTATATAAATTTTCCTATGTTGTTTTTATAATTCTAGGTAAAATTTTTGGACAACACTTGACCGGACCTCAACCCCACTTTCAAGTCACATATATAGACCTAGGGGAAGCTGTCCTTTCTAAAGGAGTAATTATAGATCACATGTGGTTGGTGGTATATGTCATTCATAGTGCATGAAAAATTAATAGCACTAACACATAGAAAAACTCCATGTGGAGACAAAAAGAGTGGATCATTGGTAGATGGTGATGCTTGACAGTAATAGGGTTCCTTCAAAACCCACCCAACATTGAATATATATGAGAGGAGAAATATATATATTATTATTGATAACTTTATTTAGTGTTACTTTTATGTGGGAAATGGGATTTTGTGTGCACTATTACTCACTCAAATAGTTCAATATTTCACCCAAAATCACATTCCCTACCTCAAGAAATTACCACTATCATCTCCACCTTTGAGATCATTAGAACACCACCCTAGAATACCATAAAATTCAATTAATTCCACTTAGGATCTTAGACTCAATAAAATGAGATACTATGAAGATCTGGAACCACTATGATGACCACTGCATCTTGGAAGAACCAATGCAAGCCGTAAATGAAGTTGATGAAGCCCCTATTTAAACCCACTAAATACACTATGTAGGATAGAAAATGATGAAAGATTAAGCGACCTCTATTATTTCTTATAGAAGAATATCTTAGAGAACAGAAGATGGTTGAGCTAAAAATTGACATTAAAAATCCATGAAATCCCTGATGTATCCTATGGTTGAGGCGATTCCTTGAAAGTATGATTTTAAAATAAGTAAATTACAATGAATCTTCCACAGTGTGTAAATCCATGGAAAACTAGTATGTTAAGAATTGGAAATGATGATATCTTTGGTATTCTAATGAGTGAGGCCAATCCTATATATATAGTATGAATGAATAATGAGAGGGAAATGAGGCCGACTAAGCCCATGGTCAGGGATCCTATGGTCAACAGTGATCAATGCACTAGTCAGGGAAATAAAATATATTTTGAAATAGAAAGGATGAGCATGGCTTTAGCCATGATATGATCATAAAAGATATGAATTACCAAAATCTATAAAACCTACTAAATTTGGTCTACAATGCGGTGGAAGTGATTTTTCAAAATATTTTTTCCCTTTAGCCATGTAGAACCCTTTAATTCAGTTGGGAAAATCTTATCATACATGAAAATACACTCTAAATTTAAATAACGATAAGATATTTCAAATATCGATTAGGGGAGAAGATTAGGGGAACTCAAAAGAAAATATTTTAGGGAGTTTTCAACCCCTACATTCTATTAATATGGGGAATGGATACTACAAAAAATCAATCAATATTTAGAAGAGACTCTTACCGATGTGTTACTACCTACGAATCCTCCTACTATTTCCTTCTTTTCCATGTCCTTTTTAATTATTTATTTTTCATCCCCTCATGACTATCTCAAGGGGGTAACCTTATAGTGTTCCATGTGAAGTCATGTGAAGGAATTGTGTTAGTGGATTCTCTCTATTTTAGGTTCATGTTTGGTTTTTGTATCTCATAGTCTAATTACCATCTTCATTGTTATTATGATGTGATCATCACCATTTGTGTTAAGAAGTAATTTTTGAATACTAAAATAGACAGTTCAATCCCTGCATTACCATTTTATGGGTAAGAGTGATAATGTTTATATACTATATTACATCACCCAATTTGAGGATGAACTTGAGTAGTTGACCATATGAATAGAGAAGTCATTATATTATAGGGATAATTCCAAGACCATAGATTCTATTTGATTTAACTCCAACAATGACATAACCAATCCTACATTATTATAATTATACTTGAATATGAATTTGAAATTACTAAACATGATACATCATCATCAATTTATTTGTAATTGTTTTCCTATCATTTAATCAATTTTACTAAGAAATTATCAACCATACTTGTGGGGTTGACCCTCAAACTTACTAAATACTACATTCACATACTTGGTAGTTTTATTCATATTGGATTTATTTATAAAATTATTAATTTATTATACCTATAGGAATTAATGACACCCATTGGGTCTATCATGAATAAAGATATTTAAAAAAAACTACCACCTCTTCAAATATATATACAAAAATCTTCCACATGTATATCTTCACATACTAAACAAATTTATTTAATATATAAATTATAAAATCCTCAACACCACAAAATCTCGTTGAAACATTTTTTGAATCCATTTTCTAATCAAGATAACATTCCATGAAGCCTTGAGGTGTATTCCTATGGAGCCATATGAAGGAAGAAGTTAATTATTTTAATACAATCCCTTTTAGTTTCTTCATTTTTTATTTTTTCATAATCCCAATTTAATATTATTAAACTATAATTACAGAAAAAATTGAGAATTTTTCTATAGTATAAAATTAATTATATCTTCAAATAATTCATTAATTTTCATTTCATAATTCATTATAACATTTTTTTGTCAGTATTTATTTTAAAAACTATTATGGATGATCTTATGAATCGACTACTACTGCCTAACATGGATGGTTTTTAAAAAACGGTTTTATTAATAAATATAAAATTAATGAAATGTTTGGGAATCTATATTGATAGAATGGTGGGTTTTTATAGCAACCATATTTTTCTTACACGACTGTTACATCATTTTAAAGATAAAAACATAGTAGTTATAGATTAAACGATCTAAAGGCTTAGTATCTGGGGAAAATTAGGATCATACACAACTTATAAATAATAAAAAATAAACATTATTAACATCCTTTTTCTCTAACCTTCTAAAATATCACCATATCCTTAGTATACGTAGTCACCTAAGCATATTAATTAAAGAAAGGGTAGAGCTACAATCCTAGTAAAGGGAGGAATAAGAGATATGAATCAATAATACATGGGTGATAATAATCAATATAATCATATCATTAGAATAGTATCATAAAAAACCTCATGAGGGAAAAATTTTATAAAGGCATGGAATGTGAAAATACATAAAAATAAAATATCATGTCAGAGTGGTCAAATACCATAAATAGTTGTAAACAAATGTAGCATCATGTTCATGCATAACATATATGAATAATAATAAAATAATAACTGAGAAAAAAGTTAGGATCATGTAAATAAATTATAAAAATAGTCACATGAGATAAATTATATCACCTAATTCATTAGAGGGATATATAATTCTTGGACCACCATCACATCCTAATATTTACATAATCATGCATGCCATGTAGAATGTATAATAATCATAGTCATGAAATAACCCTTGTAAAGTAATCGGGTTCATTATGATTACATAAATTATATGTAAATACCCGAAAAATTCAAGGAAATTTTCTTTCGTAATTTTCTTGGGAATTTTACAAGAACGCAGTTTCTGACGGCAGCTGATTCCGAGGCCCGGTGTGCCTGGAATCATTTTTTGATGTTTAGCTTGGGTACGTTCAGTGAACGAACGAGCGGGTTTTACTAACTTTTGAACCGGTGCTCGGAATCAAATTCTGAGGGCACCAATGGAATCTAAGTGCCGGTAATTTCCTAGAAACAGCTTTTCTGGAGTTGTTTTTGCTCGGGTGTGGTTTTTAATTTTTAGGGTTAAGTTAAGGAATAAAATAAAAGTGGTGCGACAATTTATTTTATTTTACATAAAGAGGCTTAACCTAAGTTAAGAGGATAAGGTGGGACCCACAATATCATACCCACTTGGTAGGATATTTGTGAGGTGGGGACCGTACGAGCCCCACCATTTCTTTCCTTCTAGGTAACGCACCCACACCCCCCCTTTTAATGAATTCAACTGTGCGTTTATTCTGGTTAAGAAACACCTCATTAATTTGGGTGGTTAAATCGTTACAATTAATTCATTGAATTAATTGTTCATTTTGTTTCTTTTTAAATTCAAATGTTGGCATGTGCATTAATAAAATAAGATAGCTCTTATTTTATTTCTGTTGGAACCCGTTGCATGGGGATGATTTGGAGAAAATCCTTCTTCTTCGACGAAGAACGCGAAGAACGCGAAGAATGCGAAGAACGCGAAGAACGCACCAACCTCCGACGAAGAACACCAAATCCTCAGAGATCGAATACGTGACGCCGTGTACTGCGACGCCAGCAACACTTCTTCCATGATGCTTCTCCACGACGCGATGATCCTCCATCCGCGATTCCTTCTTCCGCGACGCTTCTCTGCGACGAACCCTCGCTCAACGTGTTCGATGAGTTAGGGGTTTTATGCGTTTATATTTCGTGATTACTTCCGTCGTTTTCAACCTTCCAAATTGAACCGCCTGTTATCGCAATAATGGGAGGAGGTTGGACCGCACAAACACGACCGAAACTCCTCCCCTTTTATGGTCGTTTGATATTGATGCGGTAAGAGCAAGGAAACGCGGTGCCGAAGCACCGCACGTGATTTGTTAAAGGAAGGGCGGAGAAGCGCGGCACCGTCGCACTGCGCCGTTGGAAAAAAAATAATCCGTGGCGCCATCGCCCTGCGATGTAGAAGAAGAACCAAGGACGCGGCACCATCGCGCCGCGCCAGAGGACCACAAAAGCACCGCGGCCGGAGCAGGGCCGTGGCGCCGCCGCGCCGTGCCGGACGAATCAAGGCCGCGACAGAGTAGGGGAACCGGCGGCCGGGACCGGGCCGCCGACATTGGAGTAGGGGGACTGGCCTTGCCGGTCCCGTGGTGGCAGCAGCCAGTCGGCCGGTGTGGGCCGGCCGGTCAGGTGAATGCACCGGGGGTCGTAACCCCCGGCTGGCCAGTAGGAGCTGCCCCCCGCATGGGGGCCGCGATTTCCCCACGCGGGGCAACACGCCCCCGCCCTCTTTGCTTGGCCGTAACAGCCGAGCCGGCCGCCTGGCCCCCCGGCCGGCGCCAGCGCGCCGGGCCATGCCGTCAGGCTGGGCCGCACCAACCGGGCCGGGCCGCGCCCAAACGGGCTGGACCCGGACTCAGTTCGGGCCGACCCTAGGGGTATCGGGCCGGGTCGGACCGGGCCTGAACCCCTTAATACCGAACCTCTTTCGGTTCGTTCCCATAACTTGAGCAGTGGACCTCCGATCGATGCACCATTAGTTGCGTAGTGATACTTGGATCGAGATGGTCGTTTTGGTATGTTACATTCAGGGTTTCAGAGTACTTTGGGTTCGGCGGGGTTGGTTCGTACACGAAACCAACCGGGCCCTCGGAGCGGAAACACTCATAACATGAACTCTGGACGTCCGATTGATGTGTCGTTGACTTTGATGGATTCCTTTAAGTGAGATGGACATTTTGGATTACTCCACTCGAGGTTTGGACGCATTTGGAGTATGGTTGGGTTGGTTTTGACTTAAAAACCAACAGGGACCCCGAGACGAAAAAGCCAATAACTCTCAGACCTGGCGTCCGATTGACGCGCCGTCTGTGACGTTGAGTTCCTATTGACGATACAAAACTTTTGGATACATCAAATCCAGACTATGTGTTAGTTTATATATCATCCCCTCGTCTTGTGGAGTGGATCCTCCCAAACGAGCTTGCTGTGTGCGGGACCCCTAGAGCTGGCTGCGACTGCGATGACAACGACGACGACTGTGCAGAAATCCTCCGTGGATTCAACAGCGGCGACTACAACACTCATCGATCCTACATAGATCAGGGCTACCGATCCTGTGTGGGTCAGATCCTATGTGGGTCTGCGCTCAGTGGTCCTGTGTGGGCCAGCACCTACAGATCCTGTGTGGGTCTGATCCTGTGTGGGTCATTACGGGGGTTATTACTTATCTATACTTTGTGGGTCATTGTGGTGGTTAGTAACCAATAGATACTTTATGGGTCATTGTGGGGGTTAGTATCTATCGATCATGTGTGGGTCCGACGGCTTAGAAGAATCAGTGGAAATATCTGATCATCTCTATCGTCAAAAGAAGAAGTATACCTGTGTGACCTGAACCTTGACTTGCTTTCCTATGTGGATTACGTTATGCTTTCCTGTGTGGATTGGGTTGTGTTTTCCTATGTGGACTGGGTTGTACTTGGGCTCGGATGTTGGAGCCGAATGAGAATTGATGACTTAGGTATTTTTATGGGTATATACCTAAGTAGTGTTGGATGTTTCTTCGTGATAGTATCTTTCCTTTGTGCAATATCCTTTGTGGATTCTGGGAGACCTTCGGGGGTCTCGGGGTCCCTACTATGTAGCTTATAATCACCCCTTCACGGGCTATGTCTGCACTACGTTGTGTTGGTTTTAGACGATGGGCAGCGCTGATCGCAGTTGAGGCTTGTGGAGCAGGTCGGTACCCGGTGGTGGACCACTGGGCCGGATGTACTCAGAGCGGATGGCTGGACCTGAGGAGCTTTGGAGGCTATCTGTACTCACCATTTAGGTGGGACTCCCAGTGGATGGCTTGAGGCTGTGACATTACTTTCAGTTGCTGTTTTCCCTTTCCAGTTGTACTTTAATTTCAGTTTGGGTTTGTATACTAGCCCACTTACTTTTCCGCATTTACTTTTGTATCAGTTTTTACATAGTGTTTACTTCTACTACTTGCTTGCTCTGTGGTGTTTGTTTATTTTACAAAGGAAATGACTTCCCTTTTTACTGGGAATTATGCCTTGGTTCTAGTCGCCAGCCCCTGGACTATGGAAGGGGGCTTGGGGTAGTCACGACACGAGCCTCGAGAATGGGTCATGACAAATTGGTATCAGAGGAGTTCGGTTCTACCATAGAACTTGAGACTCTGATATTTCTTCTATGTGAAGCAATACTGTTAAGGGTATTTAGTGTGGTTATCAGTCCAGGGAGTCCAGTGTTGGTGTGACGGCCGACATATCCGTACACCAGGACCCTGACTTCTGATTTCCGACTTAATACATGAAAACTTTGATTGCATGTGTGTTTCAAGTTTTCTTTGTGATTATTTTATGTCATTCACCAGGTATACTGTTTGACAGTAGAGCACCTGTTTCTTTTCAGGACGGCCCCACAACGGCATCCAGCTAGGGTTCCGAGATTTGTGCACGACGACAACCCACCGAGCGATGAGGCCTCGGTACAGGGCCCTTTGACAGCAGAGGCACCGGCGCTACCTCTACCCGCGCGAGCCACCGATGCGTCCATCCCCAGCCACTGATGATGCATGTCACCTTAGTGCACTGCACAAGTTTTAGCACCGGCGACCGCCCAGGTTCCGCGGGGAGATAGACCCCCAGGCAGCCGAGGATTGGCTGGAGGTAGTTGTACGAGTTTTCAGGTTATTGAGGACACCAGCAGACCTCATGGTGATCCTCGCAGCGAGCCTACTGCACACGGCAGCAGGCAGATGGTGGAGTTTGATGCTTTAGGTGCACGATGAGGCATCTCTCCTTTGGACGGACTTTGAGAGCCTCTTCCACTCAGAGTTCGTCCCAGCCACCCTCCGTGCGGTGCGCATCCAGGAGTTTCTTCAACTGCGGCAGGGCAGCTTGACGGTCGCCCAGTACTCGACAGGATTTATCGATCTCTCGCGCTACTCGACAGACATGGTACGGGACCCATTATTCCCGAACCAGACCTTTGAGCAAGGATTGAGGCATTAGATCAGGGAATCTCTGATCTCCCTCATCATTCCAAATCAGGCAGGAGTACTGGAGCGTTCCCTTTTGATCAAGAGCTTCCTTGCTAAGCCTTCATCAGCAGCGAGACCTACCGCGGGGCGACACGTAGCAGAGTCTTCTACAGCAGGCAGTCAACGGATGACTCATGGGTCCAGGCAGACCAGAACCTTAGGTCGATGACCTCAGGACACTAGCTCAATAGTGCGAGGCACACAGCGCGGAGCCAGTCTTTCGAGAGGCAGACAGTGCTATGCATGCGGCGGGCAAGGCCACATGGCTCATGACTGCCCGACCCGCCGTACCGAGGAGAAACAGACGGTTGAGGGACCAACCAGGAAGAGGCAGAGGGTCAACTGTGGCGGTCCGTAGGGAGCAGGCGGATGAGGCAGAGGAGCTGGCCAAGCAGCAGGTGGTGAGCGACGCTTTGAGGCTCTACCACCACCACCACCAGGAGGTCCACCCCGACCATAGAGAACTGGCGGGTAGAGATAGGCACAGCTCCAGGCAGCGGAGGCCTACGACCACGGCGCGCCTGAGATGATTTGAGGTACCATCTGTGTCTATTCCACCCTTGCTGCAGTTCTTATAGACACGGGAGTGAGTCATTCTTTCACAGCCGTTGCCTTTGTTCGGAGCTCGGAGATTCCGACGGAGCCGTTGGCTCGATCCTTACGGCTAGAGACTCCTACGGGAGCAGACTCGATGATTACGCACTGGTGCCGACAGTGTGAGCATACTCTAAGAGGCGAGAGCTTCAGATTGGATCTTCTTATAGTGGCGTCGAGGCCTTACGATGTCATCTTGGGCATGGATTGGTTATCTACAATCCATGCTTAGATTGATGGTTTTAGGCGCAAGGTGCGATGTGTTTGCACCGACAGGAGAAGGTTCACCTTCACTGGCGAGAAGGGAGCTTTCATAGCACATGATGGACTATTGCATAGGAGAGGAAAACCCATCACTCATCCGTTGGCTAGCCTCATCCTAGGAGCAGTTGACGTGTGGAGTCCTAGTTTTCCTACAGTGGTGGATCAGTATGCGGACGTTTTTCCCGACGACGTTCTGGAACTACCTCCTCGTAGAGTGACAGACTTTTATATTAATATGTACCCCGGGACAGCCCCGATATCCACCCTAGCATATCAGATGGCTCCTGCCGAGCTTTGAGAGCTACGATTACAGTTGGAGGACTTGCAGGGCAAGGGATTCATTCGACCTAGTGTTTCACCCTGGGCTTCCCCGATTTTGTTCGCCAAGAAGGCGGACGAGAGCTTGTGACTTTGTGTCAACTATCGTCTCCTGAACCAGGTTACAGTGAGAAACAAGAATCCGCTACCGAGGATTTATGACCTCTTCGATCAGCTCAAGGGATCACGGTGGTTCTCCAAGATAGACCTCAGGTCAGGCTATCATCAGCTCAGAGTTCGGGATGAGGACGTGCAGAAGATGGCCTTCAGATGTCGGTATGTTCACTATGAGTTCTTGGTTATGCCATTCGGCGTAACCAATGCTACATCAGTGTTCATGGGCCTCATGAACAGGATCTTTCAGCCATACCTCGATCGATTTGTCATGGTCTTCATCGACAACATTATGATATACTTGAACACTAAGGAGGAGCACGCCTACCACTTTCGGGTTGCACTTGACACACTCTGAGAGCACCATATTTATGGAAAGCTCTCGAAGTGTTAGTTCTGGATACGTGAGGTCCACTTTTTGGGACACGTCATCTCTTAGGTGGGAGTTGCGGTGGATCCTGCGAAGATCGTGGCAGTGCTAGCTTGGGAGCCACCCAGGAGCGTGACGAAGGTGCAGAGTTTCTTAGGACTAACTGGATACTATGAGAGATTTGTTCTAGACTTCTCTAGAGTTACGACACCACTATCAGCTTTGACAAAGAAGGGGAAACCCTTTGTGTGGTCAGACAGATATCAGCAGAGCTTCCAGGAGCTGAGACAGAGATTGACCAGCGCCCCCCATCTTGAGGCTACCAGAGGAGGGAGTTGGGTACATAGTTTACTACGATGAATCAGGGACTGGACTCGGATGTGTCCTAATGCAGGAGCGGGCAGTGATCTCCTATAGATCATGTTAGTTGAGGCCGCATGAGTAGAACTACACTACCCATGACTTGGAGTTAGCTGTAGTGGTTTTCGCTATGAATACATGGAGGCAATATCTGATGGGCAAGCGCTTTACAGTCTATTCTGACCATCAGAGTCTCAGGTACATCTTCTCTCAGAAGGACCTAAACTTTAGACAGAAGCGATGGCTCGAGTTCTTCAAGGACTATGACTTTGAGATAGTCTATACTCCTGCGAAGGGGAACATAGTATCCAATGCTCTTAGCAGGAGGACTGGAATTCAACTACATGGGGAGGCGACAGAGCAGGTAGCCGCTTTGAAAGTATCCTTTGTGGATAGAGATGGAGCACCCTTCCTTCAGTCACTCACAGTCACTCCTCCACTACTGCAGCGGGTCAGAGAGGCACAACGTGGGGACGCCGACTGTGAGACACGGCGTGCACAAATATCCTCAGGATAGGCACCTGATTGTTTCTCCTTATCCGGAGAGCATGACGTCCTTTTCAGAGGACATACCTTGGTACCAGTTGCTTTGCAGGAGGAGGTGATGAGAGAGTTTCACACTTCCTATTTGGCGGTACATCCTGGAGTGGTGAAGATGTACCAGGATCTCAGACGATAGCACTGGTGGTCGGGAATAAAGAAGGTTGTGGCTGAGTTCATTTCTCGATGCCTCACCGGCCAGCAGGTGAAGGAAGAGCATCAGGTACCAGCAGGCTTGGTATAACCCTTGGAGGTCCCGAAGTGGAAGTGGTACGGGATATCTATGGACTTCGTGACTGGACTCCCATGCACTTCCAGAGGTCACGACTCTATTTGGGTGATTGTCGACTGACTCACCATGTCGGCTCACTTATTTCCCATCAGAAAGCAAGGCTCAGTGGAGAGCTTGATACGTCTCTACGTTCAGGAGATTGTGCAGCTTCATGGTGTGACATCATCTATCGTCTCCGATCGAGATTCTCGCTTTACTTCCTGGCTTTGGAAGGGGTTGTAGGAGGAATTCGGGACACAGCTACATCTGAGCACCGCCTTCCACCCTCAGACAGATGGTCAGACAGAGAGGAACATACAGACTCTCGAGGACATGATCCACACATGTGTCCTCAACTTTGGTCATAGATGGGAGGACCACCTACCCATGGTGGAGTTCGCGTACAACAACAGCTCTCACTCCACCATCGGGATGGCACCATACGAGGTGTTGTACGACCAACCTTGCAGGTCACCTCTATACTGGACAGACCCTGGGGAGTGAACACTTGTGGGGCCGAAGATGGTTCAGGCCACGAAAGAGAAGGTCCAGATCATCTAGGAGCGGATGAGGACAACTTAGAGCAGGAAAAAGTCTTATGTTGATAGGAGGCGGAGGCCATTGGAGTTCGAGGGTGGCGACCACATCTTCTAGCGTGTCTCACCTCGACGTGGATTACAAAGATTCAGCCGAGGCGACAAGTTGTCTCCATGCTTCATCGAACCACTCTAGTTCCTCAGCAGGATTGGAGAGGTGGCGTATCACCTGGCTCTACCACCTCAGTTGTACCGGGTGCATGACGTCTTCCACGTATCCCAGCTGAGGAGATACATGCACGACCCGACGCATATCATTGACCATGGGGAGATGGACGTTGATGATGGGCCGATTTTTGCGGAGGACCCGGTGGAGATTGAGGATCGATAAGAGAGGGTCCTACGTGGACGACCGATTCCTCTAGTGTGCATCAGATGGTGGCACGAGAACCTCCAAGAGAGCACTTGGGAGCGGGAGGCTCAGATGCGTGCTCAGTACCCACATTTGTTTCTCTAGTTTTCGATGTATCTTTACGGGGACGTAAAGCCCTGAGGTGGGAGTGATGTAAAGACCCGAAAAATAAGAGGAAATTTTTTTCTTAATTTTCTTGGGAATTTTACAAGAACGCAGTTTTTGATGGCACCTGATTCTGATGCCCGGTGTGCCCAAAATCATTTTTCGAAGTTTAGCTCGGGTACATTCAGTGAATGAATGTGCGGGTTTTAATAACTTTTGAACCATTGCTCGGAATCGAATTCCGAGGGCACCAATGGAATCGCAGCGCCGGTAATTGCTTAGAAACAAATTTTTCGGAGTTTCGTTTGCTCAGGTGTGGTTTTTACTTTTTGGGGTTAAGTTAACGAATAAAATAAAATTGGTGCGACAATTTATTTTATTTTACATAAAGCGGCTTAACCTAAGTTAAGAGGATAAGGTGGGACCCACAATATCCTACCCACTTGGTAGGATATTTGTGAGGTGGGGCCCGCACGAGACCCACCGTTTATTTCCTTCTACATAATGCACCCGCACCCTGCACCCCCCTTTTAATGAAGTCAACCGTACGTTTATTCTGGTTGAGAAACGCCTCATTAATTTGGGCGGTTAAATCGTTACAATTAATTCATTGAATTAATTGTTCGTTTCATTTCTTTTGAAATTCAAATATTGGCATGTGCGTTAATAAAATAAGACAGTTCTTATTTTATTTCTGTTGGAACCTGCTGCGTTGGGAGGATTTGGAGAAAAGCCTTCTTCTTCAATGAAGAACGCGAAGAATGCAAAGAACGCGAAGAACGCACCGACCTTCGATGAAGAATGCCAAATCCTCGAATATCGAATATGCGATTCCGTGTACCGCAACACCAGCAATGCTTCTTCTGTGACGCTTCTCCGCGATGCGATGATCCTCCCTCCGCGACGCCTTCTTCCGTGACGGTTCTCCACGACGAACCCTCACTCAACGTGTTCGACGAGGTAGGGGTTTTATGCGTTTCTATTTCATGATTACTTCCGTCATTTTCATCCTTCCAAATTGAACCACCTGTTATCACAATAACGGGAAGAGGTTGGACTGCATGAACACGGATGACACTCTTCCCCTTTTTTGGTTGTTTGATATTGATGCGGCACGAGCAAGGCAACGCGGTGCCGAAGCACCGCGCAAGATTTGTTAAAGGAAGGGCAGAGAAGCGTGGCGCCGTCGCACCGCGCCGTTGGAAACAAACTAATCTGCGGCACCATCGCGCCACGCCAGACAAATCAAGGCTGCGGCCGGTTCCAGTCTGTGGCCGAGCAGGGGAACCGGCGGCCGGGACCGGGCCGCCGGCGTCGGAGCAGGGGGAACCGCCTTGCCGGTCCCGTGGCGGCAGCAGCCGGCCGGCCGGTGCGGGCCGACCGGTCAGGGGAAAGCACCGGGGCTCGTAACCCCCGGATGGCCAGCAGGAGTGGCCCCCCGCATGGGGGCCACGGTTTCCCCATGTGGGGGCAGCGCGCCCCCCGCCCTCTTCGCTCGGCCGTAACGGCCGAGCCGGCCGCCTGGCCACCTGGCCAGCGCCAGCACGCTGGGCTGCGCCCAGGCCAAGCAGGGCTGTGCCGACCGGGCCAGGCGGCGCCCAAACGGGCTGGACCCGGACCCGGTTCGAGTCGACCCGGTTCGGGCCGACCCTGGGGGTATCGGGCCGGGTCAGACCGGGCCCAAACCCCTTAATACTGAATTTATTTCGGTCCGTTGCCCATAACATGAGCAGCGAACCTATGATCGATGCACCGTCAGTTGCATAGTGATCCTTGGATCGAGACGGTCGTTTCTGTATGTTACACTCAAGGTTTCAAAGTACTTTGGATTTGGCTGGGTTGGTTCGTACCCGAAACCAACCGGGCCCTCAGAGCAGAAACGCTCATAACATGAACTCCGGATGTCCGATTGACGTGCCGTCGACTTTGATAGATTCCTCTAAGTGAGACAGACCTTTTGGATTACTCTTCTTGAGGTTCAGACGCAGTCGGAGTACGGTTTGGTTGGTTTTGACTTAAAATCAACCGGGCCCCTAGGATGAAAAATCCAATAACTCTCAGACCGGGCGTCCGATTGACGCGCCGTCTATGATGTTGAGTTCCTGTTGACGATACGGAACTTTTGGATACATAAACTCCGAACTATGTGTCAGTTGATGTATCAGCCCCCCGGCTCATGGAGCAGAACCTCCCGAAAAAGATTGTTGTGTGCGGAAACCCTAGAGCAGGCTGCAACTGCGACGATGACGACGACTGTGCAGAAATCCTCCGTGGATTCAACGACGACGACTACAACACTCAGAGATCCTATGTGGATCAGCGCTACCGATCTTGTGTGGGTCAGATCCTATGTGGGTCAACGCTCAGCAGTCCTGTGTGGGCCAACGCCCATAGATCCTGTGTGGGTCCGATCCTGTGTGGGTCATTGCGGGGGTTAGTACCTATCGATCCTTTGTGGGTCATTGCGGGGGTTAGTTACCTATTGATCTTTTGTGGGTCATTGCGGGGGTTAGTACCTATCGATCCTATGTGGGTCCGATGGCTTAGATGAATCAGTGGCAAATTTGATCATCTCTATCGTCATATGAAGAAGTATACCTGTGTGAGCTGAACCTTGACTTTCATTCCTATGTGGATTAAGTTATTCTTTCCTGTGTGGATTGGGTTGTGGTTTCCTGTGTGGAATGGGTTGTACTTGGGCTCGGATGTTGGAGCCGAACGAGAATTGATGACTTAGGTATATGTATGGGCATATACCTAAGTAGTGTTGGATTTTTCTTCGTGATTGTATCTTTACTCTGTGGAAGATCCTTTGTGGATTCTGGGAGACCTTCGAGGGTCTCGTGGTCCCTTATGAGTAGCTTATACTCACTCCTGCACGGGCTATTCCCACACTACATTGTGTTGGTTGAAGACAATGGGCAGCGCTGATCGCGTTTGAGGCTTGTGGAGCAGGTTGGTACCCGGAGGTGGACCACTGGGCGGGACGTACACGGAGCGGACGGCTGGACCCGAGGAGCTGTGGAGGCTATCTGTACTCACCCTTCAGGTGGGACTCCCAGTGGACGGCTCGAGGCTGCGGCTTTACTTTTAGTTTCTGTTTTCCCTTTCCAGTTGTACTTTACTTTCAGTTTGGGTTTGTATACTGGCCCACTTACTTTTCCACACTTACTTTTGTATCATTTTTTTCTTAGTGTTTACTTCTACTGCTTGCTTGCTCTGTGGTGTTTTTTTATTTTACAAAGGTAATGCCTTCCCTTTTTACCGGGAATTACGACTTGGTGCTAGTCGCCAGCCCCTGGCCTATGGAAGGTGGGCTGGGGGTAGTCACGGTACGGGCCCCGAGGACGGGTCATGACGTTATAATATCATGAATAAACTTGGGGTTCAAAATGAATAAGGGAAAACATATTTGAAATAAATGACAACATTCTTAAGAGAATAAGAAGTAAATCAAGAAGAGTCATTGATATGTTTTGGAAAGAAAAATACATTTCCAAAAATATATGTAATTTTTATATAAATCAATGTGTAAAAGTGTATATCTTCTATAAGATAAGGTAATAATAGTTAAAGCATAATTAATAAAAATTAGAGTAATATCCATAACAAAAATGAAATTAAAGTTTCATAACCCAAAGAAAGGGAGTTGGTCTTGAGAATTCCCTTACCTTAAATCATTCTTTTATTTTTTCACTTTTACACCTCTTAAATAATATACTTAGATTTATTAAAACATTGAAACATATGTGAAATATGATAATTTATGTCACTGTTTATCAATTATAATCATTTTATTATATTTAATAATTTTCATTATTGATATTGAAGAATTTTTAGATCATGTTTTCCTTAAAAATATCCCATTTAAGTATGATTTATCAATTATTTTCAATGTAATTTATACAGAAGTAGAAAAAATTACATAATATTAAAATAAATATATCTAAACATTTATATAAAATAAATAATTTATTTTAACCAAACATAAGGTTGGTGATAAGAAACTAAGTTGTAGACGTCCTTATTGGTGGTTAACTGATACTTATCTGGAATTTTATCTAGAGGAAGTTGAGGAGGGTTATAAAATATAAGTAATTAAAAAATAAAATTCATAAATTAGGTTAACATCATTAATATATTGTTAACATTTGGAATAATGAATCTTAGAATATGTGATTTTTAAGGAGATAGAGAAAGAGAAGAAGTGAAGACTAAAACAAAAATATGACTTGATGAAAACATACCTAGTTCATGGTGTCTCATCCATTGTAAAACACTAGAATCCATTGATTATTGGAGTTAGATTACTCTAGAACGTCCACATGGATTCCAAGGGGATTAAGAGAGAGTATTTGGGTTGATATTGGTATTTTTCAAGTAAGGGAAGAGTGGTTTTCCACAGGGAGGGAGGGAGGTTATTATTACTTCAGGAGTGGGGTGGTTTTAGTAAAAACATGTTGAATAAAATAATATATCCATGGTACCCATTTTAATAGTTAATTTTTGAAAATATAAATCATAGATCAATATAATAGAATGGATTTTATAAAATAAACCCCTTTATAAAATTGAAAGTGTAAAAATTATTTTTTTATCTTAAAGGAACATTTTGGACTTTAGACTTTTAAAAATTCTTATTACGTTTGGAAATTAAGTTTATTTTATTTTAATGAATAATTTATTATATAAAATATATATTTTTTCTGAATCACATGTTCTATAATTATTTATTAATTTTTACATCATGAATGATGTAATTTAAGATACATCTATTATGAGAAAAAAATTTACTTTATTATTCACATGAAAATTGACATATTGTAGAAAATTACCAAAACATCACCCTTAGAAAATCTCAATGTTCTGATTTAAAAAATGATATTCATTTTAACCAAAAAATTCTATCATAGGTATTTTTTATTTTTAATATTAGAATTATAATTTTTTCAAAATAATTTAAAATGTAGTTTATTAAAAATGTAACTATATTTTTATTGAGTTTTATAATCATGATATTTATTTTTTGGAATTATAATATTTATATTTACTTAAATTACTCATGTTATATATTATTTATTTTATAATTTATTGTCTTGAGGTAAAATTTATATTCAAACGACCATGTTATTATTCCCAATGGTCAGGTTACCATTCCTACAGTCACATTGCTATTAAAATAGTAAAATTTCCTCTTTAAAATACTAATTCATTCATTCATTAATTATTCACCTAAATTCCTCTCAAGGTTCCATATTTTCATTTTCTATAATTTTTATTTTTTACCAGTTTTTTTATTTTCTATAGTCTTAGAAATTGAGGAAATTATTCTAGCAGATTAGGGTGATCCATATTGTCCTATTATACTTTTTAAAATTATATTTTTTCCTAGTGTATTATTTAAAATTTTTATTATTTTATTCTATGATTAATTTAATAGTTATTATTAATGAAATAATTTTTTAATTTCTTTATGTGATGTATGTGTGTAATACTATATAGTGTAATATAACACACATTTTTTTAAAAGACAAATATAATTTATAAACTCTGGGTTCTTAAATTCTTACCCCCTTTAAAAATTTAATTCTTAAAATTTCAACTAATATTATTGGTTGGGAATATGTGAGGGTACATCTGTTTCATTGTTTCATCTAGTTCCAAGGTCTCCCCTTCATAATTATGGTTCCGTCACAACACTTTGATAAGGTGAGTTGTCTTATTGCTTATAAATTTGTCTCTATGGTCCAATATTTTCACTAGATTGTCATCATATGAGAGGTTATTTTCTAGTTATACCCCCTAGATTTAGTATATGTGGGTGGTTAGGTATGTACTTCCTTAAGAGAGATATTTGAAGCATTTAATTAATTAGATCCATATTTTGTGGAAGTTCATGCTAATAGGCCCCTGTTCCTATGTGATCTAGTATCTCAATGGGGAAAATGTACCTAAGGATAAGATTCCATTTCTTCTCAAATCATATCACTCACTTCCATGCTGATATTTAAAAGAGAACAATTTCTCCAACTTCAAACTTAAAATCCCTTCAATGGTTGTCATCATTGATTATTTGATAAATTATGAAAATATTTGATATGTTGTTGCTTAACTTGAACCTTCTTTGTCACCTCTTGAACAAGGCCAGGTCCCGATATATTTTATTCACCAGATTCATCCCAAAAATTTTGAGTTTTACATCGCTTCCCTTAAAGATCTTCATATGGATCCATTTTAATACTTGATTGGAAGATATTGTTGTATGAGAACACAAATAATGAGAGACATTGGTCTCATACTACTTTAAATTCCACTATGTAGGATCTCAACAGGCCATAGAGCATATAAATAATTATTTCAGATTGAACATTAGTTTAGTGGTGATATACCATACTAAAATTCAATTCAGAATTCAAAGAACATTGAAGAATTCTTAAGAATTTATAGGTGAACCATAGATCATGATTAGAGATGACAGATAATGGTAAACCATGTAACCTTACCACTTATATTTAATATATCATGGAATGATTTTCAACTAAGTAATCTATCCAAATAGTGAGAAAGTGGGAATTCTTGGTGATTTGATCCACTAAAATCCATATTGCATTGGTTTTCTTTATATTTATTTGGGAGAACAATGAAAAAAATAAATAGTGACACTCTCCCATTTCCACATGGTTATAGGAAATGGTTGTATTATCCGTTTGGACTTATGTCGATCTGATTTATCTTGCTAACATAACATGAACTTTTAGGTGTACTCATTGATGCACTTCTTCATAGTTTCCCACAAGAAGTTCTCTCTAAGATCATGATACATCTTGGTAATTCTAGGATGGATGGAGAAGGATGATCTATGGACTTATCTAATAGTCCCTTTTTTATATTATATGATGCTGGAACAAAAACCTAGTCCCAAATCAAATGAAACAATCTATATCAACATGTAAATAATGTATTGTAAGATCCAATGTTTTATAACTTGATGAAAATACAAAGAAATTTGAATTTTTTATCTTACAGATAGTCCTGTTCTTAGACCGAGCATCAGAACATATTTCCGAGAGTTATAACACTTTAATAGGGTTTTTAGACAAGGGTAAAGGACGAAGAGGTCCCTTAGGTGATCCGTTGAGTTTCAGGAGCATCAGGATCCAAAAAACTAAAAATAGAAGAGGACTGATAGGGGTGTATGGTTTGTCGAAAACCATGCAACCCCTAGTAGAAAACCATGTGGATATAGCTGGGTAGAAGAAGTGTCCCACACTAGCTGTGCACGGTTTACCCAAACTATGTGCCTATATCACATGGCTAGTGCCACTTAGATATTACTTGAGAACTATTACACACACATTTGGCACACAGTTAGGGTAACCATGTGGGTAAAACTCTGCGAGGTGGTTTCTAAGTAAGGGAAGATGTGTGGTTGGAGCATAGTTCGGATAAACTATGCATCTAAACCACGCGAGCCAATTTTTAGGTGTAAAACGAAAGTTTTCTATAAATGAAATTATAATTTTTCTTCTTATTTCTTTCCTCCTCTAAAACCCACACAAAACTTCTTCCCTATACAAATAGAGCTCCCAATCTTATCCTCCTAGGATTTTCATGATCTCCCTGTTTGAAGCCTGAATCGAGCACCGTCAGTACCTATGTATCCAAATCGGTTCGATCTTGATTTCTTTTAAATATTTATTTGTTTCATATTCTATCAAACAAGTTATCATGGTGAAAGCCCATTTCACCTATTTTTAGGGTGAATGACCATTTATTAGATTTATTCCAAACTAAAACAAATCAGAGCTTGATATTGGAAGATTAGATCGTCATATGCATGAGGTAGGTGGTCTATGTTTTTTTAAATTTTCGGTGATTTATGAATAGTTTCATTGTTCCATATTCCCACTTTTGTTGTGAAATGCCCTAAAATTTAGTTTTTTCCTTTTTATTGACATACACACCTTATTATACTCTTGTTGAATGTTGTCATATGAATTGGGGAGGTGAACCTTAATTACGACCGCCCCTTATGTGTGCTATATTATATATCCCATTGATATTTAAAAAGATAAAATCATAAAACACCTTTTAATCATTTAGGTGTGTCTATAAATGAAATTTTTTTATTGACACTTTCCCTTGAGAGAATGAAACCTCCTAATTTCAATTTTGAACCATTATAATTAAAAATTTTCATAGTGATGAGATTTTCTAAAATGTATTTGAATTTTAATTCAGTTATGACACTTGGATGTGATGTTTGTTATTTAATAAATAAATTTTATGTGAAATAATATCATATTTTTATAATTAAACACCTCGATTGAGGTGTGCTATCTTCTAATATAAAATGTAAAGACTTGTTTTTTTAAACCATGCTTCGTTAATTTCTTTAGAGTTTTTCCTATGACTTCATGTTAGAGACTAATAAGTGGCATGCTAGTAAATATGATTTTTTGTTAATATTAAAATGGTGCTTCCTTTTATATATATAAATGTTTATCAAACAAGGAACCTACTAAGTTCTTGGATCATTTCATAAATTGAATGGATTGACCCACACCTATCTAAATGACTAGAGAATCACACTCCTCATAAGGGATTTGATTGGATAGTAAATGGGATTTTCAAGTAGGTTTCCAAAGGACCATGGTAACATCCAAGTACCTCTATGGACCTCATGAAATGAATTATCATGTCTTTAATAGATTAAAATACATATATTAAATTGAATAGATTGGCATGATGGAATTCCTTACTTGAATGTTTATAAATGTTTAAATAATATTACTTAATTATAATAAACTATTTATGTGAATTGAATTTCAAAGGGTGGAAAGGAAATGCTAATCATTGAATTCTTAATTAAATGATTGAATTGGAATTAGAATAAATGGAATTCCCTTGTTTATTTGGGATTAGTAAATATAAATCATGAGAGTTAATGCCTCATGGATCAGGTTATTATTTTTTATTATTATATGATTATGATGTGATATAGAATGTGGAACTATAGTAAGGGATCTATTGATCATGTCCTAAAATCATGTTCCCTTACATCGTGTGTTGAGTCATAGCATCTCTCACCATTGATACTATGTAGGATGTTGGGATGAGGTTTCACACTCCATGTTTATAGTGTTCACATTAATGGCTCACTCACCATCCTATGTCTCATTCATGACATATCACACTTTATTAGAATCTAGGTAATATAACCTATTTCATGATCTGATATGCTCATTCAGTTAGGTTATGGATGACTCAGTTACGTCCAGTCCAACCATGACCTAGTATTCTATGTATATGTCCACTTACACCTGAATATACTTGGTTCATATTAGTGGATGAAATATAAAACGATACTATATATCTTATTAATATATATATATATATATATATATATATATATATTTAATTATCATACTTTATTTCAGATATGAGCCAAAGTAGGTATAGTATTGATGTCGTCTTTATCATGAGGATGGTCAGGTTTACATTTATATTACTCAAGATATAGTACAATGGCTAACATCCGAGTCTCTCTCAGTAAAACTATTTTGAGAGCCTAGGTGGTCATTCCAAAAATATTTTTGTTCTTTTAGTATTTTAAAATCATTAAAAAAACTAAAAAAAAATTATTGAATAGTTATGAAAATAATAGTGGTAATGGAAATAATGAAAGAAAACTGAAGACACATAGAAGATATAATACAAAACTACAAAGAAGAACAAAAGATAGAAAACACATGCACAATAGTATGTTAGAATTAAGAAAGACCCAAGATGATCTACCCTTAACTAACCTATCATGTGTTTAATGAAAAATGAATCAACAACACCTAATTCACTTAGTTCATGACTGATGGTTAGGATCACACACCTCTCCCACTTATACAGTGAACAGTCACACACCAAAAGTCTTTAGTGATCAACCATTCTTCCAAATTGAAGACTAATTCCCTCAACCAATTCATTCTAGTTAATATGTCACTAACCAAAATGATCCAGTTTAGTTCGTCAGATTTCACACCCAATATTAATTTCTTAGTTCAAGGAATCAAGAATGAAGGGGGAGAAAAGATGAGGTGAGGAAATATAAAATCGTTACTATGATAGGTTTTGATCTCACTCACCCAAATCACAACCACGATCTACTAAGGTGAAGATAATAAAATGATGATTATTATTATGCTTAGATTTCCAGGCCATGCTGGGGTTCATATCCCGGATCTAGCTTAGAAAATTAGATCTTCATCACTAGACATTCGAAATCATGAAGCGAATTGAGGAAGAACAAACAACTCAAAATAATTAAACGAAGACCAGAATTCACAAAACTAAACATGCAGATCAATGATATTTATAGACACAAATTAAAAAATAAATACAAAGCATGGAAGATGGATGAAGATGGAGGAGCAGGGTCCCGTCTCTATGTTGAAGATGATTCCTATTCCAGGGTGTGTTGAATGGTGTGGTATGGTGTGAATCATGGAGTGTCCCCCATTTCCCATTTTTTGGAAGAGAGGAGTTGGGGATCCACATATTCATAGAATCTAAAAAATACTGAAAAATCGAGACCAACTAACATCATAAATAATCAATGTTGCGTGAATTGAGATGCTCTTCACTAGCTCTTTAGTGAACTCATAGTGGGTGAATCAAATATCTTTCAATGATCTGTGAATCCCCCACACTTTTCCCTTCTAGTGCCCAAGATCAGCTTCACCTTAGGCCCCCCACAATCACATCCCCCTAAATAGAAAAATAGAAAAATAGAAAAAATAAAAGTTTCATAACATTAAAATATAACTATTATTAATGTATGATTATTTACATAAGTAAAATAAATACATAAATAGATAAATAATATATATATTATAAGTTTTAATTTTATACACACACATATATATAATATATTTATTAGGAAAAAGTTTTATTACAAATTTATGTATATATATAATAACTATTATATTTATTTAACAATACTCACTATTATATATAAAACAAATACTTAATATCACAAATGTATATAAGTATATTTATTATGATTAATGATATATGTACTACTATTATTATATATTACATGATATTACATATTATATAGTATTAGTATCATATATTTTATAATATTACAAAATAAAAATAATAAAATTAGAGAGGGGGAGGGGCGGTTTGGGTGGAACAAGAGGGGGATGGAAGTGGGTTTCAAAATCAAAGGGAGGAGGGAAGCGGGGCTCTGGCGATGTCGCGAGGGCGGTGGAAGGAGATGGAAGCCGACTATGAATCAAGGAGAGGTTGGGGTGGAGTGATTTGGCTCACATAGGTGGTAGAGGAGGTGGGTATGAGTAGTTTGGCAGGTGGCTAGGGGTTGCGGCAGGCTCGAGTAGGCTTTATTGAGGAGGAGAGACCAATGAACAATAACACATTAGTGCATGATAGTGTTTTAGTGGCGGGTGAGGCAAAATGGATAGAAAGGAGCAGTAGCTTCTAGATCCTGCAGACAATGGAGTGAGAAATTTATTCTATTCAGTTCTAGTAAGGTGCTGATATTTTTAATTAGGGTATTTTGGACCATTAGTTTCATTTTGGTGATTTCAAGTTTGATTTGTTTTTTTTGGTTTGATTTTGATTATTCTCTGATTCTAATCTGTCGTTGGATTTTACTAGTTTTGGTTTGATGTTTTGACTACATTTGTGTTTTTGCTATGTTGTGTGGTCTATGGTGGTGATGATGAGTCATGGTGGAATGGTGACTCAAGTCACCTTTTTGAGGAAGAAGGTGAATGTGGTTGGGTTGGTCCAACAGTGAGATATGACTCACTATTGGGGGTGGATGTGGAGGTGAGAAAAGGTAGGGGCTGACAGAATGGAGTAACAGTGTGACGGGAACAGTGGACATTAGTCACCGATGACAATTGAACGATGAGTGGGAACTTGGGATAGTAGCAGTGAAAGGGAATAGAGACAGTTACTGGGAGTCACCATTGGTGAAACAGAAAGGTGGGTGAAGGAAAATGGTAAAGGATGAGTCACCACTGTCATTGCCAATAGTGAGTGATTTTGTAGTTAATCAATTTTTTGAAGGTCGGTGGTGACTCAAACTTAGTCACAGCAGAACCTGAAACCAAAAAAACCACATAGATAAAAAAATTATAAAATTATAAATTAACAAAAAAAATTCAAAATAATAAATAAATTAAACTAGTTAATTTAAAACAAAAATAAATTATTTTAAACATAACTAAAATATAGGAATTGTTTAATAAATGAATTAAATGACAATGTAAAAAAACAATATTTATTACAATTTATTCAATAAGGAATTTATTTATGATTTCAAATCATTTAGAAAAGAAATTTATTTAACATAATTAAAAATGTTTAAATTTAGTTGCTTAAATTAATTAGACAATTAATTAATTATAAAAAATTAATGAAATTGAATAATTAAATTATAATGAAAATAAAACTAAGTATTAAAATATTTTAAGAATAGAATAAAATTTTTAAGATAAATTAAATTAATTAATTAATATAAAAGTGAATTAATTATTTAAAAAATATGTAATTAAATAAAATAATTACAAGAATAATTATTTTTAAAAATCAAAAGAAATGAAAAAATGAACGAATAAAAAGAATGAAAAATTATAATTTAAATAAAAACAAAAGAAAAAAAATACTAAAGCAGATTGAATTTTTCTATTTTAAAATTATTCAGAATGAAAAAAATAATCAATACAATAATATATGTAAATATAAAAAAAATATTTTGATTATTTATGTAAAAAGTTGACAAAATTTTGAAATTATTTTTCAAAAAAACTATTTTGATAATAAAAAAGAGAAGAAAAATTGAAAAATAATGGGGAAAAGAGTAACGAAAAAATGAAACATCAAAGTCCCCCAAACATAAATCTCTGTTTATCCTAAAACAATGCATGATTTTGACTTTTTAAAATAGAACGTATGATTTCTGAAATTTAATTCAAAAAGTGCATAAAAAAATTTTATAAATTGAGGAGTTGGATCATGATTGACTATTTAAAGAAAGTGTTCACAAAAGTGTTCTCGCCTAACTGCAAACACCTATTTGAAATCAAGAGTAAAATAGATTCATTATCTATTAAAATATTTCTTTCCTGCTATATGAAATTACTTACTATTCTACATCAATTCTTATTCAAGTTCCAATTCAAAAAGTTATGACATGTAATATAAAAGTGAAATTAAAAAATTAACCAAATACACCTTCAATCCTCACATTATCATAGGTTCCAAAAATCAAAGACCATTTTTTTGAATAACTTCATTGATACAACTCAAATGATCTTTAATTAAGTCAATTGTTCCCTTATTCATTTGGGTTCAAAAATCACCTCACCTAAATGCGTTCATTTTTGATAGGTTACTTTATTTTAATTTTTCCCAATCATATTTCATGTGCAAGGCACTGTGAATAAAAATTATTGAGTGTCAAATTAGATTTTATTTATTAACAGAGACACACTCGGTGCACCTATCTCAGAGAGTCACCGTGGTATCTAATTTAACCATTTTACTCTTTTTACAAAGGAATTAAATTATTATAAATTTAGTAGGTTTATTTAAATTATTTTTTTATTAAAAGTTGAATCCCTTAGGATCCAGTTAAAATTTCTAGTTTCTTTATGTCATGATTCTAATTCCAAAAAATATATAATATATACCAATCTTTTCTAATGTTCCTAAACATGAAATCTATAAGGAAAATGTGATACTTCACTCATCATTCATATATCCTAAATACCTTTACCCTCAGTGAAACACTTAACTACCAACATGTTGGTATTTACTAGGCAAGACATAGTTTTTTTCAATTTGAAGTCAGATGACCTTTAGGCTGTGAAAGAAAAATTGAAATTTTTTGAAATAATTTTGAAAAAATTTCAAAAAATGATCATTTTTTTACAAAAAGTTAGGGAGAATTGATGTGAGAAAATAACCCCTCTCCCTGAAACATAAACTCAATATTGTCCCCAATGTTGACTCTCAAGTTAGGAGACAAATTATTTCAAAAGAATTGGTAATTAAGCAGTTAAAACAGTGATTAGGGTTAGTAATTAAGTTCAAAAAATTATTTTTCACATAAAAAGAAAAAGAAAAGGAACAAAAACATATATACAAAAGAAAGTTCCCCAAGCACCACCAGAAACTCATGTTCAATGTTCTAAAAAGTTCATTATTTGAATTTTTATTAGAAGAAAAAATATTTATCAATGAATTTCGAAAATTATCATGTTAGGGAAATAACTGAAGTAGTAATAGAAAAATGAAAGTGAAAATAAAGGGTGAAATAAGTTTCAAAAATCAACTAAAAATACATTTTCAACTTACAGATATTAGAATGATAACCCACAATCCTGAAAAATAGTTCACACTTTTCACAAAAACTAGGGGGACTCCACAAAACTTAATCACAAAAAGCATGTAATATGAATACACATATTAAAAAAATACCAAATAAAAAGCTGTACATCCCTGAGGTGGAAGATTTTCATTTTTTTGAAATCCCCCCATGTTTTTTTGTACAATAACTTTAATTACTCCAATTTAAGTACCTATAAGATGAAAATAGTTAATATTAGTGTTATGAACTTTAAGGTCAAAGTAAATGCGACCAAGTTGAATTAGGGAGTGAATCCTATGATCTCCAATGTGCCAATCCCTTTGATAATGTTTGATTTCCACATGGAAACTAACTTCCTAATTACTAACCTACTAAGAAAGAACACACAAATTAAAATATCAAATATAAAGAAACTAAAGTAGAAAATTAAAAGGGATAATATTGGGATAACCCCCAAAAGGGTGAAATAGTTTGAATGTCCATAGCTGGATGGTCTTTGGGTCAACTCCAATCTGATAGGGGTTGAAACTTATGGATCAATAACCACCAAATGTGGTTATTACCAACTTTAGAGGCTAGTAGTTGGTGGAGTGACCCTTGGTAAGATTTAGTCAAATACCCATGCCAGGTAGTGGAATATTTCATGTTGAATGGTGTAAGGTAAAACATGAAATATGAGCATTTCTCTCCTTCAACCACTTGATGTTGGGTGTATATAGGTTATAAGAAATTTACTCTAGGTTATGTCTTATCATCTAGTTTTTCCCAAATAAAAAATTTATCATTGAAAAAAATGTGTCGTCATCCACTACTATAACTTTTCAATATCAAACACATCCTCTTTAGTGACAATTCCCAATATGGAATTTTCATCCCAAAATTGGAGTTTCATTAAGTTTTCAACAGGTTTAGATTCAAATTACTCACTCTCTAGGAAATTACAAAAGTTAATTTCATCTTCAATAACTATAATGGGAGAAATATAATTAAAATCAGCTTTAATGTAATCCAAGTTAAATAAAAATTGAGCTTCTTTGATAAAATTTTCAACTCCCTTTAACATTGTAGCATGTTCCTCCTAGTTGTAAAGTGATCCTAGAAGTATAGTTGGGTCAAGAGTGTGGTTTTAAACCTCCTCCAACATCTATTTAAAACATACCACCTCATTTTATAAATCATACATAGAAAAACAGAGGATGTCTTGTGGTTGAGATACCTGTTGAATCAGAGAAAAATCATTAGACAAGTAAATAAAATAAAAATCATCTGTATAAAAATTAAAGAAATAATGAGCATAAAATAAATGTCCAACATCATGAATTTGAGAAAATCCCATCTTCTTCTAGCCCTTTAAAATCATATTAGAAGGTTGTTTTTAAATTTCCAGCCTTGACTTCAGTTTAAAATCCATATCAATGTTTGGAAACTCTAACTTCTTTTTTCTTCTATTAATTTTCTCTTGCCTTCCCATTTTCTTTCCAGAAAGTTTTTCTTCAATGGGTAGTTGGAGTAATTACTTTTTTTCTTGGGTTCATTTGACCTTAACCATAGATTTATACATCATTTTCCTAATCTTTTGATCATATGTTGTCCCATCATCAGTAACATCTCAATGTTTCCTTTCTTACATCCAAAATGGAAATTTAGCAATAGCACCCTCTAGTTTTTGAGTTGGATCAAAAAGGGATAATGAATCAAATTCGGTGGAGTTAATCAGTGTTTTGTGTTTGTTTTTTACATTTTTTTTTGTTTTTTCTGGAAATAAAAGAAAAATTTGGAAAAAACCATTCAATAAAATGTTTCTTCACTCATAATGGTGCCAAAAGTTGACACCGTCATTTTCGTGATGACAATCATGTTTCCATTTATAGTATGCAAGATATAACAAAATGGATAACCTTATGGTCTCTCTCAAGGATGTATTTTTAAGTTCCTAGGTGGTCATTCTAAAAATCTTTTGGGGTATTTAATATTTTTAAAACATTAAAACAAAACTAAAAAAATAGCATACAATGATGAAAATCATTGTGAAAAATGAAACAATTAATGAAAACTGGAGACCCAAATAATACATAAGAAAAAAATTCAAAGAAAAATAAATGAAATAAAACACATACACAACATTCAGTAATATCTAGGATTAATCTTGGCCGATCCACCCACAACTACTCTATCATATATCTATTGAAAAAAGAATAAATAACACTCAATTCACTTAGTGCATGACCAATGGATCAGATCAAACACCTCACTCAATTATACCGTAAACAATAAAACATCAAAGTCTTTAGTTCTCAACCTTTCCTCAAAATTGAAAACTAATTCCCCAAACTAATTCATTCTGGATTGGATGTCACTAACTAGAATGAGCCTGTTGAGTTCGTTAGATTGTACACCCAATCTTAATCACTCAGTTCAGGAAATTGAGAATGGAGGGGGAGAAAAGATGAGGCGAGGATGTAGTAAATCATTCTTAATATATATTTCTATATCACTCACCCAAATCACAGTCATGATCTCCTAAGGTGAAGAAAAGAAAATGTTGATCGGGATGATTCTCAGATCTCCAGGTCACAGTGGGTTTCATTGCCTCGATCTAAATTAGAAATATAGATCTCCATCACTAGAGATTCAAGATCACGAAATGAATTGAGGAAGAAAGAAAAACAAAAAATATATAAAACAAGACCAAAATTTTAAAAACTAAACATGAAGATCACAAATATCTATAGACACAAATTAAAGCAAAAAAATAGAGCATAGAGATGGATGCAGATGGAGGAGAAGGGTCCCATCTATATGTTAAAGACGATTCCCTCTCCGGGGTGTGGTGAGTGGTGTGGTATGACATGAATCATAGAGTTTCCCCCTTTCCCCTTTTTTCTAGAAGAAAGGATTCATATATCCTCTTATTAATGGAATCCTAAAATAAGTGAAAATGACCAATTAAAAACAATAATAATCTACATGGTATTCCTTGAGATGCTCGTCACTATCTCTTTAGTGAACTCCTAGCAGGTGCATCAAATATCTGTCAACGATCCATGAATCTACCAAACTTTTCCGTTGCAGTGTCCATGATCAGCTTCACCTTAAGCCCCCATGATCACCTCCCCCAGTACAGAAAAAAGAAAAAAAGAAAAGTTTCAAAACATTAAAATATAACGATTATTAATATATTATTATTTACATTAGTTTAAAAAAATACATATATTTATAAATAATACATTCATAATAATTATTATTATACACACACATACACATATATATATTAAATATATTTATTATAAAAATTATTATTTGTAATGTATGTATTAATATAATCACTATTATATTTATTTATTAATATTTACTATTATATATATATAAATAATTAATATTATAAATGTAAATAAGAATATTTATTATGATTAAAAATATATGTATTATAATTATTATATATCATTTGATATTATATATGATATTATATTAGTATTATATATTATATAAGAAATAAAATCGAGGGAGGGGGGGGGGTCTAGTGGGAAAAAGAGGGGGGTGGCAGGGGGTCGTGACGATGAAGGGAGGAGGGAAGGAGGGCTTCAGTGGCGTGGCGAGGGAGGTGAAAGGAGACGACAACCAATGATGAAGCATGGGAAGATTGGGGTACATGATTCATCTCACACATGTAGTGGATGAGGTGGGTATGAGTGGTTTAGTGGGTGACCAGGGGTGAAACAGGCTTGAGTAGGCTCAATTGAGGTGGATCAACCGATAGAAGCTGTAGGGTGGTATAAGATAAGGTTTTAATGGCGATCAAGGGTAGGTGGCTGGTGAGAAGCAGTGACTTCCATAACTAGAAGATGACAGAGTGAGATGTTTTTTAGTTTAGATATGGTAAGGTTAATGATTTCTGTAATTAGGGTATTTTGGATCTTCAGTTTTATTTTAGGGATTTCATGTTTGATTTTTTTTGATTTGATTTTGATTCTTTTGTGATTACAGTATGTTTTTGGATTATACTACTTCTGGATCAATGTTTTGACTATAGTTGTGTTTTTTCTGTGTTGTTTAGTCTATGGCTGTGATGGCGATTCATGGAGGAATAGTGACTCAAGTCACTGTTGGAGGAGAAACGATGAGTGGGGTTGGATTGGTCCAATGGTGAGACAGTACTCACCGATGGGGGTAGATGTGGTAGTGAGAATGGGTAAGGGCTAGTGGAATGGAGTAATTGTGGGATGAGAACGGTGGCTCTAAGTCACAGATGATAATGGAATGGTGAGTGGGGACTTGAGAAAATAGCAGTGATAGAGAATAGAGATGGTGGATGGGAGTCATTTTTTGTGAAAAAGAACGGTGGGGGAAGAAAAATTGTAAAGGATGAGTCACCATTGACATTACCAACAAAGAGTAATTTTGGAGTTACTCAATTTTTTGAAGGCCGGTGGTGACTTTGAATTAGAGGCAATAGATCCTAAAACCAAAAAAACACATAAATTAAAAATAATAAAATAAATAAATTTTAAAATTATAAAACAAAATATTAAAAATAATGAATAAATTAAACTAGTTAGTTTAAAACAAAAATAAATTATTTTAGACCTAATTAAAAGAGTGAAATTTCTTAATAAATGAATTGAATAAAAGCGTTAAAAATAATAATATTAATTACTATTTATTCAATAAAGAATTTATTTAAGATTAAAAATAATTTACAAAAAAATCAATTTAACAAAATTAAAAAAAATTAATGTTAGTTTCTTAAATTAATTAACCAATTAATTAACTATATAAAATTAATGAAATAAAATAATTAAATTGAAATTAAAATAATAATAAGTATTAAAATATTGTAAAAATAGAATTAAATTGTGAATTTAAATCTAATTAAATAAATATTCAAAAATAAAATAGAATTTTTTATTCAAAAAATAAGCAATTAAATAAAATAATTATGAAAAAACTATTTTTTAATAACAAAATAAATGAAATATTAAAGAATAAAAATATTTAAAAATTATAATTTAAATAAAAATAAAAGAAAAAAAATTAAATTAGAATGATTTATTCTATTTTAAAACTATTCAAATTGAGAAAAATAATACAAAAAATAAAAAATTTTAGCATAGAAACATATTTTGAATAATTATGTACAATATTGACAATAATTTATAATTATTTTACCAAAAACACTATTTTAATAATAAAAAGAGAAGAAAAAAATAAAAAATGATGTGGCAAAGAGTATTGAAAAACAACAAGATCAAGTAACTAGGTGTCATTTAGGAACCTAAGTGGTTTGGCTATTGTTTATTTCAATATTCTTTATTATTCATGCTACCAGAACACTGCTTTACATTATGTTCATAGACTAGATTCAATTATAGACACCATAGGTAGTAACCAGCTGGGATTTATATCTCACACCGTTCTCAGGACTCCATTTCACTGGGGAACCCAAGTATACCCTATGTTCGCAAGACCATGGTTGATTACTTAAGGATGATTTTCATGTACCTAGAGTTAGGACCACACGAGTAGGTTGTAGCTCATGATGATCATGGAGATCACCCTTGTGGATTTGGTTTCCTTCTCTTTATTACTCTATTGTTCCATGTTGTCCATTGTATTTTTACTATTTCGGTTTATGTATCATCATCCGGACATGATTGAAACTATTGGATATATTCATTTTCCATATTTTATATTGATTTTGAATTACTCTTCAGCTACTATGTCTTTTATTTATTACTTCTTCCAATATTGCCTATTTATTCTTAATTACTATACCACTTCGGTACTCTTGTCATGAGGGTATAGTCTCCCCAATATCACCTCTTTTGACCCTCACTACTATTCAGTAGCCTTTGGCATATAAGGAGTCACACTTGAGGCCACATGAACCACCAGTTCAGTTACTGTCTTAGAGTTCAGTAAGGCCAGGCCGTTAACTGTAGATTCCCTTCATTTTCTACTTTCACATTATTTTGAATATGTATAACTGAATTTTTTATACTTTATCTTCCGTTAGATAGATGGTTGGGAAATAATTTTGTAATTGTAGGATGTATTCCCCTCTATTATGATCACCATATCTTTCCTTTTATTATCAATAAAGATATGATTTTTCTCAATCCTCATCATTCATAGAGTAGAATGTTATTTTCTTCTAAGAGCATCATCTACCTTGTTCTCATTTCCATGATGGTAGTTAATAGAGAAATCATTGTACCTGATTAGATCTAACCATATGTTTTAATACATGTTGAGATCATTCTGTGTAAAAATATACATTATACTTTTATGATCCGTATATATTCCATACTTCTCACCATAGAGGTAATGATGTTAATTATTTAAGGAAATGATCATAGCTGCTAACTCTAGATCATGTGGTTGGTAGTTTTCTCATGGATATTCATCTATCGCGAGTCTCATGCTATCACTTTTGAATTCTACATGAGAAGACAACCGAAGCCTTTATTTTAAGTATCACTGTTTATCAGAAAACCTACTCCACTTGATGGTAGTGTGAGTATGTGAAAAATGATTTGCCTCTGCTTAAATATTTCCTCAGATTATTCTATCTAGACATACTTTATCCCTTTTAGTGTTATCTTAATTAGTACTCTATAAAATCATTTGAAATTCCTCAAAAAACATTAGTAGTACCTATCTGAACCAAGAAAACTATAGATTTCCAGGAAACTAGTGGGTCTCAGTTATTCGTCAATTGATTTTTGTCTTTGTAGGGTCCAAATAGATTCCATCAATTGTGATCATGTTCCCCAATAATTTAGTTGTCCATATCTAAAAGTTACACTTTCTGAACATAGCATATATTTTCTCTTTTCTTACTGTCACCAGAAAAATCATTAGATATTCTTAATTTTCCTCCTTAATATTAGAGTAAATTGGAATATATTTAATAAACATAACTACAGAATTTTCAAGGTAGTATCTTAAGACTATATTCATCAAATTCACAAATATTTAATTGGAATTAGTAAGCCTGAATGAAATCACTATAAACTCATATTGTCCATAACTTGTATGGAAAAATTTTTCTGAATATCTTTATTCTTCACCTTCAGCTAATGATATCTAGAATCATGATCCACCTTTGAGATGTACTAATATCCTCATATTTCATAGAAAAAGTCATCAATCCATGATAGGGTATGTTTTTTCTTTATGGTGATATTGTTAATATCTCAGTAATCGATACAAAACTACATTGATCTGTCCTATTTTTTTTATAAAGAGAAATAGAACATCTCAAGGTGGTGCACTAGGGATTATGAAACCATTATTCAAAATATCTTTTAACTTCTTAATTAAATCTTTTATTTCAATAGGGGTCATCATGTAGTGTAATTTAGAGATAGGAGTGGATTCAGGTATTGGTTATATTGATAACACTACCTTAGGATTTGGGGAAAGTACAAGTAACTCTTTAGGAAATACATTAGTATATTCTTCTTAATGGATATTTTCTCTAGGTTTATACCTTTCTTTGAATAATTTTTTTGGGCAAGGTATATTTCATCATAGGGTATAAACACCCACACCATTGAGAAATTTTCTATAGGAGATTCTTGATCTTAAGTTCATTTGTAGAGGAAAATGAGATGGCTCATAATATAAAACAAGATTTAATTTTACCTAAATTTGATTTGCGATCTATATAATGAGATCCGATCCATTCTAAGTATACCATTGAATTCCACCAAGTAAAGGGTTATGAGATTCACTAGAAGAATATTCCCACATATGCTAATAGAAGAATATTCCAACACTTGGGTTATAATGATGACATCCCTAGGTGTTTTATAGATATATTTACATCAAGGTATCAGAGCTTCAATTCAAAAGTTATAGTAAACATGCAGGATATAATGGAATGCATAGAAATAGAACCAAATAAATAATTTTCCATTATTGAGTGATTATGATGTGTACCTTGCCAGAATTATTTTTCACGATCCACTTCAGTAGTAGGGATCAAATACTATTTCCCTTAATAATTTTTCTTTGGAAGTTGATAACAGAGATTACCCACAAGGACCCATGGTTTAGTGAACTAGTTTGGATTGTTCCCATGATCCCTATAGTTGATGTATTGAAACCTGGGGGTGAATTATGAGGTTCCTCCCTTTCCTCTATCATATTAGTCATCTTATTCATGTATATTCCACATTCATGAACTTGGAGACCTTCTCTCCCACACTTGAATCATTTCCACATCCCTTGGAATAAATTAGCAAGATGCGTATTCCCCTGTTTTTGACATGTGGGTGGTTATATCATCTTAAATCCTTTTTCATTTGACCCACCACCTTTAAACACGATTATTCTCTCTTTATTTATGTAACCATGTAACTATTCTCCAAATCACATCTCTACTTTTCGAGGACATCAAACTTCTTATTCACAAACCCGAATGTCTTAAATAGCTAGAGCCATTCTAATTTGTGGTTTTAATCCACTAAATAATATACATTTTTTTCAATAATTATTAATAAAAAAACCAAAGGCATATCTTGAAAGCCTGTTCGATTTTTCCTGGTATGTCGTGAGTGATTTACCGTTATTTTTCTTTATATCTAAGAATTATATCTCCATATTTATTTGAATATTTCGATGGAAATACTTATTAAGAAATATTTTCTTAATGTATTACCACTAAATATCTTCCATTTCATCATTTTTATGTTTTTCCTTTATCAATTCCCATCGTTGACTAACATCTCCATCTAAACAATAGATGGATAGAGTCACCATGTCATTCCCAGAGAAGATGATTGTAAGAAACATTTTCTTTATTGAGTTAACCTATTATTCCATGACAAGTGGGTCAAAAGATCAAATAAACATCAGTGGTCATTTTGGTATAAATGAATCAATGGATAGTCTCATATTCTCAGGTAAAGAAGGACGTTCCACATGGTTTAGGTTATTTTTTATAGTATGAGATAGTTGGGTAAGCATCACTGTAATATTTTTAACAAAACCTACCTTGGCATTGGGGATGTAATTAGAAAACTTATTGCATTGTCCCTAACATGGTTTGTTAGTCTGGTTTAGCATGATTCCCACCATTTTATACAATATAAAATGTTATAATAAAACATAATAAGAAAAGGCATGAATAAATAACTTATTTCTATATAAAAAATAAGTCTAAAATCATATCTTATGGGATCCCTATACCGCATCGACCACAGTTACCCTGAGCTGGTGCCTTTTTTATTAAGTTGGAATGATGACAAGAAAGTTGTATCATAGAGGAACAAATAGTTGATTAGATTTAGAAAACTAGATACATATATAAGTTCAACATTACAACTTGAAATAAAATACAACATATAATTTCCATTGGGAACATCCACCACACTAAGATTATCCCTGCAAGTGAATCATAATATACATTATCATATCCTGGGATAAATGAAACATAATAAGAGGTGAGCTCAGATTCCTAGTAAGGGTAAACAATACAATGTAACATATCATAAACATACAGATTAGGCATGGTGAAAAACTGAAAACAGATGTGTAACAGCCCGAGATTTTATGAAAAATATTTTTTTTAATTTCACTAATGTCTTGTGTTGTACGCTACACCAAAAGGAGCTTGCACAACACACATCCTTGACTTGCCTTGCATTACACGCAATCATAACCTTCCTCGATAGCGTGTGTAGTACGCAATACTGAGTTTCACTAAACAACGATATTCTATTAAAATATTATTTAAACTAGCCGTTATGAATAGTAATAACCACTTTTTGAAATTTTATAAATTTTATTCTTCAAAATGGACTTCATTTTTGGACTCAGAATATCGAAATTAGCCTAGGGTGAAATTTTGGTATTTTTCTGAAAACTTTCAATTTTTGATGAATAGTGAAACCACTAAGTGGTAGGTTAAAAACTGAATTTTGCATAAAACTTAATTTTACCGCTTCTGTGAATGGAATTTCAAAAATCCGATAGACACGGTTGATATCAGTAAGTAAAATGTGGTTCAATGAGATAAAAATAATTTTTTGGTGAATAGTAACTTTTTACTTTTTTTTACCGCGGTTAATAGTAAATAGGGTAACTAAGGGTAAATATGAAATTAATATTACCCTAACACATGTCCTAATCCTATTGGACAAGTGTATTTCGACCAAAAACAATCTTAAGAATAAAATATGACCATTTAGGCCCACTTGGATTAGATTAGGACATTTATTATTAATTTATTTAAAGAAGGGTTAAAATAGTTAAAATCAAAGTTTAATAAGTAAATCATTTTTAATATGGGGTTATACATAAGATAAATTCGACTATAAATATTAATTAGAAAGCTAAAAAGATTTCCTACATAATTATATTTTATTTATAATTTTTAGACTTTAAATAAATTAATTTATTTATGACACAACGATGATGCAGTAATTACCCTTTTAAGGAAATATTAACATAATTGATGTTATAAATGCTCAAATGAATGTAATTTAAGACTTTTTATGAATTCCAATAATTTTCTAGGTTACTATGATATATTAGTGTTGATTTAATCAACTTGTTTCGAACATATAATTCTGTTATGACTTTCACAAAAATCATATATCAAATAGTGTCAAAATTGACACAAAATAGTTTTTAAATCTAATATTATATTATTAATTGTTATTTTATTCCTAAAAATCTACTGTTCGGCCATATGACTTATATAAGGATATATATATTAATAATAAACAATTTGGGGTTCGTTTGGCATGTTATAGTAAGTGTATTAACCATATAGTGTAAGAAAACAAAAAGACACATTAAAAGTTAAATTATTTAACTTAGAGATAAATCTAATTGACAAGGTTAAAATAATACCCTAAACTTGTCTAAATCCTATTGGTTGATAGGATTTCGACCCTTCCCCACTTTATCTTCGAAATAAGACCCTTTGGAACCATTATAAACCGATTTTGACTTTAATATAAAATAATATTTTGAGATATTCCTAAGGTGCCCCTCTCCTCCCTTATAAAAGGACACCTCCTCCCCCTCCTCCTCACACCAATTTGAGCACTCAAGCTCGGCCAAACCCTGGCATTTTCTCCTCTCCACTTACCTAGAATAATCATAGAGGTCCTGGTCTTCTCCAAAGACCAATCTTAGTTCCTTAAGTGGAGGATTCAAAGAGGCGTTCCAAAGAAGAGGTAATATCCATTACCGATATTTTCAATTTCTTTCTTCTTCAACTTCTTCTTCTTTAGTTGTTTCATGATAAAGTAATAACATCAGTATTACTTACATACTGATATGTTATTATAAATATTAAACAACCCTAATTCACCTTCTATCCATCCTACGGAAAAATGAAATCACCGCGCGTGCGTACGTACGGAATACCGTCTCCACGCCGTGGTGTAATCTATTTTCCACCATCACCTTACAAGGATGGGTATAATGGTTTAATGAGTAACTATATATGATTATTATGAAGTAATATTGATACTTAAATAATATATATATACTCCAATACAATTCCACGATCATAGGAACGATATCATCACTCGTGCGTACGTACGGAATACCGTCTCCACGATGTGATGCGACTCGTTCTACATGATCTTCATTTCATAATGATTATATAAATGAATTGAATGAATGAATATGGAATATACTACACTAATACCATTCTGGAAATGAATTATCTATAACCTAAAGATAAGAATAAGGATTTATTCGACAAAACACGCATAAGAACAAAAAGTTATAAAGACCCGAGTAACAAGTAACAATGAAATATTACTAACAAGAAGCTAATAATATGACCATATATGATCTCATATCAATATGTATGATTCTGGAATAAGTCAATAACATTATTTAAACCATTATACAGGAGCTTCGGACACGAACAAAGCAAATCGGACCTAAGGTAAGGGAAATATCACAATCTCATTTTTATCCGAAATTGTTTATTCGTAAGTATTTACTGGGGTGTTTTTTATCATCCAAATCCATGTTTCATCAATATGTAATATTTATATCCTTCTACAATATTTTATATCCAATTTTACCCTTCGGTGAGTTTTTAGTAAAGAATATGAAAGGAATCTTTTGTCTTTTTCCGTACGTGGTACTTTTTGACTTTTCCGACAAAAGTACGAAGAATGTTTTTTTAACTTATACGGCATGAATGGATTTTTAAGAAACCTACATTACAAGTTTTCAAGTTTATTTTTAATCAACTTCTTTTATTTTAAAGTCGTAGGACATGTTCTGAAAGGAAAAATGTTTTTTTGAAGAAGAAAGGATATTTTCCTCAAGAATGGAGTTCAAGTGTTTTATCAAAATTATTTTCCATCTAAGATAATAAAGGGTTCTGTTTTTATCCCTATTATTACATGGATTTGATTATGTTGTGATGGAAATATTCTTATGAATTCCTTAATCTTATATGAATTGTTTTATGATGTCATGTTTTTTAAGAATCCCATTTTTATTACGTGGATTACGCTATGATGTATGGTTTATGATTATGTGGAACACATAAGAAAGGATTCATTATGAGATGGGTGGGACCTATATCTCCCTTCGATGCATTGGGTAAAGATTTTATATCTCATGAGATAGACAGGGCTGGAACGGTAGGTTATACCAGTTCAGTGAAACAGGACTGAAACGAGGGTTACTCGATTCAGAAAGGGACTTTGTCCACTAAGATAGTCTTGGAAATGAGTCTTGACTAAAAAGAAATGATTCTCTATGATTATGTGTGTATGCCACAAAGTTTCATGTTTTAAGTTATGATTATTGGGATTTCATTTCACTACTATGATTTATCCCATGTTATGAAATTATTCTCTCTTTTGCAGGTTAAGATTTCCAAAAGTTATGTTCTTATGAATATGATGTGATTGATTTTCTTTTGTTTACCCTTACTGAGCATTTGAGCTCACCCTTTTATGTTTTCTTTTCCCCAGGATATAAAGAAAGGTTTTAGGTAAAAACGGGAAGATCTTTATGGGAGATATTGAAGATCTTTCACCACGATTAGAAGATTACGTTCCGAGTTTCCAAAGACACTAAACTCTTACGATCCTTGTGTGTGTGTTTTTGTTATGTACTAAGTATTCCGCAAATGTAATGTAAAGTCCATGTACGTCAGGATTCGGGTCTCTACAGTTGGTATCAGAGCGAAAGGTTTAGTCAACCTCAGGAAACTAGGATGCGAAAACGTTAGTGAGATCCCTAGAGATATTTCTACGGTATGTCTAGGGATGTCCCTAAGGTTAAGTATATGTATAGGTTATAGTACTAGAACTACGTTAACGATCATAGAATTAAAATTGAGATGTTAGATATTGAAGGTACTTCCCCTTTATTATGTTGTTTTCCCTAGCATGATTTTTGCCTCTCACACTATTCTTTTTGGGTTTTAGACGATGGCTAGAACCCGAAGGAACCGTGTTGATCAATGCAATGGACAATGCAATGATTTCCCTCCTAAACAAACAAATGTTATGGGATATGGAGTGCAAAATCTTATTTCTATACTTACACAAGCTATGAATCATTCTGGACTTCCAAATGAGCAGAGAAGGGAACAATATTCTATTGAGTCCTTCATGAGGCAACGTCCACCTTCTTTCAGTGGGTCTTCTGATCCACTTGTTGCTGAACAATGGATCAGTACCACTGAAAAGATATTTTCAGTTCTTCAATGTTCTGAACATGATAAAGTCATCTTAGCAGTATATCGTTTGGAAGGTGAAGCTGATCAATGGTGGAATCTTATCAAGAATACAAGGCAAATAGATGAAATTGAGTCCATGGAATGGGATGAGTTCAAGAACTTATTTTTCAATAAGTACTTCCCTCGTATTCTTCGAACAAAGATGGAGAAGGAGTTTCTTGAACTAAAGCAAAAGGATGATGAATCTGTTGGTATATACGAAGCGAATTTTACAAGACTTGCAAGGTATGCATCTGGCATTATCATCCAACCTGAAAGTAAAGTTGATCGATTTTTCAGTGGCTTAAAACCAAGTCTTAGAAGGGCATTAGCTATAAGAGACTTCAGTAGCTATGAAGAAATTGTGCGTTGTGCTATCAAGGTAGAAATGGAAGTTGGTGTTACATATCCATCTCATGGTTTTGACAAGAAACGAAAGATGGAGTTCAAGGAGAAATCTCAGAAAAATGGTGAAAAGAATATGAATGTTTCCTTATGCACAAAGTGTGGAAAGAAGCATGGTGGAGATTGTCTTAAAGGGACTAGAAAATGTTTTAAGTGTGGAAAAGAAGGTCATCGAGCAGCTGAGTGTCGAAGTAATGGAAAAAGGGTTTCTAATGATGTGAATAAAGCAAACACTGCAGAGAACGCACCACCAACACTGCAATGCTTCAAGTGCAAGGAAATGGGGCATTATGCTAATAAATGCCTTAATCCAAGGGTTAGTGATGATCAACACGAGCAACCACTGAATGCAAAGGACAAAGGGAAGTCACATGCGATCACTATTTGCAATGTTGAATATGACAATGATGTGGTGGAATGATTAAGTGTTTATGTAATGGGATTCCAAAATAATGTTGTATCATTGAGTATTGCAAGTGATTGAGATATTTTTTGGAAATAAGATGATATGCGCATAATGAAGGGAAAATGAGAAAATGAAATGTTTAATAGTATTCATGAGCTCATGATTGATATAAGGACTAAGTGATATCTTGGTTTGAGTATATAGAATTTTGAGGATTTTGGTATGTGGAAAGTGTTAACTTTAAACTGCATTCATGTTTTCACTAAGGTATTCAAGAGAATACATGATTAAAGACTTTGAATGTTTGGAATGTGACAAAAAAAACATATCTTATGATATATGGGGATCAACAATGATATTAAATCTCTGGTAATCGTTTTCACTATGTTATGAGAGTGGACTGCAGTATTATGGATAAGCCTAAAGATTGAAATGGATTATGTTGGACATAAGTGAGTATTGTTTAAGGATAGAAGTTTTTTCGATATTATTGATGGGATGTTATAGTAGAAAAAGGACAACCTGCAGGACGGGCGACAGCCCATCGCTTCGGACAAGGCTGAGGGAATCGAACCCACAACCGAAGTGCGACTGGCCTTTATCGCCTACCACTGGCCTACAGGAAGTCCCTGTTTAGTAGAAACTAGTTTTATTATATTAAGCAGTATGATATATGAAGTATAAGTCCATTTTAGGAACCATATGTGATTAATCTCACTATAGATCGACTTATGTATATAATTTTTTTGCTAACCTTTTGTTTGAGACAGATGGAATGACCCGTCATTCTATCACATGATCTACTAACACTTCAAGAATAACAAATTCAACTTCATTTATTTAAGAGATAAAGTGGAAATTGTTCAAGGCATGAACAACAGTTAGATTTTACCAAAATAAAGAAAGTATTTATTCTAATTCAAATTTTCAACTTTAGGGAAATGATATTGAAAACCAAAAATGTTGTCCTAGTGATCTTATACCTGATGAATCGGATGGTACCTTATATCGTCACAAATTTATGGATTTGTGATTGTTGGCTTTTCCATAGCCATGTTCTCTACCACTCTCCATTAGAACATGATGGTTAGATTTTTCTTCCATATCCATATTTTCACCTATGTGGAAACCCAGTGATTAGTTTATTTGGGTAATCGTTACATTTCATACTTTAGTTTTTAAAGTCAAGTTTTGGTATTCCTTTTTACGATGTGGGTTTCTATTAAAGAAACTTTCGAATAGTAAACCATATATAACCCCGATGAATTTCGAGGGCGAAATTCATTTTAAGGGGGGTAGAATGTAACAGCCCGAGATTTTATGAAAAATATTCTTTTTAATTTCACTAATGTCTTGTGTTGTACGCTACACCAAAAGGAGCTTGCACAACACGCATCCTTGACTTGCCTTGCATTACACGCAATCACAACCTTCCTCGATAGCGTGTGTAGTACGCAATACTGAGTTTCACTAAACAACGATATTCTATTAAAATATTATTAAAACTAGCCGTTATGAATAGTAATAACCACTTTTTGAAATTTTATAAATTTTATTTTTCAAAATGGACTTCATTTTTGGACTCAGAATATCGAAATTAGCCTAGGGTGAAATTTTGGTATTTTTCTGAAAACTTTCAATTTTTGATGAATAGTGAAACCACTAAGTGGTAGGTTAAAAACTGAATTTTGCATAAAACTTAATTTTACCGCTTCTGTGAATGGAATTTCAAAAATCCGACAGACATGGTTGATATCAGTAAGTAAAATGTGGTTCAATGAGATAAAAATAATTTTTTGGTGAATAGTAACTTTTTACTTTTTTTTACCGCGGTTAATAGTAAATAGGGTAACTAAGGGTAAATATGATATTAATATTACCCTAAAACATGTCCTAATCCTATTGGACAAGTGTATTTCGACCAAAAACAAACTTAGGAATAAAATATGACCATTTAGGCCCACTTGGATTAGATTAGGACATTTATTATTAATTTATTTAAAGAAGGGTTAAAATAGTTAAAATCAAAGTTTAATAAGTAAATCATTTTTAATATGGGGTTATACATAAGATAAATTCGACTATAAATATTCATTAGAAAGATAAAAATATTTACTACATAATGATATTTTATTTATAATTTTTAGACTTTAAGTAAATTAATTTATTTATGACACAATGATGATGTAGTAATTACCCTTTTAAGGAAATATTAACATAATTTATGTTATAAATGCTCAAATGAATGTAATTTAAGACTTTTTATGAATTCCACTAATTTTATAGGTTACTATGATATATTAGTGTTGATTTAATCAACTTGTTTCGAACATATAATTCTGTTATGACTTTCACAAAAATCATATATCAAATAGTGTCAAAATTGACACAAAATAGTTTTTAAATCTAATATTATATTATTAATTGTTATTTTATTCCTAAAAATCTAAGGTTCGGCCAAATGACTTAGATAAGGATATATATATTAACAAAAAACAATTTGGGGTTCTTTTGGCATGTTATAGTAAGTGTATTAACCATATAGTGTAAGAAAACAAAAAGACACGTTAAAAGTTAAATTATTTAACTTAGAGATAAATCTAATTGATAAGGTTAAAATAATACCCTAAACTTGTCTAAATCCTATTGGTTGATAGGATTTCGACCCTTCCCAACTTTATCTTCGAAATAAGACCCTTTGGAACCATTATAAACCGATTTTGTCTTTAATAGAAAATAATATTTTGAGATATTCCTAAGGTGCCCCTCTCCTCCCTTATAAAAGGACTCCTCCTCCCCCTCCTCCTCACACCAATTTGAGCACTCAAGCTCGGCCAACCCCTGCCATTTTCTCCTCTACACTTCCCTAGAATAATCCTAGAGGTCCTGGTCTTCTCCAAAGACCAATCTTAGTTCCTTAAGTGGAGGATTCAAAGAGGCGTTCCAAAGAAGAGGTAATATCCATTACCGATCTTTTCAATTTCTTTCTTCTTCAACTTCTTCTTCTTTAGTTGTTTCATGATAAAGTAATAACATCAGTATTACTTACATACTGATATGTTATTATAAATATTAAACAACCCTAATTCACCTTCTATCCATCCTACGAAAAAATGAAATCACCGCGCGTGCGTACGTACGGAATACCGTCTCCACGCCGTGGTGTAATCTATTTTCCACCATCACCTTAAAAGGATGGGTATAATGGTGTAATGAGTAACTATATATGATTATTATGAAGTAATATTGATACTGAAATAATATATATATACTCCAATACAATTCCACGATCATAGGAACGATATAATCACTCGTGCGTACGTACGGAATACCGTCTCCACGATGTGATGCGACTCGTTCTACATGATCTTCATTTCATAATGATTATATAAATGAATTGAATGAATGAATATGGAATATACTACACTAATACCATTCTGGAAATGAATTATCTATAACCTAAAGATAAGAATAAGGATTTATTCGACAAAACACGCATAAGAACAAAAAGTTATAGAGACCCGAGTAACAAGTAACAATGAAATATTACTAACAAGAAGCTAATAATATGACCATATATGATCTCATATCAATATGTATGATTCTGGAATAAGTCAATAACATTATTTAAACCATTATACAGGAGATTCGGACACGAACAAAGAAAATCGGACCTAAGGTAAGGGAAATATCACAATCTCATTTTTATCCGAGATTGTTTATTCGTAAGTATTTACTGGGGTGTTTTTTATCATCCACATCCATGTTTCATCAATATGTAATATTTATATCCTTATACAATATTTTATATCCAATTTTACCCTTCGGTGAGTTTTTAGTAAATAATATGAAAGGAATCTTTTGTCTTTTTCCGTACGTGGTACTTTTTGACTTTTCCGACAAAAGTACGAAGAATGTTTTTTTAACTTATACGGCATGAATGGATTTTTAAGAAACTTACATTACAAGTTTTCAAGTTTATTTTTAATCAACTTCTTTTATTTTAAAGTTGTAGGACATGTTCTGAAAGGAAAAACGTTTTTTGAAGAAGAAAGGATATTTTCCTCAAGAATGGAGTTCAAGTGTTTTATCAAAATTATTTTCCATCTAAGATAATAAAGGGTTCTATTTTTATCCCTATTATTACATGGATTTGATTATGTTGTGATGGAAATATTTTTATGAATTCCTTAATCTTATATGAATTGTTTTATGATGTCATGTTTTTTAAGAATCCCATTTTTATTACGTGGATTACGCTATGATGTATGGTTTATGATTATGTGGCACACATAAGAAAGGATTCATTATGAGATGGGTGGGACCTATATCTCCCTTCAATGCATTGGGTAAATATTTTATATCTCATGAGATAGACAGGGCTGGAACGGTAGGTTATACCGGTTCAGTGAAACAGGACTGAAACGAGGGTTACTCGATTCAGAAAGGGACTTTGTCCACTAAGATAGTCTTGGCAATGAGTCTTGACTAACAAGAAATGATTCTCTATGATTATGTGTGTATGCCACAAAGTTTCATGTTTTAAGTTATGATTATTGGGATTTCATTTCACTACTATGATTTATCCCATGTTATGAAATTATTCTCTCTTTTGCAGGTTAAGATTTCCAAAAGTTATGTTCTTATGAATATGATGTGATTGATTTTCTTTTGTTTACCCTTACTGAGCATTTGAGCTCACCCTTTTTTGTTTTCTTTTCCCCAGGATATAAAGAAAGGTTTTAGGTAAAAAAAAGGGAAGATCTTTATGGGATATATTGAAGATCTTTCACCACGATTAGAAGATTACGTTCCGAGTTTCCAAAGACACTAAACTATTACGATCCTTGTGTGTGTGTTTTTGTTATGTACTAAGTATTCCGCAAATGTAATGTAAAGTCCATGTACGTCAGGATTCGGGTCTCTACAAGATGCCTTTAAAAATATACTTGAGCACAATATGGGAGGAATAAAAGTTGATAAAATAATGCCATAGTAAATGATCATAACCATTGGTATTCTACTAGTTGAATAACCACATTAACTATCAATTTCTAGTTTCTTAATGAGGGGAATGCATATGCTGAACATTTTGAAACACACCATCAAGGCCTTAGCAAAGAAATCTAAAAATGATTAAGTCCCCAGCCAAAACAGTATCCTAAAATGGGAAAGGCCTCTGCCAAGTCCATATCTATTTGTCTCATGAGACCTACCGATTCATAGAGGGGATAGAGAAGGCCCCACCCATCATATATTAAGTTCAATTCATTTCTCATATGAAAGGGGTGAAATTAATCAACATAATTATTCATATTGAAACTAAAATATGAAATGTAAATATCTTTACCCAATCGTTGAACATAAACACTAACCATTTGGAATAATAAGTTGAATGCTATATAGATAGAACATTTACAGTCAAACTAATCAAAAACCCTTCAACAATATATTTTATATGATATCATAATAGATAAACCTCGATGAAGTACAAGACTCAACAAATGATGATGAAATAGAAAAAGATATTTTTAAATAATACCCTTGAAAATTATTAAGGAAATAATCCTTAACCATTCCAAATTGTCCCATACCACCTTGAAACATTCAAATCATAATCCCCAAAAATATCTTAAAAAATGAGACTCTTGATATGATATACCAAATGTCAGTACATACACCACATGAATGGAATAAGTTGTGTACAATTAATACACCTCATAAAAGTTAAAGTGAGATGAGAAAAATTCATTTTACTTTGGAAAGAAGAGTTATTTAGGAAAAATATTTGTATAAAACATGAAATAAGATTGTAAACATGTATATCCCAAAAAAGAAAAGGTAAGGAATTTGAAAGATATTTATAAAACATATAACTACCCATAAAATAAAGAAGGATTATGGTTGGTAAACATATATATAACACTCAAAAAGAATTTATGAGGTTTAAATAATAATACATTTTAATTTAATTGAGGAAAGTGGACAATAAAATTAACCCAAATGAAAATGTAGGAGAGGGTGGAAAACCACGACTACTTTGTAAACAATTGATTCGTATGCCCAAAAATTAGAAATATTCAAATGATACATTAAATAACATGAAAATAAATATATTCATGATATGTTAAATAAATGGGAAGTATACATACACCATACTCATGTAATAGTAGTGAATAAGGAACATCTCACAAAAAATGGATGTGAGATTAGGAAACCCCTTACATTAAGTATGAGGATGTTCTTCACTTGATATTAGTGTCCAAGATAACTGAATTAAATTAATTAATTAATATTCACAGAACCGATTATTTTTGTAATTTATTTATTATATCCTTATTAAGTTAATTTATGGCCTTCTTGATGAGTTTCATAGGTTCAATTTTGTTGTTTGGGAGCATTTTCTTCCTTAGTATGCATGACCGCTTTACTTATATATATATAATGACAAAAATGTAATATGAGAATGGTTTTATAGAATAAAAGTTTTATTTTATTTGTGAACATACAGAATATTACATATTTTTAAAATTTATTTGGTTATTTTTAGTGAGGATGAATCATTATATAAAACAGTAATGATAATTGTCTGGGTTAATAGGCGGTTTTTGATCACAACAAACTCATTTTGATTTATAAATTAATATCTTGGGTACACAAAGATTAAAAAACCTTAAATAAGTTATAATAAATATATTTTAGTTTGGTTGAACCATAATAATTGTTTCATGACCAGAATTGAAGATGGTAATAGAAATTGAAAACCCACCATCCTTAAATGTGATAAATCAACACATCTCGGATAATGTTTTCATTTCTAGACTAAATGAAGGGGAAATGTGAGATGATGATGAATTATTACATTATCATAAATAAAAATATAGTACATGTAAGGTAATGGATTTATCATAACATTTGGAAGAAATGAGGCGATGATATAAAATAAAACAAAGGAACTTGAAAATAAAAGAAATGAAACGAGGAACATACCTATGTAGTATATATTCTTTCAGAGCCTCTTTAAGGGAGAGTTTTTGGTATTGTTATGTGAAAAAAGGATGATATAGGTGGGGAAGGATCTTGGGAGGATATTTGGGCAGAATTTAGACAATTTAAAACACTTTAGAGGAGTTAAGAAAAGAGGAAGTGAGGAGGTTTTATGGTGAACGATAGGAGTGATTTTTGATTATCTTATTCATTATTTTATTTTTTTTGCTCTAGAAAAGAAATAATATTGGTTCCTGTGACCAATAATTGTAATATGTGACTATTATTTCTCATTAATGGTTTCTTAAAACATCCATTATGCAAGGAATAATGTATTTAACTCGTAATTTATATATACCTCAAATTACTGTATTTCACTATGCACTAAAATTCAAATATTTCCGAAAAACCCCAAAAATTTAACATAGCCATTTTAAAATGTGTAGAATCCAAAAATGGACTTCATTTTATCAGAATAATATTCTAAATATAAGGAATTTAATTTTTATTATAATCGTAATTTACATAAAAAATACATATATTAAATATAAAATTGATTTTATAATGCTTTCGAAAATTAACTGAGGTCTCATAAAATTATCCTAAATTCATAGAACAAAAAAACATCATTTTGGAATAAATTTTAAGAAATTAAATTATATTTTAAATAAATTTATTAATTTAAAATTGTAATTAAATATTTATTACTCAAAAAAATATGAACACTTAATTATTAATGATTAAAGTATTCACCTTCATTTATAAGGTGCCTAAAAATTATTTTATAATTACATGGGTGAGGTTACTATTTCTAAGGGTGAATTAATTTTAATAAGGGCCATGTTACTATTCATAAGAGTAAATTAATATACATAAGGTAATTTACTATTCACCAAAATATTAAGTTTATTCTATCAGACTACAAATATAATACTACACGCAACCATGTATATCTGTTTTTTAAAATTTAAATCACAAAAGCATAAATTTTTTGATTATTGGATAGGTTATTACAAATTTTTAGTTTTTAGAGACTCAGTGTTTCATGCATTCCATATTAAATTTATCTATAAATTCATGGGGTATTACATTCTCCCCTCCTTACAAAAATTTCATCCTCAAAATTTGAAATTGCACACTGAAAGTTAATTGTTGATACTTTATAATTATCTTATGGGAAACCCATATTATAAATATAGTTAAAATATACTCTTAATAAGAGGGAAAGGAAAATTCATTAGTTAATACAAAACTATGCACTCTAATTGGATAACATGATCGTGGAAGAATAATCAAACCATAATGTTCAGATGTAACATGATAGAGAACATGCTTAGATGAAAGATCATTACCAAAAACCATAAACTACAGTTATGAAAAATTTCATTTATATCATAGAAAAAATATGATAATAGGAAAACAGTTTTTCTTAAGAATATTTTCATAGAGTTGAGGAATTATTACACAATATATGAGTGAAAATAGATGTTTCCATTTTATAAACCCAATATTATCCTTTATTTGAGCCTTGAACTATCTATATTTCATCACTTAGCACAGTTTGTGCCATGTGGTGAGGTAATACTACAACCTTTAAAATATCATTCAATGATAAACTTAAACCATTGATAAATGGTTAAACTTTTCATATTGATTTAACACTTTAGAAAGAAGGTCCTTGATTTTCCAAGTTGAACTTTCCATTATCCCTTAATAAAAATAAAGTAACCCTAAATATTTACAATCCAAATATGTGAATTACTTCATCATGCATCATCTTAAAATATGGTAATAACATCGATTACCCTAAATCCTTATTGAAAACATGTATTCCTCTGTATTCCTTAAATTAATACATGTCATTGGATTTATTCCATATATCCAAAAGTTTTGTAAACTCTTTCGATGATAGCATATACCACTTGTTGAAAATTCAATAATAATTTCAATGGTAGTCAGTGCATATCTAAATTAATAATTTCTTCATCATTATCTCAACATCAATAACATATTTAGGGTTGTCTTTCCATCAATAATTCATTTTCCAAAAATTTTAAATTTCCACTGAACATCTTTTCTTGGTACTATTCAACTTATGGTTTCAAATCCTTACTGGATTTTTTTCCAGTACAATCCTATTATATTATATAATTGTCATAACTAGTTAATTTATCACAAAATATTCAAATTAAATGATTCTTGATTAAGAATATTAATCATTATACTTTAGCTATGGTAACACCATAACTTGATCATTATCCAGAAACATAATTTGGTGAATTTTCATTTAATTCATAGGATATTTATTCTTATAGTGTCCCATATCCTTGAAGTTGAAGGATTGTACCTTGGAAACTTTTTTATTATCCTTGAAATCCTGAATTTTGTGTCCTTTTTATACTCACTTATAACAAACTCCCATTCCATTTAAGCATTTACCCGAGGTATTCTTTCCATAGTTATCACATGTGGGAAAACCCTTCTTTCCCGTCTCACCTTTATCCATGTTTTTCCATACCATCCTATTCTTCTTTTGATTCCCATTAAATACATACAATTTATAGAATTTTTTTGAAACCTTGTTAACACATGATACTATTTTCTCATATGATGAGGATAATTGGGATAATATCTTCCTTTAAAATGATTTCTTAGTATCATAAGAGATATGATCCTTATTACTCTTTATATCAGGTGCATTGGTGAAGTTCTGATTCCTTCTACTAGGAACCATTTCTAAACAATTCCATATAATATTTTAACTTTTAAAATTATGAACTCTCTATAACTCTAAACATGGCATAGAACATAGCATAAATTTATGCACTGTAAATCCTAGAACGATATACTTTGGTTAATTTAGGGGAATAAATACTTCTTAATTGAGGGTAATGATAATGTGAAATATCTTAATCATATCACTCGAGAGTGTCAAACAAGGTGCATAGTAAGACCCATTGTCATGTACCAGGATACACCGGGCCAAGCCCAAAACTCCTTGTCGGAGTTGTTACTCTTAGGTACATCTGTGCCAAAACCACGTCCACTTGTAGTTTCTACACATGGATTTATTTTCTTGAAAGATCCACATAATCTATTCCTTACCAAAATTATAGAATGTTCTTGTATTTTTTTCCTCAGAGTCTATCTTAGGGTTTTCCCAAATCTATGTTTTCTAAATATAGTTTCCATGTTTCTACTAAACTTACTTTGATACCAGTTGTAATGACCCAACCCCAGTTACCTAGATCTGGTGCATTCTTTATTAAATTATAATGATTATAATAAATTTTTATCCCAAAGGAACAAATAATTTAAGAGATTTTGAAAAATAGATACATATATAAGTTCAACATTTCAACATGAAAAGAAATACAACATATAATTTCCATTGGGAACATCCACAACTCTACGATTTCCCTTGAAAGTCAATCATAATATACCTCTTCATTTCCTTGGATAAATGAAACATAAGAAGGTGTGAGTTCAAATTCTCTGTAAGGGTGAAAAATACAATGGAAGATATTATAAAAATAAATATCAACAATGGTGAAAAACTGAAAACACATGCCTTTAAAAATATACTTGAGTACAATATAGTGGGAATAAAAGATGATAAAATAATTACATAATAAATGATCATAACAATTGGTATTATAATAGTTGAATAACCACATTGACTATAAATTTCTATCTTCATAATAAGGGAAATGCATATGTTGTGCATTCTGAAATATACCATCAAGGCCTCATCCAAGACATCTAAAATGATTAAGGACTTGACCAAAACCATATCTCAAAATGGGAAAGGCCTCATCCAAGTACATATTTATTTGTCTCATTAGGCCTACGAATTCAATAAGGGGATATAGAGGGCCTCACATGTCACATATTATGTCCAATTCATTCCTCATATGAAAGGGGTGAACATAATCGAAATATACATTCATATTGAAACTATCATATAAAATGTAAAAAATTTCTCTAATCATCAAACAGAAACACTGACCATTCAGAATAATATGGTGAATGTTATCAAGATAGCACATCCATACTCCAAATAATCAAAAATCATTCAAAAAAATATTATAGATGATATCATAATAGATAAACCAAAATTAAGTACAATATTCAACAAAGTATGTTGACATAGACAAAGATATTTTTAAATGAGACCATTGAAAAATTCTTGAGGAAATAATCTTTAATCATTAAAAAGTGTCCCATACCACCATGAAAAGTTCAAATCATATTCCATTTGAATATCATGTGAATAAGTAGACTCTTGATATGCCATACCAAAGGTTAGTACATACACCACATGCATCAAATAAGTATTGAACAAGGCATATAATGTAACACTCTAAGGTTTTGAAAATAAATATTGCATGCATGTAACACCGTGTTCCAACAAAACAACACATTTTATAATCTATCCATTAAACACAAATTTTCCTCTACTATGTTTTGAATTTCAAAAAACGGTCATCCAATGTTGTGATCAGTAAGTGATTTTGAGTCTGACAGAACCAATTTGATTTTTAGTGAATAGTAACATAACATTGTGAATAGTAATATGAATAGTATTATAACCCTTATGAATATTAAATAATGGTATTATTTTATTTTATTATGGTAATAAAATAATGAGATCATAATTAATTTTTCAATGTGATATAAAACTAATTATACCTTTAAAATTGTTATTTTTCAAATTAACTATAATTTTATTTAAAAATTAAATTTATAATATTTAGAAAAATATTTTTGAAAAATTTAGTTCATTTTATAATTATACACGTCGAATAATGGTTAGGGTGAATTTTTGGGATCTTTATGAAATTCACAAATTTTTGATAAATAGTGAAATATGGTAAAATATCATATATACAAATTATCCGTTAAATACAATATTTATGACATAATAAGTGATTTAAGGAAACTTGGTTCGAACTAACATGCACTTATTACATTAATTTGTCACATGAAACATCACTATTGGTTGTATTGTGGGAAATAATTAAATAATGAATAAAATATTAAAAATTCACTACTCTCCTCCACTATAAAACCCCCAATCACCCCCTCTTCATTGCATTCCTCTAAGAATTGATGATCCTCAATGTTTATCCCAAATACCCTTCAATAGTCACTCTCCACTTCCAAGAAGCTCTTTTTATTTCCAAAATACCAAAACCCCTTCCCTTAAGGATGTTCTCAAGGAGGTTATTTCAAGAGGTAAAGCACCCTACATTATCATTTTGTTTAATTTCAATTTATCTTCTTTGGTTATCCTATTCTCACCTCCTCTATCCAAATGACCACGATAAATCCATTATAATATATATAATATAATTATATCATGTTACTAGAATAAACATCATCAATATTCTTACTCTCTCCATTTTATTTTATAAATGAAATCAACATCCATGAGGTTCCAATTTATAACCTTTGTGGACGACGAAGTTTCATTCTTAAAATTATCCTTAATTACTATTCATGAAACCATTTTTATGGTTGAAAAAGAGTATAATATATTGATTATAACCTAATTAATATTCAGGAACCTATATATGTACATATTATTAAATCATATGACCAAACTGGTTCCTAGTAATCAAATACCGCTAAAATAATCGAAGTGGTTGTCATTAATATTTCATCTAATTATTCATCCTCATTACAAGTGATATAAATGACCATTAACAATTTTGGATTTTCATAAATAATATGTAATTTCAATTCTGGATATTTAGATCCATTCTTCATGAACTCCATTACCTAAAAACAAGTGAACTGATTATGAAAATCAAGAAAACGAACACTTCAAAACGACGAAATTTGATATTTTAACTTATCAATAAAGACATAAATGAAATAAAAAGAATTATGATAAAATTATTAAATGTATAATATTTTCTGAATTAATTTATTAATAATACAAATTTCAAATCATATGTACTTAATTTCAAGAGGTGAACACATTCAGATTTAAGTTAATGATTTTTCAACCGAGGCTCCATTTTCATTCGAGAGACTTTTATTTTATAATTACCTCAATGAAACTCTTTTTATTATTATTTACTCCTCATAAATTATGTACGAGTATTATATATATGTTCACCAACCATAATAATTCCTTATTTTATGGATATTTACATGTTTTAAAAGGAACTTTCAAAATTGTTTCTGAAATACATGCCCGATTCAAGGGATATTCTCAAATTCTTACCTATTTTCAAGGTAAATATATAATATATTTTTGGAAACCATTATATTTATAAAATAACTAATTTTTAATTTTATTATGAAAATACTATCTTACTTAAATTCTAGTTTTAAACAATGATTTTTCCAAAAGAACTTTTATTTTCAAAGTAAAAGAATATTTATCTCAAGAATTACATGAAGACTTTTTAAGAGTATATTAATCTATTTAAACAATATTCTTTATTCTTATGTATTATTGGGGTTAATATCTCGTGGTATCATATAACATATTTAATTTTGTGGTTTATTAATATTTTTAATGTGGATGTTCTATCTTAAAACCATTCACCAAATTACTCTGAATGGTTAGTGTTTATGCTTAATGTACAAGAAAAGTAATTTACATTTCATATATATTAGTTTCAATATGAATGTATTTGTTGTTTATTTTTATCCTAATTTATATGAGGAATTAATTGGTCATAGTAAGTGTTGGGTGGGGCCCTCTATATCCCCTCAGGGCATCAGTAGGTCTCATGATACAAACTACAGTCATGGCATAAGGCCTTGACAAAATGATTGTTTATGGTATTGATATGAGGCCTCGACGGTTTGGCTATAATGTCTCGCATTACGCATTACCTCATTATGAAAATGTTATTTATGGTTCATGTGGTTATTCTACTTGTATAATACTCCTGATTATGTATTATTATGGCATTATTTAGTCACCTCATATTCCTTCCATAATGTGTTCAAGTTTATTATTTGTAAAGTCATGTGTTTTCAATTATTTAACATGCCTAATGTTTATGTTATGATATATTAATCTGTATTTATTACAATTACTGAGCATTTAATCTTAACCCTTTATTATGTTTCTTTTTCTTAGGGCATGAATAATTTTATTATGAATGACATGCTAAAATAACCTAGGAGTTATGAATGTTGTTGGAGGAGTTTCAATGTTGTATTTATTTTCAAGTTATATTGTTGAACATATTTATGTATCAAGTTTCTAGTAATAATAAAATAATATATCTTTTGGGATGCATATTCCTTGTTTATATTCCAATGTAATAAAATAAGGCACTGGCTCCGGGCAACTAGGGTCGGGTCCTTACATATTCCACATAAAAGTTAAAATAAGATGAGAAAAAAATCCTTTTCTACTTTGGAAAGAAGAGTTTTTTTTGAAAAATATTTGTATAAAACATGAAATAAGATTGTAAAAATTTTTATCCTATAAAAGAAAAGGTATGGGAATTGAAATGATATTTTATGCATAAATGCTGTCTCATAATGTAAAAATAATTGTTAAAGATGCTTTGGAAAATAAAATATCTTAGTGCTGTTTATAGAAAATATTAAATAGAAGGATTATGGTTGGTAAACATATATAGAAGTATTATGGTTGGTAAACATATATAGAACATTAAAAAATAATTTATTAGTAGTAAATAATAATAAATAATAATTTCAGTGAGGTTTGTAAACAATAAAAGTAACCCGAATGAAAATAGTGGTTTAAGAGGAAAACCCTTACCACTTTGTAATCAATCGATTCATTTGAACCAAAATTAATAATCTTAAATTAAAACATTAAATAACATGAATATAAATATATTAATGATATGTTACATCAATTGGAAATATACATACACCATACACTTGTAATTTTAGTGAATAAGAATATCTCATAAAAAATGGAAGTGAGATGGGGAAACCCCTTACCTTAAGTTTGATGATGGTATTCACTTGATCATAGTGTCCTGGATAACAAAATTAAATTCATTAATTAATATTTATATAACCTATTATTTATGTAATTGATTTATTATAGCCTTATTAATTTCATTGATGGATTTTTATGGGTTTAAGAGGTTTAATTTTGTTGTTTGGGAGCATTTTCTTCCATGGTATTCATGACAGATTTACTTATATAAATATAAGGATAAATATGTAATATGAGAATAGTTTTCTAGAATAGAAGTTGTATTTTATTTTATAAAATACATAATATTACATGGTTTTAAAATTAATTTGTTTATTTGGAGTAAAAATTAATCATTATATAAAATATTAATGATAATTGTTTGGGTTAATTGGTGGTTTTTGATCACAGTGAACTCATTTTGATTTATAAATTAATATCATGGGTAAAAAAAGATTCCAAAAGAATAAATAAGTTATAATAAATATATTATAGTATGGTTGAACAATAAAAATGGTTTAATGACCATAATTGAATATGGTAAAATAAATTGAAAACCCTTCATCCTTGAATGTGATAAATTAACACATCTCGAACGATGTTTTTATTTCTAGAATAAATGAAAGGGGAAAGAGAGATGATGATGATTTATTACATTATAATAACAAAATTTCAGTACATATTATGTAATGTAGTTATAATAAAATTTTTATTAAAGGAGGTGTGGATAGAAAATCAAACAAAGGAACTTGAAAAAAAAATAAATGAAAAGAGGAATTTACATCTTGATTACATCTTCCATGAGAGCCTTTTTATGGGAGTGGGTTTGGTCTTTTTAAGAAAACAGGGGAAATTGGACATGGAGGATAATATTTGGAGGATATGTGGGAATAATTTAGAAAAGTAATGATGTTTTATTGGAGTAAAGAGAAGAAGAATTGAGGGGGTTTAATAGTGAAGGAGTGGAGTGATTTTTTATTATCTTATTCATTATATTATTTTTTTCGAAAGAAAAGAAACAATATTGAATATTGTAACCAATAATAGTAATATTTTTTTAGTTATCACTAATGGTTTCTTACACCATCCACAATATAAGTAATAGTGTATTTTACCTACAATGTATATATATAGAAAATTACTGTATTTCACTATTCACTAAAATTCAAATATTTCAGAAAAATTTCAAAAATTCACCATAGAAATTCTTCAATGTGTAAAATAAAAAATGGAATCCATTTTATTAAAATATTTTTCTAAATATGAGAAATTTAATATTTAATTAAAATCATTATTTACTTAAAAAATACGTATTTTAAATTTAAAACTGATTTTAAAATACTTTCAAAAAATAACTAAGGTCTCATAAAATTATCCAAAATTCATAGGAAAAAAATAAAATTATTTACAAATAAATTTTATGAAATTAAAATAAATTTTAAATAAATTTATTAATTTAAAATTGTAATTATATATTTATTACTCACAATAATACAAACACTTAATTATTAACGTTCAAAATATTCACATTCATTTATAAGGTGCCTAAATTTTATTTATACTTACATGGGTGAGATTACTATTCATAAGGGTACATTACAATTCATAAGGGTCTTGTTACTATTCACAAGGGTACATTAGTATTCATATGGGTATGTTACTATTCACCAAAAAATTAAATTAATTATATAAAACTCCAAATATCATACTGAATGCAACTGTGTATGTCTGTTTTTAGAAGTTCAAATAACAGAAGTGGAAAAATTATATTTATTGGCTTGGTTATTAAAAAATTTTATTTTATAGAGAGTCGGTGTTTCATGCATTCAATATTAAATTTACCTATAAATTCCTAGGGTGTTACACCCTTTGTTGTCAATTCTTATAAAATAGAATTTTTTGTTTTTTACCTATACATAAACTTATCATAAGTGTTTTCACTAATATTATATGATTTTAATTGCCCAAATAAGTAAAATGTACCTATGAAAACAACTATAATGACTTTACTTTTTCTTACATGACTATAACATCATTTTAAAAATAAATAGCACAATAGTTATACATTCATGGATTGAAAGGGTTAATATCTTAAAAAATTAGGATCATAAAGAAATTATAAATTATAAATCATATAAATTATTAGAATACTTCTTATATACACTTTTAAAAAATCACATTTTTCTTAGTACTTATAGGTACCTAAGGACATACATAAAATAATGGGGATAATCTATTAGCCCATTAAGTGGTGCAATTAGGGATATGAATCAATAATACATGGGTGAGAATAATAATAATAATAATATCATAAGCATAAGATCATTATAAACTTCATTTGGGAGTAATGTTTAAAGGTATGTAATGCAAAACTACTTAAAAATTAAACATCACTTCATAGTGGTCAAATACCACACATAGTTGTAAACAAATCTAGCATCATGTTCACATATAAAATATGTTAATAATCATAGCATAATCACTGTGAACAAATATAACATCATTTTAACACATAATACTCAATATCTAATGTGATACATGACATTACCCAATGCATTTAAGGGATATATAATTCTGGGACAACCCGTCTCATTATAAAATTTATATAATCATGCATGCCACATAGAATGTATAACAATATTAGTTATGAAATATCCCATGGAATGGAATTGGTTTAATTAGGATTTCATAAAGAATAATATAATGAATAAAATTGGTGTTCTAAAATGAATATGTTAAAATATATTTGACATAAATAACATCCCTCTTGAGTGAATAAGAAACAACTGAAGAGGAGCCAAAATCTGTTTTATAAAGAATAATATTTTAGGAAAATATTTTTATTTGGCATATAAATCAACATGGAAACATTTATATCCTTGAAAAGAGAAGGGAATAATTGATAAATTATAATATTAGATCATTATAGTAATGACCATACTGAAAATAACATAAAATAGGGATAAATCGAAGAAATGGAGTTGGGTTTGATAATCCCCTTACCTTAAATCCCACTTTATTACCTCACTTCTATGCCACATGAATAACAATATTTTAATTAATAAAACATTGAAATATAAGTGAATTATTTTAATTAATTTTTATCTTTATACATTATATTAATTAGAATCTATTTCTTAATTTCTGTTGTTGAATTTTATGTGTTTTGACAACTTTTTTCCTTAAAATTTTCCTATTTCACTTTTATTTATCTATTTTTCTTAAAAGGTAATTTATAAAAAAGTAGAATAAATTACATAATATTAAAATAAATATATTTATAAATTTATATGTAATAAATAATTAATTTTAAATATACATAAGGTTGGTCATATGGAAATAATATAGAAACATATATATTGGCGGTTAACTGGCTATTATCAGGAACATTGTCCAAAGGAAGAGAAAGAGGGTTATAAAATATAAATAATTCAAAAATATAATTTTTATAGTAGGTTAAAACCACTAATATAATATAAATTATTCCTAATTAATTTTATTATATTTCGTTTTGAATGGTATAGATAAAGATAGAAAGAGAAGAGGAAAACACAAAGAAGAGTCGTTGAAAACATACCATCTTCTTGGTGTTTCTTCCCTTCACGACACTAGAATAAATTGATGGTTAAAGTTTGATTACTGCATAAAATCCCCATATATTCTATGATAATTAATAGGAAGTATTTTGTTAGATATTTGGATTTTTAAAGTGATATATGTGTGGTCTTTTAATGGGAGGTAGATGTGTTATTTATACTTGAGGAGAGATGTAGTTCTAGAATAAAATATTGAATAAAATTATATATAAAAGGAAAACCTTTTAATAGAGAATTTTTTAAAATATAATTTATATATCAATATAATAGAACATATTTAAGTCTTTAAAACCCCTTATAATTTGAATTTATATAGTTTATTAAAAATGGAATGTGGTGACAAGAAAATTGTTATTTTAAGAGAAATTTTTTTTCTTTAGTCTTTCGAAATTGATTTTTAGGTTTTGTTTTTTATTTTATTTAATATTAATGAAAAATTTATAAAATTAAATATTTTTTTATGAACCTAATGTTTTATAAATTACAAACTCATCAATACACCAAGAATTATGTAAATTAAGATACATAACTTTTGAAAAAACTATATTTTCACTATTCATTTAAAAATTGATGTACTTCAGAAAAGTACCAAACAAATCACCCTTGAAAAAAAATATGTGATAATTTCCAAAATTATATTCATTTTATCAAAATAAATTTCCAACATATGAAATTTTAATTTATAATATGACAATTATGTTTTTCTACAAAAAACGTTGAAATAAAGTTTATTAAAAATATGTTTATATTTTTTGATTTTTTAATTATGGTATTTATTTTTTGGGATTATAATAGTTACATTTACTTAAATTAATCTTGATAAATATTATTTATATTTCATTTTAATTTTTTGTGATCAAATTATTATTTCAATAGCTAGGTAACTATTCTCAACAGTCATGATACTATTCCAATATTCATAGTTCCTCTTATAAATACTGATTCATTGAATCATTCATAATTTACCTCAATTACTCTAATGGTCTATAAGGTCAATTGTTTTACTAATATTTTGTTTCTTTTATAGAGATTTTTCCATGGGGGATATGATTCGAGAAGATTGGGATGATCCATATTTTCCCATTCTACCCATATTAATTTATTTTTTATCCCATTGTAATGTTTGACATTTTAATTGGTTTAGTTTCATGATTAGTATAACAATATTAATTAATGAAATATTTTTTTTGTTTTCTTTATGTTATGTATTTGTATAGCACTATATAGTATAATATAATACACATTGATTTTATGAAAAAATATCAATTATAAACTCTAGGTTATTACATTTTTTATTATTAATATTAGAAATACACCATCACTATCAATTTGAGCTCCTAAAATGACCAAACTATGACACGTTTCTTATTTTGAAACTATTATAAACCATATATTGAGCTGTGAAACTTAAATTATACTATAATTATAATGAATCCATACTTTTAAACTTTAAGAGATTATGCAACTATTTGAAAACACTATTTATCAATACCATGTTAATGAAGTTTTGGTGTAGTTTTCTAAACAACCTCTATTGATCAACTTGGGCCGCATCATTACAAAAAAATATAATATAATAATCAAAAATATTATGAAATATAAAATTAAAAGTATTATGGGTTTTTATTAAGAAATCAACTTATTTAATTCAATTATTCATGAGGTTAAAGGTGAATCCAAGAAAGTCAACTCTTGAGGCAAGGGAACTCATAATCCACATTTCATCTTTTGGGTTACAATATATTTCTTTTTATATATCTTTATCTCTATATTATTCCCATATTCGTATTCCTCTTAATGTATCACTATATTAATGGATTTTATAGTATATAATTTATAAAAACATTCATTACTTTTAGGAAGATATATTTGTTCATTTATGGTTTTTAAGAAAACCATATTCTATTATCTTCTTTAATGATTCTTACAAATTTGATAAAATATTTCATAAGAGGTTTAGTTATATACCTATTTTGTCATAATTTATTTTGATTTTTCATTCACATGACCTCTATATTCTTGAAAATTTATTATTTAATAAATTATATACATTAAATATTCCATAATCATATATTTTCTTATGAATGATTATGACAATTAATTTTATTTTTCTTTATAACATGATTATGTAACCAATTTCCTTCTCATTGGTTTTCTAAAGTCATTATTTCACGTATAATTTATTTTATATGTGAAGAACATATATATGAAATATTATGTTTATGGATGGACATACCCTTATACAAACCACCATTTTTTAGGAAATTCTTTATATATCATGAGATATTTATGTATGGGTATGATGCGGTTAGCTTTTTCCATAATGTTATATATGGGTATAATACAATTAATTTTTTTTCATAATGTTATGATAACCTATAAGTGATCCTTAAATTATTTTTATAACGAAATGAATTATTATTATGAAACATTTTATTATTCTAATGATCACCATGTTCATGTCCTATGATCTATCTTATTCCATGTTTCTATGAATTCATTTATAGTTTTCCTATTTTATGATTATATATTATTATTATTATTAGATTATGTATTATATCTCCCTCATGCTTACCTTGATTATAAAACTACCAGGGTTTCTTACCCCGCTATTTATTTTATATGTGTCCCAAATATTTCCTATTTTGGGATAAACGTAGAATGAAATAATAGCGACAAATATAAAAATAAAAATAAAACTGAATATAGTTTATATTTATGTTGATATAATTTGCAACCAATTTACCAAATATATTATACCTATATATTTTTGGGTGTAATTATAGATATTTATGTTTCAAATGATGTTAAATTTTGTGTGTGAAATTTGGGTCATTATATATCCAGACAATGGAAAATTACCATGTAATAGAGGGAAGAATACCAACTATCAAATCCTCAATAGGAGAGAACATACCAGAGTTTTTAATCTTTATTAAGGGTGATAATTTGAACATCCCATCAACCTATTTATTTTTATACCAACCTATTTCTTTGAGGATAATATAATATGCACAAAAAATTAATTTGTATATTAACAATCAATATAGAATGAGATTATACAAAACAACTCAAGAACAAAATATATTTAATGTAATAGTATCTCATTATGCCATCCCTCACAATATGAATACTCATCATATATCATGAAATCATACTCTATATCAAGTACCTTTTTCATTATCCTTATATGGAATCATATAATATCACATATCATGGATATATGGTACGATTAGTTAACCAATAACTAATTCTCCAATATTTTCATTTCATTTATTTAAAGAATGGTATATGAACTAAGGTTCACTCTCAAACCTTAGAAATATGTTTCAAAAAATATTTTTTAAATTAATAGTTTTTGTTGATTTTTCCTCCTTGTCATCTCACTCTCCACTTATTTTATGTTATCAATTTATGACTTCTGAAATTCAAAAAGTTTATATAAATTTGAAATATTCTATACTATCTCCTATGATGTTCTATTTAAATATTTAATAATTTAGTTACATCATCTGATATAATAATGTAATTAAATATTTTCTAAGGTATTTCATAAACCTTATAACAATTTAAATAAATTAAAAATATTAATAAGAATGATTTTGGAATATATTATTCCCATTTCCATCATTAATTACCTAATATTACCAAAAAAATCCATGAAATGAATCAAGTTCATAAAAATTTAATATTTCCATCTTAAAAAAGATTAATGAGGAAATTAATCAACTAAAAAGAAATATAACAAATTCCTTTATCCGATAGTTGTTCTGAATAATTAATGTATCACCAATAAACTTTTTAATTAGTAATGGAATATTTATGGGTGATTATTAATTTTTTTTTACTATCTTGAGAGTAAAATTTAGAGATATTTTCCAAAAGAAACTGATAACATGTGGATTTTTTGAAAAATATCTTCTAATTTCACTAAAATTAACATCATATTTGATGTATAGATCTTCTGTAAAATTAATTTATCATATATAGGACCTTCTTAGTTTAATAAATGAAGGTTGATTTGTTGTAAGACTTTAATATGAAAACAAAAATTCAATTTTATTGTTCACATTAAAAATATATTATTTTATATTTATTTAAGAAAAATATTTTTGTGGATATCTGGGAGTTAAATTTCATATTTTCTAATAATATTTTGAATTTCAATTGTTTTAAATCCTTTTTTTTTCTAAAAATATATGTGTTTACCTTTTACAATTATTGAAATATATTACTAAAAAATTATATAAATTAGAATTTTAATGGTTATGTTTTCACATGAATTGATACTACCCAAAAATTTGTGAGTTATATTTGATAAATATTTGGTGATGATATTTCTTTGATGTCACAAATTTATAGATAAATCCCACTATTCAAGGACTATGGAACAAATTCTTGTATTTATGGATCAATTTATACCACGTGATCACTACAAGAGGAGGAGGATTTATATCCTAGAGCTGGATGCTTCTTGGGTTATGGTTCATTATTATTACAGATATAAGATTACCTTGGTGTTGAAGTGGTGTTCTAAAGGCTCACTGATAATTTTTAACTTTTTTTAGAGCTAACTATTAGAGATTATTTAGAGATTGATGTTTGTGGTGTTGGGAAAATTATATTGGATTTAATTATAGGGGGATGGTTACATCACTAACTGATCATGCTGGGTTTTCTCTTGGGTTATGTTATCCAATTTTACATTATTATTGATCTAATCTATTTTCACAATAAAAAAACCAAATTGTTTCATGAGATTACCCATCCAAGATCTAAGTATCATTGAGAGGGGGAGAGGGTGAATCTGTGATATCATTTTCTTTTAAGTTTCCTTCCTTTTGAAACCACCTTCATCTCTTATTAAATAGTTATGAATTATTTAAAAACAAAAAATGACACATCCATAGTAACATAAGAAGTTAAAAGGTTCACTACTCAATAATAGTAGCTACATCCTTGTTATGTTTTGGAAACAGTCTAATACCACACAATCCACTAGAAAAAAGATCCTTTTTTGTTCAGATATAACATGTAGTGTATTATCTTTCACATGTGTAGAACTATGTTCAATAAAAAGTGCATGTTATTCAGGTAGAAAAAATGATGTAATATAATTTTTGTAACAAGCAATGAAACATTCACTGATTTCTACAAAACATGTTACCATACTTCCTTGGAAAATTTCACAAATATGATATTTAAAGTAACTCTTCACTTTTCTACCCAAAAGTAGTTAAGAACTTTTATAGACTTTGTAATGATACTCATTCCAATTCCCAATCTGATTCTACTATATAATTGATCAGTCTGATAAGATAACTCTGTAAAAATAGCACTGAAAAAATTCTAGAATAATTCTATTTCAGTTTGGAAAACTTAGTCAAATTGATCAGTCCTATCATGAAACTATGATTATAGTATTCTCTCTTGTCCCTTTCTTATATCTGATAAAAATCCTTAGGAATTCTTGATCTAGAAACTTTTTCTCTCTATAAACCTTCAAAGATATGCCTTCTATCTTTTTCACCCATGAGCAGTAAATTTTATAGGAAAGTACAATTTACTTCCTCTATTTTTAGGTGTTCCAATTGTGGTTTAGGTGGGATTATAGAAAACTTTCCCTCTCAAAAAAATTTCACAAATCATAAATTTTCTGTAAATTTTAGATACATGTTTGATTTCTTTAATTCTTCTTAACTCTTCTTGTTTCTTCTCAAACATTATTGAATCTTCTCACAACTTTAGATCACTTCATATTTTTGTAACAATATTCATTCTGATTATAATTTCCATTATGATTTCCCAATTATGATAATGAACACAGATGATTCATTACATTTCTCCGCACATATGAAAAAATTCCTTCTCATTACGACCATCGAAATCAACTAAAAATAATATTCCCATTATGATGCTCTGTACCAACTAAAAACTATACAACATTAAAAAAAATTATTCCAAAACATTTTTTCTACATTGTAAGAACTTATTTTCTTTTTTTTTCATAAAACATAGTCGCCACTTCTAAATATATTAGTAATCATTATAATTATTTCTACATCAGCTTCAAACATCCTTAAAAAACCCATTCTTTAAAACATAATTTCAAGGTATCCCTTGAAAAATCATTTTAAATTACTTTAAGCACTTTTTACTTTTCTTCTTTTCCTCAGAATGAGGACCCTGCATTTTATGACTTTATCAGTGACAATTCCAGATTTACTAGTCTCTCATTCACTCCGATTTATCAGTGTCAAATCCAATCGAATAGTCTTGACTCAATTAAAAAGAAACCAAAAATTTATCTTTATGAAAATGGATTACTATATTGTTTATCTTAATAAAGATGATAATTGCATGACTTTAATGTATATATCTCTTCAAACATAAACTTAAAATTTATTTTCATTGGTCCTAAAAACTCTATAATGAATCCAATTCTTCCTCCGATGTTTTGAGACACACCACATCCGATGAACAGGTATCATTAGCTTTAAATTCATTAACTTCTTATCATTTTGAAATATGATCAATTTATTACTCTTAATGATTAAATATTTTATCTTGTTGGTTTTTCTGAAAACTATAATATTCTTAATGTCATGTTTTTAAAAAACCTTCCCATCTTTCAGATACATTTGTGTCCAGTGATCTCACACCAATGATCTAAGACGGATTTTCTTGACTTCGACCACTTACTTATTCTAAAAAAATCTGCTTGTATAATGATTTTCTCATGACTTTGTAGAAAATTTAAGATCAGATTCAACATCTTCAGACTTACGTTGTGAAGTATTGTAACTTCCAATCTTTCTAGAACTTATTTCCTTCCCAGAATACAATTGGATGTACTTATTCTCCCCATTTCATTCACAAGGCTTGTTTCAAAAGATTCTTAGTTAACTTACAATTTTTATTAATTACAAAATAGAAAATAATTTTTTTATTAACATTAGATTCATTCAGAATTTGATACATTTCCTCATTTCAATTCAAGATTTCTTCTTAGAGCCATTGGGAGTTCGATAAAACTTTTCTCTCAGAAAAAAATTCCAGTCTGATGAAATTTATTTATTTATTATTCTATTTTATTATTACAATGGTGAGTCTATTCATTCAACTTTTACAAAGTTAATTTATAACTTTTCTTTTTTGACAATAAAATACTACACTTTCTTCATGAACTTCTATAAGCTTCAAAAAAAACTTCTTGAAAATATTTTCCCAACAATATATCCCTTTGGATTTTTCTTTAAACCATGATCCAAAAATCACTGAACATTATAACTTCAAGATATGGATTAATTATAAAATATTCTAAATCCTACATGATCTAACTCTTTGTAGAAAATAATATTTTTTAACTGGAAAACCATTATGTCAGAAAGAAGTGACTCATGAATCTTCATTATATTTTTCTTACATCTTTTATCAATTATTCAAATTTCTAGTAAAAAATGTTTCCTATAAACTATCCAACAAAATAATATAATAGTTAGCACATTTACATACTAGAATCAAAACTTCCCCATAATTCCCCCACAATGCATGCTTCCTTAAAAGGTTTAGCACATGTAAATTGAAAAAATTTATTAAACAACTATCACTCTTGAAAACACTATCCAAATACCAAATTAGGGATGGAAAAAAACAAACCTTTTCCTTGTTTAGAAAGTGGTTAGATTCCTATGTTCAACCTTATTTTATAAAATGCGTCATATAGTAAAGGTTTTGTGAACATTTCAGCAACTTGTTCCAATTTAAGACCACACTGTAGCTTCAATTCATTCTTCTACACATGATCCTTGATGATGTGGTACTTGATGTAAATATTAATTGAATGAAAATGTTGTACTGGGTTTTTGGTATAGTTGATGGTACTTTTATTATCAAAACCCAATAGAAATGGTAACATTACTTTAAGAAGTAAGTGTTCTAACTGAGTCTTAATCCATATAATTTGGGTAGAGGATTGAGTGGCAAAAATATACTTAGATTAATACATAATAAGATTTACTAAATTTAATTTATTTTAATGCTAAATAACACAGATTTTCCACAGAAAGAATGCTCCACTAGATTTGGATATTCTATCATTAACATTTCCTACCCAGTGAGAATCTGAATTCCCAAAAAAGTCAATACATTCGAAGCTATCATACCTGATTCCAAAATTTTGTGTGCCTTCGATATTATGTGAATAATTTTGCTAGGAAATGGATTTGATTATTTTGGTGAGCTCTAAATTATTTCCCATAGTGTAATAATATACACAATGTCGAGTGTTGAGGAAGTCAAATAAAAAAAATCCAATCTTCTGATGAAACTATTTAGATTCAAATTCCTTGAATTATCTATATTTAGTTCACCTAGTTTATTTTAAAAATTAGTGTGTAAACTATTTTTAAATTATCCACACCAAACTTATTTAAAAAATTAGCATACTATTCTTAGAAAAGAAAAATGTGTTTAATTTTTTTTTTCTGAAAATTTTAAGCCAAAAAAGTGTTTCATTTACCCTAGCATGGACATTTAAAACAACGTTTTCATTTCATCAAAAAATACTTCACATGTTCTTTCTTTATTCCCAACAAAGAAAATGTCATCAACAAAAAAATACTATGAGGGAAAAATCCTAACTTTATTTGATGTACATATTACTATCAAATCTTTCTTTCATAATGACCATATTCCTCAAGGAAGCATCTAATTTAGAATATCATGATCTAAGATATTTTTATATCCCATTCAAGTATTTCTTTTTCATTCACACATAACATTCATCCTTAAATAAAATAAATTAATATTTGTTTTCAATATAAACTTCCTCATCAAGACCACCATTCAAAAAATATGATTTCACATCCATCTGAAAAAATTTATGACTTCCTTGTGAAACCATAGAAAGAAATATTATGATTCTTCTAACCTTAACAACAGATCAAAAATTTCTTCAAAATAAATAATTTCAATCTATGAGTAACTTTTGCACAATAATCTTGATTTGTTTCTTACTAATTCACCATTATCATTCACCTTTTCTTGAAAAAACACACTTTGTAACAATAACATTATTTTCATTAGGTTTATCTATGAGTTCCCAATCATCATTCTTTTTATTCTCGTCTATCTATTAATTCATGTCTTAAACCCATTTCAGATTCTCAAAATCTTCATTAACATATTTATGCTCGACTTTAGAATTCAAAGAAGTATATACAATAACTTTTAATGTTGTTATGGTTTTATCCTTTTTATATAGATTGGAAGTATTATTTTGAGTGTCTGCTTGCTTCCTCATTATGGGATGGAATTTTCTAGATTCTTACTCATCACTTGAAATAGATGAGTCTGATTCTTCATATTTGGTCGGATTACCATTTTCGGTATCCTATTCAGAATTTTCACAAAACATTATTTCATCCTATCTATCTTCCTTATTAGCATGAATATGTTTATCATCATCATATTTTTCAATATATTTTACGTCAAAAAAATCATCTAATGTTCCTTATTATTTGTCGAAACTTATTAATAATCTTCCTTATAGATCATAGCTCAGAAATATTACATCATCACCTCTCTGATCAAATGTTTCAAGACTTCCAAGTTTCTAATTTATAATGCACAGACTCCCAGAACACCTAAGTGTTTCAGGCGTGTAGTTTTCTCATAAAAAATATCATATGAATTTATATATGAACTTTTCCTATAGATTTGTTTTTGAATATACATGGTAGTACTCATGGATTTCCTCCAAAAGTATTGAGAAAAACCACGTTTAAGTAACACAGTCCTACCCATTTTAACTAAACTTTTATTTTTTCCTTTCAACAACACTATTTTGTTGAAGAGATTATCTTATATTGAACTCTTGTAAAATTCTATACTACTCAAGATAAAATTAAAATTATTCAATTTTTAATTCCCCATAATTTTCTATTCTTATATTATTTACCAAATACTCTCATTCATTCGTAGAATTCCTCATGAAACATTTAAACATTTTTAGGGAATCTAACTTATGTTTCATATACATAACACAATTAATTATAGTAAATTAATAATTGAATTTATTTATTTAATTATTTCTATGAGTTTGTTGCTTTCTCATTATCCCACAAATATAATAATGGATAAGTTCGAAGGGTTAATTTGAACAAATTTCAACTTTCTTATTCATATATTTTTTAATCTTTCCCATATGAAAAATTATGCAACACCAATATATTCTTCTTGACATATTAAGAAAACCACAAACACCTTCTCTCTTTGATATCTTTATCATGTTTCTATGACAAATTTTCCCCATCCTTTTATTTCACAACTGATTTTCTTCCACCACACCTATGTAATAAGAATTTTGGACCTCACCAACTTGGAACAAGCAGCCCTTTGTATTTTGGCCTCATGTAAAAATCTTTTCATATTTATATCTTTTGAAAAGAAACCCATGTTTACTAAAAACAACCTTATTTCCTTAATCATATAGTTTTGAAAAACATAGAAGGTTGTGTTTCAGACCATCAAAAATCAAAGATTTCTTAGATTTTATCTTTTCATCACTAATGATGGATTATCCAGCACATTTAATTCTAATAGATTCGTCATTGCCATATGCCATAGTTTCTTCTTTGAATTATTTCAAATTATTCAGCAATATAAAGTCTCTTTTTATATGAGAAGAACAATCACTATCAATGATCCATGTTTGTTATCCTTTTTTAGATTTTGGAGTCGTTTCTAAAACAATAACTTTTTCTTTCACTTTACATTTCTTAACAAAAAACTGATATGAATTGTTAACAAATTTTTATTATACTGAAAGAAAAAAAGATAGCCTTTTTTAAGGTCTCTATGTTGTTCACATGTTTCCCAAATATTTTCCAATGGTTGGAATCTATTTTAAATTTTTACACCAACCTTTTCATATTTCCTAAGAAAATCCTTCTCAAACATCTTTCTTTGAGATGATTGAATCCCCTTCAAACTTTTCCATTTACCATTCATGGAATAATAATAATGTTTTTAGTCAAACTAACACATGTACACTGTATGATCTAATCCATCACAATACCAACCATATCTATAGAAAGAATATTTTCCTCTGAAATATTTATATAGTTTGGATTTGTGAAACTTTTTCTCATTAACCTTCTTATCTTTCTTACTAGAACATTTTTTACAACCAAACGTTCTGTTCTAAACATGAATATTATTTTTTAAATTTGTTTTCCTTTCAGCCTTATTATAACCAAAAGTAAGATAAATTTTTTTAGACTTATAACTATTAGAAACATAAGATTTGTTTACTTTTTAGTTTTGGAAACATACATTAGTTTCCCAAATTTCTTTTTCTCAAAAATAATTTCAACTTTCTTATCGTCCTTTGAAGTTGAATTTTTTCCCTATCAGGTTTACCATTCCCAGAGCTTCCTCCAACTTCATAAAAAGAATTATTTAGACTAGTAATCCTCTATTCATATTTAGAAGGTTTATTTTGGAAAATTTCCAAATATTATTATTTTTATTTCAAATTAACTTATAGATGTTCATTATGATTCTTTTTTTTCTCATGATATTTCTTCAAATCATACATGTCTTTAAGCATCTTAACTTTATAATCATGAAAATTTTATTTATTGTTTATCAAATAATTTTCATTTATCAAATTCTTGATCTCTTTTCCAAGCCTCCAAATATTTCTCAAACATTTTTTCAATTATTCTTTTAAATGAAATTCAAGATGAGTTTCTTCTTCTTCAGAACTACTAATTTTGATCACTATATTGTTAACTATTTCAATGAAAATATTCACTCCAGCCTTTTTATTAGACTTTTTGGATTCATATTAACTATATTATTCTTCATCATCTTTAGAGAAAAAGCTTCTCCTTTTGGATTTATATAACTTTATATATATTCCTTTGGAATAATATTTATACTTATCACCCTATTTCTTCCAAAATCATGGTGGCCTTCTTTCATCTTCATAAATATCATCTTCTTTTTCTATAAGTTTAATTAGCCACAAAGTGCCCAGTTACTCCACATTTAAAAGACTATAAGGTAATTTTCCCTTATATTTACCTGTGTCTCCTTTCACATTTTTAGAAAAAGAAGGATAAAAATTTATCAAAATTTTTACATACCTCATCTTAAAAATCATAGTGAGAAACTTCATCTTTTTAAAGATAATTCTTATGCATTCCTTTCTTGGAATCTTTGAAAGACATTTCTCTATCAAATTTTGTTTTCACCTCCATAACATTCTAACTTTTCATTTTATAAGTAATGAGGGTGATATGAAAGTCACCTAAAGATAATGTTTCATGGTTCATATATTACAATGTATAAAATTCATCATAAAACATTTCTAGAAGAATTCTCAAGATATTTTCAACAATAGTTGAATCTTTTAACTTTTCACTAAGATACTTGATAGTTATAATAGTGCCATTAACCTTGGAAAATAAGTCACCAGCTGATTCATACTCACCGATTTTTTATATTTATACATCATCCAATTGATTTTTAATTTTTTATTCTTTACATTTTTATTCCAGACATAAATGACTATCATATCCCATTTACCTTTAACAGCAGAAACACCCTTTACTCTTAAAAACTCAATTTTAGTAAGTGATGAGAGAAAATAATTATTAATTCTTCTACCATTATAAAGATTCTTATTGTAAATAAATATAAGAGGAGCCTTATCATAAATATGAGGAAATACATATGTCATAACTTCAAGAACATTACAACCAAGTGACATAAGATAAGGAAACATTATATGTTTCTAGATATGATAGTCGTTACCACATAAGACTAGAATCCCCTTAATGTTCACACAATTTAGATCAACACATCTTAAAAATATTCATAAAAGAGTAAAAAAAGGGAAACATGGCTCTAATACCAATTTATATTTTATATCGAGGATCTAAGTATCACTAAGTGGGGTTAGGGGTGAATTAGTGATATCTTTTTTCCTTCATGTTTCCCCCTTTTGAAAAAAACTTCACCTCTTACTAAAGATTAATGATCTTATTGAAAAAAACACAATAAAATATCCATATGAACACAATAATATAAATGTATCACTAATTCTATAAGATTATTTACATCCTTGTTATGATTTGGAAATAAAACCAATAATACATAATTCACTAGAAAACAATCCTTTTGTGTGGATACTATAAGTAGGATATTCCCTTAATCATGTGTAGTACTATGTCATATATAATAGTTCATGTTCTTCAATTTGAAAAAAATGTTGTAATACTATTTGTGTAAAAAGTCAAGAAACATTCACCGATTTATTTATAACATGTTACTGTACTTCCTTTTCAACTTTCCCAAATATGACCTTTAAAAAATCATAAATTTATACCCAACAATATATAAGAAATTATTTGGACTTTGTATTGATACTCAGTCTGATTCCCTATCCTATTACCCAGTCTGATTGATCATTCTAATAAAATAACTCTCTTAGAATACTACTGAAATAATTATGACCTTAATTTGTCTTAGTACCAGAAACTCAGTCTGATTTTTGGTCCAATATAAAAACTCGGAATATGATCTTATCTATTCTCCTTTTCTTCTATTTGGAAATGTTTCTTGGGAATGTTCGATCTGAAAACTACTTATTTCTAGAAACCGTCAGAGTTATGCCTTCTCTCTTCATCACCCATGAATAATACAAGTTTAATGAAAGTATAAAGTACTTCCTCTATTTATAGGTGGGAAATGTGTGGATTATGTGGTATTCTAAAAACCATCATGCTCTACAAAATTTCCCAAATCATAAATATTTCATAAATTAATGACACATCTGTGACTTCTTCATTACTTTTCAATTTTTCTAATTTTTTTTCGACCCATCTTTAATCTTCTCACAACATCCGCTCACCTAAGAATTTTTTAACAATATTTAGTCTGATTCTAATTTCCTGCATAATTTATATATTATGGTGTTGACAATAGATTATTAATTACATAGCTCCAAAGACATGTAAAATAGATGAATTCTCATTCTATCCTTAGAATAAAATGAAAAAAACATCATATTCTAATTCTATGATTCATATTAAAACTATAGAACATTTAAATACATTATTCCAAAACATTATTTATACTTTTTTGGACTTTAGTTGACTTTATTTTTTCCATAAATATAGTTTCCACTTCAAAATAATCCAGCACTCATCCACAACACTACTGTATCAGCTTCACATTTCCTTGACAAAATCTCTCTTTAAAACATCATTTGAAGGTATCTATTGGCAACACATTTGATATTGCTTTAAAAAATTCTATTTTCCTTCTTTTCCTTAGACCAATGATTATGGGTTTGAATACTTTATCAGTTTTAGTGGTAGATTGATCTGTCTCTACTTTATTTTTATTAATTTGTGCAAACTATAGACCAATAGTCTTGAATCAATTAAAAATCAACCATAAATTCAACTTAATGAAATGGTTGAATATTTTTTTGATCTTTATTAAGATGATCATTCTATAACATTCAAACATTGGTCTCCCAAAAAATCAATTTTCTTTTTCTTTTTCAAGGGTCCCAATAAATACCTAATGAAATCAAATTTTCCACTGATGATCAGTGGCACACCACGTATAATGAACTGATATCAACAAGTTCAAATTTAGAAAGTTATTCTATTTTCTGAATATGATCATGTTCTTACTCCAAAGATTTAAATCTTTTGGATTATAGGTATGGATGAAAACCAAAATCTTTATTATGTAATGTTTATAAAAAACATTCAAAGCCTTTAAATACATCTATATCTAGAGATCTCACACCGATGATCTGAGACCAGAAAAAATTGAATTCAACCACTTCCTTCTTCTACATACATCAACTTGTATCATTACTTTCTCATGACGTTGGTGAGCTTTTAATATCTTCTTCAACACCATATTACTTATATTAAAATGTATTGTAACTTCCCATACTTCTTGATATTCTTTCATTCCCTAAATACAATTAGAAAAACTTGTTCTCACAATTTACTTTAGAAGGCCTGTATCAAAAGATTCTTAGAAAACAGTATATTTTTTTAAATTAAAAAAGAGAAAATTGTATTTTGATTTTCATCAAATTCGTTTAGAATCTGATACAATTTCTTATTATAATTAAATATTTCTTATCAGACAGGATGTGAGTCTGATGAACCATTTTTCCCAGAAAAAATATTCACAATCCATTGGACATTCTCAATCATTTTGATTATGATATTTTGATTATATTTGTGATTCCTATAATTAAACTATTGCAAAGTGAAGTTATTTCTTTTCTTCTTGAAAGAAATTTCAACACATTCTTCAAAATATTCAAAAATCATCTAAAAAAATTCATTCCAACTTGGTCCCAACATTTCATGTTTGATTCAATAAAGTGGAAGGAAAGTGTTGATGATAGATCAAAAATAGAAACTAGTTTCAAGGTTGTTTGGATATTATCTATGCTTCTTTAAGTAATGTATACCACTACTGGTGTCTTTCCATAATTTCCGATAGGTGGTTCTTGGGGTTTTCCTAATGGAACTATTTGGATTAGAGATATACATAAAGACACAGCTACTTAGGTGTGTTAGGTCTACTGTAACATAATTGTGAAGTTTAAGTGTGGTTCACAATTTCAATATGGATGTTCAAGTGACTATTTTATCTTTTTATGTGAAAATTATTGAATTTTTTTTAGCGCGCACAAAATCTTTTATAAAAGGTCAACCTTTCCTGATAAAATATATACAATCACTACCCAAAATATCTATCTCACATATAAGATGCATATGATCCATTCCTCAAACCATTGAGGACTTTATAGAATCCCACCAAGGATGGACTACTGCACTTAGAGTCCCCAAAATTATATACTATTGACCCATGACCTGGATAGCTAACAAACTGTAGTTTTGAGAGAGACACTATGCTTTTTATAAAGAAAGTAACATGTGATGTAATATAGGGAAAGAACATTTAGATACATGAACCAAATAGGTATATATATTATCAGATTATTTTCTAGAAATTATAGGAAATCTATCGATGTAACTTTTTTCCACTTTGTGGGGTGCAAATACTTATTCTCTTGTTTTTTGTTGTTGGAATATAATTCAAACCAATTTTTTGGATAATGTTTTTAATTTATTGAATACTTTATTCTAATTCCCTTTAGTTTCGATTTTTATTTGTTGAATATTCATCTAAAAATATTTTTTAAAATTCAATCAAGTATTTTTGTTTAGTTTTTGTACTCACCCACATGATTTTATTTTTTATAATGTTTATACACTGAATTTCTAACTCCTTCAGACATTATTCATTTTCTTCTTCACCTTTTCTTTTTCTTATATTTAAAGTTTTATTTCTCTAGTTGTTATACACTATGTTAATTTTATTATATGTAAATACCATTTTCTCTTCATTCTCTATACAGTATTCCCCTTCCCTTTTGGATTTGATATCGTAAATTTTATTATGGTGTACTAATTCGATTTCATCTTGGGGGGAGGGATGAAAACATTTTTTTTAATTTTAAATATAATTATTTTTTATTTTTATCATAGTTTTTAAGATATTTGATCATTTGGTTTTTTATTGGAAAAAACCATAAATTCCCTTGAAATATTCTTCTAATTTTTATCTAATACATCAATTCCAATTATTAATATCTCTTATTGACAAATTGGGTTACGAAATGAAGAATTTACAAGATTCTTCATATATACATATGTGAGTTTCCTCTAAAATTTTAGGAAGAGAATGAATCATGATGAAATAAATTATAGTTGCGGGAAATCAATATTTTATGGAATGAAGTAAGTTGAATGATGTGGGACTTGGCTCATACAATTGAGTAATCTTAAAGAGGGCAGTAATTTTCAAAAATAAAACATTGTTAAATTACTTTTTTAGTGAATTTATCAAAGAATACATTAGTTATTATAACATTTAATATCTTCCATTTCATTCTATTTATTTTCTATTATTTTATACTCTTAATTTGTTTTCATCCAAGCATTATTGACAACAATTTATATTTTTTCATCACATTAAAAATATTCTAAAAATATCAAAACAAAATAAATAAGTGAAACAATATGATAAGATACATTTTCTATTTAAGGGATGGTCCCAATATTTTAATTCTTATATATTTTTATAAAAATAATTATAAAAAACATTAATCATGAAATCTATGTCAAAATTATTTTATTGGACTTAAAATCATTACAATGTTCTTGTTATTGGTGCTATTTTTTGGAGTGTTAAGCTTGTAGGAACTAGAAATTATTCTTCATAAGTATGGATTTAATACTATACATACTATTCAAACTGAAACCCTTATTCCTAAATTAAAAAATTGTGTTATGTAATATTATATATTTTTGAGATTATTTTTACGGGGTAGTGAGAATTTTAGTCCTTAACCAATTAATTTCATCACCTTTTGAGGCTATTATTGTAACACTTCATGGAGGTGTATGGATAATACAAAAATAGATGTGGTGATGACCATGCATGGAAGTTTTTGGGACCCATACCACTAGTATTTCTTCCTATAGTGCAACTTGTGGCACCTATTGTTATACTTGATCTGGCCACCAACACTAATTTTTGAGAGGGTTTCCGATGATTCATGTAGACTATGTAGTGGACTCCACCACCTTACCCTACTATGGAAAAGTTTATTGGAGTATTTTAGTAGAGGTATAAACCATTATTATTATGGAATTTAGTCCCCTGGGAAGTTGAGTCATAGATATAGGCGATTATAGAAATTTTTGAGCATATAGATATGCCTATAGAAAGGAGGGTCAATATCACAGTTTACTTTCTTAGAGGGTCTTCCAAAAGGTGGTGGAATGTTATTAACTAAGAATATATTTGTTGATATATGGTTTATATGGTTTTCTGATTTACTTTTTTTGATTAATTCCTTCCAGAATCCTTGAGAGATGAATAATGTAGGGAGTTTATGTACCTACATCAGGGTTCTATACCTATCATGTATTATTCATCTCACGTTACTAAGTTCTAGTGTTTGGAACTCAATATTACTAGAGATTAATTGAATATAGAGAGGTGTTTTGAGGTAGGTATTTGGTAGGATATCCATTATCATTTTAATGTTTTTATTTGACTATTATATCTAGAATATTGACCCTGGCACTCATCACTGAACATAACCTCTGTGGAGATGAAGGTGTGGGAATGATAGTTCCTTGCTAAGGTAGGGATGCAGTCAATCAGGTAGAATAAATAATCCTTCTGATATTTTTTATAGGGGAATTAGTAGTAAGATTGTGCACCTAGGTACATAGGTGATATGTCATCTATGCATGAGGCTAGGTTACAAAAATACCCAATGAAGAAAATAACCAATGGAGTGATGACATTTCATCATGATGGGTCATCTTTTGTGGTTTTTGGTAACATTCCTTTAGTGTTTAGTGAGAGAGGGACATCTCCAACCCTTGGTTATAGAGAAGGATAAGTAGATTAATGATAGGTAGGGAAATGTTGTACTTCCAACCATTCAGGAACAAGATATAGTCATGGTTGGGGAATTCAAACATCTGATATGTAGTGCTATCATGGTGGACCTACTCTTGGTAGTTAGATTGTGACTCAGGTCCATAGATCAATCAAGATATATGGTATACAACCCACACACAATGAGAAGATTTTCAAACCTTCTATAATTTGTGGCATGATTAAAGTTGCCTATACTTTAGTAATTGTTTTAATTGATATAAGGTATTCACATTCATTCATACATGTGGATATTATGGAAATAATTTTCCTCGATATCAAATACTTCTATGCAGTAATGAAAAATGATAATTCATTGTTATTTAAATAAAAACTATACACAAATGCATGGAATTCCACATGAGATTGATGACTATCATTTCTTATAGAACCTTTTCATCATCAAGATGACTTGATTTGGAATTATTTTTGGAATTAATTGGTTGGTTAACCATTCCGAACATATTGGATATTATCACTGGATAGTGTCTTTTATATCCCCATTGGGTTATAGTTATGTTTATAAAGTATAATGGGATATCCCAACTAGTCGAGTTGTATCTGAGTATCATGGGATTGGTAGAGTTTCATCACAGATTTCTATCCATTTTTTGAGTGATTAGGGAATATGTACAACAAAATTCACTTTATCATGAATAATTTTAGGGATGTCTTATTTGATTAATTTTCTTGGTAAACTCCCCAGATATAGGTAGAGTTTACTATTGACCATGTTTTAGGATCCTCAATAATATATATGCCTCTTTATCTGATGGATCTGACTAATCATTAGGAAATCAAGAGATAATTTGAGGACCTTTATGAAAATGGTTTTATATGACCTACTATTTCACCTTAGGGCTCACCTCTGATCTTCTCCAAGAAGTTGGGTGGTAGCCTTAGGATCTATGTGGATAACCAATGGTTGAATCAACTTACTATTCGGAAATAGTATCCACTACCTCAAATAGATGATCTTTTCGTTTAGAACCAAGGATCTAGAGTTTTCTTGAAGATTTTTTTGAGGTGGCACTATCATTAGGTGTGATTTAAGAATTTAGATGTACCTTGTACCGCATTCTAAAGAAGTTATGACCTATATGCGTATATATTAATTCTGTTTGGTCTTACGAAGGTACTAATAGTATTTATATCCATGATGAAACGTTATTATTTGGTAGTTTTTGTGGATGTTATATTGGTGTATTATCAAACATAAAATTATCAGGCCGAACACTTTGAAATAATTTTGAATATACTAAGAGGGAACCATCAATATTCTATGCTCACAAAATACTATATCTCGATTGATAAAGTTCACTTCCTAGGTAACATAATCTTTGAGGAATGAGTGTTTGTGGACCTAGAGAAGGTTAGATTTGTGGTTTCCTAGGAGCACCCAAATAATTTTTTATATGTTAAGAGATTATTTTGGATATATGGATATTATTCATTATTCATTAAAATTTTACTAGGACTTATAGAACCTATTAAAATATTTGAAAAATATGGTTGTCATATTATCATTGTGTAAATATTGTAAAAAATACATTTATGTGTTGAATGGAAGACTGAACTCAACATACATCTCGATATTGTCTGATCATAGAAGAGGCTATACGATTTATGTTGATTTATCTAGCATCATGATATGAGATATTTTGACATAGGTGGATTGTGTCACAGTGTGTGGGTCTCGGATGTTGAGGCTACATGATCATAATTACCTGAAGCACAATCTTGAGTTAGAAGTAGTTTTCCATGATTTACATTAATGGATCCACTATTTTTTGATAAAATGATTCATTCTAAAAAAAATCACAAAAGTATCAAGTACATATTCATTTATCATGGTTTGAAACTTAGAAACTAAAAATAGGTTGTATTCCTCCATTACTTCAATTTTTAATTTTCTTATACACATGGGAAATTAAATTTAGTCATTTTTTCTCTGAGTAGGAAAAATCATACCCAAGTTGTTTTGGAAGCCAATAGAAAATGGAAGTTGATGGATCTGGTTTATAAGATGAATTTAGACATTACGTTGTGTCACATGTAGAATATTCCTATAATTATGATATTGATTTTTTTACTTCTAGATCGTGTAATGATGTGATTGATTTCAGATTCAAAAGGCTTGGTCCTAAGGAAGAGTGTGTCATGTGAGGACCCACCACCTATTTGGGTCATTGAATAGGATGAGATCTTTTTCATTCATGGGTGTGTTTGGGTACCGAAAAACATGTGTGAGGAGTTGGTGTAAGACTATAGTGCCTCTAAATGGGTAGAATATCATAGACTCAACAAGATGTTACATGATTTACCCCATGATTTACCCCATTATGCACTTCTTTCATATCATTGGTATCTTCTTAGTGTATGATCTCAGAAGAATCTATGTCTAAGAGATTATACACGATCATAGAGTTCCAAATATTATTATATAATTTAGGTATGATCATTTTATGTCATGGTTCTGGTAGGGGGTATAGAAGGCTCTATGTTCATTGGTAATTCTAAGTACAACAAAACTGATGATCATTATCAGGAATCAAATGAAAATTAAACAAAACTGAATTCATTTAAATGCACACATATTTATGAAATAATTAATTTTACCTTGTTCATATTTTAGGTACTAAACATGGTGCGTTTTTTGTGACTCTTAAAATACTTATTCTATATATGATAAATGCTATTGGATTCCTAGGAATCCCAACCTTGGTATCAAATATTACTTTATGTTTTTATTCTTGATATTTTATTTGAGAAATGAGAAATTAAAATTCATCAAATCTGTCATATGGATATCATAAAAAATTATTCATGAATTGTTCTATGCGGTTGAGTTACAAATTATGATATCAGATATTGTAAAAATTTTCATAGAAAAAAACAAATATTTTTGTATTAGTTTTAACATATAACTCACACATTTTATAACTTACAATAATCTATGATTTAATTTGAAAAAAATAAAGCATCGTATCACTACTTAGATATCAATGCACATAATTAAAGACAACATGAGGTATCACAGGTAACAATAAGAATATTAGTTGTAAAATAAGGAAAATAGTTTCCCATTGATCTGTCAAATTTGATGATTGAGCTCTCAATCATGATGTTTGATTGATAACACATGAAAAGTTTATCTGCCATTCCCTATCTATCATACCCTAAAACTCAAGCCCAATAATTAAATACTATTAGTTTCTTTGTCTAGTTTTTTGAATTTTTCAAATATAAATGAATTTTTTTATTTATAATTTTTTTAAAAATAATTAAAAATATATTTAAGGGATTTATATTAATCCACAAAAAATCTATAAATTAATTAATTATAAATAATTCATAATTTATTAATAAATGTCATTGAAACATTTTTTGTGAAATATATTTTAGTATTAAATGTTAATACTAAAAATAATTTTTAACAAATTATATGTAATTTTTTAGGATTCATAAATGAAGTTTATATTTATAAATCATATGTGTAATCTATAAAATGTTTATAAATTGGAAAATAAATCCAAAATATATAGTGTTTATATTTTAAGATTTTGAAATGTTCTTAATAATTAATACAAATTAGTCAAATTAAGGGCCTTATTTGAAATATTATCTGAACCAAATCAATTTTTTTTTGATAATATGATCATGTTTTAAATAAATTTATGTATGTGATGTTGAGTTTTTTATAATTTTCTACATAGTAGAGTTCAGAATGTATATTTTTTATAATTCATGAAATATAGAATATTTAGAATGAAATATCAAATAATGAGTTATATGAAAGAGATTATATTGTTAATTTGGACATAGATTGTTTACATTCAATATTATGGAATATAAATAATGTATAAATATATTTTAAAGTGTTTAAAATTATCTTCTACGAATTTTTTATTTATTTAAAATCGATTCCCTTGTTAATTTTTTACAAATAAAAATGTAATATTATGAATGTCTCTTCGATTTAGTTTAATTGTTAACCTATTTTGAAAATTTTCATCCATGTATTAAAGAAGATACATACTAGGAATGATAGTTGATTGATTTTACTTATATCATGAATTTGGTTTGTAATTAATGTTGTGACTTTGAAATTAGTTATCAATAATATTTTATACATATTAGGTGGTGGAGTTATAATTAATTGGAATCTTACTTGAGTAACATATCCCTCAGTCGAGGGCTATTGTGTCAAAATTACCACTATCTTGTAGGGTTCTACATTTTTCTATAATGTTGGGTGTTGTCTATATATGGATCATGGCTTACTCATAAGAGGATTGTAAATTTTATATTATTATATAAAATTAAATAAAATTTTAAAAAACATTATGTATAAGATTCATTTGGATGTGTGTAAATATTTATGGATTATATTTTTTGATGAGTAACCCTAAATGTGGGGTATATAAAAAGTTACACATCAGTATGTTTTGAGCATATTTATTTGGTTTAAGGAATATGGATTCGAAAAATTAAATCATTAAAATCATGCCTATGTAAAGAGTGTAACACGAGATAAGATGGAGGGATTAAATATACTTCAAAAAAAAGTGTGGGATTTTTACTGAAGTGTCACTTTTCAAGATGGGTGAGTTAATGAAACATTTGTGATGTTTTATTTGAGAAAAACTCAGTAAAGAAACCATAATATTTTTGAGACCATAAGAATATGAGTTACTAGAGATTTCCACAAGGACTGGGTATATGAATGACTATGATGGAATATGTCAGGATTGGATGGATTTAAAAATGATGTGTATATATATATCATTGATCTTATTTAATAATAGAATTTACTTTCTAAAAAATATTTCTAGTGAACAATATGATATAATTAATTAAATACACATGGTTTATGATTCATTAGATTCTATTTTTTTGAAAAGAAAATAAGGATAAAAGTGTTTTATCTAGTCTAAAATTGTTATAATTTTTTTTCTAAAATATTAATGAAGGTTTTCCCTCTAAGGGGTATATTTTAATGAATGGAGTATTATTTTTAGAGTAAAAGGCCTCAAATGAATAGAATACAATATATGATATTGAAAAAATATTATATTTATTAAAACATTCATACAAAATTAAATAATAATTATTTCCAGACATAAATTTTTTTATATATTTTATCATGATATCCAATGGAGAATATTGTGTTTAAGGGAGTTGTGGGAGTATGCTTTAACTTATTCAAGTTAAAGGTTTTAAAATAAAAGATTATAACAATCTTAAATTATGGTGATTTTAAATTAATATCTAAAAGAGTTTCAAATATGTGAAAGTGAAAGAAAAATGTAAAAAGTTATATTTGGTTACTATTTTAAAGTGAATACCCCTATTTCACAAAAGGATTTTACAATAAAATTAAAAATGAAATTTCACATGATAACCTAAAATATTTCTAAATTATGGAGGTAAATTTAATTAGAAATATTTATATTTAGTTACCCTAAAAAAGTGGATTTCACTTTATCCTAAGGGAGGATGTTTTGGTATGAAATAATGAAAATACTTATTTAAATTATTATAAGTTCTCTATTGGATATATTGATAGAAATGTTACAATTATAATGGTGTTAAACTTACAGCTTTTCTATGTATAGAATATAAGTAAACGTCATAATATTTTAATTTATGAAGATAAAAAATCTGAATATGTTAATGGAGTTAAAAATTCAGAAAATAATTCCTAAATCTCACTATAATTCAAACTTTCTCCCTTCATAGATGTTAATCGCTAAATATTTCAGTGAGATTTTTTATTTTATAGTCAAATAAATATTTAGAAGAAGGTAAAAATATATGTAATGATTAAATTAGACTAAAAAATTTATTGAAAAAATAAGGATACTATGTAAGTAGTACATATATGAAATAATAAGGAGATTATTTTCTAAGTTCTTATTAAGTATTTTTAAAAGAGTTTTATTAATATAAAATGTTTCATATAAAATAAAATATCAAATTTATAATTCATTCACATTGGTTATATATGTATATCATTATGTGTAATGATAATTGTCCTCCCAAAGTATTACCTTGAGATATCCTCGACTAATGTTTATCATGATGTATTACCAGTTATGAGAAAATGTTATTGTTATCTTGATAAAGAAAATTATATAAGATATATAATATTATCATGAATAAATTTATTTACACTATATGAATCAAAAATAAGACCACATGGAGTTTCATACAATATATCTTTGGAATACTAGGGGTGTATGGATTGTATTTGGACTCCCATTTACCCTTGGTTAGTGAGATACCTAGCCTAAAATCCATCATACATTGACACCATTATTATGAAATCCATGAGGATTAGCTAATCTGGTGGTGGTTGGGAATGTTTCTAATAATTTCATTAGTAGGAGCTCAAACGAGAAATATTTTTTCGACTCATATGATAGGTATGTAATTTTTTCCATCGATTTGAATAAACTAGTTAGTATGGGGCTATAATAGTCTTAATTCGGCACTCCTAAAATCTGGTGCTAAAAACATAATATTTAAATATATGGATTTGATAGCAACAAATTTGCCTAATTTTAGCCATCAAATACTATAAATAGCATTGACAAATATTCGATCACTTACATACCAATGAAATTTTACATTTAGAGTTTTAGAGAATTAAAAAAAACTCTTTGAAGTGAAAATTTGCACACAATATCCATTTTTCTCATATTATAAAAAATTTCAAAAGAAATAGATTTTATTTTCCGGACATATTTTTCATATTGACCTTATACTTATAGTAAATAATCTTTAAAACCATGTGAAAATCATTTTAAAATATGGGTTGAGTATAAAAATATCATTAAGGGACATAAAATAAGAATGAAACCCATTAGTACATGAATACTCATAAACTTTTCCTATTTTAAAATAAACTTTAAGCTCAAAATAAATATTTTTACTTAATAATTATTCTTCTAAGCTAAAATATTTTAATAAAAATTTCATTATAAATATTAACATCAAAATGAAACTCATATATTTTTTATTCAAATCATAAAAACTCATGAAATATTATTCAAAAAGGATATACATTTCAGTCTTAAGAAGTATCATATAATTTAATTTTAAAAATAATTTCATCACTTACCCTCTCTAAGTAATAGGCTTTTCATAAGAACTATAAAAATAATTGATAAATAATATAAGAAAATTTATCTAGTTTTTCATGTTACTCTTCTAAATAGAATAAAATTTACCTTTACAAAAGGATTAACCTTCATGGTTAAAATGGAATAAATGTATTAGTTAAAATTAGAATAACCTTTATGGTTACAAATGGAATAACCTTCATGGTTACAAATAGAATAAACAACATGGTAAATTACAATAATATTTTATGAGAAAGCTAATCATTTAACTCCATACCTTTACCTAATGCATTTGAGAGCTATAATGGGTATCACCCATTGTATATGTAATATGAGTCTAACCCCTTTCCCATACAATGATCAAGTTCCATATCCAGAATGAATCAGTTTAGGCTTGAAACATTTCACCATAAAATCCATTAAAACTAATTTTAACTCATATTTTTACATCCTTAAATTTTATAATTTATAAAAAAAATTAATTTCAGTAATTGCTTGTGTTACACACATCACTACATTTTAAGGAACCATGATATACTATTAATATTATTACAAAAACATGACTTTTATATATTATCCATAAAATATGGAAGTGCAAATACGAATAGCCAAAATTTTATATTTATAGATAATGGATTTAGAGGAATAAAATTCATTTATAAATAAATACAAATTTTTTTGTAAAGTCTTTATATCATTTTAAAATAATTTTTTCATAAAAAAGAATTATATTTTTTTTGTGAAAAATGAATAAATACCATTTTTTCACTTTTAAAAAATTTACATGAAAAAAGAAACTTTAGTTTTGGAATATAAATCTCAAAATTAACTTAGGGGGGAATTTTTGAGAGTATTTTACAAATATTAATTTTTATTTGAATAGTGACAAATACTAATTATTATTAAGATATTTATTATCATTTAAAGTATTTACAAAGTTAATTATTTTTTAAAAATATTTTAAAATTAAAACTAATTGTATTATGATTTATCAAACAAATTTAGGTCACTGTAATTAGATATAAGTCATTGTAATTAAAATTAAGTGGACTTTGGATATTAAAACATTCTATACATATCAAAATTTTCTCTTTAGGAAACCACATTCTCATCACATATATGGGTTTAATGTTAAATTAATTTTTCCACTTATATGAATGGAATTTGAAAAAATATATTATATATTTTGAATAATTATAATTTATATTATATAAAAAGGTAGAATAAGTTTTTTCCAAAAACAATAGTGAAAATATTAAAAATTAATTACTGTGATTTGGTTAAAATAGGTTTACCGAGGGGTTAAAATAAAAAGATAAGGGTTAAAATGATCTAGAAACATGTAAAAATATCATTTTATGGATATATTTTGATATTATTTCATATATAGTTCTGGAAATATTCATTTTAGAGACATTTGAAAATTTTAAAATGTAGGTACACCTTTGTCATATACAAAATTCCTAGTGTGTCCTCTCCCCTACTTATAAAAGGGTACACTCCCTCATCTCCGTTTCACACTTCAAAAACTATTTTGTTCAGAAAATAGAAACAAAAAATAATTATTTAATTCCATCCCCCAATCCTAGAGGCATTATTTTTGTTATAAAACCCTTATAAAAAGGATTTGGTTGTTAACCTAAGGAGGATGTCTAGAAAAATAGTTATCATTCTTAACTGAGTACATTCACATAATTTATTCTTACACCTCATTCAAAAATTCAAAAATTATAATTATATAATAAGATAATCATTTCCTATATACTAATATTTTATTATGTAAATTGCATAATTTACATCTATTTCTACTACCAAGAAATTGGAAATAAAACTTCCGTTCTTTTGTATGTAAGACTCACTACTACCGAATTGACATATAACAACATTGTTATTTATCAGTGCTAGAAAAAAGCACTAATAAGTGGAATCTTTTTCAGCAGTAAATAATGTACGAAAAAATTTAACCATTTATCAGTGATTTATTTTTGGAACTGATAAAGGGTACCCTTTATCAACACTTTATTTTTAACGCTGATAAAGGATACCCTTTATTAGTGCATTACATTTATTGCTGATAAAGTGAACCCTTTATCAGTGCAATATTTTTAGCACTCATAAAAGAGTCATTCACCAGCACTTTTTAGTGCTCATAAAGGTCTGAATAAATAAAATTAAACAATTAAATAAAAAAATGAGTTTATTAAAAAAAACATTTCAAATTTTATTAATTAAATAATTATTGATAAAAATGAATAAATTTATTATACTATATATAAATTATAAATACTAATAAATACTCTGTATTAAATATATAGATATGAAAATTGAAAATTAAACAAATTAAATTTAAAAATAAGTAAAGTGAGAAAAATATTCTTCATTTTATTAAATAGATGATTATTAATAATGTTAATAAATAGTATATATTAAATACATAGATACATATTAATGTATATAAATATGATTTATATATTAAAAAATATTTATGCACTTTACATTAAATAGTCATATATTTAGTGAATAATGGTTTATGATAAAAATTAATATGAATTAGAAATACTTACTAATTGCATATTGTAATAGACATATAATTGAATGTCATTTGATTTTTTAATTTAACATATATCAAATGTGTGTTATATTGATTTCCCCTATATGTAATTAATGCAATTTTATATACAATACACACACCCAAAACATATATATATTTTTTAATATTATGAAAGCGTACTTATTTTTAATTTATTCAATTTCACTGTTTTTTAACACGCATGCACATGAAATTAGATATTAATTAATAATGTTAAAAAAAATGTTTTTAAAAAACTATTTATAAATAAATATATTTAAAAATGTATATCTTATATTTATAACATTATATATTTATAATTATAAACAAATTAATATTTTTTAAAAGTATTTATATAGTAATAAATAAATAAATATGTATATTTAAATAATTATAATATTTATAATAAATTTAAATAAATAATAAATATATTCACTGTATTTGTGTTTTCATATATTTATTATATATATATGTATAATTATATATATATATATATAATGATATAAATATTATTTTTAAAAAATATTTATATACTTAAAAAAACAATTATATATTTAAATAATTATATAATTATAATATATATATTTAAATAAGGAATATATTTACTATATTTATATTTTTATATATTTATCAAGTATATATATATTTATAATTTTTTATTTACATTTATAATTATAAATCCTTTATCATCATTTAAGTAATAAATGCTGATAAATATTAGGCTTTATCAATGCTAAGAAAATGCGAATAAATATTCCTTTTATGAGTGATTTTAAGAAAGTGCTGATAAAAGTGTCATGTTCTAATTAAAAAAACCAAACCTGTTTCGAACCCATTGAAATATTAGATGCTTTCCAACAAAATCCACCCATTGCTGACACTCCTCCTTAGTGAATCGAAACTCGAATCACACAAACCCACTCGAATCACACAAACCTACTGCCTCGAGTTTCTTGAATATCTCCCAACATTCAGTGTTCAGTTACCATTAGGGTTTCCGAAGAAAACATTAAGAATTGGATTCGAGGGTCATATATTTTCTTATACTTCGTGAGGTAGTCCTCTTTTTTCCTTTATATGTTCTGATTTTATTTCTATATTTTTCTTTTTGAGATTTGGATCCAAGGGTTTTTGATTTTCAATTGTACATTCCGATTTTCTTTCTGTATTTGTGCTCCGAGTGTTGTTTTATATTTTTTTTCTATTTGGGATCCATTTCTATCTAGACTACTCTTTTTGATATCTTGTTTTTTTATTTTTAAATTGTTTCTTTAAATCAATTTTCTTCACTCTCTAAATCTATACCCCAACTTTCTTCACTATTTTGAATCAATTTCTTCTTTAGGCTCATAAAAAATTTATTTAGAAAACCAATTCTTAGTATAATTATGGTGTGAAGCATCAACAGAAGCTTATTTTATGCAACTCATGTAAGGGAATTAATTTATTTAAATTATGTTTTAATGTTTTGATATAAGGATTTTTCCTTAAAAATTTATTTCCTCTGAATTGTTTTATTTTATTTTCAGAGAAATCACAGTAAGGGTGATGCTATATTTATTTATATTAAATTGATCTCTATTTTCAAAATTAGTATGGTGTTTTATTTATTTTAAAATGTTGTGATATTCTTCTACATGGGTTACATATAATTTTATCAATTTAAGTTTATTTTATAAAGATATATATACATATACATATATACCTATATATTTACGTAAATATATATCTTTATATCTATTTATTTTCGTTTTTAGAACTTATAACATAAGTGTGATTTTATAATTATTTATTCACGAATTATGGTTCTATATTTCCAAATTAGGATGGGATTATATTTATTTTCATTAAAAATTATGTTTAAATGTGCATTTTTTTGCAGTTATGTGTATTATAAATTCAATTATATATATATACATGTTTAAATATGTATGGGATAGAAGTTGCAAGGGTTGGTGTGTTTTTCTACTTTATTACTGATATATATCGTTGATGTGTATTCTTTCTTTATGCCAAATTTTTTATGGACCTCCCTAGAATCTCAAGGATGGGTCAATGCATATTAGATGACCTCCCTAAAATCCTTAGTTTGATACATCATTTATTCCGATAAATAGAATAGATGTTATCAAATTCTATATAATAGAAATTATTTTTAGGTTTTCATCATTTTAGGTCTATATATACATTTTAGGACTATATATAAATTTAAATAAAAGTAACATAATTTATACTTAAATAACCAATAAAATATTGTAAACTCATGTTACTTAGAAAATTATAAAATTAGGTATATATATATATATATTTGAAATAATTAAACATTCCAAAATTTTATTAATTATATTTTATACATAATTACCAAATATAATAATTATTTATAATTAATATAAATTAAAAATTATAATTAATATTATTTTTTAGTTTCATTAGAAAAAATAGTAATATATATACACATTGAATAATATATTGAATATTTAAATAAATTTCAATATTATAAATACTATATACATATATATAGTTATATCTAAATAAATTTACTAATATAATACATACATACATATATATATATATATACAACACATTTATATAATATTTAGGTAGATTCACTTTATTTATCTATGTACCTAATGCTGATTGACTTCTATTTTAAATTTTTTGACGGTGGAAGGTGTGAACCCCAATAAGGATTATTGCCTATTGAGGTAAGTCTGAACGAATTAAAAAACTCCATAAACCTCCTTTTCCAATCATATAAAACCCTCTCATTTTTAATAAAATAAAACCTATTAAAAAACAAAGTTTTATAAATAAACAATATAAAAAATCCATAACCAATTATTTTATTAAAATTTTATTTGAACCATTGTGGATAAATTTGAGGATTAAAATGAAAAAAATTCATCATTAACTCTCCCTCCATGTCAAATAAAATAATTTAATTTCAGTAACATACAGTCGTTAGATAAAATATCACTATGGAAACCTAATACCCTTAGAAAGTGCAATGTTGTAGTTATATATTCTTATTCTTTTGTCTCCACCCTCTCCATTTCTTTCCAACCTTTTACTTTATCGTTTCTCTGGTTGTGTGAATCTGTACTCAGTAAAGAGTTGGTGGAAATGGAGGCATTAAGTTAATAAGTAGTTTCAATGGTGTAATTCTCACAAATGGTAGGCATTTCCCCTTTTAGAGAACATAATGATGTAAATGGGAATCATTTCCCCTTGTACTTTATTGTGTTCTCTAAAAGGGGTAATGCCTCCCATTTGTGAGAATTACACCATTGACTCTAGTTATTAAATCAATGAATCCATTTCTACTACCTCTTTCTAGAGAAAATATATACACAACCACATAAATAATTGAGTGAAGGGAGATAAATAAATGGATAGGGTGGAGAAGGAAGAATCAGAATACGCAACTGTAGTGCTACACAACATGGGGGTCTTGGGATTCTATAATGTAATTTCAGCAGATGAGTGTATGTTACTAAAATTATATAATTTTATTTGATGTGTAGGTAGATTTAATGATTAATTAATTTCATTTTATTCCAAAAAGTTATCCACAAGTATCCAAATAAAACTTTAATAAAATAATTGGTTGAGTATTTTTTATAATGTTTTATCTATAAAAATTGTGTTTCTAATAGGTTTTATTTTATTATAATGATTATAGGGTTTTTTATGATTAGAAAAAGTGGTCGATTAAGCTTTGTAATTCTATCACACTAAGTGAAATGATCCATAAGTCATTTAATACAAATATGAATCAGTTGTACCTCAATTTGATGCACGATGTGGCTGCTATGATTAAATATGTATGTTATCAGTTTAAAATTGATAGTTTAGTTCAAGAAATGTCACTCACTAAAAACAAATAAAACACACTTTTATGTTAATGATAATTTATGATATCTATTCCTAATTACTTCTTGACTTGTAATAATTGATCTCACGTCAAACTGATACATGATGTGCTTCATATAGGTTAAAGTGCATGTTTCCAGTTCAAAATGACATTTTAGTAAAAAAAAAGTGACATACTCAAAACATATAAAATGAATTCAGATTGATTTTAAACTTAAGTAAAATTTTACATAAGTCATTTGAGATTTGTAAGAATCAGTTGTACCTCAATCTTATGCATGGTGTTATTGATATGACTCAAAGTGCGTCTTTTTATTTAAAAATGATGTCAATTTTAATAAAAAGGAAAATTGAACTACTCAAAATCAAGAAAACACATTCAAATTGTTTTTTATACATTAGGGAAATGTTCCATAAGTCATTTTTGTCATTTAGGAATCATCCACACCTCAATCGGATGCACGGTATGCCCGATATGGCTCAATGTGTCTACTATCAGTTTGAAAGCGATAATTTAGTTCCAAAAATGCCAGTCTATGAAAACTAATAAAATGTGCTTGGATTTTATTGATAATTTTTGACATTATTTCATAAGTAGATTTTGAAATTTTGGAATTAGTCTCACATCGAAAAGATACATGATGTTATTGGTATGCATTATAGTGTTTGTTTCCAGTTTAAAATGAATTTTTTGTAAAAAAGAAAAGTGACATACTCAAAACTGAGTAAATGAATTTTGATTATTTTCATACTTTATGAAAACAAACCATATGAAATTTGGGAAGTTTATTAATAATCCACACCTCAAGAAGATGCACGATGTTACCTATATGACTCAAATTGCATCTTTTTATTTAAATTTGACATCAATTTTTGCAAACAGGACAACTAACCTAATCAAAACTGATAAAATGAATTCATATTGTTTTGATAATTTAGAAAAATGATCCGTAAGCCATTTGTGAAATGTATGAATCAGAAACACTATAATACAATGCATGGTGTGACTAATATGAATCTGAGTTATTTTTTCTAATATATAAGTATCACTTTAGTTTATAATGTACATCACATTGCCAAAACCAAGAAAATGAGACTAGATTGTTTTTTCTTTATTTAAATTTTGTATTCAGTTGAGGGTGAACCTTTCATGGAGACATCACAATTAGTTCATGTCCATCTCAATGTACACAATGTATTATGCGTTAGAGGGGACCATAAATATGGGAGTTGGATTATCGATAGGGGAACCAAATTATTGAATCCTTTAAAAAAAATATAGAGTTCAATAAGAAGGTAAACATGATTTTTAATATATACTTTTCCCATATAATATTATATGTTCTCTACTGCATGAACATAATCTAAATTAAATGGTTGACCACTCATGTAGACAATTTCATCTACACATAAGGATGTTATCAATCCCTGAGAATAAAAAACCATAATTAAGGAAACCCTTTGGAAAGATATAAAGGTAATTTTATGATATATTTTATTTTTTTTAATAAAAAATTTTTTAATGAAATTTTTAGTTAATTTTCATTATTCCTTGTAGATTTTGTTTATTTTAGAATATTTCTATCCATCTACCATGTCTTTTTAAGAAAAGAAATGAAACTCTCTATGCTCAATCGCAGTGGTAATATTGATGTTATCCCAATAAAATCATTGTCCATAGAATTTATTTATTGTTTCATATTAATGTTTAGTTTATTTGTTTTTATTATTAATCCCATAATAAATATTTTCTTATATAGGAGGATTCTTTTGTTCGATTTGGCATGGTCTCTGCATCTTTCATGACTTTCTGCACCAGAACATCAACATACTTCTTCTACCTCAAAACATTTTCACCCCTAAAATGATGAATTTATAAATTTCTTTCATGTTATCTCTACTTCCATTGCAGGAAGAGAAATGAAATTGAGTCTGCTCAATTACATAGGTAATCTTGATGTTTTCATTGTAAAATATATGTTTATAATATTAGTGTATCATTTCATATTTATTTTTAGTTTATTTATTTTTAGTATTACTTATATAATAATTGTTTTCTTATATTAGTGGATTTATTTGTTCTACGTGGGGTGGTCAATCCAAATTTCATGCATTTTGGCACCAAAAATTCCACAAACTTGTTCTCCCTAAATTTTTTTTACCCTTGTAGTGGTTTATTTATAACTTTATTTCAAGTTCCCTCTCTTACATTTGAAGGAAGATCCACTACCTTGCCTCTTCTCAATTAATTATTTATAACTTTATTTCAAGTTCCCTCTCTTACATTTGAAGGAAGATCCACAACCTTGCCTCTTCTCAATTAAAGAGTTAATCTTGATATTTTTACAATAAAATCATTGTCCATATAATTAATTCATAGTGTCATATTAATGTTTAATTTATTTATTTTTATTATTACTCAAATAATAATTTATTTCTTATATAGGTGGATTCTTTTATTTGACTTGGTGTGTTCTGTCCATATTTCATGATTTTTTACACTAAAAAATACACATTCTTATTCTCCCTCAAAACCTTTTACCCCTAGAGTCACTACTGGAAATCTGACCTTTCCCAACACTTCTATACCAATGGTTTGTAAAAACCATTGGTATAGGTCCCCTTTCCCAATGGTTTGACCAAAACGTTGGGAAAACCCACGTTGAGGCCACCTTTCGCAACGGTTTGTCCAAATTTTTTGGAAAATTCCACTTTGTGGCCACCTTTCCCAATGGTTTGGCAAAATGTTGGGAAATCCATACTCTTTCCCAACGGTTTTGGCAAACTGTTGGGAAAATTACTCTTTGTGGACATATTTCCCAACGTTTTGGCCAAACTGTTGGGAAAGGGTATACCTAACCTAACGGGTTGACCAAACCGTTGGGAAAGATCCCCCATATATTAACCTTCCACCCAGAATAGAATCCAGAATTATGACCTATACCAATGGTTGTTAAAACCGTTGGTATATGTCTATACCAATGGTTTTGACAACTGTTGGTGTAGGTCCTTTTTATTTTTATCAGATCTTCTTACTGAGAACATTATATAAATCAAAATTTAACATAATTATGAGAATACATATATATATTTATGTAATTATGTTCAAAAAAGTCATGTTAGGTTAGTGGATAAGTCTTTCAATGATAAACTAGGGGTCCTAGGATCAAATCCCAATGAATGTTTTTTTTGAAATACATATACCAACGATTCCATAACCGTTGTTATATATTTTCATATTACTTATACCAACGGTTTTCCCAAAACCATTGTTATAGACCTATCCCAACGGCTTACTTGGAAATGGTTCTCCAAACTGTTGGTATAGGCTATACCAATGTTTTGGTGGCCTATACGAACGGTTCCAAACCATTGGTATAGGTTAGTTTTCCAGTAGTTAGTATTGAAATTTATCACATTCGTTCAAGTTCCCTCCACCGCTCAATAACAGAGGTAACCTTCATATTTTTGTAGTAGAATAATTTTCCATAAAATTAATGTATTATTTCATATTGATGTTTAATTTATTTATTTTTAGTATTACATATAATAAAATTTTATTTACAGTTGGATTATTTTATTCAGGTTGATGTGGTTTGTTCAAAGATGAACATGATATGTTGGACGTTTGACAAAGAAAGTCATTGGAAATCATGAACACATTAATATTTAGGATTATTTTGATATTTTGGGATATTTAAGAATCAGTTGAACCTCAACCTAACATACTATGTGACTAATATTAATCACAGTACTTCTTTCTTTTTAAAATTGACATTAATTATAGTAAAAAAGACAACCGACTCAATATGTCGGTTATTAGTTTAAAATAAACTCTTGAGTTTAAAAATTTCTACTCACTGTAAATTGAGAAAACAGACACAAATTTTCCTTATAATTTAGGTAATTGATTCATAAGCCATTTGTGATGTGAAGTAATTAGTCTCACATCAAACTAATACACAATGTGATCTATATGAGTGAAAGTGTGGGTTTCATGTTTAAAATGACATTTTAGTTAAGAAGATAGGTGATGTACTAAAAACCGAGAAAACTCATTGATATTGTTTTGATAATTTTGTACAAAAATATCTAATTTATTTGTAACATGTATTAATTAGCCACACCTCAATATGATTCATGGTGTGACTGATATAACTCTAAGGGAGTCTTTATTTACAATTGAAATAAATTTTAGTAAAAAAACAATCCAACACACTCAAAATCAAACAAACACATTCATATTGTTTTGATACTTTATTAAAATTATCCATAAGTGATTTTAGACATTCATGAATCAACCTCACTACAATATGATGCACGGTGTGACCATTATGACTCAAAATGCGTGTTTTTATTTAAAATTGACAATATTTTTTGTTGAAGGCCAAATAGCCTACTCAAAATTGAGAAAAAATATCCAAATTGTTTAAATACATTATGAAAAAAATCCATAAGTCATTTATTAGGTGTAGGAATCAGTTACACCTCAATCCAATACACAATATGATTGGTATTAGTTAAAGTGGTTGTTTCAATTTTAAAACAACATTTTAGTAAAAAAAGACAAGTATTGTATTGAAGACATATAAAACACATATATATTGTTTTGATAATTTAGAAAAATGATCCATAAGTCATTTAGGACATTTATAAATAAATCTCACTTCAATATGATGCATAGTGTGACCAGTATGACCCAAAGAGTGTCTTTTTATTTAAATTTGTCATCAATTTTAGTAAAATGGACAATTTTCCTACTCAAAACCAAGAAAACAAATTTGGATTTTTTTGATACTTTACAAAAATGATCCATAAGTAATTTTTGATTTGTAATAATTTGACGTACCTCAATCCAATACATGTTGTGCCCAGTATGACTCAAAGTGACCATTATTAATATAAAATTGATATTTTAGTTCAAAAAGTGTCACTCACTAAAAATTGATCAAACACGCTTGAAATTTATTGATAATTTATGATAATGATTCAAAAGTAATTTGTGATTTTTAGGAGCCTTTTTCACATCAAATATATACATGATGTCATTGGAATGAGTCAAAAGTGTGTGTTTTTTGTTTAAAATGACATTTTAGTAAAAAAGAAAACTCACATACCTAAAACTGAGAAAACAAATTCAGATTGTTTTGATACTTTAGGATAATGATACACATGTTGTTTTAGATATGTTGGAATTATCCACCTCTCAATATGATGAATGTTGTGACCAATATGACTCCATGTGCGTCTTTTTATCTTAAATTTCCATCAATTTTAGTAAAATTATCACTTTATGCTAATTTTTTTCTTTATATTATTACTAGCATAAAAAGTGTTTTCATATACAAGTGTCTTCCTTAGTTTGATCAGGAGTGGTCTTTTTGGAAATAGAATCAGTTGGGTTAGGATTAAAATACAAAGGAACATTGATATTTTTGAATACATATAACATTTGGTATTTATGTAATTGTATAAACCAATTTTGGAAATGCCTATAATATAGTGTTTTTTATGTACATGTTGTAAACTTCATTTCATTTAAATATTATATAGGGACTTGTTTTTGTTGATATCTAGTGTGTTTCTGATTCTGTGGCGTGCTGTTATAGAACACTTCAGAATGGTAATTTTTTAGGGATTTTAAAAGCACTGATAAAGGACACATTTATCAACACTTCCATGAGCGCTGATTAAAGGTCCTTTATTAGTGTTTTTTAAGTATGGATAAAGGTAAAATTTATAAGAATTTCTAAAATACATGATAATTTACCTTTATCAATGTTGATAAAAGACTAGGGGTTTTAACCTTTCTCATGTAGTCAGTACTTTTCTAGCGTTGTTAAAGGTTATTTATAACTCTGTTCCTCCAATGGCCTGAAGGCCTTCATTTTTTACTGATTTTTGATAATCCACCTTTCAAAGGGTGAGGTGGAACCCATAAAAGACCCGTAGGCATATTTATTACATAGAACATAGGCCTTAGAGTAATTCATTGCCCGTTGGCTTCAAACATTACACACAAACCCGACCAACTACTTAGAACTGCTCCTCCCCAGCATCTTTATTGTGAAATCAGCTCTCCACCTTCACATGGCTATTCGGCTAGGCTTTCCCATGCATGAAAAATATTTTCCCGATGGAAGGTGCCATACCCTCTCATTTTTGAAATCCGTTTTAGCTTTTACTATGGTGAAATATCCTTTCCTCATCCTCCTTCTGAAGCTTTTTCATTGTATGTTGCCTGGTTTGCATCTGTAATTTACTGTGTCCTGAAGGCCTTGAGGTAGCCCGAAGGCCTTACTGACCTGAAGGTCTCGGTGGCCTGAAGGCCTTAAAGGACCCAGGGACTAAATCGGTGTCCCAAAGGCCCAAATGGGGGAATATTCTCAGCTGCTACGGTGCCAAACAGTGCCTGCTGCAGTACTGCATAGTCCTGCTACAGTACTGCACATCCCTGCTATAGTACTGCTATAGTAATGCACATTCTTTCTACCGTACCAGAAATTAGCATCTGACTAGATTTGATCCTAGGTCACCTAGATCCACTTAAGGAGTTCTCACCAACTGGGCTTAGGCTCATGTGCTTTATTACACTGTTAAAGGCTTATTTTGTAGTAGTGACTACTGTTTTGTGAACCAATGTAATTCATTTTCTATCACTGCCTCTCACATATGGATAAAATTATATATTTAAAGTTTATATATATATGATATTTGTAAAACTAGTATAATTATGTTATTATAATATCACATCCACCTTCTTACCTTCTAATATATTGAAAAATAATAATGTTGTATGTGCAATGCATGGACTACCGCCTCCACAACGAGATTCAACACGTTATTCATTTTTTTACATGAATGGTAATAAGGATAAATTTAATGAATTTTTATATTATATATGGTATGAAAATTATTATATAAAGATTAATTAATATTTACCTTTCTTTAATTTCATTCATTGAGATAATGGAAACAACATTCATGCATATGTACGACATGCCGTCTCTATAAACTGGGTAATTGATTTCCTATCTCTAACATTAATGGATGAATATATATACATATATAGTGAATATATATATGATATTTAATATATTTTTAAAATTTTTACTATTATGGAATCATTATTAAAGTAAGTACACCAAAAATACCCAACCAAAACATACATGAAAAACGAGGTAATTATTACCCAGAATGTGATTTTAACAAGGAATTATTAATACAAAGTTAATAAACAATCATATGTAAATCCTATATGATATGAAATATATTATTATGGTAATAGAATATATTTATAATAAATATATATTTATTATATAGGAGGATCAGACATGTAAGAATAATTTTGAGACTTATGGTATAGGGATTTACATTTCACACTTATTTTCTTGGGACACATGGCATATTTCCCACTTTTTTATTTTATGTGGTGTATATTATGACCATGAATATATTTTATTATGATTATTTTTAATATTATAGTGATTTAAATCTCTATATAAGGTTATTTCTTTCATGTGTCTTATGATTCAAATATTACCAGTTTGGTAAAGGTTTTATGTTACAATCTCATTATTTATCAGGATTGTTTATGATTATGCTTCTGATGATAAAAATTTACGATATATCTCTCAAGGAACTCATTAATTTTTTTATCCTAGGGTTATTTAAGTAAATTATATCTCTTAATTTCATTTTCCTCTATATATTTACTCAATAGATCAAAATAATTTTTTTAATGGAAACAAACTTTATTTATCTCTTTGGTCAAAAATGATTTTTCATCATTTTCCATGTTTTCTAAAAATGTTTTCAACCATATTTTTACTATTATCTAATTATTTTTAAGTTTTTTTACCAATATTTCAATTTTTACAGTATTTTTTAAAAGGGATATTTTTTTTCCAAACAAATCCCTTTCTGAATTTTATCGAATATAAGAAAGAAATATTCATTTGAACATGTAAAACATGAATGGTAATTTACACCGTCATGAAAACATAATTATTTAAATATTAATATTAATGTTTTAAATATTATATTAAAATTAATATTTTTCTTTATTATTTGGGATTTTTTAGACATTAAAGATGCGATTTTAAATAGGAAGAGATATTTTCATCAAGAAATGTTCAAAGTGATTTTACAAAATCGTTTTCCATATAAGATAAAATCTAATAAGGTTATTAAATATTTACTGAGGATATGATCTAATGATATCATTATCAACCTTTATCTGTATGTTTTATTTTTACGATGAAATTATATTTATGAAACCCCTTCATTTTCCATGGTTTATGTTTTCCCAAAATAATTTAACGATTAGTGAACATATTTCTTTTACCATAGGTTATGCTACAATGAAATTATTATGAAACCCATTTATTTTCATGGTATCTAATATAATGAATGTTTTATGATCATATTACATAAAAAAATTATGTATTGGGTGTTGAGTGATACCGATATCACCCTCCAATGCATTGGGTAAACATTTATATCTCATGATATATACAAGACATGAATGGGGAGTAAACCCAATACAGTAAGTGACTTTTCCTATTATGATAATAATGGGAGTGAACCAATAATTCTATGATATTTTAAGAAGTGAACCCAATCCACTATGATAGTCCTAAGAGTGAACCTTTAATACTATGATGGTATTGGGTGTGAACCTAATCGACTATGATAGTCTTAGAAATGATCCTTGACTACTAAGAAAATTATTTTCTATACTTATGTGTATGCCACAATTCCATGTCTTATTCCAATGTTATATTTCCATAGATTATATTATTTTATTCCTTTATAATTTATGTTTTACTAACTTCCAATATTTCTTCCACTAATCATGATTTTGTTCTTTGATATGTAGGAAATGGTTTCAAAATGTTATGATCATGTTCTTATACTCTTATTCTCATGTTATTCTTTTATAATCATTGATATCTTCCTTGTTTACCCGTAATGATCATCAGATATCACCCTTTCTTATAATTTGTTTCCCCATGTTATGAATAACAGTTTTGTGTATGATATGTATAATATGGGTTATAGTTATACAGAACTTAGTGAGAGATGATGTAGTTAACTTATAAACAAGTGGTTTATGTATTCCTATTTCCAAAGACACTAAAAATTTCTGGTGCTCAGGCATGTTTTTGTAAGATGAAATTGGTATTATTTTCTTAATATTTTATATCTATGTATGATAAATTTTTTTATTTATTATTGTTATTATATGGAGGTTTTGTTAACCTTTGGAAACTAGGATGAAAAAACATTAGTGAGGACCATACTGAAAATTATAATTATATAAAAATAACCTATAATTTTGGTGAAGGATACTGCGAGTTGTTTCTATTAAATTAAATCCCTATCATAACAGGACAATTTTATGTGGATCTATAATAGTTTTACCTAGCAGTAATAACTTTAAAATGGGTGAATTGGGATTTGAATCAACTGTCACCTGGTTCACAACAATAGGCCTTGTTTCACACCTAGTTTTACAATCCAAGGGGATAAGTTTTGGAAACATAAAAACACTTTATAAAATATCATGAAGGATTTGAATAGATAATGATAATGAATAACCTAGGTAAAACCTAAGAATTTCTAGATTGAAAAGAATATGTCATTAATACAACATATTATAACTCATTTTTCAAGATTAATCACTTTTATTAATGTTTTTAATGGTTATGCTAACAATTTTTATTTTGACTAGGGATTGAAGATAGAAAAATTATGTTTTGGTGGTGATAGGTTGTCTAAAATATTGATTTATCATATTGGAAATTAGTTATAAAAATTACAATATATCACTAAATGTATCTAGGAATGTTAATTCATATCCTAAACGATTAGATGTCAAATTAGTAGGGAAAACACATAATGGTAGGATGATATCATCTCACGTTTTGGATTCTTATTCAGTTGATGTTTGTAGGAATGTGCTTCATGAAAACCCCATTATTCTTCCTCTTCTTGAATTTATTGTTATCATATTCCTAGATTGTATTTCTTTATATAAATCCTAAATCTAATGCCTTGGATGGGAACTAAGGTTTTATATTCCAAAACAACCTTTGATCATCTAATAGTGTGATGATAAATATGAACTTCCAATGTAAATTACAAACATTTTATGGGTCTTTATTCCGAAAAAAAGAGGTGTTTATTTTATATTGTTGGGAAGAAACTCAAAATTAATGATATTCCTATTTTAAGGGAGTTCATTGATGTATTTCTAAAAGAGTTTCCTTGTGTTCTAGAAAATCATGAAGTTGCATTCTCAATAGAACATATACCTAGTGCTATGCCTATTTCAAATACCCCCTATATAATGGACCCCACTAAGTTTTAACCATTGAATATGATACACCAAGAGAATCTTGAAATGTATTTATTCAGCAAAGTGTGTCACCTTGGGATTCACCTATTCTTTTTATTGAGAAGAACAATAAACTGATATGACTCGACATTGATTATTGGGAGCTGAATAATATCACAATCAAGAACATGTATCCACTATCTCATACTGATGACCTGTTTGATCAATGGCATTGATATCAATAACTTTCCAAGACCGACCTTCAATTTGGATTTCATCAATTGAGGGTTAAGATGGAGGATATTTTGAAGACAACATTCCTCACAAGGTATGGACTCTATGAATATATAATGATGCCATTTGGTCTTATTAATTCCCCTATATACTTATGGATTTAATGTCAAGAGTCTTTAGAGATTAAATTGATCGATTTTTGTTAGTCTTTATATATTATATTATTATCTATTCAATGATAAAGGAAGATCATGAAGATCATTTTGGGATTATGATGAAGAAATTGGGAAAAGAGAAGTTGTATAAAAAATCAACCAAGTGTGAATTTTGGATACGAATGGTTTCATTTTTGGGCCACGTAATCGCAAGAGAGGGTATATATATAGATTTATCAAAGATGATGCCTATTTAATGTTGGAATAGACCAAATTATGTGACTAAGATCTGAAGTTTCATTGGTGTGGATGGTTATAATCAATGGTTGGTGAATAATTTCTCAGAAATATCTAATCCAATCACCAAGTAAACTCAGAAGGGAGCCCGGTTTATCAAGAAAGATGAATTTGAGGAATATTTCAAGCAATTTAGGATACTATTATTTATCCCATCTACTATTAAAATACCATTAAGTAGAGAAGTATTTTAATATATAGTGATTCATTAAAGAAGATAATTTGATTCATTCTCATGAGAAATGACATCACTACTAAAAAATAATGTTATAGACATAGTTTCATAAACTGTGGCTGGTATTGGTGTGGCTATAGGTAAAAACCTATAGCCATGTTTTGAAACCATGGAAGAAACCCTGTAGCCAGGGTTTTCAAATCGTGGAAGAATCCTAAGGCATTAAATACCTATAGCCATCGTTGAAAACTATGGCTATAGGCCTGTTGCAACTATTCCAAGATATGGTTATAACCTTATTGTGATGGTTTGGAACAATGGAAATAGCATACGCATTCTAGTAAAAAAACTAGTCACTGGCTTCTTCAAATACTCCCCTACCATAAGGGAAAAAAATTCCTACAGAAATGAGAGGAAATATCTGGGTGGAACCCCAAGTCATCACCTACCCATGTTGGGTCCGTGTGGTTTGATTCATGTTAGGATGGTATCAATTTAGTCTGGGTCCTAGGTATTTATTTTAGAGTTTATGTTTATATTAGGATTGGTTTGGGAAATAGAAGGAAATGGAGTTAAGGGGCTAACTATTGGTTTGTCAGACCCGAGGACCCAATAATGGTTTTATGGTCAATGTATCCATTCAGAAGAACTCTGATAATATATTGATCAATTGGATCCCTATAACACTTGTTAAAAGGTATAATCAAGATAGTAAATGCATCATATAATGCTTATTTTTTGTTATCATGTCCTTCATATGTCAGCTCACCCAAATTTTCAACAGTAATCATTCAATTATCTTATAAAAAAAGAAATCTCTCCATATATATTTATCCCAGATACAGAGGTAGGCTATTCACATGAAAATTATAGTATTTGAGATTATTTATTCTGATGATATGAGAAATAAGACTTCAATTATTGGATTATTTTAGGTTGTATCCATGACACAAATATTAAGAATTGATTCCATGTTATTTTTTTCTTTGGTTTTTCTTTTATGTAGAGAGGATGGTAGTTGTAACTGATTAAACCCCATAAGTTTATTGTGTTGCATGTGTGTTAGTGAAAAACTTCCTTAGAAAATTGACCATAACCTTTTAAAGCGTTACCATTATTCATGTAATATATCCCTTTTATATTTTATTATCCTGAAAATTTATTACCTTATTGTTGTAGTTTGAGAGGCTAAGAAATATTTTTCAACGAAAAGTCATTTCAGGTCCGCCCAACCTCTTATTGGTGAATTAACATAGTACAACCAATCTTTCGCAGTGTCTTCTGAAGAAAATGGGAATGCTCTATGCTTTACTTGTTCCTCATCCACATTATTAGGTTTTAATGTTGAAAAAAAATTATGAAATTCTTTTATGTTCTTGTGTAGCTCTTTTCCAGGAAGTCCATGGAATATTTGTAATGGATGAATTAAACCATATTTTAGTTCAAAATTGGGTGCCTCGTCTTGTAATTGAATGTATGTGGGCTGGATATCAACATCCATGAAGGTTATTTCTTTTAGTGTTCGATTGTTTTCATCCATGTTATTCATGTTAATTTCTATTTTAATGTGGGTTCCTGAAGAAGAAGAAGGATCAAGATGAGGGTTGATGTTTTGTGTTTCCTTTTTCAAAGGTTTCTTTTGTGTATCTCGGGGTCGCTAATGTAAGATCCTCTTTGGTTTGGGTTTGAAAGGTTGTAAGTCTCCCAAATTAGAACACATAATACATAGAACCTACACAAGAAATAAATTAGAACACAAAAATAAATGTAAAGGTAGAAGATAAAACAAACAATCATTTACAAAATTTACAACAAAAATTATCAAAAACACGCAGTAATACCAAAGTGATCCCCGAAAATGGTGCAAAAATTTGACTGATTTTTCATCACATGGAAAATTGATTATAATTTTAATATTGATTTATAGTCTAGGGAAGACCCTAGGTCATCTCTTGAAGAGTATTGATAGGTTTTGAGTATGTATTTTAAATAAGAATTACTAAAAGATGGGGGAGGTTTTGAAAACATATTTAAGTAAATTACTCGATTAAAGAGTTAAATAGTTGATAAATAAAGGTTGTGTATTAATAATTATGAGAGAATAATATCATTTCAAGTTCACTACACATCTTGGATAGTTCATTGTTTTGAAAATTTAACATGGTTTTGTTTAGTTATTTGGTTGAAGGTTGTCAAGATCTTGACTCCCCTCTTGCCTCTTCAAATGATGCTTAAAGAACCACACCTTGGCACAACAATCATGTTGCCAAGATTTTTTTATCAAACATATAATAAAAAGTATACCAAAGAATACTTAAATCATATGTATGTGTGAGATAATTTGGATTATTCTGTTGTCCAATCGAATCAACCCAATATTCCCACTTGAAATCTCAGCCCAATCGGTGTTGAAATAAAAAGCCTTCCACTTAATTATATCAAATGAAATATAATCATGGGGAAGCATTTCAAGAAAAAAATAAGTGAAATATTCCAAAAAACAAATTATACAAAACCAGTAGAAGAACATTTTATGGAACTCCCCCCAATTTTGTGTAGATCCCTGGAAATGATCGTCCACTGTTTAGCTCGCCATCGAGAGGAGGATGAGGCTCGGGTGGAACTCCATCTTAATACTTGATTCCTCTATGAGAATGGGGGCCTCCATAACTTCTTGGATGATGATAGGACTTCTTTGGGTCTCCAAAATACCAGATCATTGCCTCCTAGCCGAACTTACAAATGGGGAGCCCAAGGAGCCATTTTATAGGAAAATGGGAAGATGGTTTTGAGAACACAGAATTCTTAAAATCAATTTTCAAAGTTGTTTCGACCTCCAAAAAGCCTTATATAGATTTGGAGAAAATAAAAAAGTTGCAGAAACACCACTTGGATGTCTCCACTGAATGTTTGGAATAAATTGGACACCTATTGCCCGAGATATGGACAGATCACAGCACACCACTTTTGACTTCATGTAGATTTGGTGTGTTGGAAAGATCAGGTCGATTGGTCCACTCGATGGTCGAATGAGGCTTGGGTCCCTTCATAAAAAATATATACCAATGAAAATTTGACAATACCACAAAATATCATCCCAATTGGATTCACATTCTAGTAGCACTGTGCAGATTAGTCCACTGGTGCGCCTGGATCCGGCGCAGTTTGGCTAATTTTTCTTGGACATCATCATAGGCCATCCAAATCACCTCCTCCTATAGTAGAATCATCAAAACAAGTAACATTTACATTTTAAATAGTGATTAAAACAAAATAAATGATTCAAATATGGAATTAAACTTATCATTAGTTTTATAATTTTCAATATAAAACAAGTTCAGCACAGTGGTGTAAAGGTGAAAATTACATAGTGAATCGTGGTACGATCACCACTCGGGCAAGCTAGTGCATGCGGTCTGTCGATCACATGAAAAAGTCCATAAGTTCACATATCTTCAATGAAGTCTCTTTACCATGGAGAGGAGACCACCCTATCTCGATCGTGGGGCGAGCGGGAGGCCAAACATTGCTGTTTTCCGCATCTCGGTCGGGTGGACCCGCCCAGTGGGCCGGACCCACGACTCAGCGGGCCTGGACCGTGCCGCTAGGACAGATCCGCCACAGTGCTGTACCCATGGGACCAATGGGATGGATGGGCTATACCAATGCTGGACCCCTAGATAGGGTCTGGTCGGGTCGGTTAGACGGGGTCGGACCGGGTCAGACCAGACCTGTTTCATAAAAACGATTATAACGTGCAGACTGAGCATTTTATTGACCCACTATCTATGGAAAAAGGAACATTTCAATGAGGTGGCCCTTTTGAGATACTTCACATTAGTTTTTGAAGATGTTGGAGTATGACCCTATTGGTTTGGACTCGAATCCAACTAGGCCATTTTTAATGAAAAGCCTATACCTTACTGACCGAGCGTCTGATCGACGCGTTGTCTATTGTGTTGAAACCCTTAAGACAAAATGGTCCTTTGGGATACTTCTAAGTGAGACTTAGTGGTGGTTGAAATATGAATGATGGCTTGAGGATTAAAACCTTTGGAACTCATACATACTAGGTACGAGAATCCATTGGCTGGATGTCAAGTAAAGAGTGGCCCTTTGTGGATCGGAAATGGTGCGACCCTCTATGGATAGATAGGAGATAGAACCTCCATGGATCTAAAATTGCATAACCCTATATGGATATGCATGAGAATTACCCTCCGTGGATCGGTAATAGCACAAACCTCTGTGGGTCGGCATGAGAACAACCCTCCATGGATCAACGAGAGAGTGAGCTTTCATAGATCAGCATTGGAGCAACCCTCCATGGATTAAAATGAAAGAGAATCTCTCTATATTAGTAGTAATTTAACCCATTGTGGGCAAACAATAGAGTGACCCATCGTGGATCTACAGAAGATCGAACATTTTTGGATTGGCAGCGGAGCTACCCTCCTCAGATTTAGAAGCTCAGCTTCTCAACAGATTAAGATGATCTAGCTTATGACTAGTCATATTTATTAATATTATTTAAGTTGTATACCTAGTGTGAGTTTTCTTTTAATTTGTGATATGTGTTTTTGATCTTTCTTGGTAGAATTACCTCTATGGTATTTCCTTTGTGGTGCTTTCCTTCGTGAATTACTGGGAGACTTTTGGTGGGTCTAGGGGTCCATACTGAATATTGTAACACTCACTCCAACATGGGATTCGACCGCATCTATTGTGTTTTGTGGATATGATAGATATCTTGGACCGAGACATTGGTTAGCCAGGACTAGATGGTTCTCGAATGTGGATTGAGAGACGTGGTGTGATGTAGTGACATCTGATGGAGGGTTGTACCTACCCTTCAGGTAGGATCCTTTGTAGAGGGCCTATGAAGATTTTACTTGTTTTTAAATATCTTCCTTTTAGTTGGGATTTTATTATGGCCCCTTTACTTTCAGTTTATATAGTTTACTCTAAATGGTGGTACTTTTTAGTTGTTTTATTACTTTTCTTTCCACCTTTTTTATCTTTGTGCATTTCTCCTTGTCTGCCTGTGTATAGATTTAATGGAAATCCCTTCCATTTTTGGAATATGCATTTCTCGTGCTAGTCACCAGCCCCTGGCCTATGGAAGGCAGGATTGGGGTAGTCACGACATGGGCCCTAGGGGATGGTTTATGACAAAGTGGTATCAAAGGGTAGTTGGTTCTACCTGAAGAACAAAGAGCTTGAAAATTTTCAATGGAGAAATAGTGTTTAGTTTCTCGAGGTTGGATTTCTATTTAGGGAGTCTATGGTTGGTGTAGCAGATGAAATATTCATACATAAGGACCCTGAGTTATGTTTTACAAATCGGTACATGAAAAAACTGGTTGTGTGTATTTCAAAAATGTTTTTCTCTCGATCTCTTTTGAGTCATCTCACCATGTATATCTTTTTGACCATGGAACATCTATTTATTTATAGGGTGCCTCTATGAATATAGCCATCTTGGATTCCAGTGAGAAATCATGAAGATGACCCACTGAGTGATGAGGTTTCGGTACAGGGACCACTTACAGTGGTAGCACCTATGGGTGGTGTACCAGCACCACCACCACCTGTAGAGAAGTAGTTTCTAACAGCCCCACCAGCTTATAATGCATGCCGACTGAGCGTGCTACATGAGTTTTAGAGATATAGGCCTCTAATTTTTCAAGGAAAGACAAATCCTCTGGTATCCAAGGACTGATGGAGGCTGTGTCATGAGTTTTTGGCTTGGTAGAGACCCCAACATACCAGATGGTGATCCTAGCCGCTTGCCTTTTTTTAGGGCATGACAGGGAGATGGTGGAGTTTGATGCTCGAGACACACAAGGAGGTGTCCCTTTCCTGGTTGGACTTCTAGAGCCTCTTTTGGGAATATTTTATACTAGCGACACTATGTTATATTCGTATTTAGGAGCTACTGCACATATAGTAGGGTCGCTTGACTATGGACCAGTACTCTGTGAGGTTTATCAACCTCTCCAGCTACTTCGCCGACATGGTGTAGGACCATTTATTCAAGTCCTGGACCATTAGAAAGCACTCTAATGGGAGATAAGGGCATCAAATTTTTTTCTCAACATCTCGATGCAGTCTGGAGTGCTAGATAGAGAACTACTGGTGGAGAGTATCCTTACCGAGCAGGCACTGATAGTGAGAGCCACCACTAGATGACAGGTAACCAAGTAATCTATAACAGGTAGTAGGCAGATGATGCAGAATCCCTAATGGGACATACCATCCATAGGACAACACCATGATGTAGGGTTGGAGGTGTGGATCTCACGAGTCAGATAAGTATAGAAGAGGATAAGACTGTGCTATTTGTGTGGAGCTCGGAGATTCTAGTAGAACTTTTGGCTCGATCCTTAAGGCTAGAGACTTCTACATGATAGGATTTGATGATTAAACACTAGTTCTGGTAGTTTGAGCTTACTGTAGGAGGTGAGAGATTCGGTTGGGATCTCCTAGTAGCAATGTCGAAGCCTTTCAATGTCATCTTGGGTATTGACTTATTATCCACAGTCCATGCTTAGATAGATTATTTTAGGCATATAATGCAGTGTGTTTGCAAATATGGGACCAAGTTTTCCTTCACCGGTGAGAAGGGAACCCCTGCAGCGCTGGATATACTTTCTCATAGGAGGGTGCAGCTGATCACTCACAAGTTGGCTAGCCTCGTCCTCATTTTAGTGGATGAGGGGATTCCAAGATTTCCTATAGTGGTGGATGAGTACAAGGTTGTTTTTATTAAAGAAGTTTCAGGAATAAAACCTCACATAGAGGAAGATTTCTACATCCACCAGTACAGCAGGACAATACTAATATCCACACTAGAATATTGGATGGCTCCTGTAGAGCTTCAGAAGTTGAGGGTACAACTCGAGAACATGCAGGAGAAGGGGTTCATAAGGCCCAATTTTTCTCCAGACAGCCCTGGGATTTTTTTCCAAGAAGGCAGACAATATTTTTAGGATTTTCATGTACTTTCAGTGCCTGAATCAGATGACCATGAAGAACAATTATCCAGTACTGAGGATCGATGACATCATTGACCAGGTGAAGGGAGCGAGATGGGTCTTGAAGATATACCTCAGATTAGGCTATCATGAGATTCAGGTACAAGATGAGTATGCGCCAAAGACAACCTTTAGATGTAGGTACAACCACTATAAGTTCCTGACGATGCCTTTTGGAATGAAAAATTCCCCAGAAGTGTTTATGTGACTCATGAATAGGATCATCTATCCTTACCTTGACCATTTTGTTGTGGTCTTCATTGATGACATCTTGGAGTACTTAGTGTTAGGGGAACAGAATGATACACACCTGAAGATAGTCCTAGATAGACTCATAGAGAACCAAATTTATGGAAATCACCCAAAGTGTTAGTTTTGGATTTGGGAAGCCCACATTCTGGGTCACATCATCTCAGAGGTTGTAGTTTTAGTGTATTCGGAAAAGATAGAGGTTGTGCTTTCTTGGGAGCTGAATAGATGTGTAACTAAGGTACGAATCCTCTTGGGGTTGGTTGGTTAATATTGGAAGTTCATGCCTAACATCTCCCGGGTAGCAGCACCCTTATCGTCTTTGACACGGAACAGACATCCCTTTGTGTATAGGGAGAAATGTCAGTAGAGTTTTTAGGTGCTGAGAAAAATACTGAATAATACCACCCATCTAGAGACTATTAGAGGAGGGCGTTGGGTATGTAGTTTACTCCGACACGTCAAGGTGCAGACTGGGTTATGTCCTGATGTATGAGAGAGTAGTGATCACCTATGGATCATGATGGTTTAGACAACATGATTAGAACTACACAACTCATGACCTGGGGTTAGAAACATTGGTCTTTTCCTTGAAGATGTGGTGACATTACTTAATAGGTGAATGGTTTGCAGTTTACTCTAACCAAAAGAGTCTTACGTATATTTTCTCACAGAAGGACCTGAACATGGGACAACGACGATGGCTGGAGTTCTTATAGGAATATTACTTTTAGATAGTATATACTTCTAGAAAGGGGAATGTGGTGGCAGATGCGCTCTACTGGAGGTCCGATTTGCAGCTGCTGAGTGAGGCGATAGAATAGTTGGCCATGATTCAGGTATCCTTTGTGGATGATGGTAAAAATACTTACACTTAGTCGATGACCGTTACTCCCTGACTCTTACATCGTTTCTTGGAGGCATAGCTGGTGGATGTTGAATGTGTGGCTTGACATGCTCAATTATCATCAGGAAGATCTCCTAATGTATTTTTGATAGGTGGGTAGAACAACATCTTTTTCTTAGGGTGCACCATAGTTCCAGTGATGCTATGTGAGGAAGTGTTGAAGGAGTACCATACATACCATTTTTCAGTACATCTTGGAGTGGCGACGATATACCAAGACCTCTAATGTCAGTACTAGTGTCCAGGGATGAAGAAAGTGGTGGTCGTGTTCGTTTCATGATGCCTCACTTGTCAGCAAGTGAAGACCAAGAATTAGGTTCCAACAGGCTAGGCATAGCCACTCGATGTACCAGAGTGGAAATGTGATAGTATCTTGATGGAATTTGTGATGGGGATACCATGTACATCCAAGGGCCATGAATCTATCTGGGTGATCTTTGACTGAATCACCATGTTGGAACACTTCCTACCCATATGAGAGCATGGAATAGTAGAGTTCCTGGAATACCTCTATGTCTAGGAGATAGTGTGGCTTCACGGGGTGCCTTCGATGATCGTCTAAGATTGTAATTATCACTTTACATCCCAGATGTGGAGGGGATTAAAGAAGGTATTTTGGACACAGCTTCACTTGAGCACAACTTTTAATCACGAGACGGATGGTCAGACAGATCAGACTATACATACCTTGGAGGACAAGCTATGTGCTTGTGTCCTGGATTTTGCTCGTAGTTCGGAGGGTCACCTACCACTGGTGTAGTTTTCATAAAAAAAACGTCTATCACCCCACTATTGGAATGAAACCTTTTGAGGCCTTGTATGGGTGTCCATGAAGATCACCCCTATGCTGGACAAACTCATGGGAGCTAGCACTCATGGGTTTGGAGTTGGTATGAGATACCATCAAGAAGGTTCATATCATCCAAGAGAGGATGAGGACTACACAGAGCAGGTATAAATCTTATGCAGACAAGATATGGAGACCCTTGGAGTTTGAGGAGGGAGGTCATGTGTTCCTTCGGGTAAAAACTAGATAAGGATTGCGGAGATTTTGTCGGGGCAGCAAGTTATCTCTGAGTTATATCAGACCTTTTTAGATCTTCAGCAGAGTTAGTGAGGTGGCATATCTCCTAGATCTTTCCCAATAGATACAGCAGGTGCATGATGTTTTCCACGTGTCACAACTGATGAAGTACGTGCATGATCCATTGCATGTCATCAACTGGGGTGAGATGTACATTGATGATGGGGTGATGTTTGAGGATTTCTCGATGGAGATAGAGGATTGACCTAAGAGGGTCCTTCATGGACGGTTGATTTCTTTTGTGCATGTTTGGTGGCAGCACGAGTACCTCCCAGAGAGAAAATGGGAGCGGGAGGCTCACATTATTTCTCATCACCCCAACATAATTGGTTATCCCATTGTTTTGGAATTCGGGGACCTAAAACCCTAAGATGGGGAGAATGTAATGTCTAAAAAATTCAGTGACATTTTTTAATTATATTGAATTATTCTGAGACCACATTCTATGACAACATTTGATATGTGGCCCAGAGAGGCCAAAATGGAATTTTGAAATTTCTTTAAGGTACATTCATTAAAAGTTCTGCACATATTTTTATAACTTTTGAACCAGTGCTCGGATCCAAAATCTAAGGGCACAGCTGAACTCGAAATATTAGGATTCACCTATAAATGACATAACTTTGTCCATAAAGGACCGAATGGAAATGTTATTTTATGTAATTTTCGAGAAAAATAATAAAATAATTTAAAAGAATTATTTTATTTCTTTTCTCACCGTTGAGTTCCGGACAGTGACGTTGTAGTGCAATGACAAGGTACATTAATGGAGGTTCAATGATGGATCCTTTGAAACCACGTCTTTGTTATCTTAATGACACTATAAATGTGGATCATTAAGTGTGTCTCATTTAACGAGCATCATTAATGGGCTAAACATCACTATGCTTTTTATTTATTTTAATATTCAAAGGTGTTGCAGTTTAGGAATTAACTAATGTGGGGAAATCTAAGATGAACTGCTGGAGGACTTCCTATCCAATGAAGAATGACGAATGCTGAAAAATATCTACATCTTCAAAGCCCATTGAAGATCAGAGACAAAAGCGATGAACGATGTTGACATCTTGAATCCTTGAAGGAAAAACGCTTTGGTATCAAAAGTCAATGAGGTAGTTGTTTATGCGTTCTATGTATTTGATGAATTATTCCTCATTCGTGAAAATTAACGATAAAAGTGGATCAACTGACTGATGGTTTGATCCGCGAATCACTCGTTCTTGCAGGTTGTTAATGTGCGGGGGTTTGATTTAGGGGTTTTCAAGCTTTGAGGTTATCGCCATGTTTATCCTCATGATTAAACTCTAACGTGGAGGGAATGGGCTGAACCGAACAAGGCATGGTCCCTCTGCCATAGTTGTTCTTGGTGTGTTCTTCAAATTTGGCCGATCAACTTGTTAGCAAGGCGAATTCAAAGGTTTTGTGGTGATGGTGGCACCCTATGGAGGCCGTAGGAATAGACTGATCAAAAAATGGACCACTAGAGTGACTATATTGTCCAATTGAATGTACCATCGGTGGCCAAAAGCATAGGGTGGTGGTGTGACTGTCGGCTTGTCGCGACTGCAGGTGGTTGCGACCGGATGGCTTCAGCGGTGAGGAGGCATGGCGCCCATTAGTGCTGCAAGGAGGAGCAGCCCGCCTGGGCCGATTGGTTGAGCTAGCACACACATTCCTTCGATAGCATGAAAAAGTCCGGATGACCAACCTGGCCAGCATCATAACGCCACTGTAGTCTCTTAAATTTGGAGAGGAGACTGGCTTGCACTGACTGAAGGGAAAGCAGAAGGCTAGACACAGTTTTCTGCCACATCTCAGTTGATCAGACAGGTCCGCCCATGGCAGACTAGGTCAGCCAGTTGGCCAGACACGCACCTTAGTGGGCCAGACCCTGGTTTCCGGGATGGACCCGCCATCAAGCCGGAGCCATATTGTTGGGCCGAACCCATGTCAAACCCATTCCAGACTGCAAGATAGGGTCAGGTCTGGTCGGTCTGACCGGATCAGACCGGACCCGAACCAAACCGACCCCATTTCTTTAAAATGATTATAACATGCAGAACATGCATCCAATTGATGCACTATCTACTACATGAGGACCATTGCAATGAGGCGATACATTTGAGATACTTTATTTGAATTTTGGAAGAAGTTGGAGTACGGGAATGTTGGATCGGACTCGAATCCAACCGTGCCCTTTCTACTAAAAAGCGTATAACTTACAGATTGAGCATCCAATTGATGGGTCGTCAGTTTCCTTAGAACCCTTATGAAAAAAATTTGGGTTACTTCAAATTGAGGATTCATGGAGGTTGAAATACGACTAATGGATTGAGGATTAGAACCTTCAGAACTCATATGTACAAGTTACGAGAATCCAGTGGCTGGATGTCAAGTGAAGAGAGACCCTCCGTGGATCGGCAACGGCATGACCCTACGTGGATCGACAAGAGAGCAATAATCTGTGGATGATTAATGGTGTGAACCTCCATGGATCGGTAAGAGAGAGACCCTCCATGGATCTATAATGGTGTAACCCTCTATGGATCGACATGAGAGTGACCCTCTATGGATCGGCAAGGGAGAGACCCTCTGTGGATCAAAAATGGCACAATCCTCCATGGATCTACATGGGAGCATCCCTATGTGGATTGGTAGTAGTTCAACCCATCGTTGACCACCCATAGAGTGACCCATTAGGGATCAGTGGAAGAGCGTCCATTTGTGGATCGACAAAGGAGAAATCCTCTTTGGATTTAGCAGCCGGGCCTCTTAATAGAATAAGATGATATAGATTATGAATAATCATATTTATTCCCTTTATTTAATTTTTATACCTAGTGTGAGCTGTATTTTACTCTGTGCTATGTGTTTGAGATCTTTCTTGGTGGTATTACCTCTGCTGTATTTTCTTTTTGGTTTTTTCCTTCATGGATTATTGGGAGACCTTTGGGGGTCTTGGGGTCCCTACTAAGTATTGTTATAATCCCCACTACACAGGCTTCTCCCACACAAGTTTTGTCTTTTGAAAATGACAGAAATATTTGACCGGGACATTGGAGATCTTAGAATAGACGGTTCTCAGAGGTAGATCAATATATGTGGTGTGCTGCAGTGACATCTAATAGAGAGACGTACCAACCATTCAGGTAGGATCCTTGGGGAATGACCTCCAGAGCTTGTACTTATTGTGTTTTACTTTCCATTCAGTTGTTCTTGTATTCTATCCCCTTTACTTTTAGTTTACACACTTTAATCTCAATGTTGGTACATTGTGGTGGTTGAATTACTTTTCTTCATTTAGTGTTAGCTTTGTGCAGTTTTGCCTATCTTTGTGAGTACATGTTTAAAGGAAATTACTTCCCTTGTTAGAATATGCCTTTCCAGTGCTAGTCACTAGCCCCTGGCCTATGGAAGGAGGAATTTGGGTAGTCACGACACGAGCACCGGGGGACGGGTCATGACATGGAATACCAAAGTAGGTGTTTTATAAAATATTACTTGCTAATTCACTGATATACTTTTAAGAAGTGGTTTAGTTATGGTTTTATAAAATTCATTCCGTGATTTTCATCATCATAGGAAGGATTAAATCATGGAATTATTTTTTTTATTTACTAGTATAATTATCTTGGTATTCAGTTTGGTTTCAACTAAGATTTTCTTGAGTTTCAATATGTTCATTTAAAAATATATTGAAATTTTATTTTAAATGGATATAGTATATATTTTACAGATCATTATAGGATACTATGATTATATTGGAGCATTAGGGAGGAATTATTAATGACATTTCAATGGAATGTAGTTTTGATCCACATGAAATTTCCTAGGACCTAATTTTTATTTATTTTACACTATATTTATTAATCTAACAAATCCAACTATTCTTTTTTCTTTATATATGATTAAATAATTTCAATAAATACATTTTTTATAAATTCATATGCTTTTTTATGGAAACAACCATCACCAGTTGGAAAAAATTTACAAATTAATTTTTTAGTTTTAAATTATAGATTTAAAAGCTTTGGGGTAAGTTGGTAAATTATAATATGTGGTTAGAGAAATGATTAGAACTTGTTAATGTTTTGTTAGTTCTAATTTATTTATACTTAAACACATTATTTGTGTCTATAATTGATTCCCTTAACTTCACTTTGTGTTTAACCACTTAATTTAAAAGAGGGAACATGTATCATAATATAATCAATTACTTGGGCATGACTAATCATGGGTATATTTGATCCTAAACAAAACTAGTAATATGGTTATGTAATACCTTGACTCTAAATTGTTTATAAGGTGTTGTGACTCTTATAAAACACTAATTGAATTTAAAAAATTAATCTAATTGTTATAAATGTTTATATAATTTCAGTACCCAAGATTTTTGAAGAAACTATGTTATGTGATTAGTCATTTATTTGTAACTTAAATGTTGTCCTTTTTGGACCCTTGTAGACTCATAATGAATATGATTATAAGTGATTTGGTTGAGAATTTTGAGAACCATGAGAAGTGGGAATAAATTCAAATATATGAATCTATTTGTATATTTTTATGGTTGAGTATTAATGAAATAATTTCTTTCCACTTATCGTATATTAGTTACAATTCAACGTTTCAAGCATAAATTTGATTTGATGTTTTATTGGTGGAGAGGTGATAGATGGGTTAGTTTTAGGTATAACGTAACAATGTGATACCAAAACTTATTTGGTAGTATTAATTTGATTTTATCTTTAATAAGATACTTTGTTTTAAAATTATTCACTTTTGCATTTTTCATAATGTCTTGGACACTTTTTGGAGTTATTAGAAACCTTATAACTATAAATTTATTTTATAAAACCACTTCTATTGTAAGATTTATTTTACACTAACATTTTATCATAAGTAAAATTTAAGGTAATTTTTTAATTTTATTAATATATAAACAAATGTTTTACTTAAAAGTAAATCACAATTATGAAAAACCTAATTTGGGAATAATTTAATTTTAAAATGAATGTTTCAAATCTAAAAATTATACATTATTAAACTTATTATATGGGATAATTTGAGTATATATTGGTTATGATCATAACCCTAATTGGTTTATTACCTAGTAATCAGATAATTCACCCAAGCTATTACCCAAGAGAGAGTCTGATCCTTGTTTTTATAGGTTTCTAAGAACCATAAATCTCATCATATACATTAATATTTTTTTATAAATTATCGTCAAATAATAATAATGGGATTTATGTATATTAAACGATTCCATGATTATTTAAACTATTAATTATCTCTTTTAAATCTATAATGTGATATATAATGAATATTAATGCTTACGATTTAATTAGGTGGAATGTATATTATCCTTTTTTGATATTAAATATTGCATAGTATTCTAGCTTGCATACTTTCTATTATTTTGGGCATACTACTTGTTATGGTTGGATATTTTTTAATCATTACTACTATAAATTTTTTGTAAGTATTTATTATGTTATATATAGAATTTCATTATAAATAAGAATGTATATATGATAATTTATACTATTTATATAGATAATGATCATTTTACATGGTGTATTTGGCTATTGTATAATTTATGAGTTTCTATTTCCTATTAAAAAGTTTATGAATGAGAAAATCTTTCTACACCCTAAATCTATGATACACTTTCCACTATTCCAAAATGGGATTTTTATATCAAATGAACTTACTTTATTATATATTGTTCCCTTTTCTCAAAATGAGTTGAGTGGTTAACATTGAATTAAAGTTTTAGACCGAGATCATTGTTTCTTGACCTAGTTGTCTCAATTTTTTTTGTTATAGGTTTGAAACAGGATTTCCATGTATAGACCCACAAATTATTGGTAGTTTTATATTTTTATTATTCTTTTATGTCATTAGGAATTAATAATAATATTTTGTTTCCATAGGTTTTTCTAAAGTAGATTGGTTTACTGATTTGAATGAGTATATTGATCTCAATAATAAATATGAAGTTATTTTATATGTCTTCAAATCATGGTGATTTTCTACTGAGTATTATATTCCACTATCCTATATGAAAACTTTTAGGGAAATTTTAAACCATTTTATATTTTAGGTAATCACATATACTAAAGAATTATAGGAGAATATTTTTTGTTACACATATTTAATGTGAGTATGAGTCAATTTCTAATATGTGTTGGTGTTGGGGACTATAGATTATATTTAAAACAAATGCACATGTTACTAAGATCCTTTATTTTTATATAAATTTACTTTATTCATGTATTTATGTTCCATAATATGAATTTCATACATGAATTACTAGATTTCATAATTTATAGTTTCCTAAACATAGATGGTAAATCACTTTGCAACCATAGTATGAGACCTATGATGATAGTTTTCTACCCTTAGGATTATGTGGGTAATTAAGAGGTCCTGACATTTAATATTTTAGGTACTCTTATAGAAATTTAGTTCATAGTCATTTCAAAGTGGCATCATATCAAATAAAATTATAACATTTATAGGGTAGAGTTGTAGCGACCCCCAAACCCAGGGTGCTTAATGAGACATGATTTAATTATCATTACAAATTAAATATCATGTCTCATTACTACAGAAGATCGCGAGGATCAGGATTCTGGGAAACCAGCTGCTTCCGATAAACTTCATAGGTATCAACCATGCCTGAAAATTTTAACAAAACGTAGGGTGAGCAAAAATGCCCAGTAAGGGGTTTTAAAACATTTTTAGAAAATCCTTTCTCAAAGAAGTTATATTGAAGAGAATAAAACACTTTGCTAAAACAAAACATTATATTTTCTTAAAACATGAAATCCATCTTTCTTTGAAAACCACTTGCACAAAGAAGCACATACTTGAAATGAGCTTTAATGTAAACATGATCAGAGTGCACAATAAACAACGCATAATGTTAAAACAAGGTTACTTTAATTCTAAAAGAATTCTATGGATAAGCAGGGAAAACATGCATATCATGGTTTATGAGTAAAATGAAGATCATCTAACAGTTTACCATATAAAGAACAGTTCTTGTTACATAAAGTACATTTTCATGATCTTGGGAGCTTTCAACTAGGGGTTGTCCTGTTAGTTGAACTAACCCCTGGTTAACCTTTATCATTATATGCAGAGGGAATGTATAATACTGGACTTTGTCAAGACCTTTCGTCAAGACCATATAACATACATAATGGGTCAAGGCTGACTGCTCACCCCGTTTCCTTGGTAGCTCAAGTCAAGGCTAACTTCCAAGACCGTCTCACATGATCGTCTCATGAGACTCCTGCTTTACCCAATGCATTGGAGCGCTGTATAATTCCGGGCGCACCTGTCACATCATTCTTGTTGCGCTATATAATTCTGGGCGCACCCGTCACATGTAATTCCTATACATCCCTCACATATCCTGACATGGTCATTCATTAATGGGGTTTCATACATTTTTAATTAAACCCCATTTTCAAATACATGTTCATAACATGAAAACAGTTTAATCATTAAAAAACATTATGACATGCATGCTAAAGCTTCGTGCTCATAAAAAGTTATCTTAACATTTTAAAACATGTATTTTTAGAAATTAAACATAAAACATAACATTCCATACATCATAATACCCAATTAATGCATGGTCATTCATAACATACACATATGATGATAAATGGATATCATAGGGATTTAAAACAGGCAGTTGAGGTTACAATGTGCATAATCAAGTCCATCTTGGGGAAATCATGTATATAATTGTGTAAAAATTTTTATTAGCACTTTAAATAAACATGAGTACATACCTATGAATACATGTATGCATTTTTAAAAGTTCAAGGAGTCCATACTAACCATTTTCACAAGACAAAAATCCTGATTTATCTAGAGCAGTGATAAATGAAAATTCTCAGTTTCAAGAAGGATTTTGAAATCCAACCAACCCATAAACTTCATCATGCTATAATGTAATAAATTAAAAAACAAGGGAACCAAGTTCATATTATTGTATATACACATTGACATAACCACATGTATATATATATACAACAATATACTTCATTCGCTTGCATAATTTTACCCATTCATTCAATTACTCAAAATCTCCATTTTTTTATAGGCGAAAGGAAAAATCAGGGTTATGAACATTGAGAAAAGGTTGTATACTTGCATACATCATCTTATAAATAAGTTTATATGAAAGTATATATTTATATACACATATATAAAACACAAGGTGTAAAAAGTAAGAACCCGCACCCAAATAAAATCAGATCCTACGAACCCTTACACAAAAATGATCCTTTACACTGGAAGGGGAAAAACATAAAACGATTCTGTGGCCTCTCATGAGTGTAAAAAAATGTTTATGTATACATAAAATGATAGATATACATATATATATGACATATATATATATACCGAATTGCAAGAACACACAAATTAGACTTGGTCTCTCACCTTTATATTTCAGAACCTATATGTAGTAGTGGGGTTGTCCATGACATTCGGGTGTGATTACACATGGTGCATACATACACATGGTTATATATATATATACATATAAACCGGTATATATGTATATACACATAAACCAACGTTAATTCACAAAACATGTGTTAAATTCTTACCCAAACTCGGTCCGCCAAGAGAGGAAGAATACTGGTATATAAGAAAGAGGGTCTTATGGACTTGCATCTACGTAGAGGTATACATTTATATAAACTTGCATATATATAATTATATCCGAAGTAAAAGAAGACAAAAAACCACACTTAACCCTTACAAGTATTTTACATCTTAAAACATCATCTTAACACTGATAATCATACTTAGAAAAAAATGGAAGATATATAAAATCATATATAAATTTATATATAGCTGTGAAACAAAAACGGTTTGCGTGTTGACAAAAAAAAAAGATTAACCCTTACCTATGCTTGGAGGGGATAAGGAGAACGGCACAGCTACGGGAACCAGAAGCTGGAGAGATCAAGGGAACCAGGTGAAAACATCCCCGACCCTTCGGTGCAACCAGGTTTTTAAATGAAAACAGGAGAAAAAGAAGAGGACCTTGGGTCGGCCCGAGGCATCCGAGGCGAGGGAAAGGAGGATATAGCTGGGCTACACCGGCCTAGATGAAGAAAAACATGTCCCTACGCTTTACTAGTTTTGACGACGTGAGGCAGGAAAAGAGTGGCGTCGGTGGAAGAGGAAGCTGCGGGGAGGAAGAAAACGCGAAAAAACAACGGACGACCGGGATTAAACACTGGTCGATCGGATGGCTTGGATGTAGCGTGGAATTAAAAGACATGGACGGTTGTGATCTGGGGAGAACAGATCGGACGACCCCTGGCTGATGCGGCATTTAGAAAATGCGGTTCATAGGGTTTTTAGAAAAAAACAAAATCTTTTTATTAATATTATTATTAATTTATTACATCATTATTACATTCAATTTTTAAATTAACTTTCATTATTTTAATAAAAGTCATTTGTGAATTGATTTAATCAAAACATATTATTATATCAATATATATATACATATAGATTTTATTCATAAAACATCAATAATTTTTTTATTAATCTTATTATATTATCATTATTATTATTAAACCATAATTACTAGTTACTTATCATTTCATTATGACAAATAAAGATTAAAAACATAGGGTAATCAAAACATAACACATATATATATAAATATGTATTTAATTTACTTTATTAGTTAACTACCTAAATTTTCCGTAATTAAAGATTATTATTAATGTAACTACAATTAATCATACTTAAAAGTGTGTTGATATAATTATCATCACCACGAAACACATGAGTAGAAGAAACCATAATTTGACGTAGTTTCCAAAATATTTAATAAAGGTCAAAATATAAAAGAAATAATATATCTAATTTGATGCAATATATATATAACTCATAGAAATCCATCAAGTTTGATATAAATAGAAAATAAAAGTTCAATTGTTCAAATTAATATGTATAATGGAAGAGAAACAATAATATTAATTTTCACCATTTAGAAACATAAAATAAAATTATCATTTTGGGAAAACAAGAGATAAATTAACTAAATTAACATTGATGAAACTTTAAAATATTGAAGCAAAATACACAATTATCATTCCGATCCTTTTGGGGTAAATCATTTTATTTCCAAGGTCAAAATAAAGTATAGAGGATAAGAAGACCCAACGGTTAAAATAAAACATTGGATTATTGGGGAAACCAATGGTTGAATTTGTGGCCGTTTGAGGTTCAACGGTCAGATTAGGGTGCTTATAAAAAGGGTTTAGTCTCGGGGTGTCCCTTACTCTAAGCGACTGAAGGAGAAACAAAGAAGATGGTTCGTGTGATCCCCTTGGTGCTGAGCACGGTTGTAGTGGCTTCGGCCATCCTCATGTTTATTATGATGGACGCTCAAAACCCATACCGCATTCTCGGGCTCTTAGTAGTTTTAAGCGGTCTCCCCATTATTGTAATCAGGTTCTGAGTTGGGATTTTGGGTTAATTTATGTTCTTGTTTGGCCAGTGGATGTTGTATCCAAGAAGTTTATTATTTAAATAAAAGAAATTTTCATCCATTTGATGCATTTTATTATTGTTACCTTATTAGTTGTTTGTTGATTCACTTAACGGGTGATATTGGAAAGAAAACTTGTCAAAAGTCAAAACATGGTTTCTCGGGTTGTTACATTACTTCCCACTTCAAAGAATTGCGCCCTCTCAATTCTATCATAAAAAAGAGAAAAAAAGAAACCCCATACGTAGAACACTACTAAAACAATGGATTTGGCTCGGTTAACGGGATACCGAAGTTGGCACATAACTCTTCCATTTCCCTAGTCCAGATGCACCTCGAACAATACACCTTGAACTCATGTTCGTGCGTACTGCACACGGTCTTCCAAAGGGAGGCTCGTGTGATGAAAAGCTCGGAAACGTTCGAGTATATGAACTCCCTGATGACTCTTCAGGCAACATCATGCTTGAGGTAGTCGCGAGGGATGATGCGGTTGAGGAGACTGAGGTTCAAGACTTGGAACATGTAGGCTACACTGAGCTGGCCATCTTGGGCGGCCACGAGGAAACACACTCTGGAAGAGAAGTTTTGTGCCAAAGTGAAGCACTGGAACAAGCCCTCAAAGTACATTCCCCTTCGCCTATAGCAGGGGAGTGGAGCAGTGACGATGATGTGAAAGACGTGATCATTCTCTTGACATAACCGAAGAATCTCTGGACTGTTTTCTAAATCGAGCAAATGCTGGCAGGACCCTCGCAGGTGGAGAAAAGGATGGGTAATCCACCATGCATGCCTTGATCAAGATGAATTCTACTAGCTCATCGGGTAGGGATGAGAAGTTTGTTTGACCAGCCATCTGAAAACAAACATCGAAAGGAAACTCTTAACAACATTGATAAGGTGAAGACATGAAAGGAAACAAGGAACTTCCATTTATGAAAAAGTTTATAAGGAAAAGTATGAGTTTAAAAGACGTACGCCACAAAGAGCGGAAAAACTTCATAACTCTTCAAACCACACACAGGATGAACAGACGGGACTAAACTCATGGGAACATTTATAAGGCCTCCTGAGTTTAGCGTGAGGGGTATGGAGTTGGGAAACATCGGTGTACACTTCTTGCCTAAGAGACACATAGGTGGACTCATTTTCCAACGCTCCAAAGTCCATTCACTGGCCCCAGAAGCCATAGTGAAAAATTTGGCACAGGTAAGCCGCTCGGAGGTCTCCAGCAGCATCAGCTTCTTGAAAGGGGTTATCAAGCATTGTGCCAAATTCCTCGCCAGTTGTAAACACTTGGAAGAGTCCTTTGTGATACTTTCCCCGACATGCATAAGAGGGAAATTGGGTCATCATCATTAGGAGATAATCCATCCCCAATCCCCGGTGGAGACTAAGCACCCTAGATGAGTCTGACACATCGTACAAGTGCTTACACGTCATGTGAATTTGGGCATAATTCATAAAGTTCTAACGGCTAGCTAGAGATATAATGTTCTCTAGAGCCTCAGTGGGAAGTGAAAAAAGGTCGGTAGGTACATCAACCATCTGAAAGTTATAACATTTTTACTTAGTTAGTCTTAGCAATATATTTATATCACCTGGTTTTCCAGAGATTCCCGAACCCATCCTCTGATACCAACTGTAGCGACCCCCAAACCCAGGGTGCTTAATGAGACATGATTTACTTATCATTACAAATTAAATATCATGTCTCATTACTACAGAAGATCGCGAGGCACAGGATTATGGGAAACCAGCTGCTTCCGATTAACTTCATAGGTATCAACCATGCCTGAAAATTTTAACAAAATGTAGGGTGAGCAAAAATGCCCAGTAAGGGGTTTTAAAACATTTTTAGAAAATCTTTTCTCAAAGAAGTTCTTTTGCAGAGAATAAAACACTTTTCTAAAACAAAAAATTATCTTTTCTTAAAACATGAAATCCATATTTCTTTGAAAACAACTTGCACAAAGAAGCACGTACTTGAAATGAGCTTTAATGTAAACATGATCAGAGTGCGCAATAAACAATGCATAATGTTAAAACAAGGTTACTTTAATTCTAAAAGAATTCTATGGATAGCAGGGAAAACATGCATATCATGGTACATGAGTAAAATGCAGATCATCTAACAGTTTACCATATGAAGAACAGTTCTTGTTACATAATGTACATTTTCATGATCTAGGGAGCTTTCAACTAGGGGTTGTCCTGTTAGTTGAACTAACCCCTGGTTAACCTTTATCATTACATGCAGAGGGAATGTATAATACTGGACTTTGTCAAGACCTTTCGTCAAGACCGTATAACATACTTAACGGGTCAAGGCCCACTGCCCACCCCGTTTCCTTGGTAGCTCAAGTCAAGGCTAACTTCCAAGACCGTCGCACATGATCCTCTCATGAGACTCTTGCTTTACCTAATGCATTGGAGCGCTGTATAATTCCTTAGGTAAAGGATGATGTTCTGTGTTATTCATGTTATTATTCATAGACTGAGAAATCTGGGTAAGCATCTCCATGAAATTTTGAACTCCACCTCTAAGTAATTGAGGATGTTGTTCAAGAAATGGTTGCAATGTCCCCAACATGGGTTTATGGCTTGGTTTCTTCTAGGTCCCACCATTTTATAAAATACAAAGGGTTTGTACAAAATATAATTCAACATTTCATGAATAAATAATTTATTCATATATGTATTTATCACTAAATCCATATCTTATGGGATCCCTTTGTTTAATATTTTTATAAAACAAAGATTATTGGGTGCTTAATTATACATAATCTCATACTTAGGGGTTTCAAAAATGTTCTCTTACACTAATTCACTAATTAACTAAACCATGTTTTGATACCAACTATAGCAACCCTAAATTTTATTAAATGTCTATTACATCATTTTAATGATAAAAAACATAACAGTGTTACAAAAATAGGATCAAGTGGTTTAGTGTCTAGAGAAAATCAGGCTTATACAAAAAATTTTGAAAATAAAATAAGAACATTTTTTAATTGCTTCTTCTCTAGCTTCTTATTGGATTTCACATTCTAATTTGTTCAAGTAATCACCAAAGGATATTCAACAATTAAATAAGTGAGCTAAAATACCAATAAGAGGATATTCAACAATGAATGATGTGAGCTAAAATACCAATAAGAGTATAGAAAATTACATGTGTCAATATAACATGGGTGAGTGTAAACATCAACATGAAATAATAATCATGAGGGGAAACAATAGATAAATTCATGGAATGTGGAAATTCATAAAAATGAAACATCATGTATTAGTGGACAAATAACACACATAGTTTTGAAAAAATACAACATCATGTTCATGCATATTTCAATTTATCCCACGAGATACACAAAAGTGCCCAATATATTGGAGGACTATATAATTCTAGGAATTCCCATCAAATCATAACATTTTCATGTGATATATAATTTCAGGGTCACCCATCACATCTAGCATTTACATTATCATGCATTTCGCATAGAAATTATATCAATCATGAACATAAAATAACCCATGTAACGGAATGTGATTCTTTTCACAAATAATAAATTCATGAATAAAAATCAAGGTTTCCAAATGAAAGAGGTAAATACATACTTGGTATAATAATCATCAATCTCGAGTGAAGAAGAAACAAACTCACAAGTTGTAAAAGATGTATTTTTGGAAAGAAGATTTATTTTACAAAAATAATTGAATTTTTTATAAAACCATATGGGAAACACGTATATCCTAGAAATTAAATATTATAGAAAAATAAATTATATTTAAGGAACATAAAAGGAACATCCATATTTAAAATGGATTGAAATAGGGAAAACCCAAAGAAAGAGAGTTGGGTTCGAGAATCCCCTTACATTATGTATGAATGATTTCATCTCTTTAATATCCTAGATAATCAAATTTAATTGATTAATTAAAAAAAATAAAAAAACCTATTATACACTAATTTGATTTATTATAATTTTTTTAAGTTAATTTGTTATCTTTTAGATGGGTTATATAGTTTAATTCAATTTTTTAGGACTTTTCTTTTTCCTAGTTTTCATGATCAGTTCACTTGTATATGAGTTTGGAAGTTCCAGTAAAATCAGAATAGTAATCCAGAATTAAAATTATATGCTATTAATGAAATTTTATTAGATTAAATGATCTTATATATAATTTATTTATATGTTATGAGTATTATTTTTTTGATTGATTGTTAATGAAGATGATTTATTTAGTTTTGGTGGTTTTACGACCATTATGAGCTTATAGAATTTTATTGAACTTTATGTTTATATATTTAATATAGAATATTATATAACATATAATATTTATAATAAAATTTAATATAACCATAAATATGGTTTTATGACTATCCTTGACGGCGGTAGTGAAAAATGAAAATGCAAAGTCCATGGTGGTGGTAAATCGACACACCACAAACGATATTTTCATGATTAGAAAAGAATGAAAAGGGAAGGTAAAAGAAGATGAATTATTCCATTAACAAAATAATATATCATTATTTATAATATAATATAGTTATCATGCCTTTTGGATAGGTAGTGGTGGGGAGAAAATAGTAAAAGAAATAAAATTGAAAAGAAATTTTAAAAATCAAAAGAGGATATGAACTATTGAATTTTTCCTCCTTGTGAACCTCTATAGGGTAAAGGGTTTTCTATTATGTTGAGACCGAGATATCCTAGACATTAGGGAGGGTCTTGGGAATAATATTTGGAAGATTTTTTGGATGTAACAATTCTTGTAAGATGTGAAAATAAAGGATGGAGAGGGATTGTATTTATAGGGGAGGAGAAGGGTGTTTTCTCATTATATCATTCATTTGTTTATTATTTTGGCTCAATACTATAAATAGTTTGATAATTTTCCAAAAAATATTTTAAAATAATTAATGGGATTTAGATATTATGGTTCTTACATCAGTGATGACTCAAAGAATAGTGTATCCCACATATAATGTATATATACCATAATATACCATATTTTTCTATTCAGAAAAAATTTAATTCTTTTAGAAAAATACAAAAAATTAACCCTTACCAAATTTTTATGTATATAATTAAAAAATGAACTTCATTTTATGAAAATAGTTTTCTAAATAATAGAAATTTATTTTTTAACTAAAATCATCATTAACTTGAAAAATATGGATTTTAAAATTATAATTGATTTTATAACACTTTGAAAAAATAATTAAGGTCTCATAAAATTATAGTATAATTATATAAAAAAAATATAATTTATGAATCTAATTTATGATAATAAAATTTATTTTAAATCATTATATTAATTATAATTTTATAAATAAACATTTAGGTTTTATAAAAATACCAAAATTTAATTAATTTTTTTAAATATTTATTTACATATAATATGATATAATTATATAACATTATCATTTATAAGATTCATAAAATATATTTATTCTTTAAAATGTTAGTTTACTATTCTATTTACCACGTTACTATTCTCAAGGTCCACATTACTATTTCATAGGTGAGGTTACTGTTCAATGGGGATAACTTCTTTAATTTCTATAAATTCCTCTAAATTAATTCATTTTTCATTTATAATGTTTTATATTATGTAATCAATGTGAATTTATGTTATTTATACTATATGAAATAATTATTAGTCGGTAATTTCCATTGATAATGTTTTGGGTCATTACATATCCTTCCTATGATGTGATGGTTGACCCCATCAAACCATGTCATACATATATAAAGGATACTTATATAAATGCAATGGTCGACACAAAATTATGGAACCTTATCTATATACACACATCATAAAATGAATTACCCTCATAATGAGTAAAATCAAAAAACTCTTATGAATAAAATTATTGGAGGATCTCGACCACCACCATCAGTAGTGGCTAACACCACCCCATGTCATACCAATAAACCATGTCACCCCATAGCCACACAGGTTACACCCATATTTTTCCCAAGGAACCACATGAAAAAATATCATAAAATCACCCAATGAAAAATTAATAACATAAAAAAATCCTCTATGATTTCAACCAAGCATAAAAAATACATAATCTAGCCTATCATTATGGACAAAAGTGTCATGACCTGTCCTCGGGACCTGTGTCGTGACTACCCCAAGCCCACCTCCCATAGGCCAGGGGTTGACGACTAGCACAAAGGCGTAAATCCCGAAAAAAGGGGAAGGTATTGCCTTTATAAAGTAAACATACACCATAGAGTAAGCAAGCAGAAGTAAACACTATGTAAAATGGGTACAAAAAGTAGTGAAAAAACGTATGTGGTCCAGAATACAAACCCAAACTGAAAGGAAAGTACAACTGGAAAGAAAGTACAGCAACTGAAAGTAAAGCATCAACGTTGAGCCGTCCACTGGAAGTCCCACCAGAAGGGTGGGTACAGATAGCCTCCTCAGCTACTCGGGCCCGGTCGTCCGGTCCGTGTACGTCCCGCCCAGTGGTCCACCTCTAAGTATCGAATTTCTCCACAAGCGTCAACCACGATCAGCGCTGTCCGTCATCTGCATCCAACACAATGTAGTGTGGGTATAGCCCATGCAGGGGTGAGTATACGCTACTCAGTAGGGACCCCGAGACCCCCGAAGGTCTCCCATAATCCACAAAAGGTAATCCACAAAGGAAAGATACAATCACAAAGTAACATCCAAAACTACTTAGGTATATGACCATACATATACCTAAGCCATCAATTCTCGTTCGACTCCAACATCCGAGCCCAAGTTTGATCACGTCCACATAAGAGTACGACCCAGTCCAAAAAGGATAACACAACCCAATCCACATAGAAAAGAAAGTCAATAATATTGAAGATATTGATTGAAGTCAAGACTCAACTCAAACAAGTATAATTCTTTGTAATCTGATAGAGATGATCAGATATAGCCACTGATTCATCTAAGCAAGGACCCACATAGGATACAGACAAGCTACTCTGCCAGACCCACGTAGTATAGCAAGAAAAGAGTCAGACACTGTCTGACCCACATAGGATACAAGAACATCAGTCATTACCGTCAAACCCATGGAGGATTTCAATATGGTCTTCATCGCTGCTGAACCCACATAGGATTTCAGTGTAGTCTTCATCGCGGTCGAACCCACATAGGATTTCAGTACGGTCTTCATCGTTGTCGAACCCACATTGGATTTCAGTGCAGTCTTCATTGCCGTCGAACCCACATATGATTTCAGTACGGTCTTCATCACTGTCGAACCCACATAGGATTTCAGTGTAGTCTTTATCGCCTTAGAACCCACATAGGATTTCAGTACAATCTTCATCACTGTCGAACCCTCATAGGATTTCAGTGCAGTCTTCATCACAGTCGCAGCTAGCTCTAGGGTTCCCGAACACAGCATGCTCGTTTCGGGAGGGTCCGCTCCACGAGCCAAGGGGTCGATACATCAACTGGCACATATTCCGAAGTTGATTTATCCCAAAGTTCCGTCTTGACAAGTGAAACTAAACGTGATAGATGGTGCGTCAATCAGACTCTCAGTCTGGGAGTTATTGGCCTTTTTGTCCAGGGGCCCGGTTGGTTTTTAAGTCAAAAGCAACCAGACCACACTCCAACTACATCCAAACCTCGAGTGGAGTAATCCAAAAGGTCTGTCTCACTAAGAGGAATTCAACAAAGCCGACGACATGTCAATCAGACTTCCGGAGCTCAAGTTAAAAGCGTTTCTGCTCCGAGGGCCCGGTTGGTTTTGTGTTCGAACCAACCCGGACATACACAAAGTTCTCCAAAACCTTGAGTGTAATATACTAAAATGACCTTCTCAATCCAAGGATCTCAACGCTACTGACGGTGCGTTGATTGGAGGTCTGTAGCCCAAGATACGGGTGTTTGAACGGAACTATCCGGAAATAGAGGGTGTTGGGCCCGGACTGACCCGGCCCAAGACCCCCTTGGGTCTGCCCGAACCGGGTCTGGGTCCGGCCCATTAGGGCACGACCTGGCCTGGTGGACGCGGCCCGGCCCGGCCCGGTGCGGCCAGTCCGGCCCGGGGCGGCTCGGCGCCGGCCGAGCGGACACACAACAGGGTGGCTATCACCTTGATTGAAGCCGTGACCCCGCGTGGGGGCCGCTCCCTTCAAGAAACAGATGCGGTGCTGGGTGCCACGTTTCCCCTGGGTCTCGCGCGGCCGCGAGACTGCTCGCCTGCCATCGTGGCTTCATCCGTGGCGGTCCCTCCTGGTGGCGCGCCGAGACGCCACCGCCTCCGGGGGGGCCGGCCGGTGCCGGCCGCCGCCTCCGGGCACCAGCCCCAGCAACCTGCGCCACCTGTGTAGTCTGTGGGCCATCGGAGTTTCTCCGATGGTCTGTTTTCAAAACCGCCTGCACTGGTATTCATCTCGGGTCCCATACTTTACTACGGAATCATCAAACCGCCTCTGCGGCTAGTTCCGTCATCGCCCGTCGATCCACCCTCAAATAAACAATATACGGAGTCTTCGAGTCGCCTCAACAGCGTGGTGCGACAACACCTCGCTTCTTTTCCCGTTCTTCATTGTTTCCGCGCGGTGCCGTTGCACCGCGCCGCCTTTGCTCGTACCACAACAAGTATAATCAACAAAGGGGGAGGAGGGTCGACCTTGTTCGTGCGGTCCGACCTCCTCCTGTTATTACGATAACAGGTGACCCAAATAGAATTTGATGAACAGAAAATAAATAATTCACGGGTAAAACAATTAACCCCCACCTCAAGGTGTCGTCGAACGAAGGTTCGTCGTGGAAAAGGGACATCACGGAAGACGGCGTCGCGGAAGAGGATCGCCAGCGTCGCGGTACATGGCGTCACGAGGAAGAGGATCCTCAGCGTCGCGGTACACGGTGTCTCGTCGTTGATCTCTAAGGAACTTGTGTTCTTAGTCGTCTTTCATCGAAGGCCAGCGTTTTTCGTCGTTCTTCGCGTTCTTCAACAAGGAAGGACGTTCTTCAAGACTGGAGTAATTCCTCCCCAATATTCTCGCACAACACAACAACAACAAAAATAAAATAAGGCTTTGCCTTATTTTATTTCTCATGCCAACTGTTTTTTTTAATTCAAAAATAGATCACAATTTAATTATCGAGTTGCGTCCAATTAATAAGGAGTTTAATAATCCAATTAAACGCGAGAGTTGAATTGGCATTTAGGAGGGGGTTCGGGTGAGTTACCATATTGATTGCATGTGGGAGGTAAAAAGGAAATAAAGGGGGTGGGGCTCGCATGGGCCCCACTCCACTAATATCCTACCTAGGGTAGTTAAGAACTATTGGGTCCCACCCCAACCTCCAATCATAGGTTTAAGCTACCTTAAATAAAAATAAAATTGGTTGCACGAATTTTATTTTTATTCTTTAGTTAACCCAATTAAATAATAACATCACCTGAGCAAATGCAACTCCGGAAAATATGTTCATAAGAAATTTCTGGCACTACGGTTCCATCAGTGCCCTCGAATTTCGATTCTGAGCACCAGTTAAAAAGTTAGGAAAACCCGCTCGTCCGTTTACTGAACGTACCCGACCTAAACTTTGGAAAATTATTCCGGGTACACCGGGCCTTGGAATTAGGTGCTGTAAGAAACTGTTGTAAAATATCAAAGAAAATTGAGAAAAAAAATTTGATTGAATTTTACGGGCCTCTACATTACTCCATCCTCAGGGATTTACATCTCCGTAATGATACATCATAAACTTGGGGAAAAAATGTGGGTACTGTGAATGCATCTGAGCCTCCCGCTCCCAAATGCTCTCCTGGAGGTTCCCGTGCTACCATCTGATGCATACTAGAGGTATCGACCGTCCACGTAGGACCTGCTCCTTTCGATCCTCGATCTCCACAGGGACCTCCTCCAAAGTCTCCCCATCATCAATGATATGCGTCAGCTCGTGCACTTATCTCCTCAGCTGAGATACGTGGAAGACGTCGTGCACCCGGTGCAACTGAGGTGGTAGATCCAGGTGATAAGTCACCTCGCCTACCCTGCTGAGGACCTAGAATGGCTCGATGAAGCGCGAAGATAACTTTCCGCCTCGGCCAAATCTTCGTAATCCTCATCGAGGTGAGCCCCGCAAGAAGACGTGGTCGCCATCATCGAACTCCAGTGGCCTCTGCCTCCTGTCGGCATAAGACTTCTGCCGGCTCTGAGCTGTCCTCATCTGCTCCTAGATGACCTGGAGCTTCTCTATCGTGGCCTGGACCATCTTCGGCCCCACAAGTTCTGACTCCCCAGGGTCTATCTAGCACAGAGGTGATCTGCAAGGTCAGCTGTACAATTCCTCGTATGGCGCCATCCCGATGGTGGAGTGGTAGTTGTTTTTGTACGCGAACTCCACCAAGGGTAGGTGGTCCTACCAGCTGCGACCAAAGTCGAGTACACATGCACAGAGCTTGTCCTTGAGATTCTGAATTGTCCTCTCCATCTGACCATCCGTCTGAGGGTGAAAGGCGGTGCTCAGATGTAGATGCGTCCCGAATGCCACCTACAACCCCTTCCAATACCAGTAAGTAAAGTGAGCATCTTGATCAGAGACAATAGATTATGGAAAACCATGAATCCGTACAATCTCCTGAATGTAGAGACGTCCCAAGCTCTCTATTGATCCCTGCTCTCTGATGGGGAAGAAGTGGGCTGACTTGGTGAGTCGGTCGACAATCACCCAAATGGACTCATGACCTCTAGAAGTTCGTGGAAGTCCAGTCACGAAATCCATAGATATCCCATCCCGCATCCACTCCGAGACCTCCAAGGGATGTACTAAGACTGCTGGTACCTGGTGCTCTGCCTTCACCGGCTGGCAGGTGAGTCATCGAGAAACGAACTCTGCCACAACCTTCTTCATACCCGGCCACCAATGCTATTGTCTGAGATCCTGGTACATCTTCGCCACTCCTGGATGTACCGCTAAAGGGGAAGTGTGAAACTCTCTCATCACCTCCTCCTACAAAGTAGCTGGTACCATGGTACGTCCTATGAAAAGGACATTGTGCTCTACTCCTTTAGAGAATACATCAGGTGCCCGTCCTGAGGATATCTGCACACGCCACGTCTTACAATCAGCTTTCCCATGTTGTGTCTCTTTGACCCGCTGCAGTAGTGGAGGAGTGACTATGAGTGACTGAAGAAAGGCTACTCCATCTCTATCCATGAAGGATATCTGCAAAGCGACTAGCTGCTCTGTCGCCTCACCGTGTAGCTGAAAGCCCGTCCTCCTGCTGAGGGAATCGGCTACCACATTCCCCTTTCTAGGAGTATAGACTATCTCAAATTCATATTCCTGGGGGAACTCGAGCCATCGCCACTTTCTTAGGTTCATGTCCTTCTCTGAGAAGATGTACCTGAGACTCTGGTGGTCAGAGTAGACTGTAAAGTGCTCGCCTATCAGATAGTGTCACCACATCTTCAGAGCGGAGACCACTGCTGCTAACTCCCGGTCATGGGTAGCGTAGTTCTTCTCATGCTTCCTCAACTGACATGATCCATAGGCGATCACGACCCGCTCCTTCATCAGGACACATCTGAGTCTGGTCCTTGATGCATCGCAGTAGACTACGTACCCTACTCCCTCCTCCGGTAGCCTCAAGATAGGCGCGCTGGTAAATTTCTGTCTCAGCTCCTAGAAGCTCTGCTGACATCTGTCTGACCACATGATGGGTTTCCCATTCTTAGAAAGAGGTGAGAGTGGTTCCAAAACTATGGATAAGTCTGGGACAAACCTTCTGTAGTACCCAGCTAGCCCCAAGAAACTCTGCACCTCCATCATGCTCCTGGGTGGCTCCCAAGCTAGCACTACCTCGGTCTTCACAGGATCCACCGAAACTCTTGCCTCAGAGATGACGTGTCCCAAGAATTGGACCTCACGTAACCATAACTGACACTTCGAGAGCATTCCATAAAGATGGTGCTCTCGGAGTGTGTTTAGTAAAACCCGCAAGTGGTAGGCGTGCTCCTCCTCAGTGGTCGAGTATATCAATATGTCGTCGATGAAGACCACGACAAATCGATCGAGGAATGGCTTAAAGATCCTCTTCATGTAACACCCCAAGCTTCTATGGTACGTTTCCCTTTGAATAATGCGATAGCGTGTGTTGTACGCAACCTCGAGTTCTAACACACACCACAACTAATTAAACTAGCCGTTGTGAATAGTAATACCTACTTTTTGAAATCATATATATTCAATATTTCAAAATGGACTTCATTTTTAGATTCGGAATATCAAAATTAGCCTAGGGTGAAATTTTGGTACATTTCGGATAACTTTCATATTTTGATGAATAGTGAAAATTTCTAAATTTTAATTAAAAACAACTTTTTAAATCAAAATAATTAATAGTGATAAATTGTGATTTTGAGTGGTTTTAAAGTATATTTAGAATATATTTTTACCATTTAATATAATGTTGGTCATTGGACATAATTTTACAATTAAACCGAACATAAACAAGTGTCAATCTTTTGATAATTATTATCTCTTAAAAAACACGCTTTTTATATTGACAGTGGGAATTAATTTTAAATTAATTTCTGCCACTTCTGTGTTTTGAATTTAGGAAAATGGATTCCATATTTGAAATCATGATGTCCAAATTATGTAAATAGGTAACTTTTATTTTTACACATTTTGAATAATTACTGCGGTAAATATTTTATATACCATGGTTAAAGGGTAAATCCGGTAAATAAGGGTTAAAACAATAATATTATAATAATACAAAATTACCCTAAAACGTGTCCTAACCTTATTGGTGGACACATACCCGACCATGAGCATCCTTGGGTCAATTTGGGGACCCCTTGGAGCCACTTGTATGTGGTAGGGACACATTATATTAATAAAGTTAAAATAAAAATAAAAATGGCATAAGCTTACATCTTTTAGAAGAACAATTTTTACATAGGGTTATACATGTTGGATTTTAGATTATAAATATTCATTAGAAAGCTAAAAATATTTCCTACATAATGATATTTTATTTATAATTTTTAGACATTGAATAATTTATTTTATTTATGACACAATGATGATGCAGTAATTACTATAATAGTGAAAAATTAAAATAATTGATATTATAAATACCCAAATAATTATAATATGAAACTTTTAATGAATTAAACTAATTTTATATGATAATATGATATATTAGGATTGATTTAATGGACTTTGTTCGAAGTAATCAATCTTTTAGGAGTTTCAAAAAAATCAACTATTGAATAGTGTCAAAATTGACATAAAAGAGTTCTTAAAACAAATATTATATTATTAATTGATATTAAATTCATAAAAATCTAAGGTTCGTCCAAGAGACTTATATTATGATAGGTTAATCATTAATGGACCACTTGGGGGTCTCTTGGATGTATATAGTAAGTTTATTAACCATATTATATAAAAATACAAAGAGACATTGTAAAAGTGAAACTAATTAACTTAGAGTTAATACTTAAAGATAAGGTCAATATAAGTACCCAAACCTGTCTAAATTCTATTGGATGAGTTGTTTTAGACCTATCCCCACCTCATCCTTTGAATAGTCAACTTTGGAGCCTTTTGAAACCGAATATGAATTTATTATAAATTAATATTTCTAGCTTTTCCAAAGGTGCCCCTCACCCCTCTTATAAAAGGGCACTCCTCCTTCTCTTTTCCTCACACCTCTCAAGCCACTTGGCTCGTCCAAACTCTGCCCAAATAAGCTCCCAACATCCCTCTCCTCCTCCTTGAAGCTTCCCCTTAGGCAGAATTCATTTCAAGAAGTCCTTTGGTTCCAACCAAAGTGAGTTACCTAAATTAAAGGTAACAATTTCTCTTAAAGTATTTTCATTTATTTTGCTTCTCCAACCCCCCAAATCTTTTTATTTCCTTTATTTTGTAACAACACCAGTATCCTAAATATACTAGGATGTTGTTATAAGAAGGATTCAAACTACACATACACACAACTCCATCTAATAGATGATGAACATAATGTTTCTGTGGATGGCAAACTAACGCCTCACGAAACGATGATTGTTCAAATACATCTTACCACCTCTCATGGTGGCCATTATGATGTCACTGTAATTAAATATGATATTAAGGATATATATTTTATATATAAGCTTCTGAAATTCCATTTTATTTCATACCATTATTCGTTTCATGTTGTATATACATACGATAATTTCATTTGAGGAAGTGCGGACTACCGCCCCCTTAAAATGATATGACTCGTTCATACCACACATGGAACATATAAAGTATGGTTTTAATGAACTTATGTAACATATATAAAATATTATATTATACTGGAATAGTAATATACCTATGTATCATTTGGATTCGATTCTTTTAAAATAAAAAATTAAATGGAAGTAGCGTTCGTGCGTACGTACGGACTACCGTCTCCACGAACGCGATGAGATTCATTCTCCATCATATCCATTCAAGTATTATTCTCATTTTAGGGTTAAAAATAATGTTGATATCATTATAATTATGAATAAGATATAATCCATCCATTAAAAACATGTCTTACGTAACCAAATATTTAAGAAGAACGAATCGATTATCACCCGAAACGACGATAATACTAAGATATTATTAATAAAGCAATGTTAAAAGATCATATATGATATCATACTAATGTTTATGATTCTTGTATAATTTAATAACAATTATTTCACCATTATACAGGAGGTTAACCTACCCCAACCAAGGAAAAGTACAAGGTAAGGGTTATTTCACAATCTCTTCATTATCCGAGGTTGTATTATACGTAATAATATACTGGGATCTCTTTATCATCAACATCCATGTTTCTTCGAAATGTATTTCAAAACATTTTTACTATTTACAAGAATATGGGTTAAAGTCATTTATACCCTTGTTTGACTTTTTATAAGAGTTTTATAAAGGAATCTTTCCGTCGTTTTCAAAACAAGGTCCTTTTTAACCTTTTCGACGGAATTGAGGTAAGAATGTTTTTTTTAACTTATACGGCGGGTGCGGTTATTTTCCGCCGTTATAAAATTGTCGAAGCTTTCCATACAAGCTTATAAGAATATTTTCAAAGAAAATGTTTTATTTTATATGGATCTTAAATGATTTCAAAATAAAAGGAGATACTTCTTTAAAAAGAATTTTGATTTCATCTATGTCAACATCCTTTGATGGATTTTAAGATTATTTGAAGTTGATTTATTATGATACAAAACTTCTATATTGTATTGAAGGTTTTGTGATATGTTTGACTGTGGATGTGCTATTTTTATACCATTCATAGTTTATGGTGAAATTATTGACATTTCGTATGCTAGTTTTAATACGAATGTTTATGTTATGTTTAAACCTTTTCATATGGGAATGCATTGGACTTAATAAGTGACGGGTGGAGCCCGCTATAGCTCCTCGATGCATCGGTAGGTCTCATGAGACAAACTAGTGTCTTGGCACAAGGCCTTGACAAAATCTTATTTGTAGTCTTGGCATGAGGCCTTGGCTATGTGGTTATGATAGTCTGGCATTATGCATTCCAACATTATGAAAGTGGTCATTGATATTGCATGTGATTATTCGATTAGTAGAATATCCATGTGAACAAGTAAATGGCATTATTTAATTTTACTTTTGCCATACTATGTTGAAGTTCAATTTTAAAAGGCTTTTTTTTTAGTAATTCATTGCCTTAAATGTTTATGCTTATTTTGAATGTTCCGCTATATTGTTATCCTTACTGGGCATTTGAGCTCACCCCTTTTTTATATTTTATTTTTCCCAGGTAGTGAAGAAGTAAATTATGATTGACTTGCAGGGATATTATGAGGGGTTTATAGTGTGGAAGTCGGAAACATTATGTTGTTGTAGTAGTTTTTCATTTTATGATGTAATGTAAAACTTATGAATATATCTAGTGTTTCCAAGGCTACTAAACTAATCGGTCTTTCGGGATTTGATCTTTCTTGTGATCATGCCAATGTTACGAAGTAATGCACCGACTCTGGGTAGCTGGGGTCGGGGCGTTACAGTTGGTATCAGAGGAAGTTTAGTACACACCTTGGAAGCTAGATTTAGATAAACTCTGATTAGAGCACGTAGACCTAAGATTAGCTTTGAGGATTAGTATAGAAGAACTTCCTAGAATTTTGGTATTGTAGAGATTTTGTGAGTTTTCCGAGCAATAAATCCCTGTCTGGATACGAGCAGGTAGAGGCGGCTCTGGCACAGATGTACCTAGGGGTAAAACCCGAAAACACCGCTTTGAGCTAGACTCGAACGGGAACTGGTGCACGACAACGGGCCTTGCTGCACTCTTGGTTACGACACTCCCGGGGGATATGCTTAGGATAACTCTCATTTTCTTTACAAATCATTATGAAGGGTTTATGAGTATATACTTCCTCAAAGAAAACATTTTTATGATTATGGATTATATCCATAAATAGTTCAATTTATGTTAAGTGTTTTATAAGTATGGGATTATGTATTTTGATTCATAAACTGATCTAGTTTATGCCATTGTTTAGAAATGGCGCCTAGTGGAAGAAATGGAAACCGTATCAATGCACGCACTCCATGTAGGGATTGCCCTCTTGCTCAAGATAATTATAGTGGGGCTGGTGATGCAACTGGTGCTGATCAACTAATCACCATACTGGGACAACTTACTCAGGTTATGAATAATAACCTTACCCGTATGGAGCACCCTGATCCGCAGCGTGGAGGATCAATGTTAGATCGATTCATGAGACAACAACCACCAACGTTCAATGGGAATACAAATCCCTTAGTAGCTGAGCAATGGATATTTTCCCTAGAGAAAATATTTCAGGCTTTGGGGAGCAGTGAAAGGGAAAAAGTTATCATGGCAGTTTACCGCCTCACTGGAGATGCTGATCAATGGTGGTCATTGATTCAAAATACGAAGGAAGATGATGAAGTATCAAATATGGAATGGAGGGAGTTCAAAGATCTGTTTTTAGAAAAATACTTTCCTCGCGACCATCGAGCAGATATGGAAAGACAATTTCTGAGTCTGAGACAAAAGGAGGATGAGAATGTCACAAAGTATGAGGCTAACTTTACAAGGTTAGCGAGGTACGCTGGTGATTATATTCGCAACCCAAGAAGTAAGATTGATCGTTTCTTTGATGGGTTAAAACCATTTCTCCGTCGAGCATTAGTCTCACAATCCTTTTCATCGTACGAAGACATTGTCTCATGTGCTATCAAGACCGAAAAGGAATTCTCTAAGTCTTATGACTTTAAAGCAAAGCAAGAGAAGAAGAGACCTGCTGATCAATCTGGGAATGGAAATAAGGGGAAGAAAGGAAAGGTTGAATATCCATCTTGTGGTAAATGCGGGAAGAAACATCCTGGTACTTGCTTGAAGGGAATGGGAGTCTGTTACAAGTGTGGTGAAAAAGGCCACCAAGCTCATGATTGCAAGGGGAAGAAGGAAGCTACCAACATTCAGTGCTACAATTGCAGGGAGATGGGGCATTATGCAAATGCATGTCCTAAGCGTCAGGATAACTTACCTCAGAAAAGGCCAAGGGATCAAGGCCAGGCTTATTCTATCACTACTGCTGAGGTAGAAGCTCCGAAAGATGTGGTGGCAGGTAATTTAATGGTTTCCTCAAGTTTAGCAAATGCATTATTTGATTCTGGATCATCGCATTGTTTCATATCTTCCCAGTTTGCTAAGAAAATTAGATATTTCCAATTTGATTTAATAAGGGATTTGTCAGTTAAAACTCCTAAGGGAAGTATCGTTGCAACAATGTTTTGTGAATCAGTCCCCATTAGAGCACATAAATTTTCTTTATCTGCTGACCTCATCGTCATACCTATGATTGAGTTTGATATAATCCTCGGTATGGACTGGCTTTCGGACTATGATGCGAAGATTTATTGTAAGAAGAAAGAGGTTACGATTCTTGATGATAATGATAAGGAACACCTTATTTTTAGAGCAGAATCGTCACCACCTAATTCTTATTTAGATCCACCCCCAGTAGCTCAACTTAATTCAATTATTGGGGAGGAAGAGAATGAAATAACTGTCGGTGAGGAAAGGAATGTTCAAATAGAGGATGTACCTGTTGTGAAAGAATTTGTAGATGTATTTCCGGAAGATTTACCTGGACATCCTCCAGAACGAGAAGTTGAGTTTTCCATTGATTTGATTCCTGGATCAAGGCCTATATCGAAGACCCCTTATAGAATGGCTACTGTAGAGTTAGTCGAACTAAAGAAACAACTAGAGGAATTGAGTAATAAGGGATTTATTCGCCCTAGTGTTTCTCCATGGGGAGCCCCTGTTCTTTTTGTTAAAAAGAAAGATGGATCTATGAGGTTATGTATCGACTACAGGGAGATCAATGCTATAACGATAAAGAACAAGTATCCCCTACCTCGTATTGATGATTTATTTGACCAACTGCATGGAGCTCAACACTTTTCAAAGATTGACCTTCGATCTGGATACCATCAGTTGTGTGTAAAGAAGGAAGACATTCCGAAGACAGCATTTCGAACCAGGTACGGGCATTACGAGTTTACTGTAATGCCGTTTGGATTGACTAATGCACCCTCTGTATTCATGGATCTGATGAATAGAGTTTTCAAGGAGTATCTCGATGAATTTGTGGTGGTATTTATTGATGATATCTTGGTATACTCCAAAACCTACGAAGATCATGAAAATCACTTGCGCATTATCTTGAAGACTCTGAGGAGGCATGAATTATATGGAAAGTTTAGCAAGTGTGAATTCTGGCTTCAGGAGATTTATTTTCTTGGCCATATTGTCTCTAAAGATGGAATCTCTGTTGATCCTTCTAAGACCAAGGCAATCCAAGAATGGCCAGCACCTATGAGTATAACTGAGGTACGTAGTTTTATTGGTTTGGCAGGTTATTATCGACGTTTCGTCCAGAATTTTGCCCGATTGGCTAACCCATTAACGAAGCTCACACGTAAAGGGGTTAAATTTGTTTGGACAAAAGAGTGTGAAGAATGTTTCGAAGAACTGAAGAGAAGATTAGTCAATGCTCCTATATTGACTCTACCATCGGGGAATGATGGGTTCGTTATTTATAGTGATGCATCAAAGAAAGGACTTGGCTGTGTCCTTATGCAGAACGATAGAGTTATTGCCTATGCATCACGACAGTTGAAAATTCATGAACAAAACTATCCTACTCATGATCTTGAGTTAGCAGCTGTGATCTTTGCTTTGAAGATATGGAGGCACTACCTCTATGGGGAAAAATGTGAGATTTATACTGATCACAAGAGTTTGAAGTATATTTTCTCACAAAAAGAACTCAACATGAGGCAAAGGAGATGGCATGAATTACTCAAGGATTATGATTGCACGATACACTACCACCCGGGGAAAGCAAACAAAGTAGCAGATGCTTTGAGCAGAAAAGACCATGGAGTTCTGAACATGATGAGAATTGAAAGGGATCCAATTTTCATGGATCTAGAGAAGATGGACATGGGAATAACCAGGGAAGGTGAAACATCAATGCTTTTTCAAATGGTTGCCAAACCATCTTTACTAGAAAGGATTAAGAGTTCCCAGAACGATGATGAAGAATTTCAGAAGAAGATTAAAGCTGTGAATGATGGGAGATTGAGAGACTTTGTTTATGAAGATGGAATTTTGAAATTCGGGAAGAGACTTTGTGTTCCCAATATACCTGATCTAAAAAGGGAATTGCTGGATGACGCTCATAGTTCCAATTTCTCTATACACCCTGGGAGCACCAAAATGTATAGAGATTTGAAGGAACATTTTTGGTGGGACAACATGAAGAGGGAGATTGCTGATTTTGTGTCAAGATGTATGGTTTGTCAACAAGTGAAAGCTGGAAGGCAACAGCCTGGAGGAGTCAGGCAACCTCTTCCCATACCGGAGTGGAAATGGGACAATATTACAATGGACTTTGTCATGGGGCTACCAAAGACTCCTAGAAGGAACGATGCAATATGGGTTATTGTTGATCGTCTTACCAAGTCAGCACATTTTCTTGCTATAAGAGAAGATCTACCCCTGGAACGTCTAGCAAGACTATACATTAATGAAGTTGTGAGACTTCATGGAGTACCCCTATCAATTGTTTCTGATCGTGATCCCCGTTTTACTTCAAGATTTTGGAAAAGTCTTCAGAAATCCCTGGATACTGAACTTCATTTGAGCACTGCTTACCACCCTCAGACAGAAGGACAATCAGAACGGACTATTCAGACCTTAGAAGACATGTTGAGATCTTTCTCACTTGATTTTCAGGGTATGTGGGATCAATATTTACCACTGGTAGAATTTTCCTATAACAATAGCTTCCATTCGAGTATTCAGATGGCACCATATGAAGCGTTATACGGAAAGAGATGTCGTACACCAACCTGTTGGGATGACGTTGGTGAAAGAAAACTTGTAGGCCCAGAACTGGTGGAGGAAACGGTGGAAAAGGTGAAGGTAATCCAAAATCACATTAAAGCAGCTCAAAGTAGGCAGAAGAGCTATGCCGATAATCGAAGGAAGGATTTGGAATTTCAAGTCGGTGATCATGTTTTCCTCAAGGTATCTCCGTGGAAGGGAGTCATACGTTTTGGTAAGAAAGGTAAATTGAGTCCCAGGTACATCGGACCTTTCGAAATTCTAGAACGAATTGGGGTTGTAGCTTACCGATTGGCAATGCCGCCAAGTCTCTCCAAAGTTCACGATGTGTTCCACGTATCTCTGTTGAGGAAATACATGCCTGACCCAACGCATGTACTCACCTATGAGGAATTAGAACTGGAACCCGATCTTTCCTATTGCGAAGAGCCCATCAAGATTCTTGATACAAGAGAACAAGTGCTGAGAAACCGGACGACGCGTCTGGTAAAAGTTTTGTGGAGAAATCATAAGATGGAAGAGGCAACGTGGGAACCCGAGGAACTTATGATGAAGAACCACCCGAGTATTTTTATGCAGTAATACCCTAGAAATTGCGAGGACGCAATTATTTGAAGGAGGGGAGAATGTAACACCCCAAGATTCTATGGTACGTTTCCCTTCGAATAATGCGATAGCGTGTGTTGTACGCAACCTCAAGTTCTAACACACACCACAACTAATTAAACTAGCCATTGTGAATAGTAATACCTACTTTTTGAAATCATATATATTCAATATTTCAAAATGGACTTCATTTTTAGATTCGGAATATCAAAATTAGCCTAGGGTGAAATTTTGGTACATTTCGGATAGCTTTCATATTTTGATGAATAGTGAAAATTTCTAAATTTTAATTAAAAAAAACTTTTTTAATCAAAATAATTAATAGTGATAAATTGTGATTTTGAGTGGTTTTAAAGTATATTTAGAATATATTTTTACCATTTAATATAATGTTGGTCATTGGACATAATTTTACAATTAAACCGAACATAAACAAGTGTCAATCTTTTGATAATTATTATCTCTTAAAAAACACGCTTTTTGTTTTGACAGCGGGAATTAATTTTAAATTAATTTCTGCCACTTCTGTGTTTTGAATTTAGGAAAATGGATTCCATATTTGGAATCAGAATGTCTAAATTATGTAAATAGGTAACTTTTATTTTTACACATTTTGAATAATTACTGCGGTAAATATTTTATATACCATGGTTAAAGGGTAAATCCGGTAAATAAGGGTTAAAAAAAATAATATTATAATAATACAAAATTACCCTAAAACGTGTCCTAACCTTATTGGTGGACACATACCCGACCATGAGCATCCTTGGGTCAATTTGGGGACCCCTTGGAGCCACTTGTATGTGGTAGGGACACATTATATTAATAAAGTTAAAATAAAAATAAAAATGGCATAAGCTTACATCTTTTAGAAGAACAATTTTTACATAGGGTTATACATGTTGGATTTTAGATTATAAATATTCATTAGAAATATAAAAAGATTTCCTACATAATGATATTTTATTTATAATTTTTAGACATTGAATAATTTATTTTATTTATGACACAATGATGATGCAGTAATTACTATAATAGTGAAAAATTAAAATAATTGATATTATAAATACCCAAATAATTATAATATGAAACTTTTAATGAATTAAACTAATTTTATATGATAATATGATATATTAGGATTGATTTAATTGACTTTGTTCGAAGTAATAAATCTGTTAGGAGTTTCAAAAAAATCAACTATTGAATAGTGTCAAAATTGACATAAAAGAGTTATTAAAACAAATATTATATTATTAATTGATATTAAATTCCTAAAAATCTAAGGTTCGTCCAAGAGACTTATATTATGATAGGTTAATCATTAATGGACCACTTGGGGGTCGCTTGGATGTATATAGTAAGTTTATTAACCATATTATATAAAAATACAAAGAGACATTGTAAAAGTGAAACTAATTAACTTAGAGTTAATACTTAAAGATAAGGTCAATATAAGTACCCAAACCTGTATAAATTCTATTGGATGAGTTGTTTTCGACCTATCCCCACCTCATACTTTGAATAGTCAACTTTGGAGCCTTTTGAAACCGAATATGAATTTATTATAAATTAATATTTCTAGCTTTTCCAAAGGTGCCCCTCACCCCTCTTATAAAAGGGCACTCCTCCTTCTCTTTTCCTCACACCTCTCAAGCCACTTGGCTCGTCCAAACTCTGCCCAACTAAGCTCCCAACATCCCTCTCCTCCTCCTTGAAGCTTCCCCTTAGGCGGAAAGCATTTCAAGAAGTCCTTTGGTTCCAACCAAAGTGAGTTACCTAAATTAAAGGTAACAATTTCTCTTAAAGTATTTTCATTTATTTTGCTTCTCCAACCCCCAAAATCTTTTTATTTCCTTTCTTTTGTAACAAAACCAGTATCCTAAATATACTAGGATGTTGTTATAAGAAGGATTCAAACTACACATACACACAACTCCATCTAATAGATGATGAACATAATGTTTCTGTGGATGGCAAACTAACGCCTCACGAAACGATGATTGTTCAAATACATCTTACCACCTCTCATGGTGGCCATTATGATGTCACTGTAATTAAATATGATATTAAGGATATATATTTTATATATAAGCTTCTGAAATTCCATTTTATTTCATACCATTATTCGTTTCATGTTGTATATACATACGATAATTTCATTTGAGGAAGTGCGGACTACCGCCCCCTTAAAATGATATGACTCGTTCATACCACACATGGAACATATAAAGTATGGTTTTAATGAACTTATGTAACATATATAAAATATTATATTATACTGGAATAGTAATATACCTATGTATCATTTGGATTCGATTCTTTTAAAATAAAAAATTAAATGGAAGTAGCGTTCGTGCGTACGTACGGACTACCGTCTCCACGAACGCGATAAGATTCATTCTCCATCATATCCATTCAAGTATTATTCTCATTTTAGGGTTAAAAATAATGTTGATATCATTCTAATTATGAATAAGATATAATCCATCCATTACAAACATGTCTTACGTAACCAAACATTTAAGAAGAACGAATCGATTATCACCCGAAACGACGATAATACTAAGATATTATTAATAAAGAAATGTTAAAAGATCATATATGATATCATACTAATGTTTATGATTCTTGTATAATTTAATAACAATTATTTCACCATTATACAGGAGGTTAACCTACCCCAACCAAGGAAAAGTACAAGGTAAGGGTTATTTCACAATCTCTTCATTATCCGAGGTTGTATTATACGTAATAATCTACTGGGATCTCTTTATCATCAACATCCATGTTTTTTCGAAATGTATTTCAAAACATTTTTACTATTTACAAGAATATGGGTTAAAGTCATTTATACCCTTGTTTGACTTTTTATAAGAGTTTTATAAAGGAATCTTTCCGTCGTTTTCAAAACAAGGTCCTTTTTAACCTTTTCGACGGAATTGAGGTAAGAATGTTTTATTTTAACTTATACGGCGGGTGCGGTTATTTTCCGCCGTTATAAAATTGTCGAAGCTTTCCATACAAGCTTATAAGAATATTTTCAAAGAAAATGTTTTATTTTATATGGATCTTAAATGATTTCAAAATAAAAGGAGATACTTCTTTAAAAAGAATTTTGATTTCATCTATGTCAACATCCTTTGATGGATTTTAAGATTATTTGAAGTTGATTTATTATGATACAAAACTTCTATATTGTATTGAAGGTTTTGTGATATGTTTGACTGTGGATGTGCTATTTTTATACCATTCATAGTTTATGGTGAAATTATTAACATTTCGTATGCTAGTTTTAATACGAATGTTTATGTTATGTTTAAACCTTTTCATATGGGAATGCATTGGACTTAATAAGTGATGGGTGGATCCCGATATAGCTCCTCGATGCATCGGTAGGTCTCATGAGACAAACTAGTGTCTTGGCACAAGGCCTTGACAAAATCTTATTTGTAGTCTTGGCACGAGGCCTTGGCTATGTGGTTATGATAGTCTGGCATTATGCATTCCAACATTATGAAAGTGGTCATTGATATTGCATGTGATTATTCGATTAGTAGAATATCCATGTGAACAAGTAAATGGCATTATTTCATTTTACTTTTTCCATACTATGTTGAAGTTCAATTTTAAAAGGCTTTTGTTTTAGTAATTCATTGCCTTAAATGTTTATGCTTATTTTGAATGTTCCGCTATATTGTTATCCTTACTGGGCATTTGAGCTCACCCCTTTTTTATGTTTTATTTTTCCCAGGTAGTGAAGAAGTAAATTATGATTGACTTGCAGGGATATTATGAGGGGTTTATAGTGTGGAAGTCGGAAACATTATGTTGTTGTAGTAGTTTTTCATTTTATGATGTAATGTAAAACTTATGAATATATCTAGTGTTTCCAAGGCTACTAAACTAATCGGTCTTTCGGGATTTGATCTTTCTTGTGATCATGCCAATGTTACGAAGTAATGCACCGACTCTGGGTAGCTGGGGTCGGGGCGTTACACTTCATCATACTCAAGAACACTTCTGGAGCCTTGGTTATGCTGAAAGGAATAACCAAGAACTCATAGTGGCCATACTGACATTTGAAGGTCGTCTTTTGCACGTCCTCATCTCGAACTCTGAGTTGATGATAGCCTGGTCTAAGGTCTATATTTGAGAACCACCGTGCTCCCTTGAGCTGATCAAAGAGGTCTTCAATCCTTGGTAGCAGATACTTGTTCCTCACGGTCACCTGGTTCAGGTGACGATAGTCGAAACAAAGTTGCAAGCTCCTGTCCACCTTCTTGGCGAACAATATTGGGGAAGACCAGGGTGAAACACTGGGTCAGATGAATCCCTTGCTCTACAAGTCCTCCAGATATACCCGTAGCTCTCGAGGCTCAGCAAGAGCCATGCGATATGCTGTAGTAGATATCGGGGATGTCCCGGGGTAGAGGTCAATATAAAAGTCTACCTCTTTGCGAGGAGGTAGTCCTGGAACGTTGTCAGGGAAAACGTCCGCATACTGATCCACCACTATAGGAAAACTAGGACTCTGGACGTCAACTGCTCCTAGGATGAGGCTAGCCAACTGATGAGTGATGGGCTGTCCTCTCCTCTGCATGAGTACATCCTGCGCTGCAAAGGCTCCCTTCTCACCGGTGAAGGTAAACCTGCTCTCATCGGTGCGAACACATCGCACCTTGCGCCTAATATAGTCAATCTGAGCATGGACTATGGATAACCAATCCATGCCCAAGATGACATCGTAAGGCCTCGATGATGCTACAAGAAGATCCCAGTCGAAGCTCTCGCCTCCTAGAGTAAGCTCACACTGCCGGAACCAGTGTGTAATCGTCGAGTCTGCTCCCGTAAGAGTCTCTAGCCGTAAGGATCAAGCTAACAGATCCATCGGAATCTCCGAGCTCCGAACAAGGGCAGCGGCAATAAAAGAATGACTCGCTCATGTGTCTATAAGAACTGCAGTAAGGGTGGAGTAGACACAGATCATACCTCGAATCATCTCTAGCGCGCCGTGGTCGTAGGCCTCTACTGCCCGAAGTTAAGCTTGTCTCTGCCTGCCAGCTCCCTATGGTCGAGGTGGGCCTCCTGGTGGTGGTGGTGGTAAAGCCTCAAAGCGTCCCCCCCCCACCTGCTACTCGGCCAGCTCCCCTGCCTCATCTGCCTACTCTCAGTGGACCGCCACGGTCGACCCTCTTCCTCTGCCTGGGTGGCCCCTCAACCGTTTGCTGCTCCTCTGCACGGAGGGTCAGGTAGTCACGAGCCATGTGGCCCTGCCCGCCGCATGCGTAGCACTGCCTACTCCTCGGAAGTCTGGATCTGCGCCCTATGCCCCGCACCTCTAAGCCAGTGTCATGAGGTCATCTTCCTGGTGGTCCATTCATCCTAGACCCTTGTGTCATCCACCGACTGCCAACTGCAGACGACTATGCTACGTGCTGCCCTGCAGTAGGTCTCACTGCTGGCATAGGCTCGGAAAGAAAGATCTCTATAATAAGAGCTCACTCCAGTACTCCTGCCTATATCAGAATACTGAGGGAGATCATCGATGCCTTGATCTCATGCCTCAGTCCCTGCTCAAAGGTCCGGGCCCAGAATAATGGGTCTCGTACCATGTCCGTCGAATAACGCGAGAAATCGGTAAATCTCACCGAGTACTGGGCGACCGTCATACTGCCCTACCGCAGCTGTAAAATCTCCTAGATGCACACCACATGGAGGGTGGCTGGGATGAATTCCGAGCGGAAGAGTCTCTCAAAGTCTGTCCAGAGGAGTGATGCCTCGTCGTTCACCTGGAGCATCAAGCTCCACCATCTACCTGCTATCGCGTGCAGGAGGCTCGCTGCGAGGTTCACCATGAGGTCAGTTGGGTCCCCACTAACCTGAAAACTCTCACAACCGCCTCCAACCAATCCTCGGCTGCCTGAGGGTCCATCTCCCTGCAGAACCTGGGTGGTCTCTGACACTGAAACTCATGGAGTGCACTACGGTGACCTGTACTATCAACGACTGGGGATGGTAGCATCGGTGGCTCGGCGGGTAGAGGTACCGCTGGTGCCTCTGCTGTCAAAGGGCCCTGCATCGAGGCCTCGTCGCTCGGTGGGTTGTCGTCTCGCTCAATACTCGGAACCCTAGATGGCTGCCATCATGGGGCCATACTGAAAGAAACAAGTGTGCCATGGTCAAAACAGTATACCTGGTGAGGTGACAAAAAGTAATCATAAAGAAAACTTTTGAAACACACATGCAATAAATGTTTTCGTGCATTGAGTCAGAAATCAGAAGTAAGGGTCCTGGTGTATGGATACGTCGGCCGCTGCACCAACACTGGACTCCCTGGATTGATAACCATACTCAATACCCTTAACACTATTGCTTCACATAGAAGAAAGATCAGAGTCCTGAGTTCTACGGTAGAACCGAACTCCTCTGATACCAATTTGTCACGACCCGTCCTCGGGACCCGTGCCGTGACTATCCCATGCCTTCCTCACATAGGCCAGGGGCTGGCGACTAGCACCAAGGCGTAAATCCCGACAAAAGGGGAAGGCATTGCCTTTATAAAGTAAACATACACCACAGCCTAAGCAATCAGAAGTAAACACTAAGTAAACTGGGTACAAAAAGTAGTGTGGAAAAGTAAGTGGGCCAGAATACAAACCCAAACTGAAAGCAAAGTACAACTGGAAAGAAAGTACAACAACTGAAAGTAAAGCAGCAACGTCGAGCCATCCACTGGAAGTCCCACCTGAAGGGTGGGTACAGATAGCCTCCTCAGCTCCTCGAGTCCGGCCATCCGCTCCATGTACGTCCCACCTGGTGGTACACCTCCAAGTACCAACTTACACCATAAGCCTCAACCACGATCAGTGTTGTCTGTCGTCTGCATCCAACACAACGTAGTGCGGGCATAGCCCATGCAGGGGTGAGTATACGCTACTCAGTAGGGACCCTAAGACCCCCGAAGGTCTCCCAGAATCCACAAAAGGTATTCCACAGAGGAAAGATACAATTACAAAGTAACATCCAACACTACATAGGTATATGCCCATACATATACCTAATTCTTCAATTATTGTTATGCTCCAACATCTGAGCCCAAGTTCGATCACGTCCACATAGAAGTACGACCAAATCCACACAGGATAACACAACCCAATCCACATAGAAAAGAAATTAAATCAGATCAGAGATATTGATTGAAGCCAAGACTCAGCTCACACAGGTATACTTCTTCATAAGGTGATAGAGATGATCAGATATAGCCACTGATTCATATAAGCTGGGACCCACATAGGATACAGACCAGCTACTCCGCCAGACCCGCGTAGGATAGCAAGAACAAAGTTAGACACTGCCAGACCCATGTAGGATACAAGAAAAGTAGTCATTGCAATCGAACCCATAGAGGATTTCAGTACGGTCTTCATCGCTGCCGAACCCACATAGAATTTCAGTGCAGTCTTCATCATCGTCGAACCGATATAGGATTTTAGTACGGTCTTCATCACTGCCGAACCCACATAAGATTTCAGTGCAGTCTTCATCGCCGTCGAACCCACATAGGATTTCAGTACGGTCTTCATCGCTGTCGAACCCACATATGATTTCCGTGTAGTCTTTATCTCCATCAAACCCATATAGGATTTCAGTACGGTCTTCACCACTTTCGAACCCACATAGGATTTTAGTGCAGTCTTCATCGCAGTCGCAGCCAGCTCTAGGGTTCCCGCACACAACATGCTCGTTCCAGGAGGGTCTAATCCATGAGCCAAGGGGTCGATAAATCCACTGACACATAGTCCGGAGTTGATGTATCCCAAAGTTCTGTCTCGATAGAAGAAACTCAACGTGACAGACAACGCGTCAATCGGACGCCCGGTCTGAGAGTTATTGGCCTTTTCGTTCTAGGGGCCCGGTTGGTTTTTAAGTCAAAAGCAACCCTACCACACTCCAACTACATCCAAACCTCGAGCGAAGTAATCCAAAAGGTCTGTCTCACTAAGAGGAATCCAACAAAGTCGAGAGAACGTCAATCGGACGTCCGTAGCTCTTGTTATAAGCATTTCCGCTCCAAGGGCCCGATTGGTTTCATGTTCGAACCAACCCGGCCATACAAAAAATTCTCCGAAACCTTGAGGGTAATATGCCAAAACGACCGCCTGGATCCAAGGATCACAATGCAACTGAATGTGTGTCGATCGGAGGTCTGTAGCCCAAGATACGGGCGTTTGAACGGAACTGTCCGGAAATAGGGGGTTTTGGGCCCGGACCGACCCGACCCAAGACCCCCTAGGTCGGCCTGAACTGGGGCGACCCGAACCGGATCCGGGTATGACCATTAGGGTGCGGCCCGGCCCGGTGGGCATGGTCCAGCCCGGCGCGGCCTGTGAGGACTGGCCCGGTGCGGCCGGTCTGGCCTGGGGCGGCTCGGCGCTGGCCGAGCGGGGTCAGCTCGATGCTGGCCGAGCAGACGCGGAAGGGGGCGGCTGCCCCCTTGATTGAATTCACGGCCCCACGTGGGGGTTTCTCCCTTCAGGAAACGGACACGGTGCTGGGATTCGCGTCTCCCCCGAGTCCCGCGCGGCCGCGGGACCGCTCGCCTGCCGCTACAGCTTCAGCCGCGACGGTCCCTCCTGGGGGCGTGCCGGCGACCTGCACCGCCGGTGTAATCTGCGGGCCACTGGAGTTGCTCCGGTGGTCCGTTTTCAAAACCGTCGGCACCGGTGTTCATCTCAGGTCCCATACTTTACTACTGAATCATCAAACCACCTCTGTGGCCCGTTCCGTCATCACCCATCGATCCGCAATCAAATAAACAATCTGCGGAGTCTTTAAATAGCCTCAATGGTGCGGCGTGTAGACGTCGCTCTTCTTTTCCCGTTCTTCATTGTTTCCGCGCGGTGCCATTGAACCGTGCCACCTTTGCTCGTACCGCAACAAGTAAAATCATCAAAGGGGAAGGATGGTCGGCCATGTTCGTGCGGTCTGACCTCCTCCCATTATTACGAAAACAGGCGGCCCAAATAGAAGTCGATGAACGACAAAGAAATAATTCACGGGTAAAAAAATTAACCACTACCTCAAGGTGTCGTCAAACGAAGGTTCATCGCGGAAAAGGGATGTCGCGGAAGACGGCATCGCGGAAGAGGATCGTCGGCGTCACGGTACACGGCGTCGTGAGGAACAGGATCATCGGCATCGCGGTACACGGCGTCGCGTCGTTGATCTCCGAGGAACTTTCATTCTTCGTCGTCTTTCATTGGAGGCTGGTGTTCTTCATCGTTCTTCGCGTTCTTCAATGTGGAAGGACGTTCTTCAAGACTCGAGTAATTTATCCCCAATCTTCTCGCACAACACAACAACAAAAAAAATAAAATAAGGCTTTGCCTTATTTTATTTCTCATGCCAACTGTTTTTTTTTTGAAATTCAAAAATAGATCACAATTTAATTATCGAGCGTCGTCCAATTAATGAGGCGTTTAATAATCCAATTAAACATGAGAGTTGACATGGCATTTAAGAGGGGGTGAGGTTGAGTTACCATATTAATTGCACGTGGGAGGAAAAAAGGAAATAAAGGGGGTGGGGATCGTGTGGGCCCCACTCCACTAATATCCTACCTAGGGTAGTTAGGAACTAGTGGGTCCTACCCCAACCTCCAAGCATAGGTTTAAGCTACCTTGAATAAAAATAAAATTGGTTGCAAAAATTTTATTTTTATTCTTTAGTTAACCCAATTAAATAATAACCTCACCCAAGAAAACAGAACTCCAGAAAAGATGTTCTTAAGAAATTACCGGTGATGCGGTTCCATCGGTGCCCTCATATTTCTATTCTGAGCACCTGTTAAAAAGTTAGGAAAACCCGCTCGTTCCTTTACTGAACGTACCCGAGCTAAACTTTGGAAAATTATTCCAGGCACACCGGTCCTCGGAATTAGGTGGCGTAAGAAACCGTGTTCTTGTAAAATCCCAAAGAAAATTATGACAAAAAATTCCCTTGAATTTTACGGGTCTTTACAAAAAGAGTACCCCTACATGCCCCACGTGGAAAATAAAAACTGTAAGAGTAGTTATGTTCCTAAATATATGGATGACTATACCCACTCATATATGTTAGATGAAACATAATCATACATATAATTATGTAGATATTGTGGAATCACCTACTTGGTAAAACAATAATCCCACACATCGAACATTGTTGTTCGATTCGACTAAAACTAAAGAAATACAAAAACTAGAGAAATAAATTAAAATTTAGATTTTATTAAGTAATTATAATAGAAATGAATAAAATATGAAAAACAATATAGGATGATAAAATTTACCCATTATGACTCCTTGTTAAATATGACTCAAATAATAACTAAAAATGATGAATATCCCACTTAGGGAAGATTATAGAATGAAAGAGATTAAGGGGAAAATGTCCTTGTGTGTATGATAAAAAATAACAAGGAACATCTCATTTTGGTTAAAATTTAATCAATTTAAATTAATTTAATGAAAAACCAAAAAATTAAACAAGGTGGATTATAGAATGAAATATTGGTTTATGATGTAATTCCCCTAAACAAGGTCACCTAGAAGTGTGACCTCAATGATTAGAGTAAAATGCTTTACTCAAGGGATGATCCTAGATCCTAGCCCTAAATAACTCATGGTGTAGGAACTAAACCTCATGAAAAAATGAATCTCACAAAGGAAACCTATAAACCTAACTCCACTACCCAGGGTAATCTTATGACACACCCCTCTACCAAATGCCTATTTTTGAAATTTTATCTGTTGCACCATGTTCCAAAACTAGTCCATTTTTTATCATACAATACAAGTCTCTACACTTTATTTTTAATTTTGTATTAAATGAAAAAATTCCTGAAAATAAATTTTTATTTTACTCAACTACTTTCCGTACAATAATATCATTGGTTTGTACCATGACCCACTTCAAATAATTTTTTTTAATCTTACATAACCATTGATCACACCATAATACCCTTGTCTATGGAATGACCCTTAACCTGTTGTAGAATTTTGGACTAAAATATTTTTAAAACCATAAAAAATATTTCAAAATCATTCACCAAACCTTTTGAATGCTGAAAATATACCAATTATACTTGAATAAGACATACAAAGACTGAAATTTCCTCACTTGAATACCATTTTTGCCACATCAATATTAATTCTCTTTCCTGGTTAAATGTTTATTTGACCAAATATGCTTTAGATTGACTCTATAAAATCCTAATAATGCGATGATCCACCCATACCCTAGAAGGGGGGTGGGTGATATATCTATAAACATCTAGTAATTTTATTAATAAATAGTTCCCCCATCAGAGCTCCTAGATCAATAGACTGGATCACCCAAAGCAAACTTACTCAAATATGATGATTCAGAAAAAGTTTTGGTGACCCTTATACCTACCCATATCATTAGTACACCTTAATTCATGTTTTATTATAGAATTTTACACATCATACAGTCCTATAAGAACATGAATCAAATTTTATTTGGTAAATTATGTAAATTTCATAACAACTTGCAATAAAAATACAATGACAATACTGAAAACTTATGTAACATGCTCCAAGAATTCCATTATTCTTATAAAATATAAGGAATAACCTAGGGATGTATATTAAAAATTGGTGGGATATGAATTTGAGTAATGGAAAATTAAAACCATAGTATGATGTAAATTATTACTTGTGATCCAAGATTCATATCAAGGTAACATAAGATGGGTTTGAATCATAATCTTTAACAATAAAGCATGATACGAACAACATAAAACCAAAGATCATAAAGATAATTTAGGTCTATAAACCAATAAAAAGGGACATAAATTTCTTAATATAACATACCATTCACCATTAATGGAATCCCATTAGATGAAATCATTACCCAATGCATTGGAGGGATATATAATTTTTCTCTCACCTGTCACATTCTTATCATGTACATGCATAAGTGTTCCACATAGATCATATAAAATAAAAATATATTTCAATAATATTTTTCCAATGATTAATTAATATAGTTACACAAATGGAATTCCACAATAAATTGGAGATAGGTACATAATGGTGAATACCATTTAGTGGAAATGGGAATGGGTAATCACTATGCAAATTTTTGGCATGTAAAATCGCAAGATAATTTCAGAAGTATAACACGTGTATATAAAGGTTTATAGAAAGGTTGATTGATAGAAAATGGTATCTATAATTACATTGTAATTATAATTAAATTAAACGATATGTACAAATACATATCCCAAAATGAAAAATTGTAAATGAAATGGCTTGTCATTAAGAAGGTTCATGAATAATGTTGAGAAGGATAGTATCCCTTATCATGAAAAGATTAATCTAAAAGCATGGGTGCAGCCTGTTAGTAGTATGTGGTAAAATTGGGATGAATATAGAGATGTTAATGAAGAGTAATATCATTCTCCAAGAGTTTTTAGTGTAGAGTAATTGATGTTTGTGTGGGTTTATATAGAATAAAAGAAGATAATTCTTTATTAATTTTTAAATATAGGTTTCAGTCTCTATGTGACAAAGTAATCAAAACCATAAGTCTTACCATGGTTTTCCAATGTATTTAGAAAAATTAGAGTTATTTTCATTATTTTATATTTTGAAGGACCAAAAACATAAAAATAATTCACTTAGTAATGTGTAAGTGAGTCATGATTATAAATAATTGATTTTAAAACATTAAAATATAATATTGGTTTGGTGGGATTAATAAAGGTTTTACGAGTTTAATAAAATAATACCAAAGAAATATTATTTTAAATTATAATTGTAGTAGTATATACCTTTTATGTAATATTTTATGCCACTCTTTTATCATTATGTACCATAATACATACCATGTATTTTTACTAAATTTAATTTTTACACAAAAACTAGAATGTCATATAAAATTATGAAAAATTTTCCATTGGATAATTTAAAAATTATGATTTAAAAAATAATAATAATTTAATAAAACAATTATATAAATATAAAAATTTACACTTTTAAATCAAAAATATTTTTTTTGAAAAATACTAGTTTTATGACAGAAATAGTTTTCCGAACCTTATAAAAATTACATTTTATATCATAAAATCATATAATAAATTATAAATAATTTTTTTATAATAAATAATATTTTATTAAAATATAATTTATTTCCAAAATTATTAAATTCATCCAAATATTATCTTGATTGAAAATATATATTTCCCAAAAATAAAATTTTTCTTTCTCTGTATAAAAATATTTTCTTATTAAATTCTTTATTTAATAATTTAAAAAGTAATATTATAAAGTTATAAATATGATAAATGGTTTATCAAAAATAAAATATAAAAATTCATTCTATTATTATATATATACATAACCCTTTATTAAACCAACAAATTCCCTAAGGGTAAGGTGGGTGATTGTGAGATTTTCGAGGTATGGTTTGGAAAACATGGTTTGGGATGTGAACTATATTTTTATAAAACTATACCACAAATGGTTTCATTTTTTATTTAGTTTTTCAAAATAAAAATGGGTTTTTAAATTGAAAATATTAGTGATGGTTTCTCCCTCAAATTCTCTGATAAATACTCTTCCGAGGGTATAACCCTACTGGTTGAGGCCATCGCTTCTTCAGTCTGTGTCAACTAGAATTTATCATAACCATTAATATAATAATATCAATGGAAACTATAAAATGTCTATATTATGAAAGGTTATTATGCTTAATGATATTTTAAATCTCTTATACTTTAACTATCCAAAAAAACCAATGTAGTTCATGTGTGTTCTATAATTCGATTACTTGATAATTCATTTATATATTAAAAAATATAATTTTTTTTATAAAAATGTGGGTAATTACACACTTCCCAAACTAAATAAAATTTCCCTTAAAATTTTCATTAGTACACAAAAAATAGTGAGGGTACTTATGTGTTATCCCATTTTCTGATTCTCAAGTCACTTCCTCAAACTTTTGGTTCTGACACAACAATTTGACAACGTATGTTTTCTTATTTTGTAGAATTTTTTATGTATGATCAAACATCTTCAGTGAATCCTCATTTTAGAATAGATTATTCAATAATGATACCATAATCAGATTTAGTACTTGTGATGGGTCTGTTATGTACTTCCACAAGAGGGATACATGGAAAAAATATTGTACTTGTGACATGTTATGTGTGAGCGCAAGTCAATAGTCCACCACTATGAGAAGATCAAGGATCTGAAATGGGTTGATGTATCTAGGACTAAGTTTTCAATTCTTACAAAAAAAGGACATTATTCCATGGTGATATATGAAAAAACACTTTATCTCTAAACTCAAACTCTTGGTCTCCTAGATGATTGTATTCATAGAATTTCATTGATCATTGTGGGAATTTACTAATTTTTTGAATGGTTTTATCCTTACCTTTAATATATTAAATAATATCATGTCCCACTATCCTTGTATCTTCAAATTCAACCCATCATGTTGGATCCCGACACCTATTCCCATAATAGTCTCATAATGTTCCATTTGAATGCTATAATGGAAAATTTTATTATATGACAAATCCAATAGGGGAAGGTGTTGATCCCAAAATCCTTGAAAATATTTTGAACATGATCTAAGAATATAATCTGGAGTTTGAATGGTTAATTCTGACTAACCACGCTTCAGATGGTTATAAGGAGTGTCTATGATCAATTCCATATCCAACACTTTCTAAAGGATTCTCTATAACCTCAAGAAAAAAAATAGATATTGATTAATAATAGATAGTGATATTAAATATAGTATACCGCTTCACTTATGAATATATTTGAGAGTTGTTCAAGAGATAAATATTCTTTGATATCAATTAAATGTTCCATATTTGTAAGGTGACCTACTACCACCTAGATATAATCATTGACTTTATGTGTCCTAAGTATACCTATGATGAAATCTATGTTTATGTTTTCCCATATCCATAATGGTATGAGAAATATTATCATTATACCATTAGAAATATATCAATTTGCCTTGACTTGTTGGTATACTAATCATGGAGATACAAATTTTTTGATCTACCTCTTCATTTATCCCACCAGAATTTTTGCTACAAATATCTATACATGTTAGTTATTGTAATATGAATAGATAAGGATGATCTATTAACATCATCTTGAATGTCCCTCTCCATTTCATGTTTTTATGCGACACATATCCAGGTTTCAAACCTTATAACTCCATATTCCTCAAATATGATCTCCAAAATATTCCATGCATTAATCTATACCAACTCATCATCATTCTAGGCCTCGATGATTCTATCACGAATGAATGTTTGAATAGATATTTGAGTAAGTTTGGATGAATAAACTTTTGTTTTTCACATATACATCCCTTTAATGTATAATAAGATTGGATCCCTTAGAATCCCCATCATGGATAGGGTTTCATGATCCATTCTACATACATAATCTTCCACTTTGTTTTCTTTCATAGGATGGTAAAAGATTGAACAATCCTAATCATTGATAATCCCTAACCACTTTCATTGGTTCATATTATGCTCTTATTTGTTGAAATTATACTTGATAATTTTATGATCCATATATATTCCACACTATTATTTTTAGAGATAATGTCACCAAATATTCAATGCGAGGATCACTGTTTCCATTTTGAGATCATGCATTGGGCAGTTCAACTCATGGATATTCAATTGGTCAGATAAATAGGATATCACATTATTATATTCCATGAGTACAAAAAATAATCCATTTTTGAGGCATCACTTTAGATTATAAATCCTTCACCACTAGTGGGTAATGTGAGCACACATTTAGATATTTTCCTCTTATTTATATTTTAAAGGACTTCATTGAATTAATCTGTCCAGAAAAATAGGATTCCCTTTAATGTTACCATTGTTAGTGTGCTCAAACATCTAGAGAAGTTTTTCAAAATTTGATGATAATACCCAGCTAATCCAAGGAAAAATATATATTTATGTCACAAATGTTATTCTGGGACATCCTTCAATTTCCTTTATATTTGAAGGACCCCAAAATATCCTATTTTGGGGGATAAAACTCCCAATAAAGTTACATGATCCAAACAAAACTCACAGTTACAATAATTTTTATAAAACTCTTTCTTCCACAAGGTATTCAATATAGAATTTAAATTATTCTCATGTTCTTTGATTATATTAGAGTAGACAAGAATATAATCCATATATACTTTAATAAATTTCGTGATACAATCCATAAAAAATATATTTATTAATTACATGAATATTTATAGGGAATTAGTGAGAAAAAATAGAATTTTTATGAAATATTAGTGATTGTACCTTGTGAGAAAAGTATTTTTGTGGATATCATTCTTATTTACCATCACATGATAGTATCCTAACTAATTATCCAACTTAGAGAGGTATTTTTCTCCCCATAGAAGATTGTAAAGGTAATAAATCTATAGAAGAATATAAATATTCTTTATCATGATCTTTTTCAAATCATAATAATCAATCAAGAGTCACATTGACCCATCCTTCTTCTTGAGGAAGAGGATAGATTAACCCCATGGTAAAGAAAATGGGGCATATAATTTTTTTTCATATTATTCTATAATTGTATCTTCAGCTTTGAAAGTTAAACAATTAACATTATATATATAGTAATGGATATTTTAAAATATATACAAATGAGTTTGATCGAGAAATCAACCTCAATATTATTAGTTAGAAGAAACAATTCTTTTGAAATCACATCTGCGAATTCCCTTATCATGTCATTCCATCAAGGATGATATTTTATTTAGTCTGAATAATTTGAGATATATATGCTTTCTCACAAGGTAATAATATCCATACCTGATATATTGGTATTAGATAAGATTCATCATACCTCTTTTAATTATATATAATAATAGAGAGATTTGGGATGTGAAGGGTGATTTCTATCTCTCAGTAATTTATGTTGGGTCTATACAGGGAAATATAATCCCTTCTCATAATAGAATCCAATTATGCTAAGGTCTGTATCACATCTTCTATCATGAAATTCAACCCCAAAATTTGGATAGGGTATGAGTTATATTATTGGGATGAAACATTTGACCCATCTTCTATCTCCACTGATCATTCGACTTCAATGTTTTAAGGTAGTTTCTGAATAGTTATTGTTAACATGTGTGATATATAAGAATATGTTGAACTAAAATAAAATAGTACATTCCTTGAATTAATAACGAGAGTACCTATCACTACTTCATTCTCATGATCCACCTCAATAGTTGTGATAGAATATACTCTCCCTTTCTCTCTAGTACTTTTAGGCTGTTGTCATTAGTTATCATTGATAAACCTTGGCTTAGTTCATTTATCCAACTATTTTATTTTTTCCTTTTAGTTGAAACACTAGAATACATACCAATTTTTACTAGATAATTCCTTTGTTCCATCAAAATAGTGGTTTTCTCTCATTGGAAAACTGAAGCTCAGTTCCATTCCTTCATTTATATGAAGAATTTACTTTTCCCTTTATAGAAATTTTCAGTATGCTTCTTCCCATGAATTTGACATGTGGGATGATTGACTTTCTCACAACTAAGATATTTGTTCCATCACATCACCGAAATTAAAATACATTATATTCTTATTTTAACTAGTACCAAGAAACCCTTGATATTCTAAAATATCTATTTTAAAATTTAGGGAACATCATAAAATTTCCTTATAACTTTCAATGTATTGAATAACCAATTTTGTTTGTAGAGACATCTTTAACCCACAAGAGACGCTGTCAATATTACTTTCGAGGGTAATGAAAATGCCAATGGAATATTGTCCATGTATTGTGATGTTTTCGTCATACATATTAATGTATTTTTCATCCTTTTTATTTAGGATGATCAAATCCCTCTATATTTTTAGTCAGATTGTGAGATGAATATATTTTTTGAAAACAAATTCCATAATTCCTTCCATTCCATCACTTCAATATCCTCCTCAATAATTTTATTTTTCACCAATATCTACCGTTTATCATTTTCTCCATCTATACTATAATTAGATAGCTCAAACATCATTTTCTCAAATCATTTAAGGAAAGAGAATATCATTTCAATGGAGTTCATCCATTTCTTAGAAAATAAGAGGTCAAAATATTCCCAGAAATTCAGAGGCCATTATCCTATAAAGATCTCATTTTAAACATTCACATTCATAGGGGGATTCATACATTCCTCTGGATTTAGTTTTCTATTAAAAACTTGATTCAGTTGAGATATATTTATCATAATGTTCAAAAATCAGGCTCCAATCAATTTGGGAATCTCATTTGGGCCATAATCAAATATCATTTATAATTTGTGTTGACTCGGTTCCTCCTATTTATGGGAATAAATTTTAAATAAAGGGAAAATTATGGTTGATAAGTTTTTAACTGTTAAATAGATAAATAGAAAACCATGAACATTAATGAGATATCACATAAACAAAATATATTATTTAACCTATGAATTTATTAGGTTAAATTAATGTTATCCATGATCTATTTCCTAACACAAAATACTATGTGCATTTTTGTTCCCTTAAAAATGGTTTGCAAGGATCATGTGAATTTAGTAAATCATATCCTCTGGGATTGTCAAACATGGCGTGAAAGAAGGCGCATTTTTATGCATTAGGTGAATATTCAGTTTATCTTAATGCTCCCTTTTTAGGGTTAATACCACTAGGTATATCTATAAGAGATCCACATATACTTTTAGTATCCATACAAGGATGTATTTTCATATAAATTTATTACTCTATACGTTACAATTTTTTTGGATGTTTTCCTATTTTTAGTATTATCCACATGGGGTTCAATAGAGTTTTGTAATAAAAATTCAAATAATGACTATAATTTTCTTTGATACCAACTATGAGAACCTATTTATTTAATACACCTTAATTAATGATTTCTTACATGAAGGTATACATTATACAATACTAGACAATCTTGAATCCCAGTTTTATTGGGAAATTAGGTACATAGAATAACAACACCTAATAAGAACAAAACAAAATTGTTGAAAAATTCCTTGACATGCACCAAAATATCCACCATTCTTTTAAAACTTCTTGGGATAACTTAGGGACATATTGAAGAAAGGGGTGAGTTATAAATCTGAATAAGAGAATAATAAAATAATATCACGAGTTAATGTAGTAAATGTAATCAATAAGGAATATCAAGGTAATATAAGTGGGGTGAGAATCATAATATTTAACAATGAGGCATGATAGAATATGATATCATAAGGGAAACATATAAATGTTGAAACAACAGAAAACATGAAGTCATAAATATATTCCAATGATTTCTACCATAAAAACACAAAACAATGCACTTAAGATAACCTCATGTTCACTATACATGACATTTCATGTGATAAAAACATTACCAAATCCATTTGAGGTCTATATAATTCAAATCCCACCCATCACATTAATATCATTTACATGCTTAAGATTTCCACATAGATCAAAAAACATAAGATTGTATTTCATCACATTTAATAAAATTATTAAATAGTATTGTATAGAAACATATAATTCAATCAATGGAAGATAGGTAAATCTAGGTGAATATAGTTTAGCAGAAATTGGGATGTGTATTTAGTACACAAATGTTTGGCATGAAAAATCATAGGATAGTTCTAGCAGAATAACATGCGTACATAAAGGTTTATAGAAGGGGTGAATGAGATAGAAGGGGATATTAACTACTTAGTAATCATAAATAAAATAGTTGGGATGTATACAGATATAACCAAATTTAATCAATTGGAAATCAAAAGTAATGAAATAAATAATTTTCTCTAATAAAGAGGATATGGAGGGGATCCCTTACATTGAGAGGATGCTTCTAAAAGCATGGAAGAATATTATTAAGAGTTTGTATGAAAATGTTTAGGGTTATATAAAGTTAAATTAAAAGTAGTATATTTCTAAAATGGTTTTTAGTGAATTGAAATGAAAATTTAGGTCTGTTCATATAGAAAAAGGGAGGATAAATCTTTATTAATTTTGAAACATAGGTTTTGGAATCAATATGATAATGTACTGAGAAGAACAAAACATACGATTGTTTTTACCATGGTATCTACCAATGAGGTGTGGTTTTAATTATTTTTGGAGTTTTATAACAAAACATTGAAATATATTTCACTTGGTTATGTGGATGTGATTCATGTTTATAAAGAATCTATTTTAAAACAGTCAAATATAATATATTTTTGGAGGATTCCTTAAGGGTTTTAAAAAAACTCAAGACACATTATTTTAAAGGAGAAAAATATTTTTGTTCTTTTATAACTTTTATGTAATATATTACATCACTCTTGGGTTATTATAGTATCGTTATACATATAGTGCATTTATACCATATTAAAGTTTAACCTGAAATTTTTTATTTCTCAAGAAATTATGAAAAATTGATATTTGGAAAATTTCTATGTGCTGATTTAAAATATAACTTTTTTAATTAAAATAAACTTATAAATATAAGAATATAAATTTATAAATAAAAAATCCCTATTCATTGAAAAATATTGTGTTTTTTTGAAAATAACAGTTTTCTAACCCTTATAAAAATTACATTTTACGTAATAAAATTATATTATCAATTTAATTTTTAATAAATATTATTTAATAATAATATTTTATCACTAATGTAATTTATATCAGAAATTTTAAAATTCCTAAAATGTGTGGTTTAATTGAAACTATATATTTCTTAAACATATAATTTCGCTTTCATTGTGTCAAAATATAATTTTTATAAAATTAAATATTTAATCACTTAAAAATTAATATTAAAATGAGATAAATATAATAATGTTTTTTATTAAAAAAATATAATAAATCATACTATTAAGGTCTAGAGATATAAATTTTTATTACACCCATAAATTCCCCAAGGTTAAGGCATGTAATGTTATTATTTTTATGGGGTGGTTCAACAAAAATGGTTTGGCCTATGATATTAAGGAGCTCAAACTTCTCCCATAAATGGTTTCAATCAAGTTTAGTTATTGAATATTGGATTGGGAATTATCATGGGAAATTTCAGTGTTGTTATATCCCTCATCAGCTTAGACAAATGGCCATTATATGGTATGATCCTACTAGTCGAGCCCACAAACTCTTCCATCTATGTCAATTAGACTTTATAATAACCCTTAATATAATAATATTAATGGTTACTTTACAATTACTATATTATAAACAATTATGATTCCTAATGGTCTTCAAAATATAAGAAAATATAACTATCCCAAATAACCAAAGTGGTGCATGATTTTACTTTAACTAGATTACTTAATATATCATTTTTTCATTTAGAATTTGAATTTTATTAATAAAATTTCATGTCATTAAAATAATACCAATAGAGTATTCTCATCTCTTACTTCCTAATTCTTAATTAGTGGCTATCTTAATTTCTATCATTGTTCAAAACATCAAATCCTTGGATAAGTAGTAAGGAGAAATGTGTCCCACTACACACCCAAGTCCCATATGGGTTATAATACACATTAATTCACCCTTATGTGCAACATAGTTACTTTCATTGTTCGATTCAAAATATATGTTTCGTCCACATCATCAGTCATCAAATAGTTCTCACAAATAAATTTTGTAATTTTCCACAAACTTTTTTTAACAAAGTGGTATAATTTATTATTGATTTTTAATAACCAAAAAACTCTACATAACCATTTTATCAATCATATAAAGTTAGATTCTAGTCATGTGAACTTACATGCTAAATATGGTGCATGTAAACATGCCCTCTTGGAACCCTAGTCAAGGAGTATGTTAATATATAATAAACCATACATAACATTATTTAAAATAATATGATTTTAATACTTAGAGATAAACAATAGAAATCCCAATAGCTGGTAAAATGGAATTTCCATCACTTGAATATGTCCCAAATATTAAAAAAACCAATGGTTTCCCTAAATAAGTCATGTATTTTTGGGTATATGTACAATATTATATGAAAACAGAAAAATATAAACATAATACACCTCACATCATTTAGTACTAAGTATGTCACGAATATGAGTAAATCATTCTTCTTCAAATAGTGCAAGCATGTGGGACAGAGGATCCCATTGTCCACAAACATCATAAAAGAGGTGATTCCGCTCATATTTAACCCCTATAATTATCATAATTCAAATAATAGGTTGAAAAATATATATCCTATACATACCCATCACATCCATGATACTTGTTCAAGATGTATATACCCAGTCAGTACATTCGACATACATATGAAACATTAGGCATGTTTCTTATCTACATAAACTCATTTCATGTTAGATTCCAAGTTAATATGTAATGCCCCGAACCTAGTTTTCAAGAGTCGGTGCCTTATAAAATTACATCAGAATTATTACTAGGAACTAAATCCTAAATGACCATGTAGTTTAGTAGTTTTGGAAAACTAGATACACACTTAGGATCAACATGAAAACTTGAAATGAAATGAAACATAAAAGTTTTATTGGGAACATCCACAACCCTAAGTTTATCTCGACCGGCCATTCATAAAAAACTTATTCATGCCTTTAGAAAATGAAACAGAAAAAAGGGGTGATGTCAGATGCTCTGTAAGGGTAAGAAATATAGCATAACATTTCATAAACATAAACAATAGGCATGGTGAATAGCTAAAAGCACATGCCTTTTCAAATATACATGAACATAATATGGGAGGAATACACGATGAGTAAACATTTCCATAATAAATAACAGTCATGGGTATTCTACTAGTCGAATAACCACATGAACTTTTAATTACTAGTTTCATAAAAAGGGAATGCATAATTCAGGACATCATAGTCATACCATCAAGCCCTTTTTCCAACACCAAAATAACCCTTTTGTCAATGCCTCATGCCAAGACTGTAGTTTGTCCCATGAGACCTATTGATGCACCGAGGGGCAATAGAATACTCCACCCAAAACATACTAAGTCTAATGATTTCCTATTATGAATGGGGATAAACCTAAACAACCTATAAGTTCATATTGAAACTAACATATGAAATGTAAATAACTTTCCCTATACATTAAACATAAACACTTACCATTCGAAGTAAATTGGTAAATGGTATCAAGATATAAAATCCATATTAAAACTAATCAGAATCAATTCAACAACATATTGTATATGATATCATAATATATAAACCTATATGAAAAACAATACTCTGCAATGGATGTTGGCATAAGTAAAGATACTTTTAAATGAGGCCATTGATAAATTCTTGAGCAAATAATCCTTAAACATTCCAAAATGTCCCATACCACCTTGAAACATTAAAATAATAATCACTTAGAATTTATTGAGTATAATAAGACTCCTGATATGATATAACAAGGGGAATTACATACACCACATGCAAGGAATACGTTCTTAACAAGGCATATATCTCATAAAAGTTAAAGTGAGGTGAGAAAAATCTACTTTACTTTGGAAATAAGAGTTCTTTTTGGAAAATCATTTTTATTTGTCATAAATCTGGTTTTAAAAATGTATCTCCCATTAAATAAAAGTTAAGTACATTGATATTACATTTAAGGAATAAATGATGTCCTAATTAAGTGAAATCATGTAAAACATTTTCTTAAAGAAGCTTTAAAATTAAAATATTTTAGTGTGGATTAAGGAATTCATTAAAGGGATTTTAATGTTCCGAGGAATGTCAGCTTCCATAAAACCATAAATTAACCAAAATATATTTTCATGTAAAAATATCTGATTTTAGAAAGATAAATATCTCTTAAAAAATATTATATATTGAACTTAAAAATAGGTACGAATTCGAGAAGTTCCTTGAATAGGGAATTCATTTCGGAAGAATTTTTAAATGATTCTTTTAAAAAAATTAACTCCCCATAAAATGAAGAAGGATTATGTTTGGTAAAAACATATAGAACATTAATAAATAATTTATTATGAGTACATAAGAATAAATAAAAAATTCTTTAAGGTGATTCGAGAATAAAAGCAACCCGAATAAAAATGAATGTTCAGGTAGAAAATAATTACAACCTTTTAATCAACTAAATTGTATGCCCAAAAATTAATAATAATCAAATGATACATTTAATATCATGAAAATAAATATATTAATGATATGAAACATCAATGACAGGTATGGATACACCATACACAAGTTATATAAGTGAATACTGAATATCTCACAAAAATGAAAGTGAGATGAAGAAACCCCTTACCTTAAGTCCTATGGTGTTCTTCTCATGATCTTAATGACTTGAATAGTAATATTAATGTTCATAAATTAATAATTAAAGAACCTAATAAAAATTTAATTTATTTATTATAACCTTATTAGGTTTATTCCTAGCCTTTTTATGGGATAAGAGATTTAATTTCATTGTTTGTGAGTGTTTTCTTCCTTGGTTTTCATGATCAGTTTACTTATATACAAGAGTGGCGAATCATGTAAAATGAGGATTTTTTTCCAGAATTAAAGTTATATGTTATTATTGAACATACATATGGTTACATGGTTGTAAATTTCCTTTGGTTACATGGAGTGAAGATGAATCATTATGTAAATTATTTAATGATAGTCGTTTAGATTAATTGGCAGTTTTTTTAACGTGAAAAAATCATTTTTAATAAAAAACATATTTAAAAAAAGATTCTAAAACCATAAAGCAGACATAATAAATGTATTATAGTATATTTCAACCGTAATAATGGTTTCATGAGCATAATTTAAGATGGTAATAGAAATTGAAGGCCCATCATCCTTGAATGTAGAAAATTAGCTCATCTCAGATGTTGTTTTTCACTAATAGGAAAAAAGAAGGGTAAATGAGAGATGAGAATAAATTTTTCCAAAATAATAAAGATATTATAGTAAATTTATGGTACCAGAGTTTTCATGAAATTTGTATGAGGAGAGGTGAGGATTGAAATGAAAATAATGGAACTTGAAAAGAATGTAAAATAATTGAAAAGAGGAATTTCCTCTTGAATTAATCTTCTCTGACAGCCTCTTAGGAGGAGAGGATTTAGAATTTTTATGAGACAAAGAGCTTTTGGATGTGGGGAAGGTTTTTAGGGAGATATTTAGTCTGAATTTCGACTGTGAACATGGCTTTAGAAGATTGGAGAGAAGAGGAAGTGTGGTGGGTTTTTATAGTGGAGGAGAGGAGTAATTTTTGAATATCTTAATCATTATTTTATTATTTTTCTCATGACCAAGAATAGTATTTATTTTTATGACCAATAATTTTAATATGTGCATGTGATTTCTAAACAAGTGGTCTTACATCATCCTTATACCACCCTTGACTCAATAAACCATGTATTTAGCATTTATCGTAAATTATCGTATTTTTCTACTCGCTTCAAATTAATGAATTTTAGAAAAATCCCAAAACTTCAACATAAACATTTTTTATGAGTATAATCCAAATATGAATTCCATTTTATCAAAATAATTTTTTAAATATGTGAAATTTAATTTTTAATTAAAATAATTAATTAATTGCAAAGTACAAATTTTAAATTTAAAACTGATTTTGTAATACTTTCAAAAAATAACTATGCTCTCATAAAATTATACCAAAATTATTGGACAAAAAAATATTAATTTTGGAACATATTTTATAAAAATTAATTTTAAATCCATTTATTAATTTAAAACTATAATTAAATATTTATCACTCACAAAAATACTAATACTTAATCAATAATTTATAAAATGTTCTATTTCTTTTATAATGTGCCTATAATTTATTTATATGTCCATGGGAGAGGTTACTATTAATAAGGGAATATTAATATTTGTAAAGGTATATTATTATTCATAAAGATATGTTACTATTCATAACGGTATGACACTATTCACCAAAAATTAAGTATGTTTAATCACCCTCTAAAAACCACTCTGAACACAACCGTGTATTTCAATTTTTTAAAATTAAAATCACAAAAGAAGAAGGATTATGTTTATTGGCTAGGTTATAAAAAGTGTTGTTTTTTAGAGACTCGGTGTTTTTCTCATTCAATATTAAATTTATTTACAAATCCTTATGGTGTTACATTATCCCCTCCTTTCAAAAAATTCGTACTCAAAATTTTGAAATTTAATTTAGAAAGTTAAGCATTGATACTTGAAAATTCCCTTGTTGGAAACCCATATATGGTTAAAATAACCTCTTAATAAGAGGGAAATGGAATTTCATCAGTTACTATAAAACTATGCATTCTAATTGGATAACATGGTAATTGATGAATAATAAAAAAATCATTTTATGATGGAAAGTGATAGATAACATGCTTAGATGAAAGATTAATACAGTAAAACCATAAACTATAATTATGAAAAAAAAATATTTGGAAAACATTATTTTTTAAGACTCTTTTCCAAGAGTTCCAGAATTATTCCACTCTATAAGAGTATAAATATATGTTTCTATTACCTAAACACAATATTATATTTTTTTGTGCCTTTAACTATCTATACTTCATCTATTAGCACATGTTTCATCATGTGGTGACATTAAACTATAAATCCTAAAATAATGATCTTCTTAAATGATTTCATGAATGGTTTAACTTTCCAAAACATCATGATACAACCCTTAAAAATAATTCCCATATCTATCCTTGCTAGATCTATGTATACAGAGTCCTTGGAAATCCTTATTTTAAAGTCCCCATGATCGATCCTACTCAAGGAATCTACTACATTATTTTCTTTTAATCAGCATGTTGCAACCCTAAATTTTCAAATTCATAACATGTGAATATCTTCATCATGTGTCCTCTTTAAATATGGTAATAACACAAATTACTATAAATAATTATTAGAAATATTCATTCATCCTTACACTAGATATTGGATATATTATTTATATCTAAAAATGTCGTAAACTCCATCAGTGATAGCATAAACCACTTTTCGACAAGTCAATATTCATTTTTTGAGGTAGTCGGTACTTATCCAAATAAATCATTTCTTTATTATTATTTTTATCATCAAGAATATAATTAGAATTGTCTTTCTCTCAATTATATTCTTTCCCAAGAAATTAACATTCCACTGAGTCACTTATCCATGGAACAATTAATTATACGACCTCAAATACTTAATAAAATAATACTGCAGTACAATCCTAATATATTCCATAATTATTCTAACCTGTCCATTGCAGATAAAATATTCAAATTAAAATATTCATAATGAGGCATATTAATCCTTACACTTCATCTGTTGCAGAATCAAAACTTGATTATTATCCAGTAACATAATTTGTGGCATATTCCTTTGATGGTTTGGACATTGATTCACATAGTGTCCCATATCCTTGCAGTTGAAGCATTTTACATCGAAAAACTTTTTCTTACCCATTCAATCAAGAAATTGGCGTCCTTTTTCTCCAAACTTATAACAAAATCTCATTACCTTCAAGAATTTACTTGGATGATTCTTTCTATAGTTATCATGTGCAGGAAAACCCTTCTTTCCCTTCTTCCATTTATCTATGTTTTTATCCACCACTATCTTATTCTTTTTCTTCCCTTCAAATCCATAGGACGCAGAAAATTATTTACATACCTTGTTAACACATGATATTATTTCCTCATAAGATAAGGACACGTGGGTGACTATATTCCTTTGAAATGATAGCTTAAGACCATAAGAGATATGATCTGTCTTACTCTTTGCATCTCACTAATTAGTGAAGTTATCATTCCTTCTATTATGAACCATTTCTAATTAATTCCCTATATAAATTATATAATAAAATTATGAACTCTATATTACCCTAAACATGGTATAGTAAATAACAGAAATTTATGAATCACCAATACTGAAACCACATTCTTGAATACTTTAGGGGAATAAATCCTTCATAACGGCTTATAACGAAAATGTGAATTATCCTAAGCATATCCCCTGGGAGTGTCAAACTAGGTACCTAGTAAGGCCTGCTATCATGTAACAGGTTATCCTAGGCTAAGCCCAAAACACCTTTTCATACTTGTTACTACTAGGTATATCTATTCCAAAACTATGTCCACTTGCAGTATCGAGACAATGATTTATTTTCTAGGAAGATCCATATAATCTATTCTTTACCAATACTATAAGATGTTCTTGTATTTGTATCGTCATTTCTATCATAAGATTTTGTTCCTTAATCTAAATTTTCTAAATGTAGTTTCCAAGTTTTCTAATAACCTTCTTTTTATACCTACTTTAACACCCCAACCCTAGTTTTCAGAGCTATTGCCTTGTAAAATTAAATTGTCGTGATTATAAGGAATTAAATCTCAAAGGATAGAGTAGTTTTAAACTTTTGGAAAACCCGATACATACATAGGTTTAACGTTACAGCTTTAAATGAAATAAAACATATATGTTTTATTGGTAACATCAAAAACTCTAAGTTTATCCCTGTAGGTTATTCATAATAAACTTATTTATGTATGGAGAAAATGAAGCATAAGAAAAGGGTGAGCTCAGAAGCTCAGTAAGGGTAAGAAATATAGTATAAGAATTCATAAACATAAATATTAGGCATGGTGAATAGCTAAAAACACATGCCTTTATAAATTAACTTGAATATAATAAGGAAGGAATATGAGATGAGTAAATATTTCCATAATATAACATAATCATGAGTATTCTACTAGTCGAATAACCACATGAACTTTCAATTGCTAGTTTCATAAAAAGGGAATGCATAATGTGGGACATCATAACCATATGGGCAAGGCATCATTCTAAGACTGTAGGTTTTCTCATGAGACCTAATGATGCACCGAGGGGATATAGTGGCCCCCAACCAATGAATACTAATTCTAATGAATTATTCTTATGAACTGGGATAAACATAAACCACATATATATTCATATTGAAACTAAAATATGAAATGTTAATAACTTTCCCCATACATTAAACATAACCACTAACCATTTAAAGTAAATTGCTGAATGGTATCAAGATAGAAAATCCACATTCAACCTAATGAGATAACCTTAAAAAACATATTGTATATTATATCATAAGATATAAACCTTTATGAAATAAAATATTCAAAAAAGGAATTTGTCATAAATAAATATTCTTTTATGTGATATCATTGTGAAATTCTAGAGGAAATAATCCTTAAACATTCCAAAGTGTCCCATAATATAGTGACCATTCCTTTTCATAAATTACATTTACATCATAAAAATGATCAAAAAAATAGAATTACACCATGAGTATCCATAGGATTACTGTCATGGGAAAACAAGGACCAAACATAACATTTAAAACATCAAACATAAACATTTATTTAATTCCTGTTTCTCTAGCTTTTTATTGGAACTTGACATCTCCTTAGTACATGTAGTCACTTAAGGATATACATCAAAAAGTGGTGACATACATTCCTAGTAAGAGGATATATATATGAACAATATAACAATGGGTGAGCATAATCATGACATAGGAAAAGGATCATGAACATGAGAGGAATCATTAATAAAATGATTGAAATGTGGAAATGCATACAAATGAATCATCATGTCTTAGTGGTTAACTAACACACGTAATTTTTAACAAAGATAAAATCTACTTCACAAATCATTTCACTTTAACAGATTAGATTCATCACATTATCCAATTCATTGGATCACAGTATAATTCTGGGCACACCCATCACATTCAATCATTTATATTTCACTATATAATTCTACGAACACCCGTCCCATCATAACATTATCATTATCATGCATTCCACATAGAAAATATATAAAAAATAAACATAAATAACCAATTTAAAGGAATGGGGTTAATTTCATAAGAACACATTCATAATATTTGGGTTCCCAAAATAATGTGGGAATAACATACTTGATACAATAACCATTAACATTCAGTAAGAAATAAAAGGTGTGTTTCTTTAAAGAAGAGTTCTTTGGGAAAACATTTGCTTTAAATAATCTCTATTGGAAAACATTTATATCACAGAAAAGGTAATATAATGATTAACAAATGATTTTTAAGGAGTGACCATACCAAAAATGTAGTGAAAGAGGGAGAACCCAAAGAATGAAAGTTAGGTTCGAGAATTTCCCCTTACCTTGTATCCGAACACTTACTTCTCTTTACTGTCCTATATAATGACATTATTTTAGTTAATTAAAAATTATAAAAAATTTTATAAATTAATAGGGTTCACTTTAATTTCATTTGGTTCTTCTATGGGGATTTATATGAGTTATACATGTTAAATACATTGTTCGGGGATGTTCATTTTTATGGTTTCCTTGAACGGTTCACTAGTATTCATAAATTGAAGATTGTGTAGAACATGGATAAACATAAAAAACTAATATAAATTGTTTTTAATGATATTATAGGAGTTTAAATGATCTTATAAATAATTATTTTATATACCATGTGGACGAATCATTAGTTAAAATTTAATGATGATCATTTGGGTTAATTCAGGCGATTTTTGGACCGCAACAAACTTGTTTTTATTATTATTTAGTAATATGTACATAAGTTATTTCCAGAATATTAAATAGGACATAATACAAAAAAAATAATCTGGTTAAACTAAAATAATGGTTTCATTAATATATCTGATGGTGGAAAATAATATTGAAAACATGTCGTTCTTGAAGGTGATAAATTAACACCACATGAACAACGTTTTCCTTTTAAAAAAATAAGAAGAGGAGTTGGGGGTTGGATGATATAATATACCATTAGTATAATAAAATTCCTTTATATTTATAATACTAGAGTTACCATACCATGTGGATGAATATAAGTGTGGAGATAATAATAAAAGAACTTGAAGTTGAAAGGAAATTAAAGGAAAAGAGAGAGGGGAATTACCTCTTGAGTCATCCTCTTGAGATCCTCCTCAAGGCACCGTGAATTGGTCTTTTAATGAGACTAGAATCTTCTTGAATTTGGGAGAGTGGATAGGGAAGATGTTTGGGCAGATTTTATACAATTATTGTATATGTAGAGGTGTTAGGAAATGAGGGTGTGAAGGGTAGTATTTATATTGGAGGGGAGAGGGGTTTTCTAAATATAATATTCATTAATTTATTATTTCTCCAAAAGAAAAGTAATAGTGAGTCTTTAATGACTAATAATATTAATTGTATCATGTTAGTCCGAACCAATTGAGGTTACATCATTATAACATAATTCAGGATTCTATAATTAGTGTATTTATCTTATTTTGTAAATTATGGTATTTCTCTATTCATAAAAATGTATGCGTTTCAGAAAAATCTGAAAAATTCTCCCTATCTATTTTTATAAGAGTAACATACAAAAATGAAGTCAATTTTTGAAAAATAATTTTCAAAATATTATTAACTTAATTTTTAATTAAATTCTAATCTACTTGAAAAATACAGTTTTTAAAACATTTTTTTAATTAATCCAAAAAAATACGTACATCATAATATCACTTAAATCATACATATATAATATCATAGGAGTGGTTAATCTTCATAAGGGTATATACCTATATATAAGGGTACCATTACCATTTATAATGGTAAGTTATTATTCATTCAAAATTATGTGTGTTCTATTAGACTCCAAAAATAACCCTGAGCACCACCGTGTATGTCATATTGTTGAAATTCAACACATAGAAGTTGAAAATTATGATTAATGGTCACATATTATTTAGTATAATTATATTTTATTGTGATTCATAATGTGATTATATAATAAGGCAGAATTATATGAAGGTAATTCCATTTATAAAACTGTGTGTCGTTACATTTTCCACCCCTTATGAAATTTCACTCTCAAAATTTGGTTTGACATAAATAGGTGAGGGAACTTATTCTTCATCACATCTTCTGGTTCCTAAGTAGCTTCTTCAAACTTATGGTACCTCCACAACACTTTAAAAAGGTTGGTCGTCCTGTTTCATAGAAAATTATATCTCTTGTCCAGAATCTATACCAACTCTTCCTCATAGGAGAGATCATCTTCCAGCTGCACCACCTCTGATTTTATTACATGTGAGGTATCTAGTATGTACTTACTTTGGAGTGATACATGAATCACATCAGGAACATGATCCATATTCGGTGGAAGTACAAGATGATAGGCCATATATCCTATGTGGTCAAGTATCTCAAAGGGGCCAATGTACCTTGGGCTTTGCTTCCCTTTCTTTACAAAAAACATCACTCTCTTCCATGATGATATTCAAAGGAAGGATTTATCTCCAACGTCAAACACCATGTCCGTTCAACAGATGTCAGCATAGCTCTTTTTCGAAGTCTGAGTAGCTTTGATGTGTTTATGGATGACTTGAACCTTCTATGACATATCTTGTACAAGATCTGGTCCATGTATCTTTCTTTCTGCAACTTCATCCCTATAAGTTGGAGTTATACATTTCTTTCCATACAAAGATACATACAAATCAATCTGAATATTCGAGTGGATGATATTATTGTATGAGAACTCAACCAATGGGATATGCTGATCTCATCCACCTTTTAATTGACAGATTCGGTTTTAAGCATATCATCAAGTGTCAAAATAGTATTTTTTATATTTTCCATCAGTTTGGGGTGATATGTTAGGTTGAAATTTAATTCAGTACTCAAATCATATTGAAGGATCCTTCAAATTTTATATGTTTACCTTGGATCACGGTCATAGAAAATCGATATTGGAACACCATGACATATCACCAATTCTCTAACATATATCCTTGTAAGTTGTTCAAGCAAGAGATCTTCCCGAATAATACTAAAATAAGAATTCTTGGCGAGTCGGTCAACCACAACCCATATTGCATTATTTTATGTCGACATCTTCAGGAGACCCATTACATAGTCCATAGTGACATTCTCCAATTTCAACATGGGTATAAGCAATGGATGCATCATCCCTTTGGACTTTTTTCTCTTTACTTCAACTTGTTGACATACCATGTACCTTGAGATATATTGTTCCATATCCTTTTTCATGTTATCCCAATAGAAGTGTTCTCAGAGATCATGGTACATCTTGGTACTCCCTGGATGGATAGATAATGTTTAGATATGTGCATTTTACAATATCTCCTTCTTTATCTCGGGTGATAAAGGCCCAAAAAGTCACATTCCAATCCAAATCACACTGTCAAAGTCGATATGGGACTCAAGCTGCTTCAATTCCATTTCTGTATTTACCTTCTTTTATAACTCCTGATCATCCCTTTGTACCTCTTTAATATTCTCTTTGATAGATGGTTGCACAATCATTTGGGAAAGGTTGGATTTATCCCCTGCCCTTATGATTTCAAAATCCATCCTTTCCATATCCAAGAAGATAGGGTCTTTCTCAATCCGCAACCTGGATAGAGTAGCAGGTCCATTTCCCCTTAGAGCATTATCTACCTTGTTTGCCTTTCCATAATGATAATGAATAGATAAATCATAATCCTTGAGTAGCTATAACCATCTCCTTTGACGTGTGTTGAGATCCTTTTGTCTGAATACATACATTAGAATTTTGTGGTCAGTGTATATGTCACACTTCTCACAATAAAGGTAGTGCCTCCAGATATTCAAGGAAAAAATCACGGTTGTCAGCTCTATATCACGTGATAGGTAGTTTTTCACATGGATCTTCAACTGTTGTGATTGTTGACAACAAAATTATAGGCAAACATAACATTCTGAAAGCATTAGGGACTACCTCGCGAAGCCGGATCGTGATGCCCCTAGAGCCCGGTGGCTGGCACTGATGATGCCCTTCGTGACCCGCCGCGAAGAAAGGATGCAGGATGGCTCCATGAACCCCTTTAATGTTCACGACCCACCGAGAAGCAAGGAGGCAGGACAGCTTGGCAAACCCATTTGACGTTCACAACCAACCGCGAAACAAGGAGGCGGGATGGCTCCGCGAACCCCTTTGATATTCGCGACCCATCACGAAGTAAGGACAAGGTACGGCTCTGCAAACCCCTTTGACGTTCGCGAACCACCCTGAAGGAAGGAGGCAGGATGGATCTGCGAACAGCTTTGATGTTCATGACCTTTCGTGAAGCAAGGAGGAAGGACGACTCCACTAACCGTTTTGATGTTCGCGACACGCCGCGAGGCATGTTTCAGATTCGTACCGAGCGAACCCTGCTTTGCGGTTCCTCTTACCTATAAATACAGGGCTCCCTTCGAGCCCAACGGATGGATCCCCTGACCTTTCACCTTCCTGGATCCCAAATCGCGAAGCACTTCCTGCACTGTAAACCATGACCTCCTCTAGGTACTTTTTCTCTGCGAAGTACCTCCCCCTTGGCCTTAATTGAGCCCCTCTTCCAAGAGGGATGCCTTTTGTGAAGCCCACGGGCCTTAATGAAGGAAGGAGATCCCCAATGGGGACTTGGGTCTTTGTAGAGCTCTTATTCTTCATGAAACACCCTCCATGCGCATGTAACCCAAGTGCCAAGGCTGGGTCATTGTGTATCGTAAAGCGTGTTGCTTTACAATGTTATGCTTCGTGAGGCACCGCTGCTTCACGAGGCATTTCTTCATGAATTCCTTTCCACTTCATGAAGCTCCTCCCATATGCACCTTTTCCATATCCCTAGACTAGGAGACTTCACTTCGTGAAGCACATCCATTCACGAAGCCCCTCCACTTCATGGGGCACCAGAGCTTCATAAGGCATCTACCCGTGAACCCCTTTGGTCTGCAACTCCTTTTCCCGTATATCCATTCAAGTTTGCACGAAGAAATTTCATGGTCCCTTGGATGATACATACAGTTGTGTTTCTTCGCCTCATGCTCATTCTCATAGGAATGAAAATGAAAATTGCTTCTTCGCATAGCCATGCTAATTTTGACTCCCAATGGGATCACCTCACGACACCCCATAGTCATGGCGTTGCCTATCCTTTCTATTCACCAAGGTAAAGAGGGTACTGGTTATGTAAGTCCTAGGGGTGTAGAGTGAACCCTCCCTCGTCCGAGATGTAAGATGTTAAAATGAAAAGCACCATCGTCCTCAGCACATGACGTTAAACTGTGACCTCACACCATGCATCCTATATGGGTCCCCCCACCTTGGACATTCTACCTGTCCGCTTGTCTCAACAAGAGTGAAATATTCCTCACATGGAATGAGATCCTCTTTGCTGAGGCGGTGTCTGTTCGTAGGGAAAGGGAAACTATCTTGCTGTAATCCCATAGCTTTTCGTTCCGGAGGCAGCATCCTTTCCCCTTCTTTCTTGGTGACAAATCCCTCTCCCTCTGGGCTTTGTCACCATCAAGCCTCCATCCTGGAATAAGTCCCAACCTATTTGGGCCACTAACCATGTGTAAGCCCCACTTCACTTCCCATGAACGCAAATTTCGCAACATGATCGTCAGGTCTCTGGTGCCACTTGTTTCTCAAACCGAGCATGACTCACATGGGATTAGAGTAATCATCGGCCATGAAATCCTCCTTGGGTAGCCTCGAGTGTATGTCCCACACCATATTATGACTACGAGGACTTTAATCCTTCCCATGGAAGGGTATGTAGGAATCCTCCAAGAGGTTCAAGCCCACCACCCGGTCATTCCGACCTCCTTCACGTCGGTTCACCAACCCTCTGGGCAGCATAGAGTGTATGCCCCACACAATATCCTAAACTACAAGGACATTGATCCTTGCCAAGGTAGGGTACATAGGAAGCCTCCATGAGGATCAAGCCCACTACCTAGTCGTTCCGACCTCCTTCAAGTCAGTTCAACAACACTCTGGGCAGCCTAGAGTGTAAGTCCCACGCTATATCTTAAACTACGAGGACTTTGATTCTTTCTAAGGTAGGGTACATTGGAAGCCTCCATGAGGATCAAGCCCACCACCCAGTCATTCTGACATCATTCACGTTGGTTGCACTTCATCTCGCATGATGTTAAACTATAAACCCCATGTAGTGGTAAGCCGTTGTGTCCCCCATTCAGGGGTAAGCCATTGTGTCCCTCAATCAGCGGTAATCCATTGTATCTTGATAAGCGATAAGACACTGCTTCCCCTATTTAGAAGCCAGACATTGTAATCCCCTTCACTGGGACCCACATCTTCGGTCCATCCTAGTGGCGTCAGACCAACCGGAGCTGCTAACCACACATAAGCCTCATACATGTCATCGGGTTGTTTTCCTATGTGTGCACCCCAATTCAAGCTCATTGCGTGACATTTCCCTTGAGCCTATGTGTCTCGGGAAGGTGATTACCCAACCCAGAGATTCCACTTCCTCCGGGCCCCATCCACATGTCCATTTTCACGGGCCGCCTCGTTAGGCATCCCATCGCCCTTCTGAACTACATGGACTTTGATTCCCTGCCATGGGGATATGTAGGAAGTCTCCCTAAGACTCAATCCAAATGTTACCTTCATCCACACGACAGTTCCATCCCATTCACCACCCATTTCACTCAGCACCTCATCATCCATCTTGATTCTTACCCAAGATTCCACATATCAGTGATGAACCCACCTACATCAGTCTGTCCTCCATGGGTTATAGTTTCTCATTCACTCTAGTCAGTGTTCTGATCTATCTGATCTATCTCCACTGGACGTTAAACTTGCAGCATACCCTATGATAAACATGAGAAAATGATGAAAACCTCAAAGAATTTCCTATGGCATATAATTTTCCACATTTGACGTGGGATGCCTCGGGATTCCACGCCCTCAAGAAGTCCTATAATAAAGGGAACAAACCCAGACACACCAGTGTTCTAGAATCCAGACACACCAACGATGTCCAATGTGACTACTCCCTAGACCAAAGGTATCTTCCCTAACCAAACCCTTTGTAATTTTCTGATAGAAGCAGTGTAATTATCTGGTTTCCATAAAGATATGGCACTTGGATGAGTTTCATGAACAACGACTTAAATCTATAAGGGAGATCCGAACAAGGTGACGAGTTCCGAGGAGGAATCCACAGAAGGAAGAACTAACATCCCATAATCTGCTTACAATCAAGGAGAAAACATCCCAGGACATGAAACGGATTCCGCCCGCCTTTGGAAAGTGGTAATGTGGGGAAACAAAACCGTACCTTTCATCCTCAAGCAGACAGACGTACGCTCCCCGACAAATGCGTTGGAAATAGAAATAGTGAACCCAACGTGAATATATTCTTCTTAATATGGAGATTAGTAGCATTCAAGAAATCAGTGGGTTATCTTGTCACCGGATACAGATATCCGGTGTTGTGTCTTGCTAAGAAAATAGAAGGCTTAATATGAAACTCACCAGAAGTTGGGGGAGTAGAACGTTGGACGTCCCGGTCTGCATCGTTGTCATCGTGGATCCATCTTACCTGCCATGGAATATGGGAAAACGTTGGGGCACTGGTCATTGATTCCTATTCCCTTCATCACTAATGAGTTAATATCCATTCATTTAAGAATCAGGTTGTTTTGTCCTAAATTCGATCATTGCCCGCCCAGTGTTGTAGGGGCAGGGGCAGTACCAGCGTGGTAGTCCTGTGCAGCTCTGCCTCTTCTGCAGTGACCACTACAGCCATGGCCATGGGGTTCCCACGCCCCATCTCCCCGTCCGAGGTCATCCATCGACGAGTGATCAATGACCTCGTACACCGGTACGAGGGGGATGGTATTATCCCGACGCGGGATATGGCCTTCCTGGATTTAGAGGCATCTGCACCTCGTCTTGAACACCACCCTCGAGGGCCGTGCATGGATCCACTATGCCCCCCAATATACAACTCTTTCGAAAGCCTATCCCCGGAACACTTCGATGACTCCCTCCCCTACGCTGATGAGGTAGGGGATGTCAGTGTCACCTCGGTAAAAGTCCCAGTCTAGGGGATCCTAGTGAGGGCTCCCACTTGGCCACATCAACACCACATCCCAATATTACTGGACGAGGAGGAGGTAAGCTAAGCACCAGCACCACAGGCTCCAGTTCACCTAACCCGACACTAGCGTCGGGCACAAGCCGAGGAGGACACCCGCCAAGGGGCATCAATGTCAGCAGATACTATGGCCCGAGCCACTGCTAACACATACCACCAACTCCCTGTGTATGATGAAAAGGGACATTCGTATGTACGAACTAGATTGATGCCCCAACCACCCCATGAGTTGGCTGAGTTGACTCTCTTGGTCACCGGAACAGGCAAAGTCCACTGTAGACTACCCTGTAGTGATGCCACCTAGCGTGTGTTATACGCAATATCGAGTTTCACTAAACAACGATATGTTATTAAAATATTATATAAACTAGCCGTTATGAATAGTAATACCCACTTTTTTAAATTTTATAAATTTTATCTTTCAAAATGGACTTTACTTTTGGATTCGGAATATCGAAATTATCCTAGGTTGAATTTTTGGTATTTTTCTGAAAACATTCAATTTTTGATGAATAGTGAAAACACTCGGTTACTATTTAAAAAACTGACTTTTTATTTAAATAATTATTTATTTTATTTAAATTTATTTTAGGTCAAAATTGAAACATAATACTTATATAATTTCAATTTAATTATTTGGAGTCGTTTTATAATAATTTTAGATATATAAAAAGTTTATTGAACTTTTCACCGTCTTTTACCCACCTCATAGGAGAATTTGGAAATTCACATAAAAGTTAATTTTACCACTTTTGTGAGTGGAATTTCGAAAATATGAAAGACATGGTTAATATAAAGGACTAAAATGTGGTTCAATGAGGTGAAAATAATTTTTGGTGAATAGTATCTTTTTACTTTTATTTAACATAGTTAAAAGTAAATAGGGTAATTAAGGGTAAAAATGATATTATTATTACCCTAGCATATGTCCTAATTCTATTGGATAAGTGTAATTAGACCAAAAACAACCTTAGGAATAAAATATGACCATTTAGGTCCACATGGATTAGATTAGGAAATTTATTATTAATTTATTTAAAGAATGGTTAAAATAGTTAAAATCAACGTTTAATAACTAAATCATTTTTAATATAGGTTTATACATAAGATAAATCCAACTACAAAAATTCATTAGAAATCTATAAATATTTCCTACTTAATGGTATTTTATTTATAATTTTTAGACATTAAATAGTTTATGTTATTTATGACACAATGGTGATGCAGTAATTACCTAAAGAATGAAATATTAAAATAATTGATGTTATAAATACCCAAATAAATGAAATTTGAGACTTTTTATGAATTCCAAAAATTTTCAAGGTTAATATGACATGTTATTATTTAATTAATTAACTTTTTTTAACTAATCATGTTGTTATAAGTTTCATAAAAAACCATTACCAAATAGTGTCAAAATTGACATAAAATTGTTTTTAAAATATATATTATATTATTAATTTCTATTATATTCCTAAAAATCTAAGGATCAGCCACGATACTTATATAATGATAGTTGTATCATTAATGAACCACTTGGGGGTCTATTTTATGTATATGGTATGTTTATTACTGATATAATATAAAAATACAAAGTGACACGGTAAATGTCAATCTAATTAACTAAGAGTTAAAACAAAATTATAAGGTTAATATAATGACCCAAACCTGTATAAAATCTATTTATTGAGAAGATTGATATCCATCCTCACCTTATCTTCTAAATTAATCAATTTGGAGCTATTAAAAACCGAATATGACTTTATTATAAAATAATAGTTTAAGTTTTTCCAAAGGTGCCCCTCTACTCCCTTATAAAAAGGGCACCCCTTCCCTCTTCTATTCACACCCTTTTGAGCTGTGAAGCTCTGAAAAACCCTTACCATTTCTCTTCTTCACTTATGTATCAACATTTTTGAGGTTATGATCTTCTCAAAAGACCAACTCTACTTCCATAAGAGGAATCTTAGAGGAGGTGCGTCGAAGAAGAGGTAATCTGTTCTTCTGATTCTCTCAAGTTTCTTTCTTCTTCTACTTATTCTTATTTATTCATCTCATTATAAAGTAATAACATAAGTATTACTTATATACTGATATGTTATTATAAATATGAAACAACCTTATTTAACCGTCTATCAATCCTACAGAAAACGAAATCACCGCACGTGCATACGTACCGAATACCGTCTCCACGCCGTGGTGTAATCTGTTTTCGACCACCACCTTACTTGGATGAGTATAATGGTGTAAATAAATAATTATATATGATTATTTTAAAGTAATATTGATTATGAAATATTATACATACACTTAAATACAATTCCACGATCATGGGAATGATATCATCGCTCGGGCGTATGTACGGACTACCGTCTCCACGACACGATGAGATTTATTCTCCATGTTAACCATTCATGAATGATTATAAAGTATATATAATGAATAATAATAAAATATATGACATAATAATGATACTTTATTTATGTATATATATTTATCTATTTCATCTACTTAATTCCATTCAATTCAATAAGGAAATGAAAACAACGTTCATGCGTATGTACGGCCTACCATCTCCATGAACGGTGTATTTCATTACATTTATCGATCTATCATATATATATATGTATATGCTAAATATATATTATATATAAATCATGTTTTACATTATGGAATTATGTAAATCAGTATACAAGTAAAAATATCTAGAACAACAAGTCGAAACACGTACGATAAATGAAACGATTTTACCCAAAATACAGCTTTAACATGGAATTTACAAAAGAATAGGTAATATAAAGTAATAAGTGAACCATATATGATATCATAACAATGAATATGATTCTGTAATAAGTAAATGACATTATTTAAATCATTATACAGGAGGTTCAGATACATATGAAGCATATCAAACGTAAGTTAAGGGAACATCTCACAATCTCATTTTTATCCGAGATTATTTATACTTCAGAATTTACAGGCGAATATTTATCATCCACATCCATGTTTCCTAAATATGTAATATTATTTATATCATCCTACAATATTTTAAATCCAATTTTACCCTTTGGTGAGTTTTTAGTAAATGATATGAACGAAATCTTTTATCATTTTTCGTACGAGGTACTTTTTGACTTTTTTGGCCAAAGTACGAGAAAAATGTTTTTTTAACATATACGGCATGAATGGATTTCGAGAACATTATTTCTAAGAAGTTTCCTTTACAAGTTTTCAAGTTTATTTTTAATCAACATCTTTTATTATTAATATCATATGACATTTTAAGAAAGTAAAATGTTTTTGAAGTAGAAATGATATTTTCCTCAAGAATGGAGTTCAAGAATTTTATCAAAATTATTTTCCATCTAAGATAATATAGGGTTATGTTTCTATCCCTATTTTTACATTTTTTTGATTATTTTATGATTGAAATTATTTTTATGAAGTCCTTTTATCTTATATGGATTATTTTATGATGACACGATGTCTAAGAATCCCATTTTTATTATATGGGTTATGCTATGATGTATGATTTTTGATTTTGTGGAACACATAAGAATTGGGTAAATATTTATATCTCATGAGATAGACATGGCTGGAATGGTAATTTAATCTGGTTCAGTGTTACAAGACTGAAACGAGGAGTGAACTTGATTCAGAAAGGGACTTTGTCCACTAAGATGGTCTTGGAAGTAATTCCTTGGATAATATGGAAATCATATCACGTCTTTAATGGTTTTTCACAATTACATGTTTTATTCCCATGCTATTTTATCATTATTAATGTTTCTTTATTATCTATCCCTTATGCACTGCCATGTTTTATGTCATTGCACAAGATTTTAATGTTTAAACATTATGTTAATTTTTTGAAGTTAAAATGTATTCGATTTGTTTTATTTTATCCATGCTCACCCTTACTGAGCATTTGACCTCACCCTTTATATGTTTTCTTTTCCCCAGGATTTAAATAAAGGTTTTAGGTAAGAAAACCAAAAGGGGAAGATCTTTATGGGAGATGTTGAAGATATTTCACCACGATTAGAAGATTATGTTCCGAGTTTCCAAAGACACTAAAATATTATGGTCCTTTTGTGTTTGTTTTTATTATGTATTAAGTATTCTGAAAAAGTAATGTAATGTCCATGTACGTCAAGATTCAGGTCTCTACAGTTGATATTAGAGGAAAGGTTTAGTTAACCTTTGGAAACTAGGATGTGAAAACTTTTGTGAGATCCCTATAGATATTTCTATGGTATGTCTAGGGATGTCCCTAAGGTTAAGTATAAGTATATGTTATATTTATAGAATTACGTTAATGATATTAGAATTAAACCTAAGATGTTAGATATCGAAGGTACTCCCCTTTATTATTTTGTTTTCCCTAGCATGATTTTTGCCTGTCACACTATTATTTTTGGGTTTTAGACAATGGCTGGAACCCGCAGGAACAATGTTGATCAATTTAATGGACAATGAAATGATTGTACTCCTGAACAAACCAATATTATGGGAGATGGAGTGAAAAATATTATTTTTATTCCTACGCAAACTATGAATCATTCTGGACTTCTGAATGAGCAGAGAAGGGAACAATATTCTATTGAGTCCTTAATGAGGCAACACCCACCTTCTTTCAATGGGTCTTCTGATCCACTTGTTGCTGAAAAATGGATCAGTACCATTGAAAATATATTTTCCATACTTTGATGTTCAGAACATGATAAAGTCATTCCAGCTGTTTACTGTTTAGAAGGTGAAGTAGACCAGTGGTGGACTCTAATTAAGAATACAAGGCCCCAAGATGAAATTGAATCCATGGAATGGGATGAGTTCAAGAACTTGTTTTTCAGTAAGTACTTCCCCCATATTCTTCGAAAAAAGATGGAAAAGGAGTTCCTTGAGCTTAAAGAAAAGGATAATGAATCTATTGGTATATACGAAGAAAATTTTACAAGGCTTGAAAGGTATGCATCTGGCTTTATCATCCAACCTGAATGTAAAGTTGATCGATTCTTCAGTGGCTTAAAACCAAGTCTTCGAAGTGCATTAGCTATAAGAGACTTCATTAGCTATAAATAAATTGTGTGTTTTGATATCAAGTTAGAAATGGAAGTTGGTGTTACATATCCATTTCATGGTTTGGACAAGAAACAAAAGATGGAGTTCAAGGAGAAATCTCAGAACAACGGTGAAAAGAAGATGAATGTTTCTTTATGCTCAAAGTGTGGAAAGAAGCATGGTGGAGATTGTCTTAAAGGGACTAGAAAATGTTTTATGTGTGGAAAAGAAGGTCATCGAGCAGCTGAGTGGATAAGTAATGGAAAAAGGGCTTCTAATGATGTGAATAAAGAAAAGACTGCAGAGAACTCACCACCAACACTTCAATGCTTCATGTGCAATGAAATGGGGCGTTATGCTAATCAGTGCCCTAATCCAAGGGTTAATGATGACCGACATGAGCAACCACTTAAGGAAAAGGACAAAGGGAAGTCACATGTGATCACTATTGGAGATGTTGAATATGAAAACGATGTGGTGGAATGATTAAGTGTTTATGTAATGGGATTCCAAAAAAATGTTGTATATAGTATCGTGGAATATTGGAATATTTATGTATTGGTCTATTGTGGTTTTCAATAATTTTATAGTACCGGTAACCATGGAAAGTTATTGAGATATTTTTGGAAAGAAGATGATATGCGCATAAGGAAGGGATAAGGAGAAAATGAAATGTTTGATAGTATTCATGAGCTCATGATTGATATAAGGACAAAGTTATATCATGTTTTGAGTATATAGAGTTTTGGAAATTTCGTATGTGGAAAGAGTTAACTTTTGACAGAATTCATGTTTTCACTAAGGTTCAATGGGTATTCATTTTTCAAGAGAATACATGATTAAGGTATTCACTTGATTGGAATGTGACCAACAAGATATATGAGGGATAAATGATGGTATTCACATGCTTGTTATATGACCTTTTTAGTAATCGTTCACTTTATACTATGAGTTTGGAATGAAGTATTTTGGATAACCCTAAAGATTCGAATGGATTATGTTGAACATAATTTAGTATTGTTTATGGCTAGATTTTTTTTTGATATTATTGATAGAATGTTATAATAGTATAGTTTTAGAAAAAGGACAACCTGTAGGATGGGCGACAACCCGTCGCGTCAGAAAAGGATGCGAGAATCAAACCCACAACCAAAGTGAGAAATGCCTTTATCACCTACCACTAGTCTACAGGAAGTCCCTGGTTAGTAGAAAATAGTTTTATTTTATTAAGCGCTATGATAACAGAAGTATAAGTCCATTTTAGAAACCATATACGATTAATCTCAGCATAGATAGACTTCTGTATATTTAATAAATTGTGCTAAACTTTTTGCGATAGAAATAGATGGAATAACCTATCATTCTATCGCATAATCTACTAACACTTCACAGAAGACAAATTCAACTTCATTTCATTAAGAGATGAAGTGTAAATTTTTTGAGGCACGAGCAACGGTGAGATGATACCAAAATAAAGTAAGTATTTCTTCTAATTCAAATTCTTCAACTTTAGTGAAATGATCTTGAAAACGAAAAAAAAGGTTGTCCTAGTGCTCTCATATTTGATGAATCAGATGATACCTTAGATCATCACAAATTTATGGCTTTGTGATTGTTGGATTTTTCATAGCCATGTCCTCTACCACGCTTCATCACAATTTGATGTTTATATTTCTCTTCTTTATCTATATTTTCACCTATGTTCTCTTATGTGGAAACCCAGTGATTAGTTAATTTGGGTAACCGTTATGTTTCATACATTAGTTTTTAAAGTCAAGTTTTGGTATTCCTTTTTACGATGTGGGTTTCTATGAAATAAACATTCATGTAGTAAACCATTTATAACCCCGACGAATTTCTAAGGCGAAATTCATTTTAATGGGGGGTAGAATGTAACACCCCAAGATTTTCTAAAAAATATTATTTTTAATTTCATTGTTGTCTTGTGTTATATGATACACCAAAAGGAGCTTCCACTACACGCATCCCTGACATGGCTTTCTTTACACGCAATCACGACCTTCCACGATAGCGTGTGTTATACGAAATATCGAGTTTCAATAAACAATGATATGTTATTAAAATATTATATAAACTAGCCCTTATGAATAGTAATACCCACTTTTTTAAATTTTATAAATTTTATCATTCAAAATGGACTTCATTTTTGGATTATAAATATCGAAATTAGCCTAGGATGAATTTTTGGTAATTTTCTGAAAACTTTTAATTTTTGATGAATAGTGAAAACACTGGGTTACTATTTTAAAAACCGACTTTTTATTTAAATAATTATAAATTTTATTTAAATTTATTTTAGGTCAAAATTGATACATAATACCTATATAAGTTCAATGTAATTTATTTGAGTCATTTTATAATGATTTTAGATATATAAAAATTTTATTGAACTTTTCACCATCTTTTACCCACCTCCTAGGAGAATTTGGAAATTCACATAAAACATAATTTTACCACTTCTGTGAGTGGAATTTTGAAAATTTGAGAGACACAGTTAATATCAGGACTAAAATGTGGTTCAATGAGATGAAAATAATTTTTTTTGAATAGTGACTTTTAACTTTTATTTACCACGGTTAAAAGTAAATATTGTAATAAAGGGTAAAAATGATATTATTATTACTCTAACACATGTCCTAATATTATTGGATAAGTGTAATTCGACCAAAAACAAACTTAGGAATAAAATATAACCATTTAGGTCCACTTGGATTAGATTAGGACATTTATTATTAATTTATTTAAAGAAGGGGTAAAATAGTTAAAATCAAAGTTTAATAAATAAATAATTTTTAATATAGGGTTATAAATTAGATAAATTCTACTATAAATATTCATTAGAAATATAAAAATATTTCCTGCCTAATGGTATTTTATTTAAAAATTTTAGACATTAAATAATTTATGTTATTTATGAAACAATGGTGATGCAGTAATTACCTAAATAATAAAATATTAAAATAATTGATGTTATAAATACTCAAATAAATGTAATTTGAGACTTTTTATGAATTACACAAATTTTAAAGGTTAATATGACAAGTTATTATTGAATTAATTAACTTTTGTCTAACTAATCATGCTGTTATAATTTTCACAAAAATCCATTACCAAATAGTGTCAAAATTGACATAAAATAGTTTTTAAAACAACAATTATATGATTAATTTTTATTATATTCCTAAAAATCTAAGGTTCGTCCAAGATACTTATATCATTGTAGGTGTATCATTAATGGACTACTTGGGGGTTTCTTGGATGTATATGGACTGTTTATTAACTATATAATATAAAAATACAAAGTGACATGGTAAATGTCAATCTAATTAACTAAGAGTTAAAACTAAAATATAAGGTTAATATAACGACCCAAACCCTTTGTAAAATCTATTGGTTGAGAGGATTTAGACCCATACCTACCTTATCTTCGAAATAAATCAATTTGGAACTATTAAAAACCGAATATTACTTTATTATAAAATAATATTTTAAGTTTTTCCAAAGGTTCCCCTCTCCTCCCTTATAAAAAGGGCGCCCCTTCCCTCTTCTCTTCACACCCTTTTGAGACTTGAATCTCGGCCAACCCCTGCCCATTTCTCTTCTAAACTTCCCTAGAAACATTCTGGAGGTTCTTTTCTCCTCAAAAGAACAACTCTACTTCCTTAAGAGGAAGCTTAAAGGAGGTGCGTCGAAGAAGAGGTAATCTCTTCTTCTGATTCTCTCAAGTTTCTTTGTTCTTCTACTTCTTCTTATTTAGTTGTCTCATAATAAAGTAATAACATCAGTATTAATTATATACTGATATTTTATTATAAATATTAAACAACCTTATTTCACCGTCTATCCATCCTATGGAAAACGAAATCACCGCGCGTGCGTACGTACAAAATACCGTCTCCACGCCGTGGTGTAATCTGTTTTCGACCACCACCTTACATGGATGGGTATAATGGTGTAAATAAATAACTATATATGATTATTTTAATGTAATATTGATTCTTAAATATTATACAAACACTTCAATTCGATTCCACGATCATGGGAATGATATCATCGCTCGTGCGTATGTACGGACTACCGTATCCACGACGCGATGTGATTCGTTCTCCATGTTAACCGTTCATGAATGATTATAAAGTATATATAATGAATAATAATGATACTAGATTTATTTTTATATATATATTTATGTCATCTACTTTATTCCATTAAATTCAATAAGGAAACGAAAACATCATTCATGCGTACGTACTGCCTACCATCTCCACGAACGATGTATTTCATTCCATTTATCGATCTATCATATATATATGTATATGCTGAATATATATTATATATAAATCATTTTTTACATTCTGTAATTATGGAAATCATTATACAAGTAAAAATATCTAGAACAACAAGTCGAAACACGTATGATAAATGAAACGATTTTACCCAAAATGATTCTTTAACATTGAATTTACAAAAAAAAGGTAATATGAAGTCATAATTGAACCATATATGATATCATAACAATGAATATGATTCTATAATAAGTCATTAAAATTATTTAAATCATTATACAAGAGGTTCAGATACATACGAAGCATATCAGACGTAAGTTAAGGGAAAATATCGCAATCTCATTTTTATCCGAGATTGTTTATACTTCAGATTTTAGTGGGGAATATTTATCATCCACATCCATGTTTCCTCAATATGTAATATTATTTATATCCTCATACAATTTTTTAAATCCAATTTTACCCTTCGGTGAGTTTTTAGTAAAAGATATGAAAAGAATATTTTGTTGTTTTTCGTACGAGGTAGTTTTTGACTTTTTCGGCCAAAGTACGAGAAGAATGTTTTTTTAACTTATACAGAATGAATGGATTTTTAGAAAATTATTTATATGAAGATTCCTTTACAAGTTTTCATGTTTATTTTTAATCAACTTCTTTTATTATTAATATTATATGACATTTTATGAAAGGAAAATGTTTTTGAAGTAGAAAGGATATTTTCCTCAAGAATGGAGTTCAAGAGTTTTATCAAAATTATTTTCCATCTCAGATAATATAGGGTTCTATTTATATTCCTATTTTTACATTTATATGATTATGTTATGATGGAAATTATTTTTATGAAGTCCTTTTATCTTATATGGATTATGTTTTGATGGTACGATGTTTAAGAATCCCATTTTTATTACATGGGTTATGCTATGATGTTTGATTTATGATTTGTGGCACACATAAGAATGGTTTCATTTTGAGATGGGTGGGACCTATATCTCCCTCAAATTCATTGAGTAAAGATTTATATCTCATGAGATAGACAATGCTGGAATGGTAAGTTAATCTGCTTCAGTGTTACAGGACTGAAACGAGGAGTGAACTCGATTCAGAAAGGGACTTTGTCCACTAAGATGGTCTTGGATGTAATGCCTTGGCTACTATGGAAATCTAATCATGTGTTTAATTGTTTTCCACAATTAAATGTTTTATTCTCATGCTATTTTATCATGATTAATGTTTCATTATGATCTATGACTTATGCACTACCATGTTTTATGTCATTGCCCAAGATTTTAATGTTTAAACATTATGTTCATTTTTTCAAGTTCAAATGTATTTGATTTGTTTTATTTTATCCATGCTTACCCTTACTGAGTATTTGATCTCACCCTTTATATGTTTTCTTTTCCACAAGATTTAAAGAAAGGTTTTAGGTAAGAAACCCAAAAGGGGAAGATCTTTATGGGAGATGTTGATGATCTTTCACCACGATTAGAAGATTATGTTCCGAGTTTCCAAAGACACTAAAATATTATGGTCATTGTGTGTCTATTTTTGTTATGCATTAAGTATTCCGAAAATGTAATGTAATGCCCATTTACGTCATGATTTAGTTCTCTACAGTTACCATGGATAATGCTAGCCTTCGCCGCTTCTAGGCTTGGTAGGGAGGTCTACCCCATGCCACCTTCAGTCCAAATGAGGCTCCTCCCCGTGGCAGTGACGTTCAGCACGAAAGTCTATCCCATGCCCACTACACCGGATATGGGGTCAATCCTCCCACCATACACCATTGTTATGGAGACATTTCGCCTCTAGTCACTCTTCGATGTGGGGTCCTCCCCATGTCTTCACGACTACTGGAATAGGTCCACCCGCCTCAGTGACAAGAGAAGCTAAGGACAACCTCTCTTTATCAACCCGCAGCACAGAGGTCTTACCTGTGTTCAGTTCGACCGGTATGAGGACCTTCCTCACACTAATATCAGTAGGGGGAGTAAACATGGAGGTCCTCCCAATGATCCTACCAGATCGAGTGGAGGTCCTAACTTCTCTAACACTTCCCACAGTTGTCCTCCTTATATCCCTTTTGATATCTGCCACACTGCTCCTCACACCCTGGCTTTCTCAGGTGGAATTCCTCCCCACCCCAGCGCCAGTATGGCCAAAGGACCACCTCGTTCTAGAAATATGCCTTGTCTAGAATATCCATCAAGGGGCTAGAATGGGGGTCGTCGTTGCCATAAAAACGATTCAGAGAAGATCCAGATAGAGATCAAATCAGTTCGCTTCTCAGACTCTGAAGAGGAATACGACTCAGCTCTGGAACCCTCCCCTCGGTCATCCGAGTTAAGGGTTGGGGCATGAACGAGGAACATCATCCTAGTACTCCCAGAATTTTAGGTTCATTGGATTCCGACCTCCCTCCGCAAGTATATCCAGGAGGATGAAAATCTGGCAACCCCCTAAGTTACAGTCATGTAATCACCATCATTTTCACCAGAAGAACTCTCTACCTCGACTAGAGATCATAGAGAGATGTTCTGGGGACCAATGGTGGTGAGAAGTAGTGCAGCCTATTTCCAGTAGCCCTATCCCCTATTCTAGGAACTAAATCCATCAGCCCATCTTATCACGATGTAGAGGCCATGTCGCTACACTATTCGGAGGACAACATGAGATACGGCGGCCAGTCAGCCCGTTCACCATATTCCCCACTAGCCAGCCAGCCATCACATTGGTCTATCTCAGTACCGCTCTTAGTTATTCAGAAGCATCTGGTCGAAGAGTGGGGTAATGAAGGTCCAGACCCAGAATCCAAGCTAAGGATATTGTAAAATATCCTCATACCAGTCCTCTTCCCCGAGATGTTTTGTCTCGTGGTAGAACCATATTTCTGTGCACCGAAATCCATCACCCCAAAAAAAGTTGAGTGTTTCTGCCAAACCCTCTGGGCGAACCAATTCCACCTTTGTCATCAGTGACTAGTTTATCCTAGGATCCATGGTCATTTTGAAGACATTGGTGAGCAATGCCATATAGTTGATCTGGATGAACTCCCTGTGGCACAGTGCCCCGAGTCACTAGGCCGCCGTAAGGCCCTCCAACAACAATGTGTTCAGAGATTCAAGGTACTCCGCAAGTTTATCAAGGAGGCTTCCCCCCACAGTAAAATCCATGGTTAGGGGAAATATGATGCCCTCCACTTCAGTCCCATCTGATGGTAGCCCGAATCTCTAGGTGATATTGATGACATGGCCCCCAAAAGGGTCATTGTCAACATGGACAACATATTAGACGAGGAGAATGAGCTGGAGATACTTGATGGGGAAATAACGCCTTGAGGGTATGCCACCAATACTTAATCCATCAGGAGAAGTTACTAAACAGAAGAGGAATCTTCTTGGACTCCCTGAACCAACCGAGGCATTGATCCTTATCCGAAATCACTACAAGGGTAAAGAGAAACTTCGAACTTCCAAACACTCTAACCCATCCGCCTCAGAGTAGAAGATAGAGGAGGACTGTGAGAAGGACATTTTGCGCCAATAGCTTACCAAACAGAAGAATTTGGTCAATGACCTCTTCACTGAATGTGCTGTAGAGAGACAGCCAGACTACGACAATCTTAGGACAGGGCAGTAGCAGTAGGAACAACTTCCCCTCAAAAATTTGACTCTAGGTGACCCTGACCGTCCTGCCCCCCCTCCCAGATAGGGTTGAGGATGAAAAATACGGCAAGAGGGTGCGGTATGTCTCACCAAACCCTCTGGAATGACGCGACAACCCAAGGAACCAAACTCGGGTTTTCCCAGCTGCCCCGAAGGTCACTCCACTAACCACTCCATGAGCTGTTGAGCCACCTTACCATGTTTAGGAACCCTCTAATGTGCTCTTGGTTAGGGATCCCTATCAAGACAGGGACCCCTGCCCAGATGATCTAATGGTGGGACTCATTTCCCACCTTGTGGTGCTGTAAATGTGACAAGTGGCACTCCCACCTGATGCAAGCCAAACCCAGCATGAGTTGATGATATGGAAGCACCTATGGGTTTCACGAAACCCATCTTTTCCCATTAAATGGGATAGGGGATCCGCTACAACATCCAGACCACATAGCCTCAAGGTGTGGCCCATGTTAGGGACTCCAGTGCAACAGGAGGCTGTCATGCTCCGATGTTTTGTGTAGACATTGGAGGGGCCTGCGTTTGTCTGGTACTACCAGCTCCCCATCAGATCAGTGACTAGTGGGGAGAACCTCTGTAGGAAATTCCTCTACGAGTTCAGCTCCACCAGATGGAAAACGAGCATCGTAGACCTCTTCATGTGCAAACAGAGGCCTGATGAGCCTGTTGTGGACTTTGTCTCCCTCTAGAAAGGAATTACATACTCTTTTGACATGCCACTGACTCTGGAGAAATTACTTATGATGTGTGTGAGAAATGTTATGATAGAATTTGTTCCCCCTACGATCACCAAGAACTAACCTGGAGGATTTCAAGACTTCTTTGATAAGGCCCAGCGCTTGGAAGAAGTCCTCTAACAGGCCATCCCGGCACGTCTGTGCCCCTATAATTCCTACAAGGAGTGATGCTAGAGCCGAGCCCACCGCGGTGGCCCAATTAGTGGCCCACAGACCGATGGAATTATTACCAGTGGAGATGCCTCCATAACCTCATAGAGGACCTCCACCACAGGCGCAGCCTCCAGCCCAGCAGCATCTGCCTCAGAATCGGCATGTGCCCCCGCGCAATGCGCAGCCACCACCCAGGTGGGGTAACTAGGATCCACCACCTTGACAGGCTCCTACAGACCCTCATCAGGGACTGTCTCTGAGGCCCCCTTTTATAGATAAAATAAACCGAACCTACATTTTTAATAAGAATCAGGTTTCCAACTATTTCCAAGGTTCCTTAGAATAGGGGATTGTGCATTTTCCTGAGTGCAGTAGGCCAGAAGAGGCGAACCTCATTGATCTCCCCAACTACTACCCCTATCATCTGATCCTGGGGAACACTCTAATGTTGTGATATGTGTTCAAATACTGGCTTCCAGACCAGGTTGATAACAACATAGTCAGGTTGGGTCCGGCCCTGGCACAAGTGGCATGCATCGTCTTAAGGCCAGACAAAAATAGCAAAAGCGAGGGCGAGTGGCATCGGGTTTCTAACCACAATTCTCAGAAGTATGATGACTGGATGGAACACAAAATGGTCTCTCATACCGTGGTATCATCTGTGCATGATTAAATCTACCAGATCCTTTAGAATCTGCGACCACCACTTCTGCATCGTTATCTCATCTGACCTCTTCCTAGAAGGGCTAACATTGGTGGCGCAAGGGAAAGCAACACACCCTACCAATGCCATATTCATCCCATACTCTCAGTGACTTCATTCCCCCGAAGATGGGGATTCCTACAAGGATTCTCCTAGTAGTGGATGAATCTTCGAGTGACAGTCAAGGGTACACTTCGGTTAACACCAAAGAGTTGGAAAAACCCTACATGACTCCCGACGACGGGGGGCGCTAGGAAGACCTCCCCAATGCCCTATGGGATTATCATATGGCCACTCGTAATTACACCCAGGTGACCCCATACTCCCTGGTGTATGAGGCAGAGGTCGTCCTTCCTATCAAGATTGAGTTGCCTTCATTATGCACAACAGTCTATGATCATCATGCGCTAGATAATGTAGCTGAAATTCATCTGGCCAAATTGGAAGCACTCGATGAGAATAGGATTCATGCCCTACACAATAAGGAAATTTATAATAATAAGATGGCTATAGATTTCAATTAGAATGATCACCTTTGCTCCTTCTTGAAAGGAAACTTGGAATTGGCCCTCTGGACACCAATGATACCTGGCGGGAAACCACCCAAGTTGGAACCCAAATGGGAAGGACCTTATGTAGTCCACCAGGTCTATCCCAATGGTGTATACTCCTTGGTAACCATGGATGGTGAGCATATAACTCCTCCCACTAATGCCATGTTCCTCAAGCAATACTTTTATGAATCCAAATAGTTCTGCACGACCCTAAACAGCTGGGTCCCACATGACCTTGAACTGGTTATGTCCTACATGACCTGAAACTATATTGGGTCCTGCAATACCTTAAACTAATACGTCCCGCTCGATGTTAAATTATATATCATCCCTTAAGATGCTAAATTACACCCATAGAACTACGTAAGGATTGATTCCCATCCTCATAGGATTTGTAGGAATGCTCAGATTCCTTGTCTTGAGTCCATCCCCAAACTATTTGATTTGACTATCCCCCCTTAGGTGTAGTCCTCTCGGAGGGTCCTTACATGGTGTATTGAAGGTTTCTTTGGCCCCACTCATGTCAGAATTGTGATGACCGCACTATTTGATTCCTCCTCGTTGTTCTATTCTCCCACGTCCTCACTGCTTGACACTAAACTACATGGCCTTCAAGAACTACGTATGGCTTGATTACCATACTCATGGAATACATAGAAACACCCATAAATTTTGTCTGTTTCCCTAGACCAAACTCTAGAGTCTCCCCTCGAGTCAGAGCCTATGGTGTGGTGCAGGATTTTTCTTTAATCCACGTTGAGTTCATCATGGTCCCACCATACGTCCCATTCCTCGGAGTCTTCCACCTATTTCACCATCCTGCTTGATGTTGAAATGTAAAGGCACACTTATGCTTCACTCAGACTTTTTACTCAAGACTCCATCATCATTCATGTCTGAAAGGTCCCATGAATGACATTGATGCTCGGCCCAAGGGCCATCCTACTATCTCAGGACAACATCCTCAAGGGTTTAGAAAAAAATTGATAAAATTCCCACATTGTGAATACAGTCAGTGGTGAATCCTCATTTTTTGTTCCCATTCCAGGTCACACGAGATGGATGATGTGTTTCGAACATGGTCAACAGTTATCCTTTGTCATTATCACCACCCCTATAAGTCCCAAATAGTGAGTGTAGTGGTTCATCCTACCCCGTTGAACCTTCAAGCTGTGGTCTCCCTCGGGTGATGCAATCTATATTAACCTTATATAATGCGGAGAGCTATGTCCTACTCCTTGTTTCCCACACCAATCATTTCTCATATTGGATTAGGAGCTATGAGGAGGCAACACCCGCATAAGATGTCATATAACAACAGTTGGTCATAATGCCCAATCTCAGGACCCTCGGCCTTCTACAGCCTCTGTCCCAAGTTCTCACTTGGGGTCATACGGCGTGGTATGTGATTACATCCTCATTCACGTAGGGTTACTATCCATGCCATACACCCCCTCGTTGGGGCATCTTACCCACTTTCGTCCTCATTGCAAGACGTTGAACTGCAATCTGGCCGCGACATCCTGTCTGTGGCCCAAACTCAGGTCCCCCATCCTTCTTGGGTCTTTGGACTAGTTCTCACTTGGGGTTGTATGGTGTGGTATGGGATTACTTCCTCATTCACCTTGGGTTACTGGTCGTGTTGTACTCCCCCCTCATTGGTGTATCCTACTCCTATATTTGTCTCTTCTCGAACTATGTATGGATTGATTCCCATCCTTATAGGATATGTAGGACTGCCCAGATGTTTAGTCTCTAGGTCCAGCTTCATCTGGGCCCCTTGGCCTGCATTCCCCCATGAGAGGAGTATATGGTGTTGTATGGGATTATGTCCTTATTCACATCGGGTTTTGAACAACCACGCCATTTAACTCCTTCTCCTAAGAGATCTATATCCCCTAGGTATATACTTGTCTTTCCAAATCAACCACTCTCAAGATGAACCCCTATATCATCTTCGGTGACTCACCAATGTGCCCAAGGGTACTTTGGTTTAGCACCTAGAATGTCGGATTCTACCCGGATATGCTTTCACCCATTTCTCAGTCTTCGTGTTCCCCTTCATTTCGACTTCCATCACCTTTCACATCCAAAGGGACCCCCGAATTGCAAGGATTATTAGTCTAAGGTCCTTCCTACCATAATGGGACAACATCCACAAGGGTTCAGAGAAAAAAATTGATACAAGTCCCGTGTTGCGAATTTGGTCAGCGGTCGATGCTCATTTGTTATTCCCATTCCAGGCTAACGTGATATGGATGCTATGTTTTGAACATGGTCAATAGTTATCCTCCATCATCACACTAACCCCTTCAATCCTTGAATTTTGGTTACATGATTCACATCCTTCTCCACCTCATCATGTCCAAGTGGAATCTCAACACTCCATTTGCTATCCCTTAGTGAAAATTTGCATGTTAGGAGGAATAATGTCACAGTAAAGGTTTCATTCAGGTATCCGCACCGATTTCCCTCTAGAGTCTATTCCAGGTATTGTAAAAAACCTCTTCCGACTTTTTTTCCCACACCATGTTCAACACACATGGGCTTAGGGATCAGGTTGAGGTCCACAAGTACTTGTATTGTTTTCTCTTCTCTATGGTCCGAGATCTAAGAACATAAACTAAGATTGATTTTAGAACTATGTACAACTAGTTTCCCATTCCCATCGAATATGTAGGAATACCTAGACATCATGTCTTTGGGTCCAGCTCGAGTTCCACTAATTTATCTCTTCTGTTCTACCTTCAGGGATTTAACTCTTATGGGACTATGTGGAGTGGTATGGGCTTCTGTCCTCATTCACATCTAGTTTTCATTAGCCGCACCACGTATGTACCATCCTAGAAGTTATTCCACCCCCCACTTCCTGTCCCACATGAAATTAAACTCTACGTAGTCCATCACGACATTAAAAGGAACCTTCAAGAATTATGTGTGGATTGATTCCCATTCTCATGGGATATGTAGGAACACCCAGACATCTCCTCTTCGGGTCTAGCTCAGTTGGGCTGTAGTTTATCTTACCCCATATCCTCTATCCTTTTCTGGCCCCACGACCTAAGGTTTCTTTCTTAGAATCGTGCATGATATGGTGTGGAACTCAACATCATATGACTTTAAACTATGGTTCTTAGTCCCACATGACTTTAAACTGTTGTGTCTATCCTGCACGACGTTAAAAATGCTTTGTTGGTCCCATCACATTACCCTAAACTGTGACATTATCATCCTGGCCGCATGATGAAAAATGGCGTTGCACTATGATATCCCCACTCGAGGAGGCATCATGTTTCGTATCGGTCATGAACCAGACCATTTTTCAATGCCTGCACATGGCTTGATTTTTTTGGCGATTCTTGGACTTTCTATCCTAGGTCCATCTCTACACAAAAAAAACAACACAAAAATACTCATTCATCTTAAAGGGAAAACAAGATCTATCAAATACCATTCTTTTTCTGTATGGGCCATACCCAAACAACCTTATCATACCTAGCACTGGAATCCCACTATTCCATCTTAAAAACTACATGTGGATTGATCCTCATCCTCATGGGGTACATCAGAATGCCCGTGCACTTTGCCTCGTGCCCAGCTTAACTTCTGTTTTCGGTCCCGTGACCCAAAACCTTAACAAGTAACACATGGTGGTTGGAACCCGAGGTTCCCATTCACGTCAGGTTTTATAATTACCCCCATGTGTTTCCCTCATTTCCTAACATCCATGGTCTGAGCTCTATGACCATAAAAAAGGTCACTCTATGTCCTTGCCGCGAGACGTTAAACTACACAACATCTACCAGAACTACGTATGTCTTGATTCCTATCCTCATGGGATACGTAGGAATGCCTATACATTTTTGTCTTCAGGTCTAGCCCCAGGAATCCACAAATCTTGTCCTTTCTTTTTCGGCCCCTTGGCCCGAACTCATCTGGGAACATGTGGTGTGGCGAGTACCTCTTAGGTTCTCGTTTACATTGGGTTTTTCAATAACCACACCAGGTGCTTCCCATATCTTTTCACAACGTGTTCTGAGTTCTATGAACTAAAACTATGATTTTTATGGGAACTGTGCGTCACATTTGGATATTTCTCTAGCCTACTCACAGTCCGTTAAATCAAGCCCCCATTAATGGTACACCCTGGGAACTTAAGTTGAAAGAGTGCAACCCAAGGACCCTAGTCCTTGGTAAGGGACTCCGTTCCTTCTATCTAATGCTTCTCATTTTCGTATTCGGATGCATTTTGAAAAAGAGACTAAAGTGTGAAATTTTCACAGGGACAGTCCCCTCGTTCCATATCCGAGCTTCATGAGCCCGCTATTTGGATCCTCATCCTCTTCCACATCTAAAGGGACCCCCTTCATGGCCTGGTCTCATGATGCCTCAGCTCACCTACCGTTTCGGGCTAGCGACTCTAAAGTCCTCAGACGACATTTACAATAGGTCCTATGTTTCAAACATGGTCAGTCGTCGACCCTCATCTGTCTGTCTCCATTCCAGGCTAATGTGATATGGATACTGTGTTTTTAACATGGTCGACAGTTATTCCCAATCGTCATGCCACTGTCATTGTGGTCCAGATATCGAGCATCATGCTTCACATATTTCCACTTCCTTATGTTCACGTGTAATTCCAACATACTCAGCTTTACACTTCCGTGCATCTAGGTGCGCTATATAGATGGGTCAGAATTAGTGGGACATCATTCACCTAGTGTCCCATCATCCCTAACATGTGCTTCCCAGTTCGTGGAAAGACCCATCACTACTTCTTGTTTTCCACATCGAGCATGACTCACGTGGGCTTAGTAGTTCTGGTAGGACATGTACTCGCATATCCATGTCACATGCACCTTTCCTCGTCCCGCATGATGTTAAATTGTGCTCTTAGAACTACATATGGATGGATTCCCATACCTATGGGGTACGTAGACACGCCTAGCCACTTGGATTTTCACCTAGCTTAATTTTCACTCTTGGTCCTCTGACCTGAAGAGTTTTCTCTGGGGATATGTGGTGTGATCTAGACCAAGTCCTCATTCACATCAGGTTTATAGCTACCACACCCCATATTCCCTTCCCGGGATCTTCCCTTTCATTTCACGTCACATTGTATGACATGAAACTGCGTGGGTCCATATGTCCTCAACACATGACACTAAACTGTGGTTCTACCCTGAACAAGTTCGGGATGCCCTATGTTAATCATTGGATGTATCAGTTTCCCAAGAGTATTACCCCTATCGATGTTGGTCTCTGACTAGACCATGCCCCAAGAACTACATTTTTCTTGATTCTCATTCTCATGAGATACATAAGAAACCCTAGACATCTTGTCTCTGGGTATAGCCCCAAGATTCATGATTCTCGTTCCCCCCTCTTTTTCCGGTATCTTGACCTGAGATCTCTTTGGGAACCATGAAATTGAAGCTTTACCCTGAACATGATTGGGATGCCCCAAGATAGCATTGGGAGGCGACAGGTACCTCATCAGAGAAGTCCTATTTGGAAGTATGTTTGATCCCTGATCAGACTGATGTACCCACCTAATGTGTTTCCACCATGGTGGCGTAATTTCATGAGTTGAAATCCATTGGAACAAACCCATCACTACACTCTCCATGCATTGTGTGCCTTTTATTTAGATCCTCAACCTCTTTCACGTCCGGAGGAACCCCCTAACATTATGGATGCATGGCCTATGTCTCGCCTACTTCCCTAGGCTAACGTTCAGGAAGACTAATCGATAACATTCTGAGTAAAGCCCCATGTTTCAAACATGGTCAGAGTTCAACCCCCATTTTTTATTCCCATTTCAGGCTAACACAATTAGGATACTGTGTTTTGAACACGATCAACAATCATTCATAATTTTTATTCCATCACTATAGTGTTCCAGATCCTGCGTATTGTGATTCACACCTTCCATTTCCCCCTATGTTCAGATTAATTCCAACACCCATGGCGTTACCCCATCCGTGCCCAAGAGCACACTGGGAAAATGGTAACCTGACTTTTCTGAGAGCTTCATTGTCCGGTTAGGTCTCCCCCATTTCTTTTCGGAGATCTGGGTTGGTTTTTCAAACCCCGAATGCCCGCAACTTGGTCAAAACTCTTATGTTCATATGGGATAACATAGTGATCATCTCTTATTTCTCACATTGGGATCGACCCACGTGAGCTTAGGGATTCCTCACTGGATGTTTCGAGAATATAACAGATGCCTGTAAAACCAATACTAATAACGGCACTCATGCATACTATGGAATCCTAATTATCAATGCATGAAATTGCGTTAGAGAGTTTGTGATATTTACAGCACCCAAGGGTCTTCCCCTCCCATGGACGGTTTAATCCCGTCAAAAGAAAGCTGAAGATATGCCACCGTACGGCTTGTAGCATCCAGGATTTGCTGCCTCCAGTTCAGTTCTCGCTCCTCCTCGGTAGTGTTGGGGCACAATTCATTGACCAAAATCTGGGTTCTCTCTACGTCGGTCCGGATGATGGTCATTTCCTCCGAGGATTGCCTTAGGCCCTCTTCGGCCTTTGCCAACAGGGCCTTCAACCGCAGTATCAGCCCCTATTGTGGGTTATGGGTGGATGAGTGCTCGTCCACCTAACTATGCATCCATTGGACCTCATTTTTATCCTTCGAGATCCTCTTGATGTTCATTTCTTTCCTCCACTACCATCCCACACCAAGGCAATGGTCATACTCTTGAATCGTCTCATCCATAAGATCTCGGACGAGGAGGTGGGGTTGCCGGGCATCCACTCCCATTCCACATTGTTCGCACTGTCACAAGAAAAGTCTATCCATCTCATCTAGCCATAGTTCATGGGGTGATATTAATGAAGTGCATAATCAGCTTCCATGATCATCGACAATCTATTTTTCTATCCTCTTAATCATAGGAAATTTCGTCCCAGTCAGCATGGTTGGTAGGCTCATATGTGGGGAACGCCCTCAGGAACTCATCAGAAGGGTCCGCCTCAACCATTCGATCAGGTGTGGCGGGACCTATGCTATTTGGTCGATCCTCATCATCAGATCCGAACTCAATAATCTTAGGTGCAACAAGATTGGTGATCCCACTGACGATTGGGAGTGCCGTAGTTCGGTCTGTCTAGATATCCACCTCTACAATCACCAAAATTCCTCTGGGAATGATGCTACCATAATCCCTAGCCAACCTCGCTATGGAGGGCCATGCCATTTGAAGAAGTATGCACACCAAAGTGGTCTTGGACGTCAGTTGACATGGTCAATGTGTGACAATAATGAATTTGGGAGAAGAGACCTACGAAGATCGAATTTCAAGTCTCATTCTTGGGTTGACGCTATTGGGACCCCAAGGCGTGGCCCCCCGTATATTACCAGAAGATCTGAAAGCTTTAGAGGGGTCACCTCAAGCGTCTAGGCCATTCCAGACTTAAAAATTGATGCAGCCACTAGTGTGGATCCTAAAGGCCCTGCATCTGCATCCACTACGGGATGAGAATGGGTTCTGTGTATTAGGTTTTCCTACACTGTTTAAACATTAATGGAGGGTCCAAAGCAGTTTAGAAATGGATCATGGGGAGTGGATTCAAGATTTTACCTCGAGTTCCTCGGCGAATTCTTCAAGCTATGAGCCTTGGTCACCAACTTCACCCTCCTTTAATGGGCTCCCTCTACCGGCCTCATCCGCCTAGGAGGACTTGTCTGATTCTTCCAACAGAGAGAAGTTCTCTCTCAGTTCAGCAGCTAACAATTGTGGGGGGACCGTAAGATCCCATAGCACCTTGACACGGTCTGTCATTGGATTCCGGACAACTCGGGAATGCACACAGTCTTCCAGCTCTGCCAAGTACTGCTCCACGTCCTCCCGGTACACCGCAAAGTTGGCCCAGATAGGGCATATCCTGGAAAATCCATCTCGAGATTGTTCAAGTGTTGCCACATCTCAGGCGGCCTAAGGAATTGTCGGTTAACATCCCAGATTTCCCAAGCCTCCGACGAAGACAGTATCCTTTGGCATGTCTATGTGGAACTACCGCTTTCCCATAGCCTGGGTAGGTATCCTGTAGAACCCTCTCGATAGCCTCCCCTCTAAATGACTCTATTATTTTAGAACCCCCAGGTCCTCTACCGCTATTGGATCTATCGCAGCTACCTCATCCTTAATTGGTGCGGGTCCCACCGCCCTGGTAGCCCTGCCACCGCGATTTGCCCTTGCCACCTTCTGGCCCCGGCTTCGAGACTGGGGAGGCTCACTATCACCAACCCGAACGGTTGGATGCTTCAGCATATCCCCTAGTTAGGCCACCTCCCATCTTTGGGCATACTCATTTACTAACCTGAAGGCAATATTAGGTGGAGGCAGCTCATTCTGTATCATCCCTTTTTCCCGTGTGAACCTGAGACACATCTGCCTCATCATGCATGGTTGTTACTTGAGGTACACCCCTAGCTAGATCCTTGGGGTCAGTCACTGCATGCACCGAAATTGCTGGGAAAATTAGTGCAGGGTGTATGGCTCGTAGAGGGGCTCACGGTCCACCCTCACCACTAGGAATCCACCTCGAAAGGCCAGGAGATAAGATTGGTGCTCTTCTGTCCCTCTTCCATTATCCGTGAAGGCTCCCATTGATAGCGGGAACATATGGAAGTTGAACTGTTCAACCTTCTAGAGTCAGTTTAATACTGATATTACGATCAGCTTGGCCAGAAATCTCACCGCGACATTCAGGATAGTTGCGTGAAAGTCTGATCCTGGAGGGGAAATAGGGTTTGCATATTTATAAACCCCCCTAATGTGCGCCACTATCCACTAGTACAGAAGGTCGAAGGGCCCACATATCCTCTTTGGCCTCTTCCCCTCACGGATGTTCTAGAGCATTTTGTACATCTTAGTGAGCATCGGGATTCCGAGATTCACCCACCCTCTGGTCACTAGCATGGAGGCCATGATGAATGTTCTGGGTTGCACACCGGCATTTGTGTCCCTCACCGGAAAGATCTAGCCATAGATAAGATCCGCGATGAATACCGCCAGCCTGACTATTGACTGTTGCTCGGTGATGATGCTGATCCCCCAGGTTTTCCACTGGCTGTCCTCCATGATCTGCCAATACGAGTGCTCCTTACCTCGTTGGGCTCCCTTTGGGAATGTCCTAGGCCTCACCAAGAACCTTATGTTTCCCAGGATGTTCAGAAATTTCATGAACAAACATCTTGAGTGGAAATCTGTCACCGCTTCCTTGTCCTCTCCTGGCACCAGTATCATCAACACCATCGCCAGTGGCGAAATCTGTTCTAGATCCTGCCACACACCAATAGCAGAGAAGAATTACTCATACATCACTCCCAGTATCGGGAACCACGAGATTTGATGCACGTCCCATAAGTTGATACCAACCTCCACGTGATGTAGGTGGAAGGTATTGGTACCTGATGACCACCGGATCAATAGATATGGCATCAGCTACTTCAGCTGGTAGATGTGAAATTGGAAGGCCCATGCCACCTCATACATACCGACTCTCCTCAGCACTACACTTAATTCCTCTCACAAGGTGCTTACCCAGTAGGCCTAGGCCCAGTCGTCCGTGAAGTTCCCACCTTGGCGCAGGTCCCACTCATCAGACCATCCCTTCTTCGGTTTCCTCATTGCCACATTTAGGATTGTTTGGTAGAGAGGAGGGTGTGTCTCTAGCTGTAATGCTTTCCCATAAATGTCGTTAAGACGATTCTATAAATAATCCGCGGTAACAGGTGTAAAGTTCTCCCCAGTGTGGCTGTTAGCCACCCTAAACCACCGACACTGTCATGGCATGCTCCTGAACCAGTGGGATGGATCATCCCTACTTTCTTCATGGATGAAGACGTCATCCTTCAGTCCAAATTCATACAAAGGTAGCCTCGTTCACAACGGGTAGTCCCTTTGGCTTTCTAACAATAGCTGCACCAGCGAATCATGATTGAAGTGGCTCTGTAACAACATTCCCCTGACCCAATCTATTTGCCATATCTTCTCTTAGGGTAGCGTCCATAAGGACCCCCCCTAACGATCTCTCGGTGAGCTATCCTGTCCTTAAAATTCAGATAATTTTCGGACTGGATCACGAAGCTCGATCACGATGATCGATCGTAGAGACCACTCATGGAGTTAGATCCAGACATCATAATTGTAGAGCCTTGAGCTGATGTTAGACTTATGATATGCCCTGTGTGTCCTCCAGGGGTTACACTCATCTGATCCACTCTAGTTAGTGTTCTGATCAGTCTGATCTATCTCTGCTGGATGTTAGACCTGTGACATACCCTGCTTTAAACATGGGAAGTTGAGGAAAACCTTAGAGACATGAATATGGCATATAATTCATCGCATTCGATGCGGGATGCCTCAGGCTTCCGCACCCTCGAGAAGTCCTATAATAAGGGGAAGAAACCCAGACACGCTAGTGTTATAGCATCCAGACACGCTAGTGATGTCCAATGTGACTACTCCCCTAATCGAAGGATTTTTCCCTTACGGGACCTTTTGGAATGTCCCGACAGAAGCAGTGTAATTAACTGGTGTCCACGAAGATATGGCACTAGGAAGAGTTTCATAAACCACGACATAAATCTATAAGGGAGACCCGAACTAGGTGATGAGTTCCGAGGGGGAATCCACAGAAGGAAGAACTGGCACCCCATTATCCTGTTTCGATCAAGGAGAAAACGTCCCTGAACATGCGATGAATGCTGCCCCCCTTTGGAAAGCGGGAATGCGGGGCAACAAAACCGCACCTTTCATCCTCAAGTAGATGGACGCACGCTCCCTAGTGAAAGCATCGGAAATAGTGATGCATAGGCTATCACATTATCATTTTGCATGAGTACACAACCCAATGTTTTCTTTGAAGCATCAATATATATCAAAAAACATTCAGCACTTTTCAGTAGTGTGAGTACAGGTGCAGCGATCATTCTTATCTTTAGCTCCTTGAAGCTTCCATCACATTATTACATCTAGAAAAACTTTAACCATTTCCTTGTTAACATAGTTATCGGGCTTGAAAATCATGAGAAATGTATAAAAAAACATCTATAGTACCTAGCTTATCCAAGAAAACTATGGATTTCTGTGACACTAGAGGGCCTAAGACATTATTTAATCACCTTTTTTTTTATGAAGTGTCCATTGAAATTCCCTTACATGAGATCACATTTCCTAATAATGTGACTTTATTCATCCAAAATTCACACATGATGAACATTGCGCACGACTTCTCCTTTCTTTATGTCACCAACACAAGTATTAGATGTTCTTCATGTTCCTCCTTGATCTTGGACTAGATGAGAATATCATCGATAAAAACTACCACAAATTTTTCAAGGTAATGTCTAACGTCTTCATTCATAAAATCCATGAAGATTGAAGAGGCATTATTATGTCCAAAGGGCATCACCAGAAACACAAAATGCGCATACCTTGTATGGTAGGTAGTCTTATGAATATCTTCTTTCTCCACATTAACTGATGATATTCATGAAAAATATACACCTTTGAGAAGTATTGATCTCTTATTAGCTGATCTAAGAAGTCATATATCATTGGAAGAAGATACTCATTCTTTATGGTGATCTTGGTGAGTTCCTGATAATCGATATAACACCGAATTGTTCCATCAATTTTCCCCTCAATGAGTACTGGTGCACTCCAATGTGATACTCTAGGGCTTATGAACTCTTTGTCCAAATGCTCTTGAAGCTACTTCTTTAACTCATCCTGTTCGATAGGAGCCATCCTATAGGGACATGTTGAGATAATAGTAGATCCGAGCATGAGTTCTATTGAGAAATATACCTCACGATGTGGGGGAAGTCCGAGTAAGTCTTTAGGAAATGAATTACTGTATTCGCTCACGATGGGAATTTCCGCAAGGTTGGAACATTTATTTGACTCAACCATTTGGGTGAGGTATGCTTCTTCATAGGGAATCAACACCCACACAATGGAAATATTTTTAAAATGAGATTCATGATCTTACTTTCATTTTTAGAGGAGCATGGGACGATTCAAAATATGAAAAGATATTTCCTTTTCCTAACATATGATATGTGCTCTATATAATGAGAGCCAACCCATTCCCATTATAGCATCGAATTCTATAAAGGGTAGTATCATGAGATTTACTCGAAGAATCATCCCTCATATGCCAACAGGAGAAGAGTCAAAAACATGGGTTGTAATGATAGCACCACTTGGTGTTTTTACAGATATATCCAATTCAAGGTTTTGGGGATTCTATTCTATAGTACTACCAAACATTCAAGATATAAAAGAATGTGTAAAACCAGAACCAAATTATATGTTTTCCATTCTTGAGTGAATAGGAAGAGTACCTTGTACAACTTCATTATCTTGATGCACTTCCGTAGTAGTAATGGCATAATCCTTCCATTGTTCCTTTGGATTTTGGGGCTTCTAATGTTGATTACCCTCAAGGACTTAAGGTTTAGTGCACTAGCTTTCATAGTTACCTAGATCCTGACAGTTTTAGAATTGAACTGTGGGTGGTTCTCACCTTTGTTCCACTACATTCTCTTTCCTTCACATGTTTTTTGACACTCTTGAGCATGGTGTCCTTCTTTCCCACACTTGAATAATTTCCACATCAATTTGAGGTAGTTCACATGATGAAACTTCCCATAGTTTTCTCATGTGGTTCATTAAGTTTTCTTCCCACCTTTATCATTAGATCCTCTAGCTTGAAACTCCATATTTTGTTTCTTATCAACATAGCCATGTGACCATTATCCAAACTCCATCTCCACTTTGAGATCAAATCAACTAAAATATTCATAACTCCCAATGTCTCAAATTTAAAGAGCCTTTCAAAGTTGTGGTTTTAGTCCACTAAAGAATATATTAATTATTTTATCATTGTTGATAAAAAACCCAAAGCATAACTTAAAAGGCTTGTGAAACACACTTTGTAGGCTGTGACAGATTCTGTATCATTTTTATCGAGCTCTATGAATTCTCCCCCCATCTTTGTATAAAGATTTAATGGGATATACTTGTTAGGAAACATGATCTTAAAGTCTTCCCATTCCATCTCTTCAATTTTGTCTCTTGGATTGGAATTCTTAATAAAATCCCCCAATTGATCAGCCTCTCCATGTAGATGATAAATGGATAGTTTCACCTTCTCCATCTCAAAATAGTGAATCACAAAAAAGAACTTCTCAATGGAGTTCTCCAATTATTTTGAAACTAGTGGATCAGAATATCCACTAAATGGTGGTGGTTGTGGCTGCATAAAACAGTTGATATCTAGTTTCTCTCACTTTGGTGAAGGAGGACGTTACCCGTTATTCTGGATATTAATCATAACCTAAGATAATTGGTTAATCATCATCATGAAGTTTTGAACTCCACCTCCCACTACATTGGGGATGTCCTTGGGAAATCGTTGCATTGTCCCTCGCATGAGTTTTTATCCCGGTTTCTCTTGGTTCCCACTATTTTCTAAAATAGAAAAGGTTATAACCAAATAGATGTTAAAAATTCATGAATAACTTATTGATTTTTACATTTTCACTAAAATCATATCTTATGGGATCCCTATGTAAATCTTATTTTGTTCATATTTTTACTTAGTATCATACAAGAGGTTTTCTTTGGGGTTCACTTATCTTAATTCTAAAATTAACTAAACCTTGGATTTGATACCAACTATAGAGACCCTTCATTTTCGTACATTACTTTATATCATAAAAAAGATAAACAACATAATGGTATTACACCACGATGATCAAGAGGATTATTGTATTGGAAAACTAGGACCAAACATAAAATTTACAACATCAAACATAAACATTGATTTAATTCCTTATTCTCTAGGTTCTTATTAGCATTTGACCTCTCCATAGTACATGTAGTAATATGATGAAATGAATCAAAAATGGGTGATCTAAATGACTAATCAGAGGATATATATGAAAAATATAACAATGGGTGATCATAATCATAACATAGGTAAATGATCATGAATACGAGAGGAAGTATTAATAAAAGACTTGAAATGTGAGAATGCCTAAAAATGAAACATCATATCTTAGTTATTAACTAACACACATACATGTGAAAAAATATAGAATATTGATCACACATCATTTTATTTTAACTCATGATATTCATAAATTTTCCCAAATAATTGGATTGCTGTATAATTCTGGGCACACCCATCACATTCAAACATTCATATTGTGCAATATAATTCCTAGCGTACCCATCACATCATAACATTATTATTATCATGAATTCCACATAGAACATATATCAAATATAAACCAAAATAACCCATTTTAAGTAATGGGTTTTATCTCATAATAACACATTAATAAGCCTTGGGGTTCTAAAATAAAGTGTATTAACATTATTGATACACTAACTATCAACCTTGAGTGAGAAATAAAAGGTGTGTTTTTTAATGAAGATTATTTAAGAATACATTTTTTTGACATATTATCTAGTGGAAAACATTTATATCCCAGAAAAGGTAATATAATTATGATAAAATGATTTTTACGAAGTGAACATACCAAAAATGGAGTGAAAGAGGGAGAACCCGAAGAAAGAAAGATAGGTTCGAGAATTTCCCCTTACCTTGTATCTGAATGCTTCCTTCTCTTTAATGTATGGTATAATGACATTATATTCATTAATTAAAAATTAAAAACCTTTTATACATTAATATGTTTCATTATGGTATCATTAAGTTATTTTATGGTGCTTTGTGATAGTTATAGATTTTAAATACATAGTTTGGGAATGTTCATTTTTATTGTTTTCTTGAACGGTTCACTTGTATTCATAAATGGAAGTTCGTGTAGAACATGGATAAACATACAGAACTGATATTACATGTTAATAATGATATTACATGAGTTTAAATGATCTTATAATTAATTATGTTATATACCACATGGATGAATCATTAGTTAAAATTTAATGATGATCGTTTGGGTTAATTCAGGAGATTTTTAACCACAACAAACTTGTTTTATTTAATTTTTTTGTAATATGTACATAAGTTAGTTTTAGAACACTAAATATTACATAATACATATAATATAATCTGGTTCAACCATAAAAATGGTTTCTTGAACAGATCTGATGTTGGAAAAGAAAATAGAAAACATGTCGTTCCTGAAGGAGATAAATTAACACCACACAAACAACATTTTCCTTTGAAAAAAATAAAAATAGGAGAAGGGGGTTATATGATATAATATCCTAGTAGTATCATAACATTCCTGAATTTGTATAATACTAGATTTACTATACCATGTGGATGAATATAGGTGGGGAGATAACAGGAATAGAATATGAAGTTGAAAGGAAATTAAAGGAAAAGAGAGAGGGGAATTACCTCTTGAGTTATCCTCTTGACATCTTCCCCAAGGTACCTTGGATTGGTCTTTTGATGAGACCAGAAACTTCTTGAAAATGGGATTAGTTCTAGGGAATATGTTTGGGCATATTTTAGAAAAGGATTGAAGTTTGAGAGGTTTGAGAAAATGATGGTGTGAAGGGTGGTATTTATAGTAGATGGGAGAGGGGTTTTCTCAATATAATATTCATTAATTTGTTATTTCCCCACAAGAAAAGTTATAGATAGTCTTCCATGTAAAATTAAAGTAATTTTATCATGTTAATCTGAACCAATTGGGCTTACATAAGCTGAAGTCATATATTACTCTATAATTAGTGTATTTAGCTTACTCTGTAAATTATGGTATTTCACTATTCAAAAAATTCAAGTATTTCAGAAAAATCCCAAAAATTCAACCTAACCATTTTTCAATGATTAGAATCCAAAAATGAAGTCTGTTTTTTGAAAATAATTTTCTATATATGATGAATTTAATTTTCAATTAAAATCATAATCTAATTGAAAAATACCGTTTTTAAAACATTTGTATACTTATTACAAAATATAGGCACATCATGATTTCACTTAAATCATACATATATACTATCATAGGAGATGTTACTATTCAAAAGGGTATATCACTATTCATATGGGTACCATTACTATTCATATGGCTATGCTACTATTCACTAAAAATTATGTTTGTTCTATTTGACTCCAAAAAACACATTCAACAAAACCGTGTATGTCAGATTTTTGAAATTCAACACATTTGAATGGAAAAATTATGTTTAATGGTCACATAGTATTTAATATCATTATACATCATTGTGCTTCACAATGTGATTATACTACGAGGCATAATTATAAGAAGGGAATTCCATTGAAAAAACTTTGGTTCGCTACACATAAAACCTTGAAAAATACAAATCATAATCCCTTAGAATATCATGGGAATAAGGAGACTCTTAATACGATATACCAAGGGGAATTACACGCACCACATGGAAGGAATAAGTTGTGAAAATTAATATATCTCATAAATGTTAAAGTGAGGTGAGAAAAATATCTTTTACTTTGGAAAGAAGAGTTATTTTGAAAAATCATTTATATTTGTCATAAATCTTGTATTAAACATGTATATCCAATAAAATAAAAGGTAAGTATATTGAGATTAAATTTGATGCCTACATTATTTCCCACTTAAGTGAAATCATGTAAAAATTGTTTTTAAAGAAGCTTTAAAAAATAAAACATTTTAGTAAGGTTTAAGGAATTCAATAAAGAGTTTTTAAAGAAAAAATGCATGTTTGTTTTCATAAAACCGTAAAATTAACCAAAATAACTTTTCTTGAAAAATTTATTATTTTAGAAAGATAAATCTTGATTAAAATAGATTATATATTGAACTTAAAAATTGCTAAGATTTTGATAAGTTCCTTGAAACGAGCTTGCATTTCGGACTAATTTTTGAATGATTCATTTTAAAACATTTAACGCCCCATAAAATAAAAAGGTTTATGATTAGTAAAAATATATAAAACATTGATACATAATTTTTGGGAAGCACATAAGAATAAATAATAATTTCATTGAGGTGAGTAGAGAATAAGAGCAACCCGAATGAAAATGGAGGTTCAGGAAGAAAAAATATACAACTTTGTAATTAGTTGAATCGTATGCACAAAAATTAAAAATAATAAAATGATACATTGAATATCATGAAAATAAATAGATTCATGATATGAAACATCAATGGGAATTATACATACACCATACACAAGTAATAGTAGTGAATATAGAATATCTCACAAAAATGGAAGTGAGATGAAGAAACCCTTTACCTTAAAATGAGGATGGTTGTACATAATTGAAGTTATATGTTATTAGTGAACATACCAAAGGTTAAATAGTTGTAAATTTCATTTGTTTACTTGTATTGAAGATTAATCATTATATAAATTATTCAATGAAAATCGCTTGGGTTAATTTTTAGTTTTTGAACACAACAAACTCATTTTGCTTTATAAATCCAAACCATATAAAAAAAAGATTTCAAAACCATATAGGAGACATAATACTTATATTTTATTCTGGTTTAATAATAATAACGGTTTCATGGACATAATTGAAGATGATAATATAATTTTATGACCCATTATCCATGAATGTTGAAAATTAGCACATCTCATATGGTGTGTTTTACGATTAGCATAAAAGAAGGGTAAAGGTGAGATGAGAATAACTTATTAAATAATCATAAAAAAGTTACAATTCAATTAGGGTACTTTATTTTTCATAAATTTTGGATTACGAGAGGTGAGTATAGATTTGAAAATAATGTAACATGAATTGAAAGTAAAAGAATTGAAATGAGGAATTACCTCTGGGATTAATCTTCCTTGAGAGCCTCTTTAGGGGAGAGGATTTGGACTTTTTATGAGACCAAGGGATGCTGGAGGCGAGAGAGGATCTTTAGGATATATTTTGGTAGGATTTTTACTAGTCACAATTCTTTATAATAGTGAAGAGAAGAGGGTGTGTGGGGCGGTTTTAGAGTGGAGGAGAGGAGTAATTTTTGAATATCTTAATTATTATTTTATTATTTTTCTCAAGAACAACAATAGAATTGATTATTATGACCAAGAATAGTAATAAATGCATTTAAGTTCGAACCAAGTGGTCTTACATCATCCTTACATCACCTATTACTAAATAAACCATGTATTTAGCATTTATCATAAATTACCGTATTTTACTATTCACATAAAATTGAAGAATTTTAGAAAAATAAAAAATATTTAGCGTAACCATTTTCGACATGTAGAATCCAAAAATGTATTAAATTTTATCAAAATAACTTTCTAAATATGTGAAATTTAATTTTTAAGGAAAATAATTATTTAATTGAAAAATATAGATTTTAAATTTAAAAATTATTTTTTAATACTTTCAAAAATTAACTACGGCCTCATAAAATTATACCAAAATAACTTAAAAACAAAATATTTACTTATGGAATATATTTTATGAAAAATAATTTTTACCCATTTATTAATTTAAAACTATAACTAAATATTTATCACTCACAAAAACACCAATACCTAATTAATAATTTATAAAATGTTCTATTTAATTTATAATGTGCCTAAAATTTTATTTATATATTAATGGGTGAGGTTTGTATTCATAATGGTAGGTAAAAATTCACAAAAAATAATGTTTTTTTATGAGACTAAAAAAATCACACTGAATGAACCCATGTATGTAATATTTTTAAAATTAAAATCACAGAATTAGGAAAATTATGTTTATTGGCTCGGTTATTACAAAGTTTTGTTTTGTAGAGGCTTATGGTTTTATGCATTCAATATTAAATTTATTTATAAATCCTTGGGGTGTTACACAGTATGTACCACAATCACCTATAATCATCAGACATATATTTTTCTGTCATCCCATATCCAAAAAATTAGTATTCATCACATATAATAAGGCTATGATGGATTGTTTCAAATTGACCTGAACATACCAGCACCATCATCCAATTCGAAGGAACCAACCCACATCAGCCATGCATCATGGAATAATATTAATCACATGATCAAAAAATACCCTTTCATGAATCGTGATACCACTTAATCACAAATATCATGTTGATAGACTGATATCAGTTTCTAAATTACTCAAGTCACTTGTATAGGATACACCCATCACTAACCTAATATAGGATAAACCTCTATCTTTATAAAATAAAACATTAAAAAACCTCTGAAGGTCAATTATCTCAATTCAAAGGAAAAGATACCCTCTACCACCACTAATAAATTATATACCAAAAGTGTTAGCAAGGTTCCTTTATCAGTTCTTATAAATTACTGCCAATCAAAGGACTAATAAAGGGAAGAATTTATCACTGATTGCAAAAAATCAATAATAAAGGATCCCTTTAACAGATAAAAAAAGGTGATGATAAAGGGGTCCTTTATTATAAATTTTTTAGATCAGATAATAGAGGATTCAAGAGCACCAAAAAATAACTGTTAATGGAATCACTGATAAAAGAGGAATATTTTCAAACCTCTTTAATCCCCCCTTTATCAGTGCTTCCCCACCCCCTTTATCAGTGCTTTTCAAAATTCGAGCCTCTTTTGCATGCCTAGATTTGATCCTTATACGTAACATTTGGAACTCAAAGACCATTACCATGACACCAAGATGTTATATGGTATATTTTATGATATTTTCACACACACACACACACATATATATATTACACATATATTTATATAATTATTTTTATATATATTTATAAAATATATGTATGTGTGCGCGTGATATATATATGTTATATTTATTTAAATATGACATATATTATATTTATTAACATACACTACGATATACTATAAATATATATCCATTTATTAATAAACAAATATATGTAAATAATATATGTATATATAATTGTATAAGTATACATATATTTACATATTTTTATAATGAAAAATATTGTTAGACATAATTTTATATTCATTTATAGTATATGTTTTTATTTACATATATTAGAAAATACATATACATTTATTTTTATTTATTGACAGACACATTTTTATATATAACAAATAGATGGATCAGTATATATATATATTCTTTCTCAAAAAGGGAATCCCCAAGTGTGGCCTTTTAAAACATTTCACACTAGGAAACCCCCTCCCCAATAAGGAATCACTCTAGAGAGTGTCCCAATCAAAAATGAGATATTTCTAGGTGAGATGGCATAATGTCCTAGAAGATGATGACCCAATCGACGATGGTTCAACACCATAATCCATCAACATAGGTGGTTCGTGCCTCATTTCAACAACCCAGTCATAAACCGAGTGACCTAACAAGATGAGTGGATCCTGTGGAAATGAAAAATTTACCCAAGAGTGGACTCATAAGAATCAGACCCTACAACTCTCAAAAAATGATATTATTGTACCCTTCTTTATAACCACTATGCCATCACCGAAGAGGCTATATATTTATATACACATATTAATTCATATGAATATGGTGAATAAAACGGATAATTTTTTATTTCCAGTAATACTTTTAATAAATATTTATTTTATATATTTAAAAGTAATTTTTTATGTAAATATTATGACATCTGTATTTATAATAGTGATTCATTATAAGTAAATATAATAAAATATTCATATATTTAATTATAAATAAAACTACATTATTAAAAAGGATAAAATTCCAAAACCATAATATCATTATGAATATATTCCATTTGAATAAATTTAGTCCTCACTAAACAATGGAAAAAAGAAACCCCTAAACGAAGTTGAAATGCCGTCGAATGTTAAAAAATTGAGATACCCCAACTAAAAATTAGTTTTGGTGGTCTTATGGGCCTTTTTTGGCCTTAAAAATTGTGTCCAGGGGATCCTTAGATCACTATCATGAAGAGATTATCACATGCTTTATATGATATGTGGTAGAATCCAAACAGACACCCAGATCAAATGTTATGGCCATTTGAAGTTCAAGTCATATTTTCAACTTATCTTAGAATGTTCATTTATTAATTTAATTTTATTTCATCCAACTTTTATTAATTGAAAATTACATGATAATAATTAGAAAATTATTAATTAATATTATTTTTCAATTATCATATAATCCATTTTCTCTATATATCTAATATATAAAGTGTAACTTTATTTTTAGCCTTATCCAAAACATAGTTAAAAAATATATATTATTTTTATAAAAATATAAATAGGTTTTTCTATTAATATATTATTTTTAATGAAATGTAATTTTTTATGAAATATAATCTTTATCATCCCTTGAAAAAAGAGCGGATAAAGGCCCCCTTTATCAATTATTTTTGAACAATGTTGATAAAGGGGGCCTTATTAATAACTTTTTTACAAGCACTGATAAGCACCAGCAATTATCAAGGGATTTTCTATACTCATAAAGCATATCACTAGATAAAAACATGTTTGTATTAGTGTATGGTTGCACTTCAAAATTTTATTAACTCTACCCATACACAATATAAACATTAGTTGACATATGATCAATTAATATAGCTCAGAGGACTTTTAAAGAGAGTTATGAACTCCACACAAATCTTAAGATATATAGAAAGTAAGTTTTTTAATATGTCTAGTAGTTCATGCCTACTTTTAAACTCACAAATATATTATGGATTAAACAACTAATTTCAAAAAAAGGAACATCTAGGGACCAACCACCTTATTCTTTCATGATACTTCTCATAAAATACTATTAAATTAATTGAACTAGATTAACTATGTTCAAAATACATAAAACTATTGTTTTATTTATGAATTTAATAAGAATAATGAAAATACAAAAATACATATCTTAAATAAAAAAGAGGATAGGGGGTATAATTACATAGAGTGATCTAACGATATAGATAATATTTGAATCCATGTTCATAAGATAGGGAAATTTACATAAGAGGGATGAGAATAGTGGTGAGAAGAAAGTAGGTAATGTATTTTCTAGATGATACGGGTGAGGATGGATCTTAAAATTTTAATTCATATAATAATTATTATTTATTTTAAGTTTCTTTTAAAACCTCTAATGAAGACATTGGGTTCCTTATACATTTTCACCAGGTACCTGGTGTTCCAACAAATGCTTGAACATGGGACAATTATTATTTGGTGGTCTACCTAGGCTTAATGACCCACTCTTATACCTTACTAGATAACAAAAAACATGACCACCTTGTTTGAAATGGCATCTCATATTTTTTTAAAACATTTTATTACCAACCCATATTCACTCGACTAATCATAATCCTATTAGATTCTCAATTTTTTTTAAAAAATAAATCAAAAAGACATATTTATTTATGAAAATTTCAATTACAATTTACCTTTAAATTTATATTGAGTTGTTTAATAAAAAAAATTCTTTTAAGGACTGTTCAAAAAACAATAAAAATAAATATTTTTCTCTCCAATTTTTTATGTCTGGCTTTAAATTGAAAAAATCCATATTATTTGGGAATGTTAACACTATAAAGCTAATTTATAAATAAAGTTTAATATAAATGGAAAAAAATTAACTAGATTAAAATACTACAACTTTCATCTAATTTTTCTTATTTTATATCTGTACTATAGAATCTTTATGGGAATTTTCTCATAATTATTTGGCATACTAAATAAGTTAACATGGAAATGAGTATCTTGTTCCTATATATAAAAATGTAAATAAAGATTAAATTAGATTAGAAAGAGGTTTCACAATACATTTTTTATCACACTATCCTCATGTAGAGAAGACCTTGTGATATACAATGATTCTTCAAATAAGGTCTTATGTTACATCCTAATGAAAAATGAGAATGTGATATCATTTTATATTGATTTAGAATTTATGATCATTATATTAATGATTTAGAGGCATCACATCTACAAATAGAAGTGTGGAATATATAGTGATTATAATATTATAATGTATATATCCCAATAGAAGTTTTTTATATACATTAATAAAGTTAATAGGATTTAATGAAAGACTATGACTGTATAATACACTACCACCATGGGAATGTAAATAAGTTAGTTTTTTCTACTAGTATAAAGGAACATAAAACTTATCTATGGTTTGGATTGATAAATATAAAATCTTTATATAAATTAGAAGGATGGATCTTGAAATCAAATTTGTAGCGAGTAAATCCTATATTACGTAATGATTTCCAAACAATCCTTCCAAGATACTATTAAAGAATAAAAAAGAATGATTCATGTTTGAAGAGAAAGATGAAAGAAACTATATAAATAAACCTACAAGAAATCAATAGTAATAAATTTATTTATTTGGTTTAGAACATGATTATTTGTGCCATTGAGAGAAGATTAAAATAAGGAGATATTGGATAATGTACCTATGATATCTTTTTTTTCATGTACATAGAGATCGGAAAGATGTATCTATGTCTCTAGGATCACTCTTGGCGGGACAACATGTAGACGAAGATCATATATTACACCATAAGATTCTTGGTACACCATTGAATTAAGGAAAATAGTAGAAGTCTAAGTGCACAAGGAAAATATTACCAATAAAAACATGGAAATGGGATAACATCACATTGAATAATTTCACAGGTCATTCAAGGACATATAAAGAAAAAATATGTGAGGGTTATGGTGGATTTAATTACAAACACTACCCACATAATAAAAATTTAAGAAGTTATTTCACTCGATTTAATAACTATGATATATGTTAATGAAGTGGTGATATTGTATATTCCCCTACTACTCATTATATATAATCATGATACAATGTTCACCTTAATTTTTTGGAGGAGTCTTCAATAATCAGTAGACTTAAAGTTAAACTTCAGCGTGACCTATCATATCCAAATTTATGGTCCATATGAAAGGAATTTCCAAAAACAAAAATTCAGGTTGAGATCTTACTAAATGGAATTCATGGGATGTTGAGATCAACATCTTCCAATGGCTGAGTCCTTATATAAAAACTATTTTTACTCAAGTATATATATTACACCATATAATGATATATATGAGAATTAATAAAGAACTCTAATTTTTTGAGATAAAATTAGTGGAAGAGGCTATTTAGGGTGTGAAATTTCACTAGATACAATATATTTGGTTCAGTCCATTTAGAAAAATGGTAATACAACACAATGTAGATAGAATAATTTTTATTAAAAAAAACCATGATAAGAATTTTAATTTAATATTATTGAAAATTTATTCATTTTTTTTCTCACTAAAAAATATTTATCAGGTTATGAAATTTGGGAAATTTTGAACCTAGTCGTATTATCAACTTTGAGATTTATGATCATGTAATGGTTATGTCATATAGATGGACATTTTTACCAAAACTTCCTTATGTACAAAATGTGTTCCATGTGTCTTTCCGAAGGAAGCACATACTATACCCCTAATATATAACAAATCAAATGGTGGTATTAGTGGATCATATAACTATCTTATGAAGATAAACTAGTGAATATATTTTATTATAAAGACAAATTACTATAAAACAATATATTATTACCGTGTCAAATTATTATATAAAGACCATTAATATAAAGAAACAACATGAGAATTTGATATTTTTTTAAAATTGGATGATAAATATATACTGTCAAATAAGGATATGAATTAAAATTGAAATGGTGAAATTTATAAAATGGGGAATGATTTAAGGAGTTATATTTTTCAAATATGATATTTTCTTCTTTAACTTATATGTTTTTAATATTTAGATATATTCTATTTGTAGTGTAAATAATATGGTTTATTATAAAGATGTTATAGGAATCACCTTTAAAAATAAATATTTCTTCATTTATTTAATTTATAACATTACAAATGATGAAAAAATACAATCTATAAAATAAAAATAAGTATAGTGTAAAAGAAAAAAACATTTAAATAACCCAAAATGAAATTTAAAAATCCATGTCATTAGAGTCTCCCATAAACGCTACAATTGTAAACAAAACTATATTATGAAAACAAACTATTATAAATAAGAGACATATTTTCTAAAATAATATATAGATAAACTTGAGACCAAACTTATTGAGTGAAATGTATAAGATTTAATGTATATATAAAGTAAAGTGAATGGATATATGAATATTTAAATGGGTAAGGTATCTGTTGAAAATATATTCATTAGAATAGTAACATGACCATTTAAATAGTTTTAGAGAGTTATATTATAATTAAATAAATATAAATATTTTAATATGAAAATACTATAAATTAATATTTATTATAATAAATATATTCATTTAATTTATATATAATAATAAAACTAATTATTAATGTTAATGTATTTCATGGATAATTATTTAGCCTTAGTATTTTATTTTTTTATTTATGTGTTTAATTTACCTCATTTATAAATTTATTTAATTAAAATTGATTTAAATATTAGAATCTACATGCCGAAATTAATTATGAATTTTTTCGATATTTTTTTAAACATTTGAATATTTTTATAAATAGTAATATTATAGTTTTTTCAAAGAAGATATGTTTTTGGATATTATATTGATATAATAATGAACAACTAATATCAATTATGATTTTTCATAACAAAAAGTATAGTAAATAATATAAATTGTGTATTGAAAATAATAAATTCAATTTCAATTCTATAATGTAATATCCAATGTCTAAAAACATAATTTCATCCATCAAAAATAATTTTTTTTATTTCTTAATATCTTATAATTCATAAAAAGTATGATTTTTTATTTTGTATGATTTTAAAATTCCTGAAAAATTGTATTTTAATAAAAAAATTCATAGTCACTAATAAGTCCACTATTGAAAATATTGGTAAATAAATGACTTTTTTTCAATATTTTATCTCAAAATTATATCTCTTATATAACTATTAAAACACCCTAACAACTCCATGTAAAATAAAATGTTGAATCACTATCAAAAAATAAATTATATTTGGTTTGAACTATTATAATAATTATTTTATTATTTTATATTTTTTTGGTCTCAAAACACCTTGAGATCCAAAAGTTTTTGTCACTTAACAAATGTGGATTCATAAAGAAGTGGTAACTTTCTTATTTCTTTATTTCATTTTATCCCTCTATTTATTTCCTTTAAAATTTAGAATTTTTTTCATGTAAAAATAGTAAATATTAAAACATGATATTAATGTCATTTTAATTCTTAGAATATGATATCATATTATTATTAATATATATATATATTATCTTTATCCCTCAATCAAAACATCCTTACATAGTCGGTTCTACCACCTACAATGATAGTGTCTTTTCATTATTTAATATAACCTTTATAGTTTGTTAATTTTAAATATATATATATAATATATACAAATATTTTTATTTATGTTTAATATTTGTAATGTAATTTAAATCATATATGAACAAAAAACAACCAATTCCATAATTTGGAAATAAACATTTAATTATCCAAACAAACTTGTCTTAATGAATTTATTCTATTAAGTAATGTCTGTAAATAATTACTAAAAAACATAAATATAAAATACAAAGATAAATAAATGTAAAATAATAATTTACTAATTGTTTAATAAGTAAAATATGTTTATAAAAGTGTTTTATGTTTAATGAAGGAAAAGAATACCTAAGGTAATGGGTTTTCTCTACAGAATGTGTCTAATTTTTTACTGTATTATTCAATTCTTATCTATATTCATTTATTTCTAAAATATTATTATATATATATATATATCAACATAATTTTTTTTATTTTTTGGTTTAATTTATTTTTACATATTTTTATTTCTTTGATTATGATGTTTGACAAAGCTTCCTTCTCTACTATTAAAATTATCTCCTTTTTGTTATAATCTTTTAGAAAATGTATAACTAATTTCTATTCCACTTCCTATTTTATATTATCACAATAACTTTATTTGTATTTAAATAATTTTCTACAATTTCATCTATGGATATATTATTTCTTTACACATAATGAAATTATGGGAGGTTTTTCTCTCATTTCCCATGTTCACTTCCCCAAAAATCAACATTAAGTGGATTTATCTTTAGTATTTCCTATATCTTCATCTCTTATATAATATTATAATTTATTATGTATCTATATTGAATTCATGTTAATAAATTTATATTTAAATTAATGATTACAAACCTCTCTTCCGTTGAATAATTCATAATTTATTATATGCTATGATGTATGAGATTATTTTGAAACCCTTTTATATTTCATAATGAATTATCCATGTTTTTATTTTAGATTATGTATGTTTATTTATTATAATTTGTATAAAAATTCAATTCAACATATCTTGATTTTATGGGTGGGACCAAAATTATACATCCCCATAATAAATTAGGTAAATATTTTACCTTATGAGATATAATATATAGGGTATCAGTAAAGATCCTAACTCAGACATGTTATATTGTCTTGGTTTTATGTCTTGGATTATTCTTATGATTTTTCATTATTATTCATGTTACGCATTCCATGTTATAATTATATTCTTTCCTATTTGAGGATTGTTTTCTCATTATTATGTTATGATAATTACATTTATGATCATTCTTGTTCCCATGTTGACTCAAATATTCATTTCATTCCTAGAATACCCCCACTATTTAGATTTTATCCTAAAATTTATTTGATGTATATTTCAAAGTGATCATTCATATTAAGAATATTATCATGGTTAATATGATTACTATTATGAAGACTTTGAATAATGTTTTTAGTATTATATGTATTAGTGTTATAATATAAAATTAATTTTCCAAGACACTAAACCTATTGATTTTAGGATATGTAATATTATTTTTGTTAATATAAAAATAGGTTAATAAATATATATCTATTTCATGGGCTCATATAAATTCTTTCTCACATATAAAATTTTAAATTCTATTGGTCAACCAAAATCATCATGTCTCCTTCTAAAATTAGAGTCAAACATATTGTGATGATTTCAAGCATATAAAATCTAACATTGAGGATATATAGATGAATAATCCCTTTAAAATTTTGTTTATTTTCCACTAAATCATGGTTACTCACTTATTAACTACTATGTTCTAACCTTCCATTGTAATTGAAAAGTAATTAATTAAATAAGAATCATCAAAAAAATATAATCTCAACAAAATCCATTATTAATTTAAAATATTAACAACTTCAATAGATCACTAAAAGGGGAAATATGTCTCTGAAACCAAATAGTGAGGCTTCTAGGTTTCACAATACGAGGGTGGGGTGATTAATAATTTAAGGTCATTCCAAAACAAATCTTCTGATTTATAACCAATTAAACTTCCACCTATGGTTAATGTGAATAATCTGTATTATTTGTTCAATTTATTTTTTTCTTCAACATTTATCATTAAATGTTTGAACATATTGACCAATAATTACAATGAACAAAATATTTTATTTTATGATATGTTTTTAGTTTCTTTAATTTTTAATATATATTAAAAATTATAAAAGCTTATAAATAAAAAATGATAATGATCAAAAATTAAAATTACAAAATATTTATAAGTTTTTATACTCTTCACATGTAACGAAATAAATGATATAAATAAAATAAAACCTATATATAAAATCATATAAAATAAATATATGAAATCAAATGTGTGGTCTGAACCACTAAATAAAATAAATATCATCTTTAAAAATATAAGATTAGTTTTTTTCAAAAATTTCTTCAACAATTTTATACCCTATTTCCTCCCAAATATTCCTTACTAAGTGTTACAAATTGAATCTCTCTAAATATTTTCTCCCAAATAGTTATATGGTCTCATTAAATTCTTCAACCATTTAAGAAAACAATACTAATAATTAAAAATATGATAAACATTTATTCCATCAAAACACAAACTAAATGTGAATATCCCATTAACTGTAATGAAGGTTTCAATATATATATATTAAGATAAGTATCATATCATTAAAATGTAATATATATAGCATAGAAATCCATATTCAATACACCATTATATGTTTGAGTTTTCTTAACACACATCAAAAATAAAAAATATATATATTCCTTAAATTGGAATAGTTTTCTCACTAAATAATGTCTATTACACTCTTGATGGGTTTCTAAAGATAAATCAACATTATTTTAATAAAATATAAGTAATTAAAAAATTTATAACTCAAGATCTAACAAGATTTGAAATTAAAATAATGTATAATATAAATGTATAAAAAACATGTAACGCACACCATATATTTATGTACTACATCCTTCGATGAATATGTTTTATGATGATCCATTAATGGTTATCGAAGGAATTATTTCACTATGATTTATACAGATGTTGAAATAAATTCACTGATCACATGGGTGTGACTCCCCAGCCGTACATGAACTTATAGTGTCATGGTTTTAAATGAAGAAGGTGAGGAACAATTTGGGTGAGGTAGAGAAACATCTTGAAACTAAACAAGGAGAATCACTCCCACATACTTCATGCTAAGAATTAATATTTTTTCCATTAGTAATATTATTTAAAAAACAAATCATTGTATCAAAACCTTATATACTATTATGTATGATTGGAGAACTAATATGAAATAAATTCTTTATTTTTTACAACATGTAATATATGGGTGGTGGAATATCAATTCCTTATGTTCTATGAAATATTTAAATAAAATCATTTATCCTTGATAACTCATTTTTATCCCTTTATCCTTTTAAAAAAATTAGAATGAACTTAATGAGTCATAAACCATGTGTATCAAATCCACAATTGCATATTTTTCATAAAAAATCATTATTAATTAATCACTTCTCTTATCATTTAAAATAAATGAGACAATCGTACTCATCCTTTATTAATATCCTTCTTATATTGATAAATTATTTTGTGAAAGAACCTCCTATATTTTATGGGAAGAATATTAGAACATCCTCATTTTAATGTTAACAAATCATGATTCTTATGTTTGTAATAGTTTTTTATTATATTTTATTGTGTTATTATATACGAAATAATTTGAAGAAATTTGGATAAGTGTATAAAAGTGTCACCACCAGATAGCATACCACTAGCTTGTTTCAAAATCAGACCTGAGTCACTTCCTGATTTGAGTCAACATCAGATAAACTACCGTCATATGAGTCACTGTAAAAAATGATTTACTTCTAGATGATCTACCACTAGATGAACTACCTATAGATGAACTAACACTATCCCAACTCATTACTAGGATGACTTACCACCAGACATGAGTCTCCTTCAGCATGCACCACTACCGATATTCTGAGGAATTGGAATTAAAATCTCCCAATGACTATATTATTGAAATTAATGAGATTGATTATTTAAAAATTACTCTTTAAAAACATCATTGCTGCATTTAATACAATGTCAGAGCCCAATGCAAGGTGTCAAGAAATTTCCATGATGATCATTTAATAGTTATTCATTCCTTCATTTATATATATTTATGAAATAATCTATCTCTTAGCTGATATGTGTTCAATAAGTAGACTTACTAAATACTATAAATATCATTACTCGAGAAATTACCTGACATAATTATATATAATTTCATATTTTAAATATTGAAACTCATTTTTGATCAACATATTTATATACATATATAAAAAAATAACTTTATGATGCTCTGCTTTACTAATACTTTCAGAGAAATAGGTCAAGATCCTCCGGAATCCAAATTCGCAGAGACTTAAGCATCTAAATCACTTTATATTGAGAAGTGTTATATTTTCTATATCTTATTTATTGCACTTTATATTTTGTTATTTGAATTATGAGTAGTGTGTTGTTTGTTCTATTTATCATCACATTGTCTCCAACATTAGAACTAGAGAATACTAGATATTTTATTCACTCTTTTTTTATATGTATTCCCAGGTTATTTGTGTATGAGGACCCTATGTGGAATGTATTGTTTTTCATCCCATGATTATTATGGAACCCTATATTGTAATGACCCAAACAGTTATAAATTAAATTCCCCTTTTGTTTTAATTAAATGTCTTACTATGAAATATTATTTTTTAAAAAACATGCATTTATTTTGTTTTATTATATAATATCATATTTAAATTAATATTAATCATATTTATCTTTTATATAATAGAAATTGAATAGTTTTCACATGATTATTATAAATACATGGTTTAAAAAAATCCAATTAACATAGAAAAAGGAAGTAGTGTACTAAACTATTAGGATCAGACCCTATGAAGCCCATTTATCAAAGATTCTAATGGTGATATCATCACTTGGATTTTATCTTGACCAATCCCAAGTTGAGATCCAACAACTTGAGCTTGAGTGAAACTATTTTTGGGAGAAGTTCAAGTTCATCAAGATCACGACCCAAAAAATGTTTGTTGAACCACCCCATGAATGTCTCACCACCATACACCTTACTATTAAGAAATTTTATTCTGTACTAAAGGGATATGAATAAAGACCATAGAAATTTGATTATATACCTTTTTTTTGAAAATAACTAATATATTTTCATCCAATTATGGTTACTTTAATAATTTTTTTACATTGATATAATAAAAAACAAATAATATTTTTGGGTCATATTCATATTAAATTAAGGAACTCATTTATATGAAAGAGTGGATTTTTGAAATAAATAATATTTTAATAAAATATTATTATTAAATATAATTTATTAAATATAAATGGTCCTATAATTTTTCTAAGGGAAATGAAAATTTTATAATGGTTCAAAAACTATCATAGTGAAAAACAAAATATTTATTAATAAATGTTGATTTTATTTTCAATTGAAAATTCACATATGTATAATATTATTTAGAAAAAATTAACACTATTTTTGGAATCATAATTTTTAAATTATCCAACGGTGAATTTTTCATAGTTTTATGAGACAATTGATTTTTTCGGTAAAAGTTAAATACATTATAAATATATTTTGTATAGTATGGCATCATAATGACCCAAAAGAGAAGTAATAAAAACTATAAAAGGTATCCATGACCAAATATTTTTTTTAACTTTAATATAATATGATTTTATGTTTATTTGAATAATTTTATAAAGCCCCTATAAATCCTCAAAAACTAATTATATATCTGAAATATTTATAACATTTTATTTAAGAGTATGACTCACCAACACACAATTAATGTAATTATTTTATATGTATGACCCTTGGAATTATTAAATAATTAAAGCCAATCCAATTTTTAATAATTCAAGGGAGAAACCCTGGGATGGTTTGTTGTTTTGGTTATTTGTTTATGTAGAGTTAAAAACTTAAATAATAAATAAATACCATATTTTCCAAAATAACCCCAACCAATATCCCATTTATCTTCATCTAAACTCATTTTATAACATCTACAATTTTATATTAACTCATTATTGTTCATCCAAGGTGCCCACAAGCTCTCAAGAAGCTCCTTCCAAGCATTTGGCATCCCACACTTAAGTAAAGAATCCTTCCCATTATCCTCATTATTCAAGTATATTTTTTAGCATATGTCTTTTATCATCATTTACCTTTCGGGGATATGTTATTACATATCACCCTTACCATCTAATTTATTTCCAAATTATGAGATACCCCTTTCTCTCTCTTCAACCCATTTTATGAGTTTTTATGTAATGCAGTTATTCTACTTAACTTTGATCGTGATTTTCCATTCCAAAACAATTGTGTAGTGAATACCATAAACATTTACTATAAAGGGTATTCAACGTTATACAATTATACCTACATATATTTTGAATTAAATATATATATTTCACACTCCCTGATTGTGGAATAAAATATGATAATGAATTAATCCCTATTCTATGATCTACGTGGCACACTTAGGAATGAGAATGAAATGAAAGTGATGGGCGCGTCTATAATTTTATAGCACTCCAATGCATTGGGTAATGTTTTCTCTCATGAGATGTCATTTTGGAACAAGGAGTGAACCTTATTCTTTTAAGGGAATTCTCCACCATGATGTATTTGCAGTTTATCATTAACCAATGCTTATGATGAATTATTTTAAGTTGTTTCCAGATTCCTCATGCCATGATTATCATGTTATCTAATGTCTCATTTTTTGTGTTTATTATTCCAACTATTTTTATTCCCCATTGACATGCCTATTGTGTAACTATAATCACATTATTCCATGTTTTTTCCCATAATAGAATTTATAGCTCACCCCTTTCTTATGTTTGTCCCTCAGTTATCCCATGTAGCTTTAGAAGCCATGGATTTCAAAATCATGTTAAGGATTTTTTTAAATAATGTTGTTGAATACCATGTCGATGATTTTATTTTCTATACCTATTTCCCAAATATACTATACTTATTGGTATTTTGGGTTATATTATGTATACTTTCACTTAATAAATAATGAATTAATATGTCATAAAGAACTGTGTTGTTGTAGTTTTTATTAGAGGAAATGTATAGTTATTTTTGGTATTAAGATTAGAAAGCTCTAGTGAAAGTAAATGGGATATGAATAAGTATAATAAACCATCCATAATTTCACTGGAAAGTAAATATTAAGTGGTTTATCAAGAAAATCAATCCATTTATATATACTACATTTAGATGTGGTTCTAGCAAAAAATGTACATATGGGTAACAACTCTAAAAAGGTGTGATAGACTTGACTCAATGTAACATGGTACATGATAATGGGTCTTAATTCACACCTGGTTTGACACTCCTTGGGAATATGTTTTTCTAAATTCATAAGCTCAATATAAACCATTTCTAAGGGGATAATTCCCCAAAGAATATATGTTAGGAAATATGTCATGCATTTCATAGATTAAAGGCTAGAATTTCGTAAGTTAAGGAAACAGAATTATGTTAAATGTTACTCTTTTATTGTCATGAATTTTTTTTATGTGTTTAATAGTTTAAAAATACTCATCATTAATTTTTCCTTTATTCAAGACAATGGCTGGAAAAAGGTGGAATTAGGTAAAAAATCAATGTGAAAGGAAATTTGATGTCGTCCCCAATGAGATTCCAAAAAATAATGAGAAAATGAATCATGATATTTATGATGATATCCTCTCAGCTAACTAATGTTTTGAAATTAATCCTGGATCAGGAGGAGAATCCAAACACCCATAATAGAGAAAAATATATGATGAATACCTTAATTCCACAATGTCTTATGACATTCAATTGATCAATTGATCCTTTAATCACATAATATTGGATCATATCCATTGAGAAGATATTCTCCATCATAAAATGTTTTGAGTATGAAAAGGTTTTTCAATATAGTTATCATATAGAGGAATAGTCTAATTATCGATGGAAATTTATCAATAATATAAATATTGATGTGGATATCATGGTGATAGGGTGGACGAAATTCCAAAAATTGTGTTTCGATAAATATTTTCATCTCACTCATTGTCTTTAAATGGAAACGGATTTCCTCATCCTCATGAAAAAAGATAAATAATTTATCAGGGTGTATGAGGAAAACGTCACAAATCATTCATGATATGCCTCTGACCTTTTCATTTCGCTCGAATTAAGGTTGATAAATTCTTTGGTGGGATAAAACCTAGTAAAAAATACATGTCTGAACTATGAAATTTATAGATATAAAGAAATTATCTAATGTTCCCTCAAATTCAAAACAGATATCAGCAAATCTCAATGGTATCATGGGGATAAGAAGCAAAGGGTGGATTTTAATTATTGTGGTCCAACAGAGAAATATAATGGTTCCAAGAAATTTCAACATCCCATTTTTCAAAGGTGGGAAAAGAATCACCCCTAAAATTCCCTAACAGGGATAAAGAAATTAGTTAGGTGTGCGAATGAAGGGAACCTATCTAGTTATTGATGATAGTAGAAAAACACTAATACGATGGATTAAATAAATTCTACAGTCAACCCTCAATAAATTGTTCATTTCTTCTACAACATGTAACCAATGAACCTTTAAAATAAATTCTCTATGACAAGGGTTATCAGAGATAAAAAACCACTAAGGTAGCATGAATGATCTTTTTCCATCACAACCACTGAGGGGGATCCCAGAAAGGATGTGGTGACTATTACCTAAGTTAATCATTCATGAATAGTGAATGTACTTTTTATTACATTTTTATGCTTTCCTTCATATCATGAATGTTTAGTTGAAATATTCAAACAACACCACAAATTATGGAAGTATAGTTGTCAGTGGAAATTGAAAATGAGAAATTATTATAGCCAAAATATATAAATACTACCATGTAAAACTTTTTTAGTTGAACTTCCTAGTGAACCTTTTCGTACTACCATTTGTGGAATTTCATGAAATTTTGGGCATGTATTTTCTTTCCATATATAGATCCCACATAAATTACTGTGAGATAGACATCACTCTTCATATCGAGAATAGACCCCCCGATTCTGTACAAGTGCATGGATGGAGATGAATTTATTTTGACACCAGTATCCTGTTCATGGATATTTTTTCTATATAAGAAGTCATTTCTTGATTAAATGATTAATTACATGGAAATAAACTTCCATGAATGCATACATATTATGAGGGAATATGTTGATGTGTTTCTTGAGGAATTTCTGGGTCTTCCTCATAGCCGAGAGGTTGAATTTTTCATTGAAATTGTACCTAGAGCAGTAGCATTATCCAACACTCTATATATAATGGATGTTTTCAAAATTGAGGAGATGAAGAAGAAACTACATGATAATCAAGACAAATGGATCATACACCCAAGTGGTTAACTATAGGGTGAACCAGTCTTCTTTGTCTCGAATAATGATGGGTCTATGCACCTTTGTATAGAATATCATGATCTCTACAAGATCATAATAAATAACTAGTATCATCTTCCATGGATTGATGACTTTTTCGATCATCTATGTGGAGAAAAATACATCACCATGGTAGATCTATTGTCAGGATATTACCAAGTTTGGTTTAAGAAGGAGAATATCCCCAAGACTAATTTTCGTAAAAGGAACAAGTACTATGAAAAATGACTTTAAGAAAGATGAAACCTCAATTGAGATCACATTCTATTATTGTAAGATAAAAGGGCATGTCAAATATAACGATCCCAAACTAAAATATAAAAATAAATATGATTACAAGGATAATAAATAAAAGAATACATTTAAAGAAACTTGTAGTACTTCTGAAGATATCTTAAGGGATTTAGGCACTACTAAAAAGTAAAAGCATGAAAAACATAATATGTTTTTCATGAAAAAAACATATGATGTATCAAATATCATTCTTGATTCTCCTAAAAATATTATTAATTTTTATGGATAGAAAAATAATGATTAAAATATGTCAAATGAGGAGATTATAGAATATTGTAACATGTTAGAAGATACTTTAAATGAGCTTAAGGATAAATATAATACTTTAAAGAAACAGAATTCATTAATTGCTAATTTAAAATCAATCATTTCTGTTAAAAAAGAGAAAATTGATCAAATTTTAAAAGAAAATTCTGAATTGAAATTGTCTAAAGAGAAATTAATGAATTACCCAGATGGATTAACTAAATGGATATATACTATCAACCAAATACGTAAAAAATATACATCACCTAAGTATATCACTGGATTAGGTTATCAACATGGATAGAGGATAATCTTCAAGAACAGTCTTATTCCAAAATCTTATTCTAGAAAATCTGCTATTAGTTTTTATTCAACTGGACCCAACATAGTTATTCCTTCCAAAAAATAAAAAATGTCATATAGGAAACTTATTAATCCACTATGGGTTCATAAATCCTAAATTACAAAAATTTATAGACCCATGAATATTTGGGTACCAAAATCATTTTTTGGGTAAAACATGTTTTCTAGGTAACCTGCTCAATGAGCTCCAGTAAAAGTCTATGGTAGCTGGACAATGAATATTCTTGACACATTAATGGATATTACTTAACATTAAATAATTTGACATAGTTTGATGGTGGAAATTTCACTTTTGGTTATAATTAAAAATAGAAATTCATTTTCTTTGTCCAAGTTGGTAATTCTTACTCAATTATAATATCTAAAGTATTATTTGTTCATGGTCTGATGTATAATATTCATGGAATTTCAAAATTATGTGATGATGGTTTTTAAAAAAAATTAAAATAATGCTTGTAATGTTTTTGATTTTAAAGATTCTTTAATAGTTACTTGTTTGAAAAATGACAATGTTTATAATATTTATTTAGATTCTTTATTTTCTACTAATTTTTTCAATCTGATTTCCTTTCAAAAATAATCGTGGTTCCTGCATAAGAAACTAGGACATTGAAATATTTACTCCAATAGAAAAATTACGTAGAAAGGGTTTGTAAAAGATATACATAAACATGAATTCCTAAATTATAAATTCTATAACTTATTTTAAAAGAGGTAGCATCACAAGATATTTTTCAAATCAAAGAAATAAGTTTGAAATTCCCAACCCCTAAAGTATGTTCATGTGGAATTATTTGAAGCATCCAAATCATCTAGTTTAAATGGAATTCACTCTACCTATGTACTTGTAAATGAATTTTTTAGGTATACATGGGTATTCCTCTTAACTTACAAATTTAAATCATGATTCTAGTTTACCATGTATGATAGATATATAGAGAATATTAGTGGACTTAGAACTGATACATTAAGAATTTATCATGGTTGTGTTATTGTTGAATACTTTTTATCACAAAACAAACATAATTGTAACTATTCGTCTCTTAGGACACCATAGTTGAATGGAGTTGTATAAACGAGAAATAAAAAACTTCAAGAAATTATTTGGACTATGCTTTATGAATCTAACCTTCTTGTTTTATATTGGGTAGGGTCTTGGAATTCATTATGCTATATAATTAAGAGAGTTTTAATTATGTCACTCTTAATGAAAAACCCTTTATGATCTTTTTAATTTTATAAATCCAACGATGACTATATATAGAGTTTTTGGTTATATTTTTTGTTTTTAATTATAAGGATAATCTTGAAAAAGTTTATTCTAAGAGTGCTGAAGGAATTTTCTTTGGTTATTCAACATCCAGTAAATCATATAGAGATATTAAATAAAAAACCAAGACATTGGAAGAATATATTCATGTCATGATAGATGAGAAATATCCACATGATCCTAATATCCCTGTAGAAATCCTCATGGATGATCTATCAACACTAAACATTAATGAAAAATCTTTTGACCCTTCTATGAAATAGGAAGAAAAAACATCTAGTTCTGAGAAAAAATTGAACCTAAACCTAAATCTGAAAAATTATATAATATTTTTTTCTATTCTCTTCCTATAATAATTAAGTATCATAAATATCATTTTCTTAATGTTGTATTTGTAGACCTTGGTAGAGGTACATGGACTAGAGATTCTCTTAGAAGTCAGGTTGATCATCAAGAATTATTTTCACAACTTTAACCTAAGAAGATAACATATTAAATTAAAAATGAATTAAGGGTGATGCAAATGAAATAAGAACTTCAAAAATTTGAAATAAATATAGTTTGATAACTTTTCATTAGACCTAAAGCACGTTTACTATTGGAACTGAATGGGTATTTTGAAATAAGGTTTATAAATTTAGAAATGTAGTAATAAATAATGTTATGTTGGTGGAATAAAAATATAGTCAAGATAAGGTTATTAACTTTAATATAATCTTTTCACCAATGTCTAGACTTGAATCCATCAAAATAATGATTTCTTATGAAAAAATGTCGGATTGTATTCTATATAAAATTGAGTTAAAAAGTGAATTCTTGAATGGTAATACAGTTGAGGATATTTTTATTGAATTACCCCAAAGTTTTCAAAATAATAATTTTCCAAATTATGTTATAAAATTAACAAAAGATTTATATAGATTAAAACAGGATCCTAGGTCATGGTTTGATAAAATAAACTCTTTTATAATTTTTGATGTTTTTAAAAAAGGCATTTCAAATCCTAATATTTTAATAAAATTAATTTAAAATGTTTTGTAGTTATTAAAATCTATGTGAATGCTATTATCATGGATTTTATAAAATTTATTTGTGTATTTATTTTTAAAAATTGATGTAAATTTAATTTAAATTAATTTTATTGGTGAATTTAAATTCTTTTTTTTTACATTTTTCAAAAAAATAATTAATTATTTAAGTAATATTATGTACAAGAAATATCTTTTAAAATTTTTTGGTTTTAATTGCACTAAAAGTATTTATACTCTCATGAGTACCACCTGTAAGTTGGATTATGATAACACTGAAAATATAGTGGATCAAACTAGTTATAGAGGTATGATTGGAATTTTTCTATACTAAACTTATACCCAAAATAATTTTATATTTTATGTGTGTATGTTTGATCATTTTCATGAAAACCAAAAGGAATCTCATTAAAATGATATTAAAGCAATTTTCAAATACCTTAATTATACAACCAATTTATGATTGTTCTATCATAGAGGACAATAATTTTACATAGTGAGTTATTCAAATGATGATTTTGGTGGTTTCAAGTAAGATAGAAAATAACTTTGGGAACATGTCATATTTTGGGAAGGTCTCTAATAACTTGATGTAGTAATAAGACAAATTCTATTTCAACATCTACTGCTGAAGCTAAATGCATAGCTATAGGTAGTTGATGTGAAATAATTTTGTCAATGAAACATATATTTCTAGATTATTAATATAAATTCAGACATGTGTTTATCAATTACGATAACATAAGTGGAATAAATACTTCCAGGAATGTTGTGCCTCACTCTAGAACAAATCATATTTGTGTAAGACATCACATTTTCAGAGATCATTTTCAAAAAAGAGATATAACTCTTCAATTCAATATTACTGAACACAATCTTGATGATATTTTTTCTAAAACATTGAATTACAAGAGATTGAAATACATCAAACATGAATTAAAAATGATAAATTTTGGTTAGACTAAATTTTTGGACAGACCATCATTCGAATGAACCACCATTGGAAACACCATAATTGGAATGACCCTATGTTGTAATGATCCACTATTTGAATTACCCACCCTTGCAATGACCCACCATGAGAATAACCCACAGTTGGAATGACCCACCATTGAAATAAGACACCATTGGTATAATTCACCATTGGAATAATCCCCCATTTTTTTCAAAATGTTAATTTTTTATTTTAATTCCCTTAAAATGTTCTATTTCATTTTTTATTTTGAAATCCATAAATGATATAAATATGGGATTAAGTATGATTTCAAATAACTCTCTCTATAATATATATTTCCATTTTTTCCTTTTGGCTGCCCTTTCTCTCCCAACCATTAGCTTTCTCTCACGATCACCTGAAATTTTACTCTTTTGCAATGGTAAGAGTATGGATACCTATTGAGTCATATCTTGAGGTTTCATGACCATTGAAGAGGTCTAGAGGAGAAATGACTGGACAATTAGTCTAGTCGTGGAACCCACAACTCGAAAATAATACAATGGTTGATGTCAAAGAAAAAAATACAGAATATGTGTTTTCTAGAAAATCTATGGTGCTCTGGGTGATCTTTGAATAGGGATGGAAAGTCTGGTTCTCAAATAATGATATACTATTATATCCTATGTTGGTTCACTAAATTTTCTTAGTTTCGTTTGGGGGAAATAATGATTGGTTTAGAAACAAGATAGATGCATAGAAGGTATAATTCTCTTCAAGACAATGGGCTAAGTGTATTAAAGTACCTCATGAAGGAGTATTTAATTACTATCGGGGGTCAATTCCTAGTGGCAGTGAATCTTTTTCATATGATAATTCCTTATTGGAGCTGATAGGAGATAGAACACTAACATGACCTACTACAACTGAATTGTATGTTGTGTGTGGATTTCTATTTATGTTTATACAACACATGTTATGCCTAAGAAAAGGAGACTATAGCACTATCCGATATCAAGATGTGTATATTTTATACATTATAAAATTATGAGAAAGAATAAATTTGTGAAGATATTTTATGGTTCATATAATCATGATGTGAAAGACACTATCTAGGTAAATTTTCATTATTTAATCTTTGTTTATTTCAAACATTCTTAAGGCCAATGGGTTAGTTAGGGAGGATGAATAACTAATGTAAATTATAGTGTTTTTTTCTTGAATAATGTTATCTATAAAATAGTGAAGGTAAATTTGAAGTCATTGATGAAGAAATGGGAGCATGATGATGAGAATATCTATAAAGATTCTACTCCTATAGTTCCCTTTACCACGCTAGAGAACCTAGTTGATCTGGTCATAGAGCCAGATGATGTAATGTAGTATTGAGATAAATAGAAATAAGATGATGTGACTAATGTAGGTATTGATGTGGAGGGACGTTTCCCTAACATTCCAAATAGTCTAGTGGTATCTTTTGGTCATACTTGTCCTCCAGTTTCTCTACCAACTAGAGAGAGCTTATTGAGTTATAAAGATGACAATGATGAGAAAATTAAAGTTTCAGGAGAGGTACATTTCATTATTTCTTCTTCAAAATCATATAAGGATGCTGTAGATTTATCTGATGATGAAAATGTAAATTATGGAGGTGATAAAAATAAAGTAGATAATGATACAAATAGCAGTGATAATAGATATGATCAAAATGATCTTGATGATCATGAAATGACTCAAACACAAATTTCTTCTCCAGTTTTTTCAATTTCTACTTAGTTAGAAGAGATAATTTTTTTCAAGAACATGATTAAGTAGAGATGACAAAAAAAATTCATGGGATAAGAATACCATTAATTTTTAGTCATCGATTTGACCCTACAGATATTGAACCTGTTGTCTTGTCTTCTTCTAAGATGGTAGTCATGGCTTGTGATGAGTGAACATGATTCCAAGGGTATGTGAGGCATGGATTAGACTATTATGTATTAGATGATGATGAGTAAAGTCAACCAAATCATGATGGACCTTATGTCCTAGATATAGTTGTGGTAAATATTAATGGATCCTTGGTTGAGAAAATTGATTCTGCATGAGAGTATTAGGAATTTATTTCAGTTATAACGGCCAGAACTGAGACAAAAGAGGATGTTGTGACTCATACTGAAAGTGATACTACACCCCTGTATACTACTACCAATCATGTGCATTCACATTCTATTTCAAGATCATATATGGTGTCTTTCTAAGAGAGGATTATTTATGATTATGGTAGGATTCAATGGAATCAGTAACCTTTGATTACAGAGATCTATAATAGTGATGCTAAAAACCTATTTGAGTTTTTTTGACCCACATACTACTAAAGATGAAACATCACATTTAGGAGATTGATAATGAGAATAGATAGTTAGTGAGTGATATAGAGACCTTAAAGTATATGGTGGAAGATATGAACACAACCTCCTCAACTAGTTAGTCTATTTTAATGGATATGATTTATATTTTAACTTTATGGGGTTCTACATCCAGTGCTACACCTCCCTCATCTTCCTTCGATATATATACGACTCACTCTGTAGTTAAGTAGGAACTTCATGCTTGTCATTAGGAGGATCTGAGGTAGATTAGTCAATACAGTGAAAATATTTTTAATCTAGAAAGGGAATGTTTAAATGATGAAAAAAGTGATTTGGAAACCATCCCAAAGGCCCTTAAATATAACCTTTTTAATATTTACACTATGCATGAATTGACTCTAACTTCATGTTTCTATATGAGAACCTTTAGATTCCACCAGTTACCCACGCTTTCAATGAACTAGTCAATCATTTGAAAGTGAGGACACCTTTTCTTAAATTGTTTATGGTGGAAATGAAAGGATTATTTAGTGTCATGGAATATAAAGGAAACTATATTATAGATTTTATGCGTCTCATAAAGCCTTTATTTTATGTGTTTGGTCAGCTAGTAGTAGTTCCTGAGGACAATCTAGTGACCTCTCTTATATCTTCTACATCCACTAACCCTATACATTTCAGACCAACTATTGTCCATAATCCAAATGCATCTTTACCTCCTTAGTTTCAGCCTTTCAATTTTTCTCCAGTGGAAGCAGTATGACATCTTTGGCTAGTGATTATAATAAAGTAACCCACTTAATATTTAGTCTTGACATCTACTACCTTGTTTCGCTCATCATCTATCTCTGTGACCTTATATATGATATAGGAAAAGCACCTAATGTTCCAAGCACCCAGGTTGAGAGTGATTTCGATTACACATTGTATTTGATGGGGGAATTCTTTGTTTTTTTATTATGTTTCTTTTTGGATGTAATAAAATTAGTCATCTATTTATTAAAATTTCTATTATTAGTATTATTCATATTCAGTTTATTTGAATTTCCTAGTTCATATCATCACATTGTAGTAATCTCAAAAGAAGGAAGAATAATTATTCTATTTCTGTTTTCAGGAGGCTAATTATGGGCATTTACATTGGTTTTTACATTATCCTATCCTAACATATCTCAGATACCATCTTTCATTTATCTTCAATTTTAAAATTATGTTTAAACTCTGAAATTAGTTTTTGAAAGTGTTAAGAAGATATCATTACCTTTTTAATTTAATATATTTTATACTAAAATTTATTCTATACATGGTTTCTAAAATTCCATGATTTGTGATCATAAAAAATGGGGATATTGTTGGAAATTTAGACCTTTTATGAAAAGAGAATTGGATCTTCCTTATTTTAATTATCAAATATCATGATTATTTTGTTTTTAATGAGTTTTATGTTGTATAATAGTATATTATTCTATAAAGTGTAATATTACAAAATTTGGATATGTGTTAAAAATAGTCCCCACCAGATGACCTACCACCAGTATGATTAACAAACAACTTTGACTCATTTCTAGACCTGATTAAACTTCAGATGAACCACCATTATATGAGACACTGCTGAATGTGAGTTGCCTCCAAAAGAACTAACTATAGATGACATATCACCAGATGACCTACTGCTAGATGACCTACCACCAGCCTGACACACCAACAGAATAACTCACTATAAGACATGATTCAACATCCATATGTTCCATTGTTTCTATTCTAATTTATTTGAATTAAAATATCCAAACAACAATATTATTGGAATTAATGAGATGGCTTATTTAATGAGTATTCTTTAAGTATTATGTGGACTCATTGAATGAAATGACAGATCCCGGTAAGAGGTTTTAGGAAATCTTCATGATTATCTTGTAATAGTTTTTTGTTTCTTTATTTATATAGATTTCTAATGGACTCTCTCTCTCTCTTTTGGTGCGTGGTAAATAATTTCACTGATTGAATAATAGACGTTTCATCACATAAGAGATTACATGATACAATCCTTCATAATTTCATCTATGGAAGAGTGACACTCATTAAAGATCAACATCCATTTCTATAAACATAAAAAGAAAATTTTAATATGCTCAGTTTGATGGACACATTCATAGAAACAACTTGATATCTTCACCAAACTACATTTGGGGAGACTCAAGAATGTTGATCAATTTAGACCAAGAAATTCTACATTCTTTATAACTTATTTTATTATCTCTCTATTTTTTGTTTTATTTTTTATAATTGTATTGTTTGATTTGTTTATCAACACACTATCTCTTATAGTAGAACTTGATAATTATAGATATTCTCTTAATAGACATTTTATCTATATACCCAGGATATTATTGTATGTTGTCCCTATATGGCCTATATTATTTATCTTCCCACGATTGTTGTTGCACATGTCCATGTGTGTCCTGTACATATTTTAAGCTATTATTTGTATAAATAATCTTGGTTATTGATATTATTAGTTATATAATATTCTTGGAACCATATGTTTGACAAACAGATGTGATTAGGTCTCAACATGTGACTGAAATCCTTGTTTTATTCCATTTGGTGATCTTTTATGTTTTATTTATTTTAAATATTTAAACTAAATTTTATTTAAACTATAAAAAAAACCTATACATTGATAGATATTCTTCACTAGTGTTGATATAATAATATTATTGAGTAAGCTTATTTCAAAAGATAAATAAATTTTCTTATTTTTTTAACTGATCACTAATCATTTTTTGAGGAACATTTTAAATAATCAAAAATATATTGAACTAATTTTTTTATTAACAAGGAATATATATTTTAATTTGGGGATTTCATTTGAACATTTATTAATAGAAATTTATATCTGGGAACTCACTTAACTTCCCTCTTGAGTTAGTCAATCTGACCAAAACTTTTTGTTTATCTCATTGAAGAAACATTTCTTTTTTTGCATCACTTGATAAAAATCTAAAATCTAGATCAATTATTAATTTGATTTTAAACTATTTGATATTTAATATAGCTATATATATAATTTACATATTTTGAAACCATGGTTCATGGTGATTGATTTTTTTATTAATATAGAAATAGAATAATGGTGGAAGAGAGTTGAAATTATTTTTGGAAGACTTCAAAAGATTATATATATATATATATATATGTGTTTGATGGATTGGTTGAGATTATATTTAAAGGGTAATGTTTTAGTGTTTGGAAGATTTTTACATTGAAGAAAAATCATGACTACCTGAAAATAAAATCACAGGGTCAATTGGTTTTTCTCATTCATTCAATTGAAATAGGGAAGATTAACAAATGTCTAGAAAAAAGGGCTAAGTAAACATTTATGGGTTTTCTAATGTAATTAAATGATCCCCATATCTATAATTTTCCATGTATAGGTTCTACATAAGGGAATTCAAGAAACACATGTGAATCTGGATATGTGAGGGGATTCACATATGAAAAGACCCGATGTAAAAAATGAAATTGTAATAAAATTCATATATGTAAAGGAAATTTAAGGAAATTAATCCATGTGGAAAGGTGATAGATTTTTTGTTTGAAAAATTCCAATGTAAGAAAATGATAAATTATAAAAATTGGGTAATTGATGGGTCACATTGAAAAATTTAGCTACATGAAGAAATTCTGCTATTTGAAGGGGCGTATATGTGATTTTATCTTTGTAATGGTGATCATTTATATAAATCATTTGCGTATTGGAATTAATATACATGATACAAAAATTATAATATTTTCCATATGTTTTTCATGGATTTTTTTAGGGTATGTTCTATATCATTAAAAGCGGTGTTTTCAAAATCATAAAAGGCACAAATTTTATGGGAAATTAAAATGAGGATAAAGGATAAATATTAACTAGGTTTTTAAAATCATGACTCGAGATATTTTATGAATTCCTAAGGCCCTACATGGAAATAAAGGTTAACACTAAACCTAATTAAAAGGTTATTATCCAAACATTTATAAAAAAATAATGGCATTTAATATTTTAAGAAATAATATTCAATATAGAAATATTTTCTATATTTGAAAGAGTTTAAATGAAGATTACATGCCATAATATTTAATGATTGATATGAAAATATTTTTTTTTATTTTCAAATATATATTATTTGGAAGTTGTGTTTGACTATGATTGATGATTGATAATTATTGATCAACCCGAGCACAAATAAGAATAGAAAACAATAAATGGAAGAGATCACAGAGATTTATTTATGAAGTGTGAATATAGGTTTTACTAAGAATGTGTTGAATTGTTCCTAGAGAAAATTGGGAAGGTACTATATGGTAAATTTATGTCGGAATCATGGAACCATATTCGAGATGGAATATTAAAATTTTAACTAGTTTTATCGAATGAAAAAAATGGATGTGACCAATAAGTGAATAAAGAGATTTATCATACCAAAATATCTTGATGGATGAACCTAGTTGTGTGGAAAATCAAAAAACACCATATAGATACATAGAATTTTGGAATATTTCTTTAGTTTAATTCTGGAAAGAATATTTCATGTTCTAATTCTATAAATATTATAAATAGGTGTTATTGTAGGTGAAATGTGAAAGAATCATGAAAATTAAGGAAGAACATGGTGCTATGTACACCATGTTTTGTGATGCATTGAGGTTGATAATGAATGTTTAAATACATTATAATTTATTATCGAGAAGTCATAGGGGATATATTTTAATATTGAAGATATGGAAAGATAATGGTTTCTAAATACTTCAACACCATGTGCCTATAGAGATAAAGAATGAGAGCCTATGTAGAACATAGTATCTATATCAATTTTTATTTTTAAGATTAAAGGACATAGATTGGAAGAGAATTAATTTTCTATATATATCATGGGGAATAATAAAGCAATATGATAATTAAAGTTTTAAATTATTCTCATAGAGATAAGAGTAGTGTGGATGTTTTGAAAGAACTGAGCTATCCGCACACCGATGATACAATCATATAGAATTTGGGAGATTATGGAATATGTATAAACTCTCTATAAAGAGTTAGTCACATTTGAAAATAAAGAAGGGAGAAAAAAATAAGAAGAATAATAGATCATCTAACTAGATATAAGGATTTAAAGATATGTCTCATGGTTGGAAACTATAGGTATATTTTTCATCAAACTATGATAGAGACCCTCAAGTCTATAAACTAACTCATACCTCACTTGATCAGTGTGTAAGAGTAGAGAAGAAGAATTTCCCATGCGATCACTTGTGATCCTTTCCCAAAGTCATTATAATATACCTATAAAAGTTATTAGTATCCATGGAATATCAATATATTGTGGTTGTTTTCTCTTAAAATTAACCCTTAATGGTTAACTAAGTAAAATACACGTGTCCTTGTGTGATTTACATTCTCTATTTTTTCATGACATGTGGTGTAGATGAATTTAAAAGGAAGAATAATTTGAATTAATGTTCCAGAAAACTAGATTAAAAGATCCTAAAAGTAAATGATAAAAATGTGGAGTCACTCAAATTCATCCCTCCCCACTTAGGCTGGCTTTGCATTCCATTAGGGGTATCATAGGTTAAAGGTTGTTACGTTCAAATCAACCCATTTATTTAATTTGATAGTTATTTCACATATGGATCATATTTTAAAGCATCAAATTTTCTACAGGTCTAAAAAATATTGTTTGTATAAGGATATTTTTATATTTTTGTAAGATTTTCACAAGGAAGTTGTGGATATTATTCAAAGAAATGCAGATCTTCCAAAGCACAATGAAAGAGAAGGCGTTGCAAGGACAGTGAAGATCTTGGTAAGATCGCTATGAATTTATGTCTATATAATACTCATCCATTATGTCACTTATTTTAAAATATGAAATACTTTAGTAATATTCTATAGAAAAAACGTGTAATTAAATAATAATTATATGTTAATATCCAAACTTAATGAAGAGTTGCTTATGAAAAATTAAAGAAGAAGAAAACTCCGAATAATTATCAAAATATTTATTCTATAATTGAGGTGAAACTCTAATTTTGTTGATACATCTCTTTATAACACTTTTTTGGAAGACACAATTAATATAAAAATTTATACTACCTCACAGATGTATAAATGGATATGGATTCCATTGAATAAATTGATGTATCATCAAACCACTAATATGAAGGTTGTTCAAGGAATAATCAGGTAAGAATATAGTATATTCATAAATATATAGATCAACATGACATCATACACCAAGTTAATATTACTTTTATTGAGGATTTGGTCATGAATAAGATGAAGAGATTTGATATATCCCTAAACATCAATATCATGAATATAGACACAAAATAAAGTAAAAATTGTTCAACTTGAAAAACTGTCATTAGAAATTGGTAAAAAAAAATAGTCATAGAATGGGAACTAAAATAAATAATTCTTCCTCCCTAGATATAACCTGAATAGAGGATAATGTATGCAGCAGAATATAATTCTAGAATGAAGTATATGACTATGAGATTAAAGGAAAGATGTGAAAAGATCAAACCATAGAATATATGACTAGATTTTCAAAAGGGAAGGAGAATGTTTTGATCCCTCATAAGGAAACATCTATAATTAGTTTGGGTAAGTGTAAAATATATGAACATTTGAAAATAAAGTATGTATAAATCAAGAATCAATGAATTAATAGAAGACTCGTACCAAATATGATATTAATGGGTCCTAATGGATGAAATATTGTAGCTATACTTCTATGTAAGAATGGAGCACACCATGAGTATTTGTCCAGAATCCCTAGGGTTTAATGGTTTAATAAGACAAGCTAATCAACATCTTATCCATGAGACAATAAAAAGAGGTATAATTTTTATATGCAATATATTACTAGTATTAATCATAGAATAATATATAGAAATTAAAAAAATGAGTAAAACTCATGAAATCTTGAGGATCTCCTATATTCATATGACATACCAATGAAGAAAATTCATTAAAAAAATATGTTAAGTAGGAAAATATATTCACTGATTTAGAGAATAAAGGTGAAACTCAGAGGAAGCTATCAAGTTGGATCCATAACAACCCTCTTAGAGACAAATGAAGTAAATATGACAACTAAAGAAGAAAGAGGTGGCTATCTAATTGTGGGAGAAAATAGAAACAAATTGAGGAAGGATTCACCAAGGTTTTATATATATTAAATAAATCTCATGTATATTAAAGAAGTGGAAAATCATGAAGTATGCCATTATGGTATTTAATATCAAACCATTAAGAAAGAGGTCATTGTTTATGGAATAACTATAGCGACTCAGGTTTTTGGCCCTGTCATATTTTGGAACATTTCTACGAATGATTCCAGATCTAGGCGCGAAGACGGCATGCGATTAGGAGGCCTGGGGTAACCAGAATTAATTATATAAAAATATTACGTATTTTTATACTATGCACATGGCGGGGGTGTGATATCTCCTAAATAGTTGCTCATAACGGGAATCCAAGGGTACGGTTGTGTCTGGAATGTGCCGTTTACCCTAGGCCAGGTGTAAACATCGCGGGCGCGGGCCTACTGTGGAAAACGCCACAAGGGGCATTTTTATAAATAAGTGCAAAAGTTGGTTTATGAGCGTCGACTTGAATAGCTTCTGAACGGAGTCTCAGATCGAAAATATGAGTTTTGTGTTGAGTTCAGAATGTCGTTTCTACCCTAAGGGAGACCTTATCCTTTTCCATGTTGGGCACGGGGTAGGGGGCGTGTCGGGCCGGGGAGTTAAGCAGATATTTGTTGTAAAAAATTAACTTCCCCCCACCTATTGGACATGTGATGCACAGAGGAGGATTTCCTCCTCCTTTATCCTCCTTCTCGTCTTCTTTCGATGGAGAATCGGCAGCTGAATCACGCGATCAAGGTGTAGTCGAGCTCAGATTTCGACGGCGGGCATTCCAGGATCATGCAGAGGAAGCTTTGGAGCGCGGATCATCGGCGTTTTTCCCATAAGGTTTGCAGTTTGAGTTTTACAATACCGGATCCCATTTTTGTGTTGTTTTTCTTCAAATTTTCATAAGGGTTGTGTAGTTCGGGTCCCGATGTTTCCAAAACCTTTTTCGGATCTGATTTTGGATCATCGGGGTGCTCCCGAGGGTTCTCGGAAGTTTTCTGGCAGAAAACCCGAATTTCAGAGGCAGCCATGGAGGAATCCGGTGAGGCACAGCAGTGGCGTGGCGGTTTCCGGCGGCGGCGGCGCGGTGGTTTCCGGCGAGGCTGGCGGTGGTCCGGCCAGGATTTTTCGGGGGTTCTTTAAACCCCCGTAACTCACAAATCGTAACTCTGATTTTCAAGCCGTTTGTGGTGATGCGTTCTCTGTGTAGAGACGGACCTTTTTAATTCACCTTGAGAATTTTAATGGTTCAGGATCCTGGCCCAGGAGTTATAAATGTCATATAATGTAATAATATTTTATTATTTTACGACTTCGGGCCGTCGTAAATTCTACCAGGAGCGTCCGATTAACATGCCTTCAGTAGTGTTGAGACCCTGATGATACGAAAAAAATTTCTTTAGGGTTTCCGGGTGTCGGGACCATGTTCGGGGTGCACGCCCCACGAGGCCTGGTTTTCAGCGTTTTTGGTGAAACGCAACTATTGCACCAGGAGTCCGATTTTGGCAGATGATTAGTTGATCCAGTGTGTTTTTCTGAGAGGATCACAATGCTGCGATCCGTTCGATGAGTTTCAGGATCGAGTTGTGGGCCCCGCATGAGCTGGCATTCGGTGAATAGTGCATTTTTCATCGGTGTCTGTTTCGGACGTGCGGGTAGTGGATTCTGTGTACTTTTCCGAGGGGATCGTTGTGGTATGGTCCGCTTGTTGAGTTCCAGGATCGTTGTGTGGGCCCCGCATGGGTGAGCTATGGTGAATAGTTCTTTTTCACCAGTAGTCCGTTTCGGGCGTGTAAGCAGCCTATCCTGCGTGTTTTTCCGCGTTGATCGCGATGGTGGCCTCGGTATCGGCCTTGGAGGTTCACAATGTGGTTTTGTTGCAGTTCGCTTGGGTTAGCAACGTTTGGACCAGTAGTGGTTGATGGTACTCCCTTGGTTCGTTCCTACGAGGGTTTGTGCAGCATCACAACCCTAGTTTAGTCTTGTGATCCTCTTTATGGGATGTTTAATCTATTCGAGTTTTGGTATCCCTTCGGTGGGCCGGAGTGGGATCATCTAGCATCGCTACCCTAGATCGTGTTCTTGGTATCGCTGTGGCCATTTATCCTCGGGCGGCGATCCCCTATCTAGCTGGTTAACCTTGTAGGGTTGTGGCATCATCAGGATTATGATCTCCTATGCGGTGGGCCGTAATCAGTAGGGTTGTGGCATCATCGGGTATACGATCCCCTACCCATCATGAGGTGTATATTAGGGTTCCAGTATCGTTGGTTATGCGATCCCCTACTCAGCACATGGTTTCGGTAGGGTTGTGGCATCGTCAGCTCGATCCCCTACATCGCGAGTTATACCAGATAGGGTTTCGGTATCGTCATGACCACCTTTATATGGGTGATGATCCTCCATCTGAGTGTCGTGCTTTTGTCGAGCGTCAGATCGGGTTTTGGTATCCCCCAGCGGGTCTTGGGTGTGATCCCTTATCTGTGCGAACGACGTATGCCAGATCGGGTTGTGGTATCCCCCGGGGGACCCTGGGAGTGATCCCTTATCTGTGATCTTTGTATACAAAAGTGGGTTATGGTATACCCTAGAGGACCCTAGGAGCGATCCCTTATCCGAGGAGTTTGGTGGTTATGTTGTTTTAGGAAGGTTTTCCTCAGTGACGGAATCCGATGAGTGTGATCTCTTGGGTGAGCATCTGAGATGTTTGCTTGGGACTCAATGGAGTGTATCTCTCGGGCGTGCATCATCTGGGATAACAGTGTCTGTGGAGTGTACTCTCCTAGTTGTGGACATTTGCTGGTGATGAGGTAGGTACCTCCGGAGGCTTGTTGCGTGATCTGAGTATATCTGGAATGTTCAAGGTGTATGTATGGGCATACACCTGAGTTGAGCTGACTAGTTTTGTTTAGGCGAGGATGGTCACGAGATGGAGTTTCTCTCTCATCTAGGTTCCCTCATGCTGGGATGAGTGGACGGTTGCCTTTCAGTGGCTCTCTTTGGTTTTGGGTCTTTGGGGTACCTACTGAGTATGTTTATACTCACCCCTGCATGGGCTTTGCCCGCACATGTTTGTGTCTTGTGCAGACCACATGCCTTTCAATGGAGTCCCAAGAGGACCCAGAGCAGGCGGAGCCGAGTGAGTGAGACTGAACGAGGTGTTTGCTGGTGCGGTGCCGAGGGAGCTTTCCGATGATGTTTGTGGCAGCGTCCCCCTTCATCAGAGTAGGTTGTATGCGCTTTGTAGTTTTCTTTTGGTGGGCCCTGTTTTTCCCTTTTTTTACTTTTGCTGTTGCACTCCGGTCTGGGATAGATTGTATGCATGAATTTACTTTTCAATTTTCAATATCTCTGAACTGTTGCATGGAGGTGTTTGTGGGTGTGTGTGTACAGGTACCTTAAGGTAATGCCTCCCATGTGTGTGATAGCCTACTCGGTGCTAGACGCCAGCCCCTGGCCTATTGGAGGCGGGCTTGGGGATTTGTGGCTTGAGCCCCGTTGAGTCGGGTCATGACAGAGTGGTATCAGAGGAGGTTCCACCTTTGGGATCTCAGAGCATAGCTGGTCTAGCTGTGAGTTTGGATTGGGTTGCATAGCGGCAGTGTTAGGATGTTTCGAGTTCAGATTTCAGGCCAGAGACTCCAGTGTTGGTGCGGCGGCTAACGTATCCATACACCAGGACTCTGATAACCTGTCTTTCGACTTGGGACATTCATACAGTGGTCATAGGGACATAATGGTACATGTATAATACAGGACTGGGTTTTGGGTTTTTCCTTGTCCTTGAGTGAGCTCTCCAGATATACTCATTGATTGTTGTGTGTCTTGAATGCATTTTAGGAGACCGCCACGATGACCGCCAGCGAGAGATCCATTGTAGGATTGTGGTGACGTTCCGCCCCGTGTAGAGGTTGTGGACCAGGGTGTAGGTTCTGAGGATAGTCCTCGAGGTGGTCCGCCAGTTGAGCCACCACCTATCGAGAAGATGGTTGTTCCAGCAGTGCAGGATGAGGTTGCGTGCAGGCTGAGTGCACTGCATGAGTTCTAAAGGCAGCGACCTCCAAGGTTCCGGGGTGATCTAGACCCACAGGCAGTTGATGACTAGGTTGAGGCAGTCACCTGAGTTTTCCGCCTAGTGAGGACACCTCCAGATCAGATGGTGGTCCTTGCAGAGAGTCTTCTGCATGGTTCGGCTGGGCGATGGTGGAGCCTGGTGACACAGTCCAATGATGTGGAGACACTCACGTGGGCAGAGTTCGAGTGGCTCTTCAGGGAGGAGTTCTATCCGGTGATGCTGAGGTTAGTGCGGATTCAGGATCTTCTGCAGCTTCGACCGAAGAGCCTGATCGTGTAGGAGTACTTATCGAGGTTTACAGACCTATCACGCTACTCCCAGGATATGGTTTGAGACCCATTCTTTAGGGCTCGGACCTTCGAGCAGGGCTTACCCAGGGACATCTAAGCTGGTGTGGTTTCCTTGTGCCTGCCCACCTATGCTGGAGTGCTGGAGTGAGCTTTGGTGGTGGAGAGCTTTCTGGATGAGCAGATTCCCCCTGTTAGTGCTGGGCATGTGAGAGCTGAGGCATCGACATCTGGTAGCTGACGGCAAGCGTAGGGGACTGGGCATGGGCGATGTTTCAGGAGGTGACCACAGGATGGAGGATCTGAGGCTTAGGTCTCGCAGGGCTCCCATACCAGTTTTGGACAGCCGCAGGAGAGGCGGTGTTATGCTTGCGATGGTCGATGACATCTTGGTAGGGATTGTCCGACCCGACGTGCTGCTGAGAGGGAGCCGATCGATGGACCGCCTTGGCAGAGGCAACATCTCGATCAAGGAGGTCCGTAGGGCGGCGGACATGGTGGCGGAGCAGGTGTAGCAGGAGGAGGTGGTAGGGAGTACCAGTTGCCACCACCCCCACCCCCAGGTGGTCCACACCATGCTTAGGGAGCTGGTGGCTGAGGGTGAGGACAACTGCATGCCCTAGAGGTTGTTGACCAAGAGGCACCGCGGATGGATAGAGGTAAGCCTTGTGTTCTTTCTACTTTCTGCAGTAGTTTAGTAGACACTGTTTAACGGTAATCTTTCATTTTTGTTGCTTACTCATGTTTTTTAGGGTGTTGGTAAGACCCTGTGTGGGTGTTGTTCGGTGTTCTTCGAATGCGTGAGGAAGAAGGATCCTTCCCCCACCAAGACGCATTTTTGTGATGCGATTAAAACCATGCGGACGAGTCAGTGCCGCCCAAAGAGGATAGTGTTGAGGTGTAGTGGATGAGTCCCTCCGACTTATTTTTTCAGGCATGGGTGTTGGTTGGAGAACTCGCTTGTGTGCGAGACCCATTTGAGAGTCCAGTCGCTTTCCATGAGCTTATGGCTTTTCAGGGATGAAAAGTTCTAAGGGGGGAGGATGTAGAGACTCAGGTTTTTGGCCCTGTCAGAATTTGGAATATTTTTACGAATGATTCCAGAGCTAGGCGCGAAGACGGTGTGAGATTCTGAGGCCCGGTGTGCCCAGAATTAATTCTATAAAAGTATAATGTATTTTTATTCTATGCACATGGTGGGGGTGTGATATCTCTTAAACGGTAGCTCAGAACGAGAATCCAAGGGTACGGTTGTGTCCGCAACGTGTCATTTACCCTAGGAGAGGTGTAAACATCGCGGGTGCGGGCTTGCTGTGAAAAACGCCACCAGGGGCGTTTTCGTAAATAAGTGGAAAGTTGGTTTATGAGCGTCGCCTTGAATAACTTCTGAACGAAGTCTTAGATCGAAAATCTGAGTCTGTCGTTTAGTTCAGAACATCGTGTTTACCCAAATGGTGACCTTATCCTTGTCCGCGTCGGGCAAGGGATCGGGGGCGTGTCGGGCCGGGGAGTTAAGCAGATATTTGTTGTAAAAAAATATCTTCCCCCAACCTGTTGGACGTGTGATGCACAGAGAAGGATTTCCTCCTCCTTCCTACTCCTTCTCCTCTCCTTTCGAAGGCGAATCAGTGGCCGAATCGCGCGATCAAGGTGCCGTCAAGCTCTGATTTCGATGGCGGGCGTTGCAGTATCATGCAACAGAAGATTTGGAGCACAGATCGTTGGCGTTTCACCCGCGAGGTAGGCGGCTTGAGTTTTACAATCCCAGATACCGTTTTTGTGTTGTTTTTCTTTAAATTTTCATAAGGGTTGTGTAGTTCGAGTCCTGAGGTTTCTGAAACCTTTTTTGGATCTAATTTTGGAGCACCGGGGTGCTCCCGAGGGTTCTCGGAAGTTTTCCGGCGGAAAACCCGGATTCCGGCGGCGGCGCGGCGACATCCGGCGGCAGCGCGATGGTTTCCGGCGAGGCTGGCAGTGGTCCGGCCAGGATTTTTCAGGGGTTCTTTAAAGCCCTGTAACTCACAAACCGTAACTCCGATTTGCGAGCCATTTGCAGAGATACTTTCCATGCATCGAGACGGACCTTTTGAACTCAATTTGAGAATTTTAATGGTTCGGTATCATGGCCTGGGAGTTAGAAACATCATATAAAATAATAATATTTTATTATTTTACGTCTTCGTGCCGTCGTAACTTCTACCCGGAGCGTCCGATTGACGTGCCATCAGTGGCGTTGAGACCCTGATGATACGACTGGATTTTCTTGAGGGTTTCCGGTTTTTGGGACCAAGTTCGGAGTGCGGGCCCAATGAGGCTGGGTTTTTGGCGTTTTCGGTGAAACACTACTTTTGCACCAGGAGTCCGATTTTGGCAGATGATTAGTCAATCCTGTGTGTTTTTCCGAGAGGATCAAAATGGTGCGATCCGTTCGATATATTTTGGGATTGAGGTGTGGGCCCCACCTGAGCTGGCATTCAGTGAATAGTTCTTTTTTCACCAGGTGTCCGTTTCGGACGTGCGAGTAGTGGATCCTGTGTACTTTTCCGAGGGGGTCGTCGTGGTATGGTCCTCTTTTTGAGTTCCGAGATCATTGTGTGGGACCCGCACGAGCGAGCACAGTGAATGGTGTTTTTTCACTGGTAATCTGTTTCGGGCGAGTAAGCAGCCTATCCTGCGCGTTTTTTCAAGTGGATCGCGATGGTGTCCTCGGTATTGGCCATGGAGGTGCGTAGTGTGGCGTTGTTGCAGGTCGCTCGGGTTAGCGATGTTTGGACCAGCTGTGGTTGAGGGTACTCCCTTGGTTCGTTCCTACGAGTGTTTACGCGGCATCACAACCCTAGTTTAGGCTTGTGATCCTCTCGATGGGATGTTTAATTTGTTAGAGTTCTGGTATCCCTCCAGTGGGCCAGTGTGGGATCCTCTAGCATCTCTACCCTAGATCGGGTTTGGGGTATTGCTGTGACCGTTTAACCACGGACGACGATCCCCTATCTAGTTGGTTAACCCCATAGGATTGTGGCATCATTGTGATTATGATCCCCTATGAGGTGGGCCGTACTCAGTAGGGTTGTGGCATCACCGGGTATACGATCCCCTACTCAGCATGGGGTGCATAGTAGGGTTGTGGTATCATTGGTTTTGTGATCCCCTACTCAGCGCATGGTTTCTGTAGGGTTGCGGTATCGTCAGTTCGATCCCTTACATCACGAGTTATACCAGATAGGGTTCCAGTATCATCATGACCACCTTTATATGGGTGATGATCCTCTATTTAAGTTTTGTTGTTCTGTCGAGTGCCAGATCAGGTTGTGGTATCCCCCAGTGGGTCCTGGGTGTGATCCCTTATCTATGTGAACGACATATGCCAGATCAGGTTTTGGTATCCCCCAGTAGACCCTGGGAGAAATCACATATCTGTGAGCTTTGTATACCGGAGTGGATTCTCTTATCCCCTAGCGGACCCTAGGAGCGATCCCCTATCCGAGGAGTTTGGTCGTTATGTTGTTTTTGCGGGGTTTTCCTTAGTAACGGAATCCGACGAGCGTGATGTATTGGGTGAGCATTCGAGATGTTTTTTTGGGACCCAATGGAGTGTATCTCTAGGGCGTGTTTCATCTAGGATGACAGTGTTCATGGAGTGTACTCTCCTGGTTGTGGACAGTTTCTGGTGATGAGGTCGGTACCTCATGAGGATTGTTGCGTGAGCTAAGAATATCTAGATTGTTCAAGGTGTATGTATGGGCATACACCTGAGCTGAGCTGACTAGTTGTGTTTAGCCGAGGATGGTTACGAGATGGAGTTTCTCTCTCGTCTGGGTTCCCTCTGGCTGGGATGAGCAGACTGTTGCCTTTTAGTTTCTCTCTTTGGTTTTGGGTCTTTGGGGTGCCTACAGAGTATGTTTATACTCACCCATGCACGGGCTTTTCCAGCACATGTTTGTGTCTTGTGCAGATCACATTCCTTTCGATGGAGTCCCAGGAGGACCTAGAGTAGGCGAAGCTGAGTGAGCAAGAATGACTGGGGTGTTTGTCAGTGTGGTGCCAAGGGAGCTTTCCAAAGGTGTTTGTGGCAGCATCCCCCCTTCTTCATTCCAGGTTGGACGTGCATTGTAGTTTTCTTTTGGTGGGCCCTATTTTTTCCTTTTGTAATTTTGCTGTTGCACTCTGTTTTGGGACAAATTGTATGCATGCATTTACTTTTCAGTTTTCTATATCTCTGCTATAACGACCCATACTTTACATACATTATTATTACTTCAAAATTGAAGCACACTTATTACAACATATAACAAAACCATGAAAGGACCGTATAGGTATACTGTCTTTAGAAACTGGAAAGCATAAACAACTGGTTCATAAAGCATCTACTTTTCCTCCCATTTATTTCATCATATATAGAGTCCCTTTTTGGCATATTCTACTTAATAACCTTCTTCCTGACCTGGGAAAATAAAACATAAAAAAGGGTGAGCTCAAATGCTCAGTAAGGGTAAACAAAATAAATATCAATCACATCATATACATAAGCACATAACTTTTGGAAATCTTAACCTGCAAAAGAGATCATAATTTCATAACATGGGATAAATCATAGTAGTGAAATGTAATCACCATAATCATAACTTAAAACAAGAAACTTTGTGGCATACACACATAATCATTGAGAATCATTTATTTTTAGTCAAGACTCATTTCCAAGACTATCTTAGTTGACAAAGTCCACTTCTGAACTGAGTTCACTCCTCGTTTCAGTCTTGTTTCACTGAACCAGTTTAACCTTCCATTCCAGCCATGTCTATATCATGAGATATAAAATCTTTACCCAATGCATTGGAGGGAGATATAGGTCTCACCCATCTCATAATTATACCATTCTTATGTGTGCAAAAAAATCAGAAAACCATACATCATATCATAACCCATGTAATAAAAATGGGAATCTTAAACATCGTGACATCATAAAACAATTCATATAAGATAAAAGAATTCATAAAAATATAATTCCATCACAAAATAATCAAATCAATGTAATAATAGGGATAAAAACATAACCCTTTGTTATCTTAGGTGGAAAATAATTTTGATAAAACACTTGAACTCCATTCTTGAGAAAAATATCCTTTCTGCTTCAAAAACACTTTTCCTTTCATAACATGTCGTACAATTATAAACTGAAAGAAGTTGATTAAAAATAAACTTGAAAACTTGTAAAGGAAGTTTCTTGGAAATAATTTTTTAAAAATCCATTCATTCCGTATAAGTTAAAAAAACATTCTTCGTACTTTTGTAGGAAAAGTCAAAAAGTACCTCGTACGAAAAACGACAAAAGATTTCATTCATATCCTTTACTAAAAACTCACCGATGGGTAAAAATGGATTTAAAAAATTGTAGGTGGATGGAAATAATATTAAATATTGAGGAAACATGGATGTGGATGATAAAATACACCCCAGCAAATGCCCAAGTATAAACAATCTCGGATAAAAATGTGATTGTGATATTTCCCTTACCTTAGGTCTGATTTGCCTCGTAAGTGTCTGAAACTCTTGTATAATGATTTAAATAATGTTTTTGACTTATTCCAGACTCATAATTATTGTTATGATATCATATATGGTCATATTCTTAGCTTCTTATTAGTAATATTTCATTACAACTTGTTATTCGAGTGTTTATTACTTTTTGTTCTTATGCGTGTTTTGTCGAATAAATTCTTATTATTCTCTTTAGGTTATAGATACCACATTTCCAGAATCTTATTAGTGTAATATATATCATATTAATTCATTCAATTCATTTATATATTCATTATGCAATGAATATCATGTATAATGAGTCGCATCACATCGTGGAGACGGTATTCCGTACGTACGCACGAGCGATGATATCATTCCCATGATCCTGGAATTGTATTGGAGTGTATGTATACTATTTAAGAATCAATATCACTTTACAATAATCATATATAGTCATTTTTTACACCATTATACCCATCCAAGTAAGGTGGTGGTGGAAAGTAGATTACACCACGGCGTGGAGACGGTATTCCGTACGTACGTACGCGCGGTGATTTCATTTTCCGTAGGATGGATAAGTGGTGAAATAGGGTTTTTTCATATTTATAATAACATATCAGTATATGCGTTATAATTATGTTATTACCTCATAATTAAAAAACTAATGAAGTGGTAGTAGAAGAAGAATGGAACTTGAAGACAACGGTAGAAGGTATTACCTCTTTCTCGAAGTGCCTCCTTTAAACATTCTCTTAAGGCACTAGAGTTGGTCTTTTGATGAGACCAGTACCTCTAGTAGGATTATAAGGAAGTGGGGAAGTGAAATGGTCAGGGTTTGGCCGAGCTTGAAATCTCAAATTGGTGTGAGGAAGAGAGGGAGGAGGTTCCCTTTTATAAGGGAGGAGAGGGGCACCTTTGGAAATATAAGAAATATTTGTTTATATTAAATCCCAACCCCACCTAAAAACTTCCAAAATGACTCATATCTGAATCTTAGATGATATAGGGTTGTAATCTCATCAACCAATAAAATTTTAACATGTTCGGAATTTATTTTAAACATTATCAACTTGAGTTATCCTTATTTATCAATTTAATTTTATTTGTGGTAATAATATTCTAAATTTTAAATTATGATAAATAATTACATATGTGTTGTGAATTTTCCATAATTTGACACTTTATGACATTGTAGACCATATAAATTTTAATTTATAATTTTTAAATATTTTTGTTATTTTTAAACAATTTTATAATTCGTTATTTTTATAAAATAACAATAGTGTCAATTTTGACACTATTCATTTATTTGAAATTAAATAAAATATATACAGAAGATATGTTCGAAATAAAAGATTTAATAGATTATTAAAATTTCATATGTATCTATAAAATTCTTTTAGCACATTAAATAGTTCATATAATATTTATTATATTATTTCTAAAACAATTTATTTGATATTTTAATTAATAAAATAGTTTCAACATCACTATTGTGTCATAATTAATGATAATTATATAATCCCTAAAAATTCTAAATAAATTCCTATGATGTAGATAATTATATTATCTTTTTGGAGATTATTCATGTTAGAAGTTGCATTAAGTTTATCACCAAATTAAAATTATTATACTTATAAGATTTAAGAAAGTGACATGTTGTCACATTCTTTGGTTTTAATAATAATTAAATCATTTTCATGGAAAAAATCCCATTAAATGAATCTAATCCTACCCTTAGGTGATATGGGTCGACTTTTAGTCTTCCAATAGGATTTTATCAGGTGTTAGGGAAATTTTATAATCTTATATTTACCATTAATTACCCGATTTACCTTTAACTATGGTAAATAAAATTTACCGTAGTTACTATTCATAATGCCCAAAAATAAAAAGTAGTCTATTAACAAAATTTGGACTCACTGATTCTGAATATGGAATCCATTTTTCAAAATTCAAAACATATAAGTTTCAGTAATTAATTAAAAATAAATCCCGTTGTTAAGAAAATGGGTTTTAGAAGTTAAAACATTGCCAAAGATTGAAATGTTTTTACCTATGAATTCAATGTGAAATAAATTCTAATGACATACATTATATCAAATGGTAAAAATAAATTCTATTTATACTTTAAAACCATTCAATATTATAATTTATCCATATAAATTATCTTAATAAAAAAAGTTGTTTTTAATTAAATATTTGCGTATTTTTACTATTCATCAAAATATGAAAGTTATCAGAAAAATATCAAAAAATTATCCAAAGTAAATTTTTATACCCTGATTCAAAAGAATAATTTTATTTTCTCAAATTTAACTTATAAACATGTCAAAAACTAGATTTAATGTGGGTGTTCCATCAAAAGGAGGCAAAACTATGTTTTTTGAAAAATATTTCTTTTATCCAAAAAAAACTGATTTTGCTTTTATACCTCATTCTAGAAAATGTATAATTTGAATTAAAATGTTATAAAATTCAAGATTCAGTTAGTACTATTCATAACAGCTAGTTTTAATAATATTTTAATAGTATATCATTGTTTAGTGAAACTCGGTATTGCGTACGATGCAAGCTATCGAGGAATGTCGCGATTGCGTGTTAAGAAAGCCAAGCTAGTGTTGTGTATAGTGAAAGATTCATTTGATAAAAACCAAATATTTCTCATAAAATTCTCGGGCGTTACATTCTACCCCCCTTAAAATGAATTTCTCCCTAAAAATACATCACTTTGTAACAAAAAAATGAGGATACCTCTCCCTCATCATATCCTCAAGCTCCCATGTAGCTTCTTATAATTGGTGGTTCCTCCATAAAACTTTCCCCAAGCGAGTGGTCTTGTTTCGTAGGATTTTTTCACTACGATCCAGAATCTCTATCGGTTGTTCTTCATAAGAATGATCTTGCTCCATCGGTACAACTTATGAGCTGAGTACATGTGAAGGATCAGGTATGTACTTTCTCAGGAGAGATACATGGAACACATCGTGAAATTGAGAGAGATTTGGTGGAAGTGCCAATCGGTAAGCTACCTTTCCATCATGATCTAGTATTTCGAAAGGACCGATATATCTAGGGCTCAACTTCCCCTTCTTTCCAAATCTCATGACCCTCTTCCAGGGAGATATTCGTAAGAACACTTTATCACCCACTTCAAACTCTAGGTCTTTTCTTCAGTTGTCGGCATAACTTTTCTGTCAACTTTGAGCTGCTCTTATGTGTTGTTGAATAGATTAGACCTTTTCTGCCATCTCATCAACAAGATCAGGTCCTAATAGCTTTCTTTCCCCAACTTCATCCCAGCAAGTTGGAGTCCTGCATTTCTTTCCATAGAGAGCTTCATAAGGAGCCATCTGAATACTAGAGTGAAAGCTATTATTATAAAAAAATTCCACCAAAGGATGGTGTTGATCCCAACCACCTTTTAAATCCATAGAGCAAGCTCTCAAAATATCTTCTAGAGTTTGAATTGTTCTCTCAGACTGACCGTCTGTTTTAGGATGATAAGCAGTGCTGAAACTCAACTCTGTATCCAGAGTATGCTGAAGACTTCACCAGAACATCGAGGTAAATCTCGGATCCCGATCAGATATAATAGAAAGTGGTACTCCATGCAATCTTACCACTTCCTTCACATATATCCTAGAAAGCTGATCCAGCGAGAAATCCTATCTAATAGCAATGAAGTGTGCGGACTTTGTAAGACGATCAACTATGACCCAGATAGCATTATTGCCTTTGGATGTTTTAGGAAGTCCTGTGACAAAGTCCATAGTGATGTTTTCCCATTTACATTCGGGTATGGGTAATGGTTGTAACATCCCCTTAGACTTCTGTCTCTCACCTTTAACTTGCTGACAAACCAAGCATCGAGAGACATATTCAGCAACATCTCATTTCATGCCATCCCACCAGAAGTACTCTTTCAGGTCCTTATACATCTTCGTGCTTCCAGGATGAATAGAGAATGAAGAACTATGAGCCTCATCCAGCAGCTCCTTCTTTAATTTGGGGATGGGAGGAACACAAACCCGATTCCTGAACTTTATTATCTCATCACAATCAAGGTTGAATTCAGGAACATTTCTCACCTTCTTTTGTAACTCTACATGTTCTTTCTGTGCCTCTTTAATCTTCACTTGTATAGATGGTTGAACATTCATTTGAGAAAGGTATGATTTTCCCCCTTCCATTATAATTCCATGATCCATCCATTGTAAATCCATAAATATTGGATCTTTCGTGATCCTCATCGTGGATAAACTGGCATGGTCTTGTCGACTAAATGGATCTACCACCTTGTTTTATTTTCTAGGGTGGTAATGAATTGAGCATTCATAATCATTAATCAGCTCCAACCATCTTCTTTGCCACATATTCAGCTCCTTTTGTGTGAAAATATACTTTAAACTTTTATGATCAGTATAAATATCACACCTTTCACCATAAAGGTAATGCCTCTAAATCATTAATGCAAAGATTACCGCGGCTAACTCCAAATCATGAGTTGGTTAATTTTACTCATGGATTTTCAATTGTCATGAGGCATAAGCTATCACCATATCATTTTTCATAAGAACACACCCCAATCCCTTCTTGTATGCATCATTATAGATCACAAACCTTTCTCCACTACAAGGTAGTGTGAGCACAGGTGAACTGGATAACCTTCTTTTCAACTCCTTGAAATTCTCTTCACATTCTTCCGTCCAAACAAACTTAACTCCTTTCCGAGTGAACTTGGTGAGTGGATTAGATAATCGTGAAAAATCTTTCAGAAAACGTCGATAATATCCAGCCAAACCAAGAAAACTTCGGATCTCAGTTACTATTATTGGTCTCGACCATCTTTTGATAACCTCAGTTTTTGCTGGATCCACAGATATCCCCTCTTTTGAGATTATGTGACCCAAAAATGAAACTCTTTGAATCCAAAATTCACACTTGGTAAATTTGGCATAAAGCTTCTCCTTTCTCAGGGTCTTCAATATAATTCTCAAGTGATCTTCATGTTCTTCCTTGCTCTTTGTATAGACAAGATTATCGTCTATAAAGACTACCAAAAATTGATCAAGATAGTCTCTAAAGACTCTATTCATCAGATCCATGAAGATAGCAGGGGCATTAGTAAGACCAAATGGCATCACTATAAATTCATAGTGTCCATACTTTGTATGGAAAGCCATCTTTGGTATATCCTCCCTTTTGACCCCTAATTGATGATACCCTGAATGAAGATCAATATTGGAAAATTATTGAGCTCCACGTAGTTGGTCAAATAAGTCATCAATGCGTGGGAGAGGATATTTGTTCTTGATAGTGATCTTGTTAAGTTCTTGATAATCAATGCAGAGTCTCATTGATCCATCTTTCTTCTTAACAAATAGAACAGGTGCTCCCTAAGGTGACGCACTAGGGCGTATGAATCCCTTATCAAGATTCTCTTGGAGTTGATTCTTCAATTCTTTCAACTCAATTGGGACCATTCTATAAGGTGTCTTTGAAATAGGCAAATCACCCGGTACAAGTTCCATTGAAAACTCAACTTCACGATTTGGTGGAAAACCTGGCAATTCCTCTAGAAAGACATCATCAAACTCCCGTACAATGGGAATATTCTTAATTGTGTGTTTCTCACCAACAATTTGAGATAAATAACCTTCATTAAGTGGATTCAAGACCCATAAGATGGAAGAAATTACCACTGGAAGGTTATGTTCATCCTTGCATCGATAGACGATCATAGATTGATCTGGAATATGAAATGTGACTTCCCATATTTGGCAATTGATATGAGCTCCATATAAATAAAGACAATCCATGCCAAGAATCACATCAAATTCCACTATAGGAAGGATTATAAGATTTTCAGGAAGCACTTTGCCACAAACTTCATTCGGGAAATAATTATAAACTTTTGATGTGACTGTTGTTCCATTAGCTGTTGTCACAGCTAACTCAACATCTTTTTTTTTGAGGTAATACAGTGATACCCTTAGAATATTCTTCAGAAATAAAAGAGTGGGTGGATCCAGAATCAAATAAAACATTTTCTAATTTAGAGTGGATGTTAAGTGTACCTTTCACCACATCGTTATCGTACTCCACATCACTGATAGAAATTGCATGTGACTTTCCTTTGTCTTTAGCCTTAAGAGTTTTTTGACGTCGACCATCATCATCAACCCTTGGATTAAGGAATTTATTGGCATAATACCCCATCTCATTGAACTTGAAACATTGAAGTGTAGTAGGTTCATTCTATGTATCCCTTCTTTTGTTTGCATCATTAAACATCTTCTTCCCATCATTGAGGCATTCAAATGCCCGATGACCTACCTTTCCACATTTGAAACATTTAATTGTCCCTTTAAGACAACTCCATCAATGTTTCTTTCCACACATTGAGAATAAGGGAATGCTCATCTTCTTTTCAGTGTGCTCTTTAGATTTTCCTTTGAATTCCATTTTCCTCTTCTTATCAAACCCATATGACTGATGGGTTACTCCAATCTCCATCTCAACTTTGAGAGCACATCGAACGATTTTCTTCGTAGCTATTGAATTCCCTTATGGATAACGCCCTTAGAAGACTTGGTTTTAAGCCACTAAAGAATCGATCGATCTTACTCTCGGGTTGGATAATAATACCAGAAGCGTACCTTGCAAGTATTGTAAAATTTTCTTCATAAGTACCACAGATTAATCATCCTTTTGCTTAGTTCAAGAAACTCTTTCTCCATCTTTGTTCGGAGAATACGAGGGAAGTACTTATTGAAAAATTAGTTCTTGAACTCGTCCCATTCCATGGACTCAATTTCATCCCTTTGCCTCATATTCTTAATAAGATTCCACCATTGAGAAACATCTCCTTCCAAATGATACACTGCTAGGATGACTTTATCATGTTCAGAACATTGAAGAATTGAAAATATCTTTTCAGTAGTACTAATACATTGTTCAAAAACTAATGGATCAGTACACCCGCTGAAAGAAGGTGGAAGCTGCCTCATGAAGGATTCAACAGAATGTTGCTTCTTCCTTTGCTCATTTGGAAGTCCTGCATGATTCATAGCTTGAGAAAGTTGTGTGAGCATGACTACAAGAGTTTTAATTCCATCTCCCATAACGTTTGGTTGCCCCGGGGGACAATCATTGCATTGCCCGTCACATTCCGCATTAACACGGTTCCTTCGGGTTCTAGACATTGACTAAAACCAAGAAGAATAGTGTGAGAAACACTAATTATAATAGGAAAACCACATAATAAAATTTCACACTTAAGGTCTTATACTAGGTTATTCATGGTCATTTATAAAACACTAATATTGTGTTCTATGATTTGAATTATCCTTAGGGTTCTTACTAAGGCTTTCACATCCTAGTTTCCAAAGGTTGACTATACCTTTCCTTTGATACCAACTATAACGACCCATACTTTACAAACATTGTTATTACTTCAAAATTGAAGCACAAAGGACCGTATATGTATAGTGTCTTTAGAAACAGGAAATCACAAACAACTGGTTCATAAATCATATACTTTGCCTCCAATTTATTTCATCATATCTAGAGTCCCTTTTTGGCATATTATACTTAATAACCTTCTTGCTGACCTGGGAAAATAAAACATACAAAAGGGTGAGCTCAAATGCTCATTAAGGTTAAAAAAAATAAATATCAATCACATCATATACATAAGCACATAACTTTTGGAAATCTTAACCTGAAAAAGAGATCATAATTTCATAACATGGGATAAATTATAGTAGTGAAATGTAATCCCAATAATAATAACTTAAAACATGAAACTTTGTGGCATACACACATAATCATTGAGAATCATTTCTTGTTAGTCAAGACTCATTGCCAAGACTATCTTAGAGGACAAAGTCCACTTCTGAACCGAGTTCACTCCTCGTTTCAGTCCTGTTTCACTGAACCGGTTTTACCTGCTATTCCAGCCATGTCTATCTCATGAGATAAAAAAATTTTACCCAATGCATTGGAGGGAGATATAGGTCCCACCCATCTCATAATGATACCATTCTTATGTGTGCCACAAAATCAGAAAACCATACATCATATCATAACCCACGTAATAAAAATGGGAATCCTAAACATCGTGACATCATAAAACAATTCATATAAGATAAAGGAATTCATAAAAATATAAATTCATCACAACATAATCAAATCAATGTAATAATAGGGATAAAAACATAACCCTTTATTATCTTATATGGAAAATAATTTTGATAAAACACTTGAACTCCATTCTTGAGGAAAATATCCTTTCTGCTTCAAAAACACTTTTCCTTTCTTAACATGTCGTACAATTATAAACTAAAAGAATTTGATTAAAAATAAACTTGAAAACTTGTAAAGGAATATTCTTGGAAATAATGTTTAAAAATCAATTCATGTCATATATGTTAAAAAAAATTCTTCATACTTTTGTTGGAAAAGTCAAAAAGTACCTCGTACGAAAAGCGACAAAAGATTCATTTCATATCCATTACTAAAAACTCACCAAAGGGTAAAATTGGATTTACACAATTTTAGGTGGATGGAAATTATATTACATATTGAGGAAGCATGGATGTGGATGATAAAGTACACCCCAGTAAATGCCAAAGTATAAACAATCTCGGATAAAAATGAGATTGTGATATTTCCCTTACCTTAGGTCCGATTTTCCTCGTAAGTGTCCGAACCTCCTGTATAATGATTTAAATAATGTTATTGACTTATTCCAGAATCATAATTATTGTTATGATATCATATATGGTCATATTATTAGCTTCTTATTAGTAATATTTCATTACAACTTGTTATTCGGGTGTTTATTACTTTTTGTTCTTTTGCGTGTTTTGTCGAATAAATTCTTATTATTCTCTTTAGTTTATAGATACCTCATTTCCAAAATGTTATTAGTGTAATATATATAATATTAATTCATTCAATTCATTTATATAATCATTATGCAATGAAGATCATGTAGAACGAGTCGCATCACATCGTGGAGACGGTATTCCGTACGTATGCACGAGCGATGATATCGTTCCCATGATCATGGAATTGTATTGGAGTGTATGTATAATATTTCAGAATCAAAATAACTTTACAATAATCATATATAGTCATTATTTACACCATTATACCCATCCAAGTAAGGTGGTGGTGGAAAGTAGATTACACCATGCCGTGGCGACGGTATTCCGTACGTACGCACGCGCGATGATTTCATTTTCCGTAGGATGGATAAGAGGGGAAATAGGGTTGTTTCATATTTATAATAAAATATCAGTATATAAGTTATACTGATTTTATTACCTCATAATGAAACAACTAATGAAGAGGTAGTAGAAGAAGAATGGAACCTGAAGAAAACGGTAGAAGGTATTACCTTTATCTTGAAGTTCCTCCTTTAAACTATCTCTTAAGGAACTAGAGTTGGTCTTTTGATGAGACCAGTACCTCTAGTAGGTTTCTAAGAAAGTGGGGAAGTGAAATGGTCAGGGTTTTTCTGAGCTTGAAGTCTCAAATTGGTGTGAGGAAGAGAGGGAGGAGGTTCCCTTTTATAAGGGAGGAGAGGGGAACCTTTGGAAATATAAGAAATATTAGTTTATATTAAATCACAACCCCACTTAAAAACTTCCAAAATGACTCATATCCAAAGATTAGATGATATAGGGTTTTAATCTCTTCAACCAATAAAATTTAGACATGTTAGGAATTTATTTTTAACATTATCAACTTGATTTATCCTCATTTATCAATTTAATTTTATTTGTGGTAATAATATTCTAAAATTTAAATTATTATAAATAATTACAGTTGTGTTGTAAATTTTCCATAATTTTACACTTTATGACATTTTAGACCATATAAATTTTAATTTATAATTTTTAAATATTTTTGTGATTTTTAAACAATTTTATAATATGTTATTTTTATAAAATAACAATAGTGTCAATTTTGACACTGTTCATTTATTTGAATTTAAATAAAATATATATTGAAGATATTTTCGAACTAAAAGATTTAATAGATTCATCAAACGTCATATGTATCTAGAAAATTAGTTTATCACATTAAATAGTTCATATAATATTAATTTTAATATTTTTAAGACAATTTATTTGATATTTTAATTAATAAAATAATTTCAACATCACTATTGTGTCGTAATTAATGAAAATTATTTAATCCCTAAAAATACTAAATAAATTCCTATGATGTAGATAATTATATTATCTTTTTGGAGACTATTCATGTTCTAAGTTTAATTAAGTTTATCACAAAATTAAAATTATTATACTTATAATATTTAAGAAAGTGACATGTTGTCACATTCTTTGGTTTTAATAATAATTAAATCATTTTCATGGACCAAAGTCCATTAAATGAATCTAATCCGATCCTTAGGTGATATGGGTCGACTTTTAGTCATCCAATAGGATTTTAGCAGGTGTTAGGGTAATATTATAATCTTATATTTACCCTTAATTACCCGATTTACCATTAACTATGGTAAATAAAATTTACCGTAGTTACTATTCATAATTCCAAATAATAAAAAGTAGTCTATTAACATAATTTGGACCCAATAATTCTGAATATTGAATCAATGTTTCAAAATTAAAAACATATAAGTTGTTGTAATTAATTTAAAATAAATTCCATTGTTAAGAAAACAGTTTTTAGAAGTTAAAACATTGCCAAAGATTGAAATGATTTTACCTATGAATTCAATGTGAAATTAATGCTAATGACATACATTATTTCAAATGGTAAAAATATATTCTATTTATACTTTAAAACCATTAAATATTATAATTTATCCATATAAATTATCTCAATGAAAAAAGTTGTTTTTAATTAAAAATTAGCGTATTTTTACTATTCATCAAAATATGAAAGTTATCAGAAAAATATCAAAAAATTATCCAAAGTAAATTTTTATACCCTTATTCAAAAGAAGAATATAATTTTGTCAAATTGAACTTATAAACATGTCAAAAACTAGATTTAATGTGGGTGCGCCCTCAAAAGGCGGCAAAACTATATTTTTTGAAAGATATTACTTTTATCTAAAAAAACGGATTTTGCTTTTATACCTCATTCTAGAAAATGTATAAGTTGAATTAAAATGTTATAAAATTCAAAATTCAGTTAGTAATATTAATAAAGGCTAGTTTTAATATTATTTTAATAGCATATCGTTGTTTAGTGAAACTCGGTATTGCGTACGACGCAAGCTATCGAGGAAGTCCGCGGTTGCGTGTAAAGAAAGCCAAGCTAGTGTTGTGTGTAGTGAAAGATTCCTTTGATAAAAACAAAATATTTCTCATAAAAGTGTTGGGAATTACATCTGCACTGTTGCATTGAGGTGTTTGTTGGTGCGTGTGTACAGGTACCTTAGGCTAATGCCTCCCATGTGTGTGATAGCCTACTCGGCGTTGGACGCAGCCCCTAGCCTATTGAAGGCTGGCTTGGGGAGTCGCGGCTCAAGCCCTGTTGGGTCGGGTCGTGCCAATAACTCTCCATTGGTATAGGGATCATTTTAATTGATACATGAAGAATATATCAATATAATAGATAAGTATAAGTGGTATTAATAATGAAATGGATAAGGAACCAAAGTCAAAAAATTTATAGTGATAAGAATAGAACATTTAGTAACATGTCTACACAAGTGTTATTGAAAAAATAACCGCAATCTAGGTTTATTGGAAATTAAGGAGAAATGGGTTGGTCAACCATGATCAAATACATTTCTAAAACCAAGGATGTCTAGAGGTAATACTCTCCTACGAACATAATTTTTATATCTACTAATTATAGTGATATATGATTAAACATGGATATATGATCCATGAGGCGGTCATGAAAAAAGGGAATTTTTGATTGAGTTTAATGTTTATCTGATAAAGATATATAGTGGGTTAAAGTAATAAGAAATATCATCATTTTAAATTATATAGGAAGCACTATGGAGGATGATGGTTTACCAAAAAAGGAAAATGAAGGATTATGTGTCAGGTGTGTGGATCTATGTTCATAAATATATAAAGATAAAAAAGTCGAGTTAGAACCTTTGAATTCATGCCTAATCAATTCTTATATATTGGAATCTATATTCATATACAAAAAGTTCTTGGAATGATTTATATTGAGGTTGATTTGAAGGTATACAAGAGTCAAATCTACGTATCAAGAATCACCAAGAGTATTGACACATTCCTAGATGTCTCTTTGAATCATTTCTGAAAAAATATGATGATATAAAAAAATGACTAATCGACAGATAATAAATACGGAAGAAGTACCGTTTAATATTTTCATGCATATTTATTATGTTCTAACATGATGGTGTTATCCTAGTGATTTTTCAGGGTACCTAAAAGCTTCCTAAAGTAGATAACATTAACAAAAAGTGTCTATAAAAGGATCCCCCCATGTGAAAATAATTTCAAAAAGTGGTGTCTGGATGGTTAAAAAATTCTGGATGGGATTTAGATGTTCAATTATGGGATGTTTAACCTTATTTCAATGAAAGGTGGTTCCTTGTGATGAAATAGAATATACAACTGACATCACCTGATTTATATTATACAAGTGATGCCCCATGATGTTGCAAGTGGTTTGAAACTCACCCATATTTTTTAAATCATATGAAATAACTATAATTTGAGAGATTTTATGATGTCTTATGTGCTGAAAATGCTCATCCTGTATATGGTTTGAGAAAATTTAGTGAATTGATAATGTAATTTATTTATAATGTTGAGTTTGGATATTATTTCCCATGATGAGCTTTATTTAAATATGATTAAATTATTCATTTAAAAGTTTTTTTTTGGAAGAATTGGTTCACTAATTTGAGTTTTAAATAATGAATTTAGATTTAATATGGAAATGATTTCAATGTTGAAGGGATGACTTGTTATTATGATAACAAGTGTTATCGGGTTTCATAATTTCTCTAAAAAAAGAGACCTTTATGGATCTATAGGGTACTAAGTATATTTGGAAAACTAGGTGAAATAATTGTAGAAATAAGGGAAGTGATAATGAATATGAGTTTTTAAAATATGGCGGTGAAATTATTTTAAAAATGATATAAAAATACCATTGTTATTTTATTACTGAATGTGGAGATAAAAGTAATATATTTTTGATATTATCAACAAAAATACTAGGGGGATAATGGTTAAATGATGGGATTAGATGATTGGATTTTTTAAAATTATAAAAATTGAATTATTGTAAATGACTATTGAAAAAAATAATTGAAGAATTTATAAGATTTTTTTAAAATTTTTATGGATTTGTTTAGTGCATTTGGAAGGATAAGGTTTGCGGGTGTTTGGATGATTATTCTATAGAAGAAGAAGCATGGTCACTTAGACGTAAAATCATTGTGTCATTGGTTTTCATTATATCACTAGTCAAAATATGGAAGAGTAGTAGTTTTCCTAGAAAAATGGATAAGTACACATATATGTGTTTTTTAACAATATTTAATTCTCTACATACCCAAAATAAGATGCATAGAGGTTCTTTGTATGATAATACCATCGAAATAAATGAGTCTATCTACATGAGGGAATTGACATATAAAACATATTCACATAAAAAATTCTAGAATAAGAAAATTAGGTTATGGAAGGGTCACATAATCATATTTGACTGTAGTGATACGTAAAGGAATTCATGCATGTATGAAAAATTTGGATATACAAGGTTTATATAATAAAATTGAATACATGAAAGAATATTTCTATATTAATGTATACATATGAGATTTCAACCATGTAAGTTAGCTCACATATTAAAACCAATTGTGAATGGGAACTTGACTATATGATCCCCCTTGTATGGATTTTTCACATTTTAATTTTCATGGACTGTTACCTATAGCTATTACACACTATACAAAGAGGTGTTTTCATAATAATAAAATGAAGAAATTTTTTTTGGGAATTAAAATGAGGATAAAAACCAAATCTCAAGGTGGATTTTTGGAACCACAAATAGAGATATTATATTATTTCCTAATAGAATACTAAAATTGGAAATATATTTTATAATTGAAGAAGTTCATTTTAATATTGAATCCATGTCATAACATTTGTAGATTAAGATGAAAATATCCTTTAATGATATTCAAATAAAAATATTGTGGATCAGTGGGTTGACTATGACTAATGGTTTAAAGTGATTGATCAACTCAATCATGAAGAAAAATTCTAATTTTAAAGGCTAAATAATCTATAAAATTATTTAGGATGTATAAATTTTTGTTTAATCCAGAACATGGGGAGTTATTTATAGTGGAAATTGGGATCGTTTTACATGGAATGTTCATAAAAGAATAGTGGAACATTTTTGGGATAGATTATTAAAAGTAATATAGGTGTTATATAATAGGATATATGTATATTATTAAATATAGTGCTGAGATATTAATCATAAAAAACATCTAGATGGATGAACCAAGGTTTATGGAACCCTAAAAAGAACATATGAATCCTAAATATTATGGAATAATGGCATATTTATAATATGTGAAAAAATTTCATGTCCCTTTTTTGTTGAAATAATTATAATGTATTAATTAATGTGGCACATATCATGATCATTAATAGAAGGGAGAAAAGTGGTGTGATCTACACCATGAGTTTTGATGCACTAAATTCAAGAATGTGTGTATTAATACGAAATAATACAATTATGTGAATGTAGATGGGATATACACTAATGTTTAATATTTAGAAGGAGAACATTTTGTACATATTTCTATATGAAATTATTAAATAGGTTAATAACGAGGTACTCTATCGAACATCATTCTTACATTTAGTTTTATTTTGAAAATGTAAGGATTAATTTTCTATATCATTCATGAAAAAGAAGAAATGCATAAGATAATTATAGTTCATATTTTTTCATATAGAGAAGAGAAGTGTAGATGATGAAAAAAATGAGTCATCCTCACACTAAAGATACTCTCATCTGGAATTTGAATTGGATGGTACATGACTTTACTCTCTAAAAAAATTTAGTCACATCTAAGAATAAATTCAAAAGAAATAAAATAATGAGCATAACATAACATTTAACTAGAGATAAATATATAAAGAGTGTTCTCACACTTTAGAGAGACTAAAAAATAATTCAATAATCTATGGAAGAGACCCTCAAGTATATAAAATTCCTCACCCCTCACATGAGTAGTGTGTGATAGAAGAGAAGAAGCATTGTTCCTCAGATTTGTAGTAATAACTTCCTGAATCCATTGTTATATCCAAACATAAAGTATTACTGTACCTAACATATAAAAACAGTATTGGTGTGTGCTCCTTAGTGAATCCATTAGTGGTGTATGAAGTAAAATATTACCATCCCTGGGTGCTTTATATTCCTCGTATGTTCATAACATATGGTGTTAATTTAATCAAAATATATAATAGATCAAATTAATATTCCTGAAATATCAAGTAAAATATCTTGAAAGTAAAAGATAAAAATTTTCCTTCACCTTGATTCATCTGTCCCCTTTTAGAGTGACTTTGGTTTCAAAAATATTATATACACATAAAAATAGAATAACTAGTTTTTATAACATCAATAAATGACATGGAAATTTAATGTATTTTATAAAACCACTTTAGGTATTTCATAAAATCTCATTGTATAAAATTTTCCACCCCATTATGATTACTCTATGTTTTAATGACCATAGATGTTCACGAGAAGAGAAAATATTAGACTCTCTAATTATTTTTTTCTTAGGGTTTTTACTTTTACCAACCTGTACTATCCACATAGCACAAAAAACTAGACTTTATATGATCAGTTAATATATCCTTAAAACTTTGAAAATATTAAGTAAACTTTCCTTGAACTAATCAACTTTGTCAAAAAATTTCTATTAATGAAAATAAAATATTACTATTAACCAAAAAATCCTCAATGAAACATTTAAATAATAATTTTATCATTTAAAAAAGAATCTAGACACACTTGTTAAACAACTCCAAGATTAAGATATTTAGGAATGTGTTATTCTAGCACATAGATAGTCCTACTTTACTTAAGAATACTTCATAAACTGTTTCACCAGTTTAAGAAGATTATCACGTTAAGATTCCTCTACCTCGTGGATTGATTTCAAAGATAAGTTGGTTTATGGTGATACCTTTTATATCTATAAAAAATCTATCATCAGGAATTTATATTGTTTTATATTCATTTAATAAGGACTTTTGTTAAATTTTATCCCAATCAAATGAAAACCTCTTATAAATTCATCAAATTCATTAGTGGTCGAAGATTCATATTTTACTAAAACATGAGTCTACTTTTTTATTCCTCTCACAAAATCATTATTTAGGTAGTCCAATATTCTAATCATATCATTTTTGACAATTGGATTGTTGAGCAAAAAAATATTTTTCCAATCCATCACATATATAAAATAACCACAAATCCTCTAGTGTTCTTCTTAATGGTTTCCCATAAATGTGTTTCCAAAATCAAAAAATGGGATTTTGTTACCTAACTTTTAGTTTATCCATTTCCACTATTCCTTACACAAGATAATAAATGGGTACCTTGCTTTGAAAGAACTTACTCGGTTGAATAATAAAGGTCATTATCTTTGTTTAATTCGAAAGGAATCAAGAATTTATTTTTTTAAATAGTATTTATTTATGACATATAATATCATGTTATTCACATTACATGCATTCATGATTCTAATGATTTAATTTTTAAACCTATTCATTCTATCAAATCTTTATGTTCAAAGTATAATGTTGCGAAATCCTTTACATAACTCTAAGTAATTGTTATGAAACCTAATTAATATCAAATATATTTATATATATCTCAAAACATTATATGAATAAGGTAGATGAAACCCCTTCAGGAAAATATTTATAATCCTACATAATCAATAATCTCAACATGATAAATCATAAAGCCACAGATAACCAACCCTAAAATTTCATGATAGGGGATAACCCTCAAAACTTTTGAGAACTTAGACAAAAATTCCCTCGACCCAAAGATACTTTAATCTATAGAAATTTCAATTCAATTAGAAATTATTACACCAAATATGTACAAATAATTATTAACATCTTAATTCAATTTCATAATATAGAACAATCCAGAATTAGGGTAGAAAAAAACTAAATAGTTTATCATACACAATATGTTTGTCCTTATATGTATGCATGGAAATTTAGAATAAATTTAACAATTTTTAATTTAGGAATACTGTTATTCATAATAATAACTATTTTTATCATTGAATAATAATAAAGGGAATAAAATAAAAAACATTAAAATACAATTTTTTATGTTTGAGATACATTAATTTTGAAAAATTTATATAAAAAACAATTATAGATTTTTTATAATTCTGTCATTCACTATAGAATTTATATAATTAAATAAAATAATATAAAAAATATATTTATTTTCAATAAAAACTAATTTATATTATTTATTATATGAAATTTACATTAAATATATGATAGTAAATGAGATATAGAAATTTTCTATTCCAATTATAATATCTAAATTTTAAAATTAATCAAAATATAAAACTTTTAATATTATTTTACATAATGATCATATTATTCAAAAAAAATAATTTTTATATTTTATAAATAATTTCTCAAATAACGAACCTAATTTGAAAAAATGAAATTAAGTAATTATGAAAAATTCATAATTATAATATAAAATCCATTATATTTTTCCTTATTTTGTAATTTATAAACCAATTATACCTTAAAATTATAATTTTCATATAAAAAAATTATATCTAAATTATAAGCCTTATCATATAACATGATATGTTATTTTAATATTACTAATTAACATTGAGTATATATATTTAATAAATTTGGGATAAACATTTACGCAATCAATTATTAATAACTTATAATAAATAAATTTATAAAAATATTTATAAATTAAATAAATATCTTAAAATAAATTTCACTATATGTAACACTATGAAATTATAATATAACAAAATTACATTTGATTGTGTATGCAACATGAAGCAATGAGCTTAAACAACACATGAAATATTTTTTTTAAATTTAATCTCTTCGATAGCATACAAAACCTACAACATTGAGTCTAAATGAACTATAATATATTATACCATTATAACCCAGCAGTAAAATTTTAGGTTCTGATTGTTAATAATAAAATTATTAAAATTATGGTTATATATTGATTATAAATATAATAAAAATCATTTAAAAAAATAAATGTTTTCTAAAAATAGTATTTTTCTAAAAAATAGTTTAGTTGGTCTTTACACACATAGTTTAAAATTAATTTATACCAGTTTTAGAATTTTTTTTGAAAAAATTAAATTACTTTTTAAAATCATAATATCAAAATTTTAATAAGGTGAATTTTGGGGATTTTTTATGAAATATTTCATTTTCTAATGAATAGTAAAAAATACTGAATTTTAATTGAAAAAAGACTTTCTGTTTAAATTTTTTATAAATATAAATTATATTTTTAATGGGTTTTAATGTAAAAATAGTTAAATTATATATATATTAAACCAGTTTATTCAATTATAATCATTTTTAAATATAACTTTGATATAATAACATTGTAAACTTTTCAACATTCTCTTAGTGAAAACATGCTTTATAATCGCATCTGTGAGATTAATTTTCAATTAACTTTTGACGATTTTGGGAATGTAATTTTGAAAAATGGATTTAATATTTTTAATTATACTAATTTATGTTATATAATAAGTTTAATATAATTTTTTACTAAAATGGATAGTGAAAATAGTAAATATTATTTTCTATTGTTAAAGTAAAATGGATTCATTAGGGGTTAAACTAACAAATAAAAAAGTTAAAATTACCTAATTTTTTTATAAAATATAATTTATATCTATATTTCTACCACATAATGTCTAAATATCTAATATAATCCATTTTTGACACTTTTTCTCTATGTAATCATGGGTACACCTTTTTATTTTAAAAAATTACTAGTGTTCCACTCATCTCACCTATAAAAGGTTAACCCCTTCTCTCTTCTTCACACCATAAACCCATTATATTTTGGAAAATAACAACCCAAATATTGTAAAAAATTACATCTTATCATACATGAAGTCTTATTTCCGTCATAAATACAACTTAGAAGGATTTTGGTGTAAAACTAAGGAGGATACCCGAAGTAGAGGTAACAGGTTTCATTGATCATATTTATTTTATTTCTTTCCCCAACTCCATAAATTATTATTAAACCATTATGATATAATAAACTCAGTATCTTTCATATAATTATATTTTTTTCTGTTATTTTTATGACCTAAAACCATCCCTACTTCTATAAAATGGGTTATAAAATCATTATTTTTGTATATAACCGACTACCGCCTTGTGAACAGATGTCATTTGTTTCTCCATTACCACCACACATGGTTGTGTATAATGATAGTTATAAAGTTTATATATATATATATATGAAATTTATAACATAATTATACCTATGTTTTCATTATATCACATATACATTTTTTTACATTCCATAATACAAAGGATGTGATAATGTCATTCGTTTGTATGACGAACTACCACCTCGTAGAGCGATGTGATTCATTTTTCACTAACACTTTACAAGAAAGATAATAATAATAAATTTAATTAATATATTTGACATAAATGAACTAATTATGTTATTATTAACATATTTATCCTTCTAAAAATATTATATATCATTTTATTTCTTACATTTTCACTCACTAAATGATAGTAACATTTTTCGAGCATGTGGTGACTGCCATCTTTACGAAGTGTTGTGACTCTTTTTTCCTAAAAAACCACATAGATGATATATAAAGTATATTTAGATAAATAATATATTATCTATAAAAATAATATCATTATAAAAATATAAAAAATTTCTTACCTTATTTCAATGATGATGATTTAAAAATGAAAACATTACCCATGCGTATGTACAACCTACCAACTCAGTGATCATCACACACATAATTTCTACAAAGAATAATTCATGATAGGTAATAAAATTATACTTGACTTATAAATATGATAAATATATCATGATGATTATAATATATGTTATGAAATTATATAATATGCATAAGCATAAAAACTTCCATGAAAAACAGAAATGAAAAAAATAAGAAATTAACACCCAGAACAATGAAAATAATGAAAGATTATTAAAAAATGGGTGGTAAGATGTTATAAAAGGATAATATTTGTTATTATAAATATTAATATAGTTCTATTATAAAATAATAAACCACTTAAAATTATATTATATGTGGTTAAATTATGTTAAAAAAAGGAAGTAGGAGGTAAGGAATTTGTTTACTCAATTTCCATTCATTGTATTAAACTTCTACTTCATTGAGTATGTCATGATAAGATTATTTGTTTAATGAAACTTGATTATTTTATTATTTATTTATTTTTTTATGTGTATTTAATGTATATACACATAATAATTTTTTTATTAGTCACCAGTTCAATTATATGATATTTGTAATGGATTTCATATCAATTTCAATTAATTTAGGCATATTATAATGTTATACACCTAATTTGTTTTATATGGTGTATATACTGACCCTTTTTATGTAATATCATGAATATTTTATAATTTATTATATTTTAAGTTTGAAATGTAATCATATCATCGAATAATATTGGAATTAATATTTAACATGTGGTAAAGAATTCTATAACTGAAATTATTTTCATTATGCTATATTACTCCCTTGTTTTTGAAATTATAAAATTTTGTGTGTAAAGGCATTTTAATATCTTTTTGATTTATTCAAAATTGTTCCATTTGGAATTAAATTTGATAAAAATAATAGTTTCATTGATTAATCCTCACTTCATTGTTATTGCCTATGTGAGGGTTTATTTTTAATATCATTTTAATTGGAATTTTTTATAAATTAATTTCCGTGGAAGAAATTTATTTTATCATTGAAAAATATACCCATTTAATTTTATTCTCCGTATTTTAATCCTTAATATTTCATGTAACATTATATTTTTCCATCTATTTTGTACTTAATATTATTGAGATTTTTTTAATAAAATATGAATTCATTTTTCTCTTCGACAGGAAAACCATTTTCTTCAAAATCCATGTTTTCTAAAAATGTTTACAAAAAATATTTCAATCCCTTTTCCAAATGATTTATTAAAAACATTTTTACCCATCGTGAATTTTTAAAAATATTTTTGAATTGAATCTTCATTTCATTTTCAATATATGTCTCATTATTATTTTATCAAAAAAGTAAACGAAATATTTATTTCAAAATGAAAAGGAAAAATTCTTTCAAAATGTTTTAATGATATTTTTACTATATTGTTATTAATTAACGACATTAGCCCTTTATTTTAAATATACTACTATGTGGATATTTTTTATTTATACTATCTTTATTCATCCTATGGATGGTTTGTTATCATTTCTACCTTGGAAGATATTGTCATTAATGTTCTTGGTTCATTTTTATTATCATTAACTTGTCGTTGAAATATTCACTTTACCATGATCATTGGTCCTTAAATTTCCCGAAAAACTCCATATTATTTATCATTAATATGATTATTTTCTTAAAACATATCTCATTTATATATAAGTTATTTTACATTTATTGGATTTACTCAACAAGTATTGATAAATCCACAATATTTACTCAATATAGATATTTGAGGATAAGACATATTATTAATGAATTAAATTGATTATTTGATATATGAGGGACAATTTGGATACATAGATACGGGTGGGGCCCAATTATAGATATCCCCTTGATGAATTAGTAGTCTCATGATAATAATCAGTAAACATTCATTAAACATGATTTTACACATAGTTTTAAACTATCCTATTAAAGGTATTGATGATAGAGGTATCAAGTGGTTGAGTCATGATTTACAATAGTTAAGAATTTACATCATTAAGAATTAATTTATTTTTATCCATGATATTATCAAATTGATATTATCTATTGATTCATTTTATTCTCAATTTATTTATTAAATGAAAAGAAATTTTATATATTTACCTTCCCATATTGATTATGCCTTATCTAATTATGGTATCCTTGTTATAAAATTAATAGACTGTGTGTTCATTTATTTACCTTAAATATTGATTATTATTTATTGATTAATGATTTATTTCACTATAATTTAACCATATAGAGAATTTCATCCCATTTTTATTTTTCTCCCTTTACCTATAATTCCATGAAGTGTACTATGATTGATGTGTACGGATATGCCAGAGAAAATAATTTACTCTTAATTTGTTTTTGATAATTTTTTTTTCAAATGTAATATGGGAATTATGTATGTATCTGGTTTACTAAGAATAATAAACTTTTTCGTCCTTCAGGATTTGATTCCATATCTTTATGCCAATATAATAAAATATACACCGACTTTGGGTAACTTATCGAACTAATGGAAAAAATCCTATACCAACAGTTTGGAAATGATGGTATATTCCCCCAAACTATTAGAATAGGCTATACCAGTGGTATAAAGGAACCTTGGCCTATCTTCCATCATTATAGACTAATAAAAATGTTTTTTGAGAGACCAAAATTATAAGGATATACTAAAGAGTTAAACCACTATTATAGGTCTATACCGATGATTTTGAAAACCCTTGGTATATATAATATAAAATTAAAAATAATGGATTGATTTTATCCAAGAACCATTGCCTTATTTAACAATGTTATAACCACATAGATAAAATAACTTTTGTGAACATAATATGATATATATATATATATTTATTAAAAAGAAATTTAAAATTTTATGTATTCAATTTTTTTGATAAAATAATGCATAAAAAACATGGACACCTATGGTAATGATTTTCTAAACCATTGGTATATGTATTTGGAGTTCTGGGTCTCATACCAATTGTTTTTTGAAAATAATTGGTGTAAGGGATTATTATGGAAGCTATACCAATGGTTTTGGAAAAAGAATTCCTATATATATGACTAATACCAGTGGGTTTTCTAAAATAATTAGTGTAGGTTATTATAATGGAAGTTATACAAATTATTTTTCACAAACTATTGGTATATGGTCCTTTTATGGAAGCTATAATAACTCTCTTTGTGAAACCCTTGGTATATCTCTGATCTATACCAATATTTTTTACAATACTGTTGGTATATGGATCTTATATGAAACATATACCTATGGTTTTGGTATAACCATTACTATTGGTACCTTATACCAAAAGTTTTTGAAAACCATTAGTATAAGTACCCTATAACATCAGATTTTTTAAAACTATCAGCATAGGTTTGTTGTTATTGGTCTAGTTTCTAGTAGTGAGGTGGATTCAATACAGTTGATATTAGGGAAACTTTAGTAGAAACCTTGAGAACTAGATTGTGGAAAAAATAAATTATGGATCATAAACCTTTGAAAGACTTTGAGAATAATTATATAAGAAAATCTAAATGTCTTGGTAATGTATAAAATATGTGGTTTTTTGTCGAAATTCATCCATGTATGGATACTATAATTAGATGTTGATCTATAATACTTGTTCCTGGGGTAATAAATCTACAAAAGGTACAATGGAAATGACATTATTACCACATGGTTCACAATAATCGGCCTTGATGCACACCTCATTTGATACTCTTGGGGGTTATTCTTTTCATAATCAATAGTTTATTTACAAACGATAATAATGGATTTGAATATATTATGGAAATATATGTACATGGTTAAGCCTAAGGTATATTCAATTAAAAAATGTTTTTATACGATTTAAAATTATTTTAAAGGATTATATGTTTTTCAACTATGATTATTTTTTCCCACACTGTGTCTTTTATTCTTAGTTAATGGAAATGGGTGATTTTTTATGTTTAGAGAAAAACATAATGCAATGAATTTATGAAAAAAATAGAGTATGATGAAAGTAAATAAAACTCATCATGGGGATCCATTTATAGTTCTTGGTCTTAAATTTGGGGAATTTAAACATTATCATAGTTAATTACCTCATTTAATGGTTAAATCATAGACTAAGAAAGAAGATTTTTTGAAATTTAATAGATGAAGTATTAATGTATCTTGATTAAATAATTAAATTGTAGAATTATTTCATAAACTATTTTCTTCTCATAAGAATAATGAATTATAAAATGATTGTGTTAAATTTTAGAAGAATATCATTCATTATTAACATAGGTGTTATGTATACCATCATGGGTTTTTGAGTTTAATATTTTTCATAATATAAATGTATTAAAAGCCCCTTTTTTAGATTTTATCTAGTTGGATTATGAAAATAATAAGGATATTTTGTGATAAATTTATTACAATACAACCCATTAGATTATTATATGTCTTAGTTAGAAAGTTATTTTGAGGAATAATGCCTTCATATTTTATAGAAATAAGTATAATGTTTTTGATAACATTTAAGATTGATATGATCATTAATTTCATTATAATAATAGTCAAATATGATTATTAGAAATTTTGAAAGAATAATTTATTCTAAAAACACGATAAAACAGTTTTTTAATGGTTAATTTTATTTCATATATGTTCATCATATTTTTTGGGAATTTTATATGAATTATATTAATATAGTTTTAGAAAATGAAATCTCACATGTTGGGTGACATCCTATTGTGTTCGTCAAGGCTATGGAGCTTGTACCCACATCCAAAGGATGATAGGGGTTTATAGTATACCACTCGCCTACATGATATCATGGTTAATACATCATTAGTTAAAAGAATTGAAAAATAAATATTTATAATGAACCGGTTGTGTTACTATTGAGTTTTATAGTTTTAATAATTATATTAGATAACCTATTTTAAAGAAATTGGTTATAAAAAAAGTTAGAGATAGGTGTTAATGATATTCATTCCTTTATGTATTATATGAACTATTAAAAGATAATTTTTGTCATTCATGCATAGAAATTTTTTTTTGGAAATTCATTTCTTAAAGTATGTGGTGAATTGTAAATTGATCTAAGCACAACCAAAGGATGAAATTTTTCCTATGAGATAGAAACATATCAAGTTAAAAAAATTTACTTATTTTCTTAGATAGTAAATGAATTCCTAAAATTTAGGAAAAGGATATCAAATAAAAAATTTTATCCAACTAAATATATATATGATTAATCATATTTTATTTTAAATCATAAATTTTTTTGGTTTTGATATCCGCAATTGTCGATTGATCATTTACTTTCTTCTGATCAATAACCTATGTCATTATCTATAGTTATTTATAATTTTATTCCATGTTGATATTTTCAATTTCCACCAATTTTATCATATATATAAACATAGATATTTTTTATTCTATATAAACTTTGTACTCTACTTTCTCTCTTATTAAGAGTAACTTGTACTCACCTGTGCGTTCACCCATCAATATGTTCCATGCTTATTTTTAAGAAGACAAAACTATATTTCAACGTTAATAAAGAACATGAATATTAAATATATTGAAAAAATAGTGATAATATTGAACTATATTTGGGAAAAATATAGAAAATTGAAAACATAGGAAAATAAGGAAAAGAAAATAACATAAATGAATATGTAGGAGAATATTGAAAACATATTGAAGAATATATGAAAATATATAAGGAAAGGAAAACAAAAGTTTACCAACACTATACAAAATAAAACATACAAATGCAAGATGGAGAATATAAGGAAAACATATAGGAGAATATATAAGGAAAATAAAATTATTTTAAAACATGTAAACATAAAGGAGAATATATAAGGAAAAGAAAACATACATTGAAATAGACATTTGAATATAGTAGATAACATTAAATTGAAAAGAAAAAGAACATTTTTGAAAAAAATTAAATGAACGTGAATGAAAATATAAAATAATAAGGAAAAGAAAATAGTTCAAGCTGTAGAAAACAACATAATTATCCCACTTAAAATAAATGAATAAAAAGAAAAAATAGACATTAATTAGAAAAGTAAATTCAAAAAATGAACATGAATGAACTAACATGAGTATTAATGTCACTGTGAAATTATGAAAAGAACATGAAAGAATTATTATATAGAATTAGTATATAAATCATAGTATTCCAATGGACAAGAATTAAAAGAACATTCAAATGGACATTTAAATTTGAAAACTTACTACATAAGTGTTAATGTCACCAAGATATTATGTCACACTGTACAAATATCCAACTTAAAATGATTGGAATACTTTTCTGCATAGAAAAAAATGTTTAAAATAAGAATACATGAAATTTCAGAACAATAAAAATGAATGTTAACATAAAAGAATTAATAATAATAAAAAATAAAAGAAGAATAAATTTAACTTTTGAAGCCTGTAATGAAAACCGATGACCACATGCCACAACACCAATTTGAAGCTCACTATTTCTGATAGAAAAATATTCAATAAAAAATAAATGATCTATAATAGTAATAAAATGAATGAGTTGGTCTTCCAACCAATACACCAGAATACAAAATTGAAGATTCAAGTTACAATGAGAACATGATGTGAAATGAGCTTTACCCATTAAGTGATTGAAGGAGGACACATACAAGACTTATAACTTATAATAAAACATCATATAATGAGGAAAAAGAGTCACTATATGACATAGAAAGCACAAAAAAACTCCATAAAGAAAATAAATTTGCAATATCCACTAATTCTAGTCTTTCATATATTGCAGTTCATCACTTCATCAACAAAAAGACTTCAAATTCCTCTTTGTCCAACCTAACAATCAAGTAAATAAGCACTGTCTAGCCTGTTGTCCATGTTAATAAAATTCAGATTCAACTAAGCATTATTATATGAAACAAATATTTAAATCATTCTATAGGATATGTATTAATAGATTATCTTACATGAGAAAGTCTTTAAACAAAAGATGCATGATTCCAAAAGGATGATTAATGTGTAACATGAAAATGATCGCCATTTTAGAGATATATGCTGAAGGGAGCAGGAAAGTTGGGTTTGGGCTGACCCCTTCATAAATGGATCATGTTTACCCATTTAATTAAATAAATCATGTTAGATTTAATAGATTAAAAGGACATGCAACCAAACATGAACCCAACCCGTGATCCCAAATTGTACCCTCCAAGAAGGTATTATGATCAAGGGTTACCAAATTCTTTATTGAATGTAATTTTATGATACTAATTCTCAAAATTAAGTAAAAATGTTACTTCCAGAACAAAACAAATTCCACTTATTTTTTCATCATGTTTATCATAAAGGATTATCCATTTAAGTAGTTTCCATTCAGCTATATAAAATAAATTAAATTCCTAAATAACACCATTCAAGAGAAGCAGAAAAACTCTTCTAATAAGAAATCTAAAAAAAGCTAGACGAATGATAAACCGTATATAAGAAGTTTTTATTATGAGTAATAGCATAGCATAAAAAATTAGGTTATGGTTACCTCTATATATCATACGAGTAACACTTGTAACTTATGTTGAAACATTCTTCTTAAGCCAATCCCAAACTGTCTAGTGTACCTCCTGAGCCTATTGCAGTGTGACTACTTTACCAATTCTAATAGACCATACTAGTTCATATACAATGAATAAATCATCTCAGCTCGAAACAACATCTTCCACGTCACAAACAACATCGATAAATTATGAAAACTTTGTTTTGAATGTAGGATCATGATTTGTAATAAAGAAAAGAGGCAGCAAAGCTTTTCTTACAAAGGATTTCATCTACATAAAGCATAAATCATTTGTATTACCATATTCTCATTCTTCCAAATGATCCCCAAGGAAAGAAATTATCTTTAGACCTTGGTTCAAGGCATAATAATCCTACTTACCAATAAAATTAAATAGATAAAATTCATCCAAAAGTTGAAAAAAACAACTAATGGTATGAGAAGCCAAAAATGATTTCTAATGCTTAGCAGGGTAGCATTATTATGTTCAATATATTATTATATATCTTTAATTCCCTTTCATTTTATTAGTTTCATTTCACTCAAATATCCAATGTCATTCAAAATAGAGCATGGTAGTAATTTTTCTTCACACTTTTGTGGTTTTTACCATATCATCCTCTCCGATAACATGCCACCACTCATAATATCCAAGAGTAACCACGAAGACTCAATTCCATTGTTTTGAGTCTTTCACATAGAAACTGGAATACATCATCAATATCATGTTTCCCTATATGAAATAAAAAAACAGCACCTATGGGATTATAAATAAACATATGGGAAATAAATAAGAAAGCTTTAATTTTTTAAAGACAAATTATATATATTTGATCTAAAATTATGAAAATGTTCGACATGAAACCATGAGATCCACAAAAAATTATGTTTAACATAAAACCACAAAAAACAAATCAATTAATGCAAATGAAAACCATTCATACGATAAATCATTGATAAGAAAATGAAATAGCCATTGTACATGGGGGTTGATATTCCTATGGAAGAGTGGTTGGCCATCAATGATTTTCTAGAGACAAATTGGGGGATGATAATTGATGAAAAACGATAAAAAATATAGTATATAGAAGTAGTTGAACTGACACAATATTTAGATAATTATGTAAAATAAATGAAAAACACACATGAAGACCTGTTTCCATTCTTTTGAGCTTTTTACTTAGCAACTAGAACGAAACATAAATATCTTGTTTCCCTATATGAAATACAATAACATCACCCATGAGATACTAAATAATAATTTGGGAAATAAATATTCAAGATTACATTTTTTTAAGAAAAATTATTTATATTTGATCTAAAACTATCGGAATTTTTTATCTAAAACTATGTGATCGACCATGAAGAAACTAATTTTAACTGGAATGCACAAAAACAAGTTCAATAAATGAAAATGAAAACCATTTGTATTATAAATAATTTATAATAAAATGAAATGAGAACTCTATAGGGGGGTTGAGATACCTGTGGAATAGTGGATAGATTTCAAAGATTTCATGACGACAAGTAGGGGTTGGGACCTAATTAGACCCGATAAAACCCAATGCAAAATAAGAGAGTATATACCAAGAATTGATCTGTCACAATATTTCTAGATGTCCATCATATTTTTTGGGAATTTTATATGAATTATATTAATATATTTTTTGAAAAATGTAATATCATATGTTGGGTGACATCCTATTTTGTTTTTCAAGGCTATGGCACTTGCACCCACGTGCGAAGGAGGATAGGGGTTTAAGGTCTACCACTCACCTACATGATATCATGGTTAATACATCATTAGTTAAAATAAGTGAAAAATAAATATTAATGTTGAACTGGTGGTGTTACTATTGAGGTTTATAGTTTTAATAAATATATTGGATAACCTGTGCTAATCAAATTTGTTGTAGAAAATAATTAGAGACATATGTTAAAGATATTCATTCTTTTGTAGATTATATGAACTATTAAAAGATAATTTTTGTGATTCATGCATAGAAAATTATTTTTCCCGAAATTCATTTTTTAAAGTAAGTAGTGAATTATAAAATTGATCTAAGAACAACCAATGGATGAAATTTTTCTTATGAAATAGAAAAATATCAAGTTAGTAAATTTACTTATTTTCATAGATGTTAAAATAATTACTAAAATTTTGGAAAAGGTTACCCAAAAAAATTATCCTACTATATATATATATGATTAATCATAATCTTTTAAATCATCGCAAATTTTGGCTTTTGAGGTCCGCAATTGTCCATTGATCATTAAATTTCTTGAGATCAATGACCTATGTCATTATCTATAATTATTTATAATTTTATTCCATGTTCATATATTCAATTTCTACCAATTGTTTCCTAAATATAATCCTAGATATTTTTTATTCCATATAATCTCTGTACTCTACTTTCTCTTTTATTAATAGTAATTTATATGAACACTTTAAACGATGTGGGTTTTCAAAAATATAATTTTCAAATATCAAATTCATTATTACCAATATCATGTTTAAATTGTGTAGATGAAATTTATTTATGTTGGAGAGAATGTAACACCAAAAAAGTTATAAAAAACAAAATATTATTAAATAGTGTATGTGAAACCCAACACTATGATTAAACAAACCCCAAAAGATATCTCTTTAAAATTAATCTCTTCTTTAACTTTCAAAACACACAACCCCAAGTCTAAATGAGCCGTAATATAGTATACTATTATAACCCACCTATCAAATTATAGGGTATAAATAATAATAACTATGTTATTAAAATTATGGTTCTCTTTTGATTAAAAATAAAATAATTATCATTTAAAAGAAAAGTAAATATTTTTTAAAAAACAATTTTTCACAAATATGTGGTTTAGTCACACTTTGTGCATATAATTTAAAAATAATTTCTTGTAATTTTAGAAAATGTTTTTGAAAAAATAAATTTAATTTTTTATATAATAATTTCAAAATTATCATAGGTTTTTTTTTAATTTTCTAAAATATATTATTTCTTAATGAATAGTTAAAAATAAGTAATTTTAATTGAAAAATGCCTTTTCATTTAAATTATTTATAAAGTTAAATTTTGGGTTTTAATAAAACATTATTAAAACTTTATATATTTTAATCCAATTTTTTCCCGTGAAATCATTTTCATATCGAAATTTTATATACAAACTTTTTAAAATTTCAATCATTTTATCTTTGAAAACCCACTTTCACATCATTTTTGAAGGATTGATTTTAAATTAATGATTTACACATCAATTAATAGAAATTTAAAAAAAAAATCTCCATATTTGGATTCTTCATAATTTATTTTATCTAATATGTTCACCTTAATTTTTAAGGAAAATGAATAGCTAAAATCATAAAAATTATATATAATTATTAAGATAAAAATGGATTTATCGAGGGTTAAACTAATAAGATAACGGTTAAAATGACTTGAAACTTTTCAAAACTATATTTTATGAACACATTTTGACCTTATAGTGTATAAAGATCAAGAATAATTCATTTTTATCCTTTTTTGTATTTGAGAAACATGGGTGCTTCATTTTCTTTTCATAAATTACAAGTGTTCCATTCACCCTACATATAAATGGCCTCCCCTTTCTCTCTTATTCAGATATTCAAACCATTTTTTATGAAAATAAATACCCAAATTACTTCCAAAATTCTCTTATATGATCCTATAATCCTGATTTCGGGTATAAATCCAATATAGTAAGTCTTTTAGTGAAAACATAAGGAGGAAACCTGAAGAAGATGTAAAATTTTAAACGATCAATTTTATACAATTTCTTCCACCACCTACAAAAATTATCATTAAAACCTGATGATATAATTAAATTTTTACCTTACTTATACTGATATGTTTTTATGTTAATTTAATGACCTACAATCATCTATAGTTCCCTAAAATGGGTTATGAAATCATCATTCATGTGTACAACGAACTGTCGCCTCGTGAACCGATGTCATTCAGTTTCCATTACAACCCCTCATGGTTGGGTATGACGATGAATAAAATATATATATACGATATTTAAAACATAAAAATAAATATTTAGTTATTATATCATATATACATTTTTTACTTTCAATTATGTAGGGGAAACAATTACTTTTTTCAAGTGTATGGTATAGTACCACCTTGTGAAGCGATGTGATTCTTTTTTCACAAAGCGTTACATGGAAGGTAATATGGATGATTTTAATAAATATCTGTTATATAAATTACATAATTATGATATTAATTTTGTATTTATCATTATTTAAATGATAATATATCATTTTATTTCTTATATTTTCACTCACATAAGGATGACATCCTCATTCGTGTTCATATGGAGTATCGATTTCATGAAGCAATGTGGATATCTTTTCATCACCACACTATATAAATGATATATATAATTATATTTAAAGGAATAATATATTATTTATTAAATTATGATCATTATGGAAATATAACATATTCCTTTCCTCCTCTCCATAATAATCATTGAAAAATGGAAGTGTTACACATGTGTATGTATGGACAACCATCTCCATGATTGTAATGTACTTCATTTATGAAAACAAACTCTCATGATTGGCCATAAAATTACAATTGATGAGTAAATATGATAATTAGTTCATGATTATTATTCTATATATGATAAAACTATATAATATTTACAAGAACAAAATCATTACTGAAAAAAGACGAATGAGAAAACAATACAATTAACACATGAAATAATGGAAATAATGAAATATTATTAATGAACAAGTGATAAGATGTTATAAAAAGATAATATATGATATTATAAAAAGGAATATAGTACAGGTAATAAATAATCATTTACTAAAAATCAGTATAGAGGAGTTTAAATCATGTTCAAACAAAATGATGTGTGAGGTAAGAGATTTCTTAAATTGTTTTTCATTCATTTGGTTAAACATATACTTCATTGGTTATATAATGAGATGATTATTTATTTAGTGAAATTTTCATATTTTATGTTGTATTTCCAACTGTTTTATTTTGATTTACAATTTATACTCATAATCAATTTATTTATTAATCCCATACTTCAAAGATATGATCATTGTAAGGGATTTTATCTCAATTTAATTTCATTGTTGAATATTGTAATGGTATGAAGATAATTTATATGATATGATGAATATATTACCCATTTTTCATGTAATATAATGAGTAATTCACGATTCAAGAGATTATATGCTTTAATTTTAATTATTTCATCTTAGGAGATTAAAATTAAAAGTTAGCAAGTGGTAAAGAATGTCATAACTCAATTTATATTCATTATGTTATATTACTCTTTCATTGTATTTGATATTATAATATTACGTTTGAAATTAATTTTGACTATCTATAGTTTTATTTTCACTTGTTTTATGTGGATTTATATTTGATAAACATAGTCTCTTCATTTATTAATCCTTCCTTCAACATTTTGACATTAGTAAGGGTTTATTTCACATTCTCATTTTAATCGGGATAATTTATAATAGAATTTCGATTCATTGAAATTATTTTATCATGGGATAATAAACCAATTTTATTTTATTCCCCTATAGTTAACAATGACGTTTTTATATAATAGTATGATTTTCACTCTTTATCACTTAAAATGATAGAGAAAATGTTATAGTAAAACATTACTTCATTTCTCTCTTTAGTTAAAACCCATTTTCTTTTAAATCCATGATTTCTAAAAAAAATTCAATTTTTTTACCCTTTTAGAAATTATATATTGAATTCATTTCCATTGATTTTAAAATTTTACACTTTTTTTGAAAGGAATCTTAATGTCATTTTCTAAATATGGCTCGTTTGGATTTTATATAAAATATTAAATGAATATTTATTTAAACATACTAGACATTTTTTAAAATTTATGTCATCCTGACCACTCTATGTTTTAGAACTTCTTTTATAGGTGTATATAATAATTTTCAAATAAAATTATTTTTAAAATGTTTTGGGAACTTTTTAAAAAAATTTAAAAAATGTAAAGGTTATTTTTAATGATTAATTTAATGTTATTTTACGCTATTTATATTTGTCAAGAATAAAAATACTTTAAATTACATGTACTCCTCCTAGTATATGTTTCATTGATATAATCTTTATTCTTCCTCTAGATGGTTTATGATCATTTTTACTAAGGAAGGTATTGATATGAAACTCCTTTGTTCATTTTTTAGTAATTAAATTTCCCTTAAAATATTCCTTTTCCTTTGATAATTAGACATTAAATTTCCTTTGAAAATCAATATAATTTTTCGTGGATATGTTTATTTCTAAGAAAATATCAAATTTTTAAATATGACACTTTACTTTTAATTATATATGATTGACAAGGTAAATATTGTAAATTCTGTATTCTTTCCTCAATACTTGTATATAATTATAAAAAATATTATTCAAGAATTAAATCAATTAGTCAATATACGAGGGAGGCGATGGACATGCAGATATTGGTGGGGAATAGTTATAGATATATTCTCTATGAATCTGTATTCACATAAAGTGAAGCAATAATCAGTCGTTAAACGTGTTTTACCTATATTTTAAAACCATATTGTGAATGGTCTTGATAGTAGAGGTGTCATGTTCTTCAGACATGATGTCTGATAATTATTAATTTCTATCATTAATAATTTAGTTATTATTATCAATGATATTTTCTTGATGACATTATATTTTGGATTTATTCCATTATCATATAATTGATTAAATGGTATATGTTTTTATTTATTTACCTCAACACATTTATTATGCCTTCTCTAATTATGGAAGACATGTTATTAATTAAATAGAATATGTGTTCAGTTATTTACCTTGAAATATTTATTATTATTTATATATTCATGATAGCTACAACTGTACTTAACCCATACTTGTCATTTTGTCTCCCCCTGAATTTTCATCCTTTTCTTTGGATTTCAGGGAATGTACTATGTCTGATTTGAAAGGATATTATAAAGGTAATTATTTTATTCTTGAAAAAAATTATGTTGTAATATCTGTTTTCAAAGGTAATATGGGAATCGTGTATATATCTATTTCACCAAGACTAATAAACAATTTGGTCCTTTGGGACATTATTACTTGCATTTTATTACAATGTAGTAAAGTAGACTCAAGCTCTAGGATACTGGGGCCATGGTCACTACACTTTAATTTATAAACATATTATAAACTATATAATAATACTCATAATTTAAAATAAATAAAATTATTCATCTATATTCGATATTAGGATTCTTTAAATCATATGATTCAATTGATATGGATGCCATGATTATACCATTTAAGTGTTTTCATTCATATTTTGTGACTAAAAATGATTATTACTGCCTATGACAACTTCCATATGCTGATCTCGGCATGTGCTGGATATCACTAATAAAGATATATAACTTTTATACGGTACACCCTTCATTGTGTGTTGTGTGACACCATATAATAAGAATATATATATATATATATATCATATTAATGTTTTGATGTTCATTTTTTGTGTATTCATTGTGTAACATCGCGTCTCAGAAGCCACTTATTGGTGCCTCGATATGATCAACCACATGAACTCAAGCACAACACCCTGTATGCTATAGGCTGTTGATTAGCAGTGAGAGACTAGTGTGTTTCTATGGAAATACTATTCCCTCATAGATTAGAGTATATCACAACAGTTGTTAATTTCTAGAAAGATAATAATAAATAACATCCAAGATAAATAAATATGTGGAATGGAAATAAAAAACTACTTTAAAAATAACGACGAAGATCATGCATTGTAGATATAAAAATTTAGGGTCATGGGATATTGGGGTGCAGGAATTTACCACTTGCTATAAAAAAATAAAAAGGCCAAAATATATTACTATTAGAATCATGAGAATAGTCTTGGTCATCTGCACTTGTAATCCATCCTAGTACTCCAAATCACACATAGAAAGCCATACACTTCCCTTTATATACACATGCAACCATAAAGACTTCTTCGATACAAAGGGGGGCCCATTTATGGAGTGAGATATACTCAATTGGTCACCAACAACAGGGTCTAGATCAATCCCATTAGTGAATTTATAATTATTAGTGTTCCAATAATAATTAATAGAGGGCATTAAATAAATAAATACATCCAAGCGGGTTGCTCAAAGGGTACCTGACTGGTACTACCTACTTCATCTTACACTAAATGTCTTTTAACCAAGGTAAACATATTCAATTTTGATATAATGTTTATAATGGTCATCATAAATGAGCATCTAGAGGTGTAACTTCCCTAATAATGTGAATTGGCTTGTCGGATGCATCCTTTTAATTTTAGTTACACATTTTTATTCTTTAGTTCATAATTCTTATTTTGAATTTTTGAAGAGGAACCCAGATCCATCCATGATGATCCATAAAGAATCCCAATTTTCCCTCTAGGTTCTTTGTAGAATCCTGATACCATAAGAGTCTGTCGAAGGTGATCCATAAATGAAATCATAGTATCACTCTCAGTATCGCCTGAAAAAAACCCTATGTGCTCGTCCCTAGTATCTCATGCAGGTGACTGATTATCACTCGTGACCTGGTATAACCATCAAGACATCTATCCCTTCTATATTGTGTCTCTAAGGGAACCGCTATCACTCATATGTAGTCAAGGAAAACTCATAGTAATCCCATCCCAGGAAAAAATAATCTCACTCCTTTTGTATATTCCAACCAATTATAATTATAATTATAAAGCATGTTGATCCCATGAACGGAATACTTTAAGGATCCACACATCATTTTACGTTTCGATATGAGGTATGGATTATCATTCATAATTCACACCATGAATCATGGTATTTAACTTATAGAAATTTAAATTAAGTTTTCCAAATTATCTAGTTCAATCAATCTGACTAGGCACGAGGAATGGGGCCAAAATCATGGAAAAAGATATTCTTAATTCATTTTAACATTTTATAAATTTATTACAAAGTAAAAAAACTATTTTTTTTAAAAAACCCTAAGGAAAAAAGGACAAATAGGCATCTAAGGAAGGAACACCAATGTGGGTGTCCCATGTCATGGAAATCATCCCATTGTGCGGATTCACTACTAGCTTGGACTACCATAATCATGATAAACCAATTATTTTAATTTAACAAGAATTTTGGAGGCATCGTCAAAGAATTATGGTGAGTGGAACGATGGACCATACTATAAACTCAAAGAAATTTGAGGAAAATAATCTAGACCATCTTCCTTAGGTTTGAAGACAGTCACTTTTCCTTTTTTGACATTTCATTCAAGATAGAATGAGAGAAATTATAATAGAGGAAAAATACCCTAAAAATAGAGAATACAATATCATTCCAAAATAGTTCAAACACTAACACGATAAATGATGGAAGAAAGGAAGAGGAGGGGAGATATTACTGAGAGGAATCCAGCACACCAAATGGTGAGGTAAATGGTTCTTGGACATAGTAGAACTAGAGGAACCAAGTTCTTGGGGGATGGGGGCTCCCGTGCAGGGATTATACTGAAGGAATAATGGGATTCTGTAAAAAAGATCCTCCAGCCACTTTTTTGAAACATGTTATTTACATGGAATGTAAGTGAATTACACATTTTTTAATGCTCAGGATTTCAATCCTAGGGAGTAGTCTCTACACATAGTGAAAGGGGACTAGCCATCCCAATATATGTTGTGTATTTTATATACATAATTTATTTTCTACACATCATGTATTTAGATACACGCCATATATCTGTTGTACATCCAGTATCATGCCCTCCTGAAACCTCCTTTCAAAGAACTAACCAACTGGTCCTTAGGTGCGGTTTTTGGGTTTAAGAAGAATAATAAAAAAAACCTATATAAAAATATGAGATGTTAAAACCTCCCATTATTAAAATAAATCATTATTGAGTTTATATTCTAAGGGTACATAAGCATCATTTTTGAAATGTTCCTTCCAGGGGGAACATACATCGACCTCTATTCTACAGGTTTCATGCTATACAGGTCTGTACAACCAAAGCACATAGACTAATGGAATTGGACTACCTTGGAGAGTGATCATGGTCGGATCAATGATACATATTATATACTCTTAAAAGGATACATATAACTCTATCTCAATATCCCCAAGATCAAATGAATGAGATGGTTCAGAATGGTAATTGTGAAGCCTTGATACATGGAAGATGTTGTGCATGGTAAGATACCTCTGAGTTAACTACAATCGATAGACCAGCGACCCAAGTTTCGCTATGATCTCGAAAGGTCTGATATAATGAGGCAATATCTTATCCTTTCTACAAACCTATCTATAAACCAATATAGATGAAACACAAAGAAAGACCCAATGTCCCACCTTAAAAGCCATAGGTATGTGATGATGATTGATATAAGACTTCTTCTTGGAATAAAATGTTGCAGTATAATTTTAATCAATTGTATTTGATCTAAATTATCCTAAAAAATGTACTGAAACATTAGTGCCACCACACCTACCTCTAACCAATATTGAGGTGAACGACAGGACCTACCATAAAGGGATATATATGGATCCATCTAAATCATTTCCTAAAATCTGTTATTATAGGATATCTCTATTGTGGTATATGTTTCTCCCATGAACATCCAAATTCAAAGAAACATTCCTGTAGTGTGTGATCTAACACCTGTATCATACTATTGAACTGCCTGTCAATTTTTAGGTGATACGATTTAATCCAAAGAACCTATGAAACTAGTTCATTCTGCATCCCCTACTAAAACGATGATGTAAATTTGGCATCTCATCCTAATATGATTGAATGGTGAACACCATGGAGGTGAACAATCTCCTAGATATAAGGCCTCCCAATATTATCCAATAAGAAAGTCTCCTAGATTGATAGTAAGTGTGTGACCTTGGTTAATCTACTAATAATGACTCATACAGAATCACTTCATCAAGGAGATCTCGACACAACCTTTATGAAATATATGATTATATCATCCCATTTACACATAAGAATGTATATAGGATACTTATGTACAGTGGGTTGATGGTGCTCCACCTTCATATGTTGATAAGTGGAGCACCTCATGATGAAACATGAAATCCACCTCTTTATACCTAGACAACATTATTGGAAACATACATCTTGGTACATCTTGGTAATCCAAGATTAGGCTACCCAAATAGAGGCATGGGATTCCCACATCAAATCATACCATATGTCGAAAGTAACCCAGATAAATCCATGGAAGTGAAGGACCTCATTCTCATTGATAACCCAATAAGGAAGTGCGTTCTAACCTGATACACTCTCCCTCAGGATGAGGCCATTGAAATCTGATAGATATGTCATCCACAAAAACTTAATTGGGGAGGATTTCACTACTATAGGTGCAAAAAATACATCCCAAGATATTCTTAAACCTCAAGGAACCTCCCATAAAACATGTCCATAAACTACCACTCACTTCCGTCCTCCTATATGAATACTATTTGAGACATTGGGCTTAGGGAATCAGCCACTGAGTTACCCATTCCATGGGTATACGAAATCTCAATGTCAAACTACTATAAGTATTCAACCAACTAGTGAAACATTAGATACAATTAACACTTAATGGAGATAAATATTATAATTTTATGTTCTATGAAAATATTGAGTGAATCATCTAAATGATAATTCATCCTAAACAATTAATAATGAATCATGGTTGTTAGCTCAAGGTTGTGCATATGGTAATTCGTCTCATGAGGTCTCAGCTAGCAGGACCAATATGCTACCACCGAATCAACCTATATTAGAACTACTCATAGAAAAATTCTTGAAGAATTACAGTAAACATTGTAGCTTCTACCTGGATCTAGAAGAACCTAGATCAATGCTAAGGTCATTATTCCCTTCATTTCTGAAAAGGATATCTCACAAGATTATAACAATTCAAATTAAACACCATTTTTAGTCTATTTCATAAGAGGGACTATTAAGTGAGATAATTATTTAATAAATTTTCTATAAAATCCATAATACCATAAGAAAATTTGTATGTCAAAGAAAATTTTGACCTACTCCCAGGAAACCACAACCCTCACCTTCTCTGGGTGAAAAGAGAAAACTTCCTGTGAAATTATATGACCTAATAAGAGAAACTTATCAATCCAAAAGTGAAAAATTATTATTATTTTCATATTACCCCTTCTTTCTCAGTATATTCAGCACAATATATAGTTGTTTGGTTGGGATGATCCTTGTGCCAGGATACCCCAAGATTTCTTCAATAGAGACTATCGCAAATAAAACCTAGTATGAGTAAAAATCATGATTCATCAAATCCAAAAGACTTTAGGTGAGTTTGTAATGATGAAAGACATAACCAGATACTCATAAAGGAGATAACTAATTCGAAACACTATATATGGAATGTATTATGGCCTAACATTTACATGATGGTATCACAACCTCGAATCGATCTTAGAGAAAAATTTCGCTCCTTGGAGATAGTCGATTACGTCTTCTACATGAGGAAATGGATAGTGGTTCTTTACTCTATGCTAGTTAAACCACTAGTAATCCATGATAAACCAAAGGGTACCATCCATATTATTATTTAAAACAATAGGTGAAAAACATGGAGAAATACTGGGTCATATGAAACCCTTTTCCTATAAGACTTCCAACTACTTATTGAGTTCTTGGAGATCTGTAGGTTCCATCCTATAGGGAGAAATGGGATCTAGTGTCGCACCTATAACTAGATCGATAGTGATCTCCACCTATCTCAAAGGAGGTAAGAAAAAAGAAATCGTCATGAAAGGTTCCATTTAGATGATCCACAATAATAGGTAAATCCATAAGACACATTCCTTGATTTCTCCTAGCCATCTAGGTTTTTACCCTTACCAACTTAGTACATTCAGGTCTAGATCAACTATGTTGGAAATCCCATTAATGTTTTTGTATTTAAGAAATACTCTTGGGTGATCTAATAGACACCCTCAAGTAATATAAATCCCCAGGGGCATGATAGTGCACCAACAAGTCCATTTTGAGAATGACATCAAAACCAGTCATCTCAAGAGCAATGAAATTCCACCAGAAACAATACCCACCTATCTTAAGGGGGGACCACTTTAATTGGAATATACTCTCTAATTGTACCCCTAATTGTGTGTTTAGAGTCATAATTCCATATAATTACTCCATTAATAGTCCCATAATTTCCATAATTATCAAAGGTATGAAGGAGTGCGATGCACCTATATAAAATAGGAAGGAAGCTATTGTATAGGCTACGAGAATATGACCTCATATATTAGAAGGCCTTGGAATCTACTCCTTAGGCATATAATGAACTATAATGATTTGGAAAACCCCAAAACCCTACGATAAAACCTGACTAAACTTGGCGTGTTTGCTCTAATGACGTTGAAACTCTAATGTATAACATCATTAACATGACCACCTCATCGGCCTGATTGAATAGTGGTAGAAAAACACCCAACATAATGTAGATATACTAATCCTATACATGGAAGTGGAGTTGGTATAGATCCCTCTTCAATACAGAAAATATGATATGTTTGGAATAAATTCTACAAGTAACACATCTTATTGAAAGATTAACACTCGATTGGGTTCATCATAAATTGAATATTTTTTTCCATGCCCTACCACATTAGTGACATTCCATATAAATATCGGTGTGGGTCATCTAGATAGAAATTCCCCCATGTGTACCATCGAATCAACAATTATTGATTTTAGCTAAACCGACTACCTTCCTAGAAGCTGAACAACCCTATGTAACATTACCACATTTTCTAAGGTTCTGTTATGTGATGAGGGTCTATTTTATTGTTTAGAAATGGTGGTAATCTGAAAAATGTTCACTTGGGATTGTATGTCATATGAAATTCCATACTCAAAATGTCTCAATGTTGTCAGCACATCATCAATAAGGGTTGAAACAAAACATTGGATCTATGTGGAATGAGTAGAGTATTCCATCACTAACTTGACACCCTACTTTAGGTGCATAAAATATATATCATTATCTTATTGCAATGTATGTTGATATAAGTTACCATATAATGCTGTACGGAATCCTAACTAGACCATATCTTGATGATGCATGACCTGGGTAATCACACCAACCTAGTGTTTAGCAAATTCATGCTACATGTAGGTAGAGAGATTTACAATCTCCTCTAGAGGTGTCTGTATGTTCTCAAGGAGAGAAAACAAGGATTATATCCATGATTTATTAGTATTATGTCTTCCATCCCCAAAAATGGATGGAGGATGATGCTGCTAGAATTCCAGTGTCTTATATTTCATAGAAGGGGAAGGTCATGGAGAACCCAATACATATTAATGAAATTGAAAAATAGCTATCACAAAATTGAGCATTAGTTCCCAATGGAAGATCACCATGAGGTTCCTTAGGTTTAACAACAAGAGGCAATACTAGTGGATTAGGGACCACCACTTATAGAGCATGGTCGTCACCACCCTCCTGGAAGATGACACGAGGATGTTGTTGTAGAATAGGTTTACAATTTTCATGAGCACACATTAGATACTGTTTACATCATATAGATAGCAATAATAGGGGGGAAATGGTAGGTAGAAGCCTTCCTATAAATGAGTCTCACCACTATGCCTTCTAAGGCCTAGTCTAGGTTATAAATAGATCTTGACATCCTATAAGTGACAAAACCTACTTCCCAATAGTAAGGTTGGATTAGGGTCAATATAAAACCCTGATATTTTAATAAATATTTCCCATTATATAATTTTAAATCATTAATAACTTGCGTTGAAAACAACCGTGAGTTTAAACTGATAGCGAGAAACTATTAATATATAATGGATGTTATAACCTATCTATTAAATTGATGGGTAAAAATATGAATATAAATTTTATGAAATAAATTTAAATTTACAACTCAATATAATTTGATTAGAAAATAATCACATAATATTTAGAAAAATAACTTTATTATTCACAAATACATTTTCTTCCAAAATGTGTTTATATTCTTTTATTTAGTGAATATAAGTTTTTATTAGTTATAGAAAATGGATTTGAAAAATATAATTTCATTTTTGGATTAATAATCTCATAATTATAAAAAAATTATTATTTTTTATTATTTTTTGAATACATTTATTTTTTAAGGAATACTGAAAAACTAATTTTAATTGAAATCAGTATTTTTTAAAGTATTTAAAATGAAAATTTGTTGTTTGGATTATTTATAAATTCTAATGATTTAATTTATTTTTTAAAATCATCGAATTATGATTTTTTAAGGTTATATTGAAAATGAATTTCTTATAAAAACATTTTCTGTTTAAAAGGGAATTGTTCTGAAAAACTGTTTTCATAGCGTTCTATCACTTTTATTTGAAATTAAATTCCGAAACTTTTCTGTTTTAAATTTTTAAAAATAGATTTCAAATTTAGATTCATAAGGTCAAATTTTAATGAATAGTTCATTTTTATTTTTTGGTCAATATGAATAGAAACCTTAGTAAATTTCGTTACCAATATAAATGGTAAATTGGGTAATTTAGTTTAAAAATAAAATGATAAGGACTATACAATGACCATAAAACATAATTTTTTTTGCATGAATATAATTTCACCCTTAAAACATAAGTATAAAAAATAATTTTTTAATTGATAAATTTCAATGAAAATTAATTATATAATATTAAAATCAAATAAATTAACAAAATGTAACTTTTTTGTCTTAAATATCCAATATGTCTCCACCTAGGGAGAAAGGTAGGTTATGAAGAAATATAAATTTCCATTTAAAACATAATATTCATATTTTAATGATATAAATTATTTGTTGAATTTTTAGGCCACTTATTTGAGGTTTTTATTTTTATAATATTTTATTTAATAAAAATTTAAGGATGTCACGATCATGATTTAAATACTATACAAATTTTAATATAGGGTTAGACAAAAGATATTAAACTGTAAATATTCTTCTTAAATATATACAATTTCTGATGAAAAGTAAATTTGAAGGTGAGAATTTTTCCATTGAGGGGGAGACGGCCTTTACGGAGCTTGCGATGCAGGAAACCTAGTGCATGCCACGCGATGACTTCCCCCCCCCCCTTCCTGGTAGCGGGAGGGGAGAGGATGATCTGGTTCCTCTGACGTTGAAGCCTCAAACCCCCTTTATGTTGTTTACTAACCCTAATTACCTCCCAGATTTTCCGTCGATTTCTTTACATCCGAAGGTGCTTGACCTTCACCTCGGGAACCCTAATCTACTCATCTCGGAGTTGGAGTTCTCTGAAGCGAAAAAGCATCTTGATCTGACCTTGGTGGCTCGATTCAACTCGCGAAGGCCGTCTGTTGATGAATTTGATCGATGTGTCTTTGCCAAGTGGGACTTGCGGGATCGAGCAGTGGTTGGCCTCCTCGACAATCGTCACTTAATTATTCATTTCACCTCAGATGAAGATCTGGTTCGTGCTTGGTCCAGCGCCCCTCGACGTTGCAACGGGTGTAAGTTATTTCTATTTCGATGGACGATTGAATGCTGTATGAATCGGGATCCCACATCCCTTCTGATCTGGGTAAGTCTCCCCAATCTGCCTTTACCATTTCAAAATCCAGCAATCTTTTGTATGCTTGGGAATATGATAGGTCGCTTCCTTTGTTATGATGTGCGTACTTCTACCCTGTGCCACCCGATTAATCCCCGGTGCTGTGTTGAGGTGGCCGTCTCTATACCACCAGTGGAATGGGTGTGGATTTCAGTTGGAGAGGAATTTGAATGGAAGCAAGCGGTTATCTATGAATCCTGGGTTGATTATTGTTCAAGCTGCAAAAGACTGGTCCATTCCTGTTTGAGATTCCATGCCGGGTTATAGTGCAAGAGGCCACCGGCATCAAGTTCTCTTTCTGAGGATAGGATATCCACTTTGGTGGAAACTAAGAAAGGAAATATCAGACCGAGGGGTACGCTGCCTGTTAATACATCCACGGGTGCTCCTGCGAACCCGTTGGTGTCTACAGTTTTCACACGGCTCAGGAAAGATTTTAATAGGGGGAAGGAACTGTAGGTTTGTGATTCCAATGGTGCTGGCGATGGTGGGGCGGCATGCCCTTCAAATGGTCTCACAGCTGCAGTTCTTTAGCAGCAACCTGAGGCATCTTCTGTGTCGAACAGTGATGTAAATTCTCAACTCGGTTGGTCTAAGGCAGGTGTGGATACTCATAGGGAAGGGGGTAGCAGTGGTGGTATTAGTCAGAGTAAATAGGGCTCTGATGTGAGTCATGAATTGGATATCATGCAGGGGCCTGCCCCAGATGTGAGGCAGTTGCAGTCTGCTGGATGTAAGCAAAACCAAAATATGGAGATTGTAGGCGGCTGCACTGGTCAGGGTAATGTTGCTAGCTGTGTGTTGATTAACGTACCCACGGGGAATCGCTTTAAAGTGTTAGACATGGCAGCTGGGGAAGAGATACCTCCTATATGTGGCAGTGGCAGTGTGCAGAATGAGTTCAAGGAGAATGAAGTAATGTGCAAATCTGGGATTGATGCTGAACATACAATGGATGACCAACCTCACTGCTTGTCTATGATTGACATGAACAACCATTCTCATCAAAACCAGCTAGTGCAGTATCAAGAGATAAAGTGGCATGGGAAATGGGGAGACCTCGCTGACAGTGATAAGGAAAATCATGCGGAGATGGTTAGGCCATCATATAGTGAGATTGTTCATGTGGAGAACAAGGCGATACCGGTGATCCAGGACAAGGTGATTGCTTCTCCCTGTGGAAGGAGGAAGAATGATTATTCCTATTTGGCAAAGCCGATGCCTACCAGATCGACTGTCAGAAATATGCAATCTTTAAATGAGTTTCTTGAGCTGGAGCAGCTGAATTTGAGGAGGAAATATACAAAGGTTTTGAAGCACTACGAAAGTTCGGTGTGGGAAACGGTGACTGAGGAAGAGTCTGTTTATCATGGAGGTGGTGAGGGGTATGATTTTGAGGATTTGCAGTGACTTTTCTGGTTCTGTAATGTTTTCTCTCCTGTCATTTTCTTTTATCTAAATAAATGGTCAGGGGTCCTACCTCTGGCTTCTCTTTCCTGGTATATACAATTTATCTTAATTGTGATTTTTTTAATTTTCTATGAAGAAAATGTATATTAAAAAACTACACAACACTGTGGAGGTAATTATTTTATTAATGAAAAAATGCAATAAATATTTTTAAAATTTTTAAAATAAATATAATTAGAGATAATTAATGTGATAAACAGTTTTTATAGATTAACTTTACTTATTAGTAAAATAATAAAATATTTTTCTCAAATTTCACTTGTCATATTGATATTTTAAAAAGTCCATGAAATTAATAGTTTCAAGTATGACAGTAATGACATTCTATAAAAATAATATTTTATTAAAAAATTTAAATATCAAAATACACATTGAATAATAATAAATAAGTTTAATATAATATAAAATTTTATAAATTGTTCATTTATGGTATATTATACATCAAATAAGTAAATATTTTAATCTTTTATTATAAATAACATTGTCACCTTAGTGAAATTAAAATAGGTTGACTAATGGTTAACCAAAATGATAATCTTTAAATTAATTCCATAAAATAGATAAAATATATTGGTTGTTGATATAAAAAATTATCAAATCATATATTTTAATTCAATTTTCTTTTGGAGGTATTTGGATTGATATTGAATTTTTTATAGATTAATATTTTCTATAATTCAAAAACTACCCCTCACCAAAATTATAAACGGGAAGCTCCTCCCTCAATTATTCCCATCACATTTATAGTTCTAGATAGAATAGTCCTTTCTAATTTATCTTCTCAACTTCCCTATACACATTATATATGTTCGTTTTTCAAAATACCAACCCTAGTGTCACTAAGAAGTGATAAAAAAACTTCACTGAAGAAGAGGTAATTTCCTTTATCAAATAATTAAATTTTATATCTTCTTATACATAATATTCATGTGTTTTATCTATTATAAATTAATAAATTTGGTATCATTTACATTATTAGATTTTATCATGATTATGTTAAAACCATATTCTACATTTTATCCATGATAAAAAAAATTGAAAGCACTGCATGTTCCTACGTACGACTTACCGTCTCTATGCCATGGTGTAATATATTTTACATCATCACCACATTATATGTATGAGATTAATTATGGAAATAATATATATTTTTTAATTATACATTATACTAATATACCAGCCACTTATTTACCCTTTCATCATTGAGGGTATGAAACCATCACTTGTTCGTACGTACGACCTACCATCTCCACAACGCGATGCAATTAATTTTCCATGTTCACCATTTAATAATGATTATATAAATGTATATAATGAATAAATAAAATTTATATTACCTTAACAGTATTATGGAGATGAAATAATTATATACTATTCCAAAGAACTATGAATTATATTACAAAACATGAATAGAAACGTTAAGTAGTTAACACCCGAAAGAAGGGTAATAATGGAATATTATTAACAAGTGATTAGATGATATATGAGGATAATATATGATATAATAAATATTAATATGGTTATGGTATCAATTAATTAAATCAATTAAATCAATATATAGGATTTTCATAAATGTATGATGGAAATCAACCTAATCCAAAGTTAAATTTCAGAATCTTATTGTTATTGAAGATTATTTATATATAAGTATCTACTAGAGAATATTTATCTTCTTTGTACATGTTTTTAAAAAAGAATCCAAAATATTTTTAATAATACTCTACATTTTTTAAAATTATTTTTTTAGAAATGTTGGAATTTTTACTAAACTGTTTAAAAGTAATGTTTTTATCATTTTCCAATTGAGTTTCTTTGGGTATTTTCTATAAAAAGTACAAAATGAATGTTTTTTTAACTTATACGACATGAAATAATTTTTATGAATTCATGAAACCTAAATGTATTGGTACATCCTTACAATATTACAAGGTTCTTTTTAAATAAAATGTTTCCCTTTTTAATTTTATGGTTATAAAAAAGTTGTTTTCAAAATTGAAAGGATATTTTCTTCAAGAATTATTTCAAGTGATTATAGAAGATAATTTTTTCCTCTAGGAAAATTTTATTTTATATAACATGTGTTTTGCTGGGGATATGATATAATAATACCATTCCTGTTCTTTATATGAATGGTTTATGTTTATAATGGAATTATGTTTATGATTTCTCTTTCTTTTCTAAGAGTTATGATGAAATGTTTATGAACTCCATTTTTTATGGGTTTTGATGTGATGGTAATTTATGTTCTTATAGAACACATATGTATGGTTATAATTATGTGATGGTTGGTACCTATATCTCCCTCCAATTCATTGGGTAATTATTTATATCTAATGGGATATATAGGAATGGAATGGGGAGTGAACCTGGTTATGCAATACAAGAATGAAATAAGAAGTAGACCCAGTTCAGTAATATATGTCTGGAATGGGGAATAAACTTGGTTCAATAAGGGACTTTGTCCACTATGATGGTCTTGGATGTTATCCTTGATTATCATGAAAATAATTATCAATGCTTTTGTGTATTCCAAAATTTCATGTCTTATATTATACTCCCATGAATTGCATTTATTATAATTCACATATTATGAACATCCATTATTTATTACATAACTCAATATCATGATACTTGATATGTTAGATATTATTTTAAAATGTTATTTTCAATTTCTTATGCCGTTATTATTATGTTATATCCCTTGATTACCCTTATAGTGCATCTGATCTCTCCCTTTATTATGTTTAGTTTACCAAGGATATGAATAAAGGTATTAAGTAAGTTGTGTAAAAAAGGATTCTAGTTTGGATTGGATAAGTTGAAAATGATTTTGATAATTTATGAATAAGTTTTTTATATTTACATGTTCCCAAATACACTAAACCTATATAGTTCTGACATGGTTTATTTGTGTTATATAATTTATATTATTATATTTAGATATAATATCTATGTATAAAAATAGTGATCCACTATATTTGGTATTATAGAAAGGTTGATTTAACCTCTAAAACTAGGATGAGAAAACATTAGTAAGAAAACTGAGGGTACCTCTTTGTATTGTATATAATTTGACTATTTCAGGGATGATCATAAATAATCTTGGATAAGACCAAAGGTTTACAAAATTGATATTTTAAAAGTAATTTCTATTGATTATTTTTATTCCCCACTATTATTAGTGTTTCTCACACAATTAATTTTACTTTTAGTCAATGGTTTGGATCTAAAAGAACCATGTTAATGGTGAATACGATTGAAAATGAAACTATTGTCCGCCTAAGAAAACAAAATTTATGGGAAATGGTATAAAAAATTATTTTTCTACGTTCACAAAACATTATCAATCAATGAAGAATGATCGTATTTAAAATGAGAAAATGAGGGAATAAAATAAAATTGAGCCGATCTATAAGGAAGCTACCACCTTATTTTAGTGGGTCTTCTGATCCAGTAGTGTATGAAGAATGGATCAATACAATTGAAAAGTTGTTTTTGATTCACCAATATTCATAAAATGAGAATGTAATTTTGGTAATTAGTTGTTCTAAAGGTGAATCATATAAATATGGGGTATCATCAAGTATAATATAAAATTAGAATAAATTTACTCTATGGAAGATATGAGTTTAAGAACTTATTTTTACGTAAGTACTTTTACTGTCTTCATCAAAAAAGATGGTGAGGGAATTTATTAGGCTTATGAAAAGGGATGATGAATTAATTATTACCAATGAGGAAAATTATATAAGACTTGAATTGTATGCTTTAAGAATTATCATCAAACATGATGGTAATACAGATCAATTTATTAGTGGATTAAAACCAAATCTCCAAATTGTGTTCATGATAAAGTACTTTAGTAACTATGAAAAAATCATTCAATGTTATCTCACAGTTAAGATAAATACTTGTAATACCCATCAATTTTATGGGTTAGATAAAATGTGAATAATGGAATTCTAATGAAAATATAAAAAACATAGTGAAAATAGACAATCTTTCCATTATATTGAAAGTGTGTAATGCAACATGGGGGAAACTAAATTAAAGGGACTAAATGTTTTTGTGTGTGTTGAAATTAAGGTCATCAGGAAATTCACTACTAATGTGATGGGAATACACAACTAATGATGACAATATAGTAAAGGATACACAGAAGGCACCTCCCACACATCAATTATAATATATTTTATAAGTTTATAACCATATTAAATCAATAATTAGATATTGAGTTAGTGGTGAAAACTTATAATGGAACAACAATTGAATCACATGTTTATAATTACTCTCTAGTTTTAATTTGTGGGAAAATTATTCTCACAAATCTTGTCATCCATTCTTTTGATGAATTTTATGTGATTCATTGCATGGATTGAAATTCATTAATGAATATTATATCTATTACTAAGGTAGGGAAGCCACATTTCATAATCCGAGTGAGTATACAATAATATATTCATAAAAGGGTGAATATAAACAACTAGTTGAAATTAATTCCATATCGTGGGTATTAATTCCAACAAATGATGGATATCTCTCTAAAAGGGTTGGGGAGAAACACACCATTAAGGATAAACCTAGAACAACCCTTCTATTTATTACATACTTAAACTTTATTTTTTACATAAACATGTACTTAATACAAATATGAGGATTAAGAGTTTTATTGTATTGGGGAATTTGGAACATTACATAACAACTGAAAACTTTAAATTCAACATCTTAATTTCAAACGTCTTTGACATGACCAACTCATTCCTTCATACTTAAGACTGCATGGGATAACCTGAGGACATACATAAGAAATGGGGGAGATATAGAGCCTAGTAAGGTAGTCAAAAAGAAATAACATGAAGAATACAATACATGTTAGGAAATAAGCATATCAATGGATCATAATAAAATCATGAACATAAAGGCATGATATAGCGTGACTATCATGACATGGAAATGTGGAAACGACATACAACATGATATTATCATGAGCCAAGGCTCATTGGACATGGATTTCCAAGAGTGAAACATATTTTAAAATGACTTAGCTTGCGTAAAACCTCATTTAACTTGGATTAACATGACAAAACCATCATTTCCAATGGCGTATCACAATACTAATCATTACCCAATGCATTGGAGTGCTATCAGGGCACACCCTTCATAAACATTTAATTTCATGCATAAGTTTGTCACATAGATCCTAAAACATTGAATCATTCAATATCATAAGTTATTACATGATTAAGGAATGTGAAATACATACATATAATTACCATTCAATAAGTATATGGGCATAAAGTCTAATACCCTTGATAGAGAAATGGGTATGGTATTCACTACACAATGATTTTGGCTTGAAAAATTGTGGTGTAATTTTAGAAGCATAACATCGTCATATAGAAATTCATCAGTTCAGTTTATGAGACAAAAAGGGGTACATCATTATTTACAAATAAAATATACAGTAATGGGATCATGGAACATAATATCCCTATATATTAAATGTAATTCATATTCAAAATATGGGATAAATATTTGAATGGAAATAACAAGAGGGAAATCCCTTGGGGAATTTTGGCATGGTAACGGGTGTACACGGAAAGAACTAGTGATAGAGAAGGTGGTATGTTATCATTGAAACATATGTATGGAATTATCGTGGAGGTTTGAAATCATACCTCAACAATTTTAATTGAATTTTAAAGGGTAATATAACATGAAGAATCATGGATAAAGATTAGAATGGATGGAATCCTTTACTTGAGTGTGCAACTTCATGAGATTGAAGAAGGGATTATTGAGAAATTGGGGTGCCTTGGGAGGATTTCAAAGAGAGCATGGAAGATTAGGGACGTTCCTCAAGGATTTTTAGTTTTGATAAGTGGAATATTTGGTGGGTTTATATAGGAAATGAGAGGTGAATTCTTTAAAATTTCACCAACTTAGGTTTTGAAATCATTATAATTAAATATTAAAAACCACAAACCATTCAATGGGTTTTTAAAATGGTTTTATCCAATGTGGAGTGGAAAAAGTTATTTAATAAGTCTAATGGTAGAAAATATTAAAATATATTCCTTTTTTATGTGTAGGTGTGTCACATTATTAAAGATATGAATTTGAAATAATAAAGTATATTATACATTTTGGAGGACTCACTAAGGCTTTGTAAAACAAGTAAAAAAATAGAAAATCACATTATTTTAAAGGTAAAACATATATTGTTCCAATAATACCCATTATTGTATTTATTACATCATTTTAGGGTCATTATGATGTCATAAAATACATATTATATTTATATGGTATTTATTTTTTACTCAAAGATTCGACTGTCTCAGAAAATTATGAAAAATTCACCATTGGATAATTTGAATTCCCTAATTCCAAAAATAATATTCATTTTATCTAAATAATTTCCTAAATATGTGAGTTTTTATTTTTAAATTTCAAACCGATATTTATTGAAAATTCACCAGTTGTGACAGAAACAATTTTCAAACATTAATAAAAATTACATTTGACATTAAAAAATTATATAATAATTTATTATTCATAAAACTAATTTGATAATAATAATTTATTAAAATATTTTTTTAATTCAAAAATTATTTAATTCATGAAAATAAATTCTTAAAAAACATTTTCTGTTATCGTATAAAAAATAAAACTCTTATCAAAATGAATACCTAATCATTTATAGATAAAGAACTATTACAATAATAATTTATAAGAATATTTTTTTAAAATATTATTAATAAAAACAATAGTTTAATATAATGTATATATTTTTCAAATGTACTATTTTACCCAAAAATATAATTTATCAATTTCGCCACTTTTTAAGAATGACTATTTTCATAAAAGAATTTATGTAAGAAGATTTTTATTTATAAAAAGGGATTACATAATAATTTACTTATACCTTATTATATAACCCCTTAAAACACATGTGTAATACCTAAGGGTAAGGTGTGTGATGGTGACAAACTCCTGGGGATGCTCGGGTAATATCCCTAAGGTGGTAATCTTTCATAACTTGAACTTCTACTGTAGGAAATTCCGTTCAAGATTAACGTGTTGATGCTCGGCTTGGGATTGGTCAATACCAAAGCCCAATGACGTTACCTCTTTTCTGAGCACCAACAAATGAGCTTCATATGAACCGAGTCCACTGGATGAGGCCATCCCCTCCTTTTTATGTGTTATATGGATTCTTTTTTAAAAAACCTTAAATTTATATCAATCTTGTGATCACTATTCAATGACTATATTATCAATGGTAATGATACTTAACTATCATTTAAACCCAATAGTAATAAAAAGAATAAAAAAGAGTTCATGTGTTTCCTATAAGACATTATAAGAAATGGAATTTTGTTCATAGAAGGTTGGGTTATTACAACATGCCCCCCCTAAAAAAACTTCTCCCTAAAAAATTTCTTTTCCCCTACTAAAAAATATGAGGTTAAGTTTACCTCATCAATTCACCTGGTTCCCACGTTTCTACTTCAAACTTGTGGATTCTCTTCAACACCATGATGAGGGACATAATCATATTTCGTAGAACTTTTTATCTATGATCTAAGATCTTCATCAGCTTCTTTCATAGGAGAGGTCATTCTCCAATGGTACCACCTCTAGATTGAGTACATGTTATGGGTCATGTATGTACTTACTCAAGAGCGATACATGGAATACATCACGTACATGAGGTAGGTTTAGTGGGAGTTCTAGTTTATAGGCCACTACTTTAATGCGATCCAAGATCTCAAAAGGGCTGATTTACCTTGGAGTAAGATTCAGATTCTTCCAAAATCTCATAACTCTATTCCATGGTGATATATGGAGGAATACCATGTCTCCAAAATCAAACTGTAAGTCTCTTCAATGATTATCAGAACATACCTTTTGTCAAATCTAAATAGCTTTAATGTGCTTCTGGATGGTCTTAACCTTCTCCACCTTTTCTTCAACCATTTATGGACCAAGAATATTTCTCACCCCAACTTCATCCCAACATGTTAGTGTACATAACATCTTTTCATAAAGGGCTTCATAAGGATCCATTTGGATGCTTGATTGGAAACTATGGTTGTAACTGAACTCTACCCAAATAAGAAGTTGACCCCATCCTCCTTTGAAGTCTATTGATAATTCTCTCAACATGTCCACAAGTGTTATGATAGTCTGATTAGAATATCCATCAGTTTGGGGATGATAAGTCGTACTAAAGTTTAGCTCAGTTTTTAGAGCATGTTGGTGACTCTTTTAGAACATAGACGAGAATCTTGGATCTTGATCATATACAATTGAATGTGGTACTCCATGTTCACTTACCACTTCTCTATTGTACATCCTTACTAGTTAATCCAATGAGAAATCTTCTCAAATTGCAATGAAGTGTCTTGTCTTTATAAAAAAATCTACAACAACCAAGATATAATTGTTTCTTTGTATGTATTTGAATGTTCAGCGACAAATTCCTTGGTGATGTTCTCCAATTTTCATGTTGGTATGGGTAATGATTTAATCATCCACTTAAACATGTACCTCTTATCCTTAACTTACTGACATACCAGACACTTTGATTTTTAATCAGCAATATCCTTCTTCATGTTATCCCACCAACAATGCTCTTAGAAATCTCAATACAACGTTGTATTTTTAAGGTGATTGGAGAAATTCAAACTATGTGCACCATCCAAATGTTCTTTATTTAACTCTGAATTTTATGGAAGACATAGTCTTGACCCAAATCTCACAATTCCTTATTCATTAGCATTGAACTCTAAGGATTTCCATTTTTTATTATTTTCCACATTCCTCTGAATTACCACATCATTATTTTGAGCATCCTTTAACCTTTCCAAAAGAGATTGTTGAGAAATAATTTGTTAAAGGATTGATGATTTTCCCTTCTTTAAGTTTCCCATGTCCATATTCATAAAATCTAAGAAGGTTGGATACTTTTCAAATATAATCAATGATATAATTTTTGGGTCCTTTACACTTGGAGCATCATCTACATTGTTCTATTTTTCAGGGTGGTAATAGATTGAGAAGTCATAGTCATTGATTAGATATAACTATCTTTGTTTTTTCATATTCAACTATTTCAATATGAATATATACTTGAGGATTTTGTGATCCATAACTATTTCACTCTTCTCCCCAAAGATGTAATGTCTCTAAATTTTCAAAGCGAAGATTACAGTAGCCAACTCGAGGTCATGTGTTGGATGGTTTTTCTCCTAAACATTAAATTACCTTGAATCATAGGCAATGAATTTTCATTGTTCACCAACACACAGCCCATTCCTTTCTCTAAATCATCATTAAATACCATGAAAAGTTATCCACTTGTGTGTAGTGTGAGCATAGGCGCAGTGATAAGCCTCCTTTTCAACTCATTGAAGCTATCTTTTCATTCATCATTCCATGAAAAATTGAATCCCTTTAGAGTTATCTTGGTAAGAGGGTTTGAAAATCATGATAAATTTCTCCCAAATCAGCGAAAATATCTAGCTAACCCAAGAATGTTATGGATATCCATCATAACTGTTTGTCTCAGACATCCATAAATTTCATTTGTCTTAGAGGTATCCATGGATATCTCATTACTAGTGATGATATGACCCAAGAATGTAACTTCCTTAAACTAGAACTCAAACTTGTTGTACTTTGCATAATGTTTCTCCTTTCAAAAGGTCTCTTGTATAGTAATTAGTTACTCCTCATGCTCCCCAGTGGTTTTAGAGTATATTCTAATATCATCTACAAATAATAAAACAAACATTTCTTGGTAATCTCTTAATAATATATTCATTAAGTTAATAATGATTTCTGGAAACATTGTGAGTCTGGAAGGCATTACTATGAATTCATAGTGCCCGTACCTGGTATGAAAAACAGACTTGGGGATATCCTCCTTATTCACCCTTACATGGTAATATCCCGATCGCAAATCCACGTTGGAGAAGTATTTTTCTCCACGTAGCTAATCAAACATGTCATCAATTCGTGGAAAGGTGTTCTTTTTTATTTATCATGATTTTATTGAGATCGTGATAATCAATTCGAAGGCCCAATTCTCTATCCTTCTTCCTGAAAATGGGGACTGGTGCACCCCATGGTGAAGCACATGGATATATAAACCCTTTACCTAGATTCTCTTGGAGTTGTTTATTTAGCTTCTCAAGATCCACAATAGCCATTCTATATAGAGTCTTGGATATTGGAAATTCCCCAGTTATAAGATCAATCATGAATTCAAAATATCTTCTAGGGGGAAGACCATGCAATTTCTTGTGAAACCAACTAGAAAAATCCCTTACAAAAGGGATGTCTTCAAGGATTGTTCTCTCCTTAGACTCAATCATTTAAGAATGATAAAAATTCTTATTGGGAAGTAATATATACTCTTGAGATGATGGTACTAGAGAAGATTCGTCCTCCTTCTTTCACATGTACAAAATCGGGGGTAAATTCTCCATACGGAGAGTGATTTCCCTCTCACAGAAATTTATGATGGCTCTATATTGGGAAAGAAAATCCATGTCCAAAACTATATTAAATTCTACCAGAGGGGTATAAATAAGTTCAGTGGGATACGTAATCCACAAATTGTGATAGGTGTTGAGTTATATTAATGGGATGCAATAATTTCCCCATTTGCGGTTCTCACTAAAATCTACACTAACATGATTTTTGGTGGTGTTTGGATTGTTCTACTAAACTCTCAGGATATAAAAGAATCCATAGAACCAAAATAAAAAAAACACCTTTTTTATCCTTGAATGAATAACCAGAATACCTACCACCACTTAATTATCGGGATTTACTTTAGTTATTGTGATGGAAAAGCTCTCCCTTTATACCTTGGTGGTTGTTGGTTTCCTCTGAAAACCATTATCATAGGGAACTAGTTCAAAAATTTCCCAAGTTTTATGAAGTTATAAAATGAATAATACATTTAGGGTCAAATGAATCTTTTTTTCCTCTATCGTAGTAGCGGGTTTTTCTTGTTGATGATTATTTTCTAGGTTCCATTCTCATCCACACCTAAAGAATTTCCTCTTCACCTTCATGAAATTTCCGACGTGTTCCTTCAGCACCAATGGAAAGTGGCGTGGTGGAATTTCTTAGCACCATTAGATTAATATATCAGGCTACCAGAATTAATGTCCACTTTCCACTTCTTATCCCCATGATACCCCTGCGATTTTTTGATCTCCATTTATACTTTGAGGGCACATGGAACAATTTCCTCATAGCTATAAAAGTCTGGTATCACTAGGTCTTTCCATAGGTTGGGTTTCATACCACCAAAGAAGTGGCCAACATTGCATTTGGGGTAATGAAAAACTGGAGGTATATCGTTCAAACCTTGTAAATACTTTCTTCTATGATTTCATGGGCTCATAATCTTATTTCATATATATAAATAAGTCCCTTTACATCTTATGTCGGAGGGTGCAAGGATAATATATATTTAAAAACATTTTCCATAAATATTTCTCTTCCAACACCTCAATCACTTCCTCATGCTTCGTATTTTTGATCAATGTTCACCACTTATCAGCTTCACCCTCCATTGTATATGAATACAAAATAACTTTCTCCTTTAAAAACATTTAAGGATGAAGAATATCTTCTCAAATGGAGTTGATACATTGTTCTGTGATTGAGGGATCAAATGATCCATTGAAAGTAGGAGGCCTTTGTCTCTGGATTCTCTCGATTGTGTTTTGTTCCTTCTTGGGGGGGGGGACGTCTATATTGACCCACATTTCTATTCAAAACTTGAGTCAAATAAGAGAGTATCATGACATTGTTTATGATTCCTGCACCCATCGGATTGGGAATCTCATTATAACAGTCATCACATTGGTCTTCACATTGGTTGTTAGCCTGGACCTCATATTACCGGCCATTGGATAAAATAAATGGAAAATTAGGGGTAAGTATTTTAAACTATAAAACAAAAAAGAGAAATCCAATGGAAAAACAGATAACATATACATTTCAATGATTTCATTAACTTATGAGTTTATAGGCTTCAATCTATGTTATCCTTGATTTTCTTCCCAACATATATTCTTAGGGGAATTTTTTATTCCCTTAATAATGGGTCATATTAAGATTATGAATTTAAAAAATAATATCCCCCATGAGTGACTAAACAAGAGTACAGAAAGGACCATTTTAGTGCACTAGTTCCCATTTGTGTCTAACTCAATGCGTTGTTTTTGGGTTTTAACCTTGGATACATCTGTGCCAGATCCGCCTTTATTTTTTTGTATCAAGATAAGGATGTATTTTCGTGATAAAACACGTACTCTATACTCACCAAAACATAGGGATTATTTTATTTTACCCAGTATTACCCCAACTGTATTCACTAGAGTTTTTTTAATCCTAATCCCAAAAATGACTAAACCTTCCCTCTAATACAAAGTATTACAACCCTACTATTTATTACACACATAAACATGATTTATTACAAAAACATGTAATTAAGATAAATGTGATGATCGAGAGGTCTAGTGTGTTGGAAAATTAGGAACATTACATAATAACTTAAAACATTAAATACAACATCTATATTTCAAACTTCTTTGAAATGACCACCTAATCCTTTTGTAATTAATACTGCATGGGATCACCCGAGGAAATGCATAAGAAGGGGTGATCTATAAAGCCCAACAAGGGAGTAAAAAAGTCATAACATGATGAATTAAATACATGTTAGGAAATATGAATATCAATGGATAATATGATAAACATGAACATTAGTTCATGATATATCATGATTACCAAAACATAGAAACGTGTCAATCACATACAACATGATATTATCATGAGCCAAGGCTCATTGCAAATTGATTCGAATGAGTAAATACTAATTGAACATGAATTAGCATGAGTAAGTACTCATTGAACATGTATTATCATGAAGAAACATTCATTTCACATGTACTATCATGATACAAAACATTACCCAATGTATTGAAGCGCCATAAGGGTGCATCCTTCATAAACATTTCATTTCATGCATTAGTGTGCCACATGGATCATATAACATGGAATCATTCTACATCATAAGTTATTAAAATATTAATGAATGAGGAATAAATAAATATAAGTACTATTAACTAATTATATGTTCATAAATATGAATAACCTTGATAGATAAATTTTTTTGGTATTCACTACACAATGATTTTGGCTTGGAAAATTATAGTGCTATTTCTGCGGCATAATGTCGTCATATGGAAATTCATAAGTTGGGATGATGAGAGAAAACAAGGTCCCTAATTATTTTTTTCATGAAATTGATAGTACGGGGATCATGGAACATAATACCCCAAAAAATTAAATGGAATTTGGATGTATAAAATGGGAGAAATACATGAATAGTAACAAGAAGAGAGAAATCCCTTATAGAATTTCACCATGGTAACAGGTGTACATGGACAGAACTAGTGAGATAAAAGTGGTATATCATTATTAAAACATAAATAGGGAATTATGGGGTATGTGAGAAATCGTACCCCAATATTTGAAATTGAATGTAAAAATGGTATTAAAATATAAAGAAACTTGGATAAAAATCATAAAGGAAGGAATCTCTTACTTGAGTGTGTGACTTCGAGAGCTTGAAGAGGGGATTATTGAGAGCTTGGTGTGCCTTGGGAGGATTATATAGGGAGTATGGAAGAGTAGGGACGTGAGCCTAGTATTTTTGTTGAAGATAATTGGGATCTTGGTTGGTTTTATATAGGAAAGTAGAGGGTAATTCTTTAATATTTCCCAAACTTTGGTTGGGAATCTGTACAATTAAATATTCAAAACCACAAACCTTACCATGATTTTTTCCTATGGTTTTTTCAAAACATGAGTAGAAAGCATAATTTTATATTTCTAATGGTCGAACATATTAAAATATTAGCCTTGATTATGTGGAGGTAAGTAACATTATTAAAGAAATGAATTTAAAATCATAAAGTATACTATACATGTTAGAGGGTTCACTAAGGCTTTATATAATAAGTAAAAAAAATAGAAAATCACATTATGGTAATGGGAAAAAATATATTGGGCTGATAATACGCATTATTGATTTTATTACATCAATTTGGGGTTAATATGATGTCATAAAACACATATATTATTTATATGGTATTTAATTTTTATTCAAAAATTTGAATGTCTCAGAAAATTATGAAAAATTAACCATTGGATAATTTTGACATCCTGATTCAAAAAATAATATTAATTTTTTAAATAATTTTCTAAATGTGTGAATTTTGAATTTTAGAATGGAAACTGATATTTATTGAAAATTCGTGGGTTTTGATAGAAATAGTTTTCAAACATTAATAAAAATTGTTTTTGATTTCATAAAAATTTTATACTAATTTATTATTCATGAAATTAATTTGATAATAATAATTTATTACTATATTAATTATTTCAAATATTCATTAATTCCATAAAACAATTCATTGAAAATACATTTTTTGTTTTATTGTATAAAAAATATAACTCTTATCAAATTGATTACCTAATCATTTGATGATATGGAACTAATATAATAATCATTTATAAGAATTTTATTATTATCTTGTTAATAAAAACTACAGTTTGATATAATGTATATATTTATCAAAAGTACAGTTTTTTACTTGAAAATATAATTTATCAAATTTTTCACTTATTAAGAAATATAATATTCATAAAGGAATTGATATAAAAATATTTTTATTTATAAAAAGGTATTACACAATAACTACCTAATACATTATTTGATAACCCCTTATAACACCCACGTAAGCCCTAAGGGTAAGGTGTGTGATGGGGACAGACTCTTGGGGTGACTCAGATAAGATCACCTAGGTGGTAATCTATATTAACTCAAACTTATCTCATATGTGATTCTGTTCAAGCTTAACGTAATGAAGCTTAGCTTGAGATTGGTCAAGAGAGAGGACCAGTGACACTAACTTCTTTCCGAGCTATGAAAAATGAGCTTTATATTGCCAAAGTCTACTGGATGAGGCCATCATCTCCTTTTTCAGTGTTGGAAGAATTTTTAAAAAAAATGTATATTTATATCAATCATGTGATCTCTATTCAATGACAATATTATCAATAGTAATGATAATTAACTCTCATTTAATCCCAATAATAATAAAAAGGAATAAAAAAGAGTGAATGTGTTTTCCATAATACACTAAAAGAATTTGAATTTTATTCATAAAAGATCAGGTCATTACAAAACCTATTTTTTTATAATTTCTTGATGTGTTTCTGGAATTATTTATAAGTCTTCCACCAAATATTGAAATTGAGTTTTCAATAGAAATCATACCAGTTGATATTCCTATTTTAAGGAATCCTTATATAATGTACCTAATTTAGTTGTGGGAATTATAAAATAATCTATAAGAGAATCTTGATAATATATTTACATAATCTAGTTCATTACCTTGGGGTTCACCTATTATGTTTGTTGAGAAGAAATATAGATCAATGAGACTCTTCATTAATAATTGAGAACATAACTACATCACTATCAATAAAAAATATCTTCTCGATTCTATTGATGACTTTTTTAATAAAAACGTGGAGGTCAATACTTTTCCAAGATTGATCTTTATTATAGATATCATTAACTAAGGATCAAGAAGGAGGATATACCTATGTCAGCATTCCATACATGTTATGGAAGCGATGAATTTATATGGATTTCTTTTGGTATTACTAATTCCCCCTCTATCTTCATTGACTTAATAAATAGAGTCTTTATATACTATTTTGATCAGTTTTTGTTTTTCTTTATAATAAATATTATTATATATTCCATAAGAAAGGAAGAATAATACGATCAATTGAATATTGTTATAAAGACCATAAAAGGAGAGAAAATTTATGAAAAATTGACCATGTGTGAATTTTAGCTAGAAAAAGTTTCATTTTTAGTCACATAATGACAAGAGATAGAGTATTTATAGATCCAATAATGACATAAGTTATTGGACATTATCCTAGACCGAAAAAGGTAACTGAGACATACAGTTTTCTTGGTTTGATTGGATAATAGTGATGTTTTTTGAAATATTTCCCATGGTTATCTAATACACTCACTAAGATGACTCTTAAAATAGTTATGTTCATATGGACAATGAAATGGGAATGTAATTTCATGGATATGAATATAAGGTTAGTTAGTGCATCTTTGCTCACACTACCCTGTAGTGAAGAAATGTCTGTGTTCTTTAGAGATGCATAAAATAAGGGTTCAGGATGGGTTCCCATGAAAAATGTTATAGTAATAGTTTATGCCTCATAAAAATTTAATATATACGAGAGAAATTTCCCAGATCATGATTTGGAGTTAGTTATGGTAAAATTTTCACTAAATATATAGAGGTTTTATAATTTATGGAGAAAGGTGTGACCTATATACTGATATTAACAATTTAATTTATATTTAACTGAAAAGAATATAAATATGTTCTAAAAAAGATGGTTAGATTTTGTTGAATATTATGAATGCTCAATAAATTACCACCCTATGAAAGACAACAAGGTTGGAGATTCATTGAGTTGAAATGACCACGTTAGGTGATATATGATGAGGATTACAAAAGAACCAATATTAATGGATTTTAAAAGATGGATTTTGAAATATTAAAGGAAGGGGATAAATCTTATCTAGATCAAATAAATTTTCAGCCACTTGAAAATTTAAGATTTAATAGGCGTAGAAGGAAAATATTTTTTGAGAAAATAATGTGAGAAAATTTTATAAGTTGAAATTTTATTTTGACTGAATAATAATGTTAATAAAACCCATTATTATACATCCCATACCAAAATTAAAGAAGGTGTTGTTGTTTGGGGCTCAGAGTTCAACATTATATTTTCATACTAGAAGTACAAAGATGTATAGAGACATGAATGATTATTTATTGTGGGATAGAATGAAGAATGATATTGCATAATATATTTCTCAGTGCATGGTTTATTATTATGTTAATTCTTAGATACATATGTCTAAGTGTTTGTTAAAACCATTACCCACACAATAATGGAAATGAGAAAACATCACCCTGGATTTTTTCATTAAACTTAACGAAACATATAAATACCATAATGATATATGGGTTATAGTTGATCGACCTAAGAACTCAGAAAACAACATTTCCCATAGAGAATATTTATCTATTGATCATCTTTCTATAAAAAATATTAATGAAGTGGTGCTATTTCATGGAGTACCCCTATCTATTATATCTGATGGGGACCCTATGTTTAACTCGAAGTTCTAGAGAAGCCTATATTAGGATCTAGATATAGGGTTATGTTTCATAACTTCTTATAATCCATAGACATATGATATATCTGATATAAAAATTAAAACTCTACGAGACATGTTGAGAGATTTCTCTATGTATTTCAAAACTGGTTGGGAAAAAAACTTATATTTGGTATAATTTTCATTCAACAAAAGTTTTCACTATAGTATTAAGATGGATCCTTAAGAAGCCCTCTATCGTAAGAAGTGTATAAATCCAACATGATGGAATGATGTTGGGGAAATAAAGCTGTTGGGACCTAATCTAGTTGAAGAAATTTCATATACATTTAGATATATTAAACTACACATAAGAGAAGATAATATTCAAAATATAATTATGATAACAACTAATGAATTGACCTAGAGTTCAAAGTGGGTGAAAGATAATTTATATGAATATATTAGTAGAAGAGAGTAAATAGATTTGGAAATAATGGAAATATAAGACCTAGGTTTATATGTCCTTTTTAGATTCTTGATCATGTTGGTAATGTAGAATATAGATTTGTGTTCTACCGAATTTCCCTCAAGTTCATGATGTGTTCCATTTATCTCTCCTAAGGAAGTACATAACTGATACTTCACATATACTAAAAACAGAATTCATAATGCTGGAGAGAGATGTTTTTTATTAATAAAAATTGATATGGATTCAATATTTAATATAAAATGTTCTATAAAACATGACCACTCAATTGTTGAATGTTTTATGAAGAAACAGTCAATTTGAGGAGGCTATGCAGGAACCTGAGGATTTGATGAAGAAGAGTCACCCTCATCTATTTGAATCAATGTGAAAATAATTTAGGGAGAAATTAATTTGTTGGGTGGTATAATTTAACACACCAATATGTTAATAAATATTTTTATTTAAAGAATTTTAAATTTTCAATTGATTATGCTGCCTGCAAGTGTAAGTTTAAACGAACTGTGAGACACAATTAGTATAAAATGACCATTATAACCTAGTTATTAAATTGGCAGGAATAAATATGAATAAATAATTTGTGAAATAAATATAATGGTCCAAATCAATATGATTTTATTATAAAATATTCAACCATTTTTTAGTAAAATCACATTATTTTTCAAAAATGAATTTTATTCAAAAATGAGTTTATCATCTTTTTATGACTGAATATTAATTTTTAAAATATACATAAAACCTTTCCTAAAAAATTAATTTAATTTTTTAATTCAACATGTAAAAATTATCATAAAATTATTTTTTATGATTTTATGAAAATAATTTTTTATAGAATATTGAAAATAATAATTTTTATTGAAAATAGTATTATTTAGAGTCTTTACAAGGTAAATTTATATTTTAGATTAGTTTTAAATAATAATTAGTTTATTTTTACATAAATAAACACAATTATAGATTTTTAAATTTATTATATATATTAATTTATTATGAAAACATTTTGGGTTTATAAATGGTATTTTTCTAAAAAAATATGTTTTCATGGAGTTTTAGAGATTTTATTTTAAATTATATTCTAAAACATCTATGTTTTTAATTTTGAGAAATGGATATAAAATTATTATTCAAAATTACAAATTTTTTAGTGATTCCCATTTTATTTTTGGCTAATATGAATAGAAACCTTGGTAAATTTTGTTACTATGGTAAAGGGTAAATTGGGTAATATAGGTTGAAAATAAAATGATTAAGACTATAAAATGACTCTAAAACTATCCCAGATTTTATTCGGTGAATAAAATATTGCCCATAAAATATGCAGATATAAATTATGTTGTTTAATGAAAAATTGTCTCCAAAAATGACTTATATAATATTTAAATCCAAGGAAGTCACAAAATGACACTTTCTTTGTCTTAAATATCTCTTATGCATCCACATGGGTATAATGGTTAGTTATGAACCAATATAAATGTGTATGTTTAAATTCATAAACAGATTTTCATTATATAAATTTATTTTTTACTTTTTGTTCAACATCGAAGATATTATGATATTTATAATATTTTAATTAATAATAATTTAAAGATGTTACATTCATGTTTTAAAGTCTATATGATTTTTAATATGGGGTCTCCAAAATATATATTCTACTATAAATATTATTTTGAAATATATAATATTTATATTCATCCTGTTATTTTATTTTTAATTTTTAGTGAATAAATATGTAAATTAAATAATTACAAAAGGCTGTTGTAGTAATTAATTATTAATGAATATATCAAATAGATGTTATTAACCCTGTTAAAATTAATATAATTTTACTTAATTATTGTGATCAATGAATTATATTCATTACCTTTAATTCATTAGGATATAATAAAATATTTTTTTTAAGTTTACTTTTTATATTTATATTTTTAAAAGTCTAATAATGAATAGTTTTAGAATAGAAAGTAATAATATTTTATCATAATAATATATTGTTAAATTATTTAAAAATCGTGTAACATACTTAAAAATAATAATTAAAACATGGTTGAAATTGTTTTAATTTATTCATTTATTGTATATTTTACATCACATAAGTAAAAATTAAATCTTTTTAAAATTGAATCTTTTGTTACCTAAGTTGAAATTAAAATAGGCTAATTATGGGTTAATCAAAACGATAAGGTTTAAAATAATACCAGAAAATTTATAAAATATATTTTTTCAAGATATTAATAAATCATCAATTATTAAATTTGAATAAACGGATTTTTTGAGGTATTTGGATTTATATTGAGTTTATAACAAATTAATACATTTAGAAATTTTAAAAGATCTCCTCACCAAATTTATAAAATGGAACCCTCTCCCTGACTTATTCACATCAAATTAAGCCTTCAAGATCGACTGTAACCTATGAATTTATACTATTAAATTACCTATCCACATTATAGAGGTTTTTTATTCTCAAAATACCAACACTAGTGTCCCCAAGTGGAGATCTAAAGGATGTTCACCGATGAAGAGGTAATCGTCTTTACCAACTCTTTCAAGGTTATTTCTTATTCTAATTAATATTCAAGTGTTTTTTACATTCTAAACTTATAAATTCAGAATCATTTGTAGTAGAAGATTTTATTATTATCATGATAAAACAACATTACTCATTTTACCCTTCCTACTAAAAACGAAAGTATCACGTGTGCGTATGTATGACATACCATATCCACATTGTGGTAAAATCTATTTTTTCATCACCAATTTACATGGATGGGTATAATGTAAGAAATAATATATATATATATATGATAATTATAACATTATATTAAAATAGCATCTACATATATTCCCTACCACCATTAAGGGAATGTCACTATCGCTCGTGCGTACGTTGGACCTGCCGTCTCCACGGTGTGATGTGGTTTATTTTATATGTTCACCATTCAATATTGATTATATAATTGTATATAATTAATGCATATGATAAATATTAACTAAATATAAATCTATAGATGATGTAACTATATCCTATGAACATTAATTGGGTGTCATACGACAGAACATGCATAAGAAAATGAAGCATTACACCTAAAACAAGAGTAATAATGAAATTTTATTAACAAAAAAGTGATAAAATGATATAAGAGGATCATATATGATATAATAAATATTAATATGCTACTTTTATAAATTAAAAAAGTTCTCTAAACCAATATTAATTTGTTTTATATATGTATGATGGAAATCAGACCTATATTAAGGGTTAATTTCACCATCTCATTATTATTTTGGATATTTATACGTATCTCATGGGGTATATTTATCTTCCATGTTCTTGTTTCTTAAAAAAATCCAAAACATTTTTACTATTATTAAAAAAATTAATAGTTATTTTTACACATGTGTGATTTTATACTAAACAATTTAAAAGGAATCTTTTTGTCATTTGGGAAATGAGGTTATTTGTTATTTTTCCAGAAACAATATGAAAGGAATGTTTTTAAAACCTATAATTCATGAACATATTTATCCACATTCAAGATGCCTTAATTACATGATGGTTACTTTAAAATATTATATGGTTCTCTCAAAAGGAAATGTCTTCCTTTTTATAGGGAGACTATATTTTTTTCAAAAATAGAAAGAATATTTTCATCATAAATTATTTCATGTGACCTTTCAAAATCATTTTTTCATCCAAGGTAAGGTTATTTAATGTTACTTTTGTTTTATTGGGGATATGATACAATGATATCATTATTATTATTTATCTAAAAGGTTAATATTTATAATGTATTTATTTTTATGAATTTTAAATATTTTCTATGAATTTTGATGAAATGATTATGAAACCCAATTTTATGTGATTTGATATGATGAATGATTTATGTTCTTGTGCCACATATATGTTATATTTTCATTATGTGATGATTGGGACCTATATCTACCTAAAATTCATTGGGTAATGATTTATATCTCATGAGATAGATAGGATTGGAATTAGAAGTGAACATTGTTTATTAATTTTTTACTGGAACATGAAGTAAACTCGGTTCAGTAATATAAGTCTAGAATAGAGAGTGAACACAATTTTTAAGGGACTCTTCTTACAATAATGGTCTTGGAAGTGAACCTTGACTAATATAAAAATAATTTACTATGTTATGTGTATGAAACAATTTCATGTCTTATGTTATACTCCCATGTATTATGTCCTTAATAATTTATTTCTTATGAAAATTCATGATTTATTACATAACTCAATATCATGATCCACAATATGTATGATATAACTGTCAAAAGTTGTTTTTATGTTCTTATTCCCTTATGCTTACATTATCTCAGTTCATTATCCTTAATGATCATATGATATCACCCTTTAATATCGATTTTCCATGGTTTTGTTATGTTATGTAATGAATATTCTTCTATTTAGATGTAATATCTCTTTACAAATATTATGAGCTGTCACAGTAAAGTATCATATAACGTTGGATAAGATCTGGTATATAGAGTTTCAATTATAAGGTATAGAGGAAAACACCCTTTACTTTTAATTAGAACCCCCCATTTTGTAGTAAAATTTTCATTTTAATCAGTAATTTTTTTAATTTAATTATTTATTTTATAGATATTGATATCTCAATCTAGTTAAAAGTTTAACAATTTCTTAATTTATAAAGTCACATACTCATTATAAATTAGAATTAGAATGTCTTGTTACCATGACCTAAAATTTATGTTCGGTATAAGGATGTAACATGATATGTGTAGTGATTTGACTAAATGGAATACCATTCCCAATTTATGGAATTCGTCACTTCATAAATTGAAATTATAATTCATTAATCATATCCACTAATATTCGTCCCACATAACTAATGGCTCCTAGCTAAAATGTTGCATAATTGGATAATTATGGTGTCATAATCAATATATTATGAAGAAAACCATTTATATTAATGTAGTAACTTCAATTAATCCAATTCTGTTATCCTTTCCAGAAAAAATAGCACATTTCGATATATAACAATCAAGTCACTGACAACAAGAACATCCAATACATGCAATTCATGGGGAAATGTATATATTGAATGATATAATTATTGAAACATAAATCCTAAGGTGACTTGTATTATGTATGATTATATACCCCTACCATATGAGTACAAGGAAAAGAAAATATTCTATAATAATAAATCAAAAACAATAACACAAAATACGGGTGTCACTCACTAGTGAAATCAATAAAATTATGACAAGCACAAACCAGAAAAAATAAGTCATCCAAAGTAATTAGGGTTTTAACCTATACATGGGTTAACTAATCCTAGGCACCAAATCATTAAAAAATTATAATTCATTTTAGTCTCATATCTCATTCTCAAATAGTAAGAAAATTGGAAAATAATGATCTGATAAAAATTTGTAGCATCCATCCCTAGAAGCCACTTAAAAGTTACCTATAATGGTCGACCATAAAACCACAAGCATGCCTCCCAGTATACCAGAGGTTTCCAACATGCGGCGGGGGCCTAGGTTGTATTCATGAGGATAATATAACCTCATTGTAAAATATACTGAAATAATAGGTAATAAATCATTATTGAAAATAGAATAATAAATAAAATCAAAGAAATATAAATAGGAGAAATTAGAATAAATAATTGATACAAAAACAACGATTAAGATCTTGTCATGTAGCTATGAAAAATTATGTTCTTGGGATATAAGATAGAAGGAATATAAAAAATTATATATAAAAAAGAAAAAGTCTAAAAGCTATAACTGTAAGAATAAAGAGTATAGGCTAGGTCATCTTCTCTTATACTCCATCCTCGTACACTGAATTAAACATCTGAAGAGACATGATTCCCTTTATCTATACCTACAACCATGACGTATTCTTCGGTACGAATTGAATCCCAAGCATGGCGTGAGATATACTTAGCAGTCCACAACCAATGGAGTCTAGATTAATCCATTCAGTGAATATAAAATAGCTAGTGTTACAATAAAAATTACTACTTGGTTGTAGGTTAATGAATTTATTGGATTGGGTTTGTCAAAGGGTACCCAAATCGTACTACCTACTTCATCATAATCTGGATGTCTCTAAAAAATGTTAAACCAGTAAAATCGTGATATAAAGTATAAAAGGTTCATCATAAATAAACATCAAGAAGAATGCTATCCCAAATCATGTTATTGGGATTCCTGGACACGTCTGAAGAATTTTAGTAACACATTCTTATTCCAAAACATAAACGTAAAATTTTGAATTTAAGAAAAGGTACTTTGATCCTTTAAAGGTTGATCCATAAGTAATTCCATGTGTCACTCTAGGGGAACTATGTAGTCTAACTAGCATAATATTTCATCCAAGGTAATCTATAAATGGAATCCCTTGTATCGCTCTCAGCATGGCGTGAAACAAGCCCTCCGAGACCGTCACTAATATCTTATATAGGAGACCTAGTACCACTCATGACCCGATATAACCATATTTCCACTAATCCCATACATTGTGTCTCCCCAAGGTAACCATTATCACTCACATGGGTATCATGAAAATTTATGGTGAGCATGTCCCATGCATACCTAGTATCACTCTCAGTGTATATACAAACCATTTACAATACCAATTACAAATATCAATGAGCCCATACAAGGAATCATATAAGGATCTAGGTAATTCTCTTGGCTTGGATATGAGGGATGACTTATCCATAATAATTCATACCATGTAGAGAGGAATTATTCTTATAAAAATTTAAATTATATATTACAAATAATTTAGTTCAATCAATTTAAATAGGCATAGTCTATGGGGTGTAACCCATGTACAAACATCTTATTAATTCAGTTCAAATTATTACATATTTATTACAATGTAAAAACATCATTTAGAGATTGTTTTAGAAATATCAATAAAATATATAGTGATGTTTTAAAACATCATTTTTGAAAATAAAAAAAAATTCTAATTAGGGAATTTTTTATCTTGTAAGAAACCCATGGAAAAAGGGGAAACAGACCTCTAAGGAAGGTACATACATTGGGTTAGATCAAGTCACGGAAATCATCCCATGGTGTTGATTAGGTAGTAGATATCCCTATTATAAGAAATTAGAACCATTTAATTTAATTTACTAATCTTTCTAGAGGAATCTCCCGAGATATGTGGATAAAAGAATGACAATAAGTAATATAAATTGAACAAAACATGAGGGAATGAAGCTTGAAAACCAAACTTACGTTTGAATATGACAACTAATCCATTTCCAGCCATTCATTTTACGTGGAACGAGATAAAATCGAATAGAGAATGAAAACCCTCAAATTATAAAACATAAGAAAATATCAAAATATCACTAAATTCAGTGAGATAAATTATTGAAGGAAGAGAGAGAATTTGGGAACATACATAGATGAATAGAATAGTCCCAACAATGATGAAAATAGAGCTCAGATATAGGGGTACCATATGAAAATAAGGTTTGGTGGAGGGGGAATATTGTATGTGAAAAATGCTAGACGAATAAGGGCCTTCTATGAAAAAGAAATCTTAGAATCTTAAAAAAATAGTCAGGCACGTAGAGGGCATGTAAGTGCATTATACGTCATATAATACATCGTATTTCTCTCACAGGTAAAATCCTCTGTATGACACATGGAATAATTGTATGATTGGATATGAAACTATTGTTTTTTTATATGGTGCACCAAAATGTAAATAGTTACACATTTCTATAACTAAAAATATCAGAAATCATATTATGTGGCCCCAACACAGAATATGTTATTTTATAATTTAACTTCATCAAAAAAATCATATTTGAAAATATGGGTTATTATTTACATTTTAAATAATGAAAAAATTTGTCAAAATATAAAATTGACAATAAAACATGCATTAGGATTGCCAATTTCTATATTTTAGACATCATTTATAGAATATAAGAGCATAAAATAGATTTGATGCCACTGATGGGTTATTAAGGATGTAGAAAAATTTACTTCACATAAGGGAAGAAATTAGTGACATTAAAAACTAATATATATCATAAATTGAAATGAAAAAAATGCATAATATAAATTAATAATAATCTATACCATTCCTCATTAAAACATGTATTATATCCTATGATATATATGCTTGGTGATGGACCTTTATAGTTAGCTGAAAAAATCCTACCTCCATAGTGTATCAAGAAGTTGAAATTGAATTACCCATCCTATGGTTGGGACTCTATTTACTTATATGACATGATTATGTATTAGTGATAAAGGAATAAGGTGATAAGAGCTTCAGGATATGTATATAAACAAACAACAACTTAGCAGGAATCATCAAATACACATCCATAGTTGGATATTCTTTTTATATACCCCTCATCCAGCATGCCTGCATTAACTCATAGGTTGATAAATTTTGTGTTGATGCTTTATGTTCAAAATTATTTTAACCCATCATCTATTATACTTATACATTTTGATTCATCATTATTAAAATCATAAAGTAAATGATAGCATATTTGAGTGATATAACAATTGTTGTTAACAATTAATATAAGGCGGCCACATGAATTTTTGGATGCCACTACAATTTTACAATTTCATTTGCATCATTATGAATACCACTATATCATACAGCATGATATAACAATATTTGTGGGGAAATATTCCATATTTCTCCTCACAATAAGCTTATATCATCACATAAGATATTGTACTAGTGTAACACAAGAACAAGGGCTTTATAGTGTATCGCCACCACCTATAAACTATTCTAGAGAATGTACAAAGAATGAAATGTCTAATTACTTCACAATATCTCGATTATTATTTTTTATATTATCACGTTTCTCTCAAAGTGTCTATATTTTTTGTCATTATTCACAAAAATGAATATTTAATTTCCTTTACAAAATATCAAAAGCCTCATTTTTTATTTTTGAATTAAAAAAACTGAAAACAATTTTATCTAACAATACTCCCACTTTAATTGTAGCAAAAAAATTTTATTTCTAACCCTAAACCATAATGAATGAGAATATGAAATTTTGTTGGTTGAATTTACCTCATCTAATGTTCCTCTGAAAGTAAAAATTCTAATATATAAATTTATAATTATTTTTAAGTGTTTTTTTCATTTTCTCTGGGTACTTTTTTTATACCATTATAAGGAAACTATAAAACAAATTCATGAACCATTATTTTATGGTATTTAAACTCTAGTGATATCCTTTAAAATTATATTCACTTTCATGAGACTTTGATGTAGCTATAATTCCATTCCATGAAAATATGTGTGAATCTAACTAAATTTTGGTTCCAATCAACCTCTTGGAAATTTTCTAATGGATCATAACTTCTAAATATATTATCGAAATTCTTCTAAAACATTTTGAAACTTTTTCATAATATTTTATAATATTAAATAAATATATGAAAGCTATAATTAAATAGTTGATGATAAAATAATACATAATGATACCATTGACTCAATTAATTCAACTTGAAGTAAACATTTTCTTCTTTAATAGATTTATCATGAATCTTCTATCTACACCTTTCCTTATTATTATTTTTATTTTCATATATTTCACTATATAATCAGGATTTAAACAACCTATTAACATGGTCTCAAGACTCGAGTGATGTTTTACTGGGTTATTTCATTTATGATATCGAATTTATTAAGGGACTTATCTTGAAAATCTAATATTCTTTTGTTTAGTGAGGTATTTCATACTAATACATTCTCATTTTTTTTTATTTTACTAAAATTATTATGTGGAAAAGAGATAAATATGTTTGGGTAAGTGACAAAAAATAAATGAATCACATTTCATTAAATGTGAAATATTGATACGTATTATGACATTTCTCAGTATAATTGTTTATTTATCACCAAAAACATGGTAATAAATTGGGATACCATAAATGTTTCTTTAAAATACAATATAATTTTATTATTATTCTCTCAATATACTTATAAGATTATAAAACCCAAATAAATTATAATTAATAGTGAATTAATTATATATAAATATCATAAAATATTTATAATCGATTAATTATTTTTGAGAATATTAAATTAACAATTTCTAGGGAAGAGTAATAGAAGTGTTTTAATTATTTTTAATATTTCTTATAATAATATTTGGATGAATTTATTTAAATCTGTCAATTGGGTCATTTATATTGAGGAATCTATCTTCTTCAGATAATAATTCTGTTTACTATAAGGTATTGGAGCTTTTGCAGAGGAATATTGACCATCATATTATATGTAATTAAATAAATAATCTTGATCATTTAACTTAATTAAGGGTGTTCACACCAAATTTTCAGTGATAATTTTTTCTTTATTATCCATAAGTCTATTTTTTTATGAAAACAATGGGATTAAAATATGGGAATTTAATAAATTTATAGATAGATTTTTGAAATAACATTAAATTTACAGGGACACAAATTAATAAAAGTATATTGTTTATGGCTCCATGAGTTTGTTTTAACTATAATAAAGGATTTTACTTTCATTTATTTATGGAATTCATAGATTAAAATATACCCTTCGTCACATAATGTATTGAATGATTAAATACTCCTTCAAAAACCAACTACCTGAAGATATATTTATAATCAATGTGTGCGTTCTTGGGATTTTTGTAAGAACTTGTCCATGATATAATTATAAACTAATTCATGAAAAATCCTAAGATAAAGATTATGAAATTTTCATCTCGGATTATATTATTTATGATTATCCCCTCTCAATACAATAGTTTATCATGAATGACCTAGTTTCAATTCATCACAAAAATATCATTAAAAATATAGACATTCATGGACTAGATTAATACACAATAAATGAAACATAACAATATTTGATAAGACATAATCATCTATATGTCAAACAGTCACATTATCATTGGAACACAACCATCTTGTGAAAATATATTTTTAGCTTTAAACCAGTGATAAAAGTTATATATATTTTTTACTGGTAATTTTTGTGTCTCAATCCACCATTTTTTTCAATTCTAAGTCTAGGGTTGACTATGTTGATTGATTATTATAAGTTTTTATAAATTTTTTTTAAAAAAATAATAAAATTAATATTTTTTTTTCGAAATTTTAGTAATGTATTGTAAATTAATTTAAAATTTGAATTTTAAGAAAAAACATATTTTTCCATAATTAGATACATTTAATTGGGAAATGATATGTTTCTGGCTGGTAATTACTTTTGAATTATTTAATGAATGTCATCGAATTATTGAATAATTTTTTTCATTATTTATTTGATTTGAATATTTGGGCACCATGTTTAATAATTAATGTGAAATTTAGAAAGAATATGGTTAATTAATAGACAATTATTTGTTATTTATTTTGTAATTATATAATTAATAAGGAAATTAATTTAATTATTTCAGTCAACAATTTATTAAATTAACCCGAGTTGGGAACAATGATTCTTAATTAGGAAATATACTGGAAATTTTATTTGAGAGTATTTGGTGTATGAAGAAGATTTGAAGGAAATAGAAGAGAAAATAATTTTAGTTTTCATCAATTTTTTTTAATTTATCTTATGAATATTAAATTAACATTTATTTTTAAAAATATAGTCCCTTATTATTTTTAATTCAGGACTTAATGGAATATTCATTATCCACTTTTTATCATTCTTCTACACTTATACAAGAATTATTGATCCCCCTTACATCCTTTTCGCCTTAGTTTATTAGTAGAAATCCCCTCTCTCAAAAATGAAAGGCTTACCTTAGAAAACTAAAATGGTTTCCCTCCACATGTATCCTATGATTTAATTCCAATACTTTTTTTATTTCACACTATGGATTTCAATTCTATCATATAATTTAGAATGGGGAGAGGGTTTCTATTTTTACTTGATATAACCATGACGACCAAACTTATCTTTGAGTAAATTTCATTTATTTAATTGCACTCTAGAAAATGTATGTAGTGTTTGAGGAATATCCTCAGTTTAACTAGTGGAGTTAAATTATATAATTTTTTGGGGTTTTTGATAGGTTAAAAATATAAATTAAGAATTAAAAATACACTTGATATTTTTATTAACTTTTACACAATAATTAATGACTTTTTTATTAGTAATTATTTTGAAAATAATCATGATATTTATAATTTCATATTAAGGGTATGTGTAGGAAAATTATGATATATTGGGAAAATATATACCCCAAAAGATATTTTTTCGATTGATTAACTTATCCTTTTCTTCTTAAAATTCTATACATTAATAAACAATGATTTTTATCGTTTCATTTTTATAGAATAGAATTTATTTATTTAACCAATCTAACAAATTTTTATGATATTATACCATTTTTAAAATATAATTACCAGTTGTATCAGGGTTGTAGTTACATTTTTCATATATTAATAATTATATTTATGTTGTGAAATTTTTGTTTTTTCTCAATGGTTGGTGGTTCCATATTAAATATATATGTATTTAATTTATGATAAGTGTTTATTGGGAGCATAATTTCATATATATGATTATCATTCCACATACCATTTTTATTGATTCTATGTTATATTCATGTAATTTAGTTTAAATTATTATTAAATATTTCTTTTATTTTTTAAATATCTCATAGATGGTAGGGTGAATTTTATTTATAATATCATTTTTGGTATCATTAATTCAACATCTAGTTAGTATACATCTCTCATGATAAGTTTTATGGAAATTTGTTGTAATTTATCAAAGGATTAAGGTTAATGTGAAGTGAAATTTAATCATTGAGGACCATGGAAAATTGAAAATTATTATTATTTTGGATTATATAATCATTGATTATTTTTAATGAATACACTGAGTGTATGATTTATTTTTTTCTGAACAAATAATTTTTTGTCAAGGAATGTCTATATGATGTGAAGAATAACCTAGTTGAATAAGGGATTCCAAGAAGTTGTTTCATTCCTATAAAATATTCTTGGAAAACTTGGTTTAAAAGAGTTTCATCCATTTTGTTTTAGGATAAATAAATTTAATCATGGATGATGAAGAATTTTTTAAGTATAATTTAATTCTAATAATTGTGTCACTTTATTGGATGCTTAATGTTTACATGACATATGTCTTATAGTATTTTTTTTAGGGTCTGAACAAATGGTTCTCTTACCTTGGGAACTTTGGAGAAACTTAATATTGAAGGTATAAGATCATTTGATGATTTTGAAGAGTTATATAAATGTGTTGGATGAAGGACAAAGAAATTATATGGTCCGAAGTTCTACCAGTGGTCGATGAAATGATGTGGATTGTGGTGATACCGTGGGTGTGCTACAGTTTTAGTGAAATATCTAGTATGAACCAACACGTGCAACTAGTAGGTGGTAACACATATGTTCTGCTAATATGATTGATGGTATAAGGTTTTATTGTTGGGGTGAGACGGTAGTAGATGTTACCATTAAATGAAGCCATGATTTGTTATTTATAAGAGGTGCTATCATGCATATGTGATTAGCACAGAGTTACTAGTCCTCCCCTATAATCACATCATTTTCTAGGATCATTATGAAGATTTCCTGGAGCATGAGATATTGTGTTCACCCATTCATCAAGATGTAAATTAGTTGATGTAATGTTAAGGGATCTTATTAGGAATAAATATCATGATAAAAGTTGTCACGATTATGAAAAGGTAATCATTAATGAATTTTAAATAATAAATAAGGAATATTTGCAAAGAATATGATGGTCAAGAAGATTGGAATACATTTTATTTATCTAAATCGTAAAATAGACCATTCACCTACACAATTCATCCATGGAACTGAATTATGTATCCTAACAATCATGTAGATGTATCATGTATCCAATTCAACCAATTAACTAAATTCATGTATCTAAATGTTAATACATTACAACATGTTCCACACATCTATTTTAAATGACATAGTGTATTAATTCACGTAGCCGAATACTTTACGTAAGCCTACACTGGGTCTTCCATTACTCACGTATGTGTAAAATGATACCTGCACAAACTGACATTCTAATTTATACAGATTGCTTAACATGAACTATATAGTGAAAAAGAAAGAACAATAACTGAATCATTGGGGTATATAAATGAGATGTTATTGAAGAGTAATCACGAAGATAAAATTAATCCAAGCATTCAATAAACAATATCTCGATCTTTAGGTCATTGTATATATAACATTAATGAAGATTAATTTAGGGATATTATACAATAAATAATATCTATAATTAATGGGATATTAATTAAACTTTTATTGAGACTGAATTATTAATAATAATGGTTTTGGGGTTATATGAGATGATGATGATTAAATCATGGAGGAAAATATCGAATAAATGATCATGTGAATTAGAAATGGATGTTTCATTTATTTTTATGATATACATATATACATTGAATTTTGTTGATCAAAAGTGAACTATTTATTCTCATTCAATACAAAATATAGAGGAAGTATCAAATATTATTAAAGAAGAATAGAAAGATACCAACTTGGAGTATATAAATACATTCTAAAGACTCAATGAATGAAAATAAAATCAAGAGAAGTATTTTATTAACCGAATTAGAATGATTAAAGTAGATAAAATTGAGGAAGCTATCTTTTCATGTCTGTTTTCACAAGATGAATAATAATTAAGAGTAGAGTCGACCGAGTTAGTCCTGATTCTCATAGAGATAAGAAGATATTTTTGTTGTCAAAGAGAGAATGATTTATTTTTACCCTCTTATTTTCAAAATATAATAATAGAAAAGTGTAAAAATAAATTGTAGAATATCATTTTTCAACTATTATGAAAAGTATAAGAGGTTTTTTTACTATATTTTTCAAAAAAATAAGAATAATATTTCCATTATTCAAGGGAAAAAGAAGGGGAAATACAATAAATAAGGAAACATTATTTATTTTAGATATAATATCTTATTATTTACCATATATTTAATTTTAAATGTGGATGATGTAAATGGTCATGGGATTCCCTAAACTAGTGTATAAGATACACACTCTACATTATCAAGAGACAATAGTGTATGAATCATAAGGTATTACTAGTGGGTTGTGTGACAATTAGTTTCACCTAATCACACAAAGTATTATCCCACTCATATTGAGAGGTGATCCTTATAAATCATTATGATTGTTGTTTGTGTGAACATGTTTATTAAACTAGAAAGATGGAAGGTGAGGAGGGAAAAAGAGAAAAAGATAACAAATTCATCTTAAACAATGAAAAAGGTAAAAGAAATGATAAAAAGGATAAAAAAATTAATTATTTATTGCAAGGGACCAATAATGATTCAACCCATCTCACTATCAATGAAATCACCCCTTAGATCCTATAAGTTTTATCAGATCAGATTTATCTCTTTTGGATTATCAATATGAAGTCTTTCTATTATAAAGATTTGAGTATCTTTATTTAATTATAACGAGGTTCAGTTTAGGAGATATAATTTTGATTTCAAATAAAAATTTTGTTTGTACCATAAATTTGATGAATAGGAAAAATAAAAATAAGAAGAATATGAATATGTTTTCCCTCTTATAAAAAGAGGATGAATATTAGGAATAAATCTCTTAACTTTAATGGGTGGTAGATAAATCGTATAATAATTTAAAAGAAAAATATTGTACTAGTATCAAGCTACTAAAACAAGTCACATTCGATGAATATTAGTGTGTGGATATTATAGAGAGATTCAAAAAACTTGAAGGATTGTGTCTTATCAAAATCTAAGATAATGATAAGGCCACTAGAGAGTTTTATAAAAAAATCCATGCAATAGAGTAAAAACTAAAAAAACAATATTAATGTAAAAGATGCACAATTGGATATTAAATATAAGAAAATCAAGGTGTATGAATATCATTTTTTTGAGAAAGACGTTATGAATGAAGTGGATATTTAGAAGATGAATAATGAATCTGGTGATATAACATTATTAACTAGAGATGAGTAGAATTACCTCATATGAGTTGTCTCATTTAAGAAATCAAATTGGCCAAGGATGATAAGTTACAGGTTGAGAATTCACAATAAAATAAGAATAGATATATTTCGGTACAGGGTTCTCCTGATAAAAGTCCAATATCATGTGGAAATAAGATAATTTTACCACATTATTATTTCTCTCATGTAGCTGTGAATAAATTGTTACCATCCATATATAATTTAAATAATTAGTTTTCATCAATTTATTCTAAATATGAATGTTTAAATAAATAATTCACATAATTTTGGATTAATAAAAATGGTGAAAACCAACATAAACTCTCATGGTGTATAAAATAATAATTTTCGAAGTTCATTACTCAAGAATATCCCAATAGGTTTTGAAGAAGAAGAAAAACATTATTTTTATTATGTTGGAAATTCTAGACAACATGTAGAAGTTAAAATGAGTTCAAGGATTTTTGTTAAATTGTGTTTTGCAGTTGATATGAACAATTTCCATTGTATTTGTGATGTAATAAACTAATTAAAAATTCACAATCTAATCCTATGTTAATGTGGATAATTCTAGTGAGGATGAATGAACATTCACAGAATAATAAGAACTGGCCTACATCAAACAGATTTACTACACTTAAATATTCATGTAATTTTGGTATAGCTTGTTGTCACAATATAAATTTATAACAATTTCATCATGTAGTAATTTATAATAATAAAAAATGAACACAAAGGAATAAATAAATTAAATCCATCGAAATGTAGTTGAAGGGAACTGCAAATCTCGATACTCCTACAAAAACTATAAAGAACAATGATGGTTCATTATAAGATAATAAATCCAACAATATTTTTAAGAGGATTTATACATATCAAAGGAAATATGTAAATACATGCATTTAGGATAATTCATGTTTAACTCTAATAAATCTACCAATGTACCCAAATTCATTTATTAGGTTTGGAAAGTAGATTTGGAGATAAAAATAATGTTAGAATAAGCAGAAGAAAAATATAGTAAAAAAGGTAAAAAGAATTATCCAAATGAATTTATGGAATTTAATTAGAGGGTTCAAATACAAAATAACATTTGTGTTAAAAATATGTTATTTGTGATAGATGAAATAATTCCATACACATTGATAAAGAACATTTAATAAAATTGTTGTCACAAATAATCCTTGAAGAAAATGAGGATTGTGTTAAGAGATGCATATGATTTTATGGAGAAAGGGTGAGGAACCATATCATACAAATAAGTGGTAGGGGTAATGAAATCCATTCCACCTAAAGATAAATAAAAAATAAATATGATATGTTCTAACATGATTAATATAGAAAGTATAGAAACATGGTTGAGAAAAAAATCTCAACCATCCTTTTCACATTGTTGAACCACAAAAACCCCATTATTACATCAATATTTATGTATTTTTTTCTGATAATAATGAAGTGAATTAAAGGTGAAGCATGTTATTAAGGGGAGAATCTAAAATCAGTGTCCGATATCAATTATTGATAGTAAATATGAAGAAGTAACCATCATTGAATGTTTTACCAATTGGTAGTCAAATATAGATATAATAGAGGACCATCATTGATGAATCTAAAGAGTGTACTGTTATATGATGGAAAATATTGATAAGGAAGATAACATCTTGGTTTGGTCTTATATCTAGTATCTAGATGAACATGTATTAAATAATATTATCCTTCGTGAAGTTTTGGACATTTTAAAATCTATAAATCTATAAGACGAAGAACCATTTTGGTTTATTCTCCACATTGAAACATGTTGAAATCCATTCTTGATGTGGCTCTCCATTATGGAGATTTTTTGGAGTGTTTTACTTGATGAGATGAAAAGTATATAAGAATATTCCAGAATTATTTATCTCTTGTAAATATAATTATTTTGAATTTTTTTGTAGAGAATATCATTAACATGGTATGTTTTTTTAACTATCCCGCCCTTGATAAAAAATCCATGATAAAGTAGAAGATAATTATTTTCATCAATTACATGAAAAATGGAATGACAGAGAAATAGAATGTCTATTTTAAAATTATTTTATTTGAAATTAGATTTTTTAATAGCTTTATTAATGTGAGTTCATATTTTTTAGGTTGATATTGTTTATTTCAATTGGTATCTATCAATTTTATCTGCCTGGAAGAAAAATTTTACTCCCTTAAAGAAAATATTTTGAGTTATCATTTACTTTAGTATCATTCAATATTATAAGGGATACCACTTTTCTCAGATCAGACCCTACTGTTTTCTACATTGATCATGACTCAGTTTGACAGAGTGAAATGGATGATGTCACATTTCTATGTATCAATTGATATAAATTTTTTCTAGAACATTTTATTTCTTATCAATAAGGGGGAGATAAATTGAAATAAATGTTTTACTAGAAAGAGGTACAATATCAAATAAATTGAAATATCATTTTTATATGGTTATTGACCAAAAAATAAAAAGGGGATATTTTTTAGCCCATTATGGTATGTTTTTTTGGTTTTGAAATGACTGAATATCAAGGAATGTCAATATAATATGAATAATAAGACAATTGAGGAAGGTATCCAATTAAGTTAATTCTTGACAAACAAATATTTTTAGAAGACTATGTTTTAAGTAGTTATATCCAAGTTGTTTTAGGTGACTTAAAAAAACAAATGGATGAAAAATATATATTAAATTAGAATGTGACCCTAAGTACGGTTTAACTTAGTTTGATGTCAATTGTTTATATTAAAATAGGCTTAGAGGATTAGTATGATGTTATGAACATATGATGCTCATACACTTGACACTTTGGAGACAATTATTAAGGTATGTAAAAGATAATTTGATGATTTTGATGAGTTATAGCAATGTTTTTTATGAAGGATGAAGAAATTATATAGTTAGAAATTATTCCATTAGTTGATAAAAATCTAATCATTGAGGTAATTTCATGGGTGTACTAATGGTGGGGTTTTACAACCACATGATTCCACCAAGAAATACGATTATGTTCTACCACAAGTGTTATAACTTTGAGTGCGATGAGAGAAGTTTCTACCACTAGGGTGAAACGATAAGACTTTCTATCATCATAATATTCCATGATAAGTGGAGAAAATTTGAATATCAGATAATAAAAGGATTATTACTACCCATCAGAATCATCCCATGTTCAGATATTTTCAATCATATTTCCTTGAGCTCTAATTGATGTGTCCATCTATTCATCAAGCCACAAATCAGTAAATGCAATGTGAAATTTTCTTCTAGTGATAAAATATCATTATAACCGTTAGCATGATTCGTACAAAGAGTTCTTGAATTAAGTGTAAAATAATGAACATTTCATATCCATGTGTATGATGATGTTCAATAAGTATGGTGTATGTTTTACATTGTCAAATGGTCACTTGGATGATTCACAAATCAAATTCAACAATGTAACTGAATTACATTGTCAAATGGTCATATATATGGTTCATAGAGCTGATTTACATAGGTATCCAAATTCACATTGTCAAATGCTTCTTTTTATCCAAATGATCCACATATCCATTTTCTGTTAAATATAGGATTGAGTCACCTAGCTAAATACATAAAATAAATGTACACCGAATCTACTATTACTCATATAAGGGAAAACTGATTCCTTCATAAAGGTATAGTTGAGTTTCCACAACTCATGTAAGGGGAAACCATATGATGAAATATAAGGAATAATACATGACTCAATATTGTATTTAAATGAGGAATTAGGGAAGAGTAATCATGTAAATGAAATCAAGACAAGAATTTAATAAAAAATATCACAATGTATAGATCTTGATTCATTTAAAATTAAGGAATTTTAATTTTAGGATATTATACAGTAAATAATATCTAGAATTAATTAGAATATAATTTTTATTTCGTTATGATTGAATTAAAAAGAATAACTGTTTTGTGGTTACATGTATTTATAAAGAAGAAATCATGGTTGAAAAATTTGAGGACAATATCACTTATAGGTGAAACCAATGGAATATTTATTATTATCATATATATATATATATTACAGTCTGTTTATAAAAAATGATATTTTTTATTAATCTGAAATAAAATCAAAACGAATTATCTAATGATATCAAAGAAGAATATAGAATTCATATGTCTGATTATTAAGATACATTATTAAGATTTAAATAATGAAATTGAGATCCAATGTATATAGTTATGCACTAACAAATGAAGTGAGAAGATGATAGAAGAGAAAAAGAGATCTATTCATATCTATTTCACCAAGAAGAATAAGTGGGATAAAAAATTTCATGCATGTTCATAGATAGAATAATATATTTTTACTCTCATATTTTTACAAAATATGAAGCATAAAAATTAAGAAATAAGTGGAAGAATAAGTATTATCAATATAGATTGATACTATGAATAAAATAAGAAGAGTTTGTGTGCAATTCTTTTCATACAAATAAGATGAAGAGTCCTTATATTACCTAATGAAAGAAGAAGAAGGTAAAACACTTCAAAAATAAGATAATGTTTTGTACTACAAATTGAATATCTTAAAATTTCATCAATATTTAATAATAAAGGTACCATATGTACATGAGTATGGGAGGAAAAAAACAATTTTATGGGATACACACTATACTATGGAAGGAAGCAATAACTTATTACTCAAATGGATTTATTATGGTACAGTGTGACAACTGATTCTATAGGGTTTGACCAAGGAATTATCTGCTCATACTGAAAGGTGAACCATGTAAATCATTGTTCTTCTTATTTTAGTGTGTTTGGTTGTTCTACATGAAAATAAGAATATTTAGGATACAATTACAGAACAATATAATCAATTCATCTTAACTAGTGTATGTGGTAAAATAAAAGGGATAATTTTTTTAAAGAATTAATTTATTATTGAAATGGATGAATAATGATTACACTCCAATATCATTATCTGTCATATCCCTCTATGAATCCTATAATTTTTTAAATATTTTATTCCCTAATGAAGCTATAATGTCAAAATAATTGAGCTTCATCCATGTTAATTTGAGGTAGGAGAGTTTAAGGATGTTGGATTGAGATCCTATATTTTAACCATTTCATTTTAATAACTTTATCTCCAAATATTTGTTTCAAATGAGGGGTCTTATATATAATCTTTATCACCCCCAAATATTATAGTAGATTTAATAAATAATTTTCTCTATGGTAAAAATGGACATATAAACAAAAGTTGAAAGATATGAACATCATTCATGTTTTCTTATGAAGGTGGATTTAAAATAACATATAATTAAGACAATGGTGTTTTCTTCCAATGAGTGTAGATTTTTTTTCCTATTCACTATAAGAAGGTGTCTAATATAACATCTTGAACAAAGAGACCCTAAATGGTTCCCTGATCTGGTGCATCGCATGGCCTCAAGACAAAATCCCTATATTCCAAAGGCTACCAACATGTAATGAGAGTCTAGGGTGCGTCTATGGGGATAATATAACCTCGTGTCAAAGTAAGATAGTAGTAATAATCACAATAATCATGTAGCGAATGTATACAAGTAACTGATATAAGATAAACATCCAGAAGACCATAATGAATAAACGAGGGTAATGACTATCTCTTATAAAAAATGATGTGTCATGTCTCTACAAATTTGGAAAACATGTAAACCTGAATTCAGTGTAATACATGTGTCAAATATTACAAAAATTATAGAAGTACTATCTTCAGATAGCATTAGGATACAATCTCGGTTATATGCTTCCATGCTCTTAAACAGCGAAGATGTCAAGCATCGTATAGTGGGTGCTTACTCTAGTCCGTACATGCATCTATGAAGTCTTTTTGGGTACCAAACGTCTCCCAGATTGGATGTGAGATAACAGCCATCATATCACCACCAACAGTGTCAATAACAATCGAAATCCTTGTGATATAAAAACATCAGTTTAAAGAATATCATTGGTATAAAAAAATTTAATGTATTGTTTGATCCTAAGAAGCCAAAAATGACTCCCTATAATTAATTATCATGTTCCCATAAACAAGGGAAACTGTAAATAAGAATTAAATATGGTGTGATATTTTTCATTCTAACTATTTAAATTGGAAAACCATACATGGTCTATCTTTAAATAATAGATAAATCTCCACAACTACTGCATCATGTAATCAATCATCAACTTCTACACCATCTTATGCCATGTAATCAAGTGTTATGTCATGAAGGTCCTGATGTAGGGTATAGAAGACTAAGGAATCCACATTGACTCCCAATAACATCTTGATGGAAACTTGGTAAAGACTTGGTTGGAGTCTAAGGAACATGCCAATAGGGAATATACAACATGAATCCCATCAATTTAGATCCAAGGGGTAACAGGGCCCATGGAATCCGATAGAACTGGGATCCATGGAGTAAACATGTCTATATTTTTCACTACCATAATCAACATCCACATAGTATAAATGACAACTTCAACCTATAAAATCATGATCCAAGAAGATCATCTAAGGAATCCACTAACATAATCAATTCTTTATAATATTTGATTAATATTTTTAAAAGCATACATATTCTATGATTCCTACCAAAACATTTCCACATTTTCCATTTAAAAAATTAAATCAATTCACATTATGTTATCACATAAAAAATAGGAATACCCTTCCCCAAACAATTTATTCATGTATCAATCATTTTATCATGGATCCCAAATTCAGTAGAGAGATGACATTCACCTATTGAGGTGGTATAAAACTGTCCAGATATAAAGAAACACCCCATGGGTGGACTAAGTTGGAGACAACAACATCCAATAATGAAAATGGTACTCAAAGGGAAACAAATAGGTTTCAAACAATTATATCAATTTGTTCATTTAATTTTAGGGGAATCACTATAAAATTCAAAATATATCACTACTGAATAAATATATAAAGTAACCAAAGCATATAGGAAAAGTAATATACCCCTACCATTGGACCTTGGTTAAGTACTCATCTAGTATGGACCTCTGATTTAGTCCAGAACTGGAGAAAAACCAAGAACAAATAAAAGAACTATAAATAAGAAATATAATATTGTACCATAATAACTCTATCGATATAAAGAATATTGGTAAAATGAGCCTAAGGAACAAAGTAATAATAGGTAAGAATATAAAAAATGATTGGTTCTGGAATGCATGTACGAATTATGAAGATACCACAATTCCAAGATTTTTATTTTTAAAGGTTTCAAGTGGGAGATTAATCCCTTATCTGTACACTATAATGAAAAGAGAAATAAGGGGGATTAAAAAATATTATTCAGTAAGGTAAAAATAGTGATTTTTTCTAAAAATACTGGGTTGTATAGTTTTTTCACATGGTTGGAAAAACCATGCACCAAATTTAAACCCTTATCTATCTCAGATATGACCTCACATGATTTAGGTGAATGATTTTATAAATCATGTGAACAATTTTCCCCAATCCTCTGTTAAAAGTCTATAGTTCTTTTCATAGGAATGGGACTCTGGGTGATTTGTTTCTTCAAATTGTGCAACCTTAGATAAAGGTCTAAACCACCTCAAACTATTTAATCATACCATGTGGCTTGAGGAACATCGTTTTTACTAACTATATAAGACAATTTTATTTTCCAAAAACCTATCCTCCTAGCACTAAACAAGACTTGTAAACCCCCAAAATAACATTGATCTCTTTTTGTTCTGACATTAGGTCAAAACCATGAACTTAAAAAAATATCTATACCTCATAAGAAATCCCAAGATATTTAAATATCCCCATCTTAAATAAATTCCTCCATTAATTGACCTTACAAGGGTGGTAAAGAATCTCCCATGAATAATTATAGCCACTAAACTTGTATGTCAGCCTCCCACCACCTAGTATCATCTTGTAAATAGATGTTCTTTTATAGAAACCAGACTAGAGGAACGGATTGACCTCAGAGAACCTTTGTGCCATAATCATTGATTTGAATATGATTCCTCTCAAAGGATACATCTACCTGAAGCTCCTCCTTTCCTAGCAGCAGAGTGAGGGAGATGTATGAGTGATAAAAAAAGTAGAGATACTAGAAACATGGGATGCATGGATCAATAACTCTATTTTAACTGAAATTGATCGGATAATGGCCAAAATCTATCCACAATCCTGAACAACATAACATATCACAGTGAAGCCTACCCAATCTTATTATCCTTCTATATCTTAGCCTTAGTGAGATATGAAAAAATACCCAATCCTTAACCTCTATCTTAAGAGGTCATTTATAGTGATTGGTTTAAGATTTATTTCTCGACAGTGCAGTATCCATCATCTTCCAAATCTGCTAAAACTAATCTAGATCAACATGCATGAGATACAGTTGGGGCAATGCTCCCTCTCCTTCCTCTAACCAGTAGAGAGGTGATCATCAGGGTCTACCATATAAATACTCGAAAAATTCCATATGTTTTATCTTTGATAGATTTTTTTGTAGGTGAAATCAACTAGGTTAATATGGCTCTCCAAATATCCCCTTAAATCCAGGACACATGTTCTAATAATGTCCTCCAAAGCATTTATATTGAACTTAGGCTTACTATCATTCTGTGGGGGGGGGGGGGTATACCGTAGTCAGAGGAACCTATGTAACTAACGCACACTAAAATCTCTACTAGAAAATTGATGTAAACCAGGCATCCTTATCTATTAAAATGGTTTGAGGAACCCTATTGAAAGTATAAAATATCACCGATATAAAGTCTACCATGATTATCTACTGAAAAGGACTCCATAATCATAAGGAAGGGTGTCCTTTTGTATACTATAACAAGAACCCAAAAAACATCACTAACTTGAGGTGATCTTAAAAAATAAGTGATAAAATCTACCAAAACATCTCCTATTTTAACTTGGGAATGGGTAAATTATATAAAAGTGTTGCTGGTCACAAGTTTTCACCTTCATATTCAAACAGATAGAGCATCATATAACAAAACATGCAAAATCAATTTTCATCCCACAATACAAGTATAGAAAACGCATGTCACAACATGTATTTGTAACATTGGGTTGTATGTCCAATGATAATGGATGGAAATCTTTCATTAGATACTCGTGTATATCTACTGGATCCCAATTGTGACCATCAATAAGGAAAATTTCATTCTTTTCAATTTTATAACTTGCAGGTAGGTCCTCACATACCACACTCTCTTATTGGACTAGGCCTTCATCATATGATATTTATCTCTTCCCCACTCTATCCCATTGAGTGTAATTCACTACTAAGGATGAGATAAAATTCTACACTTTTTTATCATTTAGCTTCATTTTCATTTTAGATAATAATTCCATAATTGCATACTCTCTTTTGGACTCCTGAATTGCATGTATCTAATTCCTCCGGTTCAATGCATTGGAAAATACATTACCTATACCAGACATGTAGATAAGCTCAAAGTCAAACACTGTAGGTATTACACCCACAATTTCTACCTTATATCCATGTCACACTTTGTAAAGATGTAATTTAGTATTTAGTGGTCAATGTACACCACATGATGAACTCATAGTGAATAGTACATAAAACAGTGTAAGGAATGTACAAATGTGGATAACTCCAGATTGTGAATCAGGTAGTTTTTCTCACGTGTCTTCTACGGATGAGACTAGTACTCCTTGAATATCTCCTCATGAATCATAACTACTTATAGAGAAATACGTAGTATATCACAATACATTTTGAAGCTTCTATGCACCTTTGAAATAATTAGTATGGATGTTGTTTTCTATATATCTTGAGATTCAGAATGCTATCTGATAGGTATCTATCCATAAAAACATCAAAATATAATTAGTGAGTCCCATAAGAGGTACAGTTAAGTTTGATAATTCCTGTATGAAATTCCTATAATAACCACCTATCCATAATAATCTCTGTATATCAATGTTTTTCTTGGGATAATACCTGGAAACTATATCATTCAACATCTCTAGGTAAACTAGTAATATTTTTTCTAAGATAATATAACCCAAGATGTAATTCATATCCATATATAAGTGGAACTTTGCGAGATTATGATTTAACTGATGTTCTGTCAATTTATCCAAAATGATCTCGAGATTTTTGTCATAGTAGTGCCGATTTTGATTACACACTAAGATATCATCCCTCGATACCACAAAAAAATCCAAATAAGGTTGGAATACTAGGTTCATCAGTCCCACGAGAACTAATAGCACTTTTACGAGACCGAATGACATAACCAAATACTCATATAGACAATACATTCTATGAAATGTTGTATGAGGCATTTCAGCAAGTGAAAAACATACCTAATTATAACTGGAACTCAAATCGATCTTTGATAAAATCAATACTATTCAAGGATAGTTGAAGAGATCATCGATCCATGCAAAGTGATATCTGTTCTCAACAATCAACCATTTCAATTATCTATAATCTTTACATATCATGGTCATATCATCTACCTTTTTCTTAAAAAGGATTGGAGAACCCCATGAAGAAGTGTAGGGTTTTATAAAACCTTTTTCCTCGGAGTCCTCTAGCTATATCTTGAGCTAATAAAACTACATAGAATCCATCCTATAAAGAGGAATGAATACTAATACAGCTCCGACCACTAGATTGATAGAGAACTCCACCTCTCTCTCAGGAGGTAAACTAGAATATTCTTCCCAGAAAATATCCATGAAAAGATCAACCACTAGAGGGAAATCTTCTTAAATCTATCCCTAATTATCCAATTATAAACTAACAAGCATGGATGTCATCCCACCCTTCCCACACTGCTCTGGTCCAACACTACCTTCCAAGATAGCCCATTCAACATTTGAATAGCTTTTTTTCCTATAGTGATGTGAAGGTCACCCTTCGATGACAGCAATATGATTTGGATTGATAAGAAACTAGACATTCCATCCCAAGTATGGCATAAAACCTGATTATATTAAGGAAAAAAATATCCTATATGAATTGAAAGCCACAAATCTCTAGGGGGAACTCCCTGCATTGAAGTACACCCTCCGTCCAGATCCAGAACAGAGTATCAACAGTCATAATTCCATCAAAAACAGATCAACAAGCTCATGAATCTCCACAAAAGGTATACATATGAAACTATTAGATGCACCTATATCGAGAAGAGAATATACAATTGTTTTGGCTACTAATATCTCACCTCTCACTATATATGTCTCAACACTATTCTCCTCATGTGTATACTATACATACTATATCTAGTTTAACCCTAGCATTGTAAAATAACAACACCACCTAGAGCAGTCCCACTATGATGTCTTGGTAAAATTGGCACCTGAATGCCTCATACATGAACGACACCTTGATATAAATGACCAAAACTACTATAGATCTCATCATGATATAGAGTAGGGATTCCCACTCCTGAACCTGTAGTTGTATTTGATCCCATTCCACTAACAGTAGGAGGTAAGGACCAACATAAATGTTGCACGTGGCCCATTCTTCCCCAATCATGGCACTTGAAGGGGTATTGATCACAAAAATTCCTCTTATTTCCCCATCTTCCACACTAGTTATAGAAGAAAGTAATACCATAACTAAAATCCTGGTTGTCACTTCCCTAACAAGTTTTTAGAAAAGAACATTTCCTACTATAAGAAGCTAAACTGTTGGGTTGAGTGGAAACAATTCCCTACTATGTTCGCCCAACTTCCCTTAGGATCCATTCAATAATCAGTTCCATATTTAATATGTATATAATAGTATTCAACTGAAACACATTTAGTGATGATCAAACTATATGTTTGAGACCTCTCTTGAAGAGCCTCTCCCTTTATGGCTCAACAGCATGATAAATCTACAAAAAATGCTGAAGATATTTTAAGTGTGATGAATACTCCATTACGTTCATCACACCAAGATATAGATGTTTAGTGTCAACGAACCTTTCATATCATAGGGTCTCAAGAAATATATACTCATAATACTTATATTGGAAATCCCTCCAAACCATATCTGAATCACATTATCCTAATTCAAAACATCCCACTAGTGCTTATCTTCTCCAAAAATCATATATTTTATAAGCATAAATCTCCTCCCAGGAAGTTTTTCCGGAAGACTAAAAATATGGAAGTTAGTCTCAAACCACAACTCATTAGCCTGTGGACCTCTATCCCCTAAAAAATGGGTGGATACTACTTCTTCTAGAATAAAAATGTCATATCTTCTATAGACGAGGAATATTTCAGGGCTCCCTAGATGGTTTGCATAAAAAACATAAAACACTCATAGAATTATACCTTAGAACCCATTTCCAATACTACCATTGGTGCCATACGTATAATTATATTGTGTTTTACAAGTATACAATCACCTACCGCCTACATAGCATTATCGCCACCACCCTCCTCTAATATTACTCGAGGTTGTCGTAGTGGAATGTCTCTACAATTCCAAACGTAGAAATAAAAAAAGAATGTTTAGAAACCAATTAATATATATAATGAAATTTGATATGTAAAATAAATCATATAATAATTAAATACCCCTCCCTAATCTTCTAAATCTAGGATTGGGTAAAAATGAAAGTCTTAAATAGCACCAGATACACAACCTACTACCCGCTGTAAAGCTGGGTCTAGGTCAGCTTCTCTATTTCAGCAATATCAATGTCATTTAAATTCATACATTTTTTAAAATTATTTTTAAAGGGATTAACCAAATGGGTATCCATTTTATATCTATAAGGTCCCATACATATTTTGAACCAATGTGTGTTATACACTTAATCAAATCCATATCTCATTCCAGTTCATGCCACCAATGGTCCATGACTTAAATTTATTTAATTGGATTATTAGGATGTATGTTGTAACATATGTGGGAAAAAAGATGTTTAGGTTAAGATAGGTACTATAATTATTAATCATGTTTCTCAATTCCCTATAAAAATATTTATCAAAAATAAGTACATCACTCATGGAACACATCGAAATTTTATACAGTGAGGAAATGCATCCTATACAGAAAGGCATCATTCATGGAATGTGAATTCCAGAAGGTTCCTAAAATTATTTATGACATTCATACATTCATCTCATTGGGAAATAATAAAATCCATAATCTTATGAAACATAAAACATCTGGTGTTTCAATCAATGATGGAATCAAATCAACTATAACATGAAAAATATAGAAAAAAACTATTCTGTTCCTAGAAATTTGAGGTTTTCCTATACTTATGATAGCTAATCCTAGGAGAAACTCAAAACCAAATTCCAATTCATTCATACTCTCAAATATATTTTTTCATAATAGTAAATCCTAAATATAAAAAGTAATTGATACAAATTTGTAACATCTTTAAACAATATTCATCAAATGGTGCCCTGAGCTAGTAGGTCACATGACCTCAAGCACACCTCCCTATATATCAAAGGCTATCGACTAGCATTGAGGGCCTAGTGTGTGTTTGTAGGGTGACTATGCCCTCATGTTATAGTAACAAAATTGTAATAATCACATCAATCATATAGTGGATGTGAATAAATTAATGATATAATATAACCATCTAGAATACTATAATTACAGAAAATTATAGAAGGTGATATTATATAAAAAATAATGTGCCATGACTCTAGAAAGATGGAAAACTTTTTTATAGTAATCCATTACCATAAATGATTCAAAATGTATTAAAATACCAAAATGAAAACTCCATATAGCGTCACAAGCCAAGACTGGGCATGTTCTTTCCTTATTCTAAACATTGAATAAGTATAGCATCGTAAAGTAGTTTCCTTCCATGGTCCCTACCTACATCCATGAATTATAACCGAGTACCAAATAATGCATCAAATATAGTGTGGTATGACACTCAGTAGGACACCATTAATGATGTTTATAACAAGTCCAATTAATGTAATATAAATAAAAGTATTGTGACATATATCACAAGTATAATAGTATTGAAATTAAAATGTGTCCTATGCATCCAAAAATTTAACCCTATAATCAATAGTCAAGATCCAATAAAAACTGAAACTATAAAGAAAAAGTAATGTAGGTGTGATACTGTCTAGTCTAACAATTGATATCAAATTCCCATTCTAGGGAAATCTGTAAAGAATATTTAAATATCCATAACATTCACTCCATTTACACAAGTTTCAATACCCACATTTTCTTATATATTGTAATCATGTGTTAGATCATCAAGGGATGAATCCTAGTTATAGAAAATCAAGTCATCCACATCCTCTCCAAGGAGTCTCCTGATAGAAACATGGTAATGAATTGGGGGGATTCAAAGGAACATGTCAATAGATCATGTTAAACATGAGTCATAGAGAGTCAAATACAAGGGTTATCAAGGGCCATGGAATCCTATAGAATTTGGATCCCAGTAATAAACATGTCCAAGGAATCCATGGAAATAATCTAGACCCATGGAGTTGAGATTTATATAGATTCCTATAGAATCAACATCCAAGAGCACAACTATAATAAATTCATAATCACATTTAATTAATTATTTAATAAACATTAACATCTCATGAGTTTTTCCAAAAAAATATACCCAGTATACATTTAACTAAAAAAATCAATTCAAGTCATGTAATAACTTAGAAAGGTGGCATACCATTTTACAAAAAATTCATTCAAGTCTCATTCAATTTATCTTATCTCCGAAAATCAGTGGTGAGATCACACTCACCCAGTGAGGTGTTATAAAATAGGGAAGATACATATAAATACCCCATGTGTGGAATAGGTTGGTGATAACAACCTCCCAAAATAAAAATGTTACACAAAGGGAAAAGTAATAAGTTCAAAAAAAATTATATCAAGATGTTCATTTAAATTTATGAGTATCACTAGAAATTTTGGTGTGTAAAAAAAATAAAGTTATAAAAGAAAAAAACCATATAAGAAATGGTGTATACCACCTACGATAGGTCTTTAGTAGTGTAACCCTTCAGTATCAACATTGGATTTGGTCTAGATTAGAAGAAAAATAAATAACATAGGAAAAACATTAAAATAGTGCATATTAGCTTGCCCCAAAACAAATCCATAGATACAAATAAGAATCACTAAGCGAGATTAAGAAATATATTACTCTCCAATAGAAATAAAACAAGACTATTGGAACTTGAATCTGAGTTCATATGAGGAATATAGCTCAATTCCTAGCTGAGGCTTGAGAATAGCTTCAAATGGTAGAAAAATATTTCTTTTCTTTGATGGGATGAAATGAAAAGTAAGAGGATTTAAAAAATATTTACCATTAGGGAAAAAATATTTAATTTAACAAAACATACCGAGTCATACAGTTTGGCCGCACTATTGGACAAATGAATCAGTAATCATGCACCCTTATCTCTCTTAAGGAGGACCTCACATAACTCATGCACATTATTTGGTACATCATTCCAAAACCATATTCTTATCATTTATTAGTATTCTATAGTTCTATTCATGGTAATGCCACCTTAGTTTCATTGTTTCTTAAAATCATGTGGCCCCAGATGGTGGATAAGGCCACATCATATGGTTCAATCAAACCATATTACTTGGGTCACACAATTTCCAATAACTGTGAGCCCCAATTTTATTTTCAAAAAATTAGATCTCTGATCTCCAAAAACTCATCAAAACCCCCTGAATCTTTAATGATCTCATTAGCAACTCACATTAGGATTAAAAAAAGATTTATAAGGAAAAATAGATCCATACCTCAATGGAATACTCTAGATCTCACACCAAATTTCTATAAGGGATATAAGAAAAGTGGACATTTTGTTGATAAATGTAGAAAATGAATTATTGTTATTTGTTATGGGATGAAGTGAAATATAATATTTATGTACTAAAGAACCATGGTTAATCATTCCTCTCAAAATTTGGATCAATAGCGGTGGAAAAACAATAATTACGTACTACAATAAGGTGAAGCAGACCCTAAGGATCCAAGTCTTATGACTGATTCTCATTTTTTAGATGATGAGCATTGTGATTCTCATCCTCTAGTTGAGGAATTTATTCAAAATATTTATAAATAATTGGAATTTAGTAACAAAAAAAGTAGGGATGTTAGGGAAAACCAAAAGGAATCTGATGATGAATATGATTTCTTAGAGTATGATTTTTAGGAAGACCGGATATAATAGTTCAATTATCGTTCTGGAAGAAAATGGGATAAGTCAAAATAGATGACTTATCTCTCATATTATCATATAATGATTCCATGTTCCATGAAAAACAAGGATTATATATGGTATTCCAAATAAAAAAAATGATGATAGGAACATTACTTCATCCAATGAATACATAGTTGGGTGGATTTTGTTTTTGGAAAGATAAAAAGTTAGTTCACCCACCATACATGCTATGGTTTCTGTAGGGATCTCCAATAAACAACATGGTGGTTCTACGTATTTTGATTAAACTCATTAGTATGTAAGAGGGAGAACCATGGGCGAAGGCAATGAATCTTCATGTGTGGTTAGACTTAAGGGAATCATCCAAACCTATTAAAAACTATAGATACATGGAGATTAAATATGGGGTTCTATATATAATTTACCTAGTTGCACTATGAACCTCTTATTTAAATGGGAATCAACCTTGGAATCCTAAAACCACAACTAAATAGAAATATGATCTGAATATTGTGAGGCATGATGGTACATATAATTTGAAGAAATCACAGTGGTGATATAAGGGTACCGATGTAAGGGATTCTTCTATGTATGTGTTATTTCCATCATTCCCTATGTTGCTTCTTGGGAAAGTATAAGTATTTTTCACACATAAAGAAATATTGGATAAGATGATAAGACTAATGGTTTCATAGGATGATGTGATAGTTGGTATTAAATAGTTTCCAAAGCCTTCATATGATAAGACAACAAGTGGTTTATCTAACCTTGTCTTTAGGGATTATCACAACTGTCCCAAATTATAGTTTCATTCATTCCATGTGAATAGATGTATTTGTTTTCACTACAACTTGAAACCATGTGTGGTTGCATAAAGTCCATAGAGTATTTTTAAGGGCTCGTATAATAATTTATACACTCCATGGAGTTGGATATCAAATCTCTATCTGGGTAATCATCCAAGGGGAAGAATCATGATTATCATGAGCATTAATATGCTATGTTTTTAGAGGTGATCTAGGTAAGAATGACAAATCATCAGTTATGGATGATCAAACCACTTCAAGACAACTCATGTGTAGTTAAGGCTACCAACTATTCAAGTGGGGTGGTTCTCTAAACAGAGTACGTAGTCAAAAGAAAATATGATGTTTAAAAGGAATTTCTTTTTATATTTTGTTGTCTATGTTGGTTTCCTGGTATTTTTTGTGAAACATGTTTTAACTTTCATATTACTATACTCTGGTGTGTGTGTTTAAATAAAATTTGGAGGACAATTGGATAGATGTACCAAACCCATGGGTTTTTTCAAATTGAATTATTATTTTTATATGAACGAGGTTATATAATGATATACAAGGAAGTGATTAATTTTGATTATAATAGATAAACCTATATTTTTGATCCCTGGTTTTAACTAATTTTTTAATGGGAAGGGTTTTTACAAATTGATGAATGAATCAATTTTGGATACTCTATTAGAGATAATTTTGTTCCAAATAAAATATTTTAAATGGGAATTCCGTTATTGAGTTCATGAATATGTTTTTAGATTTTATTTTATATCATCTTTACACTATTTTTATTGATAGATTTTATATGTACTAACATTATTTTTAACTCCTTAGTAAATATTTAAAATTAATTGTATTAATTGAGTGTGAACTCAAACTATTAAATTCATCAATCAACTTGATTTTATATTAATCAATGAATTATTATGGCCATATTTTGGGAATCACTTTTAAATATTTAGTTGATTTTAATGAATTTTCATAAAGGTATCAAGATTTTAGTTCGGGTTAGGGACCTCCTACTATGTTTTTCTTGTTAATATTATAGGTATTAACAATTAATTTATTAAAATAATTGGATTGATTTATTATTGTGAGTTTTATTTAGAAACCAATATAGTTATATTAAACTACCAAAACACAATTCAAGCCACTTGTATCTTGAATCTATAAAGAGATGTTATCTCAAAAACTTTTCCATCTTGGTTTTAGATTCCAAATGGAGAATTTTTTTTCTGGGTGTTGAAAATAGGATATATTCATTTAATGTTTATGTTGATTATAATTTTGGAATTCCCTTTTTGAATATGAAAATAAAAATAATTTCTTTATATTATACCCTCCCAATACGTCTAGGATTTTGGATAAAAGTAAGACAGATGTTTCTAATACAATAAATATATTAGTTAAATATTTTTCAAAAGAAGTTAATGGGGAAAAAATTTTGAATTTAGCAAATATATATGGAATTAAAGAATTTGTTTCCTCTATTTTGAATTTAAATAATAATTCAAATATTTATTTATTTTGGATGCTCCCCATTAAATTTTTTGAGATGCTCCCTCAAATTTATAGAATTATTAATTAGGAAAATTCAAACAAGTTGAAGTTGTTTATGATTTAAAACCCGTATCTTTGGTAAAATTGATTAATTAAATTTTATAAAATCAATTAATATAAAAACAAAATACACTAATGACTAATTCATATGGATTTATCAGTCGAAATTGAAATAAAATAGGGTTATAATGTATTATTCGAACTTATAGTATAATGTGGTTATGATATCTTCTAAGAAACATTTGGTTGAGGGAAATTTATTTAAAAATTAAATGATATAAAAATTACCTCAGTGGTTGTGGAATTTTTAAGGGCGTATTCAGATACATGTATGGATAAATAAGGGATGCATATTCTACTAAAAGAAGTATAAAAAATAATATTTTTTTATTCTAAAATAAAGTCTCACTGAAGAGATAAATACTTATAGAGAGGATACAAATACAAATTTTTGAACAAATATTGGTCTATAAACATTAGTATAGATGCCTATATCCAAATAAAAGTAAATTAAATATCTAAAATAGAGGTAAAATTTAATCTTGATCATAATTTAGGTTTTCATAGTATCTTATGAGAATAAAATTTCATTTTAAAGAATTTTAATATTTTTATGGGCTTTGGTGACCTATTTGAGTCAAAATGGAATTTGAAAAGATTATTTTTTTAAACTTATTTATGATATTTTTATTTATAGACACAACATTTTTAATAATATAGCTCTATTCATAGACTACATCATGGATGTTAAGTGGATCTTTTAAGAACAATAATTCTCAAATTAAAAATAATTGGAATTTATATTCTTCGAACATGTCTTCTATATAATATATTGATTAGAAAATGATGTATGTTGTATTTTATTATGTAGGAAAATATTGTACTCTATGATAATACCTCTCAAAAATATTTATAGAAAGTATTTTTATGATTTTTTTCTTATAAATATGATTATTATTTTTATTACTTAGTGGAATTTTAAAGATATGTTTTTATACAAATTAACAAGCCTGGATTGAATTAATATATCAAATCACAAAATTTCTTTCTACTATTATCAAATAAATGAATATAGTGTGTCTAAGGATTAATCCCATTGGAGGATTCTTCATTAAGCCTACCGATTTATTTATAGATTGTCAATTTTATTTCAAATATTTTAATAAAATTTGATGACATCTCCATATAAAATCTATCTTAGATAAAGGAAGTTTAAAAACATGATTCCCAAGATTAGTTTGTAAAAAAAGAAAAAATATTTTTTATTTCGGTTCTTTTCCCATAAAAAATATTGAAAAATTTCTACAAAAAATATTATTTTTTATTGGGTTACTTTTTGTATTTATATGGGGTTTCAAAAAATTCAATGACTGAAAATGGTATTATTTTCCAATGTTAATTTCATGTTCAATCATATAACTCATCATTCTTTTATGGTTTGATCTATATTTTTAAATTTTCTGAATAAATACATATATTTATTTTGAATATTGTTTCATTCATTGGTAGTATTATAGATATAGACATGTTTATAACCAACCAATCCTTTTACACATATTATTACATGATGTTAAACATAAATATAAAATTAGTAAAACCTAAAATCATGAGACCTTGTGTATTTTTAAGACTAAGTACATAATAAATTTAAATGAAATTAAAAAAATTAAATTATTTTTTTATTCTCTTTAATGAGATCCTAAGTCAATTTGAACTCCAAAAATTAGATAGGTTAACTTGGAGAAATTCATTAAATAGAGGGGTGATTTTAAAAGATAAATAAGTTTATAGACTTGATAATGAAACACAACAAGTGATTCAAAGGTATAACATGATATTATAAAATAAAATTCTGATGATTAATCATAATTAATCATATCAGGAATAAGTTAGTTTCATAATATCACAGAAATACATGAAATTTAGAAGTTAGAAAAAACGCTATATAATCATAATTCAATTATAACTACCAAAAAAATATCACATGGTCAAAAAAGTCCCATAGTGGATTTTTTTCACTCTCTCAATCTCATATATAAAATCTAATTATAAAAATTCTTTACCTATGGGATTTCATACTCCAGAATCACATCATAATTAATTGAAAATTCATAAAGAATGAATTTTAAAAATTAACATATGGAATGTACTACCAATTAAAACAAACATAGAATAGGTTAGGAATATATGTGAGATATATATATATATATAAATAATTTAGTATCATTAAATATCTTTAAAGAGATAGGTAATGTGATTTAGAGATAGAATGGTCATAACCCAAAGAAAACGGTGGTTTAAAGGGATCCCTTGCCCTCATTCAGAATAATCACACATGTTCTATAGATTCCATAATAATAAAAATATGTCAATTACTTACTTTTTTAAAAGAAATTTTCATGTTTATTTTAGGTCAATTTAATTACTTATCATATCATGTAAAATTATTTAATCAGTTTGGTTTATGTTAGATGTTTTGATGAAATTTAAAAAATATATAAAAATTCACATTGGTATGTTGACTAGGGTCAAATATATTATTATTTAATCATATATAAAAAAATAATAATGACACAATTATAATTTTTATACATCAATTATACTTTTAAAACAAATCATTAAATATGGTAATGAAAAATGAACTATGTTACAATCATAGAGACAATTGGCCGTACATACATATGTGAAATATTTCCATTTTCAATAACCAGGAAGAAAATATGGTATTTGTTATTTTATAAATTTATAATTATCATTACATAATTTTATTTCATTAAATATACATATATTAATCATCCTTGTGTCGGGGTAATAAAAAACCACATCACTTCCTAGAGGTGTTAATTCACATGTGCACATGAAAGACATTATCATATTTTAATGGAAGGAAGGGAGAGAAAATATATTATATGTTATAATTATATATTTATGAATATTTCATAAACATAATATAAATTCATTAAATTAATAATTATAAATATTCATGATATGTGATTAAAGAAAATAAATTATATTGGTTCTCGTGGTGGTGGTTCGCCATACACATGAATGATGTTTTCATTATCTATTTGATTGAATAAAAGATGGGTTTAAGATATTCAATTAAATTAATAAAACATTATTATATTATGGATACATATTATATTATATCATTATGGTTGAATAATATTTCAATGAGGTGGAAGATGAAGAAAAACAAAAACACTCGGTTAAGAACTATAACTCTTCTCTAGACAACCTCGTAATGTTTGCACAAAAATCCTTCCTAAGATGGGTTTATAATCAGAACAAGGACACTATGAAGTGGGGATGTAATCAAAAAATGTATTTGGATAGATATTTGATAAAAAAGGGACTTTAAATTGTGGATAAGAGAGGAGGTGTCCTTTTATAATTGGTGGAAATGACCCACATGGAGTTTTTTAAAAGAATAAAATATTTAAATATTTTATTCAAAAAAATGGATCTAAAATGAAACATTATAATATATTATATGATATAGAGTAAAAAAATCCATTAAATAAAAATTATAAATTTTTTTGTGTCATTTTAACTATTATCTCTTTAGTTTAACCTCCGATAAACCTTATTTAACCTTAACCACAATAATAATTTTTACATTTTTTACTATTCACTATGAGCAGAAATTAAGTTGAACTTTTTACCTAACATTAATAATTCTAATTTATAATATATAATTCATTTTATAAAATTCAATTTTCATAATTGGAATAATTTACTTTAAAATTAATCCAACAAAATGTGATGAAAAGTAGCTTTTCTGGAAAATGCATTTTCCAAGAAATATATGATCTAATATTAACTATACGACTAGAAATTTTCATTATATGAATTTAAATTCACATAAAAAGATATAATATATATATTTTTAATTTAAATATTTCCATATTAGGGGTTATTTTAATTAATTAAAATTGGTAAACATTATGTAATTAAAAATAGTATTAAAAAAGACATGTTTTAAGCATAGACATTAACATATAAAAAAATTATGAAAATTAATAATTAAAACGAAATAAGTTATATTATTATAAATAATTTTTTTTATATTTTACATTAATACTTAATCCAATATATAATTTTTATTTTAAAATACATTATTAATAAAAATATATGATAGTATATGAAAAATTATAAATTTTCTCCATTAATTTAAAAATCAATCATTTTTAAAAAATCAAAAACTTTTACCCTAATTTAATTTCTATATTATGATAAAAATAATTATTTTCATTTCTTAATATAAATTCATTAAAGTTTCCAACTGTTAATCATAATATTTTCTATAAAAAATTAATAAAAATTATTTATAAGAAAATATATTTTATTTTTAAAATAAAATGACTTTATTTAAAATTAAGAGTTGATTTCATAAAAATTAATCAATAAATTTATATTGGGTAGAAAAAATATATATATTTTATAATGTAGTAAATAATATTAATAACATGTTACTTAATGGCTAGGTTATAATAGACATATCTAAATAATCATTGTTCTTTTAGGCTCGGGGTTGCGTTTCATATATGTTATTGAACATAGTTTTATTCGAAAAGATGAAGGTGTTATAATATCTATGAATTAGTGTTAGTATAAGAAATATATGTATATTAAATTAATGATAGTGAAATGTACAAAGCTGGTAGAGGTTGAACACCAACAGTATGATGAATTTATATAAATCCATGAGTGGAACCAATTTCATAGTGTCATTATTTCGATAAAGATCAAAAAGACATTAATTGCATCAATATGTTACTAACTAACATATATTATTGTGAAGAGATTTTTTACCTATAAACGATTGAAATTAGAAGTATAATATTCCTTTTATCTAACTATTACATCTATTTAATTTAAAATCCAATTCTATTGAGAATTATTTCTTCAAAGTTAATTTCATTTTTCTATATTGAGGTACGTTTATGATGAATTTTTGGATAAATTAAATTTAATACATGACTTGAACCCCATTATTAATTTATTATTGGAAATTCATATCAATGAAAATATATTTAACCTCATTATAGTTGTAGTGGGTTCTATTACATATTATGTTTGGATTTCTCAAAAAAACATTTTCTTCAACTAAGGGTCATTATTTATTAATGATAAAATTCTATTTATTCGAAGGGAAATTCAGTTTTATTTTAACAACCATATAAGTCGTGTGATCAATGATATTTTAGATCTTACTATATTAAAAATTATTAGTGATCCTAGTAGGACTAAGAATCCTATTTTATATATATTAATTATATATATTCTACCTTTCCTAGCATAGATAAAGGACAATGTTAATATCCTTATAATTGGGGAACATAGGGAAGATCGTTATATGGAGTAATTTTTACACAAATCAAGGACACATTAAATACTAATTATATCATTTTATTACACTAGTGTAGATCTTATGGTATACATTTTTGGTTGTATCTATTCAATAGATTATGAAAAATGTTAGGGTGATATACGATCTAGATCAAAAGTGATTCAACATCAGTGGTAAATATTTTAAGGATTAAATCATACATTATACCTTAAGTATTTTTTCGTAGTTAGTTATTTTTACGACCTGAATTTTTTTCAAAGTTACAAATCATTAGTTTTCCTTTCAAATCCTTCCTTTAAGCTTGTATAATGTGTGTAACATCCTATGGAAGGTCCGGGGAGTGTCTGGTGTTTGTTCGGAGCTGGGGAGTTTGAGAAATGGGCTTACAGGTAGTGGCACATGGCCTACGCACGATCTGCGCACGGTTTGGGACAAACCGTGCAGCTGCAGACAGGAGCACCTGCAGGAGCGTACGACCATGCGGACCAGGCCACATGGCCATGCTACTTTTGTCTAGGAGGTGGTGAGGTGTGCAGAGTTTGCACACGGTTTGGGTAAACCATGCGCCTAAACCGTCCGACCATGTTCTGGTTGGAATTACCATTTTTCCATTAAATTCTATTTAAGCCTTAAGACTTTTCATTCTTCCTTCCCACAGAATGAACTAGGGGAGGATCACTCCTTTGAGCCAAAAATCTCCATCTCACTCTTTCTCTTGTGGATTCTTCATCCAGAATCCAAATATTGATCTGACGGAAGCATTGGATCGCCCTCAATAAGGATTACCTCACGCACCCCTCTTTCATCTATGAATATTGCCTTCCATCTCGTTATTTTGATGCAGGCTCATATGCCCTATTTCTAGGGCATTGGACTGGAACTCAGATCTCTTCCAACCTACCGTGAATCTGAGGTTGATATCAAGCGATACTATGCCTACAGATCTAAGGTAGGTGGTCACGTGGTTTCTATTTCTGTTTTTCACCTTTTTGAGATATTATCATCATGTTGTGGTTTTTATTTTTCCAATTCCCTTATTTATATTGACTTCTTCATGTCTAGATGACCCGTGTGGTATGAGATTGATGAATCTAACCTTGTTAGGGTGTTTAGATGAGGTGTGGATGAGGATTGGTCAACCATAGGTGATATGCCTCGAGATTTGGACCTTTTTACCTTTGGACATTAATGCTATGTCTTGAATGGGATTTTCCATGTTACGAAAATGAGATGAATCGGTTAGGGGTTGTCTAGGATGAGATATCTAGATCCCGTTGATGAATTGAGAAGTATGTTTTCATTATAATGTGATTGGGAAATTCCATGATTTTCTAATGTGATAGGATATAAGATGGATTTACCTTATATGTTGTGATGTGGATGGTTATGTCTTATTGTGTTGACATGCCTGTGATAATCTGTGTGAGGGAGGGAAGCATTATTACCCCATTCAAGATAGATCTCCATGTGTGGGCGGGAGGCATTCTTACCCCGTGCCAGTTACAGTGCTTGTGGACGAGAGGCATTCATACCTCGTGCCAATGAGGATTATACGTATGTGAGAAGAATGGATGAGAGTCATGCTTACCTAGTTCAAGTGGTAACCTGTATCTATGTAGTTATACCCCTGGTGTTTGTTCAAAATACCATCCATGAGCTGAAGCAGGTAGACCCGCCAGGTGTCCTTCCGGAACTTGAGCGGGAGGGTTGTATATTTCTTTTCTTTACATACTTGCAATTTGTTACACACTATTTTTTGTGAACACCTATTTGGATTACAAGTAGACACTGTTGGTGGTGGCCTACTGAGACATTTCTCACACCCTACCTGAGTGGCCTCCTTGGCACCCGTGTATAGTTTACTGCTACAGGTACTAGTAGAGGAAAATGCATAGATTTAGGTTGTTGATACATGAATGTTCTAGCTAGAGTTCCCGAGCAGAGGACCGAGCTTGGATAGGGATTCTAGTGGACTAATTTTTTTCTCTTTTTTTATTACTGTATATCTTTTATGCCATCTATTTCCATTGTATTGGAATTCCATGAATCCATTTTGTATCAAACACTACCTATGTGGCTTCTGTGTATTTATCAGGGTTTTCCTTACATCTACTGTTTGATTTGTATGTTTCCCTTTTCTCTTGTTTATAAATTAGTTGTGCTTCCTATATTTAATCACTTGCTGCTATACCGCTGTGTAATCTAACATGGGGGTACATTCTCCCCCACTAACTTACCATTACACTCTCACTGCTAATCGGTAGCCCCTGGCCTATGGGGAGATGAGTCAGGTGTCATGTGGCCAACCGGGCTCGAGGCTTGGGATGAGGGGAATCCAGTTTTGGGACATCACAAAGTGGTATCAGAGGTTTCCTTCTTTCTTACATTACAATTTGGAGATGATAGACTTGGATACTGGGAACGATTAGGGACTTAGCCATGAGTCGAGCTTGGGCATCGCGAACCCATGTATGGGGTATGGGCCAAGTTTCCTATTTTGTGTTGTTATTGATTCTGCTATTTACGATTTATACCATTTCACCGTTGGGTGCTTCACAGGTTTTGTGATGTTATTGAGATTTTCAATGTAGGAATTTCGATTTCAGGGTTCGACCTGATGAAATGAGGTTAATTAATTAGAACATGCATCACGATAGACACAATTTGATTAGGCCATACATCTTGCCATACCACATTTAAATTTTCAGAGAGCATTGTCTATTGTTTATTTCCATGCCTTGTTAATATGTGTGCAACTGAGCTAACCCTTACTGAAGGTAGTGAATTGAAAAATGATGTGGTTTTGGTGGGTGTCACTCTTTGGTTCATAAGGTGTATGGGCCCTTATGGATCGTAAAATGACATTCCAACTAAACTAGTCATTTTCTTTAACAGAAATTAAAATACTTGATTAACATAAGTAAATGAGAAATGACATCCATGTGCATGTCATCTTTCATCTCATGATGAGTATGGGCCCTTATGGGCTGGGAAATGCTATATCACTGGATTAAGATAAATTTGAATAGTTACAGGTTTTACTAAGAATTCATATGGGTGTTGATAGGTGATCTTAGGGGTAGGAAGGCTTAATACATGTCCTAGCTTCTAGAGTTCAACCTTTAATTTTTTGATTTATTCTTTTGAGACGTTCGTTTGGAATTTTAGTGCTATGACTCCAAGACGTCCTCGAGTCGCTCGCGCTGAAGGGGGTGACAATCACATTCTTGAGGTGGTGGGACCTGAGCTGCCATTTGATCTTCCTGTCGAGCCACACGTGGCTCTTATTTCTATTCCTGAGATGGGCACTGATGACCAGTTCCGTGAGAGCTTCTTGCACATGATGCAGAGGCTGCAAGGTGTAGTGCGACCTGCCCCGAGTATGGCAGAGTTAACCCGCGAGTTTCGATCGCAACATCCTCCTATATTTACAGGAGATGGAGGACCACTTGCTGTAGAGTCCTGGTTAGAAGCTATTCTGGCCATATTCAAGAACCTTGAGACACCTCCAGAGCGGAGTGTCATGCTCGCAACATATATACTAAGTGGTTCATCTAGGAGGTGGTGTGATGTCATCACCCAGTCGGGACAAAATAGAGATATGATTTGGACTGATTTCTAGACCATCTTCTATGATTATTTCTTTCCCCATACTTTGAGGGTTGACAGAGCTATGGAGGTTATTAATCTGAAGCAAGGGACTATGATAGTCATGGAATATTTATCCCGTTTCACTGAGTTATAACATTTTTCTCCAACACTAGCTGCTGATGATCTCATGGCCACTAGGAGTTTTGAGAATGGGCTATGTTACACCATCCAGTCGCAAGTTAATGTGTTCAGGTTGATGATCGTTTTAGAGACTCTCAATCAGGCTTTGATCACAGAGAGAAATTTGAGAGAATCAGACAGTGTGAACCAGGGAGGTTCGGAACCTAAGGGTTGTAGTGGGTCTTCTTCTAGGAAGAAGCGTCATTTTGAGGAATATAGTGGTGTTAGTGGTGGTCAGACCCTTTTCTCAGGTGGTACTCCTATTTTTCACCAATGTGGGGTGCCAGGACATTTGAGGAGGTTGTGTACTCAAAATCCAGCGGAGTGTAGAGGTTGTGGTAGGTTGGGTCATCTCCACTGTTTCTGCAAGACTTTTCCCATAGGGCCAAGAGATCAGGGATCTGTACCTACTTCAAGATCTAGTGATGGATCAGCAAGATCGCATCAGTCAGGCAGTTGGAATAAGGCCGACTGATCAGGCTGTGGTGGCAGTCGAGGCATAGGTAATCAGGTGTACGACTCTCAGCACTAGCAGGGTGGGTCTACTCAAGGTAGCCAGGCTGTGACTTAGGGCTATAGTACCAACCAGTTGTATGCAGTTGAGCCTACTCCACAAGAGCAGTACGACAGACCATCTACTGTATGAGGTAAGATTCTAGTTGCCTCTATGTTGGTATCTATTTTGTATGACACAGGCGCTTCTCACTCTTTTATATCGGATGCAGTTATTGGACGTTTGGGCCTCGACGTTGAGTCATATCATGGAATGATCACCTTAGATACCCCACTAGGTATCCATTTAGAGGGCATTCATCGTTGTCAAAATATTCCCCTTGGGGTGGGAGGATACCTTTTCATGTGGAACCTGTATGTTCTTGATATGACAAGTTTTGATGTAATAATCGGGATGGACTGGTTGGTTCCCTATAGTGCCCGGATTGACTTCTATTGTCAGAGGGTGGAGTTTACGTCACCATAGAGAGACACACATTTTTATATGGGATAATGGGGTCAGAGTGTGACATGAGAAGGACCGGAACACCAAATTTTATGTGGTGTCATGGCACAGGTTTCCAGTCATTATCTCGATGAGAATGGGTTACAACCCTCTGTTTATCCTATAGTGGTGGAGCATTTTAGTGATGTATTTCCTGATGATTTCTGTAGTCTACCTTTAGTGCAGGAGGTGGAGTTTACTATTTATCTTATACTAGGAGCAGTACCAGTGACCATTCCTCCTTATAGGATGGCACCTAAGGAACTTCTAGAGCTCAAGAGTCAACTGGAGTACCTGGAAGGAAAAGGCTTTATAAGTCCCAATAAGTCTCCTTGGGGATCACCGGTTCTTTTTGCCAAGAAGTCAGATGGTACCATTCGTCTTTTCATGGATTATCATAAATTAAATTAGCTTACTATTAAGAATCGGTATCCTTTAACTCAAATTGACGACCTCTTCGATTAGCTCTAAGGAGAAAAGCTGTTTTCAAAGACAGATTTCAGGTCGGGCGATCACCAAGTGCATGTTAGGACTTCTTACATACCTCTCATGGTGTTCAAGAGCAGGTATGGTCTCTATGAGTACCTAGTTATGGCCTTTGGGATTACGAATGAACATTCAGTGTTTATGGCTCTTATGAATTAGATTTTTTACACATACCTTGATTCTTTTGTGGTTGTATTTGTGGATGATATCTTAGTCTATTCAAGCTCAAGACACGACCATGCAACCCATCTTGAGATCATGCTGAATACACTAAGAGAGCATCATCTTTATTCTAAGATCATTAAATCCCACTTTTGGATAAATAAGGTTCACTTCCTGGGTCAAATTATTTCTGAGTCTTGAGTTTTAGTTGACCTTGAGAAGGTGAGTGCTGTAATTTCTTGTGAGCAGCCCAAGAACGTCTTTGATATCAGGAGTTTCTTGGGGATTGCTGGATATTATAGGCGGTTTATTTAGGACATTTCATGCCTAGAATCACCGCTTACAGCTTTGACCAAAAAGGGGGTGAGATTCGATTGGTCATAACCCTGTGAAGTAGATTTTTAAGAACTGAAGGGCGGACTAACTTCAGCACCGATACTGATCTTGTCGGAGCCAGGAAGAGCTTATAATGTCTTTTGTGTCCTGTCAGGTATCGGGCATGGAGTAGTCTTGATTTAGGACGAGTGAGTTGTTGCATATGGTTCTCATCAGTTAAGGACTCATGAATGCAATTATCCGACGCATGACCTTGAGCTCGCCGCGGTTGTACATGCATTATGCTGTTGGAGACACTATTTGTTGGGAGAGACGTTTGTGGTATACAATAACCACAAAAGCCTCAAATATATCTCCACTCAGCAGGATATAAATCTCTGGCAACACAAGTGGGTCGAGTACCTGCAATCCTTTGATTTCGAACTGGCCTACACTCCTAGGAAAGGAAATTCAGTAGCCGATGCGTTGAGTTGGAAATTCAGTCATAAGTGGTTCGAGAATCTAATGATGAGTGGAAGCTGATGGCCCTATTTTCGAAGATGCACGTTGAGGTTCAGGAGGGTTAGGGTCAAACTGTTCTCTCAGCCTTATCGGTGACATCTAATCTTTTAGAATGGGTCAGGGCTATACAGTTATCAGATCTAGAAGGCCTTGTTCTACGAGAAATTGTCACTAATGATTCCTCTACAGATTGGACAGTGGATGTAGGTGATACTTTACTGTTCCATGGACGTGTATGGGTTTTATCAAACATCAGAGAGGAGATAATGAGGGATTTCCATGCCTCAGCATGGGAAGTTCATCCAGGTAGCACCAAAATGTATCGTGATTTGTGACGACAGTACTGGTGGCCTAACATGAAACAAAAGATAGCCAGTTTTATTACATGTTGTTCCACCTGTCAGTAGGTGAAGGCGGAACATCAGCGTCTGACAGGGATTTTGCAACAGTTGTCCATTCTGAAGTGGAAATGGGACGATGTTTCTATGGACTTTGTAACATGTTTACCTAGACCACCTGATGGAAATGATGCGGTATGGGTTATCATCGACCGTATGACAAAGGTCAGGCATTTCTTACCTGTGTAGGAGACCTTCACGGTTGATGACTTTGTAAGATTGTGTGTCAAGGAAATAGTGCTCTATCATGGAGCTCCTCGTTCTGTTGTCTCAGACAGATATCCTCAATTTACATCATGGTTCTAGTAGGGTTTATAGAATGCCTTAGGTAGGTTGGTACTTTTTAGCATGACCAACCACCCACAGACTGACGGAGAGATCGAACAGACTATACAGGTACTAGAGGATAGGTTAAGTGCTGGTGTTCTCGATTCGGTAAGATCATGGAAGAAACACATTCCTATTGTCGAGTTCAGTTAAAACAATAGCTTCCAGGATACCATTGAGATGCATCCCTATAACGCCTTATATGGTAGGCCTTGTCACTCCCCTTTGTGTCGGCTTGAAGCAAGGGAGGTAGCTGTTCTAGGACAATGTCTTGTATATGATACTACATAGCAGATACAGTTTATTAGGAAGCGTATGCAGACAGCTCAGTCTAGACAACTGTCATATTCTAACAAGCATCGATGACCTCTTAAGTTCGAGGATGGGAACTGGGTTTTCTTGAAGGTCTCACCCAGGTTGGGGAAAAGACGTATATGGAAGCAGGGTAAGCATTCTTCGAGGTTCCTAGGACCCTTTGAGGTAATGAAGCAGATCAGACCAGTAGCTTACCATCTTGCACTTCCGTAGAGATATCAGGCCATGCACGATGTTTTTCATGTATCTCAGCTACGCCAGTACTTTTTAGATCTGACTCGTGTTTTCAGTCAGATGAGGTTGAACTGGATATGAAAGCTTCCTTCGAGGAGTATCTGATTCGAATTGTTGACCGGAGCATGAAGACACTCAGTGGTAGGTCTGTTCCTCTGGTACGGGTTCTATGGAAGCATGGCCGAGTACAGGACGAGACCTAGGAGCAAGAGGCTAATATACATTCTCAATGTCCAGAGCTTTTCATTGATGACACCTCAGTACCCTCGGAAAGCCAACTTGGGGACAAGTTGCTTTAATGAGGGGAGGTTGTAATGACCCGACACATTGAAAAAGGTATGGATTGTTAGTTTTTCTTTCAAATAATTCATTTAAGCCTGTATAATGTGTGTAACATCCTAAGGAAAGTCATGGGAGTGTCTAGGGTTGGTTCGGAGCCCGAGAGTTTGAGAAATGGGCATACAAGCAGTGGCGCATAGCCTGCGCATGGTCTGCGCCCGGTTTGTGATAAACCATGCGGCTGTAGACAAGGTCACCTGTAGGTGCGCATAGCCATGCGGACCAGACCGCACGGCCATGCTGCTTTTGTCTGGGAGGTAGTGAGGTGTTCACGGTGTGGATAATCCATGAACCTAAACCGTGCGACCCTATTCTGGGTGAAATTAATATTTTTCCCTTAATTTCTATTTAAAGATTAAGCCTTTTCTTTCTTCCATCCCACGGATAGAACAAGAGGAGGAGCCCTCCTTTGAGGCAAAAATCTCCCTCTCACTCTTTCTCTTGGGGATTATTTATTCATAATACGAATCTTGATCCGACAGAAGCATTCGATCACCCTCGATAAGGCTTACCTCACACACCCCTCTTTCCTCGGTGAATCTTTCCATCCATCTTGTTATTTTGATGCAGGTTCGTATGCCCTATTTCTAGTGCATTGGATTGAATATCAGATATTTTCCAACCTACTATGAATTTTAGGTCAATATCAAGTGAGCCTATGCCTACAGCTCTAAGGTAGGTGGTCATGTGGTTTCCATTTCGGGTCTTCGCCTTTTTGAGATATTATCATCGTGTCGTGGTTTTTCTTTCACCAAAATCTTTATTTATACTGACTTCTTCATGTCTAGATGACCCGTGTGGTATGAGATTGATGAATATAACCTTGTAAGGGTGTTTAGATGAGGTGTGGACTGGGAGTGGTCAACCATAGGTGATATGCCTTGGGATTTGGCCCCTTTTTGCCTTTAGACCTTAATGCTATGTCTTGAACGAGATTTTCCATGTTAGGAAAATGAGATTACTCAGTTAGAGGTTGGCTAGGATGAGATAGCATGAACCCCTTAATGAATTGAGATGTATGTTTTCCTTATAATGTGATTGGGAAATGCCATGCTTTGCTAATGTGATAGGATTTAAGATGGATTTTCCTTATATATTGTGATGTGAATGGTTACGTATTACTATGTTGACATGCCTGGGATAATCCGTGTGTGGGAGGGAGGCATTCTTACCCCATGCCAGATAAATCTCCATGTGTGGGCGGGATGTATTATTAACCCATTCCAGCTATAGTGCTTGTCGACGAGGGGAATTCTTACCTCATGCCAATGAGGATTATAGAGATGTGAGAAGCATGGATGAGAGGCATGCTTAACTTGTGCTAGTGATTAACTACATCTATGTACTTATACCCCTGGTGTTTGTTCAAAATAACAGCCAAGAGAAGAAGTAGGTAGACCTTCCAGGTGTCCTTCCGAAACCTGAGCAGGAGGGTTGTTTATTTCATTGCTTTACTTACTTGCAGTTTGCTACACACTGTTTATTTTGCGAACACCTATTTGGATTACACGTATACACCATTGGTGGTGGCCTACTGAGACTTGTCTCACAGCCTACCAAGGTGGCCTCCTTGTCACTCGTGTATACTTACTGCTTCAAATACTAGTATGGGCAAAGGCCCAGCTTCAGGTTGTTGATACAGGTATGTTCTAGCTAGAGTTCCAGAGTAGAGGAGAAAGCTTGTCTAGGGATTCTCTTGGACTACTTTTGTTCTCTTTTTTGTATTAATGTATATCATGTATGCTATCTATTTCCATTGTATCACCTTCCCATGCATCTATTTGGTATCACACACAGCATATGTGGATTTTTTGTTTTTATCATGGTTTTCCTTACTTCTGTTGTTTGGTTTGTATGTTTCCCTTTTTCTCATATTTATCCATTAGTTGTGCTTATGCTATTTAATTACTTGCTGCAATACCACTGTGTACTCTAACATGGGGGTATAGTCTCCCCACTGACTTACCATTAAACCCTCACTGCTATTCGGCAGCCCCGGGCCTATGGGGAGACGATCCAAGGGTCATGTGGCCAACCGGGCTCAGGGCTCGGGTTGAAGGGCAGTCGGGTCCAGGACGTCACATTTATTTTTATAGCACTATAAATAAATTTGAATACATCTCCCTCAAGTATACAATGGGGAAAATTAAATTTATAGTGCATTATCAAAGAAAGTAATTATGGATGCTAACTCTGTGTGGCCATTTTTATTTATATAATTCTATATTCTTTTATTTATTGGGGAAAATTTAAGGGATTTTTAAACCTACTTATACAATCATCCATTATAATATCACTACTTAATATTATAAATAAACATCATGTATTAGGATTTCCTAGTACCTACCCCTTTTCAAATGATGATAATGATGATTATTGTTATTATGGAATATGGGTTAAGGATAGAGGATTGGGAGAGATTTCCAGAGTGTGTCCCTAAAAATTATAAAAGGCGTTGATTCTATTGATCATGGTTTTAAAATCCACAAATAAAATGTTCAAAAATTCTATAAACTGATTTATATTAGGGGAAACAAATTTGTGGATGGAGAATTACTCCGATAAAAAAATATAGATTGTAGAAATATTTTTCAATACATTATAGAAAATGATAAGGGTGTAATAATAAGTAACATAAATTAATATGAGTTATTTCCAATCTGGAATCCATTTATAAGCATCTAAAAATATATTAAAACTCAATTATCAATATAGTTATTATTTATAAAGGGGAGAAGCCATATAAATTTATAGATATTTCTAAAAAAGTCTCAAATTTATGATGATTTAGTTATGGATAATGATAACAATATAAAGAGGACATTAGCATATTATATTTTCATCAAATGAAATTAAGAAGAAATATTTGGTTTTGGTTCCCTTATGTTGAATCCTGGAACATTATACTTATTAATCCTTATTTATCAGAGTGATGTTTCCCTGAGTATTTTTTCTAGATTATAACATATTTATTTTCACATTACTATTAATAACCATATTTTGTGGATTTTTTATGAATATATATACCATAATGAAAAATATATATATATATAATAAACTCTTATCTGTTTAGTAGGATATTCTCCAGTTTTTGATGGTGGAATTCAACAAAAATTTGGGCCATCATGAAAAAATAAGAAATTTTCACAATAAAGTTTCCAATGATAAATTTAGAAGGTATATTAAGAATTATATTCTATATGATGCCCAAGTTAGTTGTTTTAAATTCACATTCACCATAAATTTTATGAATGGAAGATATCGATTTAAATCAGATTGCATGTTTATGTCTTTGTTGGGGGATAACTCTTCTTATCAGATTAATTGTAATTATCACCCTAATATGAATTCATATAAAAATAAAATTATTTATTAATTTATTTATCCAAAACAATTTTAACCCTTACCATATAGGTTCAAAAATGTTTTAATTAATTTTTATGATTTTCATTATATTGTAAATAATAAATTATTTAATCTTGGTACAGGTAATTCCTTATAAATACTATCATAAAATTTAATGTGAATCAATCTTTCTGTTTGGGTTTGAAGTCAATAAAATAAAAAACTCATGATGTTAATATTTAAGAGAGAGGGAGATGGGAAATAAATTTTATTTGACAATCAAGGAGTACTGTTATCTACAGTAGATGATAGAGGGAGATGGGAAATAAATTTTATTTGAAATATATGTATATGTAAAATAAGATAAAATTTTAAATATCATCTATCATTATCGATGGATCAACTTACTCTAATGATCATGATATTAAATGTTCTCTTCTTAATTATTTTAATTTCATTATGATGGAAAAACTTATATGTAATAAAACATATTTTTTTTTATTTTTTCACTGAATTAATTAGTCCATTTTTTTAAAAACTATTTTTTCATTCCATGATTTGGATTCAGTCAAAAATTACATATTCTTTATTAATTTTGAAATCATTGTATCCCTTGATATATTTTCTAATAAATTTTCATGCCCTTTTGGGATAATTTTAATTAAGATATATTTAATGCTTTAAAATAATGCTTCTGTAATTTCATTCTTTATAGAAGTGTTAATTATTAGTTTATCATTATCAATTAAATTTTAGAGAATTAAATTGTTATTAAATACATTAGACAATTTTATTTTTCCAAAAATTATATAATATTATTGGGAATGTGTTATCCTTAATACTGGGATATATTTCTTATGAACTAGATTCAAACATTTAATTTGATTTTATTAATGGACGGAAGATTACATATTTTATATGCATTACCAAAAAAAATATAAAACTCTATTAGAGGTAATAAAAAATGGTTCTTTTTCCATTAATATTGACATCGAAAAATCTGTTAATACCATAAAATTAAGATTTACCTTCTATATTTTTGAAATTTTTGGGTTATCTTCAAGATTAATACATATCATTGACCATATTATTAGTATTAAATTATCATCCATCCATATTAATGTATCATCTTGATGTCACTTTAGTTGTTATCATGGGATAAGACAATGTGATTCACTGTTAACTCTTATTTTTTGGATAGTCCATTACTATATAATTTTATATTTATTAATATTGTTAATAAAATAATTATACATTTTATCAAGGATTCCATGAAAATTCCTATTAAAACAAATACCATTTATGTTGGATATAATATTATTTTGTGTGAGATTGATAATTCCACTTTTATAGCTATCATAAATATTATAGACCCTTATGAATAAATTTTTGGTTAGATTAACAATGTGAAAAATTTTCAATTATATTTGGTAAATAATTTTAATATTATATAAGGTAACATTTCACACATACTATTAATATTAAAAAATGTTCAATATACTTTAATTTTCCCAGTATAACTCTATTTTGGAGAAGGGTCATAGATTTATATTCAAATTCTATTACATCAGAAACAACTAGTCAATTTTAATCAAAATTTAAATTTATATCCCTAGTAGGTAGGTTCAATGTTATAAATGTATTAATTAAATGACAATTTTTTTATGTGTTACTGATTAAAAAATGTTCAATGAGTTTCTTAATAAAACTTATAACATCAGATAAAACAATTTCTATAGACTATAAGAATTCATGAATGAAAGATCATAATGGGTTTTTTGATGTATTTTCTAAAACCACTTGACATGAGTGGAATTAGTGTAAATGAACTATAATTTTTAAACCCTATCTTCATATCACTTTCGGTATGGTGTAACTTGATAATTAAAAATAAATCTAATTCATTTCTTAGAAAAAAATTTATTTCTAGATTTATGAATAATAATTGGTTTTATGTTGAATTTTTTTTCTTTGCTACTCTCATTGAAACCTTTTATTAGATGATTCCTTATAAAAAATGGTTGTTCTCAAAAAAATTCAATACATAATGTATTAAGTACTAGTTGGCCTGATGGTTCCATAAATGAGAAGTTCCTAATTCTATTGGCCTTATATAAATTTTCTATCTTCATTTATATATCCCATAATAAATATATTTATCATTATATTACTATTGATATTATTATTTACATAAAAATAACATTATTGATATTCATATTGAATTTTTAAAACTTGACAACACAAGACACATTCTAATGAATATGGTGTAACTATTTTTGTTCCTAAGTCATGATGAAATTAAAAAATGGATGAAATGGATTTTTTTATTATTCAAATAATTTTATTATATTTTGTAGAATATTATTCCAAATAATAATCACTAATAAAAAAAATTAAACGGGGGGTTCCTACCTAACCTATGTTTTTTTAACGTGTACACCATTAAATTTATTTAAACCTTTTCATTGAATGTACCTTTGAAAAGTCAATATGGAGTTATTTTAATGGTTTAACTCGTCATTGTTTTCAATATTATTATGATTTTAATGATTTTGTGCGCACTCTTATTACCTATTCCTTCAGTAATAAGATATAAACTTGTATAATTATTTCCATTAGAACTAGAATTTACTATATTTGGAAATAAAAAAAACTCCTAAATGTTTGAAGGTTACCTATATTCTCTTAAAAATAAACTTGAAAATATTAATAAAGACATTAAATTCGAAGTAAGATTATAAAATGGATATATTAAATGTTACAATCATGATATATTGATAGTTTTTCATTTTTAAATTCAATTAATTCATTAAAGGTATCCTTCCTATAATTATATACACTAGATTCATCCCATACCATATTAGATCATTGTTAATACTGATGGAGGGATTGAATAAGTACAATAAGATATTTGTGGAAGGATAATATTTCACAACTTGTCAAAATTTTACTAGAGAATCATTTTCTAATACTCTTGGTTAAATTCTTTTGAAGCTAAACCATATAAAATTATATTTCTCATGAGGCATGTTAATTTTTTTATATTTCATTTGTAATATAATTCAATATAATCATATTATTGATTTTATTAATTTAAGGTATAGTATATTATGATGTATAATTTAAAAATAATGGATTGAGATTTTGATGTTTATAGATAAAATTTTCTTGAGAAGATTCTATATTCAACATGAAGGAAATATGGTGGTGGATGCATTAGAAAAAAAAGAATATGAACAAATGAAAAAATGATGGATATTTAATATTTATGATTAATTCAGGAATTTTCATTTTTTGAGTGGTAATGGTGAGACTTTTAATCTACTATATAAAAACTCATTGTGACCTCCATCATTTTATATTTTAATTATGTAAAATTTCTATTTATGATCACTTTGATCATGACCCAATATATATTTTATTAAAATAGAAACAAAAACAATAATGACTATCATAGACATGGGTCAATCTAATTGTTTTAATTAACATTCATGTTTGGAAGTAGAACAATATGTTGGGATTATTTCTATTTCACTATATTATTACCAATATAATAAGTAATTTTTACATAGAGAAATATCTTGAGTGAAAAAACTTATTTATACGGGGTTGATAGGAGAAAGTAATTATGAACTATTATACATCATAGGGTTGGCGGGAGAAGGGGTCTCTGATTATTTTTATTTTCATATACAACCAAGATAATAATTAATGAAATAATAATTATTATTTCTAAAAATAGAGGATAATAAGAAATATTATCATAATCCATTATATATTGTATTATTATTATTAATATATATATATATATATAAATATCTTAGATTACATTTCCTGTCAGTTTTTGAGAACATTGTTGAGTTATAATGTTACAAATAATTTCTCAACTAACCTAAGAATTGTTATTATTTAAATACTTATTAATATTTTTTATATAAGTTGTAATTCAGTGACACATTATTATTTCATGTAATTTAATTACTAAATTTATATTATTTTTATATTTCATGTTCTTTTATGTTGATTTTAGATTACTTGTAATGAATAAAAACAATGGTATGCCTAATCATTACATTATACTGTATAGTTGGATTCGTTATTGAAATATTTTTGTGTGTTGAAAACTGAACCATTACATGCTTTTTATGGGAATACACATTTTATTTATTAACAATGATGACAAGTTTGATATTATATTCATTGAATCATTTTAAGGGTCTAAAAACTTGAAAATTTTCGAAAATGATGATTATATAGATCCTATATCACCTAATTTTAGTCACCATGTTTTACCAATACCATATAGATAACTTTATAATTGATCAATATTTTATACTCAATGTCTTAGTATGTTATATATAACTTGATTTCAATTTATAATGTGTTTATTTTACATTATTTTATTTTTTAACTAGTGATTCAATATTATTTTATATGATTTCTCTAATCAATACAATCAAATAATGAAAATTATCTAATATTAAATAAATATTATAACTTTGTAAGCTAATCCACTACTCCCTAGATAACATCATACCTATATGGTAATCACGTTAATCCAACCATGAAGTCTGTTTTAAAATAGTGATATTTTTATCTATTTCTTTGTCTATTACAGAACACAAAAAATAGAAAATAATATCATGGTACATTATCAATTTCCTAGGATGAAAGATTAAATATTAAATATGAAAAGGTTTTAAAACTTATTCCATTGAATATTGGTAACCAATATTATATTCTTTATATAGATTGAAAAGAAAGTTTCTAGTGTCTAACCATTAGTTGTTTATCTTCCATTTTATTTTTTTAGCTATCCTCTAAAACTAAATATTATAATTTATCCCCCTTCACCTAATATTAAATCATGTATGTTAGATATTTATGATACTACAACATATATTATTTTTTATAATCTACATATAGATAAATGTTTTCCAACATTACCCTAAAAACCATTATTTTTCTATTCTTAGATAAATTCATTGTGAGATTTTTGATTCAAGGAATCCTCTATTACATTCCACTTTTCTAGTGTATAAATAAATTGAAATAAATTTTTAAATATATTCAGCCTATTTTTATCTCAAAATTTCAAATCACACTAAGATATAGTATACTTCAAGACATTGTGATCTAAATACATTGAGAACTTTTCACTAAATTGGTAATGTATTCAAATATTTAAACATACCTAACTATAAAAAATTCCAATTTATGAGTAAGTTATTTATTATCATGTGGTCATAATTATAACAATATATATATAACACCACATTATCAACATTCAGAATGTGCAATATAAAACTACTTTAGTATCATTTTATTACACCCAATATATATAATTAAATATAAGAAATATGTGTATTGGGGTTGTGTTAAGTCTTATGTTATGTTCATAAAAATCTTGATATAACTTTTCATTCCACAATAACTTTATACCCATCATGGTTAAATATTTCATAAGTGATTCTAATGTTGAGAAATCCAAAATAAAACATATATAATATCCAACTAATCTTAGAAAGATTAAAATGTAAAAAATATTATGAGTCATTCGAAAGACATTGTTTCCTTTAAGTTCTCATTGTCTACTAATATTATTATTTTAAATTGAACATAGAATAAGGATTTAATTTCTTGAATTCAGAATCAAAATTTATAAAAAAACTAATAAAACTTGTGTTTCCTTATGGTTTTTTTAAAAATAACTATCCCATTGACGATCTTATTATGATCTTGAATAAATTAATATTTATTCCAAAAACCTATAAAAAGAGGAAATTGTATTTATGGAACATACAATTTATTTATATTTGATATACTAATTTATGATTTTCTTCTTCAAATTTTTCATAGAACCAATTTATAATGGTTGGTGGTTAATAATATATGATAAAAAATGAATTGAATACATTCCATTGAAAATAAGAGGTCGTGCAGACAACTTATTAAAACATAGAGCTTAGTGTCTTGTCCGTGACTCTCTTATAGAGTTATGAATATTTTTGTGAATCCTTGTATATATAAATACTAGTTTTTTTACATCACTCACTTCTATAAGATGTCAAATAACCTTTAAAAATTATTTGACTAATTAGAATACCATGCATATACATTGTCTAAATTAAATCATCACATACATAGGGTAAAAGTCATCTTATATTGTTTCATGAGGATATATAGATATATAAAATAATAATTTATTTTAATATTATTTCAGTGTTATAATATAAGTTTTTTAGCAGATGTAATTACCTCTCCATTGTATGTTTTTAATATATATCATAAAAACTAGTGTTAAAATATTTATTTGAAATAAGATTCGATGCTTTCAATTTTAGTGATTTTCATATCTATTGTCTAAAGTTACCTATAACATCCATCATATAAATAAATTATGTTATATGTGAATTATTATAGATTTTTTTAAACATTTATAGTAAAAATAAATACCTTTAAATAATAATCATGTTAAAAACTCAAAAAATGTAGAAAACAAATGAAAACAATAAAAATAGACTCAATTATTTGATTTATTTTCCTTTATTGTTTCATTTTCCTCCAAATCAAAATATATTTTCACTAACATTATTCTTCACTACAAGGAAAAACTCAACTGGAAATTTAAATTCTCCCTGTGAATATCATATGTAATATTTATCATTTCCTATAAATCTAAATGTATCATTTTACAAAATCATCCAATGTTTATATCTATAAAGAAAATAGCTCATAAAAAAACTAAATAATGAGAGGATAATTATGAATTACATTTTAAAATTATTTTAATAAAGAACTTCTATAATAAAGAAGGGGTTTAAAGGAAAAGGTGTAGATGTAGAATCTAAAAAGTGGGAGAAAAAAGTTATACAACGTATTGAAAATTGTGTTCCAGTGGCATGATAATTTTTTAGGTAGAGATTTAAAAATTAAAAGGGTGTGTAGTGAAAAAAATGAACATTCATGTGATGTGAAATTGTAATATTAACATTGTTTAATATATACTAGCTATCACAAAAAAATGTTGAAAATGGTTTAAACAATGTTTATTTGTATAATTAAGGGTATAGGTTTTGATTTGATAAATTATTTATATTAATAACCAATGATAAAATCCTTTATTATTATATATATATATATTTATATTTAATATTAAAAACCACATTTAAAGGGGCTATAACATCAATTATTTGAATAAAGATGTTGAAATAGATTTTAAAATTAGCTATTATATAGGGGTTGATAAAACCCAAATGTGAATTTTATTATTTATACTTGTGTATGTGTGAAAGTTCTACTATTTAATGAAAAATAACATTAAAACCTAGAGTATTACACAATCATGGAAGGATGTTGAATATGTCGTCTTTCATCCAGTGAGATTAAGGGTTTTTAGGATCTTCTCTATCTGATTGAATTGATTTATAGTTTGAAATGGGATTTTATGGGTTATTAGATTTTAAATAATATATTGAACTGTTTGATTAACTGAAATGGAAAGATATTGGTTTTTATAAATCACCAGTGGGTTGAAATCTTGGTTCATCACAAATAAAAATAAATTAAGGGTCATTATATGTTTTTTCCATCCAAAAAGGCATAAAGGGTTTTATAGATTTTAATTTCATCCAAGATGTGTTATGTGTTTGGGAGGGTTTTTACGAGCTCATAACCATAGAATTAATGTTTTTATAGATCATAACATGGGAGGAAATTTCTTTATAAAGGTATCCCTTTTGAGGTATATCAATAAATAGGGGTTTTCAAGGATGTTTCAACCTATCCTGAAAGAATAAATGGTTTTGAAAAGTTTGAATCTTTGTTAGAGTTAGAACTGATAATGTGAGATGAGCTTCCTATGAATCACCAAAAGAGGAATCAAAACCCACATACTTGGATTCCATTTAAGGAGGAATATTGTACCATTTAAGGTCTCATTATGAGAACCCTTGTGGTTCCATTTATGGTTATTCATCCATAACTATGGTTTTACCTTTTATGCTCTTGTTCCTAGGAACAATGTGTCCTAATTTTAATGGTCATGTGACTAAGATGATTTAAAAAAAAATTAAATTCTTGAGGAAAGGACGAGTTTTTGAAAATTATGATTAATAGTTTGGTTTTAGATATATATATATGGGAAACAATTTTTTATGGAATCTTATATTGAGTTAGATATCAAATTTCATTCATCTTGTATATATCTGTAACAATATAGGAAGAAAAAAATGACTAGACACATGGGTCAAGTTTAATGGTGTAAAGAATGTTAGGGATTACACTGTATTGAAAACACCCTTGAATGGACCTATCATCTACTAGTAATTTGACATGAGGGGTTCATGTCGAGACACATCTATCTATGGTGTATCTAGAAGAAAATACCAAGGAATAGATCAGATCAAAACTATATTTACATAATTTTTTGACCAATTGTAAATGAGAATCTAAAAATATGTTTGAGAGATTAAGATACTATTTAAAACGTATGATATGAGTGGATTCATCCAAGAGTATATCCATTACAAATTGAAGGATTTGAATCTTCATTGACATTTAAATGCATAATTTTGTATAACCTATGGGTTAAATCGATTAGGGAAGAAAAAGGTGGTAAATATTTGGAAAAACTATTGAGATTTATAATAAAAAATACATGATCAAGATTCCCCCATGATAGTGATAAATGTCATGATCGCGTATATCAATTAGACATGGTGATAGTTGGGGTACAATTTTTATTTCATATTTTTACTTGGATGAAATAATTCTAATAGTATATCATGATCTAGTATGGTAAAATGATTGAATTTTTCCATAATAGATGACCTAGGTGAATGTGTATCATGTAGGAGTTCATATTTCAATAACTACAAACGATTTCGAGGAAAGGTTTGTAACATTATAATAATCGACATAGAGTTCTCCTCAATCCAAGGGAGATTAATGGGGGGAAATTGGTCACATACCTTTGATAAGAGATAACAAATTCATATGTGAATGTTTCAGTACAGGGTGTGAGTGTAACATCCATAATTTTTTAATGTGTTATAATTTCAATGTATATTTGAATTTTTAGTTTGGAGGGTGGTACAAAAATTTAATGGGATTAAAATATTAATTTATAGAATTAAAATTATTTATTTCTCTATTATTTCAAGGGGATTTGGGACAAATAATTGTCTTGGAGGTCATGTTTGGTATAGAGAACATCGTTATTTGAGAGCCAAGGACTGGGAGATAAAGCAGTTGGTGAATGGATAGAAAAAATATGACCTAACCACGCTTCCAAAATAGTGGTGCCATTTTGAACTGGATCACGGTTAGAACAAACCATGAGAGATTGATTGTAAACCATTTATGGGAAATATTATATAATTTACAGGGTGTAAAATGGATACACATGGTTTGAATAATATTTCCCCTTATTGGGTGATGTGGGTTACCCTTTGGATAGTGGCACCACACAGTTCGCCGAACCAGGTAGCCTAACTATGTGGCCCATTAAAGGGCATAAAATTACTATTTTCTATATCTATCTTTAACACTTATTCTATTATTTTTGTTCTCCCATTTCATGTGCCTACTCCAGCTATAGGTTCCCCCTTCCCTCTCTTGCAGGATTTGAAAAATCTTCTTTATTTGGGATCAGATTCGTGTTCCATCTATTGTGTTGTATTGCTACCAGCAATGCTACTTGTCCTCTTGGTTCATTTATTTTTTATCTAATTATTTGTAATAATATTTGAATCAATTAACCTTTTTCATATTTCTATTTTATTAAGATTCTTCATATCCTTCAATTTTATCTTGGAATAGAGGTCGTTATTCAACAACTGAGAACATACACGCATAAGGTAGGCGGTGTATAGCTTTATTTTCATTTTTACAGATGTTATGGGATACATGAGTGGGGTACTCAAGGTGTGACCCTTTAAAATTAATTCTTTCTATTAAATCATTATAATATTATTATAAGAATATGAAAATATGAAATTCCATTTCTATTTAAATGTGTTTATCCTATAATTTCTTGGCATTAGTGATATGGTGTTTTTTGTTGGTTTTGAAAGTTGTGTTGGTTGTTGCAATTTAATTGTAAATATTTAGTAATTATTATATTTGTTCCAAGTTATCATTATGGGAATGAACTAGAGTATTTGGGGTGGTTCTGATCACTGAGATTGAGATTATGTGGTTTTTCTAGACGAGGAAATTGCCCGAGATATATGGAATGGTTTCAACTATCTAAATTGAGGTAATGTCATCGTCTGATTGAGGAAGATGGTTATGACTATACCGTAATAGAGAAATTTCATACACATGTGGAAATGGATTTACATTGGATAGTGTGTCATAGGTATTCATATTTATTTCCACTCACTAAGATTGGTTGATAGAACTATTGGTGTCATGTGATAAAATTAAAGGAATCTTTGAGGTGGTGTTTAACACTCGCTTTGGGTAGATGGATTCATAACTTTAACGGAATATATGATGATGATAAACATTAGTTATAGAGGATTTTCACAATTTTAAAGAAACTAGTGATGTTATGTGAGTCTATACAATAGGGGATGAGGCTATCCAAATAGGTTTTGGCTGATGGGATAGGTTTATATAAGCAAGGATATCACCATGCCTTAATTTCAGGTAGCTGAGTCGACAATGGATAATTATTTATGGAAGGACAAACTTCACCATTCCTTGGTCCCTCAGGATGTTGTGCCAATGATGGTGGTAAAAGAAAACGTTTGAGGTAATTGTAACATAACATTTGGTAATTTCATTGGGAAACAATTTAATTGTTGTGGGATATATATATATATATATATGAGATGATGATTGGAATGATCTTCCATGTGACACCTTATGGGTGAAAATCATGGGCACTCAGGATGTGACTGATCATGGATACATCATTCTATTTCTGGGGTTGGAAAAAGTGGATAAACATTCAATTGTGTCTATTAAGAATAAGTGAAGAGGGACATGTATTTTTTTTGTGAGTTGATTCTATTTATTTGTACATGGATAGACAAGTGTAAAATAGATTTAAGTGAGGAACATGTTGGTGGTGGCCTACGAGTTTCATTCTCACACAAATATAGACCCATTGTAAAACTTAAAAACTTACTGTCTTTATGATCTAGTAATGGATTGAGTTTGTGCACTTAAACATAGTGATTAGGGATATACAGGTGTGTGGGATGTGTGGAAGACAGACCACAATGTTTCTATTATATTGAGTTGAAGACAATTTTGTGTTTTCGATTACAATTTTATGTAATCCACCTACGGGAAATCATTCAGGTTCTGTATGACTATTATTATATGTGTACACTATATCTGATATGTATGACTATTTATTTTCCCTCATTATTTCTATTGTTTATTATTTCTTCATTTTAGGTTTAACATTTCTTTAACAAAGATGGAATTACACAACTATTAGTATTATTATAAATAGATGGTATAGTCTACCAAATTCATCTAATTATACCTTTTTTCTAGTCAATAGAATTTGGTGTATGTGGACGCATGCCTATGTCCCGGTGGACCTCTTTCTTGGAGCACATGTTATGTGGCTCCCTATGTTACACCCATTTTTTTTCTTTTCATGTCTTGGTTTTGATTCGATTAATTGGAAATCCTGATCATTTTATTGGGTTTTGGTTGAGATTTATTTTGATTTTGGAACTGCCAAATATTTATAATCATCATACCATTGATTCCCTATAGCTTGTTTATGAGTCTTGGAGAAAAAGGTGGTCACTTTATGATTTGGGCCAACCGCGAGCCCATTTCTAAATTTAAAAACCGAATTTGATTCTTTGATAAATCCTTTAGTTTTCAAAATTTTTCACACATTCCACTTCCCACATGGATTCCAGTGACATATTCAAACCTGAAAATCCTTTTTCCATTTATAAATTCTAAACCATGGTGAATTTGGGCTATTTATTCGGGTATTGGGCTAGCTCGTGGGTCCATTTCCAGATCTAAAAAAATAATTTGTTTCTTTTATGTCATACTCATTGTTTTATAATATTCAGTGATTACACCTCCGAATCGCGTCCAAGATCCCTAAAATAACTTACATGCTCCATTTTTTCTTTTTTGGATCTCATATTAGTCTTAGATTAAGGAAAAACGTCTCAATATTTCTCAAATCATCCAGATTTTCCAAAGATAATTTGTCTCACTAATAAATCATTAAATTAATACTCTTTTAGACAAAAATCTTCTTTAACTTGTTCTTAAAGACCTTATAATACTCTCAAAAGAGTTTCAATACATTCCCTTTCCTACGAGGGTGTAGATCTAAGGGAAGAAGAAGATTTTTCTAGTTTCCAAGGTGTGATTCCTTCACATTTCTCCTCCCTCTTCGCACTCCATTCATTATTTCTTTGTTTTGTATTCTCATATAGTCATGATATACCTACTGTTATGTTATACCATTATTTTTAGGGTTTTTTTTGGGTTTGGTCATCCGAGGTTTAGGGTTTATAAACCCGCAGATGGTGATATCGGGTGTGCGTTTCCATTACACCAAGGATTTGAGGGAGGGTATCCCTTGAATTTTTTTATCATTTATGTTTCATCATTTTAATATTTTAATAACATAATATATATGTTTATTATTGTATTTATACCTTTAGATAATTTTATTATACTGAAAAACGTTTTATAAGCCTTGATTTGTGAAAGGTAGTGGTGTTCTTTCCTAAAAGGGAACACCATGTGTTTGTTGAAATGTTCTGTTATCTTTCGCACCTGGTTTGTGAGGTTTAGAACTAGTTTTATGGTATTTTTCACATTTTACAATATCTTGAATAAAATATTCCATGCAATTGGAGTTTTATTCCTTGTCAAGTGGTTAAAATAAACTGTTCTGTTTAAAAGTGTATGTCATGTGTTCGGTAAATTGCCCAGTTGGCATTTATGTGTTATGTGTGATTAAAATATTATTTGTTTGCATTTACAAATTCATTTTAAGAATTAAAAATTGTATTTTTTGGACCTTCTATGTCTTTCTAATGTGTATTTGGTTTTACAAAAAAATGGGTTTGGGTTTACAAAATGTTTTGGCCTAAGTTGCCAGAAAATAGCATGTTTCACATCCTTATGAAAATAGATGTGTTTTGAATATTTAACATGAGTGTTTTAAGGGATTTATTAAAGTTTCTTTCAACATTAAATGGTTTCTATACACCTCATTATTAAAAGTAAAATTCATTCCTGTGTTAAATGTAATTTTTGAGAAAGGCTTAAAGGCCCATTTGGTGTTTTTTTCTTATAAAAATGGTTTCTATGTGTATTTCATGTTCTATCATTTGGGGACATTTTAGGGTTCATGAAATTAATTTATTAATAGGTTTTGGGGCTTAAAAATCTGGTTTGATATGGTATTTTTGGGTTTTTGGCCAAAACAGAGATTTTTTGAATGGTTTTTATGTTCAAGGCCTCGTTATACTTCTTGAAATAGTTTTATGAAAATTTTTGTGGTTTATTGATCTATGAATGAAATGTGAGACATATGTGTGGCATATTTGATTTTTTATGATTTTTAAATGGAATAATCATGAAAAAAGGTATTTTATAGATGTGTAACTTTTTTGAGAACCAAAAGGGAAAACCTAGGTATCTAGGTGGACAGACATGTACTAGTATGCAAGTGATCTGAAGGGGTTTTGTCCATGTTTCATGTAGAAAGTTTGACGATGACAACACTAACTAAACAATGAGGATGATGATGTTGGGGACAACTAGGTTATGTATGATTCTCATAATAGTGGCCATGTTCACGATTATGGATATTCTATATGGTTACTTTTACACAGAGATATGAGGTACTTGGGGCCCACAACGAACTAGTGCCTAGGGGTGTTCCCAAGACTTATGACCATTGGCTATTTTGTACTCACCATTTCCATAATGTTTTCTTAGTTGGTAAATTCAGTAGCTTGTGTGTTTATTTAAAATTTTACCTTCTTTCAAGCGGCCATCTTGAAATCTATTTTCATTTTGAAGTTGTACCTCTTTGAAAAATTATTACTTGCAATCCTGTTTATAAAACATGAAAGTTTTTGTATGATAATTATTAGAGCATGGAACCACAATTTAAAAACATACATTTATATGTTGTATTTAAAATTTAAAATATATGTTTCTTTTATTTTAAAGGACATCCATTGGGAATATAATATCAGGAGATCCTACTGAGTTTTAATACTCGTGACTATAGTCTTGTTCTGTTTTTAGCCCTTGTGCAGGTTTTCAATTGAGTTCAATCACCTTGGGTGAAATGTGAAAATTGTGTTGGAGAGTGAATAGTGGGGTCACATGGAGTTAGTTTGTTGTCAGGTTTTTTCAGTTGAATTTTCGGTTTAGTTGTACTTTTGGTTTCTTGTACAAATAATGTTCAGTTTAATTTTTTATGTAAATGTATTTTGGGCTGTCTATTTCTTTGCGCTGTTTGTTTGATTGTTTATATTTTGGAGAAGTCATTCCCTTATATACTTTAGTTATTCTCCCAGTGCATGTCTCCATCCTTGGGAGATCAAGAACGCCTCTCAGGACTTGTCGCGAGCTGGCATGGGTAACCGATTCAGGGTCGACTTAGGCTGGTTCATGACGAAATAGTATCAGAGGTGATCGGCTCTTACTATACCATTATTGTTAGAGAGAACTTGTTATTTTGGGATATCATGGTAGATGGAGTAGGATTTTTGGGACTGGATGAGTTAGTGTGGGAAGAGCTTTGTGAAATCTTTCTCTTTCTTATTCTCAAGTTTTCATGGGAAGTCCAGTTTTATTAGTGTCATTTGTTCTTGTTGATTGTTTGGTGTTGGGATATGACAAGGGGAATTTAACTAATTGCCTTTTTTACCTAATAGGGACTGTAAAGACATGTGGGGACTAGGAATAGTCCTTATAAGTCACTATGTGTAGGTGTGGTGTTTGAAATATGGCCACCAACCATATGGTCAAGTCACCCACCGACAGTAGTTCCCTTTTGTGGGTCCCTTGGACCTGTCTTAAATTATGAATTTTTGTTTTGAAAATCCTTATGTTAGAATTGTGTAAAATGGGTTTTAAAGGAATCATTGGATTTTGGAACATGAAAAAATGGGTATTCAAAAATTAAATATAATGATTGTTTTGAAAGGTTGTGTTTTCATGAAAAAATTTTTTAGGAGGAAGTGAAAATGATTTAACGAGAATGGATTGTCTCTAATCTAAACTTGTGGTTTGTTGTAATAGAATATTTTGTAATTGTGAATCATTTTAAGGTTATTCTAAATCATGGATTTAAATGGGGTGTTTTGGTATGTGGAAAAGTGATTGAATATGATTAATTGGTTTTGTAAATTAGTTTTGAGTGGTTGGTGTTTTCCTTGAAAGGGTATTAGTCTCAATGGATATAGAATTATGAAAATATACCTTACTTAATTTTACAAAATGGGAAGTGGTTGTTTGGAGTATCTTATTTGTTTTGAATGTTGTAAAAATGAAAAGGGGTAGGTTTTTAAGAAAATGGTTATTGATGAAGTGTGGTTTTTTTTGTGAAATCTGAAAACTATTTTGAATTGGTGGTTAGTGTTCATTTGGAAGGTACATGATTTCTGGAATGATGTAATTTAATTTTAGCCTTTCATGTTTTCATGGGTGTTCACATGCATGGTTTTATTTATATCTAGAAGGAGTGCCTATAAAGAATGGTGGTTGGGTTTTTGGGGTGACATGGAAGTGTGAATGTGTGTGAGACTGGATAAAACACCATTTGTGAATGTGGAAATCCACCAGGTTAGATAGTTTTTTTATAAATAGTTTTGAGCTGAAACATTATGGAATATGTTTATAATCTAATGGATATCTGGCTAGTTTTATCTATGTCTTATATGATTTGTTTATTCAGTATGCCTAATTGTGATATGGAAGTCACAATCTTGTTGTGTCGTGAGATGAGATATTGTCGGTGTCTCAGTTTTGTAGTAATTTTCAATGGTTTTCTAAAGATGTGTTGGATGTTGTTATGTGGCCATGGATAGTTCTCCCAGGGGAAACCTTCCTATTGATCAACCTAATGATTCATTTCAAATGTTAAATCCACCACTTCTGATGATGCCTTGGCCCGTTTGTTGGAATAGAAATCTATTTGGGATTGATTTAAAGAGCTTCCAGGTCTCGATAATTCTTTTGGACACATTAGTTCTGATCGGTGATGTTGATGTGTTTTTCTGTATTCCTTGTCCATTTTGATCCTCATTCGGAGTGAGAGAGAAATGTGCTATGTATCAATGAGTTCCTATTTAGATGAAGGTGTGTTGTTGAGAAACTTATTTTTTTTGTGTGGTGTGATCCTTATCACATAACTGCGGTGCATCACATGCTTCAAGAATCAAGGATCTAGCCATAGGGCTTAGAGTGAATCTTTTCACATAGTTAGGAAATCTCTAGGGGTGTGGAGTGATCGACTAGGCTCTTGCCTCCACCGTTTTGAGAAGCTAGTTTCTATTCTATTTAGGTTACTCATCACTATGAATTTACTCTTCTAGCAATGAGCATGGTGGAATTACCCATCACACAATGTCTACGATTATTCCTTCATGGATGTGGGTTTCTGATCAATGTCCCTGTGTGGACCGCCTATGTAAATCGGGTAGGGTCTTGGTTTTACTTGTTCATAAGTGGAGAGTGTTGGGTAGTTCCTTTGTTTCATTTTTTAGTTTCAGTGTCCAAATGATTGGGTACCCTTCTGTCACATATATATATTATTTTTAAGGTATTTTTATTTTAATTTCCATTATTTCTTTGTTTTGGGGGTTTCCCATGCTTTTATGGAGGAATAGGTGAGTTTTCAAGAATTGGGCCAAACCGTGAGCCCAATACCAGATTTAAAAATAAATTATGTTTCTTTTATAATTCCTTCATTTTTCAAAATTTTTCATCCATTCTAATTCCTACTTATCTTACCCTGACCTGTTAACACAAAAATGTCAATTTGGTTCCTTTAGAAATACATAACCAAGGTGTATTTGGGTTTTTATTTAATGGATTGGGCCATCCCGGAAGCCCATTTACAGTTCTAAAAATAAATATTGTTTACTTAATAAATTATTAAATTTTAAATAATTTTTGGTGTTTTCAAGTGTCACCCAAGCCCACTGAATCCTTACATGATCCTAGACACCTTTCCCCTTATTTGTACTTGTTTTTCATCTCGAATTAGTGCAGAACATCATATGGTTTCTTAAATCGGCCAGAATTGAAGAGGTAGCTCTATTCCTTATTAAATCTCTCAATTGTTACTATTTTCCTAAATTATAGTTCCTAATTAGACCCTTCCTCCTCCTCTTAGAACCTAAAATCCATTAAATCCCTCCAAGTCTCTCAAACCCCCTTTTTAATCTCATTTGAAGGGGAATTTGTTGGAGGAACTTCATAGAATCTCAAGTAAGTGTCTCTCCTCCTTAGTTTCTCCACTTTCCATGAAGTTTCATTCAATTTAATTGAATTTAAAAATGACCTGGGGGTGGGGTTTCAAACCAAGGGTTTAACCACGGGTTTTCTTGGTCACTTATTGTGGTTTTAGGTTTAATCTAATTCCCTGTTGGTGAGGCAGTGGTGTGACTTGATTTTCTTACATCAATTCAATGGTTTCCATTGATTTGGGAGGTGATTCCAATGTTTATTAAATATTTATGTCGTATCAAGCTTTATTTATCATATTTTAAGGTTTATATCATTTTATGATTACTGCCAAAATTAGTTTTAGTGGTGTTTTTATTGAAAGTGATTTTTAAATGCCAATTTCGTGTGAAAATGTGGATTTTCCAAAGAAATGTTTTATTGGTTTATTTGGGGATTCCCTATAAATGCATAGTTGTTTTTATTGAACTTTAATAAGGCTGAAAATACTATTTATAATGTTTAATGCCTTTTTTATTGCTTAAAAATGGGTTTTAATGGTATTTGTGGAGCACATGAACATTAACTGCCATGTTTGTGTGTAAAAAGATGTTTTACAAAGTTATCATTTCTTGGTTCACATGGGGATACCCTAAAATATATTTGATGGTTTTATATAAATTTATTTCACTGATGTATTTCTTTTGGTAACTTACAAGTGTGAAAACAGTGTACAAAGTGAAGTTTTCATGGATTTTTGGGTGCAAACCAACATGTGATTTTGAGAAATTGTTTTATTTAAAAATAAAAGTGTTTAGTTGTGTGTTTTAAGTGGTTTAAAATTTTTATAGCTAATGTACTTATTTTATGTGACAATTAGTGGTGTCTTATATGAAAATGGATTTATGAGACATGGTGAAATTATTTGAGCACAAAGGGGGAAGCCCAGGTACCCAGGTGGGGTAGATGTGTACTAGTACAAGAAGTGGACCAAATGGGTTGTGTCCCTGTTTCACATAGAATTTGGAGAACAAAAACTCTAACTAAGATATATGGGTGATTATTGGGTACCACTAGGTTATGGGTATGTTCCCTACTAGTGGTTCGTGCACAAGAACAGATTTTTACTATGGTTGATTGACATTGAGGTACGAGGTACATGGGGTCTGAGACAATCTAGAGCCTAGGGGTTTTCCCAATTTTGTTTCTCATTGTATTTGGGTTATTTTCACTTTTAGTGGGGTGTTTTTCGAATTAATTTACATTATATAACATGTCTATTTAGTCATGTGAACATTATAAAAATTTTAGCTTGAAAAGGGTTTTTAATTGAAAGTTTCATTTCATGGAATTTATCATTACTTTTCTTTGTGTATTAAAACTGCTTTCTTTTTTCACGTTGCATTGCATGATATTTGGAATATATGGGTGGTAACCTATTGTTCTTAGGATGAAACCCTAATTATACCCATTGGATGTAAGTATATAGTATTATGCTTGACTCAAGTGAATGGAAGGCTATTGGTGATGGCGGTTTAGGGCGTTAGTTCTCATCCCTGGTGCGGAGTTGTAGAGACGGCTTGTGGGAAATGACCACAGGTCGTGTGGAGTCCTTAGGTATATTTTTATGTTTTTTATTTGTGTATTTGGACCTTTTTTAGTTCTTTTGATCTAATGTATTCAGTTCTGGATTTTTTCATATAAACCTTGTTTAGTATGAATTTATCAGATTCTGTTTATCAAATTATTTTTATGTTTTATGTATACATATTGAGGAAAATCATTCCCAAACGAAGATAAATTATACCCGGGAATATTTTCTAGCCCGTGTATATAGGGAACACCCTTCAGGAATTGCCACGATCCAGGTTTGGTGCAGGTAATAGTGGCGACAAGATTCGGTTCGAGATAAAATGGTTTTAGAGGAGTTTTAAGTTAACTCTTTGGGTCATGTTATTTGGGGAAGGGTCAGGATATTTTAGATTTAGTATTTTCAGGTCTTTGTATTCTAGTTATGGGTAGTCTTCTAGATCACCACACCTCATGATGGGGTTCAAGTTTCCTAGAGAAATTGATTTTATCTAAGTCATTTGGTTTTCTTGGTTTGATGGTGATTAGGGGAAAAGAAACGATAGTTGGGATAATGGTCTGAGGGAGCTCGCAGGGCCTGGCAAGCCACATGGATCTAGGGATATTACCAAGAACAATATCTGTGATTGTGATGTAATTAGAATATGGCCACAAACCATATGTCCAAGTCACCCACTAAAACTAGTTTCCTCTCGCATTGTCTTCTGATCTTTTGTTTTGATATTTTAGAACTTTTGTTTTAAAGTGACTTAGTTTTAAGAAGCATAATGTTTTTGAGAATTGATTTTGAAATAAAGAGGGAATGGGTTTATTTATGAAATGGTGGAACTGAAATTTTAGAAATGTTTTTATAAGGAAAATGGTGTGCTTGCACCTCTTTTGAAAGCAGGAACTATATTGAAGTTGGTTATGAAAAAGTGTTTCCAATATAGTTTTCTAAATAATGAAAGTGTATTTTAATGGAGTGAGATTTTTTTGAAATTAATTTTTATTACATGAAATTGTGTTTCCATTTGAATGATTGTGCCTTTCTAAAAAAAATTAAGTGGTAATTTCAGTTCGATTTTGTGGTTAGAGGTTTTGAGAAAAAAGGAAGTATTGGTTGATTGTTTTGGTTTTGAAAAGTGAAAAGAGTTTTTGTTTTATCCTTTGGTATTTTCATGAGTGACCACATGTATGGGGTTATATAGAATGATGGATGGTTAATGGAATTATTTTATGAGTGGTAGGATGGATATGAGGAGGGTGCCTAGTGTGGCAGAAAAACATGCTTGTTTGGGTCCCATTGGGTACCATTGTTGGATACGATAAACAATAAACTGTCTGTTTTCAAAGAATTTTTTTTTAAAATAAATAATATTATATCTTGATAAGTGTTTTGGGATGGTTTTTATTATGTGATTTTGGAAATGGTTATGCTGGAGCATGTTTTGAGACCAAGAACCCCTCTTATTTGAACAATGTTTTGGGTTTGCGTTTGGTCGATAAGATGGGTTGAAGGGATGGTTAGTGGTCTCTTCATAGAAAATATTGGTATTACTTTATTGTGGTTCCCCTCATCTTTTTGGATCTAGTTTTGGTATTTCATAACTAATGGACTAGGTTGGTTGGGGTCTTGGGGTTCTGTCGTTGGATAAGGTACGCCCCCATTAAGGGTTTGTGCACAATTGAAGTGAAACCCACATTTTTTTTCCATTAGAAAATCCTCCAGTTAATCAATGTAAGGAATCTTATCTCAAGCATTGTATAATGAATCTACACCCTTTAATTTTTTGTTTTGACAATCCTATTTTAGTAGGAGAGTGCTCACGGAAGGTTGAAAGAGGTCATAGATTCTTAAGTTTCTTGATTTGTCGAAGGTGGAAGTGGTCTGGGGTTGTTAGTGTTGATGAATGTCAAGATGGTGTCTAAGAGAGCCTATGGGTCCTTTGTAGTCTCTCTGAAGTAGGATTTCATGATAAATAACCAGTGTGGGAAATCTGGTCAGGAGAGGCCATTATGGCCACCTTCTGGAAATGTGTGTTGTTTGGGGATGTTGCATAAGGTCCCTCTATATACATTGCTTCTATCAGTGGCAATGGTAATGATTGATGATTCCTTTTGATGTCATGTGTTTTTTTGACTGTGATGGTGAAGGTTGTACAATCCTCTGAGAGTATCTTTTATGTTGGTAGTATGCATCCATTTGGAAAAATTCAAATCTTCTGTCTTAGAGGAAGGTGTTTATATGTGTCCTTTCCTTATGTTGTTTCTCACGGAAAGAAACAAGGTGTGTTGTGTTTGCATTTTCTAAGCCCTTATTTCACTAAAATGTCAGGTTTTGGTATAGCGAGTTCTAGTGTGTGTTTTGTCGTGGTGAACCTATCATGGATTTCTGTGTAGTTTTTTGTAGCACCAGAAGGAGAAGTTACGTTCAAGGGGTTTCCAAAGCCTAACTATGAGGCCAAAGATGCTTCAATATTTTTAGCTCCAGCCATAGGTTATGGAGAGAAGCTGGCACAAAGTTAGAGGAAATCCCAGTGTCAACCATACCCTTATACAAATTAATATCCTTAGTAAGAGTTATGGGAATAGTTTAAACATCTTGGGTCATCATCTAGCTACTGTTGTTCCCATTCAGTGGAAAGTGGTGGAGGACCTCGTGCCTAGGTTTCACTCAATGTTATTCTTTCCCCCTTCGGTTTCCATTGAGTTTTTGGAGAAATGATTAAAATTTGGAAAGACAGGTTGAGTACAAGGTTTTCACATGGTTACTTCTAATCGTTCCACAGAAAACTATGATGATATAAGAATCAACACGGTTAGCGCATGGTTTCCAAAACTGTGTGGACGAACTGTGCGGTCGTCCCAACTCCATGAGTTTTGGGATCTTTCTGTGCCGGCCCATGTTGGTCAGTTAATATGGTTGGTTCTTAAGGTGGGGAGACCCATCATGGGTCTCATTTATGTTTTGGAAATCTCTATTAGATGTATACCCCTTTTACTAGGGAGTCTATTCAGGCCTCCCCCTGTTAGTGTCCCAATTCTGTCCTAGAGAAAATTAAAGTTATCTCTTATGGTGGCGATCCCATTTATGTCTCCCTATACTCGTAACTCATATTGGTCCTTGTTCTTGGTCTGGAGGGAGGTAGTCTCATTTGTAGCTATCTAACTACTAACATCTTCCTCGGTTAAACATCGATATTGGGGAGTGCTCAATGGTCTAGTTATAGAAGGGTTTGTGTAAACTTGTTCGATGTTGTTGTTTTTTGGGTAATTTCATGTGTTTTGTTAATATTGTGTTTGAGGAGTTTTCATTTGGGATAAATCCTAAATGTTCTTGATTGTTTCAGGAAAGTGGTGTATGTTTGGTTTGTGAGAGTATTCTTTCCTTAATTGATCAATGGAGGTGTTTTGTCCTTTGGGGGTGAAACCTGGAAAAGGAGAACCTCTTGGTTTCTTAGTTGGGTTTGGTTATTGCCTTGTCATTTCTGTGACATTTCGAGGCAGAAAGTTTTGTGGTAGGGAGAATTGTCACATACATAACTTATTTTAATGGTATTTTTAATTTAATTTCCATTATTTCATTGTGCTGGGGGTTTCCAATTCTTTTATGGAGGAATGGATGAGTTTTTATGAATTGGGCCAAACCATGAGACCAGTTCCATATTTAAATATAAATTTTGTTTATTTTATAACTCCTTAATTTTTCAACATTTTTATCCATTCTAATTTCTACTTTGAATCCCTTGACCTATTAACAACAACATGTCAATTTGGAGCCTTTATAAATCTATAAAAAAGGTGTATTTTGTTTTCTATTTTAGGGACTAGACCTGCCTAAAAGCCCATTTATAGTTCTAAAAATCAATTTTTTTTTATTTAATAACATATTCAATTGAAGGATTTTTTGGTGATTCCAAGTGTATCCCAAGACCACTGAACCCAGACGTGTTCCTAGACTCTTTCCCCCTTCTTTGTATCTCTTGTTAATCGAGAATTAGTGTATAACATTAGAGGGTTTTTCAAATAAGCTCGAATTGAAGAGGTAACTTCATTCTCCCTTAACCCTCTCAATTCTTAGTCTTTTTCCTCCATTATAGTTCCTTATTTAACCCTTCCTCCTACTCTTCAAACCTAAAATCAATGACATCCCTCCAAGTCTCTAAACACCCCTTTGGAATCCCATTTTAAGGGTAATTTGTGGAAGGAACATCAAAGAATCTCAAGTTAGTGTCTCTCCTCCTTAGTTCCTCCCCTTTTCATGAAGTTTCATTAATTTTCATTAAAGTTACAAATGAAGTGGGGGGGGGGGGTATGGTTTCTAACCTAGGGTTTAACCATGATTTTTCTTAGTTAATTATTGTGGTTTTAGGTTCAATCTAAGTCCCTCTTGGTGCGGTGGTTGTGTGACTTGATTTTCGTACAGTGATTCAAGGATTTCCTTTGTTTTGATAGGTAATTCCAATGTTTATGCAATAATTTTGTAGTGCAATTCAATATTTATCATATTTTAAGGTTTATATCATTTTATGATTACTTGTAAAAATAGGTTTAGTTTTGTTTTTATTGCAAGAGATTTTTAAATGCCAATCTGGTGTGAAATTTTAGAATTTCCGAAGAAATGTTTTATTGGTTTATTTGGGGATTCACTATAAATACTTATTTGATTTTATTGAACTGTAATAGGGCTGAAAATACTGTTTTGATTCTTTACCCCCTTTGTTTGTTGCTGTGAAAATGGGTTTAATGGTATTTGTTGAACGTGTGAACATTAACTTCCATGTTTGTGTGTAAATGGAGGTTTTAAGAAGTGATCATTTATTGGTTCACACGGGGCTTCCCTAAAATAGATTTGTTGGTTTCATTGAAATTTATTAGGCTGAATTCTCTATTTAGGTAACTTACAAGTGTGCATATAGTGTTTAAAGTGTGGTTTTCAAAGAGTATTGTGCGGAAAACAACATGTGATTTTGAGAAATTGTTTCATTTAAAAATAAAAGTGTTTTGTTGAGTGTTTTATGTTGATTAAAATGTGTATAAATACTATAATGATAGTATGTGACAAGGAGTGGTGTTTTATATGAAAATGGATTTATGTTGCATTCTGAAATCATTTGAGCACAAAGGGGGAAGCCAAGGTACCTAGGTGGGCCGGTTATTTACTAGTATGACTAGTTCTACGGATGGGGTTTGTCTCTATTTCACATAGAATTTGGATAACGAAAACTCTAAATAAACTATAGGGATGATGATTGGGAACCAATAGGTTATGGGTATGTTACATACTAGTGGCTCATGCATGAGAGTGGATTTTTACAATGGTTACTTGACACTATGGTATGAGGTACATGGGTACTGAGACTATCTAGTGCCTAGGTGTGTTCCTAATTTTGTTGCTCATTGTATTTGTGGTATTTTCCATTGTCTTGGTGTGTTTTTGGAAGAAATTTAAATTAAATCACATTTATATTTAAATTTGTGAGCATTCTGAATATTTTATCTTGAAAACTATTTTCAATAGAAAGTTGCATTTCTTGGAATTTATCAGTGCTTTTCTTCTCATATTAAAACTGCTTGCTTTTTAACATTGTATTGCATGCTCTTTTCAATGATTTGGTGGTATCCTATTGGGATTAGGCTCACACCCTACTTACAGTCCTTGGGTTTAATTATACTTTATTATGCTTGATTGAGGTAAATTGAAGGCTATGGTTTATGGTGGTTAAGGGCGTTAGTTCTCATCCCTGGTGCGGTGTTGTGGAGACAACTTGTGGGTGATTACCCAAGGATGTGTGGAGTCCTTGGGTCTATTTTTATGTTTTTATTAGTGTATTTGGACCTTTTGTAGTGAATTTGAACTTATGTATTTTGTTCTAGATATTTTTTTATAAACCATGTTTAGTATGAATTTTTCATATTCTGTTTATCAATTGTTTTTGATGTTTTATGTATACATATACAGGTAAATCGTTCCCAAACGAAGATAAATGATACCGGGGAACTTATGCCAGCCCAAGGGGAAATGGAATTCCCTTTCGGACCTTTCCCGGGGAAAGGTTTGGTGATATTAATAGTGGAAACTAGATTCAGTTCGTGACACCTCCCCTCCCCTCCCCAACTTGTGGAGGTCCAGATCTGGGCAGAAAGTGTTGGCCTTGTTCTTGTCCCCTCTGTTCGGGAGTGGGTGGTTTAGTTGTTTATATTGTAACCCTATTAAAATGGGTTTTTAGGTTTTTTTGGTAGAGTTTTGGTGGGCTTGTGTAGGTGACCCCCAATTCAAGTTCATATTGATTTTTTTTTGTTCATTTCTAGTTGGTCTTTAATGGTGGGGGGACCCACTACATGTCTCGAAGATATTTCCTTTTTGGATTTGTCAGATGGTAGTTGTGATTTAATGGTGGGGAGACCATTCCATCCCCCCTTGTCGTTGTATTTCATGTTTGATATTTGGTTTATGAGGTCATTGGGTTCTTTGGGAGAGGACCCAACAATCTATTTCTTGGTATGGTTGTGGAGGTGGTGGCTTGATCTTTCCGTTGATTATCAGTAAGTGGATGTGAGTTGGTGTTTTTTTTGGAGAAGGAGATTGAGTGAAGTTGATAGTAAATGGTATTTACATATCTTGATAGGTTTTATCGTGTGGATAATAAATTCCTAGGTGTTGTTCTGTCAGCTATAAAGTGTTATGGCTTTCTGGGGGTGGAATGTTTTAACGGTGGGGAAAATTGTCACACGCGGATTTTTTTCCTTTTCACGTCATGGTTTTAATCCGGTTCATTAGAAATACCAAACCTTTTCAAGGGTTTTGGTGAGATTAATTTTGATTTTTTAACATCTATATATGTCTAATCATGCTACAATTGGATCCCCATAGCTTATTTGGGTGTTATGGAGAAAATGGTGGTTACTTCATGATTTGGGCCAACCGTGAGCCCATTTTCATATTTAAAAACCAAAATTGTTTCTTTTATACCTCCTTAACTTTTCAAAAATTTCACTCATTAAACTTCCCACTTTTCCTCCACTAAAATATTAAAACCACCATATCCTTTTGGATCCCTTATAAATTCATAAGCATGGTGAATTTGGGTTATTTATTCTGGTATTAGGCCAGCCTGTGGACCCATTTATAGTTTTAAAAAAATAATTTTCCTTTTATATCTTATTCATTTTCACACTTTTCTGTGATTACACCTCCCACATGAGGACAAGATCCCTGGTCTCACTCCCATGTTTCATTCTCCCTCTTTGGATCTCATATTAGTCACATATTAGGTAAAAATTGTTCAATGTTTCTCAAATCATCAAGATTTTCCAAAGGTAATTTGTTTCATTCATAAATCATTAAATTCATAAAATGTGGGCCAAAAATCTTCTTTCCTTGGTTCTTCCTGACCTTATATGACTCTATAATGAGTTTTAAGCCATTCCCTTTCCTTTGATGGTGTATATCTAAGGGAAACTAATGATTTTTCTAGTTTCCAAGGTGAGATTCCTTCTCATTTCTCCTCCTTTCATTATTTCATTATTTTATATTCTCATATAGTAATTATAGAACTAGGGTTATGTAATCGCATGATTTTTATTGGTTTTTTTTGTTTGGTTCTGGTGCTCATAGTTTTATGGTTTATAAACCTGCAGATGGTGATATCAGGGGTGTGTTTCCATTACGCTAAGGATTTGAGGTAGGATATCCCTTTCACATGCATTTATCATTTAAGATTCATAATTTTAATAATTTTCAAACTGGATATATATGTTTAATGATTTTTTTCATCTTGTAGATGATTTTCTTTGTGTGGAAAAGGGTTTTTAAATTTTTTTTGTGAAAGGTAGTGTTGTTTTGTCATAAATGTGCACACCAAGTGTTTCTTTAAATGTTACATTATATTTCGAACCTAGTTTGTGAGGTTTAGAACCTTGTTTATGGTATTTTGAACATGTTATAGTATATTGAATAAAATATGTCATGAAATGGGTGTTTTATTCCTTTTCAAGTGAAAATAAATAATTTTTTTTTGTTTTGAAGTGCATGTCATGTTTTCGGTGAATTACCCGGTTAGATTTTATGCGTTAAGTGTGATTTAAAAATTATTTGTCTGGATTTATAAATGAATTTTAAAAATGAAAAATGGTAATTTTGGGTCATTATATGGATATCCAATATGTATATGGATTTAAAAAAATGGGTTTTGGTTTATAACATGTTTGGCACGAGTTGCCAGAAAATGGCCCTTTTCACATCTTTATGAAAATGGTTGTGTTTTGAATATGTTTCATGAGTGTTTCTGGGATTTATGAAATTTTATTTATTCATTAAATGGTTTTTATACACATCCTTAAAAAAATTGAAATTCATACCTTTTTAAAATGTTAGTTTTGAGAAACTCTTAAAGGCCCGTTTGGCATTTTTTTCATGTAAAAATGGTTTACATGTGTACTTCATGTTCTATCTTTTGAGTGCATTTTATGGTCCCTAAAATAGATTTATTAATTAATTTTGGCGATTCAAAATATTTTTTGATATGGTATTTATGGGTTTTGGCCTTAAAAGATAATTTTTTGAATGGATTTTATGTGCAAGGCCTCGTTATACTTCTTTCAACTGTTTTATGAATATTAGGTGGTTTATTGATCCATAAAATAAATGTGAAACTTGTGCGTGGAATGTTTTATTTGTCTATGATTTGTAACTATAATCTTCATGATCAAATGGTATTTTATATATGTGTAACTTCTTTAATCATAGAAAGGGAAAACACAGGTACCTAGGTGGGTGGACATGTACCAGTATGATAGTGATTTGGAGGGGTTTCATCTCTATTTCACATAGATAGTTTGATGATGACAAAACTAACTAAACTATAATGACTCTGATATTGGTGACCACTAGGTTATAGATGATTATCCTACTAGTGGATTGCATGCATGAGAATGGATATTGGTTATGGTTACTTTTACACTGAGACACGAAGTACTTGGGGCCCACAACGAACTAGTGGCTAGGGGTGTTTCTGAGACTTGTGCTCATTGGCTACATGGTACTCACCGTTGGAATATAGTGTGATTAGTTGGTAAATTAGTTATTGTGTGTGTTTTATTTAAATTTTTTCCTTCTTTAAATAATCCCTCTTTAAAAATATTTTCATTTTGAAGTTTCACCTCTTTAAAAAATTATTATTAGCATTCTTGTTTATAAAACTTGTAAGTTTTTGTCTGATAATTATTATAGCATAGATCCTCAATTAAAAAACATACTTTTATATATTATATTTAAAACATGAAATTGATGATTCTTTTATATTATTGTAAGTTCATTGGGAATAGAATATCGAGCTAACCTGCTGAGTTTAAATACTCACGCCTATTATTTTCTTCTGTTTTTATCCCTTGTGAAGGTTTCAACTTGAGTTTGATCACCTTGGGTGACATGTTATCATTGTGATAGAGAGTGACCAATGGGGTCACATGGGGTTAGTTGGTTGTCAGTTTTTTTGGTTGAGTGGTTGGTTTAGTTATACTTTAGGTTTCTTGTAAAAATAATGTTCAGTTAATTTGTTTATGTAAATGTATTGTGGGATGTCGGTTTAATTCCGATGTTTGTTTGATTTTTTATATTTTGGTGAAATAGTTCTCTTGTGCACTCTATCGATGAACTCAGTTCTTTTTTCAATCCCAAGAGGATTGGTAATGCATCTCGGGACTTGTTGCGGGCTAGCCTGGATGACTGGTTCAGGTTCGCCTCAGACTGGTTCATGACACCCGGGTTTTGGTGAAACAAATGGTATCAAATGTATTTTTTTATACTATTTAGGGAATGGTATACTTGAGTCTAGGATATAGTCATATGATGGTTAAATATCATTCTTAGGTTCCTAAATCTCCATTCATGTTAGATATATTGATTTTCTAGGGGCGGTAAATTATTTTTATGCACCGTGATAAAACAACTTATTGATTTTCACCTCGGGTGGTGCACTTGGTTGTAATGTTATTGGTTTATTTGATATTCACAATTGCCTCAGTAAGAAAAGTAAGGTGTGTTTATGCATCATAATATCCACTTAGTATCATATATGATATGTGTTTGTGTTTGTGACTTTATAATAGAATATGAAATACATGAAAAGGGATTTGTCTATTTGATACATCAAAATAGGTGAAAATTGATTTCTTGTATAGTATCTTGGGACAATTATACTCTGCTAACCTAGTTATGTGGTTCCTAAGGACATCAGAAATCAATATTATGTGTATTTTTTATTTTTGAATGACATTGATATGGGTAGGGAGGGATAAAAATTGGTGATCTATTTAAAATGTAAACAATAAGAGAAGTAGTGTTTTCCTTCCTATATGCGTGGAGGAATTCTACTCAGACATAAAAACCAGTGATTTTTGATATGCATTATATGTGATGCCTAACTATAATATAGTTAGTTAGGGGGCCATGAGGCTAGTTGAAATGTAATGTGGGTGCGATAGGGAAGTCGATGGTCAGTGATATGTGTTTCCTGTTACAACTTTTTCTACTCATAAATATGAATTTTATTTATATTATTGACCATGGTATCTGTTCTCTAGTGTGATTCCACCTATAAGGGGTTTAGTGTAGCATCATGAGGGAAGAGATGTGGGGAAGAAAGAGTGTGTATGGGGTGAGGCCGCTCATGGTCCTGTTGACCATGTGCCATAGGTAGGGGCCCCAAGACAGGTGCAGAAGACACATAATATGGAAGCTTTTGGGACATGGATAGATGAACAACTAACGATGATCTTTGTATGAGTTATATGTAGTACTAATTGGGATATTAGGGAGTTGAGTTGTCTAAGGATTATTTGACATCAGAGTTCCAGTCTCAGCACCAACCATAGTTTTAGCATCATGGTGGACCATAGGTCGTATTAAATTAGATCAGGTATGTACATACAATATTTGACTAGGTCGAGACACTCGGTCAGTAGGCGAAGATGGATACTTATATTCTCAGAGGTCTAACACATCACTGGTGGTATATACATGTACAGGCAGGCATACGTGAGGGAGCAGCATGGAAGGATTTTGAGATAATGTTTTTTGGAGATTTTTTCTTGAGGAAGTTGTGAGAGAAATAATCCCATGAGTTCATGAAATTTTAGAATGCAGATACATATATTATGTATCATACTATAAGGTTCAAATACCTTTCCCATTTTGGGCCTTTTATGATGGTGGAAAAAATTTCTAGGGTGAGGTGATTCATGGATGGATTACAGCATGCCATCTGGGTATAGAAGAATATATTTTGGATGAAATCTTTTTTGGAGGTAGTAAAATAAGCACTTATAAATGAGGGAAACATGATAGACTACACTTATTTGAGTCAACTGATAGGACTCGGTGAGACTGGAAGTGGTGCTTCATATTGATAGAAGTGGGACCATTGGGAGTCTCAATTGGGATGTTATGCTAGAGATTTGACCGGACCATAGAACATGGGGTTTTTGATTCTGTGCTTCCAGTGTGGGAAGATGAGTCACTGTTTAGAACAAATTTGAGATACCTTTAATGGATTATTGGACATACAACTAGATAGGGAACTTAGAGTAGTTCTTTTGGAAGACTTATCTGGAAGTTGGGATTCAGGGACCGATTTAGAATTAGGGTTATCAGGATACACTAATATTAATACCAAGATATTATTGTTGGAATTCTATAATGCATGAAATTTTTGGTAGAGAAAGAGATACTAAATTGTGAGTTAGTGGATGGAAGTTGAAGAAAATATGCACAGTGGTTTTTCCTCTGGTAGTCAGGCTTCAAGATAGCTACCTGCTATTGAGATAATAAGATTAGAGTAGGATGGGGATCTAGTGAAATTTAGATGTTCTTCATGATTTCATGTGTTTTCCATTTATTTTTGGGTTGAATGATTTTTCTACATAGGGTACATGTGTGATCTAGGTATTATCTTTGTGCTGGATAATATGTGTTCATCAGGTATGATGCGTTACTCGTATATGATGCATAGGCATCAGGATGTTTTTTAAAACTAGGTATGATATATAGATTGTATGGGATATGTAGGGGTTGATAAATTCCATGGGAATTATATACATGTGTTGTGGGATCTCTATTAAACATCAGTTGTGATACATAACCCTCATGTATCAGTTATAATGTAGTACAATATGAGAATCCTATGTGACATGGGTTTGGAATGATCATATGATGAGATTCAATAACAATGATTTGTGGTTACTGGGACATGTGTGTTTAGAGGATGATCTATGGGAGAATCAGGATCCTTGGAAATTGGTTTGATAAGCACCCAGGTAAGAAATTCCCAAGGTGGGGAGACATGAGAGGAGTTGACTTATGATTGAGAAACTAGGGTTCTCAATGGTAATGTTTTGGAGATAGTTATGTCTAGTACCATATGAACGTGATACTATATATCTCTAGGATGAGATATTGAAAGGTGAAGAGATTGTATTGTCTTATGTTTTTGAACAGTCATAATATAACTGTAAATTTGAATTTTATGTTTTGTGGAATGTCCAAAATTTAAATTGGACATGAGATATTAATATAAGAAATCTAAAAATGTTATCAAATTATTTTTGGATGGGGGTAATGTCGTGGTTACTATCTCAGAGTTTTGGTTTGGTTTTGAGATCATCGGGCTTCAATAACCAAAGCCTAGGAGATGAAAATGGGCGCATGGTTGGTCCATATTTATAACTAGACATGAATAATTAAATAGAAAAAACAACATTTTAAGAAGATAATGATTATAAAAAATCACGTGAGATCAAAAAAAACCATGAAATGAACCTATAATAAATTGTAGATGGTGCGCATGGACTAAACATAATTTAAAAAACTATACTCCACATCGTGAGAGATGGGGAACCCTATGGACATGGAAACCTCATGATTTTTTCATGGTTATCCATACTACATAGATCATTAAATTTTGTGAAATTAACATTTCTAAATGTCATTCCTTAATTATTCTTATTTAATTTTTATTCTCCCATTTCGTGATCCTCCTCAATTCATGGGTTACCCCAGCCATCTCCTCTAGGATTTTAACTATATTCTTTGTTCGGGATCTGATTTGAGCACTATTTGTTGAGTTCAATAGCTAGCGGTAAGTATAAAAGTACTATTTCTTCCATTAAATATTATATTTATATTTTGAATTCTATTTCCATTTGATATAATTTTTAATATTTATAGTGTGTTTTTCAGAGTCTTTGTTTCCTTCCATTTTGGATTGGATTAGAGGCTAGTATTTTATGAGTGAGAATATAAAATAATATGATACATGGTTCCTAGACTTATCTACATTTATATTTGTGTAATGGGATGCATTATGGGGGTGTTCAGGGTGTTTCCCATTAAAATTATTGCTTTTTTAAATTCATTAAATTATTATTATAGGAAGATTCTGATGAGAAATTCCACATCCGTTTAACTGTGTTAAGACACAAATGGACTAGTATGAATGATATATAGATTATAGTCTGATTGTAAGGTTATTATGGTTGTTTCATTTTAATTATTTTTATTGTGTAATGATTATATTTGTAACATGAGAACCTGTTGAGCATGGCCTAGAATACAAGGGGTGATGTTGATCACCTAGATCAAGTTGTTGAGGATCCTTAGGCTAAGGTCATGTTATGAGTTATATGGGATGATTTTCACCATTATAGTTATTTGACATGATAATTAGGTTTTGGAAGATGGTGATAATCATTCCACAATTGAGAGACATGGTTCACATATGATGATGGTGTTCCACTAGATGGTGTGGCATAAGTGTGGTTGGTGATTCTTGATCACCTTATTTTGATGATAGTGTCATTGGAGTCATGTGCACATGGTAAAGGACTTAATGAGGTGGTTTTGACCAATCATTGTTGGTGGAGGCCTCTGTAGATTTAGTATATTTTGAGACGGTTATGACCATCATTTATAGAAGAGGATATCACTGTAAAAAGCCATGGGTGATGGTATGTGAGTCTATCAGATGGGGGATGAGGATTTATATGTTGGTTTTGATTGATGAGATATGTTTATATAAGGGTGGATATCACCATTTCATAGATGTTAGGATTCTAAGATGATCAAAGATAATTTTATATAGAAGGATACATATTATCATGCCTTTAAGAATTTGGTTGATGTGTTAAGGGTAGCGGTGAAAGTGAAAGTATGAGGGTCTTGTGAGATTATTATTGGGTGTGTCATTGGGGAAAAAGTTTAGTTTTTATGGGATATATATATGAGATGATTTTTGGGAAGGTGGTGCCATGTGAAACATTATGGGTGGATGCCATGTTCCCTTTGAATGTGACTTACTACGGATACATATTTCTATTTTCATCATTAGATAAAGTAGTTAAATTTCTAGTTTTGAATGTTGAGAACAAGTGAAATAGGATTCATGTTTCATGTGTGAGTTTTTATGACTTATTTTCATATATATATATCGATATAAAAATGGATGTAAGATAATAAAAAATTGGGGATGGTATGCTATGGTCATACTAACACACTACATGCTCCCCCTAGGAAAGCATATAGAAATTATGGTTTGATATATGGTAGGGGACTGAGGTTGTTTATAGGACTATATTTAGATGGGATATGTAGGTTCATTAGACAGATGAAAGATAGACCATATAGGATATACTACATCGAGTTGGAGTCTTTTTTTTTTATTTTGAGTATACACTTATGTGATAATCAAATGACCGATTTTTCATGTTATGTTTGACTGATATGTAATGTTTATATTCAATCCAATATGGATGAATTCGTAACTTTTGTCTTGTTATTTTTTCAATTAATTATTTCTTATAAAGAGATTTTATGTTTTTTAAACAATTGTAGTATATATGACCATTATTATTATTATTATAACCATATTGTATAGTCTCTCCAAAATTATCTAATTATACCCTTTCATCTAGTGAATAGACTTTGGAATACGGGAGGCATGGCCAAGCCCTAGTAGCCCTCTGTCCTAGAGAACTGATTATGTCTATCCCATGTATGGGTGCTACAGTGTGATGTGGGACTTATTCTCAAGGTACTACCTCCACTTTAAACATATATAAACTTGGTACTCATGGATTATGGATGATTCCTGCATGATATTATGTTCTTTTTAAGAATTGGTGATAGGGAATGTTGTCATGGAAGCATGATTAGGAATTAAAATTCATGGGACTTGTATATGTGTAATGGGAAAATGTACCGATAATTTCCTTGAGTAGAAATTCAGTAATTAGATCCATGACTATATTATTTCACTAGTTTTATAGTTATACTATCACTATAGTCTATGAAATAGGCTCTAGGGATTTCATCATTATTAGGTTGGTATGTACTTATAAAATTTGAAGCTAAATAATCATTATGACGGAAAGCAGTTCTTCTAGAATTATATGGAAATATAAAGAAGTTACCTTGGATCATATTTATTATTTATTTCCCTTTCTAGAAGGATAAACGGATAAATACCTTAGCTATTAGTATTATATAGATATTTATATGAAACTAGGCTTTATGTGATATGGAAGTGGAGTCTGAGATTATAGAAACCTTGGAAATAAACATATTTTAATTCATAATTTTTCTAATAATTTATCAACAATAGAAGACCATGATCAAGTAGTCTACTATCTTTGGAAGATTATAATTTAAAACACATCATCTGAAACATAAAATAACATCACATTCTTTGAAACTCTACATGGTGCCTCTTACTCCCATAAATATTATAAAACTATATAAAATACAGAGAGGAAAACTCATAAGAAAAAATGGTGATCTATAAAGTCGAGTAAGGGAATAAAAACAAAAAAATCAATATCATGATTTTCAAGAGACATATCATAATATCATTAGGATAATAATCCAAATCATGGATACTACATATAATAAACTAAAATCATAATATCACATAATCATAGAATATGTGACAATAATATAAGACATGAAATAATAAACAGAAATCAATGGCCACTCCCAATACCATCACCTTAAAGAAGATATATTCATATAGTTTATTATGTTCAATCCCCATTCAAATATACATAGTGGAAAAATTTCCTTGGTGTATTATGTATACTCCCTAATCCCTTAAATATAAAAAATCTTGAGATATAAATATTTACTCTATGCATTAGAGGATGATATAATTCTAGGCTATCCCATTAGATAATGAAAATCATATATATGTGTGCTACATGAATAAAATAAACTATGCACAAATCATAAACATGTTCAAACCATAGAGAAAGAAAAGTTTTCTTAATTATAATTTATTTAATAATTGAAGGAAAAGTCATATGAATTCCCCAGAGAATAACTAATTAAATAATTATGATCTTTTATAACTAAAAAACTAATATAGTTCTGGAATATGGAGGTACAATGTAGAAAATTCATGAGAATGATCTATATATTGAAGTAAAAAAACCACAAGGGTGGAGTTTTATAAAATAACTAAAAGATGTTTTAAAAAAGGAATGAGAATATTATTTTCCATAAAACAAAATTTGAACCCCGGGGGTTATATATAATATAAATAGTTCTTCCAAAATCTATTAATGGTTTGAATAATTTTATAGTGGTGACATGTTTTTTGAGATAAGAGATATGAATGATCCCTTAAGTCAAGTTTACATAAAAGTTGGAATCTAAAGGGGATCTAAAAAAGTTTACAAAAAAATGAATAAAATATTTTTTACGTATAATTTTAAGAGAAATATATAAATTATATAACTTATTATATATAATAATATGTAAAAAATCGATAAAAATAAATATAATGTGTAACCAGAAAGTCACCAAAGAGGTATAAAGGACTTCCTGGAGGTTAGGAAGCATTTTATTAAAAAAAATTATAAGAGATAGATTTTGAATTTGAAGTTAAAATACCATGAATAAATATAATACATTATATTATATATCCAATTGGAATAATAAAAAAAATTAAAATAAATTACTTGTATTAAATAAACTGTATCTCAGAGAAGACAATTTTGAGATGAAACCCTTACCTAATGTATGGAATTTCCCTAAACATTCACTTAAATTCCTAAATAATTAAATTAATATTACTACATATATTAAAAAGAACATTATTAATATATATATTATTTTTTGAGGTTTATTTATTCTCTTTTGTAACTTATTATTATTATATATTTCTCAAATGTCAGTTAATCGGCGTTGTTTAATTATTTTCTTCGTTACAAATTGGGTTTTCTAACCATGGAAAATAGTTTTCTTAAATCACATAATGTTCCAAAAAATTGTGAATGGGTTTTTATTTTATTATTTAATTTGTTAAATACCCATATAATTTCATTGTTTATCCCAAAATATATCAAAATTATGAAATGTACGTTGATATTCTTATTTGACTTGGTTAAATTTACAATAGTTATTTCTTAATAAATCATATAGAAAACACAATATTATTCTTCCAGAATATTAAATAAACGAAATTATCATATTATTTAATTAAATAAACTTCTGGAACCCATTGTTCTATGTGGTGATGGAAAACTGAACACGTCCTTCACGGAGGCGGCAGTCCACTCACATAGATGAATTCATTCTCTCTTTTTCTTGACATTTATAGAGGAAAGTAAAAAAATAAACACAAAATAAATATATTAAAAATTAAAATAGTAAAAATGTTTATTTTTCATGAAATCATTAATAGATTTAATTTCAGGTTTGTATAATATGAAAAGGTCTTGAGATGTTAGGTAGCTAGTATTACATCTCCCTTATATGTTCTCACTCAGGCAAGAACATAAGGATCATTAGCATCATATTTTGTTGATACTAAGGGTTGAAAAGAATTGCATAAGGTGTTTATAGGATACTAGGATAGATTTTCGGTTGATCCAATTCTGGTTAAATGGTTGTGAAATGGGAAGTATGTGGTCCCATTTTATAAGTGACGAAAAGGTTACTTTTGTAAGAACTCATCATTTCTCAATAATATCATGATATTATTCATGGTAAAAAGTTCCAAGAAAATCAAATAGTTATATTGGCATGGAAATCAGGTCGATATTTTATCCTCAAACCAATATCGAACATTTTTTTCACATATTTTAATTTTTATTCAGAAATGTAAACCATTTTTACCAAAAATTACTATTAAAATGAAATTTTCACCCTTGGAAACTAATAAAAATAAAAAATAATAATTTTTAATTAATTTAAAAATTCAGATTTCAAATAAAGTTGTAAATTTATAAAATATAATTTCCATGATTTATAGATAGTAATTTTACTATTAGTACATATTACATATAAAAAGAGATTTTTTGAGAAAAATTATATTTTAAGCATAAGATTTAGGTTTAGAGTAAAATTATCAGTTTTGTCAATTATTTTAACATTAAAATGATGATTATTATTAAAAATATATTTATTTAACAAAAAATTAATTTTAAAACAAAATTACAGCATGTGAAAAATATATTAAAAGAAATTGATCAAAAACAGTTTTCGTTAAAACTTCACCTAAATTTTATAAAATGTTAAGAGTGAGTTTCATATATATATATATATATATATATAGTTTTTGAAAATATCTTGTTAAAATTTATAAGATATATATTTTATGGTATAAATGGTTTAAAAAATTTCATCCTATAATTTCATACATGTAATAATATTAATAGAATCAATATTCCTTGCTATTCAGGTAAATATTAATAATATCCAAAAATAAAAAAATTATCCTAATATTATTATTTAAATAAAAAAATCATTTTTTGAAAAAATTAATCAATAATTTATAATTTTATTTTCTTAATTAAAGTCATTAATTACATTTAAAAACTAGCTTTATAGGAAAACAATTTTTTTTATATTAAATATTATTTTTCCTATAAGTTAAAAATTATTCTAGTGCTAACTAATTATTAATGTACTAAATATTTATTATTATTATAAAATCATAATAAATTTACTTCCTTGAAATATATCACCAATTTCAAGAAAAAATCATTTTTATGTATAAGTTGAATTGAGAAAGAATAATTATTCGAAAATCATAAAAATTTATAACATATAAATACATATAAAAATTTTATTAAATATTTCTATAATAATAATTTAAAATTACATAACCCCTTATAATATCCTCATAAGACCTATGTATCATATAATATTTGATTGCTACTTCAGTTTTTGGTTTAAGTAGCATTGATCAAATGTAAATCCCCATAATCTTGAACTTATATCGTATACAATTTTTCTCAATACATAATTTCTTGATTTTAGCTTGGTCTAGGTCTAAATAAAAACCATTATAAGATACATCCACTTTTATCTTATAAAAAAATGATATTTTGGAAGAATTTTCCATTTTTATTCCATTTCTCCAATCATCCATTGTAGATTTTTTTAATGGGAGAACATCAATTTTATTTTAGCTATATTAATAGTTATGTTTTAATGGTCATATAAAATATTCTATTTATATCTTGGTTTTTTATTTTATAATGGTATAGTGTGTGAAACATTATATCATATATATTATTTATTTAAGGTGGTAATACAATGAAATATATATTAATCATATTTTCCCCCTCAAATAAATGTCATCCTCAAAATTTAAATTATTTCTCACTAATGAAGTTTGATAATTGTATCTATAAGATAACATGATTTTGAACTTTCTATAGAGGTTTAAATCAAATATATTCACTTATAATATGATGAAACCCAATATTATGTTTCTTCCAAACCATTTTAGTTAAATACCTCATAAGGTGTAGTGTCAAGACCTATTTTTTCCTTGAGTTCATAGAATGAATTTCAATAAAATATATTTATATATTCATGTATGATATACAATGGGACACCCTATTTTTATAATAGATACACTATACATACCCATATCTCCTCTCTCATGGTACATTAACTAGGTGGTTCTAGAATAATATTGAGTTCTAAATTTGATACATAATTCACCTCTTTATAAGGATCACTAATATCCGTGTTCAGATTCATATTGACCCTTTATGGTGTAGCCACATCCACTATACGATCATACTCTCTCTCCATCATATACCTCACCTTCCTGTCCAAACTCAATAGATAACCACCAATATCTTTTCCCTCTGGTTTCACTAGTCCTTGGGTTTCCCTCTCCTTTAATCCCACATGGATTATTATTATTGGGGGATGAAAACCCTTATCTTCCCAGTCTATGGGGATATTTATTTACCAAAATAGAAATTTACAACACATAAATTGTACCCCGCATACGATAAATTATCTCATGTCCAATAGGGAATTTAACATAATTCTAAAACATCCTAGGATTGAGGTTACTAGGTGAACACTTTCTCATTCAACAAATGACTCTGCCCTACTGCACTGGGTGTGGTGAAGGGTTTTATTTTACAATCTCCATTGGCATGGGTTTTTCAAATATATAGGGACTATATGTGGTTGTAGTGAATATATTAAGTATAATGAAAATGATAAGTTTCATTCATCTTTTCTTCTAGTGATGTAATCATATCTTCATAGATTCTATTATTTGGAGTCCCTACTCAAATCCAATATTGTAATAAATAGGATGTCGTAGGTAATATAACCATGATTGATGAATTGAGAGTCTATATTTAAACAATTAGTACAGTACAAAAAATCACATAAAATTCATCTAAAACCCATAGAATGATTTATATTACCATAAACATAAATTTTAAAATCAAATAGCAAACAATAAGATGTTTTATTTGATAATAAAATCAAGGAGGTACAGTGAGAGAAAGAATTAGGAAACTTTGAGTGGCTAGGAAAAATATCCCACATTCACAATTCTAAATTATAGGATTTAATTATCACAATATACATCATCAGTAAACATTTAATAGTATCCACCTTATTTCCTTGGTTTTATTGGTTATTCACTACTATCGTTCTTACTTTATTTGAATTTATGACACTAAAGTAGGTAATGTCCACGTTTTCCAAACCTAATGAATTTGGAAACTAATGGTTTTTTTCAATGTATGTTTTACACACCCATAATGCTAACCAAAATATTTTTTATTCCTATGTATGTTTAATGCAAGATGACACCCAATTATGGTTGTAATGAATTTTCTTGACCCCAAGAGAAAATTACCTTGGATCTTATTCCCAGATTATTGACATATAGGTGGTTGTGTATCCCTCCTACAATCTTTATAGACTAAAATTTTATAATGCAACATCCTTTGCTTCCTCGGATCACTCATTATTTTTACTATGGTTACATTGTTATTCATTTTTCATGATATCCATTTTGACAAAATCATATGTATTTTATCTACATCTCTGATTCCAATGGGTTTTTCATTTAGGTAATGTCACATTGTCCCTTACATGAAGCATTCCTTCTCGTTATATCAATTAATAAAACCAAAAGGGTTAACATGAGTAAAAAAATTAACAACATAGGAAAATTATCATAATCAATAACATAAAACTGATTCAACCTTAAAAACTTTTGACCTTTTATATAGTAATATGAGATCAAAATTTATTTATTTCAACCTATATCAATTTTAGTTTAACCTAGGTTACTTTATGATGGGTTATATTATACATCCCAACGTATCCTGTTATAGTAACTAAAAATATAAATCATTCATTATAGTATAAAAAGATCATATTATTGAACAAATAATATCCCATAAGAGTGTCTAGCCAAGTGTGTTGTTAGGAAACTTTTGCAAGAACTAGGTAGGGTACAGTTAACACAAATCACATCCTATTTATTGTTATTACACCTAGGTATATCTATTTTAGATATTTCATTCACTTGATAGTATCTATACTAGGATTTCATTTCAAAGAGTACCACACAGCCTCTACTTTATGAAAATTTTAGGATGTATTCATATACATAGGAATATTACTTAGACTTATCCCTAGAGTTTTCAATGATGTTCTATCATCCTAATATTGATAAATAACAATAACATTCATAGAAACCAACTATAGTGACCAAATACTTAAACACACACTAATTAATAATATTTCATATAATTTCCCAACAATAAAATCCAAATATCTGGATTCTTATTATCATTGGAATATTATTTACATAAAAACAGAATCTTAAACATAAAAACATTCTCATTTATAAAACAACACAAATTGATCATAAATTGCACAAATCTTTTAAAATTTAATAGGATACTCATAGGTAAACTCATAAGTAAAAAAGGTGGTCATGAAATCCTAGTAACATAATAAAAATGGAAATAAATAATAATATGGGAGTCTATTTTCATATCATCATATCATAAAGAGAACGATCAACATGAAGGATACAAGGAAAAATAAAATGACATCATAAGATCATTGAACCAAAAAATATATAAAAACAAAACAATATGTGACATTATAATCATAAGTCAAATGAAACTCAAAATATTTCAATATTATAGTGTATAATATCACATGGTGGATTGGGTTCACTCCATGTTCCCAAAAACATTGTGAAAAAAATATTCATAGTGGATTAGTTTCACTCCCTATTCACTTACATAGAATCTCATGAGATATAAATATTTACCCAATGCCTCATAAGGATATATAATTCCGGGAAAAACCATAACAAAATTAATATAATATATATGTGTGCTACATAAATAAGATAAATAATACATAAATGAAAATAAATTCTAAACCCATATGAAAGAAATGATTTTTATAATTCTTTTTTATGGCATAATCAAATGATAATTACAAATTATTTCCAAAAGAAAAATGAATTAAATCATTTCTAACTTTAATAATTAGAAAATTGAAATAAATATTTAACATGGACTTCCAATATATAAAATTATTAATAATTATTTGGTGAATAAGGAACAACAAAAGAACCACTTTGGTGGAGTTTTATTTGATAACTAAAGGATCTTTTAATGAAAAAAGATAATATTATTTTCCTTAAAAGTATAATTGAACTAAGAGGGTTATTAATAAAATATTTTTGTTTTTATAATACATTAATTTATTGTAAAAATTTCATGGGGATGAATATTGACATGAGATAAGAAATAGTAATGTTTCCATAAAACAAAATTATTTAGAATGTGAAATTTATAAAAAATTAAATACTTGTATATCCCCATATATTACAACTATATTTAACTATGTACATAAATATCAAAAATATAAAGAAAATAGAAGAGTTAAATAGAAATACTATTTCATATAGGAGAGAATGAGAATAAGAATACATAACTATAAAGTCACCAAGGAGGCACACAAGAAGCCTTAAATAATAAAAAAAATAAAAATATAAACCCCTTAAAAGTTAGAAAGTTGGAGAATTAATTTGAAGTTAAAATACCATGAATAAGTATTATATAATACATAGTATATCCAATTTGAATAATAAACCTCATTTAATATAAATTAGGTCTCTAAAAGTAAATGGGTATTAAAAAAGAAAATTCAGACACAAAACCATAACGTCATTTATGAAATTACACATCACTTGAACTCAAATTAAAGAATAATTAAATTATGTTAAGTATATTTATACCCAAAAAATTATTCATATATTATATATTCTATATGTTTAATATATTATATTTTTGTACTTGTTTTTAATATAGTTTTCTCTTACATCGGTTACACAAGGCAGTTGAGTTATACAATTTTGTTTATCATGGTCAGTGGTATTATAAAATAAGTTCATGTTCTATATAATTTAAGAGTTTTATGTATTTAATTGTTTAATTATGAAAATAATTATACAATTTCAATGGTTAACCCAAAATAGTTCATTATTATAAAAGTTTCATATAAAAGTCAATTTTAGGTGGCTGAAGTTACTATAACCATTTTTATTTAATAAAAAATATATAATGCCAAATATTATTCTTAAATAATAATAATTGTTTGAAAATTAGAATTGTATTTAACGAAAAAATGATTTTGAATCTTCCATTTATGGTGGTGATGAAAACATGAACACCTCATTCATGGAGGTGGTAGTCTGCACAAATATGTGGAAATATTTTCCATTTAGATAATGATTTTTGAAGAATATATAAAATTGATATTTAGTTTTTCTAATAAAACTTAATCATAGTAACAATGTTGGTGTCTTCATAAATTCATATATGGAGGATATTTTAGGGGTGTAGTAGAATAATAAATTTATTGAAGTTAGATAGGGAGTATTAAATGTTCCTTTAAAGTTATTCCTTTGGTAATTCTTTAAGGCCCATTAAATTAGTATTTTGTTGAGAATAATGAATCAAAGGTTAATATAGAGAGTTTGGATTTTATTGGGAAGAGTTATTTTGAATCATGTCATTGGAGTGGATGGAGAAATGGGGAGAAGGTGGCCTCCTTTTTTATGTAAATAAAATAGTGATTTTTGTAAAATCTATTTATTTCTCAATAATATCATTGTCGTATTCACGGCAGATCCTTCCTTTTTATTACATAACTTTTCATGACATTTTACAAAAAAGGATCATTATAGTCTAGTGTCTTTGAAATACAGAACATAGTACATGAAAACAACATAAAAAATTCTTCTAATCCACTTGTAAGGCTTCATCATAAGTTCATCCTAAGTAAAATTATTGCATCTTATAACCTAAAGATATACATCAAAGGAAAGGGTGATCAGAAGGCCCGATAAGGAAAGCAATAGAATCAGTTTACTTATGATATAAATAAGAACTTGATAAAAACCTACAGACAAGAGAAATTTCATTATAGGCATTTCATTACAAAAATAACTAGAAATATAACTTTCATATGTGGCTACAATAATTTAATTTATACATTCATGAACATATCACTGAGTTAGAACCCCGAGGTGTTATAAAAATAACCAAGGTTATTCACCAAGGTATCGTGAAACTTGTCATATCTAGAGATAAATTCTTTACCCAATTCATTAGAGTGCTATCAGGGAGCACCCTTAATATGTAATTATTTTCATGTGATCCACAAAGATCATAACCAAATATTTCATAAATAACCCATATAGAATAAAAGAAATGGGTTTCATTTCAAAATCGTGACGTTTTAAATGTGCTTTAAAAATAAGATAGTTATTTCATTTAAATCCCATGAATAGGGAGTTAGGGTTATATGTATGTCAATTCCAATATAAAATATATATATATATATATATATATATATATATTTTGTATTTATGATCACCCATAAAAACGAAATAGGTTTGGGTATTCAGATAAATCAAACAAGAGAATTTCAGGAGAGAAAGAGAGAGAAATTTGAAACAAAATTTCTTCAGCATAACGGCTATATAACATTGTTTTAGAAAACAATAAAAATAAAGGGGAAAAGGATCAACCACTCATAAATAAATAATTATACATAAGGGGTATAGAATAAAAGAAACAATATCATTGAATGGTTATTTGAAGGAAATACCAAATGAAAATGAAACTCGAATGAAGATAGAATATGCGATTTCTTTTACCAAAATTCGGCATCCTAACGACGTCACATAATAATTCAGAAAATAAATTGATGATAGAAGAAAGGGTATATCATCATTTGGACATTAAATGGATAGTAATAATGATATAGGAAAACGTACCCCATATAATAAAATGGAAACTAGAAGACATAACATAAAAGAAGGTGTGACTTAAAAGAGGTGGGTGGAAGAATCTCTTACCTTGAAGAGTAACTTAGAAAAATATAAGTTCGGGACCTTGGGAGGGTTGAGGGAAACTTGGGAGGATCTTAGAGAGAGGAGGTAAGAGTTTGGAAGAACATAAAAGGCTTTGAGTGAAGAGGAAGTGGGAGCATGGTTTGGTTTATATAGGAAAGGAGGGGGAATTGATTATTATTAAAGTTTGGGACACCTCACATTAAACTAAAAAAAATCACTAACCATAACATGGTTTCTACCAAAGTGTAGTGGAAAAAAATATTTTATATAGTCAATGGCCGAACTTCTTAAAATCATAGGGTTGCTTATGTAGAGGTGAGTCACACTCTCAAGGAAAAAAATTTAAAAAGACAAAATGTTATATATGTCTTGGAGGGTCCACTAACTCTTTGTGAAATAAATAAAAAAATCACATTATATTAATGGTAATACATATATAGGCAGAAAATATAGTTTATAGTATTATATTACAATACTATTGGGTCATTATGATGTCATAAAACACATTATATATTTATACAGTATTTAATTTTTACCCAAAAACATAACTCTCTCAGAAAATTTTGAAAATTTCACCATTGGATAATTTTGATGTCCTGATTCTAGAAATAATATTAATTTTATCCAAATAATTTTCTAAATATGTTAATATTCAATTTTAAAATAAAAACTGACAAAAACTCATGGGTTATGAAAAAAATGGATTTCAAACCTTAATAAAAATGACAATCACATTAATAAAATTATACGATAATTTATATTTAATAAAAATTAATTTTTTAATAATGATAATATTTTATTAAAATATCATTTAATTCAAAAAATACATTAATTCATCAAAATAGATTCCTTAGTTGAATATTTAACTAAAAATACTATTTTTTCCTTAAAAACTATTTACAAAGTAAAAATAATAAAATGAAAGTACATTCATTATTATATAAAAAAACAATGTACATAATCATAGTACTAGGGTCTTATTACATAACCCCTTAAAACACCCTCATAAGACCTTAGTGTAAGGAGCGCGATGGTGAAAGACTCTTGGGGTGGCTCAGATAACATCGCTCGAGTGGTAATCTCTATCAACTTCCATTTTTCTCGTAGGCGGTTCAGCTCAAGTTAATGTATTCAATCTCGTCTTGGGATTGGTCAAGAGAAAAGCCCAAAGACACTACCTCTATTCTGAGCTCTGTTAAATGGGATTCATATGGGGCAAGTCTATTGGATGAGGCCATCGCTTCATTTGTCCGTGTCAAAAGAATTTGTTAATGCCCTATATTTATACTAATCATGTGATCACTGTTCAATAGCTATATTATCAACAATTATAATTATTAATGGTATTTTATGATTCGAAAACATAAAACAAAATAAGTGCATATGTTTTATAAATATTTAACTTATTAATACATTTAATTAGATCAAGAGGGATTTTCATTAACAAAATTTTGGGTCGTTACAATCTTCCCCCCCCCCCCCTTAAGAAATTTCATCCACTAAAATTTTAAGCCATACCCTAAAAAGAGAAAAGGTTTGGGTACTTCTATCTCATAGACTACTCTGGTTCCCACATGGCTTCTTCACATTTATGGTTCCTCCATGACACCTTTACAAGGTTGGTAGTCTTGTTGCATAGAACCTTGTCTCTAAGATCTAAGATCTCTACCAGCTGCTCCTCATAAGAGAGGTCATGTTCCAGTTGTACCACCTTCTGGTTTAGTACATTTGAAGGGTCAGGTATGTACTTCCTCAAGAGGTATACGTGAAAAAAATCATGAACTTTTGCAATATTTGGAGGAAGTGCAAGATGATAGGCCACTGAACCCACGCGATCAAGGATTTAATAAGTGAAAATGTACCTAGGGATGAGCTTTCCTTTCTTCCCAAACTTCATGAATCTCTTACAAGGTGAATTCTGAAGAAAGACATTGTCACAAACATCAAACACTAAGTCCCTTTGATAGTTTTTGACATTCCTCTTTTTCTAACTCTGAGCATTCTTAATGTGTTGTTGGATGGCGTGGACTTTTTTGGTCATCTCTAGTACAAGATCTGGCCCAATAAGCATTCTCTCACCAGCTTCATCTTATCAAGTAGGAGTTATACATCACTTTCTATATTTATCTTCCTAGGGTGTCATTTTAATGCTCAAGTGGAAGTTATTGTTGTAAGAGAACTCAACTAATGGGAGATGTTTATCACATCCACCTTTAAATACCATTGATCATGTTACCAACATGTCCTCGGGTGTTTGAATAGTCCTTTCAAATTGACCATCAGTTTAGGGGTGATAGGCTGTTCTGAAATTCAATTCAGTGCTCAGATCTTGTTGAATACTTCTCTAGAATTTTTATGTGAACCTTGGATCATGATCAAATACGATAGAAAGTGGAACTCTATACAGCCTTACCACTTCCTTCACATAAATTCTGGAAAGTTGATTAGGAGAGAAATATTCCTCAATGGAGATAAAATGTACAATCTTAGTGAGACGGTCCACAAGAACCCATATCACATTGTTTTCTTTTGGAACTTCTCTGGAGACCAATGACAAAATCCATAGTGACATTATCACACTTCCATGCTGGTATGGGTAGTAGTTGCAATACCCCTTTAGGAATTCGTCGCTCTGCCTTCACTTGCTAACATACTAGGAACCTTGAAGTATAGTCAGCAGTATCCCTTTTCATATTATCCCACCAATAATGATCACAAAGTTTCCTATACACTTTGTGATTCCAAGATGTATAGAGAAAGTAGAGCTATGAGATTCATCCATCATCTCCTTCTTTATTTACGGAATAGATGGAACACATAGTCTTGTGCAAAATTTCCATACACCTTTTTTATCAATATTGAACTCAAGAAACTTCCCATCGTTCACATCCTCAACTTTGTTCTATAACAAAGGTTATTATTTCTAAGGTTCCTTGATATTATATAGTAATAACTGTTGAGAAATCATTTGGGTTAGGTGTAACGCCCCGACCATAGTTACCCAGAGTCGGTGCATTATTACATAACATTGGCATGATCACAAGAAAGATCAAATCTCGAAAGACCGATTGGTTTAGTAGCCTTGGAAACACTAGATATATTCATATGTTTTACATTACATCATAAAATGAAAACTACTACAAAAACATAATGTCTCCATAATCCAGACTCATATCCCCACATAACATCCCTGCAGGTCATTCATAATTTACTTCTTCACTTCCTGGAAAAAATAAAACATAGAAAAGGGGTGAGCTCAAATTCCCAGTAAGGATAACAATATAGCGGAAACTTTCATAAATAAGAATAAACATTTAAGGCAATGTATAACTAAAACAAAATCCTTTCAAACATGAACTTTCAACATGGTATGGCATAAATAAAATCAAATAATGCCATTTACTTATTCACATGGATATTCTACTAATCGAATAATCACATGAAAAAATCAATAACCACTTTCATAATGTTGGAATGCATAATGCCAGACTATCATAACCACATAGTCAAGGCCTCGTGCCAAGACTACAAATAAGATTTGGTCAAGGCCTTGTTCCAAGACACTAGTTTGTCTCATGAGACCTACTGATGCATCGAGGAGCTATAGCGGGCTTCACCCGTCACATATTAAGTCCAATGCATTCCCATATGAAAAGGTTTAAACATAACATAAACATTCGTATTAAAACTAGCATACGAAATGTCAATACTTTCACCATAAACTATGAATGGTATAAAAATAGCACATCCACAGTCAAACATATCACAAAACCTTCAATACAATATAGAATATTTGTATCATAATAAATCAACTTCAAATAATCTTAAAATCCATCAAAGGATGTTGACATAGATGAAATCAAAATTCTTTTTAAAGAAATATCTCCTTTTATTTTGAAATCATTTAAGATCCATATAAAATAAAACATTTTATTTGAAAATATTATTATAAGCTTTTAAGGGAAGCTTTGAATATTTTATAACGGCGGAAAATAGCCGCACCCGCCGTATAAGTTAAAAAAACATTTTTACCTTAATTCTGTCGAAAAGGTTAAAAAGGACCTTATTTTGAAAACGACGGAAAGATTCCTTTATAAACCTCTTATAAAAAGTCAAACAAGGTTATAAATGACTTTAACCCATATTCTTGTAAATAATAACAATGTTTTGAAATACATTTTGAAGAAACATGGATGTGGATGATAAAGAGATCCCAATAGATTATTACGTATAAACAACCTCGGATAATGAAGAGATTGTGAAATAACCCTTACCTTGTACTTTTCCTTGGTTGGGTTAGGTTAACCTCCTGTATAATGGTGAAATAATTGTTATTAAATTATACAAGAATCATATATATTAATATGATATCATATATGATCTTTAAACATTGATTTGTTAATAATATCTTAGAATTATCGTCGTTTCGGGTGTTAACTTACTCATTTTCTTTTATATGTTTTGTTACATAAGCCATGTTTGTTTTATCTTATTCATATCCAGAATGATATCAAGTCCTTAAACATAATTTTTAAATCATCAAATGATAATTATACTTGAATTGATACGATGGAGAATGAATCTCGTCGCGTTCGTGGAGACGGTAGTCCGTATGTACGCACGAGCGACAATATCATTCTTTTGATATTAAAATAATATATAAATGGATGGTATATCATATATACAGAATCATTAACATGTTATATTTATTATTTACATGAGTTACACATCATTATTATACCCATCCAAATAATAATATATTGAATAACAATTACACCACGATGTGGAGACGGTAAGCCGTACGTACGCACGTATGGTGACATGTTATTCAAAGGGTGGATAGAATACTGAATATGGTTGTACCATATTTATAATAACGTCATAGTATATGTGATATAATGGAGTTATTATTTTAGAATGGTAAGAACAAAGGAAGAAGAAGTGGAAGAAGAAATGAACTTGGAGAAGGGTGGTGAAATCATTACCTCTTCTTCGGGTTCTTCCTTTTGATTTGATCAAAAGGGATCCTTAGGATGGTTTTCTGATCAGACTAAGGCCCCTAGGTTGTAGTGAGGGAAGTTGTGAGAGTATTTGGGCAGAGTTTGGACGAACCAAAAGGCTTTGAAGGTATGAAGAAATGAGAAGGAGGAGTGCCCTTTTATAAGAGGGGTGAGGGGCACCTTTGGAAAAGCTAGAGATATTAGTTTATAATAAATTCATATTCGGTTTCCAATGGCTCCAAAGTTGACTATTCAAAGGTTAAGGTGGGTATGGGTCGAAAACAACTCAACCAATAGAATTTAGACAGGTTTGGGTACTTATATTAACCTTATCTTTAAGTATTAAATCTAAGTTAATTAGTTTCACTTTTACAATGTCTCTTTGTATTTTTATATAATATTGTTAATAAACTTACTATATACATCCAAGATACCCCCAAGTGGTCCATTAATGATGAAACTATCATGATATAAGTCTCTTGTCCTAACCTTAGATTTTTAGAATTTTAATATCAATTTATAATATAATATTTGTTTTAAGAACTCTTTTATGTCAATTTTGACACTATTCAATAGTTGATTTTTGTGAAACTCATAACAGATTGATTACTTCGAAAAAAGTCAGATAAATCAATCCTAATATATCATATTATCCTAGAAAATTATTTTAATTCATTAAAAGTTTCATATTATATTTATTTGGGTATTTATAATATCAATTATTTTAATTTTTCACTATTATAGTAATTACTGCATCATCATTGTGTCATAAATAAAATAAATTATTTAATGTCTAAAAATTATAAATAAAATATCATTATGTAGAAAATATTTTTATCTTTCTAATGAATATTTATAATCTAAAATACAACATATATAACCCTATGTAACAATTGTTTTTCTAAAAGATATATGCTTGTGTCATTTTTGTATTCATTTTAACTTAATTAAAATAAAGTGTCATTATCACTTACAAGTGGATCCATGGGGTCCCAAAATCGACCCAAAGATGACCATGGTCGACCATGTATCAACAAATAGGGTAAAGACACGTTTTAGGGTAATTTAGTATTATTATAATATTATTTTTTAACCCTTATTTACCGGATTTACCCTTAACCATGGTAAATAAAATATTTACCGCAGTAATTATTCAAAATGTCTAAAAATAAAAGTTACCTATTTACACAATTTAAAAATCCTGATTCCAAATATGGAATCCATTTTCCTAAATTCAAAACACAGAAGTGGCAGAAATTAATTTAAAATTAATTCCCGCTGTCAAAACAAAAAGCGTGTTTTTAAGAGATAATAACTATCAAAAGATTGACACTTGTTTATGTTCGGTTTAATTGTAAAATTATGTCCAATGACCAACATTATATTAAATGGTAAAAATATATTATAAATATACTTTAAAACTACTAAAATTCATAATTTATCACTATTAATTATTTTGATTAAAAAAGTTGTTTTTAATTAAAATTTAGTAATTTTCACTATTCATCAAAATATGAAAGTTATCCGAAAAGTACCAAAATTTCACCTTAGGCTAAATTAGATATTATGAATCCAAAAATGAAGTCTATTTTGAAATATAAAATATATATAATTTTAAAAAGTAGGTATTACTATTCACAACGGCTAGTTTAATTAGTTGTGGTGTGTGTTAGAACTTGAGGTTGCGTACAACACACGCTATCGCATTATTCGAAGGGAAACGTACCGTGGATGCTTAGGGTGTTACATTCTCCCCACCTTGAAATAATTGCGTCCTCGCAATTTCTAGGTTATTACTGCATAAAAAGACTAGGGTGGTTCTTCATCATAAGTTCCTCGGGTTCCCACGTTGCCTCTTCCATCTTATGATTTCTCCACAAAACTTTTACCAGACGCGTCGTCCGGTTTTCTCACCACTTGTTCTCTCGTATCAAGAATCTTGATGGGCTCTTCGCAATAAGACAGATCGGGTTCCAGTTCTAATTCTTCATAGGTGAGTACATGCGTTGGGTCAGGCATGTATTTCCTCAACAGAGATACGTAGAACACATCGTGAACTTTGGAGAGACTTGGCGGCATTGCCAATCGGTAAGCTACAACCCCAATTCGTTCTAGAATTTCGAAGGGTCTGATGTACCTGGGACTCAATTTACCTTTCTTACCAAAACGTATGACTCCCTTCCACGGAGATACCTTCAGGAAAACATGATCACCGACTTGAAATTTCAAATCCTTCCTTCGATTATCGGCATAGCTCTTATGGCTACTTTGAGCTACTCTGATGTGATTTTGGATTACCTTCACCTTTTCCATCGTTTCCTCCACCAGTTCTGGACCTACAAGTTTTCTTTCACCGACGTCATCCCAACAGGTTGGTGTACGACATCTCTTTCCGTATAACGCTTCATATGGTGCCATCTGAATACTCGAATGGAAGCTATTGTTATAGGAAAATTCTATGAGAGGTAAGTATTGATCCCACATACCCTGAAAGTCAAGTGAGCAAGATCTCAACATGTCTTCTAAGGTCTGAATGGTCCGTTCTGATTGTCCATCTGTCTGAGGGTGGTAAGCAGTTCTCAAATGAAGTTCAGTATCCAGGGATTTCTGAAGACTTTTCCAAAATCATGAAGTAAAACGGGGATCACGATCAGAAACAATTGATAAGGGTACTCCATGAAGTCTCACAACTTCATTAATATATAGTATTGCTAGACGTTCCAGGGGTAGATCTTCTCTTATAGCAAGAAAATGTGCTGACTTGGTAAGACGATCAACAATAACCCATATTGCATCATTCCTTCAAGGAGTCTTTGGTAGCCCCATGACAAAGTCCATCGTAATATTGTCCCATTTCCACTCCGGTATGGGAAGAGGTTGCATGACTCCTCCAGGCTGTTGCCTTCCAGCTTTCACTTGTCGACAAACCATACATCTTGACACAAAATCAGCAATCTCCCTCTTCATGTTGTCCCACCAAAAATGTTCCTTCAAATCACTATACATTTTGCTGCTCCCAGGGTGTATAGAGAAATTGGAACTATGAGCATCATCCAGCAATTCCCTTTTTAGATCAGGTATATCGGGAACACAAAGTATCTTCCCAAATTTCAAAATTCCATCTTCATACACAAAGTCTCTCAATCTCCCATCATTCACAGCTTTAATCTTCTTTTGAAATTCTTCATCATCGGTCTGAGTACTCTTAATCCTTTCTATTAAAGATGGTTTGGCAACCATCTGAAAAAGAAATGATGTTTCGCCTTCCCTGGTTATTCACATGTCCATCTTCACTAGATCCATAAAAATTGGATCCCTTTCAATTCTCATATTGTTCAAAATTCCATGGTCTTTTCTAGTCAAAGCATCTGCCACCTTGTTTTCTTTCCCCGGGTGGTAGTGTATCGTGCAATCATAATCCTTGAGTAATTCAAGGCATCTCCTTTGCCTCATGTTGAGTTCTTTTTGTGAGAAAATATACTTGAAACTCTTGTGATCAGTATAAATCTCACATTTTTCACCATAGAGGTAGTGCCTCCATATCTTCAAAGAAAAGATCACAGCTGCTAACTCGAGATCATGAGTAGGATAGTTTTGTTCATGAATTTTCAACTGTCGTGATGCATAGGCAATAACTCTATCATTCTGCATAAGGACACAACAAAGTCCTTTCTTCGATGCATCACTATAAATAACGAACCCATCATTCCCCGATGGTAGAGTCAATATAGGAGCATTGACTAATCTTCACTTTAGTTCTTCAAAACATTCTTCACACTCTTTTGTCCAAACAAATTTAACCCCTTTACGTGTGAGCTTTGTTAATGGGTTAGCCAATCGGGAAAAATTCTGGACGAAACGTCGATAATAACCTGCCAAACCACTAAAACTATGTACCTCAGTTATACTCGTAGGTGCTGGACATTCTTGGATTGCCTTGGTCTTTGAAGGATCAACAGAGATTCCATCTTTAGAGACAATATGGCCAAGAAAAGAAATCTCCGGAAGCCAGAATTCACACTTGCTAAACTTCCCATATAATTCATGCCTCCTCAGAGTCTTCAAGATAATGCGCAAGTGATTTTCATGATCTTCGTAGGTTTTGGAGTATACCAAGATATCATCAATAAATACCACCACAAATTCATCGAGATACTCCTTGAAAACTCTATTAATCAGATCCATGAATACAGAGGGTGCATTAGTCAATCCAAATGGCATTACATTAAACTCGTAATGCCCGTACCTGGTTCGAAATGCTGTCTTCGGAATGTCTTCTTTCTTCACACACAACTGATGGTATCCAGATCGAAGGTCAATCTTTGAAAAGTATTAAGCTCCATGCAGTTGGTCAAATAAATCATCAATGCGAGGTAGGGGATACTTGTTCTTTATCGTTATAGCATTGATCTCCCTGTAGTCGATACATAACCTCATAGATCCATCTTTCTTTTTAACAAAAAGAACAGGGGCTCCCCATGGAGAAACACTAGGGTGAATAAATCCTTTATTACTCAATTACTCTAGTTGTTTCTTTAGTTCGACTAACTCTACAGTAGCCATTCTGTAAGGGGTATTCGATATAGGCCTTGATCCAGGAATCAAATCAATAGAAAACTCAACTTCTCGTTCTGGAGGATGTCCAGGTAAATCTTCCGGAAATACATCTACAAATTCTTTCACAACAGGTACATCCTCTATTTGAACATTCCTTTCCTCACCCGCAGTTATTTCATTCTCTTCCTCCCCAATAATTGAATTTAGTTGAGCTATTGAGGGTGGATCTAAATAAGAATTAGGTGGTGACGATTCTTCTCTAATGATAAGGTGTTCCTTATCATTATCATCAAGAATCGTAACCTCTTTCTTTTTACAATAAATCTTCGCATCATAGTCCGAAAGCCAGTCCATACCGAGGATTATATCAAACTCAATCATAGGTATGACGAGGAGATCAGCAGATAATGAAAATTTATGTGCTCTAATGGGGACTGATTCACAAAACTTTGTTGTAATGATACTTCCGTTAGGAGTTTTAACTGACAACTCCCTTATTAAATCAAATTGGAAATATCTAATTTTCTTAGCAAACTGAGAAGATATGAAACAATGCAATGATCCAGAATCAAATAATGCATTTGCTAAACTTGAGGAAACCATTAAATTACCTGCCACCACATCTTTCGGAGCTTCTACCTCAGTAGTAGTGATAGCATAAGCTTGGCCTTGATCCCTTGGCCTTTCCTGAGGTAAGTTCTCCTGACGCTTAGGACATTCATTCGCATAATGTCCCATCTCCCTGCAATTGTAGCACTGAACGTTGGTGGCTTCCTTCTTCCCTTTTCAATCACGAGCTTGGTGGCCTTTTTCACCACACTTGTAACAGACTCCCATTCCCTTCAAGCAAGCACCGGGGTGTTTCTTCCCACATTTACCACAGGATGGATATTCAACCTTTCCTTTCTTCCCCTTATTTCCATTCCCAGATTGATCAACAGGCCTCTTCTTCTCTTTCTTTTCTTTAAAGTCATAAGACTTAGAGAATTCCTTTTCGGTCTTGATAGCACATGAGACAATGTCTTCGTACGATGAAAAGGATTGTGAGACTAATGCTCGACGGAGAAATGATTTTAACCCATAAAAGAAACGATCAATCTTACATCTTTGGTTACGTATACAATCACCAGCGTACCTTGCTAACCTTGTAAAGTTAGCCTCATACTTTGTGACATTCTCATCCTCCTTCTGTCTCAGACTTAGAAATTGCCTTTCCATATCTGCTCGATGGTCGCAAGGAAAGTATTTTTCTAAAAACAGATTTTTGAACTCCCTCCATTCCATATTTGATACTTCATCATCTTCCTTCGTATTTTGAATCAATGACCACCATTGATCAGCATCTCCAGTGAGGCGGTAAACTGCCATGATAACTTTTTCCCTTTCACTGCTCCCCAAAGCCTGAAATATTTTCTCTAGGGAAAATATCCACTGCTCAGCTACTAAGGGATTTGTACTCCCATTGAACGTTGGTGGTTGTTGCCTCATGAATAGATCTAACATTGATCCTCCACGCTGCGGATCAGGGTGCTCCATACGGGTAAGGTTATTATTCATAACCTGAGTAAGTTGTCCCAGTATGGTGATTAGCTGATCGGCACCAGTTGCATCACCAGCCCCACTATAATTATCTTGAGCAGAAGGGCAATCCCTACATGGAGTGCGTGCATTGATACAGTTTCCATTTCTTCCACTAGGCGCCATTTCTAAACAATGTCATAAACTAGATCAGTTTATGAATCAAAATACATAATCCCATACTTATAAAACACTTAACATAAATTGAACTATTTATGGATATAATCCATAATCATAAAAATGGTTTCTTTGAGGAAGTATATACTCATAAACCCTTCATAATGATTTGTAAAGAAAATGAGTGTTATCCTAAGCATATCCCCCGGGAGTGTCGTAACCAAGAGTGCAGCAAGGCCCGTTGTCGTGCACCAGTTCCCGTTCGAGTCTAGCTCAAAGCGGTGTTTTCGGGTTTTACCCCTAGGTACATCTGTGCCAGAGCCGCCTCTACCTACTCGTATCCAGACATGGATGTATTGCTCAGAAAACTCACAAAATCTCTACAATACCAAAATTCTAGGAAGTTCTTCTATACTAATCCTCAAAGTTCATCTTAGGTCTACGTGCTCTAATCATATTTTATCTAAATCTAGCTTCCATGGTTTGTACTAAACTTCCTCTGATACCAACTGTAACACCCCGACCCTAGTTACCTAGAGTCGGTGCATTATTACATAACATTGGCATGATCACAAGAAAGATGAAATCTCGAAAGACCGATTGGTTTAGTAGCCTTGGAAACACTAGATATATTCATAAGTTTTACATTACATCATAAAATGAAAACTACTACAAAAACATAATGTCTCCATAATCCACACTCATATCCCCACATAACATCCCTGCAGGTCATTCATAATTTACTTCTTCACTTCCTGGGAAAAATAAAACATAGAAAAGGGGTGAGCTCAAATGCCCAGTAAGGATAACAATATAGCGGAAACTTTCATAAATAAGAATAAACATTTAAGGCAATGTATAACTAAAAAAAAGCCTTTCAAACATGAACTTTCAACATGGTATGGCATAAATAAAATAAATAATTCCATTTACTTATTCACATGGATATTCTACTAATCGAATAATCACATGAAAAAATCAATAACCACTTTCATAATGTTGGAATGCATAATGCCAGACTATCATAACCACATAGTCAAGGCCTCGTGCCAAGACTACAAATAAGATTTGGTCAAGGCCTTGTGCCAAGACACTAGTTTGTCTCATGAGACCTACCAATGCATCGAGGAGCTATAGCGGGCTCCACCCGTCACATATTAAGTCCAATGCATTCCCATATGAAAAGGTTTAAACATAACATAAACATTCGTATTAAAACTAGCATACAAAATGTCAATACTTTCACCATAAACTATGAATGGTATATAAATAGCACATCCACAGTCAAACATATCACAAAACCTTCAATACAATATATAAGATTTGTATCATAATAAATCAACTTCAAATAATCTTAAAATCCATCAAAGGATGTTGACATAGATGAAATCAAAATTCTTTTTAAAGAAATATCTCCTTTTATTTTGAAATCATTTAAGATCCATATAAAATAAAACATTTTCTTTGAAAATATTATTATAAGCTTTTAAGGGAAGCTTTGAAGATTTTATAACGGCGGAAAATAGCCGCACCCGCCGTATAAGTTAAAAAAACATTCTTACCTTAATTCTGTCGAAAAGGTTAAAAAGGAACTTGTTTTGAAAACGACAGAAATATTCCTTTATAAACCTCTTATAAAAAGTCAAACAAGGGTATAAATTACTTTAACCCATATTCTTGTAAATAATAACAATGTTTTGAAATACATTTTTAAGAAACATGGATGTGGATGATAAAGAGATCCCAGTAGATTATTATGTATAAACAACCTCGGATAATGAAGAGATTGTGAAATAACCCTTACCTTGTACTTTTCCTTGGTTGGGGTAGGTTAACCTCCTGTATAATGGTGAAATAATTGTTATTAAATTATACAAGAATCATATATATTAATATGATATCATATATGATCTTTTAACATTGATTTGTTAATAATATCATAGAATTATCGTCGTTTCGGGTGTTAACTTACTCATTTTCTTTTATATGTTTTGCTACATAAGCCATGTTTGTTGTATCTTATTCATATCCATAATGATATCAAGTCCTTAAACATCATTTTTAAATCATCAAATGATAATTATACTTGAATTGATACGATGGAGAATGAATCTCATCGCGTTCGTGGAGACGGTAGTCCGTATGTACGTACGAGCGACAATATCATTCTTTTGATATTAAAATAATATATAAATGGATGGTATATCATATATACAGAATCATTAACATGTTATATATATATTATTTACTTGAGTTACACATCATTATTATACCCATCCAAATAATAATATATTGAATAACAATTACACCACGACGTGGAGACGGTAAGCCGTACGTACGCACGTATGGTGACATGTTATTCAAAGGGTGGATAGAATACTGAATATGGTTGTACCATAATTATAATAACATCACAGTATATGTGAGATACTGGAGTTAGTATTTTAGAATTGTAAGAACAAAGTAAGAATAAGTGGAAGAAGAAATGAACTTGGAGAAGGGTGGTGAAATCATTACCTCTTTTTCGGGTTCTTCCTTTTGATTTGATCAAAAGGGATCCTTAGGTTGGTTTTCTGATCAGACTAAGGCCCCTAGGTTTTAGTGAGGGAAGTTGGAAGAGTATTTTGGCAGAGGTTGGCCGAACCAAAAGGCTTTGAAGGTATGAAGTAATGAGAAGTAGGAGTGCCCTTTTATAAGAGGGGTGAGGGGCACCTTTGGAAAAGCTAGAGATATTAGTTTATAATAAATTCATATTCGTTTTTCAATGGCTCCAAAGTTGACTATTCAAATGTTAAGGTGGGGATGGGTCGAAAACAACTCAACCAATAGAATTTAGACAGGTTTGGGTACTTATATTAACCTTATCTTTAAGTATTAACTCTAAGTTAATTAGTTTCACTTTTACAATGTCTCTTTGTATTTTTATATATATATTGTTAATAACCTTACTATATACATCCAAGAGACCCCCAAGTGGTCCATTAATGATTAACCTATCATGATATAAGTATCTTGGCCGAACCTTAGACTTTTAGGATTTTAATATCAATTAATAATATAATATTTGTTTTAAGAACTCTTTTATGTCAATTTTGACACTATTCAATTGTTGATTTTTGTGAAACTCATAACAGATTGATTACTTCGAACCAAGTCAATTAAATCAATCCTAATATATCATATTATCCTAGAAAATTAGTTTAATTCATTAAAAGTTTCATATTATATTTATTTGGGTATTTATAATATCAATTATTTTAATTTTTCACTATTATAGTAATTACTGCATCATCATTGTGTCATAAATAAAATACATTATTTAATGTCTAAAAATTATAAATAAAATATCATTATGTAGGAAATCTTTTTATATTTCTAATGAATTTTTATAATCTAAAATACAACATATATAACCCTATGTAACAATTTTTTTTCTAAAAGATATATGCTTGTGTCATTTTTGTATTCATTTTAACTTAATTAAAATAAAGTGTCATTATCACTTACAAGTGGATCCATGGGTTCCCAAAATCGACCCAAAGATGCCCATGGTCGACCATGTATCAACCAATAGGGTTAAGACACGTTTTAGGGTAATTTAGTATTATTATAATATTATTTTTTAACCCTTATTTACCGGATTTACCCTTAACCATGGTAAATAAAAATATTTACCGCAGTAATTATTCAAAATGTATAAAAATAAAAGTTACCTATTTACAAAATTTGAACATCCTGATTCCAAATATGGAATCCATTTTCCTAAATTCAAAACACAGAAGTGGCAGAAATTAATTTAAAATTAATTCCCGCTGTCAAAACAAAAAGCGTGTTTTTAAGAGATAATAACTATCAAAAGATTGACACTTGTTTATGTTCGGTTTAATTGTAAAATTATTTCCAATGACCAACATTATATTAAATGGTAAAAATATATTCTAAATATACTTTAAAACTACTAAAATTCATAATTTATCACTATTAATTATTTTGATTAAAAAAGTTGTTTTTAATTAAAATTTAGTAATTTTCACTATTCATCAAAATATGAAAGTTATCCGAAAAGTACCAAAATTTCACCTTAGGCTAAATTAGATATTCCGTATCCAAAAATGAAGTCTATTTTGAAATATAAAATATATATAATTTTAAAAAGTAGGTATTACTATTCACAACGGCTAGTTTAATTAGTTGTGGTGTGTGTTAGAACTCGAGGTTGCGTATAACACACGATATCGCATTATTCGAAGGGAAACGTACCGTGGAAGCTTGTGGTGTTACATTAGGGTTGATGATTTACATTCCATTATAATTACCATGTCCAGTTTTACTAGGTCATTGATCAAAGAATCTCTTTGAATCCTCATAATGGATAGAACAACTGGGTCTTTCCTACTTAATGCATTAACCACTTTGTTTGCTCTTCTGGGATGATAATGAATTGAACAATCATAGTCTTTAAGATGTTCCAACCATATCCTTTGTCTCATGTTAAATTTCTTTTGTGTGAAAATATACTTCAAACATTGATGGTCTGTGTATATATCACATTTCTCCCCATATAGAGAGTGCCTTCATATCTTTAGAGAAAAAACAACTGTTGCTAGCTTCAGATCATGCATAGGATAGTTCTGCTCATGAGTCTTCAATTGTCGAGATTCATAAGTAATGACTGTCATTTTTCATGAGGATGAACCCATGCCCCTTTAGAAATGCATCGATAAAAATAACGAATCCTTATTTAATTGAGGGAAGAGTTAACACGGGTGCAATAATCAATCTCTTCACCAGCTCTTGGGAAATTTTCTCAAACTCCTTTGTCCAGATAAACTTGAACCCTTTTTAATTTAACTTGGTTAATGGATTAGAATGTTGTGAAATATTTTTCACAAACATCCTATAATATCCAGCTAAACCAAGGAAACTATGAATCTCGGTTATTATTGTAGGATGACGCCACTGCTCTACAGCTTGTGTCATTGTAGGGTCAACTGTGATTCCTTCATTGGTAACAATGTTTCCCAAGAAAGCGACATGTTGTAACCAAAAATCACATTTTCTGAACATTCAAAAAAGCCTATCCTACTGTAGAGTTTGAAAAATAACCCTTAGATTATCCTCATGAACCTCAAAACTTTTGGAATATATCAGAATATCATCAATAAAAACTGCCACAATGTTATCAAGGTAGTCCTTAAAGACTCTATTCATCTAATCCATAAAAATAGAAGGTGTAATAGTAATCCCAAATGGCATAACAAAAAACTCATAATTCCCATGTCTTGATTGGAATTTAGTTTTTAGAATATCTTCTTTATTCACCCTCAATTGATGATAACCATGAAGGTCCAGGGCCCTACAGAAGCTCGTGGGTGGATGTTCCCACTTGGCTTTTATCATATGCAATTATCAATCCGGGATAAATATAATGATAACTGCCAGACTCCACGGATCGAATCATAGAAATAGACAAAGAAGAAGAATATCCTCAGAACCAAAAAATGAGGATCTTCATAGGTTTATTATAATTAACTTAATTAATTGACAATAAGTACCTTTTACAGTGTTCTTTCTTCATTGATATTTCTGATCGCGTTCTGATGTGATTCATTATTATGTCGTAGAATCCAAGTGTAGACTTCCTCTAGCAGTGATCCACATATGCACCACATATCTCTGGACATCGCCAAAGGAGTCTTTGGGTGCTTTCATTGAGAAACCTTTTCTTGCATTGTCCGCCTTAGATCCCATTGATCCAATGGAGGAGGATCTCTCTCTCAGTCTTGAGAGCGTTCTTGGAGGAAGGAATTCTTTCAGCCTTTAGAGAATTTTCAGAATTATTATGCACAAAGATTCTTAGGAAAAGTGTTGGGGTTATCAGGATATTTATAATCGGGTTTAAGGGTATAGAATTATGAAAATAAATAAACACGTTACGCATTTTATTTATTTCATTATCTTTTATTAAAAAACCCATGTTGAATCATTAATTCCTTGACATGCGCCCACACTGATTATAATAAATATCATTTAATAAAATGATATTATTTACTCAAAATCCCGACTGGAAAAACTATATGGCATGTAATAATTAATACATGGTGTGTACTTGTTTTGCATTGGAAACTACATGGTGTGTACATTCAGTGTACGTGGCGTGCATATCTTGTTTTCATTTTTCATTTCCTTTCCAAAATGAAAACTACACAGCGTGTACATTCATTAATGCACGGAGTTTACTTGTTATTATTTTATACTTCTTCCAACATTAAAAAAATTTAGGCTTTCTTGAATAATTATTAAACCACATAAGAGAATAATCTTTATTCAACTTGAGATACTGTGATACACTTAGTGTGTGACCCTCTAGGCCTCTTTTTCATTGGCATTTTGCGAGCTTGCCTAATGTCCCAGATTACTATCTAGAAACAGGTCAAGGAAACCAAGAGAATGAAGTAGATTCCATATTGATGTGTCACCTCATATGAATGCTTACCGTGTAATTTAATCCCTTTGTCTCAATATCTCATCAAGAAGGTTTCCTGGCAGTGTCATAAACCTATATGCTTGATCTGTCATTTTTTGACTTCTAGAAATAAACTCGTCATGACACCATGGCCATGGAATTTGATCGAATGTTCTATTTCAATCAAAGGGACAGAGATATTGACTTCCATAAATATGGAAGGGACTAATCCTTCCTCGACTTATCCATTAACAACATGGCATTTGTGATGTACCCAAAGTACACCACTTCCCTCCAACTATCTTTGTGACAGTTTTCATCAGAAAATCTAAGTGTGCGATTCATGACATGAGTTAATGATAATCTTCCAGTCTAAGGACCATTAAACACGCTCATATATATCAACATCTGATTACACCAAGACATGTGGAATTTCTACTGGTGAGTCTGTTCTCATAATCTCCCATCTTAGAGATTACCAAGTGCGAACTCCATGAGAGTGAGTCTTGTCTTCTAACGAGTACTCGCACATGACGGTCTGTATACCATGTTTCCTATCATAGTTTTTCATCCAACCATAGAACATTATTTAAGAATATTGTTATGTCATTTTAAGGTTCTCATCATTGTGGGGATCTTCCATGACTTTGTCAATGAAATATATATTCAAGGACATTATTATATTATAGTCATGAAGAACATTGAAGAATATATAATGTGTGTACATTCAATTAAAAAAAGTAAAAAATAGTTGGTTTATAGGACACCAACTCTATCGAACTCCCACTTGTACTAGATCCAATTTCCTATGACTTTTAGTCCACCAGACCTCACATAATTATCATGTTTCTACTGAGTGAAGGCTTTAGTCATGGGGTCCACCACATTGTCTTCTGTCTAAATAATGCCCACTACAACATCACCTCTCTGAGAAAAACACCTCAAGAGATGATACTTTCTAAGTATGTGCTTTGTACGCTGATGTGACCTTTCCTCTTATTCAAGTGCCACCACTGCAGAATTATCACAACAGAGTGTGATAGAATCTTTACTGCTAGGTACTACATACAGCTCTTGGATGAAGCTTCGTATCCACATTGCTTCTTTAGCTGTCACATAATCTACGATATACTCAGAATTTGCTGTAAAATTTGCGACCACACTTTCCTTTGAGCTCTTCCAGCTCACTTCACCTCCATTCAAACTGAAGATTTATCCAGTCTGCGACTGCATGTCATCCTGATCAATTTGGAAACTAGAATCTACATGTCCTCTGATAACTAATTCCTCATATCCTCCATAAACCAGAAAAATATCCTTAGTTTGCGTCAGATATTTAAGGATAGTCTTGACTGCCATCCAATGGCAGTTTTCGGGATCATCTTGATATCTGCTTACTGCACTTAATGCATAAGAAACATCTAGCCTTGTAAATAACATAACATATATGACTGAACCAATCATGGATCCGTAAGGGATCCTTTCCATTTTCATTCTTTGCTCATGTGTCTGAGGACAAATTTTCTTGGAATGGTAAATGCCATGTGACACTATCAACAATCCCCTACTGGATTGTTCCATACTAAATATCTTCAGTATCTTGTCAATGTATGTACTTTGACTCAGGCCCAACATTCTCTTGGATCTATCACAATGGATCTTGATCCCAAGAATATATTCTGCCTCTCCCAAGTTTTTCATAGAGAATCATTTATCCAACCACGCCTTAACAAAATGTAAGACAAGTACTTCGTTTCCGATTAGTAATATGTCATCAAAATATACTATTAGGAAAACGACTGTACTTCCTCTAAACCTTTTGTAGACACAAGGCTAACATTTTTCTTAACAAATCAAAAATTTCGCTATGGATTCATCAAAATGAATGTTCAATGACCTTGATGCTTGATTTAATCCATAAATAGATTTCTGCAACTTGCATACCTTGTTGGCATCCATTGGAGTCACAAACCCTTCAGGTTGTGTCATGTAGACATCTTAATGGAAGTTCCCGTTAAGGAATGCTATTTTGACATCTATTTTACAAATTTCATAGTCATGGTAATTAGTAATGAACAATAGCATTCTGATAGATTTCAGCATCGCATCTGGTTAAAAGGTTTCATCATAGTCAATTTCTTGATGTAGTCTAAAACCTTTTTCAACATGTTGTGCCTTATAGGTGCTGACTTCCCCCTCCATGTCTAGTTTCTTCTTGAATACCCATTTATTACCAAAAGGATTCACATCAACTGGAGGATCAACCAAAATTCAGACTTGGTTTCGGTACATGGAATCCATTTCAGAATTCATGGCTTCTTTCCACTTGGCAACTTATGTGCCTTCAAATACTTCTTTATAGATAAGAGGATCATCATTTTAAACCAATAATAAGTCACCATCCTCAGTGAAAAGATAACAATATAATTCTAGTTCTCTTACCTCTCTCTTTCTCCTACGCAGTTCTTGAGTCTCTAGAATAGAATGTTCTTCCATGAGGCTTTGTAGAATCTATTCTTGTACCAACTACTGTGTATCTTGAGCCTTGACTTCCTCGAAGTCTATCTCACCCCCACTATCTATTTTAAAGGTGTGCTCCCACTCAAGGAATATTGTGTGCCTTGCCAATGTAACCTTTTTATCTGAGGGGTTGTATAGGTAATATCCCCGAGTTTCCTTGGGATATCCTCTAAAGATACACATTGTTCCTCAGGGAGAAATTTTGTTACTTGAAGTGGTATTAACAAATGCTTTTCTACCCCACATATGTAAATTTGATAACATGTCTTTGCGTCCACTCCATAACTCTTACAGAATACCATTTATCGATTTAGTTGGTACATGGTTTAGTATGTGTGCTACTGTTTTTAATGCATATCCCCAAAAGGATAATGGAAGACTTGCATGACTCATCGTTGATCTCACCATGTCCAACAGGGTGAGGATCCTCCTTTCACATGCACCATTCCACTAAGGCGTGTAAGGAAGAGTGAGTTGAGATAGAATCCCAAACTCTTGTAAGAAATCAATGTAGTCCTGATTAAGATATTCTCCACCTTTTTCAGAGCATAGTTTCTTAATCTTCTTAAAAATCTGGTTCCCAACATCATTTTTTTATTCTTTGAACCGATTAAAAGAATCTAAATTATACCTCATTAAGTAAATATATCCATATCTACTAAAATAATCAGTAAAATGTATGAAGTATAAGAACCCACCCCTGGCTTCAACTAGAAATGGTCCATACACATATGTGTGAACTAATTATATAATCTCTTTATCCCTTTCACCTTTCCCACTAAATGGGGATTTGGTCATTTTTCCTTGTAGACATGCATGACATACACCAAGTGGTATTAGTTCTAAAGAATATAAATACCCATCTTGATGTAATTTTGTCAAATGTTTCTCATTAACATGTCCTAGCCAGTGATGCCAATGTTGGGTGTGGTATGATTCATGTGAATTAACATTTTCATCGATTTCCATTACTTGGTTTTCATAGTCTAACACATAATGGCCGTTATATAAAAGTGCCCTACCAAAAAAAATGCTATATTTATAAAATTAGCAACATTCATTTCCAAACATAAAGATGGATCCATCAGTATCTAATCTGGATACCGAAATAATGTTTTTAGTAACAGAAGGAACATAATAACAATCCTTTAACTCCAAGATCATTCTAGTTGGCAATGTGAGGTGGTAGTCCCCGATAGCTACAACAGAAAGTCTAACTCCATTGGCTACTCCTAGATCTACCTACCCTTGATCAATCTTCCGGATTTTACTTGGTTCCTGTATTTGGATACATATTTGAGAACCACAAGCTGTATTCAATACAATATTTTTAGAAACAGATCGATTTCATTCGATAACAAACACACCTGAAGATTCCCCTTGCTTCCTTGGCTGGGTGTAGTTTTTCTTCCAGTGGACCTTCTTTCCACATGCGAAACAAACAACCTCATGTTGTTTTGACTCCTCTTTGATCTTCCTTTTCTTGGAAGGCCTTGAAGAAGCTTTGGGATTAAATCTCGTTGCCTTCCATTTCCTTTTATTCACCATAAGGACAGAAGAATTTTCACGCTTCATATAATTTTCCACTTAGATAATGAGGATAAAAAGATCAGATAGAGACTTCTCAATGTTTTCATGATGAAATTTACTACAATGTTAGGGAATCTCGGGGGGGGGGGGGGGTGATGCATGAATGAGATTGGTACCCAGTTATTTGGAGAGTTTAAACCCTAAAACCTCCAAGAGCTCAATGTAGCTAATGAGCTTAACTACATGAGTCCCCACGGAGGCACCCTATCCATTCTTGCTCTGAAATAGAGTCTTGGAGATCTCAAACCTTTCCTGTATTTCTCTCTCACGGTATGGACCATGGAGGTTCTCGATCATGCTATAGGCATCCATGTCTTCATGAGACTTCATGAGCTCACTAGACATTGATGACAACATCAAAAATTAAAACATGAGTGCATCGCTCAAATGTTGATCATAGACCAGGAAATATTCATCAATAACCCCCTGGGAAAGAGAATCACGAAGTGGGGACTCCGGTACATAAAACATTCGTTCATGGCATAGGATAACCCAAAGGTACCTAAACCATTCTAGAAAGTTACTGCCAGTGAGGATATTCTCTTTATCTAAAATTGATCACAGTGAAAATGTGGTTGACGATCTTGTCATATTGATTATACAAATAAAAAGAGAAGATTTATCAGTACCTTTTGATTACATTTTATGAAAAATAATAAATGAATTTATTAATTCTCCCACTATTTTATCAAGTCCCAATGGCCCTCACCATTGAACTCGGAATGTCCAGTTTCTATGACATTCTAGTGGAAAGGATCCAAATTCCCCTTTTCATAAACCCATCAATGGTTGGTCAAGCTATTTAAAGGTATTTAGGTTGGTAGGTCTTTTCCAACTGTGATCTTATAGTTCCTCTATCTTTTGAGTGGACTCCACAATCCTGAAATCCTAGCTTGGATTTCCTCAACACTTGCCTCCATTTTACAACAAGTCTAGCAAGGGCTACTCCTCTTGATGTAAAATGATTAAGTCTACCTGAATGTTTCATAAGAGCTTCCTTTATAAATTTAAGTGTCCTTTCAAGGGTTGGTCAAACACATAGTTTTAATGATTCTTTCCCTTAATCAAGTAACAGAAGGCTTGGCCTGACTTAATATTGTATTTGAGGGATTTTAATTCTTTATGTGTTGTTTTTCATTATAACATGCTTGTTAATATTAAGTGATGCTTTCTTAGGTGATTAACCATGTTCTAATAATGTTTACACATATTCTAGTTTTTATTTTATTCCATCTTTGAATACTTGTTTATTTCATTAATTATGTGACCATGGCAACACATACATAATTAATAAACCATGAAATTAGATAGAAATAAAATAATATGGCATGATCATGAGCTCTTATTGGTTTGTTTATCTAGCGGTTTTGATAAGCTAACACTGACCTAGGAAAAAACATCTTGAACCTGATGGTTCGGGTTTTTCAGCTCCCACCTGTCAAACTGTGTATCTTCTTGGGTTGGTTTCACCTCTTATTTGGATTTTGAATCATCTCTTCTGGATTGGGGGATCCTCTATTACATGGGGTTTATATTAAAGAAACCATGGGAATGCATGACCTACATTTTATTGGAAGAAGGCTCGCAGGCCAATGATTTTAAATTAAATAAATTTAAATGAAACTATACACGCCCAAAGGGTCTTTGGTCAAGCTCATGATCATCCATAGCATGAAACAACATTTACACATATTTAGTATTTAAATTATTTTAATCATTCTTTTATTCAAGATATTTCGTGCTCGAATTCAATTAATTATGATCTTATAATTAATCAATTATTTATCATAAATTCCTTTATGAATTTCCTTGAGATTGTTATCATCCATGTTCATTGTATAGGTCGTTGGACTTTGGAGGAAACCTAGTAAAATTCCATTTTTGGAAATTACACGACATGTAGGCAATATTACAGTGTGTGTATGTGTTTTCACCCTTTATCCAAAGTACACGCTAGGGGATTTGGAGTTTTTTATTTACTTTGGAAATTTTGTAGTACACGGCATGTAGATTAATCTAATATGGCTTGTACTTCCTTGTTACATAGTTATTGGCCTGACAATCTAGTGTACATGGTATATGGCTTATCCATGTACACAGTTTCACCTGGGCCAAATCAGACTACACGACGTGTTGATTCAACATACACATCGTGTATTTCGGTTTCCATGAGCCATTCATTTCTGGTCAACTCAGTGTAATAAATACATAGGTATACACAATTCACATGGTGTGGGTGGTGGAACAGTACTGTTTTGTTGAACCAAAGTACACGACGTGTAGTTTTCACTACACGTCGTGTATTCTGGTGTTGTACAGAAAGAAAGTGGATCCTCCATATGATTTCCTCATTTTTATTTTAATATAAATTAAAATTAAAAGGTCATTTCTATGATGTGAATTGATAAACGAAGGAGGAAAAACAGATCTAGTTCATTAAGATTTAAAGAACTATTTATCTTAAATTGAATCAAATATAAATGCATAAATTATCAACGAAAATTAATTAACTATAATCAAAATTTCAACCTTGCTCTGATACCAATTGAAGGTCCCAAGCATAGTGGATGCTCATGGGTGGATATTTTCACTTGTATTTTTGTCAAGTGCAATGATCAATATGGGATCAATTCAACATTAAACACAAGACTCCATGGATCAAATCACAAAAAATGAGAAAGAAGAAGAATAGTCCTGGAACCACAATCGAGGATCATCATAAGTTGATTATAATTATTTTAATTAATTGAAAAGAAGTACCTTTTACATCATTCATTTTTCGTTGATATTTCTAATCACGTTCCGATGTGATTCGTCATTGCGTCATAGAAGCCAAGTGTAGACTTCCTCTAGCGGTGATCCATATGTGCACCACGTATCTCTGGACATCGGAAAAGGAGTCTCTGGGTGCTAGCGTGGATAAAACTTTTCTTGTGTTGTCCGCCTTAGATCACGTTGATCCAAAGGAGGAGGATATCTCTCTCGGTCATGGGAGAGTTCTTGGAGGAAGGAATTCTTTTGGCCTTGAGAGAATTCCCCAGAATTGTTGTGCACAAAGATTCTTAGGAAAAGTGTTGGGGTAGTGAAGAAATTTATAATCGGTTTGAGGTAATAGAGTCATGACAATAAATAAATGAGTTACACATTTTATTTATTTCATTTACTCTTATTGAAAACCGCATGAAGAATCATTAATTCCTTGACATGCACCCACGTAGATTATAATAAATATTATTTCATAAAATGATATTATTTCCTCAAAATCCCTACTGGAAAAACTACATGACATGTAACCATTAATACACAGTGTGTATTTTTTTCTCATTGAAAACTACACGACATGTACATTCAATGTACATGGCGTTTATATCTTGTTTTCATTTTTTATTTCCTTTCCAAAATGAAAACTACGCGGCGTATACATTCATTAATACATGGCATGTACTTGTTTTCATTTTAGTCTTCCTCCAACATTAAAATGATTTAGTCTTCCTTGAATAATTATTAAACCACATACGGGAATAATCTTTATTATACTTGAGATGCTTGGATACACTCAGTGTGTGACCCTCTATGCCTCTTTCTCATTGGCATTCAGCGGGTTTGCCTAACGTCCATGATTACAGTCTAGCAATAGGTCAAGGCACCCAAGAGAATGAAGTTGAAGCTGCATTAACGTGTCACCTCATATGAACTCTTACCATGTAATTTAATCCCTTTGTCTCAATATCTCATCAAGCAGGTTTCATGGAAGTGTCATAAACCTATATGCTTTATCTGTCATTCTTTGACTTCCAGAAATAAACTCGTCATGACACCATGGGCATGGAATTTGTTTGACAGTTCAATTTCAATCAATGGTCCCAAGATATTTACTTCCATAAATATTGAAGGGACAAATACTTTCTTGAATTATCCATTAATAACATGTCATTCGTGACACACCCAACTTACCCTACTTCCCGCGAACTGTCTTCGTGACGGTTTTTGTCAGAAAATCGAAGTGTGTGAGTCCTGACATGAGTTAATGATAATATTAAATTCTAAGGATCATTACACATGATCGTAGATAAAAATTTCGGATGACATCATGACATACAGAATTGATATTGGTGGGTCTATTCTCATATTCTCCCATCTTGGAGATTACCAAGTGTGAACTTCATGAGAGAGATTTTTGTCTTCTTATGAGTACTCACACATGATGTTCTGTATACCATGTGTCCAATCATAGTATTTCATCCAATCATAGAACTTTATTTAAGAATATTGTTATAGAAATTTAAGGTTCTCATCATATCATGGATCTTTCATGACCTTATCAATGAAACAAATATTCCAGGACATTATTGTGTTATAGTCTTACAGGACAATGAACAATATATAATCAGTGTACATTCATGTAATCAAAGTACAAAATAGTTGGTTCTCAGGACACCAACTCTGAAAAACCAGAATGAAGATCGATCTTAGAGACGAATTGATCCCCACGAAGTTGGTCAAATAAATCATCAATTCTTGGAAGAGGTTATTTGTTCATTACTATAATCCGATTTAGTTCTCTATAATCAATGCATAGCCGCATCGATCCATAATTCTTCTTCACAAATAGAACATGTGCTCCCCAAAGATACAAACTCGGTCGGATAAACCCCTTCTCCAAAAGATCTTGGTGTTGTTTCTTTAATTCTTCTAGATCCAAATTTTCCATCCCATACGGGTTATTTAATATTGGATGAGATCTAGGTACGCGTTCAATTAAGAACTCTACCTCTCCTTCTAGGGGAGGTCCAAGAAACTTCTCAGTAAATACATCAACGTATTCCTGGATGATGTGGACATTTTCTATCCTCAAATTCTCATTTCTTTATTCTTCTTCACCAATCATCTCTATAAGGAATGATATATGAGGTTGTTGTAGACAAAGATAAGGTTTATATATCTCTCCTTTAATGATAACTATAGGTTCTCCATTCAAGAAAACTTAGATTTCCTTGATTCTGCATTTTATCTTAGCAAGATACTTTGAGAGACATTCCATCCCTAGTATTATGTCGAATTCCAGCATGGGAATGACTATTCAATTTGCGATAATATTGTGCCCACTAAAGTCAATACTAGAGTTTCTAAATACTGATAATGCTTAGATAATCCCACCAGGAGTCTTGAATGATAACTCTAATTTTAAAAAATTGGGGGTTGATTCTAAATTCTTTGCAAACATGGAGGAAATAATGGAATGCGTATAACTAGAATCAAACAAAGTACTTGCTATCATTGAGAGAACAACAAGAGTACCTGATACCACATCATTAGAAGCTTAAACATCAACTGTTGTGATAGAAAAAGCACGACCTTTCTATTTTGTCCTTTGTTGAGGCTGATGGTGGTTCCTCTCCACTACCCTAAGATTTGGACAGTGATTGGAAAAGTGCGCAAGTTGTCCACAGTTAATGCACTGGAAATCAGGTAGTGCATGCACCATCTTCGCCTTTTTGTAAGTGTTTGTAAGTTGAGGTTTCACCACACTATGAAAATTCCTTGAAATATGTCCATATCTTCCACGCTTGTAGCATTTCTCGCTCCCGACTAGACAGTTCCCCAAATGTTTATTCCCACATTTATTAAACATTGGAATTTTCCCTTTCTTTCCTCCTCTTCCTTGATCAAAGGTCCTACCTAAGTAGGGATCCATCGATCTCTTCTTGTCATTTGATTTATGAGACCACTGTGTCTCACCAAACTCCATCTCAACTTTCATCGCACTCCACATGACCTCCTCATAGCTATCATAGTCTTGGTTGGCTATATTCTTCCATAGATGAGGTCTCAGTTTGCCAAAGTGTCTACCAACCTTGCCATTTGGATCCATGAAAAATCTAGAGGTGTAATGTGAAAGACATGTAAATTTCATCACGTAACTTCCCACAGATTCATTCTCTTTCTGCTTTAGCTCATGAAAATCCTTCTCCATTCTCTATCTCATCGATCGATGGAAATACTTGTTGAAGAATATCTTTATGAACTCTTCCCACTCTATAGCTTTAACTTCAACTCTTGTCCTTGTGTTTTATTCAGTTCCCACCACTGATCGGATTATTCTTCTAATCGATAGATAGCTAGGGTGACATTCTCTTGTTCAGAATAGTGGAGCACATAAAAGATCTTCTCGATAGATCTGATCAACTGTTTGTCAATCAATGGGTCGGTTGATCCACTAATGTTTGGTGGTCGTTGACGCTTAAAGGATTCAACATAAAGTTGTTCACTTCACGGTGAGATTGGTATCTCAGCTTGATTCAAGTTATTTCCCATAACACGAGTCATTTGGTTCATCATTCGCATGAACATTTCTATTCGGGCTTCCATCAGAGGGCCGTTAGTGCATGGTCCATTGCGGTCACCATTTACACGGATCCTCCTATTTCCCGCCATTTTATTTCTCTATAATTCCTTCATAATGATTCATAAAAATCCTGCGATTAACCAAACATATCCCCTGTGAGTGTCATAACCAAGAGTACAGAAAGGCCCTTTGTCGTGCACCAGTTCCCATTCGAGTCTATCTCAAAGTAGTGTTTTTGGGTTTTACCACTATATACAACTGTGCCAGAGCCACCTCTACCTGCTCGTATCTAGACAGAGATATATTTGTTTGATAAATCACTTATTCATTACCCACCAAAATACAAGGAGGTTTACTTATATTTAAAATTTTATATATGGTTCTTCTTAAAGTTTTCGTAGAATAATTTTCATAAATAACTAAACTATCCTTTGATACCAACTATGACCTCCCGCTTTTTTATTACGTAACTTTTCATTAAATTTTACAAATAGAGGATCTTTAAAGTTTTGTGTCTTGGAAATCAGGAACATAATACATGAAAACCACATAAAAAATTCTTCTAATCCACATGTAATGCTTCGTCATAGGTTCATCCTAAGTACAATTACTGCATCTTATAACCTGGAGACATACATCAAAGTAAAAAGTGAGCAGAAGGCTGAGTAAGGAAAGTAATGGAATCGGTTTACTTGATATATCAATAAGAACATGGTAAACACATAAAGAAATGAGCAATTGAAGTATATGCCTATCATAATGAAATGAACCTGAATCCTAACTTGCAGATGTGGATATAAAATTTTATTTAGACCTTCATGAACATATCACCAAGGTACAACCCCGAGGTGTCATAAAAAATACAAAGGTTATTCACCAAGGTAACGTTAAACTTGTCATCTCTAGAGATAAATTCTTTACCCAATGCATTGGAGCACTATCAGGGTGCACCCTTAATATGGATTTATTTTCGTGTGATCCACAGATATCATAATCAATAATTTCATAACTAATAGATATAGAATAAAATAAATGTGTTTCATTTCAAAATCGTGGCATTTTTAAGTGTGCTTTTAAAAATAAGATCATTATGTCATTTATAACCCATGGAAAGGGAGTGAGGATTAAATGTATGTCAATTCCAAAAAAATAATATATAATTTTTCTGAATTTATGATCACCCATAAAAACTAAATAGGTCTGGGTATTCACATAAACAAAAGAAGAGAATTTCATGAGAGAAAGAGAGAGAAATTTGAGATGAAATTTCTACAGCATAACAGTAATATAACATGGTTTTAGAAAACAATATAAAGAGAGGGGGAAAGGTTCACCAACTCAAAAATTACTCATTATACACTATAGTTTTAGAATAAAATAAATAATATATTTTTATGTTTATTTGAAGGAAATACCATAATAAAATAAATCTCAAAGGAATAGAGAATATGTGATTTCTTTTAAGAGAATTCGGTGCCTTAATGACATCACTTGACATTTCAGAAAATAAATTGATGAGAGAAGAAAGGGTCTCTCATCACTTGGACATGAAATGGAAAATAATAATTATATTGGAGAACATAACCCTATATAATAAAATGGAAACTAGAAGACATAACATAATGGAAGTAATGACTTAAAAGAGGTGGGTGAAAGGATCCCTTACCTTGAAGAGTAACTTTGAAATCTTGATGTTCGGGAACTTGGGAGGCTTGAAGGCACCTTGGGAGGATCCTAGAGAGAGGAGAGAAGAGTTTGGATGAACTTAAAAGTCTTTGAGTGAAGAGGAAGTGGGAGATTGGGGGGGGTTATATAGGGAAGGAGAGGTAATTGTTTATTATTTAGGTTTGGGACACCTCTCATTAAACTAAACAAAACCACAAACCAGACCATGGTTTTTGCCCATGTTTTCTACCAAAGGGGAGTGGAAACCAATATTTTATATGGTCAATAGCCGACTTCATAATATAATAGTGTTGCTTATGTGGAGGTGAGTCACAGTCTCAAGGAATATAATTTAAAAAGAAAAAATCCTAAACAAGTTTTGGAGGGTCCACTAAAGCTTTGTAAAATAAATAAAACAAACCAAAAATCACATTATATTAATGGTAAGACATATATTGTCCGAACATATAGTTTATAGTATTTTATTACATCACTATTAGCTCATTATGATGTCATAAAACACATTATATATTTATATAGTATTTAATTTTTACCCAAAAATTTGACTATCTCAAAGAATTAAGAAAAATTCACCATTGGATAATTTTGACGTCCCAGTTCCAGAAATAATATTCATTTTATCTAAATAATTTTATAAATATGTTAATTTTCACTTTTAAATTAAAAAGTGACATTTATCGAAAATTCATGGGTTCTGACAAAAAGGGCTTTTCACCTTTAATAAAAATTAAAATTGCATTCACAAAATTATACGATCATTTATATTTAATAAACATTAATTTAATAATCATAATAATTTCTTATTAAAATATTATTTAATTCATAAAATCCATTAATTCATCAAAATTGATTTCTTAGTTGAATATTTAACTAAAAATACTATTTTTTCCTTAAAAACTATTTACAAAGTAACAATAATAAAATGTACATAATCATAGTACTAGGGTCTTGTTTCATAACCCCTTAAAACACCCTCATAAGACATTAGGGTAAGGTGCGCAATGGTGAAAGACTCTTGGGGTTGCTCGGATAACATCCATCAAGTGGTAATCAGTATCAACTTCCATTTCTCTCGTAGGTGGTTCTACTCAAGATTAACGTATTCAAGATCAGCTTGGTCTTGGTCAAGAACGAATCACAAAGATGCAATCTCCTTTCCATTCTCTTTTAAATGGGATTGATACGGGGTATGTCTACTAGATGAGGCCATTGCTTCCTTTGTCTGAGTAAAAAGAATTTGTTAAAGCTTTATATTTATACTAATCATGTGATCACTGTTAAACGACTATATTAGAAATGGTCCTAATTCTTAATGGTATTCTAAAATCCAAAAACAAAAAACAAAAGAAGTAAATATGTTGTATAACCATTTCACATATTAAGGCATTTAATAAGATCAAGAGGGATTTTCATTAACAAAAGTTTGGGTCTTTAATCAAAGACTCAAAAAATTGAAATAATTCTATGTGTATGGAGATATGTTATATCCTTCCTCAATTATCTAATATAAACCTCGTTTTTTCACATATTTTTAACTTTTTCACTATGTTAAACCACTTCTAACCTAATTTACCATTACCATGGTAACTCTATATTAACCCTTTGAAACTAATCAAAATTAAAATTAAAAATATTTAATAATATGAAAATTATAATAAAAAATATGGGAATCATTTTATAATATATAGATTTCAGAGTTTATAGAAACTAATTTTAATAATAGATCATGTGACATGTAAAATCATTTTTAGGAAAAAGTGTATTTAAAGAAAAAGATTTATGTTAATGATAAAATTATAATTTCTATTATTTTTATTTAAAATAAAATACTTATTATAATTAAATTAATATTTATTTCATATGAAATTAATTTGGAAATAAAATTCCACCATGAGAAAGTTTTATTAAATGAAATAGATGATAAATAATTTTTATTAAAACATTAATTCAAATTTCTATGATGATATGAATGAGTTTTATATTTTAAAATAATATTTCAAAATATTTATTTTTTAATTTAAATAATATATTTTTATAATATAAATGGGTTTGAAACCTTTAATTTTGTAATATTGTAAGAGTCACAATATTTGTAAAATCAATTTTTTTAACATTCACCTCAAAATAAATTATTTCTAAAAAATCACAAAAATTCATGTCAATATAATTATATTATTTTAAATCCAAAAATTATATTAGTTTATTAAAATTAAAATTCTAAAATTTCTAAATTTAATTTTTAATTAAAAAAATAAAATACAGAGAAAACTATTTTTAAAGGAAAACAACTTTTGGTTTATTAAGTATTTTTTCACAAAAAATATTTAATTTCAGTACTGTGAAATAATTATTATTAAATTAACTATATAATTTTATTAATAAATTATAATAAAATTATTTCCTCCAAATAAAACTCAATTTTTTTAGAATATATTTTTTAATCATATGGTGAATTGAGAAAAAATTATTTTTTTGAAAAGAATAAAATTAAAGAAATATATATATATATATATATATATATTATTACAAGTTTATATGATCATTAAATGTACTTACATAACCCCTTATGTTATACATGTAAGGCCAAAATACTGGATAAGCAATGATTATTGTTTTGGGTGGCTATTCAACTAGCATGGATATTGTATTAATATCCATGAACATGAAATTCTCCAATAAACCACATTGATCATACCATAATTGCTTTATTTCATCTCAGGATTAGTTTAGGTAAATCCCTAGAAATGATAAATCCATTCTAAGACAATAGAAATGGATTTTTAAGACAGAATTTTAATTTCAGATTTAATTTCATCCAACATTTTTTTGGATTTTGTAATAGGGTATCTTCAATTTCATACTATCTAATTTAATTGATATATTTTAACACTCCTTTTAAATATTGAAAATATATTTAGATTTTTAATTTTTTATATACTTTGATAGAAATTCTATAATGTATACATTTTTTAAAGTGGATATATATTGAAATCTCAGGTCATTTCAGAACTTCTGTTTATACACATGAAAAACTTGGGGCATTAGGTTGGATCACACTCAAGATAATGAAATTTTAACAATAGTAATGATTAGTGGAACCTCATTTCAAGAACAAATTAAAATTAGAAGATTTATTAATTATCAACTACTCCTTTTGGTAACACATTGTGTTATGGGAATAGATGGTGGTGATGTCAGGTGATGTTGGTATCGGGTTACCACAGTAGAACCATTGTTTTGGTAGACACTAAGTTGGTCACCTCGGGTAATATAATGTATTATTTGTGATTTTTTTTAAATAAACACTTTAATTACTCTATAAAATTCATAGTTACATTTTTAACACCTAAACAACCCCTTATATTTTAATCCATTTTGGATGAAAAGAATATTACATTTGGAATAATAACCCATTTAAAGCCTTTTAATGGATTTGGCATAGCACTTATGAATAAAAAAATGTCCCATATATCACTACATATAAGGGGGTGAAACCTTCAATGGATTACGTGAAATTATGTTAATCTATAGTCAGAGATCTATTTTCAATAATGCACTCCAAAAAACATGGTAAGCTATAGTGAAATTTTGTGTTCTCCATTATATAGAGTGTATCATATCAGTTATAAACTAAATACTTTAGTTAAAACACATCTAAAAAATAGATACAATCTTGATGCGAGTCGATGACTGTGTAATGAATTTTACTATGTTAAGATTTAATTATTTTTATGTTTCACATATTCTTTCTCCATATATTTGTTCTATATTTTCTATAAATTTCCATATGTTCTAATCAATTTTCTTCTCGAAAACCCTTGTAATAGAGGTAAATAATGGTTGTAAATATACAATATAGTTTATGAAACCATTCTATACTAGAACATCAAACATTTTTAAAATTTATCACAAAATAAAAATTCAAGTACCAATAGTTTAGGATATTGAATTTGTATGGTTATGTCCAAATGGATGATTTTAATCTACCATTTTTTATAAAATTATGATAAAATTTGGGTAAGATTGTACTCTGATATACTGTAGGAAAAAGTATTAAAAAAATCCATTCAATCACAACATAAAATCCCAAAGAATTTTATCACTATAAACATTACCCAAATTCCATAGATTTTTAAAACTGTTCCTCAAAACCTGATATCCTGGACCAATTTACTATATTGAGACAATCTATAATAGACTAGATGAGGTGATTAAGCCCACAATGGGACCTCCATTCCATGGGAAATTTTAAAATCTAATAGGTTTGGTTGATTTTTTTCTATCCTAATTGTATGAATTTTAAGATATCATGTATGTTATATGGATATAAGAGGTTTTATAGGACTCTACATATACAATTTAACATTTTTGTAGTGTTTCTGTGGATATCCTAATTAATATATGTCCAAATAGAATCAGCAATAACTTGATGCATTGGGAAGTGAGTATCACTCTTTTGGATATCAGAAAGTTATAATTTCTCCATCATAGGGGACATGTATGATGAATTATTTCCTATGATAAACATCTTATATAATATCAAATATATTCCAATATTGAAAAATAAGCTACTAAGATATATTATGAAAAAAATTAATAGGGTAAAAAAAATTCGGTAATAAATTCCATTTTCCCAATAGATAAATCTATTTATAGTGTGTGCATGAATACATTTTAAAATTTATTATATAAAGATCTATTTGATTTAAGTAATGTATGGAAATGATCATATTGTATTAGATTATTAGGAAACCCATATATAGAATTCAGTTTCATGATCTACCCTTATATAGAAAAATATACCCGATTAGTTGAGATTTTGGTAATGTTTTTAATTAGTTTTATATAAGTAGTAAATGAGAAACATTAATGTGTTTGGACCACAATTTCTATTTTATATGATCAACTAGTCACTAGCCTCCTGATTAATCTTGTAGTACTTGTGTTGGCCAATCTATACCAAGTTCTAGGATATGTCATCTTGGTAGAGAATCTAATTTATGATAGTGATAATTTATAATTCAAATACACCATTATATCAGTAGATATCAGGTTCTATGATTTCTAAAACCCAATTAATCCTCCAAATTTTTACATTAATCCATTAATATTGAATATTATTAGTTTTAAATCCATGTAAAAATGTGGTGAACAACATGATATGATGATAAATAGTGAATAATTATATCAATTCTCCCATATGATGTTCTGATGGGTTAGATAATGGATGAAAATTGGGGGATCATTGAGAATCATTCATATGTGTTGAAACACCATGATTTGATGCGTGGAACTCATATATTGGTGTGATCATATGTGAGTCTAATGTTACATTCATATTTTACAGATAATTTATGTTCATAAATAATACTATCCACTTTACATATATACACATTCAATGGGAGAAATATAAATTGATTTTATATTTTAATTATTTTCTATTTAGATGAGTATGAACTAGGATTAATGTTTCACTACCTCATGTGAACACTAACATTGGAATATTTAAGGCTCATTCTCAACGATTGGTGAGTGCCTACATATATTATATCATTGGAGGGGTAATATTTTGAGTACCAATTCTTTTTATCAGTAGGGTTATATTGGTAGGGAAAAGAAAATGACCAGATGATGTAATGAAGGAGAAAAACTTATTTAATTGATCCACATAAGGGTAACCATAGAAAACATAAGGTAGTTTCTATTAATATTCCCTCTAATTTTATCATTTTTATTAAATATTTTTTGTGATGCCATTTGGGATAACCCTTGAGGATTGAACAATGAATCCCAATACCTTTAAAAGATGCAACTTTTATAAAGGAAATATATGAAAATATTTTGTATTAATTTGATTCCTCTTTCATTGATATTTTAAATGATTTCATAATCCCATATTCTTGGGTGTTGTGGTCCCCCCTCAGAAGAAGACACAAATTTTAAAAAAAATTAAAGAATGATTATGGATGGTATATGACTATAAGAAATTGGCTACCATTGTTACTAGAAGGATGTGATATATCCTAATTATCCTACTACATTTTCTTTAAATATCTTGGATATAGAAAACTGTATTTGATTGATTATAGATAACAAGTAAGCTGAGGGTTTTAAAAATTCTATTTTATGATTATAAATATGATTCTATCAGTTCCATGTAAGAAGTAATTGAAGAGGGTTACAGTGAGGGAATGGAAACCATGGATAAGTAATAAAATGTTGACTGTTAAGAGGGTTATAATGGTTTTGATTTATTTAGTACTCCCTCAGATAAGGTGAACACCTTTGATATTTTCCATCATCCCATCTATCCATCAGCTAACCCATTAACCTTTTATTATATGCTGATATTAGTACATTGATGACCATGTATAAATTTTCCATGACACACCCTAGGTTACGAACTATATCATATGCATAATATTGACCCTTTGGGTTATATTTTATTTCATCTAATTTATTTAAAGAAAATATTAATTGGTATGTGTTTTTGTCATTGTTTTCCATGAGGTTCATTTAATTTTGTATCAATATCATTCAGTGTAAAACAAGTTAATGTTATGTGATATTCATTAGCATATAGTTCTCAAAATTCTTGAGTTGATTAAGAGAAGTTTCTTTCTATTGATGCTAGTGAAATTTGTGACAAGGATGAATATATTGTGTCCCAGATTCCTTATCAATACGTATCCTTGAATCTTATAGTTCGTATAGACAATAATTTCATAAAATCAAAGATAAAAAAATTATGGAATACTTAACTGATTCCATGAGGATGATAGAGGGGTTTGACACTTTGAATTCCTCAAATCATTATGAATGGATTCCCTGTGTAGGGTATTTGGAAAGCCTCCCCTTTTAACATAACTCAATCTCAATCATTATTTAGTGTAGCATTGATGTAAGTGTATGAATACCCTTATTGGACTATTAGGATTGAAATGATTTATATTTATGTTAATAACATTCAATCCTTTCTACTAGAGTAAAAAACTTAGTGGGATATAAGTGTGGTTTAATTTATATTTGACTGATGGGTTTTTGTTGATCATATATGGTGAAAATTTCCTATTTTTAATAATAATCTTATTTTGACCTTGCACTACTGTGAGTATGTAATAGAAATTATAATCAATTAATTATTATAATGGGATTGAAATAAACTAGATAATCAAGAAATAATTAAATTCATACCCACTTCAAAATTTCTTATGTCAGTGAGTTGTGAGGGTCATCTTGTTAACCATCCAAAAAAGTTTTAGAGATTTTCAGGACTATCTCAGTGCCTATATATAGTGGGAATATATGAGAGAAACAAATTATATAATGAAATATATGACATCCAAGAGGGTTTATTTAGTGTTCCATTAGATTTTTCATTACAATATTATACTAGAAGAGGATATAGATTTAGATATAGAAATAATGGTACATCTCCTAGTGGTTAGGTGATTCTCTAGGAGTATACTATTTTTCTTGATGCTAAATACTCCCTTAATAGAGATGATCAACTAGATGGTGCATATAAAAGAAATTCTTACCAACATAGGTGGTATCAGTTTAGAAGATCCAAATATTCATTTAATATTTTGGAAAATTATAGTTTTCTAGTAGTAACATAATACTTAACAATTCAATAAGTAGTTTTTAATATCTATAAGTGATTATAAAAAGTGTATTTAGTTTTTCATAGTTTCTATGTTCTTAAGAGGAGGATTGGTATTGTCTTTAGGCTTGAATCATTGATAGAAATGATAAATAAAACTGATTTTATTATCTATAGAAGATACATAACAGAACATAGTTGGAGATACTTTCAAGTTATAGTGTGTTCGAATGAACTATGATGCCCTAAACATATAGGATTCATAGTTATGGACCTTGGAGTAAGAAAATATAGATTTAATTCTATAAATATATGGGTAGATTGAAACCAACAATGAAAAATTTTCCAAGTTAAAATATGTTGGGGAATTCTTCCTATATTTGTGAACAAGAATGTGTAATAAAGTATTTTAAAAAGAATATCCCCTTTTATGAGTACATAATTTTTTAAAAATCGTTTTCCATGATGCATTTCCATTAAAGTTTGATGTAGGAAGGTGGAGGAACAAATATATAATGAAGGATAGAATGATACATTATCCTAAAAATTTTACCAAGAGAGAGGTTTCATGATCCCTCACACCTATAATCATTATAATAATTAGTATTGTTCATATGAAATTACATGAAAGGTAAAATAATACACTTGAAAAAAAGTGATGAGGAAGTTAGTCATAAATTATGATTCATGTTATCTTGTGTAAAGGAACAAAAATGGTATTGAGTAATAATAAGACTTTAGATATGTGCACTTAGACCCATATTGATATTTAATGTTCCACAATATCATTACCTTAAATTGAAGTTAGTCTATTGGATAAAAAATAAGAAATCAAACTGGATGTTTTCACCCTAATTGGTATTGGAAGGTATTTTACACATAAACCATCACTATAAACAATGTATGATCCATTTTTATAATTAATGAGAATAGTGGGGGTTTCCTCTAGGATTTGGCACTCAGATAGGTAATGTCTGGTCATTTGAACTAATTTCATTACCATGTAATGAGGTTTGTCAATATATATATTAATTTTTTTATAACCTAATAAAATTAATGTTACAATGAATGTTTATATTAAATAAGGGTTTGTTCAATAAGGGTTAATCAACCAAAAATGTTATTTTTTTCCGTTTTTAGGCCACTAATAATGAGAATCTTTAGTGAAAACAAAATTATCTATCTTTTTATCAGATTCAATTAACATAGAGGCTATAAATAAACTTTTTTAGCCATAGTTTTTGGTTCCACAAGTGTTTTGCCTCATTCATTAATAATCCTAAATATTTTCTTAATCATGGTAATGATTTTAATAACAAGAAAATACCTTTACTTTTATCAATATCACATTTTTTTTTATCATCCAAATTTTTTTACTCTTGATGTTTATAATTTAAAGTCATTTATTTGGACTGAAGAAAAAATAAATTTAAAATTCATAAATCCTAGACTAAAATAGGTTCAAGAAGAATAATTTTTTATTACATTGACATAAATAGGAATTTTATGTTTAATGTTGCATATATTTGACAAAAATTTGTGTTGGATTTTTAGATCATACAAAATTCACTAGAATAGGTGATGAATGTTTATTATAAAAACAATTCACTAAATGTATTGTTGGATATTTAAGCTTATTGAATTGTTATCGATATTAGAAGTAGAAGTTTAAGGTATTATTTTTAATGAGAAATAAGGATTTGGAAAAACATTATAATAGAAAAAGAATATGGTTATTATTAAATTTTTTTAAAACCATTCAAATTCTTATTAAATAAATGAAATCCTAAGAACAAGAAATTTTATTCCTTGAAAATAAGGAATCCATCATGGTGATATGTTAGTGAATGTTTTTAATCTGTACCATGATATGAGATTCAATATTAACTATGTATATGGTAAAGATAAAAATCAATCCACACATAGTTCTCATAGATAATTCCATAAGAATATATCATTTATGTTTTCATTATACTGTTGGATTTTGGGAATATAATCAACTCAATGTTTTGAAATTCTAAACACTAAAATAGGGGAAAAATATTAAAATTCATGGATGAGACTAGGATATTGAACTAGATCATCACTATATATTGTGTATGGATATAAATCAGGACATACATTGTTCTGAAAAAGAGTCCCCAATATAAAATTTGACGCATTAACATGAATTAATGAAATAGTACTTCCCAAAAATAGGATTATTTGCTATAAAATGACAAAAATTTATTATTGAATCATGTTCTAAGAGGATATAGAAAATTTAAATTTTAGGCAAGTGAAAATATAGGGGATTCAATCATCACTATGTATTTTAAGGCAGTCAGAATCAAGACATAAATAGTTTATAAAAAAGTGGTGGCTCTGCATATCTAGATATTTCTTTGTAGATAATGAAATGATATTAATAGGACTCCCTGATGAGAGATACTAGTTTTAACTCAATGTGAATTAGTGAGATTTCATCTCGATTGTGGAATAATAAATAAAGGGGGTGCCTTTTTATCCCGGTGTAGGGACACAAGTAGAAATTTGTTTTGGTGTCCTAGAAAAAATTATTTTTAAATTTATTATATGTATATTCTATGTGTGGAATATTAAAAAATCATTTTATTACATATTATTCATTTTTCTTCATGACCCTAATTTAAAAATACCTTAATGAATATGTCTCATTGATATGGTCATAATAGTTCCCCACTATGATATGAATCTTGAAGTGATAACAAGATACTATTTAATAATGTTTTTTGGCTGGATAATGTATAATGAAAGGACACATAGTTCCTAGACTATCTGGTGTGCGTAATTGTAAGAGGATGAGTATTCGTGTCATGATTTTCATACATGGAAGTCTCCAATATGGGAAATTATGAGAACATACACACTAGTAGGAATTCAGAATGTTTTGGTTCTATCATATATTATTATTTACGAGCATGTACAATTGATCTTATACATTATGATTATCATTAATACATTCCATGAATCAAACACTTATATTTTATTATGAAAATGATGATGACATATATTCATGGAGAGGTAGGGTGTTTTGGGTGCATCAAGAATGAAATTTCATTAATGGATAAGTCCAGGAAGGAATTTTCTATTCCATATCTATGGATTCTGATTTCTAGGCCCTTTGATTGGAGTATAACCACCTCCCTAAATTCATTGTCCATGGTTTAACGATGTTTTTATTTTAAAGAGACAAAAAAATATTAAGCATATAGGTTGGTAGAACAAATGTGAACCCTATTTGATGAGGTAATAAGAAAGAGAGATTATATTATATGGTGAGCATTTATCTTTGGATTTCATCATCGTGACATTATATTCTTTCTCTAAGATTCATCGACCCATTTCTAGATAGTAATCTTAGACTTTTTTCAAGACCACCTAATGCCAATGAGAAAGATACTAGAGGTTCATACATGAAGTGTTACTAATGATCTCAACTAAATTCTTTTTTGAATTTGATTAATTGAATAAATATTATTCACAAGACTGAGAGATAATTTTATTTGAATTTTACTAATTGATTTTTTTTTCATAAATTAAATATTTAAATTTAATGTTTATTTAGTGTTCAATAAATTCAATAGAAGTTCAAATATACCAAGACAATATCTAGTGAAAAATATTTCAAATAAATAGACGGTTAAATAATATTTTTTATTGTGAAAGTTTGAATGCAAAAAATAATAAAAATAAAAATAATTATTATTATTATAATATATAATGGAGATTATTAATGGTTATTTTATTATTTATGTCATGAAATTAAATTGCATATTCATTTTAACCCAAACCCAAGCTCTATAAATAGACAGATACGTCGATTGTGCTTGTAGTGAAAAAAATTGATCAATGAAAGTGAGAATATATAATTTTTTTAAAACAAAAAATTATCTCTAGAATCCTCTCCTCAATCTCCACCCCCCCCCCCCCCGCTCAAGAACGATAAATTAATGAGATATTCCTTCCAGACTAATGGATGAGAAATGAACAAAAACAATGAAAGATAACCGATTGTCCATGCTTACACTGAAAAATTGATTGGAATTTATTGGATATCAAGGAAAAATGTGTGGATAATAATTAGAGGGATTATATAATTTGATAACCACAACACAAAAAATGAAATTTGATAGGGTATTTTTTGGTTGATCAACATCATCATTGAAGAATGTTTATTAATCCAAGGTAACCATTTCTTGCAGATATCATTAAAGTAATTATAAACGTAATATGACAGATCCTCCATCATGGTTTTTGGAATAGAATAAATTAATTATTGATATACCAACCATCACTTCATGCTTCCACTATGTAAACCAAAAAGAGGTATCAAAGAGATCACTTTTAAATTTATAATTATTTATTTTATTTATTGATCCGTACACAATCGTTATTGATTTATAACTTTAGATCATTCATTTTTTAGTACGATTTAAATTAACATGTTTTAGATATATTAATCAGGTTCCTTTTCTATTTAATTTTCTTAAAGGTTTAGGAATATATAAAGAATGATAAAATATTCCATCAAAAACTACCAGGTTTTGGTCAGTAAGATAGGGTAACAAGGCATGTACTCGGAACAACACATCGTGTACCCTAGTACGTTGTAGTTAGACATTCTAGATGATTCATTGAATTCCACACATTTAGTTACATACATTGTATGATGCAGGTTGACAATCCAAATTGGAGCATAGTTGTTGGATTACAAAATATGTATCAGAGTACATGTCATGTAGTCTCAATGGGTTAGTGTAAAAAATGGCATAATCTATGTAGTCATTATTCATGGTAAAACAATGTGTAGTTGTCATGTACACACACTATTTAATCATAAGAGATACATGATGTGTAGTTTTCCTGTACACACACTATTTAATTATAAGAGATACATGATTATTACCCAAAATAGTAACTTGGCCACATGTTAAGATGATACACGATGTGAAGATAGTGCGAACACATAGTGTAGTTTTCCCGAATCAATATGTTGAAGCCCCATGTGCGTGACCTGATACATGATGATAGTGGTACATGGAATGTTGTTGGATTATACACACCATGTTGTCTACCTAAGTGAGTGGAGGTGGTTCAATATCGAAAAATAATGATTCCATCCCATTTTTTTATAGATTTGTATAGGTGGAATGCTTTAACTCATGCCATAACCAAAAATATGTGTTATTTCTCCTTGATTAATGTTTGATTTAATGTTGAGTCATTAAATTAACAATTTCAGTAAGATCATGAATGGTTAATTTAATTAATTAATAATTTATTTCTATGATATTATATATTTTATGGATTCATGGTTGTGATCACATAAAAAAATGAATTTAGATTCACAATAGAAATTAAATAAATAAATTATGTGTACATTTTTTGTCCAATATGGTAAATTAATTAAGTAAGATCCACTTAATATTAAAAAGGAACATATAGGATAAAAAAAGAAAAAATATATGCATATGAAATTAAAATCTATCAGTTATATATTATGTCAGACATGGCCTTTCATTAGATTATTAGGAATTAATTCCTTAGAACAATGTGCTTTACCAACTCTCATTTGGAAACTTTTAACATGTAATTATTATGAATTTTATGGTTTTAATTAAACATATTACATTAATATAAGTATCCCTTGATAGACTTGATGTAATATGGTGGAAATATCTAGGGAAATACAAGTCAAGATTTTAGGATAGGGGAGTCCACTCAATGGATCAGCGAGTCACAAGCCTGTAGTTGGAAAATAACAGTCTACCTAAATACCTTTATGCACTTTGACTAACCCTCATTATGGTTATGAAAAGGGGCATATGAATCCATTAAACTATATTTTCCTAGAATCTATAAATTCTGGGTTCAATTGTGAGGGGTATTGGGGCTTTATAAAATAGGGTTATATTAAATAGTAAAATCATTTAACTTATCATTTCACAAAAAATATGTAATTAATAAAAAGTACTAACAATATTCACTTTTAATTGTAGAATAAAATGGAAAGATCATCATCCAAATTTTCCATAGGATCAATATTAGAAAATGTAAACCTCATAACTGGAACTAACTTCAAGGGGAGTTATCAACACCATCAGGTTGTGTTATTCCATGAACACGAATCATATTGTGCTAGAATCCTTAATGCCTGATTTTCCTACCAAGGAGGCGAGTGACAAAAATTTCTTTATCTATGTGAATTTTTTTTCTAAAAACCATCATTTTTAATGGTTTATTATTTCGTCTATGTCTAGATAACTCAAGAGGTATCATGAAAATAGTGATGCATATTGCATGACAGAGAACCCCTATGGACTTTAATAAGAGAGATATTGACACGAATGGCTTGAGATCTCCAAATAGACCTTTAGGAGTAATCTTGGAGAGGGTTCCCATTCTAGGCCCGATGTTGTCATGTTCATTGTATACATATAGTACCTAGAGTTTGTAGGGTTTAAACTCCCCAAAGAATAGGGAACTGATCCCATTTTTTCATAAGCATCTCAAGGCTTCTCTAACTTTTTTTGTGAATTTTCAAATAAAAATATTTAGATGTCTTTTCCAGATCCCCTCTCTCTTATTCAAAGAGTGTATAAGAATACAAAATAGGATTTATTTTTTTAAATGATGAAAAATGGAAATTGAAATCAAATAGAATTAACCCTAACGCTTCTTCACACCCTTAGAAGAAGAGAAATGACAAGGTGAAGGAAAGGGAACATGATTTTTTGTTTCACATATAGGAAGAAGTGCCAGTGGAAGAAAAAATCTACCCAACCATAGAAGTAACAGAAATCTTCATGTTTTTTTCTATATTCAATTTAACTATTTCTATAAATTTGGTGTTATATACAACATTGGATCCCACATATGAATTCAAATACAGTAGCCATGTAGATTTTGAAATATTTACCAAGAGTATGTATATTTACAGGAAGAAAATTGTGCTAAACATGTTTATGAACCTATTGGTGTCTACCACCTCTTGTTTCGAACTAGAATGATCTTGGTTTTGAAAGGTAGTTATTATGTGCCATCTATTACCAAAAACATTATTTATATATCAAGATATGATATAGGTGGATTTATTTTCAAATTAATAAATGAATGTTGTTTATTTTATAATGGTAAATTTTTTGTGGTATGGAGCATGTAAATAAGAGTCATTATGTGTTGGATTACACAAATGATGTTATAAAAATTTATAACAAAATAACTTCCCATCAATCCTACCACACACAACTATGGGATCACAAGCTAGGTCATGTAAATGAAATAACATTAATAAATTATACCGAAATGGATATTTAGATTCTTTTGAACTCAAAACAATAGTTCTATGACATTCATGTTTACATAGTAGAATGAAAAAATCCCCATTCATTGGAAAATGACAAAGGGATAATGTGTTTCATAAATTAGTTTATACATATGTGTTTGGACAATTTTCTATTGAGGGAAGGGGTGGGTAATCATAATTAATAACTTTTATTGATGAATTTAGTAGATATGGATATGTCTACTTAATGAGGTAAATATCAAATTCTTTTGATAAATTCATGGAATACAATAATGAAGCTGATAACTAGCTTGGAAATAATATGAAGAATCTTCACATAGATCTTGGTGACAAAAATATTAATCTAGACATCATTGATTACTTTAAGGTGTTTTAGATTCTATCTCAACTCAATCATTCTTACACACATCAATGGGAGGGTGTAAATGAAAGGTGGAACCGAACCCTGTTGGACATATTTTGATCAATGATGAGTCATGCATGTCATTTATTATCCTTTTGATGATATATGTTATAAAAAGAATCATGAATACAAAACTAGGTTCCAAATAAGGTGGAATATGGTATAAACTACAATATATATATAATGGAATAAAACATGTATTATCAAACATACATTTTTTGGGCTTTCAGTATTTTTAGGACCTCTATAGGTAAAAAAATTTCAACTTATGGGAAAAAGTGTACCAATATAAGATATTTCAAAAAAACAAGGAGATATTACCTATATAACCCATTAGATGAAAATATAATAGTGGAAAGACACGCTATATTAATTTATAGGGATAAAATTTCTTACATATAGAGTGGATGTGTGATAAAATTCAATAACGTTTAGGCTCATGGTATACATGTGTCAGTATAAGAATAGACTAAAAAATCCCTATGGAATAAAAAATCGTTCTAGAGACAAAATTGCTACGTTGCAGTATAAGAGAGGTTGGATAAATATAATGGTATGGTTTTCTAGTCACTAAGGATATTGGTTCACTATTAGTTGATAATAATGATCCCCTAACCTAAAAGAATGAAGTAAGTGGCACTGATGTTTCCATGTAGAAAGAACCCACAAATTCTGAAATGGATACCATGTAACAAAACAATGTCTATATATTGGTAGATACTCAAATGGATGTAAAAACCACTTTTTTAAAATGTGAATTCAAGAATAAACTAGGAATGAAAGGATAAATTATTACCGATAAGGCATAGATGGTTTCAAAAAGAAATAAATAGTGTCAAGTCGTTGACTATAATGAAACATTTTCTCTTATTTCTATTCTAAAATACATAAGAATTATACATTCCACTTCATCTTACAATGACTACAAGATTTGGATAATCGATGTCAAAATAGCCTTTCTTAATGGGAACCTTATGGAATATGTCTATATGACATAGCTCGATGGGTTTGTGACTCCAAAGGATTCCAACAAGATATTCATATTGAAAGAAATCCATCTATGGATTAAAGTAACAATATAGGTTATGGAACATTCATTTTAATGAAGTTTTAATTGATTTTGGTTTCATGAATAATTATTGTGAGCGTTGTGTATATAAATGATTTAGTGGGTTTGTAGTCATTTTCATAATAATATATATTGAGGACATTTTTCTAATTGGAAATGAAATACCATAATTATAGTATGCTGAGGCATGGTTGAATAAATGATTTTTTATGATTGAATTGTGTGAGGCATCATATATTCTTGGTTTCATGATACACCGTGGTATATCTATGAGATTCTTGGACTAATTCAATGTATATAAATTGACATGATACTGAATACATTTAGTCTGGAATAATTCAAGAGGGGTTTGTTTCTAGTGTATCATGGCCTTAATATTTTAATGAAAATGTTTCATCAGACACATGATGAAGTAAATAGAATTTAAATGATTCCATATATACTAGTGATTGGGACAATCGTCTATGTTATTCGATGTAATATACTAGATTTCTCATAACCTCTATTAGATGGAAGTCACAATTATCCTTAAGTATATGAGGCGTAATAAGGATAGGTTCTTAGTTTGTCATGGGGATGATGAACTAGTCATCATAGGATACAAATATGACAGTTTGGAAACTATTAAAGAGACATGTAATAAATATCATGATATATCTTCAATTTTAATAGATGTTTTGTCAGTAGTAAGAGCTCAAACCAGGCTATGGTCAAGGATTCAATAGTACAATCAGAGTAAATTAAGGCTTCAAAGGAAGCTAAATAAATTTTATAGATTTAAAACAACATCCAAGAACATGATGTGGTATATATCAGTAAATATCATATCACAATTTATTGTGATAATACTATAGTGGTGGTTCCAAAAAATTATCCATGTTCACATCAGTAGATAAGATACATAATTAAAAATTAGAATCTATTTTAGGATTTTTCTCAAATAGTTAAGTTATTAGTGAGTATTATTTCTATTGAATAAAACTTGGTGGACCCCATGACAATATCTTTAACTATTTAATATCGTCATTATCATATGTGGTTTAAAAAACTAAAAGTCATAGGGGGATAGCTCTAGTACAAGTGGGAGTTTGATGAAGATCGTGTCCTAGAAATAAGTTTTTATACTTTAGATACTTGTATAATTGATGTAGTGATTATAAATGAAACTTCTTATTAAATATTGATCCATTTTTACACATTACTCTAATTTAATAATGTTTTAGAGTACACATCCCATTTATTTGGTAATAACCGTTCCCCATTATGATGATAACCTTGAAGTGCTATGATAATATTATTAAATAATGATCTATGAATGGATAACTTAGTATGATGGAACACATCGTACATAGACTACCAGGTGTGAGTACTCGTAAGATGATGATACTTCTTATCATGAACATCACACATGGTAATCTTTAATATGGGATATTATAAGAAGATACCATCCAATGGGAATTCCTCATGTTTTGGTTTCATCAAATACTCTTATCCAAAAGAATGTGTAATATTCATTAGAATTCAGGGTCATCATAAATTTGTTCCATGACTCATACAAATTATATTTTTTGTTCAGAACTATGAAAAAATCTATTCATGGGGATGTATGGAACATTGGTTGTATCAGAATTGAAATTTCATTAATGGATAATTTTTGGAAGGATTTTTTCCATAGATATTTATGGATGCTAATATCGTGTCCCTTTTAATATAATAGAGTCATCTCACTATATTATATGGACATAGTATAATGACATGTTTATTCCATATTGTTAATTAAATACACATCGACCATATACATTAGTGACACAAATGTATAACCTTCTTGATGAGATATTATGATAAAGTGATTATGTTACACACTAAGAAGACGTATGTGGTTTTCATCATTGAATAATTAAGTTCCTTTTTATGGGTGTCTTTACTCATTGGTAGATAGTATTTTTGGACATTATGAAATTTTACCTAATTCCAATGAGAAAGAATCATATAGTATCACATAATATGTGTTATCGTTTTCTCGATTATGTTTAATTTTAATTTAATTAACTGAACCAATATTATTATTAATACTATAGGATAATTTTATTTGTGTTATTTTGATTGAAAATAATCATTGAAGATTGAAATATTTAAATTACATATTTATTTAGGTGTTTAATAACTGTTAGAGGAGTTTAAACAGGACAAGGTAATTTGTGATGAAAAATATTAAATAACTAGATTGTAATGGACCAGACCACTCTAGTCCATTACTTTTTCAAAATATGGTGTTTGAAGTGTTTTTGTAGTTCAGGGAGACTTATTTAAGAAATTTGTAAAATTTGAAGCTTCCCAATGGTAGGTCGCAGTGGTGAGTTGTAATAGTGAGTCGCAATGGTGGGTTACAACAGTAGGTCATGAAGGCGAGTCCTAACAGTGTGTCCTAATGGTGAGTTGAAGTGGTGAGTTTCCACAGTGAGTCACAATGGTGAGTTTCAATGGTGAGTGGTAATGGTGAGTTGCAATGGTGAGTTCAAACGGTGATTCGCAATGGTGAGTCCCAGTGGTGACTAACAATGGTGAGTCACAACGGGGACTCACAATGGTGACTCACATTAGCTACTCATATTCGTAGCTTTCTTAATGGTGACTCATACCAGCAGGTCGTCATATGGTGACTAGCACCAGTTACTCACACCGGTGACTCGCACTTGTGACTCACACTGGTAGCTCCCCAATGGTGACCCGAACTGGTAGCTTATCCAGCGGTAGGTCATTCTAATGGTCAGTTATGAACAGTGTTTCCAGCTTCCTACAGTTTTACCCATTTAAGATTTTCATTGACATAAAACGAGTTTAATTCCATATCTATGTGATTTTAATTCCATTTAAAGGGTTATAAATCATATAATTGATTTTATAAAAATATGGGAGCCTTATAAATGGTCAAAACACATGTCTTTGTTAATATATAGATTTCTGATAAATTCAAAACTATTTCATATCCAGTGAGTCTTTGAAATAATCCTTCTAATCTAGGGACATTCCCTTTATTCATTTTCCTTTCTCTTGATACTAGATGACCATACAACCATTATTCTTAGAGGTGTTGTGTGTTTGGGGTATATATCTTGGATAAAATTTTCCTTGGAGGATTTTCCTGCTGCATGTGCGCCCCAAGTGATGATCGTTTCTTCTTCTAGGTAGGGTTTCCTACATTTTTATTAATTTTTTATTATATGGGGTGGGTCTATAAATTTTTCATTTGAGAATACAGTTGATTTAATTATATAAAAAATAATTAAACTAATAAAGATCAATAAATAGGGTCTTGATAAAGGGATGTATGATCGTACTATTCTATTGATATTTTGGTCAATGTTTTGAATTATATGGGCCATATGCCTGCTGAAAATCATGGTCATTGGGTGTCTTTGTTGGTGCACTGAATAGATTTTGGGTAACATTTTGTTTATTCCCTATTGAACTGGTATTATGAAAAAAAAATTAACCGCTCACACTTAACTAATAAATGGATACCCTGGGATCAAATTGATTATGTGATAACCCATGATTTAAAAGGTGAAAATTGAGTATAGAATTCCTTGTTAAATCTGAATACTCCTTTCCTTGATGGGAGTAGTGGTGGTCCATGTGTGGGATTGTTATAACTTGTATTGTAGTAGGTTTTCTATCATGGTTGTGTGATGTGGGGTGGTTTGGGTGGCGTAATGGAATCTCAGGTTGACAGATTGATTACTTGTGCAATGAATGTTAAGTTTTTTACAATAGGGCTATGACAGGGTTGTGCGGTTATGTGTTGCTGGTTGAGGCTATGAGTTGGGGGTTTTCTCTATTGAGAGGGAATATTAGGTGTAATTACATTGAAAAATGATGATGTTAGTGGTTGGCGTGGGTACTAAACTTGGAGGAATGTGAAGTTGGTTAATTTATCAGGGTTCTTCTTCTCTATGTGACTCTTTATGTTTTTATTGTTTGTGTTGTACCTATTAGTTTCTTATGTAGTAATAGTATTAAGATATTTATTTTTAATGATGTATACAAATGTTTTGGATGGTTTGTCAAATATAATGGATGTAAAAAGAATTTACCACATAAAAGGGTGTTATAGATGGTATCAGTGTGAAGCCACATTAGTTTATCAGACTCAAAACATTATAAAACAAATTGTTGTGTGTTGTTGTGAATTTGAGGGGTAAAATTGGCAGTGGTAGTATAATAAGTTGGTTGGAGATTGTAAACCCATATGTTGGGCTTGAGTTCCTGGAATTATATATTTGTACTTGCATTTACCTTGTAATTTCTATATGCACCCACCATAGTGGTACTCAATGTTCAGAACACCCTCATCATCTTGAGAGAGGGTTTCTTTCCCTATCATCCTAGTTGGAGGATGGATGGATATCCACCCTCTCTTCCATGATCCCTCTTCCAGGTGGTGGTATCCCAAGATTCTCCAGGATGGTAGTGGTTTTCGAATCCCAGGTGTGTGTGGGGGAGTTGTTCTTTCCCATGTTTCTTTGGGATAAGATAAGTATTTCTTTTCCAGGATTCATTGAAATGTGATGTTTTGTTATTTTCCAGGTGTTTTTTGGATATGGTGTGGTATGGGACCTAGGTGTGTGTGGGTGAGATTTGATGTTATTCATTTTTCATGGTGACAAGACTAGTTTAAGGCCCAAGTGTGCGCATGAAGGATGTGATGTGATTAATTTTCCTAGGTGATGAGACAAGATATAAGGCCAATCTTTTCACAGGTGGGTTGTGATGTGGTGTGTTGTGAATAGGTGGGAGGAAAAGGATGTTTTCTGTTAGGAAAAAGTGGTTAAAATAATGGGAAGTGGTGCAGGGTATCCAAATCATCAATGTTATTTCTATATTACATTACATCACTTGCGTAACTTAGGGATTGTGGCTTGGTGGGGTTGGGATGGCTAGTATGTGTTGTTGGGTGTTATTGGCTTCTGTGGTTTTCTCATGGGAGAATTTGTATTCCTCTCTCACTTGTGCATGATAGACTTTCGTTTTCATTCTAATAATACTTTTATGTTCATCCTATGTTTATAAAAAAAATTAGGTTTATAGAAGGATTACATAGACCGCGATGGAGATTACAACCACAGATTTTGGGATTGTTTCCATGTTTCTACTTATCCTTGTTTTTGGTATTTACTTTGGAGTTTCATTGTATTCGTAATATTTGTATTTTAAATATTCACATGGGATGGATTTTGGATTTATTTTATATATGTAGTACATGGGTCTATTTTGGGATGGAAAATATTATCTAAAAATATTGTTTTCATAAAAAGAGAAATGTCTCTTATTTTTTTATATTGAATACCCTTGGTGATGTTTTCCACCCTGGGGCCTACTGAAGGCAGGAGTCAAGGGTCATCATCTCACTTTCATCATTGCCGGCCCATGAGGGTCATGAATGGAGGTAGGGGTCGTGAGAAAGATGGTTAAATAATATATTCTATTGTGAAAGTTGGTCTACACTAAAAAATAATTATAATAAAAATATTTTTAGGTTTCATGTGGGTTATTAAAGTTTATTATATTTTATACAGGATGACATGAAACTAAATAATTGTTTTAACCTGAAATATTTCTCTATAAATATACAGTTGTGTCTACTGTATTGGGATTGAAAAAATCGATTGGTGTAATTGATAACAGATAATTGATTCACATAACTAATTATATGTCAACTCATATCCTCATCCTATCTCTCTCTCACAAAAGAGAAAATAAGATAGATTCCTTTAGTACTGAAGGAAGTGCGATCATGGAAAAAATTGAAAGACAATTGATTTGTTTCTCTTGCACAAAGATATCAATTGGAATTTATTAGAGATCAAAGGATTATATTTAGATCAATAATAGAGTGATTATATCATTGGATCCTCACAACACTATAAAGGAAATCCAAAATGGTCTTTTTTACACAATCAACATCATCAATGGCGAATGGTTCCATTTCCGAGAAATCCATTTCATCTAGATATAAATCAATTATTTATAATTTTATCATGATAGATCCCCTCTCATGGTTTCAAGCATAGAAATATTAAAATAAAATGTGAATATCATCCACCATTACATGTTTCCATTGCACTTTAGACCAATAGATGTCCCATCATTACTGGGGAACCTTCTATTAGGATGTTTTGTATAGATCATAAACTTATATAAGGGAATTATCACATATTGAACAAACCTATAAAATTATATTAAATGTAATGCTGGATAAATAACTTGTTAGGTAGTTTAAGTTTGTGTGTAGAGGAACTTATGAAGTGAAATTTAACATCTTGTGACAAAGACCTTATGATTCATAGTTTAATAACATTGAATAAGGAAATTTTTTTGTGTAGATTAATATATTGTATTATAGACAATAGGATTTTTAGTTTAACATATTATAGTGAAGAATTTATTCCTTATATTATTTATTATTTGGAAGATTATATGTATAGTATAGTCTAACATATTATAGTAATGTCTATATTACATGTATTTTATATTTTTATTGTGACATCTCAACTTGGATTAGTTGATAATAGTAGTCTAACTGGTGGCCACAAGTCTTCATGTGCACCTCCCCATACTCCAGAGGCTACTAACTAGTAGTGAGGGTCGATGACGGTATAATGGGGAGACTATTTCTTCATGATCAAAGTGATCCATAGAAGAATCATAATATAAATAAATTAGTAGTCATAATAAATAATATAATCAATAGTGGAATAATTAACCATCAATATACAATAAATAAATTGGTACAAAACCTAACGAATGTCATATAAAAAATGATTCTGATTAACTCATTCTATAAAAAAGTGAATATATCAAGGAGTAGAAATATAGATCATTCTATTAAAAATGAAAAGGACAAAACATATTGGCCATATCATCACAATATTAATCTCAGTCCTCTTTCCTCATACTACATCATAGGATAGTATGTTATGACTACAAAGCTGGACACTTCCCTTTATCTGTATGTGCATCCATATAGTTTTTCATGAACCAATCGGTGTCCCGAAATAGGTGTGGGTGATACAAACTAGGCCACCACCAATGTTGTATAATTCCATCTTGTTAGTGAATATATGTATATATATAGTATGCTAGTAATAATAACAACATTGAATGAATTACATAAATAATACATCGTCTTGGGTTCCATAAAAGAAACCTATCTAATATCACCTCCACTAGCCTGAGAAAAAATTTATCTAAATGATTACCAATTTTTTATTTTTTATAAGAGTCTTACGACCCAAATTTTTCCAAGGAATCCCTCATGGATCATATCAGTATAATAGATGGACACATCCAATATCAAATGAAACATAGCAAGTGAAGTAAGAAAATCCATCATGTATTTAATATATTAACAGAATAAATTTTTTCTCTTTGACTTGGAATACATTTAATTTGGATTAATTATCAATTAATTTTTTGGAAACATGAGCCAATCCATAGTGTTTTCATGAGAAAACAAGGTGTCACTCTAGACGCCCTATGAAGACATCACCCTACAATCCCATCAGTGGAATTTCTTAAATTAACTAAGGTATTGCTCTTGGAATGGTACAAATCCATCTTCCTCTAAGCCTATCATTTGTGACCCATGTATGGAACCAAATTGTCAGTCATTGAATAAAATTATGAACTATCCTTTAGGACCATCATTGGCATTCCCTACCGAGATCCCATTTGTCACTCATGAAATAACATGATCAACCTGTAAAGTATTCCTATACAAGTAATTCTGATAGGAACCTATGAATTGTTCATGGAATGATATAATTTTTTTATAAATATTAAAATTAAATATTCCCAATGATTCCATACATGGAATTCCAATTTAGAACCCATGTTTTACCCACAACATGGAATAATGAACAATAATGGGATCTCAGAACGACCATACAATTTATAATAAAATGTAATTCAATTATCCATTTCATTTAATAGTTAACTGTATCTCACATCATATGTTAGATCAATTTAATATCATAGGTTTAGTTGGCCTATAAATACTTAATTCATTCAATTCAATTTTATAAGTCACTTGATTTGATAAAATTTTAACCTCCCAATTACCCGAGGTAGAGAACACAACTCATTGATGGATTAATTAAAAATTTAAATAGGGTCACAAAATAAAATTTAAAAGAGAAACTAAAGGGGATGAACATTTTAAATACTCGTAAATTTCAAGGAATTTTTTTTAAATTATTTGGGATTTTACGAGTATGCAGTTTCAAACGGCACCTGATTCTGAGGCCGGGTGTGCCCGGAATCAATTTTCTAAGTTTAGCTCGGGTAAGTTCAGTGAATGAAAGAGCGGGATTTTCTATCTTTTGAACATGTGCTCAGATTTGAAATCTGAGGGCACCGATGGAACCGTAGTGCTGGTAATTTCTTAAGAGGGCCTTTTCTGAATATGCGTCTTCTCGGGAGGAGTTGTTTAAAATGTGGATTAGATGAAAAGTAAAATAAAATTGCGTTACAATTTTATTTCTTCTTCTAAGTGGTAATATCCTAGGTGTGGGAGTTGGGGTGGGACCCACTAGTTACTGACTACCCTTGTGAGGATAAAGGTAAGGTGGGGCCCACACGATCCCCAACTTTTCACATTCCCTAACTTCCTAATTCCCCTTTTATTTGGGTAACTCCCCACCCTCAAACTTTAATTCATGACAACACACACTAAATTAATTGATTAAACCTCTTCAATTAATTTAGTTAAGTGTTTTGAATTTTAAAGTTTGAAATGCATTGCAGAAATAATAAAATAAAGAGAGGCCTTATTTTATTTGGATAGTTTTGATGTGTGAAGGAATTTTGGGAGAGACCTGTATTTTGTTGAATAAATTCATCTCCTTCGTTGAATAATGCCAAGACATCGACGAAGAACGCCGTCACCACAAGGAGAGACGACGTTCCATTCCTTCTTCTCTCTGAAGCTATTGTGAGACGTCATCCCCTCCTTGGATGCACACCAACACTGTCTTCGAACCCTCACCCCGTGATTCCATCTTCCACGTCACAGGCAGATGACATCATTTATCGAGGTAGGGGTTATCTTCAGTCAAGTTTAATTTAACGTTCTTCGTTGATTAATTTGGCTGGTTGTTATCGTCATAAGGGGAAGAGATCGGACCGCACAAACACGGCCGATCATCCTCCCCTTCTTCTTGTTGATCATTGAGGTGAAGGCGGCGCGGTGCAGTTGTACCGCGCAGGAACAAAGAGGACCGCTGCTGGAGCGGGCTGCGGTGGTGGTGCGCGGCGCCGTCGCGCGCACCAGTGGGGCCGAAGGAGGCCGCGGCCAGGAGCGGGCTGCGGCTGAGGGGCGCAGCGCCATCACGCCACGCCGGAGCTTCAAGGGATCCGCGGCGGAAGGGCGCAGCACCGTCACGTCGTGCCAGTTTGATAGAAGCTGTAGCGGTCTTTAGCATGGGCGGCTGGGCTTGGCCGGCTGCCGGCGTTCCAGGAGGTAAGACCCCCATGGGTCCCACAGCGGCTCAACTGGCCGGCCATTATGGCCAGCCGTTTCCGAAGAAACCAGGGGGTGTAACCCCCCAGACCTGCCTAGGGCAGACCCCACTAGGGGGGGGGGGCTCTGTTTCTGAAATAAAGGGGGTCGCGCCCCATTCGCACCCTACTCAGCTGCGAGCCGAGCCGCGGCCGGCTTCCAAGCCGGGTCGCATGCCGCACCCCGCCGCGGGCCGGGCCTCACCGGGCTAAGACGCTCCAGCCGGGCCGGGCCATTCACAATCAGGCCGGACCCGGACCATGGTCGGTTCGACCCGGTTCGAGCCAACCCAGGGGGTATTAGGCTGGGTCGGACCGGGCCCAAACCCCCTATTTTCTGACAAGTTCATTCAAACGCCAATATCTTGGGCTACGGACGTCCGATCGATGCACCATCAGTTGAGTTGGGATACTTGGATCGGGACAGTATTTTCAGTATATTACACTTGATGTTTCGGAGAATTGTGGGTACGGTTGGGTTGGTTCGAACCCGAAACCAACCAGGCCCTTTGAGCAGAAACGGTTATAACATAACGACCGGACATCCGAATGATGTGTCATCAATCAAGTTGAATTATTCTTAGATAGACGGTTCTTTTGGATTACTCCACTTGAGGTTTGGACTCAGTTGGAGTATGGTCAGGTTGGTTTTATCTTAGAAACCAACCGGGACCGTTGGACAGAAAAAGCAATAACTCTCAGACCAGACGTCCGAGTGACGCGCCATCTGTTGCATTGAGTTCCTATTGATGAGACAGAACTTTGTGATACATCAACTCTATAATTCATGATAGTTGATGTATCAACCTCTTGGCTCGTGGAGCAGACCCTCCTGGAATCGAGCGGACTATGTGCGCTATGACGACTACCGTGCTAGGATATTCCGTGGGTTCGACGAAGATGGAGACTGTACATGGATCCTACGTGGGCTCGACAGTGACAACGACTATACATGGAACCTCCGTGGGTTCGGCAGCAATGAAGACTGTAAATGGATCCTATGTGGGTTTGACATTGATGGTTACTGTACTAGGATCCTCTGTGGGTTCGGCAGCGACGACTTCTTTACTAGGATCTTACATGGGTTTGGAAGAGGAGATGATTCAGAGGCTACATCTAATCATCTCCACCCCTCTTCGTGAGTAGCATACATGTGTGAGCTGAGTCTTGACTTCCAATCATTATCTACGATGTGATTTTCATGCTATCCTATGTGGATTGGGTTGTGCTTTCCATTGTGGATTGGGTTGTGCTTTCTTGTTTGGATTCGGTTATGCTTTCTTGTGTGGACTGGGTTGTACTTGGGCTCGTGAGTTAGAGAAGAACTAGAATTGATGACTTAGGTATATGTATGGGCATATACCTAAGTAGAGTTGGTTGATACTTCGTGTCTGTATCCTTCATTTGTGGTTTAACCTTTTTGGATTCTGGGAGACCCTTGGGGGTCTCAGGGTTCCTACTGAGTATCGTATACTCACCCCTGCACGAGCCATGCCCGCACTACATTGTGTTGGTTGCAGACGACAGACAACGCTGATAGTGGTTGAGGCTTGTGGAGCGGGACGATACCCGGAGGTGAACTATCAGGCGGGACGTACACAGAGTGGATGGCCGGACCCGAGGAGATGAGGAGACCATCTGTACCAACCCTTCAGGTGAGATAGCATGAGGATGACTCGGTGGTTGCTGATTTACTTCATTGTTGTTGTACTTTCTTTTCAGTTGAACTGTACTTAAAGTTGGGTTTGTATTCTGGCCCATTTACTTTTCATCACTTACTTTTGTACTCAGTTTACTTAGTGTTTACTACAGTTTGTGTACTCTATTGTGGTTTTTTTACTTATATAAAGGTGATGCCTTCCCATTTATCAGGATTTACGCCTTTGGTGCTAGTCGCCAGCCCCTGGCCTATGGAAGGCGGGCTTGGGGTAGTCCCGAAATTGGCCCTGAGGACTGGTCATGACAAATTGGTATCAAAGGAGTCGGTTCTACTACAGAACTCAGGAATATGATAATTTATTCTATATTAAAAAATAGTGTTAAGGGTATTGAGTATGGTTATCAGTCTAGGGAGTACACTGTTGGTGAGGCGGCCGACGTATCCATACACCAGGACCCTGACTTTTGATTTCTGACTCAATGCATGAAAACATTGATTGCATATGAGTTTTAAAATTTTTCTTGGTGATTACTTTATGTCAGCTCCCCAGGTATACTGTATTAACCATGGCATACCTGTTTCATTTTGAGGATGGCCCCATGATGGAAGCCAGCTAGGGTACCGATATTTGTGAGAGATGGTAGCCCACCGAGCGATGAGGCCTCGGTGCAGGGCCCTATTACAACGGAGCACCGGTGGTACCTCTACCCGCCAAGCCACCGATGCCACCAGCCACAGCAGTTGAGAGTGCATGTCTCCTGAGTGCACTGCACGAGTTTCAGCTTCAGAGGCCGACAAGTTCCACGGAGAGACGAACCCTCAGGGAGCCAAGGATTGGCTGGAGGCTGTTGTTCGAGTCTTCAGATTGGTAGGGACACCAACAAACCTCATGGTGATCCTTGCGGCGAGTCTCTAGCACACGGAAGCAGGTAGATGGTGGATCCTGATGCTCTAGGTGCACGATGAGGCATCTCTACTTTGGACGGACTTTGAGATCCTCTTCCACTCGGAGTTCATTCCAGCCACCCTCGGTGCGGTGTGCATCCAGGAGGTACTATAGCTGTGGTAGGGCAGCATGTCAGTAGCCTAGTACTAGGCAAGATTTACTGACCTCTCGCGCCACTCCACATACAAGTTATGAGATCCATTCTTCCGGGCCCAAACCTTTGAGCAGGGGATGAGGCATGAGATCCGAGCTTTGAATATTCTACTCAGCATCCTGACCCAAGCGGGGGTGCTGGAGCGAGCCCTACTAGTGGAGAGATTTTTTCCTGGGCTTCCACCAGCAGCGAGGCCTACCGCAGGGCGGCACGTAGCAGAGTCTTCTGCAGCTGACAGTTGAAAAATGTCGAAGAGGTCCAAGCGGACCAGACCATCAGGCGGGCATCCTCAAGATACAGGTTCGGAGGTGTGGGGCACACGTAGTAGAGCTAGTCATTCGAGTGGCAAGCAGTGCTATGCATGCAGCGGGCAAGGCCACATGGCTCGTGACTGCCTGACCCCCCATGCAGAAGAGCAGTAGACGATTGAGGGACCACCCAGGCAGAGGAAGAGGTTTGACCGTGGATTTCCACAGGGAGCATGCAGACGAGGTAGAGGAGCTGTCCGAGGAACAGGTGGTAGACGACGCTTCGGGGATCCACCACCACCACCACCAGGAGGTCCACCCCAACCACATGGAGCTGGTGGGAAGAGGCAGGCTCAGCTTTAGGAAGTAGAGGCCTACGACCACATCGCACCTGTGATGATTCGAGGTACCATATGTGCCTAATCCACCCTAGCTTCAGTTCTTATAGACACAAGAGTAAGTCATTATTTCAAGGCTGCTGCCCTTGTTCGGAGATCGGAGATTCCGATGAAGCCGTTGGCTCAATCCTTACTACTAGAGACGCCTACGGGAGCAGACTCGATGATTACGCACAGGTGTCGGTAGTGTGATCTTACTCTAGGAGGCGAGAGCTTCAGCTAGAATCTTCTTGTAGCGGCGTGGAGGCCTTAGGACGTCATCTTGGGCATGGATTCGTTATCTACGGTCCATGCTCAGATCAACTGTATTCGGTGCAAAGTGCGTTGTGTCTGCATAGATGGGAGCAGGTTCACCTTCACCGGGGAGAAGGGAGACTTTGCAGCGCAGGATGGACTCACGCAGAGGAGAGGATAGCTGATCACCCATCAGTTGGATAGTCTAATCCTAGGAGTAGTTTATGTGTGGAGTTTGAGTTTTCCTGTTATAGTGGATCAGTATGCGGATGTTTTTCCTGACGATGTTCCAGGGCTATCTCCTCGCAGAGAGGTAGACTTCTATATTGACCTATACCCCAAGACAACCCCGATATATACTCAAGAATATCGGATGGCTCCCACTGAGCTTCGAGAGTTATGGCTACAACTGGAGCACTTTCATGGAAATGGATTTATTTGACCCAGTGTTTGACCCTAGGCTTCCCCGATTTTGTTCACCAAGAGGGAGGACGGGAGCTTGCGACTGTGTGTCGACTACCGTCACCTAAATTAGGTAACTATGAAGAACATGTATCCACTTCTGAGGATTGATGACTTCTTCGATCTGCTCAAGGGAACACACTGGTTTTCAAAGATAGACCTCAGGTCAGGCTATCATCAGCTCAGAGTTCGAGACGAGGATGTGAATAAGACGGCCTTCAGGGGTCGGTATGGCCACTATGAGTTCTTATTTATGCCTTTTGACGTATCTAGAAGTGTTCATAAGTCTCATGAATAGGATCCTCCAGCCTTAACTCAATTGATTTTTCATAGTCTTCATCGACAACATATTGATTTACTTGACTACTGAGGAGGAGCATGCCTACCACTTGTGGGTTGTACTGGAAACACTCTGAGAGAACCAACTTTATGGTTAGCTCTAAAAATTGTCATTTCTAGATTCGAGAGGTCCACTTCTTGGGACACGTCATATCATAGGTGGGATTTGCGGTGGATCCTGTGAAGATCGAGGTAGTGATAGCTTGGGAGCCACCCTGGTGCGTGATGGAGGTGCAGAGTTTCCTAGGTCTGGATGGGTACTATCATAGATTTGTGCCAGACTTCTCCAGAGTTGCATCACCACTTTTAGCTTTGACGAAGAAGGGGAACCCCTTCATGTGGTCGGATAGATTTCAGCAGAGCTTCCAGGATCTAAGATAGAGATTGACTAGTGCACCCATCGTGAGGGTACCAGATGAGGGAGTATGGTACGTAGTTTACTACGATGCATTAGGGACCGGACTCGGGTGTGTCCTGATGCAGGAGTGGGAAGTGATCGCCTATGGTTCAGGACTATTGAGGCAGCATGAGAAGAACTACGCTACCCATGACCTGGATTTAGCAGTAGTGGTCTTCACCTTAAAGATGTGGCAGCACTATCTGATGGGCGAGCGCTTTATAGTCTACTCTGACCACTAGAGTCTTAGGTACATATTTTCGCAGAAGGATCTGAACCTAAGACAACGGGGAAGGCTCCAGTTTCTCAAGGAATTTGACTTTGAGAGATTCTATACTCCTGGGAAGGGGAACGTAGTAGTTAATGCTCTCAGCAAAAGGTCGGGCATTCAGCTACTTGGAGAGGCGACAGAGCAGTTATCCACGTTTTAGATATCCTTCGTGGATAGAGATGGGGCAACATTTCTACAGTCGCTCATAGTAACTCCTCCACTACTTTAGCGGGTCAAGGAGGCACAGTGTGAGGACGTTGAATATAAGACGTGACGTGCACAGATATCCTTAGGACACGAACCTGATGGATTTTCTGTAGGAGGAGAGCACATCATCCTTTTCAAAGGATGTCCCATGGTACCGGTTGCATTATATGAGGAGGTGCTGAGGGAGTTTCACACTTCCCCATTGGTGGTACATCCTGGAGTAGAGAAGATGTACTAGGATCTTAGGAGACAACACTGGTGGCTGGGTATGAAGAAGGTTGTGGCAGAGTTCGTTTCACTATGCCTCACCTGTCAGTAGGGGAAGGTGGAGCACCAGGTACCAGCAAGCTTGGTACAACCCTTAGAGGTCCCCGAGTGGATGTGGGATGGGATATATATGGATATAGTGACTGGGCTTCCACATACATCCAGAGGACACGACTCCATCTGGGTGATTGTTGACCGACACACCAAGTCGTCCCACTTCTTACCTATCAGAGAGCAGGGCTCAGTGGAGAGCTTGGGACACCTCTATGTTCAAGATATTTTACGGATTCATGGTGTACCATCATCTATTGTATCTTATCAAGATTCTCACTTTACTTCTCGGCTTTGGAAGGGGTTGGAGGAGGTATTTGGGACGCAGCTACGCCTGAGAACCGCCTTTCACCCTCAAATGGATGGCCAGATGGACATGACCATTCAGACTCCCGAGGACATGATTAGTGCTTGTGTCCTCGACTTTGGTCAGATTTGGGAGGATCACATACCTTTAGTGGATTTTTCATACAACAATAGCTACCAATCCACCATTAGGATGGAACCATACGAGGAATTGTACGACCGACCATGCAGATCACCTATGTGTTGGACAGACCCTAGGGAGTCAGCACTTGTAGGACCAGAGATGGTCCATGCCATGATAGAGAAGGTGTAGATAATCCAGAAGTGGATGAAGACTACACATAACCAAGAAAAGTCCTATGCTGATAGGATGCAGAGACCACTAGAGTTCGAGGATGGTGACAACGTTTTCTTATGGGTCTCACCTCGACGTGGACTATGGAGATTTGGCCGGGGAGGCAAGTTATCTCCGCGCTTCATCGGACTATTCCGGGTTCTCAGCAGGATAGGCAAGGTGGCTTATCACCTGGATCTTCCACCTCAATTGCACCGAGTGCACGACGTCTTCCACGTATCTCAGTTGAGGATATACATGCACGACCCGACGCATATCATTGATCACAGGGAGCTGGACATCGATGACGTGGTGACATTTGCAGAGGTCCTGGTGGAGAAAGAGGATCGACAGGAGCGAGTCCTACGTGGATGGTCGAATCCTCTATTAGGAATCAGGTGGCAGCACGAGAACCTCCAGGAGAGCACATGGGAGTGGGAGGCTCAGATGCATGCATAATACCCTCATTTTTTCCCTAGGTTACGGTGTATCTTTATGGGGATGTAAAGACCTGAGGTGGGAGTAATGTAAAGACCCATAAATTTCAAGGGAATTTTTTTCTTAAATTCTTTGGGATTTTACGAGTACGTAGTTTCTGACAGCAGCTGATTCCGAGGCCTGGTGTGCTCAGAATCAATTTCTGAAGTTTAGCTCGGGTACGTTCAGTGAACGAATGAGCGAGTTAATATATCTTTTGAACCGGTGCTCGGATTTGAAATCGGAGGGTACTGATGGAACCGCATCGCAGGTAATTGTTTAAGAGGACCTTTTCCGAAGATGCGTCTGCTCAGGAGGAGGAGTTTAAAATGTGGATTAAATGAAAAGTCAAATAAATTTGTGTTAAAATTTTATTTCCTTTTCTAAGTGGTTATGTCCTAGTTTTGGGAGTTGGGGTGGGACCCACTAGTTACCAACTACCCTTGAGAGGATAAAGGTGAGGTGGGTCCCACATGAGCCGCAACTCTTCACATTCCCTAACTCCCTAACTCCCCCTTTATTTGGGTAACTCCCCACCCTCAAAATTTATTTCATGACAACACACACTAAATTAATTGATTAAACCTCATCAATTAATTTAGATAAGTGTTTTGAATTTTAAAGGTTGAAATGCATGGAAAAATAATAAAATAAGGAGAGGACTTATTTTATTTGGTTAGTTTTGATGTGTGAAGGAATTTGGGAAGAGAGCACTATTCTCTTGAAGAAATTCATCTCCTTCATTGAATAATGACAAGACTTCGACGAAGAACGCCATAACCACAAGGAGAGACAGTGTGCCATTCCTTCTTCTCTCTGCAGCTAGTGTAAGACATCGTCCCCTCCTTGGATGCACCCCAATGCCGTCTTCGAAACCTCACCCTGCGACGCCATCTTCCGTGTCGTCGACAAATGACATCGTTTATCGAGCTAGGGGGTATCTTCGTTCATGTTTAATTTAACATTCTTCATTGATTAATTTGGACGCTTGTTATCGTCATAACGGGAGGAGATTAGACCACAAAAACACGACCGATCCTCTTCCCCTTTTTCTTTTTGATCCTCATTGATCTTCACGGTGAAGGCGGCGCGATGTCGTTGCACCACGCGGGAAAAAAGAGGACCGCGGCCGGAGCGGGCCACGGCGGTGGTGCGCGGCGCTGTCACGCCGCGTCGATGGGTTCGAAGGAGGCCGCGACTAGGAGCAGGCCGCTGTGGAGGAGCGCGACGCTGGCGCACCGCGCCAGAGCTTCAAGGGAGCTGTGGCGTTCTTCAACAGGGGCAGCCAGGCTCGGCCGACCGCCAGAGTTCTAGGAGGTGGGACCCCTGTGGGTCCCGCGACAGCTCAACCGGCCGACCATTATGGCCGGCCGTTTCAGAAGAAACCGGGGGGCATAACCCCATGGACCTACCTAGGGCGGACCCCAATAGCGGGGCCGTCGTTTCCGAAACAAAGGGGGTCGCGCCCCCTTCGCACCCCGCTCTGCAGCGAGCCGAGCTACAGACGGATTCCAAGCTAGGCCGCGCCAGCCGGGCCGGGCCATACCCATTCGGGGCGGACCCGGACTCAGGTCAGGTCGACCCGATTCTGGTGGACCCAGGGTGTATTGGGTCGGGTCGGACCGGGCCCAAACCCCCTATTTTCAGACAGGTTCGTTCAAACGCCCATATCTTAGGATACAGACCTCCGATCGACGCACCATTAGTTGCGTTGGGATCCTTGGATCAAGATGGTCGTTCTGGTATTTTACACTCAAGGGTTTGGCGAAGTTTGTGTATGGTTCGGTTGGTTCGAACATGAAATAACCTGGGCCCTTGGAGTGGAAAAGCTTATAAATTAACGACCGGACATTCGAATGATGTGCCGTCAATCACATTGAATTCCACTTAGTGATACAGTTCTTTTTAATTACTCCACTTGAGGTTTGGATGCAGTTGGAGTATGGTCGGGTTGGTTTTAGCTTAGAAACCAACCGGGCCCCTGAGAAGGAAAAGCCAATAACTCTTAGACCGGGCGTCTGATTGACGCGCCGTCTGTCACGTTGAGTTCCTATTGACAAGACGGAAAGTTGTGATACATCAACTCTGGACATCATGGTAGTTGATTTATCGACCCCTTGGATCATGGAGCGGACCCTCCCAGAATCGAGCGTGTTGTGTGAAGGACCCCAAGAGCTGGCTGCGACTGCGACGACTACCTTGCTGGTATCCTCCGTGGGTTCGACGATGATGGCGACTGTACATGGATCCTACGTGGGTTTAGAAGCGAGGATGATTGTACAGGATCCTCCCGGGGTTTGATAGCAATGATGATAGTACTTGGATTCTACGTGGGATCGGTAGTGATGGTTACAGTACTAGGATCCTACGTGGGTTTGGTAGCGACGACTTATACACTAGGATCCTATGTGGGTTCAGCAGAGGAGATGATTCAGAGGGTACATCTAATCATCTCCACCCCTCTTCGTGAGTAGTATACCTATGTGAGCTGAGTCTTGACTTCCAATCATTATCTACGATGTGATTGTCATGATTTCCTGTGTGGATTGGGTTGTACTTTCCATTGTGTATTGGGTTGTGCTTTACTGTGTGGATTGGGTTATGCTTTCTTGTGTGGACTGGGTTGTACATGGGCTCGTGAGTTAGAGAAGAACTGGAATTGATGACTTAGGTATATGTATGGACATATACCTAAGTAGAGTTGGTTGATACTTCATTCTTGTATCCTTCCTTTGTGGTTTATCCGTTGTGGATTCTGGGAGACCCTTGGGGGTCTCGGGGTCCCTACTAAGTATTGTATACTCACCCCTGCACGAGACATGCCCTCACTACATTGTATTGGTTGCAGATGAAGGACATCGCTGATCGTGGTTGAGGCTTGTGGAGCGGGAAGGTACCCGGAGGTGGACTATCAGGCGGTGTACACAGAGCGGTCAGCCGGACCCGAGGAGCTGAGGAGACCATCTGTACCCACCCTTCAGGTGGGATAACTGGAGGACAACTCAGTGGTTGTTGATTTACTTTACTGCTGCTGTACTTTCTTTTCAGTTGCACTATACTTACGGTTGAGTTTGTATTCTGGCCCATTTACTTTTCAACACTTACTTTTGTACTCATTTTACATAGTGTTTACTACATCTTGCGTACTCTATTGTGTTTCTTTACTTATATAAAAGAAATCCCTTCCCATTTTCAAGATTTACGCCTTTGGTGCTAGTCGCCAGCCCCTGGCCTATGGAAGGCGGGCTTGGGGTAGTCACGGAACGGGCCCCGAGGACGGGTCATGAAAAAAATAAATGATGCTACCAACCATGTTTGATATTAATGGGATGTAAAACATAGTCTTGTGCATTTAATTTATGAAAATATTCCCTTAAGGATATGAACATTAGAACAACTGGTGTAAGACACAATGATTTAATGTATATAATACCATACTTTATGGAAAATGAATGAGACTAGATACCTTATATTTGTTTTGACTCAACATCCAATAATAGATCCTAATTTAGTCTAGAACTAGAGAAATCAATGTAATATAGAAACACCCTAAAATTAGGGAAATAGATATCAAATGGTTTTAACAATCCATATAAAAATAATAATGAATCAATAAGTAAGAAGATTATTGAGATTACCAATATGAATTCTACACAATTAACAATGATCAATTATGAGCCAAAATGAAGGATTTATAAAAAATACCAAGCGAGGTTGGAAAGAATCCAACGAGAGGAGAAGGATGTTTTTCATGGGGTGGAAGAAAAAATAGGGAGGAAATATAAATAATGAAAGGATCATTGTGGTAATTTCACAATTTATGGAGGGTACATAATTTTTCCACATGGTTGGCCAAACATGCACCGACTATGCACCAAGACTATCCAACAGAAAACCTAGTCATATAGTTAGGTGAAAATTTATACAATCAGTGTTCTAACCATGTGATTCACCTCTTTAATAGGTCCATATTTTTTCACATGGTCAAGAAGCCTACCCTATACTATTTAAAAATATGATTCACCTCTCAAAGGGCTGTATAATTTACCAGCATAGTTACTAATAACCATTTTCCATCATTGAACCTCTTTTAATTCTTCTAAAATCTAGAGATCTAGGATATAAAGAATCCCATAAAAATCTCAAACCATTAATTAATACTTGAATCACTGGAATTTGAATATAGAATAGATTTTTACTAAAATTTAATGTGAGATACCTCATTATAAAAATAAGGTTATTATAATTTCCCCTCCTTAAAACTACTCATACACATTTTTCTTATTCCATGGGTGGTAGAACATCATCTAAAAATAACTTCTTCCACTAAGAATGTACATTAGCCTTTCAATACCAGGTCTCATCTGGAAGTTGTCCATGAAACCATAACACCCCTAGAAGAGGAGTATACCTACCTCATAGATCCTTTTATGATTTAATTAAAGGACATATAACATGCTCATTAAATAACACATTTACCTCCAACTTAACATCATCAGGAGGAAGTAGTTTTGATGGTTTTGAATGATAATGAGGTAACTCATACACTTGGAACACATTTTTCAGGGATTGGTACTTATGAGGTAACTACAACAGACAGGATACTAGGAAAGCACTCTATAGAATCATAAAACTATCAATATTATGATGTGAAAACTTACTCTACCTCTAAATTCATATATTCCTCAATCTATAAAAAAACACAAGAAAACTAAATCCATGACATCAACCTATGGATTTTATATGTGTAGAGTATAATATAAAATATTCCTAGACTATGTTATTTCGATACACTTACTAATAATATGTACCTTCTATGAAGTATCCTGAAAAAATGAAGTCCCAAAAGTAGTTCCACTCCATCCTCTTACAAACATTGGGTTGAAAAACCTGACCTTATATATAAATCCTCATATAAAGAAGTCATTATAGTCACATTCGAATAGTTATTATAAGAAAACATAGTGAGTGGTAGGAATGTGTCTTAATAACTACCAAAATCAAGTGATAATTAATGAATAATTTCCACTAATACACACACCATATGATTAAACTGACTGTCAATATGTCTTTGGTAGGTTGTACAAAGTAGTACCTATGAAACTTGTTCTTTCAGTAACCCCTACTAGAACCCCGATGTAAAGTGAGAATCTCTATCTGATATAATAGTTCATGGAACTCCATGAAGGCATAGGATCTCTAGGAAATATATCTTTTTATGATATTCCATTTAAAGGACCCTCTTATAGGTAGAAAATGATCAGCCTTTGTTAATGAGTCTAAGATTACCCACACTACCTCACAACGATGAGGTGGCATTATTAATCCCAACAAAAAATCTATTGCGATGTCATATTTTTCTACTAATTAATGAGAAATGAATGTAAAATCCCTACTAGTCCCTAGTGTACAAACATCACCAACTAATAAGTGAAACAAAATGTAATGAAACTAGTTACCTTCCTTTTCATGCTAAGACACTAATACTGGAAGCGTAAATCACAATACCTTTTTTTGAGGATAGGATGTGTTAAAAAAAAATAAGAATGATATTCTCACATCAATTCCCCTCAGATTTATTCTAGAACCCAAACACATGAATGAATGTGAAAGACACCATCCTCATCAATAGTTCAACCCCGAAGTGGGTCCTTGGCTATTATTCTTTCCAAAAAGCCAAAGCCCCTTGGATTATAATGCAACATCACATTCACTCTATATATAAGTAAAGAGTTAAATTATAAATATATTATTAATGTATCTCCACAATTTTGAGGAACCTCAAAATTCTTCTTTGAAATGATGGAAATCAGCAGCCACAAATTATTTTTCTTCTGAACTACCTATTTTGGAGTCTTACAGCTAAGAGCATTAATAATAATATTTCCTTAACTATGCATTTTATAAATCTCAAAGTCAACTAACTATAATTATTGACCCATATTCAATACTTAATATTTAATTCAAATAAGTAAATATATATATTTGAGGTTCTTTTCATTTGTGTACAAAAAAACTCCTTCCATGTATGTAATTCTTCCAACATCGCAAGTCATGAACCACAAATGCTAGATCAAAAACATGTGTTGGGTAATTTTTCTTATGAGGAATCAACTAACTTGACATATACCCCAAGACTTGATCTCCCTATATCATAACAGCTCCCAAATTGATTCTTTATGAAACACAACATACTATGTGTCCTCCATTGGTCTCAGGTAATGTCATGATCAATGTTGAAGTCTGTATTTCTTTTTTGTAAAGAAATTCCTTCTTATACTCTTTATAACATATAAAATTGACATAATAATTGGTCAACGACATGATTAATGTTGAATGAAATGATAAATTAGTTACTAGGAACATGTAATATCCATCCAAATTTCTGAAACTCTGTATAAGAAAATCATTCTCGAGACGATCTTACAAAACTACAACCCTCACCTTATCTCGGTCTACTAGTACTTTTGTCTATAAGAAAATATGACCCAGGAAGTTGACTTTATGGATACAATAGCTGAATTTGGAGGTCATATCAAATAACAGGTTCACTATTAATGTGATTAAAATAATATCAATATGTTGGGAATATTTGTGGTGAGTATGTGAGTACACTACGATATCTTAAATACAGACCATAAAAAATGAAAATAGTTATAGGTTGAAACCATGATTCATCAAATCTATTAATACTATTTTGGCATTTACAAGTTTTAATGAAATGAAAAAATACTCATACAATCAAAATCTACTATGGAATACAATGTGTGTTATACAAGATGGTCTAACATGCACATGATGGTTTCAGACCTCAAATCGATTTTGGGGAAAACCATTTCACTCTAGAGCTGGTCAAAGAGGTCATATATACATGGCTGCAGAAAGTAGTTCTTAAATATAAGTTGTATCATAAATTGTAATCAACAAAAATCCTAATTTTACCATCTATATCCTTGGATAAATGGTTGAGTGAACCCCAAGGGTATGTGTTGGGCTATATAAAACACTTAGATTCCAAATCCATTATCATATCTTGAGATCTTGTAACTCAATTCTTGACATCCCGTAAGGAGGAATCGACACCAATGCTTTTCCTAGAACTTTATCAATATTAATGTATACCTCTATCTCAAGAGGTTGTATAGAAATTTTATCATGGAAGACAACCCAAAAATGATATACTATAGGAGGGAAATAAGCATGATGTATTCCATGATCGTATATATAAAGGCTATCAATCTGGCCTATCACTCCACCCAACCGATGATGTTGCACTCCACCTCTACTTTTTTATACATCCCATTCAACAATTTGAATATTACAATCACCCTCTGATGATGTGAAGGATACTCTACAGTGATTCAATTAATATAATCATGATAAGGGACCAACAAGCCCATCATGAGAATGTCGTCAAATACTATCATCATAAGGAAAAATAGGTCCCACAAGAACAGTACCCACATATCTAAAGGGTGAATTCCTTGAAATAGCTTATACACCCTGATTAAATTCCTAATGGGGCATCAAATGTCGTCATACCACACAAATAAATAATCTTAATTCCAAGTCTCTCAACAATAGAAATGGATATGAAGGAGTGGAATGTTTATGTATCAAATAATGTATAAACTAAATTAGAGACTACGAAGATCCAACCTGTAATCATAAATCTATTTTAAATCTAATCCTCATGGATCTAAAAAAATGAAATAAATCTAACCCTATCTATTTCCATGAGATACATCTTTATTACCATGGGAAGGATGACTCTAACAGAACAGTATGTGGAGTCTATGTAGTTCCACTATAATTGAAAATTGAAAGAAAATATATACAAAATTAATGAATATGATCCATATTTCAGTAAAACCTACACACGAATAGATCCATGATACACTAGGCATTAATATTTTTGGTCCAACATCATTGATTCCGTATCACATGGATACCAAAATACACAATCATGCATATTCTATTCCTATAGGAATACTCAAAATGGTTCCTATTTCCATAGGTCAATGTAGTTCCGAGTATAGAAGATGAACCCCCAAGATCACACCTTCTACCTCTAGTAGGATATACTTAATGATAAGTTCATGGTCCACTATCCTTGATTTGATATCCAATGATAATAAATTCACCTTCCATCCAATTTAGTACTTGGGACCATCATTGTATCGCCTAGCCCTGGATAACTCGTCACCTAATAAGACCGGAGTGATGTTATGAAGATTCCTGAAAAATGTGTAGTATTCTATAACTAATAATGTCACATACACCATGTTTATAAAATATATAGATCTTTATTAATTAAATATATTTAGATAGATATAATTAAATAAGGAGTTCTATAAATCCCTAAAAACCATATAATATTGAGTATCCTCCTAAGAAATATCATCCCTCAATCACATGGTAGAATCTCAAGCCATATTTTTAGTATTCTCCACTCTCCTATCAAGATATGTCTCGTGTTTTTCAAAAATATATATCATCACCTCCAACCATGACTTCACAGCAAGTGGAAAACTTTTTCAAGAAAACCCGAGTAGATGTTGTTCATGAAAATAATTTTTTTATCTCTTCCCTAGTAGGGGTATGTCACATGGCTCATTTTATAGTCTACATGATGTCTAAGAAACACTCTTGAAATTGAGATTCAATTAATTGGTCAGTTATTATAGGAGTTTTCATAAGTTTCACTATAGTATGAATTCATTATGGATTAAGGACCATATCATTTAGAGAACTGTCATTTCCACCCTATTAGAACACGACTTGATGACGTCATTGTGGAATTGTGGTACAAATACCAAGAAAACTCCTTACATAAAGATTTTAATATGATATAAATCATAGATAATAGAATATGATAGGTATAAAACTTTCTATATAAATGTTTCTCCCCACTAATTTCTCCTAAAACCTAGAATGGGAAATGAATAAGACCATACATAATCACAAGATACACTTCTCATTACCCACTAATATGGTCAGGTTTGCGCCAAATTATCTATTTCATATTATTGGTTCTAGTATGTAGGGTGTCAAATACACGTTAATGAGGAAAAACCCTTTAATTTGAATTTTAATCACCATTTAAAAATAAACATTTAATTTAATATTTAAAAATCAATGGAATTTACTCATTTAGGTATTGATTGGTATAAATAGATTGATCACTATTATAACATTATAAAGTACCAAAATTATTATGTTTCAATTGGAAAATTATAAAAAATTGACCAAAATATTACATTCGGCATCAGAATACAATAAGTTCATATATGTTGGTTTTAGTGTATGGGTTTGCATTCCCAATTTATAAAGCCCCATACACTTTATTAATTTTAATTAGAACCAATTTAATCACAAACACTACAGATTCATTCCATGTAAATATTGGTCTATGGATCAATCAAGTCATAATTTGTTATTTACAGTTCCACCATCAAGAAATATGAAAAATAAACCATTTAGGTTAATGTAGGTAGTTTAACAAGAAATTATGTATCATAAGAACAACAAAACATTATATAATAGAGGAATAATACAAATAAGAAATGAAAATAGCTACCGAAGCGTGATCTATAAGTAATCATGCTATGTCTACACCTAAAGGTTGTATACAAATAATCATCTACATAATCAAGAATTAAAGTAATGTAATCCACATGACACAGAATATGCATGACATGTGTTTTGCTATGTGCCTATAGTGTTTCACTATTAGTACTTCTTTTTCATACCTGTACAATGGAAAATTGTTTCCACATCAACAATAATAAACAAAATATATCATGTGTGTCACCAAATAGTGAAATCCATACAACTTTAATATTAGAAAAATGGAATAGAAATTCCCTTTTGTAGGTAATTTTTATTTCCCTTTTATGAATGTTAGCTACTCCCACACATGGGTTCATTACAAAATTTCATCATGTTTTAGTGTCCTGTTTAATAACCCAAAGAGTAAGAAAAAAAGAAAAGAACTCTCAGAAAAAACATTGTGATTCATTGACCTAGAAAACTTGACATCATTAACCAAATTGGTGGACACATGGCCTTAAGAGTGACTCCCTATATTTTATAGGATCTCAAATAGTAGCATGGATCAATGATGGTATGGTGGGGTGACTATGACCTCATGATCAGAGTGTGGCATAGAGGAATCCAAGTGGAAATAAATAACATAAGTATAAAATATAAAAGAAACAAAATAAGAATAAGTAAACCCATGAGATACAAAAAATAAATTGGTATAAACCATAACAATAGTCATATATAAAATTATGTTTATCATATATTTAAATAAAAAAGGGAATACATGGAATACATAAGAGAAGGAATATACAACATGATATACAACAATTAAAAAAGACCAAAATCTATCTCTAATATCATTGTGAGACTAATATAATTCATCCACACAAGTATTCTATACTAGGACATTAAACAAGGCATCAAAAGCTAAATTCTTCCCATTTCACCTACATGCATCCATAAATCTTGTACATATACCAATAGGGGGACTGAACAGGGTATGAGGTTTAATAAGTATTCCTCCACGTATAGTGTCTAATTATATCAAATAAATGAATATATAAACAAATGGTTATAATATATTAATAAAAACATAAAATTAATTACATAAATCACACATCATCCTAGGGTTTAATCTAGAAACCAATCCAATTTCACTTAATTAAACCTAATCTAGAATGTCTTCGAATGATTAAAAATAGGATAATTTGGTTATAAAAGAGTCTTGAAACCTTGATCATATTCTCAGTTTCCCCGGTGTATCATATTGGTATAAGGGATGAATAAATCCCATAGTGAATGTAACATAGAAAGTGAAATAAGAAATGAAATCATGTAATTAACATATTGACCTAACCAAACTATATTCCATGAAATGGAAGATGCATAATTTATATTAATTATTCAATGAATAAAATAATTTATTGGAAACCTAATCAAATCAAATAATTTCTATGTTAAAATCCCAGGTATCATTCCATGTTAACTTTTAACTCATCAACATATAAGCTAGTCCATGACATTTCTCAAAGGAACTTAGTTATAAGTCTACGAATGGTATAGATTCATCTCCCTCCAAGTCCTTCCCTCGTGATCTATTTAAGGAAACCATGTACGAGTCATGGAATAAAATGATGAACTTCACTTTGAGTATTTCTTTAACATTCCAAATAGGGAACCCAAGTGTCACTATTGGGTTTAAATGATGTAATTCCCATTGAGTCTATTCTTGTAATTCCACACAGATAACACAATTGTCACTAATATAATAATATAATCAACTATAAATGTGTGGAAACCTAGAGAATTCCTATAAGAACCCATGTATCACTAACATAATTATATAAATTCATCTGTAACCATTTTAATTAAACAATCCCGGTGAGTCTATCCAAGGAGTTTCGAGTCAAAACTCATATTTCACCCATGAAATGGAATAATGAATAGTGCAAGGATCTTAGCTTAACCATAAAATTTAACATCAAATTTAATTCAACTAGCCATTTCATTTGATTTATAATTATAAATCAACTAATAAGTTAGTTAAATTTCATATCCTAGTCTTTGAACTCATATTATGGATTAATTCATTCGATTCAATTTATCAATCTACTTCATTTATTAAAATTTTAGTCTCTCAATAAACATTGTTAAAGCATAGTCTTCAATGGTGGATCAATTAACAATTTAAAAATGGTCACCTTATACTTTTTAATAGAAAACCTCATTATGATGACTCTAATCAAACTTTCTTACCTTATTTGATGATTATGTGTCATTTAACATAGTCACATGCATTAAATTCAAATAAAATGTCACATAAAGGCAAATTTATTGGGACTTCCAATGCACGATGTAATATAAAAACATATATACCACTAAACATTTATAGAAAATCATGATACCACCAAAATTAGATTGTTATAAGAATCCCCATGTGATATCAGCTTCTGATTCTGTAAGTAATGGTAGAAGTCAATAAAATAGATGAACGAACTAAAAATAGTGAAAAAATAAATCACATGGATTTAACATTATATGTAGAATTATTAATGAATTAAATAATAAAGTGGATTAAAGATATTATCAGTATTGATCCAATTCAATGAATTGTGTTCAATTATGAGCTTGAATAATGAGTTATAAACAATTAAGGAGAGGGTGGAAAGCTTCAATTTGGAGAATAAGTCTTTTGTGCATGGGGAGTAAGAAAGTAGGGTGAGGAAATCTAAATAGAGATTGTAATTTAACTTATTTCACACCTTTTAAAGGGTATTAGGGTTGGTTTCATGGTTTGTAAATCTATGTACCAACCATTCACTAATACTATCCAAGGGAATAATCCCTTGCACGATTAGTTTCATCGTTAGAAAAACCATTTTCTAAACACGAGTTTTAACCCTAGAAAATATCTTAATTTCCTCACATGTGTTATTATCATACCTCTAATTAGTTTAAAATCATTATCCATATCTAATAGGGTCTCATGGTTTATCTGCATGCTTACTACTTACCATGTGCCAACTGTGAACCTCTTCCTATTCCTTTAAATACCAGAGAATGGGCTCGTAACAATACCCAAAAACTCCCAAAACCTTATTTAAACCATGAATCACTTCTATTTAAAGAAAAAAATCATTTTTTTGAAATTTATTTGGAATATACCTCATTATAAAAACTTTTTCTTACACTTTGGACAATGAAATTTTTCTTCATGGATATTATTTCTTTATGAACATTTTACTTGTGGGAGTCATGTTATGATTTCCACCATTAGTAATCATGGAGTATACTACATGAAAGTAGAATTTTTGTATGAATTAAGGACCCTCATCTTATTACTTTAGCTTCAGAGAATTCCACCCAAGGATCATTTGTATCCTTATAGTTATCACTATTTATTCATAAATGAATGAATATAGTTTTTTTCTGGAATCCTAAACCATTCTAATTTGGTGAAATTATAAGCTATGGATAGATTATATGATCTTATAATCAATATTTTCATACTCATCTAGAATTTTTTAGTGTTTATCATCATACAAATGGTCATAGAAAGAAGTTACAAGTGAGAGTATATTAACCCTAGTTTTTATGAAAACATATATCTCGTACACAATGGAATACATGGTGTCCCATGTAACTGTGTGTGTAGTGAGATAACATGACTAAAATTAATCATGGATCCTATCTATACATTTATTTTTTATCCTTTTTCAATATCGTCTTTAATAGTTTTGATAGGGTATTCTCGAATGCCATTATTTTTTCATTAGTGGCTGCATCATAATGGAAAGTGCAGTTGGATTGAATGTTGTACTACACATTTAATCTATTTAAATCATGAATATATAATATTGGGACATTATGTACAAGGATAAAATATATAAAAAAATATCTAGAAGTGATGTTGGATTTAAAATATGAAATCACTACCTTGGAATTGAATTCAATTATGGTTAATACTTATATCAACATTGAGAAGAAGATGATAATGGTGAGGATGAATTCATAATACCATGATACTGTGGAAGGATACAATCCCATCAAGTATAAACTTATCTATAAATTTCCCTAGATTAAATATTGACTATTAGTTGATCTTGGGATCTATGTATAAAAGTTTCATGAATTTTTTACCTGTGACATCATTTTGTAAATTCAATGTAGTATTTCTTAATTGAACAATAATTTTTTATAAATTCAGACTCGATGATCTGGATTGGACCTTTCCCAATGTGATCCATATATTTCTATGTAGAACATTTAAATTATATCAAGGATCTCTAAAATTTTAAATCTTCAATTTAGAATTAAAAAAAAATTCATTAAAGAGTTTTGGATGAACCTGGATATTTCTAATGGATAAAATTCATCACTTGCCTAATTTTTTTTACATTGTTAGATTTTTCCCTTATAAGATCCCCAAAATAATTGTGTCTAATTTTTAGGGATGTTTATATTTTTTCTTGAGTATTGGAATGGAAGGAATAACACATGATTATAACATATTGTTATTGATTTTATCCACTCTGTCTACTTCTTCATTGTAGAACACATATATTCCCATTAGTTATTCTTATAGATAAATATTTAAATCTTATTATGATTTGTGAGGGAGGTTTCAAAGTTGAATAATGAATCTAGATAGAACTTTGTGATAGTGAAACATGTGATATCATAGGTTCTGTGGAGAACTACATGATCAATTGTCAACCATGACTGTTTTGGGGCTTTGATTCATCCCTATTAATAGATTTTTTCACACTTATCTATTAATGATTAACTATGAGCCTCCATTGATATTAAATTTTATGAGTTTTATTTTGATATAATGTTCCAGATGAGGGATTGGAGATTTATATTATTACACATTGTTGGAACTTTACTTTGAGAGGTGGAATGGATATGAAATATTGGAATCTATTTTTGAAATGTGAAAATTCCCTAGTATAACCATATTCAATTTATGGTCCTCTGTTTTTCAATTATTTGGAAACATAGTGGAACTACCTAAGTTAATGTACTAGTTTTAGGAATATTTTTTATGTAGAATACATTGTTTTCAAGAAAACTTATGTTTATACATAATTACTCTAATAAATTATAAGTGGTGGGAAAATGTATAAAATTCTTCTCTTTTGTTACCATTTGACTAATAAAATTTATGTAAAAATTATAAAAAAATATTTCCCATAATTACATATGTCCAGTTATTATACGAATATTTAGATTGTATTTAAGTGAATTAATATGGGTGACCTGATGGACTTTAAGATGCTGAAAGTAATAGAAGATTTTATACGTCACAAATATCAAAGAAATAAGGTTCCTTTCAACTATATTATATCTACTATCATTATACTTCATTAAGTAAATGATTTAATACAAACTATTTTCTTCTCCATTATTTGTTATTGTTAAAAATGCACTAAGTGCCTTGTCCAAATATCCCATATATAGTATGATTGGTTTACCTTCCATATGACGAATAATCATTAAGAGAAGGGAGATATATATTTTTAGGATATCCAAATAAATGTGTCATTATTCATCCAATTGATAGATTATTCCTTCCACCATAATTTTTGAAAAGGGGGTGAAAATTCACATAAGGTTTGCGTAAAATTTCATAATGTAAAAAATGAACCCTTGAAGGACTCTCAACAAAATTAAGTTACAATGAGGGTGCATGTTAAGATTGTATCTTGTCATTATAGAACATAACTTAAATCCTTGGTTATAGAAAACAAACCCAAATAATTTTCGTGAGGAGACCCCAATGTTTTTTAGTGTGTCTATATTCTATTGATGCCTCAATACTCTAGTGAACAACACATAAATATTGGTGAAGTGGAAATATAACTTTTGATAACTAATAACCCAATAATCCATATATCATTCTATAGTTTTACAAATCTGGGGATTATTTTTTTGATACATTAATTATTGGCCATTTTTTTATAGATATTAAATGTTATGGGAATCATGTAACGATTGTACACCCCTTATAGTTACATAATAGAAATGCATTCTATATATTCTAGGGCCATTTATATTTGGTTATATCTAGAATATACATATATAATGATTATATCCTTGAAACCCTCCATGGAATTGATAAACAATCATATGATTGGGACTAGGAAGTCATACATTAAGTAATGAATGTTGAGGTATTAAAAGCTAATGAAATATTATTCCTATTTGTTCTTATTCGTGATATTTAAAATGCAGGTCAACCACCTTGGGTACTAACCATTTAGAATAAAATGATTTTTGGTTATATTATCCACTTAAACCTTTATAATGGTGTAATATAATAGAGTCTTTCATCACATATATTTTTTATATATATGATTTTTAGATTGGACACCCAATAAATGGATGGAAATACATTGATCTAATCATGGTATCTCCATGTAATTATATGAAAATATATCTCTATTTTTTAAGGAACACGATATATTGTGTCTATTATATGGGATTCATGGTCACACTAACTAATATGGGTATTTGGAACTCATTAGTATATAGATTAACTAGTTTAATGTTATTAACAATTTATATTTTTCCTCTTCCAAAATAGTGGGAGCATAACCACGTTCTTCCTTGTTGAAGTTAGGGGATAAAATTTATTTATCTTCCCATATAGTTTTTCATTATGAGTTTTCCTCTATAAATTCTTTATCAAAATCATTTTTTACTTGGGGAATTGATATTGGAATCTAAAAAAGGGGGTTTTCACTTACATAAATACTATATTAATGGTATGGAGGCTTTCCGGGCCATATATAATTCTCATATGAGGTTATCTTACACCATGAAAAACCTTTAGTTGCATCAATTATATATTATTTAATTTATAATTTTGGTAATCTGAGAATAAATGAGGCTATATTTTTATAAGTCAACTACATTAATTCCCACTAATGGAAGAAATAAATGTCTTAATGATCACCTTTAACTCAAAATTATAGAATAATTTATTATTATGGGATCATTTTTCATTCACTAAAAGCACTAAATAATTCTATTGGCTCAGTTTCACAACATCAGAGTAATGAATTAGAAATAAGAAGATGTATTTCACCGCAGTCATTGAATTAGTAGTGAAAAAAATTATTCTATTTATAGAAACTACTTATTCTACATTATAGTATTTATTCAACCATCTCTTCATATAATAATACACAATTTCAATATATTGAGTTTCATAAGTATCAAATGGGGACTTTTCACCTTAAATAACTCCTTTTGGCCATTAAATTAATTTTTTTGTATTTCTAATTTTATTTTATAACTATCACATGCATGTGGTGACATATTTTAAACATTAATACATTAAGTGAATAATTATGACTAAATACTTTAATTTAGTATCAGAAGAAAAATATCCAAATTAGGTTCTCAACATGATCTTTCCAAGGGGGATTTTTTCACTCTAATCATATCCCAATTTCATTAGCACTGACAGAGTTAGTCCAACCAACATTAATCCAAGGAACAAATGGTTTTATATTAGATTAAATTTTTCTTATAACCATTCTCAACAAATACATAGTATACATCTTCTTCATTGAGATATCCAAACATCTACAAGGGCTTGGTATACCCTTATCTTGTAATACCCTGAGATTTTTTTTTGTTTTTTTTGAGATAATTTAATAGTTTTGATATTTTTTCTTTCATGAGATAATAAATTTATTTTGTCTTGTATTATATTAAACACCATTTTAATCCTATACTACACGTAACACTTATATAATCTTAAATATACATAAGACCGAGTTTTACGTCCTTTTAATGGATACCTCTCTTATAACTAAGTTTAGAAACTTTAATGAATTTTAATTTTAAAAATAAACATAATTTTTTAATTAATAATTTTTAAATTAACATAGGTTGTATTTTTGAAATTTTTATAAGAAACATCATTTTTTGGATGAATAGTAAAAAATAATGTATTGTAGTAAAAACCACATCTTCGGGTAAATAATTATTAATGTTAAATTATATTTTTAATTGGTTTCTAAAGTAACAATAAGTGAATTATAAATATATTAAATTAATTTAGTTCATTTAAATAATTTTTATATTTAAATTAGATACAAACTCTTATTAAACATCTGAACATTTTACTTAACAACCCCACTTTCCCCTCACATATACGAGATTAATGTTAAACTTAATTTTACAAATTTGGTTTTTTGGATTTTGAAAAACTAACATACAATGTTTTTATCAGTATCGTATTTATTTCTAATACACTCAAATTAATTTTTTTAAAAAAATTTAGTGATAGTGATTAAAATTAATTATGGTGATTAAGGTAAAATTATGTTTAATTAGGGGACTAAAACCAAACATTAAGGACTAAAATGACATGGGAACTTGTCTAAAGAACAATGGATAACAATAATTCCACCATATCCCCTATTGTTACCAATTTTATGGGTTATTGAAATATTAATAAATGGAAGTTCTCTATATAATCGTGTATGTAAGGAAAAAGACAAAAACAAATCTTTCCTTTAAAAATTTACAAAATCATTGAGATATAAAAAAAATTAGCTATACATATAATTTTTAATGATAATTTTTTTATAATAATATAACTTTAATTTTTACCGATTATTTAGTTACCTAAAATTCTAAATAGGCACAGACGTAGTGATTATTTAGTTAATAATTAAAGAACATAAATGATAATATAGATATTATTGGTGAAGTAAATCAATTGAAATACTATCTATAATTTTTTTATATTAATATATCATTTTATATAGCATTAAACTAAATTTATTTAATTTTAGTAATTTATTGGTACTTTAAATTTAAAATTAAATAAAAAATGTCAAAATTGACATCAATGTTTTTTCAATAAAAGATATTTTATTAAGTGATTTACAATTAAAAAAATTCATTATTCCAAAAAGTGTATTTTAAGTGTTTATAAATATTAAATATGTTCTATTAATGGACTTATTGATATTTTTTAATTATAATATTGGCCCATATATTGTAAAAACATTTTTAACACGATCCAAGTTTTTGTGGTGTTTTTCCACGTCACATGCACTTGTTTTAAAATTAATTTGCAAAACACATGAGATTTTTATTTCATATTTTATATATCATATTAATAATTAATTGGATTTATATTTTTTTTAATAAATATTACTTTAGTTATTCTTAATTGTTATATTAATTATGTTATAAAATTATATGCTTTAATAAAAACCAAGATGATAAAATTTATAAATCATAGAATTTAAGGAACCAAATTATTAAAATGAAAATAATTTTGTGTTGTGGAGATTTTGATAGACCTCTATTCCCATTTAATCAATTATTTTTCCATTTTTTAGGAATATTAGTTATGTTATACCTCTTATTAATTAATACATTTTGGTATTTATAAGAGTGTCACTCCCCTTCATCTATTAACGGGAAAGAACCCTCCCACTTCCTAAAACCTCTCAAACCACATAAGTTTAGAAAAGATCTAAAAATTAAACATCAAAACAACCCTCCATTCCTACATTGAGCCTCTAATTGTGAATAATTACTTCCATTTAACCCCATTTATGAAAACCAAAAGAAGTTACCTAATTATGTTTTATGACCCTCCCTCAAACTCCTTTCTTTTATTTCCATTATCCACTCCTTAAAATATTCTTATACCATGATTGTATAAAATAACATTATCCATAATATAATGGAATTTTTTTTGTTCAAATGGTTATAACTGTACATATACACAGATTTATCAAATTGGTAAAAAACATAATGTTTACGTGTATAACAAACTATTGTGTCACGAAACAGTGATTGTTCATTTTTCTTTTACTGCCTCTTATGGTAGTAATTATGATGAAAAATTAGCTTATATATGTTCTATAATATATTTATTATTTATTTGTGGTTTTTTAATTCTTTTACGACAAATATGGTTATACTTTTCATTTGGCATAAATATGATAATTTCGTTTGAGGAAGTGTGGTCTACCGCCCCTCAAAGTGACATGATTCATTCACACACTTCATGGAATGTATTAGGGATAATTTTACTGAAAATATATGATATATATGTCATAAAAATTACATTTTAATGATATTATAAACATTTATACATATAAATATATGTCATTTACTTACTTTACTTCAATACATCAATAAAATAGTAGCAGTGTTCATGTGTATGTATGACCAACCATCTCCAAAAACATTGTATTCCATTTAATACTACTATATCATATAGATTATTATAATTAAAATATACTGAATATACATGATATTTATATCATTTTTTAAATTCATTAAATCTTGATATAAGTATAAGGACCATAGATATAAAATATTAATACACAAGAGAAAGCAAAGTTAATATTACATTAAGTGTAACCTTAACAAGAAATTGTTATCAAGAGTGTAATATAAAGTCACAATCAAACCATATATGGTACTAGATATAATAATATGGTTATTTGATATATTTATAATAAAATTATATTTATTTTCTTGGAATTATTTATGATTACAATGAGAATATATAGATAGGGTAAGGTAATTTTAACCCCTTTTTATTTCCGTGACATACATAATTTATTCAATGCATATTCCTTTTTTAAGGTGTGTATACATCACATGAACGAATTATATGATTATTATACTTAAATTTATGGATATTATCATATCCATTTTATGATATTTTTTTCTTGGTGATTATGTTTCCAAATATTGAATATCAGTAAAGTAATTTTGTCTCAATTTTATTTTTATGAGGCACAAGCCATATTTTCCCCCTATATTTTTCCGTGAGGTTTATATACTTACTTGGAAATGTTATATCATGAATTGAAATATTTTAATCATTTTTTAAGCCTTATGTAATTTCTTTTTCCTACATGGGGAGTGGGTTTCAAAGTCACTATCTGGAAAGATTTTATTGAAACAATCTCATCACCTTTTGAGATTGTTTATAATTATGATTCCATTGATGAAATCTTATGATGCATATCTTATAAATAATCATGAATTTTTTTACCGTCTTGGTATTCATGATATATTAATGTATTTGTACCAATTTTACTATTTTTGGTAGAGAATATATTTAATAAAGTGTTTTTATGAAATCATGACTTTACCTCTCTCTTCAGCCAAAAATCAGTGTTCTTTAAAAACCATGTTCTCTCAAAAGGCCTACATTTTTTTTCAAGAATCATTTATAAGATTTATAATTATTTTCAAATAAATAGTCTTCAATTCATTTTCAAGATTTATTTATAGGGTTTCAAAGTGATTTCAATGATGTGGTTTTCAAAAGATTTTCAAGCTTGCTATTTATGATTTAAATGTATTGTCAATGAAATGGGATTCAAAACATTTTGAATATTTCATTCATAGTTTGAAAATTATTTTTAGATAAATGGTTATAGAAACTTTTTCAAGAATTATATATATGTTCTCATAGTGTTTTGATAGAAAAAAGGTTATCATATTTTTTTAAAGATAATTTTATATCTTTTCAGGGAAATAGGCTTTCATATGGTTTTCAAGGTTCCTATATAACATTTCAAGGAAAAATATTTTCAAAAATGCTTCGAGTCTTAAGTTATATGTTTCAAGGGAAAATGTTTGTCTAAATTTTTTCAAACATAATTTTTAATTTGTCAAGGAAAATGTGTTTTTGAAATTTTTTAAGACTCCATTATGAGTTTTCAATGTTATCTTTTATGAAAATGGATTCAAAAAGAAAATTTATGTCTAAAAAATAAATTTTAAAATAATAGAGTTCATTTTCCACAAGAAATGTTGTTAAAATATCTTTTATAATTATTTACCATATAAAAATACATTAGTTGTTGTTACTAATTACTTTCTGGGGATATTATTCAATGTTACCAATTATATTCTTTTTCAAAACGGTTTATGTTTTGATGGAATGGTGTTTATGAAACGTCTTTCTTTTTACCAATTTATATAATTTTTAATCTTGCTACATTTCATGGGTTATGGTTTTGATTAAATTATTATGAATCCTATATAATTTTTCAATGGTTATGATATGATTACATTTTTATGGTACCCATTTCATTTCATGGGTTATGATATGATTTCTGGTTTATAATACCCATTTCATTTGATGGGTTAGGATATGTTTTTTAATGATATAATAAAACATTTATTTATTCATTCAGTATGAGATTGGTAGAATATATATCTCCCTAAAATAAAATGGGTAATGATTTATATCTCATGATATGGACTAATATGGTCTTGAGAGTGATCCTTGACTACTAATACGGCCATGTGAGTGAACCATGAATACCCAGATTGTATGAGGAGTGAAATCACGCTACATAGATAGCCATGGGAGTATTACTTGAATACCAAGGTGGTATGGGAAGTAAAAACATTACACTAATAAGTCCTTGGAAGTGATTCCTTAACTATTATGGAAATCATATTATATTCTGATGAGATTCCCACAATTCTATGTTTTATTCATGTGTTATGATTTGATAGATAATATTAATTATTTAATTATGATTCATGTCTTACAAACAAAGAATATTTTTTCAATGATTGATTTTAATGATATTTTGATTTGTAGGTTATGATATTGTAATGTTATAATCATGTTATCATAACCCTATACTCATGTTTATGCTTATATGTATCCCTTTATTACCCTTGATGAGCATCTGAGATCACCCATTTTTATGTTTCCTTCCGGAAGACATGAAGATATATTTCATCTATGATATGTGTATAATGGTATACATTATTGGAGAAACTAGTAAGAGATTAAATAGAACACTAATATAATAATTTTTAGGTTTCCATATTTCCCAATTCACTAAACCAAGTATGGTATTTGGGTTTCTGGTTATTTTTTTTAAAATATTCCATAATAGTTATGTAATTTCAATGTGTGGAATTAATGGATTTTATAGTTGGTATCAGAGTGAAGGTTTAGTTATCCATTGAAAACTAAGATGAAAAAACTTTTTGGATATCTCTTGGGATATTTATAAGGATATACCTGGGGACATATCTAAGAATAAGTCGAAGGATGAGCGAATGTTTAAGAGAATGTATTGGAATTTTAGTCAAAGATAGTGTGAGGGGTTTCCAAGAAATCCATTCTTTTTTGGAAAATAAAAGTGGATATGGATCTAAAACAAATATACTCAAGGGTAATAACTCTGAAAAGATGTCTTGGGCCTGGCATGGGGTAATCTGGGGCACAATGATGGGCATCACTATACACCTAGGTGAAAATCCTGAGTGAAATGCATTGAAAATTCCCAAAACTCTTAATGAACCATTATAAAGGCTTTTAATATAATATGACTATAAATAACCTAGGAAGAAACCAAAGGTGTCATTGATTATGGATTTTATTATAACATAGGCATCCTATAAGTTCGATTTCATGATTATGTGGTTCCTCCCTACGATCATTGTTTCTTATTCGTGATTTATGGTTTTATCCAATGGAGGAAATCATAAGGAACATGATTAACACTGAATATAATGGATAATCACCTGATGATGATTTAAATGGAATGACCATTGTGTTTAAGGATTTATTTTCATTCCTAATCAGTTTTCAGTTAAAATGATCATCAACGTGTACCATAACCAACTCCCATACTCACCAAATAAGAGAAGGAACGAGTTCACTGAGAGTTCAGGTAATAAAAACCATGGAGGAAAGAATGTTTGGTTTCATTTTTTTCATGAATGTGGAAAGAATCTCCTAAGTGGATGTATTAGTGGAACAAGAATGCATTTTGACTATGGAATAGAAGGACACAAAGAAAGTGAAAAGGGAAAATTAAGAGTTCAATTAAAGTAATGTATGAGATTTTTGGCCTCTTTAAGGTATTATTAATTAATTATTTATTTAAATACGTAATTTATGTCCACTATTACAATAAAATGTAATATGTGGATGGATTGTAATGAGAATCAATAAGGTGGTAAAAGTAATTTCTTTTCAACTAATGATAAAGAGTCTATGAATGACATATTAAAGGTATGTGATGTTTTAATAATATTATTGATAAGTATGATTAAATTGAGTTTGATAAATGTTAAGACATGATTATTATATCGTTGTTATAGAAAGGTATCTAATAGAATGAGTTGATAAAGCCTAAGAAATAGTTTACAAACAAATCTAGATTATTAAAGTTCATATGTTATAGAATTGAAAGATTATATTATAAGAACAATAAAATATATAATTATTTCTTAGAATATGTTCTTTTATAATTTGAAATGATATGTTGAATGGAAATGGTAAGGTAGAAATGTTATTTCATTAAAATGTGATATTTTTATTAGGGTACTGTAACCATTAATTAACGCCTAACATTGAGATAATTATGTTTGGATAAAGTTATGTTGGATATGAATAAGTAAATTTGATGGAATGGAGTTCCTAGGAACTTATTATTGAAAAAATGTTCATGTCATCAATGATTAAGTTTTAAACATCAGGGATTTAAATATTTTATCTTGTAATCATTTGAATAAGTAATCAAACATTTTTCTCAATATAATTTACTGTATTTTAAGTTATTACTAGGATTCTAGGGAATATAAAATGAAGGTATTCACATGTTTGGAATGTGACAACCAAGTGATACTTTGTGATATTTGGGGAATCAATGTTAATATGATTTCATGACCTTATTTGTAATGTTTTTTATTTTAATATTTTTAATGGTTCTAATGTTAATATTTATGAAATTATTAAGTTGAAAATCAAATTAACATTGTCATAATAAATTATTATCTCACTATAATAGGATGTATGCATAAAGGATAATATGCTCTATCAATTTTGTGTTTATTATAACTGAAGAGAGATGGGATGAATTATCCAAGATATCATGATTTGTTAATTATTTTAGAGTGAAAAATTCACCTTCATTTCATGGAATGAAAGAGGAATTGGAAGTAGGTCATGGTGAAATGAAGGGTAATGTTTTCTTATAGTCATGTAAGTATATCCTCTCATGAAAATTCTTCATCCTTAGGGAAATTATCTTGAATCGAAAATAGGTATAATAGTACCTTTTATTCCAATGAATCAGATGACCCCTTAGATAATCACAGATTTATAGATTTTTTGTTTTTAAATTTATCTTGACCAAGGTCTTTATCACTCTCCTAGAGAACATGGTAGTCATATTTCTTTTTTATATACATGTTTTCAGTTTCCACCTATGTTCTCTTACATGGATTCATAGTTATGTGTTACAATTAGTAACCGTTATGGTTCCATTTTTTTAAATTAAGTGTTTGTTTTGATTTTTATGATGTGGATTTCTATTAACATAACATTAAAGTACAAAACATTTGATAACCCAAATAAATTTCTTGGGAGAAATTCATTTTAATGGGGTATATTGTAACACCCTAAGATTTTGTCATTTTATTTCAAATTAATTTAATATTTTTGAATTTTTTTTATTTTCAAGAACTATTATTTTTAGTTTGGATTTCATTATCTTCAATACCATGTGGATCTTGTTCTACAAAAAACACTTATATTAGCTTGTGGTATACAAAAGACCGAGTTTCACAAAATTTTAAGGGAACACAAATTTTTAAAAGTTAAATATGAAAATTTTATGATTTTAATTTGTGAAAATAGATATCATTTTTTAATTCTGAATGTATAAATTATCTCTGGGTTGTTTTTTGATATTTTTTTGGGAAACATTATTTTTGCTGAATAGTGAAAAATACTGGGTTTTTGTTAAAAACCGCCTCTTCGTTTAAATAATTATTAATGTTAAATTATAATTTAAATTGGATTCTAAAGTAAAAATGATCAATAATACATTTATTAATCCAATTTAGTTCATTAGAATTATTTTTATTTTGATATTATATATAAAATCTTATTGATCTTGTGAATATTTAACTTAAAAAAATGGGTTTCCCTCCGCATCTGCGGGATTTGCGTTAAAAATAACTTTCCAACTTCTATTATTTAAATTTTAAAAAACTAGGATACAAGGTTTTAATGAATATAATATTAATGGTATTATAAATACATGTTATTTTTTACCAAAAATATCAGCGGTTGTGATTAAAATTAATTACGGTGATTAATGTAAAATTATGCTTAAAACGGGACTAAAACATAATCTTATGGACCAAAATGACCTGGATATTTGTACAAAAGAGTTTGGATAATAATAATTCTACCATATAACCTATTGGTTCTTATTTTATGGGTTATTATGAAAGTATTAAATAAAAATTCCATATATAAATGTCTATGTATAGTAAAATAAAAAATGTGAACTTTAATTAACTTTATATTTTATAAAACCTTCAGATATGTAAAAACATCATATTTAGGTTGTGCATATAATTTTGAATTATAAATGGGTTATTGTTTTCATAATAATTGAACATTAATTTTATTATTTGATTTAGTTTTTTAAATTCATATGAAACAACAATGTAGTGATAATTTATTTAATAATAAAATAAAATAAATTATAAAATAAATATTAAAGGTGGATTAGGTTAATTAAAATATTATCTATGATAATTTTTGTAGATTATTATATCACGTTACATAGATTTAAACTCAATATAATTTAACTCCTTTATTTTTTTCACATTTAAATATTAAAATTAAAGAAATAATGTTTAAATTGACATTATTGTTATTTTACAATAAATGATATTTTATTAAATGATTTAAAATTAGTAAAAATACTATATTATTCCACGTGAATTTTTTTACTTAATAAATATTAAATATTTTATATTAATGGAAAAATATATAATTTATATTTAACATATTTACCCATATATTGTAAAAACAATTTTAGCACGGTTTGGGTTTAAGTAGTGTTTTTCCCATCACAAGCGCTTGTTTTAAATTTAATTTCCAGGAAAGATGATATTTTTATATTACAAAAAATATATAATAATATTAATTAATTGGATATATATTTCTATAAAAAATATCACTTTTCTTTAGTCTTAATGTTGTAATTACTTTGGTTAGAAAATTAGATGCCTTGATAAAAAAAATGATAAAATTCAAGAAATATTAAATGTTAAGGAACCAAATTATAAAAACGAACATATTTTTTCTGTAAGAGGTTTTTATAGACAATAATTCCACATTAATAAAATATTTTTAAATTTTTAGAAACATTAGGAATGGTATACATACCATTAAAAAATATCATTTTGTATTTACAAGAGTGAAACTACGGTTCAACTATGAAAAGGAAAACACTCGCCCATTTCCTCACACCTCAAAAATCACATATTATTGGAACGATCTACCAAATAAACTTCCCAATAAACCTAAATTACTAATTTAAGCATAAAATATTATATAAAAACATCCAAAGGAATCCATTTGGTGCAAACCAAAAGGAGTTACCTGATTGAGAGGTAACAACCCCCCCCCCCCCAACACTTTTTTATTTTTATTCTCTACTCAAAAATTATTATTATTCCACTATTTGATAAAAAAACTAGTATCACCAATATAATAGGATGATTTTATGATAATATTGTGACATTTATATGACAAAATTCAATGTAATGTGTAACGAACACATTGTTTATTTTTTTGACAAACTACGACCTACCGAAACGATTAGTTTTTATTTTTCATTTACCACCAGTCATTGTGGAAATTATGATGGAAAATATATTTATATATGTTATATATTATATTTATTATTTATTTAATTATATTTAATAATTCTACAACACATGTATTTATACTTTTTTATCTATCATATATACGATAATTTCTTTTGAGGAAGTTTGGACTACCGACCCCTCAATGCGTTGTGATTCATTAACAAACATCATAGAATGTATTATGGATATTAGAAGAGATCCTATATGATATATATTACATAAAAAATAAAATTTAATGATATTATATATATATACATATACATATATGTCATTTAATTTCATTCTATCATTATATCAATAAAACAGAAGCAACATTCAAGCGTACGTACGACCTTCCATCTCTGTGGATGATGTATTCCATTTTATATTTATATATTCTATATATTATTATAGTAAAAATATAATTATTATAAATAATATTTAGATTATTTTTTTTCAATCTAGAAATAATTATATGTGAATAAGGACCAAATACAAAACAAATTTAGACACAAGACAAAAATAAAGAAAATATTAACAAAAGCATTACATTAACAAGAAATTATTAACATGTGGGTAATATAATGTAAAAATAATAGAATGTATGGTATTAAAAATAATAATATTGTTATATTATAGAATTATAATAAAATTATATTCATTATATAGTAAGTTTTAATATGTACAATGAGATTCAAGACATAAGGTAATGGAATTTCATCTCACTTTTCATTTTTGTGAGATACAAGGTATATTCACCATCTATTCCATTTGTGTGGAATGTATACTTCCTAATGATGAATTAAATTTTTATTATACTTAAATTTATGGGTTTTAAAATATCCACTTTATGGTATTTATTTCATGGGTTTTATGTTACAAAAGTTACCAAGTCAGTAAAGTAATTTTGTCTTCATTTTCATTCTTCGAGACACGTGCATTTTTATGAACCTATATTTTTCCATGAGGTGTATATAATTACATTGAAATTTTATATCATGATATAATTCATTTCATTATATTTTAATCTTCATATAATTTAATTTTTCTACATGGAGAGTATGGTTCAAAATTAGTAACTCGTAAGACTTTATTGAAGTAATCTCATCACTTTATGAGATTCATTATAATTATGCTTTTCTTCTGGAGATAATATGATAATTACATTAATAATTATCACAAATTTTCTTATCCAATAGTTTTTCATGATATAAAAAAGTCATTGGTCCAATGTTCCACTCTTTGGTATATTATATTGTAAATAAAGTGTTTTTTAAGAAAGTATGACTTTATCTCTCTATTCAGTCGCAAATTTGTGTTCTTTCAAAACCAAGTTTTCTAGAATGTTTTTCAAAATGCTTTCAAGAATTATTTATATGTTATCAATGTATTTTTAAAAATCATTTTGAAATCATTTTCATGATTTATTTATATTTTTTCACTATTTTTTCAATGAAATGATTTTCAAAATATTTTCAATATATATTATTTTGTTTTAAAAGTATTTTAAAATAAATGGATTTCAGGACATTTTAATGATTTCATTATTAGTTTTCAATTTTTTTTCATTGAAATGGGTTTTAAAAAGTTTTCAAGATTTATTTATATATTTTCATACTTTTTTCAATGAAAAAGGTTTTTATATTTTTTTAACTTTATTATATATATATATTCAACGAAAACTATTTTCAAAAGTTTTTAAATATTCCTTTATATGTTTTCAAGGCAAAATATTTTAAAAAATGTTTTTATGTTCATTTTATATGTTTTCAATGGAAATTTTGCTCAAAATTATTCCAATAATCTTTCATATTTTCACATAGAAAAAGGTTTCTCGAAACTTATTTAAGACTCCATTAATATTTTTCAATGTCATATTTTAAGAAAATGTTTTTAAGTGTTTTAAACTTGAAAAAGAAAATTTTGTAGAAGAATAAAAATTTTCATCAATAAATGTTTTTAAAAGATCATTCAAAACTATTTCCCCTTCTAAGATGACACTCATTGGTGTTTCACAAGACTTTAAGGAGAAATTATTCAATGTTATCATTCATATTATTTATTTGAATTGTTTATGTTTTGATGGAATTATTTTTATGAAACCATTCAAATTTCAAGGGTTATATACTTTTGAAACCCTCTCCTTTTCACGGGTTAGGGTAGCGATGAAATAATTATAATGACTATATCTTTTTATAAATGTTAGGATATCATTACATGTTTATGATAACCATTTCATTTCATGGGTTATGATATTATTCTTAATAACATTTTGGAAAATGTATGTATGATATCACTATGATATGGGTGAGACCTATATCTCCCCCAAATTATTTGGCTAATGATTTATATCTCATGAGATGGACAAAGATGGTCTTGGTAATGAACATTAACTTCTAAGATGTCCATAGGATTGAACCATGAATTCCAAGATGGCATGCAGAGTGAACTCATGATACAAACATGGCCATGGGAGTAATCCATGACTACGAAGTTTGTATGGGGAGTCAAACCATACTACTATGATGGCCTTGTAAGTGATGGTTAGACTACTACAGAAAACATAATATGTGCTTATTTGGTTTTTATATTTCTATGTTTTTTTCCCATCTTATACTTTCATGGATTATGTTCTTTATTTAATTATGATTAATGTCTTAGGAACATTCATTATTCATTCCATGTTTCAAGTTTATGATAATTTTTTATATAGGGTATGATATTCTAATGGTATGATCACATTACCATAACCTTATATTGATTTTTATAATTACATGTATCCATTATTTACCTTACCGAGGATTCAAGATCACTCCATTTTTATGTTTAATCCCCCAGTGTATGAAGATATATTTCATGTATGATATTTCTAAAAGGGATGATTGTCCTGGATCACCTAGTGGGAGATAACGTATCTCGATTATATACCCATGTGTATGTTTCCATGTTTCCAAAGGCACTAATGCAAATACAGTCTTTGTTATTTTATTTAAATAATTTTTAATGTACTCCTCAAATGTTATGAAATGTTAATGTATGTAAATATTATTTCATTATAAGGATTGAGGTTACTTAGAAATACTCTATAATGTAAATCATAGTATGATTGTCAGAAAAATTCATTTTCCTTATGGTTGGTATCACCTTTAGCCACCGGATCCTAAAATCCCGAAGGATTAATCATGTATTCAGTAGGGTAATCCATGATATCCATGTAATAGATAATTTTTAATGACTCAAATTTTCAATCTATTATTTTTAATTATTATGTGGATTTATTTCAATGTCCAGAACTAAGAAAATGTGTTATTCTAAGATCTGTTGTGACCGGAATAAATGTTTGAAAAATATTTTACTATTAAAATCACACATGCGTTGTTTTACTAAAAACGTAGAATAACTTCTAAATGGTATCATAAATAAGAAATTTGAGGGAACCATTGACTAAATAATGCCTATTTTACCCAAGGCATGACCAAACATTGGTCGACCAAGATCGGTAGTGGAAAATTATCCACAAACATTTAAATAAAAAATAAATTAAGAAAATTTATTTTATTTAAATTATTGACCCAGTGAGGTGGTAAATATTTAGATAATATCATTTATTAGAGTTCCACGATTACCCTATTAACCCTATAATTCTCTAGATAAATTAGAGTGTGAACCTATGGAGGATCCTTCATAAGAATGATGATGAGACCTCAGATCAGCAATCAACACAAACCAATCTTTAGAGATCTCACCAATGATGATGACACAATGAAAATTTTTCCTCAGTGAATAATAAAAATCTAGGTAGGTCATTTGATTTAGTTTATTTATTCTACATTCTTGATACCTACAATGAACATGGACTAATCCATGATCAAATTGATTGGTGTTTCGATCGTATATTCAAAATTGGATTATTTTTGTGAGATTTGTCAAGAGTTGGATATTGTGTTCTTCTTGGATTAATTAATCATTATAACATTGATGAACCAATATCGACAAAAACATTAATCAATGTTTTTCCATCCCAATTCACTTTTTATTTCTTCCCTGGTTGATGCCTTAAACATTCTTCCATATTTTTTGAACCCCTTTTTGAAAAATAGACTTTAGCACCTTCAATTCATGGTGAAAAGAATCCAAACCATAGATCTAACATCAAGAAGACTCAATAAAGCTGTGATGGTGGGCATAGTAGTAGATATAAGTATGATGCATGCCTATTTTTTGTTCTTCATTGGTAAAGAATAAAGACTAAGATCATGTTTTCAGATCCAATTGAAGGTGTGAATCCCATCGATTCGGTGTTTGGGTGGAAAAATGGCCTTGGTTATAGGTTATCAATGTGAACCAAACACCTAAAAGAGATCTAGGAGACCTAAGGTCTAAACAGGATGAAAGAGAAGGGTTTTGAAAAAACCCGATACACAAGACATGTAGTCCATGAATACTTGGAGATTAGTCCCCTTGGATGGACTCATCATGTACCTAAAAGAGTAAACTGATAAGGGGTGGGGTTCATGGGTTACCAACAAGATGTGTACTCAGCCACATGACTTGACATGGACTAGCTACATGGGCTACCTAAGGTACTAGTATATGGTAAGAGACACATGGGTTGACTCCGGGTACTAGAACACGACCAGAGTACACGATCATATCCCATATGGGGGGATACAACATGCAATCCCTTCTACATGCCATATATCCTTATTTTACATAGAATGGTTGAAAGATATATGATTTTGTACATGGAAAGTTCCTAGGGTCAAGGGACATGGAGTGTGACCCTACTACATTTACTGTACCCCATTATACATGACTTAAATATATTTTCCTTTATTTCATTGACAAGTTTCATTAGGGATCGTTCCCCTTATCATTTCCATAATGGTTTGTATGAATCATTTACTACTCTATGTACTATGATCACTTCAGTAGGAAATCATGGATAGAGTTGTCAGAATCCACTTAAGAGGCCTTTAGTGGGATCTTATGTTCAACTTCATTCCCTGGGAGGAGTTTTGGGTATCAGTGTGAAAAAAACTATGCATGCAATGATCATATACTATGTGGGTTAATATGGATTTAGTTATTGGTATAAATTCTTTTAAATGGATATGAACCTCATCTATTATGTCAAATTAATTTCATAATATTAGCATACATTTATCAAGAAAGGACCCGATGACTAGTAACTCTCAGACCTATGTCATCAGTGTGATCTGTCTCATAAGAGTGTTTTCTCAGATGAGTTCTTTGTGGAATATTCGAGATAAAATTTTAGGGTTGGTATATTTTGGTTGTAGCTTACCTCTAGATTGCATGTATTGGATTGATTATATCTGGATATTAATGTTATATGTGTTGTAAATATATACATCTTTAGATCTAAAAATAATTTCCTTTTTGTATTTCTTTGTGGTTTCAGGGTGTCCAAATGAGTTTTTTATACTCATTCTTGCACAGCATTTTCCCACACATATTGTGTTGTGTGCAGATGATCGAAATTTTGATGGAGTCCTAGGCGGACCAGGACCAGATAGCGCTTAGTGATAATAGATAGATCTATGTGTGATCCTGCAGCTTTCGAACAGTAGTCAAAATACCATTTACTTACAAGTTGTACTCATTTTATATAATTCTTGGGGTGGGATTATATTTGGACCAATTTTATTTACTCAACTTCCTGTCATACTCTGGTTGTGGGATATCGTTCCATGCATGCATTAGTTACAAAGTGGTTTTTACATTTCATAATTTTTGTGGGATTAGATATGTGTGCGTGTGTACATTTATATAGTAAGTGCCTCATATGTTAGTGATATTTATACTCACTGGTAGTCACCATATCTAGGACTATTGGATATAGGATTAAAGAGTAATAAAATGGGACCCACCAGGATGGGTTATGATAAGGTGGTTTCAGAGGAGGACAGTTAAACTTTAGGACATAGAGTATGTGATCTTGGTTTGTAGAAATAATGTTAATTGTTTTCAATTTATCATTCAGGCTAAGAACTCTGGTGTTGGTGTAGTGGCCAACGTATCCATACACTTGGAATCTGATCACCTGCTTCCCAACTCTATACATGAGAACACTAGTTATAGGGGAAATAATAGTACATGCATCATATAGTATTGGGTTGTGGTTTCCATGTCCTTTATGAGTCATCTCTCTATATATACTCATTGATCATGGTACATCTTGTTTTTTTAGGATGCCTCTTTGACGTATACCAACTAGGATTCAACATTGTGACCATGAGGATGACCCCATAAGTTAACAGGATTCAATACATGGATGAGTTCCATAGATGTTACCTCCAGGTGGTGCACACCTTATAGAGAAGCACATGGTACCCACAATGCCAGTGGATGAGGTGCACAAGCTTAGTGTACTTCAGGAGTTTCAAGGGAAGAAACCCCACACGTTACAATGAAAGCTTGAACCACATGTGTTTAAGGAGGGGATTGAGTTAGTGGATAGAGTTTTCTGCCTAGTCAGGACACCCACATATCAGATGGTGGTCCTAGTAGTGATATTTCTTTTTGTCTCAGTGGGGGTGACAGTGGTGTTTGGTTACCAAGACTTATGATGAGGCAACTATTTCATGGATAGAGTTTGAGAACCTCTTCAGATAGAAGTTATCACCAGTTATACTGAGGGATAGGCATATTAAGAATCTTCTTCAACTCTAACAGGTCAGCAGGTTAGTATCTGACTATTCTTCAAGGATTGCGAAATTTCCAAGTACTCAATGAATATGGTTTGAGATCAGTTCTTCACGGATCAGTCCTTTGAGCATGGATATTGTAGAAATATCTGAGCCATCTTTGTCCCTATGTGAATTTAGGAATATACTAGGGTTCTTGAGTGGGGTTTTTTTGGTTTAAGGATTCTTAGAATAGATTATACATCTAATGATAATTAGTAGTGGACAATAAAGAGTAGAGACCATAGTAGTTGGGAGATGACGTCAGTCATAGGGACTTGAACATGGAGGATGTTTCAAGAGGAGTTCCCTAGATATATGATCTGATTATTAGGGCTCACGGGGTGGATTGAGTCAGACTATAGAGCAGGGGTGCTATTTATGTGTTGGTAGGGGACATCTCACTGGAGATTGTCTGACCTATCATATTGCTGGTATGGAGACTGTGGATGGACCACTTGTAGGACCCCGGGACACCCTGAGAGGGGAGGGGTGAATCAGGGTGTCAAATTTTTCTTCTTAAAGTTGTGGATCTTGTTCCCACATTGGTAGGAACTACTTAAACCTATATGGTGGATATGATCAGCAATGAAACATTCACATGCAGAGAGATGACACGACTATTTTTACTTGGTTCACCACTAAGTTCTATGTCCAAGGAGCATACGCTGACAGGTTGTCGGTCGTACCTAAATCCTCTATGCTTCACTAGCTGTAGATAAAAATTGTTCGGGCAGAGTCACTCTGTCCCAGGCTCACTGCCTTTACAATGGTTCATGGATGTCACACTGCTTCCCTCGGGTCACTCCCGTTGACTACCCCTAGCTCACTACCGTTGGTGAAGTCTCACTCAGTTTATAGGCGTGAAGGTTTCTTCAATAGATTTGCATTGAAGTCTTTGTATCCTGTTCAGCATGAGACTTTGCTTGCATCAGATTCCTGAGTTGATGCTCTTTTGTATTCAACCTTTTACTTTATTGCAATGACTGAATGCACTAGATCCCCTTGTCTTCGTTTTCCTGAATCACAATCACTTGTGTGATTTCTCAATAAATGATGCTCTGTTGAATTCCAAATTTCATCCACTGATGAGTACCCCTTTTGACCCTGTCCACTGGGTGAACAACCATTAGAAAGGGCCTTCACAAATTACCCTACTTCGCAAGGCTCCCAATTTTTCAAAGCTCAAACAAGTCCTCGCAGAGCCCCTGACTTTTCGCGAAGCTCAATCACGAAGCACTCTCGTGATGCTCTAACCTTCGCAATGCTGGGTTATCGCGGAGCTCCTGCCTCTTCGCGAAGATCACGAGCCAACGCGGGGCGCAGGACTTTCGCGGAGCTAGAATACCCGCCGCGAAGCTCCTCTTTCGCGAAGAACACTGCCTTCGTGAGAGACATTTTCGAACCGAGAGCAAAGGTTTTTCAATGAAATTCTCTCTACTTCTCTCGAGGGGGTCGGCCTCTATTTATAGGAGATTCCACCGACCCTCGTTCCTTTCGCGCGAAGTCAATTCCACATCATCTCAAATCAGGAAGCTCCAAAGTTTCCGCCGGAATTCTTTCCAAATCGCGAAGCACCATGGAAATTTTCAGTTCGCGGAGCATGACGTAATCGCGATGAATCACCGTCAACATTCCTTCACACCTTCGCCGCGAAGATCCCGTGCAAAGCCCTTATCCGTCGTGATGCGCTCAAGCCTCTGCTGTTCGCAAATCTTGACGTAATCACGAAGAATCACTGTCAACATTCCTTCGCACCTTCGCCACGAAGCTCCCTCGCAAATCCCTTCTTCGCCACGATGCGCTTCAGCCTCTGCCATTCGCGAAGCTTGACGTAATCGCGAAGACTCACCACCTCCATTCTTCTGGTCTTTGCGATTTCCAAACCATGCATCCTCTCTTCGTGAAATTCATGCCTTTTCCATATTTAATTATTATCTTCATGGAAATCCACTTTTTGCGACGCTCAGCAACTTCTAGATTTTGGACCCCAAAAATTTGGAAAACACTAGAAAACGGCGCTACCTTGTATCTGATCTTTTTGTACCGCCTCCAGATCATCCATTCCTCTATCAATGTTCTTGAATCAAACATAGATCGTTGACCACAACTCTTGAACTCGACATTTCACCATGGAATCTCCTTTGTCAACAAATTTGTATGTCGTTTGTTTGCTTTGTCGACAAGCACGATCACCTCCACAGCACTTCTTCTTGGTGATCTGTATCCTTCAACAACTCTTTTGCTTTTATCACAAACTCCACTATTGTGATATATATTCTTTGAAGGAACAGTTTTAGTACCTTCATCTTCTATGAAAATGTGATGTGCATGGCCATTGCATAAGTCAACTCATTGGAACATTACCTCCTTCATCAACAGTCATGATCAAATTCATGAAAACCATGTGATTCAATCCGTCAAGAAGTCTCTAGCATGGTTCTCACGCAATCATGAGTAATTGCATGGTCTTCATCAAAAAAACACCATCCTGCTTTAATCATCCTTAGATGGATTACTCCTCACATTCTTCATTGTTGTAAATAATGTATCACCTTTGACACATGTTCTTTGATCTTAAGATCAACACAACAATCGTTTGAATCACTACTCCTATACTTCATCAGAGTACTTCATGATCTCCCTCATTGTGAGCTTCCATTCCTCCATTTTGAACTTACGATCAGCACAACAATCGTTTGAATCACTACTCCTCTACTTCATCAGAGTACTTCATGATCTCCCTCATTCTGAGCTTCCATTCCTCCATTTTATTGGAGTACTTCTTGATCTCTTTCATTTTGATATTCCATTGAAAACTATTGACAAAAAATACAAACCTATACACAAAGTGGTTCCAACAATCTCCCCCTTTGTATTTTGTTGTCAATACCTTATACATCTTCTGAAATGAATTTGTAAATGTCAAAATGAGAATCTTCTATTCAATCAACTTTTATTTTCAAACGTCCATTTCACTTTCTCTCCCCCTTATTGACAAAAATACAAAGAACATGGTAGGGAGGGTATCAATCCACACTTAAGCAATGTTTCATTAATCATTTCACTCTAAGTATACTTGAGCAGTGCTCGATGTAGAAAACAAGAGGATTTGATTAAGTAAACAAGGTTGTCCATTATCCACAGATCATAATACCAACATGAGAAGATAACTCATGTATCTTGTGTTCAAGGGTTTACCACTTTAATTCCAGGTAGAAGAAGATCAACTATGATAGAGAATAATCAACCTGAAACTCCTTCACTCACATCAGCAAATAGATCAAAAACATTCAAGTGCAATTGGAAGGATAAGTGACCTTGGGGCACATCCATTCTCTTTATGTCACTGATTAATTCAGTTACCCCCCTTTGTAAAATAATCTTTGATCTGAGTAACCAAGGGATAGTGATTGAGAAATGACATACCTTCTCCATTGACGTGTTCTTCAAGAAATTCACAGAGTAACTGCTTTTGAGTCCAGCTGGAGTTGATATTGATTGAAACAATGATTATGGAAGCTTTTTCATTCTTCTCCCCCTCAAGGGAAACACTCCTCATCATCTTCATCAAGAGTGATCCTTCATAATCATAATCTTTGAAAATCAATTGAATAATCTACTAAGGATGGAAAATTCTTCATCTTGGCTATCAAGAGTTGACAGCATTCACTACTTCTCAGGTTCTCCCCCTGAGAGCATGCTTCACCTTCAATTCCCTTCATTATTAGCACAAATACAATACAAAAATGATTACCGGAATAAGGTGGTTCCTTCTTTCTTCATCAAGAAGACTTTCTTGGTTGAGGTTATTTTCTCAACCAAGTTCCTCTAATCACCCTAGTCTTCATGCCTTCACATTTGAACACTTGTTCTGACATCTGTCGGTGTGGCATGGCTCTGTTCACATTCTCTTCTACTTTGTGTAGAGAATTGTTCTGCTTAGCAGCCATCATGAATGATACATTCTTACTCTTTTTAAGGACTGCTTCTTGCTCTGGTATTAAGGTTAGGCAACCATTTTCAATGTGACCAGACTTCTTGCATCTCTCACACAGAACTTATTTGAAACGTGTGTTTCTCTTTGTTTGCAATCTCTCCTGCATTATGTCTTCATCATGTTAAAGTTTTCCTTTTCCTTTGTCACCAGCCTTGGACTTCTCATCTTCAAGTTTCCTTATTCTTTTCAAATCTTCAGGCCAGATGACCAATATGTCATTTGGAACTTTTTCAGCTGGTTTAGTTCTTCGACATGGGTTCATCTGAGATTCATTCCACTTAGTGTTTCTTTTGGATGAATGACCCTTCAATTTCATGGATCTAAAATCCTGGGTCTTCTCAGCTTCCATACAAGAGATGTTCTTGGGGAAATGTGTGTTCACAACATTCTTCTGATTTCTCCCCAAGGTATCTGCTTCATTCATTGATGGAATCAGAGGTTTTCTTTTATTTTCAACAGTGAAAGCATGTTGATATGGACATGTTCCTGCATTGTGGCCGCTGTCGTTGCATACATCACATATGTTATCAAGAATTCCAAATCTGTTTGCAGTAAACATATGCTTATGGACCTGCTGATGTTGCTTCTTTTTCTCTGGCTTCCATCTCTTTGATAGAGGCATTCTCTATGCTTTTCCATGTAAGGGATTATAAAGACAATCTAGTGCAAAGTTCCCAAATCTGTTGCAGCACCAACATTGACCCACAAATCTTTTCTTCTTTGTGTCTTCTGTATTAAGTTGTTGGGCCATCTGCTTAATATTTTGTGCTCTATTTGAGGAACCCACTTCCTCCTTTTTCTTCCATCCACCCTAGCCACGGTGGTAGGTTTCTTCTTCTCACCTTTCCTCATCCATACTTGTTTAGAACTTTTCTTTCCACCTGCACTGATTGTAGGAGTGTATTTAGAAATATGAGTACAAGATGGTTTGGATGGTACCTTCACTTTCTCAGTTGCTTGTGATAGATCAAAGAGTGAAGTCATGATCTTCTTATCACATGTTGGAGGTCTTTTGACAATAAAATCCTCCAGTGATCATTGAGTACTAGCAGCAACTGATTCTTGATGTGGATAATCAAGAGTTGTCATAATCTTCTTATCACATGTTGGAGGCATTTCAGCTTTAGACTCCTCCAACGAACATTGAGTGCAAGCATCACTCATTTCATTCTTTTGTGAAGTCTCAATATGTGTGTTCGCAATCTTGGTGAACTGAACTTCCAATTTTTGACCCACAATATTGAGGATGATCTTCTGATCTTCAATCGTGATCATCTTATCTTCACAAGTCTTCTTCAACCTTTCAACCTCATCTTCATGCATATTAACTTTTTTTTGTAACAAAGAGTCAAGTTCCCTGAATTTAATGGAAGTTTCTTCCAAACAAAAATTCTTGACTTCATTGCTATTCTTCAGCTCAGCTTCAAGTGCATGGATCCTTTCATTTAGAGTCTTATTGACTGCCTCATTTTCTTCAAATACTTTCACCTGTTTGGTGAGCTTCATAATTTCCATAACTTTTCATTCCAACCCCTCTTCCATATTTTCCGATTCCCTTTATAATCGAGTGATCTCAACCAACATAGATTGGAATAGGCTAAAAATAATCGCAACCCTTTCTTCAGGAATATCATGAAGATATGTTTTGAGTTTTTCCTGAAAGCTTGAATTGGGGGTGTCATCCTTTCCTCTGGAAGAATCCCGAGCCACCTGCTCGATACTTTCCAAGCCTGATGTTTCTTAATTATTGGAATGACATGGAGAACAAGACACTGCATCTTATTTGGATATGAGGGACTTCTTCAACTTCTTCTTGTCTTTCTTTTTCTTGTTCGTCATGGTCTTTCTAGATGTAGACTTCTGCTAAGAAATGACTGTGTCATTATCAAGACTGCTCTTCATTGTTGACTTTAGGAATGAAACTCAAATCGTCTTCTCTATAGAATTACTGGAGAATATCGAACATATGTTAACCTCCCTCTGATACCACTTGTAGGACACTGGGACACCCTGAGAGGGGAGGGGTGAATCAGGGTGTCAACTTTTTCTTCTTAAAGTTGTGGATCTTGTTCCCATGTTGGTAAGAACTACTTAAACATGTATGGTGGATATGATCAGCAATGAAACATTCACTTGCAGAGAGATGACATAGCTATTTTTACTTGGTTCACCACTAAGGGCTACGTACAAGGAGCATATGCCAACTGGTTGTCGGTCGTACCTAAATCCACTATGCTTCACTAGCTGTAGATAACAATTGTTCGGGAACAGTCACTCTGTACCAGGCTCACTACCTTTACAATGGTTCAGGGATAGCTCACTGCTTCCCTTGGGTCACTCCCGTTGACTCCCCCTAGCTCACTGCCGTTGGTGAAGTCTCACTCAGTTTATAGATGTGAAGGTCTCTTCAATAGATTTGCATTGAAGTCTTTGTCTCCTGTTCAGCATGAGACTTTGCTTGCATCAGAGTCCTGAGTTGATGCTCTTTTGTATTCAACCCTTTACTTTAGTGCAATGACTGAATGCACTAGATCCTCTTGTCTTCGTTTTCCTGAATCAAAATCACTTGTGTGATTGCTCAATAAATGATGCTCTGTTGAAGTCCAAATTTCATCCACTGATGAGTACCCCTTTTCCCCCTGTCCACTGGGAGAACAACCTTTAGAAAGGGCCTTCACAAAGTACCCTACTTTGCAAGGCTCCCAATTTTGCAAAGCTCAAACAAGTCCTCGCAGAGCCCCTGACTTTTCGCGAAGCTCAATCGCAAAACACTCTCGCGACGCTCCAACCTTCGCAATGCTGGGCTATCACGGAGCTCCTGCCTCTTCACCAAGCTCACTGAGCCAACGCAGGGTGCAAGACTTTTTCGGAGCTAGAATAGCCGCCGCGATGCTCTTCTTTCACGAAGCACACTACCTTCGCGAGAGACCTTTGCGAACCGAGAGCAAAGGGTTTGCTCTGAAATTCTCTCTACTTTTCTAGAGGGGGTCGGCCTCTATTTATAGGCGATTCCACCAACCCTCGTTCCTTCCGCGCGAAGTCAATGCCACATCATCTCAAATCGCGAAGCTCCAAAGTTTCCGCTGGAATTCTGTCCAAATTGCGAAGCACCACGTCAATTTTCAATTCGCGGAGCTTGACGTAATCGCGATGAATCACCATCAACATTCCTCCACGCCTTGTCCGCGAAGCTCCCTCACAAAGCCCTTCTCCACCGCGATGCACTTCAGCCTCTTCCATTTTCAAATCTTGACGTAATCGCGAAGAATCACCATCATCATTCCTTCATGCCTTCGCCGCGAAGCTCCCTCACAAAGCCCTTCTCCGCCGCGATGCGCTTCAGCCTCTTCCGTTCGTGAAGCTTGACGTAATCGCGAAGACTCACCACCTCCATTCTTCTGGTCTTCGCAATTTCCAAACCATACATCCTCTCTTCGAAAAATTCATGCCTTTTCCATATTTAATTATTATCTTCATGGAAATCATCTTTTCGCGATGCTCAGCAACTTCCAAATTTTGGACCCCAAAAATTTGGCAAACACTGGAAAACGGCGCAACCTTGTATCTGATCCTTTTGTACCGCCTCCAGATCATCCATTCCTCTGTCAATGTTATTGAATCAAACATAGATCATTGACCACAACTCTTGAACTCGACATGTCACCATGGAATCTTATTTGTCAACAAATTTTTATGTCGTTTGTTTGCTTTGTCGACAAGCACGATCACCTCAACATCACTTCTTCTTGGTGATCTGTATCCTTCAGCAACTCTTTTGCTTTTATCACAAACTCCACTATTGTGATATGTATTTTTTGAAGGAACAGTTTTAGTACCATCATCTTCTATGAAAATGTGATGTGCATGGCCATTTCATAAGTCAACTCATTGGCACATTGCCTCCTTCATCAACTGTCATGATCAACTTCATGCAATCCATGTGATTCAATCCGTCAAGAATTCTCCAGCATAGTTCTCATGCAATCATGAGTAATTTCATGGTATTCGTAAAAAAAACACCATCCTGCTTTCACTACAACAAAAATAGGGTTTAGCTGAGGTTTTGTGGCGGTGGTTCACAAAACTGCTGCTAAATATTTTCTGAAAAAGCTTTTGTGGCGGTTTTTAATAAACCGCCGCTAAACCAATATTTTTTTTTAAAAAACCCCGACCCTTCCATACCCAGATCCCAGTTTCCCCCAACCCTCCTGACCTTGCACCACCTTCTTCCCGCAACCCCCCCTCCCCCGGTGACCCCGTGACGACTCCGTTCTCCACGCGACCTGTCTCCGGTGACCCCGCAACCAGTGCCTAAGGCGGAGCCCACGACCAGCGACCCACATCCCCTTTCTCCCGGCGACCCTTCTCACTGCGACCGTGACCCCAAAGTGAATATTCCAACATTTTTCATCTTTTTTTACAAGATTTTGTGCAATATATGTTTATTATTTGAAGCCGAGGTTCGTTTCGGAGGGCGGGTTAGTTTAGATCGACTTTTAGTTTTTGGATTGTGTGAACATTTTTGTGGCTTTAATTTTATTTTTTAAAAAATTACCTTTATTTGTTATGAGAGGATAAAGTGGAATGTTCCTAGTATTTTCTTGGTACATTGCATATAAATTCATCCACAATGTAAATTAATTGTTGGTAGTCATAAATAGTAAAGTGATGTATATAGTGCAAAATTGTAAGAAAATTGCTAACTGTAGCGTTTGATATACTTTTTGTAGGAAGGTGCATTTGATACAAATTCAATTTACTCAATGTGATGCTAATTTTCTAAAATGTTATTAAAAAATTTGTAATTGCAGGGGCAGTGCATTGAATAAAATACTCTAATTTATTCATCATCTTAATTCTTTTAATTTTTTTTAGAAATATTTTGATTGGTGTACCCATTGATAACATGGTGTTTGATTTTTTGTCAAATATGCATTGAAATTTTATGCATTCACTGGTTATAGTGTATTTTTAGGAAATACTAGATGGGGAGATTGAATGTTTAAAGTTGGATGTGTGATATAGAGAGTTATACTTAGTGTGTTTGATGAGTTTACATGAAGGGTTGTGATGAGTTTATGTGAAGGGTTTAACACAACATGAATTTAGTAAGTTGAAAATTACATTATCTTTATAGATATGATAATGGAAAAGGCACAAATTGAAGCAATAGTAGAAATTGAGCTTCATGAAGAAGATAAAGGAGAGATGCTTGAAGCGTTTCAAGATTTTAATACGAAATGGAAGTGTAAGTTATTGTATACATCCTAGAATTCAGATTCATGTCTGAGGTTGAGGCCAACACTTCATGAGATAGTGAGGAAGAAACAAGAGACTTGGAGCCATTGGCATCTAGATGACGACCTCTGAGGCACTGTTTCCAGAAATTATGCAGCGAATTCCATTGCAACAAACAAGCCTGGCTGTACTTGGGCAACACCAGGTACACTATATCCTGGTCTCAGACAACGGACTTTGGCACTCATAGGGATACCTTTTCCAGAATAAAAAGGTCGAGGTCCAGATCCACACAGATTTGTGCCACTACAGTCTCCTCACTGCGGTGAGTGCGCGTGGCCGAGAAAATATACCTTGGTGTGGCTTGCCCTTAGATTCAGGCAATTTCGTACAATCCATACATCTTTAAGTGTGGAGTTGACATGTGATAATGTAGACCCCATGGTAAAGATGTTAATGTGGTTGGTTGGGTTGAAAATAGAATACTAAAAGTTGTTCCTAGGGTTGATAATTACACAATGGATTGTTTGGTAAGGACATGAAAATGGGATTAATTGAGTTAATTAAGATTGTACCAATTGACTTATGAAATACATTGAAATTCCTAAGAGGATTAGTGTATACCAAATTATGAATATGTTAAATTGGTAATGGATTATGTATTGAGGAATATGTTAAATGGATTTTCTTAAGGTAATTCATGAATATGTTAAAAGGGTTAATATAAGGGAATTATTGAATATGCCTCATTGGATGGGGCATGAGAATGGAAATTTGGCTAAATTGGCTATGTAATGTAAACGGAAAATGTGTTAATGGGTTATGGAATAATATTAATTCATATATTGATTGTTATGGATTGATATTCTTATGTGTATTGTTTTGAGTATGGTTGTGATATGGTGTGTGTGTGTGTGTGGAAATGGATAAATAAGCACGTGCACATGGCTTGGTGGTGGGATAAAGGACTGAGGCTCTTTCCATAGGTCGGTTTGGACTGATGCTCTAACCCCACCCAAGAATGCATGTGTTATGGAGTCGAACTGATTCTCTATACCCCTAATGGTTTAATTTTATGGAACTACCTAGACTGAGGCTCCAAGGTAAGTGTGATGTATTGCTAGTAATGTTTATACCTTGTGAGATAGGGAACATGAATTATACTCTTATGAATGATAACTAACCCATATTTATGTTAACATAGACTAGAATGTTATATGTGATAGACTTTTGAATCATGACTTGTATCTAGTAATAGTTACACGATGTGTAACCTAGTTATACAGTGTCAAAGACTTTGCAATTAAGTAGAAAAAGGTGGTTAAAGATGAAAGTACAACAAATATTTGACTTCACCATTTTAGGTATCTTAATAAATAAATGGTTAATAGATGAAAAAACATTGAAATTAATTGGGGGAATTATCATAATGTGTTATCACTGTGTTGGATATAGTGAGAAGAATATTCATTGGCTTATAAACAAGTATCAACAACATTGTTAAAATTATGAAACTAAATATGGTAAAAAAATATTCCATATTATTTTTATTGATCTATAATATTGATAAGGGAAGGTGATGATTATTATAAATAATCCAATGAGGGGAAACTCTAGAAATGGGAACCCATGCATTGGTATTCGATACTAGTGATTTTGGATGGATGTTATAAAGACCGACTAGTATCCCATTTCTAGATATGGAAAATAAAAATAAAACATTTAATTGAGATGACCAGGCATGTGAGTACATGAGATGTTCAGGAAAGTTGTAGTATTTTTTGTGAGGGTGTGGAAGTAATCTGAGTGGACAATTGTATCTAATTAATGTAGTGAGGATAGAAATTGTTTGAGGCAACATAAATGTGTGATTGACAGTGTTATGATAATTGTGTATCCTGATATTCTTATTGCTCCTCAATGAGGTGTTCATGTTGTCTCCTAAGGACAAGACTTGTTTGGTTTGTCTGGGCTTGCTAAGTAAGTGGTAAATGTGATCAATGAAGCATCTTTATTATATTATGCATACTTTATGATCAATTGGTCATCTTTATTATATTATGATTCTGCAATCTTACACTATCATATATTTTGTGTAGGCACATTGTGATATACATGGATAAAAGCTGGATCACATTACCGAGGAACACAACTCAGTATGTTAAGGGTTTGAATGTGTTTTTAGATTTTGCGATTTCTAATCGATCCGTTGAAGGGAGAATAAGATGTCCATGTCCTAAATGTAAATTTAGAACATGGTTGAAGAGAGATGAAGTTTACGAACATTTAATACTGAAGCCATTACCTGGTCAATATTTGTGTTGGAATTGGCATGGAGAATCGAACAATACAGAAAGATTGAGCACTGATGTTAATCCACAGAATGAGGTCCCAAGTTCATCGACAATGGAAAATGAAATGAAAAACCTCATAAATGATGCATTCGGCACTGCAAGACACCACTATCAGCATCAAAACATATCAGAACAACCAGAAGAGGGTGCTACAAATTGCAACATGACATGTGATGTTTTTGAGACTGTAACACAAGTAGATCAAGAATGGAACATATCATTGGATCCTCTTCTTGATTCTGTAGAGCCAACTGTAACGGAAAACTTCACTGATAAAAATGTGTTTCATGATTAAGTTGACGATGGAAATCAAGAGTTGTATAGTGGGTGTTTGAAATATTCAAAGCTTTCATTTCTGCTGAAGTTGTACCATATCAAATGTCTATGTGGAATTACAAATAAGGCAATGTCCATGATATTGGAATTGATTCGTGATGTATTTCTTGAAGCAAAAATCCCAGAATCTTTTTATGATATGAAAAAAGATGTTAACAAGCTTGGTCTGAATTATATAAAAATACACGCGTGTCCCAATGATTGTATGCTTTATTGGGGAGAGGATTCAAGTAAATAGAATTGCAAGAAATGTTCTTCTTCTAGATGGCAGTCAAAGGGTGATGTTGGAAGTCTGACTGAACATAATTTCATGTAGAAGAAGAAAATGAACACACCTGCAAAGGTTTTACGTTACATTCCTTTGAAACCGCGATTGCAAAGATTATTCATGTCATCATAAACCTCCGAACACATGAAGTGGAATTCTGTAGATAATAACAATGATGGGTTAATGAGACATCCACGAGATTCCCAATCATGGAAGACATTTGATTCATTACATCCAGATTTCTCAGCTGATCCTAGGAATGTTCGATTGGGATTGGCTGCCGATGGATTCAACCCATTTGGGACTTTGAGTACAAGTTATAGAATTTGGCCAGTTGTTTTGATCCCTTATAATCTGCCTCCATTGATGTGTATGCAACAATCATCTTTTATCATTTCAATGATTATTCCTGGAAAACAAATGCCTAGAAATGATATTGATGTATATTTGCAGCCTTTGATTGAAGAATTGCAGGAGTTATGGAGTAACGGTGTTGAGACATTTGATGTTTGTTCTAAAACAATGTTCAAAATGCATGCTGCTTTACTGTGGACCATTAGTGACTTCCCTGGGCTTGGGAATTTATCTAGTTGGAACACTTATACGGGTTTGGATTGTCCTGTTTGTAACTTTGATTTTGAGCCCAAACGGCTACCTCACAGTAGAAAATGGTGCTTCTTATGCCATCGAACATTTCTCGATGCATCTCATAGATTTCGGCTGAACATATCAAAATTTAATGGTTTCATTGATCATAGACCACATCCAAAGTTGTTAACCAGTTCTGAAATATTGACACAGCTTGAAAATGTTGAAACAGAATTTGGGAAGGTTCATCATTTGAATGATAGCGAAAAACGGGTCCGAAGTGCATCGTCAAGTGAAATCAGAACGCAACAATGGAAGAAAAAAAGTATATTCTTTAAACTTTCGTATTGGGAATTTAATTTGTTGCACCACAATCTTGATGTGATGCATATTGAGAAGAATGTCTGTGATAAATTGATTTTCACATTACTTAATGAGCATGGAAAGTCTATGGATCATCTTAATGCTCACAAAGACATACAACTAATGAACATAAAATGCGATCTCTGGCTAGATGAGAATGAAAAGTATGCTCCGACCATTTTCGCAATGAAAAATAAGGATAAAGATACGTTCCTTCGAATTTTAAAGAATGTGAAGGTATCTGATGGGTATTCGAGTAACATCTCGAGGTGTGTTGACTTGAAGAATCATAAGTTACATGGATTGAAAAGTCACGATTCACATATTTTTTTACAGCAGTTACTACCATTGGCATTGCGTACATTATTACCTGAAAAAGCTGCTGCTATTGTACTCCAATTCTGCACATTTTTCAGGCAATTATGTGAGAAAGTTGTACATCCATTTCAGCTTGACAACCTCCAGGAGAGGTTTGTATTGACTCTTTGTGCAATGGAGATGATCTTTCCTCCATCGTTTTTTACTATCGTGATGCATTTAACTGTGCAGTTGCTTGAAGAAGTTAAATTAGGAGGCCCTGTTCATTATCGATGGATGTATTCAATTGAGAGGTATTTTATTTATATGTTTTCCAGTTAATTAAAAAAATTTTGACATTTAAATAAATGCATAATATTATTATTTTATTTCATAGATATCTTGGGAATTTGAAATCATACGTGAGAAATAATGCTCAACCAGAAGGCTCTATTGGTGAAGGCTATTTGGCCGAGGAATGTCTTACCTTTTGTTCCAGGTATTTAGATGATATTGAGACAAGATTTAATCAAGTTGGACGTGTTGACAACACATCAAATCAATCTCAAATGCATCAGAAATCAAAAATATTTCTTACTATTGGCCGATCAGTTGGAAGGACCTCAAATGTGACACTACCAGAATTGGAATTATTATAGGCACATAGATATGTGCTGATGAATAGTGAAATTGTAGATCCATTTATTGAAGAATTGAGGATACAAACAAAGAGACGAATGAGAGGCCGAACACAAAATGAGAAAGATATAACAAAAGTTGTGAATAAAGAGCTTGTAGAATGGTTTCCACGACGTGTAATTTCATAAATATTGCAATAAATAAGAATATTAGTTTGACACATACAATTTGTAAATCTATTAAATTATATTTCTTTTTTCAAATCATGAATACTGATACTCAAGCAGACTTGTCAGAAGATTTGAAGTTTCTTGCTAGAGGTCCTATAAAGAAAGTTAGAAAGTTCGACGCTTATAATGTGAATGGCTTTAGAATTCGTACAGTTGATCGAGAAGTGCGTTTGAAAACACAAAATAGTGGTATATTTACATTTGCTGAAGTGGGATACTATGGAAAGATTTATGAAGTGGATGAAGCAATGGAGCAGGAAACCGACATTATTGAAGGGGAAAATGATTGTATGTACAATTATTCATTCATGCAGCAACCACTTGTTTCATTTCTGCAGTCATTCATCATCATTGTTATATATATTTGGTTTGTTAGTACTGGGCATATATTATCATTTTTATTTTTATTTTCTGCATAATTTTTTTTTAATATATATTCTGAACTTAATTTTATTTGATTAAATGACAGGAATTCCAAGGAGGAAGTGGTATACTATTTCTTCAAGTTCTGCGACGGATGCCGATCCATCTAGGTCACTCCCCACGACATCTGAGGCACCAGCTGCCTACACCCCCACACCATCTCCCCCTGCACCATCTCTCACACCATCAGAGAGCCTCCCATTAGAGGCTCAGTCGTCGACTCCGCCTACAGGTGCCTCATCAGTTGGGCAGCGACAGACCCCTTCCAGTTCATCCTAGACACACTGGAGGGTGACAGTCATAGGTATAAATTTTAATTAAATAAATTTATTGCATTTTGTTTATACTAATTCTTTGCTCATTGAAGATGAAAAAAATAAAACTGTGGAGAAACACTTAAAAAGCTCAGATGTTTGGAAGTTGAATGGAGAAAAGATAGTCGTGCCATTTGATTCTTATAGGGTCCCTACGGATGATGCTGCGGGGTTACTTGGCCAGATTATAGGTCAGTTGGCAGCAGAGGCCATTTCCCTTTCCATTTTATATGATGATTGGAGACATATGCCTCCAAACTGGAAAAATAATGTTTTCAATTCTAAAATAAAGGTAATTTTATTACGTTATGGTTTAATTGAATGTCATGTTACTAATATGTTCAAAATGAATTTCTGTATACAGATGTTCTTCCACTTCACAGTTGCTGATGTGATAGCACAGAAGTGGACATTGAAAAATCTCGGTAAACAATGGAAAGATTTCAAATAGAGATTGTGGTGTGATGTCAACGATACTTCATTGACCTTTGAACAAATGTATGAAAAGCTACCCAGTGGGGTACAGAAAGAGCAGGGGAAGGTTTTTGTTGACAGACATCGTGATGAGAAGCGGATGGTATTGGAATATATATTATTATATTATCCTCATTTTACATTAATACATGTATATGAAGAGGAGATGACATTGGATACATTACTGTTAAATTTCATTTTATTTATTTCAAGATCTTTCATGACAGAATGCATCAAACAGGGCGAAGCAAGTCATCCCTCACACCGCGGGCTCAAAAAGCTTTTCTAGAAGTCGAATGTCATTGGTAATATTTTAAATAGTTTAAATATTTATAATACAATATTATCTATTTAATATATTGAATTTTTTATTTATCTTTGCTTAATGCTGTCACAGAATTTAGGGCACGAAGCCTCCCGGACTGAACTGTGGTTGGATGTTCACAGAAAATCAGATGGCTCTTTTGTTAATGAGCCTACCAAAGAATTTGGGGTATAAAGTCAAATTTTTAACTTATTATCAGTTTTTACTGTGTTAATATGTATTGATATTTGATTTATAGGTAAAAATTAAAGAACTATGGGATGCCAGTCCTGGGTAGTCCTACTCAGTCTCCCAGGATGACCCGGTTGCTCAAGTCCTTGGGAAAGAGCATCCTGGTAGAGTGCACGGGATGGGTTTGGGACCCGTACCATCTGAGGTCTTTAGCAGGCCATCAGGAATTCCAGCCGCATCTACTCCTGGTTATGGTCAGCCCATACCTGAAGATGCTCAGAGGGAGATTTCTTCTCTACGAGCCACAGTTCAAGACCAAGGGGCTCAGATATCCACTATGCAGAAAGCGTTGACTGATTTATATCAGCAGATGAGCAGATATGCCCCCAGTGGTAGTGCACCGAGTGGTGGTGAGCAGGTAAATCACAAAAAATCACAATCATTTAGTTTGAAAACTTTTATTGATTTTAAGTTTAATTATAAATATGCAAAAATATTTAATTTTCAATATAATGTTCTTACAGGTGGCAGTAGGAGATGGAGGTGGAGAGGGTGACGATGCATCATCAGACCATGAGTAGTATTGTTGAAGTGATCAAAAGATGTTTTATGGGTTATGTGATTTTCGTTCCTAGAATGGATCATGTGGTCCACGTAATTTTTTCCATGTTATGAACTTATTTTGTTTGATTAGCAAAACTTATTCTCTCTTAATGGTTGCATATCTTCTAATATATTCTCTATTCTCTTTAAATATGTCCTCTATTTCTCAAATGTCTCCTTATGTGGTAGACTGAAGAGACCTTATTTCCTGAACCATAATGTCAATCATCGATATAAAGTATTTTATAACAATAATGTTTTAAAGGTTCTTATTCTGACTGAACATCAACCCATTTAATCCTCGTTCCTCATCCTTATAGGACAAATGACTAGTAGTGATCCCTCCCCTCTTCTTTGGCACATTTTGATCCATACACTTTAATCCTTTATGGAATCAAATATTTTCAATTAATTTTAGTGGATAATTGTGTTTGGGAACCCTGGTCCCCATAGAAGGTATACCCATTTGAAACCATATTTTCATGAAAACATTCCATGTTAATTTCTTACACTACTAAGGGTTTTGTATATTTTGATTCCTACCATACCATAAGGTCCCCCTTTGTTCCATATTAATTTCTTACTCTACTAAGGGTTTTGTGTGGGGATAACCACGATTAGTAAAAATGAAATGTGATAATTCCCATGAATATTCATTGAAGTCATTATATGTGATGTTGTGGATAATTCATCTTATTTTGTTTCACTATATGGTTTAGGAAGTTGTATGGTGATGTTATTGACCAGATTGGTTGTGTAGTACAAGGGGATGTGATTTTTTGGTCGATTTTCAGGTATGTGATTTTGGTAGTAGTGAAATGTGCTATGAAGAGGTTGTGGTACATGGTTATGGGGTCATGGATGTGGTGTAGTGGTTGTAGAATAATGTTTTATTAACAGATTCGTTGATTTGGTATGTGGTGATAGAGTTTCATGATGGTTTTAAGGAGTATTTGATTTTGTGATATGGGTTGGGAAATGTGGTGTGGAAACAATGGTGGATGTGTGGTGTTGTTGTGATAGTTTTGTGATTTGAATTAGTTGTAGCATGGAGTGGATATGTCAGTTTCTCAGTTATCCATGAGATGAACTATGTTGATAATGTAAATGATCTAGGTTAGTAAAAAAATATTTATTGGAAATAGATATGTTTTAAATTAATCAAATGAAAATGTAAAGTGTTATGTGAATTGTAATGGATAAAAAATAAAGGTGGTGAAACATGTATGTGGAAAGTGAAATGTTGTCTTGATAGTGTTGTGATTGTCTTGGGTGATTCAAATAGTGATTTAATTGGTTGTGATTATTGATTTGTGTTATGGTGTGGTGATCTAATAAGCTCAAGTGTAGTTTATGTGGACACATAGGTTTGGTATCGTGGGATATCTATATACCATGAATGTTTATATTATTTTATACACCAAGCATAATTTATATAAAATTACCACTACTCAATGATACCTTACGACTCTTGTTCTAGTTTGGATGCCATTTGACAGAATATGTGTCCGTGGGTGGGAAGAGATGTTAGGTGGTAGTGTATTTGTCTACAAGTATGATTTATTGTGAAATGATGGACTATGTATCTACTGGTGGTTTGTGATGTGATGTGATGGCCTAGGTGACTGCTGTTGGGATGTGGTGTGATGTGATAACCCATTTGTATACGTGAAGGATTTGATGTGATGTGACGTGGTTTGTTTGGATGGGATGAGAGAATTCCTAATTAGATATAAGGTTGTAGGAGTGGAAAAGTAACGTTTATTCTATAGTGGGGTTACATTAATTTTTTGTTGAACACAGTTCCATATGATAATATTGGATCAATTATTTGATGAGTAATCCATGGTGTACAAAGGATTATTTAGATGAAATGTATGGGGTTATATGGTTTATTCTATTTGATGGCCAGCACATTAACACTCCATTTTCACCTAAAATTGAAGACTTCATTAAGACCTAGATGATTATATCTTTTTTTTCTCGCACTACATATATATTATAGTTTTCAGGATACAAGAATAAATTTGGAGACTAAACTGGACATTACAAATTCAAATAGTATTCATGGTTCTTAACTGGATTTCAATTATCATTTGGAACATTGGGATACTTTTATGGAATCAAATATTTTAAATTTTGATCATCTGTAAACTGTAAGTATAAATCCATGTGACCCCCAATCTCTTGTTTCATTTGATGTTATCTTGTGTTTCATTCTAAATCCATAATTTTAGGTATTTTGTATGCTTTAGGTATTCTTATTGAATTGGATCAACTTTTTCATCAACATTAAATGAAAGGGTGTTTATGAATATTGCGTAGGTGGTGCATAAATTTTGTCCTTATTATATATATGTTGTATGTGTTGTTTGGTTTGCTTTCCAGGGCAGTGGTGGAGTATAAACAGAAATGAATTTTTTTTTCTGGGTCATCATTTCGCGGTGGTTTTAACCACCACTAATGTTTTACTACTTATACATTTAGCGGCAGTTTAAACCGCCGCTAAATGTATTCCGAAGAGTTTTTAGCGGCGGTTAGAACCGCTGCGAAATCACGTCGGCAATTGCGGCGGTTTTAACCACCGCTAAGAAGGCGACTGGCACACCTGAGTTTCGCGGCGATTATAGCTGCCGCTAATTAAATTGCCCTTAAAACTGCCGCTAAATTTACCAAAAACCGCCGCGAAATGAGGTACTATGACGCTTTTGTTTGACCGTCGCGAAATGGATAAAACCGCCGCTAATAGATTGACGACGCCAAGTTTAGCAGCGGTTTCTGTAAACCGCCGGTAAGAGGCGGTTTTCCTGTAGTGTTTAATCATCCTTGGATGGATTACTCCTCACATTATTCATTGTTGTAAATAATGTATCACCTTTGACACATGTTCTTTGAAATTACGATCAGCACAACAATCGTCTGAATCACTACTCCTCTACTTCATCGGAGTACTTCATGATCTCCCTCATTGCGAGCTTACATTCCTCCATTTTGAACTTACGATCATCACAACAATCGTCTGAATCACTACTCCTCTACTTCATCGGAGAACTTCATGATCTCCCTCATTGTGAGCTTCCATTCCTCCATTTTATTGGAGTACTTCTTGATCTCTTTCATTTTGATATTCCATTGACAACTATTGACAACAAATACAAACCTATACACAAAGTGGTTCCAACACCCCTAAGGCAAAGCCAACGACAGGAGAAGGCAGATCCACAGGGTTGAGAATGTGGAAAAGGAGTTGGGAGAGAAACATGATGTGGTTGAAGTTTTAACTTTTTATTCCAACAACTCATAAGTTGTCCACTCTAGGCTTAGGGAGCTGAAAGACACGAGTGGGTAAAACTACATGCGGTCGAGGTATATGTCCCATGGGCTCCATGAATGAATCACTGTATGATATATATCTTTAATAATTTATCATTAGCACTAATATATATATGTTCTAGTAATTAATTTATCACCATATTTCTTTTACAAGACCTAGAGATTATGGTTGAACTATTGACTATACCCTTACACGTAGATACTCTAACCAAAGAAGAATCTGCGATCACACACTTTTCCCAGCAGTGTGACCTTCCACATGGAGGTGAGAGTTTTGGTTAGAACCTTTTGGTAGTAGCATCGAGGCCATACGAAATAAATCTTTGTATGGATTGGTTATCTATAGTCCATGCCCATGTTGACTATTTTAGGCATAGGGTGTGTTGTTACTGTAGTGACAAAACCATGTTTTCCTTTTTGATATAAAAGGAATCACATGAAGTTCCTAATGAACTAATGCATAGAAGGGTGAAACAAATTACTCATCAGTTGCCTAGAACATCCTTGGAGAAGTGGGTGTTGTGAGTTTCCTATTTCCCGTTGTAGTGGTGGAGTACAAGGATGTGTTTCCTAATGATGTTCCAGTTTTACATCCCCACAGATATATATACTTTTGTGTGGATATAAATGGAGAGATGACACAAATATATTCGCCATCATATCATATTTCTCCCATATAGATTCATGATATGAGTGTGTAGTTTGGGGAATTATAGAAGAAGGGATTTGTGAGACCCAATGATTCACCATGGGCATCCCTAGTTTTGTTTTCAATGAATAATGAAGGAAGCATGATGTTGTATGTGGACTACCAATGATTGAACACGGTGAATATGAAGAAAAATTATCTAATATAGATTTTTTATGACTTCTTTGATTAGTGGAGAGGGGCCTGATGGTTCTTGAAGGTTAACCTCAAGTCAGGCTATCGGAAGCTGCAAGTATGTGATGAGGATATATCGAAGACGATCGTCAGATTTCATTATGATCATTATGAGTAATTGGTGATGCCACTTGGGATGATAAAATCCCCAACAGTGTTAATGGATCTCATGAACAAGATATTTCATCCTTAAATTTATCGGTTCTTGGAGGTCTCCATCGACAATATCCTTACATACTCACCATCTAGGGAGCATCACGCGAGACACTTAAGGATAGTTTTGGATGTACTCTAAGAGAACAAACTTTACAGAAATCCCTCTAATTATCAGTTTTGGATTCTTCTTGTAAACATTCTACGACATGTTATCTCAGAAAATGGAGTTGTAGTGGTCCCAAATAAGGTCAATGAAATATTAGCATGGGAGAATGCTAAGAATGTGAAAGAGGTGCAGAGCTTCCACTATAATGACCCGATGTTTTATCAATGGAAATTAATTTCTTATTATTATGTCATATAATCACATGAAATTACATCCCAATGAACTACAAATTTTTAGGTGACATTTAGACATAATATTTTCACCTATGTGATTCAAATTTCAAAAAGATAACATACATAGTTGTGATCAAGAAGATGTTTTGAGTATAATGGAACAAACATAATTTTTTTGGTGAATAGTAACCTACCCTTATTAATATTAATATGACCCTTATGAATAGTAAATACTCCAAAATAATATAAACCTCATCAATGAATGTAAAAATAAAATTTAGGTATCTTATAAGTGATAATATGACCATTGTAAAAGTATTGGAATTTTTGTAAGTCAAATAAGAAATTAAAATTATTTAATTAATTTAAAAGAAAATGTACTTTCCTAAATTTTGTTCATAAATTAAAAAAATTATGTCTTATGGTTTTAATATAACATTATAAGACGTTATGTAATTTTTAAAGCATTATAGAATCTGTTATACTTTTAAAATCCGTATTTTTTTCAAGTAAATTATAATTTTAATTAAAAATTGAATTAATCATATTTAGAAAATTATTTTTGAAAAATGGATTTCATATTTGGATTCTACAAATTAAAATGCGGTTAGAGTGAATTTTTTGGATTTTTCAAAAATACATGAATTTTTTTGTGAGTAGTATAATACATTAATTTTCTGTATAAATACATTATAATTTAAAATCACTACTCATGACATCATAAGTGATGTAAGAACCAAAATATTGAAGTCACATTCAATTATAACTATTTTTTGTCATGTAATCGTCTATATTTCATGTCTTTATGGAAATTAATAATCTAAGGAATTAAATATTAATAAAACCCACCTCCCCTCAACTATAAAAACCACCCACACTCCCATCTTATTTTCACTCATATCAAGACTTGTGGGTTTCATAAGTTCTTCCCAAATAACTCTCCAAGATCCACCTCCATTTACAATTACCCTTGGTCCCCTAAAAAGTCCTAATGCTTTTCAATTAAGAGGCACTCAATGGAGATAAACTGAAGATGTAAATCCCTCTTTATGTTTCTTTTATTTTCTTTATAGTTCCTTTCTTTTCATGTTTCTTTCATCACCTAACTTCACCCAAATGATTTGATAAATCTTGTAACATACATGTACTGTAATGATATTATGCTAATGGGATTTTATATCATAATCTCTCCCTCCCCATCCTTTTATACTACAAATGAAAATACCATCTGAGATGTCTTGATTTGTCACATTCAAGGATGACGGGTTTTCAATTTGCATTTCCATATTCTATACTGTTCATGAAACCTTTTTAATTGTTGAACCAAATAATTATATATTTATTTTATCTTATGTTATGTTCTAGAATCCTTCTTCACCCCTAATTTAAATAAATAATACAAAACAAGTTAATTATGAGAAAAATCACCAAATTAATCCAAGTGTTTATCATTGATGTTTTAACATCACTCCAAGTAAAAAAATATAATTTACAACCATGTAACCTTATGGTTTATCAATAATAAAATATTACTCCAATTCTTGACAACCATCCCCATTTTACATGATTATCCATTAATAAAAATAAGTACACTGATCATAAAGACCAAGAAAACAAACAGACCCAAACAATGAAATTGAAAAAAATGATGTTTTGATGTGGTGATGTGGAAGTGAAGAAGTCATGTAATGGGTACTGGCAACCCTTAAACTGGTCTCATGGGAACCGGCTACCCTCAAACCGGCTATTAGAAAATTAAAAAATGATTTGCTGCCAAACAATGAAATTGAACCACTTATCCCATCAAGAATGTCATGAATGAACATAAAAATGTTATAATAAATATTTTACATATATAATAGGCTCATTAATTATTAATTAATGAACCAAATTTTATTATTCGGGTTATTAATAACAATCAAATAACACCCTTAGACTTAAGCTATTGGATCCTCTCTATCTCAAATTTATTCAAGAATATCCTCTATGTTATGTATGTTTACATACAATTACTAATAATGGTGTATGATTTTTAACCTTCCCCATATCGCTATCATGATTTATAAAATATGATAAATACTTTCCTCTCTCATTAAGACCTCCTAGGTACACTTGATACCACACCAACATACTGTAATTAATTATACCTGAATCGCGTTTATTCTTTTAGGTTGCTCTATTTGTCTTTTTACCCAAATGAAGTTCCCGTTCCTTTTTATGAAAAAATTTTATATAATATTTATATTATCCAAAATAATATTTTTATGATTCATCACTCATTATATTTTGTGGATATATATGCTTTTAATTGATTCCCTCCTCGACACTTCCCAATAAGAAAATTCATTTTAAGGGAACTTCCCAAATTTTTACTCAATTTCAAAGGAAATATACCATTTGTTTTAAGACATAGTTATTTATAAAATCAATTGTTTTATTAAAAATACCTTCTTGTTTCACTTATGGTTTTAAAAAAAGATTATTAATTTTTGATTTTAAATGCTCTTTAGTATTATCCTTAAAACTTCACTAAAATGTTTTAATGATAAGAATTTCCTAAATACTCTTCTTACAAGATGTCACTTCTATTTGACATCACATACCATGCTATATGCCAATTTTAGCGTATAAATTTCCACATATGTTTTAATTCCGTTCTCCCATGGATTCTTTAATGATACACCCTTTCATTATGCTTTATGACATCAATGTGATACTCATTTCTCTCTATGGGTTCCCTTTTATTTATGTTCGATTGATTATGTGTGATTATTTGTGAGGAATTAATTTTCACAAACAGGTTAATAGGGGTGTTCCTAGATATCTCTCTAATGTATTGTTTAATGTTTAGTCTCATGAGTTGTTATGTACATCGGTCTAGGCAGTTAGCCTTGAATTGTGCTACCATGTACAATTGTCTTGGTGGTTAACATCGACTTCTGCAACTCTATGTGAAATGAGCCTTCACTCGTGATAAAGTCATGATTTATGTTGCTTATAAATTACTATGAATTCATGTTTATATGATCCCATTTTTATATTTTAGGATTCTATATGACTTTTTATATCATTATGTCATGATCTCTAACCCTTGTGCTAAAGTCTTATTCTTATGTTTACTCTCTTACTGGGATTTTACCACATTCTTTTGCTCGTGTGAACCCCAGGGTACCCCTTGAAAATGTAATGGGTCAATGGTAGTAAAGATTTATTTATTAATATTAAATAAATAATTTTTTTAGTCCCATGTTTTAGGTTTTATGTACCAATTATTCATAGACACTGGACTTCATGATCCTCATATTGTACTCTGATGTTTAATTATAAATCAAATCATGTAATGCTATGTGTAAAAGGCATTGGTTTCTATATACATGGGTTGGTAGGATAATATAAGATATTAATACATGATGTCTATAAGATATAGGAATCCATGAATTATTTTATTGGAAATGGTCTACCATTCTTGAGGAAAATGATGTTCTAATAGACTTTTCAGTAGTTGAGGTAGAGTTTTATGAGTGATTAGATCTTGATATTGTAAAAGGAGGGTGTTTAATATGTTGTGTTCTGTGATGTATCATAAACCAGGAAAGGTGGTGTTCTGATATATAGGTGAGAATTGATTTCTTAGGGTTCATGCCAATGGATACCACATGATAATAGCTACGTGACCCATGACGTTGATCTAGCAGTGATAGTTTTTTCTTTGAGAATGTGGAGACACTACCTGATGGGTAATCAATTTATCATCTACAATGATTACACGAGTCTCAAGTATATCTTCTCTGAGAAGGATCTTAACTTCAGATAGAGGTTATTGATATAGTTTCTCTAGGATTATGGATTCAAAATTTTCTATACTTATGGGAAGGGGAATGTTGTAGAAGTTCTCTCAGCAAGAGAGCTAGTTCACATTTATTGAACGAGGTGATAGAGAAGTTTGCCTCATTTCTCTTAATCAATGTAGATAGAGATGGAGCAGATTACCTCCAGCTGATGGTTATCACCCAACCACACATTCATTAAGTCCGAGAATAAAACATGGGGATACTAGCTATGATGCCCTACATGCTTAGATATCCTCATGATATCTACAAGAATATCATAGCACTATTACACTCTTTATTTCATAAATATCTACAAGAATATCATAACACTATTACACTCTTTATTTCTAAAAATAATCATAAAAATAAACTCTGTAAAATGAATTTAAAATCATAAAACATTTAACCATCATCATTGAATGATCCTATAAAATAGATTCAAATACCCATTCAAATATTCTTTTAAAATAGAATAAATAATTCCTGAAATATTTCAACATTATCTATATGAAAATAAAAATATTTGAATTTAAATAATCAAGTTCCATCCAACATATCTATAAAATGATGATAAAATAATCCAAACTTATTTTAAACAAATAATAATAAATCACGATCACTTTGATCAAAATCCTTGTATATGATGAGAAATTATGAAACTGATAAAATAACTATTATAATCAGTATCATTGGAATATGAAAATGAAAATACAGAAGAAAAATTATCATGAATAACTTATAATAAATTTTAGTAGATAGAAATATAAAAATCAAGTTTATGTAGAGTATCATAAGGTGACAAGTCTGAACCAATAAAACCCCACAGATAATATTGTGAGTCATATACATCATGAACTCCAAAAGATACACCTTATTTTTCATAATTAAAACCATGAAAATATTAAAAGGTCCATATGAATGTTGTGTATTATTAATTAGGACCTAATGGAAAATCCTATTAGATTTCTAGTTGATCGAGATATTATTCACATCCTAGAATGTGAATTAATTGTTGGTAGTCATAAATAGTAAAGTGATGTATATAGTGAAAAATTGTAAGAAAATTGCTAACTGTAGCGTTTGATATACTTTTTGTAGGAAGGTGCATTTGATACAAATTCAATTTACTCAATGTGATGCTAATTTTCTAAAATGTTATTAAAAAATTTGTAATTGCAGGGGCAGTGCATTGAATAAAATACTCTAATTTATTCATCATCTTAATTCTTTTAATTTTTTTTAGAAATATTTTGATTGGTGTACCCATTGATAACATGGTGTTTGATTTTTTGTCAAATATGCATTGAAATTTTATACATTCACTGGTTATAGTGTATTTTTAGGAAATACTGGATGGGGAGATTGAATGTTTAAAGTTGGATGTGTGATATAGAGAGTTATACTTAGTGTGTTTGATGAGTTTACGTGAAGGGTTGTGATGAGTTTATGTGAAGGGTTTAACACAACATGAATTTAGTAAGTTGAAAATTACATTATCTTGATAGATATGATAATGGAAAAGGCACAAATTGAAGCAATAGTAGACATTGAGCTTCATGAAGAAGATAAAGGAGAGATGCTTGAAGCGTTTCAAGATTTTAATACGAAATGGAAGTGTAAGTTATTGTATACATCCTAGAATTCAGATTCATGTCTGAGGTTGAGGCCAACACTTCATGAGATAGAGAGGAAGAAACAAGAGACTTGGAGCCATTGGCATCTAGATGACGACCTCTGAGGCGCTGTTTCCAGAAATTATGCAGCGAATTCCATTGCAACAAACAAGCCTGGCTGTACTTGGGCAACACCAGGTACACTATATCCTGGTCTCAGACAACGGACTTTGGCAGTCATAGGGATACCTTTTCCAGAATCAAAAGGTCGAGGTCCAGATCCACACAGATTTGTGCCACTACAGTCTCCTCGCTGCGGTGAGTGCGCGTGGCCGAGCAAAGATACCTTGGTGTGGCTTGCCCTTAGATTCAGGCAATTTCGTACAATCCATACATCTTTAAGTGTGGAGTTGACATGTGATAATGTATACCCCATGGTAAAGATGTTAATGTGGTTGGTTGGGTTGAAAATAGAATACTAAAAGTTGTTCCTAGGGTTGATAATTACACAATGGATTGTTTGGTAAGGACATGAAAATGGGATTAATTGAGTTAATTAAGATTGTACCAATTGACTTATGAAATACATTGAAATTCCTAAGAGGATTAGTGTATACCAAATTATGAAAATGTTAAATTGGTAATGGATTATGTATTGAGGAATATGTTAAATGGATTTTCTTAAGGTAATTCATGAATATGTTAAAAGGGTTAATATAAGGGAATTATTGAATATGCCTCATTGGATGGGGCATGAGAATGGAAATTTGGCTAAATTGGCTATGTAATGTAAACGGAAAATGTGTTAATGGGTTATGGAATAATATTAATTCATATATTGATTATTATGGATTGATATTATTATGTGTATTGTTTTGAGTATGGTTGTGATATGGTGTGTGTGTGTGTGTGGAAATGGATAAATAAGCACGTGCACATGGCTTGGTGGTGGGATAAAGGACTGAGGCTCTTTCCATAGGTCGGTTTGGACTGATGCTCTAACCCCACCCAAGAATGCATGTGTTATGGAGTCGAACTGATTCTCTATACCCCTAATGGTTTAATTTTATGGAACTACCTAGACTGAGGCTCCAAGGTAAGTGTGATGTATTGCTAGTAATGTTTATACCTTGTGAGATAGGGAACATGAATTATACTCTTATGAATGATAACTAACCCATATTTATGTTAACATAGACTAGAATGTTATATGTGATAGACTTTGGAATCATGACTTGTATCTAGTAATAGTTACACGATGTGTAACCTAGTTATACAGTGTGAAAGACTTTGCAATTAAGTAGAAAAAGGTGGTTAAAGATGAAAGTACAACAAATATTTGACTTCACCGTTTTAGGTATCTTAATAAATAAATGGTTAATAGATGAAAAAACAATGAAATTAATTGGGGGAATTATCATAATGTGTTATCACTGTGTTGGATATAGTGAGAAGAATATTCATTGGCTTATAAACAAGTATCAACAACATTGTTAAAATTATGAAACTAAATATGGTAAAAAAATATTCCATATTATTTTTATTGATCTATAATATTGATAAGGGAAGGTAATGATTATTAAAAATAATCCAATGAGGGGAAACTCTAGAAATGGGAACCCATGCATTGGTATTCGATACTAGTGATTTTGGATGGATGTTATAAAGACCGACTGGTATCCCATTTCTAGATATGGAAAATAAAAATAAAACAATTAATTGAAATGACCAAGCATGTGAGTACATGAGATGTTCAGGACAGTTGTAGTATTTTTTGTGAGGGTGTGGAAGTAATCTGAGTGGACCAATGTATCTCATTAATGTAGTGCGGATAGAAATTGTTTGAGGCAACATAAATGTGTGATTGACAGTGTTATGATAATTGTGTATCCTGATATTCTTATTGCTCCTCAATGAGGTGTTCATGTTGTCTCCTAAGGACCAGACTTGTTTGGTTTGTCTGGGCTTGCTAAGTAAGTGGTAAATGTGATCAATGAAGCATCTTTATTATATTATGCATACTTTATGATCAATTGGTCATCTTTATTATATTATGATTCTGCAATCTTACACTATCATATATTTTGTGTAGGCACATTGTGATATACATGGATAAAAGCTGGATCACATTACCGAGGAACAAAACTCAGTATGTTAAGGGTTTGAATGTGTTTTTAGATTTTGCGATTTCTAATCGATCCGTTGAAGGGAGAATAAGATGTCCATGTCCTAAATGTAAATTTAGAACATGGTTGAAGAGAGATGAAGTTTACGAACATTTAATACTGAAGCCATTCCCTGGTCAATATTTGTGTTGGAATTGGCATGGAGAATCGAACAATACAGAAAGATTGAGCACTGATGTTAATCCACAAAATGAGGTCCCAAGTTCATCGATAATGGAAAATGAAATGAAAAACCTCATAAATGATGAATTCGGCACTGCAAGACACCACTATCAGCATCAAAACATATCAGAACAACCAGAAGAGGGTGCTACAAATTGCAACGTGACAAGTGATGTTTTTGAGACTGTAACACAAGTAGATCAAGAATGGAACATATCATTGGATCCTCCTCTTGATTCTGTAGAGCCAAATGTAACAGAAAACTTCACTGATAAAAATGTGTTTCATGATTAAGTTGACGATGGAAATCAAGAGTTGTATAGTGGGTGTTTGAAATATTCAAAGCTTTCATTTCTGCTGAAGTTGTACCATATCAAATGTCTATGTGGAATTACAAATAAGGCAATGTCCATGATATTGTAATTGATTCGTGATGCATTTCTTGAAGCAAAAATCCCAGAATCTTTTTATGATATGAAAAAAGTTGTTAACAAGCTTGGTCTGAATTATATAAAAATACACGCGTGTCCCAATGATTGTATGCTTTATTGGGGAGAGGATTCAAGTAAATAGAATTGCAAGAAATGTTCTTCTTCTAGATGGAAGTCAAAGGGTGATGTTGGAAGTCTGACTGAACATAATTTCATGAAGAAGAAGAAAATGAACACACCTGCAAAGGTTTTACGTTACATTCCTTTGAAACCGCGATTGCAAAGATTATTCATGTCATCATAAACCGCCGAACACATGAAGTGGAATTCTGTATATAATAACAATGATGGGTTAATGAGACATCCACGAGATTCCCAATCATGGAAGACATTTGATTCATTACATCCAGATTTCTCAGCTGATCCTAGGAATGTTCGATTGGGATTGGCTGCCGATGGATTAAACCCATTTGGGACTTTGAGTACAAGTTATAGAATTTGGCCAGTTGTTTTGATCCCTTATAATCTGCCTCCATTGATGTGTATGCAACAATCATCTTTTATCATTTCAATGATTATTCCTGGAAAACAAATGCCTAGAAATGATATTGATGTATACTTGCAGCCTTTGATTGAAGAATTGCAGGAGTTATGGAGTAACGGTGTTGAGACATTTGATGTTTGTTCTAAAACAATGTTCAAAATGCATGCTGCTTTACTGTGGACCATTAGTGACTTCCCTGGGCTTGGGAATTTATCTAGTTGGAACACTTATACGGGTTTGGATTGTCCTGTTTGTAACTTTGATTTTGAGCCCAAACGGCTACCTCACAGTAGAAAATGGTGCTTCTTATGCCATCGAAGATTTATCGATGCATCTCATAGATTTCGGCTGAACATATCAAAATTTAATGGTTTCATTGATCGTAGACCACATCCAAAGTTGTTAACCGGTTCTGAAATATTGACACAGCTTGAAAATGTTGAAACAGAATTTGGGAAGGTTCATCATTTGAATGATAGCGAAAAACCGGTCCGAAGTGCATCGTCAAGTGAAATCAGAATGCAACAATGGAAGAAAAAAAGTATATTCTTTAAACTTTCGTATTGGGAATTTAATTTGTTGCACCACAATCTTGATGTGATGCATATTGAGAAGAATGTCTGTGATAAATTTATTTTCACATTACTTAATGAGCATGGAAAGTCTATGGATCATCTTAATGCTCGCAAAGACTTACAACTAATGAACATAAAACGCGATCTCTGGCCAGATGAGAATGAAAAGTATGCTCCGACCATTTTCGCAATGAAAAATAAGGATAAAGATACGTTCCTTCGAATTTTAAAGAATGTGAAGGTATCTGATGGGTATTCGAGTAACATCTCGAGGTGTGTTGACTTGAATAATCATAAGTTACATGGATTGAAAAGTCACGATTCACATATTTTTTTACAGCAGTTACTACCATTGGCATTGCGTACATTATTACCTGAAAAAGCTACTGCTATTGTACTCCAATTCTGCACATTTTTCAGGAAATTATGTGAGAAATTTGTACATCCATTTCAGCTTGACAACCTCCAGGAGAGGTTTGTATTGACTCTTTGTGCAATGAAGATGATCTTTCCTCCATCATTTTTTACTATCATGATGCATTTAACTGTGCAGTTGGTTGAAGAAGTTAAATTAGGAGGCCCTGTTCATTATCGATGGATGTATCCAATTGAGAGGTATTTTATTTATATGTTTTCTAGTTAATTAAACATTTTTTGACATTTAAATAAATGCATAATATTATTATTTTATTTCATAGATATCTTGGGAATTTGAAATCATACGTGAGAAATAATGCTCAACCAGAAGGCTCTATTGCTGAAGGCTATTTGGACGAGGAATGTCTTACCTTTTGTTCCAGGTATTTAGATGATATTGAGACAAGATTTAATCAAGTTGGACGTGTTGAAAACACATCAACTCAATCGCAAATGCATCAGAAATAAAAAATATTTCCTGCTATTGGCCGATCAGTTGGAAGGACCTCAAATGTGACACTACCAGAATTGGAATTATTATAGGCACGTAGATATGTGCTGATGAATAGTGAAATTGTAGATCCATTTATTGAAGAATTGAGGATACAATCAAAGAGACGAATGAGAGGCCGAACACAAAATGAGAATGATATAACAAAAGTTGTGTATAAAGAGCTTGTAGAATGGCTTCCACGACGTGTAATTTCATAAATATTGCAATAAATAAGAATATTAGTTTGACACATACAATTTGTAAATCTATTAAATTATATTTATTTTTTCAAATCATGAATACTGATACTCAAGCAGACTTGTCAGAAGATTTGAAGTTTCTTGCTAGAGGTCCTATAAAGAAAGTTAAAAAGTTCGACGCTTATAATGTGAATAGATTTAGAATTCGTACAGTTGATCGAGAAGTGTGTTTGAAAACAAAAAATAGTGTTATATTTACATTTGCTTAAGTGGGATACTATGGAAAGATTTATGAAGTGGATGAAGCAATGGAGCAGGAAACCGACATTATTGAAGGGGAAAATGATTGTATGTACAATTATTCATTCATGCAGCAACCACTTGTTTCATTTCTGCAGTCATTCATCATCATTGTTATATATATTTGGTTTGTTAGTACTGGGCATATATTATCATATTTATTTTTATTTTCTGCATAATTTTTTTGAAATATATATTCTGAACTTAATTTTATTTGATTAAATGACAGGAATTCCAAGGAGGAAGTGGTATACTATTTCTTCAAGTTCTGCGACGGATGCTGATCCATTTGGGTCACTCCCCACGACATCTGAGGCACCAGCTGCCTACACCCCCACACCATCTCCCCCTGCACCATCTCTCACACCATCAGAGAGCCTCCCATTAGAGGCTGAGTCGTCGACTCCCCCTACAGGTGCCTCATCAGTTGGGCAGCGACAGACCCCTTCCAGTTCATCCTGGACACACTGGAGGGTCACAGTCATAGGTATAAATTTTAATTAAATAAATTTATTGCATTTTGTTTATTCTAATTCTTTTCTCATTGAAGATGAAAAAAATAAAACTGTGGAGAAACACTTAAAAAGCTCAGATGTTTGGAACTTGAATGGAGAAAAGATAGTCGTGCCATTTGATTCTTATAGGGTCCCTACGGATGATGCTGCGGGGTTACTTGGCCAGATTATAGGTCAGTTGGCAGCAGAGGCCATTTCCCTTTCCATTTCATATGATGATTGGAGACATATGCCTCCAAACTGGAAAAATAATGTTTTCAATTCTCAAATAAAGGTAATTTTATTACGTTATGGTTTAATTGAATGTCATGTTACTAATATGTTCAAAATGAATTTCTGTATACAGATGTTCTTCCACTTCACAGTTGCTGATGTGATAGCACAGAAGTGGACATTGAAAAGTCTCGGTAAACAATGGAAAGATTACAAATAGATATTGTGGTGTGATGTCAACGATACTTCATTGACCTTTGAACAAATGTATGAAAAGCTACCCAGTGGGGTACAGAAAGAGCAGGGGAAGGTTTTTGTTGACAGACATCGTGATGAGAAGCGGATGGTATTGGAATATATATTATTATACTATCCTCATTTTACATTAATACATGTATATGAAGAGGAGATGACATTGGATACATTACTGTTAAATTTAATTTTATTTATTTCATGATCTTTCATGATAGAATGCATCAAACAGGGCGAAGCAAGTCATCCCTCACACCGCGGGCTCAAAAAGCTTTTCTAGAAGCCGAATGTCATTGGTAATATTTTAAATAGTTTAAATATTTATAATACAATATTATCTATTTAATATATTGAATTTTTTATTTATCTTTGCTTAATGCTGTCACAGAATTTAGGGCACGAAGCCTCCCGGACTGAACTGTGGTTGGATGTTCACAGAAAATCAGATGGCTCTTTTGTTAATGAGCCTACCAAAGAATTTGGGGTATAAAGTCAAATTTTTAACTTATTATCAGTTTTTACTGTGTTAATATGTATTGATATTTGATTTATAGGTAAAAATTAAAGAACTATGGGATGCCAGTCCTGGGTAGTCCTACTCAGTCTCCCAGGATGACCCGGTTGCTCAAGTCCTTGGGAAAGAGCATCCTGGTAGAGTGCACAGGATGGGTTTGGGACCCGTACCATCTGAGGTCTTTAGTAGGCCATCAGGAATTCCAGCCGCATCTACTCCTGGTTATGGTCAGCCCATACCTGAAGATGCTCAGAGGGAGATTTCTTCTCTACGAGCCACAGTTCAAGACCAAGGGGCTCAGATATCCACTATGCAGAAAGCGTTGACTGATTTATATCAGCAGATGAGCAGATATGCCCCCAGTGGTAGTGCACCGAGTGGTGGTGAGCAGGTAAATCACAAAAAATCACAATCATTTAGTTTGCAAACTTTTATTGATTTTAAGTTTAATTATAAATATGCAAAAATATTTAATTTTCAATATAATGTTCTTACAGGTGGCAGCAGGAGATGGAGGTGGAGAGGGTGACGATGCATCATCAGACCATGAGTAGTATTGTTGAAGTGATCAAAAGATGTTTTATGGGTTATGTGATTTTCGTGCCTAGAATGGATCATGTGGTCCACGTAATTTTTTCCATGTTATGAACATATTTTGTTTGATTAGCACAACTTATTCTCTCTTAATGGTTGCATATCTTCTAATATATTCTCTATTCTCTTTAAATATGTCCTCTATTTCTCAAATGTCTTCTTATGTGGTAGACTGAAGAGACCTTATTTCCTGAACCATAATGTCAATCGTCGATATAAAGTATTTTATAACAATAATGTTTTAAAGGTTCTTATTCTGACTGAACATCAACCCATTTAATCCTCGTTCCTCATCCTTATAGGACAAATGACTAGTAGTGATCCCTCCCCTCTTCTTTGGCACATTTTGATCCATACACTTTAATCCTTTATGGAATCAAATATTTTCAATTAATTTTAGTGGATAATTGTGTTTGGGAACCCTGTTCCCCATAGAAGGTATACCCATTAGAAACCATATTTTCATGAAAACATTCCATATTAATTTCTTACACTACTAAGGGTTTTGTATATTTTGATTCCTACCATACCATAAGGTCCCCCTTTGTTCCATATTAATTTCTTACTCTACTAAGGGTTTTGTGTGGGGATAACCACGATTAGTAAAAATGAAATGTGATAATTCCCATGAATATTCATTGAAGTCATTATATGTGATGTTGGGGATAATTCATCTTATTTTGTTTCACTATATGGTTTAGGAAGTTGTATGGTGATGTTATTGACCAGATTGGTTGTGTAGTACAAGGGGATGTGATTTTTTGGTCGATTTTCAGGTATGTGATTTTGGTAGTAGTGAAATGTGCTATGAAGAGGTTGTGGTACATGGTTATGGGGTCATGGATGTGGTGTAGTGGTTGTAGAATAATGTTTTTGTAACAGATTCGTTGATTTGGTATGTGGTGATAGAGTTTCATGATGGTTTTAAGGAGTATTTGATTTTGTGATATGGGTTGGGCAATGTGGTGTGGAAACAATGGTGGATGTGTGGTGTTGTTGTGATAGTTTTGTGATTTGAATTAGTTGTAGCATGGAGTGGATATGTCAGTTTCTCAGTTATCCATGAGATGAACTATGTTGATAATGTAAATGATCTAGGTTAGTAAAAAAATATTTATTGGAAATAGATATGTTTTAAATTAATCAAATGAAAATGTAAAGTGTTATGTGAATTGTAATGGATAAAAAATAAAGGTGGTGAAACATGTATGTGGAAAGTGAAATGTTGTCTTGATAGTGTTGTGATTGTCTTGGGTGATTCAAATAGTGATTTAATTGGTTGTGATTATTGATTTGTGTTATGGTGTGGTGATCTAATAAGCTCAAGTGTAGTTTATGTGGACACATAGGTTTGGTATCGTGGGATATCTATATACCATGAATGTTTATATTATTTTATACACCAAGCATAATTTATATAAAATTACCACTACTCAATGATACCTTACGACTCTTGTTATAGTTTGGATGCCATTTGACAGAATATGTGTCCGTGGGTGGGAAGAGATGTTAGGTGGTAGTGTATTTGTCTACAAGTATGATTTATTGTGAAGTGATGGACTATGTATCTACTGGTGGTTTGTGATGTGATGTGATGGCCTAGGTGACTGTTGTTGGGATGTGGTGTGATGTGATAACCCATTTGTATACGGGAAGGATTTGATGTGATGTGACGTGGTTTGTTTGGATGGGATGAGAGCATTCCTAATTAGATATAAGGTTGTGAGAGTGGAAAAGTAACGTTTAATCTATAGTGGGGTTACATTAATTTTTTGTTGAACACAGTTCCATATGATAATATTGGATCAATTATTTGATGAGTAATCCATGGTGTACAAAGGATTATTTAGATGAAATGTATGGGTTTATATGGTTTATTCTATTTGATGGCCAGCACATTAACACTCCATTTTCACCTAAAATTGAAGACTTCATTAATACGTAGATGATTATATTTTTTTTTTCTCGCACTACATATATATTATAGTTTTCAGGATACAAGAATAAATTTGGAGACTAAACTGGACATTACAAATTCAAATAGTATTCATGGTTCTTAACTGGATTTCAATTATCATTTGGAACATTGGGATACTTTTATGGAATCAAATATTTTAAATTTTGATCATCTGTAAACTGTAAGTATAAATCCATGTGACCCCCAATCTCTTGTTTCATTTGATGTTATCTTGTGTTTCAATCTAAATCCATAATTTTAGGTATTTTGTATGCTTTATGTATTCTTATTGAATTGGATCAACTTTTTCATCAACATTAAATGAAAGGGTGTTTATGAATATTGCGTAGGTGGTGCATAAATTTTTTCCTTATTATATATATGTTGTATGTGTTGTTTGGTTTGTTTTCCAGGGCAGTGGTGGAGTATAAACAGAAATGCATTTTTTTTTCTGGGTCATCATTTCACGGTGGTTTTAACCACCGCTAATGTTTTACTACTTATACATTTAGCGGCAGTTTAAACCGCCGCTAAATGTATTCCGAAGAGTTTTTAGCGGCGGTTAGAACCGCTGCGAAATCACGTCGGCAATTGCAGCGGTTTTAACCACCGCTAAGAAGGCGACTGGCACGCCTGAGTTTCGCGACGATTATAGCTGCCGCTAATTAAATTGCCCTTAAAACCGCCGCTAAATTTACCAAAAACCGCCGCGAAATGAGGTACTACGACTCTTTTGTTTGACCGTCGCGAAATGGATAAAACCGCCGCTAATAGATTGACGACGCCAAGTTTAGCGGCGGTTTCTGTAAACCGCCAGTAAGAGGCGGTTTTCCTGTAGTGTTTAATCATCCTTGGATGGATTACTCCTCACATTATTCATTGTTGTAAATAATGTATCACCTTTGACACATGTTCTTTGAAATTACGATCAGCACAACAATCGTCTGAATCACTACTCCTCTACTTCATCGGAGTACTTCATGATCTCCCTCATTGTGAGCTTACATTCCTCCATTTTGAACTTACGATCAGCACAACAATCGTCTGAATCACTACTCCTCTACTTCATCGGAGAACTTCATGATCTCCCTCATTGTGAGCTTCCATTCCTCCATTTTATTGGAGTACTTCTTGATCTCTTTCATTTTGATATTCCATTGACAACTATTGACAACAAATAAAAACCTATACACAAAGTGGTTCCAAAACCCCTAAGGCAAAGCCAACGACAGGAGAAGGCAGATCCACAGGGTTGAGAATGTGGAAAAGGAGTTGGGAGAGAAACATGAGGTGGTTGAAGTTTTAACTTTTTATTCCCACAACTCATAAGTTGTCCACTCTAGGCTTAGGGAGCTGAAAGACACGAGTGGGGAAAACTACATGCGGTCGAGGTATATGTCCCATGGGCTCCATGAATGAATCACTGTATGATATATATCTTTAATAATTTATCATTAGCACTAATATATATATGTTCTAGTAATTAATTTATCACCATATTTCTTTTACAAGACCTAGAGATTATGGTTGAACTATTGACTATACCCTTACACATAGATACTCTAACCAAAGAAGAATCTGCGATCACACACTTTTCCCAGCAGTGTGACCTTCCACATGGAGGTGAGAGTTTTGGTTAGAACCTTTTGGTAGTAGCATCGAGGCCATACGAAATAATTCTTTGTATGGATTGGTTATCTATAGTCCATGCCCATGTTGACTATTTTAGGCATAGGGTGTGTTGTTCCTGTAGTGACAAAACCATGTTTTCCTTTTTGATATAAAAGGAATCACATGAAGTTCCTAATGAACTAATGCATAGAACGGTGAAACAAATTACTCATCAGTTGCCTAGAACTTCCTTGGAGAAGTGGGTGTTGTGAGTTTCCTATTTCCCGTTGTAGTGGTGGAGTACAAGGATGTGTTTCCTAATGATGTTCCAGTTTTACGTCCCCACAGATATATATACTTTTGTGTGGATATAAATGGAGAGATGACACAAATATCTTCGCCATCATATCATATTTCTCCCATATAGATTCATGATATGAGTGTGTAGTTTGGGGAATTATAGAAGAAGGGATTTGTGAGACCCAATGATTCACCATGGGCATCCCTAGTTTTGTTTTCAATGAATAATGAAGGAAGCATGATGTTGTATGTGGACTACCAGTGCTTGAACACGGTGAATATGAAGAAAAATTATCTAATATAGATTTTTTATGACTTCTTTGATTAGTGGAGAGGGGCCTGATGGTTCTTGAAGGTTAACCTCAAGTCAGGCTATCGGAAGCTGCAAGTATGTGATGAGGATATATCGAAGACGATCGTCAGATTTCATTATGATCATTATGAGTAATTGGTGATGCCACTTGGGATGACAAAATCCCCAACAGTGTTAATGGATCTCATGAACAAGATATTTCATCCTTAAATTTATCGGTTTTTGGAGGTCTCCATCGACAATATCCTTACATACTCACCATTTAGGGAGCATCACGCGAGACACTTAAGGATAGTTTTGGATGTACTCTAAGAGAACAAACTTTACAGAAATCCCTCTAATTATCAGTTTTGGATTCTTCTTGTAAACTTTCTACGACATGTTATCTCAGAAAATGGAGTTGTAGTGGTCCCAAATAAGGTCAATGAAATATTAGCATGGGAGCATGCTAAGAATGTGAAAGAGGTGCAGAGCTTCCACTATAATGACCCGATGTTTTATCAATGGAAATTAATTTCTTATTATTATGTCATATAATCACATGAAATTACATCCCAATGAACTACAAATTTTTAGGTGACATTTAGACATAATATTTTCACCTATGTGATTCAAATTTCAAAAAGCTAACATACATAGTTGCGATCAAGAAGATGTTTTGAGTATAATGGAACAAACATAATTTTTTTGGTGAATAGTAACCTACCCTTATGAATATTAATATGACCCTTATGAATAGTAAATACTCCAAAATAATAGAAACCTCATCAATGAATGTAAAAATAAAATTTAGGTATCTTATAAGTGATAATATGACCATTGTAAAAGTATTGGTATTTTTGTAAGTCAAATAAGAAATTAAAATTATTTAATTAATTTAAAAGAAAATGTACTTTCCTAAAATTTGTTCATAAATTAAAAAAATTATGTCTTATGGTTTTAATATAACATTATAAGACGTTATGTAATTTTTAATGCATTATAGAATCAGTTATACTTTTAAAATCCGTATTTTTTTCAAGTAAATTATAATTTTAATTCAAAATTGAATTAATCATATTTAGAAAATTATTTTTGAAAAATGGATTTCATATTTGGATTCTACAAATTAAAATGTGGTTAGAGTGAATTTTTTGGATTTTTCAAAAATACATGAATTTTTTTGTGAGTAGTATAATACATTAATTTTCTGTATAAATACATTATAATTTAAAATCACTACTCATGACATCATAAGTGATGTAAGAACCAAAATATTGAAGTCACATTCACTTATAACTATTTTTTGTCATGTAATCGTCTATATTTCATGTCTTTATGGAAATTAATAATCTAAGGAATTAAATATTAATAAAACCCACCTCCCCTCAACTATAAAAACCACCCACACTCCCATCTTAGTTTCACTCATATCAAGACTTGTGGGTTTCATAAGTTCTTCCCAAATAACTCTCCAAGATCCACCTCCATTTCCAATTGCCCTTGGTCCCCTAAAAAGTCCTAATCCTTTTCAATTAAGAGGCACTCAATGTAGATAAAATGAAGATGTAAATCCCTCTTTATGTTTCTTTTATTTTCTTTATAGTTCCTTTATTTTCATGTTTCTTTCATCACCTAACTTCACACAAATGATTTGATAAATCTTGTAACATACATGTACTGTAATGATATTATGCTAATGGGATTTTATATCATAATCTCTCCCTCCCCATCCTTTTATACTACAAATGAAAATACCATCTGAGATGTGTTGATTTGTCACATTCAAGGATGACGGGTTTTCAATTTGCATTTCCATATTCTATACTGTTCATGAAACCTTTTTAATTGTTGAACCAAATAATTATATATTTATTTTATCTTATGTTATGTTCTAGAATCCTTCTTTACCCCTAATGTAAATAAATAATACAAAACAAGTTAATTATGAGAAAAATCACCAAATTAATCCAAGTGTTTATCATTGATGTTTTAACATCACTCCAATTAAAAAAATATAATTTACAACCATGTAACCTTATGGTTTCTCAATAATAAAATATTACTCCAATTCTTGACAACCATCCCCATTTTACATGATTATCCATTAATAAAAATAAGTACACTGATCATAAAGACCAAGAAAACAAACAGACCCAAACAATGAAATTGAAAAAAATGATGTTTTGATGTGGTGATGTGGAAGTGAAGAAGTCCTGTAATGGGTACCGGCAACCCTTAAACTGGTCTCATGGGAACCGGCTACCCTCAAACCGGCTATTAGAAAATTAAAAAATGATTTGCTGCCAAACAATGAAATTGAACCACTTATCCCATCAAGAATGTCATGAATGAACATAAAAATGTTATAATAAATATTTTACATATATAATAGCCTCATTAATTATTAATTAATGAACCAAATTTTATTATTCGGGTTATTAATAACAATCAAATAACACCCTTAGGCTTAATCTATTGGATCCTCTCTATCTCAAATTTATTCAAGAATATCCTCTATGTTATGTATGTTTACATACAATTACTAATAATGGTGTATGATTTTTAACCTTCCCCATATCGCTATCATGATTTATAAAATATGATAAATCCTTTCCTCTCTCATTAAGAACTCCTAGGTAAACTTGATACCACACCAATATACTGTAATTAATTATACCTGAATCGCGTTTATTCTTTTAGGTTGCTCTATTTGTCTTTTTACCCAAATGAAGTTCCCGTTCCTTTTTATGAAAAAATTTTATATACTATTTATATGATCCAAAATAATATTTTTAAGATTCATCACTCATGATATTTTGTGGATATATATGCTTTTAATTGATTCCCTCCTCGACACTTCCCAATAAGAAAATTCGTTTTAAGGGAACTTCCCAAATTTTTACTCAATTTCAAAGGAAATATACCATTTGTTTTAAGACATAGTTATTTATAAAATCAATTGTTTTATTAAAAATACCTTCTTGTTTCACTTATGGTTTTAAAAAAAAGATTATTACTTTTTGATTTTAAATGCTCTTTAGTATTATCCTTAAAACTGCACTAAAATGTTTTAATGATAAGAATTTCCTAAATACTCTTCTTACAAGATGTCACTTCTATTTGACATCACATACCATTCTATATGCCAATTTTAGCGTATTAATTTCCACATATGTTTTAATTCCGTTCTCCCATGGATTCTTTAATGATACACCCTTTCATTATGCTTTATGACATCAATGTGATACTCATTTCTCTCTATGGGTTCCCTTTTATTTATGTTCGATTGATTATGTGTGATTATTTATGAGGAATTAATTTTCACAAAAAGCTTAATAGGGGTGTTCATAGATATCTCTCCAATGTATTATTTAATGTTTAGTCTCATGAGTTGTTATGTACATCGGTCTAGGCAGTTATCCTTGAATTGTGCTACCATGTACAATTGTCTTGGTGGTTAACATCGACTTCTGCTACTCTATGTGAAATGAGCCTTCACTCGTGATAAAGTCATGATTTATGTTGCTTATAAATTACTATGAATTCATGTTTATATGATCCCATTTTTATATTTTAGGATTCTATATGACTTTTTATATCATTATGTCATGATCTCTAACCCTTGTGCTAAAGTCTTATTCTTATGTTTACTCTCTTACTGGGATTTTACCACATTCTTTTGCTCGTGTGAACCCCAGGGTACCCCTTGAAAATGTAATGGGTCAATGGTAGTAAAGATTTATTTATTAATATTAAATAAAGAATTTTTTTAGTCCCATGTTTTAGGTTTTATGTACCAATTATTCATAGACACTGGACTTCGTGATCCTCATATTGTACTCTGATGTTTAATTATAAATCAAATCATGTAATGCTATGTGTAAAAGGCATGGGTTTCTATATACATGGGTTGGTAGGATAATATAAGATATTAATACATGATGTCTATAAGATATAGGAATCCATGAATTATTTGATTGGAAATGGTCTACCATTCTTGAGGAAAATGATGTTCTAATAGACTTTTCAGTAGTTGAGGTAGAGTTTTATGAGTGATTAGATCTTGATATTGTCAAAGGAGGGTGTTTAATATGTTGTGTTCTGTGATGTATCATAAACCATGCAAGGTGGTGTTCTGATATATAGGTGAGAATTGATTTCTTAGGGTTCATGCCAATTGAGACCACATGATAATAGCTACGTGACCCATGATGTTGATCTAGCAGTGATAGTTTTTTCTTTGAGAATGTGGAGACACTACCTGATGGGTAATCGATTTATCATCTACAATGATTACACGAGTCTCAAGTATATCTTCTCTGAGAAGGATCTTAACTTCAGATAGAGGTTATTGATATAGTTTCTCTAGGATTATGGATTCAAAATATTCTATACTTATGGGAAGGGGAATGTTGTAGAAGTTCTCTCAGCAAGAGAGCTAGTTCACATTTATTGAACGAGGTGATAGAGAAGTTTGCCTCATTTCTCTTAATAAATGTAGATAGAGATGGAGCAGATTACCTCCAGCTGATTGTTATCACCCAACCACACATTCATGAAGTCCGAGAATAAAACATGGGGATACTAGCTATGATTCCCTACATGCATAGATATCCTCATGGCATGCTCATGATGGATTGTCTAAAGGTGGGGAGAATATTATTTTCAGAGGAAAAATATTGGTACACATGATCTTGTGAAAGGAGGTTCTGAGGTTGTTTTATAACTCCACTATAGTGGTACATCTAGGCATGTTAATGATGTTCTCTGTCCTTAAATGTCTATATTTGTGTCCATTATTGATTAAAGGAGTTGCATAGTTTATCCCTCGATGCCTTTCTTATCAACAAGTGATGGTTGATCCCCAAGTTCCAGTGGTTTTGGAACAACTCCTTGAGTTACTAGAATGGAAGTGGGATATGATATATTGGAATTTCATGATGGTATTACAATGTACATCCGTGGGACGTGACTCCATTAGGGTGATCATTGAAAAACTGACCAAGTCAAACCACTTCGGATTTATCCGAGAGAAGAGTTCACCAGAGAGATTGGGATGACTCTATGTTCTGGATATTGTCTGACTCCATGATGTTACATCGATGATTGTTCCATATCATGATTCTCCCTTTATATCCCAGTTGTAGATGGGGTTACAAGAGGATTTTATTATTGAGTTATTCTTGATAATAGTGTTTCACCTGAAAACGGATGACCAAAATAAATGGACCACTCAGGTTCTAGTGGAAGTGTTGTGATCTTGCGAGTTAAATTTTGACTACAGTTTGGAAGATCATCTTTAACTGGTAGAGTTTATTTAAAATAACATCAAACATTCCACCATTAGTATGGACCCATTGGAGGCTTTGTAAGGGAGGCCCTGTAGGTCACCCCTTTTCTGGATTAACCAAGGAGAGTCATCAATCTTGGGCCTAATGTTTGTGCGATCTAAAATATTGAATGTGTATGTAATCTCGGAGAAAATGAAGGCTATAAAGATTTTTCAGATGATTTATGTTTTCAAAAAATGGAAGCCATTGGATTTGAGTAAGATGACCAAGTGTTCATATAAGTATCATCTCAACATGGATTACATAGTTTGTTTAAGTTTGAAAGCTATCACTAACATACATTTTCACTTTCAATATACTGAGTATAGTAGTCAAGATGGTGTACCTCTTAGCTCTACCTCCACTGTTAGACCAGGTACACAACTTAATTCATATTTCACAGTTATGGAGGTGTGTGCATGACCCATCACACATAACTGACTGGGGTGATATGGACATTGAGGATGAAGAGAATTTAGATGAGTACCCAGTGGAGATCAAAGATTGGTAGGGGAGGAACCATTGTGGGTGACTGATTCCTTTGTTACATGTCCGATGACAACAGGATAATCTCTAGGAGAGAACATGTGAGAGGGTGGCTCAAATTGTTTCTCAATTCCCTCATCTTATGAGTAGCATTTATTTAGTATTTTTGGGGTCATAAATCCAAATGTGGAGAGAATGTAATGGATCAAAATTTTTATGTATTATTTTTAAATATTATATATATTATTTTAAAGGCATGGGGCTGATAAATCATGCTATTCTGAGACCATGTGTTCCTGAAATTTATTGAAAAGTGGAATAAATTCTAAATATGTTATCAGATTAAAAATCGAAGTGGATCATTGAGTATAGAATGGTAGTTTTACCCTAGGTACATCCTAACATTGGTCATCGCTTATCAGTTATAGAAAATTGTTCATATATGTTTAAATGAATAAACTAAATTATGAAAATATATTTTATTTCAATTTTTGACCTATGGAGGTGGATTTTATTTAAATGAGAACTTTTTTAGAGATCTAAGGTTATCCTCATAAACATGAAATTCTAATGAGATGTTGGAGTGGGGTCCTCTAGAGTATTCATCTGATGAACGAGGACAAGACCTCAGATCGACAATCAGTGGACACCAATCTTGATAGATCTAACCAACGATGACGATATAGACCATTATTTGTTAGTGAACGATACAAATCAATATAGGGAATTTGATTTAATTATTGTATTCCATATTTGTGATTACTATGATGAGTTTAGACCAATGCATGAACATATCAATCTATAGTTCGATCAAATTTGGGTGATGGGATTAATTTTTTAGGATTTATCAAGAGTTGGGTATTGAGTTTTGTTTAGATTTTCCTTCATTATAACGGTGATGAACCAATATTTATAGGAACATCAATCAAGATTTATTCCTCTTGATTGGTTTTTTCTTTTCTCCTCTAGTTTATGCATTCTTCATTATTGCTCGTACTCTAATCCCCTTTGTGAACAACTAATTACTGTTCCTTCGATTCTTTTCACAATGACCTAAAACCATAGATTTGGAATCAGGATGACTCAATGGAGGTGTGATAGTGGGATCCGTAGTATATTGAACAATAGTGTGTGCAATATTTTTGTTTTTTTATGGTAATGAAAAAGGTATACGATCTCATTTTCTAAGCCAATGGTTGGCCCAAATCCAATTGATTCAATGTTAAGGTGGTGAAACAACCTTGGATATGGTGTTTTGAGGTGAACCTAACCCCTAAACTTGATCCAACAGATCGATGATGTGAATCGGAAGAAGATGAAGGGTTTTTTTGAAATTCCCGATACACATGGTGTGTAGTCCTTGACTACGCGATTTGTAGTCTCCTGGGATGGACATGGTGTTTACCTTAAAGAGTACATGAACATGGGGTGAAGTACATTGGTTTCCTATAAAACATGTACTCCACCACATGTCTTGTCCAGGACCAGCTACATGAGCTACCTTTTACACTAGTACATGGGCAGAGATACATGGGTTAACACCATGTACTGAAACACAAACGAAGTACACAGGAAGACTGAAAATGGATGGACAAGTCATGTAAATCCTTTAACATGACATTAATCATTCTTTTACATTATACAGTTTAAAGTCATAAGTTCTTGTACACGGGCTGTACTCAGGGTCAAGGGACACGATGTGTGACCCTACTATACACTGTGTACCCCTATATATTGGGAATGAAATTATTTTCCTCCTTATCATGGGCAAGTTTTATTAAGGTTTTTTCCCTTTATTATTTCCATAAAGGTTGGTACAAATCATTTCCTACTCCTAGGACAATGATCCCTCTAGGGTGACATCCTATATAGAGTTGTTGGAATACCCCTAAAAGTCCCATAGTTTGATCCTCTCTTCATATTCTTTCCCTAGGTGGACTTCTTAGTATCGGCAGGACCAAAACTCTGTGGGAATCGATCATATACCCAGTGGGTTAATGAAAATTGAGTTGTTGGTATCACCCCATGTCCATGGTTTTGATCCCCATATGTTGTATCGTATTTTCTTTGTACTATCAACGTATCTCTACCATGACGAGACCTACCTATCATATATATGTTTCCAGTGCAATCAGACTCGAGATTGTGTTCTCACAGATGAGTTCTTTGTGGAATGATTGAGATGGAATTCTAGGGCTGGTATAGTATGGTTTTATCTTAACTCTAGACTATTTGTCTTGGATTGAGTATATTTGGATATTATTTTCATATGTGATGTAGAATTATACATATGTATATATGACAGTACTTTCCTTTTTTGATTTGATTTGTGAATTCATGGTTTCCATATATGTATTGTTATACTCAACACTATACGAGCACTGCTATCACATGTCATGTCTTATGCATATGATCGAACTATTGATGGAGTCGTAGGAAGACCTGGAAAATTTTTGCTTAGTGAGACCAAACAGATCGAGATGTGTTCTTATGGATATCAGATAATAGTTCCAGCACCTTTTACTTTTAGGTTATAATTGTGTTACAGACTTCTCGTGGTGAGATTTTATTTGGCCTAGTGATTTTTATATTACTTCCTATCATACTCTAGTTGTGGGATATTATTGTGTACATGCATTGGAGAATTAGTGATTTTTATACTTCAACATTTCTATGGGATTAGATATGTGTGTTTTCGTATAGGAAGATAGTTATTGCCTCCCATATTATTGATATTCCTAATTAGTGATAGTCACCAGCTGATGGCCTATTGGAGGCGGTCTTGGGGAGTTGAGGCACGAGCCCCGCTGGGATGGGTCATGACATAAAGAGTAGCTAGTACTGAGAGTCATTTAGGTTTTATGGGGGGTTTCATTAGATAATTATTTTTTGGGGAATATGGTTCAACATTTTAACTTAAATATAAACTTGTATTTGGGTTGATTCTAGTTTTAAAGTTTAAAAAGTGGATATTCTTGTGTTTTAGGATGATGGCTCTTTCCCAATATTGTGGATAAAATAAATGAGAGTTATAGATATTTTATTTTCTCCCAATGATGAAGATCCATTGAAATGGTAAATATATTAGATAAGATAATAATAGGCTTTGTAAAGATCCAAATCAGGACACCTCTCTCATGGATTAGCCTCTTACATTTATATTCTTTTAGTTTCATTACCATTGACGACATATCCTAGGGTTTGAACTAAATTATAGGTAGGGTTTTCTTATTCCTTCCCCAAGAACAACCTTGATGGCCTTACCTATGATTGTAAAGTGAATAATCTGACACATTTAAGTCTTCTTCATCATTATACATGTGTTCTACCAAAATGAATTTGGTCGAGGAATATTTTTCTTTTTTATTCAAAGAGGGTTTTGTCTGAAAAGATGGTTCCCATTATTGATTTTTTTGGGCATGAAGTTAGTGAGGGTTTGGAAAAGTTGGGGGACCTTTAATGGTTCATTATCTTTTTCATAGATACTTTTAATTTTAATTCATTATTTTTGGGGTTATAATGGTAATTATGATGTTTCCTCTCTTCTCTATCTTCTCCCTCATTACGTTGATGCTATAACTCATGGAAGGAATCCCTGGCTCCCCATCCTCCCCAAGGGGATGTGATATTTTCTAGAATATTCTCTTAGGGCTTAGAAACATTCATTTTCTCCATTCTCCGGCCTTGTTTTTTTATAGGATTTTACTTATATCTCTCTTGTCCTGAATGTCCCTGATCACATTATGGGTTCAACTCAAATATCTAATTCATCTTTAAAATTCAATTAATCCTTTGGTAATCTTGGTATAATGTTGGTAGCTGAATTTAGGTCTCTTATAGCATTATTCGACACTATGATAGTTTTGTTTTTGCATCATGGAGTTTACAAGAACACACAATCATTGACCTTCTTGATAAGAAGAAAATCTTGATCCATTTTTCTTGATTGGAGGATTTAATTTTAGCCTTTTCTGGAGCTCCGCAAGTTTTTAATAGAATACAATTTCATATATTTCATTCAAACTTTGACATTCATATTATGAGAGAATATCTTACCACATCTATATGGGTAAGTCTCCCAGAACATCCACTTCTATTTCAAAACCCTTAATTATGAATTTGTTAGGAAACCATGTGATTTGATATCTATGTTTGGATAAAATAATGAGGTTAGTATTAAACTAGATCTCCACCCTCATTTATGTCAAATTGGACACCTTCATGCCACTAGTGGAATGGACTTGGATCACTCTTGAGGAGTATTTATGATGTAAATAAGTTGTTCTTTTTGAATGACTGATGGATTTATATATGTTCAATAAGCGTTTGGGTCACCGTCCATCTTCCTATTGCTGAGGGAGTGAAGAGAATCCTAGACCTCCATTTTTAGGTTGAGATTAGTTGAGAAGTAAACAACGATCAGTGTGGACCAGGTTGATCATGGTGGGTCAATTCTATTACCGGACGAGGCAAGGACCATGAATTATAATCCAATGATTTCATATGTATTTACTCACATGAGAAATGATTTTTCAATCACAATCCCAATTAAAGAGGATCTGATTACAGTGTAATGCATGATAGTGTTCATGGTATTGAAACCTAGTTCCAATTCTCTGAATTCTTCATCATATAATGGGGAAGTTCACTTTGGGAGTGTTCAAAATAACAAAAAAGATGAGACAAAGGAAAACCTTAAAAAATAATAATGGAGTGGTAATACCTAAAAAAGGAAATGGTTTGGGTTTATGTTGGTAATGTTAACTTGTAGGATACTATGGAGTAGCAGATCCTAAGAATGGAGAGGCCATGTTTGACAAGGATTCCCTCTCAAGGGTTTCTTTACTAACCAAAAATGGGAGTTAGTTGAAGATGATTCTATAAATTGGAAAGGAATGGTGTTTCTTATTCATTCATAGGATATTATGGTGGAAGAGGATCTTAACACCATTTACACATAATAAAAGTCTGATATGATTATGGATATGATTATTCACATTGTTATGAATGGATTGAAGTGTTCTTGGATCAAGAAACAAGACCTTATATAGGTAAGAGTATTCAACGAAGGCAAGATCAATAAAGAGGTGTACATCCGAACCTGGGAGAAATTTGATTATCAATTTGACTAAATTATAAAGGATGTTCTAGGATGACATGTAATAACTCAATGCTATAAATTATTTATGGAGAATGATTCTAATATATTTAAAATATTTTCAATTAGTTTGTGTTATCTTATAGTATTTTTTAACATGGGTGAACATTTTTTGTTACTCCATTTCTTCCATAATAGTGTTTTTAAAATAAAAAAGACAATTTCTAGTCATTCATAATCCTAATTAGGCACATCAATTCTTAGTTTATTCATACATTAACGAGGAATGAAAATTATTAACTACTATATTTTTAATCTTAATTTCATATTTTAAGTAAATTTTTTGAATACTTCTTACTATTATCCTACTTCATCTAAATGTCTTTTCTCAACCTTGGTGGTGTGTTCCCATTATGAATTAATGGATACCTCTCCATTATTGGCCATCTTCTAGAAGAAATAATGGAAGATAAATCATTATTTAATAGATTTTACATGTATTTTATATAATGGGAAGTAATTATTATGATCTTATAAAACAACTTAACTGAGATTCCAAATATTAGTAAAAGTGATCAATTGAAATTATATAGTAAATATAAAGAAACCAATAACACTGATTTCTTGGATAGAGTATATTCTATTCTTTCCAGCCTCAAAATAAAAATGCCTTTATTTTTCATGTGGGTCTTGTGACTATGGGATAGGGTTTATGTGATATTGTTCTAGAGGTAGATGTTTAGGTGGTAGTACAACTAGTAACATGATTCATTCAAAAGTCTAGACTAGTGACACTATTTTACTAATGGATAATGATTCTATTTATACTTTTCAATATCATTGTTCTATGGTGGTAATGATGAATAGGTTTTTGATTTAGTTTTATGAAGTGTGTCATCAAAATGATACATTGTATTAATAAATTTTTATAATCCTCAGAGTTTATTATGGGATTAACATAGTGACCAATTCATCTAGAAAATTATATAAATAAATTTTCATAAATTATTAATATTGTAATTCTGCCTATAGAGTGTATATAATATTTCTTTATCAAGTGATAATATTAGAAACCATCTCATTATATATATTTTTTTAGCTGTAGAGGACATTTATACTTGTTTTTCTCAACTTCATAATTGATGTGTGGGGTTCCCCATATAGGGCCACACCATGGGGTTAAATGAGTGAGAAGATATGGTAGATCCCATGTGCTATTAAATATTGAGATGTTAGGGATAATGAATCTTGGAAGAAGGGACATAAAATTGACAAATTATAGAAATGAAATCCTTTCATGCTAAAACATTGAACATCTTTCGACCACGGTATCCAATCAGTCAGTAAGAAATTATTAGATTTTGGTTAGGAACATTATTACTCTTGCATTAAGAACGACCAAGTGTATTACATATGGGTTAGAGTTAGATAAATGTTTGATGAGGGGAGACACCTTTTACTATATTGGAGATGAATTCAATAAAATAGTCTATTGTGTCTTTTATATGATATATGGGTTTGGTTTAACACTGATTGGTGAGAAGTCTATTCCTAGCAAGGTGGGTCACTTGAAATTGAAGGACAATATTCATCTTGATTTTTTTTTGTTTTATAAGAATTTCCATAAGAAATAGAAAAATTAATTATATAAAGACTTTTAAATATAGGATTTAATATATAAATAACTTCATAAGGTATGATTATTTTAATAGTCTCTGGTGTGGTGTGGTTTTAAGGGTTGATATGGCCATTCCCTTTGTCTTTTGATAGTATTCAATGACTATTTTGGAAGGTAAGATCATAAGTGGGAACTAGGTCTTGGTTACATCTTTGATACCAAGTATTAAATCTCTTATAATCTACCTTAGTGTGTTTTTTACTATTAAATGGAGGGTATTCCCCTATTTCTAAATTTTCATGGCTCCATTCAATTACCTCATCCATGATGGTGCCTAATAAAGCATTGCTCAAGGGTAGGATATCCTTATCAAAATTTCTTAATAATAAGGCTTCATATTTACCAGAATATCCATAATATATATCATCTTAAGCATACTTATATAAAAATTAATTATAAGAGTTATTTTAATTATAACTCATAAAATGTGACAGCTTTTCATGGGGGTATCTGGTTTGAATTGTTCGAGAGGATTCTGTATGTCATGAAATCATGAGGGTACCCCTACCATAAACATCACTAAAAATGATATAATAATGAATTAAAACCAATAAATTATTTATAATAATTCCCCCCACATGGAAAACAATAACTTCTATTGAATAGGTTCTACTAGTTCCATTGATCCCATATTTGACTCCACTAGGGAAATATTTGATGATTGAGACTAGGATAAAAAATTCCCCCAACCCCATGGGCTGTGATTTACTTGTACTATCACAATAAATAAGGTTAATTCCACTTTTTTCATCTCAATTATATATTTTGGCATGTTTTGGATGAACTGCAAGATATAGAGGTACTGATAGTGTTTTTATTAGTAGAGGAGGTGAAACTACTTGGGGTGGTATTGATTTAGAAAGACATACAATATTATAATGAACCCATTTCATATAAGTATGAATTCGTAAATGAACCATTTAACTTCTTGATATCCCTGGACTCTTTCTCTAAGACCATGTGATGGGGAAATAGGTGAACTAGTTTGACTAGATGTTTCTCATAGATTTTAGGTATCATTGGATGTTAACAATTGTTTTTTGAATTAAATTAATTTATTATCCACATAACCGATAAGGATGTTTGAATTAAAGAGAATAATTTTATTTCTCCCCCAATAAAAATATGGGGAGGGGCCTCTTAAATCAATCTATTGATTATTCTAAGCCTCTTAATGCAATTACATCGAATACTCTCAAACAACCTAATTTAGTTATAACTTTTTTTAATTAATGAAGGAAATGATCTTTCTAAACTTATTTAAAATTAAAAGCATTTAGTTCTATTAAAATACAACATATGGTTTATTCCAACCACTGAGGTGATTTAATTTCTCCCATATGGTAGGATAAAGACAAGGATTATGTTACTCTTTCATCATATTGGTAACTGTATAATTAGTGGTCAAAATTTGTAGAAATTGCTAGAATCTAATTATCAGTATGATCATTTCACATCTCACCAAGTCATGATTCATTTTAAATAAATGATTTATCAGACACTTCAATTAGAACAACTTTTTTCCTGAAAATATTTATTGGATAAGGTCTAGATTATATGAGAATACTCTTCATATCCTAGGCTCAAACATGATAATGGCATGATAGATGAGGATTTAAATTTTTGGGTATCAACTATCAATTAAATATCATTTAGGGATAATTATGGGGGCCTTATTGAGGTTCATGCTTCAAGAAAATCTTTTGGCATGAAAGTTTCTTGATAGTCATAAATTTTCCCAAAGACTAGGTTTTAGTTATAGATAAAAGCGTGAAATAAAAATCTTCAAGCATGTAGGAAAATTTTTTTGATATAAAAATTTCAACAGTGGTTTATATAGATAGATTTATGACATGGTTTATCTCTTCATCCAGTATGAGAAGTCCCATGAGCTGAGTTTCATATTGAAAAATTGTGGTATCTTTATCTTAATTGGGACCCTTTATATGGAAATAAGAAGGACCAATTTTCTAGTTTGTATAAAAATGATCAAGGTGTCTATGAGGTGTTTATTTTTTACAATAGGGATTTTTTATAGAATTATATATTGACCCCAAGGGCTTTATTACCACATTATTGTGTCCCATTTGATTATTTGAGGTTAGAAAATGAGGCCACTCGAGCACCCTTATTGGGAATTTATGGTTAGGGGTTTTGGTTCTCCTCTTATCACTACATTAATAGAAAAGAAAATTTCTAGGTCCCTTATATATTTATTGGATGATCCCGTAGACCTTTTAAGTGTTGAGTTGGTGTGAAAGTGTTGGGACATGCTCCTTAGAACCCGCATATTTGAAATCAGAGTAATGAAATACTCCATGATCTATATTGGTTATAGGGATATTCAGTAGTTACTGTAAGAAGAATTGGTGGGATATCACTTAGGGTACTCTCAATAAACTATTTATATTCCAATGACATTCTGATCAACAAACTCTATTTAAGGGAAGAAGGAATTGTCTCACTCATGGAAGAAATTTCCAATGTATTTTGAAGAAGTGATGGGGTACACATTCCCCCTTATATATCTCAGATACCATGGTATCCTATGTAGTATCATTTTCACTAGATTTATAAGATCTTTTATCCACACCATAATAATTTAATCATATATATATAGTAACAAAATAGGGTTTTAACCATATAGAAGTAGGGGAAATCAGTTAGGAAAATCCTTGGAATATCCCCTGATAGCTATGGTAGAAGTAGTAGTGATATGTTCAGTATATGTGTGGGGAGTTATGATAGGGTGGATATGCGTTATATAGTTACCAAAAATCATTGATACACCCATTCACCAATATCATGTCACAAAAACCCAATTTCTTTTAATCATTTTTGGATGTTTTAAGAGGATGTTATTTGAGTAATGGAGATAACAAGACACTCGTAAATTCCAAATTAAAAATAAATAGGTATGATATATTAATAAAATTCATTGAAAAAATATTCCTATCAACTATATCAATTTTTACAATGTTTTAGAATCATCTTCATCTTAGGATTTCTGTAAAAAGGATGATGTTCATTAATGTAATTATTTGATTCTTTGAATACGATCCTCTAAAACTGAGTGGATAAGAGGTTGTATCATCTTACTAGGTATCGTATCTTATTGTTCAAGACAAAATTATATAATTAATAATGTGTTAGCAAATCCTTCCTAATAACAATACCAATTTATTTCACATCACTCACTATATCAATTGGTAAAATACCATTACAGATGGTGTTGATTGATCAGAATAATAGACATATACTAAAAATAATATTAATCATCTCATAATATAAGAAGAAGGTATATCCTTTTCATTATGTGAATATGTGTAATTCATAGATAGTTCTATAGTTCAATGTCATAAATTAAGGAAATATAAAATTTAACACCCCATTGGAAGTCATTAGAATCCATTTAATCATCACTTGGTAGACTTTGTGTTTAATAGATCTCCACCAGTCAATTGACCTATTATTTCATCAGTAATTATAAAATACTATTTACATTATTGTTTGTAGTGGTTTGACCTATTGGCTTATCACCAATGGGAAAATTTGGATAAGTGGATCAACACAAAGTGGACTACCAGTTGGATAAAAACCACAAATAAGATATTTATAGGTATTTAATAGTGTCATGCCATCTATGAAATATTAAATATTATTCTAGAGTTTAAACTTATCTAGAACATCAAAGGTCTAGAGAGAGGGTTTCATTGGATAGTTATAAGAAAATTAAAGGATTTATGGCTCATCAACAGCAAAGGAATTTATTTGTAAATACATACATTTGGATGGATTCCATAAAATAGGATCTCATATAATGATTCATGCTATATAAGAAGTCATAAGGGTTATGAGAAGGAATTTGTTTTTTTATTTTACTATTAGATCATGAGAGGGGATTTCTCTGTTTCCCCACGAAGGGAATCGAAACAAAAAGAGTTTGGTAATATTTTATGATGCCTGAAATATAATTAATTTTCATGTGATGAGGACCATATTGGTATCTATTAAAGCCATGCATCCATTTCCATGGGTGTTACTTTTATGTTCTAAAATTAATGACCAATGTGTATACAGATTAACAGTCATTTTATAAGGACTAGTTCCAAGAAAGTTTAATTTCATATGAATTGGACATCTAAAAATAAATGAATATTAAGGGATTATTATAGGGATTAGACATTTGAGTCATTTTTGATTGAGTATATCAGCACTTTTTATGACCCATTTGATTTACCTATTATTTATTTGTAACTAGATTAAATATATGGATGAATGAATTCATAGGTGGTGAAAAATAGTGAAATAAAATTTTTCAGTACAATCCATATAATTATCCTATATATATTCATATCTTAACTATTAGTAATAGAACAAGATTGAATGATGACATGACACACCAGTGTATGAATTCTCTAGAAGTGATGATTGAGGATTATGCTTTATTGATGAACAATTTAGATTTCTAGATCCCTGAAAAGAATCTTGATGCTAACCAAATGTTTGAGGACTTAAAATAAACATTCAATGTAGTTTAAAAGAGTTTATTAATAAATGAGAAATGACATTGTTCACCTAAGGACATGGATCCTTAATATCAAGGGAATAAAGGATTTTACATACATTAAAAATCCCAGTACTTTTTTGGTGGAAAACTAGTGAAAAATTTTCTTTAAAATTATCAATCCAAATTATCAAAAGACTATACAATCAAGTGGTTCAAAAGAATATGGTCTATTAATCGATTATGTGTATATATTTTCTATAGAGGAGGCTTTGGGATAATAGTAATTTGGGAGTTTTTAATTGTAAAAGGGATATTGATAGGGAATTTTTAGGTGATAGTGAAGATAATGTGAATTTGATCCATATTAGTGACCTAGGGGGATGTGTTTAATATAGTGGATATGAATTATGGATCTTCTAATGGGTCTAAATATAGGGAGGTAACATGTTAAAAATTGTACAAGATTAGTCCTTAATCGATGTGGCATGAAAAATGGTGAAGTAGTTAAATCCATTTTGTAAAGGGAAATTAAAACTTGTGTTAATGTGTAATTCTATGGTGTATTCCACAAAACACATCAACTAAAACACTTCCTCAGTATACAATTAATATGATACATACCACAAAATACCACCTCTAAAAGCCCATGGGTTCAGGAATTACACTGATGGAATCTATTACTTGTCTGGAAGACATAACCCTAATAAATATATATTAAATGATATAAAAAATGTTTAAAATCCACACATATATACTAAAAAGGATAACAAAAATACCATACCTAAACCATCTCTACATGTCTATGAAGAAAATTTAATCAATGAAAATGCTAGAATGATATCCTAAACTCCAATCAAGATACCCGAACAACAGTATCCTCAATATCCCTTCCACTGTCTCACAAAACTACCTAAGAAAATATCAAGGGTTGAGCACTTGAGATTTGATAGTTGGATCAAATTTTTAAACAATTTACTATTTATGTTAAATAAATATTATATGATATATATTAGTTTCATCAACAAAAAAATGGTAAAGAAAACAATAAAGAGTAGGGTTAGACAATCAATTATTGATGAAGGTAAAAAAAATACCACTCTCAGATGCATCCCATATAACCCCAAAATTACAAAAATAGTCCAAAATTATAAATAAAAAAGTTAGTATTATATTTTTGTAATCTTGTAATATTAATGGGAAGTGTATAAAAACATAACACCACTTTTCAAGTCATCATAATCGATCCACTATATCATTAACCCATAACACTCACATCAATACAATTAAAGGATCAGAAAGACACCTGCATCAGAATCTACCCCGGTTCATTACAACCAAAACCACCTCAAAACCACCAATAGATCACCACTACCACAACTAAATCATAACTACCATCATATTATCACATCCAAAATAGCATCACAACTACCCTCATATAACCACATCCAAAAATAAAATCACAACCACCCACATCATCATAGTCACAATAACATTTAAACCACCAAAACATTACAACCTCATCGAATTATGCTATAATTTAGAGCCATAATATCTCAAATAAAAGACAAAAACTTATGATATCTTAGCTATGTATTTTATGTACATTTCATAACCTTGAAACATTAATGTCTGTAAAAAATATAGGTTTCATACTCTTGAGACATTATAGCCCACATATGTTTATAAACACAAATAAAAAGAGATGCACTCACACTATATCTCAATCCATTACATATTGTGGAGAATATAAATATGAAAAATGTTACCCAATATATCCAACATCTATATACAATATGCCTAAATCCATTACAACACAAAAAACAAATACACATAACTAGAATCCATTATTAACTATATGTATAGTATCACAATTTAAAAAAGTATATTAATAGACATTCAATAAAAAATAAATCCATCAAATGACCACAAACAATAATAACTAATGAAACCTCACATGGTATGATAATTAAAAAATATCAATATAGTAGATAATTAAAATACAACATTACTCAATGATTGAATAATCAATCAAATAGAAATAAATTAGTAGAAAACCCCATTATTTGAAAATTATATTCACTATTAGATCTGAACTATTTAACCCTTCATAATCAATTTTACAAATTTTTACACAACAAAAAGATGAAAAAATACTACGTTTATCCCATTCGCATATTGGAGATGAAATTTTATTTAATCAATTTAATTACTTCAATTATTAATATAGTTAATTTGATACAACAACATAATAATTAATACATATAATGAAACAATGAACCAACCGTACAACATCATTCACCACATTCCTAAGGTAACAATAAAAAATTATCAATATATATATATATAACCACAAATCCAGTATAGAAAATAGATCCAAAACCTCCCATTTCTCAAACAACTAAAACCTACCCAACTCTCTAAACAACAAACATGTAATGACCAAAACTTTATCAACGGAATTGTTACCATTGTTATAATTATGTTATATTTTATAAAAAACTTATGTATCACAAATATCTAAATAAAAAAATCATTGTCATTAAATAATAATGAAATAAGTAATATTGAGATAAATTTAGGAACCTGTCCAAGTGAAATAATAACCTGGCTGTTGGAACAGAAACATAACCATTATGCATAGTAATTCAGCCAATAGAATAGTAACCTCATCTATAAAAGTATAAATAAAATTTAGGAATCTTATAAATAAAAATATGATATAATTATATCCTATTATATTTAAATAAATATTATAAAAACGATGAATTAAGTGTCGATATTTTTACAAAGTAGAAATATTTATTTTTAGTTTTATAAATAATATAAAGTTTTAAAAGAAAATATATTTTTATAAAATATATTATTAAATTAATATATTGTTTTCTTATGATTTTAATATAATTTATTAGGAACTTAATTAAGTTTTCAAAGTGTTTTAAAAAGAGTAATTATTTTATAATTGGGTTATCCTAGTAAATGTTGATTTTAATTTAAAATTAAAATTTCCATATTTAGGAAGTTATTCTCATAAAATGGAGTTTATTTTAGAATTATAAACATTTAAAAATGGTATGTTTGAGTTTTTGGTATTTTTCTAAAATAGTTTCATTTTTCATGAATAGTGAAATAAGGTAATTTACGTTATTTTACAAAAAACTAAATTTTTTGAGTCATGAAAGATGTATGGATGATGTATGAAACATAATATCAAAAATAATTATGCATTAATATATTTATTCCTGTTAGTAAATATTGTTTGTAGTCTTGAGAACAAATAATAAACTAATAAATAAAATATTTCAAAAACACCCCTCTCCTCACCAATAAATAACATCCCTCATGACCTCTACTCCTCCCACCATCCAAGACATGATATATGACCAATTTTTTCCCAATAAAATTCACAGACCCCTCCCCCAATTCCAAAATCCTTTGGCCTCAACAAAATAGAAAACCAAATTTCCATAAGGAGGTTTTCAAGGAGAATAATTTCAAGAGGTAAAATATTATTCTGTTTTCTTTTAATTTATTTGCATGTTATTTTATTTTATTATTCTATCATGAACTCAAATAATCCAAGCCTAATTATAACACCATTATATTATATATAACTTAATTATAATATTTTAATGAAACGAACGATGATCAAAGATCTTCTCCTCTCACTTTTATTCTAAAAATGAAAGCATAGTCCATGAGGTGTTGATTTATCACCTTTGAGGATGAAAAGAATTAATTTCCATTTACCATCCTTATGGTTGGTCATAAAACCATTATAATGGTTGTAAAATATTTTAGAATGTATTTTATAATATTTTTTGTTTGTCGGAACGGACATATATACATTATATTAAATAATAAATCAAAATGGTTTTGTTGTGATCGAAAACCGCCAAAATCAATCTAAATGATTATCATTAAAATTTTATCTATTGAATATTCCACATATCTGGAAGAAAATAACATATAAGACCAATTAAACAGGCGTAATTTCATTGATATCATATAAATTCAATTATGGATAATTATCACCATTTTACATTATCTTCCAAACATGTATATTGTTGGGTCGGAATAAACGAGGAATGATGGCAAGAGGGGGGGGGGGTGAATTGCCTTTTAAAAAAATTGATTAACAAATAAAAAATCAAAGTAAAGTGCAGCGGAAATAAAGAGGCAAGACACACAAAATTGATAACGGAGTTCGGCCAAAACCCGGCCTACGTCTCTGCTCCCAACTCAACCGTTGAGAGATTCCTACCGCTTGCTTTTCAATGGTTTTAGCAAAAAACCCACTAGGCTTTCAAGTAGAACTAGGACCTATTACAGCTTGCTTTTTGTGGTTTAGCAAGAACCCACTTGCTTTTGATGGTTTAGCAAGAACCCACTAGCCTTTTTAATGGGTGAAGGCTAGCTCACCGAAACACAAGCCTTTTAAAGGAAAAGCTTGAAGAAACCTCTTCACACCTTAGTGGTGGTGTGAAACCCAAAAGAAGAGGGATGATAAAAGTGTTTGGGGTTTGTAGGTACAAACCCAATTTTAAGCTCAAAATAGATAAAACAATAAAACCCGTAATTGGAGAAGTCTTGGGCGCCTTTGATTGATTGGAGATGTTGAAGGCCGCTTCCAAGCTTCTTTGGTGGTGCTCTTGGATGTGGAATTGGATTGGAGCACGTTGGGTTCCTTGAGGAAATCCGCCGGAGCTTCGCCAAGATGATCAACAATATGTCTGTGGGCTTCCTTATAGTTCCGGTAGGTGTCTGGGGCTTCCTTGGCCTTTATTTATAGGCATGGAACCCTTGGGGAGGCTTCGGAGCCGTTGGAGAGGCTAAAAGAGCCGTTGGGAGCCAAGTGGGCCAGCCTGGTCAAACTGCAACGGCTAGTTTGACTGGGCTACCGGCTGGCCGGTGCAGGGCCACCGGCTGGCCGGTGCCTTGGCAGAGAAGAAGAGTCTTGGTCCAGGCTCCACCGGTCGACCGGTGGAGGAGCCACCGGCTGGCCGGTGGCAAGACAGTAGCAAACACTATTTGGGCTGGATGCCACAGGTCGACTGGTGACAGAGCCACCGGTCGACCGGTGGAACCTGGCAGTGGGCAATGCCTCTGCCAGTTCCACCGGCTGGCCGGTGCAATCACACCGGTTGGCCGGTGGACTGAATTTCAGTCCATTTGATGTCCATTCTTGGGCGAACTTCTTGGAAACCTTGTGCCTTTCAATCAAAAATGCTTCAAACAATGTTAGATAAACATGAAAGTGATTGTGATCATGAAAATTAAACCACGAGGGGATACGAGAGGTACAACAATCTCCCCCTATTTTGATGATCACAATCACCAAAACAATTAATGTAAAAACATGAATTAAAGGCATGCTTTAATGAATGAAATGAAATGTAAAGCAAAGCTTGATCAAAAAGGTTTCTCCCCCAATCAATCAAGAAATTTCTCCCCCTTTGTGATTATCAAAATAGAATGGGGTATAAAACTTGATTGAGGGAAGAAGAGAGATTTTTAAATCAATTGAAATTTTGAAATTTGAATTGAAAGTTTTGAATAAAAATTTAAACCAAGAGTTGAAATTGAAAGTTTGAATAAAACAAAAATTCTTAAACAAACCTAACTCCCCCTAAATAAAAACAATAAATCACCGGGGAGAGGGATTTTGAAAAGAGATGATTTTAGGCCCGGAGAGACTCTCCAAAAGGGATTTTTCAATCCATACTTGTCTCATGGCGGGTCTTCTCCTATAAAATTCGTCACTATAGAAAATAGACTTGGGTTGGCCATACCGGGCATTTTTGCAATCACACTCATAAATGAGGTGCCCGGATTTTTTGCAATAATTACAAAATTTGAATTGGGAGCTCCCCCTTACAAAAATAGTGGGTGCATGGGAGGAGGAAGCTTGGTTGGTGTAGCTAAGTCCATTGGTGGTTCTAGATATTCGTTGGGAACCTAGGAGATTGTTCAAATTTTGTTCCCCTTGGGTGAACTTGGCTAGGGTCTCCCTAAGGTCTTTTATGGTTGATTCCATAGAATCAACATTTGGAAAATTTTGGATTTTAAGGGTGAGTTCCTCCTTCTCTTTGAGAAGTTGGTCTTTTTCGGAGGAAAGTTTTTTGAAAGACTTTTTTAAAGCGACAAATTTTGACGATAGCTTATGAAAACCATTTTCTAATTGGTCTCTAGCATGTGAGAGTTCTTCATAAGAAAGATGATTTAAAGAATTTGAATTTGAAGAGCAAGAGGATGAGGAATCGGAAGATGTTACCTCATGGAATTCCATTAGGCATTTGTTACCGTTGTCGCTCGAGGAGGAGGAGGAGGAGGATGAAGAGGCGGTGTCACTCCATGTCGCCTTGAGGACCTTTTTCTTTCCTTTCTCCTTTTGCGTGGCCCGTTTCTTGTTGAGTGGGCAATTGGGCTTGTAATGGCCCTTTTCGCCGCACCCGTAGCATTTTACCTTGGGCTCGACTTTTGCGGTGGGTTCTTGCTTTCGTGCCTTGCGAGATTTCTTCTTCTTCTTGTGCTTCTTCATAAATTTGTGCATTTGGCGGGCGAGATTCTCCATTTCCGAATCGCCGCTTGAAGGTGAAGAAGATGAGGAAGATGAGGATGATGAGGAGGAGCTTACTTCTTTTTGTACCTTGAGGGCAATGTTCTTTGGTGTCTTGATTGGTGTGCCCTCCTTTTGATCTTGCCTCCTCATCGTGATCTCATAAGTCATGAGGGATCCGATGAGCTCTTCTACCGGCATATTTTTGATGTCTTTTGCTTCTTGGATTGCCGTCACCTTTGGTGCCCATGAGCTCGGAAGGACCCATAGGATCTTCTTGACCATTGCTTCAGCTGAAACATCATCACCAAGGGACTTTCTCCCATTGCACACGTCAGTAAAGCGAGTAAACATATCGGAAATAGACTCATTTGGATGCATTGAAAAAGACTCAAAATCTTGCCTATACATATCCAATCTAGTGTCTTTGACTTTATTAGTGCCCTCATGAGTTACTTCTAAAAGTTTCCAAATTTCATGTGAGGAGGTGCAAGTAGACACTCGATTGAATTCATTTCGGTCTAGGCCGCAATGGAGAGCGTTCATGGCTTTGCCATCAAGCTCAAAATTCTTTATATCGGTGGGGGTCCATTTGGATTCGTCGGGGGTAGACAAAGTGTAACCTTGCATGACAATTTTATAAATGGGATATCCTATGCTTCTAAGAAAGGTAGTCATGCGGGTTTTCCAATAATTATAGTCGGACCCATCAAAAAATGGAGCCCGAACCAAAGAGTAGCCCTCGGGGGCGAAAGAGGTAGATGCCATAAAAAAAATAGGATCTTTAATTTGAAACTGTTTTAGGGAATTATTCAAATACGTCCTTTGATACCAATTGTTGGGCGGAAGAAAACAATGAATGATGGCAAGAGGGGGGGGGGGTGAATTGCCTTTTAAAAAAAATTGATTAACAAATAAAAAATCAAAGTAAAGTGCAGCGGAAATAAAGAGGCAAGACACACAAAATTGATAACGGAGTTCGGCCAAAACCCGGCCTACGTCTCCGCTCCCAACTCAACCGTTGAGAGATTCCTACCGCTTGCTTTTCAATGGTTTTAGCAAGAAACCCACTAAGCTTTGAGGTAGCACTAGGACCTATTACAGCTTGCTTTTTGTGGTTTAGCAAGAACCCACTTGCTTTTGATGGTTTATCAAGAACCCACTAGCCTTTTTAACGGGTGAAGGCTAGCTCACCGAAACACAAGCCTTTTAAAGGAAAAGCTTGAAGAAACCTCTTCACACCTTAGTGGTGGTGTGAAACCCAAAAGAAGAGGGATGAGAAAAGTGTTTGGGGTTTGTAGGTACAAACCCAATTTTAAGCTCAAAATAGATAAAACAATAAAACCCGTAATTGGAGAAGTCTTGGGCGCCTTTGATTGATTGGAGATGTTGAAGGCCGCTTCCAATCTTCTTTGGTGGTGCTCTTGGATGTGGAATTGGATTGGAGCACGTTGGGTTCCTTGAGGAAATCCGCCGGAGCTTCGCCAAGATGATCAACAATATGTCTGTGGGCTTCCTTATAGTTCCGGTAGGTGTCCGGGGCTTCCTTGGCCTTTATTTATAGGCATGGAACCCTTGGGGAGGCTTCGGAGCCGTTGGAGAGGCTAAAAGAGCCGTTGGGAGCCAAGTGGGCCAGCCTGGTCAAACTGCAACGGCTAGTTTGACTGGGCTACCGGCTGGCCGGTGCAGGGCCACCGGCTGGCCGGTGCCTTGGCAGAGAAGAAGAGTCTTGGTCCAGGCTCCACCGGTCGACCGGTGGAGGAGCCACCGGCTGGCCGGTGGCAAGACAGTAGCAAACACTATTTGGGCTGGATGCCACAGGTCGACCGGTGACAGAGCCACCGGTCGACCGGTGGAACCTGGCAGTGGGCAATGCCTCTGCCAGTTCCACCGGCTGGCCGGTGCAATCACACCGGTTGGCCGGTGGACTGAATTTCAGTCCATTTGATGTCCATTCTTGGGCGAACTTCTTGGAAACCTTGTGCCTTTCAATCAAAAATACTTCAAACAATGTTAGATAAACATGAAAGTGATTGTGATCATGAAAATTAAACCACGAGGGGATACGAGAGGTACAACAATCTCCCCCTATTTTGATGATCACAATCACCAAAACAATTAATGTAAAAACATGAATTAAAGGCATGCTTTAATGAATGAAATGAAATTTAAAGCAAAGCTTGATCAAAAAGGTTTCTCCCCCAATCAATCAAGAAATTTCTCCCCCTTTTTGATTATCAAAATAGAATGGGTCATAAAACTTGATTGAGGGAAGAAGAGAGATTTTTAAATCAATTAAAATTTTGAAATTTGAATTGAAAGTTTTGAATAAAAATTTAAACCAAGAGTTGAAATTGAAAGTTTGAATAAAACAAAAATTCTTAAACAAACCTAACTCCCCCTAAATAAAAACAATAAATCACCGAGGAGAGGGATTTTGAAAAGAGATGATTTTAGGCCCGGAGAGACTCGCCAAAAGGGATTTTTCAATCCATACTTGTCTCATGGTGGGTCTTCTCCTATAAAATTCGTCCCTATAGAAAATAGACTTGGGTTGGCCATACCGGGCATTTTTGCAATCACACTCATAAATGAGGTGCCCGGATTTTTTGCAATAATTACAAAATTTGAATTGGGAGCTCCCCCTTACAAAAATAGTGGGTGCATGGGAGGAGGAAGCTTGGTTGGTGTAGCCAAGTCCATTGGTGGTTCTAGATATTCGTTGGGAACCTAGGAGATTGTTCAAATTTTGTTCCCCTTGGGTGAACTTGGCTAGGGTCTCCCTAAGGTCTTTTATGGTTGATTCCATAGAATCAACATTTGGAAAATTTTGGATTTTAAGGGTGAGTTCCTCCTTCTCTTTGAGAAGTTGGTATTTTTCGGAGGAAAGTTTTTTGAAAGACTTTTTTAAAGCGACAAATTTTGACGATAGCTTATGAAAACCATTTTCTAATTGGTCTCTAGCATGTGAGAGTTCTTCATAAGAAAGATGATTTAAAGAATTTGAATTTGAAGAGCAAGAGGATGAGGAATCGGAAGATGTTACCTCATGGAATTCCATTAGGCATTTGTTACCATTGTCGCTCGAGGAGGAGGAGGAGGAGGATGAAGAGGAGGTGTCACTCCATGTCGCCTTGAGGACCTTTTTCTTTCCTTTCTCCTTTTGCGTGGCCCGTTTCTTGTTGAGTGGGCAATCGGGCTTGTAATGGCCCTTTTCGCCGCACCCGTAGCATTTTACCTTGGGCTCGACTTTTGCGGTGGGTTCTTGCTTTCGTGCCTTGCGAGATTTCTTCTTCTTCTTGTGCTTCTTCATAAATTTGTGCATTTGGCGGGCGAGATTCTCCATTTCCGAATCGCCGCTTGAAGGTGAAGAAGATGAGGAAGATGAGGATGATGAGGAGGAGCTTACTTCTTTTTGTACCTTGAGGGCAATGTTCTTTGGTGTCTTGATTGGTGTGCCCTCCTTTTGAGCTTGCCTCCTCATCGTGATCTCATAAGTCATGAGGGATCCGATGAGCTCTTCTACCGGCATATTTTTGATGTCTTTTGCTTCTTGGATTGCCGTCACCTTTGGTGCCCATGAGCTCGGAAGGACCCATAGGATCTTCTTGACCATTGCTTCAGCTGAAACATCATCACCAAGGGACTTTCTCCCATTGCACACGTCAGTAAAGCGAGTAAACATATCGGAAATAGACTCATTTGGATGCATTGAAAAAGACTCAAAATCTTGCCTATACATATCCAATCTAGTGTCTTTGACTTTATTAGTGCCCTCATGAGTTACTTCTAAAAGTTTCCAAATTTCATGTGAGGAGGTGCAAGTAGACACTCGAATGAATTCATTTCGGTCTAGGCCGCAATGGAGAGCGTTCATGGCTTTGCCATCAAGCTCAAAATTCTTTATATCGGTGGGGGTCCATTTGGATTCGTCGGGGGTAGACAAAGTGTAACCTTGCATGACAATTTTATAAATGGGATATCCTATGCTTCTAAGAAAGGTAGTCATGCGGGTTTTCCAATAATTATAGTCGGACCCATCAAAAAATGGAGCCCGAACCAAAGAGTAGCCCTCGGGGGCGAAAGAGGTAGATGCCATCAAAAAAAATAGGATCTTTAATTTGAAACCGTTTTAGGGAATTATTCAAATACGTCCTTTGATACCAATTGTTGGGCGGAAGAAAACAATGAATGATGGCAAGAGGGGGGGTGAATTGCCTTTTAAAAAAAATTGATTAACAAATAAAAAATCAAAGTAAAGTGCAGCGGAAATAAAGAGGCAAGACACACAAAATTGATAACGGAGTTCGGCCAAAACCCGGCCTACGTCTCCGCTCCCAACTCAACCGTTGAGAGATTCCTACCGCTTGCTTTTCAATGGTTTTAGCAAGAAACCCACTAAGCTTTGAGGTAGCACTAGGACCTATTACAGCTTGCTTTTTGTGGTTTAGCAAGAACCCACTTTCTTTTGATGGTTTAGCAAGAACCCACTAGCCTTTTTAACGGGTGAAGGCTAGCTCACCGAAACACAAGCCTTTTAAAGGAAAAGCTTGAAGAAACCTCTTCACACCTTAGTGGTGGTGTGAAACCCAAAAGAAGAGGGATGAGAAAAGTGTTTGGGGTTTGTAGGTACAAACCCAATTTTAAGCTCAAAATAGATAAAACAATAAAACCCGTAATTGGAGAAGTCTTGGGCGCCTTTGATTGATTGGAGATGTTGAAGGCCGCTTCCAAGCTTCTTTGGTGGTGCTCTTGGATGTGGAATTGGATTGGAGCACGTTGGGTTCCTTGAGGAAATCCGCCGGAGCTTCGCCAAGATGATCAACAATATGTCCGTGGGCTTCCTTATAGTTCCGGTAGGTGTCCGGGGCTTCCTTGGCCTTTATTTATAGGCATGGAACCCTTGGGGAGGCTTCGGAGCCGTTGGAGAGGCTAAAAGAGCCGTTGGGAGCCAAGTGGGCCAGCCTAGTCAAACTGCAACGGCTAGTTTGACTGGGCTACCGGCTGGCCGGTGTAGGGCCACCGGCTGGCCGGTGCCTTGGCAGAGAAGAAGAGTCTTGGTCCAGGCTCCACCGGTCGACCGGTGGAGGAGCCACCGGCTGGCCGGTGGCAAGACAGTAGCAAAAACTATTTGGGCTGGATGCCACAGGTCGACCGGTGACAGAGCCACCGGTCGACCGGTGGAACCTGGCAGTGGGCAATGCCTCTGCCAGTTCCACCGGCTGGCCGGTGCAATCACACCGGTTGGCCGGTGGACTGAATTTCAGTCCATTTGATGTCCATTCTTGGGCGAACTTCTTGGAAACCTTGTGCCTTTCAATCAAAAATACTTCAAACAATGTTAGATAAACATGAAAGTGATTGTGATCATGAAAATTAAACCACGAGGGGATACGAGAGGTACAACAATCTCCCCCTATTTTGATGATCACAATCACCAAAACAATTAATGTAAAAACATGAATTAAAGGCATGCTTTAATGAATGAAATGAAATGTAAAGCAAAGCTTGATCAAAAAGGTTTCTCCCCCAATCAATCAAGAAATTTGTCGTTGGAGAGGTCTTCGGAGCCGTTGGAGGCCAAAAGAGGGTTGACTGGTCAAACCCAACAGCTAGTGTGACTGGGCTACCGGCTGGCCGGTGCAGGGCCACCGGCTGGCCGGTGCCTTGGCAGAGAAGAAGAGTCTTGGTCCAGGCTCCACCGGTCGACCGGTGGAGGAGCCACCGGCTGGCCGGTGGCAAGACAGTAGCAAACACTATTTGGGCTGGATGCCACAGGTCGACCGGTGACAGAGCCACCGGTCGACCGGTGGAACCTGGCAGTGGGCAATGCCTCTGCCAGTTCCACCGGCTGGCCGGTGCAATCACACCGGTTGGCCGGTGGACTGAATTTCAGTCCATTTGATGTCCATTCTTGGGCGAACTTCTTGGAAACCTTGTGCCTTTCAATCAAAAATACTTCAAACAATGTTAGATAAACATGAAAGTGATTGTGATCATGAAAATTAAACCACGAGGGGATACGAGAGGTACAACATATACAAGTGAACCAATAATGAAAAACGGGAAAACGAACACTCTCAAACCATAAAATTGAACATTATAACTCATCCAAATGGCCATAAATTACTTAATTAATAAAATAAATATGTAATATGTTATTTATTTATTTATTAGTAAATCTATTTTGATTATACATGATATTAATGTGATGAAATCTTTCAAAAAAAAGGTAAGGGGATTCCAAAATGAAATTTCCTTTCTTTGGTTTATTCCAATTTAATTTAAAATTTCAGTGTGGATGATATTTTAATATTAATAAATTATAATTTATTTATTCTTTCTATTTATTTTCTTGGACATAAATATTTATAATACGATTTTTTGTAAAATGAAAATAATTTTCCAAAAAATTACTCTTCTTTCTAAAAAACACATTTATCACATTTATTCAGATTCATTATTTATCGCTCAAGATGAATTATTCTTATTCAAAGTATGTTATTACCATTTTATTTTGATAAAACCACTTTTTATTCATGAAATTATTCATTTTTAAATTATAATAAAACTCATTTCCTTTCCATAGGTTATTTTATAGAAATAATTGTCATATATTCTATGAAGAAAGCATGATTATATAAATGTAATGATGTGACAGGTGCACCCAGAATCATATAGCCCTCCAAATAATTAGTTAATGTTTTGTATCTCATTATATAAAGTTAAATATGTTTTTATATGATTCATGTTTGTTTTACAATTATGATTTTAGGATTATGCACATATGTTATTTATAAACATGATTCTAGCTTTGTTCAAAACTATGTGTGATATTTAACCATTACGATTTGATTTTTCATTTTTTTTCATTTCAATATTCCATTGGTTATCTATTGATTCCTCTCATGATTGTGATGATGGTCCTATGGTTATGTTTACTATTCTCACCAAAAGTTCTATTGATTCACGTTCCTATCTATCATCCTATAAGGATTTTAGATCACCCATATCATTGATGTATATCTTCAAGTGATTACTTGTACTAAGGTGAAAATGATGGCCACTATTAATCTAGAGAAGGATTTCAATTAATGTTTATGTTTTATTTTGTAAAATTAATGTATGGTACCAATGTTCCCGATACACTAAATCTTTGGATCCAAGTTTCATAACACATTCTATGTTGTTTACCATTAAAATGATGTACAAATCATGTTTGAAAAGTATGTTCACTATAGATGGTATCAGAACACAATTTAATTAATTTAGGAATTAAGATTAGTGAACATGAGTGAAAACCATTATTATGGGTCTAATTAAATGTATCCAACCTATTATCATTGTTTTAGAAAAATGATAAGCATATGTACCACCAAGATATTCCATTAATGTTAATATCATAATGGAATAAATTAATTTTTAAACAATTTTTTACTAATGTTTTCTAGAAAAACATTTTTTATAAAATGGTGGGATTGAGGGGAATCCATGCCAAAAACCCTTGTCAGGGACAGTGATGTGATTTCCCAAACAACCTTCCCAATGCCTGGGGAGGTTGAGTTTAAAATTTAATGTTGATGCTTACCCATCTATCTCAGGATATAAACAATAACCCGAATAATGTTTAATGTATTCCACCACCTAATAGTGTTAATATTTCGATAGTGTATTTTATGTGGAAACAACCACCAATGTTTAGTGGATCTTTCAATCCACTAGTTGGGGAATGTGTATCAAATCAAAGGGGAAGAAAGTTTATATTCATCATTATCATGAGATAGAGAAGGTGACTCTGGCCATTCATCATTTAGATGGAGAGTCCAACCAGTGGTGGGTGTTGATTAATAACCCCAATTTAAAGGATGAAATTTAATATATGGAGTGGGAATACATTAATAAAATATCTCTTAATAATTAATTCAATTGAACTCTTTGAATAAAAATGAAGAGGGAGTTCATAGAGATGATGAAAATGGGAGGTGAATATATCGTGACATATGAAGAAAATTTGTCAGTGTATGAAAGATACACATTAGGTTTTGTGATCAATAATGATGTCAAAATAGATATATTATTTAGTGGTTTAAAACCATAGCATAAAAATGATATATGAATAAAAGAAATTGAGAGTTTTGAAGAATTTATTTGTTGTTCTCTCTAAGTGAAGATGAAGTTTGGATAATGGTCCAATGGCTAGATAGATAAGAAATGAAAGTTAGAGTTTCAAGAGGGGGATCTAATTAAAAATGTGAAAATAAGTATAAACCACTCATAGGTAAAAAAATAGGAATAATAATCTTGGTAATTTCCTTAAAGGGACGGGGAAATGCTTCAACTGTGGGAGACAAAGAAAACAAGCTCATGAATGTCGATGATAGATGAGGACTTAAGATAATGTTATGGAGGAAAATAAAAGAACCATCCATGTTTTTAATGATTCAACTACAGGGAGAAAGGGAATAATTCATGACAATGCATTAATCAATGACCACATGAGGTTAATAAACATTAGTATCCACCCAATAAAAAAGACAAAGGGAGTGATTATGCCATAACTACGTCTAAGGTAGATCCCAAAAATACTTCTGTGATAGGTACACTAGACATTCATTCAAGAATATAGAATTTACTATTTGTTTTTTGTTTTTTCTCATTCATTCATATCATGAATTTTTAGTATAACTATTGAAGAATCATGTCAAAATATAGATGTTGAGTTACCTATGAGAAAAAAATAAGAAAATTATTGCATCCAAAATATATAACATCTTCCTAATTAAATTTTATGGACTGAACCTCCTTGAAAATGTTATCTTACATTCTTTGGAGGATTTTGATACTATATTGGAAAAGGATTGGACATCTTTATACAAATACATCACCAACTATCAGAAAAGGGAGATCACACTTCACATCCTATGGTATCTTCTGATTCTATACAAGTGTAATGAGTACAGTGAATATCCTTTATATTTATCATCTCAATTTTGCATATTATTTAATTATGATAAATCATATATAGCTCATATTATTGAGACAAAAGGTAGAAAAATGCTCGAAGACATGCCCATTATGAAGGACTATAATGATGTGTTCCCCAAATAATTACATGGTATCACTCTTGACTGAATGTTAGAGTTCTCAATTAGAATATTTCCTTTATCTGTACCCATATAAAAGACTCCGTATTGAACACCATATAGTTGGAGGAACTAATGAAGCACTTATAAGAGAATCTTGAAAAGGGTTTTATATTTCCAAGTGCTTCACTATGGGGTGCACTAGTCCTCTTTTTCAAGAATAAAGATGGATCAATGTGATTATGCATTGATTATCATGAGATCAACAAAATTAAGATAAATAATAAGTATCCCCTACCAGAAATATATTATTTTTTCAATAAACTAAGTGGTTCCATGTGCTTATCTAAAGTGGAACTTCAATCAATATATCTCCAATTACAATTGTAAAATTAAAATATTCCTAAGACTCCATTTACAATGTGGTACAAACATAATTATTTTAAAGTGAGGCATTTATAACTCTATAATGATTTAGAATGATTTATATACTTAATTAATAGAGTCTTCAGAGATTACCTCGATAAATTTTTCGTAGTATTTATTGATGATATTTTGATATACACCAAGAGAAAATAAGGACATGATGAGAACATTAATCACATGATAAATACATTGAGAAGGGAGAATATATATGAAAATTATAGTAAATGTGATTTTTGGATGGAAGAAGTATCATTCCTAGGGCATGTCATCATAAGAAAATTAATATCTATAGACCCTTCCAAGACAATAGGAATCAAACAGTTGTAAAAGCCATATTTTTTAATAGAGATCCATAGTTTCCTTGGTATATATGGGTATTACCATTGATTTTTTATAAACATATCATGAATGTAAAAATCACAAACCACGATGGCTCATAAGGTAAAAATGTTTGTACGGTCTAGTGAATGTGAAGAATGTTTCACAAAGTTAAAAAAGAGACTTACCCCTACACCAATACCCACACTTTTGACTAGTGTGTAAATATTTTTGGTATACATTGATGATTAATTGAAGTTATTAGGTTATGTAATAATAAAAAATGATAAAGTGATAGACTAATCCAAAATGAAGTTGAAAATTAATGATAAATACTATCACATACATGATCTAGAGTTGGAAGCTATGATATTGATGTTGAATATATAGTTGCATTACCTATATGTGGAGAATTTTAAAACATATACTAATCAAAAAAGACTCAAATATTTATATTCACATTTAAATATATTCAAATATTCTTGTAAAGATGGTTATTTCTCATAGAAGATTATGACTCCTCAATCCACTACAATCTTAGGAAAGCGAATAAAGCGGCAGATGATCTAAGTAGAAAGAATATTAAATAATTATAAACATTGAGAATTGAGAAGTATCTATTATTCTTAGATTTTAAAAGGATAGACAATGTAATAATTATGGTATTAATGTCATCAATACTTTCTCAAATGATTTCTCAACCATCCCTCATGGGGAAAATAAATAATTCTCGAAAAATGATTTGGAAATTTAAAAGAAGGTGGGAGCCAATTTAAAGGGGAAATCCTCAGAGTATTAATTAACGAGGAAGGAATAATATGATTTGGGTCAAAAATATGTGTACCATCCAATAAATAGATATATAAAGATCTTTTTGGTGACACAAATATGTTAACATTATCTATCCACCCATGGAGAACAATGATGTTTAGAGATCTCTGAGAGAACTATTGGTGGGACAATATGATAAAGAAGATCACTATATATAATAAATAATCCATGTATGTTAGAATATGAAGTATTAAAGGAAAAAAATATAAGTGGATGATGAATACATTAACCATTCCAATGTAGAAATGGAAAATAATCACTATATTACTTGTCACTATACTTCTGAAGAAATCTATAGGAAATAATGGTATATGGGTTGTTATAGATCATCTTAAAATAATATCTCACTTTATCACAAATCAGAAGGAATTCTAACTGGGTCAAATTACATTAATTTATATCACAGAAGTGGTAAGGATACATGGAGTAACACTATTTATTGTATCGGATTGAGATACAAGATTAACCTACAACTTTTAGAAAATTATCCAATATGTTGTAAACATTAAGAATAACTTCATAATAGATTATCATCCTAAAACTGATGGAATATTAGAGGGGATTATTCATACATTGGAGGACATGTTGAGATCATATTAAATAGGCTTAAAAAAGGATGGGACCAACATATGCCTCTTTCTAATTTTTATTATAATAACAGTTTCCACTCGAGCAACCAAAAGGATCCATATGATGGTTGTTATGGGAAAAGTTTCAGGACAACGTCATGAAGGGATGAAGATGGGGAACATAAGATACATTGACTTCAAATGTTTTAAGAAATTGCGGAAGTGGTAGTAACCATTAGAAAAAACATAATGGTAGCCCAATGTTTATAGTAGAGCTACATATATAATCATCTACGAGACCCAATATTTGTGGTTGGAGATAGGGTATTCCTCCTCATATCTAGGGAAGAGGGTCAGGATATTTGGGGAGAATGGAAAGCTGATTCCATGGTACATAAACCCCTTTTAGATTAATAATCATGTCATATATATGGACTATCGACTAGGACATCCACCAAAAAAGTTTCATGTACATGATATATTCCATGTATCCCTCTTGAGGAAGTATTTATAGGATCCCTCACATGTACTGAATCCATAGGTGGTATCGTTGGAAAATAATATCTCTTACGAGGAGCATCCAATAAGTATATGGGACCATAGAGATAATTTTATATGAAAAAACACAAACAACATGATAAAATGCCTATGGAAGAACCATATGTATGAATATGAAACATGGTAAATGGATAAATTGTTTAGGGAGAAATACCCTTCCCTGTTTAGGTAAAATGAATCTTTGAGGGAAAAAGTTAAAAATAGGGGAAATGTAATGACCCAAAAATTTATCAATGGAAATGTTTCCATTATTATATTTTACTTATATATTATAAAACACATAACAATTATGGAGAATTCAACAAAAAAATCTTATAATTTAAGATTGAAATAAGTAATATTTAAGGAAATTAACGAACCTATGCCGATGAGATAAGAACATGACCCTTGGAATAGTAACATGATGATTAAGAATAGTAATTCAGTTAGAAGAATAGTAAACTCATTCTAAATGTTTAGATTAAATTTAAGAATCTTATTAATGTACATATGATATAATTATATCATAGAATATGAAAATAAATTTTTTAAAAAAGATAAATTAAGTGTTGGTTTTTTAAAAAACATAAATGTTTAATTGTAATTTTATATTTAATATAATGATTTAAAAAAATTATTTTTATAAAATGAATTCATAAATTAATTTTTTTATTGTATGATTATAATATAATTTTATAAGACCCTAAATAATATTTTAAAGTGTTAAAAAATTTGTTGTAATTTTAAAATCAGTATTTCCCAACTATCTAATGATTTTAATTAAAAAGTGAACTTATAATATTATAGAAAATTACATCCATAAAACGGGTATCATTTTTTAATTATAAGAAGTAAAAATTATTGGCATGAATTTCTTGTAATTTTATAAAATAGATGAATTTTTGGTGAGTAGTGAAATAGAGTAATTTATGGTATTTAACAAACGCATGAATTTCTAAGTCATGTTTGATGTATAGGTTATGTAATCACCCAAATATATAAATAGCATTCCCATTTACTATCTTTGGTCATGGTAATCAAAAATGATCATATTCATGACCCCAAATAATTAACTAAAGTATAAAATAATAAAAAACACCCCTATCCTCCCCTATAAATACTACCCCTCAACACCTGTTCTCCTCAATCCTAACATTCCATGAATCTTGTCAAATTTCTACCCAATATTCTTCCAAATCCCCTTACCCACATCTAGTATATTTTGGTCTCTAAGAATGAACAAATCCAATTCCCTATGGAGGCTTTCATGGAGAAGAAATTTAAGAGGTAAAATCCTCTTCTGTTTTCCTGATTTTTTTTTCATGTTTTTTTCTTTTATTATACTCTCCTCACCTAAAATCATCCATGTGGAATGATAAACCGATTGTTTTATATAAAAAAATATTTTCTTATTTTAACTTAATAATCAATCCTAAAACCTATTCTCCCCTCCCTTTTATTCTAAGAAAGATAGCGTCACCCATGAGCTGTTGATTTATCACCGTTGAGGATGAAAAGATTTCATTTTACATTATATCCTTCAAGGATATTCATGAAATTATTATTAATGTTGAAGAAATATTTTAAAATTAATTGTATAACCTTTTTCTTTTTCTAGAATTAAAATTCGTACATAATATTAATTAATAAAACAAAACAGTTTTTTGAGGTCGAAAACCGCAAAAAATCTAAACAATTATCATTAGCATTTTATCTAACGAATAATATTCATATATTGAGAAATAATAATATATAATAGAAATTAATCTTCTTGAAGTAAATTATGAACATATAATTTCAATTATTATTGTTATTCCAATTTTATATGATCTTCTATATATGTATACAAATGTACTGATCATAAAAACCAAGAAAAAAACACTCCTAAATGATAAAATTGAACACTGTCACTCATCAAAAATTTCCATAAACGAACATAATGAGTCAAATAAATGTAGAAAAGTTTCTTGATTTATTAATTAATTTATCTAATTTTTTTATCTAGGATATTAATATCAATAAATCATTCTTACATAACGTATCGGGATTCTCAAAACCAATTTCTATTACTTGGGTTATTCCTCTTTATTAATAAATTTAAGTGAGGATGTTCCATTAATTTTCCTCAAATATAATTTATTAATTTTACTTTTTATTTTCTCAGATATATATGTTTTTTTTTGTGAAAAAATGCAATGATTTTTCCAAAAATAACACTTCTTTCTAAAAACACATTTTTTGTTCTTTTGATATTATTTCTTATTCACTCAATATTGAAGATTCTTATACTATGTATGATATTACCATTTTATTTTGGGAACCCAAATGTTTATTCATAATATTATTATTTATGAAATTCTCATGAAACCCATTTTCATTCCATTGGTTATTTTATATCAATAATTTTTATATATTATATGTGGAATGCATGATTATGAAAATGTTATGATTTGAATGATGCAACCAATATTATATAATGATAAAATTCATTGGTAAATGTGTTTTATTTAATGATATAAGGACATATATTCATGAAAAATATGATATTTTTGTTCATAATGATGTTGTTTTAATTATTTACATACGTTATGTGTGGACATGATATTAGATTTGATCACAACTATGTGTGGTATTTGACAACAAAGATATGATTATTCATTTTTTTTCATTGTGAAATTCCATGCCATATTTAATGATTCATATCATGATAATGATGATGGTCCAATTATTATGTTAATTATTCTCACCCCATGTTATATTTATTCTTGTTATTATATATCATCTTATTGGGATTTTAGCTCAACCATTTATTTGATGTATATCCTCAAGTGATTATTTGTACTAAATAGAAAATGAGGGCCACTAATAATCTTGTGAAGAACGATTTAAATGAATGTTTATGTTTTATTATGTAAAATTTATGTAAGTCCCACGTTTCCCCTGACACTAAGCCTTTTGATCCAGGTATTGGAACATTTTTATGTTTTTTATCATTAAAATGATATAATAATCATGTATTAAAAGTGGTTTACTCTAATACCCCCAAGAAATCCTAAAATATTTACACACCATTGTCCAAAACAAAACTAATAGAATTACCAAAAGGGTAAAAATTACACCTCTCCCTAGAAAGAAACTATAACTTTTCATTTTTAAGACACAAATATAAAATTTAACATCTTAAGAAAAATGGACTTACATAACTTCCAAAACACTGAAGGAAATTTTACACAACCCTTTATATCAAACCCAAATGGTTAAATCCCATCCAGGGTAAACAATCATATAAGAACATTGAAAAAGGAGAAAACACTACAAAGATCATAACCATCAATGAAACTGAAATCATAACTCAGGACATCATCCAATAAAAATAAAATACCCAATTTACCATATATTTAAAATATATATTCAATATCACAAATAAGATATATATTTATATCAAATAATCCTTAAACATAGTAAAATTAAAAATCAAACTAAACATGTTCATCCTTCTGTATCCTTCATTATAATTACATATTTCCCATTTCAATAATTCTTATCAAATAATTCCTATTTCACATGGTATACCACATAATATCATCCACACACATATATTATAACAACACGATGTAGTAAAGGAGGTTACTAACCTGATATAATTTTCAAAGGCATCCCATTACTTTGTCTATAAAATCTATATAGTCAACATACACTATGAAAATAAACCATGGAATAATAATAATGATATTAAAAAATATAAATGTGTGAAATCAAGAAAATTAATATGGAAATAAATTCATGATAAAATTAATTCAATGAAAAATTAAATGTACGAATAAATATTAAGGAATCTAAGGCTTTATATAAGATTGAAAATTTGTATTTCAAAATTGCGGGATATCGGTTTCTATAGAAAAATAAAATATTTTATAAAGTGTACGAAATTCAGCTATATAATTTGATAAATTTAATAAAACACAATGAGTAAAATTTAAACAACAAAATTGCAATCATACTAGATATAATTTTTATGGAAATATGTTTTTCCTAATTTCACTGATCATTTCTTGAAGGTCCATAACATAAAAACTACTAGATTTTACACATGAATTTAAAAATATTAACAACATTTTTGTCTTATGTAATACTAGTTCTAGTTTAGATAATTTAATACTCATTGATGCCATCATGAATGTGTGAGATCAAATTATCAATCCTCAAAGATAGATTGAACTATTCTTGATCTTCCACTAGATTTCTCTCTTTAAGAATTTAGAGAGAGGGGTGGAGAATAGATATAATTTGAGAATTCACCTCACTCCCACTTTTTTGGTCTAAAAAATATTTAGAAATTAGGTTATAACTTCCATAAATTTCATTTATGAAATTACAAAAGCTTACCCTTCAAATAGAACCAAAAATGATATAAAAACCATAAAAACAAAGTAAAAATTTTAATAATATTTTATCACATGCCTATATCATCTAAAAGATGTTAAATTATAAAATATGAGTCATTAACATGAATTATTTATCCTAAATTATCAAGTAATCGTTGAATATTTAATATTTAATTTTCATTTTGAAATTTTTTTTCATTGTATTCATATTATAACTTATAAATGTAATACATAAATAAATTCTAAAGTTAACATTATATACTCAAATAATATTGAATTTATTTATATCCATTTCTATTTTTTAAACTCAAGTATTACCTAGACTGTAATGTAGGACCCACCATGTCTTAAACTATAATTCACTCGAATTGGCCAAGATTATGAATAAAATTTGTGGGTGACCCTATAGGACCTCATGTCAATATAAATGAGTGATACTCACAGATCAAGTATAATGACCAGTAATTTACATAAATTTATATTAATTAAAAATTTAATAATATTCATGGGAAGATATAATTAATCCACAATAGGACTGTATATGTATAGAGTCATTAGAAACTGGGAAACATAAGGAAATTTGTTCATAAAATATATACACTGTCTCCTGCTTATTACATCATAACAAGACTCCTTTTTGACATATATTACTTAATACCCTTTTTCATGACTTGGGGAAAAGAAACATATGAAAGGGTGATCTCAACTAATTAGTAAGGGTAAACAAGGGAGATATCAATAATATAATTATCATAGGACATAATAACATAACATTTTTAAATCATATCATGCATATAAAAGATCATCAAAACGTTTCCTGGGATAAATAATAAAAGTTTACTGTAATCCCAAAAGTCATAACATATGACATAAAATTTTGTGGCATTCACATAATAATATAAAATAATTTCATATTAGTCAAGTCTCATTGCCATGGCCATCATAGAAGAAAACTTCCATTACTGAATTGAGTTTACTCCTCATTCCAACCCTGTATTACTAAAATAGATTCACTTTCTATCCCAATCATGTATATATATTGAGATATAATTCTCTACCCAATGTATTTTGGGAAGATATAGGTTCCACCTATCTCAAAATGAAATCATTTTTACGTGTTCCACAAAAATATAGATCATTCATCATGGCATAACGTAAGGAACAACAATGTTTCCCTTAAATATCATTATGTCTAATCCATGCAAAATAAATGTATTATATAAAAAAAATTCCATCATAAAGAAAATAAAACCATAGTAATAATAGGTATAAAACATATCCCTATTTAAAGAATTTCATATTGGATGAAATATAATTTTGATAAAAAACTTGAAATTAATTCTTGAGGAAAATATCTGTTCTTCCTCAAAAACATTTTTTATCAAAGTGACATGAAATTTTAAAACAAAAGAACATAATTGAAAATAAACATCAAATATTGTAACGTAAAATTCCTATAAATAAGGTGTTATAAAAGTGTAAGAATATGTTTATGCCGTATAAGTTAAATGACATTATTCTCATACTTTTGTGGGAAGACTCAAAAAGTACATCTTACCAAAAATGACAAAATATTTCTTTCATACCATTTAATAAAAATTATCCAATGGGTAAAAAAAACATAAATAATTATAAAATTTTATAAATAATATTACATATTTAGGAAACAAGGAAGTGGGTGATAAATATACACTAGTAAATACATACTTATAAATAATATCAGATAATAATGAGATTGCAAAATTTTCCCTTACCTTAGGTTTTATTTCATTTTTATGTATCCAAACCTCCTGTATAATGATTTAAATAATTTCATTAAATTATTCTAGAATTTTAGTCATTTTTATTATATGATATATGATCATATTATCATCTGTATGTTAATAACATTATTAGTTATCCATTGGGTATTAACTCTCTTACGCATGTTTTGTCAGAGAAGTTCTTGTTCCTCTAATTAGGTTATAATTATATAATTTATAGAATCATATCTGTATAATATAAGTCATATTATTTCAGTAAATTCATTTATTCAATGTTTCATTAATTAAGACCATGTATAATGAATCACATCGCACCGTGGAGAAGGTATGACGTACGTAGATAGAAGTGATGATATAAATCAAAAAAATGTTGAATGGTATTAAAGTTGATGGTGTATAATATTTCATTATCAATATAATTTTATAATAATCATATATACTTATTAGATCCATCATTATACCCATCCAAGTATAGTGGTGGTGAAAAAATAGATTACACCACAACATGGAGACGGTATATCGTATGTACGCATGCGTGGTGATTTAGTTTTTCATAGGATAGACATAAGATGTAATATGGTTGTTTAATAATCATAATAACATCTCATTATATAAGTGATACTAGGTTTATTACTTTATAATGAAATAGCTCATGAAGGTGAAGTAGAAGAACGATGTTTGAAAGAATCAGTAGAAGAGATTACCTATTTTTCAACTTACTTCTGCTAAATATTCTTTTAGAGCATTAGAATTGGACTTTGAAGATGAAAGGAACCTCTATAATTTCACTAGGGATGTTGATAAGGGAAATTGCAGGGTACGGACAAGCTTTAAGTCACATAGTGTCATGGGAGAGGTGAGGGAGGAGGTTCCCTTTTATAATTAAGGTGAGGAGCATTTTTCGAAACCCCCAAAATATGAATTTATAATAAAATAATACCCCATAGAGAAACCTAAAAATATGACACAATTTTGATGATGAGAAAAGATAGGGTTGTAATCCCACAAAAAATAAATTTTTGACAAGTTTTCTATCAATTGACACTTATTTATTCAATTTAATATTTTTCTAGGGTAACAAATAATTTAGTATTAAAAGGGATAAATATTTACTTATTTGGTGTAAAGAAGACCATAAATAAATACATTAGAACATTTTACACCATATCATAATTTATATATATTTTTAAAAAATGTATTATGATTTTTAAATAATTTAATGAAATATTATTATGATAAATAATCAATAGTTTCAATTTTGACACTATCCAATTCATTAATTTCTAAAAATATTATGTTAATAAGTTAACTTCAGACAAACTATTTTATAGTATTCTTAAGAGGTAAAGGTATTATATAAAATTAATGAGACATGTTAATTTGATGAAATTATATTTAATTTAATATTTATAATAACTTTTATTTTTTATCTCTATTAATAAAATAATAACTACCACATTATTGTGTAATTATTTAATATTCTTATATTTTGAATAAAAATTAAACATATAATACTATGATGTAAATAATATGTTAGATTTCAGTATAATATTTATTGTCCAATTTATCTTCTGGAAAAACTAATATTTAAAATGGTATACTTAATAAATTATGAATGTAAAAACATCATTATCACTTTAAATAAAATAATATGAGTGTCTTAATCTCATATATAAGGCTCAAATTGTCAATAATTCGACCCATAAATGATTATGGTCGATATATACTAGACCAATAAGATTTTTTCAATTTTTTGTGTCTTTTAATGGATATTATAATTTTAATAAAAAAAATATTATTACTTTTTCATCAACAAAATTATTTGTTCATCATTAATGTAAAATCTATTAAGATAATTATATATTTCCTAAAAATTGAAAATAAATTATTATGAATAATAAAAATATCGTAAATTTTAAAATTATTATTTATAGTCAAATTTATCTATTTTATATCTTTATAAAAAAAAGATTTAGTTATTAATATTTGAGTGATACATATTTAACTATTCATTATATAAAATAAATTAAACGTCCTAATATCTACCAATGTGGATTAAAATGAATACCATTTAGTGACAAGGATAATTTAGGTCGAAACACACTCATAAAATGATATTAAGACAAGTGTTAGGGTAATTTTATAATAACATTCTTACCCTTAATTACCATATTTACCCTTTTACCGTATTAATAAAAATTATTGATGTTACTATTCATAATGCCCAAAAATAAAATGAAGATATTTACATAATATTGACCTAGTTATTCTAACTATAGAATCCATTTTTCATAATTAAATACACCTAAGTTATAGTAATTAATTTAAAATAATTCCCATTGTTCGAAAAGGGGAACGAGTCTTATAAGTTAAAACATTACAAAATATTCAATTATTTTTATATCTTAATTCAATGTAAAATTAATAATAATGACATAAATTACATTGAATGATGAAAATATATTCTATTTAATCTTTAAAACCATTCAATATTACAATTTTACCATATAAATTATTTTTATGAAAATTATTTAAATTTAAATTTATTGTATTTTTTTACTATTTAAAAAATTTGAGTGTTATTAGAAAAGAAATTAAATTTCATCCAATGTAAAATTTTATATTTTGATTCCAAATATGTTTTTCATGTTGTCATATAAAAATTATCGTTTTGCCAACATCTTAATTTAAAAGCGTGTCACCAATAAAAGGCGGAAAATTATCCTTTTGAAAAATATATGTTTTTATACATCAAATAGGGTTTATTCATACCTTATGTAAAAAATATATGTTGGATGAATACCAAAAATATTTATTAAGTATATAACATATATATTTTATTAATTTACATATTCAAATATATAATTTAATTATATTTTTCAAAAATAGTTGGTAGAGAAAGTCATCACCATAAATTTTCATAATTTAGTTATATATTTTTTCTGTTAACCTAGTATTTAGGTTAAAATGACCATTTTATAACAAGGGAATATCAATTTTTGTTTAAACTCATAATTGAATGAAATGAATCCTTTTTTGGAATTAAAATTATTTAAAGAAAATATTTCATAAAAACATGAGGGTGTTACACCAAGAGTGGAGTCCATCTACCCATCTGGTACCCGAAGAAGATGAAGTTTAGTTATATAATCAATAACATCATATGAACCCACACCATATAAAATAATCTCTATGTCTTATAAAATATCATAATTTATAATGAAAAATTAATGTTATCATCCTTTCATACTTTATTTATTCATGAAAATTCATGGCAGACTTACCCTCAATCACCATGATCGTGGATTTAATTTTGATATGTTCATCATGGCAAATTGGGATTGAGATATCTCTTCCTTTAATATGGGAATATTTGTTATTATTTTCAACTGATGACATACCATCAATGTAACACAAAATATAAGTTACCTCAAACAGACATAATTGTCATTATTTTCATATTGAATCAAATTGGGCGATCAAATGGTGTGCATTAACAAAGACATCATGTTAAGTCACCAATTCATATGTTCAAAAATATGAACACCCAATGGCTCCTAAGATATGAGTTGTTTCTCTTTATGGGGTAATCCTCATGATCTATTCTACCAGAGACCACATTTTGCATACATTACAAGGAAAAGTATCAATGCTTATGATCCCCCAACACCTAATAGTCAAATATCATTTGTATCCAGTTGATTTCAAATATCTAAAGTATAAGACATATGTTTAAGTTTAATGTCAATGTATATTGATATTCTCATTATATTTGTGAAATTCTATAACCTTTTTATATGAAAAATAATCTATAGACATTACCATGTAAATAGTCGATATAGAAGCTTTAACACCATTTTTTCTTGTATAAATATTACATAACTCTCTCTATATGTGATTTGGTAATTGAAATTTACCTTTAAATCTATGTTTATGAAATCCAATTTTACAACAATCCCACAAACTCTAAATCAAACTTGCTGACAATCAAATAGTAATCTCTCACATGATATGATTATGCTTCTACAGATTTATGTATATAGTCACCAGAAATACCATGTTTTCTTATATGGATAGACCAATTTCTATAACATAACCTCCTTGAGTAAAAATATCAATGATATAATATCCCCAAGTATACACCGTTTTTCTTCTATCATAATCTTAATATACTATGATATGATTCTAAGAACTACCACAAACCATCATATATTTTATATCACTTTAGTTGCATCAGAAGTAGTTACGCACACAAAACATATTATAGATATGTCCAAAATATGCTTAAATGATCTTCTTATTTGTTATTTCGTTATCATAACTATGATATTAGATCAAATTGATCAAAATGAAAACTCATTTTTATCCATGTTTTAACTAGTCTTCCATCCTCTCCTAGTACTAGGTACATATCCCTTGTACTTTCTCAATTACTATAACATACCTAAGAAAACATTTCAAGAGGTTCTTATATATTTTCCTTATATTTTTCTACAATATTTTATGTATTGAAAATATCATATATAGTACATAACATGAAATAAGTGTTGGAACAATTTTTGATGAATATGGAATCCAAAAAAAATTAGACTCGTTTTTTATCTTATACATATGTTTTTGGTGAGATTTATTCAATTTTACATTAGAAAAAATTATTTTTCATATTATTACACCTTGATTTTTTAAAATCATTGTTAGTATATATACTTTTACATAGTCTTGAGAACCATTATATACACATCAGTAAAAATTATTTCCTAGAATATTGATTTCTAAATCAAGTTAATCCATTGAGTTTTTATTCCAACATTGTTCTGAATAATTTTAATAATAATGAATATTTATAGTATGTAGTTAACATATTTTTTACTTAAAAACTATTGTTTTCCTTGTAACCTAACTTAGAATCCTGGAATACTTTAATTCCAATTTATTATTCGATAATCATTATTCCTACATTAATCCTTAAATGGATCTCTAAAAAATGTATTCTTTATTGGAAATATTTAGTATCCCAAAATTTTTTATGGTTTCATAAAATATAAAATATTAAAATAATTGTTTCTATTTTATCAGACATCATTACATGTGTTGGTGATCACCCACATGGTGAGATAAAATGTTTGAAAAAGAAATGGGTAGTCTACCCTTCTAATCTTTCAAAATACATGTCGTGGTTAGATGATTTCAATCTGAGTTCACCATTTTTGTTTCTTAGAAAGAGATATGGGTTACTATACCTAATGATTTAACATAGGGGGTTAAACGACTATAAAATAATTCACAATAGGTTCACCATTCATGTTATTCGTTCATAGAAACTCCAAATGGTTAATATAACCAAAACAGTATAAATGATTTCTTTCCAAAGGTGGGTGGTCAATTGGTGTTTCAGACCAAATTTCACTTACAAACACTAATTGGTCAATAGGATGGTGGTTCAGGCTAATATCAACTAATGGGGTTCCTACTCTAGGAAACTCTTATTGACTTAATATATTTGTGTGAGTCTATTACTAATCCTAAAAAAACTAATTATCTTAACAGAATAATCATGTTTTGGATCCCTCTATATAAAATGGGAGGTTTATTAATGATTCCATCCATATGTATAAGAGGATCTTCATATTTTTTCCATTAATGGGTAGAATCTTATATATTGAATCCATATGAATGGGTTCTTTGGTGTTTCTTTCATACAGGGAGGTGGTTAAAATTTTTTAGGATGGTATTTGGCCTTTGTAATACATCCTTTGTATCCTACTTATAACAGGAATCCAAAACCATATAGTTCGTTAAACCCAGGAAATTTAACATCACAAATAAATAAAACACAAAAGGTAATTAATAACCATGTACATGATCTCTATCCTCATGTAGGCGCCCTAAGTATCCTTTTCATAATAATAATAGGAGTTTTCATATTTAGATCATGTCCTTGGGCCTTACCCAAATGTATAATCCCCAATAAAAGAGTAATTATTTCATTAAACTGACTAAAGAATACACACTGATGTTTCATTGAATGTTGGATACTCAATATGTGAATTATATTACCATTGTAACTCCATAATCCCACATGTTCCATGCGCAGTTTGACAAATAAGGGATAATAAGTAATTAGTCTCAAAACATATATATGTAGGACTTATGTTCCAGTAAAACCCCTTGATGATTAATATGAAGAATGGTCCTTTCAATGTAATCCTATATATACTAGTGTTAGGAATTAGAGGCTTAAAAGTTCAGTTATCTTCCCAGTCCACCTATGGATAAGAAAAGATGATCAGTCCATGGGAGGGATTGGGTCCCAATGGTTGTAATCTTAGAGACATAGGGAGACTTACACTAAAGTGGATACCATGTTGAAGATGGGAATTATAAAGGATTCCTATGTATATGGGTTATATAAGGACGAAAAATTCATGTAGTTTAGTTTAATGCTTAATCAGCCAGTGGAAGAGGGAGAAAGAGCATCCCATGGGAGAGATTGGGTCCGAATGGTTGAAATGTCAGATACAAGGCGTAACATTTCACTGATGTTTCTGTTTATTTTATAATCATCCTTATAAAGGAGTTTGTGGTATTCTCTTTATATAAGAAATAAGATTAATCTTAGTAAAGTGGGTCAAGGATTACACACTAAGGTTTCCTTAACCTGCATGCTGGATAGGGTTATCATGTCTCAAGATGTCTATTTGACATTAACTAATTATTTTTGTCAAAATTATGAGGATCTTAGGACATTTATGATGAACATTTCATGGTCACAACTGACTTTTTTGGAGGATACAACATGTTCTGGAAGAGTATGTATGACGAAAATTGCATGCTCAGGCTGACATGCCCATAGATTATCACATGACATGAATAATGTTTCTGAAGGACATTGAATGATCCGAGTTGGAATAACAATGAGTTGTCATGATACCGAGTTGACATGTCCCAGTATCATCGGAAAACCTATATAACATGCTTGGAGGGTGCCATGAAATCTCGTTAGTCATCCTAGAGGGTTTGGAGAGACCTAGATGAAAAAATTTGGTGTCACCATATAATTTGGGAAACATGCCTAAAAATATTTCAAGAACTATATGGGGAGACTAGATAGAATTTCAAAACTCATGTGGCATGATTGAAGGGAATCATGTGACATTCTTAATGTGTTTGGATGACATCTCATGATCCAAATGGTATGTTGAGGGAACATCACAGGACTTTGGAGACAATCCCTAGTGCATTAACATGATCTAGAAGAGTCATGTGAAACACATGAAGATTAGTGTATATGTTATTTTCATAAGTATCCCATATTTTTGGCCTTATTCCATCATTTATTTCATATGTGCCTTATCATTGTTTGGTGTTTTCTTATTTTAGGTTTTGTGTGACAGGATGATGTCTGAGATTTTTTTGGCATAATCCGGTTTAACAAGGTATAATTTCTTCATGTGATTTATGATTGATCACTTGAAGAACATACACATTCCTTGTGATACCTTAGGTCATTCCTATTATTTTCTACCATTATAAAATACCATGAAATAATGTGATCTTCTACTATGAGAAGTCCACTCCAGATCTTCTATGCATGTTGGATCATGGAAATGTGCCTTTTGTGCTAAGGGGATGGGTTTTATATGCCTCTCCACCATGGTTATATGTTTCCATGATTTGTGTGTATCATAAATATTCAGGATGGAGTTAGTGGTGGGATTTTTTGTCATGTTTTCTCTTAATAATCATCCACATGTCATCCATGGGGAATCACATGATTTTTAATGACCACAAGACCATCTCATCAGTACCCCATATATTATAATTTGGGGGATCAGTCTTGTGGACATTCCATGAAGATTCTATAAGTCCTAAATGACATGTATAGGGACCTTCACAATACCAATATTTCAATTGAAAGGATTTATTATGATATGAGATTCTTTTTCTGGGTCCTTCCCTAAGACAAATGTGGTTTTCCAAGGGGCATTCATGCGATTATTTTTTTCATTCCATGGTATGTTGTGGGATCTTTTGGGATTTTCAGGGGGGTTGAATGATCAATTGTGATCTACTAGGGAATTTAATGTCATTCTTATAAAGTCAGTTTATCTTCCCCTCGTAAGAAGCTCATGTCATTCCCCTTTTTAATTTCACCATTTATTTTATAAGTGATGGGGAAATCCAAAGTTTATATGAGTGTGGTTGAATATGATAACACTCCCCATCATTGATGTATCATGTGACCAATAAAATGTCTTTTGGTGATGCATAACCATTATCATGGAAAATAATTCTATTTTTCTTTGGATATGGAGGGGATCACAGGACAACCAGGACATGCTTGAATCCCCTCATCTGATGAGGGTGTCATGTCATTAGGCTCTTTAAAAGAAATGTGAACATGTCTTTAGGGCTTCCACAATGTGTTGTGAACCAAAAGGGTATGTCACATGAAGGTATAAAAATGAGAAAGTATTCCACCTTGTTCATTTTTTTCACATTATTTTATAAGGTTTTGCTGATGGATGTTAGGAACCTACCAGTGGACAAGTAAAATGAATTGGGGGTTCCCATGTAGTAGCCACCACATATTCATTGAATGTCTTAGATTCATTCACAAGGACAATTATTTTTTTAAAAGGGGATCCACATTATCTATAATAGGTCGTGATTGTCACATGACCCTTTCAAACGACCTACCAAACATCATGTGATCTCTTATACTAGACACATTTAATTTTTTTTATTTGCAAAGAAAATAATACCCATGTTTTGGGTATTTCATAACTTATGAATTTTCTTATTCTCATTTGAGTAGAATCAAAATATTCCCCCAACCTCCTCATGAGGAACACCCACATGGGTAAGGACACTATTTTGAGGAAATAAATGGACACCAAAGTCTTTAGGTTATCACCAATCAGTTTCTTGGAAAACATTTGGTCCTTCGAGTGAGCATTGGAATTTCATATAATTTCCCATTAATAGATGAATAGAAGGATGCTTAGTAAGCAGATACCCAACTCTCAAATCTCTTATGACCATTATCTTTTGTGTGATCTCCTTGCAATATCTTATATGAGAACCAATCAAAAGACCTATTTGCAATGCCTTTTTATAAGATTTGATCCTAAGATCTATTTTGCAAGGATAATTCAAGGGAACTATTTTGTGAGTTATATTTTACCTCATAAATTGTTCAAATTAATCATGAATCCATAATAAAAAACTGACTAACCCTTGGACAAATAGTTTCATGGTCATCTTTGAAGGTTTCACAGGATCTTCATTCTTATTCACATGATCACTCAAATATAATGCGGATCATGATACCATGTTATGTTTATGAGATCACAAGTCTTGTGAAGGTACTTTTGGTCATGAGTTGTCCTAGGTTTATGAAATCTGGAAGACCACCATGTTCCTGGTCATTAATGAGTTTTATATGTGACTGAAAATCCCCTAATGATTCATGCGATGTGCATGCACCTGCTAGAATTATTCTTTTCTTTTTATAGGCTATTTACTTGTCTGATATATACTTATTTTTTTTTTTTCATAAATCATCTATATCTCTTTATTGGTATTATGATTTATCTAAATTGAGAACCATGATTCATAGGAACCATATTGATTACCATATATACCTCGCACATTCCGATAATGAGGTTCTAAAAAGGATTTTATTGTCCGATCTCCAAAACAGTCCTTTGTGACACCACATTCCACTGTAAGGGTTTTTATTACTGAATGAATTTTCCATTCCTTATTTGGGCTACAACCTCCTATTATAATAGGTGTCAACATTACCAAAATAGATCTCGATCGACCGCTATACACCCCCACAATTTCTCTAATCGACAGGTTCACGTCATCATCAATTCATATTTGGTTTTGTTTGATGCTAGAGAGAATACCTCCTAGGGATACCCCATGGGGGTAAAAATCCTTATGAGGTGTAGGCTAGTGGGTTTTATGTACATGTTCTTTAATGGGTGTTTTTTTCTTGGTTGGGGATGCTCCCATGTGAATCCAAGTCTGCATGCTAGTGATGGAAGCTAGATTAGGAGTGGGACAAACTCTCAATATATATATACTAATTATTTCACACCTATACCAACTTATGGGTAACATTCAAAAGGGTAAAATTACTCATTGGTGATGTGGTCCTTTATTGTTAGTAATTAGCTGGATAGGTGATCAATTCCATTCTTAAATATACTAAAACTCTACCAAGATCTCATGTACTTTGTTTCATAATAGGATATTGGTCATCTCTGTGGTTGAAGAAAGACATTTAGGCTATTTCGAGGTTGCTAATATATTGATATGATCTTGTAGAATTTATTTGAAACACTATCGTGCATATATAGGGACAGTTATTGATAATAGTGGTTATTTTCATTGATGAAGGGTCGTACAAGATCTCTCTTCAGGATGTAGTCTTTGTGGTTAGGATATATGAGGTGATTATTTGTGAGCCATATACCCCTTATTGGGTTTCTATATAGTTTGGCTGTATCCAAAGGGTTTATAACCTCCCCTCATCTAGCGTACAGGGAGAACATTATACCACAGACATCCACCATTTTTTATGGTGTTGGTGTAGGAGGATACTGATGTAAAGATTATCCTTATGAATATTGGAACTTTTTTCTTCATCGCTTATGATTAGGCCAAGGATTGGGTAGAATCCTAACTGGGTGGTGTGTGGATTATACTAGTTCATTGTGTTGGAAGTCCATTTTCCTCACCAACCCCCTATTTGTAGTGTTGATAGATCTAATTAATGATATGGGATAACCTTCTTATAAAAGTGGTAATTCTAGAAATGACCTTCCAATAAATTTAGAATAATACTTTTATGAAGCTATCCCTACGACATGAGAAACCGAATGTACCTATGTTGAGAGAAGAATATATAAGTATTCTTCTATGACTTCCTTGTAATTTCATCTAGTTTTCCCACTCCTAACTAAAAGTTCCCAGTCGAAGTAATGTATCACTAAGAGGGGGAGGGGGTGAATCAATGATAATATTTTTCTTTTATGTTTCTTTTAAGTTGAAACAACCTTATCCTCTTATTATAGATTTCACATACTTGCTGAAAACAAACAAAACAAACATCCACATGAACACAAATATTTACAAGGTTAGATATTAAATAAGAATAGATATATCCTTACCATGGTTTTAAAATGATCAAAAACCATAAAATACACTAATAAAATTATCCTTGGATTACAATGAGTTGGAAGTATCCTTACAGTCATGTTTCACTATGAAACAATAAAACTAGTGTATGTGCATCCTCTTAGCACAATAAGGTATTACAATTGTTTTGTAACAACTCACATTACTTGCATTTCTTTTAAATTGAATAAATGTATAAAAAATTTAAAACAATTCATCAATTACTTACCCAAAATAAAGGTAAAAACCACATGAACTTTGCTAAGAAACACTGACTCCGATCTTGTCTCAGTTTGATTCCTTCGAGTCCAATTCTCTCAAAACAATACCCCTAGTACAATTTTTTGATAGACTAAAATAGAGATGAATATCCACCACTTAAATTCTCCAATAAAATTGTAAATCCAAATATAATAAAAATGAATCATCACCACCCAAAATAGTTGTCAATCTAGACAGAATTGATCTCTTCTTCACTCAAGGAACATGAAGATTCTCTCTCTTATATAGTGAGCAGTTGAAGTCACCACTAAGTACAATATACTTGTTTCCATTTTATAGGTGACCCAAAACATGTTTAGGGAGGAATCCCAAAACACATTCCCTCTCACTTAAATTCACCCAAATTTGAATTTTTTGTAAAATCTCAGAGAAATTATGACTTCATCAATACTTATCAATTCTTTTCGAAACTTCTAGAATCTTTATATCTTATAGAATCCTATTTAAAATCTTAATAAGATTAAAAATGATCAGAAAAACATGGGTATGATCATTTGAATCTGATTATTTCATGCTGATTTCTTCCAAAAAATTCTTGATACGATACCAATAGAACGTGTTTGAAGAAATGAACTTTTGTACTTGAGATTCAATCACTCTTTTAAATGAATGCCTCCCCCTTGAATATTCATTCATCAATAAACACTTTATTTTATTTTCTCTTGACCGACTTGAGGAAAATAGATCATCACATTTAAAACCTATGCTTTAATCATGAATTCCATCATCACATTGAATTCATTGAGGAGAATCTTTAGAATCATCTGAATTTAATTGGAATGTATTGTAACATTTCATTCATTACTTATTCTTTCTTTTCATCTCAACATAAGAATGGTTCTTTTTAATACAAATATTCTAGATACAGTCATCTTGAATACGATCATTCTGGATATGATCTTTTTTGGTTATGACCATTCTAGTTATAATTTCGTGTTATGATCATTCTGATTATGATCATTCTGGTTATGATTGTTGGGTACGATCATTCTAGTTACGAGCATTCTAGATATGATTTCTAATTATGATCATTCTGGTTACAATTTCACGGTATGATCATCCTCATTATAATCATTCTAGTTATGATTTCTGGGTATGAACAAATACAATCTAATAATGATGATCTTCCTAGATACAATATAATCTGAAAACAATGATCTACCTGAATATGATACAATACTTTCTGAATATGATTCCTTTTTTAACGTGATTACCACTTATCTTTAACACATATATAATCAATTAAAATATGAATATGATTCATTCTCAATCCACACCATATATTTCAATTTATTCTACCAAAATAAAATTTAAAAAAAACAATCAGTATCTCATCTTCTATCAGAACCACTTCGATCAACACTGCATTTCCCATCAGCATCGCCCTTTTCATTGATACCTCAGTTTCCTTCGAAACCACATTCATCCACACCACCATTCCATTAGTACCACTTTCATAAGCACCACCTTTCCATTTTTACCTCTTCGATTGTTTTTGAAACACAATCAGCACTGCCTCCTCAACCTGGATAAGATTATTTTATGATTTTTTAAAAACAATCGGTACTACTTCCTTCTCTCTTCCATCCAAATACGATAAATCTAATTATGATTATTTTCTTAATTTTTTGAAAATCAATCAAAATAACATTATTTTTTGATTGGAATCATATCTTTCACTACCCCTTTCTTTTATCAAGCTTGCATCAAAAGTTATTAATACAACTCATGATTTATATGAAATACAAACCAAAAAAGCATCGTCATAATTGAAATAAAAGTTTCACATTAGTTCCAGTGTGAAACTATTGACAATTTGCTTCCAACCTGATACATTTTCCTAGGAAAACAATTCTTCATGAAGCTGATAAATTCGTTCAAGAAAACAAAGCCTCATAACATTTTTTTCCAAAATAAAGTTTGGTGATTTTTTTTCTTCAAACCCAATCTAGACTACAAAATAAAACTATTTAAACCTTCAACACCTTCATCATCATCTTGGTAACAACAATCTCTCACTTTGGATTTTGTTTTCAACCATGTTTCATAAATCACTGAACTTTGTAACCTCAAGAAGTGGATTACATATAAACAATTCTAAGCCTATGTGAGATAACTCATTATAGGAAACAAGAATCATTAATAACAAAACCATGCTATCCCAAAAAGGTAATCCTGATAACCTCTTTATTTTCTATTTTTTTCTTCATTTTCCCAACAAAAAAATTCAATTTCTTTTCCTACAATCACTCCAACAAATATTTATAATAGTTCACACACTAGAAAATGCTGAACTCACAACTTACTCACAACTTTGTCATTTGTGCAATAGATTTATGAAACAAAACAATTATCCCCCTTGAAAAAACAATACAATGGTAATATGAGAGAGAGGAAAATTACATATACCTCTACCATAAAGAGGAAGAGTTTGGAAACCCATATTCATCCTCATTTTTTAGTACGATTCCTTCGATAAAAGATTTTTGAAAATATCAGCAACTTGTTCTGATGTTACAAGATACTCCAATTTCAATTCATTCATCTCCATATTCTCTTTGTTGAAATGAAATTTTAATTCAATAGGTTTTGAACAAGAATTTCACACAATATTTATTGTGGGAGTGAATTTACTTTGATTGTCGCAACCCAATAGCAAGGGTAAGTTCACTTCAATAAGAAAATCTTCCAATTTGGTTTTCATCCACATTAGTTAGGTAGTGTCTTTAGTAGTAGCAACATACTTAGTTTCATCTATACAGAGAGTTACAGATTTTTGTTTCTTTGAATTCTAACTTACACAATTATTTACAAAAAAATAATACACTACCAGATGTAGATCTTATATCATCAACATTTGTTTCTCAATCTGCATCAAAATACCAACATAAATCATTACAATCTTAGTTGAAATACTGGATTCTGAATTTTTTGTGCCTTGGATGTATCTGAGAAATATTTTTCCCGAAATAATATGTGATTATCTTGGAGCACTCTGAAATCTTACACATAAGTTAGTAGTAGAAAAAATTTCGGGTCTTAAGGCAGTCGAATACAATAGACTTCCAATCAACATTCAATACACATTCTGACCCACTTCATTTTCATATTCATCTTTACTCATCTTTGTTCCTACTAAAATGGGTGTGGAAATAGGTTTCAAATTTTCTTTGACAAACCACTTGAGTAGTTATTATGCATACATTTCATGGGAGAGGAAAATGTATTGTTTCTTTTGCAAGAATTTCAACCCAATAAAGTATTTAATTTCTCCTAGTATAGACATTTCAAATATATTCTTAATTTCGTTAGAAAATATTTCACATCTTCATTCAACATTCCCAACAAAGATAATATCATCAACATAAAAAATTAAAATAATGGAATACTATTGACCTTATTTGAAGTAATGATTAATATCCACTCTTTGTATGTTAATATTCATCTTTCATAAGCATTTATCCAATTTGGAATTTCAAGCCCTCAAAGCTTGTTAGAGTCCATACAATTCCTTTTTCAATATTCACACATAACCTTCATCTTTTCTAATAACATAGCCACATGTGGAATCTATATAAAACTCTTCTTCAAGATCACCATTTTAGAATGTAGATTTAACATCTATTCGAAAGATATTGTAGCCTCGTTGTATAGAAATAGTAAGAAATTTTTTGATTTTTTCAATTCTTTATTCGAGATAAAAGGTTTCATCAAAATCAATACCCTCAATCTATGAATACCCTTTTCAAACCTATATTTCATTGTTTATTATAACATTAAATTTTTCAATCATCTTGTTTCAAAAAACCAATTTTGTTCGAATTATGTTTTTGCTTTCAGGATTGGGTATGAGTTCCCATGTATTATTATTTTCAATATGATCCAATTCTACACTCATGGATTGAACCCATTTTGTATGCTCAAAAGCTTCTTTCACATCATTCGGTACCACTTTTGAATCCTAAGAAGTGTGTGTAATGAAATTGGTTGTTCTTTATGATTGAACCTTCTAGTGTTGATCAACAATTACATTCTGTGCTTCCACATGTTTCATTATCTGTGGATAATTTTTTTGACTGTCTTCCTCACCACTAGAAATAACTGAATCAGATTCTTCACCTTTATTAGGATTACATTTTTTGTATGCTTATCAGAATTATCATATCCAACATACTCAAGGTCATTATCTTCTTAGAAATTTTTATCTTTCTCAACGATTTCAATAACTATTACATCAATTGAATAAAAAATTATTCCTATTTCTTTTTTGAAGAATCTATATCCTCTTCCTTCTAAAGTGTAGCCGAGAAAGATTCCATCCTCGCATTTTGGATCAAACTTTCCATAGTTTCCACCTTTCTTCTTTATAATACAAGGACTCTGGAAAACACTAAGTACATCAAACAAGGAGTTTTTCTATAAAAAAATTCTAATGGTGTCATACATGATTGATCCCCACAGAAAAAAAAAGGGTTGGACTATAAACAATAGTAATTGTGGATTTCCACCAAAAGTAATGAGAAAGGCCATTCTCAAGTAACATGGTTCTACCCATTTCCACCAGGCTCTTATTCTTTATTTCAGTTGCACCATTTTGTTAGCGATTTTATGGAGAGATATAATAATACCAAATTCCATTCTTCTCAAGATAGTCTTCAAACACTTCACTTCTATATTCACAAACATTATAAACATTTTCAAAGAATTTGATTTGTGTTTCATGTACATAACACAATTAATTTGGGTAAAATTGACAATTATAGTAATGAATTACTTATATATATGTATTGATTTTTTTCTCATTGGACCACATATATCGGAATGGATCTTCTTCAAGGGTTGTTCTGAAAAAAAATCAAATTTTTTATGCACAGCATTTGTAATTCCTTATTTTCTAGAAGATATCGAATCACCAATCTCCTATTCCTGCAAAATTAGTAATGTATCTAACACTTCATCTTTTAGATAACTTTATCATGTTTCTAGGAAACATATATCCAAGACTTTTATGCCATAACTAATTCTCTTCCACCATGCTCATGTAACAATATATTTGTGAATCACCAACGTGAAACAAATTTCATTTTGTACGTTGGCCTATTGTAACAATTTTTCCATCTTATTCACTCAATAAAACTAACCCATATTTCTTGAATATAACATTATTAACCTCATAACACAATTGGGAGACAATTAGAAGGTTGTGTTTCAGCCCATCAACATACAATATTTTCTTACATTTCATATTTTATTTTCCAATAATGAATGACCAAAGACCTTTGATTTTCAATGATTTATCATTTCCAAATGTCGTGTGTGTTCATTATAATCCTTTACATCCTTTAATAATTTAATGTATCCTGTCATCTAATAATAACACCCACAATCAAGTATCTAGGGGAGTTATCATTTCATGGATTCTAATGTAGTTTCAACAACAAGGGCATTTTCTCCATTATTTTTATTCTTCACATTCTACTTTTTAGACTTGAGTTTCTTTTGCTAATTCGGTAACAAAACAAGACAACCTTTTTCAAGGTGTTTAGGTTGTTCACATATTTTACAAATAGTTTCCAATGGTTGGAAGCTTTTTTCAATCTTCACATTAGTCTTTTCAGATTTCTTCAAGACAGCCTTCTCATTTTTCTTTCTTTGAGGAGATTGACTCCCCCTAAATCTCTTCTTTTCATATAATGTGGGATAATAGTAATGTTTTTTATTGACCCAACTATTATATTCTATGTACCCAAATCCCCAAAATACTATAAATACCCATAGAAAGTGTATTTGTCTCACAAACCTCCACACTGATCAGAATTGTTAACGAATTTATCAACCATCTTATTTTCACATTAAATTGTATTCTTCTTCTGTTTTTCACCCTTTATTGTATCAAAGGTATTTGGGACTTTTTTTATCCAAGAATTTTTAAAACATTTTCGGATTTCAATTTTCATATGACGTCAGAACTCCCTGCATTCTTCTTTGTAGAAACATCTTTATTCCTCTTCTCACTCTTTGTAGGTATCTTTTGTTGAAACTTAAAATGTTTCTCATTACGAAAACATTCAACATCTTCGGTGATAGAGTTCTGGAAACATAGACTTTTAAATTTAGCTTCAGAGAATTTTTCTTGGAAATGTTCCACCTCTTCTTCTTTCACTTTCATCTATACCTCTAAATACTCATTAAAATTCTTTTCTTCTTCAAGAGACTTCTTCATGTCATCAATAACTTTAACTATATTTTCTTTCTCAACAGAAAAACCTTATTGGTTTGTTGAGAATTCCTCATCCAACCATTTTTTCCTTTTCAATCCTACTACTATAAGAAAATGACCATTTCACAACCGTTTTCTTTTGGAAATGGTGGCTGATTAAACTTCCACTATATGATTCTTCGGTGGTTTCAAAAAACTACCGCTAAAGTGTGTATTGGCATACAATACGTGGCATGAACCTAGATTTAGTGGTTTTTTATGGTAACAGTTGTAGTGGGTGCATTTAGCGGTGGGTTTTATGGTTTTAGCAGCGGTTTTCCCAGTGAAAGTGTTTTTTAGTGGCGGTTATAACCACAAATAAAAGAAAAATCAGTTTCTCCAGGAAATACTACTCTTAAAACCAACTTAACCGCCAGAAAATAATAAATAAATATGAAAACTGTGTTGCGGAAGTTAATACCTCCGCTAATTTATTTTCGTTGCGGAGATTATAACCATCACGCATAGAAAAATAACATAATTGTAGTGGTAGTTAAAACTACTGCTAAATATATTTTTTTTTGCAGAGGTTAAAACTGTGGCTAAAGCCAAATTAACAAAAAAAAGCAACTGATGCTGCAGGTCCATTACCAATGCCCTAAAAAAGAACAATTCCAATGGATATAACATATAACTTGAATATGGTACTACGATATTTGAGATGAGAGGATCTATATATGAGTATTAAATGATGAGGCTAATTCCACCTAATGATTTATAAATATGTTATTGTGTGTATTGAGTCAAGGGAATAGAAAAAATGAGAGTTATAGGTTTTCATAGAAAGTACACTGACATATCTTACCACATCACCATGAGGATTCACAATTGCCTCCACTATCACTTCCTCCTATAAATGCGCTACATCGAATAAGAAAGACACAACCAAAAGCCACATTTCATTTTTATTTTGAATCCATCCAATTTACAGATTTTATAATTACCAGCCGTATTCATCAACACAAACATTAATTTATTATTTAAATATGATCACTTTAACCACACTTCACACATTAGTTATATGAGTTCATTAATCATTCCATACCATTATATTTCATTACCCATGTTAATATATGAGATTGTTCTATAGTTATCGAGAAACTGCACAACAAAACATGCAATAAAACGTCCATCCATTCCAAAAAAAATCACTTCATAACCACCCCACATCAACACCACTATACATCATAACCACAACACATCACAAACACCCCACATCACAACCAATCCCATCACAACCACACCACATCACCACCACCACACATCATAACCACTACACATCGCAACCACCAAGCTTAATTTAGTTTCAATAAGGGTTTTTATCATAATTACTAAATTATTATGAAATGTATTCACACAAAAATAAAATATTGTTTGAGAAACCAATTTAATAGTTAGACATATATTCTTATTTGTTTTAATATGCGGTGAGGGTATACAAACTTACATAGAAATTTTAAAAAAAACTAAAACAAGACACTATATCAAAATAACTATAATTGAAAAACCATGTAAGTGTGGACATATAAGAATAAATGACAAGAATAATTTAAAATTACGTGATTTCTCCCTTCTCCTTAAAATTCAATTAATCATGTTTATTATCATTATTAAGATGATATGTACGATTTACATAAAGAAATATAAAAGAATCATATTTCCAAATGTATATATAAAGAAGGGGAGATGAAGGATCCCCAACCTTGACTGAATCTTCAAAGAGAAATGAAAAATAACTAAGGATAAAACACCAATAATCTCAAGTGAATCACTATTGAATCCAATGAATAATAAGGCTCTATACAAAAGCTACCCAAATAAGAGGAGAATTACCACCATAATGAACTCTAGAATATAATAGAAAAATAATAAAGGAGTAATGGGGAAAGTGAGGGATACCATGAATCAAATAACTTCAATCTAAATGATCTAATATGATCCAAGTGGTTTGGAACACCAAGGGTGGTGACTGGGGATGTGGAGGATGAGTAAGGGTCAACCATGAATTGAGGGAATGTCTAAAATTCAAAACAAGGAGGTAGTAAAACTCCTATTTATAAGTAAATCACACTAGACTCTACAAAAACAAAGTTTATATCCAAAACTCATGTGGTGGGTTTGGTAAAAGTGTGACCCAGAACTATCATTATTGTTTTATCTTTTTTCCCATTTTAAAATGGAATTTGGCCTCCCACGAGTCATAGAACATGGAGTCATCTAAGACATAATGGTTCTTCTATTTTCTTCCATGTATAGAATGAAGACCTAGTTCTCATTTCCTATCCATTTTACCCTCACCATGCACAAGGATACAATTTGGTGAGCTTGGGTTTCCTATTTTGGACTGGTGGTCCTCCGAGATTCCATGCCCACCCAAGACCATTTCAAGATTATCATGGTTCATAAGAAAAACACTAGGACAATCCGCATAGCACCATTTAATTCCCATGTCATGGTTATATATCCCATTTTATAGAAGATCATTCCCAACATAAAACTACCTACTTTACATCCAGAAATGTTATTTTACAAGGCAAGGGGGCCTTCAAAAGGCTAAAACACCACCTCAAACCTCAAAATCACCACAAAGCTCTCCCTAAACATTCCCAATACTTGACAATGAACAAAGGGATGTTCGTAAATCGTGTGTAACATCACACTAATTTTATTTATTTTGGTTTCCCTATTATTTCTCAATTCTATGTCAAGGTGATCATATTTTCCCCAAAATTATAAGAACTGTGTGTGGATTGATTCCTATTTTAATGGGATACATAGTGATTCCTAGATCTCCTATCTCAGACCCAACTAAAAAATAGATATCCAATCCCCCACTTTATCTTAGTGTATGGGTTTATTCATTCACATTGGTTTTTTATCCATAGGGTTTGCATCAAGACAAGTTCATTTAATTTTAAACACGAGTTTAAACTACATAAAACCTCATATAATAAGGTATTTCTCATATGATCTTAAACTATAAATTATTTTAGTCATTTTCACATGGTGTTACACTATGTGATGCATGGTACTTCATGTAAGACTTGGAACCTCTTAGAGCAGTCTACCTAGTAAGACATGTCTTCCTCTACATATTATTCAAATCTACATAAGGATACTTAACATGTGGTTCTTTATACATAAACCTATGTGATGAAAAAATGACTCTTACCCAAGGAAAGTTCCTAATATACATAGGGGTATTATATAAAAACTATATGTGGATTGATTCAAGATGTTTCAATATATGTAATGATGTTGGGATCTTATATAATAGGCCTTAGTGAAAATTATAATCCCATTGGATATACCCTAAATCCGAGACCCTTCCTCATTCACATAAATTTGTTTATTTATTTCTCATATAACACTTTTGATAAATCTCATCCTTCTCCTCCAATATATGAGACCAATTTTTATAGAGGACCCTTTTCAAGAACTATAAATGGATTGATTCCTTTTATTATAGGATATGTTTTTTCATCTTTTATCCTTGGGTAAAAAACCTAATGAATTTTTGAAAAAGAATCCAAAAAATGATTCATGTCAACAAATAATTGACATATATGGTGCATACCACACTCGAGAAATCAAGACATAAAAAGAAACATCAGAAATAAATAAAATATATAAACGAAAAATAGAGAAATCAAGAAAATGTTAGGTCATGAATATGTTTGTTGGAAGATATGTGCCATAAATGATAAATATACAAAATAACTTTTAGAATATTTGTCCAACATATCAAAAAAACAACTAATCATGGTCCGATAATGAACATATATCGTTACCCTATCCACCTCCATCTCTACTTCCTGCTACCACCTGAAAGAACATTATATTGAAAATTAAATATTGTTGTATATTTATATTTAAACGTAAACTAATAAATGTTTGTAAAGTAAATGATTTTGAATTTATGTTATTTACCTTCTCACCACCAGTCGATGCAATACCACCAGAGGTACATCCAGTCTTCTTCTAATATAAATCAATCAAAGCATTCTACAAAGTGGATATATATGCCCCATGGTCATGAACTGTGTTTCATAGAGAAACAATTTCTCTCTAAGTATATGAGGGTATGGCCTGACTAAAACTAGGAGTAGATGCAAAGGAAATCCCCGGTGACCTTCCAAACACCTTATATGGTATTCATCCCTAACCCATCCCACACACTCTACCAGGATGGCCTTTCCCGAGGACTTTAGAAACCAGGTCATCCTATGAGACTGAGTAGGATTGCACAGGATTGGCATCCCACCATTCTTTAATTTTTACCTATAATTCAAATATAACTCATATTATAATCAATACATATTAACTTAGTAACTACTGATAATAAGTTATTATAATGAAAAATGTTTTTATACCCCAACTTCTTTGGCATGCTCATTTTCAAAACATCCCTTAGATTTTTGTTGAACATGTAACCACACTTCTATTCAGGATGATTTATGCCATAAAATATGTGACTACATTAAAAAAACATAAATAAAAAATTTAATATATTAAAAAAAATATTGTCTTATAAATATTTAAACTAATGAAAAAGATTACCATATTAGATCAACTTCAAGAAATACTCTTTAACGTCATAGTGTGAGCGATGAAATGCTTAGCCCAGCTTGATGCATTCTTTCTTGAATGATCCTAAAATATATAAAATGAAATTTAATAGTAATGAATTCAATTAAATATCCTCTTCATATAAATATATAAATGTAAAATGAGATTATTATAGTAATATATATTTAAATACCATCTGCTTCCCATCACGATGTCTATCGACAAAAACATTACATAGCTTATTTGGTAACCCATCAGGTAGATTGTCATATATATTTTTGAAAGACAGAAAATTGTCATTGACATCTCCCCACAATATTCATTTGATGTCTTTCCATTTTTATCCAGGATTTTTCAATGTCCACCTTCATGCTATCACATCAGCAAACGTAAAGTGGATAAATATCTATACACAAAACATAATTTTGAAAATATTAATAACATGAAATTCAATTACAAAATAATGTATTAAAATTATATTTATTTTGGAATAAAAAACAACATTTTTTCAGCTTGAAGGCATCTGTCTCCAATCATCATATGAAATAAGAAAAAAACAGGCTCCGTAACAAGCTGGCCATGTAATCCTACAACGTCACCCGTAGGGACACCATATGAATCAAATGGGACAACTATATTCTCTCCTATCAGATTCCATAAATCTTAACTTTTTATATTTTTCTCCAAAATTGAATTGTTTCCATATTTAATGAACAAATTGTTATTATAAAAAAAGTGAAATAAATTTATTCATATTAAAATTTGTACCTATAACAGTCACCTTATAGTATCCCCATGATGAACTATATGTGGCACACTGCTCCTCCACTACTAAGGCTCATAAAGCGGTTGTAAATGACTGAGATGCTGAAGGGATTCCCATAGAGGTTGTGAGAGATGGAGTAGGGGGAGATGGTGTAGGTGGGAAAGAAGATGATTTCTCAGATGTCATAGAGAGGGAGATAGATGGATCATCCTCTGTTGTAGTGGTCAATGAAATAGTATATCACTTCTTCTATGGAATTCCTATCATTTAATAAAATAAAATTATGTTCAGAACTTATATTTCAAAAAATTTATGTTGACTTTAAAAAAAAGATAAAATATAAATAGTACTAACAAACGAAATATATATAACAATCGTAATGAATTATTTCATAAATGAAATAATTTGTTGGTAAATGAATGAATAATTATACATACAATCATTTTCTCCTCCAATCATATCAGTTTCCTAATCCATTTCATCATCCACTTCATTCATCCTAGCTAGACTAATATTTTTAATATCATGGAGGAAATATAATTTTGATTCTTGTTTTTGATGAGATTCAATTTAAAAGGTCAAATCTTTCACTTCATCACTCATATCATACAAATCACTTTTTTATGCGAGCAACTAAAAACCATCCATAATCAATAACATCAGTCACATAATATAACATTTTTTCTTGAGATGATAGTATATATAGATCATGTAGTTCATGATCACCAAAATCCATCAATAGGGAGAAGTTCACAGAATTAAATTCAAGGTATCTTTTTTAACACCTTTGATAATATCGACCCAATTGCATTTCAATAAAACAACTAAAAAAATGCCCATGGCAGTTTAATTCAATAATATCATTCATCTTTACAAAGTATCACACATCAAAAAATGTAAATTTACCACTATTCTATATTTTCAAACCCTCTTATCGATAGACTGTACAAAATCTAAAGCCATTGACTTTGTAAGCATCAAACTCTCTAACTTGTTTTAGAAGACCTCAAGCAAGAAACTTCACATCTTCTAACAAATGTGCTTGAGTATCTGTATTCATGATCTAAAAAATAAATATTCTTTATTAGAATTACAAAATATATGTTTCAACCTAATATTTGAATTTATTTAAATATTTATGAACTTACACGTCGTGAAAACCATTCGACGAACTCTTTATTAACATATTTCAATATATCTTTCCCATTTCATGTTTGTAATTTCATTCATCTCTTTGTTTGTAACCTCAAATAAATAATAAATGGATATGAAATTTCCCTATTTAGTTGCTTATATCTATTTGACTGTAATAATTCTATTTATGTTAGCATAATATTTGAGATCCTCCTAACTGATCGAACAATACTAGGAAATATTTTGGATTTCCCATGTATTTGGGATTAAGTGGATGTGTCATCAACATGTCCATTATGATTAAATCTTGTCTCAATATCATCCAAGTATCTAGAAAAAAAGTAAAGACACTCCTCGTCCTAATAGTCTTCAGCAATAGAGCCTTCTGGTTGAGCTTTATTTCTCACATATGATTTCAAATGCCCAAGATATCTATGAAATAATATAAACAAACATAATTATGAATTTAATTAAGTGCCATTTTTTTTTACTTAACGGAAAAAACATATTAATAAAGTACATCTCAATTGGATACATCCATCGATAATGAACATGGCCTTCTAATTTAGCATCCTAAACCAAATACAGAGATAAATGCATCATGATAGAAAAAATCAACGGAAGAAAGATCATCTCTATTGCATAAAGTTTCAATACAAACCTCTCCTAAAGGTTTTCAAGATCAATTGGATCTTGAGATTTTTCTCACATAGTTGTCTAAAAGATGTTCTGAATTGGAGTACAACAACATTAACTTTTCAGGTAATAATGTACACAATGCCAATAGTAGTAACTTCTGTTACAAAATATGTGAATTGTGGCTTTTCAATCCATTTAAATTATGATTCTTCAAGTAAAAACACCTCGATATGTAACTTCAATAACTATAAGATACTTTCAAATGCTTTAAAATTTGAAGTAATGTTTCTTTTCCCTAATTTTCATTGAAAAAATTTCTAAAGAATACTTTTCATTCTCATCTCGCCAGAGATCATGTTTTATGTTCATTACATGTAAGTCTTTCCAATCATCTAGATGATCCTACGACTTTCAATGATCATAAAGAAATGTAACGATCAAATTTTAAAATACATACTTCTCAATATGAATCACATAAAGATTATGCCACAACAAATTAAATTCCCAATACAGAAGTTTGAAGAATATAATTTTTTTCTTCCATTGTTGAATTCTGATTTCACATGATGATTCAATTCAAACCCATTTCCCGCTATCATTCAAATGGTAAACCTTCCAAATTTTGGTTTCAACTTTTCAAAGTTTGGTCAATATTTCAAAACTAGTTAACAACTATGGAGGTGGTCTACAATCAATGACACCATTAAATTTTGATCTGTTTAGCTGAAATATATGAGATGCATTAGGTAATCATCGATGGCACAAGAAGAACCATTTTCTATTTTGAGGTAGCCATTTGGGATCAAAATAAAAGTTAACAATAGGACAAGACAAACCCATGTAAGAGTCACAAAAAGATAAATTCTTAATCTTAGGGAAGTCACTAATGGTCCTCATTAATGCAACATGCATTTTGTACATAGTTTTAGAAGAAGCTTCAAATGCCTCATCACTGTAGCTCCATAACTCTTATAATTATTTAATTAAAGGCTGCAAGTTTACATCAATATCATTTATAGGAATTTGTTTTCCAATAATAATCCTAGAAATGATAGAAGAAATTTTTTTCATGCAGATCTATAGAGGCACATTGTATGGGATCAAAAAACTGTCCAAATGCTATAACTGGTAGTTAAAGTCCCAAATGGGTTGAATCCATCGACAACCAATACCAATCAAAAATTCCTAGTATTAGATGATAAATCTTGATGTAATGAATCAAATGTATTATATGATCGTGAATCTCATGGATGTCGCATTAACCCATCATTTTTATTATCTACAGAATTCCATTTCATGTGTTCCATGGTTTTCGATGACATTAATATTATATGAAATCAAGGATTTAAAGAAACCAAATGAAAAACATTTGTAGGTGTGTTACTTTACTTCTTCATATAAATGGTTTTATGTTGATTTATATTTCCAACATCACTCATTGACTACCATATATAAGAATAATTATTTTATAATCTAGTCTACTTGAATCCTGTCTCCAATAAATAATACAATCAATGGGACACGAAGGAATTTTTGTATAATTCAAACCAAACCTATTAAAAATCATATCATAAAAAGACTCGTGGATGTTTACTTCTGGAAATGAATCAGACAACATTTCCAATATCCTGGAAATTTCCTTATTTGTAATAACACATAGATATGTTATATGGTATAACTTCAATAGAAATGAAAATTTTGAATATTTCAAACATCCACTATACAATTATTGACATCCATCCTCAAATAAATCATGAAATGTATTTTCATTAGTGATTTTTTATCATACATTAGTCTCCAAATAATCAAGATGAGTATCTAATGATATGTTAAAATCTTCATTTTGTTGTCATAAAGTCTCAAAAACATCACATGTCACGTTGCAATTTGTAGCACCATCACCTGGTTGTTCTGATATGTTTTGATGTTGATGGCGGTACCTTGCAGTTCCAAATGCATCATTTATAAGGGTTTTAATTTACTTTCCTATTTTCAACGAAGTTGGGAGCTTATTCTATTGATTGACATCAATTCTCAATATTTCTGTAACATTCGATTCTCCATTCCAAATCTAACACAAATATTGAACAGGGAATTGCTTCAATATTAAATGTTCACAAACTTCATCTCTCTTAAATCATCTTCTAAATTTACATTTAAGACACGTGCTTCTAATTCTACCTTCAACATATCAATTGGAAGATGAAAAATCTAAAAACCTATTCAAACAGTTAACATACTGGGGGTTTGTTCCTCGGTAATGTGATCAATATTTTATCCATATATGTCTCAATGTGCCTACACAATATTAAAAAAATTAAAACAAATAACGGTTATTAAATAGGGGAAGAGATTCATATATACTAGTCGAAAAAATATATTAATATGTTAAAGATTTGGAAATATTCTAGGATTAGATCAAAAAAAAATCTTCAAAGACACTTTTTCCCAATAGCCCATGGTAACTTATGGAACATTATGATGATGTCTGGTCAAGAAATTTCTCATAATATACCTTTTAAGTCTCAAAAATACTATCTCATGTCTTTAAATACATCCCAAACTATATAAAACTTTAAAATAAGAGGTATGAATTCCATTGATACCAATTTTTCACAAACCAACCTTGATAACCTACTTAAGAGGCACATAATCTTGTTTTTGACATATCCTAGTGGATGTTCCCAATCCCCAAAGGATGGTGACTACTGTCTAGAAATCAAAACAAACCAGTGGGAATGATTTCACCATAAGTAAAACTAATCAAGAAAAATTAGAGAATATAAAAAAGAAAAATAGTTGGTATTCCAAACACTCCATGAGGGGTAAATGAACAAGTAAATATATACAAGTTTAAAAAATCGCATTCTTTTTCAATTCAAGCATTAATATCACAACCCAGAAACTCCATATAATATGTGGATTGCATGTTCCACCAGTCACCACTAACTCCCCAGGTTTCTCTAGTTAAGAACATCCACCACCTCTGAGTGGCTCTTTCCATATTCTTGGACCATGAATAATAAAATATATAAATTACTAAAGGAAAAGTTAGGGTGTGATGAAAAAGATCATTAGGATATCACCAAGTATTTCATAATCTATCTACAACAAATAATCCAAATTTTATCATTGTTAAATAAAATTCACCATGGAAATATTTTTTCAAATTGAATAAAAACATGGTAGATAAAACATTTCAATTTCTAAGTTAAAACATTTTTCAATGTGAATTTCCATAAAATTAGGGAGACATAAGAATCTAAATATAAATAAGAATGAATAAGAATTTCTATAAAAAATACATGATTAAATCATTCCCATCAATAATTGGCATGAATAAATCATTTTATATCATTTTCAATAATAGAACCAAAGTGATAACATCAGTGATTAGTTCAAGTCACAAGGATTCACAAAATCTCAGTGAAATATGCCACTAGGTGTACACACACTCCTTATATTCACATGCTTATGTGGAATATGATAACACCCCAAGGAATGAACTACTTTCTCTTAAGTAGTTTTGGTTCATTTTCATAATCAAGTTGATGTAAGATATCAATTTTCCTAGAATGAATATTCTATCTCCTAACTTACTTTAATCCCACGTGATTCAAGGAAATTAGCCATAATTTGGGATATGATTCAATACAATAATTCAAAAAATCAAATAAATAGTCCCAAATTTAATGTTTTAAAACATACCTTTCATTTTCAAATGCAATATGAAATGGTTTTTTAAAAAAACTCACGCCTTTACTTTAAAATCATTTCATTTGAAAACATTAAACATTTTATGATTTTATGTCTCATTAAATCATGATTCAAATCATTGATTTCAAATAAAAATCTTATTTTCTCAAATTTACACTTTATTTCATTCTATTTCTAATCTTTTTTCAACATATTTACCTCAAGATTTAGAAATAAATTGGAAAACCAATTTGAATTACAAATTATTAAAGTTTTATATTGATACATATTACCTTACGAAACCTCATACCATAATCAAGATTTATAATCACCCATAACAGATCCACTTATGGAGATTCAATGGATAGAACACTCAAGGAAGAATATTAAACTGCACCTCCACCCTACTAGAGTGTCGGTATGGCAGCGAGGCAGCAAGGGGAAATGGATTTGGGGGTCATTGGGGGGGGGTCTCGTGGGGTTCGGGTGGAGAAGTATTGGTTCTCAAATAAAATAGCGGTAGTTCATTAAAAACCACCCCAAAATCATTTATAAAAAATAAGCAGTGGTTTAGTAAACCACTGAAAAAGGCTATTAATGTTTTTGTGTACTAATCTTTCTTAGAAATTATTTCAAATATTCTTTAAAATTAATTTCTAACTAAGTTTCTTCTTATTTAGAACTATTGTTTCCAAATTCTTTGTCATTAATTGTTTCAATGAAAGTATTTTCATTTCCATACTCAATTGATTTTTCGGATTTAGCATCACTCACAACTTTTTGGTCATCATTGGAAAATAAGCTTCTTCTTTTTGATTTAAAGAATTTAAGATCTTTTCCATTGTATCCCTTTTTCTTCCATGATCTTCTTATCATTCTTTCTTCAATATCACTGTCATCTTTTTTCTTTCTTTGAGGAGAATTAGCCGTAAGGTGGCCAACACATCCACATTCAAAACAGTTCAAGGGAAGCTTCACATTTTATATCTATGTAACTATTTTCACATTGTTATAGAAAAGGATATGATTTCATTGATATTTTTACGTACCTCATTTCCAGAGTCAGAATAATAAGCATCAACTTCAGAAACAATCTTCTTTGACTTTTTTTCTATATAGCCTTGAAATAAATTTCTCTATCAACCTTTGTTTTTCTATTCATATAATATTGTATTCTCATTTCATAAGTGATAAGTGTTCTATATAAATTATCAAGAGATAGTGTTTTAGGATCTCTATCTCCTAATGAAGAAAATTTTGCATCAAATTTATCAAGTAGGATTCAAAATATCATTTCAACAACTGTGGAATATTTTAGATTTTCACCAAGACACTTGATGGTACTAACAATATCGCTCACCTTAGAAAATAATTCCCCAACAGATTCATTCTCACCCATCTTCAAATATTCATATTTCAATATCCATATTTATAACTTTTCCTTATTCACATTTTTATTTCCTTCATATATGTTTTTAAATTTATCCCATATATGTTTTTCTGTGGAAACACATTTCACTCTCAAGAATTTACTTTTAGAAAGTGATGATAATATAGATTTATTGTCCCTTCCATCATTCTCATGAAACTTCTTTTCAACAGGTGTATGTGGAGCACTATCATCATTGAGAGGAAACACAAATTATTCATCTTGAAGATAATAAAAATGATAGATAGAAGAAATTGAAGCATTATATCTTTCCAAATATGACAGTTCTTTCCATAAAGCACTGAAATACCTTCATTGTTCACATAGTTTACATTCTTCATAATTAAATAATAGAGAAGGGATCCTGGCTCTGATACCACTTCAAGGTGCCCTGTCAGAGAATTGTATCATTGAGAGGGGGGGAGGGGTTAATCAGTGATACTCATTTTCTTGTATGTTCCTTTTCAATTGAAATATATTCACCCCCTATAAGAGATTTCAATACCCTTTTGAAAACAAATACAAAACACATCTACATTAACACAATGAATTACAAGGATCATTATTCAATAAGAATAGCTATATCCTATGTATGTTTTGAAATGATCCAATTCCATACAATCCACTAAGAAAACATTCCATGGATTATAATGAGTATGAAGTACCCTTACACTCGTGTAACATTATGAAACTATATAAGTAGTGAATGTTCATCCTATTACCACAATAATGTAATAATTTTTTTTTCAACCACTCATGCTACCTATGCTGGTTTTCAATTAATAAAATGTATTCAAATTGTAATACAATTCATCAATTACACACCCTGAATAAAGGTAAGAACCACCTAGAATTTGTTATGAAACACTAAGTCTGATCTTTTCTGATTCTGATTCTCTCAAAAACAATTCTCCCAGTCCAATTTTATGATAAAATACAACAAAAAAGAATCATCTCTACTGGAATTCCCATATACAATTTTCAATCCAAATAGAACACGAATGAATCGAAACCACCCAAAATAATTTTAAATTTGAAAAAAAATCATATATTTTTTTCTGTAGAAACCCGAAGATTCTCTCTCTTCGGTTGTGAACAATTAATTTCACCAAATGTAGAATGTAATTTTTTCCTTTCTATAGGTGACTGAAAACATATTTAGGTGAGAATCACAAAACAATTTATGGCTCCCTTAAATTTACTCAAATATAAATTTCTCCTAAAATCTATGAGAAATTATGACTTCGTCAACGTTTCTCAATAACTATTGAAACTTATACAATTTTCACCTCTTCATTTCTATAATCCCTTTTCAAATTTCAATACGATTAGAATTGATGAGAAAAACATGGGTCGGATCATATGAATCTAATTCTTTCATGCTTATTTCATAAAAACAATGATTGATACCATACCAATAGAATGTGTTTGATGAAATGAACTTCTCCACTTGAGATTCAATCACTCTTTTAAATTAAATTACCCCCTTGACAATTCATTCATCAATCACCACTTTCTTTTCTTTTCTCTTGACCCACTTGAGAAAACACATCATCACATTCAAAACCTATTCCTGAATCCTTAATTCCTTTATGAAATTAAATTTATTGAGGATCTTCATTTAGCATCATCTGAATTCAAATAGAAATTATTGTAACTTTCCATTCATTTTTGCTTCTTTCTTTTCATCTCAACCCAGGCATGATAATTTTTGAATATTAATTGTCTAGATACAATCATCCTAAATATGACCATTCTGGATACAATCATTTCTAGTTATGAACATTCTAGTTACAATTGTTGGTTATGATCATTCTGATTATGATCATTCTGATTATGATTGTTGAGTACAATCATTCTGATTACAATCATTCTGGTTATTATTTTTGGTTATGATCATTCTATTTTTGATTTTTGGGTTTGATAATTTTGGTTGAGATCATTCTGGTTACTATTTCTTGGTATGATCAAATAAAATCTTAAAACGATGATCTTACCATATATGATAAAATCTAAAATCAACCATTTTCCTAGATACGATATAATACATTCTGGATACGATTCCTTTTTGAAATGTATTACCACTTCTCTCTTTCGTAGATCTGATAAATTATAATATTAAAATGATTCATTCTCAATTTAAACCATCTATATCCATTTCATCTACCCAGATATGATTCTTTTAAAAAACAATCGATATATCATGTTTCATCGATGCCACTTGAATCAGCACCACCATTCACATCGGCATCACCCTTTTAATCAGCACCTCATTTTCATTCGACACCACATTCATAGGCACCACGTTTCCATAATTACCACTTTCATTAGAACAACCTTTCCATCGGCACCTCTTTGATTATTTTGAAACAAAATCAGAACCACCTCTTAAATTTGGATACGATTGTTTTCAATTTTTTTTGAAAAACAATCTGTACCACATTCTTCTTTCTGCCATCCAAATATGATAAATCTTCGTACAATTATTTATTGATTGTTTTGAAAAACAATATGAATACAATTATTTTCAATTGGTAGAATCTCTTTCACTCCCCCTTACTTCTATCAAGAATGAATCACAAGTCCTCAATAAATATCCTGATTTATATGAAATACAAACCAAAAAAGTACCGTCACAATTGAAATAGAACTTTCACATCAGTTCTAGTGTGAAACCATTGAAAAATCACATTCAATATGATACATTCTCTTTTGAAACTGATTCTTACTAAAACTGATCAATCATTTCATAAAACAAAATCCCAAAACAATTTTTTCCAAAACAAATTGAAGTGATTTCTTTTCATAAAAACAATCTTGACAGAAAAAGAAAACTCTTGAAACCTTCATCACCTTCATCACCAGCTTGGTCCCAATGCTAACATACCCACTACTGAAGATGTTGGAGTTGATTGTACATTGTGTTGGATGATATGGTGAAATATTTGTACCTTCATCATCAAAACTTTCTTAGAAACATTTCATGGCCAAGAAGAGAATTTTTTCTGGCACATTCATGACTTGGGGGAAGATATCATTGACCATCAAAAACTGTATTAAATCATTTGATAAATCATTATAACTTAGAAAAAGTTGGATACCAGTGAGATGGTATTACAAAATATTAATGAAGAGACTCCCCTAGATGAATATTCAAGGAAATATTCAGAGGTGTTTGAACAAATCTATCAGTTAAAATTTATGTTTCACGCCCAAATTGATATCTCAACCAAACAATAGTAGAGATACGAGGGGATATTAGCTCACTCAAAGTATGATATTTTAGATTCAGTATCCTCATTTATAACCAACTAGAAAATTTATTAGGAGTTTTCAAACCTTATTGAGACCCTTTTCCCTCAAAAAGTAGTAGAAGAAGTGGGGCTGGTGGCCCCTCAACGATCAATGAATGCTTCTCCTCAGACTCTTATCCACTTGTCCATCCCATCTGATCAATTTTTATTCAATATTGATCATGATTGTATATATTATTAATATTGTTTTATTTTATCCTTTCAGAGGCTCTATAATGTGGTGATACCTCTTATTTCATGCTATCAATAATGTATCTTTTAGAAATTCAATTTTATTATATTATTTTTTATTCACGATGTGAATGATATATCATTGATAATATGTTTCATGAATCATAAATTATACTCATCCTTTTCATAATATCATGTAATCATGAATTCATATATTTTAATGTTTAAATCATAACAGATACTTCTCGAGAAATGCTCATGAATGCCCACCAAAATGGGATTCCTCACTAATGTATCTTATCTAATTGTCCTGAGACTACCTGATATAGAAAAAATAATTTGTGTAGAATATAGTTCTTACAGGGAGTTTTCTCTCCCTTTTCTTAAAGGTATTATATCTAGCAATCATATCATGAATTTTGTTGATGCCATAGGGTGGGCCCCAAAATATTGGTATCCATTTATTTATATTTCCCTATATTTTAAGTAATCATTATATAGGGGAGGAAAGAGTGGGTGTGGAATTAAGATTTCGATTAGGCCTCCCCCTTATGTGTTTTCACCCTAACATGTTTTTTCCTTTCTCTAGTGTTGTAGACAATATCGCTATTATGCCAAAGTTTGGGGTATTTTAGCTCATACCTTCTATTGAAATAGTTTTGCAACATTTAGATTGGACATTATATTCATTTATTTTAGGTTATTTTAAGTCATACCTTTTTTTGGTATAGTTTAGGGTCTTTGATCTTGGGCCTTCTATTATTATAGTTTTCGGACTTTTAGCTTAGGCCTTTTGTTGATATAAATTCTTGTATTTATGTTTATACATTCTGTTGCTGTAGAATAAGTTATTTTATCCCATACCTTTTTTTGTTATTCATTAGGGTGTTTTAGACCATAACCTATATTTAGATAGTTTAAGTTCCTTTACCTTGGAATTATATCATCAGTAATATGTCGTTTGAAAAATAGAATCCTCCATTCAGTTTAACATCATATGAAAAATAAATATTCCATGCAATTTTACATCAGGTGGTAAGGAAATAAAATATTTTATGGATTTTAATGTCTTACATCCATGTCTTGATTCATGAATAGAGAATATGGGGATAAAATCCTACTTATAACCCAATAATCTTTGGGGTGATGATATCCACTGTGGTATTTCTGTGTCTCATAAGGATTAGAGTTCCTTTCTTACACGTAGTATATGGCTCCGTTTGGTATGTTAAAGTTCTTATGCATATATAGAATGGCCAAACAATGGTCTATCCACTCTTTTCCATGGGTCATGGAATATTTATGAGGATAATATTGGTTGACGGTGAAGTACTAGGGATGTTAGGATTACCTGGATATTTGAAACATGGATTGAGTAATTCATAAAGAAAACTTTTGTATCGAGGAATACGGAATGGGGAAGGAATTGCTTGGAAGACCCATTTCACACTAAGGTGATAGGTTCTTACACAGTGTTACCAGGGATCACAAGGAATGTATTTCCTTTATAAATGAAGGATCTTTATTTTTTTGGTTGGTCAAAGCCCTTCTTTGATGATATCATGGTCGAAGAGAAGTACCCCCCACTATTTTCCAAGGACCATGACATATTTTTGAGGAACCAAAAATTTAGGAGATGAATATGCATATGAAGGAAATACTATCAATGATGGGTTTAGGATCCATAGAACAGTTTGATTCTTTATTCATGAAGCTCCTTCCCTATTCCCTTTTGTTTCGATTCATGAGGTATGCGCCATAAATGGTTCAAGAATATTGTGTTTTACTACTTCATTGGGAATGGGTACAAAACATAGTGATATAAAATTCAAGATGTCAGATTATATTTAATATTATTGATACTTTAATTTTAAATCATGGTCAAAAGTTCTTGGGTCATGAAGATAATATAGGAGAATCAGACAGGGAATGACCCATAACACTCCAAGGAGTAGAGTTATTCTATTGTGATGTAAGGTCTCATGGGAATGAAAATCCCCATTTCCAAGGTATGATGCATTTTTTTTATGAACCTAAGAGTATATGTGTGACACATATGTGTACATGAATAGTAAAAAAAGGGGCCTCATGAAGCTTTGTATCCTTTAACAAGGGCCATATATGGTTTTTTGTGATCTAAGGTTCTAAAATCATGAAGTGTGATATTTGTAAAATGTAATATTCATAAAGAGTTTGATCATATGAAAATTTGTGTCACCACATAGTGAACACATTATCTCAGTGAGGAGATGTGAAAAAATCATTAATATAACTTTTTTTTTGAACAGGGGGTCCAACATGGATCATCTTTTTCTAGGGCCTTAAAGTGGGCTCTATGAGCTGTTATGCCTCATTTATTTATGCCATAATATATTCATAAACACCCGAGATGAAGAGTTTAGTGAGAAGAGACTTGGACTTTTCTTAGTCCTCCCACTGGGGGTTTTCAACCTAGCATGTTTTTTGTCTCTTTAACTTATATTTTAGGGTTTTCCAACTTTTACCATCATAGGATAAAATATTAATGGAATACAATTTTGACCAAAGAGTAGGTAGTTTCTTGTTATGATGAACATTGACCTAATATGATAGGAATGTTTGAAAGGAACATAATTTATATATCCTGGGTTAATAGTATTCTATCATATTCTTAGGAGGGAGATGAAAATGTTGTAAATAGTGATTGAGGTTCTCGGACTAAGAGTAATGATAAGGGATGATAATGCCATGAATTTCCTAGAACTCCCCAAGGTGATGGGTTCTACAATAACTATATTAGGATCACAATAATATAAATTCCCTTTATATAGGTCCAAGATTTCTATGGTTGGTAGGTATAAGCCCTTGTGAATTAATAGAATAGTCATGTAGAATGATATCTTTTCCTTTCCATGGTCCAAGAATGGTTTTCAGAATCCCAAGGCACTCAACACAAGAAGTGTTATGTAAGGGATGAGGGTATTAAAGGATGGTAAAATAACCTACTACTTTGGTTGACCGGGGTCAAGATCTTGTGGTCATTTGATAAGGAATGATAATGGGTGATGGTGTTCACCTTTTAACATCATGTATTTGGGATGAATTTTCCATGAAATCTTAATTATTTTTGACTGGTACATTTTCCTTACCATTTAACATCTTGCAGTAAGAATATTACTTTCCTTATAGTTTAACGTCATGAAATAACTACAAGGGAACCAATGTAAAAAATAGTGGAAGGTATTATTGGGGAAACATTGTAATGATTTGGGGAATTTAGATGTTGGGGGAATCTTTTATCCATGCATGTGTTTCTTGGTAGGTAGTTGTATGCCAGATCCCTTCCTTCACAGATATATCACACGAGAAAGACATTCATACAAAGATCAGACTAATGCATTGGAAATATGATCTTTTATGGATCAACCCCTTTTTTATAATAGATACCTAATAATATTTGTCTATATATTTTAGTGTCACGTGACTAAGAAATTTCCTACATATGACTACCCCATTTATTATTGGGGGTAAATTCCTATATTCATTATTGTAGCTAGGCATTGGATTGATGATATGGGAGTCACTACATATCATGTGATGATAGGAATAGAGACACACATTTTTCTTGAGAAGCATTGTAGTTTAATATCATGAAGAAAGGATGTAGGCTCCATAATGTGAATAGGAAATATTAAAGAAGTGTTTAAGACCCAATATTTTGGTGTCACTATGTATCCTATTATGATAGGAATAAAGAATCATGTATTTATGGAAATAGAAACTCCCTAAATTTGTCTGACCTATACATAGAGGGGGAATTGTTTCAAATTATTATTTTTTATGGGACCAAGATTGAAGATACGTGCATCAATACATATCATATGATGATAATATTCAAGAAACACATAGTTATTGAGAAACAATGTATTTTGACTTCATGAGGTATGGATGTTGGCTACACTATATTAAAAAAATATAGTGTGACGGGTAAAAATAGTTTTTTTCTAGGAATCACTAAATATCGTTTGATGATAAGAATAAAATCACATGTAGTTAAGGAACAATAAAATATCTATGGAGGTCTAAACCATATGTATTGGGGGAATTGTTTCCATTGACTTTTGTAGATAATCCAAGGATTGGAGATTCATGTGTCATTACATATATTTGGATAACATGAATCAAGACACACATTTTTCATGAAATAATTCATGGTGGGAGATCAACATGAATGATAGTGGTCCTCTTGTGTGAGTTCCATGGTAATGTGAAATTTTTGTGTCCTAAAAAAGATATTAACTATGTAGTTCAATGTCATGTTATGAGGAAACATGGATATACTTTTAAGGTATTTCAAACAAGACCATTCTAACCCTTTTGTGATCTAGCATTCCTTGATCATGTAGAGAATCTGTTACCAAAATTCTAAAGCTCACGTGAGTTATGCTCAGTGTGAGAAACATGGAATAGAAAATGTTCATCTCACCACATAGAAGAAATTGAAGAGGGGAATGGGGTATTTTATACCATGAGGTGTATGGAAGAAGATATAGAATCAAGTAATCCATACATATCTTATTATAATTATAATCATGTTTTGCAAAATTTTAGAGAATCGTACAATTTATTATCATGTGAAGTGGAAATTAGTTGTGGATTGTTTCATCATGCGGCAAGGATAAAGTTGAATCAACAAGAAAGAAGATGAATGTTGGGAATATATTAATTTTCACATCATATAGTGAGGAAATATTCCATGGAGTTTAATTTCACATTCTAAGGACAATGGTCACCCATTGTGGAAGAAAATAAATAGTGTGGCTGGGCTGAAGAGTGGATGTCTGGGTTTCATTACATATCCTATGATGGTAGAATAAACCCATAGAGAGTTATTGGATGGTAATTCTTGAGGAGGATTTAACTCACACACATAGACAATGGAACTTCACTTATCTTTTTCAAAAATCTAGTTCATGTGTAATGAATTGTTGGTGAGATAATTTTTCTTGTGTAATTTGATGTCATGTGATGAGGAAGCATTCTATGTCATTTAATTTCATGCAATAACGATATATGTATTTTGTGAATTTTAGAGTCTTGCTTCTAGGACCTATCCTATACAGTTTAATTTCATGTGGTATGGACTTATTTGGCTATGTTAATGTCTTGTGACTTGGATTAGAGATGATATATAACTACTACCGAAAGTATTTCCTATGAAAACTTACATTTTTTTGATCTATGACATGTTCCTCGTCCATCAGTGCTAAGGAATAAGATCCATTATGATAGAACTTATGTATGAAATAAGGCCCTTACCACATGGGTTATAGATTTCTAGGTTCCATTCCAGGTATCATTGGGGTTCTGAGATAAATAATTGTTCTCGTTGAAGGAAAAATCATAGGCAAGCCTTGTTATTGAAGGTCAGTGTGATTATATCCCTATTGACATCAAGGTTGTGTAATGTATGTAACTTATTCTCATAGATCTGTTTTAGTTCATCCAAAAAAATTATCAATTCATCATCATATAAGAGTTTTTTTTGAAATTTCCATTCAAAGTGAGAGAAATTAGACTTTTATGGGAAACACTACCACAGTTCCATAAACTAATGAATATAGAGTTTCATTTGAATTAGTATGTGTGGTGGTATGGTAGTACCATAAATAATGAAACACCTTACCTGGAAATGATTTATTTTTCCAATTTACTGTCTTATATAGTATATTTTATAGAATTAATGAAGGCCTCTGTTTTTTCATTTTCTACTGGTTGATAGAGTGATGCGTGATTGGGATCAATGTTTTACTCCCAGTATAATATCTTCAACTCCACAAAACTATATTTGGTGTTTTTGTACCTCAATATCATAGGAGGAACCCTGAACATAGTGATGATATGGGAATTTATGAAGGGCATGATATTCTTCCTCCCAACATTCAGGACGGTTATTTCCTCAGACCATTTTGAAAATAAGATGACTGCAGTAAGGACATACTTGAACTTCGTAGAAATATTTAGGGTATATAGTCCACAAAATCCATTCCTCATATATAAAATGTCTAGGAATATTTATCTATATGTACCAATTCAAGAGGTTGATGGATAAAGATTTCATGAATTTGGAATGCCTGAAATTTCCTTGTGAATTCCACATAGACTTGTGTCATGGTTTTTCAGTAGTAACCCAAAAATAGGATTTAGGGGGATATACTAGTCCCAAACTAATGATTGTTGTAGGATCCTATGTGGACTTATTCCATGAGGGTAAGTATTTCCCTTTATTATATGTATATATATAGAAGATTATATCAAACCCCTATTGGTATACTGATTTATTATTTTTTATAACATCCCAAAGGGTAAAATTTGGGACTCGACATCAAAATTGTTAACCTTCTAGATTGATCTTTTGGGAGGGTCCCATTTTGGAGATGACCAATTATTGGCTCCATCCATACAATGGTGGATTTAGATTCATCACACTTTGGGGTGGTGTTCATATGATTGTTTTATCCATGTCTCATATAATGATTGATGATACAATCCTTTGGTGCGTGATGAAAAAGATCACATCCTCCTAATTAAGGTCGGCCCTGACTATGGTTGTATTATCAAATACATAATCTCATATATTATGTGATTGTGGAAAAATGTTCACCAAGCTCTCAAAGTGGAAATCCACCTTTATCCCTCTAACATAGATAGTGAGTGGTGTTATTTAATCATTTTTAATGGAATATTATCCCTTAATATTCTTTATCACTACCTCTAAATCCCATTTGATGTTCAAATATGATTTTTTAGCCATAGGGCTTGTTCCAAGATAGCAATGAGGGATTGGTATTTTTCCTCATTATTTGTGTAGCCTTCGGATAACAAAAAAGAGTATGAAAATTTTAATTTTTTAAAGAGATAACTCTATCCCTAATCCAACGTGATTGATTTTAGGTTTTTTAAATGTATTTAAGAAATTACTTTGGGATGTTCCAGCAAAATTCATATACCATGTTTAGGGAGTTTCATGGGAATTGAAAACCTCCCAGTATAGAAGTTGAGTGTACACTAGTGTAGTTTCTAGAGTGGGATGTGCTATACAGAAATCGACTAGGGGTATCCCTTCCATTGACTTCTATGAAATGAGTATAATGTCATATTTTTATTAATTTCTACTCATCAAGAAAAATTCATAGACAGTATGGGTTGGACTAGGACATACTTGAGAAGATCAATATGATAGTTTAAGTGGACTTCATGGTTCTTTACATAATGTTTCAGCATGTTTACTACAAATATGAGTGCTGGGAATTTCTTGATGACTCTAGAATATTGGGTCTCAGTAACTTGAATCACTTGACTGTGGTAATAAGGGATTCATTCACTTCTGACATCGTTTTTCTCCAAATGGATGGGGGAAGTGAGTGTTCAATGGATTCTACATTTAAGAGGACTATATTTCCTTTCATCAGGGACATCACGATTGGTGGGTGAAGAATGTATTTCTTGATACTTTCAAAAGATTCCAGACAATATATATCCCACCGATAAGTGATTCAATTCATCACTAGCATGGTTATGGGGAGATATTTATTTCTAGGTTTTCTATGAAATGCTGAATTTAGGGGAGGTTACCTTGGAACCACCTTAGTTCATTGATATTTTGAGGAGGATACATTGACAATATTATACTTATCATTTCATGGACATTATCAATTCCATGGTGGAATACCAAAAATCCAAGGAACTTCCCTAATGTTATCCCAAAGATAAATTTTGGAAGACTTATCTTTAGACTGTGCTGCTACATATTATCGATGATTGTTTAGAGATTCATGAATTTACTACCTCACTATTGATATTTTAAAGCTTGGTGATCAATATAACATTCATCTATCTATCCCAATAAAGTCTCTATGGTATGAATCATGGTGCACTGATAAATACTATCAACATTCTTTTAACCCAAAGGGAATGAACTAGTGGAAAAAGATTCTCTAGGGTGCTCTGATGGTGGTGAACTCTTCATCTTCAGGGCCATATTTATCTGATTATAGCATGAGTACCCAACCATAAAGGATAGGGCGTGGAAACCACTGGTTTCATCAATATGGAGTTAAATGATTGGAAATTGGAAGTTATCCTTTAGGATGTGCCAATTAATGAATCTAAAATCGATACTAACCTTAATCTTCCCATTTTTCTTCATGTCATGGGAAATGTTTGTAAGCCATTTTTTTGTATTGCACTTTTACGACAATGTTGGCTATGATAAAATTTTCAACTTCTACTTCAAAATTATTTGCATTAGAGGGGTGCGTCCTTTAGGCCCCCTATTTTAAACCTTGATGTTCATTAGTTATGCTGATATTATGTGTAGCCACATCTGGATTCAGCCTTAACATTTCCAAGAGGACACATATCAGTGTTTCTTTAGAAATTTAATGTATGTATATTTTTACTCGAGAGGCATAGAGACCATAATCATTATAGACCATATGTTTTATTTTGTTCTAGGTTTACCTACATTATCTCCTCAATAGTGGTGATGAAACCTTTTTCATTTTTAGAAGCAGAAATTTGGAGTTTATAATCATTATCTTCCACCTTTGTGTCTGTAAAGACATTTTCAACTTGTGTGGTAAATCTAGGGGCACTACTATCCCTATCAATATGGGGGAGTCCATTGGAAGAAACATTATCATCACATAGTTATAGAGTCATTGATGATAGTTTCTAGAGTTGAATTCATTCAAATTTTTACCGGGAACATATAGGTACTAAACATATGGGATCAGGGCTATTACCTCAACTAGACTTATGGAAATCACATAGTCATTGTCGAACATATTTTAGGGATTCCTAGGGGATTTAACCAAATTATTTGGGGATGAAACCTATATATTTTAATTAACCATTGGTTATTTACCTTACCTTTTGTAGAAACCTACTTCATCATATGTGTCTTTACAAGTCTCTAAGGGTAAATTTAACATTGTAGTATACTGACCTGTCCATAAATGAGTTGTTTTATACACTAATGAATTGTTTAAGGAACCACCATGTGGTTTTGGATACATGGACAACTTATCAGGAATTTTTATGTGGTGTCTTTCTTGATAAACATAAAATTAGTATTGGATGTGAGATCCACAAATTGAGTTTTGATCTTGATCTTCCTAGATGACTTTTATCAAGCTTATCATACCCCTAGATTACAAGACTTGAGAGAGATAAATGTCACTCACAAAATCCCATACAATAGAGGATATGAATCAAGATGTGGTTGATCATGGAACAATTATTAATAAAATACCATTGGATGTCAACATAATTTATTATTCCTAAAAAAATATAAGCACATGAAATTTCCCTGGATGACCTCTTCATAGTCATATTTTGTGAACGAGATGTCCATACGGAATTACAATGGAATAATCTCCATTCCATAAGGCTCACCTAAAATAAATTCTATTGTAGACTCATGTAGACTCAATAGGGATTAAATGTGTGCCTCCTTACATTTTTTTGAATAATTTATTGTATCCAAGAGTATGAGCTTGGCTTGGACAATATCCAGCTATTTTTAAATGTCATAATTTTGTGCCATAGATAGGTGATTCCCAAGGTGGGGTTTCACCTTAATATGTGACTTATGATAAAAAAAAACTAAGATAAATGTTCCTGGAGATTGTGACATGGTCTAAGGAGCCTCAGTTTCATGTAGAATTGGTCATGCCATCCTTCCCCATTGTCTACAGTGATCATTCAATCGCACCCTCTATAGGTGTTCAGGTAAGATGAACGGGAGAAGATGACCATTGGAGTGTTTTGGAACACCTTCATGTATCTATTGGGTTTTATGGATATCATTCACATGGTTCTTAGCTTCATATATGGACTCTGTAGTTAAGTGACCTAAATATAGGGTATGACCATGTCTTCCCTTTCCCATGTATTTTCGGTTCCAATGCATGTGGCCTCATATTTTATTATCAGCTATAGGGAACATATAATCAGATGAATATTAATCATCTGAGAAAGGGTTATTCTAGGTGTATGATAGTAACAGATCAAAAAATGTGATCTTTGTGGGATAAGGGTTCTATATGGTGGGCCAGTGTTCATAATTCAGATGTTGTAGGCTAGAAATCTATTAGAGAAAGAGCATATCTTGATGCAGAATATTAATATTCCACTTCTATCTATTCACATGTCTGATAGTAATTCCCACATTTTTTAGGAATTTTTTACATCACCTACCTAGGAGAGTGAGAATTTTTGGGATGTAAAATCTATCTCTCAGTGTGGGATGATCCTGGTAATTTATATTTAGAGTCATTCAGTTTTTGAACATCTTCACATGACTGACTATAACTTATATCCAATAACCTTCTTATTATGAATAAGAAATAGTAATGCACATCACATACATTGGGGAGTTGTCAAAAATCACTTATCCAAAATTGAACATGCTTTGGAGAACCCCCTTGAAGATGCTGAAATCCTTATTATTGTGACCCAAACCTCTATGGAAAAGGGAAGTATTCGAGATGATCAGTGAGGTTGAAACCATTGGGAAACCTAGGATATGGTGTCTTGAGTAGGTTATTGTCCATGGTTGTATTGAAATAACCAAGGGAATTCTAATTTTAGTAGTATGTTTTATTAATTAGTTCCTAATATCTTGGAAATATCTTATCACTTTTTTCCTATGGACAAGGGATATTTTTCAGTTGTTTCCACTCAATAAGGGGAAAAAGTGGTTCAGGACCTGAATATGTTATTGGACAGGTACTTCTATCAGTATGAGAGTAACATTGGAATTCTCTGCCTTATAGAGCCTTTTACCATACACTTAGTAAATAATCCCAGATTTATCTCTGGTCCTCTAATTAGAATTGTCCAAACAATGTGTCATTTATGGGAACTCACAAAACCCAAATGGATACTTTATTGGGATCATAGGTGCCTGCAACTCATCCTTGATATTTTCAACATAGAGTTCCAATAATTTATCTTATGATAGTGGGATGCTGAGTGAATAGTAAATACAGTTCCCTCTAGATATGAATTTTGAAACCCTCCCATTTTCATGTTTCATGTAGTTTTTAGGTATCAAATGGTTGTTTTCCTTAGTATAGAGATAAACTGGTAAAGGAATTGACAAATGAAGGTCTTCCCATACTACAATGGATCCTTCTAGAAGTAATTGTACATGAAATGGATGTCCCAATCATAGTTTTTACAAAACAACTATGTTTGGTCACCTCCTATTGATCTTGAGGGAACATCGTCACATTGCATCAGTATATAATGTGGGTGAGATATAGTTAGAGGACTCCCATTCTTAAAAATTTGGAGAATTCTATATTTTCAAAATTGATTTGGGTAAATTTCCTTCCACCCATTCTATATATGAAGTCATCTCATGCTTCGCAGGTTCCTATGTCCCCTTTATGGATTCCATTCATGTAGCTTGGGACTCATTAGAGTTGAGAAGTCCCAAAGGTACGTTAGCTTGATCCACTTCCCATGTACAAGGAGAGCTTAAGTCCTGAAAATTTGTCCTTATTTGCATCTTAATCGGATTCACAATCCATCCAAAGACTAAAAAAATACTTGATGAGGGAGATATTGTCACCGTAATGGAGGAAAGTCATGATTAGTTTCAAATTACTCATTTATATAGGCTACCTGCATGAAACTAATGCTGGTTTGATTCTTATATACTACTATTATTATAGGATTAGATCTTTTTCATTGTATTGGAGGAGTGATAATCATTTATGCCAGAATAAAATACCTAGTGGGAATGTTTCCCCTCTTAAGAACCTCATTGTGTGTCCTAAGAGTTTTTTTCTCATTCTCATGTTGGTTCAACCATTCCTACATAGAATGAATTTAAACTCTTATATGTGGTGATTGGGGAATAGACATACCTTTACCTTTATCCTTACAAGTGTTTCATCATATATGTGGAAACTCGATATTGGGAGGATCCATGTTTTAGATCATCCTCTGTAACACCCAGATATTTTGAGAATTATTATTTTTTCTTTCGAATTATATCATCCATTAAATATTTTTCATTTCGCATGAAACTGGAAATATTTCTGTATATATATATATATTAATATAATAATTAAAATATTAATTTCAAATGAAATACCTACTTGTCTTGCGCTACATGAAATACCAACTTGGCTTGCACTACAAGAAACACTGACTTGGTGTATGATGCGTGCAACACAGAGTGTCTATGAAAATCTATATATATATATATAGATAATAAATTGAGATAATTAAAATCTAATCATTATTCATAGTGAAAAGAAAATTTAAAACTACTTTCCTATTTTTTTATAATTTTTTATCTAAAAAAACATATTGATAATGAAAGATGAGACTTTTGGTAAAGTTCTTTTGTGTTAAAAATACTATTTTCTGGAATGGACCAATTTATAATAATAAAATTAATTTTAGAAACATTTATATATTTAATTCGATAAAATGAACTAAATTTTTGAATTCTTAACATCAAAATTATCTTAGGATGAATTGTTGGGATTTTTCTGAGAACCTTCTTTTTTTGATGAATAGGAAAAAATACTGTTTTTTAGTTAAAAAAATACTTTTGGATAATTAATTATTAATTATTAATGATAATAGAAATATGTTTTAAGGAAAAATAAGATAATTATTAAATCTATTAATACAATTTAATTCATTGGAATCAATTTCATTTTGAAATTGAATATAAAATATTAACAAACTTTTGAACCTTTCCATACTTTCAAACCCCGTTATTTCGTCCCGTCTGCGGGATTAACAGTAATCTAATTTTCTTTATTCTATGAAGTGAAATTTAAAAAAATGACACAGACCATTGTCTTAAGTCTACTTTTTATAGTCTAATAAGACCATGTTAATTTTTTACCAATGTGATTAGTAAATTTGATTAAAGTTAATCACATCAGTTAAGGCCAAATTATGCTTCATTAGAGACAATACCTAAAATTATTGTTTGAAATCACCTATAAACATGTATAACACCCATTGGATGTCAATATTTCATCCTTAAACCTTATATTATTGGTTTGTTTCGTTTTTTATGACTTTTCTTTGGGTAAGAACATGTTAACACCTAACTTGTTTCTAGAAATTCCAAGTGAGTCCTTTTCCTTCCCTATAAATGGACACCAACTCTACCCATTCCTCACACCTTTAAAACCTTTTATGTTAGTCCAATATATTTCCATGCATCCTTAAAAATGTCTTAACTTTAACCTTTAATCCTCCCTTTTGTAAAAAAGCTTCTCAAGGAATCCTTTTTTCATAAACCAAAAGGAGATACCTGATTAAGAGGTAAGATATTCTCTCAAGATCCATTCCATTATTTTCCTTCTTCACCCCATCCAATATCTTTATTCAATTCTTTAGTGATAAATCCAGCATCATAAATATACTAGTATATTTTTATGAAAAATATTAGGCGTACACTTACACCAAAATCCATCAAATGGATGTTGAACGTACAATTTCCGTGTACGGTGAAAAACTATCTCATGAATTGATGATTGTTCATTTCTCCTTTACCACCAATCATGGTTGCCATTATGATGAAAAATATATTTATATATGTCATTTAATATATTTATTATGTATTTAATCTTCTTTATTCCATTTAAAACACACATATCTTTATATTTAATTTTATTCTAACACGATAATCTCATTTGGGGAAATGTGGACTATCTCCCCTCAAAGCATTGTGATTCGTTCACTCACCACATGGAATGTATTAAGGATGAGTTTAATGAAATTAAATGATATATATGAAATATTTATTATAATGGAATAATGATATATACATACACACACATAGACATATATATATTTCATTTATATACTTTCTTTCAATATGATAATAAAAACAGAAACATTGTTCATGTGTACGTAAAGCTTACCGTCCCCATGAATGGTTTTTTTCATATAATTAATTTTTTATATATAAATTAATATAATATTAATAAAATGGATATAAATGATATTTATTTAATGATTGACCTTCTTGAATAATTATATAAGTATAATTAACAATGATATAACAAATGAAGACCCATACGAAGAACAAAACCAATATTACCCAAAGTGAAATTTAATGTAGGATCATTAACAAGAAGGTAATATAAGGCCTAAATAAAATAATATATGGTATTATAAATAATATTATTATTTTAAGAATATTAATAATATACTTATATATATTATACATGAATCTTGTACGAGAATAGAGATAGTCATGACACAAGGTAAGGGGATTTCATCTCACTTCTAATTTATGTGAGATATAAGCTACGTTCGCCATTCTATCCAATTGTGTGGTGTATGTACTGAAAATAATTTTATTATATATGTATTTTAATTAAAAAAATCAGTTCAAATTTCCATTTGATGATCCTTTTTCATGGGTTTTAGCTATCAAAAGTTACTGAATCCATAAAACAGTTTTTTTAAGAATTTGTTTTTGAGATTCATGTTGTGTTACAAACCTAAACTATTCCTTGAGGCGTATATAAATCCATATTACATGTTATATCCTAAATATAATTTTTTTTATAATATCTTAATCTACACGTAATTTCTCTTTCCTACATGGAGATTATGATCCCATGTAACCGAGTTATAAGAGTTTATTGGGATAATCACATTGCTTTCTGAGATTGTATAAGTTTTTTCTTCCCTTGATGAAATATTATTATCCATATCCTAAGAATATTCATGATTTTCCTTCTGTTCTTTTATTTAATGATATAATAATGTCTCGGTACCATATTTTACATATTAATACATATGATTGTAAAGAAAGTATTTTTAGGAAATCCCGACTTTACCATTTCTTCAGTGACAAATCAATTTTTGTAAAATGGGATTCGAAGAATATTATACCATTATCCAATAAGATTGAAATTAAATTTTTAACCTTTTTTATTTTACCAATATATCATGATAATCATATTATCACCTTCCAAACAAGGATGTTTTCTAACATTTTTTACCATGTAATGGAATGTTCTTTTAACTTCGTATAACATGTATAGATACACCCACCATCATTCATTTGAATATTCCTTGGAAATTTTAAAAGGGGGATCTTTATTGAATTTTTTTTAAAAGTTTTTTTCATGAAAAATGGGTTTCAGAACGTTTCCAATATCTATTAATATGTTTTCAAATATTTGTAAAGAAAATTTTTTCAAACCATTTTCAAGCTTCTTTTAGAAGTTTTCAAGAAATATTGGTTTCAAAAAAATTTTAATCTCTATTTATAAGATTTCATTTTATTATAAAATAAATGGTTTTATAAATTTTTACGTCATTCTAATATAATTTATTATGTATAATGGTTTCCAAAACAATTTCATTCTCTTTTTATAAGTTTTCAATGTGTTTTAAAAGAAATGGAGTTTAAAAATGTTTGGATGGTTATTTTATAGGTTTTCAAGGAACAATGTTTTCAAAATTATTACATAAGTTTTATTTTATTTTATTATTAAATGATTTCAAAATTGTTTTATGTATTCAAAATATTTTCTTCAAACTAGAAATTATATTTTCCTCAAGAAACGTTTTTAGAGGAATTTTTTAAATTATTTTCCATATAAGATGACATCTATTGATGTTACACATTCCTTTCTAGGAAATTATAAAATTGTTCCATTCATATCTTTTCTATGAAAGAGTTATGCTTAATTTAATTGTCTTTATGAAGCCCAATTATCCTTCGTGGGTTATACATATATGAAATCCATTTCACTTTTAGAGGTTATGATTTTGATGAAATGATTATGAGACTTTCTTATTTTTATAGGTTATGGAATGTTTATATGTTTATGATACCAATATCATTTAATGGTTTATGGCATGTTAATTTATGATATTTTGGAAAATGTATGTATGTCCTCATTATGTGATGGTTGGGACCTATATATATCTCTAATTAATAGACTAAATATTTATATCTTGTGAGATAAAACAAGGCTAGAATGGGGGTTACTCAATTAATTAATATAGGGATGGAATGAGGGTTACTCGGTTCAGTAATATAGGGCTAGAATGAGGGTCAATCAGTTCAGTGATAAAAGGCTGGAATGGGGGTTACCCCATTCTGTAAAGGACTTTGTCCACTAATAAAGTCTTGGAAGTGATGCATTGGCTACTATGGAAATAATTATATGATCATTTTCTTTCCACAATTACATGTTTCATTCCTACATTATACTTTCTGGTATTATGATCTCTATTTTTTTATGATTCACGTCTTATGAACTACCAATATTTAATCCTTGAACCCTATTATGATCTTTGATATGTAGGTTATGGTCTTCTATTTTCACAAAAAGTTATGTAATGTCAATGTTTATAAAGAGAGGGTTTCTTTAATTGGTATCAGAGAAAATGTATTGTTACCATTTAGAAAACAGGATTATAAAACCTTAGTGAGATACCTAGGTACATTTCTAACAATAAGTATTGGGATGTCTCTAAGGATAAGTACACTGGTGATTTAACATTTTGGAAATGTCTTGGATTTTTAATAAAGGATAGAGTGAGTGGTTTCCAAGAAATACATCCATGTCTAGATACTAAAACAAGATACGGATCTAGAATAGATGTACCTAGGGGTAACAACTCTGACAAGATGTTCAGGGCTTGACTTGCGGTAATCTAGTACATGAAAATAGGTCTTTCTATAAATCTGGTTTGACACTCCTAGGGGATGTGATTTTTGAATTCACAAACTCTTCATAAACCATTATTAAGGATTTTAATATATGTATTCTATGATTAACCTAGGATGAAACTAGGGTATCTTAGATTTATGAATGTGACATGATTTAAGTATCCACTGTAGAGACCCGTATCTTGACGTACATTGACATTACATTACTTTTGCGGAATACTTAGTACATTACAAAAACACACACACAAGGACCGTAATAGTTTAGTGTCTTTGGAAACTCGGACTATAATCTTCTAATCGTGGTGAAAGATCTTCAACATCTCCCATAAAGATCTTCTTCTTCTTTTTATTTACCTAAAACCTTTCTTTATATCCTGGGGAAAAGAAAACATAAAAGGGTGAGCTCAAATGCTCAGTAAGGGTAAACAAAAGAAATATCAATCACATCATATTCATAAGAACATAACATTTTGGAAATCATAACCTGCAAAAGAGAGCATAATTTCATAACATGAGATAAATCATGGTAGTGAAATGAAATCCCAATAATCATAACTTAAAACATGAAACTTTGTGGCATACACACATAATCATAGAGAATCATTTCTTGCTAGTCAAGACTCATTGCCAAGACTATCTTAGTGGACAAAGTCCCTTTCTGAATCGAGTAACCCTCGTTTCAGTCCTGTTTCACTAAACCGGTATAACCTACCATTCCAGCCCTGTCTATCTCATTAGATATAAAATCTTTACCCAATGCATTGGAGGGAGATATAGGTCCCACCCATCTCATAATGAATCCTTTCTTATGTGTGCCACATAATCATAAATTATACATCATCGCATAACACATGTAACAAAAATGGGATTCTTGAAACATCATGATATCATAAATCAATTCATATAAGATAAAGGAATTCATAAAAATAATTCCATCACAACATGATCAAATAAATGTAATAATAGGGATAAAAACAGAACCCTTTATTATCTTAGATGGAAAATAATTTTGATAAAACACTTGAACTCCATTCTTGAGGAAAATATCCTTTCTTCTTCGAAAACATTTTGCCTTTCTTAACATGTCAAACAAATTTAAACTAAAAGAAGTTGATTAAAAATAAACTTGAAAACTTGTAAAGGAAGCTTCTTGTAAATAATGTATTAAAAATCCATTCATGCCGTATAAGTTAAAAAAAAGCATTCTTTCGTACTTTTGTCGGAAAAGTCAAAAAGTACCACGTACGGAAAAACGACAAAAGATTCCTTTCTTATTCTTTAGAAAAAACTCACCGAAGGGTAAAATTGGATTTAAACTATTGTAAGTGGATGGAAATAATATTACATATTGAGGAAACATGGATGTGGATGATAAAATACACCTCAGTAAATACTTACGGATAAACAATCTCGGATAAAAATGAGATTGTGATATTTCCCCTTACCTTAGGTCCGACTTGATTTGTAAGTGTCCAAACCTCCTGTATAATGATTTAAATCATGTTATTGACTTATTACAGAATCATATTCATTGTTATGATATCATATATGGTTCACTTATGACATTATATTACCCGTTCTTTTGTAAATTCCATGTTAAAGAAGCGTTTTGGGTAAAATCGTTTCATTTATCGTAGGTGTTTTGACTTGTTGTCCTTGACATCATTATTACTTATATCATGATTTACTTACTTCCAGAATATAAAATATTATTTATATATCATATATATTCAGTATATATATATATAATAGGTAGATAAATAAAATGAAAAACACCGTTCATGGAGACGGTAGTCCGTACGTACGCATGAAAGCTGTTTACCTTTCCTTATTGTCTTGAAATGGAAGTAAGTAGATGACATAAATATGTATATATATACATAAATCCAGTAGCTTTATAATGTCATATATTTCATTATTATTTCTTATATATACTTTATAATCATTCTTAAATGGTTAACATGGAGAATGAATCTTATCGCGTCGTGGAGACGGTATTCCGTACGTACGCACGCGCGGTGATTTCTTTTTCCTTAGGATGGATAGATGGTGAAATAGGGTTGTTTCATACTTATAATAACATATCAGTATATGAGTGATACTGATGTTATTACTTCATAATGAAACAACCTAAGAAGATGAAGTGGAAGAAGAAATAAAGATGAAAGAATTGGTAACGGTAATTACCTCTTCTTTGAAGCGCCTCTTTGAGACCTCCTCTTAGGGCACTAAAATTGGTCTTTGAGGAAGACCAGAACCTCTAGGATGTTGCTAGGGAAGTGGAGAAGAGATTTTGGCAGGGGTTGGCCGAGCTTGAGTGCTCAAATTGGTGTGAGGAGGAGGGGGAGGAGGTGTCCTTTTATAAGGGAGGAGAGGGGCACCTTAGGAATATCTCAAAATATTATTTTATATTAAAGTCAAAATCGGTTTATAATGGTTCCAAAGGGTCTTATTTCGAAGCTAAAGTGGGGATGGGTCGAAATCCTATCAACCAATAGGATTTAGTCAAGTTTAGGGTATTATTTTAACCTTATCAATTAGATTTAACTCTAAGTTAAATAATTTAACTTTTACCGTGTCTTTTTGTTTTCTTACACTATATGGTTAATACACTTACAATAACATGCCAAACGAACCCCAAATTGTTTATTATTAATATATATATCCTTATCTAAGTCATTTGGCCGAACCTTAGATTTTTAGGAATAAAATAACAATTAATTATATAATATTTTATTTAAAAACTATTTTGTGTCAATTTTGACACTATTTGATATATGATTTTTTTGAAAGTCATAACAGAATTATATGTTCGAACCAAGTTGATTAAATCAACACTAATATATCATAGTAACCTGGAAAATTAGTGGAATTCATAAAAAGTCTTAAATTACATTTATTTTGGTATTTATAATATCAATTATGTCAATATTTCATTAATAAGATAATTAATGCATCATATTTGTGTCATAAATAAATTAAATTATTTGATGTATAAAAATTACAAATAAAATACCATCATTTAGTAAATCTTTTTAGCTTTCTAATGAATATTTACAATAGAATTTATCTTATGTACAACTCTATATTAAAAATGTTTTAGTAAATATACTTTGATTTTAACTCTTTTAACTCTTCTTTGAATTAAATAATAATAAATGTCCTAATCTAATCCAAGTGGGCCTAAATGATAATATTTTACACTTAAGGTTGTTTTTGGTCGAGATACACTTGTATAATAGAATTAGGACATGTGTTAGGGTAATATTAATATCATTCTTACCCTTAATTACCCTATTTACTTTTAATCGTGGTAAATAAAAGTAAAAAGTTACTATTCACCAAAAATTATTTTCATCTCATTGAACCACGTTTTACTTACTGACATCAACCGTGTCTCTCGGATTTTTGAAATTCCATTCACAGAAGCGGTAAAATTAAGTTTTATGAAAAATTCAGTTTTTTTTTACTACCACTTAGTAGTTTCACTATTCATCAAAAATTGATGTTTTTCAGAACAATGCCAAAATTTCATCCTAAGCTATATTTCATATTCCAAATTCAAAAATGAAGTCTATTTTAGAAAATTCATAACATAGAAGTTGCATTAATTAATTTTATAATTAAATCCTGCTGTTAAAACAAATAGCGTGTTTTTAAGAAACAATATCTATCAAAAGATTGACACTTGATTATGTCTGGTTTAAATGTGAAATTACATTAAATGACCAACATTGTATTAAATTGTAAAAATATATTCTAAATATACTTTAAAACCACTCAAATTAATAATTTATCACTATTAATTATTTCGATTAAAAAAGTTGTTTTTAATTAAAATTTAGTAATTTTCACTATTCATCAGAATATGAAAGTTATCCGAAATGTACCAAAATTTCACCTTAGGCTAAATTTGATACTCTGAATCCAAAAATGAAATCCATTTTGAAAAATAAAATTTACAAAATTTCAAAAAGTGGTTATTACTATTCATAACGGCTAGTTTTAATAACATTTTAATAGCATATCGTTGTTTAGTGAAACTCGTTATTGCGTACTACACACGCTATCGAGGAAGGTCGCGATTGCGTGTAATGCAAGGCAAGTCAAGGATGTGTGTTGTGCAAGATCCTTTTGGTGTAGCGTACAACACAATACATTAGTGAAATAAAAAGAATATTTTTCATAAAATCTCAGGCTGTTACATTCTACCCCCCTTAAAATGAATTTCGCCCTCGACATTCGTCGGGGTTATAAATGGTTTACTATTCGAAAGTTTCTTTAATAGAAACCCACATCGTAAAAAGGAATACCAAAACTTGGCTTTAAAAACTAAAGTATGAAATGTAACGATTACCAAAATAAACTAATCACTGGGTTTCCACAAAGGTGAAAATAGGGATATGGAAGAGAAATCTAACCATCATGTTCTGATGGAGAGTGGTAGAGAACATGGCTATGGAAAATCCAGTAATCACAAATCCATAAATTTGTGATGATCTAAGGTACTATCTGATTCATCAGGTATAAGATCACTAGGACAACATTTTTGGATTTCAAGATCATTTCCCTAAAGTTGAAAATTTGAATTAGAATAAATACTTTCTTTATTTTGGTACAATCTCACTGTTGTTCATGCCTTGAACAATTTCCACTTCATCTCTTAAATAAATGAAGTTGAATTTGTTATTCGTGAAGTGTTAGCAGATCATGTGATAGAATGACGAGTCATTCCATCTGTCTCAAACAAAAGGTTAGCAAAAATTATATACATAAGTCGATCTATAGTGAGATTAATCACATATGGTTCCTAAAATGGAATTATACTTCATATATCATACTGCTTAATATAATAAAACTAGTTTCTACTGAACAGGGACTTCCTGTAGGCCAGTGGTAGGCGATAAAGGCCAGTCGCACTTCGGTTGTGGGTTCGATTCCCACATCCTTGTCCGACGCGATGGGCTGTCGTCCGTCCTGCAGGTTGTCCTTTTTCTAAAACTACATTACTATAACATCCCATCAATAATATCGAAAATCTTCTATCCTTAATCAATACTAAGTTATGTCCAACATAATCCATTCTAATCTTTAGGCTTATCCATAATACTACAGTCCACTCTCATAATATAGTGAAAATGATTACTAGAGATTTAATACTGTCGTTAATCCCCATAAGATATGTCTTGTTGGTCACATTCCAAACATTCAAAGGCCTTAATAATGTATTCTCTTGAATACCCATTGAACCTTAGTGAAAACATGAATGCTGTCAAAAGTTAACTCTTTCCACATACCAAAATCCAAAAATTATATATACTCAAACCATGATATCACTTAGTCTTTATATCAATCATGCGCTCATGAATACAATCAAACATCTCATTATCTTCTTATCCCTTCATTATGCTCATATCATCTGTTTACCAAAAATGTCTCAATCACTTTTCATGGTTACCGGTTCCATAAAATTATTGAAAACCACAATAGACCAAAACATAAATATTTCAGTACACCATAAAAGTACCTCAACAACATTATTCTTGAATACCAATACATAAACACTTCAGTCCATCCACTTCAATGATTGTCCTGGAATAAGTCCTTCCTTGATTTAGAAGTAACTTTTTAGGTCAGGGCATTGAGTTGGGTAATGCCCATGTTCTCCACAAATAATACATTGAACTCCATAACAGTCTGTCACTCTATGACCCTTATCTCCACACAAATAACATCGGTCCCTCCATTTGAGGTATTCCTCAAGGTTCTTCTTCCCTTCTTTAGAAATCTCAATCTTCCTTTCTTTATGCTGCTCAACATGCGAACATGCATAATAGTCTATCTTCCTCTTCTTTGATGAATTAGGTATACCACTAAATTTCACCTTGTTAATCATATATCGCGATGACTGATTCGGCATAATCACAATATCTGTCTCTCTAGGCATTACATAATTTTGTTGCTTATAGTCACCAATTTGTCCATTGGATTCAATGTTAACAGAATTCCGTCTGGTTCCCTCCATTAACTAAAACACAAAAAGAATTCATTGAGAGGAAAAAATCATGCTAGAGAAAACAACATAGTAAAGGGGGAGTACCTTCAATATCTAACATCTTAGGTTTAATTCTATGATCGTTAGCGTAATTCTAGTACTATAACCTATACGTATACTTCACCTTAGGGACATCCCTAGACATACCTTAGAAATATCTCTAGGGATCTCACTAAAGTTCTCGCATCCTAGTTTCCAAAGGTTGACTAAACCTTTCCTCTGATACCAACTGTAGAGACCCATATCTTGACGTACATTGACATTACATTAATTTTGAGGAATACTTAGTACATTACAAAAACACACACACAAGGACCATAATAGTTTAGTGTCTTTGGAAACTCGGACTATAATATTCTAATCGTGGTGAATGATCTTCAACATCTCCCATAAAGATCTTCTTCTTTTTTTTATTTACCTAAAACCTTTCTTTATATCCTGGGGAAAAGAAAACATAAAAGGGTGAGCTCAAATGCTCAGTAAGGTTAAACAAAAGAAATATCAATCACATCATATTCATAAGAACATAACATTTTGGAAATCATAACCTGCAAAAGAGAGCATAATTTCATAACATGGGATAAATCATGGTAGTGAAATGAAATCCCAATAATCATAACTTAAAACATGAAACTTTGTGGCACACACACATAATCATAGAGAATCATTTCTTGTTAGTCAAGACTCATTTCCAAGACTATCTTAGTGGACAAAGTCCCTTTCTGAATCGAGTAACCCTCGTTTCAGTCCTGTTTCACTGAACTGGTATAACCTACCGTTCCAGCCCTGTCTATCTCATGAGATATAAAATCTTTACCCAATGCATTGGAGGGAGATATAGGTCCCACCCATCTCATAATTAATCCTTTCTTATGTGTGCCACATAATCATAAATTATACATCATCGCATAACACATGTAACAAAAATGGGATTCTTGAAACATCATGATATCATAAATCAATTCATATATGATAAAGGAATTCATAAAAATAATTCCATCACAACATGATCAAATAAATGTAATAATAGGGATAAAAACAGAACCCTTTATTATCTTAGATGGAAAATAATTTTGATAAAACACTTGAACTCCATTCTTGAGGAAAATATCCTTTCTTCTTCAAAAACATTTTGCCTTTCTTAACATGTCAAACAAATTTAAACTAAAATAAGTTGATTAAAAATAAACTTGAAAACTTGTAAAGGAAGATTCTTGGAAATAATGTATTAAAAATCCATTCATTCCGTATAAGTTAAAAAAAGCATTCTTTCGTACTTTTGTCAGAAAAGTCAAAAAGTACCACGTACGGAAAAACGACAAAAGATTCCTTTCTTATTCTTTAGTAAAAACTCGCCGAAGGGTAAAATTGGATTTAAACTATTTTAAGTGGATGGAAATAATATTACATATTGAGGAAACATGGATGTGGATGATAAAATACACCCTAGTAAATACTTACGGATAAACAATCTCGGATAAAAATGAGATTGTGATATTTCCCCTTACCTTAGGTCCGACTTGCTTTGTAAGTGTCCAAACCTCCTGTATAATGATTTAAATCATGTTATTGACTTATTAAAGAATCATATTCATTGTTATGATATCATATATGGTTCACTTATGACATTATATTACCCGTTCTTTTGTAAATTCCATGTTAAAGAAGCGTTTTCGGTAAAATCGTTTCATTTATCGTAGTTGTTTTGACTTGTTGTTATTGACATCATTATTACTTATATCATGATTTACTTACTTCCAGAATATAAAATATGATTTATATATCATATATATTCAGTATATATATATATAATAGGTAGATAAATAAAATGAAAAACACGGTTCATGGAGACGGTAGTCCATACGTACGCATGAACGCTGTTTTCCTTTCCTTATTGTCTTGAAATGGAAGTAAGTAGATGACATAAATATGTATATATATACATAAATCCAGTAGCTTTATAATGTCATATATTTCATTATTAATTCTTATATATACTTTATAATCATTCTTAAATGGTTAACATGGAGAATGAATCTCATCGCGTCGTGGAGACGGTATTCCGTATGTACGCACGCGCGGTGATTTCTTTTTCCTTAGGATGGATAGATGGTGAAATAGGGTTGTTTCATACATATAATAACATATCAGTATATTAGTGATACTGATGTTATTACTTCATAATGAAACAACCTAAGAAGAAGAAGTGGAAGAAGAAATAAAGATGAAAGAATTGGTAACGGTAATTACCTCTTCTTTGAAGCGCCTCTTTGAGACCTCCTCTTAGGGCACTAAAATTGGTCTTTGAGGAAGACCAGAACTTCTAGGATGTTTCTAGGGAAGTGGAGAAGAGATTTTGGCAGGGGTTGGCCGAGCTTGAGTGCTCAAATTGGTGTGAGGAGGAGGGGGAGGAGGTGTCCTTTTATAAGGGAGGAGAGGGGCACCTTAGGAATATCTCAAAATATTATTTTATATTAAAGTCAAAATCGGTTTATAATGGTTCCAAAGGGTCTTATTTCGAAGCTAAAGTGGGGATGGGTCGAAATCCTATCAACCAATAGAATTTAGACAAGTTTACGGTATTATTTTAACCTTATCAATTAGATTTAACTCTAAGTTAAATAATTTAACTTTTACCGTGTCTTTTTGTTTTCTTACACTATATGGTTAATACACTTACTATAACATGCCAAACGAACCCCAAATTGTTTATTATTAATATATATATCCTTATCTAAGTCATTTGGCCGAACCTTAGATTTTTAGGAATAAAATAACAATTAATTATATAATATTTGATTTAAAAACTATTTTGTGTCAATTTTGACACTATTTGATATATGATTTTTTTGAAAGTCATAAAATAATTATATGTTCGAACCAAGTTGATTAAATCAACACTAATATATCATAGTAACCTGTAAAATTAGTGGAATTCATAAAAAGTCTTAAATTACATTTATTTTGGTATTTATAATATCAATTATGTCAATATTTTATTAATAAGATAATTACTGCATCATATTTGTGTCATAAATAAATTAAATTATTTGATGTATAAAAATTACAAATAAAATACCATCATTTAGGAAATCTTTTTAGCTTTCTAATGAATATTTACAATCGAATTGATCTTATGTACAACCCTATATTAAAAATGTTTTAGTAAATATACTTTTATTTTAACTCTTTTAACTCTTCTATGAATTAAATAATAATAAATGTCCTAATCTAATCCAAGTGGGCCTAAATGATAATATTTTACACTTAAGGTTGTTTTTGGTCGATATACACTTGTATAATAGAATTAGGACATGTGTTAGGGTAATATTAATATCATTCTTACCCTTAATTACCCTATTTACTTTTAACCGTGGTAAATAAAAGTAAAAAGTTACTATTCACCAAAAATTATTTTCATCTCATTGAACTACATTTTACTTACTGACATCAACCGTGTCTCTCGGATTTTTGAAATTCCATTCACAGAAGCGGTAAAATTAAGTTTTTTGAAAAATTCAGTTTTTTTTACTACCACTTAGTAGTTTCACTATTCATCAAAAATTGATGTTTTTCAGAACAGTGCCAAAATTTCATCCTAAGCTATATTTCATATTCCAAATTCAAAAATGAAGTCTATTTTAGAAAATTCATAACATAGAAGTTGCATTAATTAATTTTATAATTAAATCCTGCTGTTAAAACAAATAGCGTGTTTTTAAGAAACAATATCTATCAAAAGATTGACACTTGATTATGTCTGGTTTAAATGTGAAATTACATTCAATGACCAACATTGTATTAAATTGTAAAAATATATTCTAAATATACTTTAAAACCACTCAAATTAATAATTTATCACTATTAATTATTTCGATTAAAAAAGTTGTTTTTAATTAAAATTTAGTAATTTTCACTATTCATCAGAATATGAAAGTTATCCGAAGTGTACCAAAATTTCACCTTAGGCTAAATTTGATACTCTGAATCCAAAAATGAAATCCATTTTGAAAAATAAAATTTACAAAATTTCAAAAAGTGGTTATTACTATTCATAACGGCTAGTTTTAATAACATTTTAATAGCATATCGCTGTTTAGTGAAACTCGTTATTGCGTACTACACACGCTATCGAGGAAGGTCGCGATTGCGTGTAATGCAAGGCAAGTCAAGGATGCGTGTTGTGCAAGCTCCTTTTGGTGTAGCGTACAACACAAGACATTAGTGAAATAAAAAGAATATTTTTCATAAAATCTCAGGCTGTTACATCCACTAAGTAAATATTTTCGTGACTTTGGGGTTTTATGATATGAAAAGTAATTATAACACTACGCTTCTAGTATTAGTCAATGGTGGGGACCAGAAGGAACTTGATTAATGCAGAATGTGATGGATGATTTGACGATGAGAAGTAAAATTAGATGATCTATAGAGAAAAAGTTATTTACATTATGCCAACTAAGCTATTGCGGAACATGATAAACAATTTTATCTTTTGGTGATATTCCTTATAGGTTAAATAAGAGAAATATTTACTTTCATGGTATGGAAGATAGAGTAATGAAGAGTCAGCATCCTGCATGTTAAGAATAGGGATTAAGAACCTAGAGAAATAGCTCAAATGGATGAGAAGATGTTAGTTGTTAATGAACAAAGGTCATAGGTTGCTGTGGAGAACATGGGAATTACCCAACACAATGCCCCGAGATAAGGATTTACTTCTAAAACAAATAGGGACCTCTTCCATGGAAAAAATTAATGTTAAAGGAATGAAGTATTTATATATTTTTATTCTAGAATTATGAATGGTGAATTATTTTAGTATCTTCCATTATTTTTTTGCTGTGGAATTATAAGAATATGTTTAATGGTCATGGTGGACTAGAAATTTGATCTCATGAACAGTTACATTTTGACTATGGGAAGGTAACCCGTAACAAGTTCTTTATATTAAGATAATGTTGTATGGATAAAGAAACATTGGATATGAATAAGTAAATTGGTTAGTATTGATTACCTTGGAACTCAGTAAGGACATGTGTATATATGTTTTATGCTACCACAAATGATGTTTACAACATTTTTGGATTTAATCAGTAGATCTAATACCCGTTTGAATGAGGAAGCATTCTTATTTTCCAAAAGGATTTACCGTAATTCAGGTTGTTACAATTTTTCAAGAGAATATATGATAAGGGTATTCAAAATCATGAAATGAGACAAGAATGGATTCTTTATTTTATACCTGGGAATCAATGTTAAGCTAATTTCATGACTCTCTTTGTAATTTTTCATATTATTCATTTTTGAGAAGGGTTATAAGGTTAACCGTTCATGAATTGTTTAAGTTAAACTTCGTAGGAAGTATTTGTTCACTAAGTTTGTGTTGAAAATAAAATTAAAATGATAATAATTAATTAAAATTATTTCATGTATTTTCATCATATATATTATATTCATGTGGTTTTATAAAAGTTCATAATGTAAGTTGGGTGAAAACCAATCAAGTTCAGCAAGGCCACAGGTCGTGAAACCCTAGCCAAAGGATGATAAGGGTTTCACTTATATCAATGGCCTACACAATGTCCTTATTAATGTATATTTATTTCAAATGTATAAATATTCATGATATAATATTATTGTTACTCATTATTTTTATATATTAATGACTATTTTTTAGAGACAAATAGTTGATCTTTTCAATCTTTTAGTGGCCATAAAATTTGGTAAAAAGTATTTTTGTTCATCATACATCAATGTTAATTTCTAAAAATTCATTACATGAGGTAATGGATGCATTATAAATTTTTCAAAGAACAACCCAAAAATGAATTTTTTTTATAGAAATATTTCATGAATTACTCAACATAATGAAAGTGATAAAAAAAAATTTGTCGTGGTACATAAATTTTCATTGAGGTAATGGACTTCTAAATCATCATGGATTTATGACATTGAGGCCCCAACATTTCTTTGATTATTCAATTGTTTTTTATTGACTACCTAAATCACTCCCTATAAATATTTATTTTTTTTTCCATGTCCAATATTCACACCCAACATATGTCCGCCTATGTGGAAACCCAATTATATGCAACATTGGGAAACCCTTAGAGTTCCACATTTTCATTTTTAAAAGGAGGTTAAGTATCCATTTTTATGATGTGGGTTTCAGTGAATTAAACATTCAATTTTTAAACCTTTGATAACCCAGATGAATTTCATCAGCGAAATTCACTTTAACGGGGGTAGAATATAACACCCTAAGATTTGGAGATTTATTATTTTATTGTGATTTAACTTATTTTTTCAATATTTTCTATTTCACTTGACACTTGAAATAGTTATATATTAATATATATATATATATATATATATTAAAACATAATTTCAAAAATTAATTCCACAATCAAAACCAAATTTTATTTTTCAACATAAAATACCAACTTCGCATGCACTATAAGCAACATTGACTTGGTATACGATTCTCACAACACTAAGTTTCTTTGAAAAATATACACACACACACATATATATATAATTAGATAAATGAGATAATTATAAAAAACTATTATAAATAGATATAGTAATAGTAATAAATACTTTCCAAATATTTTTTATAATTTTTTATACAAATAAAACACATTTATAAAGAAATATAGGATTTTTGAAAAAGACCATTCATGTTAAAAATATTATTATCTTGAATGGAACAATTTTTTACCAAATAATTAATTTTATAAAAAATTAGAAAATTAATTGAATAAAATAAATTTCATTTTCTAATTTATTACATCGAAATTATCCTTGAGGGAATTTTTGTTATTTTTCTCAGAAACCTTATTTTTTTATGAATAGTGAAAAATACAATTTTTTAGTTAAAACCAAACTTTTTTGTATAATTAATTATTAATGGTAAATGATATTATAAATATGTTTTAGGAGAAAATTAGATAATTATTTATTATATTAATAAAAATTAATTCATTATAATCAATTTCACTTTGAAATTGAATATAAAATATTAACAAACTTTTGAACTTTTTCATACATTAAAACCCCGTTATTTCGTCTCTTTTATAAGATTAGCACTAATCTTATTTTTTCCACTTCTATGAAGGAAATTAAAATAAACATGACATAAAACATTTTATTCAGTATAATATTTATATTCAAATAATACAATGTAAACTTTTGATCAAAATTATTAATAAAAGAGATTAAAATTAATCACATCAATTGAGACCAAATTAATGCTAATTAGAGTCTAAACACTAAAATTAATGACCTAACTACGATAAACATGTCCGAAACCCATTTTATTCCCATATTTCTTCCATAAACCTTCCATTGTTTATTTTTGTTGGATTTTTAATATTTTTAGGTAATTACATTTTCACACTTAACTTGTTTCACGAAATTCCATGTGAGTCGTTTAACTTCCCTATAAAAGGCCACTAACTCTACCCAGTCCTCACACCTCTAAAACCATTTATGTTTGTCCAATATATTCCCAAGTATAATCCCAAAAGTCAACCGTTAGACCACAAATCCTCCCTTTGGTAATAAATCCTCTCAAGGAATCCTTCTGGCATAAATAAAAAGGAGTTTCCCAATTAAGAGGAAACGTCCTCTCTTAAGCTCCATTCCATTATTTTCTTTTTTCACACCATAAAATCTATCTAATACAATAATTTGTGAAAAAAAAATTATAATATATATAATAATATGTTTTTGATCAATGGTTTTGACAAAAAATTACACAGGCCACCATCTAATGGATGTTGAACATACTGTTTCTATATACGAAGAACTACTACCTCACAAAATGATGATTATTCATTTCACCTTTACCACCTATAATTGTGTCCATTTTAATGGGAAATATATTTAAATTTGTAATATATTATATTCAGTATGTTTTTATTCTAATTTATTAATTTCACAACACACATATTTTTAATTTCTATTTGGTTTTAATACGATAATCTCTTATTTTGAGTATTTGTGGACTACTGCCCCCTCAAAGCGATGAGATTCATTCACATACCACATGGAATATATTAAGGATGGGTTTAAGAAACATATATGATATATGAGAAATATTCATGCAACAGGAACAAGTACAAACACACACACACACACATATATGTAATTTACATGCATTCTTTCAATACGACAGTAAAAACACAAACAATGTTCATGTGTATGTACGGCTTACCATCTTCATGAAAGGTGTTTTCCATTTCATACTTATATAGGATATAAATTAATTTAATAGAAATATAAGGTCTATATATGATATTTTTATGAATATTTTCATACTATAATCATGATATAAATATAACGACCATTGATTTAACTAATTAAGACACATACGAAGAACAATGCGAATAATCCATGATTTGAAATTTTACATATGAAATTTAACAAGCGGGTAATATAAGGTCATAATCAAACTGTATATTTTATTATGTATAATAATATTCCTCTATAATGTATTTATAATAAACTTATATTTATTATATAGGAATTGTGTACGAGTATGGAGAGAGTCATAAAACAATGTAAGGGGATTCCATCTCACTTCTAATTTTTGTGAGATACAAGCATTGTTCTCCAATCTTTCTTATTGTGTGGTGTATGTAATGCCAATTATTTTATTATAAGTATATTTTAATTAGTTTTTTTGGAATTCACATTTCCATTTTATGATCCTTTATTCATGGGGTTTAGCTTTCAAAAGTAACCAAATCGATCAAACAGTTTTGTCTCAATTTTATTTCATTGAGATTCAACTTTTTTTATGAACATAAAATCCTCTTTGAGGTATATTTAAGTCCATTTTACATGTTATATAATGAGTATAATTATTTTAATGATATATTAATCTTAATTTAATTTCCATTTCTTACACAGAGATTATGACCCCATGTTACCGAGTTAAAAGAGTTTATAGAGACAATCTCATTACCTTATGAGATTTTTTATCTTTATGCTTCCCTTGATGAAATATTATGATACATATCTAAATAATATTCATGATTTTATTTATACTCACTAATTTTGTGATATACTCATGTATTGTTACCATAATCTACTCATTGGTACATTAGACAATTAATAAATTGTTTCTAAAAATGATTGACTTTACACTTTCTTCAGTCAGAAATCTATTTTTTCAAAAAATGGATTCCAAGAATATTATATCATTATATTATAACAATTAAAATATATTTTTACCTTTTTAGTCTTTTACCAATATATTTAATGGAATATTCTTTTCAATTTACAAACAATGAACTTTTCTAACATTTTTTACCATGTAAAATGAATGCTCTTTTGACCTTGTATGACATGTACAGATTTTCCTGCAATTATTCCTTTGAATATTCCCTTTCATTTTTAAATGGGTCATCATTAAGAATTTTTTTTAAATGTATATTTTCTAAAAAATGGTTTTCAAAAAGTTCTCTAGATCTATTTATATAGTTTCAAATTATTTTAAAAGAAATGGTTTTCAAAATGTTTTCAATATTTTATTATAAGTTTTCAGGAAAAATGGTTTTATAAATGTTTTTAATAATATTTTAAATTTTTTTTAGTAAATAGGTTTTCAAAACGTTTTCAATCTCTTTTTATAGGTTTTGAATGTTTTCTCAAAGAAAAAGGTGATTAAAATGTTTTTTATATTGTTTTTATACTTTAAAGGAATAGTATTTTCAAAATGATTTCATATGTTTCAAGGTATTTTCAATGAAAATGATTTTCAAATGGTGTTATGTATTAAAAATCCCTTTTAAAACAAGAAATCATATTTTCCTTAAGAAATGTTATTAGAAGATATTTCAAAAATATTTTCCATATAACATGACATCTATTGATGTTACTCACTATTTTCTAGAAAATGATCTAATGGATCCATTACAATCTTTTCTAGGAATGAGTTATTCTTAATGTAATGGTTTTTATGAAACCCATTTCTCATTCAAGGATTATAAATATATGAAATCTGTTTCTATTTTACAAGTTATGATTTTGTTGGAATGATTAAGAAACATGCCTCTTTCTATAGGTTATGATATGTTTATATGTTTATGATACCTATTTAATTTAATGGATTTTGATCTGTTCATTTATGTTCTTATTGCATGTGTATGTAGGATTTGATTATATGATAGGTGAGATCTATATCTCTCTCCAATTCATTGGGTAAATATTTATATCTCATGAGATAAAATAGGGATTGAATGAGGGTAACTCACCTCTGTAATGTAGGTTTGGAATGAGGGTTACTTAGTTAAGTAATACAATTCCAAAATGAGGGTCAATAGGTTTAATAATATATGGCTGGAATAGGGGTTACCTAGTTTATTGAAGGACAGTGTCCAATAATATGGTCTCAAATTTGATTCCTTGGTTTCAACATAAATCATGATATGCTTATGTGTTTTTTCGCAATTCCATGTTTTATTCCTATGTTATGCTTTCTGGGATTACGCTCACTATTTCATTTTGATTCATGTCTTATGAAATAACAATATTTATACCATGATTATTGTTATGATTAATGATATGCAGGGTATGATCTTTTATTTTCATTAACACATTCTCATACCCTGATGTTCATGCTTAACATTATATGTATCCCTTGTTTACCATTACTAAGAATTTGATATCACCCCTATTATTTGTCATTTTCTGCAAATTATGTTGATATTTACTATTCTTGATATGTCTAAGAAGGGTTCTAGTTATAAAGAATCTACTAGGAGAATATGTACCTCACATATGTTCTATCATTTTGTTCCCATGTTTCCATTGTAATTATAACAATTAATGTATTTGAGAATCTGTTTGAACAATGTTTATGTGTTCTAAAAAAGTTATTTAATTTCAATGTTTATAAAGTGAGGGTCACTATATCCTCTGGTTCCGAGTATGCGAAACCTAAATGGGTTAATCCACTTCCTCCCCTCAAGGTATATTTTCCATATGAATCCCCAATTTATCTACATTGTGATCCACATTATCTATTATGTTGATGGTGAAAACATTCACCAAGGTGTATCATAAAATGGTAGTTGTCCCATTACTCTCAATGAAACCTCATGATTCTATACTTCCCTCATTTAGGGTTTTTCTCTAACCACTGAACATATTGGGCCATTTTAGCTTATGACCATGGTGGGGAGTTATTGTTTCACTATATATTCCCCCCATCTCAGTGTGTGTGCAGTGAAATTTAGACAGTTCATGGTCAATATTTCCAAACAGGCCTCGAACTATAGATATTTATCTCATGGTGGGAGGAACAAATGGGATTCCAATCAAAAAATTACCTCCCAACATAGAGAAGGAATATTTCCTCTATTATGATGATGATGATGATGATTAAAATTCCCCCATACATATGGGAGGAGGCCTATATGTGGCCACCATTATCCTTGATTGATCATGTTGATGAAGATTCAATAATTATAGTCAAAGACTTGATGACTCATATGACAAACATTTAGATATAAATTCCCCCATCTGAATGGGATGGGGTTGATATCGAACCATCATTGATTTCTCTAGGACGCTTTAATGGGATGATGAATCAGGTGATGTTGTTTGAGATATAAATTCCATCATCCTAGTGGGTATAGTTTTTTGTAGATGTTATTTATATTTCTTGAATAGTATCATGAATTGATGATCTTAATGTTCAAGTTTGTGGTCGATATTCCCCTAGCCTTGGGGGGGGGGGATGGATTTTCTCACGGGAAACTAATTTGGAAGTGTCTATTTTGTTCCATTTGATGTGATGTCTCTATGGTCGTGTAGGAGATGGGTGCAATGATATCCTTATGGAAATCGGAATCTATGGTAAGTTTTTAGGTTGATTTAAACTTTGTATTCCTTGTCTATGATGCATTCCTATTGTTTTGAGGGAAAACAATATTGCTTTTCTTACCACTCCCTCAATTAATGATATATTGGAATCGTTAAAGTGGGGGAATTATTTTGTAGTGACTGACATGCTCACATGTTACCATGTCCCCAGATCTCGCTAGAGGATATGACACTGTGAGATTTCCTATATGATGGGTTCAATAGTTCCTTGGGTGCAGTGAAGTGTAACGCTCCATACATTCCCCATCCTAAAATATGGAAACATTATGGGGCATATAAGATCAGTTTTTTAGAATTTGTGATGTAATATTGGCATGTTTATTGAATACTTTCATTTTTTTCAGTTTTCGGTCCTGGTCTATGGAGATAGCAGTCTGTTCTAGTTAATAATAGAGTATCTTGATTGTATAATGTTGAACTGTGTATAAAAGATAATGTATGTGTCTATACATCACTATATGATGAGGTCCAACCATATTATTTCATAGATAAGGCATATACTCCTTTTCTAGCTCATTTGGGATCTCATAGGCATATGTGGAAAGGGGCCAAAACATGGTGGCAAGATCTTGTTCTGGATAATTCTTTCATTATATCAATGTAAAAATTCTCAACGTCATAATTACATGATTCCATCAATTCAGACCATAGAAGGTGATTCTCAGGGTTCCTGCTAACTAGATTAGAGAGATGGTGCTTATTGATGAGGAACTATTTTTATTTGACCTCGATGTTTTGAAAATATCTCTATATGAAGGCGTTATAATTTTTATCACTATTATATATAAATTTATCTATGGAAGGGTTGTATTTTATTTTTCTGTGGGATATATCACCATGAGGAGGTTAAAAATGATGTAATTTTGGATTATAGCCCATGTAATCCATCTCAAAACTACCATGAGGAGTACAATCATGGTAATGATTTCCATATACTTTGGTTTAAGAGTCAAAGGACCCTTGGGGTGTTGAGAATGTGTTTCAAACAACCTCATGGACACAATCATTAACAATATCATGGATATGATCCTGGTTCTATATTGTAGGTAGAATATTATTACCCTCCTTCTGAAAGTATGCAGGGATATGAAGTTATTGTTTAAATAATTCTAGACAACGTTGATAACTATCTAGTGTTGTGGGGATATGAGCCCAAGGCTGAGAGGATTCTAGAGTATGCTAATGATATTCTTCATTATATTTAATAATATTAACTTCCCCATGGAATTTTTGACTCTCACTTGGTGAGACTCGGTGAAGAAAAGTATATGAACATTATCTTGAGCCTTTAGAGTTTGTCGTGGATCTTTTCTGATAGAAATATTGGCCTTTCTTGAGGCATGTGTTACTCTCACATGGTGAGCCCTAGTTGGAGAGGGAATATGAGCCTAATACAAATATTCAATCCCCATTAGATTGTGACAATTGACCTACATAATGGGATATGGGATATGATACTCCTCTTGTGGGGACTTATAAGGATGCAGTTGCATTTGTTCATTTTTGGAAGAAGGAATATGAATATAGATGCTGTGATCGGCTAGAAAATTCTAGGTTAATTAACTGATACAAATATGAGCATATCTCAGGGTATGTTCCATTATCACTTATTAATCCTTTCATAGAATGAGTATATGATCCTGATCCTAGACCATTGGAAAATGCCACTAATATTTTTTTATAGGAATATAAGCCTATCGCATGGAATTTTCTGATCTCACTTGGTGAGCCCTAGTTGGAAGGAGAATATGATCCAAGTCTTTTTCCACTCCAATTACTATAATATTCAAATAACCCTCCCTTATGGTAGTAATAATGTGTTCTTTATCTAGAACAAACACTTATTCAATATGATTGGAGTGTTGTGCTACCCTAGATATACTGATATGAATATGCTCTTTCCTTATATCATCACTTGTGCTGGAATATGCTAGTAGAGTTCTGAAGTGGATTCTAAGTAATAGTAAAACTTTTGTAAAGTGTGAATAGAGATATAAGCCTACACATTTTCTATATCTATCATATACTTTAAGATATATGTTATTAAAGTTGGGATATGGTACCACATTTTCCCTCTTTATGCCACCAGAATATGCTTATGGGATTCATGCATGGGGGTAGGGATATGCACCACCCACATGCTTGTTTATGGAATATGATAACATGATTCATTTAATAAATAGGGGTTATGGTCTTACTAAATGGCTATTGATAGAATATTACAGTGGATTTCATTAGTGGGAGTATAGAAATGACCATACTTGTGATTATCTAGATATTTCCATAGCTAATATTCCCATGATTGGGTATCATAAGTGGAATTATGTTAGGTGGTTCTCTCAATAGATGACCAAAGGGAAGTTTTGGTATAATGTTTGCGATGATGGTTTAAAATTCCATCTATGGTGGATTCTGATCTGTAAAGGTATTGTAGTTTTCTCAATAATTCACCTTCATCAGATATGGAAGGTTATGGTTGTTGTACTCTAAGGATGATCTCTGAAATTAGTTATTGGGGGCGATGAGTGTCACTGGATTTACTAAATCTTTCTCTATACGATGCAATATTTTCGGTTTTAGTGTTTTGAGACCACTGAGGGAATCATCAATGGTCTAGAACATACCATGCATATGGTATTAGTAGATAATTTGATTCACCACTTTATGTTAAAGGTGTTGGGTAGAAGAGTTCATTTTGAGACCCATGGGGGTTGCAGAAATAGTTGATTTTCTATAACAATCATTGGATGAAGACATTATCTTGGTCCAGGTGTGGTTTCTGAGAGCAATATCTGAAGCCATGAAGAAAACAAGTAACAATATCATTGATTGATGAATCAGTGTAGGCATGGTATGAGCTCATTCAGATATGCATGGGTTACATTATTTCCTTTTCATATTCTCAGCCAAACCATTTTACTTCTGTGGATTTGTCAAAGAGGGGATTTACATATTTAATGATTACCTGAGCTTCATCTTCTGGTAGATTCATATAGGGTTTTCCATTTTTTTCCAAGGATATGAAAATTAAATGGACAGGAATATGGTAAACCTATTATTACATTATTTGATATATTCATGTTAGGTTCACCATTTTTTGTTTTGTTAGAAATAGGTATGTGTGCGGGTGAACACACATGTGGTGGGAAAAAAATTTATGACATGAACAACAAAGTCTATCTTTTATATATTGTAAAAGATATACCATAGTTTGATGATTTCACACTAGGTTCACCATTTTGTTTAATCTAAAAATGTATAGGTGGATTTACATGATGATTTGATTGTTGGGGGGTCCAATGTCAATAAAATAATTCCAAAAAAGTTCATTAATCATGTTCATCTATCATGGAAACTCCCAATGGTTCCTACATCAATAACTAGGTACTTAACATATTTCCAAATCCAATCAGTCAATTGGGTTTTCTTACCTAATGGAACATAGGAACTCCCATTGGTTGAGATGATGAGAGGTTGGGCCCAACCCACCCATTTGGGGGCATTGTTTTCTATTATGGGACCCTCTTGTAGATTTAAGATATGTTCATGAATCAATTCTTAATATTGATATAAAACTGATTTCCCAAATAGAATGATAATGATTTAAATCCATCTATATAAAATGGAAGGTCGATTAATATGTCCAAATATATGTATCAAAGGTTTATAATACACTTCCCATAAATTAGTATCTTCTAATATATTTAATTCATATAACTATGTGGTTCAAATTTTGTTTTCATCCACTAATACAGTTATTATTTCAATAATGTGATTGACCAATTATAAGGCATCCCACATATCATACTTATAACTGGAACCAAAACACACAAAGTTCATTAAACTCATGTAGTTTAACATCATGTGGTGAAAAACTCAATATGGAAATTAGGTACTAGGTACTTTATCTCAATCCTTGACGAGGCATCATAAGTATCCTAGTTATAAAAGGAATCATATTTTTCATAGTTCTATTATGTCCATGAGAATTTCCAAAAGGAGGATTCATCTATATTTCAGTAGTTATGCGATTCCAATTATTAGGGCTTACACAGTATGGTTTCCTTAGGTAGTGAAGACTCATTCAGTGAATGAAATGAACATTTAAATTCACTATTCCCCCATGATTCATGCATGGTGTGACAAAAAATGGATAGAATGTAATCAGTATAACTACATATGGATATAGGAAATATGTGCTTGGACTTCCCTTTGGATGATTAATATAGATCTCGAGCATTAGAAATATTCCCTACATATCATGGTGGAAGGAATTAGAGTTTTTTAAGTTCAGTTGTCTTTTTAGTCTACTAATGGATGAGTAAAAATGATCATCCTATGAGAATTATTGAGTCTTGATGGTTGGATTGTTGGAGACATAGGAGGACTTACAGCGAAGTGGATATCAATTTGAGATTGGTCTATAGGAAGGCCATCTACATATCAGGTTTGTATATATATTTGATTTCTTTTAATTTAGTTCTCTACTCAGTTCGTTGGTGGATGATGGAGAAAGATCATCCCATGAAAGAGAATGGGTCACAATGGTTGAAATATCTATAAAATTTGATAATCTTGAAACAAAATGGTTGTTTATTTGGGTTTGGTCCTCATACATGTGTTCTTCATATATTGGTTATATAAGAAATTATTTTTATCAAGTTTAATGGGGTCTGGGGCAACACACTAAGATTTTCCTAATGTGTATGCTGAACAAGGTTATTGTGTCTTAGTAGATCTGTTTGACATGAAATGATTGTCTATAGGACATGTTTTAAGTATTCCTAGACATGCCTAATGAGAATCACATAATCATGGATCACATATCTAGAATATATCAAAAGACCATTCGAAAGATGTCTAATGAAATTTTCCTGATCAGGGATGAGATATCCCGAGAGTATCGCATGACCTGGATGAATTCAATAGAGGGTTTCACAAGATTCCTGTTGGAATGTATAGGTCTTGTAGAGATACCTATTTCACATGTCGAAGAGTCATTGTGAATCCAAGATGACATGCTAAGTGGGTGCCCTGATATCTAATTGGTAAGCTGAGAGTGGTTAGCGAGACCTAGCTGACATACATTGTTGTCACTATACAATTTGGGTGACATGTTTGAGGACATTTCATGATCCAGATGGAAATTCGGAATGGATTCATGTTACTTGGGTGTCATGCCCTAAGGAAATAATGTGACTCTCTTGTGTTTTCTAAAGGATATCCCAGGATTCACATGGTATTTTGAGGGGACATCGCATGACTAGGATGATAAGACCTAGTGTAATTTCACGGTCTAGATGAGTCAAAAAAAGTTCATGTGTATCATCATATAAGTTCTTTTTCATAATTCTCCCATATTTTAGTCTTTATTACATCCTTTATTTCACATGAACATTTGACTTACTCGATGTCAGCTTGCATAAGGATTCAAATGATCTAGCTGATATGTGAGATGTCCTTTGCATAATCAGATTTAACACACCCGAAGTCATTCACTTGATCTATGAGTTATCATGTGAAGCACATAAGAATTTTGTGTGATACCTTAGGTCATTACCCATATTTTTTACCTAGTGAAAGACCAAGTGGTCGTGTGACTAGCTACTCTGAGAAGTCGTCTCCTAATCTATCATGGATGAGAGATCGTGGATGGATGGATATTTTTTGATGAGAGGGAATGTTTTATATGACTCACCATCCAAGTTATACATCAACTTGTGTGGCTCATATCTCATAGATTTAGACTGGATAAGTTTGAGGGATTCAGTGTCATTCTTTTTCACATGATCCTACTGAAGATCATCCATGCAGAATCCCTTGATATCCAGGGACCATAATACCATCATGTCATCTATCCATATTTTGGAATTTGGTCGATCAGAGTAGTATTGAACAATCATGTTGACATTCCAAGGATCTTCCACAAGGTTAGACTGACATGTCTTGGTAAATTCATTAGACCAGGACACCTATTGAATGGATTTTACATGGTTTGAGTTTATTTTTCCAGGAAATTCCACGTGACAAATTTGGATTTATAGGGGAATTCATGAGATCAATCTATCATGGAAATGGGTCTTATAGAATCATGATAGCATGATGGGGGTAAGGGTGGGGGGTTGACATGATCAATAGTGATCTCTCGGGGCGTATCACCCAATTAAAATAAAATTAGTGTATCAAACCCTTATAAAAAGATCATATCATTTCACTTTATAATTCTTCGTTAATTTTACATGGTATAGGAATAAAACAAGTTTATATATTTTTTGTTGAAAAAAATCACTCTACCCATCTATAATGCATCACGTGACCAAATGAGGTTATTGTGGTGATTCTAGAGCATTATCATGGATAACCCTCATATTGTTTTGGAGCTAGAGGGGAGTACATGACTTCATGGATATGTCTAAATCCATTCAAGTGAAGAGGGTGAAATTCCAATAATATTTTCAATGGAATGTAAAATATGTTTCCATGGATTTTGTGGTGTCTTGAGAACTACATGGGTGCATCACATGAAGATTTCTGATTGAGAAAATCTTATTCCGTTTTCATATTTTTCAAATCATTTGAAAATGATTTTTGGATGTTTGTAATGTGCTTGCATCTAAGAAGTCATGTGATTTAGGGGATATCATCTGGAAGCTTCCGCATGAATGAAAAATATCTTGGACACATTTTCCAGAACAAGGAGGCTTATTGAAGGGGGATCTAAGTGATCTTTAGTAGGTTATGCATTATGCATGACACATTCACATGACCTTCCGACGGACATATGATCAATTGTTATGAACACTATTACATCATTTTATTTACATGAAAATTCATACCTATGTTTCAGGTATTTAATCCCTATATTATTTTTCAATGATCATTTGGCCAGTGTCAATAGTGGTCTTGACTTCCAATTCCTAATAAAATGATTATAAAATCTTCATATTAAATCTTTAATTCTAATTGATTTAAGAATAATGAATTGGTATAACTACTCAGAATTATTCATTCCATTCATGTGCCGTCACTGTATAGATTCTCTTGAATACCCACCAACAGTTATACATCAACTATAAAACCTAAAAAATAGATACCATATTGTTTAACATGGAAGAAATTTATATAAATTCATGTTAACTTTTAAAAAATAAATAATTTTCATTTACATCTAATTTATAGGATTCATTATTCTTAAAAAATAATATATCACCATCTATTTTGACTATAAAACCTCCACCATGATTTTAAATTTCTTATATAGTATCAGTAGTAAAAAATCAGGCTTTCATATTGAGGGTTTGACATAGGTTATTAAATTACTGATTTCAAAATAATTTTAACATCATCTATTTATGGGTAAATGCCTCTATTTGAAAATCATATCTCGAAAAGATAAATAAAAACATTTCATGTCATATATGTTTCATAACTGATCCTCTATGTACTTATATCATAGTTATACTGTGTATAATGAAACATGAATTTATAAATTTCTGAACAAAAAAAATATAATGCTCATGTTATGAATATATGACACATCATTGATCCCCTTTTAAATACCATCATTGATATGATGTGTAAAGGAAATATAATTTTAAGAATAAGTCCATAATGCATTTTAATAAACTATGAATGCTTAGTTAAGATACTCTTTAGATCATGGTTCTAAAGAAACTCATATTTTCTAACGATGAATGTTTTCTAGTTTTATTTTAATTTCCAAAAATTACATAAATTTTATTTATTATGTATATCATTTAACATCTAGATTCTACATAAAATAGTTCACACAATCTAGCTTTACTAATTCAAGAAGCTTTGTGGAAATACTTTATTTCAAAATGATTATTTTTTATAAAACATGATGAACATATGTGACATTAATACCTAAGTTTATTATTTTTAATGTTTATAAATACAATATTATTTAAAACATTGTGAACAACTTATAGTTTTATTTCACAAAGATGTATTTTTGTCAAAAAAAATTTGGTGTCTTATATTTTATATTCATAATGTGATTCTGATAATTAATGAATTAATAAACTATTATATTTGTATGAAATAGATTAAAATATATTCAATACAAAATTTATAGTTAGTATTAAATATAAAATTATTATTTAAAAATAAAACTCCCTAAGAAAAATATTCATGTGCTTCTCTCCAGTGATGTAGGTTTCATCTTTTCTCATTCACATTGAGATATCGACTTCACTTATATTAACATTTACTCACTTACATGGTTCCTATATTTATAGAAAAATATTTATTTGACATATTTTATCTAATCACCGATGATTATAATTGATATATTGAAGATACTAAATAAAATTCCAAATATAGAATCTCAGGCCTGGTACATCTTCAATTCACTATGGTTTATCTTCCAGTGACTTATATTTCCACTTATAATGAAAATATAATTATATTTAATAATCTCCCTTTTTATTATTTTATTAATTAAAGGATTTTGGGATGGTTATTTTTAATATCAATATGCATTTATCATATTCATCTTCTTTTTCTTATTGTTCACCATAAGAATTAAATATTTAACATTTATTAATTTATCATCTTATTGATAAATATATCACAAAATATAAGAAGTTTTTTATCTATAGAATTAATTATATAATAATTAAATAATCTATATAAACTTCTTGTTAAGGATTATATAATTATATGAATTAGAATTTGAGGATTTTTCTTGAATCCCAATTCTTCATATCGATCAAATCACTTTATCATTCAATGTACACTATGACCATCATAAATTCTATATTTCAACCTATACTATATCAATGTTACCTAAATCTCATTGACCTATTACTTGAATATCTTCTCACAATATTCTAGAATATGGGAGAAAAAGGTATATTCATTCATGTCATCAAGTCATTTTTTTGGATTCATTAGATATTAATGATATAATTTTGATATAAACATCAAATGAATCTTCTTTGAGTCTTTTATAAGAATCATGATCATCCTCACTTGCAATATGGGGTGCTTGATCAGATAGTAGGGACATATTTAAATATATATTTATTTTATAATATAGAACAATGAAAAAAATTCCTATCCCAATCTTTAAAAATTATGCTGAAAAGCACACTTTATTTCCTTGTTTTGGGTATAGTGAGATTGAATTATTATATTCCATTTTGTATAATATAAAATTTAGTAAGATTAGTAATTTCATATTTATTATATATTATTATAAAAATATATGATTTTTATATCCTTAAATTTTCAAATTATTTTATCAAATTATATAAACCCACAACTACATGATTCAAAATACTCAATCACATGATTATTCCAGTTGTAATTATCCTTAAAACATCCACTGATAGACAATACGTTGTAAATGTCACTACTCATAGAGGTTAAAGGTAGAAATTTGGTTATAGAATTTCATTAAATCATTGTTAATTGATCTATTTGGTAGACTCACATCTCTTACAAGGTTGAATCGTTCATTACTCAAGGCATTTACCCTTAAGTTTCAACCTGCAAGCAATGGCTATTTCTTCAATTCCAACCATATTTATTTAAACCCACAAGTTTTATAAGAAATTATAAGTTGTATGATAAAAAAAATATAAGGGATATTGAGAACCTTGAACATATTATTTTATTCAAATTGATGCGATTGAGGGAATTCAATACTTAATTTTACATTAAGGTATTTTAGTTTTTCTCGGAGAATGAAATCCATTTTTAATTACACCTTGTTATTCTTTGTGACTATACTCAAATCTTACCAATTCTATAGATCAAAAAATAATCACCACATATTTTCATTTTATCAATACATTCATTTTTATTATTCTACGTGATTTCATGTAAAAACACACACATAAAATTAATAAACTTGTATAAATAAACTTAATCGATGTGATCATGAACTAATTCTAATGGTTGATCTATTTAGTGAATAAATAATCAACCTATATCATAGGGGTAACTTATCAAGATACATCATGTGTGAATTGAGTTGTCTCACAAAATACATCAAATAAATAATATTTATTTTTGGAATATCATCAAGTATTGACCAGAAACTTTTCACATTTCTTCGATGTATTTATTTGGCAATACCCACATGAGGGCGAGGGGTTCTCCAGAATTTATAATTCATATACATAATATTTTATCTGGGCATGTAGGACCTTGTACATATAATTATTATAAAAAATAAATAGTAGATATTATTTATCATCAAATTATTGTAAATAAATGCATCATTAAAATTAACTAAATAAATAAAATATGTCATGCATTGGTCAGTATGTAGATCATAATATGTTGGTATAGATTAATAATTCAAAGTGAAGTATAATTTTAGTCAATTATACTAAAGGGTATTTAAAATAAATTAAAATAAATTAAATTAACTTTAAATAAAAATGTCAATTATCAAATTCCCTTTATTAATATTAATAAATAAAATGAAAAGTTAAATTTTTTTTGGATTTCTTAATCAAATTTTCAACTCCCCAATTATTTTTTAAATACTTAGATGTGTTCTAAATCACAGGAAACACCTATAAGGGCCGAGTGGGATGGGTGGGATTGGGATAACCTAGTAGGGGTGTTGGGTTAGTTCTTGTATGTGGTAAGGGGATGAAACCTCTAATGGTGAGTCAATAGATTTTTTTTAATTACAAGTTCCAAAGGTAAGACAGCCCCCCCCCCCCCAATTAGGGGGGGTGTTCTATCCCCATAGTCAAATCCCATTTTTATTTCTTTTAAAAATCCATAATATTAAGTTTTTTTTTCTTTATAAAAATCTTATATTATGAATGAATACCCCCTAACTCTTTTAGTACCTAATATATATGTGTGTCTGTGTGTGTGTGAATTATAATGCATTTTTAATTAAGTATGCATTGAATAAAAGTTCATTTGCACAGTATCTCATTTGGATAGGTCCCACATGGGTAGTGTTTTGGACATCACCTCTATCATAATGTCACTAGTCATCAGTGAATTAATCCTATATAGGTGAAACATAAATTAATATATATTTTTTCTATTATTTTAGGGCCTAAAAAATTATAATTTTGAATTTTGGATTCCCATAACTTGTCCATATGATCTCTTATCGATGAGATATTCACATCATTATGACAATGAAAAAAAACTCTTATCTAATAATTGATTTTTTAATTTTAATTCCTATAAATGAAATTCATTGTCACTTGGTTTCTAATTGAAGAAACCCATCACTTTGTGGAAGCATGAAAAATGGTTATTTAAATTTTTTTTTCGTCTGGATTTATATTGAAAAGTCAAATTTGGTTTACCCCTTCCTTTATTTAACCATGGATTTATTTTTGTTTAATAAAATCCTATTTAATGAAATTCAAAAAAGTAATTAAAAATCATTCCTCCTTTAATTTTGATTGGAAACACATTTCATATCATTGTCCTGTGACCACCCCTTAATGAAACCAAACATAAAACCATTTGGATCATCCACAGACACTACAAAAGCGTGATATAACCTAATCCTATTAAATAAATGTTATAATATAGAGAATAAAAGTTTATTTTATGTCTTCATTATTTTGGGAGATCAAACTATAGATCATAGATCTTGGATTGAACGATTCTTGAACTCCCCCTCAATTACTCTATAGTATTTGACTGAGATAATTAGAGGGGAGTGAATTCGAGAATGCACTTATCACACCCATTGTGGACTTCAAAATGTTTAAAGAACAAGTTTATAACTTCTATATATTTATTTTAGGTCCCTATAGAAGTTAAACCTTTAAATAGACATAGAAAATATCTTAGCGACACTTAAAAACATACCCCAATAGTTAGAAGCATTTTTATCCGGAGCTTGTAAAATAAAAATGATTAACATGATATAATTACAGTATTTATCTTTGTTCACATATCCAATAAATAATAAACAATCCTTGAATATTAAATATTTTATATTCATTCAAAATATATTTTTATTATATTCACTATATAATTTGTGAATATAATATGTAAATAAAAACTATAGTATCTATTCTAAAGTAAATAATATATAATTTATTTAGTTTCATTGAGATCATGTATATTCATAAATTACCCAACACTATCCACAAGTCCCACCATGTTAGTAACTACAATTAACAAGAATTGGATAGGCTTTTGAATATGTTTTGTTTGTGGACCTTAAATCCCTTATCACTGTAAACACAAGTGATAATCACATTCTAAGAACTGAGGCTTGTAACCCACAAAGGCCCCTATGTAGATATGATTATTCAAAAATATAATAACCTCCTATGAATATATTACACTTAATATATCATTTTTCCCATTATGTTAGATAAAGCCGTATCCATATTTTGTGTTATCATCCTTTCCATTTTATTCATGACATTATAAGATGTAATTTACTTCACTCATCATGGATATGGATTTATTAATGATACTAACATCCTTGTAAATTAAGTTTGAGATATCTCTTCCTTATAGAGATGAACAATTAATTATTTTATATTCAACAAATTCCATACCATCAATGGTGCACCATAGAAAAGATACCTCAGCACAACATAATCGTTATTGTTTTTTCTTGAGTAAAAGTACATGATAATATTGTACACATTGATAATGATCTGTAGTCGAGATATGAAGAAACATTCTTGAATATATTAATGATCAATGACACCTAGAATCTACGGTGTTCCTATTGTTGTTTCAATCCTCCTGTTCTCCTCAACCTGATATCACTAAGTACAAACGTCATTAGAGGAACTATCAAGTCTTATGACCCCATAACTCATGATTGTCAAAAATCATATTTTTTCAATCATCAAGATGTATCAATAAAATAAGGATTATGTTTAAGATTAATATTATCATATCTTAAGATTTTCATTATAGATGATAATTTTAATAACCTATTTATATGAAAAATAATATGTGGAAATTAACATGTAAATTGTTGATGCATATGTTTCAATAATATTATGGTTAGTATATATCATAACTAAATTTATATATTCAAGATTTGGTAATTGAAAGGTAATTTTAATATTTTTTCTAAGGAACCCACCTTAACAAAAAATATAACAACCCTTCCCCCTAAACAAAAAATCACTCCAAGACCAAGGGATGTTTATTAAATTAAATAAATAGATAAAGTACACTTCCCTTAAACTAAACCAACATCACTAATCCAATGTTAATAAAGTAAACATATTAATATGGAGAGGCATATCAGTATAAAGTAAAAAGGATATGTTATCAAAGGATGGGTTGGATAAAAAAGTGTCATGGATTATGGAATTTTTTGAAATGGTTTCAATCAAAGTGGTTAATGGTAAAAATGTTTAAATAGACCTATAAAAGGGGTCTTAATTGTTAGATTCATAGTAGATAAAACTTTAGAGGATCAATTATCAAAAATTATGACATAAAATATTAGATATTATACAATGAATTCGTATTTCTATAGAATAAATAATAAAATACTTGAAATAATCTAATTAATTGTAGGTGATGAATTCTACACTAAGAAGACTGAATAAAACCATCAATGAATCTATGAGATGCTCCCAATGGATTTCATGATGTAAATATGCCTCAAAATATACAACCCAAAAAAATATAATCACAATTTAAAACATTATTAGAAAAAAAATAAGAAATAAGGAAATAATAGTGTATTGAAATGATACTCCTATGAATGGAGAAACAACCTTCAATAAAAGGGCTTCGATAACCATAAAAATATCATCTAATATCATTTATGGAATCTATTATGTCTCTTTTGGTTCCATAGAATCAAGGATGATTGAACTAATACAAGGTTTACCCCTAACATATAATAAGAATTTGAGTTACCCATTTTATAACATATCTAACTCTACTATGTTCAATATGATCAAGGAAGTTCACAGAACAATGACTATCACTATGATTCAATATCAGATCACCAAAAAATCATGGTGTGGAACTTGAGTCTCGAACATAGACCTAATAAACCCAAAGTAACACCATAACATAGAAAATCTACAATAACAAATTACTCTCTAGGAAAACATTTCCAATGAATTATATAACTAGGGATTCATCGTGTAGAACCTATAATCACAGTGCAATCGATCCATGTGTAAGATTAAACAAAAACTATCATAAAATTAAAACAAAACCTATATATAATTCACTATAAACTAAATATTCTTATTCTACAAAAAAATATTTTAAATAATATATATTCTGAAATATATCTAGATTTATGAAACATATCATTGGTTAGTGTTTTAACTTATTTGTTGTGTAGTGTAAAAGGTATTTCTTTAACATATCAAGGTTTCCAATCATGTAACCCATATAAATCCCTTTATGACATGTGATTACACTTACATGTCAATATTTACACTTCAATGGTGAAGGAAATTATCATATGTATCTTGTATTCAAGAAATGTTCCCATTAAAAATTTCATATCATGTCCTAGTAACCTTTATGTATTCATTTGGAGCATTGTATACGGAGGGTTAACTATGATAACTAAGGGATAATCCAAGATATATAAGGATATGTACAAGTTACAATATTATATATATAGTGATACACATGTTTTATTCTAGATTATGTAGTTATATGTATACTTTTCTCAATAATGAATGGTAAATATAGACTTTTCGAAAAAAAATCTTTGTGAGGCTATGATTTTTTTAATTTTTGAATAATAAAAATGTTTGGTTTATTATGAAACTTATAGATTTTAAATAACTAAAAAATAACACCACCAACTCAAAAAAAGTTTATAATTCAAATTTCAAATAAAAATTATGTTAGCATCTTGATCCCAGCACTTCAAACTAAGGGACTATTGAAGAATGTCACACCATAGGATGTGTGAGACACACTTTCATATGCAAACCATATCACACATTCTTACTGTGGTCATCAGCTTCTAGACTGTTGATATGATTCCACATTTATTATAGACATGTGTCATTCTTAATGTTCACTACAATAAAACCTCAATAAACATTTGAATGTTGGGATGAAACCACTTATAGTTAATTCATTTCAATCATCACCAAATAAAAAATGATATATATAAAAAATTAATAAAAAATAGATCCACCAAATATACCATAGAATTATCCCAAAACATCAAATCAATGAAAAACAATCATCAATATCCTTTAAGAAAAACCAGCATCATGGAAACCCATCCTTATAAATATAAAGACATTTACCAGTCAAGAATAAATAGAAATGTACACACAGTTCATATTTTGATGAGTAGCCCTAATATCTCTAAATCCTCAAGATCTTAAATAGAATCTACTTAATAATAGGCCATTACTTTATTTACTATGTGTTATGTTATGCAACCCAATAAAAATATACTTGTGTATACTTCCATTTCACACAATTATTATTTACATGTCTCAATAACAGACAAACCATAACCATAAAAGTTTAGTTTATTTTGATTTTATATATATAATCAAATTATTTATGAAAATTTCATTTGATGTCCCAAAATTTTAACTGACATAGTACCCTATCAGACATATTGTACATAATACCTCATTCATAACCACTAGAAATAGAAAAATAATAAATTTTGTTATTTGAGGCTTAGTAAGGGTAAAAATGAGCTATAATAATCGAAAATAATAAGTGGGCATAAGATAAGTATAAGGGTTTGAAAAATGATAATATCTTATGAAAAAATTCCCAATATTTCACATACCATAAATAATGAATCATTGACTAAGGAATCGTCATACCAAAATACATGATCCATAGTTGTGAATAATAATTAGTAATCAATTATGAGATGTGAGAGAAAATCAGATGTATAAGAAATAAAATTATCCCAAAAACATATTCATATAGAATAATTTAATTAGTAACTAATAAAATTAAACAAAATCATAACATAGTGTACATAATCCCATTTTTTATTTTTTTCACTAAATATTCTCATAATTTATGTTAATAGAGACCCATTGTTGATTGGGTAAACTCTTAATTCCCTTTTATATTATTTCATGAGATATTGATATTTAACGAATGTATTAGAGGGATATATATCAATTATCCCACCCATCACATAATGAAAACCATAAATTCATGTACCGTAAGATTATATTAACATTCATCACAAAACCATTGCCTAATTAAACCATGGGAACGAAATATTTTCCTTGTAAAAAAAACTTAATAAATTATAATGAGAATCCATATAGATAAAAATAGATGGTATCATAATAAATTATATCAAATAAATACTAAAAATAATTAAAGGATGATTAAATAGATGACAAATACTTCTACAAAATCATTAAGAAATTTTATTTAAAAAATAATTTTTAGGAAAAATTTAATCATGAAAAATTCCCAAAACAATAGGAATAGAGTATTATTTTTAAAACTATAGAGATTTATAATGGAATTTAACTAAATAATTAAGGAAATGAATGTGATTAAATTAATTCATTTTATATATTCTTCAAAACATTTTTTTACCTTTTTATAAATAAAGTATAAAAATTAATCACAATGAAAACAATTTAAAATAATCCTTTTGATCTTTTATAAGGAATAAGAAATGTAGTAATGAGACCTCTACAAAAAATTATTAATAGATAAATATTTTATATAACCTAGTTATGAAAATAGACATAGAGGATAATGATTCCTAACAAAACGATTAAAATAATATCACACTTTCTTATAGTAATTATTTCCAGTTCATTAGTAAACCTAATTGTGAAGTTATGAAAAAAAGGCATGTTATACCCCTAAATAATCAGTAAAATAGATATAGTTTAAGACAGAAATAATATAAAATACCTACAATGAAAATTTAAAAATAAATTATCATGATAAAATGTGAAATTTAAATATAAAACCAAACATCTTTGGTAACCTCTCAATTAAAACCAAATGAATGAGGGAAGCACATATAATTTTATGTTTGAAAATTGCGGACATTGGATTCTAATTTAAACATAATATTTATAAATGAATAATTTTAGTTAAAAAATAGATATGTGGTCTAAAAAAGGTTTAATTCATTTTTATGAAATTCTTATATCTTAATTATTTTATAAATGAAATGGTTTTTGTGGAAATATTATTTCTCTTTATTCACCTAAAAATCAATATTTCAAGAAAATTCCTAAAATTTAATCTTAATATAACTTGTTCATGCTAAGACCAGAATTGAAAATCATTTTTTGAAACTAATATTTTAATTTTATGAAATATAGATTTTAAATAAGACATTTATAATACAAAAACTATTTTTTGAAACGAAACATTTATTTGTTAGGAATCATTAAATTAGAATTCCTTATAGATACATTATTTTTTATTTGATCATATCAACTTATATTATCTTCAATTTTACCAATTAATTATTTTTAAATCATAACAATAAAATATAAACAATTATAATATGTTTTTTTATAATAACAATTTATAAGGTCATTTTATTTTAATTGGGGATTTATTCTTATTTGTATTTTTTTTAATGTCATTTCACACTATATATTCATAATTTTTTAATATTTACTTTTTATTTTAATAAGATATAGTTTTGTTCATTTTATTATTGTGTTATGTGTGATACAAGCTATCAAACACCCTATAATTACTTAAAATAATTATATTATAAAATCTCAATGTGTGACTTTATATTGTATTATAATAATTTAATCCTTTACATTTCATTATACTTGTAGAAATAGATGAAGATACATCAACCTCATTAAATCATTAGGTTCCCATGTAGCTTTATGAATTTTATTTTTCTCTTAGAAATTTTTGACTAGGTTAGTGCTCTTATTCCAAAATTTTTTATCTCTTCGATCAAGAATGTATCATATTATTTCCTCACAATATAGAACATGCTAAAACTATAAAACTTTTGAGTTTAGTTCATCTGACATATCAAATATATAGTTCCTAAAAATCTATACCTAGAACATATCATGAAATTATGAGAGGTTCCATGGATTCTCATTGTGATAAGATACCAACCCAATATGATCAAGAATCTAAAATGTACTACTATACCTATGTCTCGACATCACCTTCTTTTTAAATCACATATCATTATTTCAAGGAGATATATGTGATAATACCATGACACCAACTTCAAAATATAGATCACACTAATTATTTTCATTACAACTCTTCTACTAACTCTGAGATTCTTTGATTTTTTGTATAATGGCCATGACATTATACTAAATTTTTGTAGCTAGATTAGGTTTCAATTTTTAATGTTTTCTAACATTATCTCATCACGTTCGAGATATAAACTTCATTCCATGGAGGACCTTATATGGGAGGATTTGAATTCGTGATTCAGAACTATTATTATTATAAAATTCCATGCGAGGCTGCTTTTGACCTCGAAACACTTTGAAATCCATAGAGAAAGTTTTCATCATATAGAAACCTATGAAACGTACATATATTATTACATGATTCTTATCATAAATATCCAATCAAAATTCCCCAAAGATCTATATTCTTAATGAGTTTTAGAGAATAGGTTCATAAAATTTCAATGTGAATCTAAAATAAAAAACATTATATTAAACTCACTAATAATCCCTTACATCCCATTGAACTACTAAATCTATAGATTACAAACTATTGAATAAATTTAAAAAAGGGGTGAGATATAAAGTATATTAATGGAATAAGATTTATAATTAAGTATAGCATATGGGTCATATTTCAAAAATTGAAAAAATTAAGTAAAAGTATCATGAATAATAATATAGAAGAATAAAATAAATATGATGGAATTATAATAAAATGGAATCATAAGAATACGTAAAAAAATAACATTACCATAATTCAAGGCTAACCACCGAGAAGACATACGATATCAGACAAATTCCTATATTTGATTTGCTTTACTCCCTAATCCCACACATATTATCTCCTGAGATATAATAATTTCCTAATTATATATACTGATATCATGGAAAACCAATCATGAAATATATATTCATACTCATGCGATATAAAAAAATCAAACCAAATACATAAGCATTGAAAAAATAATGAAAATGAAATGGGATACATAATTATGTCTTATAACATAACCAAATGACATGTCAAAATGATTTCCAAGAAATACAAAATGAAATTGATCATAGAAATTAATATTAGAAAATTATTCATAGTAAATTAAATATTATGAACAAGTTAATTTAAGGAATGAAATGGAGAGGAGCAGTAACATTGGAAATGAACCTTTTAAGAGTGGTTTTAAGGAAATGGGTAAAGAATAATTAAAGACGGAAAAGGAGAAATAATATCCAAAAAACCATAAACGAACAAAGAAATCCAACATAAAATGGGAAAATTTAAAAACCATAAATTTTCGAGTCATTTTATGGTGTATTACTTCATGTGGGGTAAGAAACACAAATGTTCTCCTACATCAAGTTTATTAATTTATGAAATTCGGAAGTAGAACATAAAATGTATATCTTTCCAAAAATTAAAATAAATAATAACTAGTTATATATGTTAGGTTAATAAATAAAAAAATACTAAAAAATAAAAGAGAAGGATATTATGATTAGTGTAATTTTAAAGGGAAAAGGAATGACCAAAAATAGTGGAGTTCGGTTTGAAAGTTCCATTACATCAGGTCTGGATAAATTCTTAGTTTTAAATTAATTTCATGATGTATAAAATTATGTATATTAAATAATTTATTGAGAACCTAATTACACTATATTTTTGTTAATATTATGATTTTTTTATTTTATGGTAATTCAATTATGATACCATTTTTATATGCAATTTCCCAAGGTTTTTTTCATGGTTCTAAAGTCTAATTATTTCATAGGAAATTATGATAATTGTTATGGTGTGGGTCCATGACTATATAATTATTATAAAATGTTTTTCCTATAATTCACAAAGTTTTAATTTGTTGTTAATGTAAAAATATATTAAAATAAACATGGTTTATAGATTACACATATTTTCATTTTATGGGTAATTCGCTTAGGTGGTTTATTCTAACCACGTTGAGCATATAGGGTTTTATCTAACCATATTACGAATTATCCATTATATTATATGAGATACCATATAATATTTGGATTTAGATAATATTTAACCAATAAAATATATTAAAACTATCATTGAATGTGGTAGTGAAATACAAAGTATGTTTTCTAGGGAGGTGGTGAACTGGCCATAATGCAGTGAACATTTTCATTTTAGTATGAGATGAGATGAGGTTAGATAGTTTTTAATCTATTAACATAAAAAATTATATAATAATAATCATAATAAAATAATTATTTCACTATTATGTATTAGTTGTTATGGAGTTAGAAGAAGAAAGGTATTTAATGTGATAAGTTGATAATTTTGCCTCTTGGGATTTACACTTTTAATGGAAAACATAAAGCACCTTGACATGATTTTTTAGTAGAAATAACAAAACTAGTAAATGTGGAATAGAAATAAAAAAAAATTAATTTTTTATAAATTAGAAATAATCTTGTATTAAAATGTTTTAGTAGAAAAGGTGGCTAGGGGTGCTATTTATAAGGGAGATAACGAGAGATTTGAGTATAATATTCATTAGTTTTTTTATATTTGGGATCAATAATACAAATAATAATTAATATTATAAATATATACAGTAATATATGCTTGTTATGTAGAAATAATTTATTCTTAAATCATTGAGGACTTTTTAATCATTTATATTACTTAGAAATGTAAATATCATATTTTGTTATTTTTACTATTTAAATAAATCATCCATTTTTTGAAAAAATTAACCCTAATGATTTTTTTCATGTGGATATTCAAAAAATATAATCTATTTTATGAAAATAATCATGCTTTTAAAATTTTAAAATTTATCATAAAATTTAAATAAAATATATGTGTTTATAAAAAAGAGCACATTTATAATATTTAAAAAAAATTGTTTTTTTCGGATACAAATTTTCTATATATACATTTATGAAGATAATTAAATATTATTTCACAAATACATTAGCGAGATTAAAATCTTTAATGTAATGTTACAATTTCTAATAGTTATATTACTATTTAAATGGCTAGATTACAATTCCTAAAATGGATTTTAATATTGATATGGGTTTCCTACTTTATATAAATTGATCATATTTTATTAATTAATAAATCAATAATATTTTCCCTTAATTTTATATATATTTAAAATTTATATATATATATATATATATATATACCAATATTCTATTTTATTTCAGTTGCATTTTTCTTGAATGTGATCATTCTAGGGGATTGAGATTATCCAAATTTTTATATTATTGAAATAATAATTTTCTGTTTTTTATCATTAGAATTTATTCCATTTTTGAGTATATTTATTCTCTAAATTTAATTATCATGTCAATATTACAAAATGTCATTGGTTGTCTCAATGATTTCATATACATTATAAAATACCACATCACTAAATAAGAAAAATATTTATAATCAGAAGGTAAATTCGATAAAATTCAGAGATGTTACATTTACCCCCTTAATAAATTTCACCATTGTAATTTTATATTATTTACTAAGATAAAAATAATATAGATAGTTCTTTTTTTCATCTCGTTGTTCCCATTTTCTCTCATAATATATATATTTCCACCATTGTACTTTGACTAGGTGGGTATTCTTGTTATATAGATTGTTGTCTCTATTGTCCATGATATTCTTTGGTTTATCCACTTAAAACATATCATAGAAAAAATTATAACTATAAATTAAATTCACATTTGGGATCTGGTATGTACATCCTCAAGTGGGATACATGGAGAATTCCATTTACATGAGACCAGGTTCTTGGGAGTGCTAGTCAATAGGCCACATATTTGATGAGATCAAGAATTTTAAAGGGGTTATTGTGTCTTGGACATATCTTTCCATTCTTCTTATATATCATGATTCTAATTCATGGAGATATGTACATGAACAAAATATCTCCAACAACATACTCTAGGTCTCTCTAATGGATATTTTTATAAACATTTTATTTACTCTGAGTCATCCTAATGTGTGGATGAATGGCCTTTACCATTACTGTCATTTTATTGACCATTTTAGGTCACATCATCTTTCATTCACCAACTACAACAAAAAGGTTATGCCCCATGTTTTTAAAGAGAAAAATATTTTTGATAGTGAATGTGATATGTAACACTAAACCCAAATAAACAATGATTATTTAAATATGAACATTTTAATATCTCATTAAATTCAAGGATATAATTATGATTTATTACTTTTTGAACTATATAAATTTTATATATGTATATGAATTGATAAATTGATTGCTTAGAATCTATCAATATTTGATAATGTCTTTCTGTTCTTAGAAATATGTTTTCATCAGAAATGATTATTATTTATTTTTATTGGAATTATAATTACTTTCAAGAAGATTTATAAAATTTAATTAACAAGAAAAGAACCATTTTTTATGTGAGAATATAAAAATTAACATAGGGTGAACATTTTTTATTTTTCTAAAAATAATTTTATCTATGTGAATAGTGAGTAATACCGTTATTACGTAAAATTATCATTTGTTTTAATAAAATAATTAATTTAAAAGTCCAATTATTATTTGATTTTATTTAATGTTAGAATAAGTGTTAATTATTTATAATTACTTAAATTAATTACATTTAAATATTTATTGTACCTAATTATAGAATAAGTTTATTTTTATGCTTAAAACACATTTTTATAGAAACTGTTTTATAATGAATATAGATTCTCTAATATAATTAATTAAAATAAAAACTAATGAAAATTGATTTAAATGAAATTTTTATATTATATTTGTATATTTAATATTTCAAAGTCATATAATTAAGATTACTAGTTATATATTTAATGTAAATTCATTTTTTCCATAAATAATGCATTTTCCTAAAACCACTTTTCTATCCTCTTGCAGGATTTTTCTATAAATTCAATTTTTTACATATGTAAATTAATGTTGATAAAATTAATTCCATTTTTGAATCAATATAAATAATATTATGTAATAACTTCAATATAAATTTTGAACAATATGAATAATAATAGTTGTAGAAATTTATTTCCATGATAAAAGGAAAGTATGTTAGTTGTGGGTAAAAATAATTTAACACAGTCAAGAGAAATTTAACCCTATTATTATAAATTTTTATATTTCTTTTTATGTTAAATTATTTTTACATTTTTTAATTATTTTTTTAACTTTATAAATGATAATGTAATATGTTTGATTAAAACTATGCTTTGATACAATAAAAAAAAATTTATTTTTGGGTAATATTCAATTAAGTAATTTATTTTGATGAATTAATATATTTTTTAAATAAATTATATTTTAATAACCTAATATTTTTATATAATTTTTATTAAATATAAATAACATATAATTTTAATTAGGCCTATGGTAATTTTAACAAGGTTTAAAAAACACTTATTTTCAACACCCCTAATTTTTCAATAAATACCAATTCTCATTTTAAAATTAAATAATTAAAATATGTAAAAAATTATTTAATTATAATAAATAATATTCTCATAATCATAATTTAAAAATTATCCAAGTGTGGTTTTTTCATAAATTTATGAGATATTTGGATTTTCCAATAAAAATTAAATATGGTATAAATATTTGGCATGCATTATGGAATAATAAAGAAATAAAAGTGATGTAATAAATTTTATAAAAGGTATCCAAGACAAAATATATGTTCACCCTTTAAAATAATTTGAATCTATGTTTATTTAATTAATTTTATAGAGGCTATTTTAATCCTTCAAAACCAATACTATATTTTATGTCTTCAAAATAATTTCTTTAAGAACATGACTCACTTCAGTGTAAGAAAGGGAAATATGTTAATTAGTTCATCCATATGACTTATAAAATAATGAAAACCACCTTTCTTTGCATGAAAACATGGGAAAAACCATGAATTGTTTTGTGGTTTTGATTACATTATTATATAGAGTCCAAAACATATGTTTGAGAAATAAAAAATAAATCCACAATATTTTCATATGTAAATCCACCAAATCTCCCAATTCAATTCACATGAAAACTTTGGAGAACAACTTCACACTCTCCACCCTCTCTAGAGTCCTCATAATTTTTACCATTATCTCAATAATATTCATCCAAGAATTTTGAATCCCCCTATTATGGTAAGGTATTTCTCTATTCTAATTTTCATTCAAGAACTTCTATTATATGAAGACACTAAAATTCTATTTGATCCAATTTTGGTATGTTTCTATACATTCCTCTTATTGGAAAATTAATTTCCATGTGATGAGATACCCTTTTAGGTCCCACTAATATAAGGACTCGGCCTTATTACATACATAATCTTGAATCTAGTCAATAAAACACTTCCTTTTACATTGAGTATATTTTCAAGTTTATAACTTTAGGGAATTGGTACATAATACATTCATAGCACTACACATTGTTACAGAGTGGATACCATAAAAAAAGTTTCCATTTTATTCAAAATATAAAACATTAACACGTAAAACATGATTCATTGAAAAAATTTCAACATTTAACTTGGATTCCTTGTTTGTATAACACATTCATTAACCTGTGAAAATCATTAAAAACTTGGGATGAGCACAAAAACTTAGTAAGGGATATAAAAAACGGATGGAACACATTAGTCCATGAATACTTGTAATGTATGAAATCACCTTCAAAATATATACTTATCACTTGTATATATATACTTACTTTTTGAAACATGATATTTACACAATACATAAGAACATTAGTAGAACTATAAAGGCATCTTGGGGAATTACTTACATAATCTTATAACCCTCTCTGCTACCTTATAATTGGTAACCCTCACAACTACCTTACAATTTCTGTATCAATCACAGTTACACTTAGAGTAACCATACGGCTTACCACCAAGTTACACATACCTAATTCCCAAGATCCATAACATAATCATCCAACATGAATATTAATATATAAACACTAATTTTGAATTTTGAAAAATATAATTTTAAAAGAGGATTTTAAAAGAAAAGTCCCTTATGGATATCATATAATTGAAGTGAGATTTAATAGTGTTGATCGAATATGTATATACTATGTAAATATATATAATTAAACATATTATAATCGGAATTCATCACACAAACAATTTAAATACTACATAAATAATGAAGAATAAGGTTAACGCAAAGAATTGAAATCAGGTATAAAATTACCTTTCAAAAAATTTGGCAGTCTAACGGCTATGTAACATTGTTTTATAAAATATTAAAAAGAGAGGTGACAAAGGTAACCCATCCAGAAATAAATCATAATATAGAATACATCAAGATTAAGAAAGAAAAAATAATTTTGTATGGAAACTTTAATGTTATACCACATAAAAGAGAACTTGAATGGAAAAAGAAAGAAACTGATAATTTTCTTACCTTGTAAAGTAACTCCAAAAACATGATGGTTGGGACCTTGGGGGCATGAGGAAACCTTGGTAGGACTAATAGGGAGATAAGGAGGCAAGATATTCGTTGATGATGAATTTGGAATGAAGTTAATGAAGGAATGGGATGGTATTTATATCAAAAGTGATATATTATTTTAATAATTTCCAAGGGAAATATCATTTTTGGTATTTGCAATACCATTTAATTTCCCATGTTATTTTCCCATGGAATAAGAAACTTGAAACACCTCTTTATTTATTTTATTTTATACAAGTTGAACAGATTTATTACATCATTAATGATTTGATTATCACAACGAAACTCAAAACTGTATTTTTTACTATTCACCAAAACATCATCTGTTTCAGAAAAATCCCAATAATTCACCTTAACCATTTATCAACATGTAGAATTAAAATATGAGGTCCTTTTTTTGAAAGTAATTTTCTAAATATTTTTTAATATAATTTTTAAATAAAATAATATTTAATTCAAAAACTAATAATTTAAAAAATATAACTGCTTTTATACCACATTAAAAAATTAATCAAAATGTCATTATCTTATAGCCTTAAGAAAATAAAATAATAATACAATGTACTATTCATTTGTCTCATATTACTATTCATATTACTATTCAAAATGGACTGTTACTATTCCAAAAAACTAGTTGGTTTCAATAGACTCCAAATAACATACTAAACACAATTGTAGATGACCATTTTTAGAAATTCAAAACATAAAAGCTTTAAAATTATGTTTAAAGGATACTTTTAAATATCTACATTAAATAAAAAATCATAAATTTCAATTTATTTCTAGAAAAAAATGGGGTGTTACATTATCCTCACCTTTTTGAAATTGCGTCCATGTAATTTTTATTTACTTATTAAATAACTGAGGGTACCATCCCCTCGTGGCATTTTAGACTCCCATGTTACTTCTTCAACCATGTGCTTTCTCCACAAAACCTTTACCTGGTGAGTTACCTTATTCCACAATACTTGTTCCCTTTGACCAATAATCTAAACTGGTTTCTCTTCATAAGAAATGTTCTCTTCCAACTGAACTACCTATGGGCTCAAGACATGTGATGAATCTCTCACATACTTTTTCAACATCAAAACATGAAAACATTGTGTACTTGAGACAAAATCTGAGGAAAAGAGAGTCGTTATGCAACTGGTCCAACATTCGCCAGGATTTCAAATGGATCAATGAACCGCAGAATTAGCTTTCCTTTCTTACCAAAGCAGATCACACTTTTCCATGGAGATATTTTAAAGAAATCATGGTCACCTACCTCGAAATAGAAGTCTTTCCATCTGTTATCTGCATAACTTTTCTACCTGCTCTGAGTGGTCCTCATGTGCTCCTGGATCATCCTCACTTTCTCAGCATCTTCCTCTACTAATTTTGGCCCCATTAACATTCTTACACCGACTTCATCCCAAAATGTTAGAGTGAGACACTGCTTTCTATAAAAATACTAAAAAGGTGAAATCTATATACTAGAATGGAAAATATTATTATAAGAAAAAAAATCAAAAGAAACATATTTATCTCAACTTCCCTGGTAGTCCATTGAACAAGCTCCAAGCATATCCTCAAATGTTTGAATCATTCATTCTGACTGCCCATCTGATTGAGGATGAAAAGTTTTACTAAAATTTAACTCCATGCCCAACGACATCTAAAGTCCCTTCCAAATGATAGAAGTGAACCTGGGATCCTGGTTAGATACAAAGGAAATAGGAACTCCATGTAACATGACAATCTCTTTGTGGTATAGCCGAGAATGCTGATCCAATGAAATTGTATCTTGAATAGAAAGAAAATTAGCAGATTTTTTCTGTCTATCCAAAATATTCCAAATTGCATTGTTACCTTGAGATGTCTTAGGTAGTCCCACCACAAAATCCATGGATAAATTCTCCCACTTTTACTCTGGCACTGGAAAAGGTTGAAGCATCCCCTTCGGTAACTGCCTCTCTTCTTTAACCTGATGAAATGTCAAACATTTCATGGTAAATCAGCAATATCCCTTTTTATTTCATCCCACCAGTAATACTCCTGATGTTTTATATACATCTTAGTACTACCAGGATGATCAAAAAATGGAGAACTATGAGCTTCACACAACAAATCTTTCTTTAACTGATAATTACAGGGCACACATAACCTCTTTCCAAATCATAAAAGAAAAACTTTATCAAGGTTAAATTCTGTAAGCTTTCCCATTTTGACCAATTCTACATTTTTCTTTAACTCATGGTCTTCCTTATGTGATCACTTAATCTTATCTGACAATGAAGACTGCACTAAAACCTGAATCAAAATAGATTTATTCCCAGCACTAACAACTTCTAAGCCAAAATTCATCAAATCATTAATCAAGGGATCATGTTCCAAATATAACATGGTTAATAATGAATGATGTTTTTGACTCAAGGCATCTGCCACTTTGATTGCTTTTCGTAGATGGTAATCGATCATGCAATAATAATCTTTTATCAGTTCAAGCCATATTCTCTACCTCATGTTTATTTCATTCTGAGTGAATATATACTTCATACTTTTATGGTCAGTATATATTTGACATTTTTCTTCGTATAAATGATTACTCCAATTTTTCAAAGAAAAAATCAAAGATACCAATTCCGAATCATGTGTGGGAAAATTTAACTCATTAGGGTTTAGTTATCTTAAAGAATAAGCAATTACCTGGTCATTCTGCATCAAAACACAACCAAGTCCCTTCAATGAAGGATCACTGTAGATGACGAAATCACCATTCTGGGAAAGCAAGGACAAAACTGGAGCATTTACCAATCTCTTCTACAGTTCTTGAAAACAAACATCACATTCTTCGGTCCATTCAAATTTAACCCCATTTAGTGTTAACTGAGTTATCGGGATAGATAACCATGAAAAATTATTAACAAATGGTTGGTAATAACCCGCTAATCAAATAAAAATATGAATCTCTGTAACATTTATAGGTCTTTTCCATTCAATAACCACTCATGTTTTGGCTGGATCAACATTTATTCCATCCTTATATACAATGTTCCCAAGAAAAGAAATCATTTGCAACCAAAAATCCCACTTGATAAATTTTCCATATAGTTTATTTTCTTTTAAGGTGCGTAAAAAAACCATTAGATTTTTTTAATGCACCTATTTATTTTAATAAAATACCAGAATTTCATCAATTAATACAACCATAAACATATCCAAGAACTCATTGAAAACACAATTCATAAGATTCATGAATACAGAAGGGGAATTAGTGAACCCAATGGGCTTAAAAAAAATTCATAATTACCATATCTAGTATGAAAGGATATTTTTGGGATGTCATCCTCCTTCACCTTTAGCTGTTGGTATTCAGATCTCAAGGAAATCTTCAAACATTACTAAGCTCCTTGGAGTTAATCAAACAAGTCATTAGTATGGGGCAAAGGATACCTGTTTTTAAAAGTGATGTTATTCAATGCACTATAATCAATGAAAAGTGTCATGGAATCATCATTATTTTAAACAAAAAAATCATGAGCTCCCCCTGGTGAAGGGATTGGACGAATGAATCCTTTATCAAGAAAATCCTACAACTGATTTTTCAATTCAAGAAGTTCTATTTGATCCATACGATATGAGGGTTTTGATATTGGGTTAGCATTTGGAACTAATTCAATTTTGAATTCAACTTCCCGGTTAGGTATGACATCAGGTAACTCATTAGAAAAAACATCAAGGTATTCATTTACCATAAGCACATCATCAATTTGAACAGTTCCTTTGTTTTCAACAATATGTGCAAGATAACTTTCTTTTCCATATTTAAATAGTTTCTCAGCTTCCTGATATTTATCAATTTTATGGCTTCATTATTGTATACAAGCTGAAACTTTTTCAAAAAAAATAACTTCTTTTGCTCTACAGTAAATCTTAGCATGATAAACAGAATGGAAATCCATTTCCAAAATAACATCAAACTCAACTAAGTGTAAAAAACAATGATTTCAAGAAAAGTATTTACAAAAACCAAAATAGAAATATTCTAATAATTCTTCTTTGCTATAATATTTTTCCCTTGTCTTTTAACAACAAGTTTGGGTCTCACTTGTAGAGGTGATATTTCCAATTTACCCAAAAATTTCTTAGAGATGAAGGAATGTGTAGACACCATAACAAACAATACTTTAGAAAAATCTAAGTGAAATGAAAAAGTACATGATACAACTTAATTGGGTGGAATGACATCTACTGACGTAGTCGCAAAGGATATCACTACACCTTTCTAATTATAGCCTGGCTTCTTTGCATCATACAGATATCTCTTTGGGAAGGCATTTACATAATGACCTGTCTCACCACATTTAAAACACTTTACAGTTTTCTTATCAGGATTATTCTTAGGATAATTTTCATTGAAATCTCGGCCCATATGTCCAAACTTACCACATTTAAAAGACTTCCCAGTTTTTCTAAGATAATCCCCATGGTGTTTCTTTCCACACTTTTCACAAACAGAAAACTGGATTTTCTTTCCATCAAATTTCATTGGTTGATTCTTACCCGTTGGTTACCACCTGGACATATTCTTCTCCTTGTTTACAAAATGTATGTGATAAAAAAAAACAACATATCTACCCTCTCACCACATTAGAAGAGTTTATCTTAACTTTTTAATTCATAGGAGGCCAATTCCCTTCGATACCTTGGCTTCAGTCCTGAGTAGAAGTGGTTGATTTTTCTATCAAGATCTAGAATAATATTTGGATCATACCTCACTAGTCGAGTGAATTTCTCTTCATATATATCTAATTAATACTCCTCCTTTTTCTTCAATTCATGTAATTTCTTCTCCATCCTAAGTCGCACCACCTTAGTAAAAAAAATTCAAGAAAAATACTTTTAAATTCATCCCACTCTAAGGCATCAAAATCTTCTCTACCCCTGATATTCTTTACCATTGACCACCACTAATCAGCTTCACCTTCAAAATGATATATGGAAAGACATACCTTTTGATTTCTTGAACAACCCATTACATAAAATATCTTTTCTAGAGCTTTAATCCATCCTTCAACCGCCACTAGGTAAGAAGGTCCATTGAAAGAGGGAGAGTGTAGTATCATAAAATATTCCACTACTGTCATGTTCCGTTGTGGTACCTATATTTTCTTCCATTCATGGATTCCACCACCATTTATTTCCCGCACTAGATACGCCATTACTATCTCAAACTTCTCAGTTCAAATCCCTACCATTCCAGGCTGTAGATTCAGACGGATATCGCTCTGTTGGTGCCTCTCCCCTTCAGCATCCCTATTCCTTCTGCAAACAACCATTCTAAACAATCATATCATAGATGAAGCAACATGGAAATATTTAAATGCTATAACATTTCAAATTAATGATAGAGTAAAAAACATTTATAGTATTCTTTTAACATCATCCTAACCCCTAAAGTTATTTAAAAAATCCTCTGAAACCAAATATAAAGACAAAGAATTATTACATATATAATCTTGAATTTATTCAGGAAAACACTTCCTTTTACATTTAGGATCTTTTCAAGTTTATAACTTCAGATAATTGGGACAAAATACATTCATAACATTTCACATTATTATAGAGTGGATACCATAAAAATAATTTCCATTTTTTCAAAATATAATACATTAAAACCAGAAACATGATTCATTGACAATTCTTCTACATCTAACATGGATTCCTTCTTGGTATTACACATCCATTAACCTGTGAAAATAATTTAGAACTTGGGATGAGCATAAAAACTCTGTAAGGGGTATAAAAATAATTACAGAACACATTAGTCCATGAATACTGGTAACATATGAAATCACTTTAAAAATACATACTTACCACCAGTATATATATAATTAATTTGTGAAAAATGATATTTCCAAAACACATAAGAACATAAGTAGAACCATAATGGTATGTTGTGGCATTACATACATAATCTTGTAACCCTTTCAGCTACCTTATAATTTGTTAACCTCATGGCTACCTTACAATTTGTGTAACCTTCATAGTTACACTTGGACTGACCATATAGCCGACCTCCAAATTACACATACCCAATGCCCATGGTGAAAAAAAAGAATAATAAAATATGAATATTATCATTAAGAAATTGCTTTTGAATTTTGAAAAATTGAATTTTAATAGAGGATTTTAAATGAAAAGTCCCTTATGAATATCATATAACTGAAGCGAGACTTAAAAGATTGTATGGAATATGTATATACTATATATATATATAAATAATTAAACATAGTATAATCATATTTCATAACACAAAAAATTTAAATACCACATAAATAATGATGAATAAGGTTATCATAAAGGATTTAAATCAGGTTAAGAATTCCCTTACAAAAATTCGGCAGTCTAACAACTATGCAACATGGTTTTAGAAAATATTAAATAGAGAGGGGAAGAGGGTCACCCATACATAAATGAGTCATAATACCGAATATATTAAGAGTAATTAGAAAATAATACCATGGTACGGAAACTTCAAAATTATACCACATAAAAGGGAACTTGAATGGAAAAAGAAATAAATTGAGAATTTTCATACCTTGCAGAGTAACTACTAGAACTTAAAGGTTGGGACCTTGGGGGCATGAGGAAACCTTATGAGGACAACTAGGGATGTTAGGAGGCTAGATCTTTGTTCATAAGGAATTTGTAATGATGTTAATGAATTAATTTTTTTGTATTTATAGAAAAAGTGAGGGGTTATTTTAATAATTTCCAAGGGACACCTCAATAGTGGTATTTGAAAAACCATGGGCATTCTAATGGTATTTTCCCTTGGTATAAGAAAAAATAGACACCTCCAAAACTATTTTATTGTACACAATTCGACTAGATTTATTACATCATTATTACATCATTAATGATGTCATTAACACAGTAAAACTCAAAGCTGTGTTTTTTACTATTCACTGAAAAATAAACTATTTCAGAAAAATCCCAAATATTTTCTCTAACTATTTAATGACGTGTATAATTCAATAATGAAGTCCTTTTTTGAAAATATTTTTCTAAATATTTTTAATTTAATTTTTAAATAAAACTATACTGATTTCAAAAACTAATAATTAAAAAACTATAACTACTTTTATATCACATTTAAAAATTAATCAGGATGTCATTATCTTAAATCCTTAAGAAAATAAAATAATAATACAATTTTCTATTCATTCGGGTCATATTACTATTCCTATTAAAATTCATGAGGGCATGTTATTATTCAGATAAAACAAGTTGGTTCCAATAGACTCCAAATAATATATTGAACACAATTGTAGATGACCATTTTCAAAATTCAATGCATAGAATGAGAAAAATTATTTTTAAAGGATACTTATAAATATCAAAATTAAACAAAATTTCACGAATTTCAATTTATTTTTAGAAAACCATGGGGTGTTAAAAATAATCCCTTCCATAATTTTTTATGCACACCTATTACCATCCTGAAATTTAGTAAGGGATTCTTTCCTTCTCCACTTTATTCAATTATATTCATTATCATATGCCTTTTATCTCAAATTAATAATGTTATTTTATGTTAATACCTATCCACCTTACATTCCATTTTATTTTAAATTTATTATATATCCCTTTCACTCCCATTAAATAATTCCATGAACATTTATATGCCCCCATTATGCTCCCAAAAATTTTCTGCAGTTTTCTAGGAAGAACAATTGTATTGTGAATACTAATACAAATTTCCTAGAAAAGGAGTTCAACTTTATAAACATACAATTATTTGTTTAGGTAATTAAATTTATTTATTATAAACAACTTGATCATATAATATAATTTTATGATAAATAGTTCATTTTTTTATAATCTATATAGAATACTTAAGCATGAGAATGAAATGAAAGCGACGGGTGCGCCCGAAATTATATAGCTCTCTAATGAATTGGGTAATATTTTATTATCATGAGACATGATGAAAGGGATTAGAGGGTGAAACTAGTCCATCATGAGACTTTTTCCATCATGATGTATTCTATGTTAATCTGGACTTATGTTTAAGATGCAATGCTTTATGTAGTTTCTCAATTTCCCATGTTACCAATATGTTATCATTTTATATCATTAATAATTATTCATGTTTATAATTCACACCCCTTTTATTATCGTTTCATATTCTTATTTTCTAACTTGTATTCCTTTTTTTCATGTTATTCCATGTTTATTCCCTTTCTAGACATTATATCTCACCCATTTTTTATATATCCCTAGGTTATCCTATGTAGTTTTAAGTGTGAAGGAATAATTTGACTATGTTAATGAATTTTCATGAAATATGATGTATTCTATATTTAAAATTGTTAGGTAGTGTACCTACTTCACTAAGATATTAGACTTATTAATATTATAATTTTTATGATTTGTAATATTATATAAAAAATAATGAATTAATGTGTAATAAAGACTAGGGTTTTCATAGCTGGTATCAAAGGAAAGTTTAATTATGTTTTGGATTAGGAGTAGAATATTCTCATGAAATCCTTATGGATAAAACTAATTATAATGGAATATACATACATTTTTTAAATTATATATTAAGTTGTTTATTAAGATGATAAATCCCTATATTGATAATACAAGTGTATGTAGCTCTAGTATAGATGTACATAAGGGGGAAACATAAAAATATATCATTTATATATACTTGATCAAAAGCTGGTGCATTAAAACATGTCTAAATTCATCTTGTTTGATAATCCCTTTGTATATTATTTAGTGAATTCACAAGATCATTACAAACCATTATTATGGGAACAATAATTTATATAAGAGTTTGTGTTAGGAAATATATAATGGATAACATATACTAAAGCTTAGTAATTATTAATAATTTAAGGAAATACATGTCATTTATGGGATTAATTTTTAGGTTGTTAATATTTTTAAAATATTCATCATTTATCTTACCTTTATTCTAGTATATGGATAGGAGGTATAACTTGTTATTATCTAGTAGATCATAAGAATTGTTAGATGCTTATTATAGTACTTTATGAATTAAAAAATCTGTTTCTCATTATTTAGAGAAAATGATGATATTTTAGTGAAATTTAAATATAATTTCCTATGAATAATATTTATTTAGGATCCTATTCTAGATGATAAAGGAATTAATCCACTGTAGATAAATAATAATTAATGAATTCTTTTTTCAAATAAAGATCATTTCTGATGAATGAATGATCATTTTACCAATACATATTCTTGGTTTTGTGGTCAATTTTTTAATATTATGATAATTTTATCTTCCATGTCTATGTTTTCACTTACAACTAATGTTCTCCTACTATAAAACCTAGTTATGTGTTGTCCTCCATACTTCCCTTTCTATTTTTTGAAGAGGATTCTTTGTTCACACTTTTTATGATATGGGTTTTCAATAAAGATATTTTTAATTGTAAAAACATTTCTTAATGAGTTAATGTTTAAATTTTGATGATGTATTTTATTAAATTGAAGAATATTTTAACACACTGAGTTTTTGAAAGTGAAAACTTTTTTTAATAGTGTATATGATATGAAACACCAAACCCAAATAAAAAATGATTTTTTAAATATGAATTTTTTTAAAAATTCATTAAATTCACATATTGGAGTAATATTAACAACATTAAGATATTAATATATATATACATTATTTATTAATAGATTCATAGAAAATAATCAATAAATTTGGGTTCATTCTTGAAAATATGTTTTCATCTAATGGGATTTTTATATTCATTTTAATAATATTATAATTATTTTCTAGAAATTAATAAAATCTAATTTATAATATAAACTCCATTTTTGATAGCATAATATCAAAATAAGCATTGAGTGAAATTTTTGGAGTTTCTGGAAAATAATGTTTTTTTGTGAATAATTAACAATGCAATTTTTACTTAAAATTATCATCTCTTTTGATAAATTATTAATTTTGAAGTAAAATATATATTTAATTTGATTTAAATTTACAATAAGTATTATTTATTTATATTTAATTAGTTTAATTACATTTAAATTAGCTTTATAATGGATTATAATATATGTTTTTTAATCTTAAAACAATTTTTTTTTGAAAACTATATTCAAGTGCATAATGCTTTTCCATTATAATAAATTCAAATAACCATTAATGATAAATGATTTAAACTAAAATTTTATATTATATTTAAATACTTATGAATTAAAATTAATATAATTAATATTTCTAATTATAGAGTTAATGTAAAATAATCTTTTCCTTGGAAAATGAATTATTTTGAAATCCTTTTTCCATTTCTTTTGTGGGTTTTATCATTAAATTAAATTACTTATCATCAATATATTGATTTTAATAAAATTTATTGACTATTTGGAATCAAAATAATTTACATTAGGTAATAAAGACAACTTATGTTTTAAAAAATAAGAATTGTAATTGTAGTCAATATTTATCACCACACTAAAAGGAAAATAAGTTTATTGAGGGTAAAAATAATTTAAGAGATACTATAAACAATGTAACCCAAATAGTATGAATTTATATTTTTCCATTTCACTAAAATTATTATTATAATTATTTTTTATTGTTTTTTAATTTATAAATTATCAGTTAATCAGTTTGATAAAATTTATATTTTGATATCATAAAACACCAATCATTTTTGGGGTAATATTAAATTAAATAATTTATTTTGATGAGTTAGTTTTTTTAATATATAATATTTTAGAAAATATTATTATTAAAAAATATTTATTAAACATAAATAATCATATAATTTTTATAACGTCATATGTAATTTTTATTAGTGTTCGAAAGCTATTATTATAAAAAACCATCATTTCTAAATAAATGTAAATTATTATTTTAAAAGTTAAAATTAAAATTTATAGAAAATATTGTGGATAAAAAATATTTTTTTTGGAATCTAAATGTTAAAGTTATCAAATGGTGAGTTTTAAAAAATATTAAGACAACTGAATTTTCAGGTAAAAATTATATACGATATAAATATATAGGATGTATTATAACCACATAAAGAGCCAAAAGTGATGTAATTAATGTTATATAAGGGGTCTAAAACAAATTATATGTTGAAAATTTAAAATAATGTGAATCTAATTTAATTTTATTAATTTTATAAATCCTTTATGAATCCTATGAAACTTATATTATACATTGTGTTTTTAAAATCTTTTCATTGAGAACATGATTTAGTTCCACATAAGAAACGGTAATTTTTTAAAAATCTCATCCCTTTTACTTATATAATGACGAGAAAACCTCCTTAGGTAAAAACCATGGGGAAAACTATGTTAGTGTTTTTTTTACTCATTACATTTTTATATAGATTCCAAAATCTATGTATAAAAAAACAATTAATAATTACCCACTATTTTTTATATATTTCCACCCATGCTCCCATTTTTCTTCACTCAAAAACCATAGATAACATCCTTAATATATCCTCCCCAAACTATTTTCTCCCAAGGTAACCCCAATCTCTCAATAATCTCTTTTTATTAATCATTTGATCTGAATATGATATATTATAAAGAAATATCATTCTTGAGAAAAACAATCTAACTAATATTCATCAACCTCCTAACACTTTTAGAAAATATTATTATGATTTAGTATATGAAGAGTGATTTCCCACTATTGAAAATTGATGTTAGAATTATTTAAGGAAAAATTATCTAGTCATTGTATAACATAAAATTCTATAAAATAAAGTATGACATGATTTTATATGGGTCTATTTCACAAAAATTTACTAATTAGGAGTTTTATACATGTAATTCAAAAAATTAATCATTTTAATATTATTAAAGATAATTAAAAATCAATATTTTGATGTGGTATTTAAATAGTTATACAAAAAATTCATGGAATGAAAGAATATTTAGAGCCAAAATAAAATAATAATTCCTCCATTACTAAATGATAAAATAAAATACAACTCACCACTTCATATTTAGGATTCACCTTGACAGTAGTGGAAGCATAATACCCATTTCACTCATTACCTTGGTGGTTTTTTAAGTGATAATCTCTAAAAAAATTTGGATTAGGTAATTAGAATATATAATTTCCACGTTACATGGAGTTGAAACACTTGACTATGTGCTAATAGTGGATTAGAACATTCTTTTATTCCATTTATTTTGAATGATTATTTGTCTCCCTTCAAAATTTATTAGCAAGATTACACTTTTAAAATAGTTTAACCATGTCCCTTTTACCTTGTGTTAGTTTCCAGTAAACGTCATCACATAATTTGAAAAAATGGATAGTTGGGTGTCATTCCTCCATGGTATTTATCCACTGATCCTCCTCCACTAAACTGTATTTTCTTTTTTTACCCTCTGTACCTATGAGACTATTGTGATTTTCCAATCTATATCATTACCTTGCATTAATAAGAAAAAATATCATTTTATATTTCAATATATTTAGTCGCGAATTTTTTTATCAACTCATCTTTAATATACTAAAGAGGAAGTATACCTAACTATCATTTTCAATGAAAAAGATATAGATGTATCATGCAAGAATTGTAATTTTTTTCTCATAATCCATAATAGATTCATCATAATTTTTCATCCATTGAAAGAATTACTTCCCCATTTTAAGAGGAAGAGTTTGGGGTAAATATTTTTTGAAAAATATTTTATTAAATATTTTCAATTCCATATATTCTATTTCCTCCATGAGATTAATAATCTGGATTAATGTATAAGAAGGATTGAATTATGCCCATAGAAGATTGATTTCTAGTAAAAATAGATCTTATTTAGAGAATTAGTGAAAAGAAAAAGATCTTATTAAGTAAGGATAATACATTGTTCTATGTGTGTAAATTTTAATATAAATTAAAACTAAAAGACTTTTCTAGCATAAAGGACTCAATTGAAACATTCTCTTTCTTATTATAAAGTGGGTGTTTCACATGATCTATCTTATAACCCATAACATGAATTAGTTTATCCATAAATATCATGATTTTCTAAACTCCCACTCCCATCTAATAAGGTATCTCATTAAATTAATCTTTACATTGCCTATAATATTTTATCTTACCATGATTCCTTTTATGTATCATCATTAAGTAATATAAAAGAAGCTTTGGGTTTATAATAGTCACACTAATACATATATAAAAGAGAAACTAAGTACATATAAGTAATAACTTATAAATGAAAAATATACCCTAACTTACGTATATATTTGTTTTAATATTGTATATCTATAGAAATTTTCCTATTAGTCTTTTCTAACTTAACAATCTATTCAGGTCAATTATAGTGGTTTATGTTGAGTTTGTTAATTTTCCAAATCATATCCCCCAGGTGTCTGAAATCGAGGGTGTTGTATGTCTTTCATTTCCCATACAAGGTATAGGTCACATTAATACCCAATTATCCCTTCTGAGGTTATTACCCATTTGTAAATCTATACTGGACCCACAACCAATTATAGTGTCTATACATGCATTTCATTTCTTAAAAACTGTTTTCTCTATTCATTGGTTAAACGTTTGGTTATTTTTTATTTATAGAGTTATCTTTATATTATTTTACTAACATATTGTTATTCTAATCCTATAAAAAACAAGAAATTTGCATTATTCCAACTATAGTAACACAATCATATTACAAATATTATTATATTATATTTAACAAAATTTTAAAATAAACATAACTTAAGGATATTGATGCATAGTGTATTTGGAAGAATATGTTTGTAAAACCACCACAAGAATCAAAAATAACAAACAATTATTTTATACTCCATAATATTTTCAGAGATATTTTTGAGCTTATAAATCTACATAAGATAACTTGGAGAATATATAAACTACATTAGTGAGCGATAAATCACACAAAGGAAATAAACATGATAATAAAGAAAAGAATATGATTCATATGGAATAACATGATAAAATAAAAGGAATGTCTCATGAATAATCATATGCAATCAAGATATAAATTAAATGACATAACAATATCATATTATCATAGGAATATGGAATCAATATAAGACAAGTTATATTCATAAGTCACAGAAAATTTCCAAAACAATATAACATTGTGGACAATGTCCCATACTGGATTTGTTTTACTCACTAATCACATAAATATCATCACATTAGATATATACATTACCCAATTCATTTGAGCACAATAAATGGAAAACTTTCTAACATGTCAATGCATATGTGTTCCAAATATGGAAATCAAACACATGATATGAGAATAAAGAACCCCATTGAAAGGAAATGGGTTACATAATCACAACATATAGCATAACCAAGTGGGATATCATACTAGTTTCCCAGAAATACCAAATCCAGAAATTATGGTATTTTAATATATAAAAAATAAGCATAGTATAAAAAAAATACATCTATGTGAATTAAATAAATTAAATAGAGTGGAGAACTATCTTTGGGAATGAACCTCTAAAGCGATGTTTTAGGGTAAGGGGTAAAATAATAATTAATGTGGGTAATAGGATAATAAATATAATAAAATTATAAATGAATTGAAAAGGATTTATATAATAAAATAAAAAATTTTCCAAACCATATATAGTTTAAAACATAATGTGTATTATAACGTAATATGAAGTAAAATTAAGAGATGTTCCCCTTAATTGGGTCTTCTGAAAGAATGAAATTGAGAATTAACCCTTAAAAAATGTATATACCAAACCAATAAAGCTAATTATAATTAGTTATATATGTAGAGGGAACACATATAACAATATTAATGAAATTTATGAGAATATTAATTTCATGAAGCTAGATTTAGAGGGAAAATACACGAACCAAAATAACAGAGGGTAGTTCAGAAGTTCTCTTACCTTTGGTTCAGATTCACTAGACACCTTCACTTAACATCATGAAGTATAAGATTATATTTATTAATCACTATTTTTTAACCAAATTCAATGATATTTAATATATTATTATGATATGACCATATTATAGTGTTATTTAACTCAGATATTGTGTATGTCTTCACTATCCCAAGGTAGTTTATTTAATTGATCTAATGATTCATTAGTTTGTAGTTAATCCTGAGAGTTCCTATAGAATGTTTTCATAACTCAATAATTGTGATGAAATATTTTTTAATTTAATATTATAGTGTTAAATATTTTTAATGTAAAATATTATCCAAATACTAATGGCTCACAAAGTATAAATATTATAAGTTTATGATTAATCCAGATATGCGGTTTTTCAAACCATGGTGATCTATTATGCTTTATTCAACAATATGAAAATTTACATCTTTAAGAAAATGTAAAAATATATATTATAATGATTCAGATATTTTTTTACCATAAAAAAATTTATTATAACTATCCTTGAAGAAGATGGTGAAAATTTAATTATGTTGTTCATAGAGGTGGTGAACTGACCATAATATGAACAAAATAGTTATTATTAAATTAAATGAGAAGAGGTTAGATACGATATACCCCACTAAAAAAATAATATTATTGAATATTAATTATACTAGATTCTTTATGTCATATTTTACAGAATATATTTAGATGAGGTAGAAGTGGAAAACTAATGAAAGTGATAATATGATAATATTACGTAATTGGATGTCCTCTCTTAGAAAAAATCTTCAAACACCTTCTAATGGTATTTTGGTGAGACCAGAAGAACTAAGACATATGGTAGGGTATTATGAAGATAATTATACATAAAAGTTTACGTCTCATAGTCTTAGATGGTTTTAGGAGAAAATGTGGTATTTATAATGGGGGAGAAGGGAGGTTTTTAATATAATATTCATTAGTTTATTATTTATGGATCATAATTACCAATGGTGATTATTTTTGTAAATATATATAATAATGTATCAATTTTATTTCAATGTAATGGTTTTCTAAATTATCAACGTCTCATTTATTCTTCTTTTTAGCTTACGAGGTTAAATATCTTACTCTATTATATTTCATTATTCACAAAAAAATCAATTTTTTTTTAAAATGCAAAAAACAAACCCAAACCATTTCTCACTGAGTATATTACAAAAATAAAATATTTATATGAAAATAAAATTTAATTTCTATTATTACATTAATAATAAAAATATAAATAAAACATATATATTTAAAAAAATTAAAAACTAATTTTATGATTTTTTAAAAAATTATTATTTTGAATTATTATATAAATTTTCTATATTTTAATTTTGTAAGTTGAAAAAATTTTATATTAAAAATTCATATTTGAGGTTCCGACTCTAATTGTTAGTTTTTTCTTCCTAATGACCACATTATAATTTTAATGGTTATACTACTATTCAAATGATAAGATTTTTAATGATCATATGAATTCTCTACATTCTATAAATACCACATATTTAAATAATTATTTATTATCTTATATTTTATCTCATGTATACAACAATTTACCCATTTTAAAATAGATATTGCATTACCAATATTCCATTACAATTATATACTGTTGTTTTTGAGTGCTATCCTTCTAGAGGATCAAGAAGATCCAAAATTTTACATTATAGTTATCTGATTTTCTATTATTTTCTATTGAAATTTATGGAAATTTTATCATTATATATATAGTTTAAATGTAATTTGTAACATAATGAAATATAGTTTTATATGTTTGGTACATATATCTAAATATGGTATATAATTCTAATACTTGTCACTATACTGAATTATTATTGAATAATTTTCCATAAATTTGAGGCAAGACTTAGATATCAATTAGATACAATTGTTAATGGTACTCAATGAAACCATACCGCATTAGTAATATATAACATATTTATCTGATTAAGTGAGAAAATTTTCCAAAAAATAATTAAATGAATTGACATTATAGGGAAATTGATTATTTCCAAAATGAAATTATGGCCATTAAATGTCATAGGGAGTCCCATGAATAAATTCATAGTGATTTTTTACATTATTGTATAGGAATAGGTAACAGTTTCATCATACCCATAGAATTTTTAAAATCAAACATACCTTTATGACATTTCCAAAATCAAGATTCATACTTTACAATATCCACATTCAGGTTTTCCCACTAGAAATTCTATTTGATAACTTATATATTTTGTTACATGTATATGCATAGATAATGATGATATTTTATTTTTCAAAAATATCATTCATAAATTATTATATAAAAGGGACACATTTAAATTTCCGAATTATTATTATTCAATCATGGTTAATGTTGAATTCTAGAACATTAATTATGTTATTTTCAAGTTCGCAATCCACTTTATATGATTCTTTTAAATTTATATGGATGGATGGCTTAAAATTCAGGTGATAAATATTTAATTTATTCTGTCACCTCATGATATTTAGTTCCATAAAATAAATATCCATAATTATTAAATCTATTTTAATCCACTTTATAAAAAAGATATCATGGTCCTTATAATTTAGAGCACCAATAACCCTGATAGCCTTCCTAGAATGGTAATGTATTGAGTAGCAATACTCTTAAATTAACTCTAAACATCACCATTGGTACATATTCAACTATTTAGATGTGAATATATACGTCAAGATTTTATGACCAAAATATATATCACAGCTCACTCCGTAAAGATAATGAATTTTTTTAAATAAAAAATTACTATTTCCTACTCCAAATCATGAGTTGGGTATTTCATTCGGTATTTTTTTACCACTCAACCAAAAGTGGATTTTTGAAAAATCAAATATATATTTTTTAGTGATGAGTTGGGTAGTTATACTCATGAAACATAATTATAATTTCACATATTGTAATACCATGTCACCATGCATGGTAAAAAATCTCTTTCCCATCTTTAATGGGTAACTATATATAAAAAACCCTTATCTTATAAATGTTAGTGTGACTAAAGGGTCACTAATCATAATTATTTTATACTTACTGAAATATTATTCACATTCATATATCCTTAGGAATGTGAATCCCTTCTGATTGAAGTTGGGTAGAATATTTTTTTCTCTGATACATTTATCACAAAGCATCGGTGGTATTCAAAAAATAAAATAAAAATTTGTATATCAATAATTGTGGTTGGTTTGGGAAATTTTTAATAACATTCATCATTAAAGGAACCGATGATATACCCTATATTTTAGTTACATGAACCAATAATGTTACTTCTTATAACCAAAATTCACATCGTCAAAATTTTTTCAAACAATTTCCCATTCCTCATGGTCTTTAACACAATCCATAGATGACCAACATGCTCTTCCTGGATTTTGATATACATGAGAATTTCATTTAAAAATAATAAAAAATTAATTTAGGTAATATTATAGACTCTATTAATTATATCTATGAAGATATTAGGGGAATGTTTAAGTCCAAATCAAATCATTATAAATTCATAATTTCAATAGCTTTTTGGGATTTTTTTTGAGAATGTCTTCCTTTTGACCAATAATTGATGATATATAGATTAGAGGATAATCTTTAAAAATATATATCTCAATATTTTTGATTGAAAAAATCATTAACATAGGGTAGATTATTATTTTTTCTTGATAGAGATCTTGTTAGGTTCATGATAATAAATTAAAATATGAATTAACCCATATTTCTTCTTCATATAAGTTATATATTCACCCCATAGTGATACCCTGAGGAATATGAATACCTAGTAAAAATTATATCATTGTTGGTTTATCAATTACTATTTCACAACTGGTTATATTATATAATAAGTATTTTAAAAGGTTATGACACAAGGTATGAGTTTTACAAATAAACTCAACTTCATGATTTAGTGGAAGAATAAGAAACTCTTCTTGAAATCAATAAGTATATTCTCACACAATACACATGTCTTGAATGTTGATTATATCTCCACCAATTTTTACCTAATTAACATCATGATTAGGTATTAAGACCCATATAATGTATGTAATTACATTTCAATCATATTATTCATCCTCGCACTGAAAAACACCAATAAGAATATTCGAGATATCAAATGTGACTTCCCTTCCTCAAGAATTGATGTCGGATCTATGTAGAGGGAGAAAATACATTCCAAAAATTACATAAAATTTTACTTAATTATAATAATAATTCTTTCATGAAGTAAATTCATAGAAAATTAAATTGGATAGGATATATAGACATAATATGTGATCATCATACCACAAAATGTTTTACTAATAGATAAATAATCAATCATTGATGTGTTGTTGTCATACCCTTATAAAATTCTCTATTTATATATATGTGGGAAGAACCATAATTAAATAAGAAATTTTCATTTCTAGATTGAATTATAGGTTTACCTTTCAAAACAAATTCCCAATGACTTACTTATGTAGTTGTGATTTCATAGGCCTTATATTTTTTTTCCAATAAAAGGTCCTGGATGCTTCTTTTCGTCATTAAAACTAGTAATCATGCCATAATTGATCTAATGCCCATACATCTTGAAATTTTATCATAATAGTGCGGGTGTATCATTTGTATGATCATTAATCTAATAATTTATTGGTCTCTTCATGTCGTTTAAAAAATATGTTTCCTGATAAAATGGAATCCAAACACGTAGAATTTATTAATTCCCATAAATAAATTTACTCTATTATTATTTCAACATTTTTTGGCATAAATAACAAATAATTTTCTTTCACTATGGGGTTTCTTAGTTTTTATTTTCCTTGAAAATCAATATTTCTCTTCTTTACCCAATACCATGATAACCATGAGAGTCGTTACACTTTATTTATACATTGATATCAATAAAAATATCATTTGTTTCTATCAAATTATCATTCATCCAATGACTACTAGAGAAATGGGCATATTTCACTAAATAATCAATGAATATTTCCTTCAGGGTCGATTATAAAAGTATAATTTTATCTTAAATATCAGGTGAAAATTTTGTTAATGGAAATAATGGATACATCATCCTTTTACTTTAGTTCTAGGAATTTTCCCACCATTTTAGTTTCATGATTTAGAGAAAAATAATTTCTAATAAATAAAATGTAAAACATATCCTAGTTCATGTATTCAAGTTCCTTTTCATTACTCACACTCATGATAAGATTTAATTATTTATCAACATCACTCCCTAAATGATACCCATGAAAACAATCATCTCATGGTTGAGTAATAGAGAATGGAAAATAACATTTGTATAGAATTATCCACTACTCCACAATATGTGGACCAGAAGTCCCATTTATGGAATATTTAAATATTCATATTAAATATTTGGTAACACTTTTCTCTTTACTTGGTGTGTTTGAGACCTCAATATGGTTCAGATTATTATTCATATCATGAGAATTTTTTTTACGAATCTTAATTACATTTTTTACCCCAGATCCCAAAACATTTAGTTTATAACTTGAACAATCACCAAATTTTGTATCAAATGCATTATTAAATTGGTTCCTCATAACTCTATTCATTTACTAAAACAATCGAATTTAATGGACGATAATATCACTATAAAGAAAAATAACTTTTTTACAATAAAAAAATCCGGGATAGCATGTATACATTAACTTACAAACTTATATGTTTTAATATAAATATTCCATTATCAATACTAATTACATTTTTAACCAAAATATATTCAAATTCCTAAATATGATTAAAAAAATGTTAATTAAAAAAATCACATCCCTTGAGTGTGCCAAACTAGGTGTGAGGTTAAGACTATATGTCATGAACTAAGTGAAGTTGAAGTCAATACCCAACCATAATTATATGGTTGTTATCATATGAGAATATATTCCAAATCCTAAATCAAATTATTTATATATAGATAGGGATTTATTATAATTGAAAAAAATTCCTCTATAATTTAACTAATTTTTATTATATTTTATAAATTTATACTTATCCATAGGATAATATTTAAGGTTTTCTAATCCTAATAACCAATAAATAATAAACTAATACTAAAAAATATTTGAAACTTTATTTGAAAACAATTTATAAGGTCCACGCATAAAAAACATTCATATACCATCATTATAAATGATTATTAATTATATCTCCCAAAAATATACACCCAAAATAGTAATGGTTCATTTGTTTATACTAGAATCAAAGTAATCTTATTTATAAACTATATTAATCTAATTCCACAAGTTATTCTCAAATAGTACCCTTGCTGTATAAATTCAACTCAATAGATTCCTTAATAGCATAGTGAAATGAAAATATAAGAAAGGGTGAGATCATATGCTAAATAAGGGTTAACATGGGAGATAAAAATTAAATAACTTAAGTAGGAAAAAGATAAGAATTACAGTATGATAAAAAAGATCATAACTTATGAAAGCGTAATTATTGGCTCATAGATCATAAATCATGAGTTATTGAATAAATATTTTTCATAATGATAGAAATGAGTCAGAAGTGTGTAGAATCATGAGTAATCAGTCATGATCCATAATAGAATATAATACGCATTTGATATAAGTTTTTAACATAGAAATAATTTTGGTAGATCATTTTTGTTTTTAAGGATAACTGTGAAGACCAGCATAATATAGTTGATAAATCGCTACAGTGTATTGGGATTACTCCCCATTCACATTAATAGAGTAGATATAGTCTCATTGTAGATTAAGTTCACTACCCAATCAATTGTGTTTTACCAAATGAGATATAAAACTTTACCTGATATATTAGAGGGAAGTGTTATTTGGACCACACACTTTACAAAATCACCACCACACATATATGCACTACAAGATCACAAAAACATCCATCATGCCATTATAGCTCAATTATCCCATGGAATATTTATCAGTTTCAAGAAAATATCCTTAAAATGTCATCATTATATGTCATGTTTAGAAATTACTTGTATTGTACCAGAATATAATAAACAAAATAAATCATAAAAATCTTTAAAATATGTCATAATTGATGAAAAAACTATTATAAAATCATTAAAATACATTCATTATAAAAAAGAAATATCAGTTTTTTTATAAATTTTTTAAAAAATAATTTGTAATGTAATATGAATGTGTTATTCTTTTAAACAACATTTAATAATGGAATTTAATTTCAATTATGAATAAAATACATAGTGGATATATTTTTAATTCATTTAATATATATTAAAAAACATCCCCTTCAACATTTTTTAAAGAAAGTAAAAAATCTAGTCATACGAAAAAAAAATTGAAAAGATTACATTTTAACATTTTTTGGGATTGTAAAACGAGGTAGAAAATAAATTTTCAAAAAAATTTATGGATTGGAACTTTTAGAAAAAAATTTATAATATAAACATGGAAGAAAAATATTCACGATCAAATGAAGAGAAATGAGATTTTCTTTTCTTGTACTAGCATCTTATGTTGATTCTTCAACCCAATTGGGAGATAAATATAAGAGGAAATTTAAAACCCATGAATAAACATATTAGATTAAAATATATGGGTATTAATATAGAAATATATTTAATTCCCATAATTAAAATTGTAACATAAAAAATACTTATAAAAAGTGATATTGTAACCTAAACCCTTATATCTTTTTTAACCATTGAATTAAAACATCATGAAATGGATAATGTTTTAAATAATTCAATATATCGCTTCGTAGTGGCTTTATTTTTTACATATAGACAGATAATGTTTCTATTTCACAATGGATAGAATGAAAGAAAGTTAAACAATAATTAATATCCATATAATCATAATAATGGGGTAAATACAATATATTTTTATTTAATATATTTATATAACTATCCATTAGAGTAAACTATAACAAAATAAAGATGTTTTTCTGGGTGGTGATAATCTGTACATACATACGAGAAACATTTTCATTTTTCAAAGGCTTGGGAGGAAGGTGTAATAAATAATATTACATTGATAGAATAAAATATAGGTATACTTATGATTATTCATTAATTATTTTTTAATTTTTCAATATATTTTTTGATGGAAGAGAACAAATATTGGAATATATATGAGAATGTACTGATTAAAAATATATACCATACTCTTTGGAATGACTCCACTAACAAATGGAGTAGGAATTTAAAGGGAGCTTGTTTTATAAGAAAAGAACCTATAAGAAGTGAATATAGGTTCACATGATTTATTCATGTATATGTTTTTTCAATAAAGGGGTTAAAGGGGTGGTATAAAATGGGATGGTGATGGGCTCCTTTTATAATTTAAAGAGGGTGACTCTTTTTTAAATATTCCTTACTTTATAATAACGAATTTCTGCTTTCAAAATCTTATAGATAAATTTATTATATAAAAATATAGAATTGATGATTATTTTTCAATCATCCTTTCGAATAAAAAAATAAGGGATGATTTATATGTTTTTTTAATTCTTTACCTCTTAATTTAACTCTTTACCATAATATATATTTTTTGCAATAACTTATTTGTTTCCATAGAAACTTATTATCATTCCTAAAATATAAAATTACCCATATTAACTTATTTAGATATTATGATTGAATGTATATATATATATATTTATATTTAATTTATAATATTTATAAAAGTTAATTCTAAAATGAAAAGTGTATAATGCATGATTTTTTTTTGAAAAAAATATAAAATTGCTTACATAATATGAAACATATGTTTCTAAATTAAACATAATATTTTTAAATATATAAATTTACTTTTAAAATACTTCTTTAGTCAGCAAAAGGTAACATTATTTTTTAATTCATTATTATATCCTTGTTATATCATAAAAGAAACTATATTTGTAAAAACTGTAATTTTCACAGTTCACCTAAAACAAATATTTTCTAAATAATACAATAAATTTACCATAATCTAATATTTTCATGCAACATAAAAAATAGTATTTATTTTTTCAAACTGAACTGTTAGAATAAGAAAATTGATCTTAAAAACCTCTATAATATATAATACAAATGTTTTTTAGACAAAACATTTTTATTTAGACATGAATGATCAAATTAATATTACATATAATTAATTTTTTATTTGATTTTTCAAATGTATCATCCCATTAATATAATAAATTAATTAAATTTATATCATAGTAATAATATGTAAAAAATTATAAAAATCATTTTATAATAAATAATTTTAATATTTTTTATTCACTTTGAGTTTTAATTATTATATGAAATTTTATTAATGTTTTTCATATTGTATTCTTGTAATTTTTTAATTTTTACCTTCCATTATAACAATATATTTTGTGGTTCATTTTTTGTGTATGTTTCAATGAATATAATATATTGAACACATCAAACTTTTTGAAGTGAAATATATTCTAAAATGTGAGGGTGATATGCTACCTTCAATGAGAAGAACACCACAACTATATTTCCAAGTAGCTACATTGAATTTACATCAGGGAGGTATGATCATTTATCCATGTATTGAAACTAGTAATAAGGGAAAATGTGATTCACCATCTAAACATTAAATAACAACAAAAACGTATGGAAATAAAAGAGAAGCTAGAGACAACCGTGGTGTACTCATATGGACTTTTGTTCAATTATCCCCCATTAAAAACCCTATCCACCCTAATAAATAGGGACATAAAATTGAGGTGAGGTCTCACAAAAAGGTATAGATTGATGGTGTAGAGGATCTTGATAAGGCCTTCATTTTACATAACCCAATAAAAATGAAAACAAAGAATAAAAAATGTTAGTATCTGAGATAATTGAGAAACCACTCCCACAATAATATTCTTAAATATCCAAAATCAATTATTTCTAACAAATATGGTGTTAATAATTATGATTTAGGTGTTAATTGTTATGTTAGAAGGAAAAAAGGAACCCACAACTACAAGAAATAATTAAAAACCAATATTGAATGAGGAGGAGGAATAATGCCTAGAAAAATGATAGACTATAAGAAGAATGAGTGAGAGAGATGTCAAATGAACTATATGAAGAGAAAAAGATAAATATAAACCCATTATAAGGATGGAATACTTAAATTGTTATTAAAATCATATTATACGATTATCCATGTTGTGATTCTTTATTATTAGATATAACATCAACTTTAAAAACACCTCAATCCCTATAACATTATCTTGACACCACATTCACTAAAAGGAAACATTATAGTGGTTTAAATATTGCAACAACCATTTATTAGGAACAAATAAAATGATTTAAATATTTTATAATAAAAATAAAACCCCCAAAATTAAGAACCAAATCATGTAAATGAAATGGAAACAAAATCATTCACATTAAAAACCTCTAAAATGGGACTAATGCACAACAAAAAATATATATGATCCCATTGGGTAGTTACTACCACTCCATCCAAAAAAACACTAGAAATTTATAATCATTTTAAGACAACTCTAAAAAAGATCCTCAACATCTTGTAAAGTCCAACATAGTTAAAAAAAATAAACATTTTGTCTCCTCTTGTATAGTGTCCCATATTTTCCATGTATTATTTTTAAATTTTTAATGTATTAATTGTTAAACTATGAACTAAAATGGAATTCTATCATGAGGCCAGGTGTTCCTAGAATTAATTTTGGAAATATAAAAAAATATTAAAGTGAAGATGCATGTAATTTTCTTGAAAAAGAATAATGACTTATAAACGGGTTTTGGACCAGAAATATGAGGGCATTGTTGCATTCAGAGACACAACATTACCCTAGGTGAGGCTTAGCATCGGCCGACACTGGTATGCCATAAAATGTAAATTCAGACATTTTTAATTAATTTAATAAATTAAAGATTTATTTTATTTTATTTGTTTCATCAATACAAAGACGTAGGGATGATTCTTATTTTGAGTAAGACTTTAGGCTGGGATCTAGGGTAAATATCATAAACATCGAATTCCCTATAGGCTCTAGAGAGAAACCCTAGATAATTTATCTCAATGAAGATGATAGAGAAATTGATCAGAGATCATTCTTGACAGATCTTTCCAGGAAAAATCGATATTCAACTGCGAGCGATATAATTACTATGTATGATATGTTATTCTGGATTTTATTCCCCGTTTTTAGATTCAATGATGAACACAGAACAACCAATGAACAGGTTGAACCGCAGTTCATTCATTACTTGTGGGATGTGTTTAATTAAAGGATTATCGTGCATTAATTATTTGAGAACTGATTTGATTTTTTGATCATTCATACAGAGAAGGATTGGGTTAGAATGAAGAACGGTCAAGTTTTCTTCCTCAGATTTGTTCCTTCTGTATTTTTTCTTCCCCATTTATACATGTTCTTTTTTATCCAATTTTATTTTTGAACAATGGATCGTTGCATTTTCTTTTAATGGTGAAACATTGTTAAATTGATTATCCAACATCGGGAAAACATAGGAGAGGTGTGACGACAAAAAATGTGAATGAATATGAATAGTTTAAGGGAAATTGTTTTTTGAGCAGTTTTCATCGTGAGGAAAATAAATAGATTTCTGAGCCGATTGAAGGCCTAAAACCCATTGATTTCTTTTTTCAGTGGTGAGACAACCATGGATCTAGATTTTTGAGGAGAACAAAACACAAAATTAGAAATTGGGAGGTCATCAAAAGTGTACGGAGGTAGAACATGAAATTCTAAAAAAACCCAATGAACACTACATGTGACTTGGTGTTATATAGTGTTTTGTCCCACTTAGTGGGATCTACGGTTATAGAATATTTTTATATGTCACATGGTGTGTGACCCCTATCACACAATGTGTAGGCCCTCCCCAAGGACTCAACATGTATATCGAGAGATACACGGACATGAGTTGGAGTGCAAGAGTTGCCTACATGGCGTGTAATCCACCACATGGATTGGACATGATGAAGTACCTAGAATACCTTATGTACTAGAAAAAGATAATATATACATGGTTTGACACTATGTATCAAAACAAATATGAAGTAAATGGGTGAACCCTGGATGGAAAGAAACAGTGTGTGACTTCTTCTACAAGTAATGTACCCATGTTCTACATGACATAGTTTTTAATGACATTGGCTATTATACATGGGTAGTACCCAGAGTTATGGGACATGATGAATAACCCTATTTCATTCCATGTATACCTTTATACATGGAATTATTCTCTTGTCCACTATATCTTTAAGAAGTATCGACAGGGTCCATTCCTTTATATCTTCCCTGAATGAAGGTACGAATCATTTCATACTCATTGAACTATGATACCTTCAGCAAAACTTCCTGGAAAGAGTTTTATGAATCCCCTAAGAGGCCCAGAGCCTGATCCTCTATTCATTCATTGATAACAAGGTTGAGTCCTTGGTATTGATGTGAACAATTTCAATGTGCATCAATCCTTTACATAGAATTTTAATCTATATGCAGTTTTTGGTATCACCCCATGGACATGGCTATGATCCTCATTTGTGGTAACATATTCTATTCAGATCTATCAGTTTATCTCTCTCATGATGTTTCCAAAGGAACAATAATTCTTAGATGGTCATAATCTGTGCTATCAGACTCAGGACTGTGGTATCCTAGATGATTTCTTCGTGGGATCATTGAACTGAATCCCTAGTGTTGGTATATAGTGATTGTGACTTAACTCTAGACTATGTTTCTTGGATCGAGTATATCTAGATTTCATTTTTATATATATTTTAGACATATATTGTGTAGAGATCACTATATATTTCTATTTTGTATTTCTTTGTGGTTTCAGGGTTTCCTAATGAGTGTTTTTATACTCACCCCTTTACGAGAATTTCCTGCACATGCCATGTCTTAAGCAGATGAGAATACTTTTTTCAGAGTCATAGTTCATCCATGAGTAGATAGTGCCATGTGAGATTAGATAGGCTAAGAAGTGTTCATATGGCTACAAACAGTAGTCACAATACCTTTTTTTTATAGTTTGGACTTGTGGTTACAAAATTCATTTTCATGGGCTTGTATTTTATCCTGGTTAACATTACCACGATTCATAATCCTATTGTACTCTTGTTGGGATATAGTGCTATGAATGAATTTTCTTATTAGTGGTTTTTTACATTTCAGAATTTTCTAGGCATGGAGTTGTGTGCGTGTGTACTGGTATAAAAGAAATGCCTCCCATGTTACTGATATGCCTACTCAGTGCTAGTCACCATCCCCTGGCCTACTACAGGCAGTATGGATATTTATTGTAAGGGCCCCATGGGGAAAGGTCATGAAAGAGAGGTCTCAGAGATGGATAGTTCTACATTAGGACCGAGAGTTAGTGATATAGGATTGGGAAAATGATATCAAGTGTTTTGAGTTCACCTTTCAAGACTGGGACTCCAATGTTGGTGTGGTGGATGACAAAACCATGTACCAGCACACTGATAACCTACTTTTAAACTCAATACATGAGAACATTGTTTGTAGGGAAAATAATGGTACGTGCATAATATTGGAAAGGGTTTTGGTTCTATGTCATTCTTAATTAAGCTCTCCAAATATACTCATTGATCATGGTACTTATTGATTTCTTAGAAGAATACCCCAAGATGTATAACAACCACGATTCAGTAGCTTGATCATGAGAATGACCACCTCAATAGAATGGTTTTGATACAGGGACCATTTCCCCATATATTACCTCCAGAAGGTGAACCAGCCATTCCACCAACTGTGGAGCAGCAAGTGGTACCCACAATATCAACAGATGAGGAGCGTAGGCTGAGCGCACATCACAAGATTCATAGACAGAGACCCCCTAGGTTCTGAGGTGAGCCCGACCCATAGGTGGCGGAAAATTGGATTGAGGTGATGACTTTAGTTTTTCATCCATTCAGGAAACTACCGGATTAGATATTGGTCTTGGAGGCGCTCCTTCTTCAGGGTTCGATTGGGAAATCGTGGTGTTTGGATATCCAAACTCGTGAAAGGGAGACTATTTCATGAATATATTTCTAAAGAATCTTCAAATATGATTTCTCACTAGTTACACTAAGATCTAAGTGTATTCATTAGGTTCTTTAACTCTAACAGGCAACATGACAGTTGATGATTATTCATTGAGGATCAATAAACATTCCAGGTACATGATGTATATGGTTAAAGATTATTACATCAGAGATCTTACCTTTGATGGAGGTCTGTATATATTCATATGATCTATTGTTATCTATCTTTTAATACTTACAATTGATGGGGTACTTGAGCGAGCTTCGTTGGTCAAATTTTTTTTGGGTAAGCAGATACGGTTGGTGATAGTCCGTAGTGGACGATCATGTGCATAGGCATCAGAAGTAGGGACCCGACATCATTCTCAGGGATCCATACATGGGGGAAATAATAGTAAAAGGTCATAGGATAGTGGATCTGTAGTTCAGGGCTCACAGGGTGGGTCTAGTCAGCATTGAGAGAAGTAGTGTTATTCATGTGATAGTAGGGGACATCTCACTTGAGAGTTTACAACCTATAATATTGCTGATAGGGAGAGAGTTTATGGAACACAAATAAAGAGACAGTGACATGAGAGATCATATCCGTAGGGTGGAAGACATGGTAGAGGAGATGGAAGAGAAGTATGAGGTGTTCAGTGTTTCAACATGTTACCACCACCACTGACATATGGCATACACTAGAATCAGGGTTCTAGAGGATAGATGTGAGGACAACTGCATGTGGTTGAGCCATATGACTCAGAGGGTCCATGAATGATTTGAGTTATAGTATTTTTCTTTTCTACTTTAGTTACAATACTAATAGACATAGGTTTTAGTCATTACATTATCCCCACATATCTTGTTCGATGCCTATATATTTTGGTTGAATTAGTGACTCAACCCTTACACTTGGTGACAACTAATGCATAAGACGAAGTGGTCACACATTTTCACTAATAGTATAACCCGACTCTTAGAGGAGAGAGTTTTAGTTGGAACTTCTTGGTTACTGTGTTGAATCCCTACATCATCATTGTTGGTCGGGATTGGTAATCCACAGTTGATCCCAAGATTGACTATTTTAGGTGAAGATTTTGGTGTGACCACAACGATGGAACCATAATTTCCTTTATAAATGGAAGGGAAACATAGGAATAATGGGATGTACTCAATAATAAGAGGGTTAAGCCGATTACCCATCATTTGGAAAGCCTGACCCTGTGGACAACTAATTTTATGAGTTACCAGTTTCATAAAGTGGTGGAAGAGTACAAGTACATCTTCCCCAATGATTTTCTAGGATTATATCCCTACCAATAGAAATTCTTATGCATTTATTTACACCCCAGGATGACACATATATCTACATGATCAAATCAGATGGATACCACAGAGTATTGTGAGATGAGGGCGTAGTTGGATGGCTTACAGAAAAAGGGATTTGTGAGACCAGGTGTTTCACCATGTGAGGCCCTAGTTTTTTTTTCAAAAAGGCATATAGTAGCTTGAGGTTTTGTGTGGAATAATAACACTTACCCTAGAGACCGTGAAGAATAGGTATCCACTAGCGAGAATCAATGACCAATTTTATTAGTTGATAGGGAAATAATTGTGCTCGAAGGTTGACCTCATGTCAGGAAATAACCAACTATGAGTACGGGATAAGGATATACCAAATATGGAACTTATTTGTCCCTAGGTCACTAGGAGTACATAGTTATGACCTTTGGCAAGACAAACACCCCAGCAGTGTTCATGGGACTAATGAAATGGGTCACTAAGCCTTACTTAGACCGATTCCCAGTAGTCTTCATCGATGATATCCTAATGTACTTGGTCTTTGATGTGGAGCACATGAGACACTTAACAGTTGTTTTGGACATACTTAGATAGTACCAGCTTTATGGGATACTCTTGAAGTGCTAGTTCGGGATTCAAGCGGTCCCCATTCCTGTACATGTTATCCCAGTGGATGAAGTGGATGTGAAACTATCCAAGGTTGAGATAATTTTAGCATGGTATCCACATTGGAGCGTAATAGAGGTGTAAAACTTCCATTGTCTTGTAAGATATTACCAGAGATTCATACCTGATTTCTCCAGGATATCATCACCTATGAATGCTTTGACTCCAAAGGGGTGGCCATTCATGCAGAAAGAGAAGTTCCAGTTGAATTTTTAGCAGCTGTGGCAGAGTTTGAAGAGCACACGAATCTAGAGATTTTTTAATGGGGGATTAGAGTACATAGTGTATAATTAATCATCAAGAACCATGCTTCGTTGTGTCTTAATGTAGAGGAAACTACTTATTTCATATGGTTTGTTCCTGTTGAGACTACATGGGAAGAATTACAGAACCCGTGATCTTTAGTTAGAAGTGATAGTCTTTGCATTTAATATGTGGTGACACTACCTGATGGGAGAGTGGTTTATCATATACTATTATCACAAGAGTCTCAAGTACAAATTATATTAGAAGGATCTAAATGTGAGATAGAGGATATGGAATGATTTCATCAAATATTATGACTTTCTGATTATCTATACTTTTGGGAAGGGTAGCATGGTTGCAGATGCTCATAGTAGGATATCTAGTTCGTAGTTACAGAATGAGGAATTAGAGAAATTTACCTCATTATAGTTATTATTAGTGAATTTATATGGAGTAGCTTACCTCCAGTAAAATCTTGTTACCCCTCCAGTATTACAACAAGACAGGGAGGCACAATTAAGGGACACTGATTACAATACCTTACATGCTCAAATGTATAAAAGGCATGGTTCTGGAGGATATTCAAATGGTGGAGAGCATGTCATCCTTTTTAAGGGATTCATAGTAGTACCATTGGCATTGCGAGAGGAGGTTCTGAAAGAGTTACATACATCCCCTTCAGTGGTATATCTAGGGGTGGAAAAAATATACAAAGGCCTCCAATGTTAGTTTTAGTGTATTGGAATGAAGAAATGAGTTGAAGTGGTTGTTACTTGATGCCTCACTTGTGAGAAAGTGAAGGTTGATCACCAGGTTCCAACAGGTTTAGATCAACACCTTGAGGTGCCATAATGGAAGTGGTATTTTATATCAATGGAATTCGTGATAGAGTTTACCATTTACATCTAGCAACACGATCCCATTTTGGTGTTCATTGACCGACTCACCATGTGGCCCAAATCCTAGCTATCTTAGAGTATATTTTAGTAGAGATATTGGGAAGCCTCATCATTTAAGAGATAATTCAACTCTATGGAGTTCCAACGATGATTCTTTTTGATCTTGATGTTTTTTACATCCGCAATGTGAAATGGGTTAAATGAGGCATTTGGAAACCTGTTATTCTTGGGAACAATGTTCCACCCACATAAAGACAACTAGATAGAGAATATAATTCATGTTATGGAGGACATGATACGAGATTTCATGTTGGACTTCAGTCCTAGTTGGGTGGATCGACTACCACCAGTGGAGTTAGCATACAACAATGACTACCATTCCACCACTATTATGGTACCATTAGAGGATTTTAATAGGTTAACCTACAGGTCATCACTGTGTTTTACTATCCTAGGAGAGTCAACAATCAAGTTTTCGGAATTAATGTGAGCTATTATAGAGAAGTTGAAGATCATCCAGGAGCAGATTATGACTGCTCAGAGTCCTAATATGTTTTTTGTTGGTAGTAAATGGAGGACTTTGCAGTTCATGTAAGGAGAGAGTGTATTCATATGGGTTTCACCATGATTAGGATTATGATGGTTTGGTCAGGGAAAGAAGTTTTCTCAAGGTTCATAGGCCCTTTTTAGATAGTTCATATAGTAGGAGAGGTGAAATACTGTTTAACTCTACTACCGTAGTTATATCGGGTACATGACATCTTCCACGTGTCGCAACTGAGGAGGTACTTGCATGACACATGTCTTGTGATCGACTGGGGTGATCTGGACATTGAGGATGATGTTAATTTAATTAATTACCCATTGGATATCAAAGATCAAAAGGAGAGGATCATTAATGGATGACCAATTCTTTTACTGTTTGTATGGTGGCCTAATGGGAATCTGTATGAGCGCACTTAGGAGTAGGAAGCTCGTATGAATGCTCGGTACACACAGACTTTTTGGGTAACCTTTATTTTTTGTTTAGGTACAAAAATCCCCACGGTGGGGAGAATAAAATATCACGAATTATTTCTTGATTTTTTTTAATATTATATGGATTAATTTCAAGGCCAGGAACTAAGACGACATAAAATTTTTAGGCCTATACTGTCTATAATTAATTTTTGAAATATATACAAATATTAAATATCTCACACTTGGTTTTTTTTTTCAAAAATGTCGACTAACTTCTAAACGGATGCCCATACCAAAAATTAAAGGGCACTGTTGTGTTCAGAGCAGTGACATTTCCCTAGGAGCGGTTTAGCATCAGTCAGGCAAAGATCAGATGTGAAAAATAGTTTTGGGAATTATTAATGAGTAAAATAATTTGTATACATATTTTATACTCATTGTTTCACCGTTGTAATGATGAAACAATGCTTCTTCTTCAAAGTAATACATTAGGAAAGGATCTAGTGTTAGGCTCATAACCATGGAATTCTCTGGAGGCTCTTGAGGTAATCCTTGGAGAATTTATCTTGATGATGATGATAGAGATTTGGATTATAGATCATTCTTGAGGAATCTGTCCCATAAAAATTGATCTTCAATAGTGAATGATGTAATTCCCTAGGTGGATGCATTATTTTGAATTTTATTCCCCATTCATAATTCAACGATGAATGTGGAACAAACTATTAACATTTTGATCAATAGTTTGATCATTCCTTATAGGATGGGTGTAATTTAGGGGTTATCAAGGATTTCATATTTGAGAATTTATGTGATTTTCATATCGTTCTTACGTGGAGGACCATGGTCGGTAGTAAAAATGGTAAAGGTTCCTTCCTTAGATTTTTGCCTTGTTTATTTTCTCATCACCATTTTCTACATGTTCTTCATTAATTGATGCTTTTTTTGAATGATCGATTATTACACTTTTGTTTCTTGGCTCAATGATCAGAAATTGAACATTCGACATCAGGATGACATAACAGAGCTACAACAACATGGAAACAGATTAATCAAAATAGTTTGGGAGGAACCATTCTTCAAATGGTTTGTGTAGGGAGGAAGATAAATGGGTTTTTGAGCTGATTAAATGTCAAAACCCATTGATTCAATGTTGAGGAGGTGATATGACACTAGATCTGGAGTTTTTATGTGATCAAACCATTGAATTGGAACCTGATAGATCGATTGATGCGTAAAGTGGAAGAACACTAGATTTTGGAAATACTTGATAAACATGGCATGCAACTTGGAGATACACTACGTTTGGACCCCATAGGGTGGTAGCTAATATTTTAGGAGATAGTTAAATGTCACATGTTAGTTTAACACTATCACATAGCATGTAGGCCCTTTTTAGGGGCTTGTTGTGTATTTTGGGAAACAAACAAACACAGGGTGGAGTACACGGGTTTCCTACATGGCATGTACCCCTCCACACGGCTTGTCCTAGACCAAGTACATTGACTAACCCATTTACTAGTACATAGGATGATATACATGGGTTGAAACAATGTACTGGAACATGGTCGAAGTACATGGGTGGACCCCAGATGGAAGGATGTGGTGTGTGACTTATTCTACCTTTCGTGTACCCATCTTCTACATGACAATGTTTGGAATGACACATGGTGTTGTATGCAAGAAATACCTACTGTCAAGGGACACAACAAGCCACCCTACTACACAATGTGTATACATCTTTATATGGCTTGATTCTCTTGTCATTCGTATCTTGGACAAGTTTTACTATGGTTTGTTCCTTTTCCACATCCATAATTGTTGGAACGAATCATTTCCCACTCATAGGACTATGATCCCTTCAGCATGAATTATTGGATAGTGTTTTTGGAATCTCCCAAGATGCCCAGAGTAGGATCATCTATTCATTATCCAGGCCCTAGGTTGAGTTCTTGGTATTGACATGACCAACTCCACTGGGTATCGATCCTCTACTTAGCAGGTTAATCCAGATGGAGTTGTTGGTATCAATCCATGGACTAGGCTATGATCTTCATCTATGGTATAATGTTCTCTTCAGACCTATCAGCATACCTTTCTAATGATTATTCCATATGAATATTACATCTCAGATGGACATCATTAGATCTATTGGACTCAAGAGAGTGTTCTCCTAGAGAATTGTTTCATGGATTCTTCATACTGAATCCCTAGTGTTTGTAGATAGTGGTTTTGACTTACCTCTATACTACATGTCTTCGATTGATTATATGTAGATATCATTTCTATATGTGTTGTATAAATATACAACATAGAACTAACTATATCTTTCCATTGTGAATTTCTTTGTGGGTTTTGAGGTTCTATACTATGTATTGTTATACTCACTCTTGCATGGTATTTTCCCACATGTGTCATGTCATGTGAATATGAGCATCCTTTTTGATAGAGTCTGAGGTGGACCAGGACTAGACTGTGTCCTGTCAAATCAGAAAGTATGAGGTCCATCCATATGGTATTAGACATAAGTCCCAATACCTTATTTTTAAAGGTTTCACTTGTGGTTACAAAATTCTTTTTGATGGGCTTGTATTCTGGACCAGTTTACATTACTACACTTTACATTTATATCATACTCTAGTTGGGATATAGTCATATGAATGCATTTGTTTCATATTTTTTTTAAATTTCTTAATTTTTTGGTATTGGAGATGTGTGCATGCATACAGGATCATATGAAATGCCTTTAATGTTAGTGATATACCTACTCGATGCTAGTCACAAGCCCCTAGACTACTAGATGTGGGCTTAGGGAGTTATAGCATGGGCCCCACTAGGATGTTTCGTTACAACCATCCTCATATTAAAAATGGAATTAACACTTTCAAATCATCTATAAACCATTTAAATTCCATTAAGTTCCATGAAAACAAAAACCTTTATAAACTCTTAAAATACTATTTTATAATATCATCTAATAGATAAATAACATATTTTAATAGAAATCAATGAAAACCCCAAAAAAATTATTCTTATTTGTATTTTATATTCCACATGGAAATCTATTTGATGTAATTTTATAGAAGGAGTAGAGTTGCTAACCCATGAAAGACTCACTTCCCAACCCATTATTAAAAAACTAACCAGATTCTAAGAGACATGTTGAACATTCAAATATTTATATTGATGCTTATTTATTATATAAACATGAAATCAAAACTACTGACCTACCATATAATAACTTAAATTACATATGTCCCGTGCTTGGATTTATGTGTGAATTCTAGAAGATCATCTAATGGGCCATGCGAACTATAAGTGAAGACATTTATCTCAAATCGTACACTTCTTGTTTAATGTTATTAATATTTTTATCCATATTCATAGGATAAATATCCTTCTTGAAGAATACAAGAAACATTTTCCAAGGAACCCTATCAAGTTTTACATGTTTCAATACACACCAATTTTGATAAATGATGTTTAAAATTGCTTGAAGAATTAAATTAACAATTATTGGAACATAATTAAATAGTATATTTATTTTAAATATATATAATAAAAAATAACCATACTAAACTAACATAGTATTTTAATTTAGTACTACTTATTAAAATGGTGCATTCACATTTCTCAATTTTTCTAAATATAAATCACTTTATTTTCCCATAGACATGTTTTTCTAGATATCATAGTCAATGTGGGGGATCATCGTGGGGGCACTATAACCTTTTCCTTGTTGGTATACATTTGAACTTAATATTCATTTATTTAACCATATAAATCCATTAATAACGAAATTAAATCTATTACCTTAACTTCACCAATAGTCCAGTTAAATGAAATTGTTTCACTACCGATCACATATAATCCCCACATGTTCCTAACTCCAAAATCTATTCTAACTCCATACCAAAATAATTGATACCACTATTCTATGTCCCTCACTGTCCAAGTCCCCATTGGGTTGATACTGAAGATGATCAAGTACATATAATCCCACATTCAGTCGAACATGGATTGGAAACTAACATTGAGGGTATCATTCACACATATGAGATGTATTACCCTTAAAATTCACAGAAAAATATGGTCGAACCACCACTAAACTACTTATGCATTTGGAAAAATAACAATTATCATTCCAAAACCATATCTGTATGTAAATGAATATAATTTAATAAAGAGAATTATTAGAATCTTCTTTTAAACATCACAAAAGATTCTTGAACATCAACATCCCCAATATATAGTGATCCATCGTTCAAAATAAGTCAAGAAACAATTTTGAGGTTATCACTTGGGGGGTATAATTTAGGGTATTTTTTCCAAACAAATCATCATAAATGTGAAATAAAGTTATTATGATAGATATGTGTGATATAAAAAAAATTTATTTCTAAATTCAATATTACGGTTGTAAAATTAATTATAACCAGTGTTATACCTAATAATCACTTTTAGTTGCTTCACCTATAACCACCGAATTACATCAATAATATAATAGTACCAATATATAATGCTAATATTTTATTTTTAAATCCATATAAAAATAAATGGAAAGGGTTAAAAGGATATTAACACTTATTTAAACACCATAATTGATCCACCATTTCCTCAACTATTGCATATCGCCTTTTTAATACATTACTTTTCATTACATTTTACATATAAAGGATCTTTAATGACTTGTGTCTTGGAAATCAGGAACAATAAAACTTTAATAAAACATAAAAAATTCTTATAATACACTTGTAAGGATTCATCATAAGATCACCCTAAGTACAATTACTACCTTTCATATCCTGGAGACATACATCAAAGGAAAGGGTGAGAAGAAGGCCCAGTAAGGGTAAACAAGGGAATCAATGTACTTGTGATTTCAATAAGAACTTGAATAACAACATAAAGATATGATCAATGGATGTATAGGAATATCATAATAAATATAACCTGAAACATAACTTGAATGTGTGGCTAAAACATTTAATTTATACAATCATGAACATATCACCAACGTCCATCCCCAAGGTTTCATAAAAATTACAAAGGTTATTCACCAATGTATCGTGAAACTTGTCATCTCTAGAGATTAAATCATTACCCAATGCATTGGAGTGATATCAGGGCACACCCTTAATATGTATTTACTTATATGTGAACCACATAGATCAAAATCAAACATTTCATAAATAACCCATAGAGAATAAAAGGAATGGGTTTCATTTCAAAATCATGAAGTTTTAAAAGTTCATAAAAAAATAAGATCATTATGTCATTTATAACCCATGGAAAGGGAGTGAGGGTTATGTGTATGTCAATTACAGAATCAAATAAATTATCTTTATATATTTATGAACAGCCAAATAAAATAAATAGTTCTGGGTATTTACATAAATAAAACAAGAGAATTTCTGGAGAGAAATTGATAGAAATTGTGATGCGAAATTTCTGCAGCATAATGGCTATATAACATGGTTTTATAAAACATTGGAAAGAGACGGTACAACAGAAACCCACTCATAAATAACTTATAATAAAGTACAAATATAGAACAAAATTTATATGATAACATGGTATGGAAATTTTAATGAAATACCACATGAAAAAGAAACATGAGAGAAAAGAGAAGACGTGATTCCTTTTATGAGAAATTCGGCAGCCTAACAACGTCAATTAAAAATTCAGAAAAAAAAATTGATGAGGGATGAAAGGGTTTCTCATAATTTGAACATGAAATGGACAACAATAATATAAAACCCAAACTTTACATACATTGTTAATACTTCAAAATTGAAGCATACTTATTACAACATATAACAAAACCATGAAAGGACCGTATAAGTATAATGTCTTTGGAAACTGGTAAACATAAACAACTGGTTCATAAAGCATCGACATTGTCTCCCATTTATTTCACCATATCTATAGTACCATTTGGAATATCCTACTTAATAACCTTATTCCTGACCTGGGGAAAGAAAACATACAAAAGGGTGAGTTCAAATGCTCAGTAACGGTAAACAAAAGAAATATCAATCACATCATATTCATAAGAACATAACATTTTGGAAATCTTAACCTTCAAAAGAGATCATAATTTCATAACATGGGATAAATCATAGTAGTGAATTGTAAACTCAATAATCATAACATAAAACATGAAGCTTTGTGGAATACACACATAATCATAGAAAATCATTTCTTAGTAGTCAAGACTCATTTCCAAGACTATCTTAGCAAACAAATTCCTTTTCTGAACCGAGTTCACTACTCGTTTCAGTACTGTTTCACTGAACCGGTTTAACCTACCGTTCCAGCCATGTCTATATCATGAGATATAAATATTTACCAAATGCATTGGAGGGAGATATATGTCCCACCCATCATATAATGTTACCATTCTTATTTGTGCCACAAAATCATAAACCATACATCATAGCATAACCCATTTAATAAAAATGAGATTCATAAACATCATGACATCATAAAACAATTCATATAAGATAAGGTAATTCATAAAAATAATTCCACCACAACATAATCAAATCAATTTAATAATAGGGATAGAAACAAGACCCTAAATTATCTTAGATGGAAAATTATTTTGATAAAACACTTAAACTCCATTCTTGTGGAAAATATCCTTTCTACTTCAAATTTTTTTTCCTTTATTAACATGTCATACGATTTTAAACTAAAAGAAGTTGATTAAAAATAAAATTGAAAACTTATAAAGGAAGCTTCTTGGAAATAATGTTTTAAAAATCCATTCATGTTGTATAAGTTAAAAAAACATTCTTCTCGTACTTATATCGGAAAAGTCAAAAAGTACCTCGTACGAAAACGACAAAAGATTTCTTTCATATCTTTTACTAAATACTCACCGAAGGGTAAAATTGGATTTAAACAATTGTAGGAGGATATAAATAATATTTCATATTGAGTAAACATGGATGTGGATGTCAAATATTCCCCAATAAATTCTGAAGTATAAACAATCTCGGATAAAAATTGAGATTGCGAGATTGTCCCTTACCTTAGGTCCGATTTGCTTCGTAAGTGTCCGAACCTCCTGTATAATGTTTTAAATAATGTTATTGACTTATTCAAGAATCATACTTATTTTTATGATATCATATATGGTCATATTATTTGCTTCTTATTAGTAATATTTCATTGCTACTTGTTATTAGGGTGTTTATTGCTTTTTGTTCTTATTCGTGTTTTGTCGAATAAATTCTTATTCTTATTTTTAGGTTATAGATACCTCATTTAAATAATGGTATTAGTGTAATAAATATCATATTTATTCACTCAATTCATTTATGTAATCATTATGCAATGAAAATCATGTAGAACGAGTTGCACCACATTGTGGAGACGGTATTCCGTACGTACGCATGAGGGATGATATTGTTCCCATGAACGTCGAATGGTATTGGAGTGTATGTATACTATTTCAGAATCAATATCACATTACAATAATCAGATATAGTTATTATTTACACCATTATACCGATCCAAGTAAGGTGGTGGAGTAAAATAGATTACACCACGGCGTGGAGACGGTATTCCGTACGTACGCACGCGCGGTGATTTCATTTTCCATAGGATGGATAGATGGTGAAATAGGGTTGTTTCATAATTATAATAACATATAATTATATTAGTGATATTGATGTTATTACTTAATAATTAAACAACAAAATAATAAGAAGTGGAAGAAGAAATAATGTTGAAAGAATCGGTAACAGACATTACCTCTTCTTTGAAGCGACTCTCTGAGACCTCTTCTTAGGGCACTAAAATTGGTCTTTGAAAAAGACCAGGACCTCTAGGATGTTTCTAGGGAAGTTTAGAAGATAATTTGGCAGGGTTTGTCCGAGCTTGAAGGCTCAATGTGGTGTGAGGAAGAGAGGGAGAATGTGCCCTTTTATAAGGGAGGAGAGGGGAACCTTTGGAAAAACAAAAATATTATTTTATTATAAAGCCATATTTGGTTTTCAATAGCTCCAAATTGATTTATTTCGAAGCTAAGGTGGGGATGGGTCGAAATTCTTTTATCCTATAGAATTTAGACAAGTTTAGATATCTATTTTAACCTTATCATTTAGATTTAACTTTATGTTATATAATTTAACTTTTACCATGTCTTTATGTTTTCTTACACTATAAGGTTAATAAACTTACTATAACAAGCCAAACGAACCCCAAGTTGTTTATTATTTATATATATAACCTTAGATAAGTCATTTGGCCGAAACTTAGATTTTTAAGGAATAAAATAACAATTAATAATATAATATTTATTTTAAAAACTATTTTATGTCAATTTTGACACTATTTTGTAATTGATTTTTGTGAAACTCATAACAGAATGATTAATTCAAAAAAAGTTAATTAAACCAATACTAACATGTCATATTAACATATAAAATTATTGTAATTCATATAAATATCAAATTACATTAATTTGGGTATTTAAAACATCAATTATGTCAATATTTCATTAAAAAGATAATTACTACATCATCATTGTGTCATAAATATATTAAATTATTTAATGTCTAAAAATTAAAAATAAAATACAATTATGTAGGAAATAATTTTATATTTCTAATGAATATTTATAGTCTAATTTATCTTATGTATAACCATATATTAAAAATGATTTAGTTATTAAACTTTGATTTTAACTATTTTAACCCTTCTTTAAATAAATTAATAATAAATGTCCTAATCTAATCCAAGTTGGGATAAATGGTCATATTTTATTCCAAAGGTTGTTTTTGGTCGAATTACATGTATCCATTAGAATTAGGACATGTGTTATGGTAATAATAATATCATTTTTACCCTTAATTACCCTGTTTACTTTTAACCGTGGTAAAAAAAAGTAAAAAGTTACTATTCACCAAAAATTATTTTCATCTCATTTAACCACATTTTAGTCCTTGATATTAACCGTGTCTCTCGGATTTTCTAAATTCTACTCACAGAAGCGGTAAAATTAAGTTTTATTTAAATTTACAAATTCTCCTAGGAGGTGGGTAAAAGACGGTGAAAAGTTCAATTAAACTTTTATATATCTAAAATAATTATAAAATGACTCCAATGAATTGCATTGAACTTATATTGGTATTATGTATCAATTTTGACCTAAAATAAATTTAAATAAATAATTATTTAAATAAAAAGTAGGTTTTTAAATAGTAACCCAGTGTTTTCACTATTCATCAAAAATTGAAAGTTTTTAGAAAATTACCAAAATTTCAGCCTAGGCTAATTTCGATATTCTGAATCGAAAAATGAAGTCCATTTTGAAAAATAAAATTTTAAAAATTCCAAAAAGTGGGTATTACTATTCATAACGGTTAGTTTTAATAATATCTTAATAGCATATCATTGTTTAGTGAAACTCGGTATTGCGTACGATGCAAGCTATCGAGGAAGGTCGCGATTACATGTAAATTAAGCCAAGCTAGTGTTGTGTGTATTGAAAGATTCCTTTGATGATTTATAGAACAAAAAAACGAAATATTTCTCATAAAAGTCTCGGGTGTTACATTCTACCCCCCTTAAAATGAATTTCGCCCTCAAAATTCGTCACTTTGTAACAAACAGATGAGGATACCTCTCCCTCATAATATCCTCAAGCTACCATGTAGATTCTTGTAATTGGTGGTTCCTCTATAAAACTTTCACCAAGCGAGTGGTCTTGTTCTGTAGGACTTTTTCGCTATGATCCAGAATTTCTATCGGCTGTTCTTCATAAGAAAGATCGTACTCCAGCGGTACAACTTATGATCTGAGTACATGTGAAGGATCAGGTATGCACTTTTTCAAGAGAGATACATGGAACACATCGTGAACTTGGGAGATATTCGGTGGAAGCGGCAATTAGTAAGCTACCTTCCCAACACGATCCAGTATTTCGAATGGACCGATATATCTAGTGCCTAGCTTTCCCTTATTTCCAAATCTCATTACTCTCTTCCAAGGAGATATTCATAAGAACACTTAATCACCCACTTCAAACTCTATGTCTTTTCTTCAGTTTTCGGCATAAATTTTTTTTCGACTCTGAGCTGCTCTTATTTATTGTTGAATAGTTCAGACCTTTTCTTCCATCTCATCAACAAGATCAGGTCCTAATAGATTTCTTTCCCCAAATTCATCCCAGCATGTTGGAGTCCTGCATTTCTTTCCATAGAGAGCTTCATAAAGAGCCATATGAATACAGGAGTGAATGATATTATAATAAGAAAATTCCACAAAAAGTAGGTGTTGATCCCAACCACCTTTGAAATCCATAGATCAAGATCTCAATATATCTTCTAGAGTTTGAATTGTCCTCTCAGAATGATCGTCTGTCTAAGGATGATAAGCAGTGCTCAAACTCAACTATGTATCCAGAGTATGCTGAAGACTTCGCCAGAACTTTGAGGTAAACCTTGGATCCCGATCAGATATAATAGAAAGTGGTACTCCATGTAATCTTACAACTTAATTCACATATATCCTGGGAAGCTGATCCAGAGAGAAATCTTCTCTAATAACAATGAAGTGTCCAGACTTTGTAAGACGATCAACTATGACCCACATTGAATTATTGCCTTTGGATGTTTTAGGAAGTCCAGTGACAAAGTCTATAGTGATGTTTTCCCATTTTCATTCTGGTATGGGTAATGGTTGTAACATCCACTTAGACTTCTGTCTCTTAACTTTAACTTTCTGACAAACCAATCCTTGAGAGACATATTCAACAACATCTCTTTTCATTCTATCCCACCAGAAGTACTCTTTCGGGTCCTTATACATATTTGTGCTTCCCAGATGAATAGAGTATGAAGAACTATGAGCCTCATCCAGCAGCTCCTTCATTAATTCTGGGGTGGGAGGAACACAAACCCGATTCCTGAACTTTATTATCTCATCACAATCAAGGTTTAATTCAAGAACATTTCTCACCTTATTTTGTAACTCTACATCTTCTTTTTGTGCCCCTTTAATCTTCACATGTATAGATGGTTGAAAATTCATTTGAGAAAGATACTATTTTCCGCTTCCACTATAATTCCAAGATCCATCCTTTGTAAATCCATAAATATTGGATCTTTTATGAACCCTTCATGGATAATCTAGCATGGTCTTGTTGACTTAATGCATCTTCCACCTTGTTTGCTTTCCCAGGGTGGTAATGAATTAAGCAGTCGTAATTCTTAATCAGCTCCAACCATCTTCTTTGGCGCATATTCAGATCCATTTGTGTGAAAATACACTTTAAACTTTTATGATCAGTATAAATATCACACCTTTCTCCTTAAAGATAATGCCTCCAAATCTTTATTGCAAAGATTACGCAGCTAACTCCAAATCATGAGTTTGGTTATTATTCTCATGGATTTTAAACTGTTGTGAGGCATAAGATATCACCATATAATTTTGTATAAGAACACACACCATCCCCTTCTTGGATGCATCACTGTATATCACAAACCTTTCTCCACTACAAGGTAGTGTGAGTACAGGTGCACTGGATAACCTTCTTTTCAACTCCTTGAAATTCTCTTCACATTCCTCCGTCCAAACAAACTTAACTCCTTTCTGCGTCAATATGGTGAGTGGATTAGATAATCGTGAAAAATCATTCACAAAATGTCGATAATATCCAGTCAAACCAAGAAAACATTGGATCTCAGTTACTGTTGTTGGTCTCGATCATCTTTCGATAACCTCTGTTTTTGCAGGATCCACAGATATCCCCTCTTTTGAGATTATGTGACCCAAAAATGCATCTTTTTGAAGCCAAAATTCACACTTTGTAAATTTGGCATAAATCTTCTTCTTTATCAGGGACATCAATAAAATTCTCAAGTGATCTTCATGTTCTTACTTTCTCTTTGAATAGACAAGAATATTTTCTATAAAGACTACCACAAACTGATCAAGATAATCTCTAAAGACTCTATTCATCAGATCCATGAAGATAGCAGGGGAATTAGTAAGACCAAATGGCATTACTATAAATTCATAGTGTCCATACCTTGTACGGAAAGACGTATTTAGTATATCCTCCCTTTTGATCCTTAATTGATGATACCCTGAAATGAAGATCAATCTTGGAAAAGTATTGATCTCCACGTAGTTGGTCAAATATGTCATCAATGCGCAGGAGAGGATATTTGTAATTGATAGTGATCTTGTTAGTTTCTCGATAATCAATGCAGAGTCTCATTGATCCATCTTTCTTATTAACAAATAGAACAGGTTCTCCCCAAGGTGACGCACTAGGTCGTATGAATCCCTTATCAAGATTCTCTTGGAGTTTCTTCTTCAATTCATGTAACTCAATTGGGGCCATTCTATAAGGTGTCTTTGAAATAGGCAAAGCACCGGGTATGAGTTCTATTGAAAACTCAACTTTATGATTTGGTGGAAGACCCATCAATTCCTCCGAAAAGACATCGTCAAACTCCCGTACAATGGGCATATTCTTAATCATGAGTGTCTCAGCAACCATTTGAGATAAATAACCTTCATTTAGTGGAATCAAGACCCATAAGAAGGAAGAAATTTCCACTGGATGGTTATGTTCATCCTTGCATCGATAGACGATCATAGATTGATCTTGAATACGAAATGTGACTTCCCTTCTTTGGAAATTGATATGAGATCCATATAAATAAAGCCAATCCATACCATGAATCACATCAAACTCCACTATAGGAAGGATCACATGATTTGAAAGAAGCACTTTCCCACAAACATCAATTGGAGAAGAATTATAAACTCTTGATGCGAATGTTGTTCCATTAGGTGTTGTCATAGCTATCTTAACATCTAATTGTTGAGGTAATATGGTGATACCCTTAGAAAATTATTCAGAAATAAAAGAGTGGGTGGATCCAGAATCAAATAAAACATTTTCTACTTTAGAGTGGATGGTAAGTGTACCTTTCACCACTTCGTTGTCGTACTCCACATTGCTGATAGAAATTACATGTGACATTCCTTTTTCTTTAGACTTAAGTGTTTTTTGATGTCGATCATCATCAAAAACCCTTGGATTAGGGCATTGATTGGCATAATTCCCCATTTCCTTTCACTTGTAACATTGAAGTGTAGGAGGTGCACCCTATGTAGCCTTTTCTTTGTTCGCATCACTAGACATCTTCTTCCCATCATTGCGGCATTAAAATGATCGATGATCATCCTTTCCACATTTGAAACATTTACTTGTCCCTTTAAGACAACTCCCTCTATGTTTCTTTCCACACTTTGAGCATAAGGGAAAACTCATCTTATTTTCAATGTGCTCTTTAGATTTTCCTTTGAATTCTATTTTCCTCTTCTTATCAAACCCATATGACTGATGGGTTACTCCAATCTCCATCTTAACTTTGAGAGCACATCGAACGATTTCCTTATAGCTATTGAAGTCCCTTATGGCTAACGCCCTTCGAAGAATTGGATTTAAGCCACAAAATAATCTATCGATCTTACTCTTAGGTTGGATAATAATACCAGAAGCATACCTTGAAAGTCTTGTAAAATTATCTTCGTAGGTACCAACAAATTCATCATCCTTTTTCCTCAGTTCAAGAAACTCCTTGTTCATCTTTGTTCGAAGAATATGAGGGAAGTACTTAATGAAAAAATATGTTCTTGAACTCGTCCCATTCCATGGACTCAATTTCATCCCTTTGCCTCATATTCTTAATAAGATTCCACCATTGATCAGCATCACCTTCCAAACAATATACTTCTAAGATGAATTTATCATGTTCAGAACATTGAGAACTAAAAATATAATTTCAGTGGTACTGATCCATTGTTCAGCCACTAATGGATCAGAAGACCCGCTGAATGAAGGTGGACACTGCCTCATGAAGGATTCCACAAAATTTTGCTCTTTCCTTTGCTTGTTTGGATGTCCTGCATGATTCATAGCTTGAGAAAGTTGTGTGACCATGGGTAAAAGATATTGTATTCCAGCTCCCATAATGTTTGGTTGCTTAGGGGGACAATCATTGCATTTCCTGTTGCATTCTGCATCGACACGGTTCCATCGGGTTCCATCCATTGACTAAAACCAAGAAGAATAGTGTGAGCAACACTAATTATAATTGAAAAAACACATAATCAAGAATAAAATTTTACACTTAAGGTATTATCCTAGGTTTTTCATGGCCATTTCTAAAACACTATGATTGTGTTCTATGCTTATACATATCCTTAGGTTTCTTACTAAGGCTTTCAAATCCTAGTTTCCAAAGGTTTGCTATACCTTTCCTCAAATACCAACTATAACGACCAAATCTTTACATACATTGTTAATACTTCAAAATTGAAGCATACTTATTACAACATATAACAAAACCATGAAATGACCGTATAGGTATAGTGTCTTTAGAAACTGGGAAACATAAACAACTGGTTCATAAAGCATCTACATTGTCTCCCATTTATTTAATCATATCCTACTTAATAACCTTCTTCCTGGCCTGGGGAAAGAAAACATACAAAAGGGTGAGCTCAAATGCTCAGTAAGGGTAAACAAAAGAAATTTCAATCACATCATATTCATAAGAACATAACATTTTATAAATCATAACCTGCAAAAGAGATCATAATTTAATAACATGAGATAAATCATAGTAGTGAAATGTAATCCAAATAATCATAACATATAACATGAAACTTTGTTTAACACACACATAATCATAGAAAATAATTTCTTAGTAGTCATGACTCATTTCCAAGACTATCTTAGCAGACAAAGTCCTTTTCTGAACCGAGTTCACTCCTCATTTCAGTCTTGTTTCACTAAACCGGTTTAACCTATCGTTCCAACAATGTCTATCTCATGAGATATAAATATTTACCCAATGCATTAGAGGTATATATATGTCCCACCCATCTCATAATGATACCATTCTTATGTGTGCCACAAAATCATAAACCATACATCATAGTATAACCTATGTAATAAAAATGGGATTTTTAAACATCGTGACATCATAAAACAATTAATATAAGATAAAGGAATTCATAAAAATAATTCCATCACAAAATAATCAAATCAATGTAATAATAGGGGTAGAAATATAACCCTGTATTATCTTAGATGGAAAATAATTTTGATAAAACACTTGAACTCCATTCTTGAGGAAAATATCCTTTCTACTTCAAAAAAATTTTTCCGTTCTTAACATGTCATACAATTTTAAACTAAAAGAAGTTGATTAAAAATAAACTTGAAATCTTGTAAAGAAATATTCTTGGAACTAATTATTTAAAAATCCATTCATGTCTTATAAGTTAAAAAAACATTCTTCTCGTACTTATGTCGGAAAATTTAAAAAGTACCTCGTACGAAAAATGACAAAAGATTCCTTTCATATCTTTTACTAAAAACTCACCGAAGGGTAAAATTGGATTTAAACAATTTTAGGAGTATATAAATAATATTACATACTGAGTAAACATGGATGTGGATGATAAATATTCCCCAGTAAATTCTGAAGTATAAACAATCTCGGATAAAAATTGAGATTGCGAGATTGTCCCTTACCTTAGGTTCGATTTTCTTCATAAGTTTCTGAACCTCTTGTATAATGATATAAATAATGTTATTAACTTATTCCATAATCATACTTATTTTTATTATATCATACATGGTCATATTCTTAGATTCTTGTTAGTAATATTTGATTGTTACTTGTTATTCGGGTGTTTATTGCTTTTTGTTCTTATGCGTGTTTTGTCGAATAAATTCTTATTATTGTATTAGGTTATAGATACCTCATTTTCAAAATGGTATTAGTGTAATAAATATCATATTTATTCACTCAATTCATTTATGTAATCATTATGCAATGAAAAACATGTAGAACGAGTCACATCACATCGTGGAGACGGTATTCCGTACGTACGAACGAGTGATTATATCATTCCCATGATCATGGTATTATATTGGAGTGTATGTATACTATTTCAGAATCAATATAACTTTACAATAATCATATATAGTTATTATTTACACCATTATACCCATCCAAGTAAGGTGGTTGTGGAAAAAAGATTACACCACGGCGTGAAGACGGTATTCCGTACGTACACACGCGCGGGGATTTCGTTTTCCGTAGGATGGATAGATGGTGAAATAGGGTTTTTTATTACTTATAATTACATATCAGTATATGAGTGATACTGATGTTATTACTTCATAATGAAACAACTAAAGAAGAAGAAGTGGAAGAAGAAATAAAGTTGAAAGAATCTGTAATGGACATCACCTCTTCTTTGAAGCGCCTCTTTGAGACCTCTTCTTAGGGCACTAAAATTGGTCTTTGAAAAATAACAGGACCTCTAGTATGTTTCTAGGGAATTTTAGAAGAGAATTGGGCAGGTTTTGGACGATCTTTAAGGCTCAATGTGGTGTGAGGAAGAGAGGGAGGAGGTTCCCTTTTATAAGGGAGGAGAGGGGCACCTTTGGAAAAACAAAAAATATTATTTTATTATAAAGCCATATTCGGTTTTTAATAGCTCCAAATTGATTTATTTCGAATCTAAGTTGGGGATGGGTCGAAATCCTCTCATCCAATATAATTTAGACAAGTTTAGGTATCTATTTTAACCTTATCATTTAGATTTAACTTTAAGTTAGATTATTTAACTTTTACCGTGTCTTCTTGTTTTCCTACACTATAAGGTTAATAAACATACTATAACAATCCAAAAGAACCCCAAGTTGTTTATTATTAATATATATAACCTTATCTAAGTCATTTATCAAACCTTATATTTTTAAGAATAAAATAAAAATTAATAATATAATATTTGTTTTAAAAACTATTTTAAGTCAGTTTTGACACTATTTGGAAATTGATTTTTGTGAATATCATAACATAATTATTAGTTTGAAAAAAGTTAATTAAATCAATACTAACATTTCATGATAACATAAAAAATTATTGTAATTCATAAAAAGTCTCAAATTACATTTATTTGGGTATTTATATCATCAATTATGTCAATATTTCATTAATAATATAATTAATGCACCATCATTGTGTCATAAATAAATTAAATTATTTAATGTCTAAAAATTAAAAATAAAATAAAATTATGTATTAAATCATTTTATATTTCTATGAATATTTATTTTCGAATCTATCTTATGTATAACCCTATATTAAAAATGATTTAGTAATTAAACTTTGATTTTAACTATTTTAACCATTCTTTAAATAAATTAATAATAAATGTCCTAATCTAATCCAAGTGGGCCTAAATGGTCATATTTTATTCCTAAGGTTGTTTTTGGTAGAATTAAACTTATCCAAGAGAATTAAGACATGTGTTATTGTAATAATAATATCATTTTTACCCTTAATTACCCTATTTACTTTTAACCGTGGTAAAAAAAAGAAAAAAGTTACTATTCACCAAAAAATATTTTCATCTCATTGAACCACATTATATTCCTTGATATTAACCGTGTCTCTCGGATTTTTAAAATTCTACTCACAGAAGTGGTAAAATTATGTTTTATGTAAATATGCAAATTCTCCTAGGAGGTGGGTAAAAGATGGTGAAAAGTTCAATAAAATTTTTATATATCTAAAATTATTATAAAATGACTCCAATGAATTGAATTGAACTTATATAGGTATTATATATCAATTTTGACCAAAAATAAATTTAAATAAATAATTATTTAAATAAAAAGTCGGTTTTTAAATACTAACCCAGTGTTTTCACAGTTCATAAAAAATTTAATGTTTTTAGAAAAATACCAAAATTTCACCCTAGTCTTTTTTCGATATTCTGAATCCAAAAATGAATTCCATTTTGAAAAATAAAATTTAAAAAGTTCCAAAAAGTGGGTATTAATATTCATAACAGCTAGTTTTAATAATATTTAAATAGCATATCATTTTTAGCGAGACTTAGTATTGCGTACAACGCAAGCTATTGAGGAAGGTCGCGATTACGTGTAAAGCAAGCCAAGCTAGTGTTGTCTGTAGTGAATGATTCCATTGATGATTTATATAACATAGAAACAATATATTTCTCATAAAGGTCTCAGGTGTTACAAATTATAACATATAATAACATACCCTCAACATAAAGATATGGAAACTAGAAGACACAACATAAAGGAAGTCATGACTTAAAAGAGGAGGGTGAAAGAATCCCTTTCCTTGAAGAGTAACGTCGAAAGCATGAAGGTTGGGCCCTTTAGAGGCTTGAGGGAACCTTGGGAGGACTCCTTGGAAGATAAGTAGACTAGAACATATTGAGTTGGATTTGGAAATGAAATGAATGAGAGAAAATCTTGGTATTTGTAGGAGAAGTGAGGGGACAAGTCATTAATGGCCAAGAGACACCTCATCGGTGGTATTGGAAAAACCATGGGCTTTCCCAAGGTATTTTCCCATGGTATTGGCCACTAGTGACACCTCATACCTTATATTACTATTCATAAGTCGACCAGAATGATTCATAATTATTAAATCTGTAATGATGTCATTAAATACCCAAAATAAAAACAGTATTTTCACTATTCACAGAAAATTCATTTTTTCAGAAAAATCCCCAAAAATTACCTTAACCTAATATCGATGCTTGGAATTTAAAAATGAACTCCATTTTATAAAAATAATTTTCTAGATATTTCGAATTTAATTTTTTATTTAAAAAACACAATTCACTAGAAAAAACTAATACTTGACTAATAATTTATGAAACAGTTATTTACCTATTTTATTAAATAACATTACTTAATCAAGGTGCCTAAATTATATTAATACTTTCTTTAAGTGATATTACTAATCCATTTGGTCATATTACTAATCCTAATCGTAAAATAACTAATCATTATTTACTATTCAAAAAAAATTAAGTTGATCTTATTAGATACTAAATTTCTTACTGAACACATTTCCAGAAGACCATTTTTTGAGAATAATTACACATCAATAATTATTTAAGATTTACATAAATATTTTAAAATATCCCCTTTTTTCAAAATTCATCAATATACATCCTATATTTATTCGAGCATCTAAAAAAATACAAATATTGCTATAGGAAGAAATCAAAATTTTATTTGTCTCAAAGGATTACACCAAGTAGATACAGTCTCGTTACATAGCCCCTTATAACCCCAGCATAGGACCTAAGTGTAAGGTGTGCTAAGGTGAGAGAATTTGAGGGTGGCTCGACCAACATTTCTCGAGTAGTGATTTCTATAAGCTTGAACTTCTCCCGAAGGTGATTCCGTTCCAGCTTCACACAATGAAGTTCAGCTTGGGTTTAGTCGAAAGCAAAGCCCAGTGATGCTGCCTCCTTCCCATGTTTCGTTAGATGGGCTTCGATCAGCCCCATACCACTGGATGAAGCCATCGAATTTTCTTTCTGTATTAATTAACCAAGATCACTTGTATTTAGATACAATAATCACAACATTTAATTTCCAACGGTCATATTAACCAAGGGCCATGTAACAGTATTAACCCAACGGTCTCATTTTAATTATACTCACATCATTAAGTAAGGAAAATAGTTGTGTTGAGTATAAACTAAAATAACACCCAAAATTAGGAAACAAAATTCATTCAAAATTTTGGGTCGTTACATTCTTACCCCCTTAAAAATTTCGTCCCCGAACTTTTAACTCGTATCCTCGGAAAAAAAAGGTGTGGGTAATTCTGCCTCATAGACTCCTCTAGTTCCCATGTGGCTTCTTCATATTTGTGGTCTCTCCACAACACCTTAACATGTTGGGTAGTCTTGTTTCATAGAACCTTGTCTCTACGATCCAAGATCTCCACCGGCTGCTCCTCAGAAGAGACGTCATGTTCCAGTTGTACCACCTTTGGGTTTTGTACATGTGAAGGTTTAGGTATGTACAGTACGGGAAAAATGCGTATGTGCGACGGGTTATTTGCGACGGGGGTATTTACCCGTCGCAAATAATTAGGCTTTTGCGACGGGATTGCTTTCCCCGTCGCAAATAGTTTTCCCGCGATGCGCGCCAAATCGTGGGAAAACTATTGGCGACGGGAATATTCCCCCGTCGCAAATAGTATGTCGGCAGGTGGTTATTTGCGACGGGACCCGTCGCAAATAACTATTTAACCGTTGACCGTAATAAATGTTGGCTAAGGTATTTGCGACGGGTACCGTCGCAAATAACACTATTTGCGACGGGAATCCCGTCGCAAATGGACCCGTCGCAAATAATCTAACCTATAAATACCCCCATCCGTTTTTTTCAAATCATTCTCATTCTCTATCTTCTCCTGCTCTCAAACTTGTGTTTCTAAAGTTGAGTTTTTCTTCAGTTTAATTTTTTTTTTCGGAGCTGATATTAAAGTTTTGAAGAACAATCCGAGCAGATCAATTTTCAAGGTATTTATGTTCAATTTAATTTAATATTTATTTTTAATTTTTTATTAGTTTCAATTATTCTTAATTAGTTGTAATTTAATTATGTTTATATTGTTTTATTACTTAATAAATTTAAATTATTAGTATTGTTCATAGTTAATGGTAATTAGGAATAATTAGTAATAATTTTTAATAATTAAGAATAAATATTAATAATTAGTAATAAATACCAATAATTAGGGATAATAACATTATTACATTATTAGTCTATTTTATTATTAATATTAAAATAATATAATTTTTTATATATATACAGTTCTCTTTTCATCTGTGTGTTTGCTGTCTTCACATGTATTATTTGTATGTGGAGATAGAAAACGCACAGATGAAAGGAGAACTGTATATAAATTAGAAAATTATATTATTTTAATATTAATAATAAAATATACTAATAATGTTATTATTTGCAATTATTGGTAATTCTTCCTAATTATTAGTAATTATTCATTTAATTACTAATAATTAGGAACAATTACCAATAATTATCAATAATTAGGAATAATTAGTAATAATTACCAATAATTAGTAATAATTACCCATAATTAGTAATAATTACCAATAAAAAGTAATAATTACCAATAAATAGTAATAATTACCAATAATTAGTAATAATTACCAATAATTACCAATAATTAGTAATAATTAGTATTAATTACCAATAATTAGTATTAATTACCAATAATTAGTATTAATTACCAATAATTAGTAATAATTACCAATAATTAGTAATAATTACCAATAATTAGTAATAATTACCAATAATTAGTAATAATTACCAATAATTAGTAATAATTACCAATAATTAGTAATAATTACCAATAATTAGTAATAATTACTGGTAAATAGTAATAAATAGTAATAATTAGTAATAATTACCGGTAAATAGTAACAATTAGTAATAATTAAGAATAATTACCAGTAATTTGTAATAATTACCAGTAATTAATAATAATTAGTAATAATTAGTAATAATTACCAATAATTAGTAATAATTACCACTAATTAGTAATAATTACCACTAATTAGTAATAATTACCAGTAATTAGTAATAATTACCAGTAATTAGTAATAATTACCAGTAATTACCAATAATTACCAGTAATTAGTAATAATTACCAGAAATTACCAATAATTAGTAATAATTAGTATTAATTACCAATAATTAGTATTAATTACCAATAATTAGTATTAATTACCAATAATTAGTAATAATTACCAATAATTAGTAATAATTAGAAATAATTCGCAATAATTTCCAATAATTAGTAATAATTACCAATAATTAACAATAATTATCAATAATTACCAATAATTAGTATTAATTACCAATAATTCGTAATAATTACCAATAATTAGTAATAATTACCAATAATTAGTAATAATTACCAATAATTAGTAATAATTACCAATAATTAGTAATAATTACCAATAATTAGGAATAATTATCGGTAAATAGTAATAAATAGTAATAATTAGTAATAAATATTAACAATTAGTAATAATTACCAATAATTAGTAATAATTACCAATAATTAGTAATAATTACCAATAATTAGTAATAATTACCAATAATTAGTAATAAATAGTAATAATTAGTAATAATTACCGGTAAATAGTAATAAATAGTAATAATTAGTAATAAATAGTAATAATTAGTAATAATTAGGAATAATTACCAGTAATTAGTAATAATTACCAGTAATTAGTAATAATTAGTAATAATTAGTAATAATTACCAATAATTAGTAATAATTACCAGTAATTAGTAATAATTACCAGTAATTAGTAATAATTACCAGTAATTAGTAATAATTACCAGTAATTACCAATAATTAGTAATAATTAGTAATAATTACCAATAATTAGTATTAATTACCAGTAATTAGTATTAATTACCAATAATTAGTATTAATTAGCAATAATTAGTATTAATTAGCAATAAATAGTAATAATTACCAATAATTAGTAATAATTAGTAATAATTACCAATAATTATTAATAATTACCAATAATTTGGAATAATTAGTAATAATTACCAATAATTAGTAATAATTACCAATAATTAGGAATAATTACTAATAATTAGTAATAATTACCAATAATTCGTAATAATTAGTAATAATTAGTAATAATTAGTAATAATTACCAATAATTCGTAAAAATTACAAATAATTAAGGATAATTACCAATAATTAGGGATAATTAACAATAATTACCAATAATTAGTAATAATTAGTAATAATTAACAATAATTAGTAATAATTAGTATTAATTACCAATAATTAGTATTAATTACCAATAATTAGTAATAATTACCAATAATTAGTAATAATTACCTATAATTAGTAATAATTAGAAATAATTAGCAATAATTACCAATAATTAGTAATAATTACCAATAATTAACAATAATTATCAATAATTACCAATAATTAGTATTAATTACTAATAATTAGTAATAATTACCAATAATTAGTAATAATTACCAATAATTAGTAATAATTACCAGTAATCAATAATTACCAATAATTAGTAATAATTAGTAATAATTAGTAATAATTACCAATAATTAGTAATAATTACCAGTAATTAGTAATAATTACCAGTAATTAGTAATAATTACCAGTAATTAGTAATAATTACCAGTAATTACCAATAATTAGTAATAATTAGTATTAATTACCAATAATTAGTATTAATTACCAATAATTAGTATTAATTACCAACAATTAGTATTAATTACCAATAATTAGTATTAATTACCAATAATTAGTATTAATTAGCAATAATTAGTATTAATTAGCAAAAAATAGTAATAATTACCAATAATTAGTAATAATTAGTAATAATTACCAATAATTATTAATAATTACCAATAATTTGGAATAATTAGTAATAATTACCAATAATTAGTAATAATTACCAATAATTAGGAATAATTACTAATAATTAGTAATAATTACCAATAATTCGTAATAATTAGTAATAATTAGTAATAATTAGTAATAATTACCAATAATTCGTAATAATTACAAATAATTAGGGATAATTACCAATAATTAGGGATAATTAACAATAATTACCAATAAATAGTAATAATTAGTAATAATTAACAATAATTAGTAATAATTAGTATTAATTACCAATAATTTGTATTAATTACCAATAATTAGTAATAATTACCAATAATTAGTAATAATTACCAATAATTAGTAATAATTAGAAATGATTAGCAATAATTACCAATAATTAGTAATAATTACCAATAATTAACAATAATTAACAATAATTACCAATAATTAGTATTAATTACCAATAATTAGTAATAATTACCAATAATTAGTAATAATTACCAATAATTAGGAATAATTACCGGTAAATAGTAATAAATAGTAATAATTAGTAATAAATAGTAACAATTAGTAATAATTACCAATAATTAGTAATAATTACCAATAATTAGTAATAATTACCAATAATTTGTAATAATTACCAATAATTAGTAATAATTACCAATAATTAGTAATAACTACCAATAATTAGAAATAATTACCGGTGAATAGCAATAATTAGTAACAATTGGTAATAATTAGGAATAATTACCAGTAATTAGTAATAATTACCAGTAATTAGTAATAATTAGTAATAATTAGTAATAACTACCAATAATTAGTAATAAATACCAATAATTAGTAATAATTACCAATAATTAGTAATAATTAGTAATAATTACCACTAATTAGTAATAATTAGTTATAATTACCAATAATTAGTAATAATTAGTAATAATTAACAATAATTAGTACATTATTTGTACATTTTATTATTAATATTAAAATAATATAATTTTCTATATTATATACAATTCTCTTTTCATCTGTGTGTTTTCTGTCTCCACATGTAATATTCGCATTCTTTTTCAAAATTATCAACCTACTCGCCAATGGAGAGGTGAAAGTGAATGCGAATATAACATGTGGAGACAGAATGTTAAACACGCATATGAAAGGAGAATTGTATATAATATAAAAAATTATGTTATTTTAATATTAATAATAAAATATACTAATAATTTAATAATGTTATTATTATATAATTAATGTTTGTGAAAAAATTATATTAGTATTATTAAAAAAATATAAAATCAATATAATATTAAAATTATCAATATTTGTAACATGTTTTGCTTTATTCTCAATATATTCAATCTTTACTTGAGTGTTTTTTCTAACAAATTATTCAAAACCAGTAATGATTTTATATTTTATAGAGAAATATGGAACAACGAGGTCGTCAACAATCATTATTAGGTGACCGCATATGGATAAATCAACGTAGAAATCCAAACGGTTCTGGTTTAAATCCAGTATATGTTGAGGGTGTGGAGACTTTTTTATCATTTGCGGAATCAAATTCAGAATTTGTTTCAGAAGGAAAAATAAAATGCCCTTGCAGAAAATGTGCATTGAGAACGTTTGACACGTTTGACAAAGTGGGAGAACATCTCTTGCGTTTTGGTTTTCAACCAGATTATGTTTTTTGGTATCAACACGGTGAACGCAGTTCCAGAGCAGGTGATACCAACTTGATTCCGGATCCATCCCGGTTTCAAGATTTAGTACATGATGTTGCAGGTTCATCTGTTCAACATACAGAAACTCCGGCTGATATAGCTTCAAATCCTGAGTTGGCACCGTTTGAATTTTATGAGTTGTTGAAATCTGCTGAGGATGCATTATATCCTGGCTGCAAGATGAGCAAATTAGAAGGAGTTGCAAAATTTATGGCTGTCAAATCAGATAACGGAATGTCAAACACCTGTTTTGACCAGATATTTTCTTTGCTGAAAACACTGTTACCCGAAGGAAATGTTTTACCTGCAAATTACTATGAGAGTAAGTGGCTGGTTCGAAATTTGGGACTTACTTGTCAGAAGATTCATGCATGTTCAAATGACTGCATTTTATATTCTGGGGAAAATGAGTCGTTGGATAGTTGTCCTACATGTGGGCAACTGAGATATAAAGAAGGACAACACGGGAAGTCTGGTTTGATTCCTGTAAAACAGTTGAGATATTTTCTGCTTACATCCAGACTTCAGCGTTTATTCATGTCTAAGAATACATCGACATTGATGTCATGGCATAAAGAGAATATTTCAACCGATAAAATATTGAATCATCCAGCCGATGGTGATTCATGGAAACATTTTGATAGAGTGCATCCATCATTTTTTTTAGAAGCTATAAATGTTCGACTGGGCCTTTCAACTGATGGTTTCTGTCCGTTTGGATCTTATGGTAGTCAATATTCATGTTGGCCTGTTTTTTTAACTCCGTACAATTTACCTCCATGGATGTTGATGAAGGAGCCATATATCTTTTTGACTTTACTAATTCAAGGACATCCGAAGAAAAATATTGATGTTTATTTGAAGCCATTGATTGATGAATTAAATTTATTGTGGAGTACTGCTGTCAGTACATATGATGTTGCAACGAAACAGAATTTCATACTGAGAGCAGCATTGATGTGGACAATAAGTGACTTCTCGGCTTATGGGATGTTATCTGGCTGGAGTACACATGGTTAGAAATCATGTCCTTACTGTATGGGAGAGAACAAAGCATTTATGCTCATTCATGGAAAGAAACCTTTTTATTTTTACTGTCATCACAGATTTCTTCCAGCTGATCATCCTTTTCGCAGAAACAGATCTCATTTCAGAAAAGGAACAGTTGAAAGGGATGGACCTCCAAAAATGCTATCAGGTTCGGAGTTAAAATCAGTTGTATTTTCATTACCTCCCATCACTTTTGGTCCCACAATAAATCAACAGAAAATTTCTGGTTTTGGGAAAGAACACAATTGGATTAAACGTAGCATATTTTGGGATTTTCCCTATTGGTCTGATTTGTTGGTCCGACACATGTTAGATGTCATGCATATTGAGAAGAACTGTTTTGATAATTTGTTTCATACAGTTTTGGATACGACATGAAAGAGCAAAGACAATGTAGATGCACGTTTAGATCTTGCCCAAATTTGCAGGCGTCCAGAATTGGAACTATTTGAGAATGTCAGAACAGAAAGGTTACTGAAACCAAAAGCAGCTTATACACTGTCTAAAGAAAACCGTTTATTATTTTGTCAGTGGATTGCAGATTTGAGACTTCCAGATGGCTGTGCTTCCAATTTGGGTAGATGTGTAAAGAATGGTCATATTACTGGATTAAAAAGTCATGATTGTCATGTTATAATGGAGAGACTTCTACCCATTGGATTAAGAGGTCTCTTGAATTCTGTGATTTGGGATTCCATAACATACATGTATCGTTTTTTTCGGGAAATTTGTGCGGCTACGACAGATTATGATGCTCTAGGCAAACTTGAAAAAGATGTTGTTCTAATTATATGTAAACTGGAAAAAATATTTCCGCCGTCTTTCTTCGACTCAATGGAACATTTGATGTTACATTTGCCATATGAAGCCAAATGTGGAGGTCCGGTACAGTTTCGATGGATGTACCCATTTGAAAGATGCATGAAAAAATTGAAAAGAAAAGTACGCAACAAAGAATCTGTTGAAGGATCTATTGCAGAAGCTTATTTGCAAGAGGAAATATCTTTTTTCTGCTCCCATTATTTTGAATCTGAGTATCCTTCAAAACACAACCGAATGGGACGGAATGAGAGGAATATTGATGAAATCGACAATCAATTATCTGTTTTCAACCAGTCAGAGCTTGGTTTTGGTGGAGTTTCTGAACGCTGGCTTTCAGATGATGAACATCATAGAGCTCATACGTATGTTCTGCTCAACTGTGAAGAGATGACATCAGTTGTACTGTAAGTGTTTATATCACTTATTCTCTCATTTATGTTACAGTAAATATCTTTGGTTTTTATAGGTTGTATGATAATCATATCAAGAAACAAATTCCACAAATTACAGCAGCTGCTCTCAAAGAACGTCGACTGAAAAATTTCTCTCAGTGGTTTCAAAAACTGGTAACATAAATTCTTTATCTTCTAGCAACTCATTCAATGTATAGTTTACTATATTGATAATTATTTCACAAATTTTCAGGTGTCTCGACATGCTGATAAAATTGACAAAAAGTTGTTTGTATTGAGTAACCCACCTTCCAAACTTGTTAAAACTTATAATGCATATGTGGTGAATGGATTTCGATTCCACACACATGCATAGGGGGAATCGAAAAAAACAATGAACAGTGGAGTTAGCTTGAGAGGATCTCATCATCGAGAACATGAAGTTGACTTTTATGGCATACTTGATGAAATCATTGAACTCTGTTATCTTGGACAACATTACATAACCATGTTCAAATGTCGGTGGTTGGATACAGAGAGAGGCGTGCGTGTTCATCCGACTCATGGAATCATCGATATTAAATGTAAAAGTGTTCTCGCAGTAAATGAACCATTCTTATTGGCTCAACAGGCATATCAAGTTTATTATGCAAAGTACTGTGCAACATCAAGAGACTTGACTGATTGGTGGAGTGTAATAAAAATCAAAATTCGAGACAATCAGTTTAGTCAAAGTGAATGTGCTTTCACTGATGTGCAAAGAATTGAAGTTTTTCAAGAGAGTACTCAAAATCAATCTTTTTTACAAAGAGACAAGAGTATCGATGACGACACCCCACATTTAAGAGTCGGTGATGACGATGATGTTAATGATGTCACATATGAATTTGAAACGGTAAGAGATGAAGCAACTATAACTCGAATGGATATCGATGATGTTGAGGAGGAATATGAAGATGACATTGACATATATGAAGATGATGATGAAGATGAACACTGATAGAATTTCATGGTATTTATATACAATCATAATATGTATATATGTATATATAATAGTAATTATCAATTATTTGCTGACATTAACATTTTCTATTTCAGATGGACGACGCCACATTTCGTGCGTTGGCGGATGCTGACCTGACTTTTGATGCGGATGAGTTGCTGACAGATGACCCTCAGCCTGCAGGCGCTCCAGGGAGTACGCGGAGGGGGCGCGGTCTTGCACGATTGATGATTCCTGACCCCGTCCCCGAGTGACGTCCACGTCTTGGGTTTGATCCACGCACACGGAAGTGTGATAACCTGTGTGATAACATGTGGATTTGACAAAGATTTCATTAATCTATTCACATAATAAATGTTTATTATTTTTTCAGTTTTCCGCATATAGAAGTTGGACAGGGCAGCGCTATTTTGCGCAACTATTTCTCTCAGCCATGGACAACATGGGAGCAGATTTCCATTGATGTGCAGCAGGCCATGTTCGGCCATTGGTTGGTATGTACGTAAATAAATATTTTTTATTTTGAAATTTTTTTCATTTCTAACTTGATATTTTGATTTATTTGTTGGGTTTATGGTATCCGATCGAGGATACCATGCGTGACGCCATCAACGAGGCATGGGAGGTGGCCATGCGTGATCGTCTTAGTCAGTTTTTGCACAATTTAAGAAAAGCTGCGATGAAGAAAGCAGGAGTGTCAGATTTTGAGGAGTCATGTAGAGCACACCGACCAGAGTATATTTCATCCCATGTATGAGATGGATTATGTGCGCACTGGTTGAGTGGTGCCTTTCAGAGGAGATCATCGGTGGGGAGGCAGAATCGGGGGAGACAGGAGGTGACTCATCGAGCTGAGAGTCGTTCTTTCAGTACTCATAGACAGTATCTGGTACGTACATTATTTATAAATATTTTATATAACTATAAATATTAACAGTTTATTTTTTATTCTTATAGGATGTCGAGCACCCCGATATTACAGAGTACGACGTATATCAGAGGATGTATAGTGATCCTGCTACTGGGGAGCTCAGAGGTGATCGTCAGCATCACATCGTGGTCAGTATTATTTGTTTTCAAGTTTAAAAATTAACTGCATATAATATATTCACAATTTTAATTTTAAATTGCAACTATAGGAGTCATATGAGGCCGCAGCGGCACAGGCCCGACCTGAGAGTCAGGCCGAGTCATCAGATCAGACCACTGCCTGTCAGTTTGATGAGGCGGCATGGATGCAGGCCACCCAGTATGCCTTCGAGAAGGGCCGGGTAGTTGGTATCGGCTCTCGACTGACTCCTGGAGATTATTATGGCAGTGCTGCGATGTCGGCGTCCAGCTCGAGAGGAGCTCGTGCATCTTCTTCTACACAGTATGAGGATCAGTTGCGATCTCAGACTGCACAGATAGAGTCTCCGACAGGAGCAGGAGCAGATGCGTCAGCAGCATGAGGAGGAGCGTCGACGCCAGCAGCAACTGTACGAGGAGCAGGCGAGTCGGTGGTTGCAGCAGCATCAGGAGCAGATGGAGTACATGCGCCGACTCACTCATGCTTTAGGGATGGAGTTTCCTCCACCACCATCTGCAGATCCGCCACCTCCCCCCCTCCCCCCTCCTTCATATTAGAGTTTGTATTTCTGTTATGAAATTTGTGAAATCAAAATATTTTTTTTTCTATTCGTAGTTTCTGTCTCATTATAAAATATTAATAATATTATATTTTTAAATAACAATATTAATATGAATAATAATATTATTTATATTTTATAATATTAAATTTTATATATATATTAAAATTTTATATATATATTAAAATTTTATAATATTAAAATTTAATTATTTTTTTTGTAATACTTGAATTATTTTAATATTTGAATGTAAAATAATTCTATTATTTTTATATTAATTAAAATAACTTATTAATATTTTTTTTATTTATAAATTATAATTGTAATATTTTTATATTAATTAAATCATTTATTAATATTCTATTATTTTTTATTTTTGAATTATAATTCTACTATTATTATAGTAATTAAAATAATTTATTATTTTCATTTCTAAATTATAATTCTATTATTATATTAATTAAAATAATTTATTAATAATTTATTTTTTTTATAGTATTTGCGACGGGATACTATGCCCGTCGCAAATACTAGTATTATTAATAGTTTTTTATTTTCTTTTTAAAAATAGTATTTGCGACGGGTCCCGTCGCAAATACTAGTATTATTAATTTTTTTTATTTTTTTAAAAAATAGTTTTTGCGACGGAACCGTCGCAAAAGCGATTGGGACGGGTCCCGTCGCAAAAGGTATTTGCGACGGGTCCCATCGCAAAAGGTATTTGCGACGGGTCCCGTCGCAAAAACTATTTTAAAAGTTTTTTACAAAAATACGGAATACTATTTGCGACGGGGAGAATGTCCGTCGCAAAAAAAGGCTTTAGCGACGGGCCCGTCACAAATAAGTGTAGTTGCGACGGCGTTTTCAGCAACGGGCTATTTGCGACGGGATCCCGTCGCAAATAACCCGTCACAAATACCTGTTTTTCTAGTAGTGGTAGTTCCTCAAGAGGGATACATGGAAGACATCATGAACTTATGCTATATTTGGAGGAAGTGCAAGCCGATAGGCCACTACTCCCACGTGATCAAAGATTTCATAAGGGCCAATGTACCTAGGGCTAAGCTTCCCTTTCTTCCCAAACCTCATGACTCTCTTCCAAGGTGAAATTCTAAGAAAGACCTTTTCACTGACATCAATCTCCAAGTACCTTCAATGGTTTTCGACATAGCTCTTTTGTCAACTCTGAGCAGCCTTAATGTGTTGTTTGTTGGCATTGACATTTTCTTTCATCTCTTGCACAAGATCTGGCCCAAGAAGCTTTCTGTCACCAACTTCATCCCAACAAGTAGGATTTATACATCGCTTCCCATATAGATCTTCATAGGGTACCATTCTAATGATCGAGTGGAAGCTGTTTTTGTAATAGAACTCAAATAAAGGGAGATTTTGATCCCACCCACCCTTAAATTCCATTGAGCATGTTCTTAGAATGTCCTTGAGTGTTTGAATATTCCTTTCGTATTGGACATCAGTTTGGGGGTGATAGGCCGTACTGAAATTCAGTTCAGTGCTCAGATCTTTTTGAAGACCTCTCCAGAATTTTGATGAGAAACCTTGATCATGATCAGATACGATAGAAATTTGAACTCCATACAGCCTTACCACTTCCTTTACATAAATCATGGGAATTTTATCAAGAGAGAAATCTTCCTAGATAGAGATAAAATGGGCAGTCTTTGTGATATGGTCCACAATAACCCATATCTCATTATTTCCTTTGGAAGTTCTTGGAATACCAGTGACGAAGTCCATAGTGATATTAGCCCACTTCCATGATGGTATGGGTAGTGGTTTCAATACCCCTTTAGGAAGCTATTGCTATGTCTTCACTTTCTGACATACAAGGCACCTTGAAGTGTTGTCAGCAATCTCCCCTTTCATATTATCCAACCAAAAATGATCACGAAGGTCCCTATACATTTTTTTCTTCCTGGATGTATAGAGAAAGTAGATCTATGAGCTTAATCCATCATCTCCTTCTTTATTTCTGGAATAGATGGAATACAAAGTCTTGTACGAAATCTTAGTACACCTTCTTGATCAATATTGAACCCAGGAAACTTTCCATCCATTACAGCCTCAAAATTATATTGTAACAAAGGAACTTCTTTCTAAGCCTTCTTGATCTTCTCTAGTAATGACAGTTGAGAAATCATTTGGTTTATGGTTGATGATGTCCTTTTTCTTATAATTCCCATGTCCAACTTTACTAGGTCATTGATCAAAGGATCTTTTTGAATCCTCAACGTGTAATGAACAACTAGGTCTTTCCTGCTTAATGCATCAGCAACATTGTTTTCTCTTCCACTGTGATAATGAATTGAACAATCATAGTCTTTAAGAAGTTCTAACCATATCCTTTTTCTCATGTTCAATTCCTTTTGTATGAAAATATACATCAAATTTTGATGTCCTATGTATATATCACATTTCTCCCTATAAAGATAGTGCCTCTATATCTTCAGATCCAAAACGACCACATCCAACTCCAGATCATGCCTAGGATAATTCTTCTCATGAATCTTCAACTGTCGAGATGCATAAGCAATGACCTTGTCATTTTTCATGAAGACGCACCCATGCCCTTTCAGAGATGCATCGCTAAAAATAACTATTGCTTATCCACTTGAGGGTAGACTTAACACAGGTTCGGTAACCAATCTCTTCTTCAGCTCTTGGAAACATACCTCACACTCTTTTGTATAGATGAACTTTACCCCTTTTCAAGTTAACATAGTTAATGGATTAGAAATTCATGAAAATGTTTCCACAAACCTCTTATAATATCCTGATAATCCATGAAAACTACGAATCTCAGTTAATGTTGTAGGTTGAGGCCACTCCTCAATAACTTTTGTCTTTGCAGGGTCAACTGTGATTCCTTCATTGGTTACAATGTTCCCTAAGAAAGAGACTTATTGTAACTAGAAATCATATTTACTAAAATTTCAAAAAATCCTCTCCTTCCGCAGAGTTTTCAAAATAACCATCAGATGATCTTCATGCTCCTCGTGAATTTGGGAATATATCAGAATATCATCAAAAAAAACTACCAAAAAATTATAAAGGTGGTCCTTAAAGACTCTATTCATCAAATCCATAAAAATAGCATGTTAATTAGTCTGTCTAAAGGGAAGAACAACAAACTCATAATGCCCATATCTTGATTGGAAGGAAGTTTTTGGAATATCTTCTTTCTTCACCCTCAATTAATGATAACCAGATCAAAGGTCAATCTTAGAGAATAATTGAGCCTCACAAAGTTGTTCAAATAATTCATCAATTCTTGGAAGAGGGTAAATGTTCTTCACTGTGATCCCATTTAGATCTCTATAATCAATGCATAGTCGCATCGATCAATCTATCTTCTTCACAAAGGGAACATGTGCTCCCCATGGAGACACACCTGGTCAGATAAAACCCTTCTCCAAAAGATCTTGGAGTTTTTTCTTTAATTCATCCAGCTCTACATTTTCCATTCTATATGGGGTCTTTAATATCAGATGATATCCATGTACGAGTTCGATAGAGAACTCTACCTCTCTTTCTGGGGGAGGTCCAAGAAACTCCATCGGAAATACATCAACGTATTCCTGAATGATGGGGACATTTTCTATCATCAAAATCTCATCTCCTTCTTCTTATTCACTTATAAACTCTATAAAGAAGGATATAGGGGGTTCTTTTAGTCAAATGTGAGGTTGAGATATCTCTCCTTTAAAGATAACTGTAGGTTTTCCATTGAAGACTATTGATATTTCCTTACTTCGACAATTGATCTTAGAATTATACTTTGAGAGCCAGTCCATCCCTAGTATAATGTCAAATTCCAGTGTGGGAATGACTACTAGATTTGTGATAAGATTGTGCTCACAAAAGTAAATACTAGAGTTTCTAAACACTGACGATGCTTGGATAGCCCCTCCAGGAGTCTTGACTGACAACTCTACTTTTAGAAATTCGGGGGTTGATTCTAAATTCCATGAAAACTTGGCAGAAATAAAGGAATGCGTAGAACCAAAATCAAACAATGTACTTGCTAGCTTTGAGAGGACAACATTGATACCTGCTACCACATCATTTGGAGCATCGAATTCAGCTGTCGCGATAGCAAAAGCACGACCTTGATCCCTCGTCCTTTTCTAAGGCTGATGGTGGTTCCCCTCCACTTCCCTCAGATTTGGATAGTGATTGTAAAAGTTCCCCCATAGTCCACACTTGAAGCAATGGATATCAGGTAGGGCCTGCACCATCTTCCCCTTGTCATTTGTGTTTGGAATTTGAGGTTTCACCTCATTTTGACAATTCCTCGCAATGTGGCCATCTGTGCCACACTTGTAGCACTTCCCACTCTATAGAAGGCAGTTCCTCAAATGCTTATTCCCACATTTATTACATGTGATAAGTTTCACTTCATTTCCTCCTCTTCCATGATCAAAAGTCCTCCCTAATCTAGGCTTCATCAATCTATTCTTGTCAATGGATTTATGAGACCACTGCGTCTCACCAAACTCTAGCTCTACTTTAATCACACTCTACATGATCTCCTCGTAGATATCATAATCTTGGTTGGATAGATTCTTCCACAGATGAGGTCTCAGTCCACCAAAGAATACATCAACCGTATCATTTGGATTCATGACAAAGATAGAGGTATATCATGAAAGCCTTGTGAAGTTGATCTCGTAGCATCCCACAGATTCATTCTCCTTCTGCTTCAGCTCGAGAAACTTCTTCTCCATTCTTGTTCTCATGGAACGAGGAAAATACTTACTGAAAAAGATCCCTATGAACTCTCCCCACTCCATAGCATCAATTTCCACTCTCTTCCTTGTGTTTTTGATTAGTTTCCACCACTGATCAGCTTTTCCCTATAAGCGGTAGACAGCCAGGGTGACCTTCTATTGCTTGGAACAACGTAGCACAGAAAATATCTTCTCTATTGATTTGATCCATTGCTCAGTAATCAATGGGTTAGTAAATCCACTAAATGTTGGTGGTAATTGTCACATAAAGGATTCAACATAATGCTGATCCCTTCGTGGTGAGATCAGCCTCTCAGCTTGATTCAAGTTATTACTCATAACTTGAGTCAGTTGGTTCATCACTCACATGAATGTTTCCATTCTGGCTTCCATCGAAGGGTCGTCAGCACATGGTCCATTGCGGTCACCATTTACAATGTTCCTCCTATTTCCAACCATATTCTAAAAGAATAATATCTTAGTGAGAAATATGTTTCATTTACGAATCTTCTAACTATAAAGGATTCTATGTCTTAAAACTTCATGCTTAAACAATTATATTTCACTATAATTCCTTCATAATGATTCATAAAAAGCTTGGGAATAACAATAAATATCCCCCCAGAGTATCGTAACAAAGAGTGCAGCAAAGCCTGTTGTCATGCAACAGTTCTCGTTCGAGTGTAGTTCAAAGTGGTGTTTTCGAGATTTACCCCTATGTACATCTGTGCCAGAGCCGCCTCTACCTACTTGTATCCATACAGGAATGTATGTTTTTGATAAACCACTTACTCAATACTCACAAAAATACCAGGAAGTTTTCCCTATATTTAATCTTTTCTATAGGGTTCTTCCTAAATTTTTCATAGCCTAATTTCCATAAATAACTAAACTATCTTTCGATACCAACTGTTGCATCCCTACTTTTTAATACATAACTTTTCATTACACTTTACATACAGAGGATCTTTAAAGTCTAGTGTCTTGGAAATCAAAAACAATAAAACATGAATACAACATAAAAAATTCTTCTAATCCACTTGTAAGGCTTCATCATATGATCATAGTAAGTAAAATTACTGCCTTTCATATCCTGGAGACATACATCAAAGGGAAGGGTGGTCAGAAGGCCTAGTAAGGGTAAACAAGGGAATCAGTGTACTTGTGATGCCAATAAGAAATTGAATAACAACATAAAGATATGAGAAATGGAAGTATAGGAATGTCATATTGAAAAGAACATGAAACAAACATGAATATGTGGCTACAACATTTCATTTATACATTCATGAACATATCCCCAAGGTCCATCCCCAAGGTGTCATAAAACTTTTCCATGGTTATTCACCAAGGTATTGTCAAACTTGTCATCTCTAGAGACTATATATTTACCCAATGAATTAGAGCGCTATCTGGGCGCACACTTAATATGTCTTTACCTACATTTTAGACACATAGATCATAATAAAACATTTCAAAAATAACCCATAGATAATAAAAGGAATGGGTTTCATTTCAAAATCGTGATGTTTTAAAAGTTCTTAAAAAATTAGATCATTATGTCATTTCTAACCCATGGAAAAGAAGTGAGGATTATATGTATGTCAATTAAAGAATAAAATAAATTATCTTCATATTTTATGAACACCCAAATAAACGAAATAGGTCTGGATATTCACATAAATATAACAAGAGAATTTCTGGAGGGAAAGAGAGAAATTTTGAGGCGAAATTACTGCAGCATAACGACTATATAATATGGTTTTAGAAAACATTGTAAAGAGAGGGTACAAGAGTAACCCACTCATATATAACTTATAAAAAAGTATAAATATATAACAACATGGATATAAGAACATGGTATGGAAATTTGAATGACATACCACAAGAAAAGGAAACATGAATGAAAAGAGAAGACACGATTCCTTTTACGAGACATCTGGCAGCCTAACAGCGTCACATAAAAATTTAGAAAACAAATTGATGAGAGAAGAAAGGGTGTCTCATCATTTGGACATAAAATGGACTGTAATAATGACATATAAGAACATAAACTCAACATAAAGAGATGGAAAATAGAAGACAAAACATAAAGGAAGTCATGACTTAAAAGAGGAGGGTGAAAGAATCCCTTACATTGAAGAGTAACTTCAAAAGCGTGAAGGTCGGGACCTTGGGAGGCAGGAGGGAACCTTGGGAGGACTCATTGGGAGGTAAGGAGACCATAAATTCTTTGATGAGGATTTGTAAATAAATATAATGAGGGAAATTATTGATATTTATAGGAGATGTGAGGAGACAAGTCATTAATGGCCAAGGGACACCTCATCGTTGGTATTGAAAAAACCTTGGGCTTTCCCACAATATTTGCCAATGGTATTGGCCACTTGGGACACCTAATACCTTATATTACTAGTCATAAGTCGACCAGAATGATTACATAATTATTACATCCTTAATGATGTCATTAAACACCCGAAACTAAAAACTGTATTTTCACTATTCACTGAAAATTCAATTTTTTCTGAAAAATCCCAAAAAATGACCTTAAACTAATATTGATGCTCTGAATTCAATAATGAACTCCATTTTATAAAAATAATTTTATAAATATTTTTAATTTAATTTATTATTTAAATAACACTATTCACCCTAAAAAACAAATACTTGACTAATAAATTTTGAAAGAGCTATTTACCTATTTTATTGAGTCACATTACTTAATCAAGGTGCCTAAATTATATTAATACTTTATTTTAGTGAGATAACTAATCCATTTGGTCACATTACTAATCCTAAGCGTAAAATCACTATTCATAATTTACTATTCACAAAAAAATAATTTGATCTTATTAGATTCTAAATTTCTTACTGAACACATTTCCAGAAGAGCATTTTTTGAAAATCATTACACATCATTAATTATTTAAGGATTACATAAATATTTTAAAATATACCCTTTTTCCACAATTCATCAATATACATCCTATATTTATTCGAGCATCTGGAAAAACACAAACTTCACCATTGGAAGAAATCACAATTTTATTTATCTAAAAGGATTACACCAAGTAGATACAGTCACATTACATAGCCCCTTATAACCCCACCATAAGACCTAAGTGTATGGTGTGCTATGGTGAGAGAATCCGATGGTGGCTCAGCCAACATTGCCCGAGTAGTGATTTCTATAAGCTTGAACTTCTCCTGAAGGAAATTTCATTCCAGATTCACACGATGAAGTTCAACTTGGGTTTGATCTAGAGCAAAGCCCAGTGGTCCTACCTCCTTCCCATGTTTTGTCAGATGGGCTTCAATCTTCCCGAGAATACTAGATGAAGCCATCGAATCTACTTTCTATATTAATTAACCACGATCACTTATATTTAGAGACAATAATGCAACATTTAGTTTCCAACGGTCATATTGACCAACGGTCATATAACAGTCGAAACCCAACAGTCTCATTTCAATTATACTCACATCATTAAGTAAGGAAAATAGTTTTGTTGAGTATAAACTAAAATAACACACAAAATTAGGAAACAAAATCTCATTCAAAATTTTGGGTCGTTACATCAACCAATCACAATCACATCATTCTCGTTAAATAAGCACAACAATAACAATATCCCAACCACCACTACATTATTGCTACTACTATAACATCCAATTCAAAAATAAACCACCATATCCATAACCATATCAGAACCACCCCAACATCACCACATTTATAACCTCATCACAATCAACCCCACATCATAATGACTAATACCACACTATAACCACCCCCACATCACACCTTATCGCCTCATTCTATAACTATGGGTTATCACTACCAAAAAACATATGTAACCTTAGTCAATCATAGATATTAGATATGTGTAAATGTAATAGTGTTAATTCTGTATTGGTTATAATTAAATTCACATGTAATAACATTGATCCATTATAACCGATATATGTATATATACATTTTAACATAAACCGTTTTAACCCAGGGATTATATTCATGTTATAACCTTATTCCAAAACAACAGGGTTATATATATATTATACCCCAATATATTATATAACATGCATATATATATAACTTGAATATATTAAAACATATTAATTTAGAATATAAATATCGTACTGAATCAAACAAACATATAACAACAAAAAACAATTAACTAAAAAACTAAAAATAAAAATAACAAATAAAAAACAATAACACATTTCAAAGAACCAAAATCAATATAAAATCAAATAATATAACCACAATAATTTATGATCATAAAAATTATCGCATTGGAAATATAGACTAGATGCAACCATCACACAAAAATTTGTTCATTATTAGATCTTAACTATTTATCCCTTCATAAATAATTCATCAAATTTCTACATGCCACACATAATATACTCCATATATTTAAATCATTTTCATATTAATGAGTTTAATTGATTTGTTGAATCACTACATTTGATTTGTTTATTATGTTAATTAACATTACTGAATAATTATAAATAACCATATTGAAAACATAACCTATCCTTTCCCCACAAATCTCCATATTATTATAAAAACACTTACCAATTACAACTAGTTATAGAACAACTCAATCCCAACTTCTAAAAAATAAACACATCATTCCATTACTCCCACCACTAAGATATTCCCAAATCTATTTTCAATGCACCCACATACCTCATAAAACCCTTATTAAACATATCCCAAAAGAAAAAAAAACAATATATCCCAGAGGGAAAAAATACTATATGTCCCAAAAAGTCCACCTTAACTTATCATTATTCAACCAAAATGCTGAGATTCAATATATTAAAGAAATAAACCTTAAAATTCATTAAAAAACCAAGGAGACATACCATATCACATGGTAACACCGCATTAATTTTTTTAATAATACATTAAGTTATGAAATAATAATAATTGAAATTAAGTGTTTTAATTAATTAAAATACTTATAAATAGTTATATTTGAAATTAATTTCAAATTAATATTATAAAACCAAATACTATTTTTTAGTTTTATTTTTGTAAAATAATATTTTTAATATGGTTATGTTTATTTTATTCATTTAATAAAAAGAAATATAATATAATTTGAATTACACAATTTATTTTATCAGAAGTTTATTTAACAAAATATTTTGAAGGAATGTATTTAAATCTATTTTTTAAATGATAAAAATAATATGTTAATTAATTTATCAGAATTTGAGTACATAATATAAATATATCTATATATGTTTTATTATTTTATTATGAACATAAATTGTTTTTTTCAAGAAGATATATATATACATATATATATTAATGGCTAATAAATGTACCATGCCGCACAGAAAACAAAATAAGAAAAGGGAAAAGTGGGTTATCAGAAATGAAAAACTCAAAAAAATGCATAAATAAAATTTTAAATGAAAGGAAGATACATTGTACATCTTCCTCATTTTTCTTTACTAAACTTGTAGATTAGATGTCCTAACATTCTCCTATATTGATGTATCCCTCATCCTTAGTGCCATATTAGTTTGTTTTTCTACAAATCATCTTAGAGAGTATTATGTTAATTCAATTATCATTGGATTCCCTTGTAATCATATGTTTCAAATATATATATACGTATATATATATATTATAATAAACTAAGATAATTGATTTTGTTTTCCTATATTTTTCTATTTCTGTATGTGAATTGATTTAATGATATATGTTTTAATTTTTTCCTTTTATAAATCCTCATTCACACACCCAATATACCCGATTTCTTCTTCCTCAAACTACTTATCCTCTCCCCAATAGTTATAAGGTAGTCAATCCCCCTACTATATTTCGGTATAAAATGAGGTAAGAGAACTATTATATTCAAATTTAAATGATTTATATAGGTTTATAAACCCAAGACATTTGATTTAGGATTTATATAAATATATGTTTAATTTCAATATGTGTTTATCAAACTTGTATATATATATATATAAGTATTATCTACCAAACTAAAGATTATATATTTAATTATTATATTTATATGTAAGATAGTTTATATATTGTGTTAATTAAAATTTAAATTTCATTGATTTCAATTTTATGTGTAAGGTTTAAAATTATATTCAATTTATATGGATTTATATATTTATGTGTATATATATACTATTTTGTACATATGTATGTATAATTATTTTTTATATCTATTTCATTTATTTTTTTCCACTAAAAATATGTAATGGATCATTCAATTCCATAAAATTCTTTTTTTTACAAATGGTTACATATATATGTGTATATATATATATATATATATGTATACATCCATATATATAACAATAAATTTTAAGTTTTTATGAAAATGGGTTTTTTTTTAAATTTTATTTCCAAAACCAATGGTTTGCAAGGGTTTATTTATTTTATCAAGTTATTTTGATTTTATATCAATATAGATATCAATATGTGTGGGTATATATATATATATATACTTATATGATTATCTATTTTTAGAAGATATAAGATAAGGATATTGATTTTAGTTTTAATTGTGAACCAATGGTTTACTTGGATTTAGTTTTATAATTGGTCAAATTGTGTAGATTATAAGGATATATATATATATATATATATATCGATGTATATATGTATGTGTGTGTGTATATTTCTATATTATAGATTTTACTGAAAATAGGTTTTGTTTTAGTTTTTTTCTCTAAACCGATATGTTATAAGATAAATCATTTACCAAAGGGATGACTTTTATTTTCAAAATCATCATTTTATGTATAAGGTATAATGGTATATATATATCTGTATATAAATATATGTATAACTATTTAATTAATAAATGGGTAATTTTTTATTTCAAAATAGATATATGATGATTGAATGAATTCTTAATCTATCAATTTAAGGTTTATCTTTATGGGTAAACTTAGTTTTTAAATAAGAATTGTTATCATTTTATGTGAGAATCCTAAAAAAGCTACCTTTTAGTGTGGTAATTTATACCCTCACCCCTTTTTATGTCATTAATAACAAGTAATGTCCATTATATAAATTATAAATGATATCCAATGCATTTTTAGACCAAGTGTACATTTATTTCATTAAAGATTTTATTTATTATTTTCAAATAAGTACATTCATTTCATGTATGGGATTCTCCTAAAAATGGTTTTAGAGGTGATTCCTAAAATGTTGATGAAATGTTATAAGAAAGGTTATTTTTTCTTTAAAACAACAATATATGTATGTATTTTTGAAATTTTTTGGGTCAGGATTGAGAAAGGCATGTACAATAAAAGTGTTTTAGGAAAAAGTATGTAATGTGACATAATGGGGGGGGGGTAACCCATAAATATTAAGAGAAATTTTTTCCCTATTAGTTATTACTAGTGGAATTATGTAATGTTTTTTAATATGATCTTCCATGAATCATAAATATACCAGAAAAAATTATTACTTTAAATGGATAATTTTCAATGATCTTTTCAATTATAATTTTTTTGAGAAAATACTGGTTTTATAAATTTATTAATTTAAATTCAATTCTTATGAAAAAAATACATTTATTTATGGATATTTATTTTAATAAAATGTTTCAAAATAATTTATTAATTGTTTTTAAACCCCCTAATGAGAAATTTAAATTCTAACCTTGTGTTTTAAATTATTCTTACATTTTTAGTGGATTTACAAGTGATGTATTTTTCTATGTAGAGGTAGTGCACTAATGATTATGTTCTTTATTTAATTTTGTTTTCATACAGTTTTTATGAAAGGTAATAGTTGGATCTAATTATCGAAAACCTAGATCGGTAATGTTCCTATGTCGTGTATAAGTTGTGTAATTACTTAATTTTTTTTATAAAAAAAATAACATGATGTGTTTTAAAAACAGACTCTAGTAAACTGGGGTCCAGGTCATTATAATTTAAATCTGAGGAAGGGTATAGAGATATTTAAAGATAAGATGTTTTCATCTAAGAGGTATATTATAGAAGTTTAACAGTCCTAGTTTTCTTCATTTGGAAGACATAAATTCAGAATTCTTTTTAGTCTGACGAATGACTTGTGAGGATAAAATTCTTACTGAGGTTCATTTAATAATACATTTATGTGTGAAAAATAATAATTTAAATTATGTGTTTTAATTAATAATAATACTTATAAATATTTATATGTCAAATTAATGTTCTGAAAACAAATACTAATTTATATTATTATTTTGTGTAAATTAATATTTTAATATGTATATATGTATTTTATTACTGTAATAAAAATAATCATAAAATTATTTTAATAAAATAAATTCATTGTATCAAAAGGTTATTTAACAAAATATTTTTAATGAATGTATTTAATCAAATTATTTAATTTTTGACGATAGAAATAATATGATAATTATTATATCCAAATTTGAGCACATTAAATAAATAATTATTATCAAGTATTATATGTTGTACCATTAAAATGGAAAATGTTTTTTTATGTGAATTTATTTTAATTAATGGTATTAACATTTTAAGGTTATTATAAATAAATAAATTTTAAATGTTTATATAATAGTAACATGATTTGTAAAATATAAATATAAGAATTATGATTTTTTTGAAATTATAAATATATAAAAATAATTTATACACATATAAAAATGTTACACTTTTTGTTTTCATATAAATATAATAATATAATAAATGAATTTAAATAAAAATAAAATAAGAAAAATATGATATGTTTTATAAATATATATTATTATTTTTCATATAGAAAAATGTAATTTCTTAAATATATATAATTTTTAAAAAAACTATATTAGATATATATATATATATATGTTTTTTGTAATTTATTAAAAATAGAAACTATTTTATTTTAAAAAGGATACAAATATATATCTATATATATTAATTGATAATAAATGTATTGTGACACACATAAAAGTCAAATAAAATTGAAATAAGTGGGTTATAAGAAATGTGAAATGAAAAACCAAAAAGAATGAATAAATAAAATGTTGAATGAAAGGAAAATAAAGTGTACATCTTCCCCGTTTTCCATTCCTACACCAGTAGATTGTTCATCTAGGCCTTCTCCTTCGTTGAGGTATCCCTTAGCTTCGGCCCTGTCTCAATTTAGTTTTCAACCATGCAACTTGGATGGTATTATTTTAAGCTTATTATCATCATATTCTCTTACCGGATAAATTTTCAAATATATATATATATATATATATTATAATACAAAAATAAAATCGATATTGTTTTACAATATTCAATAGTTTCCATCTGTGAATTTATTCAATTAAATATATTTTTATTTTTTTCATTAATAAAATCCCCTTTCACACACCCAATATACATGATTTCTTCTTCCTCAAACTCCCTCTCCTAACCCATGTAGTTTGAAGGAAAACGAAACACCTCCGATAATTTAGTCTACATTGATGTAATGTAACTTTTACATTCAAATTTACATGTTTTATATATGTTTACAAACCCATGATTTTTGAGTTATGATTTATATAAATATATGTGCTATTTCAAGACATTCAAATAATATATATATATAATTTGTATCTTTCTAACCCAGGATTATATATTTCATTAATATATTTATATTTAATTGATTTCATATATGTGGTAAATTAAATTTTAAATTTCATTTGATTTCAATTATGTGTATAAGGGGTAAACTTATTTTCAATTTGTAACTATTTAATTATGTATGTATATTTATATATACTTATTTATACATATATATTTATGAATAATTATTCTAGATATTTTATGAATTTTTAGATCAAAAAACATGTAAGGGTTTATTTCATTCCATTATATTATTGTCATTTTACAATGGGTTGCATAAATATGTCTTTATATATGTATATATACACATTATAACAATCTATTTTCAGTATTTATAAAAATGGTTTTTGTATTAAAATTGTATTTCCAAAACCAAAGGTTTATAGGGGTTTTTTATCAAGTAAAATTCATTTTACCTTGATATACATATAGATTAACATGTAAATATATATATATGTATATATAAATATAATTATATGATTATATATTTTATAGTGATATAATATTATAGCTTTGATTTATATTTTAATTCTAAACCTATGGTTTGCATAGATTTCATTTTATATATTTTTTAAATTTGTTTGATTATAAGGATATACATGCATACATATATTCTTATATATATATATACCTTTCAAATTTTACAAATCAGGGGTTTTTTTAATTTTTATCTCTAAGCTAATTTTTTGTAAGATAAATCATTTACAAAAGGCTTGTATTGTACTTTCAAAATCATCATTTTATGTATAAGGTATAATGATATATATATACTTACTTATATACATATATGTCTATCAATTTACTTTTTAAAATGAGGTAATGTTTTATTTCTTAATCTGTATACAATGTTTGAATTTATTCTTAATCTATCAATTTAGGGATTATTTTTTTTAACCATTGTTTTCAAAAGAAAATAGTTATCATTTTATATAACAATCCAAAAAAAAATTATCACTTCATGTGTGAATTTGTACATGTGACCCTTGGTAAGACATGCATAACTAGGAATGGCCATCATTTAAATTTTCAATTACATCCCATGCAATTTTAGAACAAGTATTCATTTATTTCGTTATCCATTATATTTATAATTTTCAAATAAGGACACTTATTTAAAGCATGGGATTCTCCAAAAAATGGGTTTTTATATTCTTAATAAAATTTTTATGGAATGTTATGAGAAAGGTTATTTTCTTTTTAGGAATATAATTTAGTTATGTATTTTGGAAATTTTTTTGGCTAGGATTGAGAAAGGAAGGTCTATTGAAAGTGTTTACAAAAATTGGAAAAAGTATGTTGTGTGATGTCATGGGGGTAAACCCATAAGTCCTAATGCAACATTGTTCCATATGTGTTATGAGTAGAGGAATTATGTTATGTATTTTAATATGGTCTTCCATGTAATATAAATTTCCCACCGAATATTATAATTTGAAATGGTGAATTCCCAAAGATCAATTCAATTATAATTATTTTGAAAAAATAAATGTTTTCTAAATTTTTTAATTTATAATTCAATTATTATGGAAGTATAATTTTATGTATGTACAATTATTTTATAGAATTTTTTTAAGAACTTAATAATAGTTTAAAAATCCCTTACTGAGCATTTTAAATTCTCACCCTACATTTTATGTTATTTTTACAAGTTTAGTAGATTTATCGGTGATGTTTTTTCTATGTCGAGGTTTCACACTAATGATTATATTTTTTATTTAATTTTATTATTATACAGTTTTGATTAAATGTAATAGTTATATATAATTCTCTAAACCCTAGACCCACAAAGTCCCGCTTGTGTGAAATGTGTTGTGTAATTACCCATTCGTTTTTATAAATAAAATTACACAACATGTTTTAGGTACTGGATCCGGGAAACTGGGGTCTTGGTATTTATATTTGGTATCCGAGGAATGGTATAAACAACCTTGGAGATTATATTTTGTTGTATATGTAGTAGAGTATAGAGGTTTAGTAGTCCTTGTTTTCATAATTTTGAAAACGAAAATTCAGAATTCTTTTTAGTCTGATGAACGAAGTTTGAGGATGCAATCCTATTGATGGGGGAATAATTAAACACCGTATAATTATTTTAAAAAATAAATTATGTTATGAAGAAAGTAATAATTTAAATTAAGTGTTAAAATTAATAATAATAATTAATTAAAGATATATTTCATATTAATTTCAAATTAATGGTCTAAAAATACTATTTTATTGTATTACTTTTTTAAAATAATATTTTAATATAGATATGTGTATTTGATTATTTTAAAAAAAATAATTAAAAAATTATTTGAATAAAAAATTTTATTTTATCTAATGGTTATTTAAAAAGATATTTTGAATGAATGTATTTAATATAAGTCTTTATTTTGTGATGACAAAAATAATATATTAATTATTTTATTAGAATTTGTGTACATTAAATAAGTTTTTATTTTCAAGTATTGTAAGTTGTAACATTAAAACGGAATTTTTTTTAATTTAATTTATTTTAATTAATGGTATGAAAATTTAATGCTGATTTGAAATAAATAAATTTTAAATGTTCTTATTATAGTACATTGTTTCGAAAAATATAAATATATGAATTATGATGTTTTTGAAATTATAAATATATATAATAAAAATAATGAATTTAGACGTGTATAAAAAAGTTACACTTTTTTTTAATAAAATTATATTAATAATAAAAATTATATAGTAAAAAAAAGTAAAACATTAAATGTTTTACAGCCATAAATAATTATTTTGTATATAAATGAACATGATTTAGTGTGTATATAATTATATTTATAACTATCATTTATATATTTGTGTGTGTGTGCGTTTTATTATTTTAATATAAACATAATTTTTTTTTTAAAAAGAATGTATATATATATATATTAATGTATAATTAATGTATCGTGACACACAAAAAAGACAAAAATAAAATATAAAATCTGGTTATAGGAAATGGAAACCCAAAAAAATGAATAAATAAAATGTTAAATGAAATAAAGATACACTGTAAATTTTCTTTGATTTCCTTTCCCACACCAGTAGATCGACCATTCAGGAACTTCTCCTCCATCGAAGAATTCCACAGCCTCGGCCCCATCGCAGTTTAGTTTTCTACAAATCGACTTGGATGGTATTATTGTAATATGATTATCATCGGCTTCCATTGCAATATTATGTTTTGAATATATATATATATGTGTGTGTGTGTGTGTGTGTTTGTGTTTGAGCATTATAATAGACAAATACAACCAATCATGTTTTCCAATCTTCTACAATTCCATCAATGAATTGATTAAATGGTTTATGTTATTTTTTTAATTAAAAATCCCCTTTCACACACCCAATATACCTGATTTCTTTCTTTCTCAAACTCCATCTCTTCTCCCCACTAGTTTGAGGGCAGTCAAAACCCCTTTGATCATTCAGTCTACTGTGAGGTAAGGAATCTTTTACATTCAAATATCAATGTTTATATATATCTATAAACCCAATATTTTTTTATGATTTATTTAAATATATTTATAATTTAAAGAAGTGTTTATCAAATAGATATATATATATATATTATCTTCCAAACCAAGGATTATATATTTGATTCTAATATTTATATGTAATAGATTTTATATTTTCTGAAAATTAAATTTTCAATTTCTATTGTTTTGAATTATGTGTGTAAGGGATACAATTATTTTCAATTTATAAGGATTTATATAAGTGTGTAAATGAATATATTTATTTATACATATTTATGTATAAATATTATGAATATATATATTTTATGTATATTTTAGATATAAAAAAATTAAGGGTTCATTTAATTCCATAAAATTATTTTCATTTTACAAAGAGTTACATATGTGTGTGTGTGTGAGTGTGTGTATATTTTATACAAACACATATATAACTACCTTTTATTAGTATTTATAAACAGGGTTTTTGTTTTCAAACATTATTTCCAAAAGCTAATATTTGTGTGGGTGTATTTGTTTTATCAAGTTAGTTTTCTTTTACAAATATATAAATATAAATACATGTTTATATATATATAAATACTTATATGACTACCTATTTTCCAAAGATATAAAATATGGGTTTTGATTTAAATTATAATTCTAAACATATGGTTTTAATGTATTTAGCTTTAAAATTGTTAAAATTATGTTGATTATAAGGATATATATATATATATATATATATATATATATTAAAATTTCTATCTTTCATATTTTACATAATAAAGGGTTTGTTTCAATTTTTTTCTCTAAGCTAATATGATGTATGTTAAATTGTTTACCAAAGGGTTGGCTGGTATTTTCATAACCATCATTTTATGTATAAGGAATAATGATATATATTTTCATATGTATATATGTATATATATATTTATATATTTTTTAATAGGGGATAACATTTTATTTCCAAATTTATATAAAAATATTTAATTTATTCTTAATAAATCAATTTATGGTTTATTTTTATTTATAACCTTTGTTATTAAATGATAATAGTTATAATTTTATATGAAAATCCTGAAAAAGCTATCATTTCATGTGAGAATTTGTATATGAACCCCATGGTATGCCATGCACAATTAATAGTGGCCATAATAAAAATTATTAATCTTATCACATGCATTTCTAGGACAAGTGTGAATTTATTTCATTATCCAATATAATTATGATTTTCAAATAAAAAAATTTATTTGAAGCATGGGATTCTACTACAATAGTTTTAAAAATTCTCAAGAAAATGTTGATGAATATATATGATAAAGGTTATTTTATTTGTAATAAAATAATTTATTTAGGTACTTTTTAAATGTTTTGGGTTAGGATTGAGAAATGCAAGCCCATTGAATGTGTTTTAAAAATAGTCACTAGTATGTTATGTAATGATATAGTGGGAGAACCCAAAAGTCATAAGGGAAATTTGTTCCATATAAGTTATTAATAGTGGCCTTGTCTAATGGTTTTTAATATGGTGTACCATGTATCATAAATGTTCAACCAAATATAATGATTTTAAAAGGATAATTCACTAAGACCATTTCAATAAAAATAATTTTTATAAAATAGTGGTTTTATAAAATTATTTATTTTGATTTCAAATGTTATGAAGATATAATTTTATGTATTTGCATTTATTTCAATGAAACATTTTAAAAGAATTTATAAATTGTTTTAAAATCCCTTGTTATGAATTGTAAATTATCACCATATGTTTTATATTATTTTTATAGGTTTAGTATATTTATTAGTGATATATTTCTCTACATGGAGGTAGTAGATTGAAGATTATTTTCCTTATTTAATATAATCATTTTACAATTTTGATGAAATGTAATAGTTGTATCTAATTTTCAAAAATGTAGAATTGTAAAGGTTATGTGTTGTGTAATGTGTTGTGTAATTACTCGGTGATTTTTATTTAAAAAATTAGACAACATGTTTTAGGAACTGTCTCTGGGAAAATGGGGTTTGGGTATTTTTACTTAGTATCATAGAAATGTTGTAGAAAACTTTTGAATTAGATTTTGTCGTCTAATTGGAAGAGTATATAAGTTTATCAGTCCTATATTTCTTAATTTTTAAGACAAACATTCATAATTATTGTTAGTCTAATCAATGAATTGTGATGATGCATTTACAATGAAGGGGAATAATGTAACACCCCATTAATTTATTTTTAATAATAATTTAATTTACAAAAAAAATTTATATAAACTTTTTAAATTAATAATAATACTTATAAATAGTTATATTTCAAATTAATTTCAAAATAATGATCTAAAAACAAAACTATTTTATTGTATTATTTTCTGTAAAATAATATTTTAATATGTATGTGTGTATTTTATTATTTTAATAAAAATAATCAATTTTTTTTAAAAAATAAATTATTTTATAAAAAGGTTATTTAAGAAAATAATTTGAATGAATATACGTAATATAATAATTTGTTGGTTGATGATTGAAATTATATATTAATTATTTTATCATAATTCGAGTACATTAAATAAATTAATATTTCCAAGTATTATAATTCATATCATTAAAATGTCCAATGTTTTGTAAGTGACATTATTCTAATTAATTGTGTTAAAAGTTTATGGTGTTTTGAAATAAAGGAATTTTAAATGTTTATGTTATAGTAAAATGATTTATTAAATTGAAATATATTAATTATGATGTTTTTTAAATTAATATATATATATATATATATGAAGAAAATGAATTTATACATGTATAAAAAAGTTACACTATTTGTTTTGAATATAATTATTTTAATTTTAAAAAAACAAATTTAATTAAAAAAAGAAGAAAATATGATATTTTTTATAAATTTATATAATTATATTTAATATAGGAAAACATGATTATATATAAATATAAATATAATTATATAATTAAATTCATAACTGTCGCTTTTATATATAAATTTTTTATTATTTTTTTATAAACATAAATTGATTAGTTTTGAGAAGAATTTGTGTTTGTGTGTGTGTGTGTATATATATATATATATATATATATATTATTGGCCAATAAATGTAATCTGACTCACGGAAAAGACCAACATAAAATAGAAAAAAAATTATGGAAACCATGAAATGAAAAACCCAAAAAACGAAGATATAAAATGTTAAATGAAATGAAGATACACTTTTTATCTACCCCCATTTTCCATTCCCACACCAGTAGATTGATCGTTTGACCTTCTCATCTGTTTATGAATCCCTCAACCTCATCGCCATCTCAGTTTAGTTTTCCATAACTCGACTTAGATGTTACTATTTTAATTCAATTGTCATTATCTTCCCTTGAAATATTATGTTTTGAATATATATAAACTTTTTAATAAATGCAGACAACTGATCTTGTTTTCCAATCTACTATAGTTTACATCGATGAATTGAATATATGATATATTCTATAATTTTTCTATTTATAAATCCCTATTCCACACCCTATATACCTAATTTACTATTCCTAAAACTCCCCATCCTCTCCCCAGTAGTTATAGGGAAGTCAGAACCCCTCCTATCGTTCGGTATATTGTGAGATAAGAAACTTTTACATTCAAATTTCCATGTTTTATATATGTTTATAAACCCATGATTTTGGAGTTATGATTTATATAAATATATATGGATTTTCAAGATGTGTCTATCAAAATTACATATATATATAATATTATTATCTTCCAAACCAAGGATTATATATTTCATTCTTATATTTATATACAAGAGAGTTTATATTTTGTATACATTTTTTATTCAATTTCCTTTGATTTCAATTATCTGTGTAAGGGATAAAAATATTTTCAATTTATAAGGATGTATATATATGTGCATATATATACTAATTTATTCATATGTGTGTTTAAATATTTATTCTATCTATTTTATTTACTTTTCAAATCAAAAAACCTGTGAGGGTTAATTTCATTCCATAAAATTATTACTATTTTATAGAGGGTTTCATATAAATATGTATGTAAATGTACATATACACATATATAACATCTTATTTTCAGTATTTATGAAAAGTGTTTTTTGTTAAAAAATTTCCTTCCAAAACCTAAGGTTTGTAAGGTTTTATTTTTTATCAGGTTAGTTGTAGTTTACAAATACACACACACACACACACATATATATATACACTTATTTGATTATCCATTTTAAGAAGATATATCATAAGGGTTTTGATTTAAATTTTAATTCTAATTCTACAGTTTGCATGGATTTAGTTTATAATTTTTCTAATTGTGTTGATTATAAGTATATATATGTATGTATATATGTATGTATGTATCTGTATTGATATCTTTTATATTTTACTAAATAGAGGTTTCGTTTTAATTTTTATCTATAAGCTAATATGTTATAATATAAATTGATTACGAAAGGATTGGATTGTATTTTCATAATCATCATTTCTTTCATAAGGTATAATGATAAATATATATTTACATATATACAAATATGTATATCGATTTATATATTAAAATGGGATAATCTTTTATTTCAAAATCAATATATAACGTTTTAATTTATTCTAAATCATTCAATATATTATTAATGTTTTTTTGCAACTATAGTTATTAAATTATAATAGTTAATATTTTTTGTGAGAATCCTAAAAAATATAATTTTATGTGCTAATTTATATCAGCTCCCCTTTGTATGTCATAAAAAACAAGTAATGGACATCATATAAATTGAAAATGACATCCATTTCATTTATAGAAAAGGTTTTCATTAATTTCGTTAACCATTATACTTATGATTTTAAAATAATGATATTTATTTCATGTATGACATTCTACTAAACAATGTTTTAGGTGTTATAAAGGAAATGTTAATGAAATGGATTGTGAAATGTTATTTTATTTTATAAAAAATAATTTCTGTATGTATTTTTGATATGTTTTGGGATGGGATTGAGAAAAATAGTTCCATTTAAAGTTTTATAAAAAACTGGCATGAGTGTGTTATATGACGTTACGGGGGGGGGGGGGTGAACCTATAATTCCTAAGGAAAATGTGTTTCATATGAGCTATGACTAACGGTCTTATGTTAAGGTTTTTAATATGGTCTTACATGTATTATAATTTAGAATTGAAAATTATTATATTAATTGGATAATTACCTAATATCATTTTAATTATAATAATTCTGAAAAAATATCAGTTTTCTAAATTTATTTATTTAGAATTAAATTTTTATAAAATTATAATTTTATTTCTGTACATTTATTTTAAAGAAATTTTGTAAAATAATTTATTAATTATTTTAAAAACCCTTATTGGTCATTTTAAATGATAACCCTACATTTTAAATTCTTTTTATAGATTTTACATATTTATCCTTGATCTATTCTTATATGTAGTGGCATCGCACTAAATATTATTCTTTTTATATAATTTTATTATTGTACAAATTTAATGAAATGTAATAATTGTATCTAATTCTCCAATACCTATATAGTAAAGTTCCTCTATTTTCTATTATGTTGTGAAATTACCCATTTGTTTTATTAAAAAAATAAATGGCATATTTTAGGCACCGACTCCATGCAACTAGGTTCTGGGACTTTATACACATTTTATTGAAACCTATGTTTTAAAACCATTCCTAGATGAACTGACCTACAAGAATTGGAAAAATTAGAAAAAACCACTGACATTATATCCATCGAAAAACCAAATCCCTATCTAAAAATTCCAAACAGTAATAATTGTTTTATAATCAAATATTATTCCGAATATAATCTCAATATTGCAAAGAAGTTGTATATATACATCCCAAAAATCATGACAACAGTATAATAATGAATCTAGCTAAACATGTTTATATTTGCATATTATTCATTATCATTTCGGAGTTTCATTTTTAATTCTATTTCTAAAATACATCCCATTTCACATAGGCTATCACATAATATCAACATCGTACAGATTTTATAACAATATTTCATATTTAATAAAGTCTTTAATGTGATAATTTTTTACATACACCTGATTAAAATGTGTATTTATTTATTAAGGATAACATAAAATATATAAGGTAACCATGGAATAATATTATAAATATTATCAAATACAAATAAATTAATTATCTAAAATTTACTATGGAAATTTTTAAATGATAAGATAAATAAGATTGAAATTTAATTGATAAGAAAACATAAAATAATAGATTCCCCTAAACTGAAAAATTAGATTGTTGTTGAGGTTAGAGATTAATATTAATAAAATGGGTAATGTAATGAGAAATCCAACTTACCCTAGATGAAATATTCTTCACTAGACATAAGATAATAATATAAACCAATGAGCAGTGTAGAGGTTATGAAAAGTGATTGGTTATAAAAAGTTAGACTGATAAATAAAATATTCATGGCTTATGAAATTCAATGGAAGTGTTCCAATAAAAGGATTAATTTTAATGAAATTTAAGGGTACTAAAGGGTTCCAGTCACTAGATTTGAAAGGTACATCAATCAAGAGGCTCAACTATTTTCAATTGTAATATAGAATATTTTGTAGCATATCGATAAATATTATTACTCAAAAAGATAAAAGAAAATAATAAAACCCCCATTAATAGAGTCGATTAATTCCATGCTGTGAAGACTGGATAAAATAAATGATGATTCTATGACAATCGCATACCAACCTTATTGACATCAAAAGAAATAAGGTAATCAATAATCATGAAATATAGTCACTGATACAACATTTCGTTAGAAGATAAATATGAAATAATTAAGGGGTAATGAAGATAAAGGTACATCAAATAGAAGTATAAACGGCCTTTAATGATAGTAATTAATGAAAAATGAATAGAGCATAAAAAATAATGAATTAAGCCTCTAATTATTCTTAGATTTGATAAAAATAAGTAATATCAATCCAAAGGGTGGTGGAACCATGAATTTAAAATAAAAATTGGGATTCATGGGATCACAATATAATCTTATTGTGAAATCCCCATTTTAATACTCGATAAAGAATTTAAAATTTGATATGATTAATGAATTTCATGATGAAATGACTGTCACCACACATTAACATTTGAATTTTAGAAAATCGTAGTGTATACCTTTACTTTTTAACACATACTCAATCAACCTAAACCAATATCACTATAATGTTTAAACACCATATCACAATGATATCTATGTAAACAAAAAAAGTAATTAAATATCTCTATATTCATGAATCATTACTTATATTTATTTAAAAATCAATCCCTATTTGAGAATAGAGAAAACCCAACAGTAAATCAAAGTAAAAATAACTTGACCATCAAGTCATAAATAAAGATCTTCATTAAATAATAGAATATTTTAAGGAATCCGTATAGTTTAATATCTCAATAATCATGACATATATCTTTGATTGGAGTTCTATATTATTGTATGTGTTGTAAAAAATGATTATTCCTACATATATGTGTTTATTTTGGAAAATTTAAACTTACAAGATTTTTTTCCATGAGATTAATATTATATGTCTATATCTTATACTTATAATGTAAATGATATTTTCTTACATATCATAGGATTTAGTGGTGTCATGCTTACAAATTTTTATGTATGCCCTGATAAACAATATGTATTCCTTTGTAGATACCGTAAGGGTCACTCAGAATAACAATTGGAACCCATGGATATATATATATATAAGGGTCACTCTATGATATATATAGTGACACATAAAGGTTACAATGGTATTTATTTTGATATATATGTTTTAGTTGATAAGTAATTTTAAATCTTTAATTTTTCAATAATTGGATATGATTGATGAATAAAACCAGTTGTAGATCTACACTATATAGTAGATAACACTTAATGGAATCACACAAATGACCAAATTTTGATGATTCATTCAAAGTGATATTCTTAATTCATAAATAAATCCCTTCCTACAAACTTATTGTTAGACCCCCAACACCCAAATGATTAAAGGTAATCGTCTAATAATTTTTTGATCCCTTACTATCCTAGTTATTAGAATTTTTTCCAATGAAAGACCCCAAAATTATACAAAAATTATGGTCTTCAATGATGATGAACACTCTATACACAACTCATTGTTCTTCCAATACATAAGGTTATAGTGTAGTTCACTGGGTGCATGTTTAAGTATATCGAGTATAGTTACTTACATTTTCATAGGAGGAGAAGTTTCTATTTAGTGGATCAAGTGAAGATTCAAGAAATAAAGAGATTTTTTTTAGATGATAAAATCTTAGTAATGCTAATGCATAGTGCAAGAAAATAGGATGAACCACCTTCTTTGGTAGATATGTAGAAGTAGGATATTAGAGATTAACTATGTTCAAGATCCAAATAGGGTGTTATGGACTTGTATAACACCCTAATTAGGATTTCTTTCCTCACTTAGAGGTATTATTTTCTTTTTAATAGAAGGCTTAAAACTCATAATAACCCAATTTCTGGTCTTACGTGGTTATTTATAATAATCGTGGACTATTATGATTGGGTGATAACAAATTAGATAATGTAAATTCGTGAACTAATAATAACATAATTGGATAGATCATACTAATGATAGAAATATGTTAGAATAATTTTTTTTATCAACACCTTATTTCAGATGACATCTTTTTTTGGTGTACTTTGGATTTAGAACATACCGTTCTTCAAACACACATAGTGTTATTGGTTTGGATAATGAAGATTAATGGGGGCATTAGAACTAGTTTACCATGGTGATTCTTCTATTTGGGAATGTGTGATAGGATGTTAAACTTAGTGAATATCATATATTTCATTTTTTATTTTAGTGAACATTAACACATTAATAAATAAATATGATTCTTTAGAATTTTATGATTGCCTTAAATCCCAATTTTAATTCATTTTTATAAAAATATATTCACCATTGAATTATTAAAAAACATTTATGAAATAAGTACGATAGTTATTATTTAAATTTACATGATTTAACAATTGATAATCTGCAAATAACAAAAGAAAATTAGATTTCATGGAATAATGGTATCAACCAATTGTGAGACACTATTATAGATAAATTCATTGTCTTCATGGTTATCAAGTTAAAATTTTAGTCCCCATAATTATACTAGTTCCACGTTAAAATTTGGAAATAATATCAGACATATTATAAGTAATGTATCGATAAAAACTATACATAATTTGTTAGGTTATGGTTCTGAAAAATTATTTAGGACACTTGTCATAATACTCATCCACCAGTGCCGATAACTAATATTGATGCATTAATTTTTCTATTTTTGTAATTATCCCATGAAATTATCCCATATGTGTTCTAAAATCTAAAACAATGGGGGTTTCCCAATAGCCATTAATGTTTGAATCTCTATAGAAAGAATAGATAGTTTTATATGATGAGCAGACATAAATTATACGATCATATCAATTCCAGAAAATATATTTCAATGATGAGGTTAAAACATGCTAAAATTTACAAATAGGTAAAATTAATGAGAAATTAATAAATTTTGAACACAACAACTATAATATGATATGATATTTTTGTACAAGTTATCATAATATAAAATAGATGGGTAATTAGATTTTTACTCATTACATTATACTAAAATCCTCTCAATATAAAAATATTAATGAATTAAATCCACATATAATCCTATTTAACCTACAACTCCTGTATATATGAATGATAATGATTTTATAATCTTAAAAAATGAATTGATCAGTGTAGTTATAATTCAAATGGCATCTTTTATAGTTATAGGACACCCTTAGGACTCCTATGACACTGGATGTATGGTAAATAATTATCTAGTTGGCACAAAATTTCATATTAATGCAATGCATTAGGTTCATTTGTAAAATATTATTCTACGTGACTCACATTTCCACCTCGGTATCATCTAATCCATCTCTCTTTTGAAGAACATGAACTCTAATAGTTATTTTAGATATATATATGAATTATGTTACTCAATAACTAATTCTATTTTTCCAATGAATTAATACCTTCAATAGTATTAGTATAAAAATATTTTATACTATGATGTTCTATCTTGTCACCTTTTATTCATTTCTTCAGTTTTCTATACATCAATATAGGTTTGTAAATCAAAATAAATCTTCATAAACTAGATATTTGGTAAAATAATATAATAAAAGTAATAATTATTTTTATTATTAATATTTATTATATTTAATATAAATATAGGAAAAAATAAAAATAGGCTACATTCCCCAAAACATTTATGTTTCCAAGACTAAGGTATATGAAGTCCTGATCATCCAATAATTTTTATATCATAATATAAATGTTTGGAACTATTGTTTTTGAAATCCTTCCCATGTTTGTACATCATTAATTTATTTCATTTTCACTATCATCTAATATCTTTTTAGATTTTCCAACTAATATAATAATAGGAACCATTAATTTAGACAGCCTTATGGTATAGATGAATTATAATATGCAAATTAACCTTTCCAAATAAACATTATCATTTAGAAAATATCACATTAATCCCTAACATTTATGAAAGAAATATATTGAATTGAAAAATACAACCTTTATTCTACAATATGTGGTACAGTAAATGAAAACTATTCATATATTGTGTATTAATCACTCAAATAGATAATATAATTGATCAATAGAATCAATCAATATAGTTTTTTTTTTCACACTCAAGATACCATATATATTTCATTAACATCTTCATTCTCAAAATATATCAATTAAATATTAGATTCTTTTGAAATTATCATGTAGTCATGCCAAATACCATAGTACAAATACTCATTTATCTATATGAAATATTCAACCAATAATTAACAAAAACAATAAGTTTATTTTTTAAAATACTATGATATGAAGTTAATGTAATTGTATAAGTTTTTTTACAATTTATTATATTTAATTCTATCATATATATATATATATTACTCAATTTAAATAACCACACCATTTAAAAATATTAATTTCTTTAATTCCTTCATATCACAATTTTAAAAAAAAAATATTGGAAATAAATAATTACATTAATGTCTAAAATATCTAAAAGATATTCCAAAATAAAAGATTCCATTAACTTTTAGTATAATTTATGTAAGTATAATATATTTATATATTATATCTTTTAAATATTTTACTAGACATAAGACATTCTAAATAAATAAAACTAATAAATATTTTCATATAACACAATATAATAGCCTCCCTCATATATATCAAACACAATCTCACTAATATTTTGATATCAAATATACAATTTTACCCATTAATTTTGTAAATATTACACATATTATGAAATCCTTAAATCACAAATAAAAACCATCATTTAGAATAGTTCAATTATATATAACATCAATGTCATTGTTATCAAAACATAAGATAACTCTTATGTAACTCTAAATCAATATTAATTATTCAGTTTAAATTAATTGTCAATTTAATGAAATATTTTTAATAAACTAATGAACATTTATCATTTATTTTTTCAATGAGTTGTTTCATTATAAACAACATATTATTATTATATATTCTTCATAAACATAATACCATTGTTATAGAAAAGTATGAAAAAACCGTTTAATACCATATAGTTCATCATTTGATCCAGAATTATTTTGTATCGATTTTATGAAATTAATACAGTATACATTTAGAAGAAATTAAAAACACATAAATTATTTGTAAATTACATTACAATGCACATTTTAAGGTTGAAATTGAATAGTAAATGGATTACATGGTCCATTTTTAAAAATATATGTTGTATACATGTGGAATTATTTGTTATTATCAAAGAAGAGATGAAATCTATTTAAAACAAATTAAGATGGAAGTTGAATAATACCATTATGATATAAATGGATATTAAAGTTAAAGCTTTGATTTTCCATGTGTGACTTTTTATATGTTAATATAGAAGCTAGGGAAGAAATAACAAGAACTAGAGTTATGTTTGAGACAATTTCAATAAAAAAATTCACACTATAATAGGTATCATTTCCCTATGATTTATTATCAAATTTGATCTTGTTTATACCTGATGAGGCTATATAAAATTGTTATCCTATGACATTACAACTTATTCATTGAAAATTGTAATTTGGGATTCTTTTATGACCATTAAGACAAGATTGTAATGATATGGGTGGAGATTTTAGTGTCATAGATAAATGTTGTAGAGAATTTGGTCAGGTATCAGTTACTGGAAGTTATTTTATTTTGGTTTTTAATTCATACCACAATATTTTTATTTCGCCATGATATATTTTATTTGAGTATGAATTTAATCTAGAATAATATTACACAAATTTGAGTAAGATGTTGTTATTTAATGAATTTACAATGAATCTTTAAGTGAGGGTCTTATAATATATTGATATATGTTACCAGAAAATTTAATTAGATATCATCATGTTTGAAAAATTATATTTGGGAGACTATTATTGGGTATAATTATTATTTCACCATGATTTTTAGATCCCCTTTTAACTTAATACAGTTATAATATAATTAATGTAATTAATGCATGGTTTAATTTTTTTTACAAATTTATGTTGTTTCTCTCTTGCAGTTTAGTTTCTTCGTAAAATGGGTATCACTTGGAAAAAACTATATCCAGCTTGGCAGTCTCTAGAAATCTTTTAGTGTGTTTCCTTTATGATGTAAAAATCATGTTGATTGAGAACTACTACCTTGATTTATCTATGTTTTATAATAATTATATTTCCTTAAAAAATAATGGACTGTGAAATTATTACCGATGTTATGGGGGATTGAAATTGATTAATGTAATATTTTTTTTCTCTGAATAAATGATTATTTTAGTACTATATTTGAACATTTCACATTGATATAATTATTCAACCAGAATGAGGTATTTGATTATGAGAATCACTATATATTTATTTTTTTTGTGTGGAATTAGCATGATTTTGTTTTATTAGAGTAAGTTGAGGATATTTATCTAATCATAGGATTTGAAATTTAATCTATAAGAGAAGTGGTATTGTCTAGACATTGTAATTTTTTTTATGATTTCGAGGATATATTAAAATATTAAAAAAGAATTTTTTTGAACTAGGTGTAGGGTGATATTAATGTGGTGTTGTAATAGTGTAAACATGTTATGATTAGTGAGGGTAGTTTGGTCAAAAACAAAAAATTAATTTAAATTGAATTAATTAATGAAGGAATATAATAAGAAGAATTTAAAGGACTATGTGGTATGGAATGGACTGGTAAAGGATGGATCTAATTATATAACATGATTAATGGATCATGTGGTAAATGTTTAATAGGTTTAAAGGTATAATAATTAATGTGATAATTTTTAAACTAAAATATGGTGGTGAATATATTATAATTAATTAATTTATATGATTAATTTCTATTATCTGATTAAGTGTAGAGGTGGTTGTAGTATGATAGAGATGATGCATAAAGTATAGAAGTATAACTGAGCTTTGTAGAGGTAATATATTAAATGGGGTTTTTTGTATAATATTTTATACTTTTTAATTTTATGAAAAATCACCAATGTCTACTAACCTAACATATTCCCATTTTGAACCATGTATTGGGTAGACCTTCAATATTAAATATGTCATGGAATTATATTGATGAGTACTCACCTTATCATAGTATCATTTTTTATGGTTGTGTTTGTGGTTGTATTGGTGGTTGGAGAATGACGTCGACAAGGATATGGATATTGAATGATGTGGTCATCGTAGGGGAATTATGAGGGTAATTCACATAGAAAGAGTTGGGAGTTATAACATTTTACCATCTATATGGGTGGGTTATTAGATCAATGTTACAAAAAGAAAATATACACGTAGTGGTGGATATAACTACTTTTAAACGATTCCAAAACAATTTCCAAAAACCATCATATAGTTGTACCTAGAGTATTGTTCCATTTAGTTTTAGGGGGTTTTTTGAGAAAAATTAGTAACAGTTTTCATTGTTTTGTAGAAATTTTTAAAAATAACAATAAATCTATCAACAATTTTCTAAATTTATCAAACTTTGTCCTAAGTATACTATACTTATATGTAGTTTACTAATAGATACTGAAGATATCCCTCTTTATCAGCTCATTACATATCTAATTAAAATTATGGTATACTAAATTAATTTCTTACTATATTCAATTACAATTTTACCTACCACCATAAATTTAGTGCCAGATAAAACTACTTATAAATATGGTAATAAATAAAAATGAAATTCCAATATCTTACAAATAAAATCCACCCATTAAAAATAGATATAAAATAACTGTATAGATATTATATAAAAAAAGAAAAACATTTCTTATATTTCAATATAAAAAAAATTATCTATCATTATTTCATAATATTATAATACTCAATACATTATGTAAATTAATCATACAAAATTTCCATGTTTCTTCCTAGATATCACAACCCATTGACTTTAGTATATCTAGAGGTGTCAAGATATCCATCATCTATTTTCCAAAAACCTCCATGTAATGCATAAATTCAAGGTATTTAAATTCAAAATTTTAATGATCATATTCCAAAAATCACTAAGAATAATATAATGGAAAAAGGGGCCCAAAAAAACAATCTCACATCATGATAAAAATACCTAAAATGACATTCCCGGAACAACAACATATGAAGTGATGTGTCGTAATATGGAAGAGTAATATTAAAATTTATATTTGATGTCTTAAACCTTTTTAATATTTTTCTTTTTAATTTTAATACAAATGTTCTCTAAATTATATAAAATGAAATTTGATATCAATTATTTAAAAAATAATTCAATATATAAGCATCCTATAAATAAGATAAATACTTGTGCTGATGTTTTTAAAATATCAATTCTATTTTTATTAATTGATTTACGGATTTATAAAATAGAATTACATATTTTAACACTATGATTATATATTTAAACTATAATGAATAGTTATTGAAAATGGGACTATAATAACCAAAGTCAAGATTAAATGGAAAGAACTAAACCAAACTCCATGGAGTCATTTTTAGTATATTAGAACTAACCCAAATGTAGTTTAACATAAAAAACATAATAATGTATCAAAAAGAATTGAATCAATATGAACTGATTGAAATTAAACTAAACCAAAATAAACTGAAAAACATTGAAAACCATTGGATCAAATTAAAACTAAAACACATCAAAAAAATATATAATTGTGCTAAAAATATCCCATTAAAACATAATCAATGCAAAATTAAAGGATTGAAACTACACAAACTTGACCCAAACTAGCAAAATAATGCAACTCGGACATACCCATTGTAACGAAATTAAATATTTCTAACATGAGTCTAATATAAAATATTGTAATTATATTGATGTAAAATAATGAATCATGAACTTATCCTATATATCATGACTAAAACCAACCTAAAATGTATCGACATGACCCAAATTTAGTAGAAGACCAAAAACAATCGAACAGAGTCAAACAATACTATGCGAGACTGAACCTAAACCAACTGAATTAAGATGATATTAACTGATCCAAAATAATAATAATAAAATGAATGTTAAGATCCTAGTTTTGTTAACTTAGTAATTTTAATATATGTATATATATATATCATGGTATTTTTCATCAGCAATGTTAATGTTTTTGGGGAAAATAGGATCCTAAAATTAATATATTAAAATTATTAACATATTTTAAATAACATGTATAAATCATATATGTATAAATGGTTTCCCCATTATTTATAACATGATTTGGTAAATATAAGACCATGGTTGATTCCAGAATATGGGGTTTACCCTAGGCATTACCTAATGTTGGTTGGTGTTGGACGATCAGTTGTAGAACCCATTGACAGGTATGTTAAGTTAGTTAATTAAATTAATTTAATAATTTTTCGAATAAACCAATTCCTATAAAACCTATATAAATACATCATTATAAATTTTCTCTAGTATTATCTGCATAACGCTTTAATTATTTAAGGATTAGGGTGCATTCATTGTTCTTTTTTGGCGGATTGGGAATGATGAATATTGATGGACATATCGAGGCGATTCATGAAACAGATGGTGAGAAAAACATATATTATTTTCCATTTCTATATATAACATTATTTACCAATGATTGATCCATATATGAGGTAGTAATTTTTTAGGTTATTTTCATCCTTTGATTAGTGGTTAAGAGTGGTTTATATTAGGTAATTTCATTTTTCTAGAAATTTTTAATTTTCATATGAGCATGAATAGGAATCAACTTGTTGAAACTAATTTATTATTACTCAGAATTAATTTCACCCATTCATTCAAATTAGATGATTATAGGTCTGGATCGCATTGATAATTGATTCTCATTGCTTTAGATAGTGTGATTTTCTACCATTATTCTTCATATTTTTCATTATTGACCAACATGATCACGTTTCAACATTACTAGGTTGTAAGCATAATCGAATCCCTTGATATGTGAAATTTATGTGAAAGATTGTTGTTTTTATGATTCATGGATTTATGGTGATGGATTCATAGTTTTTACTAATGGCTTTGGGTTTTAGAACATTGGATGAAGGGTGAAACAAGATGGTTTCCCACAAGATTGATTAAATTTATGATTTCCAACTATGAGAACCTGGATCTTGTTTTCAGGTATGTTTTTCCTTTTTTGGGCATTTTTGAGGAAAAAGGAAATTCTGGAAATTTTCTATGTACCCGTCGTGTTCTTTATGAGTACACGCTGTGTACTTCCTTGCAGTAGGAGGTCGTGTGTGGGCCGTGTAGTAGCCACACACAGGACAATGTGGGAGTGACTTGGAGGCCGCTAAAAGTAGAGTACGGAAAAAGAGAGTACATGTCGTGTACATAAAAAGTACACACCATGTACTTTCTTTTTTTCATTAAAAGCATAGGGGTCACGTATAATCACCAGAATGCTCTTTTTTAGGTCTCGTTCTTATGGTCGTGGATCTTCAACGAACCCCCAAGCGTGCATCCGTCCTCCAAATCGAACACTGTCAGTTGCGTTGGAATCACATTGGTAAGTTCTCTTTTCTCATTGTGCATCATCTTCTAATTTCTTCTCTCTCATGATATATCATGGTTTGAACACTTTAGAAATTTTTGTAGAACTTCAACATTATAAGGATATTCAATCCATTATGTTCACATATAGTGATCTTCTAACCCCATGGTAGGTGGTTTGGGCATTTCTGTTCAATGTATTAGAGTATTATGTGAAAATTCCAACAATAACCTTGAACAATGTATTGCATGTTAACCATTTTATGCTAGTTTATTTCCTTCCATTCTCGTATTCTAGTGTAGAGGTAATTTGGATATGAATAGGGTTGATTTCTTTACTTCAAATGTATTTCCCTTGCATGTTCTGTATAAAATCGTTTTCTCCTGTTGAGCCAGTTTGGCTGCCTTGCCTGTTTTCCATGCCTATTGATGTAGGATAAAGAGTTTGTGTTCTGACATGCTTGATATGATGTATACTGGTTATCCAAGTAGTTCTATAGGATTACTTTGTCCATATTTCACTGCTATGTTCATTGACCTACACAGGGCCGTGAGAACCTAGTGTAGTAGACTATAAGGGGAATTGACCGAGTGAGCTTCCTCAAGGGGTCATGGAGTAATTTAGGCTATAATGGTGACAGACAGTATGAGCTTCCTCAGAGAGCCTGGGACCACTTGGGGCTATAAGGGTAATTGACCGAGAAAGCTTCATCATAGAGTCCTTGATTGCTTTAGACCATAACGGGAATTGACCATGTGATCTTCCTCAGAGAGTATTTTTTTTAATTGAATAACTTGGGCTATAAGGGCAATTGACCGAGTGAGATTCCTTAGAGAGTCCTAGACCTTGGGGCTATAAGGGAAATTGTCCGTGTGAGCTTCCTCAGAGAGTCCCTGACTACCTTAGACTATAAGGGGAATTGATTGTGTGAGCTCCATCAGAGAGTCTTGTTTTACCTTTGAATATATAGGGAATTGACTGTGTGAGCTTCCACAGAGAGTATTTATGAATCCCTATCAATCAGCTAGAGAGTATTGGCTATGTAAACTTCCTAGAGGGGTAGTCTCCTTCATTTATTGTTTTTTATTTGTGGAACTGTTTACTGCTGATCACTTTCTTGTTAACTATTTTCTATAATTTTACCTATCATATATTCACTGACTATTAGAAATAGATCATCGAGTGGTTGTCTACTGGGATTTAGTCTCACACCCTTTTAGTGTCATGATTTTGTGCCCAAACAGATTATATTGTTATAGGTATAGATCTGGGAAAGCTCCTTTCTACTTTAGGTACTTGATTGCTGTGGAGTTGGAGAGCATGGTACAATGCTATGGCTTGCGATGCTGGGGAGTTTATCTGTTTTCTTTTGCACTTTGGTTTAGCACTGTTCTATTCCACCATTGTGACTTGATTGGATGTTTTCATAGACATATGTATCATGCATCATTTTATATATGTTCTCTAGTTAATACTTTCAGTTTTCTGTTGTTACTACTGTTTGTCATTATTACTGATTCCACTCATGTATGTATTTGTTTACATCCGTAGTGTACTCTACCAATGAGGGCATAGTTTCCCCACTATCACACCCATGGCCCTCGCTGGTAGTCGGCAGCCTCTGGCTTTCATGGAAATGCACTTAAGGCCATGTGACCAACCGGGTACGGGGCGCCTCTCGGTGTCTTCTGGAACCCGAACGATACAAAGTGGTATCAAATGAATTCTTTTCACTTGATTTACTGTTTGGAGCCTTTATACAGGGATAAGAAGGAATAGGTACTTGGTAATAAACTGTGCCTGGGAGTATTTTAGACATGGATAGGGAAAATCCAATCTACCTTGTTAATTGCAATTTTCCTATTTTTGCAATTATTGCAGTTGACTTGATTTCACTTTGAGTGATTCATGTGATTTGTGTTGTTATTGTTGATTTTTTTGAGGTTCTATTTCTACTTCAACCCAATGAGATGAGGGTATTCCATCTCATAAATCATACATGCACTTGATAGAAATAACATGTCATGCATTTTTTTCATGCCATCTAGGATGCATTAGTGATTGCATGTTGTTTTGATAGATTTTGTGTAAAATATGCATGCTATTGTGATAGTTAACTTGATAAAATACCTGTTGTTTGATAGGATGTTTTTTGGTGTAGAGATTTGCTTGATTGGACGCCAAACATTGGTTCTTTAGGTGTTATGGGCCCTCAAGGACCGAAATTTGGTGGATAATTACCTTTTTACCATATTATAATGTGTACAAGATGCCAAATTTTGATTCGCGTGGAGTATGGGCCCTCACATATTGGAATTTGAAACCTTCAATGCTCGTTTTAGTGTTTTTATGGGTTCCAGCGTAGTTTCTACGGTATATTTAATGGAAAATCCTAGAATACATGTCGTGTGGTGTTAAGTACATGCGTTGTGTTAATCTGTTTGGGAAGAAATTTTTTCTTTCTTAAATACACGTCATGTAGTCTATAACCCTATCATAGGTAGTGTGGGATAAGACATGGGATGGAGAAAGTCTGATGGGAACACACCGTTTACAGGTCGAACACGCTGTGTAGTGTTGAACCTATGTCCACCCATGTAACTAACAACACAGATAGATAAAACCTTAATCTATACACATCATTTTAGAATTGAATAGTGATGGATAACTTCTTTTAGAACATATTATACATTATTTTAGATTATCACAATTCTATTTAGTTCATATATGTCTTTATTGATAAGTTATTACAGTGAATTTTGTCGTTCCGGGGTGTTTGTTTTCTTGATATTTATAAAAGGTTCACTTGTTTTAAGTAATGGATTTCATGTGGAATGGTTTTAAAACTCCAGAATTGAAATTAAATATTATTTATGAACATCCAAATGTTTCAATGGTCATTTCTATCATTTTGTTACATTAAAATAGGATGAATCATTAGATGGATTATAAATGACATTCACTTAGATTATTTTAGAGATATTTTGATTATTAGGAACTAGTTTGGTCATATGATTTAATAATATGTAGGTATACTGGTTCATGAATAATAATTAGGTTATAAGATATACATTATAGTTTGGTACAACCATCAAATTTGTTTTATGAAAAGAAATTAAGTAGAAATTGAAGAACGAAAATTTTTCGTCCACAATGGTTATAAATTGAAACCTCATGGATGTTGAATTTGATTATGAAATAAAAAGGAGAGTGTAAGAATATATATTATTGTTATTACATTCACATGATATAATTCTAGTATATATATGATACCGGAATTATCATGGTCATTTAGACTGAGGAGGTGAGGAGAGGAAAACCAAATAAGATAAATTGAAATGAAACTAAATGAAAAATAAGGGTGATTTACCTCTAGAAATAACCACCTTGAGATCCTCCTTAAGGGAAGGGGTTTTGGTATTTTGGAAAGACAAAGAGCTTCTTGGATGTGGTAAATTACTTGTTAAGTGTATTTGGGTAGATTTTTGATGATATTAAAGACTTATGGGATAGAAGAGAAGAGGGAGTGGTGGGGGGTTTTATAGTGGAGGAGTGGAGTGAGTTTTGAATATTTTATTTATTATTTTATGAATTACCTCAAGACAACCAGTAGTGTCGTTTCGTGTTACCCCTAATAGTCATATGTTCATGTTTTATTGAACTATGTGGCCTTGAATCACTCATGATGTCATTAAAAGTGTATTTTATTGATAATTTGTATATACTGGATTTTTCTATATTCCACTACTCATAAAAAATTAATGAATTTTAGAAAAATCCCAAAAATTTACCGTTACAATTTATTTAAAGTTTAAAATTAAAAAATTAAATCCATTTTTCAAAAATAATTTTACAAATATTATTAATTTCATTTTTAAATAAAACCATAGTTAATTCAAAAAATAAAAATTTTAAAGGTATAAATAGTTTTATATCACATTGAAAAATTAATTAAGATATCATTATCTAATTACCTTATGAATTTAAAATAATATCATTATTTACTATTCATAAGGGTCAAATTAATATTGATTTTACTATTCATAAGTGTATGGTACTATTCAAAAAAAATCCATTTTTTTATTTCAGATTCCAAATGACTTACTGATCACAACTCTAGATGGTTTTTATTCGAAATTAAAAACATAGAAGAGGGAAATTTGTGTTTAACAGATATATTATAAAATGTGTTGTTTTGTAGGGACACAATGTTTCATCCATTCAATATTTATTTTTCAAAACCATGGGGTGTTACATTCTCCCCTCCTTACAATAATTTTGTCCTCAAAATTTAAAAATTATTTCCTAAGAAGATTATGGAATGTCTTCTATATAAGCTCCTCAGGCTCCCATGTTACTTCCTCCATCTTGTGGTTCCTCCAAAGAACCTTTACCGGATGAGTCATCTGATTTCTCAATAATTGTTCTCTGGTATCAAGAATCTTGATTATCTCTTCACAATAAGACAAATTGGGATTAAGTACTATTTCTTCATAGGATAGTACATATGTTGGGTCTGGAATGTATTTCCTTAACATTGATACATGGAACACATTTTGAACTTCAGAGAGACTTGGTAGAATTTCCAAATGGTAACATACAACTGTAATTTGACCCAAAATTTCAAAAGATCTAAAGTACCTGGGACTTAATTTTCTCCTCTTACAAAATCTTATAACACCCTTCCATGGAGATACCTTTAGGAAAACATTATCTACTTCTTGATATTCCAAATCCTTCCAGCAGTTATAAAAATAGTTTTTTATCCTACTTTGAGATGTTTTGATATGGGTTTTGATAATATTCACCTTTTTCATTGTTTCCTCAACATATTCCGGGCCTACAATATTTATTTCACAAAATCATCCCAACAAGTTTTTGTACTACATCTCTTTGCATATTATGCTTCTTATTGTGTCATCTGAATTCCTGAATGGATTCTATTATTATAGGAAAATTATAAGAGAGGTAAATACTAATCCCACATACATTGTAAGTCAAGTGAACATGTCCTCAACATGTCTTCCAATGTTTGAATAGTCCGTTCTGAATATCCATCAGTTTATAGGTGGTAGGCAGTGCTAAAATGAAGATTAGTATCTAGGGCCTTCAAGAGACTATTCCAGAATTGTGATGTAAAACAAGGACTATAATTAGAAATAGTTGATAAGGTTACACCATGAAGTATTACAACTTAATTAGTATATAGTCTTGATAAATGTTCAAGTGGTAAATCATCTCTTATAGTAATAAAATGTGTTGATTTTCTAATATGAACAAAAATGACCCATATCACATCATTCATTCTTGGAGTCTTTGGTAGCCCCATGACAAAGTCCAATGTAATATCATATCATTTCCACATAGGAATAGGGAGGGGTTGCCTGACTCCTCTAGGATGTTATCTTCTAGCCTTCACATATTGACAAACCAAACATCTTGACACATAATCATCGATCTACCTATTCATGTTTTCCCACCAAAAATGTTCCTTTATATCTCTATAAATCTTTGTTCTATCAGAAAAAATAGAAAAATTAGAGCTATGAGCACCGTCCAATAGTTCCATATTTAGCTTAGGAGTACTGGGAACAAAAATCCTCTTTCCTAATTTCAAAATTCCACATTAATATACGAAGTAAATCAACATCCCATCATTTACAACACTAATTTTCTTTTGAAACTCCTCATCATCATCTAGAGAACTTTTTTATCCTTTCCATTAAAGAGAGTTTGGCAACCATTTGAAAAAGTAGTAATGGGTTACCTTCCATGATAATTCCAATATCCATCATTACTATTTCTATGAATATAGGATCCCTTTCAACTCTCATATTGTTCAGAAATATGTGGTCTTTTATACTCAAAGCATCAGTCACCATATTTTCCTTCCCCAGGTGGTAGTGTATTGTTCAATCATAATCCTTGTTCAGCACAAACAATATCATTTGTCTCATGTTGAGTTCTTTTTGTGAGAAGATATATTTCATACACTTATGATTTTTATATATTTGACATTTTTCGCCATAGAGGTCATGTCTCCAAATCATCAGAAAAAATAATTAACGCTGGTATCTCAATATCATGAGTTTGATAGTTTTTTTCATTATTTTTTAGCTACTGAGATGCATAGGAAATCACATTATCATTCTTTATTAGGAAACATCCTATCCCTTTCTGTGATGAATAACTATAGATCACAAATCCATCATTCCCTCATGGTAGTGTCAAGATTGGATCATTCACTCATTTTCTATTATATTATTCAAAACATTCTGGAAATTATTTTCCCAAACAAACTTAACCCATTTTCGCATGATATTGGTCATTGTGTTGGCTAAATAGGTGAAGTTATAATCAAAATGCAGATAATAACCTGATAAACCAATAAAACTACCTACCTCAGTTATGTTCATTGGATTAGGGTTATTCTTGAGAAACCTTTTTCTTCACAGGATCAACAGATATTCCATCCCTAGAGACAGTGTTCCCATGTAAGGAAACTGATTGAATCCAAAATTCACACTTCTTGAACATCCCATATAATTCATTTCCTCTAAGTGTATTTAGAATAGTGAATAAGTTATTTTCATCATCTTAGTAGATTTTATAGTATACCATGTTGTCATCAAAAAACACCACCATAAAGTCATCAAGATATTACGTGAAAACTCTATTCATTATATTGATGAAAATATAAGGTTCATTAGTCAATATAAAAGGCATTATTATAAACTCGTAATGTTTGTACCTGGTTTGAAATGCGGTTTTAAGGAATTTTTTCCTTCCTCAAAAGAAACTAATGATATCCAGATTGAAGATCAATCTTCAAAATTTATTTGTCTCCATGAAGTTGGTCAAACAAATCATTAATTTTGATGTAGGGATACTTGTTCATTATAGTTATAGCATTGATCTCTCTGTAGTCAATGGAGAACCTCATTGACCCATATTTCTTCATAACAAAAAGAAGAAGGGCTCCCCCTAGAGAAAATGGAGGGTGAATAAATCATTTATCACTCAATCCCTCTAGTTGATTCTTTAGTTCCACTAAATCTAACACATCCATTCTATAAGGGGTCATTGATATGGTCCTTGAATGACTAATTAAGTCAATGGAAAACTCAATTTCCCGCTCTGGAGGATGTCCAAGTTAATCCTATGGAAATATGACATCATATTCTTTCCCAATAAGAAAATCCTCTTTTTGAACCTTATTATTCTCACCCATAATTATTACATTCACTTCCTCACCAATAATTTAATTTAGTAGAGAAATTTGGGGGGTGGATCTAGATGGGAATCAAATGGTGATGTTTCTTCCCTATATATAAGGGATTCCACATCATCCTAAAAAATGTAACCTTCTTCTTGCAATAAATATTTTCATCATGGTTCGAAATCCATTATAGACCATGGATTATTTCAATGTCAATCTTGGGTATGACAATAAAATCAACAAATAACACACATTTATATTCAATAATGGGGAATCCCTGACACAACATTTTTTCAATGATACGACCCTTAGGTGTTTTGACGGATAACCCCCTTACTAAATCAAATTGGAAATATGTTATTTTCTTAGAAAAATTTAAAGATATGAAAGAATTTGACAATTGAGAATCAAATAAATGATTTAATAAGTTTGATGAAATGATTAATGTACCTTAAACCACTTCGTTTGGAACTTCGACCTCGACAGTTGTGACTGTATTAGCATGACCTTTCCCTAAGCCTTCTTTGGGAAAATTTTCCATGATGCTTACGAAATTATTGTGTATAATGTCCCACCTCCCTGCAATTGTTGCATTGAACATTGGTAGATTCTTTCTTAACCTTACAGTCCTTATATAGGTGGCCTTTTTCTCCACACTTGTAGTAGACTCCCATTCCCTTCCGGAAAGTTCCACGGTTTTTCTTCCCACAATTACTACAAGATATATGTTAGACTCTTCCCTTATTCCACATTTCCTTGTTTACTTTTCCAATGTTTTCTGGAGCCTTCTTCTTCTCTTATTTTCCTTTAAATTTATTAGACATAGAAAATTAATTTTCTTTCTTGATAGTAGTTGAGACTATATCTTCATACAATAAGAAACATTGGGAGACTAGAGCCCTTTGGAGGAATGGTTTTAAACCATCAAAGAATTGATCAATTTTTCTCCTTTGTTTATATATGTAGTCTTCAACATAAATTTCAAGCCTTGTAAAATTGGATTCATAATTGGAAGCATTTTCATCCTCCTTCTGCCTCATATTCAAGAATTTGATCTCCATATCAGCTCACATCTCATGAGGGAAATATTTTTCAAGAAAAATTTTCTTTAAATACCTCCATTCTATCTCTTCTATTTCTTCCTCCTCCATTGTGTTTTCTATTAATGACCACCACTGATCCACATCTCCCTATACACGATAAAATGACCTGACAACCTTATCTCTTTTATTACATACCAAAGCAAGAAATGTATTCCCTTGGGAGCTTATCCACTACTCTACTACAAAAATATTTGTAGTTCCATTGAATGATGAAAGTTGTTGCCACCTAAAGAGATCTAACATAGAACCTCCACGTGGTGGATATGGATTCTTCATACGGGTATGTTTATTATTCATAACCTGAGTAAGTTTTCCCAGTATAGTTGTATATTGCTCAACACTAGTCATAGCACTAGAGCCAACATAATTATCTTGCATCGGAGGGAAATACCTACATGGGAAACATGCATTTTTGTGGTTTCTATTCCTTCCATTATGCTTTATTTTTAAATAATGGCATACACTAGATTAGGGTATGAATCATAATGTATTATCTCAATATAGGAAAAAATTATCATAAATCTAAATTATATAAATAGTTAATCTCTTACTCATATACATGGTATCTTTGATGAAAAAATTAAATTTATATCTTTCATAATGTATTGTAAAGAAAATGTGAATTATCCAAAACATATCCCCTTGGAGTGTCAATACCAAGAGTGCAGCAAGGCCCATTGTCGTGTACCAGGATACCCCAGGTCAAGCCTAAAACATTTTGTTGATGTTTTCACTCCTTAGAACATATATTCCAGATCTACCGTTATGTTTTTTATCCACACATGGATGTATTTTCTAGAAAGATCCACATAATCTATTCGTTACCATGATTCAAGGATGTTATTGTATATTTTCCTCAAATATTACCTTATGTATTTATTCCCTAATCATTATTTTCTAATCTAGTTTCTATGTTTTCTACTAAACTTATTTTGATACTAATTGTAAGGTCGCGACCCCAGTTTCCCTAAGCTAGTTCCTTATTTGATTACATTGGCATATAAACAAGGAATATGCATCCCGAAGGACTGATTGGTTTAGTATTATTGGAAAAAAATACATACATAAGTTCAACATTACAACATGAAAATAAATACAGCATAGAAACCCCTTAAACAAAATCCATACCTCCTTGGATATTTCAGTATTTCATTCATAATAAAATTCTTCATGACCTGAGAAAATGAAACATAAGAAAAGGGTGCTCTAAAATTCTTAGTAAGGGTATGCAATACAGCGGAAGATATATAAACATTAGGCCAGTTAAATAACTGAAAACATATGCCTTTAACAAAATTTAAACATGTTATGGTAGGAATAAGAGCTGAGTATGTAATTCCATAATAAAATATAATAATGGGTATTCTAATACTCAAAAAATTTCATATCCATGACTTATTTTAAAGGAAATTTTTTTAATTTCTATTCTTTATTTTAGGGGGGTTTCTCATACATTATGGTGGAAATGGTTGTTTTTCAAATTTTGGGCCAAACCAAGAGCCCATATCGATATTTAAAAATAAATTTTTTTTCATTTATAACTCCTAAATTTTTCATCATTTTACACCCATTACACTTCCCAATTTTCTTATCATGTTATATTAAATCAACAATATCCATTTGGACCTCATAGGAATCCATAATCAAAATGGAATTTGGTTTTTAATTAAGGTATTGGTCCATCCCTAAAAGCCATTTCTTACTTTAAATATTTTGTTTAATTCTTTCACATCTCATTGATTATTTTTTGATTTTTAGGTGATTACAAATATCACATAAGGCCACGTAACCAAGGAAATCTCCCATGCTCTCCTCCCCCTCTTCGGATCTCATTGTCATCGCGAATTTGGCTGAATATTCTCTAGATTTATCAAAACACCCATATTTTACGAGATAAATTGTTTCTATCATAAATACTTTAATTTTTACTAATTTTCCCCATTATAGTTCCGACATGAACTCCATAGCCCTATTCAAACCTCACATGCATTTTTTTCTTTTTGGAAATTCAGATAATAGTGTATTTGGGTCTTTTTATTCAATATTTCTTCAAGTAAGTGTTTCTCTCTTCATTTCATTCCGTCTCCTTAGGGTTTTCTCCCTCTTTCATGAAGTTCTAAAATTTCCATAAGTAAGAGTTCATACCTAGGTTTTTATTTGGTGTTTTTGGGTCAAATATTGGGGTTTTATGTTAGATTTTTCTCCCTCGTGGCGTGGCGGTGGTTCAGTTGATGTTTCACACTATGATTTGAGGGTTTTGACACTTTCGGTATGTGATTCCATGTGTAATAATTTCACGACGAGTTAACATTCTTGATTAAATTATTTTGAATGTTCCTTTTATTTTGTGGTTTGTGAGAAAACCATTTCTGATGAAGTTTGTTAAGTTGTTAATTTTATAGTTTCACATTTGCTTCAAATTGGGTGTTTTCAATGTGTAACTATTTTGGTAATATTTGGGTTTATATTATAACATATTCAAGTTGTTTATTTAATGTTTTTTGGGTTAGGAATTTAACTTTGGTAGGGTCTTGGTGTGATTTTTTCCTTATAAGAGGGTTTTGAAATGGGTTTTGTGTAAAAAAAAAATTATATCTCTTAAGATGGTTTTATGAAAATTATAAATGATTTATTGGGATAAAGAAATTTGGAAAAGGATGTAAATGTTCTATTTTGGTGAGTCTGTTCACTTAAGATGGGTTTTTGAATGTTAATCTGGTTATTTGATATTTCAAACAATTTTAAAATGTTTTATAAAATTCTGAGATGATTTATCAAATTGCAAGAAAGGAGAGATACACATTTGTGGGATGTTTTGTGTGAGTATGGTGTGAAAAATGAATATTTTCTTATGAAAAGAGAATTTTGTGAAATTTGTGTGGTCTTTTTGGTGTGTGTGTGACTTAGAACTGGTATTTTAATGTGAAAATTGTATTTCATGGCTTGTGGAACTTGATTGAGAATGAGTGAGAAAACATGGGAATCTTGGAGTGTGGGCGTTTACTAGTATTCTAGTGATCTCATGGGGTTTGGCCCCAGTTTAACATAAAATGTTTGGTAATAAAAACACTAACTAAACTATTATGATGATGATGATGATGATGAAGTTGAGGGACCACTAGGTTGTGGGTATGATCCCTACCAGTGGATCATGTGTAGGAGAATGGATACTATGATGGTTACTTTCACTGAGATAGGATGTACATAGGACCCACATCGAGCTAGTTACTAGGGGTTATTTCCCATTGCTTGTGCTCATTAGATACTTTTTGCTTACCTTCGTCATATGGTATGATTGGCTGGAAAATTTAGTAGCTTTAGAATTATTTTTAAATGTGTTGATTATTTAAAGAAGCCCACTTAAAAATTGTTATTATTTAAAGTTGCATCTCTTTAAAATTATTATTATCATTTCAGGTTTATAAAAACCTAAAATTTTTTTGTATTTGAATGTTTGTCACATGGAATCTATTAGCGTTGGTATCCTACTAGGCATTGGCTCACACACTACTTACACCTTAGGGTGTAGGTGGACTTGGTTATATTTTTCTCCCAGTTTTGGGTACAGCTTGTGTGCCAATGGTTTGGGTTTTTAGCACTGCTTCATGATGAAGTGTTGTAGATATAGCTTTAGGGTGGTTCCTCTTGCCGTGACAAGGTTCTTGGGATGTAGTTTTTGGTTTTGTACCTTTGTAATGGTCTTTGAACGTTATTTTATATTTTGTAACTCAATTCTAAAATTGTGTAAAATATGGTTTGGTTTGAAAAATCCAGATTTGTTTATTGGATTTGTCTATTGTTTTATGTTTATAAACTTGGGTAAATAATTTCCCACATTCATTTTATGATACCCGAGTACTTGTTCAATCCTATGGGGATCAGGAACACCCTTCGAGCCTTGCCACGGGCTGGGTCGGGTGCCGATTTTGATGGCGACTAGATTCTGTTCATGAGAAAATGGTATCATAGGAGGTTCCCTCTATGGTGTCTTGTTATTTGGGGAAGATTTGGGAAAGTCTGTATTTAGGATTATCAGGGCTTGACATTCCGATTATGAGTAGGTTTCTTGGATAGCACACCTCGTGACATGATTCAAGTCACCATGGGAAGTTGGGTTCTATCTTAGTCCTTTGGATTTCTTGTTTTGATGACGATTAGGGGATTTAAAAAGAGAGTTGGGATAATGGTCTTAGTGAGTTTTCAGGGCCTGTAAATCCATGTGGAGCCATGGATATTTCTCTATAACACTCTAACTTATAGAGAAGTGATTGGAGTATAGCCTCCAACCATATGTCCAAGTCACCAACCAAAACTAGTTTTCTCTCGCATTGTCTCTCATTATTTTTCGTGTTGGAATATTTCAAATTGTTTTTAATGAAAAAGAAGATTTGATTTAAGAAATGTGAACTTTTATGAAATAATTTTTCATTAAAGAAGAATTATATTTATTTTTGATATGGTATAACTTAATTGTAAGAATTGTTTTGAAATGGGAAATGGATTTTTACACCTCTTTTGAAATAAGGAACTATGTTAATCTTGGTTTTTGAAAATATGATTTTAATAGAGTTCTCTAAACTACTGAAAAGTGTTTTAATTGTATTAAATTTTTTGAGGGTCATGTGATGAGTTTTTAAATGGATTTTGATTTTGTAACTAGATATCATTTGAAAACTTTTATGAAATTTTGGAATCTTGTTTTAAAATGAGAAGAGTTGAGTTCTCAATTTAATATGGGTTTTTGAAATGGAGTTTTTCATGAAATAGGATGTGTTTTGAAATGGGATAAGATGTTTTGAAATTAAAAGAGATGAATAAAAAGTGAGTTTTTATTTAATTATTGGTGATCTTTTGAAATTTTTTAATAATCATCGGAAACTTGTTTTAAGTAAGAAGAGTTGAGTTTTCAAAGGAATGGGGGTTGATGAAAGGGAGTTTTCATAAAACTGGCAGTGTTTTGAAATGGGATGAGATGTTTTGAAATTAAAGTGTATGACATGAAAGTGAGTTATTATTTCAATTATTGGGCCATTCAAAAATAAAATTTATAATATTTAAATTGGGATTTTGATTTTGGCGTTATCAGTCTTCAAAAAAGGAAGTATTGGTTGACTGCTTTGGTTTTGAAAAGAGGTAATAATTTTTTTTAACCATTGGTATTTCCATGGGTGACCATGTTCATGGGGTTAAATGGGAGGATGGATTGTTAATGGAATGCCTGGATGAGTTTCAATAATGATAGGAGGAGGGTTCCTGGTGTGGCTTTTAAACATGAATGTGTGAGGCCCATGGGGAACCATTGGTTGATACGCTAAATACTGGACCGTTTATTTTCAAAGAGATGATTTTAGAGGAAAACATGATGTCTTGATGAATGGTTTGGGATTGTGTGTCTTATGTGTTTTTGGAAATGTGTTCATTGTATGATATTTTTAGTCCAAGAACCCCTCTTGTTTGAATGATGTTTTTGGTTTGTGTTTGGTCGGTAAGCGTGGTTGATGGGAAGGTTAGTATTCTCTTTTGAGAAAAGTTTGGGTAGCCTTTACGGTGTTTCCCCTCATGTGTTATGTTATGGTCTGTGGTATGTTATGACCAATGGACTAGCTTTATTGGGTCCTTGGGATCTCTCATTCGATAAGGTAAACCCCCACTAAGAGTTAATGCAGGATTGATGTGAAGCCCAGATTGTTTCAACATTTGAAGATCCTCCTATTGATCAATATTTGTAATATTTTTCTCGATATTTGTAGATTGAGTCTCTACCCCTTATTTTATTTATTTTGTGGATCCTCTTGTAGTGGGAGAGTTCTCTTGGAAGGTTGAAAGAGGACTTAGTTTCATAAGTTACCTGATTCATTGAAGTTGAAAGTTCTTTGGAGGTGTCAGTGTGGATGGTGTCTAAGAGGGCCTTTGGGTCCTAAAAAGTCTCTTCGAAGAAGGGGTTCACGTTAAACCACCAGCATTAAAAATTTGATCAGGATAGGCTGTTATGGACACTTTCTGAAATTTTTTGTTGTTTTGGGACTTTGCATTAGGTCTCTTCCCATTTATTGTCTCTATCAGCCACAATGGTCATGTTCGTTAAAGCTTTTTGATTTCATGTGTTTGTTTGATTGTAATAGATATGTTTTAATATCATTTATTAGTCTGTGTTTATTTATAAGTGTATCACCTTTATATATATCTTTAAATCCTTTGTTTAGTGGATTTTGTTTCTATATATCCTCACATCTTTATATTTATCATCTGAAGAAACAAGGGGTGACGTGTGCACATCTTCAAAGCACTTGTTTTAGTTAAATATCGGGTTAGGGTAAAGTGAGATTGGAATGTGTTATGTCTTGGTGAACCCCTCTGGGATTAGGGTATAGTTTTAAGGGAACCTAAAGGAGATGTCTAGTTTGGGGGGTTTCCAAAGACTAACTACGAGGCTGAAGATGCTTCAATCATTTAAGTTCCGTCCAAAGGTCCCAAAGTGAAGCTGGCACATTGTCAGGGGAAATCCTGGGGTCTTTCAAACCTCTGGTCAAATTCATGTCCTCATTATGAAGGATGGGAAAAGTTTAAACCTCTGGTGTCATCATCTTTCTTGTATTTTCACATTCGATGGAAAGAGGTGGATGGAAGCATTCACATTTTATCACCCAATGTAATTTCCCCCTTTGGTTTCCATTGAGTTTTTGCAGAAAGGATTTAAATTGGGATTGATAGGTTGAGTGCATAGTTTGATCATGGTTAATATTAATTATTCCTTATAAAACTATATAGTTAGAATGATCCCCACAGTTAGTGCACAGTTTCCCAAACCCTATGGACTAACCACGTTGCCATGCCAACTATTTAAATTTTAGGGTCTTTTTGTTACATACCATGCTAGTTGGTTATGGTAGTTGTTTCTTATGGTGGGGAGACCAACTATGATTCTCATGTAAGTTCATTTAGAAAATTATAATGGAATCATACCCCTTGTATCAGGGAGTCCTTTTGGGCCTCCCCCTATTAGTGTCCTGATTCCACCTTGGGAAAATTTAAGTTGTCTCTTATGTTCGGGAGCCCATCTGTGTCTCCCTATACAAGTAAGTAAAATTTTTCCTTGGTCTTGGATTGGTAGTAGGTAGTCTCATTTGTATATATCTAACTAACAACATCTTCCTTGTGTATATTTTCGGATTGGATAGCACCCATCATTTTTGATAAAGTTAGATAAGTGTAACCATATTCGTTATTGTTGTTCATTTTGGGTAAATTTGTAGTGTTTTTTAGATAGTGTTTGACTAGTTTTATTTTTTGGATAAGGTATGAATGTTATTGATTGTTTTAGGAAATTGGGTTATGTGTTTGTTTGTGAGAGTATTCCTTCTCAAATTAATCACTACACGTGTTTTGGCCTTTTGGGGTGAAGCATGGAAAATGAGTCTATTTTGGCCTTTCTGTTGGGTTTAGTTTTTTTCTTTTTTCCTTGTTGTGGCATTAAAAGGGTGGAAAGTTTTATTGTGGGGATAATTTCCACACACATGAATTATTTTAAATGTATTTTCCATTTTATTTCCATTATTTCTTTGTTTTGGGGGTTTCCCATACATTTTGGTGGAAAAGGTGAGTTTTCAAAATTTGGGCCAAACCGTGAGCCCATTTCAAGATTTAAAAACAATATTTTTCTTTTATAACTATTTAATTTTTAAAAAATTTACACCCATTCCACTTCCCAATCAGAATAAATTGGTATAATAAACCAAAATATTCATTTAGACCTCATAGGATTCCAATATCATGATGAATTTTGGTTTTTTATTAAGGTATTGGTTCATCCCGAAATCACATTTCAAGCTTTAATTTTTTTAAAATTCATTAATAGATCATTCCATTTTATGGGTTTTTTGTGATTCCAAATCTCACCTGAGACCACTTTCCGAAGGCACGCCCCCATTCTATCCTCCCACTATTTAGAGCTAAATTTCATCAAGAATTTGGGAAAAACTTCTATTGATTTTTTAAATCGCCCAAATTTGAAGAGGAAAATTGTTTCTTTCATAACTTCTTCAATTTTTACTCTATTTCCCCAATTCTAGTTCCAACATGACATCCTCAGCCTTATTAGAACCCAAATTGTATTTTTTTGTTTTTAAATTCATATACCTATGTATTTTTGTATTTTTATACAATATTTCTTCAAGAAAGTGTTCCTATCTTCACTTCTTTCTTTCTCCTTAAAGTTTATTCCCTCTTTCATGAAGTTATAAAACATCCATAATTTAGGGTTCATACCTAGGGTTTTATTTGGTGTCTTTTTCGTCAAATCTTGGGGTTTTAGGTTGGATTTCAATCCCTCCTGCTGTGGTGGTGGTGCGGTTGAAGTTTCACACCAAGATTTTAGGGTTTAGACACTTTTGGTAGGTGATTCCATGTGTAAGCATTTCTTGATGATTTAGCAGGATTAATTTAATTATTTTGAATGTTCATTATATTAAATGAATTGTGTGAAACCCCTTTTTTTATGGATTTTATTAAGCTACTGATTTTATAGTTTCACTTTTTCTTCCAATTGGTTGTTTTCTATGTGTCACTCTTGTGGTAATTTTTGGGATTATTTTATAACATATTAAATTTGTTTATTAAATGTTTTTTAGAATGAAAATTCTACATTGGAAGGGTCTTGGTGTGATTAATTCCTTCAAAGAGGTTTTTGAAATGGTTTTTTTTGTGTAAAACTTAGTTTTATCCCTTGGGGTTGTTTCATGAAAATTTTAAATGATTAATTGGGTTAAAAAATGTGGGAAAAGGTTGTACATGTACTTTTTGGGTGAGTGTGTTAACTTATGAGGTGTTTTTGAAAGGTAATGTGGTTATTTATGATGTAAAAAAATTTAAAATGTTTAATAAATTTTTTAAATGATTTATCAAATTGAAAGAAAGGCGTGAAACATGTTTGTGGGATGTTTTGTGTGAGTATGATATAACAAATGAATATTTGTTTAATAACAGAGTATTATGTGACATGTGTGTAGTTTTTTTGGTGTGTGTGTGACTTATAAATTGTATTTTAATATGAAAATTGTATTTCATGGCTTGTGGAACTTGTTTCAGCCCGAGAGGGAAAACCTGGGTATCTAGGTGGGTGGGCGTGTACTAGTATGCTAGTGATCCCGTGGGGTTTGGCCCCAGCTTCACATAGAATATTTGATGATGAAAACACTAACTAAATGACGATGATGATGAAAAGGATAATGAGAGACCACTAGGTTATGGGTATTATCCCAACTAGTGTCTTGTGTGCACCAGGACAAATATTTTGATGGTTACTTTAACTGAGATACGAGGTACCTGGGACCCACAACGTGCTATTTCCTAGGGGATATTTCTCATTACTTGTTCTCATTAGATACATTGTGCTTACCGTCAGCATAATGTATGTTTGGATGGAAATTCAGTAGCTTTGGAATTATTTTTAAAGGTGTTGATTATTTAAAGTTGCCCACTTGAAAACTCTTTTTATTTAATGTTTCATCTCTTTAAAATTATAATTATCATTTCATGTTTATGAAAACTATTAATATTTTTCTATTTGAATTTTTTTCACATGGAATATTTTACTGTAGGTATCCCCTTGGTGTTTTTATCACACCCTACTTACACCTTTGGGTGTAAGTAGACTTGGTTATTTTGTTTCCGCAGGTTTGGGTACAATTTGTGTGCCAATAGTACAGGATTTTAGCGGTCCTTCATGATGAGGTGATGTGGAGATGGCATGAGGGTGGTGCCTATTACCATGATGAGTCTTTTGGGATGTATTTTTTGGTTTTGTACCATTGTAATGGTCTTTGAAGATCTTTTTAAATTATGCAACTCAATTGTGAAATTTTGTAAAAGATGGTTTGGTTTGAAAAAAAATAGATTTTATTTATTGGATTTGTTTCCAATTGTATGTTTATAAACTTGGGTAAATCATTCCCAACTATAATTATATGATACATGGGGACTTGTGCCTTTGCGTGGGGATCCAGAATGCCCTTTGGGCCTTGCCACGGGCTGGGTCGGGTGCCGATTTTGATGGGGACCAGATTCGGTTCATGAAAAATAACCACATGAACCATCAATAATATTTTTATAAGAATGGAATTCATAAGGAAAGATATTATCACCATAACATCATGGTCTCATTACAGGACCCTAAATAATCATTTTTACAAGACCTTGTGCCAAGACCATTTTTTGTCTCATGAGACCCACCGATGCACCGAGGGGCTATAGCAGGCCCAAATTGACACTTTCTTTGTCCTATGAATTCCTAATATTAATGGGGATAAATATAAACAACATATACATTCATATTGAAACTAATATATGAAACTTAAATAACTTTCCCTGAACATTAAGCATAAACACTAATCATTCAGAGTAAATTGGTGAATGGTTTTAAGATAGAACATCTACATCCAAGATTATCATAATCTATTTAATTAAATATTTTGGATGATACCATTAATTAATAACCTTAATAATACATAATAATCAACAATAGTGTGTAAATGGATGAAGATACTATTGTTAAATCTTCGAGTAATTCTTGAGATAAATACCCTTTTATTTTGAAAAGAAGAGTTCTTTTGGAAGAAAATTTGTATAAAACTAGAAGTGAAGTAAGATAATATTTTAATAATAAAACTAGTGATTTTATAAATATAATGTTTTCCAAAAAGAGATTATATGGTTCCCTTTAATATATTTAAGAATTTGAGAAATTCACTTGAATCAGGCTTGTATTTCAAGAAGAATTTTTAGAAGATCGTTTTAGAACATATAACTCCCATTAAATGAAATTAGGATTGTGGTTGTTAAATATGTATAGAAAACTCACAAAAAACTAATGAGGAGTACATAATAATACAAAAGAATTTCATTGAGGTAATTAGACAAAAAAATAACCTAAATGAAAATGGAGGTTCGGGTGAAAAAACCCTTAACTTAAGTCCGAATTTGTTCCACTATTGAACTTAGGTTCCAAGAATATGAAATTATAATTATCAATAACTTACTTAAGAACATATTAGACATGATTTTAGTTTATCATATTTCTATTTAATTAATTTATTTCCTTATTAAGAAGTTATTATATTGAATTTCATTCTTCAGAAGTGTTTGATTTATTGATGTTCCAAAACGGTTCACTTGTTTTTAAGTAATGGAGTACATGTGGAATAGATGTAAATCAACAAAATTGAAAATAAATATTATTTATGAACATCCATAATTATTAATGGTAATTTATGCTCTTTAGTTACATGGAAGGAGGATGAATCATTAGATGAATTATTAATGACATTCACTTAGATTATTTTAGTGGTATTTTGATTATTATGAACTATTTTGGTCATATGATTTAATAATATGTACATATAATGGTTCATTGATATTAATTAGGTTATAATACATATATTATCTTCTAGTTCAACCATAAAAATTGTTTCATGACTAGTAATTATAGATAAATTGAAGAACGAAACTTCGTCATCCACAAAGGTTATAAATTAGAACCTCATGGATGTTGAATTTGATTATAAAATAAAAGGGAGAGAGTAAGAATATTGATGGTTTTTATTCAATCAAATTATATATTTCTAGTATATATATGATACTATAATTATAATGGTCATTTGGACAGAGGAGGTGTATCATGAACCAAATCCGGTTTCCATCAAACCCGCACCATACCCAGCCTATGACATGGACTGAAGGGAATTACCGATGCCCACGATTTAAAAAAAGTGTCTGGGTATCATAAACTAAAAACTGGGAATTATTTACCCGAGTTTATAAACATAAAAAACAAATGAATCCAAAAAAAAACATATTTGGATTTTTCAAAAAAAATCATCTTGTAAAAATTTTCTGAATTTAATTACATAATTTAAAACAATGTAAAATGACCATAGAAAATTTAAAAACCCAAAAATGACAGCCCAAGAACCACCTCATTGAATGTGGCACCACCCTCAATACATCTCCATAATATTTCATCATAAAGGACCGCTAAAAAGTTGTACCATTGGCACAAAATATGTACCGAAACGTGCGACAACAACATAAGTAAGTCTACTTACACCCAATGGTGTATGTAGGGTGTGAGACAAAAACAAGTAGGATACCATCACTAAGAGATTACCTATGCTAAAAACTCATAGAAAAAATCTTTCATGTTTTTCTAAACAAGAAATGGTAGTAATAATTTTTAAAGATGCAACTTTAAATAAAAACTATTTTCAAGAAGGCTATTTCAAAGAATCGACAATTTTAAATAAAATAAAAAAGCTACTAAATTTTCAATCTGTTCATATTGTATGCTTATGGTATGCATAAATCATCTAATGAGAACCATCAATAATAAATAACCCCTAGCCACTTAATCGATGTGGGTCACAGGTACCTCGTATATCGATGAAAGTAAATATCGCAAATATAAGTTCTCATGCACAAGACACTAGTAGTGAACATACCCATAATCTAGTGGTCCCCCATCACTTACATAATATTTTAGTTAGTGTTGTAAGTGGAAAACTTTCTACGTGAAATAGAGGCAAAACCCCATAGAATCACTAGCATACTAGTACGTGTATATCCACCTAGTTACCTGGGTTTCCCTCTTTTTCTCAAAAAAGTTAAACCATCCATGAAATATAATTTGCACATGAAAATACTACTAACACATCACACATTCACCAAACATCCCACATGTACATCACACAATTCAAATCATCCCATTTTTATACAAATTGATTTTGAAATCAAACTCACACCAAAATAGCCCACAACCATTTTTCATATCTTTCACAATTCAAAAAATATTTTGAGAATTTTATAAAACCTTTCTTAAGATGATAAACATCACATAAAAACCCACTCACATGTTACATAATACCATTTTCATAAACAAAATACATTTTTCACGTCACACTCACACAAAATATCCCACAAACATGTTTCAGACCCACATCACAATTTCATAAATCACCTCACCAAATAACAAAACATTATCAAAATGATTGATACCACAACTGACCAATTTATATTTCAAAAACTCATTTTAGGAGAACACACTTACCAAAATAGTACATATACATCCTTTTCCCACTTTCTTTAACCCAATAAATCATTTACAATTTTCATAAAACAAACCCAATGGGTGTGACTATTTCTCGCACACAAGACCCATTTCAAAGACCTCTTTCAAGGCCAAAATCAAAACAAGACCCTAAAAAAGCAAAAATGGGACGCTCTTGAAACATTTATTAAACAATTATATTGTTCTATAAAATAACTTCAAATAATACCTCAAAAGATACCCATGTAAAACTCACATTTTTATAAAACACATTCAAAGAGTTAAATAAGGTTTGCACCTAACAACCATTCAAAAACCTCATTTTGAGGCCCAAATGACACCAATTCACTAATAAATCATAATTTTAATCCCCTTTAAACACTATTAAATTACATTTATATGTTGTAAAATACAACCAAATATTACCCCAAGAGTCACATATGGAAAGCACCCAATTTCAAGTTAAAATGAAACTATAAAATAAATCATTTAACCAAATCCATCAAAAATTGTTTCTCAACAAACACAGCATATGAGTAACATGGAAAATAAGTAAATAAAGCTTGATAAATCATCATGTAATGTCTACATATAGAATCACCTACATTTTTCTGTCCAAACACTCGAAACTTGATGCAAAACATCAACCACACCACATCTGCACCACAAGGAAGTGATATTGAGTCCTATACCACAATATTTTACCAAAAAGACACCAAATCAAACCCTTGGTATTAACCCTTACTTCTGGACATTTTAGGGCTTCATGAAAGAGGGAGTAAACCCTAAGGATAATGAAGGAAATGAAGAGAGAAACTCTAAATAGAACAAATATTGAATAAATCACCACAAATCTACCAAAATATTAATCTCCACAAAACGAAAAATAGTAGGGAGACTCTAAGGGGCAATATAATGTCATTTTTGGAATAAAATGGGTAAAATGAGTGAAAATTGAGGGAGTTATGAAAGAAACATTTTACCTCTTCAAATCTGGTCGATTTGAGAATTATTAGGAAATATCACTCCTAATATGTGGGGTAGATGAGATCCAACGAGGTAAAATCTCTAATGGGGGTGAGCCCCAGGTTTTTGTCTTAGAGTGGGAGGTAGAATCAACAATTTACTATAAAAATTAAATGGGATATTGGAATTTTAAAAAAATAATTTAAATCATGAAATGAGCTTACATGCAGTCCCAATACCTTAATAAAAAACCCAAATCCATCATGATTTTGGACTCCTATATGGTCCAAATATATATGTTGATTTTAATATTCCAAGGGATACGAATTGGGAAGTGGAATGGATGTAAAATGTTGAAAAATTAATGAATTATAAAAGAAATGAAATTTATTTCTAAATCTGGATATGGGCTCATGGTTTTGCCCAATTTTTGAAGACCAACCATTTCCCCCAAAATGAATGGGAAAAGCCCAAAACAAAGAAATAATGGAAATAAAATGAAAAAATTGTTTAAAATAATTCATGGATGTGAGAATTCCCCCCACAATAAAAAATTTTTCCCTTTCAAAGCCACATTAAGGCCAAAATCAAAAACCAAACCCAATCGAGTGGTTGAAATGGACTTTTTTACCAAGCTTATCCCGCAAAGGCCAAAACACCTCTAGTGATCAATTATGTAAGTAATACTCTCACAAACCAAAAAATACACCAATTTCCAAAAACAATAATGAACAATTAGACTTCATCCTAAAAGAATACTCCTCAAACACTGTTTGAACAAGACTCAAGCAATTCACCCAAATGAACATGAACAACGAACAAGGTTACCCTTACCTTACTTTAACTAAACCATTGGGAACTCTTCAATCCAAACATTTACCCCAATAATATGTTGGTAGTTAGATATATTTGAATGATACTACCTACCACCAAGCCAAGAATAATGAAAATTCTGAGTTACTAGTATGGGGAGACACAAATGGGCTCCCCACCAGAAAACACAACTTAAATTCTCCCAAGACAGAATCAGGACACTAACAGGGGGAGGCCCGAACGAACTCCTCAATACATGGGGTAGACTTACATTTAAAATTTCCAAAAGAACTTACATAAAACTTGTAGTGGTTCTGTCCACCAAAACAACCATCCATCTTTATTGACCCGCATGGCCGGCACATAAAGACCCCAAAATTTAAAGAGTTAGGACATCTGCATGGTTAGTCCGCACAATATGGGGATACCATGTGCTAACCATGTGGATCCTTCTACCTACATGGTTTTCTAGGGAATATTTACTACTAACCAGGATCTCAAACTATCTTTCCAGAATTCAAACCTTTCCCAAAAAAAAATCAATTGAAACCAACTAGGGTAGGAATGACGTTGGGCGACAACATCGGAATGAGGCCCTCCCCCTATTTCCATCAAACAGGACAACAAGAGATAGATGATGAAACCATAGATTTAAAATATTCTCATATTTAATACCGAGGATATCACTTTGTACAAGGGTTTGAATGACCCTGGTATTTCCCCAGAGTACATGCCCACTTCAATCTAGAACCTATGGCTAGAGCTCAAATTATTGAAGCATATTTGACCTCGTAGTTAGGATTTGGGAACCCCCTGAACAAAACATCGGCTTTCATTTCCATAAAAACTATACCCAGATCCCATATGGGTTTACTAAGACATAACACATTCTAAAATCACTTTACATTAACCCGACATTTCACAGAAACGAGGGTTTATAAGATGCACACACGTCACACATTGTTTCATCAGAAGAAAAATGAAAAGAGAAAAGGATGTGTAGAAACACCATCCTATAAACATAGGATGTTCAGATTTTCTAAATGGATACACACTTCTTAAAAAATATAGAATCTTAGATAATTTCACAACCTTTACCTTTACAGTCAAATGAGCACACAACATCACATGGCATCACTGAACATGACCATTGTAATAGATAGAAACAATACATAGAGGGGGAACTTATACAGTGTCCCCAAAAAATATTAAATTCCAGAAAGTGGCCATAACAGCCTCTCATGACCAGATTTCCTACGCTGGTCATTTAACATAAACCCTTGATTTGATGAGCCTACGAAGGACCCAGAGACCCTCTTAGACACCATCTACACTGGAAACCATAGACTACTTTCACCTTCAACGAATCAGGTAATTTAAGATAATAAGGTCTCTTTCAACATTCCACGAGCACTCTCTCACTACAAGAGGATCTAAAAAAATAAAAAAGTAAATGGTTTAGAATCAATGTCAAAATCTTGAGAAAATCATTCCTTATATTAATGAACTAGTGGTTCTTCCAACGACAAAGCAATCTGGGTTTCACTTCAATTCAGCACTGACCCTTAATGTGGTTGTACCTTATCTAATGAGAGAACCCAAGGACCAAACCAAGATGGTACATTGGTCAAATTTTTCCAAAAACCCAATCCGAACACAGGATTGGAACCACTGTAAAGGAATCCCAAAACATTTATCATAAAGAGACCACTAACCTGCCCTTCAACCCAAATTACCAGAAAACACAAACCCAAACACAATTAAAAAAAGAGGGGTTCTTAGACTCAAAACATCCCACATCATCATCATTTTCAAAAACACATAACACACACCATCCCAAACTAGTCATCAATACATCATGTTTCCCATTAAAATCATCTCTTTGAAAAAAAATGGTTTAACGGTTTGTGTATCCACCAATGGTACCCCATGGGCCTCAGATATGCATGTTTTCATGCCACACCAAGCACCCTCCTCATATCAATCTCAGAACTCATACAACGATGAAATCAACCATCCAACATCCCATATAACCCCATGCATGTGGTTAATCACAAATATACAAAAGTTCAAAGCCAAAATTCTTCCAACTTTTCCAAACCAAAACATTCAACCAAAACTTATTTTTTCTTAGGACCACTACCCATGAAACCAACCCCAATTTATAGCATACAAAACATTTCAAAAAGGCAGAACCATTCAGATAATAACATAATTTCAAGTCATTCCCATCAATTTCTAAACATCTTACCCCATTAAAACACATTTCAATAGTTTAGAAAACTCTATTGGAAACACTTTTTCTAAACCAACTTTAACATATTTACTATTTCCAAAATACATATAAACAGACCATTTTCCATTTCAAAATAATTATGAAAATTCAGTCCCACCATTTCAAAAATGAATTATTTCCCTCTTTATTAGAAAACCACTTCACAAAAACTTTATGCTTCCTAAAACCATGTCATTTTTTCTTTAAATTAGAACATCAAATATTTAAAAACTAATGAACATTAAGAAATGTGAGGGGAAACTAGTTTCAGTGGGAGAATTGGACATATGGTTGGAATCCATATTCCAATCACTTTACCATCATAGAGAGTGTTCTAGGGAAACATCACTAGCACCACATGGCTTTCCAGGCCATGTGAGATAACTGAGACAATTAAACCAACCCTCTTTTCATTTCCCCTAATCATCATCGAACCAAGAAAACCAACAGACTTAGATATATCCTGACTTCCCCTAGTGACGTGAATCCTGTCATGAGGTTTTCTTTATAAGAACACTACCCATAACCAGAATTTCAAGTCCTAATAATCCTAACTCCAAACTATCCTAAAACCTCCCCAGATAACATAACCCAAAGAGAGGGAACGTCCTTTTATACCATATTATCGCGAACCAAATTTGGTTGTCATCATACCGACGCCATACCAAGACCATTACATGGCCCAAAGGGAGTTACTAATTTCCATAGGTTGGAAAAAGTGCCCGCGTATCATAAACTGAAAATTGTGACCAATTTACAAGAGTTTATAAACTTAAAACAACAAATGAATACAACAAAATGAATCTATATTTTTCAAAAAAAATAATCTTTTACCAAATTTTAGAATATTATTACACAATTTAAAATAATTTACAAAGACTATTACAAAGGTAAAACCCCAAAAATGATATCCCAATAACCTCGTAACGGAAAGAGACACTTCCCTAAAGCCATTTTCACAACACTTCATCATGTAGGACCGCTAAAAACCCATACAATTGGCAAAAAAGTAGTAACCACACCCATGAAAACAAAATAAGATATACTACATACACCCAATGGTGTATGTACGGTGTGAGACAATGCCGATTAGGATACCACCACTAAGAGATTCCATGTGATAAACATTGAAAGATGAAAGGCTTATAAGTTTTGGTAAATAAGAAATGCTAGTTACAATTTCTAAAGGATGCAACTTTAAATAAAAATAGTTTTTGTGTGGGATATTTACAAGAATCAACGCTTTTAAATAAAATAAAAAAGGAACTTAATTTCCTAGCACAACATAACTTATCCTGATGGTATTCATAAATCATCCAATGAGAACAAGAAATAGGAAATAAATCATAGGAACTAGCTCGTTGTGGGTCCCAGGTACGTCGTATCTCGGTTAATGTAACCATCACAAATATTCATTCTTGTGCACGAGCCACTAGTAGGGAATGTAACCATAACCTAGTGGTTCTCCATAATCATCATTGTAGTTTATTTATTGTTATATTTTTCAATATTTCTACATGAAACTGAGGCCAAACCTCACGATATCACTAGCATACTAGTACACATCCACCCACCTAGATACACATGTTTCCAACATGTGCTCAAACATGTTCAATGGGGCATGAAACATAATTTCCACATGAAAAATCCAATTCCACATCACACATTTTAAAAACATATCACATGTACATCACACAAGTCGTATCATCCCCATTTTTATTCAAATTGATTTTGAAATCAATCTCAGGCCAAAATAGTCCACAACACATTTTTCATATCTTTCACAATTCAGAAAATCATTTAAAAATTTTATAAAACCATTCCCATGATGATAAAAATCACATAACAGCCCACTCATATGTTACATAATACCCTTTTCATAAACAAAATCCATTTTACACATCACACTCACACAAAACATCTCACAAACATGTTTCGCACCCATATCACAATTACCTAAATCACCCCGACAAATTAAAAAACATTATAAAAATATCTGACATCACAACTAACCACTTTATATTTTAAAAAATCATTTTAGGTGAACACACTCACCAAAATCGTACATATACATCCTTTTCCCATTTTCATTAACCCAATAAAACATTTTCAATTTTCATAAAGCAAACGCAGAGTGAGTAACTATGTTTTGCACACAACACCCACTTCAAAGCCCTCTTTCAAGGAAAAAATCACACCAAGACCCTTCCAAAGTAAATCTGGGCAGGCCTTGCAGCATTTATTAAACCATTATCAAGTGTTATAAAATCACCTCATATAATACCACCAAATATACCCATGAAAAGACAACATTTTTATAAAACACTTTCAGAGAGTGAAATAGGGTTTTACACCTAACAGCCATTAAAAATCCCCTTTGAGGCCCACATGACACCAATTCACTAACATAAAAGAATTTTCAGACACTTTCAACACTAATAACTCACTTTCATATCTTATAAAATACACCCAAATATTACCCCAAGAGTCACACAAGGAAAGCGCCCAATTTCAAGCTAAAATGAAACAATAAAATTAAACGCTTAACCAAATCCAACAAAAATATATTTCTCATCACAACAAAATATATGAGGAAGGTGAAAAATATGTAAATCAAGCATGTTAACTCATCATGTAATGTCATCATATGTAATCACCTACCTTTTTGTGTCGAAACCCTCAAAACATGGTGTGAAATGTCAACTGCACCACCGCCACACCACAGGGAAGTAAAATTAATCCCTAGACCACAAAATTTGAACAAAAAGACAAAAAATCTATAAGGTAACAGCCTTAGAAATTTCTTAATATTGAGTTATTACAAGATTACACATTGATGATCTTTTAAGGTTTAGATTTTTAGATAATTAAATCATAAATCATGCATTACATTCCACATTTAAACAAGGTGGTTACATAAAAGACAATATTCATTTTTCCCATATAAAGAAACATATTTAAAATAAAACATGGATTCTTTCTTGACACTTCCTCGACACTATCATGACATCATGTACTTTTCCCTTGACCTGTGAAAAACATTTCAAAAACTTGGGATGAGCATAAAAAGCTCAGTAAGGGATATAAAAGTATGAGATGAAAATATTAGTCCATGTATACATAAGAATCAATGAAATCATACCTTACCCATAAACATAAGAAATTTAACATACCTCATAAAATCATGAATAAATCATAGAAATCATAAGACATAAAGGTAACTTGAGGCACTCATAACATTCTTACATAGGGAGTAGACTTCATTGTTATGTTTGAAATACCCATCACAGTATATTACCTAAATCTCATTAGATAAACTATTGTGCATAAACCCTTCGTGTTACCCAATGCATTGGAGATCAATATCAGGCTCACCCACCCTTAGTTTATCGCGGAACCACCCGTCTTCATAAACAATTCCCAAGAACCAAAACATAATCGTATCACATAAAACATGCGTAAAGGAAACATAACATTTCCACATTTCAATAACAAGATATCAATACAACACATTGATATAATAAAAACATTATCAAAACCATTTTCAATGCCAAAATAAAAGAAAATCAAAACATGGTATTTATGTTTCATTTAAAGAAAATTTATGGCTTGTAGAGGAAGCCAAAACTCAAATAATAGTCATGGTGGCAGAGAAGTCATTGTCACCGCATATGTACTACAAAAACATTCCCTTTTGTCGTTTAGTAAAACACTTCGTATAAAAATATTCCTTTTTAATAAATGTAAAAGTAAAAGGGGGTTATAGGCCGTATAAAATAAGGTTGTGTATAAAAAAAATATGCCTCAATGAAAGGAGATTGAGACGAAGTCCCATACCTCATGTCCGAATTGACTCAAACACTCTTTAATCTCCTGAATAATAAACTTGAGTTAATTTATACTTGCTTAAAAAAAAATTTCAATTTCATTATTCCTTTATTATAACTTATTACCTTGTTACGAACATTATATAATTATCTAAGTTAATAACGATCATTTTTTTATCTTTGGTACTTGATCCAAAAATGGACTTCTTATAATTACATGTTGTGCATGTGGTAAAAGGTTCATTATATCTAGAATTATATTCATGATTTAGATATCAAATATATCATATATATACAGTATATACATTCATTTATAATATTACATAACATTTAGAGGTAAGAAATGAAATGCACCGTTCATGGAGACGGTAAGCTGTACGTACGCATGAACGCTACTTTCATTTCTATTTCATACTTAATGGAGTGAAATCTTAATGATATAAAGGTATATTATAATTCCAGTATAATATCATATATAACATCATAACTCCATCCTTTATACATCCCACATATGGAATTAATGAATTGAATCACTTTGACGGGGCGGTAGTCCGCACTTCCTAAAATGATGATATCGTGTTTACCCATAATGGAAACCATAAAGGTATGCCATAAATGAAGAATAAAAAAGCATAAGGAAGACATAAACATATTATATATCATATATAAATATCGTTACCTAATAATGTCCACCTTTAAAGGTGTTAAAAGAAGATTGAACATTCATCGTTTCGTGAGGTAGTAATTCGCCATCCACTAAAATAGTATGTTCTTTAACCATTAGATGGAGGTGTGTATAAGTATAGCTCAAATAATTCTTATAAAAACATAATAGTATATTTAATATACTTGTGTTGTTAAAAAATAAAAGAATAAAATGAGTTTATGGGGTTGGAGAAGCAAAATAAAAAAAAAGAACACAAGTGAAGACATTACCTTTGAATTGGGTAACTTCTCTTGGTTTGAACCAAAATGGGTTTTAGAGGAGCTTCCTGCCTAAGGTAAGGCTTATAAGATGAAGAAAGGTATGTGAAGAGATAAAATGAGCAAATTTTGGCTGAGAAAATGGATTGAGAGGTGTGGGTAAGGAGGTAGAGGTGGGGAGATTTTATAAGAGGGAGGAGGGGAATTCTTGGAAAGTCAAGAAATCTTACTTTATATTGAAATGAGTTTCGGATTTTATAGGTCCCATATGGATAAGTTTTGAGGATAAGGTGATAAGGGTTCGAAATATAATCATTAAATAGGTTTTTTACAAGTTTATGTCTTATATATTACATTATATTTTCATTTTATTGAAATTGTTTTTTAATGAGGTTATTGCTGCATCATCATGGTGTCATAAAATATTTAATTTATTTAATGTCTAAAAATTATAAAAAAAATACTATTAAGTAGGAAATATGTTTAGATTTTAAATGACTATTTATAGTTCAAGATATCATTTATGCAGACAAAATTAATTTTTTTTTACTTGGTTGATACATACTTTGGTGATATTCTCCTTTCTTTAAAAATAAAAAGATAAAGTGTCATAAACACCCAAAAGTGATTCCATGGGGTCCCTAAGTTTGGAAAAAGGTATCCCATGGTCGGAAATGACACAAAAAGTAGAATTAGGACAAATTTTGGGGTCATTTTTTATTATTATGATATTATTTTATTATCCTTAACTACCCGATTACTAGTTAATCATGATAATTAATGATAATTACCGTCGTTACTATTCATAATGTCTAAAAACAAAAGAGTCTTAATTAAATAATTTGGACCTTATTATTCCAAATATGGAATCTATTTTACCAAATTTCAAACAAAAAACCACAATAATTAATTTAAAAATAATTCCCCTTGTCAAAACAAATAGTATGTTTTTTGAGACAATTTCTATCAAAAGTTTGACAATTGTTTATCTCCAATTTCAAAGTGAAATTAATCCCAATTACCACTATTGTATTAAATGGTAAAAATATATTATATTTACACTTTAAAACCAATTAAAAATATAATCTATACATATAATTAAATTAGAAGAAAAAGCAGTTTTGAAGTAAAATGCCGTATTTTTTACTATTCATTAAAAATGAACATTGTCAGAAAAATACCAAAAATTTATCCAAAGTAATTTCAATGTCCCAATCCTAAATAATAAATTTATTTTGACAAATATAAATTATAAAATTGAAAAAATATAGATTTAAAAATGGTTTTCCATCAAATGGCGTTAAAACAATCTTTAAAAAAATATTAGAGTATTTCATGATTAATATTGGATTTATTCTCATTTTAAACCTCTTAAAACACTATCTAATTCATAAATAGACATAAATAAAAATATATATTATTCATTACTTACTTGGGATGTTATATCCTACCCCCTTTATAAAATTTCTTCCCCACAATTTATTTACTTATCGAATAAGTGGGGGTATTTATCCCTCATTGCATTTTCAGATTCCCATGTCGCCTCTTCAATCATGTGGTTTTTTCAAAAAACATTTACTTGATAAAAAACCTTATTCCATAACACTTTCTCCCTTTGGTTAAGATTCTGTATAGGTTGTTCCTCATAAGATAGGTTCTCTTCCAACTGAACTACCTCTGGACTCAAAACAAGATATGGATCTATCATGTACTTCCTTAACTTTGAAACATGAAAAACATTGTGTACCTGAGATAAACTTGAAGGTAAAGCCACTCGGTATGCCACTGATCCAACTCTCTCCAGAATTTCATATGGTCCAATGAACATTGGACTCAACTTTCCTTTCTTACCAAATCACATCACACTTTTCCATGGTGAAACTTTGAGGAAGACATGATCACCTACCTCAAAAGAGAGATCCTTCCTCCTATTGTCCGCATAACTTTTCTGCCTTCTTTGAGCTGTTCTCATGTGTTTCTATATCAACTGAACTTTTTCTACCAACTCTTCTACCAATTCTAGTCCCATCAACTTCCTTTCACCCAATTCATCCCAAAAATATGGAGTTCAACATTGTTTCCCATATAATGCCTCAAATGGTGCCATCTGTATACCAGAATGAAAACTGTTTTTATAAGAAAACTCATACAAATAAAGTTGTTGGTCCCAAATTCCCTGATAATCCATCGAACAAGCATGTAGAATATTCTATAATTTCTAAATTGCTCGTTCTGACTGCCCATCTGATTCAGGATGAAAGTTGTACTAAAATTTAATTCTTTACCGAACGACTTCTGAAGGCCTTTCCAAAAGTTAGAACTAAACCTGGGATCACGATCTGATACAATGGAGAGGGGAACTCCATGTAACCTGACTATCTCTTTAATATACAAATGAGAAAGTTGATCTAGAGAAAAATTATCTTGTATATCAAAGAAATAAGCATATTTAGTCAAGCGATCAAAAATAACCTAGATTGAATTATTACCTCAGGGTGTATTTGGCAATCCCACAATGTAGACCATGGATATATTCTACCATTTCCACTCTGGTATTGGTAAAGGCTGAAGCATCCCTTTCGGTAACTGCCACTCTACTTTAACATGTTTACAAGTCACACACTTTATAGTAAATTCAGAAATATCTATTTTCATTCCATCCCACCAGTAATACTCCTGAAGATCTCTATACATATTAGTACTGCCAGGATGAATTGAAAACGGGGAACTATGAGCTTCACATAACAACCCTCTCTTCAACTGCGAATCACACGGAACACACAATATCCTCCCAAATCTCAAAACAGAATCAATATCAATGTTGAATCCAGGCAACTTACCCTTCTAAACTAGCTCTAATGTTTTCTGCAACTCACTGTCTTGCTTCTGTTATTGTTTAATTTTATCTGATAGAGAAGATTTCACTGATACCTGAAATAAAACAGAAGAACATTCTGCACCAACAACTTCTATGCCAATGTTCATCAAATCCTTAACCAAAGGATCACGCTCCAAATGTAATATAGTTAATGAATCATTACTTTTTCGACTCAAAGCATCAACAACTTTATTTTCTTTTCCCGGATGGTAATGAAGTGTACAATCATAATCCTTTATTAATTCTAGCCATATCCTCTGTCTCATGTTCAATTATTTCTAAATTAATATATACATTAAACTTTTGTGATCATTATATATTTCACACTTTACACCATACAAGTTATGCCTCTAAATTTTTAAAGTGAAAACATCAGTAGAAAATTCAAAATCATGTGTAGGGTAATTTACCTCATGAGTTTTCAACTGACGTGAAGCATAAGAAATTACCTGATCATTCATCATTAGGACACAACCGAGTCCTTTTAATGAAGAATCACTATAACTAACAAACTCACCATTCCTAGAAGGTAGTGCCAAAACTGGATCATTCACCAATATTCTTTTCAATTCCTGAAAATAATCATCACATTCTTTTGTCCAAATAATCTTAACACCCTTCTAAGTTAGCTTAGTCATTGGACTAGATAACTGGGAAAAATTTCTAACAAACCTTCAGTAATAGCCTTCGAAACCAAGGAATCTACAAATCTTAGTTACATTTGTCGGTCTTGGCCATTCTTCAACAACCTTTGTTTTTGTAGTATCAACAGTTATTCCATGTTTAGAAACTCTGTGACCAAGGAAAGAAATTTTTTGCAACCAAAACTCACACTTGCTAAATTTCCCATACAATTTATTTTCTTTTATGGCTTGAAAAATAACCCTTAAATGACTTTCATGCTCTTCTTTACTTTTAGAAAACACCAAAATGTCATCAATGAAAACAACTATAAACTTATCCAAGAACTCATGGAAAATTCTATTCATAATGTCCATGAATATAACAGGTGTATTGGTCAACCCAAAAGGCATTACTACAAATTCATAATGGCAATATATTGTATGAAACGCGGTCTTCGGAATATCTACTTCCTTTACCTTCAATTGATGGTACCCTGATCTGAGGTCAATCTTTGAAAAATACTATGCTCCCTGGAGCTGATCAAACAAATAATCAATATGAGGAAAATGATATTTGTTCTTAACAGTGATGTTATTCAAGGCTCTATAATCAATGCAATGTCTCATAGAACCATCTTTCTTTTTAACAAATAAGACAGAAGCACCCCATGTTGATGTGCTAGGTCGAATGAAACCTTTCTCTAATAAATCTTGCAATTGCAACTTCAACTCTAAAAGTTCAATTTGAGCCATTCGATAACGGGGTTTTGAAATTGGTTTAGCATCAGGAACTAAGTCAACAGTAAATTCAACATCACGATCTGGTATTATTCCAGGAAACTCATAAGGAAAAACATCAGGATACTCATTTACCACTAGAAAATCATTAAACTAAATGGTTCCTTTGTTTTCAATAATATGTGCAAGGTAACATTCATTTCCATCTTTTACAAGTTTCTCAGCCTCTTGATATGTTATCAACAGTAAGGGTTCATTCTTGTACACAAACTAAAATTCATTCTGAAAGGAAACTTCTTTAGCTCTATAATCAATCTTAGCATGGTAAATAGAGAGCCAATCCATACCTAGGATAACATCAAACTCTACTAGAGGTAAAACAATAAGGTTTTCAAGTAGTTTATTTTCACAGATAAGGATAGAAAGACTCTTATAAATTCGTTTTTCCTCAACATTTCCCCCAAGTGTTTTCACCATAAGTCCAGGAGTCATTTCGTGAGATGGAATTCCCAATTTACTAGAAATTTTTTCGAAGATGAAAGAATGTGTAGACCCTGAATCAAACAACACATTGGCATAATTTGAGAAAACAAACAAAGTACCTGATACCACTTCATTTGCTGGCCCAAAATCTGCTGAAGTAGTTTCAAGGATTTCACCACTCCTTTTTGCTTGTAGTCTGAATGCTTCCCATCACTCGAGCTCTTTATCGGACACTCATTTCCATAATGACCCATCTCATTGCACTTGAAAAATTTCACTAAATGTAAATCAAATTTGGTCTTACTATCACCCTGATACTTTTCAGTGCAATAATGAGCCTTATGTCCCATCTTAACACATCGGTAGCACTTTCCATAATTCAAAAGACATTCCCCAGCATGCCATTTACCGCATTTATCACAAACTGGAAACTTAGTTTTCTTACCATAAGAACTTTTTGAATAATTATTTCCTTTCTCTTTCCACCTTGGTCTCTACTTCTGTTGGTTTTTATAGAACACTTGATCATCAGAAAACTCCATTTTCACCTTCTCAGCACATCGAACAAGCTTTTCATAACTCTTGATCTCGTGAGAAGCTAAAGCCCTTCGATATTTTGGATTCAATCCTGAGTAAAAACAATTGATTTTACTATCAAGGTCTCGGATAAAATTTGGAGCATACCTTTCCAAACGAGTGAACCTTTCTTTATAAGCAGCCATTGAGTCATCCTCTTGCCTCAATTCCAAGAATTGTTTTTCCATCCTAAGTTGAACAACCTTTGGAAAATACTTCTCAAGAAACATACCTTTGAATTCATCCCAGTCGATAGCATCAATCTCATCAGCGTCCCTAATATTTTTAATCATCGACCTCCACTGATCTGCTTCACCCTCCAAACAGTAAATAGCAAGACTAACCTTTTGATTGTCTAAATACCCCATGATATCGAAAATCTTTTCCAGTTCATTAATCCACCCTTCAGCTAGCACATGGTCAGATGATCCTCTAAATGATGGGGGATGTTGCCTCGTGAAATGTTCCACCAATGACATGTTCCTCTGCATTTGATCTGGCTGATATCATGCATGGATAACACCACCAATTATTGCTTGAGTCAACTGCGCCTTTACTGCAACAAACTGTTCAGTTCCAATTCCGACCATCTCAGGATGCTGATTCGGAAGGTGATTTCCTTCTGTATGCCTTCCTAGCACTGCTTCCCTGTTTCCTCTGCGGAAAACCATTCTGAACAAACATGTCTTAGATGAAGCAACATGGTAATTTTCAAATGCTATATCATTTCAATTTGACCATAGAAAAATATTTTTGGATAATAATTTAATAGAATTCTATCTCCTAAAGTTATCTAAACTGACCTCTGATACCAACTATAATTCCCCAGCCTTAAACATTTCTTAATCTTGAGTTATTACCAGATTACAAATTGAAGATCTTTTCAGGTTTAGAGTTTTAGAGATTTAGATCATAAATCATGAATTACATTCCACGTTTAAACAAGGTGGTTACACAAAAGACAATATTTATTTTTCCCATCAAAGTAAACATATTTAAAATAAAACATGGATTCTTTCGTGACACTTCCTCGACACTATCATCACAACATGTATTTTCCCTTGACCCGTGAAAAATATTTCAAAAACATGGGATGAGCATAAAAATCTCAGTAATGGATATAAAAGTACGAAATGAAAACATTAGTCCATGTATACATAAGAATCAATGAAATCACAATTTACCCATAAAACATAAGCAATTTAACATACCTCATCAAATCATTAATAAATCAAAGAAATCATAGGACATAAAGGTAACTTGAGGCATTCAAAACATTCTTACGTAGGGAGTAACCCTCACGGATACATTTGGAATACACATCACAGTATATTCCCTAAATCTCTTCAGAGAAACCTTAGCGTTTAAACCCTTCGCGTTACCCAATGCATTGAAGAGATATATCGGGCTCACCCGGCCTTAGTTTATCATTGAACAAATCGTATAAATAATCAATGCCCATAAACCATAACATAATCGTATCACATAAAACATGCGTAAAGGAAACATAACATTTCCACATTTCAATCACAAGATATCAATAAAAAACATTGATATAATAAAAACATTATCAAAACAATTTTCAATACAAAGAAAAAATAAAAGTAAAACCTGGTATTTATTTTTCATTTAAAAAGAGTTAGGCTTGTAGTGGAAGCCGAAACTCAAAATAATGGTCACGGCGGCGGAGAAGTCATTTTCGCCGCATACGTATGACAAAAACATTCCCTTTTTCGTTTAGTAAAACACTTTGTATAAAAAGATTCCTTTTGAATAAATGTAAAATTCAAAGGGTTTTATACACCATATAAAAGAAGGTTCTGTATAAAACAAAATATACCTCAATGAAAGGAGATTGAGATGACGTCCCATACATCATGTCCGAATTGACTCGATCACTCTATAATATCCTGAATAATAAACATGAGTTAATTTCTAATTGATTAAGAATCTTTTTCAAGATAATTATTCCTCTTATATCACTTATTACAATGTTATGAACATTATGTAATTATTTAAGTTAATAACGGTCATTTTTTCGATCTTTGGTACTTGAGCCAAAAATGTACTTCTTATAATTACATGTTGTTCATGTGGTCAAAGGTTCATTATATCCAGAATTATATTCATGATGTAGATATCATATATATCATATATATCCAGTATAGACATGCATTTATAATATTACATAACATTTAGAGTTAAGAAATGAAATGAACCATTCATGGAGACGGTAAGCCATACGTATGCATGAACGCTACTTTCATTTCTATTTTTTAATTAATGGAGTGAAATCATAATGATATAAAGGTATATTATAAATCCATTATAATATCATATATAATATCATAACTCTATCCTTTATACGTTCCACATATGGCATTAATGAATCAAATCACTTTGAGGGGGCGGTAGTCCGCACTTCCTAAAATGAAGATATCGTGTTTACCCATAATGGAAACCATAAAGGAATGACATAAATGAAAAATACAGAATCATAAGGAAGACATAAACATATTATATATCATATATAACTATAGTGAAATCATAATTTCCACCTTTAAAGGTGATAAATGAAAATTTAACAATTATCGTTTCGTGAGGCAGTAATTCGCCATGCACAGAAACATTATGTTCTTTAACCATTAGACGGAGTTGTGTGTAATTGTAGCTCAAATAATTATTATAAAAAAATCATAGTATATTGAAGATACTGGTGTTGTTACAAAATAAATGAATAAAAAGAGTTTATGGGGTTGGAGAAGCAAAATAAAACAAAAGAACACAAGTGAAGACATTACCTTTGAATTGGGTAACTCCTCTTGGTTTGAACCAAAAGGGTTTCTTGAAGATCTTCTTGCATAAGGTAAGGCTTATAAGATGAGTAGAGGGATTTATAGAGATAAAATTATCAGGTCATGGCCGAGCCAATGGCTTGAGAGGTGTGTGTAAGGAGGTAGAGGTTGAGGCCTTTTATAAGAGGGAGGAGGGGTACTCTTGGAAAGTCAAGAAATGTTACTTTATATTAAAATGAGTTTCAGATTTTAAAGGTCCCACGTTGATAAATTTAGAGGATAAGGTGATAATGGTTAGAAATATACTCATCCAATATGTTTTTGACAAGTTTAAGTCTTATATATTACAATATCTTTTCATTTTATTTAAATCATTAGTTATTGAGATAATCGCTGCATCATCATGGTGTCATAAAAAATTTAATTTCTTTAATGTATAAAAATTATAAAAAAAATACTGTGATGTAGGAAATATTTTTATATTTCCAAATACTATTTATAGTCTAATATATCATTTATGTAGACAAAATTAAAATTGTTTTACTTGGGTGGTACATACTTTGTTGATATTCTCATTTCTTTAAAAATAAAAAGATAATGTGTCACAATCACCCAAAAGTGATTCCATGGGGTCCCTAAGTTTGGTACAAGGTATTCCATGGTTGTCCATGACAAAACCATAAGAGTTAGGACACATTTTGTAGTCATTTGTTATTATTATCATATTATTTAATTATCCTTAACTACCTGATTACTAATTAATCAAGATAATTAATGATAATTACTGTCGTTACTATTCATAATGTCCAAAAAAGAGTCTTAATTACATAATTTGGAACTTCTGATTCCAAATATGTAATCCATTTTACCAAATTCTAAACACAGAAACAACAATAATTACTTTAAAAATAATTTCAGTGGTCGAAATAAATAGCGGGTTTTTTTGAAACAATTTCTATCAAAAGATTGACAATTGCTTATGTCTAATTTAAAAGTGAAATTAATCCAGATGACCACCATTTTATTAAATGGAAAAATATATTCTATTTAAATTTTAAGAACAATTAAAAATATAATCTATCTATATAAATAAATTAGTTGAAAAATCAGTTTTGATGTAAAATGCAGTATTTTTCACTATTCATTAAAAAATGAACATTATCAGAGAAATACCAAAAAATTATCCATAGTAAATTTCAATGTCTGAATCCTGAATAATACATTTATTTTTTCCAATAGAGATTATTAAATTGTCAAAATATAGATTTAAAAATGGTTTTCCATCAAAAGGTGGTAAAATAATCTTTAAAAAAATATTAGAGTTTTCCATGCTTAAGATTGGATTTATTCTCATTTTAAACCTCTTAAAGCACTATATAATTCATAAATAGACATAGATAAAAATTTATATTATTCATTACTTACTTGGGATGTTACAAAATCAAACCCAAGGAATGAAACTTAAGTTCTGTACCTTTTAGAGCTCAATGAAAGAGGGGGGAAACCCTAAGGAGAAGGAAGGAAATGTAGAGATTAACACTTATTTGAAGAAATCTTGAATAAATATCCCTAAATCCACAAAAATATGAATGTAAATGTATCCAAAACTAATTATAAGGATCTAAATAGTCGTATTAGGTCATTTGGGGACTGAAATGAATGGAAAAGAGTGAAAATTGATGGTGTAATGAAAGAATCATTTTACATCTTCAAATATGGTCTATTTGAGAAATATTAAGAATGATTTCATTAATACATGGGGGAGATGAGCTCTAAAGAGGAAAAATATCTAATGGGGGTGATCCCCAGGTGTTTGGATTCTATTGGGAGGTGGAATAACTTTATCAAAGTAAAAATGAATAATATATTGAAATATTTAAAAAAGTAGGAAATGGGATTCTGGGAAGGCCCAATACCTTAATAAAAAACCAAAATCCACCAAGATTATGGATTCTTATGTGATCAAAATGTATATAGTTCTTTTAATATACCAAGGGATGAAAATTTAGAATTTTAATAGGGGTAAAATGTTGAAAAATGAAGGAGTTATAAAAGAAACAAAATGTATTTTTGAATCTGTATATGAGCTCAAGGTTTGGCCCAAATTTTGAAAACCCACCATTTCCACCAAAATGCATGGAAAACCCACAAAACAAATCAATAATGGAAATAAAATAATCAATTCCTTTAAAATAATTCATTGATGTGAAAAGGTGAGGATATGATAACAAAAGAAGATAAATTGAAATGAAACTAAATGAAAAAGAAGGGTGCTTTACATTTTCAAATTACCTCCTTGAGAAACTCCTTAAGGGAATAGGTTTTGGTCTTTTGGAAAGGCCAAGAGATTCTTGGATGTGGGGAGTGACTAGGGAAGATTATTTGGGTATATATTTATGGTGATTCAACGTTTATTGGAGTGAACCAAAGAGGGAGTGATAGGGGGTTTTTATAGTGGAGGAGAGGAGTGAGTTTTGAATATTTTATTCATTTTTTTATTAATTCTATCAAGACAACCGATAGTGTTGTTTCATGAGACCAATAATATTAATAATTGCATTTGAGTTCAAAACAAGTGGCCTTGAATCACTCAGGATGTCATAAATAGTTTATTTAATTTATAATTTGTATATACGGTATTTTATCGTATTTCTCTATTCATAAGAAATTCCGGAATTTCAGTAAGATCCCAAAAATTCACCCCTACCATTTTTTGACATGTAGAATTTAAAAATGAACTCCAATTTTCAAATAAAATTTTCTAAATATTATTAATTTAATTTTTAAATAATATCATTTTTAATTTGAAAAATAAAAATTTTAATGTTATTATTAAATTTATATCACATTGAAAATTTTACTAAGATTTCATTATCTTATTACCTTAAGAAAATAAAATAATATCATTATTTACTATTCATAAGTGTCATATTACTATTCATGTTTCTATTTATAAGGGTATGGTCATATTCAACCAAAATTATGATTGTTCTATGAGATTCCAAATGACTTACGGATCACAACTCTAAATGAAAACTTTTCGAAATTCCAAACATAGAAGAGGAAAAGTTGTGTTTAATAGATAGATTATAAAATGTGTTGTTTTGTAGGGACCCAATGTTTCAAGCATTCAATATTTACTTTCAAATCTTAGGGTGGTAAAGAGACCAAAAATAACCCCCCCCCCACTCACATCCCATAGAACAAAAATAAACTACTAAAAACTAAAATGAGCCAACAAAACTTGATTATACCAAACCAAAATAAGTAAATTTAAAAAAAAAATTATAATAAACTAATCAAAATGAGCTGACCCCAAGATACAAAAATAAAAATAATTTCAATTGAACGTAACATAAAAAAACATTAACAAAATAAATATAAAAAATAAATAAATGTAAATTGAACCAAAATATAGAGAAATGAAACAATCAAACCAAAATTGAAGAAAAAAATAATATTAATTAAAATTAATATTTTTCAAAAAAATAACCCAAATAAAAAATACCCTCAAATAAATGAGAAGAATAAAATAAAACACAAATAAAAAAATAATGGAAAACAAATTCTATAAAAAAACAAATAAAAAAACTAAATCAAAATAATCTAATCTACAATATAATAATATGAATTCAGTTGTTCAAAATATAACAAAATAAAATGGAACTAACATAAAAAACTAAACTAAGAAAATATAAATCAACCTAACCAAAACTACATAACCATAACCAACTATAACCAAACCATACAATGATAAACCAAATCAAAATAAACTGAACTAAATTAAATTGTCCAAAAGTATATTAACCAATTAATAATAACATTTAATGAACTAGCATGAAATGAAATGAAAGTATAATAACATACCTGACTTGAATATATAATATTAGTACCAAAGAAAATATTCCCAAATTAAATAAAATAAATAAGTATGAATTTATGATTTTTTGGTGTTTTTTGGGAATATGGTAAATCTATTGACAAAAATTTAATTAAAAAAGGGTAGTGTATAAGTGTCAATTAAAAATGTTTAAAATTATTGATTACCCTCTCAACATTTATATTTTTGTGGGAATGCATCATGTTCTCATCTAAAGCACAATATTTAATACAGTCTCTCAAAGATGACACTTGATCATATCATGCCATAATGATCAAATCCAAATCTTTAACTATATCTTTATGCTGATGACTTTTATTATGTTATTCAGGATCACCAATTAATACAACTCCACTTATAGCTAATCTCAATTAAATCTATATATGTGGCCTTCCAAATACGCCATATAGAGTTGGTCTATATGGAACCCCCTCACAAAATCATAGTTATCATTTCCAAAAAATAAATCTATAGAAGTCTCTATAGATTTTGAAGTTTGGAGAGAAGGGTTATAATCCCATAATTTATTGAGTTTACACTATAAATGGAATAAAATTAATAAATTATAAAATAATTTAAAAGCAATCAATTATTAATAAAATTTCATAACCAAATGTTTTCAATAGGGTTATTCCCATAAATTCCTTATATTTTTTGTACATTAAACAACAACTTCATCCATCCTTCATGTTGTCTGAGTCACATTCTATGTATCAAAAATTTACATTCAAAAAATATATTACATTATGTGGTATAGTTATATATTTTAATAAATTAAAGGGAATCACACCATCTGATTCTGGAGAAAAACTCGAAAACACAACAATATGTGGAATTATTTTCTCCTCGCTACTAGATGTATTTCTTATAGAACACACCTAAATTAATTCTATATAAATAAAGATAAAAATTTAATTACAAAAATGTTATTAATATACTTAAATATAATAATATAACTAACATTATTCAGCTTAGTGATGATCAAAAAAATGCCTTCCACAAGTCCCTTGGCATCCCCTTATAGAAATTCTCATATACCTATGATATTATTATAGATGCATCCTAAAATTCAATCCATAGGATCCAATTAATATATTATTATTTATTAACTATGAATTTTATCATCCTTGTTTGTTAAATAGAATTATGCTCAAAATAACTGAAGAAAATATATAACTAAAATACATAGATTTAAATAGATAATTATTGTACCTTGAAATAATGGTCAGATTAATGATATATTAATACATAATTAATATAGTAAAATTTTCAAAATATCAAAAAAAATATTATTCCAAGATAATAGATTATTCCCCCAAATGGATTAATAGATTGGGGGGATACCACCTCATAAGAAAACTATCATAGAATCCTCCCACAGATGCATGAAGCATCCCTGATGGGTACCCTTTATACCTAAAATGGGACGACTCTCTTTAATTATATAAAATAAAAGACATCTTGTATAGTTATGTTAATTTACCTTATGTTATTTTTTATTTTTTTAATATATATATATCCATGAATTAGTATAAATATTTCAGAAACTATTTTTTTAATGTCATAATACATACTGATTATAGAGACATGATAGCATCCAATCGACGGTAATTTTTTCAAAGACTGTATTCCTTATACCCAAAAATATTCTATGAATAAAATAATAATTTTAACAACCCATGATTTTAGTATTAATTTATATATAAAAAACATAGTGTGTTTGAAAGCTTTTATTGAATATAACACTGGACTAAATGAAATAATGATTTATTATAATAAGAAACTAAATACAATACAAGATAGTTAAATGAAACATAATGAGAAAAATACATTATTTTATAAAATTTAATGTCTCTAATACAAACAAGAAAACCTGATAGATTTTAATGAAACAGTTTCAATGAATTACATATTTTTGAAAAATTTAACTCTTTTAAAGAATGATATAAATAATTTTTTTGATGAAATTTAATTAATAATTATTAAATTAAACATATAAAATATATGAAACAATTACGTAACTATATGTATTACTACTTCAATTATTCATTACAAATAAAAAAACAATTTTTTAAAAATATTAGTTTTATTGTTTTTTTAAAAACTTATTTTTATCATATTTGATGTATGGTGATTAATGAAATAAAACATTTATACCATATTGAAACAAATTTTCAATTAAATTTAAAATATTATATTGTAAAAAATATTTATAAATTCATTTTTATACATAAAAATATTTCTAAAAAATTGTTTTCTTGCATTATGTGTACTTATAATAAAATTATTTTTTATTCACATTTGAAATTTAATCTAGAACAAAAATTATATATATATATATATATATATTATAAAAAACATATATTATGGTTATTTTAAATTTTATTCATAAAAATAAGTTACAAAGGTGAATTTTAGTCACCACGATAAATTATAAAATTGATAAAAGAGTTAAATTAATGGATAAGACCAATCAATTTCCCAAACAATTATCTAGAAATTCATGGATGATAGATTTATTTACCTTAAATTATCTCATATTATATAATTTCAAATTTATATACATTTTATTTTAATAAGTTATTAATATTATTTTTATTATTAGTTTTTACAAAAATGTCACAATACTAACTTATAAAATTACCCCTAAATCACCCTTTATAAGACCCAGCTAAAGTTAAAATTCTTTCCTATAATCTATAACATCTACTTACCAATTAATTCCCGGTCATGTTTTTTATCTCTATTTTAAAAATTATTCCCCATATCCTTCAAAATTAAAAAGCCATTTGAGAGAAGATATGATTTCTTCTTTATAAGTACTGATTCTATATCCTTATTTTTCATTGACCTTTATCCAATAAATATTATTGAAATATATATTTAACTGTTAAAAATATATTTTAAAACCATTAATCTCCAATAAAGTATATATGTTTACAATTTGATAAAATGTTCTTTCTTATTCAATTATTGAAAGTGTTGTCGTTTTGGTCGATTTTACCTAATATATCAATAGTGTTATAGGGATTACATCATGGTTAAATAAGAAAACATAAATTGTGGCAGTAATTTGTAATAATTATTAATTTAATATTTTTTCAAAATTCTTTATTATTATTATTGACATATGTCTTCACCAATAAATTCAATTCTATCATTAATTTAATAATCACTGAAAAATGAAATTTTCAATTCTTTCATGAATTGAAATTGAGAATCCTTAAATATATAACAAATGTGTGTTAATGCATGCTGAAAATTATTTACTTAGTGAATCCATTAATAAAAATATTGGATTGAAACCACCGAAATAAAGCATGCAAGGGAAACATAAAAGTTAAAACTCGAATATTAATTTTAACTATAAATAATTAATCTATATAAAACAAGGATTTATAAGTTGATGGTTTAAATTTAAATGAATATATATAATTTCATTATATATATGGATAATATAGTTAAATTTATTATACATGGATTTATAAATCATTTGACTAAGAAGACAATTGAGGTAATAGTTTTTTTCAACAGCCACTTTAATTTCAAGATTATTTTAGTTAAATTTTAATTGGGGTAAATAGTTTTTTATTTATCTCTAAAACACAATATAGTTAATTATTCTCTATTTATTTTTGATTTAAAGATGTATTCATATCATTTCACTTCCATTTTCCTCAAAATTCAACAAAATTTTATTTTATAATCAGAATCAAAATTATCTATTCTTTATGGTTATAAATATTTATCTTACATATACATATTATATATATTATTTCATAATAATATAGTAGAAAATTAAATATTTTTTGAACAACATTTTCTATTGATTTAATTCATATTAAAATGTTTAAAAGGAATATTTATTGCGTTTTTTTCTTGGTTTATTTTGATATTATTTGAAAAAATGAGTAAAGAATCTCAATTTTATCATTTTGTTCAAGAATCCCACTTCCACCTTTTATAACATTTTTTTATAATAATTACTCAAATTAATTGTACCACAATTTTCCAAATTTTTTATTCTTCTATTGTTTTATTTTTTTCATTTGAAAAAAATTGTTATCAAATGAAGTAGTTATTTCTTGTCATTTTTTTCAAGAATCATTTATAATGTACTGAAAATACAGTCTTTCATATATATCATCATATTTTAATGTTTATTATACTTACCAAGATATATAAACTAATTATACTATATTTCTTATTTCTTTGGATGCAATATGAGTATATATTAATGGTGTTTTATTGAAATATATTTCCTTAACATAGTTTAAGTTAGCTATGATTTAATTATGAATTTTTACATGTTCTTGTGGAACTCATATACATGTTATTACAATTATATTATGTGTGTTTTAAACATATACCTAAGTTGTATTGTGTAATTAGGGAACCATGGAACCAAAATCGAATGAATTATTCCTTAATCACATACTTTACATAATATATTTGATACAAATTGAAAATTATTATATTTAAACATTCTTAATTGAAAATGGTAAAAAACATTCTTCATATCTTACATGCACAATATATTTTTTTGGTTTAGAGATATAAATAACACTTCCTTCAAAAATAAATCTAACGAAATGGAAATTTTTCACCAATGATACTGAGAACAGGTTAATCTACTACAAGTCTCAACATCTCTCACAAATTCTCCCTACAATATACCCTATTAGACATATCATGTATAATAATTTTAATTATAACCAATTTAAATGAAAACATAATAGTGGGTGAGATAAAATTACAAGTAAAGGAACAAAAAAATTAATGATAATATGGTAACACATTTTTCATAAATTTTAGGGCAGGAATAAATAACCATTATAATGACAAAATTAAATGAAACTAAGTGCATAATATATCCATAGAAAAAACGAAAATAAATTAATAACATGGATGATAATAAATAAATTTATTTTGATTAGATTCATCATGTCGAAGATATTGATCTTACTATCAAGGTCTTATCCATGGCACCATAAATGTCATCATGGCTATGGGAAAGACATTATGCTTAATTTCAAACCGCAATCACGATATCAGGGTTAATTAGTAAGGGATACACCAAATACCCAAACAAGTTTTTCTCATAAAAACTATAGATTCATTGAGGGGTTATAAAATGTCCCACCCTATAATTCACTTTTTTATATGAAATAAATTCATTATATAAGAAGATGAATAAAAAATGGATTATCATATTGGATAATAATCATATTTATTAGAATAATAACATAGATAAATCCAAGAAAATTGTAATATCAGAAAATGGGATAACTAGATCATAACACATCCAACAAAATATGGAGTATTATTTAAAAAATACAAGGTAAATTGTTTTTGTAAATTGATTAACATCTATATTGGAATAAAAAATATAGGGATTTCCTATTGTTCCCCAATTAGTAAATGGAATAGATTTTTATGTAAGCACCCCTCAACATAAAACCATTTAGAGTAATGGTATATGGTTAATTAAATCATTTCCCCAAACAATCGAAATATGTAATATAGGTGAACACCCTTCAATAAAAGGAATGGAAAAATATGATATACACAATTTAAATTCATTGGAACAAATGTTATGAATATTCATGGTCGTTGGTTAGGGAAAAAAGGTAGTGGTAGATAATATCATTGATAAAAAATCCATCCTTCCAGATATATGAGACGTATGGTAAAAATTTAAGAATATACTCAACCAATAATAATATATTTCAAATTAAAATGACATAGATTGTAAAACCTTTTTAGGTTTTTTAAAAAATTTACCATTCGAAAAAGAGACATCCTTGATCATTATAAAATATTTCTGAAGACATTTTTTTAATAAAATAGAAGAAAAGTAATTTCCATGAAAAAAGGACAATTCATATATAATATAAAGACGGCTGGAATTATGTTTTCTCATTGAATAAAATATTGAAAATATATTTTATAAAACATTTGAAATATTACCATAAAATTTCAAAGTTACATGTCACATTAGAAATATATATTTCAAAAAAGGTCAATTTTAAACCATGAAAAAAATCTAATTTTGAAAAATAAACATCAATAATATATCTTTGAAAAAGAATAAATTTTTAAAAAAAATTTGGGGTGGGAGATATAACATTTTATTATGGAAGGATGAGAAATGCCTTTCAATATTTTGAATTTTTTTTAAAAAAAATTAAAATCATAAAAAATAATTAGAATTTGATTCTAAAAAAATTAAATACAATTATGAGAATCATATAATATATTGAATATTATCCTTCCCAAAAATATATAACATGGTAGGAAGGAAAATATGGACATGGGAAAAATTATTCATTGGTAAAAATTAGAGTTATTCTTACCGATGTTTTACTTTTATTTTGAACAATATTTTACAAAAGAAGTTGTTAATGATGATGATAATTAATTTATTTGTAATGAAAATGAAATACCATATAAAAAATATGAAATGTATTATGAATAAATTATTAATAAGTATACTTCAGTATGAAATTAAGAAACCCAATGTATCAGTAAATTATTAGATGAAAATGTTAGGTCATTAGAAATTTTAAAATGAAAACCCATTCAAGGATGAAATTTCATTAAATATCCATAATAATGAGATAATAATGATAGAAAATATTAATGTTGAAGTGCATATTTCATTATAATGAATATATTTTGTATAATAAGAAGTATCTCTCAAGTAGGGAAAATTTGAGATTATAATCCCTTAACGTATTCTTCATTCATTCTGCAAATTCACATAACTTATTAAATATTAAATATAATTTTTATAGATATTCAAAGTAATATTATTAATATATGCTTCGTTTAATATATTGAATTTTCTATCATAAGGTATTTATATATTATATAGTATTTTCTTATGTTATTGTGAAATTTGAATCAATTTTGACTTGTTATGTTAATTTTAGTGATCAAAGATTATATTTTAAGACACAATTATAATCCAAATAAAACCAATAAAAAATCATTATTTACATGTTAAATTATAACAAAATTATTATTAATGTCACTTATTCATCAATGATTATGTATTATATCATTATTTTAGTAGGTCATTAAACCAACCATGAACATGAAAACGGTATATCTGAAAGGGTGGGTATGGATAATGTAGTGTATAATATCATTTGTAATATAATAACAAGGAAATGATTTATATATTTTTTGTTATTGAATCAAATTTATGTGTTTTACCAAAATAATTACAATCAATAAAAAATGATATATCTTACATTGTAGCAGCAGTAGTCCCCACAACACATAGTCAATGTTATTTTATTTTTAAAAGGATATTTAAATTAAAGAAAAATATTTATATTTATATAATAAAATTTAATTACAATAATTATACATATTTTATCCTATTTCCATGTCAATTGTATATTTTTATGATAAATTGTATGAATAAAATGTTATCGATCAATTAATATTAATGTCGGGACATTGAACTTTCTCTTAAATGTCTCCCTCAAAATGAATGTCTAAGGCCAGATAATTGAATCCCATGGCTTACAAACATGAGTTAGGATTCTAAAATTTGTGAAATGAAATTGTTTTAGGAATTAATTTTTTAGAATGTATTTGGTGTAATGTGGAAGAAGTTTACCATTTTATATATAAATAGTAGAGCACTTTTGAGTATACCCTTTCATTTTCAATAGGGTCATTACACTATTCAATGGTCAATAGATAAAAAGTAATAAATGATGTCTTTTGGTGTTATTTTTTGTGGATTAAAAAATAAAAAATTATTTTCACCCATGTAGTGAATATGTATGAAGTCATTTTCTTCATATTTTTACATTTACCTTTTTTTAACGGTGTGACTTGTTTTTTCCCAATAACATATATTTCACTAAACATATACAATAATCTATATTAACAAATTTAGGCATCATAAATAAAAATTTAATATCTAATTTACCTATTTAAAATTTCAATTAATATAAAATTAACTTTTTAATTAAATGTTTTTATATATAGAAAATTTATTTTGTAGAAAAATATAGTTTTCATCATCAACTGTTCTTTAATATTATTTATTATTGATCAAAAATTTGATGAATAGTAAATTTTTTAATATTATTTTTAAAAAAATATTAATGTTTTGTTTTAGAAGATGAAAGTTTATTATTACACAAAATTATCGAATATTAATTAATTTACTCATTTAATATAATAGTTTAATCATTATCACAATTATTAAAATAAATCATAGTAATATTTATTTTACCAAACAAAATTAAATTTACCTTATTACTTAATATGTAAATTCTATCTAAAATATTAAATCCATTTTTTAGATTTAATTTCTACATGTTACCAAAGTTAATTTTTTAATATAAGAGAATATATCAGTATTTTGAGTAAAATATCACTTTTGTTTCAAAATGAAATACACGGTTTTTCTAAATAGAAAATATTAATTTTTAATTATTTATTTTTTTAATATATATATATATATTTATATAAATATATATATTATAAAATTTAAATGAAAACGAGTATCCCATGATAATGTCTTAAAGGAAATATATTTTCAAAAATTGATATTTATTTATATTTATCTAAAAATTAATTATTCTAAAAAATATATATAATTTATCTTAATATATTGTTATTATTCTAATTCAAAAAATAATAATAATTTTTTAAATTTAATTTATAAAAAATAAAATATTACAATTTCAATAAAAATCATAAATAATACTATTTTAATAGAAAAATAAATAATCATTTCCATTAAAAAATCGAAATGGAAAATGTGTAAAACACATGTGGTAAATAAAATTATACAATTATAATTAAGTAATTATATATTCCTAATTTTTAGTTACATTTCCCTTTCAGATATCCTTGTAATATATAACCACATGGTATGTTCAGTGAGTAGGGTGGTGATTCTAATGTCATAAATCTCATTGAAATTTATATTCTCCTAAATATCTCTCACATAGGATTTAAATAATTTATTAATTTTTCAAGTTTATCTTGGCATTGATCTATAAAAAACCCTATTGATTCTAAATATTTATCAAGAATACCTAAATTAGCTTCATGTGGAATAATTCTATTACCCAATTCAATTTTATCCCATTTTATTTGTAGGTGTCTTGAGAAGATTAATTTTTTTCATCCTCCACTTTAAGGAATATATTATAATAATTTTTTTAATATATCATTTTCATGAAATAGTTTAGCGTTTGTTAAAAAATAATTAATATAATATAATATTTTCTTAATGAAAATACATAGTTACGTTTCAGGTCATTATAGTAGTTTTTTAAATATCATGATAAAAGCTTATGAGACAGAGGTGTGTAGTACAATTATAGAAAGTTATGTAATGTGTATGCCTAGTAGAATTCAAAATTATTATGGGATTAATGAGGTTATAAGAGGTCTAAAATGATATAGAAATGTTTTTAACCTAGTCCATTATGAAGTGATATTATTTATGGTTATCATTAACATATATTTTAATTTTTATGATCATGTTTGTGCCACACTCTTGTGAAACATTATAATGACTTTTTTATACTCTCATGGATAAAGAAAATTAATTTTTCAATCATTTGATATAATTAAATAACTTTTAATTAAATCTTGATTTATAACCTATGTTGAATTATCTATAAATTTTTATATTTCTTGTCATTTTAATATTATTATGTTCTCATATGCACATGATAAAATTACATTCACTTATGATCATTGATCAATATCCACTATGTGTACCCTTATTGGTAATTTTAGGTCACCCATTCTTATGTTTCCATTCAATGGGTCTTGAAGAAGTGTACTAATTATGAAATTTCTTAAGGGGTGTCATATGTTTAGATAACATGTAATAGACAATTAATAATATGAAAAATAATTTGGTTATATAACTAATCACCATAAATAGTAAAACATTTGTTTTTGGGTTTATGTTCATTATTAGATTTAATGTCAAGGTTAATAAATTTATTTAACATATGTGTATATTATACTCAAAATAACTGTTTTTATATCAATGATAGTATATAAATAATTTCTATAGCATCAAATTCTTGGAGTCCTGGTCTGGCTTGTCTCAGTTCAAATCCATGTGAGGTGTATTTATTTTGGAGTATTAGGTTATTAAATAAGAGTGCACAGAACAAAAAACAACCTTTGTTGAACCATTAATGATATTGGAAGATCCTAAAAGTTTATATTTTTAAATTAATATTTAATAATTTATAACATCAAAAAATTTATTTTCCATTGGATATGATCGCTTATTCTAATTATTTCTTGATTTCACATGGAAAATTTTGGTTTTTTTAATATTTTAAACCTAGAGGAATTGAGTTAACATTGATTTTGATGGAAAATTGAATGAAAATCTTTTTGATGAACCCAATGGTATGAGTGATAAACTGAAAATCTAAATTATATGACCACTTTACTCTATTGATCTACAAATAACATTGTGAATGATCCCAATCACGTAAATTATTAATAGAAGGATCAAATCATCATTTGGTTATTCATGTAGAAATATAACCTTAATTTATTAGAGTTTTTGATTCAATTATTTTTTGTATAGTGTACCATCAAAATAGAAAATATATTTTTTATTTGTTAGATTTTAAATCATGATAAAATGGTATTAGACATGTATCATTCAGAATGTTATGTTTAGTAATTGTGGACTCTCATCAAGAACCCCAGACTAGAAGATGAATTTGACTCCACAAAATGTGAGAAATTTAAGATTTTATTATTTAATAAAAATATCTATAATCACTTCTCACTAATATAAAGATAGAATTGTGATATTAGAAACAATACTATTTTTAATAAATTAGTTAATTTGTAGAAAACTATAGAATATTTTCAATGTACACTTTTAGTTTTACCATTGATCCTAAAATAGAACTTGATCATTTCATTAGTTTCACAAAACCAATGATATAAAATATATTAAATAAAGTGGATTCTAGTGGCTATGAATATTTTTTTTGTTGTGATGTCAAGTTAAAAATATAAATTGGAGACTCACATTATTCTTAGGGTTTGAAAGATAATTATATAAAATGATGTTTCATGGAACTTTTAGTGACAAATATTATGTAGGGAAGAATATTAACATTATTTTACTCCTAAAATATGGGAATAAGTATGTGTTGATTTCCCTAAAATGTATAAGTAAATGATTCATATATGGGATATAAGTCCATAAAACACATGAAATTCCTTGGGATATAAATAATGAAAATTACGCAAAAGATAATGCACAGCCCACACTCAAACACATAAATAATGTAGATATTGGAACTTAGAGAAAAAATGAACTAACACTACAATAAATAAAGCTAAATGATATAAAAAACCTCCAAATATATTGGAGGAATTAGAGGCTCATATAATTAGAACCATGATTTTGAGTTATAAAAATGTGGTAAAATTTACAATCCTATTCCACTCAAGTGTTGTATATGTTTTTTATTTATGTTTTACCCACTGTATTATATCTAGGATGTTTTTTCATATCTTTAAACACCTCACTGATGGATATATACTAAATTATGGTTGAAATGTCACAATGGTACGAGAATTGTATTTCTTGTCTATAAGACATATCCAAATGCATTTTTTTGGTAATGTTCTCCTTAAAAATATTATTATTCTCCACATAGTTTAACTTGATGTGATTTTGGGAATTTATTTACTCTAATTACGTATATCCCATATCTATTTCGTGGAATGGAAAATTTTATTTCATATTTCGAATAATCCCATGTTCATTTATCGATTCAAGGCTTCTTATGAACTCTATATAGATATTTCATTTATTATATGTGTTTTTTACATTGAATTAAAGGATACAATGTTTACATGTTTTGGAAAACCCCAATATTTAATAAATTCCTATTTTTTCTAAATAAGTCAATTAATTTCCCAAAGATATTCATTGACTTACATAGATCAAGAGATAAAATTTGGAATGAATTATTATCTAGTAAGAATATATTAATGAATCTGTATATAATGGAATTTATTTAGTAGTGGGAATTGAATAAGTGACATAAAAATAATCTATATAAGAGTTTTATACTACTAAGTGCTTAATTGCGGGGTGTACAAGTCATTTTTATTAATAATGATAACTGACCAATATGAATAACCATTGAATATCATGAACTTAACAATTTCAGGATCAAGAATAATATTCCTCTACCACGAATCGATGACATATTTAATCAACTACGATTTGATTAAGACATCCCAATATGAAATTGTGTGGGATACGGTTATGCCTCAATTGATCTGTGGTTTTTACTTTTGGGTTATATGAAGATTTGGGGGATCATTGGCTAAAAAATAATAGTTTTGGAGGGAAAAGGCTAGGTCTACGGTTAAAGGACACAATTCGTTTAACCATATTGTAACCATGTAGTATAGATTTATGTTTCGATAGAAGGTATTTTCATGATTTTAGAATGGTTAAATAAATTGTGAGCTTTGTTAGGGAAAACCTTATTGGTTTTTTATTTGTTTAGGGGTGTCATGTTGTTGGATTGCAGTTTTCCCAAACCATGCATCCCATCAATTAAAACAATGGAACCCCAAAAATAATGGATCTTATGGGTTCTCAATTATGTGTATGAATCATTTATTCATGTGGCCTCCTCTACCAAAACATTCAACCTCCCCCCAAACTATTCAAAATATTTATTTTACCCTTTTCCCTTTGTCATTTTAAATAATAATGACCCCCTAATTTAATATTGTCTTCTCACTTTCCGTATAAAATTATTTGTGGTCTACCCCATTAGATTATTTGTGTAATTTCTCCATTATTGATATTACTCTTCATGGTATGTTCTATTTTTCTCTTATTTATCATTTTCATTATATATCCCCACTACAACATATCTCACCTCATTTTATGGAACACAAAGGGGATGGTTATGAAGGATTTCGTGGGTTTGAAATAGGATTTACATTGTTTCTTATTGATATTGGATTGTTAGGAACCAATTTAATCTTCCTCAATCACCTTTATTGAATTCTAATTATTATTCCTTTTTTTTGAGGTAGGTGTTTCTATATGAATGATTAATTCAATTACTTTTATATTATTCTTGTAAAATTTCATTGGATTGTTCATTTAATTTATTTTATTTGTAATTTCAATGGATTTATTGGAATGATTCGTGTTTTTAATGTGATTTATCTATAGAAATTGATTTGATTCACAAATAGACTTTCACTAAATGATTTAATAGATTTTTATTTGAGAATGGGGTTTCAAACACATAAGAGGATATGATTAGATTTTATTTTTTTTATAAATTGAAATAATGTGTTTATATTGTATTTTTAGAAACTTGTAACATTGGGAACCTAAGGTGATTCTGGAAAGGGGCATTAGTGACTCTAGTGTATGTTGCACAACTTGGGGATTCATTTAGTATATTAATGGACTATGATGAGAATCGATATTTTTATTACAAAAATATTCTTGAATTATGATATATTATTTATATTAACTATTCCCATAGTCCAGGGACCAAAATGGATTGGTTTTTAATTTATAGTTATTTATCGCATGATGGTTTTTATCCTGGATTGTTTCTCACATTTTATCTCATTACAATATATCATATTGATTAACATGATGAAATATGCCAAGGATAAGTTTATAACATTATTATCTTATGGTGTATGGATATGCACTCTTGTTTTATCATTTTTTTCTCATAATATTACAGGACATGAGGATTTGATTTTTTAAAAAATAAAAGCAAAATTATATATGTATGAGTTCATATTTATGAAAATTCTTTATAATTTTTTTTGTTTTAAAAGCTATTGTTTTTTAATTCTTGATATTATACCTTGTTTATATTCTGTGGTGGTTTCCTATAGTGATTTTTTCTCTCACTCTACATTTTAATTTTAGTGTTTGTAGATTTCATCATATAGGATCTAGGTAATGTGAAATGAATCATATTTCATATGGTCTTCTCATGTTGCATATTATTTCAGTATGAGATGTTTTGGAGGTGGGAGTTGTTCACAAGGATACCTATTGGTCTTGTATGATTCATTATTTTAAAGATAACAATGTATTTATTTTTTTCTAATAATTTGGTTATATATTTTTCATTCTTGTTTTATTCTGTTTTCATACCTAGTTTTGTTTGTTTTTAAGGCTTGTTTATTTTATCTTTGTTATAATACACATGAAAGGAAAGATCAGGAGACTAGTCAAGTTGACCATAGTCAGTATATTAAAATTTACTAATAATGTATTTTAAGAGCGATATGTTTTTTCACTTCTTGAGTGTGTTTCCTTTCCTTGGCTATATTATAGTTAGAATCATTAGAATTTCGGTACATACTATGGGAGCACGGCTATCTAGCACTCTTTTATGTATGAACTCGTGTTACCATGGGACGTGATATATTTTTTACAGTGTGTGTGACTTTTTTAGATTTAATTTTAATGATCTATATGGGGAGTTTACATTCTTTCAAAATTTCTTTATTAATGATATTTTTCTTATTTTTTAAGATTTAAAATAACATTATATTGATGATGTTATAAAGAATGTATTATAATTCTAGAATTTGGTACTCATATTTTGGAATATCTTCTAATATTATAAGTCATTGGTTTTTACATAAAAAAATTTCTAATAAGAGATATTAAATATTTGATAGAGAGAAATCATGAGATATAATCAATAGGTAGATCCTATATTATACAATTCTTTGGTTGAATTTCTAATATGTGCAATACAGAATCTGATTCAATTGGGTGTTGGGGACCTAATAAAATCAGAAGATCGTGTATAAGAATTTACGAAGTAGAATCCACTTATCTTCAATATTGATAAGGGACACACAGAATTTGAGGGGTGTCATGAGTGTATTTATAGTATCTTGAACATCTAGAAGAATCATGAGGCCTCTAAGGTGGTTTTCACCATGTATATTCTCAAAGGACTGGGAGGAGATTGTGGGACTCCATCAAGAAAGATATTTTTCTTGAGGACATTACCTGGACATCATTCAAGAATGAAGTGCCCAGATCAGTGTGAATCATTGAGAGGGGGAGGGGGTGAATCAGTGATCCCTTAAAAGTTTTTACTAATTGATTCCTTATCAATTAAACCTCTATGGCTGGTTAAAGCCTCGATCCACTCTTCTTGTATCTCTCAACCTTTCCCGGATAATGCAGTAATGAAAAGGCACAGGACACAAGGATTTACAAGGTTCGGCACCAAAGGCCTATATCCTTGCCATGCTCTCTCAGCATGGATTCTCCATTATAACCTGTTAAAATTACAATGGTCGATACAGAGTCCCACTGTATCTCTCCTGAGTCCCACAGGAGGGTCTTTATACTGCGTCCCACAGTGTTACCAGAGTCCCACTGGCCTGCTCCAGAATCCCACTGAAGACTTCTTCTCCCTGAGTCCCACAGGGTCTTCTCCTAGCTCCTCGACTCACATGAGTAGCTCTTCTTCACTTTAAGCTTCTTCAAGTATCCTCAGCAGCCTGGGATAAAGGCTGCTGGCCTTGCTCTTCTTCTGATCACTTGTGGTGAACAGGTCTTCTCATCTTGCTCGGGCTTTATCACCTTCTTCTAAGGATGCCCCGGCCTTCACTCTTCAACTACTGAATACTCAGACAACTGATATCTTTAACTTCAGTCTGGTCCAGTCTCACTTCAACTCTACTTCATGCACTGAGTGCATGGCCTTCTCAAATCTCTTCAAGATCTTCAAGTCTTGGACTCCTCAGATGCACACCACTGATTTAGCATTGTTCACGTGTGCACGTGCATGCATGCATGCATGCACTCCCCTTCTTCTCTTCTAGGTGCAGTAAACCCACAAAGGGTGTAATCAATTATAGCACACACCTTCTCACTTGTACTTCACACGTTTAGTTCCTTCTGATTACACACATAGAAGTGTGTTATACTTTGTGTGAATCTTCTTCTTCTTCTAAGTGTGTCTACTCCTCTTAGAGCACACACATAGGTTCGGCCTTCTTTGTCACTTGTTCATGTACACATAAATTGTTCTTTGTTTTGCACACACTTGACTTTGGACTCTTCCCTCTTCTTGTTGCACACCCTTAACCCGTAGGTTGTTCTTCAATTTTGTACACACAAAATGTGTCTTCACATGGTGCACACACAAGGTCACAACCCTCGGCCTCTTCAAATGCACACACGGCCAAGTGTGCTCTTCCTCTTCACTTAGCACACACAAATAATATTCTTTAATTTGTTCTTCAATGTGTGCACCCACATAAGGGCTACGGCCTTCCTTGTTCACTTTGCACACAAGGCACTAAAGGCCTCGGGTCTTCCTCTTGTTTTGCACACACACAAATGTGGTGGCCTTCCACTCCTTGCACACACACAAAGTGTTCTTCTCCACTTATTCACACACACCGCCCACGGGTGTTCTTGGTGTAGCAAGCACACAGGGTGCGAGGTGCAAGGGCCTCCTCCTCTTCTTTCCCACTATCGGGCAAGTCCTCAAGCACTTGAGTGCAAGGAGGCTCGGGTGCGCAAGTGCCACTGCCCAGAGGCGCGCAAGACCTCCTACCCGCGGGGCGCGCAAGTGCAACACCCGCGGGATCTTCCTCCTGCCGCGCAAGGGTGCGGGCAGAGAGGGAACAAGAGACTCGAGCGCGCAAATATGCGGCTCGGCTCCTTCCTGTCGCGCAAGAGAGGCGTGCAGGGGATCTTCGAAGCCTCGGGTGGCTCCGGAACCTTCAGCCGCGCAAGTTCTTTGTGCGGGGCTTCAAACCTTCGCGAGGCAGAGAGATGCGCTCACGGGACTTCAAAAATTCAGCGCATCAGCAAGCTTCTTTGGAGCCTTGGGCTCTTCTTTTATAGGCGAGGCAGAGCCTCGATCCATCCGCGTGTGATATCTTCAAATTCCCGAAGATTTCGGATCTTTAAGATTTTCTCCAAATCTTGTTTTCTCTTTTTATTTCACGCGGGTTCCTTCACCTTCGGCCTTCTCCACGTACATGAGTTTTAGAATGCATGCATGGCTCTGTTTAAGCCCATCTCATGCAAAACATCAACCCGGTGCCTCGGAAACTTCGTTTGCCTCGGCCAACATCGAATTCCCTCATTTGTTGCATGCACGTGTATTCTTGGGCATGATCCTATTCGTTATGGCCAGACGAGCGCGAGGGTGGCTTCACTTCGATCAGCGGTGGCCGGGAGCTCGAGAACGGGTGGTCGGATGGCCTCTGGTTCAGCGGCGTCGCGGGAGATGCCTCGGCCGAGCTCGAGGTTGAGGACGAAGCCGGGGCCGTCGGATCAGATCTTCAACGTCCTGGATTAGATCGCGGCGCCGCGGATGGATCGTGCGGCGCAGATCAAGCGCGCGATGGCTCGGACGGCCAGGATCTCTTCCGCGGGAAAATCCCGCGTCCCACATCGAAACGCCGGCCATTTGTCACGCGGTTTATCAAATAAGCGCTGCCGCCATATGCTCAGTTGAATCTCCTCCCTCCACGGTGCCGCCCCGCACCGTGTTCTCCCTGCGGGCGCGCTCTGCGCCCACTATGCTCCTGCGGGCGCGCTCCTAGCGCCCACTATGCTCTCGGGGGCTTACACACGGCCCCTGCCTCTGTGCTCCTCCGGGCGTGCCCCAGGCGCCCATGTGGTGTCCTTGGGTGCGCCCTGCCGCCCTGGCTCGCCCCACGGGTTCCCCCGGGCGTGGTGCCCTAGTGCCCATGCCTTGGGGTTGAACCCCCAAGGTGCCTCGGCTGGCCTAATTTTTTGGCAAAGGATAGAATAAAGACTTTGTATAAAAACCAGTTTCTCCTCCATATAAAATATGCCAATTGCCAAGTGCCACTTCTCTTCTTCTAAGCCATTCTTCCTCTTCTTTATTTCTTCTTCTTCATTAGAATTCATCATCCTTCTTCAACATATAATCATCATTTAAGAATGGAATTCTTGAAGGTTCTTCATCTTCAACCGAGATCTTGAATCACATAAACTTCTTCAATGTGCTTCATTGATCTAATCAGAGATCAATTGGATCTTCTTCTAATTCTCATGCACTAAGTGATAGTGCATGGACTTCTTCAGCTCACTTCATCCACTTAGGAGGTGTGGATGGATCATTTTCAACTCCTCATGCATTGTCACTACAATGCATGGTCTTCTAATCATGTTGTGACTTTGTATCCAGTTGATACAAGTTCTATGAACTTAAAGAGCAGCTCAGCAATCGTCAGATGTTATAGAGAATGTTTCAACCACATCTCCTATGTCACTTAGTGAATCTCCTAAGTGACATACATCTTAGTACCATGGCCATTCTCCTTCATCACCATCACCATCACATCCTTTGACATTCACATCTTGACTCCTTGACATCCATTCATTCCAGGACAACTTCATGCCTCATTGACAACAAATGCAACACAATGCACTTCAATCTCCCCCTTTGTATTTGTTGTCAATACACCACTTCAGCACATATGAATGGGTCAATATGTGTGCCAATATTTTCTCCCCCTTATTGGCAATCAAATGCAAAGGTGTGGTGTGGTTCACTTTCAAAAATCTCTTCCTCCCTTATAAAAGCATCTTCTTGAAAAACACTAGGAGAGGGATGATGTCACATGTTCTCTTTAGCAAAGAACCTTTAGTAAATCAACACTAAGTCTACTTGGGCTAACCCGGTGTAGAAAACAAGAGTGATGTAACCAAGGTACTCAATGCTGTCCAACATTCACAATACATGTGAGATCATGCTTAGGGGTTGAATTTTTAGATATTCAATGAATTGCTAAATCCTGCATATACTTCACAAAACTCATTAGAAAGTTCAGTGCAAAGATAAAGCTCCCCCTTTCATCCATTTGTCTTCAATCCATACTCCCCCTTAATTGACAAGATAAACTCAATTAAGAAACAAGGGATGAAAGTATGATTGGAATACCTTCACTTTTCTCAAGATGGTATTAATCTAAGAATGCCATCTTCTTCAGATTGGCTCCCCCTCAAGGGGTGCACTCCATTCAATCCAAACCATCCTCCAGATGAGAATGATCATCATCTTCAATTCCCTGCAATGTTAGCACATGTATATACCAAGATTATAAGGGAATAAGATGGAACCTCCTTGGTTCATCAATGTGAACAACAAGGTTGAGAAGATTCTCTCAACCGAGATGTCCCATTTTCACCAGTCTTCACACTTGCACATTTGATCTTCAGTGATGATTGTGCTGGTGTGGTTCTCAAAACATCTTCATGTGAAACCTTCTTCTTCCTTTTTGCTTTAGCAATTGCCAGAACTTCATCTTCAGCTCTCTGCAGATCTTTGGCAAGTTGCAACTGATTTGGCCATATGACTAGTAAGTCACTTGAAAGTGTGGCCTCAGTTCTGGAAGTTTCACATGGTTCCTTTGATGCTGTCAAGCTACCTGTCTTAGGCAACTTGTTTTCAATCAATCCCTTCTACATCTTCTGGATTGATTGTCTGTTTGAGTCCAGTCTGCCTCTATTGAATTTCATGGCTTCTTTACAAAGATCCATGATATGTCCTTTCTTTCCACAGTAGAAGCATGTTTTCTTGGTGGTCCTTCTGGATGCATCACCCTTCTTGGACTCAGACTCCAAGGACTTCTCTTCATTTCTAAAACACTTCTTGGGAGCATTTTCTACTTTCTTCTTGCTTCCCAAAGAATCTCTCTTAGCCAGGTTCTGTGATCTTTTCTTCTTTTGAGCTCTGGATACAGATGGAGATTGACATGTATCTATTTGACCACTTTTGCAAACATCCCAGATGTTGTCAAGTAATCCAAATCTATTTGCAGTAAACAGATGTCTCTGGACCTGTGGATGCTGCTTCCTTCCTTCTGGCTTGCTCCCCCTTGGCATGGGCTTCCTCTGTGCTTTGGCATTCAGTGGATTGTACCAACAATCCTTTGCACAATGCCCATACCTGTTACAACACCAGCATTGTCCCACGAATCTTGACCTCTTCAGTCCTTCTGATTGTAGGGTACTTTTCTTGACCTGTTGTGCTGTTTCAGGAGAGCTCTGCTTCTTTACTGTCTTCATCCATATTTGTTTGGATTCATTCTTCCATCCTGCACTTTTTGTGGAAACCCATTTAGAAACATGAGTACAAGATGGTATGGATGGTACCTTCTTTTTAGAAGTTGTTGCCCTTTTATTAGAGGATGTCTTTCTTTTAGAATCATCCTTCTCAAAGCTCACTTGAGTGGCAACATTTCTTCTTTTAGCTGACTGGGAGGATTCAACTTTGGGTGATTGCAGATTTTTCAATATCACCTCTAGTTCTAAGCATTTCATATTGAGGGAGTTCTTCTCATCCTCAATAGTTCTTAGCCTTCCTTCCCATTTCTCTTCCAGCCGCTTTATCTGGTCTTCATGCACCTTATTCATTTCAAGCAATGAGTTGTCAAGCTCCTTCACCCTTTTTACTTTGTCTTCAAGTTGAGCATCTTTAACAACCATTGATACTCTATGCCTCTTCTCCAGTGCATGGTAAACATCTTTGACTATTATCATAAAGAATTCTTTCTCAGAAAGGCTTCTTTGCAATTCTTCATCAGTGTCTTCAAATCTTTCATTGCAAAGGAAAATAGTTTCATCTTTAGCCTTCACCAGCTTTCTGAGAGTGTTGGTTATGCCAACCCTTTTTTCCAATTGGACTTCGAGAGAATTGGCTTCATCTTCTAGCTGTAATTTTTCTTCTTGAAGATCAAGGAGGCCTGTAGCTATACACATTGCAACTTTCTTGGGGACTCTCTTCTGAAGATATTTGATTGCATTTAGAAGATCATTGTTTCTTCCATCTTCATCACAGCTAGAGTAGGCTTCATCAGAAGAATGATAAAAGGAATTGTCATCTGATGTGACATTCACATTTCTTTCCATAGAAGGAGTTTCTCTGATTGCAACAACCTTCTTCCTCATCTTCTTTGCCTGTTTCTTCTTTCTATTTTTCTGAGTCTTGGCAGATATCTCCATTTGAGGCTGGTCACTCATTTCCTCAAATCTGCACTCCATAAAGACTCTCTTGGATCTTTTAGAGGTAACCTCCCTCTGATACCAATTGAAGTGCCCAGATCAGTGTGAATCACTGAGAGGGGGAGGGGGTGAATCAGTGATCCCTTAAAAGTTTTTACTATTTGATTCCTTATCAATTAAACCTCTATGGCTGGTTAAAGCCTCGATCCACTCTTCTTGTATCTCTCAACCTTTCCCGGATAATGCAGTAATGAAAAGGCACAGGACACAAGGATTTACAAGGTTTGGCACCAAAGGCCTACATCCTTGCCATGCTCTCTCAGCATGGATTCTCCATTATAACCTGTTAAAATTACAATGGTCGATACAGAGTCCCACTGTATCTCTCCTGAGTCCCACAGGAGGGTCTTTATACTGCGTCCCACAGTGTTACCAGAGTCCCACTGGCCTGCTCCAGAATCCCACTGAAGACTTCTTCTCCCTGAGTCCCACAGGGTCTTCTCCTGGCTCCTCGAGTCACACGAGTAGCTCTTCTTCACTTTAAGCTTCTTCAAGTATCCTCAGCAGCCTGGGATAAAGGCTGCTGGCCTTGCTCTTCTTCTGATCAATTGTGGTGAACAGGTCTTCTCATCTTGCTCGGGCTTTATCACCTTCTTCTAAGGATGCCCCGGCCTTCACTCTTCAACTACTGAATACTCAGACAACTGATATCTTTAACTTCAGTCTGGTCCAGTCTCACTTCAACTCTACTTCATGCACTGAGTGCATGGCCTTCTCAAAGCTCTTCAAGATCTTCAAGTCTTGGACTCCTCAGATGCACACCACTAATTTAGCACTGTTCACGTGTGCACATGCATGCATGCATGCATGCACTCCCCTTCTTCTCTTCTAGGTGCAGTAAACCCACAAAGGGTGTAATCAATTATAGCACACACCTTCTCACTTGTACTTCACACGTTTAGTTCCTTTTGATTACACACATAGAAGTGTGTTATACTTTGTGTGAATCTTCTTCTTCTTCTAAGTGTGTCTACTCCTCTTAGAGAACACACATAGGTTCGGCCTTCTTTGTCACTTGTTCATGTACACATAAATTGTTCTTTGTTTTGCACACACTTGACTTTGGCCTCTTCCCTCTTCTTGTTGCACACCCTTAACCCGTAGGTTGTTCTTCAATTTTGTACACACAAAATGTGTCTTCACTTGGTGCACACACAAGGTCACAACCCTCGGCCTCTTCAAATGCACACACGGCCAAGTGTGCTCTTCCTCTTCACTTAGCACACACAAATAATATTCTTTAATTTGTTCTTCAATGTGTGCACCCACATAAGGGCTACGACCTTCCTTGTTCACTTTGCACACAAGGCACTAAAGGCCTCGGGTCTTCCTCTTGTTTTGCACACACACAAATGTGGTGGCCTTCCACTCCTTGCACACACACAAAGTGTTCTTCTCCACTTATGCACACACACCGCCCACGGGTGTTCTTGATGTAGCAAGCACACAGGGTGCGAGGTGCAAGGGCCTCCTCCTCTTCTTTCCCACTATCGGGCAAGTCCTCAAGCACTTGAGTGCAAGGAGGCTCGGGTGCGCAAGTGCCACTGCCCAGAGGCGCGCAAGACCTCCTACCCGCGGGGCGCGCAAGTGAAACACCCGCGGGATCTTCCTCCTGCCGCGCAAGGGTGCGGGCAGAGAGGGAACAAGAGACTCGAGCGCGCAAATATGCGGCTCGGCTCCTTCCTGTCGCGCAAGAGAGTCGCGCAGGGGATCTTCGAAGCCTCGGGTGGCTCCGGAACCTTCAGCCGCGCAAGTTCTTTGCGCGGGGCTTCAAACCTTCGCGAGGCAGAGAGATGCGCTCATGGGACTTCAAAAATTCAGCGCATCAGCAAGCTTCTTTGGAGCCTTGGGCTCTTCTTTTATAGGCGAGGCAGAGCCTCGATCCATCCGCATGTGATATCTTCAAATTCCCGAAGATTTCGGATCTTTAAGATTTTCTCCAAATCTTGTTTTCTCTTTTTATTTCACGCGGGTTCCTTCACCTTCGGCCTTCTCCACGTACATGAGTTTTAGAACGCATGCATGGCTCTGTTTAAGCCCATCTCATGCAAAACATCAACCCGGTGCCTCGACAACTTCGTTTGCCTCGGCCAACATCGAATTCCCTCATTTGTTGCATGCACGTGTATTCTTGGGCATGATCCTGTTCGTTATGGCCAGACGAGCGCGAGGGTGGCTTCACTTCGATCAGCGGTGGCCGAGAGCTCGAGAACGGGTGGTCGGATGGCCTCTGGTTCAGCGACGTCGCGGGAGATGCCTCGGCCGAGCTCGAGGTTGAGGACGAAGCCGGGGCCGTCGGATCAGATCTTCAACTGTCTGGATTAGATCGCGGCGCCGCGGATGGATCGTGCGGCGCAGATCAAGCGCGCGATGGCTCGGACAGCCAGGATCTATTCCGCGGGAAAATCCCGCGTCCCACATCGAAACGCCGACCATTTGTCACGCGGTTTATCAAATAAGCGCTGCCGCCATATGCTCAGTTGAATCTCCTCCCTCCACGGTGCCGCCCCGCACCGTGTTCTCCCCGCGGGCGCGCTCTGCGCCCACTATGCTCCTGCGGGCGCGCTCCTAGCGCCCACTATGCTCTCGGGGGCTTACACACGGCCCCTGCCTCTGCGCTCCTCCGGGCGTGCCCCAGGCGCCCATGTGGTGTCCTTGGGTGCGCCCTGCCGCCCTGGCTCGCCCCACGGGTTCCCCCGGGCGTGGTGCCCTAGTGCCCATGCCTTGGGGTTGAACCCCCAAGGTGCCTCGGCTGGCCTAATTTTTTGGCAAAGGATAGAATAAAGACTTTGTATAAAAACCAGTTTCTCCTCCATATAAAATATGCCAATTGCCAAGTGCCACTTCTCTTCTTCTAAGCCATTCTTCCTCTTCTTTATTTCTTCTTCTTCATTAGAATTCATCATCCTTCATCAACATATAATCATCATTTAAGAATGGAATTCTTGAAGGTTCTTCATCTTCAACCGAGCTCTTGAATCACATAAACTTCTTCAATGTGCTTCATTGATCTAATCAGAGATCAATTGGATCTTCTTATAATTCTCATGCACTAAGTGATAGTGCATGGACTTCTTCAGCTCACTTCATCCACTTAGGAGGTGTGGATGGATCATTTTCAACTCCTCATGCATTGTCACTACAATGCATGGTATTCTAATCATGTTGTGACTTTTTATCCAGTTGATACAAGTTCTATGAACTTAAAGAGCAGCTCAGCAATCGTCAGATGTTATAGAGAATGTTTCAACCACATCTCCTATGTCACTTAGTGAATCTCCTAAGTGACATACATCTTAGTACCATGGCCATTCTCCTTCATCACCATCACCATCACATCCTTTGACATTCACATCTTGACTCCTTGACATCCATTCATTCCAGGACAACTTCATGCCTCATTGACAACAAATGCAACACAATGCACTTCAAAGAACTTATTCAATAATATGTTTTACCCTATGAAATTACATATAATAAATTACTAAATGGGTTAACCTTGGAGAATGGGGAGTATAGAGTTCTAGGTTATTCAACCCATTTTCCTATGATAATGCATCAAGAACCAAACCTTTTCACTAATGAGTGCCTAAAAGATTATATTTTTTGTTGGGATTTTGGTCAGATATTCGATCGATGTTGAATCTCATATATCTTCCAACCTTAATGGGGGTAGTTTATATAGAAACATTATATGTGGAAAGTTTATATGGAATGATATGTTTATGTGGAGCTTTAGTTTGTGAAATTGTTAGTTTGGGTGTGTCTTCTAGATAGAAATGGAAGTGCAAGGGTGGTCACTTTTTATCCAGAACGGTTTTAGGGGATTCACTAGGATAAAAATAGTTGTTTCTATTAGTGTATATGGCATGGTTATTGAAATCCAATCTATATAGAGGATACTAATACTTTTATCATTATGGATTGTTGGTCCATCTAAAGTGTTTCTGTGAGAGTATATCCCAAGGTATAAGGGTAGTATCTATATTCACCATGGGTTTGAAAGTTAATAATGATTTTCCAAGGGTGGTGGGATTAATACTCAGACCTAGAGGTATTTTTATGCAATAAAGACTAGGTGGATTAATGAGGCTATGTATTAACAAGAGGAATCTGATGTATGCTAGAAACTATTTAAGGTACACTGCTTATTTCAACTTATGTGGTGTTCAATTTATTTGTTATATGTTCAACTCATTCAACTATATATTCAAATATAGTTCACATGTTTGGATTATATTTGAAACATAATCGATACATTTTGGATCATTCCATTCTTTTTAGAAATAGGTTTAAATAATGTTTCAACTATCCCATGTGTCATGTTTTGATAGAAAAATATGAGGTGATACGGGACCTTTTAGTTAATGATTTTAACATCTTGTACTTGATTATAATAATGGATTAGTTGATCATTGTTAATGCATATATGTGTTGTTACCATCATTGGTTTTAGTTTTTATCATTTTATGTGGTCACTAATGTTTTTCTGGGTGAGTAAGACTGTAGACCGAGAAGGGTGAGGCATGTTGTTTCTTATGCTGGGATAATTTCATTACATTTATCAGAGATGTTTCTTGATGTAATTGTACACTGGTAGGGTATATATATTATAATAATGGTTTTTGTGGGTATCTTGAGGCCTTTTATGATTATTTCTCCATTCTACCTCCATATAAATAGATTTTGTTTAATATTGACCAACTCCCTATTATAATATCAATTTCTATGTAATCTTATTGAATAAAAACTCATGAGACAGTGAAACAAAAATTGCATCTTGGGGATCCTTAGTTTAATGGATTTATTCTTCAAAGAGTATCATCACACTCTTTTCTAATTCTATTTTCTACAAAATAATACGAAAGTATTTTAAATTTTGTGTATTATCTAAACATAAAAATGAATATATATAGAAAATAATATACTTACTGGGAATAATTATATCAGTTCCCATCTTAGAGGTGAATGTTGGTTTTCAATGATTGATCTTTGGTCACGATACCACTAGATGAGAGTGTTTAAATTTTATTTACCTAAGGCATTATTTAGGAGCCGGTATTTGAATTTCTTATTTTTTGATATACCATTAGGTTTCACTAATTATTCTATAATGTTTATGGATTTTGTGATATGGATCCTTCATCAGTTATTAGAATCATTCATTGTTGTGTTCATGGATGATATTTTGGTGTAATTCAAGATATATGAGAAGTATATTGAGCAATTTTATATCACTCTTCAGAACATGAAGGAACACCATCTATGTTGAAATATTTACAAATGTGATTTTGGGATTTGAGAATTTAAATTTTTAGGGTGTGTGATATCAAAGAGGGAAATATAAGTTGATCCTAAAATGATACATGCAGTTAGGTCCTGGGAGATGGCCAGAAATGTGTTTGATATCTAGAGTTTCTTGGGTCTATATAGTTAATATAGGCAGTTTGTTCAATATTAGTAACACCCCAAGGTTATAAAAATAAATTGAAATGCATGAAACTTTGTTTTAAGTATATATTTATATCTTTCATTTAAACATTATCTTCCCACTTCTATGTTTTGAATTTCAAAAAACGGTCATCTACAATTGTGACGAGTAAGTTATTTGTAGTCTATTAGAACCAACTTGATTTTGGTGAATAGTAATATGACCCTAATTAATAGTAAATTTTATTATTATTTTATTTTCTTAAGGATTTAAGATAACAACAACTTGATATATTTTTTAATGTATCAATATTGAGTAATAGATTTAAAATTGTTATTTGTGAATAAATTATTATTTTATTTATAATTTAAATTAATAACATTTAGAAAATTAGTTCCAAAAAATGGAAACCATTTTGGAATTATAAACATTGAGAAATGTTTTGGGTAATTTTTTGGGATTTTTCTGAAATTCTTGAATTTTTGATGAATAGTGAAATACGATAAAATACCGTTGATTCAAATTATTAGTTAAATAAACTATTTTTGACTTCATCACTGATGTAAGCCACTTGTTTCGAACTAACATACACATATTATTATTTTAGGTCACGTTAATAAATACTATTCATAGTCTTGATCAAAAATACTAAACTAGCGATTAAAATAATGTGAAACCCCTCCTCTCCTCCACTATAAATTCCACCCTCATTCCCCTCTTCCTCTCACACTTCTAAAGCCTTGAGAATTTTATATGATCTACCAAATCCCCTCCCTGAGTATCTTCCCCATGTCCTAGAGCTTCTCGTCTCACCCAAAGGCCCAAACCAATGGCTAAAACAGAAGTCCTTATAGAGGATCTCAAGGAGAAGAGATCAAGAGGTATGAGTACTCTTCCTTTTTCATGTGTTTTCTTTCCAATTCCTTTATTTTCATATGAACTCTTTCAATCCACTTATCTAGGAAGTATGAAATATATAGAATTTTATATATTTTGTATTTTATAATTTTCATGCAAAATATTCATCATCTTCCTTCCTCTCATCTCCCTCTAGTTCTAAAAATAAAAACACCATCCACGATGTGCCGATTTTCCTAAATCGTGGACGCTATGTTTGTAATATCCATTAAATCCTTAAAAACATTTCATAAAACGCTTTTAATATTTTAAAGATAATGAAAAATTTATTTTAAAACCTATTTTATGTTTTGGAATAATCTTCTATTCATGTAATGAAATTATATAATGATACAAGTTCACAATTATCGAGGAACCGCCGAAAATGATCTAAACAAACATCATTAATGTTTTAATTAATGATCCATCATCATATATGATAAAAAATTATTTATGGTATCATTATATATTATGGAAACATAGTAATACAATTTATTATATGTATGGAATTTCATTTCCATATGACAAGAAAATCAAATACAAACCAGCCATGTAAATCATGTAAAAAATGCACAAAAAACAATAGAAATGAACTAAATACTAATAATTAAAGGGTGGAATTATTTTATGAAATGATCATATAAGGTGTTATAAACATGATTATGTTTCTTTAAGATATTAATAACACACTTTTAACCATTATGAAATAGTATTAATCTATTTTGAAGCATAAAAACCCTGAGGTAAGGGAATTCTTAAACCAATTTTTATTCGTTGGGTTAAACCTCTAATTCATTATGTATGTGGTATTAAAATTGTTTCTGAGATTAATTTTTTTATATTCTGATTTATTATGTGTATATATAGTCTATATATATATATATTCCATCCACTTTATTAAGCCTCACTTCAATTATATAATATTTATAAGAGAAATTTCTTTTAAAATCCTCTTTCAAATTTCTATTTTATGAAATTAAAAATAATTGTTTTTTTTTAATTATTCATTTTATATGATTATGTTATGGTTCTGGGGAATTTTTTATGATGATGGGTGGTACCTATATGTCCCTTCAATTAATTGGATATGTGTATGTTCATGGTCATTCGTATGGTTTTTCCAAGTGTAACTACGATGGTTACACAATCTATAAGGTAGATGTGTGGGTTACAAATTATAAGGTAGCTGAGATGGTGAAATTATTTTTAAGTAATTACCCAAGATACATTTATTGTTCTATTTACTTTCATTATTTTTTGGGGGAATCTTGTTTCTCAAAAATTTAGTATATATGGGTGATAAGTAAGTCTTATTTTAAATGATTTCATGTGTTTACATGTATTCATTGACTAGTGTCTTATTTTCTTCTTTTTATATACCTTGCTGGGTTTTTTGTGGTCATCCCATGTTTCAAAATTATTTTCACAAGTTATATGGTTGTGTAAGAAAAATAAGGAATCTATGTTAAATGTTATAAATATTTTCAAGGAAATATTTTTTTATTTGGAATGTATTATATTTTGGAAGAAATAGACACTGTTTTTGGGGTATCTTATCTATATGAATGTGGAATGTTAAGTTTTAATTATATCCTAATTCTCAAAAAATCTAAATTTGAAAAGATCCTCAATATGAAAAAATGAGTTCTGTACCAAAATTCAGGATTATGTAATGTAAAAATGTTGGGTCTAACAGTTGTTATCTGAGGATGGTTTAGATAAATTTAGGGGTTGGGATGATGTTAGTAAAATACCATAAATGATTTTTACATTATGGTTAATTTGAAATGATATAGTGTTGAAAGATTACCATGTTGCTTCAACTAAGATATGTTTTTTAGAATGGTTTTCAAGAGAAGAAACAGGGAAGCTGAAGAGGAGAGGCACCGACAGAATGATTTCCTTTTGAATTTGTAGCCTAGATTGGTATGGATTGGAACTGAGAAGCTTGAGACCATAATTGATAAAATAAAATAGCTAATAAATGGTGGTGGAATCTATTCAAGAGAACAATAAGGGGTACCACAATATAACATGACGATAGTTGAACATTTTATGAGACAACACCCTCCTGCTTTCAATGGATCTTCTAACATAGTAGTGACTCAAAGATGGTTTATGTCCATGGTAATGATATTTCATGTTTTGGTCTATTCAGATAATAAAATTTTAGGTGTTTGAATTTATCATTTTAAAGATTAAGCTGATCAATGGTGGTCAATTGTAAAATATATCAGGGTTATAGAGGATGTTGATGCCATAGAGTGGGATGAATTTACAAGTCTTTTCCTTGAAGAATATTTCCCCAAGGTGGTATGATTTAAGATCGAAAATAAATTCATTGAATTGAAAGAAAAGAGGAATATTCAGCGGCTGTGTGCGAAGGAAACTTCACCCTACTAAAAATTAATACTCCAAATTTTATTCTATATCTTGATAGAAAAATAAACCGCATATACTCAATATTAAAGCCAAGGTATTCAAGTTCATTGGACCCCTGTGAATTTAAATATTATGAAAAACTTTCCAAATGTACTAAGAGGGTAGAGATGCAGTTTTCTGATGATCATGTGCACTTTTGAAACAAGGAGAAGAAGAGGTCCAGATGGCCAATGAAAGGTTAGAATCAACCAAATAAATCTGATGGTATGAAATTCCAATTTCTAGTTTGTGAAAAGGGATGAAAAAATCATCATGGGTAATGCCTTTCCAAAACTAGGAAGTGTTTTTGATCTGTTATGTTCGGACATATGGCTCGAGATTGTAATGAAAATAATCCTAAGATTAATCTTGATAAGAAAACTATAAAGTGTTTTAAATGTGGGGAGATGGGTCATTATGAAAATTCTTTCCCCAAGAGAGATCCAAATGATGAAAATAATATATAATATATACAGAAAGGTGTGGTGAGATCCTTTAAAACTACTTCAGTAGATGTCGGGCCATCTAATGATATTGTATCAAGTACAATATTTGTTTACTCATATTTTTCTAATGTTTTGTTCGATATGGTGTCTACACATTCCTTTATTTCTATGGAATTTTTATTAAATTGAAAATATCACCTCTAAAAATCGGACATGAAATTATTGTAGAAACTCCATGGGAAATATTATATATATGATTAATTATAGGAATATTTATATTGTTGTATGTGGAATGACTTTACCTGCCAACCTTTTTTTTCTGTTAGTAGAGTTTTATGTCATTCAGGGAATGGATTGTCTTTTTGTTAATCATGAAAATAGTGATTATCGAACTAATGAAGTTTCTTTTCAAAAATATTTTTAGTTTTTATAAAAGAAAAAACACATTAAATGGATAAAATATCAAGAAGATGAAAAACTATTGAAATATGGAAATGAATGGTATTGTATTCATATTTTTGAAAATAATGGAACTATATAGATTACTGATGTGCTAGTGGTAAATGAATACCATGATGTTTTTCCAGATGAGTTACTCAGTGTCATACCTTAATAGATGTCGAATTCCAAATTTACTAAGTTCCTGAATATAAGCCAATTTCAAAACACCATATCAGATGGTTCAAATAAAACTTCTTGAATTGAAAAATCATTTTCAAGATTTTCATAACAAAGGCCTCATTCATCGTATAACTTCACCATGGGGTGCTTCTATTTTGTTAGTTAAAAATAAATATGGTTCCATGATATTTTTCATTGATTATAGAGCTTTGAATAATAACACTATTTAAATCAAGTATCCTTTTCCACGTATAGATGACTTTTTTATAAGCTCTATGGGGCTCAGTATTTTTCCAAGATTGACATTAGATCCAGATACCATCAACTAAAGGTGAAAGTAGATAACTTCACAAAAATTGATTTTCGTACTAGATAAGAGAAATATGAGTTTGTTGTTGTGTCGTTTGGGTTAACTAATTCACCTTCTGTATTCATGGATTTTATGAATTGAAAATTCCATGAGTTCCTGGATGAGTTTGTAGTTTTTTTATTAATGAGATTGTATTATTTTTTAATAGTAAATAGGAGAATAAAAAATATCTAAGGGTTGTTTTTGGAACCTTAAAGGAAATGAAATAGTATAGAATATTTATCACGTGTAATTTTTGGTTGCAACAGATTTTTTTTCTTATGTACATTGTAAATAAGGATTTAATAATAGTAAATCCTTCCAAAACAAAAGTGGTTGATAAATTTCAACGGCCTAAAAATGTTACATAGATTCATAGTTTTATTATATTACCAGGTTACTACCGACAGTTTATTAAAAACATTACGTTGTTATCTAGACCTCTAACTAAGTTAATGCAAAAAGGGGTTAAATTTATTTATATAGAAGAATGTGATTTATGTTTGTAGAAACTGAAGAAGAAATTGGTCACTGCTCATGTTTTGGCCTTGCCTTTATGAAATGGTGAGTTTTTCATCTATGGTGATGATCCCTTGAAGGGACATGGTTGTGTTCTGATGCAGAATGATCTGGTAATTTTTTATGCTTCAAGATAACTAAAACATCATGAGTTATATTATCCCACACATGATTGAAAATTATAATCTATTGTATTTTCATTAAAAATATGATGGAATCATTTATACGGAGATAAATGTCAAATATATACTGACCATAAAAGCCTGAATTATATATTGACTTAAAATGAATTAAAAATGAGACTTAGAATATGGCTTGAACTGATAAGGGATTATTATTTCATGATCAATTACTATCCAAGAAAAGAAAACAAACTTGAGGATTCATTTATTCAAAAACATCATGAATAATTTTCCATGTTACATTTTAAACATGATCCCTTAATTATTGATTTGATAAATTTTAAATTAGAAGTTATTGGTACAAGAAATACCTCTGTTTTGTTTATGGGTTTAGTGCAATTATTGTTATTATAAAAAATTAAACAAGCGTAGATGGAATAATGTGAGCTACAAAAAAAGGTAGAATTGATTAAAATGGGAAAGTTTCTAGAATTTTACCTTGAAAAAAATTGTGTTTTAAGATTTGGTAAAAGGTTGTGTGTACATTGCAATTCTTGATTAAAGATATATTTTCTTATGAAGATCATAGTTCTATATTTGTAGTTAATCGTGGAAGTACTAAGATACATAAAGACCTTTGAGATTATTATTAGTGGGATGGAATGAAAAGAGATATTGTATATTTGACCATGAAATGTTTGACATGTCAACAGGTTAAAGCAGAATTGCAGTTATCGAAGGGGATGCTTAAGAAATTTCTAGTTCCAGAGTGGAAATTGGAGAATGTATCTATAGACATTATGGTTGGACTACCTAAGAATTTTCCAGGAAATAATGCAAAATTGGTTGTTGTTTATCGGCTAAAAAATCTACACATTTTCATTATATTCTTGATTAAATGTATTTAGATCAAAATTCTAAACTGTACCTCAAAGAGATTTTCAGGTTATATTGAGTTTCTCTTTCTATTGTATCTGACCGGGATCCCAGGTTCACTTATAACTTTTGGAAGGGCCTTCAGAAGTTTTTGGGAATAGGATTAAATTTCAGTACAACTTTTCATCCTCAGTTATATGGGTAGTCTGAATGAATGATTCGGACTTCAAAGGAAATGTTTTTTTTCTTATTCAATGGATTACCAAAAAAATTTGGTTCAAAGTATTTATTTACAAGAGTTTTCATATAAAATTATTTCTCATTACAGTATACATGTGGATCATTTTGAGGTATTGTACGGGAAGTGGTGTCGATGTCCAGTTTTATGTAATGAAGTCAGGGAAAGGAAGTTGATGGGACCATAATTATTAGATGAAGTTGTTGAGATACTAAGATGATCCATTGACACTTGCAGACAGCTCAAAGAAGATAGAAAATTTATGTAGACAACATGAGGAAATAAATTACTTTTGAGGTTGGTGATCATTATTTCTTATAATTACACCATGGAGGAGTTTAATTTGTTTTGGTAGGAAAAGAAAGATAAGTCCACAGTTCATTGGACCTTATAAAATCATAGAGAAAGATGGACCAGTCACCTACTGAGTATATTTGCCTTGGAATTTATCTCAGGTACATAATATTTTTCATGTTTCGATGTTGAGAGAGTATGTTCCAGATTCATATCATGTTTTGAGCCTAGAATGAGTTCAATTAGAAGATAACCTTTCTGATGAAGAGAATATAGTTTAGATTTTGGATCAAAGAGGAAAAGTATTATAGAAAAAGGTAATCCATAAGGTAATGGTCTTTTTGAGAAACCACATGGTTGAAGAAGCAACATGGAATAGGAAAATGTTATGAGGGAAACATACCCTCACTTGTTGAATATGTAAATAAAATTAAGAGAGTGAAATTTATAGAAGGTGGGGATAATGTAACACCCCAAGGTATTAAAATTAAAATGAAATGAATGAAACTTTGTTTTTAGTAGATATTTATAACTATCCTTTATACAAATTTTTTTTACTTCTATGTTTTGAATTTCAAAAAACGGTCAACTACAATTGTGATGTGTATGTAATTTGTAGTCTCATGGAACCGATTTGAATATTAGTGAATAGTAATATACCCCTATGAATAGGAATATTAATAGTAATATGACCCTAATGAATAGTAAATTATATTATTATTTTATTTTCTTAAGGATTTATGATAATGACAACTTGATTTATTTTTCTAGGTGTTAAAAATGAGTTTTAGATATAAAATCATTATTTTTGAATAAATTATAGATTTATCTAAAAATTAAAATAATAATATCTAAATTTTTATTTTCAAAAAATGGAGTTTGTTTTTAAATTCTACATATTGAAAAATCATTATTGTGAATATTTGGGAATTTTTTGAGATTCTTGAATTTTTTATGATTAGTGAAATATGATAAAATATCACATATTCAAATTATCAATTAAATAGATTATTTTTTACATCATAGATTATGTAATCCCATTTGGTTAGAACTTAAATGAAATTATTAATATTTTTGGTCACATGTATCAATACTATTCACAATCTTGATTAAAAATATTAAACTAATGATTAACATAATATAAAATCCCTCCTCTCCTCCCCTATAAATAACACCCTCATTGCCCTCTTCCTCTCACAACTCTGATGGCTTGGGAATTATCTATGTTCTACCGAATCCCCTCCACATGGTTCTTCCCCACGTCTTAGATCTTCTGGACTCACTAAATGGCCAAAACCAAAGTACTTAAAGAGTATTTGAAGGAGAATAGGTCAAGAGGTATGAATCCTCTTCCTTTTTCAAGTGTTTTCATTCCAATTCATTTCTTTTCTTATAATCTCTTTTCCTCCACATATCCAGGAGGTTTGAAATCTCTAGAATATTATATATTCTTTATTTTATCATGTTCACATAAAATATTCATCATCTTCTTTCCTCTCCTCTCCCTCTAGTTCTAAAAATTAAAAACATTGTCCACGATTTGCCGATTTTCCAAAATCGTAGACGATTTGTTTGAAATATCCATTACATCCTTCAAAAATGATAATAAAACCATTTTAATGGTTGAAATAGAAATTAAGAATTATTTTTAACCTATTTTATCTTCATTAATGAACATATATTCTTGGTATTAAATTATATAATTAAATACATTCATAATTATCAGGGAACCGCCAAAAATGATCTAAACGAACATCATTAATGTTTTATATAATGATCCATCATTATATATGATAAAAAATGATTTATGTTATAATTATATATCCTAAAAACATATCAATTCCATTTAATTCCACTTTTATAATTTCATTTTCATACGACAAGAAAATGAAATACAAACTAACAATGGAAATCATGTAATGAACACACCAAAAACAATGGAAGGAACAAAATACTTATAATTAAATGGTGAGATGTTGTTAATAAATGATCATATAAGGTGTCATAAACATGAATATTTTTCCTTAATTTATTAATAAAACCCTTTTAACCATTATACATGAAGTTTAAACAAGATTTAAGTGATACAAATTCATAGTTGGTGAATTCATAACCCAATTTCCATTTTTTGGTTAACCTTCAAATTCATTATTTATGGGGTATTAAAATTGTTTGTGAGAATAATTTTTTTTATATTATGTTGAATTATGTGTATTTATAGTGTATAAACATATTCCATCAACTCTATTAAGGGTCACTACAATTATATGATCTTTATAAGGTACTTTTCTTTTAAAATCCTCTTTTAAAATTCTATTTTATGAAATTGAAAAGAAATGTTTATATTCTTTTATTCATGTTGTATGATTTTTTCATGGATATTTATAATTTATTATTATAAATTTAGGTACCTATATCTCCCTCCAATTCAATTTTTATGTGTTATTTGGAGGTCGGTTGTATGGTTACTCCAAGCATAACTATGATGGTTACTCAAATTGTAAGGTAGTTGTGAGGGTTACAAATCATAATGTAGTTGGGAGGGTTACAAGATTATTTAATTGATTCCCCAAGATACCTTTATGGTTATATTTATGTTTATTTTGTTTTTTTGGGAGTCTCGTGTTTCACAAAGTATGTATATATGGGCGAAAAGTATGATTTTTTTAAAATTCTTTCATTCGTTTAGAAGTATTCATGGAATAATGTTTTATTTTCTTTTTTTTATATTCCTTACTAAGCTTTTTGGGCTCATCCAATGTTTTTAAAATCATTTTCACGTTTTATAAGGTTTTGTAATACAAAGAAGTAATCTAAGTTAAATGTTGTAATTATTTTTCAAGGAAATCATTTTTTATTTGAAAATTATTATATTTTGGACTAAATAGATACTGTTTATGTGGCAAATTCCCTATATGAATATGGAATGTTATATATGTATTATATCTCAATTCCATATAAATCAAAACATTAAAGGATCCTCAATATGAAATAAAGTGATTTCATGACTAAAAGTAATGATTATGTAATGTAATATGGCCAGGTCCTTACATGATTCCTCAAAAATCACATCATAGATTATAGATTTAACTTATAAGGGTGTATAATTTTAATGGAATAAAAAAAATCATCGATATTTTTCGGAGGTAAATTATATATTTAAAACAAAATATGTTTTGATTTTTCTATAATAGATTTTGAGTTACGATTTTTTCTATAATCATCCGGGTATGGGTTTTTGATGTGTCTTAATGCAGGGGAACCATGTGGTGTCATATTTCTCACTCAAGTTACACCGTCATTATCAGAACTACCCTTCCCATTATCATGGGGTAGAAACAGTTATGGTTTCATGCAAAATGTGTTGTCTCTATCTATTTTGGGATCATTTTACATTATATTTTGATTATAAGATGTTGAGAAGTATTATAGCATATAGGGAAATGAACTTCGAATAGAGATGCTGGGTAGAGTATCTTTATAATTTTAATTTATATACTTTTTACAATAATATTAAATGGAATGTGGTTGTTAATTCATTGATCATAAAATTAATAACAAAATATATGAAGTAATTTGTCGAGGATTTTCCTATAATGATATTGTTTACTGAGATAAGATTGGGAATGGAAGAGGTTAGGGGAAATGTATTATTAGAATCGATGAATGTTTAATTTTATTTTTATGAGAATGTTATAAATGATCAAGTGATATAAAATAAGTTTCAATGAATTAATGAAAGCCTTTATGGTGATTAGACCTCATGTGAGTGGTCTAAGTCTCATATTAGAGATTTATTATTCAATAATAGGTTGGTCATTTTGTTTTTAATAAGGAAAGATTTAATGTTTAGTGGAAACAAGTCATGTTTTTCAAAAAAAACCTAGGACCCTAAGATGTATCCTTAAGTGAGATATCTGTATTGGTGTCCTGAGATGTAGAGACTCGAAGCATGACGTACATGAATATTACATTACTTTTTCGGAATACTTAATACATAAGAAAAACAAACACACAAGGACTGTAATAGTTTAGTGTCTTTGGAAACTTGGAATATAATATTCTAATCGTGGTGAAAGATCTTCAACATCTCCCATAAAGATCTTCCTTTTTTTACCTAAAACCTTTCTTTATATCCTGGGGAAAAGAAAACATAAAAGGGTGATCTCAAATGCTCAGTAAGGATAAACAAAAGAAATCTCAATCACATCATTTTCATAAGAACATAACATTTTGGAAATCTTAACCTGCAAAAGAGAGCATAATTTCATAACATGGGATAAATCATAGTAGTGAAATGAAATCCAAATAATCATAACTTAAAACATGAAACTTTGTGGAATACACACATAATCATAGAGAATCATATCTTATTAGTCAAGACTCATTGCCAAGACTATCTTAGTGGACAAAGTCCATTTCTGAACCGAGTCACCCTCGTTTCAATCATGTTTCTCTGAACCGGTATAACCTACCGTTCCAGCCATGTCTATCTCATGAGATATAAAATCTTTACCCAATGCATTGTATATAGATATAGGTCCCACCCATCTCATAATGATACCATTCTTATGTGTGACACAAAATCATAAACCATACATCATAGCATAACCCATATAATAAAAAATGGGAATCTTAAACATCGTGACATCATAAAACAATTCATATAAGATAAGTAATTCATAAAAATATAATTCCATCACAACATAATCAAATCAATGTAATAATAGGGATAAAAACAGAACCCTTTATTATCTTAGATGGAAAATAATTTTGATAAAACACTTGAACTCCATTCTTGAGGAAAATATCATTTCTACTTCAAAAACACTTTTCATTTCTTAACATGTCATAAAATTATAACTAAAAGAATTTGATTAAAAATAAAATTGAAAACTTATAAGAGAAGCTTCTTTGAATTAATGTTTTAAAAATCCATTCATGCCGTATAAGTTAAAAAAACATTCTTCTCATACTTTTGTCGGAAAAGTCAAAAGAAGTACCTCGTACGAAAAATGACAAAAGATTCCTTTCAAATCTTTTACTAAAAACTCACCGAAGGGTAAAATAGAATTTAAACAATTGTAGGTGAATGGAAATAATATTACATATTGAGGAAACATGGATGTGGATGATAAAATACACCCTAGTAAATGACAAAGTATAAACAATCTCAGATAAAAATGAGATTTTGATATTTTCTCTTACCTTTGGTCCGATATGCTTTGTACGTGTCTGAACGTCCTGTATAATGATTTAAATAAAGTTATTGACTTATTACAGAATCATACTTATTTTTATAATATCATATATGGTCATATTCTTAGCTTATTATTAGTAATATTTCATTACTACTTGTTATTCGGGTGTTTATTACTTTTTGTTCTTAGGCGTGTTTTGTCGAATAAATTCTTATTCTTCTCTTTAGGTTATAGATACCTAATTTCTAGAATGGTATTAGTGTAATATATATCATATTAATTCATTCAATTCATTTATATAATCAATATGAAATTAAGATTATGTAGAACGAGTCACATCACATCGTGGAGACAGTATTCCGTACGTACGCACGAGTGATGATATCATTCCTATGATCGTGGAATAGTACTGGAGTGTATGTATACTATTTAAGAATCAATATAACTTTATAATAGTCATATATAGTCATTATTTACACCATTATACCCATCCATGTAAAGTGGTGGTGGAAAATAGATTACACCACGGCGTGGAGACGGTATTCCGTACGTACGCTCGCAAGGTGATTTCGTTTTCCGTAGGATGGATAGATGGTGAAATAGGGTTGTTTCGTACTTATAATAACATATCAGTATATGAGTGATACTGATGTTATTACATCATAATAAAACATCTAAATAAGAATAATTGGAAGAAGAAATAAAGATGAAAGAATCAGTAATGGACATTACCTATTCTTTGAAGCGCCTCTTTGAGATCTCCTTTTAGGGAACTACAATTGGTCTTTGAGGAAGACAAGAACCTATAGGACGTTTCTAGGGAAGTGGAGAAGATAATTTGGTAGGGTTTGGCCGAGATTTATGGCTCAAATTGGTGTGAGGAGGAGAGGGAGGAGGTTCCCTTTTATAAGGGAGGAGAGGGGCACCTTTGGAATAACTAAAAATATTATTTTATTATAAAGTCATGTTCGGTTTTAAATATCTCCAAATTGATTTATTTCGAAGATAAGGTGGGTATGGGTCTAAATCCTCTCATCCAATAGAATTTAGACAAGTTTAGGTCATTATATTAACCTTATCTTTTAGTTTCAACTCTTAGTTAATTAGATTGACATTTACCATGTCACTTTGTATTGTTATATTATATAGTTAATAAACATACCATATACATCCCAGCGACCCCCAAGTTGTGTTTTATTAATATATATAACATTATATAAGTCATTTGGCCGAACCATAGTTTTTTAGGAATAAAATAACAATTAATAATATAATATTTGTTTTAAAAACTATTTTATGTCAATTTTGACACTATTAAATAGTTTATTTTATTGAAACTCATAACAGAATTATTACTTCTACAAAAGTTAATTAAATTAATCCTAACATGTCATATTAACCTATAAAATTAGTTTAATTCATAAAAAGTCTAAAATTATACTTATTTAGGTATTTATAATATCAATTATGTCAGTATTTCATTAATAAGATAATTACTGCATCATCATTGTGTTATAAATAAATTAAATTATTTAATGTCTAAAAATCACAAATAAAATACCATTATGTAGGAAATATTTTTATATTTCTAATGAATATTTATAGTCTAATTTATCTTATATATAACCCCATATTAAAAATGATTTACTTATTAAACATTGATTTTAACTATTTTAACCGTTCTTTAAATAAATTAATAATAAATGTCCTAATCTAATCCAAGTGGACCTAAATTGTCATATTTTATTCCTAAGGCTGTTTAAGGTCGAATTACACTTGTCCAATAGAATTAGTACATGTGTTAGGGTAATAATAATATCATTTTTACCCTTAATTACCCTATTTAATTTTTAATCGTGGTAAAAAAAATAAAAAGTTTCTATTCACCAAAAATTATTTTCATCTCATTGAACCACATTTTAGTCCTTGATATTAACTGTGTATCTCGGATTTTTTAAATTTCACTCACAGAAGCGGTAAAATTAAGTTTTATGAAAAATTCAGTTTTTTAACTACCACTTTGTGGTTTCATTATTCATCAAAAAATGAAAGTTTCCAGAAAAATACCAAAAATTAGGAATAAGATATATTTGATAGTAAGAATTAAAAAATGATGTCTATTTTATCAAATTCAGAACATATCAGTTGCATTAATTAATTTAAAAATTAGTTCCCCTCGTCAAAACAAATAGCGTGTTTTTAAGAGATAATAACTATCAAAAGATTGACATTTGTTTATAACTGGTTTAAATGTGAAGTTACATCCAATTACCAACATTGTATTAAATTGTAAAAATATATTCTAAATATACTTTAAAAACCACTCAAATTAATAATTTATCACTATTAATTATTTCTATTAAAAAGTTCTTTTTAATTAAAATTTAGTAATTTTCACTATTCATCAGAATATTAAAGTTATCCGAAAAGTACCAAAATTTCACCCAATGCTAATTTCGATATTCCGAATCCAAAAATGAAGTCCATTTTGAAAAATAAAATTTAAAAAATTTCAAAAAGTGGTTATTTCTATTTATAATGGCTATTTTTAATAATATTTTAATAGTATATCGTTGTTTAGTGAAACTCGGTATTGCGTACTACACACGCTATCGAGGAAGGTTGTGATTGCATGTAATGCAAGTCAAGTCAAGGATACTTAATGACCAAGATCCTTTTAGTGTAGCGTACAACACGGGACATTAATGAACTTAAAAAGAATATTTTTTTATAAAATCTCGGGCTGTTACATTCTACCGCTCTTAAAATGAATTTCGCCCTCGAAATTCATCGGGGTTATAAATGGTTTACCACTCGAAAGTTTCTTTAATAAAAACCCACATCATAAAAAGGAATACCAAAACTTGGCTTTAAAAACTAAAGTATGAAATGTAACGATTACCCAAATAAACTAATCACTGGGTTTCCACATAGGTGAAAATATGGATATGGAAGAGAAATCTAACCATCATGTTCTGATGGAGAGTGGTAGAGAACATGGCTATGGAAAATCCAGAAATCAAAAAGCTATAAATTTGTGACAATATAAGGTACCATCTGATTCATCAGATATAAGAGCACTAGGACAACATTTTTGGTTTTCAAGATCATTTCCCTAAAGTTGATGAAATTGGAATTAGAAGAAATACTTTCGTGATTTTGGTATAGTCTCACCTTTTGTCATTCTTTGGACAATTTCCACTTCATCTCTTAAAGAAATGAAGTTGAATTTGTAATTCGTGATGTGTTAGCAGATCATGTGATAGAATGATGGGTCATTCCATCTGTCTCAAGCAAAAGGTTAAAAAAGTTATCAAAAAATACATAAGTCCATCTATAGTGAGATTAATCATTTATAGTTCCTAAAATGGACTTATACTTCATATATCATACTGATTAATATAATAAAACTAGTTTCTACTAAACAGGGACTTCCTGTAGGATAGTGGTAGGCAAAAAAGGCCAGTCGCACTTCGGTTGTGGGTTCGATTCCCACAGCCTTGTCCGACGTGATGGGATGTCGCCCGTCCTGTAGGTTGTCCTTTTTCTAAAACTACATTACAATAACATCACATAAATAATATCAAAAAAAGTTCTATCCTTAAACAATACTAACTTATGGTTAACATAATCCATTCCAATCTTTAGGATTATCTAAAATACATCGGTCCAAGCTCATAGTAAAAAGATAACGATAACTTGAAATGTCGTCAACCAAGCATGTGAATACCATCATTTATCCCCCATATATCTTGTTTGTCACATTCCAATCATGTGAATACCTTAATGATGTATTCTCTTGAAAAATGAATACCCATTAAACCTCAGTAAAAACATGAATGCTATCAAAAGTTAACTCTTTCCACATACCAAAATCCAAAAATTCTATATACTCAAACCATGATATAACATTCTCCATATATCAGTCATGAGCTCATGAATACTATCAAACATTTAATTTTCTCCTTATCCCTTCATTATGCGCATATCATCTACATTCCAAAAATATCTAAATAACCTTTCATGGATACTCGTAACATTAATCATACACTTTCAAAACTCAAGGAAAGACAACAGGGTAAAAATCCGTAGATGTCTCTTTATTCCATAGTACCATGATATTACTTATACAACATTACACATGATAAAAATGTAATCATTCTAATACATTCTTAAACCATTGACCGAGCTTCAACAATTCTTTCATCTCACATATCATTTGTAGTCTCTTCATCATCATCCACATAAATACTACCCATAAGACCATACTGATTCTCTTCATGAGACTTTCCCTTAGGGAATTGGTTTGCATAATGCCCGTACATTCCACATTTAAAACATTTAACCATTGTTGATGTCATAGCAATACCATTATCCTTATCCCTGGTGTTAACTGAACCTTTTCCATTGCACTTACTGGCTTTGTGTCCTTCTTTTCCACACCCAAACCATCTTCCAGTTCCTTTGAAACATTCTGCTTGATGCCCCTTCCCACATGATTTACATAGGGGAAATTGAACTTTATTTCCTCTATGATCATCATGAAACTCCATCTTTCTCTTATTATCCAAGTCAGGAAACTTACCAAATTTTACTTTATTGATCATATTATGAGATTGCTGATGCGGCATAATAATGATGTTTGGACTTCCAAATCCCATTTCATTTGGTTTCTCATGAAGAATATCATTCCATTGTCCATCATATCCTCCATTATCGTGAATCATCTTATTTCCAGCCATTTTCTAAAACCCAAAAAGAATAGTGTGAGAGTAAAAAATAATAATAAAGGGGGAGTAACTTCAATATCTAACATCTTTGGTTTAATCTAATATCATTACCATAGTTCTAGGACTATATCATATATTTATACTTATCCTTAGGGACATCCCTATACATACCTTAGAAATATCTCTAGGGTTCTCACTAACGTTTTCGCATCCTAGTTTCCAAAGGTTGACTAAAATTTTCCTCTGATACCAACTATAGAGACCCGAAGGTTGAAGTACCTGAATATTACATTACTTTTGCGGAATACTTAATACATAAGAAAAACAGACACACAAGGACTGTAATAGTTTAGTGTCTTTGGAAACTCGGAATATAATCTTCTAATCGTGGTGAAAGATCTTCAATATCACCCATAATGATCTTCCTTTTTTTACCTAAAACCTTTATTTATATCCTGGGGAAAAGAAAACATAAAAGGGTGAGCTCAAATGCTCAGTAAGGGTAAACAAAAGAAATATCAATCACATCATTTTCATAAGAACATAACATTTTGGAAATCATAACCAGCAAAAGAGAGCATAATTTCATAACATGGGATAAATCATAGTAGTGAAATGAAATCCCAATAATCATAACATTAAACATGAAACTTTATGGAATACACACATAATCATAGAGAATCATATCTTATTAGTCAGGACTCATTGCCAAGACTATCTTAGTGGACAAAGTCCATTTCTGAACCGAGTCACCCCCATTTCAGTCCTATTTCACTGAACCGGTATAACCTACCATTCCAGCCATGTCTATCTCATGAGATATAAAATCTTTACCCAATGAATTGGAGGGATATATAGGTCCCACCCATCTCATAATGATACCATTCTTATGAGTGCCACAAAAACATAAACCATACATCATAGCATAACCCATGTAATAAAAAATGGGAATCTTAAACATCGTGACATCATAAAACAATTCATATAAGATAAGGAATTCATAAAAATATAATTCCATCACAACATAATCAAATCAATGTAATAATAGAGATAAAAACAGAACCCTTTATTATCTTAGATGGAAAATAATTTTGATAAAACACTTGAACTCCATTCTTGAGGAAAATATCATTTCTACTTCAAAAACACTTTTCATTTCTTAACATGTCATAAAATTATAACTAAAAGAAGTTGATTAAAAATAAAATTGAAAACATATAAGGAAATCTTCTTTGAAATAATGTTTTAAAAACCCATTCATGCTGTATAAGTTAAAAAAACATTCTTCTCGTACTTTTGTCGGAAAAGTCAAAAGAAGTACCTCGTATGAAAAATGACAAAAGATTCCTTCCATATCATTTACTAAAAACTCACCGAAGGGTAAAATTGGATTTAAAGAATTGTAGGTGAATGGAAATAATATTACATATTGAGGAAACTTGGATGTGGATGATAAAATAAACCCCAGTAAATGCCAAAGTATAAACAATCTCAGATAAAAATGAGATTGTGATATTTTCCCTTACCATTGGTCTGATATGGTTTGTACGTGTCCGAAACTTCTGTATAATGATTTAAATAATATTATTGACTTATTACAGAATCATACTTATTTTTATGATATCATATATGGTCATATTCTTAGCTTATTATTAGTAATATTTCATTACTACTTGTGATTCAGGTGTTTATTACTTTTTGTTCTTATGCGTGTTTTGTCGAATAAATTCTTATTATTCTCTTTAGGTTATAGATACCTCATTTGAAGAATTTTATTAGTGTAATATATATCATATTCATTCATTCAATTCATTTATATAATCATTATGAAATGAAGATCATGTAGAACGAGTCGCATCACATCGTGGAGAAAGTATTCCGTACGTACGCACGAGTGATGATATCGTTCCTATGATCGTGGAATTGTATTGGAGTGTATGTATACTATTTCAGAATCAAAATCACTTCATAATAGTCATATATAGTAATTATTTACACCATTATACCCATCCAAGTAAGGCGGTGGTGGAAAATAGATTTCACCACGGCGTGGAGACGGTATTCCGTACGTACGCACGCGCGGTGATTTCATTTTCCGTAGGATGGATAGATGGTGAAATAGTGTTGTTTCATACTTATAATAACATATCAGTATATTAGTGATACTTATGTTATTACATCATAATGAAACATCTAAAGAAGAATAAGTGTAAGAAGAAATAAAGATGAAAGAATCGGTAACGGACATTACCTCTTCTTTGAAGCGCCTCTTTGAGATCTCCTTTTAGGGCATTAAAATTGGTCTTTGAGGAATACCAGAACCTCTAGGATGTTTCTAGGGAGGTGGAGAGGATAATTTGGCAGGGGTTGGCCGAGATTTATGGCTCAAATTGGTGTGAGGAGGAGAGGGAGGAGGTGCCCTTTTATAAGGGAGGAGAGGGGCACCTTTGGAATAACTAAAAATATTATTTTATTATAAAGTCAATTTCGGTTATAAATAGCTCCAAATTGAGTTATTTCTAAGATAAGGTGGGGATGGGTCGAAATAATCTCATCCAATAGAATTTAGACAAGTTTAGGCCATTATATTAACTTTATCTTTTAGTTTTAATTCTTAGTTAATTAGATTGAAATTTACCATGTCACTTTGTAATTTTATATTATATAGTTAATAAACATACCATATACATCCAAGTGACTCCCAAGTTGTGTTTTATTAATATATATAACCTTATATATATCATTTGTCTGAACATTAGATTTTTAGGAATAAAATAACAATTAATATTATAATATTTGTTTTAAAAACTATTTTATGTCAATTTTGACACTATTCAAGAGTTGATTTTTTTGAAACTCATAACAGAATGATTACTTCGAAAAAAGTTAATTAACATAATTATAACATGTCATATTAACCTAGAAAATTAGTTTAATTCATAAAAAGTCTCAAATTATACTTATTTAGGTATTTATAATATCAGTTATGTCAGTATTTCATTAATAAGATAATTACTGCATCATCTTTGTGTTATAAATAAATTAAATTATTTAGTGTCCAAAAATTACAAATAAACTACCATTATGTATTAAATCATTTTATCATTATAATGAATATTTATAGTCGAATTTATCTTATGTATAAGCCCATATTAAAAATTATTTACTTATTAAACATTGATTTTAACTATTTTAACCCTTCTTTAAATAAATTAACAATAAATGTCCTAATCTAATCCAAGTGGGCCTAAATGGTCATATTTAATTCCCAAGGTTGTTTTTGGTCAAATTACATTTGTCCAATATAATTAAGACATGTGTTAGGGTAATAATAATATCAATTTTACACTTAATTACCCTATTTACTTTTAATTGTGGTAAAAAAAAGTAAAAAGTTACTATTCACAAAAAATTATTTTCATATCATTGAACCACATTTTAGTCATTGATATTAACTGTGCCTCTCGGATTTTCAAAATTCCACTCACAGAAGAGGTAAAATTATGTTTTATGAAAAATTCAGTTTTTAAACTACCACTTAGTGATTTCACTATTCATCAAAAAATGATAGTTTCCAAAAAAATACCAAAAATTAGTCCTAAGATATATTTGATTTTAAGAATTCAAAAATGATTTATATTTTATGAAATTCATAACATATCAGTTTCAGTAATTAATTTAAAAATTATTTCCCCTCGTCAAAACAAATAGCGTGTTTTTAAGAGATAATAACATTCAAAATATTGACACTTGTTTATTACTAGTTTAAATGTGAAGCTACATCCAATGACCAACATTGTATTAAATTGTAAAGATATATTCTAAATATACTTTAAAACCACTCAAATTAATAATTTATCACTATTAATTATTTCTATTAAAAAATTTCTTTTTAATTAAAATTTAGTAATTTTCACTATTCATTAGAATATGAAAGTTATCCGAAAAGTACCAAAATTTCACCCTAAGATAATTTCGATATTCCGAATCCAAAAATGAAGTCCATTTTGAAAAATAAAATTTAAAAATTTTCAAAAAGTGGTTATTACTATTCATAATGGCTAGTTTTAATAATATTTTAATATCATATCGTTGTTTAGTGAAACTCGGTATTGCGTAATGCACACGCTATCGAGGAAGGTCCCGATTGCGTGTAATGCAAGGAAAGTCAAGGATGCATGTTGAGCAATCTCCTTTTGGTGTAGCATACAACACAATACATTAATGAAATTAAGAAGAATATTTTATTATAAAATCTCCGGTTGTTACATTCTACCCCCCTTAAAATGAATTTCTCCCTCAAAATTCATCGGGGTTATAAATGGTTTACTACTCGAAAGTTCCTTTAATAGAAACCCACATTGTAAAAAGGAATACCAAAACATGGCTTTAAAAACTAAAGTATGAAATGTAACGATTACCCAAATAAACTAATCACTGGGTTTCCACATAGGTGAAAATATGGATATGGAAGAGAAATCTAACCATCATGTTCTGATGGAGAGTGGTAGAGAATATGGCTATGGAAAAGCCAGCTATCACAAAGCCATAAATTTGTGACGATCTAAGGTACCATCTGATTCATCAGATATAAGAGCACTAGGAAAACTTTTTTGGGTTTCAAGATCATTTCCCTAAAGTTGATGAAATTGGAATTAGAAGAAATACTTTCGTGATTTTGGTATAGTCTCACCGTTTGTCGTTATTTTGAAAATTTCCACTTCATCTCTTAAAGAAATTAAGTTGAATTTGTCATTTGTGATGTCTTAGCAGATCATGTGATAGAATGATGGGTCATTCCATCTGTTTCAAACAAAAGGTTAGAAAAGTTATCAAAAAATACATAAGTCCATCTATAGTGAGATTAATCATATATAGGTCCTAAAATGGACTTATACTTCATATATCATACTGCTTAATACAATAAAACTAGTTTCTACTAAACAGGGACTTCCTATAGGCCAGTGGTAGGCGATAAGGGCCAGTCGCACTTCGGTTGTGGGTTCGATTCCCACAGCCTTGTCCGACGCGATGGGCTGTCGCCCGTCCTGCAGGTTGTCCTTTTTCTAAAACTACATTACAATAACATCACTTAAATAATATCAAAAAAATTTCTATCCTTAAACAATACTAACTTATGGTTAACATAATCCATTCCAATCTTTAGGCTTATCTAAAATACTTCGGTCCAAGCTCATAGTATAAAGAAAATGATAACTTGAAATGTCGTCAACCAAGTATGTAAATACCATAATTTATCCCCCATATATCTTGTTGGTCACATTCCAATCATGTGAATACCTTAATGATGTATTCTCTTGAAAAATGAATACCCATTAAACCTTAGTGAAAACAAGAATGCTGTCAAAAGTTAACTCTTTCCACATACCAAAATCCAAAAATTCTATATACTCAAACCATGATATATCCTTCTCCTTATATCAGTCATGAGCTCATGAATACTATCAGACATTTAATTTTCTCCTTATCCCTTCATTATGCTCATATCATCTACATTCCAAAAATATCTGAATAACCTTTCATGGATACTGGTAACATTAATCATACACTTTCAAAACTCAAGGAAAGACAACCGTGTAACAATCCTTAGATGTCTCTTTATTCCATAGTACCATGAGATTACTTATACAACATTACACATGATAAACTTGTAATCATTCCACTACATTCTTAAACCATTGACCGAGCTTCAACAATTCTTTCATCTCACATATCATTTGTAGTCTCTTCATCATCATCCACATAAATACAACCCATACGACCATACTGATTCTCTTCATGAGACTTTATCTTAGGGAATTGGTTTGGATAATGCCCATACATTCCACATTTAAAACATTTAACCATTGTTGATGTCATAGCAATACCATTATCCTTATCCCTGGTGTTAACTAAACCTTTTCCTTTGCACTTATTGAATTTGTGTCCTTCTTTTCCACACCCAAAGCATCTTCCTGTTCCTTTGAAACATTCTCCTTGATGCCTCTACCCACATGATTTACTTAGGGGAAATTGAACTTTCTTTCCTCTACGATCATCATGAAACTCCATCTTTCTCTTATTAGCCGAGTCAGGAAACTTACCAAATTTTACTTTATTGATCATATTATGATATTTCTGATTCGGAATAATAATGATGTTTGGACTTCCAAATACCATTTCATTTGGTTTCTCATGAAGAATATCATTCCATTGTCCATCATATCCTCCATTATCGTGAATCATCTTGTTTCCAGCCATTTTCTAAAACCCAAAAATAATAGTGTGAGAGGCAAAAATCATAATAAAGGGGGATTAACTTCAATATATAACATCTTTGGTTTAATCTAATATCGTTACCATAGTTCTAGGACTATATCCTATACGTATACTTATCCTTAGGGACATCCCTAGACATACCTTAGAAATATCTCTAGGGATCTCACTAACGTTTTCACATCCTAGTTTCCAAAGGTTGACTAAAATTTTCCTCTACTACCAACTGTAGAGACCCGAAGCATGACGTACAAGAATATTACATTACTTTTGTGGAATACTTAATACATAAGAAAAACAAACACACAAGGATCGTAATAGTTTAGTGTCTTTGGAAACTTGGAATATAATCTTCTAATCGTGGTGAATGATCTTCAACATCTCCCATAAAGATCTTCCTTTTTTTACCTAAAACCTTTCTTTATATCCTGGGGAAAAGAAAACATAAAAGGGTGAGCTCAAATGCTTAGTAATGATAAACAAAAGAAATATGAAACACATCATTTTCATAAGAACAGAACATTTTGGAAATCTTAACCTGCAAAAGAGAGCCTAATTTCATAACATGGGATAAATCATAGTAGTGAAATGAAATCCCAATAATCATAACTTAAAACATGAAACTTTTTGGCATACACACATAATCATAGAGAATCATATCTTATTAGTCAACACTCATTGCCAAGACTATCTTAGTGGACAAAGTCCATTTCTGAACCGAGTCACCCTCGTTTCAGTCCTGTTTCACTGAACCGGTATAACCTACCATTCCAGCCATGTCTATCTCATGAGATATAAAATCTTTACCCAATGCATTGGAGGGAGATATACATCCCACCCATCTCATAATGATATCATTCTTATGTGTGCCACAAAATCATAAACCATACATCATAGCATAACCCATGTAATAAAAAATGGGAATATTAAACATCGTGACATCATAAAACAATTCATATTAGATAAGGAATTCATAAAAATATAATTACATCACAACATAATCAAATCTATGTAATAATAGGGATAAATACAGAACCCTTTATTATCTTAGATGGAAAATAATTTTGATAAAACACTTGAACTCCATTCTTGAGGAAAATATCCTTTCTACTTCAAAAACACTTTTCATTTCTTAACATGTCATAAAATTATAACTAAAAGAAGTTTATTAAAAATAAAATTGAAAACCTATAAGGGAAGCTTCTTTGAAATAATGTTTTAAAAATACATTCATTCCGTATAAGTTAAAAAAACATTCTTCTCGTACTTTTGTCGGAAAAGTCAAAAGAAGTACCTCGTACGAAAAACGACAAAAGATTCCTTTCAAATCATTTACTAAAAACTCACCGAAGGGTGAAATAGGATTTAAAAAATTGTATGTTAATGGAAATAATATTACATATTGAGGAAACATGTATGTGGATGATAAAATACAACGCAGTAAATGCCAAAGTATCAACAATCTCAGATAAAAATGAGATTGTGATATTTTCCCTTACCTTTAGTCTGATATGCTTTGTACGTGTCTGAACCTCCTGTATAATGATTTAAATAATGTTATTGACTTATTACAGAATCATAATTATTTTTATGATATCATATATGGTCATATTCTTAGCTTATTATTAGTAATATTTCATTACTACTTGTTATTTGGGTGTTTATTACTTTTTGTTCTTATGCGTGTTTTGTCGAATAAATCCTTATTCTTCATTTTAGGTTATAGATACCTCATTTCCAGAATGGTATTAGTGTAATATATATCATATTAATTCATTCAATTCATTTATATAATCATTATGAAATGAAGATCATGTAGAACGAGTCGCATCACATCGTGGAGACGGTATTCTATACGTACGCACGAGTGATGATATCGTTCCTATGATCGTGGAATTGTATTGGAGTGTATGTATAATATTTCAGAATCAATATTACTTTATAATAGTCATATATAGTCATTATTTACACCATTATACCCATCCAAGTAAGGTGGTGGTGGAAAATAGATTACACCACGGCGTGGAGATGGTATTTCGTACGTACGCACGCGCGGTGATTTTGTTTTCCGTAGGATGGACAGATGGTAAAATAGGGTTGTTTCATACTTATAATAACATATCAGTATATTAGTGATACTAATGTTATTACATCATAATGAAACATCTAAATAATAAGAAGTGGAATAAGAAATAAAGATGAAAGAATCAGTAACGGACATTACCTATTCTTTGAAGCGCCTCTTTGAGATCTCCTTTTAGGGAACTAAAAATGGTCTTTGAGGAATACCAAAACCTCTAGGATGTTTCTAGGGAAGTGTAGAAGATAATTTGGCAGGGTTTGTCTGAGCTTGATGGCTCAAATTGGTGTGAGGAGGAGAGGGAAGAGGTGCCCTTTTATAAGGGAGGAGAGGGGCACCTTTGGAATAACCAAAAATATTATTTTATTATAAAGTCAAGTTCGGTTTTAAATAGCTCCAAAGTGAGTTATTTCGAAGATAAGGTGGGGATGGGTCTAAATCCTCTCATCCAATAGAATTTAGACAAGTTTAGATCATTATATTAACCTTATTTTTTAGTTTTAACTCTTAGTAAATTAGATTGACATTTACCATGTCACTTTGTATTATTATATTATATAGTTAATAAACATACCATATACATCCAAGAGACCCCCAAGTTTTGTTTTATTAATATATATAACCTTATCTAAGTCATTGGGTCGAACCTTAGTTTTTTAAGAATAAAATAACAATTAATAATATAATATTTTTTTAAAAAACTATTTTATGTCAATTTTGATACTATTCAATAGTTGATTTTTTTGAAACTTATAACAGAATTATTACTTCGACCAAAGATAATTAACTTAATCCTAACATGTCATATTAACCTAGAAAATTATTTTAATTCATAAAAAGTCTCCAATTATACTTATTTAGGTATTTATAATATCAATTATGTCAGTATTTCATTAATAAGATAATTACTGCATCATATTTGTGTTATAAATAAATTAAATTATTTAATGTATAAAAATTACAAATAAAATACCATTATGTAGGAAATCTTTTTATATTTCTAATGAATATTTATAGTCGAATTTATCTTATGTATAGCCCCATATTAAAAATGATTTACTTATTATACATTTATTTTAACTATTTTAACCCTTCTTTAAATAAATTAATAATAAATGTCCTAATCTAATCCAAGTGGGAATAAATGGTCATATTTTAATTCTAAGGTTGTTTTTGGTCGACTTAAACTTGTCTAATAGAATTAGGACATGTGTTAGGGTAATAATAATATCATTTTTACCCTTAATTACCCTATTTACTTTTAACCGTGGTAAAAAAAAGTAAAAAGTTACTATTTACAAAAAATTATTTTCATCTCATTTAACCACATTTTAGACCTTGATATTAACCGTGTGTCTCTGATTTTTAAAATTCCACTCACAGAAGTGGTAAAATTAAGTTTTATGAAAAATTCAGTTTTTTAACTACCACTTAGTGGTTTCACTATTCATCAAAAAATGAAAGTTTCCAGAAAAATACCAAAAATTAGGCCTAAGCTATATTTGATATTAAGAATTCAAAAATGATGTCTATTTTATCAAATTCAGAACATATCAGTTGTATTAATTAATTTAAAAATTAGTTCCCCTCGTCAAAACAAATAGCGTGTTTTTAAGAGATAATAACTACCAAAAGATTGACACTTGTTTATAACTGGTTTGAATGTGAAGTTACATCCAATGACCAACATTTTATTAAATTGTAAAAATATATTCTAAATATACTTTAAAAACCACTCAAATTAATAATTTATCACTATTAATTATTTCTATTAAAAAATATTTTTTTAATTAAAATTTAGTAATTTTCACTATTCATCAGAATATGAAAGTTATCCGAAAAGTACAAAAATTTCACCTTAAGATAATTTCGATATTACGAATCCAAAAATGAAGTCCATTTTGAAAAATAAAATTTACAAAATTTCAAAAAGTGGTTATTACTATTCACAATGGCTAGTTTTAATAATATTTTAATAGCATATCGTTGTTTAGTGAAACTCGGTTTTGCTTACTACACACGCTATCGAGGAAGGTCGTGATTGCATGTAATGCAAGGCAATTCAAGGATGCATGTAGAGCAAGCTCCTTTTGGTGTATCGTACAACACAAGACATTAATGAAATTAAAAAGAATATTTTTTTATAAAATCTCAGGCTGTTACAAGAGATGAGGCAGTCAACTGATGTTTCTGTTACACGGTGTCTCCCTAGACTAAAAATTAAGGCTGAGCACCTAGGACAGAATGGTTTGTTGCAAACTTTTCCAATTCTAGTATTTAAGTGGGATGAAATTTTTATAGAGATTATCATTTTTTCATGGAATACTAGTGGGAAGTACACAATTTTGGTGATCATTGATTGATTTAAAAAACCAGCTCAGTTATTTTCCTATTAAGAAGACAATGAAATTAGTAAATCTCAGGGAATTTTATGTATGAGATATTTTAAATCATTATGGGGTTCCATATATGGTTGTATTAGATAAGGACTTTTTGTTCAAATCTAGTTTCTGGAAAGTATTATTGAAGATAATGGATTTGTAATTGAAATTAAGGATGTATAATCATCCACATAGATATAGAAAAATAGAGAGAGTTGACCAGGTTCTTAATTACAAGATTCAGGTTTTTATTTTTTTTCATTTGGTTTGTCTTGGGGAAATCTATTTCCTTTGGTCGAATTTTCATATAAAAATATTTAACATGAACCAATAATTTTTCATCGCATTAAAGAATTGTATTTTTTACAACGTGGATCTCTATTTTACTGTGTAGTTTAGGGATAAGGGTCATTTTTTGGGACAAGTTTGATTAATTAGATGAAATGTAAATTTATTTTATTTAGATTTTGGTGGTCACAATAAAAAACAATCAGAAATATTATATAGGACATCATTGTTGTCTTCTAGAGTTTGAGGCTTGTAAATAAGTTATTCTCAATGTGTCACCTCATCTGGCACAACATCAGTTTGGTGAGTTGGGTAAGTTGGACTTGAGGTTTATTGGTCTATTTGATATCATGGAGTGACATGAAAGATTTTAATATCATCTGTAATTACTATCTCTCTTGAATTCAATCCAGGATATGTTTCATGTTTCCTAGTAGAGGAGGTATCACCCAAATCGTTTTTATATTTTTGGATGAGAGGATGTACATCATGAGCTTCATAAAACCGTTTTTGAAAAACCAGTTCATATTATTGATCATTGGTATGGGGTTATGGAAGATAAATGTAATGTCCTAGAAAATTACATGTAATATTTTTTAAATTATTATAGATTTTTAAGAGTCTGGGAAAATTGACGGTGCTTGATTCAGAGGCCCAGTGTGACCTAAATGAATTTATGAACCTTTTTTAAGGTACGTTTAGTAAACGCGTGGTTGGAATTTTTTATCTTTTGAACTGACGCTCAGAATTATAATCTGAGAGCATCCTTGATGTTGTAGCACCGGGATTCGCTTTAAGAGAAGCTTTACTTTGACCGCAGTTCGTCTAGAGAAAAATATTGTTTTTTGAATTTTTGAAGAATAATAAAATAACTTGTAGTTGTTATTTTATTTTATTTTTCTCGAATGTATGAGCGGCGCTGGCGGGACCGGTGACTTATCAATCCATTTAATGGCTTGACTCATCAACTGTGTAACTCTACCATTGTGAATTAACATTGATTCATTAATTCACTTAATGAACCTCATTAATTATTCAAGGCATTACTCACCTTTTCCCCTCTAATTTAAACAGAAATAGGGATGGGTTTTGGCACAACTTCTTCAAGCGAGGAAACTCTGGAAAAGTTATGTTGAAACATCCATCTATGAATGATGAACTCTCAGGCAGCAATGATCCAAGATCGACGAACGTCGATGACTCCGTCTAACGTCGACTCTCCTGCCGCAACCACGAAACCACCAATGGGTTTCTAGGTAAGGGGTTTATGATTGGTTTTGGATTGACATTATTGAAATGAGTTTATTTAATCATTAATGTTAGATAAATATTCACTTTCCTTTTATCATGTTAACGCATAGGGTGTGGGCCAAACGAACAAGGCCCGAACCCTCTGCTGCTTCATTCATGTTACGTTCTTTGGGGATGACTTTACTCAATTTTGATGGAACTTTTAGAAAGAGGGTCATGTTGTGACGGAGGCAGTCCAAGAGACTCGTACGTGTAGATGGCACCATGAACGGACCACTAGAGCACATCTGGTGTCCCACAGAAAGAATTTCCAGCACGCTATGTTGGCAGCGGCCAGAGGAGGGCCGAGGAAACCGGTCATGGGTGGTGGGAAGGCAGTGCCCCATCGCACGCCGAAGTGGCCAGAGGTGGCCGTCCCAAGCCGGCCACGTGATAGAAGGGCGGCGCCAGGAGGCGCTGTCTGCGGCAGCAGTCGCAGCCAGCGGGCCGCGGTAGGAGGGGCGGGGTGGCCATGTGCCATGCCGTGTGGATTGGAGACTAGTGGGCCACATGGTTGATTGTTGCACATGGTGGGGAAGTTCACCACCGACCGAATAAAATGGACTTGCCTCTGTGGGGCCAACTAGAGACCGTGGTTTTTCTTTAGATGGACCATGCCAGATGCGGGCCAGCTGAATGGGCTGGACCCACCCATCGGACTAGACCTGCCCAACGGTCGAGCCGAACCCGTGGCCCAGCGGGCCAGTGCGGGTGGGACGAGAACCACCAAATGGGCTGGGAAAACCACAACCTGAGCTAGAAAACCATCTAGGCCGGCCCTGATGGGCTAGACCCAGTTAGTGTGGGCGAACCGTAATGTTCCGGACCTGGGTGGGGTCAGGTAGGCCCTTAGACTCATTACATCGAGCTGGCCTGGCCGATTCAGACCGAGCCCAGACCCAACCAACCCCCAAATAAAGAAATGTCGATAACTAATGAACCGAGTGTCTATTTGACTTGCCATCGGTGGTGTTGAGACCCCTTTTTGGGAAGCGGTCCTATGGGCATAGTCCGGCAGGGTCGACTGAGCTAGGCCCGATCAAGGTCCAATCATCGTCATTTAACGAAAAAGGGTGTAATAAACATAATGGGCGTCTGATCAGCGCGAAATCTATGGAATAATGACCCTTGTGACAAGGGAGTCCATTGGAGATACTCTAAGTGATTTTTGATTGAGTTTTTATGTTCAAACTGGGTTGGATCAGACATGACCCCAACTAGGCCCATTTTAAAAAAGTGTTCATATCTCATAGACCGGCCATCCGATCAACGAGATGTCTATCTTGTTGGGACTTTTATAGAGGGCCAATCCCTTGGGTATGATTTTTTTAGGAAATAGTACCAGTAGAAATATAACTGATGGCTTGATAATCAGAGTCTTCTAGAGATTAAACGAGCTTCATGTAGGAATCCAGTGGCTGGCTGTGACATGAAGAAGAAGAGAGACCAATACGAGTCAGCATCATAAACTCCAGAATGGGATGATATTTCTATATGACTAATTATCCCTTCCTACATACTAGTGAATAATACGAGTCAGCACCGACAACCAATACGGGTCAGCACCAGCGACCAATGCGGGTCAGCACTAGAAACCAATACGGTTCAGCAGCAGCGACCAATACGGGTCCACGCCAACGACCAATATGAGTTAGCATATAGTGACCTATACAGGTCATCAACAGAGTTACTATTGGTAGGACTATGTGTCATAATGACTATTTGTCCTTATCCTAATAACCATGAAGTTATACAGTTAGAGTGAGTTGTCTCTTTTTCTTTGTGCTTCATGATTTAGATAATGCTTGTGATTTTACCTTTGCAATATTTCTTGTGATGTTTTCCATTCTAGATTACTGAGAGAGATTTTGGGGTCTCAGGGTCACCTATTGAGTTGTTATACTCACCCCTTCACGGGCTCCGCCTGTACATTTGTGTCGGGTGTAGAATATTGAGGCTTTGAGGTAGAATTTGGAGGTTCGGGACTTGGTGGAGCTTCGTGCGATGGGATCTATCAAGATCCTCTTCTTCGACTTCAGAATTATAGATATTACCCTCAAGGTAGAGCTCTAGGTTAGATGTGATAGCTGTTTACTTTCTTTTCAGTTTCTAGTGCTTGCATTCTGGCCCACAATTTTCTGTTTACAGTTGTACTTTTGTTTGTACTTTACTCTTGTTGTTATACATTTCTTATGTTGATTTCCTAATTCCATTTCTCTTTTTGAGTGTTACAGATCTCTAAGTAAATTCCATACCTTTTTGAGAAAAGCCTTAAGGTGCTAGTCACCAACCCATGGCCTAGGGAAGACGGGCTTGGGGTAGTCATGTCCGGGCCCCGTGGGACGGGTCGTGAAAAAGTGGTATCAAAGGGTGGTCGGTTCTACTAGAATAACTAAAATTCTACTTTTAATGAGGAAATGATGAAATGTTTCTTGAGTTCGGTTTTTAGTTTAGAGAGTTTAGTGTTGATGAAATAGCTGATGTATCTATACACTAGGACCCTAAATTCTGTTTTCCGACTCACAACATGAAAACACTGGTTTCTAGTGTTTTAAAAAGTTTTTGTACTCTTTCCTGAGTCAGCTCACTTGGTATAACTTGTTCACATTGGCCTATATATTTCTAACAGGATTCCACCACAATGATAGCCAACCAGGATTCCAGTTAGAGATCGTGATAGTGGGCCACTGAGTGACGAGGCATCAGTACAAGGACCAATCACAGTGATGGCACCTTTGGGTGGTGTATGAGTAGCACCACCACCCATTGAGTAGCAGTTGATACCATTGGATCATGCACAATGGCTGAGCATGTTTCATGAGTTCTAGACAAATAGGCCTCCAAGTTTTTGAGGAAAGATAGACCCACATGAAGCAGAGGACTACCTTGAGGAATTTCGCATGTCTTTTTCTTAGTAGAGACACCAGCAGAGCATATGGTGATATTGGCTTCTAGCCTTCTTCAAGTCTCAGTAAGATGATGGTGGAGCTCGATGCTATTGGTACATAAGGAGACGACCCTCACCAGGCCGGACATTGAGAGCCTTTTTAAGGAAAATTGCCTGCTAAAGAAACTCTGCTCTTTGCGTAGTCTAGAGTTGCTACATCTGCAATAGGGAGGCCTGAATGTAGCTCAGTAATCGGTGATATTTACTGACCTCTCTTGATAATCCACCAACATGGTACGATACGCTTACTTTAGGGCCCAGACCTTTGATCAGGGGATTCAACGAGAGACTAGAGCTGTGACATTTTCTCTCAGCATCCTGACACAGGCTGGGGTGCTAGAGAGGGCTTTTTTTATGGAGAGATTCCATGCCGATTAGGAACCGACAGGGAGATCCCATACTGGATGATAGGTAGTAGAGTCATCTGCAGTTGGCCCTAAAGGGACAACAGATAATCCTAAGCATGAAAGACCTTCCGGAAGGTGACACCGGGATGCAGGTTCATAGGTTCATGGTTTGAGAGGCTGAGGGAGCCACTGACGATGGATGATATATTTTTTCTACAGGGGATAGGTTCATAGATCTTGTGACTATCTGAATCCCCGTACGGATGATTGGAAGATGGTGGAGGGGCCACCGAGGTAGCATTAGTGGAAGGAGCATGAGTGTCATCTAGGTGGAAGATGAGGAAGTGAAGTAGGACGTGCAGCGGGAGGTGCTCGAGGTCCCTAGGAAATACCACCCCCCTAGGCAGTCCACCATGAGCTCAAGGAGTAGGTGGACGAGGACATGACCATCTATAGGCAGTATAGGGCCACGATCCAGATGTCCCTAAGATAATAAGAGGTACAATTTTCATCTTATCTACATTAGCTATAGTACTTATCAAGAAAATTGATAGCCATTCCTTCCCTACCGCAGACTTAGTTCGGGACTCTGAGATTCTAACTGAGATTTTAGCTTGACCATTGAATTTGGATACTCTTAAGGGAGTAGATAGATTTAGATGGGATCTTCCAATAGCAACGTTGAATCCCTACGATGCCATTCTAGGCATGGACTGGCTATCAATAGTTCACGTAGATATTTACTGCTTGAGACGTACAGTACGATGTACACGTAGAGATGGAGGCCAAATTTCCTTTGTTGGTGAGAAGAAAAATAGAGTAGCATGAGATGGATTTACACTCAAGAGGGTTCAAATGATTACATATCAGTTGGCTTGACTAACCTTTGAAACGGTGGATGAGGTGAGTCAATAGTTTCTTGTGGTGGTGGATGAGTATGAGGACGTCTTTCCTAAATATTTCCCTGAACTACCTCCTCGTAGAGAGGTAGACCTCAACATTAACTTGTACACAGGAACAACACCGATATCTACACCATCATATCAGATGGACACTGTGGAGCTCCGGGAGCTGAGGGCACAGTTGGAGAACATATAGAAGAAGGGATTTGGAAGAACCAATGTTTCTCTATGGGAATCCCCGGAGTTGTTTTCCATGAAGGAAAACAGGTTTTTGAGGATATGTGTGTACATCAGACTCCTAAATTAGATGACTGTGCAGGGCAAGAATCCTTTTTAAGAATTAATGATCTGTTTGATCAGCTAAAAGGAGAAAAGTGGTTCTTGAAGATAGACCTCAAATCAGCCTATCATCGACTCAGGGTATTGGATGAGGATATACCGAAGACAGCCTTCAGATGTCGATATGGCCATTACGAGTTCTTGGTTATTCCTTTCAGTGTAACCAATTCTCCAACAGTGTTAATGGAGATCAGGAATAGGATCTTTCATCCATACCTTGATCACATTGTTGTGGTCTTCATCGACAACATCTTGGTGTACTCTGCATTCGAGGAGGAGAACACTGTGCACTTGAGGATAGTTTTGGAAACACTCCGGGAGCACCAGTTATTTGGGAAGCTCTCGAAGTGTGAGTTCTGAAAATGAAAGGTCCACTTCTTGGGACATGTAATTACAGAGGCTGGAGTTGTGGTGGGTCCAATGTAGATCGAGACATTACTTGCTTGGGAGCCACCCAAAATAGTTACTAGGGTGTAGAGATTCCTTGGATTAGCATACTACTATCAGATGTTCATCACTATTTTCTCCAGAGTAGAAGCACCTATGAATTCCTTGAATAATAAGGGAAAACTCTTCCTGTGGTAATAGACATGCAAGCAGAGCTTTCAACAGCTACGTCAGAGCTTGAACAGTGCTCCCATCCTGAGGCTGCTAGAGTAGGGCACTGACTACATGGTCTATGATGCATCAGGGACCGAACAAAGTTATATCCTAATGTAGGGTGATGTAGTGATTTCTTATGGCTCATGATTGTTGAGGCCTCATGATCAAAATAATGAGACTCCGACTTGGAGTTGGAATTATTAGTCTTCACACTGAATTTGTGGAGACACATCTTGATGGGTAAGAGATTCATTGTTTACTAAGACCACAAGAGACTAAGATATATCTTCACACATAAAGATCTAAATTTTATACAATGACATTGGATACAGTTCCTCCAGGACTATAACTTGGAGATAGTCTATGCTCTTGTGAAGGGGAATGTAGTGGCAGATGCACTTAGCTGGAAATTTAGTTTGCGGATACAGAACGAGGCTTCAAAGAAGTTAGCCTTGATTTAGAAATCCTACTTGGATCGATATGAGACAGTATACCTCTAGTAGATGGTAGTTTCCCCTATAATCCTTCAGTGAGTTGGAGAGGTGCAACTCAAAGACAACAGCTATGATACTACATGTACTCAGATATCTTCAGGACACACACCTGACAGATAATCTGATGGTGGGGAGTACGTTATCCTTTTCAGAGGACATATAGTTGTTCTAATGGTGATACATTAGGAGGTGCTTAGGGATTTCCATACATCCCCCCTTAGTATTACATCCAGGCATGATGAAGATATATCAGGACCACCGCCCTCAGTATTGGTGCTCAGGGATGATGAAAGTTGTGGTGGAGATTGTGTCTAGACGCCTCACTTGCCACAAGTGAAGGTCGAGCACCAGGTACAAGATGGCTTGAACCAACCCCTTATGATACCAGTGTGGACGTAGGAAGGGATATCGATGGACTTTGTGATGGGGTTACCACGTATTTCCGGAGGGCACAATACCATATGGGTGATCATTGACCGACTCACCAAGTCGAACCACTTTCTTTCTATTTAAGAGAAGGGTTCAGTAGAGAGCATGGGATATCTCTATGTTCATGAGATCATGCGACTTCATGGGGTGCCTTCAAATATGGTCCCAGACTGTGATGCACTCTTCACATACCGATTGTGGATTGGATTGTAGGAGGCATTAGGGACCCAACTTCACATGAGAATATCTTTTCACCCACAGACAGATGGTCAGACCGAGTGGACCATGGAGGACATGCTTCGTGTGCGTGTCCTAGATTTTGGTCACTATTGGGGGGACCACCTACCCTTGGTGGAGTTAACGTACAATAATAGTTATCACTCCACCATTGGTATGGCCCCTTTTGAGGCATTTTAGAGATGACCATGTAGATCACCCTTTTGTTGGAAGGATCTAGGAGAGCTAGCACTCATGGGCTCAAAGACAGTACAAGCTACCACTGTGAAGGTTCAGGTCATTCGAGAGCAGATTAAGACTACACAGAGCTGACAGAAGTACTATGATGATAGGTGGTAGAGACTACTGGAGTTCCAGGAGGGGGCCTACGTATTCTTGTAAGTATCCCATCAAAGGGGACAATAGAGATTTGGATGAGGGGGAAAATCTCACAAAGGTTTATTGGACCATTCCTGATAATTTAGAGGATTAGCAAGGTGGCATATCACTTAGAACTGCAACCCAAGTTAGAGAGGGTTCACGATGTCTTCCACGTATCCTAGATGAGGAGATATGTGCATGACCCATCTCACATCATTGACCACGGTGAGCTGGAGATTAATGATGGGACGACTTTTGTAGAGTACCCAGTGGAGATAAAGGATTAACAAGAGTGGATCCTTTAGGGGTTTTCGATACTTCTGCTGCGTGTTCTATGGCATCACAAGAATCTCCAAGAAAGCACATGGGAGAGAGAGGCTCATATGCAAGCCCAATAACCCTCTTTGTTTGTGTATCCTTTTCTGGATTTCGGGATAGTAAATCCCTAAGGTTGGGAGAATGTTAAAAACCGGAAAATTCCATGTAGTTTTTTTAAAATTATTTTGGATTTTTATGAATCTGCGAAAATTGATGGTGTGTGATTCTGAGGCACAGTGTGACCCGAATGAATTTAAATGCATTTTTTAAGGTATGATCAGTAAACGTGCAGGTGACATTTTCTATATTGAAACAGTTCATGAAATTGAAATCTAATAGTACCATTGAATCTGTAGTGTCAGGATTCTCTTAAGATAATCTATACATCGACCATTGTTGGTCGATAGAAAAAGGTAGTTTTTAGAGTTTTTAAAGAATAAAACATGTAATTGTTATTTTCTTTTCTTTTCCTCCTACGGATGAGAGGAGGTGTTAAGACCAGTGACTTTTCAATACATTTAATGGATTGACTCATAAATTGTGTAACTCCACTGTTGGGAATTAAAAGAGGTTCATTAATTCACTTAATGAACCTCATTAATTATTGAACACACCCTCAAATTTAAATGGTGCTCGGGGTGGGCTTTTGGTACAAATTCTTCAAGTGAGAAAACTGTGGTGGAGTTTTTTGGAAACATTCACCAACAGAGGATTAAAGCTCAGGTAGTAAGAATCTGGGATCGACGATCACCGACGACTCCATCCGACGTGGACACTCCTTCCACGACAACTGCGACACCACCAATGGATCTTTAGGTATGGTGTTTATTCTTGGTTTTGGTTTAACATTTTTGAAATGAGTATATATAAGCTTTAATATTAGATAAATATTATCCTTCCTATTATCATGTTAATGAGGAGGGCATGCGCCGAACAAACAAGGCTCGGACCCTCCGCCTTGTTCTTATTACGTTCATTGGGGATAGCTTTCCTCAATTTTGATGGTAACATGATACAGTGGGTCATAATGTGACAAAGGCAGTCTGGGAGACTCATAGGTGTGGAAGACACCAATAACAGACCATCAGAGCACATCTAGTTTCCCACAGAAAGAACCGTCGAAGCGCCATACAGGTGGCGATCGGCGGTGGCCAAAGGAGGCCAACGTAAACTGGCCACAGGAGGTTTGAAGGCAGCGCACCATGGTGGCCAGAGGAAGACTCTCTGATCTGTCCACGCGAGAGAACAACGACACTCATAGGCCCCGCCGGCAACAACAGTCGCAGCCAGCAGGCCGCGGTAGGACGTGGTGGAGCGGCCCCGCGTCGTGTCACCTAGGCTGGAGACAGGTCAGCCACATGGCCGACCATTGAATGCAGTGGGGAAGCACCCCACCGGCTGGATGAAATGGCCCCACATCCACGGGGCCAGTTGAAGAATATGGTCTGCTTTCAGGTGGACTAGGCCGGACGCAGGTCGGACGCGGGCCGGCCAAATGGGCCGAACCCACCTAGGGGGAAAGCACTAGTGGGCAGAGCCACACCCAGCGGGCGGGGCCAACCATCGGCTAGGCCCGCAAACCATCTGGGGAAACCCTGATAGGATGGAAGCAGTGAACCAGGCTGACCCTTAATGGGCCGGACATGGGTAGGGTCAGGCAGACCTCGGGACCCGTTGCATTGGGCCGACTTGACCGAGTCGGACGTGGCCCAGCCCCAACCGGCCCCCGAATAATGACGCACCTATAACTGAATAACTGATTTCCTTTTTGACACACCATCAGTGGCATTGGGACCCCTTTTGGGGAATTATTACCTTTGTGATATTCGATCGGGACTGATTGAGACAGATCAGACCAAGATGTAATCACCCCAGTTTCATGGAAAGCGGTGCAACTAACAGACCGAGCATCTGATTGATGTGTCGCCTATGGTATAAGGACCCTGGTGACATAGTGTCCCTTTTGAGATAATCTATCTGAGCATTGATGGAGTTTGACATGTGCCTAGGGTTGGATCAGACTTGAATCCAATCTGGGCCTTTTAACCAAAGTGACCACATCTCACATACCAGGTGTTTGATCGACGCGTTGTCTGTCATGTTGGGACCCATATGGTGGGGTGGTTCCTTGGGTATTATTTTTGTGGGAATTTATACTGGTTTAAATATGAATGATGTCTTAAGGAGAAGAGTATTCTAGAGATCATTAGAGATTTGTGTGGGAATCCAGTGGTTGGCTGTGACATGAAGAAGAAGAGTGACCAATATGGGTCAACATCAGAAAATCCAGAGTTAGATGATATAGTTGTAGGACTAATCATCCCTACCTCTATACCATTTACCAATATGGGTTATCACTAGTAACCAATACGAGTCATCACCTACGTCCAATATGGGTCATCCCCAGAGACCAATATAGGTCAGCACAAGTGACCAATATGGGTCAGCTCTAGTGACCAATATGGATCAGCATACCGGGACTTATACAAGTCTGCAGTAGAGTTACTAGGTATAGGATGATCTAGTTTTAATACTAGTAATCACAATCCCACTATCCTTGATGTAATACCGTTAGAGTGAGCTGTCTCTTTTTCTTTATGCTTCATTATTTATATCATGCTTGTGATATTTCCTTGGTGGAATATATTGTTATGTTTTCTTTTGGGGATTAATAAGAGACCATTGGGGGTCTCTGGGTCCCTTACATAGTTGTTATACTCACCCTTGCATAGGCTCCTCCTACACGTGTATGTCTAGTTCAGACTACTGATGGTTCAAGGAAGACATTGGTGGTTCAGGACTTGGTGGAGATTGGTGCGACGAGAGCAGTCAAAATCTTCTTCTTCAACTTCAAACTTATAGCTACTACCCTCTAGGTAGAGCTCCATGGTAGATGTGATAGATATTTACTTACTTTTCTGTTTCTAGGGCTTGTATTTAGGCCCATTGTTTTCATATTATAGTTATACATGTGGTTGTACATTTCTGTCATTGTTATACCTTACTTTTTTAGGTGGTTTACTTCAGTTTTCATTTTTGAGTGTGTACACATCTCTAAAGAAATCCTTCCATGATTGGGAAAAGCCTTCAGGTGCTAGTCACAAACCCCTGACCTATAGAAGGCGGGCTTGGTGTAGTCACATCCGAGCTTTATGCAATGACATGTGACAGTAAAACTATTCCCCTGGTACATGTATTGTGGTAGTGCAGATGGGATAACCATGATATGTTGGAGTGGGAGTATTTAATAAGGAAATAATGGCCTTCTATCTTTGTGGTTCTATGATCAAGAGTAATTATTTGTGAAAGAATGATTTTATTATGGGTATAATTGTGAACCCCTATAGGTCAAAATTATTATTTAGTCATGCATTGGTTTTTCTCATTTGGGTTCTTGGAAGATTCATATGATCATAGGCTGACAATATGGTTTTTCTGAGGAAAAATTCAAGGAACGTGGTTGAGGTGAATATACATATTAACAATGTAGTTACTATGTTTTATTTATTTGTGTTTGGAAAGAGGTATTTTTCAATATTTTAGCATGGTTAAAGAAACAATGTGGTTCACAAGGTAAAAACATGAAAGTTTTTGTGTCTTTATAGGGATTTCACATGGTTGGCTCATGGTTTTCCCAAATCGTGAGGCCCCCTACTACAAACCACTCACCCCCAAACATAATGGATAGTTGGGGAAAATGGAAAGTCAAATGGTTTTCACATGTTTTAATTTCTAGTTTTTCCTATAAAATTTATTTGGATTTTGTATTAAATTGAATTGATTTGTAGTTTCATGATATTTATTGGAAATATTCCTATCTACAATGTAGGTTTTCTTTAGAAATTGAGTTTTTCAAAACAATTGTGCGATTAAATTTTTGAATGGTGGATTTGATCTTTAAATGGATATTCAAATAACTAATGAATTTTTCTTGGATTTTAAAATGTTTTATTAAATTTAATCATTTAATTAATTGGTTTTTGACAAACATATATCATTAAGAACCTTGGGTGCATTGTGAAAGGGATATAGGTGACCCTACTATGTGTAGAACCCCTAGGGGTTTCTTTTAGTATATAAATTGATTGTGTCAAAACTCGATATCAGTTGGTACCAACATAGTTTTGGTTTGTGCTATATAATGTATCGCATATATTATTATAGACTGGGACCCAATATGGTGTAATTTTTTTATCTATTCTAATTTATCACATAATGGTTTTTATCCAAGATAGTTTCTCAAATGGCTTCTCATGAGTTTGTATCACATGGATTCACATGATTGATTATGTAATGGATGTGTGTATAACTACATGACCTACGGTGTATGGATATAAATACCTTTTTCATAACATTCTTTTCATATTCATAGAAATGAGGATATTAAAGGATTTTTTGAAAACCAATGGAAAATGATTTAAAAATGAGTTCAGTTTTATGAAAATGATTTGTAAAAATGTTATTGTTTTAAAATCATGAACATTTTCATTCATAATATTAGACCTTATATAGAATCTATGTAGGTATCATACTAGCATTTGTTCGAAAACCATTATTTATAATTTGGGTGGTTGTAGATGTTTTATTACAGGATCCCGTTAAAGGGAGAGAAGTCTTGTTACATTTTGGCTTCTCTTGTTGATGTTTCCTTCAGTATGAGATGGTTTGGAGGTGATTGTTAGTCTCATGGAGACTTGTTAGTCTTTTATTGTTCACAATTTTCTATTTTATCATTTTTTTGTTTATATGGTTATAGTTTTATCCTTTTATTCTATGTTATAGTATAGTTTTATTTCCAATTTTGAATATATTAATGACATGTTTTCGTTTTTCAATCTTATACCTCACCGTTATAGACTAGTTCAAGTGTCTTATCTACTTGACGTTGGTTTTTCTGTAACACTAAATTACTGAAATTAAAAAAATATACTGTCAATTAAGGTTTAAAAGATAGGTTTTATCATTGGTAAGCTTTCATATAAGAAATGGAAAATGGGAATTCATAGTGATTTCATTTCGACTTACTAATGCACCTACTATCATCAGGGATCATATCAGTATTATCTATAGATATTACCTCAATTAGTTTGTAACGGTATTTATAGATAATATTCTTATATATTTTATGTCCAATAGGAGAATGAATTCCATTTGTGGATTTTGATGAAGTCCTTTAGAAAGGACAAACTATATACCATATTTAGAATGTGTCAATTATAGAATCAGGAAGAATAATTCATGGGTCAGGTAATTATATCTGAGGGTATATCTAAGACAAAGTAAAAAATTTACGTAATTAATGAATGGTCCAAACTAACCACTACATATAAAATACGTAGTTTTCATGGATTTTTTAAATACTATCAATGATTTATGAGATATTTTACAATATTTTTATGTGTTAATAATCAATTTTACATTGAATGGGTTCTATTTCCTTTAGAAAGATGAATATGAATAAACATTCAAAGATCTAAATATATAGTTTTTCATTGAACCTATACTCACACTACCTTTGAGTGGATAAGGGTTTTTTATCTATAAGGACACATTAATGAATGGATTGGGATTCATATTTGTACAAAATTAAAGTGTCATATCTTAGGACTCATGTTAATTAAAGAATCATGAAAAAATATTCTATACATATTATTTATAGATATAAGTTCTAATATTATCCTTCATGATTCTATGGAAATATATTTATTGTCAAAAGTTGATATATGGATTAAAAATTAAGAGCACAAAGTATATATTACCATAAAATTGGATGAATATCTATAAAAGGAGATAGGTCGATTTTACTAATGTATATGATTTCTCAATACATTATCATCCATGAAAGTCGAACAAGGTGGTTGATGCATTGAGCGCAATGACCATTCTACTTTATCAATGATGAGAATTGAAAGATATGTAATATTAATGGATTAATAAATTACATACCTTTGGAAATAAATGTAAGTGTATAAATAATATAATTACTAAATAGTTTCTAAACCATTAATCTATCAGAATATTAATAAGGCAAAATGGGAATATATAATGTTATATAAGAACATACAATTTTTTTTAGAGTTAACCTATGTCATGGATGGAATATTAAGATTTTTAAAATTAATATCTGTTCAAATAGTAATATAATTGAAGAATAATTTTATTAATGGTTAACATATCTTGACATTATCTATCAAACGTGGATGTACAAGTGTGTGTAGATTTATTATGAATCATTTCTAGTGGGTAACATGAAGAGGGATATTGGGGTGTTTATATCTATAATCTCAGGGTGCCACTATGATTTAGTGAGAACAAAAAAAATTTAATGGGTTGATGCATCCATTACCCATACCAATATTTATATAGGGGAACATAACCATGTATTTTAAAGTAAATGTCTAAAGTTCATAATTCCATATGGGTTATGTTTGTTCACCATACAAAGTCGGCATATTTCATTGTTTTTCGAGATGATATATCACTTGATAATATTTCTAAGATATAAATCAGTGGAGTGGTAAGTTTTTGTGAAGTACCAGTATCACACATAGAGAATTTAGTTTAAAATAATACTATACTCGAAAGATTTATTGACAGAGACATTGATGTTTATGAGAATTATGATATACTATAAGACAACTATCCAAATTTGATAGTTATAAATTAGAAATTAAACTCGATATGTGAAAAGGTGTAAGTAAAAATAATTTAAAAAGTTTTTTTATAATTAAATTTTATTGAGTAATTCAAAAAATATATGTACTCAATTTTTAGGGGAGACATTTTTTGGTTAAAAAATATGTTTTCATCAAAAAAGGGTTTTATTAAATTTTGAGTGGGAATATAATATTTAATTTTTCACCTATTATAACTTGTACATGAGGAAATTAATATCTTTTTTAAAATCAGTATTCAAATATTATCAAAGAGGTAATTTTGGGTTTTTATAAAAAAAATATGCCGAATAGTGAAAACATATATTTTTTATAAAATTGTCATTTTTTTTAATAAAATAGATTAATTTAATATTACCACTATGTTTTGAATATGATCAAAATGTAAAATAAGTCTCCATTAATTATAAATTATATAATTTATTAAATATCAAAGACAATTATATTTTATGTTGGTAATAGTTAATTTTTTGAACTTAAAAAAGTATTTATCAAAAAAATATTTTTATTAATCCAAGTGTGCTTATCTAAATAAAATAAATAAATCGGTATTTATTAGAAATTTTAGTTAAATTTAAAAAATATATATGCAAAAAAAATTTATTATATTCATCTAATAATTTGTATAAGGGAACTAATGAAAATAAATTCTGTTTTATGCTTAGAAATTCATTTTTATGTGGATAGATGTCTATACATTTTTCACACTTATTTGAAATTTAACATCATACACTTATAGTGGTTTAATAATATAGAATGAATTAATTTTTTTAGTCGTTAAAAATAATTATGTTTATAATTTAGACGTATTTTTTGTTATAATAAATACTAAATATATTAAAATTTAGTTACTATGGTTAAGGTTAAAATTATATTACAACTGAGGAGATAAACCAATAGATAGGGTTACTGTATAAACATGTGTAATTATTATATTTTAATTATATTCGGACATTTTGTAACCATAACTTATTTTTTTACTATTTATATCCACTATGAGAAGAATGTTCTTATAGATTATTGAAGTCTTTTATGTAATTTAAATGGTGTCCCTCTACTCAGTTACAAAATGGTACATATTATCTTTCATTTTTGGAAAACAATGAGAACTATATCTCAAAAAATAATATCCTAGAAACCATAAAATTTTAATTCCTTTAATTTTATATCTTTTTTTCTTTTCCAAAGACCATCCTTTAGTGGATTAATTTTTTATCCAATGGAGGAATCCTGGAGAACAAGCAATCACCCTTAAGAACTATTTCAATCTTATTCCTTGTTTTATATTATCATAGTCTATTGTACCCTCCATAAAATTATTAATCATTTTTTCAAAATATACATATTTTTATTATTATTATGATAAAACCATTTTAAACAACTATTCCATCCTACAAAAAACAAAAACACCACTCAAGCAATAGTAAAACCTATCACTTCCACAAAATTGTTTAATTATGTTTTGAAACAACTTTACTTTGATGGTTATAGATATATAACTAATTAATATAATTGATTTGTATAAAATGATTGTTATTTTTTAATATAATATACCATTAACCTCTTTATTATTCCACCTATTAGAAAATGATATCATCACTCATAAGTAGATCTGGACTACCTTCTCCATGAAAGGATATGCATCATTTTTCATGTCCACATTTCATGGATGATAATAAATATGTATATAATTAATATATAAGATATTAATATAATGATTAAGATTATTGATATTATGAAACCATGATCAATATGAAATGACGAAACTAATAATTCAAAATACGCATGAAAAAAATTCGCATTCAGAAACTATGATTTTAATAAATAATTATTAATAAATTGGTGTTGAAATATAATAATTTGACCATATATTATATAATAATCATGAATATTTTTTTAATAGAACTATAGAAAATTTAAATTTTTTATAATGGAGGTTTAAATAACTTATGAAGACAGTCGGATCATTGTTAATGTATTATTTTACAATATCAACCTAATTCAAGGTTTTATATGTTTATGTATTTGTTTGAAAAAATATATGATACTTATATTATAATCCCCATATATTTAATTCAAATTTGGTTATTTATATAAATTAAATTTTTACATTTTATTTTAATATTTCTAATTACTCAAAAGTCTCAACATATGTTTTTCAGATAAAACAAAATTTTTTCTCAATTAAATCAGTCATATTTTTATTCCATATCCATATTTTATTTAAAATGATACCATGAGTTTTTTACTATTCCCCAATTAATTATGAAATTATTTTTTACCTAACTTATACATTCTATTAAAATATATAAAATAAATCTTCTTTTTGTTTTCAAAAAGGGACATTTTTACCTAATGTATTAAAAGATTATTTATTTCAATTCTTACCACATGAAAAAAAATTAGCATCATCGTAACTACTCATTGATTTAAAGAATAATTTATAATTTTCCAAGCACATTTTCAAGGAAAATGTTTTTCAAAAGATTTTATAAATTTTTTTATGTCATAATAAGTGACTTTAAAATGAATAGGATACTTTCCTCAATACATATTATAATGATATTTTAATGAAATTTGGTCTATGTAAATATCATTTGATGACTAATTTAATTTTCTAGAGATATAAACTATTTAAATATTACAATATTTTACACTAGAACACTTATAATCATGTTATTATGTTTCTTGAATGGGTAATATATTAACATTTATTATGATTTTTTTTCAATAAGAATTCTTATATTGAATATATTTTTAATTATTATAATTTTATTAACATGATTATGAAATTTTAAAGGGTATAGGTCATATGTGGCATGTCATAGCCCTGCGATGCATCTGAAGGTTTGATGAGATAAACATGTTTTGGTATTTGGTGTACGCCTTACCTGTTTATGAATGATGTATTTTTATAAGCCCTTAATGGTAAGCTTATGAGGTTTTTTATTTAATTCTATCAATATGAAACTATTTAGTGATATACATATCATTATTAGTGTTACTATTTCATCCATGCATTTATTCCCCCTTTTATGATATAATTTATATGAAATATATTATTATTTTTATATATATTCTATAATAATCTTACTTTTTTTATCCTATGATAGATTTTTGTGTACTATTTCTCCCACTGATAATATATGGTTACCCTTTATTATGTTTTAATTTCCCCATGATTCCAAGAAAGGTTCTATAAATTTTATCCAGCATTTACTAGGACAAAACATTAATTTCATAGTATAATTAAATGTTATATTTCATATTTTTGTTTGAAATGGGAGAGAAATTTATATATAGAGTCTCTTAAAAATACTAAACTCGTCAATCCTTTGGGATGAGATCCCTGGTATTTTGTTCCAATGTAGTAAAATATTCACTAGATATAGTTTACTAGGCTTGGTGTGTTGCATTTGGTATCAAAGGAAGTTTAGTATAACCCCAAGGAAGTAGATTTAGTAAAACACATATTAGAGAACATAAACCTAGAAAAAACTCCAAGGAAAAGCCTATGTATAAGATAATATCATATTGTTTTGGTGAATGGGTTATTATTTGGTTTTTTTAAATTACATTCTTTTTTAGTCACTAGAATTTGGATAATATTATGTCATAGATTAAATTTAGGGTAACAAATCCAAACGGGGTTTTTTCAGTATTATCTTTATCATCACTAGTTTATAATTTGTTCTCCTAAGATGACACACCATGCTAGAAACACAAAAGTTTTCTTCTTTCGTCGATTCACATGCTCTTTATGAACCCTTATGAATGATATAATTTTTTTATAATTTGAATATATTTATAATATACTATTTTTATGATTTTGTGATTAGCATAATGGTTTATTCATATATAGTATAATCAAAACATAATTTTTAATTTTTTTGAGAGGTGAAATATATTATCATTATTTTATGGATCTTATAAACAAATATGGGGTTTTTAGTGGATCATGAATGTAAAATTCATATTGTTCATTCATCATTGAAATGTGGGATGAAAAAAATGGAAACTAATTCATACGTGAAACCAAGTGATGGAATTTAGTTTATGTAATTCATGCAATTTGGTAGGTATATTTTCACCTATTCCAAGGTAAAATAATTCCGCAATTATAGGAATGTGAACTTGAAATTTTGTTTTTCTTTTCTATAATCGTTTCTAATAAATTTTTAGGCCTTTTAAAACTAACTAATTTATGGCTTTTTGGTCATCAACTTTTTCTTGATTATGATCTCTCTCACTCACTATTATTATTTAGAAAATATATTTCTCCTCAGTATCTAAATTTTCACGACCCAATATTTGTATAGTAATCTGGTGACTCAATTATGTGTTACTTTTTGTTAACATTATATTTTCCACTTCCCTATTTCAAATGATATTTTATTACCCATTTAGACACCGTGGGTTTTGAATAATTATATTTTAAAATATTAAACCCTTGAATACCATGAAACAAATGTGAGGATAATATTTATTTAAGGGGGAGAATTTAACACACCTATAATTTAGATGAATGTATAGTGTTCCAGATAGATTTATTAACTCAAAACACTCACCTTTATGTGAAATAAGATATACTATAAAAATATTATGAAAATACGACTGTAATAACATCGATGAAAAATAACATTATTAATAGAAATTAAAACCATATAAAAAATATTTATAAAATTTACATTTATTGAGAATTTATTAATTCAATTATAATAAATATTTTCTCAATTTTGAATAAATATATTATATTCATCAAAAACATATTTTCATAAAAATGGTTTTTATTTCATTTTAGGAATGGAAATTATATTTGATTTATACCATTATTAGATATTTTAATTTTTGTAAAGAAGTTTTGTTTTTCAAATCAACATTCCATTATTATCTTAGGTTTAATATTTTCTATTTTTATGAATGTTATGTATTTATGTGAATAGTGAAAAAGCACTGATTTTTTAAAAACCATTATTTTATATCTAAAGATTAAGCAATTTACAAGACCCATTATGTTTTTTATTTGATTAAAATGAAAATTAAATATAATTTTATTTTAAATAATCTAATTAATTACATAATAATAAAAATTATTCTTGGTTTTGGAATAAGTTCATTTTTGGGCTTAAAAACACATGTTTCCCAAAAAAATTAAAATGTGTTTTTATTTTAATATGATAAATAAATAACGATTTATTGATAATTTTAATGAAATATTTAAAATATATATTCAATAATATATTTAAATATCTATATAATAGTTTATAAAATTTAAATAATGAATGTATATTTGGTTTTACAATTAAATAATTTTTTTTTGTAAAATGTTTTTCATTTCAATTTGCACACTTTTTTAAAGTGTATTTCCACAACATATAGAATATGAAAATTGTAAAAGGTAATAATTTTTTTTGTTATTATAATTAATATTAATTAAGGGGCTCAACTTAATTTGTACCATAATTATTAGTGAAACCTATAAAATTTTGTGGCCCTGATTATGGTTAAAATTAGTTTATCGGGGTGTTATATTATGAGATAATGGTAGGTATGGGACATAAACATGACTAATTATTATTAGAAAAATATATTTGGAACATATATAATACTAACTATTATTCAATGGAAATTTTTAGCCATAATAAAACGTATATGGCCTTATATTATTGTAAATTTTTAAGTAATTAAATGTGTCTTTATCCCCTCAATTATAAATGTGAGAATCTTATCCCAGCTTATTAACATACATTTCAAACCCTAGATCATAAAATATCTACCAAAAAATATCCTTGATTACTTACCTTAGTTATTAATCTTCTATTCTTGTCTTAATTCATTTCTATAAAGGAACCGGATGGATTCAAAATGGGGTCTCTCAAAGAAGTGGTAATCATCTTTACTCGCTCATTCAAGTTTTTTTCTTCATCTACATATTATATATCAATTATAAGAATAATTAAATAAGTATTATTTTATCATAAATATATTTTTATGTTACTGTGATAATGGGAAATCAGTTTTTATTTTATGATCCATTCTAAATAATATTAGAACATCACTCGTTCATTCATACGACCTACCATCTCCCTATAATAGTGTAATATTTTTATCACCAATTTAACTAGATAATTATATATATATATATATATGATTAATTAATATATATTATAATTTTTAAATAATTATGATTCTATAAATATATTATATCATTTACCTCTTGATCCATCTACTTGTTAAAAAATAAATACAACACTCTTGTGTTTGTGGGGACTACCATGTCCACGAAGTGATGTGATTTGTTTTAAATATCTAAATTTACTAGATGATTATAAATATGTATGTAATGAATATATAATACATTTAAATTATTAAAAAAATTATTGATATTTTTGAACTATGATCAAGGTGCAAGAAAAAACTGCTAAACCGAAACATACATAAAAAAAACATTTAACACTTGGCGACAATGATTCTAAAAAATTATTATTAATAAATGGGTGCTGAAATTATTAAGTAGATAATATATTATTTTATAAGTATAAATATTTTTATGTTATTGAATTATAATAAATATTTTTTTTACAAATGGTTAAAACCACTTATGAAATAATTCAGAACATAAGTAAGAGTTTATTTCACAATCTAATTGGTAGTCAAAACTGTTTATGCCTATGTTTCCATAGGTAGAATTATAATATATATATATATATATCTTAAAACCCATTAATCTTGAGGTCCCCTTATTATTTCTATGAATTAAATATTTTCAATTAATTTTCCACTTTTTTCAAGTACTCTATATTCAAAAATAATTTTTTATAAAAAATATGACATTGTTTTTCTATTTAGTCAGGAATATTTTTCTTCAATATATATATTTTTATTAAAATATATTTAATAATGTATTTTATATTATCAAATAACTAATTAATTTAAATTTTAACCATTTCTTATATTTTCTATAAAATATTATAAAAATAATATTCTTTTCTTCTAACAAGGAATGTTTTTCCAAATGTGTAATATAAATTATTGTTTTAACATTTACCATAGGAAATTGTTTCCCAATTTTCATGTATATTATTTTATTTGGATATTTATTTATAATTTTACATTTTTATTTTCAGAGAAATTTTTTTCCCAATTATTTTGAGAATTTCTATATTTTAATATATGTGATTTCAAAATTAATTTGGAATTTTCCTCAAGAAATAATTGAGTAATACTTTTATTGTATTTTCATCTATGTCAATAATGGTTGATGAATAATATGATTTATTAAATATAGAAACTATTTATATTATCCACCATTTACTCTATACATCTTATAATTATGTTTTTATATTTATCGAGTTGGAAAATGTAAATATTTAATTTTCTAGTTTTTAATATGATTTTTTTATATCGACTAAGTATTTAATTTTTATACAATTTTCTCAACTAAAAAATTCATTAAATTTAGTAAATGATACTCAGAGCCTATTATAGTCCCTCGTTGCTTTGTTAGGTCTCATGAGACAATCCTGTTTTGGTATTTAATGTATGACTTACCATTTTGTGTATGACGTCTTGGATGAAGTCCATGATTGTAATTTTATAATGTCTGAAATTTTGATTTCTATCATTATGATACTTGTAATTGTTATCCATTTGATTATTTGATTTCATATTTAGTATATTGATTTTGTCCTCTTTTTTTGATAGAAGATAAATGTAACACTTTATTGTTATTATATCTTCTATTATTCTTCATGTTTTTCATATCATATGATACATTATATTGTATGCTTTCCCCTATTGATCACTTGAACTCACCCTTTCATATTCTTTTTCTCAGCATACCTATAAGGGACCAATGAATGATATAAAGTATTTTCTATATGAAATAAAAACTTTATCACTATAATTTTTATGTTTCTTTGAATTTTTTTGGGATGTACTGTAAGAGTCATGTATATATTTATTCTCCAAAAAATATTAAAATATTTGATACTACTGGATTTGAACACTCATATTTTGTGGCTATTAAATAAAATAATCACTCAATTTGGGTTAGTGTATTTGAGGTTCTACAACTATTTTACAACTTACTAGGATGTAATCCAAGGTTGTACTCTATGTTTTAGGGAAGACTTAAATAATAATTGAATACAGAGTTGCGATTCAGAATTTCTTATCATCCTCAGACTAATTGTCATTCTAAAGTATAATTCATACTATGGATGTTATATTGAGATCATGATAAATTAATTTAAATGTATTCTTGGAATAAAACCTCCCCTGGTATAGTACACATTCAAACACAATTTTTCAATATAGTATTCAAATGATATTTTATGAGGCTTTATATTGGAAGTGGCATAAAATTAAAACATGCAAGAGAATATTAAACCCATTCAGTGGAACATTAAATCTTCATATTTGAAAAAATATATACCCTAATAATCAATAGTTTTATTTTGTATTTTAATTTGAATACATGTAATTCCATTGAATATCACTATGGAAGAGGGTTATGAGGCTATGGAAGAGGGGAATGTTTATCCTAAGATATCTCAACAATTTGGTAATCCTATATGTTGTTTGAAATGTAGATTATAAAATTTCATTGAAAAACCCTCTAATTTTTCATTGATATGATCCATGTATCATACATTTGGGGGTATATATGAGATCAATAATATGTACTGGAAAAAAAGGGTGTAGTTTTAGACTGTGATCTCTCATAATAGGAACATATAGTAGAAGTATTGCATCATAGATATAAAATACTACAACACAAGAAAACTAACTTGTTTAAAGTTATCCAAAGGAATCAAAAGTATGATGAAGCAATGTCGGAAGAAAAGGTTGTAATAAAGCTAAATTATCTTGGTTTCTAGGACTGAGTAATGAAATTTTGAGGGGAAAATATTTTATGGGGGGTATAAGGTAACACCCCATGAGTTTGTACGAATTTCACTTTAAATAAATTTTTATGTGTTCAATATATTGTGATGCACAAAAAACTAGACTAAATAGGATGATTATTTATTATTATTTATATTTATAATCATGAAAATTTGTTTTTTTCAAAAAAAAATAAAAATAAATTGGTTATATTACACAAATAAAAGTACCATAGATAATAAAAATACACTTTTATAAATTACATATTTTTATAAATTTATAACTTTTTTTAAAAATTATATAAATAAAAAAATCACTTTTAAATTTATGGAAAACATAGTAAATTCAATTAGTAACTTTCAAGAAATTACATTTTTATTGTAATGAGTACAACTTAAATTATTCATGTCTGATAAAAATGTTTTTTAAATATATTTTTCTATTTTTTTATTAAAACAATTCTAATATTTCATGTTATACGTAAAATGAAATAAATATATTATATTATATTCAATAAAATTTAACTGTCATTTAATTATTATTCATATTATTTGGTTGGAAATTTCTATAAATTTATTTTTATTTGTAAAAATAATTTTTTCCAAAAAAAATCATTATGCATACTTCTAATAAAAGTAATATGTATAACCATAAGAAATGAAATATAGTAAAATTATTTTAAAATTTTTAAACACCCTTTTAAATTTAAATAAAAATGAACTTTTATTTTTTATTTATTGAAAATTTTACCAATGTAAAAGTTATTCACCATAGTAAATGCTAAAACAGTTTAAATGGGTTAAATTATAGGGTGATGTTAATTTTTTTAACCAAAACATATCTATAAATGGGTGTGTGATAGATTTATTTTCATATAATTGTCTTATCATCCATAATTCTCAATTTTTGTTCTACATGACATAAATATTAATTACCTTTTGAGTAAGTAAATGCGAATTTTTAAAATTTAAAATCACCCCACTTATATATAGACACCCACCATCATTTCTAAGACACACCATATGCGAAAATTCTTGCTTATACTATACCATATTTAACTCACTATGAATCCTCCCATATATTTCCCTTGAACTGAATTGTATTCCCCAAATCATTCAAGGCTAAGAATGTTTCTTAAAGAAGTTATAGTATCTTATTTGTAAGTAATGGATTCATACCATTATTTCTCATTTAACATAATCCAATAACTCTTCTAAAATTTTATTTATAATTTTAATAAAAAAAATCAAACCATTAATATTCTAGAAGAGTTTCATTATTACTATACAATAATATGTTTTTATACAAAACATTGTTATAATGTGTTATTTTGTTGGTCATTTTTACCTCTCTTATGAATAATGTCATAATGTTTGCATCTCGAATTTATAATAAAACAAAATAAATTAAAATTAAATTCAATAATGATGAATTTATGGTATTTTTTAATTATTCTAAGCTAGTATTAAAAATTATATTCACTAATATGATCAATTAATTTCTAAAGTCTACAATCATCAAAAAAGGAAATTTATAAGTGTTCCATGAGAATCATCATTGTATGTTGTGTGATATGACTATGGGACTCTAGAAATATATATATAACATGTATTTTACTATCATGAAAACTCTTCATGTGATTAATATAGAAAAAATAAGTGGGTACTGAAAATAGAAAAATGAATCATGAAAGAAATATAAAATAGTTGACACCCAAATATTAATTCACACAATAAACAATTAATAGGTTGGAAACATGTAATTATAAATGAAGAGTATAATGTGAAATTAATATTTATAATATTATTATATATATTAATATGAAATCTAAATTTATTATAAAATAGTTAGAATGCGTTTGGCCCAGAAGAAGTTTGAGGTAAGGGTTTACATTGCAATATGAAATTAAATTCGAGATAGATTATGTTAAGTTTATATTGAGAAAATTAATTTATTTTTCTTTATAAAACTCAATATTCATTTTTATCCTCTTTTTTTATATGGGGTTTAGATGTATTCCTATCATTTTATTTCCATTTGGATCATAATTCGACTGAATGGATTCTTATAAGTGGAATCATCCATGTCTTTTCTTTACTATTTGGAATATTTCTTATCAATGTACATATTCATCATTAATTATTTTGTAAATACTTTCGTGATCACTTAAATTAATTTAATATTTAAATATAATTCATTTAAATAATATTAAATGATGTTTTCATATCATTTTTTTTCAGGGTCCATTTTTTAATTTGTTTACAAAAGTCTGAAAGGAATATAATTAAGAAAATTTTCCACATAAATTCTGGTTTTCACCTTTTATCTTTTTTTCTTCATGAATATTCATCTTAAATATATCATGGATTTCCAATACAATTTTTTCCCATTTTTTAATAATTTTTTCATTCGAAAAATAAAAATTATAAAAAGGGTATTTATTCTCATTATTGATGATATTATATTAATTTATTTAAAATGGTTTTTCTTATATTTCATCATAATTAAATATTCCTTATTATTCAATCACAATTCTATATAATAATACAATCCAATTTACATTTGGGGATTTTCTTTGATATAGATTTTTGTAACATTTAATGTAACCAAATTATTTCCCTCTTTCTATAACATCCCATGATGTTAAAATATGTCTCTTTTTAAAAATAATTAATTTCTTATATATCATAAATTTAAAACAACACGAAGATAAAATTGATAACGATATACACTTAAATGTCCATGTTTTTACATGATCGTTATAACCTAGCTATTAAATTATCTTGAATGAATTGTAATAACTAGATTAAGAAATTTATATATTATATATTTTAAAAAATGTCTTTACATTAAAAAAATATATTTAATATGCATAAGATTAGAACAATTCCACTTTTACGCATAAAAACTATATTATGTTCATAGCGGAGTTACAACATTTTGATGGTGAACTTTTTTAACAATAAATTTGGACACTTTAATAAATTATATTTTACAAGATATATGTAATTTTTGAATGAATAATATCAAAATTTACTTTTAATTTTTGATATTTATCTAAAAAGTCTCACATTTCGATGAATAGTGAAAATAATATATTTTAATTGAAAACAATTATTTTGTTTAAAAAATTTATAGTGTTAAATAATTATTTTGGATTAGATTTAAAGTATAATAAGAAAAGTCTTACATCATTTAATTTAATATTGTTCATTGGAATAAATTTCAAAATGAATCTGGACATAAAACAATTTCGGTATTTTGAATAAATTTATTTTAAAAACAAGTTTTCTCATTCTGTAAAAAATATTAATTTGAAATTAATTTTATCCAATTGTGTGTTTTAAAATTTAAAAAATTGATTCCATATTTTTAATAATAAGGTTCAAATTTTGTTAATAGGTCCCTTTTATATTTGGACAAAATTAATAGTAACTTTTAAAAAAATTATTAACACGGTTAACCGTAAATCACCTAATTAAGATATAAAAATAATATTTAAAAAAAATTTAAATTACCATAACACTTTCCATAATTTTATATGATTAATTATAGTAAAAAAATAATTTTTAGCAAGATATAGGGCTTCTTGGAGATACATTGGTTACTTTAAGTGTTTTATAGTAGTTTACTTTTGGAAAAGACAAATATGTCATGCTCATGTTTTTAGAAAGAATTACTTTTTTTATATGTTGTTATTAAGAATTTTTCACTTAATATAAATATTAATTTAAAAGATAAAATTTTTATTTTCATCATGATAATTTATATATTTTTTTGAATTAGATAATTACATCATTGGTTACACAATTAAGATGCAATGACTATTTAATTAATGAAAATATAAAATAAGTGATATTAAAAATATTAGAAAAAATATAATGTAAATTAATTAATTTTATACATGAATTTTATTGATAAATTTAACATATTATTGATATTTTTGATATGTTGGTTTGAACATATAATTTTTTTTTTGTAAAAGTCAATGTAAACAATAGTATCAATATTGGAATTAGTGTTATAAAAAAACAAATAACACTTTATTAAATGATATAAAATTCATAATAATATAAAATTAATCAAAATTAATAGGATAAAGTTAAAAATTTTATCCATGACTCATGAAAGTTTATTAGTAATTTTATAGTAAATATATTAACCTTCAAGGAGTAAAACCACATGTTGTCATAGTATGAGTGAAAGGGTTTAAATAAGGGTTAAAACCCAAAGATAACGGTGTGAATGGGACAAATCATGTACAAAAATTGTTCTTTGGGATGATTTTAACCCATACTAATCTTATATTTTAAATAAATAACTATGAATAAATTTTTAATTTAAAATTAATTTATATTAATTTAACATTTTCAGAGTATCCAAAAGTGCCCCTCACCACAATTATAAAAGGGCACCTCCTTCTTCACTTCATCACACCCCCTTGAACATTCTAGATCAACAAACCCCATCACATTTCCCCTTAAAACATAGATATACATTTTAATGAGCCCCAATTCTAAAAAAACACCTACTATAGATCCCTTATTAATAGATCTAAAGGAATTCCAAAGATGAAGATGTAATTGTTTTACAAACTCTTCCATGTACATTTCTTCTTTTACTTACTCTTCTTATGTTGTTTATATAATAAATTAATAACAAATATATTGTATATATTATGTGATTTTACTATGAAAATGGGACAACCATATTCTTCCATTGATCTGTCATCTTTAAAATGAAATCATTGTGTGTGCTTACAAATGACTTACCATCACCTGCCATTGTGTAATTTATTTTTCATTACCACTTTATTTAAAAGAGTATAATGATTGATATAATTGATATAAATAACAAATATGAAAATAAATTTATTCTTTATAAATGACATACTAACCAATTCCTTATCTTTTCACCATTAAGGGAGTTATATCATCTCTAGTGCGTGCGTATGACCAGCCATCTCCACAACATGATGTGATTCATTTTCCATGATAAAAATATAAGGATTATAAAAATGAATATAGTGATTAAATATAACATCTATGAACTTAATATCATCCTAGAGAAGAATTAAATATGTCCTATTCATATAAAACAATATTTACATGACAAAACATCCATAGGAAAATAAAGAAGTTAACACCCAAAACAAGGGTAATAATGAAATATTATTAACAAAACAATTTAAGAAGATCCTATATGATATATTAAATATTGATATATTTATGGTATAAATTGAAAAATATTTTTCGAACAATTATATATGAGGTTATTTCACATTAAAATAAATCAATGTAAAATGTAAGGTTTTATTTGACAATCTAAATATTATTCACTACTCTTTATACGTAAGTATCTGCTTGGAAATATTTATCTTCCATGAATAGATTTCTTAAAAATGGTTCATAATTTTTTTACTATTATTCTAAAAAAATTTATACTAATTTTTAACATGTTTTAATTTTTATTAAATGGTATGAATGGAATTTTTTTTCTTTTTTGAAATGAGGTTCTTTGTGACTTTTTCTACAAAAGTAAGAAATAATTTTTTTAACGTAAACAGAATGAACAATTTTTTTAATTATACCTTTATATCTAGAATATTAATTCATATTTTTACAAGGTTATTTTTAATGATTTTTTATTTAAAATATTACGTAATTTTAAATATGTTTATTTAATATAAAAAGGTGTGTTTCTCTCAATAATTTGCAATGATTTTATTAGCATATTTCAATCTATATCAACATACATTTATGAATCTTCAGATTTATTGAAGTTTATCTATAATGATATTATCTCCCATATTCTATCAAATAGTTTATGATCATTTTAACTATGGATATTTTGTTTTTATAACATTCATGGATTATTATTAAAGTATTCACATTTCCTATTCTATTATTTAAATATGAATATTTATGTTGTTTTTTTCACCCTTTTAATACGAGGAAGGAATTAGACCTAGTATGTGATGGGTGAGGCTTAATATCAACCCTTGATGCATTAATAGGTCTCACGATACAAACTATATTGTGTACTAGTTGAGGCCTTTCATGTTTATGGATGAATACCTGGCCGAATCCATAAAGGTATGTTTATGATTCCCAAAATTATGAATTTCCTCATTATAAGATGAGTTATTAATATTCCACATGATTACTCGATTAATATAATATCCACGGTTATGTTTCATTATGAAGTGATTACTTATATGGAATTGTTTTATTATCATTTATTTTTTCCATATTATGCTCACAAGTATATTTAAATAGAACGTGTTTCAGTTATTTACCTAATCATAATCATTTATTCTTATTTATGTAACCTTCTGATGTATGTATACCCTTATTGAGGAATTGAGTTGACCAATTTCTTATGTTATTATTTTTCCCTAGGATGTAATGAATTTTATTATGATTAATATGAATGGTTAATCTTAGAGTATATGGATTTTCTCAAAGTATTGAATGTTCTTTATTTTATTGTTTCAAATTTAATCTAATTTTCAAGTATATATTCTGGTTTGGAAAACCTATAAACTGATCAGTAATTTGGGATTCGATCTGTGTATCTATTCCAATGTAATAAAGTAAGGAATCATCTCAGGGATTCTAGGGTTTGGGTATTTATAGTTTTTATCTAATAATGATTAGATGAAATCATGGAAATTGATTCATGAAAACATATTTTTGAGGATAAACCCCTGTGACAAAACAGGAAACATATCTAAATAAAAATAGGTAATGATTTTGTAATCGGTTATACATAAATTTCAAATATATGTTATGTGAGTCAGTAGTTATAAAATAATAAACTATGTTTCATAATTATATGGTCTAATATAGTTCATGTAATCATTTAGAAATTGTGCATATCAAAAGAAATTTGAACCTCACCAATGAACGTGATTCAATGAGTAACAATGATAATGTATTAAATCCAATATTTCAAATGGAAGTAGTCTCCCAAGAACTCTCATCAAATTAATAAATAATATCATTTTTTACAAGAAGGTTAAAGAATTATATATGTATTATGGCTTCTGAAGGATGCATGAGAAAATAAGGTGACTGGTAGAAATATAGATAATAGGAAGAAGAGAAAGAAGTATATTTCTACCTGTGTTAATTTTGAAGAGAATCAGCATTGTAAATTTTTAAGAGTAAAATTAATTTGATTCAATTGTGGAGAAAAATTCCCCCATGCTCGTGATGTTAAGGGATTGATAGTATTTTACAACATTCAATTCTTCAACTGTATGGATATGGCTCACTAAACAATATAATAACCCAAGTGTCAAAGGAATATTCCTTAAAAGAATATAATAGGTCACGGTCAAAATTATGATCCTAAAATAGACTAATAGGGATGATTAATTTTATTGTTCATGTATTAAATCATTATTTTAGTAGATTATTTTATCAATTATGTATTGTTCATAAGAATTATGAAATAAATAACAATTTTAATATAGTATATATTCATTAATTATTTTGAAGCATAGTTGTTTTCAGAAAGGTTTAAATGTGACCAATGTATTAATATATTTGGAATATAAAAATAAGAACTACATTCTGTTTTTGTTTTAGAATATCTAGTGTTAATTAGATTTTTGAAATTTAGTGACCTACCTTTTAAATTTTGGGTCCTAGATTCTGGGTAGATATGTGTTGGATGAAACTTATGATTAACTACTTTTGAATGGATTAAGGTGAAATTTTTATATAATTACATATAAAACATGAAAAACATTTTTGATTCAGTAAAAGGATAATGAAAAAACATATGGACCTTATAATTTTTTAAATGTGATTTGGGTATATAAATTCATCTTGAATATCCATATCAATGTGTAAAAATGATGTCAAAATAGACCAAAGCATAGTAAAATTATGATATTATGCATATGATATCTAAATTAATCAATTTTGTTTATTTTATAAAGTCTTTATCTAGATTTTAAAGGAATCACATGACAATAGGAAATGGATTTTAGAGAAAAAACATTATCTTTTTAGCTTTTATTTCGGATAAATATATAGACTTCTAAAAAGTCACAAATTAATGGTTTTGTGAGGGTAAACTTTCTATTTACCATGTCCTATATCAATATACATAAAAACAATATAGTTAGATATCTCTTCCATGTCCACATTTATATTTTCTACTATTTTTATCCTATTCAAAAGTTTATTTTTCTGGGTCCTTTTCATTTAAATTTCCCTCTTTATAATGGTATGTTTTATTCACCCAATTTCAAATGTGGGTTTCCCAAATAATAATTTTCAAGTATCAACCTTTTATTTTCGAACTGCAATTTCAAATTGTGATGAAAATATTGATTGAAGGAGTGGAATATGTGAAACCCAATTATTTTATGATATGTCTTTTTTTAAATAAATTTAATTTCTTTGATACCATATGTTGCACACTACCCCAAGCTTAAACGAACAATGATATAAACTTAAATATCATTTTTTAACATGGTCATTATAACCAATCCATTAAATTAGAGATAATTAATAGAATTAAAAAAATACTGAAATATATATATTATATGACTTAAAAAAATTATTGTGGGATTAAAAAATATTATGGTGCTACTAGATCGATTAGAACATGTATGCATTGAACCCACTTCAATATAATATTCAAATTGTTCAGTTGAGTCAATTATCTGATAATAACCACCCCTTTAGTAGATATTCTGATCAATTAACTTTGGGGAAATGCATGAATTCTGTTGAAAAGTTCTTTTTCGTAATGAAATATTTTTTGAAAGAGAAAATAATGTTAGTTTTTTATAACATCATGTGAAACCCCATTTAACGGTGGACATTAATTAATAATACCATGAAAATTTATAATATCCACTTAATATAATGAGAAAAATAAATAAAATATTTTTCAATAAATATGTTCCTTACACAATAAGTATTATAATATTGAGGGTATTTTTTTGGCTTAATGTATAGGGACAAGAATAAATTGGGACTTATTATGCAATATTCTCATGCATTGAAAAAAAATTAATTTTATTTTTCCTCAATATTAAAAATAATGTTGACCATTTCTTTAATTTCTTTATACAAAATATTTGAAATGATTTAGAAATTATATATATTAACAATTATCAAATAATTTGTTGATTTTATGTTAAGGTATAGATGAATGTTGGTGAAATCGAATGGTATCATGAGACTAGTGAAATTATGAGAACAATGGAGTTTAATTTTAGAGATTAAATTTAAAATTAAAATGGTGTAATGAAGATTCATCTACCCATATAGAAAAATATTTGATAGAAGAACCAAGAAAATATCCTCTATTCAATGAAAGAACATTTCTTGTTTAGAAGAAGATGTAATACAACTAAATATTTCTAAAGGGACATGAATAATCCAATATATATAATGGAATAATGAAACATTCCACTATATTCTCTACCCTTGTTCCAAATTTTTAGCTACATGGAACAAAAGAAATATGGATTTCAATGCACCATACTAACTTTTATTAAGGTTAAATGATGTTAAAAACCTCTAATGTTAATATAACAAATAAATATTATTCTATCACTACCACTGAGTAATATACTGAAAATGAAGTGTTGAAACATAACCTTATTAGTTATTAAATAATTTTGAAAATATTTTTAAATTTTGGTTCAACCCATTCCATTTCATTATTCCCATTTTCTTGAAATATTGAATCACCTCCTTGATGAATTGAAGTAGAGATGTTAGGGAAGTCCCCAAGTGAAACAATTATTATATTTTAAGTGTAAAACACTAAACTAATTAACATTTATAGTAAAATATTATAGAAAATATTGTTATTATACATTTGATAGAATCCAATGTTAGTATTGGAATATATTTGTTGTCATTGTATAGACCCAACATCAACTATTTGGAGACATAAATTTCATACTATATTTTGAAACATCCTCAAATTAAAAAAAATAAAGGAGAATAATTAATAAAAATTGGAAACTCTATCACGTGTATTGGTATTATTACCTCATGATCAAGACCATATGGCTCAAATTTTTGAGACAACAGAAATTATCATCCTTAGAGACATTCTTGTAATAATGGAATATGTTTATGTATTTATATATTATATTCCTCATGTTACCACTTATCAAGAGTTAAATTTCTAAAAATATATATTCCTAGACCTCTTACCATATCAAATATACCTTATTTTATATCAATCATTAAATACAAAAAATTAATGACGTGAATACAAGAATATTTGGAAAATACATTCATAGGCCCTAGTGCATAACTAAGAGGTGAAAAATACCACTATTATAATTATAATAAGGGGAGAATATGTATCTCTAATGATTATAATGATCTAAAAAGGTCATGAAAAAGAGTAATTATCATTTTCTATGGTTTTTAGACTTTTTTTGATCAAATATATGAGTATTATTACTTATCAAATGTAGATATTTGATTGAGATATCCTCTAATGAAGGTGACATGGGAGGATATTCTAAATACTAGATATCTCTAAGATATGAATGATGATATTTAATAGTAATTCTATTTGGATACATAGATGTGCCAATAATATCTGTTATCTTCGTAAATAGAGTATTTATAGATTACCTCAATGAATCTCGGGTTATCCTTAAATTTGACACAATTTGATAATCCAAAATAATGTACGTACAGGATGATTATTTGCATACCATGTAAAGGAATATATGAAAAAAATTGAGTGTAGATTTAGAAAAAATATGAATTTTTTATATAGAACATTATATTCTTGGGGAAAATATTCACAAATAAAGGGTTATATGTAGACCCTTAAATAAAAACGTAATTAATGAATGGACTAGACAAATTTTCCTGATTGATATTTATATTTTCCTTAGGATATATGAGTTTTATAAGAAAATATTTAAATATTTACAATTTTTTTGAAACTCATTACGAAAAATAACTCAGTATGTTATAATGATTATTTGGATGGAATAGTATGAATAGATCATTAATAGAAATAAAGGAAATTTTAGTTGAAAAACTTGTAATCACTCTACCATGATATAAGGAAGGTTCTATGGTATACGATGATGTGAAAATGAGAGTATTTGGTAGTTTCTTATTATGATAGTTTTTCATGATATCAAATTCCTCAATATAGTTAAATATCCTTGAGGTAGATTACATGGCATATTATCTAGATCTTTTATATAAAATATTTTCATTAAATATTTAAAGGAACAATCTATATGGTGAGAATTTTTAAATATATGAAAAGAAAATTATTGATTAAATAAAATATATATATATAAATATTTCAATACACTATATCAAATATAGTTAGAGAAGATTACAAATAATAAATATCTAATGAATTAATTTCATGAAAATATGAACAAAACATAATATGTTCTATATAGAAAGAATTTTTTAAATTATTTATTCTTATTAAATGTGTAATGGATTTAAATTACAGTAATAAAAATGGAAAATGGTATACATTTCTTATAATATTTCTCACCAATCAAACTTGGAGATTATTAATGTGATAAAGAATGATACTATAGAAACATAAAAGATAATAAAATAAACACAGAAAGTGAAAATCATATAATTTAATGATGATATATATTATTTTTTAGGATTTTAAACATGATTATGTGTCCCATTATTGTATTTAATAAATTATATATAAGATGATTCACAATATCGATCTTACATTATCTAACTAGGATACACAATGAAATAAAATTGTATCAGAGAACAATTTTTTGCAATAATATAAATAATGGTATTACTAAATGTAAATGAAATTTATATTTTTCCCATAAAGATATGGTTGATTGAAAAATTATAAGGTGATGATAAAATTATTACCATTGCAATCAGGGAAATTAGATTACATCAGCATGAAATTTTGTAAGGTATACAAAATACATCTGAAGGAATTTAAAATATCTCAATTTTGGTGGATCAAATTAAAAATATTTATCACTTTATAACCATTAAATAAAACATATTACTAAATAAACTATATATATATAACAAGTGATTTTGGCTACTTTTAACATTAATATCCATTAAATGTGATAGATATTTGAGGTTCCCCAAAATAATGTTTAGGAGGCTGATGAATACAATTAATATTTAACATAAAAATAATATATATTCCTCAAATTTATGGTTAATTGAAAAGGATCATTAAAAATTATGAAAAAATTCATAAATCATACTATATTGACTTCAAAAGAGGCTAGTATTTTCTCATTATTCTAATCTACTTCATATATAACTATATATTTCACTAAAAAATTCAGATATAATTATTTGAATCCAATTATGTGAAGATATTTATAACTAAAACATGTAGGGATGAAGTTGAAAAATGAAAGCCATTGGGTCCAATTATGTTCTATTAAATTTTGGATAAAGTTCTATTCATTTAACAACACGTTAGAGAAACACATAGCCAAAATGAGGGCTATGCTGAAAATTATTAATGATAATTTGAGTTTTATATTATAGATAATGTATTCCATTTAATATATCAATATAATAGTGTGTAATTTTTTTTAAATATATAAATGTTAAGTCCATAGTAAATTAGCCACTTTGATATTCTTGACTACATTATAGTTATTTCCTATTGATAAAATTATCCCCCCAAATTTATTCAAATTAAATTACATTTCTAACATATCTCTATTGAGTATGTACATACTAGATCCCCCTCATGTGCTAAATATAATGGGATGTGGATAAATTTATATCTATATTATGGAGAGAAACCAATGAAGATCATAGTTTTTAGTGATAATGAGCTATGAAACAATACAATCTACAAAGTATAGATAAATTATCCGTATGACAAAAAAACATGGGAACCTAGGGAGGTAATGAAATAAAAGTACCCTTATTTGTTTACTTCTCTAAGTTTTAAATATAATTTAATGGGTAAATTTTCTAGGGGGGGTTAATATATAATCCAATTTTTTATATGAAACTTTGTTCCATAAACTTATATGTTTGATGATTAAATTATTTTCCAAAAATGGTAGAGTGTATGATCAAATGCACCATGTAAAAAATAACCATCATTTTATTTCGAAACAAAAAATGAAAAATGATGTGTGAAAGAAATACATAAGATTAACAATAGGAAAACGTGATAATAGTCACATTAAAATAACATTAATAGAATTTATAAATCTTATGGATCATGGTATCTTAGAAATAATATAGAATAAGTAATGATTAACATCTATTAAATATCTGAATATAAGTATTATAATATTATTATGTGAACTTAGATGTCATGACACATGAAGGAATTATAAGGGTATATTTTTAGTAAGTTATGTTTTAATTAACATTAAAGGTTAAATTGGCTTATGTTTTTAAGTAACGAGATTGTTATTTAGGGAAACATAAATGGAAAAAATCCTAATTTATTGGTAATAAATTTTAATTATTTTTTTATATAACATGATGGTGAAGAAATATCTTGTAATTTTAATGTAATATGACCAATTTTTCTTGGAATATAACTTCATTTTACATCTAAGGTGATAGGTATTGTTTAGGATAGATTCTTATCTTGATTATATTATTACTACTATGGAGTATTATAATATTGAATCTATAGAGAATAAATATTGTGGATTTAAAATTATGAATTATTATAGTAGAATTCCACTATGTATTATGTACCATAATTTCTTACTCTGCTGTTATATAGTATAAAAAGGTAAATAGAATCTTGAGGTAATATATTTTTTATTTAGAGTTGATTGAAAATATAGTAAATAATCATTACCGACTTATAAGGGTAGATTATTTATTTTACCAAATTAAAGGAATCAATTCTGTTCTTTTACATTGATTAAAATTTTTTATATCACCAAACCAAGGTTAAATATTAGTACATCCCTATGATATATTATCTAGACCATTATTTAAATTTCAAAAATTTACGGTGATTTCATTTGGAGTTATAGATTAACCAGTTGTACTTATGGGACTTACAAAATGGGTGTTCAACCCAATCTTAACTTACTGATATTTATTAATAAAATTCATATTTATTCATTGAAAAATACGGACTATATAGAAAATATTATGTTGTTGTTATTACTTCTCATGAAACATTTATTATATTGAAACATTTCAAAATGATATATCGGATACATAACGTTCACTTATTATGTCATGTTATTTGGGATTATGGTGTAGAAGTAGACCAAGGAATGATTTATTTATTATTTTTTAGGTATCTTACAAATAATGGTTCTATGGAATTAGTTTTGTTATTCTTTACTTGTTTCTATATGAGTTCTGTTCCAAATCTTTCTTAAATTTCAACTACAATATCATTTTTGGATCAGAAATGTCATTTTTATCTATAGAGGAATGTCAGATCATTTCTGAAATTGTAATGTAAAAAATTATGAGTGGAATGCTACATTATTTAACTAAAGATGGAATTATTTTTAATGTATAATATTATTCATTACATATATACATAATATGTGTCTTGATGAATGGTAAAATAGTTTTTTTTATAAAATTTTATTTAATTTCTTCATCACGAATATAAAGACAATTCTTATGATTCAGAGCATAGAGTGATGGTATTTTTTCTTATATTATGGAGACATTATTTTCATGTTAAATGATTTATGGTATATAAAAATATAAATTTTTAAAAATATATCTTCTTTGTAAGAACCTGGTTTTTGCTGAGAAAGACTTTGGAATATTCTTGATAAAATTCCAGATCAGTGCCTTCAGACGGCGTGCGATTCCGAGCCTCGGCGTGGCCAGAATTAAATTTTTAGTGCGTTCACATAGGAATCGCCAAATAAATGGGACAACTCCTAAACGGTGCATCTGACCAGAGATCCGAGTGTACAGATGGGTTTTGAATGGGGTGTTTACCCTAGGAACGACATAAAACATGTCAGTGCGGGATGTTTGGACCCCTCGATAGCTTTCGGAAGGTTAAACGGATAAATTAATAAATTAATTTATTCATTTAATGTTGAAACGCTAGTATCTCTTAAATGGTGGGTCAGATTGGAAAATCGAGGGCACCGTTGAGTTCAGAGTATGTCGTTTACCCTAGGAGGGGTATAAGTTTCGCGGGCGGGGGCCGTTTGTGAAAAATGGCCCCAGGGGCGTTTTCGCAATTTAGCGGATTCGGACGTTAAATTCTATAACTTTTGAACGGGGCCTCAGATTAAAATTTCAAGATAGCCGTTGTGCTCGGGAGGTGGTTTTTACCCTATGGGAGCCTTAACCTTGACCCCGTCAGGAGTTTCGGATACGGGTCTTTTCGGGGGTTTTAAATTCATTTAATCTTTAATTAATTTATTTAAACCCCACCCCTCTCCGTCCCCTTCCCCCTGGTATCCACTCCTCTCTCTCTCCTCCTCCATCTCCGGCGAGACAGTCTGGTGAGGCAACTCCGGTGAGGTGTGGTGGTGCCGGTGGATCGTCGCGAAGCTTCGGGCGAAGCCCCACGAGGTAGGATGTTGCGTTTTCATTTTTCTATTCTCGTACCTAATTTGAGCTCGTTTTCACTGTCGTTTCCTTGTCAAAACATTGATCAAATCCCATGAATGCGTAGTACATTTTCTGTACTTCTTGTCACCTCTTTCGAATCGAAAATCTGAGTTCGGACATGGTTGCAAACACCCGCCGAAGTTTGCGGGTTTTGGGATTTTGCGGCAGCAGCAAGGTGGTCCGGGGAGCTCCGAGGCGGCGGCGACAGCAGGTCGGGGAGGTGTCCATGGGATTTCGGTGGAGGCGCTGGGCGCGGCAGCGGGGTGTCCACGGGCATCGGCACGGGTGCCCGGCGGAGGTGCTGGGCGCGGCAGCGGGGCGCTTGGGCGTCGGCGGGGGTGTCTGGCGGAGCGCCCGGTGAGGCGGCGGTCGCCAGGGAGCGGCGACCGCGGGGTCGCGGCGCGCGACCCCCATGTGGCGACAAAGAACCGTGACGTGCGGGTCTTCACGGGGCGGCCGCGAACGGCCCTCGTGGACGGTCTGCGCGCGGACCACGAATCCGCGGCCGGCCCAGGCCGGTCTAGCCCCAGGGGCCTTGCCCCCTCGGTGTTCGGACACCCGTATTTTCCGTTACGGGTGTCCGTATTGAGTACCGTCTGCGGAGGTGGAACCGTATCACCGAGTCGGCCCTTTTGAGATGGTTTCAATAATTTTTAATTCCCGAAACTAGGGGCCTCGGTGGCGCGACACGTACGTTGAGGGGTTAGTCGTTTCTTCGGCGAATCTTGTTTTGGATGGCGCGGACACGTCCGACATCCGTTTTGAGCGCTGTCAGTGGCGTTGGGACCCTGGCATCAAGGCATAAGATTCCAGGGTGGTTTCAGACGTTGAGGCTGAAGATGAGGCGCAGGCCCCATGGCTCGTCTTTTGAGCTGCGTGCAGCTTTTCGCGACTTTTTCCTCGGATGTCTGTTCAGGGCGTGCGAGCAGTCGATTTTGGATGTTTTTCCGAGGGCATCGCATTGGCGTAGTCTACCCACTGTAATTCCGCACGATGGTGCGGGCCCTGAGAGGGCCATTTCGGGAGTTGACGGTGATTTCCAGCTTTATCACCAGGCATCCATTTTGGAAAAGTGAATAGTCCATTTCGTGAACTTGTTTGAGAGGATCGCAACGGTGAGATCCGTTCATTGAGTTTCGGGACCGGGATGCGGGTCCCACGTGGCACCGCTCGGGTGGGGTGCACCAGGATGCACCTTTTTCTCCGGATATCTGTTGCACTCAAGTGAGTAGTGATTTTGACGTGTTATCCCGAGGGGATCGCAATGGTGCGATGCGCCCGACTGTTTTCGGGGCCGAGCCATGGGATCACGGGACGTCGTTCGGGCGTGTGGCGGTGTTGGTGACATTTTCGTCGGATATCCGTTTGAGGCAAGTAAGTAGTCTATCTTGTGTGTCTTTGCGCGAGGATTACAACGGTGTGATGTGTTTGGCTGTGCGGAGCCTCTTGCATGATCTTATTAACAGCAGAAGCATGGAAGGTGCTCTAGTGGTGGTTCGCCCTACCTAGTTTGTAGCAGACCCTTGGCGTGTGATCACGCACTCTTGGGAGAGTGATGTAAATGGTTCACGAGATGTGTCTGGCCGTGCCTGGGCCTTTGAGATGGAGTTGTTACGTCACGCCTTCACGTTGACACTGGGTTCCGTGTGCACGATAGCCTTTGGGCTGGAATGAGGTATACTCTGGGAGTATACGGGAGAGCTTGGAGGTACGTGTGGTTGTTTGTACCTGAGGATGTTTGTGCGCTCAGTTGGGGTTGATGTGGGTCCACACCTCATGTGGGACCCACGTGCGTTCCATGATCTGTTTTGTGTACTTGACCTCTCGCGACGTAGAGGGTCCCTCTGCGCTCGTTTGTTTGACCAGTAGGGTGGGGTTTCCCCTAGTCTGGTGCTCTTTTTTCTGACCAGTAGGGTTGAGCGGTCTCCCCCTGGTCTTGTTCTTGATGGTTTGGCTGGAAGAGATGGTTTGGTTCCTCTGCTTCTTCGGCTGTGAGGGGTTTCAGTATTGTGCCCTTTCACCAGACTGCGACACCGTCTGCGACTACAGGTGTTCTTGCAGCGTGGGCGTTTTCCCCACTTTCTGGGATGAGGTGTCTCGGTCCGCTTCGACAGTGACTCAGCGGATTGGAGCAGGATCTCCTTGTGAGTCCTGGGGAGTTTCTCCCGTTACTCCGTGTTCCCTGGTAGAGCTTGTGGTTTCGGTGTGACCAACACTTTACTCGGGCACCGATCCTCTACCCAAGAGGTTGTTCCAGCAGGGCTGAGGTTGTTTCCAGTAGGGCTGAGGTTGTTCCAGCAGGGCTGAGGTTGTTCCAGTAGTGCTGAGGTTGTTCCAGTAAGGCTGAGGTTGTTTCGAGTAGGGCTGAGGTTGTTCCCAACAGGTCGGAGGTTGTTTCGAGCTGGGCTCTCTAGAGGGTTAGCATCTGGTAGGGATGACCAGTACCGCAGTGTTCATCGAGCAGTACCATCCAGCAGGGATGACCAGAGCTGTTCCGGTCTTACCTCCAACTGGGCTGGGCAGTGGTCCCTGATGCCGGGCTTACCTCCAGCTGGGCTGGGCAGTGGTCCCCGATGCCGAGCTTACCTCCAGCGGGGCTGGGCAGTGGTCCCCGATGCCGGGCTTACCTCCAGCTGGGCTGGGCAGTGGTCCACGATGACGGGTTACCTCCAGCTGGGTTGGGCAGTGGTCTCGTCGCCGATATTAGCCGGGTCTCCCTCTAGTGGATTACCCTGTTACGGGACTGGGCAGTGTGGCACCCATCGACTTTCTGGGTCTCCCTGTAGTGGGAACCCGTTGACTTCCCAGGATCCTCCAGTGGGGCTGGGCAGGGGGTTGCCTGTCGACTTTGAGCAGACCTCTCGACTACGGTGTAGTGACGAGTTGTAGTTGACGTTCCCCCATAACTCTCAAGTACAAGGGGTGATTTTCCCCCACTAAGATGCGTTCTAGTGACGCGATCTAAAACCATGCAGGTGAGTGAGTGCCTCCCAAAGAAAATAGTGTCGAGGTGCGGTGATTGAGCCCCTTGGCTTGCGGTTTGGGGCAGACATGCGGGATGCTGGTCATCGATGGAGTTTTCTTCTGGGACTGTTGGCGACTCATTTTCTTGGTCTGAGCTATGGGATGGAGATCCACTTACAAGCATGTTCAGGCTTCTTGTTGAGCATATGTATATGTGTATACCTTGTTCCAGTACCCACTCTTTTTGTTTTGGCTACTCTCCTTCCAAGAGAGGCGAAGACGCGTGAGGTATGCCACGTGCTTTCCGTGTCTAGCTTCTCGTGGTTGGACGAGTCTACTCTCTGGCTATAGGTAGTGAAGACTCAATGAGAAGTTCATCTTCACACCGTTTCCAACTCCCTGTGTCTGGATGAGTCTACTTCCTTTCTCTTGTTAGGTTGAGCTGGACTCTTTACTGCACTCCTTGTTGTACTCCTTTACTTCTCCCGGTTCGCTCTACTTCTCACCCTTCGATACCTGCTTCTGTTGCTCCCTAGATCCTTTGGGGTATCCTACTGAGTATTTTTATACTCACCCCTTCTTGGGATTTGCCCGCACTTGGTGTGCCCTTGCAGATGACAGACAGGTGGAGCATGAATTTAGTGGAGCATAGGATCTTGGGATCTTGGGCCGCGTGCGGTGGTCGTAGCCGGGTTCTAGGTGGGAGACTCTTCAGCTATTTCTTTTGTTTACCTATTGCCGGGTTGCAGCACTTTTTTGGTTGGGCACGTGTTTTTTCCCTTTTTCATTTTCAGCACTGTACTTTGTACTGTTAGAGGTCAATGCACACTGTGGTATATATATAGCAGTTTCCCTTTGCTTTTCTTGTCTTTACTTTTACTCTTCACTGTTGCATTGAGTTTTCTATGTGTGTGTGTGTGTACAGGTACTTAGGGAAAGGCCTCCCCGAGTTATTGTGCCTTCGGCGCTGGTCTCCAACCCCAGGCCTATGGAGGCGGGCTTGGGGTAGTTGCGGCTCAAGCCCGGGTAGAGTCGGGTCATGACAAAGTGGTATCAGAGGTGGTTCGTTCCTTGGGACGCTGTTCGGACGTCCCTAAAATAAAAGTAACTGGTTGGTATTTAGGGCAAAATTGTTAACGTGTCTCGAGAGCGGCTCTCAGGCCAGGGAGTCCAGTGATAGTGTGGCGGCCGACGTATCCATTCACCAGGGCCTTGATAACCCACTTGTCGACTCGGCATGCTGAGACACTTGTTGCGGGGAAAATTTGTTTGTGCATCACATAGGACTGAGTCTTGACTGTCTTTCTTGATTCAGATCCCCATCGTTGTTGTTGTTGGTATATACATATATGCTCATCCGACCACGACACTCCTTGATAATATTCAGGATGTCTCCGCGAAGAAAGCCAGCTAGGATACCAGCTTCGATTCATGACGATGACCCTGTGAGCTACGAGGCCACAATCCAGGACCCATTATGTGATCCCATTTCTCCGAGTGGGCCGGTAGCAGCACCCCCACCTATTGAGCAGCAGGCAGTTTCAGCAGAGCAGGCTGAGTTTGAGCGCAGGTTGAGTGCGCTCCATGAGTTCCAGCGGCAGAGACCGCTATGGTTCAGTGGTGAGCCAGACCCTCAGGCATCAGAGGTTTGGCTCGAGGCAGTGGTTCGTCTTTCCAAGATTGTGCAGATGCCGACAGATCAGAGAGTTGTTTTGGCATCCACCCTTTTTCATCGAGCAGCTCGGCGTTGGTGGAGTCTGGTGACTCAGTTTCTTGATGAGTCGTCACTTTCGTGGGATGACTTTCAGTTGTCGCTTCGTGAGGAGTTTTTCCCTTTCTGCTTTCACTCCATTAGGATTCAGGAGCTCCTTCAGTTTCAACAGGGAGGGATGACGGTGGCCAAGTACGCGGCTAGTTTTGCAGACCGTGCACGCTTTTACCCGGACTTGGTCCATGACGACAACCTCCGAGCACGGAAGTTTGAGCAGGGTCTCCGCCGAGATATTCATGCTGTCACAGTACCATTGGGCATTTCCACCTATGCTGGGGTGCTATAGCTAGCGCTGGTGATAGAGGGATTCCTGTCGTGTTCTAGTGTTGGTGGTGGCAGCAGGCACGTTGGAGCTGAGACGTCTACCGTAGCTAGTGGGTGTCGGCAAGAAGAACCTCGATGCAGGTGGCTTACTGACAACAGGACTCAAGGGCATGGTCGTACACCATAGTGGCGCTGGACGGCACCAGTGCAGCCCAGAGAGAGTCGGTGCTATGCTTTTGATGGGCGAGGTCACTTGGCACGAGACTACCCGACCCGAGTTACTGGGAGCTTCGGGCAGGCAGCAGACGCACCACCATGGCAGAGGCAGCGGTGTGATCGGAGTAGTGCCCAGGGAGGTGGTGCTAGCAGAGGGGCTGGAGGAGATAGTATTGGGGGACGACTTTACGAGATCTCACCATCACCACTCGGCGGTCCATGTCAGGCTCCGGGAGCTGACGGTTGGGACAACGGACAACCGCAAGCTTTGGTTTTCTACAATCCTGTAGAGCATGGGATGGTGAGAGGTACCCCTTGAGACTCTTCTACTTCATCTAGTAGAATGTTTTGGCTCTGCGTGTGAAATTCTTTTCTCCGTGGTCCTTGTTTGAGGTGTTAACAGGGTGATGTAGGGCGTCGGGTGTAACCCTGTGTTGGTAAGGAAAAAGGTGTGAGACATTTTCCTTTAGTCGGTGGTGTTGACTCCTTCGCCATTTGAGCGTGTAAGAGAGCATCGACTGTGGAACCTTGCGTGACCAGATATCCTTGGGTGTTTCACCATAAGGATATTCTAAAGGAGGGAATCGTCGTGCCTTGTTTCAGGTGCGGGCGGTGATTCCAGTCACGACGTGCGACGTAGAGGTTTGACCGGGGAGGTGAGCTACCCCCGAGGGCCTACAGGCCGTTTGAGACCATGCAAAGGGATGGTGAGGTACCCTACCGCCTTGCCCTAACCCCAAAGTTTGGAGTCGGTGCACGATGTCGGCAAGGGCCGACCCTGTGTGAACAGATCAATCCTTTGGTCTGTGTGCGGTGACTCAGAGCTATGCGTGGGTTCTTTTGGGTACGGGAAAGCCAGGTGTGGGCATAGTACCCTGTGTTGCTCCCTAGTTTTGCTTTTCGGGGATGAAAATATTGAAGGAGGTAATGATTTAAGAACCCGGTTTTTGTTGAGAAAGACTTTGGAATATTCTTGATAATATTCCATAGAAGTGCCTTCAGACGGCGTGTGATTCCGAGCCCCGGAGTGACCGAAATTTAATTTTCAGTGCGTTCACACTGGAATCGCAAAATAAATGGGATAACTCCTAAACGGTGCTTCTGACCAGAGATCCGAGTGTACGGATGGGTCCGGAATGTGGTGTTTACCCTAGGAATCACATAAAACATGTTGGTGCGGGATGTTTGGACCCCTCGCTCGCTTTCGAAAGGTTAAACGGATAAATTAATAAATTAATTTATTCGTTTAATGGTGAAACACTAGTATCTATTAAATGGTGGCTTGGATTGGAAAACATAGGGCACCATTGAGTTTGGAGCATGCCTTTTACCCTAGGAGGGGTATAGGTTTCGTGGGCGTGGGCCGTTTGTGAAAAATGGCCCCAGGGGCGTTTTTGTTATTTAGCGGCTTCGGATGTTAAATTCTATAACTTTTGAATGGGCCCTCAGATTAAAATTTCGAGACCACCATTGTGCTCTGGAGGTGGTGTTTACTCTAGGGGAGGATTAACCTCGACCCCGTCGGGAGTTTCGGATACGTGTCTTTTCGGGGGTTTTAAATTAATTAAATCTTTAATTAATTTATTTAAACCCCACCCCTCTCCTTCCCCTTCCCCCTGGAAACCCCTCCTCTCCCTCTCCTCCTCCATATCCGGTGATACAGTCCGGCGAGGTGACTCCGGCGCGGTGCGGTGGTGCCGGCGGATCGTCACGAAGCTTCGGGCGAAGCTCCACGAGGTAGGATGTTGCGTTTGCATTTTTCTATTCCCATACCTACTTTGAGCTCGTTTTCACTATCGTTTCCTTGTCAAAACTTTGATCAAAGCCCATGAATGTGTAGTACATTTTCTGTTCTTCTCGTCACCTCTTTTGGATTGAAAATCCGAGTTCGGACATTGTCGCAAACACCCGCCCAAGTTTGCGGGTTTTGGGATTTTGCGGCGGCAGCGAGGTGGTCCGGGGAGCTCCGAGGCGGCGGTGGCAGCAGGTCGGGGGGTGTCGGCAGGTGTCCGGTGGAGGCGCTGGGTGCGACAGTGGGGTGTCCGCGGGCGTCGGCCCGGGTGTCCGGTGGAGGCACTCTGCGCGGCAGCGGGGTGCTCCGGCGTCGGCGGGGGTGTCTGGCGGAGCGCCCGGCGAGGCGGCGGTCGCCAGGGAGCGGCGACCGCGGGGTCGCGGCGCGCGACCCCCGTGCGGCGACAAAGAGCCGCGCCATGCGGGTATTCATGTGGTGGTCGCGACTGGCCCTCGTGGCCGGTCTGCGCGCGGACCGCGAATCCGCGGCTGGCCCGCGGGGCTAAGCCACGGGCCGGCCCAGGCCGGTCCAGCCCCAGGGGCCTTGCCCCCTCGGTGTTCGGACACCCGTATTTTCCTTTACAGGTGTCCATTTGAGTATCGTCTACGGCAGTGGAACTTTATCTCTGAGTTGGACCTTTTGAGATGGTTTCGGGAATTTTTAATTCCTGAAACGAGGGGCCTCGGTGGCGCGACACGTACGTCGAGGGGTTAGTCCTTTCTTCGGTGGATCTTGTTTTGGATGGCGCGGACGCGTCCGATGTCCGTTTTGAGCGCCGTTAGTGGTGTTGGGACCCTGGCATCGAGGCGGAGGTTTCCAGGGTGGTTTCAGGCGTTGAGGCCGAAGATGAGGCACGAGCCCCACGACCCGTCTTTTGAGCTGCGTGCAGCTTTTAGCGACTTTTTCCTTGGACGTCAATTTGAGGCGTGCGAGCAGTCGATGTTGGGTGTTTTTCCGAGGGAATCGCGTTGGTGCAGTCTGCCCGCTGTAATTCCGCATGATGGTATGGGCCCCACGAGGGCCGTTTCAGGAGTTGATGGTGATTTCTAGCTTTATCACCGGGCGACTGTTTTGGACAAGTGAATAGTCCATTTCGTGTACTTTTTCGAGAGGATCGAAATGGTGCAATCCGTTTGTTGAGTTTCGGGACCAGGATGCGGGTCCCACATGGCACCGCTCAGGTGCGGTGCGCCGGGATGCACCTTTTTTTCCGGATATCCATTGCACTCAAGTGAACAGTGATTTTGACGTGTTATCCCGAGGGGATCGCAATGGTGCGATGCGCCCGACTGTTTTCGGGGCCGAGGCTCGGGATCACGGGACGCCGTTCGGGCGTGTGGCGGTGTTGGTGACTTTTTCGTCGGATATCCATTTGAGGTGAGTATGTAGTCGATCTCATGTGTTTTTATTTTAGGATTACAATGGTGTGATCTGTTTGGCTGTGCGGAGCCTCTTGCGAGATCTTATTAACAGCGGAAGCATGGAAAGTGCTCCAGTGGTGGTTCACCCTACCATGTTTTTAGCGGACCCTTGGCGTGTGATCGCGCACTCTTGGGAGAGTGATGTAAATAGTTCACGAGATGTGGTTGGCCGTGCTTGTGCCTTTGAGGTGGAGTTGTTATGTCACGCCTTCGCGTTGACGCTGGGTGTCGTGTGCACGATAGCCTTTGGGCTGGAATGAGGTATACTCTAGGAGTATACGGGAGCGCATGGAGTTATGTGTGGTTTTTTGTACCTGAGGATGTTTGTGTGCTCAGTTGGGGTTGACTTGGGTCCACACGTCGTGTGGGCCCCACATGTGTGACGTGATCTGTTATGCGTACTTGACCTCTCGCGACATAGAGGGTCCCTCTACACTCGTTTGTTTGACCAGTAGGGTGGAGTTTCACCTGGCCTGGTGCTCTTTTGTCTGACCAGTAGGGTTAAGCGGTCTCCCCCTGGTCTTGTTCTCGATGGTTTAGCTGGAAGAGATGGTTTGGTTCCTCTACTTCTTCGGATGTGAGGGGTTTCAGTACTATGCCCTTTCACCGGACTGCGACACCATCTGCGACTACGGGTTTTCGTGCAGCGTGGTCGTTTTCCCCACTTTCTGGGATGAGGTGTCTCGGTCCGCTTCGATAGTGACTCAGCAGATTAGAGAAGGATCTCCTTATGAGGCCTAGGGAGATTCTCCCATTGCTCTGTGTTCCCTGGTAGAGCTTGTGGGTTCGGTGTGACCAACACTTCACGCGGGCACAGATCCTCTACCCAGGAGGTTGTTCCAGCAGGGATGAGGTGGTTTCCAGTAGGGATGAGGTTGTTCCATCAGGGCTGAGGATGTTCCAATAGGGCTGAGGTTGTTCCAGCAGGGATGAGGTTGTTTCCAGCAGGGTTGAGGTTGTTCCTAGAAGGGCTGAGGTTGTTTCGAGTTGGGCTCTCCAGAGGGTTACCATCCAGCAGGGATGGTCAGTACAACGGTGTTCATCGAGCAGTACCATCCAGCAGGGATGACCAGAGCAGTTCTGGGCTTACCTCCAGCTGGGCTGGGCAGTGGTCCCTAATGCTGGGCTTACCTCCAGTAGGGCTGAGCAGTGGTCCCCGATGCCAGGCTTACCTCCAGCGGGGCTGGGCAGTGGTCCCCGATGCCGGGCTTACCTCCAGGTGGGCTGGGTTGTGGTCTCCGATGCCGGGTTACCTCCATCTGGGTAGGGCAGTGGTCCTGTCGCCGACTTTAGCCGGGTCGCCCTCCAGTGGATTACCCTATTACGGGACTGGGCAGTGTGGCACCCGTCGAATTTCTGGGTCTCCCTGTAGTGGGAACCCGTTGACTTCCAGGGATCCTCCAGCGGGGCTGGGCAGGGGGTCGCCTGTCGACTTTGAGCAGACCTCTCGACTGCGGGGCAGTGACGAGTTGTGGTTGACATTCCCCCAGAACTCTCAAGTACGAGGGGCTCTTTTCCCCACCGAGACGCATTCTAGTGACGCGATCTAAAACCGTGCGGGAGAGTTAGTGCCACCCAAAGCGGATATTGTCGAAGTGTGGTGATTGAGCCCCTTGGCTTGCGGTTTAGGGGAGACGTGCGGGATACTGGGCATCGATATAGTTTTCTTCTAGGACTGTTGGAAACTCATTTTATTGGGCTGAGCTATGGGATGGAGATCCCCTTACGAGCTTTTTCGGGCTTCTTATTGAGCATATGTATATGTGTATACCTTGATCCAGTACCCACTCCTTGGGTTTTGGCTACTCTCCTTCCAGGAGAGGCGAAGACCCGCGGGGTATGCCTCGTGCTCTCTGTGTCTAGCTTCTCGTGTTTGGACGAGTCTACTCTCCGGCTATAGGTATCAAAGACTCAACGAGAATTTCATCTTCTCACTGTTTCCAGCTCCTTGTGTCTGGACGAGTCTACTTCCTTTCTCTTGTTGGGTTGAGTTGGACTCTTTACTGCACTCCTTGTTGTACTCCTTTACTTCTCCCTGTTCTCTCTACTGCTCACCCTTCGGTACGTCCTTTTGTAGCTCCCTCGAGCCTTCGGGGTATCCTACTGAGTATTTTTGTACTCACCCCTATTTGGACTCTGCCCGCACTTGGTGTGCCCTTGTAGACGATGGACAGGTGGAGCGTGACTTCGGTGGAGGATAGGAGCTTGGGAGCTTGGACCGCATGCGGTGGTTGTAGACGGGTTCCAGGTGGGAGACCCGTCAGCTGTTTCTTTTGTTTACCTGTTTCCGGGTTGTGGCACGTTTTGGTTGGGCGCATGTTTTGCCCCTTTTTCCTTTTCAGCACTATACTTTGTACTGTTAGAGGTCGATGCACACTGTGGTATATATATAGCAATTTCCCTTTTCTTTGCTTGTATTTACATTTACTCTGCACTGTTGCATTGAGTTTGCTGTGTGTGTCTGTACAGGTACTTAGGCAAAGGCCTCCAAGAGTTATTGTGCCTTCGTCGTTGGTCGCCAGCCCCTGGCCTTTGGAGGCGGGATTGGGTTAGTTGCGGCTCGAGCCCAGGTGGGGTCGGGTCGTGACATTCTTAGATAGATATTTTCACTTTCATCATAAAATATGGGTGTAATTTATTTATGTTTATTAATTTATAATTATATAAACACCATGTAAGTGTAATGTGGTTATATATGTTATGAGTTAAATGATATATGAAAATTTTTACCATAAGGTGATTGCGGAAATATATGTTATATATTTATTGAAATATTTTCTCATTGACCTTATAAATATTGATGAACATGCATGTATTGTTTCTATGATGGTTATTTTATTATTCACAGAGTGACTAATTCAGTATCAGTTTAGTGATCCTTGAGAAAATAATTTGAGAAATTTTATTATTTAGGGGGATTATTTTATATCCCTTGGGAATTTATACCACCCCAATGTGTAAGTGAATAAGTCGTGACTGAAAATAAAAACTCTCACTTTCAGAAAATGGGATTCCCATCCCTGATTAGTGAAAAAAAATCTCAAGGGTGATGATGTGATTATGAGAGAATGTTTGAGAAAGTGAACATAGAGACATGAGGTTTTTACCATGGTTCATCCACCCTTTTTATTATTTTATGTACACTAAAATATTAATGTGATATATATGTTATTTATGGATACATTTCTTCCAATATATCTTTAATTAGGATCTCAACATTTTTTTATTTCCAAGATAGTATGTTGTGGATACGATGCAACCCGACACTAAGATGCAATCAAAATAAAGTAGTCCTAATATATTTATTTCCCATTAGAACTTCCCCACATGTCTCCATTAAATGTTAATCCATAAAATGGATTCATTAATGCATGGAATTTTTAATTAGGATGTTTAATCAAAGTTAAAAAAATAGTTATTTATTAAATTTCTCAATATTGTATTAATTTCATGAATAGTTCTAGAAAAATTCAATATAATGTGAATGAAATAACATTCATGGGGTGTTGGTGTGAATGATGATTAGTTACATTTAAATATTTTAGAATATCCCTTCCACTGATAGATTTTTTCATTATGTATATGGAATGAACTATTACCCCTCTAAGTGTATAGGGATCCTCATAATATTTTCATTGATCAAAAAATCTTATAGATAATGTATGCTGGAAAGAAACCTATCCTTTCTCCTATGACCTTCCTCAGTCCATAATATATCATACAACAAGAGGGAGGAAATTGAACAATCATTTCAGGTATAATATACCTTTAGGTTTTATTTATTTTTCATGAATTTCATGTTTAGTCATTATAGATTGAGTTTTGTTGTTAGTTTAATTCTTATGGTGAGGATTATACGATTATCCAAAAATTACCATCACTGGAATCCAATCCATCTTTATTAATAGATAAATGTGTTTTATAAATTGGATTTAGAATAAAATTTTTCTTAATCATAAGTATTTTTTCCATTATGCATTGTGTTATGTGATAACATCCTGATAAGTATGAAAAAACATTAAATTAAGTTGATAATATTTTATAGGGGTTGAAGTGTGACATAATTTTAAGATATTACTATTCATGTTACCTGATGTGAAAAATAGCTAATGATTTTTCTTTGTTTGAAGTCTTGTTGGGTGTCAACATGAGGGTGACATCGGATTATTGTGTCAGTTGGAGGTTGTACAAGTAGTTTGAGAATGTAATGTGATTTAAATGCATGTTACAGTCATATAATTCCCATTTAGCATGTATAGGGATGAAAAATTCAATATCATACACATCCCATGATATACATTAATGTAAAGAGCCTTTGGTGCCATTTTATTATCTTTTTTAAGGAATGAAAGAATTATGTAACACTAAGAAATCCATGGTTTGGTTGTACAAGAAATGTGTTCCCTTGGACTGTCTCTTTTATATTATTCTTGGTGTTTTATTTGGACAACATGAATCCTGGAAACCCTACGTGTTGGGATACCATAATTATAGGGTTGAGTTTTTCCAAGATATTGATTTGGGAAAATTGTTTCCCACTCAAAAATATATAAATCCAAATTTCTATGATTGGGTTTCTTACTTTCTAAATTAACTATATACCAAGAGATACATTATATTAGACTCATTAATTTGTGAAATAAGGATCTTGTATTATGGAATAGATTTTATGTTTAAGGAAATGATTTTTTGTGGGAGTGTATTCATTGATAGCAAAAAATGAAAAGATGTTAAATATGATACTCATATAATGAAACATTCTCTTATAAACAAATAGAAACATAATAATCATCAAAACATTTATATTAATCGTTGATAAGTACAATATTTATGCTTTAAAATTATAAGACCTATAATTTAATAAAATTTATTAATTAAAAAAATGTTATAAGTTTGAGATACAACTTTCTGAGTTTTTTTTGAAGTTCATAAAAATGAATCTATATTCATATATAAGGAATAAAATGATTGACATCTGGTTTCAAAGGAATCATATGAATGAAAATGATATGAAATTTTAGTATAAAATAATATAATAAATGATATTAAGTATACCAATGTAAGACTATTTGTTTTATTAATGATAATTCTAGTAAAAAAATTCACTCTGTTGTAATCGATGGAAATGTTAAAAGAAGATAAATGAATTCATGGATATATTATCATATATCAATAACTTCTAGAAATAAATGCACTATACATTTGATGTCAAAGTCTTTTTATTCTAATGGTCGTACAAGTGTGTAAAGGTTCAAATCGGAAGATGAAAAGTTATATAAATTATCAAATATTGTTTTTTCATATATCAATAAAAAATCATTTTATTCTAAATTTATCAGTGAAATGAGTGAGTAATAATTACATATGATGTGATAATAAAAAATAAGTAAATGTGTTTATGAAATTACAAGGAATATTCTTATTATGAAATGTTATTCAAAATCATTTTATTCTTTGGTTTGAATGGTTCATGTTATGTAATATATATTTCACAAGAATTTAAAATATTCAAGATGTCAAAATCAAGGGAAGAATTAATTTATCTTTTACTTTATCGAAATTTGGTGAAAAAAATATTACTAAATCTAGGATGTGATCTACAATAAAAAAACGCTTTGGTGAATCTATGAAAAGTATGTGCATATTTATCAAATATCTCTTATACAATAATATGTTTTTTTATAATTGAAATACTTTTTATGAACACCATGATATGATTAATTAAATATATGAGGTTCAGTATTCCTTGAATTCTATAACATGTTTTCAAAAAAACTAAGGGAAAATGGTTTTTATCTACTATAAGGTGCTTATATTGATATTTGATAAAATTTGAGGGAAGGAGTTACCTCCAAAATTCCTTAATGTATTATTTTATTGAATAATATTATTTTTATGAAAATTAACATAACACATAGATTTGCATATAACATACAAAAAATAGTTTTTTGTCAAATATTACTTTTAAAATTAAAAATTAGTTACTTTTTAACATGAAGAAATATTTGTATCCTAAAAAGATATTATGAAAAGAATAAAGTTCTTAAGAGGATAGTAGGAGTATTTTTAAATATAATAAGTTCAATATTCATAAATAAATGATCAAATTAGTATTAAAATAAATAATTTTTCACATAATATTTCAAAAAAAATTAGGATTTTTGTGGGTAAATAAAATGTAAAGAGTTGTATATTGTTATCATGTGAAAGTAAATATCACTTTCTCCTAAACATGTTTTGAATGTCTTGTTATGTAATAAAAAATATAGATAAATTGTTTGCGAAATATTTTGAGGAAATAATTTGATTGAAATAGTTTTAAGGATATACATTTTAAACATGAAATTTTTTTGTTGATAATAGATGGTAACATTGTAACATTTGATGTTGTTATGTTTATGGGAATGAATATGTTACTAGATTTGAATATTAGAAATTGGATTCCAAAATGTCAATATTATTTAGGATTTTTTTTATTCATATATTCTACTCCCTATTTAATTTAGTTAGAGTTTTCTTTTCTAGAACCATAATTAGGTGGAAGATATTACATAGATAAGTAATACTTTTTGAAAAACCCCTGATAGTTTAATAAACATAAGGCTGACTCTACTATGAGTCATATATGTTATGCTAGGAAGGTTATTATATATTGTTTTTAAAGTATTATTTAGAGATTTTACATTATAAATTGTATCATTTCATAAAAAATGGATATCTCTACTTTTCCTTTCTTTTTCATTTGATACATATTTTTCTTAAAGTGAAATGATAATTTGTCCATCAATGTATGACTTTGAGTTATCTCTAATTGATAATCATCATAGAGTGTTCTGGGTTACGATGATATGTTATGGTTAACTTGAATAGAATCACATACAGGTTAGGAAGAATTATATATGTGATACAAAGAATGTATTAATGAGTTAAAAAGTATGTACTTTTTCTTATATTGACAATGAAAAGTGTATCTCATTGATTTTCAAACAGTCCTCAATATACTTACGGTTCTTTCTTATTATAAATATATATTATTTGACATTTTAAAGATACATATTATGGGAACCATCATAATTTTATACATTTATTACAAAATTCATTACGACTTATCAAATCAGGGGTGGTTGGGTATGTTGTTTATCATATAATTTTTTAGAGAAATTTTAAGATAACTTTTTTCAAATTATATGATATGTAAAGACACTATAATCTGGATTGAATTAGATGGAGGAAATTAAAGGATATTTCTAGTTTAGTTCAATGTGATTTTTTAGTTATATAGATGAGGGATGGGAGATGTTATCATCATCTTGATGAAAGACAAGTGATGTAACCATTTTTTAGGTCCTCATTTATTAGAGAATAAAGAAAAGTTGAAATGTAATATAATTGCTTTACATGTTTCCCTTCTTATTGGTCATTAATTTCTAACAAAATATATATTTTGTCAATATATATTATGCATAAGATATATCTTATGGTGGACATGTTCATAGTGATATATGAGTATGTCTTGTAGAGACAACGTTATAACCATTTGTAGCATTCTTATAAATTATAATTTTCTAGAGGCCTCCCTATGCTTACTTCCATAAAATATGTATTTCATATTATTGTCAATGTTAATAGGAAATGTAAGGACACAAAATGTAGCCTCTTGACAATGACTATTTTTTGAAAAAATTGATTGTTGAAAAATGAATATATCTTGATAAGACCGAATCCAAAAGGAGTTTTGGATGTATTGACAAAGAGTTTTTATGTTTGTAACAATTTCATTGTTATATTTTTTTTTAATTTTACAATCTTGGTGATCCTTCATGTGACCGAGCCGGTTTTCTATATAACCTCAGGCATTCCACACCGTATTCCATAGGATTATAACATGTTGAGAGCAATTAAGGAATATAGTGGAATGAAATATCCTCTTGTAAAGAGTTTTAATGAGAGTGGGAAAATAATATAAGAGTATAATAAATAATGGAAAAAATATTAATAATTTAATAGGAATTCTAATATAAAAAAAGAAAAACATAATACATAAAAATAATAATTGTATAATATTATGACATGTTTAATGTAACTAAATGGAATGATGATAGTAATATAGAAGAAAGATAATTAGAATAAAAAATAACCAAATACCCAGGTCCTGAACCCCATGTCAGTCTCGTCTTTTTACTCCAACCCATCCAGTAAATTAAAAATGTAAAACATGGCCCTTTTCACTTGCCCAATCATACATCCCAAACATTAGTTTGTGTACTAAAAGGTGGCATGTCCAGGGTGTGAGTATAACTTATTAGGTCAACACCACCATGTCAGAACAATACATTGTTATAAATATTGTTTATTCTATAAAGAGATATTCATGGTACTAATTAATTCAATTAATACTATAGATGAAATAAACCTGATGACCCTCATGTTCTAAGATGACACCTATGTCTCATGGAACCTAGTGTGGTGCAATTCAGGGTATCTCTGTATAGGGAATGATCCTCCTGCTTTAGGATAGATCACATAATTGGTGAAGGATTCTCTATCTGAAGATGAATTAAATAAACATAAAATTAACAAATTTCCTCTACCCATTGACAATCCAGAAGATCTCTATTAAGAATATAGATGTTTGGCATATAGTCTTCAAGAATATGACATATTCATATAATCACCATTATGTGTCCATTACTAGTGTTCCTAGAACCTAGGTGGTACATAGATACCCAAAATTCTCTCAAGAATCAACATTAAATAGGAGGCACATACAAAACAATCAACATGCTAATAAGAATTCCACAATGAATAATTGATCAAAATAATTTTAAGATATTATCAAATTCCAATAATGAAATTTTCAAGTCCAAAATCAAACATACAATACATATGACCACAAGGAAAAAATGATAAATTCATCAAATTATCATTTGTATATGAAGTGATGTTAAGTAAAACTAGGTTTCTAATTATTCTTATAAATATATAAAACTTTTTTCATTTATCATTTAACACTAATTCTATTAAATTATTCGTTATCCAAATTTAGATGAGGTTATTCTACCATAAAGAATCACAAAAATTACTTTTTTTAAAAATTCATAACATTAAGAAAATCATAAATAAATTTTTCTAGTATATCTCATGGATCTAATATAAAACTAAACAAGTATCAACAAGGTCCAAGAATGGGACACCTAACTAGCAGCCACATGTCTCAATATACAGGCATATGAACTAAACGGGATCAAATAGATTGTCTGAAAGACAATGTATTATTATCTAATATGGGTTTTCAAATTGAATTGGTTGTGCACATATAATTCTACTGTGATTCACCATATTGACCACACAGTGGAAAAATAAATAAGGAAAAATGGAGAATAATTAGACTACACGCCTAAATATTTATATTAATTAAATAATCTCAGCAATTAACTCAAATGAACAATGGAGGCGATGATGGTTATTTTGTAATAGTGGGTTCCCTACACTAAATTATATAGTAATTCTGAATACGATATAATGTATACATTTAGATATACATGATGTATTATTACCATTATAGTATAGATATTTCTGAATCAACAAATTGATAGTAATATACATATATTAATTTTCATTTCAAAAGGTTATAGTAGATCTCAATCTATAATGAGAACCACAAGATACCGTGTCATTAATCATAAAAATATGTTATATGGTCTAGATACAAGTTAATGAATGGACATAGAATATTTTGGATTATTAAATGACAAGGTTCCATAACCATTGATACTTATTGTCATTAAGATTACAATTGGTGATATCTAATAGTGAGAACAAGAGGTAAAACCCACAAATAAAAACACCACATGTTTTTCTTATCGTTTATTATTCCAATATATAAAATTTTTTAATCATCTCTTCAAATTAGATCATAACAATTGTATTATATTTTATAGTGTTATTTAATTAAAGGAAAAAATATGGTATTAAAATCATGGTGAGGTTTCTTGTGTTGTGTGTATCATTGATGGTATAAAATTGTTTGAATGGTCAAGAAAGGATTTGTCTCTTTCTGGTCAAGGATGTAATATATTTCAAGGATTACTGATCCATATTGTAGTAACTTCATAAGGACATGGCCATGTATGTTAAGGGTAAATCCATAAGGTTAGATAATCATTTAATAATATAAGAAATAATGATGGAATCGGTGTGCATCCTACTTTATGAGATATCTAAAGACAAAGAGATTATATCACACAGTGCATGTTCTTAGGTTGGTTGTCATCACTTTGAAAACACTTATCTCTTTAGGAGCCATGATGGGTTCCCTGATCCCACTATTGGAATGTTAGTATTCTTCACTATTATCATGTTAAGGGAAAAGAGGTTTATACACAAGAATGTATTCAATAATCATTCCTATTCAGTTGAATAGGTTTATTAAACATGGTGGGTCCCAATACTGGGTCTGAGTTTCATCCAAGGAAATATGATCATCAAAAGAATAAATAAATTCATAGTATTCATGTTAATAATAATTGGAATTGAAGTTATTTATTAAATGTATTTACATGTTTTGAAGTAAATATGAGGAAATATTATTTGAACAAATATTAGTTTAAAATATTCAAGGCCAATTAATATTTTTGGGAATGATGAGTCTAGTTAATGGATCATGTGTTATCAGGTGATACATATTTTTATATTGGAAGAATTTAATAATAATATAAATTATATTTATGACTTAGTAATGTAATAATAATATCCATTATATATCATGTAAATTATTTGAGGGCGGGGGAGCCTTTCTGGTAAATTTCATAACCAAATTAAATGAAGAATAAGTGGATATCATTGAAGACTATTCACTTCTCATTCATGATATCTTATCTCCCTACTCAGTCCTACTTTCAAGATAGAGGATATCTTGATCCAGGTGATTCAGATCGAGCATTCTCTCTCGCATCACAGGAAAGTTGATTCTACAATCATCATAGCATCAAAGACATCCTTGTATCTCAATGTTAGCACCCAAATTTGGATGATTGGTTCTCCTGATGATTTCTGTAGCATGTGGGGATGATATAGATGAATTTGATTTCAAATTATTCAAGTAGTGATTTACGATGATGAATTGTGAATGAACGAATGAATTAAGAAAATACAATGTTTTACAGTTTCACTATGTGGTTTAAATTTCTCACTCAAGATCCTCAAGAGGTAATAGGGTATCGATTCATTGACGATGACATGTTCATCTCTATCATCGATGGAAATTTCTTAAAATCCAATATTTGGAGCTTCCAACGTATTCCTAGTATCTTTAATTTTTATTAGAGGGACATGGGTTGTTTTTAATCCAAAGACATATTAACTTATCATGAAATTTAATAGAGGGATTAATTTCAATCCCAAAGCCTCATATGGTTTTTGAATCTGACACCAGATAGCCAGTCTGTGACCATACCATGTTTTTAATTAGAACTAAAACTAATAGTTCTAGTTTTAAATTTAGAATACTATGTATTATATATTAATTTTACATTGGAACTACTGGTGTGGGATTTCACCCTTGAACCCATCTTATGATGAGAATTAGATGACTAGAATACTATTTTCTGATCGATCACAATTTCTAATGGAGGGTGATCTAACATAAAAAAAAGGAAAATCAAAATGGTGTTTCTAAAGCCTTTCTGATAGGGTGGAGAAAGAAAAAGAAATAGTACTAGAAGGGGATCCATAGGTCAATAAACTAAGAAAAAAAAGTCAAATTTATTTTTTAAATATATTTTGGTGAGGGAAAACCCACCCCTCTTTGTCCCCTTCCCCTAGCTTCTTGGCATGATCCCACCATCCTGTTGAGGTCAAGACATGGCAAAACTTCTCCCACAACCATCTTCCCACAATGCCCCCCCACCGATGATGTCTGGCCTCGACATAAGTCTCATCCATCCTCAATCAACCCAAAGGCCTACACCACCTATAGGTAAGATCTTCCATTCATGGCCAACCCTTGCCACACCCCACATTTGAGAGCCACATCGACAACATTGATAGCCTCCATCCTTGGAAGTAGACCCTTCTACTTGAGGTGCTACACTATTGAGCTATTGCAGCCCCTGGGCCTTTGTCAGACAAATATTGTTTGGCCGGCCCCATATACGATGGACACTACTAACCCTCACCTACCATGTTCACTCAATACTGTGATCCAACCATTTACGACCCTTGTGGGGACCACTAAATGTAGGGTTCTACAGTAGTGATGTCGCCAGCACCTTGACCTCACCTGGATTCAATAATGTATGTGCCTCCACCACCTCACTTGTGGCCATCATCCATTGTCTCGCTACCACCTGCATCCAATATGAACAATCCTGAACTAGAAATGACTCAACGGTCCAAGAGCCCCCTATTCCTCATGAATAATAGTTTCCTACTCCTTCTCTTCTATGAGAAATACTGACTTGTTTTCCTATATATGTAGAGTTTCACCATGGTAGATCACTCAATGAGATCTGACGAAAACAATGACACCATGATAGTTTCCTGCCAGTAACCCAGTCATGAGGTACCCCTCCAATAGTTATCTATAGACCCTACTTTCTTGAAAATGATATCGGACATGTTTTCCTAAACAAGTATGAGTCTAGATAGACAATTCGGTCCCCAAATATCTTTCACGAGGTCTGCAATTCATATAATGTGGTTTTTCTGGTTTGGCCTAACCAGCACAAACCCTACTCAGGGTTTCTATGGCCTAAAAAATTTTAAATAAATGAAAAAAATAATTAATTTCTTGGATTTTTATTTTTTAAATTAATTTAATTAATTATAATTTATTTAATTAAGACATAATTTAAATTTTCTTGGTTAAATTAACATAATTTAGTTATTAAAATTAAATTTATTAGTCAGAGTATATGAATATAACTATTGAATTAAAATATGAGTTAATTTTAAATTAATAAAATGCCCTCATAAAAATAATTTCTTGCATGTTTAATTTTCTTATACATTTAAGTTCAATAAGTGAGTTTACTAAATTTTACTGATCATGAGCCTAATGAGGACCAATATATGTATGGTGTTTATTTAATTGATTAATTTTTAGAATGCATGGTTTATAATAATTATTTAAATAAATGATTATCTGGGAATAATATTTGTCATTAAATGTATAAGGGATTGTGTTTCCAATTTTCTATGTTGTATTTTATACTCCCTAGACCCACTCACTTGTTTGTGAGTAATATTTTATAATGATAAAGATGAGGATTTACACACATGACACCAAGCTATGGCATCACACCGGATAAGAGTTTGATGCATTGGAAGAGAAAGTGATGCAACTGAATCACATGCGAAGAGATTCAAGGTATTACCCCTATGTTTTAGTTTAATCCATTATTCACTCAATGGATCGACTATTAGTATTTTCTCGTGATCACATCATCATTTTATTTTTGAATGGTTTATTATTTTTTGTATGTTTAGTTTGTGTTTATTCACATAGAATAATAAATAGTCATTCTTAGATAAAACGAGCATGTGACATGATGATTATATTTTTTTTATTTCATGGTCAATTGTGAGTGAAATAAAATAGTACTTTCTTATTGAATAGAAAATGATTTTATTGAATCACATAAAAATAATAAAACCCTAAATGAAATATTATTTAGTAACCATCATCCATCAATCCAATATCAAAAAACCCATGTGTTCGGGGAGATCATAAGATAATGTTATGGATGCCTCTTACTGCTGGACAATTCGTATGAGAGTGGTAGATCAACTTAACTAATGTGGTAGTGAGGGAAACACAAATCTAACTTTCTATAATTTTATGGGAAATTTATGTGTTGTAATGTTATGATTTTAGAAGTTGGTCCATCACTCAATAGATCAAGGAATCATGTGTTAGTGTGGTTGTCCATCCAAACACCTTCTATGAACCCACTGAGTAGTGGTATAGAAAAAAAATTTATACCATGAGGGAAGTTTCAAGGAAACCTTCCACTATAACACTCAATCTATTGATTATTCTAATTATATTACATGGGTTTCATAGAATTATATAAAATAGTTGGAGACATTTAATTGTTTATGTAAATAATCAATAATTTTTATATTGGTAATCAAGATAAAAAGTACCAAACTATAAGTATTTTATTTTTTTAGAAAATGTTAAATCATACCATAAGAAATACTACGATAAATAATGGAAACAAAATGTTTCCACAATGGAACAAGTTTCCAAGTGCAGTATAGTTGATTGCACACAATACTGCGATATAGGAAATTCATGGCACCAGTGTCTCTATACATGTTTTTTCATGTAAAAAAGAGAGGTAATAAAATTTATTACAGTATCCTCATGTATAAAGAATATGATGGTTATGTAATTATTCTATCATTAATTTTTGAGGTTAGTTTAGTACACTGTATCAGGAAAAGGGTGATATAACATATAGTCTCTTCTACAAGATGTTTTCAAGGAGAATTCAAACCAAAATATTAATAAGGTTATGATTAAACTAGACCAGAGTAAATTGAAAGATGGATCAAAATCTTTCAGTAGATCCATTTATCATATCATATTCACAAATTGATTGAAGTCTTGTTTTAGTTTACATAATGAACTATATTTAGTAAAAACTTCATTTTCTTTTTTATTTAAGGTTATCCAAGTAAGTAATAATATATAAGAATGTTTCATATTTAGTTATTATAGGGAATAGATTGAAAGACAATAAAAAAAGTCTCATGTAAAGTGACACACCAAAATACCATTTTAAACATCATTCAATTCAAAGAGTCTGGATTTAAACTGGTTTCAAATTTCATTTCATATTATAAAATAACACTATATAAGTTTAATCCCCATAATCTACATTGAATAAAGAAGTTATCAATTAATATTTAGTTAATATTCATCGTCTAATATATTTTTTTGTTTAACTTATTGTGTGTAAAATAAAATATTACTTTCACATATGTGTACTAAAATACAGTGACCATGTCTGTATAGAAATTTCACAACATGTAAGGTGTATTCTCCAAGAGACAATTAAATAGTGGTTCTTAGGTCAATGTTGGGAAGTACATGACTTCAATATTGTCTATTAAATTATTCTTATAAAATTTTTTTTAGTATAACCAAAACATCTTTCACACATGACCTTTATGAAACATGGAGATATTATTATAGGTTTCTGAATGAATTTTTTTTCTATTATTCAATACACAACCAATAGTTCAATGGAACATGAATCACATGCAATACATGGTGAATATGAAATGTAAGACTGATTTAACTAGTTTTGACAAGATAATATTTTTTATGAAAAACTAAATGGGAACATACAATATATACCTAATATGGTATATAGACTCATCTAACCTAAATAACTTATGCAATATCGACATATCTACTTAGTTTTTGAAAAAGGAAACATTATAAATAATGGCAAGCCACAAGGATTTTAGAATTAGTTAAACATGATTGAATTAACTTTTCCAGGGGTAAGCTAGTGGTAAATATACTTCATTAGGTTCCTTTAAGTTATTAAGGAACAAAAATGTGAATTATGATATATTCATGGTCATAATATATGATGTTTGTTGGGCCAGAATTACAAAGAATATCTTGAGTAAGAATTCATCTATCAATATAATTTGGCATAGATTAATTCCTAAATGCACATTAAATTATCTACATCATGGCATTGTTGTTAATGAGGATGACCGATGATATGTTTTACATTTTAAAATTGATCAACAAAATGTAGCATAAACTAATTTCTAAAAACACATTTTAATCATCAATGTCATGATTTAATTAGTATCAATGTTGAAACTGTCAAAACATCCATTATATTTCCTTTTTTTTTTCAAATAACAGTGATATACCATAACTATATGACAGCTATAATGAAAAATGGATATCATATGATTCATATTATGTTGAAAATCCATTATTTCATAAGAAATTTTTTTAGATGTGAAGTTTTTTTCTAGGATATAAAAAACTTGCATCAAGTAAACTAAAATGTGAATCTATGGTATTTATCCTAAATTTTTCTTAAGAGATTACATAAATCACTATGATATAAATATATAGTCAACTTATAGACTATATTTATATATTATGGTTCTCATATATATTTGATATAGTCGGATAGTGATTAAATTGCTTTTAGTTAATGAGAAGGATACAGAATTGGTTATTATAGGAATGATTTTCAAAAGATATTTCGAAGTGAATATTATAGAGAAACATACTTCATATGTCAAATAAAACCATAGTGATTTTTTTAATATTGACCATGGTTGGTGATACATTATTCAGTGAGAATAATAATTCTTAAAAATATGTATTATATTGAAATTATCTAATATTGAAATGGTTAATTAAAATTCGATAATGGATTCCATGAATCGTAGTGAAAAGGGGATTATAATTTAGAATACTATAGTGGCAATTCATGTGAGATAATACTTGCATGGTATATGAAAGGTAACAATAAGTCTCAATTGGTTTTACCCTATTCCTTAGCCTAAGTCCATTAGAATTTTTATTTTAATATCTAATTTATATGAAAATTTTATTTATAGTTGGATGTAAATACCAACTTTCATGGAATTTGTCTATATGAAACAAATAGAAAGGGATGGTGAAATCACAGAATTCCAATAAGTGTGGATATTACAGAAATTCAGTTTATGATTAAAGTACAAATCTTGATCACTTAATATTAAATTGGAATTAATTTTTTCTATGTTTGTACAAGATGTTTGTGGGATCCCCATTGTTTTCCATGTATAATATGTTCATTAGAAAATGGAAAAAATATTGATCATCGAGTTAGTTAATATCAATTTAAAATAAATTCTACAGTGATTTCCATAAAGTAGCAATATATGTTCTAGGAAACCTGATCTCCATAGATAGATCTAATGTTTTCTTGGACCTAGTCAATAATACATATAATGAAATGATATTAAAAAAAATACATTGGAAAATTTTTACTTAGAATCATTGAAAGTATCAAAAGTAATATATCTCTCTATGTATTCATGTATAGGACGTAGGAGGATATTAAATGATGAGTTGGGATCCAAATGCTTATGTGATGGATCAATCACATATTCCTTGATATATAAAAGAATTGATAGTAGAAATATATACATTATAGAAGGTTGATATCATTTATATCATGGAGCACTCTACGTGAAGTAGTTAGAACTATCCTTTTTTACATGAGAATGTATACATGATATATACATGGTAAGTGGAGAAAAAAGGATACTAGTTTTTAGGGGACAACAATTAGTATTCTATAGATCCATGTGATCATGTGTCATAGTTAGGATAAGTTAATGAGAAATACAAGGTCAAAAAATCTAGTGGTAGTCATACCTATAAATACTGAGTATGTTTCATCTTCTATGGAAGGTAATAAACAGTTATACATAAGAATTTGTTATAGTCATTTGATTCACATGTTTAATTTACATCATTATCATGATGTACAATATGATAATGTTTCTAGATAAAATTTAATGTTATCCTATTGGTTAAAATAGATATAATCAGGGATTCCGTATATTGATAAGTTTTACATTAGGAGATGAGGTCCCATATAACATAATTTCTATGCAGTTGAAGTATGGATGACCTGTAATTAAAAGCTTGACATAGAGGAAACATGATCGTATTCATGTCAGGGGAAAAAAGGTTTATTAACAAGTTGTATCTAGTACATGTGGGAGTGTCGTAATAGCAGGTTCACGAGAACCAACTATATAGTACTTTTGATTTCTATTTAGTGTATACTTGTCACAACCCATCCCCCTAGGCATGTTCCATGACAAACCCCAAGCCCACCTCTTGAAGGCCAGCGGTTGGAGACTATAACCGAAGGTGTCAACATGCAAGTGGGAGTCATTTTCCTGAGTACATGTACGCACGCACACACAACCATGACCCAAATATGGAAAATTTAAAATTCATTACACTAAACAATCACTGAGTAAAAATAAAAATTTTAGGTCAAATGGGCCAGAATACAAACCCAACCAAATATTAGCTAAAAACCAAAAATTTTAAGGACAATTGTTGAATTTTTCCACTAGAAACCCCAAAATATGGGTATGTAAAGAGTTACTTCTAGAGCCATAGATGTACACCCACCTACCTACTCTCACTAGGCACCACCAGGTCCTAGGACACCAACACCTCCATCAAGGCGACAATCATCTACACCAGACACAACATCTATGGGTGAAGCCCATGGAGGGGTGAGTAAAAAAAATAATCAGTAGGGACCCCATAATTACAAGGAACATCTAAAAATAAATCCACAAACAAACCACAAATAATGATCACGAAGCAATACATCTCACACCGGGTATAATTTTGAGTAGGAATGTAAGAGCATTTTTTATATCATCGAACACTACGGGCTAATGGAGAACTCCTCCGCAATGAGTACAGTGGGTCTTCCAGGTCACACAGAATCTACTTCCCACTAACCTTGGGAGAGATGTGGTACTCATCACTAATGAGTATCATGGGTATGCAGGGTCACATAGAAGCATCTCCCCACTATGGGAATGCAGGGTCAGATTGAAGTTTCTTCCCACCATGGTCATACTGTGGTACTCCTCATGTCAAGTAATGTGGGTCTATCGAGTCACATAGAAGCTGCTCTCCACTGCATGCCTATCGGGTCACATAGAATCTACTTCCCACTAGGCCATAGTAGCTGATCCACACAGGGTCTCTTATCAGCAATCTTTAGGTATCAGCCAACCACAGGGTTTCCGCACATAGCATTCTTGATCTCATAAGAACTGTTCCCCAAGTCATTAATTGAATTAAAACTTCCATGAAAACCTCCATACAGTATTCCAAAATATCTTCCTCATCGCAAGGGTTCCAATTCCACAAATGTCTCATCAAACGGACACTCGGTTTGAAAGATATTTGTGTTTTTTCAAAAACAATAAGAGGCAGGTTGGGTCTGGGTCCAGTCCGACCTGGTCAAACCAACCTGACATCCGTCTGCCAACCCAACCCAAACTCATCCTATGTGGGTTCATCACATTGGGGCATCCCATCCCCTACCTAGTCTGTATGGATGTGATGTGGTAGAAAGTCATATCTGGCTCCCCCTCGCCCAGCGGGTCGTCTGTGGGGCCTCATTCTCCACCCCAGTCAAGAGACTGTGACCTTTGTCATGTTGGACATGGTGTGGTGCTGCGTCCACCTGCCACTGACCACCATCATGGAGGTAGGTGGCTCTTGTCGCACATCTATGACCCGATGCTAGTCGAGGCACACTTCCGGCACACCATCGTGGTGCACTACCACCTTTTCATGGCCACCGTTAGTGCCAATGCACTAGAAACTTCATACACAGACCTTCGGTTCCCCTCTAGTTGTCAGTTCTTTGTGTCACCTACACCTCCGACCTCCATGGTGTGTCTCCTTCCCTGTGAAGGCCTCAAATTTTTCTTTCCCCCAATTTGAATTCCTGGCCAAAAAAAATGCACAAGGAGGAGGGGCTTCGGCCGTGTTCCCGTCAACTTGTTCCCTCTACATTAGATGTTTAAAAATAGAAGAGGATGGGGATGATTATTTTATCTTATAATCATCAATCCCCATGAGAAAACCGCAAGGAAAAAACCCTACCACAAGAACACATGACCTGAGGATCAACCTGTTCATTGGTTGATCTGTGTTCATTGTTTTAGAATAAGAACACAGAAAACATAAAATAATTAAACACCTACCTCAAAACAAATTGATGTTCAAGCGGTCTACCTGTGAATTTTCCTTAGGTCAAAGGGATTCGTCACTCATAGGTCCCATTATTCAAGATGCGTAAAAATTCATTAACGATCCACTATAATTTGTCTTCCATTATTAGGGAAAGCCCTCACCATCAGTTCATCAAGGAAAAATACAACCTTTGATTCTCAACTCTCCAATACATTAACCCATTAAAAGAAAACACATTGCATCATTTTTGTTACACTATGATGTTGCGTCGTTACCCAATTTCATTTATGAAATAGCATATCTTTTACACTTCAATTAATGCATCATCACACTTCTCAAAAACAAGTCATTTATTGGTTCCATTTAATGTGTCTCATCGCCACACCACAACGTCGCCATCTGCTGCTCAGTAGTTAGGGAATAATATAAAATAACTTTTCATGTTATTTTGTTATTTTCCAAAAATTATGAAAACTATATTTTCTAGTTGACCCCCTCAAGTCAAAGTTAGTTCATTTCAAGGTGAATCCTGGCATTTGGATTTCAGCGATGCCTTTTTATTTTTAATCCGATCACTGATTCAAAAGTTGGAAAAAACCTGCTTACATATTTAAATTGATGAACTTAAAAAAAGTTCAAAATTCTATTTTGGGATCACCAAGCCATAGAATCCACTATCCTCAATGTGTATTTTCATGAAATAATTACATAAAATTAGAAAACAATTATACAAAAATTCCTCGATATTCCAAAGTCCCCACCTTATGTATTTACATCCCCAAAACTAAAAATAAAGGCCAATCAAAAAATGGGGGTACTGAGCATGAATCAGATCCTCCCACTCCCATGATCTCTCTTAGAGATTCATGTGCTGCCACCAAATGCGCACCATAAGAATTGACCATCCACACAAGACGCACTATCATTGGTCCTCTATCTCTATTGGGAACTCTACAAACGTTACCCCATCTACAATGTCTAGGTCTCCCTAGTCGATGACGTGTGATGGGTCATGCATGTACCTCCTCAGATATGACACGTGGAAAATATCATGGACCCGGTGAATCTGTGGGGGAAGAGAGAGGTTGTACCCCAACATGAACAACCTGATCAGAATATAGAATGTTCCAATGATCTTTGGAGATAACTTTCCACCCTAGACAAGTCTCTATAATCCATGTTCAGGTGATACCCGAAGGAACACATGGTCTCCCTCCTCAAACTACAAGGGTATCCATATCCTATTAGAATAAAATTTATTCTTTCTATGTTAAGTCCTCATCCACTCATGAATGATCTGCACCAACTCTATGGTAGCTCATAACAACTCCGGACCCATGAGTGCTGACTCCCCTAGGACTGTCCAGCATATATGTGATCTGCAAGGCTGCACATAAAAATCCTCGAATGGTACCACAACAATGGTGGAGTGATAATTGTTATTGTATGAAGACTCCACCAGAGGTAGGTGGTCCACCCAACTATGATGAAAATATATAACGTTGGCATGAATCCTTTCCTCAATGGTATGTATGGTCTGCTCCATCTGACCAACTGTCTAAGGGTGAAAAACTTTTCTCAAGTGTAGTTGAGTCACGAATTCCTCCTATAATTGTTTCGAAAACTGGTATGTAAAACATGCATCATGGTCTGAGACGATCATATAAGGAACACTTTGAAGCCTCACTATCTATTAGACATAGAAAAGTCATAATCCCTCTATCGATCCCTATTACTGGATGGGTTGGAAGTGAGATGACTTGGTGAGTAGGTCAACGATCACACAAATAGAATTATGGACCCTGGATGTATGTGGTACCCCCATTAAGAAATCCATTGAAATACCATCCCATTTCCACTCTCGTACCTCATGTTTCTATTCAAACCCTGTTGGGACCTGATGTTTGGCCTTCACTTTTTGATAAGTGAGGCATCGTGAAACGAACTATGCCACAACATTCTTCATTCGTGGCCATTAGTACTGACATCGAAGGTCCCAGTACATATTCTCCACACCTTTATGTACTGCTAAGGGGGATGTATGGGAATCCCTAAAAGACTTCTCCTAAAACATCATTGATCTACAATGAATCCTCTAAGAATGATTATTTTATCCCCACCTATTGAAAATCTATCAGGGGCCTTTCTTGAGGATTTCTGATCATGTTGGGCCATGCAGTCAACATCCATATGTTGTGCCTCCCTGAATCACTATATGATTGGAGGAGTGACATCAATTTACATAAGGTAAGTTTCTCTATCAATATCCATGCAGGATATCTACATCACAGTTAGCTTCTTTTTTGCCTCACTCAGCAACTCTAAACTTGACCTCCTACTAAGCATGCATGATACCACATTCCCCTTCCCAAGAGTATAGACTATATCAATGTCATAGTCCTAGTGAAATCCAGCCATCAACACTAAATCGTGTTCAGGTCCTTCTGTGAGAAGATACACCAGATACTCTTGTGGTTGGTGTTGAAAGTAAATCGTTCACCCATCAAGTAGTGTCGCCACATATTCACGGAAAAGACCACTATTGATAACACCATGTCATGGGTCATGTAGTTATACTCATGCTGCCTCAACTACTGTGAGATATAGATGATCACCACTCACTCTTGTATCAAGACATAACCCCATACGGTCCCTGATGCATCTCATAAAACTACAGTCTCAACTGCCTCTTCTGGTAGTCTTAGGATAGGGGCACTCATCAGTCTCCTCTTTAGCTCCTATAAACTATTCTAGCACTTATTTATCCACATGAAGGGTTGTACCTTCAATGTCAATGATGATAAAGGTGATTCTACTCTGGAAAATTTGTGCATGAACCTATGGTACTATCCATCCGACCTAGTAAACTCTGTACCACAGTCACACTCTTGGGTGGCTCCTAAGCCAACACTGCCTCTGTCTTCACCGGATACACTGAAAGTCCAGCCTCTGAGATGACGTGTCCTAGAAAGTGGACATCCTGTATCTTGAACCGGAAATTCATGATATTACCATAAATTAGGTGCTCTCATAGTGTATATAGGACTATCTTCAAGGGTGTAGCATGCTCCTCGTCTAATGTCGAGAACCCCAAGATTACATAAATTAAGACTACGATGAACCGGTCATGGTAAGACTAGAATATCCAATTCATGATTCCCATTAACACTACTAGGGAATTTTTCACACCTAAGGGAATAACCAAGAACTCATAGTGGCCATTCCGGCATCTAAAGGCTCTCTTTAGTACATCCTCATCTTGTACCCAAAGCTGATGATAGCCTATTCTGAGGTCAATCTTCGAGAACCACCTTTCTCCCTTCAGCTAGTCGAAGAGGTCATCAATCCTTAGTAGTGGATACTTGTTCTTCATATTCACCTAGTTCACGCGCTATAAGTCCACACAGAGCCTTAATCTCTCATCCTCCTTCTTGGAAAACAACACTAGGGTTGACCATAGTGAAACACTGGGCTCCACAAAGTCCTTCTCCTGTATATCCTCAAATTGTAACCTAAATTCAAAAATCACCATGGGAGCCATTAGATATTCAAGTGAGGATATTTGTGCCATCATGGTGTACTACTCAATGCTAAATTCGACCTCCCTGTGTGGTAGTCCTAGAACATCCTATACTCATCCACCACTACATGAAATCTTAGACTCCTCTTGTCCACTGCATCGAGGGTGAGGCTAGAAAAATGGTGAGTGATTCTTCGCACCTTCCTAAGATAAAGTATGTTCTATGCTGAAAAATTTCACTTCTCAGTGGTGAAGGAAAACCTGGTCCCATCCCTGTGGATGTACAACACTTTGCGCCTAGTCTATACCAAATATGACGTTGTAAGTTGTTGACACAGCTACAATGAGATCCCATCTAAAGCTATCACCTTTTAGAGTAAGACCACACTGTTGGAACTAGTGTGTAATAGTCAAATCCCCTACCATAGGAGTCTCTAATCATAAGGATCGAGATAAGAACTCCACCAGAATCTTAAAGACCCCAACCAGTTTTGTGGCAAGGAATGTGTGACTGGAACCTATGTATATAATAACTAAAGCTAAGGTGGAGAAGACATAGATTATTTATATAATCATCTCTGGAGTTTCGTGGTCATAGGCCTCCATCACTTGAAGCTGGACTTATCCCTTTACACTGGATCCCAGAGCCCATGGTGGACCACATGGGGGTGGTGGTGGTAGCACCTCGAATCGTCGTCCACAGCCTGCCGCTCGGCTAGCTCCCATGCCACATCCTTCACCATACGAACCTCCTCGTTCAAACATTTTCTTCTACCTTGGTGGAACCTCTAATTTATTTTAATCCTATGTGTGGTAGGTCATGTAGTCACAAGGCATGTGTCCCAACCCACCACACGTGAAGCACATCTTGGTTCGCTACTTACTCCTTCAGCTCTAGGAGCCCCGCACAATCGACCCGGAGTCCTTGGGTCCTCCCCTAAAGGATCTTATCCGCTTGTCTCCTCGTCTGTTTCTTGCTACTCGCCACCGAATACTATGCTACCTAAGGTATACTAGGGGCTCCGGCTATCAATGCCTGCTCTTCTATGAATCCCTCCACAATAAGGGCTCTCTCTAGCACTCCAACCTAAGTGGGGATGCATAGAGACACCATGGATGCCCTGATATGTTATTTGAGTCCCTACTCAAAGGTCATGGCCTTGAAGAATGCATCCAGCACCACATCAATGGAGTAGCGAGAGAGGTCTATAAACCTCATAGTGTACTCTTCCACTGACATGTTTCCATACTGAAGGTGAAGCAACTCCTGTATTCAAACAAATCAAAAAGTCATGGAGAAAAATATTCCTGGAAAATACACACGGATTATTTCTAGGTGATGGTAGCCTCATCATGCGTTTGGATGGTCAAGATCCACCATCTCTATTTTGACCAGTGCCAAAGGCTCATGGCCATGATCTCTATCTAGTCAAGTTGTGTCCTCACTAAACAGATGACCTACATCATTACCTCCAGCTAGTCCTTAGTGACCTAAGGATCTATCTCTTATCTGAACCTAGCAGGTCTCTATCTATGAAACTTGTCCAAGGCACCAAGTCTGCATACATTCTCAACCAGTAACATTGACAGTTACATCTGAATAACTGGTGGTGGAAATATCGGTGAACTACCCAGTGAGGCCATCTCTATAACTGGTCCCCGAACCAATGCCTCATCGCTAGGTAGGCTTTCCACATAATCACATATCAGAAGCCTAGTTATATGTCTACCTGGAGGCATCCTGAAATAGATCAAGATGTACCATAGTTAGAATATTATACCCAGTGAGCTGACTCTTATTAAAGAATATCACTAAGAGACACTAATTCAACCAGTGTTTTCATGTGTAGATCCGAATAGCCAAATTCAATATCTTGGTGTATTGATACGATGGGTACCGCACCAAAACATGACTCCTAGAATCATAAAGTCAAAATCAAAACATTTAACATTGTTTCCCAAACAGAAATTAGAAGACTCCCTGTCATTGAAGTAAAACTGACCACCTCTGATACCACTTTTTCACACCATGTCTCCCCGGGCTCGTACCATGACATACCCCAAGCCCTCCTCCTGAAGGCTAGGGGTCAGCAACTAGTGCCAAAGGAGTCAACATGCACGTGCTAGGAATTTTCATGAGTACCTATACGTACATACAGACAACCATGACCCAAATATGGAAAATTAAACATGAATCCCACTAAAAACACTTTGTAATACATAAAACAATTGTTCAAAAAGGATAGAATACAAACCCAAACCTAAGATAAACTGAAAACATGAAAGTATAAGGAAAAATCTAGAAGACATCCACTGGAAACCCCACCTGATGGGTATGTACCAAGTAGCTACTGAAATCCATATAAGTACGACCCACCTACATGGTCTCATTGGGAACCACCGGTTCCTGGTCCACCATGTCCTCCATCAAGGAAGTTGTCTTCTTCACCAGAAACGACACACACAAGCAAAGACCATGTAGGGGTGAGTAACAAAAGTACTTAGTACAGACCCTAAAATAACAAGTAAATACCCCTAATAGATCCAATAACAAACCAAAAATATTTATCTTTAAGAAAGAAAAATCACACCAGGTATAATTTAGTGTAGGAAATAGTACCATTAGTCACATAATCGAACACCATGGGTTGCTGGAGAACTCGTCCCCAATGAGTACAGAGGGACTGCAGGGTCACATAGAAGACAATTTACACTAATCTTAGGACAAATGTGGTACTCATCTCTAATGGGTATTGTGGGTATTCTTGGTAACATAGAAGCCTCTCCCCAAAGTGGTCATGTCGGGTCATATAGAAGATGCTTCCCTCATTTTCTATAATGAGGTACTCTTTAGGATGAGTACCATGGGTCTTTTAGTTCACACAAAAGTCGCTCCCCACCATGGGCTTATCTAGTCAAATGGAAGCCTCTTCCCATTAAGCCATAGTAGCTTATCCACAGAGGGTTTCTTGTCAGCATTGTTTAGGTCTCGACCAGCAGTTGGGTTTCCACAGGTAGCACACTTTATCCTGGGAGAGCCACCCCTCATTCCATTATTTGAATTTCAACATCCATGAAATCTAATATAAAGTATTAAAAAATATCATCCTCATAATAAGGGTTCTATTAACACAAACAGGTCGTCAAACAAATGATCGGTTTGAAAGATAATGGGGTTTTCCCCAAAAGGGTCAAGTTGTGTTTGGGTCTGGTCCAACCTAGGTCCACCAACCCAACCCAGACCTAGCCCCGCCTGAGTCTGGCTTAGTCTGGGCTATTGGCCATTGGCCCATGGGACCGCCGGTCTAGCTCAGTGGAACGAGTCTGGCCTGTTGGGGTGGCCCCCACCCTGCCCTCTCCGCCTGGCTAGGACGTAGCTGGAAGACACATCTAGCTCCCCCTTGCCCCGTGGGTCATATTTGGGGATGCCTTCTCTACCAAAATCATACAACCGCAGCCTTTGCCTCATAAATGCAACAAGTGCCGCATATGCGGTGCACCGGCATGGTCGGGTTGTCAGGCCCACCCACCGCCTACAGCCAGCACGGAGACTGGCATCTCTTACCAAATTGCTGCGGTCTGATGTTAGCCACAGAGCACTCTCTGCATGCCATCATGGTGCAACACCACCTGCTCGTGGCCACCACCAGCATGATGACGAGATCCTTTATGGACCCCCGGGTTAGTTCTGGTGGTATGTTCATCACGAGGCCTCCGCCTACTGCCTTTGTGGGATGTCAGCATCCCTACGAAGGAATTAACTTTTCCTTGGAACCAATTTGAAAGATCAACCACAAAGAATTCACAAGGAAGAGGGGATTAGGCCTTGTTCATGTTGGTCTTCTCCCTTCAAGTTAGAAGTTTAAAAATAGGGGAGGCTTGTTATCGTACTTCAATCGAATAATCACCAAACTCGGTGAAAAAACCAAAGAAAAACACCCTCCATTAAGAACAAACAATACATGGATTAACCTATTTGGGGGTTGATACACTTTTTTTTTGTTTTAGAATAAGAATGGGGAAAACATAAAACAAGTAAACTCCTAACTAGATGTAGTTCAGCCTTGAAGCGGTCCACCCATGAAGATTCAATAGGTCGAAGGCATTCATAACTCACCAGTCATGTTCTTCAAGATGCGTTAAAGTGGTTAACGGTCCACCAGGGTTCTTCTTTTTCCATTGGAGAGATTCCTCACCATCAGTTTGTTGGATAAAAATTCACCATTTTATTCTCAACTATCCAACACATTAACCCATTAAAAGAAAACATGTTGTGGCATATTTGTTATGCAGTGACATCGCATCATTACGCTGTATCATTTATGAAACATCGTATCTGTTACACTTCAATTAATGCATCATTACTCTGCACAAAATAGATCCATTAATTAGATACATTTAATGCACCTTGTCTCTGCACTATAGTGCCGCCTTCCGCCACTCAGCGGTGAGGGAAAAAATAAAATAACTTTTTATGTTATTTTATTATTTAACAAAAAGACTGAAGATTATCATTTCCTATTGACCCTCATCGGTCGATGTTAATTTCTTTCTAAGAATATCTCGGAGTTCTGAGTTCAACTGTGCCATCAGATTTTTGATCGAAGCACCAGATTAAAATTTAGAAAAAACCACTAGCATGTTTACTTAAAAACCATAAAAAAGGTTCAAAATTACATTTTGGACTCACCGGGCATCGGAATCATGTGCTATCAAAGCGTCTTGTCTCAAAATAATACCATACAATTTTTAAAAAAATATGGAAATTCCTGGATGTTACAATATGGTTACAAATAAAATATTTATTTTTTTACATTATAGTGTATATTGTTATGCATTCATTGTTTAATAGTAATCTCCATAGAATAATTTTTTATCATAAGGTTATAAAAGATCTCGTGCTATAATGAGAACCTATAGATATAATGACATTAATATTAAACATATTTCATATGGTCAAGATATATCTTAATGACTTGAAATAGTAGATGTCTGACTATCTATTGATGGGGGATCATAGGCAATGATACTTTTTCATCAGAGGTCCACACTTGGTGATATCTATCAATGAGATGATGAGTAAAATGCCTCCAATAGGAACAACACATGTTTCAGGTTCCATTGGTTTTTTCAATCTATATATGTGTGTAATGGTCACCTGAAGTGAGATCATTACCAATGTGTTCATTTGATTGTGTACTTTGATGCAATGCCAACACCATGATATTGAAATAGTGGTGATGTAGGTTGTGTTTGGTGCATCATTGGTGGTATTACATTGGTTGAAGGTTTACAAAATTATTATTTTTTCTTTCTGGTTAAAGAATTTGTCATGACCCATCCCTTGGGGCCTGTGTCGTGACTACCCCATGCCCACCTTCCATAGGCTAGGGGTTGGAGACTAACACCAAAAAGGTGTATCCCTATAATGGGAAGGAATTTCCTTTTAACCTGTACAAAGACACAATCCAAGAACATAATAGGAAGCAACCACAAAATATACTATTGTAGTAAAAGGTGTATTGGATGTAACAGGGATAGAATACAAGCCCAACTAAGTAGTAAAAGTATAACTAGGAAGAGAAAACATCTCCTAGATCGTCCATCAAGGATCCTATTTGAAGTTTCGGTATAGATCGTCTTCACAACACTCCACGTCAACAAGTCTCCTCTTTTTACGGCCTGGTCCAGGATACCTCAAGTCTCCGCCCAACTGCTCGGTGTCTGCACAAGACACAACAAGGTGTGGGACAAGCCCATGTATGTGGTGAGTATAACAATACCTATTAGGGGACCCCGAGACCCCCAAAGGTCTCCCAGTGTTCCACAAAGGAAAAAAACAAAGAAAGACCTCAATCAAAAAGCAAGAAACAATAGTCATCTCACACCAGGTATTCAACTAAGAGTTCAATAATTAATATGATTAGTCATATGCTATATCATTTTATTCTACTTGGAAGTTTCCGCAACTAAACCATGAAGGATTTGTTCCATTTTCAATCCACACAGGGTCGTATGTCATTGGTTCACGACGGGCCGCTCTAATGATGGTCCTCATTGGGTGACACACTACTGATCCACAGAGGATCACTAGAATATAGATCCACATAGGCTTTCTAGAATGTTGATCCACATAGGGTCCCTGGAAGGCTGATGCACACAAGGTCACTCGATGCTGATCCAAACGGGGTCGCTAGTTTCTAATCCTAGACAAGCTGCTCTAAAAATTTCCCTCATCGGGTAGCTATGCTGCAGATCCACACAGGGTCACTATGATGTTGATCCACATAGGTTCATTACTTCCAAGATAGTCGGTCACAAGATATCCACTCATAGCATGCATGATTCTAGGAGAACCTCTCCTCAAGCCATCAGTCATATTTCACTTGGTACGAAGTCCCAAAAAATCATAACCAAAGGACCACCCCATCGTAGGGTTCTAAACGTGAAAGACAGTGCGCTGATCGGACACCCGGTTTGTGAGATATGGGCACTTTGGTCAATCTGTCCCAATTGGACTAAATTTGGATCCAAATTAGGTCACATGTAAAACTCCATCAAAACCCACTTAGAGTGACTACAATGGACTAGCTTGTCATAAGGGTCCTTATGCCATAGAAGATGGGTCGATTGGATGTCTGGTTTGTTAGTTACATCCCTTTCTGTGAAAAGAGGGTGATCGCATCTCAGTCCGGCATGGCTCGGTCGGGCCCAGTAGAATATTCCAAAAGGACCACTTCCCAAAAGGGGTCCCAACACCATCGACGATGTGTCAAACACACACTAGTTTTGTCAGTTATGTGTGTTTATTTATTCGGGGTCTGGTTGGGTCGGGGCCCGGTCTGACTCGGTCTAACCGGCCAGACGCAACGGTTCCCAGGGTCCACCTGACCATGCCCGGGTCTGGCCTGATTCACATTGTTTGGCCAGTCAGGGTCAGCCTATTCGTTCGTAGACCTAGTTCACTGTTGGCCCGACCAGCCTGGTGGGGCTCGGCCCACCCGCATTGGCCTACAGGGCCACGTGTCCTAGCTACTGGGCTGCTAGTCCAGCCCATGTCCAGACCAATCCTCTAGAAGGTGGACTATTTTCTCCCACTGGCCCAGTGATTGTGGGGTCGTTTTGTCCCGTCAGTGGGGCGTTGCCCCTACCTGGTTAGAACGTCGGCCATTTGGCCAACCAGCTTCCGGAAACGCGGCACGGTATGGGGTCGCGCCCCCTCTTCCTTCCGTGGCCCAATGTCCATGGATGTTATCACCGGTGGACAACTCGAGTCGACCGCCCTTGGATTCCATGGCATGCTACGGTGTGCCACTTTCCACCACCCTCGGTTGTTCGCTACGGATCTCCTCGGGCCACCAACTAATGCTGACGATATGGCGGGACGACGGTTTCATCTACGGGCCACTAGACACACTTTGGTGGTCCTTTTTTATTTACATCAACATCTATGAGGCTCTTGGGTCACTATCCCCACTGCGTGTCCTCTAGTTTCATCTTTCCCCTTTGTTTGGAAAACCGTTCCAGAATAACAAGACAAATACCGTAGAATCAGAATGTCTGGGCCTTGTTCGTTTGGACTGTGCCCTCCGCATTTGGATTGTATCAAGAAGTCCACAATTTATCTCACAAATATGTACTTTATAACAATATCCCTAGCATGATTCGAAGTCTGTTGATGAAATTCGACTGAACCGGCATCGTCATTGTCATCAGTTTGTGATTAGGTGGTGCTCATCACCGCTCGATGAAACTTGTCTTGTCCTCCATGTAGTAGGCATCGCAGTACATTGTCAGAGCTTCATCGATAGGTGAATCAATGGAAACAACCCTCCCCAAGCTCCATAAAAATATGTGGGGGAGAGGTGGTTAACGTTCTGAGAAATTTATAAGGTTCATTTAATTAAGGAACCTCCCAAATTCCAACAATACAGTTACAAACAAGTAGGTGTCAAGGAAATTAAAAGATTTTCATGTCGTCGGTCCCCCCACATCCGCTTATCCGCTGGAGAAAATAAAATTAATAAAATAACCTAACATGTTATTTTATTAATCTCTCAAACATCTGCAAAATTATCTTTTTAACCCATCCTATTGCGGTCGATGTGAAGCATCCATAAAGAGAATCTCAGCGTTGTGGATTGAAAGGTGCCCTCAAAATTTTAAACTGAGAACCCATTCAAATGATTTAAAATGATGCCTACGCTTTTACTGAACGTACATAAAAAAAAGTTCCAAAATTCATTCAGGGCATACTGAGCCTCGAAATCACAAGCTATAAATTTTAGCATACTGATAATAATTCCATACAATTTTAAAAAATTAGATGGAAAAAATCTGGGTCTTTACATTCTCTCAATTCTAGATATTTTCATTCATGAAAGCCACAACATAGAATAAGGAATCAAATGGGTGTGCTGAGCATGAATCTGAGCCTCCCGCTCTTGTGTTCTCTCCATGAGGTTCACATGCTGCCAGTGAGCACACATCAGAGGGATCGATTGTCCATGAAGGTTTCGCTCTTGTTGATCTTAAATATCTACTAAACCACTATAAATGTTGCCCCATCATCAATGACATTCTCACCCCAGTCAATAACATGTGATGGGTCATACACGTAATTCCTCATCTACAACACATGGATAACATCATGCACCTAATGCTTCTGTGGGGGGAGAGCTAGGGGATACTCCACCTCGCCAACTCTGTTGAGAACCTGAAAGGGTCCGATTAACCTCAGAGACAACCTTCCACCCTATAAAGAACTCCACAACACCATCAAGGTGAGACCCGTAGAAGAACATGGTCCCGCTCCTCGAACTCCAAAGGTCTCTGTCTCCTGTCAGCATAAGACTTATGTCTTCTCAGTGCAGTCTTCATCAGCTCCTCGATGATCTTCACCTTCTCGGTGGTAGCCCATACCAACTTTGGACCCATAAGTGCTAACTCCTCGGGTCTGTCCAGTGTAGAGGTGCTCTAAATGGTCAACCGTACAAGGCCTCAAATGGTTTCATACCTATGTTGGTGTGATAGCTTTAATTGTATCAAAACTCCACCAAGGGCAAGTGAACCTCCCAACATTGACCAAAATCTCGGACGCAAGCACGAAGCATGTCCTCTAGTGTTTGTATGGTTTTCTATGTCTGACCATTTGTATGTGGATGAAAGGCGGCACACAAACGTATCTGAGCCCCAAACACCTATTGTAATCCCATCCAAAACCATGGTATAAAACGTGTTTCATGGTCAGATACGATTTTTGATGCCACCCCAAGAAGCCGTATAATCTCCGGTACATAGAGGCGTCATAAGACCTCTACTGACCCCTACTCTCGAATGGATAGGAATTGGGATGACTTGGTGAGTCGGTCAATGATCACCTAGATGGAATCATAACCCCTAGATGTAAATGGTTTCCCTATAACTAAATCCATGGAAATACCATCCCAATTCCACTCTAGAACCTCTAACGGTTGTGCTAAGTCTTCTGGAACCTGTTTCTCAGTCTTCACTTGCTAACAAGTGAGGAATCATGAAACAATCTATTCCACTCTTTTTTCATCTCGGGTGACCAGTTCTGACACCAGAGGTCCCAGTATATCTTCCCCACACTAGGATGTACTTACATAGAGAATGTATGTTACTCCTTCAGCACCTCCTATCATAGCCACACTTGTACAATGGTGCATCCTCTGAAGAGGATGACGTGCTCCCCAACATCATAAAATTTTTTAGGTGCCTGTCCAGAGGATATCTGAGCATGTCGAGCCTCTCAGTCAATGTCCCCATGTTTCACCTCCCTGACTCTCTAAAAGAGTGGGGGAGTGACTATAATAGTCTAGAGGTAAGCTATTCCATTCTATCCATGAAAGATATATACAACACGACTAGCTGATTTGTCCCCTCACTCCACAACCATAGACCATACCTCTCCCTGAGTGCATCGGCTACCACGTTCACCTCCTTATGAGTATAGACTATCTCAATGTCATAGTTCTAGAAAAACTATATCCATCACTGTTGTCTCTGGTTCAAGTCCTTAAGTGACAAGTTATACTTGATACTCTTATAATCAAAGTAAATAGTAAACCTTTCACCCATCAAGTAGTGTTGCCACATCTGCAAGGTAAATACCAATACTACTAACTCCAGGTCATGGGTATCATATTTCTACTCATGTTGTCTCAGCTATCGTGAACTATAACAAATCATTTCTCACTCCTGCATCAAGACACATCCCAGCCCGGTCCCTGGTGTGTCGAAGTAGAATACATACCCAATGCACTTTTCCAGTTGCCTCAAGATGGGGGAACTCATCTGTCTCTGCCTTAGCTCTTGAAAACTACGATGTCATCTATTCATCCATATGAAGAGTTTTCCTTTCTTCATCAACACTGACAAGGGTGTCGCAACGATGGAAAATCCAGGTAGGGATATCTAGTAGTACCTTGCCAACCCAAGGAAACTCTGCACCTCAATCACACTCCTAGGTGGCTCCAAGGATAGCACAACCTCTATCTTCTTCATATCCACTATAACTCTAGCTTCTGAGATAAAGTTTCCTAGAAAGTGGACCTCCCGTATCCAGAACAGGAACTTCCATAGCTTACCATAAAGTTAGTGCTCTTGGAGTTTATCTAGAACTATCTGCAGATGATAGGAATCGTCCTCCTCCAACCCCAACAATATCAAGATGTCATTTATAAAAACCACAACAAATCGATCAATGTATGGCTGAAAAATCCTATTCATGAGTTCCATGAACACTGCAGGGGGAGTTGGTCTTGCCGAATGGTGTAACCAAGAAATTATAGTGGTCATACCAACATCTGAAGGTCGTCTTGTGCAATCCTCATCTCATACCCTATGATGATGATCACATGATCTATGGTCTATATTTTAAAGCCAATGAGCTCCCTTCTTCTGATCGAAGAGATAATCAATCCTCATAAGTGGATACTTGTTCTTCACGGTAACATGGTTCAGGAAAAATAATCCACACCGAGCCTCAAACTACCATATGCATTCATGGCGAACAAAATCGGGGTTGTCCATGGAGAAACACTGGGGCTTATGAACCCCTTCCTCGGCAAGTCCACCAAATATACCAATAACTCATGAAAATAATAACGATCTATATGATATACTGGTGTAGATATCGGTGTCATCTCGAGGTACAGGTTGATGTAGAAGTTCACCTCTCTACAAGGTGGTAGTCACAAAATATCATCCGGGAAAGACATCGGCATATTGGTCCACCACTACAGGATAGATCTGACTCTAAACATCAACTACTATGAGGGTAAATATAGATATCTGATGTGTGATTGGATGCACCCTCCTCATATTATGTCTATCCTATGATGCAAAGGTTCTGTTCTCACCGGTGAAGGAAAACCTAGTCCCATCCTTGTGGACACAATGCACTTTGCACCTAATGTATTCAATATGAGCATGGACTGTGGATAAGTAGTCCATACCCAAGATGACATTATAAGTACTTGATGTCGCTACTAGAAGATCCCAGCCGGAGATCTCACCTCCTAGATTATGCTCACACTTCCGACACCAGTGTGTAATCATCAAATCATCTCCTGTAGGAGTCTCTAATCGCAAGGACAATGCCAACGCCTCCACCAGAATATCTGAGCTCTGAGTGACAGTCATGGAAATAAAAGGGTGACTAAAACATGTGTTTATAAGTAAAACAGAAATGGATGAGTAAACACAAATTATACCTCAAATCAACTTTGGAGAACCGTGGTTATAGGCCTCAAATTCCTGGAGTTGATCTCGTCCATGTACACTTTCTCTCTATGGTTGGGGTGGACCACCTGGAGGTGGTGGTAGTAGAACCACAAACCGTCATCCACCACCTACTACATGACATGCTTCTCTACCATGTCTACTACCCTATGGATCTCCTCACTCAAATCGATGTCTCTTCCTCGGCAGTCCCTTGACCTTGTGCTAGTCATCAGTGTGGCTGGTCAGGCAGTCGCGAGCAATGTGACCCTACCCGTTACAAATTAAGCACAGTCTGCTCTTCTATTGTCCAGCTCTACCTCATGAGCCTCACACCTCTGATCCTATCGTCTCAGGGTCGTCCAATATAAGGTCTGGTCTGCTTGGGCCTCTGTGTCATCTACCTACTATCAACCGTTGATAACTCGGGTATGTTTTGCTCGGTGGTGGGTCTCACTGTCAGTGACTACCTAGCAAGGAAGATCTACACCAAGAGTTCTCTCTCTAGCACTCCAGCATTCATCGGGATGCAGAGAGATACCATTGAATCTGTGAACTCATTTAGGAGTTCCTTATCAAAGTTCGGGGCCCTGAAGAAAGGGTCCCACACCATGTAGGTAGAGTAGCATGAGAGGTCGGTGTACCTCTTTGAGTATTGGTCCACGGTTAGTCTTCCCTTATGTAAATGTAGCAGCTCTTGTACATGCGTAGAGAATAGTGTTGATGGAACGAAATCTACCCTGAAAAGGCACTCAAAATCTACCCAGGTGAGGGTCTCCTTGTCATGTGTCTGGAGCGTCAGGCTCTACCATCTCCCTGATGCTACTAGGAAAAGACTAGCTTCTAGGATCTCCATCTGGTCGGAAGGTGTCCCAACAATGTGAAAATCTCTAGCCATAGCCTCCATCCAATCCTCTACTGCCTGCGGATTTGTCTCACCTCGAAACCTCAGATGCCTTTGCCTCTGAAACTAATGCAACGCGCCCAGTCAGCATGCACAATCCTTTAGTGGAACTAGTTGAAATGTATTCCTAATTGAATGTGGTGCTGCTGGTATACCACTCGATGGTACTATCACCGTAATAGGGCCCTACAATGAGGCCTTGTTGCTCAGAGGGTTATCATCATATACTATCTCAGAAATCCTGGATGTCTTTATACATAGAAGCATCCTGAAGAAAAATAGGTGTTTGACGGTTAGTAAGTTATAACCGGTGAGCTGAATCAAAGAGATCCAAAATAAAACACTTCTAAAACACACACAATCAATCTTTTCATGCACTGAGTCAGAAATCAGAATTCAGGGTCCTCTTGTATGGATATGTCGGCCGCCACACCAAAACTGGACTCCCCGAAATGAAAACCACACTTAGAACACATAACACTATTTCTCAATTAAAAGATCAGAGTCCTAGTTCTTTGGTAGAATAGACTCCTCTGATACCACATTGTCACGACCCGTCCCCCGGGGTATGTGTCGTGTCTACACAAAGTCCACATTCTATAGGAAAGGGGGTTAGTCACTAGAACCAAAAGGCATATCCTTGTAACCGAAAATCATTTCCATTAATCATGTTTAAGCATACAATCTAAGAACACAACAAGAAGAAACCACAAAGTAAAATTCTATAGTAAAAGGTGTATTGAAAGTAAAGGGGCCAGAATACAAGCCATAATAAAAAGTAAAAGTACTACTTGGAAGAGAAAAAAACTCCTGGAACATCCACTGAGGATCATACCTGGAGGGTAGGATAGATCATCTTGGAAACACTCTACATCAGCCCATCTCCTCTATATACCTCCTGGTCCTGGCTTCCTCATGTCCCAGCCCAGCTTCTCGGTGGTTTCACAAGACACAACACGGTGGGGGCCAATCCCATGCAGGGGTGAGTATAAAAATACACAGTAAGGGACCCCGAGACCACTAAAGGTCCCCCAGATTTCCAGAAAAAAAACACAAAGCAAGACCTCAATCAGAATGCATGAAGAAATAGTCAGGTCACACCAGGAATTCCACTCGGAGTTCGTGAATAAATATGATTAGTCTTAATCTATATAATTTTATTCTATTAGGATGCTTCTAGAACTAAACCACAAAGAATTTTTTCCAATCTGGATCCACAGAAGGTCTTATTTCACTGGTCCACGACAGGCCACTCTAAGGCTGCTCCTCATTGGGTCACGCACTACTGATCCACACAGGGTCACTAGAATGATAATCCACACAGGGTCACTAGAATGATGATCCACACTGGGTCTCTAGAATGCCGGTCCACATAAGGTCACTCGATGTAGATCCACACATGGTCACTAGGTACAGATCCTGAATAGGCCTCTCTAAAACTGGTCCTCATCAGGTAGCTATGATGAGGTCCACACAAGGTCTCTATGATTCTGATCCATATAGGGTCTCTACTTCCAAAATAGTAATTCACAGGATTCCCCCTCATAGAACGCTTGATTCTAGGAGAACCAATCTTCAATACATATTTCATATTTCAATCGGTACAAAGTCCCATAAAAAGTATACCCAAGGGATACCCCTGTCATAGGGGTCCCAATGTGACAGACAGTGCGTCGATCGGATGCTCGGTCTGTGAGATGTGGTCACTTTTGTAAAAAGGACATGTTTGAATTAAAATCTGATCCAACCCAAGTCACACGTCAAACCCCTTTGAAACTCACTTATATTATCTCCAAAGGACTTCATTTTCACAAGGGTCTTTATGCCCCAAACGGTGCATCGATTGGACACTCGGTCTTTTAGTTACATCCCTTTATGGGAAACGAGGGTGATCACACCTTGGTCTAGCCCAGCTCTGTCAGGCCCACTAAAGTATTACAAAATGGAACGCTTCCCAAAAGGGGTCCCAACACCATTGACGACATTTCAAACAGGAACCAGGTTCATCAGTTACGAGCATTTATTTATTCGGGTGCCGATTAGGTCTGGGCCTGCTCCGACTCGGTCTGACCGGCCCGACACAATGGTTCCCAGGGTCTACCTTACCCCACCCAGGTCTAACCCATTAAGGTCCGGCCCGGTTCACTTGGTTCGGCCAATCAAGGTTGGACCATTGGTTCGCAGGCCTGAGCGGTGGATTGTGTGGCCTACTGGGTGCGGGTTGGCCCACATTCAATGGCCCACTGGGCGGTGGGTCTGGCCCACTGGGCAGGCCCGCTCTCAACCTTGTCTACCAGAAGGAGGACTATTTTCTCCCACTGGCCCCACAGTTGTGGGCCCATTTTTTCAAGCCAGTGGGGCACTGCCCCAAAAGGGTTCAATGGTTGGTCATTGACTGACTGTCTTCTACCAAAACAGCATAGGGTGGGGTCACACTTTCCCCCTCCTACTGTGGCTCGCTGGTTGTGGTTGCTGCCCCCGGTGGCGCCGGCAGGTTCCGACCTTATCCCATGTGGCCATCTCTGGCCAGCCTCCCTTGGCCTCTGTGGCATATGACGGCGCGCCACTTTCCATCACCTACGGCTAATTGTCGTGGGTCTCCTCTAGCCACCGTTGGCCACTGCCAACATGGCGCACTGGCGGTTTCTTCCACAGGCCACCGGGCTCGCTCTGATGGTCCATTTTTGATTTCGTCAATGCCTATGAGGATCTCGGGGCACTATCTCCACTACATGCCCTTAGGTTTCATCCTACCGCTCCATTTGGAAAACCGTTCCATAATAATGAGAGAAATACCATAGAAGGGGAGGGTCCGAGCCTTATTGGTTTAGACCACGCCCTCTGGATTAATATTTTATCAAGAAGTCAGCAATTTATCTCATAAAGATAAATGTTATAACAATATCCTACCTATATTAGATGTCTGCAGATGATGATCGATGGAACCTCCTTCGTTGTTGTTGTTGTTTCGTGATTAGATAGTGCTTCTCAACGCTCTCTAAAACCGGTTTTTCCTCCAAAGTGGTTAGTGTCGCTGTACTTTACCGGAGCTTCATCGCTTGGTGAATTTGTGCCAACACCCCTCCCCGAGCTCCATATAAATAGGAGGGGGAGAGGTGTTTAACATTCTGAGAAATTTATGAGGTTCATTCAGTTAATGAACCTCCCAAATTCTAATGGTATGATTACAAACCAAGAGGAGTCAATCCAATTAATGGCTTGACATGTCGTTTGTCCCGGAACTGCCTCTTATATTCTATAGAAAAGGAAAATAAAGAAAATAAAATAACAAGTTATATTATTGATCATTCAAAAGTCTGAAAAATTAACCTTTCACCCATCCTACTGTTGTTGAAGTGATTTATCCCTTATGCAAATCCCGGTGCCACGGATTCAATGGTGCCCTCATATTTTTCATCCGGACACTGATTCAAAAGATAGAAAATGATGCCCACGTGTTTACTGAACATACCAAAAAAAAGTTCAGAAATTCATTTCGGGCACACCAGGCCTCGGAATCACACACTGTCAATTTTTTACAAATTCATAATAATTCCATATAAAAAATTACATGGAACAAATACGGGTCTCTATAGAGGTAATATATATTGGGTATTTTTTATCATGATTAAAATACCTTCATAAGATCATGGTAATGGTAGTCAATGGTAATTTCTTCATGTTAGATCAATATTTAATAATGTCCTTCTTTATGAGACATCTAATGAAAAAGAGATTATATTACAAAGTTCTCATTCTTAGGTTGGTTTTCATTGCTATTGTAATAATTATCTCTTTAGCAGCCATGAAGGTTGCTATATCCCATTAGCTCTATGTCAATATAATTTATTTCTACCGAGATAAGTTCCTAGAAGGTCACACACAATAGGGTATTCAAGAATCTATCCAATTTATTAGAATAGTTATATAGGACATAGTGGGCCATGATACTATGTTCGAGTTTTGTCCAAGGATATATGGTCACCAAATAAATAAATAAACTCATATTATTATAGTGAAGTATAATGGAAAATTGAATTATTTTTTAAATGAATTAACATTATTTAATGTAAATACATGGAAATATCATTTGAAGGAATATTAGTTTAAAATAATGCAGATTCATTTAATATTTGAGTGAACAATGAGTTCAGTTAATGTCTCATGTATTGTCTTGTAATATATATATATATATATATATATATTATAATAATGTGATAATAATATAATTGATATATATAAATAAACATAATAGTAATAATATTATTTATACAGGGTGTTATTTATTTAGGGGTCAGGATGCGTTTCTAGGTAATTTATTAACATAGTATAAATAGAGGTGGAGAGCCTTTGGAAAAAGACTATTCACTACTCCATGGTGATAGTCTCTCTCTCTTGTTCTCACTCCCAATATATAGAGATTTTATATTATGATCTAAATGATTCAGCTCAATTATTCTTCCTTGAATCACAATCAAGGAAATGTGGTGATCTTTAGAGGGTCGAAGGCATTGTTAGATCTCCACGTGAGCACATGGATTCTGAATTTGGATTCTTAAAGTAGTGAATGACATTGAAAAATTGTGAATGAATGACCAAATTCATATTGAAACCGGTTTTTTGGTTTCACATTATGCTTAAAATTCCCCAAGTGGGATCCATTGGAGTTAATCTAGTAGTGTTTTACCCCCACTAATGTGTTCATGTCGATCATCAGTTGAAGAATTGTAAAACACTATTTTTTGTGGCTTCAACAGTGTGTAGGGTACCTTTAGATTGAATGGAAAATACCTAGATCACACACATCATGATCAAAACCAGATTCAATGGATGTCAATAGATCATACCCCGATAATGGAGAAAAACATAAGGAATGAGAAAAAAACAAAGCAAGTAACTCTCCAGATATTTAATGCTAGGTTGAGATGTACATAGGGGAAGGAATGAATTTAAAGATGATGGGAGTATTCATTGCATTTGAAAGATAATGTTTCACTATAAATTTAACTAACTCATTTATAAAGCTTGGGTTTGAAGTATTTATCTTGAGATATTCATAATGTGATCCTCTTTGATGATGTGAATTTCCTGATATATAATATAATCTGAAAAATTCATCTTCTTAGGTTAAAATATCTATAATAAACCATTTCATGATGTGAATCATTACCATGGTGTGTAAATATTTAATGCTCTAATTGTGGTCACAACATGTCCCAAGATACATATTCATGTCATGTAACCCAATCATGACGTGAAATTTTATAGAAAACATATCATAGGCATATTATACATAAAAACCCCACACCACCTCAAAATCATTCCAAATTAATAGAGAGACATTATAATTGTTTGGACATTAACACCTAAAATTCATTAATTCAAAAAAAATACCTCCCGTAAATTCAGTTCATTATCTTTAGAAAAATATTTCTATCCACAAAATAAACTCAACAACAAAAGATTAACGAATAAAAGAAAAAATAAACAAAAGAGGTTCAACCAAAACAAAAGAGGTACATACCTATAAAAATAAAAGATCCTATAACCTAACTACCATGTAATAGATGGTATCTAAGCCACTCCAAGCATGCCTGTGGGGTCTTAGGAATAAAATTTTTCCACTATGCTTTCATATTATACTCCATCTCCCTGTTCTCATCCAAAACAGTCACATTCTTCTACTACATTCATACTAGAAGCACAGTCTTTCCTCATAGATATTCCTCACTAAAATCCATAATCCATATCAGATTTTCCTCATCTTAATAGTTTACCACAAGAGAATGTTCTAGATGATACATCTGAAGATTTGATACGTGGAACCCATTGTACATGAAACTGATGAATTGGGAAGGTCCAATTATTGTTCCACTGGATTGGACCTTCCAACAATCTCAAAAATCCCTACGAACATTGGTTCCATCAATACCTATATCTTTATATGAAATCACCCCATCCATGGTGAAAACTGAAATATTACATGAAAACCCATATAAAACTCCAATGGCCATATCTACTATTTAGTGAATGATTTATTCCTACTCTATGTGGTCACCAACTTCCTCCAAATCAGTTGAACTTACTTATATGTCTCCTGCATGAGACTCAATCCAATAAGTGCTAACTCTCCTACCTCCAACCAGTAAAGAGTCAAATGAAATGACAGACCAAACAAATCCTTTACTGTTTATATTTGGGTCAATTTATGGAGCCTGTTATTATATGACAACTCCATGAGTTCTAAATCCTTCTCCCATGAACCACCAAAACCCAAAACAGAGGCTTGTAACATTTATACCTGATCCAGAATGGATCTCTTAGATCAGCCATCTATTTATGGATTCTATTCTTTACATAGAAGAACCTATGGTCCTCATTAATTATATATACCCTGCTAAAATTTAGATGTTTAAATTGGATCTCATTAACAAACAATTCTTCTTGGAACACTATGCATTGAGTCAATATCACACATGTAAAGACTATATAGATCCTCAATGGTGATGGTCAACCTAATAGGAAAGAAGTGTTATATATTCCTCAGTAAATCCAAAATCACCCATAATAAATAATTCTATCATGGTGTCCTAGGTAATCCGACCACAATATCCATAGTTACATCTTTCGAATACCACTTTGGAATGAAATTAGGTTGCAACAGCCAAGAAGGCCTTTGATGTCCGGCCTTCACCTGCAGAATGGTGAAAGATATCAATATAAATTCTACCATATCCATTATAATTCCTTGCCAAATGTACTATCTATGAATATCATGTTATATATATATATATATTTCATACCAAGGTTTATTGTCTATCTATAATCATGTAACTATCTCATCATCTTCTCATGCAATGCCGTCAGAATGTATAATCATCTATGGAGAAGAAGAACATCATTTCTACCAAGAGACCATTCTGGTGGTGGATTCCCACCATATATGTTTTCACTCAGTGCTAATACCACTAGATCAAATAAATTATCTTCCATGATCAAGTAGAGAATAACATGTATAAAAAATGTCAAAGTTAGAGATACTCATATTTGAGACTTATGAACATCTAGAGGCATTTCTACAAGGAGATCCATCAACCAACACTCATTATATGAATCCAAAAATACTTTTTTTTATTTTGGTTTGAGATGTTTGGAATTATTCTTCCCTTTTCCAGATGTTTAATCTAAGTCGAAGTTGAAAGACTATAGATAATCAAACTACAACCTCTGCTGATGGTTTAGGTTGCATTGAGAAAATATGTACTTGAGGATATAGTATTCCAATTACATCAAAAACTTCTCATCAAAAATATATAACCACCATCATATCAGAATGTGTACCACCATAGATTACTATAGATCATTATTAGGATAATTTATCACATTTAGCCTTAGATTTTTGGACTATAAGAAACCACTTGGTCTTCCTACTTTAGTACTGCTTCAAGTCCAACTCTTGATGAATCATAATAAATATTATATTAACTACTGGGTTTATGTAATGAGAGGATCATTTCTAAGTTTATCATAATATTTATCTTTTGTAAATCTATATCATTAGAATTTGGAAAAACAAACGTTAACCCTTTCTTGGACGGCCCATTTATATGTGCTTCTAGGAGAGGGAAGTGCTAGATAATGCACCTATAATGTTTTTATAGACCCTGAAAGATCTAAATATCAAATAAAAGATTGGTATTATACAAAGATATCATAAATTCAACCTTCTACAGGTCCATTTAAATTCCATCCATTTAGGTAAAATTAACTAGGAAGTGAACTTTATCAATAGAGAATCTACATTTTGGAAACATGGTGTCATGCCAATCATCACTTTATGTACGCAAGATGATGTTAAGATTTTGGAGATGATCTTCTATTCTCTGGGAGATAAATAATATTTCATTTATTTATAATAGAAAAAACAATTGTAGGAATGGAACGATGATATGATTCATCAATGTGGTTAATATTACTAGTGCGTTCTCAAATCTGAACAACATCACTATATAGTCATATAAGTCATACATTCTCATTAATTTAGTTCCATGTTTTTTCAACGGTCTCACCCTCAACTATCAACACCCTAAACTCAATTTAATATTTGAAAAAATCATGGAACCTCTAATCCAATCAAATAGATCATCGTCACATGAAAGATGATACGAGTTCATAATAATCATATGGTTTATTCTCTGATTATTAACACATAAGCACAATGTCCGATATGATATTGTAGAAAAAGGGATGGAAAAATTCCATGGAGATGTACTAGGCCATATGAAACCCTTAGATTCTAAACACTAGAACTAAACTTTCAACTCACGAATCTTAGTCAGTTCCATCTTATAAGGTGTTTTAGAAACTAGTTATGTTCTTAAAACCAACTCGATCATGCAGTCAATATTTTCCTCACAGTAATATGTAGAACTCATCAGTGAAAAATATGAAAATAAATTACCATTAAAGAAAAATTATGCTTCTTCATTCAACCATTATCTAGTGAAGGAATTGATAACTGAGCTATAATAAAATTCATTATATTATGAATTATTCCTACAAAATCCTCTCGAAAATCCCACTCACCCTTGTGGGTATAGACGCCCATATCTAAAGATAGAAAGTTAACTCTCCTCTAATAATGATAAATACGACAATGTTATAGATATATCCAATCCATACTAATAATTATATAAAATCCAATAAAACCCAACCCAAAATTTTTCCCAAGGAAACTATACCCACCAATTTCAAGAGAATAGTCCTTGTAGTGCTTGATACCCTCTAAATGCAGTCAAAATGGTGTGTCAATAGCCATGAACTAAAATATACTCTTCCCAAATGAATGAAAAAAATTTGAATGAAAATTAGATAGAAAATAATGTGATGGTCCTATATAAAAACACACAATATAATGTAGATCATGCAAGAATTATACCTCTTATGGTTGAAGGCCTATCATCTAAACCGGTCAGAGTATACTTTATATCATGAAATTGGATCTCACATCTTTCATAGGTTCCAGTTTGACTCCCCTATGTTATTCCCTCTAAGTGGTATAATCACTCCCTCAATGGTGTACCACATCCCTTTTCCTTGGAAATAAAAACCATTAGTACTCTAGCTACTTGTCTTTTGAGGGGTATTTGATCCCCTTCTAGACTCATGTTTCTATCTGGAAACCCTTCCACTATTATATTATATAAATTTCAAATAAAACCTCTGAAGATGATCCAGTCCACCAGAGGAATCGCACTCCACTATGGATTGAGAACTCATTAAGAGATTTTGGCCCAACTCAAAATATTGAAATAAATTCAACAGACTATAGTCATGAGTTAGAATCAACTCCCTTGACTTCATGTATTGCTACTCCCCTAGAAAGAAATTACTATAGTGATACGTATTTCAACTAGAATAAGATCTCTCATATTGACATATTGAAATTTTATGTAGAAAACATTGAGCGTATCTTATATTCCCTTCCATGATTAGACCTTGATTTATCAGGTTTTAAAGGATGATCATGTGAAATATGTTCACCTACAACCTGATATCATATCTAATACCATCCTCAAAATGTATCTACCTTGAGATCTCATTAGCAGCTAAGGATGGAGTGAAACATTGTTGGTCAGTAAAGCATCTGGTGAATTCCATCCAATTAAAGGTATCATATTATAGTGATTGAACTCACCGGCCTTCTCATCACTCATCAAATTAGGATAGAAGTGTCTCAAAAAAATCCTCAAATTCCTTCAAGGATAACTCCTCTTGCTTCCCAAAATGACCCAAAATGTCCCACCAATGCATGGATGTTCCAATATGACTATATAAACTAATATTAACCCTTATATCTTCATGTGAATTGAGTTTATTGAAGATTTTATGGACTAAATCAATCTATAACATAGTTTCCTAGTTTCCTCCCTCCATTGTGAATATAAGAGATTTTTGTGGCTAGAACACTTTCATTATATTAGACATCAAACGTATAGTGTAACTGAATATATTTCCATGAATATTATGAACCTCAAGATGATATTGTAGAGTTGATCACCCATATAATTATCACGATCCACTGAAATCTCTAGTTAACCTATATTATGATCATGCATATTACTACTCTCTGGATGCTCAATTTGAATATGATGAGGAAGAATTTACTATAGGAGACACACTCACTCCATAGAAAACTTTATAACATAAAAGAAAACCTTAATACGTGAAAAAATAGAGAAACACTAGCTCAGGGTATTTATATATATATATATTAACATGTTCATTAGAATTACATAATAGCTCATTTATTCTATTTTTCATCTGATATAATTGTTATCTCATTTCAGAGATCATAAAGGACAATTTATCAAATGTAATAAATATGTTTTTATTATGATCAATGCATGTCAATATATATCCCTCTATTCCTATCATGATGTGTGCACTATCATCTCACATCGTACTAGGTCGTGAGTATAAATCTAAAGAAATAATAATGTCACAAAATATGTGAATCCTCCAAGGTGAAATAAAATCAACCTTAACAGGAGAATATCATGAAAAACAATATCATCTATGGGAAATCATATGTTAACCCATTCATGGTTATGTAATTCCATGAAAAATATCATTACCATGTCTCGAAGCATCCAATCCTACTTGAAATGACTTCTAAATAGTAATGAAATACTAAATAAACTCATCCCTCTAATACTAATTTGTAATGAATCTGCCCTGATTCCCCCTCAAGTGACCGAGCTGGTTAGATAAACGACCTTGGTTTTTCCTCTCTATAGACCAAAGGTTTCCAACTAACAATGAGGGTTTATAGACATATTATTTTAATACATGGATATTGCTTATTTTTATATTAATATTCATTACATTACATAAATTCATGTTTGAGGTTCGTAGTAATTTAGTTCCTTTGGAATCATGGAACATATTCATGTAATATGGAGGAAGATATTAAATGTTTCCAAAAAAGATCTCCCCATTTAGTATTATACATATAAAACCCCTACATTAAAATTTTCTCCATATACAAGGTAAAGGAAACATAATAAAGGGTGAGCTCAAATTATCAGTAAGGGTAAACACAAGAGATATCAATCTATGATCATTAGATATAATAAAAAGAGCATAAGTGTTTGTTATAATTAACATGATTTAAAAAGTCCATACCCCACTTGTCCTAGATAAAAACTTCATTCATGTCATAACAATTGATAATTAAGAAAATGTGAATCATAAATGATTCAAAGAACATGGTCTATGAGAGCATAACATTGGCATAAGACATAGATTTTTGGAATTCACATAAGTATAGATAATATTATATCAAATGTTAGTAATGGGATAATCACCCATTTACATACTTTGGGATTGTGATTACCTCCTGTGTACCCTCTTTCAGGATTGGGATAACCACCAGTGCACACTCATTTTTAGTAATGTGTTAACCACCCATGTACATGTTGATCTCATATAACATTTATCATTACCCAATGCATTGGAGGGAGATATATGTCCCACCCATCACATAAATATTATAACAAAAATGTGTTTTGTAAGATTATAAAACATTCATCTTATCATAACCCATTAAATTAAATGAGTTTCATAAAAAATTAATCATATCACAACAATGGAAAAGTGAGAGGTTTCATAATCAATTAATCATTTATTCATATCATAAACTTTGAAATGAAGTGGGTTTCATAAAAAATATTCATGGTATAACACATGGAAGAGATATGGGTTTCATAAAAAACATGCCATCATAAAAATAAACCATTTAAAGTTAGAATAAGAAAGGTGTCCTTGGATCATATCCACAGTAAGTCATAGGTGACATCAACTAATTTCATTTTAGATGGAAAATAATTCTAACTAATTACATGGTATACTTCTTAATGGAAAATTATTTTATTTGAAAATAAATTTTTACAACATAAAACATTTTGAAAATAATTTTCATTGAATATAAATTTCAAAAAATATAATGTAGTCTTTTAAAATAATTTAAACCATTTATAGAGGAAAATATCCACCCACTTTTAAAAAAATAAATCATTTTCAAATCTTTAAATTTTTTTGGACGAAAAATGGCTTTTAATGGAAAATCTAATTTTTATGAAAAAAATTATTTTTGAACTCTTTAGTACATAAAGATAGAAAAATCAATGTTAAACATGTATTATCATGAATTTAACATTGTATAATAATATTTTTGAGTTTATTGTGATATATATTATAAAATCCGATCAATTTAAATCATAATCATAGACACTCAAAATTTATGATGAGACTGTAACATAAAAATCTTCACTCATTGGTAAATTTGAATCCCAATATCCAAGAAAGAATAAAAATAAATAAAAATTTTAATATCCTAAAAATATGGATATTAATGATATAACATTTCAATGTGATTTATATACACCTAATAGTTGAAAATTGGAATGTAGACAAACTTATGTCCCAAAGAAGTAATATTGGAAAAAAATCCTTTACAGTTTTCTTGAAATTTTAACTATAAACACTGTGATATAGGAATCCTAAAATGGACATGTAAACCCTAATAATTTTAATTTAGACAATATTAAATACATTATAAGGTAGTATATACAACACATCAAAAAGATACATTGTGAATATGAATTTTTTCTCACTAAAAAAAATGGTGAGACGGAAATCCCGAATAGTATGTCTCGACATCCATTGTGCACGATCAAACCCCCTTATAATATATATATATATATATATATATATATATATTATTATAAAAATATTAAATAACCATAATTATATATTTAATACCATATATGATTTACTTATGAACTTTTATTACCCATTTATTAACTATTTCTTTTCTAAATAAGATTTCAATTAATCGCCACTTTCTTTTTCATGTATGTTTTAATTTATTATTTTTGGTAATCTTAAATGAATTATGGTTAAATAATATCTATAATTTTAACCATGTTAAAAATATAATAGATATTAATTATATATATATTTATTATTATTCATAAAATTTATACATAGAAAATGAAATACCTATCTCATGGAGACGATAATTTGTATGAACGTTTGAATGTTGTTTCCATTTTCAAGAGGGATTTAAATAAATAATACATAATGATATATATATATATAATCAGTACTGAATTGTGTTAATGTCAAGGTTATAAAAAATTTATACTAAACACATCCATATTACGCTCCATGTAAATCATGAGTGAATCACATCTCTTTATGTGGTGGTAGTCTATCATACACATAGGCGATATTATCGTACTCCCAGAAAATGAAAAGAATGATGATTTGTGTGATTGAAAAATTAAATAAATAAAATAATATACTATTTTCCAAGAAAAAAATAAATCCATTATTATTTAAAAATGATAGAGGTAGTAATTGAAAAATGACTGACATCGGTTCATGAGGAGGCAGTCCATCGTATACCTTAATGATGATTTCGTAAGTCATTTAATGGAAGTGGATATGGTAGTAGGTCCTTACGATAATATAAAAACATCATAGTATATGTAATATAATAGTCTTATTATATAATCATGATATAATATAAATAAAATGGGGTGCAGGAATAATTAAAAATAAAATGATCATTGATGAACATTAACTATTCTTCAGGTATCCACTTTAGGTTTTCACCAAAACCCTTAATACATAGAATTTATGCACAAAATAAGCCATATAGAATGAGAAGAGAGAATTTTGTAAGTTATTTTTTAGATAATATATGAATAAAATTGGTTTGAAGTTGTGGGGAATATAGGATAGTGGGTGTCCTTTTATATGTGATGGGACTCGAAAAGTTGTATATTTTTGAAAAGATTCAATCATACTGATGTGTTTATCATGCTAGAAACAGAAAAAATGGTTGATTAAATATTATAGAAGGTATAAGCGGAAATTATTTGTATAAAATGGTTGTTGGAAATATTTTTAGGTAATTTCCCCCTCACATTATTAGTTTAACCCCATGGTAAATCCTTTTTTAACAATTACAACTCTAATTAATTTTTAATGTTTTCACAATTTATTTTGGCAATGAATTATTTTTACCATATTATAAAATATGAATTATTTTGATTCCAATTATCGAATACACTTTTAAAAATTCAATTTTCATAAGTGTAAAAGTTTAATTTAAAATTAATTTGATAGATGCGATGATAAAGCAGGGTTTTTTATTGGAAATTTTAAAACAATTAAAGTTTTTATATCAAAAATAAATATTAAAATTATTCTAATAAACTATATTTGATTATGGATATAAAATTGAACTAATTTTACTTTAAAACCAATTAAAATTATAATTTATCATTATAAATATTTTAATCAAAAAAGTAGTTTTCAATTAAAAATCAAAATTTGTCAATATTCAATGAAAATTGAAATATTTAAGAAAAACTCCGAAAAAATATTTTGAAGATAATTTTTGATTCCATAAAATATGTTCATTTTATGAAGTTAATTTGTAACTAATTGGTAAAAAATAATTTTATATTATGTTTTCAATGTGGGACTAAACTGTGTTTTAGAAAAAAAAGTAGTTTTTCATGATTGTTTTTATTTTAAAGGATCATTATTTTACTTATAATCAATATATAAAAAAAATGTGAATAAACAAAATATATACATAAGTTATTTAATCCAATTAATACATTACATTTAAATGGCTATGATATATATTAAATAAAAATTTTTAGAGTATATTTTAGTTTCTTAAAACATGATCTTGCATGTGATGAAAGCTACCAAGGAAACTCATTGTTGTATGTAATAAAAGATAACTCAATTTCTCATGTAATGAAATATTTCAAAGAAATTTAATTTATTTCAAATACATAAATTCATATAAACTCAGAGTGATATAGAGTGTGTAATTAATATAACAGAAAGACTCTATCATGTAGTATAGAGTTATAATGAGAGAGGAAAATAGTAGTGTAGTGGAAATAATGGAAAAAATATAAATAATTTAACATGTTACCAAAGATTAGGAAGGAATAAATGAATAAATTAAAATAAAAATAGTATAATGTAATGACATTCTAAATTTAACTAAATAAAATGCATAAATTCATACAGATAAAAGTCAAGAAGACTCAAAACCCCCAGTACCGAAACAAATGTGTGTCTCGTCTCTATGCACCAACCCATTCAGAAATCTATATAACCACAACATGGTCCTTTTCCCTTTTGAAATACTATATCCATAAAATTGGTCCAAGTACCAAATGGCGGCTAGTCCAAGGTGTGAGTATAACATAGTAGGTCAAAACAACCATGTTTAAAAAACAACTTATGAGAAATATAAAGATTTAAATAAAGAGATAATCAATATATTAATTTATTCAATTAATACTACACATGAAATAATCCTATTTATCCTCTTGTTTTGGGGTGACACCTCGAGACATTCCAACCTTATTTAGTGTCATTCTAAATATACCTTTCAAGGGAATGATCCTCCAACATTAGGATGGATCTCCTAATAAATGGAAGATTCTACCTCTATGGTTAAATCAAACAAACATCAAATTAACAAATAGAATTTTCCCACTTTATATCCAAAATATCACCCTAAGAGATTTAGATATTGTGCATCTGGTCATCATTCATCAGATAAAGTCATATACTCTATTCTTAGGTATCGAGTTCCAGTTATCCTTTCCTTCCGGTAGTACGAAATCACATTCCATCCCCTTAGGATTCAACATAAAACACACGTCATGTCCAGAAGAACTAAAAATTCCAATAAGAAACCCACCCTAAAGAATAAATCATAATTTATGATATATAAAATCAAAAGTTATATAAGAAATTTTTAAGACCTAAATATAACAAACAATATATATCCACATATGTCAAAATGATTAATTCATAAAAGTATTATTTTTCTAAAAAATTTGTGTTTTAAAAAATTGGATTCCAATTATTCTAAAAAAACTCAAAACGTATTTCATTTATCAATAAAACTTGTGGTTTTTATTATATATATTAACCAAATTCAGCTAAGATTATTCAACCTTAAGGAATCATAGAAATTACTTGTTATGAATATTAATAAGATTATGCCAAAAATTCACCAATTTTTTTAATATATCTTACATCCCTAATATCAAAATGAACAAGTCATATATGGATGAAACACTTATCGGGTGTTCTATGGTCTTGGTCTTCGCTCTTATAGAACCAACAGGATCCAATGGGTGGTTTAAAAAGTAATGTATTATTATCTAATAGGGTTAATCTAATTTATTAGGTTGAGAACATTGCATTCTTATGTGATCCCACATATATAAAATACAATTTAGAAATTAATCAACTGAAATGGAAAAGATTTAGACTACCATAATTTCACTTGTGATCAAAGAAACAAACTCAAATGTAAATTAAATTATTAATAACGATATTGGTTATCAAAAGGAAAAAACCCAAATTCCTCACATTAAGATCAAAACCTGATTCAATGTATCGTGACACATCACACAATGAAAATGGATAAAAAGATAAGGAAGAAAAAAATAAAAGCTTATAACCTTCCAGAGATGGAATTTTAGACTGAGATGTCTATAGAGTAATGAATCAATCAATAATTTCTTAGAGTCTCTATAGGATTTGGGAGAAAATTCGTAAACATTAATGAAAATAATTCCTACATGAAGCTTGGGTAAAAAATTTTGATCTCAAGATATTAATGACTTGTAACTCTTTCACTACATGAATTCCACAATTTATAATATATTCCAAAAAAATCATTGCCTCGGGTAAAAATAATCTTGATTGTCCATTTCGTGATGTGAACTGGTTTCACAAAGTGTAAATATTCCACACTCTAAACTAGTTCAAAACATATTCTTGGAAACATGTTCACATCGCGAAATACATTTATGGCGTGTGAATATAATATAGATAGATCAAAACCATTTTTAATTGTAAAACCAAATACCACCTATGAAGCTTTTCAAATACATATAGAACCCCTGTAATATTTTGACGCATTTATACCTGGACACCATTAATTTAAAAAATCATATATCCCCAAAATTTAGGCCCTTTTCTCAATAAATATATATCCATACTTAGATGAAAGTGAACCACCAAAGAATAGAGAAGAAAATAAAACCCATTTAGAAGAGGGTCAAAAGAAATAAAATGATTCACGAACTAGCCCAAATACTTGTTTTCCTTAATACCTGATTTAATCCTAACATAACCTAAAAGTAGTTCATGATCCCCATGTGTTGGAGACTAGAACCTTGCTTCATAAAAAATAAAAAAGTGAATGAATTTTCCACAAAAATAATATAAGATAAAAAATATATATCTTTATTCTCAAAAACTCCATAAAAAGATGGCACGTAAATATAAACTATATATCAGAACCCAAAATAGAACATCATAAATGTAATAAACATCTAACATGGTAAAACTAAAAAATCAAAAATGAATCAATACTATGATCCCAAATGATCAAGAACATCCACATTCCCTAGGATAAGATTTTCCTTTTCTCATACGCAGTGGAAGAAAATATGAAAATTCCCAATGGAAAAGGTTGGGTCAGAATGATAAATCCCAGTAGGTTCTCACCCACTATTCTATAATAATATTCCATAAAAATTTACATAATAACGACTTCAATTTTATTCAAAACTATTGTATAAGTATGATTTCATATTATAAGAACCACATTTTCATTTAAAATGAAGTAAAATAATTCAAACATGGATTTGATAATGAATTTATATAGAAATTCTTTTTTATATCATTAGGAATGAGTAAATATAATTCATAATAAATGGAATATATTTCTAAATAATTATAATAAAAAATTGTCTTCTTCCCTATGGTACAACAGTTCCTAGTTATAGGATCCTCACACTCTTATATTAGTAATCATGGAATATGTTCATACATGTCACTCTAGATCATGATGAATATGACTCATCAATGTTTCATTAGGAATATGGAATTAAAAAATATATTTTTTAGCATTATCATCATCATTTATTTTCTATGGAATTACCATCATAGCATTCTTTTCCCAAAATACCCATTGACAACCTAGGCTTGCAACATCTGAATCAATCAATAAATATTAATCATCACATTTCAAATAAAAACTACATTCAAAATTATTTTTCTCAATTTCAATTACAATATAACAAATCAATTTCATACCAAACCATGGGTTTATCATCATTTCATGTATTTTCTAATCTTACCAATCATGTGTTTTCATCAATTAAATTTTTGGAATTTTTTCTAAAAAACAATTCCAAAATTACTCTACAATTTCCAATTCTATTGGAATTAGGGAGTTTTTCCCAAATATCCATACCAATTAAATTAGAACTACAATTAAAATTGAGTTAGGTTTTCATTATTCAAGAGATATAAATTAATTTATATAAATATATTCAATATTTAATTATATGGAACATCTCAAATATAGCCACTTACATTTAATCATATAGACCAAGAAACACAACAACCATAATGGGATTTTCTAATGAGAAATGATGGAAAACGTGATATAAAAAAACAATACAATAATAAAAATTCAAAACAAAAATTTTTAATTCCATAAAACACATAGTAATCAAAAAAATCCTTTGGATTATATAAGGAGATAATAGAAGTGATGGAATGGGAGGAGAACCACTTTCCCAAGAGGGATCGAACGAGATGCACCACGCTTCGATCCGCCAAGGAATAGGTTTGGAGGTCCAAAATGGGTTATTCTGATATCAAAACCTATTAATTATTTCTATCTCCAATTAGGGTTGATAGGTTGTATAAATATGTGTTTTATAATTTTTAAAACATTTTTCATAATTAAAAAATTGTAAGCACAGTTTGATGGGTGGGGCCACAAGATTAGAAAAACTATACACCATAATAATGAACTTTTCTAATGAGGTTCATGGTTTCTACTAGGTGTTATCATGGTTTTTAAATCCTTGTACCAACTATGGAATCAATCACTTCACAAGGTTTCCCAGTTTGCACTGGGTGGGTTCACAGTTTGTGAAAATCGTATGCTAACTGTTCACAACCCAAAAACCTATAAAAAATTAAACTTTCCTCCCAAAACCAACCAATACAAACCCCAACCATATCATTATAAAACATTATGGTCTAGTATTATCTAAAAAATAGTAATATGATTATATAAACTCCCCTTTCTAGAAACATTATGTCAATAAATAGCATGTCGGGAAGATTCCATATCAAATAGATGGGCCACAACTCACTCATGAATACCTCTTCTCCCAAGTATCATTCTTTTGAAAACCATGATTTCATAGCATTAAAACCAATGGTATCATACTCCCATGATGTACCTTGGACATAGAATCAAAAATCCTGATTGTATTCTCAGTCATGGATAAATCAGCCTCAACATCAAGGTCACTCCTACTCAAAACATGAGGTGGATCTGAAAAATAATTTATTAACTCCGATACATGGAACACATTATGTATCATCGTAAACTATATAGGAATTGATAAATTATAATCCACTTAACCCACTCACTCAAAAACCTAAAAAGTTCATAGAAAATGAGGATCATACTTCCCTTACCTCCCAAGGCGTCAATAAACTAAACATGGTGATACATTAAAGAACACCTAGTCACCAACTGTGAACTCAAATTGTATAATATGAAGACTATAATATGATTTATAATGGCTTTGTATAGTAAAAATTAATAGAAAAATAAAAAATATTTTTTTCATATCTATAAAAAAATTTAGTCCAATAAAAGAAGCTTCCCCAATCTCTAACCAAAACAACACTGTTTTACAAGGATGACCATACATGGCCTCAAAAGGGTCCACAATGATCATGGAATGTTAACTATTTGTATAATAAAACTCAACTAGTCCCGAATATTCATCCCAAGATCCACCAAAATCAAGGACATATGAATAAAGTGTAGTCTCAAGAATCTGTTTAGGTGTCACTTTCTAGTCATCCATTTTTCGATGGTATTCTATACACAAATGAACCTAGGATATCAGTGACTCATGAATTATTCCTCAAAAGGGTTATGTAAAATGGGGATACCTATCAAAGGATATAGAATATGTAACTCCATTAAAACAAAAAATATCTTTCACGTAGATATTTATTACTCTTTAACATTAGCGGTATAACAAATTGTGTAATGTGATCCAACAAGGGAAGCCAATCGATCAAAAACCAAATCATAGTCTTATATTAATGGAAACACATCAATCCAACCACAAAGTACTTATAAATTTCATCTAACATCCATGTTATAACAAGAAGTAGATGATGAAAAACCAAAGGTTTGTGATTCTCAACCATGACCTATTTGAATGTATAAGAGTGGGAAACAATGTCACTGATGTCTCATATCGTAACTGGCCTCCAGAATCATTGTCACATGTTGTAGAACATATTTTTGGTTCCTGGGTTCATAACCCTCTATGAATTATAGATATTAAACATATATTATTTCCACATAGGTAACAACACAACAAACTAGTTTTCAAAACATGAAAAACCAATGTGGGGTACAAATATTGAGAAATAATCCCCCCAATATAAATAGTCTCTAATGCCACAGAATTATTCATTGAGTTGTTTTTTCCAAAGAATCATCTTGAGATGTGTGTTGATAAATAGAACACTAGCCAATAAAAATTATGCCTAGACTTTTCAAATATCAAATATGAAACTGTGAAAAAAGATCCATCAAGTTACACTCTTATGATGACTCTTTCATGGATGGGTTCAGAGGTTTCTTGCTCAGTACATCAGTAAAGCAATTCAATTTCCTCCGGGGTATATGTGATATCAAAATAAAATCAATTCATGTACTCCACTCAACACCACTGAAATACATTCAAATCAATTTCAGAGAAGATATAACTCAATGTCCTTTGGTCTGAATACATGGTAAACCTTTATATGAAAAGGTAATGGTTCCAAATTTTATGTGTGTGAATCAGAGCTATGATTTCAAGGTCATAGGTTAGAAAATCATTTTCGTGTGGCCTAATGTTTTGATATCCATAGATTGTGACATGATAACCATGCATAAGAACACAACCTAAACATAAACATGATGCATCACAAAGTACCACAGAGCCCTTATTGGCCTTTGGAGTCATCAAAAATGGCACAAAGCCCCAAGAAATGATCTCCAAAAAAATAACCATAACATTTATCATCCCAATAAATAGTGACTCCCTTCTATGTGAGATAGGTCATTAAAGAAGCTAAATTTGAGAAATCAACTATATAACGATGATAATACCCAACTATACCTAAGAAGATCTCAATATCAAAAAACACATGGTTCATTCATGATATAATAGGTTAAAATATTTCAAGGTCAATTTAAACACCATGTTCCAAGACCACATGCTGAAGAACTTCACTTCCAAAATACAAAAGTCACATTTGATAAAATTGTATAAAGGTGGTGAATTATAAAAAAATATAAGACCATTTACAGATGACAGAAAATACTAGTATATAATCAAAAAATTCTACCATCAAAGTGATAAGATACTCATTAAATATCTTTTTCATAAAACCCATAAAGACCACAAGAGCATTGGTTATACCCAATGGCATGATAAGGTACTCATAATGAACATGCCTACTCCAAAAATAAGTTTTATGAATGCCATATTCCTTTATTCTCAACTAGTGACAACCAGATCAAAGATAAATCTTTGAGTACTAATTATCCATTTTAAACTAGAAAAATAGATAATAATTATATGTAAATATATGTATTTTTTACCTTAACTAGGTTTAATTTCTGTTAATCAACTTAAAGATGAAGTGTTCCATCAGATTTCATAGCAAATAGAATAAGATCTGAGCAAGTTGACACACATGGAAATATAAATCATTTCCCTAAAATATTATCCAACTATGTGTTAAACTATTTAATTTCAGATGTTTCCATGTGTTAATTAGTAATAGAAACTAGTTTAGTATAGATACTAAATAAATAGAAAACATTACCTAACATACGGTTGGTAAACCAGAGATATCCTGTGGAACAATTTTGGTAAAATTTGTGAAAATTTGAGGGAGTTTGTCATTAAAAGATTACAACTCCATATCAAAATTGAACAATGATATTACTTCCCCCACATCTGGATAAAAATGTCCCTCTATAATCAACCTATGTTCCCATTATCCTATAAAGATATAAAACACCACATCAAGAGTAGTAAAGGGGTCCCTTTGAAGAAAACAATCAATTGTATCCTCATTAGCAATGATTAAATCCATCCAAAATATAAAATCAAGAGGTTTCTTGATAAGAACCACAAAATCCCATTTATGTTTAGTATTTAATATAGATAATACATAAGAAATACAATGTAGAAATTACTATCTATTTTCTCTGAGCAGTGTATTATTATCCCCCACATTAAACAAAATATTCATAGAAAGATTTAACATATTCCAAAAACGTGTTGATATAAATGAGTGTATTGAACCAGTATTATGTAAAGAAGTTACTAAAGATAAATAAATGGTGTTGATAACTCTCACGGTCACTAGAACCATATTTTCATCTTATGTAAACTCATACAATGTGTGAAGAATCTACATTCATTGTAAATTTGGATATAAATTCTTATATATTGAATCATATAATTGCACCATATTAATTTTTGGTACTCATGAGCCTATTACACTACATGGTTAAGAGAACATAAAATTAAACTTCTTTAAGTTTCCTGAACGGTTGTAGGAATAAGGCCTCGTCCTTAAACGTTACATATTATTGAGATAAGTCATTAATTTGAGATTAATTCTCTTTGAGGATTGTTTTAGGTCTTGAGTTTTAGAAATTTAGGCCATAACTATTACATTACATATCAAAAAGTACATATTAGACACTTATACTCTACCCACATTGTTTATAATAATAAAACTCCATAAATAAAACAAGAATTATTTTCTTGATAAAATTTTTCTCGATTTCTTATTTTTTTATTACCATTCCATATACCCTATGAAAGACATTTCAAAAACATGATAGGAGAGAAAAAATCTCAGTAACGAATATAAAATAAGGAATAAAATAGTTATTTGGTGAATATTTAAAACCCATGAGAACATTTTCCCAAAATCATACTTTTCACCCATAAAACTTAAACTACTTAGATAAATCATGTAATCATAATATTCCTATAAAACATAATAGAAATAATAAAACATAAAGGTAACTTGTGGTATCCATATCATAATTACATTGTAGAATTCAAAATTACATAGGGAGTAAACTTTATGTTTACCTTTTGAATACCCATCACAGTATATTCACAAAATCTCGTAAGAGAAACCTTAATGTTTACCAACATCACATTACTTAATGAATTACATAGATCACCCTAGGTTTATCAAGTAACAACCCATATTTGGTTTATCACATAATCACCCATCAAATTTCCATGTACCATTACATAATCATAACAAATAAAAGATTGAAATTATCAACACTTCACTTATAGATCACTAGAAATCAATTCATGATATTGAAATACTCAATACATTACCAATATAATTTAAAACATTTAATAAAGATATTTTTGAATCAATGTGTCCCATACCACATTGATAATTTAAAACAAATTCATGATTTAAAATTTTAAATATAAATATATATTAAAACCATTTTGAAAACATGGACATTAATGAGAAATATTTAGAATAATAAATCTTTAATAATTATTAAATGATGTTTTAGTTAAAGAGTCTCATAACACTTGAGAAAAACTTGAGAGAAAATAAATAATGAATAAAATTAAACAAAAACATATAAAAACATGAGAATACGTATATTCATGATACAATATATCAAAGGGAAATAAATAGACCATATAAAAGTTAATTGGTGAAAAACTTCAAAAAAGTCTCAATGGAATGTAAATTGATATGAAATTCCTTAAAAAGATCGTATAAATGCTGCAAGAATTTATCAATGGTACGATTATGTAGTAAAATGGTATAACCAAAAAATGGAAGTGGAAATTACAACAATAATAAATAAATAGTGACTCCACACATAATCATGGAATAATATAGTCAATGAAGCATAAAATTAAATGAGTGGATATTTAGTTTAGAAATTCCCTTACATTAATCATTTTCTTAATAAAATAGATCGATTAGGTGTATTAACTATAAATAAACATAATGTAAGTATAAATACATGATATTATACCTAATTTTATATCTCACATAATCATATAACAATGTAATCATGAAGTCAAAGACTAACCCAAAGAGTGGAAATTAGGTTAAGAAGTTCCCTTACCTTGAATCTGACTTGTCCCGTTCATTCTTATATTTCATGAATAATAAACTTAGGTTAATTTGTACATTATTTATAACATCTTTAATGTTTATTATTACATTTATATCACTTATTACCATGTGATAAAAATTATATAATTATTAAGTTCATATCAGTCTATTTGTCGATATTTGGTACATGAGTCGAAAATGAACTTATTTGATATAAATTATCCATGTGGTAAAAATTAAATATTCTATAGAATATTAATAATTATTTAATTATCATAAATATCCTGTTTATATTTATTTATAATATCAATAATATTTGGAGATAATAAATGAAATGCACCGTTCATGGAGATGGTACGCCGTAAATATGCATGAACTCTACTTTCATTTCATTATCATATTAAAAGAATAATTATAAAATTATATAACTTTGTATTATAATAAAATTATTATATTTATTTATTTTATGTCTTCTAGGTTTAATAAAACCATCCTTTTTATGTAACATGAATTTAATGAATGTGTCATATCACTTTGAGGGGGTAGTAGTCCACACTTCATTTAATGAAATTAATGTATTTACACATTATAGAAAGAATAAAGTAATGTTGTAAATAAAAATAACATAATCATACAGAAAAAAATAATATATATAATATATAAATATAGTTCCATCATAATGGACACCATGAGAGGTGGTGTGAGAAAATTGAACAATCATCGTTTTGTGAGGTTGTACTTTGCTGTACAGAGAAATAGTATGTTCATCTCATTTAGATGGAGGTGTGTTTAAGTGTAGTTTGAATAAATCTAAAAACCTTCCTAGTATATTTAGGATACTAGTGTTGTAATTAAAATAAATAATAATAAGAGCATAGGTAGTGGAGAAGGAAAATAATGAGAGGAACTTGAGAGACGATGTTGCCTCTAAATCAGGTAACTTTTTCTTATTTGAGCAAAAAGGATTTCTTGATTAGCTTCTTCTGAATTTAAGGCTTCTAAGAGTAAGGTTGGGATGTTTTGAGATTATTTGATCATATTTTGGTTGATCCATGGGGCTTGAGATATGTGAGTAAGTGGGTATAGGTGGTGACCTTTTATAAATGGCGGGGGAACATTAGGAAGGTCTTGAAATATGATTTTATTATAAATTAATTTTCTATTTATATTGGTCTAACAATAATTAATTTAAAATATAATATGATTTTGGGTAATATACCAATCATAAAAGTATATTCATACATGTTTTTAAAAAAATTAACCCTTTTAGTTTTGGATTAACCATTATTTTACTCTTGTTAATCTTTCCATGATAATTTATTATTTACACATTGTGGGTAAATTTAATTACCATAAAATGTCAAAAGACCCAAAAAAGTTCTGTTTATGACATATTTGGACTTATCTCAAATCGTAGATTTTTAGGAAATAAATATCACTTAATAAACTATTTATATTCCAAGTTATGAATTATGTCAATTTTTGACACCATTCATACAATAAGTTTTTATATATTCATAACCACATGATTCCTTAGAAAAAAATATTGAATCAATTCTAAAATTGCATATTCACTTAGATAATTCTTTGATGACATTAATTATGTTCAATAATATTTATAATATCATTTTTTTAAATCCATTATTAATTAAGCAATCACTACATCATCATTTTGTCATAATTAAATTTATTTATTTAATGTATAAAAATTATTAACAATGTATTATCATGTTGGAAACATGTTTATATTTATAATGAATATTTAGAGTTGAAGTGATCATTTATATATACAAATATAAATTAATATTATTAAAATATACATGTTTATATTATATTTCTCATTACTTTAAATTCATTTTTAAAACCTAGTGGCTCCATGGTGTTTCAAAATAGACCCAAGGATTCTAAAGTTGGAAATATGTCATTAAATAGGACTAAGGCACGTGTTATGATAGTTTTATATTATTATCATATTATTTTTTACCATTATTTACAATATTTACCCTTTAACCATGGTAAATAAAAATAATTACGGAAGTTACTATTAATAAAGTCCAAAAATTAAAAATACCTATTTACCTAATTTGGATCTCCTAATTCAAAATATAGAATCCATTTTTCCAAATTCAAAACACAAAATTTTCAGAAATATATTTAATGTTATTTCTTATTGTCAAAACCAGAAAGCATGTTTTTAAGAAGTTAATACTATCAAAATGTTGACATGTTATTATGTCCAATTTAAAAGTTAAATTACTTCTAGTGACCTAAATTGGATTAAATTATAAAAACATAATCCAATTACACATTAAAACAAATTAAAATGATAATATAACTATATAAATTAATTTCATGAAAATGTATTTTTGAATTTAAATTGAGTATTTTTCACTATACATTAAAAATGAACTTGATCAAGAAATTTACAAAAAAAATAACCCAAGTAAATTTTTATATCATGATTCTATTTAAAAAGTTAATTATGTCAAATATAACATATAAAATCAATAAAAACTATGGTTAAAAAGGTTTATCCATCAAATGTTGGTAAACTGAACTTAAAAATATTAGAATATTTTATGCTTAAAATTTGATTCATTCTCCTTTTTATCCTCTAAAATTTATTAGATATATGTAAAAACAATAAGAAAACATTTATAACCATATTTTAGTTAGTTCTATTAATTACCTCCAACAAATGTTCTAGGTTTTAACTACCATTTACAATAAAAATAATATTATTGTATTATTTTTCTATATAACTCAAACCTGTGCCCAACGTAATATTTTGTAGCAACCTGTTGTTGTGTGTCAGGTACACTATCGGAAAAGAATTTCCTATTTAACATAAAATTAATATATTATTCATAAATATTAATAGATATTAAAATGTATTATTCTATAAATACTTGGGTTATTACATCATTCCCCTTTATGGAAATTGTGTCCCCATAATTTTAAAATTTTTCTCAATAACTTCATTAAAAACCCCACATCGGAAAAAAGCCAACAAAACTATCACTTTAATAGAAAGAAAGAGAAGTAAAAAGGTCACATGAGATAAAACATACTAGGATTCCATGCAGGAGAACATGGATATTGATGAAAAAATAACAATCTTTTTCTGATGGAGAGTGATAGAAAACATGATAAGGAGATTGTTGACAACCAGAAAAAACAAACTTGTGATGGGTTAAATTGTCTTTGATTTCCCAATAAATAATGTAAATGTATAATGTTTTTGTTTTAAGGTCCTTTTCATATTGTTTAGGAATTTATTTACTACTTATAAAACGAATATAAGAAAATATAATTAATCGATATGTAGAGTTTTATCCATTAATCGAATTCCACAACAAACACAACTTTTTATCAAATCGATGAGTATTTAAGATGACTTAGTCACTCCTAAATCACTAGAATCAACATCTAGAAAATCGTAGAATCCTAAGAATGTAAACCATACATTTACTCTATCTTTTTTCATCGATGAAAACCAAAATTATTTGTATAAGATCAAATAATCCCCCAATGAATAATCTTTTTTAAAAAAGAAATACTATTATTAGTCTCCAAAATTAATCAAAAGATTCCAAAAGTTCAATAAATACCATTCAAAAAAAATTGTCTTTAAAAGTCTTCAAAATATTCTAAACTATGATTGAAACCCAAAATTCAGAAGGATTTGATCACATATTCTTCTATTATAAATCTTAACATTTATTTCAAATGACATATACTACTCTTAAAGTCTTATATGTAGTAGTAATTAACCTAAAAATATATTATCCATGATAAGTTAATCATGTCCATAAATATCCTAAAGCTCCATATATCCAAAATAGTAGCATAGATTCTTCCAAAATAAAATTCAACCATTACTCATCAAATGAAATCTTATAGTATTCTATTTTCTTTAGGCACATAACGTTCCCAAAATAGAAAACATCTACCAAAATAACATTTATCACTTAATCAAAAAATATTTTTCCTATACTAAGGATATCAATTTGATAAAACATTAGTTCTAAAAATCAAATTATTATTTTTACATAAAATAATTTTACTAAAAATAATAAGTCATACTAACCCGAGACATTACATAGTCTAGTGGTAGGCGATAAATCCTTGTCTTACTTCGGTTGTGGGTTTGATTACTACTGCTTTGTTTGATGTGACAGGTTATCACACAGTATGTGTGTTTTCCCATTTCAAAAACTATATAATTTTAGAAACTTTACAAAAATGAGAGAAAATACTCCAAAATAACCATAACCTATTTTAACCACAATTGTTATCTCATACCTCACATTTTTCATCCTAAAAATTTATAACCCATATTTTAGTCAAAGTTCAATGTCTCCCAAAATAAAATTTGTCACCTTAATATTTCAGATCATAAAGCCAAAAAGGGATTTCTATGAAATTGTAATTATTATCAAACTAAAAATTATAAAAACATATGATACCCTTATCTCTTAAGAAAAAATTATAATACCTGTTGTTGTCTAAACCTTTCTGCTAATACCAACTTTAAGGCCCCATCCTTAAACATTACAAAATATTGAGATAATTCATTAATTTAATTTCATTCACATTAAGGGTCCTTTCAGGTTTAGTGTTTTGGAGGATTTGGGTATATCTATAGCATTACATCTCAAAAATTACAATGTCGACACTTCTACTCAATCCAATTTTTTTACCGAAATAAAACTCCTTAAATAAAACAAGAATTATTTTCATGATAAAAATATTCTTGAATTCTTCCTTTCTCATATCCTTCCTTACACCCTGTGAAAAAAAATTCCAAATCATGGGATGAACATAAAAATCTCAATATGGAATATATAATAATGAATAAAAATGTTAGTCCATGAATATTTTAAACTCATGAAAATATTTTCACAAAATCATACTCTTCATCCGTAAAACATAAACTACTTAGCTAAATCATGAAATCATAGGATTCCAACAAAACATTACTAAAATCATAAAACATAAAGGTATCTTATGTTATCCATATCATACGTACATTATAGATTTCATAGGTATATAGCGAGTGACCTTCATTGTAAAATTTGGAATACCCATAATAGTATATTCCCTAAATCTCCTTAGAGAAAGCATAACATTTTCCTCTATCACGTTAACTAATGCATTTGAGAGTTATCATAGGATCACCTATACTAGGTTTATTATGGACCCACCCATATTTGGTTTATCATGTAACTAATTTTCAAATTTCCAAGTACAATTACATAATCATAACACATAAAAGATTGAAATTTTCATCATTTCTCTTATTAATCAAATAAATCAATTCAAGATATTGAAATATTCAATACATTTCCAACACCATTTAAAACATTTAGTGTTGCGGTTTTTTAATCAATGTGTCCCATACATCTTTGAAATTTTTAAAATAAATTTGAGAATTAATATTTTAAAACATATATGTAAATATAAATAAATCCATAAAACCAGTTTTAATACATGGACATTAATGAAAATGATTAGGAAGAGTAAATATTTAAAACTTTTAAAATGATTTTTTAGTTAAAGAGTCTTGTAATAGTTGAAAAATACTTGAGTAAGAATAATTAAAGAATAGCATAAATTAGAAACTTATAATATCATGAGAATAAACAGATTCTTGATATAATATGTCAAAGGTTAGTATATACACTATATTAATGTGAATTGGTTCATAACAACAAATAGGCCTCAATGGAATGTAAATTGAGTCAAAATCCCTTACAAAGATCATATAAATGAAGTATGAATTTTTTTTAATGGGGAGATTATGTGTAGAAATAGTATATCCACACTAAGAGAAGTTTAAATTAATCTATAAATAAATAAACATTGATTCCACACATAATCTTGTCATAATATAGTCAACAAAGTATGCGTAATACCCAATGAGTATAAATTGAATTTAGAAATTCCCTTACAAAGATAATTTTGTTAATGAAATAGATCTATTATGTGTATTAAATATAAATACACATAATGAAATTTGAAATATATGATAGGATATAAAACATTTTTCTCACAATATCATAGAACAACAAAATCACAATGTAGAAGATTAACTGAAAGAATGAAAATTAGGTTAACAAGTTCCCTTACCATGAATCCAACATGGCCCATTCGTTCATAAATTTCCCAAATAATAAACTTAGATTAATTTATACTTACATGATAACCTCTTTCATTTTTATTATTCCTTTTATATCACTTAATACCAAGTTATAAAAATTACATAATTTTTTAAGTTATAATCGATCGTGTTGTCGATATACAGTACTTGAGTCAAAAATGAACTTGTTTGAAGTAAATTTCTATTGTGATCAAAATTCCATAATCTATATAATATTATTAATGATTTAAATATCATATATATCAATTATATATGTATTTATAATATCCATAATATTTTAACATAAGAAATGAAATGCACCCTTCATGGAGACGGTAGGTCGTACGTACACATGAATGCTACTTCTATTTTTTTCCATATTTAAAAAATAATAATCAAAACATATAAATGTGTATTATAATAAAATAATTATATTTACTTCATGCATGTTTCATAGTTTTAATAAAAGTATATTTTGATAATTTTCATGTATATCATGAAGGATTCATATCACTTTGAGGGGTTGGTAGTCTGCATTTCCTCAAATGAAATTATCGTATTTACTTATTAGGAAAGAATAATGGTATACTATAAATAAAAATTACATAATGATAGAGAAACAATATATATAATATATATCATATATAAATATAGCTAAATAATAATGTCCACCATGAGATATGGTAGAGTAAAATTGAACAATAATCATTTTGTGAGGCAGTAGTTCGCCGTACAGAGAAACAATATGTTCATATCCATTAGATGGATGAATGTGTAAGTGTAGTTTGAATCCATATCATAAAAACATACTATTATATTTAGTAAATTGTTGTTGTTATTAAATTAAATAATAATAGGAGTATTGGGAGAGGAGAAGGAAAATAAGGGAAATAAACTTGAGAGAAGACATTACCTTTAAATTAGATAACTCATTTTGATTCGAGCCAAAAGGATTTTTAGAATTTACTTTTTCCCATTCTAAGGACTCTATGAGTAATGAAGGGATTTTTAGAGTTACTCAAGTAGATTTTTATGGAGATATGAGGCTTTAGAGGTGTGAGTAAGTGGGTAGAGGTTGTGGCATTTTATAAGAGGGAGGAGGGGAACTTTAATAATGTCTTGAAATATTATTTTATTTTAAATTTAATTTATTCTTATAATGGTCCCAACCTAATTTATTTAAAATATAATGTGATTTTAGGTTATATAAACATCATAAAATTAAAATTATACATGTTTTGAATATTTCTTAACCCTTTTGGTTTTGGTTTAACCTTTATTTTACCCTTGAAAATCCTACCATGATATTTTATTATTTACACTTTGTGGGTTAATTTAATTACCATAACATGTCAAAAGACCCACAAAAGTGCCAGTTATGAAATATTTAGACTAATGATAACCATTTGGACGAATCTAAGATTTTTAGAAATTTAATATCATTTAATATACATTTTTATATTCTAAGTTAGTAATTATGTCAATTTTTGACACTATTTATACTGGAATTTTTTACAAATTCATAACAACTTGATTCCTCCAAAAAAACATTGAATTAATACTAACATGTCGTATTCACTTATAAAATTCATGGATGACATTAATTGTGTCAAATAATATTTATTTTAATATTTATAATATCATTTATTATAATCCTTTATTATTGAAGCAATCACTGCATCATCATTATGTCATAATTAAATTTTTTTTCTTTAATGTCAAAAAACTATAAATAAAATATCATCATTTAGAAAATATTTTTTATCTTTATAATGAATATTTATATTTGAATATATCATTTATACAAACCAAAATAGTTTTTTAGTAAAATATATGTGTTTGTGTTATATTTCTATTTACATTAAATTAATTCTTATAACATGTCATTATCATAGCCATGTGGCTCCATGGGGTCCCAAAATTGACCCAATGATTACCATGGTCAGTAATATCGCATCCAATTGGATTATGAAACTTGTTAGGATAGATTTATATTATTGTAATGTTATTTTTTACCATTATTTACCAGATTTAGCATTTAACCATGGTAAATAAATATAATTATTCAAGTTACAATTCATAATGTCCAAAAAGGTACCTATTTAAAAAAATTGTAACATATAATTAGAAATATGCAATCTATTTTTCCAAATTCAAAACCCATAATTAGAAAAAAAATAGTTCAAAATTAATTTCCATTGTCAAAACTCAAAAGCATGTTTTTAATTATTAAAAACTATCAAAAGATTGACATGTGTTTATACCCACTTTAAAATTGAAATTACTTCCAATAAAAAACATTAGATTAAATGATAAAAATACAGTTTATTTTTAAAACCATTTAAAAATATAATCTAACTATATAAATAAATTGGATGAAAATACAGATATGAATTAAAAAAGAATTATTTTTCACTATTCATTAAAAATTGAACATTATCATAAAATTACCAAACAATTAATAAAAGTAAATTTTTATTTTCAGATTTTATAGAAGTTATTTATTTTTTCAAATAGAACATATAAAATTTAAAAAAAATAGAATTAAAAATAGTTCTCCATCAAAAATTGGTAAACCGACCTTAAAAATATTAGAGTATTTTATACATAAAATTAGATTCACTCTCATTTAAAGCCACTAAAATTTATTGGATAAACGTGAAATCAATTAATAAACATATATAATCATATTTTAGTTAGTTATATTCATTCATTCCAATATAATGCCAATGAATTAAATACTATTTAAAATAATAATAATATTACTGTATTATTATTCTCTATAACTCAATGTTGTTTCCAATGTAAGATTTAAGAAAAAACCTGTTGTTATATATCTGGTATACTAACTGAAAAATGTTTCCTCTTTAATGTAAAATTAGTATGTTATTCAAACATATTAATTGATCTCAAAATGTATTATTCTATAAATATAAGGGTCATTACAATAGGGACAACATATCATAGATGACTCTATGAAAACTGGTTTTGAATTGTTAGGGTTTCCACATGGGACGAAAGTAAAAGGACATCTTATTGGTATTGAAGGGGTTCTAGAAGAACCATAATGTTTAGATCCACCACGCGACTCATCAGAAAATCTCTTCCCTTTATTGGAACTCGCATAATTTCTACTAGCTTAAAAAGGAACACCTACTAACCTTAACATACCAGCCAGATCATGTTTGACCATCAACACCCTTTGCAATATGTTAGCATAAGAATATATATTTGGATAGAAAACTGGAGAAAAAATATCAGATCGATGTCCCATATCAAACCATCAAGTATTCAAATTCTCATTTAGTACAATCTCATGTGAAAAATCAATAAACTCGATGAATCGGTTTGTGTATACCAGCATGGTCCTATCAGCCTTCTTGCATTTGAAAAACACCATTTCATTTTCTATAACCACAGATTCTATATAGAACTCATTAGTGAAAATAAAATAAAATTACTTCTACATGAAACCCTCTAGATTATTCACCCTAAAAATCGAGTCCCACCATATCCTATTAGGTCCTCTTATCTTGAAGGTGACACATATCCCCTAGATTGATTATAGAATTTCCATGAACTCAAAATAAATCTATATCTTGCTCAAAAAATCCACAAAATAATAAGGATCATTAGAAAAATAAAATTCTAGTCTATTGTGGAGAAGGAACTCCTAAGAAGGAATCTATAATTCATCCCTTTGAGGTCCCATAGAAGGATCCTGAAGACGAATGGGTGCAAATAGTTTTCTTAGAGTATATACAACACAAAAAATAAACTCAAGTAGATTCTGGTCCATGGGAGGATTTATTTGTTATGGTTTATTAATATTTTCATCTATCATTCTATCCAAACATAAAATCAGAGGTCTGATTCTATACAACTTAAACAAACAACAATGAACACATCAGAAGTTTACTCTATTCAACAGTCAAACAAGATAAATAAGGGAAATTAATCCCATCGGATAAGAAAAAAATATTTTTTTATACTTACTAAAATCTAATTTAGGGAAAATACAATTTCTAATCTTAAAATTACATTTAAAAAACCTCTCACAGAGACTTTAAGATCATTATAACGAGATATTTAATGGTACTCACTCAAAAATAACTCCTAAGTCCCTATAATATCTCAAATTTCACACTAACATCATGGAAATATGAAAAACCACCACCATTGATATCAATTTGTCTCAAAGAATCATAGACACCCTTGTACCATGATACGTGATCCAATCCATATATATCCTGAATGGAATTCTCTATACCCATGGGTTTGATACTGTAACCTTTCACCATACAAAACGAATGATGTAATGAATTTTACACATGAATAGTGGAAGATATATGATAAAAATTAGTATGATAAAAAAATTCAATTATATATTACTAGAATCCGAATAGGTATATCAAAAACCAAAAAAGAACATCATCAAATTACTCAACATCTAGAAATAAAAAACTCAACAATTGCAAAGGAATCAGTACTCTGATCTCTAAGGATAAAGACCATCCACCTCATCCTAATGTTGGTTTCATTTTTCTTATACTAGGTAGATTAAAATCTTCAAACAAAAAATGGAAAAGATATGGTGTATAATATAATGGCCAATAGTGTCTCACCAATCTTATGTAATTATGTTAAATACTAATAAATAGAATCATGGTTTAAATTTTAATCATAATTGGAATGGAAAAAATATTTCATATTTAAAAAAAATTATTTTCATTTTAGATTATGGAAGGAATTTCAAACGAGGATTAAATAAATTATTCATTTAAAAAAAGGTTATATAAATCACTAGGAATGAGTAAATAAGTTTCATAATCAATGTAATACATATCACTACAATCATAATAATCACCATGGTTATCTACCCTGTTGTATGAATGTTCATGGTTATAGGATCCCCATACTTTCATATTAGTGATCACAGAATTTATTTTCACACATCCCTTAGGATCGTTCTGAATAAGACTCATCAACATTGCATCAATAATATGATATACCTAATTATATCTTTGTTATAATTTTCATCATCAATCCTTTTATATGGAATTACCACATTAGAATTCATATCCAAAAAAACCCAATAACTACCCAGATAATCATGTTCTCAATCCATCACTAAATATTGAGAAAAGCATCTCACATAAAATCAAAACATAATCTAAAATTCAATTTCACAATTTCCATTTTAATATACCAAATAAAATTCATACTCAAAACTAGGTTTTTCATGATTTTCCCCCTTTTAAGAAAACAACAGAATGTTTTCACCAAATTAATTTAATCCATTTTTCTCTAAATTAATTCACAAATTATTTCATTTAAAAATTACACCAAAATTTCCAATTACATTGGAATTGGTTGGTTTTTTTCACAAATATTCATATAAATTCAATTCCAATTCCAATTGTAATTTAAATTGATTTGGGTTTTCATAATTCAATTGAATGTAATAAAATCATGTCAATATTTTCAATGTTTAATAATATGGTGTAAGTCAAATAAAACCACCAAATTTTAATCATGGATATCACGAAACACAACACCTGCAATTGGATTTAGTAATAACAAATGATGAAAATGTGTATCTCAATAACAATACTAGAATTTAAAATAAAAATAAATACGTTTTAGATCCATCAAAATCATGATGATATAAAAAACCTATGGATTAATGAATGAAATATATGGAGAGAAGTAACATTGGAGAAACAAATTACAAGAGGGGGATCAAATGTGACTCATGAGGATTCAATCCTACTAGGAATAGGATCAGCGGGGGGGGGGGGGGGGGGGGGTTCTTGAGATCTTCCAAGACCTATGAATTTATTTTAGGTTGATTTAGGTTTGTAAAGATGTTTAAATAGTGGTTGAGTAATTTTAAATAAATTTTTTCTTAATTATAAACACCACGTGCATAGTTATACTGGTAGGTCCGCAATATTAGAAAAATGGTGCACCCTAACTATTCTCCCATATAATAGTGTGTATTGATTCTACTATTTGAATGTATAAATTTTCAAATAGTGCACCAACTATATAAATCCTCACTGCCCAGGGTCTCATGGAATGCACTGGGTGGGCACATAGTTCGTGAAAACCATGCACCAACCGTTAAAAGTCATGAAACATCCATAATTTTCAACATTCCTCTCAAAACCATCCAATACAAAACCTAACCAAATAATGATAAAAAAAGAGGGTCTATGAATACCTAAAAATAGTAACATGGTTTTACAAATAAATAAATACACATAAAAGGGAAGATAATACTATTTTAGAAGAATTTTTTTATTTTTTTATGTTCACCAATATTTGAATGTAAAGAACACTATACCTACAAAAATATCCTTAAGTAGAAGTTAAAAATTATGTTAGTTCCAAAATACTCATGTGCTGATTTAGAACAGCCTAACACTATGTTTTTCACAATGAAATGTTCGATTAGTGCATGGATTTACCACAAGATATTCCCTATATATTTTATATTCTGTTTTAATCTATCATATGGATTATAAAATTAATTATATGTTTATTCAAAATGTAAATTAAATGTCACATCAATATTGTCATACGATATTACTACCAAAACTCTTCAATTGATTAAAATAATCACACCTAATATAAATTAATAGAAAGGGGTTCCCTTAAAGGGATTTTGTTGTGAATGATCATCAGTTTCAAGTAATGGTTTCTAAAGATATACTCTTCCCATAGCATTTTTTAATGTGTAAAATGAAGGAAATGTCACCCTTCTCAATGTATTTTAATCCTCATGATACCAACATAGCTTAAAATACTGGTGGATCACCTATGGTGGTATGAAACCTATTTTTATTTCTCCAATAATCTTCATCAATCTATACTACATCGAAAAAGATGATGGATTTTGTTACATGATAATTTCATGAATGATCCTTTTAGGTGTGTTTAGTTTTTAATGATTTTTATTCATTCTGTATTGATTGGTCAATGTTATTTGTTTTCATCCACTATGGAGGATGATTAGATGATCAAAAAATAGGCACATGTTTTCCATATTGAAATCCTTGGTAATCAATGATTTTTATTCCTGACATATAATTCTAATTTATTATCAAAAGAGGAATAAATGAATAAGGGGATTAAATTTAATAATGATCACAAGGTGAGAGATGGGAAGAAATAGGTTGAATAATCTTTACTTCCCACACCTCAAGTGCCTCCAAATATTTTACTTGCAGTGAACCCATATTATAAAAATAGAAATACTATATAATTCATTAGGGAATGATCCTTTAATATTAGGCTCTCTATTTGTTTCATTGAACACTTTTTCTGAATTGGTTTTCCTATTTTATTATGATCATTACATAAATTATGGAATTAATTACATACTTGTGGGGAGATCCTAAAATCTAAAAGATATGAAAGAATGAATCCCAATTATCTCAAAGTATTTGATCATGTATTTTAATTTATTACATGAATGGACCATTGATTATTGTTTGAAATATTTTTATTCTATATAACAGGTGATCAATTAATCGAACAAATTGCATTGTGGAGCCTTCCATGTGGTGTGGCCTTCAACTCTTCACTACCCAATACAACATGAACTGATGTCTCACATGTATGGTCAACTAACTACCCTAAAAATCATGTACATCAATTCTCATGGGGTGATGTTCATAGTGTACTCCTATTCTCTATATATCTTTTGATTCATCATTTTGTAAAAATCATCTCTATTGTGAAATGCATAATCTCACATCAGGTGAACTCTTTTATTATGTCAGAATATCTTGAAATCATAACCCTCACATAGGTTTAAATAATTCACATGATTATCATCATTATAACCCTACAAGCCCAATTTTTTAGTCTATCTCTCATGAGATTAATCTATTTCTAAAAATTAATAACTCGGGGTTGTGTCCCTCTTTCATTTCAAAAAGTCTTCTCTGTGTTAGATTAACACAAACTAGATGAAAAATTATGATATCATTCACATTGTGATTTTAAATTTGTATTAAAAATTCAATATTTTTATTCCTATGTATCCCAACTAAACAATATAGTGACTTCAACAGATCCATGTGTATTTTTCCATCAAACATGATATAAAAACATCCCAAAATAATTAATGAATTATTACTATGAAAATTTTCAATTTACTACTTAAAAATAATGGCCATATTATCATATCAATGTATAGCACAATACTAATTTTTAGAGAACTCCATCACCTCTCCAAATATTTTTATTCATTTGTTTGAAAATTATTTTTAAGAGTTGAATGGTAGCATGAAGAAGAATGAAATTAGACTTAAATAATAAATTTTAAATAATTCTAATACAATAATAAATTATTATAACAATCCATCAAGTGAAGGACCCAATTTATATGAATATTAAAAATTGGATCCTTGTGGATAATATTGTCAAATAGTGAATTAATTGTATCCCATGTTTTGATGTATTCCCCTATAATGAGATTTTTTTCAGTAAATACTCAAATAAAAATGTGATCCATAGTGTTAATATTTTCTAATTATCATTTGTTGGTATAAAAATCAAGAGATCTATAAATCATAGGTTTATAGTCTTCTTATGAGGTGACATTAATAATAAATTCATTTTCTATTTCAAATATCTTATAATGAATGAGGATATCCTAAGTGTGTTTTGATCCATATAATTATTTCTTAATCCATCCTTCTCACCATCCATATTCATGCTGATAGGTGGTTTTATGGTCTTATCTGAGGTAGATCTACCTCATTAACATCCATTGTGATTTTAAAATAGTATGGTTATTGTATACCAGCATTGTTTCTTAAATATAGGGTTTTATTTTATCATTCTCCTATATATGAGCTATATATATTAAACCATTATAGAATGGGATGGATTCACATTGGAGGTTTTTTTATCCACCATCTTACAAATTCTTCCCGAGACTAATAGATCAGTAATAATACCATTGGTATCCCAAGATTATTCTCCATTTCCATTAATCAAACATTTCAGACCCCTAGACTTCCTAGGAGAACATGGATTATATGATATAATTTTAACTTCCTTTTATCCTAATAATTATTTATTTATTAACCTAATTCATTAGATAATTTGTTATCTATTTTAGTTTCCACATAAATTTTCTTGAAGAAAACTTCCTACCTTGACAGAAGATCAATTATGTATTGAATATGCCTCAATTATGATCAAATCAGATCTTACACTCCTTTTACATTTCAACATAAAAAGGGTTATTAAAGTTTCAATCTATAAAATGGATATCTATTCTCCCCATTAGTATATATTGGAAATATTTGAATGTGATTTAGAGCATGATGTACTCTCTAAAATCCATCTTCTAAAACCTCATGCACCCCCTGATTTGAAAAAAAATTCAACTCATATTCCCCTTAATGATTATTTAAAAAGTAACCTAGTTTCTATCCCCATTTGTAATATAATACCCTTTTTAAGTCTCCCACCATTGAAAAATGGAATGGGATGAACGAGGGGAAAATATGATTGAATAAATGGATTTTGGGTAATAATTCACCCCCAATAACATTATAATATGATGGAATGAATTATTTATCAATGGATTCATCTTGATTTCCATGGAATGATCCTTGGTAGAAATATATTTTTGTAAAGCCTTACAACGCTCCACATTTCTCTTGATGAAGAATGACTTTATTTCAATATACCTTAACCTTGAATGTTCCTTTGGATTACATGAAATATTGATTTTACGTTTATTTTCACAGCTAATCACTAATTGATATTCAATATGAACCCTCACGTATTCATGCTAAAATTTAATCCAATTCATTGAAGATGTATCTTATAACATCATAACAAACACATATTCCATTAATCTGACAGTGATATAATTTTGTCTCATGCTGAGTCATGAAACACATCTTCCCTGGTTAAAGAAATCACCTTTAGAAGTAATCCTTCAAAATCCCATATCTTCTTCCCAATCTATATTGGTATAGCCATAAATATGTAATAATATAGCTTGTTCATATGTCATTACATAATGAAGAGTTCATTTGATGTAGTATAAGTACCACTTTTATACCATAAAATGTGTATATTTTTGGACGATTTGAAATATTTTAGAAATTAAAAATAAAAATAATTTTTCAACATTGAATCCATTAAATAGATAAGTATGATAATGAACCTTTTAAATATTATTTTACTCACACTCACTCTTTAATAAACCATGGAATTATTTTTTTCCTTATGTTATTGATATAGAAAAATATCTTGATTATTATCTACCAAACATGTTGATTAACTAATGAGAATAATTCTTCAGTAAGAGATAGATAAAATCTATTTTATATAAAAATTGTATCACCAAAGATAATACCTTCTCACCAATCATTTTCTTTTTAAAAATTTTAATCATTTAGATAGAAAACCCATCATATGTTTTCAATTTATATAACAAAAAATTATGTCATCAACAAACACATTCACAATGAGTGAGTCTATCACTTTTCCAGTAAAATAAGATTATGAATCCAGCTGTCCATTTTTAAATTTTCATCTCTTTAAGTTGATGTAAAACGAATAATTTATTTTCTTAGGGAGATTATTTATGAAAATAACATTCCTTATTTATGTTTCACAGTCAATAAAAATTACTCTTAGGTAAAAATTATTTTGTTTATTCAATTTAAAAAACATCCTTATGATCAACATTAATGAATATAGGATTCTCATCAATTTTGAAAAAATTATAATTTTATTGAGAAAAAATCACAAGAAAGAATAAAATTATTTCCAAATTTTATATTGGAATAAAATCCCAATAAAATTAAACACTGTAAATTTAATTGTATCCTTTACAAATATTTTGATATTTTTTCTATAGTAATTCATCTATCTCATTGAGCATATTCTCACAATATATTTTTTCCTAATATTTTTTTTTAAATTTATGTAAAAAAAATTACCAATTTCCATTATTATGAATATGTTTTGGATCATCCAAAATCAATGAAATTCAATACTCTTGTTGTATTGTGTCATATAGTCTCTTTACCTTATCTTATGAAAGAAATTTTTTTTCATTAGAAATTCCAAATATTCTTTTTTTGTACCCCAATTATGCTTTATTAAATAAGGTTACCTAGTTTAATATATTTTTTAGGTCTTTGGAACATAAATCCTCCTTTATCTAGGACTTATTTATAGATATATTTTTTAGATTCACCTTGATAATTATTAAACCAAATTATATATAAATAATAACTACATATTTTTCAGTTCCCTCTTCTGTGGATCCATAAATATTTTCATGAATTCTTAATAATGTTTGTGATGTGTTGTAATTTTTATCACAATATCATCATTGATATAAACTATATTTCATAGATTATTTTTTTAGCACTTATAACCTCTTATAACATGTGTGTACCCAAGAAATATTCCTTCATTATCCATCTTATAGAACATTCCCAAATCTATGTCATCACTCTTGATAAAAAATTGTCTATTATATGTTAAAATTATTTCGAAATTTATTCTTTTCAATCCATAAATCATATAGTTCTTTTACCAAATTACATTATATTAGTCATTAATTAAAAAATATAAATTCTCTTTCATGGATTTTCTATAAAATAATTTTGATGTTCATTTATTTGATATTACAATTTTTCCCATACCCATCAAGTTTTGATTATTTCTCCCAATGAATAAATTTTATTAGGGTTTATATAGAGTAATATATTATATAATTATGGAATGTTTATGAATTTATTCCTAAATGACTTCATTCAAACATTAAAATCCATTTTCAGATCAATTTTTTTATGAAATTGCCTATTTGGTTTGTAAAGAAAGTCTAATAAGTTTTTAATTTCTCGAAGGATTGTGATTTACAAGAATAAAATTTAGAAAAAAAATCCTATGATTATCATAAACCAAAGTCATGAAATAGTTATTTTCATTGTTTTACTTCATTATCATCTCCCCAATCTTATTCAAGTGAACTGACTAGATAGGTTTTGTCATTTCAAATTTTATAGATTTTTTTATTATGCTCACCATTTACACCTATAAAATCTAGTAGCAGGGTTAAACCTATAAATCAAAATCATTAGTTTATTTTTCATATATCAATGTTTGACATGTTTAGTAATATTATTTTCCCTAAATTTAAAATTATTTTCTAACAAATCCTTTTCCGCTTTTATGATAATTCAATAACAATATTGATCTTTAGAAAAATTAAAAAAGGTATTTTTGTTCATTACACCTTAAATGTAACAGTTTTATACTTAACTATTTTTCTAAAATTTCTAGTCTTAATGAACATAACATCATTCATATCAACATAATGTTTATAAGTACTAAGAAAAGTGTGCATCAACCCATTGACTATTAGAACATCACTATATTTATTCTTACCAATATCTGTGTCTTATATGACTTACAAATTGAGTGATCATTCATTCATTAAAGTGGTAGTAAATCCATCATAACTTTGGATGTATTTCAAAATATTTTTAATTTTTTTCATATGGGATGAAAAAACCCTATTATGTATCCATAAGATCTATCTGATTGGACCCTTTTAGTTTACACAATCCACCATGGCATGTTATTGATTATTAATTTATCCTAAAATATTAAAAAGAAATTTCACCATCTGCTCTAGTATTATGAAGAGTCACTTGTTACTTGTGTTTCAATATTTATTACACCTTCCTTAGTTACCTTAATATAATTAGAAGATTTTGGTTGTTTTACCTTCTCTTTAAAATGTTTCTTTGTCTACCATATATGTATTTTAGGTATAATACCCCATTAATAAAATTTTCTCCTCTGTTCAGAGAGTGATAGATTATACCATCACACATATTCTTTGTTCCTAGATACACCATACCATCAAAATCATTCTTCAAAGTTAAATATTCATGGATAGATAATTATATCATCAAAATATTCTCATTTTAGATTTTTTGTGAGATAATTTTATAATATTCTAATTCTTAAAATGATTCTACTTGACCTGAACCATTGATTTTGGAATTAACTTAGAATCCATTTATTTATGCCTCTAATTTATATAGGAATATTTAGTATAATAATATATTTTAGATTTGGTTCTATCTTACTTAGGTGGGGAGATAAACTTCTTCATTCCTTTTTACAACCATTTTATCTCGAATTAGATGCACAAGTGACCAAAAAATTTGATGGAACAAAAATGAAATAAATATATTTTATTACAGTATTATAAACCATCCTCATTGTTTCAAGTCTTTCAAATGCCAAATTTCTTGTGTTTTTTGAACTCCATGAATTTGTATTTGATTAATTAATTTTAAGCTAAAATAATATTTTCATAATGTACATTCACATCCTCATTATAGTGATTATATTTTTGGTGTTGACCACAATGGTTTTTATATTGATTTAATAATTACATTGATATTACCTTTAATATTTTTTGAACTCAATTTCCATTTTAGAAATATCATTAACATTTGAATCATCATTTTTTTTAATAAGTCATTATATATCCTCAATACATTCTTCTAAATTAAAACTCCCCTCTTTTATTTGAAGAACACCCTGAGATCCACCGTAATATGAAAATCTTTTATAGTATCATCATCGTATCATCATTCTATATTAAACACATATTTTTATTCACCCAATGGATCTTTAAGTTTATTTTACTTGAACATCAAGTAAATTTTACCTTAACTCTCCATGTACTATTATTATCATTCAGTTTTTTCATCTATATATATGTTCTCATGTTGTGATAAAATATTTTTATTAATTTTAGTTTTGGACTTCACTTTTAATTGGAATAAATTTTATCCATTTCATCCTCTAGATACATTTATGTTTTTTGATTATATATATGGTAGATTCCCATTAGCGAATTATTATTTCTTATTAGGGAATACTTGTGAAATATGGTCAATCTTCCAATAACTAAATCAATTAATTATAAATATCCCTCTATATTTAGTTTTTTCTTTTCTGGATTCCTTTCAAATATAATGTATTTTTTTGTTTCCATGGAAACTTATTAGGTATTAGATTATTTAAAATGAGATTTTATTGACTCCACATCATTTGAGTCTTTAATTTCATATAAATTTATCTTCTTTTAATATTTTCATTTTCCCCCTATGGCTTTCCAACATTTTTTATCACAATAAAGAAATCATTGTTTTTGTTTATTGATAGTTTAATCATCCATGTATTTATCTCCAAGGAATGAGGTCTTTGCATAAAATTTAGCTGGGTGGATTCTCATCATCTTTGTCATGAAAATACAACCCTCAAAAGTTTCATTATAGTTTTGAATAGATCGCACAATTTTTTTTTCACTCAAATGAATATTTAAACCATTATTTTTTTCTTCTATTATAATATCATAAAATTTTTCATCAATGTTTTGTAACTAAGACTCTTTATTATTCTCATGTCATTCATAGATATCCTGAGGATTTCTCAATATATTATTTTCTGTGTTCATCCCCATTACTCATGTAACCTATTTATCATAGAGTGGTGAGAGTAATACCCTTTGAACTCTCAAATAAAATTTATAATTTTATTTTTAGGAAAATTATAATCTAAAATTATTCCATGAATATAAACACCATTACTAGGGATTTCAATAAAGACCTATCTGAATCATAAAACATAAAAAATCATCATACAACTTTAGAAATACATTCCTCATAATGTCCAAAAATTTTCATATATAGATATTATATCTAAATAGTAGAATACTAATTACATAACATAAAAAATCACATACGATCCATATAGGTTTAGTGTCTTTGAAACATGGAAACCTAAAAAACTTATTCATAAAACATCTGCATATTCTCCTTCTTATTTCATCATAACTAGAATCATTTTGAAAAATTAGTACTAATACCTTTATTCATATCCCGAGGAAAAGGAAAATAATAAAGGGTGAGCTCAGATGCTTGGTAAATGTAACAAAGGGGTATAATGTATGTATAAGGGCATAAGAATAAGTAGTACTGAATAAAATATGATTAAGAAATTAACCCTTACTATAGGTATGATTTTTTTCATATGTATCTAAATATCTTATATAATGGTTTAAAAATTGTTAATAATTTATAATATAACCATATTTATATTTTTCATATCATATTTGATATTCGTATATTATCTTATCACCTATTTGTTGATAATATTTCATTATTTATCTGTTTTTTGGTGTCAAGTGCATCATTTTGCAATGCATGTTTTATCATATAAGTCCAAGATATTTTTCATAGTATATAGTTCCTTTTTCTCCATAACAACATTAAGTAAATATACATCATATTAATTTATTATATACATTTATATAATAATTCATGAATGGTGAAAATGGAAAATGAATCGCATCAGATCATGGAAAAGGTTGGTCGTACGTATGCATGAATGATTATATCCTTCCCTTAATAGAAAAAGGGTAAGTAAGTGGATGGTATGTTAATATAATTATATATATTATCAATAATTATACTCATATATGTAAAGTGGTTATTTAAAAAACTAGATTACACCCCGACATGGAAATGGTAAGAAGTACGTACCCATGGTTGGTGCTATCGATTTTTGTCGGATGGATAAAAGTTGGAATATTTATGTTACATAATAATAATAACATATCAGTATGTGCATGATAATATATTTTTTAATTTATAGTGGAAACAAAACATTAAGAGGAAGTATAAGAAGAAATAGACGTGAAAGGGCCAGTAAATATGATTATCTCTTCTTTGATGAACTTCATTAATATTTACTCTTAGGGACACTAGGGTTTGTATTCTAACAAAGAAAGAACTGAGAAACATATTATATAATATACTTATTTATTCCATAAAATCATAATTAATCTTTCTGGTCTATATACATCATTGTGCATCCTGGATGAATGGAGAATGGTGAAATATGAGCCTCATCCAATGACACCATATTTATTTTTGATATGGGATGGATACAAACACGGTTCCCAAACCATATTATTTCATCAGAATCAATGTTTATCTCAGGAACATTTCTCACTATCTTTTGTAGTTCTATATCATACTTTAGTGCCTCCATATTCTTCAATTGGATATGTGTTTGAAATTTTATTTGGAAAAAAAATATTTCTCCCCTTTAATATTTCTAGATCCATCCTTGGAAAATACATAAATATTGGATCTTTTGTGGTCCAAAACATAGATAAGAGAACATGGTAATTTCTACTCAAAGCATCTACCATCATGTTTTCTTTCCCAGTTTGGTAATGTATTGAGTAGTAATTATATTTATTCAACTACAACCATCATATTTTTTAAATATTCATCTCATTTTTATTGAATATATACTTTAAACATTTATGATGAGTATATATGTCAAAACGTTTCCCATATTGATAATATCATCATATGATTTATAAAAAAATTACCACATCTAACTCCCAATCATTAGTTGAGTAAATTTTGTCATGGATTTTAATTTTTTATTAGGCATAAGTTATCACCATAACATTTTGAATGAGAAAATATCCCATATCATTCCTAGTTTCTTCACTATAGATCAAAAATCATTATCTACTATAGGGTGTTGTGAGAACAATTATACAAAATAGCCTTCTTTTTAGCTCCTTGATATTATCTTCACATTTCTCTATCCCTATGAACTTAAATATTTTGTAAGTCCACTTAGTTATTGGATTTGATAACCATGAGTAATATTTTAGAAAACGATGATAATGTCAAACCACACTAAGAGAACCCCAGATCATAATTACTATTATTTTTCAAGGGAAATGTTAAATATCTTATTTCTTTTATGGATCCATAGATATGAACTCTCTGAATATTATGTGATCCAGAAATGAAAATTTATAATGAAAAAATTAAAACATGATAAAATTTTCATAAATAATATCCTTCCTCTGGGTATTTAGAAAATTCCTTAGGTGATCTTTATGTTATTAGTCTATAAATATACAGTAATATCATCTATAAACAATACCAAATTTTTTAATATAATATGTAAATACTATATTCCAAAAATTCCTGAATATATCAAAAGAATTAGTAAGACCCAAATGACATCACTATAAATTCATAGTGTCCATACCATTTATGTAATGTTTTCTTCTGTATATCCTCTTTCTTGACACCCAATTGATGAAATCTAGAACTAATATCAATCATCTAAAAGTACTGAGCTTCATTAGTTGATCAAATAAGTCATCAATATTGGGTAGTGGATACTATTTATTTATTTTGATCCTATTATATTATTGATAATCAATAGAGAGCCTCATTGATCTATCATTTTTTAACTAATAGAACATGTTCTCTTGAAGGTGACACACTAGATAATATGAATATGTTTTCATGATTATCTTTATGTTTCTTTCTAAATTCCTGAAACTCAATTTGGGGAAATTATATAAGGAGTCTTTGAAATTGAAATATCATCCCATGTGAGTTTTATTAAAAAATCCACAATTCAGTGTAATACTTGTAAATTATTCCTAAAAGACATCAAAAAACTAGTGTACAATAGGTGTATCCTTAATGGTGAGTTTATCCCTAACCATATGATATAGATAAAATTAATTTATAATAATTAATACCTATAAGATGGAAGTAATTTTAATTGGAATTTAATATTCATCCTTGCATCGATAGATGGTAATAGATTCATTCAGAATAAGAAATATTACTTCACTTACATGAAAATTGATATAATCTCCATGAAGTGAAATCACTTCCATGCCAAGAATAAAATCAAATTCCACTAATGGAAGGATCCGAATATTTGAAGGAATCAAATTAAAAAAAAATTCAACCAGGTAAAAATTATAAACTTTTGATGTGTCTATTTTTCATTAGTTTTTTTCAATGATTACTCAATATCTAATTTTGAGGTAATATAGTGACACCCTTTGAATTTTTATTAAAAATTTAAGACTGGGTAGATCCAGAATCCAATAAGACATTAGCTTCTATATAAATGATGGTATATATACTTTTTTTTAACTTTAATTTCATACACCACATATCCAATAGTGATTACATACAATTTTCCATTTTCTTTAGTCATAAGAGGTTAGAGACAATGATCATTGTTGATAGCCTTTAGATTCGGGAATTAGTTAATATAATACCCATTTTACTTTTACATAAATCATTTATGTTAGGGAGTTTCATTAAATATTTCCTTTTATCTATTAATATCATGAGATATCTTTTTCCCCTTAATTTAGTAGTCAATTACTAAATGGTGTTCTTTCCCACACTTAAAAAATTTACTACTCCCCTTAATACATTTTCTTCCAGGTTACATTCCCCACATTGATAATAATAGAAGATTCATTTTCTTGTAACTATGTTCTTAAAAAATTCTATTGAACACTATTTTTCTCTTATTATTTAACCCATAAGATTTATTGGTAATTCCAATCATTCTCTCAACCTTGAGAGAACATTGAGTGATGTCGTCATAGATACTAATGTCCCTTGTGGATACTTCCATTAAAAGACATGGCTTTACTCTAATAAAGAAGAAATAATCCTTACTCTCAGGTTAGATGATAATTATAGAATAGAAATTTGCAATTCTAGTAAAATTTTACTTTTAGTTACTAATAGATGGATCATTATTTTGATTAATATAAATAAATTCATTATATATATTAGTTCAAATAATACAAGGAAATTACTTATATAAAATTATTTTTTTTAACTAATCCCATTCTATGGAGTCAATTTCATATCATTAACATGTATTCTTAATGATATTCCACCATTTATCTTCTTTTACATACAAATGATAGACTGAAAAAATTATTTTCTCATGTTATGAACATTGGAGAACTGAAAAAATATTTTCAATGGTACTAATCAATTTTCATTCACTAGTGAATTAGAATACCCACTGAAAGAAGGAGAATTCTACCTCATAAAGGTCTCAACATTTTTTTTTCATCCATTATTCATTTAGAAGTCCATTATGATTCATTTCATAAGAGTGTTGTCTGAGAATAAAAAAATAATATTTATTCCATCTTGTATAATATTCGTTTTCTCATGAGAAAAATCATTTCATTTCCCGTCATAGTATGTATTAACATTGTTTTTAAGGTCCCATCGATTGACTAAAACCCAAAAAAAATTATTTGTGAAACACTAATAATAATGGGAAAAGAACATAATCAAAGGAAATTAAATATAAAATTTCAATTTAGTAAAAATTGGTTTTATCCATGGTTATTTATGATCATAAATAAAACTCTAGTATTGTATCCTATACAAAAACACATCCTTAGGGTTCTTACAAACTTTTTATCTTGATAGTTTCCAAAGGTTAACTAAAAAATTCTTTGATACCAAATATATCAGACCATAATTTTTGCACACACATATGCACACATGCACACAAACACACACACTCACATATATATAAAATCAAAGTAAAAGAATATTCATGACATAATATTACAAAACCACATCAAAACCATATAGGTTTAGATTCTTTGGAAACATATAAACATAAACAAAGGTTTATAAAACATCTCTATCTTCTTCCAATTACTCCTTCATAACTAGAATTCCTTTTTACAAATCTTACTTAAAATCTTTATTCATAACATTGGGAAAGTAAACATAAAAATGGGTGATCTTAGATGCTCAGTAAGTGTAATAAAGTGAGATAACCTAAGTATAAGGGAATAATAACATGAATATAACTTTTAAAAATTATATCATACATATCAAGGATCATGATACTGATTTTTAGAAAATATCATGAATGTCATTAAGAAAATAATTATAAAGAACATAATTAATTGGAGTACAAAATAAGGAATGAAATTTTGGAATATAGACATGAAAATAAAGCCATTTTTAAATTATCCAAGGATCATGACCAATATAATCATAGTAAAAAAATTCCTATTCTAAATTGAGTTCACTCCCCATTCAATTCTTATATTATTTATCCACGTTCAAATCCCATTCCATTCATATATATACCATGAGATATAAAGATTTACCCATTACATTAGAGGGAGATATAGGTACCACCCATTACATAATGAAAACCATACTAGTTCTTTCCACAGGAACATAAATAAATATCATATCTGAACACATGAAAAAATAGGGTTTCAAAAATCTTTCATCATAGCATAACCCATAAAAAATATGTTACATAATTACCATGAAATCATATAAATAAAAAAACAACAAAATAAATAAGGATAGTATTATTTAAAAATTTCCCCAGTAAAGTATTAGTAAAAAATAATAATGTTATCTTATACATAAAAAATTTTTGAATGATCACTTGAAAATAATTCACGTGGAAAATATCCATTCTATTTTAAAAAAATATCATAAAAAGAAAAAAAATTTAAATAGAAACTATTGTTTTGAAAATAACCTTATAAAATTATAATTTAAGATTCATTGAATTAATGAACCCTTAAAGATAAAAATTCCATCCATTCTGTATAAGTTAAAAATTAGTAATATCGTTCTTTGTTTGGAAAAGTCAAAACGGTACATCATATAGAAAATCAAAAAAAAATGATTCCTTTAAATCTGTTTACTCAAAATTGAAACATGTAAAGATATTATTTTAAAGAATTACATAATAAAAATGAAAATATTTTATGAAAAAAAAATTAGGTAACATGGACATTGATGAAAAATAATCCAAATTAGATAGTTACATAGAAACTATCTAGAAAAAATGATATTGTGTAATTAAACATTAACTTAGGTCTGCTTTTATTCATACATATATGAAACTCTTGTATAATGATTTAAATAATTTTATTAATTTATACCAGAACCGTAATCATATTTATGATGTAATATATAATCATATTATAGAATCTTATCACGTGTTTGTAAATAATATATCATTATTACCCTTCTTTTGAGTGTTAACTACATTATTTTCACATCCATGTTTTGTCCTATAAGTCACGGTACATGTGCATAAGATAAAATTTCATCATATGAATACTTTTTTATGGTTATATATACCATATTTACTCATTATATACATTTATATAATAATTCTTTATTGGTGAACCTGGAAAATGAATCGCATCGCATTGTGGAGATGGTAGGTTGTACACATGCATGACCGATGGTATCATTCCATTAATGGTGAAAGGAAAAGGAAGTGGATGGTTTATTAATATTATTTCATAATTATCATATATATATATATATATATATATATATTAAATAATTATACCCATATATGTTATGTGGAGACAAGAAAAAGAGTACACCATGACGTGGATACGATAAGACATACGTACTCACGCACAATGCTTTCGTTTTTCTTAGGATGGACAAACGGTCAAATATGTTTATCGCATAATCATAATAAAAAAGTTGTATATAAATTATAATGTATTTATTACATTATAATGGAAATAAAACATTAATAGTATGTAGAATAAGAAATATAATTGAAATAGTCAGTAAAGATAATTACCTATTTTTCAATGAACTACCTTTAGATATGTAGGGATGGTCTTTTGAAAATACTAGAACCTATATAATGTAGATACGAAATAATATAAGGGTTATTTTTACAATATTATATTTCTTCAATGATATCTGTGATGTGAAGATTTGAGTTAGAGGTGACCATTTATATTTAGGCGAGGGGCATGTTTGGAATTTTTAAAAAATATTAATTTATAATAAATTCAATATCAATAAAACTACCTCCAAAATGAAATTTACTCTAATATAATATGATATGATGTCTTATTCTCACCCACTAATAAAATTTATAGAATATTTATTATTATTTTTAATCCTAATCATTTTTATTAATCCTTCGTTAACCTATTTTAATTTTAAATAGGGAAACAAATTTTTCAATGCTAAAAGGACATATTTTTTTAAAAAATGTCATTTTAATTTGAAAATAAATAAAAAAATTATAATATTTTAGGCCATATTATAATTCATTTTTTAATGACTATTTATTATTTTTAAATAACATAATAAAATATTATATTTATATATTATCATTAATATCAATTTTTAAACAATTTAATACCTGGACAATTAAAAATATCAATATAACAAGTTATCATTGAACAAAATATTTTATTATATCCCAAATAGGTTAATGAAATATATAATGTTTTTTTATCACAATAATTATCTAAATTATATTTATTTTAATATTTTTGATAACATCGTTAGATATTTTCTTAAATAAAATAATTTCCACATTTACATTGTGTAATTATTTAATATACCAATTTATTTACAAAAATATAAAAATAAAATACCATGATGACGATAAATATTACATATTTAATAATAATATTTATAGTGTGAATATATATTTTGGGTAACCCTATATTAAAAATGATATACTATTTAAAACATGAATTTGACATCTTTAAATTTTTATTAAATAAAATATTACAAATATCATAATCTCATTCAAGTTTCTAAAAAAGTCGTGAATAAATTTATATCATGAAACTATGTTTATTAAGTTATAAATTTATTTATATTCATTCATAAAATACATTTTCTTTGTGTTGACACATATAGGATATTTAAGACAATGAATGTGACATTTGTTACTTTTTTATTTAAATATTATATAATAATTTTCATGTAAAAGTATCCACTACAAACATAGTTATATCCTTAGGTGTTTATGGTATAAATATAGTCATTTAATAAGATTTTGGAATGTTTTAGTGTCATTTCATAGTATTTATCATTTTATTTTTAACATAATTTACCGAATTTTCCCGTTACCATGTTAACAAAATTTACCAAGGCTACTTTCTATATTTGCAAAAAAATTAAAAGGGATCTATTTATTAAAATTTTAACTTTTAAATATAATTTTCGTATACATTTTTTCAAGATTTCAAATATATAAGTTTCAAAATTTACTTTTAAATACAAACATCGTGAAAACATTTTTCTGAGAAATTCACTTTTAAAACATAAAATGTCTTTATTCATGTATAAAATCATTTAAAAACCCATAATTTGGAAATTTTAAATAAAAATAAAATAATTGAGATATAAATGTAGTAAAAAATAAATTTAACTTTTAATTAGATTAAACGAAAATAATTTTTAAAATTTTTATTTTCACTTTTCCTTAAAAAAATAAATGTTTTCAGAAAATTATAATAGAATAACTTTAAGATACATTTTACATGACAAATCCTAAAATAAAATTTATTTTTTGAAAATATTTTCCTATAAAGTTTAAAAAGTAATATTCACTCATTAATATATGATTAACTCATTTTTGAATAATACATATTTTTAAAGAATAATGTAATTTTATTAAGAGTGGTGTGATTATTTTATATGAAATTTTCTATACTTTCCTATTGAGATGGAACATTATATTAATTTTATAAAATTTTTATTCATATTTATTCTATCCAATTTAATGTAAAGGTTATAATGTTAATTTTATAATAATATTGACTCACAGTTCTTTTAAACTCACAGTTTCTTGCAACACAAGCTTTTGAAGAACAAAAATTAGATAAAAGAAAATATTAATTAAAATATCAAGGAGTAACAATCCTTTTACATTAGATATAATAACTAAATTTTTTTATAGTATTCAATGACTGTATAGATCTCTCCAATCAAAATATATGCATTTATAAACAATGAAATATCTTTAATTTTTATCTAGAACTAATTCTTAATAAATTATATGAAATAATTTTAATGGATTCATATGATCTATATGTTAAAAAACATCTATAAGAGTTGAATCTTAGATACCACATGTTAGGGACATGGGAGATTAAAGACATAGTGTGCATATCAATAAGTAGTGTCTAAAAATACCAACTTTCAGTTTAAGAAAACACGATACATATCATCTGTTAGAAAGAAATGATCCTGACAGTGATAATGTAATGATGATAGAATGTGAAGTAAACTGCACAGAGGGACACAATTGGTTTTGAAGGGATCAACAACCCTTATAATCTAGTTACTAATCCTTTGTGTGAGTTTTATATAATCTATCAATAAAAATTATTATCAATTGAACATGAAAATGAGAAAGCGAATTATCATGAAGTCAAATTAAATGGTAAATTATAAGACCAAAAAATTCAAGAAAATCTAATCTTCAAATACTGTACGTGCATCTGGAATTTGAACATGCTGTCCACAATTTTTCATCTCCCCCAAAAAACCTTCCAAATCCCACATATAATTTTCCAAGAATTTAAAACTCTATTTTTATTATCACACTTATTATTTCATGTGATTTTACTATTTATTTATGAAATTCACAATATTTTCAAGTAACACTCCTTCTTTTGAAAGGATTCATATATATAATGATATAACGGATTAAATACAAAGGATCTTTAATTATCTCTACACATAATTGAAAATATTCAGAATGATGCTTATTGATTATATCAGGACACCTTTTATTTCGTAATGATCACATATCAACAAATAAAATTCAACAAGACATGGATTAGAATAAACTATATTCTCAAGATGTAAAATCACTTAAATTCCCAGAATAGTATATAACATAATTCTTCGATGTTGATATTCACAAAAAATATTATTATCCATATCTTAGCATATAAATAATTATGTAATAATCACCTCTACTAAGACATTATTCATATCATTTTTGGTGAACTGATTTCTCATGTCAGATTAACTTTTCAGCACAACACTCACAAAATATTAACTAATTATTTTAATAATCATCACCAACCTGTAGCCAACCTGAAAATGATGTGATATATCTGATGTGTGATTAATAAATCTCAATATAGTAATTACATAGTGCTAAATACTGATCATGTCTAGTAATTCTTTACATTCTTTAAATTACCGTATTCAATTTTTGGTGTCAACTTATCCTCCACAACATGATTTAGAATCTATAGCATGACTTCACTCACTTCATAATATTTTATCCCCACTAAACTCTAATGTAATTCAATATCCTCAATGAGTATGTTTCTAGTGAATAAAAGAATAAAAATCTCAACGTTGAGATCTTGTTATTCTCATTAAACATGACATACCTTGAAATCAATATAAATTCAATCTAAACACCACACTATATGATATAATGTAGATATGAGAGAACCCCATCCCCTGATGTGGGATCAATTCCATATTAAACAAGTCTAAAATAGAATCAACTATGATTCCCACTAGGTCAATATTTTTTATTAAATTAAAATTTTCATATTATTCTATGTTTTTTGGAGTTTACATGAGTTAGAGTCGAAAATGGATAATTTTTTTAAAAAAATAAACCTGGTTATAAGGTTATCATATAGTTGGTAAAAACCCTATGGCTAACCATTTGATTTTGAATGAAGGATGAAATTACTATTCCATACAATCTCTAAAAATTTTGTTCAACCATAACCGATTAGAGATAGAGTGAATGAAGTAAATAAAGAGTGCATCCCCGCATAGTGTGTCTATTTTTTTGGAAAACTATAATTCCAAACCATGTGCGGCTAATATTTTTTTTATGTTAATTTTACACAAACTAACTCTTTTATATTTAACCACATGTCCTTTAATTTATCCCGTTTTATTAAACCAATGACCCCCTTAGTGGTTTCCTTCCTCATGGTTTGTTTCTTCTTGTTATTTACCTTATTTTTGGTGTATTCATTAAAGTATAATCACATTTATTATTATTTTACCACTTACTTATTCAATTTATTACTTGTTTTTTTATTCATTTAACATACCACTAACACTAATTAACATGGATGTATAATCCTAGGGTTTAGGTTCAGATTTAGATTCTTTTTTTGATGTTTCGGTTGGTAAGGATCTCTCTTATTCCCTATTAATAGTATTTTTTATGGACAAAATGCTTACTCACTTTTCAGGTACATTTATATAAAAATATGTAATTTTTGGTTATAATTAATTTATTAATGAGTTTTCCTTTGGTTTTTATTATTATTTAATTTAGGGATTGAGATATTGATATTTCATTTACATGTTTCTTTGTTCTTCTAAGATTTTCATAGTGAAATAATGATTTCATTATGACAACTATTTAAAGATAAATATAATTTTTATAAATAGTTTGGTGAATATCAATTAAAAAAATATTTATTTATAAATTATATTTGAAAGATATTTTCTAAAGGGGATTTTTTGGTGTCATTATTACATGATCACTTGCTTATTTGTGTGATGAATGTGATTTTGGGTGATGATGGGAGAACATGGGTGTGTGTTTTTGAGATAAGTGCTTCCCAATATTTAATAATGTTCCAAGCTACGGATTGTTTCTAATGATTTCTTGAGAATATTGGTTCATAATATTTTTTATGTTCACATTGGTCAACCAATTTTTTTATTTGAATTTTGTACACCTATATCCAATAAATCATATATCCCCTATATTGTAAATATTATTTAATCTCTTCATGAAATTATTTTATTACATTCCCATGTATTTTTTTACTATGAAAACATTTTTATCTATTGATTCCATATATTGTTCTTGGTGATTTGTTTTCAATGTTATTCCTCTTCATGGATTATTTTAGGAAAAATAATATATTTATTAAATTGTTCAAAAATTATTATTTTTATTGAATTGTTTTATTAACTAGATTCATTGGTATACATTATGAAAATTGATATATAGATTCATGGTGGGAAAATAATATCATTTCCCCAAAAAATTAAAATATATATAGTAATATGAAAACATTGTTCTGTTTAATACATGAAACGGGAAAAAAATTCATCTCAATGATATGATTCTAGATTTCATGTCACCTTCTATAACAGGATTTTGGTGGTGTCCAATAGACACATAGAACCATCTTCTATAGGAACTTAATGATCATATACCTCTTGGTATATTGGTACAATGTTTATGTGTTTTCCAATTCAATATGGTATATATTTTGCATGTATTTTTAAATTTTTTGATAGCGATATTTATATACATAGATCATATTCTCTCCAATTTAGGTTCTATAATTATGCTAGTACTTATACTCTCTTTGGCGTATTTTATATTATTATAGATATGTATTCAATGGAATGGACATATAACCTATAAATAGGTAATATAAGATTTATGATCATAAATATTGCAATATTAATTTTGATTCATAGGTTAAAAATAATCCCATGTTGTTATTATTCGTACCATGGTTCTTGTTTCCAACTTTGGATTATCAGAAACACACATTGGCCTTTATTGTGGTATGAACTACATGGCATGGCTGGTTGGATAGGACCGGTTCAATAAAAATGGTAATTGATACTCTATTATTTTTTAGAGAAGCATGATAGTATAATGTAAGAATTATAATACTCAATTGAGGTTTTGGGTTATTTTAGGGCCTATAATTCATCATGTCATACCTCAAGTTACTAGGGTGGTTCGGATTTTATGATGGTTTCTCATTGATATGATTTTTTTTAGATATTTTTTATTTCCATTTCCAATATTTGGTTGAGTCTTTATGTTGTTTTTATAATTTTCCTTTTTAAAATGAATTTTTTAGCTTCTAATTAATTTTTTTCTATCACGTCTCCCTAAAGAACCTATTTTAATATGAGGGATAAAGTGGTGAAGAAATTTATAATATCCAACATCATGTGGACCCACTCTGTCATTATAAAAAATTCATTAGAACCACTCATTATCTCAAAAAAAGTGTTTTATCATGTATTTTTTCAATAGACTAAGAAAATGATCTCACAAAGTGTAATAATTGAAAAAAGGGTTAAATCCCATAACTGGGAGGTGAAGCTAGTTGAATATAGAAGGATAAATGAAAGTTTTTTTGGGATAAAAATTGAATAGATCATATGTTTAAAACAACATTTTTCACAAATGGGTTAGGTTGTATGGTTTATTCATACAATTTTCTAAACCATGCACATATGGTGCAGGGATAACTCTTTTCAGTATACGAGTCACATGATCTCATAAAAGGTACTACAAAATTGAAAAAACCTTATACATACTGTATGAACATGAAAATTTTACATTATTTCTCTATTGTAAATTTACATGGAGGTTTAATATTAGCTATGTGCTAATCGTGTTCCCATGGATCATTTCACTAAATTTTGCATTTTTGGCCCCAAATTCCATAAAATTATAAAATATAAAATTTATATAGTATACATACTCATGAACCAATGGGTGTCATAATTCTTCCTACCAAACCAATTTAAACCATATCAAGGTGATAAATAATTAGATTCAACAAAATAATAAGTTCCCTTTCCTTTCACTAAGGCCCATAACTCATATCACATTTTTTAATAAGAATCTCAATGTATGTTTTTCTCAATTTAAATTTATAATAACCTTTATTCCATAGATTGATTTCAATTCATATAGGGATATCACTATTCTTGAGGATATGCTATAAGTTCGAATCCTTGTCTTTGGAGGCACATGGGAAAGATAACTATAATTGGATGAATCCTTCTATATTAATATCTATCAAGACTTAATAAAAATTTCTCCCTTTGAATCCTCGTATGAAAAAACAATTCAATCCCATCTATGATGGCCTAGGCTGGTTGAGCATTGATTATTAGAGTCGAGTATTTTTTTTAGAAGGAAATGAGAATGGTCTATCTAGATTATAAATTATTGGATAAAACTTTGGGTTGATATAAATCATTTAGTGGCGATCATAATCATCATACACCAGTGTTTGATGTTGGTGATCAAGAGTTTTTGATAGACATTCATTGGGCAAGACATTGTCATTTAATGAAGTAGGGTAAACTAATGTCCTTCAATATCATGTCATTCAATATTGTAGAGAATCATGGAAGCTGACATATTAATTTTACATTCCATTCAAGATAACCTCAATTTATGATGTATTCCATATATCCTTGTTTAATATATACCATCTTGACCCCTCCCACATGGTAGAGCGGGCTGGTTTCGAGTTGAAACCTGACATCTCTTTGGTTGAACAACCAATTCATATTTTTCACCATCATAGTAAGTTGTAGTGGGGAATGTCGATGTGTGATGAAATTGTGTTAGGGATATCATTGAGATATGGTATCTTGAATCATTATTGAATAAGAAGTGTCCTCAATATTTTATGGAATCAAAACCCGGTAGACTTTTGAGTAGATGAAACTGGCATGGCCAGGGAAAATTTTGGACACTATTTGGATAACTAGTGTGCATTTTATTTAAATTTTATTCTTTACTCAATTTTTTTTGTTTTTATATAGGTTAGGGGAAAATGGAAAATATATAAAAAAATATATTGAGTGTATGATTATAACTTTGTCTGTAAAATCATATAAATAACTATGCAACATGGAAGGATGGAGAACCATGATTTTTCGCATGATCTTCAAACATTTCAAATAAAATGAAGTACATTACAGAATAAAATTTTACTCATGTTAGGGAAAATAATACCCCCACATTATTGGTGCATGATTTTGAAAAATCATCTGAGAAATAGTGCGGCCTCTCATATTTGAGTAAAATATTTATATTACACATATTACCTCTTTATTTTTTAACTTTCATGTCTCTAATTTTTACCCCAATTTTCATCAAGAAGATCTTAGAATTCATTACCTTCCTAACCTTTTATTTTTTGGTATGATTACACTTTCTTGGTGGTATTTTGTAATGTTTTTTCACTTTTCTTCTTATTTTTCATCTTCTCTAATCTTATTCATTGTTCTTCCATTACATTATAACTTTTTTAACCATGTTAACCATGAGGGTCCGAACCTGGGTTTTAGCTCGGGGTTTTGATGAATTTATAGGTTTTTAGTTTTGTTAGCTTATCTCATCTTCCCTAAATTATATCTTTTGTGATGTAGAAAACATTTAATCAAATTTGTAGGTATGTGTTTGTATATATGAGGACTTTTACTTAGTCATACCGTTGTTCTTGAGTTTTCCTTCAATTTTAGTTGTTCTATTATGAATTAATTATGTTTTTGTGGGATTATTTATATGTGTTATTTTTATTCATGGATCATTTTTTAAATTAATTTTTTTTTCTATTTTTTATTTGAAAATAATATTTATGTCTACAAGGTGATTAATGGAATTTATTTAGTAAAACTTTTTTTAAAAAATAATATTTTTAATGTATTTTATAAATGGGTTTTTGTTGAGATCTTCATTACATGATAATGGGAATATTTAATTTGAAAAATATGATTTTCGGTGCATATGAGAGACTAAGGATGTGTGTTTTTTGGATGGGATCTTCATTCATTTTAGGGGTGATGCTGTAAAATGATTATTTCGAGTGATTTCTTGAGAGGAACAAGTTGTACTACTCTTTTTTTCATTATATTGGACTACTTTTGTTCCCAGAGAGATTCTTATAAACATATATATTTAATGTTATAGATTCCCATGCTTCATATATTCTTTAAGGATGTAAAATCATATGATATTTCCCTTAGGACAGTGTAGACACACTATAGGGGTGGGGATTTAGGGTTGACCAATTTTACAAAAACCAATTCTACTTTTATCATCCAACCACCTTTTTTAACCATTATCACCTATTATGATGTTAATGAATATTTTAATATTTTATATTTCCCTAATAATATATCCAATACATATTTTGAATGAAAAAAATAGAACATTTATTATTACAAGGTTCAACTCATTTTAAGGTAACCTAATCGTGGTCATGCCAACTCCCTTTGAGTAAAGAATTCTCTATTATAATTAAATATAAAATTAATATCGGAGGCTAGGGATCTTCTCAAACTCAAATTACATAATATTACTTATACGTGGTAACCATGTTAAATAGGTGAAATCCCTCTAATATATGATTTATGTGATGGGGTCTTCATACTAATTCCACAATCTTCAACTCTGGGTGGTAATCTTTTTCTTTCCTCCTCCTGTAGTAGATCAAAATATGTAATGAGTTGTAACTACACCCAAAAATGAAATTATTCCTCAAATTAGTCAGTTGTAAATTTCCAAAATATATTTAATCTCAACATAAGAAAATTTTCCTATGAAACTCTATAGCTTACAGTTCATGAAAGAATCTATAGCTGGTTTCTCAAAATCACTTATTGATGAACTAGTTGGCCTCATATACTCAATAGAATCACTCATATTATTCTTCTTTTTTTACAATATATGGAAACGCTTCATTTTTATTCATAATGAAATTTAGTTCTCTAGAATACTCACAAATATTTTCCTCCCGCACAACAACAACAGCAATATCATACTTTTCTCTTTTCATATCCTTAATCTTATTACCTTACCACATGAATATGAAACTAAATTTAATTAAGTAACCATCAATCCATCATCCCATCATGATGTTGGGAAAGATACCCCCCATGAAACAGGTGTGTTCGGCCCATGGTCCTCAATAAGGGTGGGGTGCATATAGAAATCATAGGGAACTACAATTTAAGAATATAGGTAATCAATATTCATCCTAACCTAAAGGTTTCAAACTATCAAACAAGCGAGCCCACCGGTACCATTTAGTTTCTACCCAAATATGCAGAATAACACAACACCCACTGTAAAATCATGAACCCAACCCCCCCCCCCCCATTTCATTTAAATACATGATGTTTATTAATTACAGGGTTAAATTTAATTTATTCAAACACTACTAGGAAACAGAAAAATGTAGTCATACAAAAAAAACAATAAAAACCAAACTACAGTCTCACTACATGACATCACAAAACTAGATTTACAGTCCAGTGCACAGACCCCCATTCATCCTAGATGCCTATTCAGCCATTTCCAACCACCATTCTTAAAATTTATACCACACAATCATTATCTCACGACCCAGACCTACACCCCCTCTATTAAAACAATACCCTGATGCAGTCCCACTATATAACATGTCTGTAACCACACCATAGTCCCACTGAACAATGTTTCTCCACAACCAAAACACAAACAAACCCAGTCCCACTACCTATAATTCCATCCATTACACAATCAATCAGTCTCTCAAATAGGGATACCAACATAGCACCTATTCCATCCCACATAAGAATCCCATAACACATAACCATGAAACACATCAAACAACAACACCTATCAAGCCAATCATATTTATTTTTTAGTAAGAGGGGTTATTTAATTCAACTTTAATAAGACCAGGGCAATCACACAGTAGTTCGGATCTTGGGGAATCCATTTGTTTAACCAGGTGTACGTGATTATGTATATTTCATGTTATAAACATTTATTGAAGGACCTCAACAAAATATAATGTCACCAGTGTACAAGCAAAGACCACCAATAGCCATTATCTTCAGAAGGCATGCATCCACGATAACCGTAAAAGAATAAAGGATAACAAATAAAATATGTGATCAACATCAGACCATTCCTTGCCCGTTATTTTATTTACCTATGTTATCTTTTGATCATATTATATTCTAATTTATTTCTCATTTTAAGAAATGTATTCAACCATTCTTCACAATGATTCATTCGTATACCCACCCTGCATGATCCATAATTAAATAGAGGAAAAGTAATCCCTACTAGATGATCAAAGGATCGATGTTACTCCATGTGAAAAGAATAGGGGATTGTGTGAGTAGCATGGGACTCCAAGAAAACTAAACCGGAGGAGCTATACTATAGGTGCATGACTCGTCTAGGGAGGAAGGATCTAGGATCACCAATGTGAAAAGGAAAATACACTTGATAGAGAATATTTTGGCTTTAAAGAGAAAGATCCTATATTAAAAGAATAACGGTTTTAAAATCCATTACTCATGGGATAGTGGTCATCATTACATAGTTCGACTATCTCAAATCCCCTAGGACATTAGGATCTTAATGATATAAGTAATATCATTTGAAATTCTTTTAAAGAGCCAAAGGATGTATTTAAACTTAGTTTACGTCAAATAAGATGAAAGAGGGGAGAAACTAGAATACTGGGAAAAACTAGGAAAGAAACAAATGTTTCGCTGATGGGTGAGTCACTGATGCGGATCCACTGATGGAAAAGCTACTGATGTGACCTAATGACGTTGAGCCACTGATGTTGAGCTAACTACGCAGTGACGTAATGATGTAGTGACCTACTGACGTTGAGCCACCAATGTTGAGCTACCAACGAAATGACCTATCGATGAAATGACATACTAACCCCTCAAACTACTGATGCTCTGATATACCTAGTGAAACGCACGGCCTATTGTCGCCTATCGACCGGTCAAAATTCTGGTGCTCTGCTAATGTGTATAGCAGCACTCGGGTCGAATCATTGGCGATGGTACTTCGTAATAGTCGATTGTTTTTAGTTGATTGTATTTTGATTGGGGAGGTTTGTTTGCAGAGCTTAATTGAAATGTTTAATGAATGATGTTTAATTTAAAAAGTTGATAAATATTGGGGTGAGTTCATCATTAGGTTAGTTAAGCTTGTGATATCCTTGAGCTTTGCTTTATATTGCATTTATATTAACTCCCATGTCACAAGATGATGTTGATTAGAATTCCTAAGTGTTAAGGCTTTAATCCAAGCATTAAATTAACTTAGGGTTCTAATCTTGATCAAATATTGTTTATGGTAGTGTATTTATGGTTCCAATAATCCATGGAAACCACACGTTAAACAAATCAAGTCATTAATCCATGACATGATAAGTCCAACATACACAATGTTAATTCAAGGAATACTCATCGAGCAAAATCTCTCAATCGCTTAACATACCTAAATTAAAACTCACCCCAATGAGAAATTTACTCAGACATTATGATGTTTATTAATCTGGTAATATATTTTTATGGGGATGAATTATAAAGAGAAGAAAAAGAAAGGGACAAGATAAGAGTAGTGTGCCGAACACACACACGAAATATTTTGAGAATCAAAAATGGAATTTCGATTGAATGAGGAAGCAAGATAAGGTACTGTAATTTAAAATGATTCAAACTATTTTAAGACCATGAATATTATACTACAGAAGGTGGAGGAAAATAAGAGATATTGAAGAAGAAACTTTCATTAAAACAGAATTACAAAATAATGGACTTACAAAAATACAAAAATGATGAACACAAAAGTAAGTGAAAACAAAAAGATGAGGAAAGGTATCTCAAGTGAAAACTTGAGTATGGCAGGTCCTCCCAAGACTTTGCCAATGCTTTGGTCATTCCAATATGATCTCCTCTCTTCTGAAATGCCAACCCTTCTAAAGGAGAGAAGGGGAGAGTATTTATAGCCCAAGGAGTGGACTGTTTGCATTCTCAATCTGTCCCTCCAATTGTATTTCCAATTTGGATATTCAGATAGCAGAATATTTAAATAGCTCTTTCTTCAAAGTTGTAGAAAATAATGTTTTCCGACTACTCTCAAAATTTGGAGTAATTTGGACTTAAGGATAAAACGTTATGGCCGGTTGATTAAACAAAGTTAAACTGTCCATTTCAATCCAGTCTTTTTGAAGTCCATAATGTGAAAGGGTTTTTGAATATGAAGATGCCTTCAAATCCGAATGGTTTCTTCAACAAAGTCTTCCGCATTCATCTCCTCTTTCACGCTGAAAAATCTCAGCTCGATTTGATCCATACATCAGGAGATATATCATGCATACTATAATGGTTTTAATTCTCGGACAGAATGGTGGGCTGGACTTCAAAGATTTATTTGGGCCCCTTGTACTCGGATTTGGGACTTGAAATTTTTATCCAAGATGACATGTATTGTCCCCCGAATTATGGTGGAGAGTTAATGTTTTTGGACTTCTGGATTGAGCCCAGTAAATCAATCTTGAAGGCTGGTCCAGTTTGTTCACAGATTATTTGGGCTTGTTTGTGAGGACCATATGGCCCTTCAAATTGCAGAATTGGATCATGGTTCCTTCTAATGAAATGTTTTATATTGAAATGAGAATCCTACAAAACAAGAACAACACAATTTGGATCAGTATAGTGACAGTTATTATTAAAACATTAAACTGACTCAATTGGACTACTTCTAAAAATGCTCAAATATTATACTTAATATTAAAACATTAATATTTCACACAAATTATGCACATTTCATATAAAATATGTAAAGGAGGAATATAATAAGTCATGAAAATATTAATAACATCAACTCCCCCACACTTAGATTTGCGCGTGTCCTCATGTGCAACAAATATAAAAACATGACAAAATCATTTTCACTCACCAACAAATATTAAAATATTGTTTTCTCCAATCAGGGGAGGTTTAGACTATTTCACTCATCCATATTGAATTCCATCACAAATTTGGTTCACAATAATGCATCAGAAACAATTCATTTTTTCATGTTCATGGTTTGAATTGGAAAATGTAGGCACTCAACACTTACTCCTCTCAAGATGATAAAAATGTATTTTAGGAGGTTCACTCATTCACCAACAAAAAGTGAAAATCAAGAGTTTGTAAGAGCTCTCAGCTTCCATTCCCAAATATAATGTGTAAAAGAATCAAGAGGTCTTTTAAGGGGTTTTTCAGTGACTATGGGACGGTAGGTATATAATGTCCAAATGAAAAGAGGGGTTAAAAACACCAACATGGAAAAATCAATGCACATTTTTTTTGAAATTTTATTTGAAAGGAAATAGAAACACATATTTACAAGGGCATGAATGTGTGATGAATGAAAAGTAAGGGAGATAGAAATTGGAATAGGTTGAGATGATGGAATATGTACAACATGGAAGACTTCCAATAATGACACAATACAAGATGATTCAAGTGTTCTTTTTTTCTCTTTTTGCTCTTTTTTTCGAAAGTTGTGCTTGAAACAAGTCTCACAGTCATCTCCCAACCCATGCTTGATCTCCTCATGGAACTAATTTTAGTAGTTATAACACGATCAAAGGTTGATGATGAATGATTTTTGACCCACCCAAGACACAACCCATTCCATTTTTTTATTTTTATTTTTTTTTCATTTTTTTTAATATAATTTTTTTCATTTTTTTTGAACACTTTTCAATGACTTTTGTACAAATGAAAATTACACATATACACCCCAAAGCTCAAATAATTACAACCTCTCCCCCACACTTGAATGGATGCTTTCCCTCAAGCATGTGATGACACATTGGAAATCAATGAAAGTACGCCAAAAAATGAAGTCCATTCCCCCCACAATTAAATTTCAATAAATTGTACAATGAGAATCCATCAAGATGTTGGGTGGGACAAGGTATTAGGCTTGTAATGTGGCTATCAAAAGAAAGATTTTCATAGGCTCAAAGGGGCTTTCCAAAGTAGGATCAATGTAAGGGTAATGGGAGGCTATTTGGCTATTCTGATTCTCATGTGGCTTAGAAAATGCCTCTATCATATTAATGAACACAAAAGATGGAAATTCAGCTCGATGGTCCACAAACTCAAGACTCACAATCAGTGGTGAAGACACACAATGAAAAAGATGGCCATAGATGACCTTGGCATTAAGGCTAATGTTATTCCTCACAGTAGGGGAGAATCATTTTCCACTAAAAATTGTTCATTCAAAATGTTTGTTATTGACACAAAATTTTTTACCCAAGTTTGAGATAAAAATTCAATATATTTGAGTTGAAAACAAGCCTTTTGACTCCTCAAAATGGATGGACAGAATTTCAATATTGGATGATGAGTAATTATGACACCCTTTTTTTCGTTAATTTTCATTTTTTTATAATTAATTTTTTTTTAATTTTTTTTATTTTTAATGACACATCCACACAAAAGAGAAAATAGAAAAAAGGTTGTGGGAAATGTTGTAAAAAATGAGAGGGAGAGAGGAAGAAGAAGAAATAGAGAGAAGAAGAGAGGGAAGAGAGATCGAGGAGAGAGAGAGTTAGAGGGAAAGAGGTTCCCCCTGGTTTGGATTTGGTGGGTCGCCATTTCCATCTAGTGGTGGGTCAATGGAAGTCGATGTGGAACCTGAAGTGAATGGCCTCTCATGGTGATGCTTTAACCGGTTTCCATTTACTGTGAATGTTCTTTTTGAAGAAGGGTCTTGGACTTGCACTGCACCAAATGGGTAAACATTAGTAATAATAAAAGGTCCATCCTAACGAGAATTCAGCTTACCTGGGTGAAGTCGAAATCGAGAATTGAAGAGCATTACATTTTCACCTTCATGAAATACCTTTCGAAGAATGTGCTTGTCATGGAGTGACTTTGCCTTTTCTTTGTAGAGAATGGAGTTCTCATACGAATCGAGACGAAGCTCCTCCAATTCAGTCAACTGCAACAATCTTTCTTCACCAGATTTTTCACAATCAAAATTACAAGTTTTGACAGCCCAAAATGACTTTTGTTGGATTTCAACTGGTAAATGACAGGCTTTACCAAAAACTAGACTAAATAGAGACATCCCAATGGGTGTCTTATAGGCTGTTTGATAGGCCCAAAGTGCTTCACCAAGTCTATCGGGCCAGTCTTTTCTTGTGGGCTTAACAATTCTTTCAAGCACTCCTTTCACTTCTCTGTTAGAAAGTTTAGTCATTCCATTTGTTTGAGGGTGATATGCAGTGGATGTTTTATGTACAACCCCATTCTTTTTCAAAAGTGACTCTGTGGTTCTATTACAGAAATGAGTTCCTAAGTCACTTATCAAAGCACGTGGTGTTCCGAATCGATGGAAGATATGGGTTTTGAGGAACTCACTCACAGTTTGAGCATCATCTTTCCTAGTGGTTTTGGCCTCGACCCACCTAGAAACATAGTCAACAGTAAGGAGAATGTAGGATAATCCATTGGAAGGCGGAAAAGGTCCCATGAAATCGATTCCCCAAACATCGAAAATCTCACAGAAGATTAATGGATTTTGAGGCATTTCGTTTCTTTTGGAAATTGTGCCAAACTTTTGGCAAGTGGGACATGATTGACAGAACTCGTGTGAGTCCTTGAAGAGTGAAGGCCAAAAGAATCCAGAATCTAGGACCTTTCGAGAAGTCCTTTGTGGTCCAAAGTGGCCACCTCCAGGCATTGAGTGGCAGAATTCCAAGATGGAGGATTGTTCAGTTTCCTCAACACATCTCCTAAGTACCATGTCAGCCCCAGTTTTCCAAAGTTTATTATCTTCCCAAAAATAATGCTTTGAATCACTTTTCATCTTTTCTTTTTGTTATTTTGAAAAATATTCAGGGAAAACACCGGAAACCAAGTAATTGACAATTGGGGAATACCATGGTAACTTTGGAGTGAGAGATGATAGGTGTTCAGTTGGAAATTCAGGATCAATTATTTTAGGATGAGAAGAATTAGAAATTCTGCTCAGGTGGTCAGCCACAGGGTTTTCTTTTACAGGTTTATCTTTTATCACAAGGTCAAACTCTTGGAGCATTAAAATCCATCTTATTAGCCTTGGTTTGGAATAACTTTTCTTAAGTAAGAACTTTAATGCTGAGTGGTCCGTGAAGATGATGATTTTGGCACCTAAGAGATAGGTCTGGAATTTATCCAAGGCAAAAACCACAGCTAAAAGTTCTTTTTCAGTCACAGTGTAGTGTTATTGAGTTTCATCCAATGTTTTTGAGGCATAAAAGATGACATGAGGAATGTTTTCTCTTCTTTGACCAAGAACAGCCCCAATGGCCCTATCAGAAGCATCACAAATCAATTCAAATGGTAAGGACCAATCTGGGGGTTGGATTATTGGAGCAGATGTGAGAGAAGATTTGAGTTCAATGAAGGCTCTCTTGCAAGCCTCATCAAAATTGAATGTGACATCATTTTGAAGTAAACGAGTGAGTGGGAGGGAAATCTTGCTGAAGTTCTGAATGAATCGCCGATAGAAACCGGCATGACCAAGGAAGGACCAAATTTCTCGAACTGATTTGGGTTCAGGAAGTGATTGGATCACCTCAATTTTGGCTGGATCAACTTGGATACCCACTTGAGAAATTATGTTCCCTAGAACAATCCCATTTGAAACCATGAAGTGACATTTTTCAAAATTCAGCACAAGGTTGCACTTGACACACTTTTGAAGGACCAAAGAGAGTGAATGTAAGCAAGATTCAAATGACTCTCCATAAATGGTAAAGTCATCCATGAAGACCTCAATGTAATTCTCAATGAATTCAGAAAAGATACTCATCATACACCGCTGGAATGTTGCAGGAGCATTACAAAGGCCAAAAGGCATTCGCCTATAGGCATAGGTTCCAAAGGGGCAAGTGAATGTGGTCTTTTCTTGGTCTTGAGGTGCGATTGGAATTTGGAAGTAGCCAGTGTAACCATCAAGAAATCAATAGTGTGACTTTCCGGCCAATATCTCAAGCATTTGGTCAAGGAAAGGAAGTGGGTAGTGATCTTTTCGTGTTTCAACATTCAATTTGCGATAATCGATGCACACACGCCATTTTTTTTCACTCGAGTTGTGACCGCTTCTCCATGTTCATTTGTGACAACTGTTATCCCGCCCTTGTTAGGAACGACTTGAATTGGACTAACCCATTCACTATCAGAAATTGGGTAGATAATACCAGCTTGAAGAAGCTTGGTAATCTCTTCCCTAACTACCTCAAGTATGAGTGGATTGAGTCTTCTTTGAGGTTGCCTAATTGGTTTGGATGATTCCTCTATATGGATGTGATGCATGCAAAGGGCAGGGTTGATTCCTGTAATATCCTCTAGGGTCCAACCTAAGGCATTTTTGTTTTCCTCTAACACTTGAACAGGTTGGGACTCCTCAGTTTCAGAAAGTGAAGCAGAGATAATGACAGGGTAGGAGGGATCATGGAAAATGAATGCATACTTGAGGTGTGAAGGAAGTGGTTTTAGATCAGTTTCAGCCTTGATTTGAGAGCTAGACAAGTTAGGAGCAGGAGAAGGGATTCCATATGGGTTTGGATCATTTTCCTCAACACTGTCCAATGTGGAGCAGTAGAGATCAGAGTTGATATGGGATTCAAGAGAGTTTTCAAGTTCCTCTAGATTGATGGAGTCTATGAATGAGAGGTCCACATCAACTTCACCATTTATGACTTTGTTAATCATGGTGCAGATTTCGCAAGATCCTTTATCATTAGGACATAAATAACATGGTGGATTGGGGTTCGATTGAATCTTATAAGTGTCCTCAAAAGCATGGATTGAGAATGCAGAGTGATCCTCATATGGGTATCGTATGGCTTGGAAAATGATGAACTTGACCAGTTGGTCACCAAATTCCATGGATAAGATGCCTGAATAGACATCAATCTTGGTTCTCGCAGTCATGAGGAATGGTCTTCCTAGAATTAGGGGAGATCGAGAAGAGGTCGTCTCACCTTCCAAGTCAAGGACATAGAAATCAGCTGGGAAGATAAGATCATTGACCCGAACAAGAACATCCTCAATTATCCCCTCAGGACTGGTAGTGCTTCGATTGGCTAATTGAATGACAACACCCGTTGGGTGAAAGGGACCTAGACCAAGGTTGGAGAAAATGGATTTGGGCATGACATTTATTGAGGCTCCAAGGTCTATGAGTGCATCATCAAAGTTGGAACTCCCTATTTGACATGGAACCGTGAAGGTCCCTGGATCTTTGCACTTCATGGGAATGGGCTGTTGGGTTGAAACATTTTCAATGTTCCTAAGTTTCCTATTATGGGTGCACAATTCCTTAAGAAACATGGCATACTTAGGGATTTGTTTGATGGCATCTAAGAGGGGGATGTTCACTTAAACACGTCTAAACATGTCAAGCATTTCAGGATCAGGTTCAAAGGACTTCTTAGGCTTGGAGATGGCTTGAGGAAAAGGAATTGGGTTCCTTATAGGAATGGAAGGAGGTGAAGGAGTGGATTCAAGTTCCTTTTCCATCTTTTTGTTCTTTTCATTTTCTATATCAACATCGAAAGGGGAGGTAGAGCAATCAGCATGGGGCATAGCAATTTTCATTCCCGATCTAAGTGCAATTGCACTTACATTACCCTTAGGGTTGGGTAATGGTTGAGATGGGAGTTGGGATGAATTGGATGGTTGTTGCTGGCTAAGGTGGGATGCAAGTTGACCTATTTGGGTTTCAATGTTCTTGAGTCTAGAACGGGTGAAGGAAGCAAGATCCTCTACAGCACTTTCCCATGGTTGTTTAGAAGAAGAGGCTTGTCCCAAATTGGGTTTTCCTTGATTTTGGTTCTTGGGAAAGCGATTGTATTGGGTGGGGAATTGGGAAGGCTCGTTAGGATAGTGGAATCCAGGAGAAGGATTGTTCCTTTGGGGTTGAGGAACAAAAGGATAAGGTTGATGGATGTTACCACCACTTTGACCATATTGGATCTGGTTTGCATTTTGATGAGGGAACTGAGGAGGATGAGAAATGGGATTACCATACCTCAGAGGTGGGTTAAAGGTAGAAGAGAAGGGCTCAGAGTGGGGTTGGTTGAAGTTTCTAACAAACTGACCTGATTATTGAGGGTTGAAGTTTTGCTGAGCATATGCCGCATTGAGCTCCATTGGACTAGATGAATCAGATGGATCATCTTGAAGTTGTGGACATGTGTCAGTCGGATGAGATGGAGAGTTGCAGATTCCATAATTCTTGATAGGTCCAGGGAATAGTGACTGTGGAGAAGATGAGGTTGGGGCTTTGGTAGCCACCGCTAGTTGACGCACAAGACCTGTAAGTTCACTCATCCACTCAGTCATCTTGTTGGGCTCTATGGATTGATTCTCTTGGGCTTGTTTCACTTGAGCATGTTCTCGATTATGGAATTGCTGCGTGTTTGCAGCCATGTTGCTTATGAGTTCTCGTGCAGCTGCAGGAGTTTTGTCAACAAGAGCACCGCCACTTGCGGCATCAATGAGAGTTCGCTCCATAGCCAATAACCCCTCATAGAAGTATTGGATCAGGAGTTGGTCAGGGATTTGATGGTGTGGACAAGTTTCCACAAGATTTTTAAACCTCTCCCAATACTCATGGAGTGATTAATTAGGGAATTGACGGATTCCACTTATTTCCTTTCGGATAGAAGCTGTTCGGGAAGTGGGAATGAACTTCTCAAGGAAAAGTCTCTTCATGTCAACCCATGAGTTTATGGAACCATGTGGGAGGTAGTAGAGCCAAGACTTGGCAGAATCCTCTAGGAAAAAGGGGAAAGCTCTAAGATTGATTTGTTCTTCAGAAACCCCTTGAGGCTTCATGGTAGAGCATACTACTTGGAACTCTTTAAGGTGAAGATGTGGATCCTCACCGGCTAGCCCGTGAAAATGAGGGAGAAGATGAATCAAACCCGATTTGAGTTCGAAGTTAGCTTCAATGTTTGGATATTGAATACCAAGAGGTTGGTAATTCATATCAGGGGTAGCAAGTTCTTTCAATGTTTGTTCCCTAGGATTGGCCATATCTAATTCAATTGGTAGGGCAATGATTGGTTCTTGGGTGATTTGGTTATCCCTAATGGTCCTCCTAAGTCGACGAAGAGTTCTATCAATTTCAGGGTCAAACAAATCTGAGGGATTATTTGGGAGGCTGCGGGGCATTCAGAGAGATTTATAAATGATGAGGAAGATGGGTTTTCCTTTGTATTTTTTTCATTTTATGATTTTTAAGAGGAAGACGGGTTTTTCTTTGTGTTTTTTTTCAATTTTATTCAAAAATTTTGATTTTTTTTTGGTTTCTTTTTAAAATAACTAGAAACTAATGACTACTTAAAGCACCATCCCCAGAAATGGCGCCATTTGAAACGCACGTCCGATTGTCACCTATCGACCGGTCAAAATTCCGGTGCTCTACTAATGTGTATAGCAGCACACGGGTTGAATCCTCGGTGATGGTACTTCATAATAGTCGATTGTTTTTAGTTGATTGTATTTTGATTGGGGGGGTTTGTTTGCAGAGATTAATTGAAATGTTTAATGAATGATGTTTAATTTAACAAGTTGATAAAGATTGGGGTGAGTTCATCATTAGGTTAGTTAAGCTTGGGATATCCTTGAGCTTTGCTTTATATTGCATTTAAATTAACACCCATGTCACAAGATGATGTTGATTAGAATTCCTAAGTGTTAAGGATTTAATCCAAGCCTTAAATTAACTTAGGGTTCTAATCTTGATCAAATATTGTTTATGGTAGTGTATTTATGGTTCCAATAATCCATGGAAACCACACGTTAAACAAATCAAGTCATTAATCCATGACATGCTAAGTCCAACATACGCAATGTTAATTCAAGTAATACTCATCGAGCAAAAGCTCTCAATCACTTAACATACATAAATTAAAACTCACCCCAATGAGAAATTTACTCAGAAATTATGATGTTTATTAGTCTGGTAATATATTTTTATGGTGATGAATTATAAAGAGAAGAAAAAGAAAGGGACAAGATAAGAGTAGTGTGCCGAACACACACACGAAATATTTTGAGAATCAAAAATGGAATTTTGATTGAATGAGGAAGCAAGATAAGGTACTGTAATTTAAAATTATTCAAACTATTTTGAGACCATGAATATTATACTACATAAGGTGGAAGAGAATAAGAGATATTGAAGAAGAAACATTCATTAAAACATAATTACAAAATAAAGGACATACAAAATTACAAATATGAAGAACAAAAAAGTAAATGAAAACAAAGAGAGAAGGAAAGGTCTCTCAAGTGAAAAAGTGAGTATAGAAGGTCCTCCCAAGACTTTGGAAAAGCTTTGGTCGTGCCAATATGATCTCCTCTCTTCTGAAATGCCAACCCTTCTCAAGGAGAGAAGGGGAGAGTATTTATAGCCCAAGGAGTGGACTGTTTTCATTCTCAGTCTGTCCCTCCACTTGTATCGCCAATTTGGATATACAGACAGCCGAATATTCGAATATCTATTTCTTCAAAGTTTTAGAAAAAATGTTGGCCAACTACTCTCAAAATTTTGAGTCATTTGGACTTAAGGATAAAAAGTTATGGCCGGTTGATTAAACAAAGTTAAACTGTCCATTTCAATCCAGTCTTTTTGAAGTCCATAATGTGAAAGGGTTTTTGAATATGAAGATGCCTTCAAATCCGAATGGTTTCTTCGACAAAGTCGGCCGACTATATCTCCTCTTTCACACTGAAAATTCTCAGCTCGATTTGATTCTTACATCAGGAGATATGTCATGATACTATACTGATTTTAATTCTCGGCCAGAATGGTGGTCTGGACTTCAAAGATTTATTTGGGCCCCTTGTACTTGGATTTCGGACTTGAAATTTTTATCCAAGATGACATGTAGTGTCCCCCGAATTATGGTGGAGATTTAATGTTTTTGGACTTCTGGATTGAGCCCAGTAAATCAATCTTCAAGGCTGGTCCAGTTTGTTCACAGATTCTTTGGTCTTGTTTGTGAGGACCATATGACCCTTCAAATGGAAAAATTGGATCATGGTTCCTTCTAATGAAATGTTTTATATTGAAAGGAAAATCCTAAAAAACAAGAAACACACAATTTGGATCAGTATAGTGACCGTTATTATTAAAACATTAAACTGACTCAATTGGACTACTTCTAAAAATGCTCAAATATTATACTTAATATTAAAACATTAATATTTCACACAAATTATGCACATTTCATATAAAATATGTAAAGGGGGAATATAATAAGTCATGAAAATATTAATAAAATCAACTCCCCCACACTTAGATTTGTGCATGTCCTCATGTGCAACAAATATAAAAACATGAAAAAATCATTTTCACTCACCAACAAATATTAAAATTTTGTTTTCTCCAATCAGAGGAGGTTTAGACTATTTCCCTCATCCATATTGAATTCCATCACAAATTTGGTTCACAATAATGCATCAGAAACAATTCATTTTTTCATGTTCAAGGTTTGAATTGGAAAATGTAGGCACTCAAAACTTACTCCTCTCAAGATGATAAAAATGTATTTTAGGAGGCTCACTCATTCACCAACAAAAAGTGAAAATCAAGAGTTTGTAAGAGCTCTCAGCTTCCATTCCCAAATATAATGTGTACAAGAATCAAGAGGTATTTAAGGGTTTTTTCAGTGGCTATGGGACGGTAGGTATATAATTTCCAAAGGAAAAGAGGGGTTAAAAACACCAACATGGAAAAATCAATGCACATTTTTTTTGAAATTTGATTTGAAAGGAAATAGAAACACATATTTACAAGGGCATGAATGTGTGATGAATGAAAAGTGAGGGAGATAGAAAATGGAATAGTGTGAGATGATGGAATATGTACAACATGGAAGACTTCCATTAATGACACAATAGAAGATGATTCTAGTGTTCTTTTTTTTCTCTTTTTGCTCTTTTTTTTTCGAAAGTTGTGCTTGAAACAAGTCTCACAGTCATCTCCCAACCCATGCTTGATCTCCTCATGGAACTAATTCTAGTAGTTATAACATGATCAATGGTTGATGATGAATTATTTTTGACCCACCCAAGACACAACCCATTCCATTTTTTTATTTTTATTTTTTTTCATTTTTTTTAATATAATTTTTTTTCATTTTTTTGAACACTTTTCAATGACTTTTGTACAAATAACAATTACACATATACACCCCAAAGATCAAAGAATTAAAACCTCTCCCCCACACTTGAATGGATGTTTTCCCTCAAGCATATGATGACACATTGGAAATCAATGAAAGTACGCCCAAAAATGAAGTCCATTCCCCCCACACTTAAATTTCAATAAATTGTACAATGAAAATCCATGAAGATGTTGGGTGGGACAAGGTATTAGGCTTGTAATGTGGCTATCAAAAGAAAGGCTTTCATAGGCTCAAAGGGGCTTTCAAAAGTAGGATCAATGTAAGGGTAACAGGAGTCTATTTGGCTATTCTGATTCTCATGTGGCTTAGAAAATGCCTCTATCATATTAATGCACACAAAAGATGGAAATTCAGCTCGAAGGTCCACAAACTCAAGACTCACAATCAGTGGTGAAGACACACAATGAAAAAGATGGCCATATATGACCTTGGCATGAAGGATAATGTTATTCCTCACAGTATGGGAGAATCATTTTCCACCAAAAATTGTTCATTCAAAATGTTTGTTGTTGACACAAAATTGTTTACCGAAGTTTGAGATAAAAATTCAATATATTTGAGTTGAAAACAAGCCTTTTGACTCCTCAAAATGGTTGGAAAGAATTTCAATATTGGATGATGAGTAATTATGACACCCCTATTTTTTGTTAATTTTCATTTTTTTATAATTAATTTTTTTTAATTTTTTTTTATTTTTAATGACACATCCACACAAAAGAGAAAATAGAAAAAAGGTTGTGGGAAATGTTGTAAAAAAATGAGGGGGAGAGAGGAAGAAGAAGAAATAGAGATAAGAATAGAGGGAAGAGAGATTGAGGAGAGAGAGAGTTAAAGGGAAAGAGGTGCCCCCTGGTTTGGATTTGGTGGGTCGCCATTTCCATCTAGTGGTGGGTCAATGGAAGTCGATTTGGAACCTAAAGTGAATGGCCTCTCATGGTGATGCTTTAACCGGTGTCCATTTACCGTGAATGTTCTTTTTGAAGAAGGGTCTTGGACTTTCACTGCACCAAATGGGTAAACATTAGTAATAATAAAAGGTCCATCCCAACGAGAATTCAGCTTACCTGGGTGAAGTCGAAATCGAGAATTGAAGAGCATTACCTTTTCACCTTCATGAAATACCTTTCGAAGAATGTGCTTGTCATGGAGTGACTTTACCTTTTCTTTGTAGAGAATGGAGTTCTCATACGAATCAAGACGAATCTCCTCCAATTCAGTCAACTGCAACAATCTTTCTTCACCAGATTTTTCACAATCAAAATTACAAGTTTTGACAGCCCAAAATGACTTATGTTGGATTTCAACTGGTAAATGACAGGCTTTACCAAAAACTAACCTAAATAGAGACATCCCAATGGGTGTCTTATAGGATATTTGATAGGCCCAAAGTGCTTCACCAAGTCTATCGGGCCAGTCTTTTCTTGTGGGCTTAACAATTCTTTCAAGCACTCTTTTCACTTATCTGTTAGAAAGTTCAGCCATTCCATTTGTTTGAGGGTGATATGCAGTGGATGTTTTATGTACAACCCCATTCTTTTTCAAAAGTGACTCCATGGTTCTATTACAGAAATGAGTTCCTAAGTCACTTATCAAAGCACGTGGTGTTGCGAATCGATGGAAGATATGGGTTTTGAGGAACTAACTCACAGTTTGAGCATCATCTTTCCTAGTGGGTTTGGCCTCGACCCACCTAGAAACATAGTCAACAGCAAGGAGAATGTAGGATAATCCATTGGAAGGGGGAAAATATCCCATGAAATCGATTCTCCAAACATCGAAAAGCTCACAGAAGATTAATGGATTTTGAGGCATTTCGTTTCTTTTGGAAATTGTGCCAAACTTTTGGCAAGTGGGACATGATTGACTGAACTCGTGTGAGTCCTTGAAGAGTGAAGGCCAAAAGAATCCAAAATCTAGGACCTTTAGAGAAGTCCTTTGTGGTCCAAAGTGTCCACCTCCAGGCATTGAGTGGCAGAATTCCAAGATGGAGGATTGTTCAGTTTCATCAACACATCTCTTAATTACCATGTCAGCCCCAGTTTTCCAAAGTATATTATCTTCCCAAAAATAATGATTTGAATCACTTTTCATCTTTTCTTTTTGTTATTTTGTAAAATATTCAGGGAAAACATCGGAAACCAAGTAATTGACAATTGGGGCATACCATGGTAACTTTGGAGTGAGATATGAGAGGTGTTCAGTTGGAAATTCAGGATCAATTATTTCAGAATGAGAAGAATTAGAAATTCTGCTCAGGTGGTCAGCCACAGGTTTTTCTTTTCCAGGTTTATCTTTTATCACAAGTTCAGACTCTTGGAGCATTAAAATCCATCTTATTAGCCTTGGTTTGGAATTACTTTTCTTAAGTAAGAACTTTAATGCTGAGTGGTCCATGAAGATGATGATTTTGGAACCTAAGAGATAGGGCTGGAATTTATCCAAGGCAAAAACCACAGCTAAAAGTTCTTTTTTAGTCACAGTGTAGTGTGATTGAGTTTCATCCAATGATTTTGAGGCATAAAAGATGACATGAGGAATGTTTTCTCTTCATTGACCAAGAACAGCCCCAATGGCCCTATCAGAAGCATCACACATCAATTCAAATGGTAAGGACCAATCTGGGGGTTGGATTATTAGAGCAGATGTGAGAGAATATTTGAGTTCAGTGAAGGCTCTCTTGTAAGCCTCATCAAAATTGAATGTGACATCATTTTGAAGTAAATGAGTGAGTGGGAGGGAAATCTTGCTGAAGTTCTGAATGAATCACCGATAGAAACCGGCATGACCAAGGAAGGAACGAATGTCTCAAACTGATTTGGGTTCAGGAAGTGATTGGATCACCTCAATTTTGGCTGGATCAACTTGGATACCCTCTTGAGAAATTATGTACCCTAGAACAATCCCATTTGAAACCATGAAGTGACATTTTTCAAAATTCAGCACAAGGTTGCACTTGACACACTTTTGAAAGACCAAAGAGAGTGAATGTAAGCAAGATTCAAATGACTCACCATAAATGGTAAAGTCATCCATGAAGACCTCTATGCAAATCTCAATGAATTCAGAAAAGATACTCATCATACACCGCTGGAATGTTGCAGGAGCATTACAAAGGCCAAAAGGCATTCTCCTATAGGCATAGGGTCCAAAGGGGCAAGTGAATGTGGTCTTTTCTTGGTCTTGAGGTGCGATTGGAATTTGGAAGTAGCCGGTGTAACCATCAAGAAAGCAATAGTGCGACTTTCCGGCCAATCTCTCAAGCATTTGGTCAAGGAAAGGAAGTGGGTAGTGATCTTTTCATGTTTCAACATTCAATTTGCGATAATCGATGCACACACGCCATTTGTTTTTCACTCGAGTTGTGACCGCTTCTCCATGTTCATTAGTGACAACTGTTATCCCGCCCTTCTTAGGAACGACTTGAATTGGAATAACCCATTCACTATCAGAAATTGGGTAGATACTACTAGCTTGAAGAAGCTTGGTAATCTCTTCCCTAACTACCTCAAGTATGAGTGGATTGAGTCTTCTTTGAGGTTGCCTAATTGGTTTGGATGATTCCTCTAGATGGATGTGATGCATGCAAAGGGCAGGGTTGATTCCTGGAATATCCTCTAGGGTCCAACCTAAGGCATTTTTGATTTCCTCTAACACTTGAACAAGTTGGGACTCCTCAGTTTCAGAAAGGGAAGCAGAGATAATGACAGGGTAGGAGGGATCATGGAAAAGGAATGCATACTTGATGTGTGAAGGAAGTGATTTTAGATCAGTTTCAGCCTTGATTTGATAGCTAGACAAGTTAGGAGCAGGAGAAGGGATTCCAGATGGGTTTGGATCATTTTCCTCAACACTGTCCAAGGAGGAGCAGTAGAGATCAGAGTTGATGTGGGATTCAAGAGTGTATTCAAGTTCCTCTAGATTGATGGAGTCTATGAATGAGAGGTCCACATCAACTTCACCATTTATGACTTTTTTAATCATGGTGCAGATTTCACAAGATCCTTTATCATTAGGACATGAAGAACATGGTGGATTGGGGTTCGATTGAATCTTAGAAGTGTCCTCAAAAGCATGGATTGAGAATGCAGAGTGATCCTCAGATGGGTATCGCATGGCTTGGAAAATGTTGAACTTGACCAGTTGGTCACCGAATTCCATGGATAAGATTCCTGAATGGACATCAATCTTGGTTCTCGCATTCATGAAGAATGGTCTTCCTAGAATTAGGGGAGATCGAGAAGAGGTCATCTCACCTTCAATGTCAAGGACATAGAAATCAGCTGGGAAGATAAGATCATTGACCCGAACAAGAACATCCTCAATTATCCCCTCAGGACTGGTAGTGCTTAGATTAGCAAATTGAATGACAACACCCGTTGGGTTCAAGGGACCTAGACCAAGGTTGGAGAAAATGGATTTGGGCATGACATTTATTGAGGCTCCAAGGTCTATGAGTGCATCATCAAAGTTGGAACTCCCTATTTGACATGGAACCGTGAAGGTCCCTTGATCTTTGCACTTCATGGGAATGTACTGTTGGGTTGAAACATTTTCAATGTTCCTAAGTTGCCTCTTATGGGTGCACAATTCCTTAAGAAACTTGGCATACTTAGGGATTTGTTTGATGGAATCTAAGAGGGGGATGTTCACTTCAACACGTCTAAACATGTCAAGCATTTCAGGATCAGGTTCAAAGGACTTCTTAGGCTTGGAGATGGCTTGAGGAAAAGGAATTGGGTTCCTTAGAGGAATGGAAGGAGGTGAAGGAGTGGATTCAAGTTCCATTTCTATCTTTTTGTTCTTTTCATTTTCTATATCAACATCGAAAGGGGAGGTAGAGCATTCAGCATGGGGCATAGCAATTTGCTTTCTCGATCTAAGTGCAATTGCACTTACAATACCCTTAGGGTTGGGTAATGGTTGAGCTGGGAGTTGGGATGAATTGGATGGTTGTTGCTGGCTAAGGTGGGATGCATGTTGAAGTTGTGGACATGTGTCAGTCGGATGAGATGGAGAGTTGCAGATTCCATAATTCTTGATAGGTCCAGGGAATAGTGACTATGGAGAAGATGAGGTTGGGGCTTTGGTAGCCACCGCTAGTTGACGCACAAGACCTGTAAGTTCACTCATCCACTCAATCATCTTGTTGGGCTCTATGGATTGATTCTCTTGGGCTTGTTTCACTTGAGCATGTGCTCGAGTATGGAATTTCTGCGTGTTTGCAGCCATGTTTCTTATGTGTTCTCGTGCAGCTGCAGGAGTTTTGTCAACAAGAGAACCGCCACTTGCGGCATCAATGAGAGTTCGCTCCATAGCCAATAACCCCTCATAGAAGTATTGGATCAGGAGTTGGTCAGGGATTTGATGGTGTGGACAAGTTTCCACAAGCTTTTTGAACCTCTCACAATACTCATAGAGTGATTCATTAGGGAATTGACGGATGCCACTTATTTCCTTTCAGATAGAAGCTGTTCGGGAAGCGGGAAAGAACTTCTCAAGGAAAAGTCTCTTCATGTCAACCCATGAGTTTATGGAACCAGGTGGGAGGTAGTAGAGCCAAGACTTGGCAGAATCCTCTAGGGAAAAGGGGAAAGCTCTAAGCTTGATTTGTTCTTCAGAAACCCCTTGAGGCTTCATGGTAGAGCATACTACTTGGAACTATTTAAGGTAAAGATGTGTATCCTCACCGGCTAGCCCGTGAAAATGAGGGAGAAGATGAATCAAACCCGATTTGAGTTCGAAGTCAGCTTCAATGTTTGGATATTGAATACCAAGAGGTTGGTAATTCATATCAGAGGTAGCAAGTTCTTTCAATGTTTGTTCCCTAGGATTGGCCATATTTAATTCAATTGGTAGGGCAATGATTGGTTCTTGGGTGATTTGGTTATCCCTAATGGTCCTCCTAAGTCGACGAAGAGTTATATCAATTTCAGGGTCAAACAAATCCGAGGGATTGTTTGGGAGGCTATGGGGAATTCAAAGATATTTAGAGAGGATGAGGAAGATGGGTTTTCCTTTGTATTTTTTTCATTTTATGATTTTTAAGAGGAAGACGAGTTTTTTCTTTGTGTTTTTTTTTCAATTTTTTTCAAAATTTTTTATTTTTTTGGTTTTTTTTACAATAACCAGAAACTAATGACTACTTAAAGCACCATCCCCGGCAACAGCGCCATTTGAAATGCATGACCGATTTTCGCCTATCGACCGGTCAAAATTCTAGTGCTCTGCTAATGTGTATAGCAGCACTCGGGTCGAATCCTTGGCGATGGTACTTGGTAATAGTCGATTGTTTTTAGTTGATTGTATTTTGATTGGGGGGGTTTGTTTGCAGAGCTTAATTGAAATGTTTAATGAATGATGTTTAATTTAAATTTTTTTTAAAGATTGGGGTGAGTTCATCATTAGGTTAGTTAAGCTTGTGATATCCTTGATCTTTGCTTTATATTGCATTTAAATTAACACCCATGTCACAAGATGATGTTGATTAGAATTCCTAAGTGTTAAGGCATTAATCCATGCCTTAAATTAACTTAGGGTTCTAATATTGATCAAATATTTTTTGTGGTAGTGTATTTATGGTTCCAATAATCCATGGAAACCACATGTTAAACAAATCAAGTCATTAATCCATGACATGCTAAGTCCAACATACACAACGTTAATTCAACGAATACTCATCGAGCAAAATCTCTCAATTGCTTAACATACCTAAATTAAAACTCACCCCAATGAGAAATTTACTCAGACATTATGATGTTTATTAATCTGTTAATATATTTTTATGGTGATGAATTATAAAGAGAATAAAAAGAAAGGGACAAGATAAGAGTAGTGTGCCAAACACACACACGAAATATTTTGAGAATCAAAAATGGAATTTCGATTGAATGAGGAAGCAAGATAAGGTACTATAATTTAAAATGATTCAAACTATTTTAAGACCATGAATATTATAATACAGAAGGTGGAGGAGAATAAGAGATATTGAAGAAGAAACTTTCATTAAAACAGAATTACAAAATAAAGGACTTACAAAATTACAAAAATGAAGAACACAAAAGTAAGTGAAAACAAAGAGAGGAGGAAAGGTCTCTCAAGTGAAACCATGAGTATGGCAGGTCCTCCCAAGCCTTTGGAAAATCTTTGGTCGTTCCAATATGATCTCCTCTCTTATGAAATGCCAACCCTTCTCAAGGAGAGAAGGGGAGAGTATTTATAGCCCAAGGAGTGGACTGTTTGCATTCTCAATCTGTCTCTCCACTTGTATCGCTAATTTGGCTATTCAGACAGCAGAATCTTCAAATATCTCTTTTTTCAAAGTTGTAGAAAATAAAGTTGGCCGACTACGCCCAAAAGTTGGAGTCATTTGGACTTAAGGATAAAAAGTTATGGCCGGTTTATTAAACAAAGATAAATTATCCATTTCAATCCAGTCTTTTTGAAGTCCATAATGTGAAAGGGTTTTTGAATATGAAGAGGCCTTCAAATACGAATGGTTTCTTCAACAAAGTCGGCCGCCTATATCTCGTCTTTCACACTGAAAGATCTCAGCTCGATTTTATGCTTACATTAGGAGATATGTGATGCATACTATACTGATTTTAATTTCGGCCAGAATGGTGGGCTGGACTTCAATGATTTATTTGGGCCCCTTGTACTTGGATTTGGGACTTGAAATTTTTATCCAAGATGACATGTAGTGTCCCCCGAATTATGGTGGAGAGTTAATGTTTTTGGACTTCTGTATTGAGCCCAGTAAATCAATCTTCAAGGCTGGTCCAGTTTGTTCACAGATTCTTTGGTCTTGTTTGTGAGGACCATATGACCCTTAAAATGGCATAATTGGATCATGGTTCCTTCTAATGAAATGTTGTATATTGAAAGGAGAATCCTAAAAAACAAGAACCATACCATTTAGATCATTATAGTGGCAGTTATTATTAAAACATTAAACTGACTCAATTGGAATACTTCTAAAAATGCTCAAATATTATACCTAATATTAAAACATTAATATTTCACAAAAATTATGCACATTTCATATAAAATATGTAAAGGGGGAATATAATAAGTCATGAAAATATTAATAACATCACCTAGGCCCCTGAATCACTCATGTCGACACCCTTGACTCACCAATGCTGACACTCATGAATTACAGATGTCTATGCTATGGACTCACTAATGCTGCCACTCCTGACTCACCAATGCAATGACATCTTGATGCAATGACATGACGACACACTAACAAGCCGATACACTGATAGCTGACACTTATTCCCGGAGTTACTGATGAAAAAACTGCAAGTTTGAAATTCATGAAATTCATGACTTTATAATTCATGTCACTATGTGATTCATAAAATTAATCTTCCTCAAAATTTGATCCTATTAAATAAGAGGTACATTAATCAAGAAATTTATCATTTGGTTTACCACTATGAGCACCTTTTTTTATGGTGCCTCCTATTTCACTCTTACAATCTTCTTTAACTTATTAGAATCTATCAATTTAATATTTATTAATTTATTGGATATACCCCTCATTACAATTGTCACATGACTAAAAACACATTCTTTCATCAAAGATGATTATTTAAACATATGATTTTTATAGATCATATATTCAATAAGCCTAATGATCTCTCAACAGTACACAAAGTTATAATACAGAATAATAAAATTCTAAATGATCGATATATAAGGGAATTCACTTCTTGATACCATTTAATATTCCTATTACAACCAAGTAGACGCACCTATAAGGGGGGCATGAATGAATTGGTGACCAATTTTATCAAGAAACAAAATTATATTTTTTCTTAAAATATATTTTTATGTTAAGATATGTTACTTGTTAGAATAAAATTGAATATATTTTTATTTTACTATTAAAAAAACCAGTTTTTAGTGAATATGTGGAAAGTTAATGCAGCACAAGAATTTTTACAAGGCGTTCCCTATTGTGGTTAACCTTTTCCTTACAGTTACATATCCAATTGTATACTAGAATCTCCACTGTAATTTAGTCACCAATTATAATGGGTAGTTACGGTTCAACCTAAAAAATATATTCGTAATATTATAAAAATGCTTCCACCAAATTACATTGGTGAAAATATTCCACTCAATGATATGAAAAATGGGGCTTTATACTGCTTATAATGTAATTATCTCCCACTAGTTCATTTCTTTCTCCTTCCTACAAAATTAGGTAACAATATATCTGTGGATGTAATGGCACTAAAAATTATTTTTTTCATTCTTAGATGATATAGTTTTCAACTATCAAAATATCTTTATTTGGAACACTTTAAGCACATCAACTAAAACTCTGTAACTTTCAATTTGTCATGGAATCTTTATATGGCTTCATGGACTCATTTTTTCAAGACCAAATAGGTTAAACTAGATCAACAAAGGGATTTTTATTATTTTTCCTGAATGATATAAAATCTAGGGCATTAACCTTCCTATTCCTTGATGTCTTCAGTTCTATCAGCTAATCATAATTCGCTCACCCACAGATATTAGATGTAAAATAATTTTTCCTTTTTCCTCATATTCAATCTTCAAATTATCTCAAATTCATATATTTCTACATAAAATTGCATTTTATATTTTTAAAATAATATAAATTATATATTGGGAAAATAAAACAACCTCCCATGATTAGTTACCCTAATATAATACCCATTTTGGGATATAATAAATCTATGTTCAATGCTTTCTCTACTAAAGGATAATTATTAGAATAACCATAATTAATTTTTTAAATTTTGTAACATGGATAAATAAAATTTTCATTTATTACTCTATATTTATTTAATATTATTCTCAAAATAATCTAAGAAGTCTACAAAAAATTATTCATACCTGTATAGATATATACAACAATTCATATATATGCTGTGGAACTCCAATTGTATTTATAGATTCATGAAATCTAGAATTCAACATTTTTCTAATGTCTTAGGAAAATTATAATAAATCTATATTAGATCAACTAGAAAATTATAATATCATAAGATCAAAAAGATTACAACATGATATATAATACTTGATTCTTTTTTGGTTCATCATATGCATTATTATTGAAAATCTAATAATTTAATTTTTAACATCAAATAATACTTGTAGTGGATTTTTAATCTTTGACATCATTTAATTTATTACTAATGATCATTTTCTAATGATCAAATAATAGTTTCTATGTAAATATTTATATTATCTACACCACATCATTTCTTCATCATCTATATATATTTTTTAGAAGGAACTAAAAATTATAGAAAGTCCAATTTGAATTTTTATTTGATGTTACCGTTAAATGGATCGATATTAGCTCTTAGTTATTAATATTCTTAGATCAGAACTATTTATTATGTTTTTGATGTTAATACCATGAAAAAAAGATCAATAATCATCTAAAATAATTTTATCTTCCATGGATTCAAAATAAAATACATAATTATTCATCAAGAAGAACTTCCTAATTTTCTTTAGTGTTCATATCATACAATAGTTTGTTAAAAGTATTATGTTTTGGAAAAAGATTCTTCTTTGTGTCGTATAGTTAATAGTAGAACACTTATGTTCATTTCAAGATGTATTATTCTCTATCCTTTGATAACATTAAATATACCTCAAAGACATATATTGGGTATGGATGTTATATGATAAGGATTTATAGTAAAAAAAATAATTACATTATATTATGTTATATGATATAACACAATGCCTTATACATTACACAATGACTTATAATAGACTCATGAATTCCTAAAAATGGAAAGAAAGTAATATAATCTTGTGTAAAAGTTTTACATTTACGGATAAGCCATTTTTTTAAATGAAACCAAAGGTTTCCTAAAGGTAGTTACAAAACAAATACTAATTGATTATAGGTCTTCTTAAACCACTATAAATCATATCAAAACATATTTTAATAAGCAGTGGAATTATTATGAAAATTTTAAACTACTTTATACAAATTTCTACATTCTTACTGCATAAAAAATACATAAATAAGAGTATTTTAATGACCCACTTTACTGGCCCAGGTGTATCCTTCATGAATAAATAATGATCCATATCTTTTCAGATTTAGTATTAATCCTATGATTGAAATAGATAATGTAATATATAAAATTCTGATGGGTTCTCATATTTTAGATTTATTAATCCACTACTTGTAAACTGTATTGAAGGATCATCTTAGAAAGTAGTTTTCACTTACTTTGTGTGGATCATTTCTCCATCTCCCAAGATATGTCTTTGGTGATATTAAACTGAGAAAAATAATTGAAAAAATAAAATAAAAAATTATATATGTTAATAGAAATGGGTTAATTAATGTCCCATATATTGTTGATTGAGGTAACTTCTTTATTATTGGTTTCATCAAATTATTCTTAGTGATTGAAATATATATTTCACTCATTTTCATGTCAAAATTTATGAAAGCCAAAGGATTTATGAAGTGGTCATGTGAGAAATTTGTACATATATATTTTTCAAATTAGTTTCACTATTTAAATTATGAAAACTTATATGTATATTCGTGGAGGTACCCAACTATGGTTTTTATGAAACCCTACATATGCAATTGAGAATATGTGGACTTAGTTCTAACTGATAAATGAAAATGAAATAGTGTCTCATATCATAGAAATTATTGTTAATTTAATGCTTCATTTCATAGTATTTGTATTTTTACTGCCAAGTTCTAAATTGAAACTTCGTAACTACTTATTTTAGAATCCAATTTCATTTGGTATATTAGGAATTTTGGTTATTTTGTGGCCAAATAAACCTGGGATATATTTTAACTCACATTATTAATTTTGTCAATTTAGGATTTCTTAATTTTTATACATATCTTCGTCACTTTGTAAATTTTGGATACATTTATTCTTGTACAATTTATTCATAGTTTATATTTTTGTTAATGTAATAGAAATCAAACATTTGGATAGTTCATGAAATATTTCATTTTATAATCCTTGTAAAGTTTATTTGAATATAAAGGGTAAAATTGTTCCCATAGAGTAAGAATTAGTACCCTAGTGATGGTCCCATGCTCGGGGTGATCAAGAAAGAAACTCAAGATTTGTGCATGCTATTCTAAGTGACATGGAACATCAAACTCAGCAATTTTTTTATATAAACTCATTTCATCTGAACTCTTATTTCTTCTATTCAACATTATGAGAACTATTATTTAATTATTTTATCAAAGGTATGCATATATGCATTAAATAATTGATCTAATATTGGGTAGAGTTAGATAAATTTTCATTGGTGGATATTTGATCCCCATGATGTATGAGATGGAGTAACACAATAATTTCTCAATTCACATACATTAATATAACCCCCATTAATTTAAATTAAATATATTTTTGCTTCTGAAAGTGGTGTATTTTATAGCTTTATTCACATGAAATGGTGAACTAAAATAAACTGTCAAATACTATATAACTATTAAAAAGTAGTAATAAAATTTGTGGGTACAAATATATATAACTATGTTATGAAATATATGAAAAAAAATAAAGGCCATTATCAATTTCAAAGGGATCAAAAATTAAATGTTTATAGCTAAATAACTAATAATACTAATGATAAAACACTATTTTTTGAATATTTTATTGATAATAAATGATATAATTTCCTCACATTGTGATAAATATATTCATTTATGAAATACTTGGGATTATATCATTCATTTGAAAATTTGTCGAAAATTCCAATTTTACCCTTTTAAAATGTACTGTAGTATTTTTTTTAGATAAATAATTTCATATTTCTTATTTGAACTTAATATTTTGTAACAGTGTTCCTAACTTAATTTTATACAACTTTAATTCAAGAAACTAGAGCTAAAGAGTGCATTTGGATGGAGTAAATGGGCCATTAATCTAATGGTGGGATGGACTCGGCAGAATGGACATGTGTTCTATATTTGGGTCATATCTTCTTAATCCGGGCTTGGATTGAGCCCAACTTTTGAGTAAATATCTGGGACATGATTTAGCACAAATCATAATTATGGAAGGCCGAAAATTCAAGCGTTTTGGAGGTCAAATAGGTAGTGAAACATGGAATAAAATATTTTGCCGAGTTTTTCATTTCACACAAAAAAATTTGTGTAACCTTATCCCTCACGAACTCTATTTAAAGGGGGTTTTAACTCTTTGGGAGGTCTGGGCGAGGTATTGGGAAGGTGTGACCGAAAGGGTGTCTCTTGGGAGCCCCTCACAACTCTTGGAATAAGTAAGGATTTGTGAAAACCTCTCTTCCAAAAGGCACTCCTCTCCCACCTCCTCTTTGTATTTCTTTTCTTTCATGTTTGTTTCTTGAATTTTTATTCAAATAATCTTCTGTGTTCTTCCATTTTCTTCTTCTCTTAATCTTCTTAATTGGTTTGGAATCCAGAGTATAGATGAGATGGGTTCTACTCTTTCAATCCTTTGCTCATGCAAAACGTCTCCACGATGACTATACCGCCCATGGAAGAGTAGTTCTTCTTAGTAATAGATCAACCTCTATCCTTCTTAATTTAATTATTTTGAATAATTGAGATACTATAATTCACTTAATATGATACATGAATTGTGTTTTTAAATTGTAATAAACTATGTATGCAATTGAATAATTAACACAAAAACACGTGAGGTCTATATTTTGTGTAAATTGTGAGAGCGCGATCTTAATCGGTAATATAAGACCAAACAGGATAAATTTGTAGAGTTTAAATATAATCCCTAAACAAAATTCATCCTTATTTACAGAATAGATATGTTATCTAATTAACCACTAACCATAAGATAACCTTAGAACAACAATCAAAGCAGGGTTCTACGATTGAGTGTTCCGAAGCTAGCCCAAGGTTTAAGTAATTCCATCTTTGTAGTTAAGTTAACTCTTGTAGGGTCCAAGGGATAACAAATTAAAGGATCATAATTAAGTGGATATTGATTTAAATGATAATTATTAATAAGTAAATGAAGAGTTATAGTTAGATCGATTACGCCTTTTAAAATATTTTCTAAAAAACTATCTTCTTGTTGTGCCTTTTTAATCAAACTTCATTTCAAAATTAAAAACAAAAAATGAAATCTTCTCCCAGAAAAATTCTTCTAGATTTACAAACTATAAAATACCCCCATCCTTTTAATTAGTTTTTCAATTCTATTCTATTTGATTTTTTTTAGAACACCTCTTAAAAGTTGTTTGAATTCACTTCCTCCTTTGAGAGCTGACCTTGGTCAGCCACTCTGCTGCACCTAAGTACCCCAAAATCACACTAATCATTTGAGGGAACCCACAACAGTGCTCCTTCAAATTGGCATCGTTTCCAGGGTGGGAAGTATTTTACTCAAATCCGTCATTCTCAATCTACGGAAAGTGTTGATATTTACCTAACTGGGGAATTACTCAACTCTAGGAATTTTGAAATTGGAAACACTTCTAAGTCCAAATTAAAACAAGAACAAATGGATGAAAATAATGGAAATGAACTTAATAGAACCATTATAGAATTTGTTGCAACAGATATTAACTATCAACCAAACTGTATTTCATACCCAAACCTCGAATCAGACATTGAATTGGAATATGGATTAATTCACTTTCTTCCAAAGATTCATGGCTTATCTAGTGAGGATCCCAACAAACACCTTAAGGAATTTAATGTGGTTTTCTCAACCATAAAACCAAGAAATGTTTCTGAAGATCAAATTAAATTAAGAGAATTCCAATTCTCACTTGATGGAGCTCCAAAATATTGGATGTATTATTTACAACCTGAAGATGTAACATGTTGGAATGATTTGAAACGTCTTTTCTTGCAAAGATGTTTTCCTGAATCAAGGAGCACGTCCATTCGAAAGGAGATATCAGGGATCAAGAAAGCCCAAGGAGAGTCAGTGTATGAGTACTGGGAGCGACTCTAGAATTTGTACACAAGCTTTCCGCATCACCAAATCAGTGAGCAACTCCTCATCCAATACTTCTATGAAGGACTTTCACCCATGGAGAGGATCACGGTGGATGCTGAAGCTAGAGGAGAATTAGTGGACAAGACACCAGCAGCCGCCCGTGCATTGATCGACAAGATGGCACAAAACTCCCAAAAATTTGGTGATAGAGGCACACCACATATCAGTGGAGTACATCAGGTAAGTCCTTATTCTCTTGAAAGTCATTTGATTGATACAAAGTTGGGGGAATTGACCACTATGGTGAGGCCGATTACTTTGGCTCAAAAGACATCCCAACCCACTCCTTCAAGGACTTGTGGAATTTGCACTGAGACAAGCCACCCAATTGACTGTTGCCCCTAACTACAAGAAACATAAGATTGTGCAGCTATATTCCCTAGGAGACCATTTCGGAAACAACAACAACCGCATACCCAAAATAAGTATTACTCCTTTGAACCAACATTTAACCAAGGGTGGAAGGATCAATTAAGCATGAGGTATGGATCTGGACCACCACAAAGGCCACCCTTTCGACAAAACTTCCAGTAGCCTATGCCTTACCTATAGGGTTTCCAACAACCCCAAAAGATATTTGAAGCCCAAGCATCAGCAAGCCAGCAATAAGGGAATCCCCCACCCAAGGTAGATTCTAACACTGATGACCTTTTGAAGCAAATTATTCTTAATCAAAAGAATGAGCTGAAAAGCCATGGTTTAGAGCTGAGGGAGTTGAAGACTCAAATGAGCCATATTTCCACCGCCCTCCATGAACTTGTAAGTAAGAATTATGGAAATCTACCTTCCCAACCCACTCCAAATCCAAAGGGTAATGTTAGTGCCATCACATTGAGAAGTGGGAAGCAAATGAACAATACATCTGTACCTACCATTCCACTGGGATTCACGTCAACTCCCGAAAAGCCACATTCCATACCAAATGATGAGAAATCCAAGGAGAAAGATAAAGGTAAGAAAAAGATTGATGATGTTCCTCCTAAACACCTTCCTTTTCCAAACAGGGTTGTTCAAACCAAAAAGATAGCTGATGAAGCAATGAAAACGGAGGTTTTGGACACATTCAAGCGTGTAGAGATCAACATCCCTCTACTTGAAGCCATCAAACAAATCCTGAGGTATGCCAAATTCTTAAAAGAACTCTGCACCAATCGAAGAGGGCTCAAGGGAAATGAGAGGATCAATCTTGGAAGGAATGTGTCAGCACTCATTACACCAAATCTAGCAATGCCAACAAAGTGAAAGGATCTTGGGACATTCACCATCCCATGCACCATATGGGAGTTTCACTTTTCTGATTTACTTTGTGATTTAGGTGCTTCCATAAATGTGATGCCTCACTCTGTATTCTCTTCCTTAGAGGTTGGTTAGTTGAAGCTGGCAGGATTAGTGGTGAAGTTGGTGAATAGAGCTACGGCATATCCAGCTTGAGTCCTTAAGGATGTATTTGTCCTGGTAAGAGACATGATCTTTCCAGAAGACTTCTATGTGCTTAACATGGAGGATGATCAGGTAAGTTCTCATGCCCCCATTATCTTAGGTAGGCCCTTCCTCAAAACTGCAAAAACGGTCATAAATGTCAATGAGGGTACACTTTCCATGGAGTTTGGAGATGAAGTTGTGGTATTTAATGTCATGGAATCCATGAAGTACCCCTCAGAGGACCATTCTTCTTTTGTTATCTCCCATTTTGAACCACCAAATAAAAACTGCATAGAATTTGATTGTCCTATGCTTAGAGAGATTATGAGTATTGGTTTGAGTTTGATGTCTAAGAGAACTTCCACGAATGTTGCTGATACACAATCCTCTATTGGATTTGATTTTGATGTGGATTCATATTCTGATTTTGATCACGATCACTCTGATTATGACATGGCTGTTGAGTATGCTGATGGATTTGATTCTTTATTATCTGATTTTGATGATGTCTGTTCTGATATTGATGCTCTTTGTGCACATATTTCAGTTCCTTCAATGTCTCCATCCATACTACACACTCCTTCATTAGAACTCATGCCATTGCCACCAAATCTAAAATAATCGTACTTGTTGAGTGGTGAGAGATTACCTGTTATCATTGCTAACAATCTCCCTTTTGAACATGAAGAACATATTTTGAATATTTTGAGGGAGAACATCAGGGTGATTGGGTGGACCTTGGCTGACATATCAGGTATTATCCACTCCATTTTTATGCATATGATTCTCTTGGAGGATGGGGCTAAACCAGTGAGAAAGCCGCATAGGAGACTCAATCCCACCCTCCTAGAAGTTGTTAAAAAACAAGTTGAGAAATTTCTCGAGGCTGGTATAATCTTTCCCATTTCAGATTCTCAGTGGGAAAGTCCTATTCGTGTTATGCCTAAGAAGAGTGGTGTTACTATTCTTAAAAATGAGAAATATGAGTTAGTTCCAATGAGGGTTCAAAATAGTTAGCATGTGTGTATTGATTATAGGAAACTAAATCAGTCCACTCACAAGGACCATTCCCCCCTCCCATTTATTGATCAAATGCTTGAGAGGCTAGCTGGGAAAACACACTATTGTTTCTTCGATGGATTTTTTGGATATTTTCAGGTTCCTATAGCTCCGGAGGATCAAGAGAAACTACATTCACCTGTACCATTGGCACATTTTCCTACCGGAGGATGACATTTGGACTTTGCAACACCCCAGGTACCTTCTAGAGATGCATTGTGAGTATTTTTTCTGATTTTATTGAGACTTGCATGCAGGTATTTATGGATTATTTTAAATTGTATGAATCCTCATTTGATGAATGTCTAAATAGTTTGGGAAAGATATTGAATCATTGTATTGAGAATAATATGGTCCTGAACATTGAAAAGTGTCATTTCATGGTAGATCATGGGATTGTCTTAGGGAATGTAGTGTCAAAACATGGGATAGAGGTTGATAGATCTAAGGTAGACATTATTTCATCCGTACCCTATCCTTCATGTGTGCGTGATGTTAGATCTTTCCTAGGGAATGTAGGATTTTATCGGTGCTTCATCAAAGATTTTAGTAAGATTGTTCTTCCTATGTCACGATTAATTCAAAATGATTCGGATTTTGTGTTTGATGATTCCTGCAGGATCTCCTTTGATGTGATAAAGAAGTGTCTTACCACTCCACCAATCATACATCCCCCACGGTGGGAGATTTTTTTGAGATTATGTGTGACGCCTCTAACTTCGCGGTTGGAGTTGTCTTATCTCAGAGGGTGGAGGGACGTTTACATGTGATCTCCTATGAATCGAGGACATTGGATTCAGCCCAATCAAATTACAAAACCATAGAAAAGGAGTTTCTTGCTGTCATATTTTCTTTAGATAAATTTTGTTCATATTTATTGGGCTCTAAATAGTTGTTTTTTTCTGACCCTACAGCTCTAAGGTACCTCTTAAAGAAGCCATATGCAAATCCCATGATGATACGATGGATGCTCCTTCTTCAAGATTTTGATATTGAGATAAAGGAAAAAAAGGGGTCAGAAAACATGGTGGCGGACCACATGAGTAGGCTTACTCACACACTAGAGGATGACACCTTGGACCAGGTACCACTTCGGGACACTTTCCCCAATGAGCATCTTTATTCCATCTCAGGTACGCATCCTTGGTATTCTGATTAATTAACTACCTTTTTGCCTATGAAATCCCTGTAAATTTAAAGAAACATCAAGTCCAAAAATTAAATATTGAGTCATGATTTTATGTTTGGGATGATCCGTACTTATGAAGCATGTGTAGTGACCATGTTATTAAGAGGTGTGTTCCTGATCATGAGTTTGAGTCTGTTTTGCAATTCTGTCATAAACTTTCATGTGGTGGACACTTTGGACCCCAACAGACAGCTAGGAATGTTTTGAACTCTATATTATGTTGGCCTAGTTTATTCCATGATGACCATGTGTTTTGTAAGTCATGCTCTCGTTGGCAATACACTGGGAATATTTCTAAGAGGCATGAGATCCCCCAAAAACCCATACTATTCTGTGAGATTTTTGATGTGTGGGGAATTGATTTTATGGGCACTTTTCCAAGTTCATATGGTTTCTTGTATATTTTGTTTGTTGTTTATTATGTGGGAAAATGGGTGGAGGCCAAGGTCACTAGGACTGATGATTCTCATGTTGTTGTGGATTTTGTGAAGGCATAGATTTTTTGCAGGTTTGGAGTACCAAAGGATATCATTAGTGACGAAGGGACACATTTCTACACTTGGAATCTTTCTTCCCTTCTTCAGAAGTATGAGGTGACACACAAAACATCAAAACCATACCACCCCCAAACAAATGGACAAGCTGAGGTTTCAATTCGTGAGTTGAAACAAATTTTGGAGAAAACTGTGCAGCCGAATAGGAAGGATTGGAGAAAGCGCTTAGATGATGCATTGTGGGATTATAGGACAGCATACAAGATACCCATTGGTATGTCCCCATTTCAGATTGTTTTTGGTAAAGTGTGTCATCTCCTCCTAGAAGTTTAGCATCAGGCTTATTGGCCTATAAATAAATGCAACATGGATTTGGCCAAAGCTGGAATCCAAAGGAAGCTGTAAATTCAAGAGCTTGATGAGATTATATTGTCTTCATATGAGAACTCAAGGCTCTACAAGGAAAGATCAAAAGCATATCATTATAGAATGATCCAACAAATGGAGTTTCATGTTGGAGAGAAAGTACTTCTCTACAGTTACCGACTGAAGCTGATGCATGATAAGTTGTGTTCTAGATGGTTAGGTACATATATTGTATCTAATGTTTTTCCTTATGGTGTAGTGGAGATCACACAAGAGGAAACTGGAAGGAGCTTTACAGTCAATGGGAAACGTTTGAAGAGATACATTGAGGGACTTCCTACTAATGCAGTGGATTTTATCACACTGCATGACCCCATCATCACTTGATCACATCAGGCTGTTCCTAACCCTTTAAATTTGTTATTCTTTGTCCTATTTAAAATTATACATTTCATGTGAATATATCATCTCATGGGTTCACAATGAGGATAAAGCAATATTTTAAGTGTGGGGGAGGGAAACTTTTAGTTTAGAAATTTCAATTGTTTTCCTGTTTAAAAACAAAAAAAATTGTGTGTTTTTAAAATTTCGTGTGTTTATTTTTCAATTTTATTTGTGTTTTTGTTATTTTTGAGCTGAAATTATTCTCATCACAATTTTGAAATGCATATCAATGAGTGAAACAACTTATCTTATGAAACTATGCTTAAAAGAATGCAGAAATTACTTTGTTTCAAGTTCAAATATTTATTAATTTCATGAAACTACACCGAATATTGAATCCCATGCCACATCTCACTGTCTTTATATATGAAATCACTTTCTTGTGAGGCTTCTGAAACATTATTTTCATATTCTTTACATTCACCTCACTTCTTGAGAGAACCAAACCATGATTTATTTAACCATAATTTGATCTATTTTTGTCAAAACATTAGGGTTTGAGGTACTTATGTTTAAATGATTGAGGCATTTGTTTGGTATTAAAGCCCCTATTTCAAAGAATCCTTTTTCATAATGGCCTACCTTGAACATTTAATCCTTTTATCCATTAGAATCCATGCACAACCTGTTAGGTTAGCCACATTAAAAGCCAATTTTCCCTATCCAACAAACTCTTGAAGTGAAATTGCATAATCTAGTTAAGCTTAAGTGTGGGGGAATCTATCTTTTATTGTGCTACCACATTCTGTGATACTTTGGGTGGAAAATTAAATTCTGATGAGATGTGTTTACGGCTGATGAAAATCATTATATTGAAATATGTGCCTTTTCTGGAGCTTTCATGACAAGTGAAGTTGTGCCTTTTCTAGAGCTTCTAATTGAGGTAGAAAGTTGTGCCCATCTGAAGCTTCAAGAAAATCATGTTTGAGAATATTTTCATTTTTGATACTAAAATGATAAATGGTGTAACCCTTTCATGAATTTTCATGATGATGGAGCTGAATTGATACTATGGGGATTGAGGAGAAGACCATATTTAAGTGAAAATTAGACTAATGCAATTTTGCTTCAAAAAGTGTCAAGCCCTCCTCATTCAGCCTCAGAGTTTTTCACATCTTAATCCTACCAACCAAAAGCCACAGAACTACCCTGAAAAGTCCTCATGATAAAAATATGTTCTTGAATCATATAGGGTATAGATATAAGAATTTATCAAGCCTATGGTGACCCTTGTATGAGTTTGGATGAGAAATACATTGCAAAAAAATGACATTTTGTGATAAGAGAAAATTCATGTGAGGTAAGTGTTTTGTGCAAGGGAGGATAAATAAAGTGGAAATATATTGAATGATATAAATAATGAACTTGAAATAATGGTTTTTTATAAAGAATTATATCTTTTGTTTCTTGGTGTGTAATTGTTTGATCTCAAGGATATTTGTTTTAAAATTGGTTTTGATTTTATATTGATGTTTACTTGACATGAGGTTTTTCCCAGGAGTTCAAAAGAGTAAGTGTGGGGGAGTTGATAAAAAACTATTTTTTTGAAATTTTTATTGATAATAAATGATATAATTTCCTCACATTTTGCTAAATATATTCATTTATGAAATATTTGGGATTAGATCATTCATTTGAAAATTTGTTGAAAATCCATTTTTACCATTTTAAAATGTATTGTAGTATTTTGAAGATAAATAATTTAATATTTATTATTTGAACTTAATATTTTGTAACAGTGTTCCTAACTTAATTTTATACAATGTTAATTAAGAAAACTAGAGCTAAATAGTGCATTTGGATAGAGTTAATGGGCCATTAATCCAATGGTGGGCTGGACTCGGCAAAATGGACATGCGTTCTGTATTTGGGTCATATATTCTTCATCCAGGCTTGGATTGAGCCCAAATTTTGAGAAAATCTCTGGGACATGATTTGGCACTAATCATAATTATGGAAGGCTGGAAAATGCATGCGTTTTGGAGGTCTACTAGGCAGTGAAACTTGGAATAAAATATTTGTCCGAGTTTTTCATTTCACACTTAAAGAGTTATGTAACCCCAGCCCTCACAAACACTATTTAAAGGGGGTTTTAACTATTTGGGAGGTCTGGTTGAGGAATTTGGAAGGTGTGTACGAAATTGTGTCTCTTGGGAGACCCTCAAAACTCTTGGAATAATTAAGGATTTGATAAAAACTCTCTTCCAAAAAGGCTCTCCTCTCCCACCTCCTCTTCATATTTCTTTTCTTTCATGTTTGTTTCTTGAATTTTATTAAAATAATCTTATGTTTTCTTCCCTTTTCTTCTTCTCTTAATCTTATTAATTGGTTTTTAATCAAGAGTGGAGATGATATTGGGTTCTACTCTTTCAATCCTATGATCATGGAAAACGTCTCCACGATGACTACACCGCCCATGGAAGAGTAGTTTTTTTAGTAATCGATCGACCTATATCCTTCTTCATTTAATTATTTTGAATCATTGAGATACTGTAATTCAATTAATATGATCCATGAATTGTGTTTTTAAATTGTAAGAAACTAATTAAGCAATTGAATAATTAACACAAAAACACGTGTGGTCGAGATTTTGTGTAAATTGTGAGAGTGCGATCTTAATCGGTTATACAAGACCACACAGGATAAATTTGTAGAATTCAAATATAATCCCTAAACCCAATTCATCCTTATTTCCAGAATGGATATGTTCTCTAATTAAACACTGACCATAATCTAACCTTATAACAACAATCAAAGCAGGGTGTTGTGATTGCATGTTCCGAAGCTGGCCCAGGGTTTAAGTAATTCCATCTTTGTGTTAAGTTAACACCTGTAGGGTTCAAGGGTTAACAAATTAGGGGATCATAATTAAATGAATATTGATGTAAATGATAATGATTAATAATTAAATGAAGAGGTAGAGTTAGATAGATTAAAACTTTTAAAATATTTTCTAAAAAAATCATCTTCTTGTTGTGTCTTTTTAATCAAACTTCATTTCAAAATTAAAAAAAACAATCTTCTTCTAGCAAACTTCTTCTAGATTTACAAACTATAAACAACCCCCATACTTTTAAGTAGTTTTTAAATTCTATTCTCTTTTATTTTTTTATAATAACTTTGAAAATTTGTTTTAATTCACTTCTTCCTTTGAGAGAATACTTTGGTGAGCCACTCTGCTGCACCTAAGTACCCCAAAATCACACTAATCATTTGAGGGCGCCCACGACAGCCCTCTTTCAACTTTTGTAGGCTTAAAATGAAACCTTGCTAAAAATTCCATTTTTATGAGTTTCATATTTATAAAATAAATATATTTTTAGAATAATATGTTTTTTATATTAATAGTATATTTACATCAAGTAGAATTATAATTTATAGAAGAAAAGAAAAAAATATTTCAAAAAAATAATGGTTATTTTCAATTAATTTTTTTATTAAATTCGTATCTATTTTTTTAAAAGATAAATTTTAAAATTCTAGATTATGAATTTGAGAATGTAAAATTAATTTTTATTTCACTATATTGATTTTATAATAAGATCAAATTTTGGTTTTTTTGAAAAGATTGATATTTTGGTGAATAATGGAAATACTCTATTTATCAAAACTGTAACTTTTAGGGAATCTCTAGTATGTAATCATAAAATAAAAATAAAAAAAATTATATTCAAAATATATATATTTTTTTATAACTAAAATGATACACTATAAAATATTAATTTTAATTTATAAATCTATATTTCATATTTTATAACTCTAGTATCATTTTTCACTAAAATTGTTTCAATGTATTATACATTAACTATTTTAAAATTATCTTATATAGATTTTATAAATTTAATCAATTTTAATGGATTTAAAAAATAGATTTAGTATTTATAAATTATATTATAAAGAATTTTTTTTGGGATATGAAATGATTTGTTAAAACTAGTTACCTCGGTAAAAGAAAAATTGGAAAAAGTTTGAATTTTAATAGTAAAGAGTTAAAAAATGATTAAAAATTAATTAAAATGAATGTTAATGTATTTGTAGACCATGTATATTTCCCACCCAATTAATTATCAATTTTTTGAAATTTTATTTGTACGTTACTTTAAAATGTTGAAACATTCATAGTATTTACAAAAATAACATCTTTTTTATCTTATAAAAGGGGCATCTCACAGCCCCTTCAATAGAACTAACAAGATTAATTTTCTAAAAAACTTATTTTCACTCAACTTAAATTAAATATTTATTTCATTTTCATCTTTACCTAAAATAGTATCCTAGTACCTCAATTTCCTTTGTTTCCTCCAAGGAAATATGAAAGTTCTCACTTTAAATATTCCTTCTTACATAACATCATTCTTTTTATATATTACATTGATATTAATGATTTCATCATCCCAATATGGTAACATTAGTATTAGTTATATAATTAATTTTATTTTTTTATGTATTAATCAATAAAAACCTATATACTCAACCCATAATAAAATGAAAATTTTATTTTTTTGTATGTGTAGACTACCGCATCTACGAATCGATATGATTGTATTCGAAAATCACATAAAAAGGATGTTACAAAGAGGGAATTAAATTCATAATTGTGATATTCATAAATTATTTAAAATTCATAATTGGTAAACCATATCACTCAATTATCATGTTTTGTGAAAACAAAATCACCATCAATGCATACGTTCAGACTACCATCTCTATGGAATGATGTATTCAACTTTTTCACTACTATATTTCATAAAATTTTTTAAGAATGGGTTTAAAGGATAAATATTAACTTTATGGATTCATTATGTCTTTGGTAGGATATATTAATAAAAATATTATCCATATTATAAATAATTATTATTTTTAATTAAATAATATAAAACAAGAACACTATGAGGAAAATCATTTAATTCATATTTTGTAATATTTCTGTACCCATTATTTCTTATTGTAACTCATTCCAATTATGATATATACCACTAAAAGAGACTATCTAATATCATTAATACTTTTGTTTAATTATATTGCAACATGACCACCACATAATCAACCATTAATCATGTCATGTTCATATTTGGATTGTTTTAACCACCTACACGAACATTGTTATGAATTTATTTCACAGATGAATATATAACCTTAATTAATGGTATAATATCATATATATTTTTAAATAATAATATTTTTTAGTTCTTTTATGGTCATTATTTTTAAATTAATTAAATAATAAAACACATTTTATTCATCAAGAATCACTAAAACATGCTTGTTATTAATTTTATCTTCCAGTATAACAACTAAAACAATAGTTAAACAATTTTAAAATAAAATATATTATAATAAATAATAACTAAATGTATTTTTAATGTTCTAGTAATGATGTAATTTTTAATAATAATTAATATATACACAACTATTATGAAATTATTACGAACGATCAAAATAATAGGTCCCCGATAGTGGATGATAGGTAAAATAGAATGAAATTGAATTTAAACAGATAATGACAATATATGTAGAGTATAAATGATAATAAAAATGAATATTTTTATTAATTAAGTGATTAAGATTGATTTTTTGGGATATATAATGTTAAATTATTTTTTTAGAAGTCTGGAAGAAATGTATGGGGTTTCATGGTTTCTATTTTGATTCATTGACACATAAAAAATTTTGTAAACCATGCCTTACCAGTATTGGGCATTTACTTCTCATGGATACATTTTTATCATTTTTTATTTCATGGTATATATAAATACAAATAAAATTATCTTATTAAAATTTTTATTTATTCATTTGATACCATATTATAAATGATATTTAGTAACTTGACTTCTATTCATTGAGACATAATTCTTCTCTTGATCATATTTCGTATAAGTTGAGTAGATTAAACTATTAATATTATTATGTGGTGATATCTCATTTTTATGTGGATTTATATCCCTAAAACATAATTCACTATCTTATATTTTAAATCAGATGGATTATGTTTTCCATAATGGATATTGATAGCTAGAATATACTTTATTTGAGTTGTAAATTTTATATTGATCATTGTTTTTTCAAGATTATTTTCTCCCACCACAATATTTTATTATATGGTATTTTATGACCCCCATTGGGAAAATTATGATTTAATAAATTAATATTTTATAAAATTTTTTATAAAGTGGGTTTTTAAAAAAGGTATTTTAAATTCATTAAAAATAATCATTTCTATTCATATCAAATTTTTTAAATTTGGATTTTTATTTCTTATAAAAAACCTTATTTAATTTTCAAGGATCCATTATTTGGTATTGTTTTTAAATTTAAATTTTTTCTAAACAATATCGCATCACATTTTCAAAAAATACTTTTGATAATGAAATGTATGTTTTTATTTTATATCAATGTTAGAAATGTTTTGTAAAATATATTTCAAGTTTTCTCATCTATTTTTCTTTTCATATTTAATAAAATTTACACTCATATGATTTACGTTAAAAAATTTATATCCTAATAATTATATATACATAAAATTGGGTCATTTAAGTCCCCATATAATGTAATTTGATTTTATATCACTTCTTGTGTTATATTATTTAGAGAATGATTTTCAAGTATTTTTTTCATCTATGCCAACAGACTTGTGAGTTTTATTGTTACACAAGGCATAAGTTCTTTTACATCCATCCACCTTCTTTCTCGGGATGATTTTATGTAGATAATTTTAATTAATGACATGATCTATCAGTTCATTTTTTGTATTAAACCATCCAATTTTAATATGACCAAAATTTTATTTTGATAACATTCTTTTTTAATACTAAATTTATCATTTCTTTGATTGAATGATATTCATATAGATGTCAAAATGTCAATTTTTTGGGAAATTATTGGCTACAGAATGTAAATTTCATAAATCTGTTAGGAAAACATATTATCATTTATCTCGATTGAATGGTATTGATATATAATTTTATTAATTGTCATTGGATACCCATTTATATTGAAATTGAATTTCCCATTACAATTATTTGTTTATTTTTGAATGTTTTCATTATATTATTCCACTTAAAAGGGATATAAAACTCGTTTTATGTTCATTTGTTAATTTTTATAGGATGATGATTTATTTTATGTTGCACACATATGTAATAATGAATATGGTTGGGGTTATGTACCACCATTTAATGGTTTGGATAAGGATTTATATCTTACGATACAATGGGGAATGATTTGTGATGGTTCAATCAAAAAAATGGAAATAAGTTAGAAAAGCTTAATAAAAAATTGGAAATATGTGAGTAAATCCTAATCAACCAGTGTAAATAGTTTATTGAAGCCTAATCCATTGGGAGAAAAATGTTTTGATACCCAATATTGTATATTATGATATAAGTTCTTTTGGATATTCCTAAAATCTAAATCATTCCTTATTTCTATGATATATGGAATTTTTGTGAGTTAATCTTCTGTTATTCTCTGATTTATATTCTATGATTTATTGGGTATAACATTCTCATGTATACTAATTATAACCATATACTTATCATTTTCCTTATTATGATATTTTATTTTATCCCTAATGTTTACCCTTATTGACAATTTGATATCATCCATTTCATATGATTCTGTTTCCCTGTGTTACGAAGATTAGAATAATTTAATTTTTAAAATAGTATCAAATGTGGTGAATAAGTAGGAGATGTGAAATATTTCTTAAGAATAAGACAGTTGCTTAAATATTTGAAATCTTTCAATTAGTTGTAAAAGAAATGAGTATAGTTTGTTTTTCCCATAATTCTCTAAAAAGATAAGCCAAAAATATTGTTGGAAGGTATTGTAATGATATTTTTTATTTATGCCATGTAATTTAGATATGAAATTTGTTGGGTATTATAGGTTGTGTTAGATAAGTATTTAGACAAAATTAGAGATTATAGTGTAATTTGTTATGGGTGTAAAGGTTATTAAGGAGTGATAAGTAATGGTTTATCATAATTTAAAAGATCAAGATACTATTTTGAGTTTCTTAAAAGAATTTGGGATATTTTTTGGATTTGGATAATAGAAAATAAATAAAATCCATATGGATAAGACTAAGAGATAATTATAACTATAGGATAACATCATTATGATTAGTAAAAGTATATATTTCATATTTCTATATGAAATTAGATCAGTGTATGGATAATAAAATTTGATGGAGGGTCGTACATAGATACACCTTCGGTAATAACCCTAAAAAGTAATAATTTGGTATTAAGATGATCATCGCCTAGGGAATAATAAAGAGGCCTAACTGTGAAACTTTTTTGACAATCCAAGGGGATAAGATTTCTTATGAAATTTTCATTACAACATATAACAAAATATTTATTATGTTATGTAATTAGGAGAAAAATTAATAGAGAACATAACAAAAAAAACTACATTAGACAAATATTGGTTTAGGTAGAATGATAAGAAAATGTAATAATTTAAATGAGTAATACAATTTTAGGTAGAATTTATCAGGTAATTACCTTAATATTAGTCTCTTATAGTGTGAAATATTCATCACTCATTTTAAACACATTTGGGTTTTAGTAATTGTCATACTTAGTGGAACAAAGTTAACAATGTATAGAATGGAAAATTAAATTATTTTCCAAACAAAAAACCTAATGGGATATGATTCAATGTTAGAAATTGTTTGAATATGAAAATTAAACTATCCGTAATTATGATTAAATATGTCAACATGGTTGAATACCCAAATACACCAAAGAAGGGAAAGGGGAGTCTCATAGAATTTGGGGTGAAAATGATGATGAAATATATAAGACTCATTTTCCTACATTTCGAAAATCACAGAGGAGTCTCCTAGGGAAAATACTTCAATGAACATAAAAATGTTTATATGAGTAAAATGAGGAAACAAATAACCAAATTATAGAGGGAAAACAAATATTTAATTTAATATAATAGATAAAAATGATGTATATCCTATAAAAAACCATGATACTATGTTACAAAACCCATTTAAAAATATATATTTTTATTTTCTAATCATTTAGATACACTAAATATTTTTATTAGTGAAGGAAAATTTATATTATGTGGTTCAAATTATTATATGGGGAGAAACTTTAGCACCCCCAGAATATAAATTGTATATATTTTTGTTTTAAAACATATTGTATTCAATAACATTCTTAATAAAAAACAATAATGAAATGTGAAATACTATATAACCATTAACAAGTATCCATATAATTGTAATCTAAAAAATAAAAGTAATAAAAATATGAAATATATGTATAAATTAAAATAACATTCGTTATCAATGATAATTCATTGATAATAAAAAATTAGTGTAGAAAACTAAATATTAAGATTAATTTATGATTATAAATTTAACCTTCATAATTTTTGGTTGTTTGTTTTTATTAGAATAAATTTATACTGTGAAAAATATGTTATTTATATTAATATTATATTAACTTCAATATGATTTTTAATGTATATGAAATAAGAATAGGAATAATTAATAATTTTAAATTGTTATTTTCCAATTAAAATAGTTTTAATTATATATTTACATTTTTTATTTCAAAGTTAAATTATCATATTCTAGAATATTATTTTGAAAAATAAACTTCATTTTTTATTTCATCATAATGATATTATCTAATGATGATTTATTGGGGCTTTTAAAAACAATATTGATTTCTATGTGTATAGTGAAAGTAAAATTTTTGTTCAAACCATTAATTTTATAGAAATTCTAGGATGTAAGTATAAAAAAATCTCAAAAGACCCTTATAATGAAAAAATCTATTTTTTACTAACATCATGTATTTTACAACATTTTGTAAATTTATAAATCTCTGTCAGATATTTTATATCTTACATCAAATTTTTCACTTGAAATATTTATATGAATTGTATATTTACTATTTTGAAGTTATATTTTATCAATTTTATTAATTTTGTAATATAAATATTATTTAAAATTAATAATAATTACTTTGAAATTAAGTAACATGTTCCATTTTATTTTAAGTCATAAAAACTATTTACTAAGTTAAAACATAGTTAAAAAAGTAAAAGTTAAATTAGTAAAAGAAAGAAATATATGGTAAAGAGTTTATTAAAATGTTTTTACAACTAAATGATATAGTATTTCTTAACCATATCTCTCTCATAATGAATTATTTTTCAATTTTTGTTTCTTATTCCTTATTTGTAACTTCACATTATAAAAGAGTTATCTATATTAAAAAAAATTCATCCATTTTCACTTATTAATGGGTCCTCCCAATAATATTTTATTAAAAATCTAAGAATTTAATTTTCTTCTAAACCACTACTCTTTTCCTTCCTATTAAATCATATCTTGTTTAAATATTATTTTAGTTAGAAATTTTTTTCTAAATCCTTCCATTTCTAAGGGATCATCAACAAAAATCTCAATGTTCTCTACATTAGTAATCCTTTTTATATAAATGATTTCTTTACTATATTAAATTTATTTACCAAATTATATCATCCATATATCAATGAATATTTTATTTATATATGTAATGTTAATATTTTATGTTAGTAATCATTAAAAACCTTTTTTCTATCCCCTTAATGGAAATTGAAAATGTGCTTCATGCATATGTTTTGACTCATGCCTCTACAATAGAACATGTTCATTTCCTATAAATGACTATCCAAGATTATTGTAACAATGAATTTATATTTAAATTTTCAGAATTAATTTTTTTTTAAGATTTCTAAATGATAAACCCTATTACTCTTTTATCATGTTCAATGAAAATTAAATCATTATCCATTGGTATGTGTAGAAAACCACCTCTATGGAATGATAAATTACTCTTTTCAATATCACCATTATTTGGTGGTCTTAAAAATGATTTTAATTGATAAATATGACCCTTAGGGATTAATTAAGGTTCTATAAAGACAATTGGTGAACTTATTAATTATATTATAAACAAATGATAATTTTTAATTCATTTGTTTAAAACAGACTCACTAAGAGGAAAATCATTTTACCCATTTTATTTAACATTTAAATATCAATAATTATTCTTATAAATATTTATAATTATGATATATCACACTAATAAACTCAAAATAATATCATTATTCATATTTTATAGTGATGATACAAATAAACCACCACATAATCTTTCATTAATCTATACATGTTATTGTTTTAGTCTGTTTAACCAACTACATCACAAATTATATGAATTTATATCATTCATAAATATGAGAAGATAATTAATTGTATAATATGAAATATTTTTTTATTTTTTTAGTTCTATAATTTTATCATTATTATTGAACTCATTAATTAAGAAAACACATTTTGTTTTTCAAGAATCACCACAAAATTATTATTATCGATTTCATCTTCAATAATAAAGACTAAAAAACTAATGAATGGAATTTGAAACATTATAATTTTTTAAATTCATCTATTATATTATCTTTAATAGACTATTAATGATTAAATTTGTAATAATAATGAATATTAACACCATTATTTTGAAATTTATTTAGGCGATCAAAATTATAAACACTTGATGTTAGAAAATAAGTAAAAAAACATTGAGTAATTCGTATAGAGAATGAATATATATGAAGAGTATAAACTAAAATGGATAATATTGAGGTTAATAATTTATTTCTTAAGATTACTATGTTTTCTATTAATATATAAATGTTTATTGGTCTCAATACAAATTCATTGAGAAAAAATACCTTTTTTGAACCGTGTTTTCTATGTATAGTTTATTTAATACCAATGGATTTATTTTTATCATACCATTTTTATTTCATTGGATATTTTAATTAAAATTATATTACCCTCTTAAAAATTTAATTGATTCCATTAAAACTATTGTTTTATTGAATTTTGGTAACACAACTTTATTTATTTGAGTTATGATCATTCACGTAAAATTATTTGATATAAGTTGTGTATGTTCTTAACTTGATTTTATTAGGTGTTATTATATCATTGTTTTCTATATAATTACATTATGACCACATATATCCTTATCATTTATTTCTTATCTTTTATAGAATGTTTCCCTTAAAGAATATTGATAGCTCAAATCTCCATTTATTGAGTTGTGATGTTTTATCATGAATATTGTTATTTAATTATTGGTGTCCACCTACCCTAACATTTTATTATATGATATTCTATAATTGTATTTAGAATAATTTTGTTTAAAAAAAATTATTTACTCATTTCATAATGTATGTTTTCAAACAAGGTATATTAAAATAATTAAAAAAAATCTTTTCCTTTAATATCAAATGTTTTATCTTTAGATTCACAATTCCATTAAATTTTTTTATCATTTTTATGTCTTGATTTATGGTGATTAATTTTGAATGTAAAAATTTTAAAATTATTTAAATTTTTCTTTTAAACAATTAATAATTAAAGTGAAATGTACTTTTGTATATTACATCAATATTTAAAATTACTTAAAATATAATTGTTTATTTGTCACATAAATTTTATTTTTATACTCAAAAGTATTTAAAATCATATTATTTATGTTATATGATTTATTATATAACAAATATATATAATTTTAATTAGTGGATTGATTTGGTAGTATAAAAAAATAAATTCTTGATCCCATATTATGTGTTCTCATTCAAATCAATTTTTTCAAGGATGTTTTTCTTTTGTGTCACCACAATTCTAAGATTATTTCTGACACTAGACATATGTTCTCTTGAAATCATAAAAAAAATCATTATTGGATTATGTAAATTTCGATTATATCAATGACATGATCCATACCTATATATTTCTTACCTATACATCTACAATGAATGGGAATGAATTTTATTCCAATGTCTTCTTTGAAGAATACAATGTTTCTATTAAATTAATTGAATATTTTCCACAAAGATACCATAATATCTAGGGATTAGATAATTTATTATCTATAATATATATACTTTTTCAATATAGTGTGAAATACATATGCTTTATTATCTTGATTAAATGTTATTTAGAAATAAAGTTAATAAATATAATTGAACACCCATTTTATTGGTTTTTTCATGGTATAATTATTGATATAATTATGAATTTTTAACCTGTATGATTTCATTTTAATGTGATATGAAAATTATATAATTCTATTCCTTTTATGAGGTATAAATTCTTCTATTTACAATTAACCCTTGTTTACGTTCTCTTTTCCATTACACCCTTAAGCCAGGTCATTGTCCATTCTGTTGTTTTTGCTAAGAAATACTAAGGAGGGTCATAGGATGGATGTCTTAAAATTACACAATGTGTAGTCAGAGTACATGAAATGTACTCATTAAATGATTTTTAGTTTCCTAGGTAGGCCATCTCCCAATTTTCAAAAGGTTTTACCAAGTTTAAGGGGCAAGTTCATTACAAAACATGTAAAAAATTAATTTCAATAGATTTTCCTAAGTCTAGTTTTTAAAATAAGATGAATGGGGGCTTTATTTTTGGAAAGAACCCCACCCATACCCTTCTCTTATGCAGGATCTCTCTATTTTAGCCTATAAAATGGATTTCACACTTCATATCCTTCTAGACTCATATTTGAGCGTTATTGACCTTGTTGGATCTGTGTTAGTATGTTCTATTTTTTATTTCTGGTGTTACTCATTTTCCATGGTATTGTATGCACTATTTGGTTGCAATCATCTATGGTCTATTTTTATTTTTTTTATATTTATCTTATTTTTCTTTTGATCAAGATCGAATCAAAGATCGATACTAGATGGGGGTTCTAATGAGGACTAAGGGTAGGTTTTCAATAAATTTTCAATGGGGTTTGATGTTTTATGAGCATAGTTTTCATTGTATTGTACACTAGATTATCTGATGTTTCCCTAAAAATTAATTAACTATTTAATGTAAATGAATGTGAACCAGATAGGTTTTCTATGAGTAAAATCTTATGGTTGGAGGTCATCAAGCCACAAACTATGCCACCCATGGTCTGTGTCCTTTCTTTTAACCCATTTTATACCACCCAATTGTGTGTGTTTTATCCCACCAATGATTTGGAATCTTTTTTTAAATTGGATAAATTTAATTGAATTTTTATGAGAGGGTTGATTGCAAATTTTCCATGTGATAATAGGAAGTTAGTTGAATTTATTGATTAAATGTTATTGTTATATGAGTTTTATGAACCTGTGTATTTTTTATTGAGATTTTAATGAAATTAGTTGATGATTGATTATGATATTAAATTCATTGGTAGGTATAACGTGGATCCTGATTTTATTGGACTCTATGGAAATTTATACACCACGGGTTTATATTATGGTAATGTATGACTAAGACCTGTTTACTCTTAAGATCCTGATTATGTAGGATGTATCGGGACCTGCTACCATTTTAATCAAACATTCTTGGGCTTGTAGAGGACATAGTCTATTAACATGATCCTTGGAACCCACCAAAGTATTTACTTAGTTTCCATATAGATGGTATCAAGACTCGACATTGATGTCTTGTCCTTCTATCCCTTGGATCCAGCCCTTTATGGACTAAAAATTTTGATTAAAAGGCATGATCCTTGTTGATGGATTTTTTATACAGGGCAGTCATGGTAGTTGTCTATACATTGGATTATATGGTGTGGTAATGATTGATATTATATACTTAATTATATGGGTTGGATATGACTGATATTTTTCTATACTTTTATGTAGCCTTCATTTCAGTGGTAGACTCTAGTGGGTGGACTTGACATGATCATTTTTGTGACATTATGGGTATACTAGAGAGTATCACATACTTATTTTTTAAGGATTCAATTGTTTTAATAGATACATTTTTATATTGACAACATAAAATTACTTTCTTTTAGATTCTATGAAAATTTTAATTAAGGTTAGGATATACCTTTGAAATATTTCACAATGATTTAGCTTGTATTGAAGAGATTGAATTTTTTATAGGAACCATTGGTGGTGGCCAACTGAGTGCAGTCTCACACACTGTTCGATCTGCAATTGGGTACTAGGATAGAATTCTTGGATAATGATAGAGACAATGGTATGTTCTCACAGTATGATGTTTGATTTTCTTGTGAATTAGGATCAAGAGATAATAAGATCGGGCTAGGATCATGATGCTGTCTACAATAATCCTTTTTGTTTTGCGGTATTTTGATACAAGTTTTGTACTAGTTGTCTGCAAGAGCAATTTTCCTTCATTGTAGATACATTTAACAAAACATCATTTCACATATGTGATTACCATTCCCATTTTTTATTGATTATTGTTTTTTATTTCTATGTTATGTATATATGATTTACTACTTCTTCTATTTACAACTTTGATTACTGCCACATTGATACACTATGATATGAGGGTATATTCTCCCCAAAAACTACTCATATTCCCTCAATTATAGTCTATAGCCTATAGTGTATGGGGAGACACACTTGAGCCCATGTGAACCATCGTCTTGGGGAACCGTTTAGTGAAACTCTAGTCAGGATGTTGCAAAACTCATTTTCAATCCATTGATTCTTTATGATATAAAAATGATTTATTTTATGTGGCACTAATATGTATGTATTATTATTTACGGGGTATTAAATAATTTTAAAATTCAAAGGTTAAGGTTTTATGTATCATATGATAATGGGGAATAACTTATGATGGCCAGATCAACTAAGTGAAATGGGTGAGTGAAGTCTGATCCACCAAAAAAAATTAGTGAGTGAAGCCATATCCACCGAGGGAAAGAAGTGATGAACATTTTTCCCATAGGTGGAATAAAATTTTTTACCTTAAAAGGGTTTTATTAATTTATAACAATAATTGTTATAAATTTTGGAACTAATTAAAATCACATTTCTATGGATCTCCATGAAATAAAATATGAAAGTTCATATAAAATATAAATAAATAACTATTGTAAATATAGTGTACCTTACACCCAAGATCCACTACATCATTCATGTTATCCATAAAATGAGTTTGAGAAATATCATAATGTTGAAAAAATATTCCCACCTCCATTGTGAATCTATGGGCTATACGGAATCATATGATACTTAAATGGGATAAATCTTATATTCATGATATGCTATCATGTCATATATTAAGAAGGAAAATTAAAATGATTATGGGGTTCCAAAAGAGTCATTTAAAAAATATCCAAAAACAATGGTATCATATGGATCAAGGGTTTATATTGAACTAGAGGACACTCCATGGAGGTTTTCACATAGACTCATGAATTATGACACATGATCATATTCCCTTAGTTAGTTAATGCATTAATATATATACATAAATGTAACTCCTCCATAAGTTTCATCTTATGTAATGCATTAATAACTAAAGGAATATGAGGGAGAAATAATTAATGATAATATTTATAAATTTTATTAAACAATATATAGGAAAAAATAATATACCCCTATGTTCATAATGAATCATAATTCACATTCAATATATAAATGTATTATATATATTATGATTTAGGGAATATCTCCATTAATCCCCCACTTTTAGTAAAGGCTGATGGACATTTTTACATTTCACCTGATTCTCTATAATATAGAGAAAAAATTGAAACCATATCAAAATGTAATTTTGGATATCTTCCAAAACACTTTTAGAAATCTATCATCCCAATTATGTTGTATCACATTGTATGTAATACCTTCTGAATACCCATCCAAAAGATTTTTTTTATTTACTCAAAATAACATTATATTTACTCTATGAGTCAAAATAAATCCCCATTTACTGAACAATAATTTTTTACCCTAGGGAACATTATAAAATTGATGAAAAATAAGCATCATTAGGTTAATAAGTGTAAGCAATGTGAGGCCTCTAGAAAATCATCGATGCTACTCATGTTCTAAATGGATATGGAACAATATCCACCAATAAAATGTATCTCTATAGATGTATCCAATAGATTTCATTATATGAAAACATGAATTCTCATATTTTGCTATTTTAAAAGAAATACAGTGACCATGGTACATAGATCTTGTAAATCCAATATATCCAATCGTTATTGACCGAACATTATATATGTAAACTAGTTTGATTAATGATTACATAACATAGCATTCATTATTATGCATAGGCAAATGACATGTTCCATATATGGATAAATATATATAATATCTTGGTGTGGACACACAGTCCAAAATATCACCTCAATTTAATTCTTATATGTCACACTCTTCATACGAGAGAATAAATCCCATCTTTTTTAATCACAAACTGATGACATGATCAACAACATTCCCAGCTACCCCATATTATAAATTTAATACGTATTCATGTGTAAGGAGGGTATGAATTTATGGAGGATCACATTTTAGGTTTCTCAAAAAACATATGTATTTGGGACACAAATATGATCCATGAATATCTAGTATACCTAATACAACTATATGACACTACTTTTTTTATACATAGTAGGTCATCCATCAAACAAAAAGAATCATATTCTTTGTCTTATACCTAATGAGTATATTCTATATCTCTACCAAAGAATACTACTCATTTTATCTGTATAATTTCACCATATACAACAATACTCCATGGAAAACATCAGTTAGGGATAAAATAAAAGGAATTCTTTGATAGGTCAATTATCATTACACTTCATGAGTTATATTTATAAATATTTATGTATAAAACATGAATTAATCAAAATTATGGGTTTCAATTAATAATTTAAAAATTAATATTCTTAAACTCTTTAAAAATATTAAAAAACCCAACATAAGCACTGATTTTTCATATCATATATGATAAACATCCATATCAGCCTTATGTTTTTGACACATTATTGGTTTTTTAACAGTCTTGACCATAATTAATCCATTTTAATACTCTTTGAAACCTTATGATAAAACACACCCACTAGACTATTTAGTGATAAACACATATAAAGAGATCTAGCTTGAATAATGGCGTGACTTTATAATCATATTCATAACTATTCATCTTCTTGAAAATATGATATCATGTAATCTTTACAACATAAAATCTTTTAGAGTAGATTTTTTTTCTACATAGAACTCTATCGATGTTCCTCATTATCAACACTTCAAATCTATTACATAAAACATATTACTTGAAATAATGATACTTTATAAATTATTGTTTACAGATATATCATAACTCTGTTAAGATATTAAGTAAAATTCACTTTAAACCAATATTGTAAATATTATTTATTTATTATCTTTATAATTATTTAAACCCAAACATACTCCCTCTAGCTTCTTACAAATACTATTCTTTTCAGAATATATTTATATGATACACAAAACAATTTATGATTGGAAATAATGTTTAATTACTTGCTGTATAAATATTGAGAAAATGTACATTAATTTATTTCATATATCACAGTCTATGTTTTTTGATTCATTATTTATTTAAAATAATTCTTTATTAAAATATATCGATGGTGGGTGATGGGAGGAAATTTAGAAATATTTTAAAAAATAATGGATAAAATTTTTATCCAAGATTATAATATTTTATAAATATCTTATTCACAAACCTTGTAATAAAACATGTTAAATCCTAAACTATGTTTATACATTTGTTTATCTTATACTTTTTAATAACAAGTATTTTTAATTCAACAAATTCTCTTATCACGTGATAGATATGATATGAATATAAACATAGTTTACATAGATTCATTTGAAACTAATAAAATCCCCTTAATTCAAATTGTCTTTGTAGTAAATACTTAATATATCTCATAAATATAAACGACATGCTTGATAAATAATTTCTTGTATTTTAAACTCTTTTATATTTATAATGATCTGTAAAATATACATTTTAAATATAAACCATTTAAAAAAGATGAATTAAATTCTAAAAAATCCATACTGGGCATAAAAATTACATGGTGTCTCATAAACTCTTTTTGGTACATCATTTATAATTAAATATTATTGAATAATTAAACATCCTTCTTGAACACCCTATGTTTTTCTTAAATTTATTGACTTCATGAGGAAATATTTTTGAAATTCTAAACCACATTTGCTTATTTTAGTTTTCTCTTTTACCTACCTGTAGTATCTATGTAGTACTTTAGAACCTAGACAACAAATACATGGTTAATATATACTCTCAACACATTTATAATATCTAGTAAATGTTCTTTCAATTAAATTGCATTGGCATAACATTTCTATAGATGGAAATAAATTAAATTCCCAAACCATAATAAGTTATTTTACGTCACTCCTTAAAGAATGTTATTAATTAAACAAATAATAAACTCTCTGTATTTGAAAGAAAACCATTTAATATTAAAAAAAATTAAATGAACTTATTAAGAGAATAATAAGATAATACACATTTTAGGACATGTTCATACAATATTGAAGAATCAAAGTGATGAATTTAATAACGAATTTTTAATTACTAACAAAAAAAGCTCCAAACAACTATTTTTAATCTCATTCCGACCGTTTTTATTTTTAAAAATATTTTATATCATACAATAAATATCATATATATATTAGAATAATAGGATTTATTTTTATAACCACTAAAGTTTTAATGAAACCTTTAGTCTGACCAATTCGTTGAGTATATTCAATCATATGGAATATCATTCTATGTTCCCAATCATACCGAGTATATGAGAATAAAAACATTGATCTATATAATCATTTTTAGTATAATAGTAGAGACTATAATTACATTAGTCATTTTCATACAATTCCTATGAATCCTTAAGTGAATCACTATATTCTTCCAAAAGAATCTAGAGTCACATGGGAAAAAACATCTAAACTTATTTACTGAGTAAGGAACTATTTTAATTCATAGAATTTCCCTTATAACAATTCCCTGAATCACCAATCTTTCTTATGAATTTTTCTTAAGTTACAATTCTCATGAGTAAGGTTCATAAATATTAACCATATATGTGTTAATCATAATGTTTTTCTTGATTATAAGGATGATATTATCTATGAAATAATATTCCATAAGATACCTATCCTTTATTATTAACCATTAAGTAATAAATTTAAATTAATGGGATCCCATAAAAATCATGACCTCTTTTTCTCATCATACCTATTACTATGATAAGATCTATATTTCACTAAGACATGAGTAAAATTTATCATTTTTATAATGTCATAGTTACATAGTAAAGGAATCATACCATTAATATTATATATGATTAATGGATATATGAGTGGAAAAATTATGTCTATTCCATCATATGGATAAACTATAAAATCTTGAGAATTTAAAAGAGGAACATTATGTTCGATATCATTATCGTTGCACAAATTCGAGCATAAATGACCAATGAAATACATTAACATTATTACCTAGCTGTTAAATTTGTTTGAATGAATATAATTAACTAATTTATGATTTGAATATTAATATATAAAATAACTATTAAATATGAATTTATTTATAAATTCATAGTAAATAATTAATAGATTTTTAGTGAAGTAATTTCATTCATCAAAAATATGTTTTCTCAAAAATGTTTTCTAAATTTTATTTTGGGAAATATTAAATTTTCTATCTCATAGAAAGTTAATTATATATAATTAATTTTATTTTGGATGTCTTCATATCAAAAATAACATAATTTTAATGTTTATTAATATTCCAAAAATAATGATTTTTCACTAAAAAATGAAATATACCTATTTTTTTAAATTAATATATTTTTCAATAATTTAAGTAATTTTAAAGTACCATTTTTTTTAAAATATGATTTAATGTGACATAAGTATTATTTTTCACTTAATTAAAATTTTATCATATTTATAATTGTTTTTAGTATTTTTTGATTAGTTTAAAAACATAATTTTTTAAAACCTATTTTAAAGTTAATTTTGGTTACCCATTTAACTAAATTAAAAATCCATCAATGAGTAAAATTTTAATTTATTACATATAATAATATAATTTTAAATTAATATAATGATTTTTCCTTTCATTTAGTTAATATAAAATCAATCAATGCTTGAAACTTCTCGTTCTTGAAAAACTGCTTTTTCATTAGAACAACAAGTTTGATTTTCAATTAAACTATGGCACTTATGTCAATTTAATTTAGTAAAATGGAATGAATATTTTTAATAATCATAATAAAATATGGTAAAATTAATTTTATTTAGAAATGAACAATAAAAATAGTAAAAAACATTTATAATGATTATTGTTAAAAAAATATTAATGGGGGTTAAACTAAAAAATATATGGGTTAAATGGCCTAAAAACTTATCAAATTGAAATTTTCAGGCAATATAATTACCCTTATTACCATGGGATTTATTTTTATATTCTTTTGGGACACTTTTCCATAAATATAATCGATTTAAGAAATTATGAAAAGAGAAAAGAAAAAATGTAACCCTCTTACTTTTAAATTTCAATTATGTGTTCACATAGGTGGAAAACAAATATGTGAAGGAATATTTAGGTTAATTTTTTAGAATAGTGAAATTAATTTAAAAATGGTAAATTATTATTAATTTATTGTATTTATATAATTAATTTTAATGATTAATAAATTTATCCATAATAATTATTAAATTAAAAGAAAAATAAGATAAATGATACTGACATTTAAAAAAGTATTATAAATTGAATGAATTATTATTCTCAAATTTTTTTGAAACAAATAATATTATATAATGGTGTGAAAATAATATATTTTAATTCAACCATTTTATATATTATTTTAATTTAAAATTAAAATAACTATATAAAAATTAACATTATTTTAAATTTATAATAAAAAATATTATATTATAGAATTTCAAATTCCATATAAATTTTATACTGTAAAAATTTATTGTTATATGTTTAAAAATATCAACCATAGTAATTTTATGTGAAAATTTTACTTTTATAATAATTATATTAATCCATAAATAGTATAATTCTTTCTATCATGGTAAAGAATCAAATGTGGTTTTTCTTGTATCATGTGCTTGAGTTAAAATTAATTTTACACACACAAAAGATTTTTTTTTAAAATTTTGAAATAATATTTATAACCCTAAGGTACAAATTGTATAATTATGATAATTTTAATTATACTATTAAATGATAAATTACCACGAAAAATAGGCTAGTTAGCATAGTGAAAAACAAAATAGTTAATTCTACTACAATTATGAACATTTTAATTTTACTGACCTCCTTTTATTGAATAGTTTTGGTCAATCTTAAAAAAATTCCACTACTCATTTATATTAATAATTACAATCTAAAAAAACAAGTATCTAATATATGATGAGTTTATAATATGTTAATTGAATAACCACATCCACCACCTCCTCTATCAAATGGGAAATGAAACCATTTTCAATGTGTTTGAAGAACTACCACCTCACAAACTGATATATATTTTTTCCACCAACACCTCTCAATGTTTTTTATAATGATTTATTTTTAGTTTAAATATGGAATTTGTAACATAATTATACTTATAAAATTTTTATATCATGTATTAAATTTTCATTTCTATTCTATGTGTAATACAACAACATTGCTCGTGTGTTTGACGGGAAAATGTCTTACAAAGAAATGTGAATGTTTTTATATAACACATTTTTAGGAAGTTAAAAATGATAACTTAATGAATATATGTGATATAAAAGAACTATTTTTTATATTTTTGATATATTTATCATTATGAAAATATAAATATAATTTTTTTCTAACAATGAAAAATAATAAATTCATTCGTGTGTACGTGTCGATTACCACCTCCATGAAGTGATATGATTATTTTTTCCATCACCACATCACATGGATGATATATAATATTATATTTAAACACATAATATGGTATTTATGATATTTTTTTCATTTTGGAAAGGTAAAATAATATTCACCTTCTTTTCCATAATTTTTTTTTAATGGAAACGTTATTAATTGGTACATACTGCCTCAAGTCTTCATGATTGTAACAAAGTTAATTTTTAAAAAATATATTTCATGATTGATTTTATTAGTATATATTTTGTATAAAAATGATAATTATTTCATTTTTACCATTCATTATGTGTTTTAATAATTACCACTTTGACCAAACTCGACACTGTGAAACCATTTTTAATATACTGACCAAACTACCTCAAAACACCCAACATGTACAGAAATAATTATGTATTTAAATAATTCATTAAAATAAATAAATTAAATTGTTTAAGTATAATTTGGTAAATCTAATTTTTTTAATTAATTAAATAGTTATATAAGTTAATTATAAAATACTTAAAGGACATAACTAGAAAGTATGTACTTGGGGTAAGGGACTTCGTCTAGATTTTCCTTCATTCAGACGTATTTTAGCATTATTAACATGATTAATTTTATATAGTGTGTATACATCCACTTTTACATCTAATATCATCAATACATCTTAAATCAATGTATTTTATGATTAAATTTGAATTATCTCATCCATGGATATTTTTTCTAAATGATTCCATGTGGTAAAAAAATTAATAACTCAATTTCTTTTCATTAGGTTAAATAAGTTCATCATAATTAATATTATATGATTATTTATGTAATTATTTTTTATTATTTTTTTATATTTCCACTTGTTTTATTTTTATTCATATTTTTCCCACATAATCGAATCATTAATTAATTTTCACTTCCTCATTTGATCATTATAATGGTTATTAGTCTCAATTTTTCTTATTTGGGACATATTATAGGTTATACACCTCTCTTATTTTATGAGGTGTATCTAAAACCCATTAGATAAGTTGTTTCATGAATTTAATTTTTTTAATGATATCCAATGTATCATTTATGTTCATTCATTCATAGGGTTTAAGATTTAGATGTCACCAAAGTGGAAAAATCTTTATGATACAATCTCTTTTATTTTGGGATTTATTTTGTTCAAGGTTCTTTTATAGAAAATAATATGATATATTTTATTTGAATTAGTTATTATTTATTCTCGTATAGTTATGAATGTATTTTACATGTTATATTTTCATTTCCTCGCTTATTTATTTTATAAATATTAAGAAGTTTATTTGTAAGTGACACTAGTTTGGTATCATTCATTCATATATGGAATCATTCTCATCCATATAAGGGTTATAAAAAATGATTTCAATGGATTTATTTTCTAAATATAAATTATTTAATAATTATATTTTCCATGATCTATAACCATATTTTAAATGGTCATAAAATAGATGTTTCTTAATTTTTCAAAATGAGTCTCGTTTGTCTCCTTTTAGAATATGTTTGAAAATACGGCTTATTTTTAACATTAATGACATGAATAAATTTTCTTGCAATAATTACAATAATTTTATTTTATCTTTACTTTATATGTTTTTAAGTTCCTTATCAAAGAAAAATAATTTCACAATATTTTGTCCATTTTTAGTTTTTGAATGTGACTTTCAAAGTAATAATGGTATTTTACTCAAGATATTTTTATTGATCTTTTAATTGTATTTCAATTCATCAACATTAACAACACTTGATGTTACTTATTAACAACTAGGGATATCATATAATGATAATGTCCCTATTATTTTTTTCGATGGATTAGAATTGTTTCCAAGAGATATACATGGAACCCATTTCATTTAGATATGTTTAAAAATTTTTATTGATATTATCATGGATCCTATTTCTTTTCAATAGGATAATTAAGTAATGATAGTTAAAAATGATTTTTTATGATTCTTGTAATAGGATTCCTGATATATGTACTTTATTGATGTTATGGTTCTTGGAAATTGTTTACGAAGTGCTGAGCTCCATTTTTTCTCTTGGGTGAGACAAATATATATTATACGAAGGGCTGATTCCTATTATAGATAATGAAAAATGGTGATCCTAATATAGATTAAATGATGGTAAATAACCATTAAATGTCTCAAATCAATTTGGTAATGATTATCTTCTTTTAATAGTTATATAAATAGTGAGACATATAAATATTCATATTATGTGGGTTTTTAGATGATGATGTCCCAAGGTACCAAAACATATTATTTTTAATTTTTGTGGGTTTGAAACATTTCCTTTGATCGGTATTGATTTCACATGGATCATGGTTATTGATTATCCTAACTCTTTCATAATTTAAATATTTATTAACTGACACATATTTATTGATCCAGGTTTTATGGGTATTTTTTTTCTTATCTTATGCTCATGGAAATTGACTATGACATCATACACTTTTGATATCATTTTGATAACTGATGATATTCAAATGTAAATGATTCTTCTTAACCATAATAAAAATTTCTTTTAAACCTTCCTATGTTTCCATTTCCTAAGGTTATCAAGAATGATGTAAAAATAATTTTGCTTGGAAGGTTTTAATATGGTTGATGATGAGGACATAATATGGAATATGAAAATTCTTCTATTTTGGGAATAATAGTATCTTCATTTCATGAGTTTTTTTTGTAAGACTTTTTCCTAGTTCCCAAAATTTTTAAAACAAGCAGGTATTTGGGTATCTAAGTGATTCAATATTTACATTTGATGTTGAACCATTTGGATGGGAAAAATTACATGACATTTATAGATATAAAATATAGAAATAAAATTTTTATGATTTTAGAACTGGATATAGGAGTGTGGGTTTAAGGTTGTTATAGTTAGTATGGGATTTGGGATTAAATAAAATATTATATTTGCACATTTTCATGTGAAGTTTTCTTATGTATTATGACTTCCATAATAGGTTTATACATTTATGTTTGATAACAAGTTCAAAATTTAGATACACTTTTTGAGGATTTAAGTGATGTATGTATATGATGATTAAGAGTAATTTGGGAGAAATTTTATTAGGTTAAATTATATGTAACACTTAGGTTTAACATGGTATTTTTTTTATTAAAAATATCATTACTTTTTTAGACACAATTATAATGGTATTAGTGAAATTTAGGTTTTATCTTATCATTTATGTTTAGGTAATTATGGGTTATTCCTTTTTTTAAACATTATATGATTAAGATAGGTACACTTATTTTATGAGACACTAAAAGTTATTGGTGTTATTCAAAAATAAATTATAAATCAACCTCTGCAAAATATGTGATAAAAATGTTATAATCATTTTATTTTAATCATAGTAAGAAATTTTTTGAATTATTCTAAGGATATTTATTCAGGGAATAATTTAATATTATCTTTTCTTATGACTACATAACATTATAGACTAATGATATGAAGGTATATTCAATTTTGGAATTAATATACCTTCATCCAACCATTTTTTTTCGTTCATATCTAATTATAGTACTAATCTCTTTTTATCCATTTTTTGAACTATTTTATCCATTAGTAGTTAATTTTATTCATTCATTCCTAAAAAATTAATATTTCTTACTCATCATTTTGAGAAAAATTGAGATTATAGTGGAAATTGATTAAATGATCAAATTATACTTGTTATTTATTTATATTTACTTATGTTATTTATAAATATGGTAAATTAATTCCTAAACTCTAGGAAATGGAACCTCGAAAAAAAAGTTATTCAAGAAATAAATGGTATTTTCTCTATTCAAAACAATATAATATTACCTACTTAGTGGATCCCCTTTTAAAATCATTGTTTTTAGTTCCCACCAATGATCTATTTATTTAGAGGCCTAGTTTATTTTTATTTCTGATAACCTTTATCCATCCTTTTCATTCTATTTAAGTGAAAGTATTATAAATCATTTATATGATATGGGTTTTTAAGAAAAATATACTATAAAATGTAAAAATCTAAAATGTCAAGATCTTTTTAAAATTGGGAGGATTAAATTTATCATGTGATGGGGGAGGATGTAACACCCCAATATTTTAAAATTGGAACATTAACTTCGATATTGTATTAAACATGAAACATTGTGGTTAAAAGGATTAATAAATATATGACTACTATAAACTAGAAATTAAATTAGTTTATATGAATATAATTTAATAATTTCTAAAATAAATATATAAATTTCATCCCAAATATGAATTTAACAACAAATTATTAAAAATAATAAATATATTTTTAGTTGAGTAATTTTATTCACCAAAAATATATTTTCCCTAAAAATGATTTTTATTACTTGTAGTGAATAATATTAATTTATAGAAAATTAATATAATTTATTTCATCACATTAATTTCATTTTTTTAGTCATCATATAAAAATTTACTTAAAGTGAAATTTTTGAATTTTTCCAAAAATAATGATTTTTCAATGAATATTGAAAATTCATATTTCGGTAAAAATGTCTTTTTTCAATAAATAAATTAATTAAAAAAACCCCTAAGGATTTGAATATTATTTTATGGCACATAATTAATGTTAATTAAATTTAATTATATTTGATTCATATTTATATTGTAATTTTTTATATATTTGATTTTGTGTTTCAGGACATTTTTTTTTATGAAAAGTGATCTTAGTTGAAAAATGATTATCCATATTAATTAAATAAAAATTCCCCAAATGAAAAGTAATTTAAATTAAATTTTTAGATTATATATCTAAAATTAAAAATTTAAATTCATATTATTATGTTCAGTAGACATATATTTATTATAAGATCTTTAATTCTAGAAAAAAAGTTTTCCTGAAAAGTAGTATTTCCACCATGTGTATTAATTTAATTTAAAAATAATTTCATCAAGTTATAAGAATTTAAGTTTGTAAAAATAATTCAACATTTGGAATCAGAATAATTTATATTGTCTTATATGTTCAACTAATTATTTTTCATAATTATAGGTTTAATGTGACCTAAAACACGTAAAATTCCAATTTTATGGATCAATATTGACACTTATTACCTAATTATTTATCTTTATGTTTTTCTAGGACACATTTCTTTTAATGTGAATAATTTTATAATTTTAGTAATGAAAAAGACAAATTTCACCCACTCGGTTCCAAATTTCAATTATGTGTTCATAATGTGAAAAATTACATCTTTAAGGAAAAATGATTTTCATACTAAGAATAATTAAAATAATTTATGTAGGGATATTTATTATTAATATTTAATAAATATATAATTTCTTTAAATGCTTAAGAAATGGTAATATAATAATTATTTGGTTAATATAAAAATGAAATAAATGATACTAAAAAGGTTTAAGGTAATATTTTTTAAAAATTATTGTACATTGTGAATTTTTTAGATAAAAATAACATGATTGACTAGTGTTAAATTATTATATTCAAATTCATCCATTTTATTTATTTTTTTAATTCAAATCAAATGAATAGTTCCATGATATACATTAATGTTATTCTATAATAAAAAATATTTTATTAAATAAAATAAAATTATTAAAATTCCTAAAATCATCCAATTAATTTTTAGACATTTAATAATATCAACCATATTCCATTAATAGAACAATGTTCTATCTATAAAAATTTTATTTACCCTAAAATAGTAAGAAAAACTTATTGACCACGATAATGGGTAAAACATGGTTTTGTGTGTTTCATGTTCTTTTGTTAAAAATTATTTTCCACATACAAAAGTTTTTGAATTTATAAATTATATTATATATTTATAATTAATGGGTACATATTATATAATAAGAATCATTTTTTTTCAATTATTTGATGATAAATTACCTTGATAAAAAAGTTAGTTACCGTAGTAAAAACTAAAATGGTAAAATTAAAGAAAATTAGATATTGAGAAAAAAATTATTCTAACATGTATTTTTATGTTATAGGTCTGTATTGAAATTAAAATAACTTCAATCTTACAATTTTAAATTTTTTTGGACATGGGGTAATATTTTATTCCCATTATTGAATAGTTTTTTGTATTTAAAAAAATGACAATCCTCTTCCGTATAAAAGGCCACCACAATCCCTACACCTCCTAACAGATTTTTATAAACAAAACCCAACCAATATCCATAACCAAAATCCATAAACATGTTATATTTTTTCTTTTCTTTCAATAATACAAACATTAGAGTCCTTAATGAGAGATTCAAAGGGAATTTTTCTAAAAGAATATAATTTTCTTTAATAAACTCTATATTTTTTATTCCTCTATTACCAAATTAATTAATTTATTAATAATAAAAATTTTCTAAAAAAAATATATAATATAAAACTAGAATTTATTATTTTAATTTCATAACCAACTTCCAATTTTCCATTATCAAATGGGAATCAAAAGCCATCATTCGTGTGTAAGGTATAGTACTGCCTCATAGACCGATGTAATTCCTTTCATATCCTCATCTCTTATGGGTATTAATAATGATGTATTTAAATTTAATATTTTATATTTGTTACAAAATTATATTTATTTAATTTTTTTATCACATTTACTTTCTTACTTTTCATTCCATGGGGGATATGTTAACATCACCCATTTGTACGACAGACAACTGTCTCGCAATGCAGTGCGATTCGTTTTCCAATAACAATTCTCAATTATGGTTAAGATGATAATGTTAAAGAATATTTCATATAAATATATATATGAAATAATTATATTATTAATTACATATATATAATTATTTAATAAATAATAAATCATTTTATTTATTACAGTGAATAATGATAACATCATTCATGCGTTTGTGTAGACTATCACCTCCATAATGCGATATGAGTATTTTTTTTAATCACCAAATCACTTGGATGATATATATATATAGAAGAATATTAAATTAATTAATATTTTATTTCTTATATTATTATTATTATATAATGAAAAAATAATTCATACCTTCTTTCCATAACGATTGTTGAAAAAATGAAATGTTACTAATTCTTTTTTACAACTTATCGTGTCCATGATTATAACATGGTTCAATTTTCATAATTGTATTTCAAGATGGGATTAAAAATTAAAACTGATCTATAAAAAAGGTAATAATTTCAGTATATTTATTATATATATTCTTATATAATGATCTATTTGTCTATAGTCAAGACACTGAAGATCTTATAAAAATATGGACAGAACATCCCAAAAACACCTAATATAGATTTAATTACTTAGGTATTTAAATATTTCATTAAAATAAATAAAATAAATTATTTATGTATAATTTTTTAAACCTAAAAAGATTAATAATTAGTAAAATAATTTATTTAAATATATTATATAGGAGTTAAAGGTCAAACATGGATAGTCTAGAATCAGTATTAGGCATATCAGGTTAATTTCCCCCCATTGAGGATTATTTCAATTCTGTAAAAATAATTATATTTTAATGGTATACTTAATTAACCTTTTACATTTGATATAATTAATAATTCACATATCATGTTATTTTATGTTTTAATTTTAATTATCTCATCTAAGGGTAGTTGACTTGATAGTTACCAAGTTGAAAGAAATTCATAATTGAACTTCTTTTCATTGGGTAAAATTACTTCTTTATCATCTTTGATATTTTAATATTACGACTGTAATGAAAATTTTTGTAGTTATTTTTATTTCCAATTTTTTATCTGGATTTTATTTTTATACACATAACTAATTCATTGATTAATTACCACTCTAATATTATGGTCATTGTTTGGGTTTTTGGTCTCAAATTATCTTATTTGGAACTTTTATTATGATGTATACCTATCTTCTTTTATGAGGGGTTTCTACTACCCTTTTGAAATGTTCAATCATGGAAATAATATTTTTTCAATATATTTAATATATTATTTTATGTTTTTCATTTATGTGTCCTGTGATTTAATAGTTTGTAAATTATTAAAGGTTTTATGTTACAATATCGTTTATTTTTGGGATTTCTTATGTTCAGGGATCCTTTGGAGGAAATAAAATAATATTGTTTTATTAAAAAAACATATATTTCGTTATACTATAGTTATTAATTGGTTTCACATTTTAAATTTCCATTTACATCCTTATTGATTGAATAAGTTCATGGAATTTTCTTATACTTGATACTGATCATGTATCTTTTGTTAAGATTGGGACACTTGATCTTCAATTTAAATGTTTTATAAAATTCATTCAAATATTTAATATTCAATAATATATATTTCTAAAAGATATATTTCATGAACCTTAAACTTATTTTAGAATGCTTTTAAAAAATAAATTTCTTAACATTTTAAAAATGTTTCGTATTTGAAATCTTTTACAAATTTTTTGAAAACAATAAATTTTAAAAAATTTATCACATGAAAATATATTCAAACTATTATTAACACTATTTTCATTTCACCTTAATTTATCTATTTCCATTTTTATTTACAATGATATTTATTTTCACATGATTTTTTGAATTGTTAGTTTTTAAAAGTGATTTTCAATGTAAAAAAAGGGGATTTACTTCAAAAATGTTTCTAATGATCTTTTAAATGTATTTAAATTAATAATAATAATAAAAATATTCATTTTATTTATTATCCACTGGGGATATTTCATAATTAATCCATACCCATTCATTCTCTATATGGATTACGATTTTTCCAAGATATTTCCATGGAACAAATTTCATTTCTCTAGGTTAATCATGTTTCAATGATATTATCATGGGACCCTATTAATTTTCCTAAGAAAATAATATTATAAAATTCATAATGGATATTTTTTTGAGTCTTATGATTATATTCATGGACTATATACATTATCCATGTTAATGTAATTGTTCATTGTTTAAAAGGGGTGTAACCCCATTATATACCCTGGGTGATCACAATATAGCTTATAAAAATGGTTGATCCCCTTTATATCTCATCAAAAATTGTTGATCCTTATATATATTATATTAAAGGTTAGTATCATTATAATTATCCAAAAAATCAAAAATTATTATGTTCTATGTATAATAATATTAGAAGTATTTCGTATAGTTATTCCAACTATAATAGTTTTGAAAGGGTTTTTTGATAATGATTTCCCAAGGTGCCAATATGTTTTCTTTATGCGAGATATGTGTTTTAAAAGAGTCTTTTGATCAATATTTGCATCACATGGATTGTGATTATTTATTTTCATGACTGTTTACTTTATTAATGCTTTGTTCCATGACACTTTTTTATTGATTTAGGTTTTATGTGTATGAAACATCTCATGTTACTATCATATACCATGATTATGTCATTATATTCTAATTCTCTTCTTATGCTCACTAATGAAATTCCATTATTAATTATTATTTTTAACATTATTAATAATTTGATCTCACACTTGTTATGATTCATATTATTTTCGTTATAAATATTTTTTTAATTAATTATCTCTAGAAGGGTTTCATATGGATAGTGACAATGAACCTATATGGAATATGAAAATCTCGGCATAGTGGAAAATATACTCTCTTGAATCAATTATTAGTTTTTTACATAACTTTTTTCTTGATTCTCCAAGACACTAAACGTAAAAGGCCTTGGATATGTAATTTATCCAATGGTTCCTTTGGATTTGGAATGTTTTTTGTTGAAAAAATTGTGTCACAATTATAGGAATAAAATATAGAAAAGTAATGTTTATGATTTTAGCAATGGTTCTATGAATATAGGATATGCGTTATTATATAAACTCACCTCTATTCCAATAGTAACTTAATATTTAGTACTTTCTAACTAAGTGTTACCCATAGGAATGTCCAAAAAACAGGTGACCCAAGGACTATCTAGGTTTACCCATATTTATCATGAAACTAAATGAACAGAAAATCAATAGCCACTTATTACATTCTTTAATTACACATTATAATCCATGGGCACCCAAATGTGGCATAAAACAACCTTATTGTATGATAAAGATCGTGAATATTGTCACATTGGAAGGAATGTCACACTTATTGTCTGTAATTGACTTTAATATCAAAATATTTTCTCTTATTATTCACATTAATTTATGTAAGCTTCTTTTAATTTTGTTTTGAAACATATTACCTCATCCTAATCAATATATTCATACCATGTTTATCTGTAATTATTTTCAATACTATATTTTTGTATTACTTTCCCAAATATGTAACTCAAGCATATTAATTTACATTCAATACAATATGTGTAATGGTATGATCATGTGACCCTACATAGATGGATCTACCTAATGGTAAGGTGATATGACCCTTAATTCTTCCACTTTTTGTAATTATAAATCCTTGGTTACCTTTACATATACAAACTACATAAGGGTAAGGATGGGGTTACCTTTATATATCCTAGTTTTTAAGGTTAAATCAATTTATAGATTTTCAAAAAACGTATTAAATGATTATCTATTTTCACATATTTTCATGATTTCCATTCATGATTTCCTAAAAATAATTTATGAGTTCCCACTGATACCAATAATGGTTTTTTTGGATTCCTAGAAAATATTATTAGACATAGAAGAGAAATAAAAACCATATTTCTAAGGACATAAATGTAAGATAATATAAAACTATGTATAAAATATAAAATCATAATTTTTTAAAACATGGTTTACCTTACAACGGAGATAAACTCTATAATTCTTGATCTCTATAGGATGAGTTTGAGAAATATCTCATAATGGTGAAAAATAATCCCACATATGTTCTGAATCAACAAGCTATAATGAATCATCCAATGCTCGGTTGTGATTAATAATCCATTCATGATGTGATAAAATCTAATATAAAAATAATCAATATAAATGAAGGCTTTGAGTTTATAACCCATAAGTGAATATCTATACATCATGCCATTATATGGATAAAGGTTTTATATAGAACCCAAGGACACTCTGTGGTGGTTACCACATTAACTCTTGAATTATAATACATGAGGAAATAACTTTGTCTACATTATAAATATATATATTTATATATAACTCATGAAACCATTTCATCATATTTAATGTCTTATTGAATGATAAAAATACCTCAGGGAAACAGAAAATGACTACATTTATCATTTTTTGAAATACCATATTGCGTACAATAATATACCCTTATGTGCATGAAAACCATAATTCTCATTCCATATATGTCATTTATATAGGAATTTATTTCATATATCCTCTATAAAGTTTCCAACATGTTATGATTTTTATTCAGAATAATGTATCAAAATACTCAATTTTTTCATTGTTTATATGATATATAGAATTTTCAGGATTTACAGTTATGTTTTTTCTAGATAATTATATATGGTTTATTGGGTGTATCTTATAGGTGTATCCTAATAATACCCATATTATCATATTATTCCAACTTACAAAAATTTATTTTTATAACTTCTTTTTTCCCTAACTATGAATTTAATCTTACCGCCTTATTATGATTCCATTTCCCCCAGTTATGAAGATAAGAAATGGAAATCAATTAGAAGTGTATCTTGTCTGTTGACTTGTTTGGAGGTATTCAAATATTATGATACATTAACAATATTAATATATATTGTTAAAAAGTAAATTAGATAAAAAATGAAAATTGTTATAATAGTAATATTTTTTATAATTGTTTAAAAATCTAATCCAAAAAGGTGATTTGAATGCATTGTAATGAAATATTTTTTTATGTAATTTAATTTAGAGGGTCCTGTTTACGTGATGTTTAAATTAATGTATCAATGAGTCATAGAAATATATCATGTTATTTAAAATAGTATTTGTGTCATGTAATGATAAAAAATGTGGATCATTTTTATTTTTTTACATTCTACAGGTAATGTTAGACTCAAGTACTAGTTATAATTCTAAAACCATTGGGTACTTCCAAACAGAAATAAGATTAATTTTTCAAGTATTTTCTTATAATATTATATCATGTTTTTCTAATATTTAATTTTATTTCGAACATTATGGATAGATTGAAGAAATAATTTCATTTATTACTAATCAAGGAGAAGTGTTTTATAGACATTTCATATCAATGTTATATTTTATAGATGGTATTATTTCATGGAGTTCCTAAAATGATATTATCCAATCCGGAGGTTTTTTTGTTATAATGTCTTGAGTGGATTATGGATTGCATTTAGAACTAAATTTTATATATGTATACTATCCAATCTGATTAATGATTTCCAAAAAAAGAAAATATTATAGACTTTTAATGATATCTTTAGTGTGTGAATTCTAGACTTCTAGGGATTATGGTTAGATTATTTATTATTTTTTGAGTTTTGTTGTAATAATAAACATTATTCACCCATTTTAATGACACTATTTGAGAAAATTTATAGACAACCATTTCATGAACTACTTTGTTGGATTGATATTAGTAAGTAAGATATTATAGGATCAATTTTGATTATGATATTATAGACCGTATTTTGATTATTCAAGAAAATATGAGGATTTCCTTGAGTATATAGAAATTTGTGAAATTTGAAGGAGAATACTATTTGTGTCTTCTCTCAGTGATCATTTATTCTTAATGTTTTCTCTTAAATATTTTAAATGAAGTATTGGAATAAAAATTTATATTTCACTATGATTCATTGGATCATTCGAGGTAATATCATATATAATAATGGTATCATATCTATCTCAAATGCCTTCACATATATAGCAGTTTCATGAAAATTTTCGTCTGTTCTGAAATTGAAAGTAAAATCATGAAACATAAAATTTAATTTATATAAATAATCTAAACATTAAGTAGGTAATTAGACTATTTTTTTAATCTTATAAATATTTATGATATATGAGATATGTTTTTGTGAGGAAGCGTCATTCCCATATAATGAGTTGAGTTGAACACTTATACATTTAAAAAAAAGGTGTGCCCACATTATTAACTTTCCAAAAGGTTTCAAAATAGAACATTATCAATATTTAGAAATGGTCTGGTTTAAATAAAGTAATATAATATATTTTATAAATATATTTCATGTAATTTTAACCCTAATCTATTTAGTTAAACCCCTTATAAAACCATTTTCACCGTAACTACAGTAAAAGATTTTCACTATGCCTATTAATCATTATGGTCAAAAATTAACTTATAATTATTAGATATTTTTTTATAAATATATAATCCTTTTCAAAAAATTATATTCATAAAAGTGAAAAAAAATAAAATTAAACACATAGACATGATTAAAAAATGGGTTTTAAATAATTGTATTTTTCATGAAGTGAGTGATTTTAAATTAACTCAATGAATAGTATTTTCAATTGTGTGAATTTAAATTAAATTTTAATGATATATAATATATAAATTTTATTTAAGTTATTCCTCATTATTGGTTTTTTTGTTAATTAAAATCGAGATAAATTATATACTTTAAAATGGTTTTCAAAAAAATGTATTTTTAAAACAAAAAATAATAATCATATACTAAAAGAAAATATGAATTAGATTGAAAATTAATTAAGTCAGTTTAATTTTATTAATTAAATATTAGTTTTATTTAAATTATACTGAATGTTTAATGGGACATTTGAACTACTTTGTTTGTAGAATAGTAAAGACATTTTTATAAATATCGGTATTTTCAATATTCAATAGAAAAACAATATTTTAAAAAAAATATATAAAAATGTCACCATATGTAAATTTTTTTATGATGATTTAAAAAATTAATTTAATTTAATAAATTATATATTCATAAAGTTCTAAAAATTAATTATATCATTTTTTGACAAAAATCTATCAAAATATTTTTTGAAGAAAAAAAGAATTCTTATGCATAAATTTATATTACTAGATAGTTATTGATTATTTACTAATAATTTATCAATAATTTATATTTATTAAGACATTTATATATATGTATTCCTCATAAAGTAGTTATTTATTTTAGTACTCTCAAATTCAATAGCTAGTTTATGTGGGTTATATATTTATTGTGTCGTTTAAGCTCGGTGTTGCGTGTTGAATACACTGTCAAACATAATTCTCTTTTTTTTTAATATCAAGTGGTAATATAATTATACTATCTTATTTATAAAATCATTATAATTTTATATTAATTATATTATAAATAAAGGACACCATATTCACACTAATTTGATTACTTATAAGCATCTTCATCTTTGGTTTGTTTTAATGACACACACTAATGATGATATAAAATATTCATTGTAGTTTATTATAAAAACATAAATACTAGCAATATATGGTATTATTTATGAAATTAGAGAGTTTTCAAAATTATATAATTGTATTATATACAAAATATTTCATTATTCAAATTAAAACCATTTATTTTGTTAAAATTTATAAGTTTGGGAATCATGGGAGAACATACATGAAATAAATATAGGGGTCTAAAAATCCATGGAAACTATCTATATTATTTTATGAACTCTTTTGATATTGTGAAATCATTATTACAGAGTAAATAATGTGGCATAATAAAACAAACATACTGAGAATTATTTGAAACTATTTACATGAAATGTTATTTATATAAAAAGTGGAATAATGTTAAATAGAATATAATTCATTTTATGTTATTAATTTAAAATGTAAAAATTTTGAATTAGATTTAAATTTATTTAATTAACATATTAAAATTAAATTTAGATATATTTAATTGTGTAAACAAGAACATCAAAACAAGGTAAGGGTCTCATGAATCATTCTCTTTTCATTGAGTTATTCTCATTTTTCAATTTCTGGATTCTTCTATGTTTGGTTTATTATATAATTTTTAATATTTTATATTTTATTTCATGTATATGTTTATTTATTTCTAATTTACTAACCATAAATTTAAATTTTATTTTTTATTTCTCTATAAAATATGATATTTCAAGAAAAAACACCCACTATCACTTTTAGGTTTTCATATACATGTTAATATCATCTCTTACAAAAAAAATGTTATGATTATTGTTTTTAATGTAATATATGTGTTTCAATATAAAAAATTCTATATATTATAATTATAATACAATTTCATGTAACTTTAATTTATAGAAACTACATCGAACTCTGGAAAAATGCTAAAAATGAGTGTCTCTCAACATTCATTCAATCTATATCCTTTAATTACATGTTTCTTATAATATGAAATTATTTATTTCTAATGATACACTATTGGGTTATTTTTTGACTTGAGGATTTAAAATAATTTTTTTACCCTTTTCAAAAATGACATATATCATTATTTTGATGTCTACAATTTTGGCTATGAAAGAACATTCAAATCTTTCATCAATTCAGGCCTGAAATTTTGTTTATTGATCCTATAATTCAATAATAATATAAAAAATGAAAAACTATGTTGTTTATGTCAATTTTTCTAGGAATTAACAATTATGAATTCATCCCATCAGCTTTTTCAATCAGAATTTTCTGATGACTTGGGAATTTGGGGTTGATTAATAGATTATTTTTTATTTTTTTCCCTTATATAAGAAATCATTAGGAATCATTTTGTTATATTCTTTTTCTCTTTATCATTGATTATTTAGCTATTCTTCTTAGCACCTTCTTTTTCTATTTTTTTCTCTTGGTGGTAAAATCTCATTATACCTCATGTAATCACCTGACCCAACTTCTTGTTAACAAATATTTGGATCATGGGTTTTAAATCATCCTCTGAACCATTCTAGTAAGAAAAAACCTCATGATATCTCTTAAATTTTATTATTTTTAATGAAATAATCAACATATTTGACTATTATCTTTCATAAGCATCATGTAAAGGCCCCTAAATTCTCCTATGATACATTTTTTTTTGTGAAAAAAAATTTGGCAGCATTTTATCGAATTTATTATAAATTCTTATGCAATAACACAAAAAAATTATTCAGTAACCCATTTTTACTATGTATTATTAAATCCCTTATTTTAGTGGTTGAATAATAATTTTATTGGTTCATATATATAAATACATATATATATATATATATATATATTTGTTTGTGAGTGTGGTGGGAGATCTTGAAGTTATATACCCTCCAATTTTATTTTATAAAGTATATATATCACGAGATTACATATATGAGAAATGGGAGTTTATCCTAGACATCATTGTTATATGACTAGTTTATATATTATTTCATTATGGTCTTGGAAGATATACTTGACAGATGATACCATTTTATCTTCTTATGAGTGTTTCGTATTCATTGTTTCATCTTCCTATTTTACATCACCGCAATTCATGATTATTGATTTATATTTCCATATTCTTATTTTCTGGTACATGTTAATCTATAAAAATCAAAATTTTCTATTTTAATGTTTTTTTACTAAGATCTAGGATTTTTGTATCATGAAACATGATCACTTCATATTATTAATGATATTATTATATAACCTATATTATTTCTCTTATGTTTATGTTTTCTCCAGTATTGATGATCTAATAAGAAATATTTCATAAATCATTCACATTACACAAAAAATACTATTTATATCACACATTTAATTTTTCTATGTCATTCCATGGTATTTAAATTACACTAATTTTTCTCATTATTAATAAATTATAAATAATATTATGAAATAAATGTACATTCTGTTCTGAACTAACATGGATGTAAAGATAACCCCCAAAGAAATGAATCCATTTTGTTCTAGGAATATCATTGAATCATAAGTTTTATTGTTCAATCATTTTTAATTATGTAATATATATATATGTGTGTGTATGTGTGTGTGTGTGTATTAGATATGGTTCATTATAGTTGATATTAGAATATGTTTTCATTAATTTTGGAGAATTTTTATGAATAATACGACAATAAAATGTAAATCATGTAAGGTTAAACAAAAACTTTCATAGATTGAATTGAAAGTATAATGGGATAACACATCATATGGTTGATTTTTTATATTATTTTTTTCTCTAATTTAATGAGATATTATTTATTTACTCACACTAATAATTTTAATTTTATTCCATGGTTGGAATCATGAATAATTGAGTATAAAACAAATATGATGGTTAATATGAAGATTAACCCAATGAAAAATTAAACATGATAAGAGATAATAAATAAAATTTCATTGATATATTTACCCATACATATCTTGTGACGTATAAAAGCATAAAACATATAAATCTAAAAAAATACAAACAAGGGAAAACTCATTATTAAGTATTTTATGTGACAATTGCCTACGACTTTTAGTAATTCTATCAATCCAATCATTATTGAACTATATATCAACACCATGGAAGCTAATGTTTATATTTTTCAATGTTTAGAGTGTGAAAATGTGGATTGGATATTTATCTTTTAGAAGGTGAATTCCATAAATTGTGGGTTTTGATTAAGAATACAAGGTAGTAGGAAGAAATAGAATCCATAGAATGGATGTTATTTAAGAAAATATTTTTAAAAATATAATTTACTTAAACTATTTATGTAATAATAGATTAATAATTCCATGAGATTAAGAAGTAGGAGGACTAATCTCTTGGTTATTATGAGAAAAAATAATGAGACTAAAACGGTACACATCAGGCTTTATTATTTATCATGAAATTAGAATCAAAGGAATCTTTAGTGTCTCAAATAAAATTATCCTAAAACAACTAGTGATAGGTATTAAGAACCAATATTGATGTACATGGGCATTACAATAGTTTTTAATAATACTTAATACATGAGAAAAAATAAATTCCCAATGACCGTATTAGTTTAGTGTATTTGGAAACATGGAACATAATATTCTAACTTGGTGAAAGATCTTCAACATCTCTCATAGAGATCATCCCCTTTTTTCCTACCTAAAATCATTCATTGAATCCTAGGGAAAAGAAAACATAAAAATTTTGAGCTCAAATGATCAGTAATGGAAATCATTTAGAACATAAAACAAACCATAAAAATAAGAATGTAAAAAAATTAAAATAATTTTTAAATACCAAAATCAAGAGTCATGAAATAAATCTTGGAAGTTCATAAGGAATAGATAATAAAAGAAAATTAGCCATGATAAAATAGCTCTGGCATAAAACATGAAATTTTGGAAAATAATTAAGCACATAGTATGATTTCCATAGCGGCCAAGGCATTTCTTCCAAGACCCTCATAGTTAAAAAATTACATTACTGAACCTGGTTTACTTGTTGTACCATCCATGGATTACATAACTAGGTTTACATTTTGTTCTAGCCTTGTATTATTGAACCAGATTTACTTGAAATTCCATTCATGTCTATCATATGATATATAAATATTTTCCCAATTCATTGGAGGGAGATATAGTTCCCACCCATCCCATAATGAAACCATTCTTAAATGTTCCTCAAAAACATAAATCATTCATCATTGCATAACACATGAAATAAAATGGGTTTCTTAAACATCATTCCATCATAAATCATATAAAATAAATGGATTTTATAAAAATAATTCCTTTATAAAAACAATAAAATCAAATTAATAATAAAGATGTAGACATAACCCAATTTCAAGAGCATTGTCTTAGATGGAAAATAATTTTGATAAAACACTTGAACTTAATTCTTAAAGAAAATATCCTTTCTAATTTCAAAATTTTTTCATTTCTCTAAATATCCTAAAATTTTAAAAGAAGCAAATTTAGTTGAAAATACACTTGAAAATGATTAATGTAAGACTCCTAAAAATAAGCTGTTATGAAGATGTAAAAATATTTTCATGCCATATATTTAAAAATAACATTCTCTTTGTACTCTAGCCGAAATGTCAAAAAAGTAACCTCATATGAAAAATAAAATAATTATTCCTTCCAAACCATGTCGTAAAAGTCAAAATTGGGAAAAAATGTCTTTAAAAATTGATATAAGAAAGTAAATATTTTATGAAAACAGTTTTATAAAACATAGACACATATGATAAATATACCCCCAGTAAATACTTATGGATAAATAATCTTAGATAAATTGAGATTGAAAATCTATACCTTAGAAATTTATAATTAGTAAAATAATATGTATCCTAAAATAAAGAAAATTATATTCATTATTAAATATCATAAACTTTATAATAATAATAAAAAAACATTCACGGGTTATATAAACACCACACAAAAGAATTAGATGGGGTATAAGGAATATATCCCAGAGAAATAAAAGTGACACATAATAATCCCTTACCTTTGGTCCAATATACTTTGTATGTATTCAAAACTCAAATATAATGATTTATAAAATGTTTTTTATTTATTAAAAAATCAAAATCATTTTTCTGATCATATTTTCATCTGTTTGTTAGTGAAATATCATTGTTACTCGTTGTTCAGGTATTAACTGTTTTATGTTCTTATGCATGTTTTATCGAAGAAGTTAATATTTAGGTTGTAGTTATATAATTTATAGCATGGTATTATTATAATATATATCATATTTATTAATTAAATTTATTTATATAATCATGATTTAATGAAGATTATGTATAACAAATCACATTGCACTGTGGAGACGGTAAGTCTTATGTATGCATGAGCGATGATACTGTTCCCATAATTGTATAATATGTTTGAATTTGATGGTGAATATTATATCAGAATCAATATCATTTTATATTAATCATTTATATATTTATTAATACATCATGATACCCATCCATGTAAGGTGGTTGTGAAAAAAAATTACACCACTGTGTGGAGACGGTAATTTGTAAGTTCGTACGTGTGGTGATTTCATTTTTTATAGGATGGGTAGAAGGTGGAATATGGTTTCTTAATAATCAAAATATCCTCTCAGTATATATTTACTACTAGAGTTATTACTTTATAATAAAACTACTCATGATGTGGAAGTAGAAGAAGATATATGATTGAAAGAATCGGCAGATTATATTACATTTTCTTCAACGTTCCTCCTTTAAATATCCTCATCGAGCCCTCGAGTTGGTACTTGAAGAATACCAGAACCTCTATAATGTTGTTAGGTAATTTGATAATGGAAAGTTTCAGGTTATGTTCAAGCTTGAAGGATCAAATTTAAGTGAATAGTTGAGGGTAGAAGTTCCCTTTTATAATTGAGGTGAGGGGTACTTTTAGAAACCTCCAAAATATTAATTTATAATAATTTAAAAATTAATCCAAATACCTCAAAATTGATATATATTCTAATGTAATAAAAAATTATATTGAAATACCATCAAAAAATAAAATTTATATAGGTTTTTATATCAACTTAAACATTATCATTTTAATTGCAAATTTGTTATTGTACTTAATTTTAATTAAAATAACAAATGATTCAATATTACAGGGCTAAAATATTTAATTATTTGATTTAATTTATACCATAAATAAATAATTTAGATAATTTTGGACCATATCATAATTATAATATTATTTTAAAACTATTTTATTATTTTTAAATAATTTTATAAACATTAGTGTAACAAAATATCAATTGTGTCAATTTTGACACTATTTATTTCATATATTTTTAGAAATATCAATAAAAGGTGTTATCCTCAAACCAAATATTTTTTTATATCCCTAATAGCTCAAGGTAATCTCTAAAATTCATTTTACAATTTAATTATAACAAATTATACTTTTGTGAATATTTTTAAGAACATTGATTTGATATCATCATTATTAAAATAATCACTATTCAATTTTGTATAATTATTTAATATAAATATTTTTAGAATAAAAATTATAAATAAAATACAATTAAGAATATAAATTTACTATATTTCATAATAATATATTTAGTATAATTTATCTTCGGTGAAATCCAACATTAAAAATGTTATACCTATTAATGTATGAATGCGACAACTTTAACATCACTTCAATTAAAATAAAATAAATGTCACTCTCTTATATAAATATTTAAATAGTCACTTACTCAGAACATGATTGATTATGGTCTAGATAAACATGAAACATATTATATGTTCATGTTTTTAGGCCTTTTTATGGTTATTAGTATTTTAATAAAAATTGTTTTATGGATTATCTCGATAATTAATTAATTTTTACATCCTCCAAGTATAGGATTTTAATATAATTATTAATTTCCTAAAAATTAAATTTAAATTACCATGATGTTGGTAAATATTTTATCTCTCTAGTTATAATATATGTTTGAATATATCATATGGTTATCCCTATATTAAAATTATTTACTTATAAGAAATATGAGTATGACATTCTGTCACTTTCATTGGCTTCATTAATATTTATTTCATTTTCATCGTCACATAGCACTTAAATGACTATGTTTCAAACATAAGATTACAATGGTATAATTTTATTCATAGAAAATATTTTGGTAGCTTTTAGGGTTGTTTTACTCTCCTTATCATATTATTTGTTACACTAATTTACCTAATTTACATTTAATCGCGTCAAATAAAAAATATTGTAGTTAATATTCATAATATCCAAAAAATAAAAGTATCTTATTAACATAATTTGAAACCACTGATTCCAAATATGGAATCCATTTTTCTTAATTCAAAACAAATAGTTTTCAAAAATTTATTTAAAATTAATTCCCGTTGTCAAAAACCAAAAGAAGACTGCTAACTGAAAATATATTTTTATTGGATTATCAAAAGATGCTTTAAGAGTGAGGGGGAACCTAAAAGAAAGTAACTCATTAAATATTTCTAAATTTAAAACATCTTCAAAACCCTCTAACAACATTTCAAAATTCAAAAGACATCAACAAACCCGATGATATGCATCATCGTCATGAGTGCCATTGATGCTTTCCTGTAATCATCATCACGAGTATCGCTTTGTCATATCCATCCATCAACACATCTTCATCATTGTCCTACTACTGCACCGGACATCATAGATTTCCAGAGACTAGGGACCTCTGGTTCCACTATCATACTAAACATCCATACCATCTTCTTCACACTCGTCATCACCATCCAAGCCGACATCGATAACCACAACAGTAATGAATAACATCAAAACCAAATGCCAAGATGACTTTTACACCGAGTAAACATTAAAAGTATCATGAATATTCCAAAAATAACTACAAAACATAAAAAAATCATTTAGGAAGAATCTAAAAATATATCTTAAAACCCAGGAACTACCTTCACCAGAGGACATTGACTCATCCAACGCATCGATCCACAATGGTCGCCAAACCGCATATCCCAAAACTTCATAGAAACCCTCAATCCAAATCTAACAGAGAGAGGTTCAGGGCATGTTAAATCCAGATAAGGCCTTTTAAATCCAAAAGGTTCAGAACACTAGTGATGCCATGGAGACAGAAGACCAGATGTAGTCCAAGAAAAACAAAACAGAGTCTAGTAGTGCTGGAAAATCATTCGTCCACCAAACCCAAACCAAAATCCTCTTTGGAACCTCCACTTCATTGTCGACCAAGAGATGCACATCGAATCTTGAATCCATATAAATACTAGTGTGTCAGAGGTAATACAGTATAGACCACCTTCGACGTGGAAGAAAACCCATTGAAGCGAGCGCTAGAGAAAAGAAACAGGAAACAAGGAAGAAAGCACCGCTATAAGAAATGAAGAAGAAAGTACGAACGAAGGAAAGATGAAGAAGATGGGGAAATGGGAAGATCCATCATTATGAGAGAGCCGAAAAATCCCTAGTGGGAGATCCAAGAGCGATAGAGGCCAGGTGAATAGGGAGCCATCTTTTTTCAACCAAAAGTGGGTTTTTAAGAAGAAAAATCTTATCAAAAGATTAACATGTGTTTATGTCCAATTTAAAAGTGAAATTACTTCCTATGACCAAAATTGTATTAAGTGACAAAAATATATTCCATTTATAATTTAAAACTATTAAATATTATGATTCAACCCTAGAAATTATTTCTAAGGAAACAATTGTTTTCATTTAAAATTTAGCATATTTTTACTATTCATCAAAACATGATAATTATCCAAAAAAATAAAAAATTAATCCAAAGTAAATTTTAATGTCTCTATTACAAAAAAAGGTTATTTTTTCTAATATAACATATAAAGTTTTCAAAAAATAAATTTGTAATGGGTGCTCTATCAAAAGGTGGAAAAAATGCATTTTTTTTAAAATACTTCTTTTTTCTAAAAAAATGAATTTGTTCTTATATCATGTCTAGAAAATATATATAATGAATTTTAATGTTATATAAAATTAAAAATATTTTTACTAATATTCATAACATCTAGTTTATATAACATTAAATAATAATATTTTAATAGTATATCGTTGTTTAGTGAAACATTGTATTACGTACAATGCAAGCTATCGAGGAATGACACTCTTGCATGTAATGATAGAAAAGTTAGTGTTACATTTAGTGAATTGTTCCTTTTGTGTTTCATATAACATAATAAAAACATAGTTATTTTATACATGGAACAAAATATATACTCAGGGAAATAAAATCTTTCAAAAGAACATAAAATTGTGTGTAACACAAGCCAAGTATAGTGTTACATATACTGCAAGCTAATATTGTGTTGTGTGTAGTATAATTTAATCTTGGTATAGAGTTCAACAAAAGATATCAAAGAAATTAAAAATAATGTATCTCATACAATCTATGGGTGTTACAATAGAAGCCTTTAATTGTTATGAAGAGACTACATGATGTGTTTATATGGATGAAATGGAAATTAGAGATACTAATTGTACTCATTGATATTAGGATAATAATAGGGAAATTTCGATAGACTTAGTTTGAGGTAAGTGTTTATTACTATATATTATAATGTAATTATATGGTTCCTTTTGCATTATGAAACCATTGTAATAATGTTGTGATGATGGAATCAGTGTTCGGTCTTTAATGGCCACATAGTGGTTTATTGAAGATGTGGAAAATATGTATCCCATTCCTATAGAGGCATTGTGGTCATGGTTATAAAATAAAATTTTAGTACATCACCAAACCTTATTACCTACCATTTTACTGGGTGTGTTGGTTTTGAATTACACATTTCCTAAAAGGGCATGCCAAAAATTCCAAGTCATTGGGTGTGGTTAGTCTAATATTTTTATTTTCCATAATTGTTTGTGATAATGCACCATGAAATGTTCCTAAGATATGAATTTATTGAATTTTTTCATTTTTGAGCTACTAAAAATGTCGTGGGAGAAAATGACACCCCATGGTCTCTAGAGTGGTTCTATCTATTATGGGTTTTTAAATGACCAATTTATCTACCATAATCTCAGGGGAATTCATGTTACCTAATGGGGAACCATGTGATATTATTTTTTGGGGTTTATTAAAATCTTTTTGAATTGACATCTCATAGAAAATAAATCATTAAATATTTATTGAATTCAACTTTGGATTAAGACCATCTTGGGTAAATTCTTGAAAATCTATATTCTAATTAAGTTTTTTTGATTGAGTTCAACTGTATGATTGGATTTGAGGTATGTGTATTATATAAAATCCACATTATGATAGGAATGTTATGTCTTATAGTTTTTTGTATTATTTATTTTATTCTCAATAAAAAATTATTTAATTATTCTGTGAAAAATATAACACTACAATGTAATTTGCAAATAAAACCTATTTTTTAAGGAAACAAGATATTTTATAAAAAATATTATTGATGTTTTTATTTTCTAATAGATGAATATTTTTTTAGCATTATATCGAGTTAAGACATTTTTTGGTGTGGGGTTATGAAGTATTATAAGGGGATATTTTCATTAAGTTCTTGTCCTCATATGATTTTAGGTTGAAAAAATGGATTATAACACCAATTAATGAATTGGGATCAGAGGATTGATTTCTACTGGTGAGTTTATACAATTCATAGAACCCCTTTATCGATATTTTCATTAAATCGTGGGTTTATTATGTAGTTGTTATCATTTTCATTAGATATTATTCATTATAATAATAATTTTAAATTTACTACTTCTCTCTTATTTTATGATAGTGTGATAATGTTTTATTATATTTTTAGCATTTGTGGAATTCCTTTGGGGGATTACATATAGGGTTTTATACTTAACCCAATACATATTCAATTGATCAGGTATGTATACATTGTTCTTTATCATACAGGTAAGGGAATGCTTTACTATTTATCTTCATATTCACCTTGATGGAGTGATCATGGTCAATTGAGTGTGAATCATAAAGATAATATGTGATTGATTATGATCTATTACCCATATAAAACATTCGAATTTTTATAGTTTCAATATTTCTGACTTTATTTGTGAACATAATTTTCGACTACCATTCTAATTAATTTGTGTTTTCATTGAAGTATTGGTCTTATTATCATCAAGCATTACATTTTTGTTATGTCGTGCATGGTCTCTATAAAAATAAGGTTTATAAAAAAGGTAAATCATCCATTATTATTTCATATACCATTCAAAATTATTTGCATCATTTGTTTTCCAAGTGATACACCATAGTTTAGTGTAATTTCAATCTTCATGACACCAATGTTTTTTGTCGGGATATAAAAATTGTATTTATTTTGTATGGTATATTAGTTGGGATGATATATATGATGATAAGTCTAGCACAAAAAACAATGAGTATTAAAATATTTATATGAACTTTGTATTCTAAACATCAAATTATAAGGGTTGTCTTGGTAAAAAAATCTTTTCACACTTTTAGGAGTGTTTTCACCTCATTTCCATGGGTTTATCAAATATGGGTTGTATGTCAATCATTATTAAAGAGACTTCACACTATAGTTCCATCATTTTTTTTATATTGGATGTTCCATGTCCTAATAGTTTGGTATTCTTATGATTGCATTATGTTTTGGGAACATTGTACCCAAATACAAGTAGTGGTTGATTTTTTATTTTTACTGTGGATATAGGGAAATACCACTAGTCCAGATAATTAGGAAATAGGAAGATGGGTCCACTGAGAATATTTCTCCACATGAACCACAAGTAAATAAATATATTTGGATAAGTATCATATAATATTTTGAATATATACAAAAGTTAATGTGGAATGAGGAAATTCTTGATAAGGACCAATCACTGAAATCTCTAAGGAAACCCCCATTGGTTATATGAAGAGATTCAAATTTGAACTGGACCAGAAATAGATTCATATGATGAATTTAATCTTAAATTTCCTTAGCATTCTGGAAGATAAAAAATTTGAATCTATCAGTCTAGATGTTTGAATACCATTCCCACAAATGGGGGGACTTAGTCGTATAAGATAAGGTAGAAAAATTCCATATATGGGAGGGATTGGATGAATTGTTTAATAAAATAATAAATCAACATAACTTCAAAATATCATTGAAAACATATTTCCTTCACATAAAAAATGATACATTTTTATTTTGGAATATTCAACTCAATTCACCCATAGTTATTTATTTTCCCTAGAGGTGGTTGTGGGTGAATACATTGTTATTCACATTTGTGAGTAAGGTTTATGATCCTATATTCACGCCAAAATAGTTGTTTTCTATATTAAATGTTTTGTAAACGTAGTGAATAAGGTGAAAATATAAGAAATATATAAATTGGAATCACAGGGGTAAATAATCTATATTCTAAATAAATCGTGGAAATTATACTGGTGAAAATATGTGCAGAAGGAAAAATGCCTCTCCATGGAGCAGAGGAAAAGGCATCCAATCTATGGATTCCATCACCCTTCCTTATCATATCTACTGTCGGGCTATTTTTTTCTCCTGTGATATTTTTAAGGTTTGTACAAAATGACCTAGGGGATATTATAATTGTGTTCAAATGGGGTATACCAATCATTTATTTAACTAACTATTGAAGTCATAGAGTAGTGATGATTATAATTTTATTTAATCTTTCCATTCCAATGTAAGATGAAATTTTCAGAATAGTTTTTATACCAAAACATAGTTTAGTCATTTTTATTCAATTAACAGCCCAAAAACTCTTTAGGAACCGCCTTATTAAGGGGAATGAAATATTCTAGAAGGAAAATATCAAAAAAAAAATTATAGAGATGATTATACCAAATAAATAACTAGGACCCCAGATTTTGAGAGGTATCATAATTATTAATTAAAACCTTATGAGTTTTTTTTATACATTTACCTCATATTGTTTCATTTCAAATTTTTTGGTAACCAAAGTGGGTTTACATATCATGATGAAGACTCACTTATTAAACATATAGACACCTCTTCCTATATGGTTGTTATGAAGATTTATTTGTGGACCATTTTTTATCCCCAAAGATGTTTCCAAATTTTCATGAGAATTTATTGTTTTGGATATGGATATTTTTTATCTAATATTATAAATGAAATAGATAGTATCATTCATGGCATATATTGACTATTATTCTCAATGGTTATATATTACATTACAAGATTCTTTGTAGCATCTATTTAGTGCTGAGTGAGATAAGAGTACTTGGAGATTAGATCCATTACGATCAATGGTTGGAAACATCATCAATAAATTTGTAGAATAAACCGTGGAAATATTGATTGAATTATAACTATAAATATTCCTTATAGTATAAATATACACCGACGTATTTCAAAATTGTTTTTTAGAACTACCACCTTATATATGGAGAGTTTTCTATCAGTCTACTAATATGAACTAGTAGAATTTCACTTCAATTATATAAAATTTCAATAGCTATATATGAATAATTCATTTTCTAGCTAGAAAAAATGTAAATAAATGGATTTATTAAAATAATCTCATATCATTTGGATAGTCTTGTTTTATTTTTAATGAAAGACGACATTTTACTTTGAATATGTGTCGATTATCATAAACTAAATCAGTGTAACATTAATGAATTGTAATCATCTTCCTAAAATAAATGATAATTCCAATAAATTGAAGGGATTAAAATTGTTTTCAAAAATTTATTTATGATTTGAGTACTAATATATCATATTTTGAAAATTTGGATAACCCAAATATAGCTTTTTGGGTTTTTTTATCCATTACAGGTACTTATACATTCCCTTGGGCATTATGAATGAACCAATAGTCTTTATGGAATTGATGAACTATTTATTCCAAAAATATCATGATTATTTTTTATTTGTATTCTAGAATGATATACCAGTTTATTCAAAAATTATAAGTGACCATGAATGACACTAAGATATTGTATTAGGAAAATTTCAATAGAATTACTTCTATAAAAAAACTCTCAAAGTGTTACTTTTGGATGAATATGTATGATTATTTGGACATTTAAATTTTTGGGAAGGTATATCATTCAACCTAGAGGATATTAATGTAGTCTTATCTTAGAAACCACCACATAATTTATTTAGAATACAAATTTTTTTATGTTAGTGGGTTATTTTCAGGGATTTGTCTATGGGTTTTCCTGTGTAGCTTTTTCTGTGATGGAATTAACTTAGAAGGATATTACATTCCATTAGATAATTGATTATATTAATTGTTTCCCTGATATTAAGACATGAATTACTTTGGAACACATTCTAGTTTTTCTAGAACCAAGTGATAGTTACATGGGTTATTATGATTCAATTGGACCGATTTTGGGTTTTATATTGAATAAAAAAACACCATGTCATAGAATATGGATCATGAAAATTGTTGGCCCTGGAAATGCACTACACAACAAAAAATAAAGAATTTTTTATAATGTTCAAAGCATTTAAATAATGCCCCACTTTATATTTATTGAGAAGATAATTGTACTAATATATCATGAAATATTGACACACATAATCCCATAAAGGGATTTAAAACATTGACAATGAAATTGCATAAACTGATTCTAGATATTCAACATTAACTTGGATTATATAATCTGGAATTTGAATTCGGTGGATGATATATTAAGTATTAATTCATACTTATAAGTTGTTAGTGAATCCTATGATCAATAGAAATTCAAGGGGGTCATCATAGATATGAACTTTTATTTTTTAGAATATAAAGACTCAACTATATTATATTTGTTCATCCTTATTTTTCTCTTAGTGAAACGTTTTATGAATCCCAATAGTTGGAACCAGACTTACATACCATTATATTACACCTAAATGTTGGGGATTCCATTCATGGATGGAGAGAATATTTAGACATAATTTTTTACATTTGATACTAAATGGTAGCTCGTCCATATTTTTTTGAACAACTCCTTTTTTATTTTCATCAATCAAAATTAGCTGTGCATCCAAGTATTCTGAAGATGTGAAACATAAAATTATAGTATTTTTTCGTGAATGAGGTGGAAATGAGAAGTGTTTTTGGGAAATTTCTATCCAATCAATATATTATGTATGAATAGTAATAATTGGAAGGAATTTTTCCATCACTAATTATTTTATTGTAGAAATGGGAGTATATTTTAATATATTCTATCACTAGGTTAAGAAAGATTCTTATAAAACAGGATAATATTTGGGTTATTATTGGCCGAATCGCCAAGCCGACACACTTCATATCTATTATAGAGGAAAATTCGGTTGATGAAATTACAATGATATACATCAATGAGTTGTTGAGGATTCATACTATATTGGTCTCTATTTTATCGTATTGATATCCTAGATTTACCATATAATTAACCAAACTCATATAAATGAAATTCACATTCTATATGAGTAAATGTCTTATTAAGAAATACAATTATAGAAAATTCATACACTGATTTGTTTTGGGGGCATTATATGTTATATCCCCTTATCTTTAAAAGACTATTAAACAACATAATCATTGATTATATAGGGGATATACATTGATCATATGATTAATATATATATATATAGGGTTATGAACAATCTAATTTATAAGAAAGAATGAAGTTATGGCCTCAACCAGTATGATTGTACTCTATGAAGATTATTTATCATATTTTATGAGGGATATAACATCACTATAATTTTCCCTTAACTATACCCAAGTCTATATTAAACAATAAATGTATGAGATAAATGGTTTTTGCTATATGTTCAAGCTCATCAAGATCACTACCAAAACCATGTTTCCTAGACCACCCAAAACAAATCTCACCATATCATAACTTAACCTTATAGAATTATATGGTGTAATTAATGGATATGTGTCAAGAATCTAACATTGTTAATTTTTATATATTTTTAATAAAATAATCATTATATTTATCTTTTATTACATTGTAACTGTTAAATTATAATTCTTGTTAAAAATTATATTTTAATATGTTGAAACACTAATTGTATTTTTGGGAAATATATTGTTTCAATGATGATAGCACTTTGGTTTAATTCATGAATTTATGAAATAAAAGATATTTTACTAAAAAAAATTATTAATTAATATATATTAAATATAAATTATAATATAATATCATGGGGTCAAATGTAATTGTTATAATGGTCCAAAAAAATTTATAAAAAAATAATGTATTTGAAAATAAATGTGTATTTATTATTTAATAGATTAAATTAAAATCCTTAAAGATTTATTTTGTTAAAATAAATTTTATTTTTTAAATAATGAATTCAAAAGTATCTAACATTGAATTTTTCGTAATTTTCTAAAAAAATTTATTTTTGTGTAGAAAGTAAATACATTGTATCTATATTGAATGTATTATAACTTCATGAAATAAAAAAAGTGATGTATTGAATAATATAAAGTGTATATATGAACAAAATCATGTTTCAAATTTATTATAATGTGTTTTTTATCTTATTTTATTTATTTCATAAACCCTTAATGAATCCTCCAAAACATATGTTATATTGAATTATATTATAATTAATTATGAATAAATCAGAATTACTTCCACAACAAAAGGGGTGTTATTTTAATAGACATCAGTTATTAAACTTATAAAATAATTGAATTCACACCAACTTGGTGGATAATGTACTAAATAACCATGTGATTTTTTGGTTTGTATTAGTTTATCATATTAATTCTAACCCATTGTTTAGAAATTAATATTGAATTTTACTCTCTTTTTTCTTTACAAACTCACTCAAAATACAATTCCTATTCACCAATAACCAATTAATTATGAAATTACTTAACTTTTACCTCTAAATATCACACCCAATATTCTCCCATTCTCTTAATAATATCCTCCAAAACATTTAGATATACAATTTTAAGGTAAGGTATCCACCATTCCATTTTTATTAAATAACATTCATTATATTACACCTATAGATTTCCAATTTTTCATATTGAGTTATGTACTTACATATGTCCCTCTTAATTTATTTATTATTTCCACGTGAATAGAGAAAATTTTTTCTCTCATTGAACCTTTCTGTTAGTATTTATGTACTGCCCATATGCTGCCAAAATTATCTTGTAATTTTCAATACCAAACATTTATAAACTGAGTACCCATATTCATTTCCACTCAATGGTATTCACCAAGATATAAATATCCTCCATTCATCTGGGACTTCCTTGTATGCAACCCACACTCCTTAATCATGAGTTTTAAAATGATGAAATATGTTTTTATGTTTTTATTTTTTGGCATACTTATGCATTTACTTGATATGTATGTGGTGGATGGATCAAGAATTATATAGGATTACAATGAATTGATACATGTTTTTTATCATAATATTTGATTTATGGAACATCAGATACTATAATGAGAAGTGTATGTTATGGTATCTAAGTGGTTATCCTTCACTTATGGGTAGGATGTCGAGTTTTATATTGTTTCAATATTCCCATTTTTCTTTAATGTAATCATCTTATATCCTATTTTTATTTTAATTTTTTCATTATCACCCCTATGAAGATACCATGATACTCCCATTGACTCACTTGTATTACATATATCATCTTGTACATTGATTATTCCCTTAATGCGATTAATATCCCACCCATTTCTTATATACTTACATAGTTTTTCTTGTATAGTGTTAGAAGATCAATGAAATTTAAGGACACATTATAGAGTTTTTTTTAATTCTTTATATCTATATTTAATTTTATTACTCTATGTACCTAATTACCCAATTTGGCATGGCTTCATGATATTATAGGGTTGAATTAAGTGTGTCTTTTGGAAGTAAATAATGAGATAAATTGTATGAAATATATAGGTTGTTATAAATGGTCTTATAGAAAATTATTGTTATTTTTCTGTATTAAAAATATAAAATTAAATTGAAAGCCATAAGGAAAAGACTAAACAAAATAACACATCAAAATAATTAATGTATACAGTGAGTATTTTACATGTACATATATCTATTTCTAGATACGAAAAATGATATGGATCTAACATTGTTTTACCTAGTGGTAATAACACCGATAATGGAACATTGATCTAGACTCAACCCTCACCTAGTGAATGAGGCCTTGTTACACCCTAGTTTGACACTCCCTATGGGATATTATTTGGTAAAGTTATAGTCTCATTACGAACAACTATTATGGGTTGAAATTTTCATATGTCTTCATGATAGGAAATAGATCATGGGTAACATTTATTGTAAACAATAACATCATAGGTTAAGTAATATATTTCATTTATGAGCTATCTTGTTAAGTTTCAATATTTTTTATTTAATTTTTAATATTTTAGATTTTTTATCCCTTATTTTCCATATAAAGTAGAAAATGTATGGAAATAAGAGAAATTGATTGAACAACTATTGTGATTATAAATGTGTTGACTACCCAAATGAGATTCATATCATTATGGGGATAATGTACAAAATATTGTTATAATTCCAAACAAGTAATCAAAAATTATGATAAAAAGATGGATCATAATTGAATCTCTAAAGAAATCAGAGAATAGGGGGAAATTGTATCATGGAAGTTTCTATAATAAATGTTATAATGGAAAGATTATTCAATTTTATAGGTGTCACCAATGTTGATAGATGAACGAACGTAAATGTCAAAAAGGAACTAGAAGATGTTACAGTAGATAAAAAAGCTTTGAATAAAGTATAAATTTATAATGAAAAAATGAATGATTTTGATAACATTATGGATAAAAATATTTTCTAAAAAATGTACATTTAATAGTTTTATGAATTAAATATTGGGAACATGGGAATTATCCAAGAAAAATATGTATTTTAAAAAATGAGTACAATCATGCGCCACAATAAACCCTATGAATAAGGCAGAATAGAAGGTCATCTAATGGGATGGATCATGATTATTTACAAGAATATAAACTCTAATCTGGAATTGTGCTTTTATTCATTTATTTTAATTTTTTTCCATAGTAGCATATCTTGAATTTTTTCTAAGAACATCATGTCACCACCCAAAATGACATGATTCCATTGGTAAAAAATTATTTTATTATTGTATCAAAAAAATTTTGTTTTTAAGAATGATCATCTTAAAAATATTATTATTCTATCTTTTTAGTAATTCCATGTTATCATAGTGATTGATCGATTTTACTTTTATAGATACAAAAAAAATGATGGGAGGGGAAATTTATCTACTATATCATGAATCACTCTCACATTCTATAAATTTATTTGAAAGAGGATGGGTATCCTTTAGAATTACTACCTTAAGTTTGGATATTATTTCTATGTATGGAAGATCATCTATATAATATTATTGAGACTAAGTAAAATATCATCCTTGATTACATGCCTATTGTAAGGGTATTTGATGTTGTGTTTCTTAAAAAAATGCATTATCCTCCTCCTAGAGAAGTGGTTGATTTCCTAATAGAACATGAACCTGGAGCATTTCCAATATCCATGAATCAATATTAAATTTTCATTACTTATCATGAGTAGATGAATAAGGATCTATTATGGAATCTATATAAAGGGTTTATATTCCGAATTGTTTCACCATAAGTGAACTTTTCCTTGTTATAAAGAATAAGGATGGGTCCATGTTACACTCTATTGATTATCACGATTTTACCAAAATAATGATAATAAGAAAATATCAGCTTCCACTTATTGATGAATTTTTCAATCATTTATATGGATCCTATAAATTTTATCTTTTGGATTTTTAGTCAACAAATTATAAAGTAAATATTAATAAGGAGTATATCACCTAGATTGTTTTTTAATAAATTTTATGTGAATTATGAGTTCATAGTGATTCTATTTGTACTCACTAATGCTCCATAAATCAAGAAGGGATTTATGAATAGAGTCTTGAGAGATTAAATTTTAAAAAATTTGGTTATATTTAAAAAGGATATTCTCACATATTCAAAAATAATATAGGATCATGAATAGAATTTTAATTATGTTTTGAAGAACATTCCTAAATAATAGAAGTATGAATTTTATAGTGAATGAATGTTTTGGATGGATAAAGTAAAATTACTGGTGTATGATATCACCAGCAAAGTATATCTAGGGCTCATTTAAAAATAATAACAATTAATAGATTTTCCACACATATATATTTTATGTAAATTCACATTTTTCTTATATTATCATGCTATTATAATCATTTTGTGAGAAAGTTATCAATATTTTCAAGAACCAAAAACAAGATGTGGGATAAGGGAATGAAGTTTTCATGAATTTTAATTGAAAAAAATATTTAAATATATAATGTAAAGGCTAATCACTACACTTTTTCTCACATTACCCACCTGGGGGGATGAGATTGTTATCTACAGGGTTACATATAAAAAATACTTGGCTCATGTACTCATGAAAGATAAAAAAGTGATATTTTTTTCCACCCAAAAATTGAAGATCCATGTAAGAGGAGTAAGACTCTAACATTATTGGATGAAGAGGTTCTAGACTCCAAAATTCATGGATGACATTGGACTATAAAATTTCATAAAACTTGATCTCATCAAAGATATCATAGAAAATTTTTAAACCATTCAGTGTGATAAGAAATCCACACAAAGGATATAGAAAATATTTCCAAACAATCATCAACCAGACCTGGAGTTTAAGAACATGGATAATCTACTCATTTCTATATCACCATGGAATAAATTCATGAGGCTTAGGAAGAAATAAATTCTTATTCTAGGATGCAACATCCCATTTGAGAACCCTGACTTCATTAGAGCAGCGGTGTATCTAATAACACTTCCACCAAACCTGTCTCTAGTACATGATTTGTTTTATGTATCACTATTGCAAAAGTTTATACTATAACCCTAAAATGTAACGAACACAAAGGTGATATCATTTGAAAATTTTATTTAACGTTAGGAGAATATGATGAATATAATATATCATAGAGACATGGTTATAGAAAACAAGACAACTGACTTGGTTAAATTTGATCAGAAGAACCACAAGTTTGAGGAAGAGAATTAGGAACCTGAAGTAGGGATGAAACAGAAGAACCACATTCATTTTATTGTACAAATTAAATTCCAAAGGATGAATTTATGAATGTTGAATAAAATAACTACCTAAACATTTATTAATGAAATTAACTTTTTATATGAATAAATTTCAAATTAAAAAAATCAACTATAGAAAAAAGATCCACAAAATTGTTATTTAGAGCTGTAAAATTTATGTACAATTAGATGTTAAATACTATTAAATACCATAATTATTCATAGTATATCTATTATACATTTATTGTATGATTACTATATATAGGGTTAGTTTAAATCCAATTGAAACTGTTAAATTAAGTAATGGCCTCTACAAGTAGGATCATTCCCTATAAAACCCATTTATCAGAGCTTCAAGGGAAGGTAGCAGCATTGGGAGTTTTTCAAGACCAATATAAAGATGATATTCAATAACTAATGAATGAAAAAACCCATCTATAAGAGATATTAATGACCATTGATATCACAACACAAACAATGTTCACTGAACAACCCCAAGAGAGCCTTATCATCAAAGACCATTACCCTAGGCATTCACTAGTGTAATAAAGGGCTATAAATCTGGACCACAATAGAAAGATTTTTTATATATTTATTTTCCATAAAATAATCATTAAATTTATCTTTCATAAATTTTTATTTTTTATACAATAAATTTTTTTAAAAAAATTGATATGATAATATAGAAAATATATTTTTGAGAAATATATAGTTTCAATCAAGAAAATATTTTTAATGAATTCAAAAAAATATTTTTAAATTATATTTAAATACTATATTATTTTTAATTAATATTTATTAAATACGGAATATAATTTAATTTGAGGATGTCAAATTTAATTTTTGTAAGTTTCTAAAAATTGTTATTGTCAAAATAATACTTGTCAATTAATATGGTTTTTTAATTCAAACATATAAATTTGAAAATTTACAAAATTATTTTAAAAAAAATATTTTTCTAAAATTTTCATGTTGAAATATTACAATGTTGAATATTTCATAATTTTATGAGAGAGTTGATGTTTTGGGAAAAAAATAAACATTACATACTTATAACGTAGGTATTATGTCATCATAAAATTCCAAAAGTTATTTAATAAATACTATAATGAGTATACATGAACAAAAAATTCCCCATTTAAAATAATATTTTTTCTGTTATTTGATTAATTTTATACATTCTTAATGAATATTACAAAACCAATACAATATTTAATGTTTTTAAATTCTATTCCTTATAAACATGACTCACTTAAACATAAATAATAATATTATATAAAAGATTTAGATTCTTATCTATATAAAATATTGAAATATACTCCTATTTGGAAGAAGTGATATGATTATAATATGGGATGTTTTCTATTTTGGATTAAAGTATCAGATAGAGTCCAAAACCTATGTTTATAAAATAATATGTAATTATCCACAATTTTTCTATAAAACCCACCAAAACTCCCATTCCAATTCAGTAAAAACCATTTTAGAATTATTTTAATCTACCCTCCTCTCTTTTTATCCAATTAGCAGTACACATATTCTTTTATGAACCTCCTACCAAGCTTTTAGAAGTGTCCTTTCAAGGAAATAGATCTCATCCTTCTCCTCCTTATTCAAGAATCTTCTTTATATTATACCTTTTGATTTTTAATTGTTCATGTTGGGATGTGTTCTTACACACCCCCTTACTATATTTATAATTTACAAGGGATTATAGACACCGTTCAATATCAATAAACCCTTCCATGAATATTTTTGTACCTCTTTTATACTGCCAATATTTTCCATGAATTTCCATGGAAAACATTAGTACAATGAATACACATCCCCATTTACACTAAAATGAATTGACCTATAATTACATGTCCTTCATTTATGTGGAAAATACATATATCAAACACACACTATAATTTTGGGATTAAAATTTTTGAAATGTTTTCTTATGTTTTATGATCTATATGACTCACTTATGAAAGTACATGATATTAATGTGATGGGTGGGACAAAAATTATATAGACCTCCAATGCATCATGTTATATTTTTATCTCATTATATACTATGTATGCTTCGTTAGAGGTTATACTAAGAATTCTATGTTACGATTTCTTGGTGGTTACACTTGAATTGTGTTTATGATTTCTTGTTTAATTTTTTTTACCAAATTCACATAATGAATTAATGTTATAGTATTATATAATGATTATATATTCATGTCTACGATTCCCACCACCTTAATGTTTCCTGGATAATCTTATTGACTCAAATGAATTACTTCCATCATGTTTTTCTTTTATTATATCCATATAGGGATTTATTTATAACCCTTTCTATTTATTCTACCAAGTTATCTCATGTGGAATTAAAAGATATAAGGAATTCAAGGGAATGTTTTGGTGTTCTTGATTATGTCATTGTATTTTTTTTCAATATTTTTGCGATGTTCTTATTAACCCAAATAAAAAAATGCTTCTCAATATTTTTTTTAAGTGTCTGATTATAAAATAATTCCTGAAATGATGTGTATGAGAGATATAGGATTTCATATATCTCATTATTTATGAGGTTATTACAATAATAAATTAGAACCTAACTTTCATTGAGAAAGGATTTTCATCCTAACACATATTGATAATCTGAATCAAAAAATAAAATGGTACAAAAAAGTTCAATGAGATTAACAAATATACATTGGTGTTTTGTTGGAAGACTATTCTTATTTGAAAATATTTATCATTAATCAATATAAAGGAATCTATTTGAAAAATTATTCACTAAAATATTGAGATCACCCCTTATTTGGCCTACAGAGGTACAAACCCCACTTAGTGGACCTAGTGTTATCCATTATACATTATAAAAGACAAGGATAACCTAGAAGAGGATGGAAACAACCCAAAACCTTTATAAATTATAAAGGGTTCATTATTTTTTCCTTTCTCTTTTGAGGTCAGTGGCCATGATTTCTTATGAGTATCTCTAAGGATGAGGCATCATCGCCATGTTAAGAGTGAGAATCTTACTCCTCGATATGTGACACCATTTATAATTCTCAACATTATTGGTGATGTTCTGAATTTCCTATCCATAAAACTGAGATTATATTTAGTTAGTAATGTTGTCCTTAAAGATCAACTGATGATTTACCATCTCAAATAGATCATGTGATCGGTTGGGATCTTGTGATTCTTAACCCAAATTATTCATTCATTCAAATCATAAAAATATATATTATCATTCTAGGTAGAAAAATATATTTGGAATGCATACTATGGAAATAAAGATAGACATGGGAATAGACATGGGAATGATGAAATCTTATACTGAATCAAAACACAAATATTATTGAAAAAACACCAACATACATCATTTTGAGGACAGAAATCTCAATGATGGAGGGGGATGTGACACTCTAGTTTTAGGTATGTGTTTACTATTGTATATGATTATGTAATAATATAGATGCTTTTGTTTTTAATAAGAGTTTCAAGAATAATGGGTTAAAGAATATAGTGAATAAGATTTACAGGATTCACAAAGGTATGATAAAAACCACAATTATGGATGTGGTTCTTCGAATAGAGTAATTTCTGTCATCGTTTCTCTTCTAATTTCACCACACCATAGCTTATACTGCTTTGTTGGAAATGGTATATGGGATTCCAACTATTGGAAATGGGCATTCCAAAAGGCCTAGTGATTCGGTGTGGTGGAAGGGCGTGGTTGGTCTCATGTTGGGATGATCCAAATTGGATTTTTTGAATTCACCATGCTAGTATCATTTGCAGGGTTATGATAAAATATAGATTAATTTGGGCCTTCAAAAATAGATTCAATGAATGCACCATGCTAGGGATTTACGGTTCATCTTGGCCATTTTAGTTTTTGAAATGGTATATTTATATGCTTAATATTTAACAAAACATTATCCTTTATGTAGAACAATATATGATTATTTTAAAGAATGAGTCAACATGATTTTGGCAGGAATACTCTATGGAAAATATCCCTAATTCTTTATCCCTTTATATAGATCTACAACTAGAAACCCCCATAAGTGATTCTAGGTGACCTCTTTTCTGTTGCAATTATTCATTTTGGTTTCTATTGTATTATTATATTCAAGGTTTGTGGATTCTTTACAGTTCTACTTATATTAAGAATGTGAAGGCTTATAGTTCCATGGATTAATTATTTTATTTTGGATAAAAATAATTAATAAATTTTTCATCAATTTTTTTTGAAGCAAACTCATTTTCAAAGAAAACTAGATGTGGAAGGACATAAAATATTTTATAAGATAACATTAATGATGTTTTGTTTTATAATGAAATGAAAATTTATCCATCATGGGCACGTTTTGATATTGGGTGGAATGGGTCTATAAAAAATTTCATGGGGAATTATTAATAAAGACATAGATATCTATTTATTTTAGTTTAAGGCACTATGTTGTACCATCATGTTACGATTTTTTATAGGGGTATATTTTTTCTTGCAATTTTGAAACATTTAGAGTACCCGTTTGATGGAGGTTTCCATTGGATGGCGGGTGCATTTCAATGAGTATTTTATTTTCATTATCTATTTTTATAGGTAAGATAATGTGGTCTAATTTTATATAAGTCCACATCAATATATATAGGTAATATAAAGTTATCTAATGATCATGTTATATGGGCTCTACAGCATGATGGAATTCGGTAATAACATCTGATGAAGTTCTCCCAATAGTATTTTTTTAATAATTTGAGAATGAGTCTTATTAACATTATTTGTGTATTTAATTTTTCAATTGCCACCATGACTAATTAAATTCATATCATGAGTGCTGGTCATAATATTCTTCTTGCCTCATATTTTGTTAACATCTTATGTTGTTGTCAAAAGAGGAGTGATATGAGTGGGTAAATAAACCATTAATGATTTTGTATACCCTTAGAATTTATTTCTTAAATTTGGTGTCGAATGGATACATCAATTATTTTTGGTGTAATGATCCATCATTGGTAAACTAGACTTTCCACCCAAACCACCTCTCCAATTTTGTTATGTGTAATAAGATATCATAAAAAGTTGCATATATAATTAAAAAACAAAAAACAATAGTAAAAAATTGACGAAAAAGATAGATACAAGATAAATTTATTCAAATTAAAACCAAAATATATAGAAATAATAGACCAAAAATTCTCTATGTGACTAACTTTCACCTCTGAACCATCCCTCTACGAAGATAATGATAAAAAAAATTGAAATTCTATAAGTTTCCATTCCCTTTATCTGGGTACTACAAAATAATATCCATTAATTCCCAAATGAAAAAGTAATTTGTAAGGAAAAATCATAGTAGGTTTCCACTAAAGAATATATAGAATTAATAATATCAGGGATGAAATATATCTTTCTTTAAAGTAGATATATTTTTTCAAATAATTTTCAAAAATAATTTCATTTTATAAATAATTTTTTTTTGGCAAAATCATTTCATATTCCAAAAACCTGGAATATAAAAATGTATATGTGATAATTCATAAGATCATAATCAAGAAAATCTTTAAATATTCCACAATTTATACCTTTAATAAAATAAAAATTTTAATTCCATCATATGAAAACATGTAATAAAATAACCATAACCAATCCATCTTTTGATAATCCAATAAAAAATGAAAAATTGCACCGCTATTTCAGATTTAATGCATTTTTATACATATTAGAAATAAAAAAAATTCCATAATATTATATTATGAGGGATCTAAATAGTATAAACTTTAGTTTCTTCACACACTACAGTGAAAGAAAAAATCAAGTATAATTTCACTAACTATGAATGATATGTTTATTCCCAATGCAACCTAGGTTACCCAATGTGATAATTTTGTCTAGATTCATTTTAAAATAAATCATCACAATTTGGAGAACATTTTCTATCAAAATCCAGTCCACTTTGTTAATCGAAAACCCATTTTAAAAATAAAACCACCATTAAAGTATTTTATAAAGCAGTGGGTGTGCAAAAAACATTTTTAAATAAAACCCAATTAAAATTATCATATATTCCCAAAAAGATACATTTAAATCACAAATAAATCCAATTAAATGAATGACACAATGTAAATTACAATGACAAGAATAAATTTGTAGAATTATCCATTTATATTGAATAAACTACCTCAAGAATGAAGGTAGCCCTATTTTTTTATAAATCTAATATGACGAAAGAGTAGATTGGGTCTTCACAATATTATCTCCATAAGAATCAAATAAATCTCTTATCTAAACCATTAGATCCAAAATACACCTCCCCTCTAGAATCGACGTGTTGGGAAGATAAGATATACAATTATGATCAATGAATAAAAGAAAAAATTTTGATAAAAAACAAAACATACAATGAGTTGATCCATCAAGAACAAAGGAAATTTTCCAAGAATATAAAGGAATATTCCTCTTGAACACTGGGGAAATAATAGGATAATACAATATGAGATTTTTGGTTCATTATTTGATAAACTAGGGTCTAAAGTATTTTTAATTTAAAATTTGTAAAATTAAATTTTGGTGTGCATAGAATTCTTGAGAGGTCACACAGCTAGGAATAACCAAAAACCATAACCAAATACCTTATACAAAACTTCTATTTGGGGTCTATGGTTGGGGCACATGACTACACTAACCATGCTTGAACCATTAGTAACAACTCTTCATAGTGATAAAATTTTTATGGGTGTCCATACAATTTGGAAAGACTATGTCACCCCATCATGTAGACTACGCTTGGTCTAATAGTTTCCTAGAAAAAATGACATATTTTTCCCTAATCGTTGAAAAACTATGCATAGCCCCAAGGGCTATGAAAATTTTCCAATAAATTTCATAATTACCTCAAACCAAAACCCAACAAAAAGGGATGATACATTAAGAAAAACCTGATCACCTACCCCAAACACTAGCGGAAAATGATGATGGTCCACATATGACTTCTAAAGACTCTGTTCCATGATCATCTTATTTTGGACCAACTACACCTTTTCTATCATCACCAAAATGTGACTCAATCCAAATCAAGGATTGTTATCCAAACTCTACCCATAATAAGGTAGATCTACATGTCCACCCATTAAATTCTTCATAGATAAACATCTTTATCGATACATGGTAACTATTTTTATAGGAATATGTGACTACAAGAAAATTATTTTCCCAAGATCCACCAAAATAAAGAACACAAGCCCGAAGCATATCCTTAAGAACCGAGATATATCTCTCATACATTCCATTAATTTTGAAATGATAATCCATGAAAAGTTTTAACTAGGAACCCATCACCTACTAAAAACTTTTCTAGGACTTGGATTTGAACCTCATGTCCTAATTAGAAACAATAATTGAGGGAGACCCTTGATATCTCATAATCTCTCAGATGTACATGTTATCGATCTGTACCTATTTTTCCATTTCTTTGGTTGGTAAGAAATATTCTGATTTCATAATCCCATCATTGATCACCAAAATTACATCCTTTCAAGTAGGAATCCATGGAAAACCAATGAAGAAGTTCATAGAAATATCACTTAACTTCCATATCTAAATTTGTAAAGATTATAATATACATGAAGGTAATTTAACGTCCACATTAATTTTCTAACAAATGACACACTGTGATATTAATCAATAAATCAACCACCCCATATCTGGACACCAATACTAATGTATCAATTTTTTATTCATCTTGGTATCCCCTTAGTGTAAGAAAAACATGACTAGTGTCTATTTTCCAACAGCACCTTCCTTAGATAAATTGTAAAAAAAGGCTAATAAAGCATAAAGCTCTACTGGGACACCGAGACCAGTCACTTAAGGAATATCCAAAATAAAATATTTTTCCTAATCATCGACACTCAGTGTATATCACCTTCTTTATACAATCTCTCTCATCTATATGTGAGTCATCTTTAATTGATACCATAAAAAATATTTCATCAACATTATCCACCACAAGCTCATCTTAGTAAGAAAATTCATCATAGACCAAACCTTAAGATATTTCTTCATGGATTGTGTTAGAAATTTTATACTCAACACAACTGCAATTCCATTCTCTTGCCCCTGAGTGTAATTATTATCAAAATACAGAGTCTCAAGATACTCCACCTAGATTCTCAATCACATGTTCATATCCATCTGATAAAAAAAAATATTATAGGCCCTTAGCATAATAATACACTATAAACTACTACACAAATAGATAGTTATTTCCTATCTTTATTTCATGCATAAATTCTACTAAATCAAGATCATGAGTATGTTTCTTCATGTCATGATTTTCTAACTAGATTAAGCCATAGGCCACCACATGTTTCCTCTATATCAAGAAAAAGTAAAAAATACCATAAACATAGAATATAAAATCCTAATTATTATTAGGTTCTAAAAGAAGAAGAAACTATAGATGATGTCAATGACACCATTATCTCTTCAAAATATATTTGAAATTGGTTATTTCAGTCCAAATTTACAACCACATAAGTTAAATCTATTATCAAAGATGAAAGTATGGAGAAATCATGGAAAACTAGCTATAATAACCATCCAAACCCAGTATTCTATGGATCTAAACTAATTTATAGACTACTCCCATGACATAATGTCCATTATTTTCTCAGGATCCATCAAGAAATCCATTAAAAATATGACATTCCCTAAAAATTTCACATCCCGGATCCAAAACTCCCTTTTCTAAAGCAAATCATTTAGGTGTTGTTTAATCAATGATAAAAGAATGATATCCAAATAATATTCATTTTACCCCTATAGCATGGTATAAAAAAATAATCCAAGAACACAATAGAAAAATACTCCAATATTTAATGAAATATTTATTTCATGAAATCCATAAATACCGTGAGAGAATTACATAGAACGACTGGAATTACCATAAACACAAAATACCCATACCAACTCTTAAAAATATTCTTATGTATATTATCTTCTTATAATTTAAACTAGAAGTACCCTTATTGATGAAAAAAATATGAAAACCACTATTTCCCTATTATCTATCCAAGGACATAATTAATCCTAGTTAAATGATATTTTGTTCTTAACACTCACCAAATTTCAATTTTTATAATCCACACAATGTATGAGGATCCCACCTTCGTTCATAGAAAAGAGGAAATATGAATCTCATGGTGACACTCTAGGATAAAAAAATAACATGTCCTCTAGGTCCCCAAGATGGAATTTATGTTCAACTAACTCAACATTTCTTATTTGATAAGATTTAAAATAAATAGTAATCATTCTACGAAGCAGTCAATATAAAACTCGACATACAACATTTTCGGTAAACAAGAAATATCATATGAAAATAAGTTGAATTTTACACACACCACTGTAGGAAGTAGATATCCAAAAAAATCATTAAAAACATGAATAAACATATTCAAAAATTTGCATGAGATTATTCCATTAAACAGAAACATGCCACACCCTTCATGAGATAGAGTCCCACTCACCATGGAAAACATGAGTTACCCAATCAGAAGATAAAAAATGAACCCATAGATGATAAATACCTACCTAGGCCTTAATACATATCATGAAATCCATTCTATGTTTGAGGTTTAAGAAGTAAATATCAATAAAAAAATTATAACACCACCTCTAAGTAATGTACCACCACCCGACAATTGGGACACATGAAACCTTTTTTAAACCTTTTTCCCAGAGGCATGTAAATATCCACAAGAACAAAATAAGTTATAAAAAAATCCCAAAATTTCAAATTACTCATACATAATAAACAAATGAATTGAACCTGTATCGAACAATGCTATCACTAAAAAAGATGAAATAAAAATCATTACTCTAACATTAGCTATCCCTACTTTAGATAAATCTTGAACAGAATCCTCCACATACAATTTTCTGGTCATAGATATATAAAAATAACCCTAGGCATGAGGATTTGACCCACCAACTCTAGACTAATTGGTACAAACCTTGGATCCCATGGTGATAGTTTATATATCCTCACATCGATTGGGAATTACTTCAAAAAAATCCATTAATGGATTGATAGTCTAAAAAATTAAAAGAATTATCTATCTCCATAAAGATGGGATTCATATGAAGAAACCTTCATCAATGGTATTTAAAATTTATTTCCCTTATGAATTATATTAAAATGGTCCTAAATAATATTGACCACCCTTTCACTTCCTTTTCTAGCTAGAAGACACACCCTAGAAGAAGACTGCACCAACGAAATCTCCAACCAAACCAGTCATTCCATCTATGTTATCCTCCATAATATATAATTTTTTATCAAGCTCCATAAAGGTTGGAAGGCACTTGAGAATTAGCATTGACAAAATGTCATGAATCAGTCCCAACTCTATCATCTAATCCTTTTGGTACTCATTGTTGACTAGATGTGGTTCCAATTTAACCAACATAGTAAAATGGGTGGAATAATTTAGAATAGTACTCTCTACTAGCTCTGTGGTTAAGAAAGTGTAGTTATTTTATATATGTATAATCATATGATAAAAATTCATACTGAATATTTTCACGAATGATTTCTGCATTAGGTACTTGAAAATATTATCATTCAAAATAGCTTCCCATCATCTCAATCCAAATACCTTGAGAATGTACATAGAAAAACCCACCTTAGATTCCTTAGGAATAGTCATGAAGTTCAGGATCCTCCCAATCTCATCAATCCAATCCTCATATTCCTAGGTCCCCTTGTCACTATAGAAATTTTCTTGTCGTATCAACACCTGGAGTTAGAAGATAACTTCTATGATTAATCATATAATAAACAGACGACAATAAGAAATTATATTTTTGAGAAAAAATCTAAAACAATTAAACCAATTCCCAGATATCATTTCAATGACTTAAAAAATTTATATTTTAATATAATATGAATACCATCAATGAAACTCAACACTTTAAAAAAGAATAGCTTCATTTAATTAAACTATCCATATAGTTTATTCAAATGACATCAAACAAAAAGTTTCAAACTTAGTAAAACACTTTATGACAACCCATGGAAACTTGAGTCAAGATATAGAAGTGAGAAATTGTGGAACACTTCCAAACTTACAATCCAAATTCCAATGGTCCTAACTCTTTTCTACCCAAGTCACATAACAAAACTCAAGAAGTTTAATAAATCTCACTCTAAAAATCCATCTGATATAATTCTATAAAAAATGAACCCTATTGGTTTGATACAAGTGTCTATCTAGTAACATCCAATAAATGGATAGGTGTATGGATGTCCTAAAAATGGGGTTTCATTGAATAAATAATGATAAAGATCACATAGGAACAAAATTTAAACAAAATAATTACCAAAATTATAGGAAGGTATACGTAAATAAATTCCTTAAATTAATAATAAAATGTTTCAAATGTTGAAATGAAGATCATAAATCACATATTTTTCAAATACATGTAAAAAAGTTAGTCGATACAATAATAGAGAAGAAATATAAATGTAATACCCCACTAAGAATTTATTTATCCAACAATAAATTTTTTTTAAATTTTTAAAACCAATTAATGAATTTAAGGATAAATTATATGTTAAAAACCACCAAAATCAACATATAATGATAAGAAATAAAAAATCAGCATCAATTAAGTGGTTCATTGAATCAATGTTTTCAATGGTTGACTTATAATCTATCCAATATCTCTACTTTTCATATTTGATTCATGTTTTATGCATACCATCGTATCATGTAAATTCACTAAGACTATTTTTCCACTTTAATTATTGGATTTTGTGTTATCAATGAAAAGGAATAAGTAGTTCCCTGATTGTATCTCAAGTGTATAAACCTTATTTTATTAATTATTTTTTCCATATTATTCATGAAAATAATGTTTTCATTCCTCCGGTATAATATAATGATATATTGGGAATTTATTGGTTCACTCTACAAAGATATAAAATAAATCATCAGGAAAAGGAAATATCATTTCATATCCTAAATCACCTCATGAAAATATTTCAATGAAAGGATAATTGTTAAATTTATATGGAAAATAATTCTTTATAAATTTCTTAATAAAAAATAATATAACATATTTAAATCCAATGGTTGGGGAAGAATGATACATTGATGATATTCAAATTTTATGGTAATATATTGATGTATTTAATAATGTATTATATAGTCTTCTATAAGTAAATAAGTTTGATTTTTCAATTTAATACATACAAGGTTTAATTCTTATATTCTAGATACTTTATATAATTTCCCCCCTTGGATTGTAAAAGATTATGTGACTACTACAGAATCTGAGAAGAGGTTTTTTTTAATTTCTTCACCATGGGGTTTACCAATCCATTTTTTAAGAATAATAATGGGTTCCAATGTGTTTTCATTGATAATTATAGGATTAACTGTCTCATGATCAATAAATAATACCCATACTAAAAATTAATGACTTGTTCAATTTTTTTCATTGGGATAAATACTTCTTATAGGTGGCTATTCGACTCGGATATTGTTTTCTAAGGGTAAAAGGGGGGATGTTTCTATGAAAAGAAAATCTATATTAAATATGTAAAACATGAATTATTATTTTTTCCATTTCGGATATATAAATTCCCTAGTTATATTCATAGATTTATTGAATATAGATTTCAAAAATTTCCATGATAAATTCATGATATCCTTTTTGGATTATACTATTATATATTATAATAATAAGTAAAAACATGATTAATACTTTATGGTTATGCTAATGGAAATAAAAAATGAAAAATTACATTTCAAATATAAGGATAGTTATTTTTTTACAAATAAAATTTTAATTATTAGTAATTTAATCATAATTATGGGTATATCTATGAATCCATCAATGAAATTTTTATTTAACAATTTCATAGATTGAAAAAAATATTTGAGATCTATAGAATTAATTGATTGATTTGAAAATATTGAGACATTGTGAACACGTTTTAATGACTACCAAATTCGACATACATTTAAATTCAAATATTAGTAATGTTTCTCATGAAAAAACTATTTTAAGGAAAAATTAAGGAGCCTAAGAAGAAGTTAATCTTGGAAGCTGTACTCACACTACCCTATTATTCAGAATGGACTGTGATATACAATGAGGATTCATTGAAGGATTGGATTATGTTAAAAAAATAAAATTATAACTCAATATCTTATGAATCACATTAATTAGTGACTTATGATCATGATTACCCGACATGTAATATATATTTAATTGTGGTAAAATTTTCATTAATGGTTTTAATAAATTATATAAATGCTGAGAAGTGTGGTACACACACACACATATATATATATATCTAAAATGAGCATAAATTATATATTCTTATAAAAATATGTCTCAATGTAGATAACTATTTTTTATCAAGGATTATGACTACTTAATATATTTTCACCTTGGAAAATAATTCAAAGTTTTATATTATCATAGTATAATAACGCACTATACGTTATCCATGACATGGATAAAATGAATCCTAATTTCAGTAGATATTGAAAGGATAGAACTTAAACTCATAAGAGAAGAAGTGGGATCCTATCATTACCAAAATACTATTCAATCACATATCCATATAAATAATATGGATTTTAAGAAGGATGTTATGGAGCTATAAATGACGTAGTGAAATATTCTAGACATTGAACATGAAAAATATTTAGGGATGTGATTTTGAAAATGAATATGTTTGCCTATATGATGAAAATTTATAAGAAACTACAAGATTGTGACCATAGATAATAATTCTCACCATGGAATCACAATGATATATGGATATCTCTAAGAACACTCTTATTGGGACAGTATAAAGAGGAACAATTCAAAGTATAAATCATAGTGCATAGTATAACAAAAAATTAAGTCATAATTAGTAAATTATAAAGAGATAATAAAACCATTACATATACCTATATGGAAATAGGGTAACATCACAAATTAATTTTTCATATATGTTTCCAATACCTATTTTGGATGTAATTCCATTTTCTTTATGATTAAACTTATTACAACACTATCTTACTAATTTTTTCCATGTTGATTTCTAAATCGATCAAATAACTTAAAAATAGATAAATAAATTTCTAATAATAAATAGATTATTAATTTAAATTATATTTTATCCCTAACCGTGGTTCATAATAAATATATGAACAATTATTCAACAAATATAGACATATAACTAAACATTAGGTATGAATGTCATCCTAAAAAAATGGTGAATCTAAAATGAATATTTTAACATTAAAATATATGACAAAATTGTTCTATAAAAACAAAAATAGTGTTTGAAATTAATAACATCCAATGGATATGTTCATATATAACAATAGTTTTAACTCATGCACACAAATGTAAATATATGACACTTTATATAGTAATAGGTGTAGAAATCGTACATGTTTGGATGATGTAATATATTAAAATCTATTGGGGTTATATATTTCTCAAGGAATTAAATATAATTTTTCAGTCCATTCATAAATATATTAAAGTAAAAAAAACACAGCAAAAATTCTATATTGATAGGAATTACTAGTGTTTAGAGTCCATTGTTTGAGAAAAAGCATCCAATTATAAATCAGCATGTAAGAGAGTTATAGGATTTGGGAGGAAGGGAATTATGATCAATATATTAACCATACCATTAGAATCTAAAGATTATATGGGGATTTTACCATATTAACTAATTATTTCATAGAACATCTAAATAGTGCACACTCTGTTACATGGATCAACTCTAAGGAAGTACCTTGACAATCCATCATATGTACTAAACTCATAGGTTATAGAAATAGAACTTTATCCCTCTTATGAGGGATAAATAGTTGAGTTTATAGATCACTAAGAAAATATAATTTTAAATAATACATATCACCTGGTTATTTTTTTGTTTCATAATCACAAGAATAGGGGGAAACCATGATCATATAATGGCACCAAATTAGAGTCATCAATTTTTATATGATTAATCAAATTGTGAGGAAATTTATTTATGGTATGGGATGTAACAGCAAAAAAAATTCATAAGATTTTTCTTTCAATAAATAAAATGTTTTGAATGATATGTATAATATTCAATATTATTCCAAAATAAACAAAACCATATTAAATTATGGAAGAGTATTAAGATATAAAACAAAATTTCCTTATTTAAATAATGGAATATGAATTATAACTATGAATAAAAAATTTTATAAACAAAAATATTACAACTTCCTGATTAATGAATTATTTTTCAAAATCTCGTATAAAGATCATACCATCGAGTATAGTTGTAGAAAAAATAAATAAACATTAGGAATATGGAAAATATTTTAATTAAAGTAATACGATGACTCATATTAGTTAAAAGTATATAAACCAATATAATAGATAATGTTGTATTTATATAGTCATTTGGTATTCTAAATTTGGATATTTTGTAATTGGTTTTATAGTCATTATATATATATAGATTTATGGAATATATAGAGAATGATAAAATGGATAAAAATATAAGTAATCACATTATAAATATTATGTATCCGTAAAATCAATTAGTTATATTCTTACATTGGGGGATCATTTTTTCATGTTTGGGAAGGTGGTACAATCTCTAGTTTTTACACTTGACTAATCAAAATATAGACTTCAATAAGTGTGGGTTGAGTGAAATTGTCTATGGGAGAAGTACGAATTGTTGATATCACTACGTGATTTCTGTTACCTTTTTCACCACCCATATATAAAACCATGGATAATAAAATATTATGCCTAATGAAGAATTATTTAGGGGTCATATAAGTAAAATATAGGGTCTTATTAGTATATAACTATTAATTTTTGTAAAATTTTTATTTTAAATTTATTTTATTTTGAGTTTTATAATATTATAATAAAATTAGAATAATGAAAATACAGTTTCTAAATAAATAATTAACATTAATTTATTAATTAAGGTTTTATATACAATATAAATTTAATTATCCAGAAAAAAGAATCTTTTATTATTTTAAAATTATTTATTTCTATATATTATATATTTGTATTTACAATTTATGTTCAGAATACTTAGAGATTGAATATTATAAAATGGATTGAAATTCCAAAATAATGACACTTAAATTAGTTAAGGGGGAAAATATTATATTTCTTATAAAATAATTACAATGATATATAATTAAACAAGGTAAATATGGTAAAAAATATGAAATATATTGAATTAAAAATAATTAAATTATTATTTACATATTATAAAATAATCCCTTTATTTATTTATGTTAATTTTATTTTTAAATAATAATTATCTCGCATAACTCAAAATAATCTCATTTGATTCTAAGCTAACCATTCAATTACTTGAAGTCTGAAATGAAATGTGCCTCATTTTGATCTATAAAAATGGATATATCTACCCAATCTAACCCATTATATTATATATAATTACTCTACCAAAATTATATAACATTTATTCATCAACATTTTTTATAATTTCATGGCCTAAAAAATAATCCCACATCCCTCTGAATGAGAATTTTTTATAATAAGAAATATTGGGTACTTCTTTATAAGTAATGATCCTTCTCTTTACTTTTCATCCAGTTTACCAAAAAAAATATCATGAATATTTTACACAACTATAAACTATTCTAAATAATATTATTATACCACTATTATAATAAAAATATAATAATGATATACTACAATCATCCTCATCAGATTAATTATATCCATGATTCGTATTGGGTTTGGTCAACAACCTATATGAATAGTACTATAAAATTTTCATCATTGGTTATTGTGAAAACATTAATAATGGTAATATATGATATTAATTATTACATATAGATTTTATTAGTATTAAATAATGGGAATATCTTACAAATTATTCATGATTAAAAATAACTCATTTTTATAGATGTAATGAACATAAATAAATTAATTGTAGTGGTTTCATTAAAAATTCTATTCTTATAATATAGAAAATAATCAAGGGTATATAGAAATAAATAAAACTCACACAGATATTTTTATTGAAAATTATAGATATTATAAATTCATGAGAAATAACTAAGGACAGAGGCATCCATAATAAAATAAATAATTGTTAGAAGCTATTTACATACAATGATGTATATAAAACTTAAGATATTATAAAATAATTAATTAATTAATATATTTGGATTATGGTAAATAAAATAAGAACAAATAGTATTTTAATATATTTAATTGATTAATTAATTTTTATTATACACGTATTTAAGTGCATGACATGGCATGTTGAGATATGGTTAGAGGTTTTTTACTCAATCCCATTTTGCAGAGTTATGCATTTTTTAACTATAATATCATATATCCGGTATATTATATCTGTTTAAACAAAAAATATTTTTTTACTATTTATTTATAGGGATTTTAAATTTAATTATTTTGGTCAATATTTTTTTTATTTTATATATTATAAATTACAATGTTTTATAAGAAAACTTCCACTCTTTATTTTGGGTTTTTATGTTCCTCATCCATATTATTTCCTACCACAAATATTTCTTTTTATTGGTTAAAAAAGTAAATATATATTTTATTCTAAATCAATCATAACTAAATTAAATTATTTTAAAAATAAACACTTAAATCCCCTTCATCAATGTTGGTTTCACAGAATTAATAAGAAATTAAAAAGGTATTTATTGGAAATTTTTACCATTTTATTATCTATATGCCCATGTTTCTTATACATTACCAATATATAATTTAAATAAATAATTATTGGGATGATTAACTAAAAAATGACTTTTGTCACATTTTTAAAATAATATATAAAGTGTCATATGTCATCATTTTGATAAAAACATAATTGATGTTTAAAACACACTTCGGATATTTTGACTTTCATTTTTAAGTATTTATCTAAAGGATACATATTTTAAGACCATAACCATTCTTATTAATTAATCATTCCATATCATTTAAAATTTTATATATTACATTTTATTGATTAAATTTATGTAACATTGGATCAAATTTTTTATTATCTCTAATGTGATACCTCATGAAAATTATATGTAACCCATTTTTGCATATATTATTTAAGATATGAATTTAATGTATTATTCATTGTTTTTATATGGAACATATATTTAATTATTCCTCACTATGTGATGGGTGATCTCATAATTATGTATTCCTTTGAATCATTAAGTTATGTTTAAATCAAATGATATTAAATTTATATGACTTGAGAGGTTATTTTCATCCACTATGTTTGGGTAAATCTTTTCCCATTAGGTGATGATGGTCTTGGTTGAGAGACTCGACATATTTATTTCAACTTTATATATATTCATGGGGTTTATTCATACATTAGATCAACTTGTTTCTTGACTATTGGTTTATATTTCCATATTATTATATTTTTGCATGTGTTATGATTTAGTAATCGTTATTTGTTTATCTACATTTCAATACCATGTTCTACCATTATGATATCTGCACTAATTATTAATCCTTATGATTTTATGTTTTTATTACAATAATAATTTCACTTATTTTATATTTACGTTTTCTCAAATGTTTATGACATAGTGATAAATTCTTCAAGACTCATTGGCATTACCAATTACAAAGATACCTAGATCACTCCCCTCCTTTGAGTATGTTTTCCCCAATATTTTCTCTAAAGTAATACATCTAATAAAAAATAATATATATAATTTTATGGATAAATGTATACTATTTTGTGACATCACATTTGTTTACGGGAATCTCCAAATACAATAAACATTTCGGTTATGGAACTAAGAATTAATCTGGATTTATATAGTTTAATAACATTAAATGATGTAAGATATATTTATGTATTTTAAAGTTAATCTAAATTCCATTTACTTATCTTAGTTCTATTTCATTTAATTATGATATAGGTAATGGAACATTACTTAAATTTTGTGCCTACTACTAAAATGTATTCGATGATGTGATATATTTAAATGTATATATGCATGAATATGGGTGGATTTGGATAGAGAACCCCTATTAAAAGTTGATGTAGATATTTATATAGCTAGAAAATATATAGTAAAATATGATTACTGATGATCAATACATAATTAATGTTTATGAACTTGATTTCAAAAGTTATAGGACATCTTTTTTGGATATCCTATGTGGTAGGGTTGTATGTAAAAGATCTTGTGAGACTATTATATTAGGTTATAGTATCTATTTAAAAAAATTCCATCTAAATAATGATGAATAAAAAATAAAATACTTTAAAATGATCATCACACATAATTTATAATTTATTCTTAAAATAATAAGCTCTATGGATAGTCTCTTAATTTGATTCGGGCTTGTAGTTTTTATAATTGATTCAATCTTCGATCATAATTGATGTCTTTTCTCCAAGAACTCAATAGGGAGTTCCATTGAAGATATCCAAAAGTGATGCAAGATCCTTAAGAAATTCATATTGATATCTTGGGTGATAACCCAGGGATACAAACCAATTTATCATGTATTATTATGTATCTTGATTTTAACTCTAGTTAATGAGTGAACAAGGGAGTCCTATTGAATTCTATTATGTTAAAACCTTGGGAATAATATACATAATGAGACTCGCATATTTTAGGAAATAAATTTTTATACATAATTATATTTATGTATTCTCCAAGGTGTTTCATAGTCCTAACATACCTTATAGGGTCTTATTGAGGTCTCAGGTAAGATTCTTAAGGAGTTATTTATTATTAGTAGTATCACATTATTGTTTTATTTCTACCCCTTCCTAGACCATTTTATATATAGTAACCCTTATGTGAAATAAAATTCATAAAGTTAATTAAATTAACATAAACAAAATTAAATCCACGAGAACTTATTAATGATATATATATATATAAATATTATTTCAAATTTCATGGGAATGTCATATCTCATTCTGAAATAATTAATAATTATTTAATGTGATATAAAATATGTTCCTTGTCCAATTAACTTATGGAAATATCTCATCAAAAATTTGTTAAACCTTAAAACATAAAATAATATTTTCTATTTAATAAAATGTCTTATACTCATTTATCCAAAATGTGATAAATTTTCAATAATATAAGATAAAAATTATAGATAATTGTTTCTGATATTAAACAACTTGTTAATAGATTATAATTAATATAAATAAAATAATAATAATCACAAAACTAATAGCTACTTTATTCTGACACATATATTTTATTTATTCTAATGAGAATTTGGATAGTATAATTACACAACCCACTTTGTTATATTATCCGTGGAATTAAACATAACCCATAAAAATTAGAGATATCAAAAAACATATCATGGACCCCATATATAAATCCTAATTCAAAATAAAAATAAGGAAAATATTTTCATGAACATTACAATGTAATATAATCCCTTAACTTAAAAATATCTCATCAAGTATGATTCATAAAATGTGGTGTTTCTCTAATTTCATAATCTATATTTATATAACTTATAAATTTGATCTTTATTTTGATTAACATGTAAATTAATTTTTTTAGGAATTTTAATCATTATCACAAGAAAAGTGATATCCACTTAAATAAATTTTAATTGATAAATTTTATATTAATCATTCAATTAATGTCGTACCACCCTTTATGAACATAAAACATTTTAATTTTATAGTATTATATATTTCAAGGGTTTCCTTATACCTAAAAGTACATTTTTCATGATATTCCTAAATAATAATTCCATGTAAAAGATTAATACACAATATCACATATAGAAATATATAATGAAAAATAAAACCTGTTGAGTTCCTATTGGAAATCTAATCCTTACAATAACATATCTTGATGATAACTAAGTGAGAACTTCATGAAAAGAAGAATAAATTTTTATGATCACCTAGAATCTGAAGTTTGAACATTATATATTCCCTTTTAGATTGATGTATTTAGAATGTATGACATATTTTGAGAATATTTTCACAACACCAATAGGATCTTATTGTATCTGTGAATTTATATAACTTATTGATGTGGAAAATATATAAAGTAATTTATTATGTTTTACATGAATTATATGTAAAACAGTTATTAATAAAAAACCATGTACATATCAAACAAAATTCATGATATAGAAAGATAAATTACATAACAAATATTGTCCTGGGGAACTAACTCCAACATTATCTCAATTAAAATTGAGGAAGCTATTAACAATCCACAACCCTTAAGTTATCATAGAATGCTAAAGAATCTCTTGATAAATAGATTTATTCACTAGGAAATCCACATTATACTATGTGGATTCTTTGTTACCATTGACGTCAAATATGTGAGTAAAATTTCATATGATATGGTATTTTTTAAGTATATAATTTTTTCATTGGTGTAACTATGAATCAGTGAAAAGCACCATTGTTACCATATTATCTTAATATAATATAATGGGATCTATAATATTTGTTATTAAACAACTCTATAAGAAAAAACTATAAATCCATATTGCATTATTAACTACATTATAAGTATTAATGTATTAAAAATCTAGGCATAAATAATCAAAGACAATTTTCATTGATATTCTATATTTAAAAAAAACAAACATTCAGGTAGAAAACATATTCTAAAAATTAATTTATATCACCTATATATATTAGGTATTATCATTTATATATCCCTTCCAAAATTGATCCTCGTCTACTTAGTGTTCCAATAATATAATCTTCACACCTCATATAAATTAGGATATATTTAAATTATTCCCAATAAATATCTACTAAATTTTATTGATATATTATTACCATTATAAAGGGGAATAAAACATCAAGACTAGTATATACTATGATATATATGATAAATATTATCACTAAATCATAATGAATTTTTATTAACTCGTCATTTATTATCCCATTTTAGAGGGAGAATATTTTTAAAAGATTTATTCCATGAAAAATAGGCAACAATCTCCATTATGATTATTTATCTTGTAACTTTTCACTACCATGTTATTTTATATACTTTTACATTGTCCAATTATCCTGTTAAGTCTATTTCTATACAACATAATCCATATAAAGTATGAATCTTTACTTAATTTCTTCATGAATAATCATTCATTAAATCATGAATTTACCGATTGTAAGAAATGTATCTGAGATCCCATTAAAAATAATTCATCAACACATATCATTAAAAAGTAAAAGGAACTCACACTTACCATATCATAACCACATGATCAAATTTCATTTTTTATGAAACCAAATTATCCCATGGATTTATCAAAACCAAAATTCTAGGATTTGAGTGTCTTGTTCAACCCGTAATTAGATCTTTACAATGTAGAAAACATATTAGATCCCTTTAGATTTAAAAACACTTTTAGATGTATTATATAAATATCATTATCCTATTTCTTATTATAAAATATTGATTTGATATCCATCATTAAAATCTCATAATCTCGGTAAAATACTATGGAGTGAAGGGTTTATATGTATTTTATCATGGAAATTAGTGAAATTGTTTCATGATAGTTTGTTACATAACATTAATGAAATAGTTTAGAAACAAATCATGTTTTATAGGTCCTAAATATACCATACTTATCCAAATTTTTCCTGAATACCAATTTTCACTGAATTATGTAGAATACAGAAAGAGGTTCTAATGATGTTAAAAGGATATTTATAAACATGAAATACATTATGGATTCAAATATTTAGTCCATTTGTATGAATTGAACCCATTTATTTCATCCTACTAGGAATTGGGTTCATTATTATCAATAAATAACATTCCAACTTCATTTGTAATATGAAAACACCATCACTCTAGTATTATATGTTCCCTGGTGGACCTAAATTATACTAGGGTCTCCAGAATATTTTGGTCCATAGGCTCTTCAGGAATTATATCCTACTTAACCTCAAATATATAATTCTCCATAGATTTATCAGAGTTTATTTTTCTTTATACTATATTCTTTGGATATGTTCTCCCTTTCATGAAAATTAGTTTTTCTATTGATTATAATCTTTATAGAATAGTGATTATATAAGTATAATAACTTTACCTTAATATTCCATATAAAGTTCTAATTCATAAAAAATGATGTATGTTTTTCTAGGATTATCGTTTATAAATAATCTATATTCTTATACAAAAATATTTAATTGAAGAGGTTTCATTATAATTTATAATTTATATGGGATAATTTTTCCTTATATAACACATGGATATTTTTCCATTTAATAAAAATACCCAAAAGGATAATTAATGTATCATGTAACTTTGAATAGATCTCCCCTTGTATATGAGGATTTGATTCTTACTTTCACATACTCCATTGTATTGAGGTGTATAAGGTTGAATGATTATGTATTTTATCCAATACTCTTTTAAGGAATCAATGATTTTTTTAAATATACTCTCTATGTCAATTTGATCAACATTTCTTTAAATTATTTAAATTATTATTATCAAATATAAATTTATATTCATTTAATTTCGTAAATAAATTATATTTATCATCATCAAGTATATATTTATATTAATTTTATCTATAAAAGATATAATGAATAAGTATTAACCTCTATCTTTTATTAGAGAGTATCTATATACATATTTTTGAAATAATTTTAAAATCATTATGGGTAATTAACTATTACAAAAAAATATTCATTCTTTATAATATTTTTTTAAAAATCATGTTATATATAAAAAGATTTTATATCAAAATATTTTAAATATCCTTAGAGATATAAATTTGTTAAACTTTTATATTTTATATAACCCAACCAAAAATGTTATAGGTTAGAGTAATGTGACTCATGTTATTTGGATTAATTCTTAATTTTTATAGTAGGATTTTGTATGTGAAGTATACATAAACCATTATTTAATTGTTACATAATTTAAAATATATTTTATTTAAAAAGAAAAAAAAAAGTTATTTATAAAAAATGAATTAAATATAGTTTTTTTAAATGCGGAAAAAAATAAAATTTTTCTTATGTATTAAACATTGTAACCATTTTAAATAAACGGTTTATTACAATATTCAATTAAAGATATTAGTATAATATAGGTTATATAATAATGTTGGATCTATTAGTATCTCAAAGATCCACTTCACCTCTTATAATCCTAGTTAACCATCTTATAAATTAAGTGATTCATTTCACCTCCATTGTCACTAAACATGATTACTACATACATTATAAAAACCCCATATATATTTATCATCCAATGAATCGTGATAGGGTTTTGATAAAAATGTTGTGAGACTATACACCTGGGTTAGGTAACAATAAATAACATAAGATGTAACACAGATAGTAGTCAACACAACAACAATCATAAATAAAAAAGATATTACATTTATAAGTTGTAAAATTAAGAACTTTTACCACGATGAATCAAAATTCATAATTATAATTTCATTCTAGTCATTGAAGAATAATCTTGACCAACTTTGGGCTGACTATATGAACATGATCCCTAAAAATAATCAAAACTATAGATAACTACTAAATTGGTCCAGATTCCTAGCCTAATCCCATATCCCAACTCTAACCCATATACTAAGCTCAACCATCAAGCATTGGTCCCTTAAATATATCTATAATTATAACAATAATTTCTATTAGGGTGATCACAGTTCCAAAAAAAGGTGGGACTGTAATTCAATATTCCACTTCCAATGATGTCACTAAACATAAATAGTTTATAGCTGCCTAATAATTTGACATGATATTTGTAAAATAAAATCACAATATTAATATATCATCATTGGATCCCAGGTTATATCAGGATACCTAGGATCAACCAAACATCCTATATCTTGTATGAGTGTTGACCCTTAACATGTCATGTAACAATAGAATGGGTCAGTATGGTGTCCACCCACTCATCCAACCATAATCCACAATAATAAAATATTCATCTCACCATATAAAACATATCCTTGGTTAGAATTACACAAAAACTAAATCTATAGTCATACCTAGAATGAGGTTACTCCCAACCTGAACCACATACCCATACCTTAGTCAGCATTATACCCAAACTAAACCACTTAACCATCCAAAAATAGTAACATATTCATACAACCATCTCCATGTCACAGAAACTATCATATTTGGTACTAATCCCAAATGGATTCCCAATTCAAAATAGTTTATGCAATACCAAACCATTCCATATACATCATAATAATCTATATTACTACCCATTCCAATCACACATACCTGGAGATGGAGTTACACCTATCCCATCTTTAAAAGTCATGCTAGGTTGGAATTACACCCAAACCCATCATTAAATCAAATCCATATCATAATCCAATAATATAAAACACCATACATATAACACATTTATTAATGTAAACTAAATTGAAAACATATCAAGAAAATAACACAAATAAACCATACATGTTATTAAAGACTTGATACACACCCAACTCAGGTTATATTCCAATCTAGGTTGGTCTCCACATGACCTACCATTTCCCATTTCATTCCTTGAATGTAAATTTTCTCCCTTTATTTCATTATAAATTTTATTTAATTAAAAATAGGGTGCCAAATTTCATCTGTTGAGTAAAGACACGAACATGGACACACCTCATGGGTTCCACCATATCCATTTCCATAACCCCCTTATTAACAGAAATCCAATTAGTTTCCTTTATCCTAAGAATAAACATATGAAAACATAAAAAATCCACTTCCATGTTATATTTTATGTCTAGAACCTAATAAACCATTATTATTTTCATTATGGAGTAGATTCAAATTCCATATGGGTTATCCATATCAAATATCAAATGTGAAAAAAAAATCTTATAGAAATAATAGGGAACGATGACCATGGTATGGTAGAATACATCATGTCAAATTTCACCCACTGAATCACCCTCAAATGATAAAAATAAAGGAACCTAAAAAATAATTAAAATAGAGAAATTTTTATGATGGACTATTAAATAGAAGAAAATATTGTGGAGGATCATAAAATGATAAATAAAATAGCCATGGTTGATGTCCGATGATAAAAGGAACACAGATCAAGAAAGGGTTGAAGGATATTTTACTAGATAGAGGAGAGATGATCCGAATGAGGGGAGATAATTTTTGTGGTCTTTAGAGCAGTAGTAAATCCTCATTATGACATTATTCATTTTAATTAATTAAAATTTAATCTTAAAAACTACATAGGAATTCAGTTTTAGTGTGACCACAATGGTTACGATGTAACATTTCACCCTAGATCACCCATATGGCATGGTCCCTCAATCTATAGTGAAGAACCCTTTACCAACATAAACCAAAACCTCAGCCACTAATGCCCAGTTCACAACACCACATGTCCCTTATCGTCCTTGGAAGAAATCTCCACTATTAAAGTGGCATCATAACCCAATACTGCATCGCTTTACCAATATTTATCTTTCATTAAACATTATTTTATAGTATATCTCAGGGTTTAAGGTATAAATTAATTACTATAAAGGAATTTAATCTTATGTCGACATCCCCATGGTGTATTCATCATCCATTTTTGTGTGACCCTTGACCTGCTCAAATTTATAGTCAAATGTTACCTAAAAACGAATCTCCTGAAGACCTCATAATGCTATAATTTCTTATGTTACATTGTAAATATTATATTATTGATTTGTATTCTGACAAAACCCACATATGTCATGGTGTTATGCTTTACATACAACAGAAATTTAAAAAACATGGTACGGAGTCCCAAAACAATCTTAGATTCTCCTACTAACACCATTAGTAGCACAAAAAAACTACTATACACATATTTATGAACAAAAATAAATCAAAATAGTACCTTAAATATTTGTGGGGTGTAAAAACATCCCCACTATATTGACTCTCAACCTTGAATTTCACTACCAAGTTTCATCGATCATGATTAGTGAGAAGCATTGCCTACTGTATCCACATTTTAGACTCCTTCTCTAACACCTCCCATTGTATACTTTTGTGCTCTTAATACACTCATTGATGGTGGTAAATCTTCTTTGAATTATTCTTCTCACTCTCATTCACTATAAAAATAATTTTTCGATGTAATAATGTGTTTCGATATGAATCAAACCATCAATGATAATCGTGTTAATTTGATTGATATGGGTTCTATTGAGAAAATAAAAATGAAAAAAAATCATCTATAGCTCCATAATTCAAAGGATGTGAAAATAGGCCTGACATAATATTGATTTGATTCACATACTCAAACATATCCCCAAAGCTCGGTGAAAACATCACATACCACAAAATACATGTGTGTCCAAACATAGGATACACATATAATTATAATATTTTTCCCATCATAAAATAATTAATATGGAATCACCGATCGATATTTGTGCTCTTATTAATTTCATCACTCACTACCAACTTCATGATTATCATAATATTCTCTGATGTCTCTTTCACAATACATTATGCAAAAACACAACACTCTCAAAACTCTAACACATAGTGGGATGATCATCATGTATTTATATACAAGGCCTCATAATTTTCAACATAAATTGATGAAGAATGAATTTTATTATATTAAAACTGAAAATTTTAAATATGGAACCCCCATTATCATCCAATTTCGAGGATAGATACCTAATTCATATACTACAACATCTAAATTGTATTCTCAGGATTCTCATCTATCTAATGATGGTATGAAGTGATTTGAGGCATCTTCTTATTAATCTCATTCAATATCCATATTCAAAAAGTATATTTTTAATCATGAACTCTAATAATACATGATTATTTTATGATCCCTGTGTAGATTAAATATATCCTAGAAATATATATATCCCAATATAATTTACAAAATATATCTAAAATGAATAGTTATGGTCAGGTGGTCCAAAATATACTACACTATATCACTTCCACAGGGTTACATCAACAATTCCATAAAGAAATACATGATCACATTGAGTCGCATCAAATTAATAATTGGTATTGATAGGAGAAAACTTCTTGGTTACATGTCACTGATCGTGACCCTCTAACAGGTCGTGTCCAGCTATATGAAACTTGTTATATCATTTTACATACTAATCCAGTTGTACTGCCTCGAAAGGTTATGAAATATCTCATCATGTGATTACTGAAGAACACTTATTGAGGTATGGGAATCCCATACATGTGCCTTATATGTGTTTATAGGGACCACAACTCATCCTTTGTTGTGAATATTCTCATCAACATTAGGGGAAAATCATGTTGCAGATCCTGGCCATATATATTTTCTTTCATCAATAGAAAATCATAGATAAATAATTCATTCCTATATATTCTCTCAAGGAGTAAGGATGTAATATTTATATATGTCAAGATATCTCTACCCTAGTACTTCTATGTGTCAAGGAATATCTCAACAATGAGACTTACCACATCCAACATTATTCTAGCCTCCATCACAATCTTTTTTTGAGGATTAATTTATATATAATTAAAAATAATATTCCCCTACCCAAGGATGCATAATATTATAATATTATATGATTTTAGGTACTCAAACTTCATCTTATACCGTAGATCCATGTATCTCTAGGAAACTATTTACATGAGGCCTTGTATTATGTATACACCATGAACCTCTCATGTAAATGGTTGTGAAATAATCATCTTATAATGTAGAAAACAATTTTTATTTATAAATCATGTTTCAGTTAGTTCAACTTATAATGAAACAACCTCATGGAACCGTATGAAACAACTCTCATTCCTTATATCCGAATTTTCTCAATACATACTATTGAGTCATCATAATAGAACAAGTACTTCTTACATAGAATATGAATGTCAGGGAGTGGTGCAGATATAAACCACATTTTAAATCATTAATTTCCCACACATATAAATATTTCAACACAAAATTCATCACTTATTATTCATGGTCATCATCTGCACCGTGAGTCTGGAGAAGACTTGAATAAACATTTTCCAATAACCTAAAACATCTAAAACACTATTGATATCAAATATATTCATTAACCTATCCAAAAAAACATATTCATCAATCTCAATATCAAATTACATATCTACCTTTAATATAATTTTTCCCAAGAAACACACATAACAAATCCACAACTAAAATATAGGGAGAATGAATAAAGTTATGTTCTGAAAAAACTCAAAATGATATTCTATATCCTCCCATGACTATGATAAAAAAATATTTTCAATTATGATGGCCACAAAAAAATTTAATAAAAAAAGGAGGAATATATTTATTAGGACAATAAACACTTTACGCATAGACATCTACACTAAAAATATCAAAATATACTCATATAGGCTATACCTTAGTCGAAAATTAGTATAAAAAATATCTGAAGGCCTAACATGCATAAGATGATAACATGAACTCAAATAAATCTTTGATAATCACTTATATCAACATAGTTGGTCAAAGAAATCATAAATTTGAGGAATGGAACTATCACTTGGTTATAGCACTGGTAATCCACAAATAATTGTAATTAGCTAAATATATTCTTATATAAGAAATCAAGAGCACACCAAATAGAAATTATTAGTTAAACAATTCCCTTATCTTTAAGGTTCACATGTAGACCCTTCTTATCATGAAGATATAGGGGAAATCCCTTTTATGGAGGAATGGATGTGGGCTCCATACATGATATAATCTCAATCATAAAATTATCCTCTTGATTAGGTGGTGACACTAAAATGAACTCAGGGATGACATGCTAATATTATTACAATAGGGAAATATGTAATTTCTTGACACGTCAGCTCCCAAAATAATTCTATAATCCAAATCTATTAGTATCCTATGCTACCAATAGTTAGGTCCTGATCAAAAATCTTCTTGTTCCCGCTCTCGAACTAGACTTAAAAAAGGACCCTTCTTGATATAAATGATATATTTCTGTAATAGTAAACGATGCATTTTAGATACTGAGTTGACCACTAGATTCTAAGGATAATATTGAAAATATTTTCATTAAGAACAAAGATCTCCATAAAGATTCTAAAATAATATATTGAAATATTTTGGATTTAATATCACTAAATACCATCAAAGGACATCCATAAAGGAACGTAAATATAAATTATTTCTGGAAAAATTTCTATGATCATACCAAAACCATTAGAAAAACATGTAGATATAAAAGTTTTTCATGTAGCTCTAATAAAAAATGTTTATTCTAGGTATTATTAAACTAATACGATACATAAATTTATGGATACCCATAAATTATGATTTATCAGTGTAAACTAAATGGAATTCATCTTTTTGAGTCCTCATCCTTCAACACGAGTAGCCTAACTCACCTATGGTGTCCCTCCTTACCAGTGAAGTTTCCCATACCCATATATACCAAGTCTAACTCATTAACAAATATCACTAGAGAACCCACAAATAATTCACTATTTTGAACACATAGTATTTTTCAGTATTCTTGTGTCTAACTAGATCCTTTACCACTAAATGATTGTATAACTTAACACCCTGATATTTTATGAAATATTTTTATGAATTGATTTATTTTTTAATATTTTCCAACTCATGAAACCCTAAAAATATTATTTTTATAAGTTTTTCTCGAATTATATGGAGAACAATGTTAAAATTTCACTATAATAATCACAAATATTATCCTTATCCTCATAGAACACCGAGGTTAGCTTACATTACATGAAATACTTACTCTCCTCATTGGGTTGCATAACATGAATGGCCGAGTGTTACCAAACAATAATATATTACTAAGATATTTTTATTTAACATTATTATTATTTAATTTGATTATTATAGGAATAAAAAACTTATTAAAATATATTTTTGTTTTCATTAGTTAAATATTATTTATAAATGACTATATAAATAAAATGGATATAAAGTGAATGATTTTCTAAAAGATATTTTTTTTGTGAAAAATGGGGATTTCTCTTAATTTGTTAAATTAATTACTATTAGTGAATCATATTAAATAAATTTATATGTTATATATTCAATAAAATACTTTTTTATTCATGTAATTGATTTTATTGGTATAATATGATAATAGACCAAATATGAAATATAAAAACCTCTATTCTTATAAAAGTAGTTTTACCACCTATCAGTGGAGAAAAAAAATTTGAACTAAAATTAGGAAATTTTATAAATCTAATATTTGAATCTAGATTTCATAATTGATATAGAACATAATAAATAGTTTAGGGTGGATTTTTATTATTTTTCTATGAAGTTTTGTGTTTTAATGAAAAATGAAAAATATTGAATTTTAATTCAAAAATGCTTGTAAACTAGTTTATTTATAAAGATAAATTATATTTAAAATTGGTATAATTAAGAATTTGATCAATTTTTTATCATTTAATCAAATTTAGGTCATTGTAATAAATTTTACTTCCAAATTGACTATAAAATCCTAGAAAACTTTTGAACATATTGACTTTAAAAACATGCATTATTGTCCCTTATATGGGACTAAATTTAAATTAATTTGTGAAAATTATGTGATTTGAAATTGGAAAAATTGATTCCTTTTTTGGAATCATAATAAATTATAATGTCTAAATTGGTAAATTAGTTTTTCATCAAAAATATTTGTGAATGTAATCAAAATTAATTACAAATATTATGGTGAAATTTAATTAAACAAGGGATAAACCATAATATGAAGGGATAAAAAAACATATAAACTTGTCCAAAAGATGTTTTATGGATATATATAGACCATATTTTCCCATATCCCTACATTCGACCATTATTTTATCCAGGTGAAATTTGAAAAACACGGGTGGAATTCTTTTACGAAAAATTTACAAGAGTGCAACTCGTCCTCCATTATAAAAAGGAATCCTCTCATCCAACTTCTTCACGCATCTGAAACCACTTAATAATATCCTATATATACCAAATATATTTCCCGAAATCTATACCTTCCTTCATTTATCCTTATTTTTTCAGATATCAAATTAAGGAATCTCTTGGGTGCAAACAAAAGTTGTTACCCGAAGTAAAGTTAATATCTGTCCTCAAGCTCCATTCAGTTATTTTATTTCTCCACCACCTAAATTATTCTTATTACATTGAAACATAATAGGAATATAATCATAAATATACTAATATGTTCTTATATTAATAGTTCAGCCTATACATACACACACATCTATCTAATGGGTAACAAACTTATCATTCATGTGTACATTGAACAACAACCTCCTGAAACGTTGTTGTTCATTTTACATTGACCACCACATATGGTTGGGAATTATGATAGAAAATATATTTTTAGGATATATTTGATATATATATTTTTTATTTATACTAATTTATTTATTATTTAAAACTTACCTTCGTGATTTCACTTTTGGGTTAATATAATAACTTCGTTTTTGGATGTGTGGACTTCCAGCTCCTCAAAGCGATGTGATTTGCTCACACATAACATGGAATGTATTAAGTGTGAATTTTGTAAAACTATAAAATTTATATGAAATAATTATACTACATTAATGATATTATATTAATATTTACATATATTTTATTTTCATTCTTTATTTCAATTCGCCTTGAAAATGGAAAAAAGGTTTATGCATATGTTCGGCCACAGTCTTCATTAACGCTATATCGCATTTAATATATATATCTTTTATATTTTATTATAAATGATAATATAATTAATATATAGCATATATAATTCATTTTTTACTTTTTATGAATATTTATATCATGATTTAAGTAAGAGGATCATGAATGAAAAATCAAAACATGTACGATAATAAAGCAATTATTACAAAAAACATTACATTAAAATTGAATTGTTAATAAATGGGTAATAGTTAGTCATAGGAAAATAATATATGTTTTTGAGTATAAGAATATGGATCTTTTATAAATTTATATAAAAAATTAATCTTAATATATTGGATAATTGTACATGTATGACGAAAGTCATGACACAAGGCAAGGTAATTTAATATCTTTTTTTATGTATATGAGATACATACATTTTACACCATTCTTTTCTTTTTTGTGGTATATATATTTTCCATGAATGAATTATATGAATATTAAACATAAATATCTGACTATTTACAAATCCATTTTATGATCATTTTCTCATGGGGTATATGTTTCAAAAGATACTAAATCTTTAAGTCACTTTCATCTCAATTTTCATTATTTGAGACACATACCATGTTAGAAACCAATATTTATGTGTGAATCGTATACAGTAACTTTGGAATGTTATATCATGAATATTATTTTCATGATATTTTGAAGCTCCATTTTATTCCATTTTATTATATGGGGATTATGATTCATATTTACCATGTGGTAAGAGATTATCAGAATAACACCATCATATGTAAAGATTGTTTATGATTATGTTTTAATTAATGAAATATTATGAACCATCTCTCAAGAACTCTCATGAATTTTATTAACAACTTTTTATTAATTTTTTATCCTTGTAATGGAACCATTTTACACTCTTTGGTTCATAAGATAATAAATAACTTTTTTAAAGTCTAACATTACCTCTAAATTACTTTATAAAATTAAGTTCTTTCAAATCCATATTTTATAATATAATTAAAAAAATACTCTCATATTTCCATGTGGTATTAAATATACATTTATAGAAATTGTTTTACCTTTTAATGAAAGAGGAATTTAAAAATAAAACTTCATGTCATTTTTCGGTCGATGCATTTTTGTAATATAATTACGGTGAAAAAGGAATGCTCATCATGTATGGATTTACCCTCTATTGTGATAGTCATTACCATGAATCTTCTTTTAGAAGATTACAAGATTATTTTTTTAAGGAAATTTTTTTCCCAAATACTTTTTATATTATTTGTTTCTAATTTTTTTAATGGAAAGAAGTTTTTAAAAATAATTTCAATAATTATTTCTAAATTTTCAATTAAATTTTAATAGAAATGTTTTTAAAAAGGTATTACCTCTAAAATATCCTTTTATGAAGAATAAAGGATATTTTCCTCAAGAAATCTTTTTACAAGATATATAAAAATTATTTTTAATCTAAGATGACATCCATTTATGTTAATAATTCACTTCTAGGAAACGATCTAAAGGTTTAATTAATATTATTTGTAGAATAGTTTATGTTTTGATGGAATAATTATTATGAAACCCATTTCTCTTACATGGGTTATATGATTTTGGAAGATAATTATTTTCAAGAGTTATGATTTAATTAAATTATTAGAAACACAATATATTATACATAGTTTGGGATGTGATGAAATAATAATGATACCCATTTCACTTCATGGGTTATTAATTGATGTTTATAAAACCCATAACTTTTTATTGGTCATAAAATGATGAAAGTTTGTATATCGTATGGAACATTTATGAAATATTTTATTATGAGTGGGTGGGACCAATATCTTCCTCAAATGAATTGGATAATGATAATTTTTATAAGAGTTCATAGAGTGCAATAGTTTTCTCCCAATCCGGAATATTAGAGGGTGCATGGGTTGTAGACCAAAACTGAAATTTAGAGGGCACACAGGTTGTAGACCAAGCCTAAAATTAAGGGGGTAAATTGGTTATATCCCAATACTAGAAACAAAAAGGTAAATGGGTTGTATCCCAATCCTAATAATGATTAGGTACAATGGTTATAGCCTAATCCTTATATGTTTTAAAGGTCATAGTAACTAGAAATTGTTATAAGATATTTTATTCTTATGTGTCTACCACAAATTCCATGTCTTATTACATAGTTATGTTTTAATGTATTATACTCTTGATTCAAGTATGATTCATGTCTTCTGAACTACCAACTTTTATTTTATGATTAAGGTTTATTATAGTTTTTATGAAGGGTTTGATATTTTAATGTTATAACCATTTTTAGACACCATTATGTTCATGTTATTCTTATGTATTTCTTTTATTTATCATTACTAATATTGTGATCTCATCTCTTTCTTATGTTTCTTTTCCTAAGGTTATAAATAGTGGTTTTTACATAGTATCAATGTGAGGAAATATAATTGTTGTAAAAATTTATGATCTTTAACAGAGTTACAATTTTTTTCAAGCTTCTAAAGGAAATAAGAAAACATAGTCATTGGGAGATAGTTTTTGTGATGTATTAAGTATCCTGAAAAATTATGTAATTTCATTGTATAAAAATCTGGGGTTTCTATATTTAGTATAAAATAAAAGTTTTTGTTAACCATTTTAAACTAGTATGAGGAAAAATTATTGATATCCCTAGGTATATTTCTAAAGATATTTCTATCGATGTATCTAAGTATAAGTATAAGGATGAGTGAATGATTAGGAATATTTCCTGGATTTTGGTAAAAGATATAGTGAATAGTTTCTTAGAAAAACATTCATATCTAGAAAATATAAGTGTATGTGGTTCTAGAACATATGTAAATATGGGTAAAAACTCTCAAAATGTTTGTTGGGCCTGATTTGCATAACCTGGTACAAAACAACGACCCTTACTATGCACCTAGTTTGACACTCTCAAGGGATACTCTTTGAGAATTCTCAAAATCTTCATCAACCATCATGAAAGATTTAAAAATATGTTGGATACGAGTAACCTAGTATAGGCCTGGTATTTCATAAAATAAGGGTGGTGTCATAATTTAGATATCTTGTAAGTGGTTTTTCATTATTATGTGGTTCCTCGCTACGAAAAATGATACTTACTCTATGCTTTTTGGTTTTAGTCAATCGCTATAATAGGATGCAACCATGATAATGGTTATTGTGATGGAAAATGAAATGATTTTTCTCCTAAGAATCCAAATTCATTATGATATGGAATAAAAACCTCATTGCATTGCTCACATAGCTTTATCAAGCTATGAATCATGTTGAGATTCCAAATGAGAAAAGTAGCGACCAACATCTTATTGAATCCTTCATGATGAAACACCCCCATTCTTTCAGAAGGTATTTTAATTATACAATTTCTAAACACTTGATTAGGGACACTAAAAATATATTCTCCATTATCTAGTGATTAGAACATGAAAATGTCATTATAGTAGTTTATCGGCTAGAAGATGAAGAAGATCAATGGTGGAATCACATCAAAAATATGAGAAACCAAGATAAAATTTAATCCATGTATTTGGAAGATTTTAATAGCTTATTATTCAATAAGTAATTTCCTCATGTTCTTAATATGAAGATGACAAATGATTTCCTCAAGTTTAAGAACAAAAATGATGAATAGTTCGGTACCTATGATGCTAATTTCACAAGATTTATGAGGTACATTTATGGAATTATCATCCAACTAGAAATAATGGTAGATTGGTTCTTTGTTGGATTAAAGACAATTCCCCAAAGGTAGTTATACATAAGAGACCTTAGTATCCACTAATATATTGTGAATTGTGAAATCAAAGTTGAAATGGAGGTTGGAGTAATTTATCAATCTCATGTTTTTAACATTTATAGGAAGATAGAGTTTGAAGGAAAATATAAACACCATAGGGATAAAAATGTGAGACTTCCATCACGATATAAGTGTTGTATAAAGCATAGATGGAATTGTCTTAATAGGCCAAGTAAAATTTTTAAATGTGGAAAGGAAGGACCTTAAGCGGCTGAATGATTAAGTAATTTGGAAAGTTATATAATGATGTGAATAACAATAAAACAAGGTATAATTAACCTCCCACACTTTAGTGTTCCAATTTCAGAGAGTTTTAGAATTTTCACAAAAAAATCCCAAATACATGAATTGATAATGGTGATCAACACCAAAAACTTATGATAAAATAGGGAAAAAGGATTGCATATGCAATCGTAATGGATGAAGTGAACAATGATAATTGGGGAACTCCATAGAGGTGTATTTCATGTGATATTTTGTAAAAATATGATCAATGAAAATCTTATACTTAATAATTTAATGGATCATTATATGACTCTATTCATTGATTATATCAATATAAATGAATTTTTGATTAATTTAATCATATTTATTTTCAAGATTTACAATGATGACCCCAAGATTACAATAAGAAAAGTTTGTTAAATAAGAGCCTATTTACGGTTTAAAGGGTGAAATGTCTTTTGGAAGCATGTATATTTTTAAAAAGGATTTTTGAAAATTCATGATATTACCATGTTTAAATAGAATAAATGATGAAGTATTCACATGTTTGGTATGTGATGACATATTGGGGATCAATGTTAAGCTATTTTTTGACCTTCTTTCTAATGTTTTGGATTTTTCAATTAACGAAGTGTTTTAAGATTACACATTTATATAATGTTTATGTTAAAATTCATCTGATGTTAATGAGATTAATGTATTATCTCACCATATGAGGATTTATTCATATTGTATGATCTTTTCTAACTACTTTCCATTGATTTTAGATGAAGACAGATGGGATGACATATCATGGATATCATGATTTTTCAATGCTTCAAGAATGAAAATTTCGTATTCATTTCTCCGAATGAGAGGTGAAGTGAAATTTGATCGAGGAAAAAAAGACTAACCTTTTCTTAACATCATGTAAGTATATATTCCCATTAAAATTCATCATAATTTGTAAATCAGATATTGAAATAAAAAATTTTATCCTAGTACCTTCATTTTCAATGGATCAAATGGACCCTTTCATCATCTATGATTTATGTATTTGTGATTGTTAAATTTATCTTAACCATGTTCTATATCACTCTTCATCAAAACAAGATGGTTATATTTCTCTTCCGTGTCTATTGTTTCACTTTCCCCCTATTTTCTCTTTTCTAGGAAGCGGTTTATGAGTTACTTTGGGTAATCGTTATGGTTAAATCTTTTCCTTTAAAATAATGTTTTTTATTCATTTTTACGATGTGGATTTCTATGAATGTAAATTTTAATTATTAAGCCTTTGATAAACTAGATGAATTTCTAGGGAGGAATTCATGTTAAGCATGGGATAATCTTGCACCTTGAGATTTTTTGAAATATTTTCTCAATTTAATTTATTATTTTTTATATTTTTCATTTCACACAACACAGAAAATACTTTTTTATATTTCTGGATTGAATTATATGACAGAACATGTTATTATTTCACTAAAAACAACATAAATATTATATTTCTCTACCCAAAAAATGTGGTTAGCTTACGTTACGTGCATGACAGACATCCCTCAATTACTTGTGTAAAATGTTAGACTGAGTGTTACCAAACAATAATATATTTTTAAATTATAAATATATAATATAACATGACATCAAAATGAAATTAAATTGATGATTATAATTATAAATAACTTATGAAATTATATAGTATAATTCATTGGTTACTAATTAATTAGAAATTAATATAGAAATCAAATTAATATAAAGGTAATGGTTTTATAAGACTTTTTTATGTGAAAAATGTGATTTCTCTTAATAGTTGAAATTAATTTCTATTAGTGAATGATTTCAATTAAATTTATATAATATATATTCAATAATTTATTTTATATTCATCCAATTTATTTTATTTTCATAATATGAGAGCATACCAAATCTGACACATAAAAACATATATTTTCATAATAGCGTTTTTTCCATCTATTAATGGAAAGATTATTTGAAATTAAAAATTTTGAAATTTAAAAATATAATGTATCAAAATAAAAATAATCATTGAATTATAAACATATGAAAAAATTTAGTTTTATTTTTGGTATTTATCTATGAAATTTCATTTCCTGATGAAAACTGAAAAATGCTGAATTTCAATTCAAAACTAATTTTTCAAATAATTTTTTTATGAGGATAAATTATATTTTAAATTTGTTTTAATTATTTATAATATATATATTTTTCAATTAATACGATTTAGTTTATTTGAATCAGTTTAACTTTGAAATTAACTATAAAAACATGGCATACTTTTGAATGATATTACTTTAAAACCCCGAATTGTCGTCTTGTGTGAGGGGTTAAATTTAAAATAATTTCTACCACTTATGCAATTTTAATTTGTTAAAATGGATAAAAAATTTGTAGTAAAAATAATTTATAATGTAAAATATTATTCACTTATTTTTTGTCACAAATATTAGTGAAATTAATTAAAATTAATTATAACCACTATGGTGAATTTAATCTTAACAAGGGACTAAACCTTAAACATATGGACACAAATAACCTATAAAATTGTCAAAAAGCCTTTGGATGTCCATATTTAGATGCATCCTACCATGTAACTAATAGGGACCATTATTGGATCCATAAGAAATGGGAATGATGTGGGTGAAATTCCTTTCCAAAACATTTACAAGAGTGCCACTCCTATTCATCTATAAAAGGCCCTCCTATCCTCCCACATTCTACACCTCTCAAACAACATATGATGGGAAAATATATTCCTAATATAACTATAACATCTCTACCTTTCTCCTTTAATCATATTTTTTAAAAAATATATATTCAATGAAGCCCTTTTGTGCAAACAAAAAGGAGTTACCCAAAGAAGAGGTAACATCATTACTCAAGCTCTCTTATTTTATTTTATTTTTTCCACCAGATAAATTATTATTATTCCACAAATACATACTAAACACAGCATAATAAATATAATTATATGTTTTTCTATTATGGTATCATTCTACACTTATACACACTTTTATCTAACAGGTAACGAACATACCCTTCTTGTGTACAGTGAACTACCATCAAACAAAACAATGTTCTTCATTTTACCTTTACCACCTCTTATGGTACAGAATTATGGTGGAAACTCTATTTTTGTATAATATTTAGGATATTTATGAAGTATTTTTTAATCTTTATTTATTATTTAAAGCTTACCTTCCTGAAATTGTTTTTGGTGAATATGATAACTTCATTTGTGGAAGTGTTGACTACCGCCTCCTCAAGGCAGTGTGATTCGTTCACACATTACATGGAATTTATTAAAAATGGGTTTAATATAATTATATGATATATATTAGATAATAATTCTAATTTAATGAAATTATATACTTATATATATATATATATTTCATTTTCATTATTTCTTTAAATACTCCAAGAAAATGGAAACAACATTCATGTGTACACACACCTACTATCTAAATGAATGATGTATTGAATTTAATATATATATCATTTATAGTTCATTATAAAAGTTTATATAATAAATATATAAGATATATAAGTTATTTTAAAAATTATGGAAATAAATAAATCCTGATTTAAGTAAGAGGATCAAGAATGAAAAATTCAAAACATGTACCATAAACAATGTTGTTATTATCAGAAATTTTACATTAACATAGAATCGTTAATAAATGAGTAATAGAAGGAAATAATAAAATATTATATGGTAATTTATATATTAATATTTTTCTTGTATAAATTTATAATAGACATATACTTATTATACATGAGGCTTGTATGTGTACGATGATTTTCAGGACACATGGTAGAGGAATCTCATCTCAATTTTTATTTCTGTGAGACAAATGCCTTATACAATACATGTATCTTTTTTGTGGTATATATACTGCACATTAATGTATTCAATGAATATTACACTTTAATTTATTTTTATTTAAATATTTATTTTATTATCTCTCTTTCATGAGGATTATGTTTCTAATGTTAACAAATTGTTAAAATAATTTTCTCTCATATTTTCTTCTTTAAGACACATAGCATGTTTTGAACCTATATTTATCAATGAGGTGTATATACTACCTTTCAAATGATACATCGTGAATATTAATATTTTTATGATATTTTTATGCTCCATTTAATTCCATATTATTTTATGGCATGTGTGATTCAGAGTTACTATGTGGTAAGAGTTAATTGAAATAATCTCATCATTTGTCGAGATTATTTATCATTATAATTTCATTGATGAAATACTATGATCCATATCTCAAAGAATCTCATGATTTTTCTTACCCTATGGTAATTCGATTTATATCTAATTAATAGTACCATTTTTCACACTTTTATGCATAATATGATCATGAATGTTTTTTAGAATTTATGACTTTACCTCTCTTCAGTTGGATAATTGTGTTCCTTCAAAAAAATATTTTGTAAAAATTTTCCAAAAAATATTATAATATTATAATATGGTGTCAAAAAGACATTTTTACCCATTTTTTACCTTTTAAATAAATTTTTTTAAAAAAATTAATCTCTTTTTCATTTTCCATTCGAGGAGCTTTTTTAAACTCAATATAGTGAAAAAGGAATTCTTAGTGTGTTTGAATTTACCCGTCTTCATGAAATTCATTCCCTTAAAGATTCTTTTTCCATATTAAAAATATAATTATTTAGGAAAAAAAATTTCCTGATACTCTATAAATTATTTCTTTTAAATTGGTATTTAAATAAAAATATTTTAAAATTTTATTTAACATTATTTTATAGTTTTTCAAGGAAAAGTGTTTTCAAAATATTTTCAAGAATTATTTATAAGTTCTAAATTTAATTTATATTAAAATGGTTTTAGAGACGTTAAATTTTTTAAATATCATTTTTAAAATAATAAAGGATGTTTTCATCATGAAATGTTTATAGAATATATTTCTATATTATTTTCCATCTAAGATAATATCCATTGATCTTACTCATTTCCTTGAAAGAAATGATCTAAAGGTTATATTCATATTCATTATTGAATTGTTTATATTTTGATGGAATGATTCTTATGAATCCTGTTTACCTTCCCAGTGTTATATGATTATGAAACCATCATCTTTTCTAGGTTATTATTTAATGATATTATCAGAAACCCTACCTATATTTCATAGGTTATAATGTGATGAAATGTTAATGATACCAATATAATTTAATGGGTATTGATTAGATGTTTATAAATCCCATATCATTTTATGCTTTATGATATGATTAATGTTTTTTTATCTTTTGAAACATGGATGAGTTATTTTATTACGAGATGGTTGGGAACTATATCTCGCTCCAATACATTAGGAAATGATAAGATGTATATGATATCAAAGGGCACATGGGTTACAGCACAACTTTTAAAGTAAGAGGGTACATGGGTTGCAGCCCAAGCCAAAAAGTATGATGGAACATGGGATGTAGCACAAGATTGAAATTATTAGGGTAAATGGGTTATATCCAAAGCCTAAAAATAATACGGTACATTAGTTGTAGCCTAATCCGGAAAATAAACAGGTACATAGGTCGTATCCCATGCCTAAGATATTATAAAGTCCTTAGTAAATATCCTTGACATAAGATTTTAGGTTCATATCTGTATGCCACAATTTTTATGCCATATTACTCAGATATTATTTCATTGATTAGGTTGTTTATTCAATTTTGAGTCATGTCTTTTAAAATTCCAACTCTTATTCCATGATTCATGTTTATGATCTTTGATATACATGGATTTATTTTGGAATGTTAGTCTCATGTTCTTTTACCCTTATGTTTATTTTATGCTTACATATTTCCTTTATTTACACTTACTGATTATTCAAGATCACCCCTTCCATATGTTTCCTTTCATGAGGTAATTAACAGAGGTTTATAAGTAGTATTAATAACAGATAAGATCTTTGATGGAAACATTGATGATCTTTATCCAAGTTCGATTATTATTATCCCAAGAATACAAGCTCACTAAACTAACACAGTCATCATGCATTTTTTTGTAATTAATTAATTATTCCTCAAAAATGATGTAATGTATAAATGTAGGAAAAGATGGAGTCTCCATAATAACACATATGAAAAACAATTATAGGTGCCCCATCCTCCCACACAATTGACTATATATCCACTACTACGAGGACATCAACAAACAATTAATAGGACTGTAACATTTTTAAAAATCCACCAATCCTCATAATTGTGTTAAAAAATATGATCCACCTCTTGGGATACACTTTCCATCACCAACCTAGTGAAAACTATAAAAGTGAAACTTTTTACAACTTGATGGTCCACTAATGGTCCCCTTAGTTGAGTTAACTTTTTAAAGACTCTTCCCCAATTTTATTTCCCATCAATATGATGCATTGATTAAATACTTACAAGAAATATAATAAATTAAAGACTTTAGATGTACCCAAATATCATACCTCAATTCATCCACAAAATGATAAGCCTAAAAAATCTCATCTCCATCCATAATATAGGAAAAAAATTTAATACTTATGAATAATTCAATTTACACCATATATAACATCACTTATAATACGATATGTCTAAATTTATGGGTCTTATATTCAAATAACATCAATGCAATTAAATGTGCATAGAAGTAGGACTAATATTATCTCATGGATAACTAAACATGTTATTCATCCAAGATAATTAAATTCCATCATTGTTTAATATAATGATCTCTAGAGTAACATTCCTCTTGTGGGTGTCAAAATATAATCAAATATAATTCTTATATCCTCCACCTAGTTCATATAATTCAGGAGACAACAATGTAACTCATAGTGTATTCTTATGTATAAATTATATAATAGGAAATATGTTATCTCCAATGATCTCATCAATAGTCAGTAACATTGGGAGAGGGGTTCAAAATTAATTTCTAATGGGGCCTACTCATCCCCACCCTCTTGGATATAAACTAGAATTTAGTGTCTTAGAATTTGTCTACAATGCTAAAAACACACCACAAAACTAAATTCCATAATTTTTCTTGATATCATAGTTATTATTAATTAAAAAAGAGGCATATTGTTCCACTACTATATATATATCACCTAACAAAACCTCAAACAATCTAAGTAATATCTATAGACCCATCTACCCGTAGTATGGGTCAATAATAAATTCAGGATCCATTCTATCTATAAAATAGAATTTCAAAAAAATATAACTAATTGGTTATATAATATGACACCATTAAATATATAATAAAATAAATTTTAATAATTCTATAATATCATTTTTAATAACATATAATACATGTGATCCAAAAATCATTCACTTTGGGAATAAATCCCCTCAATAATTTTTTAGGCATTCTCCCAAGAAAATGATTCATTATTGGTGAAAAATCTAAAACACCTTATAATGGTGTGTTTAATTAAAATTTATATTTTATGTGGGACTAAAATTACCACCCCTTATAGACCAACTTCTTCTCAAGAACTCTAAAAAGGTACTGGCTATGATGCCACTCTATTAAATTATTGATTCATCTCAACTAAACCATTCACAAACTTGGTCTATATGTACCACAATCACACCTCATCACACACTAGAGGTTACTGACAAGAATTGGGGTTCTGATAATAGTATGGATAGACTATACCCCCTAACCCTTGAATATGGTACCATAAATAAGCATGGAAGTAACATGAAAAATAGTCATCACAATAATATTGAAAAATAAAAGAAGAATCATAGATATATGTTATAAAATAAATAACTATATCTAAACTGAAATAGAATTAACTTCTATAATTTCACGAAAATTAAATAATAATAAAAATGACCTCTTTTGGTTAGGTCATATACATTGGGTCACAAAAATAAATTGAACCAAATATAACCACAAAACTGGTATGAAATCCTATCTTAGTCCCATATCTAAATTCTTTCGCAAATTCATAGCTCAACCATCATGCAGCATCCCCTTTCCAATATATTTACATTCAACTACGAACTTTACGTGGGAACCCATAATGCCTTAATATGGTGTGAGTAAAACTTAGCGGGAAACTACCAAATGTCTTCAAAAACATAACTAGGATAAAGTTTCATGATATATATAAAATAAATGAATAATATATGTATATAATATATAGTCCTTAGGTTCCATAATGACACCCACAATGAACCATACATTCTTCCGCAAGTGCTTGTGTTGAGTTTGATAAAGTCACAAAATATAACCAAGGGATCGCGTGGTGATTGTCTATATATCCCCACCACAATTCACAAAACCAATATATAAATATCACCTCACAATTCATTAACACAGTTGGAATTACAACCAACATGAACTCAAAACCATACCTTGATTATAATTAAAACCCTCAGGAACCACATACCCATACATTAGTTAAAATTACACCCATGTCAAACCACTTAACCATCCACAAATCCTATGATGCAATTACATATAACTATATGTGACATGCCACTATCCCAATTGGAGTTAAACCATCCATGATTTCCAACTTTGAATTGTTATCATTACACACAACCTCTCTATTTAATTCATCCTCAATCAATATCTTTAACAATTATAATCACCCAATCTAATAGATCAAATTATACATGACCTGCATCTCATAGCCATGCTAGGTTTTAAATTCACCCAAGTCTATTCATATATCAAATATACTATCAATGAAAAAAAAATTATAGGGACACCACCATTCATAAAGAAAGGTAAATTAATAATAAATAATATTTTCAACACACATAGAGGATAAATACTCCAAGGGTTAGAAACTGGTCTAGCTAAATTTAAATTGTATACCTAGTTAGTCTCCACCAGACAAAACATTGAGAATTTTATTTTCATGAACATCTATGTATACAATTAATTGTATTCTTTCATTTATTAAAATGGATCTTTGACACATAATGAGGTCCATATGGTCTAGAAATAACTTTGGGCACCCCTTATAGGTTCCACATTCTCTGTTTCCATAACTCCCTTTTCAATTAAAATCCCATTAAGGTCCTTGAAACTAATGATAGCATTAATAATAACCCATACTTTTACTTCTATGATAATTAATTCATGAATAATCCATTAATACACTATTGATTCCATTTTATGTCATGTCATAAAAACACGCTATGCAGTATAGAAATATCCCACTTCTCAAAGGAAAAAACATTAAATATTAGGGAAGTGATATGGAAAAAACCATCATATAATACAATACTTCATATAAAATATTAAAAACTGATTCACTCTCCCATGATATAAATCAAAAAACCCAAAAAATCAATGAATTTATGAATTTCTAGTGAGATGTGAAAAAAAGTGAAAAAGAAGGACCAAATGAAGACTAATAGAATCACTATTTCTGACTTTATATGATAAATGAAATGTCAATTTGGAGAAGGAAAATGAATATCTAAATTGATAGTGTGGAGAAGAAGATAAAGAGAGCTGATTTTTTTATATCTATTGGAGGAAGAAATCATCAATTAATAAAATATTATTATGTAATTTATAATAAAACATAACGACATATCATTGAAAATGAGATATAGCATGACTATAGGAGTTATGAAACATTAACTGTACTGACCCAAAACTTTTATAAATGAAATTACTTTATTATAATTATTTCATATATTATAATAACATAAAATCATATTAATAAAAGAGTAAAAATTATATAAATGATGAATGAATGAAATAAAATGCTTTTCTAGAAGGGAAGGAACCTATACTAATGAAATAGTAACATGGCCTTATAAATAGTAATATGAATCTTATGAATAGTAAATCGGACAAATGAAAAGTAACATCACCCTTGAAAGTATAAATAAAATCTATGCATCTTATAAATTAATTTTTTTAAAATTATATCATAGTCAATTTAAATAAATGTTTTCAAATTATTAAATAAGCGTTGGAATTTTCATCAGTCGTTAATATTTAATTACAATTTTATAATTAATTTAATAATTTAAAAGAAAATTTATTTTCATTAAATATATTCATAAATTAATATTTTTATTCCAATTGATTTTAAGACAATTTTATGAGATCTTAAAGAAATGTTTCTAACTGTCTTAAAATCAGTTATAATTTAAAAATCTATATTTTAGTGGTAAATGATGTATTTAATTAAAAATTTAATTAATTAAATTTAGAAAATTATTTTCATAAAATTATGTTTATTTTTTAAATCCAAACATTTATAAATGGTTAGGGTGGTGTTTTATGGGGTTTTTCTGAAATACCTGAATTTATTATGAATATTAAAATATGATAGATTACAATAAAACTAAATACAATAATTATGGAGTCATAGATGATGTAAGAATTGTGTAAGCCCAAAATATCAATCCCTTCTTCATTATTTTAAAATATTTAGGTATAATTCCCAATATATTCATATTATTGAGCAAAAATAATAAACTATTGAATATAATAATGAGACAACACTTCTCCCTCCTAATATAAATACCACCACTCACCCTCTATTCTATTCACACCTGTAAAGAATAGATCCTTACACAAATTTTAAAAAATACCCTTCCCTATACCCTTAACTTTGTATATGAGCTCTTGGTATCACAAAAATACTAAAATATTTGACCAATGAAGATTCTCAAAGAGGTTTAATCCAAGAGGTAAAACCCTACTATTCTTTCTAAGAATTTCTTTTTAATTTCATTTAATTTATTCTTTTCTACTCCCCTTTTCTTATCAAAATGTCATGGTAACTTCATTATATTTTATATAATGGTCTTAAATCGTTTTAATGGAATATCCATAATTAAACTCCCCCTCTATCTCTTTTATTTTAAAAATTTTATTGTTGCCCACGATGTTTCAATTTAGCAACATCATGGGAGATGCACTTTAATTTTCCTTTAACACTATAATGGATGTTAGTAAAACCATTAAATAGTTGAAAATAGATTCTAAATTTTTTTTATAACTATTTATACATTCTTTAAGTTATATTTATTAATAATAAAAAATGATAAAACAAAACCAATTCGTTTTGATAAAAAAATTCCAAAATTAACCTAAGATGATCATCAATAACTTTTAACTATTTATTTATCCACATAACATATATCCAATTTATTTATAGGATCACTTAAAATCTTTTAAGTTAACTAATAACATATAATAACAATTTTAAATATTTTTCCCCATTTTACACGGACATCCATTCATGTATCCAAGTGAACATATCATGAAAACACTGCAAACGAACTTTCAAAAACAATAAAATTAAAATTTATAACTCATCTAAAAGGACATAAATGAAAATAATAAAACAACAATGAATCAAATTCAAGTATAAAAGTTTATTAAATTTTAATTATTGAATCTAAAGTGATTATATCTGATGGTAAAGTGAAGAAAGAATTCACACATAAGGTAAGAGAAATTCTATAACCCAACTCTATTTCTTTTGGGTTTTCCCTCTTCCACCCAATTTTTAGTATGGTTATTTAGTAAAAATAATGTATTAATCATTATTCTACATTTTTTGGATATACATGTTTTTTCTTATGTTTATGACAAAAAAATTTCCAAAATAACTATTCAATCAAAAAACACAACTTTTACTTCTCGATATTCTCTCTTCATCACTCAAGGTTGATGATTCTTATGTCAAGTATATGATTACCTATTTAATTTGGGAACCCAATGTTTATAAATATTTGATTTATGAAATAAAACCCATTTTATTCCATGGGTTGTTTTATTTTATATATTGAAATAGGTTCTTTGTGGTATGCATGATAATATAAATGTTAGGACGGGACAGGTGCACCATGATTTACATAGTGCAATTTAAATGTTATGATGTGATGGGTGCACGTAGAATTATATATCTCTGCAATTAATTGGTTAATTTTATTTATATCATGATAAAGATGAAATATATGTGAAAATTATGCTATCTTTGTTCAAAACTATGTGTGGTTTTTGACTACTAAGACATGATGTCTCATTTATATGCATTGCCACATTTCAAGACATTTATTAATGGTTAATCTCATGATATTGAACCCATGGATATGTTATTTGATGATTTATTTAATCACCTCATCTTATTTTGAGTTATGTTCTTATCTATCCTCTTATTAATATTTTATCTCACCTATTTCGTTGATGTGTATCCTTAGCTGACTACTTTTACATAGGTGATTTCAATGGCCACTAAGAATCTAGAGGATAAGGAATTAAATAAATGTTTATGAAATTTTTTATATTTTTTGTATGGTCCTAATTTTCATAGGAAACTAAACCCATTTATTATGATCATTTAATTATATAATGATGTTATTCACTATAATGATGTATCAGTAAAGTAAGAAAAAGGGTCTCTATAATTGGAATAAAAGAATAGATTAGTAAATTTGGGAATTAATATTGGAGAACCATAGTGAAACACCATAGTATGAGACTAAGTATAATTATGTTCTCAAGGATATTTGTTTTTGAACAAGCTAAATGTAATGTTCTGAAAAGATATTCCAATAGGTTTAATTTCACTAAGAAATAATTGTTTATTCATGAGTTTTTTAATTATGTTTTGTTCTAACATTTTTTTTTAGAGAATGGTAAGATCCAGGAGAAACCAAGCCAACAACCCATATGTAGAAAAATTGAGATATTTCCCGAACAATATTCTCAATAATTTGGTAGATGAAGTTAAAATTTAAATGGTGATTCTTACCCGGCTGTCTCATATTAGGGAAAATAACCTGAATAATGTGGAATTCCCACCTTCACCTTATAGGTAGAAACTAGATATCTAGTGTTTTATGTTGAATCTACCACTGATGTTTAGTGGATATTTTGATCCACTAGTTGTGGAATTTTGGGTCAAATAAATGGAGAATAAATTTTTTGTGCTTCACTTTTCTGAGTTGAAGAATTTGACTTTGGCCAATGACCATTTAGATGGAGGGGCTAATCAATGGTATTATTTTATTAATAACACTATGTTGATGTAATTTAGGAGATGGAGTTGGAATACATTGAGATAATATTTCCTAACAAGTATTTCCCTAAAAATATTCATACAATAATAGAGAGATAATTCAAAGAGCTGAGGCCAAATGAAAGAGAATCTGTCATAATCTATGATGAAAATTTCATAAGTATTATAAGATATGCTTCTGGTTTTTTTACCAAAAATGATAAATTAATGGATTGATTAATTATTGGTTTAAAACAACACCTTTAAAAGGCTCTATAAATTTGAGACTTTGGGAGTTATAATGAATTTCTCCGATGTGCTCTCAATGTAGAGATTGATTTTGAAGAACAGTCCCATATCTATGGTGATAAGAAACAAAAAAATGGTGTTTCTAGATGTATGACCTCGTGAGAAAGGTGGAAAGAAAACTCAACCACCCAAATTTCAAAAAATGTGGGAAGAAGAATCATGGTAACTACATCACAGGGACAAGTAAATGCTTAAAGTGTGGGAGAGAAGGATATCATGCCCATCAATGTCAAAAAGACATGAGGAAGAAGGAATATGTGTTGGAGTAAAGGAGAGAACCACCCATGATCTAATGCTACAACTATAGGGAGCAAGGGATCAGGGAAATCCTGTATAATAATCCTCGTGTCCTGAAGGATAATTAGTTTCATCATCCACAAAAATCTAAAGGATCAAGGAATGTCTTCTTCCATCACTAATGCTAAATTGTAGTAAGAAAATGAATTCGTACAAGGTAAACTTCCTATTCACTCTGTAGTATAATGATTCTTATTTCATTCTCAATCTAATAATTCCTTTATATGGTGTATGTTTTCTAGGAATATTGAATTAAAGCCCCAAAACCTTGAAGTAGATATATCTATAAAAAACCAAGTGATGTAATTGTTACATCCCATGTTTTGGAATCTTCTCTTCTAGGCCTCTTTTGTATGATTATTCTAGAAAATCTTATGATACTTCCATGGGTGGAATTTTAAACTATTATAGGGATGAGTTGGCTCTAGTTATATAGATCACACAGCAACTATGATGAAAAGTAAATATATGTTCATATTCCAAACTATCCTATGATTCTATAAAAATGCTAGGAAGGTTATCAATCTCCTTTTTCAAATACTTAAAAGGTGTGGGTGTTGATTTACTTTAAATGAGCATACCTCTCTCAAATGTTTGAGTCAAAGTAAGTTATCAAACTAGGGAAAATAACCATTTGGAGGTAATATTGTGTTGTATTTACTAAAGAGTTGATCATGAGGTAGATTTATCAATAGCACTCATACCTAGATATACTTTTATTTTATGGTGTCCCAATAGGATATATCCTATCGAACATGAGGAGTTAAATAAGAATCTTTAAGATAATTTGGAAAAAGGGTTCACACAACCAAGTGCATCACCTTGGGGTGTGTCAGTGCCCTCTGTCAAGAAGAAGGATGGATCAATGTGTTTGTCTGATGATTATTAAGAACTCAACAAGAAAACCAAGAATAATAAGTATCTTTTTCCAAGGATTCATGAAACATTTTATCAGTAACGAGGATCATAGTACTTCTCAAAGGTGGATCTCTATTCTATGTATCATCAACTAAATGTCAATAAGGATGATATTCCAAATACTAATTTCTGTACAAGGTATGGGCACAATAATTATATGGACATTACCTTTTTACTTAATAATTTCCCTTTAGTATTCATGGATTTAATGAAATGAGTCTTTAGAAATTACGTCAACAAATTTTTTTATAGTTTTTATCAATGATATTCTGAAATACTATATGACAAAGGGGGGACATGAAGAATATCTAGGTCTTGCGTTGGTGACATTAAGGAAGTAGAAATTGTACACAATGTTCTAAATGTGTGAATTTTGGATGTATCAAGTCACATTCTTGGTGCATGTGATCACAAATGGGGTAAAATCAGTGGACTCTTAAAAAAATAAATTGAGGAATGGACCATACCCGCTAGTTTCATAGATATCTATGGTTTTCTGGGATTAAGTTGGTACTAAAGATGATTTTTGAGAAATTTATCATGATTTTTTTACCTGATAAATATGTTAACAAGAAATGGGGTAATGTTTGTTTGGATTGAAGAATGTGATGAAATAGTCAAGGAGATAAAGAAGAGGCTGATCACTGTACCTATACTCACATTACCAAAAAGTGGAAAATGTTTTCTGAAATATAGTGATTATTAAAAAGGGGGTTGGATTTTGTACTCTTGGTAAATGATAATTCGATTGCCTACGACTCATGGAAGTTAAATATCCATGTGTAGTACTACCCGCTCTAGAGCTAGCAGTAGTGATTTTTGCCTTGGAAATCTGGTGGCACTACCTTATTGGTGAGAAGTGTGACACAAATACTGATCATAAGATTCAAATGTTTATATTCACCCAAAAGGAGATCAAAATGTGTCTATGTAAATACTGGATTCTAATCAATTCCAATGATTGATCTATTCATTTCCATCATCGTAAGGTGAACAAGGTAGCTGATACTCTTAATATAAATGAACATGCTACTTTATCAATGTTGCAGATTCAGAAAGACCATATCTTCATGGATATGAAAATAATATATTTTGAAATCATAATGGTAGGTATTATATCCAACCATTCATATATGATTTCCCAATAATAAATCTAATAAAAATTAAAGAGGTACAAAAGGATGATCTAGAGTTACAAAAAAAGGCGAATGAAATAATGGAATGGAAACTATAAGAGTTCCATATTATTGAGGATTTTGTGATTCAGTTTTGAATGTGCCTTTGAGTGTCATCATCACCTTTGATAAAGAATAATATACTATAAAATCAATATAGATCAAATTTTTATATCCATCCCAAGAGTACCAAGATATACCATGATCTCTGAGAACACTATTGGTGGGAAAAAATGATGAAGGAGATTGTAGAGTATATCTCAAGGTTTTTGATATGTCAGAAAATTAAAGTGAAGTGATATAAGTCCAAAGGGATTATGAATAAATTTTTTAAACCTATGTGGAAATGGGATAATTTCACAATGGACTTTGTCAACGGTCTCCATAAGACATCAAAAGGAAATAATGTGGTATGGTTAGTGGTGGACCGACTCACCAAGACTACCCAATTTATCACTATTCAAGAAGATCTCTCACTCCAACAACATGATAAGATATCTGTGAAGTAAGTGGTGAGACAACATGGAGTTCCACCACGAATTATATCTGATCATTATCACGGGTTCACATCGATATTCCAGAGGAGTCTTTAACATACTTTTAGTACTGAATTAAATTTCAGCACGACCTATCACACCCAAACTGATGGCCAATCTGAAAGGACTATTCAAATTATCAAATATATTATAAGATCCCTCCATTTACAATTGAAATGTGGATGGGATCATAATATCTCATTTCTTGAGTTCTCATAAAATAATAGCTTCCACTCGAGTATTCAGTTGGATCTATATGAAGCTCTGTATAGAAAATAATATAGAACTTCAACCTTTTGGGATGAAGCTGGTGAGAGAAAGCTACTTAGACCTGATCTTATGTAAGAGATGATATAGAAGGTTCAATCCATTAAAAAAATATCAAATCTACTCAAATTTGGAAAAATATCTATGATAAAACCCATCTAAGGGACATATATTTCTATGTTAGAGATACAATCTTCCTTAGAATATCATCGTGGAAGAGAGTCATGATGTTTGGAAAGAAAGGGAAGCAGAGTCCAAGGTACACTGGCCCCTTTGAGATCCTTTATTTTATAGGAGTTGATGCCTATTATCTATCACTTCCAATGAATATTGATTAACTACATTATTTATTTTATGCATCACTCCGGAGGATGTACATACAAGATCCCTCAGAAGTACTAAACTCAAAGGTGGTATAACTGGAAGATGATCTCTCTTATGTGGAGCATCCAGTAAAGATTCTGGACAAAAGACACAAGTTTCAATCAAACAAGGAAACCCACCATTTCAATGTTTAGTGGTAGAACCCTATATATGAAGAAGAAACTTGGGAAGTGGAGTAGGGGATAAAGGAGAAGTACCCTCACTTGTTTATGTAAAGCAAAATATTCAGGGGGAAATTTCAAAAGTGGGAAGAAAGTAAGGACCTAAAACATTAATTAATGAAAGTACCTTCTTATAAATATTTCATATATTATAATCACACAAAATCACATTAATAACACAACACAGACTTTATTCATGATGATTGAATGAAATAAAAGGAAGTTATAGAATTTAAGGATCCTATACTGATGAAATAGTAACATGACCATAGGAATAAGAATATGACCTTTATAAATAGAAAACATTATTAATTAATAGTAACCTCACCCATGAATATATAAATTAAATTTATTTATCTTATAAATTAATGTATGGTATAATTATTTCATAGTCTAGGTAAATAAATGCTTTAAATTTTATTTATTTAGTGTTGTAATTTTTTTATGTCATAAATAATTAATTAAAATGTTATTATAAATTGAATAATTTAAATGAAAATTAATATTGAAAAAATATTTTCATAAATTAAAAAATAACTTATGAATTTAAGTTAATTTTACAAGACCTAAAGTAATTTTCAAACTATTATAAAATCTGTTCTAATTTAAAAATATGTATTTTGCATCAAAATGATTATTTTAAATAAAAATTAAGTTAATAAATTTATAACATTAGTCTCATAAAATGGAGTTAATTTTTTAATTCTACATATCATAAAATGGTTAGGGTAAATTTTTGGGATTTTTCTTAAATACTCGAATTTTATGGATAGTAAAATGTTGTAATTTAAAATATACTCTAAATACATGATTTATAGAGTCATAGATGATGATAGGATGATGTAAAAAACTAAATATATAAATCTACTTAATTATTTTAATATATCTATACAGAAATATCAAACTATTTATAGTCTAGATCCAAAATAAAAAACTAATAAATATAATAATGAGAAAACACCCCTCCCCTCCACTATAAATATCACCCCTCACCCCCTCTTCTCCCAACACCTATAAATACTTGAAAAATTCAAAATTCATCCCAGTACTCTTCTATATCCCCATACCCATGTCCATGTTCTCTTTTTCCCCCAAAAATTCCACGACCTTTTCTCTCAGGATGTTCTCAAGCAGGATAAATCCAAGAGGTAAAATCCACTTCCTTTTTCTTTTTTTTGTTTCAGTTATTTTATTATGTTCTCTTCAACTTATCTTATCAAAATGGAATAATAACTCAATTATTTTTTATATAATGGTATGATATAATATTAATGTTTGATACATCATTAATCTCTTCCCTCTATCTCTTTTTTTTAGAAATGAAATTGTCACTCATGATGTGTCAATTTAGAGATATCAGGGGACATGCACATTCATTTTCCATTGACATATTTGAGGGTGATAATTAAACCATTAAATTTTTAAAAATCTATTGTAAATAATAATTTTTAACCCTTTTTATGTTCTTTAAGTAACATTTACACATAATAAAAAATGATAAAAAATGAATTCATTGTTATCAAAAAACCGCCAAAATTAACCTAAAACGATCATCATAAAACATTATCTAATGATTCGTCCTCATACAATATACCAAATTTATTTATAGAATCATTTAAACCTCTAAAAATATAATTCATAACATATAATAACAATTTTGTATATTTTTCGCATTTTAAACGAATTTCCATTCATGTATACAAGTGAAAAGATCATGAAACCATGACGACAAATGCTCCCGAACAATGAAATTAAACTCTATAATTCATCTAAATAGACATAAATGAACATAATAAAACCATAATTAATCAAATTAATGTTTAAATTTTTATTTAATAGTCAATTAATAAATCTACTTTTTTTATATAGGTCATTAAATTGAAGAAAGTATTCAGACAGAAGGTAAGGGGAATTCTCTAACCCAACTCTATTTCTTTGGGTTTCCCTCTTTCACCGCATTTTCAGTATGGTTATTCCATTAAAATAATGTATTCATCAGGATATTACATTGTATGGGATATTTTTTTTTACTAGAGTTTTTGAAAACAGAGTTTTCTTCCAAAATAAATCTTCTTTTATAAAAACACAACTTTTACTTCTCAAGATTGTTTCTTATTCACTCAAGGTTGATGATTGTTATATCAAGTATGTTATTTCATATTCCATTTGGGAACCTAGTTTTTATGAAATTATTATTTTAGAAATTAATCCCATTCATTTAAATGATTAATTTTATATCCAAGATTTATATACGTTCTGTGTGGAATGCGTGATAATGTAAAAGTTATGATGTGACAGGTGCATCTGGAATTATATAGAGTAATGTAAATGTTATGATGTGACAGGTGAAAAGATAAATATATATAGATCCAATTAATTAGATAATGAGATGTATCTCATGATAAAAGTGAAATATTTGGAAACATGATGGTAGCTTTGTTGAAAACATTGTGTGGAAGTTGACCACTGACAAATGATGTTTCATTTTTATGCATTTCCCAATTTCAATAATTTTCTCAATTATTTCTCCCATGATTATGATACTATTCCTATGTTATTAAGATTTTTTATATGATCACCCCATGTTATATTGATTCATGTACTTATCTACCCTCTTCCCAGCCTTTTATCCCACCCCTTTCTTTTATTTATATCCTTAGGTGACAACTTGTACTAAAAAGATTTCAAGCACTAATAAGAATCAAGAAAATAAGAATTAAATAAATGGTATAGGTTTTATTTTTTTAATGTTATGTATGGTCCTAATTTTCCTAATACCCTAAACCTTTTGATCCTGGTCATGTAATGATTTTACGTTTTTTATCATTAAATTTATGTAATAGTATTGTAAGAACAATCAAGGTTTCGATATCACCCCTACCAGGGCCACCCATATGGAATAACCCCTCTCGACACAACAGAATACACTACACCAAGAAAGAAATTACCTCCCCTTCCTTATTCATGCCTTGGAATGAAACTCATCCTTCAAAAAAATTTCCATCTACTCTGCATCCATCCCAGTGCACTATACATCCACCATGATTTGACACATCTCCCATAAAAAAGGACATCATGAAAAATATTAGTGTTTGGGGCTTACCCCTACATGTATAAATGCTTTTTATATTACACGAAACATGAATTAAACTTATGTTGATATTGTTATATATCAACCACCATACATGGAATAATAACCCCAGAAAAATTGAAAATTTTAATTTCACCCAAACAAGAATATATATATACTCATCACTCGGCACACTGAAATCCCATGTACTATAGAATGTATTCCCTTAACTCTTCCATCATAGTAATAAAACCCTTAGGTGGTTAATAATTTTAATCCACGTAAAGTATAATTTCTATCCAAACATAGGTCTAACATGTGACAATGTCATTTTGGGTCCCTGCTAACACCTAACAATTTTCCAAAATGAAAAATACAAGATTTTGGTGAAAATTATTTATAAATAATACATTTTATGGATGTGAATTGTTAAAATTATTTATTATTATACATATATAAAAATGTATTAAAAACCATTTGTACCTAATACCCAACAAATGTAATGACATATTAAATTCAATTATGAATATACCTAATAATAATCTTACACTATTGTTTATTTATCGTAATGTAATTATAATTATGATGGAATTTCTATCCACATTAGAAAGAGATAGAATCCCCATCATTAAATTCACAAAAAATATTTATTTCCATATAAGAAATTTGTTATTATACCTTTGGTTTTGATCCTCCAATTAGACTTTTTAACATTTTCTTCTTGTTTACCAGTACATCGTATCCTCATCAGATTTTAAAACAGTTTCCAAAAGGTCAATTAGTGACTTCCCAATATATTTGATAGTAATATTCAAAATGAAATTGGAATAACTTGTTGGTAAGGATAAGATAATTATATCTAAGGAAATTTTTTATATACCTCTAAACCTAACTATGTTAATTGAATAATGTACCAATTTATCATGAACTCGAGATGATCGTCCTAGATTTCTTATCCTAACCTACATTTTATGATTTAATTTAAGATCTAATTTATTTCCTTAGAAAATTTATAATTATATAAATCATGAAATTTATACATTATGGTATATACATCTCTATTCTCATTTTTTTATGAAACTCATTTTAAATTATTGAAATAATGATGTATTTTTTAAAAAGTTATATTTAATATAACTTTTATAGACATACATATCTTCCTCAAAAGATACATGAGGTGGATTAGTAGTTATATATAACTCTTACACCAATGATTTAGTTTCTTGTCATAGTGTTTTGTTCATGTGTCAGTACCAATCATGGAAATTCTCAACTATAAGGAATTTTTATTTATTTAATATAGATCATAGTGATAATAACATTAATAGTATAAAATTACATTTTTTAAAACAAAATATATATAAAAATGTTAATTTATATTGATTATAAATTATGATTAATAATTTATCATTAATATATATTACCTGTTATCTAATCAGATTCCAAAATTCAGCATTATTAGATTTAAAATATCTAGTCGCTTAGATATTACCATATTCAGGGATCCAAATTTTATATCTTTTAGCATATATTATGGTCACTTTACTGCTCAATGGTTTTTAGATTTTCTTTAGTGTGTCATAATATATTAATTCTCTTTAATTCATTATTTGAGTGGATTCTCCGATCCTCAAATCCTAAAATAAAATATATTTAGTGTATTTCAAAAAAATTCACTCATTAAGCTATGGAAACCTCTATTAAAGACATTTTAGTTATGATAAATCATAATATTCTTTATTTCACTCCAATAAATAGAAGTAACATTGACTATGGTCACTGATGCCCACCAAATGAACACCAACATAGTCACAAATGAAGAAATACCTAGATATGGGTATTATTTTCACCGCAAAAGAAAAAGAAAAAGAAGGTGTACAATACCCATTGATCTTTTGATCCTACACAGGATATTCGATTGTGTGAATATAATAAGATAATGTGAAGAAAACATGTTCCACACATAACCTACAAGAATATCCCTTGGAACCCCTCTTGAAAATCCTTTCAATAATTAATATTGCACCCTAGACAACCCGTGGTCATGCTATGATAACATGATTATCTTCCCTAGGATAGGTGGGTCTTCAACCAATGGACACATGAAAACCATCCAAAAGTCCTTCTAAAATAATAGTAAAATATCCTAAAGGTGGGAGCCTCTTGTAGTCATGAAACTCACATGATGGATCACTGATAGGGATAATGGTTTTCTTCATCAACGTCCAAAGAAACATTAAAAACCACCAAGAATTTTATAAAAAACAAATGAAATAAAATAGGAGGACATGGAAGTCACTCATGGTCGTAAACATGATGCGATGCACCCCTGATGATCCAAAAGACACCATGAGGCCCTCGCGGCATGTCTGCAAGACCTCTTGAGAGGTCACCGACATGTCATCATCATCACAAAAAGTTCCTTAGGTGTGTCTATAAAACATTACCCCAGGCTCTATATGGAAAAATAGATGAAATTATCCATGACATGAATAAACATCTCCATAAGACCACTTTTTGGTTTTCTGACACATCACTAAGAGGAAGAACAATTGTCCTTGAAAAAATTCTAGAAATCCCACATGATTACCTAACATTGTTAAAAAACTTATATAAAAAGGGGAAGGAGGTAGAATACAGTCACTATCATAAAATTCTTCTAACAAGTCAAGTCTATCGACGTCGTTATCTATAAAAAAAAACTATACAAGGAACTATTCGTCACTCGGATGTGTCTTAGTAGGAATATTAGTCTTGTGAAGGCTCTTGGACATGTCAAATATTAAAATATGGATGTCCTTTGTTGTAAAAACCTGATTCAATGAGTACTCATTATTTTCACATAATCAAATAATGGAGAAATTGATTAGAGAGACTCACATTCTCTGAGAATGAGGAAAATCTCTGGGAGTGATCCATGATAGAGACTCGAGAAGATGTGTGACAACAAATCTGTTCTCTAACACCGGCCTCGATTCACAAGATATATGCCTCCAAAAGTGGAGAATGCCTAGGGTAGAGAGGCCGATAAACCCATCATCCCATCATTAAAAATTCACCACTATCACACGATTGAAACTCCCCAGATGATGAGTGGGCCTCATCAAATATATATTCAGTGGCGTTAGAGATGATTTCTCATAGCAGAGGTCTTGAGACCAGGAAAACTTTGGATCAGGTTTGATCCAATGAACAACTATAGAAATGATTCACCACGCCTAGATAAATTTGTGGGGTCCCTCGTAGATCATTTTAATGACTTTTGGCTAGGGACATGTGGAATATCCTGCAAATCTTCTAGATAATGTGAGAATTAAAATAAACTAACACTAAAAAGGTAAGACATTAAAATAATAATGGATAGAACAAAAACTAAAGGTGGGATAATTATGTGAAGGACATACATGCTGACCCTCCTACGCTCTGTGTGAACCACCCAGGTCACGTGGAAGCACTAGGACATAAATCCCAGATAGTCAAACTCCCCTTTAGTGTACTATTTGGGTCATTTTGAAGTCCTATATTCATATCAAAATAAGTCACATGGCGCATCACGAGCATGACACCTAAGTCTCAAGAACCCATCGGGGTTCACTATTCAAGTATTATGATTCCCTTTAGATGTGTTTTCTAACACATATAATGAAACCATCACATGTTATTTGAATCTTGCAATATCACTCGGGAATGTCAAGTGGTCTCGCAACCCATTTCTAGAACACAATCGAGGTCTCATGATGCCCTCTAGAAATGTCTTCCCGGACACGTGACACCCTCTAAGACATGTCACATAAACTCTCATGGTTTCCCTTTAGAATGTCAGCCAGAACCCATAATGGAACTGGGAAAACTCAGCTGGAACATGAGACACACTATAGAAGCTCATTCTGAGGTCATGCAATGGCTTCGAGGGTTGATCGTATTATAATTTCCTCTACCTGAGTCATCCTTGAACATGTGACAACCACCATACATTCCATACAAGATATGATACATCCCTCAGATGAGTTAATTGGATTATATTATATCTTTAATTAATACAGCCTGACATCCACCAGCATGTCTAGATGATGATCAATGCATGTCAAGTGGTAAATAAACACAGGTCAGGAGACATGAAGGCTACATCTACATGGAATCTCATGGATTGAAAAAAAATTCCACTCTCGATGTGTAAGTCGTGACTAAAGGGATATGTTACTACATAATCCCCCTTCTATTGATGTATGATTACTCTAATTCCTACTATAACATTGATATGTAGGATTACTCTCCGACGAATGATTTCCATGTTAACCATCCAAAAGGATGTCTTATTAAATTAAGTCTGCATCTATAGGTAATGAGACTAACCACATCCCTTCCCTTGATTCTCACACTGCTAATTTCTCATGTAAGATTAGGGAGTTCAAATGATCATATCTTATACATAATAATCTTCAATAATTATCAAGGAAATGTTGGGGTTTAAGTATCAAAGAGGGGAAACATTAGTGTCTAATCTCTAATCAATTAGTCTATGAAAGATTTAATTTCTACCATAACCAGGATAAATAGAACCCATTCTTAATTCTTGATACCAAACATAAATTATCATCCACGTTAGTTTAATCCACTTCCAGCCTATGATATTTCAACTATCAAGATCTAATCTTTCCCACAATATGGTCATTTTACCTCACCCCTCATTAGATTGAAGAAACTTACTGAACTATGATGACTCTGATGCCTACCATAACTAGAATACATAAGATACTTCTTTGAGGTCTGAGATCCATATTAATCATCTCAAGGTTAGTCCAAGTACATGATTCACAAATCCAAATGCAAGAAGTTTGATCATTTTCTCCCCCTTGTTTCTCACACTAAGAATAGATCATGTGGTCTTAGGAATCTGCAATAAACACCTTATTGGAATCATGCATATCCACCATCCAATGAAATTCCAGTATATAATCATCAATGAGTTTCACGATATAAACTCCCATACATATTTGGGTATTTACCTTGGGTCCAGTCGCATGGGTTTGAATGAACCACAATAACTTTGATTCTCACGATAATCGTGATATGTATCATGTATCCCCAAGGCTTGATCCTAAATACCTGTTTCTATAGAGGACTCACATACGTCATTTATGTTTGAAATTAATGTAATGAGGTTTAATGAACAATGTGGGTTTTGATTCATTCAATATTCAGTATATGCAGTATACCTCATAATGGAACAATACCCTTCTCGGAATATCAGTTGCCTCCAAGAGAGGAAGAAAATCCCAAATTACCCGGTAATATGGCTTCAGCATACAGAGGACATATATGACACTCAAAAAATGTATGAACATCCTCAAATACATACATATTGATTCACTAATGAGTTACCCCTCTCTCCTTTTCATTAATAAAATCACATTTATTTTATATACAAATATAATTAATCTATAATCATTTTTTAGGGTAACCAGCCTCGTACATGGATTAGGAATATATTTATAAACATATCTTAAATCTATAAGAGAGTCTTGTAGGAAAGAAAAAACCACAAAAAAGGGTGTGATGAGCCCGAACTCCCATCATCTCATCCAATGAGAGTCCCTAAATGGCATTAGTTATGATACCCCAAGGGATGACATGGATTAGGAATGTATGAATGTACCAAATTATTGATGAGGAGCACATTCAAGAGTTTCAGTTAAGAATGACTATAGAGATCCAATTTTTAAGATTGTGGAAGCGTTGAAACCCCGATAATCAACCATCAGGTTAAACTAAACCCACCTAAACGAGGTTTCCTCAGTCATCTATTCTCTATCCAAAAAAGGGGGAACATGATGTCAAACTCTACAATAATAAAAAAATGGTTTATGATCAGATGGGCCATTTTATTTTCCCACTATATAAAAACAAAAAATGGAGATCCTGATGCAAAACTTTCTAATTAAAAAAATTGGGTTATAATCCATTGGTTTGTTTTTTCCACTATATGCAAATAAAAATGTTTAACCTGACATGAATCACTCTTATAAAAAATGATTATGTTATTTTCTATTATGCTACTTTATTTTTCATTCATACAAAAAAAGAAATTAAACCCACATGATCATACAACTAATCGTATGTAACTAGTGTCCTCATGAAATAAGTCAATCCAGGCATTGACACGTCCAAATGAGTAGAATGGATGGATATGGTATAAAATAAATTTTTTTAACCAAACATACCTTATTATGCACATATAAGGCCTATAATATTTCACTAATATGTAACCTTTTTCAAGTTTTTATATAGGAATTGAGATATTTCCCTCATTGAAAACAAATCAATCCGAGACAATTTATTATATATCCTGTAATATATTTATCAAATCATCTATAGCTACAACCCCCATAGGTCACAAAATGATCTCACCTACTCTCTAGCTCCAATGCCAAGTGGAAAACATGATGGTCTAGGAGTAACCCTTACCTAGTACAATCCAAAACTTCGAAACTACTCATGGGGCTCTCTGGTCATGAAAAATAGAGACTCTTCATCACCCTAGAAATTTTACATCCAATATAGTGGCCCTTTTTCCCATAACCAACTGCTTTAGGAGATTATCCCTAGAGTGAAAAAACTTTCACCTTCAATATCTATTGATAGAGGACTAGAAAAAAATATCTCATTCAATTCCATATCAATTGTTTACAGAACTTGTCAATTGTCATCGCCAACACCATCCCGCCTATAACCAGCTACTACCTGCTGAGGGAACCACCCGACTCACTACCACCTCTGAAGCTGATGCACAAATGATAAGGAAGGATCATAGAGAAAGGAAGAAGATCGATATCTAAAATAGGCGCAATATATCAACTCTTAACAACAATGAATGTGGATATATTTCAGCCGAAACTAGTGATAATTCTCATATCCCTTCACACTCAGAACAAATATTTGGGTATATTTCCACAACAGGCATAGGAGAGGCACATATCCCTAAGATTGAGCTCGAATTCCATCAACATATTCTGGTGGCATAATGATGATAGATGTGGGAATATAATCCTTCATCAATGAAAGACATATTCTAGTATATAGTGGAGTCTAAAAACGTGGAGCTATATATCCCAATACACACTTCTCTAAAAATCCTCTATATTTTAACAACAACTGAATAATATTACATTATATTTTGGATTTTTTGTAGATAAAGGTAAAGGTTCATATTCCAATCCCTATAGCTAGGATAACTCAACACTCTGATCAATGAAAATAAGTTGTTATTCTGGAGAAAGTAAACATTCTTTCTTCTATCCATGAGGATTGTCATCATATTCTCATCAAGGGTGAGGCATCATATCATCCTCAAACTCCCACTCTAACCAGGGCACACCATGTGAGAGTGGAACATGCCTTGTGATAGGAGAAATTTTCTGTTAAAAATGTTTGTTGACATATTCCAAAGGCAATGTATCAGGCTCATATCCCCATTTTGGTTGGTGCTCACCATGTGAGAGGGGCACAATCCTCAGAAAAGGCTCATATTCTGGTTCAAGAAATCTGGTGGCATACTCCTAAGCCCCATGAGCAGACATATATCCTCATTATATCTAGGTATAACCATGTGAGAATAGAATAAGAGTCAAGATATACTTATATTCCTATCTGGAATATTCCCACAGATCATGAAAGCTACGTGAATACTCCTACTTCCAGTGACGAATGACCTCAAAAGTATAACATGGAGGAAAAACAAGTGGATTCTCATATCCCTTCTCCCAATATAAATTCCCATCGGCATATTTTAGAGGTGAATTCATATTTCGGCCTTTCTCATATTCTTGATCAAAATGAATCTCACCAAGTGATAGTGACAAATGCCTCGGGGTATGCTCATACTCCAACCAAGAAATATGAGTAGAATATCTTAAAGTCTCAAGATTTGGATCATAATCCGATCTTGACCTGGACTTACCAAGTGAGAATGGTACATTACTTAGGATAGACTAATATTCCTTTCAATAATGAGATATGTCAATGGAATATTCTAGTAGCTTCTCATTAGCGGGATCATACACCCACAACACAAGACAGTTCTATGTAATTTCTAAAAAATTTCATAAAATATGTTCATATCTCTACAAAATTTAAAAGGGAAGGTTTTTATATTCCATCAATGACATAGGACATGACCCATATTCCTAATCTACTCAATTATAGTTTCCTTGAGGTCATTCAGTACATAATCTCAACCTCGTAAGAGTTTTTCAACTCTTCCACTAAATTAGAAGGAGTTCATCACTGTAACAGTCATACTTGTAGTAGTTGGTATGTGAATCACATGGACTATACTCATAACATCCACCGTGGTCAAACATCCCATTGTGATATCTCACAAGGACAATTAAATAATCCCTTATCCCAAACACCTCTATATAGACAGATTTTTCAAAATATCATTCCTTTGTATAGGGTGGTGCTCAAAACATCAAGGTCAACGGTATATAGTTCCCCATCCCATTCTAGCAGTACTCCCCTACAGTAAAAAAAACCCTCAGAATCATATTATATGGTCTTACGATATCGAGTAATGTATGTCTGATGAAGATGAGGTTGACATTGAAACATGCATATATTTTTATAGAAACAACCTCACCATCATGTTTTATCCCCTCGATAATTCAAATTATAAGATCTCAGATGAGCTAGAAAAAGAGTACTTATCTATGCCAAAATATGTGAGCTACTCATCAAAATCTAAAGGATCAACATATCCCTTATCTTGTATATGAGTTTGATGTTCTGAATGTCAATATACTATGTTTCCAACTAGACCTAGCTTGTATCCGCATCGACCATGACTTAAAGTGGAAAAGAATTGTGAAAATTTATGACACTCTTTCCGTCATTTCATCACAACCCTCTGGAATCTTCTCTCTCAATCCATGTCATGCATCATTATTCAGAGATAGGGATAGTATAGAACATTACACTTTTTTACACCCATGGGATAAAACAATCCCATCGATACGACATCTTATAATGTACTAACCTCTTGTGAAATTAAGAAACTAGGTAACACTCTAGCCAGATGTTCATTAAAATGGAATTCCCCGTCTTTAATAGTGCCTAAATATCATGAGGAGATAGAGAGGATAGCCAAAAATGAATAAAACGGGGACCCTCAAAACAATTGGAATTCACTTAAGACAGATATACCAATGTTGAGAACAACCAAACAACTTTCATTCAAGAATGATTTACATCCCAAGATTCCATTGTACCCAGATCCTATATTATTAAAACTATGCCACATAAAATGGGGCACAATAGTAGCATCCATAATAGTTGTTATGAAGAATACTTATCTCACTAGTCCAATGGAATATCCACTAATTCCTCTACCTATTAAATCATTAATTCATGAGAGGATTTAGGACATACCAGCAGTAGATTCAAACAAACCATGTCCCACTCGAGTTGGGGAATTTACAATTAAATCACTATCCTGAAGTTCATAATCCCATGAGAGGGTCTTGGGAAAATCAATGGTGATTCCAAATCCCCATTCATCTTTTATAGGGGAATTTATATATTCTTTTTCATCCTGAGATTCATAAAATTCCTGATTTGAATAATTGGATCCAAAAAAATAGGACAAATAAATGCCTATTATGGCCTTGAATATCTACCACCTCATTGGGTAGGGGTGTTTTTAAAACCTCATCACCATAGAGGGAAACATTTTTTTCTAGGTTGGGAGGGAAAAATAAATTATCTACATCATAACTATTCCTTACACCACAAGAAAAACATACAATGGTCGGGGAAATCTTAGAAACCATGACCAAAAACTCCCTCAAGTTCACTATGCACAGAACTACTCTGAGGAGTGTATGATGAAGGTAATCATACCTCCTTTAGGGCACAAACTGAAATTTCCAAATATGTTCAAGTGTTTCAATAATAGACCTGATGAAGGTAGTGTGGAATCATCTTATTGTGTTGAGAGTAATGGGAAAACAACCATTGGTTAATATGAATCTATGAAGTTCTTCCCTGTCAACATGACATACATTATTGATCTACATGCATTTATAGAAGTACATAAGATGAAATATGGTCACCAATAGGAGGGTTATTAAGTTTCACTAATAGAAGATGTACGTACCCAAAACCACAGAATGTTGAAAAATCTAGCACATGAAAATAATTAGTTTCCACCTATCTGGTGGGACACTACATCAGAAAATGGGGATTGTATTTTACAACCCAATCACCATTTGTAAGAGATGAGGTTCCCTCTATAGAAGAAAAATTATCACAATATGAAAGTGAGATACAAATTCCCATATGACTGAACAAGGAAGAACTCAGGGGAAATATTCTAGCTATGTATGATATTTAAGAAGATAAAAATATTCTCCATCCCATAGAAAATCCACAAGAAAGACCATAATCTTATTATCAGACTAGCTCCAGATCATGGAATCTATCCTACATAAATGAGGAATTCTAAAATGGTAATGAATTCCATCCATTGTGGAGGTATAATCTCCCGCAACTGGGAAATGATTATATGTTAGGATGAATTGGGTATCGATAGGAGAAAAAGGAAGTGATGGATCATTAAACCCTACCCACTCCCTATAGATGGGTGGAATCACAAACATCAGTGCCTTTAGATCTTATTAAAATCATAAATTTCATGAATTATAGAATTTAATCCTTGAAAGGGAGATGTGAACTTATTTATATTGAGGGGAAGACATATATAGAATGAGTGGATGATACTCCCCCTCTATATAATTTTAAAAATCACACCTTCTCCACTTTTGATGTTTAAGTGACAAAGAACAATATCTCACATACATCATATCATGATGTGGGCCAATGATGGCCCATAGAGATCAATAGAAGGTCATAAAGCTAAGTTTTTTTGTACAAACTCTGATAGGACCATCCTTGGTATGGTTCAATAGCCTACAAGTTGTATATGTTGTGTTATGGGAAGACCTTCTTCATCAGTTCCTTTATTAGTCCAGCTCCACACTAAGGAAAATAAAGATCATTGACATGATGAAATGAAAGGAATGTGAGAACAATAGTGTTCCCGACTTCATGTCCAAATAGATTTTTTAACCTATACACTCAGTATCCCTCTATCATAGGAACAACCACTAGAACTATGTGCTGAAATTATTTGGGATGACTTGCAGACACCACTGATCCCAATGAGGTTTCCAACTAAGTTTTGTGAGTTTTCTAAAATGGTGAAACATACAAAGTAGCCCATTCAACGAAACTAATCCAATACTTGGATCATTCCCATAACGAAGGGGAATGACCATAAAAATTATGAACTACAGTTGTAACTATCAAGCCAGTAGTAATACCTATCAAGGAAACCAGGTAGTTCCCAAACCACCCAGCCCCTACTGTCGAGTTATGAAGACCACAAAATCACCCTCATCTAGAAGCATAGAGAAATCAAGATTTCCAGGGGTTTGAGGAAATAATTAATAAAGAATACTCCTTCCAAAATAAAGAACCCCACTTTTATTAATTAAAATCCATTTACCATAACCTTCTCACGTAATCATAGTTCAAGAAGTCCAATGAGGTATACCTCACTGATTGTCCCAATCATTGTTCTTTCTATAAAAGTTTGGGTCATAATATTAAGTATTGTTTATTCTTAAAAAATATCCATAAAGTCATGGTCAATTATAGAATGGTTGTGTTAGAAAAATACCCAAAGTAGGTAGATTTATTAACTATTTACTAGTTAGATGAAGAAGGTTATTGGAAGAATTTTCCATCTAGGTGTGTGCATAAGATCAAAAAACAGATGACCTAAAAAATAATTGACTAATCTCTTTCCACCCTAAGCGTACAGCTACACAGACCCCCAAAAACTACACTACCTAAGAAATAATTTTTATATGTACCTACCAATGGTGGGTGAGACCATTGGAAACATGAAGAAATAGTAGTGTGAGAGTCATATTCTACTCCAACTCAAGGTCTAACTTCTATAGTTTTGTCCCCAATCAAATATGCAGCATGGGACCCCCCTCCCCCCCCCCCCACCAAAAAAAGAGATACTCATTAGATGAAGAGAACATATTTGGTCTTTTAAATGTGATACACTTTGAGAACCCCTTATATTATGATTAATATGACTCATAAGATGATTTTACCACACATAACATTGGAACTGAAGGCCACATGGATATCAACTGAGGATATAAGGGACAACATGGGGTGTGGTCAAACCCAATATTCAAACCAAAACCCTATAGAGGATATATATGCAGTTGATACTAATGGAAAAGTTATCCAGTATACTCAAAAATAGCATGAAGTCTTACCAAAACCCTCCAGAGTTCATCTAAACCCAATTATTATTCATGACCACCTAGAGGGAGTTTGATTATCTAATCCACCCAAGCATCAAGGAGAGATGGAATGAACAGTTCTATTGAAATAATACACTCCCTCGACCTATACTGATTTACCAAACATCTCCACCTCAAATTCCTCGGATTCAAGGCCACATTTCTAAGATAAACCTTACATCGAGAAGAACATACAACTAGTGTAAAATTATAACATTTTGAAACTGTTGGTGGTTGTACCAATCAATATTTCTGTCCTCAAAGTAACCTATCATTCAAGATTACTCAGGGAGGCACTTTTTTAGGCCTTCTAAAGACCATAGGAATTAATGATATAAGTAAATGTAGATTAGGTTTATCAACTGGAGACTATGTCAGCAGAATTCAATGTCTCCATCTCATTCACTAACTAGGATCATGAATAAATACATCAAGGGAAAATTAGGCCATAATATATTTTGAAAAAATAATAATGTTGATGTCTAGAGGTCCCTAATTGGTAATGGATCTATGATCAAGCTTAGATCAGTTCAAACCATCTGAAATTTGGGATATAGGGAAGGGTACTTATCTACAATAATGTTGGAAAATCATTTCTATGATATGTTTGAGTGATGACCTATTGAGAAGATCAACCTCAAAGATAAGTTTTGGTGACATCATATCTGATGCAGATATTTTGGTTATCTTGAAAGATACCACATAAAATTTCATGCATGGATGTCCTGTCTCACTAGCCACTTGGTGGTAACTTCAACATTCTATTAGTTTATGAAGTTCTCCATCAATAGAAATGTCATCATTCTTCATGGTGATAGTGCCCCCTAGAAATGTATGGAGGCACATATTCAAGAGTAGATTTCTATAAAGAGGGAGGAAAACAACCAAAATTGTATAAAGAAATTCATGTTTCATCAACCATTGATTTTGGAACCAACCCTATGATTTTGTAGAGTACGATCGACTACCACTATGTTCTCCCACTAAATCTAGTTGTGGTGATAGAATTGAACAAAGAGGTCCTAGCCCCTTCTATCCCTATTGAAAGTACAAAAAAATATGCTTTGACATCTCTCTTAAAAGAATCAAGTAGTCAGGAGAGATAACTTATATTCTCCTAGCCTCTATATCCCTCATAGTGATATATAAGCCCCAAGATTTCAATCATTGGATGAAAATGTATCCAAATATCATGAATTGGGTGAAGATGAGGATGACCATAGAAACAACCCTCCCACATTTGGGGAAGGTGTATCCCGCACCATCAATGAGATTCGGAATATAAACCTAGGAACATAAGAATACATGCAACCTACCCAAATACGTGCCTCCATTTCCCCCAAAGTGAAGTAGATTTATATTTAATTTTTTATAAAGAATTGAAATGTGTTCAATTGGAACTACATAAAAATGATCGGACTAAATCCCGATGTGGATACACACCATATCTGATTACTCGATGAGAATGAATGATTCAAGTAAGAATCCCTAAGGTTTCACCCCTATCATGCCACCAATTTAGAGGTAGAAATTGAAAATTTGATCAATGAAATCTTTTTCCAAGAAGTGAAATACCCAATATGGCTTTCCAACATCATCAATGTTGACAAAAATACTTGGCTGATTCGGGTCTTTAATGATTTTAGATACGTTAATCCATATTTACCAAAGTATAATTTTCCATTTCTGATCACAAAAATCATGATATATGAAAAAATTGGCTATTAATACAAGTATTTCATGGATGGTTATTCAGATTATAGTCAAATAAACATTTCCCTTGATCATAAATAATCCATTACCTCTAGAGCGCCTCCTGGGATATTTTTCTCTCAGATCATGTATGTTTTCTTGAATAACATTTTCATAACACATTAACATGACATTAATTATATATTTAGTCCTTTCATGGAAAAAATAACTAAATATTATGTTGTATACCTGGTTTTCATTTTCTGACAGTGATGTGATCACTTCACAGATCTCAAAACATTGTCTGATAAGATGTGACAACATAATCTAAATATGAATCCACTCTAATTATCTTTCAAAATAACATTAAGGAATGTTTCATATCAATTTGTTAAGACACTAAGTCATCAAGGTCTTCCCATAGAATACCAGAGCTATTATAGCAATGTAACCACTGGAAATATCAATGAACTAAGGGGGATCCAAGGGATTCTCACAGACATTCACCATTTCATATCCATTCAATCTGGAAATATCTCCCTCTTCCCCAGAATAATGAAGAAGGGAACCCCCTCTAAATGGGACAATGACTTCTATGAAGCCTTGAAATTTCTTATGGAGTATCTCCAGCACCCACTAGTTTTGATGCCTTCAATGGCAGGGAGGAAAATCATCTTATATGTGGCAACCATTGAATTCTCACTGGGCGACCTCCTCACATAGAATAATTATTCTGGGAGCAATAACATTCACTATTACCTCATCCAGACTATTCTAGGAATTGAGACCTAATACTCTAATGTCATGAAGATCTACAATGCACTCATCTTCATAGTAAAAAATATGAGTCATTATATACATTACCAAAAATTTCATATAGCCTCTCTTTTTGTTCCACATAAGTATATCCTTGGTCATCTCATATTGATTGTGTTTCAGGCCCAATGGAAATTCATTCTATAGAAACAAGATATTCAGTATGTGTCATAAAAGATAGTTAAATGGAATTCCTAGGCTAATTTCCTTGTAGCACTTTCTACCCTGGAGAATACACTGGTGGAAACTGAGCTTCCAGATGATGAGGTTTTCTATTCCCATTACACTCCCCGGACAAGAGATATGTATTTTTACGGAGACCCCCAAAGTATTATCAGAAAAATTATGGAAAAATAAAGATTAAATCAGGTTGTATTAGGAATTTTATTTGTATCTCCAAACAAAGAAGTTTTTTCTTACTATTTCTCAATATTTTTAAAGAAGTATGAATTTTGAGGAAGAACACAAATTCTACATTGCTATCCTATAACTATACCTATAGCTACCCATATCCTACCAAAATATCAAAGTTGATTCAGAACTAGGTATAAGAATAAGAAGACATCTTTGCTAGATTTTAACATGAAATAATGTTGCACATATCCTACATAAATATAAAAGTTGATTCAGAACTAGTGATAATTATATAAACAGATAATATTCTATAGAAATGGAAAAATTGGACCCACTCAGTAGCTATATAAGGGAGAATATGGAAAAATTTCCCTTTGATCCCACATTTCATCTTGTTCCATGATCACAGAATTCTCGCACTGACATATTGGTAATGCAACCACCATCCTTGATCACGCTAATTAAGAGGTAGTAATCTTCAAAATATCACATCTAATAATAATCTCAATGATCTTCATATGTGATGTGGAATAAGTAAACTAGGCCAACACCACCCTAGAGGATGATGAATTAATAACCACCCCTGGGTGGATGGTGCCCAAATGTAGTTATCTCTAAAATAGGAATCTCTGGACCAAACAAGCAGTAAGAGAATAAATTCCATGTTGTGCAATGAACATCACTAAACAGGATGGTCCAAATGAACAAAAAAACCTCTAGAAGAATGGATTTGATGGAACCCACCACAAATGTATAGAAGAATGGGATATTTGTATATCATGGAGGAAGCACATGTGGTCTCTTCTTGATCACGTCAATATTTTACCAGGATCTCCCACTAAATCAAGAGTTTGGGATATTATTGGAAAAACATGAAATATGAAAGCTTGGAATTTTCCAATAATTTTCATGCATTCCAGATCCATTTAAACATCATCCATCATCCCCTATAATTTCTACATTCAACTGATTATTCTTGGCCATTATTCATTTGGGGAATGGGTATTGTGGGGCCGTATCTCCTAGCCACAACTATAAAATTCAAGTATATCCTTACTATCATCTATAACTTTTTTGAATGGGTTGAGGTAATACACTGAAACTAACTCTAGATAAAGAACATCATCAACATCATTATTTCCAATATCATCACTAGGTTTGGAGTCCCTCAAACAATATTGAAGGAAAATGGTGACAACTTTTGTTCTATAGAGTTAAATAAACTATACCAGGAGTAAAATATTGAGTCAAATAACTCATCCCGCAATCATGAATATGATAATATATGGACTTAGCCCTTCAAAAGACTCTATCAAATATACTCTATAAGATAGTGATCAATGATAAAAATTTATAGTTACAAAAAATTCCCTATGATATTTAGGCCTACCATACCACCATGTATATTGTTATATAAGGAACTCTATAGTCATTGGTGTACATGGCCATGGTAGTGTTTTACATATAGATTCTTCTTCGCCCTCTCTGAATAGTCATTAGTGGAAAAATATCAGAAGCTAAGATATAGAAAATGTGGATTGACAAATTGGAGAGGACTGTTGAGAATAGGTTTCACACAATCCACAACTAGGAGTTCCATTATTATTATATCAAAAGAGCCATAAATAACATTAAACTCCATTCATTTATCTAATGAGAACTGGTATTGGATCTTAGGAACCCAGTGATAACTAGGAAAAAGCTTCCAAAGTTGGAACCCAAATGGGAATGGGATTACATCATAAATAATGTTTGTTAAAATGGGGCTTACTCATTGGACAGAATATATGGGGAGTGTTTTACACCCCTCACCAATGTTATATTTCTAAATAAATACATTTTCTAGCTGTCATCATATGGGACTCCCAATCAGTGTAAGTACAACTAATTCATCTTGGTTATATGATGTTAAATTATACAGGATCATTATGAACACATTAAATTAAATTGAATAGAAGTATTCTTAAATGAAATAAATTATACTATAGGATATCCCATATCTTTACTGCATAACATTAAAAATTCAGATCCCATATCATTTTCACATGATGTTAAACTGCATGGTTCCTCAATAACTATGTATGGATTGTTTCTTGCCATTAAAAGATATGTAGGATTGAAAAAACTATAGTTCTAGGGCCCAATCATAGTACTCATTTCCCATCACATAATTTTATTCATATCTTTACCTAAATATGTTAAAAATCATGAAAAACTTCTTTTCTTCATGACATTAAAATAAATGGGTTTGTAGAAGTGTGTACATCTTGATTCAAATTTTTAATGAGATACATGGGGAAAACATGATCCTATATCTCAGTACAACCACCATACGATGAATAATAGATGTATCATATCCTTACTTTCCTTTTCATAGAGAGAGAAACCATATTAATTCCTTATTTCTCGCACCGATCATAGCTCATGTGTGAGTGTAGGAATTTTAGTAAGGACATCCCCACACAAACATGGCATAGAATCTTATCTTTGGATCATTATGTTGATGGATGGAAAATCATAAACAGAATAATAAGAGTCATTTCCATATGATGTAAAACTTTATGGTTTAGGTCCATTTAATGACATAAAATTGTACACTTTTGTAGACCACATCCTAGAGGGTTTTTGTTTCTTGTAATGGTCTCATACCACACCTTCTTTCCAGAAAAAGGTGTCACTTGATTCCTATTTCCATAGGAAACATAGTGAAACCCAATTTTTTATCATTGGTTCTAGAGAAAATTCCCCATTACATGTTTAGAATTCAACATTCATGTCGCATGATGTTAAAATGAATGATTCTTCAATAATTACTCATGGAATGATTCTCATTTTCATGAGGTCTGTAGTGACACCTATAATTCCACCATAGGGCCCTGCCGTAAAATTTCTGTTCTTTCACATCGATTCATATGTGTCCTCACCACATGTCATTAATCTGCATGGGATTTTAAGAACTATGAATTTATTGATTCTTATTACAAAATGATATGTACTGAAAACAGGATTTTCATAACTGGGTCCATCAAAAATTCCCCTTTTCATTTTTGGAATTCAACAACCTTGGTGGATGATATAAAAATCAACGGTTCCTCAATAACATCATATAGCTTGATTCCATTCATCACATGATACCAAATGATGTTCATATCCCCAATATTGGTCACATAAAAAACAATCAATGGAGGCAATGACCTCTTATACATATTTTATGATTTGTGTAGAGAATTTCCCATTCAAGAACTACATGGGACTTGATTCATGACCTCGCATGATATGTAGTGAAACTTAGATCTCTGACTCCACGTTTAGTCACAAAAAAATCATAACAATTCCCCCCTCACTGAGTATGGATCATACATATGCATGGATATTCCTCTTGAACTATGTGTGGCCTGATTCATAACATCACATGATATTTAGTGACACCCAAATATTCAATTCTAGGCCTAGACACAATATTTGATAAATAAATTCTCCCCAAAATGGATAGGGGACTGAATCATAAATGAGTACATTGACTATGTATGATTTAGATCTATGTAAAACTTACTTTTAATATAGTTTTTCACACACAATCTTTCACATGTGTTCAATCATCCACATCATATGATATTAATCTACACAAAAGTACATTCATTCCTCTTGATTTCAAACTATAAGGAGAATGTACTTTTGGAATGAAAACTACCTAATTGGAAAAAATCCTTACCTCATGACGTTAAACTAAAATGATAATGTCCCAGTCAGATGACATTAAAACTTAATGAAAAAAACATCCTAACCAATCAACATTAAATGGCATGGAAACTATCCTTACTTCACAACAATAAACTCCAAGGAATAATTCCCCACTAAATAGAAATAAACTATTCATACCATCACCCATGTTTTATCATTTATAAACTACCATGATAACCTCATCACATCCATCAAGAGTACAGGGTGCTCCCATCATCTTATAGGAACCTCAATCCATAAATAAAATTAAATGTCTCAGGAACCTCAAGTCTCCAAATCCTTATATAGAACATGAAAGGATATCTATCTTGAAGGTACCATTTTCTTGACTGTACATATATGTGTATGGATCTTTCATATGAACCTATGGTCTTCAACCAAATGTTTCACTCTATTAAAACGACACTATGATCCTTAAGATCCCTGACATCACTATGGAAGAACTCAACACCTCATTGTGATCTAAACATCTCCATATATGATTTTCCCATAACATTACTAATTACCACAGATCCTTGATACAGGATTTAAAATATTAGCATCCGCTGATCAGAAAGATGATGAGGTACTCTTATACCTAGGTATCCTAATTGATCTCTTTTACACCATCCCCAGTTTAAGGTCTATATTAGTCCGGACATTATATCACCCACACTATGGTCAATGTTTTACAACCTTAAAATCTATAATATAGTGGTCAAAATTGGATGACATTAAACTACTAGAAAAAAAGGCACAAAACTTCTCTGATTGAAAACCTACAAAGGACGGCCTAAGAAAAAATAATGTCTTCTTTCACTAAACCCAACATCTCCAGTGTTTAGAAAAAATATAATGCATACATAAGAAATAAGGAACATATTTTCTATACAATAACTCTATAAAAATCCAATATATACAAGTTGGACCGCCAGGTTCAAGAAAATGTTAGAGTGTTGATTTTTCGAATCTACTTAGTATGGGAATATGTTCACTAGGAAGTGAAAAAACTTTTAGGATGTTCGAACCCTTATTGGAAATTGGATTTCCTAAAAATCACACATCATGATTTGGGTCCCCTGAATAACCATATTCTTTCTGTGGCCCTTGAAAAGGATTCCCATCTTCGTGGAACCCATTGATTTACTACGCATATTTGCCTATGGATCTTTTATATGAACCTATAGTCATCAACCAAATGAGTCACTATGAAAAAAAGTCCATTATAATCCTTGTGATCCCTTAGATCATTATTACAGCAGTCAACACATCAATATTTATGAACTACTCCTGATATGATGGTCTCATATCATTCTCCTGGTTTGAACACTTTAGAGCATGACATGAATTGTTGATACTAAACTATTTTAATTGGTTTGACCTCCTTGATGTTACATCACCACATTCTATACCCTTTCTCAAAGAGAAAATGTGACACTCCATTCCTAGTACTTTGATGGAAAATTATTCGTGACATGAACAAAAACATGGAATAGGGATAAAGCTTCGTGATAAATAGAAGAACCTACCATGGGTAGTGGAATATTTACTTGATATATTTCCTCCCATATATAATCTCAAAATCTGAATATATGCGTCTTCATAAATCATTTGAGGCCCTTGGGAAAGAGTGGACATCATCTTTATCTTGACCATGAAACTCATACCTAAGGTTGTTAAAATACTATCTAATGGAATATCATCCTTTCTATAAATGAGCTTCAATCCTAGTGATCCCTATAAATGTTGTGGAAGAACCTGGAATCTCATAATGTCATGGGACTCACCTAGCATGTCTTCCCCTTCCCATATTCACAGACTCAAACTTTTGGGTTATGACATACATTTCCCATATTCCAACTATCGATGTAGATATAGAAATCCTAGAATTTTTATCTCAACTAATATTATCTTCATAAATATTTCATATCCCTTGTAAAGGATACCCACCTTCAAGATAACTTTTACTTGACTATGAATTTATTCCAATGGATCATGCATATGTGTTTATGGTCATCAAATGATTGTGTCACTCCCCAAAAGGGATTTCTAATCCTTATGATCCTCATCTACACCATGATATAACCCAACATCCCAGAGTGTTTTGGGTCATTCCTAGCATTTATGCACCATATTTCATGATCATTGATAAGTTCTTAGCAAAAAGAACCTAAACTATAGTGATAGAATGTCTGAGCTAAAAGAACCTAAACTAAAACAATAGATGGTCTGAGCTAAAATACCCTTAACTATAGAAATATAATGTATGAGCTAAAAGAACCTAAATTAAAAATACTCTAAAATAAAACAACAAAATTTCAAAGATAAAATTACCTAAACTAAAACTATAGATGGTCTTAGCGAAAAGACCCTCAATAACAAAAATTGAAGACCTAATCTAAAAGAACCTAAAATATAATGATAGAAGGTCCAATCAAAAAGACACTGAAAAATAGAAATAAAATTTATGAGATAAAATATCGTAAACTACAAAAATAGAAGGTTCAAGATAAAAGACCCTAAACTAAAAAATAGAAGGCCCGAGCCAAAAGACCCTGAACAATAATGATAAGAGGTATAAGATAAAAGAACCATTACTAGTGTGATAAAAATTCTGAGATAGAAGATTATAAACAACAATCACTACAATAATCTAGTATTCAAGAATTATAAATCTTATAAGGACCATCATATAGACTTAGAAAAATCAATATACACTCATAAAGACTATCAGATTTGGAAAATAAAAAATACTCTCCCTCAAGGATATCTATCTGACCTAGATGATTCTTCTACAAATTAGGTGGTCTCATGATAGCTAGAATAGTTTATCGATGAAGAAACACATTATAGTGGTCATTAATGATCATTTATAAAGAATATTATATTAGAATTTCAAAATTCAAATTAAGAATTTATGTTTACTTGATATTATGCATGGGATGGGTATTGTTAGTGATTCAAATCAATGTATTGGAATAGAATGTACATAATGAATGAAAGATAAATAGGAAACAAAATGTTATGTTTTAGGAAAATTCATTAGTTAAATTTTTTTAATAAAGGTGGAATCTTCACATGAGGGAGACTCTCTAAGAATCTCAAAAAAAAATGTACATCGAATTATGATAAGATAAATATAATGAATTTTCCATGTTGTTTAGGGTCATATGGGAAGCATCGATTGTTCACTAGAGTGATGCTTGACCGTCCAATTTTAGTTCTACTCTAAGATGGAGATCTTTGACCAAAGCTATCAACTCTTCATCTCTCTTCTGAGTAGTTTCCAATGAGGATAATGATGTTCAAATTTCATACCTTAGACAGGTTGTGATTTCCACATGCCTCCATATTTTTGTAGTTTAGGTATCCATATGAGATTTTAGTCTAGATATCAACTAACAACCCAACTCAAATTCCTCTAACGTCTCCCTAATATTACTAGAAAGAGTGTCCTAATATAAAATTTCAATAAAATCTATTTCATTAGACATCGGTTCGTTCTCATTCAGAAAATTTTTCTTTATGATTTTATACATATGTTATAGGTCAAAAGCACCTATCCCCATGTAATGACATAAATGACGAATTCATTCCCCTTCATAACACAATAACCCAAAAGGGTTCTCAATAATCAATGTTTGAATCTATTTCTTGATCAACATATGTTGCGTATGATATTCTATGACTGATGAAGTAGGTGCAGTGGGAGGAGGAATAACAAGTTCAGCTAACAGGGAACCATGAGAAGAATACTCGTCTTCCCTTCTCTCAATAGGTGTATCATCCATAGCATGAGTTGGAGGAATAAATTACATAATGGATTATGTTTCACTATTTGGGTTGTAATCACTTGAATGAGTTCACTTCACTACTGGAAAAATGGACTATACCCACGGTTCAAAACCGTGGGTATAGCCCCCAAAACTGTGGGTATAGGCTATACCAACGGTTTTGGGAACCATGGGCTGGAACGATGTCGGAATAGGTCCCCATCCTATACACACGGTTTTCCAAAACTATGGGTATAGGTTTTCTGCCACCGTGTCAACAAAACATACTCAATTGCCTCGGTGTTAAAGTCTTTTACCAACGGTTTCAAAATCGTGGGTATAGATCCTAAAATAATGAAGGCTGCGGGTTTCGATCCTGCAACCTCTTTGCTACAAACACTGCGAATAACCACTACCATAACATCACCTATTTGTATATATATTTATATTTAGTTAAATATATTTATATAAACTGTGGGTATGGAGGGAAGAGCAATGTGTATAGAACTCCAACCAAAACAATTCCTTCCTGCGGAAAAAAAAATTCCCGCGCACACACGGGAAACCTATACCCACGGTTTTTCATAATCGTGTGTATATGTATTTTATCCTAGACCTATCCCCACAGTTTTGGGGAAAACTATGGGGATAGGTGAATTTTCTGGACCTATCCCCACGGTTTTGGGAAACCGTGGGGATAGACCCCCTATACCCATGGTTTTCCAAAACCATGGGTATAGGTCGTAAACATTTACCTATGCTGACAGTTTTCAAAAACCGTGGGTATAGGGATACCTATCCTCACTGTTTTAGAGAAAATCGTGGGGATAGGTCCATTTTTTAGTAGTTCTTCCTTGATTTCTTTCCCAAATATTAGATCAAATCATTCATTTCAATTATAAATGGGGTTGGATCAGAAAAATTCTTATCAACAAGATTGAAGAGCCATCTTGTCAAACCTTGAAGATAACCAAATACACCAGTTAGACCATAAAATGGTTATGGATGGAGCAAGAATATGTAGGGGTAAGTATTATTTCAACTTCTATATCTTCACATGCCATCATTATCCAAAACCTGCATATGACTCCTGGATGTTTCTCCACTTGAATGCAAGGAAAATCAAGAGGGGAGACCCTTTGGGTGTAGAAAAACTAACCAAAGAATTGATATTGTGTATAAAAACTAACAAATAATTAGATATTCCACCCCAACTACATGAAACCCATCCCAGAGATGGGTCATAGTTAACCATTCATCAAGGGAATTTCTATCATTATCAATAATCATCCCAACTGGTGCATGAAAATGGGTAAAATCAAATATTTTAGTTTTAATCAGAGAATCATTAACCTAGAAAGGGATAAAATAAATGGTTATAACCCTCGACTTGTTTGATGGTCTGGTATGGGAGAAGGACTCTAGGGTCATAGTGGAATAGTAATATTCATAACAATAGAAATGATCCTATATCCTACCAAACAAAAACTTGAGATGACCAGAGATCATATAAGAAGATATTTCTTGATGATTATGGAATAGGATTTGATAATCACATGAATAGACCAATAATGTCAATTTTAAGTGTTTTACATCTGCAAGACACACCGTCATCAGCAACGTGTGGACATGGAACCCAGAATGTGCATCCCTAGTTGGGAAAACCCATCCATTAAAAAACATGTCCATAAATAATTCCAACCTATTGTTTTTGGATAACATTTAGTTCAGTTGGTAACCACATGAGGTACATTCCCCAACACCCATGATATCCCAATATGATTCAACACTATCACAGACCTATTGATATGGGTACTATTGGGGGTGTATGGCAGTTGGATGGACCCTGAAGTAGAAAATAAAAACATTGATCCACTCCTTGAAAAAAATGAGTGAGCACATTGTCAACACATTCCTAAATTTCTCTTTCACAATGATATGAATATTCTTATATGAAACAAGATCCTACATGTTATCATCCCAAACATCCACAACATGGATGAATTCATCATACATCTCTATGAGAGGGGGAATCCCTTCCAGATGGTAGATGTCCTATAGGGTTATTACATCTTCAACAAGGGAAAAACGGAATGTGTTGGTATAGGGAACCAAGAACTAATCATTTCTTGGTGAAGATGGAGAATGAGATAGATAATGAACTAGGATATCCACATATCTTCCTAAAGAGGAACCCTGTATAACTTATTAGAAAACACTATTCAACTTTGCTAGACCCAAAAACGGTCATGCCCGTTCATCTGAAAAATTGCCACGAGGACATAGATCAAATTTTGATCATTATATGATTTTGGGATTTTTATGATATGGGGAAAATATAATAATGTATTTATGATAGAAATATGCTGGAATGAAGAGTCACATCCATTTAGGCATAATGTATATTTTTCTAGCATATAAGAAAAACCCTGGGGATAAACTTCAACCACCTTTCCCACTATCGATATTTTTTCTAGACACGTAGAGGAGTTAAAAACAAGAGAGTTGGGATATTGAAATATGAAGGAGGGATAATGAAATCAAATAGTAAAAAATCCCGTATAGGGGAAGTATATGAGATAAATGAAAATCCTCCTACTTGGCTGATCGAAACCTAAAGAGTAACCCATTATCCAAATACACCTGACATCAGGGGTCAGTGTTTCAATTTCTAGAAACTATATACCACTGATTTGATGTAGCTCGGAATCCTTGGAGAGAACCAGAAACCATCTGAATGAGATTAAGTGGCATGTAATAGTCAAAAAATATTTAAAATCCTTTCAAAGAAAATACATAAAAGTTCTGAAAGCATCATACACATCACATGAATTGCTAAGGGATTTTTGAATCACATATGGAGTTTTTGAATCACCTAACTCCCAAAATTCCTACAAGTTGTATAACCCCATGGGGAATCACATAATCAAATGACCATTGGAGACTCATGATTTAGTGACCTAGATATAGCCATGTGATTCATATGATAATCAATATATCATACGATTAACTCGTATGACCCCATCAAACCCTCAACATGATCATGGATCATCATATAAAAAATGTTCAAATAGTTACTGAAATATATTTTGCAGTTATTTCGTGTAAGAACCCAGATCTTCTTTTCAGATATGTTTTTCTTTTTTTGAGTTTTTGGGAAAATGGGAGTTTCAGGAAATTTTTGAAGTACACGTTGTGTACTGCGTTGACGCAGGAGTTCATGTGCTGGACAAGTCAGGGCCATACACACGGTTATGTGGGGTGACCTAGAGGCCACCAAATGTGGAGTAAAAAAATAAAAAGTATATGTCGTGTACTCCAAAGGTACACACCGTGTATTTTGTTTTTTATTAAACACACTGGGGACGCGTCTGACATACATAACAACCGTCATTTAGGTCTCATTCATCTCAAGGAGTCATTACGGACACAAAACTTCAATGAACCCTCGATCCTCCATCCGTCCTCCGAATCGAACACCTTCGGTTGCATTAGAATCACATCAATGAGTTATCTCTTCTGCTGGATCCTCATTTCATGATTCCTCTTCTTTTCCATGTTATCGTGGGTTAAACTTTTTAAATTTTTTTTAAATCTTGGACGTTATAAGGATATTAAAGCTTCGAGGTTCACTTATAGCGATCCTTTAACCCTGAGGTAGGTGGTTTGTGCATTTCTGTTTAAATTCATTTAGTTTTATCTGCAAATTTGTCCAATACCATGAACGGGGTATTGCACATTTACTGTTATAGCCCTATTGTTTCTCTTCTATGTTGGTATGCCTCAGTATATGATTATTGTTTGTGAATAGGGTGAATTGTTGTTATTTGGATGTATTGTCATGCATGTATTTTCCTTTTTCGACATTTGGGTCTTGTTTACCTGTTAGGATACTGTTACTTTCCCATGCCTAGTATTGTTGGATGGTGTGACTATTGTTCTGTTATGCTGATATGCTATAGAATGATAGAAAAGTAGTTCATGAGGTTTACTTTGGACAATACATGATTCTATACTTTCTTGACTTACACAGTGCCGTGAGAACCTGGTGTATAGACCATAAAGAGAATTGACGTTGAGGGATTCTCTAGAGTGTCTTTATAATTATAAGATTTGAGACAACAGGGGGAACTGACATTGAGTGTTTCACTAGAGTGTCTGTAGTTCCTCAATGTGAGCCACAAGGGGGGAATTGACATTGAGTGCTTCCTCAGAGCGCCTTTATTACGATATGAGACTATAGGGTAAATTGAGGGTGACTGCTTCCCTAGAGAGTATATACTTTAGCTAAACCAGACGGGTGAGACTGTGTGAGCTTCCAAGAGGCTTGATGGTACTTGTTGTGTTAAACTAGAGGGGTTAGGCTGTGAGTACTTCCCAGAGGGTTACCTGTTGTGTTTACTACTTACTTAGCTGCTGCTTGATTTTGAGACTATGGATTATATTTTTTTCTGTTGAGTACTTCCCATTTACTACTTTCTGTACCTTTACCTACCATATATTCGCTGAATTTTAGGCATAGAACTTGTGGTGGTTGCCTATTGGGATTCATCTAACACCCTATTTGGGCCATGATTTTGGGCCCAAATAGATTATATTATTGCAGGTATAGACAAGGGAAAGCTCCCTTCTACTTCAGGTACTTGACTTGTTGTGGAGCTGGAGAGCATGGGACCAAGCTTAGGCTTGCGATGCTGAGGAGATGTTTATCTGTTTCTTTTGTACTTCAGTTTAGTACTGTTTGTATTCATCATTGTTACTTGTTTGGCTGTTTTCCTAGACATATGTACCATGCATCATTTTATACATATGTGATTCAGTTGTTTATTCTCTCAGCCTTTTGTTATTCACTATTGTTTGATATTTACTACTTACACTATTGTATATTTGTCCCTATTCTGCTATGTTACTCTACCAATAAGGGAATAGTTTCCCCACTGTCACACCCAAGGCCCTCACTGGTAGTCGGCAGCCTCTGGCATTCGGGGAAATGCATTTGAGGACTTGTGACAACCGGGTATGGGGTGCCTCTAGGTGGCTTTCGGAACCAGGACGTTACATTTCGAATGAGTTCCTAAACAAAAATTACCTTGATAAACTATTTTGGTGAAATAAGTATCATAATGGCTTCTCAAGATTGGGTCTTACAGAAGGGTATTGTGTTGAGGGAAAACAATGGATGAAAGTATAGAGATCACTAGAGTAATTATTAGTTGATGAAATGAATGTTTCTCCACCCCCTATATATATGGAATTCCACAAGAGTAGAAAGTGTAACTTGGCAGACTGAATGTCACCCGAGACACTAATTAATGAAAGCACCAAAGACTTAGGAGGGCATACAATTTCCAATTAATAGAGCCATTTTCCCTGTAGACAATGGTACTAAGGGGGGATTTTTTATTTTCTCAAAATGATCATAAAAAACTAACAAATGTAGAAATAACTTGATATGTGTATTATTTTCTCTAGAAATAAATGGAATAAAAAGGTGGTCAACAGAAATGGATTGCATGATCCTCCATGTGATATGAGATTGTGTGACCATCATAAGGTCACGTGAAGGAACCATGAACTACACATAACCTACAACAGATCATGCGGATCTTTCCTTGACAATCCCTTCTACTCTTACTAAGTCACCCCATACAACCTGTCATCATGAAGAGGCATTAAAATAATTTTCAATGGGATAGGAAAATCATCAACCAATGAATACCTTAAAAACTATTGTATAGTAAATTGAAAATATGAAGAAAATATACAAAAGGATGGAGCCACTTTTTGTAGAGAAAAACATGTGCTGATATCCAAGAAAACACATGATACCCTTAAACATTTTTAAAATAAAACATAGAAAACAAAATTGGAGGAGGAAGGAACCACTCATCATCATAAACTTCATGGGATGCATTCATGGAGATCCTCCAAACACTAAGAGACCCTAATGATATTTCTACAACGCCTCATGAAAGATCAATGGTAGGTCATTCTTGTCACATGAAGTTCCTCGAGCCTGTATGGAAAACATCACACCCCCCCTGTCTCCCTATGTAATAATAGATTTATTTCTCCATTAAATGATCCTTTATATCCACAAAACTTATTTTTTCCCCATACCACATTGCTAAGAGGATGAAAAATTTTCCATGAAAACATTCAAAAAATCCCACATGATTTCCAACCATTTCAAAATAACAAGGGAAATGGATAGGGGAAGGAGGTGGAATCCACTTGTGTTTGTATAACTCTTTTGATTCACCAAATTTATCTACAACATTATATATTACAAGCACCCAGACATAGCTTTGAGTAACACATGAATTCCACACCGCAGAGGTTTTGGTCTTGCGATTACTTCAAGGGTTGACCATACAGTTATTTTGAAGTCCTCTGGACAATTCATCCTTGATCATGTGACAACCCTTAGATTTTCCATCCATGATATGAGACTTCCTTTAGATGAGTCTATTTGACTATACAATTTCATTAAGACATTTTAGGAAAAAAATCTGTATCCTTATTATAGTGATAATCAATGAATATAAATTGGGAAATAAAATCAAGTCTGAAGATAAGAAGTCATGGTCAACATGAAATCCCATGGCTTGATAACATTGTCTACCCTCAGTGTATAAGCCCTGAACAAACAACAATTTTAGTATGTAATTCCCAATAGAGGGAACTACGAGGACAATGATTCATTCCATAACTAGAATATGTATGATACCTCTCTGAGGCCCGAGCTCCATGTTAACCATGCAATGGGAAGTATCAGAATATAAGTCCATCATTGACATCTAATGAGACCAAAAATATTACATCACTTATTTCTCACATGAATAATTTCTCAAATTATTTTATAAATCTACAATTATAATATCGTCTACAATATAAGAATTTATAACTATTAGAGAAACATTATAGTATATGTCTTGAACAAGGGCAATGTCAGTGTGTAATCCCCGATCAGTATCCCTATGGGGACTCAAATTCCAACTTTAACTAGGATATGTTGGATTAATTATTAAGGGCCAAGACCGAACATAAATAGGAATCCACATTAGTGTAAGACCAGTTATACTTTTGAAATTTCAACCATCTGTATCCAATCAATCCAACAGGATGATCATCTTAACTCATGCCTCAATGAATTAATAAACTAAAAAAACTCGGATGACTCTGATTCTTTTCATACAGATGATATGTAGGAATCCTCCTTGAGGTTTCTGATTTATATTAAACATCTCAAGGGTTGTACTATTACATGATTCCTACATCCATATGCAATGAGGCTAAACATTTTCTACCCCTTTTTTTCTCAAATCGAGCATAGATCATATTGCGTTTGGAAGTTGTAATATAGTACACATTAGAATCAGGAATCTCCACCATCTAGGAAAATCCCAGAATGTAATACCCGAGGAGTGACATGATATAAAAACCCATACACATAAGTGAATATACCTTGGGAATAGCCCCATGTGTGTGAATGAACTAAGAAAACTTCGATTCTCACCATAACTGGGATACATAAGATGTACCTCTAGGACGAGATCCTAAATTTCAATTTCCACAAAGCACTCATATATGTCCTTTACATATGATTTTAAACATTATGGATATAATTTACTATGTGAGTTTTTATTCCTTACCTTGCTGGTTACTTAGGACGCATTATAATGGTTTAATAACCTTCTCATAATATTACCTACCTAGGGTGAGCTTGAAAATACCAAAGTACTTGGTAATATGGAATTAACATAGAGATAATCTATCCATCAATCAAAAATGGATGAAAACCCTTAGATACATATAGATAAATACACAAAATAATTTCCCTTTCACTTGTTCATTAATATAACCCCCTTCCCTTATATACAAATAGAATTAACCTATAATAATTTTGGTAGGGTAACTGGTCTAGAACCAGGATTAGGAAGAGATTCAAAAACATATCTTAAATCAATAAGAGTCCCAGGGAAGGAAAAAAATATACTAAAAATTATATGATGATCCTGACCACTTATCCTCACTACTAATGTTTTTTCCTAAGTGTTATTGGGTGTAAAACCCCATGCGGCCTCCTATCTTTATAAATCAAGTTTGTTCCTAGTTATAGATGAGGATAACGTTGGGAGATTCCATTAATAACGTCAATAGAGACAATATATTAATGATTATGTAGTAGTTCAACCCCCTACCCCCCATAATCAACTGTAAGGTAAAACCAAACCGACCTCAGTGAGGGTTCCCTGGTCATCTCTTTCCCATAGAAACAACATCCAGGAAAACATATCTAGATATGGGTACATTAAAAAAATTGGATGTGTTTTAGGCCATAATATTTTATTTGAGATATTTTTCACTATGTTTTCATTTGAAAAACTATTTTTATATTACTACCCAGATGAAGTATATATGTGTCCTAGGTGGGGGGTTGTATAAAACAAATTGATAAAACACCAACCATATCATTAAAAAATTTAGAAGAGTGATATGTAGATAATCTATTTCAATTTAATAAAAATTTTAAAAAATGTAAATTTATATTATTATTGAAATTAAATAAACTTAAATCGATACTTAAAAAGGAAAATCTATCTCATGATCATTTTCCATGAATTAAGATTTAATTCAATTAAGTAAGCTATTTCAAATTCATTGTTGTGGTCTCATTTAAGTAATTTAAAATTAAGCCATTAATATTAATTAGTTTAATGTTCCATTATTTTCAATGATATCTAATTTTAAATTCCAAAAAAAATTATCTTTTTATTTAGTAATTATAAATTTTAATTTTCAATCTTACATATATATATATCTCTCTATTTGTTTGTTAGGTAAAGATTCCTCGAGCACAACATTGATTTAAAAATTTCGAGTTTAATTTTTTTTAATAATTATTCATAGTTAAGTTGCATATTTACGATGGGGGAAATTATTTGTGGGTAACATCTCTTTAAAAAAGTAAATTTATTTTTAAAGAATGTATCAAATAGGGTATTCGAGCATATGGCCAACCTTTCCTTCACTATTTAGTGGTTTTTTGGTAACTCATTCCCCATTATTTTTCCTATTTGAATCTTTATTGAAAAAATACATTAATTCACACATAATTTTTATAATTGAAAGTATAAATGTACCCTAAAGATGAAATTTATAAATATTATTATTTTTTAATTCTAAATTAGTGTTCTCATTTTGATACCACATAAAGTATCTAAGATAATTCATTTCAAGGGTTGTAACACCCGTGATAATATTTTTCATCTAAATCTCAAGGAATGGAACTTAGATACTTTAAAATGATCCTAAAAAATAATATATAATTAATTATTAAATAAAAAATACCTTGTTGATTTATTCTTGATTCGATTATCACTCATGTTTATGTCTTTGATTCAATATTCGATTATTTTTGACATCGGTATTGATTAATGAACTATAAATCGAGTTCCACTAGTAAGAACCATGCAAGATCCATGAAGCTTGGGAAATTTATCATCATATCATTGGTCTTGACCTAAGGAAATCTATTGCATTCTGAAATCTACTTGATCACATATAATTATATCTATTGATATTATATTTATCCATTCAAATAAAGTGACGAGTCCTCTAAATTTATATTATGTCTAAAATGTATTTAATAATATAGAGAATATGGATCATAAATTTAATGAAATATTTTTCTATTTATATTTTGGTTTATGTTAAAAAAATTACAAAGAGACACATTAATTAACTCAAACAAAATTATGACCTCGTGTCAGATATTAAAATAAATAATAATTATTGTAAGTGGTATAAAATATGTAAATATTACGGGTATCTCAAAATGATCTCTCCCTATAGATTTATCAAAACTCAATAAATAAAATAATTGTGTTCATTAAATTAAATAATTTATATTTTCTTAAATTTACTAAGAAAACCTCTAAATACTCTAAGAGAAAAAATTTGAATCACTGATTCAAATCATGAATAATGTGTTATTGGGTTTTGATTCACATAACATGAATAACCATCATTTGATAAATCGAAAATGATTTTATAATGACAATTTGATTGAACAAAATTAAAGATACTTCAAGATAGACTTATTATGTGACCCTTAGGCCCCTTTTTAGTGTTAGTAGGTCCAGTTAATATATCTATAGTGGTATCTAGGAACACATCATGGTACTTATAACAAAAATGATAAGAAATAATAAATATAATCCTAAGATTCTTATGAATTTTACTATATAATATAATAAATTTTTCAACATGTATCTCATATAGTTAAATGTATCAAATTTACCATAACACCTACCACATTGACTTTTACATTGAATTGTGAATATTATTATTTATTTGATCACTATGGTCAGGTAATTTATTTAAAAACCTTTACCTAAATCAATGAGCTAGAGATGTCTTATTCAAAAAACTATATGGGAAAATTTTAATCTCGATCATTCAATTTACACCATTTCACTCTAGAATCAAGTGATTCAATTCACGTCACCATGAGAAATCATGTCATTTTTTTAACATGAATATTATTATGTGATTCAGGATATTCATTATCAAAGATTGAAAATACAAGGACTAATGCATGCCATATTATATTTAAATATCCAATGATAAAAAATGTGTAATTTATCTTGGAGGGTCCATCCTTATGATACCATATCATAGAAATAACAATGTGTGAACTTCATGAGATCAAATATAAATATTCATGATACCCTAGTACTGGATATTCAAATATCAATTTTTTTGTCACAACCAATACCCTGGGACCTTTTTCGTGACTACCCCAAGCCCACCTTCCATAGGCCAGGGATTGGCGACTAGCACCGGAAAGGTGTATCCCTAAAACGGGAAGGAATTTTATTTAAACCTATACAAACACACAGTCTAAGAACACAACAATATGTAACCATGAAGTGAAACCATAGTAGTAAAAGTGTTTACTGAAAGTAAAGGGGCTGGAATACAAGCTCAATTGAAAGATTTAACTATAACAAAAAATAGTAAACAACTCCTGGAATCGTATGGAAAGGATCCTACCTGAAGTGTAGGTATATATCACCTCCACAGCTCTCCACATCAACCTTCACCGCTGTCCACCGTCAGGTCCTATCTCCTCGAGTCTCAGTCAATTTTTCTCGTCGCTTGTACAAGGAAAGAAAAGGTGTGGGCGAAGCTTGTGTAGGGGTGTGTATAACATTACCCAGTAGTGACCCCGAGACCTCCGAAGGTCTCTCAGAATTACAAAAAGCAAGACCACAAATCATGAGCTCAATCACAAGAACAAAGTGAAATACTCAACTCAAATTAGGTATAACGTAAGTATAGAAGTTCATATGCTTAGTCATAAGTCTAGATCATCTTATCCTAACAAAAGACACTACTGCTGACCCACACAGGATCGATAGGCACTAACCCCCACAAGACTGACATGGGATCAATATGTGTTGATCCACACAGGATGGCTAGGAGGTGATTCACATAGAATCGCTAGGTGATAATTCACTTAGAATCATCAAGTGCTAATACACATAGAATCGGTGGTTGTAGATTCACAGAGAATCGATGGGTGCTGATTAACATAGAATCATTGGGTGCTGATTCACATAGAATCATTGGGTACTCATTCATAGAGAATTTATGGGTCCTGATTCACATAGAATTGATGGGTGATGATTCGCATGGAATCGATGGGTGCTGATTCCCACATAATCACTGGGTGATTATTCTCATAGTATTGCTGGGTGAGGATTCCCACAGAATCGTTGGGTGCTGATTCACATGGAATCACTGCGTGTTGATTCACATTGAATAGCTGGGAGTTGATTCACCCAAAATAGCTGGGTGCTGATTCAAAAAGAATCTATGGGTGCTAATTCACACAAAATATATGGGTGTTGATTCACATAGAATCACTAGGTGTTGATTCATACAAAATAGCTCTTAATTATTCTCGTCTCATCTTGACAGAGGATTCCTGCTCATAATACGCTTGATTCCAGGAGAAACCGTTCCTCAATCAATAAGTAATTTTTCAAATGGAACAAAGTCCTATGAAAAAAGTTAGACAATGATATGTCACATCATATGGGTTCCAATACAACAGACAGCGTGTCAACTGTATGCTCAGTCTGTAAGTTATTAGCATTTTAGTGATGAGGTCCTAGTTGGATTTGGAGTCAATACAACCTGATTGTACTACAAATTTCTTTAAAACTCTCATAGAGTACCTCAAAAGGTCCATCTCACTCCAAGGATCCCAATGTTGTAGATGCCTCGTCAAACGGATGCCCGGATTTCAAGATACGGCCTCTTAAGAAAATCCAAGCCCAAGAGGGGTCTGGGTCTGGTCTGACCCATTCAGACCAACTCATCCCATCCTAGTTTGGGCTAACCCGACACTATTTGGATTGACCTGACCTGGCCCAGGTCTAACATGACCCAACCTAGGTTGGCTCAGTTTGGATGCGTCATGGTGGGCTTGGCCCACTGGGCCGCGATTCAGCCCGACCCACCCCGACTGGGCTGGGCTATGGTGACTCAGCCCACCAGCTAGCACGACCCACATGGGGGTCGTGCGGTCCGCCTCCTGAATGGATTTTTAATTATAGAGCCAGTTGGCTCCACCTCATCACCCGTGGGACCTGCAGGAAGGAGGTCCCTTACTTCACCGTGGCTTCCTAGCCGGGGCCTACTCACCGTGGCGCGCTACCTCCCGCATCTGTGGCTGGCCGAGAGTCATCTGTCGGTCCTTCTGTCATGAAACCGAGTGATGAATCCCTCATATGCAGCTAGTGAGTACTGGCAGCCGCTGGTCGCCGATGTCGTGTTGGCAGATCTTCTACGGGCCACCGGGTGGGATCCTATGGTCTGTTCTTCCTTGCAAATGTGCTGACAGCCCTCCCGGGATGTCGTCGTCATTGTGTGCCACCCGGTTTCTACTTTATGTTGAGTTGAAAATTTTCCATGAATAACCCATCAAGAAACGAAGCAGCAGAGGGTCCGAGCCTTGTTCGATTGGCCCGATCCTTCCAAATTAGCATTCTAATAATTGGGAGATTGTTCAATAATCATTAAAACCCCATAATGAAACCTCTCATCAACCTCCCACAATAAAAAAGGAAACACAGATCAAACCATTGGTCGGATGTTCCATGTTCCTCATATTATTTAAGAATGGGGAAAGTGGGGAATTAAACACGTAAATCACATAAACCCCCTACCTTGGATTCGTAGGAGATGTCGTAGAGAAATAGGGAGTGGAAACGTCTGAAGGTTTTTGTTGGCTCTTACCGTCACCCGTCGATTCCCCCAAAGTCTATCGCTCGATCACATTATTCATCAGAGTGGAATGATGTAAGTGCTTTTTCAGAGCTTCCTCTCATAGCACTCCCAAAACCCAAGACTAAACTTATATTAAATAGAGGGGAGGAGAGGATCAATCCACAAGGAAATTAATGAGGTTCATTAATGAGTTTAATTCATGAACCTATTATTTTTTCCTAACGGTGAGGTTACAAAACCGAAATAAAAACTCCAAACTATGTAGTTACAGAACTTAAGGTTCAATCCATTAATGGTCTAACATTGCACTATGGTCCCACCTCCATTTGTCTAATGGTTGAAAAATAAAAATAAATTAACTTTTAGTTATTTTATTATTTTCTTTTGTAAAGTCCAAAAATTAGATTTCTTGTCTGACCCTTTTCGATGGAAGTTAAGCTTTCCTTAATCGAGTCTCGGTGCATTGAATTCAACGGTGTCCTCAGATTTTTAATCTTAACACTAGTTCAAATGATATAAATCAATACCCACACATTTACTGAACCTAACATAAAAACAGTCAAAAAAATTAACAGTCACCCTTGACCTGTGCTAGTCGAGGTTAGGAATTATCTAAAGGAAACACACCCTCACGAGATCAACAGTACTCTTGTATTTCCAATCTGAGTTACTATTTATGAGTTTTAGGATTTAACAATAGAATAATTGTTACTTAAATATTTTATTTTCTTTAAAAAACTAACTTCTAATGCTAGCCTGCACCGGCCAATGTTAGGATCCTCCTAAGGAAAGAATACCATCAAAAGATAAGTGGTGGTATCATAATTTAAATTTGAGTCACCGTTCATGAGTTATAAGAATTTGAAAAATAAAATAATTTTATTTAATAATTTTATTTATGGTTATTCCATTTTTAGGTTTTCTCAATCGAGGCATGCGCCGACTTAACTTAATCTGCGCCTATGGTAAACCTTCCATCATGAATTTAATGGTGCCCTTAGATTTCTGATCCGGGCACCCATTTAAGAGTTATTCCACATTTTTAGAAAAAAACAATCATTCCCACTATTTTATTTTTAACACTTTTTCAACGGACCATTGTGGGCACTCTGGGCCTTGGAATCATTTGTCGTTAGATTTCACGGTCTCGTAAAAATTTTGTATAATTAAAAAAATACATATACAGAATTTATGGGTCTTTACATTCTCCCCAATTTATCGATTTACATCCCTAAAATCCAATACAATGTTAAATCAAAAAAATGAGGGTACTGAGCATGAACTTGAGCCTCCCACTCCCATGTGCTATCCTGGAGGTTCCCATATTGCCACCGAACTTGCACCAGAGGGATCGAAAGTCCATGAAGAACTCGCTCTTGTTGATCCACTATCTCCACCAGTAGCTCCACAAAAATCACCCAATCGTCGATGTCCAGCTCTCCCCAGTCGATAATGTGCGATGTATCATGAACGTACCTCCGCAGCTACGACACATGAAAAACATTATGCGCCTGGTGTATTTTTGGGAAAAGAGCTAGATGGTACCCCACCTTGACTACTCTGCTGAGGATTTGGAAAGGTCTTATTATCCTCGGAGATAGCTTGTTATCACAACCAAACCTCCGTAATCCACATTGGGGTGAGACCTAAAGGAAGACATGGTCTCCCTCCTCAAACTCCAAGGGTTTATGTCTCATTTCGGTATAAGACTTCTACCGGCTTTGTGAAATAATCATCCACTCCAAGATGATCTGCACCTTCTCTATGGTAGCATGTACCAACTTTGGACCAATAAGTGCTGACTCCCGTGGGTCTGTCTAGCATAGAGGGGATCTGCAAGGTCTCCCATATAGGGCCTCAACTGGAGCGATGTCGATGGAGGAGTGATAACTATTGTTGTATGCAAAATCTACAAGTGGTGGGTGGTCCTCCCAACTATAACCAAAATCTAAGACACAAGCATGAAGCATGTCTTCCATGTTTTGTGTGGTCTATTTCGTTTGACCATCTATTTGGGGGTAAAAGTTTTTCCCAAATGTACAAGAACCTAATTCTCAACTTTCACTTGCTGACAACTGTGGTGTCGTGATACGAACTTCCCCACTACTTTCTTCATCCCTTTCCACTAGTACTAACGCCATAGGTCCTAGTACATCTTCACCACACCCAGATGTACTTCCAAATGTAATGTGTGTAGCTCCCTCAACACCTCCTCTTGTAGTGTCACGGGTACCATGGTTTGTCCTCTAAAGAGGATGGCATGCTCCCCACCTTGAAAAAATTCATTAGGATCCCATTCTGAGGATATATGAGAACGTCCGTCCACGAAGAAAATACCCCCCATGTTGTGCCTCCCTGACTCACTGAAGGAGTAGGAGAGTAACTTTCATAGAATGGAGTTAAGCTGGTCCATCACTATCAAGGAAGGATAACAACAACACTGCTAGCTACTTTTTCTCCTCACTCAGGAACTATAGACCAACCATCCTACTGAGTGCATATACCGCCACGTTTCCCATTCCCAATAGTTTAGACTATCTCAAAATCATATTTCTGGAGAAACTCTACCCATCACCGTTGTCTCGCGTTCAGTCCCTTCTATGAGAAGATATACCTGAGACTCTTGTCATCAGAGTATACCATAAATTGTTCTCCCCACTATACTCTAGGCTCCTAGAGCTCCATGTAATCTATTAAATATATAGTTATAGATATTGGTGTCATCCTTAGTTACCATGAAATGTAGAAGTCCCTCTCTCTGCGGGGAGGTAATCCTATAAACATATTTTGAAAGGATGTTCCTGCACTCTGACACTACTATTGGTAACTGAAAACTCAAAACAGCTGTTTCCACAAGAGAAAGGTTGGCCTACTCAAGAGTGATCAGCTTCACCCTCCTATGCATGAGTTTTATCAGTGCTTCATGGGTTTCCTTTTTCACCAACCAAGGAAAACCCCATTCCAATTCTATAGATATACCACAACCTTTTTTCCTGAAACAGTCTATCTGAGCATGAACTATGGATCCAGTCCATACCAAAACTATCATCATAAGGCCTCAACGTTTCCACCAAGATGTTCCAACCCAAACCCTCGCCTCTACGGTCAGATCGCACCATCTTCATAAGTGTGATTATCGAGTCTCCTCCCATAGGTATCTCAAGACATAAGGGTCAAGTCAATGGTTTAACCGGAAACACTAGGTCTTCAACAAGATTTATGACAAGAAGAAATTATTAGTACCTATGTCTATTAATATAAAAGATATTATAAGACATAGAATGTACTAAGAATCATTATTGGAGCCCTTTGGTCACACTCCTTGACTGCATGCAGCTACTCCCTTACCCTATCCTCCAGCTCCCATAATCTTGGTGGGGACTACATTGTTGTGTTGGTTGTATCTTGTTGAAATGTATACCACATCATTCTGCTCTCCTATCTCCTCTTCCATGCCTACTAACCTGCAGATCCATATGTCCCTATCACTTTCTCTTCCCAAAACATTTTACACACCTAAGTATCTAGGACTAGCATCAGTTTCTTTCTTTCTCACTACTAAGATTGACTGGCTATATCTGCTCTTCCAATAAACAATCAACCAAAAATATTCTATTTATAATTCCAACATTAGTAGGAATACATAGAGGAAATAGTGTTGGATCAGATGCCCATAAACTCATCTCACTCAGATGTCTGAGCCCTAAAGCATTGTTCGTATTGTATTCATCATGTACCTGGATAAGTCAGTACGCCTTGAAAGATACTTATCTACCAAAACGTCATCCTGTAAAAACTGTAGAATCTCATGGGAACCAAAACCCCTTAGCTTTTCATGGATAGGTATCCCATTTTCTAATGAAAGTTCTCAAGCTCTATCCAAAGAAAAAAGTCACCTCATCATAAGTTAGGGGTAATCTAAACCATGTCATCGCCCTGCTGATCCACAAAGAATGCTCACTATCGGGACCACCATCTGATCTATTGGTGCCCTAGTTAGATGGAAACTTGGTAACCACCCCAGGATAGACCATAGCCACTTGTGAGTCGGGATCACCTTGAAACTAGAGTGGTATATATCACTGAAACTCATTTAAGGAACTAAGCCTATATATGTCCTCCCAGTACTGCCGATAGTAACTACTTGCCAACGGGCAGTGGTATCATCAGTACACCACCCGATGGTACCATCTCGGGCAACCGTCCTTATAGTAAAGCCTCATCACACTATGGACTAACCTTATGGTCATATATTGGAATCCTTGTTGGCCAGCTGCGTGGAGGAATCTTGAAAGAGAATCAAGATGAACCACGATCAGCAAGTTATACTTGGTGAGCTGACTCAAAGAGATCCAAAATAAAAAGACATTTTCAAAACACACAAAACTAGTATTTTTGTGTATTCAGTCAGAAATCCGAATTTAGGGTCCTGGTGTATGGATACGTCGGCCTCCGCACCAACACTGGACTCCCTGAACTAAAACCCAAGCTCAAGACACCTAACAATACTGCTCCATTGAAAACATAGACTCTTAGTTCTTCTGGTAGAACTGACTACCCATTGATGTCACTTTGACACGACCCATCCCTTGGGGCTCATGTCATGACTACCCTAAGCCCAACATCTATTGGCTAGGGCTTGGTGACTAGAACCAGAAAGGTGTATCTCTAAAACGGGAAGGAATTTCCTTTAATCTTATACAAACACACCATCCAAGAACACAACAAGATGTAACCACAAACTGAAACTATCATAGTAAAATTGTGTACTGAAATTAAAGAGGCTGGAATACAATCCCAACTGAAAGATACAACTATAAAAGAAAATAGTAAACAGCTCATGGGATATTCTAGAAAGGATCCTACCTGAAGGGTATGTACAGATCATCTTTAAAGCTCTCCACATCAAATGTCACTGCCATCCACTATCATGTCCTAGCTCCCTGAGTCTCAGTCAAAGATGCCCATTGTCTGTACAAGACACAACAAGGTGAAGGAAATGCCCGTGCTGGGGTGAGTATAACAATACCTAGTAGGGACCCCGACAACCCTAAAGGTCTCTCAAAATTCCACAATGGAAAACTACAAATAATGATCTCAAAATCAAGTACAAAGAAAAACACTCATCTCAAAATATGTATAACATTAGTACAAGAGTATAGATAATTAGTCGTAAGGCTAGATCATCTTATTCTATCAAGAGGCACTATTGCAGACCCACACAGGATCGATAGGTACTAATCCCCACAAGCCCCACATAGGATAAATAGGTGTTGATCTACACAGGATGGATAGGTGTTGACTCATAGAGAATCACTAGGTGCTGATTGACAAAGAATCATTGGGTGCTGATTCACACAAAATCGCTCGGTGCTGATTCGCAAAAAATCACTGGGTTCTAATTCACACAGAATCGATGGGTGCTGATTCACACAGAATCGTTGGGTTCTGATTCACAGAGAATCGATGGGTGATGATTCGTAGAGAATCGTGGGTGGTTATTCATAGAGAATCAATGGGAGCTGATTCAACTAGAATCAAGGTGTGCTGATTCACATAGAATCGCTCAGTGCTGATTCACACAGAATCATTGGGTGCGGATTCCCATAGAATCACTGGGTGCTGATTCACATAGAAGTGATGGGTGTTGATTCACATAGAATGGCTGGGTGCTTATTCATAGAGAACCTTTGGGTCCTCATTCACACAGAACCCCTAGTATATGATTCACATAGAATCGAAGGGTGCTAATTCACAAAGAATCACTCTTCATTGTTCTCGATTCATCCAGACACATGATTCCCACTCATAGTACTCTTGATTCCCGGATAAAATGCTTCTCAAGCCATTGGTAGTTTTTTAACTGGCACGAAGTCCCACGAAGAAGTTACCCAATGATCTGGAACATCATAAGGGTTCCCACACAACAGACAGTGCGTCAACCGGACGTCTGGTCTGTAAGTTATGGGCATTTTAGTGTCGAGGGCCCGATTGAATTCGGAGTCGATCCAATCAGGACACACACCAACTTTCTCCAAAACTCTCTTGAAGTATCTCAAAAGGTATGTCTTTCTCAAAGGCTCCCACCGCCAAATAAGGTTCGTCAATGGATGTCTAGTATATAAGATACAGCCTCTTAAGTGTATTTGGGCTCGAGAGGGGTTCGGGTCCTGTCAGACACGTTTTGACCAACCTGGTCATCCCAGTTTGGGCTGACCCGACACGTACCACCCTAGGCCAGGCTGGTTGGGCTAGGTCATAGTGGCCTCAGCCCACTGGGATGTGGACCATCTTGGCCTGTCCTAGTTGGGTGGGATCACGGTGGACCAACATGCTGGCTAGTGCGATCCATGCGGGGGTCAAAGTGTCCACCTCCCGAGTGGGTCAAAGATCCATTAGGTTCTTTAAATGGCAGCGCCAGGAGGAGGCACCTCACCACCCATGGGAACCATATGAATTTGGTCCCCTTATTCATTGTGTCTTCCTAACCATGACCTACTCACTGCGGTGCGCAATGGGGCGCCGCCTCCGGCCTTCGCGACCGGCCGAGAGTCGGCCGCCTATTTGTCGGCCTCGATGCTGAGCGACACCACACTCATCTTCGGCCGGCGGGCACCGTCCGCCACCATAGGATCTTCCGCGGGCACCATGTGAGATCCAGTGGTCTTTTCTTCCTTCCGGATGTGCCTACGGCCCTCTCGGGATGTCGTCATCATTGTGTGCCACCCGGTTTCTGCTTTCTATTCAGTTAAAAATAGACCACGAAGAACGCATCAAGAAATTAAGAGACAGAGAGTCTGATGCTTTTTTACTTGGATCGTGGCCTTCTCGTTAGAATTTTAACAATTTGCTGATTATTCAATAATCATTAACTCCTCATAATGAAACTGTACATAAACCTCCCACAATAATGAACGAAACGCAAATCAACCCATTGGTCGGATGGTCTTCGTTCCTCATATTATTTAACAATGAGAAAAGAGGGGTATTAAACATGTAAATCACATAAATCCCATACATTGGATTCATATGAGATGCCACAGAGAAAGAGGGAGTGAAAATGTCCTAAGGTGTTCGTCAGCGCTTGTCGTCGCCCGTCGATTCACCCAATGACTATCACGTGATCACATTCTTCATCGGAATAGAAAGTCATCAGCGCTTTGCCAGAGCTTCCTCTTGTATCTCTCTCAAAACCATATCCGAAGCTTAGATTAAATATTGGGGAGGAGAGGATCAACGCATGTCAAAATAAAAGAGGATCAATAATGCGTTTAATTAATGAACCTATTAATTGTTTCCAACAATTTGGTTACAGAACCCAAAAGAACTCCCAAATTTGTGGTTATAGAACTTAAGGGTCATTCCATTAATGGTATGACTTTGAACTATTGTCCCACCCTTGTTTTTCCAACAGATTCAGAAAAAAAATACAATAACCTTTAGTTATTTTATTATTTTATTTTGTTAAGTCCAAAATTATATTTTTTTCCAACCATCTCCAGTCAAAGTTAAGATTCCCTTAAGTGAATCTCGACGCTGTGAATTCAATAGTTCCCTTAGATTTTTAATCCAAGCACCAGTTCAAATGATAGAAATTGATTCCCACACATTTGTTGAACGTACCTTTAAAAAGTTTAAAAATTATTAACAATTACCCTCAACCCGTGTCAGTCGAGGTTAGGCTCTGGCTGAGCGAAACACACCCACACGAGCTCAACGATACCCTCAGATTTCCAATTGGAGTTACCGTTTAGGAGGTATAGAATTTATAAATAAAATAATTGTTACTTAATTATTTTATATGTAGCCAAAAAATTAACATCCACTTCTGGCATGCACCAGTCAATGTTAGGATCCACCTAAGGAAGGAATGACCTCATGATTTTAGTGGTGGTCTCAGATTTTTAATCTGGGTCACTGTTTGTGAGTTATAAGCATTTTAAAAATAACATAATTTTATTTATTTATTTTATTAATGGGTTTTCCATTTTCGGGTTTTCTCCCTGGAGGCATGTTCCAACAAAATATAATTTGTTCCTAGGGTAAACCCACTATTCTAAATGTAATGGTGCCCTCAGATTTCTAATATGGGAACCCATTTAAGATTTCTTCCATGTTTTTAGGAAAACTACTCATGCGCTCTATTTTAAGATTAACACTTTTTCGACAGATCATTTCGGCCACTCCGGGCCTCAGAATCACATGCCGTCAGATTTTACGGTCTTGTAAAAATTCAATATAATTAAAGAGAAATATACGGAATTTCGAGGTCTTAAAATTTTTATTATTAGAATAATATATGGAAAAATGATATATTTTTAAGATATCATAATGATATCTCTTGGTTCTCATTATAGTGAAGAAATACTATAATCTATAGATTATTAAAAAATTATATGAAAATTAAAATTCATTTAATTCAAAAAGAAATAAAATATATTATATGATTAATATATATATATATATATATTTATAAAAACACAACTTAATAATCTAGATTATATAAAAGAGTTAGATCAAGGGAATGAAATATAACAATACAAAATAGGTAATGTGTTATTGTCTCCCTAGGACTCATAATATGATGGCATGTGTGGAGGTAATTTATTATATAATGAATTGAGGGGTTCTAAATCTATTTAAACCCCATTAATATGATGATATAATCAATTTTGGTTGTTTGAATCCATTCAATTTTAATTGATGTAACCATAGAGATATGTTGATTAAATGAAATTGGATTATGTGACATGTGAGATTATGCTATTATATTCTTATCACTTGAGAATGAAAATTTTGTTATATTCTATCATGTGCTAAGAAACTTTAATAATACATTTTGTTATAGATAATCCATAAAATGAAAAATCGATTTCCCCGTCTCCCCAGCCATGTTTATTTATTTAGATGATGCAATGGTGAAAATAATTGTTTGATTTAGATGATGATATGTGGTTGATATTTTCATCCCATGGATGATATATGACAGATGTTTCATTATGAGTTTTAGTGATTAGTCGTTAAAAAATGATTAGTTGGGGTCATATTGATATATTTTAGTGTGTATAATATATATACAATTATTTTTGGATATTAATTGTCTAGAGATTTTTGATATAAGTACTTTTCTGGATTTCCTGTGGATGGTTTATTGATTTTATTTTCATTTCTCTTTATTTTATTGATATATTAGTATGTTTTCTTCAAATGGACATGTCAGAGTTTAAGCGAGGAACAAACTAATTATATTTATATACTCACCCAAATATTATATAGCATTCTCATATTTATAGGATATATTTAAACCTAATAAAAGGTTTCCTCATCTCATATATGGGAGTCCCATAGTGTCTCTATCTTTTATTTTATTTTACATAGCATATAGTAGTAATAATGATTTATGGTTTTCATGTTACCTTTTTATTTGGAAATTTTTGGTCTAATGACATGGTATTCAGTGACTACATATTTATTAATTATAATGTAATGAAATTGTTATGTATTATAGTGATTTTTAGTTTTAATTGTTTATTTTCACTAACCCTAAGCCTATCAAGGGTATGTATAAGATGACATAGAAAAAAAAATTCAATCATGGGTAGAGTCTCTATGTTGTTGGGTCATTATAGGATATACCCCTAGTTAGTTAGTATATGTTATGATTGCATTTGGAGGATATGAGTTTAATCTCCCTGAGAGGTTGAATAAGATACATGGGTCATAAGATATATCATAATAAAATCCCATTGAAACCCCTCCCTTATCTCTTGTATTATTAATTGTGTCCTCAGTAGCACGCCTCATGTCGACCACAAGTTATATAATAGTAATGATGGTATAAATATTAAAAGTGGGAGGCATTACCATCTAAAGAACATATCAAAAGACTATAGAGGAGATGAAAATAAAACTAAGTTCAATAATAATCCATGCTCCAATGATCTCATAATTATGTATAATGCATGAATTTTCTACTACGTACAAATGAAATAAAACTATAATTATAGGAAAATAACCATTAACCATAGATATATAGAGAATCCCAACACCATAGTAGTATGTGAACAATCATAAAAAAATATCATACAATCTACCTTGTTTACCAGGCCAACAACACCAAAAAACTCCACCAATAGCATCCTAAATATATATATTTTGGGGTGATTATATACTCAAACTCAATAGGTCTTACCCTAAGGACCAAAAACTATGTCAATATCATGTACACATAATATTTAAAGTAGGATAATTATAATATATAGCCATTTACAAAAAAAATTAAACCATCCGGGGAAATCAGGGAAAAATGTAAGCTATTAAGATATATTATCCTCAAAGCCTAAAAATATAATATATAAACGTCCATTTGTTTTTAGGGATCTATACATCATCATTGATAAGTCAAAAACATTAAATTATTTTATTCCCAATTCCAACAACAGGAATCACTCTCCAAATATCATTATATTTATATTGTAACACATATCATCAAAATATTAAGCCCCCCAACAGAAAAACTCCCAAAAAAACTCCCCAAATCCATTACCTTGTTTATATAGTGATTAATGTCCTATAGCCATCCCAAGTATACACATATTCAAATAGTGTGGGTGATTTAAGTAAAAATTCTAAACTTTTCATTTAACTACTTTCAGTCCCTCCAAAACCGAACATGCTATAGACATAAAAAATAGTACATATCCAAATAGTAGGATATAAGGAAAGAAAAATATTATACTAAATATTTTTATATACATTAAATTCAAATTATATGATTTTTCAAATATAGAATTGTTTTTACACCACTATAGAAAAATCAAAACTATAGTGAAATCCTAAAATGATAAGAAATAACTCATGTAATCCCAAACCCAATATCGGGTTTCTATCACCTACCAATTGGGACTCAATGGAATACACACAAACATATGTGTATGTATATATATGTATGTATGAATTTGACTTTCCCATATAACTATTAAACAACAAGTTCAATTCCACAAAATTATCCATTGATCTGGGTATGCTAGTCCACGTGACTACACAATAATCTAGTCTGGTCAGTCAATGTAACTATGAAATTGAATAGTTCAACTTATATATTGGACTATCCAATACATTAGGATAAATATACCATATATTTTTTATCATATTTATAAAACACTACCATATATTTGGGAGTACACCCCTAGGAAGAAACTATAAAAAATTCATATCTTTTTGATGTCCACATAGTCACAATAAAAGGTTTATATCATCATCAAAATGAGAACCTCAAAGAATAAAACTCTCCAGGTCAATCCCTTATGACCCTAAAATATAGAGAAACACACATCAAGTTTTTTTAATACAAAATAAATTATTTAGTTATGATTAAATATAAAACTTTTCATTAATCTTCAACCTTATAAGGGACCACACTATAAATACATTATCATCCTATAGTATAGAATTAGATAGGGAATGAATATCTTAATTTTCATTATCACATTGTAGAACCTCATGTAATATTATTTTATACACCAAGATTCATTATATAGTTATTAAATAATAGATTTCCTCATCAAAATAAATATAATATATTCTATAAAATCATTTTTAATCATAATATTCGATCTAAATATTAATTATTTCACTTTGTGACTTATACCATCATAATACCCTTGTATCATGTCCAATGATTGACCAGTATGATTCATAATAATTAAAACCATAATCAAGGATCTCACCAGACTCTCCTCCCATATCAAAGTCATCACAAAGCATGATAGACTTCCCACACACACACACACTCATGTAAAAATACTATTTATGAATATTATCCTCTTAAGATATCTGAATGGTCCAATGTGGGTAAATATTTTAATTTTAATTATTAAATGACTTAGTAGGTACTCTAATAAAATTTGGCATATGTGTAACCTTCAATCTCAGTTTTAAAAAATTCAAAATATAGAAAAAATATAAACAATCTATATTGGCCATGAAGCATTATCATCATGATATATATAGAAAAAGGGGTGAAATTATTTTTTTACTTATTATATTTGGACACTAAGGAAATTATATTTATGTTTCTAGACTATTTTTTATATAAAAAACATGTATGATAATAATTATAATAAAATATTTGTGTATACATATCTATTTATAATCAAATATTAAATTAGAAATTAATACTAGATAAATTTTATAAAGACATTCTTAAAAGTGGTCATGGATTCTACAAGAAAATTTCATTTTTGTGAAAAAAATTCTTTACCTGACACATTTTTTCCCCTTCAATCCACCTGAATTAGAAAAAAAACCATAATTATATCTAGTATAGTATTCTAATTAATAAAAAATTAATTATTTTCTATTTGAGTAATCTTTCACTCAAAACCATTGTTTTATCCTATAAGAGAAGTCGTTGTTATTATTGAAAATTGGACCACCACCACCTCTACAAAGAGAATCATTGCACATAGCCATATTCATCCACCCAAAACTAAAATATGAATTGAAGTTATTTGACTATATATTCCACCCTTCTCAATGATTCAAACACACCCGCACACTAATCAACACACAGAATCACTTCTCGTCTTCTCCTGAAGCCACCATCTCACATCCTATTATGTTGGATGAAATTTCTTCACAACAAACCACACCATGGAACCTCAAATAGGAAACGATGTTAATATATGACCAAAAGAATTTATGCAATATTTATGATTATCAGGAATGGAGAATGAACACAAACAAAACCATTCTCCTTAACCACAAACCTTCAAAAACACAATAGACACTCATGACAAACAACTAAAGTATAAAAAAATATAATAGAAATGGTATAAGAACAAAATGAAGAAATGTATTTATACATTTTTAGAGTAAGACCTTAATCATAGTATATGTAAAAATTACTAGGAAAGGAAATAATAGATTATAAAATAAAGATTAATTTCAATCAACAATATAATAGAAGATTAAGAGTGATATAAAAAAATCCATCAAAGTAAAAATGACCCCATCACCAATTTACAGATATCCATACCAAAAAACTTGTGGTATTAAAAATAAAGTTAAATTATAATTTAATGATTAATCATCCACTAAGAAATATATTCTAGATAAATTCTACCGCCTAAACCAATATCCCCAGTGAATAGAGTGGTCTTTAGAACATTTCCACTAAAAATCATTTATTAGTTCCAACATTTGAAAAAAATCCTCCCATATTTCACATAAGAACATTTGTCTAAAATCATATACAATGATAGATTAACCCAACATAACCCGTTTTATAATCATATTATTCTAATATATCCACCACTACCATCATCTGAAGTCACCATCATCTTAACTGTTGGTTCTAAAAATGATAACTAATTAATACTTGGTATTGAGAACTGATATGAAGAACTAAAATTAAATTAATTCTATAAGCACAAACATATATCCAAAAAAATAAATTCTCGCAATAAGCCTAATAGTATCCCACTTGGAGATCATTTTTTAAATATAAACCACAATGTCCACTATGTCACAAGTACATTTTCCCATAACTATCCTCTTTAGTTCCTCACATTCTATCTATAAGTGCTTCTAATATCCTACGAATTCCATGTTTTTTAATCCGCACTAATTCAGAACTAGACTCCATACACTCTCTAGATATAACATTAGTTTGTACATGGACATTATTTGAATTCCCTTCATCTTTTCATAGTTTCAATACCCCATATTAAATTATATTTTGGATGATATTTTACTTCTTCGGAATGTACATTGTTTGGGTTTGAAAAGATGAATAATATCATTCTTTTAATCTCCTCTAATAACCCCTAAAACCACATAAATTCAATCCCAAAATATATAATTTCACTCAATTTTTATACAAAGATAATAATAAATCTAGGGTTTTAACAGGGAAATGATGCTCATGAAATCTCCTAAAAATGTAGACACAAAGCCAAGGGTTCTCTTTCATGAATTAATATACCTTATAAAATCAACATCCTCAAAACCATTGTATGTATCATATATTTTGGAACAAACTTCAATATATAGAAAAACATTAAAATATCAAATGATCTACTAGTTTTCCACCCAATTATGATTTAATATATTTTCCATTTATCTACACAATCTCCTATTATTCTTGAGTGATGTGTAAACATGAACAAACCATGTCATAAAAAAATATCCCCCAAATTATGCATATGAATGATTTACCATGTACTTAGACACTTAATTCATTTTTTCTCTCTTATCATTTTAATATATAACTTAATCAAATAAGGGAGTACTCATAGCATTTAACTCACTCATTTTGAATCATTTCAATACTTTATAGTTGTACTCACACTAAGAAAGGAACAAACTTTAGATATCATGTCTCTTCCAATCCATATATTCATGATATTAAATTAAAAACTAGAATCCTTCATATTGAAACTTATCAAAACTGTAAACTTTAAATATATGATCCTCACATTCATAGAATTGACTATGATTAATTTAGAAAAGTGGATAAGAAAATTTAAGACTCTTCCATCACCATACACACTCTAGTAGATATAACGATCCCTATTAGAAAAGGTGTATTTTAATTCTACTATAAAGTTGATTAATTTTTTATTCCATTACCTTGTCTCTCACATATGTCTATACAGACTTCATTTATGATTGAACATCATGTTTTTGTTATGTTTTTGTTTGAAATGTCTTAGTTTATCCAATTGATTTCATCCAAAAAATATATATGAAGTAAAAAATTTCATGAACTAAAGTTTATAAACAAATGGTCCTACCATGGAATATTAGATGAGTACTATTTGAATAGTTTACTGTTTTACAACATGGGATAAAATATCACAAAAATAAACTCATATTTATTAGAACAAATTAATAACCATATATTCTTTATATTGGAATCTTCTATTTTCTTCCTCTATTAGAAGATAAATTCATTTCTCATGATGTTATGAATGTACTTCTATTATATTTTTAGATACACTTTATCAGAAATAATAAAGTTATCTAATTCTTCCTACATTTTTGAAAAACACTATCATATAAATATTACCCCATAATGTAATTTTATTTCACTATTATCCATAAAAACATGTATAAAATTCTAGACTATATCCTATAGAATAGTTTTTCCCCATTTTGGCCTTCTCTTTTTGTATAAGATTTATCTCTTTCAAGATCCACCACTTCCTAAACTCTTCCATGATATTACACCATCTATGATATTTTTTATATAGGAATATCATGTAATGTTATAATTTGATTAATAACACCTATTCTCATATTTTATTTTATTTCTTAACTTCACCTTTCATGAACCCTTAAGATCCCAATACCACCTAGCCTATTATTACTTTATTTTTAACATTCAATATTCATTCCATTATCCCAAGATCACCTTATTCCATATTTTAATAATTATATAATACTTCCACATTTAATAGGATGTTTCAAAATTTAATATCCATTCCATGAATATTATCCTAGAGTCTAAAACCAAATTTTTCATCATATTATCCAATAATTAAATTTTTCTAAGACTTTCCATCCACTTTATCTATATCATTGGAATCAACATGGTCATGTGGATATATTTAATTTATTTTATGTGAGTTATTCATAACATAATTTTAGACTATAGTTACTCTGAAATTTATTGGGGTAGTGTTTTTGAAGGACACTGATTTATGAGATAAGCCACATAGTTAACTACATCAACCCCAAAAATCGTTTAGAAAAATGGAAATTAACATTATTGTTTTATCTCCTTCATTTAGTGTCTGATTCGCCAATTCTGCAAAAAACATGTTGTTTAAGTGATCTAAGAACAATATTATATATATATATATATCCAATATAATTATTAAAACTTTTTTCCTCTATACTAAACACTACTGTTAGACCAAAGACATTTGAATATTATTTTTTACTTATTTTCTGCCAAGGATATCAATTTTTGACTCTTTTGAAACATATAACATGATTTTTTTTGAAATAACCACACACCTATAGTTGTGCATCATCGAAGAAGGTAATTTAGTATCGTTTCCCATCTGTTATATTGAACCACTGTTATTCCCTATATATTTTTATAAACCATCTCATTAATTCAATTATTGTGTGTCTTTCCATCTGAATTAAATAACACATTATGTTTCCTACCTAAGATAAAAACCTAAAATATAACATACTCTACTCGATCTATCATACGTGATGCATTAAAATACATGATTGGTAAAACAATCCAATGTGCCTCAAACAAATTTCCATAAATTCATTATTCAATAAGTTATTATTGTAACATGAATGATACATTCTGGAACTCTGATTTGGTATAAAGTTACATTCATTAGGAAATAGTACACTACCATAGATCCTTGTGGGATTTTCCACACAACATTTTCAAAGATAGTATAAAATATTATATCATGATGATTAAAATAATATGATTCATTTATAAATATAGAATGTTTTATAAATTTTTAAAATGAAAGATATTTTTATTCTTATTTTAAATTTTCAGACCAACATTTCTAATGACATAAAATTCCTCTCTGTCGACAAGTTAAACCTTTCTATGTATTATAATAAATATTTACCCATACTATTATTTTAGAAATTGAATAAAATAATTATTTGGAATAAAGGATCCATGGTTCCAAAAATCTTACAACACTTGGGATAAAAATTTCAATCTCAATCTAGCTACAATGTTTGCAGATGAAACAAAATTGTGATTTCTAGAATCAACATGCCACTCTTGAAGGAACTTATATAAATTCGATTTCGTCTCATAGTTTCAAAAAACAGAGTCTGTGAGACCAAAAAACAATTCATGAATCATATATTTTCATCTTTATACTATTTTTGATGACTTATCTAGGTAGAAAATTCCCTAGCATCTATACTAAACACACTTTTAGTGGAACCTAAAACCCCCTTCATCCAAATCTATTCTATTATGGTTATATTATGGATATCCTTGATGACTAAGCAATTTTTTCTATAATTACTCAATGTTGTAAACACCAGGTACCATTATTTTAGATGTAATGATAGAGGAATGAAGGTTCTCACACAATCATAAAACATCACCCCAAGAGACTCTAGTTGACACTGGATCATGTTGAACTCATTGAAAAGATTAATCACTAAATTTACATATTAATATATCATATCAAAAATTTACACAACATGCACACTATGTTCATTTTGGGAAGATTATCATACATTTTTGTACTCATGTAAATAAACTCTATATTTTTCTTCACATCCCTGATGATGAAATCCAAGTTCTGGGCCAAAATCATATGTATTTAAACTAGTTCATTCTAGTCAAGTATTTATCATCAATTTTTTTAACATCGCTTCCAACTTTACCTCAGTAAATGACATATAAAATCCATTCTAATATATATAAGTCATTCTATATATCATTTAGAAAAAAATTCTATCCTTTGACCACATATAAGCTCACTTTACCCTATTGCAATCCCATAATCTCAAATATAAATTTCTAACTGAATCAAAATATGGAAAATTAAATACAACTCACCCATTCTAGATGGATTTGTCAGAGCTATCCATTAAAACTCTATAACATTCTCTTGTTGGGACCACTAACACCTTGATATGGGATGGTTAATCCGGATGTCAATTTTTTTAAAAGCAAATAATCATTTTCCCACATTGGTAGGAACTTGATATACTGATCTAACGGAATTGTGTAGTAATTAAAAATTCACATGTTGAGAGAGAACACATCAATTTTACCTAGTTCACCACTAAAGAATAGTCTATAGAGAATAAGACAACAATTTTTTGGTCATACCATAACACACTAATCTTCACTCATTGTGGAATAGATAATCTCAGACATAGTCACTCTATATAAGTAATACTTCCTTTATAAGATTTTAAAAATAGTAAACTACCTCCATCAGAACACTTTTGTCGACTCCCCCTTTACTCACTACTTTAGGTGATTCCTTACTCGATTTAATTACTCAAAGATCTCTTTAGTATATTGGTATAAAATTATTCTTCCACGATCAACATGAGACACTTCTTGAACTATACTATAGAATTTATGCTCGTAGATTCACGGATCAAACACGCCACATATTCAAATCCAGGTAGTCATGTAACTCAAACAATTTTAGGAAACACCTTTAAATACATGAAACATTTGTTATTTTCATGAAATATATATTTCTTAAAACCCTTATATTTAATGAAACCCGACCATGAGTTTTACTTAGTCTAGATATACTCAAGTTACACTCTATGTAGAAACTTTTATTGCATGAAACACTTTGAGTGCAACAATTTTTCACAAAAAAGATACCCAATCTTCATTGGAATTTTTTATTTTGAATCGGGGTATACACATATTTATATACATTTTCAAACTTTCACACAAGTTTCTCACACACCTACCACTTTTCACCCAACATTCCCCCAAGCACGGAAGTCGATATTCTGATGTCGTATATAAAACTCAACTTCCATTTATGCATCCCACTTCATCATTATTTTATAGGTAGGAAAACATATTTTTGTGTAACATAAGATCATATTTCATGACATTATAGATCATTCATGAAACTTTTTCCTTTTCTATAGTTTTAAGTGATAGTCTGAAAACTCCACTCACGTGTATGTTTTCGATTCATCATTATTCTTTAGAACAACATCATTTTCCTAAAACGAATTTATTCATCATCTATATATGGGACCCAAAAAATTTAAAATCACTGGTAAATAATTTCACCTTCAACACTAAAACCATATGCACCATAATAACACTTTTTTAGAAAACCCCTATATCAACCCAGTGTGGATTAACAAAAAAACTAGAATATATTTCTGATAATGAAAATCCATGGTTCAAACAATATCCCCCTCTGGGTTTCTTTAGAAATCTGTAGAATATTTTCAAGAAATAACCATCTACTATCAAAATCTAAAACAATATAAATAACTCATCCAAAAAAACAATTCTACTTGATCAAATATCAGTATAGGAAAATAGTTGTAAATAGGGAATGGGGTTCTCATTCTTTGGAGTTCTTAAATAAAACTGATCTAATCTTTGAGAAATAAGAAATAATTCTTCATAAAACCAAATACTCATTATTTCATAGAATCATTGGATACTATTTTTCAAAATCCTAAACTTGTCAATCCATTATATCATTTAATTTATCCATTCTCCCCCTTTATCAATAAACCCAATGAACCAATGTTTTTTCTTTTATGGATCAAAATGTATTCCCTGGAAGTATATCTCTTCCGTAATCCAATATCACTTTTACATAGAGACATAAATATTTAACATTAATGGGGAGAGGGGACCATAAATAAACACCTCATGCATTGGGAGGTGGCTTAACAATGAGGTAAAACTGATGATTCTAAAACACATGTGCTACTAATGGATTTGTTATAATGTATTCCACTTGGTCTTTAATTATAAAAATATCTATTTTAATGACACGTTGTTAAATTTTCCCATGATGAAGTGATAAGTCATCTAAATATTTTTTATGAATGTTTTGAACTGGATTATTTATATGATCTATCATGCTCTTTTTGTCAAATAGAAACACCATTGGACATTTCACCACATAACCAATACTATTTAGTGGTTTCTTCTTCCACAATAAATGATTGGAAGAATTTGTGGCAGAGATATACTATTCTTCATCAGTAATTAGAAAAGTGATTTCAACTTTCTAGCTAAACTATCACCAGAATTTTTTCCCACTGAAAAATACACCCCCACTAGTGGACATTCTATCCACCCCATATCTAACATAGTTGGTATGAAAAAAAATTGGTTTTAATTTATTATATCTTCCTACGATAAATTATAATCAAAAATTTATTTGTACCTTGAATGTACCTCATGATTATTGTAACTACTATCAAATGCCCTTCCTTAGGTTCACATTTATAATGGGCCACTAAGCATATTGGAAAGATGATATTTGGACATATTATAGTCAGGTATAAAAATTTTAAAAGGTTTCTCCTACACAAGGTGAGATCCACATATGTCCCATCTTTCGGCATTTCTTGTTTTCCCCAAATTGAAATAGGGGTTATCATTGGTTTGGAGTTAGGCATGTGGAATTTTTCTAAATGATATTTGGAGTGTTTTTCTTGAAAAATGATGGTACAATCTTTCTTTTGAACCACATTAAGCCCCAAAATTTATGTGAGTTCACCAATCATTGAAATATAAATTTTTAATTTTATGGTATTATAAAATTATTCCATTTATTGAAGCCTTCTTTTTCAAAATATCATATCATATATATTCAAAAGTACCATAAATGGATCTTTCATTTAATTATTCTTATGGAGATTATGATCCAAACATCCTTTGTTTAATTAAAGATTCTTTAGATAAGTATATAGATGATGATAACAATCTTGTGGTGCCTTTATTTTAGCATACAGTGCCCCCTTTAAACTAAAAACATTTTTTTCATCATTTCCAATCAGAAATCCCCATGGTTTCTCAATGTATACATATTTTTTATAACTTCTTTTATAAATTATCTTTTGACATCCATTTGAAAAAAAATTATCCTATTTTTATTTAAATAGAAAGGAAAATACTAACCGACTCCAGACTTTCAACTAGAGAAAACATTTCTTCAACATCAATACCTTTAAACTATGCATAGACTTTAAAAACTAAGATTTCCTTGTTTCTGATCACATTTCCATGTTCCTAAAATTTGTTTTTAAAGATCCACATTATACTAATCAAATTTTAATTTTTAGGTCTCTTAAAAAGATCCCATGTCTGGTTCTTTTCAAATGGATATATTTTTTAATTTATTGAAATGACACATGATTCATCCTTCATTTCTTCTTCAAATGTGGTTGGTTACAAAATATATAAAAAAATTATTCATTATTTATTCTCCTTGTCTGTGTGGGTGTAGTCTAGTCCCCAATGATGTGGGATTGATCAATTTATTATCTTCCATTTATCGTGTATAGTTCTAATGATGTTTCTTTAGCAATGGTTTCCTCTACTTATTTTTCTTCCAAATCATCATTATTTTGTGAGCCCTAAATGTTCTTCAAGAATTCAACTATATCCATATTTGAATATATCACTTTTCCACATTCTTCTTTTTCTTCGATCATATTAGCATATGAGATCCTATAGGTATTTATGGTTTTATATTTAATGATATTGGTATCATTGTTTTCCAAAATTCATCCATGATGATTATTGAAAAAAAATTAAGCTTTACTCATCATTGAATATCCTCAGAATACTCCTCATCTATAGAATCACGATACATTCCTTGATTTCATTATTTGTTTGGGATGAAACGTTTATGTCCAAAACATGAAGCTAAATTAGAGAGGGATTCCTTTTATATGAAAACTAATATGGTTTCTTGTTTTCTCCCATAAAAATCCTTGTTCAACTTTGAGTGTACACTGCTACTTAAATAACCTATTTCCAGTGATGATGAGAAATATGACTCTCAATCAGCATAGTTGTAGCCATATTGTTCACCTATAGATTTATATGTTCAACAACTCTATTTTCTATGGTTTTATCACAAAAACCACATAATTATTTATTCCATGTGGTTAACGGTAATTTTCAAATTCAATGGATTTTTATTCTACACCATTTTCAAATCATATAACTTTGGTTGTGCAGGAAATATCATTTTGAGTTATTCAATGATAATTATTATTCAATTAAGTACTTGTTGTTTTCTATGTTTAATAATTAAAAAGTAAATTCTACAATAGTCATTAACAAGAAGAATAATTTTTCTCTATAAATATGTTTCATCCACATTTATTGGACCCCATACACCTCTTGGGATGAGTTGAATAAGATTTGATACCCGCTTTTTCTTCGGATGATATAAATACCCGACCATATTTCCTTATACAAAATCCCCACATGTATTATCTTATTCATGAAAAATATTTGTAATATCGACAACTATATTCATATTAACTATTTTTCCATACTCTATTGATAAATATGACCCAAACTTCGATGCCACATTTTTTTATTCAACTATTAAGTAACAGATGTTTTATTTACTATCAACCTGGTATATGTTCTCATCTATTGTATATCTTTTCATGAGTGAGTTACCGGTTATTCCATTTATAGTGTTCCCATTTTGATTAAATGTCATAGTTATTCTCAAGTCCTAGAGTTGATACAAAATCAGAAGATTGTGATTCAAAACGTCCATAAATAGGGCTTTAGTTTTCCTAAGTTCATTATTTTCTAGTTCAGTACATCCACTTACTTTGATATTTAGAGCACTATAATTACTGGACCTCACTCTTCCAACAATACATTTCTTAAAATTCTTCAACAAAGCTAAATTTTTGTTATATTGGATGACCACTAACTATCATAAAATCTATGTTTTATTGTTATTTGTAGCTTTGACAGTTATTTATCGTGCTTGGATTTATTTATTTTCATCTTTTAATTACATGAGATATTTAATTCTATGTAGTCTAAAGATAGAATTTACAATATATTTTTCATATGCATGAGTTCATCATAATAGAACTATTATTCTGGATGATACTACCAATTTCCTAGTTAAAATCCATCGGGTTGGCGGGTGTTGAATTTTCTATGGGTTCTATATGTAATATTCACACCTTTCCTCTTCTGACAATAAATAGATTTATGGCCATAGTTATAATAGTGAAATAAAAATGCATAAAAACTATTTCCCATATATGGTGAAGGATACGGTCTCATTCTCCTTTGTTTTATTCCAACCTCTTCCCCAATTAGATTTCTCCTTACCGACTCATATTATAACTTTGTATGGCCTAGAAAGCAAAAAAATTGACATTTATAAGAGGAAATATCTTCTCACACTCATTCCTCCTCATATACCCTTATTTTCTAAAAGTATATGATCATAGATAATATCTGGATACTTGAGGATAATTTAGATCCCTATTTTCTATTTTATTTCAATCTTTCTTTGAAAGGAAATCATGTGCATTTGTGATATGTTAAACTCTATGTATAACTTTAGTTTGAATCATCTAGTTTTCATCATTTGATGTTTTAGAAACATAACTAATTCCACATTTTCCCATACATGTGGATCTATGATAATTTGATGCCTTATCTACTCCATCAGAACCACATTTATCTCTTTAAAGAATTTCTACAGCAAGACTCTTCCAAGCGGTAATATTTTCTTTGTTTCACTCGATTTTGATTTAGTTTATAGTATAATCATTAGAGTAATAACATCTTCTTAATTTCCCTTTATCATCTTGGTCATCTACACATGTTTTGATGCAAGGCCATTGATTAATTTTCTTAATCTTCAATTCATAGATTAAATTCCACAACTTCTTCCCTGATTTCAAGAGTTATTACACTTTATTCTTCTCATGCATCTAGTCAATCAATTTATACTTCAATATGATCGATATATGCTGATGAATCATCCATGATGACTATTATCTTTCTATTTCACTAGTTGAATGTAAATATCATCAAGAGCATCATCAAACTCCACCATGAGATCAACTACACCAATAAACTGATTACCTTTATCTTTTGAATATTCTCCCTTTTTAATAGTATCCATAATGTATTATTGGGTTTTAGATTTAAACTCTGGTTCTTTATCCTCCAAAAATTAATTTTCATCTTTTTATTATTTGAAAATAAAACTATTTTAATGTAAATGTTTTCAGAATTTGATGTATCCTTTTTGGTGAAACCTTTTTTGAGGCTTATGCACGATTCTTACTTAAAAATCGTTTTCATAGAACCTTCTTTTGCACCCAGAGGAAATGTTCTAAACTCAACTACATTTAAAAAAATTCTAGTGGAATCTTTCCTTCAAATCTCCTATTTCAAATCTACGATTTCCAAGAAAAAAGTGAAATAATTTTATCTTCCTAATTAGCTTCATTAAAATTATCTATGGAAATATAAATTTTTTCAATGGAATTGAGTTCAATTTAGTTGATTACCCAAGTTGTTTCAATATATATAATGATACTCATTTCATAATCCACTAAACATCTTAATAGGCCATCAATAGAATGATTATATAGATCTATTTCCTCAAGGGCTGAAACCTTTAGATTGTAAAAATGTGGAATCATTCTTAATATTTTCTTCAAAATGTAAATATCATTAATTTCTTCACAAAGTGCTATAATTTCTCCAAAAATAGTAGTAATTTTATTTAAAAATCTATCCATATTTTTACCCTGATGTATTTTCATGTCATATAACCTATTGTGAAAAAATTATCGATTTGAATCCTTCACTTTGTTATCCCCTTCATATATATTTTCTTATTTTCTTCCACATAGACTTGGATGAAGTTAAAATAATCACATTAAAATAAATTTGATTAGATAAATCTATAGAAAGAGCATTTTGTGTGTTAGAATCTGCAAAAATCATTTCCCTATTTATTTTAGTCATAGATACTCATACAGAATCAGTGAACTGAATCTCCTAGGAAGTAAAAAACATCCATACTAAGGGTTATCAGATGATGTATCATCCTATTATTTCATATCTGGATGATTAATCCATCAATGGGGTGGAATCCCTTAACTTTTACTATATTCTTTGAGAAAAAATATGACAGACTTAACTCCAACAACAAGTACCCTCTTATACAACTTGTAAGAACCCATAACACACTGAGAGGGGATGGGTGAAGAAGGGTGTCAAATTATTCTTTCAAAGAAAATGACCTTGATAAAATTTTATTAGGAACTTGTTAAACCTATCTGATGGAATCATGGAGTAATTAAACATTCACATGTATAGAGGCAACACAGTAGTTTTACATGGTTCACCACTAAGGGACAGTCTAAGGATCATACACTGACAGTGTGTCTATTGTATGAAAATCCACGGATCTGGACTAATAAAGTAATAAATAAGCTAATATGCATTCACTCTATGTGAGGAACACTGCCTTTATAAGATATTAAGTTTATCACACTTCCTCTTTCAGAATAGTTATGTCAAATATCACTTTATCACGGCTTTGGGTGAAGTCTTAATCAGTTCAATGACTTAATATTCACTATAGTATATTTTCATATAATTTTTTCACATGATTATCATGAGACTCTTATTTCATCATATTCCTAAATTTAATCACTTGAAATAACATATCAAACTAGCCAGATATTTTAAACCTTATAGTCACACAAATCAAATACTTGTTTGCAACTCTTGAATGTGCACAAGAATTTTGGTATTGTAACACAATATAACTTTCATTCGTGCCTTATCTTTCATATAACCCAAAAAGGAGATTCACTTGTTCTTTATTAACTCAAGGATCAATCTACACACAATATTTACTCTGTGTAACTTTTCTCAGCAAAAACTTTTTCCTGTGACAGTGATACCAAATAATATTTGGAAACCGTTGTTCTTTTTAATAGGGTTAGCCTATTATTTATAGATGTTTTAAACCTTGAACACATGTTTCTAACTATCCTACCAAATTGCATTCAACATTTACCCTGGTGAAGAAGATCCCAGTTTGACATCATATTTCACATGAAACTCCCTTTCATGCCACCCGCTTCATCTGTAATTTTTATATATGTGAAAAACATTCAATTTCACACGAGTTAATCATTAAAACCATTTTATATAGTGCAGGAAACACTTTCATTTTCCATAATTTGAAGTGATAGTCTGAAAACTTCACTTGGAGGGAATTTCTTTATTCAACTTCACTATTTTGAGAAACATTATTTTCCTAAAGAAAATTTATTCATCCTCTAAATTTGTGACCCAAAAATTTGGGCAACACTAGTAGAAAACACCACGACCAATACTGAAGCCATCTAAACAATAATAACTCTTTTGTTAAACTACATGATCAAACCAGTGTGGATTAACAATAAAGAAGAACTAGAATCCATTTTCAGTGATGAAAAACCATTGTTCCAATAGCTCTGGTTAAATTATTCCACTATATATAGTTTTTCTAGATTGACCCATCCATATAAATATAAAATGAGGAGAATATATACTTAAAGGTCCATAAAAACTAAAAAATATGGATAAGTATATCAATAACTAAGTGTATATGAAAAAAAACTGCATAACTCAACCAAACACATTACAAAACATATTAGACACTCACAATAGAAAAACCAAACAAAAACAATTTATAATAAAAATAGAACATTATAAAAATGATGAATGGGATTTGAAATAGTATTTAAAAACTAGTTGTCCCCATGGAACAAGTCACATAAAATGTAAATTAAAAATTCCAATTTAATGATAGATAACAATGTAGATGAAAATATAATATTAAGTGAGATTCAAAACCATCAATCATAGTAAAAATTACCCCACCACATATTTATAGGATGTCATAGCCACTAACATCGAATATTATCAATTGTGAAAACATTTAAACTTCATATAAAACTAACCACATGAACATAACCATTGGTTTAATGAAATCTCCTCAACCGTTAATTCTAGTGAACAATTAAGGCTTCTATAATTGTCCGCATAAATTCTTAAATAATATCCCTGAAACCATACTCACAGATCTAGTTCCAAAACTGCAATATTTAAATTTCATTATTTGATATTGATAAATGCGATCTAGTTCAATAGATCAAAAAATAAAAAATTGATAAAAATATTGCATCACTTACATACCCAAATAAATTTAACTTTATAGTTACTGATAATTTTGATAAAATATTAAATAATAATTCTCATGACTTCATGTGATCATTTTTCAAGTGATATCTATATTTTATTATTCCACGGTAAGCTTTGAAAACCTCCCATAAAATTCTTCACACATGAATAATTTATAGAAATAATTCATTTAATGTAATTATTCATATCCTATCGAAATGAAATATGAAATAATATTAAAATTAAATTCTCATCAAAGGTAATCATAATACCTAATAATTCAATATCACCCATAAAAATAATATGAGAATAAGATTATTATGACATAATAAATGTGGATGAGCGTAACATAGTAAAATTAATAAACATGAAAATATATATCTTAAATCATAAGTCATGGATTAAATATTTACCATTAGATAAGAGTCATATAATTCTATAATTGTGATATACGTAAAAACAAAACTTGTGTAAATAATCCATTGTAAATCATAGAAATCATTAAAAATAGTTTAGGTACATATAATTTAAAAAAATTATCATGGAATAACCAAACAAGATAATTAAAATATGTCATAATAGTAATAAAAAGATATTAAAGAATTTCACCTCTTATGAGTAACTTATTATCATTTAACTTCATCTATTTACCAAGTCCATTTGTGGTCTATAATGTACCCAACCTTGTTCATATTATAATTTATCTGATTATACTTAGTTTATAACATCACCAAACATCCTTAGTTTATTATGAAACAACACCTCAAAAATCCATATATATTTATAATTAACATATAATTAAAAAACACATATAATCTTTCAATTATCAATATAACTACATGAAAAAGACAACTTTTTCTTTTTAGTGTGATTAAACTGTGGAAAAGAAACAGATTTCCTAAGAATATAATTAAAAAATAATTAACCACATAGAGAAATAATAAGGATTGAATCATTTTTATATAACCCCATTAGGGTGTTGTAAAATAATAGAGAAGACTTTCACAAAGTAAAAAATTCATTTAAAATACCATTTTATAAATTTCATTGAAAATGGTGAAATATGCTTTTATTTTGATAAATATTTAGATAAAAAAATTAATAATATTGAGAAAAATAATTTATTCAAAAAAATTTATAATTATAAATTAAAATTGAAATAAAATAATTGTTATGATTATGATAAAATCCATTCATTTGGTAAATTCTAAAAAAATCCCATCTACTCTTCTAATAGAAACCAAAATATTGTATTTGGAAAATTACAAGAAGATTACTTTTAAACCATTGTTATAAAAGTAAAATAGAGGTTAAAATAACTATATAAAATCATTTATTCATTTAAAGTAACATTATTTAATACATTTTAAGGATCATGGATATGGAAGGGAAACTTTTGTCAAACAAAGAGATAGATAATGTCGATTTTTTATTAAAACATTATTTTGACCTTCTTTATAAACAAATTAAAGGATAATGAAATTAAATAATGTAAAATATAGAAATAAACATATTATATAAAAATATATATGTTTTAAGAAATTATGAATATACAAGTTCTCCCAAAGGAACACTAGATATAAACAATCCAGAAAAGAAGTGATATTGTATCATAAATATTTTACCGCTTTAGTAACATTTGAATAAAAATTAATTGAAATAAGTAATATGATATGTATTTTTATATCCGATTAATTATATGAATAAATATTCCAAAATTCCTTTATGGGTTAGTAAGTACAATATAAAAAGAAATCAACGTTCATGACATTAAATAAGTCATACAAAGATGATATCGAATCAAAGAAAATTCCTATAAAGATCATAAAATTTAAAGTGAAAATTAATAAATTTATTTATTATGTGAATATATATAAATCCCTATAAAAATTCATAAATACATCATAAAAATTTTTAATAAAAAATTAAACATAATCATATCATAATAACTTCAATGAAGTAGTGCTATAACACAATGAAAAGAAATTATGTTAAGGAATCTCTTACCTAGAGTCTAGAATTTCTAGGTCTATATAATAAATAATACATAATAAATTGATATTAATTGTGTATTTGTTTTATTGGTTTTTACATCTTTATTAATTCATCATTAAACAATTTATTTCATTTATTTTAATAAGATATTTAATTACATAATCAGTTATGTCCACATTTGGTGTTTTAAGAATATTGGATTCATAGTTGGAAAATAAATTTTGTAGGTTTATCATGATCAAAATGGGTCATTATTCAATCATACCTCGAATAATAATAATGATATAATTAAAAAAATTCAGAAAACATATTTTTATACACATATACGAAAAAATATTTTGGGAAACAAAATTCATCGGCACGTGAGGATCTTGTCTGCATGTACACATGATCATTGTATTCAGTTTTAATTGGATAGAAAATAAAGAAAAAAATGAAATATTAACTTTATATAATAACTATAATGTTATAAATACCATTTAAATTCATCATATATATCCCCATGACCATTTTTGAGAGGTATTTTTTTTAAACTAAGTACATCACTATCTTTAGACAATAGTCCGTACATACCACGTATAATGATTACTCTTTATAAAATTTGAATAGTATAAGGATAGATGATATATTTTATTTAAAGATTAATTTTTATTTCATGAATATGATATATATATATTGACACGCACACACATTAGATAAATAATAATAACATTCCATGACATGTAGTGATGAGAAACAAACATAATTGGTTCTTGTTGTGGTAGTCTACACGTACCCAAGAACAATGGATTGGTTCCCTATTTTATAGAAAATGATATGAAAATAGTTATATAATTAAAATAATAAATACTATATATATTTTATATAATTATTATATTAATTTTTATTGTATAGTATATAACTAGAGGTATTAGAAGATGATAAATAAAAACTCTTAGTTAAGAAAATTACATTCTATTTAAAGAACATCATTAATAATACACCTTAAGAACATTGGGTTCTCTTTTTATTGAAAAGATATCCTCTAGGAAGTGGGTAGGAATTTGGGGATGTTTTTTGTGAAGATATTGGTTTATATACATGGCTTGATATGTGTGAGAAGAAGAGAAGGGGTGTCATCCCAATATTAGAGTTGACATAGACCCACTTAGAATTACATAAAGTATTAAACTAATATAAATCACTTTTCATGTTAAAGTGGTAAAAAGATATTTAATTATATTAATTTATTTATATGAGTATAAATAATTTCATCTAATAAAATTGATAAATGTTTAGGTGATGTTATAACCCATATCTATTAGTTTTAACCTATCTTAAACCATTTTAATGACTATCATGTTAACATTATTTTTTTACTCCTTATTGGTTAATAAAGATACAATGAATAGTCAAGTGAAATATATATTGAAAATGGTTGATATGTTATACCATATCTGTAATGCCTCGACCCCAGTTAACCAGAGTCGATGCATTATTTTAATATATTAGCAAGATTACAAGGAATCAAGTCCCTAAGGACCGATCAGTTTTGCAGTCTTAGAAAATAGATTACATACATGAACGTTACATTACATTATAAAATGAAAACAACAACAACAAAATTGTCTTCATGGAACACATTCATATCCCTTATACTATCCATGTAGGTCATTCATAATATACTTATTTGAATCCTAGTAAAAATAAAACATTGAAAGGGGTGAGATCAGATGCTAAGTAAGGGTAACAATATATCAGAAACTTTTATAAATAAAAAAACATTTAAGTAAATGTATAAATCTAAATTAAAATCCGTTTAAACATAAACTTAAGCATAATATGGAAAACATAAATAAAATATTTGCATTTACTTATTCACATAGATATTCTACTAGTCGAATAATCACATGTAATATCAATATCTAATTTCATAATGATGGAATGCATAATGTCGGACATCAAAACCACAGAGTCAAGGCCTCGTTCCAAGACTACAAAAAATATTTTTTCAAGGACTGGTGCCAAGACATTAATTTGTTTCATGAGACATAACGATTCATTGAGGAGCTATAGCGGGCTCCACCCATCACTTACTAAGTCCAATGCATTACTCATGTGAAAAGGTTGAAACATAACATAAACATTCATATTAAAACTAGCATAGAAAATGTTAATACATTAACCATAAACCATGAATGGAATAAAAATATCATATCCAGAGAAAAACATATCATAACTCATTCAATACAATATGGAAGATTTTATTATAATAAATCAAACTCAATCAAGAATAATATCCAGTAGGGGATGTTGATATACTTGAAAATGATTAGTAAAACTCTTTGAGTAAAACACCCCTTTTTCATGAAATAATTTAAAAGTCACAAAATTTATAATGAAATACATTTAAAATATATTTTTCAATCAAAATTTCCTATACCACTTTGAAACTATTTAAATGATTTAACATTTTAAAAAATTCATACCAATATAAATAAATCCTTAACACCATTTTGAAAACATGAACATTAATTAGAAAGATTTAGAAGAATAAATATTTAAAACATTTAAAATGATGTTTTAGTTAAAGAGTACATTAAAAATAATCCTTTTGAAAACTCTTTTATGAAACATGGACATGTATAATAAATATATCCCATTAAAACATACACATAAACATTCTCAGATAATAATGAGATTGAGGATTTAACCCTTACCTTGTACTTTTCCTTGTGGATGGTACATCAACCTACTATATAATTATTAAATCATTGTTATTAAATTATACAAGAACCACGTACATAAATACGATATCATATATGATCATCTAATATTCCTTTGTCAATAATATTTTAGTAGTATTATTGTTTTGGGTGTTAAATAATTTTTTTCCTTTATATGTTTTGTTACATAAGTCATGTTTGTTATTTATAGTATGTATTTTTATTCGTATATAGAATGATATAATGTTCTTAAATATTATTTTTAATAATCAAATGAAAATTATTCTTGAATGGTTACGATGGGGAATGAATCTCATCGCGTTCGTGGAGACGGTAATTCATACATACGCACTAACGCTACTTCCATTTCATTTTTTTTATTTTAAAATGAAAGAAGACCAAATAATACAAAGTTATATTATTATTCTTGTATAATATAATATTTTATGTATTTTATGTATGTTCATTAAAACCATCCTTTATACATTCCATGTATGGTATGAACGAGTCATATAACATTGAGGGGATGGTAGTCCGCACTTCCTCAAATGAAATTGACGTATATATACAAAATGAAAAGAATAAAGGTATTATTTAAAAGTTAATTACATAATATTATAGATAAAATAAATATCATATATATAATATATAATTATAGTTCAATCATAATTTCCACCATAAGACGTGGTAGTAGAAAATTGAACAATCACCGTTTCGTGAGGCAGTAGTTTGCCGTCTAGAGAAACATTATGTTATATACCCATTAGATAGAAGTGTTTGTAAGTGTAGTTAAAATAATTATCATAAAAACAACCTTGTATATTTATTATATAGGTTTTGTTATAAAATAAATTAATAAAGAGATTTTAGGGGGTTGGAGAAGTAAAATAAAAGAAAAGAACTTAAGAGGAGATGTTACCTTTAAATTGGGTAACTCCATTCAGCTTAAACCAAAATGCTTCATTGAAGTGACTTATTCCTAAGTTAAGGAATATAAAAGGAATTTATAGATGTAGGGATATTAATTGGGCAGAGGTTGGATGATCCAAGGGGCTTGAGAGGTGTGAGAAATGTGTTAGAGGTGATGGCTTTTTATAAGGGGGAGGAGGGGCTCTTTAGGAATTTTGAAACTATTATTTTATTATATAATTATTATTTTTTATATAGGTCCAAAACTCATTAAAGTCAATTATAATATGAATAATGGTCTAAATGAAATCATCAAATAATAATTGGACTGGTTTTGGATATTGTTTTAATCTTTATATTCTCATTTATTTAAATTACTCTTTAATAATGTAAACACTGTATCATTATTGTGTCATAAATAATTTTATTTATTTGATGTCTAAAAATTATATAACAAATACCATGATGTAGGAAATATTTTTATATTTAATATGAATATTTATTTTCTAAAATATATCTTATTTTACCCCTTGTAAAAATAATTTAACTAAAAGATATATGTTTATGCCATTTTTGTCTTCACTATAAATTAATTAATATAAAGTAACATTATCACTCTCATGTGGCTCCATGGGGTCCCAAAATCTACCCAAGGATGACCATAGTCAAACATGTAGCAATAAATAATAATAGGACACATTTTAGGGTACTTTAATATTATTATAATAATATTTATTTACACTTATTTACCAGATTTACCCTTTAACCATGGTAAATAAAATATTTACTGAAGTAAATGTTCATAATGTCTAAAAATAAAAGTTACCTATTTACACAACTTGGACCGCATGATTCTAAATATGGAATCCATTTTTCCAAATTAAAAACATTTAAGTGGATGAAATAAATTTAAAATAAATTCTTGATGTCAAAACAAAAAGCGTGTTTTTTAAAAATAATAATTATCAAAAGATTGACACTTGTTTATGTCCAGTTTAAATGTGAAAATTCATCCAATGACCTAAATTATATTAAATGATAATAATGAAATCTAATTATACTTATAAACCACTCAAATTTATAATTTAACACTATAATATATTTCAATTTAAAAAGTCCTTTTTATTTAAAATTTAGTATTTTTCACTATTCATCAAAATATTAATGTTATCAGAAAAGTTCCAAAAATGTATCCAAACTAAATTTTTATATCCTGGTTCTAAATAATAATTTAATTTAATTAAATTTAATATATAAAATTTCCAAATATTGGTTTTAAAAAAGGTTCTCCATTAAAAGGCGTTAAAATTGCATTTTTTGAAAAATACTTCTTTTATCTGAAAAAATGAATTTATTATTATATTATATCTAAGAAACACGTAATATGAATTCTAAAATTATATGGAGTATATAAAATTTAAAATTAAGTTAAAACTATTCATAACCGCTTTTTGAACGGCTAGTTTGGTAAGTCGTTGTGTGCTCGAACTCGGTGTTGTATGTAATCCAAGTTATAGAATTTCTTTGAAGAGATAATGTAATATGAAATATTGGGGTGTTAAAATATCCAGTTGAAATTATTAAATATAATATTTTTATGAATTGATAATCATCTAATATAATTTTAATTAATATAAAATACAAATAATTATTTCAAGACTAATCGTAGGATTTGAAATTAAAAAATATCAATATAGTAATTCAATTACAATAAGAATTTTTAAAACATAACTAATAAATTATATAAATATATAATTCTTTGAACTCAATAAATTTCCAAAAAAACAGGCCTTTTTAAATTCTTTAAATCATTTACAATATTTTTATATTGCATGCATGAGCATTGTGTCTGCGTTGCATACACATTTAAAGTAATTATTTATAAAAACTAAAAATAAATTAACAAATAAAAATAAATTTAATAATATTAAAAATAGAATATTTTAACTATATATAACATATATTTAACTTTTTCAAAAATTCTAATAGATATTAATAAAAGGAGGCATGTTAGATTTTTTGTTTTCATAAATTAATATAAAAATATTTATCAAAGAAAAAAGTAACAAAATTCCATATTTTAGATTGTATTAAGGATTTAGTTCAATTAAACTCATCCAATGAAATATAATCATGTGTATGAATTATTTTAAGACTTAATCCATAGTTGTAACCCTGTTCTCCTCACTTTACCCTTACCGTGGGGACACTAGTTTTTCCTATATTACTATTCAATATAATGAAAAAGAATGTTGAAATTTTCTAAAAATTCAGACATTATGATTCCAAATATGAATTTTTTTATCAAATACAAACTCTATGAATGGAATAAATTACGTTCAAAATATTCCTTCAAAACATGACAAAAAATGTTTTCCAAAAAATTTCATTTTTATGTATAAAAATATTTTATACCAAATTTAAGCATTATGTTGATTCAAAGGGCATTAATTGAAATATTTTTAATCATAAAAACCCCATTATTTATTAAAATAAATTAAGAGTTATAATTTTTAAATAATTTAATGAAAAAATAGTTTTACCAAATATCATTATATTTTCACTATTGACTGAATAATTAATATTTTTTGAAAAATAAAAAATTTCCACTTTATAAATTAATTTATATATTTAAGAAAAAAATAGTGTCCCTTTTATGAAATAAAATTTTAAAAAAGGAACAAATTAATTGTAATTTTCACTTATAAAAAATAAAAAAAAATCATTTTTTTAAAATGTATTCTTAAGTATAAAATGACTTTACCAAAAATTATACTTTTATCTACATTGAATTGATTAATATATTTTTTGAGTATAACCTTCATATATATATTTTATAATGAATTTAATTTTATTTATATCATTTAATTTGATGGATATGATATTATGATCATATTCAAATAGAATTATTTCATACTCTGTTTAATCATAGTGTTACATGTCATATAAAACCCAAGAATACCATGATTTATTTTAAATTAAATGTTATTATTTAGAGACAAGGCACTGAGACGATGTTTGATTTCGAGACTTGGTGTACCAGTAATGGTCCACCGAAAAATGTTATGTTTTTAGATAACACTCGTGAGTGTTTTTTTCTAAAAAAGTAGAATAATCTCAAATGGTTACCCAGATCAGAAATCTGAGTGCACCATTGTGTTTAAGAAGGCAGTTTTACCCTAGGTGCAACTTATGATTAGTCGGCGCGTGACTCAAGTGTGAAAACCCAAAAATGGAATAATCCTAAAAAAAATATTAAATAAAATTATTTTATTTTTCAATTCCTTATAACTCACGAACAGTTAATTAGATAGAAAATCTGAGACCATTGTTGACCTCTTAAGGGTATTCTTTCTTTAAGAAAATCATATCATTGGATGGCGCGGTCAACAGTAGAATGTAGTTTTTGGTCTTAAATAAAATAAATGAATAAAGTTGTTTTATTTTTAAATCATTATAAGTCATCAATGGTAACTCATATTGGAAATCCAAGAGTACCATTGAGTTCATGATGGAATGATACCCTTAGGCAGAGCGTAACATCGGTCAGCATGGCCTGGCTGTAAAAGTTGGTTTTTGGGATCTAACCAAAAATAAAATAATTAAAATAAATGTTATTTTATTTTCGAATCCTTATAACTAACAAATGTTAATTCAAATAAAAAATCTGAGACAAATGATGAGTTCATAATGAGTCTTTCTTCTTAAGGGGGACTTAACCTTGACCAGCACGAGTTGAGGGAAAATGTTAATTTTTGAACTATTTTAAATTTTATTTAAATAAATGTCTGAGCAGGGTTTTCTATCATTTGAATCGGTTCCTAGATCAAAAATCTAAGGGCACTGTTGAACTCATAACATTGGTATTCGCCTAGAAAATATTTAACATTTACTGATGTGGGGAGATTGGGAAAGTTAAGTTTTTTGTCTTTTTAAGAAAAAGTTATAATAAAATATAGTGTATGTTTTATTATATTTATGTACTTTTGAAAATATTGCATAAAAATGGAGTGTCACACAATGAAACTGAAATTTTGTTTCATTAATTAAACAGTGTAACATCTTTGTAACGCAGTGTAATAGAAAACAATGAGTCACAATTATCCACTTAATGGCATTGCAAGGATCCATGGTTAGAGGGTAGGATGCTGGATATTTATATGAAGCCTTGAAGAACTCGTTGGTGAATGACCAAAGAAGGCGGGATCAATTAATGGGATTTAACTGGACATCGGTAGTTGACGATCGACAAATTCTGGTGGAATTTGGATTGACTTGGCGACCCAACTTCAATCTATGCCTTCAAGTGATCCAAACACCATGTAGGGGTTCTTATTTGTATTATATATTCCCTCACCCATGGCTTTAAATAAAAAAACACGGATTGACTCATGAATAGGTCGACCCACGGTTGTATCATTCTTCTAGGATGATTTTGTTTTTTTCTTTATCCTTCTAATGATAGCGAATCAAGGATGTGATGAAAAACAGTCGGAAATCATTCCCTGAGTTGGTTTAATGTGGTACTTCCCTTTTTATCATTGAATCTTCTTCGTTACCTATGGGGATATGAATGAACGGTCATCGTACATTCAACTTGTCTAATAATGATTCAATATCACAGATCGTAGACGAACATAGCACGAAGGTGGTCTAATGATGATGATGGTAGGTAGATCGAAGAATCCCATGAGATACCATAAATCAAGCACTTTTCCAGAGGAAGGGATCCCAATAGATTTTTGATCCCCTATAATTGAATAAATAAATGAAAGGATCATAGGTCTCTATTTTTTCAAATAACTGACCAATGGAATGTGTCCAGTGGTCCATAAAACATCCCACTGACGCCTGTGGTGGCACTGACGACGACCGACGGCGGCACGCAGTGGCGATGGTTCGGGAAAACTGCAACATCTTTTATATGGTTGCTCAAGGCGGTGAACCACCATGTTGATCATATGAACATGTCCGGGCCATGGGTGGTAATTCCAGTCTTCTCATGAGGACAGGTTGGATGGGATGTGGTGCCACCCTGGCGCTGCGTGGCCCTAGAGGGGCATGGCAGAGATGCCTCTGGGCTGAAGAAGCTGGCCCACTCTGAAACGGGTTGGGCTTATACTAGCATGTCATACCTTTCTAGGCGGGTCAAGCCTGGCCCATATGGTTTAGTCCATGCCCAATGGGTCAGGTTGTACTCGGGTTAGGTTGGGTCAGTCCGACCGGGTCAGATTGGAATCAGACCCAATCGACCCCCCATTCGCTAAAACACCTGTAACTTTTAAACGGAGATTTTTATTGACAAGGCATCTGCGTTGTTGGGACCCTGAAATGAGATGGTATTTTTAGATACTCTACAATATTTTTTGAAGATGTTTGGGGACAACTTATTGGTTTGAAGAGTTGGATCTCCTGGTATAAGCAGACTTTGGGAAGAATCGGGTGGTTCATATGAAGAGATGCTAGGATGGTTACTCCCCTGAAAACTCAGGTCATGGTTTATCCTTTTCCTTCTACCTAGGTAGATAAGGTACTTCCCCCATTGTAGGAGTGGGTTAGTTTCCTTTGGGTAGCTTACTCTGGGGGTGTTACTCCCCAAAAAGACTAGGGTGTGGGTTCCCAGTGATGCTCTTAAAGGTAGAATAGGTACTCCCCTGTGGGACCAGGGAGTGGTTCCTCTATCCATATTGTCGATACACCCCTATTGGACTAGGCTGTGGGTCCTCCACATATGATTCACATAGAGTCAGTACTCTCCTACTGGGTAGGGTGTAGGTCCTCTATGATAGGAGTCAGTACTCCCCTTCAGTTTCAGGGCGTGCTTCCTCCACACGTGATCGAATAGATTTGGTACTCCCCTACATAGTTAGGTATGGGTCATCTATTATAGGATTAGGTACTACCATATCATGACAGGGTGTTGTTCCTCCACACATGAACTATCTAAGTAAGTACTCCCCTATCGTATAAGGGTACGGGTCCTCTACTAACTGAGTAGTACTCCACTATTGGGTTTGGAGTAGGTCATCAATTGGGGATTAGAGATCCCTCATCTATTAGACATAGTATCGAGGAGTTGGCCCAACCACTTGACGAAAATTATTCATGGATATAAGCTAGTTCGACCTCAATAGACTGAGGTGTGGGCCACTCCTTATAGGATAGATAGAGGTTTCACGATATGGTTCTGAGTAGGGCTCCCTATTTCATGTACATTTGTGAGGATAGGCCTCTCCACTTGGGGTTCCTTGGTCTTGTGTTAGGAACAACATATCGATGAGTGAACCTATTGTGTCATACACTAAAGAGGGATCTAGAATATTGTTCTTGATGGAGCACGTTCTCCCAGACATACCATTTGGAATGGTTGAGTTGTTCTCGATGGAGTGTGCCTCTGAGACGGGTGCCATCGAAGATAGATGATCTCATGGAGTGTGATCGCCTGGTTTAATGTGTTTCCTCTCAAACCTATGATAAGAATCATGATAATGGATATTATGTTGGAACCTTATGATTTTTAGTGTCTGAAATGAGTATATCAGGATTTTATTGGTATATGTGTGGGGAAATAAATGTGTTGAGATAACTATGTATTTCCTTGTGTCTTTTCCTTGTGATTTACCTATGTGGTTTTGGGGTGTCTTGCTGTGTATTGTTTTACTCACCTCTGCATGTTATTTTCCTGCATCTGTCATGACTTGTGCAGATGACCAAAACTTTAACAGATTCCATTGAGCACCAGGACCTGGTGGTGTTCAGTGAGAACAGACAGATGAATCATACTCCTACAGCATCAGGTAACTACCCTCCACCTACCCTAGAGTTAGGGTTCTTAGAAGACGATTATCAGAAACTTGGAGTTTTTACTTTTGTACTATTCTTTTCATTGGTGGGCCTATATACTAGACCATATTTCCACCTTTTACTTTACATCCTATTATACTCTGGTTGTGTTGTGATTAGTGGGTTTCATGCATAGATTCATTGTCCTTTACTTTCAATTATATTTTGCTTCATGTTATGTGTGTGTGTGTGTGTGTATAGGTACATATCCAAATGCCTCCCATTTGTGGGATATTCCTACTCGGTGCTAGTTGTTAACCCCAAGCCTATCAGAGGAAGGATTGGGGTATTTACAGAAGAGGCCCCAGGGGACGCGTCATGACATTTCATATACAATATTGATCATAGTATTCATTTAAAACCATAGAGTGATGTATTATCCCACATTAAATAATTTATTCCTCATAATTTGACCTAATGATTTATATTTCAATGGTTAAAAATTTAAGTATCCCATTTTTTTGATAACCGGTATTGTGAAAACGGTTAATGATAAATTCATTTAAAAAAGAGGGAAAAATTTGAATGATATCTTGAATAATGCATAACCAGGTTTCCAAATAGCAGAAAATTAGCGTAATGTCATAATATGGATATGGAGGATAAATGTAATTTAAAAATAATTTTGGGTGTTAATATAGAATGTGATAACAAGAATTTTAATGAAAAAATGTCCTATATTAAAAAATAATTAACTAAGACCGCCAATTCATCAAAAATGATTTTAAAAATACAACATTTTTTTAATTTATAATGTATAATTTTATTAAAGAGACTATGAATATTCGAAAATATACTTATTTTATTTTATTAAAATATTTAAACTAATTTCCATCATTTAGTTATAAGTTTTAACAAATTTTCACCACTATATCATCCCATAATCTATGATGTGAGTGTCCACAATGAATAATTATTATTCCAAAATAATTAACTACTAATGGATCATATGATATTAAAAAGGAAACAGAAGATAATCCTATAGTATGTACTAAATCCAATATGGTTAGAAAATGGTAAGATAATACACAATATCAAAATACCATTATATAAATAAATAATACATTTACTTAAAAATTTCACAATATCACCAAAGGCTCAACATAGATTATTCCAAAAAAATAACCCTATATCCAAAATATTCTCCATAACCACAACATTAAATAATGATTTTACATAAATGAATTAATCATATATTTTATATTATATCCCCAAAAATATAATAGATTTATTTCAAAATATTATTCCAGGTTAAACATAAGTGTACCATGTCCCTCAACCGAATAAAAAATATCAAAAAATATCATTTATCACCTCAAAATACAGTCACTTAAAACCTCAATAGGGGGGTGTCTATGAATTTTAACATATGATATACCTTATACATATAAACCCATGATAATATCCATAACACTTAAATTAACCTCACATGAAAAAATCTTAATCTCCAAATTTATCTAAATCCCACTCGGATACCAGCTATAATAGCCCCAAACACACAATCTAGAATCTAATTATAATAACATAACATTTCTATTTTTGGATTAGATATTGATAATTGAGACCCAATTTTAGTAATAAATAACAAAAAAAATAACCATAAATATTAGATCAGCAATATAACCATGTTTTTTTAGGTTTAGGTTTTTATAGAAGCAATAAAAACTATTACATAAAAATAATCATGTCTTCAAGTTATCCTTTTTACTACTATAACAAATTTTTTAAAAAAAATAGTTTTCAACATATCCCATTAAATTATTAACACATGAAACCGTTTTATAAATAATTTAATTAATTTCATAATATATATTCTTGGTAAATGAAAAGAACAATAAGTGTTTTCACGACCCCTCCCCCCAAAGAGTACCTCACCTTAGTTGAAAATGAGATAACGGAGACAGTGACAGCCCAATTGTTTCCTCTAGTAGACCCGAGGTTATAGAATTTATTTGAGGGTATAATTATCATATAGTGGGAGAAATTTCCTCTATTAAAACATGTGGTAGTGAGATATAATATTGATAAACCAATCAAAACATTCTAATAATTACATAGACATGAAATCCTAAGTAAAAACATGCAATGTCATATAGTACTAAAACAACTAAACGGAAAAATACAAGTACGAAAGGGTAAAAACTATAGTGACCATGAATCCCAAATAGATTATTCAAAACCATGAGCCAATAAGTTATAGAATGATCTAGATCCATCTCAAAATAATATGAAAAAAATTTAAAAATATTTATAGTTAGAATAACATTATAATTCATAGGATCCTCCCTGAAGCCTCTCATGAAAAAAGATTAATAAATCATACTAAAGCACCATGAAAATATATGAAACTAAATCTCCACCTAAAAAAGTTCTATATTAATTTCCCATAATCACCATGACCACCTATCAAAAAGATAATAATTATAAGTGATCATATAATATAATAACAACAACTAGGATACCCAACTACCACTTCCCCACATGTTTGTCAAACTGTCCTAATATCGCACATCTTGAGACATCTCTCTACAAAATAATCATTCTCTAAGGACTCCTATTAATGGAATCCCAACATTCACATCTTTTTCCACATTATCACATCATTCTATCTACTATCCATATATATTAAAAAATTATTTTCTAGGTTCCACCATAGCCCATGTGACATGTATCATGTATAATGTAGTATATCTCAAGCCATTACAACTAATACACATCATACCAATAATAATACTTTGGATACTATATTTTGGAATACATGTGTGTGAATAAACATAACCCATCATATCCCTCTCCACAAATAACTGGGGAAACTAACCTTCATTCATACCAGTACAAGTAACTACCAACAGAAGAGAGTGGGGCTAGAGGGGGTAGTCATCCATACATCAACCCACTGAAATATTTAGGAAAACGACCTCCCAGAGTCCATTGGGTGTCAGTCACCCTAACCAACATGGGTGGGGAAATGTAATAAATCCAAAAATATACAAGGTATAATATATCTCACAATAACATAATGGGCATAACCTATGTTTATACTTAACTACAGCTAATGTCACTCCGACTCTCAACTAACATTGCGGAGACAAGCTATTCTTTAAACACATCAGTATTTAAATATATTCATTAAATTATGAATTATAAAACAAAAAATTAATTTAATTTAATTATTTATTTATTCATTAATTAACCAAAATTATTGTTCTGAATTTAATTACTAAAATAATTAGTGTCAATTCCACGCCCTACGGTCATAATACCAATTGACTCTATGGTTTGTAAATATTAAATTAGTCCATAGTATTCATTACATCATTACCAACCCCATGGGTTATGTATTTTTAAAAGTTTATCAAAATCCTTACATAATCTAGGTAATCTAGTCAAACCATCATAATCTACCACCCAGAGGAAACATACAACCAAACACATCTAACTTCCTCAAGCTAGAAAAAAATGATGATAAAGAGAACAACCTGACTGTCATCCATCAAATTAGTTCATTTCATGAATTCATATCTCTTAATCACAGCAATGGGTGATACTAGTTTCAACCCATCACATCTTTTCTAATGCCATCCCCAACACCCACATGCATATCTGAGTGCATCTGGAAATCACAGTTGTCACATGCTAACACATTATCTGGGCCTCCCCACCCACATCACATCATACATCCCAGGATTATCCAAAACAAGATTAGATCACATTTTGAGAACCTCATAAGAATAGTAGGAAACAAAAAACCATATCCAACAGGAAAATATATGCCCTAAAAAATGGCATCCTTCTTTCACACCTAAATGAGCTCCCACAGCTCCCACTACAAGGAACTCAGCCATCTCAAGTAGAAGGGTAACTCATTCGTTAACTATTTCATTAATAAACAGATAGTACATATTCTACCTTGAATTAACCCATTTATTATTCACTTGTCATAAATATGGAAAAATAAGGCATTAATCTATCAAAAGAAACTAAATCAATTAAATAATAAAATAAACAAGCTACTTATCAAACAATCTAGTTCTAAAAACTACTAGAATTCTAAATTATTGACATTCCATTAATTCTTTTCATCAACAAGAAATAATATTCCAAAAATATTAAACAAATTCCACCAACACATGGAATAATATATTTTATTAAACATGTCACAAAACATAATTTTATTATTATAAAATTATAACACACACTAATTTCATCAAACATGACTCTTTATTATCCATAAATTTAATTATCAATTAATTATATATTTCCATTATTTAACATTTTCCTTCAAGAATTACAAGCTAATTTATAACATGATTTTTTTAACAAAAAAAAGTACTTATAGAAAACATTCTATAAAAAAGAGGCAAATAATTATCATGGTATATAGTAATGACATTGACATGAAATCACTATCAGAATCATTTTTATTATGATTCGTAAATTATTAGGATAATTATATTTCCATACAAGGGGATAAAACAATAAAAATTAAATCTTTCACATGATTAAATAGAATAAAAAATGAATTCCCTTCCTAGAAGAAATAATCCTCATGTGGCTCACTACACCAAAAACATGAGGCATGCACAAGATTAAACTGTTGTTGGAGAACTCAACCCACTTAGAGAGGGGTTAAAAAACACCAAGGGAATGGTTATGGAATTTATAGTCTTGATATAATGAAACCAAGAATAGTTCAAGGGATGGAACATCGTTTTTCAAGTAGTCATACACAAGATGACTAGACATTCTAAATTAAAAAAGATTTAAGTCCCTTATTATGGATCTCATTAAACTCCACACGGATGGATACATTTACAACTTTAGTCATCACTGATAATCAATTATATTATTATATTTGATGATAAACCTTTGAAGACCCTATATTTTCACCACCAAAGGGTCTACATGGCAATGTTTATGAAGTTGGTAGAGATATCCACGTAGGCAATTTCACGTAGCCAAAATCACTACAGAGCCAATAGACCCCCATATCCAAATTTCCACATAGTTGAATCCTCATGTAGCTAATTTACCCATTTAGTTAATTTACCCATGTATACAAAAGAACCATATAGTGAAATCCATATGTAGTCAGAATCTACATATAGTCGAATGAACCATGTAGTAGATTTCTCACATTGGTGATCACTCACATAGACGATCCTCATATAGATGGCCTACACAGATGATCTAGCCTTGTATTTGATTCACATAACCAACCCTCATATACATTTCTCCTATGTATACATTCCATATAGTTATTTCATTCAAGTTTCTGATTCATCTGTGTACCTGATTTCACGTAGTTAATGGCCCCATATAGAGCATTCAAATGGACTTTAGGTGATATCTCACCGAATCTATGAATCACACCTTCAAAATCTGAAATCATTCCTAATTATAGATTATATGCCCAGAAAACTACCAGAATCACTCCATGATTCATCTAAGGTACAAAACCTTTGGAAACATGTAGTGGGGTAGGCTACATGGATTCAGGACCTTATATTAGATACCTCTCAAACAAGTTCCATCCTTAAGAATATAAACACAAACATAGAGTGAAAATGAAAAAGGGGCATCCCACAAAACACCTCATGAGATACACCTAAACAATATCACCGTCACACAAGACCAAGTACATCACTCATAGAAAATAAAAACAAATCCATGCATTAACAAAAACCAGATTTTAAAAACTATCTCAGGAGATATACATCCCAAATGAGACTAAATATAATAAACAGAAACAAGTGGAAACCATCTCATAAACCAGAAAGGTGAAAATCTATAAAACAAATAATGTTAGGATATATGATATAATAAAAAATACAAGGGTTAATGTGTACTCATTTTCGACTCACCTTCCATGGTACTCTACTCCCTAAAACCATTTTGCCTCAAGAAATGAACCAATGGAATAGAATTCCATAGAAAAACCTTATCTTAACCATCCTATATATCCCTAGTTGGCTTCTTGAAGTTTTTATCATCATCAGAATCGATGTTATCCTAATCGATGATATTAGACTCATGATGAAGATAACTATGGGTCCATGACAGATGAAAAACATCATGTATCCGGATCATCTATGGGGGAGGGATATCTAATACATTATAACTCCAACATAATACAACATATCAAAAGTTTCAAAAAACTGAGGATAAAAATTAATCACATGAATTAATATTTCCCCCCATTATAGGATTTCACCTTAAAAAACACATGATCTTTAACATTTATCTCCAGAGGAATCCTCCTATGATCATAATATGATTTCTGAAAATCCTATGCTACATTCATCATCTCAGTATTTTCCTAGACAATCAATTTCATTTTCCTTACTAGTTCTTACTTGATAATATTTTCATATCCAGCCACAGTCTATCACAAGAAGGATTCGAAAGGTCATATGTACAAGGAATAATATATTTCTATACCAATGGTGGAGTGGGAACTATTATTGTAATAATACTTCACTAAGGGTAGGTACCTCATCCAAAAATATCCAAAATCTAAGATAGAATAGTGAAAAATTTCTTTGAGAGTATGGATCATCCACTCTTTCCAGCTATTCTTATATAGTTGAAAGCTAATTCTAAGTCACAAATATGAGATAAAAACATGGTAGGGACCCCTCCAAACCCTAGAGGTAAAACAAGGATCTCTATTAGATTTGATCATCCTCAAGACTCAATGGAGTCTCACCACATCCTCTAGATAATTCATCGATAAAACCACCACTGTGATCAACTCCTTGATAACTACAAATTGGTCTTAATTCCTCAAATGATCCACTATCACCCATATATCATCATAACCCCACAAAGATCAATGTAATCTAGTATCTAACTATATCAAGATTTCTTATAACTTACATTGGGGAATATAAAATGATAAGATAAACCCACCAGAACACGGTGCTCAAAATTCACCTTATGGAAGGCCAAACATCGAGAAAAAACTCTTCAACTTCATGATTTTACTTAGGCCACCATAACTAGAATCTCAAATATCAACACATCTTTGTCCCGCTGTGATGTACCACCAAGGGTTATCTATGAAACTCATGGAGATCTATCTGAACCATCACTGATGGAATGAAAATAATTCTATATAAGAATTCCCAGTGATGTCCAGCCTCATACCAACCATCATGGGAACCACTAAAAACAACATGGTCCCTCCAAATTTCTACCTCATAATCCTACAACTAAGAATCCTCCACCTAATGCACCAATGATGATTTCACAAGAATCACCAAAAGTCATCCACTACCTGTATCCTCTCCCTAATCAATTCATATCACTTATAGTTGTTCCATCAATATATATGAATCTCAAGATTTAGACATGGAATCACTATTTGAGTTCATGATCAGAAAATCATCCACACAATATCCCTTTACTAGAGTATAAAAATTTACACATTGTAATACTATAAGAATTATTTCCATAGATTTTGATGCAAGTTATTTTGATATTGGTAGAAGACATACCTCACCCTATTATGGTAATTTAAAAACAAAAAATGTTTGAAAAAGAGGTAATTTCACCGCAAATTCAATGAAAACCCAACTACTACACACTCTAGATCATTGGTGGAATAATTATTCCCATTGGGAAATTACAGTCAAGAAACATAAAAAAACTGATATATACTACATCATAACTCAACCCAATACTAGAAATGAAGCATTATCGAATACATAAAATTGAAGTTCGTCTATAGGAAAACAATGGACTAGAGCATTGACCAAATTCCCATTTAGGTACTCAAAACATTCCTAACACTGCTTAGTCTATAAGAATGCCTATTATTTTTCTGTCAAGGATGTTAGAGGAGTCATGACCATAGAGAAATCAACTATGAACATTTGTTAATAGCCTGCAAGACTAATGAAATTCGTCACCTCTTCTACTATCCTGGGAGATTCTCTTAGAAAAAACAATTATATCTTCAAAAGATGCACAACTAGTCTCTAATGGGAAAAAACATGTCCTAAGAAAAAATATTCATAATCCTAGAACTCACATTTTGAAAAATTTATAAACATATTCTCATGTTGAAGAACTCCAAAAAATAGAATGTATATTATCTACAGGCTGCTCCATAGACATAGAGAACACACTAATTTCATCAATGATAACCACCAGAAAAATATACAAGAACACTCTAAACATTATTTTCATCAACCCCATGAACATGGCTAGATAATTTTTTACACCAGATGACATCACTAAAAAATCATAATTCTAATGAAGATAACCTAAATATTCCTTATAAATATAATCATCCATCACCCACATTTGATGATATCCTGACTGAAAATCAATCATTGAGAACCAAATTTCTCCCTTCAGCTAATCGAATAAATTATCAATTCATAGAATGGGATATTGGTTATTCACTATCACTTGTTTCAAGTGATGATAATTGATACGAATCCATAATCTATAATCAACCTTATTAGCAAACAAAAATAGTGAACTCCAATCTAACACACTCATCCAAATAAAACACCACTGTAATAGGTCATTTAGCTATTCTTTTATATCTCACAACTCAAAAGGCACCATCCTATACGCATACATCCAGATGGGAGATACACCGCACTCGAGCTGAAACCCAAACAAATCTCCCATTGAGGGGGTAACACTACAACCTCATCTAGAAATACATCAGGGTAATCTTCTGCAACCATAGTAAAAATTATTGTTGAACCTTAAATGAGCTCCACATCGACTCGTCCATCAATTATGATAAGAAAAAAAATATGCTTTTGAAACATCTAAGTGTCTCACTCACCAATGAACAATACAAGATCTCTATCATCATCGAAGAATAAAAAATTAATATAAAAATATCAAATATCTATCATGGAATATAACAAATACATGCCAAGGATGATGTCTTAAGAATTTATCTATAAACAAGAAAATTCTCTAAAAGATATGTGCTTCCATGAGACTTTTTCACAGTCCCAACATACATCATAAAACTCAGATAAACATCCATAGAGTTTAATCATTGTTAATGGAAATGAATGAATATATAAATCATTCCCCAAAGAAATGATAAGGGTGTGTGATTTTAAGGATTTATTTCCCCCATAATCAAACAAATAATGAAACCATGTAGAAAATAAGAAATGGGTACCTAGAAAGATATATTGCTCACCCAGAGATAGAAAATATAAAGAATGAATCTCACAATGACCTTCTCTTTAACCTATATAACCATGTAAACCATTTCCTTCAAGGACACACTCTGATCCCTAAGGATTATGAGCATCTTGTATTTTTACTCAACCTCCCCCACCACCTCTCTGCTTGACCAAAACTAGACCACACTACTTCTATTTCCTCTGCTAGAATTGCCTCAATTGATGTACCTAAAAGGTAACAGATAGTGCCCAATAGATGCTCAAAAATATTGGGAACTCTCACTACTGATGACCTCAACCCATTCAGGAAGAACATATTTATGATACCATGGAATAGTTTAGAGAGACACTGCCCTCAGTGAAATGAGATGGTGAGGAACAAGACCTACCCCCAACTAACAAAAAAATTTGTTCACCATGAAACTAGGAACACCAAACAAAAGATATTCCTCATGATGAATCAGGAAAGATCATATATCATGAAGATATGTTTATTAACAACATCTTCTAAATTTATTTTACTCTCTCAAAAACATTAAGATATATTTTTAGTATAAATAGGGTGACTAGTCATTGGATATGAATACAAAAATCCTTCTCCAAATGACTTTCTAAGTCCTCTTAAACTAGAAATAGGTATGTATAATATCACATAAGGGTCCTGATACAAATACCAATCTCTCACATTCTCTAACTCCCTTGTTCAAGGGTTAGTAGTCAATGGAAATATAACACCTTCATGGTTGAAGAAATGAACTCTTCTCAAAATGGCCTCATAATTTCTCCCATGAGACTACCAACTCTATATGATCCCTACAGAACAAGAACCAATACTGACTCACTGCTCCACGCATCAAAATCATAGAAAAATAACTCATTTCCCATTCTAAGAAAAGATCGAACTGAAAGACATATCTAATAACTCAAATCAGTCTTCTAATACTAAATTTGAAATTGATGCCTCCTAATTCTGCAGACTATGGAATTGAAACTATCTTAATATCATCCAACAAGTATCTTCATCATAAACCTCTATTCTATAGCTAAATTATGGAATATTCTATCTTAAAATTTTTGGTTAAAACCTAACAAGGACGTTCACATGGATCCATGCCTGCAAAAGATAAAATTGTTAGTGCTCCTAAACCTAGAATATGGAACACTTAACATTTAATAATTAATTAATTAATATATTGTTATATTTTTAACGTATCCCATGTTATAAAATTTCAAGCATAGGCGCAAATAATAATGATGTATGATCTATCCTTAAATCTATACCTTGAAAATAGTTTCACATAATTTAGTATGCTCAGTAAAAATAATGGTCCCTTCATCATATCACAGGGGGGCCTAAACACCCATGTCTTAGATGACCTACCATGTTTACATCACTTACTAAAATAACTGACACCTTTTCCCTACCAACCCACGTAACCTAAACTTTTCTTAACTCCAAACTCCATCATATCCAGTAACCAACACTAACTGAGAAAACAATATGCCATTGATTTGGAACCATTATTATAGGTATCCAAATTTTTGGTATAGCCTGTATCAATGTTTTGGAGGGCTTTTGGCTATTACGGTGTTGGTATATACCTATAAAAATGATTTAATGAAAACCATTGGTATAAGTCATATGAAATTCCTATAAATTTTTTTACAAAACATTTTTTATATGTAATTTAAATATAAGAACCAACTGATTGTGATCCTAGAACCTCCCATTTATAATTCAATGACATAACCACCGAACTACGATGTTTTTTGACACAATTTTTAATTATATTTATGCATATTTACAAGTATGTTTAATTTTTAATTATTTTATTTTATTTGATGAAATAATACATAAAAAATATGGGTACATATACAAATGGTTCTCAAAACCATTTGTAAGACCTGTAAAAAATAATTTATGAACCGTTGGTATAGGTAACTTGATTTTTTTGAGCTATACCAATGGTTTTGTAAACAATTGTTGACGTAGGGTTCCTAAAACGGACCTATACCAATGGTTTTGTATAGAATTGTGGTTATAGGTTCATATATGGGTTCTGAACCAATAGTTTTGGAGAAACCACTGGTATATGGTCTCTATAATGGAACTATACCAAAGGTTTTGGTCAAACCTATTTATATAGGTTCACTAAATAGATTATAAAACAACAGTTTTTTCAAAAATATTTTTATATTTTCTCTATAAGGTACCTATACCAATGGTTTTGTTAAAACCATTGTTATAGGTCTCCAACACCAATAGTTTTTGAACCCATTGGTACGGGTCCATTGGAACAACTCTAATTTCTAGAAGTGTATTACATTTGATACCACTTTTTCATGACCCCCTCACCCAAAATTGGACCCCTCCTAGGATGGAAATCAGAGAAGGCTGTGATGACTACTCAATTACCACATCTAGTAGACCCCATGTTGGTTACTAGCATCGAGGGTATAATAATCAAAAAATAGGAGTCATTAACCTATACTAAAACATTTGTAAGGGACAGATAAGATAGATACACCAATCAAGACATACTAAAAAATACATATAGAAAAAATATCAAGTGAAAACTTTTGATTTCATACAGTTTTTGAAAAACATAACAGAAAACTACATGTACCAAAATAGTAAAAACAAAAGAGACAATAAATCCCAAACAGCTCTGGCTATGATCCATTAATATCTATCTTGATCTCCAACCATATTATGCTCACCAAAAAAATTATATATACACAGGGTGAGTATAAAAATATACATAGTAGGACTCTCCCCAGGGCCACTCATGAAAAAGACAATGAAAGCTTGATAAATAATAGTAAAAAATAGTGAAACTAACTTGTCGCCTAAATAGAATTACTATTCATTTAACAAACTAAAAATGGATACATCTAAATAAATAAATCATACAAAAGACCATATGATATAACTATAACAAAATGGGTACCCTAGTACCACTTCCACACTAGTTGTCTACTCCTTCCCAACGTTGCACGTCCTATGCCATCTCTCTCCAAAATAAGCCATCCGAAAGGAACCTGGTAAAGGAATCACAATATGAACATTATTCATCAAATCATCACATAATACTATTAACATAACAATATATTGTAACCATATAGTTTCTGGGAGCCACCATAGCCCATATGAAATGTATTATACCTTGTGTATTATACTTCAAGACATTATAACCTATACACATCATTCCAATAATAATCACTTGAATACTATATCGTGGGAAACATGTGTGTGAATTACCACAAGTAATCATATCCATATAAATAAAATATGGGGAAACTAATCATTTTTTATACCATTATAGGAAACTTCCACGAGAGTATATTAGGTCTAGATAGGGTAGGCATTCATCCATCCCCCCATAAGGATATTAGGGAAAACACCCTCCCATAACCCACTAAGTATCAGTTGTACTTACTATCGTGGGTGGGGTAGTTTATGAAATCCAAAAATAAAAAATATATAATATATCCCACAACCAAAATATGACATGAATAAAATCGTATACTCAACCCCATCTAGCCTCACTCAGACTCTCGGCTGTAACAACTTAGATTAGTTATCCTATAATCATGCATGAATTTAAAGAGAAACATTAAATTGCTTATTTTTAGTAAAAAATTAAATTTATGTTAATTAATTCATTAGGTGTTAATTAACCAATGAAATTATTTTGAATTTTATTACTTTAATAATCAATGTGAATTTGATACCCTCCATGCATAATGCAAGCAAAGTACACGTTTTCTCAACATGATCATCTTTTAGCATTTCCATTCAAAATTTATGAAACCTATTGGTAAATTATTTATTAAACACCATTAAAATTATTCCTTAATCAAGGTACACAAAGAAAAATCATCCTAAACTACCACCAAGAGGAAACATGAAACAAATCACATCTACTAGCCTAAAGATGTGGGGATTGGAATCCCAATAAAACAAGCAAACTAACCATCATCCATTAAATAAAATCATTTATTGAAAGCATCTAGGTTTATCACATTAATGGGTAAGCCCAATTTCAACATTTTTCGCCATCTCCAGTTCCATCCCCAATGCCAAATGTATATCCCAATGTATCTTATCATCATAGGCATCAACTGTTTCTGTCTCATCCAACCCTCCCAGCCTATATCACATTATCCATATAAGGCTCATCCTTTATGAGCCCATATCACATCGAAATCACATCACAGAAACAGAAATAAACAAAAAAAATCAACACCAACTGGGATATTTAGGCCCTAATTAAAGGAATCCATCCTTCACAAACAAAGAAGCTCTCAAAGCTCCAAACCCAAGTCACTCGACCATCTCAAAGAGATGGGAAACTCATTCCCTTGAAATTTTATTAAAAAATGTGTTTGTATTCTATATTGAATTAATAAATTCATTATTCAAAATATCTAACTCTGGGGAAATTGAGGATTTAAGAGGTACCAAGATACTTAATTAATTGAACAATTAATTTAACATATTTTCTAATATACATTTTAGTTCTGTAAAACATATATAATTTCAATTTATTATCATGACATTAATTATTTTCATCCACAAAAATTAATATTATTAACATATTTAATAAAATTCCTTTAATATGATTTATAACATATTAAATTAAACATTCGATCAGCAGTAATTTTATTACCATAAAATTACAACGAATACATGATTCATTAAATATGCCTCTTTATGGTCTAGAAAATTAATTATCATTTAATTTTGTCTTTACAGTAATTACCATTTTCTATCAAGAATTAAACTTGAATCCATATAATAAAAACATGCAAACTAGCATTGTATAGAAAACACACACTCCAGAAAATAATGATGAAAACCATTATTAGGGTACAAGGCAACAAAATTGATATGTGTTCGCTATCAAATTCATTATTAATATTCTTCTTTAATTTTTATGTTTATTCTATTTCCATCCATGGGGATAAACCATTCCATCCTTATGATTTCATGTAAATAAATATGAGAGGAAACAAATCCCTAATGTGGAAGAAAGAATTCTCACATGACTCACTACACCAAAAACATGGGTGCATGCAAGTTGGAATCACCACTGGAGAACTTGGGCCCCTAGTATAAGGATTCCATGACTCCATGAGAAGGGTTATGAAATATATATTTTCAATAGAAATAATCCAATAAATAAAAAAATAAGGACCCTTATTTTTTGACTATAAAGTTAAGGGATGATCATATTTTCAAGATCACAAAATATTTAATTCTAGATTTTGGGGTTCTCATTAAAATCCATGCTGAAGGAAACATTTACAACCTTGGTCATCACTAAAAATAAAATATATAATTATAATTTATGAATGTACTTTTAAGACATTTTATATCCACCACAAAAATTTCTACATGTTTGTTTTAAATAAACTAGTGGAAATCTCTGTGTAGGTGATTTAATATAGCCGGAATCACCAAGTAGCCAAAATCCCCATGTAGTTTAATTACCATGTAGAAGAAAATATACATAGCTAATTTCCTTGGATAACTGAAATCCCTGCATAGTCATATGCACCATGCATTTAGAAGGCCTACGTACCTGAATTCCCCTTATAGTTTATCACTCAAATAGAAGATTTATCATGTATTTGATCCCCATATAGTAGAGCTACATAGCCAAACTAGCCACATAGTTGATTCACACAAGTGATCTACTTAATTATTTCTCTCATGTAATCATTCTATGTGGTTATTTTTCTTATGTAGTCAATTTATCCATGTACCATATTTCATGTATCTAATGGCTCCATATAGCTGATTTGACTAGCCTTTAGTCGTCCTACCACCCAAGCCATGAACTAAAAATTCATGATATGAAATACTTCATACTTATAAATTTTAGAATACAAACACCTAAAAACAAACTACTTGAATCCACCATGTTCCACAAGCTTCGAAAACACATAATGGGTGAAGCTACATGGATCTGATCCACTACAAGGTTGATCGTAAATGTCCAGTAAGGGTAAACATAACAATTAATAGTTGAATGTCATTAGTGAGAATAATATGAGTATAAGTGTATGATGAAAAAATCATAGTGATTGAGAATAAAATAAGAAAATAACAATAAATAAAAATTTGATAATAAATTATAACACCTATAATGATGATTTAACATAAGATAATAATCATGGGCCTTGTGAAAAAAATCCTTCTGTGAATGATCCATTTGAACTCGTATAGAGGATTAAATAATTCTATAGGTGTCTTGGAACATCAAAAATTCTTTTGGGAATCACCTAACTTGATAACTACCATATCTTTTATGTGTAAAAAAATGTGAAAAAACATTATATTCACATAGGTGTTACCTGCAATCTGTTAACTTTATCAATTTACCTAATGCATTGGAAGGCTATATTGGACCCATCTATCCTTGGTTTATAACATTAATACCAATAGTTGGTTCATAACATAAAAATTGATCCCTAAATCATAATGGAAACACAATTTAATAATCCTTAACTATTTCCATGTACCATATAATGATCAATACATTTAGAGGCTCTCGCTTTTCAATGTAACACTGTTTAAAAACTATAATTTCTTTTTAGCTTGAATATCCTTTTTAAAAGAAATGTGTTTCATCCCAATATCATTAAAAAATTTAATATATATAGACAATTAATATGTATAGCTTCATTAGATCATATCACCATCTGATCGAAAAAAAATATTATAATATATTTCCATAATTGAAGAATAAATTTAAATAATATTTAAGACATTTCTCGTAAAATCGGGAAAAACCTTTCAGTTTGATAATTCTTTAAATTAAATTTCCATGAATATTAAGAAAAATATTTAATTTAATAATAATCATGTAAAATTTTATAGAAAAAATTAATGAAAATTATATTTATGGTGTCTAGATAATCCATTTATTTGGTAAATGTTAAAACAAAGAATAATTTAAATCTTTCAGTGAAAACCAAAAGTACCCTATTTGGGAAATGACAAAAAGATTGATTTTAAACATTTTTAATGAAATTAAAATATTGTGGGAATTTACTTCAAAAAAAAATTCATCAACAGAAAATAAAATTCATGATAACATTTTAAATATTTAGGGTATAGAAGGGAAAATATTCCTATCCAAAAAGGTAAATAAGGTAAATTCTTCCATAAAAATGTTATTTTGATATTTTTAATAACCAAGGAGATAAAAATGATATAAAATGTTGTAAACATAATAAATTTCCACAATATAATAACATATATGTGCTTCAATAGATCCATCCAATGGCCTGAAGGCCTTCATTTATTTATTGATTTTGATAATCCACCTTTAAAGTGGAGAGGTGGAACCCTTACAATGAATGTAGGTGTAAGAATTACATGGACCGCAGGACTTAGAGGAATTCATTTCCCACAGGCTTCAAACAATACATAAAACCTAGACTAACTACTTAGAACTGCTCCTCCCCAGCATCTTTATCATGAAATCAGCTCTCTACCTTCACATGGCTGTTTAGCAAGGCTATCCCATCCGTGCACTGGCATTTCCTGATGGCAGGTGTTATACCATCTCATTTTTGAAATACATTTAGATTCTACTGTGGTGAAAGCTCCTTGCTCATCCCCCTATAGAGCTTGTTCCTTGTAGGTTATCTGGGTTGCATCCACACTTAAGGTGGCCCGAAGGCCTTGAGATGGCCCAAAGGCCTTACTGACCTGAAGGATTGGGTTTCCTAAAGGCCTTAAAGGACTTGGGGACCAAATCGGTGGCCCGAAGGCCCAAACGGGGGAAAAGTTTTGGTTTCTACACTACCAAATAGTATCCACTACAGTTCCTGCTATAGTACTGCACATTTCTCTCTATAGTACTACTACAATACCTGCTTCAGTACTGCATAGTACACGGAAATTTTTCCTCCTCTGGATTTGATCTCGGGTTGTCAGGATACACTTATGAGTCCTCACCAACCGGGATGAGGTTCATGTGCATGATCTTTAATAGATTAATATCATATAATTCCCCCTAAAATAGCCATGAACATAGACAATCCCAAAACAGAAAGAGTTTGTAACATAAATCCTTATTAACTTTGGTAATAGTAAAAAATGTAATTCCAATAAATAATAAGATATGGATATATAAATCCAATAAATTATGTGAATTAATATGTTAAAATTCATTATTGTTATTTTTAGTACACTATATAAATAAATAACTATGTTTTACGTGAAACATGTATTAGGAATATAAAATTAAGATAAGAAAACCTTCCAAAGATCATAAAATTTAAGTTCAAAACTAATATATGAAGTAATAAAGTAATCATATTTAAGTAAAAATTAAAATTAAAAAAAACATAAAATAATTTATATATCAATTCACTCATAATAATGGAATAGAAAATTCAATAAAGAAGTATTATAACCCATAGAAAGGAATATGAGTTAAGAAACTCCTTACCATGGGTCTATACTTGTTATGTATTTCATCTAACTAAATTATAAAAAAAATTATTCACAATTTAATTGGTTAATAACCTTTTCAATTCCTATTAATTTATCATTAAACCATTAATTTCATTTATTTCATGACTTATTTAATTACTTGATCTGTTAAGACTATATCATGTATTTGTAGAATATTTGGTTGATAATTGTAAAATAAAATTTGTGGGACGAAAGTGGTCAATAGGGTAATTTTTTAAAACATATAGAATAATAATAATTTAACAATTATCATTTTCATACATCAAATAAAATTTTATATTCAACCATGAAAATCACTTATAAAAAAATACATCGATACACGAGGCAGTATTCCGCACATACACATGGGCGATGTTTTAAAATTTCATTGGATTGAAAAAAAAGACATAAAATAAAATATTTTCTTTTAAAAAATATAATTATAATGTAATAAAATAAAATAAATTCACTAAATCCATACCCAATAACATTCATTAGAGGTGGTTTTTTGAAAGACAAATTTTCTCTCTTTCTGGAGAGGATAGTCCGTACGTAGACACATAAGTTGATTCCATTTTTAATGATCAAAATAATATAAATATAGGTGATATATTATTTTTATAGAATAAAAATTATGTCATTAATATAATATATATTCATTTTATATATCTCAACAATCATCTATCAAATTCAATAAAATGAAATGATATAAGTCAGTTCACAAGGCAGTATTCTGTATTTACACATAATTAATGGTTTAAACTAACATTTGATAGAAAAGGAGATTAATAATGTTATTATATTAACATAGAAACATATATTTATATGTGATATATTTACTTTTTTAATTTTTAGTTTTTATTACATAATTTATTTAGGTAGAAAAAGAAATAAAATAAAAATGCTCAGTTTTGACAATTACCTCCTCTTTCAAGAACATCCATTTGCTAACACCTTAAGTGTCCTAGCTTAGTGTTATAGTGATAAAATTACCTCTAGGAAAAGGTGTAAAATTTAAGGTTATTTTTTTATATATTGGTAAAATAAGTGACCCATGAAGTTTTAGGAATTGAGGGGTTTTTCTTATATGAGAGAGGATAGGATAACCATTGGAATTACATAAAGTAGTAAATTAATATAAATTAATATTATAGTAAAAGTGGCACAAAATTGATATATTTTAAATATATAAAGGTGAAATGTAAAATTAATTCTATCTAATAAAATTTAGACATGTTTAGATGATTTAATAAACCTTATCTCATAGTTTTAACTCCTTATTATCCATTTTAATGGTTTCCATGATAACAATGTTTCTTACTCTATATAGGACAATAATGTTTAGAAGAAAGAAAAAGTGACCCATAAGGGTAAAATGGTTTCTATATAATGCCATAACCCACAAACATGTCCCAATATATGTTTTTTATTTATTTAAAAAAATTTAATAAAATATTATTTAATATAAAATACTACTAAATCCAATTTCAAGACTATCCATATACTTTGACTTCAACGAATATCAATAATATTATATAATTAAAATATAATTTTTTAACATATCAATAATACAATATAATAATCTAAAAATATCTTTTAATATAGTAATTTACCCAAAAATGTTACTTTTAATGTTTTTAAAATCCTTAAAATTATTTTTTAGTGCTTGTAGAAACAATCACATGATACTGCCTAAGAATATCAGGTAATTAAATCATCAATATAAATAAAAATGTTGTTTCAGTAATAAAATAAATTAATTAATATTTAATATAACCTTTCATAATCATTTAATACTTTTTTTATCCCTATCAAAAAATATTATAATCATTTAAACAAATATGAAGACATTTTTAATTTTCAGTTACATAAATAATATAAAATAATTTTTCAAATAAAATTTGAAAACAATTTAAAATATTTACAAATATAGTAATTTTTTTGAATTTAACTCATATAATGATATATATTCATCTTTGTGGACAATTTTAGAGTGTTTGTTCTGTGGTTTTACCATTGTTCTACCTATTTTACCCTTTTATGGTGACTACATTTCAACCAAGTCTAATATTTCTTATAATTTAAAATAAAGTAAAAAATATTTAATAAATGTGGAAATTATGATTAAAAATTTTGGATATTTTTTAACTAATTGAATCCAAATATTTTTAAGAAACTACATTAAAAAATAAAAATGAAAAACATAATAAAGAACTGTTTTCTAGAATAACATAATTTTAAGAATAAAAATTTCTTACAAAAAATAGGAATAATTTAATTTCTATGATACTAATTGAATTATTTTTTAATCAAAATATCTAATTAAATTAAAAAAAATCGACTTTTTAAAAATGTAAATGGAAAAGGAAGTGTTCTAGAAAATCATTATTTTTTCACTATTCACTGAAAAATAAATGTTTTCAATGAATAAAAAACATTTATGGTAAGATAATTTTGGTATGATGATTTAAAAATAGTAATATTTTTATAAAATGAAATTTCTTAATTTATTATAAATTAATGATAATATTTTCTAACAAAAAGAAATAAAAAACGTTTTTTGATGGAAATTTAAGTTTTATCAAAAAATAAAATTACCAAGAAAATGAGTTCTAATTTCCTAAGAATTAATAAATAAATTTTTACTATGTGGGAAAATTATAATTATATTTTTTTAATGTGGTTAATTCATTTAGTATCCTTTAATTTAATTATTAGGTGATAACATTCATATTTAAATAATATTATTTTATTGTTTGTTTAAGGTCGGCATTCTGTGTCGTATACTGTATAAAATATAGTATTCTTTGGAAATATCAGGTTATTACACCTACATCATTATCAGCTTTTAGAATTCATTATCTGGATTATCACAATCTATATCTAGTTTCATTCTCCTTGATAGATTAATCCTATTTGACTTCCTGTATACTTAGATTATTGTCACACTCCATTCACTTCCATCATCTAGATTCACTATTTCCACTACTAATGGTTTTAAACAACCGAATGGACTATTTACTTACATCTAGTACTAGTAAAATGTTCTATAAGTTCATCCATTCTATATAAAACACTACTTATAAAAATAACAGCTTCTCACATCAAGAATAGCACATGGTACCTTAGTTTTTCCAACATATCATATAAACATCAACATAATTTCTACACTAACATTAAAGTCTCCATTATTACACATATAATGGTTCTCTACTTCTAATATCGTGGAACAAACACTAACTTGATAAACATCCACCATAATAGAAATATTTATAATATTCATTATCCTTTTCTCCCTATATATCCATTAATACTAGGATCAAAAGTAATTATAACATTGTATTATTTATATATAATATTTAATAGTCAATATTAAAAATAATTTTCATATCAGTTATTAAATAACTAATGTAAATACCTAATCTGAGAATTATTTTCATGTTGGTTATAGAAATAACATTTCCAAAAATTACTATTAATATAATTTAAGAAATATGAAATATTGAAACCAATATTATAAATATTTGGGAAATTGTTAATTTAAATATAAAATGTGCAAACTATTTTTAACAATATTTATTATATTGGTTATTCATGTAAACGATGTAAAAAATTAGTTTAATAAAATTCTCACTACATTTATTAAATATCTAACATTGGAAATATATTTCACATTATCTTTGAATTTTGTTATTAAAATAATTGATGTGATAGACACATTAATGAAAATAACCATGGCAGTAACCATTAATTTTATCTATATTTTGTTTATCCTCACCACCATGTTATTTCTCTCATGAGTTTTACCAATTCATAAATCTATCATGCCACGTAAAATTTTTCATTATCCCTCAAAATCATTTAATTTCTTCTATATTCTCCTCCAATTCCATCTAGAAATATTTCTCATTTATTATTTATAATCTCCAATTCCTTACTAAATACTTTAAAAATTATAATGATTTCCATCCATTGATTATATCTATGTGGGGGAGGGTGGTATTTGAGATGTGTGAAATGATGTAAATGAATGAAATTAGAGCAATTTGGATAAATATTGTCGAAAAATTCAATGATGACGAAAATATAACTTCAAAAATCATGATTTGACAAATGATCATCAAATAAAGATATCACCTATGGAATTTTTATTGTCATTTTATTTTTTTCTTTAATTTTTTATAAGATTCATTGATTCTCATAATTAATTTATCAATGGTAATTAGTTCATTCATTTAAATAAAATAAACAACTTATTTCATCTTATAGAATAATAATTAAACATTGAAGTTGGTTTTGGCTATGAATTGTTGTTTTTTATTTTTTGTATCTCTAGAATAATGGTAAATGGTGGTTTGGTATATAAAAATATAAAAAATCATTTAAGTTGCTTATTTAAATAAACAATGTGAAAGATCATTTTTCACATTGGTTATTTAAATAAGTGATGTGAAATATGATTTTTTTCTTGTTATTTAAAAAACTACAGTGAAAAATTAAATAAAATTGAATTTAATATTAGTTCTTCAAAATAAATAACATTATAAATATTTTTAAATATTACTTAAAAATAACACTATTAAAAAATATCTTTATAATTACAATTTATATGACTTCACTTATATAATTACATTAAAAAAATATTGTTTGTTGGACTCCTCTCTCTACTAATACACTGGTATCACTAATTTTCATTTGGTTAGACACTTCAATGATTAGTGGGTGATTCCTTATATTCATTTAAATAAATTTAATTTTCTATATGTTTTGAAGGTTATAGTATATTCCCTATAAAAGATGGTGATATTTTGAAAAATAATTATAATAATCATAAATTTTTATAAATTTATTCATTGATTCATAATTAACTGTATAAGAAACTTATACAATAGTAATATAATATTCATGAATGAATTTATATTGATGGTTAAGATCCTTCTTATGTAAAAACTACATTTTTTATAAATACTTTGAATTTACTTTATAATTCGTTTTCTAATTTTTCTTGCAAAAAAAATGGTTAATGAGCCATTATTAACCAATTATAGATAATTCGTTTTGGAATGGGAGTAATTCCCAATATTATTTTCATTAAATTTTAAATTAAACATTGTTCAATAAAAATATTATAGATATAAAATTGTAATATAGGGTCATGATTCAGTGATAAATCCATTTTCATCAAAAAAACTCACATTATTGTTAACTAAATAATTTATTTTTTGAAATTGAAAATATCATCAATTAATGGAAAAACCCACCAAAAGGAAAATAAAATTTTTCAAATAAAACATAACTTCGTAGGAAAAAATACATTATTTACTATCTTAAAATTACCATGTGTTTATACAACCTACCATCTCCATGATTGTTATGTAGTTCATTTTTCATAACATTCTCTCAAAATTGGTTTTAAATTTTTAAATGATGTATAATAATTATAAATATTACATTATAATTATTCTAGAAATATTTTATTAATGAAATATTTGACCATAGTCGACATATCAAATAGATTTTTGATATATGGGAGAAATAACACCAAATCATCCAACATGAACAAAATTGAGTATTTAATTGTATATAACATGGTAGTAAGGGAATTAGAATGATGAATAAAAATGAAAAGAGTTATAAATAATTTAAAGATTTGACATATAATTATTACTCATGAACATAAAAAACATATGTGATGAGTCATACTTGATGTAAGAGAAAATTTACTTTAATTCATCATTTAAATGTTTTTCAAATTTTATTTTCTAAATCCTTATCTTCCATTTTCATAACCTTATAAATGTTATATGCAAAAAAATTGATTTTTCATAAAGGGTTTATGGGGTTTTCTTTAGAGAATAGTTTTTTTCATTTTTTTAAAAGAAGAAATATTTTAGTAATTATATTTAAGGGTCTGATTTTTTAAGAAATAATATTTTATTGTTTCCCACAAAACTATCATTTTAAAATATATACATATTTGTTAAATTATTTTATGAATGTATGTATATGGTCAAAAGTTAATTATAAAGGAAACATTATGTTTCTTTTGTATTTATTGCAATGGTTTGAAAAATGAATTTTTTATGGAATGTTTTAACATTCTTTATAAAAAGTTAAATGAATGTTTTATTTTTACTTATACAACGAGAATAAACATCCCTATCATCATTATAGATACATTATTTTTGGATTACATTATAAGATATCATGTTATTATAAACAAATCCTTCTTTATCTTATATTTAACTTTATAAGGGTTTTATAATGTAATAAAAATATAAATATTTTAAAATAATCTTTATGGGTGAAAATAACATTATTAATATGAAAGGTTTTTTGTATTTTGTTATGTTTTTTGGAAATTATTTATTATGACATAGGGTTTTTTTATAAAATGATGGAGGGTGATCCTCTTATAGACATGTAATTGAATGGGTAAAGGGATCGAGTTATCTAATTTGGTTTCTCTAAAGACATTATGAGAATATACTGTGGTGGTAATTAAAATTATAACTATTATGGTTATTTGTGTGTAATTCGGACAGTTATTATATGTTTAATCATTGAGGTTATCCCATTTTTTAGAGTGATATTAAAATTATTCCCCACGTAACATGTATGTTTTATTATTTCATTTATGGGTTTTATAGGAATATTATGATTTATCATGGTAAGATAATTATCTTCTACTTTTTAACGGTGATAAGTATAACATTGTAAAATAATTATTTTGAATTTTTATAAATTTCAAAGAAACATTTATGGGTTTTATTATAATATTTAAAAAAATTCTAATTTTTATTTTTAAATTATATGGGAAGATAAGGTGATTTCTTGGGTAATAAAATGATTATTTTGATCCAAAATTTTATTTTTTTTAAATGATGATTTTTATAAGTATTTGGGGACGAGTTGTTTATTTAATTATTATTTTTTCCCTTCTCCTAAGAGTTGTGTGACCATTACACATTTTTTAAATGTTTTTAATGTGTTTTATTTATTTTAAAGTAAAAAATAATAATTCATTTTTAATTTCATGAATATTTTTCATGAATAGTAAACATGTATCATTTTTAAAAAAAACTATATTATGGAAACAATTTATACATATTACAAATGTCCACATTCTATAATTTTGGTTTGTTATATATGTGTTTTGAGAAAATTATCTAAAATTATAAATTATAAATTATCATAAAAAGTAATATAATGATCTATTGAGTTAAAACTAAATATTGTATAATTTTTAAGGCTAGTTCATTAAAATTACACAACTAGTTAGATGATTTAAAACGTTTTTTAATTAAATAATGCTATTTTCTAACTTATATAAATGTGGTAACAATTTTAGAATGCATATTATATTATAAATATAAATGAATAATTTTAAATTATTCATATATTATATATATGTGTAAGTTATACTAATATATGAATACTAAAATTTTCAAGTCTCATGTGACATGGATTTCTTTAAAGGATAGATCCAATGGATATGATTACATTAATGAAGACTATGGAAACCATGATAATTTCTAAAAACAAAAAATGAAAGATGATTTATAGTTCATGAACATAGTCATAATAGAAAATAGTTGTTTTATATACAATAACTTAATAAAAAAATATAGACTCGTCATAACTATTATAAATAAATGTTGCAAAAATACATGTTTAGTATAATCTAGAAATAATGTGGTGGGTACTCTCCAATAATAAAAATTTCTGTAAGAATCATATCTACAATAAATATATAAATTTCATGTTAATTTTTTGGTGTGGAGAGAAACAAAATAAAAAATATTATGATTTTAAATATTATATTTGAGAGGATTAGTAAGAAATATCTAAGATAATATAATTATTACACTAATATTTGATTGGGGACAAGGTAGTTGTCATATGATCATTAGGGGTTGTCATTATATGATAATTTGGGACACATTAATATAATCATTGATCATATAAATTAATCAAACTAAATATAAATAAATATAGTTTATTTTTAAAGGGATTAGAGTAAAATTATATATATATATATGGGGAAAATAAATTATCATTTGACTTAGAATTCTGATTTTTTAGGTACATATTGTTTTTAATTAATAATTAACATATGTATAGACAAAATTTATTCTCATGATGTCTTTTTCAAATTTAAAATCATGAACTCAAAATTTTTCAAGGGGTGAAACATACAAATTTTAGGTATATTCAAATACAAAAATGGAAAATTAAAATATTGTATCCATATCAGACCTTTTGAATGAATAAAATTTGATGATATTACTTTGAAAAAACTTATTTAATGTGTAAATAATAAAATAATAAATATATATTATATTTACCTTGAAACCTTCATTTGAAAATACAAAACTAATTATCCCACCTACCCCAATATATCAATAATATTTATTAACAACCCATCAATTCCAAGAATGATGCATCAAATATCAAAGAAATTACTCTCTGTTCAAAAATTTATAATCACAAAAATTATAATGTTATATTTTTATTTATATTAGGATATCTCACTCCCCAAATTAATTATGTATTTTTATTAATTTTTTAATGGTAGATAGTATGACTCAAAATATTAGAATCATTTTTAATATAATATATTTATGTCATTTCTCTATTTGTAATTCTCCTTGAAAATTATATTTAAAATAGTTTATCTTTATTTAAATTTAATAATTTTATGTGTTCATTATATAGTCCTTATATATGTGATTATATATCTATACTATTATTGATAGGTAAAATATAATTGAGATTTTTTTGTAGAAAAAAGTGATTTTAGACATATGTGATTCACCTCTCAGCCGAATATTTGGAAGTATTCTTCATACATACATTATGTAAGATTCTCAATAAATAATTTTTATATATATATATTTTATTAGATATATTATATGCTTAACCATTTTAGAGATATTATATTTTATTGTCACATTAACAACTTAATTATACAGTCCTTTGAAATAAAACCCTTACATCTAATATACATCTATCTAATTCACATTAGTATTTATATGCTACTATATATTTTATTAATGTGTTCATATTGTTGTTTATATCATTTCATTGTCTTGGTAAATTGTTATAGTGATCGTAGAATCATTTTATCAAAAAATTTTGATATCGTAATTTGTTTAGTATTTAGGAATGGAAATTTCATCAAGTATTTTTTCCCTCATTTTTCTTTAGGTGTCATTCTATGTATAGATATTTTGGTAGATAGATCTTAAAATTATTCAAACATATAATTCATTGATATTTATTATTTGATATTAAATTTAGAGAAAGTATAGTGACCTTACCATTTAATTTATATTTTTTACGAACATAGTATTGAACAAAAGATTATAATGTATGGTATATTATATTTTATCATAATGTTTTTATTTATAATTTATTTTGGTATTATATTATTTTTTTATGATATAATGTGTATTATTAATTTATGTTATACTTTAATACATTTTAATATAGAATTTGTTTTTATAATACCCTTTTAATGTTTTTTTATTTTTCAAGGAAACTATGAAACTATGAAAAATGACTAAAAATATATAAAAATTTATATAAAGGGAATATTAAATTTTTATAACATAATTTTTTGTTTATTCTAATTAGTTCCCATAATCCATAAAATCATTAAGGGGCCACTATTACAGTTAAATATAAAAAATTACCAATTTTTATCTATAATAAAATGTACATTAATATAATATTTTCTATTTTCTATTTTTTACATAAATTCTATATATATATCATTATTTTCAATTTATTTTAGTCATAAATATTTACAATATATACATACATACATATATACATTATATGTGTTTTTGTATATATATATATATAATAAATTAATCTTCAAATATATTAAATACACATATATATATATGTATATATATTATATTAATACATAAATACATATTATTATATATGTATATAAACAAAAATATGTTTCTATGTATATAAATATTTATTTAATTTATATATAATATTTTAAATAATATAATTATTTTTCATTATATTTCTATATATATAATATTATTATATAAAAAATAAATATTTATAATGTATGTATGTATATATGTATGTGTTTGTTTATGTATACTTGAATTTTCATGTGGTAGCACAAATATATGAAATGTTTCTCTTTAACAATTTGACAAATAAATAGGTTTACATGCTTAAATTTTTTGTGTTTATATTTTTATATGGTAAGGTTAGTCTTTGGAAATTATTATAGGAGTTTGGAATATTTTTAGGATGATGATGGAAATAATGGTTCAATATTAGAGGTATTAGTTCATGAAGGGTGGTGTAAGGATAAAATTTAAGAATCCATTTATAATTTCTCCATAATCTATTCAAGTCATTCCATAACCAATTGAAGATGATCAAGTCATTATATCCCTAGAAATTAATGTTGTAACAAGAGAACCCCTTATGGAATGGACACTTCTAAATAAGGGATTGGAATTTGTAATATGGACAATTATCTCAGATAGATATGGAATTATTTGTGGAAGTATGATTATTGATTCAAAAAGATACATGATTTGTGGGAAAACCTCACCCATTACCCCATGATAGAAGAGGGGATGTCTATTAAAATAAATATTTGGTCGAAAATCATTGGATAAAGGATTTTTAGACCTTATATACACCCATTTAAGATTAATATAGGTCATCGCCCCATGGTTTAAATGAAGAAAAATGAAAAAAGGGGGTTGAAAATTATTGGTTTTAGTTGAACCAAATTGGATTTTTAATGTCTTGGGGCCAATTCATATGAGTTGATGAGATTTTGGATAAAATATTTTGTCATTAAAAGCAATATTTGGGGATTTATTTTCATTTTTTAGAATCATGGTTATGTTCACACCAAAATGAAAAGTGTTAATTATTTTTATCTCACTTCTTCTTGAACTATTTTTATATGATTAACATAATTTGAAACTGAAACAAATAAAAATAGCTTATATAAATATATATAATATAATATAAGTGTGGGGAAACTTTTGATTTTTATTTGTCATATGTGGTTATAACTAAATTATGTTTGACACTATTTTGAGTGGGGTTTTCCACCATTAATTGTGTAACATCCCAAAATTATAATGTAATAACCTTATATTAGATAGTGTGAATGACACGATTCATCAAGCATGTAAGGGAATATAATACCCAAACACATTGAAATATATTTACTATTTTAAATTGATTTTATATATTAAATATCTTTCAATGCACACAAACTCTAATTTATCATTCCTTATATTCAAGAATGACCTTGTTCAATAGCTTTCATTAAACAGAAGACCATGTTTTAACCGAACAATAATTCATTATAAAAATATTATTATGTAAAATAATAAGACATAAAATAGTCATTGAATGAGTGTTTATAATAATAATTACTTAAATTTGGAAAATAAATTGTTTAAAAATCTTAAAATTATTTCATTGGTTAAAACTTAATTAGAAATGAATTTAATAAATAATAGATTGTAAAGGAAATATTTTTATAGAAAACTATTTTTCTTCTTATAAACCTGTTTTTCACTAAAAAATTAAATTAATTTACATTATTGGTTGTAATTAATATAACATATATATATATATATTATATATACAATATACAATTTTAAAATACATCAAATATATTTTTTAATCTCAACAACAAAACCCAATATTACACATAAAATACTATATTTTTATAAAGGTAGATTTGCTACCTTTTGATGGGGAACCAAATTTAAGTCCAATTTTCACCCTTTAAAAATTAATATATCAAAATAAACATCATATTTTTAATTTGAACATAAAAATTAGAATATGGTGAATGTTTTGGAATTTTATGTGAAGATTTATTTTTTAATGAATTGTGAACAATATTGAATTTCAGTTCAGAATTTATTTTTCATATAATTTATTTTTGAGGTTAAAGTATGCTTTTGATTGGTTTAAAAGTATAATTATATTATATTTTTATAAATTAATCTAATTTAGGTCATTCTAATCAATTTCGGTTTGAAATGGACTATAAAAACATAGAAAACTTTCAAATTTTTTTACTTTAGAATACAGCATTGTATTTCCATCAAGAAGGTTAAATTTAAATTAATTTTTTAATATATATTATTTTAATTTGAAAAAATGGAGTCCTTATTTGGAATAATTATAACTTATATTTAATAATAAGTTAAACTTATTGTTTTACAAAAAATATTAATGAATGTAATTAAAATTAATTACAATTGTTAAGGTAAAATAAAGTTTAATAAAATACAAAACCTCAATATTAAGGGCCCAAATGACCCATAAACATTTCCAAAATAATTTTTATGGACATATATAGACCCTAAACACCATTGGAACAAATTTCTTCCATTATTAGAGCCACTTAATATGTGAAAATTGTGTAAAGAATTCATTTTTCAAAATATTACAAGAGTGACACTCTTCCTCCACTTTAACAAGGCCTCCAATCCTCCAACATCCTTACACCCCTCAAGACACATTTTATTGTGAATGTTATTACCAAATATATCCCAAAAATCCCTCCACTAATCCTAGTATCCTCCCCTTGAATTCAAAGTATTCAAATAAATTCTTTTTGTACAAACCAAAAGAAGTTGCCCAATTAAGAGATATCATCTTGTTACAAGATCTTCAGTTTAATTTCCAACATAAACCCCCTAAAATATCTTTATTCCTTTAAAAAGTAACAAAACAATAATCCAAAATATACTAATATTTTTATACTATTTTTTATACCTACAGTTTCACACACCTCCATCTATTGGGTATTGAACCTACTGTTTAAATGTTCGAGGAACTACCGCCTCCCAAAACGATGACTGTTCATTTCTATTTTACCACCCATCATGGATTCCATTATGATGGAAACTATATTTATATATGATACATATTATATTTATAATATCTTTATAATTAATTAATTAGTTTATAAAACATATGTCTATACATTCCATTTTTTTTAATATAACAAAGTCGTTTATGTAAAGTGTGGACTACCACCTCCTCAAAGTGATGTGATTAGTTGATGTTATACATGGAATTGGTTAAAGATACATTTAATAAAAATAAGTAAATTATAAGAAACAGATATGATACATGAAATATAATATACATATGTATCATTTAGTTTTTATTATTTTAATAGGGAAAAAAGAATGAATATATCGTTCATGTGTATGGGCTACCATCTCCATGATCATTGAATTTCATTTATTATATCCAATACTTTGATAATTATAAATAAATATTTATGGAATATATGTGATAATTAAATATTGGTTTGAATTTTTTAGATTATTAAACCATGATATAATTAATATCAATGACAACTAACATGTCATAACATAATTGAGAAAACTAGGCAATTAAAACCCGAAATAGTAAAAATCATGAAAGGTTGTTAACAAATGGGTAATAAGATATTTTAAGAAGTTAATATATGATATTATGAATATTTTTATAGTTATGGTATAATTTAGTAACATATTATAATCCACTATATAGGAGGATAAATACCACACAACAAAATTAAGGATAAAGTAAGGGATTTCATCTCATTTTATATTCCATTGAGAATTATTTGTTGTTATTCACCAAATCACTTTTGAAATATAATATAATGAATATCCTTATTTTCATGATATTTCCTTTTTTATTTAATGTAAAAACATTCATTGGCATTATGATTTAAATCATTCAAAGTGGTATGGGACACTTTGCAATGTTTTATGCTTATTCTTCTCAATAATGTTATTAATGGTTATATTTTCAATATAACTTATTTTTGTGATTGTTAATATTCTATTAAAAAAATGATTTCATTTTAATAATTTTTTATTTTAAATTTCCTTAAATATCTATATTTTTATAAGATAGATAACATTGTTTCATAAACCATATATCATTTTACATACATTTTTTACTTTAAAAGTTATTTGATTAATAAGGATATTAATGATAAATCCCAATATTTTATTCAATACATATATTTTATAAGTAATATTGTATATTGATTAAATTGATTATCATTACCAGGATTTATTTGTACATTAAATGATGATTGGAGATCGGTCTTTATATAGCACCTTGATGCATCAACATGTTCTCACAAGATGATTAAAATGGCCAAATTAAACAGGTTTATAACTATAGATTCAATCTATCCAGATGATGGATCTTTATCTTTTAGGTCTTCATGTGTCAATGAAATGATGTCCAATTTTTAATCATTTCTATTTTATATAATTCAGTTATTATCCATCCATGATATTTTTCATGGATATATCTATGGATACATTTATTTTTCAGTTCATTGATTATATGGCATGTGTTTGAGTTTCTTCCCTTTTCGTATTGAATTTTCTTTGTCTTGTAATTTGAATGGAATGTGTTATCTGTTGTTTACCTTTCTATGTTTTTTTATTTCCATTTATTCCTTATTAATTCTTCTTTACTTTCCCTTACTAAGCATTTGGCTCATCCATTTTTTTCCTTTCCCCAGGTTATTATGAATAAATCCTTTAATAAGCCTTCAAGGGTTCAGTTTAATTTATTTTTATATACCATGTTTTTATTTCCAATTTTCCAATATATTACGGGTATCATGTATGTAATACGTACTTCCATGAATGTGAAACTAATCAGTCCTTCTAGATTTGATTCCCTGTAATCTTTCCAAAATAATAAAATAATACACCGACTCTGGGATTATAGGGTTGGGGCATTACAATTAGTATAAAAGAAAGTTTAGCAGAAACAATGGAAACTATATTTAGAAAAAAAATGATTAGATAGAACTGCCCTTGACATACATTTAGGATATATATATAAGTAAATCCTATAATTTCGGTATGGTAGAGATTATGTGGGTATTCTTAGTAATACATCCTTATATGGATACTACATGTGGATGTGGTTCTGGCATAGATGTACCTATGAGTAACAACTCTGACAATGTGTGTCATTCCTGACTCAGTGTAACCTAGTACAAGATAATGGGCCATACTGCACACCTGGTTTTACACTCTCAGGGGATACACATAGGATAGTTCAAATATTATTTACCTAACACTATAAAGGTTTGGAAAGTAAAGAATTACCCAATGCTACCAAATTTTATGATTCTATCATTTAAAATTCATAAATTTATATTATGCATTATACCATGTTTAGAGTTATAGAAAGTTCATAATTTTCAGATCTAATCCATTATATGACATTTTTTAGTAATGACACCCAGAAGGAAGAATGGTATCACTACTCATGGAAAATGTAGAGGTTTCCCTACTAAAAAATTCAATGTAGAAACTATCAGAATATAACAAGTTATAGATATATTAAGTAAATATAGTCTGGTTATGATGAATAACCTTTCTTGAATGGTGAAACCAATTCCACGAAGAGAATCTCTAATTATGGATTTATTTATGACATAGAACCCCCCATATCTTAGTGGGACTACTAATCCAAATGTATTTTAGAAATGTATTAACACTTTGGAGAAGATATTTATGGCCTTGCAATGTAGAAAAAAGGAAATTATTACACTATCGGTCTATTGTCTCCAATGTGATGTTGTTCAATGGTGGTCCTTGATCGAAAATACTAGGGAAGAAGAATAAATAACCCATTTAATAATGAGAATTTATGGATACATTTTTTGATAAATACAGCCCTCATTATTAAAAATTTGAGATGAATAGAAAGTTTATTAGAATAAACAAAAATGAGGAAGAGAGTGTTACATATTATTGAACTACCTTAATAAGGATAACCATGTATTATATTATTTACATTCGTAATGTTGAGTTCAATATCGACCACTTCATTGAAGGTATAAAGATAAATATTCAAAGAGAACTGGTTTCTCATAATTTCTCATGATACAAAGAGATTGTTTTATTTTCCATAAAAACATAAATGGAATTCTCAAGAACCTATGTATTAAAGAGAAACCAAAAGAAGATTTGTTCTTCTAGAGACCATGAAAAATGTAATGAGATAAATAACATATAGGGAATTAAATATATTCCTACTTGTGATATCTATGGAAATAATCACCCCATTAAATGCGTGAAAGTATTTTGAATTTGATATAAGTTCATAGAAGTGGGTCATTGGGAAAACAAATTCCAAGGGAAGAAGGAAAACATTTTTATTCACTGTCACAATATCAAGAAAATGGGGTTCTATAAAAATGAGTTCCACAAGAATCCAGGGAATATACCTTTGAAGATGCTAAGGGATGAGGTTCAAGAATATCTTTTTTACACAACCGAAGTGGAATGATTAATGTGATTCGGTATTTAGATCTAAGAAATATTTTGTAAGTTTATTTTTTTATGAAGTTCTCATCAAATGATTTATAAATTATGTTAGGATTATACTATGGTAAATTTCCATTATGGATTTGAGATTATATATTGAATGGTACCAAGAAATGATATTAAATAGAATGTTAAACTTTTCATAAAACACACGACTAATGGAATGTAAACCATTAATATAGACCTGATGTTGGTATAATAATGAATCAATCATTGATTTTTGCATGTGTTGACTACCTTGGAAATGATTAATGATTTTTGAAAAGTGGTCTATGCTATCAATTTTTAGAGTTGTTGTTTTGAGAACCAATTGTTTGTACTTTGATTACTTTAATGTACACTTGTTATATATTGTTCATTGTTTTGCATGACTATAAAATAATGATGTCCTAGAATATTTGTTTCATTAATATGGTCATGGAAGATCCCTTCTAGGTTGATATCCTTGAAATGATATAACAATATTCTTAAATAAAGTTCTACGATTTGATGACATACTATTATAGGACACATAGTATACAGACCATCATATTTGAGTACTCTAAGAAGACTAGACTCTCTCTCATGGAGTTCACACTTGGTAATATCCAAATTGGAGATTATGAGAACAGACCTGCCAGTAGTAATTTTGCATGTCTTGGTGTCATCGGACATTACTATCTATGATCACGTGTAATGTTCCTTAGACTGGAAGATTACCATTAACTCATTTCATGACTCGCGTACTTAGATTTGCTAACAAAAACTATCACAAAGACAGTTGGCGGGAAGTAGCGTATGATGGGTGTGTCACAAATGACATGTTGTTAATGGATAAGTCGAGGAATGATTTGTCCCTTCTATATTTATGGAAGTATATATCTTGGTCCCTCTGATTGAAATATAACTATCTCCCAAATTCCATGGACATGGTGTAACGATGTGTTTATTTTTGGAAGTCAAAGAATGATAGATCAGGCATATAGGTTTATGACACTGCCATGAAACCTACTTGATGATATATTGAGACAAAATAATTAAATTACATTTTAAGCATTCATATGATGTGACACGTCAATGCGGCGTCAACTTCTTTCTCTTGGGTGTCGTGAGCCGTTGCTAGACAGTAATCTTGGACTTTAGGCAAGCCAGCCTAATGCCAACGAGAAAGAGGCCTAGAGGGTCACACACTAAGTGTATCCATGTATCTCAAGTAGAATAAATATTATTATTTTATGTGGTTTAATAATTATTCAAGGAAGCCTAAACTGTTTTAATGATGGAGGAAGAATAAAAAACAAGATATACACGCTGTGTATTAATGATTACACGCCGTGTATTTTTCACCCTTTATCCAAAGTATACGCTAGGGGCATTGGCGTGTTTTTTTTTACTTTTGAAATTTTGGAGTACACAACATGTAGATTAATATAACACAGTGTGTACTTCCTTGATACATGGATACCAGCTTGGAAACCTCGTGTATGTGGTACATGGATTCTCTTTGTACACGATTTCACCTGGGACGGATCGGACTACACGGCGGGTTGATTCAACATACACGTACGGGAATAATCTATATCCTGCACGTAGTGTACATTCTAGAAATGGAATTTCACCAGGGTTCTTTCAATGTAAAAAGACCTGTACAAGGAATATAGATGAGAAAAATCTCAAGGAAATTTAAAAATGAAATTAAGATAAATAATTGATTAATTATAAGATCATAATTAATTGAATTCAAGAGTGACTTATCTTAAATGAACGAACGATTAAAAGAATTTGAATTCTACATATGCATAAATGTTATTGCATGCTATGTATGATCATGATCTAGACCAAAGACCCTTTGTCTCTCTATGGTTTTATTTAAATTTATTTAATTTAAATTCGTTGGCCTGCGAGCCTTATTCCAATAATATGTAGGGCCTACATGCCCATGGTTTCTTTTAGGTAGACCCCATGTAATGGAGGATCTCCCAAGTCAGAGGAGACGGTTAAAAACCTGAATTTGAGGTGAAACCAACCCAAGAACATACAAAGGTGGACAGGTGGGAGCTTCAAAACACTAACCATTAGGTTCAAGGTGTTTTTCCCTAGGTTAAGGTTAGCTTATCAAAACCTCTAGATAAGATAACCAATATAATCTCATGATCATGCCATATTATTTTATTTCTATCTAATTGCATGGTTAATTTATTATTTATGCGTTGTCATGATCACATAATTAATGAAATAAACAATCATGAAAAGATGGAATAAAATATAAACCAGACTATGCGTAAACATTATCATAACATGGTTAATCACTTAAGAAAGCATCACTTAATATTAAAAAGCATGTGATAATGAAAATCTATACATAAACAATAAAATCTCTCAAATAACATATTAAGTTAGACCAATCCTTCTATTACTTGATTTAGTGAAAGACTCAATAAAACTATGTGTTTAAACAACCCTTGTTGGGACACTTACTTTTATAACAGAAGCTCTTATGAATGTTTCGGGTTGACTTAAAAATTTTACATCAACAGGAGTAGCCCTTGCTAGACTTTTTGTAAAATGGAGGAAAGTGTTGAGGAAATCCAAGGTAGGATTTCATAATTTGGGAGTCCACTCAACATATCAAGGAATTGTAAGCTCATATTTGGGAAAGACCTATCTACCTAAATACCTTCAAATAGCATGACCAACCCTTGTTGGGGTTATTCGAAGGGGAATATGGATCCTTGCCACTAGAATTTCATGGAAACTAGACATTCCAAGTTCAATGGTGAGGGTCATTAGGACTTGATAAAATAGTGGGAGAATTAATAAATTCATTTATTATTTTTCAAAAAATGTAATCAAAAGGTACTGATAAATCGGATCTTTTAATTTGTAGAATCAATATGACAAACTCATCAACCACATTTTCTCTGCGATCATTTCTGGATAAAGACAATATCCTAAAAAGAAGTAACTTTCAAGAATGGTTTTGGCACCTTCGGGTTATCCTACGCCATGGGAAAAAAAATTTATATCCTGGAGTCCCCACTTCCTGATTCGCCAGCCCAAGGGGCGAGTGATGAAGATTTCCTGGTCTATGATCAATATATGAATGATGCACTTGACATTCAATGTTTGATGTTGTCATCAATTTTTAGTGAGCTCATGAAGTCTCATGAAGACATGGATGCCTATAGCATGCTTGAGCACCTCTGTGGTCTATACTAGGAGAGAGAGAGATAGGAAAGTTTTGAGATCTCCAATGCTCTATTCCAGAGAAAGTTTGGAGAGGGTGCCCCAGCTAGGCCTCATGTAATCAAGATCATTGGCTACATTGAGCACTTAAAGGTTCTAGGGTTTAAACTCCCTGAAGAACTGGGTACCTATTTCATTCTTGCATCACTCCCCTAGATCTTCTCTAGCTTTTTTTGTAAATTTTAATATGAACAACATTGAGAAGTCTATATCTGATATCTTTATCCTCATTCTCCAAGTGGAAAATGATATGAAGTGTGAAAATCCTTCTATCCTTATGGTGAATAAAAGTAAAGGGAAGGAAAAGATCTTTAAGCCCAAAGCTTCTTCAAGGCCTTCCAAAAAAGGAAGATCAAAGGGGAGGTAAGAGAATAAGAGGTTGTTTTTTTTTGCATGTGGAAATAAGGGCCACTGGAAGAAAAACTGCACCTGGCCAAGGAAGCAAGGGGGAGCTTCAGGTGTGTTTGTTATCGAATGAAATATATCTATTTATACTAATTGGGTATTAGATACTACTTTTGGTGCTCACAAATGTATCCAAATACAAGAACAAATTTGATTCTAAACGATTAACCGAGGTGAGGTGGATCTGCGAGCAGCCAACGGAGCCAGACTCGCTGTTGTAGCTGTCAGAGACTACCGCCTCAGATGGCCTTTTGGGATGGTCTTGGTATTGAAAGGATTTTATTATGTACCTTCTATAACCAAAAACATTATTTCAGTATCCAGATTAGATACTGATGGATTCGTCTTCAAATTTGGAAATGAATGTTTCTACTTTTATAAAGATACCATTTGTTTTGGTAGGGTACATTTATATAACATCCTTTATGTGTTAGACTACACAAAACAAGTAATGGTAATCGATGACAAAGTTAATTCACATGACTCAAACCACACCCAACTTAGGCATCACCGTCTAGGTCATGTCAATGAGAAACATTTGACAAAATTACATCAATATGGGTATTTAGATTCTTTCGAACTAAAACCAATTGGTGTATGTCATGCATGTCTACAAGGAAAAATGACCAAAGACCTATTTAGTGGGAAAGGTGAAAGTGATAAAGAGATTCTATAATTAGTTCACGCAGATGTTTGTGGACCATTTCCAGTTGAAGAAAGTGGTGGGTTCTTATACTTCATAACTTTTACTGATGATTTTAGTAAATATGGATATATTTACTTAGTGAGTTATAAGTTATATTATTTTGATCGGTTCAAAGAATACAAGAACGAAGTTGAGAAACATCTTGGTAAAAATATTAAGATACTCTGCTCAGGTAGAGGATGATAATATCTTAATCAAGACTTCATTGATTTCTTAGAGGAGTTTGGGATTCTATCTCAACTCACTCCTCCTTACACACCTCAGTGGAATGGTGTAAGTGAAAGGAAGAAACGCACCCTGTTGGATATGGTAAGATAAATGATGAGTCATGCGAGTCTTCCATTATCCTTTTGGAGATATTCATTACAAAAATCAGCACACATACTAAACCAAGTACCAACTAAATTGATAAATGGTATTCCATATGAGTTATGGAGTGGACACAAATCCATGTTATCTAATTTACATGTGTGGGGTAGAAAAGCATTTGTTAAGGACTCTTCAGGTAACAAAATTAATCCTTAATGCACAAAGTGTATCTTTATAGGATATCCCAAGGAAACAAGGGGATATTACCTATAAAACCCCTCAGATGAAAAGGTTACAGTAGCAAGACATGTCATTTTCCTTGATAGGGAGCACATCTAAGAATGAGAGGGGGAGAGAGATAGACTTTGATGAATTTGAGGCTCAAGATACACTGAAGTTGGTACAAGAATAGATTCCACAATGCCTTGTGAAAGAATAATCTGTTCCAAAGAAACAAGAACTGCGTAGGAGCACGAGAGAGGTGAGAGAACTCAAACGATATGGTTTTCTTATCACCAAGGATGGTGACTCATTATTGGTTGACAATGATGATCCTATTACCTACAAGGAAGAATCTTAAGGCACATATACTGCCAAGTGGAAAGAATCCATAAATTCTTAAATGGATTCCATGTACCAAAACCAAGTCTAGATTTTGGTAGATCCTCCAGTTGATGTAAAGCATATTGGTAATAAGTCTGTGCCCAAGAATAAACTGGACATTGAGGGACAAGTCAGCACCTATAAAGCACGACTGGTTGCAAAATGTTTTAGACAACATTAAATAATTCACTATCATGAAACCTTTTCACCGGTTACGATGCTGAAATCCATCAGAATACTATTTTCCATTGCCTCTTACCATGACTATGAAATTTGGAAAATGGATGTCAAAACAGCATTCCATAACGAGAACCTCCAGGAAGATATCTACATGAAACAACATGATGATTTTGTGACTCCAATGGATTCCAACAAGGTATAAGAGTTGCAAAAATCCATTTATGGGTTAAAGAAAGCATAAAGGTCATGGGACATTCATTTTGATGAAGTCATAATGGAATTTGTCTTTGTTAAGAACGAATGTGAGCCCTGTGTCTACAAAAGGTTTAGTGGAAGTGCAGTCGTTTTCCTAATAGTATATGTTGATGACATATTACTAATTGGAAACGAAGTACCTGTCTTACATTCAGTTAAGGAATGGTTTGATAAATGATTCTCTATGAAATACTTGGGCGAGGCAGCATATATTCTTGGGATCAAGATCCATCATGATAGATCCAAGAGAATTATGGGCTTGAGTCAAAGTACATACATTGACAAGATATTGAAGAGATTCAGTATAGAACAGTCCAAAATGGGATTGTTGATAGTGTCACATGGCATTCATCTTTCCAAGAAAATGTTTCCTCAAACACATGAAAAATAAATAAAATGGAAAGGATCCCTTACACATCTATGATTGGGTCAGTCATGTATGTTATGCTATGTACGAGGCTAGATGTTGCTTACGCATTAAGTGTGGCAGGCAGATATCAAGCTGATCCAGGAGTCATTAGATGGCAGTCAAGACTATCCTTAATTATATGAGGCATACTAAGGATATATTCCATGTTTATAGAAGAGATGAAGAACTAGTCATCAGAGGACATGTAGATGCTAGTTTCCAGACTGATCAAAATGACATGGAGTCGCAGACTAGATACATCTTCAGTTTGAATGGAGGTGCAGTGAGCTGGAAAAGCTCAAATAAATGTGTGGTGGAAGATTCTACAATGGATTCCGTGTATATCACAGCTTCTGAGGCAGCTAAAAAATCAGTATGGATGTGAATCTTCATCCCAGTGCTGGATGTAGTACCTAGCAGTAAAGATCCTATCACACTCTATTGTGATAATACTGTAGCGTTGGCACTTGAAAAAGAGTCAAGTTCACATCAACGGACAAAGAACATACTTCAGAAGTATCATCTCTTAAGGGATTTTTCTTAGAGAGGTGAAGTTTCAGTGAGCAGTATTTCCACGGAATACAACATGGCAGACCCCTTGACTAAAGCCTTGACTCAGCAGAAACATAATCATCATGTGAGGTCTAGCGGACTAAAAGTCGTAGGTAGTTGTCTCTAGTACAAGTGGGAGTTTTTAGATTTTCTTTCCTGGGAACAAACTTTTTGTACTTATATTACATGAATGTACACTTATTATATATTTTTCATTGTTATGCATGACTATAATATAATGATGTGTGGGAATATTTGTTGTATTAATAAGGTCATGGAAGATCCCTGCTAGGATGGGAACCTTGAAATGATATAACAATATTATTAAATAAAGTTATACGGTTGGATGACATACTATTATAGGACACATAATATACAGACCGTCATGTGTGAGTACTCATAAGAAGACAAGACTCTCTCTCATGGAGTTCGCACTTGGTAATCTCCAAGATGGGAGATTATGAGAACAGTTGTGCCAGTATTAAATCTTCATTTCATGGTTTCATCGGACATTACTATCTATGAGCATGTGTAATGATCCTTATACTGAAATATTATCATTAACTCTATCATGACTTGCGCACTTAGATTTGCTGACAAAAACCATCACGAAGACAGTTGGTGGGAAGTAGGGTACGTTGGGTGTGTCACAAATGACATGTTGTTAATGGATAAGTCGAGGAAGGATTTGTCCCTTACATATTTATGGAATTAGATATCTTGGTCCCTTTGATTGAAATAGAACTATCGCCCAAATTCCATGGTCAGGGTGTAACGACGAGTTTATTTCTAGAATTCAAAGAATGACAGATCAAGCATATAGGTTTATGACACTGCCATGAAACCTTATAGATGATATATAGAGACAAAGGAATTAAATTACACAGTAATCATTCTTTTGAGGTGACATGGAAATGCGGCGTCAAATTCTTTCTATTGGGTTTCTTGACCCGTTTCTAGATAGTAATCTTGGACTTTAGGCATGCCCGCCTAATGCCAATGAAAAAGAGGTCTAAAGTGTCACACACTAAGTGTATCCAAGTATCTCAAGTAGAATAAAGATTATTCTTGTACATTGTTTAATAATTATTCAAGGAATCCTAAATCATTTTAATGATAGAGGAATAATAAAATTAAAACAAGATATACACGTCGTGTATCAATGACTACACATAGTGTAGTTTTTATTTTGGAAATGAAATGAAAAACAAGTACATGTCGTGTATTAATGATTACGTGTTGTGTAGTTTTATGAAAAAAAAAGTACATGCCGTATTGTTTTTCTAGTTGGTATTTTGAGGAAATAATATTGTTTTTTTAAATGATATTTATTATAATCAGCATGGGCGCCTGTCAAGGAATTAATGATTCGACATGTTGGGGTTTTCAATAAGAGTTAATGAAATAAATAAAATGCATAATGTTCTTATTTATTGTCATAAATCTATAACCTCAAACCTGATTATAAATATCCTCACAACCCCAACACTTTTCCTTAATCGTTGTGAACAAAAATTCTCGAAAATTATTTCATGGCCGAAAGAACTACTTCCTCCAAAAACGCTCTCAAGACCGAGAGAGATCCTCCTATATCGTATCAAGATGATCTAAGGCGGACAATGCAAGCAAAGGCTTCCCCATGCTAGCACTGAGAGAGTCCTTTAGCGATATCCAGAGATATGTGGTGCACATGTGGATAACTACTAGAGGAAGTCTACACTTGGCTTATGCAACCCAATGACAAATCACGTCAAAATGTGATCAAGAATATAAAAAAAGAAAGAACACTCAAAAAGGTACATCTTGTCAATAAATTAAATTAATTATAATCAACCTGTGACGGTCCTCGTTTGTGGTTCCGAGACCATCCTCCTTCTTTTTCTATTTCTGTGATTTGATCCGTGGAGACTAGTATTTATCGTCATATTGATCTCGAATTGATCATTGCTAATTACAAAAGGCCAAGTGGTAACATCCACCCACGAGCTTCTGATACGCCCAGAACCTTCATCATTGATGCAGTTTACAATAAATTTGAATTCAATTAATATATCCAATCACTTGTGTCTTACTTAAGAAATAAGGGAGAATGCATGTTCCAGAAAATTTTTATGATAATTAAGTTATTACCATATTTAAGGAGAATACATGATGAAGGTGTTCACCTATTAGGTATGTGGTGGTTAAAGATCTAGTTCATATTTATTTAAATATAATGATAAGTTTATTTTGTAAATTTAGTTACCTTCCTTCCAAAGTGTTGGAATCATAATCTATTGGAAAAGTTAATCGGTTATAAATACGTTTAAGTAGTAATTTGGATGAGATTATAGAGGTTAATGTATTACTTCCCCATATGATGTATCATTTTCTAATAGATGAATTAGAAATAGTACAAGGTTTAATCATTGGAGATGATTATGATTATTGAAACATATATTTACTTATATTCTTAGAGAGTGAATGAATTTCTCAAGAAGGTTTTCAAATAAAAAAATTGTCACATTATAATAAATTTTTTATGATATAAATAAAATTTATTCACCCCTATGGTTTATGGTTTTGTGGTAAAAACTTTCATATGAACATGTCCTCTATAACTATCAATCAGAACTTGATTGTTGGACTTTTTTCTTCTGTACCCATGTTTCCATTTCCCACCTATGTTCTTCTACTAATGAATCTTGTTACGTGACGATTGTACTTTCCATACGACCTTATTAAGAAGATTTTTTATTAATCCTTTTTATGATGTGGTTCATTAAATAATATTTTATTTTCAATTTATATGTCACCAAGATAAATTTTAATGTATGATTAAGAAATTTATTTAATTTGGGGAGATTGTAACACCTCAAGATTCTAAAGTAAGAACCTTATATTCGATAGCATGTGTGACACATGACCCCAAATGTGTATGGGAATATAATACCCTGATACATTAAAATATAATTACTATTTTAAATTGACTTGATATATTCTATGTCATTCAATTCACATAAACACTAAGTTAGCTTTCCTAACTTGCAAGAACGACTTCATTCGATAGCTTTTTTTACACAAAAGACTACGATTTAACCTAAAAATAATATATTATTAAATAGTATTATGTAATATAATAATAATTATCCTAGCCATTAAATGAGTCGTTATAAGTAGTATTAAATAACTTATGAAAATATATGTTTTATAAAAATATAAAATGAATTAATTGGTTATAATTTAATTAGAAATTAATATAAAAACAAACTAAATATAAAGGGGATATTTTTATATAAAACTATTTTTATGCTCACAAAGCTTTTATGACCTAATAAATTAAATTAAACTCAATTAGTGGGTTGTATTAATGTGATATATATATTTTATACTCAATAAAATATTATTTATATTCATCCATTATATTTGATAGGATCAATATAGCGACACTTTATTTGTAACCATTCACATTACATAACTTTTTTGGAGTACATAAACATTTTACAAACTGGTTCCCAAATAACATAGTTGGTATATTTCCTTCGGAAACATAGAAACATAAGAACTGGTATATATGTAAGCTAAATCATCTCCCGCTATGATATTCTTGACTATATCCCTTCTTAGACATATCAAACATAGTATATATCATTATAACCTACGATAAAGGAAACATAAATGGGGTGAGCTCAAATGCTCTGTAAGTGTAAAAAAGGGAGACATGTATGCATGAACATGATCATAAGGGTATGAAAATTAGATCATAAAAATAGAATATAATACCCTATATATAAAATATCACAAAAATGACCATGGCATACAGATTGGAAGTTCATAAGACATGAATCATAATCAAATAAAGAGAATAATCCATGAAAGAAAAACATAGGAATAAATCATGGAATTATGGAAAACACATAAGAATTTAATGATTTACAAAGTATCCAAGGCATCACTTACAAGACCATTTTAGTGGAAAATTCCATTACTGAACTAAGTAACCCCCATTCCAACCCTCTGTTACTGAATAAAGTGACCCCCATTCCGGAACTATAATACTAAATTGAGTAACCATCATTCTAGGCCTATATTACTAAATCGAGCAACCCTTATTCCAACCCTGTTTTATCTATAGAGATATAAATCATTACATAATGAATTTGAGGAAGATATAGGTCCCACCTGTCACATAATGAAATCATTCATACATGTGCCACCAGATAATAAATGAACATATAATAACCCATGAAATGAAATGGGTATCATAAACATGTAAAAATATCATAACCTATAGAAAGATACATGTTTCATAATCATTTCATCAAAATCATAACCCATAAAAGAGAAACAAATTTTATATATGTATAACCCATAAAGGATAAATGGCTTTAATAAAGACTATTATATTAAGCATAACTCACTCATGGAAAGAATATGAATGGAAACATTAGATTATTTCCTATAATGGCATGAGTAACATCAATAGATGTCATTTTAGATTGATAATAATTTTGAAATATCCTCTAATGTGTATCTTGATTAAAATATCTTTTCTTGTTGGAAAAATAATTTTTAGTACATAAAAAAATTTGAAAATAATATTCTAAGAAAATAAATTTAATCTTATGAAATAATTTTGAAAACCTTGTTCCTTTAAAACATATAAAATAAGCCTCAAAACATTTTAAAATCCATTCTCTTTCAAAACACATTAAAAACATATAAAAATTTCTTGAAAACGTTTTATGAACTATTGTACTTGAAATCTTGTAAAAGATGCTTGAAAACATTTAGAATGATATTTTTCTTGAAAACCTATAAAAGAATCCTAAATAAATTTTGAAATCCATTTATTAAAAACTATTTTAAAATATATATAAATAGTACTTGAAAACTATTTGAAAACCATTTTTCTAGGGAACTTATAAAATAATCTTAAAACATTTTTAAAAAAATTGTGTCTTTTAAAATAATTTGAAAACATATAAATATAGATTGAAAATTTTTTCAAAACAATTTTTCGTGAAAAATAATTTTAAAACATTTTATTATAGATTACCCTTTAAAAAATAAAAAGTAATCTTCTAAGTAATGATGGTTAGTTAATTCATACTTGTCATATGAGGTCAAAAAACATTTATTTTACATGGTAAAAAATGTTAGAAAAGTTCCTTGTTTGGAAAGAGATAATAATATTCCCTTGGGTAGATCGTTAAAAGAAAAAAAATCATAAAAACTTATTTTAAATGTTATAGTAAAATGGTATAGTATTCTTGGAGACCATTTTTAGAAAACATTGATTTCGGACCAAAGAAAGGGTAAAGTCAGTCTTCACTAAAAACACTTTCTTAACTATTTTAAGTACTAATGAGTAGAATAGGGTACCAATACATGATTATATCTTGAAATAACATAGGATAAATATACAAAATAATATTATTGAGATATTGGTCATAATAGTTCATCAAGTTAAGCATAAATTAAAACAATCTTCGAAAGCGATGATATTTTCTCAATAAACCCTTATAACTCAGTAATGTGGGATCATACTCTCCATGTAATAAAAAGAAATTACATGAAGATTAATATATAATGAAAATAGATATATTCATGATATAACATGTAAAATGTATTTTTATACAACTCAATGAAGAGTTTATATGCAGAACAAAACTTGAATATCAAAGAAGGAAAATTAAGACAAAACTGTTTTACCAATTTTCTAACATTTGAAATATAAACCCCATGAATGAAGGATCATAAAATGGCTATTTGAATACCCAAAAATGTATTTACAAGACACATATAATAAAATAATGGGGAACAGATACACTACTCAAAATGAAAGAGTGGAAAACATATCTTTTATCTCATAAAAATTATAAGTGAGATGAAATCCCCGTACCTTGTGTCTTGAATATCTATGTACTCATAAAAGATTCCTTTATAATAAATTCAAGTTTATTATAATTATTTTAAAAAATAATTTTATTATACATAATACTATATATTATTCTATTATTATCTTATATTACCCACTTTTTAACAATCTTATGTTAAATTTCACTTTGGGTAATATTCCATTGGTTCATAGCATTAATTTGTTATATCATTAGTCCTTATACTTATATCAAGATTATAAAATGTAAATCATGATATAAATATCATTTTTATCCATTTTATTAGTATTATAATAATTTATATCATAAATAAGTATGAAATGGAATACACCATTCATGGAGATGGAAAGTCGTACGTACGCATGAACGTTGTTTACATTTTAGTTGTCGTATTGAACGAAAGTTTGTGAATGAAATATGTGTGTGTGTGTGTGTCTATAATTATTAGATTATAATTTTCATTTCATATATGTCATATAAATTCATTAAACCCATCATTAATTCATTATATGTGGTGTGTAAATGAATTACATCACTTTGGGTTGTAGTCCACACTTCCTTAAATGAGATTATCATATTAAACCCAAATGGAAAGTAAAGAGATATTATAACGACCCGAATCCAGATCCCTTCCACTAGTGCCCTGTACCCTGTCCGCCATATGACCTCAAGCGCATTTCCCCAAATTCCAGAGGCTACCGACTAGCAGCGAGGGCCTTCATAAGTTATTAGAGAAACTATGCCCTCATTTGGTAAGGTATACTAGGAAAGAAAACAAAAATCAATAGCAGAATCAGTAAACAGCATAAAAACACTGGAACTAAACGGCAGAAGTAATGAACACATAATGATAATGATAATGATACAGCAGGAACAAGTATCTAAGGAAAGAAGCAAATAGAACAATGTGCTGAAATAAAACTGAAAACAAAGTACGAAATTAACAGCAACTCCAGCAGTATCGCAAGCCTAAGCTTGGTCATATGCACTCCAGCTCCAACTAGAAATCATGTACCCGAAGTAGAAGTTCAGAAATCCCTATCCACACCTGCAACCATATAACCTTTTTGGTCCAAAAAGCAGGACCTAAACAGGGTGTTATACTAATCCCAGTAGGCAATCACCATGAGATCCGTTCCCTACTATCAGTGAGTAATATAGAAAAAGTAAAGGAAATAAATTCAGTAGAGAAGCATAAATACACTAAAGTAAAAAATCCTACCAATCTCCATTCAAATTTTTTTAATAGTTCAGTAAAATCATTTAGATATCAACCAAGGAACCTAGCAACAGCTCTATAATCCCAAGGCAAGAATGTAATCACCACAGGTAACTCGGCAGTCTACCTAAACAGCAAGCAGTACAAACCCAAGCTTGTTCTTCGGCTTGGTGGACTCGTCACAACTAACCAAAAAATAAAGCACTGACTCTCTGGGTGGCTCCTACTAGCAACACTTCTAGTCAAGTAAACGTACAAAGGCACAGAAACTCTGGGAAGCTCTCACTGTCAATTCCCCAGTGGTCTTGCAACGAAAGATATAGACCCCTTGAGGAAGAACTTACATCTAATTCCCCCAATAGTCTTGCTACATAACTAAGGACACTCTGAGGAAGCACAAAGTCACATTCTCAGAGGTCCTGTGATCGATACTAATTATAACAGACTCTCTAGGGAAGCCCTAATCGCCAATTCCCCCTTTAGTCTACCACACTAGGTTCACTCAACCTTGAGCAGTTTAGTCGTACGTAATCGACTGTTAGTAGCCTAATTAAGTTTAGAAACTACTTGGCTAATAGCTACAAATGCATCCACAAGCATGTAAACAGTAGTTAATACATGCAATCAAGTCAACAGGCATACTAGCAATGTGAAAAAGGGTTTCCTCGTAGGCAAACCGTGACAAACGACAATCAACAACCAAAACAAGGGTAAGCACCCATGGGGTGATCCTCAAACATGCTAACAAACAATTATTAATAATCTAATAACCTCAAGCATACAATAAATCTAAGGAAGATAACAAAACAGGATCAAAACCCAAACCCTAGATACCTGATACATGGGTATCTTGCACTTTTGCACCAAAAACTCAAAGATATTCAACGTAGGGAAAAAAACCACCTACCTCAATCCTTGGTGTTCGATACTCTTGAACCTCAGCCTGTGAATCGGCCTAGAATGGAGTAAATCTGCAAAAACGTCTAAAACGTTCAACCTCAGATAACTCTCACAAGAGAAGGAATCATGAAACATGGCCAAAGAAGAACCGAGAACTCACCGTTGCAATTTTATCGCACCCGACGGCGTTCAATTCCTACAACCAGTGAAGGATCAGTGGCTTGAAGAAGAAGTGGCCTTCTAGGTCTCTCTGGACATAATTAGGTGGAGAAGAAGATAAAAACGGGGATTAGGCATGACCCCGGTCTGATTAATGAAATAAAAAGAAAAGTACACGGTGTGTACTTCTTGAGTACACGGCGTGTAGTCCCCTTTTTCGTACGTCGTATTAATCGGACTCCACCTCATTGCTACACCCCGTGTGACTGGCCTGAACATGGCCCGTACACGGCCTCAAGAGGAAGAGAGTTACACTGTGTGTACTTGTAAAGTACACGGCGTATACTTTCAAAATTTCCATATTCTCCTCTTTTTCTCAAAAAGAGCCAGAAAAGGAAAACATACCTGAAAAAGAAGGTCCGGGATCTTACAAACTTCCCTCCTTAAAGAAATTTGTCCCCGAATTTCCCTAGCAAGGTGGTGAAGAAGAAACCTCGAACAACTCTGGCCACTTGGATCGCATATTGGCCTCCCTCTCCCAAGTCTCGTCCTGCACACGGTCGTGCTGCTATAGCACCTGTACCAGAGGAAAAGACCGACCATGGAGTGCTTTTGCGCTATGATCAAAAAGCCTGATAGGATGCTCCTCGAATGATGCGTCCTGCTCCAGCTCAACCTCATCGCGTCGAAAAACATGATACGGGTCTGAGAAATAGTGTCGAAGCTGAGAAACATGGAAGACGTCGTGCATATCCTGATATCTCTGAGGTAAATGCAACCTATAAGTAACCAGCCTGACTCTCTCCAAAACCTCGAATGGCCCGATGTATCTCGGTGAAAGCTTACCCTGTCTCCTGGTCCTCTTGTGTCCCATCCTCGGGGAAACACATAGGAAAACCTAGTCAATGACCTTGAACTCCAGATGTCTTCTCTACTAATCAGCATATGACTTCTGTCAAGTCTGTGTTGTATTCATCCTCTTCCAAATCAGCTCTATCTGCTCTGAAGTCTCCTGAACAAGATGAGGTCCCAGCAAATCTGCCTCTCCTGCCTCCAGCCAGCATAAAGGTGATTGGCATGGACTACCGTACAAATCCTCATAGGGCGCCATTTGAATGGTCTCTTGAAAACTGTTGTTTTATGCGAACTCCACCAGAGGAATATGCTTCTACCAATAACTACCAAAGTCTAGGATGCAAGCTCAGAGCATATCCTCAAGCACCTGGATCATGCACTCGGACTGGACATTAGTCTGGGGATGGTATGCTGTACTCAAAAGTACTTGTGTACCCAAGGCCTTCTGGAGTCCCTTCCATAACCGAGAGGTAAGGCACGCATCCCTGTCTGAAACAATGGAGTGTGGAAATCCGTGCAGACGAACGATATCTCGGATGTAATGTCATCCCAGATCATTGACACTGAAATTCTCCTTGATTGGCAAGAAGTGAGCAACCTTTGTAAGCCTAGCGACGACAACCCACACCACATCATTTCCTCTCGACAATCTCAGTAACCCTGTGACGAAGTCCATCGTGACATCGTTCCACTTCTACTCTATAATGGGTAGCTACTTCAAAAGCCTCGCTGGTCGCTGATGCTCTGCTTTCACCTGCTGACAAGTAGAACATCTCATGATGAAACCAGCAACATCATTCTTCATACCTGGCCACCAGTACTGGCGATGAAGATCCCAATTCATCTTGGTGAATCGAGGATGAACTGCCCAAACTGAGGAATGGAAGTCTCACATCATCTCCTCGCATATATCTTCTGGCACCCATATTGGTCTCTGGAAATGCAAGATATCATCCTCGCCAACGGTCCACCCGGGAAGAGGGTCCTCTCCTGACACGCTTTCCCGTAGGACTAGCCCTTCTGAATCTGCCAGCTACCTCATCCGAACTCGATCCAGAAGTATAGAGGTAACAACCACAGATGATAGGAAAGACTACCCCTACCTATCATGCACCTCCAAATGCATCTTCGAGAATAGAGCCATCAGTTTCCACTCACTGTTGGCCTCCTAAACTGCCTGTATCTGAGTTCTCCTACTCAGTGCATCAGCCACTGTGTTGCCTTTCCCAGGCGTATAGGCAAGCCTGAAATCGAATGACTAGAGATACTCAACTCACCTCCGCTTTCTCAGATTCAGGTCATGCTGTGTGAATATGTACTTGAGACTTTTGTGGTCAGTGTATACCACAAAATTCTCTCCCAGAAGGTAATTTCTCCAGCAACGTCAAGCATGAACAACCGCAGCCAACTCCAGGTCGTTCGTAGGATAATTCCTCTCATGTGGCCACAGCTGCCGAGATCCATACACAACCACTCGATCCTCCTGCATAATCACTACTTCAAGTCCAATGCCAGATGCATCACAGAAAACTGTATAGCTCTTTCCCAGCTTCGGAAAAACTAGGATCGGTGCTGAATTCAATCTCCCCTTCATCTCTTGGAAGGCTGATTCATAGGCTTCTGACCAAACAAACATCACCCCCTTCTTATTCAAGCCTGTTAGCAGTGATTCTAGGCATGAGAAGTCCTATATAAACCGCCGGTAGTAACCAGCCAGCCCCAAAAAAGCTCCATAACTTGAAGGCATTCTTTGGATGCTCCCAGGTAACTACTGCTCTCACCTTCTCCGGGTCTACTGATACTCCTGTATCTGAGATGACATGACCCAGGAAGTGAATCTCATCCATCCAAAAGTGGCACTTCGTGAGTTTATCATAAAGATGATGCTCCCTCAGTGTACTCAAAATGATCTCAAGATGGGTTTCATGGTCGTGTCGAGTGTGAGAGTACACCAAGATATCATCCATTAAGACCACGATGAAGGAATACAAGTAAGGATGGAAAACTCAGTTCATCAGCTCCATGAAAACTATTGGCGCTTTCGTAAGACCGAACGACATAACTGTATACTCGTAGAGGCCATACCTGCTTCTGAAGGCTATTAGAGGTATATCTGAAGGTATAACGTGCAGCTGATGATAACCGGACCTCAAATCGATCTTTGAGAACACCCGAGCTCCTCGAAGCTGATCGAAGAGATCATCAATTCTCAGTAAGGGATATCTGTTCTTGACCATCAACTATTTCAACTTCCGATAATCCACGCAAAGCCTAAGGGTACCATCTTCCTTATTCGCGAACAAGACAGGAGAACCCCAAGGAGAAGTACTGGGTCAGATGAAACCCTTTTCCTGTAGCTCCTCCAACTGCTTCTTGAGCTCCTACAACTGAGTTGTAGTTATCCAATAAGGAGGAATGGATACCGGTGCCGCTCCTGGAATGAGCTCAATTGAGAAGTCTACCTCACGCTCTAGAGGCAAACCTAAAAAGTCTTCTGGAAAGACATATGGAAAGCGATCAACCACTGGAGAAAAATCTAACTGAGAAGTCCCCTGTTCATCCAGATAAATATTGGAAATATGGGCCGTAACTCCTCCTAGCCCATGATGCTCGAGTCCGGCTCGACTCGCCTGAACATCCCACTCGCCCTTATGAAGGAAAGATTCACCCTATGGTGATACAAAACTCACCATGCGGCGATAGCAATCGAAAATTTCCTTGAAGGGAACCAATCAGTCCATACCGAGAATGATGTCTTATCCCGTCATCTCCAGGACATAGAGTTCCCATAAGAAACGATACCCTACAACCTCGAGAGGGAACCCCTTGCACTGACGTACACTAGATGTCCTCATTCCCAAGGGCGTGTCGAGATTCAACATGTCAGCAGACGAAAAGACACAGAGATCAAAAATTTCCACGAAAAAAACAGAAATAAAGCTATGTGAAGCACCTGTATCAAAAAGGGATGAAGATAAAACTGAGTATACTAAGATCGTACCTCAAACTGTAGAAGGTCCAGGATCCTGCTCCAGATGAATCTGCTCTACAGAAAAAGTCTAGCCTGTACCACGGCCCTATGTAGCATCCTGAAAACCCTGAGCTGCTCCTCCCTGATCCATGGCCTCTACCCTGACCTAAACGTCTTGCAGAACTCCAGCCCCCAGTCTTCTACGGAGCTGGTGATCCTACTCTTGAACGCGGGGTCGAAATTGATCCTCTTTCACTAACCGCTGGAAGGCAAACCTTGCAGAAATGATGTAGGTGACCCATCTTGCCACAGGATCGGCACTCCACTGGGTCCCTTAGGCACTGGGGATTCTTATGCCTGCTCCTCCCACACTGATAACACACCACTTGGGTTCCAGAAGAGATATCTCATCTACCAGAAGAAATACCACGCTTCCTCGGGTCACCTCAGGTAGACTCTCGATGGCGCTTCCTGTTGTCTACCTGGAAAGAATCAACCTTGGACGCTGAACTGCCCTGGTCCACATCTCCAGTCTCCCTCAGGTTCCTCGCCGTGATGAGTTCATGGTTGAATATCAGAGTAGTAGAAGTAAACTAAAAGACATTCACCTGTGATCTGATCTCCGGTCTGAGGCCTTCCTCAAACTTCCTCGCTAGAAACATCTTGTCATTCCCCAGGATGGGAGTGAATTGTTGTAACTCAGTGAAGTAGGAGGAATACTCCATAACTGATAGAGTACCCTACTGCAGGCTCATGAACTCCCTAGCTCTGTCAGCCCTCAGCGTCGCTGGGTAGAAGTAGTTGTAAAACGTATGTTGAAACTCATCCCAAGCCATAGTCTGCTGGTGCCCCATCTGGGAGACTACGTCCCTCCATCTCTTGGCAGAATCTCGCAGCATATTCGTTGTGAGCTTCACCCTCCTATCAGGAGTCATCTCCAGATTCTCAAAGATGGATAGCATGGCTTCCAGCCATGACTCTGCAGCCTGGGGCCCTCCATCTCCTGTGAAAGTGGGAGGATGCTGCTGCTGGAAGACCCACGTTAGCTCTCCCATAGAGGGGGTAGGATCCTGAACTCCCTGGAGGGCCTACATGAATCTCATGAATCCCTCTCTGAACTGAGTGTCGGCACCAGTGTCTGGAATCACTGCAGGTGCCATGTCCAGAATGATGGGCGGAACTACTGGTAGTCCCTAATCGGTCGTATCAGGCATACAATCGCTGCCTGGTTCCTGGCGTGCAACAGGAGGACGTCAATGTGCCATAGCTCTGAAAGACCAAAACACACCTTCATTAAAGATTAACACAGTTGCAACATAGGATATTAAAATGTAGCAGGAGGGAAAAAAACTTTAAATCTAGGAAAAACATGACTACACGGCGTGTAATACCGATACATGACGTGTTTCCAGAAATCCTACCCTGGGCGTGTACCTTGGCCATACATGGATGTGTAAACTACCCAACTACACGGCATGTTCTAAAACTACACGGCATGTACTGAACCTTTTTTCCCCTACCCGGTTACTCTTACATGACTAAGTCACACGGACTTTCCCAGCTAAAGACTACACGGCGTGTTTAGGGAAGACACGGCGTGTACTAGACTTGCCTTACATGGCCCGTGTTGTTAGTAACATGGCCTGACAAACGGTCGACACTACACGGTGTGTTCCTAAGAGACATGACGTGCACTTGAAGGGAAACCTCAACCCATGTTTTTCATGACACGGACGGGTACTCGGCTGGTCCATACACACCGTGTTTCGAAGAAACACGGCGTGTATAGGAGAAGATAACATCGACCCGTGTTTTTCAAGACACGCCTGGGTACCTGGGAAAAGATACACGGTGTGTGCATACCGAACACAGTGTGTACTAAACATGCATTAAATGTCCCGTGTTGTTAGATACACGGTCGGGATCCTAGTTAACCCCTACACGGCGTGTACCTAGAGTACACGGCGTGTTCCTGAAAACCATTTTCAGCCCAGTGTCCCTGTCCACACGGTCAGTGACAGGGCCAAAAACTACACGGCTTGTATATATAAATAACACGCCGTGTATTCTGGGTTTTTCTGAAAAATAGCCTTAGAACTGCACCGGATCCCAGAAAACACAGAAAAAACAAGGGTTAAGGTTCCAAATTCTGATCCGTGGGGTCCATACTCCTTGCGAATCAAAGCTTGGCATCCTAACAATGCATATAACAAGAAAACAGTACAAGAACTCATGACCCACCAAATTCTGATCCTTGAGGGCCCTTAACACCTCTAAGATCAATGTTTGGTGTCTGTGATAAGGAAGCTCCAAACAACGATACCCTATCAACATAGCAGGTATTCTATCATAGCAGCTATCAGAAAAGCATGCATTATCTATCACAAATCTTATCCCAACAGCATGAAATCTCTAATGCAACCTAGATGGCATGGTAATATGCATGGCATGTGATATTCTAACATGTGACTACATGATGCGTGAGATGGCATACCCTCATCTCATCGGGTTGCAACAAAATAGAACCGCAATCATATAAACAGTAACAGCACAAAACAATTACACCACCCAACAGTGAAATCAATTAAACTGCAACATTCGCAAAACTCAAAATTTGTAACATTTGAGGTAATATGGCTTTTTCCCTGTACGCAGGTTCTAGAACGCCCGGGCACAGCTATTTACCATTCTCCTATTCCTTCTTATCCCTGTCTAATGTCACTAAATAATAAGTTAATAGAAAAGGAAAGAACCCCTATGATAACACTCTGTAACGACCCGAATCCGGAGCCCTTCCACTGGTGCCCCGTACCCGGTCCACCACATGAACTCAAGTGCATTTCCCCAAACGCCAGAGGCTACTGACTATCAGTGAGGGCCTTGGTAAGTTATTGGGTAAACTATACCCTCATTTGGTAAGGTATACCAGGAAAGAAAACAACAGTCAATAGCGGAAGCAGTAAACAGCATACAAACACTGGAACTAAACAGTGGAAGCAATGAACACATAATGATAATGATAATGATGCAGTAGGTACAAGTATCTAAAGAAAGCATCAAACACAAAAACGTGCTGAAATACAACTAAAAACAAAGTATGAAAGTAATAGCAACTCCAGCAGCATCGCAAGCCTAAGCTCGGTCCTATACTCTCCAGCTCCAACCAGTAATCACGTACCCGAAGTAGAAGGGCCACAATCCCTATCCACAACTGCAACCATATAACCTATTTGGGCCGACAAGAAGGACCCAAACAGGGTGTGAGACTAATCCCAGAAGGCAATCACCATGAGATCAGTGCCCTACTGTCAGTGAGTAATATAGCAAAAGTAAAGGAAATAAATGCAGTAGAGAAGCAGAAATAAACTAAAGTAAAAAATCCTACCAATATCCATTCACATTTATTTAACAGTTCAGTACAATCATTTAGCTATCAACCAAGGAACCTAGCAACAGCTCTATACTCCCAAGCCAAGAAAGTAATCACAACAGGTAACTCAACAGTCCACCTAAACAGTAAGCAGTACAAACCCAAGCTTGTTCTTTGGCTTGGAGGACTCGTCAAAACCAACCAAAAAATAAAGAACTGACTCTCTGGGTGGCTTCATCTAGAAACCCCTCTAGTCAAGTAAACTTAAAAAGTCATAGACACTCTTGGAAGCTCTCACTATCAATTCCCATGTGTTCTTGCAACGAAATATATAGACTCTATGAAGAATCACTTACCTCTAATTCCCCCAATAGTCTCACTACGTAACTAAGGACACTCTGAGGAAGAACAAAGTCCCATTACCATAGGTCCTGCAATCGATACTAATTATAACAGACTCTCTAGGGAAGCCCTAATCGTCAATTCCTCCTTTAGTCTACCACACCAGGTTCACTCTTCCCTGAGCAGTTTAGTCTTACGTAATTGACTATTAGCAGCCTAAGTAAGTTCAGCAACTACTTGGATAATAGCTAAAAATGCATCCACAAGCATATAAACAGTAGGAAATACTTGCAATCAAGTCAACATGAATACTAGCAATGTGAAAAAGGGTTTCCTCGTAGAAAAACCGTGCCAAACGGCAATCAACAGCCAAAACAAAGGGAAAAACCCGTGGGGTGATCCTAAAACAAGCTAACAAACAATTATTAATCATCTAATAACATCATGCATACAAGAAATATAAGGCAGATAACAAAACATGATCAAAACCCTAACCTCAGATACCTGATACATGGGTATCCAGCACTTTTTCACCAAAAACTCAAAGACATTCAACGTAGGGAAACAAACCACCAACCTCAATCCTTGGTGTTCGATACTCTTGAACCTCGTCCTGTGAATCAGCCTAGAACGGAGTAAATCTGCAAAAACATCTGAAACGTTCAACCTCAGATAACTCTCACAAGAGAAAGAATCAGGAAACATGGACAAAGAAGAACCGAGAACTCACTGTTGTGATTCTATCACACCCGACGGCATTCGATTCGGACAACTGGTGAAGGATCAGTGGCTCGGAGAAGAATTGGCCCTCTAGGTCACTCCGGACGTAATTAGGCGGAGATGAAGATGAAAACTGGGATTAAGCACGACCCCAGTCCGATTAATGAAATAAAAAAGTAAAGTACACGGCATGTACTTCTAGAGTACACGGCGTGTATTCCCCTTTTCCGTACACCGTATTAATTGGACTCCACATCATCGCTACACCCCGTGTGACTGGACCAGACACGGCCAGAACATGGCCTCAAGAGGAAGAGAAGTACATGGAGTGTACTTGTAAAGTACACAGCGTGTACTTACAAAATTTCCAGATTCTCCTATTTTTCTCAAAAAGACCCAGAAAAGGAAAACATACCTGAAAGAGAAGGTCTGGGTTCTTACAGATATGTTTTTAAAAGGAATAAATAATATTTGATAAATAATAAAAATAATATATGACATATATAAAAATATTTTTCATTTTAATTAACACCATGATTGGTGGTAAAGAATAAATGAATAATCATTGTTTTGTGATGCAGTAGATTGTTGTACATAGAAATAATATGTTCAACATCCATTAGATGGAAGACTATATAATTTTTTGTCAAAGAATAACATAAAAACATCCTATTATATGGAGGATATAGGTTTTTCACACAATAATAGAATAAATATATTTGAGTGGGTGAAGAAGTAAAATAATGAAAAGGATCTTGAGGGAAGATGTTACCTCTTAATTGGGAAACTCCTTTTGGTTTATGCCAAAAGGATTCCTTGAGAGGATTTCTGCACAATGGGATGCTTCAAGGTCAATGAGAGGTTTTTTTAGTCTAATTGGTTAGATCTTGGATGAACATGAATGTTTTGAGAGGTGTGAGGAATGGGTAGATGTAGTGGCCCTTTATAGGTAAGGAAAAGGAATCACTTGGATTTCTAGAAACAAGTGAGGTGACCACATGTAATTACCAAAGAAAAGTTTTAAAAAACCAACAATATTTAATAATGGAAGGTGTATAGACAAAATAAGGACATAATTTGGGTGTTGGATATGTGTCTAGGTTGTTTTGGCACTTATTTTTATGGTTTAGTCTCTAATTGAGCTTAATTTGGCCTTAACTGCTATGATAAATTTATTCACTTTTACTAATCATTTTGGACAAAAATTAACATGGTCTTATTAGACCCTAATTATTAGACTGAATATAATGGTTTATTTTGGATTTTTTAAATTCACTTCATAGAAGCGGAAAAATTAAGATTAGTGCTAATCCCATAGACAGGATGAAATAACGGGGTTTTCAAGATAGAAAAAGTTAAAAACACTATTAGAAAAATCACATATACCCACGTTTTGGAGCCATGGGTATAGCCCATAAAACAATGGGTATAGGCTATACCCACGGTTCTATAAATTGTGGGCTACTAAGGCATCGTTATACAACTATACCAACATTTTTATAGAAACCATGGGTATATCCTAGGATATTTCCAAAATACCAATAGTTTAATTTAAACCATGGGCATATATTTGTACCCATGGTTTACAAAACCATGGATATATATAATTACACTAGACATAATATACCCACAGTTATTCAACCATGGGTATCAATCCATGCCCTATAAAAAATACAACCTTCATGCACTAGGCCACAAGCATTCAACTCTAAATATCATCCAATCCAAAAAAAGAAAATAAATACCAGGTATGATTTCTAAGTAAAGATGAAAACTCTTCATGAATCACTTGATTCCACTAAGGTTAAAACAAGGAATACTTAAAATAGTTAGGTTCTATAGGAGTAATATAAATATTGGGTTTGAAAATACCATCCATGAAACATGTGGTCAAAGGATGATAATTATGAGGAATGGAATGAGTTGACTAGCCAGAAGACTGCACTAAGGAACAAGCATCAGAAAGAGATTATCTTAAAGTGTTCTCACCAAGACGTTTTTCAAAAAACTAAACTGATGTGGGATGAGCAACAAGATAATCATCAGGAGAAATTGAATCATCAAGAGGGGAACTAGGATGAGGATATGAGGAGAAACCAGCAGGAAGTGAAACATAAATTGAAATTGAAGAACCTTGGATATTAGCATCTTTAGTAATGGGACATGAATAATCCACTAAAAAAGGAAGGAAACAAGATTTGGAACTAGTTTCAAAAATAATTATGATGATAAATATGAGTTCCAATGTTGAAAATAAAACCATGATTCTTCAAATACAACATGTAATGAGATAAAAAAACTTCCATTTGAATCCAGACACATGTATTTGTTGAAGCCACATTGTGTTTATTTTGTATTTGTTTTCAATGAAGGAGGAAATATTCCTGATGTCAAAATGTGATTAAGAAGATATGCATGGAAAGAAGTTGGTGTCCCTAAGCTAGTTGATGATATTAAATAGTATTTTGATGTCTTGATACAAGAAATATGTTGATCTCCAAAAAATTGGATGAGATCTAAAAAAATAATGATGATTGGTGATGAATTTTAATGATTGGTAGTCGGTAGGTTCCGCCATTGTTTAGGTGACCAAGAAATGAAATTATGTTTTTTCATTGGAATAGCTGAGATCAACTGAATGACAATGTTGGATAAATAAAGTTTTTGGATTTAATGTGAAGAATATGTGGTAACCGATTTTATTTAATAGGGGAGTTTTGACCCATGGAGTGTGGATGGTGTAGATCAGTTTATCTCTATGAAGGTGTTGTGAGTAATGAACTGTGATGCTTGTGGTGCCAGATTATATGGAAATATGGAAAGTGTTGTGAATAATAGAGGAGTTTTTTTCCCTACACTGCCTGCCCCCTCCCCTCCCCCACCCTCCCCCAGCCCCTTTCACTGCCTCCCCCACCCTCCCCCCCACCCCCTTCACTGCACGGCTGCCCCTGCTCCCCTCCCCTCCCCTCCCCAACCCTCCCCGGCCCCCTACACTACCTCCCCCACATTCCCATATCCCCCTTCAATGCGTGCCCCCTCCCCTACCCTCCTATCCCCTCCCCCAGCCCCTGCACTACCAACCCCCCCCCCCCTCCCCTCCCCAACCCTTCCCCCAGCCCCCTACACTACCTCCCCCACCCTCCCCCTAGCCCACATCACTACCTTCCACCTCCCCTCCTCTCCCCCACCCACCCACATCCCCCTTACATGCCTCCCCAACCCTCCCACATCCCCCTTTGCTGCCTCAGGCCCCCTACCCTACCCTACCCAAGCCCCCATACACTGCCTTCACCACCCTCCCCACATCCCCCTACACTGTCTTCCCCCAACCCCCAACATTGTCTTCCACCCTTACCACATCCTCCTGCACTGCCTCCCCTCTCCCATCCCCCTGCACATCCTCCCCCCCTCCCCCAATATTTCATTCCCCATTCACTACCCTCCCGCAACCCCCTGCACTGCCTACCACAATCCCCCCATCCCCTACACTACCTCCACCCCAGCCCCATGCACTGCCTCCCCCACCAAACCCCTAGCCCCTACATTGCATTTCTCACTACCCTACCCTCCACCAGCCCCTTGCACTGCATTCCACACTCCCCCATCCCCCTTCACTTCCTCCCCCAACCTCTACACATACCCCATCCCCCTGCACTTCCTTCTCCCTTCCCCCAGCCCCCTGCATAGCCTGCCCCATCCCCCCTCCCCATCCCCCTACACTGCCTCCCCCACCCTCCCCCCATCCCCTATCCCCCTGCACTTCCTGCTCTCCTCCCCTAACCCCCTACATTTACTGCCCCCCCCCCAAACCTGTTTTCCTCCCATACTTGTGTTTCATTCACCACACCTAGGAATAGGTTAAACTCATAACACCTATAGTGCTCCTTCCGATCTCACTTCAACTTCGATATTTTCTTTACCACCACTCCATTATTGTAAAGTATGAGGGAATATATTGCAAGAATAGGTTTGGTTGAAGAAACTACCTGAAACACTAATAAAATAAATAATCATTCAACACTAGAGTATGAAGGTACGAAACCAACTCAATAAAATGATGTGCATACTATAAAACTGTGTAATATGTATGTTAGAGGCTATAAGATTCTATAACCATCATTAAATTCATCTCATTAGACAAAAAATTATGAATGAGACTCACCTTGAAACTTTCCAAATATTAGTCCTCCTATGGATTAGACTAAATAATATACTTCCACTAATTCCAAGAAATCATGTTTTTCACTTTAAAGAGTCATGAATGGGGAAAACACACCTCAATACAGAGATAGGTAATTCAAATCCATTGGATATGAGAAGAGGAGGACTAATAAAACAATCAAAACACCCTAAAATCAATAACCATGATATATTTATAAAAAACCCAGCCCTGGTTTTTGGCGAAAATTGACACTATAATTGATTTAAAAGGCTTGAGAATAAGTAGAATAGAATAGATAATCTAACCCTGAAACACAAAACTAAAACCAATGAACCGAAGAAATAATGGGGAAGATGGATGAATAAATACATAGGGATCCTTTATAACTAAATATAATGAGGCGGAGGTGGAGGTGGCCATGGCTGGGAGGTGGGGGAGGCGGAGGATACTGCATAGGTGGAGGTTGTCGCGGAGGCGGAGGATGACATAGAGGTGGAAGTTTTCGTGGAGGTGAGGGGTGGGAGGTGAAGGCAAAGGTGCCTATGGATGGAAGGAGTCAAAGGTGGCTGCAAAGGTGGAGGCAGGGCCAAAAGGTGGATGCGGGGCCCAGTGGCGGAGGTGGGGGCCGGGAGGCAGAGGCCAGGTCGACAGGCAATGGTGGGGGCTGGAAGTCGTAGGTGGGGTGAGAGGTAAAGGGAGGGGCTGGGAATCAGAGGTGGGGTGGGGAGGCGGAGTTGGAGGTGGAGGTGTCCAAGGATGTGTAAGCCAGGAGGGGGAGGTGGAGGCAGCTGCGGAGGTGGAGGCAAAGGTGGACCCTAATGGAAAAATTACCTATACCAACAGTTTAGAACCATTGGTATAGGTCCTGAAACCATTGGAATAGCTTATACCAACAGTTTGGAAAACTGTTGGGTGATTTGGAGTGGGGAGAGACCTATCCCAATGATTTAGAGAAAAATATTGGTAAAGACCTATCCCAATGATTTTCAAACTGTTGGTACAGGTGTTTCCCAATTGTTTTCCAAACTGTTGGGATAGGTTTATATATTAAAAAAAATTTAGAAGTGGTTTGAACCCACAACCTCTACATTAAATATCAATGACTTTACCAATATCCTAGAGTTTTGTTTTTGAATATATTTTGATAAGAATATATATATATATATATGATATTTATATACCTATTTATTTGACGATATTCGATAAATGTACCCATAAAAAATAAGGGTACTTATCCAAATGGTTCTCAAAAGGATAGGTCTTTCCCAACGATTTTGAGAACTGTTGGGATAGGTACCCACCCTTTCCCAATAGTTTGGCCAAACTATTGGGAAAATTGGCCTCAAAGTGGGATTTTCCCAATGGTTTAGCCAAACTTTTGGTAAAGCCATACCCTTTCCCAACGGTTTGGCCAAACCATTGGAAAAAGTGTCCTCAATGTGGTATTTTTACAATGGTTTGGACAAACCGTTGGGAAAGGAGGCCCCAAAGTGGGCATTTCCCATTGGTTTGGCCAAACCCTTGATAAATCCATACCCTTTCCCAACGGTTTGGCCAAACTGCTGGGAAAAGTGGCCTCAATGTATGATTTTTTCAATGGTTTGGAAAAACCTTTGGGAAATCCATACCCTTTCCAAACAGTTTGGCCAAAACATTGGGAAAGGTGGCCTTAAAGTGGGATTTTCCTAATTTATTTTACAAACTGTTGGTATAAATGCATTGGCATAGGTCATATTTCCAGTAGTGGGAGGAGGAGAGGGAGGTGGAGGTGGAAGAAAAAAGGAGGAGAGTGGGAGGCGGGGGTCGGGGGTCGGGAGGCAGAGGAGAGGGTAGGAGATCAATGTTAGGGACGGGAGGAGAGGTTGGAGGGCCAAGACTTGTGGGAGACGTAGAGAAGGAAATAAAAATTAGGAGTGGAGACTAATAAAAACATCAAATCAGGGTTAGTATACAGACAGTTTTAACAAAACTGAAGGAATAGGTCAAATTATACACCCTATACCCTTGGTTTAAAAAACTGTGGGTATAAATGTGTGGGTATAGACCCATTTTCATGTAGTGGTGGATGGAATACTCTCACAGACTAGCACAAGTGTCTATGAATAAAGTAATTTCTACTTGGGAATGATTTCGTCCACAAAAAATTAATTATAAAAGTCGTATAAAATAAATTAAATTTCAGTATGACTTGTCTGTACGTCAGATTTCCACACCAATGGAAAAGATAATAAACATAAAAAACACAGTGAAAAGGTAGAAAAAATGAAACACACTATTTAATCCCTCCACTACCCCAATATCTCTCTCCTACAAAAAACCGCATAGTCTCCTCCAGTGCCCTTCTTTCCCCCTTCGTATAATATAACTACCCTCTGTCTGTAGAAAGCAGTAAAAGGCCTAAGTGACCGTTGGGATAAAAAAATAAAATAAAAACTAAAATAACCATAATGGACTCTTGTGACTATAAAGGTAACTTCCCCAATATAAGACCCACTGCACTCCATGGGTCAAAACATGTTCCTACCAGCAAGGAGGATATATATTATATTAGTTTAAGAGGATGTGGTTCCATCTATTGTTTTGGTTTTGTTTAACTCAACTCAATTTTTCTGGTTATGTTATTTATACTTTAGTGAAAATTTGGTGTGTTAAAAAGTGTCAATAAGATTTTATGCAAAAAAATTATTTACCTATGTCTCTAATAACATAATATTAGTGTTTTTTAAGGTCAAATATCTCAAGTAAGGTGATAATACTAGAGCTTTAGTTATGTTATGTGTGAAGGGAACTAAAATTTTGGTATAAATTGGAAAAAAAAGTGGTGTTTTGTCTTACTAAACAAGGGTGTGATTCATTTTTATGTATTAAGGAGTACCAAAATAATCAAATTTGAAAAGATACATCATGATAAAATGAACTTAATACCACCCATTCAAAATATAGATTGAAATTTCTCATCATTAATTCTTTAACCCAAAAATTAATGATAAAACATTGTCTCTAATTCAAACTAATGATAACCTATAATCCCAGATCAATTCACTAAAGCATCTACCAATAATTCATGAAGAATGATTAATGCACCTTAATAAGATTTAATAATTTTAAATTGTTTCATTCAACATTACTTAAACCCCAAAAATGAATCACATCCTTATGAATTCAATCATTGCTCAACATTTTTCCATAATATTTTTTTACTTCAAAGTTCTGTAGCATAAAATCTGAAAAATAATGATGTACATTGATGCAACAAGGTAGTATATCACTTAATAAGCAACAGACAATGTTGTTTCTAGAAAGTGTAAATATAAAAATGTCCCTAGAATAAAACAAGTGAGATTCATAACAGGTTTACCAAAGAACAAACTAAACGTCGATGAAAAGTGGACATAATAAAACTGGACTCAATCATCACATGACAACTATACAAAATAGATGACAAAATTATAACTCTATTATTAATAAATACGTATTAAAACACTAAAACAAATGTAAACTAACAATAATCTAGAAACAATCTATGATCACATCTAAATATATAAATAAAAATTGATCGATTATCTCAACCTACTACCACAACATTAATGAAATGAAGAACAATTGAAAAAAGTTGAATAAGACTTCCCATGAATTCAAACTACAAATATAAATTATTTTTACAAAAATATTAATAACTTATAAGTATGTAGAATTACCTAAATATTCTCTTTCATGATGAAAAATTGATGGGCAGCGAGATTACCTTGATCTTAGGAAAATTCAAGGAGGAAAAAGATAGGAAATGTCATTATCATGATCTTAGGAAAATTATATAAATGAATCAATCAAAAAACATAAATGAGCATAGTGGAACACATGAAAATAGATTATAAAAAATAATAAAATTAAGCCACTAGTTAAAAATATTATCCACATCAATAGTATCATTTACCTATATGAAGAATTATCTGGCGCTAAATCCTTTAATAAAAAATCATAATAATTAGAAATTAGAAATTTTTTATAATTTATAAAAACTAATAATACAAATATTATACACCAGTAGTAATTTGAAATTGAATATATATAGGAAAATTGAGTATCAAATTTCATTAAAAATTATAATGGAAAACATACATATGAGTTATGTTAATTTATGTAATTTCAATTTGAATTTTCATTGGATTATTTTTTTATCTATATTTTTTCATTGAAATATTGTGGGTGATACTTATATATAAGATAAATTAACATTATGTTTTAAAAGGATAAAATGTCTTTAGATTCTTAATCCTTCAAATTGGTTTTCCTATGACTTTCATAGTTTTGTAAGTGTTTGATTGTTTCATAATCCTTTTATTAATTCATAAGCCATATATATTAAGAATAAGCCTTTTACATTTAGTATAAGACTTTTAATCATAAACCCAAGACACATTTATAGAATAAAAAATTTATATAAGACTAACAGATAGACCATGGTGTTTTTTAATATAAACCATAACATATAAATTTCTAGATTCACAAATTCCCAATGTCCATGGGGAAGAGATAAATTACCAGGTCATGGGAATGTATTTTCGGTTTGCATGACATTTAGTTTTCTAAAGAAGTCCTAGTGGTTCTTATAAGTTTTACATGTTAACAATGGTGATAAGCTTACTTTGTGGTAACATAAAATTGGTAATCTTGACACTAGAATTAAATGTAAATACCAAATTATCTACACAATGTAACCATAAACTGGAGTTTTAATTAACTATAAAATGGATGGACATGGTTAACATAAAGGTAAATCATTATTCTGGTAAAGTTAAGACATAAATATATGAGATATTTAATGGTGTATTTAATATCATGTAATGGTTGATCATGAATATAGTTAACTATGTAAAGATATTCATCAGAATAAAAAATCAACATAAAGATACTAAGAAAATATCTAGAAAAATGAAAATTTATATTAGTTTTAACAAAATGTAAAAATGGGTATCCAGAAACCTTATTTATTCTAGGTAATGTCAATAAAGACATAATGTATTCATAATAGAGTTTTAATTAAAACATTACATGAATTAATAACATTATGGCTAGTGATAAAATAAATGTTTTTAAAAATAATTACAAAATATAAAAAACTAATAAATCATTCATCATTCAAGTTCAATAATTTACAATACAGTAACGGAATGTTCAACAACTAACAGCCCTATGTCCATAACACACACATATCTTTGAAAAAAATTGGTAACCAGTCATCAATATCAAACCTGACTCACATGGGTCACTTGCTCTTGGACAAATCATCATCTGTCATAAACCCATGAAAATAATCTATGACCATTCCATACAAAAGTACACATATATCCCCATACTAGCGATGCATTCTAACCAATGGCATTTACCATATGGGGAATGAACCATCCTATCCTATAAACTATATGAGGGTCTTTATATCCCTTATTGATCAAAGATATCTCACAATAGGACCAATAAAAATGGATAACCCTACCAATATCCTATGAGCAAGGACTGGTTGTTTCATACCTATGTTTTTCTACAATAATCTACTCACTAAGGGGTAAGTTAAATCATTAAAAACATAATAACCTACTTCTATTCCAAATTTAAAACGTCACATGGACACGCCAAGATCTTTCATATTTTTTAGAACATATTATCACATATAAAAGAATTCCAATATCGAGAATTATGGATAGTACTTTCTAATCCATGGTATTTAATTCATTCTTCTTCCTTAAAAAACCAAAATCATTACCAAATAATAAAAATACTTTATTTTAGATGGAAAACAAGGTAAAATGGATATTATAATAGAGATTGTAAAATATATAGAATTATACTCACAATAGAAAACTTACATGATGAATAAGACTTCGAGGTGAGGGAGCTACAGTAGAGATGGAGGTGGATGCGAATGCTGGGAGGCCGAGATGGATACAGATGTTGGGAGGTATAGGTAGATGTAGATGTTTTCGAGAGGTCGATGCAGAGTTCGGGAGGTCGACGCGGTGGTGGAATTTGGGAGGTCAAGGTGGAGGACAAGAGGCTGAGGTCGAGGTGGAGGTGGGGAGGGGCAGGGAGGTTAGAGCTCGTAGGAGGGGATATTAAGGCACGTCAAACTGGGTGGTGGAGGACAAACCCGAGGGAAGGAGAATATCAGAGAGGATATACCAACCATTTTTAATGTATTGTGGGTATTGATCCGATCAAATGGTCTATATCCACGGTTTCTCTAAATCGTGGGTGTAGATCCGTTGTCTTAGAGCCAATTTCTAGTAGTGAAAGTTTATTATGATTTCATATTAAGTTTCAAAGTGAAATTGATTATAATAAATTACAATATCTTAATATATGTAATACTTATGTAATGTGTCATTAAAAAATATTTATAATATCATTTATCATGAATAATTAATTATAAAAGATCCTATTTTAAACTAAGAAGAATAATTTTTCACTATTCATCAAAAATAAAGTTTCTTAGAAAAATCTCAAAAATTCACTATAGGGTAATTTCGATGTTCTGAATAACATAATTATGTTTATTATATACAATTAAAATATAAAATTTGTTTAAAATTAATTTTATTAATAAAAATGGTTCCATTGAAGAAAATAGTATTTTTAACATAAAATTACTTTACAAAAAATCACATCTTTCATTATCAATATGTTTAAGTTATATAAAACAATTATAAAAAATATTTTTAAATTAGTTATTAATATTCATATAAAAAAATTTAATGGTTAGGTTATAATTATCTCATTTAATTGATTATAAATATGTGTGTGTGTGTGTGTTTCATAGAAACTCAATGTTGCATGCATCATATGCCAAGTCAATTACAACTTGTATTGCAAGCCAAGTTGGTATTTCATCTAGCACAAGACAAGTTGGTATTGAATGTGAAATATTTTTTTGAATTATTTTTTTAATATATATATATATAACTATTTCCATTTTCATGTCAAATGAAAAATATTAAAAAGATAAATTAATTCGAAAAAAATAAATAATTCTCAAAATATCATGGTGTAATATTCTATCCACCTTAAAAATAGTTTCACCCTTTAAATTAGTCTGGGTTATAAATGGTTTATTAGTTTAATTTTTCATTGATATAAACCCACATCCCAAAAATGGATACTAAGACTTCCCTTAAAAATAGAAATATGGAACCATAACGGTTACCCAAAGTAACATATAACTAGGCTTCCACATATGAGAACATATGTTTGGAGTAAATATTGGACATGTTGGAAAAGCATAAATATTCATAGGTAGTTATTGAGGTCTTTAATAACAAACAATTTAATGATCAATGGAATATTTAGGTCCGTAAGGTCATAAATCTATGATGATTTAAAAGGCCATCAGCTCAACGAAAATAATGGTTTTAAAACAACAATTTTTTTGATCACTTTCAGAATGTTGAGTAATTATTGATAAATTTCTATAAAAAAAATCATTCTAGTGTTTTTATTTGATAAATTTCTTAAAATCAATTACCTTGTGGAATTAATTTTTTGATATTAACTTTACGAAATAATACACAAGAATATGCTTTTAACAGATCTTATGGCCTATAAAGAATATAAAGTATAACTATTTGTATCCTAAAAAAAATTCATTAATATATAAAAATAAAAAGTAACCATAATTGTTCATAATAAATGTTTATTCATTAAAATCAAATATACATTAACTAAAGCATGGTGTTGGCATGTGGTAGGCATGAAACTCTTATCATCCTTTGGTCATGGGTTCAAGACCCATGGCCTTGCTGGACATGATTGGTTGTCATTTGACATACATTATGTCCTTTTCTAAACCCACACTAATATAATATATAATATTCAAATCCCTGAAATAATTTTAATAACTAATTATCCTTTTAACCAAGGATTTCAACTCAAACTCTTCTCCCAAATACTTCCACTGAAGTTTAACTTAAAATTATCATGAACACTTAACCTTATAACCCTTATCAAAGATGAAAAATCCAAAACATTAAAAAGTGAGTTACAAAATTAGCTTAACATTGATTATCCTATTTAACACAAAGTATCTATTCATTTTCAAATTGAAATCATGTGAATACCCTCATCATATATTCTACTGAAATATGGTAACAACCAAAATTACGATAAATACTTTTGGAAAACATGCATTCTTCCTCATTCCAAAGTGTGTTGAATCTATTCTTTAAATCAAAGAATGTTGTAAAATTAATTAGTGATAGCGTAAACCACCTATAAACAAGTCCTTACTTAGTTCCAATTTCATCAATACTATTAAATTTACTTATTCATATCCCATGTATCTATATACATACAATGTTATCTTAACATAAAGAACATGTTAAGGGTTACCTTACCTTCTTCTAAATGACACCGTTCATGAGATAACAATTCTAGTCCATTGTGTCCTTTCAACATATTCTTGTAAATCCTTAGAAAAACATAAAATGAAGAATCCATAAATAATTCACCATTCTTAATTTTGGAATCCAAATATATAAATACTTCAATCATTTAACTTTAATGTTTGGCATGGAATAGGTCCTTACATGGTTTAGAAGTAAATCCTTATCTCGTGGCATGGTGTTGTGTAATACCCATGTTATCCATAGAGAATACATTGAACTCTACGACAATTCACCACTCTATGACCCTTTTCCCACACAAATAACATCTTCCCCTCCATTTGAGGCATTCCTCAATTTTCTTCATCCCTTATTCTTGACATGCAAGAAATCAAATCTCCATTCCTCTATATTACTTACCATAAAAGTAAATCATTTTTTGAACCTATTAGGAATATCACCAAAGCTAACATTTTTAATCATACACTATGATACCTGATTTCATATAATCCCATTACCATTTTCTCTATAGATCATCCCATTTTACTAGTCATTATAAAATCCTCCATCACATTCAGCACTAATCCAATTCATTTTGATTCCTGTCATTGACTAAAACTAGAACCATAGTGTGATCATTACATATCACAGAAGAAAACCACATAGTCATGATAATATTTACTTATAGGATATCTAAATCATGTGATCTTTCCTCAATATATTATGACCTAGGTTCATCCTAGGTTATTCATAGTAAACATGTATATAAATCCTATATAATGGTCCAAGAATATTTTGTGAATTTCTAAAACATACCCCTGGGAGTGTCAAACTAGGTGTACTGTAAGGCCTATTTTCATGTACCAGATTACCCCAAGTAACCCCATATAAATCTTGTCAAATTTGTTACCCCTAGGTACATATTTTCTAGATCCAAATTCACATTTAGTATTCAAACATGGATTTATTTCTTAGAAACCACTCACTCTATCCTTTACCAAAATTCCAATACATTTTCCTAAATGTTAACTAATCTTTATACGTATCCTTAGAGACATACCTAGACATATATTTAGAAATATACTTAGGGAAGTCCAAATAGTTTTCTAATAATAGTTTCCAATTTTTAACAATTCCTTTTCTCTGATACCCAAAATAGAGACCCTTGATTTATAAACTTTGACATTACATAACTTTTTTAGAATACTTAAACATTACAAAAAAAGACTCCCAAAGACTGTAGTTGGTATAGTGCCTTTGGAAACATGAATTCATAAGAACTTGTATATATGTGAGCTACATCATCTCCCAATTGGTTATTCTTGACTAGCTCCCTTCATATAAATATCAAACAAAATACATATCATCATAACCTGGGGGGAAGGAAAAATAAAAGAGGTGAACTCAAATGATCACTAAATTAAACAAGGGAGACATGTAAGCATAAAAATGATCATAAGGGTATGATATTGTGATCATGAAAATATAAAATCATACCATCTATATCAAAGACCATAACAGTGATCATGGCATAAATATTGGAAGTTAATTAGACATGAATTATAATAAAATAGAGAGCATAATCTATGAAAGCATAACGTAGAAATAAAACATGGAATCATATAAAACACATAAGAATATAATTATTTCTATAATAGACAAGGACTCAAATCCATGACCATCTTAGTGGAAAATGTCCATTACTAAACCAGGTAACCCCCATTCCATCCATGTATTACTAAACCGAGTGACCATCATTCTTGCCATTTATTACTAAACTCAGTAACTCTCATTCCATCCATACATTAATGAATATAGTAACCCTCATTCTAGCTCGATTTTATCTCATGAGATATAAAACATTTCTCAATGCATTGTAGAGAGATATATGTCCCAACCATCACATAATGAAATCATAAATACATGTGACACAAGATCATAAATTAACATATCATAACCCATGAAATAAAATGGGCATCATAAACATGTAAACATATCATAACCTTTGAAATGATACCGGTTTCATAATGATTTCATCAAAATCATGACCCATAAAATTGAAACATATTTCATATACATATAACCCATGATGGAGAAATGGGTTTCAAAAATACCATGATATTAATCCTAACTCACTCATATAAAGGATATTAATAGAACCATTAGATCATTTCCTTGAAAGGAATGAGTAACATTAATATATTTCATCTTAGATGGGAAATGATTTTGAAATATCCATTAAAAATGTTTCTTGAGGAAAATATACTTTCATGTTTGAAAAAGTCTATTTAATACAAAAAACCATTTGGAAATCATTTTCTAAAAAAATACTATGAAACTTATGAAATCATTTTGAAAACCTTGTTCCTTGAAGACTTATAAAATAATCTTCCAAACATTTTAAAAACCTTTTTATTTTAAAAAACATTGAAATATTATAAAAAGAGATTCATAAATATTTGAAAACCATTTCACTTCAAAACTTATAAGGAAATCTTGAAACTTTTATAAAACCATTTTTCATGAAAAAAATATAAAATAAGAATAAAACCGTTACAAAAACCATTTATTTGAAAATAATTTGAAAACTTATAAATATATATTGAAAATGTATTTAAACATTTTTCATGAAAAATTATTTTAAAATTTTTTTATTAATGATAACCCTTTTACAAATTCAATGCAATCTTCTATGGAATGATGGAGGGTAAATCCATACATGTCATATGAGGTCAAAAGAACATTCCTTCTACATGATAAAAATGGTAAGAAATGTTCTTTGTTCAGAAAGAGGGAATAATAATTCTGTGAATAGATTTTTAAAAGAAAAAAATCATAAAATTTCCCTTAATTCTTATAGGATAATGGTATAATATTAATTGAATTCATTTTATAAAACGTAGATTTTCGACTGAAGAAATGGTAAAGTCGGGATTTCATAAAAATACTTTCATAACTATCTTATATACCAATAAATATAATATGGAACCAATAAATGAGTACATAATTAAATAATATACGATAAAAAACTCATGATTATTCTTGACATACGGATCATAATATTTCATCATGGGACGTATAATAAAAAAACTCAGGAAGCGATGATATTATCTCAATAAACTCTTATAACTCAGTAACATGGGATCATACACTCCATGTAAGAAAAGGAAATTAAATGAAGTTTAAGATATCATGAAAATAGTGAGATTAATTATATAACATATAAAATGTAATTATAAAAAACTCAAAGAAGAGTTTAGTCGTATAACAAAACATGAATCTCAAAGAAGGAAAATTAAGGCAATGCTATTTTACCGATTTGGTATCTTTTGAAAGCTAAAACCCCATGAAATTTGGATCATAAAATGGGAATTATAATACCCAAATATTTAAGTATAATTCATGTATTATACAATCATGTGAATTGCATACACAAATAAAATTAAAGAGTGGTGAACATATCTTATATCTCACAAAAATTATAAGTGAGATGAAATTACATTACCTTGTGTCTTGACTCTCTACGTACTCGTACAAAATTCAATTATAATAAATATAAGTTTATTATAAATACATTAAAAATATAGTTACCATACATAATACTATATATGTTTTTATTTTGACCTTATATTACCCTATTATTAATGGTAATATGATAAATTTCACTTCAATAAATATTCACTTAGTTATTCGCATGTGTATTAATTTGTTATATCGTTGGTCGATATACTTATATCATCATTAAATAATGTAAATAATTACATAAATATAATTTATATCAATTATATTTATATTATAATAATTAATAGAATAAAAAAATACAACATGGAATACAACGTTCATGGAGATGGTAAGTTATACATATGCATGAACGTTGTTTCCATTATTACTATCATATTGAAAGTATGTAAATGAAATATATATATATATATATATTTGTTTCTTTGTGTGCATGTTTGTATATATATATATATCATTATTCCAGTAGCATTAATATTTTATATATATCATATAAAGAAATGAAAAATATCTTTAGTACATTCAATATGGTGTGTGAATGAATCACATCGCTTTGGAGTTGCATTAGTTCACACTTCCTCAAATGATATTATCATATTAAAATGTAAGGGAAAGTAAAGAGATATGTGTTTTAAAAGTAATAAATAAGGTTAGATATATAATAAATATAATATATGACATATATAAATAGAGTGTACATCATAATGGAAACCATAATTTGTAGTAAAAGTTAAATGAACAATCATTATTTTGTGTGGAAATAGTTCGTCGTACACAGAAATAGAATGTTCAAAATCCATTAGATTGAGGTGTTTGTAACTGTAGGTCGAACCCTTTTTATAAAAATAACCTAGTATATGGGGGATAATGGTATTGTCACACAATAATGTAATAAAAATATTATATGGGTGAAGAATGAAAATAATGGAAAGAATCTTGGGAGAAGACGTTACCTCGGAATCGAGTAACTCCTTTTGGTTTATTCCAAAAGGATTCCTTGAGAGTCTTTATTCCAAAATAATGATTCAAGGTCAAAGGTAGAATTTTTGGGAGGCTACTTGGGCAGATATAGGACTTAAATAAAAATTTTGAGAGGTTTGAATAATGGGTAGACGTGGTGACCATTTATAAGGAATGAAAAGGACTCACTTGGAATTTCTAGAAACAAGTTAGGTGTGTATATGTTATTACCAAAAAACTTTCTTAAACACTAGAAAAACTCATTAATGGAAGGATTATGGTGGGAATATAGATATAAAATGGTTTTTTGAAATGTTTCTAGGTTTTTGGGCCCTTAAGTTTAAGGTTTAGTCTCTAATTATGCTTAAATTGGCCTTAACAGCCGTGATTAATTTTAATCACTTTTAATAATCATTTTGGTAAAAAAAATAACATGTTATTATTAGACTCAACGTCTTAAACTTGATACAATGGTTTATGTAGTATATTTTAAATTCAATTAATAGAAGTGGAAAAATTAAGATAAGTTTTAATCCAACATATGAAATGAAATAATGGGGTTTTAAAATAGAAAAAGTTCAAAATATTGTTATGATTTTATATTCTATTTCCAAGTGAAATTGATTATAATGAATTAAATTATATTTACAGGTTTAATAATTATATAATTTAGCCTTAAAAATTATTTATAATATCTTTTATAATTAATAATTAGTTAGTCAAAAAGGAGGTTTTTAACTAAAAACTAGTATTTTCCACTATTCATCAAAAAATGAAGTTTCTTAGAAAAATCCCAATAATTCACCCTAAACTAATTTAAATGATCTAAATTCAAAAATGAAGTTTATTTTATAAAATTGAATTTAAAAATGTTTCTAAAATTAAATTTATTTTTAAAAATAAGTCCATTAAATAAAATAATATTTTTAACATAAAAGGACTTCACTAAAAATCTCATATTTCATTGTAAATATGTTCTATTTATATAAAACAATTATAAAAAAAATATTTAGAAATTTGTAATTACTATTACTATAACTATATTTAATGGTTAGGTTATAATTATCTCTTTTGATTAATGATATATATAAAGATGTTTCATAGAAACTCAATTTTTTCTGTGTCGTACGCTAAGTCAGTGTATCTTTAGTGCAATCCAAGTTGGTATTATGTCTGGTGCAAGACAAGTTAGAATTTCATATGAAAGTAATGTTTGAATTAGTGTTTTAATATATATATATATATATATATATATATATATATTTCTAGAGTCATTTGAAATGAAAAATATTGAAAATATAAATTAATTCGAAATAAAAACAAATAATTCACAAAATTTCAGGGTATAACACTCAATATAAGAACAAACCCAAAATAACACATAAAATACTATATTTATATAATGGTATTTTTTCACATTTTAATGGATAATCCATTTTGAATCCAATTGTTTTCATTTTATAAATTTAATGTATAAAAATAAACTTAAAATATGGTATTGAAAGATAAAAATTAGTTTAGGGTGAATTTTCAGTAATTTTCTTTGATGTTTCATTTTCTTGATGAATAGGGAATAATACAGAATTTTAGTTCAATAATTTTTTTCATATAATTTATTTATAAGTTTAAATGAGGTTTTATATTTTTTTTAATTTAGATGATTATTTTACATCATTTATTGAATTTAGGTAACTTGAATGAATTTAACATTGAAATTAACATTAAATTCAGAGAAAAGTTTTGAACATTTTTAAATAAAAAACCCGCATTGTCGTCTAATCTATGGAATTTAACTTCAATTAAAATAAGCCACTTATATGATTGAAATTTGAGAAAATGGATTTCATATTTGGAACAAGAATAATTTATAATTTCTAATAAGGGAAAATTAGTTTTTGACCAAAAATATTAGGGGAAGTAATGAAAATTAATTACAATTATTATTGAAAAATGAAGCTTTATAAGGGACAAAACCTTAATATTAAGGGCCCAAATGACTTATATAGTTGTCCAAAATTACTTTTATGACCATATATTGACCCTATAAAATATTTTCTTTAATTAGGTACATTATTTGAGCCATCTTCAATATGAAAAATGTGAATGGAGTTCCTTTTTTAAAATATTACAATATTTTCACTCCTCCTCTATTATAAAAAGGCCTCCTCTACTCCCACTTACTCACACCACTCAAAACACTTTGAATCAAAAATATCTTCCCAAATATCTCTCCAAAATCCTTTCCTTCACCCTAGAATCCTCACCTTGATAAGTAACCAATCCAAGGAATCCTTTTGGTATAAACTAAAATATGTTTTCTGATTTAGAGGTAACATATTCTCTCAAGCTATTTAGTTTTATTTCCATTCTCCACTCCCACACATATATTTATTCCATGATAATGTAAAAAACACCAATCTACTAAATATAATGATATGTTTTTATTCATTTTTTATACCTACACTTACAAACACCTCCATCTAATGGGTAACAAACATACTGTTTACGTGGATGACAAACTACCGCCTCATTAAATGATGATTGTTAATTTATCATTTACCACCTCTCATGGTGTACATTTTTTTAGGTACTATATTTATATAAGATATATTTAAAATTTAAAATTTATTTATAATTATTTAAATCTTTTATAATATAGAAAACTATACATTCCATTTTCTGTCAATACGATAACATCGTTTGTGGAAGTGTGGACTACCGCCTCTTAAAATTAATGTGATTAATTTACGATAAACATAGACCTTATTAAGGATAATTTTAATAAAAATATGTAAAATATATGAAATTTATAAGATAATGGAATTATAATATACAGATTTATTATTTTATTTTTATTCTTTCAATAATATAGAGAAATGAAAGTAGGGTTCATGCCTATGTACGGCCTACTGTCTCCATGAACGGTGCATTTAATTTAGCATCTCCAAACATTATTGATTATTATAAATAAATATTCTTGGAATAAATATGATAAGTAACTCATGGTTAACATTTTCTAGATGACAGAACCATTATATAATTAATAATAACAAAAAATAACATGCCAAAACATACTTGAGAAAACTGGGCAATTAACACCCAAAATAGTCAAAATAATGAATTGTTGTTAACAAACATTTAATAAGATAATATAAAAAGATAATTTATGATATTCTAAATCTTACTAAGATTATTCTATAAGTTAGTAACATTTTATAAACCACAATACATGAGGATAAATATCACACAACAGAAGATATAATAAGGTAATATATATGGTCTCAATTTACATTCCATTAAGACTTATTTGTTGTTATGCACCAACTCACTTTTATATGGTGTATATACTACCCTTTGAGAGATTAGATGATGAATATAATTATTCTAATGTTATTATAAGTTTCAATTAATCTAATACCTTCATGGGGAATATGATTTAAATGTTTCAAAGTGGAATAGAACACTATGGAATCTTTAATGATTATTCTCTACAAGAATGTTCTTAATGATTATCTTTGCAATCTCACCTAATTTTGTGACTTTTAACTTTTTATTGAGAGAATAAATTTATAATAATAATTTTTCATTGTAAATTTCGTTTAATATCAGTATTTTTATATAATGGATTTCATTATTCCAGAAACCATATATCATTTTACATTTGGTGTTTACATTTCCAGTTATTTGATAAACAGTTGAATTATTGATAAATCTATTTTATTTATTCAATATAGATATTTTATAAGAAATATTTTCTGTTTATTAAATTTTTTATTATATATGAGGAATGAATTTTACATGAAATGAATTTTGGCTCTCATACATTATATAGATCATAGAAATATCAACAGGTTATCATGAGACAATTATGTTGGACAAATTAAATAGGTTGCTACCTATAATTTTAAAGCATATGAAGAATGGATCTTGATAATATAATTTTTCATATTAATAATACATTATTTCAAATAATTAATCATTCTCTTTAATATAAATTTCATTTATTATTTATCCATGAGATTTTTTGATGACATATCAATGGTGATATTTAATTTTCAGTTCATTGATTAAATATCATGTCTTTCAGTTTATTAACTTGATATATTTAATTTTCCTTATCTAGTTATTTGAATGGAATTTTTTATAAATTATTTACCTTTCTATGTTGGTTTCTTTCCATTTAATAATTATTTCTTACTCTTTACATACCCTTACTGAGCATTTGATGTCACTCTTTTTATTTTTCCTTTCCTTAGGTTATAAAGAAGAATTCATTGAATAAGCTTTCAAGGATACAATTTATATTTTTGTATGTATCATGTTTTTATTCCAAATATCCCAATATATTATGGTAATTATGTATGTAATATGGATTTCCAATAATTTTAAACCGATTGGCCCTTTGGGATTTGATTCTTGTAATCATTGTTGAGCTAATAAGGTTTCTTTATGACTTCTTTATTCCTCTATGTTTTGAAAATCACAAACACATTATCTCAAGGAAAATTGTTTTTACCTAAGTATTATATTCATAAGAAAAATTTCCCTTCTCTAAGTAAATTTTTATCCTTACCTTTGTTTTCATTGTTTCATTTTATAATCTATCTAAATAAAAATCATTTTATAATGAAGTCTAAAATTTTGGATTCTTATGTAAAACCTCAGAATCTTATAATTCCATGGATATAGAGTGTTATGTTTTCATTTTACAAATTCTTTGTAATTCAGATTCTGAATTATATGAAAATTAGACTCTGAATTCTCTAAAATTCAGGATCTAAGTTCTTTTTAATTCAAACTCTGAACTCTCTGAAATTAAGACTCTGAATTCTCTGAAATTCAGACTCTGAATTCCTCAGAATTAATACTATGGATTCCTCAGAATTCATACTCCAAATTACTTAGAATTAAAACTCCGAATTCCATAGAATTTATGCTCCAAATTCCTCATAATTTAGACTATGAATTTCTCTGAATTTTGACTCCAAATTCCTTTGAATTCCGACTCTGAATTCCTTATAATTTAGACTACGAATTATTTAGAATTATGACTCCGAATTCCTCATAATTCATAATATGAATTCCTTAAAATTGAGACTATGAATTCTTAATAATTTAGAATCTGAATTCTTTAGAATTCAGATTCAGAATTCCTCAAAATTCAGATTCGAAATTAATTTGAATTTAGACTCTGGAATCTATAGAACTCATATTCTGAACTCTCTGAAAAAGAGAATCAAAAAATCCATGTATTATAGATTTTGAATGTTTATTTGGTTAGACTCTGAACTTTATTTTTTTTAGACTCCAAAAAAATAGATTTGGTTAAGAAACTTATTTTTCCTAACACATGTTATTGTTATGTAATGATTTCATGTAATCTGTTTCTAATGAACCATTGGTTAAGGGACACAAGTACAGGTCCCTGCAAGATTCAAGGAAAAATATAACCCTTGGAGGAGGGAGCCGACCATTGGAGGTGTTCCTATAAATAAGAGCTCATTTGAATGATCTCATTATCTGTTGATTGACCTAGTGATTGCATGATGTGAAGTGATTTTTAGAGAGAGAAAGACTCTCAATATTTGTTTGGATCTGAACATCTTGTTCATTTTTCTTCATGTGACTCTGATTTTTGCTGAGTATAATAAAGGGCTCTTAAGGATAGAAAGAAAGATGTGTTGACTACCTTAGTGTTCGAGGTCTTGTGGGGATATCAAGACATATTTTGATATTCATATTGAGGGATTACCCTGGTGTGGGTAATACATACTTTCATGAAATTATAAATCAAGGGACCTTTATCCAAGTTTTTTTAATACCCTACTCTTTTTGTTAAAATATTTCCTATATGTTACTTATTTTTTTCAAGTTTCAATTCCATTATATTTTTATAAAGGAATAAAGTATAACTTTATTATACATTCTTGTACTTTTTTATACTCTGATATGTAAGATTCTGTATGCTTTAAGGTTTAATATTTTCCTTATAAACTTTCCTTAAGATTCAGTTTTAGAACCATATTTCAAGATCCTAATCAATTTTGTTTCATAGATCTATTTTTAGGTTTTGTGAATTTATCATGTTTAGCTTTGTTAAACATATTTTTCATTAAGGTTAAAAATGAACATTTTTAAACGTACAATTCACCCCCTATTGTTATTGAGCATCTACATTCGTATTTTGATCCAAAAATTGGTATCATAGGAGTTATTTGAAATACTTATACTTACATATAATTTTTACTGCTCATGTTTTCCTTATTCTAAATTTTCTTGCTTCAGTTTGGTATAGATAATTTTATCTTTGTTTACAAACCTTTTATATTAACATGTTTTGTGGAAAGATATTTTCTTATAGAATAGAAGGAATGAATATCTGTTCCATTTATAATCTAAATCCTACCATACCACCTATTTTTATGGTAATGATTATGAGTACTACAGAGACAGAATGAAGACTTTGGTCATTAACACTAGAGTAAAAAAAATTTAATTCTCACTGGAGATTACAAAATCCCAGATAAGGAAGTCAAAACCTTCACCAACCAAAAAAATCTGAATATCAACTAAATTAAAAGGTATGCAATACTTTGTTGTGTTCTATGACCAGGAATATATGTTTTCAAATTTCTTCTTGCGAAGATTCCAACTGCATCTAGAAGTAACTTGAAGTTACACATTTTGGAACTTCTAAAGTGATAGAGACTAGAAGAGCTATGTTTAGAGTAGAATGTCATGAATTTCTATTTCCCTATGAAGAACCTGTTTGTAAGGTGGAACAAAGATTTAGGCCTAACATAAATAGCCTTTAATCTATGGGAGAAAAAAATTTAGATGATGAAGCTCTTGCTGACAAGATAATTGATATCATGCCTAGTTAGTGGGTATAAAAAAGAACAGTTATTGATGAGAATAGAAAAATATCTCAAATTACTCATGATGAACTATTTAGAACTCTTCCTCAACCTGATACAAGAATGAAAATATATGATGATATGAATAAGAAGAATAATGGAAATAGAATTGTAGACTTTACTACTACAAAAGTCAAGACTCCGGAAATGGTTACAATATCTAAGTCTAAGAAAGTAAATGTTCTATCTAAATCTAGTGAAATTGAATATTCTAAAAATGAGATAGATAATCTTTATCAAAGTATGAATAATATAGTGGTAAAGAAAAATTTTAGTATAGATATAACAAGAAATAATAGACAAGAAAGACTCATAAGTTACTTGCTATGAATGCAAAAGAGCTAGACATATCAGCAGAGATTTTCCCATGCTTAAAAGAAATAATAGAATGGAAAAGAATTCTAAGAGAAATAGGAAGAAGTATTATAAGGCTGAGGATAAGAAAATTTAAAAATCTAATGATACCTTGAGTGCCAATGCTGGGGACTCTTTAGATGAATATTTATATTTCAAATCTTCTGGATTGAAGAATATTGGTCTACTAGCCAAACTACCCATTGAAAATAATTTTCTAATGGCAAAGGTACACAATATCAAATGTATCAATAATTTATCTTTGAAGGAAAATTATATTGATGATAAATATTATGAATTTTCAGATGATTAATCTTCCTCAATAGAAAATAATACCTTACCTAATTATGAATAATTGTTTAGGTTTTCTAAACTTCTTGAAAATGAAAATTGTAAAATAAAAAAAAAGTTAGAGAAAGAAAATTATTGAATATATATTTTAACTAAATAAGTATCTGATCATTATAAAAATCTTGATAAGAAAATTTTGAATTTAGTTGATATAAATTTAAAGAGGGAAATAGATCTCAAAATAAAGTTTGAAGAGAAGATAAGTAAGTAAGAAGATATTTTGAAGTCTTTGGATGAAATCCTAATATCTTAGGATGAAAATATCAAAGCTCTGGAGAAAAAAAATGAGGATCAGGAATAGCTGCTCAAGCGCTTTAAAGAAGATCATAAGGAGCTTAAGAAGATGAAGTACATTGTAAAGAAGTTCATTCAAAAGGAAAAAATAAGGATTAATTTTTTTCCCTTTATATTAAATATTTTTTTGTACATTGCTCGTATCAATATTTCCAATCATAATGAAAATTCTTGTTGAGTTTTATTTTGTTTGTTGTATGTAGATCTAATATTTCTGGTACCATATATATGTTTTCCTTTCTCTGTATTCTTTTTTGAAAATCGCAAAGGTTGAGAAAGGAATGATAAAAAAATAATACTAAGAAAAGAATATAATTCACTAAGTTAGGGTGAGATTATCTAATACTGAGTTTTCTCATAGAAGATTCCATTATGAAAGAAAAATAAAAATATCTTTAAATAAGTCAATAATATGATCCTTATGGATTTCAAAACCTAAGGGGGAGTTAGTTGTATTCACAATGATTCATAATAAAGGGAGAACTGTTTTCCTTTTAAGTTCATAAAGAAAAATTCTTAGTCCTTATATTCTTTTTTGTAAGGATGGATATGATTTCCAAAAGGGGTGGATTGTTGTGTCAATAAGGTTTCCTTATGAATTTTCTATTCCTCTATGTTTTGAAAATCACAAACACTTTATCTCAAGGAATAATTTTTTTCCTTACAAATTACTTTCAAAAGAAAATTTTCCCTTCTCTAAGGAAATTTTTATTGTTACCACTTTTTTCATTGTTTTGTTTTATAATCTCTCTAAATAAATCTCATTTTATTACTAAGTATAAAATTAAGATTCTTATGTAAAACCTATGAATATTATAATTCATTGGATAAAGATTTTTCTATTTTCATATTTCGAATTCTCTGAATTAAGATTCCAAATTCGCTGAATATTAGACTCCAAATTCTCTGAAATTGAGGTTCCAAATTCTATGAAATCTAGACTCCAAACTCTCTGAAGTTCTCACTCCAAATTCTCTGAAATTCAGACTTCAAATTTCCCAGAATTCAGACTCTGAATTCCTTAGTGTTCAGACTCTTCATTTCTCAAAATTCAGACTCCAAATTTCTCAGAATTCAAAATCTGAATTCCTCAGAATTCACACTCTAAATTCCACAGAATTTAGACTCTCAATTCCTCAGAATTTAGATTCCCAATTCATTATAATTCAGACTCTGGAATCTATAGAATTCATAATCCAAACTCTCAGAAAAATAGAATCCAAATATCCATGACTTATATATTCTGAATGTTTATTTGGTTAGACTCCAAACATTATTTTTCCTTAGACTCTGAAAAAATTAATTTGGTTAAGAAGCTTCTTATTCTAACACATGTTATTGTTATGAAATGATGTTTTGTAATCAATTTCTAATGAATCGTTGGTTGAGTGACATGTGTACAGGTCCCTCCAAGATTCAATGAAAAATATAATATTTGGAGGAGGGATCCAACCATTTGAGATGTGAATATAAATATGAGCTCTTTTGAACGAGCTCATTATCTGTTGATTAACCTATATATTACATGATATGAAGTGATTTCTAGAGAGAAAAAGACTCTCATGATTTGGGTGGATCTAAACATCTTCTTCAGTTTTCTTCATGTGACTCTGATTGTTTTTTAGTACAATTGATGGATTCTAGGGATAGGAAGAAAGAGGTGTCGACTACCTTAATGTTCGAGGGCTAGAAGGGATAGCAAGATAGATTCTGAAATTCATATCAAGGACTTACCCTAGTGTGTGTACTTTCTTTAAAGTATAAATCAAGGGACCTTTATTCAACGTTGTTCGATACCCTACTCTTTGGTTAAAAATATTTCCAACTTGTTACTTTTTTTGTTTCAAGTTTTAATTCTATTGTATTTTGATAAAGGAAAAAAGTATAACTTTCTTATACTTTATAATAATTTTTCATACTCTGATAAGTAAGATTATATATACTTTAAGGTAGAATATTTTCCTTGTAAACTTTCCTTATGTTTCATTTCTAGAACCATATTTCCAAAACCTAAGCAATATTGTTTCATAGAACTATTTTTAGGGTTTCTGAATTTATTATTTTTAATTTTGTTTAACATAGTTTTCCTTAAGGTTAAAAATGAAAGTTGTTAAACTTACAATTCATCCCCCCCCCTGTGTAATTGAGCATCTAAATTAGTATTTCAATCCTACAATCATACCAATGTAATAAAATAATGCACCAACTTTGGGATTCTAGGGTCGGGGAATTGAAAATAGAAAATGATATAGGGGGATTTAGAAGAAAAAAATATACAATTATAAATAAGATAATTCTTCCTCTACAAAATTAGTTCCTTAAAATGGAGATTGAAATCAACACATCACCAACAAGGGGAATATCTTTTAATAGAGCTTTCAAGTTCATGATGGTTGTGGTTAGTTATTTTATTTCAATTTTTTAAATATTTTATATATAAAAAGGATGAAAACTTCAGTTTGTATGAAAAAATTTGGGGTAATCATTTTATGTCATGTTTTTTAAGGAAGAATGATTGAGTTATTTCTTTATTTTTTTCAATGTTGATTATTGATGGGATTATGCATTCATATTTTCTTCTAAATTTTTTTATCTATCTTCATAAATGATCTAATTTTACTAATTAATGGATTAATTTTTATTTTATGAACTAGTTTAGATTAATTATTAATTATTACTTCAATTTAAGTGATGAGTAAAAATATTGTTTTAGAAGACCTATTTAATGATTTAATTGAAGTAATTTACCATTTGAAAAGATAATTTCATTAAATTTATAGTAAATACAAAACAAGGGGTTCAATTAAAACTAATTCTAAAAATTAAAATATAATTCAATAGTAATATTGAAATAAAAAATAAATCATGAAACTAGATTCATTATATCTTGATATGGTCACATTATTCAAAGTATTATAATTGGTTTTTGATCTACCTGAAATCACAAGAATATTAATTTGTAATTTTTCAAACAAAATTTTCATGTTATGGATCACTATTCCTTGTGGGTTTAACCTTGGTCTTGAGCTATACTTCACATTTTTAGTTTATTTTTAAGGAATAATTATATAAATTTATAAACATTATTCCATATTGGAATTAAAGATGATAAACAAGTGGTCATTATTTATCTCTCTCTCCCTCCATCCCTTCTTTCATCCCTCTCTCTACAAACATAGACACATATTATGTGTGTTTATATGTGTATAATAAATAACGATTTAGATATAATAAATAAAAAAATTTATATATATAATTTTTAAATAAAAAACAATTTATTAAAATGTATGAAAATAAAAATAAAAAATTAATTTTTTTATATATATATAATATTATTAAATACATAAATATTTATTATTATATTTTAATATATTCCTAAATTTTATTATATGACAATAAAAAAATATTACACATACACACTATATATATATATTTATAGTATATGTGGGTTTATAAATTTTCAATAGAAAAATACTTATATATCATAATTATAAATATATATAACTTATAAATATATAAATATGTTCCATTATATATGTTTAAATACATATATATTATTATATGTGGAAAAATTAATATTTAATATATATGTGTACGTGTATATGTGTGTGTATATATATATATTGTGGGTATGTATTAACATATGTGAGAATATATATATATATATTATTAATGTTTTTTGTTTACATTTTAATATAGAAGAAACAAATGAAAAAAAGTTTTCCTACCATTTTTAATAGTGGAAAAACAATGAATATTAATTAAAGTATTAAAAACATTAAGTGATGATAAAAATTGTGTTTTTATATATTAATAATATTAAAAAATAGTATTTAATTCAAAAAATTAATAATATGTCAAAAAAATTAGAAACTAATTTATAAACATCAAATAATTAGAAAACATTTTAAAATATAGAAAAAAAATATTTCCAATGATAACACATTTACCCAAGTCATATGTATATAACATTTTTGTTTGTTTATATCTTTATTATTAATTGAAAGTTTAAAATGATTTATATTGATTTGAAATCATCATTTTTTAAATGTTTGATGTAAGAAAAGTTATATATTGAACGAATATTTGACTTTCATATTGATGAAGATAGTGGGAAAGTGTATAAGCTGAAGGAGACGATGCATGGTATCAAACATCCACCAAAACCATCATACTCAAGAATGGACTAATTTTGAAAATAGATAAATATTATTAGAGGTTTGGTTCATCACATTCCATTATTTAATGAAATAATTTTAGAATCAAATTATTATTCTTGTCTTGAATGATGATATTATTTTTGCTTATTCAAATTTTAATATTAATAATTTATATTATTAATAAAGAAGTTTCAGATGAAAAGATAGGTGAAATTTAATTTTTAATAGGCTTCCAGGTAACATAAAAGATATAATGGGGTGGTCATATCTTCACATATATAAATATTACATCAAATTAGATGAATATTCAATACAACTCTAAATAATACATGCACCTCAATTGGGAAGGTTTAATATCTTTAGGGAATTGACGCATAATAAAATTATTCATAGAAATATAATAACCGTAACTTATAAATTTATTTTAAAATAGTAACCTTCTTAGTCATACCCTACATATTAAATTTCATTATAATAGGGGGGAAATTAATCATAAGAAATGGTGATTTTTGGTGCTAATTAACAGTAAACATGGGTGATATCAGTCTATTAAAATAAGAGAACATAAAATAATCATAAGGGTATAAAAACATGATAATAACATATAAATTCATACCCAAAAAAATAAGAAACCCTAAATAATTATTCATGGTATAAATAATTTCCATATTATGTGATATGAAAAATAAGAGTGAGATATCATCAATAATCAATCATGTGATGTGAGATAATATCAAAACCACATGACCTAAGTTTTTATATTTCACATATGAACAGAAAACTATTTCCTTATTAAATGATAAATAAATGGATAATCATAGTGGAAAGAGTCCCATTTTGGATTCCTTTCACTCCCCAATACAATCAGTTTCTGTGTGAATGCTCACTACTAAGACTAGAATAGTAGAATGAGTCCCCTATATAAATGGATTCAGTCCTCATTCCAGTTTATAATATCTTATGAGACATAAATTATCACCCATTTAATTATAGGGATATAAAATTATGTTCCAAATCATCACATAATAAAAAATATACACAAGTGTTCAACAAGAACCTCAAAACATTTCTCATTTCATCGGAGCTTAACTAATCTATCAAAAAAATGAGTTTCATGAAATAATCTATAAAACATCTCCATTATAAGCCATAAAGAGGAAGAAACTAGATGGTATCATTATATCATATCCCTAGCGATGCATAAAAATCCATGAAGGATCTTTTCATAGATGATAAAAAAATTATTAAAAAAATTAAGATATGATTTTAAGATCAAGGGAGAACATCACATATTTTATGGAAACTTATAAAAACTAGAATTACCATAAAATGAATATATGATTTTAATTATAAAACCATCTAAAATTTTACTTGAATATTCATGAGGAATTAATAACATGAATGTGCAGGAATCCATTCATGTTGTATATGTTAAAAGAGAACATTATTCTAATTTTTTTTAAAAAAACTCAAAAGTAATTTTTATTAAAACAATTCAAAATAATTATTTTAATCATTTTTTAAAAAGTAAAAGGTAGTTAAAATTGAGTTTTTTAAAAATTTCATTATAGATAATCACTTCTATAAGACAATTTCATGAACATGTATATGAAAGAGAAATATTCTCGATCGAAAAGTGGAAATAAGGTCCGTTATTTCTATAAAAATTCTCTATTATTATATATACCAAAGAGAGGATAATAAAATTAAAAAAAATTAAACAAATATAGATAAAGAAATGAGAATAAAATATATGGGGATTAAAATATAATTAACTTATATTTTCCATCATTATAAATATAACACTGAAAACCCAAAAAAAATAAATAATATTTTAACATAAACCCTTACAATTTATCTATCATATGAATAAAACCATCAAGAAATGGTGATCTTTATATGGATTTTCAATTCCCTATAATTTTCATGATATTTATCATAAAATAAATTCATTTGTATTATATATAATACAAAACACAAAATAAGTGCTGATTTCTTCATAAGTTTTAAATAAATAAAAATGTGTCAAGAAATCCTAGATGGATTTTATAACATTTGATTCAAAAACATGTCAAATAAGGATTTATTAAATTAAACATTATGTACAATGATTAAAAATATATTCATGATATAATAATTCAAATAGGTAGTACATATAGAATATAAAAAATAATAATTTCATAATGCAAAACATATATCGAAGGAGGGAATTTGATACGATACCTCTACCTTATATCCTAGATTTATTAATGAGGTTTTTTGGAGATAGATCTATTTTTCCTCATGTTATCTATCTAAATAACCTCCCATGTCTCTATTATTTCATCCCCCTAGAACTAATACTTATTCCATCTTCAATTTTTTATGAGGTTGTTTCTTATTTTTAATCTCAAAATTTTAGTACATTGTCATGTTCCTCTACTCATTTATCTTTTCCTTGGTTCTCAGATACACAGTTTAATCCTTCTTATATACTGATCTTGATATTCTTGAATTGACTTCATGGATGGAACTCTATCTGTAAATGAACTATATATTACACATTATTACATTATTCATTCTCTATATCAAATCCTCCTCTCTGATGTAAAATCATAGGATGATATTAGTTTTACTTCTTTTCACCTTATTCTCATTCAAAATATTCCATAATCCTTCTCTATTTTCCATGGTGTTCTATTTTTATAGTGTCTATTTCAATAGAATGTTCTCTATCTAATTGTGGCTTTAATACTCTCCCACAATGTTCTTATCTACTAATACTTCATGCTAAACTTCATAGTAGTTTCTCATGAAGTCACTTCGGTGGTTTGGGATTTTTTTAATGTAACATTCCAGGGATTTCTCATTGTCTTATCCACCCTCCTCTTCTCTTTATACCCATAAACTTGGTCTTAGAAACTTCTTAGTTATGTATGAGGTTGTTTGAGGTTGTCTTGGGATGGTGTTTGTGGTTGTGAGTTGGTGTCAAGGGCTTGTCTTAGTAGGTGGTTTCCATCACTTTGGATTCTTGGAAAATTGGATGGTATAATTTTAGTTTATTTATAATTTCATCTTTTTTATGAATTTTGTTTATATAATCTTATGTGTAGTTTTTTTTTGGATTTGTGGTATTTTTGTTCACTCTAGTTTATATAATGATGTAATCTAAGGTGTCGATGGTGATGGAATGGTCATGGTTATTTTTAGATGTCAAGTCCTCTTTTAAACTAATTTATATTCTAGGTCTATTTCTCATTTATTGTTTTTTTGGGTACATTATTTCTTTAAGAGTTTATCGGATGTGGTTGTTTAAGTTTTAGGGTTTTTAAGAGGCATGAACATTTTTTTTAATTTTCCCTTTATCTGGGATCTCTCGGAGAAGTGTCATCAGTTATGTTAAATCTTATGCATGATGATTCTTTTTCATTGGTTTCATGGATTTTTATATATGTATTTTCTTATTCTTCACATAGTAGTGGAGATTTTCTTTTGTTGGGTGATTTGGAGACGATGAATGTGGTGCGACAACATTTATAGAATTGAGGGATCTTCTTTCGATATTGATGTATTTCATTAGTTAGTCAGTGGATATTCCTTATTATGGAGGTAATAGTGTTGGTAGGTATTCATTCCTGTTGTTTTTTACTTGTAGTGTCATGAGGTATGAGATGATTATCTCGAGGCTCGTGGTTCAAACTACACGCAAGTTTTATGATATGATCCCTCATTTAGCATACTGAGGTGGTGAATGTGTTTCTTCAAAAATTGATAATTTTAATTTTAAAATATTTTTTGGGGTTTTGTGATTGAATTTTTATATTTTTTTGTAGTGTTAGAATTATTTTTTTCCTAACTTTTTTTGTTTACCAATTAACCGTAAATGGTTTTATTTAAAAAAGGAGTTGGAAGATAATTAAAAGATTTCCTCATTCGTGTAATTTAAATTATATATAATAAAATTATATCTATTATAAATATATAATAAATAATACTCATGCATATATTTTAATATTTTATTCCCTTATAACTTTAAATTACCCATTTATTAGTAATTTTTAACTAAAATCAATATTCTGTGTGATAACTGTTTTATTTATCGTGTATATTTTAGTTCGATGATTCTGATCCATGAAACATGGTAATGGTTAAATAATATATATACTACTAATAATTTATTATGAATACAATTTATTCATTACGTTAACTTTTAAATCCATTCATATATGGTGATGATGAAAAATAAATTACATAACTATGGGTAGACATTAGTCTTTACTTATGCACATGTGGTGTTTTCATTATTCAATGAATGAAATCAACAAATGTTAAAGATAATATATGTTTATAAAATCATAAATATCATATATATTTAGTAATTATATCCTTATGGTAAACCATGTATAACAGAAATGAAAAATGAATCACATTAATTCTTTTTGGTTGTAGTGCAAACATCCACACAAGCGACGTTATCATTTTCTAATGGATGGAAAAGTAATAAGGTAGACGATATTTTATCGTAATATAATCATTAATATGTTATAAAAATAATTTATTAGAATTAAATCTATCCATATAACCAACTATGAGAGGCATTAGTGAAAATTAAAATACACCCCTTCATGAAGATGATAGTTCATTAGTACATATAAATATGTTCTCATTTTCTTTATTAGAAGGTAAAGAGATTAAAAATGATTGTATCATTATCAAAAAATTATTTCACTATATTAATGATGCATATTTTATTATGTTATTTTTAATAGATAATTTTGAACAGTTTTAGGAAGAATGAAACTTGAAATAGATCTGAAAATTCAATTACCTATTTTTGGGAATCCCCCATTAGATTGAAATTATGGAAGTTTTGAGAAAGGTTTATGGTAATAGAAATTTATTTGAAACATGGTATGCATTGTTTTTAAGTTATTTGGTAATATTAATTAGATAAAACCAAACTCATAAGTTTCTTTTTATGGGTTAGATTATGTCTCTTTTATAGGCAAAAATCCATGATGTTTGAAAAAATATAATGTCTTTAAATTCTAGATAGTAATTTTAAAATTTTAAAGAGGGTAATGAATAGACCATGGAATCAATTAATAACATTTTAGGATAAAATTTTCCCTTTTATAATATTTTTTACGATTTTAAAATCATTTTAAATAATATTATTTCAAATTAAATATTCTAAAAAATGTTTTTAGAATTTGTCACATAATTTGATTTTAGAGAATCAACATAAATATTGAGATCAAATTTGAAAATTTCTAATATAAAATAAATTTAATTTTATCCATAAAAATAATTCATGGTTCTAGAATATCAAAAACCTATAACATTTTTTATTTCAAAATTATCTACTTTATTTTTCACCCGCTAGAGAAAGCACTTCATCAGCAATGTTTCAATGTTAATGGTAATTATCATAGTATCTAAAAATTTAAAAAATTACTATAATGAATATAATTTATTCATAATCAGTTTAATCATATACATTAATTGTTATATTACTTTTATCTATTTCATTATCATGATAATAAATATTTTATAGAGAGTGACTATTTTTAATTATTCATAACATAGGCAAATAAAGGTCATAATCAATGGAATGCGGCATAAAATTTTAATATTTTTTTAAAGAGGATAATTTTAGTCCAAATAGTCTTTCAAAATGAAATAAATATAATTATTAGACATTTTTTTAGGTCATATCCCATAGTTTTGACTTTATTTAATCTATTTATCCCTTTACTATGGTAATAAGATTTTACCATGGTAAAAATCATGTATGGGTTAAATTTAAGTTGACGGTGTTAACTAATTTTAATTATATAGATTAAAAATATATAAACCACTATACCCAATTGATTTCTTAGAGATAGTATAAATTAATTCTAATATTTTTTTAAAGAACTTATAAAAGACATTTTAAGAAAAAAAATGTATTTTTAGAATAAAAATTATTTTATTATAATTATTTTAATTAGATGACTTTTAGTTTTCTTAAATAAATATATTCCATAAAACTTTCATTAAAATAATACATAAATAGTGATTAATTTAATTTAGTAATATTAAAACACATTACACGCATAAAAATAATTTTCTGAAAAATATCTTGTTTCACTATCAAACAATTTTATCTTCATTTGTAACTATTTGGTAATTAATTTATGATTAATCTTTATTTTTTAATCATATATAAAAAATAATATTTAATTTTTCAAATTTTCAAATTAATAGAAATTATCTTCTAAAACACATAAATGAATAAAATAATGTTTTTAATAGAACACTCCCCTTTAAAAAAATATTTAATTACTATTTATTATCATAACGTAACAATTTTATAGACATGATTAATTTATATTATAGATTATTACATAAATAATTACAATAGATTTTATTGATATCATTCCTAAAAATTATTAAAAATTAGAAATTTAACAAATCATTTCACAAACAGATTCCCAAGAATAAATGATACTTACTTACATGAATTGGCCATTTTTAAAAAATCCATTTATCTCATAAATTTTATTGAACTATATATTATTTCATTTCATTTTATACATTAATAAATCATAATTCACTTATTTTCGGTGTTGTATGCATCACAAGATATGAAACACATAAATATCAATGAATATAAAATATTTTAAAATCCTTAGGTATCATATTCTACCCTCATTAAAATAAATTGTGTCCTCATAATTTGTATCTAATTTATAATGGTAAAATGTTTAAAATATTTCAATAGTTAATTCCAATATGTTTTGTGTAAATATATATTAGTTGAATGAAATTAATTTTAATACACATTTATTACATTTCCTTTTGAAATATACTTCAATTTCATTGTAAAGACTAAAATACTTAACATTTATTAAACATTTATTAAACAATTTTTTTTTTATAAAACTCAAAATTTTGAATAGGATTATAAAATATTACCTTGATATATAAGTGATATTATCCACATAGTTATCTGTAGATATAACATCCTATTTATACTTTTTTAGGAAATCCTTTACCATGAAGATAGGGAATAAGATAAAATATAAATATTTGATTTCTTTCCATTCCAAAAGAACAATTTAGTCCTTTGTTAGTGTTTTGAGAAGTTTTCCATATCTTCTTAATCTCATATGATGAATAAAAATTATTAATTATTCATTAATAAAGTAATAAAATTATCATTTAATTGATCTTAATATTCATAAAATGATGAAAAGTCATTCATCTTGTCTCTAAACATTTACCAAAACCAAATTGGTTAGCACCAGTTATACTAATATGAAGAAACCATAATATGGAGAAATAATAAATTAATCATCAACATCTCAATAAAAGAAGCAAAATTTAAACATAAATCATTCTATAAATAAATAACCTTAAAATGCTTCCAAAATATACTTCACCAAGTTCAAAACACAAAAATCAGAATGATTTAATCATATTATCTTCAAAAATAAACATAACATTCATCTCCGAACAAATATAAAGTCACATACAAAAAATTCATATTCCCATATCATATTCTTAAAAAATCAAATAATTTATCTAATATCTTGAATCAACCTGATGTAAAACTATATTAAAATAATTAAACATCAATGAGAATGGAACAAATCACCTTTTCATTATATTACATATTTACCATAAGGGTCATCAATATTTAAATCAATAATTCTTAAATTAAAATAAAAAAAAGTCCACCCTCACAATAAATTTCTTCATTATTTTGTTAGAACAATTAAACATATGTTTATAATGGTGGAATAAATAAAAAACTACTTCAACATAAAATACCACATTTGAAAATAACATTCCTTTGACCATAATCCTATAATGTTTTGAAAATATGATAACCCATTTTCTTAATTAATGACAATTATGAAAATATCAAAACAAATATAATAACTCCAATGGATATATAGTGATTTCATATTATAAGACCAAAAATAGAATAAAATTTTTCTTCAAATAACATATTCAACCTAAGGGTCACATATATCAAGATAATGTATCAAAATTGTAATTTCTCGAATTTCTCCGTATTTTATTTTAATATTATATGGAAATTTTTTTATACCAGATGTTGTGATGGAAGGCATTTCCAAGGCCCGGCGAGCCCAAAACAAATGTTTGAATTTAATTAAATAATTAAATTACACGCGCGTGTGGTTTTCCTGAAAAAAATGGAATAACTCATGAACGGTTTCTTGGGTCAAAAATCTAAGGGCACCGTTGCATTCAGAGTAGCGAGTTTACCTTAGGCGAGGCCTAACATCGGATGGCGCAGGTCGGTGGTGAAATCTAGTTTTTGGACATAACCGTAATAAAATATTTAATAAAAATATTTTATTACAGCTTGTTGCGGCGAATATCTTTTATCTTTTTAAATAGAGATTGCATGGGGATCCAGTGTTACAGACCTCATATACCTGAAACCCTTGGAGGCTCTAGAGGCTCTGGAGGGAACCCCAACGCGGCGACGACATTCTTGATGAGTTTCACCGGCAACGATGACGCGGTGACTGGATCTTCACCAACGAACACCGCAGATCCAAGTAGGATGTTTGATTTTGGTTTCCTTTCCCAGTTCTTGATTCCTATGATGAACAGGGACTGATCCATGAACAGATTAGCCCGCAGATCGATCGTATTTTGTAGGATAGGCTTTTTACGGGGATTTTGGGGTTGGATTCTTGAAGGTTATTTTTGGTTTCATTTATCCTAGTAACGGTGATGAACCAAGATCGACACGAACATCGATCGAGGTTCATCCCTCTTTAATTTTTGTGCCTTTCTTCCCCAACTTCTCACATTCTTCATGTGCGTTCTATGCGTTCTTCGCAGGGTATGAACAATGATCAAATGCGCCTTCGATCTACGGCGCAATGACATGAAATTGTAGATCCAGCCTTAGGATGATGCTACGGAGCTGCGATGACGATGGTGGAAGATGATGCTTCTCGGGCGTTTTTCTTCGGATGAATCAACGCTTGTTTTCCATGCCTATTGAAGGTATGAAACACCTAGATTCGGTGTTAGGATGATGAAACTAACAAGGATCTTGGGTTTTGCGTCAAGCGGAAAAGAGAAACGAGATCCGGAGATCCGGCCGAGGTGCGAGGAGGAAGATTACGGTTCTAGAAAAATTCCAACTACACGGCATGTAGTATGGGCTATATGGTGTGTGTTCATCGGTGGACCACCTGGTGTGTACTCCGGGAGCACACGGGCACGGGTTGGGTACACGGTCAAGGACACGACGTGTATACCCTTCCCCAGCCAGATAGACAGGACACCCAGTGTACTGGTACACAGGCAAGTCAACACATGTCTAGGCAGTGTACGGTCACATGGCCAGCGTACACGAAGCAAACCCCGGACCCTCGGACACGGCGTGTACTCTTTCTACATGTCGTGTAGTTACTTTTATTATGATAGGCCTAAAGACACGGGCCGTTTACACGGGCAGTACCCGGAGTCAAGGAACATGGCATGCGATCCTACTACACGTCGTGTAACCTATTTTACATGTCTTGAGCCTTCTGTATTTTGTGATCTGGACTAGCTTTCTTAGGGTTTATACCCTTGGTCTTTCCCTGAATGTTTCTATTATCATTTCCTATGTACAAGAGTATGATCCCTTCAGCAGGACTTCTTGAATAGAGTTGTTACAATCTCCTCTATGAGGATTGGATTTGGATCCTCTATTCCTTCCAAGTACCCTAGTTAGAGTTCTTGGTATCGACATGACCAACTTTACCTGGGCACCGATCCTCTACCTAGCGGAATAGTTCAGACTAAGTTTTTGGAGTCACCCCATAGCTATTGGTTGTGATCCTTATCTTAACATCATTTTCTTAACCACTTGTGGAGTGAGTTCTCCCGGAACGAGTGCATTGTGTCTCTCTCTTCAGACCTAGGAGTGTGTTCTCCCTGTTATGTGCTAGGTGGAATCTTCGATCTGGATCTTAGTGGTGGTTTCGCGATAGTCGATTGTGTATGAGTATATCTAGATATTCTTGGTATATGTTTGGTAGACATATACAGTGTAGAGATGACTGTATCTTTCCTTTGTGGCATTTTTCCCTTGGTTTATTCCTTTGTGGTTTCGGGGTGTCCTACTGGGTATTGTTATTCTCAGCCTTGCACGGGCTTTGCCCGCACGTGTCGTGTCTTGTGCAGACGAGCGAGCCTTTGATAGGATTTTAGGTGGACCGGGATTGGATGGTGCTCTATGAGATCAGGCAGGCCGAGGTGTGTTCCTACGGCTACGGATTGAAGTCCCAAAACCTTTCATTACAGGTTGGACTTTGTTACAGACTTTCCTTTTGTGTGCTTGTACTTTTGGCCCAGGGTTTTTCATTACAGTACTTTACTTTATTATTGTACTCTATTGGTTGGGATTTTAGTGTATGTACGCATTTCCATTTTTAGTAGCTTTTACTTTTTCAGCTTTGTGGGCTTGGAGATGTGTGTGTGTGTTTGTGTAAATATTTATAGGCAATGCCTCCCATGTTAGTAACATGCCTACTCAATGATAGTCACCATCCCCTGGCCTATTGGAGGTGGGCTTGGGGAGTTACAGATTGGGCCCCAGTGGGACGGGTCGTGACAGAGGTATCATGAGTGGTATCTGAGGTGGTTGGTTCTACCTTAGGCCCAAGAGTCTGTGAGTTGGTTTGGGGAAACAGTGTTAAGTGTTTTAACTTCAGCTTTCAGGTCAGGGACCCCAGTGTTGGGAAGGGCGGCTAACGTATCCACACACCAGGACTCTGATAACTTGCTTTTCGACTCAAAACATGAGGACACTAGTTGCAGGGGAAAATAATGGTGTATGAATCATATAGGAATGGGTTGTGGTTTCCATGTCCTTCTTGAGTCAGCTCTCCAGATATACTCAGTGACTACGATACATCTTGTTTCTTTATAGGATGCCTCCGCGATGCGCACCCTCTAGGATCCATCAACTCAATCACGAGGATGACCCCCTCAGTGATGGAGCTTCAACACAGGGACCAGATCCCCCAGGTTTACCTTCGGGTGGTGTGCCAGCTGTTCCACACCCTATAGAGCATTGTTTAGTGCCTACTATACCAGTAGAGGAGGAGCACAGGCTGATCACACTCCACAAGTTTTAGAGATAGAGACCCCTCAGGTTTCGAGGGGAGCCTGGCCCTCAAGCAGCTGAGGACTGGCTTGAGGCAGTGGCTAGAGTCTTTCATTCGGTCAGGACACCAGCAGACCAGATGGTGATCCTGTCAACGAGCCTTCTGTAGGGCTCGGCAGGACGATGGTGTAGTTTGGTTATCCAGACCCACGACGAGGTGACTCTTGCATGGTTGGAGTTTGAGCATCTCTTGAGAGAGGAGTTTTCACCTATTACCCTGAGAGAAGTACGTATACAGGAGCTTCTTTAGCTCCAGCAGGGAACCATGATGGTGGTTGACTATTCATTGAGGTTTACCGACCTCTCACAGTACTCGATGGATATGGTCAAGGATAAATACTTTAGAGATCAGACTTTTTGAGTGGGGCTTGCGCACAGATATCCGAGATAGCATCATCCCTATGAGCATTCCTACTTATACTAGGGTGCTCGAGCAGGATTTGGTGTTCGAGAGCTTCTTGGAAGAGCAGAGATAGCTGGTAGTTGTCAGTAGTGAGCGAGCTAGAGTAGAGACCTCAGAAGCATGGAGCCGACGTCAGGGACCTAGGCGTGGGAGACGTTTTCAGAGGATATTCCAAGATAGGGGATCTGCCATACAAGGTTCGCAGGGTGGATCCAGCCCGCCTCAAGAGAGGTGATGCTACTCATGTGACGGCAGGGTACATCTCGCTCGATATTGTCTGACCCGCCATACTACTGACATGGTAGTAGTGGATGGACCACCAAGGCTGAGGAAACGTGTAGAGAAGACAGATCTTCGGGGTGGCGGATGCGGTAGAGGAGCTGGGAGAGTAGCTGGAGGTGGTCGGCGTTTTTACCTTTTACCACCCCCACCCCCAGGAGGTCCACCCCAGGCTCAGGGAGCTAATGGATAGAGGCAGAGATAGTTGAAGCAGCGGAGGATTATGACCTAGGTACTCCTAGAATGATTAGAGGTACAATATATGTCTTTTCTACTTTGGATATCGTACTGATAGACACAGGTGCTAGTCATTCTTTTCTGGCTGCTTATCTTGTTCGAAACCTTGAGATTCTAGTTGAGCTGTTGACTCGACCCTTACGCTTAGAAACATCAACTAGAGAAGATTCAGAGATCACACACCTTTACAGACAGTGTGACCTGACCCTTGGAGGCAAGAGATTCGGTTGGAACCTCTTTGTGGTATCGTCGAGGCCTTATGATGTCATTATTTGTATGGATTGGCTATCCATAATTCATCCCTATATTGACTGTTTTAGGTGAAGGGTGTGGTGTGTCCGCAGGGATGGGATGAGGTTCTCATTCGTTGGTGAAAATGAGACCTAGGCAGCGTAGTATGGACTCGTACATAGGAATGTACAGCCGATTTCACATCAGTTGGCTAGCCTAGCCCTTGGCGTAGTAGATGTTGCGAGTTTCCAGTTTCTAGCAGTAGTGACTGAGTACGAGGACATCTTTCTGGAGGATGTCCCCGGACTACCTCCCAAAGAGGAGATATATTTCTGCATTTAGTTTCCACCTGTGATGACACCGATATCATCATCAGCATATCGGATGGCTCCTACAGAGTTGAGAGTGCAGTTGGAAGACTTGCAGAGGAAGGGCTTCGTGAGACCAAGTGTTTCACCCTGGGTGGCCCCAGTATTGTTTCCCAAGAAGCCATATGGGAGCTTGAGGCTGTGTCTGGATTACTGGTGCTTGAATCAGGTGACTGTAAAGAACCGGTATCCACTACCGAGGATCAATGACCTCTTCGACCAGTTAAGAGGGGCACGATGGTTCTCTAAGGTTGATCTATGATCAGGCTATCACCAGTTGTGAGTACGAGATGGGGATATACCGAAGATGACTTTCAGATGTCGCTACAATCACTATGAGTACTTGGTGATGCCCTTCGGTGCAACGAACGCCCCTGAAGTGTTTATGGGACTCATGAACCAGATTTTTCAGCCCTATCTAGATCGTTTCATAGTGTTCTTCATCGATGATATCCTTGTGTACTCTACGTCCAAGGAGGAGCACGCGAGGCACCTAACGATGGTTCTAGACACACTCTGAGAGCACCAATTGTACGGAAAACTCTCGAAGTGTCAATTCTGGATACAAAAGGTCCACTTTTTGGGACACGTTAACTCAGCAGATAGTGTAGCAATGGACCCAGCCAAGGTAGAGGCAATGTTAGCATGGGAGCCACTCCGGAGTGTAATGAAGGTGTGGAGTTTCCTTGGGTTGGCAGGATACTATTAGAGATTCATTCTTGATTTCTCCGGGATTTCAGCACCCAAGAAAACTTTGACCTAAAAGGGGTATCCTTTTGTGTAGACCGAGAGATGCCAGCAGGCTTTTCAACAGTTGAGACAGAGTCTGACGAGCGCCCGGATCCTAAGATTACCAGAAGAGGGTGTTGAGTATGTAGTATTCTGCGATGCATCAAGAACCGGGCTTGGTTGTGTCCTGATTCAGAGGCAAGTAGTGATTGCCTATGGCTCACTCCAGTTGAGGCCACAAAAGCCGAACTACATGATCCATGATATTGAGTTTCCAGCTGTAGTCTTTGTATTGAAAATGTGGTGGCACTACCTGATGGGTGAGCGGTTTACCATCTACTCTAATCACAATATTCTTAGAGATATCTTTTCTCGGAAGGATTTTAATTTGAGACAGAGGCAGTGGCTTGAGTTCCTCTAGGATTTTGACTTTGAGATCGTTTACACTCCTGGTAAGGGGAAAATTGTGGAATATGATCTCAGCAGGAAATCCAGTTCGCATTTGCTGGATGATACGACGAGGTAGTTGGCCTCTTTACAGTTATCCTTCATGGATAGAGATGAGGGAGCTTAACTTTAGTCGATGGTTGTTACCCCTCCACTCTTATAGTGAGTTAGGAAATCACAGCTTGAGGATGCTAGATGTGAGACTCTACGTGCTCTGATATCCGCAGGTGATGCTGTTGAGGGATATTAAAGAGGTGGGGAGCACATTGTTCTTTTCAAGGGGTGCACAATAGTACTAGTGACATTGCGGGAGGAGGTTCTGGGGGAGTTCCATGCATCTCCTTTGGCGGTGTATCCAAGAGTGGAAAACATTTACCAGGACCTCTGATGTCAGTTCTGGTGGTCAGGAATGAAGAAGAGTGTGGCAGAGTTTTTTTCTCAGTGCCTTACTTGTCAGTATGTAAAGGCTGAGTACCAGGTTCTAGAAGTTTTGACTCAGCCCGTTGAGGTGCTAGAGTGGAAGTGGGATGGGATATCCATGGACTTCATGATGGGTTTACCACATACGTCTAGGGGAAATGATTCCATCTGAATGATCATTGACTGGCTCACCAAGTCGGCCAACTTCCTAGCCATACGGGAACAGATTTTAGTAGAGATCTTGGGATGCCTCTACATGCACAAGATAGTTCGGCTTCATGGAGTTCCATCAGCGATCGTCTCAAATCATGATGCTTGTTTCACATCCCATTCATGGAAGGAATTACAGGAAGATTTTGGGACTCATTTACACTTGAGAACAGTGTTTCATCCTCAGACTGATGGTCAGACAGAGAAGACCATCCAGGTTCTGGAAAATATGCTACGAGCTTGAATACTTAACTTCGGTCATAGCTAGGAGTATCACCTACCACTGGTCTAATTTTCTTATAACAACAGTTGTCATTCCACTATTGGTATGACACCATTCGAGTCTTTGTACGAGCGACCTTGCAGGTCACCACTTTGCTGGAATGACCCGGGAGAGTTAGCACTCATGGGCCCAGAGATGGTGTGAGCTACTACGGAGAAGGTACAGGTCATCCAGGAGCGGATGAAGACTGTACAGAGTCAGAAGAAGTCTTATGCCGACAGGAGACGGAGGCCCTTGGAGTTTGAGGAGGGAGACCATGTGTTCCTTCGGGTCTCACCTCGATGGGGACTACAGAGATTTGGTTGTGGCGGAAAGATATCTCTAAGGTTCATCAGGCCTTTTTAGATTCTGAGTAGAGTTGGCAAGATGGGTTACCGCTTGGCTCTACCTCCTCAGTTGCACCGGGTACACAACGGCTTCCATGTGTCGTAGCTATGGAGGTACGTGCATGATCCATCTCATGTTATCAACTGGGGTGAGCTGGACATCGATGATGGAGCGACCTTTGCTGAGTACCCATTGAAGATCAATGATTGGCAGGATAAGATCCTTCGTAGGTGAGCTATTCCCTTGGTGCATGTGCAGTGGCAGCACAGGAATCTCCAAGAGATCACGTGGGAGTGGGAGGATCATATTCGTGTGAAGTACCCACATCTTTTTGTGTAGCCTTTGTTTTGGATTTTCAGGGATGTAAAGACCTAAGGTGGGTATGATGTAATGTCTCATATTTCTCTGTATTTTATTTTAATATTATATAAAAATTCTTTCGAGACCAAGTGTTGTGACGGCATGCAGTTTCGAGGCCCGGTGAGCCCGGAACAAATGTTTGAATTTAATTAAATATCTAAATTACACATGCATGTGGTTTTCCTGAAAAAATGGAATAACTCTTGAACGGGTGCTCAGATCACAGATCTGAGGGCATCTTGGTGTTCAGAGTAGTTATTTTACCTTAGGTGAGGCCTAACATCGGCTGGCGCAGGTCGGTGGTGAAATCTAGTTGTTGGACGTAACCGTAATAAAATATTTATGAAAAATATTTTATTAAATCTTGTGGTAGTGAATATCTTTTATCTTTTTAAATAGATATTGCGCAGGGATCCATGGTTACAGACCTCATAACCTTGAAACCCTTGGAGGCTCTGGAGGCTCTGGAGGGAACCCCAACGCGGCGACAACATTCTTGACGAGTTTCACCGGCGATGACGACCTGGTGACCGAATCTTCACCAACGAAAGTCGTGGATCCAAGTAGGATGTTTTATTTTGGTTTCCTTTCCCCGTTCTTGATTCTTATGATGAACGCGGAATAATCCATGAACAGATTAGCCCACAGATCGATCGTATTTTGCAGGATGGGATTTTTGAGTGGATTTTGGGGATTGATTCTTGATGGTTATTTTTGGTTTCGTTTAGCCTTCTAATGGTGATGAACCAAGATTGTCAAGAACATCGATCGAGGTTCGTCCCTATCGATTTTTTGTTTCTTTCTTCCCTTATTTCTCACGTTCTTCGTGTGTTTTCTTCATATTCTTCATGGATTACAAACAATGATCGATTGTGCCTTTGATCTGTGGTTCAATGATCTGAAATTGTATATCCAACCTCATAATGATGCTACAAAGTTGCAACGACGATGGCGGTGGATGATTCAGGACGGATCGAAAGTTATGGCTTCTCAGGTGTTTTCCTTCGAATGAATCAACACTTGTTTTCGGAGCTGATTTAAGGTCTGAAACACCTGTATTCGTTGTTAGGATGATGAAACGAACAAGGATCTTGAGTTTCGCGGCAAACGTACAAGAGAAATAAGATCTAGAGATCCGGCCAAGGCAAGATGAGGAAGACGACGGTTCTAGAAAAATCATGACTACACGGCATATAGTATCGACCACACAGCGTGTGTTCATCGGTAGACCACTTGGCGTGTACTTTAGGAGCACACGGGCACGAGTTAGGTACATGGACAAGGACACGGCGTGTATACCCTTCCCCGGCCAGACCCGGCCAGATACACGGGGCACCCTGTGTACTGGTACACGGGCAAGGAAACACGGGTCTAGGTCGTGTACGGGCACATGGCCAGCGTACACGAAGCGAACCACGGACCCTCGAACATAGCGTGTACTCTTTCTACACGTCGTTTAGTTACTTTTGTTATGACAAGCCTTGTAACACCGGTCGTTTACATGGGTAGTACCTGGAGTCAAGGAACACGGCATGCGATCCTACTACACACCGTGTAACCTGTTTTACATAGCTTAGGCCTTTTGTCTTCTGTGACTTGGAATAGATTTCTTAGGGTTCATACCCTTGGTCTTTCCCTAAAGTTTTCTAGTATCATTTCCTATGTACAGGAGTATGATCCCTTCAGCAGGACTTCCTGAATAGAGTTTTTGGAATCCCCTATGTGAGACTTGGAGTCGGATCCTCTATTCCTTCTTGGTACCCTAGGTAGAGTTCTTGGTATCAATGTGACCAAATTTACCCAGGCGCCAATCCTCTTCTTAGTGGATTAGTTCAGACTGAGTTATTGGAATCACCCCATAGTTATTGGTTTTGATCCTCATCTTAACATCGTTTTCTTAACCACTTGTGGAGAGAGTTCTCCTACAACGAGTGCTTTGTGTCTCTCTCTTCAGACCTAGGAGTGTGTTCTCCTGAGTACGTGCTTCGTAGAATATTCAAGCTGGATCTTAGTGGTGGTTTCGCGATAGTCGATTGTGTATGAGTATATCTAGATATTCTTGTTATATGTTCTGTAGACATATAGAGTGTAGAGCTGACAGTATCTTTCCTTTCTGGCATTTTTCACTTATTGTATTCCTTTGTGGTTTTGGGGTGTCCTATTGAGTATTTGTATACTCACCCCTGCACGGGATTTTCCAGCACATGTTGTGTCTTGTGCAAACGAGCGAGGCTTTGACAGGATTCTAGGTGGACCAGGACCGGACAGTGCTCAGTGAGATCAGGCAGGCCGAGGTGTGTTCCTACGGCTATGGATTGTAGTCCCAGTTCCTTTCTTTATAGGTTGGACTTTGTTACAGACTTTCTTTTGGTGGTCTTGTACTTTTGGCCTAGGGTTTTACATTACTTTACTTTACTTTCTTGTCGTACTCTATTGGTTGGGATTTTAATGTATGCATGAATTTCCATTTTTAGTAGCTTTTACTTTTTCAGCTTTGTGGGCTTAGAGATGTGTGTGTGTGTGTGTAAAGGTTTATAGTAAATGCATCCCATGTTAGTAACATGCGTACTCGGTGCCAGTCACCATCCCCTAGCCAATTGGAGGCGGGCATGGGGAGTTACGGCTCGGGCCCCACTGGGACGGGTCGTGACAAAAATGATATATAAAATCCTATCCATGATTGTTTTATTATATTAAAATCCAATCACACTAAAATTAAAAATTGGTGTCAAATTCTTTAAACATATAATCATTCGTAAATTTATTAAAACTTTTATATCATTACACATAATCTTATAAACATTAATAATGAAACCCACATCATAAAACATTAACCAAGATTTTCCATCATATTACTTAATACTTCATTCTAATAAAAAAAATATATAAAAACAATCAAAATATTCATATTTATCAAACTAATCATATATCAAAAATTAAGCATAAATTTAATTATTTAAAATAATTCTTTAATTTTATATTTTACTCATATTTTTTTTATCTTCAACTGTAATATCAAATAATTTTTTTAACCATTATTCATATGAACTTAATGATCCCCTTCATGATATTTCTTCCTTTGGTCTTTATTTTCATAATTCACATACCCCCCTTGTAAATCCTTCAATTTATATGTTAATAAGAACTTTATTCCTCTCCATTTAGTTAACATAACTCTACACTTTTCCTATGAAAATTATTTTTCTATTACCTCCTTTTAAAAATAAAAAAAATCTTCTTATTCTATTAAATCATTTACTTGGGTACTTCTTCTGAAATTAATGGAATTTGGAATTTGGATCTTTTTACCTCCATGATATTTATCACCTTAACTTCCATAAAACAACATTTTCTCCTATTTGGGGAATTTTTGAATTCACCTAGGTTCAAATTGTTAATAATAATTCTTGATTTTCAGTTAGTAATAAAAATAATAATATTTTAATCTAGATCATATCATTTTCAGTTGCTCCTTTGGAGAACCACACTATTATCCTTTACAAACATTGTTAATTTGCTTCCTTTTTTATATCCATTCACTAATAAAAAAACATAGTGTGACCATCATGAACCATTAATGAGAGTGAAAAATCATAAAATCCTAAAAATATTACCAAATATACCATAAATTATAACAGCATTTTATTAACCAATGCCTAATTAGGTTATACCTATATCACTTTAAAATGATTACACATTTTCTAATGTCTAATCCTAATATTCCTCATACCTAACTTTTCAAAAGATAACTAAACAATAATTAAATACCAACTCATGTGATCCAATGATCCTTTACAAAAATATTGCATCATTTTATATGAATATTCAATATAACTATCAATGATACAAACCTCATAACTATAAAGCTTATATGCCTTTATAGATTGGATACATAATCAAAATATTTCAAGGAAGATCTAAAAAATCCCGAAAATTCCTTCTCTCTAGTACCCTTCTTGGACATACCATACATAATACCTTTCCCCATAATTTTGGAAAATAGAAATAGTATAAGCGTTTTCCCACATGCTTAGTAATGGAAAATATGGGAGAAACCGCTCGAGTTTAAAAATTGATAATAATATAAAAATAAGAGCATGAGAATATGATCATAATTTATGAAAACATACATAATATTTCATACACCATAAATAATGATTCATGGAATTAAGTTTTTTATATAAATGAAATATTTTATAAGATTTTAGAATAATCAATAATCAACCATGAGTTAACAGAATATAATAAGTATTATACATATGTTCGTGGATTGAATATATGAATAAAAAAACTTTTTCTAAGTCATGTATCACTTCTATGACTATCATATTTGGTAGAGTTTTAGTTGACTAGGTTCACTCCTTATTCATATCATTTCCTTAGTGAATTCCATCTGTTGACACTAAAAAAGTGGAAAAAGTCCTTTATTAGGCTAGGTTTTCTACCTATTCCTATTCATATTATATAATGTGACCTAATTCATTACCCAATACATTTGAGGTATATAAATTCTTTCCAACACATAAAAAATGAATACTACACACAAGTGATCCATAAGATCACAAAAACATATATCATTTCATCATAGTGTAATTAACCATTGGAAAAGAAATAGGTTTACTAAATTAATCCTTAAAAAATTATTTTCATAATCCATCCAGATATTGAATGCTAATGGTATCATATGAAAATATCCCTAGTGAAGTATAAAAACCCTTAAATGATGTCTACATTGATGAAAATATATTCTATAAAATAATTTAAAACATTATTTTAAAATAATGATAAAACATCCATTTTATTTATATAACATTAAAAACATAAATTTCCCTAAAAAGTGGAATAGTTTTTTTATTTTTAAAGACGTTGAAACTTTTGAATAAAGGTTTATTATGAATAAAGAATATTATTGGAGTAAATATCACTATTTATGTATATATTGAAATCGAACATTCTATTCATAGATTTCAAAAAGGTAAAAGGTGAGTCATATGAGAAACCACGGAAAATATTAATTTAAATTATTTTTAAAGAATGTTAATGGTATTGAAAATGATGTTTTTATGTAATTTATGTATAGGTAAAAACTTATATAAAACAATTTTAACAATTTGGATATAAAATATAAATATGTATGATTTAAAATATGAAATAAAGTTGTTTTTCTGTAGAAACATTTTCACAATCAATTTAAGTGAAAAAATAGGATAATTAAAGTAATAAATGAAAAACAAATAACCAGAGGAGAAATTTTTTATGGGGTTTAACAGATATAAGTCATATAATTTCTCCCATTTTAAATTTAACATAGAAAATCATCAAAAAGTTATACAGTAATGTAATCGTACATGATTTTGTTAATATCTGAATCAAAACCTTTGGAAAGAAGGATCCTCATATGGACTTTTATATCCCAATAATTTTTATGAAAAAATCTCAAAATACAATAATGGTTAGTATATACACCACACAACATAAATTAAGTGGTGAATATTGTTTAAGTCTCAATGAATTAAAATTTAGACAAGAGAACCATTATGTATTTTATAACATTTGATTAAAAAATACTCAAAAATAAACAATATGAAATGAAAATTTTTATACCATGAATAAAAAAAATTCATTATATAATACTTAAAAGTTGTAGTATATAACAATTTTTAAAAATGGTATATACTGAAAAACGTCTCTCAAATAGGGGAATTCGATATAAAACTCATACCTCATGTCCTAACTTCCTTTATATTCTTTATTAAAATAATTTTTTATAAATTTACATTTATTATACATATATATTAAAAGAATCATAATTATCTTAAAATATATCATTCCCTTATAATTTTAAATTACCCATTTGTTAAATATTGTTTTTTAAAAAAAAATTGAGGTGTTAATTTCCCTATTTCCTATACATCTTTTAGTTCAAAGGTTCTAGTACATACACATTGTTTATGGTTTCATAATCTCTATAATATTGATTGTTTGAAAAATATCACCTTTCTTTATTATATACACTTTTATAAGAATTCATTTAAGGATGCTATGAAAAAACAAATAGTCAATTTATATAGATGGTAGTCTATAAGTATGATCATGTGATATTCTCATTTTCTAATGATTAGAAATAAATTAAGTTACGTAATAATATATGTTCCATTAATCATAATAATATTATATGTTTCATATTTTCATTAAATTTACCCTTAATAAAAACCATGTTAATTGGAAATGAAAATTTAATTACATCACTTCATAGAGGCGATATACTACATATATGCACGAGAAACATTATCATTTTCCAATGGGTGGGAGGGTAAGATGGTACATAATATTTTATCATTATAGATTCAAGATTTTGTTATAATAATTACATATAACCATTAAATATATCTATACAAAAAACCCTATCATTATGGAGATTGTTGTTTGAGCATACATATGAGTGTTGTTTCCAACAAAAAATAATTGTATTAAAGATACTGTTGTTATTATATTAATATATTTATATATTATTGGATGGAGTTTTAAGAAAAAAACATGAAATTTATAATAAAATACAATTACATATTTTTTATGTATCAATCATTCAATTGAAATTAATGCATTTGGAAGAGAGGTATATAGTCACAGAAAGGTCTTTAGAATGTGGTACGGGAAGTGTGGAGATGGTTTTTGGGATATGTTATAGAGAAACCCAAGGAAAAATGTTCCTTTTGAAATCTTATATTATGTCCCATTTATTGGGAAACATAATTGTTGTTTTCACTAATATTATGTATTTAGGGGTATTGAATGTATTTTAAAATTTACAAGTGGTTAGAAAATGGAACATAGATTTCATATTTGACCATTTACCACCAAAATTTTTGAATAATATTTTTTTATGATTTTTAACTTAATTTATGAAATATGTTTTAACGTTAAATATTCATAAAGTTATTTTTAAGTATATTCATAAAATTTTATATTAAAAACATCATGATAAAAAATGAGTTTGAAGTTAAATATTTAAAAAATAATTTACCTTTAATTTTGATCCATTAAAATTGTAAAAGACTATAAACTAATAAAAATCCTCACTTTTAATTTTTTAAAATAAATTACTTTGATTTTTCACCTAATTTCACAAGTAATGCATCAGTGATGCACAAGCGCTCTATGTAATTATACCATTTCCAAAAAATATATAAATAATTATAATAAATAAAATTTATTATTAATTAATTTTTAAAAATAGATTCATTAACATAGTATTTATATTTATATTTTCATGACCCCCTCCCTCTAAATATACCCCTCCTAGACGGGCTAGGAAGAAAGGGAGATAATGAGCCCCGATCTGGCCTCTAGTAGGCCCCAGGGTGGGGACAAACACCAAGGGTATAGAAATCTCACAAAATGAGAGTCATTACCCTTTTTATAGTAAACAATATAGAGATATATGATGTATCAACCTAAAAAAACTTCAAGATGTGTGTGCATGTGTGTGTTTCTGTTTGTGTGTAAGAAATCCAAAACCTTCCCACATGCATGTTTAAAACAAAACTGCTACAAATACAATAAATTCCAAAGTACAAAAAGAACAAACCTAAGCAGTGACACAACAATTTTCCCCATGCATAAGCTAGTAAGGTCCATCATGATCCACATTATCCTCCTGTGAACCTAAAAACAATTTTATATATGTAGGGTGGTCATAAGAGTGTAATCAGTAGGAAAAACCATGGGCTATCAATTACAAGTGGGAGAAGCATACTAATGCACCTGTGAGAAAACAGTAGAATCCAATAGCACCTAACAAGGAAAACTAGCCATCCCAACATCACCAATGCATGCTCACCAAATAACACAATTCACGTAATGTAATATAGTGATAACATCGATGATAGAGTACCCCACACTAATTTACCAATGATTAACCACTCTCACACCCTAATGGAAATCATCTTGGTGATCCAACCAATTTTAAAAGAGCCACGTCACAATCCATCCACACACACATGAGCCTCACAGCTAGTCCCGCAACCTGGGAAAATTGAGATCATCAAATCTCACCCGCACACACTTTCTCCTCATGAACATGTCCCTCTTGTAGAAACCTAGGCCACATAACACATCACATTCCGAAAACATAGGGGAAATAATAACACATCTCATAGTAAAAACACATAGGAAACCACAACTCACTCTCACACACATAGTCCCCAAAAACTATAACCTGCCTAAATATTCAAGGGCCACAACCACTAACAAGGGGGGTATGGAGGAGATGGTGAACATCCATCCATCATCCCACCACAATTTTTGGGAAGGAAACCCTTCCCCTTGACAATGGGGGTGTTTGGAACAATGTTTTCAACTAGGGTGTGGTACATATAGAAAAGAAAAGAAAAAATATAGATATCTATATATATGGTATCAAACACTCAAGCCCATCATATTGGATTTCAATCAAACAACCAACCACCCCATTAAACTTCCAAATTTTAATCTACTTCTAAATTCATTATCAACATTAATAGTGGTCACTTATGAAGTTGATAAATGAAACCCCCTTCACAAAAAGACACAAAATCAAATCATACCCTCAGAAAATTCAATTAACTAGTTCTCAATTCATTACTAAAAAATTTATTTATTTAATCCATAACTACTTGAGAAACTACCAAGAACCTCACATGTCAAGCCATATAGATAGTGTCACACAAAGGAAGAAGAACCACTATAAAATTAACCTACTTTATCATACTTTTTCAAATTTATCCCTCCCAATCTATCCATCGAACCAAAACTACTACAAAATCACATCCACTCCTAGTAACACCTTTCATCACAACTGTTTCTAGTACCCCCACCGCATCACCACATTGTAGCCATCAACACATAACCACACTACCCAACACAGCCCTACTGTATAACACCTTCTATCTATCCCATGATCAAAAAAATAAATAATCTTTGAACATGAGATTCCATTACATAAACTGAACCATCCCAGAAAAAGGTGTTCTATAAACCACACCACCGCATAACAACACAAGGAACAAATTTCTTGATTTAATAATGAATCACTTATTTAGTTATGATTTTTAATTCAGTGGTTATCACAGGTCAAGTTTGATCCTAAGGCATCCATTTATTTCACAAAATATATATGGTTAATCAATTTCACATAAACAAACATTCCACATAAGATCAAAGACAATAATTCACAACCATCTTGGGTAAGAAAACAAATTCCACCAACGACCATGATTTTCATCATTCATACAGCACATACAATTCACAACATGTATCAAAATAATAATAAAGAATATGCTTGGGTCACTTTACCCAGCCTCTTTTTTATCGATCTTTATCTAATTCAATTATCATTATTTATTTTGAATTATACTATCTTCACAAAGGAAAACAGCGTACACCCACCCCCACATGAAAAAAATAATTAAAGAGATGAATGAATTTATACTTTGAGAATTAGATGATTAGAACCTCCTCCATTGGAAAAACAGGTGGCACACAAGAAGTAGGAAAAAGCCTCCAAGGAAACACAATCTGAATAACACAACCAAAAAATGATTGCTCGAGGAAGAAAGGTTCTTGGGATTATTGATAGAAAGGGTAAATGGAAATGTACAAGGAAGAAATATTATTAACTTTAGAAAGGTGAGATCATATATCAACAGAAGAAATGGATTCAAAATCCATTAAAGTCAGATCACAATAAAAACCATGTGTTTTGACTATCTAAAAGCCTCTTGTGTGTGGGAAATTTAAACGTATATTTCATATCATTTGAAATGGATTAAAAATCACAGAATTATTGTTGCATACTTTTTTTTCAAATAAAACATTAAAGGGGTGAAATTGGAAAAACTGAGGATACTAGAAATTAAAAAACTTTCAAAATTGAATCATCATTGGGTGAGTCACCGTCATGAGTCACCATTCAGTGACCTACCATTCGGTGAGATATAGTTCAGTGAGTAACTGCTGGACAAATCACTATCAGACAACTCACTAGGGTGACCCACCTTTGTGAGTCACTGGTCCTAACTCACTGTCAGCAACCTACCATTCCTGAATCACAGGTACCTTCTAGAACACCCAAGAGTCAAGATTTTGACAATTTAGGTAGAACATCTCATCATATAAAACAAGGTTCAAAAATCACAAAAAATATGAAAATGATAAAAATGAAGTTCAAAACAAATATAGGTACTTGGTACCCATTTATGCTTATCTCCCCCAAGTAATCTCCTCCAGGACACCATGCCTTTACAAAATGCAAACCAAAGTAATGTCCCATCAATTAAAAACCTTCTCCTGATGATCCTAGAACTCTATTAGCTACACAAAGAATATCGTGTTGTCTTTGACATCCAAATCTAAATAGTCAATGACATGGGAGTTATCATGAAGTTACCGAAAAATATGAGGGGCATGAAAGATGTTTTAGACCTTATCCAACGGTGGTGGAAGCACCAAAAAGTATGCCACATCACCAACTCATCCCAACACCTCAAAAGGTCAAATGAAACTGGGTGAACGACTACCCTCTATACTGAACATTCAATTCCCTCATCGAGGGGAAATCTTAAAGAATGCATGGTCCCCAATTTAAAACACCAATGGCCTCCTCCTGTGATCGACATATGATTCATGTTGTTCATGTGCTACTCACATCCTATCACAAAGAAGCTGAACCTTCTCCGTTGTGGTCTTCACTACTTTAAGACCAAGAACAACTATCAACCCAACCATTGTCTAGCACAAAGGTGAACAACATGGTCATCCATACAAGTCTTCAAATAGATCCATGGAAATGGAAGTGTGATAGAAAATATTGTAAGAGAAATATACCAAGGGAAAGTGTAGCACCCAAGATCCCCAAAAGTCTAGGATGCATGCCCACAATATATCCTCCAATTTCTGAATGGTCTACTATGTTTGTCCATCCTTGTGAGGGTGGAATGAAGTGTTAAGGTGTATTTCTGTTCCAAAGGCTTGCTACAATCCCCTCTAGTGTTTTTAGGTAACCCGTGAATCTTGATCTGAGATGATGGATCTCAGAACACCATGCAACCGCACCACCTCATCCACATACCTCATAGCCAAAGAATCCATTGCGCCTTACACCTTAATCACTAAGAAGTGATCTGATTTCATCAACTGATCCACCACTAATCATATTTCATAATTTCCTACCCGTTCTTTGTTTAGTCCTATGATGAAATACATTGATATATCATTCATTTCCCACTATAGAATATATAGGGGATTCAACAACCAACTGAGAAATCAGTGCTCAATCTTAACTTATCGGCACACTAAATACTTCACCACAAACTCCGCTCCTTCCATTTTCATCCCAGGCCACCAAAACTGTATCCTCAAGCCACGATACATCTAGGATATTATTGTCTATACCGTTAGGGTTCAACTTTAAAACTCACAGAGGACTCCCTCATGAAAATTCACTAGAATAAAAACCTTCCACAAAACAACATCTGATACTAACCATCCCTCTGGAGCATCAACACAATCGTGCAACACCACTACCTCAAAGTCTCCCCACTGAGACTCCGCCACTTCCTACATAAGAGTAGACTACACTGTCATCTGAAGAAAACTTCCTCAACCACCATCCACTCTTGAATCAAGGTGTAGGTTTCGAAACTCTTCTATTTCCTTATAAGAATATGAAGATTCCCAAAAAAACCTCTTTTTGAGACTTAAATCTCATAGCATCATCCATAAAATTTCCCTTCCATAAGGTATAGGATATCTCAAAATCATTGTCCTAAAGAAACTTCATCCACATCCACTATCAAAAGTTCAGATATCACTAGGAAAATATATATATTAAGCTCTTATGATTTGTGAAGAGCACAAAAGATCTCCCCAATGAGGTAATGTCACCACAACATTAGTGCAAAAACTACCACTAGTAGCTCCTGATCATGGGGGAAATAGTTATATTCATGGGGACGTAACTGCCTAGACCCATAAGAGATAACTCCCTACTACTGCATCAACACACATCCCAATCCTAGATGGGATAAATCATAAAACACCGTGAACATCAACCTTTTATTTAGAAACCACAACACTAGAGAACTGACAAACTTCCCCTTTAGATATTTGAATGCTTCCTGGAACACCTCGCTATATGCAAAAGACTGGTCCTTTCTAGTCAGAGTTGTCAAAGAAGCTATAACTCAGTAGATATTTGGTATAAATATTTGGTAATATCCCTCTAGACTGAGAAAAATGATAACCTATACCACATTATTGGGTGCTGACCCAGAAAAAAATCCCTTAAATTTGAAGGGTCCACCGCTACACCTTGTTGTGGCACCACATGTCCATGGAAATGAACCATTTATGTATATAACGTACACTTGGAAAACATTCTAGATATCTGGTAGCGTCAAAGGATATGAAAGTTAGTCCTAATATGCTTTTCATGATCCTCCTATAAATTTGAGTAAATCAATATATTATCAATGAATATGGGAATGAACTGATCTAGTAACTCACAGAAGACGATGTTCATGAGTCCCATGAATATAGTTGGTGCCTTTATAACACTGAATATTATTACCACAAACTTGAAGTTCTCATACCTATATTCTAAAATAGTATTTGGAATATATCCCTCCTTCACCCTTAACTGGTGATATCAAAACCACAAATCAATCATAGAAAACAAACTTTCTCTTCTCTACTGGTCGAAAAGATCATCTATCCTCATGAGGGGGTAACAGTTCTTATACATCACCTGATTCAACCTACAGTAGTCTATTCACATCCTCAAACCACCATTCTTCTTTTTTCCAAACAAGACTAGAGCACCCCTTGGAGACACACTGGGCCAGATAAATCCCTTATGCATCACATCATCTAACTGAATCCTAAAATCCTACATGTCAGAAGGTTCCATCAGATAAGGATCCAACAACATCGAACATGGACTAGGCTGTAATTCTATCTTGAACTCAAAATTACATCGAGGGGTAGAGTGACAGCCTAATTAGGGAAGAAATCCAAGAACTACCCAACAACATTGGGAACCTCTTCAATAACATCATCCACTAATTTCACTGACATCTCGTCTAACATTGAAAGAAGATGCTCTACATGATGACTGTTCATCCAATAACTCTGGTCACCAATAAAAATCACATGCTGGACATCCATGTATGAAAACAAAACTATCCTCCATAATAAGTTGACAAAATAATTTATATAATTCAACTATAGCTGCATCTATAATGAGAAACATTGCCATATTACTCATACAATTCCATCATCAGTCTATATCCCCACCATATGTCCTAACCTCTGTCTAGATTACTCAACACTAACGGCACGAGAAGCCTCTGTAAAAATATTCCCAAACCATGGAATAGACTAGGAGTAATAAAGTATTTCTATTATCTTGAATCAAACAAAGATAAATCAAGAGTACTAAACCAACTGGTCGTACCTCCAACAATCCCTGGCCCTACAAGAACAGTTACCTCTACAGCGTGTAACTGACCACACAAATCTCATATACCCCACTATTTATGACTGCCTATTTAACCATAACAAGATTTAGGTACCTATAGAACACCATAAGGTCAGCCTCGACCTCCACTATCTACCCACGATGGAACATGAGTCCATTATCCTTGTTGCTGGAACTGCCCTGCTGGCAACTACTACTGAGGATGGTGTTGAATCTTCTTGCATCCATCATACTGAGCTTTAATGGATATAGGTAACTGATTCCGAAGATGAGAAAGGGATCCACAAAATAATCATATCTTCCCCAAGACCATTAAATATGCACAGGGACAATGAGGTCGAAACGGAAACTATTAAGGTCGAATCCCCGCTGGTCGGAACCACAAAGGACCTGGTGTTTAAGACATACTACCTGTAGCCTTGAATTTCAAAGAGCCCTTTTGGTTCCCTTATCGCATTATACTTCCCCATGAGTTCATACTCTCTATTACTTATTCCTTATTCTAAACCTCTAAGTATGTCGGCAATGTGAAATGGGTAACTGCCTACTGGATAGTGGGAGGAAGTGTGTAACACACTAACATTATTATGAAAAGTTTTCCTTAAATAATTTTAATTCTTCATTAACTTTCATTTAATGAAATTGTGATTTTAAATGAACCATGAGATTCTCTTAGTATAAAATTACCTATAACCAAGATGTTTGGTTAGCAGTAATAAATATAAATAACTTATGAAAATGTGTGGTGAAGTCTATAACAACCAATTATTTATTAAAAATATAAATAAATTATATATTTTTATATTTTAATTAATAAAATATATATTTCCTATGATTAATAAAATATTTTTTACATTCATCCAAGTGATATATTTTTCATAAGGTATTAATAAACCCTATTTGATGTATATAAACCTATTTTTTCTAATGGGTAATTTTTTTCTTCTAATGGAGAACCCCTTTTAAATTATGATTTATACATAATAATAACTTTTTTATGAAAACATAAACATGCTATTTGTAATTGGGATATTAAAATTTACTTTGAATGAAATTTTATAATTTTTCTAAAAACAATCAAATTTTGATGAATAGTAAAAATACAATAATTTTTAATTGAAAACAAATTCTTTCATTGAAATAATTAATATGTTTAAATTATAATATTGAATGTTTTTAAATTATATATAGAATATATTTCCATAATCCAATTTAATTTTTTTCATCGTCATTAATTTTTTATTTAACTCAGATATAAAAACCTTTCAATCTTTTGCAATATTTTAACATTTAAAACATGTTCCCTCGTTCGGAAAATGAGAATATTTTTTATTTAATTACTACAAATCATATTTTTTGAATTTATAAAAATAGATTCTATATTTTTAATAAGTAGGCCCAAATTATTTAAATAGCTTCATTTTTTGGGCATTATGAATTATAACTTGGGTAATTTTTATTAATACGGTAAAATAAGAAATAAGGTAATTAAGGGTAAGAATATTCTTGAAAATTTACCCTAACAACTGTATTAATATCATTAGATTAGTGTGTTTCTATTAAAATCATATTTTTGTTGAAATTTTATGTATTTGAATCTAGATGGATGATATTAAGATATTTTACTTAAAAAAGTTAAATATGTCTCACTTAGATTTTAATAACTAAATCATTTAAGGATAAGAAGTAGATAAATTTGACTATAAATAATAATATGAAATGTAAGATTTTTTTATTTTTCAGGTAAAATTATTTTTAGTTTTTAGGAAATAAATAATTACCTTAATAGCTTATGCATTAATTATATAGAAATTATTTAATTGATGAAAAATCGATAATATAGTATTTATTAAAATAATAATACCCATTAAAAGCCCCAAACTGTAACACCCAAATAATTTAAAAATAAATTTAATATAGAATGAATGAAACACTGAGTCTATAAAAAACACCACTTAATTATAACCAAGCCAAGTAAACATAAATTTTCCACCTCTGTGTTTTGAATTTCGAAAATCGGACATACACGGTTGTAATGAGTACGTTATTTGGAGTCTGATAAGAAAAACATATTTTTTGTTGAATAGTAACCTACACTTATGAATATTAACATACCATTATGAATATTGATATAACCTAATGAATATTAACCTTAACTATGATGGTATATAAATAATGTTCAAGGGGAAGTACGATATACCTATGTTTTGGAATAAGTAAATAAATATACTACAACTATTTTTTTAGAATATTAACCTTAACTATGATGGTATATTTATCTGTTAAATATACTATTTATAAAATCATAAGTGATTTAATCCCACTTGGTTAAAACTCAGATTCATTTATTACTATTCTTGGTCTTGGAATCATCACTATTTCTTGTCTTGAGGGAAATAAATAAACTAATGATTAAAAAAATATAAAAACCCTCCTCTCCTCCACTATAAAAAACCCCCTCACAACCTCCTCTCTTCAATCCTATAAGCCTTAAATCTCCTAAAATTTATTCCCAAATACCCTTCCTTAGTCACTCTTCACGTCCAAGAAGCTCTTGGTCTTTCCAAAAGACCAAAATCCCTTCCTTTAAAGAAGTTCTCAAAGAGGTTATTTCAAGAGGTAAAGCACCTTTCTTTTTCATTTAGTTTCATTTCAAATTATCTTCTTTTGTTATCCTCTACTCATATCCTATGTCCTAATTACCATGATATACCTAGTATCATCTATATACTAGAGTTATATCATATTAATGTAAGAACCATCATCAATATCCTTACTGTATCTCTCTTTTATTTTATAAACGAAATCAGCGTCCATGAGGTTCCAATTTATAACCTTCATGGACGAAGAAGTTTCGTTCTTCAATTTCTCCTTCATTACTGGTCATGAAACTATTTTTCTGGCTGAAACAGACTATAATATATGTACTATAACCAAATTAATATTTATTAACCAGTATACATACATATTATTAAATAGTGTGACCAAATTAGTTTCTAATAATCAAAATAACCGCTAAAATAATCAAAGTGAATTTCATAAATATGTCATCTAATGATTAATCCTCTTTCCATGAACCCAAATGATATAAATGACCATTAATGATTTTGTATGTTCATAAATAATATTTAATTTCAATTATGGAGATTTACATCCATTCCACACAAACTCCATTACTTATGAACAAGTGAACTAATTATAAAAATAAAGAAAACGAACACTCTGGAACGACGAAAATCAATATAATAACTTGTCAATAAGGGCATAAATTAACTGAACATAATTATTATAAACTAAATAAATTTCTATTAGTCTTTGAAATAATTTATTAATATTTCTAATTTCATATTCCAAGACCTTAAGTTCAAGAGCGTAACACATTCGAACTTAAGGTAAGGGTATCTTCATCTCACTCCAATTTTTGTGAGATTTTCCATATTCACTACTAATACTTGTGTATGGTGTATCTAAACTTCCCATTGATGTAACATATTATTAATATATTTAATTTCATGGTATTAAATGTATCATTTTAATATTATTAATTTTGGTTCATATGAATTGATTGATCACAAAGTGGAAAGGGATTTCTACCCAAACAACCATTTTCATTCGGGTTACTCTTATTCTCTACTTATCTCAAATAAATTCTTATTTATTCTTATGTACATCACATATATTCTATTTTAATGTCCTATATATTTTTATCATCCATAATACTTCTTTATTTTTTGGTTATTTACATGTTTTAAATGGATAGTTCCAAATTTTTTTCCCTATAAACAAACCCAATTCAAGGGATATTTTAAAATTTTACCCATTTTCAAGTGTACACTAAAATCTATTTTACACAACCATTATTTTAAAAAACACTAATTTATCATGAAAAATGATCTTGGATCATTTCTGGAATTAAGAAAAAAAACATTCCTTTCCACTTTAAAATTCTCTTTAATACTTTCCTTAAATTGCTCTAAAATGTTTTATTTATAAAGAATCTTAAGAACTCTTTTTACATGATTTCACTTCAGTGGGACATCATTTATTCCTAAAATATATTTTCAATGTCCTAGTATTATATTTTATTGTAAATTAATTCTTACAATATTATTTCATGGAAAATATAAATGATTTTCCAAAAGAACTCTTCCTTCAAAAGTAAAAAGGATTTTTCTCATCTCACATTAACTTTTATGACATATATGCCTTGTTCACCAGTTATTACTATCTTGTCGTGTATTTATTTCCCTTTGGTATATCATATCAATTGTACCCTTATTCTCATGATATTATAAGGGGTTATGATTTGAATGTTTCAGGGTGGTATGGGACTCTCTTGAAATTTTTAAGGACTTTTTCCCTCAAATATATTTCAATGGTCTCATTTAAAAGTATCTTCAACTATGTCAAAAAAACATTGTTGAATCTTTTAATTCATTTAGTTTGATCTCCTAGGATATCATCCACCATGTTTTATCAAACTTTTTATGATTAGTTTGACTATGTATGTTCTATCTTGATACCATTCAACATATTATTCTGAATGGTTGGTGTCTATGTTCAATGATTGGGGAACGTTATTTACATTTCATATGTTAGTTTAAATATTAATTTATATGTTGATTATGTTCACCCATTTTATATGAGAAATGCATTGGACTTAGTATGTGATGATTGTGTCCCGTTATAGCCCCTTAATGCATCAGTAAGTCTCATGAGACAAATATACGTAGAATTGGCTGAGGCCTTTCCCAATTTGATACATGGTTTTGGATGAGGCCTTGACCATTTTTAGACATCTTGGTCGAGGCCTTGAAAAAATGTTTTAGAATGTCCGGCATATGCACTTCCCTCATTTTGAAGCTAGTAATTAAAAGTTCATGTGGTTATTTGACTTGTAGAATCACCATGATTATATTTTATTATGGCATTATTTACTCAGCGAATATTCCTTCCTTAATGTGTTCAAGTTTATTATTTTTAAAAGCATGTGTATTAAATTATTCACCATGCCTATTGTTGATGTTTATGATATCTTTTTTTTATTTCTTACCCTTATAGAGCATTTGATCTCACCCCTTTCTTATGTTTCATTTTCTCATGACATCAAGAATTTTTTTATGATTGACCTAAAAAATAATCTTAGATTGGTGGATGTTCCCAACAAAACATATATGTTATATTTCTTTTCAAGTTGTAATGTTGAACTTATGTATGTATCTAGATTTCCCAAACTAATAAACTACTCGGTCCTTTAATATTTTATTCCTTGTTTATATTACAATGTATTAAAATAATGCACCGGCTTTGGGCAACTGGGGTCAGGTCCTTACAGTTGGTATCAATGGAATTTTATTGTCAAACATGGAAACTAGATTAGAAAATATAGATTAGGGAACAAATCCCATAGGTAGTATTTGAGGATGAACATACAAGAACGTCCTGGAATTTTGGTAAGGAATTGATTATGCGGATATTTCTAGAAAATACATTCTTGTCTAGATACAAACATGAAGAGGTGGATCTTGCATAGATATACCTTGAAGTAAAAACTTTGGAAAAGAGTTTTGGGCTTGACTCGGGGTATCGTGGTACATGACAACGGTCCTAGCTAAAATCTTGGTATTGACACTCCTTGGGGATATGCTTTGGATAATTCAAATTTTCTTTACAAACAATTATGAAGGATTTGTTCCCCAAAGTAACCAATGTATATGGTTTTAGGATTTATGATGCATAAATTTATGTTATTTGTTATACCATGTTTATAGATATAGAGAGTTCATATTATTATAAGCTAATATATAATGTGGAATTGATTAGAAATGGAGTCTTTTATAAGGAATTAGAAATTCACTAATGCTTGTGATGAGATGAGAAGAGTAAGAAGGATCATATCTCTGCTGGTCATAGGCCATAATTTCAAAGGATGATTGTCTCCCATGTATCCTCATCATATGAGGAAAGAGTATCATGTGTTCATAAGGTATGTAAGGAATTCTCTAAGTCCTATGGATTTTAAGGGAAGCAAAAGAAGAAGAGGATGGCCGGAAAAAACACTGATAATGGAAAGAAGGGAAAGATGTGTTTTCCAACAAGTGCTAATTGTAGAAGGAAACACCTTGGTATATGCTTGAGGGGAAAATGAATTTTATTAAAGTGTGGATAAAAATTTCACCATGATCATAATTTCAAGAAAATGAAAAAAAATCCTATATTCAATGCTTCAACCATAAGGAGATGGGACACTATGAGAATAAATGTCCCAAGCGTCAAAAGAATATACCATAAATAATGATTTTGGACAATTATAAAGTTAGGATTATACCGCATATTAAGTAGAATGATTAATGTGCCTAGTTTATAATCATTTCATTTGAAGTTTTTTCAGTAATGTATTGGTCGTATGAATTATGAGATATATAAGGATTTTACTGTAGTATTATTTCATTAAGTATTTGAGTTTGTATGATGAATGGTACAAAGGAAAAGTGATTCAGCAGAAAGATAAATTTTTAAGAAAAAACTTGATTGATGGAAATGAAACCCTTGATGTATATCTGATCTTGAGATAATGATGAAGAAATGATTGATTCAGATAAGTACTAACTACCTTGGAACTGGTTATTGACTTGTTGAGAAGTGGTCTATGCTATCATCTATGGAGTTTATATTACTTTTTGATTTAAGGAATATATCCAATAACATGTATCTTACCTTAGGAATATAGAAGGATTCATGTTTCCAAAATATAGTTCTTATGGTAATACAAGTTATTACCATATTTCAAGAGGATAAATGATGAAGTTATTCACATGTTTGGAATGTGAATTTTAGAGTTTATTCTTGTTGATTAAGGGTTAATGATATGTTCATATTGGAAATTTAGAGAGCTTCATTATAATGTGTTGAATCATTATATTTTGAAATTTTTAACCATTTACAAAATGGTGTAAGTTGATCATTGTGTGGGGATTTAGAGTTTAATGAAACCACATTATGGTATGATTATTCTTCCATGACTTTTATGTACAATTAGAATGCCTTTTTTTAGTAACCTATGAATTTACCTTTCCTCTTATTAATAGGATATTTTAACCATATTCTTGATATGGGTTTCCCGCAAGGGAATTTTCAAGTATCAACCATCAACATTCAAAGTTCAATTTCAAATTTCGAGGTTGAAATTTTTGTGAGTGGTTAGTTTAACACCCCTAGAATTTATAAATAAATTTAATATATAATGCATGAAAAACTAATTCACTACAAAACACCACATCATTATAACCTAGCCATGTAATCATAATATTTCCACCTCCGTGTTTTGAATTTCAAAAATCCGACACGCACGATTGTGATCAGTAAGTTATTTGGAGTCTAGTGGATAGTAACCTACCCTTATGAATAGTAACATAATCTTATGAATAGTGATATACCGTAATAAATATTAACCTTACTTATGATAGTATATAAATAATGTTCAATTTGAAGTATGATATACCTATGTTTTGGAATAAGTAAATAAATGTTTTAAAAAGGATTTTTTAGAATAAACTATAATTTAAATTAAATATTAAATTAATCATATTTAGAAAATTATTTTTGAAAAATGGGATTCATTTTTGGATTCTACATGTCGAAAAATGGTTATGGTTATTTTTTGGTATTTTTATGAAATATTTGAATTTTGATGAATAGTGAAATACGATAAAATACCGTATATACAAATTATCAGTTAAATACACAATTTATGACATCATAAGTGATGTAATATCAATTGGTTAGAACTCACATGCATTTATTACTATTCTTGGTCATGGAATCATCACTATTTCTGGTATTGAGGGAAATTAATAAACTAATGATTAAAAAAGTACGAAAACCATCCTCTCCTCCACTATAAAAACCCCCTCACTCACTCTTCTATTAACTCCTCTAAGACTTGAAGATCCTCACAGTTCTGAACAAACACCCTTCCTTAGTCACTCCCCAAACCCAAGAATCTCTTGGTCTTTCCAAAAGACCAAAATCCCTTCCCATAAATAGGTTGTCAAAGATGTTATTTCAAGAGGTAAAGCACCTTTCTTTTCCATTTAGTTTCATTTCAATTTATCTTCTTTTATTATCATCTCCTCACCTCTTCTATCCAAATGACCATTATAGATATAGTATCATATATATACTGTAATTATATCATTTTAATGGAATAACCATCATAAATATCCTTACTATCTCTCTCTCTTTTATTTTATAAACTAAATCAACGTCCATGAGGTTCCAATTTATAACATTCATGGATGACGAAGTTTAGTTCATCGATTTCTCCTTTATTACTGGTTATGAAACCATTTTTATGGTTGAACCAGACCATAATATATTTATTATAACCTAATTAATATCCAAGAAGCATTATAAATACATATTATTAAATCGTATGACCAAACAAGTTCCTGATAATCAAAATACCCCTAAAAGAATCTAAGTGAATGTCATAAATATTTCATCTAATAATTCATCCTCATTCCATGTATCAAAATGATATAAAAGACCATTAACACTTATGTATGTTCATAAATAATATTTATCTTCAATTATATATATTTACATCCATTCCACATGAACACCATTACTTAAGAACAAGCGAACCGATTATGAAATTAAAGAAAATGAACACTCTGGAATAAAGAATTTCAATATAATAACTTATCAATAAGGTAATAAGTAAAGTAAATATAATTATTATAAACTAAATACATATATAATAGGTTCTGAAATAAGTTATTAATAAGTCTAATTTCTTATTCTATGACCTTAAGTTCAAGAGCGGAACATGTTCGGATTTAAGGTAAGGGTTTCTTCATCTCACTCCCATTTTTGTGAGATTTTCCATATTCACTACTAATACTTTTTTATGGTATATGTATACTTCCAATTGATGTAAGATATCATGAATATTTTATTTTTATGGTATTAAATGTATCATTTTAATATTATTAATTTTCGTTCATACAAATCATTTGTTTACAAAGTGGTAAGGGATTTCTACCTGAACCTTCATTTTCATTCGGGTTACTCTTATTCTATACTTATCTCAAATATATTATTATTTATTATTATTTACACCATATAAATTCTATTTTAATTTCCTATATATGTTTACCATCTATAATCCTTCTTTATTTTGTGGGAATTTACATGTTTTAAAAGGCTCATTCAAAATTTTTATACCGATAAACAAACCCGATTCAAGGAATATTTTCAAAATCTTACCCATTTTCAAGTGTACACCAGAATCTGTTTTATGACACCATTATTTAAAAAAACACTCCTTTTATCATGAAAAATGATCTCAAATCATTTCTGGATTTAATAGAACAAATGTTGCTTTCTTATTTAAAGTTTTCCTTAATACATTCCTTAAATTACTCTAAAATATTTTATTTCTAAATAATCTTAAGAACTCTTTTTACATGATTTCATTTCAGTGGAAAATCATTTATTCCTAAAATATAATTTCAATTTCATAGTCTTTTATTTTATTTTAAATTTATTCTTATAACCTGATTTCATGGAAAATATAAATTATTTTCCTAAATAAGTCTTCATTCAAAAGTAAAAATTATTTTTCTCATCTCACATTAACTTTTATGAGATATATTATTTATTCACCACTTATTTCTATATTGTGGTGTATTTACTGAACTTTGGTATATCATATCAAGAGTACCCTTTTTCTCTTGATAATCTAAGGGAATATGATTTTAATTTTTCAAGGTGGAATGGGAAGCCTTTAAATGTTTAAGGACTATTTCCCTCAATGATTTTTCAATGGTCTCATTTAAAAATATCTTCATCTATGTCCAAAAGCATTGTTGAATCTTTTACTTCATTGAGGTTTATCTCCTATGATATCATCCACCGTATTTTATCGAATGGTTTATGATTAGTTTGACTATGGGTGTTCTATATTGATACCATACATCAAATTAGTCCGAATGGTTAGTGTGTATGTTCAATGGTTTGGGAATGTTATTAACATTTCATATGTAAGTTTCAATATGAATGTATATATTGATCATATTCTCCCTTTTTAAATGAGGAAGGCATTGGACTTAGTATGTGATGGTAGGGGACCTCTATAGCCCCTCGATGCATCGGTAGGTCTCATGTGACAAATAGACATGGAATTGGCCAAGGCCTTTCCCAGTTTCATACATGGTTTTGGCTAAGGCCTTAATCATTTTTAGACGTCTTGGACAAGGCTTTGAAAACATGTTTCATAATGTCCGGTATATGAACTTCCCCCATTATAAAGCTAGTAATTGAAAGTTCATGTGGTTATTCGACTAGTAGAATACCCATGATTAATTTTTATTTTCGCATTATTTACTCAGCTAATATTCCTTCCTTAATGTGTTCGAGTTTATTATTTTTAGAGGCATGTGATTTCAATTGTTCACCTTGCCTATTGTGGATGTTTATGATATCTTCAGATGTATTTCTTACCCTTACTAAGTGTTTGATCTCACCCCTTTCTTATGTTTCATTTTCTCAGGACATGAAGAAGTTTTTTATGATTGACCTACAAGGATAATCTTAAAATGGTGGATGTTAATAACAAAACATATATGTTGTATTTCTTTTAAAGTTTTAATTTTGAACACATGAATGTATTTGGCATTCCAAAACTACTAAACTACTCGGTCCTTCAGGATTTGATTCCTTATTTTTAAGCCAATGTATTAAAATAAGGCATCGGCTTTGGGAAACTGGGGTCGAGTCCTTACAAAAACACTTGAACAAATCTTATTGGTCAGGTATATCTAGACCGTAATCATCCAAGGGACAAGTTATTGGCCATCTGAAGCCTTATTTAAGTGATTATGACATGTCTATTATATTATTTAAAGTGGTGATAAAGTTATCACATTTATAAATCAATAAGTGTATCATTTTAGAATAATGAATTTTCAAAAATATAAATTCAACTTAAAATATTCTTCTAAAATCTAACATATTTTTCTACATTATAGTAATTTATTATTAATTTTTATTCAAAATATATGTATATCAAATAATTACATAAAATCGATGTAGTTATTATTTTATTAATAATGATAAAAAATAAATTTTATTAAAATTATTAAAGTAAATATAATTTGGGTTAAAATAAATGTATAATAAATTTTCTAGATTACCTATAACTCTTAGAAATATAATAAAATAGTTTTTTTGATGTTAACTTATTATATTAATATTTTTAAAAATCATTGAATTGAATAGTGTCAAAATTGACACTATTGATTATTTTACAAAATAATAATTTATTAAAATATGGAAAAATCCTAAAAAAATTCAAAAATAAATAAATATTATATTGTACAAAATGTTATAATGTATTTATTTATAGTCTATGTAACATAAAATAAGTATATATTTCACCCTTTTAATACAGAATTATTTGTTACCCAAGTTAAAAATTAAAAAAACTAAGTTTTAATTGAAAGAAAACATATCAAAAATTTATTGGATGATTAAATTATGACCCTATATCATCTCGAATTATAAATTGGTATATTTTAGTGCATTTTTATGGGGTTTTATTTTATTATAAATTAATATTTTTGAGGATTCCAAATGTATCCTTCACATCAATTATAAAAGAAAACCTGCTTCCTCACCTCTTTACTCCAATTTGTACCTTTAATATCAGACATACTCTGACCCTTTCCCATCTTAACTTACCTAGTAACAGTATATAGGTCCTAGTATTTTTCAAAAACCAACTCTATTTCTCAATGATGTGATACAGAGGAAATATATCGAAGAACAGGTAATCTCCTCTACCAACTCTTTCAAACTTGTTTCTTCTTCTACTTCTTCTTCATGAGTTGTTTCAATATAAAGTAATAACTACAATATCACTTATATATTGAATGTTATTATGATTATGAAACAACCATATTCTATCTTTCTATCCATCTTACAAAAAATGAAATCACCACACATGTGTACGTATGACATATTGTCTCCACACTGTGGCGTAATCTCTTTTTTCACCACCACCATAAATGGATGTGTATAATGTTGAAAGTAACAACTATATATAATTATTATTAAATTATATTGATTATGAAATATTATAAACCATACAATTCAATACCATTTAACAATTATGGGAATGATATTTTTTCTAGTGCGTACGTACGGCTTACTGGCACCACGATGTGATTCCATTCATTCTACATGATATTAATTAAATAAATATTATATAAATTAATCTAATGAATAAGTATGATATATATTATACAGATATCATTATGTAAATGATATAATTATAACCCTAGAAGAGGATAAAGAACTTATCTAAGACAACATGCGTAAGAAAGTTAACACCTGATGGATGAGTAATAATGTTACAAACAAAAAGATGATAATATGATTATATATGATATAATAAAAATGAACCTTCTTATAGAATAAGTCAATGAAATTATTTAAATCATTATATAGGAGGTTAAGATACATACAAAGGAAATCAGACCTAAGGTAAGGGATAATTTCGCAATCTCATTATTATCTAAGATCTTTTAAACAAAAGTATATACTGGGGTAAATTTATCTTCCACATCCATGTTTCCTAAATATGTAATATTATTTATAGTCTTATATAATTATTTAATGTCAATTTTACCAATTGGTGAATTTTTATTAAACAGTATAAAAGAAATATTTTTTCATTTTCAGAATGAGGTGCTTTTCGAATTTTCCATCAAAAGTATAAGAAGACTATTTTTAAACTTATATGGAATCAAAATATTCTTATTATTTTGTAAAAAAGTTATTTACATGAAGCTTTATTTACAATATTTAAAGTTTATTTTCAATTAAGTTAGTTTCTTTTAAAATTTCAAGGAATTTTGAGAAAATAAATCATTTTCCAATAAGAAAGAATATTTCCCCAAGTATTAATTTCACGTGTTTTATAAAAATTATTTTCCATTTAAGATGAAATTATTGAAATAGGATTGTGTTTCTATCCCTATTATTTATATTATTTGATTATGTTTATGTTGGAATGATTTATATGAAATCTAATCATTTTATATGGATTATGATGTAGTGATGTTTAAGAAACCCATTTTTGTTCCTTGTGTTATTCTATGATGAATGATTTATGATTGTGGCGCACATGTAAGAATGTTTTCATTATGTGATGTGTGTGACCTATATCTCCATCAAATGCATTGGGTAAAGTTTTATATCTCATGATATAGACAAGATTATAACGGAAAGTAAATTTGCCTCAGTAATACAAATCCAGAATGGGGAGTGAAATCGGTTCAGTAATGGGCTTAGTTACTTAGGATGGCCTTGTAAATGATCCTTGGATAATATGAAATGATTTTCTATGCTTGTGTGTATGGATCAAAATTTTATGTCTTGTGTTTTGAATGTTGCGATTACATTTAACTTTTATGATTAATCCCAAGACACGATATCACGATCTTTTATATACAGGATTATATTTTAAAATGTTATATTTTTATATAATATTATTATGATATTATTGCTATCTCCCATGTTTACACTTACTGAGCATTTGAGTTCACCCTTTCATATGTTTCTTTTACCCAGGTCATGAATAAGGGTATTAAGTAAGATAAACCAAAAAGGAGTCTAGTTACGATGAAATAAGTGGGAGATAATTTAGATGTTTAATGAACCTCTTGTTTATGTTTTCTAGTTTCTAAAGACATTATACCTATATGGTCCTATGGTGGATTTATTATATTTTATAATGAATATTATTCAATTTCAAAGTAATATAAATATATTAAAAGTATGTGTCATTATAAATTGCCTCCTCTAGGAATATCACACGATACTCCTCATCCTGAAATAGATCATGGGAAAATGAAGGATATCCTAGAACATGATCCCCAGCTCTCATTCTAATATACTATTATAGTGAAGGGTGAGTAAATCCTGCCTCTTCTCAAACATCATAGTCAATTAATGGAATTATGCACAAAAATATTTTTGGTAATTGAACCATGTAACATCAGATTCCTTCCTCTTCCCCAGGTACAACATTCACCACTGACACACGGTTACCCACATATAGCTCACTACCAATGGAACTGAGTACTCCATAAAGGCACAGATCTAGCTGAAGGTGATCTCAAACTCCTTGACCCATCTCTCCATCTCTATATCTGAATCTCTAAACTCTTACATTCTAAGAGCCTTCTGAAGGATAGAACAAATTGTTATCTACCACCGGTCATCACCCCCCACAGGATCAACCCTCTTTCAATCATTCGGATCATCCTAGAAAGACAAAAATATCAGAGAAACTTGTGGATGAAGGTTGGGTGCCATAACTAAAAAAGGTAAAAAAACTCCTACGACTAATTAGTATGTAATTTTACTTAAGATTTATCTTAACTCATTATTAATTCAAATTTCGGAAAACACCCAATTCAAATAAGGTAAAAATTCATTATGATGAATATACCATTCCTAGGGTCTCAACACTGAAAATGGTGTAGCCTAACTTGGTTGTTTCGTATACTTAGAGTCCTTAAATCAGTTCATGGGGGGGATAAAATATCGTCTCCTAGCTGGTCTTCCTTGACATATGTAACGCACCAAGATCTCAAAACATTATTTCCCTACCAACTCATACAATCCTCATTGTACCTACCTCTAAACTCCATCCTATCTCTGAACCATCACTATGATACCATTCCATCATGACCCCCTCCCTTCAAAGATACTCTTTCTACATTGGAAATGAAGAAAGGGAGATAATGACCCCTAGTCTCGCCTCCAGTAGGCCCGAGGTTGGTGACCAACACCAAGGGTATACAAATCTCAAAAAAGGGGAGGCATTACCCTTTATAGTAAAAAAGAATGGAATATATGATGTATCAACCTCAAATAAAATACAATACATATATATATAAGAAATAAAAAACTATACAACATTCATGTTTAAAACAAAACTGCTACAAATACAATAAAACTCAAATTTAAGTACCAAAAAACATCATGAAGCAGGGACAAAAAAACTATCCACATGTCTGAGCAAGTAAGGTACATCATACTCAAATTAATCCTCCTCGGAACCTGAAAATATTTTTATATACATATAGTGATAATATGATTATACTCAGTAGGAAATACCGAGGGATATCATGTAAAAGTGGTATAAGAATACTAATTCCCCTGTGATAAAACAGAAGACGCCAATATCACCTAACAATGAATACTATCCATCTAAACCTCACCAAGGCAAACTTCCCAAATAACTCAAGTCATGTAATGTAATATATTAATCACATCGATGATATGGTACCCCAAACCACTTTCCATTTGATCATCCACACTCACACCCTAACGAAAAACATCCTGGAACTCCCACCTCTTCCAAAAGAACCACATCACAACCTAACTGCACACACCTTGGACTCACATCTAGTCCCACAAACTGGGAATGTGAAGCTCATAACATCTCTCCTGCCCACAAATGAGCCTCACAACCACATCACAATCACAAAAACATGTTCCACATACCAAGACACATCCCAAAAACTCCTAGGAAATCATAACACATATCATCCCGAAGAAACCTAGGAAACAAAAACTTTCTTGCACATACTTGGGCCCCACAAACCACCACATTCCAGATGAATCTTGGTCCATCACTGCTTGGAAGAGGGTGCGGGGAAGAGCATGTGTCTAGTCATCCATCCTCCCACCATGATGTTTGGTAAAGAGACCCTCCCCTGTGAAAATGGGGTGTTTGGTACACTGTACTCAACTATGGTGGTGTGAATATAAAAACACAAGGAAAAATATAGGTATACATATATACTATCAAACACTAAATCACAACTTATGGGTTCTCAATCTAAAAACTATCAACCTCGTGTCACTTACAAAATTTATGCTTCTTCTAAATGAATTTATCAACATTAATGGTGGTCACTTTCGAAGTTGATAAATGAAAGACGCTTCACAACTAGACACAAACTCAAATCATTCCCCCAACCAATTCATTTAACCAGTTCCCATTCATTACTAAAAAATTTATTTATTAATTACATCCCTACTCTTGAAACTAACAAGAACAACACATGTTAATCCAAATAGAAAAAGTCACAAAGAGGTAGAAGAACCATTGTAATATAAACCCATGTCTTTATCTTTCCTCAAGGTTATCCCTCCCAATCCATCCACCAAACGAAAACAACCACAAACCCAAAGACACTCCCAGTAACACAATTGATCATGAACATTATTATCATCCCTAACGCATAACCACACTCCACTCATTAACATGTAATCAAACAACCCAACATAACCCTACTATATAACAACTCCCATTCATCCCTCGATTAAACAAAATAAAAATATTGTAACCTGAGATTCCATTACACCACCCGAACCACCCCACACAAAGTCATCTAATAAACTACACCACTACATAATCATATAAGGAATAAATTTCTAGATTTAATAATTTTTCCCTTATTTAGTTATGATTGTTATTATATGGATTATCACGGAACACGTTTGATCCCAGAGCATCCATTTATTGAACCAAATATACAATGTTAATCAATTTCCTATATATAGTCATCCCATGGATGATCAAAGACAAGGATTCCCAAAAAATACATGTATAAAAACAAAGAACACCAATCACCATGATTTTTTGTTGTAATTCATCCCATACAATTCATAGTATCGATCAAAATAACAATAAATAATAAACATGTGTCACTTTCCCCATACCTGGTTTATTAATCTTAAATCGATTGAATTATCTTTATTTATAAGGAATTAAGCTATCTAAACAAATAAAAAACAGCATACACCCATCCATCATGATATAAAAAATTTTAACAGAGATGATGGAATTACTACTTTGACAATCAGGTGATCAGTACCTCCTCCTTGTGTCGAATAAGGGGCGTGCAAGGAGCCGGATAAAGCCTCCAGGGAAACATGATCTGAAGGAAACATCACAAATCATGATTTCTCAGTGAATAATGGTTTTGGGGATTCCCAGTAGCAAGGGTAAAGGTAAAAATTCAAGGAATAAAGGTTCTTCGCTTTTGAAATTCCAAATCCTACATCAAAGGAAGACGAAGTTTCAAAATCTATTAAAGCCTGATCACGATCAATACCACAAATTTTGACTATCTAAAATAATCCCAATCATATTGAATTTAATTTTATATTTAATATCCTTATAAATGGATTAAAAATAACTTAAATATGGTTCTAAACTCATTTTATGACAAATAAAATGCAAAAGGGGAAAAATTGGAAAAACTGGGAAAAATTAGAAATTTTAAAAACTGTCAGAATTGACTAACCATTGGGTGACTCACAGTCACGATCTACCAATGGTGAGTCACCATTTGGTGAGTCACTATTAGGTTAGACACCAATCAGTGATGTACCATTCATTGAGTCATCGTTGGATGACTCACCATTGGATGACTCACCGGTGCGACCCACTATTACGAGTCACCGGTCCTGACTCACCATCAGTAACCTACCATTTATGACTCCCAATTACCTTATAGAATTCCCTAAAGTCCATATTTCAAAAAATTAATGGACCAGAGAGTTACATTCCATTACATATATACTTATCATGAGAAATTATATGTTTAATAGTGTGACATTTTATAATTACTCTTAACATAAAACAAAATAAAGGTCACAGTCAAATTGAAGGGAAACTGAATTGAAATATTTTTTTAGATAATAATATTTTGGTTTAATGAAATTTATATAATTAATTAAAGTAATTTATGAGATATTTTTATACGTTATATCATATTTTTATTTCTATTTAACCTGTTTAACCATTTACCATGGTAATGATGTTTTACCATGGTAGATATACATTATGTAAAACAATTAATCACATATAATAATATAATATTTATTATTATATATTTAAATATGGAATACATTTTATATAATTCATTTCTTAGAGGTGAGAGAAATTATTTTCAATATCCACACACAAAACACATAAAAACCTTTTGTAGAAAAATTGATTTTATTCTCATTCCATGCAAGGTAATAACCACGGGATGAATATTAATTTTCATGATAAAATATATTTTATACATATTTGATAAAAATATTTCATCAATATTGATTAATTTATTTTTTTAATATTTAAAAATATTTCACACATAATATTTTTTGGAAAAATATCTTTCTTCATCTTCATATAATTTTACGTTCACTTCAAACTAATTGGTAATTAAAAGATGACTTATCATTAATTTTACTTAATTTATAAAAAATACTATTTCTTAGGTTTAACCATCAAAATAGTAAAAATTAGAAAGTAAATAAATAAAAAATATAAAAAAATAGTGTTTGAAAAATATTTCTATTTAAAAAATCTCTAAGACTATTATTATTTATAATCACATAATAATTTCATGAATTTCCTTAATTGATTTTATTAATTATTCTATTAATCTCTCAATAGATTTTATTGATATCATTTCTTAAATGTATTAAAATCAAAAAATTCATAATTTAAAAAATTAGTAAAAAATTGAATCTCAAGAATTAACAATATTTCCTAAATTAAATTTTATCATTTTTAACAAATTTAAATAACATACCAACTTCATTTATCTTTCTCCTAATTTATTACATTTTAAAAATTAATAATTCATTATTCCCTAAATTTTGCTATTGCATGAATAATAATCTATTAAACACATAAAAATTAAGAATTTTAAAATATTCTACAATATTGGGGATCTATATATAATGTTCACTTCTCTCTAAAAAAATTTACAAAAAGTATTTTGAAAAAAATTTATATTAGTGTACATAAAAAAAATTTGAATCTATTATTATATATGTGACACTAAAAAAATATAAAAGTTATGAATTATTTTTCATTATTAAGAATAGGAATATAATGATTTGTAGGTTATTGAATATGCCTATTTAATGGATATAATTTATTCATTATTTGATTTAAAAATGATAGAATGAAAAAATCAATAAGTAATAGAAATTAAATATTCAAGAATCAACCATAAAAACCCCAATATAACCACTCAATCCAAATGAAGTTCAGGATTAAGGGACTTTTTTATCCCCTCATGCTAGAAGCAAGGGATTGAGTATCATATGATGATATGTGGGAATTATTTCACCTAATAAGAGTATAATTACTGAAGGATCTCCACCTACAAATCTGAAATCACCATTCAATACATTGTATGGTGATGCTTCCAAATAAGTAGTTTCTAAAATCATAAAAAAACAAAACAACATATAAATAAAGAGAAATATCATATATGAATGTGAACAAAACAAAATTTCTCTCATTAAATTCCAATGAAACTAAACTCGATACCATAAAAAAGGAAATTTGAAGAAGGTTAATATATCTACAATACCAAAATATAAAATAGGAAAAAAATACCCATATCAATTCACTGTCATAACATCTATATCATTCAGCTTCATTAATCGATCGATAACCCCTACAGTAAAAGCTTCATCCAAGATCTACCTATCAAATCATATAATATAATTATTGTGAGACAATTTCCCAGTAGGTATCCTTTACATGTCCCTTGCATACCCCCTAAAATAAAATAACATCATGGTTGTTTTAAATACATATAGAAATTTATTTTTCAATGTTCCTTAAGGACAAATATTGTTCCATTTATTTTTATATTAAAAACAGTCTTACCAAATAGAGTGAAATTTTTTATAAATAGGGGGTTTTCATTGAAATGAAGATATTTTAAAACCATTGTATCTTAAAAATAAATTGATAATTATATAATGGGAAACATGGTTTGTTATACATATAATTCCATAGAAAACCAACCCCAATTATGACAAAAAATCAAAATCAAACTGGGAATCACAGTTTCCAGGGTATAATCTAAGATATAAATAACATAACTAATAAAAAAATAATAACATTACTTGATCAAAAAATGACCTCATCCATCACCTATTATTCCCACCACTAGCCTAAATGAGGGATAAAAACCCATATGTAGTTAAATTTCAAACTCAGGGCCACTACCAAGAGCATGATTGAAAATTTGGGTAATATGTATCCCTAGACATACCACTAAGATACCCATGGGTACCCATGACATATAGTGGAGTTGATTCTAATATATAATCTCATATATATATATAATAGTAAAAAACCAAACCCTTGCATATGATGCCCCTATAAGAGACAAACCATTTCTTATCCAAAAAAATTAACCATAAATAATCACATTCACTAGACATCATAAAAATATAAGACCTTAATGAAAAAACCATTTCATTACATACTTGGAATATGTCTCAAGGGATTATAATTTTTTGAAATAAACCATTTTGAGAGATATAATTTGTTCTTATAATCATTCCATAAAAAAATTCAAAAAATATTTGAATTCCAAATAAACTAACATCATAGAATTCTTTAATAATTTGATTAGTTCACCAAAACACCTCTTTGACTAGAAGGAGTATTTTAAAAAAAAATAAACTAGGGAATTTAATCAAAATCATGGTTTTAATATAATTTTTTGAGTTCTATATTATCAATATAAATTCCCATTTTTACCCTAGAAATCCATATGAAAACTATAAATCATTAATAAACTAGAAAATATACTAAATATAATTCAAAAAAAAATAAAACAAAATTAGAATGAAAAATTAAAAATGGTTATATGTTGAAATATATATAAAGGATACCACATACCTTTTAACTTTTCACTTCTATAAATTTACGAGGAAATTTGTCATAAGAAGGTGAGGAGTAGCCTAAAAGATTAAACATGACCCTAAAATGAAGAATTAAAAATTTAAAAAAATTTCTAAAATATTCCCAATATAACCCTGACCTTGTAAGGGAAATGAGAGAAGGGATAAAGGGATTAAAATATAAGAAAAATATACTTATAAGTGGTTACCTCATATAATCCACCACAAATATTGTATAAATCCATTTGAGATGTCCTTAGTGGACGGAAAATGAGAGGGGATGTATGCCATGGTCCTTGGAGTTGAATGAGAGATAGAAAGGACCCAAAGTATCTAAAATAATGATGGTGAAGGAGTTATTTTTATTTTTTAATAACATAGTAATGATTCATGGTTTTTATTCATGATTGGAAAAATAATGCGTGAACTATCAACCTGGTTTTTGATAACCTGTTGATGACTGTATTTCATGCATACATTTTAGAGTGTTTTAATAAAAGAATTATATTTAAATAATTATTATTTATAAATGTTGTAAAATTGATGTGGTTTTTTATTTTTATAAGGAACAATATATATATATGAAAAATGTTTTAAAAGATGTTTTATTAAGGGAATAAAGACACTTTGTTCTATGAGTGGAGTGAAGTGGAATGAAACTAGATTATTAGAATGTAAAAGAGCTATATAACTAGAGAAGAATATTTTCATGTCATGTATTTAAATTAAACTTTTTGATTTCCTCATTTTAATCAGCTTCCATCTGAAAAAGTCATGAAGTCGGTAGATGTTGTGAAGAAATTACACATCATATACACAAATACATGTCGTGAAATTTTGGGAGTAAGAAGAGACTAAAAATATTCTTATAAGCTAGATTACACATCATGTAAAATTAAATGTCATGACACTAATGGGAATAAGAAAAATATATACTCATTTAGGATAGGTTTGATTATGTGTATTATAAAACCTCTCCCTCATCCATCATTTTGAGATATTCTATAACCATAGGAGATGCACTGACACCCACTTCCTAACCTGAGCGCACCTGCTACGGAGCCCTGTTGTTTCCTCTCCATAGAATTTTATTTATTCTCTTCAACTCCCTCGCATGGATATCATGGTGGTGGTGATTCCTTCATGTCATGGTGTGCATGATGGATGATTATTGAATGTATAAGGTATTTTAGTTTTTATTTTAATTCATATTGGGTTTTCACATTGGTTCTTAAATTATATCCCTTTCTTGATTTTTCTAGCATGACCATTATGAGAAGGTTTAGGAATGGTGTTTAAATTATTTCTCTCTTTCAGAATTACTACTTCCTGATTTTATTTAATTACATTGTTTAATGTGAGTTCTAGGTTTTATAATTTAACCACGACCATTGGTTTTATCTCTACTATATGCTTAAATTAGGTTTCAGGTCCCCATCCTTTTCAATATGATGTACCTGATCATGAAAAATGATATATTTGGATAGAGTGTGTTTACCATGATGACTCACCAAGACCTAATTCCAACAACTTAATAATTGTTAAAAAATTGTTTCAATACCCTATTATTCCATAAACCAAGATTTATTAATTCCAATCATGTTTTTATCTATTTTATTCTCCCACATTCTTCATAAATATAATGATCAATGGCTTAGATTTTATTTCTTCAAATCTTAATTAGTTTAGGTATTCGTTATCTAATTAATATTTTTTCCATCCTTGAATCATTGGTTTTGATCTAAGATGTTCAATTCATATACTACCCAATAGTTTAATGGTGTTTTGTCTCATGTTTATAAATTTCTATATTAGGTAACCCCACAAGAACTAATGATGCTCGTGGGACTATCACCTAGTCACCACACATGGGAAGGCCACACAATTATGTTAACCATGTACCAACAAAGAAATTCGGCATTGATACAAGCTACAAACCAATCAAATTGTTACCACATGTTTTGTTCTAACCATGAACAAACCATGTGACATGAAAGTTACATTCCATACCTGGATGACTCAAAAATAACCAAACTTGATTAGTCACATCTCCTCAAGAATGCCTCCATATACTCTAGACGTTGCAAGCTAGCAACATGGGTCCAAAGTGGTACATCGGGGAGACTATTGCCTCATGATCAGAGTGACACAGAGGTGTAATAATTGGATAAATGGTGGAATCATAATATTAGTTAATAGTAGAAGATAAATCATGAAGATAAAATAAAAATTCATCAATAACAATAATGATCATCGTATACAAAATGATGTAATTTAATGTATATAAACAAATATGTAGAGTAAAAAAGAAAAACCAGGAACACATACATAAATATATGTCAAATGAACAAAAAATACCAAAATACTATATTCAAATATCATCATGAGCCATATCTCAACTCTTTTATCCCTTCTCCCATTCTATAATCAATCAATCCTCAACAATCGAGTTCATTCCTCTGTCCATACCTCCATCCATGTAATATGATCTAGTACAAAACAACAGCCAGAACAAGGTGTGAGATATACTTAGTAGGTCACCACCAATGATATCCTAAACTATCCACCAATTTCAAATAATATGATAAATTTGCACAAATAATAATTTTACAGTAGTAATGTAAACATTAGTGGGTCAGCTCTGGTTCCTGAAGGACACTAGGATAAAACTACCAATTTTAGCCCATGTTGGGAAACCTATGAACAAATATCACCATAACATAAACATATAAGTTTATATTAATGTATGAATATATAATCTCTATATACATGATGATGTTCGTAACCATAAAATTACATAGATTGTGCTACCTAGGACCTAAGGTTTAACTCATGCCTTCATGTCTAGCCACTAGATTGTTATAAAGAAGTAGGGGATGTCATTCCTGAGAATCATAAGTCATTAGGATATCCATTCCTATGTATCAAAATTATATGAGACACCATTATAAATTATAACCAATATATAGGAATAAGTTCCTGGTTATTACATGTTTATGGGATTACATCCCCTATTATAACAGGTATATAGGATTATATGCCCAAGTATCACATCTAAATGGGACTCAATGCCCGGTTATCATATCAATAAGGAATCTATGCCTGAGTTTCAAAAGTATAAAATGTTAATAAACATTTATAACTGAATAACATTCCACTTAAATAAATTCATAACCACTATTTATATAATAGCATGAAAAATTATTATATCACTCACTTCCATTTAATTCATTCTAGTTATTACATTTATAATCCAATAAAAACCACAAAAAAGATATTTTGGTCACATAATAATTCATAATATAAATGTGAAATTCTATAGGCATGCCTCAATGTGTGGTTTTAGTTGATAGGGACCTATTCCAACAAGAATAAATAAGATTGATGTAATTTCTATTAATGATAAAAAAATTAAACAAGGGGAAATTTTATTTTTATTGAAACTCAAAAAAGGTATAGTGTTCAGAAACACAATGTTTAATATAAATTAACACGAAATAATGGTTACTTGTTAGGACAACTAATCTATTCCCATAGTAGAGTACTTGAAAAGTATCCGATTCATATTCAGACCGTAATGAGAGGAAATGGATAAAATGAAAAGTTCCTTTAAAATACAGAATATTATCTTGCACTAAAATAGTAAAAATGTAGATATTATCCAATAAAAGAAGTAACTAAAACCATAATTTTACCAATTATGTTCCAAAATGATGAACGATCATTAGATTAGAGTATGCATGAGGATGATACATGGAATCCTAGGTTAATTCTAAAGAAGAGAGTCACAAGAGGACAGGCATTGTGTGATGGAGGAAAATAATAAAAAATGGTTCTCCCCATTTTAAAAAAAAAATCAAGACATTCGCATCATAAAAATTTCTCACATGGTTTAAATCTCAGATTTTTTCTACATCGGAAAAACAAATTCACATCATGAACAAGGTTTTCCCTGACCAATTCATATCAGGAATTCGGTCCTACAACCAGCTTTAACCCTCTTCTCACTTATTTTGACAAAGAATCTATTTTTATTAAGGTCAATACTTTAGGGTTTAATCCAATAAATGAACATATAAAGGTTTTAACCGAAATTTAAAGATACATACCTAATATAAAAAAACTTTCATTACTGTCTCCCTCATTTAGGATAAATTTACCCCATATTAGTCTTCCAAGGGTGGTAAGTCATCATCTATGAAAAACATTGGCCACAGAGCATGCATATAAGGATCTCTCTCTATTTTATCATCCTAAAAATTTTCCTACTACCATATCACCCATACATGAGAAACTAACCAACCTCAAAGAGCCTTAATAATTAACTCCACAACACAGATAGGATGCTTCTCGAATTTCATATCTACCTCCAACTCAATATTTCCAGGATAAAAGAATTGATTTTGGTCTGAATAGTAATGACGTAACTGAGAGATGTGGATCATTTAATTCATATATCTATTTATCATAGGGAGTGGTATTTGGTAATAAATATTTTTGACAATCTCCCAAACCTCAAAAGGTCTAACAAAATTAGGTGATGACTTACCTTTTTTCCTAGATCGTCAATTCCCAAGTCCAGTAAAAACACGTAAGAATAATTGATCCCCAAACTCAAACTATAGAGGTCATCGATGAAGGGAAAAATGATTTATTCCATGAATATGAAATTTATATATGCTTCTTAATCATCTAGAATTTCTTTCAAATATCCTAAAAGAGATTATTTCTATGTAGTGTTACCACTTCTTCATCTAACCAACAAAGACGTTATTAGAATGGGCTATATTACAAGGCCTCATAAGGTTCCATTTTTATCATTTCCTAAAATCTATTATTTTAGGGGAATTTAGAATTAGTGATATGTTTCTCCCAAGAACATCTGAAATCATGGACACGTCCTCTAAGCATGTCTTCTAACACTTATATCATTCACTCTGACAATATATTGTTCTGAGTGTGGAATGATGTATTCCTAAGTACTTGTTTACATAACACTATCTAAAATGTTTGATATAATTTAGAACTATAATGAAAATCTCTATATGATAAAATAGTTTTTGGGGATCCATGGAGATGAATAATCCTCCAAATATAAAGCCTTATAATATCATCCAGCAAAAAGATATCCTTAATAAGTAATAAGGTAGAGACCTTCATGATCCAATCAGTAATCAAATATACTATGTCATTTCCTTGAGGGGTTCTTGGTAATATTTTCATGAAGTATATAGTGATGTCATCCCACTTAAAATCAGGAATGGGAAATGGATTCAAAGTCCCTACTAGTTGTTCTTGTTCTGCCTTCACCTAATAATAGGTAAAACACCAAGTAGAAGATTTATTTATCTCCCTTTCCAAACTAGACCTCAATTATTGGAAATATAAATCATAATACATTTTTTATCCACATGGTAGACCTCCCATGTAGATTCATTAGAATCTCACATAAATTCCCCTCAAATTTCTATAGGAACCCAAAATCAACATTTAATGTTAAAGACCGCATCCTCATCAAAAATTTGTCCTGGTAATGGGTCATCGTGTAAAAGAATCACCAAAAAGACTAAAACCTTCAGATCTCATTAATTTTCTATCTTTACACTATCCATAATTTAAGAGTCTGATTATAAAGATATAATGGTGGGATACTTGTGATGTTCTTGTACCTCTAAGTGCATCTCATAGAATAGATCCATAAGCTTCCAATCACAAATACCCTCTTGCAATACTTGTTTCTGAGTCTAATTTCTCAAGGAATATCCTAAAACATTTCCCTTTCCAAGAATATAATTAGGATCAAAATAGAAAAACTGTATGTATTCAACAGTTCTTCTCTTTATAAGATTTTTTCATGATGTATAAATATATAATTAATACTTTTGTAGTCCATATACACCACAATGTTATATCAATTAAAATAATGTCTCCAACAATGTAGTGAATGGAAAACTGCTTCCATATCGCGGTCATGTGTTGGGTAATTACACTCATGCGGACTCAATTTTCTAGACTCTTATGTAATACTCTTTTTTCCTACATAAAAAATTATCTTAAGTCAATGAATGATGAATCATAATATAAATTATAGCTTCTAGATGGATCTGTTAAAAAATTACGATTAGTGTAGATGGGATTCTCCCTTTCAACTCGTGAATGGTTGTCTTTCAGAACTATGGACATATGAATTTCACACCCACCTTAGTAAATCTTGTAAGAGGTTATTATAGTAATGAAAATTACCACATAAAAATTTATAATAGAAATCCACCCATAAGAAACTTTGGATGTCAAATAAATTCTTGGGCTACTCACAAGAGACTATGGAACGAACCTTTCCCTGGTCAATGGATAGTCCTACTTTTGAGATAATGTGACCCAAGAATTGAACATTGTTGATCAAAAAGTGTAATTTAGTGATCCTAGCATACCAGTAGTTCTCTATAATTTTATTTATCATGATCTCATGGTGTTTTACATGTTCATGTAGAGTATGATGATAAACCATGATGTCTCCCAAAAAGACTACCACAAAAGAATCTAGATACAGGTCGAAAACCAAACTCATCAAATCCAATAAAATTTATGTATCATTCAAAATTTGAAATGAAATAATGAGATACTCATTAATACTATACCTTCTTTGAATCACTATATGAGGTATGTATTAAGGTCTAACTCATACATGATGATAACTTAACCTCAAATAAATCTTGTAGAAAACACCTGATCAAAAATTCTAGTAAAATAGGTCATTAAAACGAGGTAATGGATATTAATTCTAACCATATTTAGGTTCAAAAAATGATAATACATGAAAATACTAAGGGTATCATTATCCTTATAGGTGAATAGGACAGGTAAACCCCACGAAGAAGTACTAGTCCATATAAATACCTTATCTTCCATGTTTTCTAGATTCTTCTTGAGATCCTGAAACACAGTAGTAGCCATCTTGTGAGGAGGAATGGATACTACTATTATTCTACAAACTAGATTGATAGATAAATATGTCCCTCTCTCAAGAGGTAATCCTAATATTTAATTGGCGAATACATCCTACAAATGGTCCACTGAGGAGTAAATTTATCTTGATGCATACCTATATCCTCCATATAATGGCTAGCAATATGAGATGTCACCCCACCCATCCCATGATGCTCTAAGATGATGTGACCCAATAAGTCAAAATTGCCGATCCATAAGTTTCATTTAGTAATCTTAGTATATAGATGGTTCTCTCTAAATGTATTCTGTGAGATGTCAATATTTTAGACATGTTTATGTCAAGTATGAAAATAAACCACGATGCCATCCATATAGGCTACCACAAATGAATCTAGATACATTTAGAAACCTCAATTCATCAAATCCTTCATAATGGTCAGTGCAATTATAGGACTGAATGACATAATGAGTTAATTATAAAGACCATACCTAATGAGAAATGTTGTATGATGTATCCCATAAGGTCTAATTTATACTAGATGATATCCTGACATCAAATAAATCATGGAGAAAAAACATTCTCCTAAAATATGGTTGAATAGGTCATCAATATGAGGTAATGGATACCTCTCATTAGCTGTAATCTGTTTTAACCGATGATAATCTATACAAATCCTGAGGATACCATCCACCTTATTAGTTAGAAGGATAGATCAACCCAAAGATTAAGTACTAGATTATATAAAGTGCATGGAATCCATGTCCTCTAGCTATCTCTTGAGCTCCTTAAATGCAGTAGTATCCATCCTGTAAAGAGAAATGGATAATAGTGTTGTTCCTGGAACTATGGAAAATCATCCAGGAACATTCCATGAACCTCCATATAAAGTTTGGTAATATTGTATGTCACTCCACTAGTACCATGGTTCTCTAGTTTAACTTCACATTAATGAACATACCATTCACCCTTTTAAACATAATTATCAACCAATGTTGATGTAAATAAAACCATATAGTTATAGTAGACCACATAAGCATGATAGCGGCCCAACATGTCATGACCCAGACATCCCCGAGTAATGAACCTGGTCAACTAAACCCATGGGACTAATGTAACACCATGGTTTCCTTTCCAATACACCATAGGCTATTACTCACTGGGTCATTTATAAGATTAATGAATTTCCCCAATGTCCAAGCCATTTTATTCCAGTGTTCTTCGTCCTCACTCAAACACATCATACGAAACATTCAAACTTGTCACCAACCCCGATCACTACTCTATGTCATGCATGCCTAAATGTGGAGTTATAATCAGGTATGTTGTAATGACCTCAATCCAAGTAGACCAGAGTTGGTGGTTACTTTATTATATTCTCATAAGATAAAAATATATTATATCCTGAAGGACTAAATAGTTTAGTATTCTTGGTAAACTACAAACATATGTTAAATTCACAATACATTTTAAAATATAAAATATGAAAATAATTTCATTGAGTCAGCCATTATTTCTCCTTTGTGTAACCCTTCATATTAGTCATAATATACTTCTTGGATTCCTAGGGAAATTGAAACATATGAGAGGGGTTATCTCAAGTTATCAGTAAGAGTGTGTATATAGAGGAATCTATAATAAATATTCATAAAAAACATGTCTTGGTATATAAGTGAAATAAATTCTATTATAAAAACAACATATGCATAATATGTTTGCAATGATTTAATAATTTTATATAATAAATCCCTTGAGTTAGAAACCTTATCCATGAAAATTCTTAAAAATTGAGTAATAACGTGGAAATACATTATTATTCTCATAATAATGGAATGAATAATGGAGGACATTGAAATCATACCTTTAATTATTCATACCATGAATATAATATTGTCAAGGCTTTCTTCTTAGAATCTAACATTATCAAGGCTTCATACCAAGAATCTAATAAATGGGTAAGTGCTTGGCCAAACCCAATCATAGTTTTTCTAATGAGGCCTACCAATGCATCTAGGGGATACATCTGGCTCCTACCATTATATAATAATTCTAATTCATTTATTCATATAAAATTGATATATCACAACCTATACCTTCCAACATTTGGATTTAAAATGGCGATTTTGGTTTTTTATAAGATGTAGTTTTCGAAAACCTTCCATATTTTTACCAAAAATTCCTTAGAATTGGCCATTCTAGAAAGGAATTTAGAAATAGGTATTTTTCTTCCTGACCCCCTACACATTATAATTAAATTTGGGTTAACAAATGGGTGAATAATGGGATGTAGTTTGTCTCCTTCGATCATCCTGAATATCTAGTTCAGAATATATTTGGACCCTCTAAAATCACCTCTTTCCTATAAACTCCTCTGGAGTGGATGTTGTTCGGAATTATCAATCCATAGATAGGGAAAAATAGAATATTTACAAGCATGACCCACCTGTTTTTGATATCCAAAGTGTTGTACAACCATCAAAAGAAGAGGATAAAAATGTTCACTCTGATTCCAATGAAGTATCACATGATAATGATGAGCATGTTTATCAAATTAAGGAGGATTACTTGAATTCAAGGTTGAGAAAAGGTAAAAAATAAATTTTTGAATAAGAAGGTTTCATTTATCTGAATCCCAAGAAGACAAAAAAATGTAGAAATTACTCTAATCTTGAAAGAACAATTTTCACTAGATCCTTAGGGGCCTCTAGGATTAAAAATGTAGTCACCCCACCACAACCCCTGTCTGTTGAGGTCCTTGTTGATTTGAAAGGCCGTAATTGTGATGATGAAGTTGATCCTTCTATGAGGGAAGAATATCAAGTCGAGGAGGATTTGGAGGAAGAATTGGATTCATGGTTAGATGAACAAGATACAATTTTTTACTATAGATACAAATCTAGTGAAATTACTGTAGATACTTACCTTCAAATTTCGAAATGAATTATTATTAAGATGGCGGAGGAATATAAACAAAATACTAATTTTAACTTAAGGCACATTCTGTGGAAATGATTCTTTATTGTTACAAATAGTTGGATTCCTTCAATCTTCTTTGAATTTAGTTGTCTAGAGGATTTTATGTTTTAGCCAAGAAACTGTTTCTGGTCATCTCTAATTGCTATTATTAGAAAGATGTGGGTTTGGTTTTGCTAATTATATAGTTCTCTACAGCTTGTAGAGATTTTGTCTTGTTATAGTGGAGGTGGAAAGACATCATCTCTAGGTGGAATCCGTGGAGGTGGAATTCAGTTGTGATCATTTTCTTCCAAGGAAACAAGACTTGATTCTCTACAGATTATAGATCCTCAAATACTGAAGGAGATACTGGTCTTCTTACTTGACAGATTTTTATTACAATATTGCACTAGTTTTAATTTCTAATTGTTGGTTTTTAGAGTTCCAAGGTCTTTTTCAGGTTACAACTCAACCTTCTACTTTACAATAACAACTATTTAGCTGCGTGAAAGATAGAACTAATGATTATATAGAAGTAAAGTTTTTTAGGCAGACATAGAATTTTGAAGGGTATATCTTGGTAGGCCAAATGTTTATTTTTATATCAAATTAAATTTTAAGGTTGAGACTATGATTCTTTCATCTATTGTGTCGATGACTTTGAATAATGCATAAGAGATTGTTTCATATATATTATAGTGGACATATTTTTTCTAATATCTTTACCTCTAAGTATATATATTATTCTTCCCTATGGGTCTGATGGATACTTTCATGTTTCTTGGACAACATATTCAATACAACTGATCATGGAGATAATGGAATTAATGTTAGGTCATTTCGATCATGTATGCCACTGGTTCTTTTGCTTGTTTCTCCCTTGAGTATCTTGTCTTGTTTCCCTCTCAATCCCTACTGGTATAAGTTTTTTATACCTCATGCTTGTAATTTTACATGTTCTTTTAATAAATTCTTTTGGGGAATGAATTAGGCGACCAATTCATGCCACTTATTTTTGAAAAAAAAATAAAAAAAATCATATGAAAAACTAGCATAAAAAATGTTAATATTTTAACTACCAACCATGAATAGTATAAAAATAGAAAATCTATAGTAAAAATGATCATAAATAATTAAAATAAAATATATTAAATGACATCATAATAGATCAACCTCAATTAATCATAATATTCAACAAATGGTGTTGATATGGACGAAAATACACTAACAAAATCATTGAAAATTTATTGAGTAAAATACACTTTTCACTCTGAAAATCACTTTTTTTTAAAACACATTCCAATTATAAAAGAAAAAATTTTAATTCAAAATAATTAATAAAACATGTAATATAATATTAAAAACATTAATTCATCATGAAGGAGGAAAATTACATTCATTCTATATAATTTAAAAAACATTCCTTTCATATTTTTTCTGGAAAAGATCATAGAGTACCTCGTTTGGAAAATAGCAGAATGATTCTTTTCAAACCATTTTAAAAAAAAATAAAACATACGTAAAAAATAATTAAAAATTTGTAGCATAATAGTAAAAACATTTTTGAAAACATTTTTAAAAAACATGGACATTGATGAAATTATTCCCCAATGGAGTCTTAAAATACAATCAATCCGAAATAATAATGAGATTAGGAAATAAACTCTTACCAATTTGTAATCAGTTGAATAGTATATCACATAACATAAAATGATATTTTAAATACCTTAGAGATAGGAAGATTAATGATATTATATTGATGGTGTATTATATAAACCACACAAACAAAATAATTGGGGAAAATTCATGTATCCCACATAAATAAAAGTGAGATGAAAATCTCTTACATTATGCTTCCTTTAGTCAAATGTGATTTAACTTCATGTATAATGATTATAAGTTGTTATTTACTTATATAAAAAAATTAATAATACTTATTATATCATATATGATCTTATTATAATATTTTATCACCCATTTATTGATAATATTTCTTTATTACCCTTATATTAGGTGTTAACAACTTCATTTTCCTATACATGTTTTATCATGAGTGTCTCAGTTATTTTCCAAAGGACATAGAACCAACATATAAAAAATTATATTAATATTAGAAATATAATATTAAGTAATTAAATAAATTTTAAAAACATTATAGGATGTTGGATATGGAAATTGAATCACATCGATCATGGATATGGTAGGATGTACATATGCATGAGCGACGGTATCATTCCCTTAATGAGGGACCTGATAAGGAAGTTGATGGTATAATGATTTTTTTCATAATAAATATCATGTTATATTTATTATATATTTCCATTATTTCCATTACTATTCCCATCCATATAAGGTGGTGATGAAAAATAAATTACACCATGACGTGGAGATGGTAAGTTGTACATACGAACATATGGTGCTTTCATTTTTCATAGGATAGATAAAAGGTCGAATATGGTTATCCCAAAAATATAATTACATCTAATAATATATATTACACTATATTTATTAAAATATAATGTATACAACCCATGAAAATGATATATATTAAGAAATAAACTTGAAAGAGTCGGTAATGGCAATTACCTCTTATTCGGTGGGAATTATTAAAACTTATATTATGTGATATAGGTTAGGTATTTTAGAAAGACCAAAACCACTAGAACATGTATAATCATGTTTAAAAGATATATATAAAGGTTGTGTTCAAGTAATATGTCTCAAATTTGTGTGAGTATGTGAGGTAGGAGGTTTTATTTTATGATTGATGTGAGAGGTACATTCTGAAATTATAAAACATTTAAAATATAATGAGTCTATTATAGGTAAAATACAAAAAAATGGATTATAAATTAATAGGGGAATAAATTTCAAACCATATATTATCTTATTTTTTATTATTTATCAATTTTGTGATTTTTAAATAATTTAATAAAATTTTAATTCAATAAAATTTCATTATTTTCATATTTGATACTATTCATTTAATTTAACTTTAAATACACCATGAAGAAGTGATAATTCAAATATAATTCTATCAGGTATATATAATATATCATATAGATCTAAATAATTTTTTATACACATAATATCATTCAAAATATATATGAATTAATACTTTTTTAAAAGTCAATTATTTTATTATTCTCTTAATTAAATCATTATTATTTTAACATTGAAGTACCATTTAAGGTAATCATACATTTTCTAAAAAAAATATTCAAAAATGAAACTATATTCATTAATATAAAAATAGAAATTTATGTTTACTGATATCTTGTTCTTTCACTGTGTGGAAAAATAAAAGATACTGAATACAAAGAGAATAACATTATGTAACTATTGTTTATTTAAATAAAATATATGTTTTTTCATATAAAAGGTTAACTTAAATAACTCCAATTATATATCATAGGGATAAGGATCTATTCCCTTTGATCCAATAATTTTTATACAAATTTATGTCCTATTTATACCCTTATCTTTTTTACCATATTTCACCCCTTTAACTCATACCTTGACAACATAGATTTTTACACTTTAAGGTTCAATATTGTTAATATAAAATGTTTAAAAAATCATTAATGAATTATGTATGATATTTTAAATCTTATCTCAATTAGTTTTTTGAATTTTTTATTTTTTATAAATATAATATCATTTAATTAAATATTATTTACTTTAATATGACATAAATATCAATTTTGACATTATTCATTACTTTTTATTTTACAAAAATAAATAACAAAATATATCTTCAAAAAAAGCTTTTAAAACATAACTAAAATATTAATCCTATCTATAAATTTTTTTCATTACATTAATTAAGTAAAATTATATTTATTTTAAAGAATTTAATATCATTTATTAGATATTTCTATTAATTGGAAAAATAATGCATCATCATTGTGAACAACTTTAAGATAATTATTTATTTTAAAAAAAATTAACGAATTATAATTATTAATATAAACATTATATATTTACAAAGACTATTTATAGTCGAATATATTACCTAGTCAACATAATATTAAAATTTTAACTTGTTAATAACAAAAAAATATGACATCTTTAACTTTTATTTATAAAAAATAATATAATTGGATTGAAGTCATAAATGGGGATCCAAGAGATCATAAAATCATACTAATGATTATTTTAGTTGAGAATAACTCATCTAATACAATTAGAACAAGTGTTAGGGTAATTTCTGAAAATTTATAAAATTATTTTCACACTTAATTTCTGGATTAACCATTAATTATGGTAATTAAAATTACTAATGTTTTTATTAATATTGTCCAAAAAAAAAAGTGAAATATTTAATTTGATTGTTTTGTTTTTTTCTAAATATGGAAACCATATTTCAAAATTTTAAAAAGATAATTGGACAAAAAATTTTTGAAATTAATCTCATGGACGGGGTGGGAAAACAAGTTTTAAAATTGAAAACATGAAAAATATTGAATATTTGTATTCCCATGTTCATAGGGAAACTGATTCCAGTTACCTAAATTAGATTAAATGATATAACATTGATCTAATTATACATTAAAACAAATCAAATATGTAATATTACACTATAAATTATTCTGATGAAAAAGGTGCTTTCTATTTAAATCAAGTATTTTTCACTATTCATCAAAGGATAAAACTTATAAGAAAAATAAAAATGTATAAAACAATATAAATTTTGATATTACTATTTAAAATAAGAATTTTTCTTATATATAATAAATAAAAGTTTCAAAATTTGGTTTTAAAACAAGTCTGTCATTAAAAAGTGGAAAAATTAACTTAAAAAATATCGCTTTTTATGCATCAAATTAGAATTATTTTCATATAATGCCTAAAAAATCCATTTGATGGATGAATTTTGTTTAATATATATAAATTTTATTATGTTTTTAATACTATCCATTATAACCAATTTAATATCTACATTATAATAATATTTTTTTTATAGTTAAACTAGGTGTTGTGTGCAACGTAAGATTTCGAATATATTAAATATTAAAAGAAACATGCCATAAAATCTTGGAATGTTACATTATTCCCTCCATTAATAAATTCTTTCCTCTTAGTTTGAAATTAAACATAATCAATCAATGGTTGAAACATTAATATTTTTTTGTGGGAAACCCACATCAAAAATAGGGTTAATAAAACATCCAATTAATAAGAGGAAACGAGAAATGCGAATGTCATCATAAAATTAGGCTTTTAAATAGGATAAAATTAGTGTTAAGTGAAAACCTTGACCTTTAAGAGAAATATAACTATCGTTTTCTTATGTATAGTAATATAGAACCAAGTCGTTATAAAGTTAACTATCAAAAAGCTGTAAATTTATGATCGGTTAAAAGATAATTGCTTTATAAAAAAGAAAATTAAATAGATAATGTTTTTTTCAAGATCTTTTTACTATATATGATGAATTGATTTTCTTAATAGACTAATAATATGTTACATCCCGGTTCTGGAAGTCACCCAGAGGTGCCCCGTACATGGTTGGTCACATGGCCTCAAGTACATCTCCCCTAATGCCAGAGGCTACTGACTAGTAGCGAGGGCCTTAGGTGTTATAGTGGGGAAATTATTCTCTCATTGGAAGAGTAACACAGTGGAAGAGAAACTGATAACAATAGAGAAAGCAATAATAATGGCATACAATAGTAAATAGTGGAAGACTAAAAGTAATAAGAAGATGGAGCACATATATAATGATGCATGACACAAATGCCTAGGAAAGAATCCAAACACGTCATAATACTGAAATATAGTACTAAACCAAAGTATGAAAGAAAACAGTAAACAACTTCTCAGCATCGCAAGCCTCAGCTTGGTCTCCTGCTCTCCAGTTACCGAAGTATAAGGGTGCTTGCCCTTATCTATACCTGCAACAATATAATCTGTTTGGGCCCAAAAGCATGACCCAAATAGGGTGTGAGACTAAATCTCAGTAGAAAACCACCAAGAGATCTGTGCCTAATAGTCTGTGAATATATATGGAAGGTAACAAGAAAAAGAAGCAATAAACAAGGAAGTACTCAACAGTAAACATTCCTACAGTTTTAAAGCATTCAAACAACACATATCAAGGAAGTAGATAATAACAAATAGGTAACCCTCTGGGATGTTCTCACAGATCAATCCCCTCAGGTCCTACCTAGAAAACACAAGCAACCCTCTAGGAAGTACACACAGTCCAATCCCTCTAGTTCATCTTTTGCACAGACTCTCTGAATAAGCACTCACCGTCAATTCCCCCTATAGTCTCGTATCAGTATCTAAAAGGCACTCTGGGGAAGCACTTACATCTCATTCCCCATGTGGCCCATGTCGAGGAACTACAGACACACTACTGAAGCACTTACATCAATTCCCCCTATGGTATTGCATCGTAATAGTACAAGCAGACCCTCTAGAGAAGCTCTCACATCCATTCTCCCTATGGTCTACTACACCAGGTTCTCATAGCCCTGTGTAAGTACAACGGGCACAAAAATTCATGGCGTCAAAATTAAACCTCAAGAACTACTTGGATAACAATCTATAGTATAACAGCATGTCCGATGAAACACTCCATCCTAGCAATACTAGGCATTGATAACAAAGAATCATCCTAACCTGAAAAACTAGAACAAATGGTCAAAACAAAAAAAACATGGGAAAATCCTCTATATCATGGAAAAATAAACCCTATTCACAACATATAACCTCTATCCAATCAACTAAGGCATAGAAGACAAACATTAGGGGTAAAAACATAAACACGCAATACCTCGTTCAAGGGTATTGGGTACTTTTGCACATATAACTCAAAGACTGACTACGAAAAGGCACAAACCACCTAACTTTGAATTGTAAGATCATTATACGTGAACCTCAAGCCTTGAATCATCCTAGAACACTAAAGATATAAAAAAATGTCTAAAATGTTTAACCCGTGATATCTCATGACAGAGAATGGATGAGACGAACATGTTCAAGAAGAAGAGAGAACTCACCAATGAAATTTTAACACAACCGACGAAGTTTTATTCAGATAATGGATGCTCGATCAGGGGCTCAGTGAATATCCACACCATATGGATGCTCTCGGATGAACTAGGTTGAGAAGAGATGTAAAGTTTCTATCAGACGTGACCTCGTTACGTTTGATGAAAAAAATCACATGGCGTATACTTTTGATGTATACAACATGTACTCACCTTATTTTTTCTCTGCAAAAGGTTGTCTCCAGGTCACCACACACGGTTTTGTGCTTGACCATTACATGACCAGCACATGGATACATGTGGAAAAAGAGTACACGATGTGTACATATAAGTACACGGTGTGTACTTCAAAAAATTTTAGAAACTCCACTTTTCCTAACAACATCAAAAAATGTAAAAACATACCTGAAAAAAAAATTCAGGTTCTTAAAAACTTCCCCCCTTAAAGAAATTTGTTCCCAAATTTCCTTAGTGATGTGGCGTAGGAGAAGAAACCTCGAACAGCTCTGGCCACTATGATCGTAAATCGACCTCCCTCTCCCAAGTCTTGTCTTGTACTTTCCGGCGTTGCCATAGGACTCATACCATAGGAATATATCGGTCATGGAGAACATTCACACTTCGATCAACAATCCATATAGTATTCTATTTGAATGAGGCTCCCACCTCTAAATCAACCTCCTCAGGTTGAAAAACATGAGATGGGTCTGAGAAGTAGTGTCAAATCTGAGAAACATGGAAGGCATCATGCATAGCCCAATACCTTTGATGTAACTACAACCGATGGGTAACCAGACCGACTCTCTCTAACACCTCAAATGGTATGATGTACCTCGGTGAAATCTTACCCTACCTCCCAATCCTCCTGTGCCACAACCTTAGTGTGAGATGCAAGAAAACCTGATCTCTGACCTTGAACTCAAGAGATCATCTCCAACAATCATCATAAGACTTCTGTCGAGACTGTACAGTAGCCATCTTCTTCTAAATCAACTTTATTTTCTTTTTGGTCTCTTGGACAAGACGAGGTCCCATTATAGCTATCTCTCCTGCCTCCATCCAACATATGGGTGATCGGCATGGCCTACCGTACAAATCCACATCAGGTGCCATCTAAGTAGTTTCTTGAAAACTATTATTGTAGGAAAACTCCACAAGAGGTATATGTTTCTCCTAAGAACCTATAAAATCTAGGATGAATGCTCGAATCATGTCCTCAATCACCTGAATCATACGTTTGGACTGGCCATCTTTCTGGGGATGGTATGTTGTAATCAAAAGTACCTTTGTTCCCAAATCCTTTTGTAGCCTCTCACATACATGAGAATTAAAACGTGTGTCCCTGTCTGAAACAATATTGAGTGGAACTCCATGTAAATGTACAATCTCTCGGATGTACAGTCTTCCCAGCTCACCAACACTGAAGGTCTCTTTTATCAAAAAGAAGTGATAAACCTTCATGAGTCTGTCAATGAAAACCCATACTGCATCATTCCCTCGAGGCGACCTCGGTAAACCCATCATGAAGTCCATCGTGACATTGTTACATTTCCACTCGAGAATGGGTAATTGATGAAAAATCTCGGTTGTTCACTATTGCTCTGCCTTCACCTACTAGCAGGTGGAACACCTCATTAAAAAACTACCAACATCTCTCTTCATACCTGGCCACCAAAACTGACAGTGTAGATCACGATACATCTTAGTGATGCCAGGATAAACAACCCAAACTGAGGAGTGGAAGTCCTTCATCAGCTCCTTGTGTATGTCTACTGACATCCATACGCTCCCATGACAACACAAGATATCATCCTCGTCTATGTTCCATCCAAGAATAGGGCCCTCTCCTGACACACTTTCCCGAAGGACTAGGCCATCAGAATCTGATAGCTACCTCATTAGCACTCGGTCAAAAAGAGTAGAGGTAACAGCTACAAAAGAACGAAACGCCTGCCCCTATATGTCATGTGCCTCCAAAAGCATCTTAGAGAACATATCCATAAGCTTCCACTCACTGTTGGCCTCCTGAACTGCCTTTATCTAAGTCCTCATACTCAGCGCATCATCCAGAGCATTGCCTTTCCCATGGATGTAGGCAAGCTCAATGTCAAAGGACTAAAGGTACTCAACCCACCTTCACTGTCTCAAATTCAGATCACGCTGAGTGAAGATATACTTGAGACTTTTTTGGTAAGTGAAAACCACAAAATGCTCTCCCAGAAGATAATTTCTCCAACAGCGTAAGGCATAAACAAATGCAGCCAACTCGAGATCGTGCATCAGGTAATTCCTCTCATGTTGCCTCAACTGCCGAGACTCGTACGCAACAACTCTTTCCCACTGCATAAGCACAGCTCCCAAACTGATACCAGCAATGTTATAGAAAATAGTATGGCTCTTACCTAGCTTTGTAAATACGAGTATCAGTGTTTAATTCAACCTCCCTTTCATATCTTAAAATGATAACCCACAATAATCTGACCACAAGAACTTTTCAGCCTTCTTAGTTAGGCCTGTCAGTGGCGCTGCAAAGTCTGAAAAGTCATGTATGAAACATTTTTAGTATCCAGCCAGCCCTATAAAACTTGGTACCTCAAATACATTATTCGGATGCTCCCATTAAACTACTTCTATCACTTTCTCTAGGTCTACTGATACTCTTGTATCTGAGATAACATGACCCAAGAAGTGAATCTGGTCTATCCAAAAGTGGAATTTTTAGATTTTAGCATATTAATGATTCTCTCTAAGTGTACACAAAACAATCTCAAGATGGGTAGAATAGTCATGTTGAGTGTGATAGTACACCAAGATATCATCCACGAAGACCACCACGAAGGAATCCATGTATGTATAGAACACTTGGATCATCAGTTCCATGAAAATTGTTGGCGCGTTCATGAGACCGAACGGCATAACCACATACTCCGATATACCATACCAGCTCCGGAAGGATATAAGATCTATATCAGATGGTCTAATGCACAACGGATGGTAACAAGATCTCAAGTAAATCTTCGAGAACACCCAGGCTCCTCAAAGTTGATCAAAGAGATCATCAATCTTCGACAAGGGATATCAGTTCTTGACCGTAAACTAGAACAACTTCCGATAATCCACACAAAGTCTGAGGTTAATGTCTTCCTTCTTCACAAACCGGACAAGAAAACCCCAAGGAGAATTATGGGGTTGGATAAAACCCTTTGTCTACAACTCCTCCAACTGCTTCTTGAGCTCCTGTAACTCTGGTGTAGCCATCCTATAAGGAGGAATGGACACCGGTTCCGCTCCTGGAACAAGATCGATAGAAAATTCTACCTCTCATTCTGGAGGCAAACCTGAAAATTCCTCTAGAAAGAATACCCTGAAATGATCCATGACTAGAGGAAAGTCCAACTGTGAAGTCGCCTAGTCATCCAGATATAGACTAGAAATCTAGTTTGTAACTCCTCCCAACCCATGATGCTCGGGTCCCGCTTTTCTCGGATGGACAACCCATTCACCATTATAAAGAAACGATCTTCCCTCTAGTGATGTGAAACTCACCCTATGACGATAGAAATCAAAAAATTCTTAGAAGGGAGCTAACCAGTCCATTATGAGAATGAAATCATAGCCTGTCATCTCTAAGACATTGAGGTCCCAAAATAAGTGACACCTAGTAACCTCAAGAGGACACTTCTTGCATTGATGTACACCAGTCGTTCTTCTCTCCGATGGAGTGTCCAATATCAAGACATCAGTAGAAGAAAAGATACAGTGCTCAAGTCTCTCCACAATAGCAATAGATATAAAGATATGGGAAGCCCCTGTATCAAAAAGAGCAGAAGCTAAAACTGAGGAAACTAAGATCGTACCTCGAAATTTAGAGGTTCCGGTATCCTGCTCCTACTAGGTATGATCCACTATAAAAGTCTTAACAGCATTGCAGATCTATGACCCTGACTGACCAATCTGAGCTGATCCACCCTGTTGTCATTAAAAGCCTGGCGACTGGCTACCCTGGCCATGACCTCCACCTCAGCTTGAATAGCTGGAATAACTCTAGTTCCCAGACTGATGAGAAACTGGTGGCACTGCTCCTATACGAGGAGTCATAGAATAACCCCTGTCACCAGCTGCTAGTGAGAATATCTGACATGAATGCAGAAGACGAACCATCTTTCCACAATATCATCACTCCACTAGGTCTCTCGAGCAATGTGGCCTTGTATGCCTGCTCTTCCCACACTTGTAGAACACCACCTGGCTACCAGAAGAAGTGTCTCACCTCCTTGGATAACCGAGCGAATACCCCCTATGGTGCTTCCTGCTATCAGTAGGAGGGATACTAAATCTTGATGTCAAACTGCCCTAGATCACAACTCCATAATCCCTCAAATTTTGCTTCGTGATCAACGACTGGTTGACTATATAAGTGATGGAATTCGACCTGAATATGTTCACCTGTGATCGGATTTCGTGCCTCATACCATCCTCAAACTTATTTTCTAAGAATAACTCATCACCTCTTGGAATAGGTGTGAAGTACTGCAACTCAGTGAAGCAAGAAGAATACTCCATAACGGAAAGAGTACCCTGCTCCAGAATCATGAACTCTCAGGGTTGATTGACCCTCAAGGTTTCCAGATTGAAGTAATCATATAACGAATTCTAGAACTCACCCCAATCCATAACCCACTGGTATCCCGCCTATGATATCACATCCCACCATCTCTTGGCGGAGTCCCGAAGCATGTACATAGCGAGCTTGACCCTCCTCTCTTGAGGTGTCTCCAGATTCTCAAAGATGGAAAGCATGTATTCTAACCATGACTCTGGTTCCTAAGGTCCTCCTTCCCCGGTGAAAGTGGGAGGATGTTGCTACTGAAAGACCAGTGTCAACTCTACCATAGAAGGGGTAGGATGTGGTACTCCTCGGAAGGTCTGTAAGAACCTCATAAAGCCCTCTCAAAACTATGCATCAGTACCTGTGTCCAGAATGATGGCTGGTGCCAAGACTGCCACAACTGGAGGATCTTCTAGAAGTCTTTGATTAGCCATGTTCGGTTTCTGATCGTTTCCTTGTAACTGGTGTACAACCAGAGGACTTCTCAGTGGCATCAATCTGCAAGGTTAGGCACACACCTTAGATCAAGATTAACAGGGAATGAAACATAAAAGTGTGATAAGGGAACAAGAGAAATAAAGCATTCAAGTTTTTCAAAAACATGGATACACGGTGTGTATAATGACTACACGGCGTGTTCCCTTAAGCCTTCACATGGGCATGTACTTTTTCCAACCCAAGTCATGTAACACCCCATACACATGTTGTGTTGTGCTAAAACACAGTTTGTACTTGACTCCTCTTTCCCTACTCAAGTTCTTCTATATAGTTAAGCCACATGGTTCTCCTAGAATGAGACTACACAGCATGTTAGTTCTAGATATGACATTTACTAGAAAAACTTCACCAACCCATGTAGTTAGTCACATGGCTGGTTACACGGCTCACTCTATACAGCGTGTTTGTGCCAGACATGACATGTACTAAAAAGGTTTCACTAACCCGTGTTGTTTTTTATACGGCCGGATACCCGGTCTACACTACACATCTTGTTCAAACATGAAACGGCGTGTATAACTTAATATTTCATCAATCTGTGTCATTAGTCACACAGGTGGACACAAGGTCTACACAACATGGTGTGTACAACTGGTACACGGCGTGTTTCCCAAAAGATTTCTCAACCCCGTGTCTCTTTCCACACAGTTAGTGATAGAGTTAGAGACTACACGGCGTGTACATACATTACACGGCATGTACTCAAGAAAACTAGCTCCTTACCAAACAGAAGGACACATGGCATGTATTAATCATTACACATCGTGTATTCTAGGTTCTTCTAGAAAGTAAGCCTCGGAAAATACTCCAAAACCTATAAAAACACTGAAACGAACATTAAAGTGCCAAATTCCGAACTGTGAGGGCCTATACTCCCCATGAATCAAAGTCTGGCATCTCATACATGTCATAAACAAGGATAGAGGTGCAATGATCCACCAAATTCCTCTCCATGAGGGCCCATAACACCTCAAGAACCAAATTTTTTCATTCATTCAAACAAAAACTTACACAATTCAAAACACTATCAAAAGAAGGTATTTTATCAAGGAATCTATCACAACAGCATGCATATCTAACACAACATTTATCACAATAACATGAAATTACTAATGCACCCTAAATGGCATGGAAGGAATGAATGACATGTGATTTTTATCAAGTTCCTATATGATGCATGAGATGGAATACCCTCATCTCATCGGGTTGCAATAGAAATAAAACCTCAATAATGTCAACAATAACAGCACAAAACATGTGAATCACCCAAATGGTGAAATCAAATCAACTATAATAATTGTATACCCAGAAAAATTTCAATAACAAGGTAAATTGGCTTTTCCCTATTCACGGGTTACCTACTCCTGGGCACAAATTATTACTAAGTTCTTATTTCTTCCTATCCATGGCTATAGGGTCCAATAAGTTAATCAAGAAGAAAATAATTCCACTAATACAACTTTGTAATGTCCTGGTTCCGGAAGCTGCCCAGAGGCGCCCTGTACCCGGTTGGTCACATATACTCAAGAGCATTTCCCCTAACGCCAGAGGCTGCCGACTAGCAGTGAGGGCCTTGGGTGTAATAGTGGGGAAACTATTCCCTCATTGGCAGAGTAACACAGTGGAATAGAAATTGATAACAATAGAGAAATCAGTAATAATGGAATACAATAGTAAACAGAAGAAGATTAAAAGTAATAAGCAGTTGAAGAACATATATAATTATACATGATACATATGTCTAGGAAAGCAGCCAAACACATCACAATACTGAAATACAATACTAAACTAAAGTATGAAAGAAAATAGTAAACAACTCCTTAGCATCTCAAACCTCATCTTGGGCCCATGCTCTCTAGCTCCCAAAGCAGTCATGTACCTGAAGTAGAAGGGTGATTGCCATTATCTATACCTGCAACAATATAATCTGTTTGGGCCCAAAAGCATGACCCAAATAGAGAGTGAGACTAAATACCAGTAGGAAACCACCAAGAGATATGTACCTAACAATCAATGAATATATATGGCATGTAATAAGAAAAAGTAGCAATAAATCAGGAATTACCCAACAGTAAACATTCCTACAGTTTCAAATCATTCAAACATCACATATCAAGGAAGTAGATAATAAAAAACAGGTAACCCTATGGGATGTTCTCATAGCTTAATCCCATTTATTCCTACCTAGAAAACACAAGCAACCCTCTGCAAAGTACACACAGTCTAACCCCTATGGGTCAACTTTAGCATAGACTCTCTGAGGAAGCACTCACCATAAATTCCCCCTATATTCTCATATTGGTAACTAAAAGGCACTCTGAGGAAGCAGTTACATCTCATTTCCCCTGTAGCTTGTGTCAAAGAAATATAGACACTCTGAGGAAGCACTTATGTCAATTCCCCATATGGTCTCACATCGTAACAGTAAAAACAGACCCACTGGAGAAGCCCTCACGTATATTCTTCCTATGGTCTACTACTCTATGTTCTCACGGCCCTGTGTAAGTCAAAGGAGCACAGCAATACATGGCATCCAAAGTAAACCTCAATAACTACTTGGATAACAATCTATAGCATAACAACATTTCAGATGAAACACTCTATCCAAATAATACTAGGCATGGAAAACAAAGCAGAAACCTAACATGCGAAACTGGACCAAATGGTCAAAATAAGAAAACATGGGCCAAACCTCCATATCATGGAAAAATAAACCCTATTCACAACATATAACCTCTATCAAATCAACCATGGTATATCAGGAAAACATTATGGCTAAAAACATAAACATGCAATACCCCATTCTTGGGTATTGTGCACTTTTTCACATATAACTCAAAGACTAACAACAGAAATGCACAAACCACCATCCTCGGTGTAGTAAGATCATTATATGTGAACCTCCAGCCTTGAATCACCCAAGAATGCAAAAGATCTACAAAAATGATTAAAATTTTCAACCCATGATATCTCACAAGAGAGAAGGAATCAGAAGAAGGTGTTCAGGAAGAATAGAGAACACACTGATGTGATTTCAACGCAACCGATGGAGTTCGATTCAGAGAAAGGACACTCAATCAGAGGCTCAGTGAAGATATGCACAGTACGGATGTTCTCGGATGAACTAGGTTGAGAAGAGATGTGTTCTTTATATTAGATGTGACCCCGTAATGTTTAATGAAAAAAAAGTACATGGTGTGTACTCGCCTTATTTGGCCCCTTCATAAGGAGGTCTCTAGGTCACCACACACGGCTTTGTGCTCATCCATTACATGACCATCACACGGATACATGTGTAAAAAGAGTACAGAGAATGTACATTTAAATACACAGCCTATACTTCAAAAATTTTTAGAAACTCCTCTTTTCCTCAAAAACACCAAAAAAAGGGAAAACATATTGGAAAAGAAGATCTGGGTTCTTACATAAAATATGTTAACACAACACAAAATCATCTTTTTCTCTAAATGATGATTATTTACAATGAATTTTTCAATCATAAAGAATTTGAATCAACATCTATAGATCAAAAAATCCAAAAACTCATAACTATAATTTCCACATGTCTTAATACATTAACCAAAAATCAAAATGGTCATGATAATATAAGATAATTCCCCCAAAAAAATAATCCTTTATGTGTAAAAACAATTGTAATTGTCAAAATTCAACAATAATACCCATAGCTCAATAATGCTCATCCGGAAATAACTATACTTCATCAGAAAATTTGTATACTAAGATTGAAACTGAAAAATCATAAAGATTTTATTATATAGTCTTCCAAGTAACAACAATCACCCTTATTGTCTCATACCATAAAAATTAATTTCCTAAATCACATAATCTCTTTGAAATGATAACCATTTTCATAAATAACCAGAATCACCATAAGTCCACAACATAGTCATAATTGAAACCAAAATTCAATTCAACCATTATTCATTATAATATTCATTTTACCATAATCTTAGAGGATTCCCAAAAAAATGGAACATCTTTTAAAATAACATTAAACACTTAGACAAAAAAACATTTTCTAACACAAAGGTTATCTATTTGATAAAACATATGTCACTAAATAAAATTCATCTATTAGATTGTTTATTTAAAAAATGTCATGTTAACCAAGAATTAATGTAGGATATGTGGTAAGAAATTAATTGTTATCTCCCTACAGTTGTTGGTTCAAACCATCCTGCCTTACTAGACGTGATAGGTAATCACCCGACCTAAGTGTTTCTCTTTTTATAAAACTATATTAATATTATCCAAAAATGTGATAATAATCATCAAAAGTAACCTAAATATATTCAATATTAATGAATTTTTTATCTACAATGGTTGCCTCACATATTTTATTTTGTATTCCCAATAATATAAATACCCATAATTACATTAAATTCAAAGATCATATAATCCCTAACGGTTATCCTCACCTTTTAAAAAATTCCCTTAAATGAAAAGCCATTATAACATAATTATCTTTTCCAAACACACTACACCAATGAGTTGTGTTTCCAGACCCTTTTTTACCTAAATCTTGTTTCAATGGTCTCTACTAAACTTTCTTAGATACAAACAACAAATACCCCAACCCCAGTAGCATAGAGTCTGTGGTTACATTATTATATTGGAATAATATACAATTTCTTGCATCCCAAAGGACAGAATAGAAAAGGAGTACAGGTAAACTAGATTCATACATGAAATTTACTTGACATTTTAAAAAATGAAATACGCAAAGAATATCATTTATTCTTACCTTATTCCTTCTTTATATAAGCCTTCATATAATTCATAATATAATTATTGGATTCTTTGGGAAAGATTAACATAAGAAAGGGTGATATTAGGTGCTTAGTATGAATATGAAAAAATAGAAGATATCATAAACAAGAATAAACAGTGTTGTAATGGTATATAACTAAAATAAATTCCTCTAAACAAATAACATAAGCATATTATGGCTGTAATGACTGAATAATTCTATAAAAATAATCCCATGTTCTAGAAAATTTATCCATTGAAATTATACTAATTGAATAATCACATATAAATCAATAAAAAATATCATAATGATAGAATACATAACTATGGACACCTAAAACATATTTTCGAGTCATTATACAAATAATATAATACTATCAGGTTTTCCTTCTAAGAATCTAAAATTATTAATTATTTATACCCAAAATTTAATAAATGGGTAAGGCCTTAGCACAAAACTAATGTAGTTTGTCTCATGATTACCAACGATGCATCAAGGGGAAATAGAATGATTTTTCAATCACAAAATAAGTAAAATGAATTCTTTATTATGAAAGTGGTGAAACATAAAAAAAATAAACATTCTTAATAAAAAAAGTCATACAAAATGTGAATAATTTAACCATAAGCCATTAATGGTATTAAAAAAGAACATTCACAATCATCCTGATCACAAAAAAACAATAAAATATAGCAAATGATATCATAATAGATCAACCTCAATTAAGAATAGGACTAAATATAGGGTTTTTTCATATTTTTTGACACTCTAATAAAATCATTAAAAATTAATTGAGGAAAATATAATTTTTCACTTTGGAAATCACATATTTTCAAAACACTACACAATTATAAAATAAATCAAATCAATTTAAAATAATTAATAAAAATGAAAATTAAGCTTCAAAACAATAATGAATCATGAACGTGGTAAATTCCATTCATGTTTTATAATTTAAAAAAACATTGCTTCCATATTTTTTGTTGCCAATGTCATAAAGTACCTTGTTTGGAAAATAATGAAAAGATTCATTTCGAAAAAAAATTATAAGACTAGAATAATGGGTAAAAATAATTTAAAAATTAATAGGATAATATTTAAAACATTTTTTAAAACATTTTTAGAGAATATTTACATGGAAGAAAATATTCTATAGTGGAGAAATAAACATAGAAAATCCTTAATAATAATGAGAAGGTGAAATAAACCTTTACAACTTTGTAATCGGTTCAATGGAATTACCCATAAATTCAAATGAAAGAGTAAATAAAATTAAGATATTTATTTTCATTATATTATAATAAATGGGGTTTTATATACACCACAAAAAATAAATAAGTGATGATTAAGGCTTTTGTCCCACATAAATCAAAGTGAGATCAAACCACCATACCATATGCATCCTTTAGTGGAACAAGATTTAAGCTATTGTATGATGGTTTAAATCATTTTTTTACCATATATTGAAACCATATTCATATTTATTATATTATATATGATCTTATTATATTATTTTATCATCCTTTTGTTGATAATATTTCATTATTACCCTTGTTTCGGGTGTTAACAACTTCATTTTCCTATGCATGATTTATCATGATTGTCTCTATTATTTTGAACACAATATAGATAAAACATCTACCTAATTATATTAGTATTTTAAATAAAATATTTAATCATTAAATACATTTTTATATCCATTATTTAATGTGGGATATGGATAATGAATCATGTCATGTCATGTTGATGGTAGGTTGTATGTACGCACGAGCGAGGATATGATTCAATTAATGAGTGAAAGGATAACGAAGTGTGTGATATATTTATTTTTACAGAATCAGTATAATTCCATTTTTATTATATATATATAATTTTCACCATTATACCCATCCAAGTAAATTGGGGATGAAATATATATTACACCAGAACAGGGAGATGGTAAGACGTACATATGCACACACAGTGCTATCATTTTTTATAGGAAGTATAAAAGGTAGAATATAGTTGTCCCATATTATAATAACATATAATAATTTATATTAGACCGTAGTTATTAATTTATAATGGGAAAATCACATGAAGGGGAATTTGAATAATAAATAAACTTGGAAGAATCAGTAAAGACGTTTACCACTTCTTCAACATGATTCCTTTATAATATCCATTATGTAATCTAGGGTAGGACTTTTGGAAGGACCAGAACCTCTGGAAATTAAATAAGGATCACTAAAAGATAAATATATAGGGTTTATATATATATATATATATATATATATATATATATATATATATATCTAATTGGTGTGATTAAGTGAGGGAAGAGTTCCAATTTTATAATTGAGCTCAGGCACACTTTCAGAAATCCTTGAAATATTGAAATATAATAAGGATATTCTAGATAAAAAGACATAAAATGGATTATAATTGAATAAATTAATAAATTTTCTACCATATATTATCCCCTTTGTTATTATTTATCTTTTTTTTTTGTTTTTAAATAATTTAATGAAATATTATTTCAGTAAAATATCATTATTGTCAAATTTGATACCTTTCATTAAATTTGTCTTCAAATACATCCAAATAAAGTGGTATTTATAATATAATTATTTAAAACATATATAATATAACATATATATCTAATGAAAATTTAGACATGTTAACCCATCCTAACTATAACAAAATTAATACTTTTAAATTCAATTATATTACTTTTCTATTAATTAAATAGATATTTCTTTTCCTTTGAGAAGCATTTAAAGTTATTATATAAATTATAAATATATATATATAACGAAATTAAGTGAATTAATATCAAAATAGACATTTATTTTCGTTTATATCAAGATTTTTTCCCTTTTTGGACAAATAAAATATATTAAATATTGAGAGAGTGCAATTTTTGTAACAATCATTGATTTAAATAATATATAAGTATTTTTCATTGAAAAGTGTACATTAAACCACCTAAATTGTAAAATAATGAGATAACAGTAGAATAACATTCATCAAAAAAATTTAAGATATTTTTTCATATTCAAACCCTTATCATTTGGTTTAAACCATTATTTAATCCCTTTAACTCTTTCCCATACAACATTGATTTTTACACTTTGATGGTCAATATTGTTATATAAATTAAAAAATAACTACAAATGAATCATTTATGATATTTCAAACCTTATATGAATATGTTGGTAAAATTTTATATTCTCATAATTTTGAATAATTTAATAAAATAATATTTATTTTAATATAATATTAATTTTAATCTTGATAGTATTTATTACTTTGACTATTACAAAAATCAATAATACAAGATATCATATAAAAACTCATTTTCAAAATCTCTAAAATGTATTTTTTATCTATAAAACTCATAGATTACTTTAAATATGTCAAGTAATATTTATTTTAAAATTTTAAATATCAGTTATTGGATATATTTTTTAATCAAACAAATATTGTATCATCATTGTGTGAGACTTTAAGTTATTTATTTACTTCCTAAATATAAAAAAACTATAATTATTAAAATAAAAATTTTAGATTTCAAAATAATATTTATATTCAAATATATCCACTAGGAAACCACATATTAAATTATTTAATTTTTTAATCACAAAAGTCTGACATCTTTGAATTTTCTTTAAAATAAAATAATATAAAAATATGAAAGTCATCAAAGTGGATCCAATAACTTATAAAATCATCTAAAATATTATTTTGGTTGAAATTCACTCATATGATACAATTCGGATAAGAGTTATAATAATTTTCTAATGTATATGATATTATTACTACCATTAATTACCTAATTCACGCTCAACCATCTTAATTAAAATCAATAATGTTACTATTCATATTATCTATAAATAAAATTTAAATAATTAATTAATTAGTAAATATTGATTCAAAATATGGAATCCATTTTTTAAAATTCTAAACATGTAATTGGCTAGTATTATTTTAAAACAAATCCCGTAAATGGGGTGAGAAAACTAGTTTTTAAAGTGAAAACATGAAAAGGGTTTAAATGTTTTTATATCCAAATTAATGTTAAATTGATTCCAATGAAAAAAATGGGATTAAAATATATTTTATATATCTAATTTGACTTAAAAAAATAATATTATTTAGCAGTATTAATTATTTAGATGAAAAATTAGTTTTCAACTAAATTCTACTGTTTTTTGATGCACATCAAAACATGAAACTTATCAAAAAAATATCAAAAATTAAACCAATGTAAATTTTTATATTAAGATTTATAATAATAAGTCTATTTCATTATATAAAATTAATAAAATTTTCATAAGTTTGTTTTAAAATAAGACTTCTATTAAAAAGTGGTAGAACTGACTTTAGAAAAATATAACTTTTTATGCTACAAATTCATTTTATTCTCATGTTATGCCTATCAAATATATTTGATCAATGTCAAAAAAAATTAATATATATAAGTTTAATAATTTTTTCTATTATTCATTATCACTAATTTAATGTAAAGGTTATTATAGCATTTCATTGTATGGTTGATCTGGTTGTTGTGTCCAACGTAACCAATCGAATAGATTATATTTAAAAAGAGAGGTAACATAAAATCTTGGGATATTACATAGGCTCTTAAAAATAAAGGTTCACTTTGTAGAAATGGGTTTTAATATTTAGCCTTTTATATATCTAATTTTTAGGGTGTTACACTCTAAACCCTTTTAATGAACAATTCAATTGTTTTGACCCAAATCCTCAAACCCAGGTAGTTCCACTACAATTCTGGCTAGGTATTTGATATAATAACATTTTTCCTCACCTAACCATCCATGATCCATGATCTTGGTCAACTAAACCCATATTTATCCTATAATATCATGGTTTCATTTTAATCGCACCATAGACTATTACCCAGTGATGTTATATATCAGACTGATGATTATCTCAATAGGTCAACCCATGTTCTTTTAGTGAGCTTTACCCTTACTCGTAGACACCCTGGGAAACTTCCTATGAGGTTTCCCATCCTAATACCTACTCCATTCTAATAAATCTTAACTGTGGAGTTCTAATTAGGTTGGCTCCCCAAATGATAGATGCACCTTATTTAAATTTCTAGTAACATTTATCCTTTTTAGTCTCAATTTTATGGGGGTTGTTACCATAAACTATGATGAACCTAGCCAAATACACCCTCAAGATGGTACCCGACCCAAATTTCCACATAGACAAGTCAGATCATTCTATAATTCCATTTCATTTTTTGAATTTTTTATCATAATAAGAGAAAATATGTCCACCCAACATATTTTAAAGATGAAACCACGTACCTCAATCTTGGGTCATTGATGCCTGAAATAGGATCCACTAAGAAGAAAGAACTCAATTACAGTGACAGAGGCTCTAGAATAAATCCACACATATTATGATAAATTAAATTATGTAAATGTTCCATCCAAGAGTATAGATCACATCATAACTCGTGATACTCGCACGCCTCATCACAGTCAATAGAAGTGTTAGCCTCTGAAGGAAGATCGCGTTGAAGATCTAGAAATAAATAAGATAAGAATAATAAAAAATCATGGGATCTTGAAATATAGTGAAATGATGCTTCCACTATCAATATATATGAATAAAAAAATGGTATTATTAACCTAAGAGATACATCACCACAACCCTTAATATTGATCATCCAAAAAACAAAATATAGAAGGGGTTGAGGTCTCTCAAATATTCCCTAGGAGCCTTATGGTTGTGTGAAAAAAAAAATCCAGAAGTCAATTGAAATATGAATCAGCTATAAAGCACACTAAAATACAAAAATTATGATATTTACATGGTGTGTAATCCCATTACATGTCCCCTAATCCCTAAAATACAAAAAAACAATAAAGACGTCACCTTTTAAGAAGACCTATTTTTTACCAATACATGGCATAAGATAAGTACATTATATGTAATCCTTTCATGTTGTGTACCGAACTCAGAAATTTGACCATGCATCCATTGGTTGATGTATAAACACATTACATGATGTTTATATCGATTAAAGCTACGAAAAGTCTATTTTAAGACTAAAAATCCAAATTACCTTTAGTGTTCAATGATTTTGGAGAGAACCCACAAACCCTTAGACATATTTATATCCAGACTCCATTAATTAATAAAATCATCCATAAAAATTAGTTCATTTTTGCCAATAAATGTTTTCCATCCTCATATGTCCCAAGACACACCTAAACATAAAGTAAAATGAATTAGGATATTTGAAATACCTTAGAGATATCAAGGATCCAACATTCATTATTTTCCAATATGATGATGACCTAATCGAGGAGTAACATTCACAAATACCAGTTCACCTTCAGAAAACTCAAAAGGAAAATGTCATTGATCCACATAATATTTTGAAAAACTCTACAATGTAACCAAACATCGATGTACATCCTGAATCCTCACTAACATATACTCAATAAGACTTGGTCACACCAAAGATTCTTTACTCATGTCTTCCCAACAAATTGGTTACCTACATGGGTTCCGTAGAGATCCTCTATGGGATCCATTATAAATGATGAAAGATAAATATTGTTATAAGAAAGGTCAACAATTACTATATAGATATCCCAAGATCAAGTAAAATCCAAGATAGAATCATAAAAAATATCCTCTAGGATCTGAAAAGCACGTACCATATGGTCTTATATCTTTAGATGGTATGCTATACTCAACCTAAGCTATTTCCTCATTGTCTCTAAGAGAAACCTCCAAAACCTTGAATTAAACCTAGGATCCCGGTATGAAAAAATGGAAGAAATAACCTAATTTAACCTCATGATATTCTACACATATTTCTTTCCCTGATCATTAACTTTTTTGGTATCCCTAACTAGATTTCAATGTAATGACTTTTTTAATCGATTAGTCTCCACCAATATAGAATTTCCCCCTTGAGAACCATGTGGTAGTATTGAAAAAATTTCCGTAGATTCCTTATCTCATTACCAAACTATCACTAGAAGAGGATGGATAAAACCAAAAGTTTTTAGATTTTCTACCTTTAACTATTTCTAGGTGTAACCATGGGAAACATAATAATAAATGTCATGCATCATACCCAGACACTATAATCATCATATCATGTCATAATAAATCTTTATTGTTACCAAGTGAACAACACATAATAAACTATTACAATTGAAAAAAATATAGATCCTCAGTAAAGTTGCACAACAAAACAATCCCTAAAATAGAGAATACCATCTAAAGATTCAGAAAAACTACAAATAGTCTCCCCATCATAAATGGCCAGCTCAATTCCTCTTAAATCTTCATTTTATTACTCAATCTAAAAAATAGACCCATAGAATGATTATGACAACTAAACACTAGTCAGAACCATACAAGAAAAATCCCTTTGAGAATCTAGATAAAAATGAGCAAATTTTCCCATAAGGTTCCACTCTTCCTTCAATTCTAGAATAGCCTTTGATGGTAATTCCCTACTAAGAGAATCTGTTAAAAATTTATCTTCTCCACGGTGTATTTGATATCAAATTAAAATGATTGAAGGCATTCCACCAACCATCTCTATCAGATATTCATGTATTTCTGAGAAAAGATACAACTAACTCTCTTATGATTTGAAGAAGTCGTGATCTTCACCCAAAAAAATAAAGTTCCATCAATACATAAGCATAGTCATATCTGTGGAAACCATTAAATCATGAGTGGCCAATTATTCTCATGTGTTCAATGATAAATATCGTCGTATACCACTGTATGGTCATCCATCGCAATCACACAACCCAAACTAGCACTAGAATCATAATAAAAACACACATACCTCAAAATGAGCTTAGGTAAGATCGAAATAGAAGATAATGCCTGAATTCATTTCTCCTCATTGAAAGAACACTGACACATTGAATCCCATATTAATATCAACCCTTTTCTAGTTAGTCCAATAAAAGGTGATTCCTAATTTTTTAAATCGTTGATGAACCATAAATAATTTGAAGCATGGTCAAGGACACATCGAATGTCAATGTCATTCCATAGATATTTTTTAGAAAAAATAGTCATCACCTTCTTAGGATGAACTGGTAAGTCGTGTTCAAAAATCAAGTTATCGATGATAATCAATTCTTGTATATAGAAAATACATTTCAAAATCCTTCTATATAAACTGGGAAACCATAGGAAATCCTGAACCAAGCACAAATAGTTCTCTTTATCATGCTCAGATCTCCAATAAACCAAAATATAATCCACTAAAACTACCACAAAATCATCATTATACTAATGGAATATATAATTTATAAAATCCATAAAAACATAGAGAGTGTTAGTTAGAGAAAATGGTCTCACAAGTTATTTATAATGAACATGTATGATCCTAAAAGTTGTCTTCTACATATCAGACTCTCTAACACTAAATTGAGGATATCCTAATAGAATATCAATCTCAAAAAACCACTTTTCCCAATTTAATTGATCAAAAAATCACCCAAATGATGGAAAGGATACTTGTTCTTAGATATTACATAGTTCCAATTATGATAAAATACATATAATTGGATTGAACCATCTTCCTTCTTCGAAAAGAGACCTAGGGCTTCCTTAGGAGGGATAATTGGGAGAAAACCACTTATATAATAGATTTTCTAATTCAATCTTGATCTATTTTACCTCCACTAGTTTTATATGATAATAAGGTATCAAAACTGGATAGGTACATGGAACTAGGCCTTTCGTGAACTATACATCCCACCTTGAAAGAATTCCAGAGAAATAATCTAAAAAAACATCATGAAAATCCCAAAAAACTAGTGAGAAGATCTACAATAGAAGAATCATCATCTGGTTGAACCGCTATGGAAGAAAATAAACATATGAGGTTTGGGTAGGAAGGTCCTACGTGAATTGACCTTGAATAATATGCTCCATGAAACACCTGTTAATTTCCATCTGTCACATGAATTGAGACATTCCAATTATAAAAATTAACCTTAGAATAGTAAGAAATCATCTAATATTTATTGATAAGGATGTAAAAAAATCTAGATCATGATCAAGAAAATATCAGAATAACTCTACATCAGTTATCGATAGTTCGCAACAAGGAAACTGAAACACCTAGTATTTCTTATTCCGATATGGTTTCTCAAACTCTATAACAAAGTAAATGAGCTCTATATTATTTTTAAGAATATCATCTATTTTTAATGATAAAACCATGTGGGAAGAATGAGTTTCATATAAAGAAATTGTTACTAAATATTCTATAAATCCGGTACATCTCACTATCTCTGGACTCAGATCTATGTCAATTGGAAACTCGTGTACTGTGTGAAGGTGATTCAACCCCAAGGAATGTGGATAGTTCCTTTTTTTATGTATTTGACATCAACATAGTGGCCTTTTTATTTAATGATCCCTCACCATAATAGGGTGTATTAATATCCTAGAAGAAATTATTTTTATGACCATAATGACCACAACTGTAACACATTTTGTTAGGTGTGTGAAAAGAAAGATGGGTCTGTCAAACCTTTCACGCTAATAGAAAGTCAAAGTCACACAACTAGCTATAACTGAGGGTGTATATGAGGCCTTCCACTGAGAACCACGTAAACCACTTTTGTGATGATACTTCCACTTTTTCTTTTCTCTATTATAAAATATTATATATTCTAATGTGTGTAAGATATTGAGAATAATAACCAACCATTCATTCCATATTCGTCTCTTCAATAATTTCTCTATCTATGTCTCCATATAGTTTCAAATCTTATGCATAAATAAAATTCATCTAATATTTTTTCATAACCCCTATGGATATATCTGAACATTTATCTGGACATTATCTTCTAATTACTAAGAAAAAGAAACCAAATCAGCAAAACTATTGGCGTTCGCTAACACAAAATGATCCAACTACTATGAAGAGAAGAACTACAGAGAATTTATCATAATTAGTGTACTATGGAAACTATTATAGAAGGAAGATAGTCTTTAAACCCTTCCATTCTAAGACCACATGTTTGTATGCATGTATAAAAGAATCCCACCATCCCTTGTTGGGACCCTCTTTTCAAAATTCCACACACATCTCCTTGATACTATCAGGTGTATCAAGTAAGTTGAGGATCTGAAAAATCATGTCCATCCAGTCCTCTTCCTATTGAGGTTAATTATGACCTTTAAATTAAGGTGTTTTAACATACATGAAGTCCCGTGACTGATCCCTTTGTCCTCCATCCCTTGGAGGTACCTCCATAACTTTGTTCTAGACTTTTGGTACATGCTGGTCAACAACATGCACTTCCCACATGATTTTCTCAATAATATTCTATTATATTAGTATATTTCCTTGGGTAGAATCCATTTATCCCTTATAAGGATCATTTTGAAGAAGTATCATAGGCATAATTTTGTACATCAAAATAGAAGAAATGATCAAACAACAAAATAATATCAAGTCATAATAGAAAACCATATACAAATAATTTAGATTAAGAACAAGAAATCAAATCAGGAGACACAAATCCTAATATGTTATGGTATCTTTATTCTCTTAATATAAATAGCTATCAAGACACACACTAAAGCCTAGCACTCAAGTCCAGAAAAAACAAATCTTCAGTATACTAGACCTTTTTAGACAAGGAAAATTGAGGAAATAACACATATGATACCAAACTAGGATAACCCCCAACCAATTACCCTCTCAAAATGGTACCTAACCTGAATTTTAATATAAAAAATAAAACTATTATATCATTCTATTTCATTTATAAGACAATTTATTAGATATAGAGTAATGAATTTTACTACCCTAAGTAGATGATGGAACCACCTACTTCAAACTCAGATCATAAATGCTTGAAATGAGGTCCACTAATAAGGAAGAGCTAAATGATGATGATATAGTCCCTATAATAAATACATGCATCTCTAAATCACTATATATTAGAAAAATTGTTGGAAAAGAAGATATATAACTTCATTACTCATGAAACAAACACACTACATCACAGTCAAAACAAGGGTTTGACTCCAGATGAAGATCACAAAACAGATCTTGATTGAAACAATAGAAAAATCCACATTGATCAATGTATCTTGAAACATAGAATATCAGTGCTGCCATGATCAAAGTCAATAAAGAAACATAAGGAATTCTTACTTTTAGTGACTAAATACCCCAGCCATGAAGACCAATCTTCAAATAAAGAAATTTGGACGGAGCGGAAGTCTCCAAAATATCCCATGGGAGCCCTTATATTGAGGTACAAAATTTTTCGGCCGAATAAAAAAATAACCAGTCATGTAGTTCCCTAAAAACAACAACATGACATATTTAAATGGTGTGTAATCCCATTATATGTAAAGTAATCCATGAAAAATGAAAATGTTGAGAATCATGTATCCTTTTTCCAAAAACATAAATTTTATGAATGCAAAGAGTGAATCCAATCCATAACATGTAATTATTTCATGATGTGTAATAGACTCATGGAATCAACCCTACATCCATTACACGATATGTAGAAAACTCCAAACCACATTAAGTGTTCTTTAAACTCATAAAGAACCCACAAACACTTTAAAATATTTTCTTTGACTCCATTAATAAAAAATAACTTAAATCCTAGAATTTTAATTAATTTTTCCGAGAAAATTATTTCCATACATGAGAGTCCCAAGATGAGGCCAAAAAAGAGTGAAATTAATTAAGATATGGGAGATACCTAAAATATTTTAGTGAGATGTTGAAAAACAATTCCACGCTAATAATAAAATTGATTCTCGTCATCTTGATGATGAAGATGTCACATAATAAATGTTAACAACCTATGCCAAGGGGGAATTAGTTTCACTACTGTATACTATTTAATAAAATTACAAGTGAAGTTTCCAATTTCATCACACCAAAGAAGAACTAAAACACCAGCCTAAGGATTTTCATGATTTCCATAGAGAGAAAGTATTGTGAACCACCTGTATCAAAAATATCATATGCTAATGTAGAGGGAAGAATGATTGTAACTCTAAGTGTAGATGGTCTAACACCCTTCTCCCTGTGCATAAGATTTACTAAATATTTATGTCAAGATCTAAAACCCAAGGATTAAAACTAAATCCCCTATGTAATTTTCATACTATCTCCGTATATTTGAAACTTGGCTACCTCGGCCTTGAAAACCTCCTTTGAATGAATGGTTTGTAGTACACCAACTACCTACCTTGAAAGGTTCTAATTATCCTTCTCCAAAAGGAATAGCTGATAAATATTATATCCAACAATTCACAAATGGGATGGTCCTTCAAAAACACTAATGATTCCCCAACCTACTGTAGCTTGGGAATTCGACAGGGTCTCTGGGATGCTAAGCCTTCTTATTACAAGGTTTTCCACACTAGTAAAAATCCATGTAACTATAAGTGGGTGTCGTTTGGCCTTCCCTGCTACCATGTGCAGTCTCAAAGAGAAATTTCTAGATGTTATTAGATCAACATCAATATCTTAGGTATGGACCACCCTATCCCACACTATCATTTTCCCTTAGGCAAAACTCAATAATTAAGGAATTCTTTATTATTTATGAAAACATGGTCAACCAAAATACATTTACTTGAGATCATATGGTGTATAAAATACCTTCCTTAAAACAAATCACTATCTCTAATGTGTCATCGAAAAGACTAAATGTAAAATACTGGAGCACTATAAACTGAGAATAATATTCCATCACTGAATTTTTCCCTTATATAGATGTATAAAATTTCTATTTCTCTCTAATATTAGTGTCTAAGGAAATAAAAAGTCATATAACATTTTTGGAATACTATATGAATCCATAACCTGATGATGATTTTCTAGGGTAATATCATCCCACCATCTCTTGAGAGAATCTTCAATAATATATGTTTTGAGATTCACTCTCCAATCTGAAGTGTCTCAAGGTGCTCGATGACAGTTATCATAGCCCCTAGCCATGACTTTGAAGCCTAAACACCCCATACATCAAAAACATCAGTGGATTCAACTATTTGAATTTTTAAATCAATGGTTCTATAATAGGGGTAGGTCAGATGGATCCCTATAAAGAATTCCTTAGATGTATAAATTCATCTTGAAAATGGGAATCATCTCCCAAGATAGGTATAACATGAGGCGTCACTGGTGATACTACTTGAGGTAACACTGGTGGATCATGGTCCACCACCTCTAGAGTATAGAAATCATCACCCTCCTAGAACATGACTCCATTACATCATGGTGGAATATATCTACAACTTCTAAGAACACACATCAGATAGAATTTTTTAATAGAATAATATATTGGTATTGAAACATAACTGGTTAAAGTCTCTTATATATACAAGACACACCCCTTTTCCTACTTCTAAATCCATGTCTGATAGATGTTCATATAATAAAAATCTCAAGAAGCATTGTATACTACCCACTACATAGTTTATTCCAAGTTCATGTTCTATAATAGGTGTTTATGGTCTTTGTATACATTATGCCAATAGGAAATTATAGTGTAAAAACAATCTAAATTTGAATTGGAATCTCAATTTATCAATTACCATTTCATTTTAGAATTTAAATTAATTTATGTTCTTACTTATTTGTATAGAAATTGTTTTAAATGGTTGAATTATATTGATCAAAATTTACCATTTATAAAGGCACGTACTCTTTAAAAATTAAAACATGGTTTTCATTTATCCTCAACCACAAACAAATTATCATCCTTGAGAATGATGGTCCATGAATCAACATTCCATAATTGACTGGATAAGGTGTCAATATCAAACTATATAAGAAAGCATGGTTATTTTTATGTAGGAACAGTAAGTAACCAATTATGTTTCTCATTCTCATGCATGAAATGTTATCACAATTACATATATATACACCATGGAACTTGTAATAATAACACGAAATACTCGTAATTAGATACTTTATTATCACATGGAATAATGAATCAAATGGGAAACATTACATGCCTACAATTATTCAAAAGTTAACACTTCCTTTCTATATGGTACAAGGGTAAAAATGGAATCCTCAATCCTAAAAACAACCATCACAGAACATGTTCATCACCCAATAGTGAAATCAAAGAACTATAATATGTGAAATCCAGAATTGCAACTATCATCCCTTGAAAATTAGATTTTCCTTATACATGGGTTAGCTACCACAAATAATAGTCTTTTAAAAAAATTCATGTCATAGTCCCCTTTATACCATCCCAAAATAATAATTTGAAGAAAAGTGACATCTAACATCAATTTGTAATGTCTTAGACCCAGTTCACTCATATATAAATGAAATTGGTTGGTCACTTGGCCTCAATCATGCTTAACTGTACAGCAGATGTTTCCAACTAGTGGAGAGGGTCCATGGTTGTACACTGAAGATACTATACCCTCATAATTAGAGTGACACAATAATGTAATAAATGGATTAATGTAGAAAAAATAATATCATCTAAGAGCATGTGATAAATCATCCAGATAAAATATAAATCCATAAATATCAATATTGAGTACAATATACCTAATGATGTAATTTCATGTCTCTAAAAATTAAATAAGAGGAAAACATGGTAGTTGAAACACAAACATATTGGTATATCAAAAGAAGAAAAAGACCAAAAGTATATCTCCATAAAGTATCATGAGAAATAACTCGGTCATGTGCACCGTTACTCCTATGCTACAATCAATCTTGCATCAACAACATGACACATTCCCCTATACCAATCTGCATCTATGAATTTTTTATGAGTACTAATGGATGGCCCAAATAGTGTGTTAGATGTACTCAGCAAGCCACCACCGAGAGAGTATAGAGATATCTATCGAGTTCCAATAATATGAACAATGTGCATATATAATAATGGTAAATAATTAATGTAAACTGTAAATGATCGGATTTGCTTCATGAAGGACACCAGGATAAAACTACCTACTTTGGACTATCCCAGGAAACCTATAAACAAATATCACCCTAAACATATACATATATGTCTATATTAATGTATGTATATATATTTGTTATATATGTGATGATGTTTATGTCAATATATTAAAATATATTGGGGTATCCAGGAGTTGAGGAGTTACTTAGGCATCCATGTCTTGTCACTGGAGCCTCATAATGTAGTAGGGATTCCATATCAGAGTATTATATGTCATAAGGGTCACCATGCCCAAGTAACACAAGTATCTTAGACAACACTCTTGAGTATCACAAGTATATATGATTCCATCCTTTATATGGGATGTCATACCTGAGTATCACAAGTATATGTGACTCCATGCCATATTATGACATGTATATAAGATGCCATGACCAAGTATCATATTGTAAGGTATTCCATGCCTGATTAATGCAAGTAAAAAAAGTTAACCGGGCTTTATAATGTAATAATGTTTCACATAAATAAGGTTGTAACTATTTTTTGTAATATCATAGGACGTGGTCATACCTTTCACTTTTTATTTAATTAATTATAGTTATTATATATAGGATTGAAGAAAAAATCACATAAAAGATCAGTTGATCACATAATCATTTATAATATCAAGGAAAAATTTCATAGGCACACCTCAAGGGGTTTAATTAGTCGATGGGGACCTATTCCAGCATGAATAAGGTGGAACATGGCATTTTCTATCAAGGATAACAAATAAAACAAGGGATAAGTATATTTTTATAGAAACACATGGATGATCCAGTGTGTAGAAGCAGAATTCATAATATAAAGAAAAATTACTTGAGGTATAATTACTAGACCACCTACCTTATGACTGTAGAAGACTACTCATCTAGTATCAGCTTCTGGTTGAACCTAGAATGAGAGGAAACAATAAAAACAATGGAAATAAAAAAAAATTCATACCGACATGCTTCCAACATGATAAATCATGGTCCAATTGGAGTTCAAATGAAGTAGTTACCTCAAAGAGTAGGTTGAGACCAAAGAAGAGCTCCACAAAACATGAGGTGTTGTATAGAGGAGGAGATTCTTAAAATAAGGGTTATGCCCCATTTAAAAACAATGATATATTCATGATGTGAATATTTTTCATGTCATGTAAATCAGGGCCCCCCTAGGAAAACCAAATGAACGTTGTGAATGGGGTCTCACCTAACCAATTCACGTTTTGAATTGAATTCATTTCATGAGTTTAATTCAGTTTATAAACCAAATTCATGTTTTGATTTTGGTCATGTAGCCAACTCTAGCCTTCTACTTTGTTATTCTAAAAAATCATATATATGGATAAAAGGAATGACAAGACTATAGAATCAAAAATATAAACTTATAAATGATTTAACAAAAAAGTTAATGATCTATACCTAATAGAAAAATCCATGTTTTTGGAATGCACAACACACCCAAAATCTAGAAATTTCATGGAACCACTACCTTAAAGGATAAGAAAATAGTATATACTAAAAAAATAAAAAAAATGAGATAACTTGGGATAGGGTGTTAAAATTGTCCCCACTATAACACGTTCTACACCTATAAATATCAATAGAATACATTGATCAATAATGGGAATAAGATTCAGTGGAATCATTGAGGGCTCATCTCATGGAACTAAGAAATAAATGATCATTGAATAAAACACCCTAAATCCACTCATCAAAAACTAGTAAAATGCCCAAATAACCACATCCATTTCACATGAGAATATATACATAACATTGATGGATTTTGAAGTATTTAAGACCCAAGTGATAACAATTTAGGATGAGGAAATAGAGAATTGTTAATTTCATAGGACACAATCTCAAAAAACCAAGGAACTACCTGACCTAATAACTCATACAAAAAGAGAAAATATGGAGACTTACACATTTCCCAAATATGATGACACATTTAGATCCAATATTCTCTATATAGGGGGATAGGTTAGGTTAATACAACCAAATTATTCCATCAATTCTTAAGAAAAAAGCACACACATGTGATTAAAGGGATTAGAATTTCAAGTGACACTTATCTGAACATCACTCACCCCATTTTATGAAAGACACCATTTCATTGAAAATTATTCACATATGGTTTTCTACATTCCATATTAATGACTGTCATGAACCTAAAACATTTAAAATTTAAAATATCTCTGACATCCATCAAGATAAAGAATTCTAATATAGGGTCCTATTGAAAAAATTCATCAAAGACTCAAGATATTCACACATTTCTTACAGATTTCAATTCATTATTAATGAAAAAATACTCAATTACACTTCAAAAAAATATAAAATATTAAATATAGAAATGACTTAATAAATATATACATCAACAATGAGTTCATTTGGTTGAACCTAATAATCTTTTGAGAGAGGTTATTTGGTTCACCCCACTAAAATGAAACTCCTATAAAAACCATATTATTTTAACTAGACAACCATAATTACAGAATGTATAATGAGTATCCTGAAATACATACTTTTTATCTATTACCATTCCATATTAGAACATGAAGATATTCCCATAATAAGCTGATGTGAAGAAGTATTAATACCTATTTATATTGCTACTCAACTATCTAGGATTTTATTTGATCCCATGAACAACACTAGAGGTTCTTCGATTTCATGTGAGAATAGGGAACACATCAATTTCATTATTTCTCCCATCCATGTCAACCTCCAATATAATGACATTATTTTTCATCAACAAATAATTGTTACATATTAGGGAAGAAACTTCTAAAAGATTATCTAATGAAATATCTATTTCATAATATAGAGCCTTCAATGATTCTTCCATAGATAGATCATAATGGTATGGAGGCACCATAGTGAAACAATGTGAATATTCCAATACCGATCTATCACCATAATGGAGGAAATTAAACTCTATATGAGTTAATATTTTAATTTATTTTAGGAGTTATAATAAATTGACAGGTTTTTGAAGAATTCTCATTAATGGTTTATATATGGTTTCTTCTGAATAAAGTACTAACACTACTTCCTTCCTGGACCCTCTAGTATAAAGGTAACAAACATGATCATATAAAACATAAAGATTTCCATCTTGAGGAAGATCTTCTCATCACTCTAAATTTATTCCTATTATTTTTTAGAACATGGAAATCAATGGAAATGCAGAATCTTAAAATCATAGAACTCTCAAATGATGATATGATACTGGGATGAAATAGGAAGATGGATAGGCTTTATGATACAATTAAATAAACTAATAAACTGAGAAGAAATTTGATCAACCAAATGGAATATCAATGGTGAAACACCCATGGATCATTATTAAAGTTCCATTTTACATGGTGTAGGGAAAATCTAAAATTAATAATCATAGAACATAATTAAAAAAATCCTTGGATCTCAATTCCTTAAAAATCAATATAAATTATTATGATAATCTCAAAAACACTTTAAATTAATCCTAATATGATAAAACCCAAGGAATTAAATATAAAAAATAAATTGAATCCAAGTATGGCAATGGAATGTCACCCATCGATTCAAAAGTCAAAATAAAAAACCCTCTTGAATGAGATTTAATTATTTAGTTCGTCACATAGAAACACCTTTCTATTTTTAATGAAACATTTTTTAGGGTTTAAATATTTAAAAATGTCACAAAAAAATATTAAAGAGTATTAAATATTAAAATAATCCAAATCTAATGTTTTATAACCCTATATAAAACATGGAAAATATTTAACATCACATTCCATTCAATATCAAGGAAATATTTCATAATTTTTTTTCAAATTCAAAACATATTTGAAAAAACATTAACCTCTTATAAAACAATTATCAAGGTTATAAAATCAAATTACTAGTTAATTAAATACAAATAACATAAATATATTGTATAAAACATCTTAAAAAATATCAATATAAATCAAAACATAGTGCAAAAAAATCAAATTTCTCAAGGAATCTAAAATTTCTAAATAAAAATAATTGCTCTCGGTTTGTCCTCAATATCTAGAAAACCATACCCCAACCGAGATATGTTCGAATTTAGGAATCCTAGACATAGATATATGACCTATGCATGGTTTGATAAACCATAAATATTACTTATGAACTCTATTATTTCTTACCTATATGAATATAATCATGTTTTTGTTGAAATGTAAGTCAAAAAATTTGAATAAAAACTAAAAACATTCAAGTAAAGACTAAAAATATAAGAACCACTCATGAATAATTTCTTGAATTATAGGCATAAACATATAATACTACCCTTTTAAATCATGTTTCATCATTAGAAGGTTGCAATTAGACACTGACCCGAGATATTAATTTCGAGTTTTATAGACATAATATCTAGTACACTGAATACCCCAAATAACAAGGGTGACTCTAATACCTATTATATCCAAGGAACATCATTTGGAAACCATTTTATAATGAACCAACATGGACCATCCTTATGCAAAAATCTGAGCCCACCCATGGAAGGACATGAGGTGTGTTCTCTCTAATAATTGAGATCCTACTATAGTCGATTAACAGCATATCCTAGACTATAACATAATGCACACTATAAATATCCTTCATTCATCAATATATTTAAAATCTCAATTTTTTTATTATAGAATTTTATTTTATCAAATTAAATTTTTTTTCAATTTTTTATAAATATATTTGACTAAGATGATGTTTTGGAATTTTTTCCAAAAGATAGATTTTTATGTGGATAGAGAAAATGTACCTATTCTGATAGAACTATCTATTTTACGACATTATCATAATAAATAATGAATTAAATTTTTTAAAATATTTATTACATTCTATATATATTTTTATGAATAAAAATAAATGAATTAAAACTAGTATTTTTTATTTATAAAAATGATGTTTATTATTTTGAAACATAAGTAATATTTTCATAATAAAAAGTTTTTTTATATTTCTAAATTTAAAATAATTTTCTTCACTTCTAGGAATAAAATTTATCAAGATTTCATTCACATTTTAAATCAATATTTCAATTTTATGTAATTTGATCAATTTCATTTTTATTCCTAAAAAATATTATGAGGATAAATGTTAATTATTGTGATCAGGGTAATATTATTTTTCTCAATGAATTGATTTACTAATATTTCTTTAATTTTATACAGTCAAATAAAATAATATTTTTCAAATAATTTTTATATTATATTTAAAAACCTATATATAAATATATTAACACTCATAATTTTTTTAATTAGTACTATATGTGATTTTGAATAATAAATTTTAAAATCATCATCTTTCTAAAAAAGGTTTCTATATATTATATTTTTTATTTTAAAATTATATTTTGTCATATTTAGATAGTGAATTTAAATAAATAAATTCTAAATTTTTCTTCAGAACACCAAAATATTTTAATATATGATACCTTATATTTATAATAAAATATAATTTTTTCTATTAGAAACTTGTTCCCTCAGTAAAATAAAAAATAATAAAATTTTAAAATATAATGGAAAATAACTAATGAAATGTTTAAAACATGTGTGAAAATATTTTTTGAGGATTAATAAACCAATGGAAAACCTAGAGTCCATTATTATAAAAATATTTATCCATATACCACTGAATAATGCAAAAATATCATTGGAAAGTAAGGAATATTATAAAAAGACCTATTTTCCATCTTATTGAAAGGATCAATGTCATTCACTTCATATTTCCATTATCCATCTAGTTTATTATTAAAAAATAATTCCTAAAAAACCTTATCCCACATCTATAGGTATCTATTAACCATTAGTATATAGACTCATTCCTTTTATAAATAACTATTTCATTTTATTAGATGAATATCCATTACATAGAATTACCTTATAGCCCAGTAATGTAACAGTTTACTGTATTTAGTAAAGAGATACATAATCCTATTATTTCAGAAATATATTAAACATAATTCATAAATATATTATAATAAACAAAACTTATTATACAGACCCTTCATAAAACCATACTTCATAATTTTGTTAAAGGAAATATAACAAAGGGTGAGCTCATATGCTAATTAAGGGTAAACATTAGGGATGTCAATCAATGATCATAAGTGGGCATAAGGGAAAAACCCCGAGTTTTTATGATTCTTTTTTTGAATAAATTAAATTTACATTTATGTCTTGAAATACACTAATTCAAACATTCATTTAATGCAAAACAAACTTGGCATACACTAACTGTATCCAACTCAGTGTACCTTAAAAATAACATCAACTTGGAATACGTTACATGAAACACTAACTTGGTGTATGTTACATGCAACACTAACTTGGTGTGCGTTACATGCAACACCGATGTTTCTACGATACATCATTTTGTTGTTATAATTATTTAAATGAGATAATTATAACATAAACATTAAAATTTTTAATTTTAATATTAATAACTGCTTCTTAAATATTTTTTATAATTATTTAATATAAATAAACATACTGATAATGAAAGATATTTTTTTTTGAAAAGTCTTTATATGTTTAAAAATACCATTTTTTGAATAAATTGATTTTAATGCCCTTTTGTGAAGAAAATTAGAAACATTTTGAAATTTTATTAGATAAAATAAAAATAATTTTTAAATTTATAATGTTTAAATTAACTTTTGGTAAATTTTTGAGATTTTTCTGAGAAACTTCATTATTAGATGAATATTAAAAAATACCTGATTTTAATTCAAAAATGCATTATCATATAGTTTATTTAAAATAATATATTATACTTTCAAATATTTTGAATTTTTATTATATAATATTTTTAAAAATTAATCCAATTTGGGTAATTCAAACAAATTTCACATTGAAATTGTATATAAAAACGCAGAAAATATTAGATCATTTTTTAAATTAAAAATCAGCATTGTCAACCCAATTACATGATTAATTTTAAATTAATTTCATCCAATTTTGTGTTTCTAACTTGGAAAAATAGATTCATATTTGGAATTATAATAATTTATAATTTATAATAATGTCATCATAGTTTTTTACCAGAGTTTAGTGAATGTAATTTAAATTAATTATATTGATTAAGGTAAAATTATGATTAACTAAGGACTAAAACTTATATTTAAGACCCAAAATGACATATAAACTCATCAAAAAACCCATTTGATAGTGATAATTAGACCCTTTAATCACTTTTATCGACTGTGGACCATTATTGGATCCACATGAAATTTTAAAAACGTTGGTGGAATTCTCTATTCAATCATTTACATGAGTGCCACTCCACCTCCACTATAGAAATGGATCTGTTCCTTCCAAATCCTCACAACATTTATGATCCTTGGATCATCCAAACTATGATAAAATAATATATAAAATTCCATCCCTTCATCCTAGAATCCTTCCCTTGGGTGTAAATCTATCAAAGGAATCCTTTTGGCACAAACCAAAAGGAGTTACTCTATTAAGAGGTAACATATTCTCTCAAGTCCTTTCTTTAATTTTCCTTCAACACCCCTCCACTTTTTTTTTCTATGATTTTATAAAAATCATTATAATAAATATAATATTATGTTGTATTACTAAATTTTTTACCTAACCTTACACACACCTCCATCTAATTTTTAATGAACATACTTTTTATGTGTACGACGAACTACCACCTTACTAAACAATGAATGGTCAATTATCCTTACCACCTCTCATGGTGGAAATTATGATGGAAAATATATTTATATATATTATATATTATATTAAATATGTATTTAATATTATTATTTTTCAATACATTTCTTTTTTACATTCTATTTGGTGTTAATGCGATAATGTTGTTTGAGGAAGTGTCGACTACCGCCCCCTCAAAGAGATGTGATTTTTTCACACACTACATGGAATACATAAAGGATGGGTTTAGTGAACTTATATTATATATATTCTATAATAATTATAGTGGAATAATTATATATGTATATATATGTGTGTCACTAAGCTTCTTTCTTTTAGTACGACAATAAAAACAGAAACATTGTTCTTGTGTACGTACAACTTACCATATCTAGGAATGGTATATAAAATTTCAAAAATCTATACTATATAGATTATTATAATACCCATATAAATGATATATATTATATTTATATCATGTTTTATATCTTGGAATCAGGATATAAGTATAAGAAAAAATGGTATAACAAATTAAGACACATATGAAGAATAAAGTGAATATTAGCCGAAGTGAAACCTTATCATAGGATGGTCAACAAGAGTGTAATATATGGCCATAATAAAACCATATATGGTATTAGATATAATAATATGGTTCTGTATAAGATTTATTATAATTTTATGTTTATTTTACAGGCAGTTTGAAATAGTACGGTGAGAGTCAAGACACCAGGTAAGGGGATTTCATCTCACTTTTTATTTCTATGAGATACATGATATGTTATCCACTCTTTAAATTTTTCTGGTGTTCATAATTAACATTATTGTATTATAATATTATTATACTAACATATATGGGTATTTACATATCTATTTTATGACCATTCTTTAATGGGTTCTATGTTTTAAAAGTTACCAAATCAGTAAAAATATTTTGTCTCAATTTTCCTTCTTTAAGACTCTTGTTTTATTATGCACTTAAACTCTTTTTCAAGGTCTATATACTTCCACTTTACATGTTATATAGTTAATTTAATTATTTTAATTATATTATAAGCTTCATGTATTTTTCTTTTCTTATATGGAGAATATGATCCCACGTTATCATTGTAGAATATTTTATTCAAACAATCCAACTGCTTTTAGATATTGTTTATGTTTATGATTCCTTTAATGAAATATTATTATCCATATCCCATTAATAATCATGAGTTTACTTATAATTTTTTCATTCAATATATATCCATGTATTATTATTAATTTTACACTTTTTGGTACTTAAGATAATGTTTTTAAGTAGAATCTGTATGTCACTCTCTCTGGTCAGAAATCTATTGTATTAACAAACTATGTTTTATAAAATGTTTTCAAAATATCTTTCATTCCCATTTTCATGGAAAAAGTATTTAAAATTATTTTATGGTTTTAAATTCTTACTTTCTAAGTTTCAAAAGTTATATTAAATTTTTTTTCAAAAATATTTTATGTTTTAAAATGTTTTTTCAATTCAGAAATGATATTTTCCTCCAAAAATGTTATTAAGATATATTTATATTTTATTTACCATCTTATATAACTTCTATTGGTGTCACCCATGTATTTTGGGGACATTATTCAATGTTTCCATTCATATTATTTCTTTGAATGGATTGTTTTTTACAGTAATGACATTGATGAAACCCATTTATCTTTCATAGGTTATATTCTTTTGAAACCCACTTCTTTTCACAGGTTATGCCTATGATGAAGTGATTATGAAAAATTTCTCTTTCCCTAGGGTATGATTTGATTACATGTTTATAATACCCATCTCATTTCTTGGGTAATGATTATTTATGATATTGTGTCACATGTATATATGATTTTATTATGATATTTTTGTGACCTATATCTCTCTCCAATGCATTGGATAAGGATTTATATATCATAAGATAGACTAATATGGTCTTGGGAATGAACCTTAACTAATAAGATGGTCATGGGATTGAACCATGACTACAAAGATGGCATGAGTAGTTAAATCATGCAACAAATATGGCCATGGGAGAGAACTATGACTACCAAGATAGTATGAGGAGTGAACCTATACTACCAAGACTGTCATGGAAGTGATGTCTAGATTCTATGGAAATAATATTATATGATTATGTGTCTACAGTAATTTAATGTTCTATTCCTCTGTTATGCTTTTATGGATTATGTTCTTTATTTTATTATGATTCATGTCTTATGAACTGACAATATTTATGGCATGATTCATGTTTACAAACTTTGAATTACCAGATAAGATCTTCTATTTTCTTGATAATGTTCTCATACCCTTATGCTCGTGATTATGCTTACATGTCTCCAATTTTTTACCTTACTGGTCATATGATCTCGCCCATTATTATGTTTATATTCCCATGTGATATTAAGATATTTATTATGTATGACATGTCTTAGAAAGGAAATATTCATGAAGAACCTAGTCGAAGATAATGTAGCTCACTTATGTACTAGGGTTTATGTTTCCATGTTTCCAAAGCACTAGACTAGTATAGTCCTTTTGTGTCTATTTGTGTAATGTTTTATGTATTCTGAAAATGTTATGTAATTATAATGTATTTCAAAATTGGATCTCTATAGTTGGTATCATAGGAATGTTTTATTTATCCTTTGGAAGCTAGGATGAGAAAACCTTAGTGAGAACCCTAAGGATATGTATAGGGATAAGTTTAAGGATAAGGAAAAGTACAGGAAAATTTCATGGAATTTTGGTGAAGGATTGAGTGATTGGTTTCCTAGAAATATATCCATATCTAGATAATATAATTGTATGTGGATCAATAATATATATACCTAGTGGTAACAACTCATACAAGATGTTCTGAGCTTGAATCAGGGTAATCTAGTACATGACAATGAGCCTTACTATACACCTGGTTTGACACTCCTGTGGGATATGCTTTAGAAATTCACAAAATATTCATGAACCATAACTAATGATTTAGAAATATATTGGCTATAAATAACATATGAAAAAGCTAAGGTGTCATATATTAATAAATTTTTCATAACATAGATATCTTATAGTTGAGTTTTCATGATTATGTGGTTCTTCATTATGATAATTGTTTCTTACTCGTTTCTTTTGGTTTTATTCAATGGATGGAACCTGAAGGATCTATGTTAATGTTGATTGTGAAGGAAAATTCAAAAAAATTAATCACGATCAGCTAAATGCTATGGGATCTAGAATTAAAAACCATGTTGTTGTGCTCACGCAGACTTTTCAAGATATGAATCATGGTGCACATAAAAAAGAGCCACGGAGGGAACAACATTCTATTGAGTCTTAATTAAGGAAAAATCCACCATCATTCAGAGGGTCATTTTTTCCACTTACTTCTGAATAATGGATCAGTACTATTGGAAATATATTATCTATTCTATAGTGTTTAGATCATGAGAAAGTCATTATGGATTTCTATCAGTTAGAAGGCCAAGTAGACTAGTGTAGGAATTTTATCAATAATACAAGCACGAAATATGAGATTGAATCCATGGATTGGGACATGTTTAATAACTTATTTTTGAATATGTACATTCCTCACATTCTTTGTACCAAGTTGGAGAAATAGTTTCTCGAGTTGAACAAAATGGATGATGAAGCAGATGGTACTTACATGGCTAATTTTAGGAGATATGAAAGGTATGTTTCCGAAATTATCATCCAACATGAATGTAAAGTTGATAGGTTCTTCAGTGGCATAAAGACAAGTATTATAAGTCTATAACTTATATGAGACTTTATAAGTATGAAGATATTGTATGTTGTTCAATCAAGGTTGAAATATATGTTGAAGTCATGTATCAATATCCTTTTTTGGACAATAAAAGTAATATGGAGTTTAAAAGAAAATCTAAAAACCATGAAGAAAAGAATATGAGATTCGCTTTATGCTCTATGTGTGGGAAGAAGAATGGATGAAATTTTCATAAGGGGTATAATAAATGTTTTAAGTGTGGAAAGGATGGCCATCAAGAATTTTATTTCAAAAGTAATAAGAAGATGTTAGACAAAGTTTCGAAAGGGGAAAATAGCACAGAATGCACCTCCCATGATTCAGTTCTACAAGTTCATGGAGAACATTCATTATGTTAACCACTTATCTAACCTAATGTCAAATTATTATGATCAACGTCATCATCCTCTTTGGCTGAGGGAGAAGGGGAAACCTTATGCACTCACTATTCCGGATGAGGGGTGCGATAACAACATGATGAAAGGTACAATTACCATCTACTCAAGAACTGCTAATGTAATATTTGATTCTGGATCTACCAACTATTCCATATATAATGAATTTTCTAAGGGTGTTAATATTCCACAAGAAAATAGATTTAGAATTATTAGTGAAAACCCCTAATGGTTCGATGATTTCATCTCAAGTATATGATTCCTCGCTGTTTGATGTTCGTGGGAATATGCTTCCATAAAATATTTTCATTCTTTTTTGGTTGAATTTGATGACTTCTTACATATGTATTGGACTTTTATACATAAATCCCACCTCAATTGTTTAGTAAGGGATGTTACTTATGATATTTTAAACCCTCCTATGATCATCCGCCCATGTGATGATAAGTTTGATGTAACGCCCCGACCCCATCTACCCAGAGCTGGTGCATTACTTCGTAACATTGGCATTTTCACAAAAGATCAAGTCTCGAAAGACCGATTAGTTTAGTAGCCTTGGAAACACTAGATACATTCATAAATGTTACATTACATCACAAAGTAAAAAACTATAATAACATAGTCTCCATAGTCCACACTTCTATCCTCTTCGGACTATCCCTGCAGGTCATTCATAAAATACTTCTTCACATCCTGGAAAATATTAAAACATTGAAAGGGGTGAGCTCGGATGCTCAGTAAGGTTAACAATATAGCGGAAGCTTTCATAAATAAACATTAACATTTAAGGCAATGTATAACTAAAACAAAAGCCTTTTAAACTTGAACTTCAACATAATATGGAAAAAGTAAAATGAGATAATGTCATTCACTTCTTCACATGGATATTCTACTGGTCGAATAATCACATGCAATATCAATAACCACTTTCATAATGATGGAATGCATAATGCCAGAATATCATAACCACGTAGTCAAGGCCTCGTGCCAAGACCACAAATAAGATTTTGTCAAGGCCTTGTGCCAAGACACTAGTTTGTCTCATGAGACCTGCCGATGAATCGAGGAGCTAAAGCGGGCTCCACCCGTCACTTATTAAGTCCAATTAATTCCTCATATGAATAGGTTTAAACATATCATAAACCATAATATAATCATATCACATAAAACATGCATAAAGGAAACATAACATTTCCATATTTCAATCACAAGATATCAATACAACACATTGATATAATAAAAACGCTTTAAAAACCAGTTTCAAAACCAAAATAAAAGAAAGTTAAAACTTTGTATTTATTTTTCATTAAAAAAAGTGATGGCTTGTAGAGGAAGCCGAAACTCCAATAATGGTCACGGCGGCGGAGAAGTCGTTGTCGCCGCATAAGTACGGAAATAAAAACATTCCCTTTTTGTCGTTTAGTAAAACGCTTCGTATAAAAAAGATTCCTTTTGAATAAACGTAAAAGTCAAAGGGGTTTATACACTGTATAAAAGAAATTTGTGTATAAAACAAAATATGCCTCAATGAATGGAGATTGAGACGAAGTCCCTTAAAAAGATCATTTTTAAATAAAATATATCTATTATGTGTATTCACTATATGTACACATAAAGAAAGTATAAATACAATATACAACATAATAATATCATGACATAATTTGAAAGTAGGAGATTAACCCAAAGAATGGAAGTTGGGTTATGAAATTCCCTTACCTCGTGTCTGACTTGACTCAACCGTTCTTTAACCTCCTGAATAATAAACTAGATTTAATATATACCTTATTAAGAACCATTTTCAATTTCATTATCCTTTTTATATCACTTATTACAATGATATGAACATTATGTAATTATTTAAGTTAATAACTGTCGTTTTGTCGATCTTTGGTACTTGAGTCAACAATAAACTTATTATAATTACAAGTTGATTATGTGGTAGAATATCCATTATCTCCAGAATTATATTCATGATTAGATGTCGTATATATCTTATATATCCAGTATATACATTCATTTATAATATTACGTAACATTTAGAGGTAAGAAATGAAATGCACCGTTCATGGAGACGGTAAGCCGAACGTACGCATGAACGCCACTTTCATTTCAATTTCATATTTAATGGAATGAAATCATAATGATATAAATGTATAATATAATTCCAGTATAATATATTGTATAATACCATTTACTCCATCCTTTATACATCCCACATATGGAATTAACGATTCAAATCACTTTGAGGGGGCGGTAGTCCGCACTTCCTAAAATGAAATTATCGCGTTTTACCCATAATGGAAATCATAAAGTATGCCATAAATGAGAAATACAGAAACATAAGTAAAACATAAACACATTATATATCATATATAAATATAGTTACATCTTAATGGCCACCTTTGAAGGTTTTATATGAGTGTTGAACAATCATCGTTTCGTGAGGCAGAAATTCGCCATCCACAGAAACCGTATGTTCTTTAACCATTAGATGTAGGTGTGTGTAAGTGTAGCTCGAATACTTCTTATAAAAACATCCTAGTATATTTAGGATACTGGTTTTGTTACAAAAGAAATGAATAAAAAGAGTTTAGGGGTTTGGAGAAGAAAAATAAAACAAAACAACATTAGAAAAGACATTACCTCAAAATCGGGTAACTCTTTTTGATTTGAGCCAAAGGCTTCCTTGAGAAGAGTTATTCCCAAAGTGAGGCTTCTAGGAGTAAGAGGGGGAAGTTGGGAGAGTATTTGGGCAGAGTTTGGCCGATCCAAATGGCTTGAAGGTGTGAATAAGGTGGGAGAGGTGGGGGCCTTTTATAAGTGGAGAGGAGGGGCTTTTTTGGAAAGATTGAAATGTTACATTATTACACAATGATTTTCGGATTCTAAAGGTCCCACACTTATATAATTCGTGTCTAAGGTGATAAGGGTTCGAAATCTACCCATCCAATAGTCTTTGGACAAGTTTAAGCCTTGGAGTTTACATTATCTTTTCATTTTATTAAAATCGTTAAATAATGAGGTCATCGCTGCATCATAATGATGTCATATATAATTTAATTTATTTAATGTCTAAAAATTATAAAAAAATTACTATGATGTAGGAAATCTTTTTAGCTTTATAATGAATATTTATAGTCAAAATTTGGACTTGTGTAACCCCACTTAAAAACTGTTTTAGTAAAACAACTCATGTTTGTGTCAATTTAATTTTAACATTAAATAAATATATATTAATGTCATTTTCCAACCAAAGTGGCTCCATGGGGTCCCCAAGTTTACCCATGGGTTGTCTTGGTCGGCCATGACTCATCCAATAAGAGTAGGACAAGTTTCAAGCTCATATCATGTTATTAAAACATTGTTTTTACCTTAAACTACACTAATTACCTCTAATCGCGATTAAGAACTTAAAAGTTACTATTCACCAAAAAATTATTTTAATCTCATTGAACCACATTTTACTTCTTAATGACAACCATGTATGTCGTATTTTTGAAAATCAAATCACAGAAGTGCTAATATTTCATTTAAACGAAAAATCAGTTATTTAACTACCACTTAGTGGTTTCACTATTCATCAAAAATTGAAGTTTTTCAGAACAATGCCAAAATTTCACCCTAAGCTATAATTGATATTCCTAATTCAAAATTGATGTCTATTTTACAAAATTCCAAACAAATAAGTTGCATTAATTAATTTTATAATTAATTCCCGCTGTCACAACAAATAGCGTGTTTTTAAGAAACAATTTATATCAAAAGATTGGCAATTGTTTGTGTCCAATTTCAATGTTAAATTAATTCTAATGACCACCATTGGATAAAATGGTAAAAATATATTCTAATTATACTTTAAAACCACTAAATAGTATAATTTATCACAATAAATTATTTTGATTAAAAAAGTTGTTTTAAGTATTTTTTACTATTCATAAAAAATTGGAAGTTCTCAGAAAGTTACAAAAAATTCAACTTAGGATAATTTTGATTTTACGAATTCAAAAATGAAGTCCATTTTGAAATATAAAATTTCTATAATTTTAAAAGGTGGTTATTACTATTCATAATGGCTACTTTGATTAGTCGCGGTGTTTTAGAACTCGAAGTTGCGTACAATGAAAGCTATTGCATTATTGAATGGGAAGCGTATCGTGGAAGCTCGGGGTGTTACATTTGAACTTCTTGTGGAGTTTAAAACCAGGTTATGGGTATTAATTCCCATTAAAAAGGGTTTTTTATCTCAAATGGTTTGGGAGAGAATCAACATCGATGATATGGCAATTGTCCAAGAATGTTTGGATGTATATTCAGAGAAGTTACCTAGTCTTCCATAAATTTGTGATGGTTAGTTCTCAATAGAACTTATATATGGTTCAAAACCAATTTCAAGGACTCATAATAGAATGGATTCAATTGTGTTACATGAATTGAAGAAGAAACTCCAAGAATAACATAATACAGGATTCATTCAGTCAAGTGTGTCACCTTGGGGTGCACAGGTTCTTTTTGTGAAAAATAAATATGAATCAATGAAACTCTACATTGATTATCAGGAGTTGAACAAGATCACAATCAAGAACAAGTATAAAATATTCCATATTGATGATTTTTTTGATCAACTTCACAGAGCTCAATACTTTTCCAGGATTGACCTTCATTCTGGATATCATCAATTGATGGTAAAGAATGTGTAAATAACCAAGACAGCATTCCGTAGAAAGTATGGATGCTATGAATATATAGTGATGTATTTTGGTCTCACTAATTCTCAATAAATCTTCATGTATTTAATGAATAATGACTTTAGATATTACCTTCATCAGGTTATGGTAGTCTTTATAGATGATATTATTATATATTCAAAGAGAAAGGAAGAGGATGAATATTACCTTCAAATTTTACTAAAGAACCTAATGAAGGAGAATCTATATGAACAATTTAAAAAGTATGAATTTTGGCTGAAAAAGTTTTCATTTTTGGGCCACATAATTTCAATATATGGTATAATAGTAGATCCATAAAAGATGGAGGCTATTGAATGTTAGTCGACACTAACCACAATGACTGAGATATGTAGCTTTTGTGGTTTTGTAACATCCCAAGTAAGTAATTAATAATAGATATTTTTATCTATGTCTATCAATGAATTAAATAGTGTTTTAGAGGCTTAAAATGAAAATAAATCCAATCTTAAGCATGGAATACACTAATATTCTTAAAAGATTGTTTTACTGCCTTTTGATGGAAAACCCTTTTTAAATCAATCTTTTGACAATTTTATAATCTATATTTTTCAAAATAAACATATTCATTATGATTGGGACATTGAAATTTACTTTTTGTGAGTTTTTTGTATTTTTCTGACAATGTTCATTTTTTAATGAATAGTGAAAAATACTGCATTTTACATCAAAACTGCTTTTTAATTTAATTTAATTATATGTTTAGATTATCTTTTTAATTGGTCTTAAAGAGTAATATGAATATATTTTTACCATTTAATACAATAGTGGTCGTTGGAATCAATTTCACTTTGAAATTGGACTTAAACTGGTGTCAATCTTTTGATACTTATTGTTTCATAAAAACACGCTATTTGTCATGACAGCGGGAATTAATTATTAAATTAATTAATGTAACTTATATGATTTGAATTTTGTAAAATAGACATCATTTTTGAATTCAGAATATCAAATATATCTTAGGGTGATGTTTTGGTATCTTTCTGAAAAACTTCAATTTTTGATGAATAGTGAAACCACTAAGTGGTAGTTAAAGAAACTGATTTTTCGTTTAAATGAAATTTTACCACCTCTGTGATTTGATTTTCAAAAATCCGACATACATGGTTGTCATTAAGAAGTAAAATGTGGTTCAATGAGATTAAAATAATTTTTGGTGAATAGTAACTTTTAAGTTTTTAATCGCGATTAGTGGTAATTAGTGTAGTTTAAGGTAAAAATAATGTTTTAATAATATGATATGAGCTTGACACATGTCATACCCTCATTTAATGTGTCATGGCCGACCAATAAAATCCATGGGTCAACTTGGGGACCCCATGGAGACACTTTGGTTGGGAAATGACATAAATAACTTTTTATTTAATGAAAAAGTAAAAATGACACAAACATAATATGTTTTACGAAAACAATTTTTAAATAGGGTTATACAAGTCATATTTTTTACTATAAATAATCATTGGAAATATAAAAAGATTTTATACATCATAGTATTTTTTTATAATTTTTAGACTTTAAATAAAGTAAGCTATTTATGACATCATGATGATGCAGCGATTACCTCATTAATAAAGGATTTAAATAAAATGAGAAGATAATGTAAAATCTATGCCCTAAACATGTCCAAAACCTATTGGGAGGGTATATTTAGAACCCTAATCACCTTATCCTTGAATTATATCAATGTGGGACCTTTTAAATCCGAAACTCATTTTCGAATAATGTAATATTTCTTTAATTTCCAAGAGTGCCCCTCCTCTCCTCTTATAAAAGGCCCCCACCTCTACCTCCTTACCCACACTTCCAAAGCCTTTTCCACGGCCAAAGCCTGCCCATTTTGTCTCTAAACTTCCCTATATTACTCCTTGAAGCCTCAATTTGGGCATAAGTCTTCCCAAGGAAGCCTTTGAGCTCAATCCAAAGGGAGTTACCCAATTTTAAGGTAATGTCTTCACTTGAGTCCTTCTGTTTTATTTTTCTTCTCCAACCCCCTAAACTCTTTTTATTCATTTCTTTTGTAACAAATCCAGTATCTTAAATATACTAGGATGTTGTTATAAGAAGTATTCAAGCTACACTTACACACACCTACATCTAATGGTTAAAGAACATACTGTTTCCGTGGATGGTGAATTTATGCCTCCCGAAATGATGATTGTTCAACATTTCTTTAACACCTTCAAAGGTGGCCATTAAGATGTCACTATATTTATATATGATATATAAAATGTTTATGTTTTCCTTAAACTTCTGTATTTTTCATTTTGGGAATACCTTTATGGTTTCCATTATGGGTAAACGTGATATCTTCATTTAAAGAAGTGTGGACTACCGCCCCCTCAAAGTGATTTGATTCGTTAAATACCATATGTGGGATGTATAAAGTATGGAGTTATGATATTATATATGATATTACACTGGAATTATAATATACCTTTATATCATTATTATTCAATTCTATAAAATATGAAATAGAAATGAAAGTAGCGTTCATGCGTACGTACGGCTTACCGTCTCCATGAATGGTGCATTTCATTTCTTACCTATAAATGATTATGTAATCTTATAAATGCCTGTATATATATATATGATATATACATCATGATTATAATTCTCTATATAATGTATACATGAACAACTTGTAATTATAAAGGGTTTATTTTTTACTCAAGTACCAATGATCGTTAAAACGACCGTTATTAACTTAAATAATTACATAGTGTTCATGACATGGAAATAAGTGATATAAAAGGAATAATGAACTTAAAAAAAGGTTCTTTAGCAAGTATAAATTAACTCAAGTTTATTATTCAGGACATTAAAGAACGATCGAGTCAAGTCGGACAAGACGTATGGGACTTCGTCTCAATCTCCTTTCATTGAGGCATATTTTATTTTATACACAACTTTCTTTTATACGGTGTATAAACCCCTTTGACTTTTACATTTATCCAAAATGAATCTTTTTTATACGAAGCATTTTACAAAACGACAAAAGGGAATGTTTTTGTCATACTTATGCGGCAACAACAACTTCTCCGCCATCGTGACCGTTATTTCGGTTTCGGCTTCCTCTACAAGCCATACCTTCTTTTTAAAAGAAAAATAAATACCATGTTTTACTTTTCTTTTATTTTGGTATTGAAAATGGTTTTCATAATATTTTTATATCAATGTGTTGTATTGATATCTTGTGATTGAAAGGTGGGAATTTTATGTTTCCTTTATGCATGTTTTATGTGATACGATTATGTTGAGGTTCTTGGGATTTATTATGAAGACAGGTGGTTCCGTGATAAACTAAGGGCGGGTGAGCCTGATATAGCTCTCCAATGCATTGGGTAACGCGAAGGAGTGAAACGTTAAGGTTTCTCCAAAGAGATTTAGGGAATATACTATGATGGGTATTCCAAACGTAACCAAGAGGGTTACTCCCTACGTAAGAATGTTATGAATGCCTCAAGTTACCTTTATGTCTTATGATTTCTATGATTTATTCATGATTTGATGAGGTATGTTAAAGTGCTTATGTTTTATGGGTAAAGTATGATTTCATTCTTATGTATATATGAACTCATGTTTCCTTTCCATATTTTTTTTATATATAACCCATACTGAGCTTTTTATGCTCATCCCAAGTCTTTTTTGAAATGTTTTTCACAGGTCAAGGGAAAGGTACATGATATGATGATAGTGTCAAGGAAGTGTCAAGAAAGAATCCATGTTTTATTTTAAATATGTTTCCATTGATGGTAAAGAAGAATAATATCTTTATATAACCACTTTGTATATATGTGGAATGTAATGCATGTTTTATGATCTAATTCTCTAAAACTCTAAACCCGAAAAGATCCTCAATGTGTAATCTTGTAATAACTCAAGATTAAGTAAGGTTTAAGGCTAGGGCCTTATAGTTGGTATCAAAGGGAGGTTTAGATAACTTTAAGAGTTAGAATTTTATTAAATGATTATCCAAAAATATTTTTTTGAAATGATATAGCGTTTGAAGATTACCATGTTTCTTCATCTAAGACATGTTTGTTCGGAATGGTTTTCTGCAGAGGAAACTGGGAAGCAGTGCTAGGAAGGCATGCAGAAGGAAATAACCTTCCGAATCAGCATCCTGAGATGGTCGGAATTGGAACTGAACAGTTTGTTGCAGTAATGGCGCAGTTGACTCAAGCGATAAATGGTGGTGGTATTCATGCACGAGATCAGCCAAATAAACTGCAGAGGAACATGTCAGTTGTGGAACATTTCATGAGGCAGCATCCCCCATCATTCAGAGGATCATCTGACCTTGTGTTAGCTGAAGGGTGGATTAAAGCACTGGAGAAGATTTTCTATGTCATGGGGTGTTCAGACAATCAAAATGTTAGTCTTCCTATTTATCGTTTGGAGGGTGAAGCAGATCAGTGGTGGTCAATGGTTAAAAATATCAGGGATGCTGATGAGATTGATGCTCTCGACTGGGATGAATTCAAAGTTATGTTTCGTGAAAAGTATTTTCCTACGGATGTTCCACTTAGGATGGAAAAACAATTCTTGGAATTGAGGCAAGAGGAAGACTCAGTGTCCACCTATGAAGAAAGGTTCACTTGATTATCAAGGTATGCTCCAAATTTTATCCGAGACCTTAATAGTAAAATCAATCATTTTTACTCAGGATTAAAGCAAAAATATCGAAGGTCATTAGCTTCTCGTGAGTTTAAAAGTTATGAAAAGCTTTTTCAATGTGCTGATAAGGTGGAAATGGAGTTTTTCGATGATCAAGTGTTCTATAACAACCAGCAGAAGAAGAGACCGAGGTGGCAGGAGAAAGGTAAGAATTCTTCAAAAAAGTCTAATGGTAAGAAAACTAAGTTTCCAATTTGTGATAAATGTGGAAAAATGCATGTTGGGGAATGTCTTTTGAATTCTGGATAGTTCTACAAATGTGGTAAGATGGGATATAAGGCTCGTGATTGCACTGGAAAAGAACAGGGTGATGGTAAGACCAAATTTGATTTACAGTTAGTGAAATGTTATAAGTGCAATGAGATGGGTCAGTATGAAAATGAGTGTCCGACAAAGAGCTTGAGTGATGGGAATCAGTTAGACTACAAGCAGAAAGGGGTGTTGAAATCCTTTGCAACTACTTCAGCAGACGTCGTGCCATCAAATGAAGTTGTATTAGGTACTTTGTTTGTTTTTTCAGATTATTCCAGTGTGTTGTTTGATTCGGGGTCTACACATTCTTTCATCTCTGAAACCTTTTCTAGTAAAATGGGAATACCATCTCAAGAAATGACTCCTGAACTTGTGGTAAAAACACCTGGGGGAAATGTTGAGGCAAAAAGGATTTATAAGAATCTTCCTATCCATATCTGTGGAAAAAACCTACTTGAAAACCTTATTGTTCTACCTCTAGTAGAGTTTGATGTTATCCTTGGTATGGATTGGCTCTCTATTTACCATGCTAAGATTGACTATAGAGCTAAAGAAGTTTCTTTTCAGAAAGACTTTCAGTTTGTGTACAAGAATGAACCCTTACTGTTGATAACTTATCAAGAGGCCAAGAAACTTGTAAAAGATGGAAATGAATGTTACCTTGCACACATCGTTGAAAATAAAGGAACTGTTCAGATTAATGATGTGTCAGTGGTAATTGAGTATCCTGATGTTTTTCCTGATGAGTTGCCTGGAATAATACCAGATCGGGAAGTTTAGTTTACTGTTGACTTAGTTCCTGATGCTAAGCCAATTTCAAAACCCCCTTATTGAATGGCTCAAATTGAACTTTTAGAGTTGAAGGAGAAATTGCAAGATTTATTAGAGAAAGGTTTCATTCGACCTAGCACATCACCATGGGGTGCTCCTTTCTTATTTATTAAAAATAAAGATGGTTCAATGAGACTTTCCATTGATTATAGAGCCTTGAATAATATCACTGTTAAGAACAAATATCCTTTGCCTCATATCGATTATTTGTTTGATCAGCTCTAGGGAGCTCAGTATTTTTCAAAGATTGACCTGAGATCGGGGTACCATCAGTTGAAGGTAAAGTAAGCAGATGTTACAAAGACTGTGTTTCATACAAGATATGGCCATTATGAATTTGTAGTAATGCCTTTTTGGCTAACCAATGCACCTGGTGTATTCATGGAATTAATAAATAGAATTTTCCATGAGTTCTTGGATAAGTTTGTGGTGGTTTTCATTGATGATATTTTGGTGTTTTCTAAAAGTAAAGAAGAGAATGAAAGACATTTAAGGGTTATCTTGAAAACCTTAAAAGAAAAGAAACTGTATGGAAAATTCAGCAAGTGTGAGTTTTGGTTGCAACAAATTTCTTTCCTTGGTCAGATTGTTTCTAAAGATGGAATAACTGTTGATCCTGCAAAAACAAAAGTTGTAGAAGAATGGGAAAGACCCACAAATGTAATCGAGATTCGTAGCTTCCTTGGTTTGGCAGGCTATTACCGAAGGTTTGTTAGAAATTTTTCAAGATTATATAGTCCAATGACTAAGATAACTCAGAAGGGTGTTAAGTTTATCTGGACAAAAGAATGTGATGATTGTTTTCAGGAGTTGAAAAGAAGATTGGTGAATGCTCCAGTTTTGGCACTACCTTCCAGGAATGGGGAGTTTGTTATCTACAGTGATGCTTCATTGAAAGGACTTGGTTGTGTCCTAATGCAGAATGATCAGGTAATTGCTTATGCTTCATGACAGTTGAAAACTCATGAGGTAAATTACCCCACACATGATTTGGAATTAGCTGTTGTTGTTTTCGCTTTAAAAATTTGGAGGCATCATTTATATGGAGTAAAGTGTGAAATATATACCGATCACAAAAGTTTAAAGTATATATTCACTCAGAAAGAATTGAACATGAGATAGAGAAGATGGCAAGAATTAATCAAGGATTATGATTTTGCAATTCATTACCATCCGGGAAAATCAAATAAAGTGGTCGATGCTTTGAGTCGAAAAAGTAATTCTTCATTAGAAATGTTGCATTTGGAACGTGATCCTTTGGTTAAGGATTTGATGAACTTTGGCATAGAAGTTGTTGGAGCAGGATGTTCTTCTATTTTGTTTTAGGTATTAGTGAAATCTTCTCTATCAGACAGAATCAAGCAAGCACAGAAGCAAGATAGTGAGTTGCAGAAAAAGGTAGAGCTGGTTCAGAAAGGTAAGTTGCCAGAATTCAACACTGATAATGATTGTGTTTTGAGATTTGGGAAGAGATTGTGTGTGCCTTGTGATTCACAGTTGAAGAGAGAGTTGTTATGTGAAGCTCATAGTTCTCCATTTTCAGTTAATCCTGGAAGTACTAATATGTACAAAGATCTTCAGGATTATTACTGGTGGGATGGAATGAAAAGAGATATTGCTGATTTTGTTATGAAGTGTTTGACTTGTCGGTAGGTTAAAGCAGAGCGGCAGTTACCGAAAGGGATGCTTCATCCTCTACCAGTTCCAGAGTGGAAATGGGAGAATATATCCATAGACTTTGTTGTGGGATTACAGAAGACACCTCAAGTTAATAATGCAATATGGGTTATTGTTGATCGCTTGACCAACTCTGCTCATTTCCTTGCTATACGAGATACTTTTTCCCTAGATCAACTTTCCCGTTTGTATCTTAAAGAGATAGTCAGGTTACATGGAGTTCCTCTCTCCAATGTATCTGACTGTGATCCCAGTTTCACTTCTAAGTTTTGGAAAGGCCTTCAGAAGTTGTTGGGTACTGAATTAAATTTTAGTACAGCTTTTCATCCTCAATCAGACGTGCAGTCAGAACGAACAATTCATACCTTGGAGGATATGCTACGAGCTTGTTTGATGGATTATCAGGGAAGTTGGGACCAACATATTTCTTTGGTTGAATTTTCATATAATAACAATTTTCATTCCAGTATACAGATGGCGCCATTTCAGGCATTATATGGGAAGCGGTGTCGAACTCCAGCTTTCTGGGATGAAGTGGGTGAAAGGAAGTTGATGGGACCAGAATTGGTAGAAGAGATGGCAGAAAAAGTTCAGCTGATTCAGAAACACATGAGAACAGCTCAGAGTACGCAGAAGAGTTATGCGGACAACAGGAGGAAGGATCTCTCTTTTGAGGTAGGTGATCATGTTTTTCTCAAAGTATCACCATGGAAAAGTGTGATACGATTTGGTAAGAAAGGAAAGCTGAGTCCAAGGTTCATTGGACCATATGAAATTCTGGAGAGAGTTGGATCAGTTGCTTACCGAGTGGCTTTACCTCCGAGTTTATCTCAAGTACACAATGTTTTTCATGTTTCGATGTTGGGAAAGTATATGCCAGATCCATCTCATGTTTTGAGTCCAGAGGTAGTTCAGCTGGAGGATAACCTATCTTATGAGGAACAACCGGTCCAGATTCTTGACCACAGGGAGCAAGTGTTACGGAATAAGGTGATTCATCAGGTAAAGGTTTTTTGGAAAAACCACATGATGGAAGAGGCTACATGGGAATCTGAAAATTCAATGAGGGATAAGTACCCACATTTATTTGATAAGTAAATAAATTGCGGGGTCGTAATTTTCTAAAGGGGGGAAGGATGTAACATCCCAAGTAAGTAATGAATAATAGATATTTTTATCTATTTCTATTAATGAATTAGATAGTGTTTTAGAGGCTTAAAATGAAAATAAATCCAATCTTAAGCATGGAATGCACTAATATTCTTAAAAGATTGTTTTACTGCCTTTTGATGGAAAACCCTTTTTAAATCACACTATTGACAATTTTATAATCTATATTTTTCAAAATAAACATTTTCATTATTATTGGGACATTGAAATTTACTTTGTGTGAATTTTTGATATTTTTCTGACAATGTTCATTTTTTAATGAATAGTGAAAAATACTGCATTTTACATCAAAACTGCTTTTTCATTTAATTTAATTATATGGTTGGATTATCTTTTTAATTGGTCTTAAAGTGTAATATGAATATATTTTTACCATTTAATCCAATAGTGGTCATTGGAATCAATTTCACTTTGAAATTGGACTTAAACTGGTGTCAATCTTTTGATACTTATTGTTTCATAAAAACACGATATTTTTCATGACAGCGGGAATTAATTATTAAATTAATTAATGTAACATATATGATTTGAATTTTTGTAAAATAGAAATCATTTTTGAATTCATAATATCAAATATAGCTTAGGGTGAAGTTTTGGTATCTTTCTGAAAAACTTCAATTTTTGATGAATAGTGAAACCACTAAGTAGTAGTTAAAGAAACTGATTTTTCATTTAAATGAAATTTTACCACCTCTGTGATTTGATTTTCAAAAATATGACATACATGGTTGTCATTAAGAAGTAAAATGTGGTTCAATGAGATTAAAATAATTTTTTGGTGAATAGTAACTTTTAAGTTTTTAATCGCGATTAGTGGTAATTAGTGTAGTTTAAGGTAAAAATAATGTTTTAATAATATGATATGAGCTTGACACATGTCCTACCCTCATAGATGTGTCATTTACGACCAATACAATCCATGGGTCAACTTGGGGACCCCATGGAGCCACTTTGGTTGGGAAATGACATAAATAACTTTTTATTTAATGAAAAAGTAAAAATGACACAAACATAATATGTTTTACGAAAACAATTTTTAAATAGGGCTATACAAGTCATATTTTTGACTATAAATATTCATTGGAAATATAAAAATATTTCCTACATCATATTATTATTATTATAGTTTTTATACTTTAAATAAATTAAATTATTTATGACATCATGATGATGTAGCGATTACCTCATTAATAAAGGATTTAAATAAAATGAAAAGATAATGTAAAATCTGTGACCTAAACATGTCCAAAACCTATTGGGTGGGTATATTTCGAACCCTTATCACCATATCCTCTAATTATATCAATGTGGGACCTTTTAAACCCGAAACTCATATTCAAATAAAGTAATATTTCTTTACTTTTCAAGAGTGCCCCTCCTCTCCTCTTATAAAAGGCCCCCACCTCTACCTCCTTACCCACACTTCCAAATCCTTTGGCTCGGCCAACCCCTACCCATTTTGTCTCTCCACTACCCTCTCTTACTCCTTGAATCCTCACTTTGGGCAGAAGTCTTCCCAAGGAATCCTTTGATCTCAAACTAAAGGGAGTTACCCAATTTTAAGGTAATGTCTTCACTTGAGTCCTTTTGTTTTATTTTGCTTCTCCAACCCCCTAAACTATTTTTATTCATTTATTTTGTAACAACTCCAGTATATTCAATATAATAGGATGTTTTATAAGAAGGATTCAAGCTACACTTACACACACCTACATCTAATGGTTAAAGAACATACTGTTTCCGTGGATGGTGAATTTATGCCTCCCGAAACGATGATTGTTCAACATTCCTTTCACACCTTCAAAGGTGGCCATTAAGATGTAACTATATTTATATATGATATATCATATTTTTATGTTTTCCTTGAGCTTCTGTATTTTTCATTTTGGGCATACCTTTATGGTTTCCATTATGGGTAAACGCGATATCTTCATTTAAGAAAGTGTGAACTGCCGCCCCCTCAAAGTGATTTGATTCGTTAAATACCATATGTGGGACGTATAAAGGATGGAGTTATGATATTATATATGATATTACACTGGAATTATAATATACCTTTATATCATTATGATTCAATTCTATAAAATACAAAATAGAAATGAAAGTAGCGTTCATGCGTACGTACGGCTTACCGTCTCCATGAATGGTGCATTTCATTTCTTACCTCTAAATGATTATGTAATATTATAAATGCATGTATATACTGGATATATATGATATATACATCATTATTATAATTCTCGATATAATGGATACATGAACAACTTGTAATTATAAAGGGTTTATTTTTTACTCAAGTACCAATGATCATTAAAACGACCGTTATTAACTTAAATAATTACATAGTGTTCATGACATGGAAATAAGTGATATAAAAGGAATAATGAACTTAAAAAAGGTTCTTAAGGAAGTAGAAATTAACTAATGTTTATTATTCAGGACATTAAAGAACGATCGAGTCAAGTCGGACCCGAGGTATGGGACTTCGTCTCAATCTCCTTTCATTGAGGCATATTTTATTTTATACACAACTTTCTTTTATACGGTGTATAAACCCCTTTGACTTTTACGTTTATCCAAAAGGAATCTTTTTTATACGAAGCATTTTACAAAACGACAAAAGGGAATGTTTTTGTCATACGTATGCGGCGACAGTGACTTCTCTGTCGCCGTGACCGTTATTTGGGTTTCGGCTTCCTCTACAAGCCATACCTTCTTTTTAAAAGAAAAATAAATACCATGTTTTACTTTTATTTTATTTTGGTATTGAAAATGATTTTCATAATGTTTTTATATCAATGTGTTGTATTGATATATTGTGATTGAAAGGTGGTAATGTTATGTTTCCTTTATGCATGTTTTATGTGATACGATTATGTTGAGGTTCTTGGGAATTATTATGAAGACAGGTGGTTCCGTGATAAACTAAGGGCGGGTGAACCCGATATAGCTCTCCAATGCATTGGGTAACGCGAAGGAGTGAAACGTTAAGGTTTCTCCGAAGAGATTTAGGGAATATACTGTGATGGGTATTCCAAACGTAACCAAGAGGGTTTCTCCCTACGTAAGAATGTTATGAATGCCTCAAGTTACCTTTATGTATTATGATTTATATGATTTATTCATGATTTGATGAGGTATGTTAATGTGCTTATGTATTATGGGTAAATTATGATTTCATTATTATGTATATATGAACTCATGTTTCCTTTCCATATTTTTTTTATATATAACCCATACTGAGCTTTTTATGCTCATCCCAAGTCTTTTATGAAATGTTTTTCACAGGTCAAGGGAAAGGAACATGATATGATGATAGTGTCAAGGAAGTGTCAAGAAAGAATCCAAGTTTTATTTTAAATATGTTTCCATTGATGGGAAAGCAGAATACTATCTTTATTTAACCACTTTGTATATATGTGGAATGTAATGAAAGTTTTATGATCTAATTCTCTAAAACTCTAAACCCGAAAAGATCCTCAATGTGTAATCTTGTAATAACTCAAGATTAAGTAAAGTTTAAGGCTGGGGCCTTATAGGTTTAGTGGGATATTATCAATGGGTTGTGAATAATTTATTACAAATATCAAATCCTATGACCAATTGAACTCGGAAGGTTTTCAAGTTCCCATGGATAGATGAATGTGATGAAAATTTCATGGAATTTAAGGGAAGGTTAGTTAATGAAACTATACCAACATTACCCTATAGTGGAGAAGAGTTTTTAAACTTTAATGATGAATCCAAGATGGGATCGGGATGTGTTCTTATGTATAATAACATGTTTTTTGGTTATTCCTTGTGCAATTTTATGATTCATGAATAATATTACCCAAATCATTATTTGGAGTTACCTATGGTAATTTTTGAATTAAATATCTGGAGGTATTATCTTTATGGAGAAAAGTGTGATATATGTGCTGATCATAAAAGTATGAGATATATATTCACACAGAAGGAGTTGATCATACATCAGAGAAGATGGTTGAAAGTAATAAAGGATTATGACTCCTCAATACATTACCACCTTAGGAAAGTAAACAAGGTGGCCAATTCTTTGAGTCAAAAGGATTATGATAGCTTATCCATGATGAGGATCACAAAAGATCCAATATTTTAGAATTTTCCATGGATAGAGCTAGAAATACTTATGGAAAGGGAAATCATATCTTTCTCAAATGAATGTTTTATTCTCTATCAAAGTGAAGAATAAGGAGGCACAAAATAAAGATGAAGATTTTTGACACAATATTAAGAATTTTACTAAGTTTAACCTTGATCAGGATAGAATGATAAGGTTTAGGAATCATGTATTTATTCATTCCGTACAAGATTTGAAGAAGGAGTTGTAGAGTAAGCTCATAGTTCTTCATTCACAGTTCATCACAGAAGTAAAAATATGTATAGGGACATGAAATAATACTTTTGGTGGGATGTAATTAAGAGAGATATCAAAAAAATTGTATGTTGGTCCTTAGTATGGAAACAAGTTAATTCTAAATGATAAAATTATAAAGGGATGTTACAACCATTACCCATAATTGAATTAAAATTGGAGAATATAACTATGTATTTTTTTCATTGGAAATCCCCAAAACTCTAAAGGGATTAATACTATATGGGTGGTAGTTAATTGAATTATAAAGTCATCACACTTCATTTCTATTAGAGATGAATTCTCCCAAGATCGATTATCTAGGGTATACATTAAATAAGTATTAAGGTTGCATAGAGTACCACATTCCATTTTATCAGATCTGGATCTGAGGTTCACCTCAATGTTATGGTGAATTATTCATTAATTACTTTATGTATAATTGTGTTTCATCACTACATATCTTCCTTAGATGGATGGTCAGTCTGAATGAATAATTCAAACCCTAGAGGAAATGTTGAGATCTTATTCTATGGATTTCAAAGTTGGTTGGGATCAATGCCTTTCTCTAGTGGAGTTTTCATACAATAATAACTCGCACTCAAGGATTCATATGGAACTATATAAATCTCTCCATGGGAATAAATTTAGAGCTCCAGTGTGCTAGGATGTAGTTGGAAAAAGAAATCTATTGGGACCTGATATTGTTGAAGAAATTGTCAAGAAGGTTAGAACCATTTAGAAACATATAAAAGTAGTTCAATGTTAGAGGAAAAGTTATATTGATAACCATCAACACAATCTATAATTTAAAGTTTCTGAAAAGGTTTTTCTTTGAATCTCATCCTCAAAGAAAGTTATGAGATTCGAGAACAAATGGAAACTAAACCCTAGGTATATCGGTCTCTTTGAGATTATTGACCGTATCAGGATGGTAGCCTATCACATGGAACTTTCTTCTAATATCCTTAAATTTCATGATGTGTTCCACGTATCTCTTCTGAGGCAGTAAAATAACTGACCCTTCACATGTACTAAACTAAGATTTCATACCACTAGTTTAGGGTCTTTCTTACGAGGAGAAACCTGTTGAAATTATGGATCGTATAGAGAATGTTCTACGAAAAAAGACCAATCAACTCATTAAAGTTTTGTAGAGAAATAACTAGTTAAAGGAAGCTACATTGAAACTTGAGGATATTATGAATTAAAAGAATCCTTATCTGTTTTATATTGAATGATGATTTTGGAGGGAGAGAAACATTTTATGGGGGTAGAATGTAACACCCTGAGTATTTATAGACCTTTTTTTCAAATAAATTAAATTTTCATTTATGTATTGAAATGAAATAATTAAAACATTCCTTTCACATGGATCCAACTCGACATACATTACACAAAATTTACTCATCATAATTTATGCAGAACATTGACTCGGCATACGTTACATGCAACACTGATGTGGTGTATATTACACGCAACACTGATGTTTCTAAGAAAAATTATTTTTTTGTTATAATTATTCATATGAGATAATTATAACCTAGAAACTAAACATAGTATTATTAATAGTAATAACATATTTTCAATTATATATTATAATTTTTTATATAAATAAAAAATAATGATAAAGAAAGATATAATTTTTGGTAAAGTCCTTTGATGTTTAAAAATACTATTTTCTAGATTAAACTACCTTTAATGTCATTATGTGAAAAATAAAAAAAAAATTAGACACATTTAAAAATTGAATATAATAAAATAAAATTAATTTTTTTAATTTAGAATTTGTAAATTAACTTAGTGAATTTTTGGGAATTTTCTGAGAGACTTCATTTTTGGATGAATAGTGGAGAATTCCATATATTAATTCCAAACTACTTTTTCATCTAATTTATTTACAAGGATAACTTATATTTAGAAATTTTTTGAATATATAATTATAAAATATTTATATAAATTAATCCAATTAGGGTAATTATAAATAATTTCACATTAAAATTGGATATAAAAACATAGCATGCATTTGATTATTTTTACATTAAAACCCTACATTTTCGACCCGGCAATAGGATAAATTTTAAATTATTTTCATCCACATATGTTTTTGTAATTTTGAAAAATGGATTCCATATTTGGAATAATAATAATTTATAATTCCTAGTAAGTTCAACTTATTTTTTGACAGAAAATATTATTGAATGTAATTAAAATTAATTACATCGATTAATGTAAAATTAAGATTATCTACGGACTAATACTTAAATTTAAGACCCAAAAAAACATATAAACTTGTCCAACACCCATTTGCTAGCCATATTTTACCCATATAATCACTATTATCAACTATTTAATTTTATAGGATATACTTTCAACATTAAATACATGGTTGAAATTCTCTCTTCAAAAATTTACAAGGGTGTCACTCCTCCTCCACTATAAAAAAGGGATCCTTTCCTCCGAATTACTAACACCTCTCATGCAATTTTTCTGAGCCAAAATATTCTTAAATAATCTCCCAACTTCCATCCCATTATCTTAGAATCACCCACTTGGGATAAAATCCATCCAAGAATGTTTTTAGCACAAACCAAAAAGGAGTTACCGGATTAAGAGGTAACGTCTTCCCTCAAGTCCTTTTGTTAATTTTATTTTGCCACAAACTCCACAATATTTTTTCCATGATTGTATAACAACACCAGTGTCCTAAATATACTAGTATTTTTTTAGGATAATGTTTTTTCCTACAGTTACACACACCTCCATCTAATGGGTAATGAACATATTGTTTACGTGTGTGGAGAACTACCACCTCGCTAAATGATGATTGTTCAATTTTTCTTACCGCCTCTCATAGTGGAAATTATGATGGACACTATATTTATATATAATATATATTATATTTAGAATCCATTTAATATTATGTATTCCTTTTAAAAGACATATCTTTTTACTTTCCATTTCATGTTAATATGAAAATTTCATTTGAGAAGTGGGGACTACCTTATAGGTTCCAGGTGCAGCAGAAGCGTGTTGGTGGGTGTACCCAACTTTAATTTTAGCGTTAACAATGATCAATCCGAGATCCATCATGGTAATAAAATGTTGGATCTTCAAAATATAACGAAGAACAAAAAAGATATATGGGAGTCCGGGAACCATAGATAGGATCATCATATGTTGGTTATAATTATTTTAATTAATTGAAAAGAATTATCTTGATGGAATTATCTCTCTGTTGATGTTTTCGATCACAATGTGATGTGATCCGTCTTTTCATCATAGAATCCAAGTATAGGATTCCTCTATTGGTGATCCACATGTGCACCACGTATCTCTGGACATCACTGAAGGGATCTCGGGGTGCTAACGTGAAAGAGCCTTCGCTTGCGATGTCTGCCTTCAATCACCTTGGTCTGGTGGAGGAGGATCTCTCTCTCGAAGCTTGAGAGCATTCTTGTATCCATTTTGGACAACCACCAAAAAAAATTCTAGGCTAATGAGAATTATATAATTGTTATTTTAATTACATAAAATAATAAAATGAATTAATTACCTGAAAGTATTTATTCATTTCATTTAATTCTTATTAATACCCCATGTCTAATAATAATAGTTGACTATTATTATAACTTGACATGAACCCAGAGAATACACCTAATATTATTTAATTTAAAAAATATTATTATTTATCATAAATTCCGTGAAAAAAATACACAGCGTTTATATTTAATATACACGGCATGTACTTTTATTTTTCATTTTTCATTATTTCCTCCACCACATTTATTAGACCTTAAATAATGGCTATCTATTTCTAAAATAAATATCACTGCATTACTCGATAATAAATATATTATTTTACCCACAATATATTCTCTCGAATAACTAGTGTTGAAATAAATAAGATCAGGCGTCCTGAAATAATTATTGAACCACAATCAGGAAGAATCTTTATTTAAATTGTTAAATTAATATTTAACTGATATAATTGGACACACTTAGTGTGTGACCCTCTAAGCCCCTATCTCAATGGCATTGTGTGGAGCCTACCTAAATTCCAAGGTTAGAATCTAGAAACATACCAAGTCACCAATACAGGAAGAAGTTAACACAACAATGACGTGTCACCTCTTATAAACGATTACCGTGTAATATAATCCCTTTGTCTCGATATCTCAAATCAAGCGTGTTGCAATCTAGTGTCATCAACCCTTGTGATCGATTATTCTTTATTTGAATTTATGGAGTTGAACTCACCCATTCCATACCATGGCCATGGATTTATTTAGGTTATATCAATTCCATCAAAGGGGATGGTATATATACTTATTTTATGGAATAGAAGGTAAAAATCCTTTCTCACATTATCTATTAATGCAATATCACTCGTAAAACACCCAATATATCCTACCTCACTGCAAACAATGTGTTGTCACTATTTTCATCAAAACATCTAAGTGCACGAGTTGTAATACCCCTTAATAATAATCTTAAAGTCTAAGGACCAATACACACGTCTGTAGATAGGAACATACAATGACACTATGAAATGTGGATTTCCTACTGGAGTGTCTCGTTCTCATAATATCCTCCTGGATATTACTGAGGGTCCACACCATGAGAAGGTGCCTCAAATTTTTATGAGTTATCATCCCTAATGGACTATATTATTTTTGTCCCTCAAATAACATCATCTGACCATAGAATATGTATTCAAGAATAGTGTTACGACACTTTCGGGTTTGCATCATAGCAGGGATCTATTATGACCATTTAAGGAAACAGATATCCTTACAACATTATCACATGAATTGTCATGCCGAAGAACAATCAAGATGTGATAAGGTATTTATTAATGAATAAATTACAAAGTAGTTGGTTTTAGGCCACCAACTCCAACAGACTCCCACTTAGACTAGAGCCAACTGCTAATAACCTTTAACCCGCTAACTCTCACACGATATTCATGCTTCTGCTAAGATATGCCTTTAGTCATGCGGTCTACCACATTCTCATTTATGGACACTCTGATCACTGCAACTTCACCCCTTTGATATAAATCCCTCAAGAGGTTATACTTTCGAATTATGTTCTTTGTCCATTTATGTGACCTTGGTTATTTTGAGAGAGCCGCAGCTTTATTATTATCATAATACAATGTGATAGGATCTTTATTGCTAGCCACCACATCAATCTCCTGGACAAAGTTCTGAATCCAGACGACTTACTTGGATGCATCAGAAACTGCTATATATTTGGACTCCATAGTAGAATCGGTGACAACCGGCTGCTTTAAACTCTTCCAACTCAAAAATCCTCTATTGAGACAAAAAACATATCCATATTGCAACTTTATATCATTTTGATCTATCTGTAAACCATCATCATCATACCCTCTGATGACAAGCTCCTCGTCTTCTCCTTACACCAAGAACATATCCTAAGTTCTTCTTAGATACTTAAGGATAGTATTAACAACAGTCCAATGTTGTTATCCTAAATCTACTTGATATATTCCTACCATGCTCAGGGCATAGGCAACATCAATCCTAGTACATAACATGGCATACATGATGGATCCTATAGCCGAAGAAAATGGGATCTTACTCATTCTATCTTTCTCTTGTTGTATCTGAGGACACATTTTCATATAAAGATGTAGGCCATGTGACATTGGAACCAATCCCATCTTGGATTGTTCCATACTAAATATCTTTAGTATTTGGTCAATTTATGTACCCTAAATTATTCCAAGCAGCCTCTTAGATCTATCACAAATGATCTTGATCCCTAGAATGTAGGCTACTTCACCCAAGTCCTTCATGGAGAAACACTTGTTCAACCAGTCCTTAACTGACTATACGACTGGTACATCATTTCCAATATGCAATATTTCATCAACATATACTACTAGGAAATTGACTACATTCCCATTAAATTGATTATAAACACATGGCTCACATTTGTTCTTAATGAAACCAAATTCCTTTATGTATTCATCAAATCGAATGTTCCATGACCTGGATGTTTTATTTAATCCATAAATGGATTTTTGTAACTTGAAAACCCTTTTGGCTTCACCTGGTGTCAAAAACCCCTCTAGTAGTGTCATATAGACATTATCCTGAAGATTCCCATTAAGGAATTCTATTTTGACATCCATTTTCCAAATCTCGTAGTCATGGTAAGTTGGTATGGAATGTATGATTCTTATGGATTTAAACATGGCAACTGGTTAGAAGGTTTCATCATAGTCAATTCTTTGGCGCTGTTTGAATCCTTTAGCCACTATCCTTGTTTTATAGGTGCTAACTTGACCTTCCATGTCTATTTTTCTCTTGAATACCCATTTGCATCCAACAGGTTTTACAACAACTAGCTCATCGACCAGAATCCATACTTGGTTCTAATACATGGAATCCATATCAGAACTCATAGCTTCTAACCATCTTGTATATTATGATCATTCTACTGCTTCCTTTTAGGATAGAGGTACATCATTGTCCAACAATAATGATTCACCATACTAAGTGACTAAGAAACCAAATATCTCTGGTTCCCTTACCTATCTTGAGCTCCTATGCAGTACTTGTGTTTTTGGAACCTCTTCCATGGGGACATGTGGAACATGTTCCTGTAACAACACATGTGTATCTTGAGAATCAACTTCATCGAAGTCAATCTTTCTCCCACTATCCCTTTGGAGGATGTGCACCCTCTCGATAAAGACTGCTTGTCTAGCGACAATCACTTTCCTTTATAAAGAGTTATATAGGTAATATCCTTTCATTTCCTTAGGATATTTTGTAAAGATACACTTAATTCCCTAGGGTGATAGTATGTTGCTTAAGAAGGCCTTAACAAATTCCCCTCATCCCCATACATGTGTGTGCGAAAAAATGGGTTTTTTCCATTCCATAACTCAGAGGGAATTCCATTTTCCCCCTTAATTGGTACTCGGTTTAATGTGTATGATGCAGTCTGTAATGCATATCCTCAAAAGGATAATGGAAGATCTACATGAATCATCATCGACCTCACCATGTCCAACAAGGTGTGGTTCCTCCTTTCACTAACAGCATTCCACTGTGGTGTATAAGGAGGACTGAGCTGCGATAGAATCTCATACTCCCATAGAAGATCTATGAAATATTAGTTCAGATATTCTCCACCTCGATCTGATCGAAGCTTCTGTATCTTCTTACCAAGCTGATTCTCTACTTCATTCTTGAATTCCTTAAATTTCTCTAAGGATTCTAACTTATACCTTATTAAGTAGACATATCCATATCTACTTAAATCATCAGTAAAAGTAATGAAGTAAGAATATCCAGCTCTAGCTTCTACTGGAAATGGTCTGCACACATCTGTGTGCACCAATCCTAGAAGCTCTGTGACCCTTTCACCTTGTCCACCGAAAGGCGGCTTGGTCATTTTATCTTGTAAACAAGTGTGATATCTATCGAGTGGTTATAGCTCAGTAGAGTCTAAATAGAAAACTTGGAAGAGCTTTGTCAAGCGCTTCTTGTTTACATGACCGAGATGGTGATCCCATAACTGGGTGATGTAAGAGTCATGTGAGTTTGTTTCATTATCGATTTCCAACACTTGGTTTTTGTAATTTAATACAAATAATCCATTATTTAAATGCTCCATACCATAACATAGGTTGTTCTTATAAAATAAGAAACCCTTATTTCCAAACTTGAAAATAAATCCATCCATATCCAAACATGATACAGAAATTATGTTTTTGCTAACACTAGGCACATAATAACAGTTATGTAAAACCAAAATCATCCCAGTTGGCAATGAGAGGTGGTAATCTCCAATGTCTAACACATCCAATCTTGATTCATTTGCAGATCAAAGATTCAACTCTCCTTTGTCAATCTTACTAAATATACTTGGTTACATCATTTGAATACTGATGTGAGCCCCACAAGTTGCATCTAATACCCAATGTGTTGAAATGGAATGATTACACTTGATAACGAATGTACCTTTATAATCCCCACGCTTCTGGGTGCAGTTTATCTTCCAGTGGCCTTGCTTTCCACATGAAAAACATATCGCCTACCATTCCTTGCCTTGCCTCTAGATCTTCCCCTTCTTGGAGGGACGATGCTTAAAGGCTTCAGACCGTTTATAAGTCCTTAGCCCCTTTTCCATGTCCTTCCTTTTCTTATTCACCATAAAGACTACGGGTTTGTCACGCCCCATTTCTTTATCTACCTGATGAATTAAGGTCAGAATTTTTGATAGACTCTTCTCATTGTTGCTCATGTTATAGTTGATAATAAAGCTAGATAAGGTCTTGGGAAGTGATGATAGGATGAAAACTGTATGCAACGCATTCAAGAACATAATCCCTAAGAAGTCCAGGCATTCAATATAGCCATTAAACTTGACTACATGAGGCCCAGCTAGCGCAGACTCTCCAATCTTAGTTGTAAACAAAGTATTGGAGTTATCATATCTCTCTCATCTCACCTTCTCTTGGTAGAGATCCTTAAGGTGAGACATCATGCTATACGCGTACATGTTTTCATGTTGCTTCAAGAGATCATTATACATGGTCGATAGCATGAAACATTGGACATTTGTGGAATCATGCATATGTTTCATATAGAGAGATAGTTCCTCATCACTGGCCTCTTTCCTAGGTGCAACTATAACAGGATCTTCCAGCTCATACAATTTCCTCTCGTGATGAAGGATGACACGTAAACGCATCTGCCACTCTTGGAAATTAGTGTCGGTGAGAAGGTTTTCCTTCTCAATTATGGTTCACAATGATATGTTTGAAGTCATTTTTCTTACCGTTTCTACAAATTAAGATGAGTAAAGGTATAGTACTTTATTATGATAAAACTAAGACAAATAAATAAATAAATACTTATTAGTCTCCCAATATTTTATCGAAATCCAATAGTCCACACCATTGACTTTGGAATATTCTATTACCTGAATATTCTAGTGGTAAGGATCCATATTTCCCATATCATTACCCCAATTGGGTTTTTTCAAGCAACATGAAGTGTTTTAGGTAGGCATTCCATATTCCAACTGCATTAACTTGCAGCACCTTGATCCACTAAGTGGACTCCCCAATCCTAAAATCCTTTTATTATTGGATTTCCTCAACCTTTGCCTCTTGGTCACACCAAGTCCTGTTGTGGCAGAAAACCCTTGATGTGAACCAATTCAAATCAACCAAAAACCTTGAATTATAATTCCCCAATAATTGAAAGCACCCCAACTAGGGTTGGTCAAGCACTTTGAACTATGGTTCGATTCAAACTAAGATTATGGAAAGCTATACTGACTTAATATTCCTTTGAGGGATTTTATCCTTATACTTAAATTTATATTTTATTATCTTTGATTACATGCTTGTTAATATTAAGTGGGATATACTTAAGTGATTAACCATGTATAAGATAATATTTTACGCATAATCCGGTCTTATTTTAGTTCCATCTTACATGCTTGTTTAATTAATTAATTGTGTGATCGTGACAACACACCCACAATAAATAATCCATGAAACTAATAAAAAAAATAAATGGTATGATCATGATCTTGCTATATTTTTTTGTTTATCTAGAGATTGATAAACTAACCCAATACCTAGGGAAGAAACACCTCGAACCTTTTGGTTTCGTGTTTACAGCTTTCCACCTATCCACCTTTGTATCTGCTTGGATTGGTTTCACCTTGGCTCCTAACTTAAGCTACTTCCACTAGCTTGGGATCTCCATCCATTAAATATACTTTTATATCACACGCAGGTGAGGGGTAAAATGGGGTTTTACATAAATGAAACCATGGGTGTGTATTCCCAATATATTAATGAAGATAAGGCTCGTAGGCCAACAAATTTAATTTATATTAATAAATTAAAAGAAACCATTCACATACAAAGTTCTCGGTCTAGCTCATGGTCATCCATGCATGAAATGATATATACACAAAAATAAAACTAGAATTCAATTCTCTAATCATTCTTGTTTAAGATAAATCACGCTCGAATCAATTAATTATCTTTAATTAATTAATATTTTTATTTTAAACTCTTTTCTTAATTTCCTTGAGATTCTCATCCATCATTATTTTAAACAAATAAATTCATTTAAAATTATATTTGTACATAACTCGTACCCTGGAGGAAACCCGGTGAATTCCTGTTCATAACTACCAAATGAGTAGAAATGAACATTACGCAGATGTTAAATTAAACACATATATATGAAACACCTATCACGTGTTGTGCCTCAGCTTTACACATGCATTGTGGTACACATCTCAAGGGTTTGTGTAATATAAAAAAAAATTAATAAATATGCATAATTTGGATGAGTACACAGCGTGTAGTTCTGACTACACATCCTGTACTTTTGTTCACAGTCCATCAGAAGCACAGACCTAGGGACATGGTGTGTAGATGTACTTTGGAAATTTTTGGAGTACATAACATGTTCAGTGGGACACATGCTGTGTAGTATCTACATTACACGGTTTCCATCCAGGCAATCCGTGTACAGGGTACATGGTCAAAACCTAACCTGAAAGGACTACACATCGTTTTCCATGGGCCATACAGTGTGTAATCTGGAAAATGTTTTCCACCTATTCATAGTCAATACATGGAGTCTTAAAGACTTAGATACGATCCATTTACATGGCCTGATTTGGCAGACCAGTCCAATGCATTGAACCTAGACTACACGATGTGTACTTCTGAATACACGCTCTGTATTCGGGTGTTGTACAGAAGGGAATGTTTGGCACCTCCGAATGAGATCCTCTGTTTTATTTTAATCAAAATTAAAAGAAAATTAGTTTCTGTAAGGTGAACGAGAAACGAGAGAGGATAAATAGATCTCGAGAATCATATTTAAAGAACGATTAACTTGAATTGAAACAACTAAATTATTAAATGCGTAAATCACCAATGAAAAACTAAAAAATTATAATCAACAATATGACTCCCTATTATACCACTTGTAGGTTCCGAGCGCAGTGGAAGCACATTTTTGGGTGTACCCAACTTTAATTTTAGCGTTAACAACGATCAATCTGAGATCTGTCATGATAATAAAATTCCATTTCTTTGGAATAAAACTAAGAACAAAAAATAAATATGGGAGTCTCAAAACCATAGATAATATCAGCATATGTTTGTTATAATAAATTTAATTAATTGATAAGAATTACCTTGATGAAATTCTCTCTCTATTGATGTTTCTGGTCACGATCTAATGTGATATGTCATTGCATCATAGAATCCAAGTGTAGGATTCCTCTAGAGGTGATCCACACATGCTTCACATATCTATGGATGTCACCGAAGGGATCTCTGGATGCTAGTGCCTAAGAGTCTTCTCTTGCGATGTCTGCCTTCGATCGCCTTGATGCGGTGGAGGAGTATCTCTCTCTTGAAGCTTGATAGCATTCTTGGATCTGTTGTGCACAACCACAAAAAATGGCTATAATAATGAGAATTATGTAATTGGGATTTTAATTACATAGAATAATAAAATGAATTAATTACCCGAAATCATTTATTCATTTCATTTAATTCTTATTAATACTCCATGTCTAATAATAACAGTTGACTATTATTATAACTTTACATGTGCCCAGTGAATTACACCTAATATTATTTAATTAAATAAATAATATTATTTCTCATAAATTCCCAGAAAAAATACATGACGTGTATATTTAATATACATGGTGTGTACTTGTATTTTTCTTTTTTCTTTATTTCCTCCACCACATTTATTAGACCTTGAATAACGACTATTTATTTCTAAAATAAATATCACTACATTACTCACTAATAAATATATTATTTCACCCACAATATATTCTCTTGAATGACTAGTGTCGAAATAAATTTGATCATGCATCCTTAAATAATTATTAAACCACAATTTGTAATAATCTTTATTTAAGCTATTAAATTAATATATAACTGAGATAATTGGACACACTTAGTGTGTGACCCTCTAGGCCTCTTTCTTAGTGGCATTAGGTGGAGCCTACCTAAATTCCAAGGCTAGCATCTAGCAACATTCCAAAAAACCCATAGAGAAATAAGTTAACACCTCAATGACATGTCACCACCTATAAACGCTTACCGTGTAATATAATCCCTTTGTCTCAATTTCTCGAATAAATTGGGTTGCATGCTAATTCCATCAACCCATGTGATCGATTATTCTTTCTTTGACTTTCTGGAATTGAACTCACCCATTCTTTACCATAGACGTGGTTTTATTTAGGCTATATCAATTCCATCAAAGGGCCTGAGATATCTACTTCTGTTATGGAACAGAAGGGACAAATCCTTTCTCGCATTATCTATTAATACAGTATCACTCATGGCGCACCCAACATATCCTACCTCACTGCGAATAGTGCATCATCACAGTTTTCATCAATACATTTAAGTGTTCAAGGTGTAATACACATTAATAATAATCTTAAAGTCTAAGGACTAATAGACAAGTCCATGGATAGGAACTTCCAATGACACTATGAAATGTGGATTTCCTAATAGTAGGTCTCGTTCTCATAATATCCTCCTGGATATTACCAAGGGCGCACACCATGAGAAGGTGACTTAACTTCTTACGAGTCCTCACCCCTAAAGAACTATATTATTATTGTCCCTCAAATAAAATCATCCGTCCATAGAACATATATTCAAGAATAGTGTTATGGCACTTCTAGGTTCTCATTATAGCAGGGATCCACTATGACCCTTTAATGCAATAGTTATCCTTTGGACATTATCACATGCATTGTCACGAAGAATAATTATCAAGATTTGATAAGGTATTAATTAATAAACAAATTACAAAGTAGTTGGTTCTAGGCCACCAACTCCAACATACCTCCCCCTCAAAGCAATGTGATTCGTTCACACACAACATGGAATGTATTAAGGATGGGTTTAGTTAACTTATATGAAATATATACAATAATAATTATATTTTAATAATTATATTTACATATACATATATGTATATATATATATATATCTATGTGTGTATTTTTCACTTACCTTCTTTCTTTCAATACAACAATAAAAACGGAAATAGCGTTCATGTGTTTGTATGGCTTATCATCTCCATTAACGGTGTATTCAATTTCATACTTATATATTAAATATATTATTATAATGAACATATAATGTATATATATATGATATTTATACCATATTTTATGTTACGGAATCATAATATAAATATAAATACCAACATTAAAACAAATTATGTTATATATGAAGAACAAAGCGAATATTACCCCAAGTGAATCCTTATCATTGGATGGTTAACCAAAGGGTAATATAAGGTCATAATCAAACAATATATGATATTAGATATAAGAATATGGTTTTGAAAAATATTTGTAATAAATTTATATTCATTATATAGGTGGTTTGAACAAGTATAACTAGAGTCAAGACCCAAGGTAAGGGGATTTTATCTCACTTTTTATTTTAGTGAGATGCATGCTATATTATACACTATTTCATTTTGTGTGGTGTATGTACTGCCCATGATATATTATATGATTATTATACTAAAATTTATTGGTATTCACATATCCCTTTTATCATCATTCATTATTGGGGTCTAAATCTCAAAAGTTATCAAATCAGTAAAAATGTTTTATCTCAATTTGTCTTCTTTCAGACTCGTGTTTTGTTATGAACCAAAACACTTTTTTGAGGTGTATATACTTAAATTTTACTTTTTATATCACCAATTTACTTATTTTCCTGATATTTTAATCTTCATGTGATTTCCTTTTCTTACATGTAGAATATGATCCAAATTTACCATGTTATAAGAGTTTATTGAAACCATCTTATTGCTTTTTGATATTGTTTATATTTATGAATCTTTTGGTGAAACTTTATGATCTATATCTCTAGGAAACTAATGATTTTACTTATACTATGTTTATTCAAGATATATTCATATATTTCTACCATTTTGTCACTCTCTTTTACTTATGGTAATGTTTTAATATAAAATCTGACAGTCTCTCTCTCTAGTTGGAAATATATTGTATTAAAAACCATGTTTTAAAAAAAATCAATACAGTTTTCATAAGATATTTTAATCCCATTTTCATGGAAAAATTATTTTGAAAAATATTTATGGTTTTCAATGCTTCTTTTATTATTTTTCAATTTTATTTTCAAATAAAATATTTTTGTAAAAGTTTTTATGTTTTAAAAATCATTTTCAATATAGAAAGGGTGCATTCCTCAAGAATGTTTTTGAAAAGATCTTTCAAAATTGTTTCCCATATAAGATAACATATTTTGGTGTTACTAATTCCTCTTGGGGAAATTATTCAATTATTCAATTCAAATTCTTTCTCTGAATGGATTATGTTTTGATGGAATGATATTGACGAAACACATTTATCCTTCACGGGTTATATACTTTTGAAACCTATTTCTTTTCAAGAGTTATGTTTATGATAAAATTATTGTGAAACCTATCTATTTATATAGGTTATTATATGATTAAATTTTTATAATACTCATTTCAATTCATGGGAAAGGATTATTTATGATCTTGTGGAACATTTATGTATGATTTCATTATGAGATCAGTGGGACCTATATCTCCATCCAATGCATTGGGTAAAGATTTATATCTCATGATATGGACTAGGATGGACTTGGGATCTAACCTTGAACACTAAGATAGCCATGGGAGTGAACTATTATTACCAATATGGTATGAGGAGTGAACTCATACAACCAAGATGTCCATGGGAATCAACCATCACTACCAAGATGGTACAGGGAGTGAACCTATACTACCAATGTGGTCTTGGTAGTGATGGTTTTTCTACTATGGAAATAATATTATATTCTTATATTTGTTCGAAAATTCCTTGTTTTATTCCTATGTTATGATTTCATGGATTATTTTATTTATTTTCCAATTATTCGTGTCTTATGAATTTCAAATCATTGTGACATGATTCATGATTATGATTTTGATTTTGCGAGTATGATATTCTATTTTCATGATCATATTCTCATACCCTTATGCTCGTGATTATGCTTACATGTCTCCCATGTTTACCCTTTGTGAGCATATGATCTCACCCCTTTTATGTTTCATTTAATTTATGTTATGAAGATAGGTATTAAGACTGAGGTTTCTAAGAAGGGTGTTAGTCATGAAAAAATTAGTGGGAGATAACATAGCATGCCTATTTTCCAAGGTTTATGTTTCCATGATTCCAAAGGCACTATACTTGTACGGTCTTCAAGCATCTATTTATGTAATATTTTATGTATTTCAAAAATGTTATGTAACTTTAATGTATATCAATACCGGGTCTCTATAATAAGATTATCATATGGGTATGAGAACATGTCATAAATTAAAATAAACATACATAAAAATTAAAATATCATTTATCATAAATCATAGACTAGTTCTTTTTTAAGACAAAAGTCATAAGTGTGGGGAATCCCCAATAATAAATCATAATATATGTGAACATATCATAAGCATAAGAAATTAAATTTTTCCATAAACATAATTTTAGGGGATCATTTCCTTAATTAAGAATCACTGACAAGACTACCATATTAGATTAGGTTCACTCCCAATTACATCATATCATTAGTCAAGGTTTACTCTAGAGACTATCATAGTCAATAGAGTCTCCTATTAAACTCGGTTAAATCTCCATTCTAGTTCTTATAATCTCATTATGTATATATATTTAAACAATTAATTAAAGGAATATATAATTCTAGTTCCCCTAAAAAATATTAAAACTATAAATATATATTCCTCAAGATCATAATTCACTCATCATATAATTATACAATAACCTTTCAAAAGTAATTAGATTACATAAGCATTTTATTATTTCATCATTGTATAACCATGGGAAAATAAATGGTCTTGGTAAACATCTCATCATCATAATTCTAAAACATCCATGTAAATAATAGTAAATGGATCATTGGATCATACCTCCAGTAAATCATAATTGAAATAAATAGATGTAATCATAGTTGAAGAATTTATTTTGATGAACTTTGGAATATTTCTTGACCGAATACCATTTCCAATTGAAAAATAACATATTTAAATTAAAAAAAATCCAAAAAAATAAGGAAAATTCTTTATTTTATGAGAAAAATGTAAACATGAAAATTAATCTCCAATTTATTGAGAAGTCGTGATGGTGTAAAATTTATTTTTGGTGTAATCATTAAAATAAATATTCAGATTACTCCTTTTTAAAAATTAAATTGTTCAACAAAAAAAAGTAATACTTTTTTTCAAAAATTAAAACCTGTGTAAAATTGAATTTTAAAAATAATTTCATAATAGTAATAAAAAATCCAAAAGGTATTTTTAGAAATATGTATATGTAATAAAAATTGTTTCTGAAAGAAAGATGATAAATAAGGCCCTCTTTTTTAAAAATCATATTTTGAACCATTTTTTAACAATGATATAAAATTATTGTTAAAATTAAAAATTAAAAAACATTGCCTTAGGGAAATAAAAATTAAATGGTTTTACCAAATTAGGATAAAAAAATTCTAAATGGAAATTCAAGGATAACCAATACTGATTAAAGAGAGATTGAAACATAAACCTCATACCTCACATCCTTTATAACTTCATTGAAATTTAAAATATAGGGTATAATAACACTATATTTATTAAAAATATATTAAAGAACCATATTCCTACATATAATATAAAATATTATTTACTTATAACATCTTATCACATGTTTAATAATTTTCTTTAAATTACTATTCTTGGAGATAATTGCTTCGTTTATAATTATGTTTTGGTTAGATGGTTCTAATATATTCAGTTTTATTATTTTTCCATAATATCAAAAGTTTAAATAATTTTATGAGTATCATATGTAATCATAATATTTTATAACTATTGAAATAATTTTGTGATGAAAAATTAATTAATCACTTCATAGATAGGTAGTCCATATTTACACATGAGTGGTGTATCCAATATTTGATGGATGGAATGAAATAAAATTTAAAAAAAATAACCATTCCAAAAGTATAATAATGATATAAATATCATATATATTCTATAAATCTATCATTATAACGATCATTTTGGAGTGGTGATGAATAAAGAAACACATTCGTGGAGGTTTTCTACCACATGTAGACACGTACGATGTTTTCTTTTCCCATTGGATGGAACAGAGGTAGATAAAGGTTACTTGTAACATCCCGGGTAAATATAGAATATTTCTTTTTCATATTTATCCGTATTTGTGAATAAAATTTTAATATTAATTAAAAGGGAATGCTATGCTCGATGACGTACCCAATACACAACAATGAGTTTCTTTGAAATCTTACGTTACACTCTAATAATAAAATAATATTATTTTAAATGGTAGTTAACGCCTAGCTGTTGTAATAGTGGGAATGAACAGAACTAAGTACAAAATTATTATATATGTTTGTCAAACATTTTTACTTTTTTCCAATAAAAGTTAGAAGTTTAAAATGCGAATGAATCCAATTTTAAGCATAACTTTTCTAATATTCTTTAAAAGGTTGATTAACCGCCTTTTGATGGAGAAACCTTTTTAAATATAATTTTGAAGATTTTATATGTTATATTTGACAAAATAAAATCCTTCTTTAGAATCTGGACATCAAAATTTACTTTGTGTGAATTTTTGTTATTTTTCCGATAAAGATCAGTTTTAGTGAAAATGTTGTATTTTAATTCAAAACCTCTTTTTAAACTAATTTATTTATATGATTAGATCATATTTTGAACTGGTTTTAAAGTGAAATTAGAATATATTTTTACCATTTAATCCAATGGTGTTCATTGGAATTAATTTCACTTTGAAATTGGACTTAAACTAGTGTCAATATTTTAATAGATATCGTTTCTTAAAAACACGCTATTTGTTTTGACAACGGGAATGAATTATTAAATTAATTAATGCAACTTATATATTTTTAATTTTTTAAAATAGAAATCATTTTTGAATTCGAAATATCAAATATAGCTTAGGTTGCTTTTTTGGTATTTTTCTGAAAAACTTCAATTTTTGATGAATAGTGAAACCACTAAGTGGTAGTTAAAGAAACTGATTTTTCGTTTAAATAAAAATTTACCACTTCTGTGATTTGATTTTCAAAAATCCTACATACATGGTTCTCATTAGGAATTAAAATGTTTTTCAATGAGATTAAAATAATTTTTTGGTGAATAGTAACTTTTAAGTTTTATTAATCGCGATAAAAGGTAATTAGTGTAATTTAAGGTAAAGATAATGTTATAATAATATGAAATGACCTTTTAACATGTCCTATCCTTATTGTATGAGTCATGGACGACCAAGACAATCCATGGGTCAACTTGGGGACCACATGGATCCACTTTGGTAGAAAAATGACATTAATAACGTTTTATTTAAAGTTAAAATAAAAATGTCACAAACATGTATTGTTTTACTACAACAATTTTTACATGAGGTTATACAAGTCATATTTTTTACTATAAATATTCATTAGAAATATAAAAAAATTTACTAAATCCTGATATTTGTTTTATAATTTTTAGACATTAAATAAATTTATTTATTTTTGACACCGTGATGATGCAGTGATTACTTTATAAATGAATGATTTAAAAAAAATGATAAGATAGGGTGAAATCTAAGTCTTAAACTTGTTCCAAACCTATTGTATGGGTGGATTTCGAAACCTTATCACCTTATCTTCTAACTATATCCTTTCGAGACCTTTAAAATCCGAAAATCATTTTATAATAAACTAATAGTTTATAACTTTCCAAGAGTGCCCCTCCTCTTCTCTTATAAAAGGCCCCCACCTCTACCACCTTACCCACACCTCTCAAGCCTTTGTCTCGTCCAACCCCTGACAATTTCATCTCTACACATCCCTCTATTCATCATTGAAGCCTCACCTTTGGCAGAATTCTCTTCATGGAACCCTTTTGGTTCAAACCAAGAGGAGTTACCTGATTTAAAGGTAATGTCTTTACTTGTGCTCTTTTGTTTTATTTTTCCTCTCCAAACCCCTAAACTCATTTAATTACTTTCTTTTGTAACAAAACCAGTATCTTAAATATACTAGTATGTTTTAATGTGAAGGATTAGAGCTACACTTACACACACTTCCGTATAATGGTTAAAGAACATACTGTTTATGTGGATGGCGAATTACTGCCTCACGAAACGATGATTGTTCAATCTTCTCTTAACACCTTTCATGGTGTCCATTATGATGTCACTATATTTTATATATTATATATATGGTATTTATGTTTCCCATATGGTTCTGTATTTTATATTTAAAACATACCTTCATGCTTTTCATGTTGTGCAATTGCGATAATTTCATACGAGGAAGTGTGAACTACCGCCCCCTCAAGTGATGTGACTCGTTCATGCAATACATGGAATGTATAAAGAATGAATTTAATGAACTTATGTGACCTATAGAACATATATATTGTAATGTAATTATAATATATATATATATATATATATATATCTCAATTATTTTTAATTTCATTAATATGACAAAGAAATGAAAGTAGCGTTCATGCGTACGTACGGCCTACCGTCTCCATGAACGGTGCATTTCATTTCTTTTATCTCCAAATGTTATGTAATAGTATAAAATGAATATGAACTGGATATATATGATATTTAAATCATTAATAATATTTTGTAGATGATTTACTTATAACTACATGACCAATCATTTTCAAACAAGATCATTTTTGACTCATGTACCGAATATCGACAAAACGTATGATATGAACTCACATAATTAAAAAATTATTATAACATGATAATATATGATATTAATTTAATAATAAAATTTAATTTATGTCCTTAATAAATTATAAATTGAAAAAAGTTTATTATTCAGGAATATAAAGAAACGAACAAGACAAGTCGGACTTGAGGTAAGGGATCCAACCTCTCTCTTTCTTTTAAAGTACTCTCTTTTATGTAAATTATTTTAAGCTCCTATTTCTTATGTTGGGGGATGTTATTATATATTAATATTGATGTAAATTTTATGTTAATTTCATGAGAGATTCTATTTGTTCTCATCAATCCATTTTGAGAAATTTTATGTGGCGTTGTTAGGCTGCCGAATTTTCATAAGGGGATTCTCATCTCTCTTTTTATTCCCATGAGATTCATCCTACATTAGCCACTATTTCCTTTTGTGTGGTGTATTTACTACCCATTATTTTACTATTTGTATAATATACTCTCATTTATGGGTATTTAACTCTTCATTTTATGACCCTTCTTTCATGGGGTGTACGTTTTGAAAGTTGCCCAAATCGGTAAGGAAACCTTTCACACTCCTCTTTTAAAAAGACTTATTTTGTTATGTCTTTTAATTTACATCTTTTTATGTTGGGATATGTTCTTATATGTACTTATTGATGTATTTTTTATTTCCAAGTGATGAGATACCATTTTCTCTCTCATAAATTAATTTTATGAATTTTAAAGTGACGTCGTTAGGCTGTCGAATTTTACCATGGGAACTTTTTAACCCAATTTCGATTTATTTGGGTTCAACATGTAGTTATTGAATATGTCATCCTTTGAATATTTCTGAATTACATTTGATTGTTTTAAACTTAATATCCACTTATATTGGGTGTATTTATATTTTTCACACATAATTTTGAGATTTATTTATCCTTAATTTAAGGATACCTTCATTATAAGGGTTTTCATCTCATTTTACATTTCTATTGAGACTTCGTTGTTGTTATGCACCAATTCACTCTTATATGTTGTATATACTATCCTTTGGAATATTATATCATGAATACATTTATTCTCATGATATTATAAAGTTTTGATTAAATGTTATTCCTCAATTATTGTAATCAAGTGTCTCTCATTTTGATAAAAACCCTTTAACTAAAATATCGTTTTAAATGTTTTAAATGATTTATTATTATAAATATTTATCATTATTATCCATTTTTTCAAAATGGTTTTAATAGATTTATTTATATGGATATTATTAGTTTAAAATTTTAAAATATTCAAAGTGGTATGGGACACTTTGATTCAAAAATCTCTTTATTAAATGTTTTAAATGGTTTTGAAAATGGTTTTTTTGAATGGATTCATTATTTCAATATATTAAAATGTTATATTTTTATTGAAATGTGGGAATGTTATATTTCCTTTATGATTAAGTTATGTTCTATGATTATGTTTTGTTTCTTGGGCATTGTTTATGAAAATGGGCGGTTCCGTGATAAACTTAGGGCGGGTGAGCCCGATATAGCTCTTCAATTCATTGGGTAACGCGAAGGGGTTAAACATTAAGGTTTCTCCGAAGAGATTTAGGGAATATACTGTGATTGGTATTCCAAACGTAACCATCAGGGTTACTCCCTATGTAAGAATGTTATGAATGCCTCAAGTTACATTTATGTCTTATGATTTCTATGATTTAGTCAAGATTTGATGAGGTATGTTAAAATGATTATGTTCTATGAGTAAAGTATGATTTCATACATGGACTAATGTTTTCATTTCGTACTTTTATATCCCTTACTGAGATTTTTATGCTCATCCCTGGTTTTTGAAATGTTTTTCACAGGTCAAGGGAAAGGTACATGATGTGATGATAGTGTCAAAGAAGTGTCAAGAAAGAATACATGTTTTATTTTAGATATGTTTCCATTAATGGGAAAAATGAGTACTATCTTTTATGTAACCACTTTGTTTAAATGTGGAATTTAATGCATGATTTATGATATAATTCTTTAAAACTCTAAACCTGAAAATATCCTCAACGTGTATTCTTGAAATAACTCAAGATTAAGTAATGTTTAAGGCTGGGGCCTTATAGTTTGTATCAAAGGTCGGTTTAGATAACTTTAGAGGTTAGAGTGTTGTTTAAGGAAAAGTGAAAAGTTGTGTATAAACACAATGGTTAATATATTATATGGAGTCATTTTTTTTAAAGTTAGAATGAGTTTGAGATAACTTGGAGAAGCATATCTCGGTGTTTATGTTCCTCATTATTATATGATGATTTTACTAATATACTCACACTGACCTTTTTGGTTTTAGTAAATGGTTGGATCTAGCAGGCACCAAAGTAATAGTGGATTTGAAGAAAACTGTGACGGTTTTATGAAAGAACAACTGAATGATATGGGACCTGCAATGAGAAATCTTGTGGTTATCCTCAACCAACTATCTGGAGTCATGATTGACCACCTGAACCTTAGTGATTTTTATAAGGCATCGTATATGCGAGAAACAAATCCCTACAGAAGTTCAGGTAATAATCATACAGGAAAGTATGTTCAAAAACCTATGTGTCAAAGATGTGGAAATAAACACATAGGAAAATGTTTCAAAGGGACAGAAAGATGCTATAGATGTGGAAATAAAGATCATAAAGCAAGAACCTTCCATGGAAAAAGGAAGCATCTAGTTGACTCTCATAAAGGGAAAGATATAACGACCCATACTTTACATAAATTGTCATTACTTCAGAATTTAAGAACACTTATTACAACATATAACAAAAACAGGAAAGGACTGTATAGGTATAGTGTCTTTAGAAACTGGGAAACATAAACAACTGGTTCATAAAGCGTCTACATTGTCTCCCATTTATTTCATCATATCTATAGTCCCTTTTGGCATATCTTACTTAATAACCTTCTTCCTGACCTGGAGAAAGAAAACATACAAAAAGGGTGAGCTCAAATGCTCAGTAAGGGTAAACAAAAGAAACATCAACCACATCATATACATAAGAACATAACTTTTTGAAATCTTAACCTGCAAAAGAAATCATAAACTCATAACATGGGATAAATCATAGTAGTGAAATGTAATCCCAATAATCATAACATAACACATTAAACTTTGTGGTATACACACATAATCATAGATAATCATTTCTTATTAGTCAAGGCTCATATCCAAGATTATCTTAGTGGACAAAGTCCATTTCTGAACCGAGTTCACTCCTCGTTTCAGTCCTGTTTCACTGAACCGGTTTAACCTGACGTTCCAGCCATTTCTATCTCATGAGATATAAAATCTTTACCCAATGCATTGGAGGGAGATATAGGTCCCACCCATCTCATAATGATACCATTCTTATGTGTGCCATAAAATCAAAAACCAGACATCATAGCATAACCCATGTAATAAAAATGGGAATCTTAAACATCGTGACATCATAAAAAAATTCGTATAAGATAAAGGAATTCATAGAAATATAAAATTCCATCACAACATAATCAAATCAATGTAATAATAGGGATAGTAACAGAACCCTTTATTATCTTAGATGGAAAATAATTTTGATAAAACACTTGAACTCCATTCTTGAGGAAAATATCCTTTCTGCTTCAAAAACACTTTTCCTTTCTTAACATGTCATACAATTCTAAACTAAAAGAAGTTGATTAAAAATAAACTTGAAAACTTGTAAAGGAAGATTCTTGGAAATAATGTTTTAAAAATCCATTCATTCCGTATAAGTTAAAAAAACATTCTTCGTACTTTTGTCAGAAAAGTCAAAAAGTACCTCGTACGAAAAACGACAAAAGATTCCTTTCATATCCTTTACTAAAAACTCACCTAAGGGTAAAATTGGATTTAAACAATTTTATGTGGATTGAAATAATATTACATATTGAGGAAATATGGATGTGGATGATAAAATACACCCCAGTAAATACCAAAGTATAAACAATCTCGGATAAAAATGAGATTGTGATATTTCCCTTACCTTAGGTTCGATTTGCTTCGAAAGTGTCCAACCTCCTGTATAATGATTTAAATAATGTTATCGACTTATTCCAGAATCATACTTATTTTTATGATATCATATATGGTCATATTCTTAGCTTTTTATTAGTAATATTTCATTACTACTTGTTTATTCAGGTGTTTATTACTTTTTGTTCTTATGCGTGTTTTGTCGAATAAATTCTTATACTTATTTTTAGGTTATAGATACCTCATTTCCAGAATGGTATTAGTGTAATATATATCATATTTATTCACTCAATTCATTTATATAATCATTATGCAATGAAGATCATGTAGAACGAGTCGCATCACATCGTGGAGACGGTATTCTGTACGTACGCACGAGCGATGATATCATTCCCATGATCGTGGAATTGTATTGGAGTGTATGTATACTATATCAGAATCAATATTACTTTATAATAGTCATATATAGTCATTATTTACTCCATTATACCCATCCAAGTATGGTGGTGGTGGAAAATAGATTACACCACGGCGTGGAGACGGTATTCCGTACGTACGCACGCGCGTTGATTTCATTTTTCGTAGGATGGATAGATGGTGAAATAGGGTTGTTTCATACTTATAATAACATATCAGTATATGAGTGATACTGATGTTATTACTTCATAATGAAACAACTAAAGAAGAAGAAGTGGAAGAAGAAATAAAGATGAAAGAATCGGTAATGGACATTACCTCTTCTTTGAAGTGCTTCTTTGAGACCTCCTTTTAGGGCACAAAAATTGGTCTTTGAAGAGAACCAGGACTTCTAGGATGTTTCTAGGGAAGTGGAGTGGTGAAATTGGTAGGGTTTGGCCGAGATTTAAGGCTCAAAGTGTTGTGAGGAAGAGGGGGAGGAGGTGCCCTTTTATAAGGGAGGAGAGGGGCCCCTTGGAAAAACTAAAAATATTATTTTATTATAAAGTCATGTTCGGTTTTAGATAGCTCCAAATTGATATATTTCGAATCTAAGGTGGGGATGGGTCAAAATCATCTCATAAAATATAATTTAGACATGTTTAGGTTCCTATTGTAACCTTATCATTTAGATTTAACATTAAGTTAAATAATTTTACTTTTACTGTGTCTTCTTGTGTTCTTATACTATAAGGTTAATAAACTTACTATAAGCAGCCAAAGGAACCCCAAGTTGTTTATTATTAATATATATAACCTTATCTAAGTCATTTTTCCGAACCTTATATTTTTATGAATAAAATAATAATTAATAATATAATATTTGTTTTAAAAACTATTTTATGTCAATTTTGACACTATTTAGTAATTGATTTTTGTGAAAATCATAACAGAGTGATTAGTTAGAAAAAAGTTAATTAAATCAATAATAACATGTCATATTAACCTATTAAATTAGTTTAATTCATAAAAAGTCTCAAATTATATTTATTTGGGAATTTATAACATCAATTATGTCAATATTTCATTAATAAGATAATTACTGCATCATTTTTGTGTCATAAATAAATTAACTTATTTAAAGCCTAAAAATTACAAATAAAATATCATTATGTATGAAATATTTATAGTCGAATTTATCTTATGTATAACCCTATATTAAAAATTATTTTCTTATTAAACATTGATTTTGACTATTTTAACCCTTCCTTAAATAAATTAACAATAAATGTCCTAATCTAATCCAAGTGGGCCTAAATGGTCATATTTTTTCCGTAAAGTTTTTTTTGCTCGAATTACACTTATCCAATAGAATTAGGACATGTGTTAGGGTAATAATAATATCATTTTTACCCTTAATTACCCTATTTACTTTTAACCGTGGTAAAAAAAACTAAAAAGTTATTATTCCCCAAAAATTATTTTCATCTCATTGAACCACATTTTACTTACTGACATCAACCGTGTCTCTTAGATTTTTTAAATTCCACTCACAGAAGCGGTAAAATTAAGTTTATTGAAAAATTCAGTTTTTTAACTACCACTTAGTGGTTTCACTATTCATCAAAAATTGAAAGTTTTTAGAAAAATACCAAAATTTTACCCTAGGCTAATTTCGATATTCCGAATCCAAAAATGAAGTCTATTTTGAAAAATAAAATTTATAAAATTTCAAAAAGTGGTTATTACTATTCATAACGGCTAGTTTTGATAATATTTTAATAGCATATTGTTGTTTAGTGAAACTCGGTATTGCGTACGATGCAAGCTATCGAGGAATGTCGTGATTGCGTGTAAAGAAAGCCAAGCAAGTGATGTGTGTAGTGAAAGATTCTTTTGATGATTTATATAACATAAAAACAAAATATTTCTCATAAAAGTCTCGGTTGTTATATTCTACCCCCCTTAAAATGAATTTCGCCCTTGAAATTCATCACTTTGTAAAAAATAGATGAGGATACCTCTCCCTCATCATATCCTCAAGCTCCCATGTAGCTTCTTCTAATTGGTGGTTCCTCCATACAACTTTCACCAAGCAAGTGGTCATGTTTCATAGGACTTTTTCGCTACGATCCAGAATCTCTATCGGCTGTTGTTCATAAGAAAGATCTTGCTCTAGCGATACAACATCTGAGCTGAGTGCATGAGAAGGATCAGGTATTTACTTTCTCAGGAGAGATACATGGAACACATTGTGAACTTGAGAGAGATTCAGTGGAAGCAACAATCGGTAAGCTACCTTCCCAACACAATCCAGTATTTCGAAAGGACCGATATACCTAGGGCTCAACTTTCCCTTCTTTCCAAATCTCATTACTCTCTTCCAAGGAGATATTCGTAAGAACACTTTATCACCCACTTCAAACTCTAAGGATTTTCTTCGGTTGTCGGCATAACTTTTCTGTCGACTCTGAGCTTCTCTTTTGTGTTCTTGAATAGATCTGACCTTTTCTGCCATCTCATCAATAAGATCAGGTCCTAATAGCTTTCTTTCCCCAACTTCATCCCAGCAAGTTGGAGTCCTGTATTTCTTTCCATAGAGAGCTTCATAAGGAGCCATCTGAATACTGGAGTGAAAGCTATTATTATAATAAAATTCCACTAAAGGTAGGTGTTGATACCAACCACCTTTGAAATCCATAGAGAAAGCTCTCAACATATCTTCTAGAGTTTGAATTGTTCTCTCAGACTGACCGTCTGTCTGAGGATGATAAGCAGTGCTGAAACTCAACTCTGTATCCAGAGTATGTTGAAGACTTCGCCAGAACTTTGAGGTAAACCTCGGATCCCGATCAGATATAATATAAAGTGATACTCAATGCAATCTTGCCACTTCCTTTACATATATCCTGGCAAGCTGATCCAGAGATAAATCCTCTTTAATAGAAATGAAGTGTGCAGACTTTTTAAGACGATCAACTATGACCCAGATAGCATTATTTCCATTGGATGTTTTAGGAAGTCCGGTGACAAAGTCTATAGTGATTTTTTCCCATTTCCATTTGGGTATGGGTAATGGTTGTAACATCCACTTAGACTTCTGTCTCTCAGCTTTAACTTGCTGACAAACCAAGCATCGAGAGACATATTCAACAACATCTCTTTTCATGACATCCCACCAGAAGTACTCTTTCGGGTCCCTATACATCTTCGTGCTTCCAGGATGAATAGAGAATGAAGAACTATGAGCCTCATCCTGCAGCTCCTTCTTTAATTCCAGGATGGGAGGAACACAAACCTGATTCCTGAACATTATTATTCCATCACCATCAAGGCTGAATTCAGGAACATTTCTCACCTTCTTTTGTAACTCAACATCTTCTTTCTGTGCCTCTTTAATCTTCACATGTATAGATGGTTGAACATTCATTTTATAAAGATAATATTTTTACTCTTCCATTATAATTCCAAGATCCATCCTTTGTAAATCCATAAATATTGGATTTTTTGTGATCCTCATCATGGATAAACTGGCATGGTCTTGTCGACTTAATGCATCTGCCACCTTGTTTGCTTTCCCAGGGTGGTAATGAATTGAGCAGTCGTAATCCTTAATCAGCTCCAACCATCTTCATTGGCGCATATTCACCTCCTTTTGTGTGAAAATATACTTTAAACTTTTATGATCAGTATAAATATCACACTTTTCTCCATAAAGATAATGCCTCCAAATATCTAATGCAAAGATTACCGCAGCTAACTCCAAATCTTGAGTTGGGTAATTTTGCTCATGTATTTTCAACTGTCATGAGGCATAAGCTATCACCATATCATTTTTCATAAGAACACACCCCAATCCCTTCTTGGATGCATCACTGTAGATCACAAACCTTTCTCTACTACAAGGCAGTGTGAGCACAGGTGCACTGGATAACCTTCTTTTCAACTCCTTGAAATTCTCTTCACATTCCTCCGTCCAGAAAAAATTAACTCCTTTCCGAGTCAACATGGTGAGTGGATTAGATAATTGTGAAAAATCTTTCACAAAACATCGATAATATCCTGCCAAACCAAGAAAACTTCGGATCTCAGTTACTTTTGTTGGTCTCGACCATCTTTCGATAACCTCTGTTTTTGCTGGATCCACAGATATCCCCTCTTTTGAGATTATGTGACCCAAAAATGAAACTTTTTGAAGCCAAAATTCACACTTGATAAATTTGGCATAAAGCTTATCCTTTCTCAGGGTCATCAATATAATTCTCAAGTGATCTTCATGTTCTTCCTTGCTCTTTGAATAGACAAGAATATTGTCTATAAAGACTACCACAAACTGATCAAGATAGTCTCTAAAGACTCTATTCATCAGATCCATAAAGATAGCAGGGGCATTGGTAAGACCAAATGGCATCACTATAAATTCATAGTTTCCATACCTTGTACGGAAAGTCATCTTTGGTATATCCTCTTTTTTGACCCTTAATTGATGATAACCTGAACGAAGATCAATCTTGGAAAAGTATTGTGCTCCGCGTAATTGGTCAAATAAGTCATCAATGCATGGGAGAAGATATTTGTTCTTGATATTGATCTTGTTAAGTTCTCGATAATCAATGCAGAGTCTCATTGATCCATCTTTCTTCTTAACAAACAGAACATGTGCTCCCCAAGGTGACGCACTAGGGCGTATGAATCCCTTATCAAGATTTTCTTGGAGTTGCTTCTTCAATTCCTGAAACTCAATTGGGGCCATTCTATAAGGTGTCTTTGAAATAGGAAAAGATCCCGGTACTAGTTCTATTGAAAACTCAACTTCACGATTTGGTGGAAGACCCGGTAATTCCTCCGGAAAGACATCATCAAAATCCCGCACAATGGGAATATTCTTAATCGTGAGTTTCTCACCAACCATTTGAGATAAATAACCTTCATTTAGTGGAATCAAGACCCATAAGATGGAAGAAATTTCCACTGGAAGGTTATGTTCATCCTTGCATCGATAGACGATCATAGATTGATCTGGAATATGAAATGTGACTTCCCTTCTTTGGCAATTGATATGAGCTCCATGTAGAGAAAGACAATCCATGCCAAGAATCACATCAAATTCCACTATAGGAAGGATCACAAGATTTGTAGGAAGCACTTTCCCACAAACTTCAATTGGAGAATAATTATAAACTTTTGATGTGACTGTTGTGCCATTAGGGGTTGTCACAGTTAACTCAACATCTAATTGTTGAGGTAATACGGTTATACCCTTAGAAAATTATTCAGAAATAAAGGAGTGGGTGGATCCAGAATCCAATAAAACATTTTCTACTTTAGAGTGGATGGTAAGTGTACCTTTCACCACATCGTCATCATACTCCACATCGCTGATAGAAATTGCATGTGAATTTCCTTTTCTTTAGCCTTAAGCGTTTTTTGACGTCGACCATCATCATCAACCCTTGGATTTGTCCATTGATTGGAATAATGCCCCATCTCCTTGCACTTGAAACATTGAAGTGTTGTAGGTTCATTCTGTGTATCCCTTCCTTTGTTTGCATCATTATACATCTTCTTCCCATCATTGCAGCATTCAAATGTCCTATGACCTTCCTTTCCACATTTGAAACATTTACTTGTCCCTTTAAGACAACTCCCTCCATGTTTCTTTCCACACTTTGAGCATAAGGGAAAGCTCATCTTCTTTTCAGTGTGCTCTTTAGATTTTCCTTTGAATTCCATTTTCCTCTTCTTATCAAACCCATATGACTGATGGGTTACTCCAATCTCCATCTCAACTTTGAGAGCACATCGAACGATTTTCTCATAGCTATTGAAGTCCCTTATGGATAACGCCCTTTGAAGACTTGGTTTTAAGCCACTAAAGAATCGATCGATTTTACTCTCAGGTTGGATAATAATACCATAAGCATACCTTGAAAGTCTTGTAAAATTTGCTTCACAGATACCAACAGATTCATCATCCTTTTTCTTCAGTTCAAGAAACTCTTTCTCCATCTTTTCTTGGAGAATACGAGGGAAGTACTTATTGAAAAATAAGTTCTTCAACTCGTCCCATTCCGTGGACTAAATTTCATCTCTTTGCCTCGTATTCTTGATAAGATTCCACCATTGATCAGCATCAGCTTCCAAACGATACACTGCAAAGATGACTTTATCATGTTCATAACATTAAAGAAATGGAAATATCTTTTCAGTAGTACTAATCCATTGTTCAGCAACTAATGGATCAGTAGACCCACTGAATGAAGGTGGACGCTGCCTCATGAAGGACTCAACAGAATGTTGCTCCTTTTCTCGTTTGGATGTCCTGAAAGATTCATAGCTTGAGAAAGTTGTGTGAGCATGGCTACAAGATTTTTCATTCCATCTCCCATAACGTTTGGTTGCTCATGGGGACAATCATTGCATTGCCCGTCGCATTCTTCATTAACACGGTTCCTTCGGGTTCCAGCCATTGACTAAAACCAAGAAGAATAGTGTGAGAAACACTAATTATAATAGTAAAACCACATAATCAAGAATAAAATTTCACACTTAAGGTCTTATCCTAGGTTATTCATGGCCATTTCTAAAACACTAAGATAGTGTTCTACGCTTAGACTTATCCTTAGGGTTCTTACTAAGGCTTTCATATCCTTGTTTCAAAAGGTTGACTATACCTTTCCTCTGATACCAACTATAACGACCCATAATTTACATACATTGTCATTACTTTAGAATTTAATCACACTTATTACAACATATAACAAAACCAGAAAAGGACCGTATAGGTATAGTGTCTTTAGAAACTGGGAAACATAAACAAATGGTTCATAAAGCGTCTACATTGTCTCCAATTTATTTCATCATATTTATAGTCCCTTTTGGAATATCTTACTTAATAACATTATTCCTGGCTTGGGGAAAGAAAACACACAAAAAGGGTGAGCCCAAATTCTCAGTAAGGGTAAATAAAAGAAATATCAATCACATCATATACATAAGAACATAACTTTTGGAAATCTTAACCTGCAAAAGAAATCATAATCTCATAACATGGGATAAATCATAGTAGTGAAATGTAATCCCAATAATCATAACTTAAAACATGAAACTTTGTGTAATACACACATAATCATAGAGAATCATTTCTTATTAGTCAAGGCTCATTGCCATGACTATCTTAGTGGACAAAGACCATTTTTGAACCGAGTTCACTCCTCGTTTCAATCCTGTTTCACTGAACCGGTTTAACCTGCCGTTCTAGCCATGTTTATCTCATGAGATATAAAATATTTACCCAATGCATTGGAGGGAGATATAGGTCCCACCCATCTCATAATGAAACTATTATTATGTGTGCCACAAAATCAGAAACCATACATCATAGCATAACCCATGTAATAAAAATAGGAATCTTAAACATCATGACATCATAAAACAATTCATATAAGATAAAGGGATTCATAAAAATATAATTTCATCACAACATAATAAAATCAATTTAATAATAGGGATAGTAACAGAACCCTTTATTATCTTATATGGAAGATAATTTTGATAAAACACTTGAACTCCATTCTTGAAGAAAATATCCTTTCTACTTCAAAAACATTTTTCCTTTCTTAACATGTCGTACAATTATAAACTAAAAGAAGTTGATTAAAAATAAACTTGAAAACTTGTAAAGGAATCTTCTTGGAAATAATGTTTTAAAAATCCATTCATTCCATATAATTTAAAAAAACATTCTTCGTACTTTTTTCAGAAAAGTCAAAAAGTACCTCGTACGAAAAACGACAAAAGATTCCTTTCATATCCTTTACTAAAAACTCACCAAAGGGTAAAATTGGATTTAAACAATTGTATGTGGATGGAAATAATATTACATATTGAGGAAACATGGATGTGGATGATAAAATACACCCCAGTTAATACCAAAGTATAAACAACCTCGAATAAAAATGAGATTGTGATATTTCCCTTACCTTAGGTCCGATTTGCTCTGTAAGTGTCCAACCTCCTATATAATGATTTAAATAATGTTATTGACTTATTACAGAATCATAATTATTTTTATTATATCATATATGGTCATATTCTTAGCTTCTTATTAGTAATATTTCATTACTACTTGTTTATTCGGGTGTTTATTACTTTTTGTTCTTATGCGTGTTTTGTCGAATAAATTCTTATACTTATTTTTAGGTTATAGATACCTCATTTCCAGAATGGTATTAGTGTAATATATATCATATTTATTCACTCAATTTATTTATATAATCATTATTCAATGAAGATCATGTAGAACGAGTCGCATCACATCGTGGAGACGGTATTCCGTACGTACGCACGAGCGATGATATCGTTCCCATGATCATGGATTTGTATTGGAGTATATGTATACTATATCAGAATAAATATTAATTTATAATAGTCATATATAGTCATTATTTACACCATTATACCCATCCAAGTAAGGTGGTGGTGGAAAATAGATTACACCACGGCGTGGAGACGGTATTCCGTACGTACGCACGCGTGGTGATTTTGTTTTCCGTAGGATGGATAGATGGTGAAATAGGGTTCTTTCATACTTATAATAACATATCAGTATATGATTGATACTGATGTTATTACTTCATAATGAAACAACTAAAGAAGAAGAAGTGGAAGAAGAAATAAAGATGAAAGAATCGGTAATGGACATTACCTCTTCTTTGAAGTGCTTCTTTCAGACCTCCTTTTAGGGCACTAAAATTGGTCTTTGAAAAAGACCAGGACCTCTAGGATGTTTCTAGGGAAGTGGAGTAGAGAAATTGGCAGGTGTTGCCCGAGCTTGAAGGCTCAAAGTGGTGTGAGGAAGAGGGGGAGGAGGTTCCCTTTTATAAGGGAGGAGAGGGGCTCCTTTGGAAAAACTAATAATATTATTTTATTATAAAGTCAAGTTTGGTTTTAGATAGCTCCAAATTTATATATTTCGAAGCTAAGGTGGGGATGGGTCGAAATCCTCTCATCCAATAGAATTTAGACAAGTTTAGGTTCCTATTTTAACCTTATCATTTAGATTTAACATTTAGTTAAATAATTTTACTTTTAACGTGTCTTCTTGTGTTCTTATACAATAAGGTTAATAAACTTTCTATAAGCAGCCAAACGAACCCCAAGTTGTTTATTATTAATATATATAACCTTATCTAAGTCATTTGGCCGAACCTTATATTTTTAGGAATAAAATAATAATTAATAATATAATATTTGTTTTAAAAACTATTTTATGTCAATTTTGACACTATTTAGTAATTGATTTTTGTGAAAATCATAACAGAATGATTAGTTCGAACAAAGTTAATTAAATCAATAATAACATGTCATATTAACCTATAAAATTAGTGTAATTCATAAAAAGTCTCAAATTATATTTATTTGGGAATTTATAACATCAATTATGTCAATATTTTATTAATAAGATAATTACTGCATCATCTTTGTGTCATAAATAAATTAACTTATTTAAAGTCTAAAAATTACAAATAAAATATCATTATGTAGGAAATATTTATAGTCTAATTTATCTTATGTATATCCCTATATCAAAAATTATTTTCTTATTAAACAATGATTTTAACTATTTTAACCCTTCTTTAAATAAATTAATAATAAATGTCCTAATCTAATCCAAGTGGGCCTAAATGGTCATATTTTATTCGTAAAGTTGTTTTTGGTCGAATTACACTTATCGAATAGAATTAGGACATGTGTTAGGGTAACAATAATATCATTTTTACCCTTAATTACCCAATTTATTTTTAACCGTGGTAAAAAAAGTAAAAAGTTACTATTCACCAAAAATTATTTTCATCTCATTGAACCACATTTTACTTACTGACATCAACCGTGTCTCTCAGATTTTTGAAATTCCACTCACAGAAGCGGTAAAATTAAGTTTTTTGAAAAATTCAGTTTTTTAACTACCACTTAGTGGTTTCACTATTCATCAAAAATTGAAAGTTTTCAGAAAAATTCAAAATTTTACCCTAGGCTAATTTCGATATTCCGAATCCAAAAATGAAGTCCATTTTGAAAAATAAAATTTATAAAATTTCAAAAATTGGTTATTACTATTCATAACGGCTAGTTTTAATAATATTTTAATAGCATATCGTTGTTTAGTGAAACTCGGTATTGTGTACGATGCAAGCTATCGAGGAATGTCGTGATTGCGTGTAAAGCAAGACAAGAAAGTGATGTGTGTTGTGAAAGATTCCTTTGATGATTTATATAACATAAAAACAAAATATTTCTCATAAAAGTCTCGGGTGTTACAAAAGATGTTCTTTCTGAGGGATCAATTGAATGTTTCAAATGTGGTGTGCATGGTCATTATGAAAAAACTTTTCCTACGAAAAAGTTTCGGGAATTGGGTCACCAAGATCATAAAAATATCTGTTTACGAATACCTAATTTCATTCCAATTGAGGATGAATAAACTGACAATGACCAATGAAAGGTATGGATTATTTCATAACATGTGTTTTCCTATTATTGGAATATTAGGATATGATTCATGATTTTGTTTGTAGGAAATAATTATTTCAGAATAAGATGAAAAGGAATGGTTAATGGATCAGGAAGAATGTTGAATGAGTGAGAATTCAACATATAAGGGATTCAAGAGTTATGGTAGATTTTAGGATGGTGAAACTCTTGAATGTATTAAGTCTCTTTTGATGATGGGGTTACATTGGAAGACTTTTTATAGTATATGTAACCCTGATGTATGATATATGAAAATTTTATTCAAGGAATAATTATCCTTTATTTTGTGGATATAGTCCTAAAGAACCATTTGGGTTTATATGATCCTTGAATTTGAGGCAATTACTGGTTATTACATTTTGGGTTGCAAAATGAAAGTTATTAGATAACCTTTGTGGTTAAAATATGTTATGATTATTTTTGAAGATTTTATCTTGTTTTGGGGAATGTTTTAAGAATTATATAGTTTTGGAAAAAGGACAACACGGAGACCGTGTGACAACCCGTCGCTTCGGACAAAGCAGCGGGAATCGAACCCACAACCAAAGTGCAACTGGTATTTATCGCCTACCACTGGACTACGTGAACTCCCTGGTTATTTTGACTAATTATTCATAGTTAGATGATTTTATGAATCAAAAGTAAGTTCATTTTGGGTTATCTATAGAAATTATTAACCTATCATAGAGGATATGTGATTAGGTTAATTACTTTTCAATATGAGACATTAAGAGAAACTGATGTTATTTGGAGATAAATGTTAATTTGAACCTTGGAAGACTATGTGATTAAATCCTTCAAATATATGGGTTTGAATATTAGTTTGGTTTACTTTGAAGAATCTTATGGAAAAAAATTTTATTGAATGGTCTTCGTTGAACTTTGGGTTTTGTTGGACAAATTTTGGAGATTAAGAATAGATTTTCTTTTTTATAAAGGATTATCCATTTGTGGATTATCTGATCTTGTTCTAAAAATTTTGGTTTTGGTTAAGGTCTAAAGACATGGGAAATATATAGTTCTCTTTTGTGGATTAGGTTATTCTCTATAAGTTGATTATAGCTCTCTTAATGTGAGAAATTCATCCTAAATACTCATCTTTTGGAGAAAATATAAGTTTGTGTAAGAAATCTAGTATGAGATGAGATTCTACATGAAAAGTAAGTATGTTTCCTTATGATTTAGTTAGGATCATAAATAAATTACTCAATGAAAAGTAACTTAAAAACAAAAAAAAATTTCTTTTAACTTTTCCTACTGGGGAATCAAACACCATTTAACCCATCACCAGTTTGTGATTTTCTGGTGGTTAACTTTCTCCTAAACATGTTTTCTATCACTCTCCCTCAGAACATGACCCTTTGTTTTTTCTTCCATATCCATGTTTTCATACATGGAATCCTAGTATGGGTTAACTCGGGTGACCTTTGTACTTCCCTTTCTTTCTTTTAATGTGACAGTTTAATTTACTCCTTTTCCGATGTGCGGCTTTCAATGAATTTTCCAAGCCCAATTTTAAAAACTGCGAGGACACAATTCCCAAAAGGGGGGAAGGATGTATCATCCCAGGTAAATAAATAATATTACTTTTTCATATTTATCCATATTTGTGAATAAAATGTTAATATTAATTTAAATGGAACGCTATGCTTGATGACGTACCCAATACGCAACAATGAGTTTCTTTGAAATCTTACACTGCACTCTAATAATAAAATAATATTATTTTAAATTGTAGTTAACGCCTAGAAGTTTTAATAGTGGGAATGAACATAACTAACTACAAAATGATTATATATGTTTGTCAAAAAAAAATTACTTTTTTCCAATAAATGTTAGAGGCTTAAAATGCGAATGAATCCAATTTTAAGCATAAATCTTCTAATATTCTTTAAAAGGTCGATTAACCGCCTTTTGATGGAGAACACTTTTAAAATATAATTTTTAAGATTTTATATTTTATATTTGACAAAATAAAATCCTTCTTTAGAATCTTGACATCAAAATTTACTTTGTGTAAATTTTTGTTATTTTTCCAATAAAGATCAGTTTTAGTGAAAATGTTGTATTTTAATTCAAAACCTCTTTTGAATCTAATTTATTTATATTATTAGATCATCTTTTGAACTGGTTTTAAATTGAAATTAGAATATATTTTTACCATTTAATCTAATGGTGGTTATTGGAATTAATTTCACTTTGAAATTGGACTTAAACTAGTGTCAATCTTTTAATAGATATTGTTTCTTAAAAACGCGCTATTTGTTTTGAAAGCGGGAATGAATTATTAAATTAATTAATGAAACTTATATATTTTTAATTTTGTAAAATAGAAATCATTTTTTAATTCGGAATATCAAATATAGCTTAGGGTGAATTTTTGGTATTTTTCTGAAAAACTTCAATTTTTGATGAAAAGTGAAACCACTAAGTGGTAGTTAAAGAAACCGATTTTTTGTTTAAATGAAACTTTACCACTTCTGTCATTTGATTTAAAAAAATCTGACATAAATGGTTGTAATTAGGAATTAAAATGTGGTTCAATGAGATTAAAATAATTTTTTGGTGAATAGTAACTTGTAAGTTTTATTAATCACGATAAAAGTTAATTAGTGTAATTTAAGGTAAAGATAATGTTATAATAATATGAAATGACCTTTACACATGACCTACCCTAATTTTATGAGTAATTGCCGACCAAGAAAATCCATGGGTCAACTTGGGGACCCCATGGATCCACTTTAGTAGGAAAATGACATTAATAACTTTTTATTTAAAGTTAAAATAAAAATGTCACAAACATGTATTGTTTTACTAAAACAATTTTTACATGGGGTTATACAAGTCATATTTTTTACTATAAATATTCATTAGAAATATAAAAATATTTCCTACATCATGATTGTTTTTTTATAATTTTTATACATTAAATAAATTTATTTATTTATGACAGCGTGATGATGCAGTGATTGCCTCATAAATGAACTATTTAAATAAAATGAGAAGATAGGGTGAAATCTAAGTCTTACACTTGTCACAAACCTATTGGATGGGTGAATTTCGAAACATTATCACCTTATCCTAGAAATGTATCCTTATGAGACCTTTAAAATCCGAAAATCATTTTATAATAAAGTAATAGTTTATAACTTTCGAAGAGTGCCCCTCCTCTTCTCTTATAAAACGCCCCCACCTATACCACCTTACCCACACCTCTCAAGCCTTTGGCTCAGCCAAACCCTACCCATTTTATCTCTCCACATCACTCTATTCATCATTGAAGCCTCACCTTTGTCATAATGCTCTTCAAGAAACCCTTTTGGTTCAAACCAAGAGGAGTTACCCGATTTAAAGGTAATGTCTTCACTTGTGTTCTTTTGTTTTATTTTTCCTATCCAAACCACTAAACACTTTTTATTCCTTTCTTTTGTAACAACAACAGTAAATTAAATATAATAGTATATTTTTATGTGAATTATTCTAGCTACACTTACACACACCTCCGTCTAATGGTTAAAGAACATACTATTTCTCTAGATGGCGAATTACTACCTCATGAAACGATGATTGTCCAATGTTCTCTTAACACCTTTCATGGTAGCCATTATGATGTCACTGTATTTTATATATGATATATATGGTATTTATGTTTACCATATGCTTATGTATTTTATATTTAAGACATACCTTTATTGTTTTCATGTTGTACAATTGTGATAATTTCATACGAGGAAGTGTGGACTACCGCCCCCTCAAGTGATGTGACTCGTTCATGCAATACATGAAATGTATAAAGAATGAATTTAATGTAATTATGTGACATATAAAACATATATATTATACTGTAATTATAATATATATATATATATATCTCAATTATTTTTAATTCCATTAATATGACAAAGAAATGAAAGTAGCGTTCATGCGTACATACGGCCTACCGTCTCCATGAGCGGTGCATTTCATTTTTTTTTATCTCCAAATGTTATGGAATAGTATAAAATGAATATTTACTTGATAAATATGATATTTAAATCATTAATACTATTCCGGATATGATTTACTTATAACCACATGGACAATCATTTTCAAACAAGATCATTTTTGACTCATGTACTGAACATCGACAAAACGTATGATATGAACTCACATAATTAAAAAATTATTATAACATGATAATATATGATATTAATTGAATAATAAACATTAAAGTATTTCCTTAATAAATTATAAATTGAAAAAAGTTTATTATTCAGGAATATAAAGAAATGAACAAGACAAGTCGGACTTGAGGTAAGGGATCCAACCTCTCTCTTTCTTTTAAAGTACTCTCTTTTATGTAACTTATTTTAAGATCCTCTTTCTTATGTTGGGGGATGTTCTTATATATTCCTCTTGATGGAAATTTTATGTTAATTTGATGAGAGACCCTATTTGTTCTCATCAATCCATTTCTGGGATGTTTTATGTGGCGTCTTTAGGCTGCCGAATTTTTATAGGGGGGTTCTCATCTCGCTTTTTATTTCCATGAGATTAAAGCTACATTGGCCACTATTTCCTTTTGTGTGGTGTATGTACTGCACATTATTTTACAATTTGTATAATATACTCTCATTTATGGGTATTTAAATCTTCATTGTATGACCCTTATTTCCTGGGGTGTACGTTTCAAAAGTTTCCCAAATCAGTAAGGGAACCTTTCACACTCCTCTTTTAAAAAGACTTATTTTGTTATGTATTTTAATTTACATCATTTTATGTTGGGATATGTTCTTATATATCCTTATTGATGTAAATTTTATGTCCATGTGATGAGATACCATTTTCTCTCTCATAAACTAATTTTATGAATTTTAAAGTGACATCGTTAGGCTGTCGAATTTTACCAAGGGAACTTTTTAACCCAATTTTGATTTCTTTGGGTTCAACATGTAGTTATTGAATATGTCATCCTTTGAATATGTCTTAATGACCTTTGATTGTTTTACACTTAATATCCACTTATATTGGGTGTATTTATATTTTTCACACATAATTTTGAGATTGATTTATCCTTAATTTAAGGATACTTTCATTATAAGGGATTTCATCTCATTCTACATTTCTATTCAGACTTCATTGTTTTTATGCACCAATTCACTCTTATATGGTGTATATACTGTCCTTTGGAATATTATATCATGAATCCATTTATTCAAATGATATTATAAAGTTCTTATAAAATTCTATTCCTCAATTATTGTATTCAAGTGTCTCTCATTTTGTTAAAAACCCTTTAACTAAAATATCATTTTAAATGTTTTAAATGATTTATTCTTATAAATATTTCTCATTAATATCCATGTTTTCAAAATGGTTTTAAGGATTTATTTATATGGATATTAATGGTTTAAAATGTTAAAATATTCAAAGTGGTATGGGACACTTTTATTCAAAAATTTCTTTATTAAATGTTTTAAATGGTTTTGAAAATGGTTTTTTTGAATGGATTCATTATTTAAATATCTTAAAATGTTATATTTTTATTGCATTGTGGGAATGTTATCTTTCATTTATTCTTAAGTTATGTTATATGATTGTTTTTTGTTTCTTGGGAATTGTTTATGAAAACAGGTGGTTCCGTGATAAACTAAGGGCGGGTGAGCCCGATATAGCTCTCCAATGCATTGGGTAACACGAAGGGGTTAAACGTTAAGGTTTCTCCAAAGAGATTTAGGGAATATACTGTGATGGGTATTCCAAACGTAACCATGAGGGTTACTCCCTACGTAAGAATGTTATGAATGCCTCCAGTTACCTTTATGTCTTATGATTTCTATGGTTTATTCATGATTTGATGAGGTATGTTAAAATGCTTATGTTCTATGAGTAAAGTATGATTTCATACATGGACTAATGTTTTCATTTCGTACTTTTATATCCCTTACTGAGCTTTTTATGCTCATCCCAGGATTTTGAAATGTTTTTCACAGGTCAAGGGAAAGGTACATGATGTGATGATAGTGTCAAGGAAGTGTAAAGAAAGAATCCATGTTTTATTTTAGATATGTTTCCATTAATGGGAAAAATGAGTACTATATTTTATGTAACCACTTTGTTTAAATGTGGAATGTAATGCATGATTTATGATCTAATTCTCTAAAACTCTAAACCTGAAAAGATCCTCAACGTGTATTCTTGAAATAACTCAAGATTAAGTAATGTTTAAGGATGGGGCTTATATTACTAAAACCAACAAAACAGTATATTTAAGATAATAAACTCATTATTTTAGAATGGATACCATATATTTAGAGGAGGTAGAAGAATAACTAATTTTCAAAGTACTATGTCAAGAGTTATAACTCTGTTGAGAAATGTCTTTTGGATTCAATCTTAACCATTTAATGAATGGTATATTTTGCATAAAAAAAGACATAGGACATTAGGAATAAAGATGTAAATTTATTATGGATTTTATTTTATAATCAATAAATCTTGAAATTTGGAATAAGATATTTGGGGTGGAACCCTTTTATATGTGTAGGAATAAAACACTTGAAATTATTGAAATGATTTAAACATATATATATACATATGATCATAATGTAAAGTGTCACCAAGTAACAAAAATGTTAATATAATATGTTATAGTATCTGAATAAACTTAAAAAATAAAATTTAGATATGTTTTTTATATATTTTTATCCTTATCTCCTTGTTAAGCCACTTTGAACACATTTTATACCTAACTGTGATCACATAAAATTTTATTATAAAAATTTTATTATATGACCAAATATAAAATGGGATTACATATATATATATATCGACATTATGATTCTCAATTTTCAATATAATTAATAATATTCATTTTTTTTATTTTTCCAAAATTAATTTCAATATAGGGAGATAAAACGCAAGAAAAACAGTTTTTTTAAAAATAACCAACTTAAGAGTAAAAAAAATTTCACCTTAAAATAAAGAAATAATATGTTATAAATGAATTTTTTGGTTAATTAATAATAAAATTAAAGTTTTTAGACTTATGGATCAACCTAAAATCAAATATAATTTTCCAACTAATCCATTAAATATTATAGACCGAAAATAGTTTTTATTTTGAATAAAATATAACTTATCTTCAAAGAATTTGAGCATGGGTTCACAATTTAAAAATATTATTATAAAATAAATTATTTAACTCCAAAAATAAATATTTGGTTCAAAATACTCCTCTGATATTCTAAAATATTTTTATATATATTTTTTAATGTATTTTCCATATTTTATACACAGTTTCATCTCTTTTACCAATGTGATAATTATTTACCATGGTTAATATTCATATTGACCATAATTTATGTCTGGCCAATTAAATAATTTTAATTTTGATGATTAAAAATATTTAATAAATTGTTTAGGATTTAGTTTCTATAAGCGGCATAAATTTATTTTAAAAATAAGTACACAATACTCAATGGAAACCAATTCTATAATAAAGAATTTTAATTATAAAACTAGGTTTTTTCTTTTTCCATACTATCTAAAAATTGTTAAAGGAATGTAAAAAATAGTTATAGAAAATATAATATATTAATTTGAATTTATTTCATTAATCCATGATGTTTTTGATAAATAGTTATGATAAAAAATTGAGAAAATAAAAACGTTTCTCAATAAATGTGATTTTAAGCCCAAAAATGATGTTATAGAAAAGTCACATAAAATGATAACTTATATAAAATCAATTATATTATATAAAATTAAAGGATAATTATTTTAATTTAAAATAAAATTCAAATAATAATGTTTCTTTTTAAATTAAAATAGGTGGTTTTTTTACAAAATTTGTTATTTTTCACTATTTATAGAAAAAGATATATTTTCCAAAAAAAGTCTTAAAATATTATGCAAAAAATGTTTATATGTTGATAAAAAATTATATCATTTTTATTTAATATAATTTATAGAAGTTCCATAAATTAATTATAATATTTTCTCAAAATAATTAATATAAATATTTTTGGGTGAAAATGTTTTTTGGTGGCATAAAATGATTTTACAAAAAATTGAGTACTTTTTATAATACAGTAAAAAATAAATTTAAATTTTATAAAATATATTCACATATTTTATAATAATGCGTTTTTTATATTTGTTCCAACAATTTTATTGGATAGATTAGAAATTGTCACATTTAAATAATAATATGTATATCATGGTTAATTTATTCTTGATGTTCCATATAAAGAAAGATAACAAGGAAATCATATTTATTAAAATCGAAATATATCATCAAATTTTATGGTGTTACATTAAACCCCCATTATAAAAATTTAATCCTTGAATTTTTTTACCCCAATATAAAGAGTTGAGGACTATTCTTCGTCATGAAATCCCCAGTTTCCCATGTTTCTTCCTCTGATTTATGGTTCACTAAAAACATTCTCTAGGTGAGTGGCCTTGTTTCATTTCACATTCTCTTTGTGATCCATAATATACACTAGTTTTCTTTAGTGGTATGATCTATGAGTTTAGTATATGATAAATATTAGGTATGTACATCCTCATGAGAGATATATGGAACACATCTTCAACATAAGTGATATTAGGTAGAAGTACCTAGTGATAAGTAACCATCTCGATACGATCATGAATTTCAAAGGTACAGATATATCAAGAGACCAATTTTCCCTTATTTCCAAATATAAAAACCTTATTATATGGATATTTTTTTAGTAATAACATCCCACTAACTTTGAACTCATTATCTCACTAATTCTTGTAATACTAAATTTTTTATCGACTCTAACATACCATTATATATTATTGAATGTCTCTAACCTTCTTTGTCATCTCTTCAGCTAGATTTGGTCCCAATAGATTCCTTCCTATAACTCAATCCCATCATGTTTTAGTTCTTCACATTCTTCTATATATGGATTTATAAGGATCAATTTTAATGTTTATATGGAAGATATTTATGTATGAAAATTACAGAAAATAAAGGTGTTGTGTCAAACCACCATTGAAATCCATAGAGAAGTATCTCATCATGTCTTCTAGTGTTTGTATTTTCCATTCATAATGACCATCTATTTGATAATGATATTTAGTACTGATGACCAACTTTGTATCCAATGCTTGATGAATAATTCTACATAACATCTATAAGAACCATGGATCTTGATAATATAAAATAGAATATGGTTCTTGATGTAAACTTCCTACATCCATAATGTATATATTTGAGAACTAGTCAACGTTGTAATAATATATGATGGAAATAAGTGTGTTGACTTTATAAGGATATCGAACACAATAAAAATAACATTATGGACATTAGATGATTTGGAAAGTCCAAAAACAAAATCCACAGTGATGTTTTACCATTTTTATTTTGGTATGGGTAAGGGTTGAAACATCCACTTAGATGTTAGTATTTTATCCATCACTTACTAACATACCATGAACTAAGATACATACTATGAAATATATCCCTCATGTTATCTAACCTGAAATACAATTTAAAATATATATACATGTATGTAATTTCCAGGATGAGTAAAAAATGGTGAACTATGATCTTTATCTAAAAACTCCTTATTTATAGAATGTATTGATGGGATTCACACTCAGTTCATAAACCTTATCATTCTATCACAATATTGGTTGAATTTATGAAAATTTCAATCCTTTTTCTAAAGTTACACATCCTCCTTCTCCACCTCTTTATTCCACATGTGGATGGATGGTTGAATATTTATTTGATAAAAACATGATATCCCCCTTTCCTCATGATGTAAAAATAAATGTTCTATAAATCCATAAATAATGGATCTCTTATGATCCTCATAATAGAAAATATAGAATGATCCTTTTGACTCAATGAATCAGCTGCCTTGTTCACTTTCCTAGGGTGGTAATGTATAGATAAATCTTAATAATTAATCAACTACAACCATTTTCTCTGGTACACCTTCATATCATTGTGGATAAATATATAATTTAATCATTTAATATCATTATATATGTTGAAAATTTCTCTATAAATATAATTTTTCCATATAATTAATGCTATTATTACCACTGATAACTCTAAATCATTACTTGGGTAATTTTTCTTCTAGACCTTTAATTGGTGTGATTAATAGACTATCACTATATCACTATTCCTAAACATTAATCCTAGTCCCATTTTTGATGCATCATTGAAGGTTAGTAACCCTTTTCTTCTATAGTGTAGTGTATTTATATGTTCGTTAACCAAACATATTTTTAGATCCTTTTAAATTTTCCCCATATTCATCTATCCAAAAGAAATGAATCTATCCTAATTTAAATTGGTTGTTAGACTATATAGCCATGAAACATCTCTAAAAAAGTGTCGGTTGGATCCAATCTACCAAAGAAAACATCATATATTAGTATCCATAATTATTATTTTTTTCAATTGTTTAATAACCTCCATCTTTGATTGATCCATTAATATACCCACAATTGATATTATGTAACCCAAAAAATGTGAATTTCTATAGTAAAAATTCACACTTTAATATTTATCCTAAAAATTATCCTTCTTAATGGTCTTAAAAAGAGTCCTCAATTTTTCATCAGGCACTTTCTTTCCCTTCAAAAATATAAAATTATCATCTATGAATACTACCAAAAACTGATCAAGGTAATACCTAAATACATTATTCATTAAATCGATGAGAATTACATGTGAGGCAATAATTATAAATGGAATTACTATAAATTCATAAATACTACACATCTTATAGAATGTTATCTTGGATATATCCTTCTTATTGATTCTCAATTTATAATAGCCATATTGAATTTTGATCCTATAAAAATATTGAGCTTCTTCTAATTAGTTATACACATCATTGATATGGGGGTATATTTTTCCTTGATAAATATATTTTTATGTTCAGAATAATCAATAAAAATATGTATTTAAGGATATTTCTTTTTAACAAAAAGATCAGGACCACCCCATGGGAATGAACTAGGGTGTATGATTCCATTATCAAAATACTTTTAGTGTTACTTCTTCAATTACTCTAAATTAATGAAGCCCATTTTATAATCGATCTTCAAAATATGTGTATAACTGGGTATGAGTTATATTGAAATAACAACATCAAGATTCAGGGGGAGACTCGGAATATCATTAAGAAATATAAAAATATAATCCAAAAGAATAGACATATCTTCAATAATGGGTTTCCCCCTGACCATTTTAGATAATCACCCCCATTGAATAGGATTAACTAACCATGAAATGGATTTAATTATAATTGTATGTTCATATTCATCCTCACATAGAAATGAGATCATGGGTTGGTTTGGAATATCAAATGTGAATTCCCTTCCACAATAATTGATATATGATTTATATAAATAAAGTAGAACAATCCCCAAAATAACATCAAATTTCACTAGATGGATAATCATATGATTTCCAGAAAGCACATTACCACAAAAATATATCAAAGAGGGACAATAAAATTGAGACGGTATCACAGTAACAATTATAGTTTTTAATTATGACTCATAATATAATCATTGAGGAAATGAATGAACGTACCTATATATTTTCATGATATAAAGGATTTCATATTCCTAATATCAACTAATATTCTAAAATATTTTCGTTTGAATTTAACCACCTCAATGTCAATGTTTCATCTTCACACACTTACAAAACCAAAATTGTTAGTGTGAGCATCAAACAAAATAGTGATCAATCATATAACTATAAAAAATCATTCAAACGAAGTCTAAATCATGGAACCTTATTTTCAATCAAAGAAATATTTGATTTAAAATATTTCATCCATATTTATTATGTATTCAATTACATTATAACATTTCACTTTGAAAATGTGAATTAACCCATGAATATCAAACGAGAGTGTCAAACTAGGTGTATAGTAATTCCCCTTTTTCCATGCACTAGAATGATGGTAGATATATATTTGACCAACTCTTTTCAATGACATTAGCCTAGTTACAACCATTAAAAATACATTTCCACTTATATTATCCATACATGGGTCTATTTCTTGTAAAATTAAAAACAAAATCTCTACATTACAAAAACATTAACATGATATCTGATTCATAGGATTCCCTAAGGTTTTCACCAAATTGATCTAATTATAATATCCAAAAATATCTTACACCTGGGCGTATACGATCTATGGAGACCCATACTTTCCAAACATATATATTTCATCTATTTTATTAATATCTATTATATAACATTACAATCCATACCAAAACTGTAACGTTTTAGTGTCTTTGGATACTAGATACATATTTCTATTATTTCTAATAATATTATCAACATATCCCCCAAGGATCATCTCATAATGAACACTTCTTAGACATAAACTACTAAAAACCATTCATCATAACCTGGGGAAAGGAACCATAAGAATGGGAGAGTTTAGATTCTCAGTATGTGTAAAAATAAGATATATTAATCAATGATCATAAGTGACCAAAAGATAACCATAAGGATGTGAGGACATGACCAACACTTACAATAAACACAACCAATAAGTCAAATTTCATTAATCCTAAATCATTTCATAAGGCTTTTTAATAACAAATTACATAGTTCATACGTTTATGGAATCATCAATAATTAATCATGATCCTTGAAAACATATTATAAACATAATACATATGTTTAGGGAATAATAATAAAAAAAGAACATATTTTTTTAGTAAAAGATAAAAACTAAGACTACCATAGTGGATTTGGTTCACCCTCCATTCCATCATATCCTTAGTCAAGGTTCACTCTAGAGACTTTCATAGTGCACATATTCCCTTAGTGAACCTGGTTTTCTACCCATTCCAGTTCTTATTATCGCATTAGATATCTATCTTCAATAAATTCATTGGAGGGATAAATAATTTTGCACCCACACATCATATAATGAAAATCAAACATATGTGTTAGACAAGATCGCAAAACCCTCATCATATAATATTATCGTATGATATGGAAGGTAAAATTGTTTCATAAATATTTCAACATTTTATTATAGAGTAACCTAAGTAAAACAGATAAGTTTTGAAAAAAAAAATCATCATCATAATCATAAAACATCCCGAGAAATAATATGCATGGTCTCATTGGGTCATATCTATAGTAAATAGAAATATACATCAAATAATATTATCATAGATGTAAAATTTTGTTAAAATATCATTGGAAAACTTCTTGAGGAAAATTCCCTTTAATTTTTAAATCACTTATTTGAATTATAAATATTTCAAACACATTATTGAAAAAAAACTTATTTGAAAAGAGCTGTGGAAACTTATAAATTAATTCTATCATCATTTAGTGGTCATGACACAGAGAAATTTAATTAATTTCATAATCATTAAAATCATTATTCTTTTCACTTCTATAGTAAAAAATATGTTTATAAAAAAACAAAAATATGATTATTTTAAAAACATATTGAAATATTAAATCATGGGTAAAATTTACATTAAAAACATTTTGTAATATTAAAAAACATTATTAAAGATATTCCAGAATACATGGATATGGAAGAAAAATGTTTCTGAATAAAATAGGATAAATAAGGTCATGTTTTTTTAAATATTTTCAGAAAAAAATTAGATCTGAAAAATGAAAAATGATGATAAACCATAAAAATTACATAATAATAAATATAATAATAATACATAATTGGGTGTATCAAATAACGATTATATAATTTCCTTAATGGAAACTCAAACCTAAGTATTCTTTATTAAAATGTGATTAAACCATAATCCCCTACCTCAGGTCTTTACTTTCTTTTTATGAAATTAAAATATCCAATATAATAAATATTTATTTATTATAAATATATTAAAGAACCCTATTGAAACATATCACAGAAATATTATGTACTTAAATCATCTTTTCACCTGTTTACTAACACTTTGTTTTAAGTCACTATTCTGATTTATTACTGCTTCATTTTTCATGAATTTTTTGGTTAGATTGTCCAGATACATGACTTTGATCACGGTTCCATCATCTCTATAATGTTAATCGTGTCATTATTTTCATATGTAATCATTTAAGTTTTATATATACTCATATAAAGTTGTCAAAAAAAATCAATTACATCACTTTATGGAGAGTGTAGTTCGTACATATGCACAAGTGATGTTTCCACTTCTAGATGGATATAAAGAAATAAAATTAAATAATAATTCACATTTAATGAGATATAATAATATCATAAATACAACATATATTTAGTAAATATATCAATATAACCATTAATTTAAATTGGAGTTGAAAAATTAAGTGAATCGCTTAGTGGAGGTGGTAGTCCAAACTTATGCATGAGCGATGTTTCTTTTCCCATAACATGAAAAGAAGTTTGATAATGGTTTTTATATATTAATAATAATACTTATGTTTTTTTAATATTATATATTCATTATTTTAGATTGTATGCCATATATTTAGAGGATGTAGAAGATGAAATAAAATTGAATGTACTTGGTGTTGAGTTATACCTCTTTGTTGTGAAATCTAATTTTCCTTGGATCTTAATTATTGAAAGGATATTCCCTTGGAATCATAATAATATATAAGATATGGTAATTGAATCAATGAAGGTATTACTTTTGGTATTATCTGACCTTTAAGGATCAAGCATTGTGAATAAGAGAGGAGAGGCGGTGCCCTTTACAAATGTGGGAAAGGAAACTCTTAGAGTTATTTAAAAGAGTAAATGATTTATATATATATAAATCATAGTAATGTGATGTATCACAAAGGAACCCCAAATTAAAATATAATATGTTATAGGGTATAAAAATATCAAAAAATAAAATTTATTAATTTTTTGAATACATTTAAATCCATATCTCTTTGTCGGACCACTTTCACCCCATTTTAACCTTAACCGTGATTACAAAAAAATTTACCATGATAATATAATTATATTACTAGAAACTAAAAGTCTATTACAGAAAAAATTTACATAATTATTCAAAAAAATTTATCAATTATATATTATTCAATTTATATAATTGATAGAAATTACATTTAATATAAGAACACAAAACAAATAGAAAAAAATAGGTTTTTAGGGAAATACCTGATGTGCAAGTAATAATTATTTCATATTTAAATAATATAATAATATATTTTAAAAGAATTTTTTTTAAATAATAAAAAAATTATTCTATTTGATTACTCAAATAAAAAATGGTATCTCTAAAAACTTCATTAAATGCAATGACATAAAAATGTTTTTAATTTTAATAAAATATTAATTATCTTAACATAACTCATGATTGAGTCCCCAGTTTAAAAAAAAGTTTTAAAATTAAATATTTAACCCAATTAAAATATTTTTGTTCAAATTTCACTCATAAAATATGATATAAGAAGGTATCATAAAGATTATAATTATTTATCCTATAGTTTTAACCAAGTTTTACCTCTTTTACAGTGGTGACAAATCATTATCCTTGTCACTATTCAAAATGACCAAAATTAAGTTCTTACTATTTAATTATAGAAATTAAGATAAATAAAAATATATAATCCATTTTATATGATTTGATTTCTATAAGTTTCAAAAATTCATTTTTAAAAATAGTGTGGAAAATAAAATTAAACCCATTTTTATTTAAAAATATTTTTAGCATAAAACTGGATTTATTCTTATTCCATGCCAAGTAAAAACTATAAAATAAAAAAATTATATTATATATAAATTTAAATTTAAGTAACATCATTAATGAAGATTGATTTATTAATTTATTTATTTAATACAAAAACACATTGCACACAAAAAAATTCTAGGGAAATGTTCTTTTTAATCCCAAAATTGAATTTACACTGAAATCAAGTATAATACTGATATATATGTAATTAATTATATTATTTATTTTTTAAGTAAACTTATCTAACATTAATATAAATTTAATAACAAAATGGGAATTTTTCAATGAAAAGACATGGTATTTTTACGAATATTTGTATTTTTCCCAATTCCTTGAAATATAATCCTTTTTAGAAAAATACCAAAATTTAACCCAATGGTATTATTGATATTATCATTTAAAAATTATATAATTTTTATCAAATAAAATTTCTAAAAGTGGAAAAATTAATTATAATATTTTCTCAAAAAAACCCTCAAACTCCATTTTTTATGAAAATATATTTTTAAAGAAGAAAATGTCTTTACTTAAAATTGAGTACATATTTATTAAAATTTAATAAATTAACATTAATTTTATAAAATATTCATACATATTATTTCATAATGTGGTTATTCCAATTCATACCAAAAATTTTAATGGATAGGTTATAACATTCATGTTAAACTAATAATATGTATATCAGGTTTGATTTAAAAATAGTGTTTTTTGTGAAGAAATATATTGAAGGAATGATATTTTTAAAATATAAATATATCATAAAATATCACATTACTAGAAGTATTTATCCTGTAATATGAATACCAATATAATTAAATCAGTATAATTATTATATATATAAGTATTATATGAATTTAACAACCATTATTTATTCATATAAATCCATTAATAAAAAATTGTCTTTACTAAGTGTGTGTGGACAACCGCCTCCACAAATTAAAGTCAATATTTTTTTCATGATACCTCAAATTATTGGTTTTAATGATAGGATTAATTAATTAATATGATATATATAATACACATGAATAAATTTTAAATATACAATACACATGAATAAATATGATATATATAATTCAAATCTAAATAATTAATGTAAAATTATTATATACATCAATTCAATCTCATTAGTTGAGAAAAGAACAGATTAATATTGTGTTGAGTAGACTACCACCTCAACAAAGTAACCTACATCATTAACCACCTAGTTTTGTTATTATTTATTAAATCCCATATAAATACGACTTAACACCTTAAAATTATAAAAATAATATAATTATTCTCCTATAATAATGAATTTATTTCCAAAAGAAACCAATTTCATAATCATAATCACTGAACCATTATAGTATGCTCATGTTTGGGTCATTTTTACCCTCTACTAGAATAATGATATAAAATTGCATCATAGATGTCTACTAGAACATATACTAAATTATTACAATTTAATAAAAAAAATATTTTACTATTTCTATAATGTCTATATTAAATTTTTTACTTATTATTGAAATATCATTTATGATCTCTAAAATTACCAAAATAAGATGAAATTAATTCTACTTTCATTAATTATAGCTAAAAACAAATGGAATGAGATAATATAATTATAACTCAATAAAATTTGACAAATACTATAAACTATATTATCTAGGAATGTTGAATTTTTATAAAAGAATAAAGAAAAAAATTGTTTTTATGAAACGAGTACAAACGATCAAATTATAAAAATATGATGTTGGAAAATATGTAAACAAACTAGAATTCATAGTTATAATGGATATATTTAATATTGAAAATGGATATTATTAAGGTCATAAAATATGGGTATAGTAAAACCTTGTTTTTGAAATTTTCATTTAAAGTATGTTTGCGGAAGTTAGAACAACACATAAGGGTTTCCTATCTCAAATTACCCTCTCTGATACATGTTTTGGATTATACACATTAATTTATTTATCTGTTTAATATTGTGTCTATATGAGATATTATAACTTGAAATTAATTTTAATCATGGTATTTTAGGATAAATTATCAACCCTTTATTTTAATATTTTTTAATTGAATTGTTAACCATTCTATAAGTTTGGGTTTTCTCTCTCAATTATCATTATTTTGGACTCATGTTATATTCTCCATAAATTTCCTTTTGGGTGGTGCATAAAATACAATATAATACTTTTTACAAAATTAATAATTAAATTTAATGGATTTGAAAGTCTATACATCCATGCCTTCCTTATATTCTTTTAATTTAAAAGTAACCAACCCTATTATAAAAGCCAATCATTTCAATGAAGGAAACGCATACTATGTTTTGGTATAGTAAAAGTGGTTGTATTTTCCTAGAAAATGATAATATGCATAGATACTTCAATGTTTATGTATCTATGTCTGAGATTCACCTCAAAAAGGGTTGTTTGAGCATTTACTTAGTCCTCGCTCTAATTTCGGATGAGTTGGCCAAAGACAATACACCTAGCTAAAAACTCATGGGGGATATTATTTGAATATTCAAATTCACTTTAATTACTATGATTAAGGGTTTCTCTAACCATTTACTTATTCTCTTACTAATACAAATGATTCAACACAATTACTATATTGCATGGAAAACATATCACTTTGAATGTACCCTTTCCACTAAATTTCTTTAATAAGGAAAATTTTTGTTTCTGTGACCATACCCAATAGCTTCTAAGTTGATTAAGGGATAATTTTCTGGATATCAACATTATTAATTTAAATGGGGACATTTTTCATTTTTTTTAATTGCTCATTATATAGATATCTATATTTTTATTCAGCTAGAGGTTCCTTATGTAATTGTATAAAAGGTTTTGATTACTATTTCGGTGAATCCATTAGTGAATGGTTGGGTATAAAATTACATATCCCCCTAGTGAATCAATAGGTTTCATAGAAAAATCATCTTGGGTTTTGGTGTATACCACTCCCAATACTAGTATAGTGTCATAGAATAATTCCTTTGAAATAGGTTTTTTTGTTTGGTATAATGAATCTAGTCAGGATTATATCAATGTTTATTGTTATACATGTTATAATTTATAATCATGGATAGATCATCCCCTATGTTTCAGGTAATTATATCTCCATAATTTTTATTTATTACTACCATGTTACTTGTTTTATGTTTATGTTATGACACCTTTTAATATATGCTACTCTTTTCTGAGCATCTGATCTCACCCTTATTTCTTCTCTCTCCTCAAAAAACCTAGTTAAGAACTATGTCTAATTGTAAAGGATGTTATGGAAGGGATAATAATTTTCCCACAATATTTTCATAGTATATGTTATTTTTTCAAATATAATGTTTGTAAATTTTTAGTATTTAAAGAATGTAAAAAAAATTTAAGATGAAGGAACTCTTATATTCAATTACAATAATGTGATTTAACTACTGACTCAAGGATTTTTGTGTTTGATTTATTACAATTGGTATCTGAGTAGGTATAAATAGATCCTTGGGGACTAGATTTAGAGGAACCTAGTTAGATAACATAACCACTATGAAAATACCTCATGATTTCCAGCGAACACTCTAGAAAAATAATATAAATTTTATTTTATAGTTCAATATCATTCATTTTTTCTATGAATATTTAATCATCACTTAATACTATAGTAATGGAGTTTTAAATTAACTTATGTAGTGTAAATGGTATTGTAGAAATATATGCAATTTATTTTCAAATTAGAATTGATGGACATAAAATACTTTCAAAAATGGTTTGTTTATGTACGGATAGATTTTATATGATCCTTAATATGGATTGGATTTAAATGTATAATGTGAAAATTTATTTTCAAGAAAAGGATATCACAATTTGTGAAGGTGAGGTAGAATCTATTGACACTAGAGGAGAAAACGGAGAAAATAAATCAAATCTAAACCCTCCCAAAGTAGAACTAAAAAATTAAATTATGAGAATAGAATAAGATAAATAATGATATATGGATAAGGAAGATATCCTAAGAATAAAATATATACCCATTGTTATAAAAATCATTAATACTTTTCTAGAAGATTTATTTGGTCACCAACTTTTTCATAAAGGTGAGTTCTCCATTAAACTCATTCATGATTCAAATAATATATCTAGAAATACCTATATAATGTAACCCATAGAGTTAGTGAAGTTGAATAAATATTTACAATTGTTGTATTATAATGGATTTATATTCCCCAGTGTTTCACTATATAGAGACCATATTTTACCCATGAAAAATAAGGTCGTTTTTATAAGAAAATTATATTATTTAAGGGATATTGTTACCATAACAATATATAATAATTATCCACTACCATGCATTGATGACTTAGGTAATTAACTTCATGGAGTTTAATAAATTTTAAATATAGATCTTAACTTGTATTATATTTTTCTAATGGTGATTAAGGATAATATATAGAAGACAATATTTCAAACAAGGTATGAAAATTATGTGTTAATGGTAATACCCATTGGATTTAATAATTAAACATCTATATTTTTTGATCTGATAAATATAGTATTTAAGGATTATAATGGTTAGTTTTTTGTGGTATTAATTTATGATATCATGATATAATCTATGATTTATGAAGAGCATGAAATGTATCATTAAATAATTATAGTGACCCTCATAAAAAATTATTTTATCCTAAATACTTTTAGTGTGAATTTTAAAAAAATGAATTTTCATTTCATGACTATGTTTTCTCCAGGAATGGAATATCTGTTTTCTCTAAAAAAATATATGCAATGAATTTCCTATAATGATTAAAATAACTGATATATTATTTTACTAGGTTTAGTATGTTATTTTTGATGGGTTTGTCGAGGCATAAAATGATTGGAAATCTCTTTAACTAATTTAAAATGAAAATGGGTTAAATTACCTTATTCAAAATAATGTAATGAATGTATTTAAGAGTTCAAGAGGAGATATATTAATTCATCGATATTAGAAATACCATTAGGTAAAAAGGGATTTGTAATATATAGTGGCACGTCAAAGAAATTCCTTGGTTTTGTCCTTATAAAGAATGATAGAGTGATTCCCTGTGAATAAAGGTAATTAAATATTCATGAATATAACTATCTAACTCAAGACATTGAGCTTGCATCCATAGTCATTAATTTAAAAATATGGATACCTACCTCTATAGTGAATGATGTGATATATATAAATACCATAAGAGATTAATGTATATAGTATCTCAAAATTATTTCAACATGTGGAAAATAAAATGGTTGGAACTACTCAGAGACTAATATAATTGATACACTACCTCCCATGGAAGGAAAGAATTGTGTATGATGCATTTCATAGGAGGTACCATGTAATTGTGACCATGATTAGGATTAACATGGTTATTGTATATAGAGAGCTAGTGATGTTGGTTATGGTGATTTTTAGGAAAATGTAACCACCAATCATTTTGCAATATATTAATAAGAAATCCTTAACATAAAATATAGATATATCTTAGTGAAATTTATAGGACATACAATGTAATATTAAAATTTTAAATAATGAAAAATTTAATGACATAACCTTTTGAAATGTAATGATGATTTTTAAGAAGAAGTAATGTGTTTAATATATACCAGAATTAAAGAGGTAACTACTAGAGAAATCATATAGATAAAATTTCATAATAAACCTTGGTAACACAAAGAAATATAGGTATATAAGATAAAATTTCATGTGAGATTTTATAAAGTGGGAAATTGTGGACTATGTATCTGTATTATTAATATGAAATCACGTAAAGGCTAAAAGAAAACATCCTATTAGTTCATGAAACCTATAAATACACCTATATAGAATTAGGAAAATATTACAATGGACTTTACTATGAGACTCTTGAAGGGTTCATGGAAGAATGAGGCAACATGTTTCACTGTAAATAACCCTTCTACGTTATCTCATTTACTAGTGATAAGAAAATATCTACCCCTTGGGAAACATTCTCGACTCTATACCAAGGCTTCATAGTGTGACACTATCAATTATATCTAATCATGTCCCTCAGTTAAAAATGATATTCTGTAAGAGTATTCCAAGGGACCAGGACCCTATCATAAATTGAATCACTACCTTCAATCCCCAAACTGATGGGCAGTATGAATGGACTATGAAGAAATTGGTAGAGATACAAAGATCATGTTATCTAAACCTCTATGTTTTCTAGGATCAGTATCTACAATTCATAGAATTTACAAACCATAATAACATCCACTCGAGATTCGAGATGAAACCATAGAAATCATTATGTGTGAATAAGTGTTTAACTCCAACCTATTTGGAAATAAATCAAAGGAAGAAATATATTTAGGGTAGGGATTTTAGAGGAGATGAATTTTAATGTATGAATTATTCCAAATCATATTCAAGTGGTATAGAGTAGACAAAAGAGTATTATAGATAATCAAAGGAATGAATCTTAGTTTATTATAGGGGTTTATGTATTGTTTAAGGTTTAATATTGGAAGGAAGTCTTATTATTTGGTAAAAAGGGGAAGTTATGCCTTAGGAACATTGGGCCTTTTAAATACTAGAAACAATTGAGTTCTAGCTTGCTGATTGACTATACTTACCGACCAATATAAAGTAAAAAACATTTTCCGTATTTTAATATTAAGGAAATATATTCCAAACCCAATGAATCTTCTCACATATGATGGAATATAGTTGTATAAAGATTTTCTTATAATTAAGAGGCTATCTAGATACTTGAGATCGGAGAGACATTTTTTGGAATCTAATAACTTGATTGGTAAAAGTCCTTTGGAGAAATGAAAAATAAGAAGGCACAAACTTAGAGCCTAAAAACTATGAGAAAGATATATAAACATTTTTTCAATAGCTAATATATAACCCAATTTTGAGGATAAAATTATTTGAGGAATTTAATAACCATGACCCTACTATAGAAGATAAACACCATAACATGGACAATCACACAATTAAAACTCTATAGGGATTTATTAAAGACTACATTTAAATGATTATTATAGAATTGTTAAAAAAATTAATAAAAAATATCACTTTTAATTAAACATAAATTTATTATCTTCAGGTTAAATTTTTAATTTTTCAATTAATATTGATTTTTAGGTAGAGATTAAAAAATAGTTTTTCTAGAACAAACACTTTTATGTAATTTTCATAATATATGAATAAATTAATTTTCTTGGAACCATTTTATATTATATATGTGTGTGTGTATCAAAATAAATAATTTTACACAAATATTTCTTATTTATAAAACCCATGTTTATAATTTTGGAAACATATGTAAAATTTTACTATGGAAAAACTATTTTTATGTGTTTATATTAAAAATTAATTTTCATAGCTTTTAGGAATAGAAAATGATGTAATTAATTTTCTATTTTATATAAAAATTTATATATTACAAAGTAAGTTTAATTTCATTTTTATTCATAAAAAAATTATGTGTATTGATTTCAACTACTCCGATAATGGTAAAACTATTTTACTAACATTGTGTAATTTTTATTTAATCATATAATTTATACATTTAAAAATATTTATAATTTAATTTTTTTATAAAAATGTATATTTCTATATAAAAATATATATATATATATTAACACTTAATAATTTTTCTAGTCAATAATAATTTTGATAGGGACACATAATTATAAAGTCATCATTTTTCTAAAAAACAATTTTTCTTTATATCATATGATTTAATTTGAAAGATAATTTTAACATATTTTAAAATTATATTGGATTAAATAGATGTAAATTTATTTTTATTACACCCAAAATTGGATATATGGTTTACATTTTTCTATTAAAAAATATAAATTACTAAGATAAATAGTTGTTACTGAGGTAAAAACCAAAATGAGAAAACATTAAAAAAATAATGGTAAATAACTAAAATCTTTTTTAAAAATTTTGTGGAAGTTATTTTTTTAGGATTTATAGACCAAATAACATCACAAAATTTCATTATTTCATTTTTTGAGTCATTTAACTTTCATTAGTTTAAGGATATCACAAAAACAGTAAAGAATATTTCAAAAATATCACTTTTCCTCGCTTATAAAAGGGACTCCCTTGTTACACTTCATATTACAAATAAAAACCTATTTTATTCTAAAAAACTGATAATTTTATCCTCCTATAATCCTAATAATCTTTCATATTCCTCTATCAACCATTATTTATATTTGTTCCTCCACATCAAATAATATTTTTCAAAGAAAACTCAAACTTGTGATGTAAGTATTACATTCGTATTACACTTTTATTCTCAATATTCAATTACCTAACATATTATATACATATAAATATAATTAAATTATTATCATTTTTATACATAGATTTTACAATATTGTTGGGGCAACCACTATTTATTCCTCTCCATCCATTAATAAAAATTGTCATTAGTGCATGCGCATGGATGACATCCTCCATGAATCGACATCTTCATTTTATTCAAACCACCTCTCATGGTTTGTCTTAAAAGTTTTATTGAAGAATAACTATTAAAAATTATAATATAAATATTATTTGAAAATTTTATATTTTCATATATGGTAATTCCCTATCATTCTTCAATGAATAAAAATGTTAATCGTGAATTGTGTGAACTACCACTTCCATGAAGTAATGTATCTCGATTTTCATATTGATTTTTTATTATTTTTGAAAGTATCTAAAAAATTAATAAGTGTAGAAAATTTATCGAAATAATATAATTATTATCCAATAATAAGGATATCATGTATGAAATAAATCACCATGACAATCCTAATTATCCATTGGTTATAGTGTGCTCTCGTTTGCATCGATTTTACCACAGAATTGAATAATTCTATAAGACTACATAATGGATGACTATGGAAAATCACATACTAATTCTATTAAAATTTACTAATAAAAAAATATAGGATATGTAATAGTTATAATAAATATTTATCTTATTATTGAAGTATCATTTATGATCAATAAAATTATTGAAATATACCGACATTGATTCCACATTCATGTAACATATCTAAGACACTATTGGAATGAGATAATTTAATTATAAGTCAATAAAACTAATTTATTATAGTACATGATAATTTTTATTATTTATTAACGTTCTAAGAAGAATAAATAGTTTCATTAATTTTGGGAAACTAGTACAAAAGATTAAAGTATAAACAAGTGATATTGGAAAATGGGAAAAATATCAAATTAAAATAAAAAATGACTATATATGAAGAGTATAACTGAAAATGTATATAAGTATTTTTTTTAATTATCTGATTAATATATCTATGATTCTTATATATAAGGTTAAATTACATGTGTGGAAGTTAAGACAACATATAATGGCTTTCGATTAAAAAATTTTCCCTTTGAGACATGTTTTTTATTATAAACCAATTTTCCTTTATATGGTGTATATACTGCCTATTTGAGATTTTATATCATGAAATAACTGTTATTAATTTTATTTAAAGTTCAATTTCAAGACCACACTTTCTAGGTGTTTTTATTAAATTTCCACCCAAGCTATAGGTTTGTCATTTTCAATTTCAATTTTCATTATTTGGGAATCATCTTATATTCCCCCGCATATTTATTTTTTTGTGGTGTATACAAATGATTGGATTAATTTTTACCACACTCACCATTAAATTTAATAGATTTAAAATTATATAATTTGATCTATCCTTCATTTTCTTTTGATTCATAATTTTCAAAAAAAATTAAAATAAAACATAATCCATGGTAAAAACACTATCCTATATTTTGGTAATGTAAAAGTTTTTTAATTTTCATATAAAATATATCACTTATAAGATATTTGAAGGTGGTTTACGTTGTGCCATAGATGTATTTATGGGTAATCACCCCAAAAAAGGGTTTTGAGAAATTTATTAATCATTACTCTAATGCAAGATTTGGGGCCTAAAATAGTACGATATGGTTGACAATCAAGAGGGATATGATTAGAAATATTCACATTAACTTTAGAAACTATGATGAATAATTTTTGTTACCATTTCCTTCTCTCTTAATAATATAAAGCTTTGATCCAAATTATCATCTTCCCTTTATATCCTAGTGCATTTAAATTACACTCACTAATATATTTCATTGATAAGGGTACTTCCTATTACTTTGCTGAAACCCTACGTATGTTATGTAGACTAAAGGAATTTCTTCTATAAATACATAATATTATATTGAATGTGGAAGTATTTGTTTACAAGATTTATAATTATATGAATATTCATGTTTTTATTCAATAAAATGTTCTATAGGGAATGGTAATAATGGTCTTCTTTACTCTTATGTTGAATGCATTGAAACAAAAAAGGTGGTGAGTGGGGACCTAAATTATATATCCCCACAATACTTTGACTTGTTTCATGAGATAATTTTTTTGGTGTATCCCTATCCCCATATCATTATATTTTCTTTCTATAAATCCTTGGTAACATATTTTTCTGTATGATATTTTTGATCCCATCAATATGAGATCAACGACTATTTCTATTCATTTTTTAATTTATTTTCTATAATATAACCTTCCATCAGTTTCAGTTGATTATGACTTCATGTTGTTTACCTATTCATAACATATCACTATTTTGATGTTTATATTATGATACCTCATAAAATATGCTACTTGTAAGATCTCGGGTTTTTCATGTGGTGCGGATCTCTCTTTTTGGGTTAATTTTTTTTCTTTCCCATTAGTCATAGACATTAGGCTGGGTCATGGACTAGTTGGGTTGTTTTTGGGAATGAAAGGGGAAAAAATGCTGAAATCTGGTTGCAGGCTAGGTATACATTGTATACTTGGTCTACACATTTTTTACTTCCAGTACGAACTGTGAACTAGCCCATCACAATGTGTAGCCAGTCTGGATCAAAAAAATCAAAGGGGAGTAAATTCCATGTACTTGAGGTACACACTGTGTACTTTCCCAGTGGGGGGTTTTTTTATAAAATATGCATTAGCTTATTATTTTTTATGCAAATATATTTTTGTCTCATTTTTTAACCCAAAACCCCTCTATTCAAGTTTTTCAAAATTAAAAGCCATCCGGACCTTGATTCGAGCATAGTTTATCACGTTGGAACTACATCGGTAAGTACTAGGTTTTTTTAGTCATTCTTGATTCTTTGGAACAACGACTATTCTATTTGGATTTTGGATCATATGCTCTAATATCCAATTCTTTTCTATTCATCAGATTTCTTCATAAATAGGATGAATCCAGACATGATACTGGATGAGTTGTCTACCACCAAGGTGAGTTAAGTGGTCTATACTTTCTTACATCTTTTCAATTTCTTTTTGATTGTTCGGCATTTTCACCACCCATTTGACATTCCAGTGAGAACTCATTATAAGTCCTCGTCCTTAAATATTACATAATATTTAATTAAGTTAATAATTCACATTGAGGATCTTTTCAAGTTTAGAGTTTTATAGAATTATGCCATAACTATTACATTATATCTCAAATATTACAAAGTAGACACTTCAACCCAGTATCCATTTTTTCATAAAATAAAAACTCTTAAAAGAAAAAAATAATTCTTTTCTTGATATAAATATTAATGAATTATTCCTTTATTTTACCCTACCTTATATCCTGCAAAAAAAATTCAAAAACATGGGATGAGAATAAAAAGATTAGTAAGGGTTATAAAACAAGGAAAGAAAACATTAGTCCATAAATACATAAAAGTCAATGAAATAATACTTTTCAATCTTTAACATACCACACAAGATCATAATATTTATGAATAACAAATGTAAATCATAAATCATAAAGGTAACTTGTGTCATCCATAACATACTTATGTTGTTTCTTTCATAGAAAAGTAGGGAGTTACATTTGGAATACCCATCAGAGTATATTCACTAAATCTATTAGGAGGAACATTAAAGTTTACCTCTTTCACATTACCCAATTCATTGGAGAGATATCTTGGGTTAACCCACCCTAGGTTTATCATGGAACCACTCATATACAAAAACAATTCCCAAGAACCATAACATATTCATAATACATAAAATAAACATAAAGGAAAGATAACATTTCTACATTTCAATATCAATATATTAACATAAAAAATCCATTATCAAAACGATTTTCAATACCAAAATACATAAAAGAGTATATGTTATTTATTTTCCTTTTAAAAAACATTGTGGCTTGTTATGGAATCCAAATTTCAAATAACGCTCGTGGCGGCGGAAAGGTCATTGTCACCGCATACGTTAAAAATAAACATTACCATTTTCATTTAGTAAAAAAATATTTCCTTTGAATTAAATTAAAAGTAAAATGAGTTTATACATTGTATAAAATAAAGTCGTGTATAAATCAAAATATGCCTCAATGGAAGGAGATTGAGACGAAGTCCCTTACCTCGTGTCCAACAAGACTCATTCGTTCTTTAATCTCATGAATAATAAATTAAGTTAATTTCTACATGCTTCAGAAACTTTTTCAAGATTATTATTCCTTTTATATTACTTATTACCATGTTATAAACATTAAATAATCATTTACGTTAATAATGGTCGTTTTGTCGATATTTGGTACTTGAGTCAAAAATGAACTTCTTATAATTACAAGTTGTCCATGTGGTCAAGAGTCCATTATCTATGGAATTATATTCATGATTTAGATATCATATATATCATATATATCCAGTATATATATGTGTTTATAATATTATATAACATTTAGAGATAAGAAATTAAATGCACCGTTCATGGATATGGTAAGTTGTACGTACGTATGAACACTACTTTTATTTCTATTTTGTATTTAATGTAATGAAAACTTAATGATAAATAGGAATATTATAATTTTATTATAATATCATATATAATTTTAGTATCACCATCTTTTATACATTCCACGTATGTAATGAATGAGTCATATCACTTTGAGGGGGCGGTAGTCTGCACTTTCTCAAATGAAATTATCATATTTACCCATTATGGAAACCATAAAAGTATTATATAAATTTAAAATACATAATCATAAAGATAATATAAATATAATATAAATCTCATATAAATATAGTTCCAACTTTATGGCCATCATAAGAGGCGATAATAGATAATTAAACAATTATTGTTTTGTGAGGCAATAGTTCGTCGTCCAAAAAAACATTATGTTCGTATCCATTAGATGGAGGTGTGTGTAAATTTAGTTATACTCCTTATCATAACAAAATTATATTATATTTATTATAATTTTTTTGTTATAAAATATTGTAATAAATAGATTTTAGGGGGTTAGAGAAGGAAAATAAAAGAAAAAACTTGATAGAAGATGTTACCTTTAAATTGGGTAACTCCCTTTCGTTTGAACCAAAAGGATTTCTTGAAGTTCCTTATGCCTAAGTTAAGGATTCTAGATGTAATATATGGATTTTGGAATCTTATTTGGTAGATTTTGGATGATCCAAGGGGTCTTGAGATGTGTGAGTAAGGGTTAGAGGTGTTGGATTTTTATAAGGGGGGAGGGGCTCCTTAGGTTTGTTAGAAAATATTATTTCATTATAAATTTAGTTTCGATTTAAAAAGGTCCCAAACTCATTTAATTCTAAGATAAGAAGATTATGGTTCTAAATACTCTCATCCAATGGGTTTTATAGACGTTTAGGGCCTAAAATTAACCTTATGTTTTAGCTTTAACCATTAGTTAAGTAATTTAACTTTTACCATGTCCTCTTGTATATTCATACTATTCGGTTAATATATTTACTATAAAATACCAATAGACCCAAAAATGGATCATTAATGAAATTATTAACATCATATATATCATGTGGCCAAATATTATATTTTTTGGATCTTTAATTTATTGATTTAAAAACTCATTTATGTCAATTTATAAACAATTCATATCATGACTTTTAAAAATATATATAATAAATTTATTCATTCTAAAAAACAAAATTAATTCAAATATAACAAGTTATACTCATCCATAAAATTATTTTATGGCATAAAAAGTATCAAAATAAATTTATTTTAATATTTATAATCTCATTTATTTGAAACATTCATTAATGAGGTAATCATTACATCATCATTTTTTCATAAATAAATTTATGTATATGATGTCTAAAATTTATAAATAAAATATCAAGATTTAGGAAATAATTTTATCCTTATAATGACAATTTACATTCGAAAATATAACTTATATAACCCATTATAAAAAAAATTATTAATAGATATATGTTTATGTTATATTTTCCTTAACTTTAAATTAATTTTTATAAAGTGTCATTTTCACTTACAAGTGGCTCCATGGGGTCAAAAAATCGACCCAATGATTTACATGGTCTTACATGTATCTTAAAATATTATTATAACACGTGTTAGGGTAATTTAATATTATTATAATATTATTTGTTTACTCTTATTTACCATATTTACCCTTTAACCATGGTAAATAAAATATTTACCGAAGTTACTACTCATAATGTCTAAAAATAAAAGTTACCTATTTAAATAATTTGGACCTCCTGATTCAAAATATTGAATCCATTTTTTCATGTTCAAAATATAGAAGTTTCAAAAAATAATTTAAAATTAATTCTTGTTGTCAAAACCAAAAAGCGTGTTTTTAAGATATAATAACTATCAAAAGATTGACACTTGTTTATTTTCAATTTCAAAGTAAACTTTCTTAAAATGACCAAAATTGGATTAAATGATAAAAATATAATCTAATTACACTTTAAACCTGCATAAAAATATAATCTAACCATATAAATAAATTATATTAAAATGAAGTTTTGAATAAAAATGTAGTATTTTTCACTATTCATTAAAAATTGAACATTATCATAAAAATACCAAAATTTCATCCAAAGTAAATTTTTATGTCTCAATTCTAAAGAAGAATATTATTTTGTCAAATAGAACATATAAAAGTGATAAAAACTATATTTAAAAAGGGTTTTTCATCAAAAGGCGTTAAATTGACTTTTTAAAGAATATTAGAGTATTTATTCTTAAAATTGGATTCATTCATATTTTAATCCTCTAAATTTTATTGGATAAATGGAAAAACATTTAAAAAAATTATAATCATATTGTAGTTAGTTCTTTTTATTCACTCCAATACAACATCTAGGCATTAACTACTATTTAAAATAATATTATGTTTTTATATTTTTTTAGTATGACTCAGCATTGTGTGCAACATAAGATTTAGGAAAAAAAACTCATTGTTGTGTGTCAGGTATTCCATCGAACATAGAATACCCTTTAAATTAAAATTTATATTTAATTCAAAAATATTAATAAATATGAAAATATCATATTCTTTATTTACCTGGGATGTTACATCCTTCCCCTTTTTGGGAATTGTGTCCCTACAATTCTATTCACTTATCAAATAAGTGGGGGTATTTATCCCTCGTAGAATTTTAAGATTCCCACATTTCCTATTCAACCATATGGTTTTTCCAAATAAAATTTACCTGATGAATTACCTTTTTCCTCAACATTTTCTCTCTACAGTCAAGAATCTAGACTAGTTCTTCCTTATAAGAATGGTTCTCTTCCAACAGAACTACCTTTGGACCCAAAACATAAGATGGATCTGGTATATACTTTCTCAACATTGAAGCATGAAAAACATTGTGTACCTAGGATAAACTTGGAGGTAAATCCACTATGTAGGGAACTGATCCAGATTTCTCCAGGATTTCATAGGGTTCAATGAACCTCGGACTCAAATTTCCCTTCTTACAAAAATGCATCACAATTTTCCATAGAGAAACTTTGAGAAAGAAATGATCACCTACCTTAAAAGAAATATCCTTCCTCCTGTTATATGCATTAATTTTCTGTATGCTCTGAGTTTTTATCATGTGATTATGAATCAATTGAACTTTTTCTGCCATCTCTTCTACCAATTATGGTCCCATCGACTTCCATTCACTTACTTCATTCTAAAAATCTAGAGTTTGACACCGCTTTCCATATAATACTTCAAATGGTGTCATCTATATACTATAAATAAAAATGTTATTGTAAGAAAATTCAAAAAAAGAAATATGTTGGACCCAACTTCCTTGGTAATCCATTAAGCAAGCACGTAACATATTTTACAAATTCTTAATTGTTCATTCTGACTGCCCATCTGATTGTGAATGAAAAGTTTTAAAAAAAATTAATTCAGTACCCAATGACTTCTGAAGGCATTTCTAAAAGTTATAAGTAAACTTGAGATCATGATCATATACAATGGAGAGGGTAACTCCATGCAACCAGACTATCTCTTTAACATACAACCAAGAAAGTTGATCTAGATACAAACTATCTCGAATAGGAAGGAAATGAGAAGATTAATCAATTGATCAATAATAACTCATATTTCATTATTACCTTGAGAATTCTTTGGTAATACCATGAAGAAATACATGGACACATTTTCCCATTTTCAATATGGCACCGGCAAAGGCTGAAGTATCCCTTTCAGTAACATCTACTCTACTTTAACCTATTGACAAGTCAAACACTTCACAGTAAAGTAAGAAATACCTCTTTTCATTCCGTCCCACCAGTAATACTTCTGAATATCTCTGTACATATTAGTACTACTGGGATGAACTGAAAACAGAGAACTATGAGCTTCACATAACAACTCTTTCTTCAACTATGAATCATAAGTCACACATAATCTCTTCCCAAATCTCAAAATATAATCATTATCAATGTTAAAATCATGAAACTTACCCTTATGAACCAAATCTAACTATTTTTGCAACTCATTGTCTTCCTTTTGTGCTTTCTTAATTCTATCTGATAGAGATGATATCACTGACACCTGAAACAAAACAGTGGAATTTCTTGCACCATCAACTTCTATGCCAAAGTTCAACAAATCTTTAATCAAAGGATATTATTCCAAACGTAACATGGTTAATGTAGCATTACTTTTTTGACTCAAAACATCAGCCACTTTAAATTCCTTTATTGGATAGTATTGAATTGTGCAATCATAATCCTAGATTAATTTCATCCATATCCTCTGTCTCATGTTCAATTATTTTTGAGTGAATACATACTTAAATATTTTTTGGTTAGTATATATTTCAAATTTTACTCCATACAGATGATGCCTCCAAATTTTTAAAGAAAAAAAACAACAGAAACTAATTCCAAATCATGTGTAGAGTAATTTAACTCATGAGGTTTCAACTGACATGAAGCAAAAGAAATTACCAAATCATTCTACATTAGGACACATCGAAGTCCTTTCATCGAAGCATCACTATAGATAAAAAAATTCACCATCTCTAGAAGGTAGTCCCAAAACTGAAGCATTCACCAATCTTCTTCTCAATTCCTAAAAATATTAATCACATTCTTTTGTCCAAATTAACATAACACCTTTTCAAGTTAACTTAGTCATTGGGCTAGATAACAGTGAAAACTTTTCAACAAAACTCTGGTAATAACCTGCTAAACCAAGAAAACTATGGATCTCGGTTATATTTGTGGTTCTTGGTCATTCTTCAATAGCTTTTCTTTTAGTAGGATCAATAGTTATGCCATTTTTTAAAACAATGTGACCAAGTAATGAAATTTGTTGTAACCAAAAATCACACTTATAGAATTTCCCATACAGTTTCTTTTATTTTAAGGTTTTCAAGACAACCCTTAAATGACTTTCATGTTCTTCTTCACTTTTGGAATAAACCAAAATATCATCAATAAACACAACAATAAACTTATCCAAGAACTCATGTAAAAAATTATTCATAAAATCCATGAATATAGTAGGTGTATTGGTTAACCCAAAAGGCATAAATACAAATTCATAATAGCCATATCTAGTACGAAATGTAGTCTTTGGAATGTCTACTTTCTTTACTTTCAACTGATGGTACCCCAACATCAAGTCAATCTTCGAAAAGTATTGAGCTCCCTGGTGCTGATCAAACAAATCATCGATATGAGGCAAAGGATACTTGTTATTAAAATTGATGTTATTAAATAACCTATAATCAATGAAAAGTCTCATTGAACCATATTTATTTTTTACAAAAAAGACAAGATCACCCCATGGTGATGTTCTATGTCAAATGAAACATTTATCTATTAACTCTTTCAATTGCTTATTTAACTCTAAAATTTCAATTTGATCCATTTGATAAGGGGGTTTTAAAATTGGATTAGCATTAGGAACTAAGTAATCAGTAAATTCAACTTCCCGATCAGGTATTATACCAGGAAAGTCATTTGTAAAATACTCATTTACCACTGGAACATCATTAATATGAATAGTTCCTTTGTTTTCGAAAATATGTGCAAGGTAACATTTATTTCCATCTTTTACTAGTTTCTAAGGAACCTGATATGTCATCAAAAGTAAGGGTTCATTCTTGTACCCAAACTGAAATTATTTCTAAAAAGAAACCTCTTTAGCTCTGTAGTAATCTTAGCATGATAAACAGAAATCCAATCCATACCCAAAATAATATCAAACACTACTAGAGGGAAAACAATAAGGTTTGTAGGTAGATTATTTCTGCACACATGGAAAGGAAGGTTCTTATAATTTCTTGTTGCCTCAACATTTCCTACCAGTATTTTTAACACAAGTTCAAGGTTTATATCTTGAGATAGAATTCTCAATTTACTAGAAAATTTATTAGAAATGAAAGAATGTGTAGACACTGAATCAAAAAACACATTGGCATAATCTGAATAAACAAACAGTGTACCTAATACTACTTCATTTGATGGCCCAACATCTGCTGAAGTAGTTAAAAAAGATTTTGCCACTCATTTCTACTTTTCGACTAGATTCTTTCTCTTAGTTGAGTTCTTCATTGGACACTCATTTTCATAATGACCCATTACATTGTACTTAATAAATTTTACTGACTGTAAATAATATTTTGTTTTACCATTACCCTGATCTTTTCTGTGAAATTACGAGCCTTATGCCCCATTTTACCACATCGGTAGCACTTACCATAATTCAAAAGACATTCCCTAACATGATTTTTACAAAAACTTTCATAAACTGTAAACTTAAGTTTCTTACCATCATACTTTTTGAAGAGTTGTTACCTTTTGTCTACCACCTCGTCCTCTTATTATATTGTTTGTCAAAGAATACATGATCATCAGAAAACTCCATTTCCATCTTATCTTCACATCAAATGAGTTTTTCATAATTTTTGAACTCACGAGAAGCTAAATACCTTTGATACTGTGGATTTACTCCTGAGTAAAAATGGTTGATTTTACTCTCAATATCTCGTATAAAATTTAGAGCATACCTTGCCAGTCGAGTGAATTTTGCTTCATAAGCATCCACTGAGTCATCCTACTACCTCAATTCTTGGAATTGTTTTTTCATCCAAAGACAAACCACCTTAGGAAAATATTTCTCAAGAAACATACCTTTGAATTCATCCCAACCAAGAGCATCAATCTCCTCACTATCCCTCATATTTTTCACCAACGATCACCACTGATCATCTTCACCTTCAAAACAGTAAATATCAAGACTAAACTTTTCATGTTCTGAACACCCCATGACATCAAAAATCGTCTCCAGTGTTTTAATCCACCCTTAATCTAGAACAGGGTCAGATGATCCTCTAAATGATGGGGGACTTTGACTCCTGAAATGCTCCACTACTAACACATTCCTTTGTGTTTGATCTAGATAATCTCGTGCATGGATACAACCACCATTTATAGCCTGATTAAACTATGAAATCACTACAAAAAACTACTTAGTTCTGATTCTGACCATCTTAGGTTGGTGATTTGGAAGATTGTTTTCCTCTTGATGTTGTCCCATAATAGTTTTCATGTTTCCTATGTGGAAAACCATTCTGAACACAGAAATATCTTAGGCGAAGCAACATGGTAATCTGTAAATGATATATCATTTCAATATTAACATAAATTAATTTTTGGATATTAATTTAACAATACCCTAACTCCTAAAGTTTTCTAAACTGACCTTTTTATACCAACTATAAGGCCTTGACATTAAACATTACATAATATTGAATTAATTTAATAATTCACATTGAGGATATTCTCAAGTTTATAGTTTTATAGAATTACTTCATAACTATTAGATTACATATAAAAAATTATAAAGTAGACACTTTTACTCAATATCCATTTTTTCATAAAATAAAAACTCTTAAAAGATAATAAAAATTCTTTTCTTGATATAAATCTTCTTGAATTCTTCATTTCTCTTACCCTACCGTATATCCTGTGAAAAACTTTTCAAAAACTTGGGATGAGCATAAAAATCTCAGTAAGGGTTATAAAACAAGGAAAGAAAACAATATCCCATCAATACATACAGTTTAATTAAATAATACTTTTCAATCTTTAACATACCACACAAGATCATAATATTTATGAATAAAAAATAGAAATCATAAATCTTAAAGGTAACTTGTGGCATCCATTACATACTTATGTTGTAGCTTTCACTGCTACGTAGGGAGTTACAATTGTAATACCCATCACAGTATATTCGCTAAATATATTAGTAGAAACATTAACATTTACCTCTGTCATATTACCCAGTGCATTGGAGAGGTATCTCGGTCTCACCCACCCTAGTTTATCACAAAACCACCCGTATACATAAACAATTCCCAAGAACCTTAACATATTCATAACACATAAAACAAACATAAAGGGAAGATAACATTTACACATTTGAATCACAATATATTGACATAACCAATCCATTATCAAAACCATTTTCAATACCAAAATACGTAAAAGAGTATATGGTATTTATTTTTCTTTTAAAAAACATTACAGATTTTTAAGGAAGTCAAATATAAAATAACGCTCGTGGTGGAGGAAAGGTCATTGCCACTGCATATGTTAAAAGGAAATATTCTCTTTGTTGTTTAGTAGAAAATGATTCCCTTTGAATGTGATGAAAATTCAAATGGGTTTATACACTGAATAAAATAATGTCGTGTATAAATCAAAATATGCCTCAATGAAAGTAGATTGAGACGAAGTCCCTTACCTCATCTCCAACTTGACTCTTTTGTTCTTTAATCTCCTAAATAATAAACTAAAGTTAATTTATAATTTCTTAAGAACCTTTTTCAAGTTTATTATTACTTTTATATTACATATTACCATTTTATAAACATTAAATAATCATTTAAGTTAATAACAATTGTTTTGTCGATATTTGGTACTTGAGTCAAAAATGAACTTCTTATAATTACAATTTGTCAATTTGGTCAAGATTCCATTATCTCCAGAATGATATTCATGATTTAGAAATCATATATATCATATATATCCAGTATATATATTTATTTATAATAGTATATAAAATTTGGACATAAGAAATGATATGCATTGTTCATGGAGATGGTAAGTTGTACGTCCACATTAATGCTACTTTCATTTCAATTTCATATTTAATGGAATGATAAATTAATTATAAATTGCTATATTTTAATTCCAGTATAATTTCATATATAATTTTAGTAACTACATCCTTTATACATTCAATGTATGGCATGAACGAGTCATATCACTTTTAGGGGGCAGTAGTCTGTACTTCCTCAAATGAAATTATCGTATTTACCCATTATGGAAACCATAAAGGTATGATATAAATGAAAAATAAATAATCATAGAGACAATATAACTATAATATATATGACATATAAATATAGTTTTATATTAATAGACACCATAAGAGGCGGTATGAGATAATTGAACAATCATCATTTCGTGAGGTAGTAGTTCTACGTCCACAGAAGCAGTATGTTCGTATCCATTAGATGCATGTGTGTGCAACTGTAGTTCTAATACTTCTCATAAAAACATCATAGTATATTTAGGATACTATTTTTGTTATAAAATATTGGAATAAATAGAGTTTAGGGGGGTGGATAAGGAAAATAAAAGTAATAAACTTGAGAGAATATGTTACCTTTTAATTGGGTAACTCCCTTTGGTTTGAACAAAAAGGCTTTCTTGAAGTGAGTTATACCAAAGTTAAGGATTCTAAGTGGAAGTTAGGGATTTTGGGAGCTTATTTGGGTAGAATTTGGATGATCCAAGGGGGAATGAGATGTGTGAGTAAGGGTTAGAGGTGATGGATTTTTATAAAGGGGAGGACGGGCTCTTTAGGAAAGTTTGAAAATATTATCTTATTATAAACGAAATTTCGATTTAAAAAGGTCCCAAACTAATTTAATTAGAAGATTATGTGATTATTGTTTTCAATCATCTTAGAAAATGTGTTTTAGACAAGTTTAGGGCATAAAATTAACCTTATATTTTTTCTTTAACCTTTAGTTACACTACTGGAATATTACACTTTACCAACGGTTCAAAACCATTGGTAAAGGCCTAGAAACCTTTGGTATATAGTATACCAACAGTTCCCTCAAACATAGGCAAGTAAGGCATGCTAATAGGCCTATACCAATGGTTCTATGAAAACTATTGGTATAGGTGTCAAAATAGGAGGTATACCAATGGTTTTCTACAAACCATTGGTGTATGTGTGTAAAAGTATAACATATACCAAAGGTTTGTAAACCGTTGGTATATATGTGTGACACCTCTAAAAACGGTTTATAATCATTGGTATAGAGGGAATATTCCAAGCCATAAGGCTATACTAACGGTTTGGTTATAACCGTTGGTATAAACATATACCAACTGTTATAACAAACCATTGTTATAGCTTATATAATAGTATCTATACCAATGGCTATAGAACTGTTGGTATATCCTTGTATAAAAAAATCTATACCAATGGTTGTAGAACCATTGGTATAAAATTTCACAGCTCCACAATAGCAGGCCCCTCTCCCCTCTCCAGACCTGCAACAACACACCAACCCCTCTCCAGACCTACAACAACACTGATACAAAATCCCCATCCAAAGTATTCAAAATTTAGAATTCATTCCAGAATTTAGAAATTTAGAAATTCAAATGCAATAACACCCATAATAGAAAACACCTACATGTTATAGAAAACTGAATAACACCCATAAGAGTATTCCAAATTTAGAATTTATTCCTCACTCAAACCACAACACCAACACACATAAGAGTATTCAAAATTTAGAATTCATTCCTCACTCAAACCACAACACCAATACACATAAGAGAAAAAACCTACTTGTTATATGAATCACATGGGATGTTTAGTCATGGTCTTGGGTTGAGTATCTTAAAACCAATAGAAAAACTTGGGTAGTGTGGCAAGGATCATGATACCCATAATATAGACAATGGTATTGCTCATGTGCTTAGACCTAGGATGAGTTATAGGAAGCACATGGGATGTTTATATTCCTCTAATGACGTGTCGTCTCCTCAAACACTTCACAAATAATAACTAGGGTGTTTTCGTGTGATTTCAAGTCATTCTGATTTTGTTCGGTATGCATTTGACAGTAAAACCCATGTTTTGGCCATTTACGACACACCGAGTGAATTTTCGGCCAGCACAGTCACACGACACCTCCGATTGACATGTCTTCTAGCCTATAATTTCACAATTCACCCACCCATTGTTTTCGTTCGATTTCATGGCATTATGAGGTCATTCAACCAGTTTCGACCACCCCACACACGCTTTTCAAGCGCGCCGAACACCTAAAAAACACATATTCAGTCATGACGTGCAAACCATATGTCTGAATGATGTGTCGTCTCCTCTTACACCTCATGAATAATAATTAGGGTGTTTTCGTGTGATTTCAAGTCATTCTGATGTTGTTCGGCATGAATTTGACCGTAAAACCCATGTTCTGGCCATTTATGACACGCTCAGTGTGTTTTCGTCTAGCGCGGTCACACAACACCTCTGATTGATGTGTAGTCGAGCTGAAAATTTCACAATTCACCCACCCTTTATTATTGTCCGATTTCCTGGAATTCCGAGATCATTCTTCCGGTTTCGACCACCTCATACACACTTTTCAAACGCGCTGAACACCTAAAAAACACATATTCAGCCGTGCCGCGCAAACCGCGTGTTCGAATGACGTGTTATCTCCTCTTACACCTCATGAATAATAATTAAGGTTTTTTTGTGATTTCAAGTCATTTTGATGTCCATCGTCATGCATTGGACCGTAAAACCCATGTTTTGGCCATTTACGACACGCCGAGTGCATTTTCAGCCAGTGCGGTCACATGACACCTCCGATTGACGTGCTTTCTGGCCGACAATTTCAAAATTCACCCACCCATTGTTATCTTCCGATTTCATGGAATTCCAAAATCATTCATTTGGTTTTGACCACCCCACGCACACTTTTCAAGCGCATCTAACACCTCAAAAAACATATTCAGTCGTGTCGTGCAAACTGCACATCCGAATGACGTTTCATCTCACAGTACACCTCAAGAATAATAGCTAGGGTGTTTTCCTGTTATTTCAAGTAATTCTGATGTCGTTCGGCATGCATTTGACCTTAAAACCCATGTTTTGGACATTTACGACACGCCGACTATGTTTTTGGCCAGTGTGGTCACACGACACCTCTGATTGACGTGTCATCTAGCCGACAATTTCAGAATTCACTCACCCTTTGTTGTCGTCCGATTTCATGGTATTCCAAGGTCGTTCGGCCCGTTTCGACCACCCCACGCACGTTTTTCAAGCGTATCAAACACCTAAAAAACACATATTCCGTTGTGCCGTGAAAACTGTGCATCCCAATGACGTATCATCTCCTCTTACACCTCAAGAATAATAACTAGGGTGTTTCGTGTGATTTCAAGTCATTCTGATATCGTTCGGCATGCATTTGACCGTAAAACCCATGTTTTTTCCATTTACGACACGCTGAGTGTGTTTTTGGCCAACACGGTCACATGACACCTCTGATTGATGTGTCGTCTAGCCGATAATTTGACAATCAACCCACCCTTTGCTGTCATCCGATTTCATGGCATTCTGAGGTCGTTCGTCCGGTTTTGACCATCACACGCACGCTTTTCAAACGCGTCGAACACCTAAAAACACATATTCAGTCGTTCCACACAAATTGCGCATCTGAATGACATATTGTCTCCTAGTTCACCTCAAAAATAATAACTAGGGTGTTTTTGTGTGATTTCAGGTCATTCTGATGTCGTTCGGCATGCATTTGACCGTAAAACCCATGTTTTGTCCATTTACGACACGCTGAGTGACTTTTCGGCCGGTGCGGTCACACAACACCTCCGATTGACATGTCATTTGGCCAAAAATTTCACAATTCACCCACCCTTTGTTGTCGTCCGATTTCATGGCATTTCGAGGTCGTTCGGCCGATTTCGACCACCCCACACACGCTTTTCAAGCGCGTCGAACACCACAAAAACACATATTTAGTCGTGTCGCGCAAACCGTGTATCCCAATGACGCGTCGTCTCCTCATACACCTTAATAATAATAACTAGGGTGTTTTCGTGTGATTTCAAGTCATTATGATGTCGTTCGGCATGCATTTGACCGTAAAACCCATGTTTTTCCATTTACGACACGCTAAGTGGGTTTTCGGCCAGTGCGGTCACATGACACCTCCGATTGATGTGTCGTTTGGTCGAAAATTTCACAATTCACCCACCTTTGTTTTCGTCCGATTTCATTGAAATCTGAGGTTGTTCGGCAGGTTTTGACCACCACACGCACACTTTTCAAGCACGTCGAACACCTAAAAAACACATATTCAAATGTGTCATGCAAACCGCTCATCTGAATGACATGTCGTCTCCTCGTACACCTCATGAATAATAATTAGGGTGTTTTCATGTGATTTCTGGTCGTTCTAATGTCGTTCGGCATGCATTTGACCATAAAACCCAGGTTTTGGCCATTTACGATACGCTGAGTGCATTTTTGGCCAGCATGGTCACACGACACCTCTGATTGACATTCTGTCTAGCCTGAAATTTCACAATTCACCCAACCTTTGTTTTCATCTGATTTAATGGAATTCTGAGGTTGTTCGGTCAGTTTTGACCACCCCACGCACGCTTTTCAAACATATCGAACACTTAAAAAACACATATTCATCCATGCCGTGCAAATCGTGCATTTGAAAGATGTGTCGTCTCCTCGTACACCTCACGAATATTAACTAGGGTGTTTTTGTGTGATTTCAAGTCATTCTGATGTTGTTCAGCATGCATTTGAACGTAAAACCAATGTTTTGGCCATTTACGACACGCCAAGTGCATTTTTGGCCAGCGTGGTCACACGACACCTCCGATTGACGTGTTGTCTAACCAACAATTTCACAATCCACCCACCCTTTGTTTTCGTCTGATTTCATGGCATTCCGAGATCGTTCGGCTGGTTTCAACCACCCCATGCATGCTTTTCAAGCACACCTAACACCTAAAAAACACATATTCAGTCGTGCCGCGCAAACCGTGCGTCCTAATGATGTGTTGTCTCCTCTTACACCTCACGAATAATAACTAGGTTATTTTTGTGTGATTTCAAGTCATTATGATGTAGTTTGGAATTCATTTGACCGTAAAACCCATGTTTTGGCCATTTACGACACGCCGAGTGCATTTTGGGCCAGCGCGGTCACACGACACCTCCGATTGACATGTCGTCTTGCCGAAAATTTTACAATTCACCCACCCTTTGTTGTCATCCGATTTCAAGGAATTCTGAGGTCGTTCAGCCGGTTTCGACCACCCCACGCATGCTTTTCAAGTGCGCCTAACCCATAAAAAACACATATTCAGCCATCCCACACAAACCACATGTCTGAATGACAAGTCGTCTCTTTTTACACCTCACGAATAATAATTAGGGTGTTTTCGTGTGATTTCAAGTCATTCCAATATCGTTCGGCATGCATTTGACCACAAAACCATTGTTTTGGCCATCTACAACACTCCGAGTGCATTTTAAGCCAGTGCGATCACATAACCCTTCCGATTGACGTGTCTTCTAGCCGAAAATTTCACAATTCACCGACCCTTTTTTGTCGTTCGATTTCATGGCATTCTGAGGTCATTCGGCCGGTTTCGACCACCCCACGCACGCTTTTCAAGCACGCCTCATACCTAAAAACCACATATTCAGCCATGTCGTGCTAACCATGCATATGAATGGCGTGTCGTCTCCTCGTACACTTCACGAATAATAATTAGGGTCTTTTCATGTCATTTCAATTCATTCAGATGTCGTTCGGCATGCATTTGACTGAAAAACCCATGTTTTGGCCATTTACGACACGTTGAGTGAGTTTTCAGCCAGTGAAGTCACATGACACCTTCAATTTACGTGCCATCTGGCCATAAATTTCACAATTCACCCACCCTTTGTTGTTGTCAGATTTCGTTGCATTCTGAGGTCGTCCGGCCGGTTTTGACCACCCCAATCACGCTTTTCAAGCGCACCGAACACCTAAAATACAAATATTCAGCAGTGCCATGCAAACCGCATGTCCGAATGACATGTCGTCTCCTCGTACACCTCAAGAATAATAACTAGGGTGTTTTCGTGTGATTTAAAGTCATTATGATGTCGTTCAGCATGAATTTGACCGTAAACCCCATGTTTTGGCCATTTACGACATGTCGTGTGTGTTTACAGATAGCGTGGTCACACGACACCTCCAATTGATGTGTCGTCTAGCCGAAAATTTTACAATTCGCACACCCTTTTTTGTTCTCCTATTTCATGGCATTCTGAGATCGTTGGGCAGGTTTCAACCACCCCACACATGCTTTTCAAGCGTGCCTAACACCAAAAAAACACATATTCAGACGTGTCGCACAAACCACACATCTGAATTACGTTTTGTCTCCTCGTAAAGCTCAAGAATAATAACTAGGGTGTTTTCATGTGATTTCAAGTCATTCTGATGTCGTCTGGCATGCATTTGACTGTAAAACCCATCTTTTGTCCATTTTCGACATGCCGAGTGTGTTTTCGGCCAGCGCGGTCACACAACACCACTGATTGACATGTCGTCTGGCCGACAATTTCGAAATTCACCCACCCTTTGTTGTCGTCCGATTTCATGGCATTCCGAGGTCGTTCGGCCAGTTTCAACCACCACACGCACGCTTTTCAAGCGCGCTGAACACCTAAAAACACATATTCGGTCGTGTCGCACAAACCACGTATTCGAATGACATTTTTTATCCTCATACACCTCAAAAATAATATATATGGTTTTTTCATGTGATTTCAAGTCATTCCGATGTCATTCGGCATGCATTTGACTGTAAAACCCATGTTTTGGCTATTTAGGACACGTCGAGTTCGTTTTCGGCTAGCACAGTCACAGGACACCTCCAATTGACGTGTCGTCTAGCCGACAATTTCACAGTTCACCCAACCTTTGTTTTCATCCAATTTCATCACATTCTGAGGTCGTTCTCTTAGTTTCAACCACCCCATGCACGCTTTTCAAGCGCGCCGAACACATAAAAAACACATATTTAAACGTGCCGCACAAACCATGCGTCTGAATGGCGTATCATCTCCTCATACACCTCACGAATAATAACTAGGGTGGTTTCGTGTCATTTCAAGTCATTATGATGTCGTTCATCATGCATTTGAACTTAAAACCCATGTTTTGGCCATTTACGACACGCCGAGTTCCTTTTCAGCCAGCGCGGTCACACGACACCTCTGATTGATGTGCTGTCTAGTAAAAAATTTCACAATTCACCCACACTTTGTTTTCGTCCGATTTCATGGCATTCTGAGGCCGTTCGCCTGGTTTTGACCACCACACGCACGCTTTTCAAGTGCGCTGAACACCTGAAAACACATACTCTTTTGTGTCGTGAAAACCGTGCATCCGAATGATGTTTCATCTCCTATTAGACCTCAAGAAAAATAACTAGGTTGTTTTTGTGTGATTTAAAGTCATTCTGATGTTGTTTGGCATGCATATGACTGTAAAACCCATGTTTTGGCCATTTACGGCATGCCGAGTGCGTTTTCAGCCAGTGTGGTCACACAACACCTCCGATTGACATGTCGTCTGGCCGAAAATTTTACAATTCACGCACCCTTTGTTGTCGTCTGATTTCATGGTGTTCCGAGGTCGTTCTGCCAGATTTGAACACCCCACGCACGCTTTTCAAGTGCGCCGAACACCTAAAAAATACATATTCAGTCGTGTAGCGAAAACCGCGCATCTGAATGACGTATCGTATCCTCTTACACCTCAAGAATAATAACTAGGGTTTTTTCCTATTATTTCAAGTCATTCCAATGTCATTTGTCATGAATTTGACCGTAAAACCCATGTTTTGGCCATTTAGGACACGCCGAGTGCGCTTTTGGCCAGCGCGGTCACACGACACGTCCGATTGACGTGTTGTCTGGCTAACAATTTCACAATTCACCCACCCTTTGTTTCCGTCCGATTTTAATGCATTCAGAGGTCATTCGGTCGGTTTTAACCACCCCACACAGGATTTTCAAGTGCACCTAACATCTAAAAAATACATATTCGGTCATGCCGCCCAAACCGCACGTCCGAATGATGTTTCGTCTACTCTTACACCTCACTAACAATAATTAGGGTGTTTTTGTGTGATTTCAAGTCATTCTGATGTCGTTTGGGATGCATTTGACTGTAAACCCCATGTTTTGGCTATTTACGACACGCCAAGTGTGTTTTCGACCAGTACGGTCACACGACACCTCCGATTGACGTTCGGTCTAGCCAAAAATTTTACAATTTACCCACCCTTTGTTGTCGTCCGATTTCATGGCATTCCGAGGTCGTTCGGCCGGCTTCGACCACCCCACGCATGCTTTTCAAGCACACCTAACACCTAAAAAACACATATTTAGCTGTGCCACGCAAACCGTGCGTCTTAATGATGTGTCGTCTTCTCGTACACCTCACGAATAATAATTAGGGTGTTTCGTGTGATTTTAAGTCATTCTGATGTCGTTCAGCATGCATTTGACTGTAATACCCATGTTTTGGCCATTTACGACACGCCGAGTGTGTTTTTGGCCAGCGCGGTCACACAATACCTCCGATTTATGTGCTATCCATCCGACAATTTCACAATTCACCCACCTTTTGTCGTCGTCCGATTTCATTACATTCAGAGGTTGTTCGGCAGGTTTCGACCACACCACTCACGCTTTTCAAGCGCGCCGAACACCTAAAAACAATTATTCTGTCGTGCCACGCAAACTGCATGTTCGAATGATGTGTCGTCTCCTCGTACACCTCATGAATAATAATTAGGGTGTTTTCAAGTGATTTCAAGTCATTATGATGTCGTCCGACATGCATTTGACCGTAAAACCCATGTTTTGACCATTTACGACACACCGAGTGCGTTTTCAGCTAGCGCAGTCACACGACACCTCCGATTGATGTGTCATCTGGCTAAAAATTTCAAAATTCACCCACCCTTTGTTTTTGTCTGATTTCATGGCATTCCAAGGTCGTTCAGCTGGTTTCGACCTCCCCACGCATGCTTTTCAAGCGCGCCTAACACCTAAAAAACACATATTCATCCATTCCTCGCAAAACACACATCATAATGACGTGTTGTATCCTAGTACACCTCAAGAATAATAACTAGGGTGATTTCATGTGATTTGAAGTCATTCTGATGTCGTTCGGCATGCATTTAACCGTAAAACCCGTGTTTTGGCCATTTACGACACGCCGAGTGCATTTTCAGCCAGCACGGTCACACGAAACCTCCGATTGACGTGTCATCTGGCCAACAATTTTACAATTCACCCACCCTTTGTTGTCATCTGATTTAATTTCATTCTGAGGTCGTTCGGCCAGTTTTGACCACCCCACTCACGCTTTTCAAGCATGTCGAACACCTAAAAAACAAATATTCAGTCGTGCCGCGCAAACTGCGAGTCTGAATGACATGGCACCTCCTCATACACCTCACAAATAATAATTAGAGTGCTTTCTTGTGATTTCAAGTCATTCTGATTTCGTTTGGCATGAATTTGACCATAAAACCCATGTTTTGACCATTTACGACACGCCTGGTGCATTTTCGGCCAGCGCGGTCACACGACACCTCCGATTGACGTCTCGTCTGGCACAAAATTTCAAAATTCACCCCCCCCCCCTTGTTATCATCTGATTTCATGGAATTTCGTGGTCATTCGACTGGTTTTGACCACCCCACACATGCTTTTCAATCACACCTAATACCTAAAAAACACATATTCAGTCGTACCGCGCAAACCGCGCGTCCAAAACTGATCTTATGTTATAAAAAACAGACTCTTGATTCAGGATTGTGGTATGATAAAGAAATATATTTTATATTCATTGTTTTTAAAAGTGGTACTAGGTTGTTGAAACTAATAATTGAGAGTCAAATTATCAAAACAATTAGAATCCATTTGGTCGGTTTTCTGTAAGGGTGTTGTTTTTACTTAAAACAGTGTCCATTTTAAACAAAAGACAGACACTTCGAGTGATACCTGCCGCACTGTACCTCAGATTGATGCTATTTATTTTTATCCTTCCAACCTTCTGGTGGTATTGGATAAGGTTTATTTTTCTAAAGAAGACATATTGGAAGGATAGACTTGGGAGGAGCTTTAGTGGATGCAATAATTATTCAAAGTTCTTATTTTGGTTATAAAAGGAAGTAGAAAAGTGTATAGTAATTGGTCAAAAATAAAGAGTTATATTGAATTCAAAAATATCCATACTCGAGTGAAAACCAGGTTAAAAAATAAAAAGTTATACAAAATTCAAAAATGCAATGGATCAATCTGCCCCTGATCACCATCACCATCACCACTGTTCATCATCAGCCTCATCCTTGTCTCCATCTCTATCCTCGTCGTCATCCTCGTCATCATCCCCATGCTCATACTCAGCCCCATCCTTGCCCTCGGCCCCATCCTCACCATCGGCCCCATCCTTTCCCTCATCCTCATCCTCATCCTCACCCTCGTCCTCTTCAGTATCCTCGTCATCACCAGGAACTTCATCATCTCAATCACTAATAGAACTATCTCCAGGTGCATTGGATAATGCACCCATCGACGACATATATGTCTGACAAGCCACGCTAGCCTCTGGTGGAATGGATGAAGATAAATCTTTGATCAGTCTCATAAATTATTTCTCCCTCGTTTGAACCTGGTCTTCCAACTCTGTGACCCTTTTATCAGACTTTCTTGCATGCTCCTTGAATTGTTCCAACTCGGTGGTACTAGAATGGATACTGGGAGAGGACCAATACCCCGTCGGTATTATATTCTTATCAGGTCGGCAGTGTACTCGACCAGAGTGCTCATCTCCCAAAACCTGATATAAATGATCGTGTGGCCATAAATTGTCAGGCTCCTAGGAATCAAGGGCCTCTAAAGCATCCTGTTAAAAATATTAATAGATTATTAAATTTTAAAATAGATATTAAACTTTGAAATAAAAAAAATTAAAACTTGCAATCTTTTCTTCTGTCGGTTCATTAACCGCAGTTCTATCTTTTTTCCTTCTACTCAAGAAAAACAATTTTGCTCGAGGGATACGTTCTTCAATATTCAATTTGTGCTTCTGTAATGACATTGAAACAATATAAAGTGCCAGTATAATCATATATTAAATATTCAATAAATCACATAATTTAAGTAAGAAACAATAAAAAGGGAAAGTCCTAAAGAAAAATTATAAACAACTATATCGTACTAGCTGCCTCTCATGATCTGGCATAGTAGTGCGCCCCAAAGTGTGGAGGTATTGCTTTGAATCAATGTTTTTTTGTTTTTTTAAGAATATTCCTAAATAATTTTTAATAATAAATAAGATAATATTAATGAAAAATATGAAAACTGTCATTTAAATACCTCAAACGGGATTAATACCTTAAATTTGGCAGTCACCCAATGGGTAATAATCTGGCGATATTGCTCTATCTGGTAGTCATCCACGATAGGTAATGTCTCCAACTCCATGCCCACTATATCACACCAGCTAACATATAGCTCATGCTTATAAGCTCTCCAAAACTCTCTGAGCTCCTTTAAATATGTTGGTCGTGCACCTTCGCCATCAGGGAAGTTAAACTGAAGCTGACACCGAATAGATTAATTAATATAAAAACAAAAAAATACTACATTAAATCCAATAGATTTTTTTACCATATTTGTACCCATGCATTATCCTTGACTTCATGTGGCAGATGTCTCCAAGAAAGAGGGATGACCGGAATGATGTCGGAGTATTTGGCTAGCTTCGCCAAAAAACTCTGACATTACTACCCAAATTTATCAATCATATGTTTATCATCATTGTATTCAACCATAAACTGTGTCTGGCGGTTCCATACCACATGCAAGAGAGTATTCCCCCTCCCCCACCTCTTATCAGTAGATGAATTTTTTATTAAAGAAAAAACATATCAGTACAAGTTATAATAAAAATAAATTTCCGTATAAAAATTTATTAGAGTTATGTAAATATACCAGTGGTAGTGGGATCAATGGGCATCACTGGATGTGCAAAAGTAGAAGGAATATCCAGTACAGGTGGAGTGTCCCTCAATGTACGCTCCTCAACCACATACTGTGTCGGAGCAGGAGTCGAAGAAGGTGGAATATAATAGCTTAGAGATAATGAACCAGAAGCAAAAGATGATGGCACAGACGGCTGGCCAACTGTTAGTGTAAACATCAGAGGCCTAAATACCCTGTGTGTCCCTAAAGACACACCAGGATCAAAATGGGGTGTAGAAGATACGTTTGTGGTAGGGGCATAGTCCAATCGGGTACGCCCAGTGGATCGTCTAACTCTCACACCACGATCCCTCGTACCACCGGCCTCAGTACTGGGACCACCAGATGATCCTCTAACTCTGACACCACCCACCCTCCTACCACCAGCCTCTGTACTAGTAGCAATATCAAGCTCCTCGTCAGATATCTCTCATCTAGGGGGTGGATCCTGAAAAAAAATTCAACACAAAATTAAACACATGATATTAAAAGTTATTGAAATATATATATTTGAAATAAAATACTCACAACAGCTATGAGTGTAGGAATTCCCATTTGTGTCATGCGACGATTATTTTCTGTCATCTTTTTTCACCACCTCTCTTCAATGGGTGTCATTTCCTGCAATGAAAACATGTATCACCCCAAACATTTTATGGTATGTTTATATTAAATACATTATATTCATCAATGTTTTCCTTTGAAACAACACTAGGGTATTTAGGATATATTCAAAACCTAGCTATTAAATATAAATTTTCCACTTCTATGTTTTGAATTTTGAAAAATGGCCATCTAGAGTTGGGATCAGTAAGTCATTTGGAGTCTGATAGAATAAACATAATTTTTAGTTAATAGTATCATACCATTATGAATAGTAATATGAATAGTAATATGACCCTTATGAATAGCAAATAATATTATTATTTCATTTTCTTAAGGCAACAAGATAATGAGATCTTAATTAGTTTTTCAATGAGAAATAAAACTAATTGCACTTTAAGATTGTTATTTTTCGAATTAACTATGAATTTATTTAGAAAAAAAATTAAAAAAAATTAGAAAATTATTTTTGAAAAATGGATTTCACTTTTGAATTCTACACGTCAAAATTTGGTTAGGGTGAATTTTGGAAATTTTTCTGAAACAAATGATTTTTCAGTGAATAGTAAAAAAAATATTGTTTTTGGTTTTGGTGTGTTTATGACATCATCAATGATGTAATGATGATGTCATAAATCTGGTAGACTTTTTAATAGTTAAATAAGATTTTAGGTGTCCCAAGTGGCTTATACCATGGTCAAGCCCATGGTTTTACAAAAACCACTCATGAGGTGTCCCTTGAAAATTATTAAAATAATCCATCACTTTTCCTATAAATACCAACTCTTCCCTTCATTGAATTCATTCCCAATTATACCTCAACGAATTTATGGCCTCCTTACCTCCATATTAGTCCTCCCAAGGTTTACTCAAGCCCTCATGGTCCCAACCTTCAAGTTCTAAGGGTTACTCTACAAGGTAAGAAAATTCTCAATTTCTTTCTTTTTTCCTTTCAAGTTCTCTTTTATGTAGTATATCTTTCAAGTTTCCATACCATGTTCTTATTTTTCTTCTTTTTCTTGATCTAATATATATTATAATTCATTTCTGGATAGGTGACCCCTGTCCCCTCTCTTTTTAATATTTTCTAAAACCATGTTACGTAGCCGTTAGGCTGCAGAATGTTTGTAAGCGATTTCAAAATTAATCTTTTATTTTGAATTCTTTATTAATTATTTATTCATATATTCTTACCCAAAAGGAATGAAATCTCCAGAATCTTGTATAATTTGGATGTTCTAATTTTCATGAGAAATTCATCATCATTCTTCTTCTTTCCCTTACTTTTTCAAGGAGTTAAAAACATTGTCCGTGACGTGTCAAATTACTGACATCGTAGACGATGTTATTTCAACTCGCATTAATTCTTTCAAGTATGGTCATGAAACCATTTATATGGTTGAAACAGGTTATAATATATGTGTTATGAATCACCCATGGTTCTGTAATTCTTTGGTACTCATGGTTCTAATTTATAAAACAAAATGATGTTGTTATTATCAAAGAACCACTAAAACGATTTAAATGAACATCATTAATGTTTTAACTAACGAGTCATCATCATGGTATATAACCAAAAATAATTATAAGATCATTTATATATCAATAATTTAATTAATAAGATGTATTAACAATTCTGGATTTTTAACCAGGTTTCAAATGAACTTCTATTCATGGAAAAAAGTAACGAACCATGAAAATCAAGGGAGAAAATGCTTCCAAAACATGAAAATTAAACCAATTGAACCCATAGAAAGGTCCATGAATGAACCTAAGAAGGTTATAATAAATCATTTAATGTATAGGATGTTCTGGAAATATTAATTAATGAAGCTAAATTTGATTATTCAGGTCATTAAAACAAACGAAGAACACACTCGAGCATAAGGTAAGGGGTTTCTCATCTCACATTCATTTCTGTCAGATTTTACTTGTTCACCACTTAAATTCTTGTATGTGGTATATGTGTACTAACATTTTATATATAATAACATTATTCTCTTTATATTCATGTTATTCAATGATTCACTTGATATTTATTATGTTCTGGTCATATGATTTGACCGATCACATTGTTGTAAGGGACTTTGTCTCAACTACCTTTTCATTGTGAATAACTTTGTTTTGTGCACATAAAATTCCTTATGTGGTGTACCTACTTCCCATTTGAGATCGCTTTTCATTTTAAATTATATTCATATTAAATATCCATAATCTCATTTCATGGATATTTTTGTTGTCTAAACCGTATGCCATCTTACAAATGATGTTTATTTGGAAAGTTATTTTAACTAGGGAAATATTAATGAACTTGTATTCTTTACTCTATATAGATATTGAAAAGGAATTTTTCTCTTGTATTGAATCAATGTATAAAGAATGATTTTGACATGAAGTGGTGGGTGGGGCCCGCTATAGCCCCTCGATGCATCGGTAGGTCTCGTGAGACAAAATAGTTTGGCGACAAACCCTTCGAGTTTGTTTCCAAAAATCAGACGGGTTTCTACAGACAGAGCTAAACCGTTTTTACGGTATTATGGTTTCATGTGCCTGATACATGACGCCCAATTAATAATCATTCTCTTTATTCATTATCAGTTATTATTATTGTCCATGAGGTTTTCACTATGACAATATATATGGATGCAGTTTCATTTTCTGTTTATTAATGGAATTAATTGTTCATTTATTCACTTTGTCATATTGATTATGACAGATTTATTGGGATTCACTTATTATTTTACTCATGATTTCTCTATTTTTAACCCTTAATGAGTGTTTGAGCTCACCCTTTTCATTTTATACCTTCGACAGGTGATGAAGAGTAGGTCTTCTTTTGAGTTCCTGTGGATGCCATTTTGAGTTTTTTGTTATGTATTGTATTTTGTAACCTTTTCCAATGTAATTTGAGTTACATCTATATATCTAGTTTCTTCAAGAGAAATAAACTGATAGTTCCTTAGGGATTTCATTCCTTCTAACCATGACGATATCACAAGTAATTCACCAGCTTCATCATAGAGGGGTCGGGGTGTTACAGTTGGTATCAAAGGATGTTTAGTAGAACACTTAGAAACTAGACAAGGAAATTTATAGTAGGGAAAAAATCCATAAGGTAGTATTTTAGGATGAACGTACAAGAACATCCTATTATTTTGATATGGAATAGATTATGGTTATTTTTCAAGCAATACATCTCTGCCTGGATACGAGCAGGTAGAGGGGGCTCTGACACAGATGTATCTAGGGGTAAAACCCGAAAACACCGCTTTGAGCTAGACTCGAACGGGAACTAGTGAACGAAAAAAGGCCTTGCTGTACTCTTGGTTACGACACTCCCGGGAGATATGCTTAGGATAATTCATGTTTTCTTTACAAGCCATTATAAAGGAGTTAATGTAAATTTTTACTTAGAGGAATCATGTTTATAAGATTATCTATGCATAGAATTTAAATCTATGTTGAGTGATTTTCTATTTGAGATTCATAGACTAATATAGTGTATCCCATTATTTAGAAATGGAATCTAATGGAAGAAGAGGAATCCATACTCGTGGGAAATGTAGGGATCTCCCTACTGAGCAAGTCAATACAGTCAACGTTGGAGCAGATCAGATCATGAACATATTGGGACAACTTACTCAAGTTGTAACGAATAACCATTAAACACCTGTGTTGGATCGTTTCATGCAGAAGAAGTCCCCATATTTTAGTGGGACTACTAATCCAGTGGTTTCTGAGAAATGGATCAAGTATCTTGAAAATATATTCTTGGCATTAAGATGCAATGAAAATTAAAAGGTAGTACTGACAATATATTGTATCAAGGGTGACGTTGATCAATGGTGGTCCTTGATTCAAAATACCACGGAGGAAGAAGAGATAGAGGATATGTAATGGAGTACTTTTAAGGAAATATTCTACAAAAAATATTTCCCTCGTGATCAACGAACTAAAATGAAGAGGGAATTCCTTGTCTTGAAACAAAGGGAAGAAGATAGTGTTGCAGATTATGAGGCTACCTTCACAAGGCTAGCCTGGTATGTTGTGGATTATGTTCATGACTCAACGAACAATATTGATCATTTCTTTGAAGGTCTTAAGACAAGTCTTCGAAGGGAACTGGCTTCTCAATCATTTTCATCATATGATGAAATTGTATCAAGTGTCATCAAAACAGAGAAGGAATTTTCTAGATCAAATTTTTTCAAAGGAAACCAAGATAATAAGTGGCATTCTGATAACAAAGGAAAAGGAGAAGCACCAAAGAAGAGCAAGGGAATGAATAGTTTCCAATTATGCGAGAACTGTGGAAGGGAAATGCTTGAATGGCAAGGGACTCTGCTATAACTATGGAAAAAAGGGTCATCGGTCTGATGAATGCAAGGGGAAGAAACAATTCAATGATGTTAAATGCTATAATTGCAGAGATATGGGACACGAAGCAAATGAGTGTCCTAAGAGCCAAGGAAACATGCCTTAGAAAAATACAAGAGAGAAAGGGATAGCCTATGTGATTACAACCGCAGAGGTTTATGTTCCTAGTGACGTGGTGGCAGGTACTTTAATTGTTTCCTCAAACTTAGCCAACACTTTATTTGATTATGGATCATCACATTCATTTATATCCTCTCAGTTTTCCAAGAAAATTAGATATTTCCAATTTGATTTAAGAAAAGAGTTGTCAGTCAAAACTCTCATGGGATGTATCACTGCAACAAAGGCATGTCGACTAGTCCCCCTCCAAACACCGAAACGTTCTTTAGTTGCTAGCCTTATCATCATACCCATGACTGAATTAGATATAATTCTCGATATAGATTGGATATCAAATTATGATGTGAGGATTTATTGAAAGAAAAAGGAAGTTACAATTTTTGGAAATGGTGTAGAATCCCTTGCCTTTAGGGCAGAAACATCACCACCTGATTCTTATCTAGAACCACCCCTAGTAGCTCTATTAAATGCAATACTTGGAGAGGAAGATAAAACAATATCTATGGGAGGGGAAATAAATCTTCAAATTGAAGATGTGCACATAGTGAAATAGTACATTGATGTATTTCCAGAGGATTTACCTAGACATCCTCCAGAGAGAGAAATTGAGTTTTCCATTGACTTAATTCCTGGTGCGAGACCTATATCAAAGACCCCATATAGAATGGCCACTGTAGAGCTAGTGGAGCTGAAAAAACAACTAGAAGAGTTGAGTGACAAAGGATTTATTCGACCTAGTGTTTCTCCATGGGGAGCCCCGGTCTAGTTTGTAAAGAAGAAACATTGATCCATGAGGCTATGAATTGATTACAGAGAAATCAATGCTATTACAATAAATAATAAGTATCCTCTACCCCAGATTTATGATTTATTTGACCAAATTCATGGATCCTGGTACTTTTCAAAGACTGACCTTCGATCCGGATATCATCAACTGAGTGTGAGGAAGGAAGATATTCCGAAGACAGCATTTCGAACCAGGTATGGGCATTATGAGTTTACAGTGATTCCTTTTGGACTGACAAATGCACCCTCTGTTTTCATGGATTTAATGAATAGAGTTTTCATGGAATATCTCAATAACTTTTTTGTGTTCATCGATGATATCCTGGTATACTCAGAAATCTATGAAGACTATGAGGATCATTTGCGAACTATTCTGAAAACTCTCAGATGAAATCAATTATATGGGAATTTTAGCAAGTGTGAATTCTGGCTTCAGTCAGTTTATTTTCTAGGCCATATTTTATCTAAGGATGGAATCCTAGTTGATCCTGCAAAGACAAAGGCAATACAATATTGTCCCACGCCAACAAACATAACTGAGGTACGCAGTTTTATTGGCTTAGCAGGTTACTATCGGAATTTTGTTCCGAATTTTGCCCGACTGGCTAACCCATTAACCAAGCTCACACGTGAATGAGTTAAGTTTGTGTGGACAAAAGAGTGTACAAAATGTTTTGAAGAATTGAAGAGAATATTGTCCAATGCTACAATTTTTACGCTGCCATCTAGAAGTGATGGATTTGTAATATACAGCGATGCATCAAAGTATGGATTGGGTTGCATCCTTATGAAAAACGATAGAGTTATTGCTTATGCATCATGATAGTTGAAGACACATGAGAAAAATTATCCAACTCATGATCTTGAGTTAACAGCCGTAATCTTTGCTCTGAAAGTATGGAGGCATTATCTCTACGGAGAGAGATGTGAGATCTATACGGACCATAAGAGTGTGAAATACATTTTCACACAAAAATAACTCAACATGAGGCAGAGAAGATGGCTCTAGTTACTTAAAGATTACGATTGTTCAATACACTACCACCCAGGAAAGGCGAATAAGGTGGAAGATGCATTAACAAGAAATATCATGTCCTTCTGACTCAAATGAGGATTGAAAGAGATCCTATGTTCATGTATCTACTGAAGATGGATATAGTAATTGTTAAATAAGGGGAAACATCACTCCTCTTTCAAATGATTGCTAAACTATCTTTACTAGAGAAGATAAAAATTTCTCAATCTGATGATGAGAATCTGCACAAGAAAATTAATGCAGTTAAGGGTGGGAGACTGGCTGGCTTCGTGTATGAAGAAGGAGTTCTGAAATTTGGGAAGATGGTATGTGTTCCATCAGTACCTGAGATAAAAAGGGAACTATTAGATGATGCTCATAGCTCTAATTTCTCTATACACCTGGGTTGCACCAAGATGTACATAGATATGAAGGAATATTTTTTGTGGGATAATATGAAGTGGGAAATTGCTGACTATGTGTCAAGGTGTCTAGTTTGTCAACAAGTGAAGGCAGAGAGACAACATCCCAAAGGAGTGATACAACCTCTACCTATTCCTATGTGGAAGTGGGATAACATTACGATGGATTTTTTCACTGGACTACCGAGGACACCTAGAAGGAATGATGCAATATAGGTAATTGTTGATCTTCTCACTAAAAGAGCACATTTCCTTCCAATAAGAGAGGATTTACCACTTGATCACCTGGAAAGACTTTATATTATTGAAGTTGTGATACTTCATGGTGCACCTCTATTAATTGTCTCTGATCGAGATACCCGGTTTATGTCAAAATTATGGAAAAGTCTCCAGAAGGCTTTGAATACTGAGCTTCATATGAGTACTGCATATCACCCTCAAACTGACGAACAGTCTGAAAGGACTCTTCAAACTCTGGAAGACATGCTGAGATCATGCTCTCTTGACTTACAAGGTATGTGGGATCAATACTTGCCTTTGGTGGAATTTTCCTACAATAATATTTTTCATTCTAGTATTCAAATGGCTCCATATGAAGCATTATATGGAAAGAGATGTCAAACTCCAACTTGTTGGGACGAAGTTGGTGAAAGGAAACTTATAGGCCCGAAACTTATTGAAGATACCACAACAAAGGTGAAGAAAATACAATCCCATATTAAAGCAGCCCAAAGTAGGCAGAAGAGTTATGATGGTAACCGGAGAAAGGAATTGTAATTTTAAGTGGGAGATCATGTATTTCTGAAAGTATCTCCACAGAAGGGCGTCTTAAGGATCAGTGAGAAAGGGAAACTGATCCCCAGGTGCATCGGACCATTTGAAATTATGGGAAGAATCGGAGCTGTAGCTTACCATTTAGCGATGCCGCCAAATCTCTCCAGAGTTCATGATGTGTTCCACGTATCATTATTAAAGAAATACATGCTAGAGCCAATGAAAGTACTCACATATGAAGGAATAGAACTGGAACCGGATTTTTCATACTGTGAAAAGCCCATCAAGATTCTCGACACAAGGGAGAAGGTATTGCGAAATAGAACAACTAGTCTAGTAAAGGTTCTTTGGAGAAACCAGAATATAGAGGAAGCAATATGGGAACTAGAGGACTTCATTAAGAAGAACCACCCATATCTTTTTGGTGGGCTATGTACATAAAATTTTGAGGACGAAATTTTCGAAGAAGGGAATAATGTAGCACCCCAAACATTTTATGGTATGTTTCTGTCAAATATATTCTATTCATTACTGTGTTCCTTCGAAACAACACTAGCATATTTAGGATATATTCAAAACCTAGCCATTAAATATAAATTTTACACTTCTATGTTTTGAATTTTGAAAAATGGTCATCTAGAGTTGTGATCAGTAATTCATTTGGAGTCTGATGGAACGAACTTAATTTTTGGTGAATAGTAAAATACCCTTATGAATAGTAATATGACCCTTATGAATAGTAAATAATAATATTATTTCATTTTCTTAAGGCAAAAAGATAATGAGATCTTAATTAGTTTTTCAATTAGAAATAAAACTAATTGCACCTTAAGATTGTTATTTTTCAAATTAACTATGACTTAATTTAAAAATTAAATTAATAATATTTAGAAAATTATTTTTGAAAAATGGATTTCACTTTTGAATTATAAACGTCGAAAATTGGTTAGGGTGAATTTTGGGAATTTTTTTGAAACAGTTGATTTTTCAGTGAATAGTAAAAAAAATACAGTTTTTAGTTTCAGTGTTTTTATGACATCATTAATGATATAATGATGATGTCATAAATCTGATAGACTTGTGAATAGTTAAATAAGATGTGATGTGTCCCAAGTGTCTTATACCATGGTAAAATACCATGGGAAATCCCATGGTTTTACAAAAACTACTCATGAGTTGTCCCTTGAAAATTATTAAAATAATCCCTCACTTTTCCTATAAATAGAAACTCTTACCTTCATTGAATTCATTCCCAATTCTCCCTCAATGAGTTTCTAGCCTCCTTACCTCCATATTATTCCTCCCAAGGTTTTTTCAAGCCCCCCAAGGTCCCAACCTTCATGTTCTAAGTGTTACTCTACAAGGTAAGAAAATTCTCAATTTCATTCTTTTTCCTTTCAAGTTCTCTTTTATGTGGTATATATTTCAAGTTTACATACCATGTTATTATTTTTCTTATTTTTCTTAATATAATCTATATTATGATTCATTTCTGGATAGGTGACCCTTTCCCCTCTCTTTTTAATATTTTCCAAAACCATGTTACGTAGCCGTTAGGCTGCCAAATTTTTGTATGTGATTTCAAAATTATTCTTTTATTTTGAATTATTTATTTATTCTTTCTTCATATATTCTTACCCAAAAGGAATAAAATATCTATAATCTTGTATAATATGGATTTTCTAATTTTCATGATAAATTCATCATCATTCTTCTTCTTTCCCCCACTTTTTCAAGGAGTTAAAAACATTGTTCGTGACGTGTCAAATTACCAACATTGTAGACAATGTGATCTCAACTCGCATTAATTATTTCAAGTCTGGTCATGAAACCATTTATATGGTTGAACCAGGTTATAATATATGTGTTATTACTCACCCATGGTTCTTTAATTCTTTGGTACTCATTTTTCTAATTTATAAAACAAAATGAGGTTGTTATTATCAAAGAACCACTAAAACGATTTAAATGAACATCAATAATGTTTTAACTAACGAATCATCATCATGGTATATAACACAAAATCATTATAAGATAATTTATATCTCCATAATTTCATTAATAATATGTATTAACAATTCTGGATTTTTAGCCATGTTTCAAATGAACTTCCCTTCATGGAAAAAAGTAACGAACCATGAAAATCAAGGGAGAAAATGCTTCCAAAACATGAAAATTGAACCAATTGAACCCATAGAAATGGCCATTAATGAACCTAATAAGGTTATAATAAATCAATTAAATGTATATTATGTTCTAGAAATATTAATTAATGAAGCTAAATTTGATTATTCAGGTCATTAAAACAAAAGAAGAACACACTCGAGCATAAGGTAAGGGGTTTCTCATCTCACTTTCATTTCTGTGAGATTTTCCTTGTTCACCACTTAAATTCTTGTATGTGGTATATATGTACTTCCATTTGATATATAATAACATTATTATATTTATATTAATGTTATTCAATTATTCAATTGATATTTATTATGCGCTGGTCATATGATTCGACTGATCACATTGTTGTAAGGGACTTTGTCTCAACTACCTTTTCATAACTTTTTTTTGTGCACCTAAAATTCTTTATGTGGTGTACCTACTGCCAATTTGAGATCAATTTTAATTTTAAATTATATTCATATTAAATATCCTTAATCTAATTTCATGGATATGTTTGTTGACTAAACTTTATTCCATCTTACATACAGTGTTTATTTGGAAAGTTATTTTAACTATGGAAATATTAATGAATCTATATTCTCTACTCTATACGGATATTGAAAAGGAATTTTTCTCTTGTATTGAATAAATTTATAAAGAATGATTTAGAGATTAATTGGAGGGTGGGGCCTGTTATATCCCCTCAATGTATCAGTAGGTCTCATGAGACAAAATAGTTTGGCGACAAACCCTTCGAGTTTGTTTCCAAAAATCAGATAGGTTTCTACCAACAGAGCTAAACCGTTTTTATGGTATTATGGTTTCATGTTCCAGATACATGACATCCAGTTAATAATCATTCTTTTTATTCATAATCAGTTATTATTATTGTCCATGAGGATTTCACTATGACAAAATCTATGGATGCAGTATCATTTTTAGTTTATTAATGGCATTAGTTGTTCATTTATTCACTATGCCATATTGATTATGACAAATTTATTGGGATTCACTTATTATTATACTCATGCTTCCACTATTTTTAACCCTTACTAAGTATTTGATCTCACCCCTTTCATTATTTACCTTCGACTGGTGATGAAGAGAAGGTCTTTTTTTTAGTTCCTGTTGATACAGTTTTGAGTTTTTTGTTATGTATTGTATTTTGTAACCTTTTCCAATATAATTTAAGTTACATCTATGTATCTAGTTTCTTCAAGAAAAATAAATTGATCATTCCTTCGGGTTTTTTATTCCTTCTAAACATGCCAATATCACAAGTAATGCACTGACTCCAGCCTAGAGGGGTCGGGGTGTTACAGTTGGTATCAAAGGAAGTTCAGTAGAACACTTGGAAACTAGACTAGGAAATTTATAGTAGGGAAAAAATCACTTAAGGAAGTATTTGAGGATAAACTTAGAAGAACATACTGGTATTTTGGTATGGAATATATTATGTGGATTTTTAAAGCAATACATCCCTGTCTGGATACGATCAGTTAGAGGCGGCTCTGGCACAGATGTATCTAGGGGTAAAACCCGAAAACACCGATTTGAGCTAGACTCGAACGGGAACTGGTGCACGAAAATGGTCCTTGCTTCACTATTGGTTATAAAAATTCCAAGATATATGCTTAATATAATTCATGTTTTCTTTACAATTCATTATGAAAGAGTTAATGTGAATTTTTCCTTAGAGGAACCGTGTTTATAATATTACCTATGCATATAATTTCAATCTATGTTGAGTGCTTTTCTATTTTAGATTCATAAACTAATCTAGTTTATACCATTATTTAGAAATGTCATCAAATGGAAGAAGAGGAATCAATACTCATGGGAAAGGTAGGGATCTCCCTTTTGAGAAAGTCAACACAGTCAACGTTGGAGCAGATTAGATCATGGACATATTGGGACAACTTACTCAAGTTGTAATGAATAACCATTAAACACATGTGTTGGACCATTTCATGTAGCAGAAGACCCCATCTTTTAGTGGAACTACTGTAACACCCCGAGCTTCTATGATACGCTTCTCATTCAATAATGTAATAGCTTGCATTGTACGCAACTTCAAGTTCTAACACACCGCAACTAATCAAAGTAGCCGTTATGAATAGTAATACCCAATTTTTGAAATTATATAAATTTTATATTTCAAAATGGACTTCATTTTTGTATTCGGAATATCAATTATAGCTTAGGGTGAAATTTTGGCATTGTTCTGAAAAACATCAATTTTTGATGAATAGTGAAACCACTAAGTGGTAGTTAAATAACTGATTTTTCGTTTAAATGAAATATTACCACTTCTGTGATTTGATTTTCAAAAATCCGACATACATGGTTGTCATTAAGAAGTAAAATGTGGTTCAATGAGATTAAAATAATTTTTGGTGAATAGTAACTTTTAAGTTCTTAATCGCGATTAGAGGTAATTAGTGTAGTTTAAGGTAAAAATAATGTTTTAATAATATGAGATGAGCTTGAAACATGTCCTACCCTCATTGGATGTGCCATGGCCGACCAAGAAAATCCATGGGTCAACTTGGGGACCCCATGGAGCCACTTTAGTTGGAAAATGACATAAATACCTTTTATTTAATGTTAAAGTAAAAAATGACACAAACATGAAATGTTTCACTAAAACAATTTTTTCATGGGGTTATACAAGTAATATTTTTGTCTGTAAATAGTAATTGGAAATCTAAAAAGATTTCCTACATCATAGTATTTTTTTTATAATTTTTAGACATTAAATAAATTAAATTATTTATGACATCATTATGATGCAGCGATGACCTCATTATTTAATGATTTTAATAAAATGAAAAGATAATGTAAAATACAAGGCTTACACTTGTCCAAAGACTATTGTATGGGTATATTTATAACCCTTATCACCTTATCCTAGAATTATATAAGTGTGGGACCTTTATAATCTGAAAAGCATTGTATAATAATGTAAAATTTCCTTACCTTCCAAGAGTGCCCCTCCTCTCCTCTTATAAAAGGCCCCCACCTCTACCACCTCATTCACACTTTCAAGCCATTTGGCTCAGCCAACCTCTGCCCAAATACTCTCCCAACTTCCCTCCCTTACTCCTATAATCCTCACTTTGGGAAGAATTCTTCCCAAGGAAGCCTTTGGCTCAAATCAAAAGAGTTACAAAATTTTAAGGTAATGTCTTCTCTAATGTTATTTTGTTTTATTTTTCTTCTCCAACCCCCTAAAAACTTTTTATTCATTTCTTTTGTAACAACACCAGTATCCTCAATATACTAGGATGTTTTTATAAGAAGTATTCTAGCTACACTTACACACACCTACATCTAATGGTTAAAGAACATATTGTTTCTGTGGATGGCGGATTTCTGCCTCACGAGACGATGATTGTTCAACACTCATATAACACCTTCAAAGGTGGCCATTAAGATGTCACTATATTTATATATGATATATAATATGTTTAAGTTTTCCTTATGCTTCTGTATTTCTCATTTATGGCATACTTTATGATTTCCATTATGGGTAAACGCGATAATTTCATTTTAGGAAGTGCGGACTACCGCCCCCTCAAAGTGATGTGAATCGTTAATGCCATATGTGGGATGTATAAAGGATGGAGTAAATGATATTATATATAATATTATAATGGAAATATATTATACCTTTATATAATTATGATTTCTTTCCATTAAATACGAAATAGAAATGAAAGTAGCGTTCATGCGTACATACGGCTTACCGTCTCCATGAACGGTGCATTTCATTTATTACCTCTAAATGTTATGTAATATTATGAATGAATGTATATAATGGATATATATTATATATATTATATCTACATCATGAATATAATTCTGGATATAAGGGATATTTCACCACATGAACAACTTGTAATTATAAGAAGTTTATTGTTGACTCAAGTACCAAAGATCGACAAAATGACCGTTATTAACTTAAATAATTACATAATGTTCATAACATTGTAATAAGTGATATAAAAAGGATAATGAAATTGAAAATGGTTCTTAATAAGGTAGATATTAACTCTAGTTTATTATTCAGGAGGTTAAAGAACGGTTGAGTCAAGTCGGACACGAGGTAAGGGAATTTCTTAACCCAACTTCCATTCTTTGGGTTAATCTCCTACTTTCAAATTATGTCATGATATTATTATGTCCTATTTTGTATTTTTACGTTCCTTATGTGCACCTATAGTTAATACACATAATAGATCTATTTTATTTTAAAAATGATCTTTTTAAGGACTTCGTCTCAATCTCCTTTCATTGAGTCATATTTGGTTTTATACATAATTTTCTTTTATACGGTGTATAAACCCCTTTGACTTTTAGGTTTATTCAAAAGGAATATTTTTTATACGAAGCGTTTTACTAAACGACAAAAAGGGAATGTTTTTATTTCCGTACATATGTGGCGACAATGACTTCTCCGCCGCCGTGACCATTATTTGAGTTTCGGCTTCCTCTACAAGCCATCACTTTTTTTTAATGAAAAATAAATACAAAGTTTTAACTTTATTTTATTTTGGTATTGAAAATGGTTTTGAAAGTGTTTTTATTATATCAATGTGTTATATTGAAATCTTGTGATTGAAATGTGGAAATGTTATGTTTCCTTTATTCATGTTTTATGTGATACGATTATGTTATGGTTTATGATATGTTTAAACCCATTCATATGAGGAATGCATTGGACTTAGTAAGTGACGGGTGGAGCCCGCTATAGCTCTTCGATGCATCGGCAGGTCTCATGAGACAAACTAGTGTCTTGGCACGAGGCCTTGACAAAATCTTATTTGTGGTCTTGGCACGTCCTTGGCTACGTGGTTATGATAGTCTGACATTATGCATTCCATCATTATGAAAGTTGTTATTGATATTGCATGTGATTATTCGACCAGTATAATATCCATGTGAAGAAGTGAATGGCATTATCTCATTTTACTTTTTCCATATTATGTTGAAGTTCATGTTTAAAATGCTTTTGTTTTAGTTATACATTGCCTTAAATGTTTATGTTTATTGATGAAAGCTTTCGCTATGTTGTTATCCTTACTGAGCATCTGAGCTCACCCATTTCAATGTTTTAATATTTTCCAGGATGTGAAGAAGTATTTTAGGAATGACCTGCAGGGATAGTAAGAAGAGGATATGAGTGTGGACTATGAAGACTTTGTTATTAGTTTTTCACTTTATGATGTAATGTAAGACATATGAATGTATCTAGTGTTTCCAAGGCTACTAAACTAATCGGTCTTTCGAGACTTGATCTTTTGTGATCATGCCAATGTTACGAAGTAATGCACCGACTCTGGGTAGCTAGGGTCGGGGCGTTACAACTACTAATACAGTGGTTGCTGAGCAATGGATCAAGTCTCTTGAAAAGATATTCATGGCATTAAGATGCAATGAAAATTAAAAGGTCGTACTGGCAGTATATTGTCTCAAGGGAGACGTTGATCATTGGTGGTCCTTGATTCAAAATACCATGGAGGAAGAAGAGATAGAGGATATGGAATGGAGGAATTTTAAGGAAATATTCTATGAAAAATATTTCCCTCGTGAGAAACGAACTGAAATGAAGAGGAAATTCCTTGGCTTGAAACAAATGGAAGAAGACAGTGTTGCAGAGTATGAGGCTGCCTTCACAAGGCTAGACAGATATGTTGTGGATTACGTTCGTGACTTAGCGGGAAAGATTGATCATTTCTTTGAATGTCTTAAGCCAAGTCTTCAAAGGGAACTGGCTTCTCAATCATTTTCATCATATGATGAAATTGTATCAAGTGCCATCAAAATAGAGAAGGAATTTTCTAGATCAAATTTTTTCAAAGGAAACCAAGATAAGAAGCGGAATTCTGAAAACAAAGGAAAAGGAGAAGCACTAAAGAAGAGAAAAGGAATGAATATTTTCCCATTATGCAAGAACTATGGAAAGAATCATCCCGAGAAATTCTTGAAAGGCAAGGGAGTCTGCTATAACTGTGGAGAAAAGGTTCTTTGATCTGATGAATGCAAGGGGAAGAAACAATTCAATGATGTTCAATGCTTCAACTATAGAGATATGGGACACTATAAAAATGAGTGTCTTATGCGCCAAGGAAACATGCCTCAGAAAAATCCAAGAGAGAAAGGGAGAGCCTATGCGATTACAACTGCGGAGGTTGATGTTCCTAGTGACCTGGTGGATGGTACTTTAATTGTTTCCTCAAACTTAGCCAACACTTTATTTGATTCCAGATCATCACATTCATTTATATCCTCTCATTTTTTCAAGAAAATTAGATATGTCCAATTTTATTTAAGAAGGAGTTGTCAGTCAAAACTCCCATGGGATGTATCATTGCAACAAAGGCATGTTAACTAGTCCCCCTCCAAACACCAAAACGTGCTTTAGTTTCTATCCTTATCATCATAACCATGACTGAATTTGATATAATTCTCGATATGGATTGGCTATCAAATTATTATGTGAGGATTTATTGCAATAAAACTGAAGTTACAATTTTTAGAAATGGTGTAGAATCCCTTGTCTTTAGGGAAGAAACATCACCACATGATTTTTATCTATAACCACCCCCAATAGATCTATTGAATGAAATACTTAGAGAGGAAGATAAACCAATATCTATGGGAGGGGAAAGAAATATTTAAATTAAATATGTGCACATAGTGAAAGAGTACATTGATGTATTTCTAGAGGATTTACCTGGACATCCTCCAGAGTGGGAAATTGAGTTTTCCATTGACTTAATTCTTGGTGCAAGACCTATATCAAAGACCCCGTATAGAATGGACACTGTGGAGATAGTGGAGTTAAAGAAACAACTATAAGAGTTTAGTTACAAAGTATTTATTTGACCTAGTGTTTCTCCATGGGGAGCCCCAGTCTTGTTTGTAAAGAAGAAATATGGATCCAGGAGGCTATGCATTGATTACAGAGAAATCAATGTTATTACAATAAATAATAAGTATCCTCTACCCCGGATTTATGATTTATTTGACCAACTTCATGGAGCTCAATACTTTTCAAAGATTGAACTTCGATCCGGATATCATCAACTGAGTGTGAGGAAGGAATATATTCCGAAGACATCATTTCGAACCAGGTATGTGCATTATGAGTTTACAGTGATGCCTTTTGTACTAACAAATTCACCCTCTATTTTCATGGATTTAATGAATAAAGTTTTCCGGGAATATCTCGGTAACTTTTTTGTGGTATTCATCGATGATATCCTGGTATACACAAAAAGCTATGAAGACCATGAGGATCATTTGCGAACTATTCTAAAAACTCTCAGAAGAAATCAATTATATGGGAATTTTAGCAAGTGAAAATTCTGGATTCAGTTAGTTTCTTTTATAGGCCATATTGTCTCTAAGGATGGAAACCAAGTTGATCCTATGAAGACAAATGCAATCCAATATTGGACCATTCCAACAAACATAACTGAGGTATGCATTTTTATTGGCTTAGCAGGTTACTATCGGCGTTTCATTCATAATTTCGCCCGACTGGCTAACTCAGAAACCAATCTCACATGTAAAGGAGTTAAGTTTGTGTGGAAAAAAGAGTGTATATAATGTTTTGAAGAATTGAAGACAAGATTGATCAATTCTCCAATTTTGATGTTGTCATATGGAAGTGATGGATTTGTAAAATACAGTGATGCATCAAAGTATGGACTGGGTTGCATCCTTATGCAAAATGATAGAGTTATTGCTTATGCATCAAGACAGTTGAAGACTCATGAGAAAAATTATCCAACTCATGATCTTGAGTTAGCAGCCGTAATCTTTGCTCTGAAAATATGGAGGCATTATCTCTACGGAGAGAGATGTGAGATCTATACAGACCACAAGAGTTTGAAATACATTTTCACACAGAAAGAACTCAACATGAGGTAGAGAAGATGGCACGAGTTACTTAAAGATTACGATTGTTCAATACACTACCACCCAGGAAAGGCGAATAAGATGGCAGATGCATTAATCAGGAAAGATCAGAGCCTTCTGACTCAAATGAGGATTGAAAGAGATCCTATGTTCATGGATCTACTGAAGATGGATATGGGAATTGTTAAGGAAGGGGAAACATCACTCCTCTTTCAAATGATTGATAAACCATATTTACTAGAGAAGATAAAAATTTCTCAATCTGATGATGAGAATCAGCACCAGAAAATTAATGCAGTTAAGGATGGGAGACTGACTGACTTCATGTATGAAGGAGTTCTGAAATTTGGGAAGAGGGTATGTGTTCTATCAGTACTTGATATAAAAAGGGAACTTTTAGAAGATTCTAATAGATCAAATTTCTCTATACACCCGGGTAGCACCAAGATGTACAGATATCTGAAGGAATATTTTTGGTGGGATAATATGAAGCGGGAAATTTCTGACTATGTGTCAAGGTGTCTAGTTTGTCAACAAGTGAAGGCAGAGAGAAAACATACCAAAGGAGTGATGAAACCTCTACCTATTCCTATGTGGAAGTGGGATAACATTATGATGGATTTTGTTACAGGACTACCGAGGACACCTAAAAGGAATGATGAAATATGGGTAATTGTTGATCCTCTCACTAAAACAGCGCATTTCCTTCCAATAAGAGAGGATTTACCACTTGAGCACCTAGAAAGACTTTATATTAATGAAGATGTGAGACTTTATGGTGCACCTATATCAATTTTCTCTGATAGAGATTGCTGGTTTACGTCAAAATTCTTGAAAAGTCTTCATAATTCTTTGAATACTGAGCTTCATATGAGAACTGCGTATCACCCTCAAACTGACGGACAGTATGAAAGCACTATTCAAGCTCTGGAAGACATGCTGAGATCATGATCTCTTGAATTCCAAGGTATGTGGGATCAATACTTTCCTTTGGTGGAATTTTATATACAACAATATTTTCCATTCTAGTATTCAAATGGCTCCATATGAATCATTATATGGAAAGATATTTCAAACTTCAACTTGTTGGGACGAAGTTGGTGAAAGGAAACTTATAGGATCGTAGCTTATTGAAGAGACCACGACAAAGGTGAAGAAAATACAAGCCCATATTAAAGAATCCCAAAGTAGGCATAAGAGTTATACTAACAACCGGAGAAAGGAATTGAAATTTCAAGTGGGAGATCATATATTTCTGAAAATATGTCCATGGAAGGGAGTTTTAAGGTTCAGTAAGAAATGGAATCTGATCCCCAGGTACATCGGACCATTTGAAATCTTGGTAAGAATTGGAGCTATAGCTTACCATTTAGTGATGCCGCCAAATCTCTCCAAAGTTCATGATGTGTTCCACGTATCATTGTTAAAGAAATACATTCCAGACCCAACGCATGTACTCACATATGAACTAATAGAACTGGAACCAGATTTTTCATACTGTGAAAAGCCCATCAGGATTCTTGACACAAGGGAGAAGGTATTGAGAAATCGAACAACTCTTCTAGTAAAGGTTCTTTGGAGAAACCAGAATATGGAGGAAGCAACATGGGAACCAGAGGACTTCATGAAGAAGAACCACCCACATCTTTCTCGTGGGCTATGTACATAAAATTTCGAGGACGAAATTTCCGAAGGAGGGAATAATGTAGCACCACAAACATTTTATGGTATGTTTCTGTTAAATAAATTCTATTCATCACTATGTTCCTTCGAAACAACACTAGGATATTTAGGATATTTAGTATATATTCAAAACCTAGCCATTAAATATAAATTTTCCACTTTTGTGTTTTGAATTTTGAAAAATGGCCATCTAGAGTTGTGATCAATATGTTATTTTGAGTTTGATAGAATAAACTTAATTTTTCGTGAATAGTAACATACCCTTATGAATAGTAATATGAATAGTAATATGACCCTTATGAATAGTAAATAATATTATTATTTCATTTTCTTAAGGCAACAAGATAATGAGATCTTAATTAGTTTTTCAATGAGAAATAAAACTAATTGCACTTTAAGATTGTTATTTTTCGAATTAACTATGACTATATTTAAAAAATAAATTAATAATATTTAGAAAAATATTTTTGAAAATTATATTAGACTTTTGAATTATACACATCGAGAATTGGTTAGGGTGAATTTTGGGAATTTTTCTGAAACAGTTGATTTTTCAGTTAATAGTAAAAAATACAGTTTTTAGTTTCGGTGTGTTTATGACATCATTAATGATGTAATGATGATGTCATAAATCTTGTCGACTTGTGAATAGTTAAATAAGATGTGAGGTGTCCCAAGTGGTTTATTACTTGGGAAAATACCATGGTCAAGCCCATGGTTTTACAAAAACCACTCATGAGATGTCCCTTGAAAATTATTAAAATAATCCCTCACTTTTCCTATAAATACCAACTCTTCCCTTAATTGAATTCATTCCCAATTCTCCCTCAACAATGTTCTGGCCTCCTTACCTCCATATTGGTCCTCCCAATGTTTACTCAAGCCCCCAAGCTCCCAACCTTCATGTTCTAAGGGTTACTCTACAAGGTAAGAAAATTCTCAATTTCTTTCTTTTTCCTTTCAAGTTCTCTTTTACGTGGTATATCTTTCATGTTTCCATACCATGTTCTTATTTTTCTTCTTTTTCATGATCTAATATATATTATGATTCATTTCTGGATAGGTGACCCTTTTACCCTCTATTTTTAATATTTTCTAAAACCATGTTACGTAGTCATTAGGCTGCCGAATTTTTGTAAGCGATTTTAAAATTATTCTTTTATTTTGAATTATTTATTTATTCTTTCTTCATCTCTTCTTACCCAAAAGGAATGAAATCTCCAGAATCTTGTATAATCTGTATGTTCTAATGTTCATGAGAAATTCATCATCATTCTTCTTCTTTCCCCCACTTGTTCAAGGAGTTAAAAACATTGTCCGTGACCTGTCAAATTACTGATATCGTAGATGATGTTATTTCAACTCGCATTAATTATTTCAAGTCTGGTAATGAAACCATTTATATGGTTGAACCAGGTTATAATATATGTTTTATGACTAACCCATGTTTCTGTAATTCTTTGGTACTCATGTTTCTAATTTATAAAACCAAATGAGGTTGTTATTATCAAAGAACCACTAAAACGATTTAAATGAACATCATTAATGTTTTAACTAACGAATCATCATCATGGTATATAACCCAAAATAATTATAAGATCATTAATATCTCCATAATTTTATTAATAAGATGTATTAACAATTCTGGATGTTTAACCATGTTTTAAATGAACTTCTATTCATGGAAACAAGTAACAAACCATGAAAATCAAGGGAGAAAATGCTTCCAAAACATGAAAATTGAACCAATTGAACCCATAGAAAGGGACATGAATGTACCTAAAAATGTTATACTAAATAAATTACATGTATAGGATGTTCTGGAAATATTAATTAATGAAGATAAATTTGATTATTCAAGTCATTAAAACAAATGAAGAACACACTCAAGCATAAGGTAAGGGGTTTCTCATCTCACATTCATTTCTGTGAGATTTTCATTGTTCGCCACTTAAATTCTTGTATGTGGTATATGTGTACTGCCATTTGATATATAATAACATTATTATATTTATATTCATGTTATTAAATGATTCACTTGATATTTATTATGTTCTGATCATATGATTCGATCGGTCACATTGTTGTAAGGGACTTTGTCTCAACTACCTTTTCCTTGTGAATAACTTTTTTTGTGCACCTAAACTTCCTTATGTGGTGTACCTACTGCCCATTTGAGATAAATTTTCATTTGAAATTATATTCATATTAAATATAGATAATATCATTTCATGGATATGTTTGTTTTTTAAACCGTATGCCATATTACATACGGTGTTTATTTGGAAAGTTATTTTAACTATGGAAATATTAATGAGTCTGTATTCTCTACTCTATACGGATATTGAAAAGGAATTTTTCTATTATATTGAATCAATGTATAAAGAATTCTTTGAACATGAAGTGGTGGGTGGGGCCCTCTATAGCCACTCGATGCATCGGTAGGTCTCATGAGACAAAACAGTTTGGCGACAAACCCTTCGAGTTTATTTCCAAAAATCAGACGGGTTTCTACCGACAGAGCTAAACCGTTTTTACGGTATTATGGTTTCATGTTCCAGATACATGACGTCCAGTTAATAAGCATTCTCATTATTCATTATCAGTTATTATTATTGTCCATGAGTATTTCACTATGACAAAATCTATGGATGCAATTTCATTTTTAGCTTATTAATGGCATTAGTTGTTCATTTATTCACTATGCCATATTTATTATAACAGATTGATTATGATCCACTTATTATTGTACTCATGATTCCGCAATTTGTAACCCCTAATGAGCATTTGAGCTCACCCATTTCATTGTATACCTTCAACAGGTGATGAAGAGAAGGTCTTCTTTTGAGTTCATGTGAATGCAGTTTTGAGTTTTTTGTTATGTATTGTATTTTGTAACCTTTTCCAATGTAATTTGAGTTACATCAATGTATCTAGTTTCTTCAAGACTACTAAAATGATCGTTATTTTAGGATTTTCATTCCTTCTAACCATACCAATATCACAAGTAATGCACCATCTCCATCCTAGAGGAGTCGGGGTGTTACAAAACAAATATGGATGTAATTAGAAACTGATAACTAAATCCATGTGTAAATGGGATGTTTTCAACACCCCTTTTGGCCAAACATACTTTTCACCATAAGGGATAGTCCATGTAATAATTAGTAATACATTGTAATAATTAGTAATAAATTGAAATAATTAAAAATAAATTGTAATAATTAGTAATAAATAGTAATAATTAGTAATAAATTGTAATAATTAGTAATAAATTGTAATAATTAGTAATAACTTGTAATAATTCGTAATAAATTGTAATAATTAGTAATACATTGTAATAATTAGTAATAAATTGTAATAATTAGTAATAAATTGTAATAATTAGTAATAAATTGTAATAATTAGTAATAAATTGTAATAATTAGTAATAATTTGGAATAATTAGTTATAATTAGGAATAATTAGTAATAATTAAGAATAATTAGTAACAATTAGGAATAAATAGAAATAATTAGGAATAAATGGCAATAAATAGCAATAAATATGAATAAATAGCAATAAATAGGAATAAAGAGCAATAAATAGAAATAAATAGAAATAAATAGGAATCAATGGTAATAAATAGTAATAATTAGTAATAAATAGTAATAATCTGTAATAAATAGTAATAATAAGTAATAAATAGGAATAATTAGTAATAAATAGGAATAATTAGTAATAAATAGGAATAATTACTAATAAATAGGAATAATTAATAATAAATAGGAATAATTAGTAATAATTAGTATTAAGGGAGTCTGCTATAACTTGGGAGGAGTTCCAGCGCATGTTTTACGACTACTTCTACCCGGAGACCCTGAGGGCCGATCGAGCCCGGGATTTCATGAGCTTAGAGAAGGGTACTCTATCAGTCATAGAGTATTCCTCTCGTTTCACTGATCTGTAGCATTTTACACCCCTTCGGGATGAGAGTGGGGTGTTTTTGGTGAGGAAGTTTGAGGATGGACTCAGGCGGGAGATCCTCTCATAGGTGAACATCTTCCATCTGACTTCCATTACTTCCATCGTCAACCAGGCACTGATTACGGAGCGCAATATGAGAGACTCGGGAGCTGCGAGTCAGGGAGGTTCTGCTTCCAGAGCTAGCTTTCCTTCAGATGACAGCAATAAGCGTCGTAGGGATCCTATGCGCGGTGATTCGAGGAAGCGGGACGCATCATCAGGAAGCCAGGTGACAAGCTACCAGTGTGGCCGGACAGGGCACACGAGGCCACAGTGCCAGATAGACCTCGTGGAGTACCAATCTTGCGGAAATATGGGTCACCTTCAGCATTTCTACCAGTAGGCTATGACTTGGGAGGAGTTCCAGCGCATGTTTTACGACTACTTCTACCCGGAGACCCTGAGGGCCGATAGAGCCCGGGATTTCATGAGCTTAGAGCAGGGTACTCTATCAGTCATAGAGTATTCCTCTCGTTTCACTCATCTGTAGCATTTTACACCCCTTCGGGATGGGAGTGGGGTGTTTTTGGTGAGGAAGTTTGAGGATGGACTCAGGCGGGAGATCCTCTCATAGGTGAACATCTTCCATCTGACTTCCATTACTTCCATCGTCAACCAGGCACTGATTACGGAGCGCAATTTGAGAGACTCGGGAGCTGCGAGTCAGGGAGGTTCTGCTTCCAGAGCTAGCTTTCCTTCAGATGACAGCAATAAGCGTCGTAGGGATCCTATGCGCGGTGATTCGAGGAAGCGGGATGCATCATCAGGAAGCCAGGTGACATGCTACCAGTGTGGCCGGACAGGGCACACGAGGCCACAGTTCCAGATAGACCCCGTGGAGTACCAATCTTGCGGAAATATGGGTCAACTTCAGCATTTCTACCAGTTTTTCTCACCATCAGCAGGTGACCGGGGTTCTTCCATGACTCCTCGTTCAGGAGAAGCTCCACCAGTCTCTCACCAGTCAGGGAACTGGAGTTTTTTCGGCTTTTCAGGCCGAGGTGGAGGTCGAGGCCATGGCGGTCAGCCACCAGTCCCTCAGCACCAGCAGGGAGGTTCAGCTCAGAGAGTTCAGTCAGGGGCGCAGGGCCGCGGTGCAGGCTAGTATTTTTCCATGGAGAAAACTTATCATGAGTAGGATCCTGACCCTTCTACTGTTCTAGGTACGATTTTAGTAGCCTCAGTTTTATCTTAATCCCTTTTTTATACTGGTGTTATGCATAGATTTATCTTTGTTGCTGTTGTGGAGAGCCTTGGACTCTGCATATTTTCTTCTGCCGACTCGTTGACACTAGACACACCTTTGGGAATGAGGACATCTAGTGTACGCCAGTGTAGAGAGTGCCCTCTCGAGGTTGCAGGGTATCGCTTCTTATGGGATCTCTATGTCCTAGAGATGACAGGTTATGATGTAATCCTTGGCATGGACTGGTTGATTCCCTTCCGGGCAGTCGTCGACTTCTATCACCGTAGAGTCAGTTTTATCTCACCAAAAGGTGAATCTTTACTTTATAGAGGTGAATGGGACATTCGGGCAAGTCAGGCGGGACTCGAGAATCTTGGGCTAGGAGGGGTGACAGCCCAGATTGCTAGTCTTTATCTGGATGACCAGGGGACTCCATAGTTGGACTTTCCTCCAGTGGTGGATCGCTTCCGGGATGTCTTTCCAAAGGACTTTTTAGGTTTGCCTCTGGAGCATGAGGTAGACTTTTCTATTGAGATCTTGCTAGGAGCGGCACCGGTGTCTATTCCTCCATATAGGATGGCCACACTTGAGTTGCAGGAGCTCAAGAAGAAATTGGTTGAGCTACAGGATAAAGGTTTCATCCGACCAAGTACTTCTCCTTGGGGTTCGCCTGTTCTGTTTGTGAAGAAGGCAGACGGTACCCTTCGGCTTTGTGTGGATTATCAGAAGCTGAACCAGTTGACGGTCAAGAACCGATATCCTTTGCCATGGATTGATGACCTTTTCGATCAGCTTCGAGGAGCCTGGGTGTTCTAGAAGATCGAATTGAGGCCCGGTTATTATCAGTTGCAAGTTAGACCATCAGATATACCTCTGACAGCCTTCAGGATCAGGTACGGTCTTTACGAGTATACAGTCATGTCGTTCGGTCTCACAAACGCACCTGCAGTTTTCATGGCGCTGATGAACCGAGTGTTCCATCCTTACTTGGACTCCTTCATCGTGGTCTTCGTGGATGATATCTTGGTGTACTCTCACACTCAACACGACCATGTCACCCATATTGAGATCGTTCTGAGTACACTGATAGATCATCGGCTTTATGCTAAACTCTCGAAGTGCCACTTCTGGATAGATCAGATTCACTTCTTGGGTCATGTAATCTTGGAGGCAGGGGTATCTGTAGACCCAGAGAAAGTGAGATCTGTAGTTTCCTAGGAGTAGCCGAAGAACGTTTTTGAGGTACGGAGCTTCCTAGGGCTGGCTAGATACTACAGACGCTTCATTCGGGACTTTTCCCGTTTAGCAGTGTTGTACCTCTCGTTCCCCTCGTTGTTTGATTTTCATGATCACAATCACCTTATTTTTTGTCTAACATTGTTTTTAAGTGTTGTGGATGATAGGCAAAAGATTTCCAAAGGATTGGCCCAAGAATGGACAAGAAGTGGACTGAAATTCAGTCCACCGGCCAACCGGTGTGATAGCACCGGCCAACCGGTGGACCTGGCAGAGGCATTGCCCACTGCCAGGTTCCACCGGTCAGCCGGTGGCTCTGTCACCGGCCAGTTGGTGGCTCTGTCACCGGCCAGCCGGTGGCAACCTGATGAAACAGTGGCAGCTACTGTCTGCCCACCGGCCAGCCGGTGGCTCTGGCACCGGTCAGCCGGTGCTGCCTGGGCAGAAGGCCTTCTCAACATCCAAGGCACCGGCCAGCCGGTGGCCCTGCACCGGCCAACCGGTAGCCCAGTCAAACTAGTCGTTGGGTTTGACCAGTCAACCTTCTTTTGGCCTCCAACGGCTCTTTAAGCCTCTCCAACGGCTCCGAAGGCCCCCAATGGGTTCCATGCCTATAAATAAAGGCCAAGGAAGCCCCGGACACTAATCGGATAATATACCAAGCACTCGGACATATTGTTGAACATTTGGCGAACCTCCGGCGCTCCACATTCAAGGATCCTCAAGTGCTCCAACCAATTTCCAATCCAAGGAGCACCTCAAGAATCTTGGGAGAGCACGCTACATCAACTCAATCATACTTTGGCGCCCAAGTCTTCCTCAATCACGGTTTTTCTTGCTTTATATATTTTGAGCTTTAAAATTGGGTTTGTGGCTACAAACCCCAAACTCTTTCTCATCCCCTCTTTCTTTTGGGTTTTACATCACTATTAAGGTGTGAAGAGGTTGTCAAGATTTCCTTTAAATAGCTTGAGACATAGGTGAGCTATCCTTCACCTGTAAGAAGGATAGTGGGTTCTTTCTAAACCATTAAAAGCAAGTGGGTTCTTGCTCAACCATCAAAAGCAAGCTGTAATAGGTCCTAGTGCTACCTCAAAGCCTAGTGGGTTTCTTGCTAAAACCATTGAAAAGCAAGCGGTAGAATCTCTCAACGGTTGAGTTGGGAGCGGAGACGTAGGCCGGGTTTTTGGCCGAACTCCGTTAACAATTGCTTGTGTGATTGCCTATTTATTTCCGCTGCATTCTTTACTTTGATTTTAATTTGTTAATCATTTTTTAAAAGGAAATTCACCCCCCCTCTTGCCATCATTCCGTTTTTCTCCGACCCAACAATTGGTATCAGAGGGAAATTTTGAGTAATACCCTAACCGGCTTCAAATTCAAGATCTTTTTTGATGGCTTCAACCTCTTTCGCCCCCGAAGGCTTTTCTTTGGGTCGTGCTCCATTTTTTGATGGGACCGACTATAATTATTGGAAAACCCGCATGACCACTTTTTTAAGAAGCATAGGATATCCTATTTACAAAATTGTCATGCAAGGTTATTCTTTGTCTTCCCCTGACGAATCCAAATGGACCCAAGCCGATATTAGAAATTTCGAGCTTGATGGAAAAGCCATGAACGCTCTTCATTGCGGCCTTGACCGAAATGAATTCAATCGAGTGTCCACATGCACCTCCTCACACGAAATCTGGAAACTTTTGGAGGTTACCCATGAGGGGACCAACAAAGTCAAGGATACTCGATTGGACATGTATCGTCAAGATTTTGAGTCTTTTACCATGCATCCATCTGAATCTATTACTGAAATGTTTACGCGTTTTACTGATGTTTGCAATGGGAGAAAGTCCCTTGGTGATGATATTTCTGTAGAAACTATGGTGAAGAAGATCCTATGGATCCTACCGAGCTCATGGGCACCTAAAGTGACGGCAATCCAAGAAGCTAAGGATGTCAAAAACATGCCGGTCGAGGAGCTCATTGGATCCCTCATGACTTACGAGATCACCATGAGGAGGCAAGCTCAAAAGGAGTGCACACCAATCAAGACACCAAAGAACATCGCCCTCAAGGTACAAAAAGAAGTAAGCTCCTCCTCATCATCATCATCTTCATCTTCTTCATCATCAAGCGGCGACTCGGAAATGGAGAATCTCGCCCGCCAAATGCACAAATTTATGAAGAAGCACAAGAAGAAGAAGAAATATCGCAAGGCGCGAAAGCAAGAACCCACCGCAAGATCCGAGCCCAAGGTGAAATGCTACGGGTGCGGCGAAAAGGGCCATTACAAGCCCGATTGCCCACTCAACAAGAAACGGGCTAAGGAAAAAGGAAAGAAAAAGGTCCTCAAGGCGACATGGAGTGACACCTCCTCATCATCCTCCTCCTCCTCCTCCTCAAGCGACCAAGGTACAAAATGCCTAATGGAAAAACATGAGGTATCATCATCTTCCGACTCTTCTTCCTCATCATCCTCTAGTTCTTCAAATTCTTTTAATCATTTGTCTTATGAAGAACTCCAACATGTTAGAGACCAACTTGAAAATGGTTTTCATGAACTCTCTTCAAAATTTGTTGCTTTAAAAACGAATTTCAAAAAGCTTTCCTCCGAAAAAGACCAACTTCTCAAAGAGAAGGAGGAACTCTCCCTAAAAATCCAAAATTTCCCAAATGTTGATTCTTTGGAATCAACCATCAAGGACCTTAGAGAATCCCTAGCCAAGTTCACCCAAGGTGAACAAAATTTGTCCAAACTCTTAGGTTCTCAATGAGTATCTAGAACCACCAATGGACTTGGCTACACCAATATAGCTTCCTCCTCCCATGCACCCACTGTTTTTGTAAGGGGGAGCTCTAGTTTTAAATTTTGTAATTATTGTAAAAAACCAGGGCACCTAATTTATGAATGCGATTGCAAAAATGCCCGTTACGGTCAACCCAAATCTATTTTTTATTCGGACGAATTTTATAGGAGAAGACCCGCCATGAGACAAGTATGGATTGAAAAATCCCTTCTAGCGAGTCTCTCCGGGCCTAAAATTGTCTCTTTTCAAAATCCCTCTCCCCGGTGATTCATTGTTTTTATTTAGGGGGAGAATTTTCAAAACCTTGTCTTAGATTCAAAACTTTCAATTCAATTTTTTTCAAAATTTTCATTTCAATTTTGATTCAAAACTTTCAATTCAAACTGTTATTCAATCTTTCAATTTCCAAAATTTCAATTGATTTTCAAATCTCAAATCTTGTTTTTCAAATCTCTTTTCCCAAGTTTTATGCCCCGTGCTATTTTGATAATCACAAAGGGGGAGAAATTTCTTGATTGATTGGGGGAGAAACCTTTTTGATCATGCTTTGATTTATTTTCAAATTATCCTTTAAGCATGTCTTTCATTTTTGTTTTTACTTTAATTGTTTTGGTGATTGTGATCATCAAAATAGGGGGAGATTGTTGTACCTCTCGTTCCCCTCGTTGTTTGATTTTCATGATCACAATCACCTTATTTTTTTTCTAACATTGTTTTTAAGTGTTGTGGATGATAGGCAAAAGATTTCCAAAGGATTGGCCCAAGAATGGACAAGAAGTGGACTGAAATTCAGTCCACCGGCCAACCGGTGTGATAGCACTGGCCAGCCGGTGGACCTGGCAGAGGCATTGCCCACTGCCAGGTTCCACCGGTCAGCCGGTGGCTCTGTCACCGGCCAGCCGGTGGCAACCTGATGAAACAGTGGCAGCTACTGTCTGCCCACCGGCCAGCCGGTGGCTCTGGCACCGGTCAGTCGGTGCTGCCTGGGCAGAAGGCCTTCTCAACATCCAAGGCACCGGCCAGCCGGTGGCCCTGCACCGGCCAACCGGTAGCCCAGTCAAACTAGTCGTTGGGTTTGACCAGTCAACCTTCTTTTGGCCTCCAACGGCTCTTTAAGCCTCTCCAACGGCTCCGAAGGCCCCCAATGGTTTCCATGCCTATAAATAAAGGCCAAGGAAGCCTCGGACACTAATCGGATAATATACCAAGCGCTCGGACATATTGTTGAACATTTGGCGAACCTCCGGCGCTCCACCTTCAAGGATCCTCAAGTGCTCCAACCAATTTCCAATCCAAGGAGCACCTCAAGAAGCTTGGGAGAGCACGCTACATCAACTCCATCATACTTTGGCGCCCAAGTCTTCCTCAATCACGATTTTTCTTGCTTTATATATTTTGTTTTTTAAAATTGGGTTTGTGCCTACAAACCCCAAACTCTTTCTCATCCCCTCTTTCTTTTGGGTTTTACATCACCATTAAGGTGTGAAGAGGTTGTCAAGCTTTCCTTTAAATAGCTTGAGACATAGGTGAGCTATCCTTCACCTGTAAGAAGGATAGTGGGTTCTTGCTAAACCATTAAAAGCAAGTGGTTTCTTGCTCAACCATCAAAAGCAAGCTGTAATAGGTCTTAGTTCTACCTCAAAGCCTAGTGGGTTTCTTGCTAAAACCATTGAAAAGCAAGCGGTAGAATCTCTCAACGGTTGAGGTGGGAGCGGAGACGTAGGCCGGGTTTTTGGCCGAACTCCGTTAACAGTTTCTTGTGTGATTGCCTCTTTATTTCCGCTGCATTCTTTACTTTGATTTTAATTTGTTAATCATTTTTTAAAAGGCAATTCACCCCCCCTCTTGCCATCATTCTGTTTTTCTCCGACCCAACAAGCAGCACCCTTGATAGGTCGAACCAAGAAGGGGGCGAAGTTATTATGGTCATATTCTTGTGATTCATCCTTTCAGGAGCTGAAAGGGAGGTTGACGTCAGCACCGATACTAGTCTTGCCAGAGCCAGGAAAGAGATACACTGTTTACTGTGATGCTTTGGGTATCGGGCTGGGAGCTGTGCTTATGCAGGAAGATGGAGTCGTTGCATATGGGTCTCGGTAGCTGAGGCCACATGAGAGGAACTACCCTACACACGATCTGGAGTTGGAAGTTGTTGTTCGTGCTTTGCCCTGTTGGAGACACTATCTTCTGGGAGAGCACTTTGTGGTCTTCACTGACCACAAGAGTCTCAAGTATATCTTCACTCTGCGTGATCTGAATCTGAGGCAGTGCAGGTGGGTTGAGTATCTACAGTCTTTTGACTTCGAGCTTGCCTATACGCCAGGAAAGGGAAACGCCGTGGCAGATGTGTTGAGCCGGAGAACTCGGATTCAGGCAGTTCAGGAGGCCAGTAGTGAGTGGCAGCTGATGGCTCTGTTCTCTGAGATGCATCTAGAGGTGCACGACAGACGGGGACAGACTTTTCTATCTTCTGTAGCTGTTACCTCCACACTACTTGATTGGGTACTGATGAGGCAACTATCAGACTAGGAAGGCTTAGTCATGCAGGAGAGTGTGTCAGGAGGGGACCCTCTTCCTAGATGGACAGTGGGCTAGGATGAAATCTTGCATTTCCAAGGACGTGTATGGGTGCCAGCAGACATACGCGAGGAGCTGATGTGGGATTTCCATTCCTCAGTTTGGGCAGTTCATTCTGGCATCACCAAGATGTATCAGGATCTTCATCGCCAGTACTGGTGGCCAGGTATGAAGAAGGGTGTTGCTGGTTTTGTCATGAGATGTTCTACTTGTCAGTAGGTGAAATCAGAGCATCAGTGACCAGCGGGGCTCTTACAGCAGTTGCCAATTCTGGAGTGGAAGTGGAACGATGTTGCAATGGACTTCATGAACGGGTTGTCGAGATCACCTCGAGGGAAAAATGTTGTTTGGGTTGTCGTCGATAGGCTTACAAAGGTTGCTCACTTCTTTCCGATCAAGGAGACCTTTAGTGTCGATGATCTGGGACGACTTTACATCAAAGAGATTGTGCGTCTGCATGGAGTTTCGCACTCTATTGTTTCAGACAGAGATGTGTGCTTTACCTCTCGGTTTTGGAAGGGACTTCAGAATGCATTGGATACACAGGTACTTTTGAGTATAGCATACCATCCCCAGACTGATGGCCAGTCCGAGCGCACGATCCAGGTGCTTGAGGATATGCTCCGAGCTTGCATCCTTGACTTTGGTGGTTATTGGGAGAAGCATATTCCTCTGGTGGAGTTCGCCTACAACAACAATTTCCAGGTGACCATCCAGATGGAACCATAAGAGGCTTTGTACGGTAGTCCATGCCGATCACCCTTTTGTTGGATGGAGGCAGGAGAGGCAGCTTTGTTGGAACCTCGTCTTGTTCAGGATACTTCAGAGCAGATAGAGATAATTCGGAAGAGGATGGCTACATGGTAGTCTCGGCAGAAGTCTTATGCTGATCAGCAGAGATGACCTCTGGAGTTCGAGGTTAGTGATTAGGTTTTCCTACGTGTCGCACCTAGTTTGGGACACAAGAGGATTCAGAGACAGGGTAAGCTTTTGCCACGGTACGTCGGGCCGTTTGAGGTTTTGGAGAGAGTGGGGACAGTCGCCTATCGGTTGCAGCTACCTCAGAGGTATTGGGCCATGAATGACATCTTCCATGTCTCTCAACTCCGACGTTACTTTTCAGACCCTTCTCATGTCTTTTAGCCTGAGGAATTCTAGCTTGAAGCAAATGCATCGTTCGAGGAGCATCCTATCCGGATTTTCGATCGTAGTACAAAGGTTCTCCGCAGGCGGTCTGTTCCTCTGGTATGAGTGCTATGGCAGCACGGGCGAGTACATGATGAGACCTGGGAGAGTGAGTTCGATGTATGATCACAATGGCCGGATCTGTTCGGGAATCCTTCTTCTCCACCTCGTTAGGGAAATTCTGGGACGAATTTATTTAAGGGGGGAAGTTTGTAAGAACCCGGACCTTTGTTCAGGTATGTTTTTCTGTTTTTCTGGAGTTTTTAAGAAAAATGGTTTTTCTGGGAATTTTCAAAGTACACGCCATGTACTTTCTGAGTACACGCCATGTACTCTTCCCCAGCTCGAAGCCATGTTCTGGCCATGTTTGGGCCACACACACGGTGTGTAAGGCTGAGGTGACGGCCGGTTATTTCAGAGTACGGAAAATTCAAAGTACACGCCATGTACTCTAAAAGTACACACCGTGTACTTTCTTTTTTTCATTAAATGGATCGGGGTCGCGCCTAACCCCCAAATACGTCTTCTTCTCTAGTTTTAAACCGTCCGGGAGCATCCGTACGGCCGGATATTCGACAGAGTCCTGCATCGCCGTCCATTCTCTGATTCGAGCACGGTTGATTGCGTTGGAATCGTAGTGGTGAGTTCTTCCTTCTACTTGAGCCTTATTTCTTGATTCCACCTTGTTTTCAAGTTATCGTGGTATGAACATTTTGTGCGTTTTCTCAGATCTACGTCGTTCTAAGGGGAATCTGTCGTCGAGCTTCACGTATATCGATCTCCTTGGATTGAGGTAGGTGGTTTGTGCCTTTCCGTAGAAAGTTGATGGATATTTTGTGCAATTTCCACCAATACCCTTGAGCGGGGTATTGCGTGTTTCCGGTTTTTCCCTTGTTGATTTCCGGCTTGCTTGATTGCTTTAGTAGAGGTTATTACTTGTGATTAGAGTAAATTGTTTGTGCTCAGATTGCTTTTTCGTGCTTGATCTTCCGGTTTAGTGTTTTTCCAGTTGCCATGCCTAGTCATAGGATAGTGGAACTGTTGTATTATTTTGCTGTTGAGCCTTAGTCAATAGCAAAGTAGTTCTTGAGGTTTACTTGGATGATACACACGCATTGAGCATGTTTAGTTACTCAGGACTGTGAGAACCTAGAGTAGTAGACCAAAGGGAGAATTGACAGAAGGGCTTCTCCAGAGTGTCTTTTAAATCACGATGCGAGACCAAGTGGAGAATTTATAGAAGGGATTCTCCAGATATTCTTTTAACTACGACGTGGGACACAATGGGAATTGATGTTGAGTGATTCCCCACAGAGCCTTTAGCACGATACGAGACTATTGGGGGAATTGACAGTGAGTGCTTCCCTAGAGATTCTGCTTAATTTACATAGCAGAACCAGAGGGTTGAGACTGTGTGTGCCTCCCAGAGGGTTTCTAGTACTTAGAGGTTGAACCATAGGGGTTAGACTGTGAGAGCTACCTAGAGGGTTACCGGTTTTCTTCTTGTTGTTGGTTGTTTACTTTTGTGTTATACTTGTTAGAACTATGGATTGTAGTTGTTTGCGCTTTTCCATTTACTGCTTCTTGTTTTATTACTGCCATGTATTCATTGACTATTAGGCACAAATCTTTGGTTGATTGCCTACTGAGATTGTATCTCACACCCTGTTTGGGCCATGCTTTTGGGCCCAAGCAGACTATGTTGCTGCAGGAATAGAAAAGGGAAAGCACCCTTCTTCTTCAGGATCTTGATTGCACCAGGAGTTGGGGAGCATGGGACCAAGCCGTGGATCGCGATGCTGAGGAGATTTCTTTGTTTTCTTTTTCACTTGGTTTTAGTTGTATTTCAGCATGTTGTTGTGTTTGCTGTTTTCCTTAGATACTTGTACCTTCTGCATTATTATCATCATTGTTATATATTTGCATTGATTCCACTGTTTGGTTTCTGTTGTTATGCATGTTGGTTGCTGCTTCCGCTGTTATTGTGGTTTTTCTTACCTCGTATACCTTACTGAATGAGGGCATAGTTTCCCCACTGACTCACCAAGGCCCCCGCTGCTAGTCGGCAGCCTCTGGCATTCAGGGAAACGCGCTTGACGTCATGTGGAGAACCGGGTACGAGGAACCAGTGGAGGGGCTCTGGACTCGGGACGTTACATTTATTTATGTCTCAGAACACAACGTTAATGATTTCATGGCACAAAACCAATATTTCAACTGATAAAAGCTTGAATCATCCCTATGATGGTGATTCATGGAAACATTTTGACCGTCTGCATCCGTCTTTTTCTATAGAAGCCTGAAATGTGTGATTGGGTCTTTCTACTGATGGTTTCTGTCTATTTGGTTCTTATGGTAGTCAGTATTCATGTTGGCCTATCTTTATAACTCCGTAAAATTTACCTCCATGGATGTTGATGAAGGAGCCCTATAACTTTTTGAGTCTATTAATCCCAGTACATCTGAAAAATAATATTGATGTTTATTTGAAACCATTGATTGATGAGTTAAATGCATTTTGGAGTGATGGTGTTACTAAATATAATGTTACTGCAAAAAAAATTCATATTAAAGGCTGCATTGATGTGGACGATTAGTGACTTTCCGGCATATGGCATGTTATTTGGTTGGATTACACATGGTCTGAAATCATTTCCTTACTGTATGAAAGACAACAGGCCTTTATGCTTGTCAATGGAAAAAACCTTGTTATTTTGACTATCATCGTAGATTTATTCCAGCCGATCATCCTTTTCAGAGGAACAAATCTCATTTCAGAAAAGGTACAATTGAAAGGGATGAACCTCCAAAGATGATCTTAGGTACAGAGTTAAAATCAGTTGTATTTTCATTACCTCCCACCACATTTGGACCAACAGTAAACCAACAGAAAGTTCATGGCTTTGGGAAAGAACATAATTGGATAAAACAGAGCATTTTTTTGGGATCTTCCATATTGGTCTGATTTGTTGGTCTGCCACATGTTGGATGTTATGCATATTGAGAAGAATTATTTTTATAATTTATTTCATATAGTTTGGGAAACACCAGGTAAGACCAAAGATACTATAAAGGCATGATTAGATCTTGCCCAAATTTGTAGGCCACCAAAACTTGAACTATTTGAAAATGTCAGATCATAGAGGTTAATGAATCCAAAATCAGCTTATAAACTATCCAAAGAGATCACTTATTATTTTGTCAGTGGATTGCAGATTTGGGACTTCTAGATGGCTATGAAGAGGCATCATCTTCTGGATCACAGTATTAGGAGCAGTTGCGAACTCAGGCTGAGCTTATAGAGACTTTTTAGAAGTAGTATGAAGAGATGTGTCGGCGGCATCAGGAGCAGCAGCAGCAGCACGGGGAGGAGATGCGTCGATTGGAGCAGCGGCAGCAGCAGGAGCATCATGATTAGATGGAGTACATGCGTCATCTAACTCGTAGTTTATGGATGGAGTTTCGTCCACCTCCTCTAGAAGATGACCCCAGTGATTTTTTTTATATTAAAAACATCTGAATTCAAGATTTGTAATAATATGAAATATTTATAGTTTCTGTCTTTTATATTGGTGGAAATATTGCATAATTTAATTTTTTTTAATATTTTATTATTAATTATTAGTATTATATTTTTTAATATTTGTTTATTTTACTAATAATAATAATATTTTATGATTTTTTTTATATTTTTTTGTAAATATTGAGAATTTTCATAATTTTATATTATTTTAATAATATTAATATTATTTTTTTATTAATCATAATTTTATTAAATATATATTTTTAGTATTATATTTTTAATGTTTGTTTATTTTGCTAATAATAATAATATTTTTTATTTTTTTATTATTCTAATAATAATAATATAATTTTTTCATTAATTATAATTTTATTTTATTTTTTATTGTGTTTAGTATTTGCGATGTGGTCTTTTGCGATGGGGCCCCATCGCAAATAAGTAAAATATTTTTTTTAAGATTAGTATTTTCAACGGGCCCATCGTCCGGTTGCAAATAGTATTTGTGACGGGCCCGTCGCAATAGGTTTATAATCAGAAGGTTTTTGCGACGGGTAAGTTTCCCTTTGCAAATAGTATTTGCGATAGGCCCATCGCAAAAGGTTTAGTAGTATATAATTTATATAATTGGAAGGTTTTTTGTGACGGGCTCGTCGCAAAAAAATATCTGTTGCGACGCCATTTTCTACAACGGGCTATTTGCGAGGGGGTCCCGTCGCAAATAGCTGGTTGTAAATACCTTGAATTATGGTAGTGATAATGCCTCGATAGCTTCAATAACTTTCTTAGGAGATGTATTTCCTCCTTGATTAATTAATATCATGTTATGCCTTAACTATTTTGACAGTTTGGCATGTTAAATAGATAATATGGGTGGTTATATCTATATGGATTGACTAAGGGTATGTTAAATGGTTTATATGGGTGGGTAGGCCCATATGTTTCTTTTGATAAATGGTTTTCATGAGTTGGTATACTCATGGATTGTGCAGGTTGATGTGAGTGGGTATGCTCACATGGGTTGAATGTTTAATTTGAATGCTTTAATGATTGATTTAATGGTTTGATAAATGCCTTGGACTGCTCTCCATAGATCTAGAATGGGGTAGTGTACGCCTTGGGTTGACTCTGCCCCATGGGTCTTGATTCTGTGGGATTCCTTGGGCCTTACTACCCTATGGATCCGGCTTGCTTGGGGTCACGTAGGACTTGTTATTGCCATGGTCATAGGACCCCAACTCGTGCCTAACTACATTTCCACCAAGGATTCCCATGGGACTTGATGGGATTCCCTGGACAATCTCCTTGGATTTAGACCTCTGTGGTGTAGATATATTACATTGATGCCTTGGTCTGCTGACTCCTTGGATCTGGCCCTTGTGGTCTACACTTCACTATATGGCCTGGTTGTGGGATATTTGATTTCACTATATAGTGTGGTCATGGGATATTTGACTTCCCTATATGGCGTGGTCATGGGATATTTGAATTCACTATACGGCATGGATTTTGGATATTTGACTTCTCTATATAGCATGGATGGGGTTGCTTGATACAGAAGGATGTACGGTGTGGCCATGTGACTTGATTTATTACTTGTTATAGTTGCCTTGTTAGGATCTGAATCTCTTTTATAGATATCCTTGAGGGTTTGTTGGGTTAAATTACTACAATAGACTTATTCCATGGGATACACACTTACTTTAGTGGTTTTTTACACTTTATAGCACTTTTTTATATTGTTTTTAGAATTGTACAGACCTTGGTGGATGCCTAATGGGATGTTTAACTCACACCCTGTTTGGGCTTCCATGGGGACCCAAACTGATTATATGGTTTCAGGTGATGATTGTGGAAATTACCATAATACAAGTTGTTGACTGTGGCTTTGTAGTAGGGGAGCATATGACCAAGCTAAGGCTTACGATATTGGGATACCTTTTTGGTATTTTGTTCTTTTTGGGACTTGTATTGTATTGTATTTCCATGTACATGTTTTTATGCTTTCTAGATACTTGTATCATCTGCATCTTTTTTTATATGAGACGCTTCTTATTATTGATTTTTATTCCTGTCTTGTCATACATTTTTTTTCTTTTTTTTATTTCACTTCCTCTATTTATTATATGTTTACCTTCTACTGTGATAATTTGGTAAGGAGGGAATAGCCTCCACACTGAATCACATAGGCCCTCAATTCTAGTTGGAAGCCTCTGGAATTTGGGGAGATGTGGTTGAGGCCATGTGGAAAACCAGGCTCGGTTCACCGTTTCGAGTGGCATCCGGTACTGTGAAATTACAAAGTGGTATATGAGGATTTTCTTTTCTGGTTTGACTTACAATTTTGTGAAATTAGACCGCGATAGGAAGGAAATGGGATTTGGTAAAAAAATGTTCATGGGAGCAGCTACCCTGCATATAGGGAAAGGCCAAATTACATCGAATTGAGTTCTGATTTTATGGATTTTGACTATTACGGTTGATTTTATTTCACCGTTGGGTGATACACTTGATTTTTTATTTTAAATTGATTCAGTTTTGGGTTCTATTTCAGTTGAAACCCAATGAGATGAGGGTGTTCCATATCATGAATCATATAGACACTTGTTAGAATCACATGCCATGCATTTTTTCATGTCATCTAGGATGCATTAGATATTGCATGCTATTGTGATAGTTGATGTGATAGTTGTGCCTGTTGTTGTGTTAGTTGGGTGCAGTAGATAAATATGTGACATCATCTTTTAATCCATAAGGAGTATGGTCCCTTATAAATTGGTAAATGATACACCCATGGAATGTAAATGTTGAATTATGTTATTACATGTATGGTTTGAATGGGAACCATGTTTTGGGTTCTTGAGGTGTTATGTGCCATAATGGATTCAGTAATTGATAAACCCTTGGTGAAATTTCCTAAGAAACTAAATGTGAACTCAAATGTAATGGAAACTTTAATGGTTAATAGAGAATTGACCGAGACCTTTCTTTTGAGTGGGCATGAAAAATAATTTATACTAGTTCATTGGATATTCTTATTATAGTCCTCACATTAGGAGAAGTTTGTGGATTTGAATTGTTTTCTAGGATGGTTTTGACTTGTCTTCTGCTTTGAGATTTGTGCTTTGATGTTTTTATTTTGTGAGGCATGCGTTCGGAATTGTAAATACATGACACCATGATGAATTGTAGTGGTAAACCACGATAGAGGTGATGGCCATACGTCGGAGATGGTGGGACATGGGTTACTAGTTGATCATTCAGTATTGATAGCTATAACACATGAGGTTGTTCTAGACATAGGTACTGAGGCATATTTATGCAAGGTTTTCTTTTTCAATATGAATAATTTCTAGGGAGCACCATAGCCAGCCATGACTATGGATCAGCTGACATGGGTGTTCTAGTAGTAGCATCCTCCTACGTTTTCAAGGGATGGTGGACCACAAGATACAGAGATGTGGCTAGAGACCACATTAGAAATTTTGGATCATTTGGAGTCGCCTCCATATAGGAGGGTCAATCTTGCGACTAATATCCTATGTGGGGCGGAAAAGCAATGGTGTGACGTTTAGAACTAGGATTATGGTTTGAATAATATGGGTTGGGATTAATTAAAAACTTGCTTCAATGATTACTCTTACCTCATAACTTTGCGAGCAAAGTGGGATACTGATTTCATGCGTCTGGAGAAGGGTGTGATGATAGTTGTGGAATACTCATCATGCTTTACAGAGATTCATAATTTTTCCCCGGTGTATATTACTGATGAGTTATAGAGGGAGATATGCTTTTAGGAAGGTCTAAAACATGCTATCAGATCTCCGGTCAATGTGTTCAAGTTTCCCCCTATCACTGATATTGTGAATCAGGCATGGATTACAGAGCAGAACCTGGGAGAAACTGGGGGTAAATAACAGGGGAGTGTTGTTTCTCACCCCAGTGGATCTATGTATTCATGTAGGAATCATTGTTTTGAGTCTTCCTATGATGTGAGTGCTATTCAGGTTGTGGGTGTAGGCATCTTAGTATACTTCTTTTAGGGTGGTAGGCAAGGCCACATGAAAAATCTGTGTGACCGCAACATAGTCGAGTGAAGATCTTTTGGAAATATGGGGAACATGAAGTGGTTTTGCAGGACCTTCCCTCCGGTTGTGAGTGGTAGGGGTTAGATTTGTCATCAGGTTCACGAGAAGTTTCTTCAGCTCCACATCAGGCCAGGAGCTGGAGAAACATAGGCCGGTAAGTCCATGGTAGTGGAAGTTGTGGTCGTGGTAGCCAGACACTGGATTCTCAAAGAAATCAGGGCAAGTAGCTCAAGGTAAACAGGCAGGGTCAGAGGGCCGCAGTGCAGGCTAGAATTATGCAGTGCAAAAGACCCCATAAGAGTAGGATCCTGGACCATCTATATTGATAGGTATGTTCTTAGTGGATTCTACTACTTTATCTTCTCTTTTTGATATGGGTGTCTCTCACAGTTTTACCTCTACACGAGTGGTAATGTAACGCCCCGACCCTAGTTACCCAGAGTCGGTGCATTATTACATAACATTGGCATGATCATGAGAAAGATCAAGTCTCGAAAGACCGATTAGTTTAGTAGCCTTGGAATAACTAGATACATCCATAAATTTTTACATTACATCATAAAAAAACATCTTGTCTTCATATCCCCTCATACTATCCCTGCAGGTCATTCATAAATTACTTCTTCATAATCCTGAAAAAAAAACATTGAAAGGGGTGAGCTCGGATGCTCAGTAAGGATAACATTATAGCAGAAGCTTTCATAAATAATCATAAACACTTAAGGCAATTTATAACTAAAACAAAAGCCTTTGAAACTTGAACTTTCAACATGGTATGGCATAAATAAAATGAAATAATGCCATTTACTTACTCACATGGATATTCTACTAGTCGAATGATCACATGCAATATCAATAACCACTTTCATAATGATGGAATGCATAATGCCAGACTATCATAACCACATAGCCAAGGCCTCGTGCCAAGACTACAAATAAGATTTTGCCAAGGCCTTGTGCCAAGACACTAGTTTGTCTCATGAGACCTACCGATGCATCGAGGAGCTATAGCGGGCTCCACCCGTCACTTATTAAGTCCAATGCATTCCTCATATGAATAGGTTTAAGCATAAAATAAACATTCGTATTAAAACTAGCATACGAAATGTCAATACTTTAACCACAAACCATGAATGGTATAAAAATAGAACATCCACAGTCAAATATAACTCATTTTATACAATATGGAATATTGTATTGTATCACATTAACCTCAATTATGAATAATGAAGGATGTTGACATAGATGAAAATAATCATCAAAACTATTTGAGAGAAATATCCCCCTTTTCTTGAAAACATTTAAAAGTCACACTATTTGTCAAGAAGCCATTTAAAAATAGATTTTTGAATCAAAGTGTCCCATACCACTTTGAAACCTTTTAAAAGGATTTTTAATTTCTAAACTTTAAAGTCCATATAAATAAATCCTTAAAACCATTTTTAAAACATGGACATTAATGAGAAAGATTTAGATGAATAAGTCTTTAAAACATTTAAAAATGGTATTTTAGTTAGAGATTCTAACCAAAAGAGAGACACTTGAATGAAAATAATTGAGGTAATCAAAACTTTGTAATATCATGAGAATAAAGGGAATTCATGATATACTATGTCAAAGTACATTATATACACCACATAAAAGTGATTTGGTGTATATCAACAAAGAAATCTCAATGGAATGTAAGTTGAGATGAAATCTCTCATAAAGGCCATATCCTTAGGTTAAGGATAAATCAACAACATAATTATGTGTGAAAAATATAAATACACTAAATATGATTGGATATTCAGTGTAAAACAATCAAAGTATATTCACACATATTCCTGTAAAAACAACACCAACGAATTGGATGTTTAACTCAACAAATGGTGAAAGAGTTAAAATTACTCTTATCAAATTCATATCAATGACTTGAGAATTTTCAATGGAGTGATTATGTGTATCAAAAGTATATCCATAGGAAGGGGAGTGGAAATTATAATCAAATGAATAGTGATTCCACACATAATCTTGGGGTAATATAATCAATGAAATATGCGTAAAGCCAAATGAGTGGAAATTGAAATCTCAAATTCCCTTATTGATTAGGTAACTTAAGAAACAAACACCCATGAAAGAAATATCATACCATGATGATGTAAATACCCATAAAATAAAGTATATTACACAATGAATACAATCATGGGTAGTACACATACACCACATGCAATAATTAAGTGGTGATCAATGGAATTCTCACGGAATTAAAAGTGAGACAAGAAACCCCTTACCACGTTAATCAACTGAGTCGCATGGCCAAAAGTTAATAACCACCAAATGATTTACAGAATAACATGAATATAAAGTGAATCATGAATATATATCAAATGGAAGTACAAAATACACCACTTTCAATAATTTAGTAGCGAACAATGGAAATCTCACGGAATTGAAAGTGAGATAAGAGAATCCCTTACTTTGTACTTTTTCCTTGGTCGATGGTAGGTTTACCTCCTGTATAATGGTGAAATAATTGTTATTGAATAATACAAGAATAAGTTACTTTAATATGATATCATATATGATCTTTTAACATTGATTTGTTAATAATATCTTAGAATTATCGTCATTTCAGGTGTTAACAGGTTCATTTTACTTTATATTCTTTGTTATGTGAGCCATATTTGTTATTAATGGGATGTATATTATTCATATCCAGAATGGTATCAAGTCCTTAAACATCATTTTTAAATCATCAAATGATAATTATACTTGAATGGATACGATGGAGAATGAATCTCATCGCGTTCGTGGAGACGGTAGTCCGTACGTACGCACGAATGCTACTTCCATTTAATTTATATTTTATAAGAATCGAATCCAAATGATAAATAGGTATATTACTATTCCAGTAAAATATAATATTCTATATATGTTACTTAAGTTCATTAACACCATCCTTTATACGTTCCATGTGTGGTATGAACGAGTCATATCATTTTAAGGGGGCGGTAGTCCGCACTTCCTCAAATGAAATTATTGTATGTATATACAACATGAAACGAATAATTGTATGAAATAAAATGGAATTACAGAAGCTTATATATAAAATATATATCATTAATATCATATTTAATTACAGTGCCATCCTAATGGCCACCATGAGAGGCGGTAAGATGTATTTGAACAATCATCGTTTCGTGAGGCGTTAGTTTGCCATCCACAGAAACATTATGTTCATCATCCATTAGATGGAGTTGTGTGAATGTGTAGTTTGAATCCTTCTTATAAAAACATCCTAGTATATTGTGGATACTGGTGTTGTTACAAAAGAAAGGAAATAAAAAGAGTTTGGGGGTTGGAGAAGCAAAATAATTGAAAATAATTTAAGAGAAAATGTTACCTTTAATTTAGGTAACTCACTTTGGTTGGAACCAAAGGACTTATTGAAATGCTTTCTGCCTAAGGGGAAGCTTCAAGGAGGAGGAGAGGGATGTGGGGAGCTTAGTTGGGCAGAGTTTGGACGAGCCAAGTGGCTTGAGAGGTGTGAGGAATGAGTAGAAGTGGTCTCCTTTTATAAGGGAGAGGAGGGGCTCTTTAGGAAAGAGTGAAAGTATTACTTTATAATATAATTATCTTCGGTTTATAATGGTCCAAAAATCATTGAGGTCGAAGATACGATGACTCATATTCTAAATAACATCAACCAATAAGAATTGGACAGGTTTTAGATAATATTTTAATCATTATAATCTTATTTATTTAAATGATTTATTAATGAAGTAAACATTGCATCATTATTGTGTCATTAATAATTTAAATTATTTGATGTCTAAAAATTATAAATAAAATATCATTATGTAGGAAATCTTTTTATCTTTCTAATGAATATTTATAATCGAAAATCCAACATGTATAACCCTATGTAAAAATTGTTCGTTTAAAAGATGTAAGCTTATGCCATTTTTGTATTCATTTTAACTTAATTAAAATAAAGTGTCATTATCACTTACAAGTGGATCAATGGGGTCCCAAAATTGACCCAAAGATGCCCATGGTCGACCATGTATCAACCAATAGGGTTAAGACACGTTTTAGGGTAATTTAGTATTATTATAATATTATTTTTTAACCCTTATTTACCGGATTTACCCTTAACCATGGTAAATAAAATATTTACCGCAGTAATTATTCAAAATGTCTAAAAATAAAAGTTACCTATTTACACAATTTGAACATCATGATTCCAAATATGGAATCCATTTTTCTAAATTAAAAACACAGAAGTGGCAGAAATTAATTTAAAATTAATTCCCGCTGTCAAAACAAAAAGCGTGTTTTTAAGAGATAATAACAATCAAAAGATTGACACTTGTTTATGTTCGGTTTAATTGTAAAATTATGTCTAATGACCAAAATTATATTAAATGGTAAAAATATATTCTAAATATACTTTAAAACCACTCAAATTCATAATTTATCACTATTAATTATTTTGATTAAAAAAGTTGTTTTTAATTAAAATTTAGTAATTTTTACTATTCATCAAAATATGAAAGTTATCCGAAAAGTACCAAAATTTCATCTTAGGCTAAATTTGATATTCCGAATCCAAAAATGAATTCCATTTTAAAATATAAAATATATATAATTTCAAAAAATTAAGTATTACTATTCATAACGGCTAGTTTGATCGGTTGTGGTGTGTGTTAAAACTCGAAGTTGCGTACAACACACGCTACTGTTTTATTCAAAGGAAAGCGTACCGTGGAAGCTTGGGATGTTTTATTTTAAATTTTTTGATGTCCCCATTTAGTCAAAAAGTTTAAAATATTTTATTTAAAAAGGGTTCACTATTAAAAGTTGGTAAAACTACAATACTGAAGATGAATTTGTTCTTACATTATGTCTAAGAAACTCATAATATGGATTCTAAAATTATAAAGATTATATAAAGTTTAAAATTTATTTAATACTATTCATAACCTTTTTTTGAACGGCTTGTTTGGTAAGTCATGGTGCGCTTGAACTCGGTGTTGCGTGTAGTGCAAGTTATTGAATTATTTTGAAGAAATAACACACTATGAAATCTTGGGGTGTTACATTCTCCCCTCCTTCAATAAATTGCGTCCTCGCAATTTGAAATTGTTCTTCGAAAATAAAAGGTTGAAAATAGAAAATATATTTGTGGGAAAACCCACATCGGATATTGGTTTACTAAAATTTAGTCTTAATATGAGGAAAAGAGAAATGAAAGGGTCACCACCAAATTATGATCTCGATTAGGAGAACATTGGTGGCAATTAGAGACATATAATTTGAGGAAAAACGTAAATATTTATAGGTAGTGGTTGAGGTCATCAATCACAAACAAGTATAAAATTGAGGTCCTTAAACTCATCAATCTATGATGATTTGAAGTACCATCGGTTCAATAAAATATAGGGTATTGGGATCACACATTTTTGACATTTCAAAATATCTTAGTTGAAATCCCACATCGAAAAATGAATTAATGAGGCCTCTATTTAAAATAAAGAGTGGAAAGTATGAAGATTACCGAAAATAACACATACTAGGGTTCCATGTAGGAAAATATGGATATGGAGGAGAAATCTAACCATCAATTATCTGATGGAGAGTGGTAGAGAACATGGCTATGAAAAGGCCAACAATCCCAAAGCCATAAATTAGTGATGATTTAAGGTACCATCTAGGACAACATTTTTTTTTAAAGTTACATTACATAAGGAAGATGAATTCATTTATGATATTGACTAATAACATTATGAGATATACTTAAATTTTAAGTAGATTTTCATTCTTTAATAAATTTCCACCACTAACTCAATTTTTTTTAAACGATGAGTATTCAAGAAGACTTGGTCACACTGGAAGAGCTAGAATAAACTTCTATAGAATCACATGATCCATGCAGGATAAACCATATATTTACATTGTCTTTGAAGATTAATCAAAACCAAAATGGTTAGTGAATGATCTAATGATCCCCCAAAAGGATATTCATTGAGATAAATATGCACTAATATTAATTTCTAAAATTAAACCAACAATACCCCAAAGTTAAATAGATACCATTCAATATCCAATTGTCCTTAAAATCCTTTAATATAATCCAAACTAATATTGAAACCCAAAACATAGAAGAATTTGATTATGTAGTCTCCCATGTTACATTGTATCTCCAAATGACATCAAATACTCTTAAAGTCACATACTTAAAAGTAATTAACATCATCACATATTCTCTGTTATAGGTTAATCATTTCCATAAATAACCCAAATCGCTATAAATCAACAATAAAAATGTAGATAAAAATCCACCATTACTCTACAAATGAAACCTCATTGTATTCTATTTTCCTTGGGCATATAGTGTTCCTAACAAAATGAACATCTTCCAAAATAACATTTATCACTTAATCACCAAATCATTTTCCTATACCAAGGGTATTCATTTGATAAGACATAAGAACCCAAATCATCTTATTATTGATCAATAAAATCATTTAACAAAAAAAATAGTCATACTAACCAGGGACTTCACGTAGTCCAGTGGTAGGCGATAAATCCCAATCGCACTTTGGTTGTGGGTTCGATTCCCACAGCTTTGTCCGACGCGACGGGTTGCCACACGGTCTACGTGTTGTCCTTTTTCAAAAACTATATTCTATAATATTACCAAAATGAGATAAATTTTTCAAAATAACATAATTTAACCACAAATGTTATATCATACTTTGCATTTTCATCCCAAATTATAATAACTTATCATTTTCTCAAACCCCAATGATCATATAAAACCAAATGGTTATTTATACCTATATCCACAAGAGAAGAGACAATTATTCCTCAAATATCATTCTCACATGGAAAACTGAGGGGTTACAAATACAAGAGAAAATTATTCCAAAGTAAACCCATCAACAAGGAGTGCTAATACTTTTTAAATTTTTCTCCAACCATTTATTTCCACATAGCTTCTTCTTTGAGCAAGAAAATATCCTATAAAATAGGACATTCACTCGGGTAATGGCCAGGTCCCCTACATTTACGGCAAATGACTGTAAATGGACTCTTGGGACCATTTTTATCTTCTTCCATAGTACTCTTCATTTTACTTCGGCAATTCTTCACTTTATGTCCTTCCTTCCCGCACGTAAAACATTTCGTTGTCCCATTGAGACACTTTCTTGGGTGTCTCATTCCACAATTCCTGCATGATGAAAATTGAGTTTTCTTTTCTCCATGGTCTCCATTGCTGGAGATCTTATCATTTATCACCTTTCTCTTCCTTGTTGAGTCTGGGAGTTGGTTAATATATATGTTGTTGATCATATTTTTGGAAAACTGATTTGGCATAAAGACGATATCTTTTACGCCTATCAACATTCCATTTTGTTGCTCATTTCCACCACCGTTCCCACCTTGTACATCATTCTCAAAGTCAATATGACTTCCTTGGAATCCAGCCATTGACTAAAACCAGAAAGCATTGTGTGAGTAATAGTAGTCGTAAAATCATTTAGAGATTAAAATGTCACCATATTCTCAATTTGAAACATATTAGGATTAACCAAGGTCATTTACTCTCATCTTATGTATATATTACTTAAATCGGTTTGTAAAGAAAATGAAAATTATCCTAAGCATATCCCCCGGGAGTGTCGTAACCAAGAGTGCAGCAAGGCCCGTTGTCGTGCACCAGTTCCCGTTCGAGTCTAGCTCAAAGCGGTGTTTTCGGGTTTTACCCCTAGGTACATCTGTGCAAGAGCCGCCTCTACCTGCTTGTATCCAGATAGGGATGTATTGCTCGGAAAACTCACAAAATCTCTACAATACCAAAATTCTAGAAAGTTATTTTATACTAATCCTCAAAGTTCATCTTAGGTCTACGTGCTCTAATCAGAGTTTATCTAAATCTAGCTACCAAGGTTTGTACTAAACTTCCTCTGATACCAACTGTAACGCCCCGACCCTAGTTACCCAGAGTCGGTGCATTATTACATAACATTGGCATGATCATGAGAAATATCAAGTCTCGAAAGACCGATTAGTTTAGTAGCCTTGGAATAACTAGATACATCCATAAATTTTTACATTACATCATAAAAAAACATCTTTTCTTCATATCCCCTCATACTATCCCTGCAGGTCATTCATAAATTACTTCTTCATAATCCTGGAAAAAAAAACATTGAAAGGGGTGAGCTCGGATGCTCAGTAAGGATAACATTATAGCAGAAGCTTTCATAAATAATCATAAACACTTAAGGAAATTTATAACTAAAACAAAAGCCTTTGAAACTTGAACTTTAAACATGGTATGGCATAAATAAAATGAAATAATTCCATTTACTTACTCACATGGATATTCTACTAGTCGAATGATCACATGCAATATCAATAACCACTTTCATAATGATGGAATGCATAATGCCAGACTATCATAACCACATAGCCAAGGCCTCGTGCCAAGACTACAAATAAGATTTTTCCAAGGCCTTGTGCCAAGACACTAGTTTGTCTCATGAGACCTACCAATGCATCGAGGAGCTATAGCGGGCTCCACCCGTCACTTATTAAGTCCAATGCATTCCTCATATGAATAGGTTTAAGCATAAAATAAACATTCGTATTAAAACTATCATACGAAATGTCAATACTTTAACCACAAACCATGAATGGTATAAAAATAGAACATCCACAGTCAAATATAACTCATTTGATACAATATGGAATATTGTATTGTATCACATTAACCTCAATTATGAATAATGAAGGATGTTGACATAGATGAAAATAATCATCAAAACTATTTGAGAGAAATATCCCCCTTTTCTTGAAAACATTTAAAAGTCACACTATTTGTCAAGAAGCCATTTAAAAATAGATTTTTGAATCAAAGTGTCCCATACCACTTTGAAACCTTTTAAAAGGATTTTTAATTTCTAAACTTTAAAGTCCATATAAATAAATCCTTAAAACCATTTTTAAAACATGGACATTAATGAGAAAGATTTAGATGAATAAGTCTTTAAAACATTTAAAAATGGTATTTTAGTTAGAGATTCTAACCAAAAGAGAGACACTTGAATGAAAATAATTGAGGTAATCAAAACTTTGTAATATCATGAGAATAAAGGGAATTCATGATATACTATGTCAAAGTACATTATATACACCACATAAAAGTGATTTGGTGTATATCAACAAAGAAGTCTCAATGGAATGTAAGTTGAGATGAAATCTCTCATAAAGGCCATATCCTTAGGTTAAGGATAAATCAACAACATAATTATGTGTGAAAAATATAAATACACTAAATATGATTGGATATTCAGTGTAAAACAATCAAAGTATATTCACACATATTCCTGTAAAAACAACACCAACGAATTGGATGTTTAACTCAACAAATGGTGAAAGAGTTAAAATTACTCTTATCAAATTCATATCAATGACTTGAGAATTTTCAATGGAGTTATTATGTGTATCAAAAGTATATCCACAGGAAGGGGAGTGGAAATTATAATCAAATGAATAGTGATTCCACACATAATCTTGGGGTAATATAATCAATGAAATATGCGTAAAGCCAAATGAGTGGAAATTGAAATCTCAAATTCCCTTATTGATTAGGTAACTTAAGAAACAAACACCCATGAAAGAAAGATCATACCATGATGATGTAAATACCCATAAAATAAAGTATATTACACAATGAATACAATCATGGGTAGTACACATACACCACATGCAATAATTAAGTGGTGATCAATGGAATTCTCACGGAATTAAAAGTGAGACAAGAAACCCCTTACCACGTTAATCAACTGAGTCGCATGGCCAAAAGTTAATAACCACCAAATTATTTACAGAATAACATGAATATAAAGTGAATCATGAATATATATCAAATGGAAGTACACAATACACCACTTTCAATAATTTAGTAGCGAACAATGGAAATCTCACGGAATTGAAAGTGAGATAAGAGAATCCCTTACTTTGTACTTTTTCCTTAGTCGATGGTAGGTTTACCTCCTGTATAATGGTGAAATAATTGTTATTGAATAATACAAGAATAAGTTACTTTAATATGATATCATATATGATCTTTTAACATTGATTTGTTAATAATATCTTAGAATTATCGTCATTTCAGGTGTTAACGGGTTCATTTTACTTTATATTCTTTGTTATGTGAGCCATATTTGTTATTAATGGGATGTATATTATTCATATCCAGAATGGTATAAAGTCCTTAAACATCATTTTTAAATCATCAAATGATAATTATACTTGAATGGATACGATGGAGAATGAATCTCATCGCGTTCGTGGAGACGGTAGTCCGTACGTACGCACGAATGCTACTTCCATTTAATTTTTATTTTATAAGAATCGAATCCAAATGATACATAGGTATATTACTATTCCAGTAAAATATAATATTCTATATATGTTACTTAAGTTCATTAACACCATCCTTTATACGTTCCATGTGTGGTATGAACGAGTCATATCATTTTAAGGGGGTGGTAGTCCGCACTTCCTCAAATGAAATTATCGTATGTATATACAACATGAAACGAATAATTGTATGAAATAAAATGGAATTACAGAAGCTTATATATAAAATATATATCATTAATATCATATTTAATTACATTGCCATCCTAATGGCCACCATGAGAGGCAGTAAGATGTATTTGAACAATCATCGTTTCGTGAGGCGTTAGTTTTCCATCCACAGAAACATTATGTTCATCATCCATTAGATGGAGTTGTGTGAATGTGTAGTTTGAATACTTCTTATAACAACATCCTAGTATATTGTGGATACTGGTGTTGTTACAAAAGAAAGGAAATAAAAAGAGTTTGGGGGTTGGAGAAGCAAAATAATTGAAAATAATTTAAGAGAAAATGTTACCTTTAATTTAGGTAACTCACTTTGGTTGGAACCAAAGGACTTCTTGAAATGCTTTCTGCCTAAGGGGAAGCTTCAAGGAGGAGGAGAGGTATGTGGGGAGCTTAGTTGGGCAGAGTTTGGACGAGCCAAGTGGCTTGAGAGGTGTGAGGAATGAGTAGAAGTGGTCTCCTTTTATAAGGGAGAGGAGGGGCTCTTTAGGAAAGAGTGAAAGTATTACTTTATAATATAATTATCTTTGGTTTATAATGGTCCAAAAATCATTGAGGTCGAAGATAAGATGACTCATATTCTAAATAACATCAACCAATAAGAATTGGACAGGTTTTAGATAATATTTTAATCATTATAATCTTATTTATTTAAATGATTTATTAATGAGGTAAACATTGCATCATTATTGTGTCATTAATAATTTAAATTATTTGATGTATAAAAATTATAAATAAAATATCATTATGTAGGAAATCTTTTTAGCTTTCTAATTAATATTTATAATCGAAAATCAAACATGTATAACCCTATGTAAAAATTGTTCTTTTAAAAGATGTAAGCTTATGCCATTTTTGTATTCATTTTAACTTAATTAAAATAAAGTGTCATTATCACTTACAAGTGGATCAATGGGGTCCGAAAATTGACCCAAATATGCCCATGGTCGACCATGTATCAACCAATAGGGTTAAGACACGTTTTAGGGTAATTTAGTATTATTATAATATTATTTTTTAACCCTTATTTACCGGATTTACCCTTAACCATGGTAAATAAAATATTTACCGCAGTAATTATTCAAAATGTCTAAAAATAAAAGTTAATTATTTACACAATTTGAACATCCTGATTCCAAATATGGAATCCATTTTTCTAAATTCAAAACACATAAGTGGCAGAAATTAATTTAAAATTAATTCCCGCTGTCAAAACAAAAAGCGTGTTTTTAAGAGATAATAACTATCAAAAGATTGACACTTGTTTATGTTCGGTTTAATTGTAAAATTATGTCTAATGACCAAAATTATATTAAATGGTAAAAATATATTCTAAATATACTTTAAAACCACTCAAATTCATAATTTATCACTATTAATTATTTTGATTAAAAAAGTTGTTTTTAATTAAAATTTAGTAATTTTTACTATTCATCAAAATATGAAAGTTATCCGAAAAGTACCAAAATTTCACCTTAGGCTAAATTTGATATTCCGAATCCAAAAATGAAGTCCATTTTGAAATATAAAATATATATAATTTCAAAAAATTAAGTATTACTATTCATAACGGCTAGTTTGATCGGTTGTGGTGTGTGTTAAAACTCGAAGTTGCGTACAACACACGCTACTGTTTTATTCAAAGGAAAGCATACCGTGGAAGCTTGGGATGTTTTATTTTAAATTTTTTGATGTCCCCATTTAGTCAAAAAGTTTAAAATATTTTATTTAAAAAGGGTTCACTATTAAAAGTTGGTAAAACTACAATACTGAAGATGAATTTGTTCTTACATTATGTCTAAGAAACTCATAATATGGATTCTAAAATTATAAGGATTATATAAAGTTTAAAATTTAGTTAATACTATTCATAACCTTTTTTTGAACGGCTTGTTTGGTAAGTCATGGTGCGCTTGAACTCGGTGTTGCGTGTAGTGCAAGTTATTGAATTATTTTGAAGAAATAACACACTATGAAATCTTGGGGTGTTACAGGTAAAAAGCCTTGGTCTTGTGTTTATTATTTCTTAGGGAGTTTTGATGATAGAAACACTATTGGGAGTTAGAATGGGTGGTTTGAACCTATGTATGGAGTGTCCCCTTGAGTGCATATGGTTTCAATTCATCTGGGATATTTATGTCCACGAGATGATAGGGTTTGACGTCATTCTCATAATGGACTGGTGGTGACTTATTGTGCATATGTTGACTACTATCACCGAAAGGTGACTTTCACATCACTATAGGGTGTAGTGTTTATTTACAAGGGTGAATGGGATGTCCAAGTGAGCATATATGGACCCGAGAATCATGGTCTTAGCGGGACGACAACCCATATTTCTAGTTTGTTTTTGGATGATCAGGGAGTGGGTCAGGCGAATATTCTTCCAGTGGTTGAGAACTTCAGGAACTTCTTTCCTAATAACTTTTCTAGTTTACCTTATGAGAGAGAGGTGGATTTCAACTTCAAGCTACTTCCAGGTGATGTGCTTGTATCCATTCCTCTAAACATGATGGCTACAATGGAGTTGTAGGAGCTCAAGAGGCATCTAGAGGATTTAGAGGTAAAGGGGTTTATCAAACCCAGTACTTCTCTATGGGGTTCTCTAATCTTTTTTGTGAAAAAGGTAGATGAAACTCTTAGGATATGCATGTAATATCAGAAACTAAACCATCTGATGGTTAGAAACTGATATCCTTTTCCACGGATAGATGACATGTTTGATCATCTTTGAGGAGCTTGAGTTCTCTCGAAGATCGACATGAGGTCAGGATATCACCAAGTGCATGTTTAACCTACAAACATACCTCTACTACCTTTTGTAGTAGGTATAGGTTATAAAAGTATCTGGTTATGTCGTTCGGTCTAATTAATGTGCCAATAGTTTTCCTGGCATTGATGAACTAAGTTTTCCATCCTTACTTGGATTCTTTTTTGGTGGTTTTTGTAGATGATATCTTGGTTTATTCTCACAATAGACATGACCATGCCAACCATCTTTAGATTATTTTGAATACACTAAGAGTGCATCATTTATATGCCAACCTCACAAAGTACCACTTTTGGGTGGATCAAATTCACTTCCTGGGTTTCATCATCCCAGAGATAGGAGTGTCAGTAAATCTAGATAAGGTGGGAGCTGTAGTTTCCTAGGAACATCCCATGAATATTTTTGACATACAGAATTTCTTGGGGATAACTGGTTACTACATACATTTTATACAAAACTTCTCATACCTAGAAGCACAATTGAAGAGCTTTACTAATATGGGTGTGAAGTTTTTGTCGTCATAATCTTGTTAGATAGCCTTCTATGAGCAAAAAATGGAGGTTGAAATTAGCACCAGTACTTATACTACAAGAATAGGGAAAGCTCTACACGATGTTCTACGTCATTTTGGGTATTAGGCAAGGGGAAGTGCCGATGTAGGGAGATACAGTCATGGCATACGGGTCTCAGTAGTTGATTCCACATAAGAAGAACTACCTTATGCACGATCAAGAGTTATTTTTAGTTGTTCATGCATTTCACTGTTGGATGAACTATTTATTGGGATAGAATTTTGTTCTGTACACAGACCACAAAATCCTCATGTATATATTTACGTAGCATGATTTGAATTTGAGGCAGAAAAGGTGGGTGGAGTACCTACATTCCATTGACTTCGAGCTTGCCAAAACTCTTTGTAAGGGAAATGTAGTAGCTGATGCACTGAGAAGGGGGACTCAGATATAGATAGTGTAATATGCCAGTAATTAGTGGAAGCTTATGGCGTTGTTTTCTGAGATGCATCTGGAGGTGCACGATAGATTGGGTCAAACTTTTCTATAATCCTTATATGTGACCTCTACCCTGATAGAAATAGTTAGGATGAGGCGGTTATTATATTGATAATTTCTAGTTCTACAAGAAGGTGTGGTAGGTGAGGACACTCCTCCTAGTTAGATGGTAGGTGATGATGAGATCTTACACATCCATGGATGTGTTTGGGTTTGAATGGATATACATAAAGAGTTGATTCGGGAGTTTCATGCTTCATCTTGGGCAGTGCATCCTAGAGTTTCCAAGATTTATTATGACTTGCGACGTCAGTACTGGTGGTTGAGAATGAAGAGAGCGGTAGCTGGTTTTTTTACTAGGTGTTCCACCTATCAGCATGTGAAGGCAAAATATCAGCGACCAGTTGGGATTTTACAGCAGTTACCTATCCTGAAGTGGAAATGGGATGATGCCGTGATAGATTTCATGACGGGTTTTTTGAGTTCTCCTTGAGGTAATGATTAATGTGGGTTGTTTTTAGAATTCTTACGAAGGTCACACATTTCTTATTGATCAAGGAGACCTTAAATGTTGATGATCTTGGAATGTTTTACAACCAAGATGTGCTACAACATCATGGGGTCCTGTGCACTGTTGTTTTAGATAGGGACACCCCCTTTACATCTCGTTTTTGGAAGAGTTTTCAGAGAGTAATGGGTACACAGGTGCTTATCCGAACATCATACCACCATCAGATTGATGGTCAATCAGAGTGTAGGATATAGGTGCTAGACAACATGTTGCGAGCATCCGTCCTAGATTTTAGGGGCTCTTTAGAGATTTACATTCCATTGGTTGAGTTTATCAACAATAATAGTTATCAGGAGATTATATGGATGGAACCTTATGAGGATTTATAAAGTAGGCTATGTCATTCTCCCCTGTGCTGGTTAGAGGTAGGAGAGGCAACTTTATAGGGACCACATATCATGCTGGAGACTTTTGAGCTGGTACGGATGATTTAGAAGTGGATGGCTATTGTACAGTCTCATCAGAAATCATATGCTTATTGTTGTAGACAACCTTTAGAGTTTGAGTTTGGGGATCAAGTTTTATTGTGTGTTTCACTGAGGTTGTGACACAGGTGGATCAGGAGAGAGGGTTAACTTTCACTGAGATATGTCAGGCCGTTTGAGATTCTGGAGAGAGTCGGGTCAGTTTCCTATCAGTTGCAGTTACATATGAGATACCAATCCCTGGATGATATATTCCTCTTATCTCAGTTATGCCAATATCACTCGGACATATCTCACATTTTTTTTCCTGAGGAGGTTGAGATTTAGGTTGATTCATCCTTTCAGGAGCATCTGATTCGTATAGTTGACAAGAGAAAAAAGGTTTTTTTAGGATGTACAGTTTCTCAGGTATGGGTGTTATGGAAGCATGGTCGTTTATAAGATGATACTTGGGAGAAGGAGACTGACATATGTGTCCAGTGGCCGGAATTGTTTTTCGACGAATCTTAACCACCCTTCATAGAGAAATTTGGGGATGAATTGCTATAGTTAGGGAATATTGTAATATACTAGGTTTTTTTTAGGTACGAATCTTTATTTTTGGGTTAATGTTGTTGCTTTCCATTTTGTCTTAGACCCTAGTCCATTTCATGGGCTGATTGGGTTGTTTTTTGGAATTAATGGGTAAAATAGGTAGAAATATGGTTGTAGGCCAGGTATGCATTGTGTACTTGGTCTACACGCCATGTACTTCTAGTACACGTCATGAACCAGCCTGTCATGACATGTAGCTAGTCTGGCTCAAGAAGAAAAATTAAAGGGGAGTACATGCCGTGAACTTTAGGTATATGTCGTGAACTTTCCTAGTAGGGTTTTTTATAAAAGAGGAAGTAGCTTATTATTTTTTATGCACATCTAGTTTTCTCTCGTTTTTTAACCCAAAACACCTCTATTCTATTTTTTTCATGTTTAGAAGCCATCCAGACACTGATTCAAGCAATTTCTATCATGTTGGGACCGCATTGGTATGTACTCGATTCCTTTTTAGTCGTTCTTAATTCCTTATAAAAATGATTGTGCAATTTGGATTTAGGCTAATATGTCCTAATATCCCGTTCTTCATGTGTTCCTCAGATTTCTTCCAAACAAAGAATAATCAAGACTTGATACTAGACGATTTCTCTACTAACGAGGTGAGGAAGGTGTTCTATACTTTATTTCATATTTTCAAGTGCTTTTTGGGTGTTCGGAATTTTGGTCTCCCATCGGAATTTCCGGTGATGCCTCGTTTGTGAGTGAGTTTCTTGTAGTAGCTATAGTCGGACCTAGTGAGGATTCCTGTAGGTTACATTTAGGTGAGTTGGTGACCATTACAAGATTCAAGGTGACCCAATGGGTGATCCTTAAGAAAATAACCTATTTATGCATTTTTAAACCACCCAAGGGCTGTGTTCTTGTGTTGTCCTAGTTAGAGGAATCTTTTTAATGCCTTGATATCTTGAGTATCTTGTTTAGGATATGTAATTCCTCCTTGATTAATAAATATAATGTTATTCCTTAACTATTTTGATATTTTGGAATGTTAAATAGATAATTTGGGTGGGAATACCTATATAAAATGACCAATGGTATGTTAAATGGTTTATATGGAAGGGTAAGCCCATATGTTTGTTTTGATATATGGTTTGCATGAGTTGGTATACTAATGGATTGTTCCATTTGATGTGAGTGGGTATACTCACATAGGTTGAATGTTTAAGTTGAATGCTTGATTGAATGGTTTCATAAGTGCCTTTGACTTCTCTCCATGGATTTGGAATGTGGTAGTGGACGCCTAGGGTTGACTCTTCCCCTTTGGTCTTGATTCTCTGGGATGCCTCGGGTCTTGCTACCCCATGGATCTGGATTGCTTATGCTCGTGTAGGACTTGCAATTCCCATGCTCCTAGGACCCCAACCAGTGCTTAACTGAATTTTTACTAGGGATGCCCATGGGACTCAATGGGCTTCCTTGTACATGCTCCTTGGATTCGGCCCTCTGTGGTCTAGATATATTACATTGATGCCTTGGTCTGCTAAAACATTAGATCCAGACCTTGCGGTCAACACTTCACTATACGGCGTGTTCGTTGGATAGTTGACTTCACTATATGGCATGGTCGTGGGATATTTGAATTTACTATATGGATTTGTTGTGGAATACTTGACTTCTCTATATAGTATGGTTGTGGGTTTCTTAATATAGATGGATGTATGACGTGGCTATGTGACTTTCTTGTTTACTTGTTATAGATTCCTTGTTAGGAGCTGAATCTCTTTTGCAGGTAGGCTTGAGGGATGGTTAGTTTTACTTACTATGGTAGACTTATGCCATGGGAATACGAACTTACATTCCTGGTTATTTACACAAGCTAGCACTTTTGTATATTGTTGTTAGAATTATACAGACCTTGGTGGTTGTCTACTAGGATGTTTATCTCACACCGTATTCGGGCTTCCACAGGGACCCAAACAAATTATATGTTTTTTAGTGATGATAGGGGAAAGTTCCCTAGTACAGGTTGTTGACTATGGCTTTAGAGCAGGGGAGCATAGGACCAAGCTGAGGCTTACGATGTTGGGATACCTTTTATGTATTTTTTTTAAATGTACTGTATTGTATTTCCATGTACCTATTTGGATGATTTCTAGATATTTGTACCAAATTCATCATTTTTTATATGAGATGAGTTCTTGTTATTGATATGTATTTCTAACTTGTCATACTCTCAGTTTTCCGCTATTTATTTCTCTTCTGCTATTTATTATATGTTTTCCTTCTACTGTGATACTCTAGTAATGAGTTTATATTCTCCCCACTAACTCCCATAGGCCCTCATTACAAGTCAGAAGCCTCTGGTATTTGGGGAGATGCTCTTGAGGCCATGTGGCCAACGAGGATTAGGGCACCATTCCATGTGGCATCTGAGTTCGGGACATTACACTACTCCATACTGAGAATTCATTATTATTATTATTTTTATTATTATTATTCCCTCATAAAAAGTAGAGTTGATTAGGGTTTCATTTTTATGTGTACGATATAAGGGATTATAATATTTTTGCAATGTCTTCATATTATATCTTAGGTTTTTAACTAAATTGTTTGTATGTATCAAGTCTTCCAATAAAACTATGTTGTTGGATCCCATTTGAAATATTTTATTTTCTACCAATAATGTAATATATTTACCACCTCTAAGTTGTTGGAGTTTTTGTTGTTATATTTTCAATCCCTTGGAATGGAAACTAGTATGAAGGAATAATGGGATGATAAGAGGGAATTATTTTTCTTGATAAATGAGTATAAGAACCAAAGTATTTCCACATGGAAATTTGGAATTTGAATTTCATGTATTGGTTGGTCTTGTAATAAAATAAGAATTTTCTAGTATATTTGAAAAAAAACAAGAAATAATGAAATAGAATCATAACATACCAATGTAAATTGAACCAATGGTATCTCATTGAATGAAAAAAACAAAATATGATACAACAATAACTCAAGGGATCAATAGGATAATGAATCCAAGGTAAAAATATATATAAATTAATTCATAATAATATGTGCACTAGTGAAGAATCTACACTAGTTACTTCCATCAATTAAACCAGAACCCAAATAGAAAGTGTTGTATCCAAGTAGGACCTAGTTAAACCTATGACATGATAGGTTTCATAATAATTTCATTGTAGGTAACCTCACCATTTCGTATTCATAACATATAATATTAAAACTAATTCAGGATTTTTTGAAATATATATATAATATATGATTTCAATGTTCCTTAATGAAAAATATCATGAAAATAATATTTTACTTTGAAAATATTCCTTCATTACTAGGATTTAACATTTTATGTAAAATTGGAGTTGTGGTATGAAATTTTAATGTTTAAAACCAGTATTATTTTAAAACATACTGAAAAAGGAATAAGTTAAAACAAAGCATTACATTCATAAAATTTCATACAAAACCAATCATAAGGATTATATAAAATCACATCCATTTTGGGAATCTATGTTCTATTGGAAAAATCTTGGAATGATCAAACATAAATTATTGAAAAATGGGACTAGAACTAGATACCAAACAATATTCTCTAGATCTTGATATTTCCCTCATTATCCTTATTAAGGGACATTTTTTTTAAAAGACAGATTCATTAACATCGAAGATCAGCAAGCATACAATTGGAAAGCCATGAGGGGAAATTGTCCAGCCAGAGTTAGTTAACATAATAAGGGCCTGAGGCCACCAACTGATGGGAAGCATTGTTTCCTTCCCTTTTATTAAAGGAGAAAGTGCAGATTGAGAAGCCTTGATGGAGAGAAAGGATTCTCCTGATGAGGGATCCAAAAGACCGGTGGCTGCCGTCATTGAAATTGATAGCATTGATAATGGTGAGATAGTCTGATTCAAGGTTGATTTTATCCCATTCGCGGTCCTTGGTGAGCATCATACCTGCAAGGATGGTAGTAGCCTCGTCCACCACAGGTTCCCAGAAAGCGAAGTGTGATTCATGTTTGGCCGCAACGATTTACCCCTAATGATTCCGGGCCAAGATGCCGAGGGAGATAGGCCCATACTTGGGGAGAGACACGTCCACATTAATCTTAAGAATACCCTCATTTGGAAGACACTAGTGGGAGGGAAAAGAAGGGGTTCCTAAGGGTTTATGTTGACCATTATGGTCCTTCCATCCCTCAATCCACGAAAAAGCATGTTCAATCCAGAATTCGGGGGTTCTGTGAACTTGGTTGAAAACTGCCTTGTTACGACGGACCCAAATGATCCAAGCCAGGGTGAAAAGTGAACCCACTTTAGCCGACAAGAAGGAGGAGAATCATCGCATCATGAAGAATGGGAGGTCAGAGGCCATGTCTAGTGAAGTGTATGAAGCAGATCCCCATTTGTTCCATATTTTCTTATCCCCTGGGTACTGGATGATGGCGTGCAAGGGAGATTTTGTGACGTTCGGGTAGAAAGGGAAAGAATCATCACTGAAGATATGCTGGAAGGAGAGAAGTCTCATGGTAAGAAGGGTGCCCGTGCACACCTGCCACCAAAAGTGGTGGATTTTTGGGGGGGCTGTAGAGTTTCCAAATTGACATCCAGGGTCCCACATCCCAATCGACTGAATGGTTACAAATGGCGAGCCGATATCCATACTTCACTGTGTAGGATCCTGACAGGTCATTGGTCTAGAAGAGATGGACGGGGCCAGCGTTTGGGACCCAAGGGGTACTCAGGATAATTCTTTTTTCTCTTTCATCGAACCATGCGTAAATATTCTCTAGAAACCATCCAGGACCCTAATCAGAAAAGAGGCACCTAACCGTGGAATCTTCAAACCCTAGTTGGGAAGGGGATGAGACCTGTACACCTTCCTCATCAATCAGCCAGGGTTCGGTCCAAATGTTAACAGTTTGTCCGTTCTCAATCCTCCAGCCCAGTCCTTTTCCCAGGAGACTACGGTCCCCCCAAATTCCTATCCAGAGGAAGCTTGGACGGAGGCCAAGAGAGGAGACGTAGAATTCCTTATGGGGGAAGTATTTAGCTAGGAGTGCGCACGCATAGAGAGATGAGGTACGGTTAATCAGGCACCAAAATTACTTATCTAGCAATGCGTCATTGAATTGAAAGAGATTATGAAATCCCATACCTCCTTCAGACTTGGGTTTGCACAGTTTCTCCCAGGCAATCCAGTGGGTTCTATTCCTTCCATCATTCTTCCCCCACCAGAAGTTGGGTGTGCATGTGTGGATCAGGTTGACAACGATCGTCGAAAGCATAGACGGGGACATAAAATAGATGGGGATAGACTAGATGGCGGATTTAACGAGGATATCCTTACCGGATTTGGAAACTTTTTTGGGGTCTAGCCTTGAATTTTCTTCTCAATCCTGTGCAACAAGGATGTAAAGATTTTTTTTTTTGAGCGGCCAATAACCGTGGGGAGCCTGAGGTACTTATGGTGTTTCTCAACCAAATGGATTCCTACATATTCATATAGTTCTTCGTTCTTGGAAGGTGAACCCCTGTGCTAAAGGATATTTCCGACTTTCCATGATTGATTGACTGAACGGACGCCCTCTCGTACTGTTGGATCACATGGATGATTACCCGACATTCATTAGTGGTTACTCTATAGAACAGGAGGCAGTCGTCGGCGAAGAAAAGGTGAGAAACTAGTGGACTTACACGGCACACATTCTCCCCATGTAAAGAGTTAGAGGATGCAGCACTGGAAATAAAGTTAGAAAAAACATCAACCACCAAGATAAAGAGAAAGGGGGAGAGAGAATCTCCCTGTTGAAGGCCCAAGGATGGGGAGAATCCTCAGTTGAGCTCCCCATTGAACTTGATTTGGAAAGATATGGTCGAGACACAATGCATGACCATATCTACCCATTTAGAACAGAAGCCCATTTTCAGCATTACGACTCTGAGGAAGTGTCATTCAACTTTATCATAGGCCTTATTCATATCCATTTTCCAAGCCATGGTTCCTCTTTTCATAGTGGAGTGTGTTTTCATGGAGTGTAACACTTCATGGGCCACAATTTCATTATCAGTTATCAGTATCTTGGCCACGAAGGCACTCTAGTTTTTCAAGATGATGTCAGGTAAACAAGGACGCAGCCAATTAACTAAGATCTTTAAGAAAATTTTGTAAGAGACATTACAGAGGCTGATAGGTCTGAATTCAGGTACCACCAGAGGTTTCTTTATTTTGGGAATGATGATGAGGAAGTTTCATTGATGGTGTAAATTCTTGTTTTCCCACCCAAATATTTCTCATAAAATTGCAGATATCGGGACTGATAATGTGCCAGCATTGTTTGAAGAAGAGGGCGTGGAAACCCTCCAGGTCTGGGGCCTTAGTGGGGTGGATATGTTTCAGAGCCAAACGTTCCTTCTCATCCGTCACATCATTGGTGAGTTGCTGATTGATCTCATCGGTGATCACAAGTCCAATGAAATACTCCACTTCAGCAGAAATGAGAGGAGTGACTGCAGAGAAGAGGTTCTGGAAATAATAGGTCAAAGCATCGTGGATTCCATCGATGTCAGTGACTTTTATACCATCTGGTTGAGAGATGAAAGTAATATAATTCTCACAGCGCCTAGCTGATGCTTTTTGGTGAAAATACTGAGTATTAGCATCCCCTTCGGTAATGTGGGTGTCCCACGCCTGTATAGCCCAGAATATTTCTTTGACCCATAGGTCTGCATCCAGATCTTTTTGAGTGTCACTGATAAAAGAGATATTGCAGTTATATGGGGGTTTCTTGAGAAGGTAATGCAGTTTCCTTTCAAGGAAATCACAGTGCCTATCGGGATGATAGAATTTATTGTCACTCCAAGACCTAAGATCGGATGCGACATGTTTGATATTGAGTCCAACTTCTGCGTGATTAATCTTCCATATTGATCGGATATCATCTTCGCATTCCTGTTTTTTTTTTACCAGAAGCTTTCAAATCTGAAGGGTCTGCTGGAATGCCTGTTTCGTTCGCCTTGACTGCATGTCAATTGGGCAGTGGTCTGAGCAGTTGAGCGTCAGGTGGCCGATGTGGAATATACTAAAGAGATTTGTCCAATTTTTTGATCCCATAAATCTATCAAGTCGTTCAGCGATGTGGGTTCCATATGTATTACCCCGGAACCATGTGAAAGGATTACCTGCATAACCCAGATCGACCAGGTCCGCCCTAGAGACCGCATCCTTAAAATTTGACATCGACAAATATGTTTGGACGGTTCCTCCTCTTTTATTCTTATGGAACATAATCTCATTGAAGTCCCCTCTAAAGATAATAGGGCTCGGGAGATCGTGACGCATCTTGTAGAGAAGATCCCAAGATTTCCACTTCTCATAATGGATGACCAACCATAGAATCGCACGAAATTCCATGGAGGGGTGTGGTCTGCATGAATAGTCGCAGCCACATGGTGAGAGGAGAAGGAAAAGATCTTGACATCGACAAAATCCTTCCAAATGAGTCATATTCCCATAGACTGGACTTGTCGGGAGACTGGGAGGTAGCCTTGGAATCCGCATTTTAGAAAAATGCTTGTGGTGTCCTTGTTTTCCAGTATGGTTTCGGACAGGAAAACTATATCAGGGCGACTTTGGGTGCAATTGCACTAGAGCGTGTGAACCTTTTGTGGGTTTCCAAGACCACGACAGTTCCAGCATAAGACGATCATTGATCTAGGTGGGGATGGGTCTTAACCACCTCTACCTTTAAGTCCTCCGAACTTGTGTTTCCACCCGTTATTTTCCATATTTTAGGGGAGTCCACCGCTGACAGGCTTGTTTCAATTCTTCTTTTCAGTCCCCCGGGTTTAGGGTCTTCTAGTTTACTATCTCTTTCTTCTTGTTGCACCCTTTTCCAAGTTCGACGGGTGATTGGGTCCAGTGGTGAAGTTACTGTCTTTATATCTTTATCCTATGTTAGGATATCTACAATGGTCATTCCTAGATCAGGTTTGGGATCTCATGGTTCAGTGTGCATCTACTTTGGTCTCGAGCTTTTCACTGGAAGATCTTTTGGTGTATTCACCAGCTCTGAGAAAGTTGAGATGGTGTCCTTCATGGGGGAAAGATAAATGCATTTTTCCCCTGATTGGTTGAGCTCTCTTTAGGGAATTACGGTGGTCCAAGCCTGATGATTTTTCCATGTTCAGTTTCCGCTTGTCTTGTGTGGGCCAACGTGAGATGGCCGCGGTCCTTTTGTTTTTCTGACTCAGGGATGAAGGCATACCTAGCCGTTTTGGCTTGGATCCATGGGCCATATTGTAGAATGATATTACCTGATCCATTATTTTACTTTGAAGAACATGCTCTTTCCAGATGGTCGATACATCTACAAAAGAAGCAGAAGATTGGGAGTTTCTCGAATTCGAATGAAATCCAGTTTTTGTGTCATTGAGTTTCAGAAACATTCCCCTCATCAGCGGATCTGACACTTCAATACCGGCTCTAATCCGAACCTCGGGTCCCCATTGGATAGGGTCTGAGCGGTCCCATTAAAGGAATTGGACAATGCAGTCCCCAATTTCTCTCATAACACGTTCTGTTCGCGCATGAAAAGGGATTCCTTTGATACGTATCCAGAAGGGGGAATGGGTGAGCTCAATGTGCTAGATATCCAGAAGGGACATGATCCTATAAGTAATGAAATTTATAACTTAGGTACACTGGCCTGAGCATGATCCTAAACAAGTATAACATTTTCCCCTAGAGTTCCTATATATCTACCCAAGACATCTCATTATATTACATGAAGGTGAGTCCAAAAATTAGTCTAGTAACTATATATGTATAATAATAATCCTAAGAAAGCCACACACTCACCTAAAATTTTCACTTACGAAACAACCCCTTTTTGTAAAAATTCATTTAAAATACACAAGAATTTTCTTTAATGGAATAGTCTTGTCTCAAGGTATTATAATTTTTAGGCAAAACCATTTCAAAAGGTTCAATCAGGATATATAATCATTCATTAATAAAATAAGTTATATACAATATTAGAAAACCAAACACACCAACATCATAGAATGACTTTATCATTTTAGTGGTTCCCTCCCCAAATATTCAATTAATATAATAGATTTATAGGAAGAGCCTATGGGAAATGTAGTTACATTTCAAATAAACTCTTTTATTAGAGTAAATCCTTTCCAAAATCTATATGTAGTTTCATGAAACACATCGTGTGTATTTATTTTAAAATAGATATGTGGTCTATTTTCTAAAAAATACCCATTGCACACCCAATTAATACCATAGAGAAATCATTATTCTTTTCAAAACTACTAAATATAGTATATAGAATTTATAAAATATAAAAAATATCAATTAGTAGATATAAGAAATCGTGGTTCAATGTTTAAGGGGCTATACAAGAGACCAACTTCATTTGACCAAAAAAAATTATAAACTAAAAAGTAAATCCATCATAAAAATGTTTTAGGGGTACTAGAAGATCAAATATATCCCTAAAACCAACAAATCATCATTTAATAACAGAGATAATGGGAAATCTAGGTCACTATAGCCTTACTATACAAATAATAGAAGGGTGAAAGGAAGGTAAATGAAGGAGGAAGTGACTTAGATGTTGATACCTTATATAATAAAATTTAATCTTTCATGAATTAAATAATATATTTCCATATGTGGAGGTAAATTAAGAATGGTATGTGACAAGTCAAATGGGAGGAATATAGGACCACTGATGCCCACAATTTGAGAGGGGTAAAATATTTATTTATTTATTTTTCAACCTAGGTAATCCTCAGGGTTTTTACACATGGTTGGATAAACCAAGCACAAATTATTCATATGATCATGGATCACATGGGAACTTCACATGGGAAGTTCACATAAATAGAATAACCATGAATTATGATTGAAATTTAGTATAAAAACAAGTTCCTGACCTATCACATGATGGTCTCGTTATTAAGTATAAACATTTTCACACCACGAAACATACATTACACATCTCAAATTTCAAAATTTATTAAAAATATCACCATAGATAAATAAAAAAACATAAACTCAAATATTAATAAAATAATTATGCAAACTGAGGTTATGATGTTAAAATTAAACCCAACATGGTACTTTCAAACCCTATAAATCCTAATAAAGTATGATGATCATGAATAGGAATAACAATTTTTTAACACTTTAAAGGATCAATTAAGGTAACCCATAGAGAAAATTCCACTAATCCTAAAAATGAAGACCCACTAATTATGTACAAATTGAGTATCTAAACAACTCCCTCCCTAACACATATGAAACAATAAATAACATTTAAGGGACATGTAAAGACCCAAAATAAATAAAAAATAAAAAAATATTTAAAATTAAATTTTAATTTTAATGGACACATTAAAAAGACACAATAGAACTTCCCAATATAATTATTCAACAAAGAAAGTGAAAATTAGAGTCTTACTCATGTCCCAAGAATAACGACATCTAAAGATCAGTGATTCTCTATATAGAAAAAGTTGTATCAGTCTGAAACTATAAAATTATGCCAAACAATCATAAGTCAAAGGTACACATACATGATAAAAGTGACCACAATTTGAAATAATACTCAACTAGAGAAGACCTACAAAAATTAATGGAATATATACTTTCAATAGAAATGATTCTCTTATGGTAGTATCACTACCACATTAATGACTATATTAAACCAAAAACATTTAAAATTAAAATTATACCAACCCTACATAAAAAATGATTTCTAATACATTTACCTATTGTAGATAAACAAAAAATAACACTATAGATTCCCAAAAAATAACATTAGATACAATTATAACCTTAATTTAATTCATTTGAATGCCACTTCAACTAAAGAAAAAATACTACACCTAGGAAAGACATAGAAGACCCCTAAATCAAAACTTGATTTGATAGGTTTATCTTGATCATCTTTAGATATATTATATCTTGTTCCACCCCTCTCAAAATAATAAAAACAAATTATAGGTAACCCATAAATTCCTAACTATGATAGTCATAGGAGTATCCCTACATGAATACTTCTTATGTCCTACATTTCCTCATTTTTGGAACACCTTTAACTGATTATAAAATTAATCCTATGTGAAAAGACATGATGACCACTTGACACCACTTCTATACTTATCATTATTGTATTTCATCCCCTTTCCTATAAAGAATCATAAATTTTTTCCCATATGAATAGGGGAGTTATAACTTTCCTCTAGCATCCCATCCATGAAAACCTACAATCTAATGGTATGTTTCACTATCTCTTCATATGTGTTAAGGCCAAGAGAAGATATTGTTGATATAAGATCTATTCAGAAACAACTTTTGAAATAATAATAATTCAAAGATTCATCCTTATCTAGATCAACAAGGTATGGAACCTTCTTAGAAAAACAATATCCATATCCCAAAACCTATCTATCAACTTGATAGAGGAAATAAAAATATATCACTTTCTTTCTTTTCTAGGATTCACTGGGTTACAAAAATATTAATAGTTCCTTGAATATTTATTATTAATGTTCCTTGAATGGTTTATTTTTAATAATGTACTTCCACAATTTCTATCATAGACCCTCTTGGTGGAAGTTAGAGAACTGAAGCTTAACAGAATCAAGGAGTTCATGTTGGAAAAATATCTCCTCAATGTTTTACATCTATCCCTATTCTTTTTTATAATCTAGATGAATAATAAAGTGAGAATGATTCAAATCCAGAAACTCTCTAACAAAATTATAAATTTACGATGGAAGGAGAATATTAATATGCACTATATATGTGTCTAATGAATTAATTTACTAAGGTGTGCCTCGATCAACCAAAGGGAATGTTAAGAAGGAATCAACCAACAATCCCTAAAAAAATTAATTTTAATTATTGGGGTATATGTATAAATGTATGAAACATAAAACACTATTAAAACATACCAATTATTTAAAGTCCACAAAATCAAATATACATTATTATGTCAATATGAAAAGTCCATTAAGGAAACCCTCTAATCCCAAAACCTCATGTAATAAAAAAATAAAAAAAGGATATCATTTAAACAAACAATGGTCACCCATAAATTTTAAGGATTTTATAATAACACCCTTCAATGAACATGAATTATTTTATTAATTAATTTCTCAGACTATACTATATTTAATGAACCCATTCCAAAAGTTCATATATTTTAAAACCACCATTTAAAAATATCCAAAATTGGCATCTCTCAAATATCCCAGATATAAAATTTTATAACCCCACATAATACATATAAAATATTTAACACCACTTTAATTTCAATAAAACTATATATTTATAAATAAATTCTTATTTAAATTTCTTAACATTTGAGAAAAAATTTCACATATTTTAAAATTTATCCCCAAGGGTCTCACATAAAACTAGGTGTTAATTTAATCCAAATAACATAAATATATTATATAAAACATCTCAAATAATATTAAATCAGTTAAAAATAATAATAAAATAAGTAAAAAATCTCAAGGTACTCAAAATATTAAAATACAAATAATTTTTAATTATTTGTGGTTTGACCACAAGGATTTGAAATTAATGAACCAACCATACCATTTCCGACTAGATGCCTCATAGACCTGGATTCAGGATCTATGAACAGTTTTCCAAAAAAATATAAAAACCATGTTACCATTGAGTTATTCATAATTTCACTCTAATGATAGAGTTTCTCAAAAGTAACTAAAAAATATGAAATAAAACCAAATAATTTTAAATAATTTTTTAAAATCAAAAAAAAACTATAGAATAACATCATAAATTATATACATAGTCATCACATAATACCCCAAAAACTCATGTTTCACATAAGAAGGTGGTGATTAATAACTCGCCTAAGAAATATATCTTTAGTTCTAATAAACCTATCTACAACATAGTAGACACCTCAAATAAAAAGGGTGACTCTAAAATCTAGTACTTATCTAGAACCTCACACTAATACAATTTTCTCATAATGAAACATGGTCCACTATAATATGTGAATTCGAGCTAGCCCCTGGAAAGGACCAAGGTGGATTCTCAATCCCTGATATCTAAAAACAAGTTCTAATGAATTATATTATTTGATGTGGCATTGATTTCACCAGATAAACATGTCAAATCACTAAATTATTTCCACTTTGATATAATGATTTAACATTATAAAAATTTTATAGTTATGTAACCAAATAAGTAGTTTTTTTATATTTAAAAAAACTAAAAATGATATAACTAAATACAAATATCACATAAAATACTAAATGAAATAAGTGGTAGCTTAATATTTTCAAACAAAACTAAAATTAATATTGTAAAAACATGAATTTTGAAGAGGTTGATACATCCAAGGAACCAAATTATAATAGAATAAAAACTACCACTATCTATATATGTGTTATACAAATGTATATGCATGAGTAACTTTCATCAACCTTACCAAAATCCAAAGAGAAAATTTCTCATCCCAGATGGACCTGAATAATCCTATAATATTATAGGTGTGAGTATATTTTCTAAGTAGGTATCCTCCCCACATCTCATATATAAACTCAAAAATTGAACATCTACATTATTTTTTAAAAATTAATATCAAAAGTATGTTTACCATGTTCTATAAGGAATAATATATTGCCATTTATTTTCATTCTAAAAAATAACCTTAGGATCAAGAAGTTATCATTTTTTAAAATAAGGGAGGTGTGATATCAAATGAAAAAAGTTAAAAAAATTATTTTTCAAAACACATATGTAAACTAAGTAGAGATAAATGTAATTAAATATATATAATTTAAAATAAAACAAATCCTATGGGTTACATAAAATCACAAACATTATAGGAATCTTGATGACCTAGGTACAATATAGGGAATATCAAACAAAATAAATAGAAAATAATACTAGTTACATATTCCAAGTATCCTTCCATAAAACCCATTATTTACCTAACTAGCATAAAAGTGGGGAAGAATCCCATAATTTGAGAAAAATACAACATAGGTCCACTAGCCAGAGAGCGATCATAAAAAATGAAACATGTGTTCTTATACTTCCAACCTAGATAACCATGGATTCCCATGACATGAAATTTAGGTTAGTCTAAAAAATCACATAAATATATATAATAATAATTATAAAATCCATGACCTATCCTTTAATTCCCTCGAAATAAACACCCCCTTTTTTAAGATATATAAACAATATTGAATTATGTTCATTGAGAATCATCTATATACAAGTCCTTAATAAAACAACAATTTTATTTTATATAACATGCTCATATTAACATGTTATCATTTTTAGAAAAAAAATATTTCAAAATAGTCAAGTAGGCCTTCTAATAAATTCTTGGGAAAGTATGTTACAAAAAATATTTAAAAACAAAATAAACATTCATCATAGAGTTACTTAATAATTTCAGGGGCTCAAACCCTTTATAAAACCGAAAAAAAAGAATAATTTTAGATGGTTTTTAAAAAAAATAGTAATTGGACCAAAAAACTATTTTATTAGAAGGAATAATTTCAAAAATACATATTGTAATTTTATAAAAAACATGGTTGAAATTTCATTTAAAACAATTTTGAGTTCTATTTTTTTCAATCAATACCCCATTTCACCAATTGAAAACTATATATTAACAATTATTCTTTAACTAAATACTAAATCTATTCATTATATTTCATAATTCATAAAAAAATAATTAGAAGACACATGAAATCATGGTTCTCATTTTAAAGAGTTGTGTAAGGGAATACCTACCTTTTATACTTTAATTCATATAAACAATGAATTAAATCCATCATAAGAAGGTGAGAGGGTCTATAGAAGACAAATATAAACACCAAAAATAAATAATCACCAATTAAAATGTGATATTATGGATGCACTAGGTCACTAAGACCTTTATAAGGAAATATAATAAGGGATAATGGAAGTAAAATGAAGGAGGAAGATATTTAGAGGTGGTTACCTTAGATAATCCCCCTTAAAACATGAATAAATCAATGATATATATTTTTATATGGTAGGAAAATGAGTGGTGAGGTTCACCTAGGATGTTATATTTTAATGGGAGGGAGACAAGACCACTAAAGTTCATTATTCAAGAGGGGTAAAAGGGTCATTTAATTTTATTAAGAACTCTGTCAGGTGGCACAGTTTGTCTGTATGGTTTTCCAAACCATGTGAAAAATATATGGATGGTCCTATCTCACTTAATCACCTTCCATGTAAAGTCATATGATTAGACTAACCATGCACCAACCATTTAATTTTCCACTAATACAATCTAAAAGATTCTTTCTAGGTAGATTCATTATAAGTTCTAACCATGTACAAACCATGCGACATTTACTTCACATCCAAAATATCTATATTTCATGTAACTTTAACATAGAGGGAAAGATAAACAATTTAGTGTAAAAAATTAATATACAAATAGTGAAAAGTGAAATTGGTGAGTGATATAAATTGAATTAATTTACTAAAAGTGTAAAATATTTGAATGAAAAAATAATAATGGAAATTATAAATTATTTTCTAAATACTGAAATGATTTTTAAATCATTTAGACCACTTAATAGTAAATTTTATGCATTCTTAAAGGAAGTATATTTATTCATTTCTCAAATGAGATCTACCAAATTAAGAAACGTGTTCTCGCAAATTTGATGATATGATATTATGAAAAAAGAATTTTTTTTAATATAAATGACATATTTTATAAAGATTTATTATAATTATTCACCCCTCTACAAGATAATACAAAATATATGGGACCAAGAATGAATTTATAGGACTCTATAATAGAACACCTAATATAGTGCCAAGTATAACCGAGTGAATAATCAGGTAAAAATTTAATCTAACACATAGTTAAAGATTTAAAAAACTGATTCTAATAATTTAATATATCCATTCTATTGTTTAAGAAAATAATTCTATATTTTAAAATAAATTTGAGTAAGATTATATAATAAACTAAAAAATACAATTAAATTCAAAATAGAAAATATACCTATATAGGAAATAGCTTGACTGTATATAAAAATTCACATGAAAATATACTTCCTAGGGAAACATATAATATGAAATCCATGTTGTGGGGTACATTTTGTTTTGAGTCTAAGAGGAAAATCAATCCAAAGGCAAGTGGTCACTAGGAATTTTTCAGGGGCACCATTGGATGCTCATTGGTTGAGATGGTTAGAGGTCCTGCTCTTCACACCTTTTGAGGGAATTGTTTCCTACCATTGGACACTCTTATAGATTTATATAATAATCATGAATCCTTCCCAAATCCCACAGTATGACTGGTTACCCCGGTTTTGGTTCTTGTTAACTAACATGTATTAATGTGAACATCTATAGGGATCATAGGTTCATCATTTTTTTCATACTAATTAGTGTTTCTTAATATTAAGGTAATATAATTTAAATCTACATAGTTAGGTTCATTTAAAATGAATACCATACAGTTAATAATTAATTATTAGTGGTGTTGACATAGGGCCCATTCCAAGGGATTTATACATATCCCTGTGAAGGAAATTAAAACCAGTATAGTTCAGAGCCACATAACATGACACTTCATACAATTGATGGTCATATGAAAATGAAAAATCTATGTTTTTTAAGATCTTGTAATAATGAAAATTAAACTAAATATACCTATCAAATGTTAATATGGGAAATACACATGAGAAACACTTTTTGGTAGACCTCAAAATGAATATGTAAGAATTTGGATTAGTTATCTTGGCTAGTGGTACTACTACCCATAGATCATAATATAGTTTTATTGGGAATATAGCATAATAAGGGATATAAAGTGACTCCTGTAATGAATATATCCCTCCTGGTGGGAATAGTTTTATTATGAATATATCCCAATGAGGATATTTATTAGGGAATATGAACCTAGTTATAAGAACATCTGAGATCATGTGGAATATAAATCATCAATTAAGGATATAAGTGGATTAATGAGGAATATGTACCCATTAAGATAATAATGGAGGGTTGATGATATTGGGGGAAATTATTTGGGAGGATTCATATGTAACATACATAAAAGAAATCAAAACCCATATCATTTTAGGTGTATAGTTTAATGTTATGTGGTAACACAACAACATGTAGTGTAATGTCATATAGTAAGGATTATATCATACAGTTTTACATAATACTACTTGAATGATAGAAGAAGAGTTTAACGTTGCTTTTTTGGGTCCCACATGTTGTAAAAGATATTAAAATAGAGTATTTGTTGAGAAGTACAAAAATTATGATTACATTTATAGTTTATAATTTCTCATTGAGTTTATCAATACTATATAATTTCGGAGGATGTTAATATTTACTCCTATATTGAAGAACAAACTTATTTTGATCATCGATTGGAATCAAGAGAGATAATGAGAATATTGTTCTTATATATTTCTTATAATTTTAATAATTATTAGGTCCCTCATTAGTTAGGTAATTCATTGATGTAAATATACAATAGGTACCATCAATTAAGCAGGATATTTGGTAGGTATCTTAAATCAATTTTATGATTGATAAAAGTGGGCAGGGGGTGCTTTGACATTCCTTTTATCCAGATTATATATATATATATTAGATTTATAAAATTTCTTATCCTATAAAATTTAGGGTTTTTAACATGGTGATAGGAATCCATAAATTAAATTTGAGTTCTTCATGAAGTGATTATGGTGAAGATAAATGTTATATTTAATAAGATCATTAAAATATGGGTAATAAATACTTTAATTACAATCATATCACATATATGGGTAACTATATTAAATATAGGGGCTTCAAAAATCACCAACATTTCATAGTGGCCTTGATAAGAAGGTCTCATGAAGGAACGCTTTTTTGTAGGTTTCAAAAACAAACTCATTACTTGTATTCTTTAGAAATGGGCATGTGAAGATTCTTTTTTTCAACTACTTATTGAGATTATTTTGTGTCCTCCTTTGTGGTAGCATGATTACCTTATGATTAATTCATAATGGGTATCATTATTATAAAATCATATAAACTTTTCTAGGAATTCAATTCATTGATCTTTATTTTCTCTATTTATAGAAGGAATGGGTTATTTATTAGTGGTGTTGAGTATACCACTTTCCCAAAATAGGGATCCACATAGTGCCTCATTAAGTGGATTCTTGGTAGAGAGGGGTGATTTGTGAAGAACTATGTGATGGGATTATATTCCCCCCATCTGACTATAAAATGAATAAAATGATTCGTATGAGAACCAAAAATGATTCTTTCTCATCACAAATGATGATACTTCATAGTAGGCAGATATTTTCATGGATTTTCACCACAAATGACATCACTTAATGAGTTTTCATGGTTTTTCTGGTTGAATAAATAATTAAAGAAGGAATAATATCTTCATGGAGGCAGAAACTCCTTACTAAGAGCTTCAACAGCTTCAGGTAAGTATCTAGGTTGTATGTACAAATCAATACATTGTGAAATTTTGTCTTTGAATTTCATCGCATTGATCTCATATTTGATTATCAAAGTCATTCCCTATTTTTTCTCTATGAATTTATAAAATGAAGAGGCCAAAAAAATTTCTACCCATTGAATAATATTCAGTTTGAATTAAGAAAATGATTTCTTAAAGAAAAAAGTAGACTAAAAATTTTCCTCATAGTGTAATGGGATGAGATACCTTACCTTTATAATGGGTGGAAAACTGATTTATTTTTATATAGCATCTGGTGTGTTTTTTGATCATCTTATAGCTCAAATTCTTGACTTAATTCTACATATTTATCTTTATTCATGATTTACCTTCTTCACATACTAAAAATTGTTTTTATAGTGACACATCACAAAATAATATGGGTTCTTTATTTATGATATAATTATGTAAACTTTGAATCCCTATATAGAAATATGTGGCTAGCATAGCGATATAGGTTGTATAAAGTTCATGTAGTGTGTATAATAATTTTTTTGTTTTTGAAATTTCATAATTATTATATCCAATATAAACAAATTCTAAACATATCATAACTCTAATATAAAATGACTCCAGTGAAATTCCTTCATGTCACTAAGAAGAATGGGAATTCCATGATCAAGTGTTTTAAATCTAGATTTTGACAACATGTCCATTCAATATTTTTTTATTGGGTGGCTATATCTGGGAATATATAGTATTATACTTTCTTCTGATTTATGTATTATAATTGATAAAAAAATATCTCTATCCCCAGAGTGTGTCTTTGTAATGAGCCTATGATAAAGATAAATTTTAATCTGGATGCACCATAATCTAACATTTTATTGAAGGCTACATTCATCAAGGAGTGTCACTATGAAGAGTTAATCCTATGATACATTATCTTAACTTTGGATGAAGATATTTAGTAACTAGATCCATATAACCATAATTACAAATCAATATTAAAGAGGGACACATATGACGAGTAGTGGGGGTGGTCATCCAGGTGGGATCATTTCCATGGTCCTCATTTTGGATGGCCTGGGGTGGTAATACTAGATAAGGAAGAGCCTGTATGAGTTCATCCAAGTAAATCAAGCTATATTAATTTTCGATTATGTCTAAGTATCACAAGGTTTCTTTTATCACAATAGGAATAACCTCTTAAGCTTTCTTAGCTGAAATATTCTAGATATAAACATGTTCCACAGAGATAATTGGGTGGTCATCATCAATATTTAAGGAATCCACTAATATTGGGGGAGATTTATGATGGGTTACTCCAAATTCGTCCATATGAGATGATGCATAGAGTATTCCCTCACTTTTCAAAAATCATATATGAATAGAAAAAAATCACTTAGAAGATGATAATGTCCTACATTAACTCGATATCCATTTTCATTAATGTGATCAAGTTTTATTTATCCGAAATGGTCACGAGCAAAATAGGAGGAATACATTGAATTTATCAAATATAGAAAACCACAAAATGGTAGATTTTTATTAGATGATTCTAGAATAATGTAGCTTAAATGAGTTAGTCAAGGATGTTTCTCTTGGGAATTATTAGCTGGTATGACTAGAAAAATTTATTTTCATAATCTTATTGTGGAATTTTCATATAAGTTTGTGATTCTTATACTAGGGTAAGATTCATTACCTCTATAATGGTGGTTTTTATAGAAACTTAAAACCAATCAATCATGTGTTCTAGATTATGTTATCATTTTACCATCACATTGAAAATATCTATTGGGGAAGAAGGCTTCCTAAATTTTCCTTTGTTTTAGGTTCTATGAGGTTTTATAGTCACTAAATAGGGGAGTTATGAATTCATAAACAATAATTCAATCCTAGAGGACTGATTTAGGAAATATTATTAGTGTATGGGTTTGAAAATATACTATTATTCTATAATAATTATATAAACAAATTAATCAATATGACCACTTTTTCTAAATGACCTACAGACCAATGACTTGAACTATGATAGATAATACATATATAACTAACACATCTTGAGGGATCCTTATATCCTAGAGGGAAGCTGTCTCAGTCACCAAGATTTTTGGGAAATAAATTTTCAGTGCTATTCACCATATATATTTAATGCTCCTCCAATTAGATACAAAAACAGAAAAATCTGATGCTTTCATGAAAACTTCCTCTTATATTCATGTGAGAGTAGATTTACATATGGGTTGAACTTTAAGAAAATGATACCATGTATAGACAATAAATGAACTACAATGGATATTGGAATCACTCTTATTTCATTTGAAATTTGGCTAAATTGGGGACCTTAATTGAGGGTCCAACAATAGAAGAGAAGGAGGTGAAATCCTTATTAATAGACACAATGAAACCACATAAGAAACATTCTCAATATTAACCATTGATATTTGACATTATGAGGGAAAATTAAGGTATCTTGATCCCACACCCTCAAAAAGTGGTGTACTTACTATTTTAATTGTCCCTATCATGGTGGAAATTTTGAACGCCTTGAGGGAGTTGGGGTAACTAGAGATAGAGACTATATACTGATAAATCTTGGAAGATACTTCAAGTATAGGACATTAACCTGATGGTTTTTCTTTGAATATATTATCTCATTCAAGTCAATTTTTAAGAGAAGACTAAATAATTTGGATATTATTTCAATGAAAATGGCACATTAATCCATTATTTCAGAGTAATTATTTATGATATGGATCAAGTTCTAGATATATTAACAATAATTGTAGAAATTCTTAATGATGAGAGTGAAATAATTATCTAGTAAGAGGAGAAACAAAATTCTATTATGATTATTTTTCAGCATTAATGTTATTATTACATTTTTTCATTATTTTATAGGGGTGGAGGTGAGTGATCTCTAGTTTAATCCCTATAATACACCCGATAAAGAATGAAACATAGTGTAGTTACCCCTTCTAGAGGAAGTTTTAAAGAAGGTGGATCTTCTAAAATAGTATATCATATTTAGGTGGAAAATTCTAACCCTAAGGGGGTGTTTCATTCTCATCCCAAAGAAACCCAAGTAAAAAAATTAATTAAATATTAAATTAATTTCATGACTTAAATAACACATATCATAAATAGTTTCTCAATCCTTGGACATATGGATTGAGTGTCTTGCATATTAGATACATAAACATATTATTTTATAACTATTGAAAACATTTATACATAATAACTCTCCTCTATACCCTTTTCTATAAATAATTAATGATATAATATTATTCCAAACCTTGGGAGTGGAATCATAAAAAAAGGGTGGGATCAGAAGATTAATATTAGAAAAACATAACATGACTTGAGGGAGAACAACATGAATACATAAATATCAAAATAATATATCAAAATACCTTATACGATAACCAAAAAACATTTCAGAGTAATATAAGATCATATAAATGTCGTTATAGAAATATAAAATGTTTAAAATCGATCAAAACATATCTCAATAATCATATAGCATGTGAACATGAAATAAAGTACAAAATAAATTAAATTTTTGTAATCATGAAAATAAGAAAATTTCATGTAAATGAAATACATTTTGAAACCTTTTCATTACTTTATAAACAACTTGATGATTTATAATAACCATAAGAATATGAAAAAAAAACTTTTATTAAACCCATTAATCCCACACCTATGTGAAAAAACTAAATTTTTACATGCTTAAAATTTTGAGAAAACTCATCATGCCAAAGCATATGTAAACCAACTCATTATTTTTATGACTGACTTATTCATTTAATATAATATTAAATCAATACATTTTATAAAGAACCCATGAAAATAAAATGGTTTTTAAAAAAAATAAAAATGGTATAAGATAACATCTGCAATAAAATCATTTGATCATAAAAACATGGTAACCAAAAATAATCAAAAAATAAATGAAAATATATGGAAATAATGAATAATTACCCCCATATAATAGATCATTTGGAGATAATTAAAACAAAATAATGAATTTGTTTTTTTAAAAAAATTTCTTTCATCTTTGTAAATTCCATAGTTTGGATTCAATTTTCAAAAATTCTACTTGTAAAAAAATAAGGAAAAAATATTTCAAAGAAATAAATTTCTATTAAAAAAATTCCCCTAAAAATAAATATTTCCCATAATTTAAAATGTAAAATTTACTTAATATAGGCTATTAAAAGTCAAAAAATAAGTATGTTAATTAATCTAAGAAGTTTCAGGTACCAAGTCCCTTACCAATACCCCTGATTTCCATGGAAATGATTTACTGTTATATATCATAAAGGTAATATATTCAATAACTATTTCAAAAATAAAATTCATATAAATTTAAATTTATTCTATTTATAAAAAAATCACTTTATTTATTAGATTTTTTTAATTCACTTTTCAATATCATGTATTGATAATCATTACAATTATGAACTAAATTTGTAAAACTACTATCAATCATCCCTTTATCCCGAAAATAAACATTTAAAAACCATTTATGTTACTTTAATTAATTATTTAAAAATAAAATTAATGTTATATTTCTATTACATGGGATTTTTAGTAGCACTTCATGGAGATGAAAATGGTGATAAGAAAGTTATAGGTTATTTAACAAAATCAAATAATTACTTTATAACGATCATTACTTTTTTGTTATCTATAATGTTCCATATTAATAATATATATTACTTATATATATCATACTTAATCATAAAATATAAACTAAAACCATCCATGATAGTGTTCATGAAAATATGAATACATCAGTCTATGGAGGTAGTGCTCCACACATATCCATGGGTAATGATTTTATTTTCATAGAACAAGGGAAAGGATACATATTTTTAGTAATTTAAGAATCTATACTATTTCATAAATACCATAAATTTATATTAAATTCCATATTATTACTAACATTGTATAGAGGTCATGGAAATTGAAACATGTTGTGTCATTGATGTGACAGTCCACGCAACACATGGTTCATCTATTTGTTTTTTATTAATCAAAATGGGGAGAGAGGTTAATACTTGTACAGTTGTTAAAAGAACATGCAGGTATAATAATTATACATATTTTATCATTATAATATGGTGAAATGAAATTTTTATAATAATAAAAGAAATTAAATAAATAGAGAAGTGGTAGGATAGGTTAGTAATCTATTCCAAACTATATGGATTATCTCCTTTGAGAATGGGGTTAAACTTTTAATGGATTGTATTTTTGGTAGACCAAAACCTAATTAATGTGTATAGGATTGTTTATTATAGGTTTGGAAAGTTTTTTTTATATTAATGGGTTTTTTAGGGAGTGTGGGGATAAGAGTTCCCCATTTATAAGTTACAAGGGGTGACATTTTCTGTAAATAGCCAAATATTTTCAATAATGGAATGTCTCTTTAATGGAACATAGCTCCATAATTTTTACATAATGAAGTATATATTATATGATTTTTATGAACACCTAATAACTCAATTAAAATAATTTTTCTAATATGTTTTTTCATTTACCTCTAAGGTTACACATTTTTATAATTTTTTTCCCTATGATAACTAGTTTTTTCTAAGGTAATATATCCTTTTTGCCTAAAAATAAAGTGGTTCTTGTTATAATATTAGAAACCAATTATTAAAAATTAAAAAATAATTTTTTTTCATTTTTTTAAATTGAAAAATTAATTTTAAATTTTTAAATGTATAGTGTATTAAAAACACTTTTTTAAAAAATATAACTTTTGTTATAAAATGAGAAATATGGGATTGTAGGTTAATGAATTTTGGTATATTAGAAATTCATTTTCCTATAAATTTATAGTTAATATAGTATTAATCCTTTACATATATAATAATTTATTATACATTAAAATATGTAATTGTTTAAAAAATTATATTAATTTCGTAGATGAATTGATTTTATCCACATTTAAGAACAATTTTTTATTGTTTTTCCTTCTTTATAAATATAATATATAAATATAAATTTACATATATTTTATAATTATTTTACCACTTTTTATACCTAATAATTCTATATAATATACACTATTATATATATGTTTGGTTTTTTGTTGCATGTGGTGAATGCTATGAGAAGATAATTTTAATTTAAGTCGAAAAAACCCAGATAATCACATTCTACCCAAGATAAATGAATTTTACCCTAGAAATTTTATTATGTGGAAGTAATAAACTGAAGGTGATTTTCTCTCATAATATCCTTATATTACCATATATACTCTTTAAATTTATGATTTTTTATATATAACTTTGACTAGATGGGTGAATTTTTTTCTTTGAATCATGCCTCTTTGATCCTATATTTCCATAGGATATTCTTCATATAAAAGGTCATGTTCTAGTTGAATATCTTATGAGATTAGTATATATTATGTATCTAGTATATAATTTCTCAAAATTGATATTTTTAACACATCGTTCACTTTTTATATGAGTGGAGGAAGTTTTATATTATATTATTTTACCCTAAAACAATAAGAAATCTTGATTAGATGGATGTATCTAGAGCCAAACATCCCTTTCTCCCTAAATATCATAACCTAATTCCATGGAGATATTAAAAAGAACACTTTTTCACTAACATAAAATTCTTGATCACTTTTATGATTATCTTCACAACTCCATTTTTGGAATTGTTCTTTTTTCACATTCCCCTAAATGGTTTGATCCTTCTCCATTATTTCTTACACAAATTTTGGACCAATCATTTTTGACTATCCTACATCAACACAACATGCTAGAGTCCTAAATATCTTCTTGTACAGAGCCTCATATGGTTCAAACTGATTATAATAACATAAATTGTGGTTGTATGAGAACTACAATAGGGTGTGTTATTCATAAAATCTTTTTAAATACATTGAAAAAGTTATAATCATATCCTCTAGTGTTTTAATTTTCATCTGATACTGGCCATATGTATGAGGATGGTAACTAGTGCTAAATATTAGTTATGTCTCCAATTCTTTCTAAATACATCTCTAGAATATCAACTTAAACCTAATATCTCATTCATGTACAATATATATTGGTACTCCATGTATCCTAAAAACTTATCTTAAATATATCATGGAATGTTATTTAGGGGAGAAATATTCACTGATAGAAATAAAATATGAAAATTTCATATAGGGATTGATTATGACCCGAATAGCATCATGGAGTTTAGACATTTTTTGGATTTCTTTAATGAAGTCCTTTGTGATTTTTCCATTCAAATATTGGTATGGGTAATGGTTGAAATGTGGCCTTATAATTTTTTTCATTCTACCTTAACATTATGGCATAACAACATCATGATACTTTATCTATATGTTCACTCTTAATTTTGTCCCACTGTGAGTTTGTTAGATAAATATACATCTTCATACTTCATAGATGTATAGATAAGTATAATTTATTTGCATCATCTGAATATTCAATAATTAGTTCTAGTTTGTATGGGACACATATCTGATTTCTAAACCTTATAACTCCATATTTCTCAATGATTAACTTCAAAATATTCACTACATTTTTTATAGATAAACATCAAATTTTTAGGATTATTTTATCTTTACAAGAATGGAAGTTTAAGAAGTCAGTTGGTTAAGATATTATTATCTTCTCCCATTATTACATCAAGATTCATCCTCTGTAATACCATGAGTTTTGGGACTTTTAAATCCTTATCTTGGAAAAATTATCATGGCCATTAATGATCAAAGCATTAGCCACCTTATTTTACATCCCCATTTGGTAATTTATTAAGCAGTCATGATATATTATCAATTATGGCAATCTAATTTGGGGAATATTAAATTCCATATATTTGAATATATATATACAAAAATATCTTCTGATCAGTATATTTATCACACATTTATCTAAAGTTAAAATTACTCAAAATAATTAATGAAAATATTACAGATTCCGACTCTAAATCATTCATTTAGTAATTTTTATCTGAGTTTTAATTGGAATGATTTATACTCAATTACATTTTCATTATATATTTGGGTTAAAACCAAACCCATTATTCAAGAAAAATTTTATATTAAAAAACCTTCCCCACTATAGGGTAAAATCAGTATATAAGTGGGGGAAAACCTCTTTTTATCCTTTAAAAAGTATTCACATTCCTTTTTCTAAAGGAATGTTAACCCTTGAATGTTAACTCTGTTAGTGCATTTGGTGGCCTTGAGAAATTTATTATGATATGTCTATGATATCCTATTAACCCAAGAAAACTATGGATCTCAGTTACAATAGTTGGCCCAACCCATTTCTCAATAACATCAGACTTTTAAGGGTCTACTGATATTACAATTATTTTTATTACTTAAACCATAAATGATACCTTCTACAAACAGAAATCACACATACTAAATTTCTCTTATAGTTTCTCCTTTATCAATGTATTTAAACTAATCTAAAAATGTTCTTCATAATCTTAATTTATCTTTGAATATATAATAATATCATCTATAAAGACAACCAAATTTTTATCAAGGTAGTATGTAAATATTTTATTAATTATATCTATGAATACATGGGGGAATTATACATTTAATGGGAATCACTATAAATTCATAGTTTTTATACCTCATACATAAGGTTATCTTCCAATTATCCTCCCTTTTATTGCTTAACTGATTATATCAGAATTGTAGATCAATCAGTTAGATGTACTAATCTCTTCTAAGTTGATAAAAAAGATCATAAATGTGGGGTAGAACATTATAGTTCTTGATCATGAATTTATTTGGATCATGATAATCAATGAGAAAAATGCATTGATTCATCCTTATTTATATTTTAGAGAAATTGTATACCCCATGGTGAATCACTGGGGTATATAAAAACATTTAAAAAAATTATTGTATTTAATTAATTAAATCTTTTAATTCAACATGATTTATCTTATATAGGGTCATTGAGATATAAATGGATCTAGGTATGAGTTATATTGAAAAATAAAAATCATTATATGGGGATGACCATGCCTTTCACTAGAAAATATGTCAGTATATTCCCATACAATAGGTATTTCATCAATTTTGACCTCCTCCTAGTTATTTGAGACATAAATCCCTCTTCATTCATAACCCACACTATAGAACTTACTCAAACAGATTTTTTATAATCATACATGCATTTATAGATGATAATAGGATGATTTGGGATAAAGAAAAGTGGTCCTTCTTTATTCTAACAATTGATATTTCTTTTCATAAAGGAATACCAATCCATACCGAATATTACTGAAAATTCAACCAAATGAAGAATAATTAGATCTATAGAAAGTACCCTCCCAAAAATTTCATTCATAGAATATATATAAATCGTATATATTATCATTGTGACAACATGGGTTTCCATCTATAGTTAGATATTCATTATGTTTGGTCATGATTCTACAATCTTAGAAAATTAGTGTAATATAAAAGAATTCAATGATATAAAATAAACTAAAGTATTATCATATCTAGAAAAGTCATAAGGTGTACCTCTCATTACTTCATTATCATGATCTTATATAAAGATAGTGATCATGAATTCCTCTCCATGTTCCCTCAGTTTGGAATATTTTTAGGGATTATTTTCTTCATTATCATGAGGATTGAGGAATTTATTTTCATAATGTCCAAACTAATTATATGTGAATAATTATAGTATGTGTGGATCAATAGGTGGGACCTTATTATCTTAAGTTGTATTATGTATCCTCTTAGACTTAGTTTTATAGATTTTTTCATGGTGTGTTTCATCAACACACTTAAAATAATTCCATGATCCCTTGTGATAATTACATGGGTTCTTCCTCCAACATTTATTTCATGTAGAAACTTAGAATACATTCTCATCATGGGTCTTATCATCTGAGATTCAATGATACTCCAATTTCCTTTTATTTTCCCTTGATTTTTGGGAGGCTCTATCATCCATATCTTCAAAAAAAAGAAAATTTAACAATATCTTCATAGAAACTAAATTCTCTTTTTGAGAACACCCTATGAAGAGTAGGAATTAATCAAGTAAATAATTGATAAATTTTTTACTCAGTGTCAAAGAAGAAACCAGATGGGTAACTCATGTTTCATATAAATTTTCATCAAATGATCCAATATATTCATCCTATTTTTTCTTAAATTTCATAAATTATAGCATCAATTTTTTTCAAAGATTTTGAGGAAAAATACATAATAAAAAATATCTTATTGATATATTCCCATTTAATATATTCTCTAACAAATATTTATATGTTATTATTAATGAGACTCTATTAGTAGTCAACAATACTTTCTAAAATATGTATTACCAAAATGACCTTCTCATGGTCTAAGTACTAGGAAAAATAAAATATAATTTCCATTTAATTGACCCATTACTCGACAACCAGTGGTTCTTAAAACCTTATAAATGAGAGTGGTAATTGTATCATAAATTACTTGATAACACGCTGATATATACCTGCAGTGTTCAAGTGATTAAAATGATTTGGTTATTTTCATAGATCTTGAATCATTTGTCTGAAAATTACTATGAGGTTTTCCATTCTAGTCATAGTATTCTTAGGTTTCTAATTGGAAAAATATATAAATTTTTTATTACACCATTTGATAACATGATTTTCTAAAGGAAAATTGGGAATGAGTATAGTTAAATTAATAAATCTCCATTAAAGGAAACTATATAATAAGAAATAAAATTTCAAAAATTTTATAATATGTTTGCCTATGAATATTGAGGATTCAATCAAGGTGTTCCATATTCATATTTCTAGCTAAACTTGTTATATATATTCAAATCATATTAAATGGTTTATAAAGATAATTTTCTTGACCAAATCATTTTCCAAGTAGTTTCTAACGAGGTGTGCAGTTAGGCCTCTTTGTCTTCCACCAGGTGATGATTGAGTTAATACACAATTTTCCTATTTTAGTGTTGTTACTCCTAGGTACATATATGTCAGATCCTAAATCAGCTTTTAGTATCTATATAATAATGTAATTTCTAGGATAACCCCTAAATATCTCCTTTTATAAAATCCATGAACCCTCACTCCCAGATCTGGTGCTAAAAAACATGATCGTTAATTTTCTGTATTTGAAACAAAAATGTATCACCCAATTTTAGTCATACAAAACATAAGACTTCATTGGAAAATATTTGAACAATTAAATACCCAAGTAAATTTATGTTTTATTATTTCATATAATTTTTAAAAACTATTACATATCAATACACATTTCGTGAAGTGGGTTTTTTCTTCCACTATACTGATATTTTCTTATTCCCCCTTAAATCATCAAAATCTTCCATAAAATTTTTCACATATTAATTTCTTATTGAAATAACTAATTCAAAAAAATTAATAATATGGTTAAATTAAACATAATAAGAGTGTGATTAAATGATTAATAAGGATAAAAATAATTATTAAGAACTAAATATTATTAGTGAGTATAATATGAGCATAAGATTTTGATGAAATAATAAAATTTGTATGAGCTTAACATAAGAGAATTCAAAACCATCAAAGCATGGATCATTAAACTTGTTACATGGAATTACGATTTAACAAAGAAAATATTCATAAGAAAAAAAATCATGATCCATTTTACTTCAACCTTGATCAAAGGAACCATTAAAAACTCATAGAACACATAGATAAAATGAGTAGGTATCATAGAACATTATCTCCATCTCTTATTTTAGGAATAAATGGAGCATAGTAAAATAAATTAGAGAAACCTCCTCAGTTAACTCCCTTATTATTTACATTAATTTAAAATTAAATTATCTGATAAATTAGAGAGAGATATCAGACTCACCCATCATATAAGATATATTAAGAAAACCTAGTGTATAAGATACATGTGGTTGACCAGTCATCCTAATATATATCAAGATAAACCATCATCATCAATTATTTCCATTTAACATGCATGAATTTCACACATGGAATCTTTCATTTTCATTATCAATCATTGAAATATAGCTTTAACTCCTTTATAACATTATTACCTATAGAGAAGAAACATGTTTCACAAGATTATCCTTAGAACAATAATCATAATACAACTAAAGAAATTATATTGATTGTATCATAATATTATATTCCTAGTGAATTAGATGAATCATTAAATAATTTTAATATAGATGAAAATATCATAATAAAAAAATTAAAAAAATTCTTTGAAAATAGAATAAGATACCATTCTCTTTTTTTTATATTTTATAAAAAATATCGAATATAAGGAATAATATTTTTTCTAAAAAACTATTGGATCTTATTAAGTAAGAATCATAGAAAATAGTAGTCATAAATATAAAAAAATCTATCCATGTAATAAATTTTATAAAAAAAATCCATATAAACTTTTTTAAAGAGAGTCAGAAGTGACCCAGGTAGAAAATGTTAATAAATTAATTTTTAAACCTTTTATAATAAGGTCATTTTCCCAAAAAATAAATTTCTGAGATCATTTATTTTTATAAAAATAACATTATTGAGATAATATAATAAAAATTTAAAAAAATTGTTAAATGACATTTAAAAACAATAAAAGAATTGGGAAAATCCCCTTAAAGTATATTAAAACCATTAAATTATTGAAATAAAGAGCATAATACATAAAATATAATTCAATAAGTATTAAAATACTCTTGATATTATTGGTAAAGAGTAAATTTATGAAATGTATAAATTACTATAGGTGAATCAATCCAAACATGTCTCAAATAAGGATGTTTTAAATGATAAAATATTTAAAATCATGTAATACTTTAATCCAAAATTCATTGAATAAAGTAGCATAACCTGGTTTTTTAAAACACACAATTTTTATGACTGAATATGTTAAAACAAATTTATTAATTAATAATTATACCATGTAAAATAAATCATTATACATAACATGAATTATGTCTCAAATAATTGAAATTGAGGCCAATAAAACCATTGAAAATTTTATAACATTTTAATCAATATCTTGAGAAAGAGAGTACTTTAAAATAACATTAAATATTCAGATAATGAAGTAATTCATGACATAATATGTCAATTTTATGTTAATAAACTTAGAAAAGGATGTAGGTGAATATTAAAATACCATAAAAAATCAGAAGTCCTTTTATACAAAATCTTATCACAACATAGTCAACGACAATGAATACAATTTGAGTTAAGAGGCCCCATATTCGAAGTCCTTAAATGCATTGTACATCTATTAATTTATTTTATAATAATTTCATAAAAATAATTTCATTATTTAATAATATATTATAGGTTTATTACATTATTATTAAACCATTTATTTCATTTATTATGAATAAATATTTAATAACCTAATTGGTTAAGTCCACATTGGGTTTTGGGGAGGTTTAGATCATAATAGAAAATTGAATTTGGAAGGATAAACATTGTAAAATGGGTAATTTTTCAATATATCTAAAATAATAATTAGGAAATAATAATAATTTATATAAATTAAATACAATTTAAGAATCACCCAAGAAAGAAATACTTGAAAAATGAATCGTAGTGCTTTGTTGATATGGTAATCCATACATACGCCCGAACTAAATTAGCATTTTTAATGGGTGGAAGAGTAAGTTAATAGATGATATATTATCTTTACAGAATAATAATTATATAATAAATATCATATATAATTATCAAATCCATCATAGTTACTATCCTTCCTTTTTTGTGGTAAAAAATCATATATATTGCTTCGTGGAAATGTTAGCCCACACATACGCACAAAAAATTATTTCTTTTATCATATGATAGAAAAGGATATTATTAAGGTTATACCATTAAAATAATATCATATCATTATATAGTAGGCATTTATGTCATTATACTATAATTTATATGATAGAATTGAATGAGTTAAAAGAAGAAGTAAAATGGAAGGGATCGGTTAAAATGGTTTCCTACTCATTGACATACCTCAAATAGATTTATTCTTAAGGTCCTTAGGTGTTGTATTTTGTAAATAAAAGAACCTTTTGATAATGGATAACTATTATTAGAAGATTTTTTGGAATGGTTTTACTGATATAAGTGGTTGAAGGTCGTCTTAATAATATTGGAGAGTTGGTGTCCTTTTATAGTGAATGAAAAGAAACACTCAACAATACCTAAATAAATTAAATTTAATAAATTTCGTTTTATTTTAAATTAGAAAAATATTTCATAAAATTAAATTTTTTTTATTTTAAGGTATAAATACATTCATTTAATATATTTTTTATATTCTTTTGTGGAATTTTAAACTGTATCTTTGGTTTTATCCCCTTCATTAACAAATTTTATCCCTAACTGCAGTGACAATGAATTGAGTATTAAAATATATAAATTTTAATTTTAGTTAAAAAATTGATCAGAAATGGAAAATGGAGGAAATTTTAGACCATATCACATCCCCATTTACCTATTTCAATATTTGTATGATTTTTTAGTCGTTTAATAATATATTATTTATCATAAAGTACCACTAAAGTCGTTCTAATAACTATTCAGATTTATTAACTTTGAAGAAAATAAGAAAGGAATGGAATTAAAATATAAAATTTTTAACCTCAAATTATACATTTTTATTAACTATAAAAAATTTTTTATGCCATATTTAACCCAATTTTATTGCTTTTAATGCCTTTAAAATTATTTACTTTGATCTTTCTACTACTTGAACATGAATCATGTCTATATTGTGTAATAATTAAACGTAATTACATCAAAAATAAAAATTAAAAAAAATTGACATCATTAAAAAAATTATTTTAAAAATAAACTTTTATATTCATTAATAAATTTTTATTATCATTATTTCACGTAATATGGGAAATTAAAACAAATAGTGTGATTTTTTTGAAATTTTCCTTCATTTAAAAAAATATAAAGGTTGTTTTCAAAGAAAAAAAATATAAGAAAGAAATATTTTAGAATATATTAAGTAGTATGAACCAGACTCTTTTAATTGAAATTATTTAGGTTTTATTTAGATTCTTTTGGCCTTATCAAATTATTTTTTTACCTAAATAACATGATTTACCATTATTGAGGTGACTCATATACACCATAGTCACTAATAATTATAACCAAAAATAATTTAAAAATATTTTACAATTTTGAAACACGTGATTCCAAAATATTGAATCTATTTTTAAATATTCAATTTCTATTAGTGGTAAAAATAAATTTTAATATAAATTCATAAAACACAATGGAAAACCGTTTTTAGAAAAAAAAAGTATTTTAAACCAAAAAATGAACTAATACCAAAAGCATGTATAATAATGATTAAAATTTAATTAATTAGATTATATGTAGTTAAAGTATAATTATTTTATAAAATATGAAAATAAAAACATAATATGAATTTTCAACTAAATTAAATGTATGTTTTAAAAAAATTAATATTTTTCAATAGTCATTAAAAATGAATATTTTAAGAATAATCCAAAATTGTCACTATAAGATAATTTTAATATTATGATTTTAAAAATGATTTAGTTTTTGTAAAATAAAATTTATAAAATTATCAAGAATTTATTATAATATTTTATCACAAAAAATAACTAAACTCATTTTTGAGGAAAAATTATTTTTGAAGCAAAAATGACTACTACAAATTGAATGCTTATTTCCTAAGATTAAAAAAATATTTATACTTACTTGGTCCATTATATGTACATAAATTATAATTTTATTACTTATATTAATAATTTCATATTAAACAACTATGTTATAATGATCATATTTAAAGTAATAGAATTTAATTTTTTTTTAGGTTCAGTTGTCATTCTCTTGTACGCTATCAAAACAAGTCTTCCTTTAAAATCTCAAGGTATTAAAATATCCATCACATTAATAAATTGATTCATGAAAATTTAAGCTTTATCTCGATAATAAAGGGTTTATCATTTGGAAATACCTTTTTTGAAAACACGCATCAAAAAAAGGTTAATAAAACTTCCTTTTGAATAGAGGTAAAGGTAAATAATAACGTGATCTAGAGAAACAAGTAGGTGGGTTCCCAAATAAGATAACATTAGTGGGAAGTGAATATGTATACATGAAGGATAAAATTAATTTCCAAATGATGGAAAGTGATAGAAAATGTGGTCAGGTAGGAGTTAATAACCAGAAAATCATAAATCAATAATGGATTAAGAGGACCACCAAGTCATCATAGATGAAGGTAATATTATAACATTTTAATTTCAAGATAATTTTTATAGTGTTTAAGAATTACTATTCAATCTATATGTTTATCATAAGGAAATATATTTACATGGTTTTCTTCAAATCCATAAATGAAAATGCATACTTGTTTCATTTTTTTTCTACTGTTAACTCATCATTTTACCCAAATGATGATTATGGATGTTTAATTCTGAATAAACTATAATAAACTCGTCATCGACCTTGTCACAACCCATCCCCTGGGGCCCGTGTCGTGACTACCCTAAGCCTGCCTTCCAGAGGCCAGGGGCTGGAGACTAGCTTTGGAAAGGCATATCCCTATAACGAGAAGTAATTACCTTTAAACCTATACAAACACACAGACTAGAACGCAAAAAGAAGAAACCATTAAGTAATTGTTGCAGTAAAAGAGTGCTCAAAGTAAGGGGCTTGAATAAAAGCCCAACTAGAAAAGTATAAGTACAACTAAAAAGTACAATACAACTGAAAAAAAAAGAAATAGCTCATGGGTTTTCCTCTGAGGAACCTACTTTAAGGGTAGGTATAAATTGTCTCCTCAGCACTCCACATCTGCATGTATCCTCTATGTACCGATTGGTCCTGGATTCCTCAAACCTCAGCCCAGTTGTTCATCGTCTGCACAAGACACACCAATGTGCGGGTGAAGCCTGTGCAGTGGTGAGTATAACGATACCCAGTAGGGACCTTGAGACCCCTGAAGGTCTCTCAAAATTTCACAAAGTAAAACAACAAAGAATGGTCTCAATCACAAAGCATGAAGAAATAGACATAGCTAAAAAAGAGTCTCAGTTCAAACCAAGTTTTCAGTGAAGAAGAGAAGTACAGATGATTAGTCGCAAACCTAGATCATCTTATTCTATCAAGAGGCACTGCTTCTGACCATACAGAGTCTGACCCACTCAGGATCGATAGGTACTAACCCCTAAAATTATCCACATAGGATCCGACCTGCCTAGAGTCGATAGGTAACTAGCCCCTGCTGACCCACACAGGATCTGACCCACACATGATCAATATGCACGGACCCACACAGGATCGTTGAGCGCAAACCCACACTGGATCGGTATGCGCTGACCCACACAAGATCACTACACGCTAACCCACATAGGATTGGTATGCGCTGACCCACATAGGATCGTTGAGCACTAACCTCCGTATGATCTGTCTCTGACCTCCGCCTCACTGCCAACCACTGGATTCCTCGCACCTGGTGCGCTCGAGTTCTGTAGAATATTCCCTCGAGATATCGGTCATAACTTGACCTATACTAAGATCTGAAAAGGATTAACCCAAATAACCTCCATGTATTAAGGGTTCCAATGCGACAGACGGTACGTCAATCAGACGCCCAGTCTGTGAGTTATAAGCATTTTAGTTCTGGGGGCCTAGTTGGATTCGGGTTCGATCCAACCCAGCTATACTCCAACTATCTCCAAAACTCAAGAGGATTTTACCAAAAGGACCATCTCAATTCAAGGATCTCAATGCTGCATATAGTTCCTCAAACGGATGTCTAGTTCTCAAGAAATGTCCCTTTAAGTGTTTCTAGGCTCGGTTGTCCTGGGTCCGGTCCGACCCGGTCTGGGCTGGGTCGGCCCGACCCAGTCTGAGCTGGGTCGGTCCGAGCTAGTCTGGACTAGGCCGTGGCAGGCTCACCCCGCTAGGCTGAGGTCTGGCCCGGCCCACAGGGGGGGTGCCCAGTAAAGGCGGCCCAGCCCACAAAGGGTGTCCCGCAAAGGGCGGCCCATAGGGGAGGCCCGACCCACAAAAAGGGTGGCCCGCAAAGGGTACCCTGCAAGGGGGGGCATCTCAGCTCGTATATGGTGGCCCGCAAAGGCAGTCCCGACTCGTATAGGGTGGCCTGCAAAGGGAGGCCTGCAAAAGGGCAGCCCGCAAAGGGCCGCCCACAAAGGGGCACCCCGTAAGGGGGAAGCTCGGTCATGTGAGGTGTGACCTGTTTTGAGGTAGAGCATGACCTACTGGCAGTGTGGTCCTCTAGCAGGCGCCCTAGTCATGTGGGGCATGACCCGCAATGGGGTGTCCCGGCTGCGGTCCGCCTGAGTTGAAAAGGGGGGAAACATTCCCCCTACTATCTCGAACGGCCCAGAGGCCATTCAGTTTTCTGAAACGGGGGTGCCGCCCAGTCGCTGCAAAACCCACGTGGTGGGTTCCTCCTCCATCGTGGCTTTAGTCGTGGCTTCTTCTTTCCAGTGGTACGCTGGTTACTCCACCTCTCCAACTCACAAATGGTGTGTTGGTCGTGCCACCCCTCCTTCTGTGATTGGCCGAAGCATCGGTCGCATCCTCCAATCACAGCAGTTGTCGAGCCGTGGCCCCTTTCTCACTGGCAGCACGCGATGGAACCCAGCACCTCCTCCATGACTGGCTAGTGCCAGCCGTTCCGATGACCTTTGCAGCTTTTTTCCATGGCCTCCTCTTGCAGCGTGCATTGGTTCATGCCTTCTTCATAGTCATCTGGTGTCACCGCGCTGGTGGTATTCCATGGAGAATGCAAGGGTGTAACAAGATAGCAGAGGGTTTGGTTCGGGTTTATTAGGTTCATGCCCTCTTTGTAAGCTCATAAACAAGAGGGAAGATAAAAAATGGGTTCTATTAAAATTCACTTGAATTTAAAACAAGAATTAAACCCCTACCTCAAGAACAATGGTGAGTGCGTGTTTGTGGAAGCGGGTTGGTGTTCACCTTCCTCTGCAACTAGCTTCCAATGACGCTACTCATACATCTATTTTCGGTTCTTGGTTCAATGTCGCTCGTCACCACCCGCTGGAACCAGCTCCATCCTCCAAGGTTTTGGAATCTCAGCACTTGGTTAGCACTTCGTTGCTTGGTGAAGCAGTGCCGATACCCCTCCCCAAACTCCATATAAATAGAAGAGGGGAAGGTTAAGTAATGACGTTGGAAATAAATGGTGGTTCATTAATTAGGAAGCTTCCTAATTCCCCAATATTGTTGTTACTTAGATTGAAGGTTCAATCCATTTAATGGATTGAAACATTGATGTCCCCACACTCTTCTTTTCCGTTGGAGGATAATAATGAAAATAAAATAAAAAAATTATTTTATTTCATTTCTATTAAAAAGCCACAAAAATTAACTTTTTCTCCAGACCTACTGTGGTCAAAGAAAAATTCCCTTAAGCGAATCTCGGCGCTGCGGATTCAACGGTACCCTCTAATTTTTAATCCGAGCACCGGTTCAAAAGTTAGGAAACTTTTCTCACGTGTTTACTGAACATACCCAAAAAAACAGTTCAAAAAAAATTAACAGTCTCCCTTGACTCACACCGGTCAAGGTTAGGCTCCACCTAAGGAGAACACGCCCTCATGAGCTCAACGGTACTCTCATATTTTCAATCTGAGTTACCATTTATAAGTTATTTATTTTACAATAAAATAATTTTCACTTAATTATTTTATTTACATGCAAAAACTAACTTTCTCTGGTGGCTCATGTCGGAAAATTTTAGTATCTTTCTAATTAGAGAATACCCTCAAGAGCTCAACGGTGGTCTCAGATTTTTAATCCGAGTCACTATTCGTGAGTTATAAGCATTTCAAAAATAAAATAACTTAATTTAATTATTTTATTCATGGTTATGCCATTTTTGGGTTTTATCACAGGAGGCGTGAACCGACTAAACTTAATTCGTGCCTAAGGTAAAACCTCCATGATGAACGCAACGGTGCCCTCAAAATTCTAATCCAGGAAGCCGTTTAAGATTTATTCCACTTTTTCATGAAAACTTCTTACGCGTGCTAATTAAAGCTTAACAAAACTTTGACGGATAATTCTAGGCACTCCGAGCCTCGGAATCACGCACTGTTAGATTTTGCAGTCTCTAAATAATTCCACATAATTAAAAAAAAATTATACGGAAATTTTGGGACATTTCACTCTCACCGCCTTATGGCCTTATGTCCCCAAAATTCAAAACAAAGGAAAATAAAACAAATGAAGGTACTGAGCATGAATCTGAGCCTCCCACTCCCATGTGCTCTCCTGGAGGTCCCCGTGCAGCCATTGAACTCGCACTAGAAGGATCGACAATCCACAAAGGAATCACTCATGTCGATCCTCTATCTCCACCGGGAACTCTGTAAAAGTCACCTCATCATCAAAGTTCAACAAGCCCTAGTCAATAACGTGTGATGGATCATGCATGCATATCCTCAGCGGTGACACATGGAAAACATTATGCACCTAGTGTAGCTGTGGGGAAAGAGATAGATGGTACACCACCTTGCCCACTCTGTTGAGAATCTAGAAAGGTCTGATGATCCTCAGAGATAACTTGTCACTCTGGCCAAATATCTACAAACCGCATCGAGGTGAGACCCGTAGGAATACATGGTCTCCCTATTCTTATCAGCAAAATACTTCTATAGGCTCGATGTAGTCTTCACTTGCTGATAAGTGAGGCATCATGATATAAACTCTGCCACTACTTCCTTCATCCCTGACCACCAGTACTGATGCCGAAATTCTAGGTACACCTTAACCACTCTAGGATGTACCACTAAGGGGATGTATGGATCTCCCTCAACACCTCCTCCTAAATTGGCAGTGGTACCATGGTGCATCCTTTTAAGAGGATGGCATGCTCCCCACCTTCAGAAAATCCTTCAGGAGACCAACCTGAGGATATCTGAGCATGTCGGGCCTCGCAGTCAACGACTCAAGTTGTGCCCCACAAATTTGATGAAGAATTGGGGGAGTGATAGTCATAGACTAGAGGTAAGATGCTCCAAATTTATTCATTAAAGAAATCCACAGTGCGACAAGCTGCTCTGACACCTCACTCAGCAGTTGTAGACCAAAGATCAAGTTGAGTGCATCTGCTACCACATTCCCCTTCCTAGGAGTACAGACTATCTCAAAGTCATATTCCTGAAGGAACTCTATCCGTCATCATTGTCTCAACTTCTGAAATATCTACTGACACTTCTCCATCCACAAGAAAGGCTCCCCCTTCTTCATCAAAGATTTCAAGGGTGCCTCTGCCCTGGAGAAGTTCGTTTCAAAACTCTGGTAGTACCCAGATAAAGCAAAAGTCCCTCTCCCTTCAGGGAGGTAATCCGGAAAACAAATATTTAAAATATGTCCCCACACTCTTCCAATCCTGTTAGGAACTGAAAACCCAAAACTCCCACTGCCATGAGGGTAAGGTTGGTCGACTGAATAGTGATCAGCGGCACCCTCCTATGCATGATTTTATCCTATGTTTCCTAGGTTTCCTTTTTCTACAACCAAGGAAAACCTCATTCCAACATTTTATATAAAACACAACCTTTTTGCCTAATACAGTCAATCTGAGTATGAACTGTGGATGTCCAGTCCATACCCAAACTAATGTCGTTAGGCCTCGACACTACCACCAAGAGGTTCCAACTAAAACTCTCACCTCAAGGGTTGGATCACACCATTAGTATAAGTGTGATTTTCAATTATCCTCCCAAATTTATCTCCAGACATAAGGGTCAAGTTAATGGTTTAACCAGAAACTCTAGGTCTTGAAAAAGATTTTTAGAAATAAGGAATTGTTAGTTTCTATGTATATTAATATGGCAGCTAGTAGTAGACACAGATCGTACCTCTAATCATTCTGGGATCCCTTGGGTCACACTCCTTGACCGCATACAGCTACTCCCTTCCCCTATCCTCCAGCTCCCTAAGCCTGGTGGGGACCACATTGAGGTGGTGGTTGTAACATGTCAAAAAGTAAACCACCTCATGCTACTCTCCTAGATCCACTTCTACGTCTGCTGCCCTGCAGATTCATCTATCCCTATCACTTCCTCTTCCCAAAACATTTTACATGCCCGAGTCTCTGAGAATGGCGTCAGTTTCCAACTTTCCTACTATTAAAATCCACTGGCTACGTCCTCTCATCCAAATAATATTCAACCAAAAAGATTCTCTCTAGCACCCTAACAAAAGTAGGAATTATTAGAGGAAAGTTGTTGGCTCTAATGTCCCTAAACACACCTCACTCGAAGGTCTGAGCCATGAAGAACTGACTATACATTATTCATTGAGCACTAGGAATGGTCGGTGTATCTTGATTAATACTCAGCTACCGACATGTTGTCCTATCGAAGCTATAGAAGCTCTAGGAAACACTCACCCCTTAGATTTTTATGACCCCCTACTCTGAGGAAGGTTCTCAAGCTTGTCCATTGAAAAGGAACCTCATCGCAAGATAAGGGTAATCCAAACCCTATCATAATTCTACTGAGACACTTAGAAGGCTCTATACCAGGACCGTCATCTGATCAAATGGTGCCCTGGCTAGATAGAAACTTGGCCACCTCCTCAAGCCAGTCCTTAGAGGCCTGTGAGTCGGGCATGCCTCAGAACCTTAGAGGCCTCTGCCGCTGAAACTCATGCAACAACCATAGTATTCATGCACCGTTATCCAGTGCATCTAGTGGTAACTACTGCCCATTGGGTGGTGCTGCTGCTGGTACACCACCCGAAGGTACTAACACAGTAAGAGGGCCCTGCACCGGAGCCTCATTGCTTGGTGGGCCGTCATCGTGTACTCTATCGGGAATCCTAGCTGGTTGTCTACGTGGTGACATCCTGATAAGGAACAGATGCACCATGATTAATAAGTTATACCTGGTTAACTAACTCAATAGAAATCACAAGAAAAAATCTTCAAAAACACACGCAATCAGTGCTTTCATGTACTGAGTCGGAAAACAAAATCTAGGGTCCTAGTGTATGGATACGTCAACCACTGCACCAAAAGTGGACTCCCCGAATAGAAAACCACATTCATAACACTAAACACTATTGCTAAATTATAAAGATAAGAGTCATAGTTCTTCAGTAGAACAGACCCCCTCTGATACCACTTTTTCATGACCTGTCCCCTGGGGCCCGTGCCGGGACTACCCCCAACCCATCTTCCAAAGGCCAGGGGCTGGCGACTAGCTCTGAAAAGGAATATCCCTATAATGGGAAGGCATTTCCTTTAAACCTGTACAAATACATAGACTAGAATTCAACAAGAATCAACCACTAAGTAACTGCTGTAGTAAAAGAGTGCTAAAAGTAAGGGGCCAGAATACAAGCCCAACTGGAAAAGTACAAGTACAACTGAAAAGTGAAATACATCTGGAAAAAAACATCTCTTAGGTCATCCTCTGAGGATCCTACCTAAATTTTAGGTACAGATCGCCTCCTCATCACTCTACGCCTGCCCGTCTCCTCCACATACCACCTGGTCCTGGCTCCATCAAACCTCAGCACAGTGGCTCGTCATCTGGACAAGACACAACAAGGTGCAGGTGAAGCCCATCCAGGGGTGAATATAACAATATCTAGTAGGGACCCCGAGATCCTCGAAGGTCTCTAATAATTTCACAAAGGAAAACCACAAAGCATGATCTCAATCACAAATCACGAAGCAATAGACACAGCTCAAAAAGAGTCTCACCTCAAACCAGGTTTTCATTGAAGTATAGAAGTACAGATGATTAGTCGCGAAGCTAGATCATCTTATTCTATCAAGAGGCACTAATTCTGACCATACGGAGTTTGAACCACATAGGATCGATAAGTACTAACCCCCACAATGATCCACACATGATCTGACCCGCCCATATTCGATAGGTAACTAACCCCCACTGACCCAAACAAGAACTAACTCACACATGATCGGTATGCGCTGACCCACACAGGATCGCTAAGCACTGACTCACACAGGATCTAACCCACACAGGATCGGTATGCACTGACCCACATAGGATCACTGAGCACTAACCAACACAGGATCGGTATGTGCTGACCCACACAGGACCGCTGAGCACGGACCTCCGTATGATTTGTCTCTAACCTCCGCCTCACTGCCAGCCATAGGATTCCTCGCACCTGGTGCGCTGGAGTTCTATAGAATATTCTCTCAAGATATAGATCCTAAATCAACAAACACTAATCTCTGCAAAGGAGTAACCCAAAGAACTGTCATGTCATGAGGGTTCCAACACGACAGACGATGTGTCAATCGGACACCTGGTATGTGAGTTATAAGCATTTTAGTTCTGGGGGCCCGGTTGGATTTGAGTTCGATCCAACCTGGTCATACTCCAACTATATCCAAAACTCAAAAGGAGTATACCAAAAATACCTTCTCGATCCAAGGATCCCAACTCCACAGAGGGTTCCTCAAACAGACGTATGGTTCTCATGATATGGCTTTTTAGGTGTTTCTAGGCCCGACTGGACAGGGCCCAGTCCGACCCAGTCGGACCGACTCGGCTCGGCCAGATTTGGGCTAGGCCATAGCAGTCTTATCTCGCTGGTCCAAGGTCCAGCCCGTCCCATAGGGGGAGACCCACAAAGGTGGACCACAAGGGCGGCCTAGCCCGCAAAGGGTGACCTGTAAAGGGAAGCCCAGCCCACAAAAATGGGCAGCTTGCAACGGGCGGCCCGGCCCGTATAGGGCTACTAGCAAAGGGTGGCCCACAAAGGATGTCCTATAAAGGGCGTCCCAGCCTGTATAGGGTAGTCCTAAAAGGGGTGGCCCACAAGGGGGTGACCTGGCCATGTGAGGCGCGACCCGGTCCGAGGCGGAGCACGACCTGTTGGCAGCGCTGTCAGCTGGCAGGCAGCCCGGCCACGTGAGGTGTGGCCCACAAGGGGGTAGCCCGGCCGTGGTCCTCCCAAGAAGGAAAGGGATTAAACGTTCCCCCCGGTATCCCGAATGTCCCAAAGGCCATTCAGTTTTGTGAAACGGCGGCACCATGTGGGCGTCGCCCAGCCGCTGCGAAACTCGCGCGGCAAATTCCTCCTCTGTCGTGACTTCTACTCGTTGGCGGCACACTGGTTGCACCGCCTCTCTTGCTCATCGGAGGTGCATTGGTTTTGCCGCCTCTCCTTCTGTGGTTGTCCGAAGTGTCTCCCGCCTCCTCTAATCGGAGCAGTTGTCGAGCCATGGCCCCTTCCTCACCGTCGGCGCGCGACGGCGTGCCGCCCCTCCTCCGTGGCCGGCTGGTGTCGACCGTTCTGATGACCATTGTGGCTTTGTGTCATCTCCTCCTCTTGTGAAGTGCATTAGTCCACACCTTCTTCATAGTCGGTCGGTGTCGCCGCACTAGAAGTATTCCACGGAGAACTCAAGGGTGTTGCAAGATATTGGAGTGTTTGGATCGGGTTCGTTAGGCCCGCACCCTCCATGTTATCTCATAAATAAGAGGGAGGATAAAAGGGGGTTCAATAAAAATTCACTTGAATTTAAAATAATAATTAAACCCCTTTCTCAAGAATGATGGTGAGCGCGCGTTTGTGGAAGCAGGTCAGTGTTCGCCGTCCTCCACAACTGGCTTCCAACGGCGCCGCTCGTACGTCTATCTTCGGTTCATGGTTCAGTGTCACTCATCACCACCCGTCAGAACCGGCTCTATCCTCCAAGGGTTTGGAATCTCACCACTTGGTCTGCACTTCGTTTCTTAGTGAAATAGTGTTGATACCCCTCCCCAAACTCCATATAAATAGGAGAGGGGGATGGTAAGTTACGACATTGAAAATTAATGGTGGCTCATTAATTAAGAATCTTCCTAATTCCACAACGTTTTTTTACATAGATTGAAGGGTCAGGCCATTTAATGGCTTGACACATTGATGGACCCACACTCCACTTGTCCGTTGGAGGATAAGAATGAAAATAAAATAATAAAATTATTTTATTTTATTTATTTTAAAAAAGTCACAAAACTTAACTTTTTCTCCAAACCTACTGCGGTCAAAGTAATGTCTCCCTTAAGGGAATCTCAGCGTTGTAGATTCAACGTTTTATTTAGATTTTTAATCCGATAACCGATTTGAAAGTTAGAAAAAACTGCTCATTCATTTACCGAATATACCTGAAAAAAAGTTTAGAAAAAAAATTAACAGTCACCATCGACTTGCGCCGGTCAAGGTTAGGCTCCGCCTAAGGATAAGACACCCTCAAGTTCTCAACGGTACTCTCGGATTTTCAATCTGAGTTACCGTTTTGAAATTATGGATTTTACAATAAAATAATTGTCACTTAAATATTTTATTTACGGCCAAAAACTAACCTTCACTGGTGGCTCGCATCAGAAAATGTTAGTATCTCCCTAAAGAGAGCATACCCTCACGAGATCAGTAGTGGTCTCGGATTTTTAATTTGAGTCACCATTCGTGAGTTATAAGAATTTGAGAAAATAAAATAACTTTATTTAATTATTTTATTTATGGTTATGCCATTTTTGGGTTTTCTCACATGAGGTCTGTGCCGACTAAAATTAAGTCGGGCTAAGGGTAAACCCACCATCATGAACACAACGGTGCCCTCAGAATTCGAATCTAGGCATCCATTTAAGAGTTATTCCAATTTTCAGGAAAACTGCTTACATGCGCTAATTAAAACTTAACAAAACTTCAACAGATCATTCCAGGAACTCCGGGCCTCAGAATCACGTGTCGTCAGATTTCACGGTCTCGAAAAAATTCCATATAATTAAAAAAATTATATGAAAATTTTGGGACATTATAGACCTTGAGGTATATACAAGGATGAAAATATATTCTTCCTATATTTACTAAAACCAAAATGGTTAAAACATGATAATAAAATAACCAAAATGAATAAACATTCATATGAATAAATTATACATTAATCTCCAATATTCAACAATAACACCAACAGTTTAACATATATCATTCTATAAATAAATAACCATATATCTAAATTATCCTCAATAACCTCAACATTAAATAATGATTTAACCTTAATAGTTGTCTCATACCATTTATATTATGTCTCCAAAAATGAAATACCATTCATATGTAATAATACTCTACATTAAACATAAGGATTTCATACGACTCAACCAAATTAAACTCCCCCAAAATATCATTAATCACCTTAAAATAAAATCACCTAAAACCTGAAAAGGTGTGTATATTGATTTGATATTATGATCAATATTAAAAATATAAACCCATGATAGTTTCCATAAATCTTAATTTAACCTCAAATAAAAACATCCTATTCTCCAATGATATCTAAACCCTACCCAGATGAAAATTTTAACAACTCCAATCCCAGAATCCTGGATCTAGTTTAAAAAAAATAGTCCTTAAATTTATGTATTTAATACCAAAAATTATGACACAACTTTAGTCATCCAAAAAAACATGACATTAATGGAAGATATTAGATTAGTTACATTCCCAATGACCTATTAGGGTTAGAGTTTTAGATAATTAGTAAAAACTATAACATAATTGCACCTATATATTTAAATGAGCATTTTTTCACTATTCCCCATGTTTCATATTCCACATTAAGTATTCCAAAACTCCCATTAATCTTTCCTCACATAAAACCATTCTAGTCATAATATATTTAATATTTTCCTCTCCAATATATGGAAGAGCATTGTATGAAGGGTAAGATCATGTTCACAATATGGGTAAACTTTAAAATTAAACATTCTATGTCCTTAATGATCATAAAATGATAATAAGTGTATAATTTCATAATAAAAGTGCTTCATTATAACATAAGATAATTCATACCCATAAAAATTCAGATCACTATACATGTTACATGTAATAAATATTTAATATAGGAAACATTTAAAAGAATCAATAATCATGATACATTCGATTTTAATATTGATCAAAGGATCCTTTAAAAACTAATATAAAGCATAAGTAAAACCTTTTGGTAAATTTGAATATTATCTTTATCACCCATGTTAACTTATGTTATAAGTAATTGAGTCCTAGTAAAATATATAGGATTATCCTCTGTAGTTAACTCCCTCATTTATTCCTTTAATGGAATTAATATTACCCATTTCATTATAGAGGTATATCAGGTCCACTCATTATATAAGCTATATCAATACCCCCCATTGTATAATTTCTATTAACCTCACCCATCTTTATGGAAAATATCATTCTCACTAATCAGTATATAAAATTTCCATGTACCATATATGAATATTACATAAGGAAGTTTTCATTTTAATCATCAATGTTTAAACAAACTCTTTCATTCCATTATAACAAGACATACTCATGGAAAATAAATATGTTTCATGATAATATCTTTAAAAAAATCATCATTTGACATCAATATAAAGAATATGGATGGTATTATAAAATCATAATCTTAATTAAGTATGGTACTTTTTATAGAATTCTTTCATAAAAAAAATATATTTGAAAGAACAACTAATAAATTTATTAAAAAATTGGAAAAAATACTATTTTTTTTGAAATATATTTTATAAAAATTTTAAAAAAAATTGATCTATTTGAAAATAACCATGTAAAAATAAAGAATCAAATAAAAGAACAATAATAATGGTGGGAAAAATTTTCTTTTCATAAAAATTATTTTAAAACTTTTATAAAGAGAGTCAAAAGTGACCCATGAGGAAAAAGTTATGAAATTTCCTTTTAAACACTTTAAAATAATGTAAAAGGTCATTAAAAATGACTTTAAGAAATAATTTATTTTTGGAAAATAACATTATTTAAATAAAATAATGAACATGGAGGAATATTTTGGTTAAAATATTTTTAAATAATTAAAATAATGTTTTTAATGAAAATCCCTTTATAGAATTTTAAAAAATAAAAACATTAGAAATAAATAACATAAGAGAAACAAATAATACCATGATTATAAAAAGATTCAAGATATTATATATCATGAGTTGATGTAAACCAAATATATTTTAATATTAGTACATCAATCGAGACATGTTTCAAATATGGACATTTGAGACATGAAACCTGTGTAACTTAGGTAATAATTTAATTGAAAATTCATTGAATTAAGCAATATAAAACATTATATAAAAACCATACTTTCTATGATATAATATGTCTATAAAAATTCACAAGGAAACTAATTACCCCATACAAAATAAATCATGATGCATAAAATGAATTATTCCTCAAAGAATCAAAATTGAGACTATTATATCCATTGAATCATTTCTAACATTTGAATCAATATCTCATGAATTATAGAATATAAAAATAATGTTAAATATGATGATCAAATTTTCATTCATGATATGATATATCAATTTCCAGGATATAAAACATATAAATAGAAGTAGGTTCATATTCAACACATGGAAAAAACAACAAATTTTAAGATGAATAATCCTTACACAGATTTTATCATTGATTTTATAATTAATCAATTGAGTGATTATGTGAAAAAAAATTCAAAACACAAAAAATAATTATATGTGGAAAATAATAAATTTAGAGGTAAATTCACACATATTGATGTCATAAAATATTCATTAAAGTAAAAGTATAACCTAATAAGTTGAAATTGAGTTAAGAAACACCTTTTCTTTCGTCTAGATATTCATTGTACAACCATGACATTCCTGTCTAAAAAATTATATTAATTTTTCACTTATTCAATATTATTTTCTAGGATTATTCCCTATTCATTATTTTTTTCATTTATAATAATGACATATCTAATTATATAATCGGTTATTCCAAGGTTGGGTGTTTTGAGGACACTGGTTCATAATTAATGAATATCATTGTATGCTATAATGTTGTCAAATGGGTCATTATCCCATGATATAAAGAATATTACTAATGACATAATTAGAAATGTTATACATGAAATATAATTTTATAATCACTCATTAAAAGAGTATGTGAAAAGTATCACATCGCTTTTTGGTGCTGTCAATCCCCACGTATAGATGAACAACATTTTCATTTTTCTATGGAATTAAAGTTAAAAAAATATGTTATATTTTCTTTACATAATGATAATTAAATAATGATTATCATATATATTTATTAAATCTATCATAATAACTAGTATTTTGTGGTGGTTATGAAAAATGAAACACATTGCTTTATGCCCACACATATTCATGAACAGTGATTTAATTTCTTATAGGATAGTGAATGATATGAATAATGTTGTTACATTAAAATAATAACATATAATTTTATATTAGATACTTATTTTATTGTTGTTCAATGGTTAGGATAAAATTGATTTAGGTAAAATAAGAAGTAAAATGAAAGTGATCATACAAAATGATTGCCTCCTCCTTGAGAAACCACCTACGCATTTCATCTAAAGGACCTTAGGTATTATATATTTAAAAGACTATAAAAAATATAACATCTATAAGTATGTTTAGAAGACGTTTTATAGGATTTGTTCAAGGTAATTATCGTAATTGGTTTTGAAGAAAATGTGTGAGGATGTGTCATTTTATAGTGAAGGAAAGCACAAACTTGTAATTTATTAAAATATTTAAATATAATAAATTATTTTTCATGTGAATGTTGCAAAAAATGGAAATAATTTCAGATTTAAGATATTTCATGGTAAAAATACATTCAATCAAAAAAATTGGAGAGGTTTATGTGTAATTTTAAACTTTATCTTTGGGTTTAACCACTTCGTTGACCTATTTTAACCTTAATTGTGTCACCAACATATTTAATACTAAACGATTATAAATTTACCTATAAGCTCAAAACTAGATCCAAAGTGGTAAAGGGATGATCTTTTAGACCATATACCATCAGAATTTCATCATTCATGATTTTTTTTATTTTTAATTCATATAATAATGTATTATTTAACATGAAATACAATTAAATTCATTTTAATAAATATTCACATATTTTTGAATTATAGACATTAATGTGGTATTTAATTGTATTAAAAATACTTTAACCATCAAATATAAATTAATATTAATAAAAAAAATTCATGTAAATCCATAATTCAACCAAAAAAAATATGACATTTTATGTGTTAAAAACATTTAAATTTATTTTTCTACTACTTGTACAACCATTGTATCTGTGTTGTGTAATTATTTAAGGTGATTATATCATCACTAAAAACTAAAAATATATTAACTCCATAAAAACAAATTCATCATGTTAAAAATAAAATTTCCATATTAATTCATTAAAAAAATTCACCCTTATAATAACTTTGAAGATAAATTAAATGAATGACAATGAAATTTTTGAATTTTCAATTACATAGTGTAATATAAAGAACTTTTTCAAAGGAATATGGAACCACAATTCCATATTTTATAATAATTTAATTGTATTGAAAAAATAATCTCATAAAATAAATATTAGGAAGGTATTAGTAATATTTTCAAATCTTATCATATTATTTTAAACCATAATTACCCGATTTACCCTTACAAAGGTGAGAAATATTTACCATGGTTACTATTCATTATGAAAAAAAATTGAGCAATTTACATATTTATAACCTCCTAGTTCAAAATCTGGATTCAATTTTTCATGATTAAATTTTTATATGTTTCATAAATAAATTTTAATTTTAATTCTTAAAACATTATGAAAAAAATATAAAAATTTGTTTTTAAGCATAAGAATGATGTTGTACCAAAATATAGTATCATAATAATTCTAATGTGATTAATTATATTATATATATTTAAAAGATACTTTTTTTAATATAATTAGAAATTATAATGATACATTTCAAGGAATAAAAACGATAGTTGTATAAGAACCTATATTTTTAACTACACACAAATAAATCAACCTTTTAAGAAAATATATCAAAATTACACTCTTAACTAATTGTGATATAATTATTTAAAAAAGTTATATCCTTTTTATCAAATAAAATTTCTAAATTTGGTAATAATTAATTATAAAATTCTTTCATAAAAAATAATATGATCCATTTTTGAAGGATAATATATTTTTAATGCATAAAATGACTTCACTAAAAGTTGAGTGCTTATATATTATGAATTAATAAATATATTTATATTTATTGGGAAATATATATATATATATATATATATATTTCATAATTTGGTTACTCATACTGATAACCTTATATTCAATGATAATGTTATAACAGTCATATTTAAAATGGTATTATTTTGTGGTTCATTTAAGCTCGGTTTTTTGTGTTGGGTATGCTATTGAAACTAGTATTACCTTAATATCCTTGGGTATTACAACATTACCAAAATTTCATGATGTTATCTTATAAATAAAACCATCTCAAGGGTTTTATCTATGGTTTTGTGACCCCAATACCAATATAACTAAACTAATCTCCAAAAAAAACCTAAACCCTACTATAATACCAACTAAAGAGACACATAATGCACATGAAATAAATAATACATTAATATAATATATTAAATAATATATCTCACATGAATTATCACAACCCAGGGACCTAATGGTTTGGTTTCTTGATGATTAACTATATAAAAATTTAATTTTATAGCACTTGCAAACATTTCTCTATAATGACACTCCTCTAGACCCCTCTCTAGAAATATCACATGATATAATCATCCTTATAACATGAGTAATGGAAACATAATAATGGTTTGATATTGGATGATTAATAAAGGAAAATATATCATAAAATGAAGATAAATGTGGTTAATACATAAATATAATAATAAAAGATCAAAATAACATATATGATAATAATAAAACACGTTAGAGTAATATAAGTTCATAAAAATCCCAATAGGGAATTATAAAATATATTAAATGAAAAAAACACATTTTAATTAAAGAATTACGTGTAAAAATGGAAAAATGTGAAAAATAATTTTAAAATAAGGTTTAAGTAGTAAAATATTACACACAATGGAAATGAAATGCATCTTGATAAGTTGGAATAACATAATAAAAAACATGAAAATTTGTCACAACCACATTATTGGGAAACAAATTTTGAGAAAACATGTTATTCTCATGCCCATGTGAACAAAATCATTACGTACATGCTTGAAAATGAGAGAAAAACCATTATACACATGCCTTTTTAAAAAAAAGAATTATTTGAATGACTAACTATTGATGAGATATAATCTTAAACTAATGTGTTTGAGGGAAATATAGGAATCCACCCATCATCATCCATAAAAATGTGTCTGAATTAAACACAATTATCTTCCTATCTAACTGAATCCATGGAAAAAGAATAGGATTATTTAGCATCCAAATATAATTCATTCACTTTTTATAAATAACCCATAGAAATAAAATATGTTTCATAAACCATAAAAATGGTATAAAATATATCCATGAATGAACCAATTGATATTGAAAACATGGTTACCCAAAATAATCTCATAATTAAATAAAAAATAGGGTAAAATAAAACATAACTCTATTAGAAATGGATAATCAAAAGGTAATTAAAACCATATCATGAAAATATCTATTTTAAAATATTTTATATTCATTATTGTAAAAGGTATCGTTAAGAGTATTTTTTTAAAAGTCACCTTTGGTTTTTTAAATAAATTGAATTAAGAGATTCCATGGAAATATTTTTAGATTAAAAAAATTCCCCAAAAATTAATAGAGATCATTAATTAAAATGGAATATGTTGTGAACATAGGTGAATTAAAATCATGAATAAATCATACAATTAAAAGGAATGAGTTTGACTTGCCAAGACACTTTACCTTTAACCATGATTTATATGGATGTGGTTTAACCACCTATATAATAAAGATAAACATCTTAACTACCAAATTAAAAACATATTAATATAAATTTAAATTTATAATACTTATTAATAAAAATAATTTTCATTTATTTGATTGTTATAATCCCTTTTTAACCTCATATGTTAATAATCTTGACCATTTTTAACCAGTTTAGTAAAAGCAGTGTTCATATAAATTTTTATCCCGAATATAATCACATAATAACCACTAAAGGTAATGTAATTAATTTTTTTTAAATTTATATAAGGATGTAGTTCTAGTGAATTTTAATTTTAGTCATGGTTAATTAAAATAAATATCATGATATACTAGTTTTGAGTTATTTAAAGATATTGATTGATTACATTATAATGATAATTAATTTTTTTATCCAAAAGGAGAAATATAAATGATATATACTACATAAATATATGTATCATATATAATTATAAAATATAAACTAAAACCATTAATGATGGTGGTATTGAAAAAAAAATATACCGATCTATGGAGGTCGTAGTCTGCACATACGTGTGGCTGATAATTTTACTTTCATAGAATGAGAGAAAGAAAAAACATGATTTGTAATTTTATAATCTAAAATATTTCATAAATATTGTAATTATATATTAATTTTCCTATTTTTATTATCGTTTTTATCTTTTTAAGGAAAACAAATGTGTTACGTCATGGTGACAATAGTCCTCACAATGCTTTATTAACATTTTTTTGTTTCCTTAATGGAAAAGGGGAGGGTGGTTAATTATTATACCATAATTTTAATAATATAAACATGTAGTATTGATATTGTGGTTTTCATTATAATATTCTGAATTTAATATTTAGGGATAAGGAAAAAAATAAAATTTAATTGAGGGAGGAGTGATTAGAAATATCTAACTTACATCACAAATTATATATATATATATATAAGTGTAATAAAACTCTAATGGATTGACTTATGAGATTACTATAACCTCCTAAATGTGGATAGGATTGTTTATGATAGGTTTTGGCATATTTAGGGCTGAATTTTAGTGGTTTTTTCAAAGGGAAATAAGGATAGTAGTGCCCTTTTTTATATTAAATGGGGTATTATTTTCTGTAAATAACATCATAATCAATAATAAAAATTTATACTCCAGGAAGGTTGATCCAAATTTGAGAAATAATGAATATGATAGGGTATAATGTCATTAAACACCTAAACCACTAAATTAAAAACATTTTTTTAACATTTTATGCCATTTAAATCTAATGTTACTCATTTTTACCTTTTATCTCCATGTTAAATAGTTTTTACCAAGGTAATATATCCTATATTCCAGAAAATGAGATAATCTATATTATAAAATTTTGAAAAAATTATTATATATTTGAAATAAATTTTGTTGGATACAATTTTTAAAACTGATGCAGATTAAATTCAAAACACTAATTATAGTTTGTATTAAATTATTTTTAAATATATCTTATGTTTCAATATGTCAAATATGGGTTTATAAATAAAAAACATTTCTAAAATTATAATTTCACTTATAAAATACATGTTTAGTCTTTTTTAAAGGTTTCATGAGTTTAAATTTCATAATTATATATTAATGATGTCATAAAATCCTTTTATTTAGAACAGACATAAATTTTCACTATTCTGCTAAAAATTAAGATTTTTAGAAAAAAATCCAAAAATTAATATTATCCTAATATTTCTATGATAAATTCAAGAAAAAAAATTTAAAAAATTACCATCTATCATTTATAAAAAAAATACTATTTAAACCCATTAAATATAGAAAAAATATTGTTTTTACTGGAAAAATACTTTTGGTTTATTAAATATTATTTACCCCAAAAAATAATAACCCTTCTACTTTTAATCAATTTTTTTTGAAAATATACTGTACTTGTAAATAAGTAAATTTTAGAAAAAATAATTTATTATTTCATTATCTATACTAGTTAAGTCGAAATTTAATGTAAATTTTATTTTGTTATGTTCTTTTTTTAGTGTGTGTATATATATATTCATACATGTTTTATAATTATATTACGACTATTTATAACTACCAATTATATAGATACCGTATAATTATTTATTTATGTTTTGTTTTTATGGAGAAATATATCAATTCTAGTATATATTTAAGGAGGAAAAACTCATTTCATTACACTGCCACCATCAAATTCTCCTTCAGTGAGATTATCCTCATGGGAGACTACTATGAGGATGAAGGTTAAAAATTTAACAATAAACATTAAGCTAGGAATGATGACTGAGTATTATACCTTTTCCCTTATGATGGATTTCTCATGTGAATTTGTATTAACGAATTGATTTGTGTAGATGTGGGCATGAGTTCTACACATTTGAGGGTTATAGCTACCCAAAAGTGTTAAAATTCTACGCTTTCGGATAGGGTACCCACTAGTGTTATGATGGGAGGGATTCCAAGGTGGTCAGGAATAACTGGGGAGCTGATTTGATTTATTTTTTATCTTATTAACTTGAATCTAATAGTTTACACCAACAGTTTGTGGGATTTGTGGCATTAGCTTCCCATGGATCCATAGTTCCTAGAATTTTGGTAGAGACTCCTATAAGAGTCAGAAAAGGTGATTCTCAGGAATGGTCACAATTAAATACCCTAAATCTCATTTAAAATAATCAAATACTGGTGTATAATTCTAAGAGATTTTTGGATCTTGTAGTTTCCACTCTCAAAGTGAAAATATCATCCATCCTCTAGGAAGAGTCACACATGGTAGAAATGGATGTTGGAGAAGAACTAATAGTTAAAGCCTAGAGTGAATTATAATTTTACTCAAATATAGAATCCTTTATCATCACTCATGTCCATTAATTGTTCTTTATCAACTTATTAATTTTTTTGTAGTTATTAACGAAATTTAGTGTCCCTCGAAACTTATATATTTTTTGTAACATTTCAGAACCCATTCAAACTTTGTATAGAATGCTCGATAGTGGTAATTCTTATTTCATTGGGATAAATGTTCCTTCTAGGAAAGTTTCTCTAATATAGGATATGATTCCCTCATAAGTGAAATGTAATATAATTCCCATTATGGAACTTTTAGAATCTTATAGATCAGTACATAAGTATTCCTAAAGGGAACTACCCACTATGCGCACTAGTGGTGCGAGATCTGTTGATGGGATCAAGGGTATGGTTAAAGAAGGTGAATATTCACAACTATAATCATTTAGAAATTTATTGCACTTGTTGGTTAACATGTTCTAAAAAATAATTATAGTGAACCTACCATAGACCATAAGAATTAAAAGTGTAATTATCTCATCATTCCAACTAGTGGTATCCATTAGGATATAGTTCGGTCTTGTCCTAGATCATTATGGACGGGTCAAGATTAGAACCTTTATAAGTGATGCGGTTCTAAAAAAAATTCATTACCTATGAATACCTATGATATGAACCCTAAGGATATCACATTCCAGCATCATATGAGGATTAAGATATGGAATATGAACTCAAAACTAGTCCTCAGGACTCCCCTCTACGATCTTGGAATCCAATGACATCATCTTCTTTAGATGTCCATCACCTTGGGTTTTAGTGGGTATGACTCTTGAAATACTCAGGATAAGTTGAAGGAGTTTATTTTTCCTTGATTTAAAGTGGTTACATCCATGTTGAGTTTTATATATAAATAATTCTTATCCTAATATTCTAATCTTTTGTTTGTAGCCATTCAAACCACATGTGAACAAGTTTTTGGGGTATCCGGGTGTTCACAATTCATTAATGAAGACAGAGCCTTTTTGGATGATCTTCACTAATAAATATTATGAATTTAATGGGAACTTTTAATTTCTAAAATTTATATAGATTAATATCAATGGTAGGTTGAGTAGTTAGAAATGGTGGGTCTGGATTCCAATTCTAATGTAGAAGCATTTAATATTAACGTAGAGGTGATAATTTCAAGGATAACTATTGTTGACTCTAATAAAGTAATGGAATAAAATACAAAATAAAATATTCTTCCCCAAAAATGAGAATATAGTTATCTTTATAGTATTGATTTTTGTTTTTTTATGTTCCTCTCATTTTTTGGATCAATGAATGGAAACCCGGTTTTTCTTTAAATTTTTTTCTATAATAATAATTTTTATGATACAATTATTACCTCATAATAATCATTTAAAATCTTATAATGACATCCAAAAAAACATTAAAACATAAATATTTATTTTGAAATATACATATTCTATTTTGGATCCCAAACACTTGAGTTGAAATATCTCCTCATAATCATGTAACAAATATAGATAGAGATATATATTTTACCTATAGGCTAGAGTTGGTCTGTTTTGCTGAATGAACCCTCCTAACCATTGATGAAAGGTATATATATTCATAAATACCATCACTATAACACTATATTTTCTCTATTTTATTGAAAAATATTCTTCTAGTTTTGGAATGTGTGTGCTGGTATAGGAACACAAACCATCACCATAACACTAGATAATATCCATTAAGATGAATGATTTCCTCATGGGTGTGGGTAAAATATGGGTATATACACAAATATCGTCACTGTAATAGTATATTTCTTTTATTTAGTTAACTGATTTCATCCTTGGAATCAATCAAAAATTTGTATAGTCAAAAATACCATCATCATAACACTAAAGTTAGTCAATTTGGATGAATTATTTGACTCAATAGATGAGGATCATGAGTGGAATTTTAGAATGATGATATGAATGTTCAAAAAGGTTTGATCATAAAATGGTTATGAATTTGATAATTTCAAGTGGATTCTCTAGAATAATATGTTAGGTATGAGGGAACATATTACTTATCAAAACTATTCTAAGGTTAAGGGTCCTAATGATCACAACATGACACTTATAGGGTAATATTATTGATTTAAAAGTTCTATGATATTTATAAAATTTACCAAATTTTTTCAAAATCATAATATAAGGGAGACATAGTTGGAAGTTACATTGTTTTTTAATCAACCCTCATTTATAGGTTTTCAACCTAATATTTTTTGTTCCCTTTCAATTTTGAAATTTCAATTTTCTTAAATCACTTGGTGTTCATGTTCAGTAATCAGATACCCTTATTTTTTCAATTATCCCTTTATTGGTTTTTATAATGGAAAGTATCATGTTTCATTTTTTAGTAAGATTGATATTATTGGGATAATAGGAACCTCAAAAAATAAACCTAGTCTGAATAAAGAGTCTAAACATCATGAATGTAGATATAATAGAAATATAGTTTATATAGTTTAGGGTAATAGTTCACATAAAAACTATTTTTATAGATTATAGTAATTTTTATTTGACGAAATAAAAGTTTAATTTCCCTATGAGTGTCACACCCTGACCGCGGACGTCCGTAATTTTTTTTTTCTCCTTTCTTGGTCCCGGTTTAAATTTTTTGAAGATTAATTGCGATTGGTGGTTTCACGCCGGTGCGCAGTCACCGCATCGTTAGCGGTGACCGTGCGTTCAGCCCGGGTGACAGTGTGTTCACCCGGCGTTTTAAATATTATGATTTCTATGTTGGAATTTTATTATTATTACTTTTTTTTGTTGTGTTATTAATATTATAGTTATTTTTTTATTGTATATATGTTTATATATGTTTTATATATATATGTATAATGATGTATATATACATATAGGTTTATATATGTTATGTATATATATCTATATATGTATAAATATATATGTGTATTATCTTTAAATTAATTTACTATTTTAAATATTTGATTAAAATAATTATAATTAGAATTAACTAATTTATTATTTATTATTATTATAAGTTTTATTATTATTATTATAAGTTTTATCATTATTATCATTAATTTCATTAATTTCTTTTATATATATATATTATAAATCTAAAACTAAACCCCCTTAACCCTAATCTCGTTTTCCCCCCTGGCGGCGCTCTCTCTCTCTCTCCCCTCTCTCCTTCCCCGTTTCTTTCCCCTGCTCCTGCACCGAGCCGCACCTGCCTCGCCGACCTGCACCGCACCTCCCTCGCGCCGTCCTCTCCTCTACGCACCCCACTGCTCCTGACCTCCGGAGCTTCTTCACCCGCACGGCACCCGGCTCCGGCCCCCTCCAGCCCGCTGGCCACCCCCGGCGGCCCTCTCCTTCAGCGCCGACCCCATCCCGGCTCCCTCTGCCTCTCTGACGTCCGGCGTCCCGGCCCCTGGCTCCTCCTACACCCCCCCACCGCTTCGGCTCTCCATTCCGACCTCGCCCCGTTCCGGCCACCAGCCTACCTCCCTCCGGCGTCGTTCCCTCGCGCAGCACCCCCGAACCCCGGCTCCCGACCTCACTCCCGCAGCCCGGCGACCCGCTCCCTCTCCCCCTGTCCCAGCCTCCCTACGTCGCCGGCGCACCCTGCTGCCTCCACCAATCCGGCCACTCCGTCGCCGCTGCCCGCACCCGACTCGCCCCGATCCGGCGTGCTCCCCCTCCGGCGGCGACCCCCTGTCCGACCCCACTCCCGCTCAGCCCCGGCGTTCTCCCTCTCCGGCGGCCGCCCCTGCCCTCGACCTCACCCCCACTTCGGCCGGCCCGCGCCACCTCCCTCCGACCCCATCGTCGGCACACTCTCCCCCTGCACCCCCGCCTTCGCCGCGCCCAGCGGCTACCTCCGCCCCCCTACTGGCCGTCCCGGCTCCCCCGTGCAACCCCCGGCCTCCGCCGGCCTCTCCATCACCAGCCTCCTCTGGTATTTTTGTTTTTTATTTTATTATTTATTTATTTGTTTATTAATTTAAGTATTTGTTAATTAATCAATTATTTTATTATTTACTTATTTGTTTATTAATTAATTGATTAATTAATTATCTATTTATTTATTTATTTATTTATTTAAGTATTTGTTAATTAATCAATTATTTAATTATTTAATTATGTGTTTATTAATTAATTGATTAATTAATTATCTATTTATTTATTTATTTATTTGTTCATTTAAGTATTTGTTAATTAGTCGTTTATTTATTTATTTATGTAAGTATTATGTTATTCAATTATTCCATTTATTTATTTATTTATTTTGTTCCTTGTTTATTTATTCATTTAATTTTTTTTGTTAACTAGTTATTTATTTATTTATTTAATTATTTGTTAATTAATTATTTATTTATTTATTTATTTATTTTGTTTTGTTTATTTACTTATTTGTCTATCTGCTTATTCATTTGGTTATCTATTTATTCTCTTGATTATTTATTTATTCTTGTATTTATTATTTATCTATATATTTATTTATTTGTTTATTTGTTTATTAATTAATTAATTTATTTATTCATTTATTTATTGTTATTTTTTCTCTTTATTCCATCTTGGTGATTTTATTTAATTAGAATTAATCCTCTTTCTGTCGTGGGTTGAGTGACGTGTACTTTTTCCACTGTTCAGCGTACGCAGTTGGTCTGCAAAGGATTGTCCTACTTTCCGTTGGGGTTCCGTCTCGTCCGCTCCTTGTTTGAGGTAGGCGAATTCAACTGTTTCCTTTCCGAGGAACTCTGCTGATGCTTGAATTGTTTTAAATAAATTTTATTCCATGATTCGCGTGTTTATGATATCCTTACCCGGCTTATTTTGGTGTTTTAAAATCTATAGTTTTTGTTCGAAAGTTAAGTTTGAAGCAATTATATTTTTTTCCAAGGTAGTTGTGCACTAGATGTTGTCTTGCACTTTTTCTTGTTTATACAGTGCACCTGTTTAGGCGTTTCCAGCTAAGGTGGAACTAAATGCCTATGTTCTCTTATGTTATCATTGGTTGTCTTGAGTGGTGTTTTCTTTTTGTAAAGAAATAATCATTCTTGGATCTTATTATCCTGTGCTGGTTAGTTTTATGAAATTTAGTATTTTTTGGAAATGTTGTCGTGCCCCTTTGATGTCTTGATGCACCATTGGATGTTGACACATCCATGGGTGCACCAGGTGCACACATGGATGTGCCCTCAAATGAAGGTGGTGTTTGAAATTGTTACCATTTATTTTTATTTTTATTTATTATTATTTTCTCGAAATCTTGACTTTTCTAAATGGTTACTGGTTTCAAAATGTTTTTGCCTCTTCATGAGACACATTGAACTGGTTTAAAAAGAAATATACAAAAATATACCCGTTTGGCCTTTTTTTAATACAAAAGCAGCGCTTGAGTTTTTGAAAAATATATTGTGAAATGTTCGTGTAAAGTCATTTGATTTTGGAAAAAAAACTGAGTGCTCGATTGGCGACTTCAAGTATTTTTATAAAGTGGTTTTGATAATTAAATGACGTGAAGGCCCGATTGGCACTTTATTAAATGTGAAGTGATTATACATATATATATATACGTACTTGTGAGGGAATCTCTACAGGGGGACTTCCCTTCGAGGGTTTTCGTGTAGCGATGTCCATGTAAGGGGATGGCAAGTGCGGTGAGATGAGTCACGCGTGTGAGGGTCTCCCACTTACACAGTGTTACAAAAACCACCATGGGTTCCTGGGCATCTTGTAGATTATCGAGTGACGGTTTCTTTCTAACCCTGATTAGACGGGTTAGTACCCCCTAGAGTTGTGGACAGGCCAGGAGGGATGTGCCACTGGTTGGCTATTAGGGCGGCCAGTTGGTTATTGACTATGGAGTACCACGCCGGCAGGTAGTCTGAACCCGAGTACGTCTAGGGGTTTTCTAGGGATGTTTAGGATCACCCATGGTTACTTGTTCTCCTTGACTGTTTACTTTTAGTTATTCTTTACAGCTTATAGTGTTACTTGTGTCCTTTTGCACTACTTTCATCTTGCATTACTTGGTTACTTTCTGTTTCACTGGTCTGTTTTCAGCCTGTACTGTTTACCTGTTCTTTTCAAGCACAGTCGTGGTATTATTTGTATTTTGTTTTGTTTATAAAAGCAGGAAATGGTTTTGAAAGTGATTTATAGTGTGTGTTGGGTTTTCAAATGGGGAAAACATGTTGTTTATTTTTAGATGTGAAAAATCTATTTTTATAATTGTATTTTTTAAACCTGTGTCAACGGATTTCTTGGGAAAGGAAACATTTTTATTCAATGGTTTACTTTGGCTCACCTACTGGGCATTTTTAATGATCACGCCTATATTATCATTTCAGTTGCAGGTCTTCCCTTGCTCAGGTCTTCTGTTTTGAGTCGCTCAGTATTGGAGCGAGGTTGCTCTCTAGTTGGGTGGTGACCTGAGAGGTCACATGGAGGTACGTGGTCGGGTGGCTTTTATTTCTTTTCCGCTATTAGTGTTTATTTGTTCTGTTCTATTTACTTTTGTTTGGGCTGAAATCGCTCCCAATAATCAAACTTTAATGCCCGGCACTTGTTGCCATCCCGGGGGGATCGGGAACGCCCCTCGATACTTGCCGCGGACCGGCTCGGGTGACCGGTTCAGGGTCGACCCGGGCTAGTTCGTGACAAAATGGTATCAAAGGAGGTTCTTGTTATTTGGGTTGTCTGGTAGAAGGAGATTAGGACTGTCGGAACTCGAGGGGTAGGTACGGGAAGAGCGTCACGAACTCTTGCTCGCACTGATCCTCGAGTTACCAGGGGTAGTTCGGGAATTGTGTCCTTGTCTTTTCTGGTTTGTCTTGGATTGAGAGATGAAATGGAGGCAAGCCAACGTTACATCGTGATTTCACATGGAGTAGTGACCCATGTGGAGTCTGAGTACATGGTTTTAATTCCTCCTAGTGGTCGACGCTGACTTGGGACATGGCCCACTACCATGTCGCCAGGTTGAGCGTGACTACTAGTCCCTCATTTCAGTGATTGATGCAAATTTGGATGCTGCTTTTGTTTTGGTCTGTGTAAGCACATTTTTGGAAAAGAAAAAGGTTTTTGAAAAAAAAATTGGACTGGTTTCTTTTAAAGGGCTTTAAATATATGAAATGGGTTTTAAAAATGAAATCTCTTAATTTGGAAAATCTGTTGTTGCTTGGAATTGGTTAAAAATGATTTGGGGTGAAACCTCAGGTCCTCTTTTTGAACGTTTTCACATGTGTGAGAATGCATGGGAAAAAAATGCGTGTTGGTGCGAGTATTATTGGACAGTGGATAAAGACATGTGCAATGGGTCATGAGATTACCTGGGTGTGTATTTGAAATTAAAGGCTTGACCTTGTTTTCTAAATTGGTTTTAAAGGGGAAACGGTTTTGGAAAGTTTTTGGTTTGAAAGTCGATTGGTTTTTGGAAAGTGGTCTTGACAAAGGGTGGTTTTAAAGTCTAAAATAAAAATGAGGCTTTATTTTGGGTTGTGTTTGTGTTTTTTTGGTCTTGTGCTGGCTGTTTTGATGAAGGTTCTTTTATTGAGGTTGCTTCGGGTTGATATTGGTTTTGGCTTTGTGTTTTATATGTCGCTCAGGAAATGCCACCCAGAAAGGCCTCTAAGGATTTTGATAGGTCATGCTCAGTTTTTGGTCCTCCTTAGACTTTTCCTATTCTCCATGGTGATCAGGGTCTGTTAGAGGCAGTGAAATGGATCGAGGAAGTGGAGCGTGTCTTTAGAATGTTGGGAACTCCCGATAATGTTAAGGTTCGTGCAATTATGGAGTTGTTCGAGGGTCCAGCTCTGGACCAGTGGAAGATGGTTACGCCACCGTCAACGCAAGGTGAAATGACGTGGGATGTCTTTAGAGTCATTTTCATCCAATGGTTTGTACCTAAGGAAGTGAAGTTGGAGAAAAAGAGAGAGCTTGTGCATATTCAACAAGGCCAACAGACGGTGAAGGAATATGTTGACCATTTCAAGGAACTGATTCCCTTTTCTCCAGAGGTAGAATCGCATGAGCTCATGAAGGTCTCTCTTTTCACCGGGGGTCTTTATCCAGAGATCAAGGAGCGAGTCCTCCTTCTAAAGACCTTTGTTTCGAGAAGCTCGTAGATGAAGCATTCTTGGCTGAGTTGGTTTCCAGTGTGCGGGTGGTTAATACTTCAGCGTCCCCTGTTGTTCGTAAGAGTTCCCCCTCTGGTGAGGAAAAGGCGCCAGAGATACCTGTTCCTAAGGAGTTATTCCCTTTGGTCCCAACTTCCAGTTCATCATATTGTTCAGTGGTGTGCTATCAGTGTGGTCGTTTCGGGCATTTAAATTCGTCTTGTCGCAACCCTCCGAAGACGTGTCATCGATGCGGCTGTCTGGGTCATCTGGAGAATTTTTGCAGGAAGCGTCGCTTGAAGAGGACGCCGTAATAGGAGAACGTCAGTACCTGACTGTGAGGCAGAAGATGCTTCAGCCATCAGAGCCCCAACCACAGGTCTTGGGGTGAAGCTCGGGCGCAATCAGGAGTTCCCAGGGTTGTGAATCCTTGGTCCAGGTTCTGTCTTCCATATTGATGGTTGGACAATTAAAAACTTTTTCATACTTTTTTTCCTGCTATTGAAGTTTCAACAGCGTTGTAAATGCGTGGTTTTTCCATAAAGTTATGATGGACTTGTTCTATGATAATCTAAGCTGACTTGTCGTGTGGAGGTGATATTCTGAATCGTGTGTCCTTCTTAATAGTGTGTTTGACCCTCGTGTGGGTTGACCTCATTTTAGTTATGTTTTCGATGTGGTTATGTTTCATGGACTTCGGTGAATCATGTCTCCAATTTGATATTGGTTAAATGTTTTTCTATGGGTTTTCCCTGGTGTTGAAGGTTGTTGACTCTAGTTGAGGATTCAATGTCTCGACGGAGGTGTTTTTTTAATCGTGGTATAAGAGTTGTTTTGAATACGTTGGGAGTTCCCGCGTCAACCCCCCCTTTTTTTCCTAGGTTTTTCTATTTAGATGGTCAAATTTCCTGCACAAGTTAAGTTCTTGTGGTGGGGAGAACCCCTTCGTGTTCTCCCCTCAACCTCGAACCTCAGTTTTCTCTTGAATCGGTCGGGTGTGACCTGTGTGGGGTAAGGATATCCTGAGAATCTTAGTTCCCTTCAGTTCCTTTAGTTCTGTTTGGGCATAGACTTGGTTTTTGGCGGACTTGTGGCCTGGTGACTTTATGGGGGCAGAAAGTGTCTGTGGTGGGGAGAATTGTCACACCCTGACCGCGGACGTCCGTAATTTTTTTTTCTCCTTTCTTGGTCCCGGTTTAAATTTTTCGAAGATTAATTGCGATTGGTGGTTTCACGCCGGTGCGCGGTCACCGCATCGTTAGCGGTGACCGTGCGTTTAGCCCGGGTGACAGTGTGTTCACCCGGCGTTTTAAATATTATGATTTCTATGTTGGAATTTTATTATTATTACTTTTTTTTGTGTTATTAATATTATAGTTATTTTTTTATTGTATATATGTTTATATATGTTTTATATATATATATATATGTATAATGATGTATATATACATATAGGTCTATATATGTTATGTATATATATCTATATATGTATAAATATATATATGTGTATTATCTTTAAATTATTTTACTATTTTAAGTATTTGATTAAAATAATTATAATTAGAATTAACTAATTTATTATTTATTATTATTATAAGTTTTATTATTATTATTATAAGTTTTATCATTATTATCATTATTTTTATTATTTTCTTTTTTATATATATATTATAAATCTAAAACTAAACCCCCCTAACCCTAATCTCGTTTTCCCCCCTGGCGGCGCTCTCTCTCTCTCTCTCTCCCCTCTCTCCTTCCCCGTTTCTTTCCCCTGCTCCTGCACCAAGCCGCACCCGCCTCGCCGACCTGCACCGCACCTCCCTCGCGCCGTCCTCTCCTCTACGCACCCCACTGCTCCCGACCTCCGGAGCTTCTTCACCCGCGCGGCACCCGGCTCTGGCTCCCTCCAGCCCGCTGGCCACCCCCGGCGGCCCTCTCCTTCAGCGCCGACCCCATCCCGGCTCCCTCTGCCTCTCCGACGTCCAGCGTCCTGGCCCCTGGCTCCTCCTACGCCCTCCACCGCCGCGGCTCTCCGTTCCGACCTCGCCCCGTTCTGGCCGCCAGCCTACCTCCCTCCGGCGTCGTTCCCTCACGCAGCACCCCCGAACCCCGGCTCCCGACCTCACTCCCGCAGCCCGGCGACCCGCTCCCTCTACCCCTGTCCCGGCCTCCCTCCGTCGTCGGCGCACCCTGCTGCCTCCACCAGTCCGGCCACCCCGTCGCCGCTGCCTGCACCTGACTCGCCCTGATCCGGTGCGCTCCCCCTCAGGCAGCGACCCCCTGTCTGACCCCGCTCCCGCTCAGCCCCGGCGCTCTCCCTCTCTGGCAGCCGCCCCTGCCCTCGGCCTCACCCCCGCTTCGGCCGGCCCGCGCCACCTCCCTCTGACCCCATCGCCGGTACACTCTACCCCTGCACCCCCACCTTCGCCGCGCCCAGCGGCTGCCCCCGCCCCCCTGTTGGCTGTCCCGGCTCCCTCGCGCAACCCCCGGCCTCTGCTGGCCTCCCCATCACTAACCTCCTCCGGTATTTTTCTTTTTTATTTTATTATTTATTTATTTGTTTATTCATTTAAGTATTTGTTAATTAATCAATTATTTAATTATTTACTTATTTGTTTATTAATTAATTGATTAATTAATTGTCTATTTATTTATTTATTTATTTATTTAAGTATTTGTTAATTAATCAATTATTTAATTATTTAATTATTTCTTTATTAATTAATTGATTAATTAATTATCTATCTATTTATTTATTTATTTGTTCATTTAAGTATTTGTTAATTAGTTGTTTATTTATTTATTTATGTAAGTATTATGTTATTCAATTATTCCATTTATTTATTTATTTATTTTGTTCCTTGTTTATTTATTCATTTAATTTTTTTTGTTAACTAGTTATTTATTTATTTATTTAATTATTTGTTAATTAATTAATTATTTATTTATTTATTTATTTTGTTTTGTTTATTTACTTATTTGTCTATCTGCTTATTCATTTGGTTATCTATTTATTCTCTTTATTATTTATTTATTCTTGTATTTATTATTTATCTATATATTTATTTATTTGCTTATTTGTTTATTAATTAATTTATTCATTTATTCATTTATTTATTATTATTTTTCTCTTTATTCCATCTTGGTGTTTTTATTTAATTAGAATTAATCCTCTTTCTGTCGCGGGTTGAGTGACGTGTACTTTTTCCACTGTTCAGCGTACGCAGGTTGTCCGCAAAGGATTGTCCTACTTTCCGTTGGGGTTCCCTCGCGTCTGCTCCTTGTTTGAGGTAGGCGAATTCAACTGTTTCCTTTCTGAGGTACTCTGCTAATGCTTGAATTGTTTTAAATAAATTTTATTCCATGATTCGCATGTTTATGATATCCTTGCGCGGCTTATTTTGGTGTTTCAAAATCTATAGTTTTTGTTCGAAAGTTAAGTTTGAAGCAATTATATTTTTTTCCAAGGTAGTTGTGCACTAGATGTTGTCCTGCACTTTTTCTTGTTTATACAGTGCACCTATTTAGGCGTTGCCAGCTAAGGTGGAACTAAATGCCTATGTTCTCTTATGTTATCATTGGTTGTCTTGAGCGGTGTTTTCTTTTTGTAAAGAAAGAATCATTCTTGGATCTTATTATCCTGTGCTGGTTAGTTTTATGAAATTTAGTATTTTTTGGAAATTTTGTCGTGCCCCTTTGCCGTCTTGATGCACCATTGGATGTTGACACATCCATGGGTGCACCAGGTGCACACATGGATGTGCCCTCAAATGAAGGTTGCGTTTGAAATTGTTACCATTTATTTTTATTTTTATTTATTTTTATTTTCTCGAAATCTCGACTTTTCTAAATGGTTATTGGTTTCAAAATGCTTTTGCCTCTTCATGAGACACATTGAACTGGTTTAAAAAGAAATCTATGAAAATATGCCTGTTTGGCCTTTTTTTTAATACAAAAGTAGCGCTTGAGTTTTTGAAAAAGATATTGTGAAATGTTCGTGTAAAGTCATTTGATTTTGGGAAAAAAAACTGAGTGCTCTCTTGGCGACTTCAGGTATTTTTATAAAGTGGTTTTGATAATTAAATGACATGAAGGCTCGATTGGCACTTTATTAAATGTAAAGTGATTATACATATATATATATACGTACTTTTGAGGGCATCTTTGTAGGGGGACTTCCCTTCGAGGGTTGTCGTGTAGCGATGTCCGTGTAAGGGGTTGGCAAGTGCGGTGAGATGAGTCATGCATGCGAGGGTCTCCCACTTACACAGTGTTACAAAAACCACCATGGGTTCCTGGGCATCTTGTAGATTATCGAGTGACGGTTGCTTGCTAACCCTGATTAGACGGGTTAGTACCCCCTGGAGTTGTGGACAGGCCAGGAGGGATGTGCCACTGGTTGGCTATTAGGGCGGCCAGTTGGTTATTGACTATGGAGTTCCACGCCGGCAGGTAGTCTGAACCCGAGTACGTCCAGGGGTTTTCTAGGGATGTTTAGGATCACCCATGGTTACTTGTTCTCTTTGATTATTTACTTTCAGTTATTCTTTACAGCTTATAGTTTTACTTGTGTCCTTTTGCACTACTTTCATCTTGCATTACTTGGTTACTTTCTGTTTCATTGGTCTGTTTTCAGCCTGTACTGTTTACCTGTTCTTTTCTAGCACAGTCGTGGTATTATTTGTATTTGGTTTTGTTTATAAAAGCAGGAAATGGTTTTGAAAGTGATTTATAGTGTGCGTTGGGTTTTCAAATGGGGAAAACATGTTGTTTATTTTTAGATGTGAAAAATCTATTTTTATAATTGTATTTTTTAAACCTGTTTCAACGGATTGCTTGGGAAAGGAAACATTTGGATTCAATGGTTTACTTTGGCTCACCTACTTGGAATTTTTAATGCTCACACCTATATTATCATTTCAGTTGCAGGTATTCCCTTGCTCAGGTCTTCTCTTTTGAGTCGCTCAGTTATGGAGCGAGGTTGCTCTCTAGTTGGGTGGTGACCTGAGAGGTCACATGGAGGTACGTGGTCGGGTGGCGTTTATTTCTTTTCCGCTGTTAGTGTTTATTTTTTTTGTTCTATTTACTTCTGTTTGGGCTGAAATCATTCCCAATAATCAAACTTTAATGCCCGGCACTTGTTTCCATCCCGGGGGGATCAAGAACGCCCCTCGGGACTTGCCGCGGACCAGCTCGGGTGACCGGTTCAGGGTCGACCCGGGCTGGTTCGTGACAATGAGTAACATATTTGAGATAGACCTAACATGAATTGGAAATTCACAGTGTTACAGATCAACCCAATCAGATTTAAAAATATTATTAGCAATGTTAGAATTTCACCTTCAGAGAGTGTTCCTAACCATGAATGTGAAAGCATGGGAGGTACATATGATCTTTTAATTTCCAATATATAATGATACGAAGAGGAAATAAATTTTTTTTACTTGGGCCAATGGATTCAAAAAAAATGATATATTTAAAAAAAAGTTCCTAGAAGTTTAGATAACAAGGGAAAGGGAACCCCTACCATGGATGGATTTTTAATTTCATCATTGAATAACATAGGGAAGTGGAATTTAGTTTTTGGTCCTGAATCATGGACCATCAGGTCTATAGTTTAGGGTCACATGTAGGGGACCATTCAAATGTTCAAGGGTAAGATGTTGAATCTCTCCCCTGAATGTGATCACGATGCATAAATATGTAACAAGGAGGGTGTTAAATCTACACGAGTAGTTTAATTATGGGTTTTTTAAATAAAAATTCAAGGTTATTGAATATAGTATAATGATATGGGACACATATAACAGGGATTACTGCTCAACAAATTCAAATGATAGTTTCCACTGTAATGATTTATGGGTGAATGGAGATTAGATGAACTTACCTCAAGGGCACAAATTTCTCTGGTTGATAGTCTATATAGGGGAACATTTTTTGGTCCATATTAGGTATGTTTATCCATATTCAACAGGAAGTATACTTTGTATTTGAATATGATCATTATCAATAGTCAGTGATATTTATATGGATTCAAACACTTATCTAATTATGTTTATAGAATGATGGAATGTCCCACAAGGTTTATAGAACCCTACAGGTTACACAACTATGTATATAATGAAAAATATGGATGAGGTGATATGATATATAATCACACTAAATTTTATCCAAACCATAGGGTCAAATGATTATGGATCTAATTTTTTTAGAACCATATGGTGGAACCTATATTTGTTTATTTTATATTTATTCTATAATTTTACCAAAGGAAAAAAATTTGTTCCATATTGAATAAGGACATGAATTTTGATAAGGAATCCCTTTATAAGTTTTTATATTGACATTTTCATTGTTGTTTCACCTTCAGTTTGGTGTCTTACAGTCTATACCCATGACGGTTAGAGGACCAGTTCATACTGATTTGACCAATAGGAAATATTTTAGGATCATATATATTTTACAATAGGATGGATAGATTATGATGAATTTAGAAAAATAAAATTTTAATGTAGTTATTTTCCTTGGTATATTATCTCAAATAGGGGTTCAAAAAGTTTAAAGTCATGATTCATTGTCCAATATGAGGGTGGGATATTTTTTTCTGTAAGGGAAATGTAACACCTGATTTGAATGAAGAGTCCAATACTAATATAGATTATCTCATAGGGAGGTATAAATAGTTTACACTAACAGATCTTAGACCAAAATGGTGATGTTGAAAACCAATATGCGTATTAAATACTATGATCATCCCATCACCATTCAAGGAGGGAGTGGCAATGTCATAAATCACACCACAAGGAACATAAATTAATAAGAGTGACTTGGAATGGTATGTAAGGGATGAATTTTGATAAAATTAGAATTAAAGGTTTTGTTGTAATGTTTTAAGGGTGTAAAAAATTATAAGGACTTCCCATTAAGATTAAAATGACTCTTTTTCCATTCTAAATGAGGGGAATATATAAAGATCCAAATTATGGGTGTATATTTCTATTAAAACTAATATCCATTTTAAGATGAATATAATATTTACCAATATTCATGAATGGTTTATGGTGATCTAAGACTCTCAAGGTGTAATGTGTGATTTATGGAAAATGACAATTAGGAAGTGTGGTGGAGGCATTTTAGATGATACATTTCCATGACTATGTTGATTCCCTTGATAGGAGTTGAGACCAATGATGAATCGTGGATGTAAACTGAATATATGATTTTTATGTGACTATATATCTTCTGATAATAGGAATAATATTGTACCTAGTAATTACAGTGTATAAGATGCACTAAGTGTTAGGATATAATATTGAGAGGGGAATTTATCTTGATGATTTTTTGGAAAACCACCCTATATCGGGTCTCCATATATGGATTTTCCTCTCATGTAGAAAAATTGGAATATATAAACAATCCACTCTATATAGTTTAGGTTCTTCTAGGATGGACCATATATCATGATTTTAAACATCATATGAAAATTACCAAGGTGGCTTATATTGTATTTTTATATGATTAGGACCTCTATATAAGGACTTCGTAAAGATTTGGATCATTAAAAAATTGATATGGATTTTTTATTATTACTAATTTCACATTGGAATCCCTAATGTTAATGAATTTGTCTATACTTTGGGATGATGTGTAGGTTTGATTAGAATATTTTGGTGGGACTAGGATAGGAGATCTAGTACTCACTATGTATCCTTAAAAAAGTCCAGAAATAGGTAGTTCTTATATAGTGATCCCTATATAAATCAATCTCTCACATAATAGGAGATAATATTGGTTCATTGATGAATAAATCCATAATTATTTCCTATACATAAATATAGATCATAATAAGGAGAGAAGTAATTTTTAGTAAAATGTTTCTAGGATGAATTTATAATTAGTATATCTCTATAAATCATGCTTATAAATAATATTAGTCATTTTTTGATCCACACTAATTTCATTTGTGTATTTTATGAAAAGATATGATTCGTGTGAAAGTAAAGAAAATTAGGCTTTACCTTAGTGTAATTCCATGAACTACGGTGAAGGAGGATATTTTGTTTTTTAGAAATTGTAGTTGATCACAGGATAGAAGATCCTAGAATTACTACATTTGATTAAGTAATAGGAATAAAGGCCCATATAGTTATTGAAGTGAAATTCCATATAGATATCTTGATCATATGAAAAAAAAGGTGAATTTTATAATATTATTTTTGAATTAATTGATGAGACTAAGACATGTAATCAAGAATCCAGAACTTATCATATGATAATTGAAATAAATCCATAATTTGATCTCAAAGGTTAACCTTTATAGATCAAGCTCTTTCATAAGGGTGAGGGAATTGATATCCTTAAGTACATGAATATTGTGTTCCATGAACTCCTATAATGATCTACATCATATGTTGGGGAATTAGGTCATGAAATGTAAGCCACTATAAGAAATCTAGGGTTATTCCCAGTGGACCAAATCATTCCCCATATTGAATAATTTTAATTTTTATTCATTCTAAATGGAGTGATCATCCATGACCTCTTAGAACACATGAGTAATGTTTAGTGTGGGAAACAAGAGGTAGTTGTAGAATTACATGAACTGAACTATTAAACATGATTGGGGATATTCAAATACATATCATGACATTTAACATTAAAGGTGAAATTTTTTTCATATATTTTAATTACATGTGACTATGATAATGGTGCTATGTAGTGTATAGACTTATATATTAGAACTACACCGTGTAATTTAACATCATGCAATATAGATGTTTACTGTTTATATTAACATCTTGCAGTCAGGATGGCATGACATTCATTTTAAAATTATATGAAAATGATTATGGTTGAACCAGAATGAAACTATGAGATGTACTTATTGAGAATTCATTCACTCATAGATGATGTGATGTGTTCCCCGTCATCGTGACTGAGGAATAAGCTTCACTGGACTAAAAATTATATATAAAATATGGACCACCCAACATTGGGTTGATCTGTGAAAGTTTCTCAGTATTATTATAGTTTTGAGAGCCAATACTAGCTCTCCCTATAGTGTTGATGTAAGGAAAATATTCTTGCTAAAACCTTAAGTATCCTAGTTTTGATGGATTTCCACATTTTGTAATGAAAAGAATATTTTCTCATTGATTCATTCCAATCATACGACCACTTATTAGACTGCTCATCATTGGAAGGATGATTGTATACACCGGTTTATAGTAAATTATACTACACTTTTATGGGATTTACTTTATTTTTACTATATGTAAATGATTATGGGGTCACTTTTATAAAAGTATGGGTCATATTTTAATAATACCATAATGTTTTTAGGAGTTTTTAGTACAATAATTCATGTCTTTATTGACCATATTCTAAAATATATTATATAGGTATTTATTGAAATCCACTATTTCTCCATTTTCCATTTCATGTCAATTTGATTAATGTTTAGACAATATTAAATATTACCAATACAACCTTTTCAACATGGAGAAGTATATGTTGGTTCTATTTTCCATAAATATTAAGTGAGGGACACCAAACATACTAATAATATTTTAATCCATAAATTTAATGATTACATTCATGTCGACTCCCTTGAGGTATATAACCTCAACCCACTTTGAGAAGAAGTTAGTGGAAGTAAGGATGTATATAAACATCCAAGAAGTCGATGGTGGATATGGCCCCATGATATCTACATACCAAATAAAAAACCAATGTGAAAATTATGTGGTATAGAACAACATTGGAGGTTAATGGATGAAATTATAATGTATTTTTAAATAAATAAATTTTATATTGAATTGAGTGTATTATTGTGTCATCAATAGAAATAGTATCTTAGACTCCTGATCTGGTAGGGTAGCATATTTTTTGGTAAATGAAAATTGTATCTCATATATAGAATTCATTCATAATAATGAGGGTATATAATTCATTAATTAATTAGTGGAGGATATTGTTAGAGTCGTGGTTATAGAGAAATTTCAATGGATTCGACCCATTATAAAGGACTACATTTACTACACTTTATTCAATATGTTCTCTCTTTACTCAATCTAATGGATGAATTATGCATTTTAGGTTGTTCACTATGGGGTAAATAAATCCAATGGTGGTATTAGTTAGTGATGATATCATCCCACCTTCCTTAATAGTGGTGCATATCTCATCGATGTCTTCAATTTCTCTAATAATGAATAGTGACACCACAATAGATTATGTTGTTCTGATGACTAACTCATCTTAATCTGGAATGTATGTGGAAACAAATGCATATTCTAGTGAATCTAAGCTTGATTTTTTTGAATGTTGAACTTGAGATTGTTTTGGTATAGAGATAATTTCTTCCTTCAAGACTAATATATAATCGAGTATGGGAATCGATTGACCTTTATTAACAGAATATTTATAATTAATTTTATTGATTATAAACTCTGAATCACTAGTAATGTTTGGTCATAGAGTTAGTATTTGTAAATCCAATTCAAATACAATAATGATTACTTAGTATTCTGTTTTATTATTGGTCCGTCCTTGTAAAAGTAGAAAGGGATTGGGAAAACTGTATTTTCTAGAGAGATGATTAGAATTACCATGATGGCATTGTTGAGTTATGGTTTTTCCATCATTTTTCTTATTAGGATTCTAGAATCACCATGAAAATAAATCTCCCATGGTTAGGGAGATTTATTAATGGTAATACTTATTCATTTGGAAATTCTATATCTCCTAGAGTGATTTTATATTTTTAAACCACAAAGATCAATGCAAAAAAATCATCTTGATGTAAGAATAATAAATCTCAGTGTCTAGCATGGTTATGCTATGATAGAAAAGACTATTTTTTCAACATTAGTTTATTTGTGTAAGAAAACCATCAATTTTTCACTATAAAGTAACTATGCATAGAATATGAGGATTTCCATTAATTATTGGCATCGTCAATATTGGTATCAAGACGTATTACATGATATTGTAAAATGATTCTTTATTTTTTTCAACTGATAGGTGACCCCCTTTTTCATGATCTTGGTGAGGCGTAAGCTCATTCCTAATGGGTTATCTATGAAGGTTCTAAATAACATGAGTCATCCTTTTATATCTATAAAATCATTAATATTTTAAAATGGTCTCATCTTATGGATCACCATGGTTTTCTCAAGGTCATACTCAATTCCATGATGTCATATCCAAATGCCTTGAAAATTACTCAATGTCTCCTTTAAATCCCATTTGTGTGGTTCATCATTAGGATGTTCAACTGTATATTGTTGAAAACTATCCTGATACTAGCATGATTATCACAAAACTACCAATATTTAACCACCATCTTGATTATGTACGATTCTATGCTCTTATCTAGAAAGGTATCTATGATATAGTTCATGGAAGGTTGACATGTATCACCATAATCCTTTAAAACTAAGAGAATTACTCAATATAAATACACCCCATTGGGATCTTTGAATTAAATGTCCTCCTCCTCTTTTGGATCTATCCAAATTTGGTTATAGCTGGAGTATATTTTCATGGATAAGAGGGAATGGAGACCAAATTTTCCAACAATTAAAATATCTATAATCAGGATAGATAAATCAACTTTAGGAAAATTTAATTTGAGATCTTGGATGTTTATGAAAAAATTATTCTTTCTACTCTACTTATTGATATAGGTGATTTTTTAAACTATTTTAGGTAGTAAAAATTCCAAATGAAGTTAGATTTTATGATAATTCCAACATCATCTTCCACCTTGATATCATGAGTCAGATGTATTCTCTTGGATTTATATATGTACACATAGTGATCTTCAGGCCAACCAAAAATATGAGTGGCCACATTAGGATATTGTATATGAATTTCATTATAATTCTATGTGAATAAATATCAATTTTTCTTTAAGAAAGGGGTATATTCCCTTTTTTACATAAGAGAAACAAAGGTAATAATTAAGGTAGTTCACAAGTATACCTCTATAATAATGTTCACCTATTTGATTTCATCGATTTTAGTAGAGAAACCTTCCTCAAATGTCATAGTGGATTATCTAAGATCATACACTTCTTATTTCTCTCCTTATATACCTCAATTTTAGTAAAAGGGGTTGACTAAGGGAAATTCCAAGGTCTATAAGATGTTTTAGGTTTATATTCATCTTCTATGAAAAATTAAGACACATATCTAGACTCTGAAGTTAATAAGAAAAATGAATTATTATCAAAAAAACTCTAGATATTCTCTTTTTCTTCCCATCTATCATCAGTATTAGAAGAGGTAATGATACCTTGTAATTCTGGAGTTAAAATAAGAAAATTTCCAATTTCTTCTAGTGATGTGTGATCACAATATTATCTAAGTGGTAAATTAATGGTTTCTTTGTACAATTTGAGATCATTCTTATTTAAAAACTTATCATTTTTACTAAGATCGCACAATTCATCCACAAAAATAGATTTTGTCTATGTGATTGATATCATGAAGATAGAGAAAAATGTTCAAAAACATTAGGCATTCCTTCCTCTCCAAGGATTAATATACACTTGGATAAAATGTTTTTGTTACATTGACTATAGTTGGATATAAATAGGAAAAACCATATTATAAAGACATTGAGGATAGAGATTGATGTTCACAGATGGTATGGAATTATTTTTCTTTTTTAGAGGTGTTAATTTAAGGGGATATTTATCTTTCCCATCATATGAAATAACTGATCTTCAATACCACATACTCTCATAAAAGGTTTATATTAAATGATTAATCCCCAAATCTAGATCTATTTCTTTGATTTTATTGTTGTCAATAATATAAACTTCACTAAGATTATGAAATTGGTTTACATGGGACATCTTCAAAACATTAGTTGTACTGGTTCTAATTGAATCACATGTTATTGGATAATTTCACCACTGTAAATATAATCCTACTTATATATACTAGTATTTATGGGAACCAAATGGTATACCATAACCATAAAACACTCTAGAATATATTTCAAAATGGTAGTTGAGATATTGGTGGTATGATGAAGTTAGTACCACGTGGGATGTGAACGAAAGTATTCCTAATAAAGTGTCGGCATTCATGTATTTATGAATATCCATAGACATAGAATATATGAAAACATCTCTAAATTGTTCCCTAATATTGATCTATCCTAGAGTCTATTGCTCACTCTAGTCAAACCCCTATATTATTAGGGTAGAGTTAGGAAAACCATCTTTTCTATAATATAATTTTATAGGGTGAAGATGGAAATGATTATATACTATAATCATTAAAATGATGGATTAATGAATTTTAGTGTTTTATACCATTCCATATATGTATAAGGGGTTGATATATCCAAGTATGGTAGTCTCCTTGACTTTTTATATGATGGATATAACCACATGGATCTTAACAGGGAAGGTCCTGGAATGATATACGTTAGCACTAATGACATTGGCATTAAATTTGTGAGGCATTAAGGGAGAATGAAAAAGTTATTTCAAGTGTTTTATTTATAAATTAAAGGTATCCAATATTGAAAAAATGATGTAAGTGTTACCATATATTTCAATATGTCATAATTTTAATCCAAAGTCTATGATTCCATGCATGAGGCTCTTCCTTAGTCCAAGGTTTGTATGTTGAGACTATATGTGTTGGTGTCTACCTTCCCCAATCATAATGTGGGGGTATATTGGTTAAAATATATTGGGTTCAACTAATATTACAACATTTATATGTATAATTGAAAATCATTCACCAATATAATTTGTATTGAGATAGACCCAAAGGATTAATGATTATATTGGCTCTCCTTATTATCCTACTGGAGTGCCTGTCTCTAGGTCTACCTTGCATATATGTTGTAGAGACCCGAAGCTTGACGTACATTGACATTACATTACTTTTTCGGAATACTTAGTACATTACAAAAACACACACACAAGGACCGTAATAGTTTAGTGTCTTTGGAAACTCAGACTATAATCTTCTAATCGTGGTGAAAGATCTTCAAAATATCCCATAAAGATCTTCTTTTTTTTTACCTAAAACCTTTCTTTATATCCTGGGGAAAAGAAAACATAAAAGGGTGAGCTCAAATGCTCAGTAAGGGTAAACAAAATAAATATCAATCACATCATATTCATAAGAACATAACATTTTGGAAATCATAACCTGCAAAAGAGAGCATAATTTCATAATCATGGGATAAATCATGGCAGTGAAAAAGTAATCCCAATAATCATAACTTAAAACATGAAACTTTGTGTCATACACACATAATCATAGAGAATCATTTCTTGTTAGTCAAGACTAATTTCCAAGACTATCTTAGTGGACAAAGTCCCTTTCTGAATCGAGTAACCCTCGTTTCAGTCCTGTTTCACTGAACCGGTATAACCTACCATTTCAGCCATGTCTATCTCATGAGATATAAAATCTTTACCCAATGAATTGGAGGGAGATATAGGTCCCACCCATCTCATAATGATACCATTCTTATGTGTGCCACAAAATCATAAATCATACATCATTGCATAACCCATGTAATAAAAATGGAATTCTTAAACAACATGACATCATAAAACAATTCATATAAGATAAAGGAATTCATAAAAATATTTCCATCACAACATAATCAAATCCATGTAATAATATGGATAAAAACAGAACCCTTTTATTATCTTATATGGAAAATAATTTTGATAAAACACTTGAAATCCATTCTTGAGGAAAATATCCTTTCTGCTTCAAAAACACTTTTCCTTTCATAACATGTCATACAATTCTAAAATAAAATAAGTTGATTAAAAATAAACTTGGAAACTTGTAAAGGAAGATACATGGAAATAATGTTTTAAAAATCCATTCATGCCGTATAAGTTAAAAAAACATTCTTCGTACTTTTGTCGGAAAAGTCAAAAAGTACCTCGTACGAAAAACGACAAAAGATTCCTTTCATACGTATTACTAAAAACTCACCGAAGGGTAAAAATGGATTTAAAAAATTGTAGGTGGATGGAAATAATATTACATATTGATGAAACATGGATGTGGATGATAAAATACACCCCAGTAAATACTTATGAATAAACAATCTCGGATAAAAATGAGATTGTGATATTTACCTTACCTTAGGTCCGCCTTGCTTTGTAAGTGTCCGAACCTCCTGTATAATGATTTAAATCATGTTATTGACTTATTACAGAATCATATTAATTGTTATGATATCATATATGGTTCACTTATGACATTATATTACCCGTTCTTTTGTAAATTCCATGTTAAAGAAGCGTTTTGGGTAAAATCGTTTCATTTATCGTAGGTGTTTTGACTTGTTGTTCTTGACATCATTATTACTTATATCATGATTTACTCACTTCCAGAATATAAAATATTATTTATATATCATATATATTCAGTATATATATATATATATAATAGGTAGATAAATAAAATGAAAAACACCGTTCATGGAGACGGTAGTCCGTACGTACGCATGAACGTTGTGTTCCTTTCCTTATTGTCTTGAAATGGAAGTAAGTAGATGACATACATATGTATATATATACATAAATCCAGTAGCTTTATAATGTCATATATTTCATTATTATTTCTTATATATACATTATAATCATTCTTAAATGGTTAACATGGAGAATGAATCTCATCGCGTCGTGGAGACGGTAGTCCGTACGTACGCACGAGCGATGATATCATTTCTATAAATATTGAATTGAATTGGAGTGGATTATACAATATATCAGAATTAATATGATGTTTTAATAACTATGTATAGTTATTCTTTACACCATTATACCCATCCATGTAAGGTGGTGGTGGAAAATAGATTACACCACGGCGTGGAGACGGTATTCCGTACGTACGCACGCGCGGTGATTTCTTTTTCCATAGGATGGATAGATGGTGAAATAGGGTTGTTTCATACTTATAATAACATATCCGTATATGAGTGATACTTATGTTATTACTTCATAATGAAACAACCTAAGAAGAAGAAGTGGAAGAAGAAATAAAGATGAAATAATTGGTAACGGTAATTACCTCTTCTTTGAAGTGCCTCTTTGAGACCTCCTCTTAGGGCACTAAAATTGGTCTTTGAGGAAGACCAGAACCTCTAGTATGTTTCTAGGGAAGTGGAGAAGAGATTTTGGCAGGGGTTGGACGATCTTGAGTGCTCAAATTGGTGTGAGGAGGAGGGGGAGGAGGTGCCCTTTTATAAGGGAGGAGAGGGGCACCTTAGGAATATCTCAAAATATTATTTTATATTAAAGTCAAAATCGGTTTATAATGGTTCCAAAGGGTCTTATTTCGAAGCTAAAGTGGGGATGGGTCGAAATCCTATCAACCAATAGGATTTAGACAAGTTTAGGGTATTATTTTAACCTTATCAATTAGATTTAACTCTAAGTTAATTAATTTAACTTTTACCGTGTCTTTTTGTTTTCTTTCACTATATGGTTAATACACTTACTATAACATGCCAAACGAACCCCAAATTGTTTATTATTAATATATATATCCTTATCTAAGTCATTTGGCCAAACCTTAGATTTTTAGGAATAAAATAACAATTAATAATATAATATTTTATTTAAAAACTATTTTGTGTCAATTTTGACACTATTTGATATATGATTTTTGTGAAAGTCATAACAGAATTATATGTTCGAACCAAGTTGATTAAATCAACACTAATATATCATAGTAACCTATAAAATTAGTGGAATTCATAAAAAGTCTCAAATTACATTTATTTTGGTGTTTATAACATCAATTATGTCAATATTTCATTAATAAGATAATTACTGCATCATCATTGTGTCATAAATAAATTAAATTATTTAATGTCTAAAAATTACAAATAAAATACCCTTATGTAGGAAATCTTTTTAGCGTTCTAATGAATATTTATAGTCGAATTTATCTTATGTATAACCCCATATTAAAAATGATTTACTTATTAAACTTTGATTTTAACTATTTTAACCCTTCTTTAAATAAATTAATAATAAATGTCCTAATCTAATCCAAGTGGGCCTAAATGGTCATATTTTATTCCTAAGTTTGTTTTTGGTCGAATTACACTTGTCCAATATAATTAGGACATGTGTTAGGTTAATAGTAATATCATATTTACCCTTAGTTACCCTATTTACTATTAACCGCGGTAAAAAAAAGTAAAAAGTTACTATTCACCAAAAAAAATATTTTTATCTCATTGAACCACATTTTACTTACTGATATCAACCGTGTCTGTCGGATTTTTGAAATTCCATTCACATAAGCGGTAAAATTAAGTTTTATGAAAAATTTAGTTTTTTAACTACCACTTAGTAATTTCATTATTCATCAAAAATTGATGTTTTTCAGAACAATGCCAAAATTTCATCGTATTCCGAATTCAAAAATGAAGTCTATTTTACCAAATTCATAACATAGAAGTTGCATTAATTTATTTTGTAATTAAATCCCGCTGTTAAAACAAATAGCGTGTTTTTAAGAAACAATATCTATCAAAAGATTGACACTTGATTATGTCTGGTTTAAATGTGAAATTACAACCAATGACCAACATAGTATTAAATTGTAAAAATATATTCTAAATATACTTTAAAACCACTCAAATTAATGATTTATCACTATTAATTATTTCGATTAAAAAAGTTGTTTTTAATTATAATTTAGTAATTTTCACTATTCATCAGAAGATGAAAGTTATCCGAAAAGTACCAAAATTTCACCTTAGGCTAAATTCGATACTCCGAATCCAAAAATGAAGTCCATTTTGAGAGCTAAATTTTCTAAAATTTAAAAATTGGTTATTACTATTCATAACGGCTAGTTTTAATAACATATTGTTGTTTAGTGAAACTCGGTATTGCGTACGACGCAAGCTATCGAGGAAGGTCGTGATTGAGTGTAAAGCAAGCCAAGCAAGTGTTGTGTAGAAAAAGATTCCTTTTATGATTTATATAACATAAAATTCTCGGGTGTTACATTCTACCCCCCTTAAAAAGAATTTCGCCCTCGAAATTCGTCACTATTGTTCGTGCCTAGAACAATTTCCACTTCATCTCTTAAATAAATGAAGTTGAATTTGTTATTCGTGAAGTGTTACCAGATCATGTGATAGAATGACGGGTCATTCCATCTGTCTCAAACAAAAGGTTAGAAAAAATTATATACATAAGTCGATCTATAGTGAGATTAATCATATATGGTTCTTAAAATGGACTTATACTTCATATATCATACTGCTTAATATAATAAAACTAGTTTCTACTAAACAGGGAATTCCTGTAGGCCAGTGGTAGGTGATAAAGTCCAGTCGCACTTCGGTTGTGGGTTCGATTCCTACAGCCTTGTCCGAAGCGATGGGCTGTCGCCCGTCCTGCAGGTTGTCCTTTTTCTAAAACTACGTTACTATAACATCCCATCAATAATATCGAAAATCTTCTATCCTTAAACAATACTAACTTATGTCCAACATAATCCAGTCTAATCTTTAGGCTTATACATAATACTGCAGTCCATTCTCATAACATAGTGAAAACGATTACCAGAGATTTAATACCATCGTTGATCCCCATATATCATAAGATATATCTTGTTGGACACATTCCAAACATTCAAAGGCCTTAATCTTGTGCTCTCTTGAATACCCATTGAACCTTAGTGAAAACTTGAATGCAGTTAAAAGTTAACACTTTCCACATACCAAAATCCTCAAAATTCTATATACTCAAACCATGATATCACTTAGTCCTTATATCAATCATGAGCTCATGAATACTGTTAAACATTTCATTTTCTCGTTTTCCCTTCATTATGCGCATAATATCTCAATCACTTTGAATACCACATTAGACCAATACATAAATATTCCAATATTCCATGATACAACATTATTTTGGAATCCCATTACATAAAAACTTAATCATTCCACCACATCGTTGTCATATTCAACATTGCCAATAGTGATCGCATGTGACTTCCCTTTGTCCTTTTCCTTAAGCGGTTGCTCATGTCGATCATCACTAACCCTTAGATTAGGGCATTTATTGGCATAATGTCCCATCTCCTTGCACTTGAAGCATTGAAGTGTTGGTTGTGCGTTCTCTGCAGTGTTTGCTTTATTCACTTCATTAGAATCCCTTTTTCCATTACTTCGACACTCAGCTGCTCGATGACCTTCTTTTCCACACTTAAAACATTTTCTAGTCCCTTTAAGACAATCTCCAACATGCTTCTTTCCACACTTTGTGCATAATGAAACATTCATCTTCTTTTCACCATTATTCTGAGATTTCTCCTTGAACTCCATCTTTCGTTTCTTGTCAAAACCATGAGATGGATATGTAACACCAACTTCCATTTCTACCTTGATAGCACAACGCACAATTTCTTCATATCTACTGAAGTCTCTTATAGCTAATGCCCTTCGAAGACTTGGTTTTAAGCCACTGAAAAATCGATCAACTTTACTTTCAGGTTGGATGATAATTCCAGAATCATACCTTTCAAGTCTTGTAAAATTTGCTTCATAGGTACCAACAGATTCATCGTCCCTTTGCTTCAGTTCAAGAAACTCTTTCTCCATCTTTGTTCGAAGAATATGAGGGAAGTACTTATTGAAAAACAAGTTCTTGAACTCGTCCCATTCCATGGACTCAATTTCATCTCTTGGCCTCGTATTCTTGATAAGATTCCACCATTGATCAGCTTCACCTTCCAAACGATATACTGCAAAGATGACTTTATCATGTTCAGAACATTGAAGAACTGAAAATATCTTTTCAGTAGTACTGATCCATTGTTCAGCCACAAGTGGATCAGAAGACCCACTGAAAGAAGGTGGACGTTGCCTCATGAAGGACTCAATAGAATATTGTTCCCTTCTCTGCTCATTTGGAAGTCCAGAATGATTCATAGCTTGTGTAAGTATAGCAATAAGATTTTTCACTCCATCTCCCATAACATTTGTTTGTTCAGGAGGGCAATCATTGCATTGTCCATTGCATTGATCAACACGGTTCCTTCGGGTTCCAACCATCGTCTAAAACCCAAAAAGAATAGTGTGAGAGGCAAAAATAATGCTAGGGAAAACAACATAATAAATGGGGAGTACCTTCAATATCCAACATCTTAGGTTTAATTCTATGATCGTTAGTGTAATTCTATTACTATAACCTATACGTATACTTATCCCTAGGGACATCCCTAGACATACCTTAGAAATATCTCTAGGGATCTCACTAACGTTTTCGCATCCTAGTTTCCAAAGGTTGACTAAACCTTTCCTCTGATACCAACTGTAGAGACCCGAAGCCTGACGTACATTGAAATTACATTACTTTTGCGGAATACTTAGTACATTGCAAAAACACACACACAAGGACCGTAATAGTTTAGTGTCTTTGGAAACTCGGACTATAATCTTCTAATCGTGGTGAAAGATCTTCAAAATATCCCATAAAGATCTTCTTTTTTTTACCTAAAACCTTTCTTTATATCCTGGGGAAAAGAAAACATAAAAGGGTGAGCTCAAATGCTCAGTAAGGGTAAACAAAATAAATATCAATCACATCATATTCATAAGAACATAACATTTTGGAAATCATAACCTGCAAAAGAGAGCATAATTTCATAATCATGGGATAAATCAAGGCAGTGAAAAAGTAATCCCAATAATCATAACTTAAAACATGAAACTTTGTGGCATACACACATAATCATAGAGAATCATTTCTTGTTAGTCAAGACTAATTTCCAAGACTATCTTAGTGGACAAAGTCCCTTTCTGAATCGAGTAACCCTTGTTTCAGTCCTGTTTCACTGAACCGGTATAACCTACCATTTCAGCCATGTCTATCTCATGAGATATAAAATATTTACCCAATGCATTGGAGGGAGATATAGGTCCCACCCATCTCATAATGACACCATTCTTATGTGTGCCACAAAATCATAAATCATACATCATTGCATAACCCATGTAATAAAAATGGAATTCTTAAACAACATGACATCATAAAACAATTCATATAAGATAAAGGAATTCATAAAAATATTTCCATCACAACATAATCAAATCCATGTAATAATATGGATAAAAACAGAACCCTTTTATTATCTTATATGGAAAATAATTTTGATAAAACACTTGAAATCCATTCTTGAGGAAAATATCCTTTCTGCTTCAAAAACACTTTTCCTTTCATAACATGTCATACAATTCTAAAATAAAATAAGTTGATTAAAAATAAACTTGGAAACTTGTAAAGGAAGATACATGGAAATAATGTTTTAAAAATCCATTCATGCCGTATAAGTTAAAAAAAACATTCTTCGTACTTTTGTCGGAAAAGTCAAAAAGTACCTCGTACGAAAAACGACAAAAGATTCCTTTCATACGTATTACTAAAAACTCACCGAAGGGTAAAAATGGATTTAAACAATTGTAGGTGGATGGAAATAATATTAAATATTGATGAAACATGGATGTGGATGATAAAATACACCCCAGTAAATACTTATGAATAAACAATCTCGGATAAAAATGAGATTGTGATATTTCCCTTACCTTAGGTCCGACTTGCTTTGTAAGTGTCCGAACCTCCTGTATAATGATTTAAATCATGTTATTGACTTATTACAGAATCATATTAATTGTTATGATATCATATATGGTTCACTTATGACATTATATTACCCGTTCTTTTGTAAATTCCATGTTAAAGAAGCGTTTTGGGTAAAATCGTTTCATTTATCGTAGGTGTTTTGACTTGTTGTTCTTGACATCATTATTACTTATATCATGATTTAATCACTTCCAGAATATAAAATATGATTTATATATCATATATATTCAGTATATATATATATATAATAGGTAGATAAATAAAATGAAAAACACCGTTCATGGAGACGGTAGTCCGTACGTACGCATGAACGCTGTTTTCCTTTCCTTATTGTCTTGAAATGGAAGTAAGTAGATGACATACATATGTATATATATACATAAATCCAGTAGCTTTATAATGTCATATATTTCATTATTATTTCTTATATATACATTATAATCATTCTTAAATGGTTAACATGGAGAATGAATCTCATCGCGTCGTGGAGACGGTAGTCCGTACGTACGCACGAGCGATGATATCATTTCTATAAATATTGAATTGAATTGGAGTGGATTATACAATATATCAGAATCAATATGATGTTTTAATAACTATGTATAGTTATTCTTTACACCATTATACCCATCCATGTAAGGTGGTGGTGGAAAATAAATTACACCACGGCGTGGAGACGGTATTCCGTACGTACGCACGCGCGGTGATTTCTTTTTCCATAGGATGGATAGATGGTGAAATAGGGTTGTTTCATACTTATAATAACATATCAGTATATGAGTGATACTTATGTTATTACTTTATAATGAAACAACCTAAGAAGAAGAAGTGGAAGAAGAAATAAAGATGAAAGAATTGGTAACGGTAATTACCTCTTCTTTGAAGTGCCTCTTTGAGACCTCCTCTTAGGGCACTAAAATTGGTCTTTGAGGAAGACCAGAACCTCTAGGATATTTCTAGGGAAGTGGAGAAGAGATTTTGTCAGGGGTTGGCCGAGCTTGAGTGCTCAAATTGGTGTGAGGAGGAGGGGGAGGAGATGCCCTTTTATAAGGGAGGAGAGGGGCACCTTAGGAATATCTCAAATTATTATTTTATATTAAAGTCAAAATCGGTTTATAATGGTTCCAAAGGGTCTTATTTTGAAGCTAAAGTGGGGATGGGTCGAAATCCTATCAACCAATAGTATTTAGACAAGTTTAGGGTATTATTTTAACCTTATCAATTAGATTTAACTCTAAGTTAATTAATTTAACTTTTACCGTGTCTTTTTGTTTTCTTTCACTATATGGTTAATACACTTACTATAACATGCCAAACGAACCCCAAATTGTTTATTATTAATATATATATCCTTATCTAAGTCATTTGGCCGAACCTTAGATTTTTAGGAATAAAATAACAATTAATAATATAATATTTGATTTGAAAACTATTTTGTGTCAATTTTGACACTATTTGATATATGATTTTTGTGAAAGTCATAACAGAATTATATGTTCGAACCAAGTTGATTAAATCAACACTAATATATCATAGTGACCTAGAAAATTAGTGGAATTCATAAAAAGTCTCAAATTACATTTATTTTGGTGTTTATAACATCAATTATGTCAATATTTCATTAATAAGATAATTACTGCATCATCATTGTGTCATAAATAAATTAAATTATTTAATGTCTAAAAATTACAAATAAAATACCCTTATGTAGGAAAGATTTTTAGCTTTCTAATGAATATTTATAGTCGAATTTATCTTATGTATAACCCCATATTAAAAATGATTTACTTATTAAACTTTGATTTTAACTATTTTAACCCTTCTTTAAATAAATTAATAATAAATGTCCTAATCTAATCCAAGTGGGCCTAAATGGTCATATTTTATTCCTAAGTTTGTTTTTGGTCGAATTACACTTGTCCAATAGAATTAGGACATGTGTTAGGGTAATAGTAATATCATATTTACCCTTAGTTACCCTATTTACTATTAACCGCGGTAAAAAAAAGTAAAAAGTTACTATTCACCAAAAAAAATATTTTTATCTCATTGAACCACATTTTACTTACTGATATCAACCGTGTCTGTCGGATTTTTGAAATTCCATTCACATAAGCGGTAAAATTAAGTTTTATGAAAAATTCAGTTTTTTAACTACCACTTAGTAATTTCACTATTCATCAAAAATTGATGTTTTTCAGAACAATGCCAAAATTTCATCATATTCCGAATTCAAAAATGAAGTCTATTTTACCAAATTCATAACATAGAAGTTGCATTAATTAATTTTATAATTAAATCCCGCTGTTAAAACAAATAGCGTGTTTTTAAGAAACAATATCTATCAAAAGATTGACACTTGATTATGTCTGGTTTAAATGTGAAATTACAACCAATGACCAACATAGTATTAAATTGTAAAAATATATTCTAAATATACTTTAAAACCACTCAAATTAATGATTTATCACTATTAATTATTTTGATTAAAAAAGTTGTTTTTAATTATAATTTAGTAATTTTCACTATTCATCAGAATATGAAAGTTATCCGAAAAGTACCAAAATTTCACCTTAGGCTAAATTCGATACTCCGAATCCAAAAATGAAGTCCATTTTGAGAGCTAAATTTTCTAAAATTTAAAAATTGGTTATTACTATTCATAACGGCTAGTTTTAATAACATATTGTTGTTTAGTGAAACTCGGTATTGCGTACGACGCAAGCTATCGAGGAAGGTCGCGATTGCGTGTAAAGCAAGCCAAGCAAGTGTTGTGTAGAAAAAGATTCCTTTGATGATTTATATAACATAAAAGTCTCGGGTGTTACATATGTCTTCTTCATTGATTTTTTTTGAGTGTAAAGGCCAATTTTGAATTATTATACCCTGACCCCATCAGTATCAATGACCTACACAACCTTCTCCATTATTTGGGAAGGTGAACTTGTGGGTATATTCATGTTATTCTTTAGATAATTTATTTTACAAGTTAATCCCATTGACAAAGTTGTATTGGGATTCCTTATCCCATAAGAATTTGGTTTGATGGGATGGTTCCTATCAAACCATTTTTAAAATTGGTTCCCATTATCCTAAAAAATAAGTAATTAAATATTGGAGAGTATGAACAATAAATGACATCAAAATAGGATCACCTTATTATAAAATATTTTCACTACACCTATTGCAATAGTTATTAGATGACAAGAACATGAAGTATTGTGGGGAAACAGAAGATGATTCAATCAATAATGAGGGAGTTGGTGTCACAAATGGTTGATTTGGTTATGTTGAGAAGAAATAGTTATCTCATTTCACCATATTTCTATTCATCCAATCATTGAAATTATGTGAACCGTTTTTCAGGTCTTCCTTCCATTCTCATTTCTATCCTTCTAGGAAAACATAAATATTAGCCACTTCTGATGGCGGATTTCCTAAAATGAGTTGTTCAGAGTATACCATTTTTATATGATGTATTTTAAGATAAATAAATCGTGGATATTTTATCCCGATATTCTATATAAGGGATAGAAATTAGGGCATTCATCAAGGCCAACATAATTTAGATTCATTGGTACCAGAAACATTAGTATGTTATTCTTAATAACTATGATGAAGAACCTATAAACATACCCTTTTATAGAAGAATACTAATTATTTTTTCGATCATTATATGGTGGGAACATGTATTCTATTATTTATTATTTTTGAGTATTCTTCTATTGTTGATTTCATTCATGAGAATTCACTATGTGATATTTCACGAGTTTGGTTTCTGCAACCACTATGAGAACTACATTAAGAAAAATAGTAATTGTTTATTATTTTATAATATTCCTTAACTTGTTTTGTGGTTCTAGATAATAATATTTCATGGTTTAACAAAAATTTATTCCAACCATTGTTCCACTATGGTGAACTCATAAATTCCACCATTGTATTTTACTGAGATCAATGATATCCCAAAATCATCATATAAATACTCTAGAAATATTTCATGTAGATTCTGTTATAGGAATTTCATGTTTAAGGGGTATATTAGACCCTTACACCTATAATTTTCTTCAAACCCTCTTTTTATCAAGATACATGAAATTTTTTACATCAAGGATGATCACCTTTCCCTTAATTGATCATGATTGGTAGAGAAACTACTAATGGATATCTTTCTAATCAGTGATAGACATATCATGTCTGATACTATAGTAGACAAATAGAGAACCTTTAAGAGTATTCCTGATGAATCTTATCATGGATACCTATTACTACTCATTTGTTCCATAATGGATCCAGGTCGATATAAAAATGATATATTTGTTTCATTAGGTCATTGGTGTCACTGAAAAAGTGGAATGTTGGATTACTAAAGTTGGATAGGGGAGGTTTTGTATCTACCCACCTAGGATACATTTTTTCTTTGTCTAGTGTAGTTATTAAAATCCATACATAGGCTTCATTTGAGACTCTATGGATTTGATATATTCCATATGGTTTAGTGGGATATTTGGTTAACCATACACTTGAGAGTGGGAATCGGGTGGAGCATGAGATGGAAGGCCATCCTTTGTTGGTCGCTGATAACCGATATAGTTTCTCATGGGATAGATTTTATGACATGGTTTAGGTTTTCTCCCAATATTGGGAACTATTGATATCCCATTTCAATTTATTATAGATAAATAGGTTTCATATATCTTGGGTTGGTTATATATATAGATTCTTTCCCCATCTATAGAGTAGATTCGTTACAATGATGTCGATTTTCCAATAAAAAAATAAAAGTATATTCTTGGAGATTATACTATGTGGTAATATTTACCTATAGTATATCAGTGTCATATTACTTCATATTATCCTACTCTTCTTGATATCGAAACTATTTCTCTATAGTAGTGAGCATCTGGGTCTCATAGGGTGATTAGTGGGATAGCTACACTCCTACCCTTTTATTTGTCTGAGGACTAGTTAGGTGGTGGTAAATAATCATTTGATGGATTTCTAAGATTTTAAACTTGTATCTTGTGATAGGTAGTCATATATTCTTCATGTTTTTTGGTGTGGACTATATTTTAGATTGATACTTCCTCATATTTATCTTCTTTATCAAAATCATGTTTTTGAATTTTTGTGAGGTTGATGTGGATGATATTAAATTTTGGATATTACAGAGATAGAATAATGTTCTCATAATATGGGAATGGAGATTGTTCATCATATATATTAAGTGTATGGAAATAATAATCATTAGTTTTCCCTTATTATAATGCTATTTTGGCATTCATTCCATGTGATTATCTTTTTCATCTCCAACTACTCCTCTCATGGAACTTATTTATCAAGGTTGATCTGGATGGAATTTCTAAAAAACATAGTTTAGTTTATCCATAGAGAGAGATGTGGGTAACATAAAGGAAGAAACTATACAGGTCTTTTTTGTGACATTTATCCCTATCCTGAGAAGACTAATTTTCAAGGGAGAAGATGATGTTATTATATAAATTTTATCATCTCTTTGGGTTGGGGATGAATTATTTCCTCACCCATGAAATTTTAAATGTACATGGGATTTGATGATCCCTGAGGCGGTGGTGGTGTAAAATGTTCCCCATCCCTATAGGCTAGTAATTATATTTTATTACTTTTGTGACAACCAATGTTGATTCCTTATTTATTTTGACAGATTTTTTTTAGCATGACCTAGATGCAATGTATGTTTCAATCATGATCCACCTACAGTTTAGTATAGTTATTCAATCGAGGATTTATATTTTCTCTTTAATAAATCCTACAAAACTATTCTAGAGACTTGATGAAAAAGTATATCAATGTTCATCTCCCATCATGTTCATAATTTATAAGATTTATAGATAATGTGACCCTAAAAAAACCCAGCTATTATATGTAGAGCCTAGGACTAGGACCTGATCTGAGGTAATATTTTTTTACGACATATTAATCATAAAACATCGATCACTAGGGAGAAGTGTGAAAGTAATTTATCCATATTCACAACATCATATATTATTTAAATTTGTTAGAGTATTACAGATCAAATAATACAGAGTCTATGAGGAATTAATACATGCACATTGGATATCTCTATGCAACCTTTCTAACATTTAGTTATGAATAAATAAGGGAGTCCATTTGAATTTTAAAATAAATATATAATATTTCCTTGATGTGGTTTTCATATTTCATTAAGGATGTGGTTTCACCTTAAGATGAAATTTAGTTTTCAAAGATTTATATGAAGATAGTCTAAAAATTCTTCTATATAATCCTTTAGAATGTCATACAAAGGTGTGGTTATAGGATAGAAAATTATTAGTATATTATCCTTGTCAAGTTCATTTCTCATAATCACTATGTTTTATTCATATTCAGTGATTTATTCATCTTCTTTATCTGAACAATATTATTGTTTCAAAATTTACTTTTTATGGGGAGTGGAATAAATTGGAATATTTACTTTAATATAAATTTATGTATGATCTAATGGTGTTATAGATGAAAATCACTACACTGGTCAATCTTTCGGTTGATATGGGTTACACTCTTCAGAGGTAATGAACTTTGTTTAGCTAGATTTAGTATTTTTGTATTTCTATTGATGATATATTCTCAATATGTCATTATAAAAGGGAGATACATCATTTCAAAATAAGATGTCTGTATAGAGAGGACCTTCATAGGAAACACCACTATGGGGAGAACTACAATCCTTGATTAATGTTTGACCATAGTTATAACTCTTAAAATATATACTCTATGGATGATATTCAGAGAATAAATTATTTTATATGTGGGGAAGAGAAGGAACTTCATGTAATTTTATTATTCATCTATGGGGGTAATTTTTTTAGCTATCTTCATAATAAGGGTTCGCATGATTTATTTCAATATTTCAATACATACTACTTTTGATGACAGGGTAATAGATTCTTATGTGGATGTTGAATGATGTTATAAGGCCTTAAGAACATTGTCATTAAGAAAGGAAAGGACATGGGTATACTCATATTCCATGGGCATCCCAACTGAGAAATTTTATAGGTGTTCTCTATGTAGAGGCTAGGTCTATGAGTTTTCCACGATAACATTTACATGTTGGACATCTCAAAGGATACTCCCATGTTGTTTTTTAGAATATTCTAAAGATTTTTTATTTCTTTGGATGGAATGTGGGCCTACCATAATGTGGTTGGTGAAATGGGTAAATAAAATCTAGGTAGAATGAGGATATTAGAATGATATTGTTTTTAATTATTCAAAGAAACATGATAATGATCCTCCAGAATGAGATCATGAATAAGTGACATCTTCTAAGTAGCCCTTGAAACATGTTGATGAGATAATATGGCGGTTTTAATTGGAAAATATGTGGTGTGGCCTTAAAATCAATAAATTTATCGCATATTTTTATTTAGTTTTTGATGTTTTAATTAGTTAATTATTCTAATTTTTTAAATTAATTTAACTTTAATAATTGGATAGATTAATTAATTAAATAATAAAAAAATTCTAATTAGTTATTAATTTTTCTTTTTTTAAATTATTTTTTTTCTTACTTAATTTTATGGTACATTGTTTTTCTTATTAGATTTTATGCTTTCATTCTACTTGAATTTGGTATATTAATTTTGTGATTGTTTCTTTTTATTAATTAATCCATTCATCTTAATCTATTCATTTCATTAATGGATTAGTTATATATTTTGTTTCAATTATTTCATTTTTTAATATATTAAAATAACTTCTTTAAAATTTAAATAATTAATTGGTTTTCAATTTTAATTTTTATCTTTTTCAATTTTAATTTATTTTTTCAAAATTTATTTTTTTTTATATTATATTAACTGAATTGTTTTTTTAATTTTAGTTTTTTAATTTATATAATTGTTTTTAAATTAGTATACTTTTTTATTGATTTTAATTAATTTTTCAATTGTTTTAGGTTTATATTAATCAATATTTTAATTAAATTGTCATTTATATAATTAATTATAATTTTTTTCTTAATTATACTATTTCTTATTATTTTTTAATTAAATTTTTTAAATTTTTATTAAATTTTTTAGTTTCAAATTTTTAGGAAGTTTTACAACTACTAGACCACCCATAATTGGCATTTTCTAATGGTGACCCTCTAACCCACCACCGTCCTCCTATCAAATTGGAAAAATCCTATTTTTACCCACCATTGGGGAAACCGTTTTTTCCATAAATCACAACCACCGTTAGAATCCAAAGATGACTCCTTCCATAAACCATTTTCTTCTCCACTATTTACCCACTATTGGTAACCAACAATGACTACATATACACCCAACATCTCCCTGACCTCCCTCCAACAATCTTCTACCCACCTTTATAGACCAGAAAGTGTCCCACCATTACAAACCTCGTCTGTTGTTTCCCTTTCATATTCCTATAGATAACTCACAAACCGGAAAATGAGTCCCCATTAGGGAAACCTTCCACCATCAGCCGACATCAATCTTCATCCATCATCTGGAGATCCTTTCACTGGAGGACTCACCACCATAGATTGAACTAGAATAATAGGTGCACCACAAAAAATCTATGAATGTGAAACATGAAATAGAAACCCAAAATTACACAATTTTATCATATCTGGAGATTCCAAACCCATTGTTTGACTTAGATAACCACCTATGATCTATTAAGTCATAGTGATAATAATATAATGTCACTTCCTCCACTAAAACCCCCCATCGGATTCGACCAACTCTGACCACCAACATGAATCTACAGCCTTCCAAATATGCTCCTTCATTTTGAAGAAACCTTCCACCAGAGATCACCACCATGAAGGAAGAAGACATTACTTCAAGAGGAGGAGAATCATAGCCAAGGAAGAAACCAAACCCAGATTTACTATTTTTCAAAGGGGATTCTTCTACTACTCACCATTCTGAGATGATGAGGACCCAATATTGAAGGGGACGTCGTCGTGATTGAACTCCCCTCACAGAGGAAGCAGACTCCCGCGACTAGTATGGGATAAATAAAAGAAGAAAAAGAAATTTATTTTAAAAATAACAAAAAATAAAATAAGATTAATAAAATTAATATTAATATTTAATAAATAAATAAACAAAATATTTATAATAATATTAAATCAATTAAAATAAAATATTTAAATTAATAAAAAAATTAATATTATTTATACCTTAATCACACTTAAAAATTATAATACATTTACCCTTATAAAAATATAATTATATCAAATGTAATAAAAATTATAAATAAAATTAATAAATATCAATAATTAAACACAATACTCAAATCTAAAATCAATAATAATTTAATTATTTATTTATATTTTTTTATAAACTAATAATTTTTTCAAAATAGTTTTAATAACAATATTAATTTTTTTACAAATATATTTAATATCTATCATTATAAAATTTTATTTATATTTATAAAATTAATATTTTTATAAACATAAAAATTAATAATTAATAATTATAATTTGTTTTTTGTTGTGTAGAACCTAGCAGGGTATGAATCCAGGTTCATATCAACTACTTTTTGGATTCAATTAGATGGTTGATGATGGAGTTAACTACCTATGAATGAATTGTTCAGTGACTTAGAAAAGACTGGATACTGTTGTTGATTTCCGACACAGACTAACTGCAAGAATTATCCTGAAAATGAATTCAGAGGCACAATAGGGGAGCTAGAGATCACATAAATTCTTTCAACATATTCCTCCATTGGGGGTCAATTAGAATATTGAGTTTAACATTATTTATTATAGAGACTGCAGTTCAGAAGAAAGGTTGTCCAAGAAGAGAGAAGTTATAAAATGTCTGGGACTACAACGAAGAAGCAGATGTGTCGTATCCTTTCTCTATGATTATATAAAGGATTTTATTTATTACTTTTCATTTCTTCTTGTAATATGAAATTTTAATTATTTATTTTCATTGACTGGATATGGTTTTCAATTAAACAATTTTTTATAGGGATTTCTAAACTTGATGGTTAATATTTTCCTTCTTCATAGACATTTTTCTTCAAAATCGGAATCAATTGGAATGATTTATTCAGGTTTCTTCAAAAAAAATCTATCTCTTTCTCTTAAATTCAAAACACTATGATAATTTTGGAATGAATGGTCATGGATACATTTCATCAAATCTAATTTCAATATGTATGAATATCTTAGCGACATCATTTTTATTTAATATCTATTTAAAATTATTTTAAAGTTTGGTGTTTCTAGTTATAGAGAACTTCTAAAATAACTAATTTTCTGGACTATTCTCATAGAAATGTAGATTATTTGATCATTTTTTTAGGTTAAAATTTTCAATTTTAATTCAGTGAAAATAGAAACAATTTCAACCAATGGTGGTAAATTTCTCCTTGCATCATTAAATTTCATTAAATTCATTTTTATACTCCTACTATTTCAACTAACTCATTTCATGAAAGTATTTAACCTTTTTAAACTTTTTATTAAACTTTTTCATCTTCTTTCTATATTCTCTTATTTGATAATAATCATTATTCATCATCTTTTTTCCTTTAACTAAAAAAATAAAAAGGTTGAAAAATATTTCACACATTTTTTATAGTGGGCTTGTGTTGAAAATATTAGTACACGACATTCCCTTATGTTCCATCCTACGAACCACTATACATTTTAGATAAGAGGATTTTATAAATAATTAAACATTCAAATTTATTAATGAAAATTGTGTAATGTTTTTTGTTCTATTTTTAGGGAAGGTTTCAAGCAAGCATTTGTTGAATATAATATATATTTATATATATAATTTTTTAAAAAATATTTCATTTGAAAAATTAAATATTTTTGTTTTTAGAAAAAAAAAATCAAAGAATCTTATTTTTATATTGAATTTTAAAATTTTATTTTTCCTGTAAAAATATATGTATTTAATTTTGTTCCCTATAAAATGAAAGAACATGAAGGAAAGTAACAACCTTGTATAATTTACTATTTATGTTGTGGTTATCATGGACACACTGCATGGAAATGTGCCTATAATCAACAACAACAGATTTATTAATTTGAATAAAATGTACATAACTTTTAGTATGAACCTGAGTTCCTTATAAAATTTAGTCACTTTTTAACTAAAATAGATGATAGGTTAATTCAAAATAATGAAACTGAGATTAAAAATTTTCCCAAAAAAACCAAAAACTTCAACAATTTTAGAGAATGTTCTTAGAGTCACAAAAAAAATTAAAATAACAAGAAGAAGTAGAAAAATTTTAAGAGGAAAATGATTTTATAAATTTTTATAATGATTGTACAATGGACAGTGAAGTTTAAATTTTGGAAGAGTAACACAATTATTTTTTATGAATCTGAATATAAATGAGGCAAAAATGTGGAAATAACCAACCCTATAAATTAACAACACAATAATGATGTTTCTATAAAAATCATAATGGGAGTTGGGTTAGTTAATTTTGAGAAACAACTAAAATATGTAGAAGTGGAATGGATTATATTTTTCATTGTTACTATAGATGAAAACATTAACTGATTTAGGTGCATTGAAAATTTGATTTCTTGGGTTGGAGAGAAATTAGAAAATAAAAATATGTATGTTAAAAAACATTCACCCAAAATTACTAAAATTTTGAATAATTAACCATAATTTGATATCGGGGATATTTTGGAAGATAAGAATAAACATGAAATCACTAACTAGGTTTAGTTTGAACTTATTAATAAATGTAATCTTTCTACATTTGAAAGTGTAAACACAACAATCATTGTAATGAATTATGAAGAATAGGATGAGGGGATGTTATTTGAAGAAAGATCAACAGATTAGCTTTCACTACCATGTTATAACATTTCTATTATTTCTAAAACTCTATTTAAAAAATTGTATAATATTTTTTTCATATATTGAGAAGATTATTTAAATTATAAAAATATATAATCATAATTTATTGAAGATGACTAAATATTTCTCCCTATAAAACAAAATTAAAACACTAAAAAACTTTGTTTCAAAGAATGAAATTTTTAAATGTGACTAAAAGGAGAGGATGAATACACATTATATTATTCAAGAAGAATTGATTTTTCAAAATAATTTGTTTATAATTTTATTTTTTCAGAGAATAAACTTTTAAAATAGATTCATAATTTAGTCAAAATTCAATCTGTGAATATTCAAAAAATATATCTTCCCTGTTTTTCACTCCCTTCCTAAACTAAACCAATTTCTGATTATCATTTTTATGTTGAGATTAGTTTATAATGGTATTTAATCTTAGTTTCTAATGTTTCTAAATTTTTCATCATTCTATTTATACCCTTCTAGAAATCGATGGTCATAAATCATCCACAAGTAACCTTGAATATGATTTTTTGGGGGTTTTAATTGAGAGATATAGAGGTGAGGATAATGCCACACCATTTTAAGAACATATTTCACCTCCATCCCTTTATAAAAATTTAAAAAAATCAAATATGAACCTAATATAGAAGTGGAGAACACTAAAAGCAAGAGATATTTTGATGACCATTTTTCTGTTTATTAGCTTATAATTTTCCAAGAAGAGCATGAGGGAGTTCATTTTTATTTCCTCTAAACCTAAATTTCTTGAAACCACATAGAAAGTGGAAATTGGAGATGATTTTTACATTCACCTTGAATACAACTTTGAGAAGTTACTTAATGTTAAACTCTGTGTCCTAGGATTTTTTGTAAGTGTAAAAGGATTCAGTTTTTTCCTTAGTGGTTTAGGTTTCTATAAATCTGAATTAACTATTAAAAATAAATAGGCCAAGTACTTGTGGTGGTTTATGGACAAAAAACCACACCCAACTAGTGACCTTGGTTTGTTTTTAAGTGATTCTGAGTGGGGAATTTAAAACCATAACTGATTGGGAGGCAACCCATGATTTTATTTCCTTTAATAAAATAATTTATGTGATTTCAATAAATTTATTTTTTAGAAATCAAATTTTCAAAATGGAGACTTCAAATTAAATGTTTCAAGGGAGTCAACTCATGGTATTTCTTTGTTTTTACTTTTTTTCTTGATTTTTTAGGAATAAAGTGACACTTTCTTTAGTTCTATTTGTCGTATGTATTTAGTTCCTAGTCTACATGTTCATTGTTATTTGATAAGGATGTTAGTAAGGCGATTAATAGAGGATTATAGTTCCCATTTCTCCTCAAATCACAAGGAGATACTCGGTAGAACCTCACCGTATAATATTTTATCAGGGAAGTTCATTGTTTTAATCACTACATTTTTTCTTTACTTATTTTTTTGTTTCTTTTACTTGTTGTTGCTGAAAACTATAATAGATGCTAATTTTTTGCTATAAAATTTTGATTCATTGCTTTTAAATTGTCTCACTATTTGAAATTAAGTGTGGGGGTTTTACCCCTTGTTGTCTGTATTTAAATTAATGTATTTATCTTTGATGGGTGTTAATCATTCATTTTTCTACTCTACTATAAATCTTATTGAAACACATTTTCAAATATTCTTACAACCAATTCAATATGTGTTCAATTTTTTACATGGCACTTATTGGACATAATTGGAAAAAAAATATCACATTATTTAATGATAATGTATGGGTTTACTAATTATATTATAAAATATTTATTATGGAAAAAACATTTCTTCAACTTCACTATAACCCTTGGACATATCACTTAACTTCTGAATTGAAAATCTATTTTGGCTTTAAAAGTCAAACAGTTTTCTCTACCTTTGAATTAATATTTGGGGACAAAGTTGGTTTTTATTTTTCTGGTAGGGGGTCTTGTAATTCTGATCTAATCTATGATTTAAATTAAGCCAATAAAATCCCTCATCCCTTTAAAAATTTTATTAAGTTTTTTATATTTTAATTAATTAATTATGTGTCATTGGTAAATTAATTTCACATTAATCATTATATAGTTTAATTTATTAATTTTTAATTTTTTAAAATTAATTTACTATTTTTTCATTTTTAAAATTATTAATTTTTTCATACTTAATTTTATGGTGCATTATTTTTCTTTTTATTTTTTTATTTTTTATTCTTTTTGACTTTAGTATATTAATTTTATGATTGATTATTATTATTAATTATTCAAATCATCTTTATTTATTCATTCAATTAATGGATCATTTATTTATATTCATTCTATGTATTTAATATATTATATTATGTTATTTTAAATTTAACAAATTAATTGGTTTTCAAAATAAATGTTTAATTTTTTCAATTTTAATTTATTTTTTCAAATTTTATTTGTTTACCTACTAAATTGTTTAAATTTTTTAATTATATTATTTTAATTTAAAGTTTAGTTTTTAAATTACAGTAATTTTGTTTTTTGATTTTAATAATTTTTTCAATTGTTTTAATTTTAAATTAGATCATATTTTAATTAAATTATCATTTAAATATTTAATTGTAATTGTTTTTAATAATTATAATGTTTTTTTATTAATTTTTAATGACTAATTTTAAATTTATAATAACTTTTTGTTTCAATTTTTTGAATAGTTTACCCACTGCTAGACCACCCACCATTATAAGTTACCAATGGTGACACGCTCACCCTTCGCCAGCCTCCTATCAAATTGGAAAACTCTTATTTTTACCCTCTTTTAGGGAAACCTTCCTTTTCCAGAAATCACACCCACAATTGGAATCAAATGGTAAACCCTTCATCCCACCATTGTCTTATCTACTATTTTCATATCGTTGGCATCCAATGATGACTATCTTCACCTATCCTCACATCGATCCTCTGCTAGCAATCTTAAACCCACCAACACAATCCATAAAGTGTCCCAATATCACAAAACCAGCACACTATTTCCCTTTAATCTTCCTCCAGATAACTTGCAAACTAGAAAATGAGTCACCATTGGGGAACCCTTCTACAGTCGGCCAAAATCAATCTACATCCACTTTAAGGATAACCATCCATTAAAGGACTCACTAGCATAGATTGAACCATAATAATAGCTAAACCATGCCAAATCTACGAACACTGAACCCAAAACTGAGGACCCCAAAATTATTGAATTTTATATGATAAGGAGATCCAGAATCCATAGTTCAAGTCATCCAAACGTTGAAGATCGATCAAGTCAACATCCTTACTTGAACCCCCATCTACAGCCATCGAAGCCACTATTAGTGCTCAAACACTAAATCAGATTTAACCAACTCCAACCACCATCATATAGCTACACCAATAGATCAATTTGTCTCCTTGGTGATGAATCCCAAGCCGAACACTATCCTCAAAGCTGTAGAAGTTAATGGTGTTGGAGATGGATATGAAGCCACCGTTGATGCTCTCGAGAAGGCGACTGAGACCTCACCTGATGGCCAACAATAACTCTCATTTGTAAGAATGGTTAAGCAGAGAAACAATAATAAATAAATAAAATAAATAAAATAATAATAATAATAATAATAATAATTAAAAATTAAAAAATATAAATTGTAAAAATATAGTAATAAAAACAATTATTTAAAATTATAATAATATTTTAACATTTTTTCATAAATATAAATAAAAATAAATTATTAATAAATTATTAAATATTATTAAGTAATATATTTTTAAATAAAATAAATTATTCAAATTAATTAAAAAAATATAGTATAAAAAATAATAATAAGTTTTAATAAATATATTTATCGATCAATATATTTTTATATTAAATGAAATTCTAACACTTACATTAATAATTATAATATAATATATGTTTTAATAAATTAATAAAAATTACAATATTATTAAATTAAATAAATAATAAAACTTAATAAAATAATAACATGTAAAAGTTTAAATAATTATTATTATTATTATTATCATAATATTTTTATAAAAACATAATAATATTAATAATTACAATATTGATAATAGTAAATAAATAAATTTTCAATAATTATAAATAAATTAGTTTTAAATTAATTAAATTAAATAATATTCAAATTTAATGATAATGATGATGACTATTATGAATTTATTAACATATTATTTTCTTTTGCAGAACCCATTAAAAATTACATCCCAATTCATTTTTATCAACTGATTGGTATTCAGTTAGAGAGGTTATGATAAAGTCACAAGGATTGGAAAAGACAAGCATTTATGTTTGGTGACTCAAGGAAGGCCAGATATATTTTCTAAAAAATCAATGACCAGCGAGAGATGGATGAAGCTTAAAAATATAGAGGCAAACATGCATCTTGGTCATTCATCAAAACACACATCTCTGACATTCTTATATTCAGCGGAGCAGGAGACATATAAGGGAGATCATGATACCAAGGAAGGGGCATAAATAGAGACCCATATACAGATAGGAATATGAGACAACATCACTTTTTAGGAATAATTTAGAGGGATATTTCATTCTCCTTCATTTTTAATTATTTACTTTTTTTATAATTAAATTATTATTATTCTTATTTTCACAATGATCATTGTCTAATTTCATTATGATTTGGGGATATTTAATTCTTCTGGTTTATATTTCTCTTCTTTGAAAATTTTTTCAATGAAATCAGAATCTAATGGTTTTGTCAGAATTGGACTTGTGGCACGGGATTTTCATGGTCAGATCATTGCTGTCAAACATGAATCTCACCACACTCTCTGGGAGCCCACTGTTGCTGAAGCCTTCATTGTCCTCGTCGGGCTGACGCTTTCAAAAGATCGAGGATGGAAAGATATTCACATTGAATTTGATTGCCTCGCCATCATCAATGTTGTTGGGCTTAATGATGGTGGCCTCCATTCTTTTGGCCCCATGATCAGGAACATCTAGTCTCTCAGTCCATGCTTCACAACCTTCTCCTTCTCCTTCATTAAAAGGGACGGAAATGAAGCATCACATCACCTGGATTTTTTCAACACATTCGGTATGAATCATCTCTGGCTTGACCACTACCCTTCTTGGTTGCATGACTGTGTAACTGCTGACCTTCGTGATTAATTTATCATCTTCCTTTTTCAAAAAAAATGGCAAGAGGGGCTCTTATTTTATTAAAAATTGTCTTCACACCTCTTATTTTTAAATTCCTAACTACATGATCAATTGGAGAGCCTGATCTTGAAAACAATGTTTCTACTTTGGATTCAAATACTTCAGAGAATAATTGGTGAGATTGTTTCTGATTTCAATTTGTTCATATCCCATTTCTTACTGATGATTCTTAGAGTACAAAATGTCAATATTTTTTGGTATTCATGATTAATATCATGGTAATGGATATTAATCCCTTTATTTTCTGAACTTTTGTATTCAATATATTTTTAGTGAAGCTATTATCCTTTCAAATACAAACTTTAGTTTTCCCCTTGCATCATCCATGATTTTTTTTCTCAATCACTTTTAGAATTTTTAATCACCACTTTTCACAATCCTAGTTCATCATTTTTCCTAATTCATCATGTAAAAACAAACACTTTTTCAATAGAAAATATTTTTCAAAAAAATATTTTCATCCACTACTTGTAGTGGATTCGTTTTTGAAAACTTGGTACTAACCATCCTTGTGGATCAACACCTTCTAGCTGCTATAAAATAGATAATAGGGTTACAATATAATCTATATTTTTTTACAAGTAAGATTTTTTCCAAATTAATTCACAATATGGGGTTTTTTAGGATTCATTCTTCATTTAAATTCAGTATTTTATATTTGATTATAATTGACTGGTTATTGAGGGTTTCATTAAGTCTTCCATTTTTTAAAAGGAATGGTTTATGAGTGGAGATGATTAATGTTTTTTATGAAAATTATATTTAGGAACAAAAAATTGTGATGATATAGGTTAGTTATTTTTGGATTTATTATCATAATTTCAAGAAATTGTAAATTTGAACTCGAACATCAGGGAATAATTTTTATTTAATAAAAAATATCCACCTTATGAATCCAACATAAATTGTAATCTTATAATAATTTTGAAGCACAAGTAAATAGGGCTAATGAAAACCCATAGTTAATATCTAATACACTAGGCACTGGGTGTGTGTGTGTGTGTGTGTAAACCCTCTGTGCTTTTCCAATAACTTTAGCTGCATAATTCTTTTCACAAGATACATAGAGGAGTAAAATTAAAAAAATAATAAGGGGACTAGTAGTCAAAAACGAGTTCAGTAAGGTGAAGGGAAATTTGATCTCTAGATAAATAAATAAAAAATATAATTTTATAAAAATAATTTATGTTTTGTCGATAAAGTTTTTTTAAAAAAATTAATTTAAATATTTGATTTTTGGAACCTAGAAGAATCTTTGAGTTGAAGGTTCATGTTTTTAAGATTTAAAATTCACTTATATCTAACCTATTATCACTCATAAAATTATAACATGGACTTGAATTGAAGTAAGTCAGTAGCTTTATTCATATATGTGGCATGAAATGTTAAACAATTAATGTTTCTATGTTCCCTCGATCTTCTATAGGTATTTTAATTTAGGCATGACCTTTTTTGAGCATTTCATTTCCAAAGCGTAACTCATAGTTTTTTTCTTCTATATTAAATTTTCTTAACATTTTTCTCTTTATTGTTAAAGGAAACTTGTATCTATTTAAAAAAGACAAAAATCATGGATTATTATTGGGATAATCAAAGATTATGTGTAGGGTAATTTTATGCGGCCTTAAAATTACATGGTTTTCCAAATATTTTTATTATGTTTTTTATGTTTCAATTAATTAATTATTCCTCTTTTGTAAATTAATTTCACATTAATAATTTTATAGTTTAATTTATTAATTTCTTATTTTTTTATTGTTAATATTTTATTTTTCTCTTTTAAAATTATTAATTTTTTCTTGCTTGTTTTTTTTGTGCCTTAATTTTATTTTTACTATTTATGTTTTCATTCTTATTAACTTTGGTATACTTATTTTATGATTGGTTATTTTTATTGATTAATTAATTTAACATTGTTTATTCATTTAATTAATGGATATTTAATTTATATTCATTCAATTATTTTAATATATTAAAATATACTCTTTTCAATTTAAATAATTAATTTTTATGAATTTAAATTTTTACCTTTTAAATTTTAATTTTTTTCATCTTTTATCATTTTATCTGTTAAATTATATGAATTTTTTTAATTATGGTATTTTAATTTAACATTTAGTTTTTAAATTGATCTAGTTTGTCTTACTGATTTGAATTAATTTATCAATTGTTTTGTGTTCATATTAATAGATATTTTAATTAAATTGTCATTAAAATAATTAATTGTAATTTTTTCATAATTATATTATTTTTTAAATTATTTTATAATTACAAATTTTCAATTTTTATTAACTTTCTCTTTCAATTTTTTAGGAAGTTTACCAACCGTTAGAACACCCACTATTGTCAGTTTCCAATGGTGACTCCCTCAACCACCGCCAACTACATCTCAAATTGGTACACTTATATTTTTACCCATTATTGGGGAAACCTTAATTTTCTAGAAATCACACCCACCATTTGAAACCAATGACGACTCCTTCCACCCACCATTGGCTTCTCTACTATTTACTCGTTAGTGGTAGCCACATGAGACATCATCTGCACCCACTTTCACCTCAAACTAGCACTATAAATAATCAACCCACTATAAAAAACTAAAAAAATGCCCCATCATCACAAACATCACCCATAGTTTCCCTTTAATCATCCTATGGAGAACTCTCAATCCAGAAAATGAGTCACAATTAAAGAAACCTACCACCATCGGCTGACATCAATCTCCATCCACTGTCTATAACTCTTTCCGTTGGAGGACTCCCAGCCATAGATTGAACCATAATAACAGTTACACCAAACAAGATCCATGAACACTAAACTCAAAATCGAAGAACCCAAAATTACCCAATTTTCTCATATCTAGAGATCCCAAACCCACCGTTCAAGTTATACAACCATTGAATCAATTTCGAGTAGCCGTGAGAATAAACAGAAAAAACCTTCACCACTCAAACCACATATAGGAGTCGACCAACTCTGACCACCTCTGTGAATCCACAGTCACCCAAAGCCACACCACTGGGTTGAAGAAAGCATCCATCATAGATTACAACCATATAGAATGAAGATCCTCCATCTAGAGGAGGAGATCTATAAATAGGGACAAAGCTAAACCCAGATCTATCATTTTCTAATTGGGATGTTGACACCACTCTCCATTCTATGAGGAGGAGGAGTTGATGTCGAAGGGGATGCCACCACAATTGAACTCCCCTATATCTTAACGATGAGGACTCCCTTGGATGACAGTGGATAAGTAAAAATAAAAAAAATAAAAAATAAAAGGAAAATAAATATAAAATAAGAATAATATAAAAAATATTAAAATTTAGTAAAAAATAAATTAAAATAACTATAAAAATATTAAATTAAATAAAATTAATTATTTAGTTTTATAAACAATTAAATATAATTTATATGGTAATCTAATGAAAAATTGAAAATTCATTTATCCATATAAATATTTAATTATAATAAATATAATAAAAATTAGAAATTAAATTAGTAAATATAAATAATGAAACATCATACTCAAATCTAGTAATGATAATAATTTAATTATTTATTTATATATTTTTATAATGTAATAAATTTATCCAATAATTATGACAAAAATAATAAATTTGTTTATAAATATATTTAATATCAATCATAATAATATATTATTTATATTTTTAAAAGTAATATATTTATAATCATGGAAATTACATATTATTAATTATACTATACTTTTATTGTGTAGAATCTAGTTGGGTTTGCATCCATGTTTATGCCAACCATTTTTTGGATATTGTTATATGGGTGATTATAGAGTCAACTACCTCTGATTGAAATTTTTTGGTGAATTTGTGGAGAATAAATCAAGTTGGTGCTAGCCAGCAGTAGAAAACAACAAGAATTCACCTGAATATGTATTTAAAGCAACAATGGAGGAACATGAGATATTAGACATTATTTGATATATATTTTCATTGGTAATCAATTAAAACATTGAGTTTCAAAATCATGGTCCCAAATACCATAGTTCGAGAGAAAGGCGGTCAAGAATGAGCAAAGTTCTAGAACTTCTAGGATTACATTAAAAAAGAAGAGAATTAACATCCTTTCTCTATAATTATTTTATAGCGTTTATTTATCCCTTTTCACTTCTTTTCTTGTTAGTTGAAATTGTAAATATTTCATTTCTTATAATGGTTATGTTTTTTAATTAAATAATTGTTCTTGGGGATTTCTAAATATGATGGTAAACATTTTCCTCTTTCAAATACATTTTCCTTCAGAATCATCATCAATTAGAGAGATTGATTATGGTTTGGTAAAAAAAATGTTTTTTCCTGTCCTTTAGTTAAATTTAAAACTCCATGATCTTTTTTAATGGTATATAATGGATTTATATCTTTAAATAAAATTTCAAAACTTTAGAAACTTTTGGTGTTGTTTTTTCTATTGATTTTCAATTTAAAATTATTTTTCAGTTTAGTGTTTTTATGTATGGTGAATATCCAAAAATTACTTTTATTCTAGAGTAATCTCCAGGAGATGGATATTATTTGACTAATTTTTTGAGGATTCAAATCATAATTTTAATTTATTTAAAGAAGAAACACATTTAACCATTGTGATAAAAATCCCCTTGAAACTTTTACCTTTTTACATTAATATTTATATTCCTACTATTTCAACTTACTCATTATGTGGAAGTCTTTATCCTTTTTCAACTTTTTATTTCACTGTTTCATCTTCATTATTCATTATCTTATTTTTTAATAAAAATTATTTGTCTTATTTTTCCTTTCAATAAAAAATTAAGATGTTTGAAAATTATTTAACCAATTTCTTACAGTGCATTTGTTTTGAAAATATTGGTATACAACCTTCCATAGGGGTCGACACTATGAACATTTATACACTGAAGATAGAAAGAGTTTAAAAATAATTAAAATTTGGAAGGTATTAAATATGTTCATGTCAATATACATGTACCAGTTTTATTTATATGATATTCCAATGATGGATTTACATTATTGATTCTAGAAGATACTGTCATTATCAAATGTTGTGTTACTTGACCTGAGAAAAATTTACATATGTATCTCCTTATTTTAGAATAAAAAATAATTTATTACACAATAATTTATAACCTAAATTCATAAAATTATATTTTAATTGGATAAAAAACAATTTAAAAAAATTAATAAATATTTTTAACATCTCCAACAAATTTCTTCTCTCTTAGTAACTTTGTAATATATATCCAACATAAAACATTTTTCATAACTTGTAGAAAATTAAATCATAAGGGAGGGAGAGCACTAATTTTCAGTAATGGTAATCATTGGATATATCAAATAATGATCATATATAAACATAAGTTAAGATTAAGAGTATGATATCATGATCATAACATACAAAGTTCACACCCAATCATTTATATATCATAAATCACGAGTCATGGCATAAATATTTTATCGTTTCAAAAGAAATGAGTTATAAGTGTGGGAAATCCTCATTAATCAATAATGTGTCATTAGATCATATCATAAGCATAAGAACATGTCATTGAAAGTGTTACATAATCATATTCATAGAAAATAATTTCATTAGTCATGGATCACTTCCATTACCATCATCACATGGTGTAAAAATTCCCATAATAGAATGGGTTCACTCCTCAAACTCTTTTCATTATTAGAATGGATATAGTCTATATCATATTTAATATTATATAAAAAAATATTAATCATTACCCACTTTATTAATAGGTTATATCATTTATCTGAGCACCTATGATATAATGAAAACCTTACATATGTGTGACATATGATTATAAAAAAATTCATCATTCCATTATAGCATAACCCATTAAAATAAAATAGGTTTCATATTGAATTCAACATCAAATAATCATAATCAATATAGAGAAATAGAAGGGATGTTATATTTGGATCATATACCTAGTTAATAAAAATAGATATTAAATGATATCTATATAGATGAATAATAGCTTTAAACAAAATCCATCATTTTCTTTGAATAAATGAGAAAAATATCCATTTATTCAAAATAAATAATATTAAAAAAAAAATTATTAAAAATAACCATATAAATGATTAATGGGATATTCATTGAAATAATTATCATACAAATTGAAAATGTATTTCATGTGGTAAACAAGAAAACAGGGATTGCAATCAATCATTTTTTTTAATAGTCATGATTTTTTTTCACAAAACAAGGTAAAGATTAATTTTTAATCATGTGAGATGAAATTAAAATATGGGTAAAATTAAATTTAAATAATAATTGGATCATATAAAAAAATTCTTTAATTTTTTTAATGAATATAGACATACAAAATTTATCGTTAAATAAAGTGGAAATAAGGCCATATTTTTCTTGAAAATACTTTCTTACTTTTTGTATGTACCAAAGAGAGAAGAAAAAAATGTAAACATAAAAATACCAAAAATAAAAAATGGATAATAAAATAGGTGTTGTTTTAATATAAAATTAGTATATAGTGACCCAAAAGTATATTCAAGCATAAATAAGCCTGATTAAAAATGAGATTAAAACATAAATCCTTAACTTAGGTATTGAAATTTTTTTAATACACTATTATATTCATATATAATAAATTTTAATAAATTATAAATATATAATAGTTCTATATTTTTACATATATTTTAATATATAATTCCCTTATAATTTACACTTAACTATTTTTAACAATTATTTTTTAAAATCAACATTTATGTGCTAACAGTTATGTTTCCCATGCAAGTTTTGATTCAATGGTCCAGGTCATTTAAACTTAGTCAGTAATTCATAATATAAATAATATTAATTATGTTATAAGTGACATATTTATTTATGATTTACACTTTGATTACTATTTATATAAGTTGTAGATGTAAAATCAATTACATCAATTCATGGAGACAGTAGTACGTACATACTAACAAGTAATTTATTCATTTTTAAATGAATGAAAATAAAGAAATTTAAATAATAATTTATCTTTATTGACTATTAAAAATATCATATATATAATTTCTATTCATTAAATCAAACCATATGACCAAACATGTACGAAAAACATGAAAAAAATCACTTCGATTCGGTGAGGGGTACCCCACATATAGGAATAAATGAAGTTAACATTTCTCAGTAATTAGAATGGAGTTATAAAATAGTTGTGTAAATAATATAATTTTTTTCAATGTTTTAATGATATATATTTGATCATGTTAATATGGTTTTAAATGTTTTTATGTGGTTATGGAAGAAAGAAAGTAAAAAAATATTGAGAAAGATAATTACCACTTCTATGGTAAACTGACATTAGATTACACATTAATCCATGAAATTCTAGAACTATTTGAAGAATATAAGTTATAAGACATTGGGAGTTAATTTATTAAGATATTTGGGAAGGTATTTTCTATGATATAAGGATCAAAAGGTGTGAATAAGTAAATATGGGAGGTAACCTTTTATAAGTGAGGTGAGTAGAAAAATTGTAAATACTTACAATGTTATAATATAATAAATTCATATTCTGGTGAATGTGACACAATGAAAACACAAATATGAAGATAAAATATTTTTGGGTTGAAATTCATTTAACCAATCTCATTTATCCACCTTTTAGATATATTTTATGTGTTATATCTATGTTTAACACCACTTTAATCCTTTTACAACTAACCACAGTGATAGAAAATATATGATTTTTATATTCGTTAAGAAACAAATTAAGTTGAACATATTATAAATTTTTAAACTCATGGATATAAATAAATAAACTATTTTACCATAATAAATTTGGATGTGTATAAATATATATATTTTAATATTAGTGTGAAAAACATAACAAAAATGGGTTTCTAACAAATTCATTATTAATCAAACCATTGAATTTATTCTTATTCCATTCCTAATAATGACCAATAAATTAATTTTAAAATTTTTAATTGAATATATATTCTATATGTTTCATTAAAATCATTCATCAATAGTAATCAACCTATTTTATTAACATAAACAAATTGTGTGGAAAAAATTATATAAAAACATCTATCTTTAAATTAAAATTATTTTATTTTAAATTTTAACCTATTTGTAACCAATTAATTTATTTTCTATATTGAAGGAAAATACTATTTAATAAGTTTAATCCATTGATTTAATTTTTAAATAAAACAAAAATGATAAAAATTATGAGAATAAATGAAATATTTCAAAAAATGTTATCAAGATTCAATAGTATTTTTTAATTGAAATAGATATTATTTTCAAAAATTATATTTTTTTAAATCTATTATAATGCGATTTATTATATTTTTTTACGAATTATTTAAAAAATATCATGTTTTCATTATTTATAAGATATGAAACATATAAATTTTTAAATAGAAATATATCTTAAAATTTCATGGTGTTACAATCTACCCCCTAATTAGAATTTCACCCAAGAAGTTATATAGATCATATATAAGAAACTAAGGATATGTCTACCTCATTACATACATATGTTCCCACATTGTTTCTTGAAATTTTTATTCTTCTAGAGAACCTTAACCAGGTGAGTGATCTTCTACAATAGTATATTATCACTAAGATCCAAAATTTCTACCAATTGTCATTCATAAGAATGAAAATTCTCTATAGGTAGAACCTTTGAGTTTAGTACATGTCATGTATCAGGTATGTACATTAATAAAGAATACATATAGAAGTAATAATGAACTTAGGTGATGATAGAATGAACCACATGGTGATAAGATACCATCCTGATAGAATCATGAATCTCATAGGGACAGATATATCTAGGGCTTAACATTACCTTCTTTCTGAATATTATGACATTATAAAATGGATATATCCTTAGGAACATGTTATCATAAACTTTAAACTCCAAATCCCACTAATTTTTATCATTGTAACTCTTCTATCTCCTCTAAGTTGTCTTAATATTGATTGGATCTAAAAATATTTTTTATTCTCTTATCAAGCTCAGGTACCAATAGATTTCACTCCATAACTTTATCTTATTATATTGAATTCCTTCACTTATTTCCATATATGAATTCATAATTATCCATCTAAATACTCAAGTGAGTTATATTTTTAGAAAACAAAATTATGAGAGGGATTTGTTGACTTCAATATCCTCTAAAATCCATAGACAAATCTGTCAACATATATTATTGGGTTTGAATGGTCCTCTAAAATAGTCCATATACATGGGGATGATAAATTGTTCTATAGATTAACTCTATATTCAAATGATCAAAAATACTTCCATATAACATCTAGTTATACATTAGATCTTGATAATATATGATTGAGAGTGGTACTCCATGAACTAATACCACTTACTTAACATATAACCGAGAAAGCTAATCTAAAGAAAAATATTTTTTAATGGTAATGAAATGTGATATTTTATAAGGTGATCGAATGCAACACAAATACCATTTTTCTATTTATATTTCATAAGGAGTCCAATGATGGAATCATAGTTCTGTTTTCAAATTTCAACTCAAGTATTGGTAATGGTTATGACATCCCCTTAGACTCTTTTTTCTTAGTCTTAACATGATGTAATATCATGAATTTAGATACATACGCAATAATATATATCTTTATATTATCTCATAATAAATTATCTTTATGATCATTCTATATCTTTATGTATTTATGATTTATAGAAAATGGTGATCAATGAGCTTCATATAAGAGAACCTTCTTTAATTCTATTATGGATAGGACACATATTCTATTCATGAACCTTACCATTCCATCACTATAACTTCTGAAATTAGAAAAATTTCATTTCTTCTTTGGTAGCTCTTCGTCTTCTATCCAAACATTGTTAATCATCACATGAATAGTTTTCTAAATATCACTCTGGGAAAAAATATCTATCTTCTTTCCTTATGATTTCTCATCCCATTATCTACAAATCCACAAGTATTAGATATCTTCTAATCCTCATTATGGATATACTCTCATCGTCCTTTAATCGTAGAGAATTAACCTCCATATTCACATTCTAATGGTCAAAATGTATTGAGATGATTTAATATTTAATTAGTTTCAAATATCTTCTTAGGTGTATATTCAACAATTTATGGGTGAATATATACTTTAATATTTTATGATTAGAATATATGTCACACCTTTTACCATAAAGATAATGCATTTGTGTATTTGAATGAAAAATTCCTACTAATAGTTCCAAATTATGTAATGTGTATGTTCTTTAAGAAAATTCAATTACTAAGAGAGATAACCTACTACCATGTAATAATGCATTAAAAAAATATCCCATTTTCTTCTTGGATGCATCTCGATAAATCAAAAACTCTTCTTCACTCTAGGGTAGTGTGATAACAGATAAATAGAACTACCTTCTATTTAGTTACTTAAAATTACCTACACATTCATCTATCCATGGGAATATGGATCCCTTCCATGTCAACATAGTTATTAGAATTTATATCCATGGGATATTTCTCATAAATTATCAATAGTATCTATCAAAATCAAGAAAACTCTGAATTTTTTCACTATGATTGGTCTTGGACAATGTTCAATAACATTTATATTTTTGGGATCCACCTATATACAATCTCTTAAAACTATATGAATTGAGAATGATACTTTATATTGTTATAGTTTAAATTTATAAAATTTGGTATTTGTTTCGACCTGAGGACAAAAAATTTGTTTCGAACAAAGGTGATGCATTTGCAGGTATAAAAAATGGTCTGGCATGAATCATCACTCATCTGTTATAATATAAAGCTTCATGTAGACATTTTTGTTTCGGTCTGATCTTCATATTTATCCTTTAGGGGGATTGGATTGACCCTGTGGGGACTGTGTAGTTTATCCCTTCTGCATTTTGAAGGAGGTACCACAACCAAATGGTCCTAGAGGGTGATTACATGGGGTTAAGTATTTGTGAAATCGGTCCTCTTAGTATATTATTTCCTCGAATGGTCTCCAATGAGTTTATTTGTTGAGCTAGAAATGGCCAACGGACCTGGTATCCATGATTCATAGACCTATTTTCCAAAGGAAGGCGCTCATTGGATGAAAATTTGTGAAACAACACTTAATAACTCCATTGGTCGAGAGGATGGGAGTTCAGGCTCATCACACCCTTTTGGGGGGATTTATTGCCCATTCGATGACTCTATTATAGATTTATGTGATGTATATATGTTCATGGATCCTCGTTTAATTCCATAAGAGTGTATCGATGGGATAACCCTGAGTTGTAGTATCATCATGGATATACATGAATTTGTTGCTATAGAGGAAATGCTGACTTAAGCCATACAATTCTTCGCTCTTGGGTTTGTCATCATCTAGGAGAGACGAAATGTAGTTTAATGTTCGGGTTGGACCCATAAGATGGGATTACTACATATCCTTGAGAGAGGAATCAGAGACCATGTATTTTAGTTATTGGTACTTACACACAGGAGTAATCCCTTTAAAATTTGGGGGATCATTTTATCGGGACTGACTTCTGAGGAGAACATATCTTGAGCTCGGGCCTTGGATAGGAATTATACGTATCCAAATTATGGTCGGAATCAGATTTCTCATAGTTCATGAACCTTGGATCCTACACCTAGTACGAGGACCATTTTTTGACAACATGATTGGGTGAACCTTTTGGAAGGGAACCCCTTTGAGCTCTGACCTTCAAGTAGGCATCCTATGTATCCTGGTTAGAACAGGAATCAGAGTTCTCATTGTTCATTTTTTAGGTTTTTATAAATTCATATCACCACAGACCTCTAAGATCATTTGAGTAATGTTCAGTGTGATAAACAAGATGATCTAAAAGATTCAACAAGGGAACATATTCTCCTCTCCATTGATGGAAAAGGAGGACGACAACGGCGTGTAACAACCCAAACTTTTATTAATGAAAATTCATCTTGATCTAATTAAATGTCTTATTATGTCAAATATTTATATAAAACATATGCACTTACTTGGTTTTATGTTTTCAGATTTTAAAATACCGTTAATAATTGTAATTGTCTCTAATATAGTCGTTGAACAGTGATCACATGATTAGTATTTATATAGGTCTTTAACAAATCCAATTTACTCATACAAAGGAATCCATGGCCTCATCCAGTAGAACTTCTCTATATAAAGCCCATTTTTTAGAGCTTATAAAGGAGTTAGAATCACTGGTCTTCTCTCTTCACCAATCCCAAGTCGAGCTTCAACACGTTAATCTTGAATGGAACCTCCTACGGGGTAAGTGGACGTTAATAGAGATTACCACCCAAGCGATGTTATCTGAGTTGCCCCAAGAGTTTGTCACCTTCGCACACCTTACCCTTAGGTCTTATGTGGGTGTTATAAGGGGTTATGTAACAATACCCTAGCACTATGATTATGGGCATTATTTTTTTATAGAGAATATACATTTATTTTATTATTGTTACTTTGTAAAATGTTTTTAAACTACAAATAGTATTTTTAGTTCATATTCAATTAAAAAAATATTTTGATGAATTAATGGAATTTTTAATTGAAAATATTTTAATAAAATATTATTACTAAATTACTTTTTATTAAATATAAATGATCGTATAATTTTTTATGAATACAAGTGTAATTTTTATTAATGTTTGAAAGTTGTTTTTCACGAAACCTATGAATTTTCGATAATTGTTGGTTTTTATTTTAAAAGTAAAAAAATTAACCTATTTAGAAAATTATTTAGATAAAATTAATATCATTTTTGGATTCAGGATGTTAAAATTATCTAACAGTTATTTTTTCATAATTTTCTAAGACAGTTGAATTTTTGGGTAAAAATTAAATATCGTTTAAATATATAATGTGTTTTATGAAATCAAAATGACCTAATATTGATATAATAAAATACTATAAAATAGATATTAAGAAAATATATGTTTTATATTTAAAATAATGTTATTTTATATTTGTTTGATTAATTTTATGGTGCCTTAGTGGACCCTCCAAGACTTATAAAATATTTTAACTTTTCAAAATGATTTCCTTGAGAGTGTGACTCACCTCCATAAAATAAAGCCTAATATCTTAATCAGTTCTTCCATTGTCCTTATAAAATAATGTTTTTCACTATAGTTTTTCAAAATCCATGGGATGGTTTTTGGTTTTCATTAGTTTAATGTGTAGTGTCCAAAACCTAAATAATAAATAATTCCCTCTCCTTTTCTATATAAACCCGCTCAATATCTCATTCCTATTCACTCAAACCATTTAGAGCTCAAAAAAACTCTCCCCTCCTCTATCTATAATCCTCCAATGGTTCCAAAAGCTCCCAAGAATCCTCTCTCAATCCTCTCTCAAGCCTTTGGGATCACACTTCCAAGTAAGGGATCCTCACTTTCCTTCCTTATTTATATCCAAGTTTCCATATGTTTTTATGCCCTTTTATTTTCAATTAAAAAATTTGGGGTATGATTTCACACCTCCCCTATACTTCCCTCTTTATGTTTTAATGATGATATACCCCTTTATCTCTCATTAATTCCTCCCATGTACACCTGTTACCATGCCAAAATTCTGTAAGGGATTTCTCTCTCCTCATTTAGAGTCAAGATATTATTTTATATTAGGCATCTAAATTCCATTAAATATGTCAGTATATTGTGTTCCTTGACCCCCTTACTTTCCATTTTAAGTATAAGTGATGATATACCCCTTTCCCTCTTATCAAACCATTGTAAGATTTCTATTTGACGTCATTATGTTGCTGAAGTTACACCAAAATTTCACATCCTAAAATCATCGTGTAAGTGAATACCATGCCCATTTCTCTATCAAGGGTATTAAACTTTATTCACATGTACTTATTGATTTAGTACTTATATTCATGTATTCTACATATCTTATTCATGGAATATATCATGATTTTTAATGAATCCATGTTGTATGATCTATGTGGAACACTTATACATGAAATGAAATGATTAAGAAAGGTGTGCCCTGATAGCGCTCTAATGCATGGGGTAATGATTAGTATCATGACACATCAATTGAAATTAGGGTTTAATGATGCTATTTAAAGTGTAATGATGATTTATTCATGCTAATTCAAGTGAAATGAGTGTTTAATCATGATCTATGTGTAATGAGCCTTGGCTCATGCTAATATCATGTTAATCATTGTTTCCACATTTCCATGTTATGATAATCATGTTATATCATGCCTTTATGTTCATGTTTATATTGTACTATATTGATATGACCATTGTAAAATATGTACTATATTTTTCGTGTTATTCCTTGTTTACTCCCTTACTGGCCTTTATATCTCACCCTTTTTTTTTTGCATGTCTTCGGGTTATCCCATTCAATGCTATGTACGAAGTAATGTTGTGGTCATGTAAAAGAAGATTTCAATAAAGATGTTGTGTTTTATATTCTAAGTTGTTATGTAATGTTCCTAATTTCCCTAGACACTAGAACTCTCGATCATCAGTGTTTTTTTAAGTGAAATTTTATGTAATAAATCATGATTAAGTGTGTAATAAAGAGAAGAGTTGTTATAGTTTGTATCAAAGGATAGGTTTAGTTACTTTTGGGATTAGTATTATAAAACCCTAGTAAATGACTTAAGGATAATATAAAGTATAATAAATAAATCCCTAAATTTTTGTTAGTATATAGTAAGTGGTTTATCAATAAAATACATCCCTTTATGGATATGAACTAGTAGAGGTGGCTTCGGCATAGATGTATCTAGGGGTAAAACCTGAAAACGCCGCTTTAAGCTAGATTCAAATGGGAACTGGTGCATAACAATAGACCTTGATACATTATTATATCTACACTCCTAGGTGATATGAATTAGTAAATTCATAAGCTTATAATGAACCATTATTAAGGGAATAAAAAATTCCCCTAAGAATATATGTTGGGAAGTAGATCATGGATAGCATAGATTGAATCCTATAAATTCATAAGTTAAGGAAATAAATGAAATTTATAAGTTATCTCTTTTTATCTTTGGATTGTCATTATTTTTTACCCCTAACCTTCCTTTTATTCCTTCCAATGGCTAGTAATAGGAGGACTCAGGATAACAACCGATGCAAAGATCAATGTGATGATTGTTATAATGAGATTCCCAATCTAATGGGAGTGGGAATTGCAAAAAATTTCACGATACTCTCTCAGTTCACTCAATTTTTTAATAGAAACATGGGTAAAGCAGAATGTCCACCCCCCCCCCCAAGAAAGGACAATCTACAATCGAGAGATTCATGAGAAAATACCTCCTACTTTTAATGGATCATCTGATCCCTCAATCTTTGAACAATTGATCAACTACATTGAGAAGATCTTATACATCCTTCAATGTACCGAACAACAGAAGGTTCATATAGATTCTTATCATATGGAGGGTGAATCTAATCAATGGTGGACATTGATAAAAAAATAATAATCCTGAGGAAGAGATCGAGGCATTAGAATGAAAGTATTTTTGGAAAATGTATTTTGATAAATATTTTCCTCGCACCCTCTGGCTTAAGATGGAAAGGGACTTACTTACCCTCAAGAAAAAAAGACGACGAATCCATTGGAGAATATGAGTAAAAAATCAAAAGGCTTTCACGATATGCCTCCGGCTTTATCGTTACCCCCAAATGCAAGGCTAACCGCTTCTTTGGTGGGCTAAAACCTAGACTAAGGAAATCCATAGTGATCCATGACTTCAATAGCTATGAAAAAATTGTATGATGTTCCCTCAATGTTGAAATGGATATCAACTAATCTCAGGGTTATCATGGGGATAAGAAGCAGAAAGTGGGCTTTAACTCTGGAGGTCTGATGGATAAATCCAATGGTGCTAAGAAATTATAGCACCCCACTTTCCAAATGTGCAGAAAGAAGCACCCCGAAAATTTCTTGAAGGTGGTGAGGAAATTATTTATGAGTGGAAGAGAAGGGCACCTAGGCATTAATTTCCAAAAAAACTCATTGTTGTGAAAAAGGAGAGGAATTATCCATTCAACCCTCAACGCATTGTTCATTACTTAAACTACAAAGAACCAGGGCACTTTTCAAAGTAGTTCCCTAAGATAAGGGTTTTTGGAGGCAACCAACAACCTCTAAGGCATCAAGGGAGATCTTTTCCCATCACTACTGCCAAAGCGAACCCCAACAACGAAGTGGTGAAAAGTACTCTAGTTATTCATTCAAAAATAGAAAATGTGTTTTTTGATTATGGTTCTACGAATTCTTTTATATCCTGAAAGTTTAGTAGAACAATCCAAACATCTCCACAAATCAAGAAATTATAGATGTCATTGAGAATGGAAAATGGGTAAATCATTGCATCCAATGAATATAACACCTCCCCTATCACAATTTTTGGATTGAACATCCCGAAAAACCTCTTCATACTCCCTCTGGTGGAATTTGATGAAATTCTTGGCATGGATTGGCTTTCCCTATATAGATCCAACATAAATTTCCATGAGAGGAAAATCACTCTCTATATGGACAATCGACCCCTAATTCTATACAAGTGAAATGAGGAGGATGAATCTTCTTTACCACCATCATCTCAAGTGTTGATATTACTACCCTATGATAATTCATATCTTACTCAGATGATTGAGTCTAAGGAATCAATTGTCCTTGAAGACATGCCTTTTGTGAGATAATTTGCTGAAGTGTTTCCTGAAGAATTTCATGGTCTTCATCATAGAAGAGATGTTGAATTCTTGATTGATCTTATACATGGGGCATTTCCAATATCCAAGACTCCATATAGAATGGATATTGTGGTGCTTGATGTGCTAAAGAAACAACTACAGGAGAATCTGGATAAAGGGTTTATACGTCCAAGTGATTCACCATGGAGTTCACCGATCCTCTTCGTCAAGAAGAAGGATGGGTCAATGAGTCTATGCATTGATTATCATGAGCTCAATAAATTCATGATAAATAACAAGTAACATCTTCCAAAAATTGATGACTTGTTCGATTAGTGATGTGGAGCATAATACTTCTCCAAGGTGGATCTATGGTCGGGGTATTACCAAGTAAGGGTGAAGAAGGAGGATATCCCCAAGACTTCTTTTTGTATAAGGTATAGGCACTATGAATTCATAGTTATGCCTTTTGGACTCACTAATTATCTAGAAATTTTTATGGACTTGATGAATAGATTATTTAGAGATTACCTCGACAAATTTTTGGTATTCTTTATAGACAATATTCTAATATAATCCAAAACCAAGGAGGAGCATGAGAAGCATCTAATCACTATAATAGAGACCTTGAAAAAGGAGAAGATCTATGAAAAGTACATAAAGTGTGAGTTTTGGTGGAAGGAAGTATCATTATTTGATCATATCATCACAAGAAATGGGATATCTATAGATCCCTCCAAGACATTTGCAATTGAGGGATGGTTAAGGCCAGCATCGGTGATGGATGTCCGTAGCTTCCTTGGGTTAGCTGAATATTATCACCAATTTGTGAGAAATTTCTCATGATTGTCAAACCCTCTTACCAAGCTAACTCGTAAGGGAGTGAAGTTTTCTTGAAGTGATGAATGAGAAGATAGATTCAAGGAGTTGAAAATGATGCTTATCACTATATCTGTGCTCACACTACCCATAAGTGGAGAACTTTTTGTGGTATTGATGCTTTGAAGAAGGTAATGGGATGTGTGTTGATGAAAAATAAAAAATCCATTGCCTATGATTCAAGGAAATTAAAAGTTCATGATAAAAACTATCTAAAACATGATCTGGAGTTGAATACACTAATATTCGCTTTAAAAAATTGGCAAAATTACCTCTTTGGGGAGAAGTGTGAAATATACATGGATCACAAAATCCTCAAGTTTATATTCACATAGAAAGAGTTGAACATGCACCAATGATGATGGTCAGATCTGATCAAAGACTATGACTGCTCAATCCATTACCACCCTGGGAAAGAGAAAAAGATGACGGATGCTTTAAGTATAAAGGACCCAGCGATTATATCATTGATGAGAATTGAAAAGGATGCAATATTCTTAAATTTGATGAATATAGACATGGGAATAATAAATAAGGAAACATAATCAATCCTTTCACAAATTATTTATCAACCATATCTTTTAAAAAGGTTAAAGTATGCTCAAAAAGTTAATGTAGAAATTTAGAAGAAAGTGGAAACTATCATAAAAGGGAAATCCTTGGAGTTTAATGTTAATGAAGAAGGATTTGTGAGATTTGGATCAAGACTATGTGTTCCATCATATCTAGAGTTAAAGAATGAACTTTTGGATGATGCATATAGTTCAAATTTTTCCATTCTCCCAAGAAATACAAAGATTTATTGAGATCTCCGAGAGCATTATTGGTGGGATAACATGAAGAAGGAGATCGCTGAGCATACATCAAAGTGTCTGGTATGTCAGCAAGTGAAGGCTAAGAGTCAGAAGTCAAAGGGGATGATATAATCATTACCCATACTAATATGGAAATGGGAGAACATCACCATGGACTTTGTCACCATACTTTTGAAAACATCCAAAGGAAACAATGATATATGGGTTATTGTGGATCATCTTATAAATATTGCACACTTCATTGAAATTCGATAGGATTTCTTAATGGATAAAATGGCACAGATATACATCAGAGAAGTGGTGAGACTTAATGGAGTACCACTATCAATTATCTCCGAATGAGATCCAAGATTCATCTCTAAGTTTTCGAAGAGTCTCCGACATGATCTGAATATTGAGCTGAACTTCAGTACGACTTATCATATTCAAACTGATTTCCAATCTTAATGGACTATCCAAACACTTTAAGACATGTTGAGAGCATTATAAATGGACTTCATAAGAGGATGGGACCAACATCTTCCTCTATTTGATTTCTCTTACAATAACAGTTTCTAATCAAGCATCCAAATGTATCCTTATGAATCCCTTTATCGGAATAGGTGTAGAACACTGACATGTTGGGATGAAGTTGGAGATTGAAAACTCTTAGTTCTATAAATGGTCTAAGAAATGGTGGATAAGGTTAAGACAATCCAGCAGCACATTAATGCTGCTTAGATTCGACAAAAGTTCTATGATTATAATCATTAATGAGACCTAGAGTTTGGTGTTGGAGACATGGTATTCCTCTGTATATTACTATGGAAGAGAGTTATGAGATTTGGGAAGAAGGGAAAGCTTAGTCCAAGGTACATGGGACCTTTTGAGATCCCAGATTGCATTGGAGCAGTGACTTATCGACTTGCACTCCCACTGAACATATCTCAAGTACATGATGTATTCCATGTATAAATCTTGAGGAAGTACATACCTAACCCATTGCATGTACTCAATCCAGAGGTGGTACCATTGGATAATGACCTCTCCTATGAAGAGAATCTGGTGAAGATCTTATATCATAGGGAAGAAGTTCTACGAAATAAGACAATGCCCCTCATCAAGGTGTTTTGGTGAAACCATAAGTTTGAAGAACAAAGGTAGGAATCATAGGAAGTGATAAAGCAGAGTTACCCTCATTTTTTTTAGTGTGGGAAAATGAAATTTTGAGGGTGAAATTTTTTAAGGGGGGAAGATTGTAATGACCCAAAATTTTATTAATGAAAATTCATCTAGATCAAATTAAATGTATTATTATGTAAAATATTTATATAAAACATATGCACTTCCTTGTTTTTATGTTTTTGGATTTTAAAATATTGTTAATAATTGTTACCATTGCTAATATAGTCATTGAACAGTGATCACATGATTAGTATAAATATAAAGCTTTAACAAATCCAATTTACTTAGAAAAAGGAAGCGATGGCCTCATCTAGTAGAATTGCACTTTAAGAAGCCCATTTTTTGGAGCTCATAAAGGAGGTAGCATCATGGGAATTCTCTCTTGACCAAGCTCAAGCTGAGCTTCAACACGGTAAGCTTGAACAGAACCACTTATGGGAGAAGTGAAATTTAATAGAGATTACCACCTAAGTGATGTTATCCGATCCACCCCAAGAGTCTGTCACCATCACACAGCTTACCCTTAGGACTTATGCGAGTGTTATAAGGGGTTATGTAACAAAACCTTAGCACTATGATTATGTGCATTATTTTTTTATAAATAATATATATTCATTTTATTATTGTTACTTTGTAAATGGTTTTTAAAGCATAAATAGTATTTTTAGTTAATATTCAATTAAGAAATATATTTTGATGAATTAATGGATTTTTTAATTAAAAATAATTTAACAAAATATTATTACTAAATTATATTTTATTAAATATAAATGATCATATAATTTTTTATGAATTCAATTGTATTTTTTATTAAGTTTTGAAAGTTGTTTTTGTCAAAACACATGAATTTTTTATAAATGTGGGGTTATTTATAAGTAAAAATTCACATATTTATAATGTAATTTATATAAAACAAATATCATTTTTGGATTCAGGACATCAAAATTATCTAACGGTTATTTTTTCATAATTTTCTGAGACAGTCAAATTTTTGGGTAAAAATTAAATACCGTTTAAATATATAATGTGTTTTATGACATCATAATGACCCAATATTGATGTAATAAAATACTATAAAAGGTTTATTCGGACAATATATTTTTTACCATTAAAATAATTTGATTTTATATTTGTTTGATTAATTTTATGGTGCCTTAGTAGACCCTCCAAGACTTATAAAATATTTTAACTTTTTAAAATGATTTCCTTTAAAGTGTGACTCACCTTCACATAAGAAAGCATCATATTTTAATAATTTCTACCATTGGACTTACAAAATAATGTTTTCCACGTCACTTTGGAAAAAACCATTGCTAAAAACCATGGGATGGTTTGTGATTTTCATTAGTTTAATGTGTAGTCTCCAAAACCTAAATAATGAATAATTCTCTCTCCTTTCCTAAATAAACCCACGCAATCTCCCATTCCTCTTCACTCAAACCATTTAGAGCTCACCCAAACTCTTACCTCTCTCTAGAATCATCCCAAGGAACTCAAATCTCCCAATAAGTCTCTCTTTGGTCTCTTCTAAGCATTTGGAATCACACTTCCAAGTAAGGGATCCTCACTTTACTTTCTTATTTATGTCCAAGTTTCCTTATGTTGTTATGCCTTTTTATTTTCAATTACAAATGTTGGGGTATGATTTAGAACCTCCCCTATACTTTCCTATTTATGTTTTAATGATGAGAGGCCCCTTTATCTCTCATTAATTCCTCCCATGTGCACCAGTTACCATGCCAAAATTCTGTAAGGGATTTCTCTCTCCACATTTACATTCAAGAAATTATTATATATTATGCATCTAAATTCCATTAAATATATTGGGATATTATGTTCCATGACCCCCTTACTGTCCATTTCATGTATAAGTTATGAGAGAACCATTTTTATTTCATCAACCCATTTTAAGATTTCTATTTGACTTTGTTATGCTACCAAAGTTACCCCAAAGTTTCCCATGCCAAAATCATCATGTAAGTGTATACCATGCCCATTTCTCTATCAAGGGTATCCACCTATATGCACATGTAATTTTTTATTAAGGACTTATATTCATTTATTCCATATATATTATTCATTAATTATATCATGATGTTTAATAAATCCATGTTGTATGATCTATATTGAAAACTTATGCATGAAATGACATGATTAAGAAGGGTGCTCCAAAATAATGCTCCAATGAATTGGGTAAAGATTAGTATCATGATATTTCAAGTGAAATGATGGTTTACTTATGATAATTCAAGTGAAATGAGGGTTTACTCATGCTAATTAAAGTGCAATTAGGGTTTACTCATGCTCCATATTCAATGAGCCTTGGATCATGATAATATCATGTTAAACGTTGTTGCCACATTTCCATGTTATGATAATTATGCAATATCATGCCTTTATATTAATTTTTCTCTTGTGCTCCATTGATATGCCTATTTCCTAACATGTATTATATTCTTCATGTTATTCCTTGTTTACTCCCTTATTGGGCTTTATAGCTCACCCTTTTCTTATGCATTTACTCAGGTTATCCCTTGCAATGCTAAGTATGTAGGAATGTTGTGGTCAAGTAAAATAAGTTTTCAATAAAGATGTTTTGTTTTATGTTTTAAGTTGTTATTTAATGTTCCAAATTTCCCAATAAAAAATACCTATCGATCCTCAGAGTTGTCTTAAGTGTAATTTTGTGCAATACATCATGTTTTAGTGTGTAATAAAGAGTAGGGTTGTTATATGGTGGAAGAGGCCATGGATACAAGCCAGACAAGAGCGGGAAAGGGGAGAATTAATCAGGAAACTGTCACATGTGTTGATATACAGGATAGTCATATCTTGGTGATCTATCTAGAAATGTCCCAAGTTGAGGCAAAGTGGGTGAAGTTTGATACCTATCGCAAAAGGCTAGGGGATTACCTTAGGAGGAGTACCCTTATAAGGGTCCTAGGAAAGGGGAGGAGCATCATCCCTGGTCAAAGGGGAAGGAAAGAATGACCTTTTTTCTTGTCACTATCACTCATTAAAGGGAAAGGTTTGTGTTTACCCCTAAACCTGAGAATGGGAAGGTTCATATTGGATTCCCGAAGTCGGTCATCAAGTTAACTTGGGAATTTAGACTTACGGACAATCCAGTGGTCAAAAATGTTGTGGGGACTGCCTTTTTCACTCTTCTTACCTTAGGTATGTAGATTCAGAACAGCGCATCGGTGCTCCTGATGATCTGATCATACGGGTCTAGTGGGTTTGTATGAGGCTTTGGCCTGATGTCGGTGGACTGGTTCATGGATGAGCTATGGAGGGCTGGATAGAAATGGAAGGGTATGAATAGATCTAGAGGGAAGGACATCCAAAGACACCCCATTCAGTGTACTATTTTCTTATATGGGATGGGGGTATATGGACACAACACAATGCTATGCAGGTTAAGGGGTCATCCGCATACCGAAGAAATACGTAGACCTGGGTATGGACCACCATGTACCAAAGTGGTACGTGGTTCTCAATATGGTTCACCACGACAATTCAGGTTCCATCCTCGTACTGATGAATTATGCGGCACATGGTTTGATCAGCATAGCGATGCGCTATGTAGAGCGCCGAATTGAAGAAGGGTCTTGTATCATGTGGTTTGTGGGGAATTCATCCTCAAATAATGTATAGATTGCGATGGAACCAATTACGTTCTCAATTCAAAAATTATTTTTAATATTCTTCTTTTTATAGTTCGCATCTAGTTATATCAATGGAAAAGTGATTTTTGGTTTGCACTTATTTGATGATTCAAAAGAGAAGTAATAATATTCTCCGTATTTGAATTATTTCTTCCAGGATCTAGGGTCTTCTTCGTGCTCTCTTCCACCCATCGTCCATGTCTCTTCTCTCTTATGATCCTTTTATAGAGCACTGGGGAAACCATATCTCTGTTCATGCAACACCATTTGTGGAATCCCATGATGATATATCTCAACCTGTGAAAGACTCAGTCAATCGGGGTTTTCAGAGGTTGTGGTTCACAGAACCCTGAGAGTTTGTTTCATTCTCAAACTATTTAATTCAAAGGATGATATGTTGATAGCATTTCTGCACTCTATTTTTCTAACAACACAGTTCGTAGTGTCCTAGGATTCTTGACCATCTCCCCATGGGCCAGCACCTCATAAGTCCTTCTGCATACCAATAGTTCGAGGTTCATGTTCCCCATGAACCTTTCTCGGTGATAGTAGGAGGTACAACAAAAAATCATGAAAATATTTATTTCTTCAAGTTTCTTCTCAAATTTTCAATTCAATTTTCATGGATTTTCTTTTATGGACCTATAAGAATGTTTTATTCCCTCTGAAAAGTGTTTTTGGGTGTATTTACTTCCCTTTGTGAAGTTTTCATTACCCTACAAATTCCCCCCATTGGAATGGGGTCTGATCGGAACGAAGAGGAGCCTATTGTAATGTAGAAGTGGTCCGGAACTGAAGTGGTTTTTAGTATAACATGTAGGTATTTTAAGGGAGAACTAAGCCTATTTATAGGGTCCCAAGTCATTTGTATTTTACCATTTATTTTAGATAAAAGTGCTCTCGACCTCCCCTCAGCTTCCTCTATATCCGCGTACTGACTCCTCTGCGAAATCTATATTCATGAACCACTCCATAGGTTCTGTGAACCAAACACATTACAATTTCTTCTACTAACGAACTAGATATTGGGTTTGCGTAATGCACCATGTAATTTATAACTTACATCCTAACCTCAATGTAGGAGAACACTATGTGATTTTCATTTTTCGAACACCGAACATTAAATCAGAGAACAGAAATTTAAACATTGTTAAAACGAACTTAAAATATCAATCAACAAACATTGAACATCCAAATAGAGATCCCTAGGTTCATGGTTTATTCATCTAGATAACCGCATAGTTTTTTGGCCGACACTTCGTAGGCTAGCGCCTTGCGGGCCCTCCGAATACCAAGGCCATATGTGGGAAATAACTTCTATGTACCGCTATAGTATATAGGAAAATGCTTATGTGTATCGATTCTGGGAGAAATATATGGATCCCCATGTAAAATATATTTTCTTTAATTCCCTTGTACATTTTTTGGATCTTATCAAATAATTTTCTTATTGGACTGACATTTTGTGACCTTTTGGATCTTTCTATGCAGACTACAATGGCTTTTCCACCAACTGTTACTGATGTCATTGTTCCTGCTGAGGCTACCACTACTGCCCATCTTTATGCTTCTGATAAAATATTGAAGAACCTGGTGGACTCGGTTGATGAAAAATTTCTAGTTGATCCACTACATCAATCTCTGGAAAATCATCTTACAATGAGTCAAAGGGGGTATCCAGCATCATACTATCTTCCAACTTATGGGTTTTGTCTACTATCTAATACGTCGATTACAACACCAAATCACGCTGATTAGCATGCTTCTTGGATGACTAACATCTCTATCCCAAATGTCTTGATCTCTTCTAGAGAATGATACCTCCAGAGAGATATTGTTAATGGGTTCCTACTAAGCTATGCACCTCAAACCTTAGGGGATATGCAATGGAATCTAGAGAAGCCAACCCATTGTTATCAAAGAATTGTACAGAAGGCCACAATGAAATAACAAGATGGCTAGTCATCCTAGTAGGACCTTCTCTCTGGGGGAACATTTAACTTAGACTGGGTGTGGCTCTAGAGCTATGATGAATTTCATACTATGGTGGAAGTTGTGGGACTATACGAGGCTGCCTCGGTATCTCAAACATACACTCAATGACCCAACACCCTTATTGAACATATCTTAATATGGTAGATCCCAGACACTAATACATTTCATTTAACCCATGGGGAATTCAGTATTAGCCTTTGGGACATCTGGATAATTTTAGGAGTCCTTATCATTAGGGTAATGTATAAAAAAATCCTACCTCCTTCCTCTTCTTGGGACAATGAGGAGAGGACTCCTCCTTTGGCCAAGAAACTAATTGTTCAGGTGAAGGGACTTTTAGAGGAAGTAGATTCATGTTTGAAGTAGGACATTCCTTTCTTTGAGTGGTTTGGTTTCTTTGTTAGGAAAAATTTTCTAGATCCCCACCCATGCATACCTAGTTCCTTCCCTACCAAAGCAACCTAGAGATGAGCGAGTAATAATTGAACCACCTTCAAGAAGGGGAAATTTCATGAATAGGGGTGGGGGCTCACTTTTGATGTTGACTAATTATTTTTACTGGTGGCCTTCTTGGCTATATTTTTGAAAAGATGGCTTTTACTAGTATGGTAATATGGTGGTATGGGTGTTTCAAAATTTATCATGGCCACTCACATGGCCACTAGTAGATGTATCAATCTAGCTATTCTAGTGTTGGCCAAGATTTATTGGTTGTTGGGCCAGATTAGTGAAGGGAGGCCACCTTACCAAATGATTGGGCCCTTCCAAATCCTTTAGGCTAGATAAGAGAACACATAAGAGGTTATAACTTCATAAATTCCTTGTTTATTCCACATTATATCCTCTGATTGTATCTTCAATGTACCAATGGGGTTATTCTAATGGCTTGGGCCTCAAAGGATAAGCAATAGTTATAGACTCAAAATAATGATCAAGACTTAATGGATCATCTTAATGGCCATGAATGTTTTTTTATCATCCATACGATTCCCCTATTGGTACTATTTTGAATAATTCATCTGAAGACTTTGTCAACCGAGGATACTTTTTTTCTTTGAGTGAAGGCATCTTGCTTTCTTGCATAAGAGGAGAGCTTATCTATGAGGGGTACACACCTTGCATATTTATTCATCCATTTAATTATGTCTAGAAATTGTGTCCTCCAACTCTCAATAATGCACATCAAGAGAAACATTTGTTGATGGCATGTCAACTATGGCTGATGTTTACTCGGGAGGACATCTAGTGCCACTTCAGACTTTTGGATTCTAGGGATTACATACCCTTCCTCACCAGAAGCTATGTTTAGGCTTGGGTTAAATCATATTCAGATGTCCAATTAGATGATCTAGTTCATATTGTAACAACTTCCAAGGAATCTGGGGCTGAGGGGAAGGATAAAAAAAGTAAGTTTTTGGTCACTCTCAACCAATAAAATTCCTTCTAAGGCCTCTTGGTTCTCCCCAAGTAAGGTTGTGAAAGACAGGGTTGTGACTTCACGGATGGAAAAATGAACTACTGAAGTTGTTGCTGGGAGTCAACCATCTATCCAACATGAGTCTTATTTTCATGTGTCCTAGAGGAAATGTGATATTTTGAGAGGTCATCAATCCAATCATGACTAATAACCTTGTGCCTCATGGAAGTTCCTTTAGACTAGGTAGGTTTCCCTTACCGACTTTGGTTAAGTGTCAACACCTGCTGACATATCTTTCAATGAGGATCCTGAGATGGTAAGTTGTTACCTTTAGGACATTGAGACCCTAATCCATTCTTGGAGTTGTCACCGAAAATACTCAAATTGGGTACTTTCCATGCTTTGACCAGAAATCGATGATGATGAAAATTATGTTTCTAGCATGCCTATTGTGAATATAGTGCAAGAATATTTTTACCTATTCCCAAAGTCCCATAAACACTAGACTCCTAGGGTCCCAAGACTGTAGAATCACCCAATAAGGATTTATGGATGATGATACGCACTCCCCTCTTTTGTGCCAATCCTCTAGCACTGGACATCCCAGTCATAGCTGTATTTCTTGATGCTTAGAGTGTCTAAAGATGAACTGAAGTAAAATGATTATAATGAGGAAATTTGGAGACTATATCAAGGATTATTCTTTGACCTCCAATGATTCGGAGAAGCCATTTCCCCCACCTATATTTTTTTTAAAGAAAAAATAGATGAGGTGGCTTCTTATTTGAGAAAAATGGACAAGTTCCTTCACGCCTCTATAGACAGATGTTACTAGTACAACTGAGTACCATTGATGGTAGTACTCTCGCAGTCGATGACCATTGAGAGAGAGTTTTTTCTATCTATGAACCCCAGCTTTAATTTATTTTTTTGTGGAGACACTAATACCTCTACTTTTCAGGAGCATGCAGGGAGTGAATCTAAGATAGACCAAGAAGAATTGGTCGACCTTCATCCTGCCCATAAAAAGTCATGGAGGAATTTTTGGAGATTAATCTCCTAGACTCCATTTTTTCTGATATGCTGGTGATGTTTTAGAAATTAAACTGTTAGTTTTTGGTCATGAGATTTGGCAGAATCATCTATCATGGAATCTATAATATAGTGAGGCAAATATTTTATACTAGGGAAGCGACTGGCACACTTGAATCTCAGCTTTTTTCTATAGAGTCGACAAATCATCTTGTTTCTATGAGTAAAATCCTCATTGAAGAATTCATCAATCAAGCTAAAAAGGTTTTGATGTTGTAAAATGAGCTCAAAAAGCAAGAGTCCTTAATGGAGCAACTTGAACCTCATGTGGTGTAGCAGAGCTGGAAGCTGGAGTGACATAAGGAGGAGCAGGCCCATGCAATGGTCGATGTTGATGAGGGGTGATAGAAGATGAAAGAATGAGAGAGGACTATACTTGAATCCATGAGGGATGCATAGGAAATTTGGGAATGTGTGGCAGCTAAGATCACAAATTTGTTAAAACTTCATCAGGATATTGAGGAGTTGCATCATTTGGTGATACAATCTTGCGAGTTTGTTGAACATATCTTTTAATGATCATATCCTTCCCATAAATAGAGGATATATACTTTGGATGCCCTTCATATCTCTATATAATAGAATGGAACTATTTCACCCTTTGATGCTTCTATTTTTTCCTTTTTTCATAGTATAGGTTTAAGGATCTGATTCTCGAATTTTATATAGGGGTTCTATTTTAAATTTTTCATTCTATAAAGTATTGTATATTTTTTTATTGGTGGATTATAGTTTTGCGAATCAAAATTATTACTGATGTTTTAAGTCGAACATCTTTAACCAAAATTGATGGGTTAGGGGCCCCAATTTGGGATTCATCAGTCAGGAATATCCTAATAACTCCCATACATGAATGAGGTATTCTTTAGTGACCCTAACATTTCCATTTTTGGAGGTATATGGGGATTGGTATCTATTTTAGGCATATGAAGGTAGGAAATGATTCTCCAGAGGATAAATTTTCCTTTGTTTGATGTTCTTTTTGTAGGCGACATATGCAGAGCCATGAGGGTATGATGTGCATAGTCAATAAAAGTGTCCAAAGGACACTGGACATACATTTCCAATGTCTTGGGAGATTTATAACACTTTAAATTTGTTTTGAGGTTTTGGGACCACAGTGGGTGGCCTATCTGAGAGATGATGTTTGAATTAATTAGGGACATTTCTATCGGCTTTTAATGAAAAACTGCTCCCATGTGTATTTTAATTGTGTATGGGAGAGCTAGTGAATAGTGTAGTTTAATGTCATAAAACCAGGACACTGGAAACTTATTATGGGAGATCATTTTACTCTAACCAAAATAGATTAAATGATTCATCAGTTCAACTAGAAATTTTTTTCACATTTGAGCATTTGAAAGGGGGGAAAATTAAATTCTAATCCAGGGGATTTTGAATCCAAGAAGTGATATGGGACATAAATGTCATTTGGGGATATGAAAATAAGAAAGGACTCTCTTAATGGTGAATTGTCCTTTGGTTTATGGTCATTTTATAGGAGACATGTACAGAGCCATAGGGGGGTTATCTGAATATTCAAACAAAGATGTATATAGGACACTAGCCTTCCATATCTGATGGCTATAAAGAATTATGGGGATTGGGACCTTTCTAGACATAATGTATGGCTTATGAAATGGGGTGTTCCTAAACCTAAAAGGGTCATTTCTTTAGATAAACATTATTGGTAAAACCGGAAATAAGTGTATGAATTTTGTTTTCTTCATATGCAGATCAAATTCACACATATGGATGGAGCATCTTTATTTTCTAGAATCTATGAGAGAGATCAAAGGTGAATCGGGCTAGGATGTTCTAATATATCAAGGATGTGGGTAGGAAAGGGATTGTAATCAATGAATTTAAGGGTTCCTGGATTAGGTGGGATGTCATGGGGCTTGGGAGACATTAGGCATATTGATGTAGGAGAGCACTCTCCTAAGGAATAATTTTCCTTTTATTGACGACCATTTGTAGGAAATATATGCAGATCTATTGGGGCATGATGTGCATAGTCAAACAAAGGTGTCTGAAGGACACTTTATATCCATATATGATGGCTATGGAGGGTTATGGGGATCCAAGATTACTCAAATCACAAGGTTTGATGTGTGGCATAAGTGTATCCAGATACATTAGAAATGTTCAGGCTATGATTCTCCTTTGGGATCAAGTAATCCCCTATATAGATCTGGCTCATATGTAGGGTGAGGCATTTATCCCATCATTGGAGTACCCTATAGTTTAACGTCATACGACCAAGACCTAGGGTTACTTATAGGGAAGAGAACAATAAAATTCCTTTTAGGGTCATGATCCTAAGACCAAAATCTGGGATTGATTTTCCATGATGTCATGGTGGATCTCCTACTGAGGTTCCTAAGCTATGAGATCTATGATTGGTGTGATAAACAAGGGATTACAAGGATTTCGGTTCACTACTTATGAATGGCATAATCAAAGGCAGGGAGCATTTTATGCTTAGACAAACATTTTGAATTTTAACATCATGAATAAAGGAAGAATTCCACATAATTTATTGTCATGTGGGGTGGACATAGGGTAATCCAGTCATGAAATAAGGGAAGTATGATTACCCTTAAGTATCCCTATAAATAGGACTTGTCTGGGGATTCTCTGTTATGATTCAATTCATGCGTAGAGAAGGGGACATTTCAAAAAAATTGTGGTTGAGCCTCGATCATTAGATTCAACTCTACCACACTTTGTCAAGGGGAAACTGAGTTACATAGGATTCCCCATGAAAATTTCTTGCAGAGTTCTAGCCCATACGCAAGAAAGAAATTAATTTTGTTTGAGGAGGCAGATCCAAGATAAGAATCTAAGAATTTCCATTTTTCCATGAAATTAAATTTTGTGCAGTAGGGATAGTTATGGCCTTGAATTTTGGCATCATGTGATAAGGACATTGGCATCACATTTTACCATTGTATTGAGGATACAACTTGTCACAAATACCATAAATATATTTGAGTTATTCATGGTCGGTATATTCTAGTATTCCTTAGACATGAGCGATGATAGAAGGTGGAAACCATAGTCCCAGGGGGGTTAGATCAAGAGGAATGACATGGGGTTTGGAATATATTAGGCATACATAAATGGGAAAATCCTCCCCTGAGGATGAATTTTTCTTTGATTGATGGTCATTTTGTAGGCAACATATGCAAATCCACCGGGACATGATGTGCATATTCAAAAAAAGGTGTTCACATGACACTGGCCTTCCATCTCTGATGGCCATGGAGGGTTATGGGGACCCATTATTTCCCATAGTATGGAGTTTGACAAATGCGAAAGATGTTTATGGGAATGTAAGAAATATCCATACCAAGATTAATCGTCAACTACTAAAGATTTTATATATATCTAACTCATATTTAGGGGGAAGCATGATCTTTTAACTCATTTTGGGTGCTAGAGTTCAGACAAGGAATTTTCATTATCTCTTGGAATTTGTTGTGTAGGGAATTGGGGGCATGTTTGGGATATTTTAACGCCGAGAATTGGGTTACACATGAATCTTAAGTAACCTTGATATTTAATTTCATTAGGTTAGAAAATTTTATGGATTACCTAGTGAAAGTATGATTTATACATAGAAAAAGGGGCATTTTTTTGTTTGGGTTTTTGGACCAGGATAGAGGATCTCAACATCACTATGTATCCTTCAAGGGCAGGAATAAAGATTCACGTAGTTCTAGAAAAAAAATTACAAACATAGTTCTGGCGCATTTGTAGGGAAAAGGGTCATTTTTTCTTAGTGGTTGAACCAAGATTTGGGGTCATGTTTTCACTATGTATCTTGCAAGGGAAGAAATCAAGCCACGCATAGTTCTAGACATATCCTTCCTGTGATGGTCTGGTCCATACACAGGAATAGGTAAGAAATTTTAAATGATGGTTGAACTGGGATATTAGATCCAGGCATCACTATGTATCCCACTGAGATGGTAATCAATCCATACATAGTTATAGAAAATTCCATACAGTTTAATGTCATATGGTAAGGGTGAAGTTAAACTGATGGGAATTATAACCACATTGTGGCTAGGCTCAAAACCTGGGATTTGGGAATCACTATGTATCCCTACTGAGATAAGGATCAAGACATACATAGTTCTATAAGTTCCCTCACTGTATAGGTCCAGTCCATACATAGGGAGGGTCATTTTTATCTGGTGTCGATGTCTAGGCTAGGATAGATGATCCTAGCATCACTAAATATCCTTCAAGGGAATGAATCAAGCCATATGTAGTTCTAAAATTTCCCTATAGAGGTATGGTCCATGTGTAGGGAAATGAGAGGGAATTTTATTCTTTAATTGGTGGTTGGGATAGAGTGTTAAATCCAAGAATCACAACGTATCCTGTAATGGAAGGAATCAATCCATATATAGTTTTGTAAAGGATATGCTCCCTTTACCAATCCTACTTTGTTATAGGAATAAGGTAATTTTAGTTCCATCCTCTATGGGTGTCGGGTATATCATATTCCTCTATGATTTATTTACATAAGGGAACCCTTACCACCGATCCTAAGCTCACGTTAGTTATACTCTATGTGATAAACAAGAAGATAAAATTATTTGCCTCATATTATGGGGTGACAGATGATATAATAGGGGAATTCTATTTCATGTGATGGATAGTCCAAGATCAAGGGTTGAGGCATTTCTACATATCCAAAAAGGGTAGGAATAAATCCAGACATAGTTCTAGAACTCCCTTCCTGTGTCAGTCTGACCCATGCATAGAAATGGGGATGATATTGCTATATTTTCATCACATTAATTTGACTTACATGCAACAAATTGTTAGCTAGAACACAATACATACCATGCAGTTTAACGTCATGTGGTAAGAAAGAAGGTGTTCCTATGCAGTTTTACGTCCTACCGCTAGGTTTTATGTGTCACTGTGTAGTTTGACATCTTATATCTAATGCATATGTGAATTATTTCTGTAGAAACCTTGCATTAGTGGGAGTTGTAATGATCTATAAATCCATTGATATCAAGGCATATGCTTCATTAGAGTAGACCTTATGTATTACATATGGTCCCTCCCATTTTCTCTCATCTTTTAGGGTTTTATTATCGAGTATCATCAGGGTTCTGAGCACCAACACCATCTCTCCTTCGAGGAACGGCCAAAGGTGATCCTTTCTGTTGATGGCTCGTACGATCTGATTTTGGTAGACTTCTAAATGGTGCAAAGTGTGCAACCTTTTCTCATCTAGTTTTTCCAACTCATCAAACCATTTTAAGGATTACTCATCCATGGATAGTTTATCAAAAATGACAATGTGGAGCGATGACACTTGAACTTCGATGGGAAGAACCCCCTGGTGTTGTATACTAGTGAGTACGGGGTTGCTTGGGTGGAAGTGTGGATCATGGTCCGGTAATCCCATAAAGCATGTAGGTTCTTGTCTAGCCGCGATTTCTTGTCCATGTCTACCATTTTCTAGAGTATTTTGGAAAAAGTCTTATTGAAATCCTCTATCTTCCCAATGGTTTTTGCATGACAGCAGGATGAATGGTTGGATTTGTTTCCGTACTCCTGGTATAACTTTTCCAACTCAGTAGAGCAGAAGTTGGGGCCATTGTCTGCCAGTATTTCAAAAGGGATACCAAACTTGGTAAGGATGTTGGCTTTCACAAAGCTAACAATACTTATTTCCTCGACCTCTTTAAGGGTAATGTATTCATCCCATTTGGAGAAGAAGTTTCTTTCTATGAGAATGAACTTGAATTATATTAAATTGGAAGAAGGATATAGTCCAATAGCATCCATCCCTTATATAGAAAATGGCATGGAGTACTTAGCTGTGTGAATTAGTTCTGGGGGTTGGTGAATGAAATTGGTAAGAAAATGGTAGAGATGGAAATTCTTGGAGAATATGGAACAATCCTATATCTTGGTGGTCCAATAGTATCCAAGCCTTCAAATTTTATCAGAGATCTTAGTTGTTGATTGGTGTGCTCCACAATTTTCGGCATGCACTTCTTTCATGATGGAAGTAGTCTCTTTTCCATTGATGAAACTGACAAGGACTCTGACAATGACCTGTTTATAGATAACCTTTTCTTAGTTTGTGCCATTGTACAAAATAAATTGACTACCCACCTCTAGAATTGTATGCTTCCAACCCTATCTGGTGGGAGATCCCCCCTCTAGAGGTGATTTTCAATGTGATTCATCCAGCCAATGATGTGACTGTAAGGATTAGTAATGAGGCTAATCTCATCGATTTAATCAGTATTTTTCTGAATGAGTGGAAATACCATACATAGGTGGGAAATTATGATGGTTGTTTCATCCTGGTTTGGATCATCTAGGGTTGTGGTTGTATTTTCCAATGTATCGTCTTGATCATTTTGTGATCGGTGACACAATTTAGTGTTGGTTATCATGGGAATTCTTACATCATCTCTTGAACATGGTTCATAAAAGGTACCAATACTTCTTTCTTAATTGAATAGTTACCATTGACCTACTTTATGACCAGATCTAAATCACCTTTTATCATCAGTCATTCAGTTATTTCATGAAGTTCTATCTCCCAGCCTATAATGAGAGCCTCGTATTCTGCTTCATTATTCGTGCACTCCTATGAAAGCATAAAGGAGTAAGGTAAAATGACCTTTTATGGAGATATCAGTATAACCCCCATCCCTACTTTGTTGATATTGGGATCCTCCATAATTTTCTCTATCATAATTCTAGAGGAATTGTGAAAGTACATTTCCCATTCTTGGGAAGATAACTCTTCATCATCAGGAAATTCAGTATCCAATGGGGTCTTTTCATTTGAGGGGTGCTCTACCAGAAAATTTTCTAATTCATGGTCTGTAATGAATTTCTGGGAGATGTAATCTATGTAAAACTGCTATAGGATAACTGCCCCCTGTGATAGGTGTCTAGTTGGTATAGGACAACTAAGGGTGTACTTGAGTGGGTTGTAGTGGGAGATCAGATGGACCTCGTGGTGTTGTAGGTAATTCCTAAGTATTTTAACTACAAATAATAGGGTAGGGCAGTTATTTAAATTCATGAATATCAAGTCTCAGCATTGAACATTTTTTAGCTGAGGTAGTAGGGACTATTCTCAATGTTGACATTATTCTTCGATGTGAGGAAATCACCTAGCGACAATTCCATGGTAGTTATATACAAAATGATTGGTCTTCCCTCAACTGGAGCAATCATCACTGGTGGGAATTGGAGATTCCTTTTAAGATTGTAGAGTGATTATTGACAATAATTATCCCACTAGTATGTGACCTCTTTCTTCATCACCCTGGTGAAAGGAAAACACTTACCTATAGGGTTGGCTAGGAAGTGTTGAATGTAGGCCAGGTGCCTCTATAAACCTCTCAACTCAGTGAGGTTTCAAGATGAAGACATACCAAGGATAGATTTTTTCTTCTCAGGGTTGACCTTGATGTCGGGATGGCGTACGATGAAGCTGATAAATTTCCCATAGGTAACTCTGAAATCACACTTCAAGGGATTCATATTTAGACTGTGATACTATAGGTTATTGAAGATAGTTTCAGGATTTGTCAGGTGGTTTGAGTGATGTTGTGATTTAACCACCAGGTCTTCGACGTAGCACTCGACAAATTTTCCAAATAAGGGCTTGAAATTGCGAGGCATGGTGTGCTGATATGTAGTGCCAGTATTTTTCAGACCAAAGGGAATCACCTTATAGTATAATACTCCATGGGGTGACCTGAAAGATATAAATTCTTCATATTCTCATGCCATTTAGATCTGATTGTATCCAGAATAGTCATCCATGAAAGAGAGGGTTGCATATCTAATGGTCTCGTCGATCAGCAATTCCATGATTGGGACCGGTAAATCATCTTTCAGGCAGTGTTGATTGAGGTCCCCAAAGTCAATGAAGACTCTGAACTATCAATTATTATTTTTTATTGGGAATTTTGTTTTCCATCCATATTGGATATTGTACATCCCAAATAAAGTTATCATTGATTATTTTTTCAACTTCAGCCTCTAATTTGGTAGTACGTGTTGGGTGGGTCCTTCTGGCAGCCGGTTTGTAATCATATCGGTCTTCCGGTAGACCAAGGTGATGAGTGGAAACCTCGAGATTAAGGCCTTTCATTTCTATGTAGTTCCAAGAAAAAGCATATCGATTATTTTTGGAAGGATGTATATGCCTCCTGCTCTAGGAAAGGAATATCCACAATAATTAGAGTGGGTTGCGGGTTATCTTTATTGCCCAGGTTTATCTCCCTAAGTTCAATGATCGTGGTGGATATTCTTTCATTGAATATGGGAGGGACATCATTGAGGTCTTATTATTATTATTAATGATCTTATTATTCACCTTTTTCCTCTTCTGATGGAGAGAGGATTCATGAGATAATCTCTCCAATGTTGGGAGAGGAATATCAACTTTTATTTTTAGAAACTGAAACATCTCCTTTCGACCTGGATGACTGTGGAGAATTTTCTAAAGAGGAAGGGATGGGGGTGGAGGAGTTTGCTTTCTTTATTTTAGTGATAGGACATCATATTCTTCCTTAGTGAGTAAGGCAGAAACTATCTGGGGGCTCAAGGATGAGCTGAGAGGATTTCTGTTTGATCCCTCACCATCATCATGGGGGTTAGCATGCTTTTTAGCATCCTTAGACTTCATGGCCATAAAGGAAATCATGTAGAGGGATTAGTATAAGGCCCCAGCCTTAAACCTTACTTAATATTGAATTAAATGAATAATTCACATTGAGGATCTTTTTAGGTTTAGAGTTTTAGATAATTATATCTTAAATCATTCATTACATTCCACATTTAAACAAAGTGGTTATATAAAAGATAGTATTCATTTTTCCCATCAACGGAAACATATTTAAAATAAAACATGGATTCTTTCTTGACACTTACTTGACACTATCATCATATCATGTACCTTTCCCTTGACCTGTGAAAAACATTTCAAAAACTTGGGATGAGCATAAAAATCTCAGTAAGGTATATAAAAATATGGAAAGGAAACATGAATACATGTATACAAAAGAATCAATAAAATCATACTTTACTCATAAAACATAAGCACTTTAACATACCTCATCAAATCATGAATAAATCATAGAAATCATAAGACTTAAAGGTAACTTCAGGCATTCATAACATTCTTACGTAGGGAGTAACCCTCATAGTTACGTTTGGAATACCCATCAAAGTATATTCCCTAAATCTCTTCAGAGAAACCTTAATGTTTAACTCCTTCGCATTACCCAATGCATTGGAGAGCAATATCGGGCTCACCCGCCCTTAGTTTATCACAGAACCACCCCTCTTTATAACAATTCCCAATAACCATAACATAATCGTATCACATAAAACATGCATAAAGGAAACATAACATTTCCACATTTCAATCACAAGATATCAATACAACACATTGATATAATAAAAACATTATGAAAACCATTTTTAATACCATTATAAAATAAAAGTAAAACATGGTATTTATTTTTTTCATTTTAAAGAAAAGTTATGGCTTGTAGAGGAAGCTGAAACTCAAATAATGGTCAGGGCGGCGGAGAAGTCATTGTCGTCGCATACGTACGAAAAAAACATTCCCTTTTGTCATTTAGTAAAATGCATCGTATAAAAAAAGATTCCTTTTGAATAAGCGTAAAATTCAAAGGAGTTTATACACCTTATAAAAGAAATTTTTGTATAAAAAAAATATGACTCAATGAAAGGATATTGAGATGAAGTCCCATACAAAGACGGTATCCTTGGATTAAGGATAAATCAATTACATAATTATGTGTGACTAACAAATACACCAAATATAAGTGGATATTAAGTGTAAAAAAATCAGAGTTTATTCAAAATTATTCATAGAACGACATATTCAAGGAGTACCAGTTTATCCCAATGAATCAAAATTGGGTTAAGAAGTTCCCTTCCAAAAATTCGACATCCTAACAGCGTCACTTAAAAATTCAGAAAATGAGTTGATGAGAGATAAAAAGGGTATCTCATCACTTGTAAATTAAATTTACAGTAATGAGGATATATAAGAACATATCCCAACATAATAAGATGTAATTTAAAAGGCATAACAAAAGAATACTTTTTAATGAAGAGGAGGGTGAAAGGTTCCCTTACCGACTTGGGTAACTTTCAAAACGTACACCCCACGGAAGAAGTTATATACAACATTGATATAAATACTCATAAACGAAATTATATTACACAAAGAGTATAATAATTGGCAGCACATACACCACTCAAAGGAAATGGTGGCAAATGTAGCATAAATCTCACGAGAATGAAAGTGCGATGAAAAATCCCTTACGAAAACTCGGCAGCCTAACGGCACCATTTAAAACTTCCAAAAAATAGATTGATGAAAATCAAATAGGGTATCTCATCATATGAACATAGAAATTACAGTAAGTGGAATATAAAAGAACATCCCCCAACAAAATAAATAGGATCTTAAAATAAGTGGCATAAAAGAGAGTACTTTAAAAGAAAGAGAGGGGTTGGATCTCTTTCGAAAATTCGGCAGCCTAACGGCACCACTCAAAACTTACAAAATGGGTTGATGAGAGAAAATAGGGTCTATCATCATATAAACATAAAAATTACAGTAAGATTAATATAAAAGAACATCCCAATCATAATAAATATGAGCTTAAAAGGAATGACATAAAAGAGTGTACTTAAAAAGAAAGAGAGGGGTATGATCACTTACCTTAAGTTTGACTTGTCTTGTTCGTTTCTTTATATTCATGAATAATAAACTTTGGTCAATTTATAATTTCTTAAGGACCTATTTTAAAGATTATTATTCAGTTAATATCACATATTATAATGTTATAATAATTGGTTAATAATGTGAGTTCATATCAGACGTTCTTGTCGATGTTTGGTACATGAGTCAAAAATGAACTTGTTTGAAAATGATTGTCCATGTAGTTATAAGTAAATCATCTCCAGAATAGTATTAATGATTTAAATATCATATATATCCAGTACATATTCATTTTATACTACTCCATAACATTTGTAGATAAAAATAAATGAAATGCACCGTTCATGGAGACGGTAGGTCATACGTATGCATGAACGCTACTTTCATTTCTTTATCATATTAATGGAATTAAAAATAATTGAGATATATATATATATTATAATTACAGTATAATATATATGTTATATAGGTCACATATTTTCATTAATTTCATTCTTTATACATTCCATGTATTTCATGAACGAGTCACATCACTTGAGGGGGCGGTAGTCCACACTTCCTCGTATGAAATTATCGCATTTCTACAACATGAAAAGCATAAAGGCATGTTTTAAATATAAAATTCAGAAGCATATGGAAAACATAAATACCATATATATCATATATAAAATATAGTGACATCATAATGGCCACCATGAAAGGTGTTAAGATAATATTGAACAATCATCGTTTTGTGAGGCAGAAATTCGCCATCCACAGAAACAGTATGTTCTTTAACCATTAGACGAAGTTGTGTGTAAGTGTAGCTAGAATCCTTCACATAAAAACATCCTAGTATATTTAAGATACTGGTTTTGTTATAAAATAAAGGAATAAAAAGATTTTATAGGGTTGGAGAAGCAAAATAAAACAAAATAACACAAGGGAATACATTACCTTTAAATCGGGTAACTCTTTTTGATTTGAGCTCAAAGGCTTCCTTGGAAAGGACTATGACCAAAGGTGAGGCTTCAAGGAGTAATAGAGGGATTTGGAGAGACAAAATTATCAGGGTTTTTCCGATCCAAAGGCTTGAGAGGTGTGGGTAAGGTGGTAGAGGTGGGGGCCTTTTATAAGAGGAGAGGAGGGGCACTCCTAGAAAGTTATAAACTTTTACTTTATTATAAAATGATTTTCTGATTTTAAATGTCCCAAAATTATATATTTCTAGGATAAGGTGATTATAGTTCTAAATCCACCCATACAATAGGTTTTTGAAAAGTTTAGGTTTTATATTTTACATTATCTTTTCATTTTATTTAAATCGTTAAATAATGAGGTAATCGCTGCATCATCATGGTGTCATAAATAATTTAATTTAATTAATGTCTAAAAATTATAAAAAACTATCATGATGTATTAAATCTTTTTATCTTTCTGATGAATATTTATAGTCAAAAATATTACTTGTATAACCCTATGTAAAAATTGTTTTAGTAAAACAACACATGTTTGTGACCTTTTAATTTTAACTTTAAATAAAAAGGTATTAATGTCATTTTCCTACCAAAGTGGCTCCATGGGGTCCCCAATTTGACCCATGGATTTTCTTGGTCGGCCATGACTCAACCAATAAGGGTAGGACATGTGTCAAGGTCATTTCATATTATTAAAACATTATATTTACCTTAAATTACACTAATTACCTCTAATCGCAATTAAAAACTTAAAAGTTACTATTCACCATAAAATTATTTTAATCCCATTGAACCACATTTTACATCATAATGAAAACCATGTATGTTGGATTTTTGAAATTCAAATCACATAAGTGGTAAAGTTTCATTTAAACAAAAAATCAGTTTTTAAACTACCACTTAGTGGTTTCACTATTCATCAAAAATTGATGTTTTTCAGAAAAATACCAAAAATTCACCCTAAGCTATATTTTATATTCTGAATTCAAAAATGATGTCTATTTTAAAAAATTCAAAACATATAAGTTGCATTAATTAATTTAATAATTAATTCCCACTGTCAAAACAAATAGCGTGTTTTTAAGAAACAATATCTATTAAAATATTGACACTAGTTTAAGTCCAATTTCAAAGTGAATTTAATTCCAATGACCACTATTGGATTAAATGGTAAAAATATATTCTAATTTCACTTTAAAACCAATTCAAAAGATAATATAATCATATAAATAAATTATATTAAAAAGAGGTTTTGAATTAAAATACAACATTTTTCACTATTCATTAAAAAAATGAACTTTATCGGAAAAATACCAAAAAATTACACAGAGTAAATTTTGATGTCCCGATTCTAAAAAAGAATTTTATTTTGTCAAATATAACACATAAAATTGTCAAAAATTGGATTTAAAAGAGGTTCTCCATCAAAGGGCAGTTAATCGACCTTTTAAAGAATATTAGAATGTTTACGCTTAAAATTGGATTCATTCGCATTTTTAATCATCTAACATTTATTGTAAAAAGTAAAAATATTTGAAAAACATATATAATCATTTTTTTGTTAGTTCTGTTCATTCCCCTCATTACAACGGTTAGGTGTTAACTACCATTTAAAATAAAATTATTTTATTATTAGAGTGCAACGTAAGATTTCAAAGGAACTTGTTGTTACGTATTGGGTAAGCCATCGAGCATAGAGTTCCCTTTAAATTAATATTAACATTCTATTCAAAAATAGGGATAAATATAAAGATGTCATATTCTTTATTTACCTGGGGTGTTACATCCTTCCCCCTTTTTGGGAATTGTGTCCTCGCAATTTTAAAATTGGTCTCGGAAACATCATTGAAAGTCCCACATCGGAACAAGAGTCGGTAAAACAACCACTTTAAAAGAAAGAAAGAGAAGTATAGAGGTAACTCGAGTTAACCCATACTTGGATTACATTTAGGAAAACATGGATGTTGAAGAAAAAGAAAAGGGTCATGTTCTGAGGGAGAGTGATAGAAAACATGTTTAGGAGAAAGTTAACCACAAGAAAATCACAAACTTGTGGTGGGTTAAACGGTATTCGATTCCCCAGTACGAAAAGTTAATAGACAAAATTTTTGTTTTAAGTTACTTTTCATTGAGGAATTTGTTTTTGATCTTAACGAAACATACTTACTTGTCATGTTGAATTTCAACTTTTACTATATTTCTTACACAAACTCATACTTTCCCCAAATGATGAGTATTTAGGAAGACTTGTTCACATTAAGAGTACTATAATCAACTTCTAGAGAATCACCTAATCCAAAAAAAAGAACTATTTATTTCCCATGTATTTAGACCCTTACCAAAACCAAAATTGTAAGAACAAGATCAGATAATCCAGAAAAGGATAACCCTTTATAAAAAGAAAATCTATTCTTAATCTCCAAAATTTGTCCAACAAAACCCAAAGTTCAACGAAGACCATTCGATAAACAATTTTTCCATAAATTTATTAAATGTAAACCAAACTAAGATTAAAACCCAAATATTTGAAGGATTTAATCACATAGTCTTCCAAGGTAAAAATTAACACTTATCTCCAAATAACATCAGTTTCTCTTAAAGTATCATATTGAAAAGTAATTAACCTAATCACATATCCTCCATGATAGGTTAATAATTTCCATAGATAACCCAAAATAAACTTACTATTAATTCATAAAATAATCTAACTAAAAAGAATAAGTCATACTAACCAGGGACTTCACATAGTTCAGTGGTAGGCGATAAATACCAGTCGCACTTTGGTTGTGGGTTCGATTCCCGCAGTTTTGTCCGACACGACGGGTTGTCACACGGTCTGCATGTTGTCCTTTTTATAAAACTCCAAAAATAACCCTAACATGTTTTAACCTCAATAGTTTCCTTATACCTCTCATTTTCATCCAAATTCATTACAATATCAACATCTTAATTCTTGAAGTCTTATTTCACCACCATAAGATAAAATAAAACGATTCCCAAAATGAATAACAGCATACCTTGATCATGGCATCCACTCGGTTTCATCGTCATCTTTCTCACATAGGTATAAGTCCCATGCATTACAAGAATGATTTAGAGATCCTTCAAAATCATTTGCTTCCTCCATCCAAATACACCTTGTACAACATGGGTCATATGGGTGTTCACAGAAAAACAGTTTTGGAAAATAATCATGTATGACATATAATTCTAAAACATCTGATAAAACATGATTTCTATAAAATAGTCGGACAGAATTTGATTTGAAACTTTCTATTATTGTTCCTTTTAAAATACCATAAGTATGTGCTGAGAGACTATATTTTAAAAGAAAATATAAATAGGTTGCGCAAGGGTCTCCTTCCTCAACACCATTTTTAAAATCATAATATGCTTCAAATTCTTGTGATAAGGTAAAATATTTGAAAATACCTAGATAATATTTACCTTTCTTCAAAATATGAGAATATTGTGAAAATAGTATTTGTCTAAATACAACCCATGATCCACGATGATAACAAGGTATAGTGGAGGTGTTTGATATCTCAAACAACTGCTTGCAAGTGAGTTGTATGCTAGAAAAAGTTTCACAATCATCCGAACATGACTTTGCAATAATTATTGCAAGAATTTCATCAGGAAGATATGGGAATGTCGTTTGAGATCTTTCTCCTTCCATTCATAACTGACTTTACTTGACCTGGAAAAAGTTATAAAACAAGGATTTAACTGAAATAATAGATATAGGGACTAATCATGTGTCTAACAAAAACTCCTAATCCCTAAAGTTGTCTAAACTGACCTCTGATACCAACTATAAGGCCCCGACCTCAAAACTTACTTAATATTGAATTAAATGAATAATTCACATTGAGGATCTTTTTAGGTTTAGAGTTTTATAGAATTAGATCTTAAATCATGCATTACATTCCACATTTAAACAAAGTGGTTACATAAAGGATAGTCTTCATTTTTCCCATCAATGGAAACATATTTAAAATAAAACATGGATTCTTTCTTAACACTTCCTTGACACTATCATCATATCATGTACCTTTCCCTTGACCTGTGAAAAACATTTCATAAACTTGGGATGAGCATAAAAAGCTAAGTAAGGGATATAAAAATATGGAAAGGAAACATGAGTACATGTATACATAAGAATCAATGAAATCATACTTCACTCATAAAACATAAGAACTTTAACATACCTCATCAAATCATGAATAAATCATATAAATCATAAGACATAAATGTAACTTGAGGCATTCATAACATTCTTACGTAGGGATTAACCCTCATGGTTACGTTTGGAATACCCATCACAGTATATTCCCTAAATCTCTTTGGAGAAACCTTAATGTTTAACTCCTTCGCATTACCCAATGCATTGGAGAGCTATATCGGGCTCACTCACCCTTAGTTTATCATGGAACCACCCGTCTTCATAACAATTCCCAAGAACCATAACATAATCGTATCACATAAAACATGCATAAAGGAAACATAACATTTCCACATTTCAATCACAAGATATCAATACAACACATTGATATAATAAAAACATTATGAAAACCATTTTCAATACCATTATAAAAGAAAAGTAAAACATGGTATTTATTTTTTTCAATTTAAAGAAAAGTTATGGCTTGTAGAGGAAGCCAAAACTCAAATAATGGTCACGGCAGTGGAGAAGTCGTTGTCGCCGCATACGTACGACAAAAACATTCCCTTTTGTCATTTAGTAAAATGAATTGTATAAAAAAATATTCCTTTTGAAAAAATGTAAAATTAAAAGGGTTATATACACCGTATAAAAGAAATTTGTGTATAAAACAAAATATGCCTCAATGAAAGGAGATTGAGACGAAGTCCCATACAAAGATGGTATCCTTGGATTAAGGATAAATCAATTACATAATTATGTGTGACAAACGAATACACCAAATATAAGTGGGTATTAAGTGTAAAACAATCATAGTTTATCCACACATATTCATAGAACAACATATTCAAGGAGTACCAGTTTATCCCAATGAATCAAAATTGGGTTAAGAACTTCCCTTGCAAAAATTTGACAGCCTAACGGTGTCACTTAAAAATTCAGAAAATGAGTTGATGAGAGATAAAAAAGGGTATCTCATCACTTGTACATTAAATTTACAGAAATAATTATATATAAGAACATATCCCAACATAATAAGATGTAATTTAAAAGACATAAAAAAGACTTTTTAAAGAATAGGAGGGTGAAAGGTTCCCTTACCGACTTGGGTAACTTTCAAAACGTACACCCCACGGAAGAAGTTCTATAAAACATTGATGTAAATACTCATAAATGAAAGTATATTACACAAATAGTAGAATAATGGGCATCACATACACCACTCAAAGGAAATGGTGTAAAATGTATCATAAATCTCACGGGAATGAAAGTGAGATGAAAAATCCCTTACGAAAACTCGGCAGCCTAACGGCGCCACTTAAAACTTCCAAAAAATGGATTGATGAAAATCAAATAGGTTCTCTCATCATATGAACATAGAAAGTACAGTAATAGGAATATAAAATAACATCCCCCAACATAAGAAAGAGGATCTTAAAATAAGTGACATAAAAGAGAGTACTTTAAAAGAAAGAGAGGGGTTGGATCTCTTACGAAAATTCGGCAACCTAACGGCGCCACTCAAAACTTCCAAAATGGATTGATGAGAGAAAATAGGGTCTATCATCATATGAACATAAAACTTACAGTAAGAGTAATATAAAATAATATCCCAATCATAAGAAATATGAGCTTAAAAGGAATGACATAAAAGAGTGTACTTAAAAAGAAAGAGAGGGGTAGGATCCCTTACCTCAAGTCTGACTTGTCTTGTTCGTTTATTTATATTCCTGAATAATAAACTTTAGTCAATTTATAATTCCTTAAGTACATATTTTAAATATTATTATTCAGTTCATATCACATATTATAATGTTATAATAATTGGTTAATAATGTGAGTTCATATCAGACGTTTCTGTCGATGTTTGGTACATGAGTCAAAAATGAACTTGTTTGAAAATGATTGTCCATGTAGTTATAAGTAAATCATATCCAGAATAGTATTAATAATTTAAATATCATATATATCCAGTACATATTCATTTTATTCTACTCCATAACATTTGGAGATAAAAATAAATGAAATGCACCGTTCATGGAAACGGTAGGTCGTACGTACGCATGAACACTACTTTCATTTCTTTGTCATATTAATGGAATTAAAAATAATTGAGAGATATATATATTATAATTACAGTATAATATATATGTTATATAGGTCACATATTTTCATTAATTTCATTCTTTATACATTCCATGTATTGCATGAACGAGTCACATCACTTGAGGGGCGGTAGTCCACACTTCCTCGTATGAAATTATCGCATTTGTACAATATAGAAAGCATAAAGGCATGTTTTAAATATAAAATTCAGATAAATATAGAAAAAATAAGTACCATATATATCATATATAAAATATAGTGACATCATAATGGCCACCATGAAAGTTTTTAAGAGAAGATTGAACAATCATCGTTTCGTGAGGCAGAAATTCACCATCCACAGAAATAGTATGTTCTTTAACCATTAGACGAAGTTGTGTGTAAGTGTAGCTCGAATCCTTCTCATAACAACATACTAGTATATTTAAGATACTGGTGTTGTTACAAAATAAAGTAATAAAAATAGTTTAGAGGGTTGGAGAAGCAAAATAAAACAAAAGAACACAAGGGAAGACATTACCTTTAAATCGGGTAACTCTTTTTTATTTGAGCTCAAAGGATTCCTTGGAAAGGATTATGACCAAAGGTGAGGCTTCAAGGAGTAAAAGAGGGATGTGGAGAGACAAAATGGGTAGGGTTTTTCTAATCCAAAGGCTTGAGAGGTGTGGGTAAGGTGGTAGAGGTGGGGGCCTTTTATAAGAGGAGAGGAGGGGCATTCTTGGAAAGTTATAAACTTTTACTTTATTATAAAATGATTTTCGGATTATAAATGTCCCAAAATTATATATTTAGAGGATAAGGTGAAAAGAGTTAGAAATCCACCCATACAATAGGTTTTTGACAAGTGTAGGTCTTATATTTTACATTTTATTTTCATTTTATTTAAATCGTTAAATAATGAGGTAATCGCTGCATCATCATGGTGTCATAAATAATTTAATTTATTTAATGTCTAAAAATTATTAAAAAAATATCATGATGTAAGAAATATTTTTAGATTTCTAATGAATATTTTAGTCAAAAATATGACTTGTATAACCCCATGTAAAAATTGTTTTAGTAAAACAACACATGTTTGTGACCTTTTAATTTTAACTTTAAATAAAAAGGTATTAATGTCATTTTCCTACCAAAGTGGCTCCATGGGGTCCCCAAGTTGACCCATGGATTTTCTTGGTCGTCCATGACTCGAAAAATAATGGTAGGACATGTTTCAAGGTCATTTCATATTATTAAAACATTATATTTACCTTAAATTACACTAATTACCTCTAATCGTGATTAAAAACTTAAAAGTTACTATTCACCAAAAAATTATTTTAATCCCATTGAACCACATTTTACATCCTAATGAAAACCATGTATATCACATTTTTGAAATTCAAATCACAGAAGTGGTAAAGTTTTATTTAAACGAAAAATCAGTTTTTAAACTACTACTTGGTGGTTTCACTATTCATCAAAAATTGATGTTTTTCAGAAAAATACAAAAAAATTAACCTAATATATATTTGATATTCTGAATTCAAAAATGATGTCTATTTTAAAAAATTCAAAACATATAATTTGCATTAATTAATTTAATAATTAATTCCCGCTGTCAAAACAAATAGCGTGTTTTTAAGAAACAATATCTATTAAAAGATTGACACTAGTTTAAGTCCAATTTCAAAGTGAAATTAATTCCAATGACCACTATTGGATTAAATGGTAAAAATATATTCTAATTTCACTTTAAAACCAATTCAAAATATAATCTAATCATATAAATAAATTATATTAAAAAGAGGTTTTGAATTAAAATACAACATTTTTCACTATTCATTAAAAAAATTAACTTTATCGGAAAAATACCAAAAATTTACACAGAGTAAATTTTGATGTCCCGATTCTAAAGAAGAATTTTATTTTGTCAAATATAACACATAAAATTGTCAAAAATTGGATTTAAAAGAGTTTTTCCATCAAAAGGCAGTTAATCGACCTTTTAAAGAATATTAGAATGTTTACGCTTAAAATTGGATTCATTCGCATTTTTAATCCTCTAACATTTATTGTAAAAAGTAAAAATATTTGACAAACATATATAATCATTTTTTTGTTAGTTTTGTTCATTCCCCTCATTACAACAGTTAGGTGTTAACTACCATTTAAAATAAAATTATTTTATTATTAGAGTGCAACGTAAGATTTAAAAGGAACTCGTTGTTGCGTATTGGGTAAACCATCGAGCATAGCATTACCTTTAAATTAATATTAAAATTTTATTCACAAATAGGGATAAATATAAAAATGTCATATTCTTTATTTACCTGGGGTGTTACACTTAGTCTGTGTCTATTCTTGAACTTATACACTCAACCTGGTTAATGGGTAATATAAACTATTCCCCAACCTATTCGAGGGGATCGGCGGGATCCATTTCCAATCCATTTGGGGGGGGTGATCCAATCAATATCGTCGGTCAAATACCACTTCTCTTTTGGTTAATAGAACCCTGCATCGATGTAATGTGACTCATAGGATTCAAATGGACATTTATCAATGTTCAATGTACCATTTTCCCATTAGCACAATATTTGACACACTAATGGTATTATTAGAGAATCGTAGCATGCTGATGCAACTAGGGCCTTCCCAAAAGGACGTTAAAGGTCATACTTTGTTGAACTACCAGAAATTAGGAATTAGACATGAGGTCACCAAGCCATGTTTCAATCTTGATTCGTCCCAATGTATATTTCTCAATTTTCTCATATCTTAGAAGAATTGTGGTGCAGGGTGTCAGACTATCCTCATCATATCCCAACCGATGAAGTGTTCGCAATGGGAGGAGGTTAACTCCAAATCCATTGTCGATGAAAATTTTGCAGACATCATTTCCAATTATCTTTCCAGACACATATAAGGGTTTGATGTGTCCTTGAAGGATGTTGTCTTTATCCTGATCTGTGAAAGAGATGAAAACATGTCATTCTCTGGGATTGGTCTCTATACGATAGATTTTGGAATCTTCTACTTCGGACTCAAATTCTTAGGGACATAATAAGGCTTCAATGAGTACCTCAATAAGGTCTACTAACAGACTCAAGGAATCCAGTATTGATAGCTTTGCTTGTATGGAGGCTAGATACTTCAGAATATCATGTTTTTTCTCTAATGGTCGGAGCATCCTGACTTGGGGATGCTCTTTCATTGGCACTTTATAGGCTTGATCTTTGTATGTGGATGGTCTGGCCTCTATGACAGGAGTTGATGGTGTTGCTGTTATTTATGAGATTGGCTGAACTAGTCTATTTGTACTCCTTGGGAGATTAGACATATAATCCTCCTCCAACAGATACTCCAAGCTTATAGGGCTCAAATTTATTCTGGAAGGGGTAGATAAACACTCTAGTTCCTATTGTTTCTACTGGTAGGTCTTTTTGCAAGTTTCCAAAACATTAACGGTTTGATTTAAGGTGTGGTCAAGAATTTGACTCCTCCCATGATCAGAACTTCCTAGAAACCCTCAGCCTATACAGCCTTTTCCTCCGACTCTTTAGTTGGATGTAGGGAATTTGATTTTGTGGCCATATTCTCCATCAGATAAGGGCTCCATCATGTGAATGAAATTAATGGATCCAAATATCAGTTCTTGATCCAACATTAATTATGTATGCATTTCTTATTCTGATGGTGTTATTTGGTGTGCTGGTACCCATTGTCTTGTTTGGTGGGGCAGTGCTCATTGTCCTATTTGGTAGGGTGGTTCCCATGTTTTAAAGTCTGTTGGGATGAATTCTAAAAGTTTCAAGACCAGTTTTAGATTTGGTGTAGGCTCGTCTTCTTGATCCTATCTTCTGTATATTCATCCCACATAGGATTTTGGGTATGAGGATGATGGTTGTGTTATATCGGGAGCTATTGGGGGCATGGTTGTTTGCTTCAACTATGCCTATAGATCAATTTACTATTTTATGATTCATCCAACTATCAACTATTTTATCCTTTTTGATGGTGATTATTTTCCACTCCTCTTCCGCTCTTGGGTATAAGGTGGAGACATATGCCAATTGTGTTGGTGGTGGACCTAACTTGACTTGTCCAGAGTCCATTGTCTTCTGTAGCATATTCTTGAATAAAAATCACTCTTAGATGGTGTATCCCAGTATCCGATGGTGGGGAAAATAATTTGGATGGTCATCAAGACCCACTTCATCGGATCTCTTTGGATTTGGTAGCCGGATCAAGTTACAATGCATTACAGCTACGAAGTATCCACAAACTTGTTCATCTCAGAACGAGTAGACCATATTCCTTCTTTCCTTGAACTAATTCCTTTTATCACCCCTTGGATCATCTTATCGAGTTGGGGGTGTCTGCTAGCATCCTAGGGGTCCTGTATGGGTTGGTGGAGGCCTAGAAACTAGATTTGGTGTTAGGGGTGTCTAAAGTGTGACAGAGGTCGCTTCAGTTTTTCACGTTCTTTTTTTGGTGTCGATGGGGCTGCTCGAGAATTGAGATAGGTCCAATGCATGAAGTATTCTATACTTTGAGAAATTTTAAAGAAATATCGTAACCAAATTGTATACTTTATTGGGATGAGTAGTGTCTAAAATCCATCATATAGATTATCGATTCACATAGAAAGAATTTCCTCTTAGGGGAGTGGTTTTTTAGGGAGTAGTTCGGGCCTTTAAATTTGGTGATGAAGTTTGACACTCTTTAATTCTCTTGTTTCTTGCAGTTCATGAGATCACAGAATTTTGTCTTAGGTAATGTCGAACTAAACTGGAAGAGAAACATTCATTGGAGGTCCTCCCAGCCTGTGATTGATTTAGTTGGAAATATAGTATACCACATGAAGGCTAAACCCTCTAGATTTCACAAGAATCACCAGAGTTTAACTACTTCTTGTTGCTTCGGGGTTCCCATAATGGGGTCATAGTAAGTTTCATAGTGCATTAGACGTTGTTCTGGATCTCTAAAACCATTGAACCCTGGGAATATGGGGTTCCTGAAGTATGGTAGTGGCAGAACGTTGATCATCCAATCAGGGTAAGGTTTTTGTTCTAGTTTTAATGGAGTGCACTGCCCTTTTATGGCTTCTAGTCGGGCTATCAATTACTTAACGGTATCCAAGATCCCTTTATGCATATCCTGTCAGATTTGAGCTTGGATGGGTGCAGTAGGGGGAAAACATGTCATGACGGCACTGCCAGAATTTGGGGTGGATACCCATCCAGGTGTATCCTTTGTGGGTTCACTTGAATATATTATGGATTCTTCCCCAGTGGAGGAAAGTCTTCATATCTTTCCAGGGCCAGATTCAAGTAGGCCGATGGTCCCAGTGATGGATTGGATGGGCATATGAGCTTAGTTTCATTTATCGTGGTGAGTGCCTATGGGAGAGGATCCTCTTATGGGAACCCCTGTTGAAATTCTACTTGAGGAACACATTTGGAAAGATATCTTCCTCGACACAACATGACATTGATTCGCCTGAGCTATTTCATTTCTTCCTCCTGCAAGAAGAATATTTCCTCGACTATAAAGGAAACATTCTCGGAGGGAGGAGGAGGTAGGTCATATATGACCTATGATTTATTCTTCTCCTTGTTGGACTTTCTCGAGGGAGGTAGTAATGGGTTTGCTGAGGGTACTCCCAAATTTAGGGCAACTCTATGATTCTGGGTGTGCACACCATCAGGCTCAGTGTGGGCCACCTTCGAGGGGAACCATATTCTCTTACATCCTCTCCATTTGTATAATTTCCTATGAGATTTGTGGAACTTACATTTACCATGTTCACTGATGCATACCACATTGGTGGTGGTGTACCTGGTGCCGAATGGTAGGAGAGATTTTTTCATCCTTTGTTGGACTTTCTCCTTCCATTATTTGGTATTTTTTTGGATTTCTTGGAAAATATCAACCTGAAGGGATCCCTGTTCTAACCTTGAAATATTCCTTCATCCCAAGGGGTATGAAACACAAGATGAGACTAAAATGGTGATGTCTATGCTCATCGTTCTTCCCAGACGGGAGAAGACATACATCCCATGTGATGGAATTTGAGGTGAAATTGCCCCCAGTCCTGTGGGTTTGGGTTGATCCTATTCTTCCATTGATGCGCTATGTCCTGAAATCATTGGTCTTATAGGGGAATTTTGAGTTAAAAATTCCCCTAACTCTGCGATCTGGGGCTCTTCTCGTATTGCAGTAGTAGATGCTGCAATTTCCACCTTCTTGATTTTGTGTACTCTTATGCAGGTGCGAGCTGGATATGGAACTGGGTTTTAATGGGATTTATTTTATTTTGATGACATGATCATTTCTTGTTGGTTGGATTACCTTAGGCAGGAAACTTTATGCATGTTCTTGATTTCCTGTCTCAGAAGCTTCTTGATGGCTTGATCTCTTCGGGCCTGATGATTTTGAGACTTACTCAAGGCAAGTTCTTGTTGATCATTCCACCTTTCCTAAGTAGGGATTTCATTTGATTTCCGCATTTGGGTAATGAAATTTCAAGATGTTGTATCTTATGAGGTTTGATGTAAGGGACATGGTGTGAAGTGTAGAGATCCATGTTCTCTTCATCCTATGTTCTCTCCATCCTTGGATATGAACTCCAACTGAGGCATCATCGATGAGGCAACACAGCTTGTGAAACACGTAGAGGTAGGTCAGTTCATGGTTTTTCTTTCACCTTTCTGATTGTGGTTTCCATGAATACGGAAGGGCTTCTAGGTCGATTTGACAGTGAATATCTCCTATTATGTTGATATGGTATTCATACCCTTCATAGGGAAAGAACTTTTCTTTTAGCTAGCAGGGAGTTGTCCAGATATTGAGGTGAATGTTATGCATACATTCCTTATAAAACTCCTTTGGTATATCGAAGTGAGTAGTGTTCATGGGCCAATACATCATTGGTATATCATCCTTAGCCAGTTTTCTTATCATGAGAAACATATCTTATTTTTGTTCTTCTGGGGACTCATCTACTTAATATTCTTAGCTTGACTATTTCTTAATGATTTCATTCCAAGCAGAAGGGATAGTTGGAGCCTCATTGATATGTGAGTGGTGTAGGGGTGGCCCAAAAGATGAGAATGTCCATGTACTATCCTCTAGCTAAGAAATAATATCATTCATCATATAAAGAGTTTCCAACATTCCTGATTCCATTTTTTGAGTACCTCAGCGTAACAGGTCTTTCTCACATTTATCCCGGTAAGGGGAGGACCTTCTTTCCAGCGTGAATTTTGACTATGGGGAAGACCTTCGCAATTGGTGCTACAATGAATAGGGATACCATTTAAACATGATTAATGACCTCAAGGAATTTCCTGACTATGTATACCCTAGGAAGGGCCTTCAAGGTAGGCAGAAGCAATGGGATGACATTTTTTATGATTACTATGATGGAGATGACTACAATCACATCTTCATATCAGGCTGCAGGGAGAATTTATACAATTTACATTCTGGGGAGGGCCTTCAAGAATTATTGCAACGAGGGTAGGACCATCTCATTGCTTGATGTTTCTAGGGGGAGGGCCTTCACAACAACTTCCATTGCAGGGAGGGTCATCGTAATGGTTGTCATCATAGGAAGGACTACCATCATGACTTAACGTCTGACTGCAAGGATAAGAATGTCTGCAGCATATACCCTGGGAAGGACCATCAAGGGGAACAACAGCAAGGGGAGGGGCTTTTTACAGTCTGATCTTCTAGTTGGGGGGGGGGATACCCTAACACACATTAGGATATAGACTCTCGTTGTCGATCATTCCAAGCCCACTGAGTAATCCACCGTGGGTGCTCTGTGGAGGACCTTCAGAGCTGTTGGTAGAAACATTGCAAGGAGGGTCTTCGCAAATACTACTACCACTTTCATAATTTGGTAATATAATGATAGGGTCTTGATCATTTATTGATACATGATTGAGGTTATTAAGGACTCCAACTTCAAATAGTTCAGAATCATGTATATGCTCTTCATTTTCTAGTTCCATTTGGCGCATTTCATTTTTGGATGGTCTCTAGTGGGTAACTAGAGTCGTATGCTATTGGTAACAATATTTATATACGGGCCCCTATTTTTTTGGTTCTCATGAAGCTATTTGGATACTCCAATGAACATCCTGATTTTTGGTAGGGATATATGCCCATCCTTGGGCGAACACCACGTTGGACCATCATCCCCCATTTTGAATTGGTATTTGTTCCCGATCTGGTTGTCTGTGTATCATGGGATATTATCTTCTCCCCTTTTGTACTGGAGTGATGGTGTATATATTTCACTAACTAACCAACCCATTTTGTGGGGAAGTCATTCCGTTCGAGGAAACCTGATCATGGGCCTGGTTCTATGCCTTTTCTACCTATGTAATGATATCTGGACATGTCTAGAAGATATGGTCTAGAATCTACATCTGATCTTCCATCATTTCCAGGATGTTCTAAGATGCATCATTTTATGGAACGGTTATGAAGGATCATTCAGATTTCGAAGCATGAGTTTCTTCCTACTCCGGTCCTCCATAGGTTTCTAGTGAATATTATCAGTTCTCCTATGTCAGGATAGAGGAACGAGTCTCCCACTGGTTTTCTTATTCAGTTGCCACCATATTTGACTAGTGGGCTTCATATTCATGAGAAGGAATTTTCTTCTTCTCTCTTTCCAATGTATTTGTCTTATGGGATTTGTATACATCTACATGAATTTGACTCTTCTTATATTTTTTTACCTCCCTATTTGGATGGTGGGCATAAAGCGCATCAGCAAGTATTTTTTCCTAGATATAGTTGGTTTTCATTCTATTCGAAAGATGGGATTTTGTTGAATCGGCATATATTTTTATATTCCTATAATTTTCTACTCTGTCATCCTGATTATACTGGCGAGCACTAGTAGGAATGTTCACGTGCTCGTATTATGCTACTCTATTTCCGTTGAAGGCTTGAGTGGAGGGGGTAGAGTTGTATGTCTACCCATTTAATGTCCTATCATTTGTATAGTGGAGTTCCTACTCAGGAATTAGGGTGATGGTCTACTCTTGGTTTTATTTTTTCCACCCATGACAGGAGGCCTAAGGGGCCCATGTCCTTGGGACTTCAGTAGGTTCCCTCGGCATATGATCCTCTTCAGAGTGAGGATACTTGTTCACCTGGTATTGGTGATGATTCTCTCTAGTAGGGGCATGTGAGTAGGGCCCCTATGTAGATGGGATGAAGTCATCAGCATCAAATTTATCTACCTCCCTGAGATAAGGGAGGTACTTTTTGTCATGCTCTAGTGACAGACTCCCCAAACGGTTCGAGATGAGCAACAGGGCCGCCTTATGTTGGGGTGTCGGCCACTATTGAGGAGGCGGCTGGTGAGATTTTGCAGATTTGAGGGCTTGTCTTGTGGCCTCCACTATGGGGAGAGTACCATTTCGGTTGTACTCTCTAATTAGTGTGTTGGATACCCAGTGTTGAAGGTTCTAGGTTGGCCAGGGGGTCCTTCTCTTTATTGGGGGCTCGGCCACCTGTGGGATCGTTGCAGTGCATGTCTACATTATTTTTCAAGATTCCATTTGGATTGAAGGTTTCTATAAGGAAACCTGCAATAAATACATATGACATATACTGACAACAAAACCCTATGAAAGTATCATCTCCTAATCATATGCATATTGGATGATTCAGTTAGTCCCCTTTCTTTTTTTTTGTGAGGCGAAGGGGCTTGAGCGGGGTAAAACCACTAACTTGGTTAAGTATTCATGTCAGAATCACCATTTTTGTTTCGACATGATTTTGACATTTTTTTACCAAAGGTAACGTGTTTTTGAGTACGAAAAATGTTCTGACAAGAATCATCACTCATATATTATGTTAGAGATTTTTATGTCATTATTTTTGTTTTAGCACAATCCTCGTCATTATCCTTTAGGTGGGATTGAATTGACCCCACAGGGATAGGGAAATTTATCCCTTCTGTATTATGAAGGAGGTTTCATAACCAAATGGTCTCAGTAGGCGACTATAGGGGATTAACTATTTTTGAAATCCATCCTCTTAGGATATGATTTCCTCGGATGGTTTCCAACGGGTTTATTCATGGAGCTAGAAACACCCAACGACCCTAGTATCCATGATTCATGGACCTGCTTTCCAAAGGCAGGCACTCGTTGGATGAAGATTTTTCCAACGACACTTAAGGACTCCATTGGTCGAGAGGATGGGAGTTCGGGCTCATCACACCCTTTGGGGGAAATTATTTCCTATTCTGGGATTATCTTATAGATTTAATCCATTTTTATATGTTAATGAATCCTTGGTTCGTTCCCAAAGAGTGTATCCATGGGCCACCCCTGGGTTGTAAGATCATCATTGATATACACAGATTTGATGCTACGAAGGCAATTCTTACTTAAGACAAACAATGAGGCACTCTGGAGCTTATCATTATCTAGGACAAATGGAAGGTGGTTTTATGTTGTGGTTGGACCCATAAAATGGGATTCTTACATATCCTCAGGAGATGAATCAGAGACCACATAGTTTGGTTATCGGAGTATACACCTAGGAGGAATCCCTTTTGAATTTGGGGGATCATTTTATCAGACTTGACTTTTGAGGAGAGCATCCCTTGATCCCAGGCCTTGGACATTCATCCTATGTATCCCAATTATGGTGGGAATCAGAGTTCTCGTAGTTCATTTAGTTCGGGGATTACACCTAGTAGGTGCCCATTTTTGGGGGGCATAATTGGGTGAACCTTTATTATGGGAACCCCTTTGATCTCAGGCCTTCAAGCAGGCATCCAACATATCCTGGTTGTAACATGAATCAGAGTTCTCATAGTTATTTTTTTGGGTTTTTCCAATGTCGTATCAACATAGACCTCTAAGTTCACGTGAGACATTCTTGATTTGAGAAACATGAGGATGTGAAAGATTCAACATGGCCACATATTCTTCTATTAGCTAATGGAAATGGAGGACGAAGATGGTGGAATAGGTCTTGGATACAATCCCAATGGTAGAGGTAAATGGAATATTTTTTCATGCAACCCACACCTGGTTTGATAACTAGGATAGTCATATCTTGGTAATCTATCTGACCATGTCCCGAGCTGAGGTAAAGAGGGTAATGAGTGATATTTATCGCAAAAGGAAAGGGGCTTACCTCTGGAGGAGTGACCTTATAAGGGTCCTGGGAAAGGGGAGGAGTATAATCCCCTATCAAAGGGGAAGGAAAATAATGACCTTTTTGCTTGCCATTGGTTCTCATCGAAGGGAAAGGCCAGTGGTTACCCCTAAACCTGAGAACGGGAAGGTTCAAATTGGCATACCAAATTCAGTCCTCATGTTACCTTGGGAATGTATACTTAGAGGCATTTAGGGGGTCCAAAACATTGTGGGGACAACCTTCATCACTCCACTTACCATATGAATGTAGATTCCAAAAGTTGTGCGGGTGCTCCTGATGATATGATCATACAAGTTCAGTGGATTTGGAGGAGAAATTGTCCTAATGCGGGTGGACTGGTTTGCAGAGGATCTATGTAGGTTTGTATGGTGATGGAGGGGCATGACTGGATCTAGAGGGAAGGACACCTAAAGACACCCCATTTTGTGTACTATTTTCTTATGCAGGATAGGGGAAGCCTCGCATAGAATAATGCTATGTGGGTGGAGGGGTCTTCCACGTACCGAATCAAAATGTGGGTGTGGGTATGGACCACCACGTACCAATGCGTTATGCGGTTCTAGATGAGGTTTTACACACTACTTTGGGTTCTATCTATGTACTAATAAAATACACAGTGCAGGGTTTGATCATCATAGCGATGTGCTATGCGAATAACTGAATTGAAGAAGGGTCTTATAGCTTGTGGATGGAGGGGAATTCATCCGTGAGGAATTTATGGTTTGTGATGGAACCATATAGGTTTTAGATTCACCAATTATTATTATGTTCCTTCTTTTTGTAGTTTGCAGCTGGTTATACTTGCGGAAAAGTGATTTGTAGTTCACACTTTGTTGATGGTTCAAAATTGAAGTCGTAATCTTCTCTGTATCCAAATTCTTTCTTCTAGCCTCTAGGGTCTCCTTCGTGCTCTCTTCCACCCTTAGTCCCCATCTCTTATATCTTGCGCTCCTATTATAGAGCTCTGGGTAAATATTATCTATGACCATGTAGCACCATTTTCAGAAGCCCATGAAGATATATCTCAACCCACAAAAGAATTAGTCAACAGGGGTTTATGGAGGCTGTGGTTCGTAGGAGGTGGTTTGCGGAACCCTGCCAGATTTCTTCATTCGTGAACTGATTAATTCATGAGATGGTATGTGGATAGAAATTCTTTTCTCAATTTTTCAAATGATATGGTTCACGGCGTCCTGGGTTTTTTGGCCATCACCCCACCGGCCAACACCTCGTAGGTCCATCCATGTACCGATTGTTCTTGGTTCATGCACCCCATGAACCTTTCCCGGTCATGGTACGCGGTTCCCTAAAAACACTTTCAAAATTTTATTTCTCCAAGTTTATTCTCAAATTTTCAATCCAATTTGAATCCATATTCTTTTCTATAACTATAGGAATGTTTTCTTCCCTCTGCAATGTGCTTGTGGGAGTATTTATTTCCCATTATGATGTTTTTAGGACCCTACATCAATCAAATTCACCTTCCTCGTGGTCTTCAACACAATCCTCAAATGGTCTTCATGAACATTATTTCTCATAGAATATATAAGAATTTCTTATATAAAAAATACCACAAATAGATCAAGGTAATCCCTAAAGACTCTTTATAAATAGTGTAATATTGGGGACTATATAAGAATATCATTTTTCATTAGATAAGTGAATATAACAGGGTGATTAGAAATTCCAAATGGAATCACTATAAATTCATATTGTTTATACCTCATACAAAAATCTATCATTGATATGTCATCATCTTTGACCCCCCCAAACTATTGATATCCCAATAAAAGTTCAATCATTGAAAATTATTTATCTGATTATAGTTGATTGAAAAAATAATCAATATTGGTAAGAGGATAATTATTCTTGAAAGTGACCTTTTTATGTTTCAGATAATCCATAAAAATATGAATATTCCTTTCAATATTATAAATAAAAACAACAGTTTATCTTCATGGTGTTTCACTTAGGTAAATTAATCCTTTATCAGTATTTTGTTAGAGTTTCTTCTTCAATTATTTCAACTAATTCTGGGCCATTCTATTGGGATTCTTTGAAATAGGTGTACCTCCGAGTATGATTTGTATTGAAAACCCAAATTCATAATTCAGGGGATGAAAATAAAACTCATCAGTAAATATAATAGCATATTAAAACACAACATTTATATCTTAAATGTTGAGTTTCTACACAACTATTTGAGATATATTCCCCTTATGAATAAGTAACAAGACATACACAATTGAATTAGGTTCAATTTGAAGTTAAGATTGATAATCATTGGTTTATTTGGAATATAAAATATGACTTATATTCATCATAAATTGATATGGGAAATATACAATTAAATAAAATCCATTCCTGAAAAAACATGAAATTCAACTAGAGGGAGAATCACATGATTTAAAGGAATCGCATTCCAATAAATTTCTATTAAAAAGTAGTTATATACATGATATCCAATCATCATACCATTAGTATTTTTCACCGAGAATTCAATATCTAGTCATTAATGTGTTGATATGATACAACTAATAAATTATAAAAATATAAAATAGTGGTTAGAACTAGAATCAAATATGAAATTTTTAGTTCTATAATTGCTGATAATTATACTATTCACTACATTGTTCTCTTAAGACACTCTGAAAGTTTTAATCACATTATCTTACCATTTTTCACTAGGATTAAGAGTTTTCTGATGTTTATTATTGAATTTAACCAATAGATTCATGTACTAGTTTTCATAATTCACACACTCCTTACAATTATATAATTGGAGTCTAGGTGATGCATTCAGTTAACCTATAACTAAATTCATTTCATTAGGATTCCTTTTTTAATCAATTTCACATTCACATGCTCGATGGAAAACTATTATACACCTAAAACATTTACTATTTCCCTTAAGACATTTTTTCTCATTTTTCTTTCAACACTTCTCATTTTAACAAAGATTCATTTTCAATCCACCATGGGTTTTATTATTTGAATATCTACACAACTCCATATTTCTCTTCTTATAAAAACCATGAGAACAATAAGAATATCTATTATCCATTTCTGACTTGAGTTAAGGTCAACCTACGGACGATGGGTGGACTGAAGTGAAGAGGAAGAAATCTGGTAAGATTGTTGTTCCTGCCATCCCCGACCCCCCGAAGAAAAAAACCCAATGTTTGGATGAAAAAAACCTCTCTTCTGGGTGAGAGATCCGGAGTCACCTGGGATGACCAAGTTGAAGCAGAGGAACTTGTAGAGCTTGATCATGAAATTTTGGAGGACAATGAGTGGGTCATTCTGGACACCTGTGCCTCTGAACCCGGCCTCCATGAGGGGAAGGGTGATGTTTCACTGGTCTCACCCATCTCTGCTCCAATTCCTCACACATAATGCCATAAGGATGACACCTAGGTTGTTATCATTTCTCGGGATCCTCATCAAGACATTATAGCTTCGGCACAATCTTGTGCTATGGAGCTTCCACTTCCGGCGCAGACAGACTCGTCACATGCCACTGCCTCTAACGGAAATTCTGGTATGCATTCATCTGGACTGGTTAAACTTGAAAATTTCATTGCAGTGAGTTCATTTTCTCCCTCTACACACTCCCCTATCCCACTGACCTTGCAGAAATTCGACCCCAGCCTGCAGCACTCACCTGTGCTGCCTATGTCTTCCGGAGTAGTATACACACTGGTTTCTCCAGTGCTGACTACTGCACCCTAGACCCCAAACTTAAAGGGGAAAACATCCCCTATTGGGATGGATTCTCCTGATTCTTCTAAAGAATTGAATGTTTTAAAAGAGACTAACATATTATCTGCTTCTCCTAGGAGAAAACAGAATGTGAAGACTATAACATCCCGCCTTTTTATCACATAAACTTTCATTACATTATACAAAACTGAGGATCTTTAAGGTTTAGTGTCTTGGAAACCAGGAACTTAATACATGAAAACATAAAACATTCTTCTTAAACACTTGAAAGGCTTCTCCTTATGTTCATCCTAAGTTCATTACTGCATCTCATAACCTGGGGACATACATCAAAAGAAAGGGTGAGCAGAAGTCCTAGTAAGGGAAACAAGGGGAAACATTTAACATAAGAACTTGAGATACATCAAAAGTCATGAAAAATAACTTTAAGGCGTGAGAAAGAGATTATGAGGCATATCATAATAAAAATAACGTATTTCATAACTTGAAGATGTGGCTACAACATTTAACATAGACAATCATGAACATATCACCAAGGCCCATACCCAAGGTTTAATTTGAAATTTACCAAGGTTATTCACCAAGATATCGTGAAAATTGTAATCTCTAGTGGTTACATCATTACCAAATGCATTGGAGCTCTATCAGGGTGCACCCTTAAATTTGTAATCTCTAGTGGTTACATCATTAGCCAATGCATCGGAGCGCTATCAGGGTGCACCCTTAAATTTTCCTTTATTATCATGTGATCCACATATATCATCATAAAACATTTCATAAATAACCCATATAGCATAAAATAAATGGGTTTCCTTTCATAATCATAATGTTTTAAAAACTGATTTAAAGACATGATCTTTATGTCACTTTAAACCCACGGAAAAGGAAAGAGGGTATTATGTATGTAAATCTTAGAATTTAAAATAGAAAATTTTAGTATATATTTGAATACCCCTTTAGAAGAAATATCTTTTATTATTAACTTAATAAAATAAAATAATTTGAGAAAAAGATAGAGACATTTTGAGACGGAAATTCGATAGCCTAACGGCTATGTTGTAGGGTTTTAGAAAACATTGAAAAGAGAGGGGACATGGGTCACCCACTCATAAATGATCTATAAAATAGTAGAGGGACTGAATATAAAGGATATATGAACTTGGTAATGAAATTTGAAGGACATACCATTTGAAATGAAAAACATGGAAGGAAGACCAAAATAAGATTTTTCTTATGAAAATTCGGCAGCCTAACGGCGTCACTTAAACTTCAAAAAAAATGAATTTATGAGATCAAATAGAGTCTCTAATAATATGAACATAAAATATCAGTATTATAGATATAGAGATCATACCCCAACATAAAAAGTAACTTTAAATACTTGACATGAAAATAGAACTTGAAAATGAGAAGGGTGAAAGAATCTCTTAAAAATTCGGCAGTCTAACGGCGTCACTTAAACTTAAAAAATGAATTGACAAGATCAAATAGGGTCTCTCATCATATTAACATAAAAGATTAGTATGATAGATATAGAGATCATACCCCAACATGATAAAAAGGAACTTGAAAGACTTGACATGAAAATAGATCTTGAAAGCGAGAAGGGTGAAAGAATCCCTAAATATTTCGGTAGCCTAACGACGCCAGTTAAACATTCTTAAATTGAATTGATGAGAGAAATAGGGGTTCTCTCATCATATAAAAATGATAAGGACAGTAGGATTAATATAAAATAACATCTCCAATATAAGAACATGGAGAATAAAAGAAATGACATAAAAGAGAGTACTTGGAAAGAAAGAGAGATCTAGGATCCCTTACCTTAAAACGTAACTCTTAAAACTCAAAGGTTGGGACCTTGAGGGCTTAGGGGAACCTTGGGAGGACTCTTTGAGAGCTAATGAGATCAGAGATTCATTGGGGGAGAGTTGGGAGTGAAAACTAAAGGAGGAAAGGGTGGGTATTTATAGGGAAAGTGAGGGGACAAGGCATTAATGGCCAAGGGACACCTCATTGGTGGTATTGGAAAAACCATGGGCTTGCCCATGGTATTGGACACTTGGGACACCTCATACCTTATCTTACTATTCATAATTCGACCATATTGATTACATACTTAATACATCATTTAATGAAGTCATTAAACACCCGTAACTTAAAAACTGTATTTTCACTATTCATCGAAAATTCAACTTTCTCAGAAAAATCCCAAAATTTCACCTTAACCAAATATCGATGCTATGATTTCAAAAATGAACACCATTTTATAAAAATAATTTTATAAATATTTTTAATTTAATTTTTAAATAAATACACTATTCACAGAAAATTCATTTTTTTCAGAAAAATCCCCCAAAATTTCCTTAACATAATATCGATGCTCTAAGTTCAAAAATGAAATCCATTTTATAAAAATAATTTTATAAATATTTTTAATTTAATTTTTAATTAAAAAACACTATTCACCTGAAAAAACTAATACTTGACTAATAATTTCTGAAACAGTTATTTACCTATTTTATTGAATCACATTACTTAATCAATGTGCCTAGATTATATTAATACTTTCTTTAAGTGTGATTACTAATATATTTGGTCACATTACTAATCCTAAGCATAAAATCACTATTCATAATTTACTATTCATCAAAAATTAAGTTGATCTTATTAGACTCTAAATTGTGTACTAAGCATAATTGTAGAAGACCATTTTTTGAAAATCATTACACATTATTAATTATTTAAGGTTTACATAAATATTTTAAAATATATTTTTTTCAAAATTCATCAATAAAATACATCATATATTCATTTGAACATTTGAAAACTCACAAACTTCACCATAAAAAGAAAAAACAATTTTTATTTAAAACAAAGGACTACACATGGCAGTTATGGTCTCGTTACATATCCCTTTATAACACCATCATAGGACCTAAGTGTAAGGTGTGCTAGGGTGATAGAATCTTGGGGTGGCTCGGCCAACATTGCACGAGCAGTAATTTCTATCAGTTTGAACTTCTTGCGAAGGCGATTCTGTTCTAGCTTCACACGATGAAGTTCGGCTTGGGTTTGGTCCAGAGTAAAGCCCGGTGGTGCTACCTCCTTCACAAGTTCTGTTAGATGGGCTTCGATTGGCCCGAGACTACTGGATGAGGCCATCAAATCTTCTTTCTATACTAATTAACCAAGATCACTTGTATTTAGAGACAATAATCGAAACGTTTAGTTTCCAGCAGTCATATTGAACAATGGTCAAATAACAGTCGAAACCCAATAGTCTCATTTTAATTATACTCATGTTATCAAATGAAACAGTTTGGTTGAGTATAAAATAAAATAACACACAAAATTACGAAACAAGATTTATTCAAAATTTCGGGTCGTTACAATCTTCACCCCTTAAGAAATTGTGTCCTCGCAATTTTTAAAATTGGGATTTGAAATTTCATTGAAAGTCCAATATCGGAAAAATACTCAGTAACACTATTACTTTAAAAGAAATAAAGGGAAGTACAAAGGTCACCCGAGTTAACCCATACTAGGATTCCATGTAGGAAAACATGGACATGGAAGAGAAAACAAAGGGTCACATTCTGAGGGAGAGTGATAGAAAACATGATTAGGAGAAAGTTAACAATAAGAAAATCAAAAACTTATGATGTGTATAAACGGTCTTTGATTACACAGTAGGAAACTTAAACCAATAACGTTTTTATTTTATGTTCTTTTTAATAATTTTGAGGAATTAATTTACTAAAATATATTTACCTTCAAGTAGAGTTTCATCCCTTAATAACTTTCTACCAAAACTAATCTTTTCTCCAAACGATGAGCATTCAAAAAAACTTGGTCTCCTCAAAAGCATAAGAATCATCTTCTAGAGAATCACATAATTCACCAAAGATTAACTATCTATTTCTTCTATCTTTAAACATTATCCCAAAAATAGAAAGGGTAAGATAAAAAAACTCTTCCAAAAAGAAAGATCCCTAGAGGAAGGGAAACTACTTTAAATATTAAAAGTTCCCTGGTACTACCCAAATTTCATCATAGACCATTCCATAAACAATTGTCCTTAAAATTCCTCAAAATAAACCAAACTAAGTTTGAAACCCAAATGCAAGAAGGATTTGATAAGACAGTCTTCCAAAATAAACTTTATCATTTATCTCCAAACAACATCAACCACTCCTAACATCTTATAAAAAAAGTAACTAACCTAAAAATATTTTTCCCAAGATAGGTTAATCATTTCCATAAGTAACCTATATTACCATAAGTTCACCTTAAATTCATTGATTCTTCAAAATATAAGTCAACCTTTACTCCTCAAAGAAAATACCGTAGTAATCTATTTACCTTGATCAAATAGGGTTCCCGAAATAGTGAATGTCTTCCAAAATAATAATCATCTTTAAATACACTAATCAAATTTATCAGATGAACATCCTTTAGACTTCATCTTCTTTTTCCTTGATGAATTTGGTCATTCAAATAGGTACAAATTATTAATTGTGATTATTGATAGCTGGTTTGGCATAATCACAATATGTTCAACTTGATCTCTCGTCATCTCTGTCACATTAATAGTGCAATCATCACATTTCCTATCACATTTATTGTTGGGACATGTTCATCTATTTCCCTCCATTAACTAAGAAAAGAAAGTATAATTAGGGGGCATAAATACTTAGCCAATAATCATGAAAAGGAAACTTTAATCATAGAAGGATAAACTTGTAGAAGAAAAGTATATCCTAACTTGTGATCCCCTAGGTTCCAATCTAGGTTATCCATGATCATATATTCTTATATGAATATATATTTTATTTTATCTTTGTTCCTTTAACAATGGTTCATACTAAGCTTATGAATTTATCAAAGCATATCCCCCGGGAGTGTCGTAACAAAGAGTGCAGCAAGGCCCGTTGTCGTGCACCAGTTCTCGTTCGATTCTAGCTCAAAATGGGGTTTTTGGGTTTTACCCCTACATACATCTGTGCCAGAGCCACCTTTACCTGCTCGTATTCAGATAGGGGTGTATTTTCTTGGCAACCCCTTACTCAATACTCACCAAAATACCAGGAAGATTTCCTATATTTAAACTTTTCTATAGGGTTATTTCTAGAGTTTACATATCCTAATTTCCACAAATAACTAAACCATCCTTTTATACCAACTATAAAATCCTGCCTTTTTATCACATAAAAATTCATTACATTATACAAAACTAAGGATCTTTAAAGTTTAGTGTCTTGGAAACCAGGAACTTAATACATGAAAACATAAAACATTCTTCTTAAACACTTGAAAGGATTCTCCTTATGTTCATCCTAGGTTCATTACTGCATCTCATAACCTGGAGACATACATCAAAAGAAAGGGTGAGCAGAAGGACCAGTAAGGGAAACAGGGCGAAACATTTAATATGAGAACTTGAGATACATAAAAAGTCATAAAAATGACTTTAAGGCATGAGAAAGAGATCATGAGGCATATCATAATAAAAATAACATATTTCATAACTTGAAGATGTGGCTACAACATTTAACGTAGACAATCATGAACATATCACCACGGTCGATCCCCAAGGTGTCATTTAAAAATTACCAAGGTTATTCACCAAGATATTGTGAAAATTGTAATCTCTAGTGGTTACATCATTACCCAATGCATTGGAGCGCTATCAGGGCGCACCCTTAAATTTGTAATCTCTAGTGGTTACATCATTACCCAATGCATCGAAGCGCTATCAGGGAACACCCTTAAATTTTCCTTTATTATCACGTGAGCCACATATATAATCATAAAAAATTTCATAAATAACCCATATAGCATAAAAGAAATGGGTTTCCTTTCATAATCATAATGTTTTAAAACCTGCTTTAAAGACATGATCTTTATGTCACTTTAAACTCGCGAAAAAGGAAAGCGAGTCTTATGTATGTAAATCCCAAAATTTAAAATAGAAAATTTTGGTATATATGTGAATACCCCTTTAGAAGAAATATCTTTGAGTATTCACTTAATAAAATAAAAGAATTTGAGAAAAAGAGAGATACATTTTGAGATGGAAATTCAGCTACATAACGACTATGTTGTAGGGTTTTAGAAAACATTGAAAAGAGAGGGGACATGGGTCACCCACTAATAAATGATCTATAAAATAGTAGAGGGACTGAATATAAAGGATATATGAACATGGTAATGAAATTTTAAGGACATACCATTTGAAATGAAAAACATGGAAGGAAGACCAAAATAAGATTTTTCTTATGAAAATTCGGCAGCCAAACGGCGTCACTTAAACTTCAAAAAAATGAATTGATGAGATCAAATAGGGTCTCTCGTCATATGAACATAAAAGATAAGTATGATAGATATAGAGATCATACCCCAACATAAAAAGGAACTTTAAATACTTGACATGAAAATAGAACTTGAAAATGAGAAGGGTGAAAGAATCCCTTAAAAATTCGGCAGCCTAACGGCATCACTTAAACTTCAAAAAAATGAATTGACGAGATCAAATAGGGTCTCTCATAATATTAACATAAAATATTAGTATGATAGATATAGATATCATACCACAACATAATAAAAATTAACTTGAAAGACTTGACATGAAAATAGATCTTGAAAGCGAGAAGGGTGAAAGAATCCCTAAAAAAATTGGCAGCCTAACGGCGCCACTGAAACATTCTTAAATTGAATTGATGAGAGAAAGAGGGGGTATCTAATCATATTAACATGATAAGGATAGTATGATTAATATAAAATAACATCCCCAACATAAGAACATGGAGCATAAAAGAAATGACATAAAAGAGAGTACTTGGAAAGAAAGAGAGAGCTAGGATCCCTTACCTTAAAACATAACTCTTAAAACTCAAAGTTTGGGACCTTTAGGGATTGGGGGAACCTTGGGAGGATTCCTTGGGAGGTAATGAGACCAGAGCTTCGTTGGGGGAGAGTTGGGAGTGAAAACTAAAGGAGGAAATGGTGGGTATTTATAGAAAAAGTGAGGGGACAAGGCATTAATGGCTAAGGGACACCTCATTGGTGGTATTGGAAAAACCATGGGCTTGACCATGGTATTTTCCCATGGTATTGGCCACTTGGGACACCTCATAACTTATATTACTATTCATAAGTCTACCATATTTATTACATACTTAAACATCATTTAATGATGTCATTAAACACTCGTAACTTAAAAACTGTATTTTCACTATTCATCGAAAATTCAACTTTCTCAGAAAAATCCCAAAATTTTACCTTAACCAAATATCTATGCTCTGATTTCAAAAATGAACTCCATTTTATAAAAATAATTTTCTAAATATTTTTAATTTAATTTTTAAATAAATACACTAGTCACCGAAAGTTCATTTTTTCAGAAAAATCGCCAAAAATTACCTTAACATAATATCGATGCTCTAAGTTCAAAAATGAATTCCATTTTATAAAAATAATTTTCTAAATATTTTTAATTTAATTTTTAATTAAAAAACACTATTCACCCAAAAAAAACAATTAGTTGACTAATAATTTCTGAAACAGTTATTTACCTATTTTATTGAATCACATTACTTAATCAAGGTGCCTAGATTATATTAATACTTTCTTTAAGTGAGATTACTAATATATTTGGTCACATTACTAATCCTAACCATAAAATCACTATTCATAATTTACTATTCATCAAAAATTAATTTGATCTTATTAGACTCTAAATTTCGTACTGAACATAATTGTAGAAGACCATTTTTTGAAAATCATTACACATTATTAATTATTTAAGGTTTACATAAATATTTTAAAATATCTTTTTTTTCAAAATTCATCAATAAAATACATCCTATATTCATTCGAACATTTGAAAACTCACAAACTTCACCATAAGAATAAAACACAATTTTTATTTAAAACAAAGGATTACACAAGGCAGTTATGGTCTCATTACATAGCCCCTTATAACACCAGCATAGGACATAAGAGTAAGGTGTGCTAGGGTGATAGAATCTTGGGGTGGCTCGGCCAACATTGCACGAGTAGTAATTTTATTAGTTTGAACTTCTCGCGAAGGTGATTCTATTCTAGCTTCACACGATGAAGTTCGGCTTGGGTTTGGTCCAGAGCAAAGCCCAGTGGTGCTACCTCCTTCCCAAGTTTCGTTAGATGGGATTCGATTAGCCCGAGACTACTAGATAAGGCCATCAAATCTTCTTTCTATATTAATTAACCAAGATCACTTGTATTTAGAGACAATAATCGAAACGTTTAGTTTCCAGGGGTCATATTGACCAATGGTCATATAAAAGTCGAAACCCAATGGTATCATTTTAATTATACTCATGTTATCAAATGAAACAGTTTTGTTGAGAATAAAATAAAATAACGCACAAAATTAGAAAATAAGATTTATTCAAAATTTCAGGTCGTTACAAAGACTCCTTCAACCTCATCCTCAAACCTCAGAATATCTAAGAAGAACAAGGGCTTGAATGAATCCAAAAAAAGGAAATCAGGCTCCAAAAAAGGTTTAATGGATGTGTTTTTTTGGAATTGTCAGGGTCTAGCCAACTCTGACACTCTTTTGTTTCTTAAAATACTCGTTGCAACTCATAAACCCAAAATTTTAGCACTTGCTAAACCCAAAGCCAATTTCTCTATGAATTTTATGCATCGTTTTTCTATTGGTTATAATTTTCTTGGTGATTTTTCTAATGATAGTAATGTTGAATCTCTTTGGATTCTTTATCACAACTCCTTACATGATGTTAATATTAATATTTTCTCTGACCAAATGATCACTTGTGATTTTTCTTATGATAACAAGCACATTTTTTTCACCTTTTTTTATGCTAAAAATAGATATCAGGACCGTAGGCCTCTGTGGAATGTCCTCTCTTCCTTAGCTAACTCTACGCATGACCCTTGGTTGGTGATGGGGTAATTCAATGCCATTCTCTCTCCCACTATGAAACTAGGACCATCTCATTCACCCATATCATCTAGAGAATTTATATCCTCAATTGAAGAATGTAATCTGGTTGAAGTCAATCTCATAGGTGCTAAATTCACATGGTATCGTTGGCATTATAATCGGGTTGTTGCTAGAAAACTTGATAGGGCTCTTGTGAATGTCCTGGCCCTTGATGCTTGGGACACCATCTCTAGAATCACCTTACCTAAACTTAATTCTGATCATCATCCTATTCTTGTTATCTTTCACTCAAAAAAATCCAAGACTAGTATACCCTTCAAATTCAATAACGCTTGGTCTTGTGATCAGGATTGTTCTCATCTCATTCAAATTTGTTGGAATTCTATGAGCCATCAATCTGATGCTTTTTCCTGTATCACTAAGCTCAAGTATCTTAAGCATTGTATCAAAGGTTGTGTAGTTCTAAATCTAAACAGATCGACCAAGACATATCCAACCTTGAGAATGATCTCAATCAAATTCAAGTCACCTACACTTAATCTGACTTTTCCTCTGACCCCCAAGCTGAAATAAACATTGTTTTTAAGCTTAACTCCCTTTTATCCATCAAAGATAACCTTAAAAAATAGTTTTTTAAAACAAAATGGCTCACCGATGGGGACAGAAACACCAAATTTTACAATGCCCTTCAGAGGATTAGAAAAGTCACTCACCCTCTATCTTCTCTGAAAGATAATGACAATATCCTATCCTCTGAAGCTTCCATTTAAAATCATGTTTTCACCTACTTTGAAAACATTTTTAATGGTCCTCATATTAACAATAATATTCTCCTTGGGATCATCCCGACTTTGTTCAATGAGGATGAAAATATTTCTCTCTTAACTGCTCCCCTGGACCATGAAATCTGAAACATGGTCTTCAGTATGAATCCTGACAGTGCTCCTGGTCCAGATGGATTCAACAATGGTTTTTTTCAACATCACTGGGAGGTTGTCCACACTGATGTCTGCAAACTTGTTAAATATTTTTTTAATACTGGCTCTCTTACTTATGGTCTAAACTCTCAATTCCTCACCTTAATTCCCAAGGTGACTAATACCTCTGAAATCCATCTTTTTAGACCCATTGCTCTAATCAAATATATTTATAAAATTATTACCAAGATTCTTGTCAATAGAATTTCCTCTCTATGTATAAAAATTATTTCCTAGAATCAATTTGGTTTTATCAAAGGTAGATCCATTCAAGACTGCATTTTCCTTGCTTCGGAATGCACCAACTCTTTAAACAAAGTCTCCTGAGGAGGCAACATTGCCATTAAGCTTGATGTTAGTAAGGCTTTTTATATTATTGACTGGTCTTTCATTTTTAAAGTTCTCAAAGATTTTGGCTTTAATTATATCTTCATTAGTAGGATTCACTCTCTCTTCAACTCTGCCTCAATCTTAATCCTTGTTAATGGATCTCCCAAGGGATATTTTAAATTCTCTAAAGGAGTTCGTCAAGGTGATCCTCTCTATGCCATTCTCTTTGTGATTGTGGAAGACTATCTTAGTAGATTTCTCTCCTCACTTGTTCATCAAGGTAAAATTAAACCCATCTCGGCGTCCAAAAATCTAGTTGTCCCGGCCCATTTGATTTATGCCGATGACATAATCCTTTTCCTCAATGGAAGTAAATGGAATGTCCTTAACCTTAAAAATGCATCGTCCAACTATGAATAGGTTTTGGTTCAATCCATCAGTTCGAATAAATCCTTTATTTTCTTTTCGAAATTCTTCCCCCTCTCTCGAAAAGGTCATATTATAGAAAATCTTGGAATCAAGGAAGGTACTTTTCCTTTCACTTATCTAGGAGTTCCCATTTTTTGGGGTAGGAGTAAAGCTATTTATTTTAATGTTGTTGTTGACTAGGTGATTAACAAAATTTCTGCCTAGAGAGGGAAATCCTTGTCCATGGCTGGCAGAATTTGTTGTGTGAAATCGACCATTATCTCTAAATTGGTTTATTCCCTCATAATATACAAATGGCCTCTTGGTATTCTCAAGAGAATCAATACGTATATCAAAAAATTTGTCTGGACTAGTAGCATCATTGAATGGAAACTTGTTACCATTCCCTGGTTGACCTGCTTCACCCCTCTTGAGAAGGGTGTCCTTGATATTAAAAATCTTAAATTTTTCAATGAGCCCCTACAAGCTAGGCTCACTTGGAGACTGATCAATAATACCTCTGACTCCCTTTCTTTCCTTAGAAATAAATTTCTTATGAGGTTAAAAAATGGGAATCTAAACTATGTACAATCTTCTCTTTGGCCCTCCTTAAGAAACATGTTTGTCCGCATCATGAATAACTCTAGATGGTTGGTCAGCCTGGACTCCACCATTCGCTTTTGGCTGGATAACTGGATGGGCTCCCCTATTATCTCCATGCTTCCTCCTAATTCTTCTCCTAATAGAATTAACTGTACTATTAAGGAAGTGATGAAATCCAGAACCTTGGAGCTACCTGACTCCATCGTGCAGGTGATTGATGGATACCCTTTCTCCAATGATGAGGACTTTCTGGTTTTGGAACCGACTCACAATGGTATTCTTAACTCAAAATTTTTTTACAATCATTGTTTTTTGAACTTGGAATATGACTTTTCTGGGTTGAAGTTTTTTAAAAAACCTTGGATTAAACCTTCTAGGATTAATATTATTTGGAACTTGGTGCACAATTGTATCCCTACTGAGATCCAATCTTTTGGCATTCATCTCTGTTCTAAATTCCCTCTCTATCATCAACACTGAGAGGATATCAGCCATCTATTTTTATCTTGTGCTACGGATTTTTCCATATGGAATTTTATTTATGACATCTTTGATTGTTGGTGGCCTTCTTCTGACAATATTATTTTCCACCTAAAGCATTGTGTGAAGTTCAACTTCTCACCACAAGTCAAAAACCTCGTCCTATCTTCTGTTGCAGAGCTTCTACACATTATCTAGTATGATAAAAATGCCATTATTCACAATAATCACTCACCTAATCTCATCGCAGGTTTTACGGGAATCCTGATTTCCATTAATGATGCTTCCTCAATCCATAAATCTAATTGTGACAACTCAATAGGTGACTTCGTGATCCTGTGATGTCTGAAGATTGGAAGAATTTTTCCTTAGCCAAAATGTTTTCTTGAGGTCTTCTAGAAAGCCCCGCTACCTGGATGGATCAAGATCAATATAGATGGGGCTTCTAAAGGAAATCCAAGCCCTGTGGGTTGTGGAGAAATCTTCAGAGACTACAAAGGACACTACCATGGTTGTTTCTATGGCAGCTGCGAGGTCACCTCCTCCCTTAAAGCTGAGATGTTGGCTCTCATCCATGCCATCTGATTTGTTAAGAATAAAGGCTGGAAAAACATCTGGATCGAAAGTGACTCCACCACCATTGTTCAGGAAATTTGGAATGGGGACGTTCACCTCTCTTGGCCCCTTACTTCGAGTTGGAAGATCTTCCTGAACTCTCTTATGGAAATCAGATATATTGCCACCCATGCCTACCGTGAAGCTAATATGGTGGCAGATGGTCTTGCCAACAAGGGGATCATCTTGGCCATTACGTGGTCTGATGAGTTTCCAGATGATCTCCTCCCTCTCCTTGCTAAATATTGTAATAAAATTCCCTCTTTTAGAATTTTTTAATTTTCTTGCTTGTCTTTAATAAATTCTGTCTTGGTCATTGACCAGGACATTGCCTTTTTTAAAAAATGAAAGAAGAAGGATGTCGCTTGATGAAATAATAAATGGTGTATTGGTCCCTCATTTGGTCATTTGGATTCTATATAAGATCCACAGATTGAGAGAGATGTATGAGCATAACAATAATATTTTACCATCCAAATACAATGTCATTGAATTTCTCAACAGGTAAATAATTACATTTTACACTGCATTCATTTTTAACTTGATTCCTCTAGGTTATGTCTATTGACTAAAACTAGAAAGCATAATGTAAGTATCATTCTACAATAGTCATAATGAGAAATCATATAATCATGAAAAAATTTCATGATATGTCTTAAATAATGACTCCATATTATCAATATATGACACATTTAGTTTCCCCCAATTTAACATTCAATTCATAATTGGTTGTCTTACTTTCAACCCTTATTATCTTTATAACATAATATATGAAAATAACTAATCCCTACTATCATACCAACTAAGGTTACATAATCATAACATATATATATGTGTGTGTTTCATTTTTTAATATGAAAATGTAATATATTTCATAATAATTTGGGCCCTATAATTTTAATGGTTTACTTTCGTTAGATGATAGATGTGCAATCATATTATTTCATGAAATATCTTCAAAAACACCCATAAATTTATCTTCTCATATCACCCTTATAATAAATGTCCTACAAAAAAATATTATTCATAACATGGGGAAAATAAAAACATCAAAAAAAGTGAGATCATATTCTCCATAAGGGTCAAAATGGGAGATATAATTCAATGATAATGTGTAATCTTAAGATAATAATAAATTTATGAGATTATGATTATAACTTAAATTTTTTTATACCCAATCATCCATAGAACACAAATCATGAGTCATTGTATAAAATTATTGCATTTTGAAATACAAGATTCATAAGAGTGAGGAAGCATCATTAAATATTTTTGACCCATGATAGAATATATTCATCATATGATCTTGTCAATGGATGTGTGACATGATCATAAGGATAGAAAATCATTTAATTAGTCAAGGATCACTACCAATACCATCATCACACAATAGAAAAAATTCCTATATTTGATTAGGTTCATTCACCAAATTCAATTCATTCATATAATTAGTTAATTCCCACATTTAATTTAATTTTATGCCATGAGATATCAGTCATTATCTAACTCATTAGAGTACTATATAATTCTGGTTTGACCTATCACATATTTATGGACATACATTTTTATGGAACAATATCATAAAAACATTCATCCATTTATCATTGCATAACCAAGAGAAAAGAAAGAGGTTTTATAAATATTTCATCATTACATAAGTATTATCCATACATAGAAATAACATGGAAGTTATCATTAGGTCATATCCCCAATGAGGTATAAGAAACATCAAAGGATGTTGTTATAGATGAAAAATACCTTGAAATTGAAATAATTTGAAAATATCATTTTATTTTGATGAAATTTACGATAATATTGAAAAAAATATTTTTTAAAAATATCCATGTAAATTATAAATTAATCTTCAAAATAAATAATGGTCATGACTATGGAAACATTCATCTTTACATAAAACTTTAAAACAACTATTCCTTTTATATTTTTTGTGAAAAAGTTATAAATAACCTGTTCAAAAAAAATTTTAATAATTTCATTAAAATAATTTTAAAAGAAAGATAAATATTATTGAAACTTACTTTAAATAATTATTTAATCATAGAAATAAAATTCATGAAAACATTTTAAAGGAAATAAACATGAAAGAAAGTGTTTATCTACAAAAGTGGAAATAAGGTAACATTTAATTAAAAAGATTTTATCGGCCATTTTTAGTACCAAATAAAGGAGAATAACAGAAAAAATTGAGAACCCCAAAAGTAAAAATAGGAGAATAAAATAGTTGTGTTTTAATATATAAAGAGAATATAACTTCCCTAATAGATATTCAAGCATAAAATCCTTATTAAAATGGGATTTCAATATAAACAATTAATTAAGTTTCGAACTTTCTTCATAAATTCACCTAATATACAATATAATATATTTAGATTTATTATACATATATTCTAGGGAAATATTTGTACTTATTTTACAATATAACATTAATTTTTTGTTTACAAGTTCTCATTTTTAACAATTTTTTATTAAAATAAACATTCTTGTGTTAACTATTCTTTTTCTCATGCATGTTTTTTCAAAGGTTACAGTACTTTAATGTTGGTAATGGTTTCATCATCTTTATAATCATAATAATTTTATAAGTATTAGTTTTTTTTATTTTATACACTTTTATTTCTATTATTATAATTTGGTATTGAAAAATGAATTACATGACCTTTTGGAGAATCTAGTTAATATGTCTTTATTAGTAACATCATTCATTTTCAAACGAATGGTAATAAAGAAATCTAAAAAAATCATCATTAAGTATTAATAATAATATCATTAATTTCATACATATTCGCGAAATCCATCAATTTATCCATTCATGTATGAAATAAATGAAAAATGAATTGCATCACTTTGTGGAGGTAGTAGTCGACGTGAATGCAATGATGATGTTATAATTTCTTATAAGATTGAAAGGTATTATAAAATGGATATAAAATTAGCATAACAACATTTTAGTGTAGTAATAATATTGATGAATTCATGTTTATATTATTATAGAATAATTGGAGGAAGATAAGTAAGAAAGAAACTCAAAAATTTACTGATAAACATTAATACCAATTCTTTGGGAAACCCAATTTGTATTATAGATTAATAATTAAATGGTTGTTCTATTTAGAAAACAAAAAGATCTAGGAAATTGGGAGGTAACATAGGAATAAATTTTTACAAGGATCTGATCCATATTCAATCAATTCATTTATTTTTAATTAATAATTCATTTTATTTAATTCTCAAATATATTTTTAGGGTTGTATTATGAGTTAATTTATTCATAAATATTACATAATAAACCCATACATTAAAAATTGGAAACTATATCTTCTTATCAATTTGGTCTATAATATAACACTTTTAAAATAAAATACATTTTTATTTCATGGAAAATCTTTAGTATTTTCAAGTTGACTTATTTTTGGATCCTTCCCATCATTAAAACCTGGGAAAAAACAGTTTTATACATGTTTTGAGCATAAAAATATCAGTAAAGGACATAAAATCAAGAATAAATAAACTCGTAAGTCCAATTTAAAATCATAAGATGCTAAAATAGTTTTTTATTTAACATAGTAAACATTGTGATCAAAGAATAATTTATTAACATATGAAATTAGATTTAATGACCAAAGTTTTTCATAAAAAACATTATAAGAAATCATAAATAAAATAACATAATCACTTGGGTTTCCTTTATAAAATGATAATCCATGAATTTTTTTTAACAACGCATATTTTTTATCCAAAATGGAAAAATAATTTCTTTAAAACAAAATAATCATTGTATTACCATTTTAAATAAAACCATTTCCATGAAAAATTCATAGAAAGTATAGAAAAATCACATAATATCCTTTGGACATTGTCTTCAGGAATCCCTTACAATAACCCTTACATTTAGAAGAACCATTATGGTTGAATTTAATTAAATTTCTCCAAATAATATAATCATTCCCCCAATGAATTTGAGATCTATATTGGGCTCAACTATCATCTTGTGCTATATCTAGACCCCCCATCAGTAGAAATAATATTGACCCCACCCATCATAATTAATAATTTACAAGGCCCATAACATTAATTAAAGACATAAAATATTATCTTTCAATTTTTAAATTCATAAAATTATACTTTTGAACCCATAAGAAAGTTATTTTCAAATATTGATATATCTTATTACTTTAAATCAAATTTTGAAAATATAAAATTTCTATAATGAAGGGAAATATGGGTTTTGATTGAATAAAACAACGATTATTATAAATTAATCTAAAATATCTAATATTTTTTGTGTTTGTGGGAAAATATTTTGACATCGTATATGTTGAAATAGAACATTACATTTTCCTTTTATAAATAAATCAAAAATGTTCTGTAAGAATATTGTTTTTGAAATCCATTAAATGAAATTAAAAAATGATATAAAATTTCATTTTAAATCATTTATTTCTATATAAATACACTGATAAAATAATTTTATTAATATATACATGGGAGAAAAATATCTAGAAAATAAAGTAGTAAAAAATTAAAAAAAAATTAAGGTAATTTATCCTTAACCTTAAGTGTGAATCAGCATTTACATTATTTATATTCTTCAATAATAATATTATGTTAATTATTTAATTTAATAATAATAATTTTAATGTTTTTAATCCTTTTATTTTAATTATTACCATGTTATCTTTAATTAAATAATCAATTAAGTTTATATCATACATTATGATAATATTCAACTCATATGTCAGAAATAAATTTGGAAGGTTTATTATTTTCCAGGTGGCCATTGTTCCATCATATATAGAAAAATAAACTTGAAATAATTGAAATATATATATATATATATATTATAATTTTAAAACCATTCATGATAAATGGTTTTGAAAAATGGGCTACATTACAATCAAGGAGATAGTAGGTCGTTCTTGCGTATGAGTAACATTTCTATATTTCAATGAATATGAGGTAAATAAGATAAGAATTATTTTATATTTACCAAATTGTGATGTGATAATAAATATAATATTATTTCTTTAAATACACTTATATATATCATCAACGTGATGTGGTCTTGAAAAAAACCCCATTGCTTCGTGGAGGTGGTAATCTATACATATGCACAAATGACATTATCATTTATCAATGGATGGAATGATAAGAAAGTATATGATATATTATATTTATAGAATTAAATTTTTTTCATTAATATAATATATATATATATTAAATCCATAATTATATATATATAATAGTTTTTTATAGAAAATTAATTACATCGATTCATGAAGCGGTAGTCCTCCATAGATAAGAATGATGAATTAATTTCCCATTTGAAGTAAGAAGAAGATATATATAGGTTATTCCATTATAATAAAAACATATTTGTATATATAATATACTATTATTATTATTTCATCATGTTATAATAATATTTTAGGGAGGTAGAAGAAGAAATAAAACTAAAACCTTCGGTAAAAATTTATACCACTTATTTGGAAAACCACTTTTTCTTTAAATTTTAACCCATATAAGGTTGGTATAATTCCAAAACCAAGGATTATAAAACATCATTAGGGATTTTATTTGTGTATTGGGGTAGTTCTTCGGTGATCTAGAGTAATCAAATGGTGTGAGTAAGAGAGGAGAGGTTGCACCCATTTATAAGTGAGGGGAGGGGCATTCTTGGAATATAAAAAAGTATTAAATTAATATAAATTAATTTTAATTTTAAAGTTGATAAAAAGTGATCCATTTATAATATTATGATTATGGGTCTAAATACTTCCACACAAAAATTGTCAAGTCTAGATTATTCCTTTACCCTTATCTATTTTTTTAACCCACATTGACCCTTTTGACAATTATATTGGCATCAAGGTTTTTTACAATTTAGTTGTTAAGAAAGTAGTTAAAAAAGGAAAAATGAACAATAAATATAAAAAATTTTATATTTTGTACCATATCCAATTCAATTGACTGAAGACGTGTTTTTTATTAATTTAAAATCATTTAATAAAATATTGCCTCTTATAAAATGCCATCAATGTCATTTTTTGAAAAAATCATTTAACTTGACATGAATGTATACAAGATAACAATATAATTATAATATATAACTTTAAAAAATATATAATATGATAAATTTTTCTAAAAAATATTTTATATGATTAAACTCACCAATAAAATATTTCATTTATTGTTTTTAAAATCACTTACATGATTTTTCTACTCCATTCACAAGCACTGTGTCGATGTTGCGTAATAATTTAAGTTAATTATATAATAACAAAAAACATTAAATAAATTTTCATCCTTAAATTAATATCATTATTCTTAATATAAACTTTAATATTCATTCATAACTTATTTTTATCCCAATATGATGATATAAAATGAATTTAAAAGCAACAGACTGACATTTTGTATTTTTCTTTGCATAAAATAATATAAATGTCATAATAATAGCTAGAAGGAATAGAGAAATGATATTTCAAAATTTTTGATGATACGGAAAAAAAATTACTTATCCAATGAGTTGAAGTAATTTTTTTAATGACTTGTTCTTATCACATTTGTTTGGACCATAATAAACTCATTTTTTAATGAATTTTATTCACATTTGTTTTGACCATAGTTGGATTTTTTTAATCCAAATAATCTATTATTTTAAAACTAAAAATAATAGTTATACTTTTTAAATACTTTTAAGAAACATACCATTTTCAATAAATATAAATGTTCTTCACTATTCATTAAAGAATGAAACATTTCAAAAAATTATAAAAAATTCATAATAGAATAATTTTGAAATGATGAATTAAAATATGAATTTAAATTTAAAAAATTATATATATATTATTATTATATACATCTTTTTAATAAAACCATATATTTCATGAAAACAAAATTTTCATAGAAATAAAGCTCATACATTTTTACTCAAAAATTAACTAATATTTTTATAATGAATATAACTCTATAAAATATAATTAATGAATTTTAATAAGACCTAAAAATGATTTATATTAACATTTCCTATGTTGTTACATTCTTCCCCCCCCCCCTTCGGAAATTGTATCCTCATAATTTTATTTACTATTTCAATAATTGGGGATATCTTTAACTCATTACATTTTTATATTCCCATGATTCTTCTCCAATAATTTTCTTTCTTCATAATTCTTTAACCCAATGAATCACTTTATTCCATAAAATCTATTATGTATAATGAAAAATGAAGTTTTTTTACTCATATGAAAGGTTTTATTTCTACTGAACTACTTAAGGACTCAAAACATGGGATGCTTCTGTCACACACGCTCTTGACAATGAAACATGAAATACATCATATAGTTTAGAAAAATTTATTGAAAAGGATACTCTATAAAAAATTGATCCAACTTTCTCTATGATTTTACATGGTCTAATGAACCACAGACTAAGCATCACTTTTTTCTAAATTTCATAACACTTTTCCATAGAGATATTTTATGGAAAACATGATCATCTTTTTTGAATGAATGATATTTCCTCTTGTTATCTAGAAATATTTTATACTTACATTGATCCATCCTATTATGTTCCTGAATCATCTTCACCTTACCTACCATTTCATCTACCAATTTTGATCCAAACTACATTCAATCACTTTTCCATCCCAAAATATAGATTTTGAAATATATTTCTATAAAGTTACTCAAAAGTTTCTATTAATCTACTAAAATAAAAAAGTATTATTATAAGAAAATTAAAATAATTAAAATATTGATCCAAATTTTATATTAATACACTAAACAATCTTGATTCATGTATTCCAAATTCGGAATCATTCACTCAAACTATCCATCATATTGAGTATAAAAATATGTAATAATATTTAATTTATGACATAATGACTTCTGTTGACCTCTCCAAATATTATATGTAAATTTGGTGTCACTGTCAGATACAATGGAAGTAAAAACTCCATATAACCTAACTATCACTTAGAGGTACAATTGAGGATTATGATCTGAAGACATAATATCTCGAATAGGAAATAAATGTGTAGATTTAATTATTCATCAAATAGTAACTCAAATCATATTATTATTCCATGATGTATTTAGTAATCCCATGATGAAATTCATGGATATAATATCCTATTTCTATTTTTTAACTATAAAAATATGAATCATTCCCATCATTAATTTTCATTCTTCTTTAACATGTTGAATATTCAAACATTTCATGGTAAAGTAAATGATATATCAATTCATTCCATCCCACCAGTAATACTTCTAAAGTTCTATTTACATCTTAGTGCTTCCAGGATGAACAAAAAAAGTGAACTATGAGATTCACTTAATAATTCTATCTTAAGATGGAATAAAAAGGCACACATAATAATTTTATAAATTTGATAAAAAAAATTAACAAAATTATACTATAAAAACTTACACTTATTAATATATTCTACTTATTCCTATATAACATGACCATGTTTATGAGATTTTTTTATACATTCTAATTGATATGATTATACTGACACTTGAAACAAAACAAGGGAAGTTCATTCATGCGTAATTTCATGGAAAAATTCATCAAATGATTAACCAAAGGTTTTTGTTATAAATTTAACATGTTTAATGTAGCATTATCTTTTTGACTCAAAGCATCAACAACTCTGTCTACTCTTCTAGGATGGTAATGAACCATACTTTCATAATCCTTAATCATTTCAATCCATATTTTCTACATCATGTCCAACTCTTTCTAAGTGAATATATACAAAACAATTTTCATCAATATATACTTCACAATTTACTCCATATATATGAATCCTCCTAATTTATAAAGAAAAAACCAAAATATCTAATTCCAAATCATGTGTAGAATAATTTAACTCATGATGTTTCAGTTTACATAAAACATTTTAAATTTTCTAATCATTCTTTATTAGAAAGAAACCAATTCCCTTTAATTAAGAATCATTATAGATGAAAAATTAACCATTTTTAGATGGCATGGAAAAAACTGGATCTTTCAAAAATATTCTTTTCAGTTCCTAGAAACAATAACCACACTCTTTTATCTAGTTTATTTTAACTTCTTTATGAGCTAACATAGATTGTGTACTATAAAACTGATAATATTTTTCAACAAACCACCAATAAAAACCCAATAATACATAAAGGATACACATCTATATGACATTTTAATTCATTGTTGTTCTTTAAAAATTATTTTTTTAACAGGGTCGATATTTATTCCATCATTATATAAAATATTTCTAAGAAAAAAAAATCTATTTCAACTCAAATTCACACAAACAAAAATTTCAAAATAACTTCCTTTATTTTGATGTTTGTAAAAAAATCCATAGATTTATTTAATAATCAAGAATAATTTTATAATATAAAAATATAACATCTATAAACGTAGTAATAAACATATCTAAATATTCATTGAGAAATATACTCACAATATCAATGAATATAGATGGTGCATTAGACAACCCAAAGGGAATAACTAAAAACATATAAAGCCTTTATGTATCCAAAAATGTTTTCTTCGGTATATCTTCTTCCTTCACCTTAAACCGATGATATATTGACCTAATATCAATATTCATAAAATACTATTCTACCAAGATATGATCAAAAAAAACATCGATATGAGTCAAAGCATACATTTTATTACCAGTGATGTTAATAAAGACTCTATAATTAATAGAAATTCTCATTGAACCATTTTCTTATTTAAAAACTAAAATATGAGCATCCCATGGTGATGTACTATTTTGTATGAATCATTTACCTAGAAACTCTTGTAACTCTTTCTTTAATTACAAATGTTATACTTAAGACATTCAACAAGTGGTTTTTGAAAATGGATTAACATCCAAAACTATGTTAATAGTAAAATCAACTTCCAAATTAGGGATATACCAAGTAAATCATTAGAAAATAAATCCATATTTTTATTCACATAAAGTACATCACTAATATGAATTATTTCCAACTTCTCAATAATATTTGAAATATAATTTTCCTTTCCATTTTTTACTAGTTTCACAATATTAAGATATGTTAACAAAGGTATTAATTCATTCAAGAATATAGACTATAACTAATTATAAAAAACAACATACTTATCTTTAAAATTAATCTTTTCATTCTAAAGAAATACAATACATACATATAACAATATAAAATTCTTCATGGGTAATGAAAATAATTTTTTCATGTAAATCAATTATTTAGACAATAATAGGAAGATTCATATAATTTCTTTTTGTATTGATAATTTCCCAACGTATTTTTACTAAAAATCGTGCATCATTTCATGATGTGAGTCTTCTAATTTATCAGAAATTTTATCATAAATGAAAGAGTGTGTATAACCAAAATCAAACAAGTCGCTAAAATAATCTAAGTAAATAAGTATTATACCTGAATATACATCATTCTATGGTTCATCATCTTTTTAAGTTGTGTCAAAAGATTTTACCACACATTTCTCTTTTTTTCACTTCATTATTTGTATCATTAATTCCCATATTTGTACAAGTAATCATTTATTGACACATCTCATTACAATTAAATCATTTTATTATCATATTTTAATTATTTTTCTAATCATTTTCTTTGCAGTCATGACCCACCTATGAAAACATTACACATCTAAAACACTCCCTATATTTTATAATTCATTATCAAAAGATATTTTTACCACACTTATCACATTATAGAATAATGATTTTCTAACATTTATATTTTTTTGATGGATGCTTCCCCCATTTTCATCAATTTAGACCTTTTCTTATACTTTTTTTCATGGAATACATGATCACTAGTAAACTCCATTTATACCATATCAACATATTGAACATATTTCTCATAACTTTTTAATTTATGGGAAGCCAATTCCCTTAAATATCTTACATTCAGTATGGGTTAAATTTTAAAATATCGATTTTTAAGATCTTGGATAAAATTTGATGCATACCTTTTCAATTGAGGGAATTTTTGTTCAGACGTAGCCACTAAATCTTATTCTGAATTCTTCAGTTCCATGAATTTATTTTCAATCATAAGTTGAACAAACTTAGGAATGTGTTTCTCATGTAAAATATACTTAATTATGTCACATTCCACGGTGAATAATATCTTATATTTTTATAGTATTCATAACCATTGAACACCATTCATCGACATTACCTTACATCATGTAAATATAAATTGCTCGCTTTTGATTATCAAAATATCCCATGACAATAAATATATTCTACAATATTTTAATCCTTCATTTAACTATCACATGTTCATATGGTCCACTGAATTTTGGAGTGAATTGTTCTATAAAATTATACAATATAGAAAATTTCCCCTGTGGTGAATGTGGTTTTTTACTGCATAGATACGACCACTATTTATAGAATGTGTCAACTGAGCCATCACTGAAATAAATTGATCTGTTCCAATTACAACCAATCTAGGTTACTGATTTGGAAGTATATTATCCTCTTAGTGAATTCGTACATAAAAATTCATATTTCCTCTGTGGAAAACAACTTTGAGAAGATATAATTTAGATGAATCAACATGGTAATCATCAAATTCTATATCTTGATAACTATAAATTACATTCTATTATGTTTATTTACATAAATTATCCTAATATCTAAAATTATCTAAACCTTCTCACTGATACCATATATAGGCACATGCCCCTTATTCAATCCATAATTTTATTTATAAAAAATAATTTATTTTCTTCCATTCTCAAAGATATTTTTAGGTTTAATATTTTAAAGTAGCATGTTATAACTCTTATATAACAAATACATACATTAAATTTATGACACTTCCTATTAGTATCTATTTGCACACAATACAATACTTTCAAAATAAAAAATCATGTATTTTCATGAAAAATATTTATGATTTTCAAATTGCCTTATTATTTATCTCTACTCATCCTTCAAACCAATGAAAAACATTGGAAAATGTGAGATGAGAACCAAAAAAATTATTAAGGGAAATTAAAAAAGAATAAGTAAATTCATTGTCCTATTTTAAAACCATGAGATCATAAAAGAGATATTACATTTAACATAATAATCTTTGATCTCAAATAATCATTCAGATGAACATGAAATCAAAGTTACTAACCAACTTTTTCATATAAAAAAATTATAAGAAAACATATTTTAAAATCATAATCATGATGTTTTCTGAGAAAACATGAGAACCCATGAATTACATTTTCTTAAAAACATAAATTTTACCAAAAAATAGCATAATCAATACTTTAAAAAAAAATACCAGAAGCATTCATTTTGAAATCAAAGTATTTATATGAAAAAATAATTATCAAGCTTAGAGAATTGATGTAGTTGAATGAATAAATAATATCCAAAGAACCCTTTTGGGGCCTATAGGAATCCTTTCAATTATAATTGTTTGGACATAATATATAATGTAACACATAAGAGGGGGGTGAATTGTTTCATCTCAAAATATTCCAAAATTCATATTTTAGACACCCACTGTATTTTATGCGGATTTGAAGTTTTTTTCCTTCTTTTATGAAAATATGTAGTGGATAAATTGAAATAATAAACACAACTTTTTATAGTGGTTCAGGGCACAATGACCTCCTAGCCCACTGCACCAAATATTCTCTCAGTGAGATTGGTGAATTTCACTAGTCTGGTCCTCCTATCAAAAGACCAAATTTCCATAACTGAGTACTGGTAGTTAACACCTTTACAAGACTAATTAAAAAAATTCTTCTAGTTCAATAACATAGAGCCATTTATCCACATATTATAATGAGAATCTGATACTCTACCATAAATAAGGTTGAGAATTTTAAACACTAATAAATCAAAAGATATTTATTTAAGTGGTTCAGGATGATCTTCACTATTGCAGCATCACACAACTAATAGATGATGAATCTTATTCATAAAAAAAGAATATTTTTAAGATTGAAGTAGTTTGAAGAGATCCTTGTTTCACAATATTCTTCAAATAAGAATAGTAAAAAATAACATTAGTGATCTTACAATAAAATGATGAACAAAATGTATGACTTAAAAGTGAAGTCATCTTTCTGAGTTGTTCATTCTTTTCAGCACTATAAAAGATTTTCAATAATGCATTCGTATATCACATAGAGATATATATGTATATTTTATGAGATATTATGAATAAATATATAGAAAATATGATATATTACTTTGATAATATAGATTTGAAATAATATCCTGATTGATTGAGAAAATTCAAATTTTAATTGACCAGGTGAGTCATAACATTCCTAAGAAATAGGAATGATTTTCTCCAAAAAAATTGTACATTTAAAATAATCAAAACATTCCTTAAATTAGTCTTTAAATCTAACTCTACCATTACAAAAATCTTGTATTGAAAACTTGGTTTGAAGAACTTCTCTGTTGAGAACACAACTTAGGGTTGAACTCCGTAGCGAAGGGTTCCTTCACATAGCGTAGTGATCCTACCAATATAGTGTTCTTTATCCATAAATTCATAATTATATAACATAGGGAGTAATGTATTGTTGGGATAATTATCCATATGTTTATCCTTATAAGTATAAAATCTAGATATATATCATTGATGAATCATATGTTCAACTTTCCTGAACATAGGGTATATACAATGAATCCAAACTCCAACGTAGGGTTGCGCGTCTATATGATTTCTAATATCCTCATGTAGGGATGTTGTTCCAAATGAAAACTATTTATCATAGCATAGGGTTGATACTATACACAAATTTTTTCCTTTCCATCATAACATAGGGATGAAAATTGTGTTTCTAGAATCATTCTGTAAAACTAAAAACTTTAAAACAAAATATAAATTTTTATAAATATTACTTAACAAAACTTCATCAGAAAATAAACAAGGGTATTTGTGTGCATCAAAATAATAATAAATCATAGAGTATTATTGAGAAAATACATGCCCAAAAATCTCCCCCTTTTTTATGATCACAAAACCCATAACATAATCCTTATCAAAAATTAAATTAAATATAGGATTTTTAAAACACAAAAGTAGATATAAAAATTTTCTCAAAATTTCATTTTCTTTGAATTATTTTTATAATGAAAAAACTCAAATAAAATGTTGTGGTATGAAAATATTCCCTCCATATCCACAGAGATAGTTTCTTTCAAAATATTCTCCCTCATTTTGTGATATCAAAAAGATGGTTGATCAATAAATAAATGAAATAAATCACAATTAATATATCACAGAACTAAAAATGAATAGTTATGAATACAGTCAAAAGAAAAATAAATCTAAGATTGGCAGTGAAGTATTGAATAGAAATAAAGGTAAATAAATTTAGATATAAAGAAACTAAATATAATTTAAATAGAAATTCAAATGTTATAGTACAATTAAAAATCAAAATGGGTCTTCAAAATGAATGTTTTGGAGTTCAATTTCTTTAGGAATAGAGGTATATTTTGGATGAGGAATGGAAATAATAGCACTACTAAGATCAATCAGCTTCAACAGCAGGCTTTGTAAATGGTTTTTGAAGACATATATCTAATGTTGAATGAACTTCTTGGAATAATTTCCAACCTTCAAACTCTCAACCAAATTGATATTTATAAAATAATTCACAGATTCTTTAGACTATATGAAAGAGGTAAGCTTGTCCTTGACTTGATTGATCACTGGTCCCAACCAGAATTCATTTGAGGTAATTTGACTCACCAGATTCCTCTAATTCTCAATAACACATTCAGTGGAATGTTATCACACTGAAGAGTGTGTAGCCTCTCATTAAATTCCTCCAAAATAGAAGTAATTTCCTCAAAATTCATTAGTATCTTTGGTGGTGTCTATTGAGAATAGGTAGATGCTTTATTGATTTATTTGAGAGACTAAAACTCTTCGTTAATCATTACCTTAAACTCATAAAACTCTATCTTCTTAACAGACTCATATTTTAATGTAAAAAATTATCTTGACATATATTCCATAAACTCCTTAAGATCTCCATATGAAATTAGATTTTCCTTGTGTTCTTGTAAATGATGCTTCTGAGCATCATACTCTAATCTTGGTACTGAAGTAACTCTATACTCTTCAAACCTTTTCTTATCAGACTCCAATTGTTCTCGTAAAAATGAAACTTCTGCCTCTAAAAATTTTATCTTTATAACATGAGCATTGACTTCAGAATTAGATGATTCGGGATAATTAGCTTTTCTTGATCAACATAAAAAATATCTAGGATTGGCCCACCATCTCCTTCTGGTATGTTTCCCAATCAGATCCTCCAAAAACTCCAGGATCAAGATCAATATGATTTCCAAGATCAAGGATTTATTCCCTTTGAAGTTCATAAATTTGAGCCTCCTGCTCAATTTGTTCAACCACATGATCTTCACGACCAACATCTCCTTTCTCACCAATTAGAGTGGCATCCACACATCCACCAGTTTCAACTACATATTTTGTGATATTAACTGAAAATCTTCTTTTTTTTCTAAAAAAAATATGATTATGGACTAGATGTTCCATTAGATTCTTCATGTATCTGGCGTACCAAACGAATAGAAAGGATAACCCTTTTCTCCCACCTAAGTAGCAGCTAACAACTTATGTTGTTGTTTCACTCCAAATGGAAAAAAACTGTTGCACAAGTTGCTCCAGACAAAACCAAGCTTCTTTAATGTTCTAACATTCAACGTGTTACTGTGATGACGCCTTCTGCCAAAAACCATATTTTCTATCTTTCATTTCATTTGTAGAAAGAAATATAGAATCCTACCATAAGGATAATATCCCATCTTGGCATCCAGGTGGAAGAATTGATTTATATATCTTATAATAAATCAAGTAAAATGAAACTTAATATGATTCAAAACATAAACATGATATACATGTCTAGATATAGGACCTTCTCAAGATCAGTGGTCCTAGGAAAAATCCTTGATTGAATAAACTTCATCATCACACAACGGTCAGGAGAAAGTTCTTTTGTATAAACTTTCTTAACACTTCTTGTCCCAAACAAAGAAAACATGATGTCCTCAGATGTAATTCTTCTATTACAAATGTTTTTTAAATCAAACTGAAACTCCCCCTTAGTAGGACATCTTAAAATCTTGTCCATTTCCATAGAGGATAACAAAAATTATTTATAATCTATCTTGTAGATAATTTAATCTTCTTTAAAACCAAAATGAAACAAAGAATTCTTACAAAATTATTTAACTTCTATATCATAAACAATTAGCATATTATCTTTTACAAAAGTGTAAATCAGACCTTGAAAATGCATATCTTTCTTAAGAGAAAAATTTTTAGAATCTAGATATTCAAAATCGATTACCTTTACTTGAAAAACTTTGCGATATTTCCCTGAATCATACATACTTTAGTCCAACTCAGTGTCAATAGATCTTTGTGATGTTTTCATTTCTAAATGTTTCAAAATAGAAGGGATTGAAGGTTTAGGGATTTTGGTTGATGGGAAACAAAAGATAGAGGTACTCTGTAAGTCGAAAGGACTTGTTGGAGAGGATAAAGAGAGCGGGAGAATAAAATTAGTTTTTTTTTAGGCCAATTGGGGATGTACTCAACACCCTTTTTTTAATTTGAAAATACAAAATAAAATAAAATGAAATAAAATTCTTTTAAAAATATTTTAAAATTAAATTGCAAACAAATAACTCAAACAAATAAAATGAAATCGAATAAGAACTAAGTAAAATATATTAATTAAAACATAATAAAACAAAAATAAAATATCGACTCAAAATAAATAAATAGACAATCACTTAAATTAAAATAATCCTAACTCCTTAATAAAATCAAAACTAGCACTGGGAAGTGGTTTAGTAAAAAAAATTTCTATTTGATACTCAGTATTAACAAATTATAAAGATGTATCCTTTTTAAGAACATGATATCTTAGAAAATGATGACTTATATCAATGCTCTTAGTCATATAATAAATTATAGGATTTTTACAAATATTAATAGCACTAGTATTATCATAAAAAATAGTTATACTAAGAAAGTTTATTCCAAAGTCCATTAGAGTGTTTTTCATCCATAAAATGCGTGCTCAAATACTACCAACAGATACATATTCTACCCCAGCAGTTGACAGGGAAATAAAGTATTGTTTCTTAATAGACCAAGAAACTAAGAATTTCATAAGAAGTGATAGGTTTCTTAGGTACTGTATCTATCTAATATACACCCTTTAAAATTAGCATCTAAATATAAAATTAAATTAAAATCAGAAGATTTGGGGTAAATAAGAGATTGAAAAATAGTTCCTTTTAAATATCTGAAAATTCTTTTGATAGTATTAAGATGGTATTATTTTGGATTTGATTGAAATATAGCACAAAGACATACTAAAATCATGATGTTTGGTCTTCTAGCAGTAAGATATAACAAGCTACCAATCAAACCTCTATATCACTTGTTGTCTGTCACGACCCGACCCGTACCGGGGCTCGAGTCGCAACTAACCCAAGCCCGCCTCCATAGTCCAAGGGCTAGCGACTAGTGCCAAAGGAACAAAAAACTTGGAGAGGCCTTTGCCTAAGAAACTGTAAACACACACGTAGCCAACTCAATGCAAAAGTGCCGAGAAAGGAAAGCAAGATACAACACTGCTACAAAAGGGAAACCAATATACATGCATCGACCTCTAACCAGTATAAGTAAAGTGCTGAAAAGTACTGACAAGTAAACTGAACAGTATAAGGGGAAAAACACACACCCAACCAGAAAGGTGGCACAACCCAGCAACAGGTAAAACGAAAGTAAACCGCTGGTTAGTCTCACACCCAAAAATCCTCCTACAACCACTGAACACAGCCCAAGATTCGGTTTCCTCTACGTTCCTCTGTAGTCTCGATCGACCTATCTGTTTTCTACAAGGGCACACAAAGTGCAGGAAAATCCCAAGAAGGGGTGAGTATAAAGATACTCAGTAGGATGCCCTGAAATCTTGAGGGAGCAACAAAGGAGGTACTAAACCGGTTAGCAGTAGACAGAACAAATAATAGTGAAAGAGTACAAAAGAGAGAGTGTATCTCAACCCAACAAAAGAAAGGAAGTAGACTCGTCCAATCTAAGAGGAGCTAGACACGGAAAGCATGTGGCATACCCCATGCGTCTTCGCCCCTCCTAGAAGTAGAGTAACCGAACCCAAGGAGTGGGAAAAAAAGTAGGGTGTATATATATATACTCAACAAGAAACCCGAATGAGTGTGTAAGGGGATCTTTATCTCCAAGATCAGCCCAAGAGAAATTACCAATAGTTCTAAGGGTAACCATCACTGATGCCCAACAATCCCGCACGCCACAACTGCCTCATCACTGAACCGTACAACCAAGGGTCCCTATAGCGACCTGTGCCTTTTACATAAAAAATTTCATGATTTTAAGCATAATTAATCATCAGAGTACAAGCCAAGGATCATTAAGTCTAGTGTCTTGGAAGACTAGGTACATATAACATAAAACATGGGGCTAAAAAAACTTCTTTATTTAATCTCCATAAAGAGCTTCTAACTTCCTTTGAGCCCTTACATCTGCATAGGGTACCCTGGGGAACACATGAACAAAGGGATGAGCTAATAATCCCAATAAGTGAATGAACATAAGGATACATATCAAGCACATAAGTTAGGAGGCATGACATAATGATATCCAAAGCATGAAACTTATAAAATCATTTAATATAAGCATGGGATCATATAAACATGGAATCATATAAATGTGCCAGAATCATAAATCATATCTTTAGTATGGGTCAAGGCTAACCGCCAATCCCGTTTCCCATTTTAGTACGGGTCAAGGCTAACCGCCAATCCCGTTTCATATCGCATCTCATGAGACTTAACCTTACCCAATGCATTGGAGCGCTATCTGGGCGCACCCATCTCAACATTTTCATGAATATTCTTGCCACATAAATATTTTTACCACATATACAATCATACATAATCAACCATACACAAACATAAGGTTACCCATGGAAAGAATTGGGTACCACAATCATGACATAAATCATAACCAATGGACGTATCATGAAAGTTTCCATGTAAGGAAAGAATTAGAAAATACATGGATGTTCATAGGGTAAAATAGGCATATAACATGGTAAGTGGTGTCATTCATAAGTGACAACATATGAGAAATTTATTTTAGAAACATTAGCATTAAAACATTTTTTTGTGGTTTTAAGGAAAATACTATAGAGATTTTAAAATATTAAAGAAGACATTCTTTTATATAAAACCAGAATTGAACCAAGAAGGTTTTCATAATAAAAATACAGAATTTACAAAGATAATGGTGTCTTAAAATAGAATATAGAGTGCACTTGAAATTGGATAAAATTTCAGGAAGTTACTTTAAAACGAGTGTGCTTGTTGGGAAGTATCGAAGAGAGATTCACTTAAAAGCATGTATATCCCTGAAATAGAATGAGAGATGGATCTTGGAACATGAGTTTGGAGCATATAAACATAATTTTGAAGTTATACATAAAAGAAAAGACAACAACATTTTGGTAAAAAGAAAGATAGATCAACCCGAAGTGTAACACCCCAAGGTTTTGAAAATAAATATAGAATTCAATTTTATAAACACAACTTTGCCTCTTCTATGTTTTGAATTTCGAAAAATGGTCATCTAGAGTTGTGTTCAGTAAGCCATTTGGAGTCTGAAAGAACAAACTTGATTTTTAGTTAATAGTAACATACCCTTATGAATAGTAATATGAATAGTAATATTCCCCTTGAATATTAAATAATATTATTATTTTATTTTATTAAGGCAATATGATAATGGGATATTAATTAATTTTTCAATGTCACATAAAACTAACTGCATTTCAAGATTGTTATTTTTTGAATTATCAATGACCTTATTTAAAAATTAAATTAATAATATTTAGAAAATTTTTTTTTGAAAAATGGATTTCACTTTTGAATTCTACACATCAAAAAATGGTGGGGCATAATTTTTGGGATTTTTCTGAAATTCTTGAATTTTTGATGAATAGTGAAATACGGTAAAATACAGTATATTCAATTTATCAGTTAAATACACTATTTATTAAAATGCAAGTGATGAAAGGCCACTTGGTTCGAACTCACATGAATTTATTACTATTAGGGGTCACATGAAACAACACTATTGGTTTTATTGATGGAAATAATAAAATAATGAATTAAATATTCAAAATTTACCCCTCTCCTCCACTATAACCCCCCCCCCCCCCCACCACTACCTCTTCTCTTCACTCCTCTAAGCCTTGAAGCTCCTCAAATTTCTGCTCAATTACCCTTCCCTAGTCTCTCCCCACGTCCAAGAAGCTTCTGTTCTTCCCAAAAGACCAAAACCACTTCCCTTAAGGAGTTTCACAAGGAGGTTATTTCAAGAGGTAAAGCACCCTTCTTTTTCATTTAGTTTCATTTCAATTTATCTTATTTTGCTATCCTATCCTCACCTCCTCTATCCAAATGATCATGATAACTACAGTAACATCTATATACTAGATTTACATCATGTTAATATAAGAACCATCATAAATATTTTTACTCCCTCCCTTTTATTTTATAAACGAAATTGACGTCCATGAGGTTCTGATTTATAACCTTCATGGACGATGAAGTTTCGTTCTTCAATTACTTCTTCATTACTGGTCATGAAACCATATTCATGGTTGAACCAGACTATAATATATGTGTCATAACCTAATTAATATTCAGGAACCAGAATATGTACATATAATTAAGTTATATGACCAAACTAGTTCATAATATTCCAAATACCGCCGAATAATCGAAGTGGTTGTCATCTAATGATTCATCCTCATTCCATGTAACCAAATGATAGAAATGACCATTATCATTTATTTATGTTCATTAATAATATAGAATTCCAATCTTGGAGATTTATAACCATTCCACATGAACTTCATTACTTAAAAATAAGTGAACTGAATATGAAAATAAAGGAAACGAACACTCTAGAACGACGAAATTCAATACAATAACTTATCAATAAAGACATAAATGAACTAACCAGAATTATGGTAAACTAAATACACATCTAACAGGTTCTGAAATAAGTTATTAACAAGTATAATTTCATAATCCAGGAGCTTAAGTACAAGAGCGGAACACATTTGGAGTTAAGGTAAGGGGTTTCTCATCTCACTTTCACTTCTGTGAGATTTTCATTATTCGCCACTTATTTCTTATATGTGGTATATGTGTACTGCCATTTTATATATAATAATATTATTCTCTTTATATTCATTTTATTCAATGATTCACTTGATTTTCATTAAGTTCTAGTCATATGATTTGACTGATTACATTGTGGTAAGGGACTTTGTCTCAACTACCTTTTCGTTGTGACTATCTTTGTATTGTGCACCTAATAATCCTTATGTGGTGTACCTACTTCCCATTTGAGATCAATTTTCATTTTAAATTATATTTATATTAAATATCCATAATCTCATTTCATGGATATGTTTTTTGTCTAAATCGTATACCATCTTTCATACAGTGTTTATTTGGAAAGTTATTTTAATTATAAAAATATTGATGAATCTATATACTCTACTCTATTCAGATATTGAAAAGGCATATTTCTCTTGTATTGAATCAATGTAAAAAGAATAATTTGGACATTAAGTTTTGGGTGGGTCCCGCTATATCACCTCGATGTATCGGTAGGTCTCATGAGACAAAACAGTTTGGCGACAAACCCTTCGAGTTTGTTTCCAAAAAACAGTCGGGTTTCTACCCACAGAACTAAACCGTTTTTAAGGAATTATGGTTTCATGTTCAAGATACATGACGTCCAATTAATAATATTTCTCTTTATTCATTATCAGTTATTATTATTATCCATGAGGTTTTCACTAGGACAAAATCTATGGATGCAGTTTCATTCTCAGTTTATTAATGGCATTAGTTATTCATTTATTCACTATCCCATATTGATTATGTCAGATTGATTGTTATTCATTTATTATTGTACTCATACTTCCACTATTTGTAACCCTTACTGAGAATTTGATATTACCCCTTTCATTGTCTACCTTCAACAGGTGATGAAGAGAAGACCTTTTATTGAGTTCCTGGGGATGTTGTTTTTAGTTTTTGTTATATATTGTATTTTGTAAACCTTTACAATGTAATTTGAGAAACATCTAGGTATCTAGTTTCTTCAAGACTACTAAACTGATCGTTCCTTCAGGATTTTCATTCCTTCTAACCATTCCAATTTCACAAGTAATGCACCAGCTCCAGCTTAGAGGGGTCGGGGTGTTACAGTTGGTATCAGAGGAAGTTTAGTAGAAAATTTGGAAACTAGAGTAGGAAATGTATAGTAGGGAACAAAGACCTAAGGTAGTATCTGAGGATTAACATACAAGAACGTCCTGGTATTTTGGTAAGGAATATATTATGTGGATATTTTAAGCAATATGTCCCTCTCTGGATATGAGCAGGTAGAGGCGGCGCTGGCACAGATGTATCTAGGGGTAAAACCCGAAAACACCGCTTTGAGCTAGACTCAAATGGGAACTGGTGAACGACAATGGGCCTTGCTGCACTCTTGGTTACGACACTCTCCGGGGATATGCTTAGGATAATTCATGTTTTCTTTACAATCCATTATGAAGGAGTTAATGTAAATTTTTCCTTAGAGGAACCATGTTTATAAGATTAGCTATGAATAGAATTTCAATATATGTTGAGTTATTTTCTATTTGAGATTCATAAACTAATATAGTGTATCCCATTATTTAGAAATGGAGTCTAATGGAAGAAGGGTAATCAATACTCGTGGTCAAGGTAGGGATCTCCCTACTGAGAAAGTCAACACAGTCAACATTGGAGAAGATCAGATCATAAACATATTGGGACAACTTACTCAAGTTGTAACGAATAACCATTCAACACTTGTGTTGGATCGTTTCATGCAGTAGAATCCCCCGTCTTTTAGTGGGATTACTAATCCAGTGGTTACTGAGAAATGGATCAAGTCCCTTGAAAAGATATTCATGGCGTTAAGATGAAATGAAAATGAGAAGGTGGTGCTGGCAGTATATTGTCTCAATGGTGACGCTGATCAATGGTTCTCCTTGATTCAAAATACCACGGAAGAAGAAGAGATAGAGGATATGGAATGGATGACTTTTAAGGAAATATTCTTCGAAAAATATTTTCCTCGTGAGCAAAAAACTGAAATGAAGAGGAAATTCCTTGGATTGAAACAAAGGGAAGAAGACAGTGTTGCAGAGTATGAGGCTACCTTCACAAGGCTAACCAGGTATGTCATGGATTATGTTCATGACTCAGTGAACAAGATTGATCATTTATTTAAAGGTATTAATTCAAGTCTTAGAAGGGCACTGGATTCTCAATCGTTTTCATCATATGATTAAATTGTATCAGGTGCCATCAAAATAGAGAAGGAATTTTCTAGATCAAATTTTTTCAAAGGAAACCAAGATAAGAAGCAGTATTCTGATAAAAAAGGAAAAGGAGAAGCACCAAATAAGAGCAAGGGAATTAATAGTTTCCCATTATGCGAGAATTGTGGAAAGAATCATCTCGGGAAATGCTTGAAAGGCAAGGGAGTCTGCTATAACTATGGAGAAAAGGGTCATCGATCTAATGAATGCAATGGGAAGAAACAATTCAATGATATTCAATGCTACAATTACAGAGAAATGGGACACTATGAAAATGAGTGTCCTAAGCGCCAAGAAAACATGCCTCAGAAAAATCCAAGAGAGAAAGGGAGAGCCTATGCGATTACAACCGCAGAGGTTGAAGTTCCTAGTGACATGGTGGAAGGTACTTTAATTGTTTCCTCAAACTTAGACAACACTTTATTTGATTCTGGATCATCGAATTCATTTATATCCTCTCAGTTTTCCAAGAAAATTAGATATGTCCAATTTTATTTAATAAAGGAGTTTTCAGTCAAAACTCCCATGGGATGTATCATTGCAACAAAGGCATGTAAACTAGTCCCCCTCCAAACACAAAAACGTGCTTTAGTTGTTAGCCTTATCATCATACCCATGACTGAATTTGATATAATTCTCGGTATGGATTGGCTATCAAATTATAATGCGATGATTTATTGCAAGAGAAAGGAAGTTACAATTTTTGAAAATGGTGTAGAATCTCTTATCTTTAGAGGGGAGACTTCGCCATCTGATTCTTATCTAGACCCACCCCCAGTAGCTCTATTGAATGTAATTCTTGGAGATTAAGAGAACCCAATATCTATGGGTGATGAAATAAATATTCAAATTGAATATGTGCATATAGTGAAAGAATACATTGATGTGTTTCCAGAGGATTTACCTGGACATCCTCCTAAGCAGGAAATTGAGTTTTCCATTGACTTAATTCTTGGTGCAAGACCTATATCAAAGACCCCATATGGAATGGCCTCTGTGGAGCTAGTGGAGGTGAAGAAACAAATAGAAGAGTTGAGTGAAAAAGGATTTATTTGACCTAGTGTTTCTCCATGGGGAGCCCCCGTCTTGTTTGCAAAGAAGAAAGATAGATCCATGAGGCTATGCATTGATTATAGAGAAATCAATGCTATTACAATAAAGAATAAGTATCCTCTACCCCAAATTGATGATTTATTTGACAAACTTTATGGATCTCAATACTTTTAAAAGATTGAACTTAGATCTGGATATCATCAACTAAGTGTGAAGAAGGAAGATATTCCAAAGACAGCATTTTGAACCATGTATGGGCATTATGAGTTTATAGTGATGCCTTTTGGACTAACGAATGTGCCATCTGTTTTCATGGATTTAATGAATAGTGTTTTCCAGGAATATCTTGATAACTTTTTTGTGATATTTATTGATGATATCCTCGTATACTAAAAAATCTATGAAGACCATGAGAGTCACTTTCGGGTTATTCTGAGAACTCTTAGAAGAAATTAATTATATGGGAAGTTTAGAAAGTGTGAATTCTAGATTCAATCGGTTTCTTTTTTGGGCCATATTGTCTCTAAGGATGGAATCCTAGTTGATCCTGTGAAGACAAAGGCAATACAAGAATGGCCCATTCCAACAAAAATATAACTGAGGTACGCAGTTTTATTGGATTAGCAGGTTATTATCAACGTTTCGTTCAGAATTTTTCCCGCCTGGCTAATCTGCTAACGAAGCTCATACGTAAATGGGTTAAATTTTTTTGGACAAAATATTGTGAAATTTTTTTCAAAAAACTGAAGAGAAGATTATTCAATGCTCCTATATTAACTCTACCATTAGGGAATGGCAGGTTTTTTTTAAAGGTAATGCTTTGGTCAAAGATCAAAGCATAATTTATTGATAAGCAAAAAAGGATTACAAAATGTGAAAGGAAGGGATTTTTTTACAATCTCTATCAAAAAGATATAATAAGTCAGAAGGAATAGCTTCCAGCCAAGTCATGCTTTGATGGACTCCTTTGTTGGATAGAGCATCAGCAATGGCATTTGCTTCACGGTAGGCATGAGTAGCTATATAGTCAATCCCATGGAGAAAATTAAGGCAGTTCATCCAATGAGTGGTGAGAGACCAGGCTAGGTGGATGTTTCCATTCCAGATGGAATTTATAATAGTGGTTGAATCACTTTCAATCCATATCTTTCTCCAACCTCTTTGAATAGCAAAGTCAATAGCATGAATGACGCCGAGCATTTATGCCTCTAGAGATGAATAGTGACCAAATCCAACAAAGAAACATCCCTGACATTGACCAGTTGAGTCTCTGAATATAGCACCACAACTAGTAGGACCAGGGTTGCCTTTGGAAGCGCCATCAACGTTCAATTTGATCCATCCTGGAATTGGAGATTTCTAGAACACTTAAAAGGAGCATTTAGGCTTTGGTAAAATGCCAGGTACATGAAGATGATGAAGGATCATAAGATCACCAACTAAGTTGTTGCAACAGTCCTTTTGAATTGAGGTTGCTTCATTAATCTCAAGAAGAATTCAGGACTTCCCTGCATTAAGATTGAGAGAGTGATTATTGTGAATGAGATCATTTCTAACATACCAGAGTTCATGCAGGAGTTCCGCCACTGCCACAAGAAACAGATTTTTGACCTGCAGGCAAGCATCATGTCTAGTGAAACTATTTAGAAACAAAGGAATTGAATCATTAATGGTCTTTCTATAATTAAAAAGATCAAAGATATAATTCCAAAGAGCAGAGGTCATCGCAAAAGATAGAAAAAGATGATTGGCAACTTCCTTATGCTGGTTACATAGACGACACTTAGAACAAAGAGAAATGCCAAAGATTTGCAGACTAGTTTCCAAAGGTAATCTATTGTGCGCAATGCGCCAAATAAGGGTAAGCCTGGAAGGTTTAATCAAGGGTTTGTTAAATTGATTCATCCAAGAAAAATTAGGTTCATGGTCAGAGAAATTATGTTTATAATAGCTTTTAGAATCTAGAATGCCATTAGAAGAAGGTTCCCAAACAAGGAAATCACCAACAGAAGAAAAATTATAATTCTCAATAGCTTGCATAATAAACTCAGGAAGATCACAATCAGGAGATTTCAAGACCTCTTTTATAGACTGATTAGTATCTTCAGAAAGATTACTAGGGGGTAACAAAGAAATCAAAGGGCTACCACACCATTTTCCACACCAAAAATTAGTGGAAGAATCATCACTGACAATCCACCTAGAATTTTACATGATTTTTTGATAGGGAATAGAGGGTTTGTTATTTATAATGATGCTTCAAAGAAAGGAATTGGTTGTGTCTTTATGAAAAATGATAGGGTTATTGCTTATGCATTATGACATCTAAAAGTACATGATAAAAACTATCCTACTCGTGATCTTGAGTTAGCTGATGTAATCTTTTCTTTGAAGATATGGAGACATTATGGTGAAAATTGTGAGATTTATACTGATCACAAGAGTTTAAAGTATATTTTATCATAGAAAGAACTCAACATGAGGCAAAGGAGATGGATTGAACTACTCAAGTATTATGATTTCACGATACACAACCACCCGAGGAAGGCAAATAAGGTGGCAGATGCTTTGAGCAGAAAGGATCATGGAGTTTTGAAGAAGATGAGTGTTGAAATGGATCCTATGTTCATGGATCTAGTAAATATGGATATGGGAATAACCATGGAAGTTGAAACATCAATGCTTTTTCAAATGGTTTCCAAACCATCTTTACTAGAAAGGATAAAAAATTTCTCAAGCTGATGATGAGGAGTTTCAAAAAAATATTAAAGCTGTGAATGATGGGAGATTGAGTGACTTTGTATATGAAGATCGAATTTTTAAATTTGGGTAGAGACTTTGTGTTCCCAATATACCTGATCTAAAAAGGGAATTGTTGGATGATGCTCATAGTTCCAAATTCTCTATACACCATGGTAGCACTAAGATGTATAGAGATTTGAAGGAACATTTTTGGTGGGACAACATGAAGAGGGAGATTTCTGATTTTTTGTCAAGATGTATGGTTTTTCAACAAGTGAAAGCTGGAAGGCAACATCCTAGAGGAGTATTGCAACCTCTTCCCATACCTGAGTGGAAATGGGATAATATCACGATGGAATTTGTCATAGGACTACCAAAGACTCCTAGAAGGAACGATGCAATATGGGTCATTGTTGATCGTCTTACCAAGTCATCACATTTTCTTTCTATAAGATAAGATCTACCACTTTAACATCTAGAAATACTATATATTAATGAAGTCATGAGACTTCATGGAGTACCCCTATCGATTGTTTCTAATCGTGATCCATTTTTTACATCAAGATTTTGGAAAATTCTTCAGAAGGCCCTAGATATTGACCTTCATTTGAGCACTGCCTACCACCCACAAACTGATGGACAATCAGAACGGACTATTCAAACATTGGAAGACATGTTGAGGTCTTGTTCACTTAATTTTCAAGGCATGTGGGATCAGTATTTACCTCTCGTAGAGTTTTCCTACAACAATAGCTTCCATTCAAGTATACAGATGGCACCCTATGAAGAATTATATGGGAGGTGATGTCGTACACCAACTTGTTGGGATGGTGTTGGTGAAAGAAAACTTGTGAGCCCAAAACTTGTTGAAGAAATATTGGAAAAGGTGAATATTATCTAGAACCATATCAAAATAGCTCAAAGTCGGCAAAAGAGCTATGCATATAACCGAAGGAAGTATTTGGAGTTTCAAGAAGGTGATCACGTTTTCTTAAAGGTATCTCCATGGAAGGGTATTATACGATTCATTAAGAAATGAAAATTAAGTCCCAGGTACATTGGACCTTTTGAAATTCTGGACTGAATTGGTGTCGTAGCTTACCGTTTGGAAATTCCACCAAGTCTCTCCAAGGTTCACAATGTGTTCCACGTGTCAATGTTAAGAAAGTACATGCCCGACCCAACACATGTACTCACTTATGAAGAAGTGGAACTTGAGCCCGATCTATCTTACTGTGAAGAGCCTATCAAGATTCTTGATACTAGAGAACAAGTATTGAGAAATCGGATGACTCGACTAGTAAAGGTTCTATGGGGGGACCATAAGATGGAGGAAGCAACATGGGATCCTGAGGAGCTTATGTTAAAGACATACCCAAATCTTTTTGGGTAATATTCTGTGAATTTCAAGGATGAAATTTTTGTAAGGAGGGGAGAATGTAACATCCCAAGGTTTTGAAAATAAATATAGAATGCAATTTTATAAACACAACTTTTCCTCTTCTATGTTTTGAATTTCTAAAAATGGTCATCTAGAGTTGTGTTCAGTAAGTCATTTAGAGTCTGATAGAACAAACTTGATTTTTGTTGAATAGTAACATGCCCTTATGAATAGTAATATTCCCCTTGAATAGTAAATAATATTATTATTTTATTTTCTTAAGGAAATATGATAATGGGATCTTAATTAATTTTTCAATGTCACATAAAACTAACTGCACTTCAAGATTGTTATTTTTTGAATTAACTATGACCTTATTTAAAAATTAAATTAATAGTATTTAGAAAATTATTTTTGAAAAATAGATTTCACTTTTGAATTCTACACATCGAAAAATAGTAGGGGTGAATTTTTGGGATTTTTCTGAAATTCTTGAATTTTTTATGAATAGTGAAATACGGTAAAATACCGTATATTCAATTTATCAGTTAAATACACTATTCATGGCATCACAAGTGATTCAAGGCCACTTTTTTCTAACTCACATGAACTTATTACTATTATGGGTCACATGAAACAACACTATTGGTTGTCTTGATGGAAATAATAAAATAATGAATTAAATATTTAAAATTTACCCCTCTCCTCCACTATAAAAACACACCACCACTACCTCTTCTCTTCACTCCTCTAATCCTTGAAGCTCCTAAAAGTTCTGCCCAATTACCCTTACCTAGTCTCTCCCCACGTCCAAGAAGCTTCAGGTCTTCCCAAAAGACCAAAACCCCTTCCCTTAAAGATTTTCTCAAGGAGGTTATTTCAAGAGGTAAAGCACCCTTCTTTTTCATTTAGTTTCATTTCAATTTATCTTGTTTTGCTATCCTATCCTCACCACCTCTGTCCAAATGATCATGATAACTCCAGTAACATCTATATACTGGATTTATATCATTTTAATGGAATAACCATCATAAATATTCTTACTCCATCCCTTTTATTTTATAAACGAAATCGACGTCCATGAGGTTCCGATTTATAACCTCCGTGGATGACGAAGTTTTGTTCTTCAATTCCTTCTTCATTACTGGTCATGAAACCATATTCATGGTTAAACCAGAATATAATATATGTGTTATAACATAATTAATATTCATGAACTAGAACATGTACATATAATTAAGTTATATGACCAAACTAGTTCATAATATTCCTAATACCGCCGAATAATCGAAGTGGTTGTCATCTAATGATTCACTCTCATTCCATGTAACCAAATGATAGAAATTACCATTATAAATTATTTATGTTCATTAATAATATATAATTCCAATCTTGGAGATTTATAACCATTCTACATGAACTTCATTACTTAAAAATAAGTGAACCGAATATGAAAATAAAGGAAACGAACACTCTAGAACGATGAAATTCAATACAATAACTTATCAATAAAGACATAAATGAACTAACCAGAATTATGGTAAACTAAATACATGTCTAAAAAGTTCTGAAATAATTTATTAACAAGTATAATTTCATAATCCAGGAGCTTAAGTACAAGAGCATAACACATTTGGAGTTAAGGTAAGGGGTTTCTCATCTCACTTCCACTTCTGTGAGATTTTCATTATTCACCACTTATTTCTTATATGTGGTATATGTGTACTGAAATTTGATATATAATAACATTATTATATTTATATTCATGTTATTGAATGATTCACTTGATGTTCATTAAGTTCTGTTCATATGATTCGATTGATTACATTGTGGTAAGGGACTTTGTCTCAACTACCTTTCGTTGTGACTATCTTTGTATTGTGCACCTAATAATCCTTATGTGGTGTACCTACTTCCCATTTGAGATCACTTTTCATTTTAAATTATATTTATATTAAATATCCATAATATCATTTCATGTATTTGTTTTTTTTCTAAACCGTATACCATCTTACATACGGTGTTTATTTGGAAAGTTATTTTAATTATGGAAATATTAATGAATTTGTATACTCTACTCTATACGGTTATTGAAAAGTCATATTTCTATTGTATTGAATCAATTTATAAAGAATTATTTGGACATTAAGTGGTGGTTGGGGCCCTCTATATCCCCGTGATGTATCGGTAGGTCTCATGAGACAAAACAATTTGGCGACAGACCCTTCGAGTTTGTTTCCAAAAATCAGACGAGTTTCTACCCACAGAACTAAACCATTTTTACGGTATTATGGTTTCATGTGACAGATACATGAAATAAAATTAATAATAATTCCCTTTATTCATTATCAGTTATTATTATTATCCATTAGGTTTTCACTATGACAAAATCTATGGATGCAGTTTCATTCTCAGTTTATTAATGGCATTAGTTATTCATTTATTCACTATGCCACATTGATTATGTCAGATTGATTGTAATTAAATTATTATTGTACTCATGCTTCTGCTATTTGTAACCCTTAATGATAATTTTATCTCACCCCTTTCATTGTATACCTTCAAAAGGTGATTATGAGAAGATCTTTTATTGAGTTCCTGGGGATGTTGTTTTTAGTTTTTGTTATGTATTGTATTTTGTAAACCTTTCCAATGTAATTTTAGAAACATATATGTATATAGTTTCTTCAAGACTACTAAACTGATCATTACTTAGGGATTTTAATTCCTTCTAACCATTCCAATATCACAAGTAATGCACCGGCTCCAGCCTAGAGGGGTCGGGGTGTTACATGAAGGAATAAAGGAAGTTCGGGTAGAATCCATTATAGTTTATCGGCATGGTATCGAGTGTAACTAAGAGGGATTGACGAGAGAGATAAGGGGTTTATCATCACTTATAAAACATTACTGAATTATGGGGAGGGTTTATAAACATACCCCATCACTTTTTATTACACAAAAGGTAATTTCATAGAGAACAATCTTGATTAAGAGTAAAAAGGAGAGGATCCCTTACCTTAAATCAGTTGGTGTTCTCCACTTGTTATTAATGACCTAAATAAACAAATTAGGATTATTAATTAATAATTATAGAAACTATTATATATTCAATTTATTTATTATAACCCTTTTTAGTTCATTCAAATCCTTTTTGATTAGTTACAAGGTTCAATTTCATTGTTCAGGCTCGTTTGTTTACTTGGCTTTAAAAGATCAGTTCACTTATATTCAAGTTTGGATTATATGAAAGATTAAAGTGGTTGTCCAGAATTGAAGTTATATTCTTTAGTTCATATCCAGGAGATTACATGGTTTTAATTTTAATTAGGTTTCTTAGAGTGATGTCGAATTATTATATATATAACCATAGTGATAACCGTTTTTGTTAATCGGTGGATTTGATTACAAAGAATGTGTTTTTATTTATAAATTAATTCCATTTTTACTAAAGGATTATCGAACCAATAATAGTATATATTACATAATAATATGGTTCAACCATAACACAAATGGTTTCATGACCATAATTAAAGATAATAATAGAAATTGATAAACCGTTGTCCTTGAATGTGCTAAATTAGCACATCTCAAATGGTGCTTTCATTTCTTTCAAATAAAAGGGTTGGGAAAGGAGATAAGATAATTAAATATACCACTAGAATGAAGAAATTTCAGTAAATGTATGTTACTGGATTTTTCATACTATTATGGTGGAGAGAGGTGAGGAAAGAAATAAAAAAGAAAATAACTTAAAAGAAGAGAAGAAATTGGGAAGAGGGATTTACCTCTTGAGACTTCCTCCTTTGAGAACCTCTTAAGGGGAGAGATTTTGGTATTTTGAGGAGGATGAGAGATTTTGGACGTGGGGGAGGACCTTGGGGAGATATTTTGTCATAATAATGGAAAGTCACAAGGTTTGATAGGATTGGAGAGAAGAGGGAGTGAAGGGGGGTTTTATAGTGGAGGAGAGGAGGGATTTCATAATATTATAATCATTAATTTATTATTTCCTCCCAAGACAAGTAATGGTAAGTATTCCATGACAAATAATAGTGATTTTATCATTTGATCCCGAACCAAGTGGTCTTACATCATCAGAACATCATCGATGACTCAATTAATCCATTATTTAGCATTTATTGTGAATTATCGGATTCTACTATTCATCAAAAATTCAAGTATTTCAGAAAAATCCCAAAAATTTACCCTAACCATTTTTCAACATGTAGAATTCAAAACTGAAGTCCATTTTTCAAAAATAATTTTATAAATAAGATTAATTTAATATTTAATTAAAATCATGGTTTATTACTAAAAACAGTTTTAAAACATTTATTTACTTATTCTAAAGTATAGGTACATCATACTTTCACTTGAATATTATTTTTATACTATCAAAGGTAAGGTTCATATTAATTAGGGTATATCTCTATTCATAAGGGTATGTTACTATTCATAAGGTTAGGTTACTATTCAGCAAAAAAAATTGTTTTATTAGACTCCAAAAATCATCTTGAACACAACTAAGTATATCAGATTTTCAAAATTGCAAACATAGAAGTGAAAAACTTTTGTTTAAAGGTCACTTATCACTTAGTAGTTAATTATGTTGTGTTTTCATGTGATTTTATGACATACTTATATGAAGGGAATTCCCATTGAAAAACTTTGGGTCGTTACATTCTTCCCCCCTTAAGAAATTTCACCCCTGAAATTTCACTTTACACAAACAGGTGAGGGTGTTTCTCCTTCATTGACTCTTATGGTTCCCAAGTTGCTTCCTAAAACTTATGGTTCCTCCATAACACTTTGACAAGATGGGTTGTCTTGTTGCATAGAACCTTATCTCTCTGATCCATAATCTTTACTGGTTACTCCTCATAGGAGAGATCATATTCTAACTGCACCACCTCTGAGTTTAGAACATGAGAGGGGTTTGGTATGTACATCCTTAGTAGTGATACATGAAACACATCATGAACTTGAGCCATATTCGGTGGAATTGAAAGACTATAGGCCATAGATCTTATGTCGTCAAGGATCTAAAAGGGGACAATATACCTTTGGCTAAGCTTTCCTTTCTTCCTGAATCGCATGACTCTCTTCCATGGAGATATTCGAAGGAAGACTTTATCTCCAACGTCGAACTCCAAGTCCCTTCAACGGTTTTCAGCATAGATCTTTTTCTGACTTTGAGTAGCTTTGATGTGTTTCTGGATGACTTGAACCTTCTCTGTCATCTCTTGAACAAGATCGGGTCCAAGTAGCATTATTTCTCCATCTTCATCCCAACAGGTTGGAGTTCTACATCGATTTCCATACAGAGATTCATATGGATCCATCTGAATACTCAATTGGAATCTATTGTTGTATGATAACTCAACCAATGGGAGATGTTGATCCCATCCACCTTTGAATTCTAGAGAGTAGGCTCTAAGCATATCTTCAAGCGTCTGAATAGTTCTTTCAGACTGGCCATCAGTTTAGGGGTGATAGGTCGTGCTGAAATTTAATTCAGTACTCAAAGCATGTTGAAGGCCTCTCCAGAATTTAGATGTGAACCTTGGATCACGGTCAGAGACAATTGAGAGTGGAACACCGTGCAGTCTCACCACTTCCTTCACATATATCTTTACAAGTTGTTCAAGCGAGAGATCTTCCCGAATAGTGATAAAATGGTCAGTCTTGGTGAGTCGGTCAACCACAACCCATATCGCATTATTTCCCTTTGATGTCTTCAAGAGACCCGTGACAAAGTCCATAGTAACATTTTCCCATTTCCACATGCGTATAGGCAATGGCTGCATCATACCTTTGGACTTTTTTCGCTCGGCTTTAACTTGCTAACATACCAAGCACCTTGATATATATTCCGCAATCTCCTTCTTCATGTTATCCCACCAGTAGTGTTCTCAGAGATCACGGTACATCTTGGTACTCCCAGGATGGATAGAGAATGTTGAGCTATGTGCATTTTCCAATATCTCTTTCTTTATCCTGGGTGATGAAGGCACACAAAGTCACGTTCCAAACCAAATCACACCATCATCATCAATATGGAACTCCTGCATCTTCCCTTCCTTTACTGCATTCACCCTCTTTCTCAATCCGTAACATGGATAGAGTAGTGGGTTATTTTCTACTTAGAGCATCAACTACCTTGTTCGCATTTCCAGGATGGTAGTGAATAGAGTAATCATAATCCTTGATTATCTCTAACCATCTCCTTTGATGTATGTTGATCTCCTTTTGTGTGAATATATACTTTAGGCTCTTGTGGTCGGTGTATATGTCACAATTCTCACCATAAAGGTAGTGCCACCAGATTTTCAAGGCAAAAATCACGGCTTCCAGCTCTAGATCATACGTCGGGTAGTTCTGGTCATGGATCTTCAATTGTCGTGAGGTGTAATCTATCACTTTATCATTTTGCATGAGTACGTAACCCAAGCCTTTCTTTGAATAATCACTGTATATCACAAAACTTTCTTCACTTTTCATTTAGTGTGAGTACAGGTGCAGTGATTAGCCTTCTCTTTAGCTCCTTGAAGCTTCCCTTACATTCTTCCATCCAGACATACTTTACCCCTTTCCTTTTTAACTTAGTTAGCGGGCTTGACAATCGTGAGAAGTTTCTCACAAAACGTCGGTAGTACCCAGCTAATCCAAGAAAATTACAGATTTCTGTGACACTAGAGGTCCTGGTCCATTTCTCAATCACCTTTGTTTTTTAGGATCCACAGAAATTCTTTCACTTGTGATCACATGTCCCAATAATGTGACTTTCTTCATCCAAAAGTTACACTTTCTGAACTTGGCGTACAACTTCTCCTTTATCAATGTTGCCAACACAAGTCTTAGATGTTCTTCATGTTCCTCCTTGCTCTTGGAGTAGATGAGAATATCATCGATAAACACTACCAAAAATTTGTTGAGGTAATGTCTAAAGACTCTATTCATCAAATCCATGAAGATTGCAAGGGCATTAGTAAGTCCAAAGGGCATCACCAAAAACTCATAGTGCCCATACCTTGTTCGAAAGGCAGTCTTCTAAATATCTTCCTTCTTCACCTTTACCTGATGATATCCAGAACTAAGATCCACCTTTAAGAAGTATTGAGCTCCTCTTAACTGGTAGAACAAGTCATCAATCCTTGGGAGAGGATACTTTTTCTTTATGGTGATGTTGTTGAGTTCTCGATAATTGATACACAGTTGCATTGTTCCATCCTTCTTGTTCACAAAGAGCACTGGTGCACCCTAAGGTGATGCACTAGGGCGTATGAACCCTTTGTCCAGATGCTCTTGTAGCTACTTCTTTAACTCCTCCAGTTCGATAGGAGTTATCCTATAGGGACACTTTGAGATAGGAGTAGCTCCGGGTATGAGTTCAATTGAGAACTCTACCTCACGATCCGAGGGAATTCTGGGTAACTCTTTGGGAAATACATCATTGTATTCCCTCACGATGTATGTTTCCTCAAGGTTGTCACTTTCCTTCAACTCAACCATTTGGGTGAGGTATGCTTCTTCATAGGGAATCAACGCCCACACCATTCAAGGATTTTTCAAAGGAGATTCATGATATTCCTTGCATTTTTAGAGGAGCATGGGATGGTTTGAAATATGAAAATATATTTCCTTTTCTCGGCAGTTGATATGTTCTCTATATAACGAGAGCCAATCCATTCCCATTATAGCATCGAATTCCACCAAGGGAAGTATTACGAGATTTTCCAAAATAATCTTCCCACATATGCCAATAGGAGAAGAGTCAAACACTTGGGTTGCAATGATTTCACCACTTGGTGTTTTTACAGATATCTCTACTTCAAGGTTTCGGGTCTTCGATTCTATAGTTCTAGCAAACTTGCAAGATATAAAGGAATGCGTAGAAATAGAATCAAATAGTGTTTTTTCTATTCTTGTATGAATAACAATTGTACTTGTCACCACATCATTTCCAGGCTCCACCTCAGAAGTAGTGATAGCATAATCCCTTTATTGTTTCCTTGGAGGTTGTTGTTGATTGCCTCCAATAACCCTCGGCTTAGGGAAATTGTTCGCATAATGCCCAAGCTCATTGCAGTTATAACACTGCACTGCAGGCTGAGTGTTAATCTGAACCTTCCTTTCTTCTTCAACATTAGTGGTATTTTTCATATCCCTTCAGCAGTTCTTGGCTAGATGACCAAACTTTCCACATTTTAAGCAATTCTTGGTTCCCTTGAGACAGTCACCAAGATGCTTCTTCCCACAATTTTTTCAAAGAGGAAAGTGAGTCTTCTTTCCATCATGAGATTTTTTTGATGAACCACCCATGTTGTTCTCTATTTTCTACTTCTTGTCACTAGGCCCATGAGACCACTGAGAGTCTCCAATCTCCATTTCAACCTTGAGGACACAACGGAAAATCTCTTCATAGCTGTCAAAGTATCTAATTGCCAAAACTTTTCGTAGACTTGGCTTTAGTATGATAAAGAATCAATCCACTTTGATTTTGGTGTTCATGACAAAGCCAGAGGCGTACCTTTCAATCCTTGTAAAGTTCACTTCAAACACCCTGATGGACTCATCTTCCTTTTTCTTGAGTCCAAGGAACTCCATTTACATCTTGAGACGGATGGTTCGAGGAAAATATTTTTTGAAAAACATCCTCTTGAATTCCTCCCATTCTATGGAATCAATTTTCTCTTGGGACTTTGTATTCTTGATCAGTGTCCACCACTGATCAGCTTCTCCATCAAAACGATAGAATTCCAGAACAAATTTCTCTTCTTCTGAGCACTAGAGGATAGAGAAAATATTTTCAATGGAGTTAATCCATTGTTCTGTGAGGAGGGGATCGGAAGACCCACTAAACATGGGAGGCCTTTTCCGCATGAAGGATTCTACGGCAACTTTCTCTTTCCTTAGAGGAGGGGGACATTCCACCTGATTCAAGTTATTATTAATAACTCAAGTAAGCTGATCAAGTACTACCATGAAGGTTTGAGCACCCGCTTCCATCACATCAGGCATGTCATTAGGTCAATCATCACATTGCCTATCACATTGGTTGTTGGAACGTGTTCTTCTATTTCTCACCATTAACTAAGAAAAAGAACATATAATTAGAGGTCTTGAATACTTAGCTATTGAGCATAAAAATAAACTTTGAACATAAAAGTATGAACTTATAAAGAATAATTATATCCTGACTTGTGATTCCTTAGGTTTATATCTATGTTATCCTCGATCTATTTCTTAACTTATATTCTTATGGGCTTATTTTTGTCCCTTAATAACAGTTTGTACTAAGCTCGTGAATCTACCGAATCATATCTCTTGGGAGTGTCGTAACTAATAGTGCAGAAAGTCTCATTATCGTGCACCATTTAACGTTCGAGTCTAGCTCAAAGCAGTGTTTTCGAGTTTTTCCCATAGATACATTTGTTCCAGAGCTGCCTTTACCTGATCGTATCCAGATAGGGATGTATTTGCTTGATAAACCACTTACTCTATACTCACCAAAATTTAGGACTGTTTTCTTATACTTATTCTCATCCTTAAGGATCTCACTAAGGTGCTATATTCCTAATCTCCAAAAATAACTAGACCATCCTCTGATACCAACTATAGCGACCATTGCCTTTTACATAAAATATTTCATGATTTTAAGCATAATTAATCATCATAGTACAAGCCAAGGATCTTTAAGTCTAGTGTCATGGAAGACTAGGTACATATAACATAAAACATGGGGCTAAAAAAAATTCTTTATTAAATCTCCATAAAGAGATTCTAACTTCCTTTGAGCCCTTACATCTGCATAGGGTACCCTGGGGGACACATGAACAAATGGATGAGCTAAAAATCCCAGTAAGGGAATGAACATAAGGATACATCTCAAGCACATGAGTTAGGAGGCATGACATAATGATATCCAAATCATGAAACTTATAAAATCATTTCATATAAGCATGGGATCATATAAACATGGAATCATATAAACATGGAATCATATAAATGTGGAAAAATCATAAATCATATCTTTAGTACGGGTCAAGTCTAACCACCAATCTCGTTTCCCATTTTAGTACGGGTCAAGGCTAACCACCAATCCCGTTTCACATCGCATCTCATGAGAATTAACCTTACCTGATGCATTGGACCACTATCTAGGCACACCCATCTCAACATTTTCATGAATATTCTTGCCACATAAATATTTTTACCACATATACAATCATACATAATCAACCATACACAAACATAAGGGTACCCATGGAAAGAATTGGGTACCACAATCATGACATAAATCATAACCAATGGGCGTATCATGAAAGTGTCCATGTAAGAAAAGAATTAGAAAATACATGGACGTTCATAGGGTAAAATAGGCATATAACATGGTAAGTGGTGTCATACATAAGTTACAACATATGCGAAATGTATTTTAGAAACATTAGAATTAAAACATTTTTGTGCGGTTTTAAGGAAAATACTATAGAGCTTTTAAAATAGTAAAGAAGACATTATTTTATATAAAACCAGAATTGAACCAAGAAGGTTTTAATAATAAAAATACATAATTTTCAAAGATAATGGTGTCTTAAAACAGAAGATAGAGTGCACTTAAAATTGGGTAAAAGTTCGGGAAGTTCCTTTAAAACGAGTGTGCTTATTGGGAAGTATTGAAGAGAGATTCACTTAAAAGAATGTATGACCCCGAAAGAGAATGAGAGATGGATCTTGGAACATGAGTTTGGAGCATATAAACAGAATTTTTAAGTTCTACATCAAATAAAATACAACAAAATTTTGGTAAAAAGAAAGATAGAGCAACCCGAAGGAATAAAGGAAGTTCGGGTAGAATCCATTATAGTTTATCGGCATGGTATCGGGTGTAACTAATAGGGATTTATAAGAGATATAAGGGGTTTATAATCACCTATAAAACATTAGGGAAGTATTGGGAGTGTGTATAAACTTACCCCATCACTTGGTATTACACAAAAGGGCATATCATAGAGAACAATCTTGATTAAGAGTAAAAATGAGAGGATCCCTTACCTTAAATCCGTTGGTGTTCTCCACTTGTTATTAACGACCTGAATAAACAAATTAGGATTATTAATTAATAATTCCAAAAACTCTTATATAATCAATTTATTTATTATAACCCTTTTTAGTTCATTCAAATCCTTTTTTATTAGTTACAAGGTTCAATTTCATTGTTTGGGCTCGTTTGTTTACTTGGCTTTAAAAGATCGATTCATTTATATTCAAGTTTGGATTATATGAAAGATAAAAGTGGTTTTCCAGAATTGAAGTTATATTATTTATTTCATATCCAGGAGGTTAAATTGTTTTACTTTTAATTAGTTTACTTATATTGATGTCGAATTATTATATATATAACCATAGTGATAACTGTTTTTGTTAATCGGTGGATTTGATTACAAATAATGTGTTTTGCTTTATAACTTAATTCCATTTGTACCAAATGATTACAGAACCAAAAATAGGATATATTACATAATAATCTGGTTCAACCATAACACAAATAGTTTCATGACCATAATTAAAGATAATAACAGAAATTGATAAATTGTTTCCCTTGAATGTTCTAAATTAGCACATCTCAAACGGTGCTTTCATTTCTTTCAAATAAAAGGGTGGGGAAAAGAGAGAAGATAATGAAATATAACACTAGCATGAAGATATTCCAGTACATTTATGTTACTATATTTTTCATACTATTATGGTGAAGAGAGGAGAGGAAAGAAATAAAAAATAAAAGAACTTAAAATAAAAGAAGAAATTGGGAAGAGGGATTTACCTCTTGAGACTTCCTCCTTTGATAACCTCTTAAGGGGAGAGGTCATGGTATTTTGAGGAGGCTGAGGGATTTTGGAAATGGGGGATGACCTTGGGGATATATTTGGGTAGAATAATGTCAAGGCACAACGATTGAGAGGATTGGAGAGAAGAGGGAGTGAAGGGGGATTTTATAGTGGAGGAGAGGAAGGATTTCATAATATTATAATCATTAATTTATTATTTCCTCCCAAGGCAAGGAATAGTAAGTATTACATGACCAAGAATAGTTATTTTTATCATGTGATCCTGAACCAAGTGGGCATACATCAGCAGAACATCATCGATGACTCAATTAATCCGTTATTTAGCATTTATTGTGAATAATCAGATTCTACTATTCATCAAAAATTCAAGTATTTCAGAAAAATCCCAAAAATTTACCCTAACCATTTTTCGACATGTAGAATCCAAAAATGAAGTGAATTTTTCAAGAATAATTTTCTAAATATGATTAATTTAATATTTAATTAAAATCATGGTTTATTACTAAAAATAGTTTTAAAACATTCATTTACTTACTCTAAAATAAAGGTACATCATACTTTCACTTGAATATTATTTTTATAATATCATAGGTAAGGTTACTATTAATTAGGGTATATCACTATTCATAAGGGTGTGTTACTATTCATAAGGGTAGGTTACTATTCACCAAAAAATATTTTTGTTTTATTAGACTCCAAAAATCATCTTGAATACAACTGAGTATGTCAGATTTTCCAAATTGCAAACACAAAAGTGACAAACTTATGTTTAAAGTTCACTTATCACTTAGTAGTTCATTATGTTTTGTTTTCATGTGATTTTATGACATACTTATAAGAAGGGAATTTCCATTGAAAAACTTTGGTTCGTTACAGTCCCGCTTCGGTAAACAGAGAGAAAAGCCACCGACTAGCCACATCGACAGGGCTGAGTCTGAAAGAAGTCATCGGGTAACCCACTGCCCAGCCCCGCTGGAGGGTAAACCACAAGAGGTCGTCAGGTAACCCATTGCCCATCCCCCGCTGGAGGGTAAACCACAAGGGATCGTCAGGTAACCCACTGCCCAGCCCTGTTGGAGGGTAAACCACAATGGGTCATCACGTAACCCACTACCCAGCCCCGCTGAAGGGTAAAACTCAAGAGGTCATCGGGCAACCCACTTCCCAGCCCCGCTAGAGGGTAAACCACAAAAGGTCGTCAGGTAATCCAATACCCAACCTCGACCCCGAAACACGTCACCTGCAAAGGGCAGGTCCTCATCTCCCAGCAAACCGGCCTTTGGCCGGTCTTTCTCGTCGCACCAGCAGGACCCGCAAAATTCAGGTCCTTGCTTTCTCCACACACCCTAGGTCAAGCCTCGGGCTTCCCTCAGCCGAGCGCGAGAGGCCGGCGCCCTCGGACTCCGGAAGTTCACCGTCGGTCCAGCTCTGGTCGCATCCCGTACCGCTCCACTTGGACCTGCCAACGCCTCTGAATGCCGAGCTCCGCAGCCGCCTCGGCTCGGCTCCTCCGTCGGCTTCCCCTTCGACTGCGACGGCCCGCTGAACGTCGGCACCTCCTGCAGCGGCCCGCCGCAACGCCAGTCGCCCGTGCTGCGGCCACCTGGGCTCCCTGCTCCGCCTTTGAACGGCCTGTTGCACCGGCTCCGAGCTCTGCCAGCCTCGGTCTCACTTTCCTCCACACGCCGCGCGACTCTGGTCGACGATGTCTTCCGCACTAGTGCCCTGTAGTCGAACCATGCCGGCAGCGCCCCGCTCCGGCCTCCTCTGCACCGGATCGCATCCCCAGTCCCGCTCGACAGCGCTTCCCTACGCTGCGCGACGCCTCCGCCTTGGCCACCGGCCCCTCTGTCGCGCCTCCTGGTCGGTCTACCGCGCTCCCCCGCCACCAGCGACTGAACTCCGATGGTCCCTTCGATGGATCACCGTGACTCGATCAAACACTTGATTCCATATCTCAGGACTTTTTTGAGATCCCTGCGATGAGACCTTTGCAGTGCCTACCTCTAATCGATGATTCGACAATCGGTTGACGCATCTGAAAATTATAGCGGGTGTTCGTGAAGAACGAAACCAAGAATGGGGTTCCAAACATAGATCGGTGGTCGTGTTCGTGCATCCATCTATGATGATAATTAAAATGATGAAACAAATATAAAACGAAGGATATTTAATTTAAAAACTTGAATTGGAACTTAAAAGTAGAAGAAATCCTACTTCGTTTTTGATGCATGTCGTAGGCGATACGTCCATGAGGCCCCTGCCTTGATTCGCCAAAGTTTTGAAGAAGACTACACCTTAATCCGATGAAGAACGATAAAGAACACTGAAGAAAGGATGAGAGAGGGAGAGAGAGAGAGAGAGAGAAGGGGAAATTCCCCCCCCCCCTAATTCCAACACTTGGAATTTATAACTCTCGGAAACTCCGCCGATGGGTGCAGATTCTGAAACCTCCGCACCCGCTCATTTTATATCACGCCTATGAAAAACACCTCATTTATAACTCAAAGGAATTCTTGGATTTCCATTCTGAGACTCCGTTTGGAAGTTATTTGAAAGGGACTTCAGTGTTAAAAAAAATCAATAAGTCATTATTTCAAAATGAAGGTTTTTCCCCTGGGTGACATCTATCATAGTAGGCCCATGCCCGAACCATTTACACCCCGCCTAGGGTAAACGGAATGCTCCATACACAACTGTGCCCTAGTATTTCTGATCCAAGCTACCATTTAGGAGGGAACCCATCCCCACCACGTGCGTAGAATAAAAATAGTTAACATTTTTATAAAATTTATTCCAGGCACACCGGGCCTCGGAATCGCACACTGTCTCCATTCCTTGCTCTCGAATTATATGTAGAAATATTCCAAAGTCTTACAAGGTAAAAACTGGGTCTCTACATCATTATCTCCTTCAATATTTTCGTCCCTGAAAAGAAAAACTAGGAAAAACAACTCAGGATACATAGCTCACACCTAGCTCTCCCACTCCCAAGAAAACTTGCACAACACAATGCTAGTACAACACGGGAACCAAAGGGATGGTTCATACTTATAAGGTATTCTACTTTTGATGACATGTGTAGGAACACGAACGCACCTCATCAACCACAACACGTGGAAGATTTTGCGCACCCACTCCCACTATTGAGAGGGCAGGTCAAGATCGTAGGCAACCTCTCAACCGCTTTCACGATTCCTAAACGGCCCAAAGAATCTTTGGGGTTTTTTCGGGCCGCACCTCTACTTTCCACGTCGTGACCGAAATCACGGTTTGTTCCTGGAACATGCTCTCGTGATTCCCTCCTTCAGAATACCCATCTGGTGAAACACCCAAGGATATCTGGTCACACAAGTTTTCACAGTTGGCACATCACAACCAAGACACTCTGGGTGAGGACGCACCTGAGACACTGGTGGTCTAAGCAAACCACAAAGCGTTCTCCCAGAAGATAGCATCTTCACATTCTCAGCACAAGGACCACCACAACCAACACCACTTAGTGAATCGCGTAGTTCTGTTTATGGGGTATCCATCACCTCGACCTGTACTTGATAATGGTATCAAGATTGACGTTGATCACGCAAGGTACCAACGAACAGGGCAGGTTAGCAAACTCATCAAAACGCTAGAGTCTAGACACGGAAAGCACGTGGCATACCCCACATGTATTTTCCCCTCTCGGAAGGAGAGTAATCCCCAAAACAGGCACTCTTCCAAACCCACTAGTGGCACCTTAAGGGAAGGGAGGTCAAGCAGAAAAGCCCCATTGGCAAATCTAGAACCTGCTCTGACACTCCACCTCACAACCCCGCCATGAATGCACATTTCAGAGGGATTCATCCACTGCACCTCAATACTATCCACTTTGGGTGGTACTGACTCTCCCTCATGGTTTTGATCGCATAAAAAAAATGTGTCTCGATGGGGGAAGAACCCCTCTTTCCCGTGCATTCAAAGCTACATCAGACAACACCAACACAGGGTTACACCGACGCCCTGTGTCACCCTCGATAACCACTCGAACATGGAGTTAAGAGAAAATAGTACCTCACGCAGCATCTAACAAGTTCTAATGAGAAAATTAGATAAGACATAGAGTGTACCTCTTATCATATCTTTTTCTACAGGATTGTAGACATCCATAGCACACAACCGCCCGCGGCCCCATCCGTCAGCTCCCTGAGCCTGGCATGGACCGCATAGTGGTCGTGGAAGGACCTCGAAATGTCATCTGCCAACCACAGTTATTCCCACCAACACCTCCTCCCTGGGGACCACCCTATCCTCACCTGGGAGTTCTCTGATCACGACACTGCCTCTATCGTGGTGGTGCATCTGCCAACTATCTGAAAAACTCAGCACATTTGGTCGAGTTGTCTCACGCCACGTGACCTCGCATATCACAAACATAGCACTATTCCTCCTTGGGCTATCTCTGTGATCTACACTGTCCCCGACCAGGTGCCTGAGTCTCATCAAAGGGAGACATCTAGCACTGAAGCCCTGCCAATCGACATCCCTCTAACAGAAATTTCTCTTTCACCAGTGCCTACTCCAGCACCCCGAGATGGGTCAGGATGCACAATGTAACACTCCAACCACTCTAGGCTGGAGCTGGTGCATTACTTGTGATATTGGCATGGTTATAAGTAATGAAAATCACTAATGAATGATCATTTTAGTAGTCTAGAAGAAACTAGATACATAGATGTTACTCAAATTGCATTGGAAAAGGTTACAAAATACAATACATAACAAAAACTAAAAACGGAATCCCCAGGAACTTAATAAAAGATATTCTCTTCATCACCTGTTGAAGGTAGATAATGAAAGGGGTGAGCTCAAACGCTTAGTAAGGGTTACAAATAGTGGAATCATGAGTACAATAATAAGTGAATCACAAATAATTTGACATAATCAATATGTCATAGTTAATAAATGAATAACTAATGCCATTAATAACTAAAAATGAAACTGTATCCATAGATTTTTTCATAGAGAAAATCTCATGGATAATAATAATAACTAATACTGAATAAAGAGAATGATTATTAATTGGATTTCATTTATCTAGCACATGAAACCATAATACCATAAAACGGTTTAGTTCTGTGGGTAGAAACCCGTCTGATTTTTGGAAACAAACTCAAAGGGTTTGTCGCCAAACTGTTTTGTCTCATGAGACTTACCAATGCATCGAGGGGATATAGTTTGCCCCAAACGCCACTGAATGTCCAATAATTCTTTATACATTGATTCAATACAAGATCAATATGCCTTTTAAATATTCTTATAGATAATACGGATTCATCGACAACTCCATAGTCAAAATAACTCTCCAAATATAAACCGTATGTAAAATAGTATACGATTTAGACAATAAACATATACATGATATGAGATTTTGGATATTTAATAGAAATATAATTTCAAATGGAAAGTGAACTCAAATGGTCAGTAGGTACACCACATAGGGATTATTAGGTGCACATTACAAAGTTAGTCGCAACAAAATGGTAGTTGAGACAAAGTCCTTTACCAAAATGTAATCGGTCGAATCACATGACCAGAACTTAATGAACATCAAATGAATAATTGAATAACATGAATATAAAAATAATCATGTTATTATATATCAAATGGAATTACACATATACCACATACATGAAATAAGTGGTGAACAATGGAAATCTCACAGAAATGAAAGTGAGATGAGAAACCCCTTACCTCAACTCCAAACGTGTTCTGCTCTTGTACTTAAGCTCCTATAATATTAAATTGTACTTGTTAATAAATTATTTCAGAACCTATTAGACATGTATTTATTTTACCATAATTCTGGTTAGTTCATTTATGTCTTTATTCATAAGTTATTGTATTGAATTTCGTCGTTCTGGAGTGTTCGTTTCCTTTATTTTCATATTCAGTTCACTTGTTTTTAAGTAATGAAGTTTATGTGGAATGGTTATAAATATCCAGGATTGGAATTATATATTATTAATGAACATAGATAATTGATACTGGTCATTTATATCATTTGTTTACATGGAATGAGGATGAATCATTAGATGACCACCACTTCGATTATTTGGCGGTATTTGGAATATTATGAACTAGTTTTGTCATATAACTTAATTATATGTACATATTATGGTTTTTGAATATTAATTAGGTTATAAAATATATATTATAGTCTGGTTCAACCATTAATATGGTTTCATGACTAGTAATTAAGAAGAAATTGAAGAACGAAACTTCGTCATCCACGAAGGTTATAAATCGGAATCTCATGGACGTCGATTTCGTTTATAAAATAAAAGGGAGGGAGTAAGAATATTTATGGTGGTTCTTCCATTCACATGATATAAATAAAGTATATAGATGTTATTGTAGTTATAATGATCATTTGTACATAGGAGGTTAGGAGAGGATAGCAAAAGAAGATAAATTGAAATGAAACCAAATGAAAAAGAAGGGTGTTTTACCTCTTGAAATAACCTCCTTGAGAAACTCCTTAAGGGAAGGGGTTTTGGTCTTTTGGGAAGACCAGAAGTTTCTTGTACGTGGGGAGAGAATAGGGAAGGGTAATTGGGTAGAAATTTTAGGAGCTTCAAGGCTTAAAGGAGTGAATATAATAGGTAGTGGTGGGGGGTTTTATAGTAGAGGAGAGGGGTAATTTTTGAATATTTAATTCATTATTTTATTATTTCCATCAAGACAACCAATAGTGTTGTTTCATGTGACCCCTAATAGTAATACATTCATGTGAGTTCGAAACAAGTGGCCTTGAATCACTTGTGATGTCATGAATAGTGTATTTAACTGATAAATTGAATATACGGTATTTTACCGTATTTCACTATTCATCAAAAATTCAAGAATTTCAGAAAAATCCCAAAAATTCCCCCTACCATTTTTTGACATGTAGAATTCAGAAGTGAAATATATTTTTTAAAAATAATTTTCTAAATATTTCTAATTTAATTTTTAAATAAGGTCATTGTTAATTCGAAAAAATAACAATCTTGAAGTGCAGTTAGTTTTATGTGACATTGAAAAATTAATTAAGATACCATTATCATATTGCCTTAAGAAAATAAAATAATAATATTATTTACTATTCAAGGGCATATCACTATTCATATTAATATTCAAATTACTATTCATAAGGGTGTGGTACTATTCACCAAAAAACAAGTTTGTTCTATCAGACTCCAAATGACTTACCGAACACAACTCTAGATGACCATTTTTTGAAATTCAAAACATAGAAGAGGCAAAGTTGTGTTTATAAAATTGCATTCTATATTTATTTTCAAAATCTTGGGGTGTTACTTTCTCCCCTCCTTACAAAAATTTCATCCTCGAAATTCACAGAATATTACCTAAAAAGATTTGGGTATGTCTTTAACATAAGCTCCTCAGGCTCCCATGTTGCTTCCTCAATCTTATGGTTCCTCCATAGAACCTTTACCAGTCGAGTCGTCTGATTTATCAATACTTATTCTCTAGTATCAAGAATCTTGATAGGATCTTCACAGTAAGATAGATCAGGCTCAAGTTCCACTTCTTCATATGTGAGTACATGTGTTGGATCTGGCATGTACTTTCTTAACATTGACACGTGGAACACATTGTGAACCTTGGAGAGACTTGGCGGCATTGCCAAATGGTAAGATACGGCTCCAATTTGGTCCAGAATTTCAAATGGTCCAATGTACCTGGGACTTAATTTTTCTTTCTTACCGAATCATATAATACCCTTCCATGGAGATACCTTTAAGAAAATGTGTTCACCTTCTTGAAACTCCAAATCCTTCCTTCAGTTATCTGCATGGCTCTTTTGCCTACTTTGAGCTATTTTGATATGGTTCTGGATAATCTTCACCTTTTTCATTGTTTCTTCAATAGGTTCTGGGCCCACGAGCTTTCTTTCACCAACATCATCCCAGCAAGTTGGTGTACGACATCTCCTCTCATGTAATGCTCCATAGGGTGTCATCTGTATACTTGAATGGAAGCTATTGTTGTAGAAAAATTCTATGATAGGTAAATACTGATCCCACATGGCTTGAAAATCAAGTGAACAAGACCTCAACATGTCTTCCAATGTTTGAATAGTCCGTTCTGATTGTCCATCAGTTTGTGGGTTGTAGTCAGTTCTCAAGCGAAGATCAGTATCTAGGGCCTTCTGAAGATTTATCCAGAATCTTTATGTAAAACGTGGATCATGATCAGAAAAAATCAATAGGGGTACTCCATGAAATCTCACAACTTCATTAATATATAGTCTTTCTAGACGTTCAAGTGGTAGATCTTCTCTTATAGCAAGAAAATGTGTTGAATTGGTAAGACGATCAACAATGACCCATATTGCATTGTTCCTTCTAGGAGTCTTTGGTAGTCCCATGACAAAGTCCATCGTGATGTTATCCCATTTCCACTCAGGTATGGGAAGAGGTTTCAATACTCCTCCAGGTTGTTGCCTTCCAGCTTTCACTTGTTGACAAACCACACATCTTGACACAAAATCAGCAATCTCCCTCTTCATGTTGTCCCATCAAAAATGTTCCTTCAAATATTTATACATCTTAGTGCTACCAGGGTGTATAGAGAAATTTGAACTATGGGCATCATCCAACAATTTCCTTTTTAGATCAGGTACATTGGGAATACAAATTCTCTTCCCAAATTTTAAAATTCCATCTTCATATGCGAAGTCACTCAATCTCCCATCATTCACAGCTTTAATCTTCTTTTGAAACTCCTCATCATCAGCTTGAGAACTTTTTATCCTTTATAGTAAAGATGGTTTGGAAACCATTTGAGAAAGCATTGATGTTTCACCTTTCATGGTTATTCCCATATCCATCTTTACTAGATCCATGAAAATAGAATCCCTTTCAACTATCATCTTGTTCAAAACTCCATGATCCTTTCTGCTCAAATCATCTTCCACCTTATTTTCCTTCCCTGGGTGGTAGTGTATCATGCAATCATAATCCTTGAGTAGTTCAAGTAATCTCCTTTGCCTCATGTTGAGTTTTTTCTGTGAGAAAATATACTTCAAACTCTTGTGATCAGTATAAATTTCACATTTTTCAAAATAGAGATAATGTCTCAATATCTTAAAAGAAAAGATTATAGTAGCTAACTCTAGATCATTAGTAGGATAGTTTCTCTCATGAACTTTTAGATGTCATGATGTATAAGCAATAACCCTATCATTTTGCATAAGGACACAACCAAGTCCTTTCTTTGAAGCATCACTATAAATAACAAACCCTTCATTCCCCGGTGGTAGAGTCAATAGAGGAGAATTGAATAATATTTTCTTCAGTTCTTCGAAACATTATTCACAATATTTTGTCCAAACAAATTTAACCCCTTTACGTGTGAGCTTCGTTAGCGGGTTAGCCAGTCGGGAAAAATTCTGCAAGAAACGCCGATAATAACTTGCTAAGCCAATAAAACTGCGTACCTCAGTTATATTTTTTGGAGTGGGAAAATCTTGGATTTCCTTTGTCTTCGTAGGATCAACTAGGATTCCATCCTTAGAGACAATATGGCCCAGAAAAGAAACTGATTGAATCAAGAATTCGCACTTTCTAAACTTCCCATTTAATTCATTTCTTCTAAGAGTTCCCAGAATAACTCGCAAATGAATCTCATGGTCTTCATAGATTTTTTAGTATATGAGGATGTCATCGATGAATATAACAACAATGTTATCAAGATATTCCTTGAAAACTCTATTCATTAAATACATGAAAACAGATGATGCATTTTTCAGTCCAAAAGGCATCACTATAAACTTGTAATGCCCATACCTGGTTCGAAATACTATCTTCAGAATATCTTCCTTCCTCACACTTAGTTAATGATATCCGAATCAAAGGTCAGTCTTTGAAAAGTATTGAGATCCATGAATTTGGTCAAATAAATCATCAATCCAGGGTATCAGATACTTGTTCTTTATTGTAATAGCATTGATTTCTTTGTAATCAATGCATAGCCTCATGGATCCATCTTTCTTCTTTACAAACAAGACCGGGGATCCCCATGGAGAAACACTAGGTCAAATAAATCCTTTTTCACTCAACTCTTATAGTTGTTTATTCAGCTCCACTAACTCCACAGTGGCCATTCTATATAGGGTATTCAATATAGGTCTTTCACTAGGAATTAAGTCAATATAAAACTCAATTTCCCACTTAGAAGGATGTCCAGTTAAATCCTATTAAAACACATCAATGTATTCTTTCACTATATACACATATTTAATTTGAATATTTATTTCCTCACCCATAGATATTGGTTTCTCTTCCTCTCTAATAATTGCATTCAATAGAGCTACTGGGGGTGGGTTTAGATAAGAATCAGATGGCGAAGTTTCTGCCCTAAAGACAAGGTATTCTACACCATTTTCAAAAATTGTAACTTCCTTTTTCTTAAAATAAATCCTCTCATCATAATTTGATAACCAATCCATACTGAGAATTATATCAAATTCAGTCATGGGTATGATGATAAGGCTAGAAACTAAAGAACATTTTGGTGTTTGGTGGGGGACTAGTCGATATGCCTTTGTTGCAATGATACATCCCATGAGAGTTTTGACTATCAACTCCTTCCTTAAATAAAATTGGACATATCTAATTTTCTTGGAAAATTGAGAGGATATAAATGAATGTGATGATCCAGAATCAAATAAAGTGTTGGATAAGTTTTAGGAAACAATTAAAGTACCTGCCACCACGTCACTAAGAACTTCAACCTTCGTGGTTGTAATCACATAGGCTCTCCCTTGATCTCTTGGTTTTTTTTAGGCATGTTTCCTTGGCACTTAGGACACTCATTTTCATAGTGTCCCATCTCTCTACAATTGTAGCATTTAACATCATTGAATTTTTTCTTCCCCTTGCATTCATCAGATCGATGACCCTTTTCTTTGCAGTTATAGCATACTCCCTTGCATTTCAAGCATTTCCCGGGATGATTCTTTCCACAGTTCTCGCATAATGGGAAACTATTAGTTCCCTTGATCTTCTTTGGTGCTTCTCATTTTCCTTTGTTATCAGAATGTCGCTTCTTATCTTAGTTTCCTTTGAAAAAATTTGATCTGGAAAATTTTTTCTCTGTTTTGACGGTACTTGATAAAATTTCATCATATGATGAAAATGATTGAGAATCCAGCTCCCTTCAAAGACTTGGCTTAATACCTTCAAAGAAATGATCAATCTTTTCCACTGAGTCATGAATGTAATCCACAACATACCTGGATAGCCTTGTGAAGGTAGCCTCATACTCTGCCACACTATCTTCCTCCCTTTGTTTCAAGCCAAGGAATTTCCTCTTCATTTCATTTCACTTCTCATGAGGGAAATATTTTTTGTAGAATAATTCCTTAAAAGTCCTCCATTCCATATCCTCTATCTCTTCTTCCTCCGTGGTATTTTTAATCAAGGACCACCATTGATCAGTGTCGCCCTTGAGACAATATACTGTTAGTACTACCTATTCATTTTCATTGCATCTTAACACCATGAATATCTTTTCAAGGGACTTGATCCATTGCTCAGTAACCACTGGATTAGTAGTCCCACTAAAATATGGGGGCTTCTGCTGCATGAAACGATCAAACACAGGTTTTGAATGGTTATTTGTTACAACTTGAGTAAGTTGTCCCAATATGGTTAGGATCTAATCTGCTCCAACGTTGACGGTGTTGACTTGCTCAGTAGGGAGGTCCCTACCTTTCCCATGAGTATTGATTCATCTTCTTCCATTAGACGCCATTTCTAAATAATGGGATACACTAGATTAGTTTAGGAATCTCAAATAGAAAATCACTCAACATAGATTGAAATTTTATGTATAAACATGGTTCCTCTAAGGAAAAATTTACATTAACTCCTTCATAATGGCTTGTAAAGAAAACATGAATTATCCTAAGTATATCCCCTAGGAGTTTCATAACCAAGAGTGCATCAAAGACCGTTTTCATGCACCATTTCCTATTTGAGTCTAGCTCAAAGCGGTGTTTTAGGGTTTTACCCTTAGATACATCTGTACGAGAGCCGCCTCTACCTGCTCATATCCAGACAGGGATGTATTGCTTAAAATATCCACATAATCTATTCCTTACCAAAATACCAGGATGTTCTTGTAAGTTAATCCTCGGATACTACCTTAGGGCTTTGTTCCATACTATACATTTACTACTCTAGTTTCCAAGTTTTCTACTAAACTTCCTCTGATACCAACTGTAACACCCCGACCCCTCTAGGCTGGAGTCAGTGCATTACTTGTGATATTGGCATGGTTATAAGGAAATAAAATCCTGAAGTAACGATCATTTTAGTAGTCTTGAAGAAACTAGATACATATATGTAACTCAAATTACATTGGAAAAGGTTACAAAATACAATACATAACAAAAACTAAAAACGGCATCCCCAGGAACTTAATAAAAGATCTTCTCTTTATCACCTGTCGAAGGTAGACAATGAAATGGGTGAGCTCAAAAGCTCAGTAAGGATTACAAATAGTAGAATCATGATTACAATAATAATTGAATCACAAATAATTTGACATAATCAATATGGCATAGTGAATAAATTAATAACTAAAGCCATTAATAACTAAAAATGAAACTGCATCCATAGATTTTGTCATAGAGAAAATCTCATGTATAATAATAATAACTGATAATGAATAAAGAGAATTCTTATTAATTGGACATCATATATCTAGAACATGAAACCATAATACCGTAAAAACGGTTTAGTTCTGTGGGTAGAAACCCCTCTGATTTTTGGAAACAAACTTGAAGGGTTTGTCGCCAAACTGTTTTGTCTCATGAGACCTACCGATGCATCGAGGGGCTATAGCAAGCCCCACCCACCGCTTCATGTCCAAGAATTCTTTATACATTGATTCAATACAATATCAATATTCCTTTTAAATATCTGTATAGATAATACGGATTCATCGATAATTCCATAGTCAAAATAACTTTCCAAATATAAACCGTATGTAAAATGGTATACTGTTTAGACAATAAACATGTCCATGATATGAGATTATGGATATTTAATAGAAATATAATTTAAAATGGAAATTGAACTCAAAATGGGTAGTAGGTACACCAAATAGGGATTATTAGGTTCACATTACAAAGTTTCTCACGACAAAATCATATTTGAGACAAAGTCCTTTACCAAAATGTAATCGGTCGAATCACATGACCAGAACTTAATGAACATAAAATGAATCATTGAATAACATGAATATAAAAATAATCATGTTATTATATATCAAATGGAAGTACACATATACCACATACATGAAATAAGTGGTGAACAATGAAAATCTCACAGAAATGAAAGTGAGATGAGAAACCCCTTACCTTAACTCCAAACGTGTTCCGCTCTTGTACTTATGCTCTTGGAATATGAAATTGTACTTGTTAATAAATTATTTCAGAACCTATTTGAAATGTATTTATTTTACCATAATTCTGATTAGTTCATTTATGTCTTTATTGATAAGTTATTGTATTGAATTTCGTCGTTCTGGAGTGTTCGTTTCCTTTATTTTCATATTCAGTTCACTTGTTTTTAAGTAATGAAGTTTATGTGGAATGGTTATAAATCTCCAGGATTGGAATTATATATTATTAATTAACATAGAGAATTTATAATGTTTATTTATATCATTTGGTTACATGGAATGAGGATGAATCATTAGATGACCACCACTTTGATTATTTGGCGGTATTTGGAATATTATGAACTAGTTTTGTCATATAACTTAATTATATGTATATATTATGGTTCCTGAATATTAATTAGGTTATAACATATATATTATAGTCTGGTTAAACTATGTATATGGTTTCATGACCATTAATTAAGAATAAATTGAAGAACGAAACTTCGTCATCCATGAAGGTTATAAATCTGAATCTCATGGATGTCGATTTCGTTTATAAAATAAAAGGAAGGGAGTAAGAATATTTATGGTGGTTCTTCCATTCACATGATATAAATCCATTATATAGATGTTATTGGAGTTATCATGATCATTTTGAAAGAGGAGGTGAGGATAGGATAGCAAAAGAAGATAAATTGAAATGAAACCAAATGAAAAAGAAGGGTGCTTTACCTCTTGAAATAACTTCCTTGAGAAACTCCTTAAGGGAAGGGGTTTTGGTCTTTTGGGAAGACCAGAAGCTTCATGGACGTGAGGAGAGACTAGGTAATGGTAATTGGGAAGAACTTTGAGGAGCTTCAAGGCTTAGAGGAGTGAAGAGAAGAGGTAGTGGTGGGGGGTTTTATAGTGGAGGAGAGGGGTAATTTTTTAATATTTAATTCATTATTTTATTATTTCCATCAAGACAACCAATAGTGTTGTTTCATGTGACCCCTAATAGTAATAAGTTCGTTTGAGTTCGAACCAAGTGGAATTTCATCACTTGTGATGTCATGAATAGTGTATTTAACTGATAAATTGAATATACAGTATTTTACCGTATTTCACTATTCATCAAAAATTCAAGAATTTCAAAAAAATCCCAAAAATTAACCCCTATCATTTTTCGACGTATAGAATTCAAAAGTGAAATCCATTTTTAAAAAATAATTTTCTAAATATTATTAATTTAATTTTTAAATAATGTCATAGTTAATTCGAAAAAATAACAATCTTAAAGTGCAGTTAGTTTTATGTGACATTGAAAAATTAATTAAGATCCCATTATCATATTTTCTTAAGAAAATAAAATAATATTATTATTTACTATTCAGGGTTATATTACTATTCATATTACTATTCATATTACTATTCTATAAGGGTATGTTACTATTCACCAAAAATCAAGTTTGTTCTATCAGACTCCAAATGACTTACCGAACACAACTCTAGATAACCATTTTTCGAAATTCAAAACATAGAAGAGGAAAAGTTGTGTTTATAAAATTTCATTCTATATTTATTTTCAAAACCGTGGGGTGTTACACACAAGGGCACTATGTTGGCATGAATCTCCTCTACAGAGACCTCACTCAAACTTCTGTGCTCGGAAGTTGTCGTCATGGACCACATCTGAAGAGTACCGAGTAAGGTCTGCGAACCCAGTCGTGTACTCAGCCACTACCATCACTCCCCGCTGAAGCCCCAAAAGATCCTGAAACTGTATAAATCGTAAGTATGAGGGGTATTACTCCTCACTAAATAGCTGCTAGAAGTCATCCCATGAGAGTACCGACTCATCGTGTATTTGAATAACCCTGGCTCTACTAACACAAAACTACTTGGTTAAAAGACTGGCTGTCAAAGCCACCATCAACCTGTCAGTGTCCAAACAAGACTGAAGAGGCGAACCACCGACTCAATCCAACCCTTCACTGTCTGATGGTATGGCTCACCATGGAACCTCAGCGGTCTCTGATGCTAGAACTCACGTAGTGCACCTAGCCTGTGCTCGTCATCAGCCCTTGCTGCCGGTACTATCTGCTACTCCACAGGTGGAGGTGCTACTTCCTGTCCTCCTGGAGAAAGGGTAATCGTATGATGGATCTTGAACTGAGGCCTCATCACTCATAGAGTCATCACCATGAACCGGAGCTAGTATCCTGGCTGACTGTCATTGCGGAGACATCATGAATCTGATCAAGAAGTATCGCGGTCAAATGAGAATATATATTCAACGACGATGGGGAGTTGACTCATTAAGGACAGTCACTCAATCCTATATGATGCATGAAACAAATTCCCTGCAACAAGTGTCCCAGTGTGCCGAGTCGACAAGCGGGTTATCAGGGTCCTGGTGAATGGATACGTCGACCACCGCACCATCACTGGACTCTCTGGCCTGAGAGCTACTCTTGAGACACGTTGACACTATTTCCCCAAAACTCAACCAATTCCTTTTTAGCGACGTCCGAACAATGCCCCAAGGAATGAACCACCTCTGATACCACTTTGTCACGACCCGGCCCGTACCAGAGCTCGAGTCACAACTGCCCCAAGCCCACCTCCATAGACCAAGGGCTGGTGACTAGCGTGGAAAGCACAACAAACTAGGGGAGGCCTTTCCCTAAGAAACTGTACACACACACGCAGCCAAATCAATTCAAAAGAGACGAGAAAGGAAAGAAAGATACAACACTGCTACAAAAGGGAAACCAACATACATGAATCAACCTCTAACCAGTACAAGTAAAGTGTTGAAAAGTACTAACAAGTAAACTGAACAGTAAAAGGGCAAAAACACGCGCCCAACTAGAAATGTGCCACAACTCGGCAACAGGTAAAACAAAAGTAAACCGCTGGTGAGTCCCACACCCAGAAATCCTCTAACGACCACTGAATGCAGCCCAAGCTCCTATGTCCTCTACACTCCTCCATAGTCTCGATCGACCTGTCCGTCATCTACAAGGGCACACCAAGTGCGGGAAAAGCCCAATAAGGGGTGAGTATAAAGATACTCAGTAGGATGACCCAAAATCTTGAGGGAGCAATAAAGGAGGTACTAAACTAGTGAGCAGTAGACAGAATAAATAATAGTGCAAGAGTACAAAAGAGAGAGTGTAGCTCAACCCAACAAAAGAAAGGAAGTAGACTCATCCAATCAAAGAGGAGCTAGACACGGAAAGCATGTGGCATACCCCATGCATCTTCAACCCTCTTAGAACGAGAGTAACCAAACCCAAGGAGTGGGAACAAAATTAGGGTGAACTACACCTCGGTCCCAAAAGAGGTCGGGTGAACTGCACCATCGTGATGCTCTCAGAAAAACATGTTGAAACTACTATTCATACGCCCCAAATGGACACTTGACGAAAAAGTCGCAGTACGCTGCACATAGATCAAAATACAGTCCATGAGGCCCATGCCTCAAATCTGTATTCAACGCCTAAAATCACCCTGGTCAACATTGCCTCGATGCTAGGGTCACAACGCCGCTGACGGTGCCTAAAACGGACTCTGAATGCAGAAGCTGCAACTCCCCGCGTTATATGCAAACCAGGCCCTATGGGGCCCGCACCTCAACCCCGAAACACGTCATGCAGATCATGCCATTGTGTTCCTTGTAGATAACCACGTGGCGTAGGCTCTTCATTTTCCCTGAACGGACTTATGAATCATAAGTCGTAAAAATGCAGCATGCGTCCAGAAGCCGCCTCGTGGGGCCCATACCTCAGGTCCGAATTTAGGCAGTCAGATTTTTCTGTTGCAATCCCCTTGGAAAAACACTCAGAAATGAGTACTCAAACACCCTAAACGGATGTCGGGTGAAAAAGTGGTGTTTCACCGTACAACGTGCGAACAAGGCCCTGCGGGGCCCGCACCTTGTCTCCCACCCGAACGCTTCTGAAAGCGTCTCAAAAAGTCCGCACAAGGACTGGGGTCATGCTGTCGCTGATGGCGCGTCAATCGGACATCCCAAATAGGAGTTAGGTTTGACGCAAGATTAATTAATTAATTAGTTACTCGCATTAAGCGTTTCATGACTCCGAGCAACGAAACAAAACCACAAGGGTCCCGAACCAACTTTGGAAGGACCGTCGCAACCTCATAGGTGATGCGTCTGTGAGGCTCCTGCTTTGATTCGCCAAAGTTTTGGGGAAGACTGCACCTCGATCCGATGAAGAACGATGAAGAACACTGAAGAATGGATGAGAGAGAGAGAGGGAGAGAGAGAGAGATAAGGGGAAAATGGGTCCCCCCCCCTTAATTCCAACACTTGGAATTTATAACTCTCGGAAACTCCACCGACGGGCGCGGATTCTGAAACCTCTATGCCCGCTGATTTTATATCACGCCTAGGAAAAAACCCCATTTAGAACTCAATGGAAGTCCGGATTTCCATTCCAAAACTCTGTTTGAAAGTTATTTGAAAGGGACGTCAGTGTTAAAAAAAATCACTAAGTCATTATTTCAAAATGACAGTTTTTCCCTGGGTGACATCTCTCACAGCAGGCCCGCGCCCGAAACTTTTACACCCCGCCTAGGGTAAACGGCACGCTCCAGACGCAACCGTGCCCTCGGATTTCTGATCTGATCTACCATTTAGGATGGAACCCAACCCCACCATGTGCATAGAATAAAAACACTTAACATTTTTATAAAATTTATTCTGGGCACATCGGGCCTCAGAATCGCACGTCGTCTTCGCGCCTAGCTCTGGAATTATATATAGAAATATTCCAAAGTCTTACAGGGTAAAAATCGGGTCTCTAAATTGTCAACTAGTTTTCTTACTTCATCCAAATCAAGTTTTATATTGGTACACCTAGAATTTGTTTATGTATTGATGTTATCAAGTCCAAACATTATCAATAAATCTATAATATACATACTTTGATTTAAAAAAATCATAATCTTTTTGAAAAAATTTAAATCCTAAAAAGAAATTTAGTTCTCTCATCATACTCATTTCAAATTATTTTTGCATTAATTTTGAAAAATCATGACATAGATTTTTATTAGTTGAACCAAAAATAACATCTTAATCATAATTTTGAAGTAATAAAATATTAGAATTCCAATTTTCATAAAATGATCTAGATCTACCAAACCAACAGTAAAAAAAATTCAAAAGGAAAGAACTCAATTTTTATACCAAGCTCTAGGTTCCTATTTACGGCCATAGAGAGTTATAGTAAGTTTAAAAATAAAGATGGGTTTTTGAGGATTTTCAAAACCAGAAGGTTGTTCACCATAAACTTATTACATAAAATAACTATTTAAAAAAATATTTAACATCCATCTGATATTATTTAAAATTGATATGAGATACATAAGCTAAAAGGATTATAATTGCTTCTAATCTAGCTACAGGGGGAAAGGTCTCATTATAATCTTTACCTTCTTCTGTATTCTAACCTTTGGATACTAATATAGATTTTTTTCTATTTATGATCCCTTGATCATCCTGTTTATTTCTAAAGACCCACTTAGTTCTTGTAACATTATAATTGTTTGTTCTCTCTACAATTTCCCAAACTACATTCCTTTCGAACTGGTTTAGCTCTTCTTACATTTCTAACATCCAACTCTCATATTATAAGACATCTTCAATAGTCTTAGGTTCTTACTGAGATATAATTTTATAGAATTATACCATATTTCCTACATTCTTCTTGTTCTAATTCATATGTTGAGTTCTCCTATTACAGTTTCTAAAGGGTAGTTCTTTTGGATTCTAGACTGTCTAGGCAAAACACTTTCAGGTTATTTAGTTTTATGTTCTTCTTAACTGGACTGAACTTTATTAATATTATTTTCAAAATCATTTTTAGGATTTTCAAGTCTCATGTAATAAAAAGAGTCAGTAACTTCATTTATTCGATTTTTTTTCTTTAATTAAGGGGTCAATTTCATCAAACTTCACATGAACTAATTCTTCAACAATCTTTCAATTTTTATTAAACACTTTATATGTTATATAGGTAGCAGAATATCTCAAAAATATTCATTCATTGTACTTTGGATCAAACTTACCAAGTTCTTCCATAGTATTTAAGATATATACCTTGCATCCAAAAACTTTAAAGTACTTTACTTTAGGTTTTTTGTTATTCTAAAGTTCATAAGGTGTCTTTTTGAAAATAGGCTTAATTAAAACTCTATTCATGATATAGCAAGTTGCGCTTACAGCTTCTTCCCAAAAATAGGTATGAATACTATATTCATTCAGCATAGTCCTAGACATTTCTTGAATAGTTCTATTTCTTCATTAAAAAATTCCATTTTTTGAGGTGTTCTCGATGTAGAGAAGGTTTTATTAATACCCAAATTGGAGAAAAAATAATTGAATTATTGATTCAAAAATTCACCACCATGATCACTTCTTAATGAAATTATTTTAAAACCTTTTTCATTTTGAAAATTTTTACAAAAAAACATTAAAAAATAGAAAAAACATCACTTTTGAGTTTTAGAAAATAAACCCATGTAAATCTAGAGTAGTCACCAACTAAAAAATACACATATTATTTACCATCCAAACATGCTACTCTTTTTGGTCCAAAAAAATCCATATGAATAAGTTATAAAGGTTTAGATATAGAAATTTTGTTAATATATTTTAAAGAAGATTTTTGCTTCTTGACAAGTTCGCATGTATCACAGAATCTATCATCGTCAAACCTAAGACTAGGAAAATCAAAAACTAGTTGTTTCTTAGATAATCTATGTAAAGCATAAATATTATAGTCTTCAAGTCTTCTATTCCAAATACAAGATTCATTTGTCTTAGCAGTTAAACAATTAATTTTCTATTTACATAAGAAATTTAAATCTAATGTATAAACATTAGCAGTTATAGGTTCTCTAAACTTAATCAATATATCTTTAAAAACTGAGCAAGAATTGTTAGAAAAATCAACATAAAAATCATAATCACAAATTTGAGAAATACTTATCAGATTGTGATTTAATCCTTTTATATATAGTACTTTGTTGATTGATATGATCTTAAAATAACCAACAGTTCCAACTCCGATTATTTTTCCTTTGGCTTTGTTACTATAAGTGAAAAGACCTCAATTCATTTGAATAAATGTATAAAATTTTGATGGATCTCCATTCATATTCTTGGAACATCCACTTTTTATGTACCATATAACATTTTTGTTTCCGTGGAATATTATTTTCAAAAGTATTTAATCAATCGTTTGTTTTGGTACCTACACATTCATGGGTCCAGCAGTGTTATCTAGTAGAGATCTGGAAATCCTTATCTGATTTATTTTTCCATATCTTATATCATTAGATTCATGTACCCTCTTTGAAATAATGGAACTTTTAATACCACTAATTTGGGGTTTTCTAAAATAATAGTTATTAGTTACATTCCCTTTTATTCCACAAAAATAACAAGTTTGATTTTTTGAATTGAGGACAAAATAATTCTTGTACAGTTTAGATTTCTCACCCTTACATCCTATACCAAATATTTTATTTTTAATAATATTCATTCCAAGGATTTCATTTAAGATGTTTTCTACTTTAGTAAAGAAAATAGCATCATTCTTATATGATTCTACTTTATCATGTAAAACTTTAATCTTATTTTCATGATCAACATAGTTTGATATAGAATAGTTAAATTTTTCAATTAATTCTGGATATTGTTTCAGCATGGTATTTATCTCACCTAAAAAAAATTTAAATATTCTTTAAGGATTTGTGTTTTTTTAATAAAGAATCATATTTCTCTTCAAACATAGAAAAGTAGGCATCTATTTTACTTTTTGAGCAATTGGAAGAATCAAAATTGAATGAATAATAGGTTTATACCTTTTCTTCTTCAGCCATGAAGCACATATTAGCTTTCAAATTTGATTTTTCTTTTTCTAAATCAGATTTAGATGAATTGATAGAGTCTTCAAACACACTCCATGTTTCTTTCATTGCTCTTCTATCTTTATGTTTATTATTTTTCTGATATATCTTATTTAGATTTCTCTTTTCATCTTTTAGTTGAGGATAATCGGGTCTAATATGACTTAACTTCTTGCATTCATAGCATCTAACTTATTTTGACTCTTTCTCGTCCTTTAGTAAGGATTTTTTGAATCCTCTTTAATTCTTGTAGAACTTACTGAACTTCCTGGCTAACTGAGCCAGTTCAATTTCAGAATCATATGAATCTGATAATTTCTCCTTTTTTTCTTCTTGTTTCATTTTTTTGTTTGGATTTTGAGATGTTACCTTTAAAGAAGTGTTATCCATTTTCACAATTATTCTATGATCTTCATATTTGGCTTGCATTTCAGCTTCATACATCATCAATGTTACAATTAATTCTTTCATTTTTAGATCTTTGACATGTAATGATTGTTTAATAGAAGTATATATTCCATTCCATTTAAATGGTATAACTATTAGTACTTTCAAAGGTTGATCAGATTATTTGATGGGTTCTCCTAAGGCTGTAATATTGTTGATAATTTCTGTAATCCTTCCATTCATCTGTGTAATGATTTTATCATCAATAATTCTAAATGTGTCAAAACTTAGCTTATTTGTAGCATACCTTGTTTGTATTCTATTATCTGTTCCTTCATAAGCAACTACAGTAGATTACCACATTTCATATGCAGTTGGACATTGTGATACATGATTGAATTCATCTGGTCTAAGACCATAGATAATAGTTTTCATTGATTTTGAATTCATATCATATTCATCTTCAGTTGTAGCATCCCAAGTTTATGGTTAATCAATATTTGTATATGGGTTAATAATCTTTGAGTAATCTTTGAATCCAATATTATTTAGATAGATAATTATCCTTTATTTCCAACATCTATAATTTTCATTATTGAAATATAGAGCACAGACCATTGACATTACTTCTCTAGGATCATCCATTTCCATCTTTTTATAGAATTTAAACATTACATATTGATATAGATTTATGAAAAATCACTCATCTGATACCAATTTTTAGGTTGGAATATACAAAGTAACACACAAGAGGGGGTGAATTATGTATTCTCAAAATCTTCCACAATTATTACTTTAGACACCCGCTGTATTTTATGAGGATTGGCAGTTTTTTCCATTTGGTTATGAAAATATGCATTAAATAAACAAAAATAAATAAAACATATTTTTATAGTGGTTTGGGGAAGAAAGACCCCCTAGTCCACTCCACCAAATACTCTCTCTGTGAGGTTAGTGAATTTCATTAGTCTGGTCCTCTTATCAGAAGACCGAATTTCCACAAATAAGTACAGGCAGTTGAAACCTTTACAAGACTAATTACAAAAGTATTATAGTTAAATAATAGAAAATCTATTATCCACATCTTATAACGAGAAACTGAAACTCCAATAAATCAAAAGATATTGATTTAAGCGGTTCATGTTGATCATCACAGTTGCAGCAACATGCAACTCATAGATGATGGATCTTATTCTTCTTCAGAAAAGAATATTTTTAAGATTTAAGTAGTATGATTTGATCCTTGTTAAATATTTTTCTTCAAATAATAATAGCAAAAAATAGTTACAGTGATCATACAGTGGAACGATGAACAACATGTATGACTTCAATGTGAATTCCTCTTTCTAAGTCGTTCGTTCTTTTTAAGACTGTAAAATATTTTCAATAATACAGTCATATATAACGTAGAGAGAGATGCGTATATTTTTTGAGATATTATGAAGAAATATATAAAAAATATGATATCTTTATTCTATAATCCAAATCCAAAAGAATAACCTGATTGATCGTGAAAATTCAAATTTCAATTGACTCGGTAAGTAGTAACTTTCCTTAGAAATATGAATGATTTTCTCCAAAAAAACGGTTTATTTAAAATAATCAAAACAATCCTTAAATCAATATTTAAATCTAACTCAACAATTTTAGAAATCTTAGATTGAAATCACGACTTGAATAATTTCACCATTGAGAACACAATGTAGGGTTAAACTACGTAGCGAAGGGTTCCTTTACGTAGTGTAGGGTTCCTACCAATGCATCATTCCTTATCCATAAATTCATATTTATATAATGTACAGAGAAAAGTAGCATATGGATGATGATCCATAAATTTATCCTTATTATTATAATACCCCAAACGTATCATTGATGAACTATACATTTAAATTTCCCGAATCTAGTGTATGAACAGTGAATCTAGACTCCAACATAGGATTTATGATCCATATGCTTGCCGATTTCCGCACGAAGGAATGTTGTTCCAAACAAAAACTATTTAGAATAACATAGGGTTGATATAGTATGAAAACATTATCCTTTATATTGTAACATAGGGTTGAAAACAGTGTTTCCATAATCATTCTATAAGGCTAAAAACTTTAAAACAAAATATAAATTCTTGTAAAGCTCACTTAACAAAACTTCATTATAAAACAAACAAGGGTATTTGTGATCATCAAAATAATTATAAATCAAAGAGTACTGTTGAGACAATACATTCCCAACAATAATAACCATTTTTTATGGCTTCCAAAATAATTATTCATAGAATACAATCATTACCCAATTAATTCGAGAGCTATGTCAGGGTCACCCATCATCATGAGATATATTGGGATTATCCATTATCATGAGATATATTGGGATAACCCATCATTATAGAAAATATCCATCTCCCATCACATGCATTAATCATATAAATTTTTTCATTTAAAGCATTGAACTCATAAAATTACAATTTTGAACACATAAGAAAAGTGTTTTTGGATATTGATATACCCTTTTCTATTAAAACCAAATATTTGAAACCAATATTCCTAGAAGAAATGGAAGGGGGTTTTCTCTTTTAAGAATACAAGGAATATAATATGTGAATGAAAAATATAAAATCATGGTTATGGAAGTGGGATAATATTTTGAGGTTGTATACATTAAAATAGAACATTCCTTTTTTCCTTTTTTAAAGAAAGTCAAAATGTTCAATACAAAAATTCCTCCTGAAAATAATTTAAAGATAGTAAAAAAGAGGAATAAAATATACATTTTAATTCATTTATAACCATATAAATACATATATAAAATGTTTTTAGGAAAATGGACAGTGAAGAAAATGATTTAGAATGAAAATTATTAAAATATTAGCATTGAGTAAGCATTTTAAATCACTAATAAAATATTCCTTTTAGTATTTTTAGTATTATTTACATAGTTTTTCTACTTATTATGGAAGCATAATATTGGCATTGTGTAAGCATTTAAGGTGATTATATAATCATTAAAATTAGAAATAAATTACACATTCAAATTTAATTTAATTATTATAAAAATAACCATTAATATTCATTCATAACTTATTTTTATCTCTATGTGAACCAAATGGAGGTTTTTAAAGGCAATATAGTCACATTTTTTTATTTTTCATTACTTAAAATGATTAAAATGTCAAAATCAAAGATAAAGGGTAAAATGGTCATATTTTACATTTTTTTATGATTGTGGGAGAAATATTCTCAGCAAATTAAATAAATGGAATTGCTTGAATGAATTTCAAGCCTTATCAAATTAGTTTTAACCCTAATTATATAATTTTACAATTACCATAGTAATAAAATTTTACTATGGTTTCTATTCGTAATGACAAAAAATAAAAGGAAACAATTTACCAAAATTTTACCTCGTTATTATAAACTTTGAATCCATTTTTCAATATTCAATTTATATATTTATAACAATTTAATTAAAAATTATACCGACAAAATGTGATAGAAAACTATTTTTTTAGAAAAAAATACTTTTAATTAAAAAAATGTTTCTATACCAAATTAAAGTATAAAATTCATTCCAAATACCATGATTAGATTTTTTTAATAAAAAAATATATTTAAATTTTAAAAATAACACAAAATAATATTTACCTTTGTAAATACATGGAAATAATACAGTTTCCAAAAAAATCATTATTTTTCTATATTAATTGAAAAATCATATTTTTCAGAAAAATATCAAAAAGTCATCCTAAGATAATTTTGATGTTATTAATTAAAAAATGAAGTTAATTTTCTCAAATTAAAATTCAATTACTTTCAAATTGAGCTTTTAATTAAATATGCATAATGCATGAAAACCCAATTTGGATAAAATATAATGTATGTTTATTTTGACTAAAAATTTACAAAATATTATTATAATGAATACAAATATATAAAATATAATTAATTTATATTAATAATATATGAAAATGATTTTCCACGAAATTACCTTGGTTTTTTCAATTTGGGTATGGATTGGATGAGATAAATGGCTCAAAATTTGTGAATAAATGAAGATAAGAGGATCCCTTTTACAAGTAAGGTGGGTAGAAAACATTTAAATACATAAAACATTAAAATAAAATTATTTAATATTAAATTTAATTTATCCCCAATGAAAACTACACTATAATATAAGATGAATTTGGATTAAAATAAATTTAAATAGTCATATTTTTTCATGTTTTATAGATATTTTATACCTTATCTATATGTTTAACTAAAGTTAATCCTTTTAACACCTACCATGGTTTTAAAATTTTAAAATGGTTACTATTAATTAGTAACAAAAATTAAATTGAACACATTAAAAAATTTAATCCTCCTTGTTCAAAATATGAAAATCATTTTAAAGTATTCAATTTCAATAAGTATCAAATATTTATTTTCAAATAAGCATACACAGTGAAACAAGTATTGATTTTAAAAAATTCATTTTTAATCATAACACTGAATTTATTCCTATTCCATAACTAGTGAAAACCATTAAATTAATGTTATTTATTTTTATAAATATACCATTAATAAATTTTATTAATTCCTTTATCAATAGTGATTAATTTAATTTAGTAATTTAAAAACACAATGCACGCATAAAAATGGTTATCTATAAAAAACATTTCTTTTCATTCAAATGTCTTTATTATTTTCTATAACCAATTGATAACCAATGGATTTATTTTATAAATTTTTAAAAATAATTTATAATTTTAATACTTAGAATTAATTTTTATATAAAACGTATATAAAAAACAATGCTCATAAATAAAATATTTAAAAATAATTCGTTATGATAAATAGTATTTCCTAAGTGAATTAGAAATTATTTTCAAAAAATATATATCATTTCAATACCATATAATGTGATTGATTTTATAATTTATAAATATTATTCATATAAGTTTATTTTTGTGTTATTCACAAGATATCAAATACAATTATTTAATAAAGATGAATATATTCTAAATTCTCAGGTTTTTCACTATAAACAGGGATATGAGTTTTCCATTAGATCACTACAAGGATATATAAATGAGAGTCATTGAAGTGAATAGGAATATAGGACAACTATTTTACTTGAGTTAGGGTATAATCTTACTCATGTACTCTGGTTACCATTAGGATATGACCAAGTGATTATTGTGTGGGTGTGTGAATATCTGGTGACCACTATTGCTACCAGAATATGTCAGCATGATTCTCATGATATCAAAATAGTTTGTTGGTAGTCATTAAAATAATAAATGGATTGACTTTAGTCTCTTCAACTATCACAAGATTTCATTGGAATAATTCTTCATTTAATGAGGGTATATATACCTACTTCACATGATCAATTGTCTTCTACCCCTAAAAATATAACTTCAATTCTTATATATGGTTAATCGGAGCATAACCTACTTCATGGAATCCTAATTGGATTAAAAAATGAGTTTTTTGAAATTGGTCCAGGTGATGGAGAAAGGTTTCACCTACTCCTTTTCCACCAATCATTGGTATTATGGTTAATAAGGAATAATTTACTAGAGATATTTATATGTAACATTTATAGTTGTGATAGTAGTACTTAAACAGTACCCCAAAAGAAAAATGTTTTCCAAATATCATTAGAGTTGTTGTCTTGGTGATGGTTCCTTCTAGTTCAATGAGTCCCATTCTTTTTAGGTAACTAAGGAATAATTATGACATCAATGTTACTCCTTTAGTCTGGATTGAAGAGATATATAGTTCTAATGGTACTGATAAGTTCAAAAAAACCCAAATAAGAAATCCTATCAATCTTGCATTATAATAAAAAAACATGTTTTGACCAATAAATTTCCTAGTTAAAGTATTCAAATAGTATTTTCCTTTTTTATTTCTGATGAAAAAAATTTATTTATGATACTTGAAACAAGGCACTTTTTATTTTGATTTAGGTTTCATCTTATTTACAAAGGTGGGTGGGAACTAGGAATTCCTCATTAACATGTTAGGAGGTGCATTGGTCTGGCGGGTGGGAGGTCAAACTCACCAAACCTTCTTTAGGGTATTATTACCTACTCATAGACTCTGATATAGATTAATGTCATATTCATGAATAATTTACAAATCCTAGGGTGAAATTGGTTACCTCAATTCTAGTGTAGTCATTTAATGTATCAATGTGAACATTTAAATATATCAGTGGTTATCCATTTTTATTCCTTAATAACTAGTAATTTTGATCAAAAGTTACTATAATTTAAATCCACACAGAAGGGAACTTTGGGTTTTATTTACATCCAGTGAAGTGGTATGTGTGGTTGGTATTTAGATTAAACCCATAATAAGGGCTTTATATATATCCCTACAATTCTGATCAGAACTCACATAGTTTGGTGTCACTTAATGGGACACTAAATTCCATTTAAGCTCATGTGAGAAGGATAAATGTATATATTTTAATTTTTTATGATAAGAAAAATTAGAGAAAAAAAATATTCATAGTGATGGTTTGTATGGTACTTATGCATGAGTGAGCTTTTCCATTTAACCTCAAAGGGAATACGACCCAATGAGTTTACATTAGCTAAACTAGTAGGATTGTGACCCACTAATTAGAAAATGTTTTCATTAGTAATATATACTAATTATGGAAATATGGTGATTCCTAAAATGAATATGGACCTCCATTTTGGTGATAGTTCCATTGGAAATATGACCTAAAGAAGATTACTCCTAGGAAATATGGCCCTAAGGAAAGGAAATCATATCTCATAGGGAATATGTCCATACAAAAAATAATATAAGTATATTTATGAGTAATATGGCCCTATAAGGATAAAAATTAAGGGTTGATGATATTGGGATTGAATCCTTCATAGAAATCCAATATATACTACTTCACAGTAATCAAATATAACATATTTCAAGGTGCATAGTATAATGTCATGTGATATTATTGTACTATGGAATTTAATATCTTCTGATAAGGAAATTTTTGTGAAGTTTTAAATTGTGTAACTTCGAAATTGGAATGATTTTTTAATTATGTGTTTGGGGGGAATTCATGTTATGAAAGGTGTGACAATGGAGGATCAAGTGGGGATTATAAAAAAAAGTAATACCTTTTCGATATATTATAACTTATTTAGTGGAGAATAAATCTATCATTGACCCATAATTTGGGACTTTATACTAAAATGAAGCCCAAAAAAATATGGTTCATCAACTGGGATTGAGAGAAATTATTACCATCTTAGGCTAGAAGACTTTTCACCATCGTCCTTAGTATTAGGGACATAATTATCAAGAGAATTAAGGATTTTATATATCATTATGGTGGAAAAGAGGAAGTTTCCTTTTATAAATGGTATACATGATTAATTGGGATATACTAGAATTCCTATTATCCCAATAAAATAAATATCTATTGACTTTGGAAGAGGACTCATCTAGGACTTTGTAATATTTTTTCCTTGGAGAGAGGAATTAAAAAACTTAATTTAACTGCTTCCCAAAGGGGTTATGGTGAAGTCAAACTTCATACATAATTATATCATTATGGAGGGGGAATAAATACCCTAAAAACACCTCATCTTGTATAATAGGCTTCCTGTGTGGAATAAAGGGGCTTCTCCAAGGTCCACCATAATATTTAGTCTTCACGAAGGGGGATATTGAATGGAATACTTCTAGAAAGGTTTAAAAAAGGGCCTTCTAAAGTTCCTCCTTCATGAAGGGTCTTAATGATGGCTCTCCTTTGTTTTTTTATTATTAGATTCTTGGTTACCCATGGATTTCATCATGAAGGGTCTTGACATTCTAATATTGGAAGGTTTTATTAGGTAATTTTCTATATAAATATTGATTCCCTATATTTAGAGAGGGAATAGGGTATTCATTGGTTGTACTGGGTAAAATTATTTCTTGAAATAGAGTTTCATGTGGTGTACCTTGAAAGAGTTTTTTGGTGGTGTGGGGTTCTTCTAAGGTGCTATGTGATGGGCTTAAAATTCCTTAATCTAAGATGATAATGAAGAAAACACTTATATGGATAATGAAAAATGATTCTAGCTCATATAAAATGATGATACATCACAAAAGGTTGAAAATTATTGGTTATTCACTGTAAAAGACATTTCTTCATGGGTGAGATTAACATTTCACAAATGAATAAATTCATTAGTGAGGGAAAAAATCATTATGGAGTGCTTCGGTGTCATTCTATAGGGATCAAGATTTCATGTTCAAATATTTCCTTTGAAATGGTTTTTTTATTATTTTTGTACCATCAATCCCTTCATTTTTTATAAAAATTATTCCACGTGTATTCATTAAGTTATTATGACTTGGTGGTCCACAACACAGTCATAAAAAGAATTAGACAAGTTCTACAATTCAAAATAATTTTAACACTTCAGTTTTATATGTGTACAATTCGATTACATATTTTAATAATTTGTATTATTACATGTTACCTATAATTTCACTGTCTTGGTTCACCTCTATTATGCTAGAAATGGAGTGCTTCAAACCATAGGAAATTCTCCCCATCATCTAGAGGATTCTAAATATTATTGAGGGTATATATGTGATCATTAGGAGAATATATGTTTAGGTACATATATATATAATAAAATAAGAATTAATAATAATAATTAATAATGAAAATTTAAAAGTGTAATATGCACATTAAAAATAAAGGCCAATTGTAAGTAGATAATAAACCCCCTAAAATGAAAAAATGAAAAACTATAATGTCACAAGAGTCACACATGTATCAAAAAAATCATATATGGTATATTTATATGAATCATATTCTAAAAACAATAAAATTAATGAAAACACAAACCAAATTGGTCCTAACTTCTATCCTTTTTCATGAACATACTTTATAATTGTATCTATACCTCAATAATCCACAATAAGTCCATTTACATTATGTAAGTCACAACCCACAAAAGCTTCATGTGCATTGGTATTATAGATGAATGGGTGAGTAAAAATAAATAGGCCACCAATAAAAGTGTCTTTATCCAAATCCAAAATATAAATGTGAAAACTACTATGAAATTATAATAATAATAACAGTGTATAAATAATAAATTCTCTTCACATACATTGGTTCCATCATGACACACAATATTGACCATACATGCATGGGAGAATGTTTTTGTCTTGTATGAACATGTCATATAATGATAAATAGGGTATAAGTAAAATTTTAGTGTAATTATACATCATAAAGATCAAATATAAAAACTTAAAATACACCCAAATTAAGAACACCTTTTGAAATGGTTGGAACTATACCCAACTAACATCATCATAACATCCCTAGATGGAATTACATATAAACCATGTATCAAGAGTGTTCATGTTTAGTATTACCCTCAATCCATGGAACAACATTTCCACTAATGTACATTATCATCATTACAACCAATTGAGTGAAAAGCATTACCCTAAATATGGAATTACACCCAACCGAACAATAATATACCCTGATTAGCCAAGGATCTTTTTATGTGACACCATTTTATGAGAAACTCTTTATATTGGTATCAAACCCAACTACAAATAAAGGGATACCATAGGTTTTAATTACACCCAACCATGTCCTAAAACAACACCCATGGTTAACATTAAACCTAAAAAATATATAACATATTTCTAATTTATCAATACACCAAACTATATATCCATCAGAACCCTAGGTTGGCATTACACCAAATGTTATCCAAACCAATATCTTTTATTAGCACTACATCCAACCAGATCCAAACATATTCCTAGGTTGGAATTACACTATAATACTATCCAAAATATTATGATCTCATAATTGGACTAGCATTTACAATAAGAAAACATACATAATAAAAATATCGATATAGGTTTAATGTGGGTTGACATGGAATCCAACACTATTATAATCATTATATTATGTTTTATCTCTCACATAAAAGTACTTCTCCCATCCATAACTTATATCTAGGGTTATCCTAATTTGAATCCTCCCCAATTTTAACACATTATCATCAAGGTGAAATATGGGAACCTACCATGATCACATGTGTTCAATAAATACTAAGGACACCCCTTATGTGAAACTATTTGAACTTCCATAACCACTTATTTAAGAATATATTCATTAGTAAAAATGATGTACATTTTCAAATTAAAAATGTCTCTTACAATTCAATACATTATAAATTCATTTACTAAATACCAAGGAACCTTATGTTGTATTATATTTGGGAATTCAGACATGAACGATAGGGTACCATATCCCAAAACATATCCTAAAATAAAAAAAACGCTCAGAATGTTTAGGAAACACCTACATTAATATACTAAAAGCCCCCTAATTTAAGAAAATATAAAAAACATCATCCCGTGGATTTCCCATTATCTGAAAAACCCCTAAATTATAGACATATAGTTAGAATATTGAAATATGGAAATGATATAAAAATAGATGGGAGATGACTTGTATCCCTACCTTTAGCCATCCATTGAGATAAATGCTTCTTTAATCCAGGTAAAAATGTGAGAGAAACCAATTATATAGGTGATGAATCACTCAGGAGGATGTTATGTAGACATGGGATACTAGGGAAGAATGAGAAATTATCATTAAATAATACTTACATGTGTAATATATTTAATTATAATTTAATGAAATTTCCCATGAGGTGTGTTGTAGTATCAACACTTAAGTCATAGCACAATACCCCTACAAGGGTAAAACTGTAGAGTATCCTTTTAGGTATCAACATACTGCCTTTCATCATATGACATAAAAAATCTCTAACACCCAAGCTTAGTTCATTCTATTGTGAGATCATTCCAATCAAAATGAAACACACTCTAGTTTATGGATTCATGGGGTAACTTACATAACTATTTTATTAAAAAAACCCTTTGTGTCAGCCTTCATGGAGTAATATATGGGTTATAACATTATCATCCACTAAAAATTGAATTTTATTCTAAACATTGACTGAATCCTATAAAATTGAGTCACAAACTCAACCAACTCCTCTGAAAACCAAAATCCATTGAAACATATAAATTTTGGAAAAATATTTCATTTATTTAATACCTAAAAATGTGAATGGTGTTATATCTTACCCACTATATAATAATGAGTCCTTGAAATGCATCAAAAAAATTATTGGTAGACAATTGTGATGACTATGCTCAGTTCTTGATTGCCACCTTATTGAACCTTTTTAAATTATAAAAAATATGTAAAAATCCATTTGACTTATTATTATCTAAAACCTAATAAATCTAAGGAGAAATGTTTGGGTTAATTTATCCATTCACCCATATTTCCTTTAATTATTCCTTTCAAACTCTTAACTCCATTAGAACCATCTTATATGATGGGGTTAGGATGATCTCTATTCCTTGAACCAAGTAATTAATTAAATAATACATCCTCTAAAAAGGAAAAATTTGTAGTTACTCAAGAAAAATGTATGGATATAGATCCACCATAGTAGCAAACACATGCTACCTTATCACTGCCTTACCCGGTAATACAATGCTCGTAAATTGTGTTCTAAACTATCTATTCTGGCGATGGTCAAGTCTAGAATATTTTACCTACATGTTCCACTACACTAAAATGGTATAAAAACACCCTCAAGGGCTATGAAAGATAATCATAAATGGTAAAAATAAATTTTTTCTCTATAATTATACATATAATCCATATAATGGATCATAATAAATCTAATCATATTGGTTACTAGAAAATATAATGGACTCTTATAACCACTCACTACTAAAAAATCATGAAAATATTCAATACATTTATATGTATTTCAAAAAATATTATCAATGATCAATATTACTATCAAAAACATTAATTCCAACCCCAAATTTCAATCCAAATATATGGAAAATAAATCAAATTTGATATCAAAATTAAATAATATAAAATCCATATAAGATATCATTATGATCATACACCATGCTATCAATGTTCCCTCATCATGGTTAGATAGAATATACTCAACCATAAAAATATGTCATGATTATATAACCTTACTCTATCCATATAAAATATAGCCATATAGTTATATAACATAGTTTTCATGGCTATCATTGAAAACCACATCCTATTTAAAGACATAACCAACCTAAATAACCCTATTTTCTACTTAGAGATTATTATGTAAACCTTTCTTCTTATCTATTTATTTTAATATAACCTTTCCCACTAGTTAATAGTATAGAACATCAAAATTACCTTTACAAGTTCATTGCATTTCCATAGGAATTGAACTTATTTAGTTATTGTTCACAATCTATTTAGAGGCACCCCAACATATCATACTAATATCACATAATAGAAGTCTTCCCTCATATAGGAAGAGATCATCCTAGGTCCTAACTTATATATATCAGAACTCACTTGATAGAACCATGAAATATATACATCCTTCTACCAATATCCCTCTCCCAATCCTAGTAAATGAAGAATATTTCCTTGAATAACTACCCTATACTAGGTCCCTCTTAGTTATAAGGGTCATTTTCACTGCATCAATGAAAGACGTCTAGATAAATATTTTCACATGAGATCAAATACGGAACCTCAAATCATACAAAAAATTCCTAAATATAGAAACATCGTAACTAGACATCATAAAATAAAAATGATTTATCATTATGAATCATGTACCATATCATATCAAAAATTTATCTCCCATTCATGAGGTAGAAAAATTCATCAACCTTCAACCTATTTGATGGTTTGTGATAAAATAATTCAAAACACATGGAATTAAATTCCCTCTAAGATAATCCCTCAAGCTTGTCCTCCTGGATTTTCACATCACATCTATGCTAGCTAGTATAAAATGATTATATGTCAATAGCACCACCCTTTGATCAGTGGTGGTCTTGATATGGTAAAATATTCTTTGGAGAAAATCTATTAAAAAATATATTTCATATATACTATACTTTCCTAGAAATAGGGGTATATGTTTTATTTAAAACACCCTTTTAATTACAAAATAAATAGTTTATATCTCATAACCCCGTGATCTATTGATTCAATAACCCATATAAAACTAACCCTAATTTTCAAATATATTAGAGCTCATGGTTCCATTGGATGTTCTAAAACCAACAATAATGGAGTTTTCTCATTTCTACATTTTTGGTGATATACATGTTCTCTTCAAGGTGTAATTTCACCGAAATTCAGTCTTCATGTCTCAAAACATTTATATTATGATTATAAATATCATATTTTAAGTGATGATGTAATAGTAAATGTGTTATATAACTTTATATGCACAATAATCGTATAAGGGTCTCAGAAACTCAACCATCCTCTAGCCCAACAAACCCACACTCAATGGTTGGTATATTATACACATAATATTTATATAATCATTCCCCATATAATAAATATGGATGAAACTAGAAACAATTGGATGATTAAATTAATGTTTCAATAATAATTTATGAAATAAAATGTTTTATAACTTAATATTGAAAGTTTAAATGAAAAACATTAATTTTCATAACTAGTGTCTCATTATCATATAACTAAATAAAGCATATGTGAATTCAAAATACATAATATTCTGTTGAAATTTGATCCCTCTTGTCACCCTGAATTGAGGGTAAAATAATTAAAATTAAGAAAAAAATCATATTCCATTAAATATCAAAATCACAACATTTGAGAACCAATAACAATAATGTCAGTACTTAGTAACATGGAAATTCCCAATATAGATATTAGTTAGGCACAATAATTTGATGTTTCAAAATTTATAACTAGCCCCATCTCTATTATTTATGTCCTAAGTAGTAAGAAAAAAATAGAACAAGTCTTTCATTCCACAATGAAGCATCCCCATCTCAGTTATCCCAAAAACTGCTGACCTTGAGAGCAACATCACCTCAATCATTCCTTCTTGTACACCAGAGGATCCTAATAGGATGTGAGGATCTAATAATACCATTGTGATACTATAACCTTTATCAAAGAAACATAAATAACATATAAATAAGAATAAACTTTCACCTATAATATAACTATAACAATATGAACATTATAGCAATAAGTCAAAAATAGTGTAACATCACGGGATATAAAAATAAATGAGACCAATATAATTCAATATAGTTTTATTAATAAAATATCTATTTATAGTGTGATCACATGAAATACCCCATCAAAATATAAAAAAAATAGAGACATAATGAAAAAATTATCTACCAAATCAGTTAGTACCATTTCCCACTTAGAGTTATCTATCATCAATACATTTGTTCATCATAGTTTCCTTAACCATACACACATCCTTGACTATTATGTTCTTGGTAACACAAAGGATAAATTATAGTATGTGGGAAATATATTCAGTAGTTCACCACTAATGGTGTCCCAATATAAATCATTTATATATAAGTACATGTACAACATGAAATGGATACAAAATAAATAAATGTAATACCTATCATATCTCATGGTGTTAGAAGTTACCCAGATGAAAGATAATACTTTCTTTGTCGTGTGTAAATATGGTATGGGTACTCACATGGTTAGATAATAATAAAATGATTAATGAGTTATCGACTATTTTAATTTCAAATCAATGAAAGTAATTCCATGGATAGTAATAATTAGAACCTCAACAAATGGATTATAAGAACTAAAAATAATATTATGGGTTAATGGTTCAACATCACTATAATATAAAAAATGAGTTAATGGGACATCATCATACTAAAAACATTTTTTAACTGGTCCTCACAAGACAAAAAGCATTAGTGAATAGGCTTCTCTATACTATGAAAAGAAGTGAGCAGGTCATCACCATACTAAAATCATAAGTAAAAGGGTCATATATATTTTAATGACATTGGTGAATGATTCATCGCCATGATATAACAACATATTTGAATGATACATCCCCATTAAAAAACAACAAGGGTGAACATTTTTTCACTATATATGTCCAAGGTGAGTGGTATATCACCATTAATAATAATAATTAGGTTAAAAAATTCATTAACACTTGAAAACTAATCAAGATGGATGAGTTATAATCAAATATAACTAACCAATGTGAATGTGTTATCATAATAACATAATATCACTGATGAGTAGTTTACCACCAAACATAACTAACCAAGGTGAGTGGTATATCACAAAAAAATAAGTGATCATGGTATAACTATAACCATATCAGCATACATGGATAAATGGTTAACCAATAATGCATAATAATAAATAATGGTGAATTGGAAATCATCAAATATTAATATTAAACACAAGTTCATATGTTCTCAACTATATAATCAATTTTACTATGACCATTATAATCACTAGGATACCCATGCATATAAAATTATAAACCAGAAGTACTATAGTTAAGATTGACTTCTCTTGGCATGGATTATGATCCCATATATCCCCACATCTAATAAGGGTTGAAATATAGTGTAAACTTTCCATCCAAAAAAATCATTACAAGGAATATTTATCACCACCATTTAAAATATGTAATCTTATAATCAATAAACAATTTGTTAGAATTCCATAAAACTCTTAATAACTCAATTTGATACTAATAACACCCTTCATGGTTTCCATTATGGTATTATTACACGACTTTATCAGGGTATAATATCCATTAGTGATCATGTATCACCCTCTTATCATCCTTTAGGTATTATTTGTCTTTAATTTTTGGTTTTCTCTATATTTTGGGTGCATTTCAGGCTTACTGGGAATAAAGAGCCTTTTCTAGGAAATATGACTAAATAATTAGGATGTATGTTTGTTTGAATTAATATAATAATATTATAAATGTCTCAATGGTCATATAGGGTTCTCCCTAAGTATGGAGAATGTCGAATGTGGTTTTAGGATTTTGTATAGAACTTTCATTTTTGTTGGAAATTGGGCAACTACACAACATGTAAAGGGATTACACACCATGTAATGATCATCAATAATATGTTTTAAATTTGATTCAGAATGTGAAAGGTTTACACACCATATAAAGGGTTCATATTAGGTATTGGAATGATCATGATTTTTAACCCAAGGCAACGGGTTTTCCACATATTTAGGTTTCGTGGATTACAAGACATTAAATGGTATTACAAACCATGTAATAATCATTTTATTTATTTTAGGGAATTTTATGGTATTTTATTCTTTAATTATTTATGTAACCTTTCATCTATCAATGTATAGCTACCCCTAGTAAATTTTGGGTGATTTTGGAGGCCTATACACCTTTTAGATTTCTCATTGGTGATCAATCATCCGGGTTGTTGTGGAGTGCCTCTCTGTGTAAGAGTTATTTCTTAATTTCACTGTCATTAGTTGTGATAGTGGAATTGTCCATATTGATTTTTTATATTCATGATTATATTGTTTTTTCTTATCGATCCTTTGTAGTTACTTGACAATCCTTGTCTTTCGAGGGTCAATCTCTTGATTTCTAATCACCATTGTTGATGGAGGATAGGTTTATACCATTTTGAGGAAGGTGTTTCTATATAATAGGTTAATTTAGTAAATTGATTATTTTTCTTGATAAATTCCTTTGGTTTATTCATTCAATTTATTTTATTTATGGTTTCATGGTATTTCTTGGAAAGATAAATGTTTTTAATGGGGTTTTATCTTTAAAAAAATATTTGTTTTGATTTGAAAATTAGTTTTTTCAAAAATTAAATCAGTTTTCATTGGCCTTGAAAGATGTTTTATAAATGTTGATAATGTTTTTGAAATGTATTTTTACATGAAAGGAACTTTAGGAACCTTGGGAGCATCAAGAATTAGACTTAGTTAGCCTTAGTCTGTTTGACGCCACTAATGATATTTTTGTTGATATCAAAAGATTGTTGTAGATTCGATATCATTTATATCCAAAATTTGGACTAGATTAGGTCACTTTTTATGTCTACTATATAATTTCCCATAGGCTAGATCCCAAATTATAGTGTTCTTTATCATTAATAGATTCATATAATATTGCGATTTTTATCATGGATTATTGCTTATAGGTTTTTATATGAGGCTATATCACATGGCGCTGCGTGATGGTATTTCATGGGTATGTGTTTTTACATATAACTAATGATACATAGATATTCATTCCAGTTTTATCACTTCTACTGGTCTTATTACTGGTTTTTTGAATATGAAAGGAATTTAAGAAAAAAAAGGAAATATGATTTTCAAATGAGTTTGGATTTTTTCAAAATTATTTGTAAAAGTATTTTCATTTTAAAGGCTATAACCATTTAATTATTTATATTAAATATTGTATAGACTCTATGTTGGTATCCATGTGGGATAAGCACTCACCCCATAATTTTATCTTCGAGAAGATGAAGATGTTTTATTCTAAGATCTTGGTAATGGGAAGGGAATCATTTAGAATGTTGGTTTTTCATTTTTTTTTATTTCCTTTATACTTTGTTGGTTTAGAGGTTACTTTTTATCACATGGAGACTTATAATAATTTCTAGTTTATCCTGCTTTGGATTAGATTGTATGATTTTTTTATCTCTTTTCTTCCACTTTTTTACTTTGATTGTATTTCTTGTTTTTTTATATTCATGAAACATTTCCATTATATTTTTTATACCTCACCGTGATAGGATGGATCAGGTGGATCATCTAGGTGACATAGGTAACTCTATTAAAATTTGGTATTAGAGGAAATTCTTATCCAGAAGTGTGTTAACACTACTTGCATTCAGATCTATATCTTAGGAAGACAGGAGTTACGACCATCAGAATTTGAGTAGTATGTGTGGAAAATGGGCCTTGAAATCACACTTCCATGACTAAACCTGAGTTACCATGGGTGGTCATGGGAATTTATGTGGTTTGAGACATAGATTTTGAGTCCATTTTAAGCAATTGTATGGGAATTTTATTTAAATTGACCTATTTATTTCACTATTAGAAAGGGAGTCTATACCAATGGTTTTCCAAACCGTTGGCTAATTAGGAATTGGTATAGGCCTATCCGAACAGTTCTGCTTCAACCGTTGGTATATAGCTCTATAAATATTAGTATCCTAAAGGTTTCATAACAAACTTTGGTATATATTTATAACAACGGTTTATTAACCATTCGTATATAGTATATTTTAATAGTTTACCAATAGTTTTAGTAAAACATTGTTAATGCCATGCTTTTCAACACTATACTAATGATTTTAAACTATTGTGATAGAGTGTTTCTAGAATTTTTCACAGCAGCCATCCAGAATCCATTCCATTGAATATACATGCATAGAACACCTATAACAACAACAAAAACACCTGTAATAGCACATAAAAATAGAAGAATCTTCCAACCATAGCATGTACCAGAATATAGTATTCCCCATTTAAATCTTCACATGACAACCACTCTTCCAACTAACCCCTTTCAATTTATATGGTGCAAACATCTCAAAATTTTGACATTACTCAAAATTCACAAAAATATTTTATCATCTAGTAGTCAATGATATGTTATCTACTACAGCAGGACATAGTTAAACCATCATTTTTAGAAAATGACTTGAAAATGATCATTTTATGGGTAGAAAATCTCTTTTAATTCCCATATGATCATTATACATCCTTTTTGTGTCATTATTATTGATTTATGAGTTTATTATATACACCACTGATGATTTTTTAGAATAGGTTATTAATGGTAAGTACTGATTTTTATAGAATTATTTAAATGAATATTCATAATGAAATTGAGTATAATTCTTTCTCAAAGATTGATTGATGAAACCATCCATGAATTTATGGATGAAGGGATCCATCATCATCACCCTGATGGTGGGATACCATTCACCTTTAGAAAGTGGGAATGATATTGGATCAAAATGGTGTCCCATAATGTAAACAATCAAAAGACAATGAATCAGAGTAAGATGACTAAGAAGTGGTATAATGACAATGAATAAGATCAAGTTCTTTAGACAAGAGTTTGAGTGTATACTTTGGTGGATATGTTTACTCACCAAAGGTTGCCCAAGTAGTGTGAAGGGACATTGGGAATCCATTGAGAGTCTAATAGACGTCAATGTGATGGAATTTTTTTCCCTAATGTTGTGAAATGATGTGTCTATATCCACCTCTATAGGCAAGTCCATGAGTAGTGGAATAGTTCACACCACCATATCCTTGAAAAGATGTCATGTCACTATGAGAGGGTGATAAGGAGATGACATGTAAGGGGGTACTAGGAGGGTCCATGGACATGGGTGGTTTTGGAAGGGAGGGTGGTGTGTTGGGGAGGGTTTCATGGATAAGGATGTGTAGGTTTTTTAAACATATTTGACACCATATAAAAAGATAATTCATAGAATCCAATTATAGATAAATAAATAATGATACAAGTAATACCACTTACCTAATCTATATTTTGAATGTTGAATCATATAATAAATATCCAAATACCCTAATTAATTTATCAAAAAAGATGACAATACATTGGTAAAAGTTGATCTGATTAAAAATATATAGTAATTATTCTACCCGAGATAAGAATAATGTGACCTACCTAATCACACATATATTCAGTCCCAACAAATTAGAAAACATCAAATTTAAATAATATCAGTAAAAAATGTAACAGATCAGTTTTTCCTTCATCACCATCACCATCACTATCATCACTATCATCATTAGCCTCATCCTCATCCCTGACCCTATCATCATCTCCATCCTCATCCTCTTACTCATCCTCTACCTCATCCTCTCCCTCGTCCTCACCCTCATCCTCTGCCTCGACCTCTGCCTCTCCCTCGTCCTCGTCCTCATCCTCATTTTCGACCTCATCATCATCCTCGTCCTTAGCCTCTTCCTCGCCATCATCATTACTAGGAATGGAATCATATTGAACACCACTAAAACTTCCACCTAGTGAACCATATATTTAATGCATCAATGACATATATTCATCACAAGTTTTGCAAACCTATGGTGAAAGTGTTAGAAATAAAACATTAATTAGTTTCATAAAATCGTTGTTTTCCCTAGAAGATTGTTCTTCCACCTATGTGGCCATTTTCTTATCATGTTCTTCCTATGCCTTAACCTTTTCCAACTTGTTGGAACTATAACTAGTACCTAAAGAGTTCCAATACCTTGTCAGGACTATACTCTTCCCAAGTCGGTTTCATACTCTAATAGGGTTATCATCTCTTAACACCTAATGTAAGTGCTCATTTAGCCCAAAATTGTCAAGTTCATGGTCATCAAGAGCCTCCAAAGCAGCCTGTTACAAATATAAATAGATTATTATGTTACAAAATAGATATTAAAATTTGAAATAAACAAATTAAAACTTATAACTGATGTTGTTCTGGTTTTTTAACCACACTTCCATCTTTTTTCCTTCTACTCAAGCCAAACCATTTTGTCGAGGCACACATCCTTCAATATTAAATACCTTCATATCCAATAAAATTTAATGTAGGAAAACATTCTTAAAAATATGTTACCAATAATTAATTTCATAACTAAAATTATATGAAAACTTTAGAAATTGAATAAATTATGGAGGAAACAATAGAAAGTACTAGTCCCAAAGAAAACTTAAAAATTGTCATACCTGCTTCCTCTTAGGATCTGACATTGTAGTACACCACAATGTGTGGAAGTATTTTTTAGAATAAATGTTTTTTTATTTTTTCTAGATGATTCCTAAACAAAATTCAATAATACAAAAGATGGTATTAATGAAAAACCTGAAAATTTTCATTTAAATACCTCATATGTGATTAATACCTTAAACTTGATAGTTGTCCAATGAGTAATCATTTTTTGATACTGTTCTATTGGAAAATAATCCATGATAGGTACTGCCTATAACTTTGTGAAAAATCTAGCACACCAACCAATATAAAACTCATGCTTATAGGCTCTCCAAATCTCACCTAAATCCTTTAGACGTGTTAGTCGTGCACCCTCACCATTATGAAAATTAAACCGAAGTTGACACCAGAATATTAATTCATATATATACAAAAATAATTTTACATTAAATCCAACATAATTTTTTACCCTTATTTATGGTCAAGAAGTATCCTTGACTTCATTTGGAAACTGTCTCCATGAGATCAGGCTGATGGGAATGATGTCGAAGTATTTGGAAAGCATCACCAAAAAACTATGGCATTGTTGCCCTATTTTTTCCATCATTTGGTTGTCTTCATTATAGTCCACCATCAACTGTGTGTGGCAGTTCTACACCAAACACATGTGTGTACACCCCCACCCCTACCACCTATAAATATATGTATCTGTTATGATCGAAAATGAAATATTATATCAATACATATTATAATGAAAATAAATTGTAGTAAAAAATTTGTTGGGGTTCTAAAATATACCAATGGTAGTCTGGTAAATGGGCGCCACTGTATCTTCTGCCACTAAAGGAACATCACCATGTACCTTTGGGGTGGGTCCTAGTGTATGCTCCGTAGTCATAGACTGTGTTGGAGCTGGAGATGAAGAATAAATGTTGAAGCTTAGAGAATAAGAGGTATATGGTAAAGAAGATGGCATGGATGGCTGACCAACTACATAATATGGATGAGGAGTGGGGATAATCATGGGATGTAGTAAAGATGAGTGAAGAGGATTAGATGTAAAGGTTGTTGAAATCATAGGAGTCATAATATCATGTGTTTCCCTAAGGACACAGCTTGATCAGAATGTGTGGAAGATGGTACGTCACTGGAAGGGGCAAGGTCTAAATGGGTAAGTCGATTGGAGCACCTAGCTCTCTACCCCACCCCCCTCGTACCACCGGTCTAGGTACTAGGTCCACTACTAGGATGCTAATCAAATAACTGGAACCTAATTGGTGGATCCAACATAAAATATTGAAACAAAATTAATCACATGACATTATATGTTATTGATATATATATATATATTAAATAAAATACCCACAACAGGAACTAATGGAGGAATGCCCATCTCATCCATTCGATGATTGTTTTCTGTTATATTTTTTCTTTGCTACTCCTCATATGGTTTCATTTCCTTCATTTGAAAATAAATATGGATGTAATTATAAATGGATAACTATTGTGTAACCAAAAAACAAAAAAAATTGAGACACAGCTTATTTTTCTTATGTCATTTGGTTCATATTTTCGGTTAGGTAATTTATCTATTTTTTGGGTTAGGTCATTATTTTCATTGGTTTTTATTTTCATATAAATTGGTTTAATTTTACCAATTAAATTAATCTAGTTTTTTGTAACAATTTAAATGTTTTGGGTTTTTTTTCATTTAGTAGGTCTGAATACAGTCCAATTCAATATTATAAAATGCAACTCAAAGAAAACCGAAACCAGTAAATATTGAAAATTCACATGAAGGTATAGTTGGATACAAAATATTTGTAATAAATATTAAATCAATTTGTATAGCACAAACCTAAACAACTCATGTCGAGCTAAACCTACAGAACTGTAATCACAGAAAAATGCATCTATATATTTTCCACCTTAACTTCAAGTTCACAATCAGCTCTAACAATTAAAGTATTGGAGTCATCATAATTAATAAATGGATCGAGGCCAATGGGAGAATTGGTGGTGTCAATTACATCATCACCATCATCAAAAATATGTCTTCTGGTTACTTCAATAATGACACCAAATTCCGGTCAAAGATGATGTTTGACATAAAAACATATTTTGGAATTAATTCCAATACATATGGTTCATCAGTAGAAAGAGTGTGATTCATATCAATAACTCAAAATCCATAATAATAAATAATGGTGACCTACCTCTTCATTGAATCAAACCACTGTAATTTTGTCATAGTGACTCGACCATGAGAGTAATAATCCAATATTATTATTTTTTTAACTACTCCATATTAAGCTACATTTTAAAAATGAGGTCTATTATCTGATGCACTAGCATAACATTCTATCGTGGTAGTTAGCATAACACCATCATGTTTTGTTCTCGTTTTTTTTTATCATTTTGTGATAATAAATATGTACCCATTGAACACAATTGATTTACATTCATGAACCATGGTTTTAGGACCAAAAAACAAAGCTCTTATTTCTTTAGAGACAGTGCCAGCAGGCAAACATGATAACTGGAATATAAACGAATATTGAACTTTATTAAATATTGATGTTATTTATTTATTATATTAATATTTCTATCTTCAATTTAAACCAATAAGAAAACTCTTTTCTATTTAAAGTCTCTCCCCTTCTCCAATATAAAGAATGATGCTTTCTATTTATCATTCTGTTATGTTCCATGTAGGTAAAAATAGAAATAGTTTAACAGATATGTAAAATTACAAGATATGAGATAAGATATGCGTGTTCAATTTACTTGATGTATTAATTGAACAAATCACTTTTGAACAATACTGTGTGATGTGCCATCTCTCTCTCTTCAAGTCATAATGTCATTAATGTATATGATCCAAGAATTTCCCCTATTTCAGTTATGTAAAATATAAAGGTGCTCTTTCTCCCGCTCTGTCAAGGTAATTGTAACAACATCTCTTCCAAAAATATCATCGCCTATAAGGAATTCAATGTGATGAGACTTTAGGAGACTGATGTTGTCAACATTTGATAGGTAATCAGTATAGAATTCAATAGCTTATTCAACAATATATAGTTCTGCAATAAAACCTTCTAGCTAACTTTGATTCTTGGCATACCCTTTCAAAATCTTCATATGTCGTTCAATGGGGTACATCCATCTGTAATGGGCAGGACCACATAGTTGAACCTCTCTAACCAAGTGAACCATCAAGTGGGCCATTATATCAAAGAATGATGGTGGGAAGAACATTTCAAATTCACATAATATGACTACAACCTTCTTATTCATGGTGGTAAACTTCACCGGGTCTATAAATTTACTGCATATGGTTTTGAAAAAGAATTAGATTCTAGATAATGTATATCATATATTTTGAGGCATAATGCAACGGAAAGAAATAGGCATTAAATCTTGCATCAAAACATGACAGTCGTGTGATTTTAGTCCTTGTAACTTCAAATTAGTCATTGACATGATATTCTTGATATTTTATTAATACCTATGTGAAACTTTTACACTATTAAAGAAAAGAAAAATTTGTAATTTTTCCTATCTGGATGGTGTAAGTTGATGGAGGAAGAAAAGTCTACCTTTTACCCTTCACCAGATCCAACTCTTCCATTATCCCCATTTCAATCAAGTTAAACCTATCCTTGATGTCATATTTCATTTTTTAAGGAACATTTAGTAACATGCCAATAACATTATCAAATACATTTTTTTCTACATGCATGACATCAAGAAAATGTTTGACATACAAACAATTCCAATACGGTAATTCAAAGAAAATTGATCTCTTCTTCCAACCTAATTTTGTAAGGTTTTTCGAAAATGGTTTATTGAAAATAGTGTCAATGTATTTTAATTTATTATACATTTGATCACCCATTACTAGAGACAATGTTGTACCTTGTTCGATATTCCCATCGAATGTTGTCATCCAGGATCAGTATTTATGTCATCGAGGTAAAAATTTCAGATGTCCTAAAAATATAGTCTTCAAGGAATGTTTCAACCAAACTGAGTATGTGCATTTTTTGCAAATGGGACACCCCAACATTCCTTTAATGTTATACACTGATAAATTCCATAAGCAGGGAAGTCATTTATCATTCTGTACAACATGGCCCTTAATGTGAATTCTTCACTTCTATGAGCATTGTACATTGTAACACTTATATCCCACATTAATTTCAAATCTTCAATCAAGAAATCCAAATAGATATCAATATCATTACCGAGTTTTTTTGGTCCAGATATAAGCAAAGAAAACATGATGTATTTTCACTTCATGTATAACCATGCAGCAAGTTATAATTTACCAACATGATAGGACATATACTGTGAGTACTACTCTGCACACCCAAAAAAATTATTCTATTTGTAGATAATGAAAGATGAAAGTTTCTTAGCTCATTTCTAAATTTAAGATACTCGTAATCAATTTTCTTCCACTGAGGAAAATCTATTATATGATATAGGTTACCATATTTAATTATTGTATATTCATGTCATGTCAATTATCTCGCAGTTTCCTGAAATCCATATAGTCTTCTAAACCATGAAATGATAGGAAAGTATCATACATATTTTGAAGGAATTGATTCATTTTTCTTGTATCGATTTGTGACACACTTAGGGAATTTTATGAGTGATTCATGGTCCTTGTGAAACAATATGCAATCATTTGTACAAGCATGAATTTTTTTAGAGATCATTCCCATTGAATGTAACATTTGTTTAGCATTATATTTTTGGCATGGTAGTTCATTTTCTTCTAGAAGCATATCATTCAGGAGACCAAGTAGTTCTGTAAATCTAGTGTCACTCCATCCACTGCCAGCTTTCAAATTATATAACTTCAATACAACTGACAATGTTGTGTATTTAGTACAACTGGTATACAATGGTTTCTTGAAATAGCTATTTAACTCCTCAAATAACTTTGGACAATCACGAAGGTATCTTAAATTGTCATTGTTATTTCTTCCATGTGATCTTCATCATCATTTACACTTGTATTCATGTCAAATGATCCATAAACCGTAATATCATCCCAATCAGTGTCCACATTCTGTTTTTTCTCGTGTTTAGTCCAACATTTATAGTTATGATCTATTTTGTGACAAATCAAATGTTCTTTCAACTCTTACAAACTAATTTTTCTTGAATAACAACAACATAAACACAGACAGAGGATTTGAGATGGGTCATATGCATGCTCTCTTGCAAACTTGATGAACTCTTTAACTCCATCTTCATACTCTTTTTTCAAACAATTAGCATGCATCCATTTTCAATTCATATCCATACTATTATATTCATAAAATATTAATTTTGTACAATAAGTAAATAAATACACATAAGATATTCATTATCAAAGGTGAAAGTTATAGACAATTCTAATAAGGGAAACTCAACATTTGATTGTTTCAAAGAATTTCAGTATGTTAAAGAAAATGGGTAATTGAATTTAAGAAAATAATTACTCCACTATGGTAGGTTTTATCGTATGAATTCTTTCAAAGGTGAAAGTTATAGACAACTCATCATAATAAACTCATCTCCTAGACATTTATCATTGCATTTTGTTGTTTGACGCATCATCTCTTGTAGACATGCACCTATGTTGCTTGAAATACTCTAAGAAGTAGTCGTCCATGGGATGACTAATGCTCAGAGTAGTACAAGAAACATAAAAGAGATGGGGAATGAGTTTCAAGCAAAAAAATTGCAATAATGGTTGTTCGGGAGATGAAGTTGATAAGGATGACAGTTGTTTATAAAATAGATGGGGGATGAGTCTTAAACAATAAATTTCAATAATAACTATTGTTTGACGCACATCAAGTCTTTATTAAATCTCCTAAATTAATGAAAATATAATATAGGCAATTAAGGAGTAATAAGAAATCCAAATATGATAAACAAGAATAATAAACTCTCATTCAATCAACTAGAAGATGTAAAAATGTATTGATAAACATTTTAATAAATAAAGAGTTATTTCATATACATGGATAGTAATCAGAGATTTTTAGGGGTGGAACCAATACATGTAGACTTAAAATGATGAATACCTAAAAATAATTTCTAATATAAATAATTTGATAACTTCCACTCTATTTTTTGGAATAGGTGATGTAGAAACCTAAGAAATTATTACAATTAAAATTAATGGTATATCAAATATTTGAAAACATCTCAAGACTCATGGAATGTCATATCACCACACCGACCCATCCCAAGGATTTTAGGGAGGTATTCAAATCAGATATACCCATCTGAAGGTTCTAGGGAGTTCATCTAATATATATTGACTCTTCCTTGAGATTCTAGGGAGGTTTATAAAGAAGTTGGCATAAAGCAATAATACACATCAACAAGATATATCACAAATAAGGGAGAAAAACACACTAACCCTTGCAACGTTTATCCCATAAACATTTAAACATATATATATATATAACATGTAATTTATAATACACATAATTTTAAAACAAATTCACATTTAAACATAATTTTTAATGAAAATAAATATAATATCTTCCTAATTTGGAAATACATAACCATAATTTCTGAATAAATAATTATAAAATCACCCTTACATTATAAGTTCTAAAAACACATATAAATATATATAAAGATATATATTTACATATATATATCTCTTTATAAAATAAACCTAAATTGATAAAAATATATGCAACCCTTACAGCAAAATATCACAACATAGTAAAATAAATACAACCCCATACTAATTTTGAAAATAACGAGCCATTGAAAATAAATAAATACGGTATCACTCTTATTAAGATTTATCTTAAAATAAAACAACACAATTCTGAGAAAATAAATTTTTAATGAAAACCCTTACACCTGAATATTAAAATAGAATTTAAAATAAATAAATTCTCTTACATGAATTGCATATAATCAGCTTCTCTTGCTGGTTCACACCATCACCAGACTAAGAATTGGTTTGCTAAATCAATTTTCTCATCAGTTTAAGGCTTTTATGTAATGTCCCTGACCCGAAAGCCACTAAACTAGTGCTCCAAGCCGGGTGGTTACATGACCTTAAGCACGCCTCCCCGTATGCCAAAGGTTACCGACTAGTAGCGGGGGTCTGAATAGTAAATTGGGGAGACTATACCCCCTTTTTATCAGAGTAATCCGCAACAGAAGATAAATAAAATAGCAGAATTAATAACCAATAATACCAGAGTGTGCATAAACAACCATTTCCCAAATAGGGTACAACCATGTCCAACAGTAAATAGGTCATGTCATGCTACAAGTGCAAAAGTGAACAAAACCCAAAAATGAAAACAACTTCAAAATCCCCAAAAGGGTCCTGACACCAAGTTGGGGTCCTCTTCCATGCATAGTCATGCCCACCCAATGGCCTAGCAAGGACCTTTTCCCTTCTACTGACCTGCAAACATGAAGTCTGCTCGGGTACCCAACGGCGGCCTGAACAGGGTGTGAGTAAAACTCAGTAGGCCACCACCAACGGTGTCTACAAAATATTCGGTATAAACAGATGTGCATGCAAAGGAAAATAAATAATAAATGATAAGTAAAATATTAAGTGATCTTAGCCAGTTTAGGTCCATTACCCACATTTATTACTATTTCCATATCTTACCATTCCATCCCATTTCCCATTACTTACCATTTCCAACACATTTAACATGGTTTCATCAAACACAACATATTACACGGGATCAAGTACACAATCTCATACCCGAGGGAAAACACATCGTGGAGTTTGGAGCGTCAGTCCAACTCGCCATCAACCATATCATCACCTTGAAGCATCAGTCCGGGTGGATGAAACTATTAGGCGAATAGAGCATCAGTCCTCATCCCTAACCTGTGTATTGGGGTGGAGTTTAGAGCATCAGTCCAACTCGACATGTGGGCGTAGAAACTTAGTCAATACCCCACACTACCAAGAAATGTGAACATTCTATACATATATGTTTCCATTAACCATTCACAAAAAATCACAACCATTGCCCAAGGCAAACATATTCCATAAAAATAACATGAGATTTAGCACCATGCCATAACCCATTAACACATTTACCACATTTCACATCATTTATCCATTTACCTCAATTACATTTTATTATTCTTATCTCACTAAGTATTCATTCATCGTGCCTATCTCACTAGGCTTGTTCATTATGCCTAACTCGCTAGGCTTTGTTACCATGCTCATAACCCATTCATTTATGGTCTTTAATCACTTACACATATTAACCCAACATCCCTTAGGTTATTACCAAGATTGGGTGAACCACCTAGCTTCTAACCCAACACTAATAGTCACCCCAACATGTTTATCAAGGGATCTACATGATTACACAACAATCTCACTTATTCTTCCCAAATCCTTAGGTCCGGGAAAGTCGACTCACCCCAAGGGTGGCCCTAGTTTAGTCTCATCACCCTCAACGCATCCCATGGGGATCATGAGGGTTCCCTTTTACCTTTCTAACAACCATTTTACCAAAATATTCCATGGGTAATCAAAACATACCAAGAGGCACCCAAGAACAAAACCACACATGCAGAAATCCTCAAATAAACCATGGGATATAACTTGTAGACCACCTACCTCGATTATGTGGGTGAATACGCTCTTAATTGCACCCTTAGATTCCACTTCAACCAAAATTTTAATCTTAAACCTAAATCTCACCCAAAGAGTAGGGTTTTAGAGCTTTGGAAAGAGAGAAGAAGAAGATACAAACCCTAAACTCAAAAGAGAAGCAAGGATGGGATTAGCCTTACCCGGAGCTTTGATCCACAAACAATGGCACCAAAAATGCCTTAGAAATGAGGGAGATTGATCTCTTGGAGCCCTTGGGAGGTTTGGTTCGTTCCTAGGGTGAAGAGGGGTGAAATGGGAGGAAATCCCAAGTTGGGTTTAAAAATTCCGAAGTGGAAAAATTGTAATTTTTTAAAAGATTTATGGGTTGCACGGTTTACCTGCACGGTTTGCCAAACCGTGCGCAAACCGTGTGGATGATTCTGTCTCAAAAAAGGCCCCCTCGCATGGTTTACCCACACAGTTTTACAAACCATGCACAAATCGTGTGGAAGCCACTATCCAAAACACACATCCTGCATAGTTTCCTGGGTTGTCTACACGGTTAGCACTAACCGTGCGCAAACTGTGAAACCTACCCAGAAAATCCCTTTTCTCCACCTTTCGTGTCCCGAACCTTGGAACACCCCCGAGCCTCCTCTAGGACTTGGGTAAGCACTTAATTAACCAAAACATGGGATTCAAACCAAAACTTAAACGAAACCATACCTTTCCAAGATCTTGGATCTTACAACCTCCCCACCTTATAACTGCTCATCCTCAAGCCAAGCTCCCAAGCTCTATTGCACTTCCAAGGAAAATAGATTGGTCCACTGAGATCGCATATCTGATTCCCGCTCCCAAATTTCTTCCTGAACATTTCCATGATTCCATAGTACTCGCACCAACGGCACAACCTTTCCCCGCAAGACTTTCTCACTACGATCCACGACACGAACCGGATTCTCTTCAAAGGACGCATCAGTCTCAAGCACAAAATTCTCAATATCAACCACGTGATTTGGGTCAAGGTGATACCACCGAAGCTGCGACGCATGAAATAAATCATGCATCCTGCTATACCGATGTGGGAGAGCCAATTGGTACGTCACCAGCCTGATCCTCTCCACAATCTCAAATGGCCCCACATACCTGGGTGCCAGCTTTCCCTGCTTCTGAATTTGTCGGTGACCCAACCTTGGTGACACCCGAAGGAACACACTATCACCCACCCTGAACTCAAGAGGTCTATGCCTTTGATCAGCATATGACTTCTGCCTTCTCTAATCCGTTTTCATCTGCTTCCAGATCAACTCAATTTTTTCTGAAGTCTCCTGCACGAGACTCGGTCCCAACTGCTCGGTTTCACTAGCCTCCAACCAACACAGCAGAGATCTACACAGTCTTCCATAGAGAGCCTCAAACAGTTCCATCTAAATCGTAGCTTGAAAACTATTGTGGTATGAAAATTCAAGAAGTGACAGGTGCTTTTCCCAAAAACCACCGAAATCCAAGACACAATCCCTCTACATGTCTTTCAACACTTGGATTGTACGCTCTGACTGCCCATCCATCAACGGGTGGAAAGCTATACTCAAAAGCACCTATGTACCCAGTGCCTTTTGAAACCCTTTCTAGAAACGCGATGTGAAACAAGGATCATGATCCGAAACTATAGTCTGCAGTACACCATGAAACCGTACTATTTATTTGACATACAACTCACCCAACTGATCAACTATATAAGTCTCTTGAATCAGTAATAAATGGGCCACTTTCGTTAGATAATCCACAACCACCTAGATTGCATCATTCTTATAAGGCATCCTCAAAAGACCCACCAAAAAATCCATCATCACATCATCCCACTTCCATTCCAGAATGGGAAATGGGTGTAACAATCCATATGGGAATTGATGCTCAGCCTTCACCTGCTGAAAAGTAAGGCATCGTGCCACAAAACCCGCAAATTCCTTTTTCATTCTTGGCCACCAAAACTATCTGCGAAGATCACGATACATCTTGGTCAAACTAGGATTCAATGCCTATTTTGATGCATGAAACTCACGCATCAACTCTTTCTGCAAGCGTACCAGCACAACCACATGACCATGAACACAAACAATCTCTTCCACACTGACGGTCCAACTAAAAGGTGGCTCCCCACCTTTAAGTCTTTCCTTCATGGCCAAACATTCAGGATCATCAAGATGACTTCCCTTAACACGACTCAGAAGTGTTGACTCAACTACCACGGAAGTAAGAGTCACCTGACCATTTTCCTCCCACACCTCCAGGTGCATCTCTGTGAACAAAGCCATCACCTTCCACTCAGTGCTGGATTCCTGAACCACTTGGTTCTGAGCCTTCCTTCTCAAATCATCAATAACATTGTTCCCTTTACCCGATGTATATACCATCTCAAAGTCGAAATACTGGAGATACTCAACCCATCTTCACTGTCAAAGATTCAAATCCCGTTGTGAAAAGATATACTTTAAACTCTTATGATCGGTATACACCGTGAACTGTTCCCCCAACAAGTAGTGTCTCCAACACTTTAAGGAATACACTACTACAGACAACTCAAGATCATGAGTGGGATAATTATGCTCATGAGGTCTCAACTGCCTCAACCCATAAGCCACAACCCACTTATCTTGCATCAACACAGCCCCAAGCCTGATACCGCACGCATCACAAAACAGGATGTACTTCCTACCTAGCTCAGGTAAGATCAATATTGGTGTGGTCTTCAATCGCTTTTTCAACTCTTGAAAGGCATTCTCACAAGCCTCAAACCACTCAAACCTGATTCTCTTATTGGTTAATCCTTACAATGGTACTGCCAAGTGAGAAAAATCCTGGATGAACCTCCGGTAATACTCGACCAAACCTAGAAAACTCCGAACATTTGAAACACTCTTGGGCTGATCCCAAGACACAACAGCCTTCACTTTCTCTAGATCCACCGACACACCTGCCTCAGAGATGATGTGACCCAGAAAATTCACTTCTCCAATCTAGAATTGACACTTTGATAGCTTAGCATATAGCCGATTCTCTCTTAGTGTACTCAGAACGATGCCAAGATGTTGGGCATGACTATCATGAGTTTTCGAGTACACCAAGATGTCATCAACAAAGACAACCACAAACTGATCTAGATAAGGATGAAAGGTTTGGTTCATCAAATCCATGAACATTGTCGGTGCATTGGTCAAGCCGAAAGGCATCACCACAAACTCAAACAACCCGTAAAGACTCCTGAAAGCTGTCAGTGGTACGTCAGAAGGCCTCGCCTTCAACTGGTGATAACCTGATCTTAAATCAATCTTAGAGAACACTGATGCACCCCTCAACTGGTCAAACAGGTCATCAATTCTAGGAAGAGGGTACCAATTTTTCACCGACATCTGATTTAACTTCCTATAATCAACACACAGCCTTAATGACTCATCAGCCTTCTTTGCAAAAAGCACATAAGATCCCTAAGGAGACGTACTAGGACGTTAAACCCCTTTCGTTCCAACTTTTCAAGCTGAACCTTTAACTCCTGAAGTTATGTCGGTTCCATTCGGTATGGTGGAATAGAAACTGGCTCCGCTCCCGGCAGCAACTCAATCATGAACTCAACATCCCTCTCGGGTGGAAACCCCGAGAAATCCTCAAGAATTACATCCTAAAACTGATCCACTACTGAAGGAAAGATAGATTGTTCCCCTCTTTCATCATCAAGTACAAGAAAAGCTACTTGAGTTGTGAGCCTATCCAACTGCCAACAGAACGGTCTCGCACGACCTGCTCGAACACCCACTCTTCGCGATGGACATAAGTGTCACCCTCAAGTGACCTAAACAATACCCTATGATGGTAACAGTCTATGTGTGCCTGATACAACACCAACCAGTCCACACCCAAAATTAGGTCAAACCCCGACATCTCGAGAATGAAAAAGTCCCACAGGAAACGATACCCACCGACCTCCGGACCACATCCCTTACACTACCTGATATCTTCATTTCGTACCCCCAATGGAGTGTCAATAGACATAACCCCACACACACTCTCCACAGGCAAACCCAACACTACCACAAGCTGAGCAGAAATAAAAGAGTGTGTGGCACCAGTGTCAAACAATGCACTAGAAAGCATAGAAGCTATAAGGATCGTACCTCAAACAGTCGATGGCCCAGCCTCACCATCACCAAGTGTAGACTGAACTACGTGAAGCTGGCCTGCCCCTCTACCCTGGGCTCCAACCTATGTGCCCTGCACTGCATTGCCTTGCTGACGTGGGTGATCTGGACCTGGAGTTCCACACCCATCGCCCCTTCCAGTACGGCCCATGGAGCTCGAACTGCCTGCCTGATACGAAGAAATTGTTCCCTTGCCTCCACTTGGCATCTACCTGTCACCAATATTCATGCTCACCTGCTAAGGGTTCCTGCAGAACCTATGCATGTGTCCCAATATTTTGCACGATCGGCACTCAACTAGAGGTCGAGGATAATGGTCACGCATGTGCCCCGGTTTGCCACATTGATAGCATAACACCCGATCACCATCCTAAGAGGTTGACCCTCTCTTCTCACTACCTTGCACACTTCTACCTTGCTGAAAACTTCCAAAACGACACTTCTGACCCTCGGAAGTTGTACCACTTGTCCGCCCAACTAGCACGACAAGCCCACTACCTGAAACTCCCTTCAGGTTCCCTTTCGATATCAATGTCTGATCCACTACCTCTGTAAACCTCTTCAGGTGAAAGATATTCACCTGAGACCTGATCTTGTGTCTCATCCCATCCTGGAAACGTCTCGCCACTACTGCCTCGTCCCCTGCCAGCGCTGGAACAAAACATCGCAGGTCGGTGAAGCGGCCATCATACTCCATCACCGACATCGATCCCTAAGTCAGGCCCATGAACTTTGTAGCCCACTCTTGCCTCAAAGTCTCTGGGTAAAAGTGCTCCAGAAACTTTTCCTGGAAATCCTTCCACAATATCCCCTCAGCCTGCTCAGTCTGAGCCAGGATGTCCCGCTAACGCTTTGCCTTGCCTTGCAACATATAAGCTTCCAACTTGACCCGCTTCCCATGGGGAGTCTCCAGATGATCAAGTATCATCTGGACAGACTCTATCCAGAACTCTGCTGCCTCTGGCCCACCCTCTCTGGTAAAGGTCGGAGGGTGTTGCAGCTGAAACTCTCTGGTCAGCTCAAACATACTCGGTGCAACCCACCCTGGGTCCCGAACCATCATCTGCATAAAACAAGCCAATTTCTCTTGGAATCGCTCCTCCCTACCTTCCTGTATCGCCACATTCTCTTGAACCTCTACTGGAGGAGTGTTCTCAGCAACATCCTCTTGTTGCCCAATCGGAACTCGACATCGTGGTGGCATTTCTCTACATTTCCAAACACGAGATTGAGAACACATACCATAGAACTTTCACAATTCATAACATGAAGACTCTTCACTAGCCACATCAACCCATTATACATGCACCATTCCAATAAACCTTAGCATTCCAAAGACATTACCCCGACCATCCCTACCGCGGGCCATGGTCCACAAGGCGTAAACAACCATACACCACCACAAAGATCACAAAACATGTTACAAAAACATTTTCAATTCATTACAAACCTTAACTACACATATTTCATTTGTCATCACTTATCATTCATTTATATTAACCCACTTGCATTGTTTCATTTACCACATTTTCCCTTTTCAATTATCAAAATGCAAGGTGCATTCTATCTTTCATGCCTCACACACCCAACATGTGTGTGCCTACCATGATGCATGTCACCTACCTCTCTAGGTGCCTATAATGATGCATGAATGCACAACCTCGTGCCATTGAGTCCACAAGCCAAATATCATAAAACAATCACATCACACAACATGTGCATCACCTAATGGTGAAATACCATCAACTATAACATCGCACAATCAAGAACAACAATTCTCACCCTGGGTGACTTGGGTTTTCCCTCGTACATGGGTTAGCTACTCTCAAGAACGAGCTCATTACCAAGGCCTGACACATCCTAACTCCCGTATACCATCCCAGATAACAAGATTTCAGAGAAGGAGAAGAAAGACCTCCTCTATTACCACTTTGTAACGTCCCCGACCCGGAAGCCACTAAACTGGTACTCTGATCCGGGTGGTTACATGACCTTAAGCGCGTCTCCCCATATGCCAAAGGTTGCAGACTAGCAGCGGGGGTCTGAATAGTCAATTAGGGAGACTATACCCCCTTTTTACCAGAGTAAGCCACAACAAAAGATAAATAGAATAGCCGAATTAATAACCGATAATACTAGAGTGTGCATAAACAACCATTTCCCAAATGGGGTACAACTATGTCCAATAGTAAATATGTCATGTGATGCTACAAGTGAAAAAGTGAACAAAACCCAAAAATGAAGACAACTGCAAAATCCTCAAAAGGGTCCCGACACCAAGTCAGGGTCCTCCTCCACGCATACTCATGCCCACCCAACTGCCTAGAAAGGACCTTTTCCCTTCTCCTGGCCTACAAACATGAAGTCTGCCCGGGTACCCAACGGCGGACCGAGTAAGGTGTGAGTACAACTCAGTAGGCCACCACCAACGGTGTCTACAAAATATCTGATATAAACAGATGTGCATGCAAAGGAAAATGAATAATAAATGATAAGTAAAAGATTAAACGCTCTTAGCCAGTTTAGGTCCATTACCCATATTTATTACCATTTCCATATCTTACCATTCCATCCCATTCCCCATTACTTACCATTTCCAACACATTTAACATGGGTTCATCAAACACAACAAATTACACGGGCTCAAGTACACAATCTCATACCCAAGGGAAAGCACACCGTGGAGTTTGGAGTGTCAATCCAACTCGCCATCAACCATATCCTCACCTCGAAGCATCGGTCCAGGTGGATGCCACCGTTAGAGGAATAGAGCATCAGTCCTTATCCCTAACTCGTGCATTGGGGTGGAGTTTAGAGCATCAGTCCAACTCAACCCATGGGTGTAGAACCTTAGTCAATACCCCACACTACCAAGAAATGTTCACATGATATACATATATGTTTCCATTAACCATTCACACAAAATCACAACCATTGCCCACGGAAAACATAAGCCATAACAATAACATGAGAGTTAGCACCATGCCATAACCCATTAACACATTTACCACATTTCACATCATTTAGCCATTTAGCCCAATTCCATTTTATTATGCTTATCTCACTAAGCATTCATTCAATGTGCCTATCTCACTAGGCTTGTTCATTATGCCTAACTCACTAGGCTTCATTACCATGCTCATAACCCGTTCATTTATGGTCTTTAATCACTTCCACATATTAACCCAACATCCCTTAGGTTATTACCAAGCTTGGGTGCACCACCTAGCTTCTAACCCAACACTAATAGTCACCCCAACATGTTTATCAAAGGCTCTATAAGATTACACAACAATCTCACTTATTCTTCCCAAATCCTTAGGTCCAAGAAAGTCGGCTCACCCCAAGGGTGGCCCTAGTTTAGTCTCATCACCCTCAACGCATTCCATGGGGATCGTGAGGGTTCCCTTTTACCTTTTTAATAATCATTTTACCAAAACATGCCATGGGTAATCAAAACATACCAAGAGGCACCCAAGAACAAAACCATGCATAAATCCTCAAATAAATCATGGGATATAACTTGTAGACCACCAACCTCGATTCTGCATGTGAATGCACTCTTAATCGAGCCCTTAAATTCCACTTCAACCAACCTTTGAAGCTTCAACCTAAATCTCACCCAAAGAGTATAGTTTTAGAGCTTTGGAAATAAAGAAGAAGAAGATACAAACCCTAAACTCAAAAGAGATGCAGGGATGGGATTAGCATTACCCAGAGCTTCGATCTGCAACCAACGGCACCAAAAATGCCTTAGAAACGAGGGAGATTGATCTCTTGGAGCCCTTGGGAGGTTTGGTTCATTCCTAGGGTGAAGAGGGGGGAAATGGGAGGAAATCTCGAGTTGGGGTTAAAAATCCCGAAGTGGCAAAATTGTAATTTTTTAAAAGATTTCTGGGCCTCACGGTTTACCCGCACGGTTTTCCAAACGTGCGCAAACCGTGCAGAAGCCACTGTCCAAAAACACACATCCTGCACGGTTTCCTGGGCTGTCTGCACGCTTAGCACTAACCGTGCGCAGACCGTGCAGCCTACCTAGAAAATCTATTTTCTCCGCCTTTCGTGTCCCGAACCCTCGGAACACCCTCGAGCCTCCTCTAGGACTTGGGTAAGCACTTAATTCACCAAAACATGGGATTCAAACCAAAACTTAAACGAAAACATACCTTTCCAAGATTCGGGATCTTACATTTTATATCCAAAACCTCCACTATTTATACAGTGGAAAAAATATTTATTTAATTGGTTTATCTGTGAACCAGATGTGATTCTCTAAGATTTCAAAACAACAACAAAATTAAGCTTGCGAAGCGTGCTGGGGTATAAATGTAAAGACCAAAGCAAATTGATTCAAACCAACAATTTAAAAAGACCAAAACATAATATCCAAATCGGTAGTCAAGCGAACAAAATATCGTAAACAAAAGCAAAACAGTATACAACGACCGGAGCACAAATAACTGATGACATCATCGAAGAAGAAATCAAAAATGAAACGACAAATACAGAAAGAAAATCAGAACCTGCAAAGGAAAACACGGGCCTTCCTCGCTAGGTTTAAGAAAATCAGAGACCCTCATATCCAGATCTCGATGTTTTCTTCGGGAACTCTAACGGTAACCAAACACCGGATGCCAAACAATGTTCGTGCAACTAGAGGTAGTGGGTTTGTGTGATTCGAGTGGGTTTTTGTGATTTGAGCTTTGATTCACTGAGGAGGAGCGCCGGTAGTTGGTAACTTCTGTGGAAAGCTTATGATGTCGCAACAGGTTCGCAACTGGTTAGGTTTTTTTAAAAGATCGGGACACTTTTATCAGCGCTTTAAAAAGTGTTGATAAAGTCTGTTTATCAGCGCTTAAGTAATAAGCGCTGATAAAAAAAACATATTTATCAGCATTTTTTTAGCGCAGATAAAGGTCGGCATTTATCAATGCTTTTAGCACTGATAAAGGATTTATAATTATAATTATAAATAAAAAATTGTATATATATATACTTAATAAATATATATATAAATATAAATATAGTAAATATATTCTTTATTTAAATATATTTATTATAATTTTATAATTATTTAAATATATAATTATTTATTTATAATTATATAAATATTTTAAAAAAATAATATTTATATCATTATATATATAGTAAATATATTCATTATTTAAGTAAATTTATTATAAATTTAATAATTATTTAAATATATTTATTTATTTATTTATTTATAATTATATAAAAACTTTTAAAAAAATATTTATTTGTTTATAATTATAAATATATAATTTTATAAATATAGTGTGTATATTTATAAATATAGTATGTACATTTATAAATATATTTATTTACAAATATATTTATTTATAAATATTTTTATTTATAAATATTTTTTTACAAATATTTTTTTAACATTATTAATGAATATCTAATTTTAATTGCATGCATGCTAAAAATGAGTGAAATTGAATAAATTAAAAAAAGTACACTAACAATATTGAAAAAATTGATAAATTTTGTGTGTGTGCATTGTATATAAAAATACATTAATTACGTATATGTGAAATCAATATATCACACATTTGATATATGTTAAATTGAAAAATCAAACGACATTCAATTATATGTTCATTACTCTATGCAATTAGTCGGTATTTTTAATTCATATTAATTTTTAATTATAAACCATTATTCACTAAATATATGATTATTTAATGTAAAGCGCATAAATATGTTGTAATATATAAATCATATTTACATACATTAATATATATCTATATATTTTATATATACTATTTATTGACATTATCAATAATCATCTAATTAATAAAATGTTTAATATTTTTCTCAATTTAATTTTTTTTAATTTTAATTTGTTTAATTTTCATTTTACATATATCCATATATTTAATGCATACTATTTATTAGTATTTATAATTTATATATAGTATAATCAATTTATTCATTTTTATCAATAATTATTTAATTAATAAAATTTGTAATATTTTTTTAATAAACTCATTATTTATTCGAATCTTTACGAGCGCTAAAAATATAGTGCTGATAAAGGGTACATTTTATCAGTATTAAAAATAAAGCGCTAATAAAGGGTTAAATTTATCAATGCTTTCTTTAGCACTAATAAAGATGTCATTTATCAGCGCTTTTTTCTAATGCTGATAAATATCAATGTTGTTAAAGGCCTGTTTTGAAGTAGTGCGTATACCTCTTGTGCCCGGAACCTCAAGTCCAGCATTATACCACATACATGTGACGCCACATCCATTATACTCAACAGTATAAAACAATGTGCCTGGAACCTCAGTCCAGCACTCAAACCATGGATGCGGAGCATCGGTCCACCGTCCATCCAACTAGTATATCATCAATCCCCAGAGCATCAGTCTGACACATAACCAACAAAGTATATTATTTGCGTCTAGAGCCTCGGTCTGGCACCTAATCCATAGTATGCCATCCATGCCTGGAGCCTCAAGTCCAACCATCTCAATCTCAGATATCTAAAACCAAAGTTATGGATCGTCTGTCCAGCTCTCTAAGCCATCACATCCCTTACTAGTAATCTGGGTTCCAAAACATGGCAACTCAACCATATTAAGACTACTATGTGGGCGTAATCCAAGTCTTAACCTCAATAACTAAATATAATAAGGGTTGGTTAAACGTCCATCTCAGCCATCAACATCCCAATCCCATCGGCTCATACATCACCTCGAGTCCCAAGAAAACACCCATACCAAACTACTTAAGCACACACACCCACTCAAGGTCATCCTACCAATCGGGCTCATACTTGATCCTCTGGGACCACACATAAACAGAGGCATCCCTCCTTAGATCCTCATAACTAGCATTCAAGCGGAGGCGTCCCCTCCCAAACCCTGGTAACAACCAAACTCTCAGGCCAAGCCTGATCACAAGAAACATCCTCAAGCGGCCCTCAATGACCTCCAACCGATCCTCGATCAACAACATGCCAACAAGGCATCAAAAGCAAACTCATGTCACACGAGCATTCTCAACAACCAACCACGACATCCAACAAACACTTAACCAGAAACCAGCCCACTATGGGCATCCTCAGGAGTCCCCCAGACCCAACTCAACGCCACAACAGCACCCGACCTTAACCACCATCCTATGATGTCAACCAAGCCCAAAAGCTCCAACCACCCTAATCCTCAAATATAAAGATATAAACCTCAACTACTCTAACCTCAAGCAACTAGTCCCGACACGCAAAGATAAACCAAGATCTCCCCAGAGTTACTACTCAATCCCACCTTCCAGAATCCATCAAAGGAATCTCAAACAACTCACCATGGCACACTCAGGTCAGACCAAACACCGAGCTTACAAACCTCACCCAAGACTCGTAGCTCGCAACCCAAACCCACTAGAGGATTCTAAATTCAAACCTCAAGAAAATCCTCGTACTAAACTACCATGGTCCAAATCACCATCTAGAAGACCTCTACATGCCGAAAGCATCCCACTATCACGATCTACGCAAAAAACGCTCAGAATGAACTACTCACAAGTCTCATTTTGTTTCTGAGGCACAAAACACTCAAACCCCCCTTAAAGGGCAACAAAAGAGCATCACATGACGTGTATGCCCGAGCACACGATGTGTCCTCCCATACCCCCCACATGGGCGCGTACTCTAGCCGAACTTGGCGTGTATAACCTAAGCATGCAGCGTGTAAGTCAACTACATGACGTGTACCCTACACGGGTCACTTGCCGGTGTACCTCACATGGCTTGGCCATGTGCCCTTGGCTGGTTGTTTACTCACACACGGCGTGTCCCCACACAGGGTCTGGCTGTATACCCCACACAGTCATATCTCCCCCCAACACGGGTCATCAAGCCATGTACTCAGCCACACGCCGAGTGACACTACACAGTGTGTCCTTCGGACCACACGTCGTGTAGTCATCTTCTTCTTTTCTTCCCTGAACAGGAAGAACACACGATGTGTGTTCTTTCAACCACACGTCGTGTAGTCGGGTTTTCCGAACTGGAAACCCCTATAAACCTCCTGATACCCCTGTTTTTTCCAAAATAAGCACAGATCGACCCTCATGGGATCCTTAACAGTCATAATAAAGCTATAAAACTGAAAAACAATTAATCTATGAGGTTCGAGGCATAAAACTCAAAAATCCGGCTACCTCATGGCGTAAACGCTAAAGCTTTGAGTTCAAATCCACTCCTAGAAGTTGTTGCACCTCGATCGGGTCTCAATCGACGTTAAAGACGAAGTCCGGCGGCATCTCCCTCTTCTCCCCCTCCTGGTTCAGCCGTTGCGCGCGAGGGATGCTCCCTCCCACTCTTGTCGTGCGTAGGAACCCCAAATGGGGGGGGAGATGTGTTTTACTAATTTTACTAATTTTATTTATTAATTAATTAATAACTCATTTAATAGTCATCCTGAATCCCGGAACTCGAAGCGAGTTTATACTTCACCTAGGCAAAACCCCTCGTTCTGGACTCAGCCGTGGAGTCAAAATATCAATCTGATACTCCATTCAAAAGATATCACCACCCGAACCCACACAAATATTTTATTATTTAATTAATTAAATATTAAATATTCTGTCAAAACTTTACAGCTCGGAATTCCACCAAACTTTAATCCTAGGGTAAACGCCATATTCCAGGACCAATGGAGTGGTCAAAAAAATTATCCGAGATCATATGTTAGGGGAAAATGATCATTTTACTCCTCATGAGCACCTGAAAACAAAAATTCAAAACTATGTTTGATTTCAAAATCCAAAAAACTCAGGTCTCTACAGACCTACTCATGCTGGCCATTGAATATCACGTGTCGAGAGTTGATTGGTGGGGTTACACAATGTGTCGTGCCAACATACATGGCATATAGTGACATTTTTTCCATCAATTACTTCTAGAAATGAGATACAAAACATGCACAATTCTTCGTATAACATGTATATCTTAAGTGAAAAACTTGGGCATGTACTCTAGCTATTCGAGTCATGCATCTTCTAATGTACACGATGTGTGCTTATGAATCACACGTCGTGCAGTTGTCTTTTATGCTCCAAAACTTCTATGATCCGTGCACTCTTCCATTAAAACCTATAAATTAGCCAGAAATGTCCAAATGAAGAATAAGCATCGCGTCAAATCTCATAACCAATATAATATGACTCTTTACTCGTTAAAACTCGCCAAGATGATAGACACAAATCAAGTGTATTATATCTATAAAAAACAGTTTAAATATTTTACATTAAAGCATACATTCATCAATAATATAACACTATATTCATGAATTAAATAAAACAGAAGCTAAATAAATAAACCTTTATGATCATTTCTTAAATAATCAATTATAAACACTATAATTTAAACAGTCTTGATGGACGTACAATAAATAAATATACATCAACATTTCCTGTTTATTTTAATATGAACTCTCTCATATTAGCATTTTATAAGATATGTTATATGAACTTATAATTTTTAAATATATGATATTTTAGAAATATAAATCATTTTTATTTATGATAAACATTTCATATATTATGAACTCTCTCATAATCATTTTTACATTTTACATAATCTAAATATCATATGTTTTATATTTATCTAAACATTTGATCATATCCACCAAAACTCTTTTTTCCACTATTTAAATAAATTTCTAATTAATACCTTTAATAAAGAAATTTTATATAATTATTTATGAACATTTCCTAAAAAAATTATAAATTAAAAACCATGTAAATTCACTTTACCGTCAGTAATTTTTTTTTTTAGAATTAAAAAAAAAGTTTTTTATAAAACACCGTTATAAACCACAATGTTGTTTTTTCAACAATTGTAAAAAACGTCATGGTTTTCATTATGAAAATTTCATTCCCATATAAAGCTCAACCGCTTTTAACTAAATTCACAACGTAAAAAATCAGATTTTTATGACTTTTCAGAAAACATTTTCCATGGCCATTTTCTTAAACCATAAGGTAATTTTACTACTTTCATAAACCACGCCCATTTTTCTTAGAATCACATCATTAGGGAAAAACCTATTTTTCCAAATTCTCCGTATATTCAAAACTTTAATTCAAACATAATGAAAGTCGCCCAGATACTAATATTGGATTTTAGTGGAGACATCATACCAAATTAATATTTTAATTTTTTTTATTTACAACGCAGGTAAAGAAATAAAACAAGTCCAAAGACTCGACCCTGCGATTGCCGCCCCAACCCCCAACCCCCGCCACCACAGGAGGTTGCGTGAGGCTATTTGGCAGAGATACCCCTTATCCAAACTGAAACATACCACTAAAACTCATTTTTTTCATAAGATACAACCATTTGTTTGAATTGAAAATAACATAAATAAAGAATGTTCCTTTTTCAAAGTCTTGTCTCTTTCTTCACACAAGTTTGGTGAAGATGAGGAAGAGACAAAAGCATCCCAATGAGAGCTTTGGCTCACACATTGTCAAACAAATCTTGTACAAACATTGCACAAGGATTGAACCTCTTTATATAGACACCAAACATCTCAAATCCATTTTTGATATAATCGAAACATTTTACAAACAATTCAAAATAAACTATTATGCATAAAACCATGAAGTGATGACCTTTACTGGAACATAGTTTACTCAACACAAATCACAACATGGCTAATACCTCTACAGTGTTTTGGTTTTAGTACATATTTCTATCACTTTTATCTATCATTGTATGTAAAACACCCAATTATGATAAAAGGCATCTCTACCATATGAGACTTTCATGCAATGGAACAAGTGACAAATTAATAATATGTGTATTAATATATAAAATCTAAGTCCATGTAAATTAAGATTTTCTTTTAAAGTTTTATACATTCTTTCTAATGCACTCTAGTTGAGAAGTCTTAGAAGGCGTATTTTGATATATGATACTCACTTGTCTACCAAAAGATCCACAATACTCGCCAGCATTATCAATACAAACACAATTTATTTTCAAATATGTTCCTCTCTTAACAAAAAGAGCAAAAGAAAAAATGATGATCTTCCAAAAGAAAAAGATCAACATATCTTTTTAAAAAAGCATATCATAATGCTCTTAAAAATATGAAGACCATAAATTAAATACGAAAAATGTCTTAATAAAAACAATGAACTCCACTTCAGCATACCACTAAAACCCACAAACCCTTACTAAAAACAAACACACCAACCATAATTGAAAAGGGTTCAGTATAATAATAAATAAGCAAGTGTATGATTACATTTTTTTCTCTTAAATACTAAATTAATCATTTATCATCAAATGAGGAAATGTGGGTCATCCAAATGATGGAATCCACTAGGGCTTTTTCCTATAATCGTGCAGTTCTAGGAGGATAAAGGCACACCCAGATGAGCTGTAAAGCCATTTTTCATGCTGTAAAGAAAACACACCTACTGTTTGGTGGCAAAAAGACATTTCATTGGATAGAAAGTCACCTTTGTGCTCGCACATGCCCTCCAGGGCCAAACAATGTTCAATGGAGAGGCAAACACCACCTTGGGATAAGCTTATTTTTAGATCTATGACCAAAATTGTAAATTCGTTTCAATAAAAAGATCTGGTTAGTTTATAAATGGTGACTCCTTTATTGAAATAAACTTGCAATTTGGATCCTCTCAGTTGTCATTTTCCATTTAAATAGTGAGTTTTTTTTTTTTTTTTTGATGGGGAGAATCCAGGCAATCATGAAATTCCACTGAAAACTTAACTACTTATCAAACAACAACAACGATAAGTTGAATACAGAAATAAACAATTAAATGCTAGGGCAGGGATCAAATAGTAGTTTCAACATCACAGAAAGCTATGAACAAAACCACCTACTGAAAAATAAATTGAAACCCAGTTTGTTTAACCTATTTTAGTACCAAAAACTGTTTTTTTTTCACACAAAAAAAAAATCAATCAACTAAAATTAGTCTGATTGTTTAAGATTTTTTCAAAAAATATAATGAAGAAAAAACACTTTTCAGACTTTTGAAACTTCTTATTATCAGTTTGGTTTTTTTTTTATGATAACCCAAAGGCAAACAGGCTTCTGTTTTTAAAAAAAACGCTGTAAATTTATGCCCAGATCCCTTATTTTTTAAGTTGAAAAAACCGCCTTCAAAATAACGAGGTCACGGACAAAGCAACAAGGACATAAATGAAGATTTGAGAGTCAAAAGGCATCAATTGTAAGCTCACCGGTTTCAAATAGAATGGATGGTCTAAATGGCTTCCATTGCTGCTGAGTTTTCCATGCATGAATATAAAAAATCTAAGGTCCTGTCTGAACTGGAATGGAATTAAATAACATTGAATACAAAATTAAAAAAGCTGCATTTGATACATCATGAACATAAGGGTAATAATTATTTTAATATTTCTAAAAATGAATAATGGTGTTTGTTCCTAAGATTCTTTATACTAAGAATGATCATTCTTGTTCATCCAAGTGTCAATCATCATTCATGGATTTAATGGAAAACCCTTTTCAGTTTTTTGATTCTAAAGCCCAACCAAACAGGCACTAATGGAAAAGGTCATATAGAAATCTAGTGACCCGAGCATAAGTTGGCAGGTGAGTCCAACAACTGTTTTTTTTTTTCAAAACATCTTCCTGCAAAACCAAGCAAGAACAGGCGTGTATTTCAAGCTTGTGTAGAATCAAATGATGAGAAGAAGAAAAGATGACAACAGTTCCAGCTTCTAACTAATGCTCTGAAATTAAGCGATAGAGTAATCATTAGTTTCATCAACTGTAAATGGTCATCAATTACTAAATACTTCACCTTTTGATCCATGCAACTTTTATCAAAAGGCAAACAGCTACGTATTGTTTTCAATACATACAAAATAGGAAACTTTATTGAAACCCAACATTAGAAGGGGAAAAAAACGAGATAAAAAAAGTTAAAACTCAGCTACTCAATCAGGTGAAACGAAAAAATTGGTCGGCAAAGGTATAAAAGTCTCGGATGACAGGATCCAAAGAAGCTTTCATGATTATCTGGAAAAAGAACAACGACTTCATTAAAGGGAAAAAATCATGAGCAATGAGTAAGGAAATTCAAATCACATTGTACTTGTTGTAAGCTTCACAACAGATATCAGTGAACAAAATGTATGGAACAATGAACATCAAACAACAAGCATATAAAAGAGGGGTGGGCCGAGAACAACGAATTTTCCTTGGAATATATTCCAAAAATCAACAAGATGCAGACACTATAAAGAATAACGATTCCTTAACGTGAACAGACGCAAAAAAATGAATACACTAAAAAAAAGGAACACAGGCACTGTAATACACGAGCAAGAAAAACTTACAACCTCAAAAAATCCTCTCTGGTTACCAAGGTCAGTTAGACACCACTATCTGGATGATCGGTGAAGCTGGAAGGAGCCAGCGCTCTTTATCTTCTTTAAAATAATTCTGAGTTTCGAAAACGAAATATCTTCTCCAGCTCATTAGAATGGGATCGAGCCTATTCCCTGTTCACAAGTTTCTTGCTTGAAACTCTCGAAGAACTGTGCTCGGCTGAACGTGAACCTTCACAGACGCCCTTAAATTCTGATTCCAATTCAGTCTCAGCCATGAGATCCATCAAATTGTTCCTTCTGAAACCCAGATTAGAGTACGCTTTCCTTGCAGGCCTAAAGTTATTACTGATGGCATCTGAATTCCCACCCTGCACGGCACATCCAACATTATCAATCATCAAACATGGATTACCAAATCCGTTCCAGATATGGAGAGAAACGATTTTACTCAGCCCATTAAGGCAATCCACAATTTCCCTCATCACCGGTCTCCGTTCCCTACAGGACCTCACACACTTGGCAGCAATCACTGCCAGTTGCTTCCTCACGAAAGGGTCGTTGGGAGGAGCCAATCGCGGATCGTAGATAGTCGAGAGCTTCCCCTTCTTTATGAGGGGAATGGCCCAATCCACGATGGAAGGAGGCGAATGTCCAACGTCAATCGCTTTCCTTCCGCTGATGATTTCCAATAAAAGAATCCCAAAGCTAAACACATCCGTCTTGGTACTCAGATTACCTGGAGTCACATAGCAAGGATCCAGATATCCCATTGTGCCCGCCGGCGGGGTTGACTGAAGCAGGCCATCGTTGAGATGGCATCGAAGGGCCAACCCGAAATCGCCCAGTTTGGCATTGAAATTCCGGTCTATCAACACATTTGCAGATTTGATGTCTCGATGAATCACCGGCGGTACTGATGAATGGAGGGTTTCTACGGCCTTCGCGGTCTGCAGGGCCAATCGGATCCTCCGACCCCAATTGGGCAGACTAGGGCTGGAATGAAGAACATCGTAGAGGGTCCCGTTGCTCATGAACTCCACCACAAGAAGGCGGCATTTGGGATCGTCCGTGACGCCGACGAGATTGACGAATCTAGAGCTGTGAAGTTTGGAGAGAATGCTGATCTCGTTCTCGACTCCGATGGCGATTTCTCGGGGGGCACCATCCATCGCGACCGCCCCACGGCGGGAGGGCTTCTTGACGGCGACGAGACGGCCGCCGCGGAGGACGGCCTTGTAGACGCAACCGTGACTGCCCTTGCCGAGGAGCTTCTGATCAGAGAAGCCATTGGTGGCGGCTTCGAGGTCGCTGTACCGGAAGTGCTGGATCTTGGGGGGCCGTCCTCCGGTCCCGTGAGTTCGAGGGGCCGAAGCGAAAGAGGTAGAGGAAGAGGATGTAGTTTCGGACGAAGGAGATGGGGACGCAGGAGGATGGGGAGGGCCGGGATCAGGGGGATTGGCGATGGAGACCGCAGACTCAGCTCTGCAAGAAAGGTATCCCATCGGATTGGCGGGGAGGGGAGAGAGGACGACGACAAAGAGAGCAATACATCACAGAGGGAGGGTACGGACGAAGGAAAGCTTCACCACCGAGCAGTGCTGGCAGGGTCGGTTACCCGCAAAAACGCGGCATATCCCAATCCGATTAATATCAATTTACAAATTTCCCAACATTAAACTGAATCCGAAATTCAACCCGATTAAATAATCATTTAAAATTTTTATTTTTATTTTTTTAATCGATAAAATTGGTACCAGTTCAGTTCCAAATATAATATTTTTTAATAGTTTTATCTCAATTTTGAATACTAGTTTACATAAAATACGGTTATTATGATTTTATTAGATATTCAATATAATATATAATCTAATAAATGTTATGTTATGATGATTTTGCAAATGTGAAGTGAAGTCAAGGAAATGGATACAAGGGAAGTCACTGGATGGGTATTGTAATAATGGTTGTCTTAAACCCAACTTAAACAGTACTTTTCGATTACCATATCATGCATACAGTGAGTTATTGTAACATCCCGATATTTTTAAAAAAATAGACTGTGTTCGATAACATTCAATATACGCAACTTCGAGCTTAAACAAACAATAAAGTCTTGTTATTTAAATGTGAGATTTATAACCTATATATTAAATTGACGATAATGAATAGTATTAATGGAATTATGAAATATATAATGGTCGCACTCATCGCTAATGTATTAATTAATTCTTTGTAAATAATCACTCGAATTTTTAGTAAAATCGTTTTATTTTTCAAATAAATACATTTTCTTCAAAAAATGGGATTTATTGCATTTTATGACTGAATATTATAATTAATTTTTAGAACTTTAAGAAAATAAAATTCACAAAACAAACTTCATTTTTTAAATCAGAATACCAAGTTTTACTTTGGGTGAAATTTTGAGATTTTTCAGAAAATATTAGGTTTTCATTGAATAGTGAAAAAATATCGATTTTTGTAAAAATATCATTTCTTTTCAATAAAATAAACAATTTAAAAGTCTCATTATGTTTTGAATATGGTTTCAAGTAGCATAAGTATTATTTAGTTATATTTCATCCGCTTAAATGCTTCTGAATCAACTTTATATTATATTTTAGAATAAATTTATTTTTGGATTTAAAAACATGATTTTTCTAAAAAACTGTTTTGAATTACATAATGTTTCTCTTTTTAATTAATTAAAATAATCCATAATGGGGAATGTTTTATATGAAATGTGTAGATTATATATCAGTAAATATTAATTGAGTTTCATACAATGATTATTATTAGTCATGAAGTTAATATAAAATCATATTTTGCTTGAAAAATACTCTTTTTGAAAACCCGTTTTTTCGTTGTGTCTGCAGGTTTTGTTTTAAATTTAATTTTGTCAATTATGTGAATTGAATTTGTTAAAATGAATTTTATATTTGGAATCAGAAAGTTCAAATCAGGTAGTTGTTGGATCGTAATATAGATGTAAATGCATATGAGATGACACAATACAAGAGGGGGGGTGAATTGTAGGTTTAAAAGTTTTGTATTTAAACTCTTAAGAAGAAACTTAGTTTAAGAGATCTTAAACTAATACAATTCACAAAGCCTCTTATGAAACAATACAAATGATCAGACTGATCTTGGATCCGATGGATATAATACGATACCACAGGTTATTGAAAACAATTGTATTTGAATTGAATACAATGACCAGAGTATAATAAATGTAAATGATTCTACCATACAACATATAGAATCTTTTAATACAATATGTAATGTAAATGAATGTATCGTAATTAAAACCATTACAATAGAAAAGAATATGAATATAAAGAGGAAATAAAATGATTCCCTTTCTATTACAAATAACAACGGAAAAGTAAATGGTATTACAATTCTTTTATCCCAAAGAGCAGGGTATCCTTTCACCTAGGATAAAAGGTCTGTCTTACCACTACCCAAGTAAGCTCTCGATACGGCACGTCTATCTTCCAATCCACGGAATCCCTCAATTAAGAAGGTAATCAACACCTCTGTCTTTCAAATACTTGAAATCCCTCGATATAACGATCCGCAACACCGTCTTCCTATCTCTGGAAGCCCTCGATCAATATCACAATGATCGGTCGCACAAAGCAAAACAAAGCACTCATTGAAATACAAGAACTAGGAGCAAGCAGTTCACGTCTTGTATCTTCAATACTTTTCGCACGAAGCAAGAGAGAGGTTACCCCGTCTCTCTAGAATCACAATAGTGTCTTGTATGTTCAATCATCCAAGTCTTGTCTTTTATGGTTCAAATGACCTCCTATTTATAGGCCTCATGTCCAATAGTCATATTTGATTTCAATAGTCATATTTCTTCAAAAAACTCATAGGGACTTGGACACTTGACACTATAATGGTTAAAACTAAACAAAATACACGCCATCATTTTGATTGGTATATAACTAACTCCACGACATCGTTTTGATTGGTATATAACTAACTCCACAACATCGTTTTGGTTAGAAAACAATAAGTACATAAGTATGAAAGAATGAGTAAGACGAATTATAATGTAAAACATGTATGCGGTATTGGAGTGAGACATGAGTACAATGCATTACATGAGTACGATACATCACTTGGTTACGATGCATATCATGAATACAAAACATAGCATAGTTACGATGCATAACGTGATTACGATGCGTAATGTAATTACGATGTATATCATGGATACAATACATGGTTACGATGCATATCATGATTACGATGCATAACATGGTTACGATGCATGGTTACGATGCATAATACATATACGATGCGTAACGTGATTACGATGCATAACATGGTTATGATGCATTGTTATTATGCATAATACAAATATGATGCGTAACGTGATTACGATTCATGTGGTTACAAATGAAAAACATCATATGTGGTTACGATGTAAAATGACATATGTGATTACGATGTAAAACAACATATATGGTTAGGATGGAAAACAACATATATGGTTACGATGGAAAACAACATATACGGTTACGAAGTAAAGCAACAACATATGATGAAAAACAATGAGTAATTTGTGATTTCCAAAACAAAAGGATGAATGGGAAAGTTGAAACACATTCTGACTCAACAGTAGTAAAGTCATTTTCATTTTTAGGCATAAAAAAGTTACCGTGGTAAAAAAAATGATTTACCACAATATAGGTAAAATAATGGAACGGGTTAAAGTTAAAAGGTAAAAGCTTAAAATAACTAAAAACTAAAACTTTAAATGAATGGTTGGTGTGTTTCTTGACCTTAATCAGCCTTTACGACATTAATTATCAACCAAGTTTGTTGTAATTAATGTCACCCAAATGTGGTTGACTTTAAGTATAAAATAATAACAATTTAATCACTTAAAATCACCCCTTCTCAAGTATAAACATCACTCATCACCATAACTTTTTGTAAGAACCCGGTTTTTGCTATGAAAGACTTTGGAATAATCTTGATGATATTCCAGAGCAGCGCTTTCAAACGGCGTGCGATTCCGAGCCCCGGAGTGGCCAGAATTAAATTTTCAGTGCGTTCACACTGGGAACGCCAAATAAATGGAATAACTCCTAAACGGTGCTTCATATCAGAGATCCGAGTGTACGGGTGGGTCCGTAATGGGGTGTTTACCCTAGGAGCGACATAAAACTTGTCAGCGCGGGACGTTTGGACCCCTCGCTCGCTTTCAGAACGTTAAACGAATAAATTAATTAATTAATTAATTCGTTTAATGTTGAAACACAGGTATCTCTTAAAACGGTGGCTCAGATTGGAAAACCGAGGGCACCGTTGAGTTCAGAGCGTACCGTTTACCCTAGTAGGGGTGTAAGTTTTGCGGGCGCGACCCTTCTGTGAAAAATGTCCCCGGGGGCGTTTTCGTAATTTGGCACCCTCGGGCGTTGAGTTTAATAACTTCCAAACGGAAGCTCAGAATCAAATTATGAGACCACTGTTGTGCTCGGGAGGTGGTGTTTACCCTAGGGGAGGCTTAACCTTGACCCCGTTGGGAGTTTTGATTACGGGTTAATTTGGGGTGTTTTGAAATTAATTAATTAAAATTTATTTAATTTCTATTTAAGTAAACCCCTTCCCCTCCTCCCTTGTTTCTTCCTCCTGGCAGAAGGAGTCTCAACCAAGGCCTCCTCCATCCTCTCCTCTTCAAGGTGGTGCGTTGCGGCGGCGGCGGATCGCGCGGGAAGCGTCGGGCGAAGCCCATCGAGGTAGGCTCGTGTTTTATCTTTTCTATTCTCGCAAATTTCTTCAATTTAGTTTCTTCGCGTCGAATTGTTGTCTGATCGTCGAGTGAAGCCCCTGGTTTCGCAAGGCTCGAGTTTATCTTCACAACAATCCTTTCGGGATCAATTTTTGGAGTCCCGGGGCGCCCAGGGTGGCCCTGGGAAGTTTTCCGGCCAAATACCCCACATTTCTGGTGGATCCCGGGTGGTCCGGCAACCCGGGCGGCGGTGCAGCGCGTTCCAGCGGCGGCGGCGAACTCCGGCATGACGGCTCGCAGGCGGCGGCTCCGTTTCCAGGCGGTGGCGCAACTAGCAGGCGGCGGCTCCGGCTCCAGACGGCGGCACAACTTGCGGGCGGCGGCGTGGTGCTTCGAACGGGCGGCGGGGGGCGGTCGTCCGGGTAGACAAGGGTCGCGGCGCGACCCCTCGAGGGGAACCGAGACCCGCTTCCAGCAGGTCTCCTTGTAGACCGAAGACCGGCCTCAGCGGCCGGTCGGGTGAAGCGGGGACCGCGGAACCGCGGCCGGCCCGCACGGCAAAGCCGCGGGCCAGCCGGCACGGGCCGGCCCAGGTTGGGTGGACCGGCCAGCTAGGCCGGTCCAGCCCAAGGGCTTGTCCCTTCCGGCTTCGGACACCCGTAAATATCGCTACGAGTGTCCGTTTTACACGCCGTCTACGGCGGGATGATCCTTGTCTCGATGAGTTTATTCTGGGGTGGTTCCGGGGAATTTTAATCCCCAGAACAAGAGCTCGGTGGCGCGTCACGCGCGTTAAGTTCTACGCCGGAATTCTTGTTTGGGTTGGCTCGGACACATCCAATGACCGATTTGAGCGCCGTCAGCGGCGATACGACCCTGGCGTCGAGGCGGAGGTTTCCAGTATGTTTTCGGGCGTTGAAGTGGGAATTGAGACTGGGCCCCATGAGCCATCTTTGAGCTGCGTGTAGTGTTTTTGCGGCTTTTTCACCAGATGTCTGTTCAGGGCACATGAGTAGTCGTTTCTGGGTATTTTTCCAAGGGCATTGCAATGACGCAATCCGCCCGCTTTAATTCTGCATGGTGGTGTGGGCCCCGTGAGGGCCGTTTGGGCGTTGATGGTGATTTTCTATCTTTATCACCGGGTGTCCGTTTTGGACAAGTGATTAGTCCATTTCGTGTACTTTTTCGAGAAGATCGCAACGGTGTGATCCATTCGTTGAGTTTCAAGACCGGGATGCGGGTCCCACGAAGCACCGCTCGTGTGCGGTGCGCCAGAATGCATCTTTTTCTCCGGATATCCGTTGCGCTCAAGTGAGCAGTCTTTTTGACGTGTTTTCCCGAGGGGATCGCAATGGTGCGATGCGCCCGACTGTTTTCGGGGTTGAGGCTCAGGATCACGGGACGCCGTTCGGGCGTGAGGCGGTGTTGGTGACTTTTCTGTCGGATATCAGTTGGAGGCGAGTAGGTAGTCTATCTCGCGTGTTTTTTCGAGAGGATTATAACGGTGCAATCCGTTTGGTTGTACAGAGCCTCTCGCGAGATCTTATTAAATGTGAAAGGCGCTCTGATGGCGGTTCTTCTCGCCGTGTTTGCAGAGAACCCTTGGCGTGTGATCGCGTACACTCCCGTGTGAGTGAAGAGATGTGGTTGGCCGTGCCTGGGCCTTTGAGGTGGAGTTGTTACGTCACGCCTTCGCGTTGACGCTGGGTGTCATGTGCACGATAGCCTTTGGGCTGGAACGAGGTATACTCTGGGAGTATACGGGAGCGCTTGGAGGTACGTGTGGTTTGTACCTGAGAACGTTTGTGCGCTCAGTTGGAGTTGACTTGGGTTTGCACGTCATGTGGGCCCCACGTGCGTGCCGTGATCTGCTTTACGTACTTTTGACCTCTCGCGACGTAGAGGGTCCCTCTGTGATCGTTTGTTTGACCAGCAGGGTGGAGTTTCCCCTAGCCTGGTGCTCTTTTGTTTGACCAGTAGGGTTGAGTGGTTTTCCCCTGGTCCTCTTCTCGATGGTTTAGCCGACAGAGATGCTTTTTTTCCTCTGTTTCTTCAGCTGTGAGGGGTTTCAGTACCATGCCCTTTCACCAGACTGCGACACCGTTTGCGACTACGTGTGCTCATATAGTGTGGGTGTTTTCCCCCTCTTTCTGGGATGAGTTGTCTCGGTCCGCTTCGACAGTGACTCAGCGGATTGGAGCGGGATCGCCTTGTGAGGCCTGGGGAGTTTCTCCCGTTCTTTCGTGACCCCTGGTAGAGTTCTTGTGGATTCGGTGTGACCAATGCTTTACGCGGGCACCGATCCTCGACCCAGGAGGTTGTTACCAGCAGGGCTGAGGTTGTTACCAGCAGGGCTGAGGTTGTTACCAGCAGGGCTGAGGTTGTTACTAGCAGAGCTGAGGTTGTTTCCAGCAGGGCCGAGGTTGTTGCGAGCAGGGCTCTCCAGTTGTACCATCCAGCAGGGATGGCCAGTACAACAGTGTTCACCGAGCAGTACCATCCAGTAGGGATGGCCAGAGCAGTTCTGGGTTTACCTCCAGCGGGGCTGGGCAGTGGTCCCCGATGCCGGGCTTACCTCCAGCTGGGTTGGGCAGTGGTCCCCAATGCCGAACTTACCTCCAGCTGGGCTGGGCAGTGGCCCCCGATGCCGGGCTTACCTCCATCTGGGCTGGGCAGTGGTCCCTGATGCTGAGTTACCTCTAGCTGGGCTGGGCTGTGGTCCCATCACCGACTTTAGCCGGGTCTCCTTCCAATGGATTACCCTGTTACGGGACTGGGCAGTGTGGCCCCCATCGACTTTCTGGGTCTCCCTGTAGTGGGAACCTTTCGACTTCTAGGGACCCTCCAGCGGGGCTGGGCAGGGGGTCGCCTGTCAACTTTGAGCAGACCTCTCGACTGTGAGGCAGTGACGAGTTGTGGTTGACGTTCCCCTAGAACTCTCAAGTACGGGGAGCGCTTTCCCCACCAAGACGCGTCCTTGTGACGCGAACTAAAACCTTGCGGGCGAGTCAGTGCTGCCCAAAGTGGATAGTGTCGAGGTGTGGTGATTGAGCCCTTGACTTGTAGTTCGGGGCAGACGTGCGGGATGATAAGCATCGATGGTGTTACTTCTGGGACTGTTGGCTACCCTTTTCTTGGGCTGAGCTACGGGATGGAGATCCCCTTAAGATCTTGTTTGGGCTTCTTGATTGAGCACACAGACTTGTCGATACCTTGTTCTGGTACCCACTTCTTGGGTTTTGTTACTCTCCTTCTAGGTGAGGTGAAGACGCGCGGGGTATGCCACGTGCTTGTGGTGTCTAGCTTCTCGTGGTTGGACGAGTCTACTCTCCTGCTATAGGTAGCGAAGACTCGATAATAAGTTCATCTTCTCACCATTTCCAGCTCCTTGTGTCTGGATGAGTCTACCTTCTTTCCTCTTGTTGGGTTGAGTTGGACTCTTTACTATACTCCTTACTTCACTTTCGGTTGTACTCCCTTACTTTTCCCTGTTTGCTCTACTGCTCACCCTTCGGTACCTCCTTTGTTGCTCCCTCGAGCCTTTGGGGTATCCTACTGAGTATTTTTATACTCACCCCTGCTCGGGCTTTTCCCGCACTTGGTGTGCCCTTACAGACGATAGACAGGTTGGTCGTGACTTCAGTGGATCTTAGGAGCTTAGGAGCTTGGGAGCTTGGACCGCGTGCGGTGGTCGGAGTCGGGTTCCAGGTGGGAGACCCGTCAGCTATTTCTTTTTGTTTACCTGTTGCCGGGTTGTGGCACCTTTTCTGGTTGGGCATGTGTTTTGCCCTTTTTCCTTTTCAGCACTTTACTTGTACTGTTTAGAGGTCAATGCACATTTGTGGTATTTATATAGCAGTTGCTCTTTTACTTTACTCGTCTTTTCTCTTTTACTCTGCACTTTTTCATTGAGTGTGCTACGTGCGTTTGTATAGGTACTTAGGAAAAGGCCTCCTCGAGTTGTTGTGCCTTCGGCACTGGTCACCAACCCCTGGCCTATGGAGGCGGGTTTGGGGTAGTTGTGGCTTGAGCCCAGGTAGGGTCGGGTCGTGACAAAGTGGTATCAGAGGTGGTTCGTTCCTTGGGACACTGTTCGGACATCCCCAAAATAAAAGGAATTAGTTGGGATATAGGGCAACAATGTTATTGTGTCTCGAGAGCGGCTCTCAGGTCAGGGAGTCCAGTGATGGTGCAGCGACCGACGTATCCATTCACTAGGACCTTGATAACCCGCTTGTTGACTCGGCATGCTGAGACACTTGTTGTAGGGAAAATTTGGTTTGTGCATCACATAGGATTGAGTCTTTGACTGTCCTTCTTGAGTCAGCTCCCCATCGTTGTTGTTATTGGTATATACATATATGCTCATCTGACCACGTCACTCCTTGATAATTTTCAGGATGTCTCCGCGAAGACAGCCAGCCAGGATACCAGCTTTGGTTCGTGACAATGACCTTGTGAGCTACGAGGCCACAGTCCAGGACCCATCATGCGAGCCCCTTTCTCCGGGTGGGCCAGTAGCATCACCCCCACCTATTGAGCAGCAGACAGTTTCAACAGAGTGGGCTGAGCTTGAGCGCAGGTTGAGCGCGCTCTGTGAGTTCCAGCGACAGAGACCGCTGAGGTTCAGTGGTGATCCAGACCCTCAGGTAGCAGAGGTTTGGCTAGAGACAGTGGTTAGCCTTTTCAGGCTTGTGCGGATGCCAAAAGATCAGAGAGTGGCTTTGGCAGCCATCCTTTTTTGTGGATCAGCTTGGCGTTGGTGGAGTCTGGTGACTCAGTTTCTTGACGAGTCGTCACTTTCATGGGGTGACTTTCAGTTTTTGTTCCGTGATGAGTTTTTCCCCTCCTGCTTGCGCTCCGTTCGGATTTAGGAGCTCCTTCAGTTTCAACAAGGAGGGATGACGGTGGCCGAGTACGCGACTAGTTTTGCAGACCATGCACGCTTTTACCCAGACTTGGTCCATGACGACAACATCCGAGCATGGATGTTTGAGCAGGGTCTCCGCCGAGAGATTCGTACTGTCATATTATCCTTGGTAATTTCCAAATATGTTGGGGTGATAGAGCAGACACTGGTGATAGAGAGCTTCCTGTCACATTCTGGAGTTGGTGGTGGCAGCAGGCACGTTGGAGCCGAGACGTCTGCCGCAGCTAGTGGGCATCGGCAAGCAGAACCTCGACGCAGGTGGATTTCTGACAACCGGACTCAGGGGCGTGGTCATACACCACAGTGGATCCGGAGGGCACTAGTGAAGCCCGAAGAGAGTCGGTGCTATGCTTGTGATGGGCGAGGTCACTTGGCATGAGACTGCCCGACCCGAGTTGCTAGGAGCTTCGGGCAGGCAGCAGGCGCACCACCACGACAGAGGCAGCGCCGTGATCGGAGTAGTGCCTAGAGAGGTGGTGCTAGCAGAGGAGCGGGAGGGGCTGGAGGTGGGGGATGACGTTACGAGGTATTCCCATCACCACTAGGTGGTCCACGTCAGGATCCAGGAGCTGACAGTTGGGACCGCAGACAATCACGGGCTTTGGATGTCTACGATCCTGCAGAGAATGGGGACATAAGAGGTACACTCTACAGCTCTTCTACTTTTTGCAGTAGAATTGTTAGACTCTGCGTGTGAAATTATTTTCTCCCGGATCCTTGTTTGAGTTGTTACCAGGGTGGCGCGGGGCGTCGGTGTAACCCTGTGTTGGTAAGGCAAAAGGCGTGAGACCTTTTTCTTTAGTCGATGGTGTTGACTCCATCGCTTTACGAGCGTGTAAGAGAGTCTTGGTTGTGAGACGTCGACTGTGGAATATTGTGTGACCAGATATTTGGGTATTTCACCATATGGATATTCTGAAGGAGGGAATCACCAGGCCTTGCTCCAGGTGTGGGCGGTGATTCCAGTCGCGGTGTGCGACATGGAGGTTTGGTCGGGGAGGTGAGCTACCCCCGAGAGCCTTCAGGCCATTTGAGACCGTGCGAAGGGATGGAGAGGTTCCCTACCGCCTTTCCCTAACCCCAAAGTCTGGAGTGGGTGCACGACATCAGCAACGACCGACCTCGCGTGAACATATCAATCCTTTGGTTTGTGTGCAGTGGTGCAGAGCTGTGTGTGGGTTCTTCTGGGTATGGGAAAGCCAGGTGTGGGCTTAGTACTCTGTGTTTCTCCATAGTTTTGCTTTTCAGGGATGAAAAGATTGAAGGAGGGAATGATGAAAGAACCTGGTTTTTGCTGTTAAAGACTTTGTAATAATCTTGATGATATTCTAGAGCAGCGCCTTCAGACGGCGTGCAATTCCGAGCCCCGGAGTGGCCGGAATTAAATTTTCAGTGCGTTCACACTGGGAACGTCAAATAAATGGAATAACTCCTAAACGGTGCTCCAGATCAGAGATCCGAGTGTACGGGTGTGTCTGGAATGGGGTGTTTACCCTAGGAGCGACATAAAACTTATCAGCACGGGATGTTTGGACCCCTCGCTCGCTTTCAGAACGTTAAACGGATAAATTAATTAATTAATTTATTCATTTAATGTTGAAACACAGTTATCTCTTAAATGGTGGCTCGAATTGAAAAACCGAGGGCACCGTTGAGTTCAGAGCGTACCGTTTACCCTAGGAGGGATGTAAGTTTTGCGGGCGCGGCCCGTCTGTGAAAAATGTCCCCTGGGGCGTTTTCATAATTTGGCGCCCTCGGGCATTGAGTTTAATAACTTCCAAACGGAAGCTCAAAATCAAATTCCGAGACCACCGTTGTGCTCGAGAGGTGGTTTTTACCCTAGGGGAGGCTTAACCTTGACCCCTTCGAGAGTTTTGGTAATGGGTTAATTTGGGGTGTTTTGAAATTAATTAATTAAAATTTATTTAATTTCTTTTTATGTAAACCCCTACCCCCCTCCCTTGTTTCTTCCTCCTGGCGGAAGGAGTCTCAACCAAGGCCTCCTCCATCTTCTCCTCCTCAAGGTGGTGCGTTGTGGCGGCGGCGGATCGTGCGGGAAGCGTCGGGCGAAGCCCATCGAGGTAGGCTCGTGTTTTATCTTTTCCATTCTCGCAAATTTCTTCAATTTAGTTTCTTCGCGTGGAATTGTTGTCCGATCGTCGAGCGAAGCCCATAGTTTCGTAGGGCTCGAGTTTATCTTCACAACGATCCTTTTGGATCAATTTTTAGAGTTCCGGGGCGTCCGGGGTGGCCCCGGGAAGTTTTCCGGCCAAATACCCCACATTTCCGGTGGATCCAGGGTGGTCCGGCAACCCGGGCGGTGGTGCAATGCGTTCCAGTGGCGGTGGCGAACTCCGGCACAGCGACTCGCAGGTGGCGGCTCCGGTTCCAGGCGATGGCGCGACTAGCAGGCGGCGGCTCCGGTTCCAGGCGGTGGCGCGGCTAGCAGGCGGTGACTTCGACTCCAGGCAGAGGCACGACTTGCGGGCGGCGGCGCGACGCTTCGAACGAGCGGCGGGGGGCGGTCGTCCGGGTAGACAGGGGTCGCGACACGACCCCTCGAGGGGAACCGAGACCCGCTTCCAGCGGGTCTCCTCAGAGATCGAAGACCGGCCTCAGCGGCCGGTCGGCTGAAGCGGGGACCGCGGAACCGCGGCCGGCCCGTGCGGCAAAGCTGCGGGCCGGCGCAGCTAGCCGGGCCGGCCGACACGGGCCGACCCAGGCCGGGTGGACCGGCCAACTAGGCCGGTCCAGCCCAAGGGCTTGTCCCTTCCGGCTTCAGACACCCTTAAATATCGCTACGGGTGTCTGTTTTACACGCCGTCTGCGGCAGGATGATCCTCGTCTCAAGGAGTTTATTCTGGGGTGGTTTCGGGGAATTTTAATCCCCAGAACAGGAGCTCGGTGGCGCGTCACGCGCGTTAAGTGCTACGCCTGAATTCTTGTTTGGGTTGGATCGGACACATCCAATGACCGATTTGAGCGCCGTCAGCGGCAATACGACCCTGGCGTCGAGGTAGAGGTTTCCAGTATGTTTTCGGGCGTTGAAGTGGGAATTGAGACTGGGCCCCACGAGCCATCTTTGAGCTGCGTGTAGCGTTTTTGCGGCTTTTTCACCATATGTCCGTTCAGGGCACATGAGTAGTCGTTTCTGGGTGTTTTTCCGAGGGCATTGCAATGACGCAATCCATCCGCTTTAATTTCGCATGGTGGTGCGGGCCCCGCGAGGGCTGTTTGGGCGTTGACGGTGATTTTCCATCTTTATCACCGGGTGTCCGTTTTGGACAAGTGATTAGTCCATTTCGTGTACTTTTTCAAGAAGATCGCAATGGTGTGATACGTTCGTTGAGTTTTGGGACTGGGATGCGGGTCCCACAAAGCACCGCTCGTGTGTGGTACGCCGGAATGCATCTTTTTCTCCGGATATCCGTTGTGCTCAAGTGAGCAGTCTTTTTAACGTGTTTTCCTGAGGGGATCGCAATGGTGGGATGCGCCCGACTGTTTTTGGGGCCGAGGCTCGGGATCACATGATGCCATTCGGGCGTGAGGTGGTGTTGGTGACTTTTCCATCAGATATCCGTTGGAGGCGATTAAGTAGTCTATCTCGCATGTTTTTTCGAGAGGATTATAACGGTGTGATCCGTTTGGTTGTACGGAGCCTCTCGCACAATCTTATTAAATGTGAAGGGTGCTCTGATGGCGGTTCTTCTCGCCGTGTTTGCAGAGAACCCTTGGCGTGTGATCACGTGCACTCCCGTGTGAGTGAAGAGATGTGGTTGGCCATGCCTGGGCCTTTGAGGTGGAGTTTTTATGACACGCCTTCGCGTTGACATTGGGTGCCGTGTGCATGATAGCCTTTGGGCTGGAACGAGGCATACTCTGGGAGTATATGAGAGCACTTGGAGGTACGTGTGGTTTGTACCTGAGAACGTTTGTGCACTCAGTTGGGGTTGACTTGGGGTCACACGTCGTGTGGGACCCACGTGCGTGCCGTGATCTTCTTTACGTACTTTTGACCTCTCGCGACATAGTGGGTCCCTCTGTGCTCGTTTGTTTGACCATCAGGGTGGAGTTTCCCCTGGCCTGGTGCTCTTTTGTTTGACCAGTAGGGTTGAGTGGTTTTCCCCTGGTCCTCTTCTCGATGGTTTGGCTGACAGAGATGGTTTGTTTCCTCTGTTTCTTCAGCTTTGAGGGGTTTTAGTACTATGCCCTTTCACTAGACTGCAGCACCGTTTGTGACTACGTGTGTTCGTATAGTGTGGGTATTTCCCCCCTCTTTATGGGATGAGTTGTCTTAGTCCGCTTCGACAGTGACTTAGCGGATTGGAGCGGGATCGCCTTGTGAGGCCTGGGGAGTTTCTCCCATTCTTTCGTGACCCCTGGTAGAGTTATTGTGGATTCGGTGTGACTAATGCTTTATGTGGGCACCGATCCTATACCTAGGAGGTTGTTACCAGTAGGGCTGAGGTTGTTACCAGCAGGGCTGAGGTTGTTACCAGAAGGGCTGAGGTTGTTTCCAGCAGGGCTGATGTTGTTGCGAGCAGGGCTCTCCAGTTGTACCATCCAGCAGGGATGTCCAGTACAACAGTGTTCACCGAGCAGTATCATTTAGTAGGGATGGCCAGAGCAGTTCCTGGTTTACCTCCAGCGGGGCTGGGCAGTGGTCCCCGATCCCGGGCTTACCTCCAGCTGGGCTGGGCAGTGGTCCCCGATACCGGGCTTACCTCCAGCTGGGCTGGGCAGTGGTCCCCGATGCCGGGTTACCTCTAGCTGGGATGGGCAGTGGTCCCGTCACCGACTTTAGCCGGGTCGCCCTCCAGTGGATTACCCTGTTATGGGACTGGGCAGTGTGGCACCCATCGACTTTCCGGGTCTCCCTGTAGTTGGAACCCATCGACTTCCAGGGACCCTCCAGCGGGGCTGGGTAGGGGGTCTCCTGTCGAATTTGAGCAGACCTCTCGACTGTGGGGCAGTGACGAGTTGTGGTTGACATTCCCCCAGAACTCTCAAGTACGAGGAGCGCTTTCCCCACCGAGACGCATCCTTGTGACGTGACCTAAAACTGTGCGGGCGAGTCAGTGCCACCCAAAGCAGATAGTGTCGAGGTGCGGTGATTGAGCCCTTGAATTTTAGTTCGGGGCAGACGTGCGGGATGCTGGGCATTGATGGTGTTACTTCTGGGACTGTTGGCTACTCTTTTCTTGGGTTGAGCTACGGGATGGAGATCCCCTTACAATCTTGTTTGGGCTTCTTGATTGAGAATACAGACTTGTATATACCTTGTTCTAGTACCTACTTCTTGGGTTTGGTTACTCTCCTTCTAGGTGAGGCGAAGACGCCCGGGGTATGCCACGTGCTTTCTGTGTCTAGGTTCTCGTGGTTGGACGAGTCTACTCTCCTACTATAGGTAGCGAAGACTCGAAGAGAAGTTCATCTTCTCACCGTTTCCATCTCCTTGTGTTTGGAAGAGTCTACCTTCTTGCCTCTTGTTGGGTTGAGCTGGAATCTTTACTGTACTCCTTACTTCACTTTCGGTTGTACTCCCTTAATTTTCCCTGTTCGCTCTACTGCTCACCCTTCGGTACCTCCTTTGTTGCTCCCTCGAGCCTTCGGGGTATCCTACTAAGTATTTTTATACTCACCCCTGCTTGGGCTTTTCCCGCACTTGGTGTGCCCTTGCAGACGACAGACAGGTTGGTCATGACTTTAGTGGAGCTTAGGAGCTTAGGAGCTTGGGAGCTTGGACCGCGTGCGGTGGTCGGAGTCGGGTTCCAGGTGGGAGACCCGTCAGCTGTTTCTTTTTGTTTACCTGTTGCTGGGTTGTAGAACCTTTTCTGGTTGGGCGCGTGTTTTTCCCTTTTTCCTTTTCAGCACTTTACTTGTACTGTTTAGAGGTCGATGCACATTTGTGGTATTTATATGGCAGTTGCTCTTTTACTCTACTCGTATTTTCTCTTTTACTCTGCACTTTTTCATTGAGTGTGCTGCGTGTGTGTGTACAGGTTCTTAGGCAAAGGCCTCCCCGAGTTGTTGTGCCTTCGACGCTGGTCGCCAGCCCCTGGCCTATGGAGGCGGTCTTGGGGTAGTTACGGCTCGAGCCCGGGCAGGGTCGGGTCGTTACACTTTTCTCCTCACGAGACTTAAAACTCTTCAAATCTCTTTCAAACCCTCTCCTCCCCATTTTCCCATGTTCAAGAGTTAATGGCCTCACCCGAAGACCAATTCTAATTTCTTTAAGGGATCCTTAAAGGAGGTGATATTCAAGAAGTAACTTTCTCAAACTATCTCTCTTAATTTATTTTCTTCTTTTACCTTCTTCTCACCTCATTCATCCATCAAAGTATAATAACTCTAGTATCATGTATATACCAGAATGTTATTTTTCTAATGTAATATCTTATATTCATTCCTTTTCTCATCTCATCTTATTCAAATAAATGAAATCATTGTCCAAATTACGGCGGTTAACCGTCTCCGTGAATAATGATTATTTTCTTTCCATTACCACCTTCAAAGCTGATCATAAAACTATTATTACGGTTAATTCATATTATAATAAGTATATTATAACTTATTTCATGTTCTGGAACTAATATATAGACATAATATTAAATAAAATGAAACTAGTTCGTGATGGTCGGAAAAACCACCAAAATAAGCTTAACATTTGTTTTCAAATGAAGCATCCTCATGTTAGAAAAAAATGGTATATGAGACCATTTATACTTATGGATGTGCATTAATACCATTTCATTCCACTTCTAGAGTATTATTTCCATTTGACAAGAAAATCCATAATTATACACAAATGAACCGACTATGAAATCATGAAATGAACGCACCTAAAACAATGAAAACAATGAAATATTATCAATGAAAGAATGATAAGATATTATAAAAGGATTATATAAGGTATTATAAATATGAATATAATTATGGAATACATTAATAGTATTATTTAAACTATTATACATGAGGTTTTAACATGTTTGAAGGAAGACTAACCTGAGGTAAGAGATTTCTTAACTCAATTTTCATTCATTGGGTCAAAATTATACTTCATTGATTATGCCATGTTAAGATTTTGTGTGAGATAAATTGTGATTATCTTATGTTATATTTCCATTTGTTTTATGTGGATTTACAGCTGATACACATAATTGTTTCATTTGATTATTTATCACTTCAATGATATGATATTTATAAGGGACTTTCTTTTAAACATTATCTTTTAAAAACTTCCCTTAACTTATACGGAATGAGTGACATTTCCTGCCATCATGATGCCTTAATTATTTAAAGTTTCCTTTTCAAATTTACATGGTTATTTTTAAATAAAACTTTTTCTTTTGTAAGTGCACAACTTTTCTAAAAAAAATGTGATTTAAAAATGAATGGGGTTATTTTTCTTAAGAATATTTTTATAATGAAAATATTCATTTTTTATGATTATGATATAGTTTTTGGGTATTGTTTATGATGATGATTAGTTATGTTATAAACCAATGACGGATGGTTCTGTGATAAACCAAAGATGGGTGGTTACGTTATTAACCAATAATGGGTGGTTCCATGATAAACCAATGATGGGTGATTAAGTTATAACCACCAATGCATTGGGTACTCCGGAATTGAAGGTTGGTGATATTGGTTACTCCATTTGTAAGAGTGATATGAAAAATAGTGTCCCAAGATACCTATTTAATTTTTATATGCTTGATAATGTGTTTTCATGGAAATCGGTTTATTTTCAAAAGTTAAGATAATGATCTTTTTAAAAAGATGATTCCTTTTTCAGGGTAAAAATGTATTTTTTTAAGAAGATGTTTTATGGGTTTTAACTGGACTAACGTTTTCCTTTATTTTATGTCCCTTACTGAGCCTTTTGTGCTCATACCATGTTATAATTTTTTTTTCATAGGGTTCATGGGAGATTAGGGACACTGATGAGGTCAATAAGAAAATTGTGAAGATTTATCATGAAATAAAATCATGTTTTGTTTTAAAAAGTTTTGTTTAGTGAAAAAATGGATATTTTGTATAAGTATCCACTTGTAATGTATGAGTTTACTTTATAAGAGTTTGTCCTAATTCTCTAAAACTCTAAACCGAAATGATCCTCATAAATTTTAAGAAGTAAATTATAGTTCAAAAACACTAGAATATGTAATGCTTAAGGTCGATTCCTTATAGTTCATATCAGATGACGATTTAGAAAAATTTGGAGATTATGATGTTTTCTTGTAAGGTTTTATTAAGAGTCATGGATATCATCATCGGTGTGCAATTTTAAATATGATTATAAGTCCAAATTCTTAGATTCCCCTTTTATGGTTTAAAGTGACGGATTTCTAGGAGATTAATGATATTTTTTGAGATTGGATTTAGAAAGGTAATCGATTTAGGTATAAATGATTTGAAGGTTAAAGTATTATAGAGTTTCTAAGGGTATTATATTTAAAAGGACCATTTTCATTTTTAACATGTAATAATTCATTTCATGTTTTACTGATTTTCTATATATTAAGGATCATTTATCAAGATAGAAGGAAAGTGATATTTCACAACCTTCTTATCCATTCTAGATGATTTGATTACCACTATTATTGCAAAATCTTGTTCAAATGATTTTGATAGCTTTCTGAGTATTCAAATCACCAGCAAGAAACTATTTGACTTATCTAACACCTTTTTTTCTCCAAAAATTTTATGGGTCACAATATATTTTTCATTTAATTTCAAAATCTCAACTTTACCAACTCTCTCAAAAAGGGAACTTCCACAAATTACATAACCATTTACTTTCTGGTTGTTGAAGATAAAGGGGATATCAAATAAATCCCGATGTCTAGATTTAAGGTATGAATTATTTTATTATGTTCTTAGTATGCAACATTTTTTGGTTGATATTGATGAATTATAAAGATATAATTCATATCATTGATTATAGGAACGAAGTATTAAGGAATAAGAAAACGAAGCATGGTTAATGGTTTAAAAAGGAACTTAAATGAGGGATGTGTTTATGTATTGAGTTTTCAAAATTATGATATAGTGGTATTTTATAAATATTATTGGAATCATGGAAAACCTAAGGATTTTTATATAGTAAGTTTTGTTTTCTTAAATTTAGAAACATATATTAGATGGAATCAATACCTTTGAAAAGTGGTGAAAAGGTGATATTTTTTAGAGACATTTATGTTTGAGGTACATGTAACCCTTAATTTTATGATATGAAAAAGGTTATTTAAGGAACAATGCCTTTAATATTTGTGAACATAGTTTTAATGGTATTGGTAGTCTTTTTGGTTTATGTGATCTTTGATTTTGAGGTAATTATAGGTTCTTACTTTTTGGGATGAAAAATGAAAGGTATGAGATAACCATTAAGGATAAAACATTTATTTAATATTGAATATTTTAAGGTTATTTTTTAGAATGTTTATGAAATTTCTATAATTTTGTAAGGATTATATTAATATAGTTTTAGAAAAAGGACAACCCGCAGGATGAGTGACAACCCGTTACGTCTGGTAAAGCCGTGAGAATCGAACCCACAATTGAAGGGTGAAAAGGGCGCACACCTACCACTGACCTATGTGATGTCCTATTTAGTATAAAATTGTTTTTATTTATTTAAAATATATGATAGATAAAAGTTTATGATCATTTTGGGAATATATGTTTTATTGTATTGATAACCATGATATAGTAATTTGATTTGGTGATTAAGTGAATAATGTTATTTTGGAATAAGTTCACTATTTTGGAAATCCTATATGATTAAGGTAAAAAGAATATTATGAAATTTTATTTGAGAAATAAAGGTTGAATTGGATTTTAGAGGAATATAATATTTTATTGCATATTTATGGTGATTTAGGTTATTTATAGAAATAATTAGCATATCTTGGAGATTATCTGATTAGGGAGATTACATTTTGGTATGAGACTTTAAGAGTGATTGATATTATTTGAAGATAAATATTAGATTTATCTTGGAAGACTATGTGATCAAATCCTTCTAATTTTTGGGTTTTAATTTTAGTCTAGAATATTTTGAGGAATTTTAAGGATAATTATTTTTTGAATGATCTGTGTTGAACTTTGGGTATTTTTGTTGAATTTTGGAGATTAAAGTAGTTTTTAATCATACAAAGGTTCATTTTTTTTTGGAAAATCACATTATCGTGTACTAACCATTTTAGTTTTGGTAAATTTCTAAAGATAAGAGGAATATATAGTTATATTTTTGTGGATTTTGTGATCCGTAGAAGTTGATTCTGATACTTCATGTTTAAAAAACTAATCTTAAATACTCATAGTTTAGAGAAAAGATGAGGATAAAATTATGTTTTTCAAGTAAATATATTTCCATATATTCTTAGTCTAGGTAGTAAAATAATTCCTCAGCTCTAGAAAAAATATCTCTGAAAAAAAAAATGTTATTCGTTTACTTTTCTTACCGAGAAATCAATGGTCTTTTAACCTATCATAGGCTTACGATGGTCAACTTTCTCATGACCATGTTCTCTATCACTCTCTATAAGTATATGGGTGTTATATTTTCTCTTCCATGTCTATGTTTTCCTAAATGGAAACCTAGTATGTATTATCTTAGGTTACCTTTGTACTTTCCTTTCTCACTTTTCAAGTAGAATTTTTATTAATCCTTTTTTATGATGTGGGATTTAAAAAAAAGGTATTTTGAAAAGTTAAACACCTAGTTTTCGATCCTGAGTTAAAATTGAGAGGATGCAATTTATTGGGGGGGGGGGGAGAATTTAACATCATGATATTTTTAAAAGAAAATATTGTTTGATAGTGTACAAGATACGTAACTCCGAGCTTAAACAAATAACAAAATCTTATTATTTAAATGTGACCGTTATAACATAGCCATTAAATTAGCGAGAATGAATAGTATTAATGGAATTATAAAATATATAATGGTCATACTCATTAATAATTTATTAATTATCTTTTTTGTAAATAATCACTCAATTTTTTGGTAAATTCATTTTATTTTTCAAAAAATACATTTTCTTTAAAAAATGGGTTTTATTGCATTTTATGAGTGAATATTATAATTAATTTTTGGAATTTTAGAAAATAAATTTAATAAAATAAACTTAATTTTTGAAATGAGAATATAAATTTTTACTTTGGGTGAAATTTTGGGATTTTTTAGAAAATTTTGGGTTTTTAGTGAATAGTGAAAAATATCGATTTTCGTAAAAATGTCATTCATTTTAAATAAATTAAAAATTTAAAAGTATTATTATATTTTGAATATGTTTTAAAGTAAAATAAGTATTATTTCATTATATTTTATCCAATTAAATTATTTTTAATCAAATTTATATTTTATTTTAGAATAAGTTTATTTTTGGGTTTAAAAACAGGATTTTTCTGAAAACTGTTTTAAATTACACAATGTTTATCATTTTTAATTAATTTAAATAATGGATAATGGGAAATGTTATAAATTAAATTTATATATTAAATATCTGTAAATACTAATTGAGTTTCATACAATGATTATTATTAGTCATAGAGTTAATATAAAATCATATTTTTTTTTGAAAAATACACCTTTTGTAAACCTCTTTTTTTATCATGTCTACGAGTTTTGTTTTAAATTTAATTTTTCCAATTATATGAATTTAATTTGGTAAAATTTATTACATATTTGGAATAATAAGTTCCGAATTAGGTATTAAGTTTGTTTTTATTTTTATTCATAAAAAATTTACCATGGTAAAAAAAAAGATTTATCGCAATATTGGTAAAATAACGAAACAGGTTAAAGTTAAAAGGTAAAAGATTAACATACATAAAAACTAAAACTTTAAATGGGTGTTTGATGTGTTTATTAAACTTAAAAATCCTTTAAAACATTAATTATCAACCAAATTATTTTGAATTAATGCTACCTAAATGTGGTTGGCTTTAAATATAAAATAATCATTATTTAATCACTTGAAACCACCCCTCCTCAAGTATAAATACCACTCCTTACCACCCCTTTATCCTCACAAGACTTAAATCTCTTAAAATATCTTCTAAACCCTATAATCCCCACTTCCCCACATAAAAATATTTATGATATAACCCAAATATCAATTCCAAGTTCCATAAGGGATCCTTCAATGAGATGATATTCAAGAGGTAACTTTCTCAGACCACCTCTCTTAATTTCTTTTCTTCTTCTACCTTCTTCTCACCCCATTCATCCATCAAAGGATAATAAATTCATTATAATTTATAAAATGTAATTTTATGTTTCTAATGGAATATCTTATATCCATTCCTTTTCTCATCTCCTCTCATTCAAAGAAATGAAATCATTGTCCAAATTATGGAGGTTAACCGTCTCCGTGGATAATGATTATTCGTTTTCCATTACCACCTTAAATGTTGGTCATAAAACTATTATTATGGTTAAATAAATTTTTAATAATTATATTATAACTTATTTCATGTTTTGGAACTAATATATAGACATAATATTAAATAAAAAGAAACTAGTTTGTGATGGTCGAAAAAACCGCCAAAATAAACTAAACATTTATCATTAACATTTTATCAAATGAAACATAATGTTAGAAGAAAATGATACATGGGACCATTTATACTTATTGACGTGCATTAATACCATTTCATTCCACTTCTAGAGTATTTTTTCCATTTGAAAAGGATATCTATAATTATACACAAATGAACCAATCATGAAACCATGAAACGAACACACCCAAAACAATGAAAATAACAAAATATTATTAATGAAAGGGTGGTAATATGTTATAAAAGGATCATATAAGGTATTTTAAATATGAATATAGTTCTATAATAAATTAATAACATTTTTAAACCATTATATAGTAGGTTTTAACATGTTTGAAGGAAGTCGAACATGAGGTAAGGGATTTCTTAACTCAATTTCGATTCATTGAGTTAAACTTATACTTTATTGATTATGCCATGTTAAGATTATGTGTAAAATTAATTATATTATATTATATTGTATTTTAAATTTTTTTATGTGTATTTACATTTGATACACATAATCTATTCATTTGATAAATAATCACTTCAATGATATGATATTTATAAGGGGATTTCTTTTAAAAATTATCTTTTAAAAGTTTCCCTTAAAACCCTATTTTTTTTCCATGTCCATGTTTTATAAAATTATTTTTGTTTTTTTAATATTATCTTATGAATGTTTAAATTCATTTATACTCATGTTTTATTTTTTTATAAAATAGTTTGAAAGGATTCTTTTTATCATTTTCTAAATGAGGTTCTTTGTGACTTTTCCAAAAAAATACAGAAGAAATGTTTTTTTAACTTATACGACATGAGTGGGTTTTACTACCATCAAGATTCCTTAATTATTTTAATATTCCTTCCAAAATTTACATGGTTATTTTCAAATAAAATGTTTTCCTTTGTAAGTGTGTAAATTTTTTAAAAAATATGCGATTTAAAAATGAATGAGGTTATTTTCCTTAAGAATATTTTTATAATGCAAGTATTCATGTTGTATGATTACAATATGGTTTTTGGGAATTATTTATGATGATGGTTGTTTACGTTATAAGCCAATGACAGGTGGTTCCATGATAATCCAATGATGGGTGATTTCGTTACTAACCAATGATGGGTGATTTTTTGATAAACCAAGAACAGATCGTTACGTTATAACCACCAATGCATTGGGTACTCCAGAGTTAGAGTTTGCTATATTGGTTACTCCATTTGTAAGAGTGATATGGAAAATGATGTACCAAGATATCTATTTAATTTTTATATGATTTCTAAAGTGTTTTCATGAAAATTGATTGATTTTAAAAAGTTAAGACAGTGAACTTTTTGAAAAGATGATTCCTTTTTCAGGGTAAAAGGGTATGTTTTTAAGAATATACTTTTATGGTTTTTCACTGGACTAACAATTTCATTCATTTTATATCCTATACTAAGATTTTTTTTCTTATTTCACTTTTTAATTTTTTTTCACAGGGTTCAAGGGAGATTAGGGACAAAGATGAGGTTAAGAATAAAATTGTGAAGATTTATCATGAAATGAAATCAATTTTTATTTTAAAAAGTTTTTTTGGGTGAAAAAATGGATACTGAGTATAAGTGTCCACTTGTAATGTATGAGTTTACTTTGTAAGAGTTAGTCCTAATTATCTAAAACTCTAAACCAAAAAGATCCTAAAAAATTTTAAGAATTGAATTCTAGTTCAAAAACACTAGAATATATAATGCTTAAGTTTGGGTCCTTATAGTTATGCATGATATAAAATTACCAAAATAATGTTGATATTTATGTGTTAACTATTTATATGGTAATATTCATAGATTATTTGTCATATCAAAGAGTTATAGTAGTTATCAGACTACAATGAGAACCTATAGATATCATAATAATAATCTTAAACTTATATCCTATGGTTCAAATACATCATGTTGATAGGAAAAATATAGTGCATGACCATTAAGTGTTGGGGGATCATAAACATTAAGACTTATTCTCATGAAATTTTCACTTTGTGATCTCGAGTAGATGAGATCATGTGAACTAACCTGCCAAAAAGAAACCCAAATGTTTCAGATATCATTGACAGTTCCTATTTGTGAACATGTGTAATGGTATCTCGACTTAAGATTATTATCAGTGTATACCATTTTATTACATATTTTGATGCAAGATGCAAACAATGACATTTATGTCATGGATAAGTAGGTTATGTTGAGTACATTATTAATGGTATGTCATTGATTAAATAATCATGACAAAATGTGTCGCTTTCGAAAGAAAGTGATATCTTAGACCCAGTTGATTCAAATAGTAGTATATTCACTAAATATATGGTCATGGTAGAATAAGATAAGTCCATACATTAAGGTCAATGAGTAATAAAGCAAGAATGAATGCTGATAAAAGTGTGCATCTTTCTTTATAATATATTTCTAGATAAAGAGATTATATTACATGACATGTGTTCATAGGAAAGGTTTCCATTGTTGTGACTATTCCTTATCTCTTTAGGGGTCTTGATGGGTTTCTATACTTCACTCCTGGTCTATGAATAATATTTACTACTATCAAGATAAGGTTTTGGAGGATCACACACTTAGCATATTCAAAAGCCCGACCTATTTTAATGAATAAGAGTTTAGGACATTATGGGCCCCACTATGGGGTCCGAGTTATGTCCAAGTTAGAATGGTCACCACGAAATAAATAAATTCATATTGTTCATAATTGGTATTGAGTTTATTTATTTAAAGTATTCACAAGATATTAAGTGAATACATAAGAAAATATTTAACAAATGAATATTATTTCAAATATCCATGGTTCGTTTAATATTTACAAAAATGAAGAGTTGAGCTAATGGCTCACTTTTATCACATATTATATTTATTATATTACAAGTTAGTGATAACAATATAAATGGTGTTCATGACACAATTAATTGGTCATAACATGTTTTTTATGACTTATTTAGTGGACATTTCTATATGGGGGTCAAGGATCCTCTTCCAAGTGTTTAATCTTCACTATATAAGAAAGAGAGAGTTCTTTTCTGAGGGACTATTCATCCACTCAAATTCGAGAGATCCTCTCTCACCCCTCCCATATCCTAGAGAGAGAAGTGCATAATCCAAAACTTCAATCCAAGTTCTTCTTCACGGATCAAAGGATTGATGTTGAGGTGATCATCGGGATGTCGAATACATTGTTAGATCTATGTGCTATCACCCAAGTTTCAACGATCAATGCTCCTACAGACTTTCAAAGTGCATGTGGACGATCTAGAGAGATTAAACTTTGGTTTTTTCAAGAAATGGTCACTGATGATGAGCGGTTGTTGAACGCGTCTTCAAATTTATTGAAGTAATTATTAGATTTAATTTCATGCTTAATTCCTTCTTTCAAGATTCTCAACTTTTGTACTAGCACTACTGGAAATTCGGGCTATAGCCACGGTTTTAAACCGTGGCTATAGGTCCTCAAACCGTGGCTATAGGTAATAGCCACAGTTTGAGGAATCGTGGCTAAGTTTGGCGTGGATATAGGCCTAGACCTATAGCCATAGTTTGGAACTGTGGCTCTAGATCTTTAGCCACGGTTCGAATCATGGCTTTTGGTATACAGCCACGGTTCAAACCGTGGTAATATCACTATATCCACGGTTTAGAACTATGGCTATACAAGAGGACAAACATTCTTTTTTTCCACGGTTTTAAGCCGTGACATTAGACCTATAGCCATAGTTAAAAACCGTGGCAATTAACCAATAGCTATGGTTTAAAACTGTGGCTATAGGGTCTGAAAATCTATAAAAAAATACCCCCAACCCCACTGCACAGCCCCCCACCCCCACTCCCCTTGAAGCCCCCTTTACCCTGCAGCCCCCACCCCCTATAAAGCCCCCCTGGACATCCCCCCCACTCCCCTTACAGTAGAAAACCCCCCTGCAGCCCCCTCCCCTGCAAATCCCCCCTGGACAGCCCCCTCCCCCTGTAAATCCCTTCCTGGACAGCCCCCCCTCCTCCCCAAAAAATATCCCCCACCCTCTCCCCTACATAGCCCACCCCCTACAGCCCCCTCCCCCCTGCAAAGCCTCCCCTAGACAGTACCCCTCCCCCCTGCAAAGCCTCCCCTGGACAGCCCCCCCTACAAGGCCTCCCCTGGACAGCCCCCCCTCCCCCCTACAAAACCCCCTCTGGACAACCCCCCCAATTTAATAATAGTTTAATCATCTTATGCCATCAAGGGATATTGATGAGTGGTTGTACAAAGTTCAAGTCATAATGATATTTAAGTTACAGTGGAGCTGAATAGAACTATGATTCCCAAAAATTGTTATGTACTGATTGATGTTGAATGAAGAGATATATGATGTCATTACAACAATCAATATGTGTAGTTAAGAAGTTATTATGAATGGAATGAAGAAATCATCTAATGTGGTAGCCCACCACCCTAAAACACCCCCCCACCTAGACACCTCCCCCCCTGCCTGGGCAGCCCCCCTCCCTCTTGGACACCTCGCCCCCCTGCCTGGACAGAACCCCCCCTCCTGGACACCTCTCCCCCCTGGACACCCCCCTTCCTGGACAGAACCCCCCCTCCCTGCTGGACACCTCTCCCCCTGCCTAGACAACCCCCCTCCCTCCTGGACACCTCTCCCCCCTGCCTGGACAACACCCCCCCCTCTTGGACACCTCTCCCCCCTAGACACCCCCCTTCCTGGACAGCACCCCCCTCCCTGCTGTACACCTCTCCCCCCTGCCTGGACAGCACCCCCCCTGATGGACACCCCTCCCCCTGCTTGGATAGCACCCCCTCCCTCCTAGACACCTCTCCCCCTGCCTGGAAAACACCTCCCTGCTGGACAACACCACCCCTGCTGGACACCCCTCCCCCTGCCTGGACAGCACCCCCCCTGCCTGGACAGCAACCCCCTGCCTGGACAGTCCCCCTCCCTCCCTCCTAAACACCTCTCCCCCCTGCCTGGATGTCACCCCCTCCCTCCCTCCTGGACACCTCTCCCCCCTGCCTGGATAACACTCCCCCTTCTGGACACCTCCCCCCCTGCCTGGACAGCCCCCTCCCTCCTGGACACCTCTCCCCCCCTGCCTGGACAACACCCCCCTTCTGGACACCTCTCCCCCTGGACACCCCCCCTTCCTGGACGGAACCCCCTCCCTCCCTGTTGGAAACCCCCCCCCCCCCCCCCCCCTGCCTGGACATCACCCCCCCTGCTGGACACCCCTCCCCCCTGCCTGGACAACACCCCCTCCCTCCTGGACACCTCTCCCCCTGCCTAGACAGCACCCCCCGCTGGACACCCCTCCCCCCCTGCCTGGACAGCACCCCCTCCCTCCCTCCTGGACACCTCTCCCCCTGCCTGGACATCCCCCTCCCTCCCTCCTAGACACCTCTCCCCCCTTTCCTAGACAGCATCCCCCTCCCTCCCTTCTGGACACCTCTCCCCCCTGCCTGGACAACACCCCCTCCCTCCTGGACACCCCTCCCCCCTGCCTGGACAGCACCACCCCTACTGGACACCCCTCCCCCCTGCCTGGACAGCACCACCCCTGCTGGACACCCCCCCTGCCTGGACATCCCCCCCCCCCCGCCTGAGAGATGGACCCTGCCTCAAAGGAGCCAAGCCACACTCAGCGGATGACATAACATATCCGCCCTCCTGCACACAACCCTCCTGCACCAGCCCCCCATACGTTTAGCTGGTATACAAGTTTCAATTCATAACCTCCTCTACCATGTCCTATAATACCCACATATATAATATAAAATAATACCACTACTCTATATGTATAATCATGAAATAACAATCATTAATATTGTATGGTATCCTATAATCATGGAATAACTAGAAATAAAAATATGTGACAACATGTAACATGATATAATAACCTAAGAAGGTCCATGGAATGGGTTAGAATACCCATTCACATCAAATTTATTAAAAATAAAGTTGAGATACAATAAATAGAATTTAGAGATATGTGTAGACATCACCCTTTACATTAGAGTGATAAAGGTGAATAAATTCATCATTGAGATAAAAAACCAAAATAAAGTCCCATTCTCTAAAAAATTCTTAGATAGTGCATCGAACACTATATTATCCTCCCTACATATGTGAGATTCCATGAAGTGTATCTTCTCTCAATAACAATAAAAATCCATCCATTCCTTATAGAGCTGCAGGGGGAACAATGTATATTTACACCTGAGTATGTTGACCACCAACAAGAAGTCAATTTCAATCCATAACTTATTCCATCCATAATTCTCACATATTTAACTGCATGAATTGACGCCCAAAGTTCAACTTCAAGAGTAATAAAGCTGCCAACCAATTGTTAGAATCATCCCTTGATGAAGCCTCTACTGGTTTTGAAAATTACACCACAACTTGAGGGACTAGGTTCTCTAATCTTGCCTATCCTAATGATTGGAAATTTTCAATCACTATCAGACCAAACCACTGCCCATGATCGTAGGCAATGCATTGAATCCAAGTGGCATGTGTGTGCAATTCCAAGAATTATAGAAGAAGCAATTAAAAGAAAAAGAAAGTAGAAACATCCTAATGATTATGAAATTAAAAACAACCAGAGAAGTAAGCAGGAGGGTTAAGAATTAACGGGTATAATTAAACAAGGAGGATGGGTGGATTATATTTAGTGTGACCACAAATGGACTAATGTGCCATAATTAGAGTATTACAGCAGAATGAAATAAAAGATGGTAGAGAAAATCATCAAAATCATGATTGATCCAGTCTTGGAAGTGCCCCCACCTCTATTGAACAGTGGTCCCACTTATAGAAATACTCAAGGTTTTTCAATCCTCCATTATCTGCCATAATATTAGCATGAACTTTAACTTCAATGAACCTAGCAATTCTGAATTATTCCACAAATTCCAAGCCCAGCTCCCTTTCTTCAAATTGACACCTCATGCACAGCTTGATGGTCAAGATTTCTTCATGAGAGAGCATCATTCGAATTGTCCTTGTTAAATCATTCCCCTCCCACAATCGAGCTATATACTCTTTTTTGAAGTATTATAGGGTCAAATGCTTTGGTGCATCGTGGCTATGGTAGAAGTCTTACTCTGCTCAGCATGCTCGCGTGATGAGGAGCCTTACTGATTCACATGCTACTGGTATTCGGACCTGGTTCTGGACAACTTGGGCCTCTTGGGCATAAAAAGTTGGTCCATGGGCTTCAATATTGGGCATGGAAATACTTCTAGTATTCATCAAGCTAGATTCTTCACACTTGTGCAGAGCTTGACACGGTCACCTTCATTTTCAACTGAACACTTAATTTGTGGAAGCTCTTCAACCTGGGTCCAGGCTTCAATAGGAAGGCATGGCTCAGTAGGCTGGAACTTCATTTGAGATTTTTTTCCATGCACCTGGCATGGGTTGGTGTTTCTCCTAATTTTTTAATGTTGAAGCAACTGGTGTTTCAAGCGGTGAAGTTAACTAAGCTCACTGAGGCAATTTGTCAAACACCTTTTGTGCATTCTCTTCCAGAACAATGTCATCTTCTTCAGTGCCATCGCCTTCAATGGGAACTTTATTGGAGCATTAAAGTAAGCACCTACCGTGCAGGTTCCTTCAAAACTGAAACCGCAGTGGTAAAGAGGGAAGAGGTCCCCACTGTCTTCGTTACTAATTTCAGAAAAAATCAACTAACGACGTGTCTTCAACGAGAAAGATTGATCAGGTTCACACGTAGTAGTTCATCTGAGATACAAACTCAATCAGTTGATTTTGGAATTTCCTCAACCAATGCAATGAATTATTAGCTCTTTTCAACTCTGGTCATGGGATTAGCGCGCCTAACCCTATCATCTTCATCGATTCAAACATCTGATACGCTGGTCTGAAGCTCAACCAAAGCTTGATTTAATATCTTTTGTTGCCTCATTTTTCTGAATTAAAACTTTAATTGGGTTTCATATGCACTGCTCTGAAACCCAAACAGTCACCGACGATTCAATTGAACCAACATCATGATGTGCACAATGGTCTTCAATCATGTATAGCTGGTTTTTCATCATCTTCCCGATCCTACTTACTTTGGTCAAATTCGACTGAAGTCACAGACTCACGCGGTATACAACTCGATGACTCAGTTTTATCGATCTCTAAGCTCGAGATTTACAAGCTACAAATTCCATCATCACCTCAAAATATATCCAACTCGTCATTAGGTCTTCTACACCTTGGGTCAAATTTTTCCTTCAAACGTGGAAAACGCTGGGACTCAGTTTCATCGACATTTGTTTGTGCTCCCTGTTAGGTTATAGTTTCAATTTAGTTTCGTCTCAGGTGGAATTTCTCAGCGACATTTTGAGGCAGGAATCAAAAGCAAGACTCATGGAATACTATCACTACGAATTGCCACGGGGTGTCATCCTGGAGAAGGGCCAAATCACGGCGTGACCGCGGTGTGACCGCGGCGTGACCGCGGCGTGCCTGTGGCATGACCACGGTGTGACCTCGGCGTGACCGCGGCGTGACCGCGGCATGTTGGCCCTATCCAGTGATATTTGTGGGGAAACATCTTCCGTTTAGGAGCGAAGGGAGAGGGAGGAGGCGAGACAACATTCCGGCCGTCGCCCCGCCGGCAGAAATTGTGATTATTCAGTCTCAACATTGATCTCAAGACTCATGGAATACTATCACTGCGAACTGCCACGGGGTGTCATCCTAAAGCAGAGCCAAATCACAGAGTGACCACGGCATGACCACAGCATGACCACGGCGTGACCACAGTGTGACTGCGGCGTGACCGCGACATGCTGGCTCTGTCCAGCGACATCCGCGGGGCAACATCTTCCAGCTAGGAGCGAATGGAGCGAGAGGAGGTGGGGAAACATTCCAACCGTCGCCCCGCCGACAGATGATAGAACAGATCGACTATTTAATATGCTATAACAAGGGATCGTCAGAGACGCAACGTCTAAAGGGAAACAAAACGACAGAAAAGAATAATACACCCCCACTGACACTTGAGTGTTCACTGTCAGAGACACAACGTCTTAATGTGATGCAGGAACAACTAGAAAGTGGTAAACTGACACTTGAGTGTTCACTGTTTGATAATGATGTGTTACAATTTTATAAGAGTTATAGTCCTTGAATCATTTGGTGAATAGTTGATGAGAGACTATCATAACTCTGTGGTTTCTAAATCCTAGAGAGACAAATATGGGTGATGAATTTAGGTGTCTGTTTTGGTGGCCATGGACCTAGTAGAAAATATAGGAATGTTTTATATCTGTGAAGACTAATACTATCATGGAGTTCCCTTAAGAATTATATCAGATAGAGATTCACATATTATGCCATGATTTTTGTAAAGGGTTTAATATGACCTTATAGAATCATCTAATATTGAGCACAACGTATCATCAATATATAGACAAACACTAAGAGTATATGATACATATATTGGAGGATATGCTTCAAGATTGTGTTCAATACATCGATGGATCTTGGGTTTAATATGACCTTAGGGAATCATCTAATATTTATTGAGAGATGCGATAGCACACTAGCGGGTGAAACCAATAAATTTCAGGAAAATTCATCTAGAGGAGAACGGACTGGTGTTTTTTGTGGGGTTGGATGCAGTGAGCTGAAAACTGCATTGAGATCATTTTTCAAAATCCAATTACCAGGTCGATAGACCGTTGGAAGATCATTCTCAGTTGAAAATTCATATGGTTAGGAGCACCATTATGTTTAGTTGAGGGGTGAACCCCCCTATCTAGAACATTTCTGGCTGTGAACCTCAGTTCAAGCCATGAAATTCCCAAGGGTAGGGATTCATGGTGTGAAACCCCTGGTCACACCGTGAATCATGCCTAGGTGGATTTATTTTAATAGGTTAAATTATATCTTTTTCTGGGTCAAGTGTTTCACAATGATGTTACTGAAGAAAGTATCAAGTTTTCAAAGCCGGTTTTTTGTGTTTGATGAAATGAAAACAAATATTTTCGTTAAGTTTTAGATTTTTATGAGAATGCTCGATTGATGTTTTCTTAAAATGAGGACACTATCATCTCTAAAGTGAAGGAAATTTCATTTTCTACTATTGAGTTGGCTGAAACTTTCTACTAGTCGACATTGAAGGCTTAGGGAAATCATGTAAAATAGGTGAAAATGTGATTATAAAGATCCACAACCAATTTGAATAGCATATACACATTATATAATAATGAAAACAAGTTTTTAAAATACTCGATCAATTATAGAATTCAAATTAAAGGGTTAGGCAAAGGAAACTTACCTCAACCTCAAGGCGCTGCTTTTAACGACAACTCGAATCTTCCTTTTTTTCCACTTGCACGCATATGCAACTTCACATATATATAAGGACACCTAGCCTCTATGTACATATTTTCATGGCCAAATATGCACAAGGGGATCCTTAGATATATATTTATACTTGCATATACCCCTTTACACTTACACATGTATGCATTTTTCATATCTATATATAAGAAAACCTAGCCCCAATATATATATATTCATATTGCCATGAGTGAATATATATAAAGGGGGAACTTATATATTTATATGCCTACCTATGCATACACATGCAAGCCTTCATCAACGACAACTCGAATCCACCTCAACGAGATCCAGAAAGCACTACAAAAATATAAAGAACCCAAAAATCACAAAAGCCCTAATTAAAATTTGGCCAAAGAATAAAAACGAAATAAATCTTACCCAAATCCAATGTTTAACTCACTGTCATCGATGGTGGTGGATAGAACCAGCCTCATCATAAGAAACCACCTGTAAGAAAATAGTGGGAAAAGAAATGAGATATAACAACTTCTTATATATATGTGATCAGTGATGATAAATGATACATGAATCCATTACCATTATAGATTCTATAATTCCTTTCTATTATTACCACAATATCATAATTTAGTCACTCCCATTGGACTGATAATTTATGGTGGTCATGTCAACACAAAACAGCTACAAACACACATTGTTAATCATAATATCAATAATCATTGCATCAGTACATGCATAAACAATAGAAATAACACATCCATGAAGCATACCCCACCCCCATCTGAATTGGAAGCATGTATTGAGCAGAACACAAAACTCATGAAGGAGAAGTGGATGCTAATGAAATTATTTGAAAAGATGATCAAAGGAAAGGAGTATATCAAGTGGGAAGCTACTTAAATTAATGAAATCAAAAAATTCAAATTGAATGTGGTTGATGAGGATAATATGGTGAGTAACCTTGAAGAGAAACTTTCTTTGAGAGAATATGTACTAAGAAAGGAACAATCAAAGTATCTTGAAGTTTAGAATGTTTTGAATAAGATAATATAAACAAGGTAGTTGATGTTTCTGGTGAAAAGAAGGGTCCAAAAAGTCAGGTTAATTCATCTCCTAATAAATCTCAAAATAAACATGTTGCCTCTAATAATGCAGGTACTAAAACCAAATCTGGACCAGTTTAGACCAGAAAGACTAATGGGAAACCCTTTTTGAATAAAAAAAGAGAACGATATCTCGAGAATATTACTTCTTTATAAGTGAAGACAGACATGGTTTGTGGCATGACATTGACAAAAATATTCCGGAAAAATTTATTAACATTATGGAAGATCAAGGTTCAGAGACTATTGCTGGCATGTGGAGCTTTTGGACACAAAGCCTACTCATGATGGTTTAATTTGTTACTCCTAGAGAAGTGGCGTGAATCAAGGGGGAGTTATTCTGAGAAAATGGAAAGAGACTCTCAAAGGAAGCAAACTATGACCAGGAAATCATCTCTTCTTTAAACACATAACCAATTTGATTTCTTAGAACAATTTTGTGGCAGATGTGATCAACAGGGTCATTGTGTTGAGAAGTATATGACTAGCCTACCTGGACATATTTTCTATGGTTAGAAAGGAAAGATAATTCAGACAGATAATTCAGACGGACAAGGATAAGTCTTTCTTTACTGAGGTTTGCATTAAAGGCCTACAAGAGAACCAAGTCATGGATTCTTGACAGCGGTTCTTCGCACGTGACCGGTGACACACGAATTTCGAAGAAAATTGAAAATAAAGGAGCAAAAATATTTTTCAATGAATTTTCTCTAAAAATAAGGGGATTTGGCTCACCATGAACTGCTCTTCATCTGAAAATATGGCAACCCCCTACAGGGATATAAAAAGGGTCAAGTACGATGTGTGATTTACAACTAACAATGACATTAAGTATAAGGAAAACATCGATGCAATAATGTAAAACAAGGTATACCACTGTGAGTTTTCATAGACAGCGCACCTCCGTTGGAGGGGTTTTATTACAAAACCATGACTTTTTTATCAAACAAAACAATTATCTTAACTAACACTTATTCAAGAATTGCAATTTAATATAAGCAGAATTAAGAAGGTAGCTAAATGCAATTTAAAACATTCTTGAATTAAAGAGGCTAGGAGAGGAACCCTACCTCAAAGGATCCAAGCCACACTCGGTGCCTGAAACTTTTATCAGCGACAACTCTAAGCTGCTACATCCATCCTCTGGGCATATGCACCTTTGCATATACATAAGGATGCCCTAACCCCTATGTACGTGTCCGCATGGCCTTGAACATGCACAAGAAGATCCTTATATATATGCTCACATGCATAATCCCGTTATCAACCACACACGTATGCATTTTACATATATATACACAAGAACACCTATCCCCTTATATGTAATCACACTGCCATGGGCAGATATACATATAACGGTAGAAATTATTATATATATGCTTACCTATGCATACGCGGTGAGTCTCCTTTGACTCTGGTTGCCGCAAAACACATGAACGGATCCTGAGAGACTTCAACAAAATGTTAGTGATATGATGAATCATCATTAATTGAACCTAAAAATTGAAGTGGGAGGAACATGATTAGTGATAAAGGAAATAATAAAACAAATGATGATGATAACAACATCAATATGTAGCATCATCAGCAAGATTAAGACATTGTGAAAACAATATCTTGTTGAAGTCAACACAGTGTCATGCGAACTCATGGGTGAAATGAGAGATTAACATAAAATAATACAACCAAGCAAACAAGTAATAAAAAAATTACATATTTCTCGTTCTGATAAAGGTTGTGAAACCGTGGCTATAGCCCCCCCGGACAGCCCCCCACACCTGCACCCCCACTACCCCCCCAAATGCACCCCCACTCACCCCCCTCCACCCTCCACCCCAACTCATTTGAACCCCCACTACCCCCCCACCACCTGCAACCCCACCACCCCCACCCCCAAATGCACCCCCACTCACCCCCCTCCACCCCAACTCATTTGAACCCCCACTGCCCCCCCAATGCACCCCCACTGCCCCCACCACCTGCACCCCCACCCCCACCCCCCCCACTGCACAATGCCCCAGCCCCCTTTACAGGTTTGAGAATAGATCATTATATTGTTGGTATAATCTATCAATTCCTGAAAATTTGAAAGTTCCCATGTCAAGGGAGATAAAATCAAGATCATTTCAGAATTTAGAAAGTAAACTGAAAGTATTTATCTACCTACAACATATTTAAACATCTTTAAGATCGCTATTGTATTTTAATTGTGTGTGATCACTAGAATGGAGCATGCTCATCTAATAATGTGTTAAAAACAAATGGATAATGAAGACCACTAATGATGAAAAATGGAAGAAAACTTCCTTTGGAAAATTTTTAAAAAATGAAGTTGGAAACACTATTCCCAAGAAGTTTTTAAAGAAGGAAGATCATACATCCTTGGGTAATAAACCTAAGAAGTCTATGCCAAGTGCTAAATATAAAAGGATCAATTCTTCTATCATGAAAGAAGGAGAAAAACTTAGATTCATGCAAACAAGCCTTTCTTGTATGTGAAAATAGAGGCAAGAAATAGCATAATGGAAGATTTGTCCAAGGAGAATACAAATGAACTGGTTTGTTGAAAATAAATCATAAGAAGCCATGTGGAAATTCCAATGTGTACCTAAATAGTTCATGGTAGTATGTCCCGTCTATTTGGAAAAAAATAAATAATTATAAAGGAAGCACTTATAAAAGATATTTCCAAAGGAAATGATGAAATTCATTATGAATAAGTCAAATTTCTTGAGAGGTGTTCAATAAATAAAAACCCCAAAGGTTGTCTAAAACTTTGCGGAACAAGTAATATGGATGGATATAGTACCAAAATTTGCTTAATCAGGTTACTGGTATAAGAAAAATCCCTAAAAAAGATAAATATTACATTATGTGATGCATGTGTCTTAAAGGTTTAGGAAAAGAAGAACATCTCACATAAATAAGTTGAAAGTAAAGAACTCCATGCTCCAAAAAGAAAAAAAAACCAAATCTCGAATAAAAATGTGAAAGCATTAAGAAAGGGGAAACTTGGTTGAGAAGACATTCTCAACCTTGATGTTCACACTAAGGAACAAATAGTAACACATTATTCTATTTCATATTGTATTTATGTTCTAACCATGAATGGAATTGAAGGTGAAGCTAGATCTCAAAGAGAACTCAAGAAATTGTACAAGCTATAAAATCTAGAATGTTACTTCAAGTAATCCATTTTAGTGAATTCTCAATATGGTATATCCTAAAATATATCTATAGAAGATATCCATATTGATGAAGATAATTTACAGTTTCTTCTTATGGGGGAGAAAGGTGCAGAAAACCTTGAGAAGCTACCATAACCTATTAAAATCATGTAAATCATAATTCTAGACGGTGCTCTGAAAAGCTTCATTGAAATGGTATGGATTCATATTCTCTCATTCTTGAGTGAGAAAATCAAATCCTAAAATTAAGTGGGAGATATTGATTTTAATCATTGACATGAATGAGGAAGTTTAAAGAAGCCTTGAGACCGAGGTTACCTAACTCGGGGCTCTTTGTCTTGAGAATCCATGAACATTCAGGGAATGAACCCCTCATTCACATAATGAGTTGCTACAGTAGCAAAGTTGTATCTCTTTCAAAGATCCAAAATTCACAAAAGCTACAAATGATCAACTAGATGATAAAAAACATAAACAAAAAGATTTTCCATACCTAAAAAAAACCTAAGATGTTCCATAATACAAGTGAACGAACCATTATACTGCATCCCACATTCTTCAAACTAGCATCACACTAGATCATCATCTCAAATTCCTTCCATCTTTGGAGTAGATCATAAATACTATCCAAGATGTCTCTATATCACAAAAATAATCTTCTTCCACAAACAAAGTCTTCAACTAATCATAAAGAAACACTTCAAACTTGGTCTCTATTTTTATTCTCACTTACCAATTCTTCAAAACTTATTCACTGGATTCTCAAACTAAAAGGAAAGCTTCCTCTTATCTTTCTTCTTCTCTTTATCTTCTTCATTGAAACTAGGAAGGTTGTAACTCATCATCACTGTCTCAACACACTCTTCTTATTACTTTATATAGTATGTAGTGGATCATGATTCTTATTATTCAAAATCCTCAAATCACTCAACCAACTCTTCTACAACACTATTGGATCCTCTCACTGATCACTTGGCACACCCAACACATAACACCATTTTTTTGTTTATTAGTTTTTTATACTATCAATATCTTTATTACCTCAAGTAGCAAAATATTTTTTTAAACCCATTCCCACTATACTATAATCCGAAACAAATCGGGTATAACTTGGCACAAAAACTATATCTTCTCATGAAACTATTTTAACCCATTTTATTTGTTGTTTGATTTCTTTAATGGTTATCTCTACTGGGTTTCCACAAATATCCTTTTCTTTTTATTTTTATTCTCTTCTCATCCAATTATGTCTCCCAGTGAGATCAATTATTTCTTCGTCTCAAAATACTCTTTATACAACAACTTCGTATTAATATTCCTGGCTATTTAAAAATGCAGTATCAGTAAGTAGAGAGGATATACTCATTTTGGCTTTGATGCAATTGTAATTTCAAAACAATAATTATTTTTAGTCATAGACTGACATCACTGCTAGATCATCTCTTCATCCTTCTTCTCAATAATGAATCACTAGTTCTTTTGTGATCTATTGATCATTAGAGTTTAGCATATGCATCCTCTGAATTCTTCACTTCTATATTTAAGAGATTTATAATATCTCTTATTTCAGGCTTGAGTTAATTCCTAGATTTCCATCACATGTTCTCTTTGTCTCAGTCATTAAGATCAACGACTCACAAAATAGCTCCAATCTCAATAATTTAGTCTTAATAACTCAAGCATCGACCCAAATTCTTCTACATTATTCTGGGAAAACTCATTAGGTTCTTTCATTTATCAAGAAGTTCATCCTCATGATCTTCTCATCCCCCTTTCATTTTATTTTACTCAAAAAAAATCTTGGACCAAGGCTTAACTAAGAATTATGATGTTTCAAACATGATAGAACAACTCAAGCATCATCATGATGAGGATATGAAACTCCTAATAATATTTAGAAAACCTAGGACAAATGTAATCTAGGATTTAACCCATTATATATGGAAGAAATAAAAATCTAAATTTAGAGTATTTCCTTACCTTAAGATCATGAATTAACACCTCATCCCACCATTCAGTGTAAGAACAATGAAAGGAAAACAAGAATTCAAAACCTTGATGATTGAGGAATTTAGGGACTCGCTCTCAGTTCACATGAAGAGTAGTAAAATAAAGAAAAAAATAGATTCCTAACTTTAGATCTATTATGTTATGGGATTTTCAGAAACTCAATGATGAATTTAGATAAGAATCAAAGGTAGGTTCAATGGGAGATGGAGAGCGATGAAGGATCACCTCTCAAGGGTGTTACAAAATGAGAATCACAATGAAATCCCAATAAAGGGTGTTTTAGGGGTTAATTATCTAATGTAAAATTACTATTTTAATCCCTATTTAAAAAAACTCATCTGCGTCTTACTAGGTGCCTAGTATAAGGCACTAGGTATATAGTGGTTACACCAGTAGTTACCGATGATTATACCTGACACCGCTAAATACTCGGTATCAGGTAGCTAGGTATTTATTTCTACACCCACACCAAACACCTTACCTTTTTAACACCAAATTACTTTTACCCATCTTAGATCCTTCTTAAACCCCATAAACTTCCATGTTTATCCATTTTAATAATATCACACTTCAAATTAATGGAATTAATAACTCATCATGATGATATTCCTTATAAATTTCTCATCACTAGGATTCCCCTCACCAAGAATCATTAATGAGATTCCTGAGAGAAAAACTCTGTACATTGAGAAAGAATTAAAAATACATGTTTATAAGTTTCATTATGAAGCTATACAAATAATCGATATTCTTTAACTATCAATATGAGCATCCCTTATAAAACCTTCTCACATTAGTTTATGATACAAACTGATCATTCCATATAGGAACCAATAGCTTCCAACTCAAAATTATCAAACTGAATAACATGAGTAGGATCAAGTATACATCTCCTCGGTTTTAAAATATAAAACACATTCATCGTAGCATTTAACTGAGGAGAAAAATCCAATATTTAAGTTGTTTCTAAAACATGATCTAAGATCTCGAAGGGTTTAAAGAACCTACCAGTTGACATACCTTTATTTCCCATCCATCGATGTCCCAATAAAGGGGATATCTATAGAAACACATCATGATGCGGATGCTACTATGCGTGAGGACAGGTCGATGGGATGGAATAAAAATCTGCGATGAACTGAAGTTGGTCAAAATTGTGTTAGGGTTTCGCGAGGTTGGATTGGTCGGCACGCTGAAGGATGAGGTGGGGAGGCCGCCTAGGAGCAACGTCGTCGGGGAGGCGGAGTGTCCGTGTTGGATGGCAGTGTCGGGGGAGGGTCGTGGATAGGAGAGCTCGTGGAGGGGTGTCCGCGTTGGGAGGAAACATCGGGGGAGGAGGGCCGCCGAGAGGAGAGCTCGTGAGGGTGGAGGAGGGCCATAGAGAGGAGAGATCGCGAGGGTAATGGGAGGAGCGCTGAGCGAGGAGAGGTCGCGGGGGTGGAGGACGGTCGCAGCGAGGAGAGGTCGCGAGGGCAACGGGGAGAGGGTCAGGGAGAATAAGAGAATCCCGTGATGGAATGATGTTGGTGCCACAGACCATGGCATCAAATAACCATATAGCCACGATTATAATTGAAGTGTGGCTATAAATTAAGCTATATCCACGAGTTTATAAAACTTTGGCTATAGATCCGTGGCTATAGATCATTTTTCTAGTAGTGTAGGATGCACATCGCCAGAGATTACATGGTTACATCGATCAATTTTTTTTTTGAATTACCGACCCATCAGTTTTTTGCTGCATGCCTAGGTACCTTAAATTGGTATTAGAGGGAGCATGTGATGGTTTAATCTAAAGAAAAAAAATAAATTTTCATTAAATTAAACTAGAGAGCTTCACAATAGTCCCACTATAACAAACCACACTTCAATATTGTCTCAGATGACCAAGTTACAGTTATCCAAAGTTTTAATTCGAATCAAAATCAGTGTTTTTCAGGTTTAAAAATTGAAGAACATATATTCATATATGTTATAATTTTACCTGAAGGTAGTTGGTGGAGGCAGTTTATGGTCAACCTCCTAATTTCATCCATTTTCCAATGGCCGGAATAGTGTTTTTCACGTTAACTTTTTCACCACACATTTGTATAAAATATTTAAAGGCTAATCATAGCCATTTGGATTTTTTTACAAAGAGATAAAAATAAAAAAATGTAAGCCTAAGAAATAGAACATGGGTCAGGAAAAACATTTTTTCTTAAAAAAAACTAAAAGGGGTAGGGGAGGATGTCTGTGAGTAGGAAAAACAAACACAAATTAATAAATAGATAAATGGGGGTGATTGTCGGCACTATAACACAAAGAAGGAAAAATAAAAACCTTTCAGCTGGGGTGCCAGTGCCGCCACACCCTACCACTGACCTCCCACCACGGCCAGTCGCAGCCAATCAGACCTGCCTGATGCCCCCTTTCTCCACGGCCCACCACTATCAGTGAGACCTACCACCCCTAACTACAATGTCACTACTACAAAACATGCCTTTAACAGCATTGACCTTTATTAACCCTATCAAAAAGCATTGATAAAGGCACCCTTTATCAATGCTAAAAAAGCACTGATAATGGGTACATTTTATCAGCATTTTTTTAATGGTGATAAAGGGAATCTTTTATCATCACTTTTTTTAGCACTGATAAAGAGTATTCTTTATCGGCACTTTATTTTTAGCACTGATAAAGGGTACCTTTATCGACAGTTTATTTTTAACGTTGATAAAGGTTACCCTTTATCTGAGCTTTATTTTTAGGGATGGTAAAGAGATCTTTTATCATCATTTTTAGCCCATATAAAGGTTTGAATAACATGAAAAAATTAAATAAATAAAAAATAAAAACGATTTTATTATAAAAATTATTAATTTTTTTATTAATTAAATAATTATTGATAAAAATGAATAAATTGATTATACTATATATAAATTAAAAATACAAATAAATAGTATATATTAAATATATATATATATGTAAAATGAAAATTAAACAAATAAAAAATTAAAAATAAGTAAACGAGAGAAATATTAAACATTTTATTAATTAAATAATTATTGATAATGTTAATAAATAATATATTATATATATATGAATATATATAAATATGATTTATATAATACAAAATATTTATGCTTTACATTAAATAGTCAAATATTTAGTGAATAATGGTTTATAATTAAAAACTTAAAATGAATTAAAAATAATGACTAATTGCACTGAGTAATGGACATAATTGAACATTGTTTGATATTTCAATTTAACATAGATCAAATGTGTATTATATTGATTTTATATATATTTATTTAATGCATTTTTATATACAACTCCCACACATAAATATTTATGCAATTAATGAAATCTTATATAGATTCACACACACCTAATATTTATGTAATTTATTCAAATTTTAGTATTCATTTCAGAATTTCATTATAACATGATACATTTAATATATAATGTATTTAATCATGGTAAATTTTACTTATTTATTTTTAATTTTATTATAGTTAGGTATTAATTCATTTTTAATATGTTTTATTTTTTTTTACTTTTTTGGGAATTTAATCAATTTATATTATATTATATATATATATATATATTATATTTTAATATTTTCAATTTGTATTCATCTTTATTTCAATATATATCCATATTTTTTAAATAATTTATATTGAATTAATAAAACTTACCCATTTTTTCAATATTGTTAAAGTGTACTCATTTTTAATTCTTCAATTTTCACTCATTTTTAAAATGCATGCAATTAAGATTAAATATTCACCAATAATGTTAAAAATATTTTTGCAAAACATTATTTATAAATAAATATATTTATAAATGTATATTTTATATATTTAAACATTTATATATTTATAATTATAAATAAATAAATACTATTTTTTTAAAAGTATTTATATAATTATAAATATATAATAATATATATTAAAACAATTATAAAATTTATAAAAAATTTATTTAAATAATGAATATATTTACTATATTTATATCTATATATATTTATTAAATATATATATATATATATAATTATATAAATATATATAATGATAAAAATATTATTTTTTTAAAAAGTATTTATATAATTATAAATAAAAAATTATGTATTTAAATAATTATAAAATTATAATAAATATATTTAAATAATTATAAAATTATAATAAATATATTTAAATAAAAAATATATTTACTATATTTATATTTATATATATTATATATATATAATTATATAATTATATTTATTGTTTTATTTATCATTATAACTATAAATCCTATATCAGCGTGAAATTAATTAGTGCTGATAAAAGACATCCTTATCAGTGCTTTTTAGCACTGATAAAGATAGAGCTTTATCATCGCTAAAAAAGTTCTCATAAAATCCATCTTTATCAGCGCTGATAAAAGTATCCCGATCTATTTAAAAAAACATAACCATTCATGAACTCGTCGCGATATCAGAAACTTTCCACAAAATCCACCATTTACCAGCACTCCTCCTTAGTGAATTGGATCTCAAATCAAGGCTTGAATCACGGATCAAACAATTCCAAGGTTCAAATCCAAGGATCGAATGATTCAAGGGTCGAATGAATCTAGGCTCAAATGAATTCCAGGTTTTCAATATCTTTACCTTCTCTAGGACTTATTCACATTTGAAATGATTTTTTTAGATATAATCCTTAGGATGTATTGATTACTTCCATACCACGCTCAAGTCGACTGTTACTATTGACGATTGTCTTTCATATATCCGAAGGGAGATGTTGATGTTCACATTGGAGAATAGGGATTAGAGGAAGGACATGCATGACCTAACCATTGGAAACTAGGAGGGATTATATCCCATATTTCTAACTTGATGATGGATAATGGGGATAAATGGTGAGATATTTTTCCTCCCATAGTTTAATGGTTTAAAGATGTTTTTATTTATGACCTATCTATTTTTACACCTAAGAGAGATGTTGGTTTTTCTATCGATCTTATGTCTGGAGCTCATCCGATTTCTAATCCACCTTATCAGATGGATCTAATGGAGCATTGTGAGCTTAAGTATCAGTTATAATACATAGAGTCTAAGGGACTTATTCATCCAAGAACATCCTATTAAGGATCGTTGATTGCATTTTCTATGATAGAGGATTTCTCATTGATGTAATGTGTTAACTACAAGAAGATCGTTAGTTGAATCAAATGTCCACAACCACCTAATAAAGCATATCCAAGAGGAAGTCTCACTAGAGGAAGCCCAAGGGCTGTTTCATTTAAATATCTAATTTATTTTTTTAATTATTAATAACCACCCCATTTTAATTAGTAAAAAATATCTATCAATTTTATATTGTCATCTTAAAAAAATATCAACCCACCCTTTTTAAGTCAGTATGTAAATGTATCATTATTTAATATGATCAATTTTTCACTACCACAAACCAATTTCCCCTTTCAAACACAATTACCATAAATTTTTACTGACCCCAAATTAGAATATGGTTCATCTAGTTTTCTATACCTTTTTAAAAATATAGACATATTTAAAATGATAACCCACTCATTAATACTTCTTAAAAATCACTTAATTTACTTCATCACACCTCTACTAAACACTATATATGTTTTACTTTAATCTATCTAAAATAGATCATTCTTTAACATTACCTTTTATTTCCAACATCGTTTAAATGTAAACAATTTATCATAAGAGATACACCATTTCTAAAATAATAAGTATCCTTTTAATATGTCAAAAATCTTTAATTACATCAATTTACTAGTCATCTGAGATGAAAAACCAATATCTAATATGAAATCATGTTTCTTTCTTAAATCCTTTAGCGTGACATCAATTATAATTTCCTCTTACATTAAATTCCTTTTTCATATAATAAATTTCTAATTATTTCTTCACATTCATCTATGTTTTTAGAAAATTTTGACAATCCTCCATATAACCATTTAATTTGTCACATGTTTAATAGATTTCATTCAATGGTTGAAATTCATCATCCAATTTTACTTATAAAGATTTGTCTCACTTCAAAAATATTTTTTTTAAGAGTGGGTCATATCCCATTTAACTTAAAACCTCTATATCTTCCATAATTACTATTATTTATCTCATTATGACAAAAATTTTATACTATGTTTCCAAAATCACCATAGAAACCATAATGGCCCTAAAAATAAAATTTTCTTATAAAGCACACTCTTTGTCTCCTTGAAAATAATTATTGTTTTCAACATGTCTAGGAATAATTCTTGAATTAATTTATCAACTAAGAATTTTTAGATGTTTAAAACCTTTATCGTTATTAGGTATATTCTTTTCCTAAAATTATTTTTTCCATTACCTGTCGATTTCTAATTAAAATTATAAATTTGAGATGTTTTTCAATATTTGATATACCATTAATATTAAATGTAATAATTCCTTATTTTGTTATATAACTTGCTCCAAAAAATAGAACAAAGGTTATAAAATTCTATATATGTTGGAATAATTATCAGAAATTATTTTTAGGTATTCATTATTTTAGGTTTACATGTATCGGTTCCACCCCTAGGAATATCTAATTACCATCCATGTATATGAAATAACTCTATTTATTAAAATTTTTTATCAATAATTTTTTATATCTTCTAGTTGATTGAATGAGAGTTTATTTTTCTTATTTATCATATTTGGGCTTCTTATTACTTCTTAATTGTCTATATTATGTTTTCATTTGTTTAGGGGATTCAATAAATACTTGACGGATCATTTTAATATAGGAAGGACTAGTATTAGTTAGAGGATTGAAAGTATTAAAAGTAGGATTTCTCCAATAATTATAGAATTCATATAGGCCCCAAAGATCTATATATCATAACATGTCCCCACCGAGACCCCTTGAATCACATAAAAAAATGTTTATGACCCCCAAATATCACCTTCAATAATCCACAAGTTAATAACTAGTGCCAATGGTGTAATTATCACAAATGAGACATTACCCCTTTTAGAGAACACAATGTAGTACACCTGTCATCCTCATCAGCTTCATCTCCCGAATAGTTATTATTGATTTTTTTTCTTGAGACTCATCCCCCATCTCTTTTATATTTCTTGTACTACTCTGACCAGTAGTCATCCCATGGATGACTACTTATTAGAGTATTTTAAGAAAAATAGGTTCATGTCCACAAGATATGGAGGATGTGTGTCAAAACACAAAATGAAATGATAAATGTTTGGGAGATGAGCTAATGAGGATGATAGTTGTCTATAAATTTCAACTTTGAATGAATTTAGAGGATAACACTTACCACAGTGGAGTAATTATTTTCTTAAATTCATTACCAAATTTCTTAAAATCATACTGAAATTCTTTGAAACAATCAATGTTGGATTTCCCTTAGTAGAATTATCTATAACTTTCACCTTCGATAATGAATATCTTATGTGTATTTATTTATTTATTATAAAAAAGCAATATTTTATGAACCCAATAAGATGTATATGAATAGAAAATGGATATACAATAATCATTTGACAAAATATTATGAAGATGAAGTTAAATAGTTCAACAAGTTTTCAATAGAGCATGTATATGACGCTTCTCAAATCCCTTTTACATGTTTAAATTATTGTTAATCAAGAAAAATTAGTCCAAAATAGCTGGAAGAACATTTGATTTATCATGAAATAGATCATGTCACAAACCGAATCTGGACGCCGCCAAAACCGGCACCAAACCCAGACCGTGACAAGTCCCGAAGGGCGTTCCCAATCCCCACGGGCTGGCACAAGTGCCCGGGTATCATAAAATGATAATTGGGAACGAATTACCCGAGTTTATAAACTTAAAACGACAAAAGAATCCAATGAAACGAATCTGGATTTGTTTTAAACCAAATAATCTTTTTCAAAAATCCAGAACTGAATTACACAATTTTAAAAAAAAATTAAAGACCATTACAAAGGTAAAAACCCAAGAAAAAACAGCCCAAGAACCTCCACATGGAAAGAGGCACCGCCCTCAAGCCATCTCCATGACACTCCATCACGATGGACCGCTAAAAACCCGAACCAAAGGCATAAAACCTGTACCCAAACCTGTGACATAAAATAAGCAAGTCTACTTACACCCAAAGGTGTAAGTAGGGTGTGAGCGAAAGCCCAGTAGGATACCACCTCTATGAGATTCCATGTGATAAACATTTCATGACAAAAAGCATTGCATGTTTTGTAAATAATAAATGCTAGTTACAATTTTCTAAAGGATGAAATAATAAATGAAAACAGTTTTCATGTGAGATAATTTTAAAGGAACAACAATTTTAAAATAAATGACAAAGCTACTGAATTTTCCAGCCAACAATACCGTATACCGACGGTAATTACAAAGGATCTAATGAGCACAAGTAATAGGAAATAACCCCTAGGCACTAACTAGCTGTGGGTCCCAGGTACCTCGTATCTCGGTGAGAGTAACCACAAAAAAAAATATCCGTTCTCGTGCACGAGCCACTAGTAGGGATCATACCCATAACCTAGTGGTCCCCAATCATCATCATCATTGTTTAGTTAGAGTTGTAAGCGTCAATCTTGCTAAGTGAAACTAAGGCCAAACCCCACGGATTCACTAGCATACTAGTACAAGTCCACCCACCTAGATACCCGGGTTTTCCCTTTGTGCTCAAACAAGGTCAACAATCCAAGAAGTATAGTTTTCACATGAAAATATCAATTCCACATCACACATTAACCAAACAGCCCCATGTACATCACACAAGTCACAAATTCCACTATTCATTCAAATGCATTTTGAAATCAAACTCACACCAAAATTCCCTAAAACACTTTTCACATTTCTTTAACACTTACACAAATCCTTTAAACGATTTTATAAAACCATTACAAGTTATTCAACTCACAAAACAGCCCACACACATGTCACATAATACCCTTCTCACCTTCACAATTCATTTTATCAATAAACTCACACGAAACATCCCACACCCGTGTTTCGCACACAAAACACAATTTAGTAAAATATTTCGGCAATTTATAAAACATTCTAAAAATGTTTGACATCTCAAATCACCACTTTACCATTCAAAAACCCACATTAGGTGAACACACTCACCCAAACAGTACATATACACCCTTTCCCAACTTTTTTTAACAAAATAAAACATTTGGAATTTTTATAAAACAAACCCAAGAGATATAACCATTGTTTGCACTCTAAACCCATTTCAAACCCCTCATTCAAAACCAAAATCATAACAATAACAATCCAAAACAGAATTTTCAGCCCTAAAACAATTATTAAATCACCCCCAAATGTTATAAAAATACATCAAATAATACCACAAAGATACACATGAAAAACACACGTTTTCATAAATCTCCTTCAAAAAGTACAACATGGTTTTACAACTTAAACTCATTCAAAAAAACTCTTTTCAAGGCCCACATGATAATAAGGAATTAAAAAAACAGAATTGGAAGCCCCTTTCAAGACTAATAAATCACTTTCATATGTTATAAACTAAATCCAAACATTACCCCAAGAGTCACACATGAAAAGTACCCAATTTCAAGCTAAAATACAACTAAAAATTAAATGTTTAACCAAATTCATCAAAAACAGTTTTCAAACCACACAAGACAGATTATAAACATACTAAATTAATAAAACAAGCAAGCTAACTCATCATAAAATGGTTACACATGGAATCACCTACCTTTTGAGTCGAAACCCTCAAAACTTGGTGCGAAACCTTAAGCGCACCACCGCCGCACCACAAGGAATATAAATCCAGACCTAGACCACCAAAAATTGACCCAAAAGATACCAAATCAGACCTTAGGATCTAACCCTAACTTCTGGACATGAGGAACTTCAAGAAATGAGAAGTAAAACTAAAAGAGGATGGAAGGAACCGAGAAGGAATTCCCTTACTTGAAATATCTTGAAGAAATCAGCCCCAATCCACCAATATATGAATCTCCAAGTACCCAAAACTGATATGGAGGTCCGAAGGAGTCATATTAGGTCATGTGGGGACTGAAATGGGGTGAAAAGGATGAAAATTGAAGGAGTTATGAAAGATTCATTTCACCTCATCAAATCTGGTCGATTTGAGAAAGATTGAGAAAGATCATCCAACTCCGCGGGGTATTTGAGCTCCAAAGAGGAAAACGCGATACAGGGAGTGAGGCTGAGGTTTTTGGATTCGCGTGGGAGGTGGAATCACCGAAACACAGTAAAAAACAAATGAGATATTGAAATTTTAAAAAATTAATTTAAAGCAGGAAATGGGCTTACGGGCAGGCCCATTACCTTAATTAAAAACCCAAATCCATCATGATTTGGGATTTCTATGTGGTTCAAAGGGATATGGTGATTTTAATATATTAGGGTATGACAATTGGGAAGTGGAATGAGTATAAAATAGTAAAAATTGAAGGAGTTATAGAATAATCAAAATTTGTTTTTAAATCTGGATTTGGGCTTAGGGTTTGGCCCAAATTTTCAAAACCCACTATTTTCAACAAAATGAGTGGTAAACCCCCAAAACAAATCAGGAATGGAAATTAAATGAATAATGAATTTAAAAAAAAGTCATGGGTGTGACAATTCTCCCCACCATAAAACTTTCCGCCCTCGGAAAGCCACATCACGGATAAAGCAAAAACCAAACCCAACCGAAAGGCATAAATGGACTCATTTGCTAAGCTTTCCCCCCAAAGGTCAAAACACCTCCAGTGATCAATTAAGGAAGAAATACTTCACAACCAAAACATACACCTCATTACTGAAATTATCAAGCACATTCAAGATTTATCCTAAAATAAAACTCCTCAAACACTATCTGAACAAGGCTCAAGAAATTTACCCAAACAAACAAGAACATCGAACAAGGTTACACTTACCTTGATATAACTAAAAAATTGGGAAATCTCCAATCCCAACGTTTACTCAAGGAAGATGTATGTGGTTATATAGCTCCGAACGAGACTACCCACATCTAATCTAAGACCAAGTACAAAAGTGAGTTACTGGTACAAGGATACACAAATGGGCTCCCCAACCATAAGAGACAACTTAATTTTTTTTTTCCGAGAAAGAATCAAGACACTAACAGGGGAGCCCCGAAAAAACTCCCCAGTACAATGGGTAGAATCCCATTAGGAATTTTCAAAATAATATACATGAGACTCATAGTGGTTCTCCCCACCATAAGAACCATCCATCTTAACTGACCAATATGGGCCGGCATAGAAAAACCCCAAAATATAAAGAGTTGGGACGACAACACGGTTAGCCCGCACAGTTTGGGAAACTATGTGCTAACCATGTGGATCCTTATACCTACATGGTTTTCTAGGGAATGGTTACTAATAAGTGTTCACTCAACATGTCTAGAAATATCTAAAACCTTTCCCCCAAACCCAAAGGGAACCAAAGGGGAAAAGAAAGTCATTGGGAGATAACATGGGGATGAGGCCCGCCACCTCTTTCCACCGAACGTGAACAAATGAAGCAAGATGACAACAACAAAAGTTTAAACTATTCTATTCTCTCATACTAAGAACATTTATTTGTTCAAGGTTAAAAACTGCCCTGGGATTTCCTCTGACTACGTGCCAGCTTCTCTCCGGGACTTATGGCTGGAGCTGGAATGATTGAAGCATCTTCGGCCTCGTAGTTAGGATTTGGAAACCCCCAAATAGAATTTCTTCTTATGATTATACAAACAACTACATGTAATCCCAGATGGGTTCACCCAGACATAACACACTCCAGAACTCACTTTACCCTAACTTTTAAATTCACTGAAATAAGGGTTTAGAGGATGCACTCACATCACACCCTGCTTCTTCGGGTGAGAAACAACAGAAATAAAGGACACATATAAACACATTCCTCTAAAATAGAGGATGTCGAGATCTCCCAAAAGGAAAAACAGTTTTGAAAAAAAAATAGACTCACATAATATTGTACAACTTCACCTTCGACGAATTAGGTAGCTTAAGAAACTAAGGTCTCTTTCAACCATCCACGAGCACTCTTACGCAACAAGAGGATCCGAAAAAAAACCAAGAAAGTAAATGGTGTAGAATCATTCTACAAATCTCAAGAAAAGATTCCTTACCTTGATCAACTGGAGGATTTTCCAATGGCAAAACAATCCGTGTTGCCCTTCAGTTGTGCACTAAATCTTAATGGGGGATCACCTTATCCAATGAGAGAACCCAAGGACCCAACCAAGCTGGTTCATTGGTAAAAACATGCAACAAAAAAAAGATCCAAACTCATTAATGAAACCATCTTAATGGTGTCCCGAAACATATATCATAGGATACTACTAACCGGACCTTTTACCCAGCTTTCCGACCAAACACAAACCCAAAAAAAAACAGTTCGAACAGGAGGGGTTCTTGGACTCAAAACATCCCACAACATCAACATTTTCAAAAACCCCTAATAAAAACCATCCCAAAATATTCATCAAGAAAACATGTTTTTCTTTAAAACCATTTCTGAAAAAAAAATGGTTCAGCGGTGAGCGTATCCACCAATGGTACCCCATGGGCCTCACACATGCATGTTTTTGTGCCACACCAGGCACCCTCCTCATATTCGTCCTGGCACTCATCCCATCATGCCATCAACCATCTATCATCCCATATAACCCCATGCATGTGGTCACTCATGGAAATACCAAAGGTCAATGCACTGATTTCTTTCAACTTTTCAAAACCAAAACGGTCAACCAACACATCATTCTTATCAAAACCGCTAACCAGGAGGTCGAACCCAAATTACCGCATTAAAAAAAACTTTTCATAAAGGCACAATCGCTCCAATGAAAACTCACATTCAATTTATTTACATCAATTTCAAAACATCTCATCCCATAAAAAAACTTTTAATAGTTTAGAAAACTCTAATGGGAACACTTTTTCAAAACCAACTTAAATATAGTTTCTTCTTTCAAAAGAGGTGTAAGAACACAATTTTCCATTTCAAAATAATTCTTAATATTCAGTTCTTCCATTTAATAAATCAAACCATTCCATATTTATTTGAAAATCAATTCACAAAAACATTACACTTCCTAAAACCAAGTCACTTTAAAACCAAAGTTCCAAGATTTCAAAACTAAAGAACACCAGACAATGCGAGAGGAAACTAGTTTCAGTGGGTGACTTGGACATATGGTTGGCAGCCATATTCCAATCACTTCACTGTCACAGAGAGTGTTCTAGAGAATATCCTCGGCTCCACATGGCTTGCCAGACCCTGCGAGCTCATTGAGACCATTAACCCTACTCTCTTTTCATTTCCCCTAATCATCATCAAACTAAGAAAACCAAAAGACCTAGACAAATCCCAACTTCCCCTGGTGACTTGAATCAGGAAATGAGGTGTGGTGATCAAGAACACTACCCATAACTAGAATTACATGTCCCAACAATCCTAACTATAGACTATCCCGACTATTTCCCAAATAACATGACTCCAATGGAGCGAACCTCCCTCTGATACCATTTTGTCACAAACCGAATATGGACGCCGCCAAAACCGGCACCAAACCCAGACCGTGACAAGTCCCGAAGGGCGTTCCCGATCCCCACGGGCTGGCACAAGTGCCCGGGTATCATAAAATGATAATTGGGAACGAATTACCCGAGTTTATAAACTTAAAACGACAAAAGAATCCAATGAAACGAATCTGGATTTGTTTTAAACCACATAATCTTTTTCAAAAATTCAGAATTGAATTACACAATTTTAAAAAAAATTAAAGACCATTACAAAGGTAAAAACCCAAGAAAAAACAGCCCAAGAACCTCCACATGGAAAGAGGCACCGCCCTCAAGCCATCTCCATGACACTCCATCACGATGGACCGCTAAAAACCCGAACCAAAGGCATAAAACCTGTACCCAAACCTGTGACATAAAATAAGCAAGTCTACTTACACCCAAAGGTGTAAGTAGGGTGTGAGCGAAAGCCCAGTAGGATACCACCTCTATGAGATTCCATGTGATAAACATTTCATGACAAAAAGCATTGCATGTTTTGTAAATAATAAATGCTAGTTACAATTTTCTAAAGGATGAAATAATAAATGAAAACAGTTTTCATGTGAGATAATTTTAAAGGAACAACAATTTTAAAATAAATGACAAAGCTACTGAATTTTCCAGCCAACAATACCGTATACCGACGGTAATTACAAAGGATCTAATGAGCACAAGTAATAGGAAATAACCCCTAGGCACTAACTAGCTGTGGGTCCCAGGTACCTCGTATCTCGGTGAGAGTAACCACAAAAAAAAATATCCGTTCTCGTGCACGAGCCACTAGTAGGGATCATACCCATAACCTAGTGGTCCCCAATCATCATCATCATTGTTTAGTTAGAGTTTTAAGCGTCAATCTTGCTAAGTGAAACTGAGGCCAAACCCCACGGATTCACTAGCATACTAGTACAAGTCCACCCACCTAGATACCCGGGTTTTCCCTTTGTGCTCAAACAAGGTCAACAATCCAAGAAGTATAGTTTTCACATGAAAATATCAATTCCACATCACACATTAACCAAACAGCCCCATGTACATCACACAAGTCACAAATTCCACTATTCATTCAAATGCATTTTGAAATCAAACTCACACCAAAATTCCCTAAAACACTTTTCACATTTCTTTAACACTTACACAAATCCTTTAAACAATTTTATAAAACCATTACAAGTTATTCAACTCAGAAAACAGCCCACACACATGTCACATAATACCCTTCTCACCTTCACAATTCATTTTATCAATAAACTCACACGAAACATCCCACACCCGTGTTTCGCACACAAAACACAATTTAGTAAAATATTTCGGCAATTTATAAAACATTCTAAAAATGTTTGACATCTCAAATCACCACTTTACCATTCAAAAACCCACATTAGGTGAACACACTCACCCAAACAGTACATATACACCCTTTCCCAACTTTTTTTAACAAAATAAAACATTTGCAATTTTTATAAAACAAACCCAAGAGGTATAACCATTGTTTGCACTCTAAACCCATTTCAAACCCCTCATTCAAAACCAAAATCATAACAATAACAATCCAAAACATAATTTTCAGCCCTAAAACAATTATTAAAGCACCCCCAAATGTTATAAAAATACATCAAATAATACCACAAAGATACACATGAAAAACACACGTTTTCATAAATCTCCTTCAAAAAGTACAACATGGTTTTACAACTTAAACTCATTCAAAAAACCTCTTTTCAAGGCCCACATGATAATAAGGAATTAAAAAAACAGAATTGGCAGCCCCTTTCAAGACTAATAAATCACTTTCATATGTTATAAACTAAATCCAAACATTACCCCAAGAGTCACACATGAAAAGTACCCAATTTCAAGCTAAAATACAACTAAAAATTAAATGTTTAACCAAATTCATCAAAAACAGTTTTCAAACCACACAAGACAGATTATAAACATACTAAATTAATAAAACAAGCAAGCTAACTCATCATAAAATGGTTACACATGGAATCACCTACCTTTTGAGTCGAAACCCTCAAAACTTGGTGCGAAACCTTAAGCGCACCACCGCCGCACCACAAGGAATATAAATCCAGACCTAGACCACCAAAAATTGACCCAAAAGATACCAAATCAGACCTTAGGATCTAACCCTAACTTCTGGACATGAGGAACTTCAAGAAATGAGAAATAAAACTAAAAGAGGATGGAAGGAACCGAGAAGGAATTCCCTTACTTGAAATATCTTGAATAAATCAGCCCCAATCCACCAATATATGAATCTCCAAGTACCCAAAACTGATATGGAGGTCCGAAGGAGTCATATTAGGTCATGTGGGGACTGAAATGGGGTGAAAAGGATGAAAATTGAAGGAGTTATGAAAGATTCATTTCACCTCATCAAATCCGGTCGATTTGAGAAAGATTGAGAAAGATCATCCAACTCCGCGGGGTATTTGAGCTCCAAAGAGGAAAACGCGATACAGGGAGTGAGGCTGAGGTTTTTGGCTTCGCGTGGGAGGTGGAATCACCGAAACACAGTAAAAAACAAATGAGATATTGAAATTTTAAAAAATTAATTTAAAGCAGGAAATGGGCTTACGGGCAGGCCCATTACCTTAATTAAAAACCCAAATCCATCATGATTTGGGATTTCTATGTGGTTCAAAGGGATATGGTGATTTTAATATATTAGGGTATGACAATTGGGAAGTGGAATGAGTATAAAATAGTAAAAATTGAAGGAGTTATAGAATAATCAAAATTTGTTTTTAAATCTGGATTTGGGCTTAGGGTTTGGCCCAAATTTTCAAAACCCACTATTTTCAACAAAATGAATGGTAAACCCCCAAAACAAATCAGGAATGGAAATTAAATGAATAATGAATTTAAAAAAAAGTCATGGGTGTGACAGATCATAGCTATAAATTTTGGAATAAACATGGGAAAAAACTAAATGTTCACATCGATTGGGATGATATTTTGATTTGTGGATTATTTGATATGAATACCAGTATAAATTATGATAGAGATCGAATGAAAGAAATGAAAATGGTAATTGAAGATGACTTTAGTGATTGTACAAAGTTTATTGAGATGTTAAATAGTTGTTCTAAGAGACCATTGTATATCGGCTGTACTAAGTACACAACATTGTCAGCTGTATTGAAGTTATATAATTTGAAAACTAGCAGAAAATGGAGTGACTCCATCTTTATAGAACTACTTGGTCTCTTGAATGATATGATACCAGAAGAAAATTAATTACCATGTCAAACATATGAAACTAAATTAATTCTACATTCAATGGGAATGATCTTTAAAAAATACATGTTTTTATAAATGATTTTATATTATTTTTTAAGGACCATGAATCACTCATAAAATGCCCTAAGTGTGGCATGGATTGATGCAAGAAAAATTAATCAAGTCCTTTAAAATCTGTATGGTAATTTCCTATCATTCCACTGTTTATAAGACTATATGGATGTTAGGAAACCACAAGACAATTGACATGTCATGTAGATATAAGAATTAAATATGGGAACCAACGTCATCTAGGAGATTCTCCTAAGTGGAAGAAAATTGATTATGAGTATCCTGAATTTGGAAATGAGCCAAGATACTTTTTTCTTACATTATCTACAGATGGAATAGATCCTTTTGGTGTATAGAGTAGTACTCACAGTACATGGCCCGTCATGTTGGTAAATTATAACTTATCACCATGGTTATTTATGAAGCACAAATAAATTATGTTGTATCTGCTTAAATCTGGACCAAAGAAACCCTATAATGATATTGATGTCTATTTGGATTAATTGATCAAAGATATGAAATTGATGTGGTATATAGGTTTTACAATGTATGATGCTCATAGAAGTGAAGAATTTACATTGAGGGACATGTTGTACAAGATGATAAATAACTTCCCCTATTATAGAAATTTATCAAGATATAGTATTAAAGGAATATTGGGGTATCCCATTTGTGAAAAACACACACAATTAGTTTAGTTGAAACATTCCTTGAAGACTATGTTTTTTAGACATCAGAAATTTTTACATTGACAATATAAATACCGATCTTGGACGACAACATTTGATGGGAATATCGAACAAGGTACAACACAATCTTCAGTAATGGGTGACCAACTATTCAATAAAGTAAAATATATTAACACTGTTTTAGGTAAACCAATTTTGAAAAACCTTATGAAATCAAGTTGGAAGAGGAGATCAATTTTCTTTTAATTGCCATATTGGAATTGTTTGTATGTCAGGATTTTTCTTGATGTTATGCATGTAGAAAAAAAGTATTTGATAGTGTTATTAGAATGTTACTAAATGTTCCTAGAAAAACAAAATATGACATTAAGGCTATGTTGGACATGATTAAAATGAGGATAAGGGAAGAGTTGGCACCAGTGAAGGGTAAAGGGTGGATTTTTCTTCCTCCAACATCTTACACTCTATCCAGATAGGAAAAATTACAAATTTTCCTTTTCCTTAATAGTATAAAATTTATAGAGGGGTATTCATTAAATATTAATAATGGCGTGTCAATGACTAATTTGAAGTTATAAGGACTAAAATCACACAATTTTCATGTTCTGATTTAATATTTGATGTCAGTTTCTTTCCATTTCATCTTGCATCAAAATGTATAACATACATTAACTAGATGTTGCTTTTTTTTCAAAGCCATATGCAGTAACGTTATATAACTGATGAAGTCTCCAGTCATGAATAATGAATTTATAATCATATTATGTAAATTATATATGTTCTTTACACCATCATTCTTTGATATAATGGCCCATCTGATGGTTTAATTTGTTATATAGGTTCAACTATGTGGTTTTGTCCATTATAGATGGATGTACCCCATTGAACGATATATAAATATTTTTAAAGGGTATGTTAAGAATCGAAGTTAGCTAGAAGGTTGTATTATAGAAATATATATTGTTTAAGAACCTATTGAATTCTGTACCGATTACCTATAAGATGTTGAAAACATCGGTCTCCCAAAGTCTCATCACAACTAATGCCTTATGAGTGAAGGGATTTTTGGAAGAGATGTTGTTACAATTACCTTAACAGAGAAAGAGAAAATGCACCTTTACATTTTATATAATAGTGAAGATGTTGATCCATATGTTGAAGAACACAAATAAATTCATAGAGATTTTAATCTATTAAGGGTTGAGGGATGGATATCAAATACAAATAATCAATAGTTTATAGGATGGTTTAGAGATCAAATTTATAAGAAGTTATCTGAAAATTTTAATTTAATTTCTGAATTAATTCGATGGCTAGATAGGGTACTGAATTCAAATGTTATATCTTACACTGGTTTTGTAATCAATGTTTATAAATTTTATACAAAAGAATACGATGACTGCAGTATGATGTAAAACAATGGTTTTACACTTATGGAGGAAATGATGCACATACCTGGTTCTAAGGATATAAATCCAATTTATGAAAATATGTCATATTTTGGAATTATAGAATAGATATATGACTTGAAATATACAACATTTCAAGTGCTGATTTTCTATTGAAGATGGGTTGACAATGTTAGTGTAGTGAAAGTTGATGAAATGAGATTTATAAAGGTTAATTTCAATGTGGAAGGGGAAAAAGAAGATCCGTTCATAATGGAATCACAAGTAGTGAAATTATTTTATGTCTCAGATATATAAAACAAGAATTTGTCAATTATCCTGCTAGTGACTAAAACAAATGCTGGGTCAGATGAAAATTCAATCGAGGATGACCCTTTAATTGGGAGATCACAATCAGTTCATGTTAGTCCCAATGTTGATAATTTCTTGTATGTTATAGGTAAAAAAAAAATATTATTTGGATTCTTGATAGAGGAACTAAATACCTAATTTTTTAAAAAAAATTAAAGAGAGTTCAACGATAAGGTAAAATTGTTTTTTAATATACTATGTTTTTTCTCATAATATTATCTATTCTATACCGCATTAACATAATATAAATTAAATGTTTGATTACTCTTGAAAAAATGTATTCTTCACATGATGATGTTACCAATCTAGTGAAAAAATAGACTATAATGAATGAAACCCTTTGGGAAGATGTAAATGTAATGTTATGATATACTTTCTCTATTTTACCAAAAAAATTATATAATGAAATTTTGATTTAATTTTCATTATTCATTCTAGATTTGGTTTATTTTATAATATTATTATCTATCTTTAATGTCTTTTTGCACGAAAACTTTCATAGAATTCTTCTTCTTCAAAATATTTTCACCTCTCCAGTGTTGGAATTTATCACTTTTCTTTAAATTCTCTTCACCACTAAATTACAAAGGTAATATTGATGTTTTCAAAGTAAAATAATTGTCTATAGAATTAATGTATTGTTTCATATTTATGTTTAATTTATTTATTTTTAGTATTACTCATATAATAATTGTTTTCTTACACATGTGGATTCTTTTGTTTGAGTTAGGGTGGTTTGTTCGAATCTTCTCATACTCGTGAGAGATTGGACTTTAAGGCTACAACTAAGATAATGAAAACAAGGAAATGGGTCAATAATGTATACAACCATCCTGAAAATGTGAATTTATAATACTTATTTAATTAATTTTGTCATTATTTTATCTACTATTTGTAAGTTAATTTTATTATCATTTTTATCTAATACTTATTTTTTTCACAAATCATTTGGTAAGTCATATTTTTACAGTTCCTTTATTTTAGAATATTTATGTTCATCTTTTATGCCTTTTTGTAGCAAAACTTCCATAGATTTATTCTCCCTTAAAAAATTTTCACCCCTACAGTGTTGGCACTTATCAATTTCCTTCATGTTCCCTTAATTTCTCAATTACAGAGGTGATATTGATGTTTTCAAAGTAAAATCATTGTCCATAGAATTAATGTATTATTTCATATTTAGGTCTAATTTATTTCTTTTTAGTATTACTCACATAATAATTGTTTTCATACACAAGTGGATTCTTTTGTTCAAGTTGGGGTGGTTTGTTCAAACCTAATTATGATCATGAGAGATTGGACTTCAAGACCAAAAATGAGATAATGAAAACAAAAAAAAAATCTTCAATAATTCATACAAACATCATGAAAAAGTGAATTCCTATTACTTATTTTGTTAATTTTTCCTCATTTTATCTACAATTTGTAAGTAAATTTCCTTATCATTTTTATCTAATACTTATTTAGTTTTTTCAAAAATATTTTGGGAAGTAATATTTTTATTTCAAATATCTTCAACAATCCAAAAAAGTGATAAAATATTTTTTTCTTCCAAAGTTACCATTCTTTGAATTTCCCTTCTTTGTCGAATTGCCAACACTGCATATTGACTCGATGTTCTTAGCTGAAAAAGGTTTTTAAGATAAAAATATTTAGTCAATATGAAGTTTTGGTAGTTTGACAAAGAAATAAAATAGAAATAATGGTAACATTGGTAGTTAGGATTTTTTGAGACTTTGGGATGTGTAAGAATCAACCACACCTCAATCCTACACACAGTGTGACCGGTATGACTTCAAGTGAGTCTTTTTATTTAAAATCGACATTAATTTTAATAAAAAAGAAAACTGACATACTCAAAACTAAGAAAACATATTCATATTATTTTTATACTTTAATAAAACATTCCATAAGTCATTTTTGATGTTTAGTAATCAACCTCACCTCAATCCGATACACTAGGTACCTGGTATGACTCAAAGTGTCCATTATTAGTTTAAAATTGACATTTTAGTTCAAAAAGCGCCACTCATTTAAAACTGAGAAAACATGCTCTAATTATATTTATAATTTAGTACAATTATTCATAAATAATTTTTGACATGTAGGAATTGGTATCATGTCAAACTGACACAAGATATGACTGGTATGAGTCAAAGTACATGTTTCCAATTTAAAATGAAATTTTAGTAAAAAAGGAAAGTGACCTAATCAAAACTAAGAAAACACATTATTATTGTTTTGATTCTTTATTAAGATGATCCATAAGTCATTTTTGATGCATAGGAATCAGTCGAACCTCAATCCAATACATGATGTGCCCGATATGACTCAAAGTGTCCGTTATCAGTTTAAAATAGATATTTTAGTTCAAAAAGTGTCACTCATTGAAAATAATGAAAACACACTAACATTGCCTTTATAATTTAGTACAATGATTCATAAATCATTTTTTATATATAGTAATTTGTCTCACATCAAACTGACACAAGATGTGATTAGTATGAGTTGAAGTGCGTGTTTCCAGTTTAAAACAACATGTTAGTAAAAAAGAAAAGTGAAATACTCAAAACTAATAAAACACATTGAGATTATTTTAACACTTTATAAAAAATATCCATAAGTCATATGGGACGTGTAGTAATCAGATTCACCTCAATCCGACGTATAGTGTGACCAATATGACTCTAAGTGCATCTTTTTATTTAAAATTGACACCAGTTTTAGTAAAAAAGAAAAGTGACATACTCAAAAGTGAGAAAACACATTCATATTGTTTTTATAATTTAGGAAAAAAAATCCATAATTCATTTGATATGTGTAGGAATCATTCTCACCTCAATCCGACACACTGTGTGCCTGGTATGACTCCAAGTGCGTCTTGTTTTTTAAAATTAACATCAATTTTAGTAAAAAAGATAACTGACCTACTCAAAACCAATAGAACACATTCATATTGTTTTTATAATTTAGAAAAACTATCCATAAGTTAATTTCTATATGTAGGAATCATCCACATCTCAATCTGATACACGATGTTCCCGATATGACTCAAAGTGTCCATTATCAATTTTAAATCAACATTTTAGTTCAAAAAAGTGCCACTCACTGAAAACCAAGAAAAAAAAAATCTTGTATTGTATTTATAATTTATAAAAAATATTCATAAATAATTTTTGACATGTTGGATTTTATCTCATATAAAACTGACACATAATGTGACCGATATGAGTCAAAGTGCATGTTTCTTGTTTAAAATGACATTTTAGTAAAAAAGACAAGTAACCTACTCAAAATCAAGAAAACACAATAATATTGTTTTTATACTTTATTATAATTATCCATAAGTCATTTTTTATGTTTATAAATTAGCCACACCTTAATCTGATACACGATGTGCCCGATATGACTCAAAGTGCCCGTCATAAGTTTAAAATTGACATTTTAGTTAAAAAAGTGTAACTCACTGAAAACTGAGAAAAAAAACTCATATTATATTGATAATTTATGGAAAATATTCATAAATTATTTTTGACATAGATGAATTGGTCTCACATAAAACTGATACACGATGTGACTGGTATGAGTCAAAGTGCGTGTTTCTAGTTTAGAATGTCATCTTAGTAAAAAAGACAAGTGACGTACTCAAAATGAATAAAATGAATTAGGATTATTTTTATACTTTATAAAAATTATCCATAAGTTATTTGTGACATGTAGGAATTATATTCACCTCAATCTGATGCATGATGTGACCGATATAACTCTAAGTGTGTCTTTTTTATTTAAAATTGACAACAATTTTAGTAAAAAGGAAAAGTGATGTACTCAAAACCGAGAAAACACATTCTGAAATTTTGATACTTTAGAAAAACAATCCATAAGTCATTTTAGATGTGTATGAACTATTTTACTTCAATATAATGAACGGTGTGACCGTTATGACTCTAAGTTCATCTTTTTATTTAAAATTGACATCAATTTTAGTGAAAAGAACAACCGACCTAATAAAAACTAATAAAATGAATTTTTATTGTTGTTATACTTTAGGAAAATGATCTATAAGTCATTTTTGATGTTTATTAATCAGTCTAACCTCTATCTGATACACGATGTTCCTAGTATGACTTAAAGTGTCTGTTATCAGTTTAAAATTGACATTTTAGTTCAAAAAGTGCCACTCACTGAAAAATGATAAAACATGATCATATTGTCTTTATAATTTAGTAAAATGATTCATAAATCATTTGTGATATTTAGGAATTGTTCTCACATCAAACCAATACACTATGTGACTGGTATGAGTCAAAGTGCATGTTTCTAGTTTAAAATGACATTTTGGTAAAAAAGACAAGTGATGTACTCAAAACCAAGAAAATACATTTGGATTATTTTTATAATTTAGAAAAAATTATCCATAAGTCATTTGGGATGTGTAGGAATCGACCTCACCTCAATCCAATGCATTATTTGACCTATATGACTCCAAGTACATCCTTTTTTTTTATTTAAAAAAATTGATATTAATTTTATTAAAAAGGAAAACTGACATTCTCAAAACTGAAAAAAATTAAGATTGTTTTTATAATTTATAAAAAAATCCATAATTCATTTTTGATGTGTATGAATCTTCCACACCTCAATATGATACACGATGTGCCTGATATGACTCAAAGTGTCTGTTATCAATTTAAAATCGACATTTTAGTTCAAAAAGTGTCACCAATTGAAAACCAAGAAAATGCACTTGGATTGTCTTGATAATTAAGGAAACTAACTCATAAATTATTTGTGATGTGTAGGAATCATTATCATATCAAACCGATACATGATGTGGCTGGTATGATTTAAAGTGCGTGTTTCTAATTTAAAATTACATTTTAGTAAAAAAGACAAGTGACGTACTCAAAATTGAGAAAAAACATTCATATTATTTTTGATACTTTAGTAAAATGATCCATAAGTCATTTGGGACATATAAGAATCATTTTAACCTCAATCTGATGTATGGTGTGACTGGTATGACTCCAAGTGCATCTTTTCAATTTTTAAGTGTCATTTTAGTTTAAAACACGCATCATATCACCAAAACTGAGCTAATGATCCTAGATTGTTTTCTCATCATTCTATCTACTATTAATTAATCAATTTTATTATCATTTTTATCTTATAATTATTTAATTAATTTTTATAGAGATAATTCTTAAAGACAAACAAGAAATGGCGTGACGTGCAAGAATCAACCCCAACTTAATTTGATACATAGTGTTATTGGTATGACTCAAAGTTTAGTTTGAAATTAACACTTACATAATTGATTTCCTTATCATTTTTATCTTATACTTATTTAGTTAATTTTCATAGAGATAATTATTGAAGATGAACAAGAAATGGCGTGATGTGCAAGTATCAACCGCAACTCAATCTGATACACAGTGTTCCTAGTATGGTTCAAATTTTAGTTTAAAATTAACACTTTCTATTAATTTATTTCTTTATATTATTACTAACATAAGAATTTATTTCTTATACAAGAGTGTTCTTTTTCTTGAGCAGGGGTGTTTTTTTCAGCAATAACATGAGTCAGGGTCGGGATTAAAAGACAAAGGAACATTGATGTTTTTGAATGTATGAAATAATTTATACTTATGTAATTGTATAAACCAATGTTTGTAATGTCTATAATATAGTGTTTTTTTCTTTTATTTGTGTAGTAAATTTCATTTCATTTAAATTTTGTATTAGTACTCGAATTTTTTGATATATGGTAGTGTTTCTGGTTTTGTGGTGTGCTATTACAACACACTATAGTATACTGTTACACCACACTATAGTATCCCCCTTTATAAGTTATTTTTCAAACGTTGATAAAGTTAACCTTTATCAATGTTTCTATAAGAACTGATAAAGGTCCCCTTTATCAGTACTAAATAAAAGCGCTGATAAATGGTGTCCTTTATCAGTGATTTTTTTTTAGTACTGATAAAAACTTGGGGTTTTAGCCTCGCCTCAATAGTCAACGCTGATAAAGGCCATTTTTAGTGCTATAAAAGTTCTATTTTGTAGTAGCATCCCATCACTGCCTGCCAGCCCACTCCGCTGATCTCCCATGATTTCCCTATCATCACTCGACCTTCCTAATTGGCTGACTTACTATCCACCCTTGCTTATTCCCATGCACAACCAGCCAGATCTGCCACCCCCGCTTCTTGTCACACAACCATCCTTACTGGATAGACCCACTGACCACCCTCCCTCTTTTTTCCCATGTGTGGTTGCATAGGGTAGCACCATCGACCAAACCAACGGTTTAGTCAGATCATCCCAACTTGGAATGGGTTGGGTCGGGCCCACCTGGCCCACCCGGCCCCATCCGGGCCACACAGGTGCCCCAATTTTTTTTAAAAAAAATAGAATAAAATTAAATTTGATTTGGGACCAAGAAATATATATTAATTGAATTAAATTTAGAATTAATTATTTTTAATTAATTTAATAGCCATTGACATAAATTTATCTCAAATTTAATTTTTATTATGAATTTAATTTGTGTGTCGACTGATTATGAGCGGTGATCAACCAATGTGTGACTGATTTTTATTTACTAATTAATTGTTACATATAGTTTATGTTTGTAATAATTAATTTATTAAATAGATGGTCTATGCATCATCTTTCTTCCTCATTATATGTATAAGGATCTGCGTATCCGCGAGAGCTATATTGCATGTGTATTACACATCTTTTAGATCCCCTCACTTGTGTGAAAGTTTATGTATTATGATGAAGATGATAGAAGACTTGGATTGTACTAAAATGAGGCGAAGTTCTAGACAAGATGTAATTACATTGAGTGAGGTGGGTGCTGTGACATGAGTTAGACATGATTTGGGTAATTACCCCTAGGGTCTCAGTTGATCCATTCACCCCCAATAGATCAACCAACAATAAACACATATGATAAATCATTTATTTTATTTAATTTATGCATCGTTTATTATTTTTTTTGTGAATTTTCAAGTTTATGCGATCACATAAAATAATAAAAAAATAATGCATAGATTAAAACAAATAAAGATGCAATGGATATTTTCTATTTAATGAATTGTAAATATATGAGTGTAGTCATTAAGTACAAACATATCAAAAATAAAATGATTTCATTCATCGAGAAATAATAAAACCCTCAGAGAAATATTAAGTCGTAACACTTTTCGTCATTTGAATTTGAACAAAACTGGGTATATGAGGTGCTCGTTAGTCTTATTTTAGGGTTTCTTCTCCTACTTGAGAGTTCTTATAAAAGAAATTAGCCGAATTAACTAAAGATGGAAACAAAGTATCCATAGCTATATTGTTGTCACTTTGGTGGAAAAAAGTTAAGTAAATAATGTTTATGATTTCTAGAAGCTGAGACTTCGCTCAACAGTTCAAGGAGATACAAGTTAATGCATTTGGATAGCCAAAAAACCACCTTGAAACTGCCTGAGTAGTGTCATATCCATTACTTGGAATATGAAGATAGGTTTTACAGATCATTTCCACCAGAATACTTAAGTGATTGGGTATTCTGAATATAATAGCGAAGGTAACTGGGGTTCGATAAAATAGGGGGAGACATCTAATATTTTATTAATTAGTAATGTCTAATCAGTAATCAAGATAAAATACCAATATTATTAAATTTTACTCTATATAAAATGAAAATTAATACCATATACACACTGTGATTACTATTGGACAAAGAAAATATCCTCACCAGTGTGAATTTCCATGAGTAGTGGAAGTTGTAACGTCCCGAACTAAATGCCACTAATCCGGTGCCCCAAGATGGTTCTTTATAAGACCTCAAGCCTACCTCCTCATACTATAGGGGCTTCTGACTAGTAGCAAGAGTCTAAGGTGGAACTATTAGGAGAATATACCCCCATATCAGAGTTCACAACCAGAATTAAATAACCAAGCATCATACACATTAGAGTACATAGAAATAATAAATAAACTAAAATAGAAGCATGATGTAACAAAATGAAATATAGTAAAAGCATAAAAATCTAAGACATACATACAACATTGATTTCCCACTAGGCCAATCACATATTAAAAATAAAGAACTGAAAAATAAATACATCAATATCTACTACCAACTCTTATCTATGCCACATACTTGGCCTCCAGTACCTTGCCGAGTTGCTCCAGCCAAAACATCAGACTCCACATGAGCAACCCACTCAATCATGAAATCTTGGGCCTCCACCGTATCCATCATGCATTTTTTATAAACATGAAAAGAATATGTATGGTTTTCATGCACACTAAGGTGCATCTACAGGGGTGTGAAATAAATCTTAATAGGACACCCCCAACGATGAACCTATAACCTATTCCCATAAGTTCATGCTCATACAATATGATCAGCCTATCTGAAACATAACTAAAATAAATACAAAAAAACCCAAAATCAATCCTTAGGTCCAAGATCTCAATTTACCATACCTTCTTCTACTAATGTTGATATTTCTCTGAGCACATCTCAATGACCGTGCATCCCAAATAACATGCGGGCTCCATATCCATGGTAGCCACAACCTAACATGATGATTATGGGGACCCATCCTACGATAATCCTATAATTTGAGAAACTAATATATGTCATCCCTAGAATGTCATCATGACCCCAATTATTATCTCATACTTTTTACCTAGACACATTTTTCCTAGGTACCACACAAAAGTACTACCAAAACCTAGATCATCAATTTGACATCTATCCCATACATCATAAACAATAGTGCCTCAAGAATTAGTATAATACCTAGACCATATATCAAATCAATCATGCCCAAAGCACAAGTTAAGCACCTAAACCATACATCAAACATTAGTACTTGGAGCATCAGTTTGATACTTAAACCATAGATTCAAAGCATCAGTACACCATCTATCCCAGCTGGTATACCATCATTTTCTAGATCATTAATCTAGCTGATAAAACAATATTTTATTGAATATTTTATTGATAATAAATGATATAATTTCCTCACATTGTGTTAAATATGTTTAATTAGAAAGTATTTGGGATTAGATCATTCATTTGAATATTTGATGAAAATTGTAGTTTTACCCTTTATAGTTCACTGTAGTATTTCGAAGATACATATTTGTATATTTATTATTTGAATTTGAAATTTTGTAACAGTGTTCCTAACTTAATTATATACAAAATTTATTCAGGACACTAGAGATAAAGAGTTTATTTGGTTGTTGAAAATGGTCCATGAAGTCAAAGTTGGGCTGGACTCGACAGAATGAAGAAGCTTCTGTATTTCGGCCATAACTCCTTCATATGGGCCTGTATAAAACCCAAATTTGAAGAGGAGATAGAGGACCCATATCCTCACATTTTATCCTTATGGAAGGCCGGACAATTAACGCGTTTTGGTAGTCAAATGGGCGGTTCAAGTTGGCATAAAATATTTGGCCGAGATTCCCCATTCACACTTGAAACCACTTTGAACCTAGCCTCCCCACCACTCTATAAATTGGTGTTTTTATCATTTGGTGGGGTTGGGACGTGCATTGGGAAGTTTAGGGAAGAGGATAAGTTAATCCAATCCAATTATCCAACCATTTCAATAAGGTTAGCTCTTGAATCAAGGATTCCTTCGACGAAGCCTTCTTCTTCTCCTTCATGTTGTAATGATTTTGTTTGTGTAATAAACTGCGTTGTTCTTCTTTTATTTCTTCTATTTTCTTCTGTTTTGTTTAAAATTATTCTCTTAATATTACTCTTTGGTCTGGAATTCTTGAGTAGAAGCGTTATAGGGTTATACCCATTATAAACCTTTGCACATGCAAAACGCTTCTACGATGATTACGCCACCCATGGAAGAGTAGTTCTTTTTAGTAATCGATCGACCTCTATCCTTCTTCATTAATTTATTTTGAATCAATGAGGTACTTTAATTCACATATTATGATCTATTAATTGAGTTTTTAATTTAAATTAAACTAAGCAAGCAATTGAATAGTTAACACAAAATACGCGAGGTCGGGAATTGTGTGAACTGTGAGAGCGCAACCTTAACCGGTAATTCAAAACCACACGGGATCAATTTGTAGAGTTCAAATATAATCCCTAAACTCAATTAATCCTCATTTCCAGAGTGGTTATGTGCCTTAATTTACCACTGACCATAAGCTAATTTTAGAACATCAATCAAAGCAGGGTGTTGCGATTGCATGTTCTGAAGTTAGCCTAAGGTTAAATTCACTTCATCTTCGTGGTAAAGTTAATTCTCATAGGGTTCGGGATTTAACAAATTAAGGGATCATAATTAAGTAAATATTAATTTAAATGATAATGATTAATAAATTATTGAAGAGGTAGAGTTAGATCGATTACGTCTTTTAAATATTGTCTAAAAAAACATCTTTTTGTTGTGTCATTTTAATCGAACTTCATTTCAAAACTAAAAACAAAAAAAAATACAATCTTCTTCCAGAAAACTTCTTCTAGATTCAAAAAATATAACCAAAACCCATCCATTCAAGTAGTTTTTTTATTATATTCTATTTTATTTGTTTTATAATACCTTTAATAAGTTGTTAAATTCACTTCCTCCTTTGAGAGACGACCTTAGTCAGCCACTCTGCTGCACCTAAGAACCCCAAAATCACATTAATCATTTGAGGGAGCCCACGATAGTGATATTTCAAATTGGTGCCGTTGCCGGGGAGGAAAGTAATTATTTCAACCAATTAGAGGTATTTATTTTATTTTACAGTTTATTCTCTTCCTCTCTTCTTTCTTCCTTCTTTACCCAATCTGATTTTTCTTCTTCTTCTTTTATTTTCTTCTACTTCTTTTTGGACCATCAACTCAAACTTCTCATTTTTATTTTACTATGGTCCACTTTATTTCTTTACATTTTTATTTGATTTATGACACAAACTAATACCGAAGATCTCTTAGATCTTGACCCTGAGATTGAACGTAGCCTTAGGGATCGAATCAGAAATTCTCAGTCTATGGGAAGTTTCAATATTCAACCAGTTGGTGAATTCCTCTCTTCTGGAAACATTGAAATTGGAAGCTATTAAAATTCAAACATAAAAGAGGAACCAATGGCTAGAAATAATGGAAATGAACTTAATAGAACCGTTCTAGAATTGGCTGCACCTGATATTAACTATCAACCAAATTGTATTGCATACCCAAATCTCGAATCGGACTTTGAATTGAAATCTGGATTAATTAACCTTTTTCCAAAGTTTCATGGATTATCTGGTGAGGATCCCAACAAACACCTTAAGGAATTTAATGTGGTTTTCTCAACTTTAAAACCAAGAAATGTTTCTGAAGATCAAATTAAATTAAGAGCATTCTCATTCTCACTTGATGGAGCTGCAAAATATTGGATGTATTATTTGCAACCTGAAGATGTAATATGTTGGAATGATTTGAAACGTCTTTTCTTGAAAAGATTTTTTCCAGCATTAAGGAAAACATCTATTCGAAAGGAGATATCGGGGATCAAGCAAGCCCAAGGGGAGTCAATGTAAGAGTACTGGGAGCGATTCAAGAAGTTGTGTGAAAGCTGACCACATCACCAAATCAGTGAGCAATTACTCATCCAGTAATTATATAAAGAAATCAAACCTATGGAGAGAAGCATGGTAGATGTTGCGGCTAGAGGAGAATTGGTGGACAAGACACCAGTAGATGCACGTGCGTTGATCGATAAGATGGCCCAAAACTCCAAACAATTTTGTGATAGAGGTACACCACATGTCAGGGGAGTACATCAGGTAAGTCCTTCTTATCTTGAAAGTCATTTGATTGATACTAAGTTGGAAGAATTGACCACTATGGTGAGGAAAATTGCTTTGGCACAAAAGACATCTCTACCCCCTCCTTCAAGGCCTTGTGGTATTTGCACTGAGACAAGCCACCCAACTGACTGTTGCCCACAACTCCAAGAAATAGAAGATTGTGCAGTAGTGTTCCCTGGGAGACTATATCAGCAGCAAAAACAACAACCATATCCCCAAAAGAAATTTGATCCAGTATACAACCAAGGGTGGAAAGATCAGTCGGACATGAGGTATGGCTCTGGACAACAACAAAGGCCCCCTTTTCAACCAAACTTCCAGCAGCCTCCACACTACAACAAAAACCGGGTTTAGCGGCGGTTTTGTGGCGGCGGTTCACAAAACCGCCGCTAAACGTTTTCGCCGAAAGGTTTCGCAGCGGTTTTTAATAAACCGCCGCGAAACCCGATTTTTTTTAAAACTGTCGCGACCCTTCCTTATCCCACCCCGATCTTTCCCCCAAACCCCCGCGCCCTCCCTTCTTCCCCTAACCCCCCCGGTGACCCACAACCCTTGACCCCCAACCGTCCGGCGACCCGCGACCTCCGGCGACCCCGCGACCTCCAGCGACTCCGCGACCTCCGTCTCCGGCGACCCAGCGACCTCCATCTCCGGCGACCCGTCTTTTCCAGGTATGTATCCATTTAACTAGGTTTGAATTATAGAAAATTTTGATAGAGATTATGGTTATGGTAGGTCTTGTGTTATATTTGAATATTTGGATTAATTTTTAGTATTATTTTGTTTCTTTGATATTCAGTTTGTGGATGTGCTGTGAAAATTATTTTATGTGCATCAAAAAATAGATTTTCCTAGAAAAAATTCCTTTGGTTATAAATCAATGCCATATAAATTGTTTGTAAAATGTGCTTGGTTTGATGAAATATTTTGAAACCATTGATTTTATTAGGAATTTAGAAAATAATTGATGTGATTGTTGTATGAAATGTGTGTTTTTTAAAAGAGTGTTTTATGGAAAATCATTCTAATTTGATAGGAATCCTTTGGGATTTGTTTGCTAATTTTCTGTTTTTTGGAAAATTATTGGGATTTTTTTCTTATTTTAAATCATTTGAATTGGTTTTCTGTAATAATTTTTTCTTTTAAAAACCAATTCAGTTTTAAAGGAATTTGGAACCCCATGGGGGGTTTGAAAAACAGACTATTTTCATTTAATGAAATTGATATAGTAAATGATTTTTACATTAATTAAATATTGAGATTTGAGAATCTTAGGTGGTATCAAGAAATGGTTGATAATGTTTTAGGATTTACGTATTCAATTTGGTTCTTTTACAAGAACATGTGTTATTTGAAAAATTTATTTTTGGAAAATGCATTTTTTGAGAATGGTTTTTTTATTCTATTGTGAATTTTTTTGTTTTAAAAGAATTTATAGGAGAATGTGATGTTCCATTTAGGATGTTTTGGGATATATTGGTGTGATTTTGGGGAAACAAATACTTAAGGGTCTATGCTTTAGTTTATTTGATGTGACCCCCCCACAAAAAAAGATCTATTATGAAATTAGAGTGTTCATATTATGGGTTCTTCCAACTTTTTTTTGACCCTGTCTATGATCCAATTGGAGTGGTTGGTGTGGTTTCATTTTTGGGGTGATGTGATTTAGTTTACTTAAGGAATCACATCATTAGTGGCTCTATTAGGTATTTTCTAGTCTAGTAGTTTAGAAACTTGAACCTTGGAATAACTGTTAGATCGATGAGGATATGTTTTTCTTGGAGTCTACTGGGTGATAACATGGAATGATAAGTAGTAATGAAATTTTATAGAAAACATGGGTAAACATTTCCCTTTTTCCTAGTTCTAAACAAAATTAGGTACATAATGTATATCAATTATAACTCAGAAATCCAATCAGTACAAAATAAAATAAGCAGTAGAGGCATAAGTACCAAGGAACACTATAGTTTATACTAGAAGAATACTTATACCATAATAAATCATGTGCACAATCAAATTACTATAACACATGCCTAGGAAGAAGAGGAATACCCCATGAGTAAACCCCCCCCCCGAAAATGCTAAGCTGTCCCCTAGAATAATGGGACTAGGAAACCAAGGAAATACCCATGAGAAAACCTCCTAATAATCACAAAACATGGACGATGGACTCAAGATAAACCTTCCACCTAAGTACCCTAGGTAGCCTAAGTGCTCATTTTCACAAATCAATTTCAATATTTTAAAAGTAACCATTTCATTTTCATTTATCAAAAATCATGGAAAAACATTTCTCTCAAAAACCCCTTCTTAAACAAATGAAAATAGTCATTCCAATTTGATAAATCAACTTATAAATTAAGAGAAATTAGGCTAATTATCATAGGCTAGAGATGGAACCACCTACCTCAAAGCTCAAGTCACACATTCCAGTAATGGGATCCACTAACAATGAAAACCCAATGACGAAAAATAAGGCCCTAGAATATAATAAAAACATTAATATTGATATAAATTAGAAAAGAAGGGGTTGGTGGAAAGGGAAAACACCAAATACCTCAAGAACAGACATCCGCCGCACCACAACTAACCAAGGAATGGCCTCCATAATGAGATCTCCCAAAGGATCTAGAAGAATACACAAAGATTCAAAAACTTAGGCCACCAGATCTGATAATGTTACCCTAGGGTGCCACCATTATCAAGAGAAATGAAGAATCAAAAATATTTCTTACCTAGAGAGATGCGCCACGACTATAATAAAAGATCCAATGTTGAATGGATCAATCTAGATGGAGCATAGTCTCCCAAAATAACCTGAGAAGATCTCTAGGTAGGGATACAAGGGTCTGGAGAAAAGAACTGAAACCAAAATAGCCACTCGCCTATTTTAAAAACTACACGAGGGCCATTTGATGATGTGTAATACTATTACCTGCTGTGAAATCCATGTTGTTCTAGTATGTTGAAAAATACTTCACCTCGAATTAAAAATCCATTATTTTAAAATTTACGATGTGAAACCACTCTTCCCGAGGTGTAAACTTTCACAGAATGAATACCCTTTCATGACTTGTATCTAGTAATAGTTACACGGTGTGTAACCTAGTTATAGAGTGTGAAAGACTTTTGAATCATGTAGAAAAAGATGGTTAAAGATGAAAGTACAACAAATATCCGACTTCACCATTTTAGGTATCTTACCAATTGCTTCCTAGTCCTTTACAGACAATGGAAAAAAGGAAAACCATGAAGAGGATAAAAAAATACCTGATAGATCAGTAATAGGATCTTAAAAACTCCCCACTATAATTAATTTTTGTCCTCAATAAGTCATGTAAAAGATGTAATCCATGGAAAAATATGAGTTCACTGCTCCTTTATCAACGACTCGTGTTCTCTATCTCCAACTCAACGACACCCTCATGAGGAACTCATGGAAGGTACAACCATGTAATATATATGGATAATAGATATATGAATATTTTTCTTTGGTTTATGAGGATAAATGGGACATAACCATTTAATTCTTTTAAAAAAAGTATCATCACTCAAAATAAAAGATCACTTGAACCATATGCTTATTATATAAATAAAAGGTACTTGATTATATGTAATGAAAAGATAATAATTTATAGTAATGTTGATAAAGACCAAAAAAATAAAACTCATCTTTTTAATGAATTAAATAATCCTTGTCCATCTTTGAAGAATAGGTAATCACGACTAAATAAATGGTTAGTAGATGAAAAAACATTGAAATTAAGTGGGGGAATTATCATACTATGTTATCACAGTGTTGGATCTAGTGAGAAGAATATTCATTGGATTATAAACAAGTACCAACAGTATTGTTCAAATTATGAAACTAAATATGGTAAAAAAATATTCCATATTATTTTTATTGATCTATAATATTGATAAGTAAAGGTAATGATTATTAAATATAATCCAATGAGGGGAAACTATAGAAATGGGAACCCATGCATTGGTATTCTATATTAGTGATTTTGGATGGATGTTATAAATACCGACTGGTATCCCATTTCTAGATATGGAAAATAAAATAAAACATTTAATTGAGATGACCAAGCACGTGAGTAGATGAGATGTTCAGGAAAGTTGTAGTATTTTTTGTGAGGGTGTGGAAGTAATCTGAGTGGACCAATGTATCTCATTAATGTAGTGGGGATAGAAATTGTTTGAGGCAACATAAATGTGTGATTGACAGTGTTATGATAATTTTGTAACCCGATATTCTTACTGCTCCTCAGTGAGGTGTTCACACTGTCTCCTAGGGACCAGACTTGTTTGGTTTGTCTGGAAATGCTAAGTAAGTGGTAAATGTGATCAATGAATCATCTTTATTATATTATGCATACTTTATGATCAATGGGTCATCTTTATTATATTATGATTCTGCAATCTTACACTATTGTATCTTTTGTGTAGGCACATTGTGATATACATGGATAAAAGTTGGATCACATTACCGAGGAACACACCTCAGTATGTTAAGGGTTTGAATGAGTTTTTAGATTTTGCGATTTCTAATCGATCCGTTGAAGAGAGAATAAAATGTCCATGTCCTAAATGTAAATTTAGAACATGGTTGAAGAGAGATGTGGTATATGAACATTTAATACTGAAGCAATTCCCTGATCAATATTTGTGTTGGATTTGGCATGGAGAATCGAACGTTACAGAAAGATTGAGCACTGATGTTAATCCGCAGAATGAGATCCCAAGTTCGTAGACAATGGAAAATGAAATGCAAAACCTAATAAATGATGAATTTAGCACTACAAGGCACCACTATCAGAATCAAAACATATCAGAACAACCAGAAGAGGGTGCTACAAATTGCAACGTGACAAGTGATGTTATTGAGACTGTAACCCAGGAAAATCAAGATTGTCACATATCATTGGATCCTCCTCTTGATTCTGTGGAGCCAAATGTAAGAGAAAACTTCACTGAGGAAAATGCGTTTCATGATTTAGTTGACTATGGAAATCAAGAGTTGTATTGTGGGTGTTTGAAGTATTCAAAACTTTCATTTCTGCTGAAGTTTTATCACAACAAATGTCTATGTGGAATTACAAATAAGGCAATTTCAATGATATTGGAATTGATACGTGATGCATTTCCTGAAGCAAAAATCCCAGAATCTTTTTATGATATGAAAAAAGTTGTTAACAAGCTTGGTCTGAATTATACAAAAATACATGTGTGTCCCAATGATTATATGCTTTATTGGGGAGAGGATTCAAGTAGACAGAATTGCAAGAAATGTTATTCTTCTAGATGGCAGGAAAAGGGTGATGTTGGAAGTCTGAATGAACATAATTTCATGGCGAAGAAGAAGAAAAGGAGCACACCTGCAAAGGTTTTGCGTTACTTTCCTTTGAAGCCTCGATTGCAAAGATTATTCATGTCATCGAAAACTGCTGAACACATGAAGTGGCATTCTGTAGATAATAACAATGATGGGTTAATGAGACATCCATGAGATTCACAATCATGGAAGACATTTGATTCATTACATCTAGATTTCTCAGCTAATACTAGGAATGTTCGATTGGGATTGGATGCCGATGGATTCAACCCATTTGGGACTTTGAGTACAAGTTATAGCATTTGGCCAGTTGTTTTGATCCCTTATAATCTGCCTCCATGGATGTGTATGCAACAATCATCTTTTATCATTTCAATGATTATTCCTAGAAAACAAATGTCTGAAAATGATATTGATGTATACTTGCAGCCTTTGATTGAAGAATTTCAGGAGTTATGGAGTAACAGTGTTGAGACATTTGATGTTTCTTCTAAAACAATGTTCAAAATGGATGCTGCTTTACTGTGGACCATTAGTGACTTTCCTGGGCTTGGGAATTTATCTGGTTGGAACACTTATACGGGTTTGGCTTGTTCCGTTTGTAACTTTGATTTTGAGCCCAAACGGCTACCTCATAGTAGAAAATGGTACTTCTTATACCATCAAATATTTCTCGATGCATCTCATAGATTTCAGCTGAACAAATCAAAATTTAATGGTTTCATTGATCGTAGACCACCTCCAAAGTTGTTAACCAGTTATAAAATATTAACACAGCTTGAAAATGTTGAAACAGAATTTGGGAAGGTTCATCATTTGAATGATAGCGGAAAACGGGTCCGAAGTGCATCGTCAAGTGAAATCAGAACGCAACAATAGAAGAAAAAAAGTATATTCTTCAAACTTTCGTATTGGGAATTTAATTTATTGCGCCACAATCTTGATGTGATGCATATTGAGAAGAATGTCTGTGATAATTTGATTTTCACATTACTTAATGAGCATGGAAAGTCGAAGGATCATCTTAATGCTCGCAAAAACTTACAAGTAATGAACATAAAACGCGATCTCTAGCCAGATGAGAATGAAAAGTATGCTCCATCCATTTTCACAATGAAAAATAGGGATAAAGATACGTTCCTTCGAATTTTAAAGAATGTGAAGGTATCTGATGGGTATTCGAGTAACATCTCGAGGTGTGTTGACTTGAAGAATCGTAAGTTACATGGATTGAAAAGTCACGATTCACATATTTTTTTACAGCAGTTACTACCATTGGCATTGCGTACATTATTACCTGAAAAAGTTACTACTGTTGTACTCCAATTCTGCACATTTTTTAGGAAATTATGTGAGAAGGTTGTACATCCATTTCAGCTTGACAACCTCTAGGAGAGGTTTGTATTGACTCTTTGTTCAATGGAGATGATCTTTCCTCCATCGTTTTTTACTATCATGATGCATTTAACTATGCATTTGGTTGAAGAAGCTAAATTAGGAGGCCCCGTTCATTATTGATGGATGTATCCAATTGAGAGGTATTTTATTTATATGTTTTCCAGTTAAGTAAACAATTTTTGAAATTTAAATAAATGCATAATATTATTATTTTATTTCACAGATATCTTGGGCATTTGAAATCATACGTGAGAAATAAAGCTCAACCAGAAGGCTCTATTGCTAAAGTCTATTTGGCTGAGGAATGTCTTACCTTTTGTTCCCGGTATTTAGATGATATTGAGACAAGATTTAATCAAGTTGGACGTGTTGAAAACACATCAAATCAATCTTAAATGCATCAGAAATAAAAAATATTTCCTGCTATTGGCCGATCAGTTGGGAGGACCTCAAATGTGACACTGACAGAATTGGAATTATTATAGGCCCATAGATATGTTCTGCTGAATAGTGAAATTTTAGATCCATTTATTGAAGAGTTGAGGATACAAACAAAGAGACGAATGAGAGGCCGAACATGAAATGAGAAAGATATAACGAAAGCTGTGAATAAAGAGCTTGTAGAATGGTTTGCACGACGTGTAAGTTCATAAATATTTCAATAAATATGAATATTAGTTTGACACATACAATTTGTAAATCTATTAAATTATATTTCTTTTTTCAGATCATGAATACTGATACTCGAGTAGACTTGTCAGAAGATTTTAATTTTCTTGCTAGAGGTCCTATAAAGCAAGTTAGAAAGTTCGATGCTTATAATGTGAATGGCTTTAGATTTCGTATAGTCGATCGAGAAGTGGGTTTGAAAACACAGAATAGTGGTATATTTACATTTGCTGATGTGGGATACTATGGAAAGATGCATGATATTATTGAATTAAACTACCACGGACATTTTTCAGTTGTTTTATTCAAATGCAAATGGGTCGATATTATCAGAGGTGTTAAAAGAGATTCATTGCAATTTACTTCTGTGAACTTCTCTCGCTTGATGGATGTTGGTGATCATGAAATGCATGATCCATATATCTTTGCATCGCAAGAAAAAATGGTATATTATGTGAATGATGTTGTGGATGAAGGGTGGAGTGTAGTTACTCACGTAATACAAAGAGATTTGTATGATATGAGTGATGAAGTGGAAGATTTGACCTCTGAAATTGAATGTCATCAACAACAGGAAGCAGAATTATTTTTCCATCATGATATTGAAAATATTAGTCTTGCAAGGATGAATGAAGTGGATGAAGCAATGGAGCAGGAAACCGACATGATTGAAGGGGAAAATGATTGTATGTACAATTATTCATTCATGCAACAACCACTTGTTTCATTTCTGCAGTCATTCATTATCATTGTTATATATATTTTGTTTGTTAGTACTAGGCATCTATTATCATTTTTAATTTTTTTTTCTGCATAATTTTTTTGAAATATATATTCTGAACTTAATTTTATTTGATTAAATGACAGGAATGCCAAGGAGGAAGCGGTATACCATTTCTTCTAGTTCTGCGATGGATACCGATCCATCTGGGTCACTCCCCATGACATCTGAGGTACCAGCTGCCTACACCCCCGCACCATCTCCCCCTGCACCATCTCTCACACCATCAGAGGGAATCCCATTAGAGGATGAGTCGTCGACTCCCCCTACAGGTGCCTCATCATTTGGGCGGCGACATACCCCTTCCAGTTCATCCCGGACATACTGGAGGGTCACAGTCATAGGTATAAATTTTAATTAAATAAATTTATTGCATTTTGTTTATACTAATTGTTTGCTCATTGAAGATGACAAAAATGAAACCATGGAGAAACACTTAAAAATCTTAGATGTTTGGAACTTGAATGGCGAAAAGATAGTCATGCCATTTGATTCTTATGGAATCCCTATAGATGATGCTGCGGGGTTACTTGGCCAGATTATATGTCAGTTGGTAGCGGGGCCCATTTTCCTTCCCATTTCATATGATGATTGGAGACATTTGCCTCCAAACTGGAAAAATGAAGTTTTCAATTCTCAAATAAAGGTAATTTTATTACATTATGGTTTAATTGAATGTCATGTTACTAATATGTTCAAAATGAATTTCTGTATACAGATGTTCTTCCACTTCACAGTTGCTGATGTGATAGCACGGAAGTGGACTTTGAAAAATCTTGGTAAAAAATGGAAAGATTTAAAATGGAGATTGTGGTGTGATGTCAATGATACTTCGTTGACCTTGGAACAAATGTATGACAAGCTACCCAGTGGGGCACCGAAAGAGCAGTGAAAAGTTTTTGTTGATAGGCATCGTGATGAGAAGCGGATGGTATTGAAATATATATTATTATATTATCCTCATTTTACATTAATACATGTTTATGAAGAGGAAATGACATTGGATACATTACTGTTAAATTGCATTTTATTTATTTCAGGATCTCTCATGACAGAATGCATCAAACAGGGCGAAGCAAGTCATCCCTCACACGGCGGGCTCAAAAAGCTTTTCTAGAAGCCGAATGTCATTGGTAATATTTTAAATAGTTTAAATATTTATAATACAATATTATCTATTTAATATATTTAATTTTTGATTTATCTTTGCTTAATGCAGTCACAGAGTTTAGGGCACGAAGCCTCCCGGACTGAACTGTGGTTGGATGTTCACAGAAAATCAGATGGCTCTTTTGTTAATGAGCCTACCAAAGAAGTTGGGGTATGAAGTCAACTTTTTATTATAATAACTTATTATCAGTTTTTACTGTGTTAATATGTATTAATATTTGATTTATAGGTAAAAATTAAAGAACTATGGGATGCCAATCCTGGGCAGTCCTACTCATTCTCCCAGGATGACCCGGTTTCTCAAGTCCTTGGGAAGGAGCATCCTGGTAGAGTGCACGGGATGGGTTTGGGACCCGTACCATCTGAGGTCTTTAGTAGGCCATCAGGGATTCCAGCCACATCTACACTTGGTTATATTTAGCCCATACCTGAAGATGATCAGAGGGAGATTTCTTCGCTACGAGCCATAGTTGAAGACCAACGGGCTCAGATATCCACTATGCAGAAAGCGTTGACTGATTTATATCAGCAGATGAGCAGATATGCCCCCAGTGGTAGTGCATCGAGTGGTGGTGAGCAGGTAAATCACAAAAAATAAAAATCATTTAGTTTGAAAACTTTTAATGGTTTTAAGTTTAATTATAAATATGCAACAATATTTAATTTTCAATATAATGTTCTTACAGGTGGCAGCAGGAGATGGAGGTGGAGAGGGTGATGATGCATCATCGGACCATGAGTAGTATTGTTGATGTGTTAAAAAAATATGGGAAAGGTTGGTTTGTATATATAACATGTGTGGTGTATGTAACCTTTAAAAAACCATTGGTCTTGGAGGAGCTTCATTGTCTAACCTTGAATGATCACAATAACCTCAGGTGGTAAAGAGAATGATGTGTTTGTTTCATTGGTTAGATGATCTATGGTAATAGGCTCTTTGATGTTTCTGTTGTAAATTCAGCATTGGGAATTGGACTCATTAGGGTGTTGCATGTCCAAACAGCCATGTTGAATGGATATCACTAGATCAAGATGGTTTTCTGAGGTGATTTTCATGATCATTAATAGTTTTTATGAGGCACGTAACCACATCACATGAAAACCAATGCAACTCCCTTCCCATGAAGCTTACCTCTTTTCTAACTTTTATTTTATGAACATATTGGGAGATTGTTAGATGACATTTCATATGATAAAAAAGAATAATCATAGGGGTTTTACATGATTAATTGGGCTATTTTATGGGGATTCACATGATCAGGAACAGATCACATGAATTGCATAACCCCTTTTCATGATGTTCCTAGGGTCATGTGATCATGAGCCTCATTGAAGTTCACATGGTCCTTGTGACCTAGGTGATTAATCTATATGTATACATGCTATAATTTTCTTTCCTTTGGGTATATATTAATACCTATACTTTGGGTATTTCTTTGTTCCTAAAATATACAATTCTCATTTGGCTAGCGTCAAAAAATGCCCCCCACAAAAGTGATGTTTGAAGGAACAAGGACTCAGTTATGAGGTAGGAAATGACTTCATGAGTCTCTTATGCTTTCTCTGGTTGGAATTAAAAACATCTTTTGGTCTTCTATAAGTCCATTCATATTCCTTTAGGTTCCCTATAAATAGGGGGTGATAGGATAGTCAATTGACTGGTGACATGAAGCTCCATAGCTCTCAAAACCTCCTCTCTCGTGCGATTGTTTTGCAAGACAACTTTGCATGACCTCATCACAAGAACCATACAAGAGACCTAATCATGTGATCATGTCACTTGACCTCTTTGTGTGATCACCTTGTCTAAATATCTCACTTAATCAATCCATGAACTAATCAATGGTAATTTATTTGAACTTTGATGCACACCCTTGGCCATTAGTCTATATTATGTGATTCGGTTGTCTCTTGAGGATTTTTTCATGATCTACTAATCTTTATGTGATTCATGTGACCTTCACATGGTAACATGATTATATGTATTAAGAAAAATCATGTGATCAAAAGATGTTTTATGGGTTATGTGATTTTCATGACCTAGAATGGATCATGTGGTCCACATAATGTTTTCCATGTTATGCACTTATTTTGTTTGATTAACACAATTGATTCTCTCTTAATGGTTACATATCTTCTAATATATTCTCTATTCTCTTTAAATATGTCCTCTATTTCTCAAATGTCTTCTTATGTGGTAGACTGGAGAGACCTTATTTCCTGGAACCATAATGTCAATCATCGATACAAAGTATTTTATAACAATGATGTTTTAAAGGTTCTTATTCTGACTGAACATCAACCCATTTAATCCTCTTCCCTCCTCCTTATAGGACAAACGACTAGTAGTGATCCCTCCCCTCTCTTCTTTGGCACATTTTGATCCATACACTTTAATCCTTTATGGAATCAAATATTTTCAATTTTGATCATCTCTAAACTATAAGTATAAATCCATGTGACCCCCAATCTCTTGTTTCATTTGATGTTATCTTGTGTTTCATTCTAAATCCATAATTTTAGGTATTTTGTATGCTTTAGGTATTCTTATTTAATTGGATCAACTTTTTCATCAACATTAAATGAAAGGGTGTTTATGAATATTGCGTAGGTGGTGTATAAATTTTCTCCTCATTATATATATGTTGTATGTGTTGTTTGATGCACAAGTGTAGAAGGGAAGGTAACAATGGATCAGGATGGAACAAAATTATATTTCCTCATAGATGAGATTTAGGAAAGGTTTGTTAGGGCTGTGTAAGGTCCTCTGGTTTATAATTATTAATCATGTACATCCATGAATTAAATTGAAATTAGTGGTGGAACTTGGAATGATAACCAAGAGGGGTATGTATTAATGTGAAATGATAATATCTTAAAAGTTATTTAAAGAAATTCCTCAATGATGGTGAATTATATACAAAATAATTGATAGTGGAGATCTTATCCAAGTAAGAGTGACTTGGGTAAAATGATGTATATTTTTGGTTGGGTGTAATTAAATTCTTGTTATTACTTGGTCCTTTAGTTGGGTTTCATTCCAATGATGTTTCTATATTGTTAATTAGGTTTGGCATAATGCTAACCATTTCTTTGGCATGCTATATAGGTTGGATATTTTTTAACCATGTTGAACACTTTATAATAAGTTGTATAAGATGCCAACTATCATTCTTATTGGTATATGGGTTGGGTGTGATTCCAACCAAATTTTTGTGGTTATGTAGGTTATACATGATTCTGACAATTTATCTTGGTTTTTACATAGATTGGACATAATTACAAATATTCCTATGACTTCTTATATGGGTTGGGTGAAATTAAAACTAGTGTTCTTGTTAGTTACATGGGTTGAATGTAATTCCAATTATTGTTATTATTTATTATATGGGTTGGGTGTAATGTTAACCATTGTTATCTTCATGTATATATGTTGGGTGTAACACCAAACCTTCTCTTCTTTGATAGTTGTGTTGGGTGTGATTAAAACCATGGATGTTTTTAGTACTTGTGTTGGGTGTGATTAAAACCATTAATGTTTTATTATTTATAAATGGTTTCCTGTTTGGTTTGTTTTCCAGGGCAGTGGTGCAGTATAAGCAGAAATGCTATTTTTTTTCGGGTCAGCATTTCGTGACACTTTTAACCGCCGCTAAATGTATTCGGAAATAAACTTAGCGGCGGTTAAAACCACCGTGAAATCACGTCATAATTAGCGGCGGTTTTAACCGCCGCTAAGCAGGCGCTTGACACGCCTGAATTTCGCAGCGATTATAGCCACCGCTAATTAAATAGCCTGTAAAACTGCCGCTAAATTTACCAAAAACCACCACGAAATGAGGTACTACGACACTTTTCTTTGACCGCTGTGAAATGCATAAAACTGCCGCGAATAGATTGTCAATGCCCTGTTTAGCGGCGGTTTCTGTAAACCGCCACCAAACCATATAGCAGCGGTTTAAACCGCCGCTATATGAAAAAAAAACCTCTGGTAAGAGGCAATTTTATTATAGTGCCACCTTACCAACATGGTTTCCAACAACCCCAAAGGAGATTCAAAGCTCAAACATCAACGAGTCAGCAACAAGGGAATCTCCAACACAAGGTAGATTCTAAGACTGATGATCTTTTGAAACAAATTGTTCTTAATCAACAGAATGAGCTAAAGATTCAAGGTTCGGAGCTGAGGGAGTTAAAGACTCAAATGAGCCAGATTGCCACCACCCTCCATGAACTTGTAAGTAAGAATTCCAGAAATCTACCTTCCCAACCCACTCCAAATCCAAAGGGGAATGTTAGTGCCATCACATTGAGAAGTGGGAAGCAAATGAACGATACATATGTACCTACCATTCCACCGGGATTAACCTCAACTCCAGATAAGCCACATTCCATACCAACTGATGAGCAATCAAAGGAGAAAGATAAAGGTAAGAAAAAGATTGATGATGTTCCTCCTAAACCCCTTCCTTTTCCAAACAGTGTTGTTCAAACCAAGAATATGGCTGAAGAATCAATGCAAAAGGAGGATTTGGACACATTCAAGCGTGTGGAGATCAATATTACTCTACTTGAAGCCATTAAGAAAATCCCAAGGTATGCAAAATTCTTAAAAGAACTCTGCACCAATCGAAGAGGGATCAAGGGAAATGAGAGGATCAACCTTGGAAGGAATGTCTCATCACTCATTACACCAACTCTAGCAATGCCAACAAAGTGCAAGGATCTTGGGACATTCACCATCCCATGTACCATAGGGGAGTTGTACTTCTCTAATGCTCTTTGTGATTTAGGAGCTTCAATAAATGTGATGCCTCACTCTGTATTCTCTTCCTTACAGGTTGGTGAGTTGAAGCCAACAAGAGTAGTGGTGTAATTGGCGAATAGAGCCACGGCATATCCAGCGGGAGTCCTTGAGGATGTACTTGTCCGGGTAAGAGACATGATCTTTCCAGCAAACTTCTATGTGCTTAACATGGAGGATGGTCAGGTAAGTTCTCATGCCCCCATTATCTTAGGTAGGCCCTTCCTCAAAACTGCAAAAACTATCATAAATGACAATGAGGGTACACTTTCCAGGGAATTTGGAGATGAAGTTGTGATATTTAATGTTATGGATTCCATGAAGTACCCCTCAGAGGACAATTCTGCTTTTGTTATCTCCCATTTTGAACCACCAAGTAAAAACACCATGGAATTGGATTGTCCTATTCTTAGGGAGATTATGAGTATTGGTTCTAGTTTGATGTCTAAGAGTAATTCTACACCCGTTTTTAAGGAACAAGACTCTCTAAGATTTGATTTTGAAATGGAATCATATTCTGATTTTGATCATGTGAACTCTGATTATGACATGGCTATTGAGTATGCTGATGGATTTGGTGCTTTATTATCTGATTGTGATGATTTTTATTCTGATAGTGATTTTCATTGTGCAGATATGTCTGTTGCATCAATTTCTCCATCTATACATCACCCCCTATATTGGAACTCAAGCCTTTGCCCCCAAATCTTAAATATGCATACTTGCTGAGTGGTGATAGATTACCTGTTATCATTTCTAACAATCTCTCTTTTTAACATGAAGAAAAACTTTTGAATCTATTGAGAGATAATATTAGGGCAATTGGTTGGACATTGGAAGACATATCAGGTATTAGACCCTCCATTTGCATGCATAGGATTCTCTTGGAGGATGGGGCTAAATCGGTGAGGCAACCACAAAGGAGACTCAATCCAACACTTTTGGAGGTTGTTAAAAAAGAAGTTGCAAAATTGCTAGAGGTAGGTATAATATATCCTATTTCAGATTCTTAGTGGGTAAGTCCAATTCAGGTTGTGCCTAAGAAAAATGGTTTCACTGTTTTAAAAAATGAAAATGATGAGTTAGTTCCTGTGAGAGTTACAAACAGTTGGCGAGTGTGTATTGATTATAGGAAACTGAATCAATACACTCGTAAGGACCATTTCCCGCTTCCATTCATTGACCAGATGCTTGAGAGACTTGCAGGTAGGACGCATTATTGCTTCTTGGATGGTTTCTATGGCTATTTTCAGGTTCCCATTGCAGCAGAGGACCAAGAGAAGATGACATTCACCTTCCCATTCGGTACCTTTGCTTACAGAAGGATGCCATTTGGACTTTTCAATGCCCCAGGTACCTTCCAGAGATGCATGGTGAGTATTTTCTCAGATTTCATTGAGACCTGCATGGAGGTATTTATGGATGATTTTAGAGTTTATGGATCCTCATTTGATGAATGTCTCTCTAGATTGGGTGATGTGTTGCATCGTTGTATTGAGAAGAATCTGGTCTTAAATTTTGAAAAATGTCATTTCATGGTCGAAAAGGGAATTGTCTTAGGTCCTATAGCCTCACAACGTGGAATTGAAGTTGATAAATCTAAGGTAGACATTATTTCATCCCTCCCATATCCTACATGTGTGCGTGAGGTTCGATCATTCCTTGGACATGCTGGATTTTATCGACGCTTCATCAGAGATTTGAGTAATATTGCTCTACCCTTATCTCGATTGCTTCAAAAATATATTGACTTCAATTTTGATGATTCATGTAGGGTATCATTTGATGAGCTAAAGAAGTGTCTAACCACTCCACCGATCATACATCCCCCGCGGTGGGACCTTCCTTTTGAGCTTATGTGTGACGCCTCCAACTTCGCGGTTGGAGATGTCTTATCTCAGAGGGTGGAGGGACATTCACATGTGACCACCTATGCATCGCGGACACTGGATTTAGTCCAATCAAATTACACAACCACTGAAAAGGAGTTTCTTTCTGTCATATTTGCTTTAGATAAATTCTGTTCATATTTATTGGGCTCTAAAGTAGTTGTTTTTTCTAACCATCCAGCTTTGAGGTACCTCCTAAAGAATCCAGATGCAAATCCACGACTTATCCGTTGGATTCTCCTTCTTGAGGAATTTTATATTGAGATAAAGGACAAGAAGGGATCATAGAATTTGGTGGCAGACCACATGAGTAGGCTTAATCACACACTAGAGGATGACACCTTGGACCAGGTACCACTTTGGGACAATTTCCCCGATGAGCATCTTTATTCCATCTCAGGTACGCATCCTTGGTATGCATATTTAGTTAACTACATTGTTGCCTCTGAAATCCCTGCAAATTTAAAGAAACATCAATTCCAAAATTTAAAAAGTGAGTTTAGGTATTATGTGTGGGATGATCCTTACCTCTGGCACATGTGTAGTGACCAAGTCATTAGGAGGTGTGTTCCCGATCATGAGTTTGAGTCTGTTTTGCATTTCTGTCATACACTTTCTTGTGGTGGACACTTTGGACCGCAACAGACATCTAGGAAGGTTTTGGACTCTGGATTATATTGGCCTAGCTTGTTTCATTATGCCCATGTGTTTTGTAAGTCATGCTCTCATTGCCAACACACTGGGAATATTTCTAGGAGACATGAGATGCCCCAATAACCCATACTATTCTGTGAGATTTTTGATGTATGGGGCATTGATTTTATGGTTCCTTTTCCTAGTTCATTTGGATTTTTGTATATTTTGGTTGTTGTTGATTATGTGAGTAAATGGGTGGAGGCCAAGGCCCCCAGGACTAACGATTCTCATGTTGTTATGGACTTTGTCAAAGCACAGATTTTTTGCAGGTTTGGAGTACCAAAGGCCATCATCAGTGACCAAGGGACACACTTTTTCAATAGGAATTTTTCTTCCCTTCTTCGTAAGTATGGGGTGACACACAAAACATCAACATCATACCACCCCCAAACAAATGGCCAGGATGAGGTTTTAAATCGTGAGCTGAAACAAATATTAGAGAAAACCGTGCAGCCAAATAGGAAGGATTGGAGCAAGCGCTTGGATGATGCATTGTGGGATTATAGGACAACATACAAGACACCCATTGGTATGTCCCCATTTATGATTGTTTTTGGGAAAGCATGTCATCTCCCAGTGGAAGTCAAGCATCGGGCATATTGGTCTATGAAGAAATGCAACATGGATTTGGCCCAAGCTAGAATTAAAAGGAAGTTGCAAATTAAAGAGCTTGAGGAGATTGGACTGTCATCATATGAGAACTCAAGGCTCTATAAGGAAATATCAAAAGCATCTCAGGAAAAAATGATCCAACAAAGGGAGTTTCATGTTGGAGAGAAAGTCCTTCTCTATAGTTCACGAGTCAAGATGATGCCTGGTAAGTTGCGTTCCAGATGGTTAGGTCCTTATATTGTGACTAATGTTTTTCCTTATGGTGCAGTGGAGATCACACAAGAGGACAGTGGAAGGAGCTTTACAGTCAATGGGCAACGTTTGAAGAGATACATTGAGGGACTTCCTACTGATGCAGTGGATTTTATCACACTGCATGACCCCATCATCACTTGATCACATCAGGCTGTTCCTAACCCTTTCACTTTTATATTATTTGTCCTATTTAAAAATTATGAATTTCATGTGCATATATCATCTCATAGGTTTACATTGAGGACAATGAAAAATTTTAAGTGTGGGGGAGGGAACCTTTTAGTTTAGTAATTTCAATTTTTTTCCTGTTTAAAAAAAACAAACAAAACAATTGTGTGTTTTTTTTTCAAATTTTGTGTGTTTATTTTTTTCAATTTTCTTTGTGTTTTTGAAATTTTTGAGCTAAAATGATTCTCATAATAATTTTGAAATGCATATCAATGAGTGAAACAATTTATCCCATGAAACTGAGCTTAAATGAATGCTGAAAATGACTTTGTTTCAAGTTCAAATATTTAGTAATGTCATAAAAAGTACACTGAATTTTGAATCCCATGCCACATCTCACTGTCTTTATATTTGAAATCAATTTCCTATGAGGCTTCTGAACCATTATTTTCATATTCTTTACATTCACCTCAATTCTTGAGAGAACCAAACCATGCTTGATTTAACCAGAATTTGATCTATTCCTATCAAAACTTGAGGGTTTTAGGTACTTATGTTTAAATGATTGAGACATTTGTTTTGTATTAAAGCCCCTATTTTAAAGAATCCTTTTTTATAATGGCCTACCTTGAATATTTAATCCTTGTATCCCTTAGAAGCCATGAACAACCTGTTAGGTTAGCCACATTACAAGCCAATTTTCTCTATCCAACCAACTCTTGAAGTGAAATTGCATAATCAAGTTGAGATTAAGTGTGGGGGAATCTATCTTGTGTTGTGCCACCACATTCTGTGATACTTTGGGTGGAAAATTAAATTCTTAAGAGATGTGTTTGCTGCTGAAGAAAGTCATTATATTGAAATCTGTTCCTTTTTTAGAGCTTTCATGACAAGTGAAGCTGTGCCTTTTCTGGAGCTTCTAATTGAGGTGGAAAGCTGTGCCCATCTGGAGCTTTCAAGAAAATCATGTTTGAGAAGATTGACATTTTTGATTCTTAAATGATGAATGGTGTAAACTTTTCATGACTTTTCATGATGATGGAGCTGAATTGATACTATGGGGATTGAGGAGAAGACCATATTTAAGTGAAAATTAGATTAATGCAATTTTGCTTCAAAAAAAGAGTCAAGCCCTCCTCATTCAGCCTCAGAGTTTTTCACATCTTAATCCTACCAGCCGAAAGCCATAGAACAACCCTGAAAAGTCATCATGATAAAAATATGTCCTTGACTCACATAGGGTAGTGATGTAGGAATTTATCAAGCCTATAGTGACCCTCATATGAGTTTGGATGAGAAAGACATTGCAAAAAAAATGATATTTGAGTGATGAGAGAAAATTCAAGCGAGGTAAGTGTTTTGTGCATGGGAGGAGAAATAAAGTGGAAATATATTGAATAATATAAATGAAGAACTTGAAATAATGGTTTTTTATGAGGCATGATATCTTTTTTTTCTTGGTGTGTAATTGTTTGATCTCAAGGATATGTGTTTTAAAATTGGTTTTGATTTGATATTAATGTTTACTTGATATGAGGTTTTGCTTTGGGGTGAAAAAGGGTAAGTGTGGGGGAGTTGATAAAACACTATTTTATTGAATATTTTATTGATAATAAATGATATAATTTCCTTAATTGTGTTAAATATGTTTAATTAGAAAGTATTTGGGATTAGATCATTCATTTGAATATTTGATGAAAATTCCAGTTTTACCCTTTATAGTTCACTGTAGTATTTCGAAGATACATATTTGTATATTTATTATTTGAATTTAATATTTTGTAACAGTGTTCCTAACTTAATTATCTACAACCTTTATTCAGGACACTAGAGATAAAGAGTTCATTTGGTTGTTTAAAAGGGCCATGAAATCAAAGTTGGGAAGGACTCTCCAGAATGAAAAAGCTTCTGTATTTCGGCCATAACTCCTTAATATGAGCCTGAATTAATCCCAAATTTGGAGAGGATATAGAGGACCCATATTCTCACATTTTCTCCTTCTGGAAGGGCGGATAATTAACGCGTTTTGGTGGTCAAATGGGCATCTCAAGTTGGCATAAAATATTTGGCCGAGATTCCTCATTCACACTTGAAACCACTTTGAACCTAGCCTCCCCACCACTCTATAAATTGGTGTTTTTCTCATTTCGTGGGGTTGGTAAGTGAATTGGGAAGTTGAGGAAAAAGTAGAAGTGGATCCACTCCAATTATCCAACCATTTCAATAAGGGTACCTCTTGAAGCAAGGATCACTTCGACGAAGCCTTCTTCTTCTCCTTCATGTTGTAATGATTTTGTTTGTGTAATAAACTTCGTTGTTTTTCTTTTATTTCTTCTCTTTTATTCTGTTTTGTTTAAATTTATTCTCTTAGTCTTCCTCTTTGGGCTGGAATTCTTGAGTAGAAGCGTTATTGGGTTATATCCATTATAAACCTTTGCACATGCAAAACGCTTCTACGACGATTACGCCACCCATGTAAGAGTAGTTCTTTTTAGTAATCGATCGACCTCTATCCTTCTTCATTCATTTATTTTGAATCAATGAGCTACTGTAATTAACATATTATGATCTATTAATTGAGTTTTTAATTTAAATGAAACTAAGAAAGCAATTGAATAGTTAACACAAAACACGCGAGGTCAGGAATTGTGTGAACTGTGAGAGCGCAACCTTAATCGGTAATTCAAAACCACACAGGATCAATTTGTAGAGTTCAAATATAATCCCTAAACTCAATTAATACTCATTTCCAGAGTGTTTATGTGCCTTAATTTACCACTGAACATAATCTAATTTTATAACATCAATCAAAGCAGGGTGTTGCGATTGCATGTTCCGAAGTTAGCCTAAGGTTAAATTCACTTCATCTTCGTGGTAAAGTTAATTCTCGTAGGGTTTGGGATTTAAAAAATTAAGGGATAATAATTAAGTGAATATTAATTTAAATGATAATGATTAATAAATTATTGAAGAGGTAGAGTTAGATCGATTACGTCTTTTAAATATTGTCTAAAAAAAACATCTTTTTGTTGTGTCATTTTAATCGAAATTCATTTCAAAACTAAAAACAAAAAAAAAATACAATCTTCTTCCAGCAAACTTCTTCTAGATTCATAAACTATAACCAACCCCCATCCTTTAAAGTAGTGTTTTTATTATATTCTATTTTATTTGTTTTAGAATACCTTTAATAAGTTGTTAAATTCACTTCCTCCTTTGAGAGATGACATTGGTCAACCACTCTGCTGCACCTAAGAACCCCAAAATCACATTAATCATTTGAGGGCGCCCACGAAAGTGCTCTTTAAAATTGGCGCCGTTTCCAGGGAGTAAAGTAATTATTTCAACCAATTAGAGGTATTTATTTTATTTTACATTTTATTCTCTTCCTCTCTTCTTTCTTCCTTCTTTACCCAATCTGATTTTTCTTCTTCTTCTTTTATTTTCTTCTACTTCTTTTTAGAACATCAACTCAATCTTCTCATTTTTATTTTACTATGGTCCACTTTATTTCTTTACATTTTTACTTGATTTATGACACGAACAAATCCCGAAGATCTCTTAGATCTTGACCCTGAGATTGAACGTAGCCTTAGGGCTCGAATCAGAAATTCTCAGTCTACGGGAAGTTTTAATATTCAACTAGTTGGTGAATTCCTCTCTTCTGGAAACATTGAAATTGGAAGCTATTAAAATTCAAACATAAAAGAGGAACCAATGGCTGGAAATAATGAAAATGAAATTAATAGAACCGTTCAAGAATTGGCTGCATATGATATTAACTATCAACCAAATTGTATTGCATACCCAAATCTCGAATCGGACTTTGAATTGAAATCTGGATTAATTCACCTTCTTCCAAAGTTTCATGGATTATCTGGTGAGGATCCCAACAAACACCTTAAAGAATTTTGTGTGGTTTGCTCAAATTTAAAACCAAGAAATGTTTCTGAAGATCAAATTAAATTAAGAGCATTACCATTCTCACTTGATGGAGCTGCAAAAGATTAGATGTATTATTTGCAACCTGAAGATGTAACATGTTGGAATGATTTGAAACGTCTTTTCTTGCAAAGATTTTTTCCAGCATCAAGGACAAAATCCATTCGAAAGGAGATATCGGGGATCAAGCAAGACCAAGGGGTGTCAATGTATGAGTACTGAGAGCGATTCAAGAAGTTGTGTGCAATCTGCCCACATCACCAAATCAGTGAGCAATTACTCATCCAATACTTCTATGAAGGACTCACACCTATGGAGAGAAGCATGGTAGATGCTTTGGCTAGAGGAGCATTGGTGGACAAGACACCAGTAGCTTCACGTGCGTTGTTCAACAAGATCGCCAAAACTCCCAACAATTTGGTGATAGAGGTACACCACATGTCAGGGGAGTACATCAGGTAAATCCTTCTTATCTTGAAAGTCATTTTATTGATACTAAGTTGGAAGAATTGACCACTATGGTGAGGCAAATTGCTTTGGCACAAAAGACATTTCTACCCCCTCCTTCGAGGCCTTGTGGTATTTGCACTGAGACAAGCCACCCAACTGACTGTTGCCCACAACTCCAAGAAACAGAAGATTGTGCAGTAGTGTTCCCTGGGAGACCATATCAGCAGCAAAAACAACAACCATATCCCCAAAAGAAGTTTGATCCAGCATACAACCAAGGGTGGAAAGATCATTCGGACATGAGGTATGGCTCTGGATAACAACAAAGGCCCCCTTTTCAACCAAACTTCCAGCAGCCTCCACCTTACCAACAGGGTTTCCAAGAACCCCAAAGGAGATTCGAAGCTCAAACATCAACGAGTCAGCAACAAGGGAATCTCCAACACAAGTTAGACTCTAACACTGATGATCTTTTGAAACAAATTGTTCTTAATCAACAGAATGAGCTAAAGAGTCAAGGTTCATAGCTGAGGGAGTTAAAGACTCAAATGCACCAGATTTCCACCGCCCTCCATGAACTTGTAGGTAAGAATTCCGGAAATCTACCTTCCTAACCCACTCCAAATCCAAAGGGGAATGTTAGTGCCATCACATTGAGAAGTGGGAAGCAAATGAACGATACATATGTACCTACCATTCCACCGAGATTCACCTCAACTCCAGATAAGCCGCATTCCATACCAACTGATGAGCAATCCAAGGAGAAAGATAAAGGTAAGAAAAAGATTGATGATGTTCCTCCTAAACCCCTTCCTTTTCCAAACAGGGTTGTTCAAACCAAGAAGATGGATGAATAAGCAATGGAAAAGGAGGGTTTGGACACATTAAAGCATGTGGAGATCAACATTCCTTTACTTGAAGCCATTAAGCAAATCCCAAGGTATGCCAAATTCTTAAAAGAACTCTGCACCAATCGAAGAGGGCCCAAGGGAAATGAGAGGATCAACTTTGGAAGGAATGTCTCAGCACTCATTACACCAACTCTAGAAATGACAACAAAGTGCAAGGATCCCGGGACATTCACCATCCCATGTACCATAGGGGAGTTGCACTTCTCTGATGCTCTTTGTGATTTAGGATCTTCAATAAATGTGATTCCTCACTCTGTATTCTCTTCCTTGCAGGTTGGTGAGTTGAAGCCAACAAGAGTAGTGGTGTAATTGGTGAATAGAGCCACGACATATCCAGCGAGAGTCCTTGATGATGTACTTGTCCGGGTAAGAGACATGATCTTTCCAGCAGACTTCTATGTGCTTAACATGGAGGATGATCAGGTAAGTTCTCATGTCCCCATTATCTCAGGTAGGCCCTTCCTCAAAACTGAAAAAACTATCATAAATGTCAATGAGGGTACACTTTCCATGGAATTTGGAGATGAATTTGTGATATTTAATGTTATGGATTCAATGAAGTACCCCTTAGAGGACCATTCTGCTTTTGTTATCTCCCATTTTGAACCACCAAGTAAAAACACCATGGAATTGGATTGTCCTATGCTTAGGGAGATTATGAGTATTGGTTCTAGTTTTATGTTTAAGAGTACTTCTACACCCGTTTTTAAGGAACAAGACTCTCTAAGATTTGATTTTGAAATGGAATCATATTCTGATTTTGATCACGTGAACTCTGATTATGACATGGATGTTGAGTATACTGATGGATTTGGTGCTTTATTCTCTGATTGTGATGATTTTTATTCTCATACTGATGTTCATTGTGCAGATATGTCTGTTGCATCAATTTCTCCATCCATACATCACCCCCTACATTGGAACTCAAGCCTTTTCCCCCAAATCTTAAATATGCATACTTGTTGAGTGGTGATAGATTACATGTTATCATTTCTAACAATCTCTCTTTTGAACATGAAGAAAAACTTTTGAATCTATTGAGAGATAATATTAGGGCAATTGGTTGGACATTGGAAGACATATCAGGTATTAGCCCCTCCATTTTCATGCATAGGATTCTATTGGAGGATGGTGCTAAACTGGTGAGGCAACCACAAAGGAGACTCAATCCAACACTTTTGGAGGTTGTTAAAAAAGAAGTTGCAAAATTGCTCGAGGAAGGTATAATCTATCCTATTTTAGATTCTCAGTGGGTAAGTCCAATTCAGGTTGTGCCTAAGAAAACTGGTTTCACTGTTTTAAAAAATGAAAATGATGAGTTAGTTCCTGTGAGAGTTCAAAACAGTTGGCGAGTGTGTATTGATTATTGGAAACTGAATCAATACACTCGTAAGGACCATTTCCCACTTCCATTCATTGACCAGATGCTTGAGAGACTTGCAGGTAGGATGCATTATTGCTTCTTGGATGGTTTCTCTGGCTATTTTCAGGTTCCCATTGTAGAAGAGGACCAGGAAAAGACGACATTCACCTTCCCATTCGGTACCTTTGCTTACAGAAGGACGCCATTTGGACTTTGCAATTCCCCAGGTACCTTCCAGAGATGCATAGTGAGTATTTTCTCAGATTTAATTGAGACCTGCATGGAGGTATTTATGGATGATTTTACAGTTTATGGATCCTCATTTGATGAATATATCTTTAGTTTGGGTGATGTGTTGCATTGTTGTATTGAGAAGAATCTGGTCTTAAATTTTGAAAAATGTCATTTCATGGTCGAAAAGGGAATTGTCTTAGGTCATATAGTCTCAAAACATGGCATTGAAGTTGATAAATCTAAGGTAGGCATTATTTCATCCCTTCCATATCCTACATGTGTGCGTGAGGTTCAATAATTCCTTGGACATGTTGGATTTTATCGATGCTTCATCAGAGATTTTAGTAAGATCGCTCTACCGTTATCTCGATTGCTTCAAAAAGATATTGACTTCAATTTTGATGGTTTATGTAGGGTATCATTTGATGAGCTAAAGAAGTGTTTGACCACTCCACCGATCATACAGCCCCCGCGGTGGGACCTTCCTTTTGAGCTTATGTGTGACGCCTCCAACTTCGCGGTTGGAGCTGTCTTATCTCCGAGGGTGGAGGGACGTTCACATGTGATCTCCTATGCATCGAGGACACTGGATTCAGCCCAATCAAATTACACAAACACCGAAAAGGAGGTTCTTGCTGTCATATTTTCTTTAGATAAATTCCGTTCATATTTATTGGGCTCTAAAGTAGTTTTTTTTTTCGGACCATGCAGCTTTGAGGTACCTCCTAAAGAATCCAGATGCAAAGCCACGACTTATCCATTGGATGCTCCTTATTCAGGAATTTGATATTGAGATAAAGGACAAGAAGGGATAAGAGAATTTGGTGGCAGACCACATGAGTAGGCTTACTCACACAGTAGAGGATGACACCTTGGACCAGGTACCACTTCGGGACACTTTCCCCGATGAGAATCTTTATTCCATCTCAGGTACGCATCCTTTGTATGCAGATTTAGTTAACTACATTGTTGCCTCTGAAATCCCTGAAAATTTAAAGAAACATCAATTCCAAAAATTAAAAAGTGAGTCTAGGTATTATGTGTGGGATGATCCTTACCTCTGGCGCATGTGTAGTGACCAAGTCATTAGGGGGGGTGTTCCCGATCATGAGTTTGAGTCTGTTTTGCATTTATGTCATACACTTGCTTGTGGTGGACACTTTGGACCCCAATGGACAGCTAGGAAGGTTTTGGACTCTAGATTATATTGGCCTAGCTTGTTCCATGATGCCCATGTGTTTTTTAAGTCATGCTCTCATTGCCAACACACTGGGAATATTTCTAGGAGACATGAGATGCCCCAACAACCCATACTATTCTGTGAGATTTTTGATGTATGGGGAATTGATTTTATGGGTCCTTTTCCTAGTTCATTTGTATTTTTTTATATTTTGGTTGCTGTTGATTATGTGAGTAAATGGGTGGAGGCCAAGGCCACCAGGACTGACGATTCTCATGCTGTTGTGGAATTTGTCAAAGCATAGATTTTTTGCAGGTTTGGAGTACCAAAGGCCATCATCAGTGACCAAGGGACACACTTTTGCAATAAGAATTTTTCTTTCCTCTTTCAGAAGTATAGGGTGACACACAAAACATTAACACCATACCACCCCCAAACAAATGGCCAGGCTGAGGTTTTAAATCGTGAGCTGAAACAAATATTAGAGAAAACCGTGCAACCAAATAGGAAGGATTGGAGCAAGCGCTTGGATGATGCATTGTGGGCTTATAGGACAACATACATGACACCCATTGGTATGTCCCCATTTATGATTGTTTTTTGGAAAGCATGTCATCTCCCAGTGGAAGTCAAGAATCAGGCATATTGGGCTATAAAGAAATGCAACATGGATTTGGCCCAAGCTGGAATTCAAAGGAAGTTGCAAATTCAAGAGCTTGAGGAGATTCGACTGTCATCATATGAGAACTCAAGGCTCTACAAGGAAAGATCAAAAGCATCTCATGACAAAATGATCCAACAAAGGGAGTTTCATTTTGGAGAGAAAGTCCTTCTCTATAGTTCACGACTCAAGCTGATGCCTGGTAAGTTGCATTCCAGATGGATAGGTCCTTATATTGTGACTAATGTTTTTCCTTATGGTGCAGTGGAGATCACACAAGAGGACACTGGAGGGAGCTTTACAGTCAATGGGAAACGTTTGAAGAGATACATTGAGGGACTTCCTACTGATGCAGTGGATTTTATCACACTGCATGACCCCATCATCACTTGATCACATCAGGCTGTTCCTAACCCTTTAACTTTTATATTATTTGTCCTATTTAAAAATTATGCATTTCATGTGCATATATCATCTCATAGGTTCACATTTATGACAATGCAATATTTTAAGTTTGGGGGAGGGAACCTTTTAGTTTAGTAATTTCAATTTTTTTCCTGTTTAAAAAAAACAACCAAAAAAATTGTGTGTTTTTTTTTCAAATTTTGTGTGTTTATTTTTTTCAATTTTCTTTGTGTTTTTGAAATTTTTGAGCTAAAATGATTCTCATCACAATTTTGAAATGCATATCAATGAGTGAAACAATTTATCCCATGAAACTGAGCTTAAATGAATGCTGAAAATGACTTTGTTTCAAGTTCAAATATTTAGTAATTTCATAAAAAGTACACTGAATTTAGAATCCCATGCCACAACTCACTGTCTTTATATTTGAAATCAATTTCCTGTGAGGATTCTGAACCATTATTTTCATATTCTTTACATTCACCTCAATTCTTGAGAGAACCAAACCATGCTTGATTTAACCAGAATTTGATCTATTCCTGTCAAAACTTGAGGGTTTTAGGTACTTATGATTAAATGATTAGAGCATTTGTTTGGTATTAAAGCCCGTATTTCAAAGAATCCTTTTTTATAATGGCCTACCTTGAATATTTAATCCTTGTAGCCCTTAGAATCCATGAACAACCTGTTAGGTTAGCCACATTACAAGCCAATTTTCTCTATCCAATCAAATCTTGAAGTGAAATTTCATAATCTAGTTGAGCTTAAGTGTGGGGGAATCTATCTTGTGTTGTGCCACCACATTCTGTGATACTTTGGGTGGAAAATTAAATTCTTAAGAGATGTGTTTGCTGCTGAAGAAAGTCATTATATTGAAAGCTATGCCTTTTCTGGAGCTTTCATGACAAGTGAAGCTGTGCCATTTTTGGAGCTTCTAATTGAGGTGGAAAGCTATGCCCATCTAGAGCTTTCAAGAAAATCATGTTTGAGAAGATTGACATTTTTGATGCTTAAATGATGAATGGTGTAATCTTTTCATGACTTTTCATGATGATGGAGCTGAATTGGTACTATGGGGATTGAGGATAAGACCATATTTAAGTAAAAATTAGATTAATGCAATTTTGCTTCAAGAAAAGAGTCAAGCCCTCCTCATTCAGCCTCAGAGTTTTTCACATCTTAATCCTACCAGCCGAAAGCCACAGAACAACCCTGAAAAGTCCTCATGATAAACATATGTCCTTGAATCACATAGGGTAGCGATGTAGGAATTTATCAAGCCTATGGTGACCCTTGTATGAGTTTGGATGAGAAAGACATTGCAAAAAACAATTGATATTTGAGTGATGAGAGAAAATTCAAGCGAGGTAAGTGTTTTGTGCATGGGAGGATAAATAAATTGGAAATATATTGAATAATATAAATTAAGAACTTGAAATAATGGTTTTTTATGAGGCATGATATCTTTTTTTCTTGGTGTGTAATTGTTTTATCTCAAGGATATGTGTTTTAAAATTGGTTTTGATTTGATATTAATGTTTACTTGATATGAGGTTTTGCTCAGGAGTGCAAAAGGGTAAGTGTGGGGGAGTTGATAAAACACTATTTTATTGAATATTTTATTGATAATAAATGATATAATTCCCTCACATTGTGTTAAATATGTTTAGTTAGAAAGTATTTGGGATTAGATCATTCATTTGAATATTTGATGAAAATTCCAGTTTTACCCTTTATAGTTTACTGTAGTATTTCGAAAATACATATTTGTATATTTATTATTTGAATTTTAAATTTTTTAACAGTGTTCCTAACTTAATTATCTACAACCTTTATTCAGGACACTAGAGATAAAGAGTTCATTTGTTTGTTAAAAATGGGCCATGAAGTCAAAGTTGGGCTGGACTCGCCAGAATGAAAAAGCTTATGTATTTCGGCCATAACTCCTTCATATGGGCCTGGATTAAGACCAACTTTGGAGAGGAGATAGAGGATCCATATCCTCACATTTTATACTTTTGGAAGGCCAGACAATTAACGCGTTTTGGTGGTCAAATGGGCGGTTCAAGTTGGCATAAAATATTTGGCCGAGATTCCTCATTCACACTTGAAACCACTTTGAACCTAGCCTCCACACCACTCTATAAATTGGTGTTTTTCTCATTTAGTGGGGTTGGTAAGTGCATTGGGAAGTTTAGGGAAAAGGAGAAGTGGATCCACTCCAATTATCCAACCATTTCAATAAGGGTAGCTCTTGAATCAAGGATCCCTTCGACGAAGCCTTCTTCTTCTCCTTCATGTTGTAATGATTTTGTTTGTGTAATAAACTTCGTTGTTCTTATTTTATTTATTCTCTTTTCTTCTGTTTTGTTTAAATTTATTCTCTTAATCTTCCTCTTTGGTCAGTAATTCTTGAGTAGAAGCGTTATTGGGTTATACCCATTATAAACCTTTGCACATGCAAAACGCTTCTACGATGATTACGCCACCCATGGAAGAGTAGTTCTTTTTAGTAATCGATCGACCTCTATCCTTATTCATTAATTTATTTTGAATCAATGAGATACTTCAATTCACATATTATGATCTATTAATTGATTTTTTAATTTAAATGAAACTAATCAAGCAATTGAATAGTTAACACAAAACACGCGAGGTCGGGAATTGTGTGAACTGTGAGAGCGGAACCTTAACCGATAATTCAAAACCACACGGGATCAATTTGTAGAGTTCAAATATAATCCCTAAACTCAATTAATCCTCATTTACAGAGTGGTTATGTGCCTTAATTTAACACTGACCATAAGCTAATTTTAGAACATCAATCAAAGTAGGGTGTTGCGATTGAATGTTCTGAAGTTAGCCTAAGGTTAAATTCACTTCATCTTCGTGGTAAAGTTAATTCTCGTAGGGTTCGAGATTTAACAAATTAAGGGATAATAATTAAGTGAATATTAATTTAAATTATAATGATTAATAAATTATTTAATAGGTAGAGTTAGATCGATTACGTCTTTTAAATATTGTCTAAAAAAACATCTTTTTGTTGTGTCATTTTAATCGAACTTCATTTCAAAACTAAAAAAAAATACAATCTTCTTCCAAAAAACTTCTTCTAGATTCATAAACTATAACAAAACCCCATCCATTCAAGTAGTGTTTTTATTATATTTTATTTTATTTGTTTTAGATTACCTTTAATAAGTTGTTAAATTCACTTCCTCCTTTGAGAGACGACCTTGGTCATCCACTCTACTGCACCTAAGAACCCCAAAATCACATTAATCATTTGAGGGCGCCCACGACAGTGCTTTTTCAAATTGGCGCTGTTTCCGGGGAGGAAAGTTATTATTTCAACCAATTAGAGGTATTTATTTTATTTTACATTTTATTCTCTTCCTCTCTTCTTTCTTCCTTCTTTACCCAATCTGATTTTTCTTCTTATTCTTTTATTTTCTTATACTTCTTTTTGGACCATCAACTCAAACTTCTAATTTTTATTTTACTATGGTACACTTTATTTCTTTACATTTTTATTTGATTTATGACAGGAACTAATCCCAAATATCTCTTAGATCTTGACCCTGATATTGAACGTATCCTTAGAGCTCGAATCAGAAATTCTCAGTCTACGGGAAGTTTCAATATTCAACCAGTTGGTAAATTCCTCTCTTCTGGAAACATTGAAATTGGAATCTATTCAAATTCAAATATAAAATAGGAACCAATGGCTGGAAATAATGGAAATGAACTTAATAGAACCGTTTGAGAATTTGCTGCACCTGATATTAACTATCAACCAAATTGTATTGCATACCCAAATCTTGAATCGGACTTTGAATTGAAATCTGGATTAATTCACCTTCTTCTAAAGTTTTATGGATTATCTGGTGAGGATCCCAACAAACACCTTAAGGAATTTAATGTGGTTTTCTCAACTTTAAAACCAAGAAATGTTTCTGAAGATCAAATTAAATTAAGAGCATTCCCATTCTCACTTGATGGAGCTGCAAAAGATTGGATGTATTATTTGCAACCTGAAGATGTAACATGTTGGAATGATTTGAAACGTCTTTTCTTGCAAAGATTTTTTCCAGCATCAAGGACAACATCCATTCGAAAGGAGATATCGGGGATCAAGCAAGCCCAAGGGGAGTCAATGTATGATTACTGGGAGCGATTCAAGAAGTTGTGTGCAAGCTGCCCACATCACCAATTCAGTCAGCAATTACACATCCAGTACTTCTATGAAGGACTCACACCTATGGAGAGAAGCATGGTAGATGCTTCGGATAGAGGAGCATTGGTGGACAAGACACCAGTAGCTGCACGTGCGTTGATCGACAAGATGGCCCAAAACTCCCAACAATTTGGTGATAGAGGTACACCACATGTCAGGGGAGTACATCAGGTAAATCCTTATTATCTTGAAAGTCATTTGATTGATACTATGTTGGAAGAATTGACCATTATGGTGAGTAAAATTGCTTTGGCACAAAAGACAAATCTACCCCCTCCTTCAAGGCCTTGTGGTATTTGCATTGAGACAAGCCACCCAACTGACTGTTTCCCACAACTCTAAGAAACAGAAGATTGTGAAGCAGTGTTCCCTGGGAGACCATATCAGTAGCAACAAAAACAACCATATCCCCAAAAGAAGTTTGATCCAGCATACAACCAAGGGTCGAAAGATTAGTCGGACATGAGGTATGGATCTGGACAACAATAAAGGCCCCCTTTTCAACCAAACTTCTAGCAGCCTCCACCTTACCAACAGGGTTTCCAACAACCCCAAAGGAGATTAGAAGCTCAAACATCAATGAGTAAGCAACAAGGGAATATCCAACACAAGTTAGACTCTAACACTGATGATCTTTTGAAACAAATTGTTCTTAATCAACAGAATGAGCTAAAGAGTCAAGGTTCGGAGCTGAGGGAGTTAAAGACTCAAATGAGCCAGATTGCCACCGCCCTCCATGAACTTGTAAGTAAGAATTCCGGAAATCTACCTTACCAACCCACTCCAAATCCAAAGGGGAATGTTAGTGCCATCACAATGAGAAGTGGGAAGAAAATTAATGATACATATGTACCTACCATTCCACCGATATTCACCTCAACTCCAGATAAGATGCATTCCATACCAACTGATGAGCAATCCAAGGAGAAAGATAAAGGTAAGAAAAAGATTGATGGTGTTCCTCCTAAACCCCTTCCTTTTCCAAACAGGGTTGTTCAAACCAAGAAGATGGATGAATAAGTAATGTAAAAGGAGGTTTTGGACACATTCAAGCGTGTGGAGATCAACATTCCTCTACTTGAAGCCATTAAGAAAATCCTAAGGTATGCCAAATTCTTAAAAGAACTCTGCACCAATCGAAGAGGGCTTAAGGGAAATGAGAGGATCAACCTTGGAAGGAATGTCTCGGCACTCATTACACCAACTCTAGCAATGCCAACAAAGTGAAAGGATCCCGAGACATTCACCATCCCATATACCATAGGGGAGTTGCATTTCTTTGATGCTCTTTATGATTTAGGAGCTTTAATAAATGTGATGCCTCAATCTATATTCTCTTCCTTGCAAGTTGGTGAGTTGAAGCCAACAAGAGTAGTGGTGTAATTGGCGAATATAGCAAGGACATATCCAGCGGGAGTCCTTGAGGATGTACTTGTCCGGGCAAGAGACATGATCATTCCAGCAGACTTCTATGTGCTTAACATGGAGGATGATCAGGTAAGTTCTCATGCCCCCATTATCTTAGGTAGACCCTTCCTCAAAACTGCAAAAAATATCATAAATGTCAATGAGGGTACACTTTCCATGGAATTTGGAGATGCAGTTGTGATATTTAATGTTATGGATTCCATGAAGTACGCCTCAGAGGACCATTCTGATTTTGTTATCTCCCATTTTGAACCACCAAGTAAAAACACCATGGAATTGGATTGTCCTATGCTTAGGGAGATTATGAGTATTGGTTCTAGTTTGATGTCTAAGAGTACTTCTACACCCGTTTTTAAGGAACAAGACTCTCTAAGATTTGATTTTGAAATGGAATCATATTCTGATTTTGATCACTTGAACTCTGATTATGACATGGCTATTGAGTATGCTGATGGATTTGGTGCTTTATTCTCTGATTGTGATGATTTTTATTATGATACTGATGTTCATTGTGCAGATATGTCTGTTGCATCAATTTCTCCATCCATACATCACCCCCTACATTGGAACTCAAGCCTTTGCCCCCAAATCTTAAATATGCATACTTGCTGAGTGGTGATAGATTACCTGTTATCATTTATAACAATCTCTATTTTAAACATGAAGAAAAACTTTGGAATCTATTGAGAGATAATATTAGGGAAATTGGTTGGACATTGGCAGACATATCAGGTATTAGCCCCTCCATTTTCATGCCTAGGATTCTCTTGGAGGATGGGGCTAAACCGGTGAGGAAACTACAAAGGAGACTCAATCCAACACTTTTGGAGGTTGTTAAAAAAGAAGTTGCAAAATTGCTCGAGGCAGGTATAATCTATCCTATTTCGGATTCTCAGTGGGTAAGTCCAATTCAGGTTGTGCCTAAGAAAACTGGTTTCACTGTTTTAAAAAATGAAAATGATGAGTTAGTTCTTGTGAGAGTTCAAAACAATTGGAGAGTGTGTATTGATTATAGGAAACTAAATCAATACACTCGTAAGGACCATTTCCCACTTCTATTCATTGACCAGATGCTTGAGAGACTTGAAGGTTGGACGCATTATTGCTTCTTGGATGGTTTCTATGGCTATTTTTAGGTTCCCATTGTAGCAGAGGACCAGGAGAAGATGACATTCACCTTCCCATTCGGTACCTTTGCTTATAGAAGGAATCCATTTGGACTTTGCAATGCCCCAAGTACCTTCCAGAGATGCATGGTGAGTATTTTCCCAGATTTCATTAAGACCTACATGGAGGTATTTATGGATGATTTTACAGTTTATGGATCCTCATTTGATGAATATCTCTCTAGTTTGGGTGATGTGTTTCATTGTTGTATTGAGAAGAATCTGGTCTTAAATTTTGAAAAATGTCATTTCATGGTCGAAAAGGGAATTGTCTTAGGTCATATAGTCTCACAACGTGGCATTGAAGTTGATAAATCTAAGGTAGACATTATTTCATCCCTCCCATATCCTACATGTGTGTGTGAGGTTTGATCATTCCTTGGACATGTTGGATTTTATCGACGCTTCATCAGTGATTTTAGTAAGATCGCTCTACCCTTATCTCGATTGCTTCAAAAAGATATTGACTTCAATTTTGATGATTTATGCAGGGTATCATTTGATGAGCTAAAGAAGTGTCTGACCACTCCACCGATCATACAGCCCCCACGGTGGGACCTTCCTTTTGAGATTATGTGTGATGCCTCCAACTTCGCAGTTGAAGCTGTCTTATCTCAGAGGGTGGAGGGACGTTCACATGTGATCGCCTATGCATCGAGGACACTGGATTAAGCCCAATCAAATTACACAACCACCGAAAAGGAGTTTCTTGCTATCATATTTTCTTTTGATAAATTCCGTTCATATTTATTGGGCTCTAAAGTAGTTGTTTTTTCTGACCATGCAGCTTTGAGGTACCTCCTAAAGAATCCAGATGCAAAGCCATGACTTATCCATTGGATGCTCCTTCTTCAGGAATTTGATATTGAGATAAAGGACAAGAAGGGATCAGAGAATTTGGTGGCAGACCACATGAGTAGGATTACTCACACACTAGAGGATGACACCATGGACTAGGTACCACTTCAGGACACTTTCCCTGATGAGCATCTTTATTCCATCTCAGGTACGCATCCTTGCTATGCAGATTTAGTTAACTACATTGTTGCCTCTGAAATGCCTGCAAATTTAAAGAAACATCAATTCCAAAAATTAAAAAGTGAGTCTAGGTATTATGTGTGGGATGATCCTTACCTCTTCCACATGTGTAGTGACCAAGTCATTAGGAGGTGTGTTCCCGATCATGAGTTTGAGTCTGTTTTGCATTTATGTCATACACTTGCTTGTGGTGTACACTTTGGACCCCAACAGACAGCTAGGAAGGTTTTGGACTCTGGATTATATTGGCCTAGCTTGTTCCATGATGACCATGTGTTTTGTAAGTCATGCTCTCATTGCCAACACACTGGGAATATTTCTAGGAGACATGAGATGCCCCAACAACCCATACTATTCTGTGAGATTTTTGATGTATGGGGAATTGATTTTATGGGTCCTTTTCCTAGTTTATTTGGATTTTTTTATATTTTGGTTGCTGTTGATTATGTGAGTAAATGGGTGGAGGCCAAGGCCACCAGGACTGACGATTCTCATGTTGTTGTGGACTTTGTCAAAGCACAGATTTTTTACAGGTTTGGAGTACCAAAGGCCATCATCAGTGACCAAGGGACAAACTTTTGCAATAGGAATTTTTCTTCCCTCCTTCGGAAGTATGGGGTGACACACAAAACATCAACACCATACCACCCCCAAACAAATGTCCAGGCTGAGGTTTTAAATCATGAGCTGATACAAATATTAGAGAAAACCGTGCAGCCAAATAGGAAGGATTAGAGAAAGTGCTTGGATGATGCATTGTGGGCTTATAGGACAACATACATGACACCCATTAGTATGTCCCCATTTATGATTGTTTTTGGGAAAGCATTTCATCTCCCAGTGGAAGTCAAACATTGAGCATATTGGGCTATAATGAAATGCAACATGGATTTGGCCCAAGCTGGAATTCAAAGGAAGTTGCAAATTCAAGAGCTTGAGGAGATTCGACAGTCATCATATGAGAACTCAAGGCTCTACAAGGAAAGATCAAAAGCATCTCATGACAAAATGATCCAACAAAGGGAGTTTCATGTTGGAGAGAAAGTCCTTCTCTATAGTTCACGACTCAAGCTGATGCCTGGTAAGTTGCGTTCCAGATGGTTAGGTCCTTATATTGTGACTAATGTTTTTCTTATGGTGCAGTGGAGATCACACAAGAGGACACTGGAAGGAGATTTACAGTCAATGGGAAACGTTTGAAGAGATACATTGAGGGACTTCCTACCAATGCAGTGTATTTTATCACACTGCATGACCCCATCATCACTTGATCACATCAGGCTGTTCCTAACCCTTTCACTTTTATATTATTTATCCTATTTAAAAATTATGCATTTCATGTGCATATATCATCTCATAGGTTCACATTGAGGACAATTCAATATTTTAAGTGTGGGGGAGAGAACCTTTTAGTTTAGTAATTTCAATTTTTTTCCTGTTTAAAAAAAAACAAACAAAAAAATTGTGTGTTTTTTTTTCAAATTTTGTGTGTTTATTTTTTTCAATTTTCTTTGTGTTTTTAAAATTTTTGAGCTAAAATGATTCTCATCACAATTTTGAAATACATATCAATGAGTGAAACAATTTATCCCATGAAACTGAGCTTAAATGAATGCTGAAAATGACTTTGTTTCAAGTTCAAATATTTAGTAATCTCATAAAAAGTAAACTGAATTTTGAATCCCATGCCACATCTCACTGTCTTTATATTTGAAATCAATTTCTTGTGAGGCTTCTGAACCATTATTTTCATATTCTTTACATTCACCTCAATTCTTGAGAGAACCAAACCATGCTTGATTTAACCAGAATTTGATCTATTCCTGTCAAAACTTGAGGGTTTTAGGTACTTATATTTAAATGATTGAGACATTTGTTCGGTATTAAAGCCCCTATTTCAAAGAATCCTTTTTTATAATGGCCTACATTGAATATTTAATCCTTGTAGCCCTTATAATCCATGCACAACCTGTTAGGTTAGCCACATTACAAGCCAATTTTCTCTATCCAACCAACTCTTGAAGTGAAATTTCATAATCTAGTTGAGCTAAAGTGTGGGGGAATCTCTCTTGTGTTGTGCCACCACATTCTGTGATACTTTGGGTGGAAAATTAAATTCTTAAGAGATGTGTTTGCTGCTGAAGAAAGTCATTATATTGAAAGCTGTGCCTTTTCTAGAGCTTTCATGACAAGTGAAGCTGTGCCTTTTCTGGAGCTTCTAATTGAGGTGGAAAGCTGTGCCCATCTGGAGCTTTCAAGAAAATCATGTTTGAGAAGATTGAAATTTTTGATGCTTAAATGATGAATGGTGTAAACTTTTCATGACCTTTCATGATGATGGAGCTGAATTGATACTATGGGGATTGAGGAGAAGACCATATTTAAGTGAAAATTAGATTAATGCAATTTTGCATAAAAATAAGAGTCAAGCCCTCCTCATTCGGCCTCAGAGTTTTTCACATCTTAATCCTACCAGCCGAAAGCCACAGAACAACCCTAAAAAGTCCTCATGATAGACATATGTCCTTGACTCACATCAGGTAGAGATGTAGGAATTTATCAAGCCTATGGTGACCCTTGTATGAGTTTGGATGAGAAAGACATTGGAAAAAAATTGATATTTGAGTGATGAGAGAAAATTCAAGCGAGGTAAGTGTTTTGTGCATGGGATGACAAATAAAGTGGAAACATAATGAATAATATAAATGAAGAACTTGAAATAATGGATTTTTATGAGGCATGATATCTTTTTTTCTTGGTGTGTAATTGTTTGATCTCAAGGATATGTTTTTTAAAATTGGTTTTAATTTGATATTAATGTTTACTTGATATGAGGTTTTGCTCAGGAGTGCAAAAGGGTAAGTGTGAGGGAGTTGATAAAAAACTATTTTATTGAATATTTTATTTATAATAAATGATATAATTTCCTCAAATTGTGTTAAATATGTTTAATTAGAAAGTATTTGGGATTAGATCATTCATTTGAATATTTGATGAAAATTCCAGTTTTACCCTTTATAGTTCACTGTATTATTTCAAAAATAAATATTTTTATAATTATTATTTGAATTTGAAATTTTGTAAAAGTGTTCCTAACTTAATTATCTACAACCTTTATTCAGGACACTAGAGATAAAGAGTTCATGTGGTTGTTGAAAATGGGCCATGAAGTCAAAGTTGGGCTGGACTCGCCTGAATGAAGAAGCTTCTGTATTGCGGCCATAACTCCTTAATATGGGCCTGGATTAAGCCCAAATTTTGAGAGGAGATATAGGAACCATATATTCACATTTTATCCTTCTGGAAGGCCGGCCAATTAACGCTTTTTTGTGGTCAAATGGGCGGTTCAATTTGGGATAAAATATTTGGCCGAGATTCCCCATTTACACTTGAAACCACTTTGAACGTAGCCTCCCCACCACTCTATAAATTGGTGTTTTTCTCATTTGGTGGGGTTGGGAAGTGCATTGGAAGGTTTAGGGAAAATGAGAAGTGGATCCACTCCATTTATCCAACCATTTCAATAAGGGTAGCTCTTGAAGCAAGGATCCCTTCGACGAATCCTTCTTCTTCTCCTTCATGTTGTAATGATTTTGTTTGTGTAATAAACTTTGTTGTTCTTATTTTATTTATTATCTTTTCTTATGTTTTGTTTAAATTTCTTCTCTTAATCTTCCTCTTTGGGCTGGAATTATAGAGTAGAAGCGTTATTGGGTTATACCCATTATAAACCTTTGCACATGCAAAACGCTTCTACGATGATTACGCCACCCATGGAAGAGTAGTTCTTTTTAGTAATCAATCGACCTCTATCCTTCTTCATTCATTTATTTTGAATCAATGAGATACTGTAATTCACATATTATGATATATTAATTGAGTTTTTAATTTAAATGAAACTAAGAAAGTAATTGAATAGTTAACACAAAACACGCGAGGTCGGGAATTGTGTGAACTGTGAGAGCGCAACCTTAACCGGTAATTCAAAACCACACGGGATCAATTTGTAGAGTTAAAATATAATCCATAAACTCAATTAATCCTAATTTCCAGAGTGGTTATGTGCCTTAATTTACCACTGACCATAATCTAATTTTAGAACATCAATCAAAGCAGGGTGTTGCGATTGCATGTTCCGAAGTTAGCCTAAGGTTAAATTCACTTCATCTTCGTGGTAAAGTTAATTCTCGTAGGGTTCGGGATTTAACAAATTAAGGGATAATAATTAAGTGAATATTAATTTAAATGATAATGATTAATAAATTATTTAATAGGTAGAGTTATATCGATTACGTCTTTTAAATATTGTCTAAAAAACATCTTTTTGTTGTGTCATTTTAATCAAACTTAATTTCAAAACTAAAAACAAAAAAAATAATACAATCTTCTTCCAACAAACTTATTCTAGATTCATAAAATATAACCAACCTCCATCTATTAAAGTAGTGTTTTTATTATATTCTATTTTATTTGTTTTATAATACCTTTAATAAGTTGTTGAATTCACTTCCTCCTTTGAGAGACGACCTTGATCAGCCACTCTGCTGCACCTAAGAACCCCAAAATCACATTAATCATTTGAGGGCGCCCACGACAGTTCTCTTTCAAATTGGTGCCGTTGCCGGGAAGGAAAGTAATTATTTCAACCAATTAGATGTATTTATTTTATTTTACATTTTATTCTCTTCCTCTCTTCTTTCTTCCTTCTTTACCCAATCTGATTTTTCTTCTTCTTCTTTTATTTTCTTCTACTTCTTTTTGGACCATCAACTCAAACTTCTCATTTTTATTTTACTATGGTCCACTTTCTTTCTTTACATTTTTATTTGATTTATGACATGAACTAATCCCGAAGATCTCTTAGATCTTGACCTTGAGATTGAACGTAGCCTTAGGGCTCGAATCAGAAATTCTCAGTCTACGAGAAGTTTCAATATTCAACCAGTTGGTGGATTCCTCTCTTCTGGAAACATTGAAATTGGAAGCTATTCAAATTCAAACATAAAAGAGGAACCAATGACTGGAAATAATTGAAATTAACTTAATAGAACCGTTCGAGAATTGGCTGCACCTGATATTAACTATTAACCAAATTGTATTGCATACCCAAATCTCGAATCGGACTTTGAATTGAAATCTGGATTAATTCACCTTCTTCCAAAGTTTCATGGATTATCTGGTGAGGATCCCAACAAACACCTTAAGGAATTTAATGTGGTTTGCTCAAATTTAAAACCAAGAAATGTTTCTGAAGATCAAATTAAATTAAGAGCATTCCCATTCTCACTTGATGGAGCTGCAAAAGATTGGATGTATTATTTGAAACCTGAAGATGTAACATGTTGGAATGATTTGAAACGTCTTTTCTTGCAAATATTTTTTCTAGCATCAAGGATAACATCCATTCGAAAGGAGATATCAGGGATCAAGCAAGCCCAAGGGGAGTCAATGTATGAGTACTGGGGCGATTCAAGAAGTTGTGTGCAAGCTGCCGACATCACCAAATTAGTGAGAAATTACTCATCTAGTACTTCTATGAAGGACTCACACCTATGGAGAGAAGCATGGTAGATTCTGCGGCTGGAGGAGCATTGGTGGAAAAGACACCAGTAGCTGCACGTGCGTTGATCGACAAGATCGCCCAAAACTCCCAACAATTTGGTGATAGAGGTACACCACATGTCAGGGGAGTACATCAGGTAAATCCTTCTTATCTTGAAAGTCATTTGATTGATACTAAGTTGGAAGAATTGACCACTATGGTGAGGAAAATTGCTTTGGCAAAAAAGACATCTCTACCCCCTCCTTCAAGGCCTTGTGGTATTTGCACTGAGACAAGCCACCCAACTGACTGTTGCCCACAACTCCAAGAAACAGAAGATTGTGCATCAGTGTTCCCTGGGAGACCATATCAGCAGCAACAACAACAACCATATCCCCAAAAGAAGTTTGATCCAGCATAAAACCAAGGGTGGAAAGATCAGTCAGACATGAGGTATGGCTCTGGACAATAACAAAGGCCCCCTTTTCAACCAAACTTCCAGCAGCCTCCACCTTACCAACAGGGTTTCCAACAACCCCAAAGGAGATTCGAAGCTCAAACATCAACGAGTCAGCAACAAGGGAATCTCCAACACAAGGTAGACTCTAACACTGATGATCTTTTGAAACAAATTGTTCTTAATCAACATAATGAGCTAAAGAGTGAAGGTTCGGAGCTGAGGGAGTTAAAGACTCAAATGAGCCAGATTGCCACCGCCCTCCATGAACTTGTAAGTAAGAATTCCAGAAATCTACCTTCCCTACCCACTCCAAATCCAAAGGGGAATGTTAGTGCCATCACATTGAGAAGTGGGAAGCAAATGAACGATACATATGTACCTACCATTCCACCAAGATTCACCTCAACTCTAGATAAGCCGCATTCCATAACAACTGATGAGCAATCCAAGGAGAAATATAAAGGTAAGAAAAATATTGATGATGTTCATCCTAAACCCGTTCCTTTTCCAAACAGGGTTGTTCAAACCAAGAAGATGGCTGAATAAGAAATGAAAAAGGAGGTTTTGGACACATTCAAGCATGTGGAGATCAACATTCCTCTACTTGAAGCCATTAAGAAAATCCCAAGGTATGACAAATTCTTAAAAGAATTCTGCACCAATCGAAGAGGGCTCAAGGGAAATGAGAGGATCAAACTTGGAAGGAATGTCTCGATACTCATTACACCAACTCTAGTAATGCCAACAAAGTGCAAGGATCTCGGGACATTCACCATCCCATGTACCATAGGGGAGTTTCACTTCTCTGATGCTCTTTGTGATTTTGGAGCTTCAATAAATGTGATGCCTCACTCTGTATTCTCTTCCTTGCAGGTTGGTGAGTTGAAGCCAACAAGAGTAGTGGTGTAATTGGCGAATAGAGCCACGACATATCCAGCGGGAGTCCTTGAGGATGTACTTGTCCGGGTAAGAGACATAATCTTTCCCGCAGACTTCTATGTGCTTAACATGGAGGATGATCAGGTAAGTTCTCATGCCCCCATTATCTTAGGTAGGCCCTTCCTCAAAACTGAAAAAACTATCATAAATGTCAATGAGGGTACACTTTCCATGGAATTTGGAGATGAAGTTGTGATATTTAATGTTATGGATTCCATGAAGTACCCCTTAGAGGACCATTCTGCTTTTGTTATCTCCCATTTTGAACCACTAAGTAAAAACACCATGGAATTGGATTGTCCTATGCTTAGGGAGATTATGAGTATTGGTTCTAGTTTGATGTCTAAGAGTACTTCTATACCCGTTTTTAAGGAACAAGACTCTATATGATTTGATTTTGAAATGGAATCATATTCTAATTTTGATCACGTGAACTCTGATTATGACATGGCTATTGAGTGTGCTGATGGATTTGGTGCTTTATTCTCTGATTGTGTTGATTTTTATTCTGATACTGATGTTCATTGTGCAGATATGTCTGTTGCATCAATTTCTCCATCCATACATCACCCCCCTACATTGGAACTGAAGCCTTTTCCCCCAAATCTTAAATATGCATACTTGCTGAGTGGTGATAGATTACCTGTTATCATTTCTAACAATCTATCTTTTGAACATGAAGAAAAACTTTTGAATCTATTGAGAGATAATATTAGGGAAATTGGTTGGACATTGGCAGACATATCAGGTATTATCCCCTCCATTTGCATGCATAGGATTCTCTTGGTGGATGTGGCTAAACCGGTGAGGCAACCACAAAGGAGACTCAATCCAACACTTTTGGAGGTTGTTAAAAAAGAAGTTGCAAAATTGCTCGAGGAAGGTATAATCTATCATATTTCAGATTCTCAGTGGGTAAGTCCAATTCAGGTTGTGCCTAAGAAAACTGGTTTCACTATTTAAAAAAATGAACATTATGAGTTAGTTCCTGTGAGAGTTCAAAACAGTTGGTGAGTGTGTATTGATTATAGGAAACTGAATCTATACACTCGTAAGGACCATTTCCCACTTCCATTCATTGACCAGATGCTTGAGAGACTTGCAGGTAGGATGCATTATTGCTTCTTGGATGGTTTCTCTGGCTATTTTTAGGTTCCCATTGTAGCAGAGGACCAGGAGAAGACGACATTCACCGTCCCATTCGGTACCTTTGCTTACAGAAGGATGCCATTTGGACTTTGCAATGCCCCAGGTACGTTCCAGAGATGCATGGTGAGTATTTTCTCAGATTTCATTGAGAACTGCATGGAGGCATTTATGGATGATTTTACAGTTTATGGATCCTCATTTGATGAATATCTCTCTAGTTTGGGTGATGTGTTGCATTGTTGTATTGAGAAGAATCTGGTCTTAAATTTTGAAAAATGTCATTTCATGGTCGAAAATGGAATTGTCTTAGGTCATATAGTCTCACAACGTGGCATTGAAGTTGATAAATCTAAGGTATACATTATTTCATCCCTCCCATATCCTACATGTGTGCGTGAGGTTCGATCATTCCTTGGACATGTTGGATTTTATCGATGCTTCATCAGAGATTTTAGTAAGATCGCTCTACCCTTATCTCGATTGCTTCAAAAATATATTGACTTCCATTTTGATGATTTATGCAGGGTATCATTTGATGAGCTAAAGAAGTGTCTGACCACTCCACCGATTATACAGCCCCCGCGGTGGGACCTTCCTTTTGAGCTTATGTGTGACACCTCCAACTTTGCGGTTGGAGCTGTCTTATCTCAGAGGGTGGAGGGACGTTCACATGTGATCGCCTATGCATCGAGGACACTGGATTCAGCCCAATAAAATTACACAACCACCGAAAAGGAGTTTCTTGCTGTCATATTTTCTTTAGATAAATTCCGTTCATATTTATTGGGCTCTAAAGTAGTTGTTTTTTCTGACCATGCAGCTTTGAGGTACCTCCTAAAGAATCCAGATGCAAAGCCACGACTTATCAGTTGGATGCTCGTTTTTCAGGAATTTGATATTGAGATAAAGGACAAGAAGGGATAAGAGAATTTGGTGGCAGACCACATGAGTAGGCTTACTCAGACACTAGAAGATGACACCTTGGACCAGGTACCACTTCAGGACACTTTCCCCGATGAGTATCTTTATTCCATCTCAGGTATGCATCCTTGGTATGCAGATTTAGTTAACTACATTGTTGCCTCTGAAATATCTGCAAATTTAAAGAAACATCAATTCCAAAAATTAAAAAGTGAGTCTAGGTATTATATGTGGGATGATCCTTACCTCTGGCGCATGTGTAGTGACCAAGTCATTAGGAGGTGTGTTCTCGATCATGAGTTTGAGTCTGTTTTGCATTTCTGTCATACACTTGCTTGTGGTGGACACTTTGGTCCCCAACGGACAGATAGGAAGGTTTTGGACTCTGGATTATATTGGCCTAGCTTGTTGCATGATGCCCATGTGTTTTGTAAGTCATGCTCTCATTGCCAACACACTGGGAATATTTCTAGGAGACATGAGATGCCCCAACAACCCATACTATTCTGTGAGATTTTTGATGTATGGGGCATTGATTTTATGGGTCCTTTTCCTAGTTCATTTGTATTTTTTTTATATTTTGGTTGCTGTTGATTATGTGAGTAAATGGGTGAAGGCCAAGGCCACCAAGACTGACGATTCTCATGTTGTTGTGGACTTTGTCAAAGCACATATTTTTTCCAGGTTTGGAGTACCAAAGACCATCATCAGTGACCAATGGACACACTTTTGAAATAGGAATTTTACTTCCCTCCTTCAGAAGTATGAGGTGACACACAAAACATCAACACCATACCACCCCCAAACAAATGGCCAGGCTGAGGTTTTAAATCGTGAGATGAAACAAATATTAGAGAAAACCATGCAGCCAAATAGGAAGGATTGGAGCAAGCGCTTGGATGATGCATTGTGGGCTTATAGGAAAACATACATGACACCCATTGGTATGTCCCCATTTATGATTGTTTTTGGGAAAGCATGTCATCTCCCAGTGGAAGTCAAGCATCGGGCATATTGGGCTATAAAGAAATGCAACATGGATTTGGCCCAAGCTGGAATTCAAAGGAAGTTGCAAATTCAAGAGCTTGAGGAGATTCGACTGTCATCATATGAGAACTCAAGGCTCTACAAGGAAAGATCAAAAGCATCTCATGACAAAATGATCCAACAAAGGGAGTTTCATGTTGGAGAGAAAGTCCTTCTCTATAGTTCACGACTCAAGTTGATGCGTGGTAAGTTGCGTTCCAGATGGTTAGGTCCTTATATTGTGACTAATGTTTTTCCTTATGGTGCAGTGGAGATCACACAAGAGGACACTGGAATGAGATTTACAATCAATGGGCAACATTTTAAGAGATACATTGAGGGACTTCCTACTGATGCAGTGGATTTTATCACACTACATGACCCCATCATCACTTGATCACATCAGGCTGTTCCTAACTCTTTCACTTTTATATTATTTGTCCTATTTAAAAATTATGCATTTCATGTGCATATATCATCTCATAGGTTCAAATTGAGTACAATTCAATATTTTAAGTGTGGGGGAGGGAACCTTTTAGTTTAGTAATTTCAATTTTTTTTCCTGTTAAAAAAAAACAAACAAAAAAATTGTGTGTTTTTTTTCAAATTTTGTGTGTTTATTTTTTTCAATTTTCTTTGTGTTTTTGAAATTTTTGAGCTAAAATGATTCTCATCACAATTTTGAAATGCATATCAATGAGTGAAACAATTTATCCCATGAAACTCAGCTTAAATGAATGCTGAAAATGACTTTGTTTCAAGTTCAAATATTTAGTAATTTCATAAAAAGTACACTGAATTTTGAATCCCATGCCACATCTCACTGTCTTTATATTTGAAATCAATTTCCTGTGAGGCTTCTGAACCATTATTTTCATATTCTTTACATTCAACTCAATTCTTGAGAGAACCAAACCATGCTTGATTTAACCAGAATTTGATCTATTCCTGTCAAAACTTGAGGGTTTTAGGTACTTATGTTTAAATGATTGAGGCATTTGTTTGGTATTAAAGCCCCTATTTCAAAGAATCCTTTTTTATAATGGCCTACCTTGAATATTTAATCCTTTTAGCCCTTAGAATCCATGCACAACCTGTTAGGTTAGCCACATTACAAGCCAATTTTCTCTATCCAACCAACTCTTGAAGTGAAATTGTATAATCTAGTTGAGCTTAAGTGTGGGGGAATCTATCTTGTGTTGTGCCACCACATTCTGTGATACTTTGGGTGGAAAATTAAATTCTTAAGAGATGTGTTTGCTGCTAAAGAAATTCATTATATTGAAAGCTGTGCCTTTTCTGGAGCTTTCATGACAAGTGAAGCTGTGCCTTTTCTGGAGCTTCTAATTGAGGTGGAAAGCTGTGCCCATCTGGAGCTTTCAAGAAAATCATGTTTGAGAAGATTGACATTTTTGATGCTTAAATGATGAATGGTGTAAACTTTTATTGACTTTTCATGATGATGGAGCTGAATTGATACTATGGGGATTGAGGAGAAGACCATATTTAAGTGAAAATTAGATTAATGCAATTTTGCTTCAAAAAAAAGAGTCAAGCCCTCCTCATTCAGCCTCAGAGTTTTTCACATCTTAATCCTACCAGCCAAAATCCACAGAACAACCCTGAAAAGTCCTCATGATAAACATATGTCCTTGACTCACATCCGGTAGCGATGTAGGAATTTATCAAGCCTATGGTGACCCTTGTATGAGTTTGGATGAGAAAGACATTGCAAACAAAAAAAATTGATATTTGAGTGCTGAGAGAAAATTCAAGCGAGGTAAGTGTTTTGTGCATGGGAGGATAAATAAAGTGGAAATGTATTGAATAATATAAATGAAGAACTTGAAATAATGGTTTTTTATGAGGAATGATATCTTTTTTTCTTGGTGTGTAATTGTTTGATCTCAAGGATATGTGTTTTAAAATTGGTTTTGATTTGATATTAATGTTTACTTGATATGAGGTTTTGCTAAGGAGTGCAAAATGGTAAGTGTGGGGGAGTTGATAAAACACTATTTTATTGAATATTTTATTGATAATAAATGATATAATTTCCTCAAATTGTGTTAAATATGTTTAATTAGAAAGTATTTGGGATTAGATCATTCATTTGAATATTTGATGAAAATTCCAGTTTTACCCTTTATAATTCACTGTAGTATTTCGAAGATACATATTTTTTATATTTATTATTTGAATTTGAAATTTTGTAACAGTGTTCATAACTTAATTATCTACAAACTTTATTCAGGACACTAGAGATAAAGAGTTCATTTGGTTGTTGAAAATGGGCCATGAAGTCAAAGTTGGGTTGGACTCGCTAGAATGAAGAAGCTTCTGTATTTCAGACATAACTACTTCATATTGGACTGGATTAAGCCCAAATTTGGAGAGGAGATAGAGAACCAATATCCTCACATTTTATCCTTCTGAAAGGCCGGACAATTAACGCGTTTTGGTGGTAAAATTGGCGGTTCAAGTTGGCATAAAATATTTGGGCGAGATTCCCCATTCACACTTGAAACCACTTTGAACCTAGCCTCCCCAACACTCTATAAATTAGTGTTTTTATCATTTGGTGGGGTTGGGAAGTGAATTGAGAAGTTGAGGGAAAAGGATAAGTGGATCCAATTCAATTATACAACCATTTCAATAAGGGTAGCTCTTGAAGCAAGGATCCCTTCGACGAAGCCTTCTTCTTCTCCTTCATGTTGTAATGATTTTGTTTGTGTAATAAACTTCGTTGTTCTTATTTTATTTCTTCTCTTTTCTTCTGTTTTGTTTAAATTTATTCTATTAATATTCCTATTTGGGCTGTAATTCTTGATTAGAAGTGTTATTGTGTTATACTCATTATAATCCTTTGCACATGCAAAACGCTTCTACGATGATTACGCCACCCATGAAAGAGTAGTTCTTTTTAGTAATCGATCGTCCTATATCCTTCTTATTTCATTTATTTTGAATCAATGAGCTACTGTAATTCACATATTATGATCTATTAATTTAGTTTTTAATTTAAATTAAACTAAACAAGCAATTGAATAGTTAACACAAAACACGCGAGGTTGGGAATTGTGTGAACTGTGAGAGCGCAACCTTAACCGGTAATTCAAAACCACACGGGATCAATTTGTAGAGTTCAAATATAATACCTAAACTCAATTAATCCTAATTTCCAGAGTGGTTATGTGACTTAATTTACCACTGACCATAAGCTAATTTTAGAACATCAATCAAAGCAGGGTGTTGCGATTGAATGTTCCGAAGTTAGCCTAAGGTTAAATTCACTTCATCTTCGTGGTAAAGTTAATTCTCATAGGGTTCGGGATTTAACAAATTAAGGGATCATAATTAAGTGAATATTAATTTAAATTATAATGATTAATAAATTATTGAATAGGTAGAGTTAGATCGATTACATCTTTTAAATATTGTCTAAAAAAACATCTTTTTGTTGTGTCATTTTAATCGAACTTCATTTCAAAACTAAAAAAAAATACAATCTTCTTCCAGAAAACTTCTTCTAGATTCATAAACTATAACCAACCCCCATCCATTCAAGTAGTGTTTTTATTATATTCTATTTTATTTGTTTTAGAATACCTTTAATAAGTTGTTAAATTCACTTCCTCCTTTGAGAGACGACCTTGGTCAGCCACTCTGCTGCACCTAAGAACCCCAAAATCACATTAATCATTTGAGGGCGCCCACGACAGTGCTCTTTCACTAGCACATAAACAAAAAAGTATACTATATGATTCTAGAGCCTCATATCAAGACCTAATCTATCTAGTATACTATCCATTATTGAAGTATCAGTCCAACATCTAACCACATACATGGAAATTCACATACACTATACCTAACAATATCAAACAATATTCATGGAACCTCGATCCAACACTCAAACCATAAAAAAACTATCAGTACCAATACAATGCATCCTGTCCAACATTCTAAATTATGGATATCCAAAACCATACCTATGGATCATTTGTCTAGCTCTCTCTGCCCTCAAAACCCTTACTAATAAACTAGACTCTAAAACATGGTAACCCAACCATATCACAAAAAACCTATAGGTGTAAACCAAGTCTCAATATATACAACCAAGAGAAAACATAACAAAAATTGGATGAACACCCATGCACATAAAACAATCGTCAAATGGCCTAAAGGACACAACAAGAGTATGACACACTATGAGGGGTTCCTCTATCTCATCCAAGGACTCAGGCCAATCCCATCATGTGAAACATCCTCAAGCGTCCCTCAGTGACCTCCAAATTATCCTTGATCAACAACACACCATCAAAGGAATCCAAGATCAACACCATGCCATGAAGTCATTCTCAACATCCAACCAAGACATCAAATGTTCACTTAATCCGGAACCATCCCACTAGGGGTATCCTCAAGATTCATTCAGACACAAATCAACAACACAATGAAACCCAACTATAACCACCATCCTATGGTGTCAACCCAACCCAAAGACTCCAACAACTCTAATCCTCAAACATAGGATTTAAACCTAAACTTCTCTAACCTTGAGCAACCAGTCCCGATGCCCAAGGACAAACCAAGATCTTCTCAGAGATACTATTTTATATAAACTTTTGGGATCTATACAAGAAAAATCAAATAGTACACCATGGATCTCTTAGTCCAGGATAATCACCAAGCTTACAACCCTTACCCATGCCTCATAGCTCACAACCCAACCCACTAGATGATTCTGAATCCAAACCTCGAGGAAATCCTCATGCTAAAACATCTCAGTCCAAAAAACTATCCAAATGGACTCTAAATGATGAAAGGATTTCACCATCACGATATATTTAGAAAAATAAAATAAAAATAGACTACTGATAAGTCTAATTCTAACTCTAAGACACAAAACACCCAAAAACCTCCTTGCTGGAAAAAGAACACGGTGTGTACTCCCAAATCTGCTCCTAACCATGTATCCTACATGGCCCTAAAAGACACGGGGTCTGCCCGTGTACTACCACATGGTATATGAATACTTAGGGTATTACTTTATACTACTAGAAGACCATGTAACCCTTACATGATGTGTATTCCCAAGTACATGGCCACATGATCAAGTCCCACTACACAACGTATACCCATAATACATGGTGTGCACTTTCCAAAAATTCATTTGCTTATGTACTCTTCCACATGGATAGATACATGTAAAATTACTACTAAATTATGTTTACATAATTTAAAATTCATATAATTTAAAAATTTCATCTCCCCCAAATGGGAAGAACATAAGGTGCGTGTTCTTAAAACCACATGCATTGTAGTCGGGGTTTCCGAATGGGAAACCCATGCAAACCTCCTAAAACCCCAGTTCCCCCCCGATTAAGCATAGATAAACCCACATGGGGTATTTATCAGTTATAATAGGGCTATAAAACATAAAAAAAAACTAATCTATATGGATCGGGGCATAAAACTCAAAAAATGTCCTACCTCATGGAGAAAATGCTGAAACTTCGAGTCCAAATCTGCTCCCGAAAGCTACTGCACCTCGATCCGATCTTGATATCTACAATGGATGAAGTATAGTGGAATATACTACCCCTTATCATCTTTTTCTAGCTATCATATGTAAGGGAGAGCCCCTCCCCCTTTCTACTGTGTGTGGGAAGCCCAAATGGGGGGGGGAGCTTTTAATTAATTAATTAGTTAATTAAAAGCCCATTTAACACTCACCCCAAGTCCCATAACATGAATTGGGTTTATAATTAACCTAAGAAAAACCCTCCATTTGGGGATCAAACACGGAGTTATGATCTCAATATGATTCTCCTTTCAAAAGATACCTCCACTCGAACATGCATGAATAATTTAATATTTAATCAATTAAATATTAAATATTCCTCCAAAACTCAAATGGCTTGAAATTACACCAAAATACTTTAATAGGGTAAACAACCTATTCAGAGACTAATGGATTGGTTAGAAAAATTATCTGAGATCATATACTAGAGGAAAATTACCATGTTACCCCTCATGAGCACCCGAAAGAAAAATTTCAAATTTATGCTCAATTTCACAATCCTAAAAACTCAAATATCTACAACCTCCCCACAATAAAACTTATCATCATTTAGAATCCTTGGTCGTATTCCAAACACACATCCATACCCATACTGGTAATCAAACCATGATCAATACACAAAATAATTTTCTCTATATAACTCCAAAGATAAGGCATACAACCCATCCAAGGTCAAGCCACCGCTTTACATCATCAAAAAACTACTAGGATAGTGCTTGATCACACTTTTACATATTGAGACATCACATAACCATCCAAAAATCATCATTAGGATCATATTTTTCCCCACCATATAAATCTACCCACAAAGTTCAATTTCAATCCATGATACTTCCCACCATTCGAGTCTCCAAACAAAACACATCCTCAGTAGTCCACTGACCTACTCGATGTAGTTATCACTACATCCTTGATCCTACTAACACAAGGGTCAAATTAATATAACTAATATGATACTACCCACTATAGGAGTATCCTTATTGCCACCTCCCAACTGAACACCATCTCCACAAACCCATGTCCAAATCATAGCCAAGCTTTGGAACTAGTCACGACTGTCTCACTCACACAAGAGTGAAAAAACAAAACATCAAATATCATATGTTCCTGAAATTTGAGAATAGAACCCATGGTATTCTTCATCATATATCCCATCATAATGAGCTCACTCAAAAATAGATTATGGTGCACTTTCCACCACACGGTTTCACATACACCACTTCACGTGTGTAACCTCCCAGGAGGCCCTTTATCAAACAAAAGCGATATCTACATAGATTGGTGTATAGATGATTCTCTCTCACTATACTCAATATAATTTTAAGATATTTGGCATGAACATATCATAGATAAGAGTATTCTAATATGTCTTTAATGAATACCACCCCAATCATTCATTCTATAACATCACAGTTCTATCCTAAGGTCCTCAGTTTACCATTACCATAAGCCCCTTATCACACCCAATTCAGCTATATGACTACTCATGGATACCTAATCAACTTAGGCCTCACAGATATACGATCCCATGATATCTGATCCACAATCCAAATGACATAGAACATCACCAATTATCATGTCTCCAAGATCCTATTAACACTTAATCGATACATGATTTTGTGTAACCAAAATGAAAAAACTTTTATGACTTCAGTGAGTTAAATATCATGAAAACTTGACTCATAATCCATGAAAAGATAACCTTGAGTACCTATTATGCACACAATTCAGCTCACAACCCCCAGGCATATCCCTCTTGGACAACCGTTACTTGGGCTAGGCACCTAAACAAACCTTCCCCTCTTGAAACCAATCGTAAGTATGAAGCACCAGAACACAAGTGCTCCTTCTAAAAAATAAAATTAATCTAGTGATCTTGAACCCCATTCTAGGATACACCCTTTTTGCACCATTTTCAAAAGTCCAAAGCATCCATCTATGCCTCACACACCCAAAACCACACATAACTTGGACATCCCTTCTCAAGGGTCACCCTCGAAATTCAAATGACACTAACTCCCTACACTAGAGACAAGTAAAGAATGTCACTAGGATCATCCACATATCACCACCAGTCAAGTCTCATGTTAAGTTACAATTTCCAACCACCAAGGTCTAGGAAAACTCTCAGAAGGCTACTACTCACATGGCATCAGATACTCTCCTGTACCAATGTCTCACAACATCATCACACCAAAACAACCATCTACATGATCTCAAATATAAAAGTCATCACATTCCAACCAAATGACCACAACCAGGTCACCCATCCTCTCCAATCATCTTCACATCATACCACCCTTGGAGAACCAAGAGACATAACCAACCTCAAGAAAAAACCACCCTCTAGGGTCCAACGGTCATATACTTATACTATACTGACCACCATGGGTCACTACCCCTAATGTGTATACAGACTGAATCAACATCCTCATCATCAATCATCTCATCATAGATCCATAGAACCTACCATCATAAGGAAATACATGAAATCAAACACTATAAGGCCTATAACATATGAATCCTATGTGCATACCATGATGAATGAGATGTATCTTACCTATATAGGCTAAGAGTAAAAAATAAATCACAGGCCTCTTGATAATAGGAAAAGATCCAAAATATCATCACAAATTAAAAAACCCAAACCACATGTGCACCGCCTAAAGAAAAAGTCAAATAAAACTATAAAATCACAAATCAGAACAATAATACCAGCCCTGGTAACCTGGACTTCCTACTAGAATAGGTGTTCGTGATGCACTAGCCCGGTATCCATCATAATCTCTGACACATTCCTATATATCTACTCTACCAAATCCCAAATATTAAAACAATAGAAAAGTAAATCATTTGATACCACTTTATAATATCCCAATTTAGATGCCATTAATCTGGTGCCCTGAGAAAGTTCACCATAAGAACCCAAGCACGACTCCTCATATTCTAGAGGCTACCGACTAGAAGAGGGGGTCTAAGGTAAAACTGTGAGGTGACTATACCCCCATACCATACTGTAGAACCAGAAGTAAATAACCAAATATCATATACATCATAGAACATGGAAAGAATAAATAAACTGAAATAGAAGCATGTTGTAACAAAATGAAATACATCATAGGCTCAAACAACCATACCATAAACACAATAATTATTTTCCACCAGCATGATCACATATAAATAATAAAAAATGAAAAATAAATACATTAGTATCTACTTCAAACTCTAATCCATTCCACATACCCAATCTTTAGCACCCTTTCCATCTATTCCATCCTGAACATTAGACTCCACATGAGAAACCCAATCAATCATGAAATCATAGGACTCTTCTCTATCCGTTGTGCATCCATGATAAACCTAAAAAGTATATGTAAGGTATACATATACACTGAGGTGCATATACATGGGGTGAGAAGTAAATCTCAATAGGTCACCCCCAATGGTGAACCTATAACCCGCTGTCATAAGTTCATGCTCATGTAATATGCTTAGCCTAGCTGAAACATAACTGAAATAAATACAAAAAAAACCACTATCGATCCTTAGGTCCAAGACCTTGATCAACCATACCTACTTCGGCGAAAACTGAGATGTCTTTAAGAACATATCAATAAAAAATGCATCCCAAATAACATGCGGGCTCCAAATTCATGGTAACCGCAACTAAACCTAACGATTCTACGGACCCATCCTATGATAGTCCTATCATCCAAGAAACTAATCTAAGTCATCCCCTACCATTTCCTCATGACCAAAATTATTATCTCATACCTGGAACCTGGACACATTTTTCCCATGTACCATAAAAAAGTACTACCAAAACCTAGAGCATCAGTCCGACATCTTACCCATGTATTATAAACAATAGTTCCTGGAGCATTAGTCCAACACCTAAACCATATATCAAATCAATCATTCCTGATGCATCAATCCAACACCTAAAAAATACATCTAACATTAGTACATGGAGCATCAATCTGAAACCTAAACCATGGATGCAGATCATTAGTCCACTATCCATACCAGCTGGTATACCATCTTGACTAGATCATCGGTTTTTCACATAAACAACAAAGTATACTATCTGTGTCTAGAGCCTCAGTCTAACAACTAATCCATACAGTATACTATCCATTCCTATAGAATTAGTACAACATCTAACCACATACATGGAATTTCAAATCCACTATACCCAAAAATATCAAACAACATTCCTAGAGCCTTGGTCCATCACTCAAACCATAAACAAACTATTAGTAAAAAATGAAGCATCCCATCTAACATTCTCAATTACGTATATCCAGAACCATACCTATGGATTGTCTATCCAACTTTCTCAGCCCTCATATCCATTAATAGTAAACTGGGCTCCAAAACATGCCAACCCAAACATATCAAAATATCCCCATAGGCATAAATCAAGTCTCAACATCCATAACCAAGATAAAACATAACAGGAGCTGGCTGATCACCCATGTTTATAGAAATTTTTTTAAATTTCCTGAAGGACACAACAAGATCAGGACATCTAATGATGGTTTACCCTATCTTATCCAAGGGATCAGGTCAATCCCATTATGAGAAAAATCCTTAAGCATACCTCAGTATCCTCCAACTGATCCTCAATCAAAAACATGCCAAAAAAGGCATCCAAAAGAAACATCATGCCATGAGGGAATTCTCTAAAACTTACTATGTCATCCAATATTCACTTGATTGGGAACCAACACACTAGAGGCATAATCAATATTACCTTGGATTAAACTCAACACCACAATGTCACCCAGCCATAACCACCATACTATGGTGTCAACCCATCATGAAGGCTCCAACAACTCTGATCATCAAACATAGGATCTAAACCTCAACTACTCTAACCTTGAGCAACCGGTCTTAATAAGTAGGTATAAACCAAGATCTCATAAGTGATAATACTTGATCCCACCTTATGGGATCCATCTAAGAAACCTCAAATAGATCACCATGGCATGCTCAATCTAGGACAATCATCGACCTCATAGCCCTCACCCGAGCCTCATAGCTCATAACCTAACCCACTAGAGGATTCTAAATAAAAAACTTAAGGAAATAATTCTACTAAACTATCTTGGTAAAAAATACTATTAGGACAACCTATAAATTCTGAAAGGATTTCACCATCATGATCTACACATAAAAATGATCCTAATGGACTACTCACAAGTGCAATTATGACTTCGAGGCATAAAAGACCCAAAAAACCCTTTGTTGGAAAAAGTATATGGCATGTACTCTCAAATATGATTCTATACATATACTCATATATGGACATAGTAGACATGGGGTATGCTCGTGTACTACTACACAACCTGGGTGTATATAGGGTCTTCTTGTGTACTAATACATGACCATGTACCCCTCACATGGGGTGTCTTCCAAATTATATGACCACATGGCCATGTCCCACTACACAGCGTGTACCCATAATACATGGTGTATACTTTACAAAACTTTGTCTGCCCATGTACTTTGCCACATGACCAAATACATGGAAAAATACTACTATAAGGCATGTAATTAAAGTAAACAATATGTACTTCCAAAAATTCCATGTTCCCTAAATGGTAAGAACACATGAAGTGTGTTATTAAAACCTCATGCCATATAGTCAGGGTTTTCGAACGGGAAACCCCTAAGAACCTCCCAAAACCCCTGTTTTTCCATGATTAATCATAGATCGACCCCATGGGGTCTTTAGAAGTAATAATATGTCTCTAAAACATGAAGAAATAATATATGGGGACCAGGGAATAAAACTAAAAAACTTACCTACCTCAGGGTGAAAACACTGAAGCTTTAGGTCCAAATATAGTCCCATAAGCTACTGCACCTTGATCCGATCTCGATCTCCACCATGGATGAAGTCTGATGGCATCCCCTCCACCTTCTCATATTTTTTAGACCAACTTACCTAAGAGAGAGCCCTTCCCCCTTTCCTTTCATGCTTGGTAATCCTCAAATGGGAGGGGGGATTTAATCCATCAATCAATTAATTAAAATCCCATTTAACACCCATCCTGAGTCTCAGAACCCGAGGCTGGTTTATAATTCACCTAAGAAAAATCCACCATTATAGACTCAATTGAAGAGTCGTAATCTCAATCCAATGCTCCATTTAAAAGATCCCTCCACCCAAACATGCATGAATAATTTAATATTTAATTAATTAAATATTAAATATTCTACCAAAATAAGAATGGCTCAAAATTAAACCAAACTCATGTCCTAGGGTAAACACCCTATTCCAAGACCAACGAAGTGATCAGAAAAATATCCAAGATCATGTACTAGGTGAAAATGAAAGTGTTACCCCTCATGAGCACCTAAAAGTAAAATTTAAAATTTATGCTCAATTTCACAATCTTGAAAACTTGGGTCGTTACACAGGCACTTGCAAAAAGTACTATGATATAGAAAATTCTATGTGTTGAAGTACCCACTACCTATTATTCCACATCAAGATGCAAGGGTGTGAAGGATACTTACAGGAGGCTCATGTATAATTCATTTGATGTTTTCATAATAATTCTATCATCAATGTATAATGAGTTATGGAAACAAAATCAGGACATGGGTGATTCCATATATTATCTCATCTTTGAGAAACTTACGAGGATAAAGTGAAGAGATATATGAATGTAGTGATGATTACACTAAATATGTTTAAATTGAAATATGGATCAAAATATTTAAATACATCCCATTCTTATATATTTATCACCAACTTACTCTTGTTTCATTTAAGATTAAAAAACAAACATTATGGAGAAAATTATTCATTACCTTTTGAGTATGGTTCTCCAAGAATATATGAACCTAAAGAAAGCTTAATTTTTATTTATTATGGTGAACAAGATAAAATACAAGGAAAAAATTCCAAAAGAAAGTGTGAAAATGTCCTTTAAAGAAAATAGGTAGATCATTAAACAGAAGGATATTTTCTTCCCATGTTTTGAGATAATTATATGGATGATAAAATGAAATGAATTGAAGTAGAAGTAAGCAGAGGCTTCCACTTAGCGTATATTCATCATTTTATGTGATGTTTTTGTTATAATTATTGGGTATTAAATACAATATTACTATCAAATATGTGTATTTAAATACAATAACCAAGTTAAAAAAGAAACATTACAAGGTGAATTATCCAAGTGGCTGAGAAAGGTTGATTCTTAAGTTAGTAGTGAGAAGTTCACAACTTTTAATTACCTAGTTTAATGGTTCTAGTTATATTTTTATTAAGTATTACAAAAAAATTTATCTCACATGTCCATTGAACACAAGTATACATTATTCCATGTTGGAATAAATTATATTTGTGTTGTATAATACTCAACTAATAGTTCATTAATGACTAAATAATTGTAAATAATTGATGAATATAAAATTTAAGACTCAAATATACCCAATTGTGGTAAGATAATTATTTTTCTATTAACTCTATGTAGTAGTCAAGGATGTACTCAATGTGGTTTTTAGAATCTTTGGAGTTAAATATCTTAGGTATTATTGATACATTTACTTGTTTACATTTGACAAAGAAACCTTTAGAAATCAAGGCAGGACATACAAATTTCATAATTTGTTCAGCTAGAGAGCATGAACCATCCCAAGGTTAATCTAGAGGTAAATTCATATACTTTTTAAGATTAATTTAAGAATTTTAAGGAATATAAAAGTGAAGTATGGAATATATATGGGTATAAGATATGAGTTTCTTTAGGACCATGTTCCAAAGAATATATTGGCCAATCATTCATTGATCATAAAATATAGAGTGGATTTATTACCAAATACACATTTATTTATACACATCAAAGCTACGATGTTAGCAAGGAGGATTGATGATGAGTATTACATGAAAATATTGATCATTAAAATGCAGAATGGAGTAATTCCTAAATGCACATTTCTTTATACACATCTGAGTTATGATGTAAGTAAAAGGAGAATCATTGTTGAGACTCATATGCATTATATAAAATTCAATTATTTTTCAAGGAATGTTATAAAAATAGAATCATTGTCCCATAACCATATAAGATCTATAATGAAAAATGGACATCATATGATTTATAGTATGATATAAATACATCATGTCATAATAAAATGTGATTAGATAATTTTTTTTGTTAAGGATATAATGCATCAATAAAAACACGAAGCGCGTCTCTATTAGTATCCTAAAATTCATATAAGATATTATATAAATACTTATGATAAAAAAGTTATAGTTAAGTGATAGAATATATTTTTATAAAAGGGTGTACATAACTATTTGAGATATTGGGAGAAAAAATTTACTTGGATTTAGTCAACGATAGAGATGATAAATAGTTGACATTAGAACAAGTTCCACAAGATCTTTTGGAAAAGGAATGTTCTAGAGAGACATACTACATAGGAAGGATAAAATCATAGTGGTGGTTTTATATTCACTGAGGTGGGTGATAATTTATTCATTTAGAATAATTATCCTACAAGTAAGTAGTAAATGAAAGAAAACTAAGATTGAAGAGATAAATTAAAACTTAATAATGGATTCCATGTATCAAAGTACAAGTTCTTAGTATTTTGAATGTTTCAAATCTTGATATTATGGTGGGTATTCAAGAGTGACTATACATGGGTGGTATAATCATGGTACCAATAAGTGTTGATTGGTTATAATAAGAATTCATGCCTAAATATACTAGAATTCTACATGTCATAGCTAATTTATATGATCATTTTATTTAGCATTAGATGTCAATAACACCTTTCTTGGAAAGTGTCTACACAATACAACCAGAAAGATTTGATGACACCATAGAATGACAATAAGGAGTGTAAGCTACTAAAATTCAATTTTAGATTTAATTAAGCAACAAGATCATAAAATATTCATTTGGATTGAAATTTTCCATGTGTCTAAAAGAGGTTAGTGGGAGAGAAACTGTTTTCCAAGTAAAATATTCTAATAATATATATAAAATAAATATTTATTATTTTAGTCAGTTAAGACTAAAATGAAAGTAACTCTCCATAGATTGAATGAAAGAAACAACCTATGTTCTATGGAATGAGATCTACTAAGGTATATCTAATGGTTTTATTAGACCATGTCAAAGTATATATAATAAAAAGTCATTGAAAAATACAATTTGGAATAATTTGAGAGAGAATTGTTACCAATGTCATGTGAAATAAATCTCTCCAAGAAGTAATGTATGAGACATATGAAGAAATTAATGTGGTGAGAAAAACACCATAAGCACCAAAAATGGATCTATCACCTATGTCATTCTATGTACTAAAAATCATATCACCAATATATACTTTATGGTAGGTTAATATTAGTAAAATATAGGATAATTTCATGGGAAGAAGTCAGAACTATTCAATTTCACTAGAGAGAGTATAAGGGATTTGTTCCTAGTACTTGGAGAGGAATGGAAACTAATTATAAGGGAATACAAAATAGTCTTATTTTTGGATCAATATGATCTAATATCATAGTTAAGCTAAGCTAATGAGCAATATAATATCATTCAATCTAGTAGTAACCATATCTATAAATTCTGAGTGGGTTGTAGATTCTGATGCAGCTAAAGAAGAAATCTATAATACACAATGATTTTTTAAATTTCTTGGAATCCCACATAGTAAGTAAGGTATTATAATAATATACATTATGATAAGATTATTATAATGGTACTAGCCAAGATGTCAGGATTAAAAATAGACAAAAAAATACTTGGGAATATCTTCTCTTGAGAAACCTTACTCAAGTAGGTGAAGTTTCAGATAACAGAATAGCCATGCAATAGAGATGTGGAAGGCCCAATGACTAAATCCATAACTCAGTAGAAGCATGATCTTATCATGAAAGAACTAATAAGTTTTGTTAGCAATTTGGCTCTATTTTAAGTTGGTTATCTAGACCCAAATCATGTATGTACTTTGATTATTATCACATGTATACAGTTTGATATATATATACACGTGTTTACCATAACATAATGGCATTGATAATTATGTATCCACTATATTTATGGTAATTTACTTAGATTACATATCAAATCAAAAGGTTATAGTAGGTCCCAAGCTATAATGGTAACCTAGAGATACCATGATAGTAATCTTGAACATATGTCATATGGTCTAGATACATCATATTGACTGGAGATAGATGATGTTTGAACATCAGGTGTTGGGTGATTAGAAGCATTAAGACTTATTATTGTTAAGTTCACACTTAGTGATCTTGAGTAGATGAGGTCATATGGACTGACCTGTCAATAGGAACACCACATGTTTTAGGTGTTAATGGTAGTTGATATCTTTGAACACGTGTAATGGTATACTAACTTAAGATTATTATCAGTATATACTATTGGATTATGTAATTTGATGAAAGAAGAAAACTATGACATTGATACTATATTGTGTTATCTTATGTTGGTTTCACCATTGGTAGTATGACATTGATTGAATAATCAGGATATAATTTTTTGATTCTAAAAGGAAGTGATATCTTGTGCCTAGTTTATCAGGATGGTAGTACCTTTAATAAATTCATGGCCATGATAGAAGAAGGAAAATTCATCTAGTTAGGTAAAAAATAATAAAACAAGAATAGATGATGACACAAATTGTGCATCCTGGTTTATGAGATATCCTACGACAAAGATATTATATTACACGACATGTGTTTGCAGGAAAGGTTAATGTTTCTATGACTTTTCCTTATCTCCTTAAAGGCCTTGATGAGTTGCTAGACTCTACTCTTGGTATGTGAATAGTATTCACTAATATCAAGATATGGTCACGGAGGATCACACACTTATCATATTAAAAAGTCATCCCTATTCTAATGAATAGAAGTTTAGGATATTGTGGGCCCCACCACCGGAGTCGGAGTATGTTTGATAATAAACTATTACCAAAGAATAAATTAATTAATTATTATTTGAGTATAAAATAATTGGAGTTGAATTTATTTATTAAAATTATTCCTAATATATTAAGTGAATATAAGGAAAAATATTATAAAAATGAATAGTATTTTAATATCCATGGTGCACTTAATATTAATGGGAATTATGAGTTGAGTTAAAGAATTGATTTTATCACGTAATATATTTATTATATATTACAAGTAGGTGATAAAATATAAATGATGTTTATGACATAGTTAATTGGTCATAATGTGTTATTTATGGCTTATTTAGTGGGAATTCTTTATAAGAGGTATGGGAAACCCTTTTCAGGCATTTAATTACCACTATATAAGTAAAAGGGATATCTTTTTCAAGTGTCTATTAATTCAATATAATTTGAGATATATTCTCTCATCCTTCCCACATCCTAAAGAGAGAAATTCCTATTCCAAGTTTTGATCCAATATCTCCTTCACTAATCGAAGGAACGAGATCATGGTTATTGTTATGATGTTGTAGTCTTCATCAAAACTCTACAACGACACCTGGATTCTAATGATAGACGTTCCCTCAGAATCTTGAAGTGTGTGTGGATGATTTAGAGGGATTCTACCTTAGATAATTTGATCAATGATTGCTGGTGATGAGATATTGATGAACACACAATCAATCCAAATAATGAAATCGCTTATTTATATTTTTGTGCTTAAATAAATTCATGTGATATACTTGATCCTTTACTGGGGGTTGGATTATTAGATATAATGTAGTTACATTGATATGGTGATGAAAATTTTAAATCCCCAGCCCACCTACTTTCACTGCACACCCCGATACCACCAATTGGTATCAGAGTGATCATATGATTTTTTAATCCAAAAAAATAATTTTCCTTAAATTTAAGTAGAGGGGTTCATTTTTTTACCAATGGAAAAAACCATGCATTGATCTGATTTTGAACAGTAAAGTTATGACCATTAAAAATTTTAATATGGATAAAAATGTGAGTATAAAATTGAAGAACACATTTACATATATAAGTGTGTGTGTTAAAATTTTTCAATCATTTTTTATAGAGACTCATCTATTTTTCTATATACTTTTTGACCAAAATCTGGTGTCCAGAATAGTTCCATCTGGTTGGTCAATTATACAGGTAAACATTTTTCCAGCCTATACAACAAGGTTTTTTGAAAAAAATGGTATAAGGACAAATAGAAAGGGGAAAGAGTCCACCTTGAAGAAAAAAGGGAGGTAGATTTTAAGGCGGATGTCTATTGGTTGATAAAATAAAAATAAGAAAAATAGGCTATTGAAATCCATTAAAAAAACTATTTTTAATAAAAAAATATGGAGTAGCTTCCATTGGAATCCCGTTGTGCTGGCTCATCAGGCATCCCCATGCTGGCATCACCTTTTCACCTAACCAACCCTTCCATCATTACTGCCCTCCTCCCTAGTGCCACTAGCTAGCTGGACAATTACAACCTCCTCCTCCCCAACTGTATAATTCCCCTTCTGTTCTACTCCTAGCCACTTGCATCCACCGCCATTGTGACTTCCCCCCGCCGCACTGCTACCATTGTCCGCACCCCATGCTTCCCTCCCACCACTATGTGCAATATCTTCTAGAGGCCTCCCCTTACAGTTCCCACCCTCATCGAGCTACCTCGACCTACTCCCATTGTCGTTGTCGCACACGACAACCACTCTAGTGGCCTCCTCCCCGATTGACCCCCCTCCCCTCAGCTCCCGTGCTGCGCGACCTCCCATGGATCGACTGACCTATGACCAAACTAGGTCATCCATACCTAGTACATGGTGGGATAGGTTCTTCCCAACCTAGAATAGGTCTGCGTGAGTTCTGCCTGACCCGAAGTGAGTCTGGGAAAGTTCTAGGGTTTAGGGATCCAAAATATAAATTTAAATTTTGGAATTAAAAAATGTAATAAATTGAATATTTTTAAATTAATTTAATTTCTAGTTTAAAAATAAATTAAATGTAGGAACAAATGAAATAAAATTATTTAAATTTAAATAATTTTTTAATTAATTTAATTCCACTAGACTTGAATTTATCACATTTTTATTTTTTATTGCACATTTATTTTATCTGCTGACTAGTTTTGATCATTAGCCAACCATTGTTTGTTTGGGTTTTATTTATTTAATTAATTATTACAACTATGTACGATGAATGTAATAATTAAATTTTTTATAGTCTTCTCATCATATTTCTTCATTTAATGTGTATAAAGGTCTGCACATCCATCAATATAATTCTATATGTATTTTATTCTTATCAAATACTTCTCACTTGCGTGTGAGCATTCATGTACTTTGAAGATGATGCTATATGACATTGACCATGCCAGGATGAAGCAGTATCCCAGGCGAGATGTGGAAACATTGGACCGAGGTGCGATTTTCAATTAAAATCAATACTTGAATCAGATATTATACCCTTAAGGTCAAGGTTGGTCCATTAAATATAACTAGATACAACAATACCAAATACTAAATACGAGTTAGGTATTTTATTTTATTTAATTTATGAATTGTTTTATATTTTTATTAATATGAATTCTTGTGAGAACACATTAAATAATAATAAAAACAATGCATAGATTAAAATAGTTAAAGATGTAATGAATGTTTTCTATTTATTGTATGTTCAGTTGTGAGTGTGGAAACATAGTAAAAACATATAAAATAGAAAATTAATTCATTCATTAAGTTATATTAAAACCCTTAAATTAATATTAAGTCATAATGACTTCTATCACTTAAATTTGATAAAAACTGGGTGTTCGAGGAGCTCATCATCCCTATTTTAAGGTACCTCCTACAACTAGAGAGTTCTTATAAGAGCGATGGGTCAACTTAACTAAATATGGTAGCAAAAAAATATCCATATCTATCTTTATTCCAATTTATAAGCAAAGAGTTTAGGGAATAAAGGTTATGATTTTGAGAAGTTGGGACTTCAGTCATCAGTTAAACGAACCACATGTCAATACGGTTGGCTAGTATAGTTCCTACCTTGAAAATATAAAAGTAGTGGTGTATCCATGGCTTGGACTATGAGGAGAGGTTTTAAGGATCCTTTCCACCAGAATAATGAAGTGATAAAGTACTCCGAATCTAGTTGTTAGGACCAATAGGGGCCTATATACCCTGAGGGGGGGGGGGGTGAATTTGGGTATGGATATTATTTTCAAAATTCTTCCTGCCCCACTAGATCTTGACCTCTTTATTACAAGGGTCACTTTGTTTGAACTTGTGTGTTTATTATGACAACTTATTTTCTTATTTATCTGATGATGATGCTTTAGATGAAATTTAGGAAAGAAAGCAGGCAGACACAAAGATTTTTACTTGGTTCACCCTCACTGGGCTACGTCCAAGGAGCATACAACGACAATGTGCCGCTGTACCAAATCCACTAAAGCTCACTGCCAATAATGTTCAGGCTAGATCACTTCTATGTCCAGGCTCACTAAATTTACAATGTTTAGGGCCAGCTCACTGCTTTCCCAAGGGTCACTCCCTATTTCTCTCTCACTGGCTCACTGTCGGTAGAAAAGATTACCTTCTTCCTCTTCCTTTGCTCACTGCACTTGGAAGGGATCCACTCACAGTTTGTAGACCTGTAGGTCTCTTCATTATCACTAATGAATGCATCCTCCACTATATATAGATGATCTATTTAATTCCAAAGTTTATCCACTGATGAATACCCCTTTTCCTTTGAACACTAGGAAATTCCTTTGGAAAAACCTTCGCAAACTACCCTACTTCACGAGGCTCCCAATTTCGCGAATCTCAAACAAGCCTTCGCAAAGCTCCTACCTTTTCGCGAAGCACTCTCGCGAAGCACTATTGTGAAGCTCAAGTTGTCACCGAGCGACTTCCCTAGCGAATCTCACTAAGCCAACGTGGATCTCATAACTTTCACAGAGCTAGATTAGCCACCGTGAAGCTCTTCTTTCGCGAAGCACACTACCTTCACGAACTACCTTCGCGAACCAAGATAAAAATATTTTCTCTAAAAACTCTCTCTTTCTCTCTTATTCTCTTGAAGGGGTCGAGGCCTATTTATAGGTGATTCCACCGACCCTGCAACTTTCCGCGCGAAGTCAACACCACGTCATATCAAATCACGAAGCTCTGAAGTTCCCGCCAAAATTCTCTCAAAATCACGAAGCACTACATAAATTTTCCGATCATAGAGCTTGACATAATTTCAGAGAATCACCATCAATCCCTTAATTACTTCACCGCAAAGCTCCCTCTCAAAGCCCTTCACCGCCGCGATGTGCTTCAACTCTGCTGTTTGCAAATCTTGACGTAATCACGAAGAATCACCGCCATCATTTTTCTGGTCTTCGTAAAATTCAATCCATGAAGCCTATCTTTGTGAAATTCATGACTTTGCCATATTTTGATGAGATCTTCAAGGATATCCACTTTTCGCGATGCTCACCAAACTCCAAATTTTGGACCCCAAAAATTTGGCAAACACTGGAAAACAGCGCCACCTTGTACTGATCTTTTGTACTGCCTCCAGATTGTCTGTTCCTTTTTCATCGCTCTTTGTCAACATAGATTGTCAAAAACTTCTCTGGAACTCGACAATTCACCATTGAAACCTTGTTTTTCAATAAACACAATCAACCCAAAAATGGTGAAATATTACCTTGAGGGATTTTTTACCAACAATATCCCCCTTTGGGTTTGTTGAAAACTCTTCTCAGAATGATTTTCTACACTTTGATATCTCACCGAGTCTCCTTCCATCATCTACCACCATTCACCTCTTGCAATTCATATAGCGTTCAAGGATTTATTTAACATGTACTCTAAGCCCACATGAGCAATGCTCAATGTGAGAAACAAGAGTAGTATTATAAGTTCATCAATGAATCACTTCATGTTAGACACCAATTATCGATTCCAAACTGATACCAAATTCTAATTGATACCAATTTTCAAACCACACTGATACCAATTGGTGATAGCTAGAAACCTTCTCACACCATTCCAACATCACTGTTCATCTTTTATCACGATCCTCAATTGTTGTGATATCTATTCTTTGATCGATCACTTCTAGCATCATCAGATTTAAAAACTCCCCCCTATCTCATTGCTCTCCCCCTATCTCGCTGATCCACCTGTCAGCTTCTCCCCGTGTCTTTTATAAAGACATTTTATCCCTTTACTAACCACAATTTCTCCCCCTTGAGGAGTCACTATTTCTCCCCCTTTGTCAACGAACCCAAAGGGAACTCCTCTGCAGTTTGAGGCATTGGTAAGAAAACACATTAGCACAGTAGAGAAAAACACACCATACCTTGGGGAGAGGGGGTACCAAATCCACACTTTTTCAGGTGCAGGAAGTCAACTGGACTCCCAAAGCCAGTCGATGCCTCTCAAAATATTCCTTGGGTAAGGCCTTTGTCATAATGTCTGCAACCTGTAGTTCTATAGGCACATACTCCAACTTCACGATTCCCTGCTCAACTTTCTCTTTGATAAAATGATACTTTATCTCAATGTGATTTGTCCTTGAGTGATGGACTGGATTTTTGCTGAGATTTATAGCACTTGAGTTATCGTACTGAATTCCGATCAGAGACTTCACTTCAACTCCCATCTGATCAAGCTGCTGCTTCATCCACAATAATTGTGTGCATGCTTGAGTGACCGCAATATACTCAGCTTCTGCGGTGCTTAATGAGATGCAATCTTGATTCTTTCTTATCCAAGAAATACATAGTCCACCAAGATAGAATGCACCTCCTGATGTTGATTTCCTGTTATCCGCTGAACCGGCCCAATCTGCATCAGTATATCCCAATAACTCTGTCTGAGATTTTTCATTATACATCAAGCCGAAATCCACAGTTCCCTTAATATACCGAAGTATTCTCTTTACTGAAAGCATGTAGAATTCCTTGGGATTACTCTAATATCTCGATTCTTGGCATATGGCGAATACAATGTCAGGTCTTGCTGCTTTCAAGTTATAGAAAACTACCAATAACATGCCTGTATTCCATTATATTAACTACCTCTCCATTATCATATTTTGATAATTTCATCTGGGTAGCAACCAGAGTCTTCATCTCCTTGGAATTTTCCATTACAAATCTTCTCAGAACTTTCTTGGCATATTTGGATTGAGAAATAAATGTTTCATACCTTCCTTTTGTAACCTGTAAACCAAGGAAAAACGTCAGCTCACCAATCATATACATTTCGAACTCATGTTTCATGAATTCAGAAAAATATCTGCACTGTGCTTCATCTGATCCTCCAAATATTATGTCATCGACATAAACCGGCCCCATCATACTTTTATTACTATTGTTGTTGAAATAGAGATTGTAATCAAATCCACCACGCTGAAAACCAAACTTCTTTATATACTGACTAAGCCTTGAGTACCATGATCTTGGTGCTTGTTTCAGCCCATATAATGATATCTTCAGCCTAAAAACCTTATTCTCATCCTCATGAATAAGAAAACCATATGGCTAATCGATATGCACTTCTTTCTCCAGAATCCCATTCAAGAATGCAGATTTGATGTCCATTTGGAATACCATGAAATTCCATCATACTACAATGGCTAAGAATAATCTGATCATCTTCAGCGTTGAAACTGGTGCAAATGTCTCATAGACATCAATTCCCTCTATCTGGGAGTCTACATCTGAATTATCATTTTCCACTTCTACTCCCCATGAGTATCTTTCCACTTCCTTACTTTTAACAAAAAACATTTCACTGTGTCATTTTTCAATGACATTATTTCTTTCAAATAATTTTCTTAGATTTTGGTTGAAGCACCTTTGATCTTCTCTCGCATCTTCTTGGTATCCTGAAAGTATTCAACTGATACCATATTATTAGAAAAAAATATATAATCATGAAATTCATGGTTATTGCTGCTTCTCCTGCAATATTTCTTCCTTCGATAGAAAACACCTAAGCTAAGTCATCCAATTATTGATTTCATGGCTCTTTCATCTGATTTTGTTATTGAATGCTCTCCTAATGTTACGCAATAATTCCCAGGGTTAAGCCCACCTTTTAGACCCATAAACATTCTTCTTCTCCTGCATCATCTATTCTCATCTTCCACTTGGAATTGATCCATTAACAAAATCTCTAAGCCTACTGATTTGGAACTCAGTGTAGGAAACAAGAGACAAAGTCAATAACACAATCACTTCCTATTGTGCTCTATTGCTACCTTTCTCATTAAAATTTGGTGCTTGATTTGAAACAATCAAAACTCTGAAGCATATCACTTCTCCACTTTTCATCTTTAGATTCAACTTCCCCTTGGATCATATCTCCTTAAAACCTGAAACAATTGAATCATCAGTTAATATCATTTATATACATAGGGAGAGGGGTGCTTCTGGAATCCTCAAGAAGAGGATTTTGGTTGATCCTGATGGGTCAACCCTTTGATTATTTATTTTAGTGAATCAGACTCCATCTTCACTTCTTCTAGTTGCCTAGCCAAATTCAACTATTCTATCCATATGACTAGGCATTCTTTATCCACATTCTGAGACTTTTTCAGATATGTAGATTTGGCAGGCTTGGACTTCCACACACTTTGAGGTTTAAACCCACTGGTAGACATTTCCTTCTTTGATGTTCCACCAATATGCCACTTCCCCTAATTCCTTCTCTGAGTATGAATCTCTCTGCTTTTCATCTTCCTTTGTTTCTTCCACCATTGAAGGGATTTTCCTTTTTCCTCTAGTTGTCTCTATGGCACATGACATGTGAATTTTTCAACGCATTCTTTGTTTATCTGTCTTTTATCAGATATATGATTCACCACACTGTTTTTCACTGGTGGTGAGTCTTCCACTGAATGTGCATTCTTTTTACTCACAGCTAGAGTAGATCCCTCTTTAATCTTCCAGGTTTGTTCACATTCTCTCCATGAGAGCTGTTCACTTTGTCTTCCAGTGCATAATTTCTTATCATGCACACCTGGAGTTGAGAATCTCCTTTTTAGTTCCTTTTACTTTCTTGCATTCTTCTTGCTACAATTTCTTTCCAAATGTCCATGATTAGAACATATGAAACATCTTACATTAAAGGCATACATCATTTTTCATCTCTCAGCTGAGATGTTGATGTAGCTTGAGTTCTTCCTCGAACATTGAGCTCCTGATATTCCGGACACATATTCATGGTGTGTCCCATTATTCCATAGTAATAACATCTAATGAATGCTTTCCTATGAGATACTCCTCTCTCTAATTTCTCATGATGCTTCTTCTTATTCTCAGATTTAGTAATGTTTCTGTTTTCACAGCCTGAAATGTATTCCAGAGCCTCTGAAAAAAGCTTGATGTGTGTCCATGAACCCCGCATAAATAGCACATGTCATCACTACTTCTTGTAACTATCCTCTTAGGCCAATCTCCAACACCTACAAGATTTTCTCCACATCTGGAACTGTTCACAACTCTCTTTTTATCATGCATGGGAGGTGATTCATCAAATCCAATACCAGTTTTTTCCAAACTGTATGGTCTTTGAGCTGAGAAAATTTGTTCTTGCCACTTTTCAGAAATAGAAAATTTTCTTTTCATTTCATTATCACCTACTGAAGGATAATAAAATAGTAAGTGTAAGACATCCTTCATTTTAGTCTTTACTCTATCATTGGATTTCTCCACTTCCTTCCTCACTGATTCTAGCTCTTCTTCCAACTTTTTAATCTTCATATCCCTTGATTCAAGTTGGGAATTGAGTTCTCTTCTGAGATTCTTTCCACAACTCATATCATATTCCAGTTCTCGTGTGAGCTTTTCTACCATATCACTTTGCTCCTTTACTTTAAATTTTTCCTGAGAAATAGATTCAGAGATAGATGCATTCTCTTATTGTAGCCTTTGATTCTTTTGAACATTTTCAAACAACTGTGTAGCTAGATCATCATTTCTGGATTTTAGATTATGAACTTCATCTGACTTTTGATTCTCTTCATAATCATCAGCCTTTTGTTTTCCATTCATTCTAGCCATCTTTTTCATTTCTTCACCTTGAGAATCATTCTTCCCCCTTAGGTCAGTAGCCACATCAATAAGCCTTTTATTTAAGCCTCTTATCTTGTTGACCTCAATTTCCAATACTTGGATCCAGATATATTTATATTTAACTTCTTCATCCAAGTTCGGATCCAATTTCTTTGTGATGTTGACAATATCTACTAGTGGCCTTCTTCTTAAAACTCCATCATCATCAGTTGTTTCGGCATCACTTTTATGTTAAAGTACTTCACTCATTTCTACATCATGATTGATTCAATCAATATTTTCCCTATTAGATTCATCCAGGCCTTCCTTCAGTAAGCTGTTTGATTCTTTTAGTTGAATCGCACTTTTTACATACACACTTCCACATTGAGGAATATCACATGACTTATGATTCTTCTTTGATGTTTTTCCCTTTTCCATGTCACACCAAGATACGAGAAGACTAATTTAATCACACAAATAAACTAAACCTAGTCATAGAAAACAAATCTAATAAAATCAACCCATCGCTCTGATACCAATTGTTAGGACCAATCGGGGCCTTTATACCCTGATAGGGGGGGGGGGGGGTGAATCAGGGTACGTATATTCTTTTCAAAATTCTTCCTTCCCCACTAGATCTTGACCTCTTTATTACAAGGGTTACTTTGTTTTCACTTGTGTGTTTATTATGACCACTTCTTTTCTTCTTTATTGGATGATGATGCTTTAGAAGCATTGTAGGGAAGCAAGCAGGCAGACACAAAGATTTTTACTTAGTTCACCCTCACTAGGCTACGTCCAAGGAGCATACAACGACGATGTGCCGCTGTACCAAATCCACTAAATCTCACTACCAATAATGTTTGGGATAGATCACTTCTATTCCCCGGCTCACTACCTTTACAATGTTTAGGGTCATCTCACTACTTTTCCAAGGGTCACTCCCTATTTCTCTCTCACTGGCTCACTGTCGGTAGAAAGGATTACCTTCTTCCTCTTCCTTTGCTCACTGCACTTGGAAGAGATCCACTCACAGTTTATAGACCTATAGGTCTCTTCATTATCACTAATGAATGAATCCTCCACTATATGTAGATTCTCTATTGAATTACAAAGTTCATCCATTGATGAATACCCCTTTTCCTCTGAACACTAGGCAATTCCTTTAGAAAAACCTTCGCAAAGCACCCTACTTCATGAGACTCCCAATTTCGCGAAGCTCAAACAAGACTTTGCGAAGCTTCTACCTTTTTGCAAAGCACTCTCGTGAAGCACTCTCGCGAAGCACTCTTGCGAAGCACTCTCGTGAAGCTCAATTCATCGCAGAGTGACTTCCCTCACGAAACTCACTGAGCAAATGCAGAGCTCGTAACTTTTGCGGAGCTAGATTAGCCGCTGCGAAGCTCTTCTTTTGTGAAGCACACTTCCTTCACAAACTACCTTCGCGAACCGAGAGAAAAAAATTTTCTATGAAAACTCTCTCTTTCTCTCTGCTTCTCTTGAAGGGGCCGAAGCCTATTTATATTCGATTCCACCGACCCTCCAAATTTTTGCACGAAGTCAATGCCACGTCATCTCAAATCTCAAAGCTCTGAATATCCCACCGAAATTCTCTCAAAATCGTGAAGCACCAAGACAATTTTCTGATCGTGGAGCTTGACGTAATCACAGAGCATCACCATCAATCCCTTCATGCCTTCACCATGAAGCTCCCTCGCAAATCCATTCACCGCCGTGATGCGTTTCAACTCTGCCGTTCGTGAAGCTTGACGTAATCGTGGAGAATCATCTCCATCATTTTTCTGGTCATCGCGAAATCCAATCCATGAATCCTATATTCGCGAAATTCATGCCTTTTCCATATTTTGATGAGAACTTCAAGGATATCCACTTTTGACAATTCTCACCAAACTCCAAATTTTGGACCCCAAAAATTTGGGAAACACTAGAAAATGGCGCCACCTTGTACTACTCTTTTGTGCCGCCTCCAGATCGTCTGTTCCTTTGTCATCTCTCTTTGTCAATATGGATTGTCAACAACTTCTCTAGAACACGACAATTCACCATTGAAACGTGCTTTGTCAACTAACACAATCAACCCAAAAATGGTGCAATATTACCTTGAGGGATTTTTTCCCAACACTAGTAGCGAGGGATATTAGGGTTTGATAAAACAGTGAGAGAAATTTAAAGATTTAATTAATCGGTAATGTCTAAAAGGTAATCAAGATAAAATTCTAAATGATAAATTTATTTATTATAGACAAAATAAAAATGAACACTACTGATACATTATCACTGTGATCAATTCTAGATAAATAAAATATCCTGACCAACTATGACTTTCAAGAGTGGTACAAACACCTATACATAGTACTATGCCAAGAAAAGAAGCTTTATGTGTTGGATTCCTAACCTCCTACTGAGCCCCCTTAGGGAGAAATAAAGTCAGATAAAGATAGATATATGAATCATGTAGATGATGTACTAGATATACAATGCATCATATTATCATATATACCTAGTCAATTGTATAAAATACACAAGGATGAAGATTAATATAAGATGCTAACCCATCTCCAAGAGTTATATTAGGAGAGAGTAAGGAAAGAATGATATGAGATATCAAGTGAATTTTATAAGTGCAAGCTACCTGAAGGGAATCAATTAAGTCTGAATATACTCAATATGATTGGGTACATCAAGATACTTGAATCCATTGGGTTCAAATTGAACCAAAAACTAGCGACTGGTCTCATTATTTCCTCTTTACTACTAGGCTTTTTAAATTTTATTATTAACTATAACAGAAATCACATTAAAAATTCACTCCCAAAACTTTTAGCTTTAATTCTCCAAGATGATAAGGATATGAAGACTATTAATTATTTAGTCCTTATGGTGAACAAGAGGAGAAATGTCAAGGTTAAGGAATCTAAGGCTAAGCCTAATCTGAAGAAACCTATGCACTATCCTTCCAAAAAAAAGATATAAAGGGAGGGAAATGAGTAAGAGGATTTATTCTTTTCATATGGAAAGAAAGGCCAATGGAATAATAATTTCAAGGCTGAAAAAAATAAGTAAGGTGACACTTTTACCTCAAGTATTTTTTTCATTGAATTTAATCTATATTTGATGGGTATTGGATACAACATGTGGATCACACATTTTTATTAATATATAGGAAGCAAATAGATTCTAGAATATTAAGAAGGGTGAGGTGGATCTTTGACCTAGAAATGGTGCAAGACTAATAGCATTGGTAGTGGGATATTATCATATGAATTTTCATAGTGGTTTGATTATTCTATTAAATATTTTTTATTATATTTTTTAGTTACTAGAAACATAATCTTACTGTTGACTTTAGAAACCATGATATTTTATTTCAAGTTTAGAAATACATGTTGAATTTTTTATAAAGATAACATATGTTATGGTATGACACATATTAATAATGGATTGTATATACTTGAAATCAAAAACCATATAATGAAAATCAATGATAAAAATAATGAAAATGACTCATATAAAACCTACCTATGGAACTTTAGGTTTGGTCATGTAAATGAGAAATGTTTAAAAAAATTACATCAAGCAGGGTTTTTAGAACCATCTGAGTTAAAACCCTGGATGTATGTGATGCTTGTTTACAAGGAGAAATGACCAAAGCACCCTTCAATCGGAAAGGAGTAAGAGCCACTGAATTACTATAATTGATTCATACCAATGTATGTGGTCCATTTATAGTATAAGAAAAGGGGGGTTTTTATACTTTATTACTTTTACCGATGAATATAGCAGGTATAGTTATATCTACTTAATGAGGTATAATTTAGATTTCTTTTAGATGTTTAAGGAATACCATCATGAAGTATAAAACTAGCTTGGTAATAAGATTAAGGCACTCCAATTAGACCTAGGTAGAGAGTATCTTAATAAATATTTCATTGATCACTTAGAGGAGTGTGATATAGTATCCCAAATCACTCATCCTTATACAACTCAGTGGAATAGTGTTAATGAAAGGAGGAATTGAACCATGTTAGACATGGACGGATCAATGATGAGTCATACAACTATTCCATGATCCTTTTGGGTATACACATTGCTGACAATGACATATACCCTTAACCAAGTACAAAATAAATTAATAAATGGGATTCCATATGAGTTTTTCTATAGAAAGAAACCCAATCTAACACACATACATGAATGGGTGTGAGAGGATTTTTTCAAGACTACACCTAGTAATAAATTAGCATCCCAAAGCATGAAGTGCATCTTTATAGGATATCCTAAAGAAACTAAAGAACATTTCCTATATAAACCTTCAGATATAAAAGTGATTGTGGCATGGAATTCCATATTTATATAAAGGGAACACATTTCCAATGAAAATAATGGGAGCATGATAAAATTTGATGAAGTATATGCTCCAGATACACAAGAGTTGGTACAATAACCATTTCCACAAGATATAGTGGGATATGAAGATGTTACTGAGACATAAGTACTACATAGGTCAACTCTAGAGGTTATATAACTAGAGAAATATGGTTTTCTTATTACTGAGTTAGGTGACACAATACTCTTAAAAAATGATGAACCTCTAATCTATAAGGAAGAAATAGAAGGAAAGGATACTGTTAAATGGAAATAATCCATGCAATATGAAATAGATTCCATGTATCAAAATCAAGTTTGAATTTTGGTAGACCCTCCAGCTGATGTAAAACCCAATGGGTGTAAATGGGTATTCAAGAAAAATTTGGACATGGATGGTAAAGTAAATACCTATAAATCACAAATGGTAGATAAGGGTTTCAAAAAATGTTAAGGAATAAACTATAAAGAAACCTTCTTAACATTAGTGATTCTAAAATCCATAAAAATATTACCTGCAATAACAAACTTCCATGATTATGAGATTTGGAAAATGGATTTCAAACTATATTTCTAAATAGGAAGTTGGTTAAAGATGTCTATATGACTCAACCTGGATGGTTTATTAAGTCAAAGAGTTCCAATAAAGTATGAAATCTATATAGATACATTTTTGGGTTGAATCAGGCATCACAATCATGGAATTCTCATTTTAATGAGGCCATAAGATAATTTAGTTTCATTAAGAATGAGATAGAACCTTGTGTCTATAAGAAGGTTAGTGAGAATACCATCTTTTTTACTTGTATTATATAATGATGAAATATTAATTATGGGAAAAGAAGTGAAAGTCTTATAATTAGTTAAAACTTTTTTTAAATGAATTCTTCCCCATGAAAGAATTAAGTTAAGTAGCCTATATTATAGGGATCAAGATCCATCAAGATAGATCATAGAGGCTTCTTGGGATAATTTAAAGTACATATATTGATAAGGTACTCAAAATATATAATATAGAACAATCCAAGAGAGGGTTGTTATCAATGTCAAATGGTATCAATATCTCTAAGAATATGTGTCCACAAACATAGGAGAAGATTGAAATAATGAGTAGAATCCCTCATGAATCTGTATTGGGATCTATCATGAATTCCATGATATGTACAAGGTTTAATGTTGCCTTTTCTTTAAGAATGGTGGGAAGATATCAAGATAGTCTAGGGGAGATGCATTGGGAAACTATAAAAACTATCCATAAATACTTTAGATATACAAAGGATATGTTTATGGTTTATTGAGGATGTGAGGAACTAGTAGTAATGGGATACATTGATGCCAATTTTTAGAAAAATCATAATGATATAAAATCAGAGTCAAGCTATATATTTTTCCTGAATAGCGGTGCAATGAGCGGGATAAACTCAATGAAACCCATGGTCTCTGACTCTATAGCAACATCCGAGTATAGAGCAGCTTTTGATGCAGATAAGGAGGAAGTTTGGATATGCATATTTGTCTCATATATTGGTGTTGCGCCTAATTTTTTTGACCCTATTCAATTTTATTGTGATAATACTATAGAAGTGGTTCTTTCCAAAGAGCCCAGGTCACATCATAGGAAAAAGCATATACTTCAAAAGTTTCATCTCTTGAGGAATTTTACTTAGAGTGGTGAAGTCATAGATAATAGAGTAGCTATAGAGGATAATTTGGTAGACCCCCGAATAAATCCATATATCAGTAGAAGCATGATACTCACATGAGAGTTATCATTTTGATACCTTTTAGTAGTTAGATCTAGTGCAAGTAGGGGTGTTATAAGTTGGTGACCTAGAACCAACTCATGTATATACTTTTATTACCATTACATGTATAAAGTTTAATATATACACATGTGCTTACCATAACATAATTGTGTTGATGCTTATGCATACATTATATTTATAGCAATGTCCTTAGATTACATGTTGTATCAAAAGATTATAGTAGGTCATGGTCTATAATGAGAACCTATAGATGCCATGAAAATAATCATGAATATATGTATTGTGGTCTAGATACATCACACCGACTAGAAATAGATGATATTTGACCATCCGATGCTAGGGGATCATAAGTATCGATACTTCTTCTCATAAAGTTAACACTTTGTGATCTTAAGTAGAAGATATTATGAGGACTAAACTGCCAATAGTAACACCCCATGTTTTAGGTGTCATTAGTAGTTCCTATCCATGAGCATGTGTAATGGTCTCCTGACTTGTAATTATTATCAGTGTATACTATTTTATTACATACTTTGATGTGAGATGAAAACTTTAGAATTGAAATCGTAGCAAGGTAACTTTCATTGGGTGCACCATTGGTAGTATGAAATTGATTGAATAATCAAGATATAATTTTTCTCTTTTGAAAAGAAGTGATATCTTAGGCCTAGTGATCAATATGGTAGTACCTTTACCAAACCCATGAACATGATAGAAGAATGTAAGTTTGTCTGTTTAGGTTGAAAAATAATAAATCTAGCATATATGATGACAAAAAATTGTACATATTTCTTTATGAGATACCCCATGACAAAGATATTATATTATACAACATGTGTTCATAGGAAAGTTTATCATTTCTACAACTTTTCCTTATCTCCTTAGGGGCCTTGATGAGTTGCTCGACTTTGCTCATAGTCTGTGAATAATATTCACTACTATCAAGATAAGGTCCTATAGGGTTACACACTTATCATATTCAAAAGTTAGTCCTATTTTGATAAATATGAGTTTAGTACATGGTGGGCCCCAACATTGGGGACCGAGTATGTCCACGAATAAATTATCACCAACAAATAAATAAATTCATTATTATTTGAGTATAGAATAATTGGAGTTGAATTTATTTATTAAAATTAACCACAATATATTAAATGAATACAGGGAAAAATATTATACGAATGAATATTATTTTAATATTCTAGGTTCATTTAATGTTAGTGGGAATTACGAGTTGAGTTAAAGACTCAATTTTATGATGGAAATATGTATTATATATTAAAAGTAGGTGATAAAATATAAATGACATTTATGAAAAATTTAATTATTCATAATGTTTCATTTATGGCTTATATAGTGGGCGTTATTTATATGTAGATCAGGGAACCATTTCTTGGTTTTTAATTCACACTATATAAGGAAGAGGGATCTCTTTTCTGAGTGACTATTCATTAAATCTAAATAAGACAATAATTCATTTATATTTTTTGTGCTTAAATAAATTCACATGAGATACTCAATCCTTTATCAGGGATTGGATCTCTACATATGATGAAGTTAAATTGATCTGATGATAAAATTTTTAAATCCCTTTCCAATTAGGTTCTACTGCATGCCCCGATACTAAAAAGATCTAGTGAAAGTTATAGTAATTTAATATTGGGTTTCCTAGACCCAACTTAAATAGTAATTTTTGATTACCATATCATGTATACAATGAGTTATGCATGATGTACACTTACCATAATAGTATCAATATTTCTTCATCCACTATTTACATGGTAATGTCCATAGATTATTTTCCATATCAAAAGGTTATAATAGTTCCTAGGATATAATGATAACCTAGACATACCATGATAGTAATCTTAAATGTACGTCTTATGGTCTAGATAAATCATGTTGACAGAACACAAATGACATGTATCCACTAGGTGCTGGGGGCTTATAAGCATTGAGAATTCTTCTCATTAAGTTCACACTTGGTGATCTTGAGTAGACGAGATCATGAAGACTAGACCACCAATAGGAACACCACATGTTTTAGGTGTCATTAGTAGTTCCTATATATAAACAAATATAATGGTCTCTTTAATTAAGATTATTATTAGTCTATACTAAATGATCATGTAATTTGATGCAAGAGGTAAATCATGAAATCTATGCCATAGAGAGGTAGTTTGCATTGGGTATTCCATTGGCAGTATGACATTGATTAAATAATCAAGAAATAATTTTGTTCTTCTAAAAGGAAGAGATATCTCATCCCAGTTAATCAGAATGGTAGTTACTTCACTAAATCCATTACCATGGTAGAATAAGGTAAGCCCATCCAGTAAGTTCAATGAATAATAAAGCAAGAAAGGATGATGACATAAAGTGTGCATCCTTCTTTATGAGATATTGCGAGATAAAGATATTATATTACATGACATGTGTTCATCAGAAAGGTTGTCATTACTGTGACTATTAATTATCTATTTAGGGACCTTGAGGGGTTTCTAGACTATTCTACTAGTCCATAAATAATATTAACTACTATTGAGATAAGGGTCTAGATGGTCACACTATCACGTCCCGACCCCATAAGGCCGGAGCCAGTGCATTATTTTTTTACATTGGAATGATTACAAGGAATAAAATCTCGAAGGACCAATCAGTTTTTCAGTCTTGGAAATAAAGATTACATATATGATACCCATAATACACTGGTAAATAGGAAATACAAGCATGATACATAATAAAAATAAATAAACAACATCCTTGAACTCTTATTCAAATATTTATTCTTCATAACCTGGGGAAAGGAAACATAATAAGGGTGATATAAAATGATCAGTAAGTGTAAGTAAAGTGGAATAAATAATGAATCAATGAGAATAAATCAACACGAAAAGGTAAATAACTGATAACACATGCCATTAAAATAACTATATATAGAAAATTCAATATAGAAAGGTTAGAAACTAAAACACATTACATTTAATAAATGAAAATTAAATTAAATATATCCATAGACATATCGATGAAAAATATAATGGATGAATAATAACTAAAACTAAATGAGGTAAATGATTAATTATTGGTCTCCATGTTTCCTTGGAACATGGAACCATTATCGTCAAGACCTTTCACAAGATAGTTTAGCTATTGGGTAAAAACCCATCTATTTTGGCCAAATATTTCATCTCATGAGACTACCGATGCATCCAGGGGCTATCTATAACTGGGACCCACCTGTTTCATACCTATCCAAATCATTACTTATATCTAATAATAGATTTAATAAATAAACAATATTACTTATCAAACATCCATATTGAATAAAAGATACAGATTTACCAATAATTCCACAGTTAATCAAATAACTATCAAATGAACGCCATATGTAAAAATGATACATGATTTAGGAAATACTAATATTCATTGTAGGAGAATATGGATATTAAAGTAAATTTCCAACAAAAAATGATTAAAATAAATTGACTGTTTTAAGATAAGTTTAACAATCAAAAAAGGAAGTGATATTTAAAAGATGATCATTAAGAACATTCTTTAGGAGAATAATATTTAAACACTCCAAAGTTTCCCATAACACTTTAAGACATTTAAATAATAATCCCAATGAATGAATAATATAAAATGTAACTTAGAATATCATTAGAGTAAGTATATTCATAATTTATCATGTCAAAAGTTAGTATATACACCAAATAAAAGTTAATTGGTTCATAAATAAGTTTAAATATGGATATTCAAGTAAATTTCCAACAAAGAATGATTAAAATAAATTGATTTTTTAAGATAAGTTTAACAATCACAAAAGGAAGTGATATTGAAAAGATGATCATTAAGAACATTATTTAGGAGAATAATATTTAAACATTCCAAAGCGTCCCATACCACTTTAAAACATTTAATAAGTGGGAAAATTAATGATTAATGCTAATCCTTCTCATTTTGGAAGGAAAACGAGTTTTTAAAGTTGAAACGTTCAAAAGTTCAACATGTTTTTATATCTAATTTTAATATAAAAATGATTTAAATGACCTAAATTTGATTAATATATGTATAATTGATCTATTGTGACTTTAAAAATGGATTTAAAATATAATTTAACATTAATAATTATTTAAACGAAAAGGAAGTTTTGAGTTAAAATTTAGTATTTTTAACTATTCACTAAAAAATGAAACTTCATGGAAAAATACCGAAAATTAAACATAAACTAATTTTTATGTTTAAATTTTAAAAATGTATTTTATTTTGACATATTAAATAAATAAAATTTTCAAAATTAATATTTAAAATGGGTTCTCCATTAAAAGACGGTAAAATTACCTTTATAAAAATATTGGTTTTTTATGTGTGAAATTAGGTTTGTTCTTATCTTATGCCAATCAAAGACAATATATGTATATCAAAAATATTTTATTGTATATATAACATATATATTTCATTAGAATCATACAATAATTGTAATTAATTTTTTTTATTAAGACAAAACTCCTTTGGATGCATAAAAATAATAATATTTTTTTATATTCAATTGGTTCTTATTTTTATTTATCATTAATTGGAAACCAATGAATTCATTTTATAATTATGTAAACCATAAATTTTCATAAGTTAGTTAATAATATTCATAAAAACTAACATAAGAACTAGGTTATATCATATTATATTAAATAATAATATTTTAATAATACATTGTTATTTGGAGAAACTTGGTCTTGCGTGTAACGTAAGATATCGAGGAAGGTCGATCTTGCATGTAACACAAGCTATAAAGGAAGTTCACTCTTACGTGTGATGAAATATAACTTAGTGTTACGTTCATTATAAGACATAGAATATATTATATTTATTTAATATTGTAATGTATTAGGTTAATATATTCCCTTTTTACACTTGGTGTTTTCACTTCATAAACACTATTGAATACAAAGTTTTACTTTATAATTTAAGGGTGTTACATTCTCCCCAACTTAATTAAATTACATCCTTGCAATTTAAACTCGAACTTGGTAATATATTTTTTGATATTTTCTACATTGAAATCGCACATCATGAGAAGGGTTTGTAAAACATCCTCTAGAAAAGAGAGAATGAGAAGTATAAAGGTTACATGGACTACCATTTAACTAGGACTCTTAGTAGGAGAACATTAGTGTCAAGTGAAAATATGTACATGGAGGAAAAGTGTAAATATTTATAGGGAGTGAATGTGGTTATCAATCAAAAATAAGTGAATGATCAATAGAAAGTTGAGGGCCTCAAATCCATTAATCTTTGATGATTTAGAAAACCATTGATTCAACATAAATTAAGGTATTAAGACAATATTTTATTTCTAGATCGGTTTTCTAATGTTGATAAATTATTTTAATTCCAAAGAATATAATGAAATATACTTACTTGATATATTTCTATAAACAAAATTTTATCCTTTATTTGTACATCAATTAGTTTTCTAATTCATCCAAAAATTAATTTTGATGCCTAAATCATTAAAATACATTTCTAATGGATCTTAAGGCCCATAAAAGAGTGAAAAGTCTAACTATTTGTCTCTAAATATTTTCCAAAACTAATATGGTTAGAAAATTAATCTATAAACCTAAAAGAAACACTAATGGTTTATCATTAACATTCATCAAAATTTTTAACTAAAAACAACAACATTTTAACAAGGATATTGCATAGGTCAGTGGTTGGTGTGAAACCCTTATCGTCCTTCGATCATGGGTTCAAGACCCATGAACTTTCCAGATTTTGTTGTTTTTCTCCTGACTTACAAGTTTTCCTTTTCTAAAACCATATTAATATAATTTCCAAAATAATTATGACGGACATCCTTGAAATTAGGTTAATTACTAAATTGCCTTTGAACTACGATTTTCAATTCAACCTCAATACATAAATACTTAATCCATTTTATTTTAACATAGCTCCTTCCTTAGTCTAATGTTTATCCATAATATAATTTCTAGTATTTCTAAACCATGACACCTTATCATCAATCTAAAACACCTTATGTTTAACCTAGGTTATTCATTGTCAAAATCCTACATAGTGGTTTATATGGAAAATGTGAAATTTCCTAAGCGTATCCCCCGAGAGTGTCAAAACAGGTGTGTATTGAGGCCTGTTTTCATGTACTAGGTTACCTCGAGTTAGGCACAAAACACCTTGTCAGATTTATTATTCCTAGGTACATCTGTTCCAGAACCACATCCACCTATAGTATTCAGATAGAGATGTATTTCTAGGAATTCTCACATAATATCTACCTTATCAAAATTTTAGGATATTCTTATATATTCATAATCAATTTATATCTTAGGTTTGTGATCCCTAATCTAAGTTTTATAAATCTAGTTTCCAATGTTGTTTCTAAACTTTCTCTGATACCAACTGTAATGCCCTGACCCTAGAAGCCCAGAGCCGGTTCATTATTTTATTACATTGGCATGATTACAAGGAATCAAATCCTGAAGGACCGATCAGTTTAGAAGTATTATAAAACCATATTACACACATGATACCCATAATACATTGGCAAATAAAAAAATATAAATATGATATATAATAAAAATAAATAAATATCATCCTTGAACACTTATTCAAATATTTATTCTTCATAACCTGGGGAAAGGAAAAATAATAAGGGTAAGCTAAAATGCTCAGTATGGGTAAGTAAAGAGGAATAAATAATTAATCAATGAGAATAAATAAACATAGAAAGGTAAATAACTGATAAAACATTCCATTCAAATAACTATATAAGGAAAATTCAATATGCCAAGGTAAAAAACTGAAACACATGCCATTTAATCAATGAACTAAAAATTAAATGTATCCATAGGTATGTCAATGAAAAATATCACAGATGATTAATAACTGAAAATAAATTATGTAAATTCTTAATTATTGGATTCCATGTTTCCTAGGAATATGGAACCATTACTATCAAGACCTTTCACAAGATAGTTTAGCTATAGGGTAAAAACCCATCTATTCTGGCCAACTATTTCGTCTCATGAGACTACCGATACATCGAGGGGATATATATAATTTCCCCCACCTATTTTATACCTTTAAAAATCATTAATCATATATAATAATAGATTTTATCAATAAAAAATATGCCTTATCAAACATCCATATTGAATAAAATATACAGATTTATCAATAATTCCTCAGTTAACCAAATAACTGTCAAATGAACACCACATGTAAAAATGATATACAATTTAGGAAATAATTATATCCATTGTAGGAGAATATAGATATTAAATTAAATTTAAAATGAAAAATGATTAAAATAAAGTGATTGTTTCAAGATAAGGTTAACAATCACAAAAGGAAGTGAGATTGCAAAGATTATCATTAAGAACATTCTTTATGAGAATAATCTTTAAACATTCCAAAGTGTCCCATACCACTTTAAAAAATTTAAATCATAATCCCCATGAAGGAATAATATTAAATAAAACTTATAATATCATTATAGTAAGTATATTAGTGATATAACATGTCAAAAGGTAGTATATACACCAAATAAAAGTGAATTGGTGCATAATAACAAATGAGTCTCAATAGAATGTGATTTGAGACAAAATTCCCCTACCTTAAACTTCATTTTATTATGTGGTATTTATCATATTATATAGTTAATATGTTAATAACTTATAGTAGAACCATAAAAATGTTTATAATATCATATATTAACTTCTTATAATATTTTATTACATATTTGTTAACACTCTTTCATTATTTTAACTATTTCAGGTGTTAATTGCATAGTTTTATGAAGTTTGTTTTTGACTTTTCAATTGTTATTACTATTAATTAGATCATTATTTCATCATTTAAAGAATTTAAATCATGAATTAATTATAATATATATTTATAATATATGTATTTATAATAATCTATAAAGTTTGGAGATAAGAAATGAAATGCACCGTTCATGGAGACAGTAGGTTGTATGTATGCATGCACACTACTTTCATTTCTTTATTGTATTAATAGAATTAAAAGTAAATGATATATTTATATTTTATTTACAGTATAATATATGTGTTATATATGGTATATAGGTTTATTAATACCATCATTTATACCTTCTATGTATGGCATGAACGAGTCACATCACTTTGAGGGGGCGATAGTCCACACTTCCTCAAACAAAATTATCGTATTTATACAAGATAAAAAGCATAAAGGTATATTCTAAATAAAAATTTAAAAAGAATAAAGACATTATAAATATCATACATATCATATATAAATAAAATTTTCATCACAATGACCACCATGAGAGGTGGTAAAGGAAAAATGAATAATCATCATTTTGTGAGGCAGTAGTTCGCTGTACACAGAAACAATATATTCATTACCCATTAGATGGAGGTGTGTGTAAGTGTAGGTAGAAATAATAACATAAAAACATAATAGAATATTTTTTATACTGGTTTATTATGTAATCATGTAATAATAAGAGTATATGGAGTGGATAAGAAAATGAAATAAAAGAGATCGTTGGAAAACGTTACCTTAAAATATGGCAACTCCTTTTGGTTTATACAAAATTAATTACTTGGACCCAAAGGTAGGATTTAAGGTATTGGGGAGGGATTTTGGAAAGCTATTTGGGTATATATTGTCTGAACCTAAGTAGTATGGGAGGTGTGAGTAATGGGGAGAAGTGGTGGCCTTTTATAGTGGAGGAGGAGTAACACTCTTGTAATATTTTGACAAAAGAATTCATACCACATTTTTCATATTTCAGGTGGATAAAATAATGTACCCAATTATATAAAAGGGATAATAGGGTCTAAATATGTCAATAAAATATATCTTGGACAAGTTTATAGGTTGTTTTGGGCCTTAAGGTTAAGGTTTAGTCCTTTATTAAGCTTAGTTTTACCTTAATCATCGTAATTAATTTTAATCACTTTCACTAATATTTTTGGTCAAAAAATAAGTTTTTATTATTAAAACATAAATATTGTACTTATTAAAACTGTGTATTTCCATTTTTCAAGATTCAAATCATATAATTGGGAAAATTAATATTAAAGCTAATCCTGCTCACGTAGCGAGAAAGCGAGTTTTTAAAGTACAAACGTTCAAAAGTTCAATATGTTTTTATGTATAATTTTAATATAAAAATGATTTCAATGACCTAAATTGGATTAATATATGTATAATTGATGAATTTTGTCTTTAAAAATCAATTTAAAATATAATTGAACATTAATAATTATTTAAATTAAAAATCAGTTTTGAATTAAAATTTTATATTTTTAACTATTCAATAAAAATGAAACTTCACAGAAAATTACCAAAATTTCACCCTAACCTAATTTGGATGTTTAGTTTTAAAAAATTAAATTTATTTTGACATATTATGTTACACTCCAAGCTTCCACAGTATGATTCTCTTTGAATAATACAATAGCGTGTGTTGTACGCAACTTTGAGATTCTAACACACTACGACCAATCAAAGTAGCCGTTATGAATAGTAATACCAAATTTTTGAAATTTTATAATTTTTATCTCTCAAAATGGAATTCATTTTTTAATTCAGAATATCAAAATTAGCCTAGGGTGAAATTTTGGTACTTTTCAGATAACTTTTATATTTTGATGAATAGTTAAAATTACTAAATTTTAATTAAAAACAACTTTTTTAATTGAAATAATTAATAGTGATAAATTATGAATTTGAGTGGTTTTAAAGTATATTTAAAATATATTTTTACCATTTAATAAAATTTTGGTCATTGGACATAATTTCACAATTAAACCGGACATAAACAAGTGTCAATCTTTTGATAGTTATTATCTCTTAAAAACACGCTTTTTGTTTTAACAACGGGAATTAATCCTATATTAATTTCTACCACTTCTGTGTTTTGAATATGGAAAAATGGATTCCATATCTGGAATCCGAATGTCCAAATTTTATAAATAAGTAACTTTTATTTTTATACATTTTGAATAATTACTTCGGTAAATATTTTAATTACCATGGTTAAAGGGTAAATCCGGTAAATAAGGGTAAAAAAATAATATTATAATAATAATAAATTATCATAAAACATGTCCTAACATTATTGGTTGATACATGTCCGACCATGGAAATATTTGGGTCAATTTTGGGACCCCATGGATCCACTTGTAAGTGATAAGGACACTATATAAATTAAGTTAAAATAAATACAAAAATGACATAAGAATATATCTTTTAGAAAATTTTTTTTTACATAGGGTTATATATGTTGGATTTTAGACTATAAATATTCATTATAAATATAAAAAGATTTCCTACATAATGGTATTTTATTTATAATTTTTAGAAATTTAATAGTTAATATTATTTATGACACAATAATGATGCAGTATTTTCCCTATCAATGAAAGAATAAAATAACTGGTATTATAAATTTTAAAATAAATATAATTTGAAAGTTTTGATGACATCCATGAATTTTATTGGTTAATATGACATTATAGGATTTCTTAAATGAATTTTGTTTGAATTAATAAAGTTTTTAAGACTTTAACAAAAATCAATTATTGAATAATGTCAAAATTGACATAAATGAGTTTTTAAAACAAATATTATATTATTACTTTATATTCTATTACTAAAAATCTAAGTTTCAGAAATAGGACTTATATAATGATATGTGTGTCATTAATGGACCACTTGGGGGTTGCTTGGATGTATATAGTAAGTTTATTAACTATATAATATAAAAATACAAAGTGACATGGTAAATGTCAAACTAATTAACTAAGAGTTAAAACTAAAAAATAAGGTTAATATAATGACCCAAACCTGTATAAATTCTATTGGTTGAAATTATTTCGACCCATACCCACCTTAGACTTTTAATAATCCACTTTGGAGCCATTAGAAACTGAATATGAATTTATTATAAAATAATATTTCTAGCTTTTCCAAAGGTTCCCCTCACCCCTCTTATAAAAGGGAACTCACCCTTCTCAATAATTCACACCTTTAAAGCCTTTTTTCTCGGCCAAAACCTGACCAAATACTATCTCAACTTCCCTCACTTCAACTTAGAGGCCTTAGTTTGACCAGAAATCCAACCTAAAGAGCCCTTTTAATCAAGTCAAAAGGAAGAACCCGAAGAAGAGGTAATGTTTTCACCACCCTCTTTCAAGTTACTTTATTCTTCAACTTATTATTTCTTTATTATTTCCATTCTAAAATAACAACTACAGAATCTTATATATACTGTGATGTTATTATAAATATGGTACAACCATATTCATTATTCTATCCATCCTTTGAATGACATATCACCATACGTGCGTACGTACGACCTACCATCTCCACGTCGTGGTATAATTGTTATTCAATACATTATTATTTGGATGGGTATAATAATGATGTGTAATTCATGTAAATAATAAATATAACATTATAATTTTTCTTTATATATGATATACCATCCAATTATATATTATTTTAATATCAAAAGAATGATATTATCGCTCGTGCGTACGTACAGACTACCGTCTCCACGAACGCGATGAGATTCATTCCCCATCGTATCCATTCAAGTATAATTATCATTTGATGATTAAAAATAATGTTTAAGGACTTTATATCATTCTGTATATGAATAATATACAACCTACCCATAACAAACACGACTTATGTAACAAAACATATAAAATAAAATGAGTAAGTTAACACCCGAAACGACGATAATACTAAGATATTGTTAACAAAGCAGTGTTAAAAGATAATATATGATATTAATGTATATGATCCCTGTATAATTAAATAAAAATTATTTTATAATTATACAGGAGGCTAACCTACCCTCTACCAAGGAAAAAGTACCAAGTAAGGGTCTTGTTATCTCACTTTTAATTTCCTGAGATTTCCATTGTTCACCACTTATTTATTGCATGTGGTGTGTGTACTGCCCATATTTGTATTCATTGTGTAATATAATTTAATTCATATATATTTTCATCATCATTGTATGATCCTTCTTTCTTGGGTGTATTTTTCGTAAGTTACCAAATCAATAAGAGAATTTGAAATTTCAATTTCCACTCATTCGGCTTTACACATACTTCATTGATTATTTTACTCCAAGATTATGTGTGGAATCACTATTCATTTGCTTATGTCATAATTTCCACTCCCCTTTCTGTGGATATATTTTTGATACACATAATCAATCCATTGATAAATTCTCAAGTCATTGGTATGAACTTCATACGAATAATTTTTACTCAATCTCCATTTGTTGAGTTAAACAACCAATTCATTGGTGTTGTTTTTACAAGAATATGTGTGAATGTCCTTCGATTGTTTTACACTGAATATCCAATCATATTGAGTGTATTTAAATTTTTCACACATAATTATGTCTTTGATTTATCCTTAACCTAAAGATGCAGCATTTATGAGAGATTTCATCTCAATTTACATTCCATTGAGACTCCTTTGTTGTTATATACCAAATCACTTTTATATAGTGTATATAATGTACTTTGACATAGTATATCATGAATCCCTTTATTCTCATGATATTAAATGGTTTTTATTATCTCAATTATTTTTATTCAAGTGTCTCTCTTTTGGTTAGGAACTCTAACTAAAATATCATTTTAAAAACGTTTTAAAGATTTATTATTCTAAATATTTCTCATTAATGTCCATGTTTTAAAAATGGTTTCAAGGATTTATTTATATAGACATTAATGTTTTCAAATAAAAATTCATTTTAAAATTTTCAAAGTGGTATGGGACAATTTGATTCAAAAATCTATTTTAAATGGCTTCTTGACAAATAGTGTGACTTTTAAATGTTTTCAAGAAAATGGGGGATATTTCTCTCAATAGTTTGATGATTATTTTAATCGATGTCAATATCCTTCATTATTCTCGATTGGGGTTAATATGACACAATACAATCTTCCATATTGTATCGAATGAGTTATGTTTGACTGTGGATGTGCTATTTTTATTACCATTCATGGTTTGTGGTTAAATTATTGACATTTTGTATGCTAGTTTTAATACGAATGTTTATGTTATGTTTCAAACTTTTCATATGAGGAATGAATTGGACTTAGTAAGTGACGGGTGTAGCCCCCTATAGCTCCTAGATGCATCGGTAGGTATCATGAGACAAACTAGTGTCTTGGCACGAGACCTTGACAAAATCTTATATGTAGTCTTGGAACGAGGCCTTGGCTACGTGGTTATGATAGTCTGGCATTATGCATTCCATCATTATGAAAGTGGTTATTGATATTGCATGTGATTATTCGACTAGTAGAATATCCATGTGAATAAGTAAATGACATTATTTCATTTTATTTTTTCCATATTATGCTGAAGTTCAAGTTTAAAAGTCTTTTGTTTTAGTTATACATTTCCTTAAATGTTTATGCTTATTTATGAAAGTTTCCGCTATATTGTTATCCTTACTGGGCATTTGAGCTCACCCATTTCCATGTTTTATTTTTCCCAGGATGTGAAGAAGTATTTTATGAATTACCTACAGGGATAGTATAAGGGGATATGAGTGTGGGGACAAGATATCGCTGTAGTTTTCAATTTATGATGTAATGTAAACTTTAGGAATGTATCTAGTTATTCCAAGGCTACTAAACTAATCGATCTTTCGAGATTTGATCTTTTGTGATTATGCCAATGTTATGTAATAATGCACCGACTCTTGGTAACTAGGGTCGGGGTGTTACAGTTGGTATCAGAGGAAGTTTAGTACAAACCTTGTAAACTAGATTTAGATAAACTCTGATTAGAGTACATAACCGTAAGATAGATTTTGAGGATTAGCGTAGAACTTCCTAGAATTTTTGTATTGTATAGATTTTGTGAGTTTTATAAGAAATACATCCCTATTTGGATATGAGCTGGTAGAGGTGGCTCTGGCATAGATGTACCTAGGGGTAAAACCCGAAAACACCGCTTTGAGCTAGTCTTGAACGAGAACTGGTGCACGACAACGGGCCTTGCTGCACTCTTGGTTACGACACTCTCGGGAGATATGGTTAGGATAATTTACATTTTCTTTACCAACCAATTTGAAGTATTTTAATATAAGATGAGAATAAATGACCTTGGTTAATCCTAAGGTGTTTCAAATTGAAAATATGGTGTCATGATATTCTCTAAATGATTTTATGACTACTGTTACTCACACAATACTTTCTAGTTTTAGTCAATGGCTGGAGTCCAAGGAAGTCATAATAACTTTGAGAATGGTGTACAAGGTGGGAACAGTGGTGGAAATGAGCAACAAAATGGGATGTTGATAGGCGTAAAAGATATCGTGTTCATGCCAAATCAGTTTTCCAAAAATATGATCAACAACATATATATTAACCGACTCCCGGACTCAACAAAGAAGAGAAAGGTGATGAATTATAAGAGCTCCAGCAGTGGAGAACGTGGAGAAAAGAATCCTAAATTTCCATCATGCAGGAAATGTGGAAGGAGACACCCAGGAAAGTGTCTCAATGGAACAAATAAATGCTTTATGTGGGGGAAAGAAGTACATAAATTGAAGAATTGCCGAGGAAAAATGAAGAGTACTATGGAAGAAAATAAAAATGGTCCCAAGAATCCATTTATAGTTATTTTCCGTAAATGTAGGGGACCTATCCATTACCCGAGTGAATGCCCTATTCTGTAGGACATTTTCTTGGTCAAAGAAGAAGCTATGTGGAAATAAATGGTTGGAGAAATATTTAAAAGTATTAGTGCTCCTTGTTGATGGGATTACATTGGAAAAATTTTCTCTTATATTTGTAACCCCGTAGTTTGCCATGTGAGAATGATATTTGAGGAAGTATTATATTTTCCCTTGTGGAAATATTTATAAATAACCATTTGGTTTTATATGATCATTGGGTTTGAGGTAATTACATGTTATTATATTTTGGGATAAAAATTCAAGGTATGAGATAACATTTCTGGTTAAAATTATGTTATGGTTATTTTGAGGAATTTATCTCATTTTAATAATGTTATAAAATACAGTTTTTAAAAAAGGACAACACACAGACCGTGTGACAACCTGTCGCGTTGGACATAGCTGTGGGAATCGAACCCATAACCAAAGTCCGATTGGGATTTATCACCTACCACTGGACTACGTGAAGTCCCTGGTTAGTGTGACTAATTATTTTTAGTTAAATTATTTTATTTATAAAAAATAAGTTGATTTGGGTTCTTATGTCTTATCAAATGAATACCCTTAGTATAGGAAAATGATTTGGTGATTAAGTGATAAATGTTATTTTGGAAGATGTTCGCTTTGTTGGGAACACTATATGCCCTAGGAAAATAGAATACTATGGGGTTTCATTTGAGGAGTAATGGTGGATTTTTATCTATGTTTTTATTGTGAATTTTTGTGATTTGGGTTATTTATGAAAATGATTAACCTATAATAGAGAATATGTGATTAGGTTAATTACTTTTAAGTATGTGAATTTAAGAGTAGTTGATGTCATTTAGAGATATAATTTAACATGGAACACTACATAACCAAAGTCTTATAAGTTTTGGGTTTCAATATTAGTTTGGATTATATTGAAGGATTTTAAGGAAAATTGTTTATTGAATGGTATTTATTTGAATTTGGGGTATTTATTTTAGAAATTAAGATTAGTGTTTATTTCTCTAAAGGAATATCCTTTTGGGGGATCATCAGATCTTGTACTAACCGTTTTGGTTTTGGTTAATCTCTAAAGACAAGGTAAATATATAGTTTATCCTTCGTGGATCATGTGATTCCATAAAAGTTTATTCTAGCTCTTCCAGTGTGACCAAGTCTTCTTGAATACTCATCGTTTAAAAAAATGAGTTAGTTGTGGAAATTTATTAAAGAATAAAACTCTACTTAAAAAGTAAGTATATCTCTTTATTATCTTAGTCAATCTCAGAAATGAATTCCTCATCTTTATGTAATGTAATTTAAAACAAAAAATGTTGTCCATTTACTTTTCCTAGTGGGAAACTAATGACCATTTGTCCCATCACAAGTTTGTGATTTTATTGTTGTTAAATTTCTCCTGATCATGTTTTCTATCCCTCTCCATCAGAACTTGACACTTAGTTTATCATCCATATCCATGTTTTTCTACATAGAATCCTAGTATAAGTTATCTCGGGAGACCGTTTTACTTCTCTTTCTTTCTTTTAAAGTGATAGTTTTATAGGATCTTTTCCAATGTGGGAATTTACATTATATTCTCAATACCAATTTTAAAAATTGCAAGGATTCAATTTATTGAAGGAGAGGAGAATGTAACACCCCAAGCTTCCACGGTACGATTCTCTTTGAATAATACAGTAGCGTGTGTTGTTTGCAACTTCGAGATTCTAACACACTGCGACCAATCAAAGTAGCCATTACGAATAGTAATACCCACTTTTTGAAATTTTATAAATTTTATCTCTCAAAATGGACTTCAGTTTTGGATTCGGAATATCGAAATTAGCCTAGGGTGAAATTTTGGTACTTTTCGGATAACTTTTATATTTTGATGAACAGTGAAAATTACTAAATTTTAATTAAAAACAACTTTTTTAATCAAAATAATTAATAGTGATAAATTATGAATTTTAGTGGTTTTAAAGTATATTTAGAATATATAATTACCATTTAATATAATTTTGGTCATTGGACATAATTTCACAATTAAATCGGATATAAACAAGTATCAATCTTTTAATAGTTATTATCTCTTAAAAACACGCTTTTTGTTTTAACAACGGGAATTAATTTTAAATTAATTTCTGCCACTTCTGTGTTTTGAATTTGGAAAAATGGATTCCATATTTGGAATCAGGATTTCCAAATTGTGTAAATATGTAACTTTTATTTTTAGACATTTTTAATAATTACTTCGGTAAATATTTTAATTACCATGGTTAAAGGGTAAATCCGGAAAATAAGGGTAAAAATAATAATATTATAATAATAATAAATTACCCTAAAACATGTCCTAACCTTATTGGTTGATACATGTCTGACCATTAGTATCTTTTTGTCTATTTTGGGAGCCCATGGATTCAATTGTAAGTGATAAGGACACTTTGTATTAATTAAGTTAAAATAAATACAAAAATGACATAAGCATATATCTTTTAGAAAAACAATTTTTACATAGGGTTATATATGTTGGATTTTCAACTATATATATTCATTATAAATCTAAAAATATTTCCTACATAATGGTATTTTATTTATAATTTTCAGACATTTAATAGTTAATATTATTTATGACACAATAATGATGCAGTATTTTCCTTATCAATGAAAGAATCAAATAATTGGTATTATAAATGTTAAAATAAAAATAATTTGAAATTTTTGATGACATAAATGAATTTTATTGGTTAATATGACATTATAGGATTGCTTAAATGAATTTGGTTTGAATTAAGAAAGTTGTTAAGACTTTAACAAAAATCAATTATTGAATTGTGTCAAAATTGACATAAATGAGTTTTTAAAACAAATATTATATTATTAATTGATATTATATTTCTAAAAATATAAGGTTAGGCAAAAGGACTTATATCATTATAGGCGTGTCATTAATGGACCACTTGGTGGTCTCTTGGATGTATATAGTAAGTTTATTAACTATATAATATAAAAATACAAAGTGACATGGTAAATGTCAAACTAATTAACTAAGAGTTAAAACTAAAATATAAGGTTAATATAATGACACAAACCTATCTAAATTCTATTGGTTGAAAGTATTTCAACCCATAACCACCTTATACTTTTAATAATTCACTTTGGAGCCATTAAAAACCAACTATGAATTTATTATAAAATAATATTTCTAGCTTTTCCAAAGGTGCCCCTCACCCCTCTTATAAAAGGGCACTCCCCCTTCTCACTAATTCACACATTCAAAGCCTTTTTTCTCGGCCAAACCCTGAGCAAATACTCTATCAACTTTCCTCACTTCAACCTAGAGGCCTTAGTTTGATAAGAAATACAATTTAAGAATCCATTTTGATCAAGTCAAAAGGAAGAACCCGAAGAAGAGGTAATGTTTTCACCACCCTCTTTCAAGTTCCTTTCTTCTTCAACTTCTTCTTTCTTTGTTATTTCCATTATAAAATAATAAATCAAGTATATTATATATACTGTGATGTTATTATAAATATGGTACAACCATATTCAGTATTCTTTCCATCCTTTGAATGACATGTCACCATATGTGCGTACGTACGACCTACCGTCTCCACGTCATGGTGTAATTGTTATTCAATACATTATTATTTGGATGGGTATAATAATGATGTGTAATTCATGTAAATAATAAATATAACATTATAATTATTATTTATATATGATATACCATCCAATTATATATTATTTTAATATCAAAAGAATGATATTATCACCCGTGCATACGTACGGACTACTGTCTCCACGAACGCGATGAGATTCATTCCCCATCGTATCCATTCAAGTCTAATTCTCATTTGATGATTAAAAATAATGTTTAAGGACTTGATAAAATTCTGTATATGAATAATATACAACCTACCCATAACAAATAGAACTTATGTAACAAACATATAAAAGAAAATGAGTAAGTTAACACCCGAAACGACGATAATACTAAGATATTATTAACAAAGCAATGTTAAAAGATCATATAGGATATTAATGTATATGATCCTTTTATAATTAAGTAAAAATTATTTCACCATTATATAGGATTCTAACCTACCCTTGACCAATGAAAAAGTACAAAGTAAGGGGTTTCTTATCTCACTTTTAATTCCGTGAGATTTCCAATCTTCGCCACTTATTTATTGCATGTGGTGTGTGTACTGCCCATGTTTGTATTAATTGTGTAATATAATTTAATTCATGTATATTTGCATCATCATTGTATGATCCTTATTTCATGGGTGTATGTTTCGTAAGTTATCAAATCAATAAGGGAATTTGAAATTTCAATTTCCACTTATTCGGCTTTACGCATACTTCATTGATTATTTTACTCCAAGATTATGTGTGGAATAACTATTCTTTTTCTTATGTAATAATTTACACTCCCCTTTCTGTGGATATACTTTTGATACACATAATCACTCTATTGATAAATTCTCAAGTCATCAGTATGAACTTGATACGAGTAATTTTTACTCAATCTCCATTTGTTGAGTTAAACATCCAATTCATTGGTGTTGTTTTTACAAGAATATGTGTGAATGTCCTTTGATTGTTTTACACTGAATATCCAATAATATTGAGTATATTTAATTTTTTCACACATAATTAAGTCATTGATTTATCCGTAACCTAAGGATGCGGCCTTCATGAGATATTTCATCTCAATTTACGTTCCATTGAGACCCCTTTGTTGTTATATACCAAATCACTTTTATATGGTGTATATAATGTACTTTGACATAGTATATCATAAATACCATTATTCTCATGATATTAGAAGGTTTTTATTACCTGAATTATTTGTATTCAAGTGTCTCTATTTTGGTTAGGAACTATAACTAAAATATCATTTTAAAATGTTTTAAAGATTTATTATTCTAAATCTTTCTCATTAATGTCCATGTTTTAAAAATGGTTTCAAGGATTTATTTATATGGAAATTAATTTTTTCAAATAAAAAATCATTTTAAAAGTTTCAAAGTGGTATGAGACACTTTGATTCGAAAATCTATTTTAAATGGCTTCTTGAGAAATAGTGTGACTTTTAAATGTTTTCAAGAAAATGGGGGATATTTCTCTCAATAGTTTGATGATTATTTTAATTGATGTCAATATCCTTCATTATTATCGATTGGGGTTAATCTGACACAATAAAATCTTCCATATTGTATCGAATGAGTTATGTTTTACTATGGATGTGCTATTTTTATACCATTCATGGTTTGTGGTTAAAGTATTGACATTTCGTATGATAGTTTTCATACAAATGTTTATGTTATGTGTCAAACTTTTCATATGAGGAATGAATTGGACTTAGTAAGTGACGGGTGGAGCCCTCTATAGCTCCTCGATGCATCGGTAGGTCTCATGAGACAACTAGTGTCTTGGCATGAGGCCTTGAAAAAATCTTATTTGTAGTCTTGGCATGAGTCATTGACTATGTGGTTAGGATAGTCTGGTATTATGCATTCCATCATTATGAAAGTGGTTATTGATATTGCATGTGATTATTCTACTAGTAGAATATCCATGTGAATAAATAAATGGAATTATTTAATTTTATTTTTACCATATTATGCTGAAGTTCAATTTTAAAAGGCTTTTGTTTTAGTTATACATTGCCTTAAATGTTTATGCTTATTTATGAAAGTTTCCTCTATATTGTTATCCTTACTGGGAATTTGAGCTCACCCCTTTCTATGTTTTATTTTTACCAGGATGTGAAGAAGTATTTTATGAATGACCTGCAGGGATAGTATAAGGGGATATGAGTGTGGAAACAAGATGTCGTTGTAGTTTTCACTTTATGATGTAATGTAAACTTGATGAATATATCTAGTTATTCCAAGGCTACTAAACTAATAGGTCTTTCGAGACTTGATCTTTTGTGATCATGCCAATGTTATGTAATAATTCACTGAATCTCGGTAACTGGGGTCAGAGCGTTACATATCAAATCACAAAATTTTCAAAATTAATATTTAAAATGAGTTTTCCATTAAAAGGCAGTAAATTTGCCTTTATAAAAATATAGGGTTTTTATGTATGAAATTAGGTTTGTTCTTATCTTATGCATATCAAACCTAATGTATGAATATAAAAAATATTTTATTGAATATATATCATATATATTTCATTATAATCATTCAGTAATTGTAATTAATTAGGTTTATTAAGATAAAACTCATTTGGAACATAAAAATAATAATATTTCTTTTTATACCCAATTGGTTCTTATTTTCATTTCTCTTTAATTGGTAACCAATGAATTTATTTTATATTGATATAAACCATAAATTTTTATATTTTTGTTAATAATATTCATAATCTCTAACATAAAAACTAGGTTCTATCATATTATATTAAATAATATTATTTTAATAATACATTGTTATTTGGAAAAACTCGGTCTTGCGTGTAACGCAAGCTATCAAGGAAAGTTGATCTTTCAAGTAATGAAAGATATCAAGTAAGGTTGATCTTTCATTGTATGCAAGCTAACTTAGAGTTTCATGCATTAAAATATATATAATATATTATATATATTTAAGATTGTAATGTACCGGGTTAATATGTTCCCTTTTACACTTGGTGTTTACTTATCATAAACACTACTTTAGAATTTTGTTGTTTTACATACACAATTAGTGTATTTGAAAGTATAATCTATTTTGATTAATATAATATTATGACATAGTGGGTCCCAACATTGTGGTTCAAGTATGTTTGAGAATAAATGATTTCCAATAAATATTAAATTCATTATTATTCAAGTATAGAATAATTAGAGTTGAATTTATTTATTAAAAGTATTCAAATGATATTAAGTGAATAAATGGGAAAATATTTTATGAATAGATATTATTTTAAATATTCATGTTTCATTTAATATTTATAGGAATGAAGAGTCAAGTTAATGACTCTATTTTATCACATAATATATTTATTATACTATAAGTTAGTAATAAAAATATAAATTATGTTTACGACACAATTAGTTGGTTATAACTTATTGTTTATGTCTTATTTAGTGAAAATTACTTATATGGGAGTCAAGGATCCTTTTACAGGTATTTAATTTACACTATATAATCAAAAGGATCTCTTTTTAAAGGGGCTATTCACCCACTCGAATTTTAGTGATCCTCTCTTATCCATCCCAAATCCTAGAGGGAGAATCACCCAATCCAAGACTTTGATCCAAGTTCTTCTTCATAAATTGAAGGATAAATATTGTGAAGATAATTGAGATGTCGTAGGAATCATCATATCTCTATGATAACACCTATATTTTGATGATCAATTCTCTCATAGACTTTCAAAGTGCATGTGGATGATTTAGATGGATCTGAATTTGGTTCCTTTAAGAAACATTCACTGGTGATGAGCAGTTGTCAAATGCGCCTTCAAATTGATTGAGGTAATTATTTGATTTAATTTTTTTCTTAATTCATTCATGTGTGATCCTTTTATTTCATACCAAGCTATTAATCCTCATAGATATCTTAGTTACATCAATAGGTAATAAATTTTTTTAAATCCCCGACCCATCTTCTTCTATTATGTGCCCTAGTACCTTCAATGGGGACGCATGATGGGATGAGATGGGGGGGATGTAGCCATATGTTGATCAGTGTTATGATTCCATAAGTTGGATGGTTCCCCCTTCATAATCACACACCATGGAAGATGATTGGTTCCTCACTTTTTTTTAAAATTTTATTTTTATTTTTTAAATCTCATGCCTTCCAGGGTAGTATGCTTAAAACCCAAACTTGATTTAGAGATGCTCAAATCCAATTTTATTAGGCTGGGTACCTAGTTATCAGTACCCATTATCATATCTAAATGGGACATGGTAAATTTTAATTTAATTAACAAATAATTTTCTTAAAATTTACCTTGCATACTATTGGTCTAAGATATGGATGACAAACATACTACAAGAAGGGGGGGGGGGGTGAATTGCAGTTAGAAACAACTAATTTTCTTCCTCACTGAGTATTTTAAATTTATCAAAAAAGAGATCTTATATACCCATAATATAATCGTAGTAAAATCAAAGTAAGTGCTATAGTAATAGAATAATTGGTATTTCACAACTACCGATTAAGGTAATAAACACAACATAAATATATACAATCAAACTTTTATCTATTACCAATAAAAGATTCAGTATAGTGTAAATAACAAAACATGGAGTACTAATTTAACAATAAAGTACCCCTAAAAGGGTATTATTAAATTTACTTTAACCCAAAGTATAAGGGGAATTTTTATACCCGATTAAAAATATCCTCAACAATAAACTTATCAAAAGGTATGTATTAAAAAATTCATGAGTACATTAACTACAAACCTATAGGTAGGTTTCCACTTTTATAAAATAAAATCTCAGCTCTGTCTTCCCGAAGGAATCCCTTAATCAACCTAATCAAAAACTCAAAAAATAAAATAATAAACACTAAGATAATTTATAATTAAACCTCACAAACATAAGCTATTTTTAAAATACTCCTAAAGAAAAATTAAAATTGTTGAAATATCTTAAATAAAAAAGTTGTTGTAAGAAATTAATAAAAACTTTTTATATTTCTTAGATACTTCTATACATATATCCTTTAAGCATGAATCTTATTCATAGTCAATCTTCCAATGGTCGTATTTCATAAAATTTGGGTTCAATTGTAAAGACATTAGTAGTAGTTTATTGATCATATTACAATGAACTCAACATATCTCCATATCCACAAATGATGTTGTTAGGCACTAATGTAGTGATCTAAAAAATATTATTCAAATATTCAAAATACTGATATTTCAAAAAAAATTCAAACCATCGATATTTCAAAATTCCTCAGATCATCAGATTCATAAAAATACTCAAACCAATGATATTTCATAAAATCTTACATTGTCAATATTTAATTTATCAGGTTTTCATTCTGTATTTATCAAGGATAAAATAAAAAATTAAATTGAAACCAAATAATTAATGAAGTGTATTGTGTTTTTTAAAATAAAATAAAAAGTTAGTATTTGGATTAAAAATCTCCCCCTTTTAAAAAACACAATCATGCAAGGAAAAATCAATACTTTTAAAATATTAAAAAGAAATACTTATTGTATTATAACTTTTACAATTAGATATATTCATTTTTAAAACAACCAATGATTTTAAACAACCTATTATCCCCCTTTTAAAATAATTAAAAAAATTATCACCCTTTTTGAAATAAAATAACATTAATTTTTCTAAATCCACTCCTTGTTTTTTTAAAAAGAGAACAAGATAAAGAAAAAAAATACTTTCTTATGATGTACATAATTTTTTTGGATTGAAAAGACAAACCTATCCTTTGGTATTCTATTAGTAATTCCTAAAATTCAAAATCCTTTTAAACTACTTTTGAATATGAGTATTAAAAAATTAAAATATATATATCAATTATTAATTTAAAAATATAAAATAGAATATTAGAACAGTGGTAAATCAATTACAATTCAAGATATTTAACTAATAAAAAACATTTCATCTCATTCCAAATTTTAAGTTTTTTGATCAACCATCATCAATTATATTTTTATATTAATCAAAAATTGAAAAAATAATCCTTTTTATAGATTTTTTCAATAAAATGATTCAATTTTTTAATCTAATTCTATTGCTTTGTCAACATTTCATCCTGAATTTTGAACTTATGATCTTTTTCAAAAAACTTCTCTTTTTGTGACATCAACTTTCATGTCAGCTCAACCAAATACACTTCTTGAGAATCTAATTTCTAAAGATTTTCCTCTTGAGCTTATATTCTTGATTTTTTCTTAACAATCTTCCAATTATAAGCTACTACCTACATTTTTAAATCTCCAATAGAAACTAAAATTTCATCAATTTTCTCTCATAGTTATTTCACAATAACTTTAATAACTTTTAATTTTTTTAAAGGATATTATAATTTTTATATAATGTATCACTTTGATCAATGATTTAGTTTATATACTTTTACTAGGACTTCATATAATTTTTAAGCCACCCAATATCTGATCATGAAGGTCACATTCTTCTCGAAAAACCTTCAAACTTCCTTTGACTTCAAAAATATATTTGATTAACTAATTTTTCTATATGGGACCTTAAAAACTAATTATTAGAGATTGTATCAAAATAAATTTTGGGATTATCTATGGAAAACTATTAATAACATTATTAACTTTTTTTAACAAGATTATATAGAGAGTTTAACCTCTGATTGAGCTTCTAGGTTCCTAGACTGATGAGATAATCCAATGAACTATTAGATTTCTCTTCCGGTTGATTCTTCTTTTGATCCACCGGTCTATCCTTTGATTCTTTTTATTTCCCAAGATTAATTTTCTCAATATTAATTATTTATTTATATTTTTCAATTTAGATTCCATTTTGATAATTTGTATCTTAATTCAGTGTATTATTTTATCTTCCCATATATGAAATAGATAAGGATGTGATCGATCTTGAAATTTAATTCAATGAACTCAATGCATTGGATTATTCTTTTTAAAAGATGATGTTTCTGATACCTAATTATAAAGATAAGATTACAAGGAAGAAATAACTTTCATAACTTCAACATTTGACTTCTCTTCTGATACTTCAACTTCTACAACTTTAGTATCTTTATTTTGTGAAACTTTAAAAATTTTATTTGTTGGGGTGACCTCCACATGAGTAGTAAAAATGGGTTGAATTACCAACAATGTATTTTTATGGATTTTTGATAGATTAACTTCTAATGTAATTACATTTGCAACATTCCCAGCTAATTCTATAACCACTCGATGAGGTGATGAAAGAGAGGAAGACTTCTACGACTCTTTTTTCATCACAGTCTCTTTCATTTTTCCCTTCAAAGTTAAAATTTCTCTTTAATAACTATTCCTTAACATCATTCCCTTGAATATAACTGAGAGAAGAATATATCTATCAGTTTTTGATTGATTTATATCAAGAAAATATTTCTTCAAATTTTTATCTATAACCAAATTACAATCAATATATTCTCTTAACTCCTTAGCCTCTACTTTATATAAGATGAAATATGACCTAACAACAAACCTTTATTCCTTTTTATTATTTTATTCATCTATTTTCTCCTTCAAGAAATAACTGTGTGATTTAATAATTCTATGAAATTATTCATCACTTAATTTTTTCAATTTAATTTTCTTCTAAACATCATTTTCTCTATCTTTTATTTTCTTCTTTTGAGGCAATTCGTTGATAGGATAAGCATTTAGTGCTTTTCAATTCTACTTTTCAGCCACACTATCCTTAATATATTTTTTATTTTTGGTTGGATATTATACTAATAACTTTACAAAAAATTTATTTTCCATGAAATCATAAATCAATCTAATCTGAGATATTTTCTCAACATTAATAGGGTTTTATTTAACCTTCTAAACATGAGATTTTTATTTTTACATTCTTTAATTTTAATAGCTTCATAAAAACTTTATTTAGAATTTGACTATATAACTGAATCTTTAGCTTCACCAATCCATTTCTGATAGCCTCAATATAAGTCCAGATAAACTTCTCAAGCTTAAATTCTTATAAATTTATGGGAAAATTTAGTAGATTTATATCTTAGATCTTAATGGAATATTTATCTCTTTTCCTTGGAAGTATAAATGAATGCACCCATTGGAAAACAATGCATAATTTTAATGGAATATATCCTGTTTTATGTACTTTTTCCCTTTATAATGAAATAATATTTTTAGTATAAGTCTTTGAGAAACTTTCATGAGATTCAAAAAGTTTATGTGAAACAAACAAGCTTCCTTCTTCCAATGGAATTCCATGTAACTTAGAAAAATTATCAATAATAAAACTAAAATTATGTATAAAATGAACAAAAGTTACCCATTTTAATCCATTTATTTCAGAGGAGATGATGACTATATAGAAATACCTAACAAGAATTATATAAAACAACTCATAATTATCAGTAGGTAGTACTAACAATTTCAATCCTTGAAAATCAGTAACACACTTTAGTATAAAATCATATTTCTCAAAGAGCTCCGGATCAATTGATATTTCCCTAAAAATATCTCTAAAAGAAAGTTCTCCAGATGATTTCATCACACTATTAGAAGATGAAAAATGATTTTAAAAATACAAAGGATATTCACTACTATTATACAATGTAGACATCCAAATGAATCTAGGTCAACACCTTTATATAAGCGTTAGATAATATTAAATATTTTCCATGATCTAGTAGTTAGGATTAACTACCGCAAAAACATATGACGTCAATTTTTTTTTAAAAATTTAATCTATTTTTCAACTTTTATTGCTTTAATTTTTTTTTAAAATTATTTTCTAATAAATTTAAAAATAAATTTTATGTAAATAAAAATAATATTAAAAATACGACAAATTAAAAGATATAAAATACAATTATCTTGGAGTTATCAACTATTAAAACAATTATATCTTTTTCTTTTGAATATGTTTATAGATAGATTGTAACTTAGAATTTATAAAGTCTACATAATTTTAAAAGTAATTTGTTTAAAATTTCGCTAAAAATAAAAACAAAAACTCCCATAAAATAAATTAAATTAATGCTAAATATAAAGGGAAATTGAAAAATAGCGAAACTAATTAAAACAAAAAAAAAACACTAAAAATATAGTTTTGGTCAACTTAAAAATAAATAATAAGAACTGATAATAGATGTTTGGCTATCAGTGCATAGTTCCTTCAGGTATTTGGAATTAATTATACAATATATAGACCATTTTAGGTTAATCAGTATTTATAAATAATTTTTTTTTCAACCATATCTACTTGTAATTATTGTGTTCATAAGAAATAAGTTCCTTTGAGATAAAATCTTGGGATATTCTAAAGGATTTAACTTTTTTCAAAGAGTAGTTATTCCTCTAGTGTCCTCCTCTTTGACACATAATAAAAAAATGTTCTTGGATTGGAAAAAAATTGTTTGACTAGTATATTTAACTTTTAGTGGTTTCACTACCTAGTCCAAATATAGTTCTATTAGGACTTTTTTACCATACATATTTTTGAATTATTTTATTATGATTGTAAAATTAGTCAACAAATTCTTTAAATACTTTATCTTAACAATATTTTTATCATAACAAGTAGAAGATAAATTCTTTGATTAGTTCATAGAAATTTTTCTCTTTCATTCATCTTACGTAATATGTACTTCTAGTGAATTAATTTTTTTTATTTCAACTTAGTAGTTAGTTTTGTAATCTTTTCCTTTTATTAATCCCACTCAGAAACATGCTTGATATTATCATTATTCACATTTTCTAATTCATATGATAATATTTTCAACTCTTTATTTCAATCAACTATCTTAGTTTTAATATAATTTTACTCCTTATTAATATTAGAAAAATTTGTCTTAACTTTTTAACGTTCGTCTTTTTATCTCTTCTCAATCTTTTTAATACTTGTAATGTATAATTCAATTTATTCAGTAGTAGGGGCATAAAAATCTTCTTCACTATCACTTACTTCTTATAAATCATAAAAAAATTTAGAATGAAGAGTTAAGTTTGTAAGTGTTTCAGCAATAATTCTACCCATTAAACAATCCTCAAATTGAGGAATATTAGCATAAAAAATGTATTTCTTATATTGTATTCATGATATTCCAATAAATTATTAGAAGTAGTATCTTCTTCACTTGAACTCAATTTATCCATGAATTTCATACTCCTTTTATGTGACATCCTAGACCCAATTCACTTAATAATAACTAAATCCAGTTGGCCACATGAACTCAAGCGTGCCTCCTTGTATCCCAAAGGTTACTGACTAGTAGAGAGGGTTTACAGTAGAACAATAGAGAGGCTATACCCTCATGATCAGAGTGAATCACAATGATATAATCATATGAATCAATAATAGAAGCATAATATACAACTGAACAATAAAAGAGTAAACATACATTATATAATTATCCAAGTAATCACATGCATCAATTTCATTTACAAAATGATAATCATAGCATGCTATACAAAAAGGAAATATAGGTATACATGGAAGTAGGTAAACATATATAAAAGTAAACCAAAAGAACGAAAAAATAAAAACAAACATCTATAGATAGAATCATGACCCACAACTCAGTCCTGTGACCCCCCACTACCATGCAATAATAAATTAAGAATTGGAAACCAAGCACTTTTCCCTATCTATAACACATCCATAAAGTCTCTATGTGTACCAAATGACGGCCCGAGTAGGGTCTAAGATAAAATCAGTAGGCCACCACCAACGACATATAATTCCATCCAGTATATGAATATATAATAAATAATTTTTATATAATAATGAAGATGTAAAAGAAGTGTGGTATATATATAAACCACATAGATCCAGGTTCCCATGGAACACCCATCCTTTACTACTTGATTCAGTATAAGCCGAACTATCTCTGAGTGATTAATCAATCATGATTTAATTATAATTAAGTCTCAGGTCCTGGATCATAATCCAAGTTTCCCCCATATATCATATCTAACAGGATGTATATAATAAGGACATTAGTAAATAGTAAGGCTCTGACCAAATCAAATCTTGTAATTTGTCTTGGAATACATGTCGTATAATTAATTCATTTCATAATATAAAGGAAACCATGATCCCATATTTGGAATTCCTAAATTGTAACCCATGTATCATTCCATGTATAAAATGAAACAAACACCTTAAAATCCCATCCTAGGCATTCCTTATAGGAAACCTGGTATCACTCTAGGTGTGGTATAAAGTCATCACCTTCTAAGACCATCCTTAGAGGTCCATAAAGGGAAACCCAAGTGTCACTTGTGGAGTACATAATAATCTTCCCTCTAAGACCATCCTTTGGTAGTCCACAAGGGATTCTAAGTATCACTAATGGAATAATATGATAATATCCCATTTAAGTCCATATTTGGAAGTCCCCAAAGGATTCCAAGTGTCACTTAGGCGCATACAATCCAGTTTCCCAATGAGTCTATCCATGGTGTTCATATGAGAACCCATATGTCACCCAAGTCACATAATAATCATTTAATTATTCAAGGCTAAAGAGTCTATCTATAAAGATCCTAAGTTAAGACCCACCTCTCACTCTCTACGTGGCAATAAGAATGGTCATGGGCCCAAAGACTAACCATACCATTTAAATTCACATTTAATTCAGTTGTCCAATACATTTAGTTAATCAATTTAACTCACCTTAGAAGGTGGCTCAAAATAAATAATAGCCATAGAAATCCTAACTTCACATGAATCCTCCCATTTTTCTTAATTGGGAATTTGGATATAAAGAACATATTAATCCTAAGTGAGCAAGATGAATGAACAAGGGCCTAGGGACATGGTCTTCCATTCCCCCTTCATTCAATTAAATTTACATTCAACCATTCCATTTAACATATCAATAAAGGAGTAAAGAACACACCTCAAAAGGTTAATCAATAAATGGGCCACCCATGGTGGTTTAATCTCATTTAAAAACACATCCAAGGGGTGGTTTGAATATGAGTTCCTTAACATTTAATAATATTAAAATAGTTTTGTGAGTTGTATATGTCTTACCTACTCATCTAATTCAATAAAAATTACATTTATTAAGTTTCTATCATAAAATCCGGCATGTGGACCAATGACATATATATAAACACCAAGACTTTGAGTGAAAAGCATGATACTACCTACCTTAGCTTTTTATTCGATTCCTCATCTATTTTTAGCCTTTAATTCAGGCTAGAATAGAATAAATTGAACAAATAAACAAATGAAATGAAAAAGGGATTATGATCTCTCACAAAAATAACTTCATCAAGAGGAAGAAAAATGATGAAAGGCATAAAGGAATAGAGAACTCACATATGGCTATCCAACAAGACCGATGGTGGCCTGATTGGAGTTTAGATAGTAAGTATCTTAAAAATCATAGTTTATGGCATGAGGAAGCTCTCAAATGGGAGGAGTGGCTATCCAATGGAGGAGGAAGAAAATAAATTGAGGGTTATAAGGTTAGTAAGGGAAAAATAGTCATTTTACCCAACTCTAAAGGGGTCGCATAGTTTGACCGCATGGTTGGCCAAACCATGCAACAACCATGTTCCCAAATTTACCTCAAGACCCCCTTGAATGCTCATGGTGCATGGATAGAAAAAACACATGTTGATCGTGCATTTAACTATATTAAAAAGTCTGCATAAAATGTACGGGTGTGTTGCCTGGGTTGCACAGTTTCATCAAACTGTGTGGCCCCTAACAGTGCATTGGACCACCCCGTACAATTTGATATAACTGTGCAAACTAGGTGACATGGTTTCCACTAACCATGTGGCCCAAATGCCTCCTCCAAAATCTCAGTTTCTGGGCTTCTTATAAGCCCATGACACCTCCATTTCCTCCTTAACCCCACCAGTCACTACCATAAGGATAGAATTAAATAATTAGATGTAAATTAAAAGGTTCTTTACCTCATAGAAAATCCAAGTTCTTAAAATATTCCCCCTCAAATAAATTAATCCATGAATTTACCTTCTTAGGGTGTTCAAGAATTGTTTGAGAATAAATCTGACCACTGGGAATGTATGTTGACCTTCCGCTCCCAAGTCTCATATTGCACATGGTCGTGCTACCATAACACCTATACTAGAGGAACTAACTGGTCTCATAGAACCTTGATTTCTGGATAAAAAATACAGATATTATTATCTTTAAAGGATGCATCTACCTCTAACTCAACAACATCAGGATGAAACATATATGATGAATTAGAATGATATCGGTGAAATTGAGATATACAGAAGACATCATGCATGGTCCGATACCTTTGAGGTAACTATAGCTGATAGGCTACCAGACTGAATATCTCCATAATATTTAAGATCCCGACTTAATGAGGTGATAAATTCCCTTTTTTATTAATCCATCTATGCTCTATTCTAGGAGAAAATCATAAGAAAACCCAACTCCCCACCTCGAACTCTAGTGGTCGACGGTGAATATTAACGTATTATTTTTGTCTAGATTGAGCTATAGAAATCCACTTCCTAATAAGCTAAAACTACTAAAAAGTCTCTTGAATGAGACCAAGACCCAATATCACTACCTCTCTTACCTCTAACCAGCACAGGTGTGAATAACAGTGCCTACAGTATGGGGTCTCATAATAACCCATCTTTATGGTCACTTGGAAGTTGTTATTATAAGATAACTCACTAAGAGGTAATTATTTCTCCTAAGAACCTCTAAAATAATGGATTCATTATTAGAAAATTTCCTTCAAAACCTTTATAATATGATAAGACCGACCATAAGTCTATGGGTGATAGGATTTAATCAGTAGTACCTATGAACCCATGCCCTCTGCAACCCCTTCTAGAACTGTCATGTGAAGTGACCATCTCTATCTAATACAATAGAACATGGAACCCCATGTAGGCATATGATCTCATGAATTTAGAGTCTCATAATCTCATCCACCAAAATATACTCTCAAATTCAAAGAAAATGGGTGACCTTTGTCAACGTGTCTATGATCACCCATACGACATCACTGCCCTGAGGCGACCTAGGAAAATCTGTCATGAAATCCATGGAAACATTTTGCCATTTCCACTCAAGAATAGGTAATGGATGTAAAATCTCCTATATTCAATGGTGTTCCACCTTCACTTGATGATAGGTGTCACATCGAGTAATAAATGTAGATATATCTCTTTTCATCCCCAACCACCAGTATTGGAAGCATAAGTCACGATACATCTTGGTAAGACCCAGACATTCTTCCCATAGAGAGGCATGTGACTCATACATAAAATCCTCTAAAATTTATATAGGAACCCAAATGAATCCATGAATGTGAAAGATCTCATCCTGATCAATTATCCAACTAGGATATGGGTCATACCTTATAAGGATCTTCTATAGAACCAAACCCTTGGAATCTGATAGATACATCTTGTTCACTCTCTCCAAAAGTAAATAGGTAACTGATAATGATGCAAGTAAAGACTGTACATGATGGTCCTAAAACTTCATGTGTATCTCACGAAATAGGGAGATAATACGTCACTCTCTATTGGCCTCCAGAACTACCTGCATCTGATTCCTCTTACTTAGGGCATCGAAAACTGTATTTCCCTTCCCAGGCATATAGGAAAGATTGAAATTGAAGGAATAAAGGTATTCAATACACCTTAATTACCAAAGATTAAATTCACAATATATAAATATATACTTGAGGATTTTTTGGTATGTATACCCCACAAAATTCTCCCAATAAGTAATGCCTCCAACCACGTAAGACATTTACAACAACATCTAACTTGAGATTGTGCATCAGGTAATTCCTCTCATGTGGCCTCAACTGATGAGACCCATATTCCATGAATAACTCATCCCACATCAGAACTTCTCATATCTTGATAACTGATGCATCATAATACATTGTATAGCTTTTTCCTGACTTAGGAAAAATCAAGATAAGTGTTGAATTATGTCTCCCTTTCAGCTTCTAAAAGGCTGTCTTGTAGGCTTATGGCCATATAAACTTCACACCCTTCTTAGTAAATCCCATTAGAGGTGCTTCTAATAATGATAATCCCTGTATGAAGCACCATTCATAACCATTTATCCCTAATAAACCATATATATCAAATAATTTCTTGAGATGATTCAAGGAAACTACAACTCTCACCTTCTCTGGGTCAACTGATGCTCCTATTTTTGTGATAATATGACCTAGGAATTGAATCTTATCCATAAAAAATTGGAAATTTTCTAGATTATCATATAACTGATACCCTCTCAGTGTATTCAATATGATCACAATATGTTTGGAATGGTTGTGTTGAGTGTAAGAATACACCAAGATATCTTCAATGAATAGCACAACAAACGAATCCAAATATGAATGGAAAATCGTGTTCATCAGTGACATGAAAACCTCTATCACATTCATGATATTGAATGAAATGACCAAATAATCATACAATACATATCTAATACGAAATTTTGTATGTGGTATATCTTATGGTCTAACATGAACTTGATGATAACCCGATATTAGTTCAATCTTAGAGAAATATCTTGATCCTCAAAGCTGTTAAAAGAGATCTTCTATATGAGTTAATGGATAATGGTTCTTAACATTAATCATGATCAACTGATGGTAATCTATGAAAATACTAAGGGTAGTGTCTTCCTTCTTTGAAAAAAGGACTGGTGAACCCCATGGTGAAGAACTGGGTCATATAAAACCCTTATCTTCCAAATCCTCTAGCTACCTTTTGAGCTCCTACAACTCAGTAGTAGCCACCCTATAAGGAGGAATAGATACCAGTGTAGCTCCAGGAGTTATCTTGATGGAAAAATCTACCTCTCTTTTAGGAGGAAATCTTGAAGATTCATTGAAGAAAATTTTCTTGAAACAATATATAACTGGAGGGAAATCTGCCTGGCACATTCCATGATCATCCATATATAAACTAGAAATATGGGTTGTCATCCTACCCAGCCCATGATATTCCGGTCTATCTTAGATCTCCTGAATATCCCATTCACCCTTGAAAAAAAAACTCCCTCCCTTTGGTGATGTGAAGGTCACCCTTTGGTGATAACAGTCAATGAAATAATGATAGGGAACCAACCATTCCATCATGTGAATAATGTCAAACCCTATCATCTTGAGGAAAAAGTGGTCCCATACAAAGAAAGAACCACCTATCTCAAGGGGGAAGTCCCTACATTGGCATAAACTCTTCGATCTAATTCCCAACATCTTTTTGAGTTTCATAAAACCATAGGAAATCTGAACATCTATCCCAAGGATTTAAAAAACAAGCATACATATGAAGGAATGTGATGCACCTATATAAAAAATAGCAGATACTAATGTAGTGGCTACTAGAATTGCACCTCTCACCATAGAAGGTATGACACTATAATCCTCATGTATTAGTTGCATTGTATACATCTGGACTGATATGTATCCCTAAGATATAGCTTGGATACAATAAGAAGTTCCTCTCTTATGGCACTATAAGTATGGTTTCTGGATACCCTAGCCACGACCACCTACTCAGGCTGATCGGTTGAGTTTAATCCAGCTCCCTGCCTAATCAGAAGCTGTCGAACCTTCTCCTAAACATGTATTATATGTAGACCCTCTCTCAATAGATAATATAGGAACATATTTTCAAAATTACTATAGATGGACCACTTTTCTAGAAGATCAACACTCGACTGGGTCCCTCATACACTAAGGTATCATATGACCTGGTCTACTACACTAACGACACTTCACTTGGGTACCTGAGTATGTACCTGGTCTACTAGTATCACCACATGGAAGCTACAGATGACACTCACTACTGTTGGTCAATGTATTTCCAGATATAGGTGCTGAATTTCCCTAGATTTCAGCCCCACTCTTTCTCAGGTTACCCTCCTTGATAAACACCTGATTTATTAGTCTAGATACAATAGTAAACCCAAAGATAATCACCTGAAATCCGATGTTATACCTAAGACCATCCTAAAATTTCTTAGTTTTCAATAACTAGTCACTTAATATAATAGGTTCAAAACAATGGAGCTTTATGGAATGGGAATAATAGTCCATGATTGTTAAGGAACCATGGTCAAAGTGCATAAACTCTTGGGCTTTATTGGCCCTCAACATGTCGAGATAGAAATAATCATAAAAGGCCATCTAAAAATCCCTCCAAACCATATCCCGATGATGATCCATCTAATTAATAACATTCCACCATCTATTGGAAGAACCCTAAAGAGTATTTTTAGAGATATTCACTCTCCTCTTGGGAGGTGTCTCAAGATGATCAAAAATATATAACATGGACTTTATCCATGAATCTGCAGTTTGTGGACTACTATTTCCCAAAAACATGTTCAGATGTTGCTGTTGAAACTCACACATCAACTCTTCCATAGTCGGGGTAGTTCACAAGGCTCCCTAAATGGTCCACATAAAGCGTAGGAAACCCTCTCTAAACTGGGTATTAGTGGCCATATTAGGTATAAATTGTAGTGTCACAAGAGGCACCACTAGAAGTTTTATTGGTGAATTAGGGCTCACTACCACCAGAGCGTGGTCATCGCCACCAACCTGGAACATAACTTGAGGCTACTGTGATGGAATTTTTCAAAAAACACCAAACACATGCCTCAATATAATATTAACAAATCACTAAAAGTGCAGATATAAGAATAGGATAGGTAAAATCCATTATATATAAGAGTCACACCCTTATGCTTGTGCCTAAATCTAGGTATGGGTAATGTATAGATCATAAAAAAATCTATAGAAACTATCTATTACCCACTACTAAGGTCAGGTCTGGGTCAAGTTCTTTGCTATAAGTCCATGGTCCCAGTATATAGAGTGTAAATTTCAATTTATAGAGGAAAACACCCTTTAAATTGCAATTGGAATCCCTATTTAACAGTGACCATTTAATTTTAGAATTGAGTTTATTTAAGTTCATATTCACATATATATATCAAGTTCCAATTAAATGGGTTGTCATTCCAAATTTACTAAGGCCCATACACTATAAATTTATATTATAACCCATTTAATTGAAACCATTTATTTATCTAGTAACTACATAAAATGTAAGCATAATTTCATGGACATAACAATAAAAGAACCAAAACATGCTATAATATATGCACACATTAAGTAAATGTGGCATGACATAATGCACGATATATAATTTCTAAAGTGCCTATAAGGATGCATTATATAATAATTCCTTTCCATATCAACCAAGGGTAAAATTCATAGTTATAAGGAATATCAAATATCCAATGAATCATCCAATGGTGAAATCAATGAAACAGTAGTAAGCATAGTCTAGAATATTATGTACCATCCTAGGTAATTTGGCTTTTCACTATATGTGGGTTAACTACTCCCAAACACAGGATTATGACTAAATCCCAAAACATCTTATTTCTCCTTTCTACCATCCCAAAATTGTAAGGAAAAGGAAAGAAATACCAGAAACCACTTTGTGATGTCCTGGACCCAGTTCACTTAATAGTAACTAAATCCAGTTGTCCACATGACCTCAAGCATGCCTCCTTGTATGTCAGAGGCTTCTGACTAGTAGTGAGGGTTCATGGTGGAATAGTGGGGGAGACTATACCCTCATGACCATAGTATATAAAAATGATATAACAAATATAATCAATAGAATAATCATAATAGAAATTTGAACACTAACATAGTAAGAATCCATCATATAAATGACCAAGTAATCACATCTATAAATTTTATATACAAATTGATGATAATGGACTTCTATACAAAAATGAAATATAAGCAGGCATGGTAGCAGGTAAACATATATACAAGTAAAAAAAAATAACCAAAAAGATAAAAAAACCATCTCCAAAGAGCATCATGATCCATAGATCAGTTCTATACTCCCCTTCTCCCATGATACAATAAATAAAGTATCAACAATCAAATGTTTTCCCCTTTCCCTACCTACATCCATGAAGTCTTCTTAGGTACCGAATGGAGGCTCGAGAAGGGTATGAGATAAACTTAGTAGGCCACCTCTAAAATTTTCTAATTCCACCCAGTTTGTGAATACATAATAAAGAGTGTGTAGGTAATAATAAAGCTATAAAAGAATTTCAGTGTATATATAACCCACATAGGCCCGAGTTCTAATTGAATAACCTTCATATGATACCTACTTCAACCTAATTCGAACTGTCTCTAAGTGATTAATCAATCATGATTTAATTATAATGAAGTATTAGGACTTGGATCATAACCCAAGTGTCCCCTATGTATCATATCCAATAGGATGTATATAATAAGGACATTAGTAAATATTAATGCTTCGAACAAATCCAATCTTGTGCTTTGGCTTAAAAGAAATGTCATACAATAAATTTATTTAATAATATAAATAAAAACCTGAGCCCATCCTTGGTGTTCCTAAATTGGAACTCAGGTTTCAGTCTAGGTATAACATGAACTAAACACCTTACAAGCCCATCCTATTCATTTCTTATAGGAACCTTGGTATCACTCTAGGTGTGGTATAAAGTCATCACCTATTGAGTCCATCCTTGGTGGTCCATAAAGGGAAACCCAAATCTAACTCATGGTGCACATAATAATTTTTTATCTGAGTCCATCCTTGGTAGTTCACAAGGGGGTCCAAGTATCACTTGTGGCACAATATGATAATTTTCCCTCCGAGTCCATCCTTGTTAGTCCACAAAGGAGTCTAAGTATCACTCAGGTACATATAAGCTAGCTGCCAAATGAGTCTGTCCATGGAATTCATATGAGAACCCATGTTTCACCTAAGGCATATAATAATCATTTCCTTATAATCATTTAATTTTTCAAGCCCAAAGAGTTAGTCTATGATGATCCTAAGTTATAACCCTCCTCTCACTCTCAACGTGGCAATAAGAATTTTCAAGGGCCCAAATACTAACCATACCATTTAAATTCACATTTAATTCAACTGGAAAATACATTTATTTAATCTATTTAACTCACCTCAGAAGGTGGATCAAATCAAAGAATAAACTTTGAAGGCCTAACTTTTCATGAATACTCCCATTTATCTTAATTGGTAATTTGGATATAAATAATGTCTCAAGCCCAAGAAACAAAGATCAACAACCAAGGGCCTAGGGACATGGTTTTCTATTCCCCCTTTATTAAATTAAATTTATATTCAACCATTCCATTTAAAATCCCAATCAAGGAGTAAATAACACACCTCAAAAGGATAATTAATAAATAGTCCACCCATGGTGGTTTAATCAAATTTAACAAGACACCCAAGGGGTGTTCTAAATTTTAGGTCCTTAACCTTTAACAATATAACAATAGTCTCATGAGTGGTATAGGTTATACCCATTCACCTAATTTAAGAAAAATTACATTTATTAATCATATATTGGAAAATATAGCATGTGAAATAATGATATATATATAAAAACAAATAATTTGAGGTAAAAGAACAAGAAAACCTACCTAATCTTAGTAGTTGACTCCTTGTACATTTTTAAACTCTAATCCAGGATATAATGGAAGAAATTGAACAAATATTAAAACACCTTGAAAAAGGTAATATGAGATTACACTAAAATAACTCCATCAAGAGTAAGAAAAACAATTAAAGGTAAAATAAGAATAAATAACTCATTAGTGGCTATCCAACAAGACTGATAGTGGCTCGATCAGATTCCGAATGACAGAGATCTTTAAAATCCTAGTTTATGGCATGAGGAAGCTCTCAAATAGGAGGAGAGGCTTTCCACTAGAGGTGGAAGAAAACAAATTGAGGTTTATAAGGTTAGTAAGGTAAAAATGGAAATTTTACTCAAATTTAAACGAGTCACATGGTTTGGCCGCACAGTTGGAAAAACTATGCACCAAACGTGCACCCAACACTTCCTTAAGACCCATTCATATGTTCATGGTGAAAAATTAGAAAAACCATGCACCGAACATGCATTTACCTCTATTAAAAAGTTTACAGAAAATTCAAGGGCGTGAAACCTAGGTTGTGTGGTTTCATCAAATTGTTCAGTCCCTGATAGTGCACTGGACCACCTCGCGTGGTTTTATCTAACCATACAAACTAGGAAACATGGTTTCCACTAACCGTGCAGACTAAGTTCCTTCTCCAAAATCATGGGTTTTGAACTTTGTACAAGCCTTGGACATCCTTGTTTCCTCTGTGACCCCACTATGCACTACCGTAATGTTGAAATTAAATAATTAAATGGAAATTAAAATTTTTCATACTTCATAGATTATATGGGTTATTATATTTTACTTTTCTTCTTTGAACATTTCTTTTAATATTTCTTCAGTTTTGGAAAATCAGGACGAATATAACCTGGTTATTTACACTCATAGAAAATAGGATCTGTTAAGTAATTCTTTGATTATTTATCATTTCTTTCCTTCTTGTAATATTTTCAAAAATTATTCTCACCCATATACTGATTCATTATTCTAGAAAACTAAGAAATTTCACCCTCACTTAGATCTACATAGTTATTAGCATGATATGTGTAACATCACATTACGTTTCCAGGTACTTTTGATGTTTCTAAGCACCACTGTTTTGGAGTTGTGACTTGGGGGTGCGTTTGGGTGATCTTTTAAGTAAAACAAAAGGGCAATGGCTTGTGCACGGTTTGCGCATGGTTTGAAAAACCGTGCAACCAAACTGTGCCAACCAAGCAGCACTGTACAAAGAGGTACGCACAGTGTGCACACGGTTTGACAAACCGTGCGACTAAACCATGTAGACCGTGTATCTTTGGATAGTGAGATCCACACGGTGTGCACACAGTTTGACAAACTGTGCGCCTCTGCCCAGGTAAACCGTGCGCGTGGTTTTTAATTACGAAAATTTATTTTAAAACCACCCGAACCCCTGGGACTTCCATATTTTCGACCTTGGCTCGGGCTTATCTCTTTCTAGGTCTTTCCAAAGCCTTCTAGAGAGATTCCAAGGCGATCCGAATATATTTCTTCGAGATTGATGGCTTGGATTGAAGATCCGATCTCCTCCCGGTAAGTGAATTTCTTCCCGTTGCGTATCTAATTTATTCCTCTATCTTTCCTTGATCTTTTCATGGAAGATTTCATTTGTTTCCATGGATCTATACCTATGAGTTGAGGTATAGATCTAGGATTATGAATCTAGATCTAGTTTTGCAAGATCTTGATCCCTTGATCTTAATTTTGGTTTTAAGGATTTAGATCCAGATTTTGATCGACATCGTTGTACCACTCGGTGGTTGGGGTTTCTTGTTGGGTTAACTCCCATCAATAAATCAAGGTAGGTGGTTCCTTCCTGATTTGCAAAATTGATTAACATTTTATTTCCTTGATTTATTTCAATTGCTTATTTAAATTAAATTTATCAAGTTTTCTTTCAATTTAATTGATAAAAACCCGATTCCAATGAGTCGAGGTATTTGAAATGGTTTTGGCATGGGAATTTTGAAAACCCCAATTCCATTGAATTGGGTGTGTTTATGAAAATTGGCTGATTTAAATGGTTGGATTTAAATTGTCGATTTGATGGAAATGATTTCAATTGAATTGTTGAATTTAATTGTGGAAATAAATTGTGTAATGATAGAATTGGTTTTGAATGGATTTCAAACTCATGAAAATGGATTAAAATGATTTGATAGAAACCTGTTGGTTTTATCTTGTGGAAAGGAATGTTTTGAATAAAACCTGTTTTGGTTTTAAATGGAATGAAATTGGAAGTTTTGAAATGGAATAATGGGATTGATCGTATTTTAAGCATTCTTAAAATAGTGCACCCATCATGTAAGAGCGCATGCAAGCCTTAGGTAGTTAGTGAGTTATTTGGATACACTCTACGCTATGAAAACGTTTTAAAACATACTTGCGGCGGGTCACATCCCCGATGGGTTGGTGATGAGTCTCCTTTGTCCAGTGTCATAGGGACGTGTGTATACACATTTTTCTGAGTTCACATAAAGAGTGCGGAATCCTATAACTGGTTAATACTATTGTACCTTTTGGCAGATGACCATGTTTCTCACTTGTTTATTTATATTTGAGATATAAATGTATGCCAATGCTTTTGAACTACCATACATGCCTGCAGAATTTATATAAAATATTTTATATAAATGTTTTACTTAAGCCATTCTGTTATAAATATTCCATCATTTGTAAAAACTTTGTTTAAATTGGTTTTTCCATCATTTGAAAATAGATAGCATGTTTTGTTAAAAATATGATTTTGAACTGCCAAACCTGTTTATTTGAAAATGGAAAGCTTTTACCTGGATAATCAATATTTGGCATTTGTTACAGAATCTTTGTTGGTATCCTACTGGGATTAGGCTCACACCATACTTTTTTCCTTCAGGTGTTTGTAGATTTTCTTCTTCCAGGATCGAGCAAAGGGAAGGGACCTCTTGGAGGTGGATCCAGTTGTTGATCTCTGAACTTGGTGAGTTGTGTCCTTTAGGACCTTGGGATTGTTTTTCCTTTTTGTACTTGGGCTGTAGTACTTTGGAATTTTATGCCTCTTTGTATTCTGGTACATCACTCCTAGTGGAGTTTCTTTTGATATGCATACTTTTTGTTTTACTCTTGCTTCTGCATCCTTGTGGAAAAATCGTTCCCACTTGTATGTTGTACGATGCCAGGTGCTAGTCACTGACCCGTGGGGATAGGGAACACCCTTCGGGCTATGTCAGGGCCAACTTGGTTATTGGGTTACCAGGGTACCCGGGCTGGTTCGTGACAAAATGGTATCGAAGAGAGGTCAAGAATCTTGCCTTGATGACAATATGCATTTGAGTATTCTTGTCAGGACTTAGGAGGTAGTTGTGATTGAGTTCCTGGCGAGATCTCACCATAATGAACCTTAAGTTACCAAGGTTTGTTAGGGAAATACGACTTGTGGATTAGTTCTTGTATTTTCCCTGTTTTGATTTGGATAGAGTGGAATCCAAATCTTGTTAATACCTTTTGTTAAGAATAGTTTTCCTTGTTACTCTGTTTGAGTGTTAATAAAATGTCTTTTTGTGTTGTGTAACAACATTCCTCCGAGAGGAAATGGAGCTCAGATCCAAAAAGAGGCTGCTGCTGAACCTCAGCAAGCGAGTCCTATTGTGGATCCGAGTCTGGTTGAGGTGATTGTTCGCACTATCCAAGCTCTAGGACATGCACCACCTCTAGTTCCTGTTTGGACTCTAGGTACATATCCTCATAAGGATATTCTCTGAAGTCGTTCTCAAGAATTCCTATTCCAGAAGCCACCAATTTTCAAAGGCTCCAATGATCCTCAAAATTCTGAGGAATGGTTGAGTAATATTGAACGTCTGTTTGGGTTCTTAGAGACACCTAATGAGATCAAGGTAAAGTGTTCCACCTTCATACTGGAGGGACCAAGTAGGAGATGGTGGGACACAATGGTGATGGATGGGAAACATGAGGGTTTAGAGTGGAAAGACTTTAGGGTTCTTTTCACTAACCAGTTCTATCCATAATCAATGGTATTAGCCAAGGATATAGATTTTTTCAAGCTTGAGCAGGCCAACAAAACCGTGACTGAGTACTCAAATCGCTTTTCTGAGCTGGTACGGTTTTCTCCTGAGATTGTATCTAATGAGAGGATGAAGGCTCGATTATTTGAGTTGGGACTTCAATCATATATCCTTTCTCAGGTATTCTTACTAAATATACCCACTTATGCTGATGTGATGGATAGGGTGATGACGATTGAGATGGACTTGGCAGGAAAGTCAAGGTTGAAGGAGGTTGTTTTTCCTCCTAGTGGCAGTGTGGGCTCCTTTAAAGGAAAATGGAAACGTGACTTTTCTCATGGTATTTATCGACAACAGAGTCATTACAGATATCCGGTAGCACCAGGAGGGGCTTCTTTGAGTTTCTATCAGTGTAGGAATCCAGGACATTATAAGAGGGTTTGCACTAAGGCACACAAGAACTGTAGCTCCTACGGACGTTTAGGGAACTTATAGAGATTCTGCCATCACTTCTTGACTCCATGTGGTGGAACATGATCATCAACACCTCCAAAAACTGCGGGGCAATCAAATTCTTCACATATGAAAGGGTTCCAGCCATAGGTATCCAGAACAAATCTTCTTCACGCAGTGGAAGAGTCGCCAGTGGTAGGTGATATAGGTCCTGCAATTGTGAGAGGTACCATTACTATAGCTTCATCTTTAGTGACAAATCTTTTGATACTAGTGCATATCACTCTTTTATTTCAACCCATCTTGTTAATCTGCTTAATCTACCTATGGAACTTTTATCTTCTGCGATGGATATTGCTACACCCCTTGGTGTAATGAGAGAAAAGGGTCTCCATAGTCCAGCTTGTGTCTTCTCTCTATCAGATGTTGATCATGCTTGGAGTTTATTGGTTCTTCACATGAAATATTTTGACGTAATTTTTGGGATGGATTGGCTCATTGCTAATAAATCCTAGATCGATTGTTACCTTCTACGGGTTTACCTTACTACACCCAGTGGTGTACCCCTTGTTTTTCGAGGAGAGTGGGACCCAAGGTCAAGCAGAGCCGGACCCTTTTTCCCAAAGTTGGGGAAAGTTATATCAGTGTTTGATTTTGATCTAGAGAGAGATTCATTGTGTGGTAATCTTCCTTCAGTCGTTGATGAGTTTCCCGATGTGTTTCCTTCTGACTTCTCTGGTTTTCCACCAATAAGAGAGGTTGATTTCTCTATTGACTTAATGTCTGGTACTCAACCGGTTTCTAATCCCTCTTACCGAATGGATCCAGCAGAACTGAAAGAACTAAAGTTTCAGTTAGAAGATCTTCTTGATAAAGGTTTTATACACCCGAGTGTGTCCCCTTGGGCAGCTCCAGTTCTCTTTGCCAAGAAGGCTAATGGTTCTCTTCGCTTTTTTGTTGATTATCGAAAGCTCAATCGAGTTACAATAAAGAACAAATATCCGTTACCACAAATTGATGATTTGTTTGATCAATTAAAAGGGGCAAAGTGGTTTTCAAAAATTGATCTTCGATCAGGTTACCATCAGTTGAGGATAAAAGAATCTAACATTCATAAGACCGCTTTTCGGAGTAGTTATGGCCATTATGAGTACCTTGTTATGACCTTTGGCCTAACAAACGCTCCTGCAGTTTTCATGTCTTTGATGAATAAGGTTTTCCGTGAGTATCTAGATAATTTTGTGGTAGTATTTGTGGATGAAATTATTGTCTACTCCAAGTCTGAGGAGGATCATGCGCATCATCTGAGAACAATTCTGAGTCTTTTAAGGAATCACCGACTTTATGCCAAGCTTTCAAAGTGAGATTTTTGGATTCGGGAAGTGAAATTCTTGGGACATGTGGTGTCATAACAAGGAATATCAGTTGATCCTGATAAGTGAGGGTTGTTATGACTTGAGAACAACCAAGAAATGTTTTCGATATTCAGAGATTCTTGGTCTTAGCAGGATATTATCGCCGGTTTGTTAAAGACTTCTCAAAGTTAGCTTCTCCAATGACTGCTCTGACTAGAAAGGGAGTTAAGTTTTCCTAGAACTATAAATGTCAGAGTTGTTTTGTTGAAATAAAGCGTCTTTTGACTACTGTGCCGGTGTTAACTCTTCCTTAGGTTGGGATAGGTTACGTGGTCTTCTGTGATGCATTGGGTTCAGGTTTGGGATGTGTACTTATGCAAGGTAATCATGTTGTTGCCTATGGATCTCGTCAGCTTAAGCCTCATGAGAATAACTATCCTACCCATGACCTTGAACTTGCATCTATAATGAACACAATTAAGTGTTGGAGAAATTACCTTTATTGATAAAGGTTTACTGTGTATTCAGAACACAAGAGCTTGAGTTATATCTTCTCTCAAAAAGATTTGAATCTTCACCAAAGGTGTTGGGTGGAGTACCTGCAATCTTTCGACTTTGAAATTACCTATAACCCGGGGATAGCGAATGTCATTGCAGATGCGTTAAGTAGGAAAATTACAACTTAAGCTATGAAAGAATCTTCAGAAGAGTGGAGTTTGATGACTCTTTTTTCTCAGTTGCATATTGGAATTCTGTGGAAGGGGAATGAAGTTTCTTTAGACATTGTTCAGTTGACTTCTTCTCTTCTCGAATTGATTATTCAGGAACAACAACTGGATGATGAATTCCATAGCATTAGGGAATATATTTATGGTGGGGAGACTGACACCCAGTGGTCGTTCTCCAAAGAGGGTGTTCTGTGTTATCGAAACCGTTACGTTGTGCCGTTATCATCAAGGAAGGAGGTGATGGGGGATTGCAATAAATCTCAGTGGGATATGCACCCAGGAACCACGAAAATGTTCTATGACATGTGGTGGAAGTTCCCGTGGCCATGTATGAGGCGAGAAATTTCTGAGTTTGTATCTCATTGCTATACATGCCAGCAGGTGAAAGCCGGGCACCAGAAACCATCAGGTTTGCTACAACCACTTCCAGTCCCTACATGGAAGTGGGATGAAATATCTATGGACTTTGTGGTTGGGTTACCTCAAACCCAGATGAAGAAGAACGCAATATGGGTTGTGATCGACAGACTAACCAAGTAGGCTCACTTTATCCCTATTCGAGATACAACCAAAGTTGAGTAGTTGGGAAATATCTATGTGAAAGCAATTGTTCATTTTCATGGAGTTCCATATGCTATTGTCTCTGATAGGGATCCTAGGTTCACTTCTCACTTTTAGAGAGGCCTTCAGGAGGAACTGGGATCTCAGGTCCGTTTGAGCACGGCCTACCATCCACAGTCAGATGACCAGAAAGAGAGAGCTATTCATATCCTTGAGGATATGCTCCGCGGATGTGTTCTCGACTTTGGTGGGTCTTGGGATGATCATCTAGGGATAATTGAGTTCTCTTATAATAACAGTTATTAGTCTGCGATCAAAATGTCTCCTTTTGAGGCTTTGTATGTACGTCCTTATAAATCTCCTTTATGTTGGTCGAAGATTGGTGAAAGTTCTTTTGTAGGACCGAGTTTGGTCCAAGATACGACAACTAAGATTCTGTTGATTCGTCAGAGAATGATGACAACATAGAGTCGATACAAGTCTTATGCTGATTGTCACCGTAAACCTTTATAGTTCTTAGTTGGTGACCAGGTGTTCTTGAAAGTTTCGCCCCGATTAGGTCATCGACGACTTGGGAGGAAAGGGAATCTTTCTCCTCCTTTTGTGGGACCTTTTGAGTTTATTGGTCTTGTGGGGAAAGTTTCTTACCATTTAGCTCTACCACCACAACTAACGTCGATACATAACGTGTTCCATGTATCGCATCTGCGAAAGTATCTCTCTGATCCATCCCATGTTGTGAGGTGGAGTGATCTTGAGATTGAACCAGATTTATCTGTTACTGAATGACCAGTCCGGCTTGTTGATTCAAAAACCAAGGTACTTCATGGGAGAACGATACCTCTGGTCCGTGTAATATGGTTGCATGGTTCTGATTCTCATGATACGTGGGAAAGGGAGGCACTAATGAGAGATTAATGGCCTAATATTTTTGACGTGGAGGTTTCTTCATAGGCTTTCTGGGGATAGAAAGATCTTATGGTGGGGATGTTGTAACATCACGTTATGTTTCCAGGTACTTTTGATGTTTCTAAGCACCTCTGTTTTGGAGTTGTGACTTGGGGGTGCGTTTGGGTGATCTTTTAAGTAAAACAAAAGGGCAATGGATTGTGCACAGTTTGCACATGGTTTGACAAACCGTGCAACCAAACCATGCCAACCAAGCGGCACTAGATAGAGAGGTACGCACGGTGTGCGCACGGTTTGACAAACCATGCACCTTTGCCCAGGTAAACCGTGCGTGCGGTTTTTAATTCCGAAAATTTATTTTAAAACCACCAAAACCCCCGAGACTTCCATATTTTCGACCTTGGCTCGGGCTTATCTCTTTATAGGTCTTTCCAAAGCCTCCTAGAGAGATTCCAAGGTGATCCAAACATCTTTCTTTGATATTGAAGGCTTGGATTGAAGATCCTCTCTCCTCTCGGTAAGTGGATTTCTTCCCGTTGCGTATCTAGTTTATTCCTCTATCTTTCCTTGATCTTTTCATGGAAGATTTCTTTTGTTTCCATGGATCTATACCTATGAGTTGAGGTATAGATCTAGGATTGTGAATCTAGATCTAGTTTTTCAAGATATTGATCCCTTTGGTTTTAAGGATTTAGATCCAGATTTTGATCGACGTCGTTGTGCCGCTCAGTGGTTGGGGTTTCTTGTTGGGTTAACTCCCATTAATAAATCAAGTTAGGTGGTTCCGTCCTGATTTTACAAATTGATTAACATTTTATTTCCTTGATTTATTTCAATTTTTTATTTAAATTCAATTGCTCAAGTTTGCTTTCAATTTAATTGATAAAAACCTGATTCTAATGAGTTTAGGTATTTGAAATGGTTTTGGCATGGGAATTTGGAAAACCCCAATTCCATTGAATTGGGTGTGTTTATGTAAGTTGGCCGATTTAAATTGTTGGATTTAAATTGTTGATTTTATGGAAGTGATTTCAATTGAATTGTTGACTTTAATTGTGGAAATAAATTATGTAATGATGGAATTGGTTTTGAATGGATTTCAAAATCATGAAAATGGATTAAAATGATTTCATAGAAACCCGTTGGTTTTATCTTGTGGAAATTCATGTTTTGAATAAAACCTATTTTGGTTTTAAATGGAATAAAATTGGCACTTTTGAAATGGAAGAATGGGATTGATCATATTTTAAGCATTCTTAAAATAGTTCACCCATCATATAAGAGAGCATGAAAGCCTTAGGTAGTTAGTGAGTTATTTGGATACACTCTACGCTACGACAACGTTCTAAAACATACTTACGGCAGGTCACATCCCCGATGGGTTGGTGACGAGTCTCCTTTGGCCAGTGTCATAGGGACGTGTGTATACATATTTTTATGAGTTCACATAGAGAGTGTGAAATCCTATAACTAGTTAATACTATCGTACCTTTTGGTAGATGACCATGTTTCTCGCTTGTTTATTTATATTTGAGATATAAATGTATGCTAATGTTTTTGAACTACCTTACATGCCTACTGAATTTATATAAACTATTTTATATAAATGTTTTACTTAAGACATTATGTTAGAAATATTCCATCATTTGTAAAACCTTTGTTTAAATTGGTTTTTCCATCATTTGAAAATGGATAGCATGTTTTGTTAAAAATATGCTTTTGAACTGCCAAACCTGTTTATTTGAAAATGGAAAGCTTTTATCTAGATAATCTACATTTGGAATTTGTTACAGAATCTTTGGTGGTATTCTACTGGGCTTAGGATCACACCCTAATTTTTCCTTCGGGTGTTTGTAGATTTTCTTCTTCCAGGATCGAGCAAAGGGAAGGGACCTCTTGGAGGTGGATCCAGTTGTTGATCTCTGGACTTGGTGAGTTGTGTCCTTTGGGACCTTGGGACTATTTTCCCTTTTTGTACTTGGGCTGTAGTACTTTGGCATTTTATGCCTCTTTGTATTCTGGTACATCACTCCCAGTGGAGTTTCTTTTGATATGCACACTGTTTGTTTTACTCTTGCTTCCACATCCTTGTGGCAAAATCGTTCCCACTTGTATGTTGTACGGTGCTAGGTGCTAGTCACCGACCCGTGGGGATCGGGAACACCCTTCAGGCTATGTCAGGACTGGCTCAGTTATCGGGTTACTAGGGTACCCGAGCTGGTTCGTGACAATATATAACTACCTTATCATTAAAATCTCCAAAGTTTGAAGTTCTAAGGGATGTAAAAGAAACACCATTTTTTCCCTGCATCTCACTTTAATCTACTCTCATATTTCATGATAGTTCTAATTAATTCATCAAGACTTAGCATAGTAATATGTTTCGTATCAACTATAATAGTATTTTTGATTCTTATTCCTTAGGTATAATATCTATAAACATCTCAAATAACTTATCATATAATAATTCATTCTTACTAAGAGATCATAAACCTATCATGATTGTAATTAATCTCTAATGAATTTGAGTGACTATTTAACCAAGAAGAAAATCAAAACTTTGTTAATCATCCCTCAACATAGCTCACTTGGTCTAAATAATTTCAGAATTTTCAAAGTGTGTAACTTCAAGATTCTTCCAAATTACATAGTTAGCATTACAAGAAGATAATTAATATAACTATTTATTTAGATAGAGAATAAAAAATTAGTTTTGACTTGAAAATTCAAATGAAAATCAACTTTTTATTCTCTAGAAAAATTAAAAACTTACTTCTCTGGAATTTTATAGCTATCAGTGAGTATAAGAAAATTATAAAATCCAATATTAATAACATATTATTCCATTCGATCTTATCAATACACAAAAATAATTTCCATAAAAAATATGTGGTCATTTTTGATTAAGGTTTTCCAAACTTCCAACATTCATTATTACTTCCGTCACTAAAATAAAAAAGATACTTCCTCTATAACATGTTTGTATAAGGAAATCAAGAAATTAAAAATCCAATGCAATAACATAAATAAAAATATTATATCAGGCTCAAAATCAAATGTAGAGATATTCTATGATACAAAATATTGATCCAAGATATGGATGAAAATCAAACTATAAGAGGGGGGGGGGTGGATTTTAGTTTAAAATTACTAACATTTTTTGTCCTCCTCAAGTATTTAAAATCCAAAAAAAACAAAAATATATGATATAACCATAATATAATCAGAGTAAAATTAAAGTAAGCATCGTATAAATAGAACAATTTGTCTTTCACAACTACTAATAAAAGTAATAAACATAATATAAAAATAAACAATAATAATTTTATCTATTACCAATAAAATATTTATCATGGAGAAAATAACAAAACTTGCAGTACTGATGCACCGATAAAGTACCCCTTATAGGATATTATTAATTTTATACTTTAACCCAAAGCATAAGGGGAATCAATAAACATGATTCAAGGTATCCTTAATTATAAAACAATCAAAAGGCATATATTCACAAATTCAATAAGTCATCAACTGCAATCCTATCAGTTGATTTTTTCTATTACAAACTGAATGCTTGACTCTATGTTCCTGAAGGAAAATCTTGATCAAATCTATCAGAAATTCACTGCTTATAACAATTGAAAAATTAGCTCTGTATTCCACACCAAGAAGACTTCGATCAACATGATTAGAAACTCTGTGAAAACAACAATAAACACTAAGAAATTTATCAATGAAATCTAACAAACATAAATCTTATAAAAAAACTTAAAAGGGAAAATTAAAATGATCAGAAGCACTCAAAGAAAATAGTGGTTGAAAGACTTAAAGCAACCAGAAACTTTCATAATGCTTGATTACTATTATACATATGTTCCTCAGAGCATGAATCTTATTTATAGGCAATCTTCTAATGGTTTAATTCCACAAACTTAAGGTTCAATTGTAATGAAATAAGTAATAGTTTACTAATAATAATTTGATGAACTCAGTATCTTTCTATATTTACTAATGGGATTATCAAGCACCACTACAATTATTGAACAAACATGATTCAAATATTTATATTATCGATATTTTAAAAAACTCCAAACCATTGGTATTTTTTTTTCAGATCATTAGATTTTCAAAAATCCTCAATCCATTAGTATTTTGTAATACCTTAGATTATCTGTTTTTTATCAGTTTTTCATTATGCATTCATCAAGGATAAAAAAATCTACAATTTAAATTATATACTTAATGAAGTGTATTGTTATTTTCAAAACAAAAGATAAAGTAAATCATTGACTCAACACTCGGCACATATCATAATGAAAAAGCATAACATTAAAATGTAATATAGTTATATGTATGATATAAAAATGAAATGAATGTTTTAAGTGAATTATTTCATAAAAAAATATCATAATTACATTTTAAGAAAAACATTTCAAGTAATGGGTATTATAAAATTAAGTTTTTCATAATTGTATATGTATATAAAATTATAGTCATTAATACATATGGAAAATTGTATAGATATATAGGGAATAATTGTTGTAATTAATACAGTTATGGAAATTTTTTATAAATCTATACATATAGTCAAAATGAATAATTAATGATTATATACATATGCATAATAGAGATAAATAAGACATATGGAAAATTGAGTATCAAATAAAAATTGAATAATACAAAATAAAAAAAACTAAATATAGAATTAATATTGGAAACTATCCATTATTATGTAGATACAGTATTATAAGTTACACATGTTACTACATTGGAGGCCGAACTAGTATTCTCAGTACTCAACTCACCTGAACCTCAAATATATATTGAAATGAGAGGAAACTTCAATGAAATTTTAGGATACTACATATATAATATAGAAAGTATTAATATACTTATAGTCAAATGCAACATTTCATATCATTCTTGTAATAATTCTCTCCATTCCAATGGATGACCTCTCAATAACTCTCCCCATCACTTAATTTGAAATTTGATGATTATCTAAAACAACTGCATGATAATAAATAATTTCATTATTTTAATCAAAAAATGTAACGCCCCGACCCCAGTTTCCCAGAGTCAGTGCCTTATTACATAATAATGGCATGATCACAAAAGAACAAGTCTTGAAAGACCGATTAGTTTATTAGACTTGGAATAACTAGATACATTCGTTAAGTTTACATTAAATCATAAAGTGAAAACTACAATGACATCTTGTCTCCACACTCATATCCCCTTATACTATCCCTGTAGTTCATTCATAAAATACTTCTTCACATCATGGGAAAAATAAAACATAGAAAGGGGTGAGATCAAATGCTCAGTAAGGAAAACAATATAGTGAAAACTTTCATAAATAATCATAAACATTTAAGGAAATGTATAACTAAAACAAAAGCCTTTTAATCTTGAACTTCAACATAATATGGAAAAAATAAAATGAAATAATGCCATTTAATTATTCACATGGATATTCAACTAGTCTAATAATCACATGCAATATCAATAACCACTTTCATAATGATGGAATTCATAATGCCAGACTATCATAACCACGTAGCCAAGGCCTCGTGCCAAGGCTACAAATAAGATTTTGTCAAGGCCTCATGCCAAGACACTAGTTTGTCTCATGAGACCTACCGATGCATCGAGGAGATATAGCGGGCTCCACCCGTCACTTAATAAGTCTAATACATTCCTCATATGAAAAGTTTGAAACATAACATAAACATTCCTATTAAAACTAGCATAAGAAATGTCTATACTTTAACCACAAACCATGAATGGTATAAAAATAGCACATCCATAGTCAAACATAACTCATTTGATACAATATAGAAGATTGTATTGTGTCAGATTAACCCCAATCGAGAATAATGAAGGATATTGACATCGATTAAAATAATCATCAAAATATTGAGAGAAATATCCCCCATTTTCTTGAAAACATTTAAAAGTCACACTATTTATCAAGAAGCCATTTAAAATATATTTTTGAATCAAAGTGTCCCATACCACTTTGAAACTTTTAAAATGAATTTTGATTTGAAAACATGAATTTCCATATAAATAAATCCTTAAAACCATTTTTAAAACATGCACATTAATGATAAAGATTTAGAATAATAAATCTTTAAAACATTTTAAAATGATATTTTAGTTAGAGTTCCTAACCAAAAGAGAGACACTTGAATAAAAATAATTGAGATAATAAAAACCTTATAATATCATGAGAATAAAGGGATTCATGATATACTATGTCAAAGTACATTATATACACCATATAAAAGTGATTTGTTATATAGCAACAAAGGAGTCTCAATAGAATGTAAATTGAGATGAAATCTCTCAGAAAGGATGAATCCTTAGGTTAAGGATAAATCAACGACATAATTATGTGTGACAAATTTAGATACACTCAATATGATTGGATATTCAGTGTAAAACAATCAAAGGACATTCACACATATTCTTGTAAAAACAACACCAATGAGTTGGATGTTTAACTCAACAAATAGAGATTGAGTAAAAATTACTCGTATCAAGTTCATACCGATGAATTTAGAATTTATCAATAGAGTGATTATGTGTATCAAAAGTTTATCCACAGAAAGGAGAGTGTAAATTATGACATAATCAAATGAATAGTGATTCCACACATAATCATGGAGTAAAATAATCAATGAAGTATGCGTAAAGCCGAATGATTGGAAATTGAAATTTCAAATTCCCTTATTGATTTGATAACTTACGAAACATACACCCATGAAAGAAGGATCATAAAATGATGATGCAAATATACATGAATTAAAGTATATTACACAATGAATACAAACATGGGCAGTACACCCACTACATGCAATAAATAAGTGGTGAACAATGGAAATCTCATGGAATTAAAAGTGAGATAAGAAACCCCTTACTTTGTACTTTTTCCTTGGTCGAGGGTTGGTTAGACTCATGTATAATGGTGAAATAATTGTTACTTAATTATACAAGTATCATATACATTAATATCATATATGATCTTTTAACATTGCTTTGTTAATAAAATCTTAGTATTATCGTCGTTTCGGGTGTTAACTTACTCGTTTTCTTTTATATGTTTTGTTACATAAGTCGTGTTTGTCATGGGTAGGTTGTATATTATTCATATAAAGAATTATATAAAGTCCTTAAACATTATTTTTAATCATAAAATGAGAATTATACTTGAATGGATACGATAAGGAATGAATATCATCGCGTTCGTGGAGACGGTAGTCCGTACGTACGCACGAGCAATAATATCATTCTTTTGATATTAAAATAATATATAATTGGATGGTATATCATATATAAAGAATAATTATAATTTTATATTTATTATTTACATGAATTACACATCATTATTATACCCATCAAAATAATAATGTATTGAATAACAATTACACCACGACGTGGAGACGGTAGGCCGTACATACGCATGTATAGTGACATGTCATTCAAAGGATGGATAAAATAATGAATATGGTTGTACAATATTTATAATAACATTACAGTATATATAAGATACTGGAGTTATTATTTTATAATGGAAATAACAAATAAAGAATAAGTTGAAGAAGAAATGAACTTGAAAGTGGGTGGTGAAAACATTACCTCTTCTTCGGGTTCTTCCTTTTGACTTGATCAAAAGAGCTCCTTAGGTTGGGTTTATAATCAAAATAAGGCCTCTAGGTTGAAGTGAGGTAATTTTAGAGAGTATTTGTGTAGGGTTTGGCCAATACAAAAGGCTTTGAATGTGTGAATTAGTGAGAAGGGGGAGTGCCCTTTTATAAGAGGGGTGAGGGGCACCTTTGGAAAAGCTAGAAATATTATTTTATAATAAATTCATATTCGGTTTATAATGGCTCAAAAGTGGATTATTAAAATTATAATGTGGGTATGGGTCGAAATAATTTTAACCAATAGAATTTAGACAGGTTTGGGTCATTATATTAACCTTATCTTTTAGTTTTAACTCTTAGTTAATTAGTTTGACATTTACCATGTCAATTTGTATTTTTATATTAAATAGTTAATAAACTTACTATATACATCCAAGAAACCCCCCAAGTGGTCCATTAATGATACACCTATCATTATATAAGTCCTTTTACCGAACATTAGATTTTTAGGAATATAATATCAATTAATAATATAATATTTGTTTTAAAAACTCATTTATGTGAATTTTGACACTATTCAATAATTGATTTTTGTTAAAGTCTTAAAAACTTTATTAATTCAAAAAAAATTCATTTAAGAAATCCTATATTGTCTTATTCACCAATAAAATTAATGTATGTCATAAAAACTTTCAAATTATATTTATTTTGACATTTATAGTACCAATTATTTGATTCTTTCCTTGATAAGGAAAATACTACATCATTATTGTATCATAAATAATATTAACTATTAAATGTCTAAAAATTATAATTAAAATACCTTTATTTAGGAAATTGTTTTTTCTTTCTAATGAATATTTATAGTCGAAAATCCAACATATATAACCCTATGTAAAAATTGTTTTTCTAAAAGATATATGCTTATGTCATTTTTGTATTTATTTTAACTTAGTTAATATAAAGTGTTCTTATCACTTACAAGTGGATCAATGGGGTCCCTAAATTGACCCAAAGATGCCCATGGTTGGACATGTATCAACCAATAAGGCTAGGACACATTTTATGGTAATTTATTATTATTATAATATTATTTTTTTACCCTTGTTTACCGGATTTACCCTTTAACCATGGTAATTAAAATATTTACCGAAGTAATTATTCAAAATGTATAAAAATAAAAGTTACCTATTTACACAATTTGGATAACCTGATTCCAAATATGGAATCCATTTTTCCAAATTCAAAACACAGAAGTGTTAGAAATTAATTTAAAATTAATTCCCGTTGTTAAAACAAAAAGCATGTTTTTAAGAGATAATAACTATCAAAAGATTGACGCTTGTTTATGTCCGGTTTAGTTGTGAAATTATGTAAAATGACCAACATTGTATTAAATGGTAAAAATATATTCTAAATATACTTTAAAACCACTCAAATTCAAAATTTATCACTATTAATTATTTCGATTAAAAAAGTTGTTTTTAATTAAAATTTAGTAATTTTCACTATTCATCAAAATATAAAAGTTATCCAAAAAGTACCAAAATTTCACCCTTGGCTAATTTCGATATTATGAATCCAAAAACGAAGTCCGTTTTGATAGGAAAATTTATAAAATTTCAAAAAGTGGGTATTACTATTCATAATAGCTACTTTGATTGGTCGTAGTGTGTTAGAATCTCAAAGTTGCATACAACGCACGCTACTGTATTATTCAAAGAGAATCGTACCATGGAAGATTGGGGTGTTACATTATCCTCTACTTCAATAAATTGTATCTTCACAATTTTTAAAATTGGGATTGAGAATATAATGTAAATTCCCACATCGGAAAAGAGCCAATAAAACTATCACTTTAAAAGAAAGAAAGAGAAGTAAAAAGGTCTCCCGAGATAATCTATACTAGGATTCTATGTAGAAAAACATGGATATAGATGATAAAATAAGTGTCAAGTTCTGATGGAGAGGGATAGAAAACATGACCAGGAGAAAGTTAACAACAAGAAAACCACAAACTTGTGATAGGACAAACAGTCATTAATTTCCCAGTTGGAAAAGTAAACGGACAACAATTTTTTTATTTTAAGTTACATTACATAAAGATGAGGAAGTAATTTCTGAGATTGACTAATAAAATAAATAGATATACTTACTTTTTAAGTATAGTTTCATTCTTTAATAAATTTCCACAACTAACTCATTTTTTTAAACGATGATTATTCAAGAAGACTTGGTCACACTGGAAGAGTTATAATAAACTTTTATTGAATCACATGATCCACGAAGGATAAACTATATATTTACCTTGTCTTTAGAGATTAACCAAAACCAAAATGGTTAGTACAAGATCCGATGATCCCCCAAAAGTATATTCCTTTAGAGAAAGAAACACTAATCTTAATTTCTAAAATCAATACCCCAAAGTTAAATAAATACCATTCAATAAACAATTGTCCTTAAAATACTTCAATATAATCCAAACTAATATTGAAACCCAAAACATATAAGACTTTGGTTATGTAGTCTTCCATGTTAAATTGTATCTCTAAATGACATAAACTACTCTTAAAGTCACATACTTAAAAGTAATTAACCTAATCACATATTCTCTATCATAGGTTAATCATTTTCATAAATAACCCAAATCACTATAAATCCACAATAAAAACATAGATAAAAATCCACCATTACTCCTAAAATTAAACCCCATAGTATTCTATTTTCCTTGGGCATATAGTGTTCCCAATAAAGCGAACATCTTCCAAAATAACATTTATCACTTCATCACCAAATCATTTTCCTATAATAAGGGTATTAATTTGATATGACATAAGAACCCAAATCAACTTATTATTGATCAATAAAATCATTTTACTAAAAATAATTAGTCACACTAACCGGGGACTTCCCTAGTCCAGTGGTTGGTGATAAATCCCAATCGTACTTTGGTTGTGGGTTCTATTCCCACAACTTTTTCCGACGCGACATGTTGTCACACGGTCTGCATGTTGTCCTTTTTCAAAAACTATATTTTATACAATTACCAAAATGAGATAAATTCCTCAAAATAACCATAACATAATTTTAACCAGAAATGTTATCTCATACCTTGCATTTTCATAAAAAAATATAATATCTTTTAATTGCCTCAAACCCAATGATCATATAAAACCAAATGGTTATTTATAACTATATCCACAAGGGAAAAGATAAGACTTTTTCAAATATCATTCTCACATGGAAAACTACGGGGTTACAAATACAAGAGAAAATTATTCCAATGTAATCCCATCAACAAGGAGCACTAATACTTTTATATATTTCTCCAACCATTTATTTCCACATGTCTTCTTCTTTGACCAAGAAAATATCCTACAAAATAGGGAATTCACTCGGGTAATGTCCAGGTCTCCTACATTTACGGCAAATAACTGTAAATGGATTCTTGGGACCATTTTTATTTTCTTCCATAGTACTCTTCATTTTTCCTCGGCAATTCTTCAGTTTATGTACTTCTTTCCCGCATGTAAAGCATTTCTTTGTTCCATTGAAACAATTTCCTGGGTGTCTCCTTCCACATTTCCTGCATGATGGAAATTTAGGATTCTTTTCTCCACGTTCTCCACTAATGGAGCTCTTATTATTCATCACCTTTCTCTTCTTTGTTGAGTTCAGGAGTTAGTTAATATATATGTTGTTGATCATATTTTTGGAAAAATGATTTGGCATGAACATGATATATTTTACGCCTATCAACATCCCATTTTGTTTCTCATTTAGATCACCGTTCCCACCTTGTACATCATTTTAAAAGTAACTATGACTTACTTAGACTCCAGCCATTGACTAAAACCAGAAAGCATTGTGTGAGTAACAGTAGTTATAAAATCATTTAGAGAATATCATGACACCATATTTTCAGTTTGAAACACCTTAGGATTAACCATGTCCATTTATTCTCATCTTATATTAAAATAATTCAAATTGGTTTGTAAAGAAAATGTAAATTATCCTAAGCATATCCCCTGGGAGTGTAGTAACCAAGAGTGCAGCAATGCCCGTTGTTGTGCACCAGTTCCCATTCAAGTCTATCTTAAAGCGGTGTTTTGTGGTTTTACCCCTAGGTACATCTGTTCCAGAGCCACCTCCACCTGCTTGTATCCAGACATGGATGTATTTCTTGGAAAACTCACAAAATCTATATAATACCAAAATTCTAGGAAGTTCTTCTATACTAATCCTCAAAGTCTATCTTAGGGCTATGTGATCTAATCAGAGTTTATCTAAATCTAGTTTACAAGATTTGTACTAAACTTCCTCTGATACCAACTGTAACGCCCGACCCTAGTTACCCAAAGTCGGTGCATTATTACATAACATTGGCATGATCACAAAATATCAAGTCTCAAAAGACCAATTAGTTTAGTAGCCTTGGAATAACTAGATATATTTTTCAAGTTTACATTACATCATAAAGTGAAAACTACAACGACATCTTGTCTCCATACTCATATCCCTTTATAATATCCCTGCAGGTCATTCATAAAATACTTCTTCACATCTTGGAAAAAATAAAACATAGAAAGGGGTGAGCTCAAATGCCTAGTAAGGATAACAATATAGCGGAAACTTTTATAAATAAGCATAAACATTTAAGGCAATGTATAAATAAAACAAAAGCCTTTTAAACTTGAAATTCAGCATAATATGGAAAAAAGAAAATGAAATAATGCCATTTACTTATTCACATGGATACTCTACTAGTCGAATAATCACATGCAATATCAATAACCACTTTCATAATGATGGAATGTATAATTCCATACTATCATAACCACGTAGCCAAGGCCTCGTGCCAAGACTACAAATAAGATTTTGTCAAGGCCTCGTGCCAAGACACTAGTTTGTCTCACGAGACCTACCGATGCATCGAGGAGCTATAGCGGGCTCCACCTATCACTTACTAAGTCCAAAGCATTCCTCATATTAAAAGTTTGAAACATAACCTAAACATTCGTATTAAAACTAGCATATGAAATGTCAATACTTTAACCACAAACCATGAATGGTATAAAAATAAAACATCCATAGTCAAACATAACTCATTTGATACAATATGGAAGATTGTATTGTATTAAATTAACCCTAATAGAGAATAATCAAGGATATTTACATCGATTAAAATAATCATCAAACTATTGGGAGAAATATCCCCCATTTTCTTGAAAACATTTAAAAGTCACACTATTTGTTAAGAAGCCATTTAAAATAGATTTCGGAATCAAAGTGTCCCGTAACACTTTGAAAATTTTAAAATGAATTTTTATTTGAAAACATTAATGTCCATATAAATAAATCCTTAAAACCATTTTTAAAACATGGACATTAATGAGAAAGATTTAGAATAATAAATCTTTAAAACATTTTAAAATGATATTTTAGTTAGAGTTCCTAACCAAAAGAGAGACACTTGAATACAAATAATTGAGATAATAAGAACCTTGTAATATCATGAGAATAAATGGATTCATGATATACTATGTCAAAGTACATTATATACACTATATAAAAGTGATTTGGTATATAACAACAAAGGAGTCTCAATGGAATGTAAATTGAGATGAAATCTCTCATAAATGATACATCCTTAGGTTAAGGATAAATAAACTACATAATTATGTGTGACAAATTTAAATACACTCAATATGATTGTATATTTATTTTAAAACAATCAAAGTACATTCACACATATTCTTGTAAAAACAACACCAATGAATTGGATGTTTAACTCAACAAATGGAGATTGAGTAAAAATTACTCGTATCAAGTTCATACCGATGACTTGAGAATTTATCAATGGAGTGATTATGTGTATCAAAATTATATCCACAGAAAGGGGAGTGTAAATTATGACATAAGCAAATGAATAGTGATTCCACACATAATCTTGGAGTAAAATAATCAATGAAGTATGCGTAAAGCCGAATGAGTGGAGATTGAAATTTCAAATTCCTCTATTGATTTGGTAACTTACAAAACATACACCCATGAAAGAAGGATCATACAATTATGATGAAAATATACATGAATTAAAGTATATTACACAATGAATACAAACATGGGCAGTACACACACCACATGCAATAAATAAGTGGTGAAGAATGGAAATCTCACGGAATGAAAAGTGAGATAAGAAACCCCTTACTTTGTACTTTTTCCTTGATCGAGGGTAGTTTAGACTCATGTATAATGGTTAAATAATTATTATTGAATTATACAATGATCATATACATTAATATCATATATGATATTTTAACATTGCTTTGTTAATAATATCTTAGTATTATCATCGTTTCGGGTGTTAACTTACTCATTTTCTTTTATATGTTTTGTTACATAAGTTGTGTTTGTTATGGTTAGTTTGTATATTATTCATATAAAGAATTATATCAAGTCCTTAAAAATTATTTTTAATCATCAAATGAGAATTATACTTGAATGGATACGATGGGGAATGAATCTCATCGCGTTCATGGAGACGGTAGTCCGTACGTATGGACAAGTGATAATATCATTCTTTTAATATTAAAATAATATATAATTGGATGGTATATCATATATAAAGAATAATTATAATGTAATATTTATTATTTACATAAATTAAACATCATTATTATACCCATCCAAATATTAATGTACTGAATAACAATTACACCACGACGTGGAGACGGTAGGCCGTACGTACGCACGTATGGTGACATGTCATTCAAAGGATGGATAGAATACTGAATATGGTTGTACCATATTTATAATAAAATTAAAGTATATAGAATATACTGGAGTTATTATTTTAGAATGGAAATAACAAAGAAATAAGAAGTTGAAGAAGAAAGAAACTTGAAAGAGGGTGGTGAAAACATTACCTCTTCTTCGGGTTCTTCCTTTTGACTTGATCAAAATGGATCCTTAAGTTGGATTTATGATCAAACTAAGGCCTATAGGTTTAAGTGTGGGACGTTGAGAGAGTATTTGGAGAGGGTTTGGCCAAGCCAAATGGCTTTGAATGTGTGAATTAGTGAGAAGGGGGGAGTGCCCTTTTATAAGAGGGGTGAGGGGCACCTTTGGAAAAGCTAGAAATATTATTTTATAATAAATTCATATTCGGTTTCTAATGGCTCCAAAGTGGATTATTAAAAGTATAATGTGGGTATGGGTCGAAATAATTTCAGCCAATAGAATTTAGACAGGTTTGGGTCATTATATTAACCTTATCTTTTAGTTTTAACTCTTAGTTTAATAGTTTGACATTTACCATGTCACATTGTATTTTTATTTTATATAGTTAATAAACTAACTATATACATCCAAGAGACACCCAAGTGGTCCATTAATGACACACCTATCATGATATAAGTCCTTTGGACGAACATTAGATTTTTAGGAATATAATATTAACTAATAATATAATATTTGTTTTAAAAACTCATTTATGTCAATTTTGACACTATTCAATAATTGATTTTTACTAAAGTCTTAACAACTTTATTAATTTGAAAAAAAATCATTTAAGCAATAATATAATGTCATATTAACCAATAAAATTCATTTATGTCATCAAAACATTCAAATTATATTTATTTTAACATTTATAATACCAATTATTTGATTCTTTCATTGATAAGGAAAATACTGCATCATTATTGTGTCATAAATAATATTAACTATTAAATGTCTAAAAATTATAAATAAAATACCATTATGTAGGAAATGTTTTTATATTTCTAATTAATATTTTTAGTCTAAAATCAAACATATATAACCCTATGTAAAAATTGTTTTGCTAAAAGATATATGCTTATGTCATTTTTGTATTTATTTTAACTTAATTAATATAAAGTGTCCTTATCACTTACAAGTGGATCCATGAGGTCCCAAAATCGACCCAAAGATACCCATGGTTGGACATGTATCAACAAATAAGGTTAGGACACATTTTAGGGTAATTTATTATTATTATAATATTATTTTTTCTACCCTTAGTTACCGAATTTACCCTTTAACCATGGTAATTAAAATATTTACCGAAGTAATTATTCAAAATGTCTAAAAATAAAAGTGACCTATTTGCGCAATTTGGAAATCCTGATTCCAAATATGGAATCCATTATTCCAAATTAAAAACATAGAAGTGGCAGAAATTAATTTAAAATTAATTCCCGTTGTTAAAACAAAAAGCATGTTTTTAAGAGATAATAACTATCAAAAGATTGACACTTGTTTATGTCCGGTTTAATTGTTAAATTATGTCCAATGAAAAAAATTGTATTAAATGGTAAAAATATATTCTAAATATACTTTAAAACCACTAAAATTCATAATTTATCACTATTAATTATTTCGATTAAAAAAGTTGTTTTTAATTAAAATTTAGTAATTTTCACTATTCATCAAAATATAAAAGTTATCCGAAAAGTACCAAAATTTCACCCTAGGCTAATTTCGATATTCCAAATCCAAAAATTAAGTCCATTTTGAGAGATAAAATTTATAAAATTTCAAAAAGTGGGTATTACTATTCATAACGACTACTTTGATTGGTCGCAGTGTGTTAGAATCTCGAAGTTGCGTACAACACACGCTACTGTTTTATTCAAAGAGAATCGTACTGTGGAAGCTTGTGGTGTTACAAAAAACCCAAAAAAAATATAAATATAATAGAATATATAAATAAAATTTAACTAAAAATGTAACAATAAATTTGATATTGAAAAGCGATTTGAAAATTGTGAGCTCCCATCACTATATGGATTAGTATCCATTTCAATAATGTTAGTTGGTTATTTGGAGGTAAACAATTTGAGGCACCGTGTACTCTAAAAATTTAATAGTTGAAGTTAATGAATATATAGATGAAATTTAAATGTGAAATATAAATAGATATTCATATCCAAAGAATTAATAAACAATTATTCATAAACCTATATTAGTGACAAATTTTATATGCAACATTGATAACATCCTTTGTAATCTTGATTCCTTACAACATGTTTCGTAATTGTAAGGACCGTGTGACATATTTATAATGACATGATAAGGGATAAAATGAATTTATCACAATTATTAGTTATAACATATAATGTTAAACATGATAAAAAACTAATACACTATTTAATTAATAAATTAATAGAGTAAATTTTTGATTTTATAAAATATAACATGCTAATTGAAAGTTTGAGTAACACATACACAACATGACACATTATAGAGGGATAATTAAATGGAAATGTAAATTTAAAATATTAAAATGATTGAAAAAAATGAAAGAATCAATAAAGATGCAAATTTTGTTGTTTACACAATTAATTTGTAATGACTTGGCCTAAGAATAGTCATATGTGTTTAGAGTGGTGATTTCACATGGCCACATGAGTGCTTACCGATACGCCATAGGTTTTTGACTAGTGGTGAGGGACTAAATCATAAATTTAAGAGACCATTCCCTTGAATCAGAGTGAAACAACAATAAAAATAACCAAATATCATCCACAAAAAACATCATAGCATGCCGAAGAAAAAGAATCCAATAAAAAAAATGAAATGTTATCATACAATCATACATAAACTTATCAGTCACTAGGCCAATCACATGCACAAGATAAAAAATCAATTAAATACATAAGATAATTTACATCCATCGTCAAGCCTCATCTCTTCCCAAACTATAATACCTATAGAAATGTCCTAGGCCGATCCAATGCACATCCTATGATTTAACTTCTAAAATAGAAATATGGTTTGCATGCGCACCAGAGTGCCCTTGCTGGGTGGGAGAAATACATCCCATTAGGGCCTCACCAAGTTTCCATAATATAAACCATTATATACATGTATTCATGAGGAAAGTAAATAAATAAACATGCACACACAGGATCCCCAAGACATCATGTGCTAATCAGGACACCACAACTCCATGCTCATAAAGTCATCATTTGACATATAGGACACCAGGACACCATATCATATTTGCTTCGAATTAATTCAGAATCCTTTAATCACATGACGTTGAACACATAACCCATCCTGTACCAGAATACTCAGGGTAGGGAATCTCGCTGAGTCCTTGACCACTACCCAAAGGTGCATGGTAGGATTATGTTTCCAAGTCACGAACTCACTTTCTCACTCAAGGCAGTCCTACCAACACCTTCTTACACATCGTGAGGACAATGTATAAGTTCTGGCCACTAACCTCTCACATAGGGTGGGGGCCATACTAAGTGCTAAGCCCAGTCCCCATCTCAGGGGAGGTCTCCCATTAATTATCCTGAACAGATCCTCTCTCTTAGGGGAGATCACACATTATATCTACCACCCACTATGCCAAAATTGGCATTTAGCAGCGATTTAAATAGCTGATAAATCGTTTTACAACGGTTTTGGAAAACCATTACTAAATCATGTGTCGATAATCAATTAGCAACGAGTTTTCAAAACTATCGTAGAATGACTTAATGGTAGTTTTTAATTTTTTGTTGTTGTAAATAATCAATTTATTTATTTTTTATTTTCATAATTAATTAATTAATTAATTATCATAATTAATTAATTAAGTGACTAATTAATTAATTTTTTTAATTAATTAATTAATTAACTAATTAGTTTAATTTCGTAATTAATTAATTAATTATTTTTTATTTTCACAATTAATTTATTAATTTATCTTTTAATTAATTAATTAATTAATTAAAAATTAAAAATTAAATATTTATTATTTATTATCGTAATTAATTATTTTATTTATGATTTATTTATTTTCATATTTAATTATTATTTAATATTTAATATTTATTATTACCATGCTCATGCCCATGCCATATAGAGAAATTCTACGTTGGGTGAGATTTGAACCCCTTACCTCTTGCTTAATCTCCAAAAGCTTTACCACTCCAACAGGCTCTTCATGTTGTGAATAAATAGAATTTAATATACTTATATATATATATATATATATTAATTGAAAAAACAAATAATACACAACAAATAGATAAAACTAAATAAGTATTAATAAAAAATTAGTAATCAATAATGATTAATAAATAATAAATAATAAATAATAAATAATAAATAATAAATAATAAATAAGTAATATGTAATTATTAATACTTAATAATTACCAATTACAAATTACTAATTAATAAATACAATATAAATGAATAATAAATAAATAAATATATAATACGGTAATAAATGGTAAATAATACATAGTAAATAATAAATAGTAAACAGTAAACAATAAATAATAAATAGTAAATAATAAATAGTTAATAGTAAATAGTAAATAGTAAATATTAAATAGTAAATAGTAAATAATAAATAATAAATAATAAATAATAAATAATAAATAATGAATAATAAATAATAAATAATAAAAAATAAAAAATAAAAAATAAAAAATAAATAATAAGTAATAAATGATAAATAATAAATAATAAATAATAAATAATAAATAATAAATAATAAATAATAAATAATATATAAGTAATGTATAAATAATAAATTAATTTAAAAACAAATTAATAAAAGATAAATAAACAATTAATTAATAAACAATAGATAATAAAAAATAAATAATAGACTATAAATAGATAAATAATAAATATATAATGAATATATAATAAATAAGCAATTAATAATACGTTAATAATAAATTAATAAAATAAAGATAAAATAATCAAAAATTAAAATTAAATTAATAATTAAAAATTAGCAATTAATAATTAATTTATAAACATTAAATAAATAATGAATAAATATATAATAAAAAATAAATTAGTAATAAATTAGATATAAATATTAAATAATAAATAATAAATAATAATTAAATGAATTATAAATAAATAAATAATATATAAATAATACAATATTAAAATAATAAAATTATAAAATTATAAATTAATAATGAAAAATAAATAAATAACGGATAAATAATAAATAATAAATAATAAATAATAAATAATAAATAATTAATAGGAAATTGGAAACATGAAACAAGAAATAAGAAATAATAATATATAAATAATAAAATAATAAAAATATTAAAATAATAAACTAATAATGAAAAATAAATAAATAGCTGATAAATAATAAATAATAAACAATAAATAATAAATAATAAATAATAAATAATAAATAATAAATAATAAATAATAAATAATGAATAATAAATAATAAATAATACATAATAAGTAATACATAATAGATAATAAATAATAAATAATAAAAAATAAAAAATAAAAAATAATTAAGAAATAATAAATAATAAATAACAAATAATAAATTATAAATGAAAAATAATAAATAATAAATAATAAATAATAAATAATAAATAATAAATAAATACTAAATAGTTATTTAATAATAATTTAATAGTAAAAATAAATCAATAAATAAAAAATCAATAATAAATAAATATTAAAATAATAATAAATAAATAAATAAATAAATAAATCTAATAAATAATAAATGAACAAATAATAAATAATAAATAATAAATAATAAATAATTATAAAAAATAAAAAAAAAGAAAAAAAAGAAAAAATAAGTAATAAAAAATAAAAAATAAAAATAAAAAATGAATAAATATTAAATAATAATTAATAAATAAATATTAAATAGTTATTTAACAATAATTTAATAATAAAAATGAATCATTAAATTAAAAATCAATAATAAATAAATAATAAAATTATAAATAATAAATAAATAAATAAATAATAATAAATAATAAATAATAAATAATAAATAATAAATAATAAATAATAAATAATAAATAATAAATAATAAATAATAAATAATAAATAATAAATAATAAATAATAAATAGTAAATGGATATAAATATTTGTAAATATATATACATATAACATAATTTACATAGATATACACAAAGACACATTTATGTTACATAAATATATATAAACACACTCAGATATATAATTTTATATTGATATATAAATAAGTAAGTAAATAAATAAATAAATAAATAAATAAATAAATAAATAAATAAATAAATAAATATATATATATATATATATATGTATATATATATAAACTGAAGTAAATATAAATTTCTCTCTCTATATATTTACTCATATATGATATAAAAATATATAAACATAAATATGCATAAATATTTACACAAATATTCATAAATTCATATAAACACACACACACACACACACAGACACACAGATATATAAAATTAATAATAAATTACCAAAAGAAAATAAAGCACAATATTTTCATGACCATCAAATCAGTAGGAATGTAAATCAATGGAATGAGATCATAAATAACATAAAAAGCATATGAAGACACTCTTAAACGAAGGTGGAATCTCATCGAATGTGTATGATATTTATATATACATATACTTAAATTTATTTAAATATATATTATATTAATATTCATTTACATATATTAGAATATAAATATAAATATATATTTTTTTATCAATACACACACACATGTATATATAAACATTATTTATATATGTGTATATATATATATTCATATAGTTTTATTGTAAATTCATTTATATACTATATTTAATGATAATGATATATTTATATAAAAATTAATTTATATATTATTTTTACACACAAATATTTACATATATATGTATTCATCTACATATATTAGAACATACACATAAATTTAAAATTTTTTATTGAGCCACACATATTTATATATAAATATTACATGTATAGGTATATATATACATATTAATGAATTTTTATAAGGTAAATAAAGAAAAAAATTATTTATTTTAAATGAAAAGAATAATAAATATTTATTTTCATATTTTTTATATATTTAAAAATACATTTCTATGTAAATATTTATTTATACAAGTGATTTATTATCAGTAAATATAAGAAAATATGCATATATTTAATTATAAATAAAACTACATTATGAAAATTGATAAAATTTCAAAACCATAATATCAATATGAATGTAATCCTTGAGAATAAATTCAATCCCCACTTAAAAAGGGAAAAAAGACCCCCTTAAATAAGGCTGAAAATCCATCGAATGTTAAAAAATTTAGGTACCCAGACTAAAAACTCAGTTTTGGAGGACTTATAGGCCTTTTTGGGACTTGAAAAATGTGATAGTGGTTTACCTATGTCACTAGGGGCATAGAGATCATTTCATGCTTCGATTTGATATGTGGTAGGGCCTAAACAAATATCCAGATCAAAAGTTATGGTCGTTTGAAGTTTGAGTTCTATTTCCAAATTTTATTGAAACTATAATAAATTTTATTCATTTAATTATTACGAAATTTAAATCTAATGTGGTTTTAAATCATTTCATAAACTTTGATTTGACTGGTTTTAGAGCTAAAACTGACTCTCGGATCAAAAGTTATGCTCATTTGATGCTGAAGTCTGATTTTCAACTTATTGAAGATTTGTTTTCAATTTAAAATTATTATTAACTAATAGTTATAAATATTTATTAATTGACACATTTTAATTAATTAAAATTATAAATAATAAAACTATATAAGATAGTAAATAACAAATAAAAAATAAAAAATAATAATTAAATATATATATATATATTTAATTTTTTTTCTTCAATATGCGGCAGTTTTGAATGAACTGCTACTAAAAATAAATGTATATTTTTTTGATTTTTTTTAAAAAATTATAAAAATATTTTAAAAAAATTTAGCGGTGTTTTTTAAAATCATAGCTAAAAATCTGCTATAAAATTTTATCCCAAAAAATATTTAGTGGCAGTTTTGAAAACCGTCGTGAAAAAACTGCCGCTAAATTGCTGTTTTCCTCTAGTGACCCACTTACTTCAAATGGGGTCACAACTTGAACACTTCCCTCTCCTAGGGTGGATCTCACAAACACATGTGGACTAATACCCTCTCACTCAAGGTGGTACCTTCCATTAACCTCTCACTTAGGGAAATACTATACATCCCAAACACTACTCTCTCACTAAAGGTAGTGTCTTATAGATCTTGACAACTTTCCTCTCACTCAAGGCAGGGTCTACCAAATCCCAATCCACCCTCTCACCCTGGATAGGGTCACAACTACCTCACACTTGTGATATAAAATCGGGCATGCGGTCCATATCACAAGATCATCAGCTCGTTGATGGGGTGTTAGTCACTCAAGACCTAACCCCACACCTCAACATACCTCATCATCTATCTAGACCCTCTGGATAATCTCCTCAATATAAATTTGGAATCTTATCATTGATACCAACATGCAATCATCACCCCCATGGTGATCTCGTATCCCATAGTCTCTTCCTGATCCAGTACTCAATAGGCTAGTACAAGCTTCATCAGAATCCTATGTCTCAATCAATCACGCTAACTAGGGACTATCCTAAGAAACTCACCCTAAACCCACTTGGAAACCTGATTCAAAGCAGTCACCCCATTCCCTCAATCCATTCTCAAGTCCCATCTTGTCTATTTCTTAGAAGGGATCTCAAACCATCACCTAGAGGAGTCCATTATCTAAAAAATCTCGACAGGCCCCAGAGGACTCACCCCACCCATAGAGTATATCAACCCTCAATCCACCCTCAGGAAGGTTCTCCTCCCTGGGAATAAGATGTACCACTGTCACACCTCACTACCAATCGTAAGACTCTCATTACTTCCTTACTAGACTTAGGAAACCCACATATGATTTCCACATCTCATCTCACATCATAATACCAACCCAATGTCTTTCACCAACTCAACTAGCACCTTATCCCCTTGGATTCATGATCTTTGTGTGATACCAGTTTTCCCAAAGTGCTAAAGAGAACTTACTCCATGTTTAGGGGGATAAATTCCATCCTATCTATTTATATAGGGTATTATAGATCCCCAGTTGTTTTCCCAATCCCATTAAAACATGTATTCATGCACACTCATTCATTAAAAAGAACATGACTTTGAATTAAAGGACCACTTACCTTATACATAGAGTTACCATCCTCATGATTCTCTACACATCCTCGACCAAGACTTTACATTCCTCGTCCAAGCTCATATTACCACCCGAGATCCCATATCACACCAAAATTTTTGAACGATTAGTTATAGAAAATTATAATTAATTATTTAAATTAATCTAAGGAGTAATATTTTCCAAAAAACACACTAGAAATAACCATATCATCCAAACCACATTGATCCTCATAAGTTAATCCTCCCAGAACCTCCTCTAGCCAAGTTGATAAATATCACAATCACCCTCGCTTTATTCAATAATTATTTTATGGATTAATCACTAAAAATCTTTCTTAGATCACACCAAATTAATTTCTAATGAATATAATCAAGAATAAAGAAAGAATAAATGAATATCACATATTATACCATAAAACAATTTCTATAAAAACCACCCCTACATAGGGGGATCGAATGAGAGGAAGTAAGGGGGAGGAGCTGACTAAAATGACTCTATAAAAGAACTTGATCAACCTAAAACCTAAGGGGGGGGATACTTTGAAATTATGGGTCTATACCTATTAAAAAACAACCTAGGTGCCTAGTCCTGATGCAAACATGAGGGTCACGACACGATGCCTCCATGCCCGAACTCATTATGATGCATCTCTCTTAGTTCAAGGTGCGACCACCCTAAGAAAAGGGCATAACCCTTGACTTTCCTTCATTGTAGTGTGACCCCTCCCAAGAAATGTCATGAACAACCCAGGTAGAGGGGCCACCCTCAGCCAACCACTATCATAACGCGACCTCTATGGTTTTCAACATGACATGAATCAACCACAAGAGGTCTAAAAATCAAATGTATGGCCTCCCCTATAATAGAAAAATGCCTTTTATTCCGAGATATGAATCCTACCTCAATACAGGTCACCATAGTGAGACCTATGTGTCATGGAATGATTGAACGCCTACAATAAAAACTAGTAGGGAGGTATTCTCTCTAACCCCACTCTGCTATTCACCCGAGCACCCAAAACACCACTTGGTCCTCTAAACACATAATAAAACATCACCTTAAGATATTTCAAGCCTTGTAATTCTAATATGTGACCTAATTATCCAAATGACCCTAGATTTGGGACCAAAATTCAAATCCCCTAGAAACCCCCCCCCCCTAAAAATTGCGGGTTGTTATAAACTCCTTACTATAATGCTTCTCATCCTCAAGAAGTTTTTTTGTCCTCCAACCATCATTACCGACCTACACAAGTCACCTATTCACCCACAAACTATAACGTTATATCTCTAAATGTCAAAAAATATTTCACAGAACCACTCCAATCATCAAGGAAACTATCCACCAATAGTTAAGACACCCACTCATCACCATCTCCAAACACTATAACGGTGATCAACCACACCTGTCTATTTAGGGACACTGAAGTTTCATCAATCTATTAATCCATGTGACTATAATTCTCTCCACTATAAGAAACTACTTTTAAGGGTTGATTATGAACCATAGTTCTACCCACCATGGGTATCGCTTACTATGAATGCACTCCCAGTGGTCCATTGAGACGATCAGAATGGTTTCCACCTCACTGCGCCCAATCCCATGCCTTAACATTGATTGGTATTCCTTTGTAAGACCTCTCCTAAAAACTCTTAGCCTCATCCACAAACACACCAACACATATTTTAATCATAATTTCTTAACCCCTGAATGCATCATGGGATTTTCCAAATACCCACACTGAAGTCCAAACCAAACACTTAGTGTAATTTCATAGTTGGATCTTCCACCAACAAAACTAGCCAACATACTCTTTTCACAAGCACCAACACACCTCTGATCCCACCCACTCTTATATCACATAAACTCTAACCTAATCCCAATCCCAATACTCAAAAACTACCCAAAACTATATATGAATCTCGAATATAGTATTTAGAGAGGTACTAGATCACATCAGATCTTATCACACACATGCATCTTGGTTTCATTTTGACCATCCATCAATTGGTCTCACAACATCCAAAACCTTCCTGACATGAGTTTCATAACTCAATGAAAAATTTGATTCTCCGCACCATAATATTATTATTATCATTTACCCACTAAACCAAAGCAAAAAAACTCTATATACCACATATCATCCATTAACACATGTAATTAATGGACATGGTCACCCTTCATATTTGATCACCAACATGAAACTGTGATCTTTACACATTCTTGGATCACCATAAATTCTATCCTCAACCACTCTATATTTCATCTATAATGATAGTAAAAACCTCTAATATCCAATGGTTCTCTCTCCACAATATGTATTCCCTTACACTACTCCTTAAGAATAATACTTGACAACTTCCAACATCACATGTGCATCGCTCCTCTTCAGCCACACTCACCCATCTTGAAAACACCTATCACCATCCAACCATGATATCAATTTCCATTATAGAGGTGAAAAATACTATCCTCAATGAAGATATAGGAATCCAAGACTATAAGCATTCATCAATTCAATCAGTCGGTAACCTACACACAAATGTTTACCAATACACCACCTAATGATACTATGCATAACTAGCACACACTCACCCTTAAAAATTGAGTCTTTTCCCAAAAATATATATGAACCCTCACTCCCCTAATCCAAGGAATAGTGATCCTCTAAAGAACCCACTCATTGGTTCTTTCCCACTATCCACCTCAATCCCATCCTAATCTAATAAGTGTATAATTCCGTAGAACCCGATTGCACAACCCGACTCACACTCCTAGAAGTTCCGTCCCATCAAACCTAGGCTCACATGCCTAAACCGCTAACCATACCTCACTATAGGTCAATCTTAATCACCTAGAAGAACCTCAATGATTCCTTTCCAATAGGACCAAGGCATCTCACTCATGTCCTGGCTAACCTCAAGATCACTTGAAACTTTTGTGGCATTCCTAAATCACGAACCAACTATCCATGATTCTGCTTCACTATCAAAAGTGAATCCATAATCAATAGGTCCAAGAATCCCACCAATCCCACCCTCCAAACCCAATCTTGATACCATAATCACTCAAAGTGATTCACATCCCAAAGGCATAACAAATTTCTATATGCCTTTCCTCAACCAAACTAGAGGTACCCACATAATTATACAGTTCAGTTTAGTATAATTACACTAAGAAGATCTTTTGGAAAAAACCATATATGTTTTCATTAGTACTTTAAGTAACCAAACCCCATCATATTAACCCCAATGGGTCTATCACTAAGGAATTCAATGCCCAAACCAACCCACCAAGGGTCCACTGCACATATCTTAAATGAATGGAATGCATAACCATTATAGAAGAAAATATCACAATAAAATCCACATGAACTACCACTATAAATCCACAGATGAGTAAAAATCATGGTCTAGCTGAGTAGAATTACACCAATACATTATAAAGGAAAACATAATATAAGTTATTACTGGAACTTTAAACAACTAAACCTCTATTGTCACCAAAAACCAATAACACATAGGCACACATATGTCATGTGAATCCTACATGTCAAGAATGACTCATGTATACATGCCTCTTCCCAACAGACTAAGATCCAAAAACATAAATCACAATCTCTATAAAATCATATTATTTGAGTAAATATCTCAACCATAATAAAAAAAAACCAAAAACAAAAATCCCATAACCCTAGTAACTAGGAATTCATATTAGGAAAGGTGTTCATGAAAAACTAGTATAAGATCAATCATAAGTTTTGATATGTCCCAATTCCTTGTCTACCATACCCTAAATAGTAAGATAAGAAAAAACATGTCCTGATACAACTTTGTAATTAACTGGTATGTGACCACTCATTAGAGTCTATACTAGTGACATTACATGGCCTCAAGAACACATCCATGTATAATAAAGGTTGGTGGATAGTAGCGAGGGCCTAAATCACATGTTTTGGAGATTATGTCCTTGAATTATAGTGAAATAAAAATAGAAATAAGCAAATATCATCCACAAAAAACATCAAATTACAAATAAGAAGTAAAAAATATAATAACAAAATGTAATGCTATCATATAAGCATACATTAACTAATATACCACTAGGATGGTCACATATATAATATATAAAATACACAATAAGCTCTACTTCCATCTTGAAGCCTCACCTCATCAAAAACTCTGATACTTATTGAGTTTCTCCATCCTGATCCACTGCACATCCTGTGCTATCACCTATAAAGCTGACAAAAGGTCTGCACATGCACCAGAGTTCCTATGTAGGGTGTGAGAAATATATGCCCGTAGAATCTCACTAATTGACCCTGATATAATTCATCATATACATGTATGAATTAGGAAAGTAAATAAATAAACATGGACACACAAGCGACTTGGTAACTTGTGTGCTCACCTGACCACCATAACTCCATGAGAATTGGGCCACTATGTCATTGAACTTGTAACCTAGACCATTAAAAAGACCAAAGAATAAGGTGTATCACTAATTCCTCTACTACTACTCGAAGGTAAAAGGTAGGTTATTGCATCCAATCCCTAAATTCAACTTCTCACTCAAGGATTTCCTACTAACACCTTTTCACTCAAGGTGTGGATAATTTCCAAGTCTCTTCTACTACCCTGTAACTTAGGGTGGGCCCCCATTCCAAGTTTCTAGACCAACCCCTATCTTATAGAAGGCTGACCAATAAGTATCTCGACCAATCTCTCTCACTCAGGGGAGATCACTCATTTTATCCACCACCCTCTCACTCAGGATGGGCTCACAACATGACCACTCCCCTCTCTAAGGGTGGGTCTCAAAAAAACTGGTGGGCCAATAACTTCTCACTTAGGGTGGTCCCTACCAATACCCTCTCAATTATATTAATGCCTTACATCAAAACTATAACCCTCCCACTCAGGTTAGAGTCCTATACATCTCATTAGCCTCCCTCTTACTAAGAGTATGTTCTAGAACATCCCACACCACCCTATCACTTAGGAAAGGGTCAAAAATGACTAAAACCTGCAATAATAATTAGGGCACATAAATTATCTCATAAGATCACCATATCCTCACTAGAGTTCTAGTCACTCGATACCTAGCCTCACACCTCGATATACCTCATCATCAATTTATCCCCTCAGGATAGTCTTATCAAGACTATCCTAGTCTCTGCTCATTGATAATTATAGGTACTCATCACCGCATGTGATCCCATAGTCTATAGGATCTTCCTGATCTAGGCCTTAATAGACCGATCTAATCTTCATCCAACTCCCATGTCTCACTCAGTCCTTCTAACTAGATATCATTCTAAGAAACTCAATATAATCCCCCTTGGAAACCTGATGCCAAGAAATTTCCCAATTCCCTTAGCTCATACTAGATTCCCATCTATAATCTCTCTTAGGAGGGCTCTCAAACCATCAAATAGAGTAAAACCCTCTTTAATACATACTGACTAGTCCTAGAGGACTCATCCCAACCATAACATATACCAACTCTCAATACATCCTCAGGAGGGTGATCCTCACCAGCTATAAGATGCACCACTATCTCACCCATCACTACCAGGCCTAAGACTATCATGATTATATTACTATCACTAAGAAACCCACCTAGGCTATCCATATATCATCTTGTATCCTGAAACCTACCCGAGGTCTCTCACCAACTCAACTAGCACCTTTTACCCTTATTGACATGGTCATCAGGTGATCCCAATTTACCAAAAGGGATAAGGAGAACTTATTCCATGTCCATGAGGCTTAATAATATCCTATGTATTTATCTAAAGTAATCTATATTCCTAGTCATTTACCCAATCCCATGAAAATATGAAGGCATTCATACTCATGCATATACAACCATATGGATTTGTAATAAAGGGGCCTCCCACCACATCCCAAAAGTTACTATCCTAGTGATTCTCTACACATCCTTAGATAAGACCTTCCATGACCCATCCATGATTTTATCACCATATGAGCTGTTATATCACAAAAAAACTACAAAATAATTAATTATAACTAGTTATTATTAATTATTTAAATTAATCCAAGGATTAATATTCAATAAAAAACTCATCGGGTATCATGACATCACCAAAACCACACAGAACATCATGCATTCATCCTCTCAAAACCTCATCTATCCAAGTAAAGAAAAAAATACTCATTATCCTCACTCTATTTCATGATGATTAGATGGAATTGGAACTAGAACCCTAGCCTGAATTTCAAAAAATCAACAACTAATTAATAGAACCAAGAAGGAAGGAATAAAAGAGGATGATCACACCTTAAACCATTTTAGAATTACAAAAAAACCACTCTTATACAAGGGGGATCAAATTACAGAGATCAATTTTGGGGAGATGGATGAAATAGACCCCTCTATGTGCCTGGTCAACCTAAAATCCAAGAGGGTATGGATCTAAAATGATGGGTCTTCCCTCATTAAAAAATAACCTAGACTCTTGGTCATAGTGTCAAAACACTATGCCTAGAACCATCATAACACATCCCTAATAGGTGATGAAACGACTATCCCAAGAAAAGGTCTTGATCCTCAGTCTTCCTTAATCACAACATTGCCCTTATCAAGTTATATCATGACCAAACCTATCAGAGGGGACACTCTATGGCTAACCACTATTGCTACATGACATTTATGGTTTGTATTAAGATGTGCCTCACCTAAGAGAGGCCCAAACCACTAAGGCATTTCCTCAAATCTCATGGTGTGGTGCCTCATGTTACCATCCATTAAACGTAACTCATTGAAATCCATAATAGCATGACCTAAAGTCCACGATGCAACTGGACACCTACAACAAAAATCACCCAAGGGGGGATTCAACCAAGCCCTACTATTCAATTCACCCGATCAACCAATTAAACTCTTAGGCCTCTAACCACATCCAAAAAGATCACCTTGAAATGTTCAAACCCTTGAACTTATAATTCAAGTCCCAATTATCTAAACTTTCCCTACTATGAGACCAAAATTAAAATTCCCCTAGGAACATCACATAAAATTAGTGAGTCATTAAATAATATATATGAAACATTGATGAAGCCAATACACATGTATAATGGTAAAACAAAATCCATTTGATAAATTTTATATAATTGTTTCAACCATAAGTTTTGAGTTGTATTTTTTTCAATTACCATGGAAGATATTTTCAATATATGATAATTACGAAATGTGAAAGACTAAAAGGCTTTAAAGGTTCTGGGGACACTGTGAAAGAGGTTGGAGTCATTCTAAACAATTTTTTTTATTGGTTTCTTTAGATAAATCCTTAGAACTAGAAAAAATCAATCTTAGAATATTTTAAGAGTGGATCTTTTCCCATATAATTTATAATTTATTTATATCAACAAGAATTACCTCACTTGGTTATTCTTTATTAATTGATGAATTTGGTTTACCTTCTTATTGTACCATTATTATGATGATTAATACAATATATAATTACTCTAGTAATATCTACACATTCTCTATGAATATCAAAACATTTTTGATGGTTCTCTAAGTGCTAGCATAAAGGTACTGATCCTCTTACATCATTCACTATTGATCACAATAAGAATTCCTTTATTCTAGAAGAATTATTTCTAGTTCTCTAGATCTTTGAGAGGGAGGAGGAGGATCAAAGAGTCTTATTCTCAAGAATGTTCTATAGATATTTCTATTTGTTCACAAGAGAATTATCTAGAGAGAATTTTTTTCCATAAAAAACCACCCTTAGAAATGATATAAGTTGGTTTATATACTTATGGTTAGATATTAGTTATTTAATAAAATCCATTAACTAATTAATTTATTCTATATAAACCCCATGTATAATAATAATAGTGATATTACTATTTTATTTCATGACGTGCACAAAATAATATATATAAAATATAATTATTTAAATAAATATTTTATTAAATGATATGAAATAAATTATATCATTTCATTCAGGTCTTTAACCCAATCTATCAATCCTCCTCAATATTTAATGAACATCAGAAAATAAATATTTATATAAATAAATAATTATCATTATATTTTAATTCAATAAATAAATAATAAATAAATATTAAATTAACTATTTAGTGGATAAATATTTACTAAATATTCAACTCATATATATTACAAATTTGAATAACCGAAAATTAAATTTATGCGATCAACATGAACCAAATAATTATTATCTATCAGTCTCAAGAATAATATTTATTCCTTCATTAAATTCAAATATAATTTAACTAATATTTTGGATACACTTTGTGTGTGACCCACCAATCCTCTTTCATGGTGGATTTAAGTAAACTAACCTAAATTACCAGATTAACATATAAAAAACATTAAGGAATTCATAGATAACGATGTTAATGTATCAATGAAAAAAACCTAATACAAATTATAATTGTGTAATATAATCCCTTTATATCAATATCTCATCAAATAAGTTGTAAAATCATGTTATTAACCCATATAGTTGAATTTATTTCTTTGACTACCCAAAACAAACTTATCAATAAACTACCATGGTCATGGCATTAATCAGATAATTCCATTTCTATCAAAGGGCTTGTGATATCATATTTTGGTCATGGAAGGTATAAATAATTTCTTGACTTATTCATCAATTTCATATCACTTATTATAAACAAAACATATCCCAATTCACTATAAGAATATGTTGTTAGGATTTTTGAAAATACATCAAATTATTTGATTCATAATAAATATTAATAACAATCTAAAGTCTAAGGAACAATACACATATCCACAGATAGGAATATCCAATAACATATATGACATGAAGAATTCCTATTGGAAAATATATCCTCATAACCTACCATATTATAGATTACCAAGTGAGAAACCTCATGAGAGAATCCTAATTTTCTTAAAATCATCTAAAACTCAATAGTCAAAACATAATATTTGTCCTATAAAAAGATGTCATCTAGACTTGATGACATATGTTATAAAATACCACCATTGAATTTCTAGGTTCTCATCATAGTGATGAACTGCTATAACCTTTAGATGTGAAAAGTACTCTAAGGATAAAATCACATTAATATTAAATTTAAGAACACACATCATGTGATAATATATATATATATATATATATATATATATATATTAATATTTAAGTATTTGAATATACAGGTAATTGAATGTAAAAAAGTAAGTTTTTTAGGGAACAAACTCTAATAAACTCCTATTTTCACTATGTCCAACTACTAATAAGTTTTATCCCACTAACTTTCACATGATATTCATTATTATTCTGAGATATGTATTTAGTCAATGGGTCAACTAAATTTCATTCCATGGAAACTCGGTTTACTGTGACCTCACCCCTCTGAGAAAAATACCTCCAGAGGTGATACTTTCAATGTATGTGCTACATCTACTAATGTGACCTTGGTTCCTTGGTTAGGAAAAACACTAAATTATTATTATAATATAGTGTGAAAACGTCTTTACCACTAGGAACCACACCAACATCGTAGATGAAGTTTTGCTTCTAAACTACTTCTTTAGTGATATCATAAGCCACAATATAATCAGACTCTACTATAGAATCGGTGGCCACTGGTGGAGGTGACCCAAACATTACATACATAAATATTAACTCATTTTAGATGAATAATCAATACATATCATAATAATACATTCTCCAAAATCGTAAAGGTTTAGTTTCTATGGAGACTAGATATATAATTAACCTATTTCATGAAAGATATTCAATATCTCCCAAAAATTTATTCTCACATAGTAACTTTCTTAGTCATACACTACTCAATAAATTTCTTTATAACATAGGAAAAAATAAACAAAAGAAATGGTGAGATTAGTTTCTTAGTAAGGGTAAACATGGGAGATATCAATCAATGATCATAAGTGAGAATAAGATAAGTATATGGGTATGTTAAAATGATTATAGCTTTTGAAAATCACATCTAATCAGTCAATGATCATAAATCACGATTCATGGAATACGGATTTAATATAAGAGTTCGAAAACATCATTAATTAATCATGATACCTGATAACATATCATAAGTATAATATATAATTTTGTTTCATACACATAATCATAGAAAACCATTTCCTTCATCAAGGATCACTGTCAAGACTATTATAGTGAACATAGTTCCATAGTGGATTGGGTTCAATCTCTATTCCCATAATTTTCTTTACTAAAGACTCACTGAAAATACTATAATTCTGGATATATTCCCTTAGTGGATTGGGTCATTCCCATCATTTCCTTACCCAAGGCTCACTGTAAAGATTATCATAGTGGAAAAAGCACTTTACTGGATTGAGTTCACCTCCCATTCCAGTTCATATTATCTCATGATACATAAATCATTAACCAATTCATTGGAGGGATATATAATTTTGGGTCCACCCATAATTTAATGAAAACTCTACATATGTGTTCTACAAGATTGTAAAACATTTATCATTTCATTATAGTGTAATTAACTTGGGAAGAAGAAACATGTTTCATGAAATAATCCTTAAAACATCATTATAAAAAGAAATCCAAAGAAATAAAGTGTATAATATCATATTAGAATATACCTATTTAAGTATAAAATCCTTAAAGTATGTTGATGTATATGAAAAATTTATTTTATAAAATCATTTAAAATAAACTTTGAATATCAAGAGAAAATATCCATTTTTTGTTAACTTTTAAAAACTAAAACTCCCAAAAAAAATGGGAATGAAATTTTATGGGTAAAATCTTTTAAAATTTTAAGGTAATATTCATTATAATTGAAATAAATGATAGTGGGAAAATATATTCATTCCGTGCATTTTAAAAGAGAATATTAATTTCACACCTCTATACAAAGTGAAAACCGTGTCATAAAAAACATTTAAAAAGATTCCTTTTAATAATTTGTAAAGAAGTTAAAGGTAGTGAAAATGAAAAATTTAAAACACTAAAGTATAGGTAAATAATTCAATAAAAAAATGTGAAGAACATGGATATGTAATAGAATGATTCTTGATCGAAAAGGATAAATAAGGTTGGATATTCTTAAATTTTTTTTCTATATTGTTTTAAGTACCAAAGAGAGAAGAATGAAAGGAAAAGAAATAAAAACCATATAAATAAATAGATAATAATAAAATATATGGGGTTTAAAATATAATTATCATATAATTTCAACCATTTTAATTTTAAATAGAAAATCCTTAATATAAATGAAATTGTAACATAAACCCTTACATCAGGTCCTGAATTTATTCGAACACACTCTTAAACTCCTTTATAATAAATTTATATTTATTATAAATATATACTAGAATCATATTAATACTTATATTACAATATATAATTCCCTTATAATTTCAAATTACCCATTTATTAACAAATATTTATTAAAATCAACATTCATGGTCTTAACTGTTCTGTTTTCCATTCATATTTCAATTCGATGGTTCTGGTACTTGAACCCTGGTCATGGTTTCTAACACGTGTATTTAATTCATATATTTTTGGGTTTTAATACAATTATATATATAAATAATTGATTAATATTGTAAAAAATAATACAAATTAACTTCTTTTTGTGATAATTGGTAGGATACAAACAATATTTAGAAAAGGAATAAAAATGAACAAATCTGAGGAGAAAATGCAGTGTAGTGTGACATCGGAAAATTGAAGCTGCAATAGAGATTGGTAGAATTTAATAGATATGGAAAAAACATTTTCACAACATAAAATAATACATTTCATTATGTAGGATGACAATGGTGAACTCCCAAGGGTCGAAAGTGAAAGACCAAGAAGAAACAATGCTTCCAGAGTTGGAAATTGACATTTCACACCATGAAAACATTTTACATTGTGGAAAATTACACAACATGAACCAAATATAGGATGTAAAGTAAAGAAAAATAATTTATAGGATGGATCAATAATTTTAAATCTTGAAATTAATACACATTGTGAGAGTCCCATGATACACCCAGTAATGAGCGGATTCCACGTATATTTCAATAGAGGCTACCTTTGATGACATGAGACCACTATTTTTTAACAAGGGTGGACACACAATCCATTATGGGCCTAATTAATGGAAAAATAAATGAAACATGATACACCTATATTTATATAAATAGATAGGGCCACTGCTACTTCCAAAGAGATATGGATACTAAAGTCTAGGATGAGAAGATGCACTACTATATGATCCTCCACCACTTTTTATCCTTTTTTTTATAATTTATTGTTTTTATTCCTTCCCCATTAATATTTAATCACTAGGATAATGGGGTAAAACCCACCTTGTACTAGGGTTATGTAGATAATGTGGGAAGTTTCCATTGGATTTATTTATTTTTCTTTATTAATGTATTTGGTTTTCCACAATTCATTAATAAAATTCAAATATATTTATTTTATTTTTATCATGAACATTGATATTTTAATATTAAAGTAAATTTTTTAAATTTGATACTAGTTTTACTAAATTAGGCATGACCATTGTCTCATTTAGGGTACATAGTTTTAAAAATGGTATAAAGACAAACTCGATTCAGTGACACCCTAAATTATCAGACCAAGGGAAATAAGGGATTTCTGAATTGAGGGGAGGATACCATGAACATTAGATCCACCATATCTTGACTTTGAAACCAAATATGGATTAATAATTTAATTTATAAAAGTACAATTTCACATGAATCCAGAAACTATAAAACCCTGACACACCTTCGAATATGATTTTTCCAAATAATCAATCTACTTCATCTTCATTTTACTTTCTTCAAATCAATCAAACTCATCTATTATTCACATATTTCTTCATTTTAATTAAATAAATTATTTTAAAAATATATATTAACTAATTTCACTATCTTTATGGGTTCGACCTCAACCCACTACTTTACTCATTTTAGTTAATTAATTGAATATGTTGAGTTTTTATATATTTTTTTATTTTTATTAGACCTGAGGGAAATAATGACACCATTTTGGAAACTTAGTTTCATCACATCCAAAATCTCAATCATATAATAATTATCACATTCATTCATTATATAAATGTTTATAACCATTCATTTATGTTGGTGATGAAATATTAATTTCATTACTTTGTGGAGACAGTAGTCTCTACGTATAAATGAGTGATGTTTTCATTTTTACAAAGAATGTAAAGAAAGAAGGTAAATAATATTATATCTTAAAATAATCATAATAATATAATAAATCTAATATATATTCATTAAATATACCCTTATGACTATCCATGTTAATTGGAAATGAAAAACAAATCACATCTCTTCATGGAGGTGGTAGTCCACATGTACGCACAAGCGGTGTTATCATTTTAAAATGGATTGAAGGGTAAGAAAGGTAGATAATATTTTATATTAATAGAATAATAATTATTTTATAAATATGATATATATTAATAAAATATATCTATATAACCCTTCATGAGATATGCTGATGAAAAATAAAATACATCGCTTCATGGAGACTATAGTTTGTACGTACACATGAGTGATGTTTTTTTTATTTTATATTAGATATAAATTAGATATAAAATTGATATAAAATTAACATAAAACACTTTATTATAGTAAATATAATTATTTAATCATTATAATAAGGTTATAAAATATTTGTATGAGGTCAATTTATAAAGAAACTCAAAATAGATCAGTAAAGATGATTACTTCTTCTTCAGGTATGTTCTTTTTGATTAAATATTAAGCCTTCTTGAGATGGTATTTTGGTAAGAAAAAAACCTCTAATACATGAGTATTAAACGTTTTAAGGTATTTAAATAGGTATTGTCTTAACTATAGTTCTTAAGTGGTACAGGTAAGTGAGAATAGGAGGTTCCCTTTTATAAGTGAGGTGGGTGGAAAACTTGTAAAAACTTGAAATTTTATTATATAATATATGTATTACTAAAGTAAAGTGGCTAAAAAATTTCATATATTAAATTAAAATAAGTTTAGGGTAGAAATAAAATCAACCAATGTAATTTAAGAAAGTGTTTTGTGTTATTTTAAATTTTATCTCTTAGTTAACCACCTTTTTAACAATTTTTACCCTTATTATGGTAACAATATTTTTACCATGGTAACTATTCATTATAGATAAAATTTAAGTTGAAATTATTACCCAATATTAATTATTATGATTCAAAATATTAAATTAATTTTAAATTATTCAATTCATATAAGTGTTAGTAATTAATTCTAATACCCACACACAAACGAATAAAAACCTTTTCAAGAGAAAATGTATTTTTAAGCATAAAAATGATTTTATTCTCATTAATTTCCTAGTAACAACCATTAGATGAATGATAATTTATTTTATTGAATATATTTTTCTATAAATTTAATTTAAATAATTAATCAATAGTGATTAATTCAATTTTTAAGATAAAAATACCTTATGCACAATAATTTTTTTTTGAAAAAATAAATGTTTTTTACCTTCAAATGATTTTATATTCATTTATAAAAAATTTATAATCAATGTATTTTTTTTAAAAGGTTGGGGCCAAAGCCTCATTTATTATTTAAGGAAAGCAAAGACCTCTTTTAACTGGGTAAAGGGAGACCCATTACATAGCCCGAAGGCCCAGTGGGCATTTAGCCCATTACATGGCCTGTAGACCCATTTTTTTGGCCCGAAGCCCATTCTGTGAAAAGTACTGCTACAGTACCTGCACTGCTACAGTACTACACAGTACCCACCACCGCTACAGTCCTCTGCCACCACTACAGTGCCCTGCCGCTGCTACAGTGCTCGCCGTTGCTATAGTGCGCCGCTGCTACAGTACGTTACAGTACTGCTACAGTAAAAAATATGATACTTAAAAAATTTGATCTTTTAACATAAAATGATTTTATTTGTTATATTCAAAATTTTGTATTTATTTCCTAGGAATTAATTAATTAATTTTAATGAAGGAAAAAATTTATACATATTTTTCATAATTTAGTTAGTCCTATTTATAACCACCAATCCAATGACTATGCGATAATATTCACATTTAATAATAATAATTTAATAGTATATCATGGTCTATCTAAGCTAGATTTTGTGTGTAAAGAAATATATTGAACACTTAAAATTTATTAAAGAGAAATATATATTCTAAAATCTTGAGGTGTTAAATTCTAACCCCTTATAATAATTTCTCTCTGGAAATTCTGTTACTCTGATACAAACAAACAAGGATACTTCTACTTTATCCCATTCTTAGGATCCCACATAGTTTTCTCAAACTTATGGTTTAACTATAGAAATTTGACCGAATGATTGGTCTTGTTTCATAGAAATTTATCTCTTTAATCAATAATCTCTTTTGGTTTATCCTCATAATAAAGATCATGCTCCAATGATACAACCTCTGAGTTCAGTACATGTGAATGATCAGGTATATAATTCCTCAAAAGTAATACTTAGAATACTTCGTGAACTTGAGAGATGTTTATTGGAAGTGTGAAGTGATAAAATACCTTCCCAATAAGATCAATAATCTCTAAGGGAACTATATATCTAGTGCTGAAATTTCCCTTATTTCCAAATCTCACAAATTTATTCTAAGAAAATATTCAAAGGAAAACTTCATCCCCAACTTTAAAATCTAGATCCCACCGATGATTATCCACATAATTTTTCTATATACTCTAAGTTTACATGATGTACTACTAAATAGATCATAATTTCTTTACACTTTATTAATTTAAGTTAGGTCCCACTATCTTTCATTCTCTTACTTAATTCCTTAATGTTGGAATTCTTCACTTCCTACCATATAGATCTTCATAAGGATCTATTTGAATGCTTGAGTGAAAACTATTGTTCTAATAAAATTATAATATATGAAGGTGTTGATACCAAAGACATTTTAAATCCATAGAACAAGATCTCAACATATCTTATAGTGTTTTAATGGTCCTCTTAGATTGACCATTTTTCTAAAGATGATATGTAGTACTATAGTTAAAATCCATATTCAACTCTTAGTGAATACTTCTGGTGAACTTTGAGGTTAACCTAGAATCTCAACCAAAAAAAATATAATGTGGTACTCCAAGTAACCTTTCCACTTCCTTAATTTATATCCTAAAAAGATGATCAAAATAGAAATATTCTTTGATAGTAATAAAATATGCTGGCTTTATAAAGTGGTTGAATACAACCCAAATGGTGTTATGGAATTTAGATGTCTTGGGGAGTACTATGAAGAAATACATGGTGATATTTTTCCATTTCCATTCTAGTATGGGTAATGGTTGTAACACATCCTTAGACTTATGATATCCAGCCTTAACTTATTGATATACCTGGAATCAAGATATGTACTCTGTAATATATTTCTTCATATTGTCCCACTATAAATACTATTTAATATCTCCATAAATATTTTTAATTCTAGAATTGATATAAAATAATGATATATTTTCTTCATACAAAAAAATCATTCTTAAATTTATTTATTTAAGGAAAGCATATCCTATTCCAGAATCGAATCATTCCATCATGGTCAAGGTTGAACTCCGAAACAATTTTTACCTTATTTTGCAGCTCCACATCTTCCTCATATGCCCATTTAATATTAAAATGGATGGATGGTTGAATATTGATATGATAAAGATAATATCTTTCCATTTAATTATGATTTCAAGGTCCATCCTCAACAAACCAGGAATTATTAAATATCTTTCAATACTCACCATGAAAAAACTAGCATGGTCCTTCCTATAATAGTTTGAAATTTAACTATGTATCTTACTTAAGTGAATATTCTATTAATAGATTATTATACATAAAACACTAAACTAAAATGAAATCGTGATATGTTAAAATAAAAATTTATCATTATAATATAGATTTTAAATTTCAGTTATAAAATGAAGTAACCATATTTTGAAATATACAAACAAAAATGAAATAAATGACATCAGTTATTAGAATTTACCTTATGAATCTCATTTATCCGAGCCTGAAAAGGAGGTAGCTTAATTAGGGTTTATACATACCAATACCATTCCAAACTCAAATAATTATGGTATGAACAAAATTATATGTGAGATAAATTCAAGCTTGTGGAAATTTCCATGAAATCTATGCTAGTAGAATCATCACACTCGATTATCACTAGGGTGTACCTTATACTTATATTTTACATGGAAATATTGAGGGTCTATGTAACTAGATATTAGGATGATATAATCAAGTAATTATTAATTTAATAAGTTATTTATCACATGCATTTTACATATTTCAGATTTTTTACTTTTAAAGAAAAATAAAGTTCATTTTTCTATAAATTGTTTTCTTTATATTTTTTTAAAAGATAAATTTATAAATTTTATAATTTTAATTTTATGAAATGAAATTATTTTTAAAATTAATCATGACAATATAACCTTAATGTAAATTTTTGAAACTTTTCTAAAATAGTTGATTTTTAGGTGAATAATGAAAATACTGATTTTGCTATAAAATGTCACTTTTATGAAAGAAGAACGACTGAAAATTTTATAATTTTTTTGAATATATATATATATATATAATAAAAAATATAAATCATTTAAAAATACTATTTTTAATTTATAAAATCCATGTTTATTGTTTCATAAACTTGAGTAATATTTTACTCTAAAAACTGTTTTTATCCGCATATATTAAAAATTAGTTTGCATCACTTTTATAAATTAAATATAAAAACTGGATCTAAAATTTGAGTTCAAAATTTTCCTATTATTTAATAATATTAATTTTATTTTTAATCATAAAATTATTATTACTAGCATTAAAGTTAATTAGTATGATAATAGAAAAATTGCTATTTTCAATGAATTATTTTATTAAGATTGTGTAATTTTTATATAATAAATTAAAATAATTAATTTCAAATAATTACTTTTTAAACACATATATTATTATATAGACACACATTTAATTAACAATCAATTATAAATAATATTAAGAACACATAATTCTTAAAACTTCTTTTTTATATAAAACTAATTTTTCTATATATAAATTATTTTAATTTAAAAGTTAATATAATATTATTTATAATTATAATTATATTAAATGGATATTAAATTTAGGTTTATAAAACCCAAATCTGATAATATGGGTTATTTTATATTTTTAGTAAAACATAATTTACTTTGGTAAAAACTTGTAACCCTGACAAAAAACAACAAAAATGCAAAAGTAAAAATATAAGAGTAAATGATTTAAAAAATTATTAAAACATGTGTAAAAATTTTTGGTTGCCGATTTATCGAACTAATATAACTCAAAAATACATTATTTATTACTTTTGGAACCATTTACCATTGAATAGTTTCTTTCCATTATTGAAAAATAATGGGTGTTCACAAAAGTGACATTTTATTCACTTATAAAAGGGGATCACTCCCACCCTCTCAAAGTTACGCATCCCCATAAAAATTTACTCAAAACATAATTTTTCTATATATTAGAATACCCTTTCACTTAATAAAGAACCTGGTCTCCATAATGTATCCTAAGCCTTTCATTTTCAATGAGACTTTCAAAAGAAAGTTCAAGGTCCCAAAGTAAGTGTTAGTTAATCCTTATCAATTTCTTCTTTATATTTACTTTTTAAACCTACCCTAAAAAAATAATACAATCACCTTAGTATCATTAGTATAATGAAGTGTAATTATATTAATTTAAAACCATTATTTATTCTTTTCCATCTACTTAGAAAAAAAAGAACGTCGATCGCGCGTTGTGCGGACTACCACCTCCACAAAGTGATGTCTTCTATTTTTTACCACTACCTCTATTCACTGGTTATAAGAATTTAGTTGAAGAATAAATTTTACACATATAATCTAATTATTGGAATTAATATAAAACACTTTCATTCTATCTTATTCATTAGGAAATTAAAACTTTAACCGTGCATTGTACAAAACTACCACCTCCACAAAGTAACATCTTTTGTTTTTCATCTATATTTTCATTATTGAACCAAAAATATTAAAATATGATTAAAAATCCTAAAAACTTATAAATCATATCACCATTCTTATTCTATATTGATATTATCTCAAAATAAAAAAAATTTCAACTATACTCACCCTTCGAATTGTGGAATTTTCATGTTTGAGTTGGTCTAACAACCTACATGAATGATGCTATAAAATCTATCATGGATAACTATGGAAATTAAATAATAATAATAATATTATTTAATAATCGAATAATTTTTTTAAAGGTTATATTAAGTATGTAACTTATTATTAAAATATCATCTTGAATCGCTAAAATTATTAAAATAAACTGGCACCGATTCCAGTTTCACGCAACATAACTAAAAAAATAATTGAATGGGATAAGGAATTTATTAATAAATATAATTTATATATTCTTGAAACTTAAATGGTATATCTATAATAAAATTTTTATCCAACAAAGGGTACCAAAATCCACAACATAAAGCATGCTTTAAACCATTAAAGTTACTAACACTCGGTGGTAAAGATAAGCCAGAATTAACTAATATATTTTCCCTAAATGGTTATAAGTGAAGTATATGAAATGAAATATATATGAATAATGTTTTTAAATATAATTATAATATAGTTATATTTTTTAATAGGAGGTTATATTACATTCGACTACGTAGGGAAAGAAGGTGAAGGTTTCTTGTCTCAAATTTTATTTCTTGAGGCATAATTCTTATTGTGCGCCATACTGTCTTTAATATGGAGTAATTACTTACTAATGAATTTATTTTACCATATTAATGTAATACATGGGGTTTTAAAATCCATATCATGTTCTTTATTAAAATGTCTTTTGATTTAAATGTTGAAAGGGTTTTGTTAACTCAACTCCCTTCATTAATATATAATGATTCTTCTTGAAATATTTTCTTACAACATTGGTTTATTACACCATAATATTTTATTTCATGGTAAATTATATTAATATATGGTGTAAAATGAACTCTAAATTAAAATCTTTTACCATGAAAAATCTATTTCATAAAAATTACACTTCTATTGAGAATAATTCCCATCCTATTTAACAACGGTTTCCCCTCCTTGTACATATTTTCATTTCTGCTAGTGTTCTCCATTAAATTTTGAAAACCAATTATGTATATTATCATGTTAACTTAATATTTACCTCATATTATTTTCCAATGGATGTTTTTTATCTCTTTTTATGGTGTGGGTTTTTAGGAAAGATATTTCAGAATATTAAGAAGGTTTTCTATCCTTCAAAAATAAAATTATTTATCTTCCACCCCACATTTCAATTTTATAACCTTTATGTATTTTAAAGGATATATTTTTGAAGTTTTATTTTATATGTAAATGTATTTTTTTAAAGTTTTCAATTCATTTTTTCAAAAATTACTTTTAAATGTGGTTTGAAACTCTTTCTTTTATAAAAATGATAAAAATGTTTTAAAAAAATTATTTTATGGTTTCACATCCATTTTTCTATATAAAAAAAGACTTATTTTTTGGGAAATTTACTTTCATGAATTACCCTCTAAATTATCTTATACTATTTTGGGGGATTAAACTCATAGAAATCCATTACTGTCTTTGTCTTGCATAGTTGTTGAATGTTTTTTATTTTAATTTTAACTACTTTACTTTATGAACACTCCATATTTAGTTCTATTTATTGAAGAGAGTTCACCTAGATTCCATACATAGATTGATTGTGGAGACTATTGACTAAAATTTGTACCCTTTATCAATATATTGTAAATACTGTATGCTTTATTATCTTGATTAAATGGTATTTAGTTATAAATTTACTGAATATATTTTGACACCCATTTATTTTCCATGGGTTTATAATGTTATGATTATTTATGAAATTATGAATGATTTATTTATGTGAATACATTTTGAAAGGATATGAAACTCATTTTACTTCTACAAGTCTTTATGATGTGATGAATGAAACTCATTTTCTTTCCATGAGTTTTTATGTTGTGATGAATTATTGATTTCAAGTGGCACACGTAAACATGGATAAATGATAGGTGGGGTCATATATTACCCTTTAATTCACTAGTTATAAGTTTATATCTCATGTGACATGTATACATGGGCACAATTTAGTTGATCACAAGTGTGGGTTCAAGTCTGTAACTCACTATGTTGATGTTTACCTATGATATTCTTGTGCCACAATTATAAGGTATCCTAATTTTATGAACTCATGGATCATATATACTGACTAATGTTTCCAAAATATTTTTATTAATGTATTATTCTATGCCTATACTTATGACATGGATCATGATTTATGATATATGCTTTGTTGGGTATGATTTTTTATGTTATTTCCTTGTAAATTTACTAAACCCATATACTCATCATATGCCAATTTAATATCTTTAATTATTATCTCTTATGTTTTCCATTACTGAGCATTTGAGCTCACCCCGTTTCTTATGTTTATATTTTTACAGGTTATGAAGAAAATTAATACATAATATGTTTCTAGAAGGATATATTAGGTGTAGAATTTGGGGGAGATGTTAAAGAGTTGTTATGGATTAAGAAGTTTCTTAAATAGTGAAACAATTTCCAATAATTTAAAAATAAATAGGTTTTGTTAGTTATTGATTTATAATAATTCTCTAAAACTATATACCTAAAAGGTTTTAGGAATATTTTGTAATGAAATATTTTATTTTGGTCTTGTAATTAATATGGTCACATCCATGGAGTTTCATAGTTGGTATCAAATTATTGTTTAAATAACATTATAGATTAGAATGTTAGTTGGGGATCATTTATGGGTTGATAAGTTAAGGTTCATCATAATTTCAAATGTATAGATAACCATTTAGGTTAGTTTGGGTAATATTGAATATTTTAGGGATTAGGATAAGATAAAGTTAGGAAAACCTTAGGGATAAGTCTAAGGGAAAATTCTAAATATAAGATAACATCCTAATGTATTAGTAAAGTAGAGATCATGTTGTTCTCATAGAAATCACATCTTGGTATAGATATTATAAAGTGTATGTGAGTATGAAATAGATTCACCAAGGGGTAATAACCCCGAAAAGGGTTGGTTGGGTATCAAATCAACTTTCACTCTTGTGCATGATGAGTGCCCCTAAGACTACACACCTTACTGAACACTCATAAGAGATATGATATGGTTAATCACATTCTATTTACATTCTGTTATGAAGTATTTATTATAAGTAATTAGGTTAATGAATATGATATTGTCCCAAAAATCAACCTAAAGGTATAATAAATTAAGTGATAAACCTTTTGATTATTCTAAATCAAAAATCAGTAATTATGGTTAACAATTCGTGATGTTCACTTGATCACTAGGAACCCAAATTGGTATTATAGAGTAAGTTTACACCTTTGATTGGATCTATTTTTTCTCCAAATTATTTTTATTAACTATTCGTGATGTGCAGATTTGAAAAAGTTAGTGATATTCCTTTATTGAATAATAAGGAAGTTGTCACTTTAAAAATAGACGTTTCTACTAGAAAATTGAAAAAAATTAAGAAGGATACAATTATGGCTATTGGTATAAGGGATATAACTCATGTGAAAATGGATATAGAGGATCCACTTCTAAATTATAGAAATAAAACTAGTAATATTTATATCATAACAGTTGATAATTATCTAGTAAAAAATATAGTTCATACTATGAAGATTATGTTAAAATTGAATAACATAGTGATTTTTACTCTTAAGTTAAGGAATAATTTAAAAATTTCCCTATTGAGTTTATCACACATATAATCACATTTATTAAGGGTCAATAGGATGACAAAGCACAACTTTAAATGGAATAAGATGCTATGGAACAAGAATAATATAAGAAGTTGAAAAAGTGAAATTATTTTTCTAAATTTGTTGAACCCAAATAATATATTTCATTGATATATAAGGAAAAAATTATTGTCTAAATAATTATTGAAAATTTCATTAATGAGAAATATGATATAATCAAATTTTATGAGGAGAAATCCATGAACTATAAAAAAAATTCATAAATCTATAAATGATATCAATAATTCATAGTTTGAGGTTAAATATAAAAGAATAAAATATATTTAAATTTAACTAAAATAAAATAGTAAGTTTTAAAAATACAATGTTGAGATGAGAAAAAACAAATGTGAAGAAATAGGGAAATATATTCAAAATAAAGAGAAGTGTCTTGAGTTGGAGAAAAATATGAGAAATATGGATGTAAATTAAGATGAATCATCCCAGAAATCTAAAATGATAGAAGGATCCATGAATATTTTGATAAGATTATTATTTATAAAGAAGTCTCATTTTACTGCCTAGAAGATATTTAAATAATATGAGAAAAAATTTAGTATAATATCATATAAAAATGAAACCCTTATTAAAAAAAATTATGTAGTAATAATGTTTCCATTAAAATTTCATGTTACAACAAAATTTTTGGAAATATATATAGGTAGATAAAATTTGTGATAAATTCAATACTTTATCAAAGGGGAATTTGAGAAAGAGTAGAAATTTTTTCCCTATGAATATAATAAAAGGAATATATCTTTATATAAATCAAGCAAGGTACTCATGTTTTCTAGATTATTTTACAAAGGAATAAATAAAATATTATTGGATATTATTGGTGTTGTAAAAACTTTGGGATTATAATTAAAAATTTATTACATTACATTTTAATAAATAAAATTTAATAATGGAGAACAATCAGGTTGAGCAAAGCTGAATCCATGATAAATAACATTTAGTTTAAGAAATACTCACAAAAGAAGTTAAATCTATTTACTTTTAATAGATTTAAATATATTTATAATTTCTATGGAAATTTAGAAAAAAAGTAGTTATTGTGATAATGAGTTAAGTTCATGCCTACCAAGAATAATTTATTCAATTTTATAAAAATAATTCCATATAGAAAAGAAAATTAGTTCACCTTGGGGTGTAATAAAAATGAGAAAGTTAAACAAAATACACCTAATAATAATTTAGTAAAATATGACACACTGATGAAAATATTCTTATACTTTGGAAGGAAAGAAATCAAATATTATTAATAGTAATGAAAAGTAATCTAAAATAATAAAGAGAATCAATCCATGAAAGGATCAAAAGTATTGGTTTTTTGGAAGACATAAAATAAGGGGAAGTAGAAATTCATGAGAATTTTCCAAAAATGGCGACTTAAAGGTTATTTGGAAAGTTTTTCAAAGATGAAAACATGCTTTACACACTCCTAAAAATTGTATGAATTACTAATATGATTTTATAGGTAAGTGGATAAAAGGAAAAATGAATCAAAGAATTCATGTGATACAAAGGATGTTATAAAGAAAGTATTTCAACAAGTGGAGAAATTTAACCATATTCCTAAAGAACATCTTATTATTTATCCAGAACAATTCAAAATACAAAATAAGGTAAAGCGAGCACAAGTGAATGAATGTTACTTTCTAGATATTATGAAGATATAAATTTCATATAAAAATAATGTTGAAGAACATGATATAATTTGTGATTATAAAGATTCATTAAGTAGAGGTGAATGAACCGAGATTATAGAAAATTAGAGAGTTTATGTTCTTCATGTTTTACTTCTTAGTGATTATATTTCTGATGTTAATTTTTTTGATAGTCTAAGTCATCATTAAGGATGAGATAATTTGAATATCTTAATAAAAACACTTGAATGCATATTTCTGAGTTAGTATCACATGTTGAAGTTTTTATGTATAACATTAATGTCTATATTAATATTTCTTGTTTTCTATATATAGATTTTCTCACATAGACATAGGTTAGTTTAATTTAAAGTACATTAACATATGATATGTTATGTCATCCTCTTATCAGTAGAAATGGGTTTTACTCTTAATAATATAGAAGATAAAGGGGATAATATGAAATTTCAAATAATTATTATAGAATAAGGTGAGTTTCACTTTTCATTACCTAAGAACCTTAAAAAATGAAGATAAAAGTGACTTTGTATTTATTTTCAAAATATGGGAGATAAAATGGGAATAATATTGACTTTAGAATCAAAATTGGAATTGAAAAAAATTAAATGTGGGGGAATAAAGTAGATAAATGAATTTTAATGATTAGTATTTTATTTTCCATTAATTAGAATTAAATTGAATATTTTTAGAAGTGAAGGTGATGAGTGAAGAAGATAAAACTAATAAAGGAATTAGTTTATCCTTATTGTTATTTCTTTAAATAAATATTCATATATTAGAAGTCCCACTTGGATGACGATATTAAGTTGATCCAAAATATAATCCAAATGTTTTGAAAGATATCATTATGACACAATCATTGTCTGAATATACTTTCAAAAGAAAATACTAAAGTATATTGTAATGCCAAATAGTTAATATATAAAATAGAAGATAATTTTTTCAAAAATTAATGAAGTTGATTAAATATTGAATTTGATGTTGTTACTGATTTTTTTGAGGAAAAAAATTATATATTTGATGATTTGTTGGATGGATATTAATAGGAATCAATGACAAGTGTGTATGGTTAAGGTGACCACTATCTGCTAAATGATCCTACTATGGTTTAGCTAAATCCATCCTTGTGTTTATAAAGTATGAAAATTAATGTCGAAAATTAAACTACACTTGGATGATGCTGAAGAAGTTTATTTATAATAAAAAGTGATTTTGGAAGTTACAATTATGAAAGAAACATTATCGATATAAAATGTGTTTATCTATATATTTATATATAAAATATATTTATAGAAGAGGACTTTTCAATAATGGTATAAAGATATCAAGGTACTAGTTCTAGAAGAATGAAGTATTGAGAAGATATACATTGTTAAAATATGATTCACAAATTCAAATTGAGGTGTATTTGGAAGATGAGGTTATGAGAAGATTTTTAGTGATTTTGAGATTACTGTTAAAGGCATACAATGGTCTATGAGGTTGGTATTGGATTCATGTATCATTTATCATGTATAGTTGACACACTGATCACATATATTTAAGTAGTATTTATATCTCACTTCTTTTCCCATTGTTTCATTACAGGTGGTTTCTTATGACGAGGTCAGTTCTATACACCACCATCAAAGGTAGTGAGTTCGACATCAGATTCAGGTAAGGTTTCATCCATTTTTATTCTTTGGCCCAATTTTAATTAGGGTTTTTGTTATTTATGGGTTTTCTATATTTTTGTAGTGTGTTTTGGATCTTCTTGTGGTGGATTTGAGCCGCTTTTCAAAGCCGACTCACCACATATTCATATGTAAGCATATATATAATAAGTTCTCCCATTATATGTATGTTCGCCCATGGCAGCGCGATTACATATAAGGGGCTAGGTGTACTTCTGTATATATATGGAAAATGCATATGTTTGTGGGTGATAACTAGATTATGCATGCGATCATATATATAATGATCCTCTTGTGCATGTTCAAGGCCATGCGAACACTTACATAGGGGTTAGGGATTCCTTATGTATATGAAAGGTGCATATGTTTGGAGGATGGATGGAGCGGCTTAGAGTTGTCACTGATAAAAGTGTCAAGATCTGAGTGTGGCTTGGCTCTCTTAAGGTAGAGTCCCTCTCCCAGCCTCTTTAATTCAAGGATATTTTAAATTGCATTTAGATACCTTCTTAATTCTTCTTGTTTATATTAAATTACAATTCTTGAATAAGTGTTAGTTAAGTTAATTTTTTTTGATAAACAAGTCATGGTTTTGAAATAAAACCCCTCCAACGGAGGTGTACTGTCTGCAAAAACTCACTATGGTAGTTTATGCTCATATAGCTTGCTTGAAATTATTGCATTGATGTTTTCCGTTTTAATCCTTATCCCTAATTCTCTCATTTGAGACACCACGAGCATCTCCAATGATTTTTTTGACTCATAGTTTCTCACAGACAAATTATAATCTTACCACAGTCACCAAAACACCCCTTAATAATTAAATATGGTGTGGCTTTGTTTTCATTTCACAACACGCTATGTAATGGTTTCAATATCTTCACCAAAACACCCCTTACATAGGTCATGAATTACCTTGATATAGTCTTCTTTTTAATTAGTGTGACCTTTATGTAGGTCATGAATGACCTTTACGTAGCTCAGTATCACCGTAACTTGCCCATAGATTCGTTCCTTACCTTTATATAGTGCTTAGAATACCTTTACTTAGGTAGTGAAATCTCTAAATGAAATTTATGCAATGTGAGTTCACCTTTACATAGGTCTCTAATTACCTTTATTCACCTACTTAATTTTAGTGAAACCTTTATATAGAGGTTCAATTACGTTTGTACAACTATCTAATCCCTAACTTACCTTTATACACGATTCATACTACTTTTATACAAGTATTTAACTTCAAGTATTACCTTTATTTAGTAGACAGAAATATCGATTTAACTTTACATAGGTAACAATTTCAACTCAAAATGAATTCATAAAATTCTCAATCAATCCCAAGGACTTCAAAGTTCTATCAAATGACATAGACATGGTTTCTTCACCCATCAAAACTTGAATTTTTATTGAAGATTAAGAATTAAATTTAGAACTTTTTCTTGAACCTCTTTACTTGAGTTCTTCAAGTTGTAGCCATAAAACCCATCTTACTTTAACTATAATTCTTCAAAACTATATTAAAAATGAATAAAATTTCTTAATTTGGGAACTTCAATATACCCATTTTTAGTTTTTGATCTATACCCTTCTAAAATTCTCAAAAGTCAAAGAAATTCACGTCCCCCTTATTTATTTCAATTCCCTTAAAGTTAGTATAAATAAAATAAAAAGAATAATAATGGGTTACCTTTCCCTTTATTGAGAGCACGCATGTTAAGGAATGCCTATCAACCAGGATCATCTATACTTCCCAACTATATCATTGGGGATACTCTTTATGACCACCCAATTTTTCTTGTCATTTGTCTATTTTAAGGGCTAGGGAGTAGGTGCCGGGGGTGAAAGGGTGTACACGGGGGGGGGGGGGGGGGTGTTCAAGGGTCAGGGGTGTGAGAGGGTGGGGGGGGGGGGTGCACGGGGGGGGGGGGGGGGGTGCATGGGGGTGTATAGGTAGGGTGGGTGTAGAAGAGGGCCTGGTGTGTGTGTGTGTGGGGGGGGGGGTGTGCAAGGTGGGGTGTGCAATGGGGGTGGGGGGGGGTGTAGGGGGGGTGCAAGGGGTAGGGGTTGGGTACAGGGGTGGTGCAAGGGGTGTGCAGGAGGGTGTAAGGGGCATGGATAGGCTGAATGGGTGGTGAAGGGTGTGTGTGTGTGTGTGGGAGGGGGGGTGCAATGGGCAGGGGTATTGTGTACATGGTGTGCAGGGGGTGTGCGGGGGGGGGGGGGGGGGTGCAGGGGAGACGGTTTGCAAGGGGGAGTGGGGTGTGAGGGGGGTAAGGGTGTACATGGGAGGGGGCATGGGTGTGTGATGGGTTCTATTGTAAGGGGTGGGGGGCGGGGGGGGGGGGGGTGCAAGGGGGGGGTGTAATGGTGAGTAGGGGTGTGTGGGCAAGGGGCATGGGTGTTCCGGCGGGGGGGGGGGGGGTGCATGGGGTGTGTGCAAGGGGAGTGTGGAAGAGGTTAGGTGGGGTGTTCTTGGGAGGGGGGGTGAAAGGGGGACGAGGGGGGGGGGGGTGCAAGGTGGGGTGTGCAAGGGGGTAGGGTGTGTGTGTTAGGGAGGGGGTGCATGGTGTGAAAGGGGGGTGGTGTGCAGGGGTGTGTGTGTGTGGGGGGGGGGGTACAAAGGGCAGGGGTCGGGTGTAGGGGTGGTTTAAGGGGTGTTCACGAGGCAGGGGGTGTGCAGGGGGGGGGTGAAAGGGATAGGGATAAAAAAGACATATTTAAGAAGGATATATTAAAAATTATGGTTGAAATAGGTTATTCTAAAGAAAATTATAGATGTTTAAACAAATTTTAAATGCATGAGTCCATAATAAAAGTTGTTACAGAACATCACATTTTATGTGCATGCATGCAGTTGTGTTGAATTTAAGTAGGATAACCATACAATTCCAAGTGTTTCATGACTTTTCATGCCAATGACCTATTAATATCTTATCAGTTATCTATTGGGTGTTAAATATGTGACTTCACATATATGGAAATAATATTTGGATCTATCTTCACTGGATGATAACATGAGTGTGTGTGTGGGATGGGGGGGGGGGCTATCTAGGGGGTGTCCAGGAGGGAGGGGGACTGTCCAGTGGGGTGTCTAGGAGGCAGGGGGTGTCTAGGAGGGGGGGGGGGATATCTAGGGGTTGTCTAGGCGGGACGGGGGGTTTTCCAGGAGGGATGTGGGCTATTCAGGGGGGTGAGGGGGGGGGGGGGTCTACAAGGGGGTTTTTCCATAGAGGGGGTGGGGTCTGTCCAGGGAGCGGGGGGAGGGGTCTGTCCAGGGTGGGGGTGGGGGGATATCTAGGAAGAAGGGGGTGCAAGGGGGGTGTGAGGGTGGGTGGGTGGGGGGGGGTTATGAAATGGGAAGGGAGGTGGAGGGTGTGTCCAGGAGGGGGGTGTCCAAGAGGAAGGGGGGTTATTGAGGGGGCATCCTGGAGGGGGTGGGTTATCCAGGAGGGTTGGAGGGTGTCTAGGGGGTGTCTAGGAGGGATGGGGGCTGTCCAGGGGGGTGCAAGACGGGTCTACTGGGGGGAGGGGGTTGTGCGGGGGGGGGGGGGGGGTCTGTCCAGGGAGGGGGGTGGGGTCTATCTTGGGAGGGGGGATATCCAGGAAGGAGGGGGGGGGGGGTATGTCGAGGAAGGAGATGGGGGGGGGGGGTGCAAGGGGGTGTGTCGGGGGGGGGGGGGGGTCTATCCAAGGTGAGTGTGTGTGTGTGTGTGGGGGGGGGGTGTGTATAGGGGGTGTTTTTTTATAAAATGGGATGGGATATAGCCATAGTTTCAAACCATGGCTATAAAGCTTTAGCCATGGTTTGAAACCATGGATATAACCCCTATGTGGATTAAGCTTTTACAACAGTTTCAAACCATGGCTATAAAGTTATATGCATAGTTCAAACTGTGGCTATAGGTTTTACCCTATAGCCATGCCAATATCAGCCATAGTTCATTAAACTATGGCAATAACCTATAGCCACAGTTTTTGGGCTTATAGCCACAGTTTGGAATTGTGGCTATAGCCTAAATTTCTAGTAGTGTGACTTAGTTCCTGATACTAAGACAATTTCAAAATCCCTTTATTAAGTGGCTCAAGAAAAACTTCTGGAATTGAAAAAGCAGTCATAGGAGTTTCTTGATAAAGGCTTCACTTTTCCTAGAACTTCACCATAAGATGATCCTATTTTATTTTTTTAAAAAATAAAGATGGTTCTATGAGGATTTACATTAATTATAGATCTTGGAATATCATTAGTTTTAAGAATAAGTATCTGTTGGATCATATAGATGACTTGTTTGATCAGATCCAGGGATCTCAGTATTTTTTGAAGGTTGAATTGAGATTCAGGTACCATCAGCTAAAGTTTAAGGAGAATAGAATTCCTAAAATAAAATTATAGACAAGATATAGGCATTATGAGTTTGTAGTTATGCATTTTGGGGAAATAAATTCCCCCACTATATTTATAGATCTTATGAATAGAGTTTTCCATGAATATTTGGATAAGTTTTTGGTTGTTCTTATTGATGAGATTTTGGTTTATTCAAAAATTTATGAGGATCATGAAAAACATCTAAGGGTTTTTCTACAATACATAAAATAAAATAAGTTATAAAGAAAGTTTAGAAAATTTTATTTTTGGTTACAAATGATTTCTTTACTTTGGGAATATTGTAAATAAAGATGGAATAATAGTTGATCTCACCAAAAAAAGTGGTTCATGAATACAAGAACTACAAATATTATATAGATTCATAGTTTTGTTAAGTTATTAGGATATTACTAGTGATTTGTTGAAAAATTTTCATGGTTATCTAGCCCACTAACTAAGTTAACATGAAAAAAAGTTAAATTTATCTAGAAAAAATAATATGATGACTATTTTCAATAATGAAAAAGAAGATTGGTGAATGCACTAGTTTTGGACTTGTCTTATATAAATGGTTATTTTTTCGTCTATAATGATGCATTATTAAAGGGAATTGGTTCCATTTTGATGCATAATGATCAGGTAGTTGTTTATGCTTCATAGAAACTGAAACATCATGAGTAAAATTATTCTACACATGATCTAGAATTAGATTTTATGAATTTTTCTATAAAAATTTAGAGGAAAAATTTATATAGATCCAAGTGTGAAATATATATTGATCATAAAATTTTGAAGTATATATTTACTTAGAAAGAGTTATACATGAGGCATATAAGATGGATCAAACTAATTAAGAATTTTTATTGCATGATTCATTACCATCATGAAAAAGAAAAAAAGTTTATAATGATTTGAGTTAGAAGAAAATTCTACATTAACCATATTATGTTTGGAACATTATCCTTTGGTTAATGATTTTATGAATTTTGGCCTAAAAGTTTTGGATGTAGGAACTTCCTTTATTTTGTTTTAGGTGTTTGTGCAATAATTTATATTATAAATAATTTAGAAAGATCAAAAGGAATACTATGAGTTACAAGAAAATGTAGAGTTTGTTAAGATGGGTAAGTTTACTGAATATAATGTTGACAAATAATGTGTTTTGAGATTTAGAAAAAGATTATGTGTGCCTTGTGATTCCAATTTAAAGAGGGATTTGTTTATTGAATCTCATAGTTCTTCATTTACTATTCATCCTAGTAACACTAATATGTATAGATACCTTCAAGATTATTATTGGTGGGGTGGAATAAAAAGAGATACTACTAAATTTACAATGAAATGCTTTACTTTTAAACATGTTAAAGAAGTATAAAATTACCTAAGGGGATGATTCATCCTTTAACAATTCCATAATGGAAATGGGAAAAAATATCCATGGATTTTAGGGTGGGATTACCAAATAATTCTCATGGTAATAATGCAATTAGGGTTATTTTTGATTTACTAAATAAATATTGACGTTTCTTTCCTATTCGAGACACTATTTCATTAGATCAAATTTCTTGGATGTACCTTAAATAGATAGTCTGGTTAAATGGAGTTCTATCTATTTTTTCTAATCACGATCCCCATTTCACTAATTATTTTTGGAAAGGCCTTCAGAATTAATTGGGTATTGAATTATATTTCAGTACAACTTTCCATTCTTAATATGATTGAAGTTTAGAGTAAAAAATTAATACTTTGTAGGATATTATTCAAGATTGTTCAATGGATTATCAGGGAATTTGGGATCAACATATTTCTTTGATTGTATTTTATTATAATAACAGTTTCTATTCCTGTATATAGATGACATCTTTTGAGGAAATATATAGAAAGTGGTGTTAAACTCCAATTTTTTGGGATACAATAAGTGAAAGAAGTAGATTATACTAGAATTGGTAAATGAAATCAATGAGATTGTGAATATGATTTAACATCATATGAATATAGTATAGAATAGATAGAAAAGTTATGTGGATCATTGGAGGAAAGATCAATCTTTTGTAGTTGGTGATCATGTTTTTCTTAAAGTATCTCCACGGAAAAGTGTTATGCATTTTTAAAAAAATGGAAAGTTAAGTCCCTGGTCCATTAGAATGTATTAAATCATAGAGAAAGTTGGATAATTTTCGTAATGAGTGGCCTTAATTCCGAGTTTATCCTAGATGTACAATGTTTTTCAGGTTTCTATTTTAATAAATCTTATTCCAGATTCATCTTATGTTTTGAGCCTAGTGGTAGTTCAATTAGAAGATAAATTTTCTTATAAGGAACAACCTATTTAGATTTTTGAAATTAGAGATCAATTATTTTGGAATAAGGTAATTCATCAGGTTAAGGTTTATTTAATAAATCGTATAGTTGAATAAAAAACATGGGAATCTTAAAATGCAATAATGGAAAGGTATCTCCACATGTTTAATAAGTGAAGAAAAATTGCAATGATATAATTTTCAATGGGGGGGGGGATGTAACAAAATAAGGAATTATAGAATAATTAATTTTCATGTTTATTAATATTATTTAATAAGATAGTTATAGTTATTATAAATATATCAAGTAATTTTGGAAATCAAAAAGGTAAGTAGTCTTATTAAACTCATTTTATAAGGTTTTATTTAAAATTTTAATTTTAAAATTATTAAATTTTAATTGAAAAAATGGATTTCATTTTTGAATTCAAAATGTAAAAATTATCTTAGCATTAATTTTTGATAATTTTATGAAAATATTTATTTTTCAATTAATAGTGAAAAATATTAATTTTTATTAAAAACTATATTTTTATTTTAAAATATTAATAAAGTAAATTTCTATTTTAGATTAGTTTTAAAATTTAATTAGTTTTATTTTATTTTAAATATTTCAATTTTGGTTTTTAAAATAATTTTTATACTTGAATTTAGTATAAAATAATTACATATTTAAAAAGGCCATTTGTTTTGAAAAACTATTTTTCATTGCATTTTGTTGGTTTAATTTTAAAATACATTCTGAAAATTTCATACATTGAGTTTTAAAAATAGATTCCATATTTTTAATCATTGGGTCTATATTTATTAAATAGTTTCTTTTTATTTTTGTTCAATATGAATAATAACCTTAGTAATTTTTGTTACCACGGTAAATGGTAAATGTGGTAATTAAAGTAAAAAAAGATAAAGACTATAAAATGAGCATAACACTGAAATAAAGTTTATTATATGATTATAAATCATGAATAATCATACTAAGTTCTAATAAATGTCTTTTTTCTTATTTGGATGTGATTATCATCTTTATAATATTTTATTTAAGGAAACGTAAAAAATGTCACAATTTTGATTTTAATAACTATGATATTTTTAACATGGGTTTAACCAGAGGATATGTTCGATTATACATTTTATTTTTAAATATATTATTTTTATATTAATCATGGTATTTTTTTTATTTTTTAGTGAAGAAATAATTACCTTAAATTCTTACACTACATTGACACAATAATTATTCAATTTATTGAAAAATCAAATAAATAATATCAAAAATATTAAATTTATTATAATTTGAGATAATTAATTTGATATAGGAATTTTATAGATTAAAATGAATTTTTTAATGTATTTTTTTTGAAGTTTTCTTGTTTTATTCATGTTATTAAAATAAAAGTAATGAATAGGTCTAAAAAATGACATTAATGATATATTATAATTAATAATATTTTATTAAATGATATAAAATTACTAAAAATATTATACTATGCGAATTTATTAAGATATGTTTTATAATATCAACCATGTTCTATTTATTGGCCATTTTGTCTTTTATAGTAATTATATTCACCATTAAAGAGTGAAAATCCATTTTGTCACGGTAAGTGTGAATAGGGTTAGCGAGGGGTTAAAAAAAAGATAAGGATAAAAACATATATAAACTTATCTAATTTTTATTGGATGATATTATTTCAACCCATAATCATCCTATATTGGAAATAAGTCAGTTTAAATTCATTTTTATTTGAAAATTAATTTATATAAATTTAATATTTTAATAAATTTTAAGAGTGCCCCTCTCCTCTTTTATAAAATTTCACCCATTCTTCTTATTCATTCACACATAAAAAATCTATTTTTATCAACCAATACCTACCGAAATACCTTAATATAACCTCTAAACTCATTTTAGAGGTATTTTTTATGTATAATGCCAATATTAGTGGTCTTAAGGTGTTAAGAAAAGGAGGTTTTCCAAAGAAGAGGTATATTTTTTTATCCGCATGTTTTTGTTTTGTTTATCCTTACACCTCATTAAAATATTCTTCAAAAATTATAAAATAATAACACCAGTATCCTCGTAATATTTTTATATTAATTTCATAAGATATACCCATCTCAACTTCCATAAATTTCTAGAGAAATTCATCGTTCGTGTCTATGATGGACTACCGCCTCGTTAACTGATGTAATTCATTTTCCATCACCATATCTCAATACTAATTATAATGATGGAATTAATATTTATATATATGATATTAATTAAATATTTATTATTCTAAAATTATAATATATCATTTACCTTCTTACACTTCAATTCACTGAAAAATGATAACACCATTCATGCATACGTGTGGATTACCACCTCCTTGAAGTAATGTGGTTAGTTTTTCATCACCACATCACATGAATGATATTTATAATAAAATTTAAAGAATTGATTTTATATTAATTATATTATTATTATTATTTAAATATAAAATAATATTTACCTTATTTCTATAATGATCATTTAAAAATAGAAATGTTACTTCTGTTTATGCACGACTTACCATCATTATGATCATAACATAGTTCATTTTTCATTACCATATATAATGGATTTAAAAGTATAATTTATGTATAAAAGTGATAATTATGTCCTGATTATTATTCTAGATATGTCATAGTAATGATCACTTTGACTATAGTCAACATACCTAAGTCATTTTTGACTTATGAATCAAATATTGTCAAAATGTCTGATGTGGATTTAATTGATTAAGTAAATAAATATAGTGAGGTAAGAGATAAAATAAAAGGAATAATAAAATTTTAAAAAATCTTAATCAAGTAAATAATTAACCTAATTTTATTATTCAGGATGATAAATAATGTATGTGATGATTCAGATTGAAGGTACGCAACTTTATTTTAAAAATCTTCTTTAAAGATTCCCTTAAAACTCTATATTTCTTCTATATCCATATTACTATTTTATAAAATTGATTTAAATAAGGTTTTTATTATTCTTATATGATATCTTAAATTTATTTTTACCCATGTTTGACTTAAAAAAATGGTTTGAAAGGAATGTTTTTATCATTTATCAAATGAATTACTTTTTTGAAATTTTCAAAACAAATATGGAAGGATTTTTTTAACTTATATGGAATGGAAAAGTTTTCCTGCCATTATGACTAATTTTTTATTTGAAGATTCAGTTACAAATTTACATTGTTATTTTAAAATAGAATGGTTTCTTTAATATGCATGTAGTTTTTATATTTTAATAAGTGAATTCAAAAAATGGAAAGGTTATTTTCTTTAAATAATGTTTTTTTGATAAAAGATTTTTTGTATTCTGTTATGGTTCTTGGGAATTACTTATGATGATGGGGGGTTTTTTTATAAACAAAATTTTGATAGTTCCATGATATCCCTCAAATGCATTGGGTATGTTTGTGTTGGAAGTTGACTGTAATGGCTATCTAGGTGTAACTGCGATGGTTACTCCAATTGTAACTGAAAAGGGTTATTTAAAGTATAACCACGAGGGGTATTTCATGTGTAACCATGAGGGTTAGTTCATTTATAGCCATAATGGTCACCCCATCTATTAATACAACAATAAAATGATGCCCCAAGTTACCTATATGATTTATATATGTTTGTTATGTGTTGTTTATGTAAATATTATGTCTTTATAAGGTAAAGAAAATTATATTAAACTTCACATGGTTGAAATTTATAATTTTCTAGAAAAGTTATTATTAGTTTTTTCATGATTTAAGAGAAAAATTTATGAATTTTATTTTTCTTTTATGATTTATTATGAAATATTTTATAAAAATATTTGGTCATGGAAGGTGATTTTATTGGGTAATAAATGTTCATTTTGAGCTTAATATTTATTTTAAAAAATTCATATTTTTATATGTATTCCTGGACTAACTATTTCTTTGTTTATTTTTATGTACTTTACTGAGATTTTTGTGCTTATCCCATGTTTTTAAATTTTTTTTCATAGGGTTTAAGGATGGTTAAATCAAAAGGATAAGTCAAGTTAAAAGTCATGAAGATTTTTCAATAAAAGAAAACTTGTTTTATAGTAAAGTTATTATTTGGTAGTAAAATTGGATACTAAGGGGATGTGTTTAATTTGTGAAGTAGTATTTATTTATGCAAGAGTAATGGCATAATTTTCTAAAAATATAAACTAAAAGGATACTCAGGATAGTAGGAAAGTGTATTATACCCTAAAGACACTATAATAGGTAATTTTTAATACCAGGTATTTATTCTTATGGAATTAGACCCTCACTGCTAGTTAATAGCCTCATTATTATAGAGAGGCACACATGAGGTCATGTGGTTTTAGGTTTGGACCCTATGGTTTGGGTCAGTGTGTTATGAAATGGAATCATGGGACTATGATCCAATAACTCTTTCTTATCTTTTTCTTGATTTGAGGATAAGGAGATAGAAGATAAGACAGTTGAGACACGGGCCGTGGAATTGTGATAGTTCCTATCCAGCACTATACAATGGAACTCCAAGTTTCCATAAAGGGGGGAAATTATGTTTTTCTATTACCATTGATTGAATTCACCTTGGGTGATGCACATGATGTTGAATTATGATTTATTAGATTTAAGGTGTGTTCATTCATCATGACTAGACATATAGGTTCAAATAAAATATATATACCTTTTGATGTTCTGTATATTAGTTTTTTAATTAAATTCCTTGGAATGTTTTATTTATTTGAGATAGTTTATTTTTTGTGTGGTATTCCATATTGTTATGATATATCTTATTATAATCAATTAATTGAACTAATAATACTATCGTGTTAGTATATATATGATAACCATGACTAAATTACAAGTATAGAGACCAGACATAGTGCTAGGAGGATTATAACTTGGGTTAAGGGTTAAATCCTAGGAGAACCTTATATGATCCCATAGATTTAATATGGAATGTTTATGTTATTAATTTATATTTATTTCATAAATTCGACCTCAGAGATGTTTGATGGGACTAGTGACTTTGGTATCCCAAAATGCTCTCATACCACCACCCATGATGTAGGGGGATATACCCCATCATGATCCTATACAAAAAAGATGATCTAGGATGAAAATACTATTCATTTGGGACTCTTTTAAATAATTCCCATTTAAGGTAGATCCATTTAGAGGACCATGACCGACCAAGATTGAAATTTCCAGTTCCAACATCCTCCAATGACCCAGGGTAATGGTTCCCTGTAAGATGCACAAGACTAGATAGACTTTATCAAAATCATTTTTGAGCTAGATTAGACTATTAAGGAGGGGTGAGTTATTTAGGAGACCTTTATGTTCCAAGGACCCTCAGGGAGATGGTGGACTACAATGAGTCAGGATAGGATATGAGAGGGTCTTACTTGGGTGACTTTTAAGGAGTTGTTTCTATAGAATTACTTTCTAGAAACAATGAAGTTGAACTATTACCAAAATTTCATGGAGTTATGGTATTGTTCTATAACTATCTATATATATTATTCATGGTTTATAGAGTTACTTCTCTTTCCTCCTTTTTTAGACATGAATAAAAAATATAAGGATTTTAAGTTTGAGATAAGCCTTCGATCGGAGCTCAGAAATCCAGCTAGAGGATTTTACCTAATCATGTATACTCAGTTACTTCAGAAGTACTTATACTTTGATAAAGTAAAATAGGTGGATAGGGAACTATTTTAACTCTCATCCCATAGTGGGTCAGTGACTAAGCTTTATCTTTCTACAATGGTAATTTCTTATAATAGTAGGAAGTGGAAGGAAGCTGAATCACATTATAACATTGGAAGATATCCAAAGTTTAATAGAGGATCTCTAGAAACTCATGTGGGGGAAGAAGTTCTCCAATGTTATAACTATGTAAAGTCATGACATTATCATACTTTTTTCTGAAAACCTAAGGTTATATGTCATCAATGATAAAAGAAATAAAATATATGATGATTTTTCTAGAAGGAATCATGATTTCGGTCTTTTTGGGGTTTAAGATAGACTCAGGCATCGAATCATGGGATCAGATGGGGTCTTTAGTAGTAGGCCTAGACAAAAGGGACTTAGGAAAGTCATGGACAATGTTGTGGAGTTGAGAAATTCCATGTCTATATAGTGAACCAAACCCCAAAAAATGGAGATGTGGAACTTCTTACAGTATTATGTATGACCTTGATCATGTCTACTTAAATCTTCTACCTTGTTTGATATATTCTTTTTCCTTCCGTATATATGCATGATAAATTTCTGAGCACTACATACCAATAATGTTTTCCCTAACTTACTTTCCCCTAATACATTATTGAGTGAAGAAAATTTTATTATCATAAATGGGAGAGTAGTAGTCCCTAATTACATTATGGAGGAGATGATGAGGGACATACACACACTTATATTATGGAAATCATTGGGTTTGTTTCCAGATGCCTCACTTTCCAAAGGGTAATGGCTAAGCACCAATATCATAGTTGTTTGTTCCAACAACTTACAATTCCCATGTGGAAGTGGGAGGATGTCACAATGGATATTTTAATGGGGTTAACTAAGATCACAAGGAGTCTTGACACTGTATAGATAATTTTTGGTTGGTTAATAAAGGTGGATAACTTCTTACATGGAGTTCTGTTGAGCATAGTATCTGATAGAATTTCTTGTATTACATCACAGTTTTGGAAGTTCTTTCAGAACGCCCTTGGGACTCAACTAAGATTGAGGAAAATGTAACATCCCTAAAAAGATAAACAATCCAATTGGAGGATACACATACTAGAGGATATGCTTCAATATTTTTTTATAGAGTTCAGTGGTGTATGGGATATTCATATGGACTTGGTTGGGTTCATATACAATAAAAATTACCAGGATTCGATTCATATGGCACCTTATGAGGATCTTTATGGGAGGTAATATCATTCACCGCTTGTTGGAATGAGGCACATGATGTAGTGATTGTGAGGATTAGATTTGTTAAAGAAACCATCATGAGAGTGGAACTATTTCAAAAGAGACTGATCACCACTTAGAGAAGACATATATCATATATCGACCGTAGAAGGAGTTCTTGGAGTTCATTGTGGGTGATCTAGTTTTCTTGAGAGTGACTCCTCAGTTAGGACTCAAACATATGAGGAAGAAAGGAAAGCTAACACCATGTTTTTTGGACCCTTTGATACTACCAAATGGTTTGGGATAGTGACATATCATCTGGATCTTCCTTCTTACTACTGAGGCTTGCATGGAATGTTCGAGTTTCTTAAATTTGGAGGTACACACCTGATCCTGTACATGTTATAGATTGTGAGGAAATTCAGTTGGATCCATCTGCATATTATGAGGAGCCTCCAATGCATATTATGGAATAGAGAGAGAGAGATCAAGAGATTCCTTTAGGGGATGATGATACCACTTGTCCTGATTTAGTGGAAGCATAGACCGATCCTGGAGAAGATATGAGATCGAGAGTTTGATGTTCAAGTTTAGTGGCCTGAGTTGTTTGAAAAAGATTACTAGTGGTACTTTTCAGAGACGAGAATTCATTATAGGGGGAGAACTGTAATATCCTTAATTTTATAATGATAATAAAACCATATATTTTTTTTATAATTTATAAGTATTTTTTTTGAAAATTTAATTTTTCAATAAAAATATCTTTGTAAATGTTTTAAAGGATTTACATAAGGTTAAAATATCTGTTGATTTAAAAACTCTATTTTTTCATTTAAATGTTTTACATTATTTAAGATAATATTTTTATAGTTATGCATTGAGTTGGTACGAGATTCTAGGGCCCGTAGAGCCTTGATATTAATATAATAAAAATATTAAATATATTATATCACAAACAAATAGTTTTTCAAAAATAATGTAATATCTCTCTAATGGAATCTCAGATTAAAAATATGATACTCCCATTAAATCTGGAATATGGGTTTTATCGTAGGCATGAAATAACTTTTATGAACATCGAGTGTTTGGTAAAATTACATGTATGTAAATTTTTTTACCCTTTTACATTATTTATTTCATTTATTTTTTATTACCCGCCCCTCCATCATACACATGATTCTAGTGCCATTACTTCACATGGATTCAATATGTAATCCTTTAAATCACCTATTTTTGACCCATTAAAATTATGAATGCTTTAATGGGATGATTTTAAACAGTATACCATCAATTTTAGGTTAAATCATAGATTAAATTTTGGAATTGATTTTTTAGTTTTGGAATAAAGGAAATATACATGGTTGGGTTCCATATAGTCAAACCATTAAACATTCAATATTTGGTTGATCCCTCTGAGTTCAATGGATCTCGAATATCCCCTAAACACATTTAGTGAAGCCCATTGATCCAACCCCAGTTCCCATTTCTAGGTCCAGGAGGATAGACTCCCTCTGGTTTTCCATGTGCGTTGTGCTTTGAGAGGATGATAGGTTAGTAATTATTCTTACTCATCTATTTATCCTCAAATTCTTGGAAAAAATTTTAATTTTAAGGAAAAGGGAATAAAAACTAATTTATCTAGGGATAATTTAGAAAACTATCAAAGATAATTATAAATGGATAGTTTATGAGAAATTATAAAAAGATAATTATAAAAGGGTAATTTATAAGAAATTTTCAAAAGATAATTATAAAGTGATAATTTATAAGAAATTATCAAAATATAATTAGAAAAGGATAATTTATAAGTAATTGTCATAAGATTATTACAAAATTAAAATGATGAAAAATTATCAAAGGATAATTATATAAATTTATCAAGGAATAATCCTAAAGGCCTACCACATGTGTTTCCAACATAATCTAGATAGATATGTTTTTTATAAAATTTGGTTTTATAATTATTCTTGAGGGGAAGATTTCTAGCACATGAATTGGCCTAAAATGATAATTTAGAGTTATCTAAGAGAGATAAAGTATCATCACATGTGATATTTTATTTATTTTCGAAGTAATATAGCTAGTTTTGATTCTAGGAACCCTTTATGTACCTCAATAACTGATGTATCCATTACTATGGTAATAATTCAAATGGTAATGTGTTCCTAACTATTGAGTTTTCCACTCCAGCTTTCAAACCACATAGGGTGGTTTATCCTTGCCGATGACATTAATGAATTTTAAGGTAGGACATTCCTTACCATATTTAGGCCATGTTTATGAATGTTAGGATGATATAATGAGGTGTGTTGATGTATTTATACTATGATTAGTTTGATCACATGTGTGCATGTTTATATTTATTCATATTGATGATATGCTATGTGTGACTTGATATAATACCATTGTTTCCTTGTGATATTTTTTTTCCATATATACTATATTATTATTGTATTATAGATGGTACTAAAGTGACATGTGGACCCATCAAGGATTAGTATCCCTAAAGGGAAATTGTGTTCAGATGATGCCTGTGATATGATGATAGTACTAAGATAGAATACAAGGCATGATGGCCTTGTGTAGCTTAACCCAGGGACATAAAGATCACATGTGATTGAACCCATGTGTGAGTAGTAGGGAATGATGTTCTATGTGGCCTGACCTTGGGGCATGATGATCTTGTGTGATAGTATTATATGGAATTAGTGGGTCATGATGGTCTATATGATCTGAACTGAGAGAAAATAACATGATTTGATGGCTTAGTATAGTCTGACCTGGAGGCATTGGGCTTGTAATATTATTGAGAAGCTTGAGATTGGTTCCTATATTTGTGATGTATCTATGACTATTTCTATATTTTTCAATAAGGGGATGAAGTAGGTATAACCAAGGTTTATGGATGCTTGGTTTTCACATGAATACTTGATACGATTGTTACTTATTTGAACATTTATTTACTATCACATTATACACTCTTATACATGTGAAAACATGTTAAGGACACATTAGTGGTGTTTTACTGAGTCTTTTACTCACCCACTACTAAGGAATTTTGGTGTGCTTGTAGATTTCATGACTAGAGATCTTGTGAAGGGAAAGGTCCTTGTGGTGGATTATTGAGAAAAGGAGCACAAAGCTAATAGAAGACTCAGATAGACTCTGGAGGACCCTTTTATTTCATTTATTTATTCATCTGTTTCTTTATACACTAGAAAAACTTTCCACTTTAAAAGATTCTTATTATTATATGACATGCATTCCATTCTTTAGTTTATTTATGTTCACATTGGATAATTATTATATTTTTTATGAATTATCATTGATCCTATGAAATGATACTAAGGGTGTAGTCTCCCACTGATAGAATCAGAACCCAACTCTTAGTTATAAGCTTCTTGTATATGGGGAGGCATTCATGAGGTCTTGTATAATTCAAGCTCGGACCCATTGGTTTGGGTCGAGGTGTTATAAAGTTCGTTGTTAAGCCTATAATAGTGTAAGAAGTCCCTCATTGGACTTGGTTCACACCTGATTATAGTTAATGTTATCTTATGAGATATAAATCATTACCCCATTTATTTTTGGGCTATATAATTATGGTTCCACCCATCACATAATTAAAACCATATATATGCGTTCCAAAAGATCATACAAACATTCATCATTTCATTATAGTGTAATTAACCCATGGAAAAGAAATGAGTTTCATGAAATCATTCTTAAAACATCATCACTATAAGACATACAGAGAAATAATTTAGATAGTATCATAAGAGCATATCCCTAGTGAATTATAAAAATCCTTAAATGAAGTTGACATATATGAAAAACATATTTTTTAAAATAATCTAAAATAAACTTTCAAAATCAAGAGAAAATATCATTTTTTGGTAACATTTAAAAATAAAAATTACTATAAAAATGGGAATATGATTTTCATTATAAAAAAATTGAAAATTGTAAAGGAATATTCATGATGGATGAAATATATTATGGTGGGAAAATCTATTTATGTTGTATACGTTAAAAAAGACATTCTTTTCATGCTTTTGCACAAAGTCAAAACTAAGTCGTATAAAAAACCTTTGAAGATATTTATTTTTATAATTTGTATAGAAAGTAAAATATAGTGAAATTGAAATTTATAAATCATTTAATAATTGGTAAAAACTTCCTTATAATAATTTTTAATAACAAAGATATGGAATAGAAATATTCCTGACTGAAAAGAAGAAATTTGGTTGATTTTTTTAAAAAAAATTATTAAATGTTTCAAATACCAAAGAGAGGATAATGAAAAGAAAACATTAAAACACAAGAAATAACCATATTATAATAATATATATGATTTTTAAAAGATAAATACTGTATAATTTCACTCATTGGAAGTTTAACATTTACAACCACAAAAATAAACGAGACTGTAACATAAACTCTTACCTCAAGTCCTATCATTTTTCATACGTTATCTTAACTGAATATATAATAAATTTAGATATTTTATAACTATTTAATAGAATCATATTCATTCTTATATTATAATATATCATTCCCTTATGTTTTTCAACTACCCATTTATTAACAATTTTTCATTAAAATCAACATTCTGGGCGTTAACTATTTAGTTTTCCATACATTTTTTGGTTCGAGGGTCCCAATCCTTAAACCTTGGTCATGTTTTACTAATATATATAATATTAATAATGTTATATGTATAATATTTATTACTTATATACAAATTTATAACCATTCATATAAGGTGATGATAAAAATTTAATTGCATTACTTTGTGGAGATGATAGTCTGTACGTATAGACGAGTGGTGTTTTTATTTTACAATGAAAGGAAATAAATAATTAAATAATTATATATATTTATATAATAATAATATCATAAATATCATATATATTCATTAAATATATCCTTATTATTATCCATTTTAAGAAAAAATGAAAAAAATCACATCTCTTCATGGAGGTGGTAGTCCAAACGTACACACGAGTGACAATAATTTTCAAATGGATGGTAGAGTAAGAAGGTAGATAATATTTTATCATTAAATAATAATAATTATTTTATAAACATAATATTTATACATTAAATCCATCAATAAAACCTTCCATGAGATACTATGATGAAAAATAAAATACAACACTTTATGGAGATAATAGTCTGTATATATGCATGAGTGATGTTTTTACATTCCATTAGATCTAATGGGCATTTAAAATTGATGTAACATTAACATAAAAACATTTTATTATAGTAAATATACTTATTTAATCATTTTAATATGTTTATAGAATAATTTGATGAGGCTAAGTAATAAAGAAACACCAAATAGATCGGTAAATACAATTACCTCTTCTTTGGGTATGTTACTTTAGATTACACATAAGACTTATTTATATGATATTTTGGTGAGAAAAGGACTCCAGTACATGGAGTGGAAATTTTTTAATGGATTTGGATAGGTATTAGATGAACTAGAGTTCTCAAGTGTTGTAGAGAAGTGAGAAGAGGAGTGCCCCTTTTATAAGTGATGTGGGTGGGAAACTTGTAAATACTTGAAACTTTATTATATAATATATGTGTTACTCAATTAAATTGGATAATTTTTTTTCATATTTTTGAATATAATAATGTTTAGGTAAAAATAAAATCTAAAAATTATATTTTATCAAGTTTTTTTTATTATTTTAAACCTTATCTCTTAGGTTAACAACTATTTTAACCCTTTTAACCTTTACAATGGTAACACATTTTTTTACCAAGGAGACTATTAATTATGGATAAAAATTAATTTGAGATTTTTATATAATATTAATTATTATGATTCAAAATATTGAATATATTTTAAAATATTCAATTTATATAAGTGTTATAAATTAATTCTAATATCCACCCACAAACGCGTAAAAACTATTTTTGGAGTAAATGTATTTTAATCATAAAAATGAATTTATTCTCATTAGTTACTTAGTAACAACCATTAGATGAGAGTTAATATATTTTATTGAATATATTATCTACACATTTCATTTAAATCATTCATTAATAGTTATTAATTTAATTTAATATAAAAATACATTGTGCATGATAAAAATAGTTTTTTGGAAAAAATATTACCTTTTTTACCTTGAAATGATTTTATATTCATTTATAACTAAATAATAATTAATATATGAATTATTATTAATTTTTTTAATCTAAAAAAATGTATTACATCAAAATTATTATTAATTAGTGATCAAGGCACATAATATATATAAAAATTCAATATTTATAAAAATTGATATTTTAACATAAAATGATTTTATTTTTGACATTTAAAATTGAGTAGTTATTTCCTTGGAATTAATTGATATATTTTTATGAAAGAAAAATATTATAAATATTTTTTAGAATTAATTTATTTCTATTTATACCTAACAATCAAATGACTCTGTGATAATAATCACATTTAATAATAATATTTTAATAGTATATCATGGTTCGTCTAAGATTTGTGTCACGCATAAAGAAATACATTAAACAATTAAAATTTATTAATGAAGGGGCTTGACCCCAAACCTTTCTGACTACAAAAAAATGAGGATTCTCATGTAGCTTACTCAAACTTATGGTTCCACCGTAGAACTTTGACCAGATGAGTGGTATTATTTCATAAAACTTTAATTATTCAATAAATCATCTCCATAAGTTGATACTCATAAGAAATATCATAATCCAGTGTTATAATATCTAGGTTTAGTACATGTGAAGGATCAACTATGTACTTCCTCAAAAGAGATAAATGAAGCACATCATGAACTTGGTAGAGATTCAATAAAAGTTCCAAGTGATAAGATACCATCCCATTTGATCAAGAATACCAAAGATAACAATATATATAGGTCTAAAATTTCCCTTCATTACAAATATTATAAATTTATTCCAAGGAGATATTGTAAGGAATACATTTTCATTAACTTTGAACTCTGGGTATCCCCGATGATTGTCAACATAACTAGTATATCTACTCTGATATTACCTGATGTATTGTTGAATGGACATAACTTATATACCCTTTCCTCTACTAACTTATGTCTTAATAGATTTAATTATCTAATTTCATCCTAACATGTTGGAGTTCTATACTTCCTTCCATTGAAGGATTCATTAGGAGACATCTGAGTGCTCAAGTGAAAACTGTTATCGTAATAAAATTTAACCAGAGGAAGGTGTTGGTACCAAATACCTTTTAAATCCATATAAAAAGATCTCAATATATATTTTAGGGTTTGAATGGTCCTATCATACTAAAAATATTTATAATGATGATACTTAGTTTTAAAGTTTAGCTCTATATTCTACACTTTCTGAATACTTCTCTAGAACTTCATGGTAAACCTCAAATATCAACTAGTGATAATAAAATGTAGTACTCCATTCCACCTTACCACTTATTTAATGTATATTTTGGAACTATAATCAAGAGAGAAATCATATGTGATAGTAATAAAATGTTCTAACTTTATAAGGTGATTGACTACAACCCAAATGGTGTTATGATATTTAGATATTGTGGGGGGTCCTAAGATTAAATCCATGGTGATGTTTTCCCATTTAAATTTTAGTATGGGTAATGTTTGTAACATTACATTAAATTATAATGTTCAAACTTAAATTACTGACATTCAAGGCATCAAGATACATACTTCGCAATATCCATCTTCATGTTGTCCAAGTAGAAATACTCTTTAATACCTCTGTACTTCTTCATGATTCTAGGATGAATAGAGAATAATGATCTATGTGATTCATCCAATATATAATTATTCACTTGTAGTATTTAAGGGAAACATATCCTATTATTTAATTTGATCATTCCATCATGGTTATGGTTGAAGTCAGGAACAATATTTACCTTTTTATGCTGCTCCACATCTTCCACCCACACCTCTTTAGTCTTCACAAAAATGTATGGTTGAATATTAATCTAAGTAATATAAGATATTTAAATTTTCCTTATGATTTCAAGGTTTATACTCTGAAAATACATAATTATTGGATCTATTTCAATCCTTATCATGGAAAAACTAGCATGGCCCTTCTGACTTAGCACATCATCCACCATGTTCATCTTCCCAGGGTGGTAATGTATTGAGCATTCATAATATTTTATCAACTCTAACCATCAAATTTTGATCACATTAATTTTTTATGTGAATATATAATTCAAACTTTTAATATCATTATATATATCAAAACTTTAACCAAATAGATAATTAATCTATATTTTCAATGAAAAAATTTCTACTCCCAACTCTAAATCATGAGTTGGGTAATTTTGTTCATAAATGTTCAATTTTCGTGAGGTGTACGCTATTACCATGTCATTATACATGATAATAGATACAAACCCTTTCTTTAATGAATCATTATAAATCACAAACTCTTATTCAATGTGGGGTAGTTTAAGTACAAGTTCACTAATAAACCTTCTCTTCTACAGCTTGAAATTTTCTTCACATTCCTCTATCCAAAAGAACTTGGATCCATTTTGCATCAATTTTATTATTGGATTTGATAGTTGTGATAAATTTCTCAAAAATAATTGGTAGTATCCAAATAACTCAATAAAACTATGTATCATAGTCCCCATAGTTGGTCTAGGACATTTTTCAATATCTTCCATCTTTGATGGATCCATGAATATACCCTTTCTTATGATCACCACTAATATATATTTTTTTATTTTCTAAAATCACTTTTTGGATAAGTAGGAACAAAATAGCACCATCCATCCACCAATACAACCACAAAAAATGAGATTCAAAATTCAAACTTCAAAATTTAAAAAATCAACATGCATCACCACCTTGGGCCACATCCAACTTTGAATCATGTACCATGACAGAAATCAAACCCATCATCACACCAAAACTGGAGAGGGAACTACCGGAATCCACTAACGTCATCGGAAAATCACTATCATCGTCAAAAGTAAATGAATTAAGAACATAAAAATCTAAAATCACCAGAACAACACTATCATGAGCATCACCGATGTCCATCACCTTACCCAAAACAGAGCAAAAATGAACAAGAAATGCCCTCGAAACCTTCACCAATCAGGCCTTGAATAGAGTGACTGCCAAAGAAGAAGAAAGAAACAAACCTTCACTAAATAATGAATCAAACTAAGTGAGGAGAACTGACGACCACCGAAATCCATCTTTGGAAACCTATTTGGAATCACTGCTTCAGATCCGACTCAGAGAGAAACTGAGGGACTTAAGGTTAAGGCATATATTTGGATGATCGGGGGCTCCAACGTTGGCATCACAACAAGAATTATACCAAAAGCCAAACACAAGGTCAAGACAATGCAAGAGAACCTAAAAAACCAACGACCACCAGACCACTTTACCCAAAAATACTATGTTACCATCACTCCAAATCCAACCTGGAGAGGCACAGTGGAACACGAGGTCAGAGTAGGGCTTTAGAAACCAGGGGATTCAACAGGGACTATCGTCAGAAAGATCAACAAAATCCTCTCAGGAGACCTTTGCCAAGAAATTCACACCACCATGGAAGAATAAATAGGCCGACGTCATCACGAAATGGTGCCAAATCGCCGAGCGGGTAGAATGAAAATAGGGGGAGAAATGAAGGAATGAAAGTTGAGTCGTTCTTAGATGCACCACCGACCCCACAATGTAGGGTTCTTAGAGGAAACCCTAAACAGAGCTAAAATAGAGAGGGGGAGAGATGGGCACCATTTTTTCCATTTATTATGATCACATAACGCAAGAATAATACTTTTTGTAGACAAAATTAACCCTTGCCAAATTTGGAATACAATATCTCTTATATAAAGGTCTTTAACACAATCCTCAAATGATTTTAATGATCTTACTTAAAATTATAATATATGAGAATATCATCTATAAAATCTATAACAAACTAATCATGGTAATCTCTAATGACTCTATTAATTAGATCCATAAATATAGTAGGGGAATTGGTAAGTCCAAATGGAATTACTATAAATTCATAATGACCATACCTCATACAAAATGTTATATTACACATACCATCCTTCTTGGCCTTCAATATATGATATACAAAATTAATTTCAATCTTTGAAAACTATTGAGCTCTGTATAGTTGATCAAACAAGTCATTAATATGGGTTAGAGGATAATTTTTCTTGATAGTGATATTGTTGAGTTGTTGATAACCAATTAAAAGACACTTTGAACCATCTTTATTCTTAACAAAAATAATAGGTACACCACTTGGTTATGCACTCGAATGTATGAATCCATTTTCTGTATCCGGTATAGGCTATTTTATATGGAGTCTTTAATATTACTATAACACTAGGTATGAGTTCTATTGAAAACTCAACTTCATTATTTGGGGGAAGATTGGGAATCTATTTAGAAAATTCATGAATATATTTCCAAAAAATAGGTATATATTTAATGATATGTTTCTCCCCAACCATATAATATAAATAACCCTCATGAATATGTAGTAATTCCCATTTAATATAAGTAATTTCCATTGGAAGTTCTTGTTCATATTCAAACCATTTGAAAACCATAGGTTGATTCATAATATCTAACACAACTTGAATTACTCATCAATTGATGTTGGATCTATATAGAGTGATATAATCCATGAAAAAATCACATCAAATTCAATTGGAGGAATAATAATAAGATTTGCAGGAAGTAAATTACCATAAAATTCTATTAGAGAGGAGTTATGAAATCAACACACCATTAAGATTTTTCACTAATAATTCAATACATAATCATTGACGTGCTGATGTGATAGGATTATATTTTCTTTGATATAAAATATTAGGTAGAATTGAAATAAAATTATACATTTTTAGTTCTAAAGTAGGTGATAATTTTACCTTTCCCCAATTCATTCTTGTGACTCAGTTTGGAAATTGTGATCATATGAGATTTCCCTTTGTCTCTTGTCTTAATAGTTTGATCACATTTAATATCATCATTAACCCTTATATTAATGAACTTATTAGAATAATGTACATACTATTTTCAATTACAGTATTGGATTTTGGGAGTTTCATTCAATTGATATTTCTCTTCATTTATTTCATTGGATGACTTCTTTACATCACTTAGATATTCAATTTCTCAATGAACTTCTTTTCTAAAATTAAAAAATTTACTAACCCTCTTAAGTAAATTACCCATATTCTTATTTTCACACCTTTATCATAAAGAAAGATTAATTTTCTTTCCTTTATGGGTTTTATTATTTAAATCTTATAAAAGTTTCAACTTTATTTTTTTGTCTCTAAAACCATGAGAATAATGGGAGTCTCTACTCTCCATTTATACCTTTAGATCACATAAAATTATTTCTTTATCTCTACCCAAGTTTCTTATGTCTACCACTTTGAGTCATGATTTCAATCCACTAATGAATTGATCAACTTTTTTTTCTAGGTCAATGACAAAACCAGAAGAATACCTTGTATGAATGGTGGAATTTTTCTCATAAACACTTATGAATTAATCATCCTTCTACATCAGCTCAAGGAATAATCATTACATTATTGTGAGAGTATTTTGGGAAAATACTTATTAAAAAAATACCCAATTAAAATTTTCCCATTCCAAGGTTTCAATATATCCCCCTTTCATCATATTCTTAATAGAAGTTCACCATTGATCAACATATCCTTTAAAATGATAAATGACTGAGATAACCTTTTCATATTCTGAGCACTAGAGAATGGAAAATATATTTTTAGTGGTACTGATACATTTCTTGAAAATTGGTTGATTAGATGACCCACTGAAGGAAGGTGAACGTTACCTCATGATATACTCAACAATATTTTTCTTCTTCATTTGGTTGTTTGGAATCTAAACATGATTAATAGTTTGGGAGAGTTGCCTGAGCATAGAAATAAGATTTTATATTCCAGATAAGATTCCATTAAATTTATTACAAGGAAAACCATTTCATTTTACTTGACTTTTGTTTTTAACATGATTCCTCCTAGTTCCATCCATTGTATAAAACAAAAAATCATAATGTGAGAATCAATCATCGTTAATCATATTAAGCAATCATATAATTACAAAAATCATTCCAAATATGTTATAAATTATGAAACATTCTTATCAACCTATTTTACTTTAGTTTTATCCTATATTACTTTATATTCATCAAAGGTTATATCCTCTTCTTACTCATAAATTAATCTCCAAAAATAACAAAACTTAGCTCTAATTCCAACTGAGGTGAACCAAGAAATGCATGCAAAAATATTACACCATTTTAGATGAATATTAAATACATCATAGAATAATTAATGCCCAATAACCATAATGGTTTAGTGTATTTGGATACTATATAAATAATCAATTTATTTACTTAAATATCTTCAACATCTCTTAGAAATTACTTCTCACATAGTACCCTTTGTTGACACACCCCTCTTAACGCCTTTCTTATTAACCCAAGGAACAACAAAAATAAAGGGGTAAGGGTAAAAATGATAGATATTAATAAATGATCATAAGTGATCATAATATAAGTACAAGGGTATGAGAACATGATCATAAATTATAAAAATCATACCAAATATATGAAAGATCATAATTCATGATTCATGGAATAAGGATTTTTCATAAGAGTGAAGAAACCTCATTTATAAATCATGAACCCTGAAAACATACAATAAGCATAATACATACATTTTTGGCACACAAATAATCATATAAAATAATTTTCTTAGTCAAGAATAATTTTCAAGACTATTATAATGGATAAAAGAGTCCCATAGTGGATTGATTTCACTCCCCATTCCTATTATTTTTTTAGTCAAGGCTCATTTCCAATACTATCATTATGGATGGACTCCCTTTATGGACTGATTTCACTCCCAATTCTTGTTCATATTTTCTCATAATACATAAATAATTATCTAATTCACTGGAGGTATATATAATTTTAGGACCACCCATCATATAATAAAAACTACACACATGAGAAACACCATCATTTTCCAACAGATGGTATCTTAATAAGGTAGATAAAATTTTATCTTTAAAGAATCATAATTATATTATAAATATAATACATATAAATTAAATATATCTATATAACCCGCCATGAGATATTTTGATGAAAAATAAAATACAACGCTTCTTGGAGATGGCCGTACGTACATACACATGAGTGATGTTTTTGTTTTCCATTAGATATAATGGAGATATAAAATTTTGTTACAAGAACATAATTTTTTTATAATATTAAATATACTTATTTCATATTTTTAATATAGTTATAGAATATTTATAGGAGGTTAAGGAAGAAATAAACTCGAAATTGTTTGGTAATGATAATTACCACTTCTTCAAGAATCTTCCATTAACTTACAAATTATGATTTCATGAGATAATATTTTGGTGAGGAAAATAACTATTGGAAGTTTTTAGTAAATTTGTTAAGGTATTTGGTCATGGATTGGCTGAAATAGAGTTCTCAAGTGGCATAGAGAATTGAGAAGAGAATATTTACTTTTATTAATGAGGTGGGTGGAAAATTTGTAAATACTTGAAAATTTATTATATAATATATGTGTAATTCAAGTAAAGTGGAGAAAAATTTGGATAGTTTCAAATATAATAAGTTTAAGGTCAAAATAAAATAAACCAATCATATGTTTAAGAAATTTTTCTATGTTATTTTAAACATTATCTCTTAGGTTAACCCCCTTTTTAACCCTTACCATGATAACAAGATTTTTACCATGGTAACTATTCATTATGGATAGATATTAAATTGAACTTATTAAATGATATTAATTATTATGGTTCCAAATATGGAATACATTTTATAATATTTAATTCCTATAATTGGTAGAAGTTGATTCTAATATCCACCCACAAACACATAAAACCAATTTTTAGAGAAAATATATCTTTAATCATAAAAATGATTTTATTATAATTCCTTACCTAGTAACAACATTATATGAATATTAATACATTTTATTTAATATATTATATATAAATTTAATTAAAATAATTCATAAATTGTGATTTAATTAATATATTAATATAAAAATACACTAGGCATGATAAAAATAGTTTCATGAAAAAAATATCTCTTTTCACCTTCAAATGATTCTATCTTCATTTATAACTAATTAATAATAAATATATGAATGGTTATTCATTTTTTGTAATTTAAAAAGAAAAATATTATATTAAAATAATAGTTCATTAGTGATTGAGGTATATAATTATAGAAAAGTACAATACTTATAAAAATTGATCTTTTAACATAAAATGATTTTATTTTTAATATTTATAAATGAGTAATTATTACCTTATAATTAATAAATAAATTTTAATTAAGGAAAAATTTTATACATATTCTTCATAATTCATTTAGTCTTATTTATACCTACTAATATGACGCCCATGTGAAAATCGTCACATTTTATAATAATATTTTAATAGTATATCATGGTTCATATAAAATTAGCGTTTCATGTAAAGAAAGCTACTGAAAAGTTCAAATTTATTAAAGAGAAATATATATATTCTCAAATATTTTGGTGTTAAAATATCTAATTTGAGATCTTATTGCTCACATCTCCTCTATTAAGGTAGAGGACATATCCTGACTATGATTTCATATTATCCCAGTCTGTTTGGAAATAAGAATTTGTGTATCCCATAATAACTAGTTCTTAATCTCCTATATAAAATAGGAATATATCCTTTGTATAACTAAGATAATTTAGGATAGTATTAAAAACAATCCAATATTGTTTTCATAGGTCTATTTGATATATTACTACCGTGGTCAAGGAATTGGAAATATCAATCCTGGTACATATAATGACATACATGATAGATCTTATTACTGGTGCATAAAGAAAATTAATCATCCTTTCTCTTATACTGTGTTTTAAGAATCATCTTCTTTGATAGATATATACCATGTGAAATTTTAAAACAAATTCCCTCTAGGATTGTTTAATACCAAATATCTTTATTATCTTGTCAATATATGTTCCCCGACTTAGTCAAAGTATCCTTTTAGATCTATCATAATGGATCTTGATCCCACATCTTAACAAACTTTAAGATCGACATATTGTCTCCCATTAGTAACATATCATCAATATTTTATACTATGAAAATTTCTATTGTCCTAGTAAACCTATTGTAGACATAGATATCACATTCATTCTTTATGAAATCAAATTGTCTCATGGATTCATCAAAAATATTTTTCCATGAACATCAATCATTTTTCAACCCATAAATATATATCTATAACTTGCATATATTATTTACATTTTTTGGATTCACAACCCTTTTGGCTGTGACATATAGAAATCTTGAAATGGTTCCTATTATTTAAGGGTCTTTTGACATCTATTTTCTAAATTTCATAATCATGGTAAGAAGTTATGGAAAGTATAATTTTGTTGGATTTCTGTATAGAGGCTGGTTAAAATATTTCATCATAGTCAATGCATTGACATTACATAAACCTTTTAAAAACCAACTATTCATTGTAGTTACTGACTTTACTTTCCTTGTATAGTTTCTTCTTGATTACCCATTTAAATTCAATAGGATTTACATCCACTCTAGGATATACCAAAACTTAAAATTGTTTTTGGTACATAAAATCCATATAAGAATTCATGGATTATTTTCACCTTGAAAATTTTAAGTTACTTATTAATTTCTTTTTATATAGAGGTTCATCATTATCCACTAAAAATTATTCACCATCCTTAGTGATGATAAAACCATATCTATTTGGTTAATTATTCTCTCTTGTGATCCTACTCATCACTTGTGTCTCTAGAATAACCTCTTCCATAGGGATTTGTTTAATTAGTTCCTATATAAACTATTTTGTATCTCGGTCCATGAACTCATAAAATTCAAACTTTAACCCACTCTATATTTTGGTGATGTACTCCCTCTCAAGAAAAGTGGGACATCTTTTAGCTATGATATTTTTATCTAATGGGTTATATAGATGATACCATTTAGTTTCCTTATGATATATTATACAGTTACACTTAGTGCCTCGAGATGCCATTTTATTTCCAAAGACATCCTCAATAAACACTTAACATCCCCACACTCGTATATGTGATAGAACGAGTTTATCTGCATACCAAAGATTATATGAAATATCATTTTTCTGCTTTATTTGAAACTCTTTTTAGCATACATGATGTCGTTTGTTATTCATATACCTAAAATAAAAATAGAAGACTCACATGAATCATCATATGTCTCTCCATGTCCAAAAAGTTTCAGTTACTCCTTTCATTGACACCATTCCATTATGGTGTATAAGGATGAGTGATTTGAGATAGAATAAAATCTCCCTTATATGATAAAAAACTATTCATTATGATATTCTCCCCCATATTCTGAGAAAAGTTTCTTTATCTACCCACCAAGATGATTCTATACATCATTATTGAACTCCTTAAATTTCTTAAAGGATTCATACTTATACCTCATTAAGTATACAAATCCATATTTACTGAAGTCATCGGTAAAAATTATGAATCATGAGTATCCATACCTAGATAAAATTGGGAAAAGTATATACAAGTCTATATGTAATAATTAAAGAATATCTATGACCCATTAACACTTTATAATGATTTGATCTTTGGTTATTTTACTTTGTAAAAAATTGTGACATGTACCCAAGGCCTTAATTTTAAAAGAATCTCAATACCCTCCTTGATATAGCTATGTCAAATTATTCTCATTTACATGAAAAAACTGATGATTCCACAATCATGTGTGATATGAGACATGTAAAATTTATTTTTTTATCAATTCCCCACATTGAGTTTTTTATATTCCAATACATAATTTTTTTATTTAAATGTTCCATACCATAACATATGCTATTTTTATAAAAGTAACAACTCTTATTTATAAACTTGAAAATATATCCATCCATTCCAAAAATGGAAGTGGATTTTTTTTGAAACCACTAATAATATAATAATAATTTTTTAAAACTATAATTAAACCAATAAAAAATTAAGATGGTATTCTCCAATAGCCAATGCATCCAGTCTTGCTCTACTGGTAGCTTAAAGATCCACCTCACCCCTGATAACTTTCTTGAATCTACTTGGTTCCTATATTTGGATACAAATGTGAGAACCATAACATATATCTATTACACAATTTATAGAAACGAAAATATTATATTTGATAAGAAACACACTTGAATATTCCTTTTACTTCTTCAATAAGGTTTTTTTTTCTAGTGGTCCTTCTTGACACATGAAATACACACTGCATCTTGTTCCTTAAACTTGGTGTTATTATTGGGTATTTTTTCTTTTCCCTTCCTATTATTCACCAAAAGGACTGAATATTTTTCACGCTTCATAGCCTTATTAACCTAGAGAATTAGATTTAGGAGATATAGGAGCATCTTATCAATATTATTAATTGTAAAATTCATAATAAAACCATTGAATCTCTGAAGTAGTGAGGTGATCACAAGGCCTACACACAATTATTTGGGTAGAATGAAACCAAAAAATTCAAAATATTTATTATATACAATCATCTTTACTACATGAGGCCCCAATGGTTCACCTTCTCCATGATTTCATGTGAACAATTACTTAGAGAGATCTTATACCTATCCTGTCTCACCTTTTTCAGATAAATGTCATGAATATGGGACAACATAGAGTTTTCATCCATGTATTTGTGTAGATTTTGGATATCAAAATTCATGGATAATAACACGAGGAATTGTATATTAAATAGATCATATACATGTTTCTATAAGATAATATTCTCCTCCTAATTAGCCTCTTTAAAAGGCTCTTTAGGAACTGGGGACCCCAACACATAAACCTTTTTCTCCTAGTATTGTACAATATTCAAGAGATTGTACCACTCCTAGATGTTCATTACATTTAATAGATTTTATTTCAATGATATCAATTATATGGATAATGTTAAGGTCATTTGAATTTACATTTTATACAATAAATAAAAGCATATTTTTAGTACTTTTTTTTGTTTACTCAAATGTTTGATGTGATAAATTCTAGTTTATTATTCTCTCATTATATTATTAAATCCCACTAACCCACACCATTAGATTCATAATATTCTATAGAATATAAATTCTAATGCAAAGGATCCATATATTCCTTCATATAACCTACACTATGGCCATGAAAATTAGTTGAATGTATTTAAGAAAGCAGTATTTTCTACTACATAAACTAAAAAATCCTTGATCTATTGAGTGGAATCCCCAATCTAGAAATCCTAACAGGGATTTACTCAAAACTTTCCTCCAAATGGTATTTAATAGAATATTTTCATTAAAATCAATAAAATTTTAGTTAATCCAATCCATTATATTTTTTAAGAATTCCTAATAATTTAAAGTGTCCCTGGCTATGGACACACAAACACTTTAACTATGGTTGCATCTTAACTCAGATGATGGAATAATTTTTATGAATTAATATTTCATTAAAATATTTTATTTATCTTATAAATAAATATTCTTCATTTTACCTTTTAAATTATTTTTAGTATTATATAAATTTTATATAATTATTTAACCATGTCATGATAAAACAATTTATGAACAATCCATTTATTTTATTTTATCTTAATGTGATTATTAATTATTTACTTTATGTGATCATGTTTTATAATAAATGAATATGAATTGTATAAATAAATAACTATGAACTATTCAAAATAAAATAAACACATGATATGTTCATGAGATTTAAGAACTGGTAGATTTATAGAGCTTACAATGAATAAACCCTCGACCTTAAGGGAATAACTCTTTAAACATATATGGGTTTGAGTTATAGTATTCCACCTTTAACCTCCATATTATATTTGGTTGATTTCAACCCAGTTCAGTTTTGAGTCATCTTCTATCACATGGGATCTCCTTTACATATGCTTACTCACATGTAGGTGAGAGTAACTACGGGATTAGGGATGCATAAAAGAAATTGTGGACACACAGGCCTGTACATAATAAGGAGGAATGGATGATAAGTGATTAAAAATATTTAATTCAATGAAATTTTATAAAAAACCCATGAAATAAATTATTAAATTAAATAGAAACCCAACACATACATAGGTCGTTATAGCTCATGACCATCCATTCATATAATGACTATGAATTTCAAACTATTTAGGATTCATTTAAATTTTTTATTTATTAAGATAAATCTTAAAAATAAATAAATTATATTATTAATTAATTTATATTAATTTATCAACCAAAAATTACTTGATATTCCCATACATTACAATTTTAAATAAATTAATTTTAATTTAAAATTAATTAAGTACACAATATGTATTCGAGGTAGAGTGGCGTATACCTTTATTCTTATAATTAAACTATTTTTTGGTGTTTAAATTTTACATGAAATGTTCCATTAATGAAACAACATGTGACTAATGATATATATTGTCCATGTCATGTACTGCGTACTTATATAACATGTAATCCTACATAGTGTGTAGTGATATACATGACATGTTGTATTACGAGTCAATTAATGTAGTCTGTGCAGTGTGTATGACTATGTGGAATACCATGAATATAGATGGTGTGTACCATTGATAATGTTTTTGAAGTAAACAGCATGCAAGACAATCATAAACATCTTGTATTTATAGAGTGATGTATAAAATAATTAATAATTAATTTTATATCTCATAAGACCTAATAAAATCACTAAGTACGTATTTTAGGAAGAAATCACAGTCACACAATGTGTAAAATAATTAATAATTAAATACACACCCTGTAGTTTGGTTTTAATGATTTAATTAATTTTATTTCCACGTGTTTACCCACACAATAGACCTTTATTGGTGTGTGCGTAGTGTGATCTATCTCTAATTACATGATGTTTACAACCAGCTACATGACGTGTGATTCTTTACTAGACATTTTCCTTAAAATACTAGGTACTCAACATATTTTTAACATGGTTTATTATGTGTTACATGGTGTGTATAAATAGTTATAATCTATTCACTTTATATATTTTCATGTCACTTGGACAACAATCAATATGCAGTGTGTATTAATTACATGTCACGTGATTTGACCACATGGTTTCTATGATTCCCGTGGAGAAAAACCATGTTGGGTTACATGACGTTTATGCCAACTGCATTCCATATAATCCTATCATGCCACATGCCAACTAACACTCAATATGTTGTGTGTATTGAAACTGTATACCAAACCACCATAGAATGTATCGTGACTTGCATGACTCATCCTTTTGTGGTTAACCATGGCTACACAATGTGCACATTTTTGTTACTATAAATTTATCTATGTTATGTATACAAATATTCAGCACCTCCAAATGAGATCTTTGACCATTCTTTAACTGCTCTTGGCCATATAAAATTTAACAGTCATATTATTTTGTATTTTAGATTGAAGAAGGAAAAATTTGAAATGAAAAACTAACAATCCAATATGTAATTGATCAATAAATACTATATAATTATAAATTTTTATGTGATTTTTTTGGTACCACTTAAACATTTTGATGATGCAATAGAAGTAGTTGAACCCATTACCAATAATGGTTTTCATTAGTTTCTTCAAATAAATACTCACAGTTGGAAGATAATAACCTTGAGATATTTGAAGTGAGGATCTTTTTACTTATAATTTCTAATTAATTTATATAAACAAGAATTAATATGCTTTGTTATTATTTCTTAGTTGATGAATTTGGTTGAAATTCTTTTCATAACCTCATTATAATGAATAATTCAACATAGTTATCCTTTACCGGTATCCACTCATGCTGCAAAAATCTCACAACATCACTGATTGATCTACAGGTTCTAGTGCACAGGTACTCATTGTCTTGCATCTTTCACCAATGATCAAAACAAGAATTCCTTCAGTTTGGAAGATTTTTTTTGGTTATGATGACCTTGAGAGTGAGGATGATCAAAGTCTATCATTCTTGAGAATGTTTTGGAGATATTTCTATTTAGTCTTAAGAGAATTATCTTGAGAAAAATGTTGTGCATAAAAAATCACCTTCCCTTAGAAATGATATAAGTTGGTGTGTATACTCAGGGTTAGAAATTAATTATTACACAAAGGCCCTTAACTAATTTATTTATTCTAATTAAACCTCACATATAATAATAATAATAATAATATTATTATTATATTTTATGAAAATTAAAAACTCCAAAATATAAAATATCATTTATTAAATGAATAAATCAATATTTATTTCAATTATATTAAATAAAATACAACATTTCATTATGGCCCTTAAATCGACCAGTCAAAGTTCCTAGATATTTATTGAACAATGAATAATAAATATGTATTTTAAAAAATAAATATCATTATATTATTCATTTTTAAATAAATAATAAATAAATATTATATCCACTATCTAGAGAATACATATTTGTTAAATATTCAAATCATATATATTCCAAATTGGAATAACTAGAGACTGAATTTATATGATCAACCTAACCTGAATAATTATTATTCCTCAGCATTGATAATTTTATTTAATCCTTTATTAAATTTTAATATAATTTAACTAAGATTATGTATACACTTAGTGTGTGACTCTGTAAGACTCTTTTTTAGTGGCATTAGGTGAGCTAACCTAATGTACCAGATCAGCATCTAGAAATATGTTAATACATCTATGAAAAAGATTTTAATTTTTTAATGAAAATAACCTCATATGAACATTCAATATGTAATATAACCCCTTTATCTTAATATGACATCAATAAAGTTGCACACTCATGTCATTAACATATATGATTGAATATCTTTCTTTGATTACCTAAAATAAACTTGTCAATAAACCTCCATGTCCATGGAATTAATCCAAAAGTTTTATTTCAATCAAAGGGTATAAGATATCCTATTCTGGTATAAGAAGGTACATATCCTTTCTTAACTTATTTATTATTTTCATACCACATATGATGCACAAAACATATCCTTCTTTGTTGCGGGCATATGTTGTCCTAATTTTCAACAATAAATAAAAATATGCGATTCTTGATATACATTAATAATAATATCAATTCTAAGGACCAATACACATGCCCATATATATAAATATATAATGACATATATAACATGTGAAATTCCTATTGGCGGGTATGTCCTCATAACCTCCCATCTTGAAGATTACCAAGTGTGAAACTTCATGGGAAGAAGCCTCATCTGCTTGTGAGAATCTAAAACCTAATAGTGAAAACACAATCTTTTTCTTATTATAAGGTTAAATCTAGACCATAGTATATATATTATAGAATAATTTCATTGTATTTACAAGTTCTCATCACAACATGGAACTAAAATGACCCTTCAATGTGACAAGTACTCTAAGGACACAATCACAATAATGTTACATAGAAGTACAAATATCATGTGATATGATATATATTAATTTTAAATTATTTAAATATATTGGTAATGAAAATTATAAAGTAAGTTGGTTCGAGGGCATCAAATCCAACATATTTAGTGACATGGATGAAGAATTGGACATGGGAACCATATTTAAATTTTTATGGATGCATAAAAATGATGTATAAGACATTGGATGTTTGAGGATGATCATGTCATACATGGAGAGGAAGTGTTAGATCCATTATAGTGGCTATATTGAGGACGCTACGAAGAATAGAGATGATGGATGATAGATATGTATTTGTGGAAGGAATAATGTGCATAACATTATTCATTTTATTCTACTTAGGTATTGGAGGAAGCATGAGAATTAATAGAATAGATTAGCAAAAGATAAAATTCATTTAGTGAAGAAATAAAATCACATCACAATAGGAGTGACCACACTGCAATCTAGTCTCATGTGTGATAAAAATATAATTTATGTATGATTCATTTAGGAGAAGTTGGAGAGACAATGCTGTAATAGTATTTACCATGTTGTGATGGAAGTTAAAGATGAATAAAATGGAGAAGATGGTTGGATGGATTCATTTTAGTAATATAAACTATTCCATAGGATGAATAACTTTAGATTCATCAGAGAAATACAAAGGAGTTACATGATACTAAATAGATCTCATGTATGATAAATTTGAAACCGAATGGGGAGATATTCCATGAAGTAAAGGCCACACAAAAAATAGTTACTCTATATGTTTTCTTTATAAAGATTTAATTATATAATAGATTAACCAGTGATACCCAAGGGATCTAAAAAATATGAAACAAAGGATATTTTTGAAATTATACACCATTAAATAGTTGATCACAATGTAGTAAATGTTATAGAGTATTTAAAATAATAGTGAAGTTAAGATTATAGGGAGAATACACGTCATAATATGAAGCTGAGAGAAATATGCATGGTCCTGGAATGTAATGAATTAGAGGAATAATATTGAAATATATAAATCACACCATACATGATAGAGAGATAAGAAGGACCATGCTACAAAATAACAGTTTCATTGTAAGGGATGTGTATTTGAAAGAATCACATAAATCTAGTTGGTTGAGGAATCTTTTCACTGCACCTTGAAATCATAGTGTCACATTATAATTTATTAGAGATGAGAGGATATTTTAAGAGACATAAATGATCGTACCATGATATTTGGATTAATTTTAAAAAGATTAAATATAATTTTATGGATCTATTATTTTATTCGGTACTAAACGATAGTGGAATATATCACACCATATATTGGATAGATTCATGGTCTATCACACCCCAATGTTGAGTATCACACTTTGATTTTATTATTTCAATAATATATTAAATATCCAGTTTGAATTTAAAATAAGAAGATCTATCTCATATTTTGGGAAGTTTACTTGACTCTTTTGGAAAACTTTAACAACACTTAACATGTAGAACACAAGTCATTGTCATGCATAATTAAAGGTATAAAGATAAATCCCAACCATTTAATCAAAGTTTGGAGACTTATAAAGATTAAAAAAACTTATTATAGTTGTTTTTAATGAATTTTATTGATGTACGTAATTGAATATCCATCTTTAAAATAAATAATAGAGGAATAAGGAGAGTCATGTGCATCATTACCATATATAGTTCTTGGAGATAATATGGAAAAGTAGAAGGAATTTCACCGCTATATCCATATGTTCAAGGAGATAAATAAGACAATTTCAATTTAATATTATCTTAATCTAGAGTAATAATATTTTTTTTGTGTTTATGTGGAATAAAACTGATTGAAACTCACATTAAGCATTCATTATTATTAAGTTTTTGAAAATAATTTTGCAACAACATGGAAATCAATGGATCATGAAATCTAGAATAAATGATACAGATATTTTTGGGGAATTATGTTGATATGGAAGTGACCATCATGTTTATAAACTGTTGAATATATCATCATATCTATAAACTGACTTTATATTTAACAAATAATTGAACATAGGATAATAAAAAGGAGTATCCCTTTGTTCATATATTAGAGAAAGTGAGATTGAATATGTTCCATCTAAAAATGGGAAAAGATATGTATGGGTAAGGGGAATTTGAAAAAAAATATTTATTTTTTTGTGAAACCCAATTCACCACCCCTATCAGGGATCATACATTATTTTTTATACCAAAAAGTGGTATGATAGACTAACAGTTATATTTGTAGGTTCAATATTGAAATATGTTTTTAGATTTGCTTCAGAAATGGATTTGATGACGAATCCTCCTATTTTTAGGGGTATTGAATTTTATGGATGGAAAAAGTTGATGTATTGGTTTATAAATGCTTATGGTGAAGGGATCCTAGAATATTTCCAATGATACACAAAATTGAATAATAATAATGAAAGAGTTTATGATGCGGAGACATAAGCAATTTTAAAAATAGGTAACTCTAGTGCGGTATTAGATAAACCCATTCATTTCTCTAGTTATTTTATTATTTAAATATTTTTGGAAGAATTACATGTGAAATAGTTAAAAAAATAAGGTTGAATAGACCAGGTCAAGAGATTAATTTGAATATATTTGTGATGAGAAACTAGTAAATATTTTTGGCGAAGATTACCATATTTCAAAAGGAAATAATAGGAGGGATAAAAAAGAAAAATTTTGAGAAGTGAGAAACATCTATTGAGGTATGTGTGAATGTGATCAATGATAAATATATTTCTAACATTATTATAGAAGATTATTTCAATTCTTATTACCCTTGAAGAATGATGTGGATGGGGATACAATGGAATAAGTGTAAATGATATCTAGTCATCATTATAGAGAATGTTCATGTAGTGATCAAGATAAGATCCAATATCTATATAAGAAGGTTTATCAACTGGAGATCATTAATCAAGTGTAATATAAATTCCTAGAATATATATTAATAGATAATAAAATATCTAGGCCTGTGGAGGTGTCCTTGAATAAATACTTTTTAAAAATGGGTTCAAAAATGAAGGGTTAAAGTGATTGAAGATCTTGCACATCAAGTAAGAAAAGAAATGGACACAGAGAAGATTCTCCCCCTCAAAACAAAAAATGAATATAGGATAAAATATATGAAGTAATTTGGCATAATATACAAGGAAATAGATTATCAACTAAAGGATAAGGATTAGAATATTAAGAAAGTTAAAATCCTCAAATAGGATGAAGAATAACCTTCCCGTGGTTTCCTCTATAAGTGGAGTACATAGAGAAAAATATATAGAATCAGAGTGTAAATATAACATTCTTGATAAATCATGTGAAATATGATGAGACAGTGTCTTGAAGCCCAAGTGATCAAAGGTGGAAATAATTTTTTTGTAACAACATCTCTACTGAGGTATTCCTACATGAGGTGTGTGATTAATGGTAAATGTTTTATTTAATCTAAACATAGACATATAATGATAAATTATATCAAGAGAATAACTAAATAAGTTAAAAGGAAACCTATATTCCTATGAAAAATGGGAAGATATTTTTCAATAAAATAAAATCTATTTTGTTGGAAAAAATATTTACTGCATTAGAGGAGAGTAGTGATGGAGCTCAATGAATGGTGGACCAAGAACCAATGATGTTATATTCACACCATCCCTCTTGAAGAGAATTAGATCAAATTTTGAAAAAAGAAAGAAGCTAATCTAGCTATGTAGAAGATAAATGTGCATGTAAGAAGGTTCCACCAAGGATAAAAAAGGATGAAGTGACTCCAATTGATATCAAAACAGAGAATTATAAAGTATGACTTATTGGTTTCAAAAAGTATACCATAAGTAAATAGATCAAGACTAGAGGTATATCATTTTTATGGTATAGGGATCATGATGAAGGATGAAACAATGAAAAATACAAGGAAAATAAATATACAGTGGAATTTGTATCAAAAAAGAATTAAATCCCCTGGTAAAGAAGATAGATAACTCTTAAGATAATAAACACAATGAAGTTTGTATATGTGGTATTATGAGATGGACCACTAATAAGGCTTGAAAGTGAGTTAAAAACAAAGGGATGGTTCACTAAGTCCAACCATATTCATCAATATAAGGATTTATGGTAAGTTACCATCTCTTGATGTGTTTAAATGTCTTTAACTAATTATGAAATGGTGTATAATTATGGGGTAGATATGATCTATGGGGTGTGATTATGCTGAAAGAATATATATAAAAATATGGGATCAGAGTTATTGGAGATCCTAATTGGTATCAAGCTTGAATGGAAATTCAAATGATATCAAGGCCTTATCTAAATCAATAAGTGGTGTTAATAAACCACTTTGGAAAATATAGTTGAATTTAGAACTTCATTCCATGATAAGGAAGTTCAAATGATATAGAGCCTGATATAGAATTAAAGTGGTGTCATATAATTATATAAAATATCAAATGGAATTAACCCAATTTTTGGTGACCAATAAGTGATATCAGTCAACATTTCAAATGGTGTCAAACCACTAAAATTAATGATGCAACTCAAGTGAAGAAGAAATAAAAATAACTAAATTCATGTTTATTTTATTAGGATGAATAATTTGGTATTAGGGAATTGTTTTTCAAGATACTAAAATTTTCTGAAAAAAAGTGTTAAGAAAAATAATTAGCATCTCCATGCTAAGGATTATCATAATATTTTTTTTGAAAAAATCTAAAGAAATTAATGGGAATTTGGTGATGATTATTCAAAGGTTGATTATGCACATCCAGGAAAGGAGAATCCATGTGAAGAAAATAAGGTCATGGATATCAAGTTGTATCAGAAGTTTATCTAATCAAGTGGTATCAATTGATACAACATGTGGTATGACTCCAACAATTGGTAACTTATTTTTTATCTGATAATGTTTTTTTGTGGGTGTTTCTGAGATGTCAATATGTGTTAAATAAAGTAAAAGATTACACTATATGTGTCTATAGAAGTAAGTGATTGGCTTGGACAACACTAATGGTATTGACTTAAACCATGACAACCAATATCTTTAATACACCTTAATTCAAAATTTATTATATATAGTTACACATTATACAGTCTAAAAAAATCATTAATACAAGTTTCTTCAGAAAATTAGGAATATAGAATAATAACTTGAAATATTAATATAATGATATCATTGAAAAATTCCTTAACATTCTCCTAAAATTCCATCGTTCTTCTAAAACTTCATGGGATAACCTGGGGATGTACATAAGAAAGGGGTGATCTATAAGGCATAGTAAGGGAATAAAAAAAGTATAAATTAAGGTAAATTTGTACATGTGATCCAAGGGTAATGTATAGGAAACATTAGAGGGGTGAGAATCATAATCTTGAATAATAATATATGATATAACATGATAGCATAAGGGCGATATAGGAATGTGAAAACAACATAAAACATGACATCATAAACATAATTCAAGGATAAAAAAACATAGTGTGATTAGGATAACCTCAATTTCACCATACATGGAATATCATGAGATAAAAAGATTACCCAATGCATTGGAGGTTTATATAATTCCAGGCCCACCCTTCACTTTCATATCGTGTACATGCATAAGTGCACCACATAGATCATACAATATAAGGATGCATTTAATAAATTTTAAACTAGTGATTAAGGTGTGTGAGTAACATACATATAAATACCTAATAAATAAAGGATATTTATAACTAGGTAAATACATTTGAGTGGAAATGTTAATGGGTATTCACTCTAAAAATGCTTAGAAGGGAAAACCACATGATGATTTTGACAGTATAATGGGGGTACATAAAGATTCCTGGAAGGGTTAAATGATAGTGAAATGGGCATATCATCACTAGAAAATAATAAGGGATGTAATATGTATGTTTGAAAACATATCCCAACACGAATAATTAGAAAAAAAGTCATAATTTAAATAAGGTTCTTTAATAAAGAGGAGGAGTGAATCCCTTAACTTGAGAGGATGCTTCTAAAAGACCGAGAAAAGAATCTTAAGAGCTTAATGGATTTTTGGGAGGAATAAATAGAGGGAAATTCAGATTATTGTCTTGATACAAGGGTTTTTAGTGAAGATTAATGGGATTTTGGGTTGGTTTATATAGAAAAAGAGAGAATAATTTTTTTTATTGATTTCCAAACTTAGGTTTTGGACTTTATGTGATAAAGTAATAAAAAACACAAACCAGACCCTAGTTTTTGGAAATGTTTTCTTACAAATGGGAGTGTTTTTTATTATTTTATGTGGATAAGAACTGAACACATTAAATTAATTCCCTTGGTGATGCATAAGTGAGTCATGTTTATAAATAATTGATTTTAAAACCTTAAATTATAATATATGTTTTGGAATATTCATTAAGGGTTTATAAAATTTATCAAATAATCTCAAGAATAAATTATTTTAATGAGAAAAAATAATTTTGGGTTTTTGATACTATTTATATTATTTATTATATCACTTTAGGTATTTTATGATGTTATAATACACACCGTATATTTATACAATATTTAATTTCGACCAAAAAATTCGACTGTGTATGAAAATTATGAAAAAATTATAATTGGATAATTTTGACATAATGATTTTAAAAATTATATTTATTTTATCCAAATAATTATATAAGTATGATAATTTACACTTTTAAATAAAAAATTCACATTTATTGAAAAATACTGGTTTTTTTGACAATAATAGTTTTTTAACCCTTATAACAGTCACATTTTACCTTGTAAAATCATATTATCATTTATATTTAATAAATATAATTTTATTATATTATTTTATTAAAATATAATTTATTTAAAAAATTATAAAATTTATCAAATATAATGTCTTGATTGAAACTATATATTTCTTAAAAATAAAATATGCATTTCATCATATCAAAATCTAATTTTTATTAAACTCATTATTTAATCATTTAAAAAGTAATATTAAAAAATTATAAATATAATAATTGTTTTATTAAAAATAAAATATAAAAATTGATACTGTTAAGTTCAAGATACACAACCCTTTATTACACCAGAGAATTCCCTAAGGGTAAGGTGTCTAATGGTGAGCTTTTTATGGGGTGGTTCGACCAACATGGTTTGGGATGTGATATTAATGAGATTGAACTTCTCCCATAAATTATTTCACTCATGATTTAGTTATTTAGTATAATATTTCTAGTTAAAGTAAAATCCTAATGATGCTATCTCCCTCAGAAGCTCTGATAAATGGACTTCATTGGATACGATCCTAGTGGTCGAGGCCATCACATCCTTTGTTTGTGAAAAATATAATTTTACATTTCCATTAGTATACTAATCTCATTAGTCATTATAAAATAACTATAATATAAATGATTTTGATTCTTAATGGTAATTTAAATTTTAAAGACTAATGAGCAGTCCAAAATAACTAAAGTAGGCTATTTATTTTCTATAACTACATTACTTAATAACACATTTATTCATTCAAAAATTGAATTTCATCTATAAATGTTTGGGTCATTAAATTATTCAGCTCATTAGAAATTTTACCTTCAAAATTTTCATTTCATACACTAAAATAAACAAGGATACTTCTGTTTCATCGCCTCTTTTAGTGCCCATGTTAATTTTGCAATCTTGTGGTTCCATCATAACACTTTGACCTGGTGAGTAGTCTTGTTTCTTATAACCTTGTCTCTATTATCTAAGATATTCAATGGATAATCCTTGTATGAAATATCATTATATAATGGTACCACTTTTTTATTTAGTTAACGTAAGGGTTATAGTATATACTTCCTCAAGAGAGGTACATGGAACACATTATATACTTGAGATAGGTTAGGTGAAAGTTATAGTCAACATTCTACCACTCTGATGCGATTAATTACCTCAAAGGGGACAATGTATCTAAGAATAAGCTTTCCCTTTTTCCCAAACCTCATGAATTTATTCCATGGTGATATATAAAGGAACACTTTATCACCGACCACAAACTCCTAGTCTCATAAACAATTTTATGCATATATTTTCTATCAAATCTATGTGGATATCATATAACAATGAATGGTTTGAACCTTATTTGTCATTTATTGGATAATATCCGGTTCCATTAGCTTCTTATCCCCAAATTCAACCCAACATGTGAGAGTCCAACACCTCTTCCCATATAGAGCCTTATAAGGTGCTCTTTGAATACAAGAATTGAAACAGTTATTGTATTAGAACACCACTTGGGGAAGGTGTTGGTTCAAACATCATTATAAATACATTGAACATTATCTCATCATATCCTCTAGAGTTTGAATAATTCTTTCAGACTGACTATCTATCTGAGGGTGATAAGTAGTGTTGAATCTTAGTTCTATATCCAACACTTGATGAAGGATTCTCTAAAACCTAAAGGTAAATCTCAGATATCAATCAGATATAATAAAGAGTGAAACTCATTGTTGTCTTATCTCTTCCCTTATTAATATCTTGGTGCGTTGTTCAAGAGAGAAATCTTCCTTGATAATAATGAAATGTGTTAACTTTGTAAGGTAATAGACTGCCACCCAGATGGTGTTATTTCTTTTAGGGGTCCTGGGGAGTCCTATGAAGAAATACATGGTTATGTTATCCAATTTTTATACTATTATTGGAAATAGTTTTAACATACCCTTATATTTCAATCATTTCTCCTTAACTTGTTGGCATACCAAAAAGATAAAAACTCTACCATATCTCTCTTAATGTTATCCCACCAGAAGTTTTGCTTTAATATTTATACTTCTTAATGATTCTTGGATAAATATATAATTATGATATATGCACATCATCCAAAAGTTACCTATCTAGTTATAATTTTTATAGGACACATATTCGGGTTCCAAACCTTATAACTCTATCTTCAGCAAATTTGAACTCCAGAATATTCACTACCTTATCTATAGCACATCGTTACCTTTTTGAGAATCCTTGTTCCTATAAAAAATAGATGGTTGAGAAATTATTTTATAAAGGTAGGATTAACATCCTTTTATTATTACCATATCCATCCTTTTCATGTCCAAGAATATTGGATCCCTTTCAATCCTTATCATGGATAGAGTTGCAATATCCTTTCTACTCATAGCATCAACCACTTTACTTGATTTCCGAGGATGGAAATGGATTGAATAATAATAATACTAAATCAGATCTAACCATCTCCACTGGGATATATTGATATCATTTTATGTGAATATATACTTAAATCTTTTATGGTTTGTATATATCTCATACTTCTCCCTATAGAGATAATTTCAAAAAATATTCAATGTGAAGATCACTACAGCCAATTCTTGATCATGTATTGGATAGTTTGTCTCATGGATATTTAATTAGTGGGAGGAATAGGCTATCAAATTTTCATCTTACATTATTACACAACCCAATCCCTTTTTGAATTCATCATTATAAATCACAAATCTTTCCCCACTAGTGGGTAATGTGAGCACATGTGCAGTGATTAGCCACTTCTTTAACTCTATAAAACTCTCTTCACATTTATCAGTATGTAAAAACTTGAATACATTATGAGTAATCTTGGTTAGTGGAATTTATAATCATGATAATTTTGTCACAAATCAATGATATTACCCATATAATCTAAGGAAACCATGTATTTACATCATATATGTTGATATATAATATCCTTCAATTTACTATATTTTTAGAGGATCCATAAAAATCCATTTGTTGGTGATAACAAGCCTCAAGAATATTACTTGATCCAAGTATAAGTTTGAATGAGAAATTAACATATGAAAATATGAATTTTTAGTGAGGCAGTGGACTGTAATATGGTGGGTTGAGGTGGGATATCACGGGTCCTTCTAACTGTGGTGTGCAGGAAGTGGAGGAAAAGTCTCACCATGGGGATGTTTGTGTGGAAGTCTAGAGGAATGGGGGAAAATGATCATGGATTGGATGTCAGATGGAGAGAAGGTGTCTTTTTCTGACTCGGTTGTTGAGAAACCATGATCGGGAAGTGTTGATGTGTGTAAGGGGAGGTTGGGGTCCGATATAGATGCGCTTGTTCCAAACAGAGGTGGGAAGGAAGGGGAATCAGACTCAATTCAGACTACAGTTCCCTTGTGCAATAGGTTCAAAGGCCTTTTAAAGGCTGATTTGAGTTCTGATCTCGTTATCCCAGGTGAGGGAGACAAGGTATGCATCAAGGTACCCAAAGAGATTGAACACGACAACTTGACAGATGAGGATTTAAGTTCAAAGAGTAATAGAGGTTACAAGAGGAGGAAGGGGAGGAAGGATTAATCCTCGCTACCTCTTACTTTGGAGACTCGCTCTGCAAAGAAGATGAGAAACAAGAATATGGCCATGGAGACTCTGAGCCACCAGAGGCCAGGGGAATAGGGTGGTCATTCCTTGGTTCTGCTTTTATGTTTCAAAGAAGAAGTGATAAAACATGTCTTGTTATTCATCACAACTGAGGATGAGGTATCTAAAATGATGGGGAGGTCTGTAGAGGTGTCTCTCAATGAGGATAAATATCCAAGAATTGAAAAAAGACTCAATTTTGTTAGGGGTTTAAAAAAGGAAAGACCAACATTGAGGAGTACATTCAGTCCTGAGACCAGCTGGCTTCTAAGTTTGAGAAGCTGATACTGGAGGTAACAGACTTACAGGATTCATCCTTATCATGGAAACTATTTAGGGAAACAGATTCGGGTAATATCAAGTTTCTATTTAATTATTCTGTTTAAGTTTGTGGTTTTTGTCGGTTAGTTTGAGAGAAATGATTGTGCGAGCGGTGTAAACCTTTGAACCTTATTATTGTTTGAATTTTTAGTGAAGTTTGTTGCTTGTTTCTATAACTCTTCTTGGACTAGATCTAGAAGGGGATTAGAGCATTAAGTCTTATTCATTTCAATATTTTTGGATTCGTATTTTTGAGAGGGTATAGATTCGCCATCGGTTCTGTGCCCATGAACTTCTGCACAGGACTGCTTGCTGAAGGGTCTTGCATTGGTGAAGGCTTGTCATCATGGAACATTCTCTAGGGTGGGGTAGGTTCATTAGTTTTCTTTAGTTGTATGTGACTATTAAAACAACTTTTTTAGTTTCCCACTTTTCCCTTAAAAGAGATTTTATAATAAAAAAAGTAATTTTCAGTCAAAAAATATGAATTTTCAGAGAGTTTTATATTATTGTAAATTTGGCCAAACCCTCACCGAGTTCTCTTTCTTAATTTAGTGCTTGGTGACTATGCCCTTAGGCATGTCCGTTTGATTTTGGGAAGAATGTATTAGGGTATAGAGGATGGCTATATTCCAAATACATGATGTGTATTATAAATACACGGTGTTTATTTATAATTAATGACATTTATTTATAATACATGAAGTAAAATGGGTTGTCCAGACCCCTTTCATGTTATGAGATGGTTTTTCCCAATAGGGTAGAAACCTGAGTTTTACATGATGTGTAAAGTTTACACAAAGTGTAAATTAAATGGATTTTTTCTTTTAAAATGAGACAAGGAATCTTATTTTTGAAAGATCCCTCATTTCTCCTCCCCGGTATAGCAGGATCCACACATGAGAGTTCCTACACACCTCAACCTAGGTTCCTTTTGTTCCCTCTCATCCAAACACTAATCAAGCCACTATCTATCATACCAAATCTGCAATGTTAATATCTCTAGTCCTCTTCCTTCATATCATCATTTATATCGATTTTCCTTTGTTCTATTTTGGTTTGGGATAATATAACCTATTTTCAATTAGTTTGTTTGTTTTTCCATTTTCTTATATTATTATCTGATTAAATGGATGATACTATATTAAGAGAATACTAAAGGCCTAAGTTATGTTGCATAGTAATTTTTCCTATTTTTTTCATATTTTTATAGAATATGTCGCTGTGCTGCACATTGTGTAAAGACTCCGACCCCAGTAGCTCAGAGCCTTTTCCATACATTAAAAAATTGGAATTGATATAATACTAGAATCCTAAAGGACCGATCAGTTTTGTAGTTTTGGAAGACAAATTACATACATGATCTTTACATTACAACTTGAAAGGAAAAAAAACATAGTAACTCCATTATAAGCACCCATAAACTCATATATTATCCCTGAAATTCATTCATAATATACATCTTCACATCCTTAGAAAAAAATAAAATATAAGAAAAGGGTGATCTCAAATTCTCAGTAAGGGTAATAAATACAGAAGAATCTATAATAAATAAACATAAATAATAAGGCATGGTGAATAACTAAAAACACATTCCTTTAAATATAAAATTGAGTATAATATGATAGGAATAAAAGAGGATTAAATAAATACATATAAATAATCATATGAGAATGAAACTTAACAATGTATATCCTATTAGTAAAATAATCACATGAATTATCAATTACTTATATCATAATGAGGGAATGAATAATGTCGGACATCATAAACATACTATCAAGGCTTTGACCAAGACACCATACATAATGGGTAAAAACCCAGTCTAGTTTTCCTCATGAGACCAATCGATGCATCGAGGGGATATAGGGGGCCCCACCTGTCAATTAATAAGCACAATGAATTCCTCATATGAAAGGGGTGAAACATAATCAACATATACATTAATATTTAATCTATCATATGAAATGTAAATAACTTTCCCCAAATAATAAACATAATCACTAACCATTCTGAGTAATATGGTGAATGATATTAAGATAACACATCTTCAGTCAGACTGATCATAAAGCATTTAATAAAATACGGTATATGTTAGTCATAAGAGATAAATCTAAATAAATCATAATATTCAAAATATGTTTTGAAATATATGAAAATACTCTAATAAAACCATCAAGGAATAATTGAGATAAATACCCTTTTTTACTTTGCAGATATGAGTTCTCTTGGAAAAATCATTTTCATTTGTCAAAATTGTTTGTATAAAACCAGAAATGAATAAATATAGTTTTTTCATAAAAAAATTATCAATTTTAGAAAAAAATGGTGTCTCAAAATAGATTATTTATGGTACTTGAAAATGGGTTAGAAATCATGAAGTTCCCTTTAATCAGGTTTGCTTATCAGGATGAATTGAAAAGGGAACCTTATAAAACAAGTAATTACCCATGAAAGAAAGATGAAATGATCTAGATAAATGATTTTTTGAAATATAAATATAATTTAGAGTAAGTATATAAAAATAAAGAAGCATTAAATTGGGGTAAATATATAGAAAGAGTAACCCGAAGGAAAAATAAATATTCAGGTAGAATCTCTTACTTTATGTCCGAAAGTGTTCTTCACTTGCACTTAATGTCCTAGAATATGAAATTAGATTCATTAATAAATTAATTGAGAACTTATTAAACATGTATTTTATTTATAATTTTTTTTATAAAATTTATTTATGACCTTTTTTTAGTTATAATATTGAATTCCGTCATTTGTGAGTGTTTGTTTCCTTGGTTTTCATGATTGGTTCACTTGTATACATGTACAAGGAACATGTAAAATGGTTATAGTTATACAAAATTAAAATTATATGTTATTAATGAAAATATATAATATAAAATGGTTATATAAATCATTTGGTTATATGGTTTGAGTATGAATCATTAGATAAGACGTTAGTGATAATTATTTATATTATTTTGGTGATTTTTCAATCATTACAAAATAGTTTTACCTTATTGAATAATATATTGTATATATATTGGTTCAAAAATACTAAATAAATTATAATATGTATTATAGAATATTTTTAACCATAATTATGGTTTTATAAACAACCTTGAAGGTGGTAATGGAATATGAAGTCACGTCATCCATGATGGTGGTAAATCGACACATCACGGATGATGTTTTCATTTTTAGAATAAAAGAGGGGAGGAGAAGGGGTTTGATGATGGATATAACATTATAATAATAAAGTTAAATTATATAAATGATAATGAGGTTATAATTTGTGTTTGGACTGAATATTTACAAATTGAATAAGAAGAAAATAAATTAAAAGAAATTGAAAGAGAATGAAAAAGGATTTACCTCTTGAATTATTCTCCTTGAAAACTTTCTTAAGGAACTTTTAAATGGTACTTTGGTGAGACCATAAAGACCAGGTTTTGGGTTAGTGGTTTGGAAGAGTAAATGGATAGAATATAAGGAATATTAAAGGATTTGGAAGTGTGAGGAGAATAGGGGGTGAGGGGTGATATTTATAGTGGGAGGAGAGGAGTGTTTTTGACTATTTTATTCATTGGTTTATTATTTTGGCTCAAGACAATGAATAGTTAGAGAATTATCACTAAATATATTAAATTAATGAGGTATAATTTGATATTCTGGGCTTGCATAATCTATACATCATCTATGACTCAATAATTCATGTATTTATTAAATATGGTAAATTACCATATTTCACTATTCACAAAAAATTCATGTATTTTAGAAAAATCCTGAAAATTAACCATAACAATTTTTGATGTATAGAATTCAAATATGAACTCTATTTTATGAAAATAATTCTCCATATATGATAAATTTTAATTTTAAATATAATAACCATTTACTATGAAAATCCTGATTTTAATATTATAACTGTTTTTACGGCACTTTGAAAAATTAATTAAGGTCTCATAAAATTATCTTCTTATTATAGGAAAACAAAATAATAATTTATGAGTCTATTTTATGAAAATATATTTTCTATTAAATCATTATATTAATTATAAAATTGTAAATAAATATTTATGAGTTATAAAAATACCAATACTTAATTTATCATTTTTAAAATATTTATTTACTTATTCCAAGATATTGATATATCATATTTTTATTTATAAGGTACCCAAATTTTATTTATAATTTCATAGGTGGGGTTACTATTCTATTTTCTGGTTTACTATTCCTAAGGTTCACATTACTATTCAAAAGGTCAAGTAACTATTCCATTGGTATAGGTTCCTTAACTTCTATAAATACCTATTATTACATTCATTATCCATTTATAGAGTTTGTATTGTGTTATCTAAGTGATTTTATGTGATTTATACTATATTAAATAATTATAAGAAGGTAAATTTCATTGATATAATTCTAAGTTATTGAATTCTCCCCTCCTACAAAAAATTTATCCTCAAAATTTTCAGAATTCCACCTCATAAAAAGATTTCAGTAGTTATTCATTATAACTTCCTATGGTTATCACACCAACTCTTCAATTTTTTGATTTTCAAAATGCACCATTACCATATGAGTCTTCCGATTCCTCAACACCTTCTCTATAGTGTCTAGAATCTAGATAGGCTCTTTACAGAAAGATAAATCAGGTTCCAAAAATATTTCTTCAGAAGTGAGAACATGCATTGGGTCTAGCATGTACTTCCTTAACAAAGAGTTGTGAAACACATCATGTACTTTGTAAAGGCTTGGTGGAAGTTACAAATGATAATCCACAACCCCAATTCTCTCCAAGATTTAAAAAGGACCAATGTACATGGGGATTAGTTTTCCTTTATTTACAAATCTTATAGCACCCTTCCATAGAGGTACTTTCAATGAAACATGATCCCTCACTTGAAATTACAAACCATTCCTTTGATTATAAGCATAGATATTTTTCCTACTTTGTACTTCTTTCATTTGTGTTTGAATACTATTTCTAACACCCCAAGATTTTATGAGAAGTATTATTTTTAATTTATTTGATGTCTCATGTTCTTTGCTACACCAAGATTATCTTGCACTATACGCAACACCGTATTAGCTTGCAGAATACACAACACTATTTTTGGATCGTGTTACACAAAATTTCAAGTTCGTTTGATAGAAGTTATTCTACGCAACATTGAGTGTGTATATATATATATATATTCAATGTATAAATGAAATATGGTTGTATTCTATTATACAAGACAAAAAAGAAATCTTTCACTACACGAAACCCTGACTTGGCTTGCATTACACACAATCACAACCTTCCCTAGTAGCGTGTGTTGTACACAATACCGAGTTTCACTAAACAACGATATGTTATTAAAATATTATATAAACTAGCCGTTCTGAATAGTAATACCAACTTTTTAAAATTTTATAAATTTTATCTTTCAAAATGGACTTCATTTTTGGATTCAGAATATCATGATTAGCCTAGGGTGAATTTTTGGTAGTTTTCTAAAAACTTTCAATTTTGGATGAATAGTGAAAAACACTGAGTTATAGTTTAAAACCAAATTTTTATTTAAATAATTATTTATTTTATTTTAATTTATTTTACGTCAAAATTGATACATAATACCTATATAAGTTCAATTTAATTCATTAGAGTCATTTTATAGTAATTTTAGATATATAAAAAATTTTATTGAACTTTTTACCATCTTTTACCCACTTCCTAGGAGCATTTGCAATTGTACATAAAACATAATTTTACTACTTCTGTGAGTTGAATTTCAAAAATCTGAGAGACACTGTTAATATCAAGGAATAAAATATGGTTCAATAAGATAAAAATAATTTTTGGTGAATAGCAACATTTTACTTTTATTTACCATGGTTAAAAGTGAATAGGGTAATTAAGGGTAAAAATGATATTATTATTACCCTAACACATTCCTAATTCTATTGGATAAGTGTAAGTAGACAAAAAAACCTTATAAATAAAATATTACCCTTTAGGTCCACTTTGATTAGATTTGGACACTTATTATTATTTTATTTAAAGAAGAGTTAAAAGAGTTAAAATCAAAGTTTAATAACTAAATTTTTTTAATATAGGGTTATACATAAGATAAATTCGACTATAAATATTAATTAGAAAGATAAAAATATTTCCTACATAATGGTATTTTATTTATAATTTCTAGACATTAAATAATTTAATATATTTATGACACAATGATGATGTAGTAATTACCTTATTAATGAAATATTAATATAATTGATGTTATAAATACCCAAATAAATGTAATTTGAGACTTTTTATAAATTCCACTAATTTTATAGGTTAATATGACATGTTACTATTGATTTAATTAATTTTTTAGAACTAATCATCCTGTTATTATTTTCACAAAAAATAATTACCAAATAGTGTCAAAATTGACATAAAATAGTTTTTAAAACAAATATTATATTATTAGTAGTTATTCGATTCTTAAAAATCTAAGGTTAGGAAGAATGACTTATATAAGGTTATATATATTAATAATGAACCACTTGGGGTTCTTTTGTCTTGTTATAGTAAGTTTATTAACCATATAGTTTAAGAAAACAAGAAGGCACAGTAAAAGTTAAATTATTTAACTTAGAGTTAAATCTAAATGATAAGTTTAAAATAGTAACCTAAACTTGTCTAAAACCTATTGGGTGAGATGATTTAGACTCATACCCACTTTAACTTCTAAAGAAATCAATTTGGAGCTATTATAAACTGAATATGACTTTATTATAAAATAATATTTTAAGTTTTTCCTAAGGTGCCCCTCTCCTTCCTTATAAAAGGGAACCTACTCCCTCTTCTCTTTACACAATTATGAGCTTTCAAGCTCGGCCAAACCCTGCCAATTTACCTTATCAACTTCCCTAGAAACATTATAGAGGTTATGGTCTCCTCAAAATACCAAATCTAGTGCCTTAAGAGGAAGCTTAAAAGAGGTGCGTCCAAGAAGAGGTAATCTCTTCTACCGATTCTTTCATGTTTTCTTTCTTCTTCAAATTATTCTTATTTAGTTTTTTCATTATGAAGTAATAACATAAGTATCACTAATATACTGATATGTTATTATAAATATGAAACAAACCCATTTCACCTTCTATCCATCCTACGGAAAATGAAATCACCGCGTATCCGTACGTACGGAATACCGTCTCCACACCGTGGTGTAATCTATTTTCCACCACCACCTTACCTGGATGGGTATAATGGTGTAAAGAATAAATATATATAGTTATTATAACATCATACTGATTCTGAGATATTATATCATCCACTATAATTCAAATCAATAATCATGGGAACGATATCATCGCTCGTGCATACGTACGGATTACCGTCTCCACGACGCGATGAGATTCATTCTCCATGTTAACCATTCAAGAATGATTATAAATTATATATAATGAATAATAATAAAATATATGACATTATAAAGCTACTGTATTTATGTATATATATATATATTTCATCTACTTACTTCCATTCAAGTCAATAATGAAAGGAAAACATCGTTCATGCGTACGTACGACCTACCGTCTCCATGAACGGTGTATTTCATTTCATTTATCCATATTATATATATATATATATACTGAATATATATGATATATAAATCATGATTTGAATTCCTAAAGTAAGTAAATCATGATATAAGTAATTATAATATCAATAACAACAAGTCCAAACAGGCACGATAAATAAAACGATTTTATCCAAAACGCTGCTTTAACATGGAATTTACAAAAGAACGGGTAATATAAAGTCATAAGTGAACCATATATGATATCATGAAAATGAATATGATTCTGTAATAAGTCAATGAAATTATTTAAATCATTATACAGGAGGTTCAGATACGTATGAAGCATATCGGACCTAAGGTAAGGGATAATTTTTCAATCTCATTTTTATCCGAGATTGCTTATACGTAAGTATTTATTGGGGTATATTTTTCATCCATGTCCATAAAAATGTTTTTCATAAAGTGTTTAATAATATTAAATGTATGTTTAAATTAATTGTTACCCCTCTTTGTCTTTTACTATATATAATGGAAGGAATATTTCTTTTGTTTACCATATGTGGTACTTTTTGACTTTTCCAACAAAAGTACGAGGAGAATGTTTTTTTAACTTATACGACATGAATGGATTTTTACGGTTTCATAGATCATTTTTTCAAGAATCGTACTCTAAAATATTTCATTATTATTTTCAAAAAAACCCCAATATTTTAAAATTACATGGCATTTTGTGAAAAGAAAATTATTTTGAAGAAGAAAGGAAATTTTCCTCAAAAATTCATTTCAAGTGTTTTGTCAAAACTATTTTCCATCTAAGATGATATTATTTAGTATGATTATGTTTCAAGTATAATGTCTCTGTGATTTACATGGTTTCACTTTTCTTATGATGAAATGATATCCATTTGTTTTATATGGATTATGTTATGATGGAATGACGTTTATGAAACCGATTTTGTTCGTTGGGTTATTATGAATGATGTATGTTTATTTTGTGGAACACAAAATAATGATTTAATTATGAGATGGGTGGGACCTATATCTCCCTCCAATGCAATGGGTAAAGATTTATATCTCATGAGATAGACATGGCTGGAATGGTAAGTTAATATGGTTCCGGGATACAGGACTAGAATGAGGAGTGAACTCGATTCAGAAAGGGACTTTGTCCACTAAGATGGTCTTGGCAGTAATGCCTTGGCTACTATGGAAATGATATCATGTGATTAATGGTTTTACACAATTAAATGTTTTATTCTCATGATATTTTATCATGATTGATGTTCCTTTATGACCTATTCTTTACGTACTGCCAAGATTTATTTCACAACTCAATATTTTGATGTGTAAACTTTATGTTCATGTTTTGAAGTTCAAATGTATATGGTTTGTTTTATTTTCTCCCTCCTTACCATTAATGAGCATTTGATCTCACCCTTTATATGTTTTCTTTTCCCTAGGATATAAATAAAGGTTTTAGGTAAGAAAAAAATGGAATATATTTATGGGATATGTTGAAGATCTTTCACCAAGATTAGAAGATTATGTTCCAAGTTTCCAAAGACACTATACTATTACGGTCCTTTGGTGTCTATTTTTGTTATGTATTAAATATTCCGCAAAAGTAATGTAATGTCCATGTAAGTAAATATCGGGTCTCTACAGTTGGTATCAGAGGAAAGGTTTAGTCAACCTTTGGAAACTAGGATGAGAGAACTTTAGTGTGATCCCTAGAGATATTTCTAAGGTATGTCTAGGGATGTCCCTAAGGTTTAGTATAACTATAGGTTACAGTCCTCGAATTATTTTGACGATCATGAATAACCTAGGTTGAACCTAGGGTGTCATGGATTAAATAATGTGTGATAAGTTATACATCCCATAAGTGACTTTTTATGATTATGTGGTTCCTTGTTATTTTAATGGTTTCTTACACCATGTTTTTTGGTTTTAGTCAATGGAGGGAACCAGAAGGAATTGGGTCAACATTGAATCCAATGGAAAAATTGGTGACTATGAGCAATGAAATTGCATAATTACTAGAAAGAAATATTTTGTGATTATGCTGAAGCAGTCATCGCGATATATGATTATCAAGGTGAACTTTAGTGGTATTTCTAATTCACCAAATAAGAAGAAGATGGAATTTTATGTATATTTTCATGGTGAGGAACATAGATAAATGAAGATTGATATTTCTAAAGAATGGAAAAAGAACCTCGATGAATACATCAAATAGAGGGGAAGATGTTATGTGTGTGGAGAGAAGGGTCATAGAGTGACAGATTGTTATGGAGTTCAATGTCTTATCTGTGGAGAACATGGGAATTACCCAACTCAATGCCCTGACCTAAGAGGTTACTTCTAAATCAAGGAAGGACTTATTCCATAAAAATCATTGAAGAGGATGGATTGAAGTGTTTATGTATTGGTATTCAAGAATAATGTATTTGAGTTACTTTTATGGTATATTGGAATATCTATGTATTGGTTCATTGTGGTTTTCAATAATTTTATGGTACCAATAACCATGAAAAGTGATTGAAATATTTTTGGAAAGTAGATGAAATGCGCATAATGAAGGGATAAGGAGAAAATAATATGTATGATAGTATTCATGAGCTCATGAATGATATAAGGAAAAAGTGATATCATGGTTTGGGTATATAGACATTTTGGGATTTTGGTATGTGGAAAGAGTTAACTTTTGACAACATTCATGTTTTCACAAAGGTGCTATGATAATTAATGTTTCAAAATAATATATGATTATGGTATTCACATGTTTGGAATGTGATCAAAAAATATATCTTATGATATATGGAGGATAAATGATGGTATTCATGTGCTTGTTATGTGACCTTTCTAGTAATCGTTTCCTTATACTATGAGATTAGACAGATGTATTTTGGATAAGTCTAAAGATTGGAATGGATTATGTCGGACATCAGATAGTATTGTTTAAGGCTAGAACATTTTTTTGATATTATTTTTGGAATGTTATAATAGTATAGTTTTAGAAAAAGTATAACCCATAGGACGAGTGACAAACCGTCGCATCGGACAAGGCTGTGGGAATCGAACCCACAACTAAATTGCGACATGACTTTATCACATACCACTGGCCTACAGGAAGTACTTGGTTAGTATAAATCAGTTTTAATTTATTAAGTGGTATGATATATGAAGTATAAGTCCATTTTAGGAACCATATAAGATTAATCTCACTATAGATGGACTTATGTATATTTAATAACTTTTGATAACCTTTTGTTTGAGACATATGGAATGACCTATCATTATATTGCATGATCTGCTAACACTTCACGAATGACAAATTCAACTTCATTTATTTAAGAGATGAAGTGGAAATTGTTCAAGGAACGACCAATGGTGAGATTGTACCAAAATCAAGAAAGTATTTCTTCTAATTCCAATTTTTTCAACTTTAGGGAAATGATCTTAAAAAAAAAATGTTGTCCTATTTCTCTCATATCTGATGAATCAGACAGTACCTTAGATCATAAAAAATTTACGGCTTTGTGATTGTTGTCTTTTTCATAGCCATGTTCTCTACCACTCTCCATCAGAACATGATGGTTAGATTTCTCTTCCATATACATATTTTCACTTATGTTCTCCTTTGTGGAAACCCGATGATTAGTTAATTTGGGTAACCGTTACGTTTCATAATTTAGTTCTCAAATTTATGTTTTGGTAGTCCTTTTTACGATGTGGGTTTCTATTAAAGAAACTTTCAAGTAGTAAACCATTTATAACACCGATGAATTTCGAGGGAAAAATTAATTTTAAGGGGGGTAGAATGTAACACCCCAAGATTTTATGAGAAGTATTCTTTTTAATTTATTTGATGTCTCATGTTGTATGCTACACCATGATTATCTTGCGCTATACGCAACACCATATTAGCTTGCAGTATATGCAACACTATTCTTGGATCGTGTTCCCCAAAATTTCAAGTTTGTTTGATAGAAGTCATTCTATGCAACATTGAATGTATATATATATATTCAATGTATAAATGAAATATAGTTGGATTCTATTATACATGACAACAAATGAATCTTTTACTACACATAACCCTAACTTGGCTTGCATTACACACAATCACGACCTTCCCCAGGAGCGTGTGTTGTACGCAATACCAAGTTTCACTAAACAACGATATGTTATTAAAATATTATATAAACTAGACGTTATGAATAGTAGTACCCACTTTTTAAAATTTTATAAATTTTACATTTCAAAATGGACTTCATTTTTGGATTCGGAATATCGAGATTATCCTAGGGTGAATTTTTGGTATTTTTCTGAAAACTTTCAATTTTTGATGAATAGTGATAAACACTGAGTTATAGTTTAAAACAGAATTTTTATATAAATAATTATTTATTTTATTTAAATTTATTTTAGGTCAAAATTGATACATAATACCTATATAAGTTCAATGTCATTCATTAGAGTCATTTTATAGTAATTTTAGATATATAATTTTTTTTTGAACTTTTTACCGTCTTTTGCCCACCACCTAGGAGCATTTGCAATTGTAAATAAAACTTAATTTTACCACTTATGTGAGTTGAATTTTAAAAATCTGAGAGACATGGTTAATATAAAGGAGTAAAATTTGGTTCAATAAGATAAAAATAATTTTTTTTGAATAGTACCTTTTTACTTTTATTTACCACGGTTAAAAGTAAATAGGGTAATTAAGGGTAAAAATTATATTATTATTACCGTAACACATGTACTAATTCCATTGTATAAGTGTAATTATACCAGAAACAACCTTAGTAATAAAATATTACCCTTTAGGTCAACTTGAATTAGATTAGGACACTTATTATTATTTTATCTAAAGAAGAGTTAAAAGAGTTAAAATCAATGTTTAATAACTAAAACATTTTTAATACAGGGTTATACATAAGATAAATTCGACTATAAATATTAATTATAAAAATAAAAATATTTCCTACATAATTTTATTTTATTTATAATTTTTAGACATTAAATAATTTAATTTATTTATGACACAATGATGATGCAATAATTACCTTATTAATGAAATATTAACATAATTGATGTTATAAATACCCAAATAAATGTAATTTGAGACTTTTTATGAATTAAAATAATTTTATATATTAATATGACATGTTATTATTGATTTAATTAATGTTTTTGAACTAATAACACTGTTATGATTTAAAAAAAAATCAATTACCAAATAGTGTCAAAATTGACATAAAATAGTTTTTAAAAAAATATTATATTATTAATTTTTATTCTATTTCTAAAAATATAAGGATCAACCAAATGAATTATATAATGTTATATATATTAATAATGAACCAATTGGGGTTTGTTTGTCTTATTATAGTAACTTTATTAACCATATAGTGTAAGAAAACAAGAAGGCACGGTTAAAGTTAAATTATTTAACTTAGAGTTAAATCTAAATGATAAGGTTAAAATATTAACCTAAAATTGTATAAAACCTATTGGTTGAGATTATTTCGACCCTTCCTCACTTTATCTTAGAAATAAATCAATTTGGAGATATTATAAACCGAATATGACTTTATTATAAAATAAAAATTGAAGTTTTTCCTAAGGTGCCCCTCTCCTCCCTTATAAAAGGGAACCTCCTCCCTCTTCTCTTTAAAAAATTTTGAGCTTTAAAGCTAGGCCAAACCTTACCCATTTCCCTTATAAACTTCAATAGAAACATTATAGAGGTTATGGTCTCCTCAAAAAGACCAACTCTAGTGCCTTAAGAGGAAGCTTAAAAGAGGTGCGTCGAAGAAGAGGTAATCTCTTCTACCGATTCTTTCAAGTTTTATTTCTTCTTCAAATTATTCTTCTTTAGTTGTTTCATTATAAAGTAATAAAATAAGTATAAATAATATACTGATATGTTATTATAAATATTAAACAACCCCATTTCTCCTTCTATCTATCCTACGGAAAACAAAATCACCGCGCGTGCGTACGTACGGAATACCGTCTCCACACCGTGGTGTAATCTGTTTTTCCACCACCACCTTACTTGGATGGGTTTAATGGTGTAAAGAATAAATATATATAGTTATTATAACATAATACTGATTCTTATATATTATATAATCCACTCAAATTCAATTCAATAATTATGGGAACGATATCATCGCTCGTACATACGTATGGATTACCGTCTCCACGACGCGATGAGATTCATTCTCCTTGGTAACCATTCAAGAATGATTATAAAGTATATATAATGAATAATAATGAAATATACGACATGATAAATCTACTAGATTTATGTTTATATATATGTCATCTACTTACTTCCATTCAAGTCAATAAGGAAAGGAAAACAACGTCCATGCGTACGTACGACCTACCGTCTCCATGAACGGTGTATTTCATTTCATTTATCCACATTATATATATATATATACTGAATATATATGATATATAAATCATGATTTAAATTCTGGAAGTAAGAAATAATGATATAAGTAATAATATTATCAATAACAACAAGTCCAAACACGTACGATAAATAAAACGATTTTATCCAAAACACTGCTTTAACATGAAATTTACAAAAGAACGAGTAATATAAAGTCATAAGTGAACCATATATGATATCATAACAATGAATATGATTCTGTAACAAGTCAATGACATCATTTAAATCATTATACAGGAGGTTCAGATATGTACTAATCATATTAGACCTAAGGTAAGGGATAAATTTTCAATCTCATTTTTATCCAAGATTGCTTATACGTAAGTATTTACTGGGGTATATTTTTCATCCATGTCTATAAAAATGTTTCTAATAAAGTGTTTAATAATATTCCATGTATGTTTAAAGTCATTTTTACCCCTATTTGATTATTACTTCGTGTTATGGAATGAATATTTCTTTTGTTTACCATACATGGTACTTTTTGACTTTTCCGACAAAAGTACGAGGAGAATGTTTTTTTAACTTATACAGCATGAATGGATTTTTACGGTTTCAAAAAACCTTATTTTCATGAATATTACTCTACAATATTTCATGAATACTTTCAAAAAAACCCTTTTCTTTTAAAATTTCATGGCATTTTGTGAAAAGAAAATGATTTTGAAGAAGAAAGGATATTTTCCTCAAAAATTTATTTCAAGTGTTTTGTCAAAACTATTTTCCATCTAAGATGACATTATTTAGTATGATTATGTTTCAAATATAATGTCTCTATGATTGAAATGGTTTAAATTTTCTTATGATGAAATTATATCCATTTGTTTTATATGGATTATGTTATGATGGAATGATGTTTATGAAACCCATTTTATTCATTGGGTTATTATGAATGATGTATGTTTATTTTGTGGCACACGAAATAATGATTTCATTATGAGATGGGTGGGAGCTATATTTCCCTCCAATGCACTGGGTAAAGATTTATATCTCATGAGATAGACATGGATGGAATGGTAAGTTAATCCGGTTCAGTGATACAAGACTAGAACGAGGAGTGAACTCTATTTAGAAAAGGACTTTGTCCACTAAGATGGTTTTGGCAGTAATGCCTTGGCTACTATGGAAATGATATCATGTGATTAATGGTTTTACAAAATTAAATGTTTTATTACCATGCTATTTTATCATAATTTATGATCCTTTATGACCTATTCCTTACATACTGCCAAGATTTATTTCACAAATAAAGATTTTGATGTGTAAACTTTATGTTCATGTTTTGAAGTTCAAATGTATATGGTTTGTTTTATTTTCTCCCTCCTTACCCTTACTGAGAATTTGAGATCACCCTTTATATGTTTTCTTTTCCCCAGGATATAAAGAATGGTTTTAGGTAAGAAAAAAAAGGGAAGATCTTTATGGGAGATGTTGAAGATCTTTCACCAAGATTAGAAGATTATGTTCCAAGTTTCCAAAGACACTAAACTATTACGGTCCTTTGGTGTCTATTTTTGTTATGTATTAAGTATTCCATAAAAGTAATGTAATTTACATGTGTGTCAAGATTTGGTCTCTACAGTATTTATATTCTCTATTGTTTCTTCCATAGGCTCTAGGCCTATAATCTTCCTTTCACCAACTTCATCCCAATAAGTTGGTGTACGACATCTCTTTCTATACAATGCTTCTTATGGCGCCATTTGAATACTTGAAAGGAAACTATAATTGTAGGAAAACTCTTTAAAAGGTAAATAATGATCCCATATACCATGAAAGTCAAGTAATCATAATATGAACATGTCTTATAATGTTTGAATGGTCCTTTCAGACTTCCAATCTGTTTGAGGGTGATGAGAAGTACTCAAATGATGTTCAATATCTAAATATTTCTGAATACTTTTCTAGAATATTGATGTAAATCATAGATCACAATCAGAAACAATTTAATGAGGTTCTCCATGAATTCTTACAACTTCATTAATATAGCATCTTGTAAGGCGCTCCTGTGAAAAATACTCCTTTATAGCAAGGAAATGTGTAGACTTGGTTAGTCGATCAATAATTACCCATATTGAATCATTATTTCTTGGAGTTTTTGGTAATCTAGTGAAAAAATCCATGGAGATGTCATCCCATTTTCATATCAGAATTGACAGAGGTTGCATAAATCCTCTAGGATGTTGTCTTTTAGGCTTCACCTATTGAAAGATTAAACATCATGATACATAATCAGCAATTTCATGATTCACATTATCCCATCAGAAATGTTCCTTCAAATATATATACATATTAGTTCTACCAGGGTGTATAGAGAAATTTGATCTATGGGAATTGTCCAATAACTCCCTTTTTATCTCGAGTATTGAGGTTACACATAGCCTCCTCCCAAATTTGGAAATTCCATATTTATACATTAATTCTTATAACTTCCCATTAGTCACATATTTAATTTTCTTTTAAATAATTTTATCATCATACTGATAACTTTTATTCCTTTCTAATAAACATGGTTGGGAAACCAATTGAAAAAGTAATGATATTTCACCTTCCTTGATAATTTCCATATCTATATTTTCTAGATCCATATACATAGGATCCCTATAAATCTTCATTTTTTTTATAACTATATGATCCATGCTTCTCAATTCATCAACGAACTTATTCACCTTCCCAAGGTGGTTGTGTATTGAACAATCATAATCATTGAGAAGCTCGAGTCATCACGTTTACCTAAAGTTGAGTTCTTTATGTGAGAATATATATTTCAATCTATTTTGATCTGTATATATATCACATATTTCTCCATAGGGATAGTGTCTCCATATATTTAGAGAAAATATTATGGATTATAACTCAATATCATGATTTGGATAGTTCTATTCATGAATTTTTAATTTCCTTGATGCATAGGAAATAATTATATCATTCTGTATAAGGACACAACCAATTCCTTTCTTTGATGAATCACTATAAATAACAAATACACCATTTCTCAATAGTATAGTCAAGATTAGATCATTCAATAATCTCTTATTAAATTATTCAAAACATTCTTCATGTTCTTTAGTCCATATAAAATTAACCCCTTTTTGAGTAAGATTGGTTAACCTGTTAGATAATGGGGAAAAATTCTAAAAGAAACACTGATAGTAACCTAATAAAACAATAAAACTATGTAACTAGGTTATGTTCATTAGTATAGTCCATTCATGTAATTACTTTGTCTTTATAGGATCCACTGATATTCCATCCTTAGAGAGAATATGGTGAAGAAAAAAAATTGTTTGGAGCCAGAATTTACATTTACTAAACTTCTTATATACCTATATTGTTCTAAGAGTCTCTAGAACAATCTTCAAGTGTTTATCATAGTTCTAATTTCTTTTTTAATATATTAAGATATCATTAATAAATACCACAATAAATTCATCAAGATATTCCTTGAACACTCTATTAATTAGATCCATAAAAATATAGGGTGTATTTGTCAGTCCAAATGGCATTACTTTAAACTTGTAATGTCTATACCTCATACAAAATGATGACTTTGGAATATCTGTCAAGCTCACATGTAGCTAATGATATCCATATAAAAGTTAAATCTTTGAAAAACAATGAAATTCACGTATTTGATCAAATAAATCATCAATGAGAGGCATAAGATACTTGTTATTTATTGTAATAGCATTTATTTATCTATAATCAACGCACAAACTCATGGATCCATATTTATTCTTGACAAAGAGAACTAGGGTTCCCCATGGAGAAACAATAGGTAAAATCAATCCCTTATCATTCATTTCTTCTAGTTGTTTCTTCATCTCTACTAATTCCATAATGTCCATTCTATAGGGAGTCTTTGATATAGGTTTTTCACTAGGAATTAAACCAATAGATAAATAAACTTTACACTCTAGAGGATGTCCAGGTAAATCCTTTGGAAATACATCAATATATTCTTACACAATAGGTACATTTTCAATTTGAATATTTCTTTCCTCATCCATAGATGGTGTTTTCTCTTCCTCCCAAGAATTTCATTTAGAAGGGCTACTGGAGGGGGATCCAGATATGACTTAGATGACGAGTTTTATGCTCTAAAGATGAGGTATTATACATATTCCTCACAAAATGTAACTTCCTTTTTATTATAATAGATTGTCACATCATATTTTAAAAAATAGTCTACACCAAGTATTATATCAAAATCATCCATATGTATGATGATAAAGTTTGAAACATAATTTCGTTTATGTGTTATAAAGGGGAATGATTGACACATATTTTTTTAAATGATACTTACCTTATGAGTTTTAAATGAAAACTCCTTTATTAAATCAAAAGGGAAATGTCTAATTTTCTTGGAAAACTAATAAGATATTAAATAATGTGATGATATAGAATCAAATAAAGCACTGCATAAGTTTGAGGATATGATTAAAGTACCTACCACCACATCATTAGGAACTTCAACCACAACAGTTTTTATCACATAAGCTTATCCTTGATCCCTTGGCCTCTTATGGAGAAGGTTTCCTTTACGCTTAGGAAAATCATTTCCATAATTTCCAATCTCTTTTAAATTTTAGTATTTATCACGGGTAGCTTTTTTTGTTCCCTTGAAATCATGGTCTTGGTGGCCTTTTTCTACACAATTGTAACAAATACCCATTCCTTCCACTATGTGCCATTTTTAAACAATGGAATACAGTAAATTAAATTATTAATCATAATACATAATTTCAAACTAGAAAAACTTAACATAAATAGAAAAATTTACACATAGCTAATCTCATAATCATAAACATGGTTTCTTTGGGAACATATTTATTTTTAAATCCTTCATAATGGTTTTTAAATAAAATTTGAATTATCTTAAGCATATCTCTAGGGAGTATCAAACCAAGTTTAGAGTAAGGTACATTTTCATGTACTATGTTATGCCGAGTCAGACTCGACGTACCTTGTCTGAGTTGTTACCCCTAGGTATATCTATTCCAGAACCATGCCCAATTATAGTATCCAGATATATATTTATTGTTAGGAAGATCCACACAATCTCTACCTTACAGAATTCTAGGATGTTATCCTATGCTTATCCTCAAAGTCTATTTTAGAGATATTTTCCCTAATCTATATTTTCTAAATCTAGTTTCCAAGGTTCTTACTAAAATTTCTCTAATAACAAATCTAATACCCCAGCCCCGGTAGCCTAGTGATGGTGCCTTACATTAATACATTGGCATAGATACAATATATGAATCCCAAAGTAAGGATCATTATAGTATTTCTGGAATCCGTATTACATACATGAAATTTAAATTACAACTTGAAAGGGAAATCAACATAGAAACTCTATTATAAACACCCATAAGCTCCTAGATTATCCCTACAAGTCAACCATAATATACATCTTCACATCCTAGGGAAAAATAAAACCTAATAAAGGGGTGAGATTAATTTCTCAGTAAAGTTCATAAATACAAAATAATCTATCATAAATAAACATAAACAATAAGTAATGGTGAATAACTAAAAATAAATTCCTTTAAACATAAACTTGAGCGTAATATGATAGGAATAAAAGACAATTAAATAAGGCCATATAAATAATCACATGGGAACAAAACTTAACCATGGATATTCTACTAGTCAAATAATCAAATGAATTATCAAGTACTAATATCATAATGAGGGAAATTCATAATTTGGGGCATCATAAACATATCTTCAAATCTTTTCCCAAGACACCATACATGATGGGTAAAAACTCGGTCTAGTTTGTCTCGTGAGACCTACCGATGCATCAAGGGGATATAGCGAGCCCCGAACATCACTTACTAATTCCAATGAATTCTTTATATAAAAGGGGTGAAACATAAAATCAACATGTAAATTCATATTGAATCTATCATATAAAAGTTAAATAACTGTCCCCAAACAATAAACATAACCACTAATTATTCTGAGTAATATGGTTAATGGTATTAAGATATCACATATACAATCAAACTAATCACAAGCCATTTAATAAAATATTTTAGATAATAATCATAAGATATCAATCTCATTAAATCATAATACTCAATATAGGTGTTGAAATTGATGAAAATAATCTAATAAAATCATTGAGGAATTCTTGAGAGAAATACCCTTTTTTACTTTGCAGAGAGGAGTTATTTTATAAAAATCATTTTTATTTGTCATAATTATTTGTATAAATATAAAAAATGAACAAATATAATTTTTCATTAAAAAATTTTGATTTTAGAAAAATAATGGTGTCTCAAAATAGATTATGGATGGTACTTGAAAATGGGTAAGAAATAAAAAAGTTCACTTTAATCGGGTTTACTAATAAGTAAGAATTAAAAAGGGAACCTTATAAAACATGTACTTCTCCATAAAATAAAAACAAACTGATCTAGATACATGAGTTTGTAACATATAAATATAATTTATAGGAATTATATAAAAATAAATAATCATTATATTTGGGTAAAGAGAGATAAAGAGTAACCTGAATGAAAAATAGAGGTTTGGGTAGAATCCCTTACCATATATACAAAAGTGTTATGCACTTATACTTAATGTCATAGAATATGAAATTATATTAATTAATAAATTAATTAATAACCTATTAAAAATTTATTTTATTTATGATAATTTTATTACATTCATTTATAACCTTTTTGATGAGTTGTAAGATTGAATTATTTCATTCAGAAGTGTTCGTTTACTTGATTTTCATGATTGGTTCACTTGTATACATGTATGAAATAACATGTAAAATGGTAATAGTTATACAGAATTAAAATTATAAGTTATTAATGAACATATATAATATAAAATAGATATATAAATCATTTGGTTATATGGGGTGATGATGAATCATTAGATAAGACATTAGTGATAACTGTTTAGATTATTTTGGTAGTTTTCTCATCATCACAAACTAGTTTTTTCTTATTAATTAATATCATGTATATATTGGTTATATAATAATAAATAACTTATAATATGTATTATAAAATATGGTTTAACTATAATTATGTTTTTATAAATAGACTTTAATGTGGTAATGGAAAACAAAGTTGCATCGCCCACGATGGCGGTAAATCAGCACATCACGGATGATGTTTTCAATTTTAGAATAAAATGGGGGAGGAGAAGGGGTTTGATGATGGATATTCTATTGACATAATAAAATTATAGTATATAAAACACACTATAGTTATCATGTATGTTTGGACATAATATTTAAGGATCAAATAATAATAAAATAAATTAAAAGAAATTAAAAGAAATTGAAAGAGAACGAAATAGGATTTACCTCTTGAATTATTCTCCTTGAGAACTTCTTTAAGAAACATTGAAACAATATTTTTATAAGACCATAAATAAAAAAATGTGGGGGAGAGGTTTGATAGATGAAATTAGTAGAATATAAGCAAGATTCAAGGATTTTAAGTGTGATGAGAAGAGGCGGTGAGGGGTGGTATTTATAGTGGGAGGAGATGTGTGTTTTTGAATATTTTATTCATTTGTTTATTATTTTGGCTCAAGACTATGTATTGTTTGAGAATTAGCACTATATATAATAAAATAATGAATTATAGTTTGATATTATGGTCTTAAATCATCCATACATCATCTCTGACTCAACAATTCTTGTATTTATTAAATATGGTAAATTACCAGATTTCACTATTTACAAAAATTCTAGTATTTTAGAAAAATACCAAAAATTTACCCTAACCATTTTTCGAAAAGTAGAATTCAAAAATGAACCCCCTTTTATGAAAATAATTTTATGAATATGAGAAATTTAAAATTTAAATAAAATCATTTTTACTAAAAAAATATCAATTTTAATATTATAATTGTTTTTATGACACTTTTAAAAATTTAATTAAGGTATCATAAAATTATTTAAAAATTATAAGGAAAAATAATAATTTATGATTCTATTTTATGAAATCATAGTTTCTATTAAATATTTATATTAATTTATAAAATTGTAAATAAATATTTTCAACTTATAAAAACACCAATACTTAATTTATCATTTTTAAAATATTTATTTGCTTTTTCCAAGATATATATATATATATATATCATATTTTTATTTATAATATAACCAAATTTTATTTATACCTTCATATTTTATGTTACTATTTTATTGGATGGTTTAATATTCCGAAGGGTTACATTACTATTCTAATGATGAGGTTATTATTCTATTGGTATATTTTCCTTAAATTATAGAAATACCTCTTATTTCATTCATTATTCATTTATAAAGTTTTTATTGGGTTCTCTAAGTGATTTATACTATAAGAAATAATTATAATAAGGTAAATTCTATTTATATAATTCTAGGTTGTTACACATTGGACCTTCCCGCATGTTTCCTTAAAACGTGTCTTCCTTTTTAGATTAATTGAACCATGTAACAATAAACCCTTTGAGCCTTGTTAAATCATTTAGAGGATGTTTACCTTGTTGGTTTCCAAACCTTTGGGTGCATTGAATTAATTTCACTCCTTAATATGAATGTTTAAATGGCCAAAACACCTTCTATGTTGTTTGGGTTGGGTTTTAATTAGTTTTTCCTTGATTTATATATCAAATGGTTTAATTTAATTAGTTGGAAGTGGGTGTCAAGGCCACAAAACGTGTTATAAATAGATAATGAATTACATAAATTTTGGTACACATGGTTAGATAGGGTGAAATGAATATAAATGATTAATATTTATTCCTTGTGATTATTAATATTAGACCATGAATATTGGTCATTGGACAATGGTTAAGGGGATTTTTGAGTATGGAATTTCATGATCCCTTACATTGGGTGTTGGGCATGATGTCTCACATAATTTACTTGGAAGATGGACATAATGTTCCACATTTCCTTGTATCGGTTGTTGGGCATGATGACTCACCCCACTATCTTGAGTGACGAGCATGATGTCTCACATTCCTATAATATTGAGGGATAATACCCTTACTAAAGCATATAACTTATTAGACTATGAATGGATTCCTAAGTTATTCCCAAGGAACAACTTGATTCTATTATCTATGTATATTCCTATACATGTCCTCACATTTATAGTGTATATACATATATACATATTATTGATAGATGATTATAATTAATTCACATGGTAAACTGAGACAAGACTTATCTCAGCCTATTCTGAAAAGGTATAGTTTTCCAGGTATCCTATATTAACACAAGACAAATAGTATTTATATTTTAGTATTGTTTATTATTTTTTATACCTACACACTACTATGCTATATACACTTACTGCATTATTCTAGACACTATTGGTGGTGTCCTAGTGAGTTTATCTCACACCCTTCCTATAAGGAGCCAACCTTATTACATTACATAATCTTGAATTTTAGTCAAGAACTCACTTCATTTCACATTTAGGATATTTTTAACTTTAGAGTTTTAGCATATTGGGATAGAAAATTCCACATTTATACAGAGTGGATACCACAAAAATAGTATCCATTTCTTCCAAAATATAAAACTTTTCAAATAAAACAAGTTTTCTATGAAAAATTTTCATAACATTTGTCTTGGATTCCATCTTTGTCTTACACATCCTTATAACCTATGAAAATAATTCAAAAACTTAGGATGAGAAGAAAAAGATTAGTAAGGGATATAAAAATAAGGAGAGAAAACATTAGTCCATGAATACTTGTAAACATATGAAATCATTTTAAAAAAGACATACTTGTCACCCATATAAACTTACTTTGTGAAATGCGATATTTCCACGATATTTACAAAAAACATAAAGAACATAAATAGAACTATAAAGGTATCTTGAGGCATTACATACATAATATTGTAACCCCCTCAACTACCTTATGATTTGTAACCCTCACGACTACCTTACAATGTAACCCTCACAACTACTTTATTATGTAACCATCATAGTTACACTTGGAGTAACCATATGACTGACCTAAAACTTACAAACAAAAAATTAATTTGAGGGAGATATAGGTCCCAACATTCATCATAAAAAATTCACAAGAACCATAAAATATTCATCAAACAATAATACTTACATAAAAACATTTATTTTCAATTTCCTAAAATAGAATTTTAAAAGAGGATTTTTAAAAGAAAGTCCCTTAAAAATATCATATAATTGAAGTGAGAATTAATATAATGAAATTATTTTGTATATATACTATAAATACACATAATACATCATAATATAAAATAAATTCATTCCCTAAATAATAGCAGTAGAACATAAGTAATGAAGCAGAAAGTTAACCCAAGGAATAGAAATTGGGTTAAGAATTCCAATACATCAAGTTTGTCTTACTTAAAACATGTTTAAACCTCATGTATAATAGTTAAAAGAGTGTTATTAACATCTTAAAAAAACATATTCATGTTTTTAACACCTTATACGATCATTCCACCCTTTAATTATAAGCATTTTGTTCCTTCCGTTGTTTCAAGTGCGTTCTTTACATGATTTCCATAGTCGGTTTGTATTTGATTTTTGTTGGTGTATGGAAATGAAATTATAGAAGTGTAATTAAATAATAATAATATGTCTCCAGAATATTAAATTATTCAATAAATCATTTTGGTAATATGGTATGAGGATGAATCATTAAATAAATCTGTAGTGATATCCGTTTATATCATTTTGGTGGTTCTTTGATAATCATGAACTAGTTTCATTATATAACATAATGTTATGTATATATGTTAACTACAGAACAATAAAGAGGATATATAATAAAATTTAAAATCTATTTCAACAATTGAAATGGATTTATAACCAGTTTTTAAGGAAGTAATGGAAATTGAAAACACATCATCCATGATTTTGGTAAATCGACACATCAAAGGCGATGTTTTTATTTTTAGAATAAGATGAATAGGAGAAGAATAATGATTATGAATTTTTCCCATAATAATTATAACATAAATAATATATAATATTATAGATGTTTCATACCTCTTTGATAAAGGGAGGAGAATAGAGTATAATAAAGGAAAATAATTGAAAAGAAACAGAAGAAAATGGAAGTGGATCTTTACCTCTTGATCTCTTCTCCTTGAGATCCTTCTTAAGGCCTTTGGTTTTGGACTTTTTATGATACCAGTATGCCTTTTACATGGATAAGAGCCTTGGTAAGGGTATTGGGTAGAACTTATATAATGAAAAAATCTTTAGAGGTGTGAGAGGAAGAGGGTTGAGGGGTGAGGGTGGTATTTATAATGGAGGAGAGGAGGGGTTTTCTATTATTTTAATCATTAGTTTAATATTTTTGCTCCATAATATGAATCATCTTGATTAATGTGACAAAAATAGTAATAATTTCATGTTAGTTTGAACTAATGGCTGTTTAAATCATCCATGACTCAAGCATGATGCATAAATTCATTTATTTATCATATTTCATAATTATCGAATTTCCTTATTCACCAAAAAAACATGTATTTCAGAAAAATCCCAAAAATTCACCCTAACCATTTTTGACATTTAGAATTCAAAAATGAACTCCATTTTTTAAAATAATTTTCTAAATATGATTAATTTAATTTTTAAATAAACTCATATTGTAAAAGTAATAATTTTAAAACAATAACTGATTTTATACCACCTTTAGAAATTAATCAAGATCTTATTGTCTAATAACCTTTAGAAAATAAAATTATAATATTATTTACTATTAATAAGGGTCATACTACTATTAAAATTAATATTCATAAGGTTATTTTACTATTCACCAAAAGAAACAAGTTGGTTCTATCAGACTCCAAATAACTTACTGATCACAATCGTAGATGTCCGTTTTTCTGAAATTCAAAACATAAAAGCAAAAAAATTATGTTTAATCGTTAGTTTATAAATATATATTTTAAAAAAATGTTTCATTATTTAGAGACATATAGTTTCTTGCATTTCAATTTATTTTTAAAACCTTGGGGTGTTACACTACCTGGGTTACCCATAGTTCTTGAGTAGACTTGATGATTTCAGGTGCGAATAAAGTCAATCACCCTATCATGAATGCTTGATATATTTTTCTTATATAATTGAGCATGAGATAAGGGGACTAAGTGTATTCTCTTGATTCTAGTGGAGAAGTCTTTTAGTATTTCCCCTTTTTGTATAGCATGTTGTATACACCTATTCTCTATATTCTTGTACTCTACATTTTGAACATAAGAATTACATGACATCATTTTTCATATGAATCATCCCATGTCTTGATTATTTTAATGTTTTCTTAGATGTTTATACTTCCACTTTGGATAATTTTTCTTTTTTTCTGCTCTATTGTTTGTTATATTTTTTGCTTCATCTATTTATTCTCTATGTTTGTTTCCATTGTGATACTATGATATGAGGGTATAGTCCCCCTAAAATACCTCCTTGGACCCTCACAGCTAGTCAAAAGCCTCTAGAATATGGGGAGGTGTGCTCGAGGCCATGTGACCCACTAGCTCAAGGCACCGTTTTAGTGGCTCCCAGGTTGGTATGTTAAAAGTGGTATTAGATCATGGGTTGTTTTATTTTTTTCTTATCATTAGGGAGTATTAGATAGGAGATTATGAATGTTCCAAGTTTGGAAATGTACATGTTCTTGGGTGTAGTTAACCGTCATATAGGGGGAACCTAAATTACCTAGGATGAGATATTGTAGTTTTAGTTTCTCCCCATTACAGTTGTACTGATTTCACCATTTGTTGACTCTCATGCTTTGTGAAATTATTATAGTTAATATTATAGATACTTATTTCTTTTACCCTTGGATGGTCTGGCAAGGAATTAGTTTTTCATGCATCATCATAGGAAATTTTGGACATATATGTCATGAAGTTTTCCATGCGACATTTATTTTATGCATTAATTTCCTACTATATATAGTTTAGTGACTTGATTATTATATATGTAAATGTTCTAAAGATTCTTGACAGGATAAAATAATTGGACTAATTAAAGTACTAACATCAATCTAAATGTTTTTTACTATATATATTGATGATGAAACCTTAATTTAACAATTATACGATGTTTGAGTCATAGATCGTTGGTTTAATGGGTGGAAACATTAGTTGATTTTATTTTTTGGATTCCAATGGTAATTTATAAAGAAAGTACTTCAATGAATTAAAAATGGAAATTCATTTAATTGAATCATTTTATGTGACATGTTTCATCCTAATACAAGATATAAGGGCTTGGTCATAGTGATATAACATGCCAATTTCAATTTATAAGGAGTATAAATTTTATAAATTGGGAATGGTGAAACATATAACTAGACCATTATATATATATATATATATATATATATAAGAGTATGAACATAAATGAAACCAAACCTTTAAATTAAATGGTTACCATTAAATGGGGATTCCAATGGAAAATTAAAGGGTGTTTTCCTCTATAACTTTCAATTGAATCTCTATATACAGGGACCTTAGTCTTATGATAAGAGGCTTATACCCAAAATCAACCTTAATAGTGGGTAGTTGGGAGTGTTTCTTATGATTCTTATAGCCTGTTATGGTCTATCTTTATCACATAGACCTTAACTTTGGAGCTGGTATATAGGTGTGACCTTTTACATAGGAAGTCTATGTACCTATCTTATTATGTATATGTGATCCTTTTTCTACTAAATTATCTTATAATGAATGTGTTTAGAATTATAAAATCATTCTACCATGATAGTCTCAAATCATATTCCTAGAGGGCAGTGACGACCATGCTCTAGAGGTGGTGGGACCTGAGTCACTATTATTACCTTTAGTAGTGACATCGGAGGCACCACCTTCTATTAATGACTTGGGAACTCATTCTCAGTTTTGAGAGGGTTTCCTTTGTATGATACATTCAATGCAAAGAGTTTCTTGACCTTCCCTGAATATGGAATAGTTGACTTGAGAATTATACCAGCAACATCCACCTACGTTTTTGATGGATGGTGACTCTTAGGCTACTGAGACATGGATGGTGTCCATGCTTTATATATTTGAGAATATAGATATTCCTTTGAAGAGGAGGGTCAAGCTCATTTCTTACATGTTATGTGGTTCTACCAAGCGATGGGGGTATGTCATTACCCAATCAGACCAACATCTAGATATGACAAAGATGGATTTCCAAATGGTCTTATAAGTACTTCTTTCCATAGAAATTGAGGGATGACTGAGCTAGAGATTTCATGAAAATGTAGCAGAGAGCTATGTACGTAATGGATTATTATCCCCTTCATAACCCTTGACACATGTGTAATGTGTCAGACCTAGATTCCACTCAAAGGTTCCCCAAACCTGGTTGACCACATGGCCTCAAGCGCATCTCCCGAAATGCCAGAGGCTACCTAATAGCAGTGAGGGCCTAAGTGTGTCAGTTGGGAGACTATGACCTCATCAATGGAGTGTAGTAGAGTGAAAATACAATTACATAGAAGTTCCAGAATCATTAATAACAATCATAAAATAGATAAACAATAAGAATAGATAGAAATTACACAAGTAAAATCATATACAATGACGATGATACATGTCTCTAAAAAATAGAAAAAATAGGTATACATAGAAGGTGTACAATATTTGGTGAAAAAGTACAAACAAACAAAAAATAATCTAGCTAGAATCATGAGCCTCAGCTCGGTTTTGTTCTCCCCTACTACTAAGTAGTAGTCAAGAACCTAAAATAAGGTGCTTTCCCTTTCCATACCCATAATCATATAGTCTTTTTAGGTACCCAATGATGTCCCAAATAGGGTGTGAGACTAAGTCAAAATAGGAAACTACCCAAGGCCTAGTTCCATTCAGTTAGTGAATATATAATGATAACAGTGCATAGAAAATAATATAATATGCCGTTATGTACTAAAATTAAACATCTTATAAATTCTAAGTTCTCAATTATAGCAATAATCATTTAATAAATTTAATTTTACAAGTAAGTCTATGAATTAATATTCAGGACTATTTCATTTTATAATCAAATTCATATAATTAAATATTCACATTTAAATAATAAGTCTCAGTACCTGGAATGTATCCCAACACCCCGCATAGTGATATTCTCAAAGGATGCCTAAAGTGACTATCAATAAAGAGCAAGACAAAGATTGAATCCAAGATTGTGATTTGTCTTAGAAGACACATAATATAAATCATCTCATTCATTATTCAATCTAAAACCTAAGACCATCCTTAGAATTCCTCATTTTTAATCTAGGATTCGTTCTAGGTATAATATAAACCAACACCCTAAAATACCATACATGGTGATCCTCACAAGAACCCAGGTATCACTCTTGGTGTGGTATAACATTATAGCCAATCAATTCCATCCTTGGTGGTCCACTGAGGGTGCCCAAGTATCACCTATGACATATATGATCAACTACCCTCTGAGTCCACCCATGGAAGTTTATAATGTTTCCAAGTATCACACAAGAATATAATAGTAATCCCTGATGAGTCCGTCCTTGGTAGTCCATATAAGGAGTCCAAGTATCACTCGGGCATAAGCAAGGTGGAAGCCAAATGAGCCTGTCCATGGTGCCTTTATATGAACCCATGTCTCACCCAAGGAATATATGAATTCATTCAATCAAAATAATTTAATTATAACAAGGTCTTAACCTTATTCATTTCAATTCAAACTCACCTCAAAAGGTGACTCAAGTCATGGCTAAGATTAGAATTCTTAATCTTCAATTAACTCATGTGGGAAGTCCAACAAAACAATCATATCATTCTTAAAAAACCAAAAAAAGGAAAGTTTTAAGGGACATGTATTCCATTCCCTTTTCTTTATCAATTAAATTTACAATTTATATTACAATTCAACTTACATATCAATTAAAAAAAATCCAAATCAGTGATTCATATTGAAATTAAATTTACATTTGACATCCCAAAGATAGGAGTAAAGGGCACACCTCAAAGGTATTCAAATTTAATACCCACCCATGGTGGTCCAATTAACTAAAAAACTCACCCAAATGGGTGGTTCCAATTAAATATTCTTAACCATTAACATTTATCAACATTCATAACTAATTTCATAAGCTATACCTATCAATTCAATTCCTAGAATAAATTCCATTTCAATGCAATCACTATAAGAGTTGGGCACATGAAAAAAAGATATAAATATAAACCCTTATACTTTGAAGGAAAAGCATGAAACCACCCAATGTAGGTTTGTAGTGAATATATAGTCAAGTAGCAGCTCTTGATTTGACTCAGATTGGGAGAAAATTGAATAATTGATGAAGAACCAATAAACATGAGAAATTAGATTGCACCTAAATAGAGAATACAATACCAAACCAAATGAGGAATTAATAAAAAGGAATCAATATATTACCAAGATGGATCCAATGAGAAAATAATTCTTGATTCTGAACCTAGATAGATAGTTGATAGTAAATCCTAGAATAGTCTCCAAGGAGAAGATCTCAAGAGGGAGGTTTTTTCTAAAAAATGAAATGGGAGAATTAGGTTAGAAATATATTTAATTAAGGAAAAATCATTAAATTCACCTAAATTCATGGGTTATATAGTTTTTCCATATGATTGGCCAAACCGTGTTCCAATCATGCACCCTCTTCTTTAGGAAGGGGAACCACACATGATTTGTATGAATAGTTTGAATAACTGTGTGAAAACCATGAAAAACATCATTGTCAAAATTGTAGACATTCTCGCATAGAAATTCACAAAAAATCACATGGTTTATGAAACCATTTGGCCTTTAACCTCCCACTATACATCTTACCATGGTTAGAAGTAACTGTGAGGCCAGCCCCACACAGTTTCTACTAACAGTTCACTAGACCCTTTTCAACCCAAAAGCTAGGTTCCATGCTCTAAACCAGCTCTGAACTCCCCCAAAACTTCTATGAACTCAATGGGAATTTACATTAGGCAATATTCAAACATCTAAACTAAAAATTTATTTAAATTAAAGTATTTTTACCTTAATAAAGAACCGGGTTCCTAAAAACCTCCCCCTTAAAGAAATATGTCCCCAAATTTCCTTCCCAAGGATGGTCAATAATCACTAGAGAATAACTCTAGCCACTGTACTCATACAACGACCTCATGCTCATAGGTCTCATCCGATACACATCCATTTTTTCATATAACCCATACTAGAGAAACTGATCGACCTCATAGAACCTTCATGTTATGATCCACAATACATATTAGATGCCCCTAAAAGGATGCATCAACCTATAACTCAACATCCTTGGGATGAAAATCATGAGATGAGTCTCAATAGAAACATAGTAGCTGAGATTCATGGAACATGTCATGCATGGATCAGTTACTTTGATATAAATTCTACCAATAGGCTACCGGCCTGAATCTCTCTAGAATCTGGAATAGACTGACATACTGTGGTGAAATATTACTATGTCTCATGATCCTCCTATGTACCAGCCTCAGTGAAACATGTAAAAAGACTCTATCCCCAACTTTAAACTCTAGAGGTGATCTGTGGTGATTGGAAGACGATTTATATCAAGATTTTGTAGTATCCATCCACTTCCGAATCAACTGCACCTACTTTGTGGTCTCCTAAACAAGATGAGGTCCACACATAGCTGCCACTCCTAGCTCTAACCAACATAGAGGTGATCAACATGACCTACCATAAAAAGCCTCATAAGGCTCCATATGAATAATAGCATGAATTATATTATTGTAAGAGAATTCAACCAGATGTATATGCCTCTCCTAAGAGACCCTAAAATTTTGGTTGCATGCTTGAAGAATTTTCTCAAGCACCTGTATCAGGTGCTCTCACTGACCATCAGTCTAGGGATGGTAAGATATGATCATAAGCACCTATGTTTCCAAAAACCAATTTAAACTATGCAATAAATGAGGCATAAATTGGGAATACCTATATGAAACATTAGTTCCTGAGACCCCATGAAGTTATACTATTTCACAGATATACAACCTCCTAATCTCATCAATTGAAAATATATACTTTATAGGTAGGAAATGTGAGACCTTTTTAGTCTTAGAAACAATAACCCATAAAAATTAATTACCTTGAGAAAACCTTGGTAAACCTATCAAAAAATCCATCGTGACATCATCCCATTTACACTTAGGAATATGAAGTTGTTATAAAAGTTTGGATGGTCACTGGTGTTCCACCTTGACCCACTGACAGGTGGAACATCTCATAACAAAAGCATCTACATCTCTTTTTATTCCCAACCATCAATATTGGAAATTTAAGTCCTGATACATTTTGGTAACATCGGGGTGAGCTACCTAAGATGAAGCATGGAAGTCTCACATCATCTCCTCATTCATGTCTGCTGAAGCCCATACATGACCATGTATATGCAGAATATTATCCTCAACTATAGTCAAACCAGGAAGAGGTTTTTCACCATCAATACTCTCCCACAATACTATGCCCTCAAAATATGACAACTTCCTCATCCACACTCTATCTAGAAGGGTAGAGGTAACAACCAAGGATGGTAGAGAAGTATTCCCATGACTTTCTTTCACCTCTAAGTATATCTTAAAGAACCAAACTATGAGCTTCCACTCACAACTGGCCTTCTGAACTTCCTGTATCTGAGTCCTCCTGCTCAATGCATCAACCACTGCATTTCCTTTATCAAGATTGTAGGAAAGATCTAAATTAAAATACTATAGGTACTCTACCCACCTTCACTGCCTAATATTCAGATCACATTTTGTAAATATGTACTTGAGTATTTTTTGGTTCGTGAACACTAAAAAATGCTCTACAAGTAAGTAAATTATCCAACAGAGAAATGTGTGAACAAATGCATCTTGTTCGAGATATTTCATCAAGTAATTCCTCTCACATGTCCAAAATTTCCAAGACCCATATTCCATGAATATATCCCCCTAAATAAGAACTTAACCTAGCCTATTACCTGATGCATAATTGTAAATAGTGTAACTCCTACCTAGATCTGGAAAAATCTATATCAACACTAAAGTCAGTCTCAATTTCAACTCCTAAAAGGCCATATTACAGGAATCTGACCATACAAACTTCACACCCTTCTTAGTAAAGCATATTAATGGTGCTTCTAAGCATGAGAAGTATTGTATGAAATGATTTTAATATCTAGATAGCCCTAAGAAACTATGAACTTAAAATATGTTCTTGGGATACTCACAGGAAACTATAGCTCTCACCTTATCTAGGACAACTGATACTTCTGTATCTAAGATAATGTGACCTAGGAAGTGATTCTGATCCATCCAAAAGTAGAAATTTGTGAGCTTAACATAGATTCTATATTAGTATGTCAAATACAATCTCAAGATGTTTGGAATGGTCATGTTGAGTGTGAGAATACACCAAGAGATCATCCATGAAAACCACCACAAATGAATCTAGATAAGGATGGAAGACTCAGTTCATTAGTTCCATAAAGACTACTAGCGCATTGGTGAGATCGAATGATATAACCAAATACACATATAGACCATAAATTCTATGAAAGGCTATGTGAGGTATGTATGATGGTTTAACACACACCTGATGATAACTAGTTTTGAAATAAATTTTTGAGAATACCAAAACTCCTCAAAGTTGATCAAATATATCATCTATCTATAGAAGAGGATACCAGTTCTTAACCATTAGTTAGTTCAATTTCTAGAAATGCACACATATCCTAAGAGTTACATCCTCTTTTTTTTCTCAAAAAAGGACCGGTAAACCCCATTGAGAAGTATTGGGTTGGATGAACCCCTTTGCCTCTAAATCCTCTTGGTGCCTCATGAGCACCTACATCGCAGTAGTAGCTATTCTATAGGGAGGAATGGACACGAGTTCATCTTATAGAACTATCTCAATAAAGAACTCTACCTATCTCACTGTAGGTAATCCTAAAAAGTCATTTGGGGAAATGTCCCTAAAATGATCAATTACTGGAGTGAATTATTCTTAATGTGTTCCCTAATCATCAAGATATAAACTTTAAATCTAGGTTATCATCCCTCCAGCCCATGATACCAAAGTCTAGATCGACTCACCTGAACATCATATTCACATTTTTTTAATAATATCTCTACCCTATGGTGATTTAAAGGTCACCCATAAGTGATATAAATCTTTGAAATCATGAAAGGGAACCAACAAATCCATCCCGAGAATGAAGTCGGAACCTATCTTCTTGAGAGCAAAGAGGTCCCATATGAAGTGACGCCCGCCAATCTAAAGGGGGTACTTGCTGCACTGATGTACATCCTTCATTCTAATCCCAAACATAGTATCAAGCTTCATAAAACCATTTGACGTCTGAACATTGATCCCAAGGCTCTCCACAATGGGCATAAAATTAAAGCTATGAGAATCCCCTATATCAAAAAGTGAAAAAGCTAGAGTAGAGGATTCTAGAATAATACCACTCATAGTAGAAGGTCTAGGATTCTGCTCCTTAAGGTTCAGTTACACTATTTATTTCTGTCCTGATCTGTGACCATATGATATTTCCTGGTTACCCTAATCAGATCCTCTCTTCTATCACTACAAATCTGGGGTTTGACTACCATGAACATGGCCATCACCTTAGCCTGATCGGTCAGCTATACTCTAGCTCCATACCCAACTAAAAGCTGTTGAACCCACTCCTAAATGTGGAGTTAGTTAATATGCTCTGTCACTAGCTGCCAAACAAAAATTTATGTAGAAGCACTATAGATGGCCCATATTTCCATAGGATAGACACTTGACTGGGTCTCTCGTACATTGTGGCCTCATATATCCCAACCTACCACACTTGTAAAAACTCCCTTGGATACTTGAGTATGTGATCTAGATTCTAATATCACTATAAGGAATATCCATATGATGTTTCCTACTACTGGTTGATGTAATAACAGATATAGATGTCAAACCACCCTGGTTCTCACCTCTAGCATATCTTAGGTTACACTATGTGATAAGTGCTAAGTTCACTATTCTAGAAAATATAGTCTTCCAAAAGACATTCACCTATGATCAAATTTCATAACTAAGACCATACTCAAATCACCTAGCTTTATATAACTCTTTACCCATAAAAATAGTTGTGAAGAACTAAAGCTCAATAAAATGGTCCAAATAATCCATAACTGATAATGCGCCCTACACCAGGTACATGAACTCATAGGATTTATCAGCCCTAAACTTCTCAGGATAGAAGTATTCATATATGTCTATATGAAAATATCTCCAAGACATTTATCGATGATGATCCATCTGAGTAATTACATCCCATGATCTTTTGACAGAATCACACAACATATACATGGAAAGATTTACCCTCTACTTAAGAGGCATCTCTAAATTCTCAAAGATAGAATTCATGGTCTCTATCCATGAATATAAACCTTGTGGTCCACCATCACCTAAAAATGTGGTTGGATGCTACTGCTGGAACTCACACGTCAACTCTTCCATAGTCAGAGCAGGTTGCGGTGCTCCCTAAATGGTCTGCAAGAAACACATAAAGCCCTTATGGAAGTCTTCCTCAGCACTTGTGTCTGATAAAAACATTGGTTCCTCACATATCACTATATGGGGATCCATTGGTTGCCCATGACCCACAATATTTGGAGAATGATCATTGCCAACCTCCTATTGTGTGACTGGAGGATGTCATAGTGGAATACCTCTACAAATTCCAAGCACATTCCTTCGATCAAGATCATTATCAAAGTTTTCAACTTAAAATCTCAAATACAAAAATAGGATAGGAACAAGTCTTATTATATAAGAGCACAACCCTATTCCTACTCTTATAGTTAGGTGCAAGAAATGTAAAAATCATTTAAAAGTTATAGATACTACCTACTTCCAACTACTAAGGCTGGGTCTGGGTTAAGTTATCTTCTATGAGAAACTCAATTTCTATTTTATTCCCACTTTCATTTCCCATGTCATTTAATTCACATTTATATCACAAGTCATTTGAAAAGGTTAAACCAAATGGTCCACCAAATTCCAATCCATAAGGTCCCATTATCCTCATTAACCAAACATGGTGTCCACCTAATCCATACCATAACATGTTTAATAATGTCTACCAAAATATCAGGTATAACTATCAGGACACCTATCACATCAGTATGAAATAAGTACTGCATCCTAAATGGAAGGGCATAATTCATGGAATGTGATTCATGTAAAGTTCCTAAGATGATGCATTAAATGACATACATTCATCTCATTAGGTTGTAACAAAATATAACCCACAATAATATCAATAATAATAATATCAAAATTCAAGTCCATCACCCAATGATGGAATCAAATCAACTATAATAGTCAAAATCTAGAAAACAGCAATTTCATTCGAGGAAATTTGGATTTTTCATGTACGTAGGTTAGCTACACCCTGGAATATCTCATTATCAAATCCTAATTCCTTCTTATCATTTTCTATTGTCTCAAAATAATAAAACAAACCAAAAATTCCTATGACACCACTTTGTAACATCCTAGACCTGGATTCCACTCAAAGGTGCCCCAAGGTGGGTTAACCACATGGCCTTAAGAACATCTCCCCTAATTATAAGGGTTTCCAACTAGTAGTGAGGGAATAGGTGTGTAAGTTGAGAGACTATGCCCTCATCACCAGAGTCGAACACATTGGAAATACAATGAAATACATGTAGTGGAAGAAATAATAATAATCAGACAATAGATAAACAACATAAATAGATAAAAATGAAAAAAGGAAACTCATATACATTGATGATGATACATGTCTCTACAAAATAACCAAAATAGGTATTCATGGTCGGTGTACAATACATGGAGAAAAAGTACGAAAGGCCAAAAATAATCTAGCTAGAATCATAAGCCTATGCTTGGTTATATGCTCCCTTGATCCTAATAAATAGTCAAGAACTTTCATTATGGCACTTTCCCTTATCCATACCTATAATCATATAGTCTGTTCAGGTACCCAACGACAACCCGAACAGGGTGTGAGACTAAATCCCAATAGGAAACCACTTAATGTCTAATTAAATAAAGTGAATGAATATATAATGATAACAGTGCACAAGAAGTAATAAAATATGCATGGAAGTACTAAAATTAAACATCCTACATATTTCAAGTTGTCATTTGTAGCCAAAATCATTTAATCAATTTTATTTGATAATTAAGTAACTAAATTAATAGTTAGACAAGTTTCATTTTATAATTTAATTCATTTAATTAAACTATCTCATTCAGTTAATAAGTCTTGAGACTGGGTACATAGCCTAGCATCCCCCATACTGATATGCTCAAAGGATGCCTAATCATGCCATCAATATAGAGTAAGACAAAGACCTATTCCAAGATTGTTATTTATATTGAAAAACATATCATATAAATCATCTCATTATTTATTCAATTTAGAACCTGATCCCATCCTTGGAATTCCTCATTTGGAATCCTAGTATCACTCTAGGTATAATATAAACCCAACCCTATAAACCCATACAAGGAGATCCTCATAAGAACCTAGGTATTACTCTTGGTTTGGTATAACATCATAGACACTCGAGTCCATCCTTGGCGGTCCACTGAGGGAGCCCATGTATCACCCATGGAATATATGATCAACTACACTATGAGTCTATCCTTGGAAGTCCATAAGGACTCCAAGTACCACTCAAGCATATAACAATAATCCCCCCATGACTTCTTCCTTGGAAGTCCATATAAGGAGTCCAAGTATCACTCAAGCATAAGAAAGGTAGAATCTAAATGATTCCATCCATGGTGTTTGTATATGAACCCATGTCTCACCCAAGGCATATATGAATTCATTCAATCAATATCATTTAATTATAACAAGGTCATCACTATATCCATTTCAATTTATCCTCACCTCAAAAGGTGTCTCAAGTCATGGATAAGATTAAAAGTCTTAGTCTTTAATTAACTCATGTGGGCATTCCAACATAACAAGAATCTCATGATTAAATAACCAATATATGAAAATTTTTAAGGGACACAAATTTAATTCCCTTTACTTTATCAATTAAAGTTATAATTGATATTAAAATTCATCTTATATATTAATTTACAATCTAAAAAATAAATTCGTAATACAATTCAATTAACATTTTGAAATCCCAAATCAAGGGGTAATGGGAACACCTCAAAGGTATAGAAATTCAATAAACACCCATGGTGGTCCAATTAAATAAAAAATCACCCAAAGGTGCGGTTACAATTCAAGGTTATTAATCATTGACATTGATCAATGGGTCACATTAATTTTATAGGATATACCTATTAATTCAATTCATGGATTAAATTCTATTTCAAGGGAATCATCTAAGAGTTGGGAATGCAACACAAAGACATAAATATAAAAACTTATAATTTGAAGGAAAAGAAAAATACCACCTACTGTAGGTCTGTAGTAGATAACTCATCTAGTATCTGCTTCTGATCCGACTCACATTGGGAGAAAATCGAACAATGGATGAAGAACCAATAAATATGGAAAATTAGCTTGCACATAGATAGCGTAGACGATACCAAACTAAATGAGGAATAACTAAAAAGGAATTGAGTTATGACCAAGATGTATCTAATGAGACAAATGGTTCATGATTCCAATATTATATAGAGATTGAGTGGAAAATCCTAGAATATTATACAAGGATAAGCTCTCAAGAGGGAGGTTCTATCGAATGAATGAAATGGGAGAATTAAATTAAAAATAGATTTATTTAATGTAAATTTGATAAGTTCAAAAAAATCTCTAGGATGCATGGTTTTTCCACATGGTTGGACAAAACATATTCCAATATTGTTCCCTTCGATATAAGAAGTGGAATCCCACATGATTTGTATGCATAGTTTGACTGACAATGCACAAAACATACAAAAATTCACTATCAAAATTGTAGAAATTATTGCATAGGGGTGCACGCAAAATCACATAGTTTATTAAACCATGAATCCTATAGCCTACCACTATCCATAGTCTCATGTTTAGAAGTAACCATATGTCCTACCCCGCACGGTTTCTACCAACCATGTGCCAGGACCTTTTCAACCCAAAAATGGGTTTCATGCTCTGAACCTGACCAAAACACCCCCGAAACCTCCATGAAATCAATAGGAATTTACATTAGTCCATATTAAAACATCTAAATAGAAAATTGAAAAAAGTAAAGGATCCATACATTGATAAAGAACTGGGTTCTTACCACATGAAACCCCACTGTATGCAAGACCCAATTGAATATAGAGGCTATGTCAGGATGTCAAATATTCAACGCTTCTATAGGAACTTACCACTAGTTCCCAGTGATAGAGGATCTAAAATGACTCCATGTTTTAGGGCATGGATAGTAGTACCTTTCTAGGCAGGTGGTTGGAATACAACCGACCTCTTAGGTTGAGGAGGAAGTCAGGGTATAGGGAACCTAACTCGGGATTCATAGATTCTATAGAGTAGGCCTATTTAGGGGATCCAAATTATATATCAGGGCCATGGTATTGGCCAGTTACATGTAGTGCAACCTATGTCAAAGGAGAATAATGCTAGCCACTCTACTATTAGAGGTACTATTCTAGTAGCCTATACTTTAGAGCCTAATTTATTCGACACAGGTGCATCACACTCTTTTAAATTTGTGTAAATTCTAGTGAGTCTGGGCCTCAAGATAGAGTACTTTTGTGGTGTTATGACACTTGATACCCCATTGAGTATTCGATTAGAGAGTTTTAACCAATGTAAGGAATGTCCCTTTGAGATAGGCAGTTATCTATTTATGTGTAATCTTTTTTTCCTCAACATGACAGGTTTTGATGTAATCCTTGGGATGGACTGGTTAATTCTGTATCGAGATCATATTGATTTTTATCTCCAGAAGTTGAATTTTACATCACCAGAGGGTAGTAGATATACTAATTGGGGAGAGTAGGATGTCTACGCAACTCGAGATGAACCTGATCATCTAGCATTGGGAAGAGTGATGAATCAAATCACTAGTCTTTTTTTGTATGTTTAGAGAATATGAACTACCAATTTATCTCCTAAGCTAGATCATTTTAGGGATGTCTTCCCTAATTAATTTTATAGGAAAACTATAGTGAATTATGTATAATTCACTATTAAGATAGTGCTGAAGGTGACACCAATGTCCATTCCTCCTTACAGGATGGAACCTACAGAGCTTATAGAGCTCAAGAAGTAGTTGAAAGACCTGAAAGATAAGGGGTTTATCCAACCTAGTACCTCTCCATAGGGTTCACCTATCCTTTTTTACAATAAGGAAGATAATACCCTTGGGATTTTCATAGATTATTGATGGCTGTACCATCCCACAATTAAGAATCAATATCCACTACCACAAATAGATGACTAATTTTATTATCTATGAGGAGTGAGGGTGTTTTCAATGATTTATTTTAGGTTGGGATACCATCAGGTCTGTGTCATTACTTAAAAAATACCTCATACGAATTTTTGGATTAGGTATGGTCTTTATGAGTAATTGGTAATGCTATTTAGTCTCACTAATGTGCCTACAATTTTCTTTGATATGAAGAATCAGGTTTTACACCCATATATATTATTTTGTGGTAGTATTTGTGGAAGAAATATTGGTATATTATCATACTCAACACAACCATTCCAAACATCTTAATATCGTGCTAAATACTCTAAGAGAGCATCGAATTTATATGAAGCTCACTAAATTAAACTTTTGGATAGAAAAATTCCACTTATTAGGTCACACCACCCCATAGAATTTGAGGGATATTGTTTCTTGGGATAATCCAAAGAATGTGTTTGATATTTTAATTTTATTAGGGATAGCTGGGTATTAAAGACACTTCATCCCAGATTTTTTCACACCTAGAAGCGCATATTACCGGTATAAATAAAAAGGGTGTGAAGTTTTTATGGTCTGAGGAGTGTTAAGAATCCTATTAGGTTTTAAAGTGTTGAATAAATTTAGCATTGATCCTGATTATATTGAAGGCAGGAGGATATTAACAATTTATTATAATGAATCTAAAATCGGTCTAGGGTAGGTTTGATACAGGATGATCGAGTCGTAGAATATGATTCCTACCAGTTGAGACCTCATGAGAGGAATTAACCAACACACGAACTCAAATTAGTAGTTATGGTACATGATATATTCTATTTAAGACATTACTTACTGGGAGAGAAATTTGTGTTGTTCACAGACCAAAAAATAATCAAGTATATTTTTACATAGCATGAATTACATCTTAGGAAGTGAATATGGGATGAATTCCTATAATACTTTAATTTTGTGCCAAACTATATGCCTAGAAATTGCAATGCAACAACATAAGATTTGATTCAGAGGACTTAGACACAGATAGTTCAAGAAGCCAATGGTGAGTGGTAGACTACGACCTTGTTTTTATAGATGCATGTTGAGGATTAGGAGGAGTCTAGGTAGATGGGCATAAAATATTTAGAAATGAATTATACCGTTCTGTAATGCGTAAATATGAGAAATAAATATGATCTTGAGGGCCTAGTATCAAGGGAAAGTGTCTCATATGAGGATTCATCGCATGGTTGGACTGTGGATGAGGATGAGACCTTGCTCATTCATGGGAATGTCTGGTCCCATCAGACATATAAGAGGAACTGATGGAGAAACCTGATTCATATTCTTGGGAAGTACATCCCAGTATTACCATGATTTATAGAGACTTACATCACCAGAATTGGTGGTATGGTATGAAACAATAGATAACTGACTTTATTACTTAGTGTTTCACCTATCAGCAGGTAATGTTAAAAAACAGTGACCAGAAGGACTCTTATAACCATTGTTCATTCATGAGTGGAAATGAGAAAATTTCACTAAGTATTTTGTGAAAGGATTTCTTAGATTTCCTTAAGGAAATGATATAGTTTGTTTCATCATTGATCAGTTGTAGAAGGTCCCCCACTTTATACATGTTCTGGATACCTTCTCAGTAGATGAGTTAAGAAGTCTATACATCAGGGAGATTGTACACCTTCACTGAGCTCCAAGTTCTATCATATCTGATAGGGATACTCATTTCACATCGTGTTTTTATAAGGGGATGTAGAAGGACTTATGTACACAAGTGTTTCTAAGAACAACCTATCATCCTCAGACCAATGGAATAATGGATCACATGATTCATGTTTTAGAAGACATGATACATGCATGAGTCCATGAATTTGGGGGTTCTTGGGAGAAAAACATACCCTTTTTTGAGTTCAATTATAATAATACTTATTTGTCTACCATCTAGATGGATCCTTATGAAGCCCTATATGGTAATTCTTTCTGTTCACCTATGTTATGGTTAAAGGCATGGGAGGTAGCACTACTTAGACCATGTCTCATTTATGATCCCTCAAAGTAGGTTCAAATAATCAAGAAGTTCATATTGACCACTTAGTTTACGAAACAATGATATGAAAACCACCATCAACGACCTCTTGAGTTTGAGGTTGGGGATTAGGTTTTATTATATGTATTTCCTAGTTTGGACTAGTGATGGATCATGATGCAGGGCAAGATAGCTCCTAGATTCATCAGAACCTTTGAGATTTTGGAGAGAATCATACTAGTGGATTACATGATAGCACTTCCTCAGAGATACTAGTCTATGCAAGAAATCATTCATGTGTCACAAATTCCTTTCTATTATATATACCCGATACATGTTTCACACCCTAAGGAGGTTGAGTTATATGTAGATTCACTTCTGAGGAGTACCTAGTGCAAATCATTGACCAGAGCATAAATTATATCATATGCTAGATATTTTCTCCAGTACAGGAGCTATGATAGCACGAATGTGTGTAGGATGAGACCTGGGAGAAAAAGGCTGATGTACGTGCTCTGTGGCCGAAAATTTTCTCAAAAAATTCTTTACTATCCTCAGAAGAGAAACTCTGGGATGGTTAGTTTTAAAGAGGGGAGGTTGTAATGACCTATATTTTTAGAGAGTTATGGATTATTTTAAATTTGGTCAAACTATCGATGAGTTATATTTTTTTGGTTTAGACCCTAGATATCATACCCTTCAGGTAGTCCAATTTTTTCTAGGAAGAAAGTAGTATGGGGATGTAGGCTGGCTACAGGCTAAATACAGAACATGAAATGGGATGGCCAGACCCCTTACATATCATGAGATGGTTTCTTTAAGAGGGGAGAAACCTAAGGTTTACCCAACATGTAAAATTTAAAAACCATGTAAATGACATGGATCTATTTTTTTTAAAGGATGAAGGGACTCTTATTTTTGACAAATCCCTCATTTATCCTCACTCGCATAGTAGGATCCATGTATTATAGCTCCTCTATGTCTCAACCTAGGTTCCTTTGGATATCACTTGTTTGAACTCTGATTGAGCCACCGTCTATCATGTTGGAACCATAGTGGTAATCTCTCCACTACTCTTCCTTCTTATCATCATTTATCTCACCATTCCTTTGTGTTATTTTGGTGTGATCTAATATACCTTATTTTTAGGTTGTTTTTTCTATTTTTTCCATTTTCTTCCATTTTTCTATGATTCAAGGTCTAATACTAGATGTTGAGAGCACTACTAGAATAAGGTAGGTGGTCTAGTAAATAGTCCCTAAAATTATAGATTCTTTTATATCATATGTGTCATGACCCGACCCATACCATGGCTCAAGCTGTAACTACCCCATGTCCGCTTCCATAGGCCAGGGGCTGGCGACTAGCGCCGAATGCAAAAAAAAATCTTGGAGGCCTTTTCATAAGAACCTGTACACACACACTTAACCAACTCAATGCAAAAGTGTAGAGGAAAAGAAAGCAAGGTACCACACTGCTATAAAAATGGAACCAAACAAAAACGCATCGACCTATAATAGTACAAGTACAAGAAAAGTAAAGCTGAAAGAGAAAGGGGAAACATTACACACCCAAATAAAAAGTTCCATAACCCGACAACATGTGAAAAAGCAAAACAACTGGAAGAGTCCCACTCTTGAATCCCAAGCTATGACTACCGCACATGGTCTAAGCACCCTGTATCCCTAAGCTCCTCTGATATCACAATCAACCTGTCCGTTGTCTGCAAGGTCACACCCAATGCGGGAAAAGTCCAATGAGGGGTGAGTATAAGAATACTCATTAGGATGCTTAGAAGGCTCGAGGGAGAAACAAGAGAGGTACTCAAGAGGAGTGCAGTAAGAGATAACAAGGTACAACAAGAGGGAACAGAAAGAGTACAACTCCGCCCAATAATAGATATGACCGATCATAGAAACCCATACGAGAGAGTAAGGGGACCTCCATCTTATATCTCACACCAGGTATATGCCCATACATATAACCAGGGAATCTAGATATACTCATAACTCAGACCCGTAGTTTGGAGAAAATTCACACAACCGCGTACCCATGCTAGGGATCCAGTTTGAAGATTCCATGAAGCACTCATCTAGGAGAACTCACTCCAAGAGTCTGATAGCTCTGATAACATCTGTCCAAGAAGTATTGTTTGTCGCGAAAGGTCATTTGAGATATATATACTCATTCTGGGATGACACACTTCTGAGTGGGGAAAGATCATGACACACAGATGAGGATCACTACCAGGGCCTTGGCGGATACCGCAACTCATCCGGAATCAAAAGATAGGTAGAGGATCGACGCTATATGGAAATAGTCACATTGATGAATGACTCTACCTAGGGTTAATAATGGATAGATGATCTCCCTCTGGGCCTCTCGGAGGGATACCTGACTCTATCTCGGAAATTCCTGCTGAAGGGATTAAAGACCATGATACACAGATGATGATCACTTCCAGGGCCCTGGTGGATACCGCGACTCATCTGGATTCATCCTCTAGGTAGAGGATCAGTGCCCTATGGGAATAGTCACGTCGATACCTAACTCTATAAAGGGACAAGAATGGATATATGATCTTGCTCCGAGCCTCTCGGAGGGATACTTGACTCTATCTTAGAAATTCCTACTGAAGGGATTATACTCGTAAAAAAGGAAACGATACCTGACCTCCAAGGGAATGAGAAAAAGGGGAACTAACCCAAATGAAACATGTGAAAGATATGGTGGAAAATAAGATCAGGCCATATACTAATAAGCACATGATAAGTAGAAGTGTCACATGCCATGTCTTCTGACCCTGGGTACTGCCCATGTACAATAACCCGTGTCGTAAGGATTTTTGTGTAAAATTCAACTACACAGCATGTAGAAAGGATCACTCGTCCTATCAAAGTATCTGTGGTTTGATCTGTGTACGGTGGACATTTTTCCATACACGACCTCAACCCATGTATGCCAACCCATGTAATTGGTACATAGGGTGACCCGTGTTACTGGCCTCTCCTGGCCGTATAGTGGAGTACCGACTCCAAAGATAGGAAAACCATCTTAGAGGAAAATGAACCTGCACTCATGGGATGGGGAGTCCGGTCTTTACCAGAGCAGAAAAGTAAGGAATACTCATGTCGTGAGTCATCAAGGGAGTATCCATCCTAGATCTCACTAAAAGAAATTCCCTGGTTCTACCTCTCAGGTTATTGGTCATACCTCCACTGCTACAAAGTTCCACAAGGGAGCAACCCAGAAGACCTCCATGTCATAAGGGTTCCAACATGATAGACGATGCGTCAATCGAATGCCCAGTCTGTAAGTTATAGGCATTTCAGTGTCGAGGGCCCTGTTGGATTCATGTTCGATCCAACCTGGTTGTACTTCAAATGGCATCGAACAAGCAAACAAGTTACACCATTGCGATTCACACAGAAAAACGCATGAGATGGACTACCCATTTGTCCAAAATGGATATCCAGTAAAAAAGTTTCATTTCACCACCATAGGCACAAACCGGGACTCATGGGGCCCGCACTTTGACCTAGACTTAAAATATCCCAAAAAGGTCTTGAAACATCCGTCTTAACTTTAGGGTCACAACATCACAGACAGTTCGTCATTCCGACACCGTATGAGGGAGATATGCCAGATACAAGATCTGGTATTATTATTATTATTATTGGGTGTTTCATGGAACCAAACCATGAACTAGAATTTAGTATCCAAAATTAGACTTGAATCGACCATATTAATGATAGGATCCAATCACCACTGGCGGAAAACCAATCGGACATCGCACGCAGGAGTTATGGCGGGTCGAGGATTTAATAATAATATTAAATCAATAATTCTCTGAGTGCTTCGAATACCTGATCTGAAAACCCAAAAAAGACATCCAATATTGGACTCGTAACTTTTGTCTCGAAGTCAAGGTTACACTGCCGCTGACGGTTCGTGAAACCGAGGTTGCACGGATAAGTTACAAATGAATTATGTTTTTGACAACCATAAATAATAATAATAATATTATATTATTATTATTTCATTTCATTGAAAATTTCTCTCTCCAAACTCATTTGAGATTCATACACAAGGAGGGGTATCCTATTTTAGTGTGTGGGGGTCTAAATAGCACCGCTCTCTCTCTCTCTCTCTCTCTCTCTCTCTCTCTCTTTTTCTATTCATTTTTCTTTTAATTGTACTTTCTATCCATTCCTTCATCTATCCAATCTAATTTTCTTCTTCCACGATTTTACACCCCTGTACACGAACTGGGAACCTGCTGCGCCTCCACCTCACACAAGGCCTGCCTCCACTATGTGTACTACTCACGTCGCCGCTTGATCTTCCTCGTCGTCAGCCTAAGCCACCTGGCCCCGCTTGCTGCGCGCGCACCGCCTGGACCTGCTGCGCCGGACCGCCCTGCTCTGCCCGGCTCCGCCACGTCGCTCCTTCCATTGGCTATCTCATCTTCATTCTAACCTCAAAAATTATGATGATTGAAAATCTGCAATATATCTCCGCATCTGTATGCCGCACTCAATGAAACATTTATTTTTTAGCACGATTAATTATTTTACGATGAAGAACATGCCAAGAACACGCAGAGAATGAAATAGAAAAAGGCATGGTATATCAGCAGATCGATGGTTGTGTTTGTTTGGCCATCGTCATTGAAAACCAAGAATGTGAAGAATTGGAAAATATATATTTATCACACTTCAAGATTTTAAATTTCAAGATAAACGAGAAGAAGAATTGATTCAACCCATTATTTTTTTATCCACGAATTAATTCATTTAATTCATGTTCTTCATGAAAATTCATCTGGGAAAGGAATTCACAAAGATAAATCCAACCTCAGGTTTGGATTGATCATTGTTTAAGATCACATTCATCAAGATCTGTTCAGTGTTGATGAAGATCTCACTTGCACAACGATGAGAAGAAGATGTTTCATTTGTCGTGCTTCGATCTGTCTGGATCCATGGTTTCATAATCGTTCATCAATGGAGAGGAGAGGAGAGGAGAGGAGGAGTCATTGGAAAAAAGGGTTATGAGGCAAAGATCTCATAACCATGAATTTATAACCTCTCATCATGTTAATAGAAATTAATCAAATAATTAAATAAACAAGTATTTAATTATTTAATTATTCTCCCACGATGGTGCATAAGCTGAACACCTGACGTCGACAAAGGTTATACCTTTATTAAGGTAAGACCTACGTTCTGAATTCATCGTTGGTCTCAAAATTTTCATTTGAGTCCCTATTCAAGAGATATTCGGGTTTGGGATTTTAAATGAATAAATTAATAATTTAATTTATCCATTTAATACACCGCTAATGAGCGAGGGGTCTGAAAATCCTGCACTGACTTATTTTTGTTGCACCTAGAGGACACACTGCATTCCAGACCCAACTGTGGTCTCAGATTTCTGATCCGATCAAATTTTTAAGATATATCTTATTTTCTTTAGTTAACCGCGCGTGCGTAATATAAAAACCCTTAATATTTTTATAAAATTTAATTTTGGGCACCCTAGGCCTCGAAATTGCACGCCGTCTCAGCGCCCAACTCTAGAAATGTTTTTAGAAATATTTCGAAGTCTTATTAGGCCAAAAATCAGGTCTCTTTAATATGCCTTTGTGCCACACACTGAAAATTCCTATGCGTTTCCTTAAAATGTATTTTCCTTTTTAGATTAATTGAACCATGTAATAATAAACCTTTAAATCCTTATTAAATTATTTAAAAGACGTCTACCTTGTTGGTCTCTACCCATTTGGGTGTGTTGAATTAATTTTCCTCCACAATATGAATGTTTAAATGTCCAAACCACCTTTTAATTAGTTTGTCTTGGAATTTAATTATTTTTACATTGATTTATAAATTTAATGATTTAATTTAATTAATTAGAGGTGAGTGGAAAGTCCACATCATGTGTTAAAAATAGATAATGAACTATATAACTTGTGGAACCCATGGTTAGATTGGGTTAAATGAATATTAATTCTTAAGTGCTAATGACTTATGATTATTAAGATTATACCATGGATATTGGTAATTGTAAAATAGTTAAAATACTTGTTGAGCATGGAATTTAATGATCTGTTACGTTGGGTGTTGGTCACGACGTATCACATTGTTTAGTTAGACAATGGGCATGGTATTCCATGTTCCATTGCATCAGGTGTTGGGCATGATGAATCACCCCAAAATCTCAAGTGATGATCACAATGTCTCACATTCTTATTATATTCTGAGCTAGTAACCTTTATTGAGCTTATAAATAATTATACTATGCATGGATGCCTGAGTTATTCCTCGGGTATAGCTAGCACCTAGTATCTATGTATATTCCTATATATTTACTCACATACATATTATATATATATATATAAATATTATGTATATATTCTTATAAATGTATGTACATGGTAAATTGAGATCAGACTTATCTCGTCCTATGCCAATGTAAGTAGAGTCTTCCAAGTGTGCTATATGTGCCCGAGTTGACTAGTTTTTCATTTTCAACATTGTTTATTATTTTTTATACATGCACACTACTTTTATATATACACTAACTGTATTATTCTAGACACAATTGGTGGTGGATTACTAAGTTTATATCACACCCTGCCTAGGACACCTATGGTACCCAAGATAACTTCATGATTATAGGTATGGACAAAGTAAAATTTCATGTAATAGATACTTGATTTGTTTTTCTTATATCATGGATCATGATAGAAGAGGACCAAGTGTATGCTCGCAATTCTAGTGGATATTTCTTTTGGTCCTTTTCCATTTTGTATGGAATTTTTTATATGCCACTTCTCTGTATTCCTATATTCCCCATTTTTTACATTAGTATGAAATTTCTTCATTTTTTATATGACTCATCCTATGAATTGATTATTATTACAATTTCTTGGATGTTTATACTCCTGATATTGATTATTATCCTTGTTTCTGCTATGTTTTTAGTTATCTTTTATGCTTATGTTATTTATTATCTCTTTTATTTTCATTTTTATACTCTGATATGAGGGTATAGTCTCTCCACCATACAATATTGGACCCTCTCTTCTAGTCAGTAGCCTCTTTTGTATAAAAAGGAATGCTTGAAGCCATGTGACCCACTAGCTCAATGCACTATTTTAGTGGTTCCTGGGTTGAGAAGTTACATTAAGCTCTCTTTTATGAAGAAGATTAGGTAATTATTTGAGGAGCATATTCTATCATAATGGGTATTTCATCAAGGATTATCCTTTCCTTACTCTCAATCATTTGAGCTAGATACACTTTCTCACAAGGTGATAATATCCATGCTTAAGATGACGATACCAAATAATATTCATCATCCTCCTTTCACTTGTAAATAATTAGAGGGATATTTGTGATAGGAATAGTGATTTTCTTCTCTCAGCAGTTTATGTTGACTATATATGAGGAAAGATAATCCATGTTTAGAATAATATCTAATTCTACTAAAGTTGTCATAAAAAGGTTTATTGGGAAATGAATCCCACAAACTTTGATAGGGGAGGAGTTATATACTTAAGATGAAATAATTACCCCATTTTCCATTTTAACTGATAGATTTACTTTCATGTTTTTAGTGGTGTTTGAATATTTCTAATAAACTTTCATGATATAAAGTAACACATAGAACCAGGAATCATAAATACGCCTTTCACTATTTGATTATGGTTTTAGTCATCCACTTCATCCAAAAAATAATTAAGGATGAGTAATTTTAAACTATTAAATGCATAAAAAAATATAAACTTTTAAGGGATAAATCATAATTGAAATATATTCCTTGACCTATAAATTTATAGGTTTCAATCTATTTTTTCCATGATCTATTTCTTAATATAAAATAATATGGGCATTTTATTCCCTTCATAATGGTTCATAAAGGGATTATGAATTTTCAAAAACTATAGACACTGATAGTTTAAAACTATGTGTATAGAAAGGCCCATTATCATTCACCAGGTGATGATCAAGTCAAATTTAATGCACCCTTTTTGAGGTTATTACCCCTTGGTACAACTATGTCAAAGATGCTTCCACTTGTAGTATCCAAATAGGTATGAATTTTATTGGAAACCACTTACTATATACTTTTTCAAAATTTAGATATGTTTTAATATGTTTAGTCTTATCCCTAAGGATTTTGTTATAGTTTTCTATTCATAATTCCAAAAATATCCAATCTCTATTTTGATAACAACTATGACAACCCATATCTTTAATACACCGTAATTAATGATTTATTACAAAAAGGTGCACATTATACAATAATAGAAGATCATGAAGCGTAGTGTATTTGAGAAATTAGGTACATAGAATAAAAATCACAATATAAATACAAAAAAATTATTGAAAACATCCTTAATAAGATCCTGAAATTCCATCATTCTTCTAAAATTCCACAGGATAAACTTGGGGATTAAATAAGAAATGGGTGAGATATAAAGTCTAGTAAGGGAATAAAAAATAATATAATAAGGTAAATAAGTATATGTGATCAAAAATGTATATCATGGTAAGACAATATGGGTGATAATCATAACTTTAATAACTAGGCATGATGTAACATGATAGAAAAAAAGAAGTATAGGAATGTGACAACAACATAAAACATAACATCATAAAAATTAGTCAATTATAACCACTAAGAAAACATAAAATAGTGTTCTTAAGATAAAATCCCATACAACATACATGGAATCTCATGATATAAAAACATTACACAATACATTTTAGGGATATATAATTATGAACCAACCCATCACTTTCATATCATGTACATGTGTAAGTGTGAAACATAAATCATAAAACATAAGGATGCATTTCATAAATTTTAACCCCATTATTTAGGTTTGTGAGTAACATAAATGGAAATATCTAATTAATGAATGAAATTTAAAACTAGGTGAATATGTTTGATTGGTAATGGTAATGGGTATTCTCTACAAAAATGTTTGGAAAGGAAAATAACATGACACTTTCAGCAGCATAACAAGGATATATAAATATTCATGGAAACATTAAATGAGAGTGAAATGGGTCTATAATTAAATTTAAAAAATAAGTATATTAATAGGGATGTGTTAAAACATATCCCAACAAGAACAATTAAAGAAAATGCATAATTTAAAGAAGGTGCTTGAATAAATAGGTGGAGTGGATCCCTTACCTTGAGAGGATGATTCTAAAAGATTTAGAGGTGATTATTAAGAATTTGGGGAAACATTGTGTGGATTATAGAGAAGGAAACAAAGAATAATTTTTCTATCTAAGGGTTTTGAGTGAATTGGAATGATATTTTGGGTGGGTTTATATAGAAAAACAGAGGACAATTATTTATTAATTTTCAAGCTTAGGTTTTGGACTATATGTGAAAAAGTAATCAAAAACCACAAAAATTACCATGGTTTTTAATAGGTTTTATATAAAATAGGCATGTTTTTAATTATTTTATAAGGATAAGAAACAAAATAATTAAAAATATTCCCTTGGTGATGAGAAATTCAGTCTTGTTTAAAAATAATTTATTTTAAAACCTTGAAATACAATATAGGTTTTAGAGGATTAATTAAGGTTTTATAAAATTAATAAAATAAACTAAAAACATATTATTTTAAAATTAAAACATAATTTTCTTTTCATGTATACTATTTATATTTTTTTATTACTTCACTTTGGTGCTTTTATGATGTCATAATATACATCGTATATTTATATCGTATATAATTTTGACAAAAAAAATCATGTCTCTAAAAATTCTAAAAAAATAAAAATTTGATAATTATGATGTTATGATTTTAAAAATAATATTTATTTTATCCCAATAATTCACTAAATATGATAATTTACACTTCTAAAAAATTAAACATTTTTTTAAAAAAATTGTTTTTTTTTGAAAATATTAGTTTTTTGACGCTTATAACAATTACATTTTACTTCATAAAATTATATTATAATTTATATTTAATTAATATTATTTAACACTAATACTTTATTAAAATATATTTTATTTCAAAATTTCTTAAATTCATAAAAAATAGTGTCGTTATTGAAACTATATATTTCCCAAAAATACAATTTGTGTTTCATCATATGAAAATATTATTTTTATTAAACTTCTTATTTATTCATTTTAAATGTATTATTAAAAATGGATAAGTAAAATCATTATTTTATTAAAATAAAAATATAAAAATTCATATTATTAGGGTCTAGATACATAACCGTTTATTGCACCAATAGATGACCTAAGGCTAAGGTGTGTGTAGGTGAGATTTTCAGGGGGTGGTTCGACAAACATGGTTTTGGATGTGATCTTTATGAGTTTTAAATTCTCATATAAATGGTTTCTCTCATGATTCATTTTTTGAATATTATATTAGGATTGGTCTTGTTCAAATCCCAATGATTCTATATCCCTTGAAAACTCTAATAAATGGGATTTATAGGGTATTATCCTATTAGTTGAGTCCATCACTTCCTTTGTCTATGAAAAATACACTTTATTATAACCCTTAATATACTAATATTAATGGTCACTTTATAATGATTTTCAATGGTTATGATGCTTAATGGTATTTAAAATTTTACTAACCATATAACAGTCGAAAATAACCAAAATAGTGCATGTGTTTTCTATAATTACATTAGTTAATAATGAATTTATTCATTTCCAAAGGTTATTTCATTTATAAATGTTTAGGTAATTGTATAAAATATTATTTTCAATATCGAGTTCTAAATTAGAAAGTGTATATGATTTTTTATAACCCATTTCTAAGTTATAAATTCACTCACTTAAATTTTTTAAGAAAAATAAAATAAAGAGTTTAATTTAATAAAAGCTTGAAAGCTGAAAAAATTTAGAGTTGTTTTGTAAAAAGTGGTACCATTGATTAAATTTAAGACATGGAGTTTCACTAGTAATAAATAGTTCCAAAGGTTCAATAAAAAATTTATTGAGAGAGCCTAAAGGTTTGATGGTGGTAAAATTAGCCCAAAGTTCAAGAGCTAAGTATTATTTAGAAGTGGTTGTCAAGAGACCAATTATTTTGAAGAAATATATTCAATTAGATAAAAAATACCATAGTTTTGGATATCAAAAAGTGATATCAAATGGTATATGAATATGTTGTATTCTAAAGGGATATTTATATCTCTTTAAATATATTTTCTAGAGGCTATATTGGCTCAGTTTTTCTTAAAAGAGTTTTGTGGGGAACACAAGGAATATCAAGATCAAGATTTTAATCGATAATGGGGGAGTATAGATGAAAAAGGATGAAGGAGAAAATGAAAAACGAAATTTGGGAGTATGAAGAAACCCCTATGCATTTAAGAGACAAAGGTGGGGTTGGGGGATTAAAGCAATGGTGCTGGAGAAATGAAATTTGAATGTTATTATCAAAGGGGAAAGAAAATGAACTATAAATTCATATATATCCTTGAACTATTTTGAGTGACATGATAGAGATATATCTATGGTTTAATTGGAAATAAAATATAAATGGGGATAATGCTTCAACTAGAGGTTGTGAGTTGGATTTGTTGTCAATAAATGATGGAGATGAAAGGCTATGAAAGAAAAGAAGAAATAGTTACAAGGATAAAGTATAGGATATGGGAACCACATCCAGGTTACTTTCAATGTATAAGAATTAAATTAATGGAATTGGATGTTCGGGGATGATAATTTCATATCTGGTGAGGAATTATTGGAACCACTATAATGATTATATTTTAAGAATCCTTTAATAATAGAGATGATGGATGATGGATCTATACTTTTGGAAGGTAATATGTGTCTGACATTGTTTATTATAGTATATCAAGGTATTAGTGGAAGTATGAACATGTATGGAATAGATTGGAAAATTATGGAAGTCATTTTGTGAAGAAATAAAATATTTCCACAATAGAAGTGACCATACCACAATTCAGTCTCGGATGTGATTAAAATAAAGGCTATATAATATATATTTAGGAGAAGCTCTAGAGAACACACTAAAAGAGTATTCACCATGTCGTGATGGTAGTTACAGAAGAATAAAATGGAGGAGTTTATTGGATGGATTTACCAAGGTAATCTAAACCATTTTGAAGATGATTCATGTTAGATTCATAAACAAAATACCAAGAAGCTATGTGAGAATAAATAGATATCATTTAAGATAAATATGAAATTTAAAGGTGTGTTGTTCTTTGAAGTGAATACCAAGCCCCAAATGATTTCTATGTAAGAATAGTATAAAAATATTGAATGTTGTGTGAGATTAACTAGTGAGTACTAAGGGAGATATGAAAGATTAAATAAAAGAAAATTTAAAAATGTTATTCCATGAAATAATTGACCATATTTCAATGTATGATATAAAATATTTCAATGTGTGGTTAAGTATATATTATATTGAGAAGCCATTTATCATTATAAACCTAAAATAAATAAGTGCGGGTTTGAAATGTGATTAATTTGAGGAATCAAACCATAATATATAAATCACACTAGACTTGGTAGAGAGATGAGGAGGTCCATTCCATGACATAGAAGTTGCATTATGGAGGACACAAATTTGGAAGAATGATATAAATATGGTTGGTTGAGAAAGCGGGTCCTTTCCTCATGAAATCATTTTGTCACACCATAATGTGTTAAAGGTTAAATGATATTTAATTATATATGGAGGATCATTCCCTGATCATTAAAGTAATTTAGAAAAATATTATAATATTTTTTTTGGATATGGTTTTTTAATAAGCACAATGTTATAGTGGAAGTGATCACATAAAAAAATGGATGGATTTGAAGTCAGTCACATAATAATTATGAGTATCTTGTCCTAATAAGATTATGTTATACATAATGAAAAAGTAAGCTTGAATAACACACAACACTGAATTGTCTTGCATTACACGCAAGAGAAACCTTCCTCGATAGCTTGCGTGGTACGGAATACCGAGTTTCACTAAACAATGATATATTATTAAAATATTATAAAACTAGCTGTTTTGAATATTATTAACCACATTTTGAATTTTATATAACATTAACATTCATATTAGAGATGATATGATAACAAAATTAAATTTTTGGATAAAAGAAATATTTTTCCGAAAAATGCAGTTTTACCACCTTTTGATGCCACACCCATTTTAAATCTAGTTTTGGACAATTTTATAAGTTATATTTGACAAGAAAAAATTATTCTTCAGAAGTGGGACATAAAAATTTACTTTGGATAAATTTTTGATATTTTTCTGATAACTTTCATATTTTGACGAATAATGAAAATATGCTAAATTTTAATTGAAAACAATTTTTTTTTCATCAAAATAATTTATATAGTTAAAATATATTATTTAATAGTTTTAATGTATAAATAGAATATATTTTCTATATTTTAAGTCAATTTAATTCATTTTAATTAATTTTACATTGAATTCATATTTAAAAACATTTCAATCTTTTGCAATGTTTTAAACAAAAACCCATTTTTTCGATAGTGGGATTAATTTTAAATTAATTTCTGAAAATTCTGTATTTTGAATTTGGGAAAATGGATTCCATATTTGGAATCATATGGTTCAAATTTTTTAAATAGATACTTTTTATTTTTAGACATTATGAATAGTAACTCCAGTAATTATTTTATTTACCTTTGTTAAAGGGTAAATTAGGTAAATTAGGGTAAAAAATAATATCATAATATTATTAAACTACCCTAAAACATGTAATAATCCTATTGAATAAGATATTTCTGACCATGGCCACAATTGAGTCGATTTTGGGACCCCATTGGTTCACTTAGATGTGAAAATGACATTTTATAAGAATTAATTTAAAAGATAATTATAACCTAAACATATAACTTTTACTAAATTGATTTTAATATTGGGTTATATAACTGATCTATATGACTATAGATAGTAATTATAAAATTAAAAATATTTCCTACATCATGGTATTTTATTTATAAATTTTAAACAATAGATAAATATATTTATTTTTGACACAATTAGAATGTAGTGATTACCTCATTAATGAAAGATTCAGATTAATGAATTTATAAATACTAAAATAAATTTAATTTGAAAGTTTTGATTCCATCCACGAATTTTATGGATTACATTGACATATTTGGGTTAATTTAATGCCTTTTTTTAATGAATAAGGTTGTTATGAGTTTTTTAAAAGTCAAGTATAAATAGTGTCCAAAATTGACACAATTCATAACATAAAACATAAAATAGTTTATTAAATGATATTAAATTCATAAAAATATAAGATTCAGAAAAATGGTTAATATAAGTCCAAATATGTCATAAATAACTTTTTTGGGGTCTTTTTACATGATATGGTAGTTACATTAACCCTCAATGTATAAATAACATGATATCGCGATAAGATTAAAAAGGGAAAAATAAGGGTAAAACCAAAAAGATAAGGATAAAAAATATATTCAAAACTTGTAAAAAAAATTATTGTATGATGGGGATTCTAACCCAAATCATCTTATATTATAATTTAATAAGTTTAGGATTATTTCAAATCATAATTGAATTTATAATAAATTAATATTTTAGGACTTTTCTAAAGTGCCCCTCTCCTATCTTATAAAAGGGAACTTCATCCCTCTCCTATTCACAAAATTTTGAGCCCTAAAGCTTAGAAAAAACCTGCCCATTTATCCTATAAAATTCTCTAGTTACATTCTGGAGGTTCTGGTCTTCTCAGAAGATCAATTCTAATACCTTTAGAGGAATTTTAAAGGTGGCACGTTGAGGAAGAGGTAATCTCTTCTACCGATTATTTAAAATTTATTTCTTCTTATACTTTATCTTATTTAGTTGTTTCATTATAAATTAATAACATCAGTATCAATCATATAATTATATTTTATTATAAATATGAAACAACCCTATTACACCTTCTATCCATCCTACGAAAAATAAAATCACCGCACGTGTGTACATACGACTTACCGTCTCCATGCCGTGGTGTAACATGTTTTTCACCACCACATTACTTGGATGAGTATAATGGTAGAAATAATAATTTATATGATTATTATAACATTATACTAAATCTGATATTCCATTCATTAATTATGGGAATCATATCATCGCTCGTGCGTACGTACAACTTACCGTCTCTACGGCGCGATGAGATTCCTTCCCCATGTTAACCATTCAAGAAGAATTATAAAGTATATATAATAAATAATCATGAAATATATGAAATAATAATTCTATTGGATTTATGTATATATATATATGTATATTTACTTACTTCTATTGAATTCAATAAGGTAATGAAAACAACGTTCATTCATACGTACTAGGGGTGTCCAGACCCGGCCCGACCCGACGGGTTCGACCCGACCCAACCGGGTTGGGTCGGGTTGCAAAAAAATAACCCCGGGTCGGGTTCACATCGAGTCAATTTCTCATGGGTTGGGTTGGGTCTCAGGTTGGGGTCATTTAGACCCAACCCGACCTGTGACCCGATCTGCCCAGCAAAAAAAAAAATTCCCCAGCTTTTCATTTGTCTCGGCCGTGCGGCTCACCCCCCGACATTTCCTCTCCTCTCCCTCGAGCTCTCGCCCTCCTCCTCTCCCCCCCGAAGAAACCCTACCCCATCTTACCCCCTTATTCCTCTTCCCTCGTGATCGACAACGATGACACTGACAGTCCTCCCTCCCTCCCTCCCGACCTTCCCTCACAGCGAAGACAGAAACCCCTACTCCCTTCCTTCCCTCACGAGCTGACGAAACCTTACCCTCCCTCTCCTCCTTCCTCCTCCTTCCTGGAGGTTCCCCAACCCTTGGCTTGCGGTGCGGTGCCTCATCCTCCTGACTGTCGGTAAGTAATTTTTTTTACTCTAAACCCCTTATTAGTGTCAGGGCTTTGAATTTAATTTGGTTATTGATTTTTTAGTATTAAATACTCCATTAGCCATTAAAAATCGGGGTGTTCTTGTTCCCCTCCCACTGAAATCTCTGGTGTATTAAAATGAATTTGTTGTTAGTCCAATAAGTGCTAACTTTGATGTGCTGTATGTAGCAAAAAAGAAAATTACTTCTAAAGAAACCAACATGTCTCGAGTGGATAGTATTTAATAATTATTTGATTGCAATTACGAGTAAATGTAAATTCCAAATAGTTTAATACATTACATATGAGTTCACTTTCTATATTTTATTAAATTGTTATTTGATTGAAATTGGATATATTGTTCCTGGATAGTGGATGGTGTGGATGGGGCTTATTTTATCATAGTGAGTGACCCCCATCATGTAAAAACCCTTATTCTTACAACTATTGTTGTCATGAAATTAAATTATTTAAATTTTTTCTTATTGAAATGACTAAATTCATTGGTGGAATTCTCATGCAAGGCAGGCAGGGTACTTTTGATCTCATAATAGAGTAAGAATGTTATTCACAACTTCAAAATGGTGATATTCTTATAGTGAATTGCCGTATTTAGTTGAATTGGTTTCTAAGCTATCTTGTTTTTTTTAAATTCTACTCATTTTATTTGTATAATAAATAAGGATATACTCTCCAAAATAAATTCTCGAGTAAAGGGAAGCTAGATTAAAAGTTTAACATGCGTTGCTTAAAATACCAAAACATCAAAATGACTTAGAGGCTGTTTGGTTGCTTAAACATGTGTTTCTTGCTTAAAAGTTTGTTTTCTATCCTCATGATTAAATAAGATATACAGGGATTGGTTTCTTGCTTGAATTTGTTTGATTGCTTGCATTTGCTTTCTTGCATTTGTTTTCTTTGCTTGCTTGCTTTTCTTGCTTGCATTTGTGCCCAATAATTGTTATATGTATTTTATAAATAAAGATTTCAATGGTTGATGGGCAGGCAGTGTAGAGGAATTTTTATTAGTCATATAATTCTATTTACCATTTCTTCCACTATTATTGGATGTAGCTAGAAATTAATTCATAAGGAAGGTTGTACAACAACAAGTGGTTCTTCTAATCCCCCAGTTGTCGCAGCAGGAACTCAGAGTCAGATGGGGTCTGCACCAACTACACATTCAGTTACAGAAATAAGAGGGGGAAGTTGTAGCAAACCATTTGATGAAACTGAGGGTAATAAATCTCCTAAAAAGGTAACAATTCCTAAATATGCTGCTAGTTTTAGAGTTTCGTAATCTTGGGAGCATTTTCATAAGAAAAATGGAAGGGCTGTTTTTAATTACTGTGGTAAAGATTACGCTTGCACGTCTGGTCAACATAGAACTAGTAATTTGAATAGGCATTTGACCAGGTGAAATAAAAATCCTCACAAAAATCTCGATAAAAGTCAAACCACTCTTGGTCTTAGAAGGAAGTGTGAAGATGAGGATGATGGAACGATTAAAATTTCAGTAGCTCATTTTAATCAAGAAGAGTGTAGAATTTCTCTTGCTAAAATGATAATCATTGATGAGTTATCATTTAAATTTGTTGAGAATCAAGGCTTTAGTGAATTTATTGAAGTTGTTCAACCTCAGTTTCAAGTTCCGTCCAGACAATTAGTTGCTAGAGATTTCTTGCAGTTATATTTGAATGAGAAAGATAAATTGAAGTCCATGTTTGATATATTCTCTCATATGGTATGTCTTACCACTGACACATGGACTTCAATTCAGAATCTGAATTATATGTGTGTGACTACACATTTTATTGATGATAATTGGATCTTGAATAAAAAAATAATCAGGTTTTGTCTTATTTTAGATCACAAAGGGGAAAAAATTGGTCGGGTATTAGAACAAACATTGAAACAATGGGGAATTGAGAGGATTAACACTGTTACTGTGGATAATGCTAGTTCTAATAATACAACGATCAGTTATTTGGTGACGAGAGTTAATGATTGGAACGAGTCTATTCTTAAAGGAGAGTAGATGCATATGAGATGCTGTGCACATATTTTAAACCTTGTTGTTAGTGATGGGCTGAAGGAAATATCAACATCAATTGCTATAATAAGAGTTTCTTGTAAATTTGTGAGAAGTTCACCTTCGATATTGGCTCTTTTCAAGAGCATTGCTGAGGAGTTAAAAATTCCTAGTAAACAGGCTATAATTCTTAATGTGCCTACTAGGTGGAATTCTTGTTATTTTATGTTGGATGTTGCAGAAAAGTATGAGAAAGTATTGATCCGTCTTGATGAGGATTCATGTTTTAGGAGTGCTCTTGTCTGTGAAGGTGGGGCTCCAAAAACATATGATTGGGAGCATGCTCGTGTATTTGTCAAGTTTTTAAGGATATTTTATGATAGCACTATTGAATTTTCTAGTTCTATGCATGTGACATGCCATACTTTCTTTCACACTCTTTGTGACATATATAGAAAAATTAAGAAATGGATGAAGAGTAATGATATGACTGTGAGTGCAATGGCTATTGCAATGAAGGTGAAGTTGGAAAAATATTGGGGTATTGGTTCAAATTTTAATTCTCTCTTACTTGTGGTAGTTTTTCTTGATCCCCGATATAAATTAGAATATGTTCGGGATAGTTTTGAAATAATATTTGATGATGGAGACAAGAATGAGCTGATCAGTAAATTAACAGAGGTTATGAATGATCTCTTTGAGGTTTACAAATGCAAATATCCCATCCCTGTTATTGATCAATGCGAGTCAAGTTCTCATCAAGATGCACATATTCATGATGCCATTAGCGGTAGTGAGGATGATGAAAAATGGAAAGATGCTTATAGATCAAAGAAAAGAAAAAGACAATTGACACAACAGAGAAATGAATCAGAAAGATATTTAGAGATTGATGATTGTGAGGATGATTTCGATGGATTTTATATTTTAAGCTGGTGGAAAGGAAAGTCAAGTAAGTATAATGTTATCTCATGCATTTCTATAGATATTCTAGTAATTCCTTTAACTTCAGTATCTTCAGAGTCTGCATTTATTATAGGAGGACGAGTCCTTGATCCTTTTCAGAGTTGTTTGAATCCCAATACCGTTGAGGCGTTAATTTGCTCCCAAAATTGGTTTAGAAAGTCTAAACCAATTGACATTCGAAATCAACTCGAAGAATTTGAATTGATTGAATCAGGTATCCTTAAAAATATTATGTTTTTTATTGGTTCAAATTTATCAATTATAAATCTCTGTTTGAAAAATAAAAATGCTGACTTGTTATTTCTTTTGTTGTTATTTTCAGATATGCCACCATCATCATCCACAACTCATGATCAAATTTTCACTATCTAAAATTATGACTTGTTATTTCTCCTCTCTCCACACGGTGGTGGGACTCCATTTATACAGGTATGTATTGTTCTAATTATAGAAAGAACTTCTATCAGATATTGAAACCAAAATTGATATATGAGCGTCTGGTTCCAATCTTATTTTTTTCTTTAAAATGAAAATATCTTTAAAGTTCTCTACTTGATAGTAGCCAATGATAAATGTGTAAGTTCATGTACTTGATTATTCAATTGAAAGATGGTTCTCTTGATTTGAGGTAAATAAAGTGAATCTTTGTTTTTTTATATTTCTTATTAGTTTTCAATAGTACTTTCAAATGTAACCTTAGTATTTTTTATGTTAAGAAAGCTGCACTCTAGTTAATGGCTAACATATATATCAGATCCATTTGACAACACTTACAAAAAACTGATTATAACATTGATCATTTATGATAAGTTCTATTAAAAAGAGCCATCATATTTGGATAACAAGTATTTTTTAAGAAACAAAACAAACGCCAATTATTATTTTTAACTGATTGTCCATTAACCTATCAGAATACTCTTTAATTGATTCTGCTTCCTTTACCTTCTGCAACTCAAATTCTTGATTCAAGTTTTGAACACACATTTATTTGATTCTTTAATCTCCTTTATACCCTAACTTGAGATAATCCCTTATCTCATATATGTTTACTTCAGAGTCACAATCTGAATGAATATAGTAGATGAGACTGCAGCGAACAAGCAGGCCTTTGCCTTGAATTTCTTTGCCTTCTTCTCCTGTTATTTGATCTGTGCCATGGTAGGATTGTTCGGGAGAGCAGGAATTTCATGATCCTCTTCCACTGATTCCCAGATATCCAAAGCTTCCATGCATACCTCCATATGAACTGCCCAAATCTGGTAGTTTCCTCCATCAAACACTAGTAGAGAAATTGAAGAAAAACAAGAACTTGCTTCGACGTCCATGACACAGCACCCACACACCCACTCCCAAATCCCTTAAGAAGGGGGATCTGGTACCAGTTGTTGTTGGTTAACAATGGAAAAAAATATTCAGGCAAAGAAGGGGTATTGCATTGATTGAATGATCAAAGCATTACAATATTTAAAGCTTGAAAAATAACTACCCACTAACACAGCTTAAAAAAAACTGCTCCATGATTACAAAACAAATAACTAATCACTAAAAAATAGGGAGTGACTTTGCTAGACATGTTCCAGTCCTGAAGCATTTTCCGAACAACACTCTATCCTACACTATAGTGTCTAGTCAAATAACAAAATGATCAAAGATGCATCCTCTAATACGCTCCTTTGTTTTGAATTAGCTTTGTTGATGTGAATTGATATATTTTTCTATGGGTTTTTAAGGGAACTTGGTTGCTTATATTCACCTTCACTCTCTTTTATAGGCTAATTATTATTGCAATGAAATTGCTTTTTGAAGTGCAGTGGACATGTGAGCATGGATATGAAAGGTTCTTTTGGCTTAGGGAGAGACCTGTACTATTATATGGAAAACCAGTTTACTATTGGAGCACTTACATCTCAGAAGTCCTCAGAGCATGATGGGATTGCTCAAAATGCTGTTACTCTTCCTTCGAGTCAGGGTTTTTCAGCTGCAATTTATGTGTTTTCATTTTTAAAAATAAGTTTAAGAAATGTTTTTGGTTTGGAGTTTGTAGGAGGTTTAGTTTTTTTAGATGAAAACTTGCACATCTGATAATACATCATTAAAATATCCCAATATTTAGTTATTAATTAATATGTTTCCCCTGGAGTTTTATATGCTGTTTGTGAAATCCTTGAATTTTCATCTTGTATGAAATGGTGTTTTGTCATACCTTAAATATGTTTTTTTTGGATCTTAGAGGAGTTTAGGTGCCCTAACTAAGAAATTAATGGGTTGTAGTGAGTTCAGGGGTCCAGGTGTGGGTTGTAGTGAGTGCAGGGGTTTAGCCTCCAGGTGCAGTGCAGTGCAGGGGTGCAGTGCAGGGGTCCAGGTGCAGTGCAAGGGTGCAGTGCAGGGAGGGGCTGGGTCTGGGTCTGGTGGGGCTGGACACTGGACATGGGAGGGGATGGACAGGGGAGGGGATGGGTCTGGGAGAGGGAGGGGCTGGGTCTGGGGGGGCTGGGCAGGGGAGGGGCTCGGTAGGGGTCTAGGGGGGGAGGGGCTGGAGGATAGGGGAGGGGCTGGGTCTGGGGGAGGGAGGGGAATAGATGGGTCTGGGAGGGCTAGACAGGGGAGGGGCTGGACAAGGGTCTAGGGGGGAGGGGCTGGGTCTGGGGGGGCTGGACAGGGGGGTCTGGGGGGGGGGGGTCTGGGGGTGCAATTGTGTTCGAGTGACTTTCATCATTGTGCATCTGGTGACCATGTGTGAGAGCTAGAACAAGAAGTTCCCTATAAAGAATAAGTCAGGGGAGATAGAGCAATCACCTTTGTGCATCAGGTGATAATGTGTTTTCAAAAAGAGCAATCATATTATATTTTTAAATCAACTTGGAATTTTTTTCAGCACTTATTGAAAATTGTTTATGGAACTTATTACTTGTAATAAATAGTTACACGATTCTTCAGGTGTCGGTGCCTGCGGTCATTGGATGACTATGGGGGAGAAATATGAATTCTTTTGGGTACAGAGCCAATGCCCTGCTAATGTGTGCCATCAACATCCTCACACTCATATGTGTCATCAAAATCATCGAGCTCTGGTGTTCCATGGCTTTTGGGCACAACCACTTCTAGACCACCCATGAGAAGCTGCAGTTCTATATTTGTACCAAGACATTGGTATGGTTGTTTTCCAAGCTGTTTTTTCCCTCCTATCAGTTTTCCAAACAGTTTTTTTGTAAGTAAAGGTTTGAGTTTTTTAAGTGCATGTCAAACAAGAAATTATTTGATAATGCAGAAATGAATTTATTTATATATTTAGCTCAACATGAATGATGATATATAGTTGTATTATAATTTTCTGTCCATAGTGTTACAAATTCAAATGCACAATTATTATCTGGCCACACAACACATGGGGGGCTGGGTCTGGGGGGGCTGGACAGGGGTCTGGGGGGGGGGGGGCTGGGTACTCTGGGGGGCTGGCTACATAGGGGGAGGGGGGGGGGGGGGGCTGGGTCTGAGGGGCTGGCTGCATAGGTGTCAGTCACGGGGGAGTGGGGGCTGGGTTTGGGGGACTGGCTGCACAGGGGGTGGGGGGCTGGGTGCACAAGGGGTGGGGGCCGGGGGGATGGGTGCTCAGGGGGTGGGGGCTGGGTCTGGGGGGCAAGCCGCACAGGGGGGGAGGGGGCTGGGTCTGGGGGGCTGGCTGCACAGGGGGGGAGGGGGAGATGGGTCTGAGGGGCTGGCTGCACAGGTGTCAGTAAGGGGGGAGGGGGGATGGGTCTGGGGGGTTGGCTGCACAGGGGGTGGGGGGGTGGGGGGCTGGGTGCACAGGGGGTGGGGGATGGGTGCCCAGGGGGTGGGGGATGGGTCTAGGGGGATAGCCGCACAGGGGGAGGGGCTGGGTCTGGGGGGCTGGCTGGGTCTGGGGGGCTGGCTGCACAGAGGGGGCTGGCTGGGTCTGGTGGGGGGCTGGCTGCACAGGTGGGTCTAGCTGGGTCTGGTGGGGGGCTGGCTGCACAGGGGGGGGGGGTCTAGCTGCACACAGGGGGGAGGGAGGGGTCGGGTTTGGGTAGTGTAGGGGTCGGGTATGGGGGGGAGAGAGGGGCTGGGGCTGGGTCTGGCTCGGGCTGGCTCGGGTTGGGTTGGGTTGGGTCGGGTTCACCCAAGTAACCCGACCCAAACTGACCCATCCCGCAGAGGGTTGGGTCGGGTAAGGTCGTTCAACCACGAGTCGGGTAACCCAACCCCAACAGGTTGGGTTGGGTTAGGTCACCTACCCGCGAAGTATGAGACCCGACCCAACCCGACCCGGCTCGCCGGTGTTGGGTCAGGTCCTAGAACACCCCTGACCCGACCCGACCCGACCCATGGACACCCCTAGTATGTACGGTCTACTATCTCCTTGAATGGTGTATTTAATTTCATTTATATATATATTGTATATTTATATATATAATGAATATATATGATATATAAATAATTTTTTACATTCTGGAAGTGATTAAATCATGATATAAGTAATAATATGAAGAAAAACAAGTCCAAACACATATGACAAATGAAATGATTATTACCCAAAATGTTGCTTTAACATGGAATTGACAAATGAACGGGTAGTATAAAGTTGTAAGTAAATAATATATGATATAAGAATATTATTATGGTTATATTACAAGTTAATAATATGTTTAAACCCACTATATAGGAGTTTCAGACATATACAGAAGAAATTGGACCTAAGGTACGAGATAACTTTTCCAATCTCGTTTTTATCCAAGATTGTTTATTCGTTATTATTTACTGGGGTTATATTTATCATCCATGTCCATGTTTTCTAAAAAAAAATTCATAAAATTTTTACTATTATTCCATGTATTTTTAAAGTCATTTTTACCCTTTTTTGAATTTTACTACATGGTATGGAAGGAATATTTTTTTTTTGTTTTTGATATGAGGTACTTTTTGACTTTTTCAGAAAAAGTATGAGGATAATGTTTTTTAATTTATACGACATGAACTAATTTTTACACTTTCATAAAGAATTATTTACATGAATCTTACTTTACAAGTTTTCAAGTTTATTTTCAATTAAATTCTTTTCTTATAAAATTTCATGACATATTGAGAAAAGAAAATGTTTTTGAAGAAGAAAGGATATTAACCTCAAGAACTATGTTTAAGTGTTTTATCAAAATTATTTTTCATATAAGATGATATAGGGTTATGTTTTTATCCTTATTATTACTTTTATTTGAGGAATTTATTATAGAATTATTTTCTATGAAGTCCATTTATCTTATATGGATTCTGTTATAATGATAGGATTGTTTAAGAATCCCATTTTATTACATGGGTTATGCTATGATGTATGATATATATTTTAGTGGCACACATAAGAATGGTTTCATTATGATATGGGTGGGACCTATATCTCCCTCCAATTCATTGGGTAAATATTTATATCTCATAATATAGACATGGCTGGAATGAAAAGTTAATCCGATTTAGTGATACAAGACTGGAATGAGGAGTGAACTCAGTTCAGTAATGGAATTTATCCACTATGAAGGTCTTGGGAATGAGCCTTGACTAATATGAAATTATTTTATATTCTTATGTGTTTATTCCAAAAAGTTTCATGTCTTATGACTATTGGGATTATATTTCACCTCTATGATTTATCCCATGACATGATATTATGATCTCTTATGTAGGATTAGATTTTTAAATGTTATGTTATTATGAATATGATATGATTGATATTTCCTTTATTTACGCTTACTAAGAATTTGAGCTCACCCATTATATGTTTTCTTTTCCCCAGGGTATTAAGAAAGGTTTTAGGTATGAAAAAAAGGGTAATATCTTTATGGGAGATTTTGAAGATCTTTCACCATGATTATAAGATTATGTTCTGAGTTTCCAAATATACTAAACTAATATGGTCTTTGGGAATTTGTTTGTGTCTTGTATTAAGTATTCTGAAAAATAAATGTAATTTCCATATAAATCAAGTTTGGGTATCTATATTAAATATACAACAAAGTAATAATGAGATTCATGTGCTTCATAACCATATCTAGTTATTAGAGAGATGAAAGAAAATACTAAAGAGTTCCACTACTAAATTCTATTGTCAAAAGAGAAAAAAATATAATTTTAGTATGGGATTATCTTTATAGAGGAAGAATTGTTAATGCTATGTTTGTGTGGAAAATAATTTATTGAAACTCATATTGAGTGTTCATTATCATTCACTTTTTGAGAAGAAGAGTGCCTCAATATGTATATAAAAATCATCAAATACGTACTTGATGATTCAAGGAGTTTTAGTTCCTTATATTGATATAGAAGATAACCTATTGTTTATGAACTTTTGAAGAGACCATCACAAATATAAACTAACTTTTTTCTTTCCAAAGTTTTGTGTAGAAGACAAGAATAGTGAGTAGCCCATGGATCAAAAATAAGTTTTTCCTAAACCTTATAAGGGTAGTACTCCTTGCCTAGAGTGAACATGACCTAAAATATATATTATAACGAACCAAGTATTTAATGAATAATACTTTATCATTTCTATTAATACTTATGAATAATATTTTAATTTTACATTAAATGGGACACTTATTATGATAGCGTACCTGATATGAAACAACATGTTTCTTTGAAATCTTACATTGTACACAACATTGAGTTATAACAAAAAATAATATTATTATAATATTATTTTAAATGGTAGTTAACACATACATGATGTATTTCTAGGAATGAACATAACTAACTATATTATGATTTTAAATATTTATTAAATGTTTTTACATTTATTAAATGAATATTAGAGGCTTTAAATAAGAATGAATCTTCTTTTAAGTACGAAATACTCTAATATTTTTAAAAGGTCGTTTTACTGCCTTTTGATGTTGAAACCTTTTTAAATATAGTATTTGACACATTTATATGTTCTATTTGAAAAAATAATCCTCTTCCTTAGAAACGAAACAACAAAATTTACTTTGGTTAAATTTTTGGTATTATTCTGATAAATTTCATTTTTAATGAATAGTGAAAAGTACTACATTTCAAATCAAAACTGTATTTTCTTCTAATTAATTTATATGGTTAGATTATATTTTTAATTTTTTTAAAGGTTAATTATATTATTTTTTTATCATTTAATCTAATTTTGGTCATTGGAAGTAATTTAACTTTTAAATTTTACATAAACAAATGTCAATATTTTAATAGTTTTTACCTCTTAAAAACCCCCATTTTGGTTTTGACAACAATCATTAATTTTAAATAAATTACTACAAATTATGTGTTTTGAATTTTGAAAAATGTATTCCATATTTGGAATCACAAGGTCTAAATTGTGTCAATAGTTACCTTTTATTTTTAGACATTATAAGTAGTAACTTCAGTAATTATTGTTTTTACCATGGTTAAAGGGTAAATCTGGTAAATAAGGGTAAAAAATAATATTATAAGAATGTAAAACTACCCTAACATGTGTCCTAATCCTATTATATGAGATATATCTGACCATAAGAATCCTTAATTAGATTTTGGGACCCATGGAGCCACTTGGATGTGAAAATGACATTTTATAAGAATTAATTTAAAGTAAAGTAAAATGCAACATAAACATGTATTTTTTAGAAAACAGGTTTTTATATGGAGTTATATAAGTGTCATTTTAGACTATAAATAGTAATTAAAAAGATAAAATGATTTCATAGATCATGGTTTTTTGTTTATAATTTATAAAAATCAAATAAATAAATTTATTTATGATACAATGATGATGTAGTGATTACCTTATTAAGGAATGATTCAAATAAATGAGAGTATACATATTAAAATAAGTTTATTTTGAAACTTTTTATTCCATACAGGAATTTTAGGGATGATTATGACTTTTTATATTTAAATTAATGAATTTTTTTTGAAATAATCAAGTTGTTCTGGATTTTTCAAAAAGTCATGACATGAATAGTATAAAAATTGACATAAACGAGTGTTTAAAACAAATACTATTTTATTAAATGATACAACAGTCCTAAAAATATAAGATTAAGAAAAATGACTTAGATAATGTTTAAAATGTCATTAATTAACCACTTGAGGTTCTATTGGAAATTTATAGTAACTATATTAACCATATAGTATGAATATACAAGAAGACATGGTAAGAGTCGAATTAGTTAACTAAGGGTTAAACCTAAAAGATAAGGTCAAATTTGTGACCTAGACTTGTATAAAACCGATTGGTTGAGATTTTTTCGACCCAAAATCATATTATATTTTAAATAAATGACTTTGGGACCATTTGAAAATAAAAAATATTTTATAATAAATTAATATTTCAATACCTTCCTAAAGTGCCCCTCCTCCCTCTTATAAAAGGGCATCACCTCTTACCCTTACTCACAGCTCTAAAGCCCATTGGATCATCCAAAATATACTGAAATAAGCTCCCAAAATCCATATATTTCTCTTAGATGCCTAAACTTGTGCAAAAGGCAATTTAAGAAATCCTTTTAGCTTAAATCAAATGGAGTTACCCGATTTGTGGAAGAACAAGGAACATACATGACAAATCGGACTCGAGGTAAGGGAACTTATTAACCCAATTTCCATCATTTGGGTTGACATTATACTTATTGATTATATAGTTATATTAATATGTGATAAATGAATTTTGAAATATTATCTATCATTTATACTTGATTTTTTTTGGATTTATAGTGAATACACACAATCAATCTATTTGATAAAAAAAATGATCTTTGTAAGGGAACCTTTCACCCTCCTCTTTTAGTCAAAGACTTATTTTATGTTATGTATTTTAATTTTTATTTCATTATGCTGGGATATGTTATTATATATCATCATTTTTGTAAATTCTATATCCAAGTGATGAGAGACCATTTTCTCTCTCATCAACTTATTTTTTTAATTTTTAAGTGATGCCATTAGGCTTCCGAATTTTCTAAGGGAATTTCTAAACTCAATTTCCACTCATTGGGTTTTATTCATACTTCAATGATTATATTACGCCAATATTATGTGTGGAATCACTATTTATTTATTTATGTTGTAATTTCCACTTCCCTTTGTTTGGATATACTTTTTCAATACACAATCACTCCATTGATAAATTATTACGTCATTTATACAAACTTTTAAAGGGGAATCATAACTCAATCTACATTTATTGAGTAAAATATCCATGTCATTGGTTTTTTTCCAAGAATATATGTGAATGACTTCTTATTGTTTTACACTTACTATCCACTTATATTGGGTGTATCTATATTTTTCCCACATAATTATATCATTGATCTATCCTTAATCTAATGATGTGATCTTTGTAAGGGGATTCATCTCAATCTCCTTTAATTGAGGCATATTTTGATAATATAAACCTCTTTCTTTCACATGGAGTATAATAAAACCCTTTTAATTTTAATTTTATTCAAGGGAATCTTTTTTCTACAAAGTGTTTTACTAAACGACAAAAGGATTTTTTTAATATAAGCGGCGATAAGGAACTCTCCACCACTATAATAATTATTTGACATTTGGATTCCTTTATAAGACTAAATATTTTTAAAATTAAATGAAATCCATTATTCCATTTTTGAGTGTTTTGGAATTGAAAATGTTTTTTGAAATGGATTGATTATTTCAATATCTTAAAATGATTTCTTGTGATTGAAAATGAAATTTTATTAGTGAAATGTAGATATTTGAAATATTTTATGTTTTTTGATTATGGTACTTGGAAATTTGACGGGTGGTTACGTTATAAACCAATGATAGGTGGTTATATGGTAAACCAAATGATGGGTGGTTCTATGATAAACCAAGGATGGGTGGTTACATTATAACACCCAATGCATTGGGTATAGAAGTCATCCATATGGCTATTCTTTTTAGTGATATGTGTGGAAGTCGAATAGATGGTTATTCCATTTAAGTATATTTATGGTCCAAGTTACCTTTACATTCTATATGTTTATTTCTATGGGATTTATAGTAAGCATTTGGTTATGAAAAGGGTAAGCATTGAGGTTATATTTTGTGATGTATATTTACTACTTCTTAAAGGTGAAAAGTGTTACTTTATGATAAAGTATTTAGGGTTTTCTTGTTATCCAAAGACTAAAAATTTTCTTTCTTTATGTATTCCCTTACTGAGATTTTTATGCTCATCCCTAGTTTTGAATTTTTTTCAGAGGAAATAAATAATAATAGATTCATGGTTGGGATAAAGGAAAAGTTATTCTATCTCATGTTTATTTTTAAAGAGTTTTTGTTTTATAAAAAAATGGATAATGAGTAGAAGTTTATACTTGTTATATTCAAGATGTTATGGATATGTTATGACCTAATTATCTAAAGCTCCAAAACTGAAAAGATCCTCAATGTGAATTAATGTCAAATTATTGACTTATCTCAAGATTAAGTAATGCTTAAGGCTGGGGCCTTATAGTTGGTATCATAGTTTGGTTTAGAAAACTTTAGAGGTTAGGGTGCTATTTAAGCATAAGTGACATAACCATAATGGTTTTCATATTAGAAAGAGTCATAGTTATTTTAGATAAATTGAATGATTTTAAGATAACCTGAATAAGTATATATTAGTGTTTAACCTCATTATAAGACAATATATAATTATTTTACTGAAATACTCACAGTGACCTTTTTGGTTTTATTAAATGGATTGATCTAGCAGGCACCAAAGTAACAATGGATATGAAGGAAACTATGATGATTTTATGAATGAGCAACTGAATGAAATGGGAGTCGCAATGAGAACTCTTGTAGTTATTCTTAACAAACTATCTAGAGTCATGATTGACCACTTGAACCTTGGTGATTTTTCTAAGGCATCATATATGCGAGAAACGAATTCCTATAGAAGTTCAGGTAATAATCATAATGGAAAGTATATTTAAAAACCTATGTGTCAAGGATGTGGAAATAAACACCTAAGAAAATGATTCAAAGGGATGGTAAGAAGTTATAGATGTGGTAATGAAGGTCATAAATCGACAACCTACTATAGAAAAAGGAAGCGCCCAATTGACTCTAGGAAAGGGAAAGAAGTTATTTCTGATGGATAAATTGAATGTTTTAAATGTGGTGTATATGGTCATTATGAAAATAGATGCACTACAAAGAGGGCTCAGGAATGGGATCATCAATACCATAAAAATATATGTTTTCCATTACCTAATTCCATTCTAATCAAATATGAGGAAACTAAAAATGACTTATGAAAGGTATGGATTATTTCTTAGCTGATGTTTTGACATTACTGAAATATTAGGAAATTATGAATGATTTTGTTTATAGGAAGGAATTAAAAAAGAATAATATAAAATAAAATGGATAAAGGATCATGAATAATATTATATGATTAAGATGTCTATATTTTAGGAATTGAAGAGTTATGTTGGATGTATGGATGATGATGTGTTTAAATGTATTAATGATGGGATTACTTTTGAAAAAATTACAGTGTTTTTAACCCTTAATATTGTTATATAAAAATGTTAATTGGGGAAGAATTATCTTTCCTTTTGTAAATATTGTGGAAAAGATACATTAGGGTTTATATGATCCTTGAATTTGAGGCAATTAAGGGTTATTACTTTTTGGGATGCAAAATATGAGTTAGGAGATAACCTTTGAGGTTAAAATTTTTCATGGTTATTTTTGATGATTTTATATAATTTTGGGATTGTTTTAATAATTATATAGTTTTTGAAAAAGTAAAAAACACAGACTGTGTGACAACCCATCACATCAGACAAAGCTACGGGACTCGAACCCACTGGGTAATAAAATACCATTAACCCATCACAAGTTTATGGTTTTCTGGTAGTTAAATTTCTCCTGATCATGTTTTTGATCACTCTCCATTAGAACTAGACACTTAGTTTCTCATTCACATCCATATTTTCATATATAGAATCCTAGTATGTGTTATATCAGGTGCCCTTTTTAATTATTCTTCTTTATTTTAAAGTGATAGTTTTATTTACTATTTTTTCGATGTGGGACTTTCAATGAAATTTCTGAGCCCAATTTTAAAATTGCAAGGACACAATTTCCAAAAGGGGGGACGGATGTAACAACCCAAGTATTTAAAGAATAATACTTTTTGATTTTTATTAATACTTATGAATAATATATTAATTTTAAATTAAAGGGGATGCTTCTTTTGATAGCGTACTCAACACACAACAATAGGTTTCTTTAAAATCTTACGTTGCGCACAACATTGAGTTATATTGAAAAATAATAAAATAATATTATTATTTTAAATATAAGTTAACCCATAGACGTTGTATTGCTGGGAATGAACATAACTAACTATATTATTATTTTACATATTTATTAAATGTTTTTACATTTATCTAAGGAATATTAAAGGTTTCAAATAAGAATGAATATGATTTTAAGCACGAATTACTCTAATATTTTTAAAAGGTCATTTTACCACCTTTTGATGGTGAACCCTTTTTAAATATATTTTTTACACCTTTATATATTATATTTTAGATAATAAACTTCTTATTTTTAATAGAAACATCATAATCTACTTCAGGTAAATTTTTGGTATTTTTCTTATAAAGTTCATTTTTAATGAATAGGGAAAAATACAACATTTTAAGTCAAAACTGTCTTTTCATCTAATTTATTTATATGGTTAGATTATATTTTTAATTTTTTTAATGTGTAATATTGTTTTTTTATTATTTAATACAATTTTTGTCATTAGAAGTAATTTCACTTTTAATTTGAACATAAAAAATGTCAATATTTTGATAGTTTTTATTTCTTAAAAACCCGCATTTTGGTTTTGAAAATGGGAATTAATTTTAAATTAATTATTGCAACTTCTATGTTTTTAATTATATAAAATTGATTCTATATTTGGAATCGAAATGTCCAAATTATGCAAATATGTACCTTTTTTTAGACATTATGAATAGTAACTTCAATAATTATTATTTTTACCATGGTTAAAGGGTAAATCTGGTAAATAAGGGTAAAAAATAACATTAGAATAACATTAAACTACCTTAACACATGTACTAATCCTATTTTTGAGATATTTCCAACCATGGTCATATTTGGGTCGATTTTGGGACCCCATGGAGCCACTTTTATGTATAAATGACATTTTATAAGAATTAATTTAAAGTAAAGAAAAATGTAACATAAACATGTATCTTTCAGTAAATTTTTTTATAAGGGGTTATATAAGTTATATTTTCAACTATAAATAGTAATTATAAATATAAAAATATTTTCTAGATCATGGAATTTTATTTATTATTTTTAGACATCAAATAAATATATTTATTTATGACACAATGATGATGTAGTGATTACCTTATTAATGACTAATTTAAATAAATGATATTATAAATATTAAAATAAACTTATTTTGAAACATTTTATGTGAGCCACTAATTTTATAAATGTGTATGAATTTTTATATTTGAAATAATGAATTTTTTTTAGAAAGAATCAAGTTGTTATAGATTTTTAAAAAATCATGATATGAATAGTATAAAAATTAACATAAATGAGTGTTTAAAACAAATACTATTTTATTAAATGATATAATAGTCCTAAACATATAAGATTCGTCAAAAGAACTTATATAATGTTGAACATGTCATTAATGAACCAATTGAGGTTTTATTGGAATTTTATAGTAACTATATTAACCATATATTATGAATATACAAGATGACATGGTAAGAGTCAAATTAGTTAACTAAGGGTTAAAGCTAAAAGATAAGGTTCAATTTGTGACCTAGACTTGTATAAAACCTATTGTTTGAGAGTTTTTCGACCCAAAAGAATATTATTTTTGAAATAAATTACTTTGGGACCATTTGAAATGGAAAATAATTTTGTAATAATATAATATTTCAATACCTTCCTAAAGTGCCCCCCTCTTATAGAATGGCATCACCTCTAACCCTTACTCACTCCTTTCAAGCCCCTTGGCTCATCCAAACTCTACCCAAATAAGCTCTCAAAATCCCTCTCTTCCTCCTTGAAGATTCACCTTGGGTAGAAGGCAATTCAAGAAAGCCTTTTAGCTTAAATCAATAGGAGTTACACGATTTGAGGAAGAACAAGGAACATACGTGATGAATCAAACTCTAGGTAAGGGAACTTCTTAACCCAATATCCATTATTTGGGTTGATATTCTACCTATTGATTATGTAGTTCTATATATATGTGAGAAATGAATTTTTAAATATTATTGAATATTTATACTTGATTTTTTTTGGATTTATAGTGACTACACATTATCAATCTATTTGATAAACAAAATGATCCTTGTAAGGGAACCTTTCACCCTAATCTTTTAGTCAAAGGCTTATTTTATGTTATGTATTTTAATTTCAATTTTCTTATGCTGGGATATGTTATTCTATATGCTTATTATTGTACATTTTATGTCCAAGTGATGATAGACCCTTTTCTTTCTCATCAACTCATTTTCTAAATTTTTAAGTGATGTCGTTATGCTGTCGAATTTTTGTAAGGGAATTTCTAAACTCAATTTCCACTCATTTGGTTTTACGCATACTTCCTTGATTATATTATTCCAAGATTATATGTTGAATAATTATTTATTTATTTATGTTTTAATTTCCACTTCCCTTTGTGTGGATATACTTTTGCAACACATAATCAATCCATTGATAAATTATTACGTCATTTATACAAACTTTGTAAGGGAAATATTAGATCAATCTCCATTCATTGAGATAAATATCCTTATCATTGGTTTTTTTCCAAGAATATGTGTGAATGACCTCTGATTGTTTTACACTTAATATCCACTAATATTGTGTGTGTCTATATTTATCACACATAATTATGTCATTGATTTATCCTTAATCTAATGATACAATATTTGTAAGGAACTTTTTATCAATATCATTGCATTGATGCATATTTAGATAATATACACATTCTTCTTTTACAAAGTTTTTAGTAAAACTCTATTACTTTTAATTTTATTCAAGGGAATATTTTTTCTACAAAGTGTATTACTAAACGATAAAAGGAATGTTTTAATGCATGCGGAGAGAATGACCTCTTAATTGCCATAATTGTTATTTGTCATTTGGATTCTTCTATAATCCTTAATGTTTTTAAAAGTAAAAGAAATCCATTATTATATTTTTGGGTGTTTTGGTATTGAAAATAGTTTTTTAAATGGATTGATTATTTCAATATCTTGAATTTATTTCTTGTGATTGAAAATGAAATGTTATTAGTGAAATGTTGATATTTACAATATTTTATGTGTTATGATTATGGTAATTGGACATTTTACAGGTGGTTACATGAGAAACCAGTGATGGGTGGTTACATGATAAACCAAATGATGGATGGTTCTGTGATAAACCAAGGATGGGTAATTATGTTATAACCTCCAATGCATTGGGTATAGATATCGGTCGTATGGCTATTCCATTTAGTGATATGTTTGGAAGTCGACCGTATGGTTATTACATTTAAGTATGTTTATGTACCAAGTTTCCTTTATATGATATATGTTTCTTTCTATGGGATTTATGGTAATCTTTTGGTTACAAAAGGGTAATCATTGAGCTTATATTTAGTGTAGTATATTTACTACTTCTTAAAGGTGAAAAGTGTTACTTTATGATAAATTATTCATGGTTTTCATGTTATCCCAAGACTAACAATTTTATTTATTTATGTATTCCCTTACTGAGATTTTTATGCTCATCCCAAGTTTTGAAATGTTCTTCATAGGACATAAATAAGAATATATTCAAGGATGAGATCAATTAAATATTATGTTGTGTCATGTTTCTTTTTAAAGAGTTTTTTTATAAAAAAATAGATAGTGAGTAGAAGTGTCTACTTATAATATTCAAGATGTTATTTATATGTTATGACCTAATTATATAAACCTCTAAACCTAAAAAGATCCTCAATGTGAAATAAATTCAAATTATTTACTTGTCTCAAGAGTATGTTATGCTTAAGGCTGGGGCCTTATATGTATCCATTGAAAAATTCCTGATAGTGGATTCTAGTACACCGACACACCTCCTTGTATAGGATATTTGGATTGACCCTTAGTGGTGAACCAATTAGAATAATTGTGTTTTTTTATTTACCTTCTTAGATAAATGTTTGATATTCAGTGTGATTGGTGATGAAATAAAGTGATATTTAATGCGTTCCTTTAATTTAGAGATAACATCGGTACAATAAATTGAAAATAAAAAAAGAAGAGTTTTAATTTAGTGAGAACCCCCCCCCCTTTAGGGTGTGTATATTCTATTTGTCCCAAAAATAATAAATACATTCATAAAATATATATACTTAACAAAATATTTAGAATAAAAAACACTATATATAAAAAATATATACTAGAGTATAAAAAATTTCTAATATAATTCATTACTGTAAAAGAAATTTTGTAAAAAATTAATGTTTTATAATACATTACTAATCATAATATAACTAGAAAATTCTAATAATTGGTAATACACACATAGAATAATATAAATTATATGAATTATTAAATAAAATTATGAAAAAATAAAATATGGTACTATAGTGAGTTATAGTTAAGAGAATATCACAAAATACAAATTAATATTTTTTTTTAAAAATAAAATAATTTAATAATAGTACGAATAATATAGAATTTTTTAATGATTTTAATAATAATTTATTAATGATACTTGAAAGATAACCATAATTATTTTTTGGATCGGGACTCAAAGAAAATAAATTGAATGATTAGAAGAAAGCACTACAACAAATGAGCCAGTGTGTTGGTTTATAGAAAAATGAAATGACAACTAACTTGAATTATAAGGGTTTATGATAAATGTTAAAAGTTTAAAATTTTAATGAAAAAACACATTATTATGATATAACATAATAAATAAAAAAATATAATGATATTACAAGATAGTTGACTATGTAGACCATTAAAAGAAAATGTGAAATCAAGTGTTATGTTGATACAATTATTTAAAGGCATGAAATCATGTAAACTATACATAAATAATAAAAATATAGAGAACCAACACTAACTAAATCTATATTTAAAAAATATTTCATGAAATTCAATAATAGTATATCAAAAGTGGAACATATAAATGTTGTGAAACCACAACCATATAACTAATGTGAATGATGAAATTGGGAACATTGTCATTCTAAAATGTAATGTACGAGCATGAACTACCCAAAAAACACTGTACTAATGGATTCATGTGACCTCAAGAATTCAAACCTACATGATAGAGGTTTCCAACTAGATTTGAGGGTCTGATGAATCATATGATGAGACTATACCCTCCAGTATCATCGCAATCAGTACCAACCAATATCAGAAACATCCATAATGGGTATCACATAAAAGTGAAACACTTAAAATTACAAAAGATAAAAAACCACAAAAATAACATAAAAAGTATATAATAATATATACACGTAGTCATAAAATCAACAACACATGTAATACCATCAAAAGTTCAATCATATATAGTACAAGAAAAATGAAAATAATAATAGATGGGAGACTTAACCACTATCCTCAATATTACCTCATACTGATCTAAACACCTACACTGAACCCCTATAACTCATCCAATTATCCTTAGGCTATTTCCTAGACCTGTAATAATTACTATCACCAAAATGACCATCTTGGGTGTGATCATAAAACTCAGTAGGATACCACTGATATTTTCTCAAATGAGAACCAATATATATGTGTAACAACCTAGAATCCATAAACCTAAAGCTGATAGTTATATTAAATTATTATATTATAATATAAGAGTTTCCATAGGATCAAACAACTTAGATATCTTGGTAGAATATATACATACATAAATTAAATTTAAAAACATAAGATATAACATTAACACATTTCAAGAACATTATTATCTATTCCAAAATTTCCCTAAAAATTACACATAGACCTCCTTTAGGTTTCTCAAGGAAAGAAAAATAAATAAGGATGGGATTATATGATCAATAAAGAGTTGAATATATACAAATATTTAATAAAATAAACATGGAATATGTGATATTATAGGAATAAATGAACAACATGAAAGCATAATCAGCTAAAACTAAGAGAATTATATATCTATGATAATAAATGAAACATGGATAAAAATAATCATTGATTTTATAATGATGGAATTCAAAATTCCAAACATAAAAACATGTTTTCATGGTCTTGAACCAAGACATTATACTATTATGGGAAGAGGCATACAATAAGACCCAACCTGTTTTGTCTCATGAGAACTACCAATGTATCGAGGGTCTATATAATTCTTGGCCTCACCCATCACCTAATTAAGTCCAATTCCTTCCCCATAAGAGTCATCAAGACCTTTCATACCATTCTCTAAGTAACCTCTTAGTAAATAAAACATGGTAATCCATATAATGAGAAATAAAAAAATCAGATACTTTCCCAATCAATAGAATAATTTGTATGTCTAGAAGAACATCCCTTAATTAACTTATAAGCTATGGGGTATCCTTAAAGTAATATTAAGTAACCTCATCAAAGAAACATTGGGGTGAACTTTACATTCAATGTGATGAGTTATCCATGGAATATAGTAATTGGGTTTAACAATTTTAATTGGAAAGTGACCAAGGAAAAGGTAGGAAAAATCATTTATCATGGTTCATTAAGAGCGTGTGAATATTCCGAAGCATATCCCCTTGGAGAGTATCACTAGGTGTGTAGTCTTAGGACCACACATTGTGCATCAGGGTGATGATCATGTCCATGCTCAACCAACCATTTTTTTAGTGATTACCCCTAGGTTCATCTATTCCATAGTTGCATCCACTTTCTAGTATCCATGAATGGATGCATTTTTTTGGAAATTATGAGCACTTTTACTTTACCAAAACTTAGCATGATGTTTCTACCATGGAAAATATAGTGTTTTAAAAAAATTTGATAACTCTTGAATCAAAATAATATGAGAGAGGTATAATAATATAGAATTGTAAATCCCATAAATTTATTATTTAATATTTATAAAATCCTTCAATATTAATGTATCCATCAAAAAATAAAATAGGTGGTGAATATAACATGAGTCCCAAGGAATGTAAATTAAGACAGAAAAATCCCAAATATAGATTGGGTAGAATTTAATTCAAAACCCCTTGAAATAGTGGGATTAAAATTTATATTTAAATGATATGAGTAAATGAATTTGAGGATAAAACATCTCAAATGGGTAGTATATATACTACGTAAAATAAGATTGATGCATAAAACAAGACATGTTCCAAAGAGAGGAATTTGAGATGAAAAAACCCTTACCAATTATCCTGACGTCATCAAATTTACTTTAACCTCATGTATCAAAAACATAGATATATTAATCATGTAATTTATAACCCTAATAATTTCAATTTTAATTCATACTATTCTTAAATATTTAATCCCTAAATGAATTTATTCGATTTTTCACACCAAGTGTTTATAATTTTGACCATTTGTCCATGTTTTATAATAATGGTGTTCATATTCATTATTATTCAGAATTTAATCATTAATAGTTAGTTAAAGTTACTATTATTCAATATTTATAATTATTTATAATTTTTTATTCCTTTCTTGAGTGTTTTAGTCTTTATACTTGAAGATGAAATCGATAATAAACATGTTTCGGTGATTCTTGACATTCAAAGTGCGTTCTAATAATTGGTGAATTAAATATTGATATAACATATAAAAATAATAACTATTTTAAAATTTATAACATATTATACCAATAATTAATTTTTCATAGTCATCTATGATATGAACTCATAGTATTGTTTAAGTAAGTGGTTAAATCGACCCAAACATGAACATACACTAATTTAATGAATGATTATGAAATGGTTTTGTTATAATATACTTATAACACAATAATAATGATATTATTTAGCATTTATTAGAGTGGTATATCAAAATTTTAATGAATTAGAATAATTATTAATGGATATGAAAATACTACATAATTTGAATAAAATATTTTCCTCTTAGTTTGCTTATTTTAAACAATTAAATTAATGATTATTGTTTCTTGATCATATAATTAATAGTTTCTCAATTTTTTCATAAAAAATACTTAATTATATCATTAAAATAATTTTTATATTTTAATCGCATCCTTATATCCATCCTTGTAAGGTGGTGAAGGAAAATGAAACACATTGTTTCTTGGAGGCGGTAATCCACAGAACACACAAATAACAATTTCACTTTTCTTAAGGGAAATGGGAAAGGTGGATAGTGTTTATTTTAAAAATATAAAAAAAATATTTATAATATAAATATTTAATTCATTATATAATATTGGTAAAAATAAATTTTAAATGTAAATATAAATAAAAACACCTTAGCGAAAAGATTGAAATTATATTGAGAACTTTGGGTCTCTCTTGGAGGATTCCTTGGAAAATAAAGGGATTAGAGTTATCTCTTATGGAAAAAATCTTATGAGGGTAAAAGGGGATGATAAGGGAAGAAAATAAGGAATATTTTCAAGAGGAAACAATCTTTTAAAGTGCTATTTAATGGTTGGTGAGAGACCCCTTTTATAGGTAAAGAATGGGGTTTTTTTCATGAAAACTAAAGTTATTTAAGGGGTTAGAGTCGAATCACATGGGTGTTAGGTTGGTATAGTGAGTTAGGTGAATTATGTGAAAAGATTGTTGTTGAGACCTATGGGTATGAATTTAATACCCAAAAAAGTCTTTCTAGAAGGTGTATGCAACCTTTTAATTTTTAAAAATTCGAGATAGCTCATTTACCCAATTTACCCTTATTAATCTAGATTAAATAATTAACCATGGTATTTATTTTCTTACTAAAAATATTATATAGAAATAATTTCCATTTTTTCATGTGATTAATCTAAATTTGGGATCTATTGAACATAATTGAATTTTTAAATATTCTAAAATTAACTTTTAAATTAAAACATAAGATATTGGAAAAACTATTTTTTATAGAAAAATGGTTTAAAATATATTAATTGTTTTTTATTCTTATTTTTTAATAATTATTAATTGAATGGGTTTTTATATTTTTTTTATGCTTTTAATTTTTTTAGATTTAGATTTTAAATTATATTAGTTTAATTTATTAAAAAAAATTATAAAACTCTTATAAAATTACTTCTCTAAAAAAACCTATTTTACTTTTACTATGGTAATTAATATTTATCTCAAGTAATTTATTTTCTATTACCAAAAATAATGTTTACAAAGTTACATAATTTGGAAATAATAACTCTAAATATGAATTCCATTTTTTAAAATAAAATTGATATATGTAGGGAAAATCAATTTTAATCTTCGTGCGGATAAAACCCAGTTTTTAGAAAAATCCCAAAAATCCATTTTAAGCTAATATATTTATAAAGAATTAAAAAATTATATTTATTTAATTAAAATTAAATTCAAACATTTAGAAATTAATCTTATTAAATATACTTATGATTAAAGGATCTTTAGAGTGCGTATCTAGAAAGTTGAAGATATAGTGTTTAATTACTATAGTATGGTCTTACATCCTCCCCACCTTAAATAATTTCATCCTCGAAATTGGGGTATATATAATCTATTGAATAGATCTAGATATTCCTTCCACATGGATACTTCAAGCTCCTAGGTTTACTCTTTTGGTTTATGATTCTGTCAAATGACTTTCACTAATTGAGTTGTTCGATTCTACAACACCTTGTCTCTGATGTTAAGAATATGGATAAAATTATTCATTATAAGGCAAGCCAGGATCCAATTATACTCATTTATATATGAGCACATTCATTGGATCTGGAATTTATTTCCTTAGTAAAAAAACATGTAGGACGTCATGTACTTTTGAAAGGTAGACTGACATGTTTAATTGGTAAGCTTCAACTCCATTTTTTCTAGTATTTTAAAAGTCCCAATGTACCATGGGCATAAATTTAAATTTTTTCAAATTATCACAACTCTATTCCATGGTGAATCATTCAAGAATTAATGTTCCCCAACTTATAATTCCCAGTCTTTACTTTTATTATTAGAATAAACTAGGGGTGTCCATGGGTCGGGTCGGGTTGGGTCAGGGGTGTTCTAGGGCCCGACCCAACATCGGCGAGCCGGGTCGGGTTGGGTCGGGTATCATACTTCACGGGTAGGTGACCCGACCCAACCCAACCCGCTGGGGTCGGGTTACCCGACTCATGGTCGAACGACCCGACCCAACCCAACCCTCTGCAGGTCGGGTCAGTTGGGTCGGGTTACTTGGGTGAACCCGACCCAACCTGACCCAACCCGAGGCAGACCCAACCCCTCCCTCCCCCCATACCCGACCCCTGCACTACCCAGACCCGACCCCTCCCTCCCCCCTGTGTGCAGCTAGACCCCCCCCCCTGTGAAGCTAGACCCCCCCTGTGCAGCCAGCCCCCCACCAGAACCATCCATCCCCACCTGTGCAGCCAGCCCCCCACCAGACCCAGCCAGCCCCCTCTGTGCAGCCATCCCCCCAGACCCAGCCAACCCCCCAGACCCAGCCCCCTCCCCCCCTGTGCGACTAGCCCCCAGACCCATCCCCCACCCCCTGGTCACCCATCCCCCCAGCCCCCACCCCCTGTGCAGCCAGCCCCCCAGACCCAACCCCCTCCCCCCTAACTGACACCTGTGCAGCCAGCCCGTCAAACCCAGCCCCCCTCCCCCCTGTGCAGCCAGCCCCCCAGACCCAGCCCCCTCCCCCTATGCGTCTAGCCCCCCAGACCCACCCCCCACCCCCTGGGCACCCATCCCCCCAACCCCCAGCCCCTGTGCACCCAGCCCCCAGCCCCCCAGCCCCCACCCCCTGTGCAGCCAGCCCCCCAGACCCAGCCCCCACTCCCCCCTGACTGTCACCTGTGCAGCCAGCCCCTCAGACCCAGCCCCCCCTCCTCCCTGTGCAGCCATCCCCCCAGAGTACCCAGCCCCTCCCCCCAGACCCCTGTCCAGCCCCCCAGACCCATCCCCCCATGTGTTGTGCAACCAACCCCCAGACCCAACCCCTCCCCCCCAGACCCCTGTCCAGAAACCACATTCAATAATCAAACTGAGAATAATTGTGCATTTAAATTTGTAACACTATGGGCAGAAAACTATAATGAAACTATATATCAGCATTCATGCTGAGCTAAATATATATATAAATTCATTTCTACATTATCAAATAATTTCTTGTTTGACATGCAATTAAAAACCTCAAACCTTTACTTACAAAAAAACAGTTTGGAAAACTTATAGGAGGGAAAAAACAGCTTGGAAAACAACCATACCAATGTCTTGGTACAATGATAGAACTGCAGCTTCTCATGGGTGGTCTAGAATTGGTTGTGCCCAAAAGCCATGGAACACCTGAGCTCGATGATTTTGATGACACAGATGAGCATGAGGATGTTGATGGCACTCATTTGCAGGGCATTGGCTCTGTACCCAAAATAATGCATCTTTCTCCCCCATACTCATCCAATGACCACAGGAACTGACACCTGAAGAATCATGTAACTATTTATTACAAGTAATAAGTTCCATAAAAAATTTTCAATAAGTGATGAAAAAAGTCCAAGTTGACTGAAAAATAAAATATGATTGCTATTTTTTAAAACACATTATCACCTGATGCACAATGGTGATTTCTCTCTCTCCCCTGGCTTATTCTTTACAGGGAACTTCTTGTTCTAGCTCTCACACATGGTCACCAAATGCACAATGATGAAAATCACTCGAACACAATTGCACCCCCAGACCCCCCTGTCCAGCCCCCCAAGACCCAGCCCCTCCCCCCAGACCCCTGTCCAGCCCCTCCCCTGTCCAGCCCTCCCAGACCCATCCGGGCCCCTCCCTCCCCCGGACCCAGCCCCTCCCCTGTCCTCCAGCCCCTCCCATGTCCAGTGTCCAGCCCCACCAGACCCAGCCCCTCCCTCCCAGACCCCTGCCCAGCCCCTCCCCCCAGACCCCTGCCCAGTCCCCCCCTGTCCAGCCCCCCAGACCCAACCCCTCCCTCCCCCAGACCTAGCCCCTCCCCTATCCATCCCCTCCCCTGTCCAGTGTCCAGCCCCACCAGACCCAGACCCAGCCCCTCCCTGCACTGCACCCTTGCACCCCTGCACTGCACCTGGACCCCTGTATTGCACCCCTGCACTGCACTGCACCTGGAGGCTGGACCCCTGCACTCAATACAACCCGCACCTGGACCCCTGCACTCACTACAACTTGCACCTGGACCCCTAAACTCACTACAACCCATTAATTTCTTAGTTAGGGCCCCTAAAATCCTCTAAGATCCAACAAAAACATATTTAAGGTATGAAAAAACACCATTTCATACAAGCTAAAAATTCAAGGATTTCACAAACAACATATAAAAATCCAGGGGAAACATATAAATGAATAACTAAATATTGGGATATGTTAATGATGTATTATCAGATGTGCAAGTTTGCATCTAAAAAAACTAAACCTCCTACAAACTCCAAGCCAAACACATTTCTTTAACTTATTTTGAAAAATGCAAACACATAGAATGCAGCTGGAAAACACTGACCTGGAGGAAGAGTAACAACATTTTGAGCAATCCCATCATGCTCTAAGGACTTTTGAGATGTAAGTGCTCCAATAGTAAACTGGTTTTCCACATAAGAGTATCGGTCTCTCCCTAAGCCAAAAGAACCATTCATATCCATGCTCACATGTCCACTACACTTCAAAAAGAAATTGCATTGCAATAATAATTAGCCTATAAAAGAGAGTGAAGGTGAATATAATCAACCAAGTTGCCTTAAAAAACTATAGAAAAATATATCAATCCATATCCACAAAGCTAGCTCAAAACAAAGGAGCATATTAGAGGATGCATCTTTGATCATTTTGTTATTTGACTAGACACTATAGTGTAGGATAGAGTGTTGTTTGGAAAATGATTCAGGACTGGAACATGTCCAGCAAAGTCACTCCCTGTTTTTTAGGGATTAGTTATTTGTTATGTAATCATGGGGTAGTTTTTTTTAAGCTGTGTTAGTGGGTAGTTATTTTTCAAGATTTAAATATTGTAATGATTTGATCATTAAATCAATGAAATACCCCTTCTTTGCCTGATTATTTTTTCCATTGTTAACCAACAACAACTGGTACCATATCCCTCTTCTTAAGGGATTTGTGAGTGAGTGTGAGGGTGCTGTGTCATGGACGTCGAAGCAAGTTATTTTTTTTCTTCAATTTCTCCACCAGTGTTTGATGGTGGAAACTACCATATTTGGGCAGTTCATATGGAGGTATGCATGGAAGCTTTGGATATCTGGGAATCAGTGTAAGAGGATCATGAAATTCCTACTCTCCCGAACAATCCTACCATGGCACAGATCAAATCACAGGAGAAGAAGGCAAAGAAATCCAAGGCAAAGTACTGCTTGTTCGCTGCAGTCTCATCTACTATATTAATTCGGATTGTGACTATGAAGTTAACATATATGAGATAAGGGATTATCTCAAGTCAGGGTATGAAGGAGATTAAAGAATCAAAGGAATGCGTGTGCTAAACTTGATTCAAGAATTTGAGTTGCAGAAGGTAAAGGAAGTAGAATCAATTAAAGAGTATTCTGATAGGTTAATCAACAATCAGTTAAAAATAATAATTGGAGTTTGTTTTGTTTCTTAAAAAATACTTGTTAGCCAAATTTGATTGCTCTTTTTAATAGCACTTATCATAAATGATCAATGTTATAAGCAGTTTTTAGTAAGTGTTGTCAAATGGAGCCGATATATATGTTATCCATTAAGTAGAATGTAACTTGCTTCACATAAAACATACAAAGGTTACATTTGAAAGTACTATTGAAAACTAATAAGCAATATAAAAAAATAAAGATGCACTATATTTACCGCAAATCAAGAGAACCATCTTTCAATTGAATAATCAAGTACATGAACTTACACATTTATCATTATGGCTACTATCAAGTAGAGAAGTTTAAAGATATTTTCATTTTAAAGAAAAAAATAAGATTGTAACCAGATGCTCATATATCAATTTTGGTTTCAATCTCTGATAGAAGTTCATTCTATAATTAGAACAATACATACCTGTATAAATGGAGTCCCACCACCGTGTGGAGAGAGGAGAAATAACAAGTCATCATTTTAGACAGTGAAAATTTGATCATGAGTTGTGGATGATGATGCTGGCATATCTGAAAATAACAACAAAAGAAATAACAAGTCAACATTTTTATTTTTCAAACAGAGATTTATAATTGATAAATGTGAACCGATAAAAAACATAATATTTTTAATGACACCTGATTCAATCAATTCAACTTCTTCAAGTTGCTTTCGAATGTCAATTGTTTTAGACTTTCTAAACCAATTTTGGGAGAAAATTTACGCCTCAACGGTATTGGGATTCAAACAAATATGAAAAGGATCAAGGACTCTTCCTCCTGTAATAAATGCAGACTCTGAAGATACTGTAGTTAAAGGAATTGCTAGAATATCTCTAGCAATGCATGAGAGAACATGATACTTACTTGACTTTCCTTTCCACCAGCTTAAAATATCAAATCCATATAAATCATCCTCACAATCATCAATCTCTAAATATCTTTCTAATTCATTTCTCTGTTGTGTCAATTGTCTTTTTCTTTTCTTTGATCTATAAGCATCTTTCAATTTTTCATCATCCTCACTACCTCTAATGGCATCATGAATATGTGCATCTTGATGAGAACTTAACTCACATTGATCAATAACATGGATGGGATATTTGCATTAGTAAACCTCAAAGAGATCATTCATAACCTCTGTTAATTTACTGGTCATCTCATTCTTGTCTCCATCATCAAATATCATTTCAAAACTATCCTGAACATATTCTAATTTATATCGGGGATCAAGAACAACTGCCACAAGTAAGAGAGAATTAAAATTTGAACCAATACCCCAATATTTTTCAAACTTCACCTTCATTGCACTAGCTATTGCACTCACAGTAATATCATTACTCTTCATCCATTTCTTGATTTTTCTATATAAGTCACAAAGAGTGTGCAAGAAAGTATGGCATGTCACATGCATAGAACCAAAAAATTCAACAGTTCTATCATAAAATATCCTTAAAAAATTGACAAATACATGAGCACACTCCCAATCATATGTTGTTGGAGCCCCACCTTCACAAACAAGAGCACTCCTAAAACTTGAATCCTCCTCAAGATGGATAAATACTTTCTCATACTTTTCTACAACATCCAACATAAAATAACAAGAATTCCACCTAGTTGTCACATCAAGAAATATAGCCTGTTTACTAGGAAATTTTAACTCCTTAGCAATGCTCTTGAAAAGAGCCAATCTCGAAGGTGAACTTCTCACAAATTTACAAGAAACTCTTATTCTAGCAATTTATGTTGATATTTCCTTCAGCCCATCACTAACAATAAGGTTTAAAATATGTGCACAACATCTCATATGCATATACTCTCCTTTAAGAATAGACCTATTCCAATAATTAACTCTCCTCACCAAATAACTGATCGCTATATTTTTAGAACTAGCATTATCCACAGAAACAGTGTTAATACTCTCAATTCCCCATTGTTTCAATGTTTGTTCTAGTACCCGACCAATTGTTTGCCCTTTGTGATCCGAAACAAGACAAAATCTGATTATTTTTTTATTCAAGATCCAATTATCATCAATAAAATGTGCAGTCACGCACATATAATTCAGATTCTGAATTGAAGTCCATGTGTCAGTGGTAAGACATACCATATGAGAGAATATATCAAACATGGACTTCAATTTATCTTTCTCATTCAAATATAACTGCAAGCAATCTCTAGCAACTGTTTGTTTGGACGGAACTTGAAACTGAGGTTGAACAACTTCAATAAATTCTCTAAAGCCTTGATTCTCAACAAATTTAAATGATAACTCATCGATGATTATCATTTTAGCGAGAGAGATTCTACACTCTTCTTGATTAAAATGAGCTACTGAAATTTTAATCATTCCATCATCCTCATCTTCACACTTCCTTCTAAGACCAAGAGTGGTTTGACTTTTATCGAGATTTTTGTGAGGATTTTTGTTGCACCTTGTCAAATGCTTATTCAAATTACTAGTTCCATGTTGACTAGACGTGCAAGCGTAATCTTTACCACAATAATTACAAATATCCCTTCTATTTTTCTTATGCAAATGCTCTCATGCTTGCGAAACTCTAAAACCAGCAGCAGATTTAGGAATTGTTACCTTTTTAGGAGATTGCTTACCCTCAGTTTCATCAAATGGTTTGCTACAACTACCCCCTCCTATTTCTGTAACTGAATGTGTAGTTGGTGCAGACCCCATTTGACTCTGAGTTCCTGCTGCGACAACTGGGGGATTAGAAGAACCACTTGTTGTTGTACCACCTTCCATATGAATGAATTTCTAGCTACATCCAATAATAGTGGAAGAAATGGTAAATAGAATTATATGACTAATAAAAATTCCTCCACACTGCCTGCCCATCAACCATTGAAATCTTTATTTATAAAATACATATAACAATTATTGGGCACAAATGCAAGCAAGCAAAGCAAACAAATGCAAGAAATCAAATGCAAGAAATCAAACAAATGCAAGCAAGAAACCAATCCCTGTAGATCCAATTTAATCATGAGGATAGAAAACAAAATTTTAAGCAAGAAACACATGGTTAAGCAACCAAACAGTCTCTAAGTCATTTTGATGTTTTGGTATTTTAAGCAACGCATGTTAAACTTTTAAGCTAGCTTCCCTTTACTCCAGATATTTTTTGGAGAGTATATCTTTATTTATTATACAAATAAAATGACTAGAATTTAAAAAAAACCCAAGATAGCATAGAAACCAATTCAACTAAATACGACAATGCACTGTCAGAATATCACCATTTTGAAGTTGCGAATAACATTCTTACTCTATTATGAGATCAAAAGTACCCTGCCTGCCTCGCATGAGCATTCCACCAATGAATTTAGTCATTTCAATAAGAAAAAATTTAAATAATTTAATTCCATCACAACAATAGTAGTAAGCATAATGGTTTTTACATGATGGGGGTCACTCACTATGATAAAATAAGCACCATCCACACCATCCACTATCCAGGAACAATATATCCAATTGCAATCAAATAACAATTTAATAAAATATAGAAAGTGAACTCATATGTAATGTATTAAACTATTTGGAATTGAAATTTACTCACAATTGCAATCAAATAATTATTAAATACTATCCACTCGAGACATGCTGGTTTCTTTAGAAGTAATTTTTTTTGCTACATACAACACATCAAAGTTAGCACTTATTGGACTAACAATAAATTCATTTTAATACACCAGAGATTTCAGTGGGAGGGGAACAAGAACACCCCGATTTTTAATGGCTAATGGAGTATTTAATACTAAAAAAATCAAAAACCAAATTAAATTCAAAGCCCTGCCACTAATAAGGGGTTTAGAGTAAAAAAAATTACTTACCGACAGTCAGGAGGAGGAGGCGCCGCACCGCAAGCCAAGGGTTGGGGAACCTATGGGAAGGAGGAGGAAGGAGGAGAGGGAGGGTAAGGTTTCGTCGGCTCGCGAGGGAAGGAAGGGAGTAGGGGTTTCTATATTCGTCATGAGGGAAGGTTGGGAGGGAGGGAGGGAGGACTGTCAGTGTCGTAGTCGTCGATCATGAAGGAAGAGGAATAAGAGGTATGACGGAGTAGGGTTTTTTCAGGGGGGAGAGGAGGAGGGCGAGAGAACGAGGGAGAGGAGAGGAAACGTCAAGGGGGGGGGGGGGTGAGTCGTGCGGCCGAGAAAAATGAAAAGCTGGGGAATTTTTTTTTGCTGGGCAGATCGGGTCACGGGTCGGGTCGGGTCTAAATGACCCCATCCCGAGACCTGACCCAACCCATGAGAAATTGACCCGATGTAAACCCGACCCATGGTTATTTTTTTGCATCCCGACCCAACCCGACCCAACCCGGTCGGGTCGGGTCGAACCCGTCAGGCCGGGTCTGGACACCCCTAAAATAAACCTATTTTTCTCTAGGTTTATTTAATATGATATTGAATATTACATACTTTAACAGTCATATCCAACACAATATTTGAGCCAAATAACTTTATTTATCAAATTTATTCCCAGTAGTTTGAAGTATGAAACCTCTTTCCATAAAATTATTCATATGGTTCCATATGAATGCTTTAATGGAAGCTATTATTGTATGAAAATTATAGAAAATATAGATACTAATACCATATACCTTGGAATTCAAGAGAAAATGATCGCAAATGTCTTCCAAAGTCCAGATATTCCTTTCATACTTTCCATTGGTTTGGGGATGATACGTTGTGATTAAATGTATTTTAGTTCCAAGATCCCTATGAAGAATCTTCCATAATTTTGATGTAAATTGAGGGTTAAGATTAAATACAATTGATAGAGGTTCCCCATTAATGCTTATGATTTTATTAATATAGATCCAGGAAAGGCACTCAATGGGTAAATATTATCTTATTTATAAGAAATGAGAAGACTTAGTATGATGATCAATGATGTCTCATATAACAAAATTATTCCTTGGAGTCTTTGAGAGTCTAGTGACAAAGTCCATTGTAACATTGTACCACTTCTATATAGGTATAGGTAGAGGTTCCATGACTCACTTAGGATGTTTTATTTCAGAATTTACCTATTGGAGTACTAAGCATATGGAAACATAATCTTCAATTTCTTACTTCATACCTTATCACTAGAAATTTTATCTTAAATCCCTATACATCTTTGTGCTACTAGTATGTATACAAGAATTTGAGCTATATGTTTAATCTAATAGTCCCCTTTTCAACTTTTATAGGGATGTGACAAAAAACATCTCCCAAAAATTTAACACTCCAACTCTATAAGTGATGTCTACCAATTAACATTATTTATTTATTTAATCTTCCACTGTAAGTTATCTTCATCCTACTTGGAATTCACCATCTTTTTTAGTAAGGATAGTTTAACAATTTATGAGAAAAGGAATGGTGGAACCCATTGCCTAAAAACTACCATATCCATCATTAATAAATATATATATATAGGATCATTGTTAATCTCCATCATGCTTATAACTCCATGGTCCCTCCTACTCAATGCATTGAACAACTTTTTTACTTTTTTAGGGTGGAAGTTTATTGAGAAATAATAGTTATTGAGTAGTTACAAACACCTTATTTGCCTCATATTGAGCTATATATGAGCGAAGATATACTTTAAAATCCTTTGGTTTTTATATACATCACATATTTCACTATATAGGACGTTTATCTATATTTTTAAAGAAAAGATTTGATTTTCTAGATCAAGTTCATGATTTGGATAGCTATTTCATATATTTTCAATTTCTTTGATGCATAGACAATCACCCTATAATTTTGTATAAAGACACAACCATTTCATTTCTTAGATATATCACTATATATTAAAAATAATTCCTTACATGATGGTATAATTAATAAGGGTGAATTAATTATTCCCCTCTTTGAGTATTCAAAACTTTCCTCGCATTCCCTAGAACATTTGAATTTAACCCCTTTATGTATTAACTAAGTCAATGGGTTAGATAATCAAGTAAAATATTGAATAAACCAGTGATAGTAACCTACTAAACCTAGGGAAATTGATATCTCAGTTATTTTTTTTCCATTTAGTCCATAATTACCTGTTTATTTTAAGGATAAAAAATTCCACCCTTAGAGACAATATTTCCATGAAAAGAAACTTCATTTAGAGAAAATTCACAGTATATTTACCATATAATTCCTTTTTTTGAGGGCCTCTAGAATGATTTACAGATGAATCTCAATATCTACATAAATCTTATATTATATCAGTATATCATCAATGAATACCAGAAAAAAGTTATCAAGATACTAATTGAATAATCTATCCATCATATACATAAATACAAAATGTTAATTTGTCAATCCAAATGGAATTACCATAAAAAACTTATGTTACATTCTTGTAATCCCCTTGTTGTTTCTTCCTTGATTTATCACATGTGGGAAATCCCATCCTTTATTTCTTCCCCTTTGTCGGATTTTTCTTCCCATGATGCTCATCCAACCTCTTATTCTCCTGATTTCTCCTGAATACATACATCCTCAAGATCACATTTTCTATATTAATTATGATTGAGTGTATATCCTAATATGATGAAGAGACCAATACCCTTAAAATGATCAAATTTAACCCATAAAATAAATGATCAATCTTTCTTTTTGGTATATTTTCATAGTATGCATCATGTATAACTAACCTTAAAAAGTTAGACTCATGATCACCATCATTTTACTCCTTGTTTTATATAACATTGGAGAATTTACTCTTCATTTTTTATCTTTGACCACAAGTAAAGTATTTTTCATAGAATACATCTTTAAAGGTTCCCCAATAAATATAATTTATCTCATATTCTTATTTAGTATTTTGAATTAGTGACCACCATTTGTATAAATATATATTTAGATGATAGACCAACATGACGAATTTTTCCATTTCACTACTTCCCAAAGTTATAAATATATTTTCTAATGACTTGATCAATTGTTCATATACTAATAGATTATAAGTTCTACTAAATTCTAGTGGTTTGTGTCATATGAAGTGGTCCAACATAGTTAGACGGTGTCAGAAATTAATAGGATTCTCAATAAGATATAGATTATTTTTTAAAACCTAGTTCAACTACTTTAATATGGTTATGAATTGATTAGATTAAAATACATATTCATTAACTTTTTTAGAGATAATATCATAGAATTAAAAACAAAAACTAGGATTTTATAATAATATTATATTATTGTTATAGAATAAAAGAGTCCCCACATTATTGAATAACTTAGTTGTATTGATATATAAGATACTTACATACATTACATTTGAAAACATGTGATACAACATGAACACATTATGAGAGAATTATTATACCTTACATCATGTCCTTAAAATTTAATCATTAACCTCCTCTATTTTTCCTGGGTAAAGGAAAACCAATAAGAGTGATTTTAGATGCTCAGTAAAGAGTGACATATGACATGATATTTTATGAACTAAACCTGGAATTAGTGATATGATAAGAATAATAAAAAATATAAATCTATAATAAAATTAAAGTGAGAGAATTATATATCCATAATAATAAATGAAAAATGGATACTAATAATCATTGATCTTATACTAATGGAATTCATGATTTTGGATATAACAACATTTTTTCAAGGTCTTATGACTATAAACAATCCTGTTATGGAAAGAGGAATACACCAAAACCCAACCTATTTTGTCTCATGATATATATTGACAAATTTAGAGGATATATAATTCTAGGCCGCACCCATAACCTAATTAATTTAAAATAATTTCCTTATAAGATTCATCAGTACCTTTTATATAATTCCCTAAGTGACCTATTATTGAATAAAACATGGCTAGCCATATAATGAGAAATATAAAAAATAAAATAATTTCCCATTAAATTGAATAATTTGGATTTCTAGGAGAATATACCTTAATCAACTTATATGTTTTTGGGTATCACCAAAGTAACATGAATTAACCTCATCAAAGAAATATAAGGGTGATGATACTTTCAATGTGCTAATTTATCCATAAACAATATATATTTTGTTCAATAGTTTGTATTGGTATGAGACCATGGAAATGGAATAAAAAATAATTTATCATGGTTTACTAAGATAGTGTAAATATTATGAAGAATATCCCTTGGGAGTGTCTCACCAGGTGTGTGGTCTGAGTCCCACTCATCTTGCATCAAGGTGATGATTGACTTAATGCTCAACCAACCCCTTTTGAGGTGATTTCCCATAGGTGTATCTATGCCAAAAATGTATCAACATTCCAGTATCCTAGTATATATTCATTTTATAGTAAATAACAAACACTTTTACTTTACCAAAATCTTGGATGGGTTTTCCACAATGGAAAATATTGAGTTTTACAATAGTTTTAGTAACTCTTGAATTGAATGAATATAAGAGAGGGATAACAATATAGACTTATAAAACCAATAAATTAAATGATTAATATGGAAAAAATTATTCCCAATACTTTTTTTCACCACAAAAAATAAAATAGGTGGTTAATATAAAATGATTCCCAAAGAATTAAAATTGAGAAGAAAAAACCACACATATGGCTTGGGTAGCAGTTCAATGAAAACTTATTGAAGGAATGGGCTCAAAATTGATCTTTAAATCACATGATTAAAGGAATTTTGGGATATAACATAAAAAATTGGTATAATATACACTAAAAAATAGATATAGGTGATATATAAAAAACAAAAATTCAGTTAGGTGTATACTACAAAACATGTCCTTAAGAGAGGAATTTGAGATGAAAAAACCCTTAACTCTTATCCTAAATTCTATGAATTCACTTTAACCTCTTATATCAAAAAACGAATATCTTAATAATTTATTTTAAAACATTAATCAAATACATTTTCTTTCATACTCTTTATAAAAATTCATTCTCTATATGAATTCTAGAGATTTTCCACATCAGGTGTTTGTAATTTTGATCATTTGTACTAGTTCCATAATAACAGTGTTTGCTTTCATTATTATTTAAAATTTAATCATTAATGGGTAATTAAATTTATTTTTATGGATGATTTATAATGATTTATTATGTTTAAAATTCATTTCATTAGTTTTTTAGTCTTTTTTTTGTGAATATAAAATTAAGAACAGGCATGTTTTAGTGATTCTGGTTGATCGAAGGGTGTTTTATTAATTGTTGAATTAAATATTTTGATAAAACCTCAAAAATAAAAAAATTCATTTATAAATTTATATGATATTATATCAATAAATAAGTTTTCATAGTCATCCTATATATAAATTTATATTATTCTTCAAGTAGGTGGTTAAAATCATCCAAATATGAGGATACCCAGATTTAATGAATGATTATGATGTAGTTTTGTTATAATATAATTATACAAGAATTATAATGATATTATTTAGTGTATATTAGGGTGATATATCATAATTATAAGTAATTATAATAACATGTAATGTAAATTAAAATATTATATAATGTTAATAAAAGATCATCCTCTTCGTAGGCTTATTTTAAATAATTAAATTTCTATGATTGTTTGTTGATTGTAACATTAATTCATCTTAAAATTTTTCATAATAGGGGATTAATGATATTATAAAAATATTTTTTTTCCTTTAATACCTTCCTTATATCCATATTTGTAAGACAGTGAAGGAAAATGAAACACATTACGCAATGGATGCGGTAGTATGAATAATGCACAAATGACAATTTCGTTTTTGTTAAGGAAAATATAAAAGTTGAATAATATTTAATTCCAAAATATAACAACATAATTATAATATAATTAATAAATTAATCATTTAATATTAATGAAAATAAATTTTAAATGGAAATATAAAATAAAAACACGTTGGTGAAAAGATTGAACTTACATTGAGAACTTTGGGTTTCTCTTGGTGGATTTCTTGGAAAGGAATGGATTGGGATAATATATTGTGACAATAAAATTATGATGATGAAAGGTTATTAAAGGGGAATGAAATAGAGTAGAGTATCAAAAGGAAATTAAACTTTACAATGGTATTGATGGGGTGTTGATGGGTCCCATTTATAGGTAAAAGAAAGTCTTATTCATGGAAACGTAAGTTTGGTATGGGGTAGGAATGGAATCACATGTGTGTTTAGTGGGTTTGGTAAGTTAGGTAAATTAGGTAGATAAATGGTATTTGATATATGTGGGTAAGAATTTCATACTTAAAAAGTATTTATATAAGGTTTATGTGACATTTTAATTATTAAAAATTTGAGTTACCTCATTTACCCAATTTTCCATTATCATTCTTGATTAAAAAAATTAACCATGATAATTATTTTATTACTAAAAACATAAGATGACCCTTATTACAAAATTTTGTAATTATAAATGCAAATTTTGGATCTAATTAATGTAATTAAATTTCTAAATATGATAAAATTAACTTTTAAATTAAAATATAAGATATAGTAAAAACTATTTTTATATAAAAATGTATTTTTATTTACTAAGTGTTATTTTTTTGTTATTTTATATTAATTATTAATTGAATGATTATTTATATATTTATCCATGTGTTTAAACATAATATTTTGTTCATATTTTAAATTAAATTAATCTATATTATTTAGGTAAAAATTATATAACTGTTTTAAAATTAAATCTTTGAAAACAACTATTCTACTTTTACCATGGAAATTCGTATTTATCCTAAGTATTTTATTTTAAATGCCTAAAAATAATATTTTTATTTATGAATAATTTGTAAATATTTATTCTAAATATAAATTACATTTAATCAAATAAAATCAATTTGTGTAGTGAAAATTAATTGTAAAAGTTGCACGCATAAAACCCATTTTTTGGAAAAATCCAAAAAATCCATCTTAAACTAATATATTTATGAAAAATTAAAAAATAAAGTTTATTTTTTTAAAATAAAATTCTAACATTAATAAATTAAAAATTTTAATTAGACTTATGAATAAATTATCTATAGAGTGTTCATCATGATAGTTCAAGATATAATGTTTACCTGTTAGGTTTAGTCTCGAGTATTACAATATGTGCATGCATGTACTAAATGAAAGAAAGTCATAACATCGCATGCATACAATAGTCACCCGATTTGGTACTTATAGATACAAACTAATGGTAAATACATTCATTCTTGAGCTAGTACCATAATTGGACAATGCTTCCATATAACACAACTATAGTGTAAAATATTTATCACCACTCATATCATCATACAAGGAGAACAATCCATCAATATTTCATAACACTAGGGAAAATGTTGCATCATCCATATGCTAGTCATGGTTAGAAATATATCACAGAATAGTGTCTCGGGTGAATGATGAATCACTATCCACCATCAAGGGTTGATGAGGCACCACTAAAATGAACATAGATATTGATGAATCACTTGGTGAGTGCTGTATCACCACACAACAACTTGGTTAAAAATATATCACTATAAAATAATATGAAGTGATATTTTTGATTGGATGAATTATATATCACTATAAAATAATAGGGTGAAATATATAGCTCTGGGTGAATGGTATATCACCACCCAACAATTCTCAAGTAGAAGTACTACTACCACAAAAATCCATATGGGAGAAATATATCATCAAACACAACCCTAGGTGGATGATCTACCACCACATGATAACCATGGATAATGATATATCACTGGTGAACAAGGAATCTCCACTCAATATTATAGTGAATGAGGCATCATTTTGTGAATGATGTATCCCCATTCTTGGTTCTCTAAGTTCAACTATATATCATTATGAATCTTTAAAGTGAATGATCTGTCTCTAATCCATAAGCCTCAAGTATACAATTTACCACTAATACCACACATAGGGTGAACAATATATCAACATAAGAACACTATTTAAGTGAATGAATAATCATGATAAAATGTTCCTATGAACACATATCATAACCATAGTGAATGATTAATCACCCAAGGTATTCGTCCCATTGACCCAAATTCTTGTTTTGCTACTTTAATAGCCAAAACATAACCAACCCAAAATTACATTTTTACATAAAAATTATAATAATCACATTTCTCAAGACCATCATATACATATTTATAGATAATTAGGACACATAACCCTTGATAATATGCAAAATTTTTTTTTAAACATATTAGGAATTAATTTCTTCTACAAGATATTTTCTTCCAAATTATATTATTTATGACTGATAATATTTAATTTTAGATTCATTATCATTCATATTCATCCTTAAAACCTATAAAAATAATTAGAAATATGGGATGATCATATAAAACTAAATAATGGGTATAAAAATGAAATAAAACCTATTAATCCATTGAAATACATGAAAACCAGGGAAAAAGTTTCTCTTTTAAATAATAAACATTGAACTCATATAAAATTATATGATTAATAAAGAATAAGGTTAATCATTAAGGTTTTTTAGTGACATTAAAATAACTTATTATCAACCTTAAAATCATCCATAGTGGAATAACCTATTTAGTTACTTCCAATATATTTTTTTGGAGAATAAATATTTACCCAATACACTATGGTGATATACAATTTCAGAACCACCTATTATATTTTCTAATTTCTAAGAACTGTTACATGAATAAAAAACTGGAATATTTCATTTTATTTTATAAAGATAATAATCATGGTTATCCCAATTGAATCAAATAAAATGGGTTAACAAATTCCCTATTATAAGAAAAATTAAAGAGAATAACATTTTATAACCTATAAATAAAAGGGGTATATATAAAAAATGAGCTTTATATTATGATTACAATGGTACATATTAAAAGGAATATGAAACTTTAAAATTATAAGATAAAAAAATCATCAAAAGAAGGATTAACAGATAAAAGAGTGTAACATAATTCATCCATAAAAATAATAATAATAATATATTAAAAATTTCATAGAAAATATGAAATGATTAAGAAAAAAGGGAAAAAATAAATATAAATATGGAATTTTCAAAGGATATTTACAACACTCCATAGAATATATAAAAATAGAAAGAGAGAAAATTTCCATTGAAAAGATCATAACATGGGAAATAATTATCCACCATATAGGAGATTATGAGAAGGAACTGTGAAACCCTATAAAAATAAAAGGAAATAAAATATAAATTAATATAGTTTTATAATATACAAAATCATAGAAAAATAAAGTCGATGAAGACAGTCCATAACTCAATGAAAGGAAATTTAGTCAAGACACCCCTTACAACCTTGGTAATGTATCAACCAAAACCTATAAAAGTGAGAATATGAAATGATATTGCAATTTCCATGAAAATTATATTAAAATACATTCATGAAATAATATATAAATCATTTAAAATATATAAATATTTTATATTTCTTAATGAAAATAAATTTTGATGAGAATCCCTATGCCTTGAACTTTAAATCTATCACGGTGTTGAATCTGCCCTTAAAGATGTCCTTTGAAATGAACCATTTGGGATTCTTTCTTATGGAAAAATTATATGTAACGAGTGGAAGTAATATAATAAATTTAAATCAAGTATATTTTTGATTGAAAAAAAATTATATTTTTTTGAAAGGTTACAATGAGCCCCCTTTTATAGAACAGATTCAATGAAATTTTTGCAAATATGCATTCCCTAAGGGTTAATAATGTAATTTTTAAGTCTAAAGTGGATAATAAATGGAAAATATAAGATATTTTCAACAATATATCATTTAAATATGTTTCATGACAAGTTTTTATGATTTTTTATTTATTTTTAAATTATTTTAACATTAAATATTATTTAATGTGATTTTTAGTGTTAATATTGTAATTTGGATTAAAAAATATATAAATAACTATAAAATAAAAAATTAAATATTTAAATAATTATATACATATCATATTTATCACCCAAAAATTTTCAGGACTCTAATTCATTCAAAACATATCACTTGATATTTTAAAACCTCTATTTTTGACTTTTCTCTTACTTGCACAAGCGCTGTGTCAACACTGCATATGTAATTTGAATAAATATAATATTATTTAATTTTAAAAATAAATATGTGAGATAAATATAATTTATTATTCATTATTTTTTGTATAAAACATTTGATGACATTACTTATTCCCATTTATACTATGATAAAATTTGTAGGATAATAATTTTGACTTTTTTGACCATACAAAGGCAATAAATAAACATTCAGATAATTAACTTGTTAAATAATTTTAAAATTTATACAAATTTATTAAAATAATTGAATAATAATCATATTCATATCTTTAAATCATGTATCATATTATCCATTCTCATTATTATCACATAATCCATTAAATTTGACTTTTCAAATACTGCGTAGGAACTCATCAACACCAATAAATATTTTCTTATTTATCTTGGAATAAAAGACAATATAAATTAATTAAATAATAATTATATTATTTCTGGAGTATAATATCATGTAATAAATATTATATATTCTTATTTAATATTCAATACATTTTATATAAAAATATAATAATAAGAAGTTTAATTCCACTTAAATTTGAACTCTTATTTTGAAAGGAATTTGAATTCAAATGTATCACTAAAATTATATTGAAATTTAATTAGAATATTTTATTTCAAAATAAATTATTCCAAAAATAAAATAAAATAAATTTAAATAAAAATATCATTTATATGATTTTCCCACATTTTTTTACTAAAGGAGTGAATATACATCACATTTACTAATTACTATCATTCCTTATTATTTATATTTTTTTTAAAATACCTTACACCAGATTTTGATATGAAGATAAAAATATATTATTAAAATTGTTAAAAAATATATTAAATTATTAAGAAATAATTTTAAAATAAAAACAAATTATACATTAAATAATATACTTTTTTGAATATTAAATATTTCATTTTCAATTGAAAAACTTATTCTTGTTTTATACCATGATAAAATTTATTTCTAAGATAATAATAATAACAAGTGTCGATATGAATTCTTATGATTGACATAAATATCCATTTACAAAATATCTAATAATTAAATGATTCTTTTAATAGATAAACATAATAAATCATCTATGAGAAGATATATTTAACCTTTAAATAAATAAATTTTTATTTCATAGAGTAAGAATAATAATTTTGAATTTGTTGATTATATAATATCTTTTCTGAGATGAAATAAATATTTATAAATTTTAAAATAAATATCTCTAGAATAAATATAAATTCACAATATGAATATTAATTAAACATAAAATTGTTATATTATTAAAATTACATGGGTTGTCACATATACGACTATGATGCAATAAACCCAGTACCAATACATCAAGGCTAGCCTCCCAAAACAAAACTTAAGATTCCATACAACCACCTATCTCACATGTGTCATTCTATAACTACACTCATCAGAACAATGTCTTATCAAAATGGTTAGATCACCACTTAGACTAACCAAACATGATTTTACATTCCCAAGGTACACTCAAAAATACCATATAAGGATTGAAATATTGGTTTGGGATAAGAAACCCCCTCATTGATTCATTCCCTATGTATCACTATTAATTGTGGTGTTGTAGAAAATAGTGTTCACTTTCCCAAAATGAAATGTTTAAGGTATCTAACATGATTTATATTTACTAACTCCTCACACAAGTGGTATGGGAACCACATTTTGTTACATACTGGGTCATTATCATTAAACCACTCAAGATTGTTTCTCAAATGACCAATTCTATAATAATAAAACCGACTCATCCTTATCCTCCAATCTAGGTGAAAAAATATAATAATACAATACCCTATTAGGATATGAGAGCTATGAATCAAGAATATAAACCCCTTGTGGTTCTGGAACTTTCTTAACGCGACTCTCACATACTATAACTATCCATCATCAACTAAATCATAAATCCATAACCTCCAAATCTTTCTAAGAGTCTAACCAACCTCCCTAACCTTGTATCACAAAATGGGAAACCACTCATGGATCCCACTTGGACCAATAACATATATTGAACCACTCTTTTATTCCATACAACATACACACATCCATATAAAATATAATATTAGGCACCACCTTCCTTAAACATGGAGTTATCCCCTTAAGTTTTATTTCTCCATCCTCAACCAAGAATTACTAAGACCACACTATCCGTTGACCATACACTCCAGTACCTATATCCAATAAACATCAAGTTTAATTAATTATAAAACAATTATATTTAATTAACACCATCAATCCATATTAATTAAATTTGGTGTAATTGGGGGATAACACACTGGATGATGTAACATCACTGATACCTCATCTAATAGAGTGTGTTTCACTCTTGGGGTATCCCTGATACCACCACCATCAAAATCCCCTACACTCATCACCAAATAAATTACAATTAAATTCTAATTTAGTGAAAAACCAAAGAATAACTAGGCAATTAACTTAAATTAGGATAAAATACATTCAACCATGTGTTTTCACCCATATAGAGTCTTCTTTAGACAAAAAATAAGAAGCCCTATTATGGAGGGATGATTTCACCAGGATACAGTGAAATATGATTTCAAATCCCTAACCTAACCCATCATATTTAACAAAGGAAGTAGAAATAGGATATGGAGAGTGGAAGAGAGGGAGTTCTATTATGCATTTTTTCAGTTATCACAAACACATGAAATATTAATGGGTAATAAAAATAAAACCCATCCCTTAATTAAAAAATTTACCTAATTTAAATTGGAGAGAAGGAAACCCCATCAGAGTTCTGATGGGTTTTAACTGCCCATTAAGGTTCTATTGGCGACCCATTGACCGTCTGGAGGTTTGTTTAGTGAATGATGCTTTAACCCTCATAACCATAGTGGCCTCTACTGAGGTTTTGGTATTATGATATTGAAGACACCAACCTCATTACCCAAATTACCAAAATATTTCTTCAAGACTTTTATTTTCAAACATCCTTCTCAAAAATGTCCATTTAAAATTTAAAAATTCATTCATAAAAAATTATTTTTGGATACAAATCCAAAAATTCAGAGATTCCCCAATTTAAGGCTCGTTGGAACCTAGCTTTTCTCTTGCTCCACCGACATCCATTAGGGCGGGTTGTTACAGCCTCCCCACTATAAAACTTGTTTTCTCCAAGATGTCTCGACATTTATTTCCCATAATTGCATTGATCACTCAAATCAGATGCACTTACCAACTCTATATGTCCTAATAGTGAGAACCATGTCGATACCACACCTGAAATAAAATAACACCTGAATTCCATACACCACCTACTTCAAACCATTATAAACTATGGTCATCCAACCAATGATGTGTGTTGATAATTATTTATGTTATCATGCCCAGAAATTCATGAAACACACTATCTAATACCCAACCACACTGACTACCTCTGAAAACCCAATGGACTATGCATTTATTGTGATGTGAAGCCTACTTATGTTTTGATTAAGTCAATTGGACAGAGTTAAACAAATGATAAATTGACCATGGGGTGTATAAAACTGTAAAAAAATCTCTCCAATGGTGGAATACTGATCATATGATAGTATCATCCAATGGGGGAATGTGCATTGTCAATGGGTTGGATGATTTTCATCAAAAGTTAGTCCTCATAGTTTTGTGACCATGGGTAGGGTACCTTTCACTATTCAATAGATATAGTGGTTAGGTTACAATAGCTATAGTAAATCACTAGTCACCATGGGTAAATGGTGGGTTGTTCATGAATATTGGATGGTGATGGAACTAAATGATTGATAGATACTTACTATAAGTAAGTTGGACTACTAGTACAAAATAAATGATAAGGTTGATTGATGATTACTTGTAATTAGTTATCAAATTTTATTGACTGGGAAAAAGTCATTGTAATTCACATATCATTTAATTATAATGAAAATGATAGAAATGTATCCCCCGTGGATGTAATGTTCATGCCTGAACCATGTTAACCACTTGTTTACTTTCCTTTATCACATTTTTTTGATTTTTTTAGAAGCATGAGTTCTCTTGAGTGCGTGTGAGGTTTGAATTGGTGTGATGATTAAGGTGTGTGTATTTCTCTATTCTAGTACACCTAGCTTATACAGGTCCATAATATCTATTTAATTCCATGTATCATCTAGTGACATATCATCCAACATTTAGACATTATTAAAGATTCAAAACAAGTGGTATTTGAGATTTTGGTTTTATATATAACATTTTCACACTCAAAGACATCTCAGGTAATGTATACTCTTTCTTTGACCTTTTTTTTCAATTTTAGTGGGTGTTTACTATCATCAAATGGTATGTCATCAAATAAAGTTAAGTTCTGGATATAAAATTTCAATGTAATATGCTTCATTTTCTATAGAATTTATATGGATGGCCATCTCATTCAGAAGGATTTGGTGGTTCCATTGATGGGATTGAATCTAGAGAAGATGAATCCAGTGGAATGGGAATGGTTGTACCAGAAAGTGATAGGTTTTATTAGGATATAATTGTCATAGAACATGGAATTTAACATCTGGGAGGTGAATACCATGTAATTTTTGATAAAAGACCTAACAAAAATGTAAATGAAGACTACAAGACTTAATAAAATTTTTAGGATGTGGATGTTGTTAAACATGAGTCTATCAGAACGTATTCTTATAAAAGATTAATTGAATTAATCCAACATGATCTTAGATAAGATCAAATCAATGAGGCTAAAATTTAGTGATGGTTTTTTTGATATTCTACTATTTTCAACACTACCAAATTAATGGGATGTGATAGTGATAGTAGTGAGTAATTCTCATGAAAAAACTGATTTGGTGTTTGAGGATGTTAAGAATTTCATATTGAATGAATAACCAAGATAGAGAGAATTATAAGAACTATACAATATTGAACTCAATGTAGAAGAATGAGGATGGTTCTTATATAAAATTTATAATAAACCATTAAAAGATAAGTCATGAGGTAGAAACATGGTAAATCAGATGGTCTGGGTTATACATGTTGGATTTGTGGAAAGAGAGGTCACTTCAGGAAGTATTGAAAAAATAACAAGGATATCTCTAAGATATCAACTTCCATAAGTTTAAATTCCATGTTTATATATAATATAGGTAACAAATTGTTTCCTAGTGTTAATATTTTGGTGGATTCATGGTTTATTAACTCAATATTATCATTCCATTAAAAAATAGTGGATGTATGGTGAATTATGTGTCTAGGAATTTCAAAAAAGTGCATTTGGATAAAGATAAAGATATCAAAATCATGGGTAAAGATTATTTAAATTTCCAGATGAAGAATGAAATATTCTTAAGATTTAAAAAGGTAGGAACATCTCAGGTAAATAGAAGAACCTAATTTCCATAGGTTAGCTTGATGAGGAAGCTATGGAACTAGATTTACCAACAAAGTTTGTAAGGTGAATTGGGGATCCATGATGGTGGCATGGAGATAAAATTATGGGACCATATATCTAACTGGAAGGTCATATAGAGTGGCAATTATCGATGACATAACTTTAAAAATCTTGGATGTGTGGCATTGCTATATTGGAAATCTTGGTGAGAAGAATATGAAAGTTGTAATTGAAAAAGACATCATAAAGATTGCTCACACTAAATTTGGAATTTGTGAAAGTTCCATACTCATGGTATATAGAAGGGAATAGTTCATCTTGAAAAAAATCCAAAATACTAGAAGTCATAATTGGTTCACTAGAATTTTTTCAAACCCTCCTTGGTACAATCTCGTGATGGGTCACTTAACTTTTTAACTTTAATTGATGAATCAAAGATAAAATTATAGGTTTACATTATGAATCATAAGTCTAATTTATTGTTATAATTTATCCAATGGAAGGATATGATGAGGAGGGAAATTGGATAGAAGCTAAAATGCCTAAATTATGGCAATGGTGGAAAGTAAGATAGATTAGTCTTGGAAAAAGGGGGTCAGTATGGAGAGAACTATGTACTAAACACCATAGTATAAAAATATGGTGGAGAAAATTAATCATATGCTAATTGAGAAGTAATGAAGTATTAGGGTAGACTTAAGATTTCCCCAGGAAATTTAGGAAGAAGTAGAGAACCTGAAATAATATATCATTATTAGAAGTCCATATTCTTTATTGGGAAAGGAATTTATAGAATATATATGGCCCTAGAAACAATTAGAAGTTAAACACTTCTAAAATTTTTGGTAACATCATTTATATTTATGTGAATGTAAAGTAGAGGAAAAATTTGAGGAAAATTTCATTAATTTTATCATTTTTAATATGGTAATGGAAATTTTCTATATAGAATATTAAATAATGATAATTGATTGATAATTCTGATATTTTTTGATCTCATCAATAAGAATGTTTTGTGGAAGGATCAGAACTTGGTTGAGAATGAATTTAAGACAAAGGAATAAATTTACAATGTCCAACATGATCTGATTGAGAGTACTTGAAGGAAAAATTTCAAGATAGTTCTCATAGTGTCACTAAAAGTTTGGATAATAGTCTGGTGAGAGATATTCCAAGGTGCCATAGGACAAATGAAATGTGATATATTACTCTAGAAGATAGATCACTAGAATATGAAATACAATAATATGATGAATTTCAAACTATAGTATGGAAATTTAACAATTTCTAAAAACCTATTTAAATATTTTTAATTGAAATAAACTTTCTAATTTTTATAGAAAGTGGATAACCATAATTACTGGAAGAGGCATCCACTCTCAGTGACTCTAGATAGTGTGAGTCAGTGATGAAAGAAGAATTGTGCTTACTAGATACTAACAAAACATGGGATCTGACTACATATCCATAGGGGGAAGGATAACTTGAGAAAAATAGGGTGTTTTTTGAAGGAGGAAGCTGATGGAAAGAAAAGGTATAAGGTATGACTGGTGGTAAAGGGGTTCCAAATGAAGGATTGAATTGACTTCTCTCAGATTTCTTCTCTTTTAGTGAAGCATGATATTTTATGATAGTGAAGAGAATTATTATGTCCTAAAATCTACATCTAGATAATATGGATACAAAGATGACCTCCTTTCATGGATATTTAAAGGAATAAATTTAATTTAAGCAATTGACAGGTTTTGAGGACCAAAAAAACTGTTACTTGGTGTGTAATATAAAAATTGGCCTCTATGACTTGAATCATATTCCAAGGTAGTGAAATCAGAAGTATGATTCTTTAATGGATGAGGATGATTTAACTCTTTGAAATGTGAATCACTATCACTTCAAAATACATGGGATGATGGAAGTTTTATCAGAATTATTTTATAGGTGGATGACATGTTTCTAGATGGATCAAATATTAAAAAGGTTTAGAAGAAGACATGTTACTTGTTTGAAATATTCAATTTATAAGATCTATATTAGGTCAAAAATATATTAGGAATGAATATTGAGGGAGATAGGGGAGTCAAGACTTTGGTTCTATAATAAAGGGATTACATATAGAAGATCATCAAGAATTTTGGAATGTTTAGATTCAAGATAGTCTCAACTCCATTGGATAGAAATTTCAAGTTGTCTAAGGAGAATGTTCTTATTATGGAGGATGAGGTCTAGTACATATAATAAGTTCTATTTTCATTAATTATCGGCAGTCTAATGTACACCATGATCACATTGCATTTTTAATGGGAGTTGTGATTCATTTCATGTAAAATATAGGAAGGGAACATTGGGAGACTATGAAGTGGAAAATCTAGTACTTTAAGGGATTGGAAGATACAAACTTATGATTTAGTATAAATGATACATTAAAATTTTAGGCCAATTTAGACTTTTCTGGGGTTCTAGGCTCCTAAAAGAGAACCATAGGGTTTGTATTCACATATTTAGGAACATAATTCATTTGGATGTCATGGATTCAATTAGTGGATAGTTTTTCTATAAATTAAGTTGAGTATGTTTCTTTAATGAAACCATTGAAGGAGATGACATGGTTGGTGTGCTTTCTAAAAGAGCTCAGAAGGAGTCAAGAAGGAAGAGTGTTATTATTTTATAATCAAATTTTGATTCACATGGATTATAATATTATGTTTCATGAAAGGATGAAACATATTTACCTAAAATAAAATTTTATACAAAAAATTATAGAGTAAAAGGTATTTGCGTTGTAGAAGATAGAAAAAAATAGAATCTAGTGGACATGTTTACTAAGGCGTTAGTCTATTAATTTCTAAGTCATCACTATGTCTCAACATAACTTGGATGAATGGATGGAGAAAAGAAGAACACTAACTATTATTGGTGTGGAAGTAAAAAGAGTTATTTATGCCAAAGTGTTAAAGGGTTTCCAGAGGTTCATTGAAGTATTATTTAAATGGGTTATTTTTAATATGTAAATCTTGATTATATTCCTAGTAAGTCAACTGGGTGGAGTGAATCAGACAATGACATGATGGTAGTGTGTGCACCAGTCAATGGTCTAGATGATGTTCAATGGAATTTATTCCTCATTATTTTGTAGAAAAGGCCTAGGTACCTTTCAATATTCATTAACTATAATGGTCATGTGTCGATAACTACATGAAATCAATAGTCATAGTGGATCAATATTCAGTTTTCCATAAATATTAGATGGTGGTGAAACTGAAGGATCCAAAAATACTTACTATAAGTAAGTGGGATCCCTAATACAAATATAATGATAAGGGAAATTGAGGATTAATTTTAACTATTTATCTATTTTTATAACCTAACAAAAGTGATTGTAATTATTATATCTTATGATTGTAATGGAAATGAATTTTTTTTTCTTCCATGGATGTAAGACTCACATTTGAACCATTTTAGCTTCTTGTTTCATTTCCTCTATCATTTTTACTTGAATTTTTGAGGGTCATGGGGTTAATTGAGTGTGTGTGAGGTTTGAATTGGTGTGGTGAATATGTTGTGTGGATTTCGGTCTTTTGATTCACTAATATCATGTGAGTTATCCAAATTTTCTATTCCACAATGTGTATCATCTAACTATTGGATTATGTGTGGGATTTATAATAGAATCACAACATCTACTACTTCCAAAAACCCCCTTATGATTCCCCACTATTGGAAAATTTTTTGAATTACCAATTGACTAATTCTGTACACAAATGGTTGTCGTCATAGTTCTATACCAGGGAGACACCCAATTGGTGATATACTCAAGTTCCACTCAACTATTCTCATAAAAACCCATAATATCACCCTCAAGACCATGCTCAGAACATGAATCCTTTATCTGTATTAATGGCCATCATGCTTTCCCAGAAGCACCAACATACCAAAGACTTGGTCACCCTACCAGTCTATCTCATGAAACACATACTTGGTTATCCCACCTATATGTATCCATCAAAAAAAATTTATTAATTAAAAAACTTATTGAATTTATCCGGTCATTATCAATCAACACCCATATCTAGTCATTTTCTATCCCCCAAAAATGATTTGACCACTTAAATCTAAGAACTGATAAAAAACTGCAAGCACCCCTAGGGTGGGTTTACCAACACTTAACCTCAAATATTAACCAAAATTCTCCTGAAATGAGCACCACACACTGAGAACATCTATGGTGGGATCCCCACTATAAATTTTCTCTTATTCTCACTGAATTAGCATGGTTCTACACAAAATCCACTATCTTATGAGTGCTGACACTCATGATCCAGGCTCGTTACATTCTAATAGACACATTACACGAGCCTTTTTCTATAGTACATGAAATTATAGTGATCTATTTAACCTCTTCTAAATATCACTGATGAACTAATGTTGTAACATTTGGTCTTGAACATCTCACTATAATTCAAACCTCATGTTTTAATTAGCCATGGAAACACAATAGCCTTATTACCAATTCAAAATATCATTGATTCCTAACTCACTATAGTTGAGGTAATCTCTTGATTCCATGAAAATCATGATGGTCCAATTGGAACCTTAACATCTCACAATAATTAATGTTCATCACTCCATATCTCACTTCTCATAAATGGTCTGAACTTATTTCTCACATGAGTTGACTATTTTGGTGTGATCATAATTTTCATAACCACTTTCATTTCACTATCACTCTATAGAGATCTCAAATCACACAAAAGTTATATCATAATTCACTAGTTCTCATTGGTAAATCACACCTGGCCATCCAATAGAGAAACCTTTGAATTAATCACTGCATGATATAACATCTGGGCCAACATATTTACCCATTTCTTACCTAATAAAAGGTTCCTCACACCTATCTTCCCCCACATCATATTTGATCAAAACCCCAATGTGACCATTCATTGAATTTATTTGTAACTCCATAACCTATACCCAAGAAGTTAAAGATAAATAAAGAGTCCTATAACCCATCATGACATATATGAACCCATCAACATACACCATTTCACATGTGTTTCAATGTAACATCCCGTTACCGATCTAATAGGTATGCCTTTAACCTTATCATGGATTTTACTTTTCATTGATTAAGTAAGGTTGATAATTGTTTGGGAGGATACCTATAATAGAAAAGGTAGAGATTTATTGGACTCTCAGCTTTAACCAAATTTTTTTACAGGCTTCTGGAGGGTTACACGATGTGTAATTGGGTTACACAATGTTTAATGGTTTATAGATACAAGTCATGAAAGGCTTCATACTATGAAGGGTAGACATCGTGAATAGACTTTACAAATCATGAATGATTTAAATATTGGTTTTAATCCCACAGTGTCAGTTTTTAATTTGAGGTGAAACATTTTTCAGCAGTTTCAGATATTAATGGTTTCATGGGGTGTATTAGTATTACACATCATGTAATACCCTAACTCTAGTTTTTAAATAGGCAGTACAGATGAATTTATTTTTTTATCCTCTACTCCAGTTTTTTCTCCCTTGAACCAAAGCCTTACCCAGGAGGTATTGAAGCTCTCCAACCCTTCCAGATCCATTCGTTTGGAATTCAATCATCTTTTCACTTAAAGAGTGATTTATAGGTAAGATTTCTCCCTTATTCTTAATCTCTCTCTCTCTTTCTCGTCCTTTTTTATTTCAATAGATCATTCTAATTTTGATGGATCAATGCTTCATGATGTTGGGTATGATTTTTAGGATGAGGTTTGAGGTCTTCTACACTATAATTCTCATTGATGGGTACCATTACGAGTGTTGAGTTTTGGGAAAAGGTAGGTGATTCTCTATCATTTATCCAAATTTATTAACTTTGAAATTACTTGATTTACTTAAAATGTTGATTTAAATTCAATTTCTCAAACCTTATTTCAATTTATTCAATGATAAAATCTAATTTCAGTGAATTAGGATATTTAAAATTGTTTTGGAAGGAGAATTGAGAAACCCCCAATTCTATTGAATTGCGGTGTGTTTATGGAAATTGTTTGGTTTAAATTGTTTCATTTAAATTGTAATTTTTTTGGAAATGATTTCAATTTAAATTTTGAATTTAATTTTGAAAATTAATTTTGAAATTGATGGCATTGGTTTTGAATTTATTTCAAAATTGTGAAAATGGATTAAAAAGTTTTGATTGAAACCCAGTGGTTTTATCTTGTTAAAGAGGCATGTTTTTGATTGAAACCCATTTTGTTTTTAAATGGAAAATTGGAATTTGAAATGGAAGAATGGGATTTAATTTTATTTTAAGAGATCATAAAATAACTATACCATCATTGACTATGTAAGATCACATGCATGCCCTAGGTTGTTGGTGAGTTATTTGGACACACTCTATGCAATTAGAATGTTCTAAAACATAAATGCAGCGGGACACATCCCTGATGGGATAGTGATGAGTCACCATTGTCCCGTGTCAGGGGTGTGTGTGTATACACATATTAATATGATCACTTGGAGATTGTGGAGTCCTATAGTTAGAAATACTATCATACAAATTTGGAAGATGACCATGTTGCTCACTTGTTATTTATATTTGAGATATAAATGTATGCTAATGTTGTAAAATTTCATTACATTCCTTATGAATTTATATGAACTCTTTAATATAAATTATTTATTAAATCTATTATTTTAGAAATATTCCATCACTTGAAAAGCCTTTTCTTAAAGTATTTCCCATCATTTGAACTATATATCATGATTTGTTTAAATATTCCTTAAAATTCCAAACCTATTCATCTTTTAAATTAAAAGACTTCCTTTGGTTAATCTATTATTGGCATATGTTATGGAATACTTGGTGAGAATCTACTAATATTTTTATCTCACACCCTACTTCTGCCTTTTTGTATTTGTAGGTTATCTCTTTCCAAGTTTTGTCTAGGGGAAAATATCTCTTGGAGGTGGATCCAGCTATTGAAATTTGGACTTTTTGGGTTGTGTCCTTAGTGAGTTTGGGGTTTTTTCCTCTATTTTGGTACTTGGTTTTTATTACTTTGGGATTTAATGCCTTGTTGACTTATGGTACATTACTCCTAGTGGATTTTCTTTTGTTATTCACACTGTCTTGTTTCTTTTTCTTCCACTATGTTTTGTGGAAAATTCATTCCCACTAGTATATTGTATGATTCCAAGTTATAGTTTCTGATTCATGGGGATTGATAATTTCCTTCAGGAAATGTGAAGGATGGCTCATTTAATGGGTTACCCGGGTACTCGGGCTGGTTCATGAAAAAATGGTATTAGAGGAGGTTGTTGATCTTTTGTCTTAAAGTTAGTATTAAATATATTAATATTGTCAATATTTATGAAGTAGTTTCGTTGGAGTTCCTCGACATATATCACTACAATGAACCTTAAGTCTCTAGGGGTGGTTAGGGAAATATTTCTATTGGATCAGTCTTAGTATTTTTTCTATTTTTATTTGGATATAATGGAATCCAAATATCATTATTATTTATGTTCAAAATAATTTCCCTTGTTTCTCAGTTTGAGTGTTAGTATGATGCCTTCCTTATTATCTGATGATGTTGTGGTGCATCATGCCTCTGAGAAGATGCAGAAATCAGATTCCATAGGAAGATACTACTAAAATGTAGTGAGAAAATCTCCTGTTGGACCCAAATTTAGTTGAGTTGATTGTGCACACTGTCCATGATCTAAGACAGGAACCACCTTTAGTTTCTATTCAAGCTCCAACTATGGATCCTCTGGGGGATGTTCAAAAAAACCAATATCTATATCTCTTTTTCTAGAATCCATTATTTTTGAAATCCTCCACTGATCCCCAACATGATGAGAAATTTTTTCAAGGATAGAATGTATGTTTGAGTTCTAGGAGACACCAGATGAGATCAAGGTGAAATGTGCCTCCTTCGTGCTAGAAGGTCTGAGCATGAGATGGTGGGACATGATGGTGATAGAAAAGAAACATGAGGTATTAGAGTGAAAAGACTTCACGGTTATTTTCATCAACTAGTTCTATCTAGAATCAATGGTTTTGTCCAAGGATGTGGGCTTCTTCAATATTGATCAGGTGGATAGAATAGTGACTGAGTATTTAAATCATTTTTATGAGTTTTTTCAGTTTACACCTTAGATTGTATCTAATGAGATAATTAAGGATTGATGGTTTGAGTTGGGACTTTGATCATATATATGTTCTCAGGTCTTCTTTCTGAAGCTTCCCACTTATGCTGATGTGATAGATAAGGCGATGATGGACCTGGCTAGAAAGTCAAGGTTGATGGGAGTTCCTTTTTTCTCCTAGTGGTAGTGTCAATTCCTTCAAGGGAAAATGGAATCCTAATTATTCTCATGGTAGTTCTTGATAGTAGTGTTATTCTAGACCTCCTATAGTTCTAGTAGGAAGTCCTTTTATTTTATATTAGTGTGTAAATCTAGGAAATTCTAAGAGGGTTTTCATTGAGGCACCCAAGAACTATAGCTCCTATAGATGTTCAGGACACTTACAAAGATTCTTCTACAAATTTTCTACTCTACATATTGGGATAGGATCATCATATATTTCTAAAATTGTGGGAAAAATAGATGATTCATGTCTAAAAGGGTTCTAGCTAGAGGCATCCAGAACAAAGATACTTCACATAGTGTAAGAGTCTCTAGAGGAAGAAGACATGGGTCCAACAACTGTGGGAGGTACCATTACTATAGCTTCATCTTTATTGATTGATCTATTTAATATTGGCACATCTCTCTCATCTAATTCAACCCGTATTGTTAATATGCTTAATCTTTATATGGAGATTTTATCTTGTGCAATGGATATTACTATACCCCTTGGTATCAAGAGAGACAAAGATCTATATAGTCTTACTTGTGTCTCCTATCTATTTGATGTTGATCTAGCTTGGAGTTTCATGTTCCTCAACATAATATCTATTGAATTCATATTCGGGATAGATTGGATCATTTCCAATAAAGCCTAGATTGATTGTTATCTTTTATGGGTATAACTTACTATACCCAATGGTGTGCCTCTTATCTTTTAGGGAGAATAATACCTAAGGTCGAGAAGAGATAGACCTTCTTTTCTAGAGTTGGGGAATGTGATATCAGTATTAAATTTTGATTTGGATTTGGGATATTTTAGCAGTGATATCCCTCCAGTTGTTATCAAGTTTCCCAATGCGCTCCCTTATGATTTCTCTGTCTTTCCATTGGAAAGTGTGGTCGAGTTTTCTATTGATTTAATGTATGGAACTCAACTAGTTTCAATTCCCCCTTACTGAATGGTTCCAACTAAAATTAAAGAGTTGAAGTCCCTATTGGAAAATCTTATTGAGAAAGGCTTTATATGCCCAAGTGTGTCACTCTAGGTGGCGCCGATTATTTTTGCTAATAAAGTTGATGGTTCATTTCTCTTATGAGTTGACTACTGAAAGATCAATCGAGTTATGATAAAGAACAAGTATCCATTTCCACAGATTGATGATATGTTTGATCAGTTTAATGGGACGAATTGATTTTCAAAGATCTACCTTAGATCTAGTTACCATCAGTCGAGTATAAAAGAATATAAAATTATGAAAACCACCTTTTAGAGAAGGTATGACCATTATGAGTACCTTATTATACCCTCTAGTCTAACAAATGCTCCTACAATTTTTATATCTCTAATGAATAGAATTTTTCCTGATTATCTGGGTAATTTTTTGTAGTTTTTTTGGACGACATCCTCATTTACACCACGTCCTAGGAGGATCATGTGCATCATATAAGAATATTAATGAGTCTTCTAAGAAATCAACAACTTTATATTAGGCTTTAAAAGTGTTATTTCTATATTTAGGAAGTGAAATTTTTGGGACACATGATGTCTAGATAGGGTATATTAGTTGGCCTCGAGAAGGTAAAGGCTATTATGACTTGAGAGAAACCATGAAATTTCTTTAAAATTCAAAGCTTCTTGGGATTATCCGAATATTATCATCGGTTCATGAAGGACTTCTTTAAGTTTTATTCCCTATTGACTGCTCTAACTTGGAAGGGGGTGACGTTTTCTTGGAATGATAAAAGTCAAAGTTATTTTTTGATCTGAAATGTATTTTGACTACCGCACCAGTGCTGAATCTTCTAGAGGTTGGGTAGGGCTATGTAGTATTTTTTGATGCATCGGGTTTAGGCTTGGGCTGTATTCTTATACAGGGAAATTATGTAGTAACTTATGGATATGGTTAGCTTAGGCCACATGAGAAGAACCATCCTACCCAAGACCTTGAACATGCAGCTGTGATGCAGTGATTAAGGGTTAGTGGCATTAACTTTTCATAGAAAATTACAATGTATTCATTCCAAAAAATCTTGAGTTATATATTCTCTCAAAAATATTTGAATCTTCACCAGAGGCATTGGGTGGAATACCTACAATATTTCGACATTGAAATCCCTTATACCCTGTGGAAAGATAATACCATTGTAGATGCCTTAAGAAAGAAAACTTTGACCCAAATAGTGAAATAATCTACGGAAGAGTAGAATTTGATGGCTCTTTTTGCACAGTTGCATATTGGAGTTCAGGATAAAGGGGATTAAGTTTATTTATCTAGAGTTCAGTTGATATCCTCTCTTTTTGAGATGATTCTTCCGAATCAAGAGCTTGATGATGAAATCCATAGCATTAGAGACTCTCTTTATGTTGCGGAGATAGTTTCCCAATGGTTATTCTCTAAAGAGGGTGTTCTATGCTATCAGAATCACTTCGTTGTGCTATAAGTAGCAAGAGAGGCTATGATGGGGGATTTTCATAATTCCCAGTGGGCTGTGCACCCAGGAAACACTAAGATATTATATGAAATGTGGTGATAGATCTGGTGTCTAGGGATGAGATGGGGTATTTTTGAGTTTGTCTTTCATAGCTATACATGCTAGCAGGTGAAGGAAGAGAATCAGATAATGGATTCATAGGAGCTTCCGCCCTCGGGAACTACTTGAATAAACCCTAGACAAGTGGGGATCTTTGGCGCAAAATCCTTCATAGATGCGGATGTGGGTCATCCTTGAAGCAAAGACGTCCGACTGCATGTCGCCCAAATCATATAGGTTTTGAGGTTTATCAGCAATTTCTTTCTCAATGGAATAAGTTCAACTTATTTCCACAGATATCCATTTTGTGCTGGTTGGTAAGTTACCAAATTATTTACCCTCTCTAGTTTTCCTTCACAAAGCCATGGAGATCATAGGATTTACAAAATTTCATATCAGATTGTTGAATCCTCTACATGTTCTGTTTCGATTTTCTCTTGATGATGATTACTATAGATTCTAGTATCGTGGTTCATGGTCTTTCGGGGGTTCTCACATTAAAGTCTTTAAATGGTCTCATGATTTTAATTTTGATGTTGAGCCCCCCATTTCCCTAATTTGGCTAGGGTTCCCGGGTCTACCACTACACCTATTCAAACAGCAGGCTTTTACCTCCATTGATAGACTGTTTGGGCAGCCTCTTAAGCTTGATAATTCCACACTAATCCTGACATGCCCCTCAGTTTCTAGAATTTTCACAGAAATAGATATCTCACAAGAGTTACCTTTGATGTTTTGGATTCAAAATGGGGAAAATGGCTTTATACAAGATGTGGTGTTTGAGAATATCCCTGAATTTTGTAATAAATGTTTTAGAATTGGTCATGCCACAAAGCATTGTGAAAATGAAAGACCTCCCCCCCGTCCACTACCCCATTACAAATCTATTTGGGTTGAGAAGGTTACTCCAGAGGTGATTAATTCTGGTCAGACTGATATTCCTAAGGATTACAATAACGCCTCTAGCTACATGGATGATTCAAATACTCATTTGGGCATCCCATGTGTCAGGATAGAATTTTCCATACCTGAGGGTCATGAGACAAATGAACTTGTTCAGGTGGTATCTGAGGAAAATTTACAAGATAATGTTTAAAATTTCCCACATTTGGAAGAGGATTATCATTTAGAAGATCGAAAAGGAAAAAAAGTTTTGATTGATTCTAATGGCTACGTCACTCCGAATCCAAAAAAACGTGAAAACGTAGGGATAATTCTAATACTGAGAGGACTATTGTCACACGTTCACTTCCTGCCAAGATAACTAATATTGAAGTCCCTCTATAGCCTGTCACCACTGAACCCTTTCCTGAATCCTCAGACTCTTCTGATCACTCTGAATCAGAAGATTCTTCTAGTGAAGATGATGAAAATGATCCTTCTTATAGGGATTCCTACCAATATGAAGAGAAATTATATTTCTCAGAGGTTCTTGGCTCCTAGCTAGTTGAAAATGACACATATGCCTTTAGAAAATATAAAAATGGTGATATGACTGATGATGATTATCTTGATATTAGAAAAAGAATGTTTATTAGAGTAGCTGAGGAATTCAAGAAAGATCCAAGCTTTAATTTCAAGGACAGACCTTGGTAATGACTCCGTGCATATAGCTACCTCTGAGATTTCTCCTGATGTTGAAGACTTATCTGATCTTTCTTTTGGACTATTTTGAAGATGATCATTTTTGGTTTGGATTTTGTTGATTTCTTTTTAGCTATTTTATTTTAGATTTGCTGCTGACTTCATGAGTCTTGGAGGATCCTACCTTTATCGCCCAATCTGTCTGTTCTTGTTTGGATGGAGCTGTTTACCTATATGTGGTTTACCTACCATTGATCAGTTCTGGTTTATTTATGTTATCCTGCTTCTTATCATGCATTTCTACTTTCCTCATAACTCCAGATCCCCTAGGAAGCATGCCTGGAAATCTGAGATTAGTGATTTGTGGGTCTTCACTGGCTTAGATAGGAACTTTTTGCACATGCAGATTTTACCAGTTTGTTTTCTCTGAAGAATGGGTTTTTATCCTACTTAGAATTTCAGAAATCTGGTCTACTTATGTGCCCTTGGTGTTATCCAAGAATTTTCTGCCCTATTTCATTGAACTCTTGCGGTTTTTTTTGGATGGTTCCTTTCTTATGGTGTGTTCAATTGAGGGAACTGGACCAGCGTTTTTAATTGGCTGATGGGTTTACAGATCTGATTGTAATTTAAACATAATGAAGTCCCTAGATATATTACATTAAAGGACTCCTTACATGGTTTTTTAGTTTTGAAGAAAGTGTAGGCCTGGAATGGGGGACCATATGGGTAACCTTCCTGGCGAAGCTTGGGGAATTCTGACATGCTACCCATCCATACTTCCTTGATTTCACATTCCTTGGACAGTGCATTAATCTCACTTGGAAATGCATTGAATTAAAGTCGGTTATTAGTATGTCACTTCTATTTTGATTTTGTTTTGATTCTTTGTGGTGTTTTCAGTTGAAAATCATGTTCCAGGTTTTTCATTTGTACCCCCTCTAATCCCCTATTGGGTAAGCACTTTACGCCTCATGATTGTACTGCAATTTTTTTTTAATAAATCCCTTTGGGGTCATGAGCTCGGAAACCAGTTCATGTCTCTGCACTTCTTTAAAAAAAGTAAGAGCATCAGAAACCTTCAGATTTACTTCATCAATTTCTATCCCTTACTTAAAAGTGGGATGGAATCTCTATTGAATTTTTGGTTGGGTTTCTTCATACGCATTTTTAGAATAAGGCAATATGGGCTGTGATTTATAGGTTGACCATGTCATCTCAATTCATACCCATATGCGATACAATAAAATTTGAGGAGTTGGTAAGTCTCTATATAAAAGAGATTGTATGCTATAGTTTCTGATAGGGATCCTCGGTTTACTTCTTTCTTTTGGAGAGGATTTTAGGAGGCACTGGGATCTTAGGTCTGTTTGAACACGGCCTACCATCTATAGTCATATGGTCAGATAAGGAGAGCTATATATATTCTTGAGGATATGCTCCACACCTATGTTATCGACTTCTGTGGGGATTGGGATGATCACTTGGGGGTTGTAGAGTTTTCTTATAATAATAGTTACCAGTCCAAAATCAGAATGATACCTTTTGAGGCATTGTATGGCCAACCTTGTAAATATCTATTGTGTTGGTCAGATATTAGTGAATGTTCCTTGGTTGGACCAAGTTTGGTGCAAGAGATGACAAAAAATATTTAATTAATTCTTCTAAGAATGTTGACAACATAATGCTGATATATGTATTATTCTGATTGTCATCGTAGACCTTTGGAGTTCTTATTTAGTGACTAGGTATTCTATAAAGTTTCACCCCAGTTGGGTCATCATAGATTCCGAAGAAAAGGGACGCTTTGTAACGCCCCGACCCCAGTTACCCAGAGTCGATGCATTGTTACGTAACATTGACATGATCACAAAAGATCAAGTCTCGAAAGACCGATTTGTTTAGTAGCCTTGGAAACACTAGATACATTCATAAATGTTAAATTACATTATAAAGTGAAAAATCACAATAACATAGTCCCCATAGTCCACACTCCTATCCCATTCATACTATCTCTGTAGGTCAGTCATAAAATATTTCTTCACATCCTGGGAAAATAAAACATAGAAAGGGGTGAGCTCAGATGCTCAGTAAGGATAACAATACAGTAGAAACTTTCATAAATAAACATAAACGTTTAAGGGAATGTATAACTAAAACAAAAGCCTTTTAAAATTGAACTTCAACATAATATGGAAAAAATAAAATGAAATAATGCCATTTACTTATTCACATTGATATTCTACTAGTCGAATAATCACATGCAATATCAATAACCACTTTTATAATGATGGAATGCATAATTCTAGACTATCATAACCACGTAGCTAAGGCCTCGTGCCAAGACTAAAAATAAGATTTTGTCAAGGCCTCGTGCCAAGACACTAGTTTGTCTCATGAGACCTACCGATGCATCGAGGAGCTATAGCGGGCTCCACCCATCACTTATTAAGTCCAATGCATTCCTCATATGAATAGGTTTAAACATATCATAAACCATAACATAATCATATCACATAAAACATGCATAAAGGAAACATAAAATTATTACATTTCAATCACAAGATATAAATACAACACATTAATATAATAAAAACATTATCAAAACCATTTTCAATACAAAAATAAATGAAAAGTAAAACATGGTATTTATTTTTCATTTAAAAAAAGTTATGGCTTGTAGAGGAACCCGAAGCTCAAATAATGGTCATGGTGGCAGAGAAGTCGTTGTCGCCGCATACATACGACAAAAAAACATTCCCTTTTGTCATTTAGTAAAACTCTTCGTATAAAAAAGACTCCTTTTGAATAAACGTAAAAGTCAAAGGGGTTTATACACCGCATAAAAGAAAGTTGTGTATAAAATAAAATATGCCTCAATGAAAGGAGATTGAGACGAAGTCCCTTACAAAGATCATTTTGTAAATAAAGTAGATCGCTCATGTGTATTCACTATAAGCTCACATAAAGAAAGTATAAATACATGATAAGGTATAAAAATTCATTTCTCACATAATAAAAGAACAACATAAATAAGAAAGATAAGTTCAACCCAAAGAATGAGAATTGGGTTAAGAAGTTCCCTTACCTCATGACCGACTTGACTTGATCATTATTTAATATCCTAAATAATAAACTAGAGTTAATTTCTACTTGCTTAAGAACCTTTTTAGAGTTAATTATTCCTTTTATATCACTTATTACCATGCTATGAACATTATGTAATTATTTAAGTTAATAACGGTCATTTTGTTGATCTTTGGTACTTGAGTCAAAAATAAACTTCTTATAATTACAAGTTGTTCGGGTGGTAAAATATCCATTATATCCTGAATTATATTCATGATGTAGATATCATATATATAATATATATCCAGTATATACATGCATTTATAATATTACATAACATTTAGAGGTAAGAAATGAAATGCACTGTTCATGGAGATGGTAAGCCGTACGTACGCATGAATGCTACTTTCATTTCTATTTCATATTTAATATAATGAAATCATAATGATATAAAGGTATATTATAATTATAGTATAATATCATATATAAAATCATTTAATACATCCTTTATACATCCCACATATGGCATTAACGATTCAAATCACTTTGAGGGGGCGGTAGTCCGCACTTCCTAAAATGAAATTACCGCGTTTACACATAATGGAAATCATAAAGGTATGACATAAATGAAAAATACAGAAGAATAAGGAAAACATAAACATAATATATATCATATATAAAAATAGTGTCATCTTAATGGACACCATGAGAGGAGTTAAATGAAGATTGAACAATCCTCGTTTTGTGAGTCAGTAATTCGCCACCCATAGAAACAGTATGTTTTTTAACCATTAGACGAAGGTGAGTGTAAATAAAAACTTTCTCATAAAAATATCCAAGTATATTGACTATACTATTGTTGTTACAAAAGAAAATAATAAAAATATTTTAGGGGGTTGGAGAATCAAAATAAAACAAAACAACATAGGAGAAGGCATTACCTTAAAATCAGGTAACACTTTTTGATTTGAGCCAAAGGATTCCTTGGGAAGACTTATGCCAAAAGTGAGGCTTCTAGGAGTAATAGAGGGAAGTTGAGAGAGTATTTGGGCAGAGTTTGGCCGAGAAATATGGATTTGAAGGTGAGAATAATGTGTTAGAGTTGGGGGCCTTTTATAAGAGGAGAGGAGTGGCACTCTTGGAAAGTAAAGAAATGTTACATTATTATATAATGATTTTCGGATTTTAAAGGTCCCCCAATTATATATTTCGAGTATAAGGTGATAAGGGTTTGAAATATACTCATCCAATAGGTTTTTGAAAAGTCTAAGTACTATATTTTACATTATCTTTTCATTTTATTTAAATCGTTAATTAATGAGGTAATCGCTGCATCATCATGGTGTCATAAAAAATTTAATTTATTTAATGTCTAAAAATTATAAAAAAATATCATGATGTAGTAAATCTCTTTATCTTTCTAATTAATATTTATAGTCAAAACGTTAACTTATATAACCCCATGTAATAATTGTTTTAGTAAAACAACTCATGTTTGTGACAATTTTATTTTTACTTTGAATAAAAAGTTATTAATGTCATTTTCTTACTCAAGTGGCTCCATGGGGTCCCCAAGTTGACCCATGGATTTTCTTGGTCGGCTGTGACTCATCAAATAAGGTTAGGACAAGTGTAAAGGTAATTTCATATTATTATAACATTATATTTACCTTAAATTACACTAATTACCTTTAATCACGATTAATAAAACTTAAAAGTTACTATTCATTTAAACAAGAAATCAGTTTTTTAACTGCCACTTAGTGGTTTCAGTATTCATCAAAAATCAATGTTTTTCAGAAAAATACTAAAAATTATCTCTAAGATATTTTTGATATTCCAAATTAAAAATTATGTCTATTTTACAAAATTACAAACATATAATTTGCATTAATTAATTTTATAATTAATTCCCGTTTTCAAAACAAATAGCGTGTTTTTAAGAAACAATATCAATCAAAAGATTGACAATTGTTTATGTCCAATTTCAAAGTGAAATTAATTCTAATGACCACCATTGGATAAAATGGTTAAAATATATTCTAACTATACTTTAAAACCACTCAATTTTATAATTTATCACTATAAATTATTTTGATTAAAAAAGTTGTTTTTAAGTATTTTTCACTATTTATTGAAAATTGGAAGTTCTCAGAAAAATACCAAAAATTCAACATAGGCTAATTTCAATATTCTGAATCTAAAAATGAAGTCCATTTTAAAATATAAAATTTATATAATTTCAAAAATTGGGAATTACTATTCATATTGGATATTTTGATTGGTCGCGGTGTGTTAGAATCTCGAACTTGCGTACAATGCAAGCTATTGCATTATTGAAAGAGAATAGTATTGTGTAATCTTGGGGTGTTACAAGCTTGCTCCTCATTTTGTGGGAACTTTCAAGGTTTCTAAGTAGGTAGGGAAAGTTCCATACCATTTATAACTTCCACCACAGCTGAATTTGATACATGACATATTCCATATATCATAGATGAGAATGTGTTTATCTGATATATTTCATGTTTTGAGTAGGAGTGATCTAGAGATTAAACCTGGTTTATCTTAGACTGAGTGGCCCTTTAGGATAGTTGATTCTGAGACCAAGTTATTTAATGGTATAATGATATATTTGGTTCATGTGTTATGAAAGAATGGTTCTGATAATCATGAGATGTGGGAATGTGAGGCACTTATGAGAGATAATTGGACTCATTTTTTGTTATGGAATCTTGTTCATTGGCTTTCTGGGGACAAGATTTTTTATGGTGGGGAGGTTTTAACATCCCATTAACGATTTAACATGTATGAATTTAGAAATGTTTTCGATTTTCCTTTTAGTTGACTGGGTAGGGTTGAGAATGGTTTTGGAGGATACCTATACGGGTGAAGCCATAGATTTGTTGGATTCTCAGCTTTAACCAAAATTTTCTGCAGAATTCTGGAGGGTTACATGCCATGTAACTGAGTTACACACCATATGAATAGGTTACATGGTGTGTAATGGTTTATGGATTCAAGTCATGAAAGGATTCACACCATGAAGGGTACATGTTGTGAAAATCATTTACACATCGTGAATGATTTAAAGATCAGTTTAAAACTCAGGGAATCGTTTTTAATATGAGGATACATGTTTTTTTGTAAATTTCAGATATTAATGGTTTTACAACGTGTATTAGTATCACACATCATCTAATACCTCGATTGTAGTTTTTAAACAGGCAGTGTAGTTGAGTTTCTTTTTTTCTCCTCCACTCTAGTTTTCTCTCCTTTACCCCAAAGCCTTCCCCAGGCAATATTTATGCTCTCAATCCCTTCAAAATCCATTTTTTAGGATTTCAATCATCTTTGTTCTTGTGATGTGATTTCTGGGTAATATTTCTCCATCATTATTAATCTCTCTCTCTTTCTCCCCCTTTGGGATTTCATTAGATTATCCTGATGTTTATGTATCTATGATCTGTGATGTTGGATCTGATTTCTAGGTTGAGATTCGAGGTCTTCTATATGTTTCTTCTCGTTGATGGGTGCTGTTGAAAGTGTTGATTTTCTGGAAAAGGTAGGTGATTCTTTCATATTTATCCAAATTGATAAAATTTTAAATTTCTTGATTTACTTAAACTGCTGATTTAAATTCTATTTCTCAAACTTTATTTCAACTGATTGAATGATTAAATCCAATCCCAATGAATTAAGAGAGTTTAAATGGTTTTGTCATGAGAATTGGGAAACCCCCAATTTCATTGATTTGGAATGTGTTTATTGAAATCAGTTTATTTAAATCATTTAATTTAAATTGAAATTTTGATGGAAATAATTTCAATTAAAATTTTGAACTTAATTATAGAAATGAATTGTGAAATTGATGGAATTGGTTTTTAATGGATTTAAAACATGTGAAAATGGCCTAAAATGTTTTGATAGAAACCCAGTGGTTTTATCTTGTTAAAGAGGAATGTTTTTTTTATTAATATACATTTTGGTTTTAAATGGAAAATTTTCATTTGAAATGGAAGAATGAGATTTAATTGTATTTTTAGAAGTCTTAAAATAAATTTCACATCATTTATTATGTTAGAGAAAATGAAAGACTTAGGTAGTTGGTGAGTTATTTGGACATACTCTACGCTATTACAACGTTCTAAAATATACAAGTATCCAGTAACATCCCAAATGGGATGGTGACAAGTGGAATTTGGATAGTGTCAGGGGGTGTGTGTATACATATATTTCTGAGATCACTTAGAGAGTGCGAAGTCCTATAGATGGAAATACTATCATACCTATTTTGCAGATGACCGCATTGCTCACTTGTTATTTATATTTGAGATATAAATTTTTGACAATGTTTTAAAACTTATTTACATTCATTCTAAATTTTTAAGAACTATTTTATATAAATGTTTAATTTAAAACATTGTTTTAAAAATATTCCATCACCTGAAAATCCTTTTATTAAAGTATTTTCCATCATTTTAACTGTATAGCATGATTTGTTAAATATGATTTAGAATGAAAAACCGATTTATCTTTAAAATTGAAAGTATTAATTTGGTTACTCTATTAGTGGATCCTTTTATGGAGTCCTTGGTGAGACCCTACTAGGTTTTTTAGCTCACACCCTACTTGTACCTTTGGGTGTTTGTAGATTATCTCCATCTAGGTTCGAGCAAGGGGAAATGATCACTTAGAGGTGGATCTAGCTATTGAACTTTGGAATTGGTGGGTTGGGTCGTTAGGGACTTGGGGTGTTTTCCTCTTTTTTGGTACTTGGTTTGTAGTAATTTTGGATTTAATGCCTTGTTGACTTTTGGGACATTACTCTCAGTAGAGTTTATTTTGTTATGAAAACTGTCTTGTTTCTTTTCCTTCTGCTATGTTTTGTAGAAAATTCATTCCCACTTGCATGTTTTATGATGCCAGGTTCTAGTCATGTACCTATGGGGATTGGGAATTCCCTTCAGGCTATGTTTGGGTCGGCTCAGTTACCGGGTTACCAGGGTACCTAAGCTGGTTCGTGACACACAAGGTATTAAACATGCCCCAAATTATCTTAGAAGATACCATAAAGGAAATTAATGAAACTATCATGCATAACCAACCATCATCGAAACCTCACCATGAGATTCATGTGAGCTTCAAAATTCAATCACCCATTCATTTAGACTTTACAAAAATACATGAATTAGAATATCCGTTAATCCACCCCAGCCAATCATACCTAACAACCACTAAGCTCATCGATCCCTAGTTAAGATCAGGTTAAATCAACCCACATAACTCACATACTGAGTAAAAGATAACTATATTATTTCCATGGAAAGAGAGTCTTAAACAAAGACTCACAATAGAGCATAAAAATTCCCACTGTTAAATCAAAGAATATCTATGTAGGCATACACCCTAATATCACATGGCTATACCACTCAATTCATGAAAATATGAGTTGTATCCCATCATTTCTTGGCCCATACACCTAAATAAACCACTGACCATATCAATTATATATGTCAAACACATTCCTCACACAAATCACCATCCATTACTTTATTCCAAATACATAACCAAGGTACCCCTAACATGCCTATACCATATACTCGATCACACTTCACACGAGTTATCTCTATCACATGAGGTATCTATCATGTTATCTATCTCTATAGAATTTATGCATTTTGGTTAATCCATACTCTCTTAGGATACCCTTATATAACATAAAACACCTCAAGTAATAACAACTAAAGCACTTTTTTATTCTAATAACACTCTCAAAACACTAATACCTTGAGTGGGATATCTACACCAATAGGCTCTTTGACCTAGTAAAAAAGATTCTAACCCCAAAGGTTACAAATCAAGAAGCAAACTTAGTGTTTCTATATCATAATATCATGTAAAACCACATTCTTATACATCCATAAATGATGTTACCCCTAATATACTCATCTCATTTAGTTTTCATAAATAGAATAAGGTTGTAACAGGCATTGAACCTAGATACACCACACACACCCTACAATATAAGGGTATCATATCAATCCTCATCTACAAAACATGAACTTATATCCATGGAATAGTTAAGTATAATACCACCAAGAAGTTATATGGGAATACACCATATAATTTATTGTTGACACATAAAATAATTGAACTATTCTTGTGAGTAGATTATAAATCACACACAAGCATAGAAATGCCATGTGAAACTGATGTGTCAAATATGATACATGAATTCACATATATTTACATCCCATTACTATATCGATACCATAAATAAATAAATAAAAGCAACACCCTTAGAAAAATTCAATTCAATTATAACCAATAAAACTAAGAACAACAATCATGACTCCTAGAAAACTTGGACTTCATCTTATAAAGGTACTATCTAGGAATCCACCCTAAGACATTTCATATACTATATCTTCCTACCATATACAAAATAACAATATATATAAAATAAGGCTTTGATACAACTTTATAATATCCCAACACAAACTATCCAAACAACACTATACTAGTGTATCCATATAACCTAAACCATGCCTCCCCATATGCTAGAGGATTTTGACTAGTGGTTAGGGTCCGATGAATTGCATGGGGATACTATACCCTCTAGTATCATTGAAATAAAAAATAGATATTATCATAAACATACAGAATATTTATCAAATTTGAGAGTAACATATGTAATTATAATGGAAATAAAACCATAAAAATAACATATCCATGCTATAACGATATGTATATATAGTTAATACATTTATACAATAGATGTGAGACCACACAAAGAATTTTCATATACCTTACATGAATATTAAATATAGTAATAGAATTTAGACTCAACCACTACCCTCAAGATTTCCTCTGAACTATATCCCCACCTCCACTAAGATTCTCAAACTCATCCACTCATACTTGGACCATCAACCATACCTGATTTCCAATCATCAGTCACCACATGCACCAAATATCCTGTGTAAAGTGTGATTATAAAACTTTTTAGGAAACCACAAATAGTGTCCCTAATAAAAAACAGTATATATGTGCATGCATATACTTAAATGGGAGGATGAAACCATAGTCTAAAAAAAATTTGAGTGTGAATGATCTATCACTAATTATATCAGCAGTCAAGGAGAATGAGCCATATCCATTTCCTAACATTTGGAGTGAAAAATGCATCACCCATATTCTAGTCTAGGTGAACAATATATCACCAACTCACATCTTATGTTAACGATACATCACTATCCATCATTAAGAGTAGGTGAGGCACCCCCAAAAACAACAAGGAGAATGATGTATCACTTGGTGAACAATGCATCACTATAAAAAAATGAGGTGAATGATCAATATTTAGGTGAATAATATATCACTACACAATGACAGGGCAGGTGATCTATCTCCAAGTGAATGATATATCCCCGTACAACAATAAGATGAATAATTTATCACTGGGTTAATGATATATCACCATGCAATAATTTATATGTGGATGATTTACCACTATAGTAATCCATAAGGTGAATGACCCATTGCAAACCACAACCCTAGGTGGATGATATACCAACACACAGAAACTGTAGTGAATTATATATTACTATTGAATGAGTCATCAACATTCAATAATTAGGTAATGAAGGAATCACTGAGTGAATGGTGTATCATCATTCTATAATCTCCAAGGTAAATGATATATCACCGTGCATCTACAAGATGAATCACTTATCAGTTATTCAAAAGCCCCAAGTTGATGATCCATAACTGACTACATGCACATGGTTAATGATTCATCACCATAAGAAAAAAATTTAATTGAATGACTAATCATGACAACATAGTCATATAAACACATATCATAGCATTGTGAACGAGTAATCACCCTATTCATTGATCCCACAAACCAAAATTCTCTATAGGCTACCCACACTTATGATATATCACACCAAGTACAAATACATCAATCTTGGCCTACCATGACACAAATTATGATTCCATATAACCACATATCTCACATAGTCCAGTCCATAAAGGTCGTTTCCAGAGAAAAGTCTTATCATAAATATATCTTACTATTTTACCTTACCTATAACAACTGAGGTTTTAGGACAAATTTTATTTCCTTATTCTATATTCCTATCATTCATAATTCTTTTTTTTCTATTCCATTAAAATATTTTAACATGATTAGAAATTATGTCATAAAATATATGAATCAACCTAAAAGTATACGAAACCTTGTAGTACCAACCATATATGATTACATCACTTTAAAGTTCATAAATTAGAAAAGGAAAAAATATAAAATAATTACATATTTACAACTATGGAATCCCATGGATCATATTAAACCTCAAGAATCATCATTAGTATAACTAAACCTGAAATGAAAAAAATATTGTGAATGGGGGAATCATATTGTGAAATACAAAATGAAAACTATAGGAATATTAAGTGTTGTTAGTGAAGTTTGAATAGGATGAATTTATAGAATATAAAGTGGGTAATATATCCATTATATGACTATTATAAATATGTATATAACCACTGTGTATAATACCAGTAAATATATTTCTAGTTTGAAATTACCACTGTGCAATTAATATACATGAAATATATTTAGATGTTAAAAATATATATACATTTTAATTATAAATAGTTTTGTTTCAAAGAAATAAATTATTTTTAGTATAATTAAGAGATACTAAATCATTTGTGAAAATACTATTGATTATAAAGAAATTGTTTTAATAAATTACATATTTTTGTTCAATTTATTACATTTAAAAAACAATTTCAATAAAATTTATTAATAAAATTCAATAACATCCAAGAAATAATTATTGGACTATAAGGGACACAATTTTAATTATTAATGTCTAAAAAATGTTTCTTTAAAAAATTATTTTTTTATATTATATATTTTTATTTAAAAGATAAATTTCTCATATTTGGGGCATAAAATTTAATAAAATGAATTTATATATATAAAAATACGAATAAACATTTATTAATTTATTATTAATTAGTTATAATTACAAATAAATCATTTTTTGTTAAAATGACATATTTTTCAAAGAATTATTTTTATGCGGGTAATTTAATTTTATCATTATAAATATATTAGTCAGTACTAATGAATGATTTTAATGAAATTTATTTATAATATAAAAAATCAAAGAGATTAATAATCATATAAAGTTAAGTTAATGTAAATTTATAATAATAAATTTATTTTATGATTAAAAGTTCATTTCTTTCAAAAAAATTATTTTCCCACGTTATGCATTCTTTTATTAAAATAATTTTTATCACCTTTAGAAATTGAATAAAATAAAATATATTTCTTATTTGGAATCATAATTTTTGAATTATATAATAAATTAAACTTTATATTTAGTTTAAAAAATAAGTTATCAAGGTAAAAATTATGTTACCAGGGTAAAGGTAAAATATGGTAAAGAGTGTTAAACTAAGTTTAAAAGAATCAAAATATCATGGAACTTATCTGTAAATTATGTGGATGAGGGTATGAATAAACCATATCCATTTGTTTCAAATTTTTATACACATTAATTTTGAAATTAAAACCTTATACAATAAGGAATAAATATTTTTGGAAATTTCACTCAAAAATCACTTATAAAAGGACCCCTCCTCTACCCCTTCCAAACCACTTATTTCCTTAGGTTTTCACTTGAATACCTGCCCATTTTCTATCTCATAAAGTATTATTATATGTTTAGTAGTCTATTATCTCATTAATTAATCCTAAACACTTCATTTTAAAGGAACCTATTTCGATAAAGATAGAATTCATCAAAGGGGTTAAAGGGATTTCATAAAAGTTGGGAGTAAATGCATGGGGTTTTCATCTTAATTTCAATTCATCAAGTCATGTTCCTTATTATACACCAAATTTTCTTGTATATAGTATACTTATAACCCTATTGAATTCTCTAGTTATCATTTAATTTTCTTTTAGGGGATTAACATGTATATTTCATGATTCATAGCTAATATTCTCTCGATTCATTTATTTCTAGAGCTATAAGGGTTTTTTAACGTAACTTCTTTTCCTTGAGTTATGATATTTTTTAATTATTTATACTTGATCATAATTTACCACTATCCACATTTGTTTTATATAATATTCTCCCACTCTATGTATTTATGGTATTCAAATGTAATTTATTCTCTCATTATTTTATAGAAAATTTCCAATGATAATAAAAGTTATTAAAAATATAAGGTTTTTCTCATTTCCATTTTTATTAATTTAGATATTTTCCATATTTACCAATTTTTTTTGTGGTTTATATAATTCAAATTGAATGTATTTTAACATATTTTTAATTTCATTATTGGGATTTACAAAGCGATATCACATTCTCTCTTTCAATAACTTTAGATTCAAAAGCTACCAAAGTGGTAAGGGTTTCTTTTCTAATCTCACTTTGAAATCAATAATGTATATGTTAAAATTCCTATTTATTGAATTTTATATTTATTATCTATAAAAAACATCTTTTTTTCTCATATATTTATTTATTGGGTTTACAGGCCTTTTTACTATTTTAGTCCCCTATGGTTCACAATTCGATTGAAGGGATTTTTGTAAATGGAGCCATCCTTACCTATTCTTTTAGTTAGGAATATTTCCCTGCATGTTTATGTTGTTTATATTGTTTTATAGATTTACTTATATACAATTAAATGTTTTATTATGTTCATGTTCTATTATCCTTTAAATTCTTTATAGAATAACAAAAAGAATATTTTTAAACATTTTTTTCATTGGTAATTTTCTATTGTCTGTGACCTTATTTAAAAAAGTTTTAAAGGAATGTATTTTTAATGATTTTATTCATGAATTAATGTTTCAACAATATTTATTGGTTTTCTTTAGGAAACTTTATCTCCATGTTTTCATGGTTTCCCAAAGTAATTTCCTATTCCCATTTTCTATAAATATTTTATTTTAAAATAAAACTTATCTAAAGTGAAGGATATTTCTTCTAATTTTTAAAAAATTATACTGATCCTATAAAAGTATTTTTAATCTTTGAAAACAAACTTTAATGTTTTAATGATTAAATAGGGATATTATATAATTATTCCATTCATCTTCTTTCTATGGATGACTTTTGATAATGTCATATGAACATTTTCATGAACACCATTTCTTTCCCATGAGTTTTGATTGGATTATGATTGTTTTCATGTTCATATAGAATAAATATGTAGGGTTTATATTTATTTTACGAAATGGTTAGTTATATTCCTCTAATGTATTGGATAATGTTATGTATCTCACAAGATAATTATATTGTTCATGGACATGAGTGTTGGTATCTTTATTCACAAAGTTTTGCATGGACATGATTGTGGGTAACATTGTTCACATGTTTTTACATGAGAATGATTTTAGGTATCTATGTTCACAAGTTCATGCATTTATATGATTATAGTTAGATATGGTCATGGGTTTTTACATGTAAATTATTATAGGTAGTTGTGTTCACATGTTTTTGTGTTGACATTATTTTAGTTAACTAGGTTCATAATGTTATTATTTCTGTTCTTACACTTCTACCACATTTCTATGTTATGACACATGCCTTTGTTATTATCCATGAATCATGATTATTGTCTCATGTATCCACATTAATAATCTATTTTATATGTATCATCCTTTGAGGTTATATTGTTTTCTATCACGCCTTATCAAAAAATATTACAATTCCACGTTATTTTAATAAAAAATTTCTATCATGATCATGTTTCTCACATGATGATGATCTAACCCTTTATGAATCATTGATAAGTTTTAACCTTAATGAGAATTTTATCTCAATAATTCTTATGCTTCCATTACCCAGGTAATGAATAAGAGTATTAAGTATTATGTGTTTAGAAGGATAACATGTGAGTAAGTTATTTTTGGGTTATGTTTATTAAATAATGTGAAATAAGAAATTTATGTAGCTAGTTCACAAAGACATAAAACATTTAGGTTCTATGATTCTGTGAATTTGTGAAAATAATGTTCAAATTATGTAAATGATTTAATATACATGTATGTTATTCTTGTTTCATATCACTTGGTGTCAAATCATATATGATTTTTTTATTTTATCATCAGATCCAGGATTATAGGTTTGGGGAACTTCATAATCACATGTAAGTTTCTATTCTCAAGGAACACTCAAGAATATTTTACATGGCTTGAAACATAAGATAAGGACTAGGATACCCCTCACGGTTCTACTCCCTAAGTATCTCCCCATCACCTAAGGTGTTGTGTCCAACAATGTATATGTGCTCAACACATAAGGTTCAAGGGACCTATCATGATCCAGGTATCCCGAATCAACTCTAAAGATAAAAGAGAACCACATTTGGTTCCACCCAAGGTCATTCTCACATACCTGCACAAACCCATATATCATACATCAAATTCTATAATAATCAAATAGACTCACGCTAACCATCCACTCTAGGTAAACACAACCTAATACTATATGACCTTTCTAATTCATGATATCCATAGCTCAAGAATGGACACCCATCATGGTTCTAACTATTTTTAACAAATAATCTCACACAGTCTAAGTATCCATCAAAGAATAAATCATAAATAAATAATCTAAAAGTCTTACAGAGAGTCTAACTAAACTCCCAAGATTGACCTCAAAAATGGAAATCACTCATGTCCCCCACTCAGGTCACTCACACCAGATGACTTTCTCATACTATAGTGGCCCATATTTCTCATACATAAATATTATATAATTTTATATGAATATTCAATATATAAAATTATGATTCATGCCTGAACCATAAAGTTTTAGTGTCTTTGGAGAAAAAATACATGAAAATATTTTTTAGGTACATTCTTAATTATATTTTACCAATTTATTCTTTCTTCTTAACCTTCTTAACATTGAATAATTAAGACATTTATTCATAACCTTGGGAAAGTAAACATAATAAAGGGTGAACTCAGGTTATTAGTAAGGTTAAGCATGGGGGATATCAATCGATGACCATATAAAAGCATAAGATAATTATAAAGCTATGATTTCATGATTATAACTTACAGAGTACATTCCTAATCTATCATGGATGAAAATCATGACTCATGGAATAAAATTCATAATTTAAAAGTCATGAATCATAAGATTGAGAAATAATCATAAATAAATCATGGACCATAAGTTCATATCATAATCATTTCATAAAATAGTGACATCATCATATGAATAGAAACCATTTCATATATAAAAGTTAAGAACAAAGATCATCAAATCATAGTGTATCATGAATCAAAACATGTTTCACATATCATAATAAATCAGGAATCATCACATGTTTCCAATTATAGATCAAGAATCACCACTTGTTTCTTGTAGTGTATTATGCATCCCTACTTATTTCTCATAGTGAATTGAGCACATCAACTTGTATCACATAATTATTTCATGAGATATAAAACATTACCAAATTAATTAGAGGGAAATATAATTATGATACCACCCACCACATAATGAAAACTATACCTATGTGTGACACAATATCAAGAATCACTTATCATATAATTGTAACACAATCCCTCGAAAGAAATCAATTTTCTTAAACATTTCAATATTTAATTATGGCATAAACCATGGAAAATAAAATGGTTTCATAAAAATATCATAATCATAATAATAAATTATCCATAAGAAAAAAAGTATAGTATCATTGGATTATATACCCATTAAATCATAAGAAACATAAAATTATGTTATCTTATATGAAAATTCATTTAAAAGATTACTTGGAATGTTTCTTTATCAAAATAACCTTTTCTTTTGAAATCACAAGAAGATTTATATTTAATTTTTTTAATAAAAAATTTAAACATGGGTAAAAATGAATTTAAAAATTCATCAGAGAATATTAAAATAGTCTTCAATTTTTTTTAATGAAAAAAAGGAGATAAAAGAAAAAAATTACCCACTGAATAGTAAAACATAGTTGCTTTACTTTAAAGAAATTCTTTTAGTATCATGAGTATTTAAAGTGAAAAAAATGGAAGGAAAATATGTATTATTCAGAAATAACTATAAGAGAATAAGAATTAAATGGATTTATTAGAGAAGAATCATATAATTTATTTAATGTAAATTGAAGCATAACCTACGTCGAATAAAATGGGATTAAGATGTAAATCCCTTACCTTAAGTCTCATATTTCTTCATACGCATTAGATCCTCTTATATAATAAATATAAATTTATTATAAATATATTAAAGAACTATAATTATATATTTTTTACCATATATGATTTAATTATAACATATCATCACCATTTTATTAATAATTTGTTATTAAAATTACTATTCTCAGTGATAATTGCTTCTTTTTTCATGTTTCTTTCGGTTTGGTAGTCCTTATACTTATAATTTTACAATGGTTACATAATTTGAAGAATATTAATCATGATAAAAATATAATATATATATATTCATACATAAAAGGTATATAAAAAAATGAATAATACCATTCATAGAGACAATAGAACGTACATATGCATGCACATTATTTTCACTTTTTGATGGATGGAATGAAATAAAGGTAAAAAATAATTCCACATTAGTAGAATAATTATTATATTATATATATTCATTAAAATTATCCTTATTACCATACAAGTAATGAATAAGTGAAAAATGAATCACATCGCTTCATAGATGTGGTAGTTCCCCACTTACGCATGAGTGACGTTATCGTTTTCCAACAGATGAGAAGAAAGTGGATAATGGTTGTTACATTATCATAATAATAGTTTAGTATATTTAATATAATTAATTAATTATTTTTTAATTTATACCATAGATTTATAGGATGTATAAGACGAAATATAATTGAAAATGCTTGGTTAAGAGTTATACCTCTTCATTGAGAAACCTCTCTTGGTTTATAGATTAAGCTTTGAAAGGGTGATATTTTGGACAAGAAATAAGATATAGAGTGTGGTTAAGGAATATAAGGGGGTATTATGATATATATTGTATGATATAGATGGCACAATAGGTGTGAGTATGATATTATAAGAGGTTACCTTATATAAGTGAGGGGAGGGACACTATTTGAATTAATTAAACTATTAAATTAATATAAATTAAGTTTCTTGAAAAAATGGATCTAAATTGAGATAATTAAAATATAATATTATTATGAGTCTAAATAATATCATAAAATAAAATTTGGACAATTTTTGGTTATATTTTATCCTTATATCATAGTTTTAACCCCCCATTAACCCTTTTGGCAATTAATGTGATATCAATGCTTTTTACTTTTTAGGGGTCAATAAAGTTAATATAAAATGGAAAGTGACTCATTAATGGGAAATAAATAATATTTTAATACATATAACATTAAATTGTCAAAATTTAAAATTATTATGAAATTTAAATAATTTAATAAAATATTGTTTACCATAAAATTTCATTAATGCAATTTTTAGAAATAAATGAAATATTATAATATAATATGTGTCTCGTTATTGAAAAAATGGTTCAAAAATTACATGGTTTTAAATATAAGTAAGGTATAGTCTTGATATAATAACCCATTAAATTTTTTATAGGTTTATATATCATTTTAAACCTTTTATTTTGGTGTAACCCATTGGTTAACTAATTATAATATTAACTTTGGTAGTGTCTTTTTTAATATTAAAAGGTTATAATTTTACTTATATGGTAAAAATTGTATCTTAAATGGATAAGATATTATATTTTAGACCATTTATAATTCTAATTGTCCCATTTAAATATTTTTTATGATATTTAAATAATTTAATAATATATTATTTAACATAAAATACTATTGATGTCATTTTAAGTACTATTCAAATAATTTGAATTTGAAAATAACTTGAAAGTAGTGGAATTATAATATAAAACATTAAAACAAATAAAATATATTATATTTATCTTAAAAATTAGAAGAAAATTTTAAATAACCCAAAAAATATTATTTTAGAGTTTTAAAAATTATTTACCTGATTTCTATACTTCTTAAACTGTCATGAACTGTACCCCAGGGCTAGTGTCATGACTACCCCAAACCTACCTTCCATAGGCTAGGGGCTGGCGACTAGCACCGAAAGACGTATTCCTTAAAACTGGGAATGCATTGCTTGTAAACCTGTAAACACATGCAACCAAGAACACAAAGAAATTTGAACACAAGTAAGCTGTATAGTAAAAAGAGTGTGTACAGTAAGAAAAAGGGGCCAGAATACAAGCCCAACTGGAAAGTACATGAAAACTAAAAAAGTACAAGAAAAATGAAACAACTCTTGTGAACACCCACCAAATATTCTACCTGAAGGGTAGGTACAACTCTCGAACGACCATCTCTGCGGTACGCCTCATCTAATGTCCACCTCCGAGCTAGCTCCAATCCTAGTACTCTCATCCTCAGTTAGTGATGTCTGTCGTCTGCACCAAACACAACATGGTGCAGGCATTTCCCATGTAGGGGTGTGTATAAAGGTAATCAGTAGGGTCCCTGAGACCCTCAAAGGTCTCATGAAATCCACAAAGGATAAATCACAAAGCATGTAAACATCTAACAAACCTACTTAGGTATATTTCTATACATATACCAAAGTTATCCAGTATACCCATCTCATTCATGAAGAAACACAAGGTCCATCTCAAAATCCCAAAGCTCAACTGTTCCACAAAGGAAGGAATACCACTAAGGTAACACCAAAAAGGTGAGTACCAAAAAGGTAATTCCACACAGAAGAATACCACAATGTTTTACCCACAAAGGAAAATACCACAAAGGTACACCATACAGAAGAATACCACCTAGGTATCACCATGAAGGAAAGTACCACACAGGTACGCCACACAGAAAAATACCACAAAGGTTTCACCACGAAGAAATTACCACACAGGTACGACACACAGGAGAATACCACAAAGGTATCACCATGAAGGTAAGTACCACACAGGTGCACCACACATAATAATAACACCAAGGTATCACCATGAAGGAAAATACCACATTGGTACGCCACACAGAATAATACCACAAAGGTATCAACACGAAGGTAAATACTCATCTCACACCAGGTATAACTTAGGTACAGTAGTAGAGATGAATATATGTAACTGCTGAATCATCTTACTCTGTTAAGATGCAGACCCACATAGGATCCTAAAAAATTAGACCCACACAGGATCCTAGTACAGCAGACCCACAGAGGATCCTAGTATATCATCAGACCCACACAGGATCCCAGTACAGTAGACCTACACAGGATCCTAGTACATCATCAGACACACACATGATCCTAGTACTAAAGACCCACATAGGATCCTAGTACATCATCAGACCCACACAGGATCCTAGTACAAAAGACCCACAAAGGATCATAGTACATCATCAGACCCACACAGGATCCTAGTACAACAAACCCACACATGATCCTAGTACATCATCAGACCCAAACAGGATCCTAGTACAAAATACCCACACAGGATCCTAATAAATCATCAGACCCACACAAGATCCTAGTACATCAGACCCACACAATATCCTAGTACAGCAGACCCAGACAAGATCCTAGTACATCACCAGACCCACACATGATACTAGTACAGTAGAACCACACATGATCCTAGTACATCATCATAACCACACAATATCCTAGTACATCAAACCCATACATGATCCTAGAGTAGTCCCGCATGGATTCCTAGAGCGGATCCATGTGGGATACTCAAGAACAGACTCACGATGGGTCCCTTTCTCATGTTACAGCCAGCTATAGGGTTCCCATATCAAGCTCGCTTGATTTCAGGAGGATCCTCTCCTCAAGCACGACCTTGCCGACAGATCGGCCCACGACTAGCTGGATGGCGAACAATCCTTCGCGGCGCGGTCACGCGCCACACCACCACCGGCAACTGGCTCAACCAGCTGCCCCTCTATCTCTACTGTGACCTTGAACCATGGCCCCTACATTCCAGGCGGCACAGACGTGCACCTCCACCACCATCACGTGGCCGGCCGCTGCACCGGCCGCCGCCCTCGCTCCTCGGCGGCCGACGAGCCGCGACCTTCTCATCATCCAGTGTCGCGGACATGTGCCACCCTTCCTTCATCTCGGCTGGTTGGGTGCCTACTGCCGCATCCTTCTGCGAGTCATTTCGGATTCGTTCCCTGCTCAAAAAATTAAACGATCTCATATTTATGATCCTTTCATCAAGGGCTTCATGTCCATATATTCTGTTCATCAAATATTCGTGTTTCTCGTGCCAATAAATATTTGCCCCCTCCTTCCGCGAGCCCTTGATGCTTCATTCCAAGCCCAAAAAATTAAATTATCACATATTTATGATCCTTGAGTTGAGGGATTCGTGTTCATATATCTCATCCAACAAAACTCCGTATTTCCAGCACCAATAAATATTAGGCGTTGAAGAATGCTGGAAGAACGCGCGAAGAAATAAAAGAAAGAGGAGCATGGTTTATGTGCAGAACGATGGCCATGTTCATTTGGCCATCGTCATTGTAAATTTAGGATAAAAAGAAACAATAGAACAAATTCAAACATATATAAAATCCTCTACCTTGATTGTACTTTGGAGGTGGCGTGAGGAAGAAGACGAAGTCGATGAGACGGTGACGTCAACATTCGTTTCTCCCACAAAATGTTTCTGATCCGGGCTCAAGCGTCATCCTCGTTCTCCGATTCTGGAGGATGATCTTCATTAGGGAGTGTTATTTGTTGGAGAATATGATCCTCCAAAATCTCTCCCCAATTCTCCCTTTTCCAACGCTTTGTCGAAACTCAAGAAAAAGAGGAGCCAACTTATTAAATTAAGTTTATTAATTTAACAAGTTAAGTTGTCTCATTAAGTAAATTGAGGTTGGAACATTAACTAGGGGAATACCAAGGGTTTACCCCACATTATTGGGAGTTTTGGTGGTCCCCACCACCAAGCATTCAAAATGGTGGTTTCAAATAAAATAAATAAAAATTTATTCATTTTATTTTTTCTCTTCTCCCACGAAAATCTAAAAAACTAACTTCCACCCTCGACCCACTACGCTCAAGGTGAAGATCTCCTTAAGAGAATATCGGCACTGCGAGTTCAACGATGTCATCATATTTCAATTCTGTGTACCATTTCAAATGTTACAAAACGCCGCTCAGACGTTTGTTGAACGTACCCGAAAAAAAGTTCATAAAATTATTAACAGTCACCCTCGACCCGCGCCGGTCAAGGTTAGGATCTGCCCAAGTGAAAAACACCATAATGAACCCAATGGTACTCTTGAATTTACAATCAGACTTATCATTTAAAAGTTATGGATTTTACAATAAAATAATTGTCACTTAATTATTTTATTTATGGCAAAAAACTAACTTTCGCTGGTGGCCTGCACCGACCAAAGTTAGTATCTGTTTAAATAAAGAATGCCCTCACAAGTTCAGCGGTGGTCTCAAATTTTCAATCCGAGCTTCCATTTTTGAGTTATAAGCATTTGAAAAATAAATTATTTTATATAATTATTTTATTTACTGTTATGCCATTTTTGGGTTTTCTCACAGGTGGCCCGCGCCGACTAAACATAAGTCGCGCCTAGGGTAAAACTGCCATCCTGAATGCAACAGGGTCCTCATATTTCTGATCCGAGTTAACATTTAAGAGTTTTTCCACTTTTTCAGGAAAATTACTTACGCCCACAAATTAAAACTCAACTAAACTTCAACGGATCATTCTGGGAAATCTGGGGCTCGGAATCGCGCACCGTCAGATTTTGCATTCTCCAAATAATTTAATATAACTAAAAAATTATAGAGAATTTTTGGGATATTAAATTCTCCCACCTTAGGGATTTACATCCCTGAAAGGCACAACAAAGGAAAAAACAACCAAAATAGGGTACTGAGCATGAATCTAAGCCTCCCATTCCCATGTGCTCTCCTAGAGGTTCCTGTGCTGCCAATGTACACGCACCAAAGGTATTGATCGACCATGAAGGACTCTCTTTTGTCAATCCTCAATCTACACTGGAACCTCTGTAAATGACTCCCATCATCTAAGTCCATCTCGACATGGTCGATGATGTGAGATGGGTCGGGCACATATCCCCTCAGCTGGGATACGTGGTAGACGTCACGCACCCTCTGAAACTGTGGTGGAAGAACCAAGTGGTTTGCCACCTCGCCTACCCTCCGAAGGATCAGAAAAGGACCAATATACCTAGGTGATAACTTTCCCCCTTGGCCAAATCTATACTAACCTCATCGAGGTGAGACCTGTAGGAAGACATGATCTCCCTCCTCTTGTAGGCATAAGACTTCTTCCGGCTCTGAGAAGTTTTCACTTTTTAACAAGTGAGGCATCATGATACAAAATCTGCCACCACTTTCTTCATCCTTGGCCACCAGTACTGACGCTGAAGGTCCTGGTACATCTTCACCACACCGGGATGTATTGCCAGAGGGGACGTATAGAACCCCCCTCAACACCTCCATATGTAGTGCTATTGGTACCACGATACGTCCTCTGAAAAGGACGATATGCTCCCCGCCTTCAGAAAATCCATCAAGTGCCCACCCGGAGGATATTTGAGAATGTCGAGCCTCGTAGTTAGCATCCCCATGCTGTGCCTCCCTGACTCGCTGAAGAAGTGGGGGAGTGAGTATAAGAGACTGAAGAAAAGTTGTTCCATCTCGATCCACAATGGATATCTTCAAAGCGTCCAGCTTCTCTATCACCTCACTCTGTAGCTACAGACCATAACTCTTGATGAGTGCATATGCTACCATATTACCCTTCCTAGGAGTATATAATATCTCAAAGTCATAGTATTATAGGAAATCTAGCCACTTCTACTGAGAACTGAAAACTAAAAACTTCTACTACCACGAGGGTGAGGTTGGCCGACTCAAGAGTGATCAGCCGCACCCTCCTATGCCAGAGTTTATCCTATGCTGTCTGGGTTTCCTTTTTTTTTTCTGACTAAGGAAAACCTTATCCCAACATTGTAGGTAAAGAAAAACCTTTTTTCCTAATAAAGTCAATCTGAGTATGAATTGTGGATGTCCAGTCATACCCAAACTAACTTCGTAAGGCCTCAACGCTGCCACCAAGAGGTTCCAACCGAAATTCTTGGCTCAAGGGTCAGATCACACAGTCGGCATAAGTGTGATTATTGAGTATCCTCCCAAAGGTATCTCCAGACATGAGGGTCATGTAAATAGTTTAACTGGAAACTCTAGGTCTTGGAAAAGATTCTTGGAAGGAAGGAATTATTGGTACCTATGTTTATTGATACGACAACGAGTAGTAGACACAGGCCGTACCTCGAATCATTCCTAGAGCCCTTGGGTTTCACTCCTTGACCATATGTAGCTACTCTCTTCCTCTATCCTCAAGTTCCCTGAGCCTGGTGGGGACTACAATGGGGGGTGGTTGTAACATGTCAAAATGTACACCACCTCATGATGCTCCCCTAACTCTGCTTCCATGTCTGCAGCCCTGTAGATTCATCGGTCCCTAACACTTCTCGTTCTTGAAACATTTTTACATGCCCAAGTCTCTAAGACTGGTGCCAGTTTCCGACTTTCCCATAATAAACATTCATTGGCTACATCCACTCAACCAAAGAATATTCAACCAAAAAGTTTCTCTCTATCACACTAACATAAGTAGGAATGCATAGAGGAATAGTTCTTGCTCGGATGTCCATAAAGACACCTTTCTTAGACGTCCAAGCTCTGAAGAACTGATTGTATCGTATTCATCGAGTACCAGGAATGATCAGTATGCCTAGATTGTAAGAACTCATACCTTTTTTTTAGGTATGTTTTCCTTTTCTGTTTGTTTTTTAGAAAAAGAGGAATTTCTGGAAATTTCCAAAGTACACGCCATGTACATTATGATTACACGCCGTGTACTATGTTACCACAGGTAGCCAAGTGATGGCTGTGTAGTGGGAACACACATGGCTGTGTGGGGGTGACTTGGAGGCTACCTAAAGCAGAGTATAGAAATGGAAAGTACACACCATGTACTTCAAAAGTACACGCCGTATATTTTATTTTATTTTTCATTAAACATACTGGGGTCGCGTTTAATCGACAGAACACCCTTCTTTGAGGATTCATTTGGCCGAGAGCTCCCGTATGGCCGTGATATTCCTCTGAGCCCCCGACTGAGCATCCGATCTCCGATTAGACCACCATCAATTTTTTTAGGATCACCTCAGTAAGCTCTCCCTTATGCTTGATCTTTGTTTCATGATTCCTCTTCTTTCTCAAGTTATCCTTTGTTGAACGTTTTAGACATTTTTATATAACTACGGTGTTCTTGGGAGATTCAAGGCTTGAGGTTCATGTATAGTGATATCCCAACACTAAGGTAGGTGGTTTGTGCCTTTCCGTTGAAGGTCTTTGAGTAATATGTGCAATTTTTCCCTATACCCTTGAACAGGGTATTGCGTATTTATTGTTTTACCCTTGTTAATTTCCTGCCATGATTTTATGCTTGCGTAGAGGTCAATTGGATATAAATTGGGTTGATTTCTTGGTCTTGGATGTGTTTTCCCATGCTTTGTTCTTTGTATGACTATTGGTCCTTTTATCCTGTTAGGCCGCCGTACCATGCTTTTCCATGCCTAGTTGTAGGATAAAACTATTCTTATTATCTAAAATGCTTGATATTCTATACACTATTTAGACAAGTAGTTCAGGAGGTTTACTTTGTCTGTATTTCACTACTATGCTTGTTTGACTTACACATGGCCGTGGGAACCTAGTGTAGGAGACTATAAGAGGGATTGACCGTTTGAGCTTCCTCAAAGAGTATTTGATTACTTTAGACTACAAGGGGAATTGACCATGTGATCTTACTCAGAGAGTCATTTATCACATTAGACTATAAGGGGAATTGACCATGTGAGCTTCCTCAGAGAGTCATTGACCACACTTGGCTATAAGGGGAATTGACCGCATGAGCTTCCTCAGAGAGTCATTTATCACTTTAGACTATAAGGGGAATTGACTGTGAGTGCTTCCTTAGAGAGTCTTTATATATTATTATATCTAATCTAAAGGGGGTAGGATGCGTGTACTTCCCAGATGGATACATTGCTTGATTAGCTGCTTATTTGATATGTGGAACTATTTATTGCTGAGTACCTTTTTATTACTGCATCTTTGATTATTACCTTCCATACATATTCACTGACTATTAGGAACAAATCTAAGGGTGGTTGCTTAATGGGATTTAGTCTCACACCCTGTTTGGGTCATGATTTTGGGCCCAAACATAATATATTGTTGTAGGTATAGATATGGGCAAGCATTCTTGTAACGCCCCGACCCCAGCTACCCAGAGTCGGTGCATTACTTCGTAACATTGGCATGATCACAAGAAAGATCAAATCTCGAAAGACCGATTGGTTTAGTAGCCTTGGAAAACACTAGATATATTCATAAGTTTTACATTACATCATAAAATGAAAAACTACTACAACAACATAATGTCTCCATAATCCACACTACTATCCCCTCATAATATCCCTGCAGGTCATTCATAATTTACTTCTTCACATCCTGGGGAAAAATAAAACATAGAAAAGGGGTGAGCTCAAATGCCCAGTAAGGATAACAATATAGCGGAAACTTTCATAAATAAGAATAAACATTTAAGGCAATGCATTACTAAAACAAAAGCCTTTTAAAATTGAACTTCAACATGGTATGGCAAAAGTAAAATGAAATAATGCCATTTACTTATTCACATGGATATTCTACTAATCGAATAATCACATGCAAAAATCAATAACCACTTTCATAATGTTGGAATGCATAATGCCAGACTATCATAACCACATAGCCAAGGCCTCGTGCCAAGACTACAAATAAGATTTTGTCAAGGCCTTGTGCCAAGACACTAGTTTGTCTCATGAGACCTACCGATGCATCGAGGAGCTATAGCGGGCTCCACCCGTAACTTATTAAGTCCAATGCATTCCCATATGAAAAGGTTTAAACATAACATAAACATTCGTATTAAAACTAGCATACGAAATGTCAATACTTTCACAATAAACTATGAATGGTATAAAAATAGCACATCCACAGTCAAACATATCACAAAACATTCAATACAATATAGAAGTTTTGTATCATAATAAATCAACTTCAAATAATCTTAAAATCCATCAAAGGATGTTGACATAGATGAAATCAAAATTCTTTTTAAAGAAATATCTCCTTTTATTTTGAAATCATTTAAGATCCATATAAAATAAAACATTTTCTTTGAAAATATTCTTATAAGCTTGTATGGGAAGCTTCGACGATTTTATAACGGCGGAAAATAACCGCACCCGCCGTATAAGTTAAAAAAACATTCTTACCTCAATTCTGTCGAAAAGGTTAAAAAAGGACCTTGTTTTGAAAACGACGGAAAGATTCCTTTATAAACCTCTTATAAAAAGTCAAACAAGGGTATAAATGACTTTAACCCATATTCTTGTAAATAGTAAAAATGTTTTGAAATACATTTCGAAGAAACATGGATGTGGATGATAAAGAGATCCCAGTAGATTATTACGTATAATACAACCTCGGATAATGAAGAGATTGTGAAATAACCCTTACCTTGTACTTTTCCTTGGTTGTGGTAGGTTAACCTCCTGTATAATGGTGAAATAATTGTTATTAAATTATACAAGAATCATATACATTAATATGATATCATATATGATCTTTTAATATTGATTTGATAATAATATCTTAGTATTATCGTTGTTTCGGGTGTTAACTTACTTGTTTTCTTTCATATGTTTTGTTACGTAAGACATGTTTGTAAAGGATAGGTTGTATATTATTCATATCCAGAATGATATCAAGTCCTTAAACATCATTTTTAAATCATAAAATGATAATTACGCTTTAATGGTTACGATGGAGAATGAATCTCATCGCGTTCGTGGAGACGGTAGTCCGTACGTACGCACGAGCGACAATATCATTCTTTTGATATTAAAATAATATATAAATGGATGGTATATCATATATACAGAATCATTAACATGTTATATTTATTATTTACATGAGTTACACATCATTATTATACCCATCCAAATAATATTATATTGAATAACAATTACACCACGACGTGGAGACGGTAAGCCGTACGTACGCACGTATGGTGACATGTTATTCAAAGGGTGGATAGAATACTGAATATGGTTGTACCATACTTATAATAACATCACAGTATATGTGAGATACTGGAGTTATTATTTCAGAATCGTAAGAACAAAGGAAGAAGAAGTGGAAGAAGAAATGAACTTAGAAAAGGGTGGTGAAATCATTACCTCTTCTTCGGGTTCTTCCTTTTGATTTGATCAAAAGGGCTCCTTAGGTTGGCTTTCTGATAAAACTAAGGCCTCTAGGTTGTATTGAGGGATGTTGGAAGAGTATTTGGGCAGAGTTTGGCCGAACCAAAAGGCTTTGAAGGTGTGAAGAAATGAGAAGGAGGAGTGCCCTTTTATAAGAGGGGTGAGGGGCACCTTTGGAAAAGCTAGAAATATTAATTTATAATAAATTCATATTCGGTTTCTAAAGGCTCCAAAGTTGACTATTCAAATTATGAGGTGGGGATAGGTCGAAATCAACTCATCCAATAGAATTTAGACAGGTTTGGGTACCTATATTAACCTTATCTTTAAGTATTAACTCTAAGTTAATTAGTTTCACTTTTACAATGTCTCTTTGTATTTTATATATTATGGTTAATAAACTTACTATATACATCCAAGATACCCCCAAGTGGTCCATTAATGATTAACCAATCATGATATAAGTCTCTTGGCCGAACCTTAGATTTTTAGGAATTTAATATCAATTAATAATATAATATTTGTTTTAAGAATTCTTTTATGTCAATTTTGACACTATTCATTAGTTGATTTTTGTGAAACTCATAACAGATTTATTACTTCGAACAAAGTCAATTAAATCAATCCTAATATATCATATTATCCTAGAAAATTAGTTTAATTCATTAAAAGTTTCATATTATATTTATTTGGGTATTTATAATATCACTTATTTTAATTTTTCACTATTATAGTAATTACTGCATCATCATTGTGTCATAAATAAAATAAATTATTTAATGTCTAAAAATTATAAGTAAAATATCATTATGTAGGAAATCTTTTTAGCTTTCTAATGAATATTTATAATCGAAAATCCAACATGTATAACCCTATGTAAAAATTGTTCTTCTAAAAGATGTAAGCTTATGCCATTTTTATTTTTATTTTAACTTTATTAATATAAAGTGTCCCTACCACATACAAGTGTCTCCAAGGGGTCCCCAAATTGACCCAAGGATGCCCATGGTCGGGTATGTGTCCACCAATAAGGTTAGGACACGTTTTAGGGTAATTTTGTATTATTATAATATTATTTTTTTAACCCTTATTTACCGGATTTACCCTTTAACCATGGTAAATAAAATATTTACCACAGTAACTATTCAAAATGTCTAAAAATAAAAGTTACCTATTTACACAATTTGAACATCCTGATTCCAAATATGGAATCCATTTTCCTAAATTCAAAACACAGAAGTGGCAGAAATTAATTTAAAATTAATTCCCGCTGTTAAAACAAAAAGCGTGTTTTTAAGAGATAATAACTATCAAAAGATTGACACTTGTTTATGTTCGGTTTAATTGTAAAATTATGTCCAATGACAAAAATTATATTAAATGGTAAAAATATATTCTAAATATACTTTAAAACCACTCAAATTCATAATTTATCACTAGTAATTAATTTGATTAAAAAAGTTGTTTTTAATTAAAATTTAGTAATTTTCACTATTCATCAAAATATGAAAGTTATCCGAAATGTACCAAAATTTCACCCTAGGCTAAATTCGATATTCCGAATCCAAAAATGAAGTCCATTTTCAAATATAAAATATATATAATTTCAAAAAGTAGGTATTACTATTCATAACGGCTAGTTTGATTAGTTATGGTGTGTTAGAACTCGGTGTTGCGTACAACACACGCTATCACATTATTCAAAGAGAAGCGTACCATAGAAGCTTGGGGTGTTACATTCTCCCCTCCTTCAAATAATTGCGTCCTCGCAATTTCTAGGGTATTACTGCATAAAAAGACTCGGGTGGTTCTTCATCATAAGTTCCTCGGGTTCCCACGTTGCCTCTTCCATCTTATGATTCCTCCACAAAACTTTTACCAGACGCGTCGTCCGGTTTCTCAGCACTTGTTCTCTCGTATCAAGAATCTTGATGGGCTCTTCGCAATAGGAAAGATCGGGTTCCAGTTCTAATTCCTCATAGGTGAGTACATGCGTTGGGTCAGGCATGTATTTCCTCAACAGAGATACGTGGAACACATCGTGAACTTTGGAGAGACTTGGCGGCATTGCCAATCGGTAAGCTACAGCCCCAATTCGTTCTAGAATTTCGAAAGGTCCGATGTACCTGGGACTCAATTTACCTTTCTTACCAAAACGTATGACTCCCTTCCACGGAGATACCTTCAGGAAAACATGATCACCGACTTGAAATTCCAAATCCTTCCTTCGATTATCGGCATAGCTCTTCTGCCTACTTTGAGCTGCTTTGATGTGATTTTGGATTACCTTCACCTTTTCCACCGTTTCCTCCACCAGTTCTGGGCCTACAAGTTTTCTTTCACCAACATCATCCCAACAGGTTGGTGTACGACATCTCTTTCCGTATAACGCTTCATATGGTGCCATTTGTATACTCGAATGGAAGCTATTGTTATAGGAAAATTCTACCAGAGGTAAATATTGATCCCACATACCCTGAAAATCAAGTGAGCAAGATCTCAACATGTCTTCTAAGGTCTGAATAGTCCGTTCTGATTGTCCGTCTGTCTGAGGGTGGTAAGCAGTGCTCAAATGAAGTTCAGTATCCAGGGATTTCTGAAGACTTTTCCAAAATCTTGAAGTAAAACGGGGATCACGATCAGAAACAATCGATAGGGGAACTCCATGAAGTCTCACAACTTCATTAATGTATAGTCTTGCTAGACGTTCCAGGGGTAGATCTTCTCTTATAGCAAGAAAATGTGCTGACTTGGTAAGACGATCAACAATAACCCATATTGCATCGTTCCTTCTAGGAGTCTTTGGTACCCCCATGACAAAGTCCATCGTAATATTGTCCCATTTCCACTCCGGTATGGGAAGAGGTTGCATGACTCCTCCAGGCTGTTGCCTTCCAGCTTTCACTTGTTGACAAACCATACATCTTGATACAAAATCAGCAATCTCCCTCTTCATGTTGTCCCACCAAAAATGTTCCTTCAAATCTCTATACATTTTGGTGCTCCCAGGGTGTATAGAGAAATTGGAACTATGAGCATCATCCAGTAATTCCCTTTTCAGATCAGGTAAATCGGGAACACAAAGTCTCTTTCCAAATTTCAAAGTTCCATCTTTATACACAAAGTCTCTCAATCTCCCATCATTCACAGCTTTAATCTTCTTCTGAAATTCTTCATCATCGGTCTGAGAGCTCTTAATCCTTTCTAGTAAAGATGGTTTGGCAACCATTTGAAAAAGCATTGATGTTTCACCTTCCCTGGTTATTCCCATGTCCATCTTCTCTAGATCCATGAAAATTGGATCCCTTTCAATTCTCATCATGTTCAGAACTCCATGGTCTTTTCTGCTCAAAGCATCTGCTACTTTGTTTGCTTTCCCCGGGTGGTAGTGTATCGTGCAATCATAATCCTTGAGTAATTCAAGCCATCTCCTTTGCCTCATGTTGAGTTCTTTTTGTGAGAAAATATACTTCAAACTCTTGTGATCAGTATAAATCTCACATTTTTCACCATAGAGGTAGTGCCTCCATATCTTCAAAGCAAAGATCACAGCTGCTAACTCAAGATCATGAGTAGGATAGTTTTGTTCATGAATTTTCAACTGTCGTGATGCATAGGCAATAACTCTATCATTCTGCATAAGGACACAACCAAGTCCTTTCTTTGACGCATCACTATAAATAACGAACCCATCATTCCCCGATGGTAGAGTCAATATAGGAGCATTGACTAATCTTCTCTTCAGTTCTTAGAAACATTCTTCACACTCTTTTGTCCAAACAAATTTAACCCCTTTACGTGTGAGCTTCGTTAATGGGTTAGCCAATCGGGCAAAATTCTGGACGAAACGTCGATAATAACCTGCCAAGCCAATAAAACTACGTACCTCAGTTATACTCGTAGGTGCTGGCCATTCTTGGATTGCCTTGGTCTTAGAAGGATCAACAGAGATTCCATCTTTAGAGACAATATGGCCAAGAAAAGAAATCTCCTGAAGCCAGAATTCACACTTGCTAAACTTTCCATATAATTCATGCCTCCTCAGAGTCTTCAAGATAATGCGCAAGTGATTTTCATGATCTTCGTAGGTTTTGGAGTATACCAAGATATCATCAATAAATACCACCACAAATTCATCGAGATACTCCTTGAAAACTCTATTCATCAGATCCATGAATACAGAGGGTGCATTAGTCAATCCAAACGGCATTACAGTAAACTCGTAATGCCCGTACCTGGTTCGAAATGCTGTCTTCGGAATGTCTTCCTTCTTTACACACAACTGATGGTATCCAGATCGAAGGTCAATCTTTGAAAAGTATTGAGCTCCATGCAGTTGGTCAAATAAATCATCAATACGAGGTAGGGGATACTTGTTCTTTATCGTTATAGCATTGATCTCCCTGTAATCGATACATAACCTCATAGATCCATCTTTCTTTTTAACAAAAAGAACAGGGGCTCCCCATGGAGAAACACTAGGGCGAATAAATCCCTTATTACTCAATTCCTCTAGTTGTTTCTCTAGTTCGACTAGCTCTACAGTGGCCATTCTATAAGGGGTCTTCGATATAGGCCTTGATCCAGGAATCAAATCAATAGAAAACTCAACTTCTCGTTCTGGAGGATGTCCAGGTAAATCTTCTGGAAATACATCTACAAATTCTTTCACAACAGGTACATCCTCTATTTGAACATTCCTTTCCTCACCGATAGTTACTTCATTCTCTTCCTCCCCAATAATTGAATTAAGTTGAGCTACTGGGGGTGGGTCTAAATAAGAATTAGGTGGTGACGATTCTGCTCTAAAAATAAGGTGCTCCTTATCATTATCATCATGAATCGTAACCTCTTTCTTCTTACAATAAATCTTCGCATCATAGTCCGAAAGCCAGTCCATACCGAGGATTATATCAAACTCAATCATAGGTATGACGATGAAATCAGCAGATAAAGAAAATTTATGTGCTCTAATGGGGACTGATTCACAAAACTTTGTTGCAACGATACTTCCCTTAGGAGTTTTAACTGACAACTCCCTTATTAAATCAAATTGGAAATATCTAATTTTCTTAGCAAACTGGGAAGATATGAAACAATGCGATGATCCAGAATCAAATAATGCATTTTCTAAACTTGAGGAAACCATTAAATTACCTGCCACCACGTCTTTCGGAGTTTCTACCTCAGCAGTAGTGATAGCATAAGCCTGGCCTTGATCCCTTGGCCTTTTCTGAGGTAAGTTCTCCTGACGCTTAGGACATGCATTTGCATAATGCCCCATCTCCCTGCAATTGTAGCACTGGACATTGGTAGCTTCCTTCTTCCCCTTGCAATCATGAGCTTGGTGGCCTTTTTCACCACACTTGTAACAGACTCCCATTCCCTTCAGGCAAGCACCGGGGTGTTTCTTCCCGCACTTACCACAAGATGGATATTCAACCTTTCCCTTCTTCCCCTTATTTCCATTCCCAGATTGATCAGCAGGTCTCTTCTTCTCTTGCTTTGCTTTAAAGTCATAAGACTTAGAGAATTCCTTTTCGGTCTTGATAGCACATGAGACAATGTCTTCGTACGATGAAAAGGATTGTGAGACTAATGCTCGACGGAGAAATGGTTTTAACCCATCAAAGAAACGATCAATCTTACTTCTTGGGTTGCGAATATAATCACCAGCGTACCTCGCTAACCTTGTAAAGTTAGCCTCATACTTTGTGACATTATCATCCTCCTTTTGTCTCAGACTCAGAAATTGCCTTTCCATATCTGCTCGATGGTCGCGAGGAAAGTATTTTTCTAAAAACAGATCTTTGAACTCCCTCCATTCCATGTTTGATACTTCATCATCTTCCTTCATGTTTTGAATCAATGACCACCATTGATCAGCATCTCCAGTGAGGCGGTAAACTGCCATGGTAACTTTTTCCCTTTCACTACTCCCCAAAGCCTGAAATATTTTCTCTAGGGAAAATATCCATTGCTCAGCTACTAAGGGATTTGTACTCCCATTGAACGTTGGTGGTTGTTGTCTCATGAATCGATCTAACATTGATCCTCCACGCTGCGGATCAGGGTGCTCCATACGGGTAAGGTTATTATTCATAACCTGAGTAAGTTGTCCCAGTATGGTGATTAGCTGATCGGCACCAGTTGCATCACCAGCCCCACTATAATTATCTTGAGCAGGAGGGCAATCCCTACATGGAGTGCGCGCATTGATACGGTTTCCATTTCTTCCACTAGGCGCCATTTCTAAACAGTGGCATAAACTAGATCAGTTTATGAATCAAAATACATAATCCCATACTTATAAAACACTTAACATAAATTGAACTATTTATGGATATAATCCATAATCATAAAAATGTTTTTCTTTGAGGAAGTATATACTCATAAACCCTTCATAATGATTTGTAAAGATAATGAGAGTTATCCTAAGCATATCCCCCGGGAGTGTCGTAACCAAGAGTGCAGCAAGGCCCGTTGTCGTGCACCAGTTCCCGTTCGAGTCTAGCTCAAAGCGGTGTTTTCGGGTTTTACCCCTAGGTACATCTGTGCCAGAGCCGCCTCTACCTGCTCGTATCCAGACAGGGATGTATTGCTCAGAAAACTCACAAAATCTCTACAATACCAAAATTCTAGGAAGTTATTCTATACTAATCCTCAAAGTTCATCTTAGGTCTACGTGCTCTAATCAGAGTTTATCTAAATCTAGCTTCCAAGGTTTGTACTAAACTTCCTCTGATACCAACTGTAACGCCCCGACCCCAGCTACCCAGAGTCGGTGCATTACTTCGTAACATTGGCATGATCACAAGAAAGATCAAATCTCGAAAGACCGATTGGTTTAGTAGCCTTGGAAAACACTAGATATATTCATAAGTTTTACATTACATCATAAAATGAAAAACTACTACAACAACATAATGTCTCCATAATCCACACTACTATCCCCTCATAATATCCCTGCAGGTCATTCATAATTTACTTCTTCACATCCTGGGGAAAAATAAAACATAGAAAAGGGGTGAGCTCAAATGCCCAGTAAGGATAACAATATAGCGGAAACTTTCATAAATAAGAATAAACATTTAAGGCAATGCATTACTAAAACAAAAGCCTTTTAAAATTGAACTTAAACATGGTATGGCAAAAGTAAAATGAAATAATGCCATTTACTTATTCACATGGATATTCTACTAATCGAATAATCACATGCAAAAATCAATAACCACTTTCATAATGTTGGAATGCATAATGCCAGACTATCATAACCACATAGCCAAGGCCTCGTGCCAAGACTACAAATAAGATTTTGTCAAGGCCTTGTGCCAAGACACTAGTTTGTCTCATGAGACCTACCGATGCATCGAGGAGCTATAGCGGGCTCCACCCGTCACTTATTAAGTCCAATGCATTCCCATATGAAAAGGTTTAAACATAACATAAACATTCGTATTAAAACTAGCATACGAAATGTCAATACTTTCACAATAAACTATGAATGGTATAAAAATAGCACATCCACAGTCAAACATATCACAAAACCTTCAATACAATATAGAAGTTTTGTATCATAATAAATCAACTTCAAATAATCTTAAAATCCATCAAAGGATGTTGACATAGATGAAATCAAAATTCTTTTTAAAGAAATATCTCCTTTTATTTTGAAATCATTTAAGATACATATAAAATAAAACATTTTCTTTGAAAATATTCTTATAAGCTTGTATGGGAAGCTTCGACGATTTTATAACGGCGGAAAATAACCGCACCCGCCGTATAAGTTAAAAAAAACATTCTTACCTCAATTCTGTCGAAAAGGTTAAAAAAGGACCTTGTTTTGAAAACGACGGAAAGATTCCTTTATAAACCTCTTATAAAAAGTCAAACAAGGGTATAAATGACTTTAACCCATATTCTTGTAAATAGTAAAAATGTTTTGAAATACATTTCGAAGAAACATGGATGTGGATGATAAAGAGATCCCAGTAGATTATTACGTATAATACAACCTCGGATAATGAAGAGATTGTGAAATAAACCTTACCTTGTACTTTTCCTTGGTTGTGGTAGGTTAACCTCCCGTATAATGGTGAAATAATTGTTATTAAATTATACAAGAATCATATACATTAATATGATATCATATATGATCTTTTAATATTGATTTGATAATAATATCTTAGTATTATCGTTGTTTCGGGTGTTAACTTACTTGTTTTCTTTCATATGTTTTGTTACGTAAGACATGTTTGTAAAGGATAGGTTGTATATTATTCATATCCAGAATGATATCAAGTCCTTAAACATCATTTTTAAATCATAAAATGATAATTACGCTTTAATGGTTACGATGGAGAATGAATCTCATCGCGTTCGTGGAGACGGTAGTCCGTACGTACGCACGAGCGACAATATCATTCTTTTGATATTAAAATAATATATAAATGGATGGTATATCATATATACAGAATCATTAACATGTTATATTTATTATTTACATGAGTTACACATCATTATTATACCCATCCAAATAATATTATATTGAATAACAATTACACCACGACGTGGAGACGGTAAGCCGTACGTACGCACGTATGGTGACATGTTATTCAAAGGGTGGATAGAATACTGAATATGGTTGTACCATACTTATAATAACATCACAGTATATGTGAGATACTGGAGTTATTATTTCAGAATGGTAAGAACAAAGGAAGAAGAAGTGGAAGAAGAAATGAACTTAGAAAAGGGTGGTGAAATCATTACCTCTTCTTCGGGTTCTTCCTTTTGATTTGATCAAAAGGGCTCCTTAGGTTGGCTTTCTGATCAAACTAAGGCCTCTAGGTTGTATTGAGGGATGTTGGGAGAGTATTTTGGCAGAGTTTGGCCGAACCAAAAGGCTTTGAAGGTGTGAATAAATGAGAAGGAGGAGTGCCCTTTTATAAGAGGGGTGAGGGGCACCTTTGGAAAAGCTAGAAATATTAATTTATAATAAATTCATATTCGGTTTCTAAAGGCTCCAAAGTTGACTATTCAAATGATGAGGTGGGGATAGGTCGAAAGCAACTCATCCAATAGAATTTAGACAGGTTTGGGTACCTATATTAACCTTATCTTTAAGTATTAACTCTAAGTTAATTAGTTTCACTTTTACAATGTCTCTTTGTATTTTATATATTATGGTTAATAAACTTACTATATACATCCAAGATACCCCCAAGTGGTCCATTAATGATTAACCTATCATGATATAAGTCTCTTGGCCGAACCTTAGATTTTTAGGAATTTAATATCAATTAATAATATAATATTTGTTTTAAGAATTCTTTTATGTCAATTTTGACACTATTCATTAGTTGATTTTTGTGAAACTCATAACAGATTTATTACTTCGAACAAAGTCAATTAAATCAATACTAATATATCATATTATCCTAGAAAATTAGTTTAATTCATTAAAAGTTTCATATTATATTTATTTGGGTATTTATAATATCACTTATTTTAATTTTTCACTATTATAGTAATTACTGCATCATCATTGTGTCATAAATAAAATAAATTATTTAATGTCTAAAAATTATAAGTAAAATATAATTATGTATGAAATCTTTTTAGCTTTCTAATGAATATTTATAATCGAAAATCCAACATGTATAACCCTATGTAAAAATTGTTCTTCTAAAAGATGTAAGCTTATGCCATTTTTATTTTTATTTTAACTTTATTAATATAAAGTGTCCCTACCACATACAAGTGGCTCCAAGGGGTCCCCAAATTGACCCAAGGATGCCCATGGTCGGGTATGTGTCCACCAATAAGGTTAGGACACGTTTTAGGGTAATTTTGTATTATTATAATATTATTTTTTTAACCCTTATTTACCGGATTTACCCTTTAACCATGGTAAATAAAATATTTACCACAGTAACTATTCAAAATGTCTAAAAATAAAAGTTACCTATTTACACAATTTGAACATCCTGATTCCAAATATGGAATCCATTTTCCTAAATTCAAAACACAGAAGTGGCAGAAATTAATTTAAAATTAATTCCCGCTGTTAAAACAAAAAGCGTGTTTTTAAGAGATAATAACTATCAAAAGATTGACACTTGTTTATGTTCGGTTTAATTGTAAAATTATGTCCAATGACCAAAATTATATTAAATGGTAAAAATATATTCTAAATATACTTTAAAACCACTCAAATTCATAATTTATCACTAGTAATTAATTTGATTAAAAAAGTTGTTTTTAATTAAAATTTAGTAATTTTCACTATTCATCAAAATATGAAAGTTATCCGAAATGTACCAAAATTTCACCCTAGGCTAAATTCGATATTCCGAATCCAAAAATGAAGCCCATTTTCAAATATAAAATATATATAATTTCAAAAAGTAGGTATTACTATTCATAACGGCTAGTTTGATTAGTTATGGTGTGTTAGAACTCGGTGTTGCGTACAACACACGCTATCACATTATTCAAAGAGAAGCGTACCATAGAAGCTTGGGGTGTTACAATTCTTCTACTTCAGGTTCTTGATTGAATGTGGAGTTGGAGAGCATGGGACCAAGCCAGGGATTGCAATGCTGAGGAGTTGTTTACTTTATTTCTTTTGTATTTGGTTTTGTACTGTTGTATTCCAGCATTTTGATTTGTTGGGATGCTTTCCTAGACATATGTATCATGCATTATTCATATATATATGCGTGTGCTCCAGTTTATTATTTTCCAGTCTTCCGCTATTTACTTTTTTATGGATTATTACTAATTCCGCTATTGAAATTGTTTTTCTTTTGCTATGTTACTCTAGAAATGATGGCATATTTTTCCCACTATCACACCCAAGGCCCTCGCATCTAGTCGGAATCTTCTAGAATTCGAGTAAATGTGCTTTAAGCCACGTGACCAACCAGGTAGGTGGCGCCTCTGGGTGGATTCCGGAACTGGGACGTTACAAAGTGGTATCAGAGGAATTATTTTTTTCTTGACTTACTATTTGGAGCCTTTAGACTGGGATAGGATAGAATAGGTGCATGGTAATAAGATGTGCTTGGGAGTATCTAACCCATGTACTGGTAAAAGACAATCTACCTTGTTTAATGCAATTTTTTCTGAATTTTCAACTTTACGGTTGATTTTATTTTCACCGTTGTGTGACTCACATGTTTTGTACTATTACTATTGATGTTATTGAGGTTATATTTCTATCGCAACCAGATGAGATGAGGTTATTCCATCTCATGCATCATATAGGCACTTGTTAAAAATCACATGTCATGCTTTCTTGTGATCCCATTTAGGGTGAATTAGTGATTGCATGTTGTTGTGAAAGGTGTTGTGTAGAATGTGCCTGCTGTTGTGATAGATACCATGATAGAATAAGTTCTTTTTGTTAGATCATTTATTGTGTAAGTTTTTTATTAAGTGAATGCCAAAAATTGGTTCATGATGTGTTATAGGACCTCATAGACCGGAATTTGGTGGATCATTGCACTGTATCATTGTTTATAACATGTATAAGATGCCAATCTTGGATTTGTGGGGAGTATGGGCCCTCGCAGATCAGAATTTGGAACTTAAGGGACCGTTTCAGTGTTTTTCTGGGCTCCGGAGTAGTTTCTGAGGCTTATTTTCTAGAAAAACCTAGAATACATGCCGTGTAGTTTTGAATACACGCCATGTGTTCTTCTGTTCTGGAAGAAATTGTTTTTCTTAAGTACATGTTGTTTACCCTATGTACATGCTGTGTAGTCTCCAACCGTGTCATAGGCCATGTGGTTAGTGACACAGGATAGGGAAATTCAAGTGGTAATACACCGTGTACCGGATGTACACACCATGTGTCTAGAACTTGTGTTCACCCGTGTGACTAACGGCACAGAGGGACAAAATATTAGGATTTACACACCGTTTCACTCTTGCACACGTTGTGTAGTGTGATCCTGGATTCTGACCATGTAATTAACAACATGGGTCGTTGAAATCTTCTATGTACACACTGTGTCCATCTAGAACATGCCGTGTAGTTTGAGCTGTGTAATTGGTCGTGTAGCTAACAAAACGGGTTGGTGGTGTTCGTCTAGTACATGACGTGTCTGGAACAAACATTCCATGTAGTATTGTTCTAGGAGAAACCATGTGGTTTAGTCGTGTAAGGGAACTCGGGTAGGGAAAAAGGATTCAAGTACACACCCTGTTGTGGACATACACGTTGTGTATCCGTGTTTTGTAAAACTTGAATGCTTTCTCTATCATGTTCGCTTATTGTGCTTCTAACTTTCAGTCCTTATTAATCTTTTTCTAAGGTGTGCACTTGACCTTGAAGAGTAATGCCACCAAGACGTCCTCTGGTTGTACGCAAGTTTCCAGGCGGGGATCAGACATTGAACATGGCTGATCAGGGACTTCAAGCGGATCCTCCAGTTGTGCCAGCCTTGGCACCAACCATTGTACCTGACATAGGTGCTGATTCATAGTTCAGAAAGGGTTTTATGAGGATAATGCAGACCTTTTAGGGAGCGTTGTCTCCTACCCCGTCGATGGCATAATTGACATTGGAATTTCAGCAGCAGTATCCTCCCACTTTCTCAGGGGATGGAGGACCCTAGGCCGCAGAGTCATGGCTAGAAGCCATGATAATGATCTTCAATCATCTGGAGATATCCTGAGGGAGGAGGGTAAATCTCGATACGTGCATGCTTCGAGACTCTGCCAAGAGGTGGTGGGATGTGGTCTCCCAGGTGGGACGCCAACAAAATATGGCTTGGGATGAGTTTTAGTGCATCTTCTATGACTAATTCTTTCTGGAGACCTTGAGGGCCGATCTAGCCTGAGAGTTCATGAGTCTAAAGAAGGGTTCTCTTTTGGTTATGGATTATTCATCTCGCTTCACCGAGCTGCAGTATTTTACACCCTTTATAGGGGGAGATGAGTTGTTCCTTCCACGGAAGTTTGAGGATGGTATCAGAAAGGATATCCGATCTCAGGTGAACATCTTCAGGTTGACTTCGATATATTCTATAGTCAAATAGGCACTAATCACAAAGCGTAATCTGAGGGATTCTAGAGTAGTGGGACAGGCTGGTTTAGCATCCAGGGTTAGTGCTTCGCCGACCGATAACAGGAAGCGCCGGTGGGAGTATGCATGAGGAGATTAGAGTAGGCCATAGTTCTTTTCTAGTAGCCAGGTGGTGTGCTACCAGTGTGGGAAGAGCGGGCATATGAGGCCACATTGCCCGAGAGACCCTATGGAGTGCCGATCTTATGGCATGATGTGTCACCTTTAGCATTTCTATCAGACCTTCTCACCAGCAGTTGGTGACAAGGGTTTTTCAATGACTCCTCGTTCAAGAGTAGTGCCACCAGTTTCTCACCAGTCTAGGAACTGGAGTTCTTCCAGCCGTTCAGGCCATGGTGGAGGTCGTGGCCATGGGAGTCGGTCACCGGTCTTTCAGCGACAGTAGGGTGGATCAGCTCAGAGTGGCCAGGCAGGGTCACAGGGCCGCGGTGTTGGGCAGACTTTTGCAGTGGAGCAGAACTAGCAAGAGCAGGATCTCAGACCCTCTACAGTTCAAGGTAAAATCATAGTAGCCTCAGTTTTAGCTTCTGATCTTTTTGATACAGGGACTTCCCATAACATTATAGCTGTTGCTATCATGAAAAGCCTTGGTCTCTGTATCTTTTCTTCTATTGATATCTTGATGCTAGACACTCTGTTGGGGATGAGAACAGATAGTGTACGTCAGTTCAGGGAGTTCCCTATAGAGGATGGTGGGTGTCACTTTTTATGGGAACTATATGTCTTTAAGATGACAGACTATGATGTCAGTCTTGGGATGGATTGGTTAGTTCCCTTCCAGGTAGTCGTTGACTATTATCACCGCAGGGTGAGTTTCACATCACCAGAGGGTAGATCGTTTCTTCATAGGGGCGAGTGGGATGTCCAGGCGAGCACAGCAGGACCCGAGCATCACGGGCTAGGAGGAGTTACATCCCAGATTTCTAGTCTATACATGGAAGACCAGGGGACTTCATAGTTAGACTTTCCTCTAGATGTGGATCATTTCAGGGACGTCTTCCCATAAAAATTTTCAGGTTTTCCTCCGAAGAGAGAGTTAGAATTTTCTATTGAGCTCATTCTAGGAGTGGCACTAGTATCCATTCCTCATTATAGGATGGCTACAACAGAGTTGCAGAAGCTCAAGAACTATTTGGAGGAGTTGCAGGTAAAGGGTTTCATCTAAGCTAGTACTTATCCTTGGGGTTCTCCTGTCCTGTTTGTGAAGAAGGTAGACAGTACCAACAGGATTTGTGTGGACTATCGGAAGTTGAACCTTTTGACAGTCAATAACTGATATCCCTTTCCTAGGATTGATGATCTCTTTGATCAGCTTCAAGGAGACCGGGTGTTCTTGAAGATTGACCTGAGATCTGGTAACCTTCAATTGTGCATTAGACTATCTGATATACCTCTCATAGCCTTCTGGAGTAGGTATAGTCTATATGAATATATGGTTATGCCATTCGGTCTTACGAATACACCAGCAGTTTTCATGGAACTGATGAACCAAGTGATATATCCATTCTTGGATTCTTTTATGGTGGTCTTCATGGACGATATCTTGGTGTACTCTCACACTCGACACGACCATGGTACCCATCTTGAGATCATTTTGAGTACACTAAGAGAGCATCAGTTATATTCTAAGCTATCAAAATGCCACTTCTGGATAGATCAGATTCACTTGTTGGGGCATGTTATCTCAGAGATAAGAGTATTAGTAGACCCAGAGAAAGTGAGAGTAGTAGTTTCCTAGGAGCATCCGAAGAACATATTTGAGGTGTGGAGTTTCTTAGAGATGTATGGATACTACAGACACTTCATAAAATACTTTTCACACATAGCAACACCACTCATTGGTTTGTATAAGAAGGGTGCAAAGTTCTTGTGGTCAGATTCTTGTGAGTCAGCCTTTCAGGAGCTAAAAGGGAGATTGACTTCAGCACATATACTATTCTTTACAGAGCCAGGAAAGAGGTATACTATTTACTGTGATGCATCTGGTATCAGGCTAGGAGTTATTCTTATGCAGGGAGAAGGATTTGTTGCGTATGGGTCTCGGTAGTTGAGGCTACATGAGAGGAATTACCCGACACACGATCTTGAGTTGGTAGCATTCGTTCATGCTTTACGCTATTGGAGACATTATCAGTTAGGAGAGAATTTTTTGGTTTTCACCAACCACAAAATTCTCAAGTACTTATTCACTCAGTGTGACTTGAATTTGAGATAGTGAAGGTGGGTTGAGTACCTTCAGTATTTTGACTTTGAGCTTGCCTATATGCTGGGGAAGGGTAATGTAGTGGCTGATGCGCTGAGCAAGAGAACCCAGATACAAGTTGTTCAAGAGGCTAATAGTGAGTGTCAGCTTATGGCTCGGTTCTCTGAGATGCATTTGGAGGTGCACGACAGACAGGGGCATACGTTCTTTTTTCTATAGCTGTCACCTCTACTCTTCTTGATCGAGTTCGAATGAGGTAGCTATCAGATTATGAAGGCCTAGTACTATAGGATAGTATGTTAGGAGAGGACCCTATTCCTGGATGGACCATAAGTGAGGATGCGATCTTGTGTTTCTAGGAGCGTGTATGGGTGCCAGCAGACATACGCGAGGAGCTAATGCGGGACTTTCATTCCTCAGTTTGGGCAGTTCATCCTGGTGTCACCAAAATGTATCATGATATACACTATCAGTATTGGTGCCTAGGTATGAAGAGTGATGTTGCTGGTTTTGTCATGAGGTGTTCCACCTGTCAGCAGGTGAAGGCAAAGCATCAGCAGCCAACATGGCTTTTGCAGTAGTTACCCATTCCCTAGTGGAAGTGAAATGATGTCGTGATGGATTTCGTGATAGGTTTACCAAGGTCACCTCGATGGAATGATGTAGTTTGGGTTGTCATTGAAAGACTCACAATGGTTTCCCACTGATTTCTGACCAAGGAGACCTTCAATGTTGATGAGTTGGGACAGTTGTACATCAGTGAGATTGTACGTCTATATGGAGTTCCACAATCTATTGTTTCAGACAGGTATGCCCATTTTACTTCTCGTGTTTGGAAGGGGCTTCAGAAGGACTTGGGTAAACATGTCCTTTTGAGTACAGCTTACCACCCCCAGACAGATGGCCAGTCTGAGCGTACGATTCAGGTGCTTGAGGACATGCTCCGAGCATGCATCTAGGATTTTGGAGGATCTTGGGAGAAGCACATACCTAATATGGAGTTTTCCTGCAACAATAGTTTTTAAGAAACTTTTCAGATGGCACCTTATGAGGCTTTGTATGGTAGGCCATGAAGATCACCCTTATATTGGCTGGAGGTAGGAGAGGCAGATTTGCTGGGACCTCGTCTGGTTCAAGAGACCACAGAGCAGATAGAGTTGATTCAGAAGAGGATGGATGTTGCATAGTCTCGATAGATGTCTTATGCTAATCAGCAGAGATGACTTCTAGAGTTAGAGGTCGGGGATCAGTTTTTCTTACATGTCACACTGAGGTTGGGGAATAGAAGAATTAGGAGACAGGGTAAGCTTTCACCGAGGTACGTCGGGTCATTTGAGGTTTTTGAGAGAGTTGGGCCGGTTGCCTATCGGTTGCAGTTACCATAGAGGTACCAGGCTATGCACGACGTTTTTCACATTTATCATCTCTGATGTTACTTTTCAGAGCGGTCTCATGTCTTTCAACCCGAGGAGGTTGAGCTCGAAGTGGATGTGTCATTTGAGGAGCATCCTATCTTGTTTTTTGATCATAGTACGAAGGTTCTCCATGGCTGTTTTGTTCCTCTGGTATGGGTGCTATGGCTGCATGGGTGAGTACAGGACGAGAATTGGGAGCGGGAGACCGATATACAAGCATAGTGGCCGAAGCTGTTTGGGGTTTCTTCTTCTATGCCATGCTAGGGAAATTCGGGGATGAATTTATTTAAGGGGGGAAGTTTGTAAGAACTTGGACCTTCTATTCAGGGTTGTTTTCCTTTTTTGGTCATTTTTGAGAAAAAGATGAATTTCTGGAAATTTTTAAAGTACACACCATGTACTTTATGAGTACACACCATGTACTAGGTTACCACGGGAAGCCGCATGCTGGCTGTGTAGTGGCCACTCACAGGACCGTGTGGGGGTGACAAGGCGGCCACCTAAAGAAAAGTACAGAAATGGAAAGTACATGTCGTGCACTTCAAAAGTACACGCCATGCATTTTTTTTCATTAAACAGACCAGGGTCGCGTCTAATCGACAAAACACCCTTCTTCTAGGTTTCGTTCAGCCGAGAGCTCCCATATGGCCAGGATCTTCCTCCGAGCCCCTAACTGAGTATATGATCTCCGATTCGACTGTTGTTGATTGTATTGGGATCACCTTAGTTAGCTCTCCCTTCTGCTTGAGCTTCATATAATGATTCCTCTTCTTTATCAAGTTATTCTCTGTTGAAGGTTTTAGAATTTTTTGTATATCTAAAGTGTTCTTGGGTGATTCAAGGCTTGAGGTTCACGTATAGCGATCTCCCAATGCTGAGGTAGGTGGTTTGTGCCTTTCTGTTTAAAGTCTTTGAGTAATATGTACAATTTTTCCCAATACCCTTGAATGAGGTATTGTGTATTTATCGTTTTACCCTTGTTAATTACCTTCCATGCTTGTATGATTTCATAGAGGTTAATTGAATATGAATAGGGTTTATTTATTGGTCTTGGATGTGTTTTCCCATGCTTTGTTCTATGTACGATTGTTGGTCCTGTTTAGCCTGTTAGGCCGCCCTAGCATGATTTTCCATGCCTAGTTGTAGGATGATGCAATTATTGTTATTTGACATGATTGATATGATACAGAATGTTTATCCAAGTAGTTTATGAGGATTACATTGGCCGTATTGCACTACTATGCTTGTTTGACTTACACAGGGATGTGGGAACCTGGTGTAGTAGACTATAAGGGGGATTGACCATGTGATCTTCCTCAGAGAGTCTTTGATTACTTTAGAATATAAGGGGAATTGACTATGTGAGCTTCCTCAGAGAGTCATTTATCACTTTAGAATATAAGGGGAAGTGACCATGTGAGCTTTCATAGAGAGTCATTGGCCACACTTGGATATAAGGGGAATTGACCGCATAAACTTCCTCAGAGAGTCATTTATCACTTTAGAATATAAGGGGAATTTACCATGAGTGCTTCCTCAGAGAGTCTTTATATATTCTTATGACTGAGCTAGAGGGGATAGGTTGCGTGTACTTAACAAAGAGTTACCTTGCTTTATTAGCTGCTTATTTGATATGTGGGACTATTTGTTGGTGAATACTTTCTTGTTACTGCATCTTTGATTATTACCTTCCATATATATTCGCTGACTGTTAGGCACAGATCTTTGGGTGGTTGCCTACTAGGATTTAGTCTCACACCCTATTTGGGTCATGCTTTTGGGCACAAATAGATTATATTTCTACAGGTATAGATAAGGAAAATCACCCTTCTACTTCATGTTCTTGATTGACTACAGAGTTGGAGAGCATGAGACCAAGCTATGGCTTGCGATGATGAGGAGTTGTTTACCTGCTTTCTTTTTTATTTGGTTTTGTACTATTGTATTCCATGATTGTGATTTGTTGGGATTATTTTATAGACATATGTATCATGCATAATTCATATATATATATATATATATGTGTGTGATCTAGTTTATTATTTTCCAGTCTTCCACTGTTTAATTTTGTATGGATTATTACTACTTCCATTATTGAAATTGTTTTTCTTCTGCTGTGTTACTCTGCCAATGAGGGCATAGTTTCCCCACCATCACACCCAAGGCCCTTGCTGCTTGTCGGCATCCTCTGGCATTTGGGGTAATGTGCTTGAGACCATGTGAACTACTGGGTACAGGGACCCTCTTGGTGGATTCTGGAATCGGGACGATACATCGATGAATACCCAGCTACTGACATATCATCCTACCGAAGCTATAGAAGCTCTAGAGAAATATCTTCCACCTCCTCATGCCAGTCCTCAGCTGCCAGTGAGTCAGGATAATATCAGAACCTGTGGGGAATCTGATTCTGAATCACGCATAAAGCACTAAGCCTATATGTGTCCTTTATCAGTACCACTGGTTGTAACTGCGGACCAACGGGTACTGATATAGCTGACACACTACCCAAAGGTACTATCTCAGGTGATAGTCCATATACCAAATCCTCATCACTATGTAGACTATCCTCATGGTCACTCAATGAAAAAGACTCATATCTAAGACCACCATCAGCTCTACTCATGTCTCAACTAGGCAGAAAACTCTAGCAACCACCTCCAGCCAGCCCTCATCCGCATGGGAATCTGTCTCACCTCAAAACCATGAAGTCCTTTGCAGTTGGAACTCGTGCAATGTGCTCAGTCAGTGTGCACCAAATGCCAATGTGGCTGGTCATAACTATTTCCCAATGGGTGGTGCTGCTGCTGGTACACCACCTGAAGGTCCCAACATAGTAAGAGGTCTCTGCAACGGAGCCTCGTCGCTCGGTGGGCCGTCATCGTGTACTCTCTTAGGAATCTTAGCTGTCTATCTACGTAGAAACATACTGATAAGGAACAGGTGCACCATAGTGATTAAGTTATACCTGGTGAGCTGATTCAAAGAAAACACAAGAAAACTTTTTAAAACCCACATGCAATCAATGTTTTGTTGCTCTGAGTCAGAAATCAGAAGTCAGGGTCCTGGTGTATGGATACGTCGTCCGCCGCACCAACACTGGATTCCCTAAACTAATAACCACACTCACTACACTTAACACTATTATCGTTAAAAAGATTAGAGTCCTATGTTATATGGTAAAACCTCCCTCTGATACCAATTTGTCATGACCTGTCCCCGGGGCCCATGCCATGACTACCCCAAGCTCGCCTTCTATAGGCCAGGGGCTGGCGATTAGCACCGAAAGGCGTATTCCCTAAAATTGGGAAGGCATTGCCTTAATAACCTTTAAACAAACACAACCAAGAACACAACGAGATATGAACACAAGTGAACTATATAGTAATAAGAGTGTGTACAGTAAGAAAAAGGGGCCAGAATACAAGCCCAACTGGAATGTACAAGAAAACTAAAAAAGTACAAGAAAACTGAAACAACTCCTGTGGACACCCACCAAGGATCCTACGTAAAGGGTAGGTAAAGCTCTCGAACGACCATCTCTAAAGTACACCTCGTCTAATGTCCACCTACGAGTTACGTCGAATCCCGGTACTCTCGTCCTCAGTCAGCGTTGTCTGTCGTCTGCACCAAACACAATAAGGTGCAGGCATAGCCCGTGCTGGGGTGAGTATAATGATACTCAGTAGGGACCCCGAGACCCTCAAAGGTCACATGAAATCCACAAAGGAAAAACCACAAAGCATGTAAACATCTAAAAAACCTACTTAGGTATATGCCCATACATATACCCAAGTTATCAAGTATACCCTTCTCATTCAAGAGGAAAAACAAGGTCCAACTCAAAATCCCAAAGCTCAACTATTCCACAGAGGAAGGAATACCATGAAGGTAACACCACAAAGGTGAGTACCACAAAGGTAACACCACACAAAAGAATACCACAAAGGATTAACCACGAAGGAAAGTACGACACAAGTATGCCATACAAAAGAATACCACCAAGGTATCACCATGATGGAAAGTACCATACATGTACACCACACAGAGGAATACCACAAAGGTTTCACCATGAAGGAAAGTACCACAAATGTATGCCACATAGAAGAATAACACAATGGTATTGTAACACCCTGAGATTTTATGAGATATTTTCCTTTTAATTTATTTGATATCTTCTATTGTACACTACACTAAGATTATCTTGCAATATACACAACAATATACTTGGCTTGTGTTACATGCAAGAGCGACCTTCCGCAATAGCATGTGTTGTATGCAATATCGAGTTTCACTGTACAATGATATATTGTTATAATATTATTATAAACTAGCCATTATGGATAATATTAACCACATTTTGAATTTTATAACATTATCACTCATCTTAAACATTATTTAAAACATGGTATGAGAGAAAAATAAATTTTTTGGGTAAAATAATTATTTTTCAAAAAATGCAGTTTTACTTCCTTTTCATGGCACACCCACTGTAAATCTAGTTTTTGACATGTTTATGAGTTCAATTTGACAAAATAAACTTATTCATTACAATAATTATATAAAAATTTACTTTTTGAAAATTTTTGAAAATTTTTCTGTTAACTTTCATATTTTGATGAATAGTAAAAATACGCTAAATTTTAATTAAAAATAATTTTTTTCCTAAAGATAATTTATACGGTTAAATTATAATACTGAATTGTTTTAAAGTATAAATATAATATATTTTTAATATTTAATATAATGTAAGTCATTATGGTTAATTTTACATTGAATTTCTAGGAAAAAACATTTCATTCTTTTGCAATGTTTTAACTTTTAAAACTCATTTTCTCAATAGCAGGATTAATTTTAAATTAAATAATGAAACTTCTGTGTATTGAATTTGAAAAAATTTATTACATATTTGGAATTAGTAGGTCCAAATTATGTTAATAGGATACTTTTTATTTTTAGGCATTATGAATAGTAACTACAGTAAATTTTATTTACTACAATTAAAGGTAAATCAGGTAATTAAGGGTAAAAATAATATTATAAAATTACCCTAACAATTTTATTAATATAATTGGATGAATATATTTCTTCCTGAAATATACTTGAGTTGAAATGGTATCTCTTGGTACCCACTTGTATGTGATTAAGACCTTTAATTTATTTTATTTAAAGAAAGTGAAATATATCTCACTCAAACTTTAATAATTAAAGTATTTTTAATATAAGGTTATATAGAATATAAATTCGATTATAAATACTCATTTGAAATATAAAATGTTTTAATTCATCATGGTAATTTATTTCTGATTTTTAAGAAATATATAATTACATTAATAGCTTATACATTAATGATGTAGAAATTATTTATTTAGTGAAAAATCAATAATATAGTTTTTATTAAAATAATAATACTCGTAAAAAGAACCATAAACTTGGAAGAACCCTATTGGTCGAGTATATATATACCATAATCATCCAAGGGTATACTTGTGGACCATTTTAAGCCTTATAAAACATATTATGAAATTTATATTATTTTATTTTAAATGATGTCAAAGTTGTCACCTTTATAATTTAATAAACATATCATTCTAAAAGTTGTGTGTTTTAGTAGATAAATTCGACAAAAAGAATTATTATGAATTATATTAGATTTATCTTCATCATTGTATTTTATTATTAATTTTTATACAACAAATAAATATATTAATCAATTATAAAAAATTTTGTAGTAATTATTTTATGAAGAAAAATATCAAATAAATGGTTTTAAAAATATTAAAATAAATATTCTATGAACTAATTAATATGCTCCACATATTTTTTAGATGAATATGAAATTTTAGGAATCAATTAAATAATTTATTTTGAATATATCCTCTGTTTGGATTTTATTTAAATTCAAATTGGTGAATAGTGTCAAATTTTCACTATTGATATTTTATAAAAATAACATGTTATTAAATTGTTTAAAAATCAAAAAATATTTAAAAATTATAAATTAAAATTTATATGGTTTAAAATTTCATAAAGTTTCCAATTATATAAAATTCAAAACACATATTTAAGTATTTATAATAATTTAAAATTTAGAATATTATTACCACAAATAAGATTAAATAGATTAAATATGGATAAATAAAATTGATAAGGTTTAAAATAATTTTCCAACATGTCTAAATTTTATTTTCTGATGATATTACAACCCTATCTCATGTCATATTCAAATTTGAGTCATTTTTGAGGTTTTTAGGTGTGGTTTGAGTTTATTATAAATTAATATTTTGGAGGTTTCCAAAAGTGCCCCTCTCCTCTTTTATAAATGGGCACCCCTTCCCTCTTCTCTTTACTCAATTTTAAGCCTTCAAGCTCTACCAAACCCTCAAAATTCCTATTATAAACGTCTCTAGTTATATTATATAGGTTCTATTCTTCTCAAAAGACCAACTCTAGTGTTCTAAGAGGAATTTTAAAAGAGGCACGTCGAGGAAGATGAAATCTCTTCAACCGATTCATTCAAGTTTATTTCTTCTTATAATTCCTCTTATTTAGTTGTTTAATTATAAAGTAGTACCATCATTATCAATAATATAATGATATGTTTTTATAAATATTAAAAAACCCTATTTCACCTCATATACATCCTACGAAAAATGAAATCACCTCGTGTGCGTACGTACGACTTACCATCTCCACGCTGTGGTGTAATCTGTTTTTCCACCACCACCATACTTGTATGGGTATAATGGTGCAAAAAATAACTATATATTATTATTATAACATCATACTAATTCTGAGATATTATATCATCCACACCAATTCCATTCAATAATTAAGGGAACAATATCATCGCTCGTGCATACGTACGGATTACCGACTCAACGATGCGATGAGATTCATTCTCCATGTTAACCATTCCAGAATGATTATAAAGTACATATAATAAATAATCATGAAATATATGACATAATACTATTACTGGATTTATTTATATGTTATTTAATTACTTACATTCAATTTAATAAGGAAACGAAAACAACGTTCATGCGTACGTACGACCTACCGTCTCCAAGAATGGTGTATTTCATTCCATTTATCGATCTATTATATTTATATATATTATATTATGAATATATTATATATGAATCATGTTTTACATTATGTATGTAAGTATTCATGATATAAGTAATCATATGAATAATTACAAGTCAAAACACGTACGATAAATGAAACGATTTTACCCAAAACGCTGCTTTAACATGGAATTGACAAATGAATGGGTAATATACAGTCATAAGTGAATCATATATGATATAATAAATACTATTATAGTTCTATTACAAGTTAATAATATGTTTAAATCCACTATATAGGAGTCTCAGACACATACTGAATAAGTTGGACATAAGGTAAGGGATAATTATTTAAATCTCGTTCTTATCTGAGATTGTTTATTCGTAAGTATTTACTGGGGTTATGTTTATCATCCATGTCCATGATTTATAAAAATGATTTCATAATTTTTTTACTATTATTCCATGTATGTTTAATGTAATTTCCTCCCGTTTTTTACTTTTACCACATGGTATGGAAGGAATCTTTCTTTTGTTTACCATACGAGGTACTTTTTGACTTTTCCTACAAAAGTATGAGGAGGTTATTTTTTTAACTTATATGGCATGAAAATATTTTTACAGTTTCATAATTCCTTATTTCCATGAAGCTTCCTATACAAGATTTCATGATTATTTTTAACCAAATTCTTTTCTTTTAAAATTGCACGTCATTTAAAGAAAAAAATGATTTGAAAGAAGAAAGGATATTTTCCTTGAGAATTAATTTCAAGTGTTTTATCAAAACTATTTTCCATCAATAATGAAATTATTCAATATGGTTATGTTTCAAGCATAATTTATCTATTATTTACATGGTTTAATTTTGTTTATGATGAAATTATATCCATTGTTTTATATGGATTATGTTATGATGGGTTTATGTTTATGAAATCCATTTTATTCGTTGGGTTATAATGAATGATTTTTGTTTATTTTATGGCACACAAAATAATGATTTCATTATGAGATGGGTGGTACCTATATCTCCCTCTAATTCATTGGGTAAAGATTTGTATCTCATGAGATAGACATGGCTGGAATGACAAGTAAATCCAGTTTAGTATTACAGGGCTGGAATGAGGAGTGAACCCAGTTCAGTAATGGGATTTGTCTTCCATGATGGTCTTGTAAATGAGCCTTGACTAATATGAAATTATTTTCTATGCTTATGTGTGCATACCACAAATTTTCATGTTTCATGTTTTGATTTTTTGGGATTACATTGCAGTTCTATGATTTTTCCCATGACTTGATATTATGACCTCTTATGCAGGATGATATTTTCAAACGTTATGATATTAAGAATATGATATGATTGAAATTTAATTTGTTTTCCCTTACTAATAATTTGAGCTCACCCTTTATATGTTTTCTTTTCCACAGGATTTAAAAAAAGGTTTTAGGTAAGAAAACAAAAGGGGACGATCTTTATGGGAGATGTGGAAGATCTTTCACAATGATTAGAATATTATGTTCCAAGTTTCCAAAGACACTAAACTATTACAATCCTTGAGTGTCTATTTATGTTTTGTATTAATTATTCCAAAAAAGTAATGTAATGTACATGTACGTCAAGCTACGGGTCTCTACAGGTATCACCACGAAGGTAAGTACCACACAGGTATGCCACACAGAAGAATACCACCAAGGTATCACCACGATGGAAAGTACCACATAGGAATGCCACACAGAAGAATACCACAAAGGTATCACCACGAAGGTAAGGAATCATCCCACACTAGGTATAACTTAGGTACAGTAGTAGAGATGATTAGATATAACTACTCAATCATCTTACTTTGTTAAGAGGTAGACCCACAGAGGATCCTAAATCATCAGACCCACACAGGATCCCAGTACATCATCAGACCCACACATGATCCTAGTACATCATCATACCCACATAGGATCCTATTACCTAAGACCCACATAGGATTCTAGTACATCATCAGGCCCACACAGGATCCTAGTACATCATCAGACCCACATAGGATCCAAGTACAACAGACCCATAGAGGATCCTTGTACATCATCAAACCCACATAGGATCCGAGTACAACAAACCTACATAGGATCCTAGTACTTCATTAGACCCACATAATATCCTAGTACAACGGACCCACTGAAACACATGGCCGATTGTCACCTATTGGCCGATCAAAGTTCTGGTGCTCTGCTAATGTGTATAACAGCACTAGGGTCAAATCCTCGACGATGATACTTTGTAATAGTGGTTTGTTTTGAGTTGATTGTATTTTTATTAGGGGGTTTGTTTTCAGAGATTAATTGAAATGATTTATTGAATATAATTGATTTAAAAAATTGATTAATATTGGGGTGAGTTCATTATTATGGAGTTAAGCTTGTGATATCCTTGAGCTTTTCTTTATATTGCATTTAAATTAACACCCACTTCACAAGTTGACGTCGATTAGAATTCCTAAGTGTTAAAGCTTTAATCCAAGCCTTAAATTAACTAGGATTATAATCTCAATCAATATTTGTTTATGGTAGTGTATTTATGGTTCCAATAATCCATGGAAACCACATGTTAAACAAAATATGTCATTAATCCATGACATATTATGTCCAACATACATAATGTAAAATTAATGAATACTCATCGACCAAATACTCTCAATCACTTAACATCTATAAATTTTGACTCAACCCACTGAGATATTTACTCATCCATTTTAGTGTTTAATAGTATGGTTGTAATTATTATGACGATAAATTTAGAATAGAAGAAAAATAAAGGGATTAGAAAAGAGTGGTAAGTCGAACACACACACACGAACAATGATGATAATTAAAAACAGACTTTAGATTGAATTAGAAAGAAAAATATGGGAATGGAATTAAACCGTATTTAAAATATTTTAATAAAATTAATACTAGACAACAAAATCTGGATGAGAATAAGATATATTGAAGAATAAATTTGCATTAAAACAGAATTACAAAGGAAAGGGCTTACAAAATTACAACAATGAAGAACATAAAAGTAAATGAAAACAAAGAGAGGAGGAAAGGTCTCTCAAGTGAAAACTTGAGTATGGAAGGTCCTCTCAAGCCTTTGTAAGAGATTGTTTCATGACAATATGATCTTCTCTCTTCTGAAATTCCAACCCTTTTGAAAGGAGAGGAGGGGATGTATTTATAGCCCAAGATGGTGGACTGTTTGCATTCCAGAATTACCCCTCCACTTGGATCTACGATTTGGACACTCATATAGACGAATCATGAAATATATCCTTCTTAAAAGTTTTATATAATAACTTTTTCCAACCTCTCTAAAAATTTGGAGTCATTTGGACATATTTATCCAAAGTTATGGCCAGTTGATTAAACAAATTTAATCTATCCATTTCAATCCGGTATTTTTTAAAGTCCAAAATGTGAAAGGGTTTTTAATAGGAATATGCCTTAAAAGACGAATTATTTCTTCAACAAAGTAGGCCTCCAATATCTCCTATTTCACACTGTAAAAGATCAGATTTATTGGATGCTTAAATCATGTGATATTCCATGAATAATATACTGATTTTATTTCTCGTCCAGAATGGTGGGCTGAACTTAAAAGCATATGTTGGGCCCTTTGTGTTTGGAGTTGGGACATGAAATTTTTATCCAGGACTCCTTACGTTGTCCCACAACCTGTCGTGGAGAATAATGGAATTTGGACTTCTTTCTTTATCCCAGTAAATCAATATTCTTGAATAGTACAGTTTCTTCAGAGATTCTTTGGTCTTGTTTGTGAGGACCATATGACCCTTAAAATGGAATAATTGGATCATGGTACCTTCTAATGAAATGTTTTATATTTAAATAAGAATCCTAAAAAATAATAACCACACAATTTGGATTAGTATAGTGATAGTTATTTTTAAAACAGTAAACTGACTCAATTAGACTACTTCTACAAAATGCTAAAAAATTATACTTAATATTATAACATTAATATTTCACACAAATTATGAATATTTAATATAAAATCAGTAAAGGGAGTATATAATAATTCATTAAAATATTAATAACATCAAATCCCCCACACTTAGTTTTGTGCATGTCCTCATGTGCAACAAATATAAAAACATGACAAAATCATTTTCACTCATCAACAAATATTAAAATTTTGTTTTCTCCAATGAGGGGAGGTTTAGACTATTTCACTCATCCATTTTGAATTCCACCACAAGTTGTTACAGAAAAATATTCCAAAACTAATTTATTTTTTTATGCTCAAATTTAGAAATGGAAAACTTGGACCCTCAAAACTCACACCTCTCACGATGATAAAATTCATTTATGGAGGTTCACTCTTTCCCCAACCAAAAGTGAAAATCTTAGAGTTTGAAAAAGCTATCAGCTTAAAATCCCTATCCAAAGTGCACAAGAATCAAGAGGTATTTTTAAGGGGTTTTTCTATGGCTAGGATAGTAGGAATATAATGCCCAAGAGAGAGAATAAGAGGGTTAAAACACCAACATAGAAAAAGTAATGCACATTTTTTTGAAATAAAACATGGAAGGAAATGAAAACAAATATTTACATGGGAATGATTGTGTGAATAAAGACACAATAGAGGAAGAAAATATGAAGGTAATGAGAAGATGGAATATTTATAAAACACATAGCTTCTCCCAATAAGAATATAATACAAGTGTTCTTTTTTCGTTCTTTTTTTCTTTGTTTTTTGAAAGTTGACCTTGAATCAGATCTCACACTCATATCCCAACCCATGTTTGATCTCCTCACGACACTAATTGAAATAGTTATAATAAGATCAAAGGTTGAGGAAGAGTGATGTTGGACCTACCCAAGACACAACCCATTTTTTCAATTTTTTTTGATTTTTTTTTCAATTTCATCATTTTTAATTTTTTTGAACACTTGTTAATAACATTTACAAAATTACATAAATGGAAGTACATTACATTCCACAAAACACACTGAATTAAAGCCTCTCGCCCACACTAAAATGGATGATTTCCCTCAAGCAGATAATAACTCGTTGAAAATCAATAATAGGGTATCCAAACAATGAAATCCATTCCCCCACACATAAATTTCAAAAAATTATGCAATGAAAATCCATGTTAATATTGGGTGAGAATAGGTATTGGGATTTTAATGTGGCTATCAAAGAAAAGGTTTTCATAGGCTCGAAGGGGCTTTCAAAATGAGGAGTAATGTATGGTTAATGAGAGGCTATTTGGCTATTGTGATTCTCATGTGGTTCAAAAAATGCCTCTATTATATTAATTCACACTAAATTAGGAAATTCAGCTTGAAGTTCCACAAACTCAAGACTCACAAATGGGGGTGAAAACACACATTTTGAAAATAAGGCCATATGTGGCCTTGGCATGAAATCAAATGTTGTTCCTCATTGTTTGGGAAAAGCATTTTCTAAATCATAAATTGATCATTCAAAATTTGTTAATTTTGACACAAAATTCTTTATCCACAGTCATGATGAAAATACAAAATTTTTGAGATGAAAACATGTTTGTTAACTCCCCAAAAAGGTTGTACAAAATTAGAAAATTAGAAGGTGAGTAATCACGACTCTTGATTTTTTTTATTTTTGTTAAGTGATTGTTTTTTTTTGTTTTTTTGTTTTTTAGGTTTTTATTTTTGTTTTTTAAAAATATAAATCCACACAAAAGAGAAAGTGAAAAAGAAATGTTTTGATAAAGAAAGTGGTAAAAAAAATGAAAGAGAGAAGAAGAAGAAGAAAGAGGTAGGGAGAAGAAGAGATAGAGAGAGAGTTAAAGGGAAAGAGGTGCCCCTGGTTTGGATTTGGTGGGTTGCCATCTCCATCAAGTGGTTGGTAGACTAGAGAAGTTGAGGATCTAGTGGATGTCGAGGCGGTTCCTAGGATGTGTGTCCTTTCATGGTGATGATTTAACCGATGTCCATTAACCGTGAATGTCCTTTTGGAAGAGGGGTCTTGGACTTGCACTACATCAAATGGGTAAACATCATTAATAACAAAAGGACCTTCCCAACGAGAATTATGCTTACCTGGGTGAAGCTGAAATCAATAATTGAAGATAATTACCTTTTCACCTTCATTAAATACTTTTCTCAGGATGTGTTTATCATGGAGTTCCTTGGATTTTTCTTTACTGGGATTTTCAAGATCAAAATTACAAGTTTTCACTGCCCAAAATGACTTATGTTGGATTTCAATTGGAAAATGACATTATTTACCAAAAACTATCCTGAATGGAGACATCCCAAGGGGTGTTTTACAGGCAGTTCGATAAGCCCAAAGTGCTTCACCAAGTCTTTCAGGCCAGTCTTTTCTGGTGGGTTTTACAATTCTCTCAAGCACTCTCTTCACATCTCTATTAGAAAGTTCAGCCATGCCATTTGTTTGGGGGTGATATGCAGTTGCAGTTTTATGTACAAGACCATTATTTTTCAAAAGTGATTCCATGGTTCTGTTACAGAAATAGTTTCCTAAGTCACTGATCAAGGCACGAGGCATGCCAAATGTATGGAAGATGTGTGTCTTTTGGAACTCACTAACAGTATGTGAATCATCCTTTCTAGTGGGTTTATCCTCGACCCACCTAGAAACATAATCAACTTCAAGAAGGATTTATGAGAATCCATTGGAAGGGGGAAATGGTCCCATGAAATCGATACCCCAAACATCAAAGATCTCATAGAAAATTAAATGATTTTGGGGAATTGCACTTCTCTTTAAAATTGTGCCAAACTTTTGGCAAGTGGGACATGATTGACAGAACTCATATGAGTCCTTGAAGAGTGAAGGCTAGAAGAATCCAGAGTCTAGGACCTTTTGAGAGGTCCTTTGTGGTCCAAAGTGGCCACCACCAGGCATTGAGTGACAAAATTCTAATATGGATGAATGTTCATTTTCATCGACACATCTCCTTATTACCATGTCAGCCCCAGTTTTCCAAAGATTATTTTCTTCCCAAAAATAGTATTTTGAATCACTTTTCAACCTCATTTTTTGTTCTTTTGAAAAATATTCAGGAAAAACACCAGAAACTAAATAATTTACAATTGGGGAATACCATGGTATTTTTGGAGTGAGAGATGAAAGGTGCTCAATGGGGAATTCAGGATTGATGATTTCAGAATGAGAAGAATTAGAAATTCTACTCAAGTGATTAGCCACAGGGTTTTCTTTTCCTGGCCTATCATTTATTTCAAGGTCAAGCTCTTGGAGCATTAGCATCCATCTTATTAGCCTTGGTTTGGAATCACTTTTCTTGAGTAAGAACTTTATAGTAGAATAGTCTGCGAAGATGATGATTTTGGCACCTAAGAGATAGGGATGGAATTTATCTAAGGAAAAAATCACTGCTAAAAGTTCCTTTTCAGTGATGGTGTAGTGAGATTGAGTTTCTTTCAATGTTTTTGAGGCATAATAGATGAAATAAGGAATCTTTTCTCTTCATTGACCAAGAGTATGCCCAAAAGCTCTATCAGAAGCATCACACATCAATTCAAATGGTAAGGACCAATCTGGGGGTTGGATTATCAGGGAATATGTAAGATCATTTTTGAGTTTAATGAATGCTCTCTTGCAAACCTCATCTAAATAGAAATTTACATCATTTTGGAGAAAAAGAGTGAGTGGGAGGGAAATTTTACTGATGTTATGGATGAATCTCTGATAGAAACTAGCATAATCGAGAAATGAATGGTTGTCTTGAACAAAAGTGGGTGGAGGAAGTGATTGGATCACTTCAATTTTGGTAGGATCGACTTCAATACAATGTTTTGAAATTATGTTCCCTAGAACAATCCCATTTGTAACCATGAAGTGACATTTTTCAAAATTTATCACAAGGTTTCACTTGACACACTTTTGGAGGACTAGAGAGAGTGAATTCAAACAAGATTCAAATGATTCACCATAAATGGTGAAGTCATCCATGAATAATTCCATGCAGTGTTCAATGAATTTGGAAAAGATACTCATAATACACCTCTGGAATGTTGCAGGAGCATTGAAAAGTCCAAAAGGAATTCTTCTATATGCATATGTTCCAAAGGGGCCTGTGAAAGTAGTCTTTTCTTGGTCCTGAGGTGCGATTGGGATTTGGAAATAGCCGGTGTATCTATCAAGAAAGCAATAGTGTGACTTTCCGGCTAATCTTTCTTGCATTTGATCAAGGAATGGAAGAGGTTAGTGATCTTTTCTTGTTTCAACATTCAATTTTCTATAGTCAATGCACACACGCCATTTGTTCTTCACTCGAGTTGTGACTACCTATCCATGTTCATTTGTGACAATAGTTATCCCACCCTTCTTAGGTACAACTTGAATTGGACTAACCCATTCACTATCAGAAATTGGGTAGATAATACCAGCTTGAAGAATCTTGGTGATATATTCACTAACTACCTCAAGGATGAGTTGATTGATTCTTCTTTGTGGTTGTCTAATTGGTTTAGATGATTCCTCAAGATGGATGTGATGCATGAAAAGGGCAGGGTTGATTCCTGGTATATCATCCAGGGTCCACCCTAAGGCCTTTTTTCCTCTAACACCCGAACAAGTTTGGACTCATCATTTTCACTAAGTGAAGAAGAGATAATGATAGCATAAGAGCGATCATGGAAAATGAATGCATATTTTAGGTCTTCAGGAAGAGGTTTCAGATCAGTCTCATCTTTTATTTGTGGGTTAGAAAACTCAGGAATAGAGGAAGGGACTTCAGTTGCTCCAAATTCATTCTCCTTAATACTTTATAAGGTGGAGCAGTAGAGATCAGAGTTGATGTGGGATTAAAGAGAGCTTTCAAGTTCCTATAGATTGATGGAGTCTATGAATGAGAGGTCCACATCAAATTCACCATTTATGACTTGGTTAATCGTGGTGCAGGTTTCACAAGATCCTTTGTCATCAGAATAGGATGAACATGATGGAATGGGGTTCAATTGACTCTTAGAAGTTTCCTTAGAAGAATGGATTGAGAATGCAGAGTGATCCTCAGATGGGTATCACGTGGCTTGAAAAATGTTGAACTTGACCAGTTGGTCACCGAATTCCATGGATAAGATGCTTTAATGGACATCAATCTTGGTTCTAGCAGTCATGAGGAATGGTAATCCTAGAATTAGGGGGGATCAAGAAGAGTTTGTCTCACCTTCCATGTCACGGACATAGAAATCAACAGGGAAGATAAGATCATTGACTCGGACAAGGGAATCCTAAATTATTCCATCAGGACTGGCTATGCTTCGATTGGATAATTTAATGACAACACCCATTGGATGTAAGGGACCTAGAACAAGGTTGGAGAATATGGATTTGTTCATGAAATTAATTGAGGATCCTAGGTCTGTGAGTGCATCATCAAAGTTGGATCTTCCAATTTGGCATGGAACCATAAAGGTCCCTGTATCTTTTCACTTTATGAGAATAGACTGTTGGGTGGAAACATTTTCGAAGGTCCTAAGTTACTTCTTGTGGGTACAAAACTCTTTGAGAAACTTGGCATACTTAGGAACTTTTTTTATAGAATCTAAGAGGGGAATGTTGACTTCAACACATCTAAACATGTCGAGCATTTCAGGATCGGGTTCAAAGGACTTCTTTGGCTTAGAAATGTCTTGAAGAAAAAGAATTGGGTTCCTAAGTGGAATTTAAGGAGGTGAGAGAATGGTTTCAAGTTCCTTTTCAAGTTTATTTTTTTTTCATTTTCTAGGTCAACATTCAAAGGAGGGTTGGAGGACTTATCTTGAGGCATAAAAATTTGATTTCATGATCTAAGTGTAGTTTCACTTACATTACCCTTGGAGTTGGGTAGTGGTTGAGCTGGAAGTTGGGAAGAATTAGATGGTTTTTGCTGACTAAGTTGGGATTCCAGTTGACTAATTTGGGTTTCAATATTTTTAAGGCTGGAATGGGTGAAAGAGGCAAGATCTTTAACTACACTTTCCCATGGTTTCTTGGAAGAAGAGGCTTGTCCCAGATTGGGATTACTTTGATTTTGATTCTTGGGAAAGCGATTGTATTGGTTTTGGAATTGGGAAGGCTCACTAGGATAATGGAATCCAGGTGGATGATTTTTCCTTTTAGGTTGAGTAAGAAAAGGATAAGGTTTTTGGAAGTTACCAACACCTTGATCATATTTAAACTGATTTGGATTTTGAGGAGGGAATTGAGGGGGATGAGATATGGTATTACCATACCTAAGGCCTTGGTTATAGGAAGAAGAGAAGGGATCAAAGTGAGGTTGGTTGAAATTTCTAAAAAACTGACCTGATAGTTGAGGATTGGTGTTACGATAAGCATATGCTGCATTGAGCTCCATTGGTCCAGAGGAATCAGATTGATCCTCTTGAAGTTGTGGACATGTGTCAGTTGGATGAGATGGAGAGTTGAAGATTCCACAGTTTTTGACAGGTCCAGGAAACAGTGATTGTGGAGAAGATGAGGTTGGGGCTTTGGATGTCATAGCTAGTTGTCGCACAAGACCTTTAAGTTCACTCATCCACTCCGTCATCTTGTTCGGCTCAATTGATAGATTGTATTGGGCTTGTTTTACTTGAGCATGTGCTCGAGTATGGAATTTTTTTGTGTTTGCAAACATGATACTTATGAGATATCTTGCTGCTGCAGGAGTTTTATCAACACGAGTTGCAACATCTATGAGAGTTCTCTCCATATCCAATAACCCCTCATAGAAGTATTGGATCAAGAGTTGGTCAGGGATTTGATGGTGTGGATAGGTTTACACAAGATTTATTAACCTCTCCCAGTACTCATGGAGTGATTCACTTGGGAATTGACGTATACCACTTATTTCATTACGGATTGAAGCAGTACGAGAAGCAGGAAATAATTTCTCTAAGAAGAGTCGTTTCATGTCATTCCATGTGGTTATGGAACCAGGAGGTAGGTAGTAAATCCATGACTTAGCAGTGTCAGCTAGGGAGAAAGGGAATGCTCAAATTTTGATTTGTTCTTCAGAAACCCTTTGATGCTTCATGGTAGAGCACACCACTTGGAACTCTTTAAGGTGGAGATGTGGATTCTCAACGGCTAGCCCATGGAAACGAGGGAGAAGATGAATCAAAACCAATTTGAGTTCTAAGTAAGCTTCTATGTTTGGATATTGAATACCAAGAGGTTGGTAATTTATATCCGGGGAAACAAGTTCTTTAAGGTTTTTTTCCCTAGGATTGTCCATTTCAAATTCAACCGGTTGATGAGAACTGGTTCTTGAATGAGTTGATTATCTCTTATGTTACTCCTATGTTGGAAAAGTGTTCACTCAATTTCAGGGTCAAAAAAATCCAAGGGATTCTTTGGGAGGCTACGAGGCATTTAGAGAGATGTTGGAAGAATGAGGAAGATGAGTTTTTCTTTTCCTTTTTTTTAGTTTATGATTTTTATGAGAAGATGGGTTTTTCGTTGTGTTTTTTTTCAATTTTTTTTAATTTTTTTAGTTTTTTATTACAATAACCAGAAACTAATAACTACTTAAAGCACCGTCCCCGAAAATGGCTCCATTTGAAATGCACTACAGATTGTCGCCTATCGACCGACCAAAGTTCTAGTGCTCGACTAATGTGTATTGCAGCACTCGGGTCGAATCCTCGGCAATGATACTTTGTAATTGTTGTTTGTTTTTAGTTGATTGTATTTTGATTAGGGGGGTTTGTTTGCAGAGATTAATTGAAATTATTTATTGACTATAATTGATTTAACAAATTGATAAAGATTGGGGTGAGTTCATTATTATGGAGTTAAGATTGTGATATCCACGAGCTTTGCTGTATATTGTATTTAAATTAACACCCACTTCACAAGTTGACGTCGATTAGAATTACTAATTTTCAAAGATTTAATCCAAGACTTAACTTAACTAGGATTATAATCTCAATCAGTACTTGTTTATGGTAGTGTATTTATGGTTCCAATAATCCATGGAAACCACATGTTAAAAAAAATATCATTAATCCATGACATATTAAGTCCAACATACACAATGTTAAATTAACGAATACTCATCGAGAAAATACACTGAATCACTTAACATCCATAAATTTTGACTCACCCCAATGAGATATTTAATCAGACATTTGGGTGTTTAATAGTCTGGTTATAATGATTATGATGATAAATTACGAATAAAAGAAAAAGAAAGGGATTAGAAAAGAGTGGTACGTCGAACACACACACACAGACAATGATCATAATTAAAAATGGAATTTAGATTGAATTAGAAAGCAAAAGAGGGGAAGGGGATTAAAATGTATTTAAACTATTTTAAGAACATTAATATTAGACTATAGAATGTGGATAAGAATAAGACATATTGAAGAAGAAATTTTCATTCAAATAGAATTACAAAAGAAAGGACTTACAAAATTACAACAATGAATAACATAAAAGTAAATGAAAACAAAGAGAGGTGGAAAGGTCTCTCAAGTAAAAACATGAGTATGGAAGGTCTTCCCAATGCTTTTTAAAGGCTTTGGTCATGCCAATATGATATTATTTATTCTGAAATTCCAACCCGTTTGAAAGGAGAGGAGGGGATGTATTTATAGCCCAAGATGGTGGACTGTTTGCATTCCAGAATTACCCCTCCAATTGGATAGACGATTTGGACTCTCATACTACCGAATCATGAAATATCACCTTCTTAAAAGTTGTAGACAATAAAGTTTGCCGACCTATCTCAAAAGTTGGAGTCATTTGGACCTATTTATCCAAAGTTATGGCCGAGTGATTAAACAATTTTAATCTGTCCATTTCAATACAGTCTTTTTTGAAGTCCAAAATGTGAAAGGGGTTTTGAATAGTAATATACCTTCAAAGCAGAATTATTTATTCAAAAAAGTCGCCCTTAAATATATCCTCTTTCACACTACAAAATCTCAGCTTTAGTTTATGCTTACATCATGAGATATGTCATGAATACTCTACTGATTTTATTTCTCGGCCAGAATGGTGGGATGAAATGAAAAGCATCTGTTGGCCCCTTGTGTTTGGATTTGGGCCTTGAAATTTTTATACAGGAGTCCTTAAATTGTCCCCAGAACTATGGAGGAGAATAAAGGAATTTGGACATATGTATTTAGCCCAGTAAATCAATCTTCATGAATAGTCCAGTTTCTTCACAGATTCTTTGGTCTTGTTTGTGAGGACCATATGACCCTTCAAATGGCAGAATTGGATCATGGTACCTTCTAATTAAATGTTTTATATCTAAATAAGAATCCTAAAAAACAATAACCACACAATTTGGATTAGTATAGTGTTAGTTATTATTAAAATAGTAAACTGACTCAGTTGGACTACTTCTAAAAAATGCTCAAAAATTATACTTAATATTTAAACATTAATATTTCACAAAAATTATGCATATTTCATATAAAATCATTAAATGGAGTATATAATAAGTGATGAAAATATTAATAACATCACCCACATAGGATCCTAGTACATCATCAGACCCACAACATCGGACCTACACATGATCCTAGTACATCATTAGACCCACACAGGATCCTAGTACAACAGACCCACACAGGATCCTAGAGTAGTCCCGAATAGATTACTAGAGAAGATCCATGTGGGATCCTCAAGAAAAGACCCACGAAAATTCCCTTTCTCGTGTTACATCTAGATAATGGGTTCCCGCACAAACCTCGCTTGATTCTGGGAGGATCCGCTCCTCAAGCCACAAGTCGATACTCCAACTGCCACGAAGTCCCACGAAGAAGTATCTCAATGAACTGCCATGTAAAATGGGTCTTAGTACAACATACGGTGCATCAATTTGACACCCGGTCTGTAAGTTATTGGCCTTTTATTCCCAAGGTTCTGGTTGCATTCGTGTTCGATCCAACCTGACCGTAACCCAACTTTAACCAAAACTCAAGTGGGTAATACCAAAAGATCCGTCTACCTCCAAGGATTTTGGTGCCGCTGATGGTTTGTCAAATGGGAACCCATAACTCAAGATATGGCCAAAATAGCAAAAAGGGTCGAAGTTGGTCCGAGTCCGATCTGACCCGGTCGGACTGACCCGACCCGGTTCGGGTCGACCCGGCCTGAACCAGATCTGGACCTTGGTGGGACCCGACCCGCATGATCTGATCCAGCCCACTAGGTCTAGCCCGGCCTGCCGGAACGGCCTGCTGGGTGGCCCATGGCTGGTCGGATGGCCAGACCTCCTTCGCGGCGTGGTCGCGCACCACATCACCACTGGCGACCGGCTCAGCCGGCCACCCCTCCATCACCGCTGCGGCCTTGCGCCGTGACCCCTGCATGGAAGCGTGCCTCCCTTCCTTCCTCGAGGACAGCCGGGTGCCGACCGCCACCTACTTCCGTGAGTCATTGCGGATTCGTTCCAAGCCTGAAAAATTAAACGATCGTATATTTTCGATCCTTGCATCGAGGGATTCATATCCATATATCATGTTCAACAAATCTCCATGTTTCCAGCGCCAATAAATATTGGGCTGCATCCTTCCACGAGCCATTTCGGCTTCGTTCCAAGCCCAAAAAATTAAATGATCGCATATTTGCGATCCATGCATCGAGGGCTTCACGTTCATATATCGCATCCAACAAAACTCTGTATTTACAGCACCAATAAATATTAGGTGTCGAAGAATGCATGAAGAACGCAAGAAGAAATAAAAGAAAGAGGAGCATGGTTTATGTGTGGTATGATGGCCATGTTCATTTGACCATCACCATTGTGAATTTAGGATAAGGAGAAACAATAGAACAAATTCACACATATATTAAAACCCCTACCTCGATTGTCCGTTAGAGGTGGCGTGAGGAAGAAGACGATGTCAATGAGATGGTGACGTCATCATTCATTAATCTCACAAGATGTATCCGATCCAGGCTCAAGCGTCATCCTCATTCTCTTATTCTAGAGAAAGCTCTTCAATGGAGAGTGTTCTTCTTTGGAGAAGATGATCCTCCAAAAGATCCCCCAATTCTTCCTTTTCCAACACTTTACCCAAACTCAAGAAAAAGAGGAGCCAAATTATTAAATTATGTTTATTAATTTAACAAGTTAAGTTGGATCATTAAGTAAATTGAGGTTAGTTGATTAACTAGGGGAATACCAAGGGTTTTTCCCACATTAATTGGGAGTTCGGGTAGTCCCCACAACCAAGAATTCAAAATTGCGGTTTCAAATAAAATAAAAAATGGTTATTTTTTTTTATTTTTTTTCTTCTCCCACAAAAATCTAAAAAACTAACTTCCACCCTCAAACCAATTTGGTCAAGTTTAGGGTCTTCTTAAGAAAATATCAGTGTTTTGAGTACAACGGTGTCCTTGGATTTCAATTCCGAATACCGGTTAAAAAGTTACAAAACGCCGCTCGCGTGTTTACTGAACATACCCCAAAAAAAGTTCATAAAGTTATTAACAGTCACCCTCAATCTGCACTAGTTGAGGTTAGGATCTGGAAAAGTGAAACATGCCCCAAGAAACCCAATGGTACTCTCATATTTCTAATCCGAGTTACTGTTAAAAAGTTATGGATTTTACAATAAAATAATTGTCACTTAATTATTTTATTTACGGCCAAAAACTAACTTTTACTGGTGGATGGCGCCGGCCAAAGTTAGTATCTTCTTAAATAATGCATTCCATCTCGAGTTTAGATGTGGTCTCGTATTTTCAATCCGAGATACCATTTGTGAGTTATAAGCATTTGAAAAATAAAATAATCTATTTAATTATTTTATTTATGGTTATGCCATTTCTGGGTTTTCTCACAGGAGGTCCACGCTGACTAAAGTAATGCCTATAGTGAACCTTCCATCCTGAATGTAATAGTCCCCTTAGATTTATGATCTGTGTTACTATTTAAGAGTTATTCTATTTTTTAGGAAAAATGCTTATGCGCGCTAATTAAAACTCAACCAAACTTCGACGGATCATTCCGGGCACTCCGGGCCTCGGAATAGCATGCCGTCAGATTTCACGGTCACAAATATATTCCATATATTTAATAAAAAATTTATATGGAATTTATGAGACATTAAATACACAAATATTTTGTCATCATTGCAAAATAATTTAAGGTAACTATTTTATCACTAAAAATTCCAAAAAAATAAAAAGTAAAAAAAATTAATTCATCTTTGAATTAATAATTTATAACTAAATATAATTTGATTTCGTCCCTATCATAAATTATTATAGATATTAAAATAAACAAAGTGATATTTTTGACTTTATCTTTTACTTAATTATTATATAGGTGAAAATAAAAAATAAATCAAAAATGACATATTTTAGAATTTTGGTTGATTTTAGAAAAATATAATTATTTAATAAAATAAATTTAAATTTTTCAATGAATTTTAAGTCTTATCACGTTATTTTTAACCCCAATTAACTCATTTTACCTTTATCATGGTAACAAAAATGTACTCTACTAACTATTCATATTGAAAAAATAAGAGGGAAATATTTACCAAAATTGGACCTCTTGATTCCAAATATCGAATCAAATTTTCAAGATTCAATTTCTATAAGTGGAAGAAATAAATTTAAGATAAAATATAAAAATTCAATGAAAAATCATTTTTTAGAAAAAAATGTCGTTTAAATATAAAAATGTATTTATACTAAATTCAATCATAAAAATTATTTGAAAAAATTATTTGATTTTATTATAATATTATAGAGCTAATTTTATTTTTTATCCACTTTAAAACAAAATTTAATTTTTTTTAAATTCTTGAAACAAAATATAGTTTTGAATAAAAATCAGTATTTTTCACTACTCACTAGGAAATTAATGTTTTCAAAAAAATTCAAAAATTTCACCCAATGATAAATTTTATATGATTATTTTAAAAATTATATTATTTTTGTCAAATAAAATTTCAAAAAGTTTCATAAATTAGTGACAATATTCACACAATGAAAACCATCTTTGAATAAAATATATTTAAAAAAGAAAACGAATATTCCAATAATTAAGTTATCATTTAATGAGAATTTGTCAAGAATTTTTTATTGATTATGAAATTTGTTTATATGACATAATTTTATTAATTCTATTCATACCCACTGATTCAATGGATATATTATAACAACCATATAATAATAATATTTTTTTTGTTTAAGCTTTGGGTTATGTGTTTTTTACACAATCGAACAAAGCGTTTTTTAAAAAATCAAGGTGTTAAATTCTCCCTCCTTGAATAAATTTAGTACTGTCAATTTTAACCTATGATAAATATTAAAGGGTTGGATTTTTTGAATTTTTTTTGAAAACCCACATCATAAAAATGGAAAATATAATGTCCACATGAAAAGTGGGAAATGGAAATAATAATTTCATATGGAATAACAAATAACTAGATTTAAAAATATGAGAACATTAGTGGGAAGTGAAAATAAGGACATACAGGAAAAGTAATGTCCAAATAATGATGGATAGTGACCAAAATCATTGATCAAAAGAAAGTGAGTGATCTTGAGAAAGTTAATAACCAAAAAACCGTAAACCAAAGAGGTGTGAAAAAGACTATTGATTCATTGAAAATGGAGGTAATAGGGCCGATTTTTTATTTTAAGATTATTTTCATATATTTAAGGAATTACTTTACTATATTGAATAATAAAATAAGAAAATATACTTACTTGAAAAGTATAATTTCATCATTTAATATATTTCCACCATAATCTCAACTATTGTTCGAAATAAAGAGTATTCTAGATGATTTTTTTCATTGGTGAAGAACTAGAATGATCTTCTAATGGATCACATAATAAACAAAAGTAAAAAAGGCCATTATTACTATTTTAAAACATTAATCAAAACTAAAATGATTAGTAAAAGGTAAGGTAATATCCAAAATGTATAAACCTTCAAGTGAAAAAATAATACATTTTACTCTAAAATTTTCATAATAACACCAAAATTTCAAATTTTATCATTCCATAAATAAATAAACCTATATTGAAAATTACCTCAATAACCTCAACATTAAAGAATGTTTTAAACTCAAAGATGATCTCAAAAATTCCATCTTACACCCCCAAAAATTTAATTGCATTATTTCAAAAAAAAAAATTTATGTTAAATCAATTATTAAACCTAAGGGTTACATATACCTTATCCCAATGAAAAATCTACCAAAATATCATTAATCAACATGAAAAATAACCATAAAATCTTATAATTTAGTGAACTTAACCACAATATTATGAATCAAATTTAGATGCTAACTTGAAAGGAAATCCTTAGCTTAACTATACATATCATTAAATTATCACCTTGTTAATGAATCATTTTGAACCATAAATTTTAGCTATGTAACGCTATCCAATATACCATAATTAACTTAACATCAAAACATATACTAACCTAAAGTTTTATTTAAAACTCAATAGAGTGTTGTTCCTAAAACCTAGTAAATTCATTAAATTCCCTCGCAATCCCATCGCTTAAAACCTCAAAAGGGGTATATATACCTTTAAACCTATGATCAACTATAAACTTATAAATTCAAGATTGTATCAATAACTCCTAAGTTACTCACACATGAAAAAACATGCTTAAAAATAATAATAAAATCCTTATTCCTTAAATAAAATCATAGAGTATTGAATATACTCCACAAATCCAAAAATGAAATAAACATCATCAAGGGATACCTAAATTATTTTTTTATCAAATCACTAACCAACTTCAAGGTCACCAATACTATCCCGTTTAATTTATAAATGTCAATAATCTATTTATCTAAATTAAACATTATCACTTTACCATTAATTCACATTTTTGTAATGAGTTGTCTCAGGTTGGCCTACCATGCCACCTAATTTGGATTTCAACAAGGACTCAAGAATGCATCCTCGAATTCCAGAGGAAGCCAACTAGTGGTGAGAGTCTAAGAGGTACAATGGAGAGACTACACCCTCTGACCAGCGTGAAATAACAGTGGAAAAGAGCCAAATTCATACACATGGCTTAGCATCAGAGTACACATAATAAATAAAATGAAACAAAAGTATGATATAATAAATAGAATATGACATATAGTCATACAGACTCACAAGAATAAAAAACATACAGCATTTGGTTTCCAATTGGGCCAACCACATATAAAAAATAAACAAAATTAAAATAAATAAAATGGGAGAAACTACCAAATATGAGATGAACTACAAACCTGGTATCCATGATTCTTGAGCTGCCTGATCCTGAGACTCCACATGAATAATTCCACTTGATCATGAAACACTAGGCCTCGACCCCATAAATCATGAAATATATGCTTCAACTTAAAAGTATTTATCAAGTATGTATACACACCAAGGTGTACATATCTGGGGTGAGAAATAAATCTCATTTGGACACCCCAAATGGTGAACATATAATTTTGTATCATAATAAGTGAATAAAAATGTGACATTTCAATTATAGATGAAAATTAAAAGAATCTATAATAAAAGAAACAACAACATAAAAAGTAAAGGGGGAAAAAAATAAGTAAAACAACAAACTGCGTTTTCTAACCTGACACCTGAGGTGTATCTACCCCCACTATGGACCACACCAGAATATTTATAACTCATGAATCACCCAGATACATGATATCAGGTGCATCCACTTGATTTATATTGTATATCCAAGATGTCTAAATACTAAGTCATGAATGTCGTACCCCATGGTGTAACCATAGGCATCAATAAAACAATGAACATCTACAATAATCTATTACTCTAATAACAAAATCTGAACTGGTGATAGGAACATTTAGGTCAAAACAACTAGAGAACCTTTGTGTCCCAAAAGTTTTTCATAACAAATCAACCACTAGCTATGGACCGAAAAAAATACTATCCCTTGGGATTCATATATAAAACAGAGAGCACAAAAGCATCTATAAAATCTAAAACCCAATATGTGAGTGCCTCAACACCTCATGATCCCAAAGTCACTCTAGGTGGAAAAAACACGTAACTAGAGGGTGTTTCACTCAAATATATCACCCATTATCTCCCTAATATCATATAACCCAAACCATCCCATGAAGGAGATAACTAGATCAAAACTCAAAGCCTGTAATCAATAAAAGATATCCCAAGGGTCTTGATAGAACACTGTCGTGGGTTCCCTCAAATGATTAGTGTGATTTTAGGGTACTTAGGTGCATCAGAGTGGCTGACCAAGGTCGTCTCTCAAAGGAGGAAGTGAATTTAACAATTTATTAGAGGTATTATAAAAAAATGAAATAGAATAGAATAAAAACACTACTTTAAAGGATTGAGGTTTGTTATAGTTTATTAATCTAGAAGAAGTTTGCTGGAAGAAGATTGTATAATTTTTTTTTTAGTTTTGAAATGAATTTTGATTAAAATGACACAACAAGAAGATGTTTTTTAGAAATCTATTTTAAAAGGAGTAATCGATCTAACTCTACCACTTCACTTTATTATTAATAATTATCATTTAAATTAACATTGACTTAATTATGATCCCTTAATTTGTTAAATCCCAAACCCTACGAGAATTAACTTTACCACAAAGATGATGTGAATTTAACCCTAGCCTAACTTCGGAACACGCAATCGCAGCAACCTGCATTGATTGATGTTATAAGATTAGCTTATGGTCAGTGGTAAATTAAGGCACATATCCATTCTGGAAATGAGGATTAATTGTGTTCAGGGATCATATTTGAACTCTACTAATTTATACCATATGGTCTTGTATTACCGATTAAGATCGCACTCTCACAATTTACACAAAATCCCGACCTCGCGTGCTTTTGTGTTAATTATTCAATTGATTACCTAGTTTCTTACAATTTAAAAACACAATCCATGGATCATATTATGTGAATTATAGTATCTCAATGATTCAAAATAATTAAATGAATAAGGATAGAGGTTGATCTATTACTAAAAAGAACTACTCTTCCATGGGCGGTATAGTCATCATGGAGACGTTTTGCATAAGCAAATTTTTGAAAGGGTAGAACCCAATCTTGTCTCCACTATTGATTCCAAACCAATTAATAAGATTAATAGAATAAGAAGAGGGAAGAACACAGAAGATTATTTGAAGAAAAATTCAAGAAACAAACATGAAATAAAATAAATACAAAGAGGAGGTGGGAGAGGAGAGCCTTTTTGGAAGAGAGGTTTGCACAAGGGATTACTTCTTCCAAGAGTTGTGAGGGGCTCTCAAGAGACACCCTTTCGGAAAAACCTTCCCAAAGCCTCTACCAGCCCTCTAAAAGATTTAAAACCTCCTTTAAATAGAGTTTGTGAGGGCTAGGGATACATAACTTTTTAAGTGTGAAATGAAAAACTCGGCCAAATATTTTATTCCAAGTTGAACCTCCAATTTGACCTCCAAAACTCGTGAATTGACCAGCCTTCCAGAAGTATTATTTGTGAAAAATCATGTTCCAGATCGTTCCTCAAAATTTGGGCTCAATCCAAGGCTGGATGAAGAATATATGGCCCAAATACAGAACCCATGTCCATTCTTCTGAGTCCAGCCCACCATTGGATTAATGGTCCATTTACTCCATCCAAATGCACTTTTTAGCTCTAGTGTCCTGAATTAATGTTGTATAAAATTAAGTTAGGAACACTGTTACAAAATTTCAAATTCAAATAATAAATATAAAAATATTTATTTTTGAAATACTACAGTGCACTACAAAGGGTAAAACTGGAATTTCCTCCAAATTTTCAAATGAATGATCAAATCCCAAATATTTTATAAATAAACATATTAAACACAATGTGAGTAAATTATATCATTTATTATCAATAAAATATTCAACAAAATAGTGATTTATCAACTCCCCCACACTTACCCTTTTACACTCCTGAGCAAAACCTCATATCAAGTAAACATCAATATCAAATCAAAACCAATTTTAAAACACATATCCTTGAGATCAATCAATTTCAAACCAAGAATAAAAAGATATCATGCCTCATAAAAAACCTTATTTCAAGTTCTCCATTTATACCATTCAATATATTTCCACTTCATTTATCCTCCCATGCACAAAACACTTACCTCGCTTGAATTTTCTCTCATCACTCAAATATCAATTTTTTGCAATGTCTTTCTCATCCAAACTCATACAAGGGTCACCATAGGCTTGATAGATTCCTACATCGCTACCCGATGGGAGTCAAGGACATATGTTTATCATGATGAATTTTCAGGGTTGTTCTGTGGCTTTCGGTTGGTAGGATTTAGATGTGAAAAATTCTGAGGCTGAATAAGGAGGGCTTGACTCTTTTTGAAGCAAAATTGCATTAATCTAATCTTAAATATGGTCTCCTAGTTAATCCCCATAGTATCAATTCAGATCCATAATCATGAAAAGTCCTGAAAAGTTTACACCATTCTTCATTTCAGCATAAAAAATTGTCAATCTTCTCAAACATGATTTTCTTGAAAGCTCCAGATAGGCACAACTTTCCACCTCAATTAGAAGCTCCCGAAAAGGCACAGCTTCACTTGTCATGAAAGCTCCAGAAAACGCACAGATTTCAATATAATGACTTTCTTCAGTAGCAAACACATCTCTTCAGAATTTAATTTTCCACCCAAAGTATCACAAAATGTAGTAGCACAACACAAGACAACTACCCCCACACTTAAGCTCAACTAGATTATGCAATTTCACTTCAAGAGTTGGTTAGATAGGGAAAATTGGCTTGTAATGTGGCTAACCTAATAGGCTGTGCATGGATTCTAAGGGCTACAAGGATTAAATATTCAAGGTAGGCCATCATAAAAAAAGATTCTTTGAAATAGGGGCTTTAATACCAAACAAATGCCTCAATCATTTAAACATATATACCTAAAACCCTCAAGTTTTGAAAGGAATAGATCAAATTCTGGTTAAATCAAGCATGGTTTGGTTCTCTCAAGAAGTGAGGTGACTGTAAGGAATATGAAAAATAATGGTTCAGAAGCTTCACAAGAAAGTGATTTCAAATATAAAGACAGTGATATGTGGCATGTGATACAAAATTTAGTGTACTTTTCATGAAATTACTAAATATTTGAACTTGAAACAAAGTCATTTAAGCATTTATTTAAGCTTAGTTTCAAGGGATAAATCATTTCACTCATTGATATGAATTTCAAAATACTGATTAGAATCATTTTAGCTCAAAAATTTCAAAAACGAAAAGATAATTGAAAAATAAACACACAAAATTTGAAAAACACACAAATTTTTTTAAACAGGAAAACAATTGAAATTACTAAATTAAAAGGTTCCCTCCCCCACACTTAAAATATTGCATTGTCTTCAATGTAAACCCATGAGATGATATATGCACATGAAATGAAGAATTTTTAAATAGGACAAATAATATAAAAGTGAAAGGGTTAGGAACAGCCTAACGTGATCAAGCGATGATGGGGTCATGCATTGTGATAAAATCCACTGCATCAGTAGGAAGTCCCTCAATGTATCTCTTCAAACGTTTCCCATTGACTGTAAAGCTCCTTCTAGTGTCCTCTTGTGTGATCTCCACTGAACCAAAAGGAAAAACATTAGATACAATATAAGGACCTAACCATCTAGAATGCAACATACCAGACATCAGATTCAGTCGTGAACTGTAGAGAAGAACTTTCTCTCCAACATGAAACTCCCTTTGTTGGATCATTTTGTCATGAGCTGCTTTTGATCTTTCCTTGTAGAGCCTTGAGTTCTCATATGATGACAATCGAATCTCATCAAGATCTTGAATTTGCAACTTTCTTTGAATTCCAGCTTGGGCCAAATCCATGTTGCATTTCATTATAGCCCAATATGCCCGATGCTCGACTTCCACTGGGAGATGACATGCTTTCCCAAAACAAATCCTAAATGGGGACATACCAATGGGTGTCTTGTATACTGTCCTATAAGCCCACAATGCATCATCCAAGCACTTGCTCCAATCCTTCCTATTTGGCTGCACGGTTTTCTCCAATATTTGTTTCAACTCACGATTTGAAACCTCAGCCTGGCCATTTTTTTGGGGGTGGTATGGTGTTGATATTTTGTGTGTCACCCCATACTTTCGAAGGAGGGAAGCAAAATTCCTATTGAAAAAGTGTGTCCCTTGGTCACTGATGATGGCCTTTGGTACTCCAAACCTGCAAAAAATCTATGCTTTGACAAAGTCCGAAACAACATGAGAATCGTCAGTCCTGGTGGCCTTGGCCTCCACCCATTTACTCACATAATCAACAGCAACCAAAATATAAAAAAATCCAAATGAACTAGGAAAAGGACCCATAAAATCAATTCCCCATACATCAAAAATCTCACAGAATAGTATGGGTTGTTGGGGCATCTCATGTCTCCTAGAAATCTTCCCAGTGTGTTGGCAACGAGAGCATCACTTACAAAACACATGTGAATCATGGAACAAGCTAGGCCAATATAATCCAGAGTCCAAAACCTTCCTAGCTGTCCTTTGGGGTCCAAAGTGTCCACCACAAGAAAGTGTATGACAGAAATGAAAAACAGACTCCAACTCATGATCGGGAACACACCTCCTAATGACTTGGTCACTACACATGCGCCAGAGGTAAAGATCATCCCACACATAATACCTAGACTCACTTTTTAATTTTTGGACTTGATGTTTCTTTAAATTTGCAGGGATTTCAGAGGCAACAATGTAGTTCACTAATTCAGAATACCAAGGATGTGTACCTGAGATGGAATAAATATGATCATCGGGAAAAGTGTCCCGAAGTGGTACCTGGTCCAAGGTGTCATCCTCTAGTGTGTGAGTAAGCCTACGCATGTGGTCTACCACCAAATTCTCTTACCCCTTCTTTTCCTTTATCTCAAGGTCAAATTATTGAAGAAGGAGCATCCAACGGATAAGTTGTGGATTTTCATCTGGCTTTTTCAGGAGGTACCTCAAAGCTGCATGGTCAGAAAAACAACTACTTTAGAGCCCAATAAATATGAACAGAATTTATCTAAAGCAAATATGACAACAAGAAAATCCTTTTCCGTGGTTCTGTAGTTCGATTGGGATGAATCCAGTGTCCTTGATGCATAGGAGATCACATGTGAATGTCCTTCCACCCTCTGAGATAAGGCAGCTCCAACCGCGAAGTTGGAGGCATCACACATAAGTTCAAAAGGAATCTCCCACCATGGGGGCTGTATGATAGGTGGAGTGGTCAGACTTTGTTTTAGATCATCAAATGAATTCCTGCAAGAAACATCAAACACAATATCAGAATCCTTTTGAAGTAATCTTGACATAGGAAGAGCAATCTTACTAAAATCTTTGATGAAGCGCCGATAAAATCCTGCATGCCCTAGGAAATATCTAACATCACGCACACATGAAGGATATGGTAAGGATGAAATAATATCTACTTTTGATCTATCAACCTCTATCCCATGTTTTGACACTACATTCCCTAAGAAAATGCCATGCTCTACTATGAAATGACACTTTTCCAAGTTCAGGTTCAGATTCTTCTCAATACAACGATTCAATACATTTCCCAAACTATTTAGACATTCATCAAATGAGGATCCATACACTGTAAAATCATCCATAAATACCTCCATGCAGGTCTCAATAAAATCAGAAAAAAATAATCACCATGCATATCTGGAAGGTACCTGGGGCGTTGCAAAGTCCAAATGGCATCCTCCGGTAAGAAAATGTGCCAAAGGGACAATTTAATGTAGTCTTCTCCTGATCCTCTGGAGATATAGGAACCTGAAAATATCTAGAAAATCCATCCAAGAAACAATAGTGTGTTTTCCCAGCTAGTCTCTCGAGCATTTGATCAATAAATGGGAGGGGGAAATGGTCCTTGCGAGTGGACTGATTTAGTTTCCTATAATCAATACACACACGCCAACTTTTTTTCACCCTCATTATAACTAACTCATCTTTCTCATTTTTAACAACAGTAACACCACTCTTCTTAGGCACAACCTGAATAGGACATACCCACTGAGAATCTGAAATGGGATAGATTAGACCTGCCTCGAGCAAATTTTCAACCTCTTTTTTGACAACTTCTAGGAGGGTGGGATTGAGTCTCCTTTGTGGTTGTCTCATCGGTTTATCCCCATCCTCCAAGAGAATCCTATGCATCCAAATGGAGGGGATAATACCTGATATGTCTGCCAATGTACAACCAATTGCCCTAATGTTATCTCTCAAAAGATTCAAAAGTTTTTCTTCATGTTCAAAAGAGAGATTGTTAGCAATGATAACATGTAATCTATCACCACTCAGCAAGTATGCATATTTAAGATTTGGGGGAAATGGCTTGAGTTCCAATGTATGGGGTGATGTATGGATGGAGAAATTGATGCAACATACATATCTACACAATGAAAATTAGTATCAGAATATACATCATCAAAATCATAGAATAAAGCATCAAATCCATCAGCATACTCTACAGCCATGTCATAATCAGAATTCACATGATCAAAATCAGAATATGATTCTATTTCAAAATCAAATCTTAGAGAGGATTGTGTATCAGCAACATGTGTGGAAGTACTCTTAGACATCAAACTCGAACCAATACTCATAATCTCCCTAAGCACAGGACAATAAAATTCCATGGAGTTTTTATTTGGTGGTCAAAATGGGAGATAACAAAAGTAGAATGGTCCTCTAAGGGGTACTTCATGGATTCCATGACATTAAATACCACAACTTCATCTCCAAACTCCATGGAAAGTGTACCCTCATTGACATTTATGATAGTTTTTTTAGTTTTTAGGAAGGGACTACCTATGATAATGGGGGCATGGGAACTTACCTGATCATCCTCTATGTTAAGCGCGTAGAAATATGCTGGAAAGATCATGTATCTTACCCAGACAAGTACATCCTCAAGGACTCCCGCTGGATATGACGTAGCTCTATTCGCCAATTGCACCACTACTCTTGTTGGCTTCAACTCACCAACTTGAAAGGAAGAGAATACAGAGTGAGGCATCACATTTATTAAAGCTCCTAAATCACAAAGAGCATCAGAGAAGTGAAACTCCCCTATGGTACATGGGATGGTGAATGTCCCGGGATCCTTTCACTTTGTTGGCATTTCTAGAGTTGGTGTAATGGGTGCCGAGACATTCCTTACAAGGTTGATCTTCTCATTTCCCTTGATCCCTCTTCGATTGGTACAAAGTTCTTTTAAGAATTTCACATACCTTGGAATTTTCTTAATGGATTCAAGTAGAGGAATATTGATCTCCACACGCTTGAATGTGTCCAAAAACTCCTTTTGCATTGCTTCTTCATCCATCTTCTTGGTTTGAACAACCCTGTTTGGAAAAGGAAGGGGTTTAGGAGGAACATCATCAATCTTTTTCTTACCTTTATCCTTCTCCTTGGATTGCTCATCAGTTGGTTTGGAATACGGCTGCTCCGGAGTTGAGGTGAGTCCCGGTGGAATGGTAGGTCCAGTTGTATCGTTCATTTGCTTCCCACTTCTCAATGTGATGTCACTAACATTCCCCTTTGGATTTGGAGTGGGTTGGGAAGGTAGATTTCCAGAATTATTACTCACAAGTTCATGGAGGGTGGTGGCAATCTGGCTCATTTGAGTCTTCAACTCCCTCAACTCCGAACCTTGACTCTTCAGCTCATTCTGTTGATTAAGAACAATTTACTTCAAAATATCATCAGTATTAGAATATTCTTTGGGTGGGGGATTCCCTTTTTGTTGGCTTGTTGATGTTTGAGCTTTAAATATCCTTTGGGGTTGTTGGAAACCCTGCTGGTAAGGGGGAGGCTGCTGGAAGTTTGGTTGAAAAGGGGGCCTTTGTTGTTTTCCAGAGCCATACCTCATGTCCGGTTTATCTTTCCACCCTTGGTTGTATGTTGGAGAAAATTAATCAAACTTATTTTGGGGATAAGGTTGTCGTTGCTGCTGAAATGGTCTCCCTGGGAATACTGCTGCGCAATCCTCTGTCTCTTGTAGTTGTGGGCAACAGTCAGTTGGGTGGCCTGTCTCAGTGCAAATGCCACGAGGCCTTGATGGAGGGGGTAGAGATGTCTTTTGTGCCTAAGCTATTTGCCTCACCATAATTGTCAGTTATTCTAACTTGGTATCAATCAAATGAGTCTCAAGAGAAGAAGGACTTACCTGATGTACTCCCCTGATATGTGGTGTACCTCGATCACCAAATTGTTGGGAGTTTTGGGCCATCATGTCGATCAATGCACTTGTGGCTGATGGTGTTTTGTCCACCAATGCTCCTCCAGCTGCAGCATCCACCATGCTCCTCTCCATGGGTGTGAGTCCTTCATAGAAGTACTGAATGAGGAGTTGCTCACTGATTTCTTGATGCAGAAAGCTTGCACACAACTTCTTGAATCGCTCCCAGTACTCATACATTGACTCCCCTTGTGATTTCTTGATCCTCGATATCTCCTTTCGAATGGAAGTGGTCCTTGATGCTGGAAAAATCTCTGCAAGAAAAGACGTTTCAAATCATTCCAACAAGTTACATCTCCGGGTTGTAAATATTACATCCAGTCTTTTGCAGCTCCATCAAGTGAGAATGGGAATGCTCTTAATTTGATTTGATCTTCAGAAACATTTCTTGGTTTAAGGGTTGATAAAACCACATTAAATTCATTCAAATGTTTATTGGGATCCTCACCAGAGAGGCCATGAAACTTTTGAAGTAAGTGAATTAACCCAGATTTCAGTTCAAAGTCCGATTCGAGATTTGGGTATGCAATACAATTTGGTTGATAGTTAATATCCGGTGCATCCAATTCTCGAATGGTTCTATTAAGTTCATTTCCATTGTTTCCAGCCATTGGTTCCTCTTTTATGTTTGAATTTGAATTGCTTCCAATTTCAATGTTTCCAGAAGAGAGGAATTCAGCAACTGGTTGAATATTGAAACTTCCCGTAGATTGAGAATGTCTGATTCATGACCTAAGGCTGCATTCAATCTTAGTGTCAAGATCTAAGAGATATTCGGGATTAGTTCGTGTCATAAATCAAATATAAATGAAAAGAAATAAAGTGGATCATAGTAAAATAAAAATTAGAAGTTTGAGTTGATGGTCCAAAAAGAACTAAAAGAAAATAAAAGAAGAAGAAAAATCAGATTGGGTAAAGAAGGAAGAATGAAGATAGGATGAGAATAAAATGTAAAATAAAATAAATACCTCTAATTGGTTGAAATAATTACTTGGCTCCCAGGAAACGACGCCAATTTGATAGAACACTGTCGTGGGTGCCCTGAAATGATTAGTGTGATTTTGGGGTACTTAGGTGCACCAGAGTGGCTGACCAAGGTCGTGTCTCAAAGGAGGAAATGAATTTAACAATTTATTAGAGGTATTCTAAAAAAAGGAAATAGAATAGAATAAAAACACTACTTTAAAGGATTGTGGTTTGTTATAGTTTATGAATCTAGAAGAAGTTTTCTGGAAGAAGATTGTATAATTTTTTTTGTTTTTAGTTTTGAAATGAATTTCGATTAAAATGACACAACAAGAAGATGTTTTTTTAGAAATCTATTTTAAAAGGAGTAATCGATATAACTCTACCTATTAACTTTATTATTAATCATTATCATTTAAATTAACATTCACTTAATTATGATCTCTTAATTTGTTAAATCCCGAACCCTATGAGAATTAAATTTACCACGAAGATGATGTGAATTTAACCCTAGGCTAACTTCGGAACACGCAATCGCAGCACCCTGCTTTGATTGATGTTCTAATATTAGCTTATGGTCAGTGGTAAATTAAGGCACATATCTATTCTAGAAATGAGGATTATTTGTGTTTAGGGATCATATTTGAACTCTGCAGATTTATCCCATATGGTCTTGTATTACCGATTAAGATCGCACTCTCACAATTTAAACAAAATCCCGACCTCGCGTGTTTTTGTGTTAATTGTACAATTGATTACTTAGTTTATTACAATTTAAAACCACAATCCATGGATCATATTAAGTGAATTACAATATCTCAATGATTCAAAATAATTAAATGATGAAGGATAGAGGTCGATCGATTACTAAAAAGAACTACTCTTTCATGGCGGTGTAGTCATCGTGGAGACGTTTTGCATAAGCAAAGGATTGAAAGGGTAGAACCCAATATTGTCTCCACTATTGATTCCAACCCAATTAATAAGATTAATAGAATAAGAAGAGAGAAGAACACATAATATTATTTGAAGAAAAATTCAAGAAACAAACATGAAAGAAAATAAATACAAAGAGGAGGTGGGAGAGGAGAGCCTTTTTGGAAGAGAGGTTTGCACAAGGGATTACTTATTCAAAGAGTTGTGAGAGGCTCCCAAGAGACAAAATTTCGGCCAAACCTTCCCAAAGACTCTAAAATACATCTCAAAGAGTTAAAACCCCCTTTAAATAGAGTTTGTGAGGGCTAGGGATACATAACTTTTTATGTGTGAAATGAAAAACTCGGCCAAATATTGTATTCCAAGTTACACTACCTAGTTGACCTCCAAAAAGCGTGACATGACCGGCCTTCTAGAAGGATTATTTGTGCCATATCATGTCCCTGATCTTTCTTCAAAATTTGGCCTCAATCCAAGGCCGAATGAAGAGTATATGGCCCAAATACAGAACCCATGTCCATTCCGCTGAGTCCATCCCACCATTGGATTAATGTCCCATTTACTCCATCCAAATGCACTTATTAGCTCTACTGTCCTGAATGAAAGTTCTAGAACAGTAAGTTAGGAACACTGTTACAAAATTTCAAATTTAAATAATAAATATAGAAATATTTATCTTCGAACTACTACAGTGAACTATAAAGGGTAAAACTGGAATTTCCTCCAAATTTTCAAATGAATGATCAAATCCCATATATTTTATAAATAAACATATTAAACACAATGTGATGAAATTATATCATTTATTATCAATAAAATATTCAAAAAAATAGTGTTTTATCAGGTCTTATCCTCAAACTAAATTCCTGAGTAGAAACCACCTCAAACATCATGACTAATGACCAATGAATGTTGGGTGATCTAAATATCAAACCCATCATCCTAACATTTGAACTAGAAGCACCAATCCATGGTAAAAAATAAATAAAAGGGACTCTCTTGGCACACTATATCTCATCATCTAACAAAATAGCCATCACTGGATCTCCATGACCCACCCTAGGGAAAAAAAACTTGGGGCTCCCATGGTTCCTAGGGCAACAACATAAAGATACATCCTTATAAGGACTCCCCTACTTCACTCAATATATTTGTAATTACCATAAAAGTATCCAAAATCATCCCAAAGACCACAAAATGTGTAGGACACCGTAATAGGGTTTCCTCAAGACCATCCAAATTCACTAGACAAATCTAGCATGGAAACATATGAAATAGCACTCAGTGGCCCCCAATTAATCCTTAATCAACAAAATTCCCCAAGGGAATCTAAAAACAAAAATAGATCTATGAAGGTTTTCAAAATGGTCCTTGAGACCACCTCAAATGTTTAACCCAACAAGGGCTCATAATCAAAAGCCAAACTATGCCACATAGTCCTTTTCCACAGCTATCTAGGGAAACCACTGATCACTTAATCAGTAACCATACCCCAAGGGAATCCTCAAGATTCCATCAGAATAATCTCAGTATCTCAATAGCTCCTAGCCATAACTACTATCCCGTAGTGTTAACCGAACATAAAGGCCCCAACATCTATAATCTTCAAACTCATGAGCTAAACCTCAATAGCTCTAACCCCGAGCAACAAATGTCAACACACAGGGACAAACCAAGATTTCCTTAGAGATACTACATAATGTAGTCTTATATAATATCTCTAAATAACCTCAAGAATATCACCATGTAACACTCAATCCAGGCTAATCATCAAGTTCAAAACCCTCAATCTGACCTCACAGCTTACAAGCCAACCCATCGAAGGATCTTTAAACCAAACCTCTATGAAATACTTTTGAAAACAATCAACCATCCCAAACACAGTACTATGCACTCTAAAATTATAAAGTATTCCACCATCATGATCTATATGAAAAAACACTCATAATAAACACCAAAAAAATAAAATTACGACTATAGGAAAAAAAATGAAAACACACCATCGGAGAAAAAAGTATATATTGTGTATTTATGGTACACATATTGTAACATAAAGATCCTACCTAACCATGTTCCATGGGTTACTCAACTTTTACTTTTCCAATTCACTTGGTGTGTGCACCCTATACATGGATTGTAGCCCCCCATGGGTGTATGCTCATGTACATCATCCCCAGTTTGGGTTTAACATACCTAATAAAATTCCATATACCAAACACACAAGACTTGTGTCTTACATAGGGTACTTGGTTGTGTTCCATACACATGTTCTATAAAACTACCCAACATGGACAATTTCAATGAACACCACATGAGATCTATTTGTGTGCCTTTATACAACCATGTGCACCTGAAGGGGGGTGTCTAGATGAGCACTCAAACATACCCTGAGTCCCCAATACATGGTGTGTTCTACCAAGATCACAGAGTGTAGTCCCAAAACATAATATTCCCCAAATAGGAAGAACAAATTGAATGTTTTCTCCATAGCACGTGCTATGTTCATGAGTTTTCCTGAACAAAAACCCCTAAAATGGCCTAAAACCCATGTTTCAACCCTATTAAGTCTAGATCTACCCTAGGGGGATCCCCGAAAACTTGTACAAGGATTTAGAACTTAAAAATGGATAATATATGAGGATTTAAGACAAAAACATAAAATAACCCTTCCTATGGGTAGAAACATCCAAAGCTTCACACTAGATCCATGCCATGCACCCACTAAGTGTAAGAACCCAGTTTTTTCTATGAAAGGATTTGGAATAATCCTGATGATATTCCAGAGCAGTGCCTTCAGACGGCATGCAATTCCGAGTCCCAGTGTGGCCAGAATTAAATTTTAAGTGCGTTCACACTAGAAATGCCAAATAAATGCTATAACTCCTAAACGGTGATCCAGATCAGATATCCGATAGTACGGATGGGTCTGGAATGAGATTTTTACCCTAGGAACGACATAAAACCTGTCGACACGGGACGTTTGGACCCCTCGCTTGCTTCCGGAACATGAAACAGATAAATTAAATAATTAATTTATTCGTTTAATGGGTAAACTCCAGAATATCCTAAACGGTGGCTCGGATTGGAAAACCGAGGGCCTCGTTGAGTTTGAACCATACCGTTTACCCTAGGAGGGGTATAAGTTTCGCGGGTGTAGGCCGTCTGTGAAAAATGGTCACAGGGGCGTTTTCGTAATTTGGCGGCCTCAGGTGCTAAACTTAATAACTTTTGAACTAGGTCTTGGATTAAAATTCTGAGACCTCCGTTGTTCTTGGGAGTTGGTTTTTGGCCTAGGGGAGGCTTAACCTCGACTCTATCAAAGGTTTCAGATGCAGGTTAAATTACGGGTTTAAATTAATTAAACATTTTAATTTTATTTAAACCAAAACCCCTTCCCCTTACTCCCTTGTTCTCCGCTGACAAAACCCACCCTCAAGGAAGACCCCTCCCTCTCCTCCTCCACTATGGCGAGACAACTCTGGTGAGGCGCGACTCCGACGGATCACGACGAAGCTCCGGGAAAAGCCCATTGAGGTAGGAGTTTTTGGTTTATTTTTGCGTTTTCATTTATGAACTCTACTTCCAAGTTAATTTATGCCATTTAATTATAGTATAATTTGAAATAAAATCCCGTAATCAGGTATTATAATTTTTGAGCTACCCGACACATCTTTCGGATCTAAAATCTGAGTTTGGAGTCGATCGCAAACGACCGCCGAAGTTTGCAGGTTTTTAGTGGTCCGACGGTTTCCAGCGGCGGCGACACGGTGGTCCGGCGAGCTCAAGGCGATGGTGGAGCGGCTCTAGGAGGAGGCGGAGTCTCGAAAGTAGGGCCGCGCGGGTGGTCAGTTGCTGGTGTTGAGGCGGAGCGACCCCGGAGGGGGCTGGGGGTGCGACGGTGGGCGTCGGCGGGGCAGGGGGCTCCTTCGGGCGACACGGGACCGGCCGCTCGGCCGGTCGTCGCGACAAAACCGGGGTCGTCATGACCCCGGGGGTATCTAGGACCCGCGACTCATGGGTCCACTCAGAAAATCCGGACAGGGTGTGGACGGGCAGTCCACGTGGTGAACCGCTGACCACCGGTTCAGGGAGTGGTTGGCCGTCCGAACCAGCCTGGTCGACCCCGTTTTGGCCCGTTAAAATTTTAAAGTGCCCTAAATCACAAACCAGGGGTCGGATTCGCGTGCCATCTACAGAAACGCGTTCCTGGATTTGAGACTAATGTTTTGGAATGGTTTTGGGAATTTTTAATTCCCGAAACGAAGGGCCTCGGTGGCGCGACGTGGACTTTAAGTGAGTTGGAGTTTTTCCGGGGATCATGTTTTGGACGGCACGGACGCGTCCGACATCCGTTTTGAGCACCGTCAGTGGCGTTGGGACCCTGGCGCCGGGGCAAAGCATTCTAGGGTTGTTTCGGGCATTGAGAATGGAGTTGAGGCGTGGGCCCCACGACCCGTCTTTTGAGATGCGAGCAGCGTTTAGCGACTTTCTCATCAGGAAAACTTTCGGGGCGTGCGAACAGTCAATTCTCGATGTTTTTCCGAGGGGATTGCAATGTTGAAATCCGACCTCTCTAATTCGGCACGATGGTGCGAGGCCCACGAGGGCTGTTTGGGCGTTGATGGTGTTTTTTCCATCTCTATCACCGGGTGACCGTTTTAGACAAGTGAATAGTCCATCTCATGTACTTTTTCGAGAGGATCGCAATGGTGTGATCCGTTCGTTGTGTTTCAGGACCAGGATGCGGGTCCCACGTAGCACCGCTCGTGTGCGGTGCGCCGAAATTCATCTTTTTCTCCGGATATCCGTTGCGCACAAGTGAGCAGTCTTTTTGACGTGTTTTCCTGAGGGGGTCGCAATGGTGTGATGCACCCGACTGTTTTTGGGATCGAGGATCGAGATCATGGGTCGTCGTTCAGGCGTGAGGCGGTGTTTGCGACTTTTCCGTCGGATATCTGTTTGAGGTGAGTAAGTAGTCTATCTCGCATGTTTTTCCTTGAGGATTACAACCTTATGATCCGTTTGGCTATGCGTATCCTCTTTCATGATCTTATCAAATGGGGAAATGTGAAGGTGCCCCGGGGCGGTCCTTCTACCGTGTTTTTAGCGGACCTTTGGTGTGTGATCGCATTCACTCCCGTGTGAGTGATGTAAATGCTTGAAGAGATGTGGTTGGACATGCCTCAGCCATTGAGGTGGCTGGTTGGAGTTTTTACGTTACACCTTTGCATTGACGTTGGGTTCCGTGTGCACGATAGCCTATGGGCTGGGACATGGTATACTCTGGGAGTATACGGGAATGCTTGGAGGTACACGTTGGGGATGTTTGTACCTAAGAACATTTGTGCGCTTGGTTGGGGTTGAGATCGGGCCACATGTTGTCTGGGCCCCACGTGCATGCCATGATCTGCGTTACATAATTTTGACCTCTCGTGATGTAGAGGGTCCCGTTGTTCTCGTTTTTTGACCAACAGGGTTGAGTTTTCCCCTGGTCCTGTTCTCATTTGGCAAATAGAGATGGGTTGTTCCTCTATTTCTTCAGCTGTGAGGTGTTTCAGAACCGTGCCCTTTCACCGGACTACGACACCGTTTTCCACTACGTGTGCTCGTACTGCGTGGGTGTTTTCCCAATTTCTGGGATGATTTGTCCTAGTTCGCTTCGACAGTGACTCAGTGGATTGGAGCCTGATCGCCCTGAGAGGCCAGGGGAGTTTTTCCCATTCCTTCGTGTTCCCTGGTAGAGTTCTTTTGGATTCGGTGTGACCAACACTTTACGCAGGCACAGATCCTCTACCCAGGAGGTTGTTTCCAGCAGGGCTGAGGTTGTTTTTAGTAGGGCTCGCTAGTTGTACCATCCAGCAGGGATGACAAGTACAACAGTGTTCACCGAGCAGTACCATCCAGTAGGGATGGCCAGAGAAGTTTTGGGTTTACCTTTAGTGGGGCTAGGCAGTGGTCCCCGATGCCGGGCTTACCTCTAGCGGGGCTGGGCAGTGGTCCCCGATGCCAGGCTTACCTCCAGCCAAGCTAGGCAGCGATCCCCAATGCCGGGCTTACCTCCATCTGGGATGGACAGTGCTCCCCGATGCTGGGTAACCTCCAGCTGGGCTGGACAGTGCTCCCCGATGCTGGGTAACCTCCAGCTGGGCTGGTTAGTGGTCCCATCGCCGACTTTAGCTGGGTCTCCCTCTAGTGGATTACCCTGTTACGGGACTGGGCAGTGTAGCACCCGTCGACTCTTTCCGGGTCTCTATCCAGTGGGAACCCGTCGACTTCCAGGGACCCTCCAGCAGGGCTGGGCAGGGGGTCGCCTATCGACTTTGAGGAGACCCCTCGACTGCAGGGCAGTGACGAGTTGTGGTTTGACGTTCCCTCAGAACTATCAAGTACGAGGAGCGCTTTCCCCACTGAGACGCGTCCTTGTGAGGCGACCCAAAACCGTGCGGGCGAGTCAGTGCCGCCCAAAGCGGATAGTGTCGAGGTGCGGTGATTGAGCCCTTGACTTGTAGTTCTGGGCAGACGTGCAGGATGCTAGGCATCAATGGTGTTACTTCTGGGACTGTTTCCGACTCACATTCTTGGGATGAGCTACGGGATGGAGATCCCCTTACAACCTTGTTCAGGCTTCTTAGTGAGCATATGAATATGTATATACCTTGTTCTAGTACCCACTTCTTGGGTTTGGTTACTCTCCTTCCAGGTGAGGCGAAGACGCGCGGGGTATGCCACGTGCTTTCCATGTCTAGCTTCTCGTGGTTGGACGAGTCTACTCTCCTGCTATAGGTAATGAAGACTCGACGAGAAGTTCATCTTCTCAAAATTTCCAGCTCCTTGTGTCTGGACGAGTCTACCTTCTTTCTCTTGTTGGGTTGAGCTAGACTCTCTACTGTACTCTTTACTACACTTTCGGTTGTACTCCTTTACTTTTCCCTGTTCGCTCTACTGCTCACCCTTAGGTACCTCCTTTGTTGCTCCCTCAAGCCTTCGGGGTATCATACTGAGTATTTTTATACTCACCCCTACTTGGGCTTTGCCCGCACTTGGTGTGCCCTTGAAGACTACAGACAGGTTGGTCGTGATGTTAGAGGAGATTAGGAGCCTGGGAGCTTGGACTGCATGCGGTGGTCGGAGTCGGGTTCCAGGTGGGGGACCCTTCCAGCTATTTACTTTTTGTTCACCTATTTCCGGGTTATTGCACTTTTCTGATTGGGCGTGTGTTTTTTCCCTTTTCTTTTCAGCTTTTACTATGTACTGTTTAGAGTTCGATGCACTCTTGTGGTTATTTATAGCAGTTTCCCCTTTGCTTTTCTTTTTTTACTCTGCACTTTTGCATTGAGTGTGCTGCGTGTGTGTGTATAGGTAACTAGGAAAATTTCTCCCCGAGTTGTTATGCCTTCGACGCTGGTCTCTAGCCCCTGGCCTATGGAGGCGGGCTTGGGGTAGTTGCGGCTCGAGCCCGGGTAGGGTCGGGTCGTGACACTAAGCCGCGATCTATCATCAGATGAGATCACTTGGTGGAGCCTCCTCTTCCCTTTCTCTCTTATTTCCCTCTCCCTCTCTTAGATGAAGACACCCATGGAGGAATCCCATGGGGGGTATATGGAAATATAAAGTGGATTAGAGAAAGGAAACGGAAAAATAGAAAATGGAATAAAAAAGAAAAATGAATGGAAAAGAAAAGGGGCCCAAGCATGGCTCTGGTGCTCGTGATGGTTTTATGCTTTGTCTAGGAAAAACCATCCATTATGAACTCAACTGTAGAGATGAAATCTCAATCAGATGTTTGATTTAAAATATATCATCAAATGAACATGTGGGAAAAAATTAATATTTAATTAATTAAATATTAAATATTCCATGAAAATTCAAACATCTCAGATTTTCATTAAACTCATATCCTAGGGTAAACACCATATTTTGGGACCAATTGAGTGGTCAAAAAATTATCTGAAATAATCTCATAAGGTAATTTACCATATTATCCTAAACAATCCCAAGAACAAAAAGGCTTAAATTTGCCTTAATTTTTACAACTCATGACAATGAGAGGCATAACAAACTCCCCACCACAAACCCATTATCACCCCTAAGAAGACTCAGTGGTTAAATAGAATCCATGATCTCTCCCCAATAATTGGTATGACCAATGCTATCTCGACTGTATTATAACTGATCTTATATCATCCACAACACTCTCCAAACACGAGATATGTTCAAATTTGACCTATATGATGCTCCCCATCACAATAGTATTCCTATCACCACCCCACATACCAAATAAAAAACCACACAACCCACACTATATCCATCGCTGTAAATAATGGATAGACAAGAAAAAAACCACAATAAATAATATAGATTCCCAGTTCACCAAGAACATCATCTTCCATGTTCAAAAAACCACTTAAAACAAGGTTCAAAACCTATAACAACCTATGGTACACTCCTAACCATATGGATTTTCTTAAACTGCTCTTTAATGTGGAACATGTATCATTATCACATATGAAAATTCCTAATGAAACTAGGATAAAATGACTAAAAACACTGACCATACTCCTCATGCACACTAGTTCAAAAAAACTAGAGCACCCTCAACGATCCTCATAAAAAAGAAGCTAAATTAATCATGCCCAGATAAACCACATGACCACCCTTAACTCGAGTGTTGATCCAAAACCATAAGTGTCTAACCATGCTCTCACCATGCTACCCAAGGCACAATCAGAAATGGGCCGAGCTTGGTATCCGAACTGTCCTACCCTCTCAAGATATCTATGAGACATAGAGGACCCATAGTTCTCAACTTATCAAGAACCGGACATCCTCATGCCTAACCAAACCTCAGTGATAATTATACTCAATGTCCCCACTATGGAAAAATAATCATACCCACCTAAGACATTAGGGATAACAAGTACAAGAGCCCCACTCCAAGACACAACAAACAATTCTTAGTAAGAATAACTCCCTCCGAAGGACCATGAACCTAGGACATCTTGGAACTGACAGATATGGGAAACTCAATCCTAATCCAAACATCTCTTAGATATATTTTCCCTTATTGATCCACCAATAGGGAACCAAGATGATATTATCGACCCATAAGGGTCTCTAAGAATCCCCAAATGAAGGGAATGAATCTCCATCCTAAGAAAACCTCTCACCATAAGATTCACATGGCTTATAATTAGAATAAAATAAACATGTAGTTTATTTGAGTATAATTATACTAAGGATCTACTTGTGAAACACCATATACATCATTGTAGTTACTTTAAAAAATTTAGTCTCCAATTTTAGGAAAAAAACAACAGACATGAATATGCCATGTGAATAATACATTCTTAGAATGAGGCATAAACACTAGCATCTTTCCCAACATCCAAGATCTAATAAACAGAATAAACTAGAAAACCACAAAATTTATCACATCACATTATGTGAAATAAAGAAATCATAAAAATATAAATTTAAAATAGAAATAACATACATGGAAACATGGAATTACTATCAATAAAAGTGTCCATGAAACACCAGTACAATATCCATACAAAGTTCTAGAACATTCCCAGACCACCTATTTACCAACTCCAAAAATAATAATAATAATAAAAAACTAAAAGAATATTTTAACAAACCAGCATGGGTTGAACTAACGTGTCACCTGATCTGGATTTCCACAAAGCCTGAAGCTCAACTCCCTAAATTCCAAAGGCTAATGACTAGTGGAGTGGGTCTAAAACATATAGTGGAAAGAATATACCATCTATTCAGAGTGAAATGATAGTGGAAAATAACTAAACTCATACACATGGGTAAAAAAAGAGTACACATAATAAATAAACTAATAAAGAATTATATAATAAATGGAATGGAGAATATAGTCATACAGACTCTCAAGAATAAAAAACATACAATATCCAACCAACTATTAGGAAAACCACATATACAAAATAAAAAATAGGAAATAAATACAATAGGCACAACTTCCAACCCTGAACTGAACTAAATACCTAGTATCCAAGATGCTCGATCTATACTAGCCCAATCCTGAGACTCCTCATGAGAAGATCTTCTCAATCAAGAAACACTAGGCCTTGGCCCCTTCCATCACACAACATGATCTTCTACCTAAAATTGGGCATCAATTGTTCATTCACAATGAGGAGCACATATAGGGGGTGCGAAATAAATTGTAGTAATTCACCCAAATAGTGAACCTATAATTTGCTATCATGAAAAGTGCATACACACATGATATTCCCAAACTATATGAAAAGTAATAGAATATGACATAACATAAACAACTTCAAAAAAATTAAATGGGAAATAACAATGAAAAAAGAAAACCATGATTTCTATTATAACACCAAAGGTGAATGTATGCTTACTTTGGCCTATGCTAGAGGATTTATAACATGTGGCTCAAACAACAACTTGACATCAGGTGTGTATAATAGATCTACAAAGTATCTCAATGATATCTAAACTAAAAGGAATGAATTCTGAAAACTAGGTCATAACTACATGCATCTATATGAAAAAGAACATGTACAGGCTCTAGGACTCTAATAGAATTATCTGAACTGGGGATAAGAACATCTAGTTCGACACAACTAGAGAACATGTCAGTCCTAAAAGTCATGTAAAACAAATGAGGCACCAAATATAGAACTAAATAATACTTTCCCATGTGATCCATACAAAAAATTGTGAATATAGAAGCATCCATGGTTTCTATAACCAACTTTGTGAGTTCTCAACACCTCACGAGCCTGAAGCCACTCTAGTCAGGGAGAACTCCCAACCATAGGATGGTTTCACTCATCCAGATCATCCATTAGCTATATAAGCCTATATAAGTACATCTACCTAATGAATGAGAGAACTAGATCAAAACTTAGAGGCAAGGATAAATCTAAGATATCCATAGGGTGTCCTCCTCAACGAAAATCATGAGTAAAAACTTCTTCAAACTATAGAGACAAAGGTCAAATGAACATGGGAAGATCCAACTATCAAAACCACTATCAAAATAGCTTAACTAGTAGTGCCAATAAAATCTCTAACAATAAATAATGGGTCCTCTATCAGCACCCTGGATCGACTCATCAAAAAAAAAACAATTATCATAGGCTCTTCATGACCCACCCTAGGGCCAAACAAAATTAAGTCACCCACATTCCCTAGGGTTACAAAATAAAGATACATACTACTAGGGACTCCCCTACTACACCCAAGATCTCAGACCATGCCAATCAAAAGATCCAAAATCATCCCAAAGGCCACAACAAGAGAAGGAAACCCCATGAGGGGTTACATTAGCCCAACGTGGAAACATACCAAATAGACCTTAGTGGAATCTAACTTATCCTTGATCAACAATACACCCCAATTGATTCCAGAAGCATAATAAAATCTAATAGGGTGTTAACAGTGGTCCTCGAGTCCACCTCAAAAGTTGGAACCTACATGGGTTCCACCGCATAAGATAAACTATGCCACACAAGCATTTTCCATAGCTAGATACTACAGCCACTGATCACTTAACCAATAACTATCCCATAAGGTAAGACTAAATATTGAATCAGACTCATCTCAATATCTCAATGGATCCAATCCAAAACTACCACCCATGACATCAACACAACTTGGAGCCTCCAATCACTCTAATCTTCAAACACTAGAGATAAATATAAATAGCTCTAACCTTGAGCAGCCATTCCTAACAGGTAGTGACAATCTAAGATCAATTTTGAGATAAAACATGATCCCATATTTTTGAATCCATATGAATAACCTCAAATAGATCTCCCTAGCACACTTAAGCCTGACTGGTGACCGAACTCACAACCCCCACTGAGGCCCTACATGTCACAACCTGACCGCCACGAGGATTTTGAAACCAAACCTTAAATAAATCCTACAACCAACACCAAAAATTCCAAAAAATAATTCATTTAACCTCTAAATGAGAAAAATATTCCACCATCATGATAAATGTGAAAAAAAATCATAATCGATTCCTCAAAAGTAGAATTTTTTACTCTAGGGTTAAAAAAGGAAAAACACATCAAGGGAGAAAAAGTACACGATGAGGACTTCAGGTACATGATCTAAAACCGAAAGGTCTTATAAGGTTGAGTTCCACCGAAAACATGGCATTTTTTTCAATGCACAAGACATTTTCACCCTGTACACTATGTCTAACCCCACATGGCTACCTACAAATGTACCTCAACCCCACTCAATATGTAACATGCCTGTAAACATGTCATATACCAAACAAACACAATGAATTTCTCACATGGGGTACTTAGTTGTGTACCCTACATAGGGATTATTCAAGTACCCTATAAGGACACTATCTATGTACATCGCACAGGCTCTGACTGTGTTCCCTTACACAACCATGTTCCCGTAACACAAGGTGTCTTTTCGAGCACCTGACCATACTCTGAGTCGCCACAACATGAAATATACCCCCAAGTACACAATGTGTAGTCTCAAAAATTCATCTTATCTAAATATCAAGAACACACAGTGTGTTTTATCTAGACTAAACATCGCGTACATGGGTTTTACTGAATGAAAAATCTCTAAAATATCCCTAAAACCTATTTCTCCTTGATTTAGTCTAGTTCAACCCTCAAGGGTCCTAAAAACACATACATGGATTTAAACCTTTTAAAAAACTAATCTAAATGGATTTATGAAAAAAAACATATAACATACCTACCTCTGGGTGGAAACTTTTGAAGCTTTACACTGGATCTATGCCATACATCCATAGAGCCTTAATCTAAATCTGGGTGAGACCCTCAGGTAGAGCCTCCTCCTCCCTCTTCCTCTTATCTCTATCTCCCTCATTCATATGAATATCCCAAAGGGAGAATCCTATAGGGAATATGTGGAAATAAAAAATTTCATAGATAAAGGAATATGAAAAAATAAAAAATCTTAAAAAAAGAAAAGGAAAAATTAAATAAAAGGGTCCTAGGACTAGCCTCGAAACCCAAAATGGGGTTTTTCCACATCTAGACAATACCCTGCATTCCATACTCAACCTTGAAGATGGAATCTCAATCCAATGATACATTTCAAATATATCACCAAATGAACATGAAAGTATAAATTACTAATCAATTAATTAAATATTAAATATTATTAAAAAATTTGAATGGATCATATTTCCACCAAACTCCTTTCCCAGGGTACATTCCATATTCTAAGACCAAATAAGTGGTCAGAAAAATTATCCAAGATCATCTTAAAAAATAATTTACTATTTTTCACATGAACACTAATTGAGAAATAATGGTTTAAATTTCCCCTGATTTTCACATCCCATAATGAGATGAGGCATCACAATTTTCATGCTTATTGGTACCATTCAATATATAATTTCAAATCCTTAAATAAATTTACTATGGAACAATATTTAGAGATTTCATGATTCTTATATCTTGAATATCATTTATATAACACTTTTATAATATAATTATCAAATCCTGATATATAAACACTTCAATACATTCCCCTAAATGATTATCATAACATTGGAACTTCCTTGGTCTAGTAGTTATCTTATTATATTAGGGAGTGGACTCAACTAATGCCCATATGTACCAAAAACAATACATTTATCTATAAATTATAGAACAAGATGAACTTTAAATCCCTCCATTAAAATATTCATTTTCCTTTGAAATTACTTCCTCTATTCCATTCATTTACAAACATAAAACATATTCTCATTCCACTGATACATTCTCTTGATCGCTTCTTCCAACATTCTCAACATGTAGGAAGCAGAATCTTATTTTCTCTATGGTCTCTATAAAACTACATATTTATCTTATTCAGTGTTTTAGAAAACTCACTCCAGTTTAGATTGTTAATCATATAATGAGATTGCTTATTAGGCATAATCACTAGGTTTCAACACCCATTTCATTTGGTTTCTCATGAGTAAAATCATTCCATTTTCCATCACATTCATTGTTAAAAAAAATCCTACAAGTTACATCCATTGAATAAAAAAAATTATAGTTTTGGAAATAATGGGTAGAGTGAGAAATAATATAATAATTAAAATCATTCATATAAAATCTAAATCATGACACCATATTCTTAATCAATGAAACCATAAGTTTAATATAGGATATCATTAGTCATCATCTATTCATATCCTTCATAATGGTTCATAAGGAAAATGTGAGTAAACCCAAGAATATCCCCTAGGAGTGTCTAAATAGGTTTTTTGTAAGGTAACACTCACCGCTCACTAGAATAATGGAAGATATATACTTCGACCATCTCTTTTTGGGATTATTACCCATTGATTAATTTGTGAAAAATACTACATCCACTTGTAATTTAAAGATAGGAATGCATTTCTAGGAAGACAACATAATATATATATTTCCAAAAATGTAGGATATTATCCTAATCAAATGTTTATCCCTAGGATTTTCAAAAAAAATCTAATCTAAATTTATAAATATTGAATAAACCCTACTCTAATACCAACTATAGAAATCTATAATTATCATACATATATTTTACATCATTTAAGATGAATATTCAATATATAATAGTATGATACCCATTAGTAACATAAATTTTTAGTGTCTTTAGAGACTAAATACATTAAAATATTATTTAGGTATATTCTTCAACATCATTATTCAATTTCTTCTAACTTTGTACCCTTCATGACATACCTTACTTAAAACCTTTCATCATAACTTGGGAAAAGTAAACATAAAAATGGGTGAGATCAGATTCTTATTAAGTATAAAAATTAGAGATATAAATCAATGATCATAAGAAAGAATAATATAAGCATAAGGGTTTTATTTCATGGATATAAATTATTAAGTTCAAACCCAATCTATCATGGATCAAAGTCATGATTCATAACATAAAACTTTATCATTTCAAAGATATTAATCATAAGAGTGATAAATTTATAGGTTCTGGGCACACAAACGTGCCTTGGTGGAAAAAATAACCACAAAGGTTTTTTCAATTTGATGGATCATTCAAGAAAATTTCCTTATGTAAATTCCATTTCCAATGAAACTTTTCCACCGAATATTGACATTGAGGAAAACCTTAAACCCAGAGAGGATCTTTTTCCATATTAAATTTACAATTAATTTAATAGGATCTAAATAAATAAACAATCATATTATAATATTTCTTTTATGTATATATTTATGTTCAAAAAAAACCTTTTCATATTACCATCATTTCATTTGAGGATCTGAGGGTAGAAATCCATCTAATGGTGATCAAAACATTCTCCTTTGATCTTCAAGAAACATCGATGGAACATAGGTTTCTAGAATGGTATATCAGTCATCTTTTTTTGTTCATCTTGATCTCCTATGATATTTCAGGTTGGAAGGAGTTCTCTATAGATCTTCTTATTCCTGAGAAGAGGAGAGAGGAAGAAATTCAAGAGAGCAGTCTGTTGTTTGCAAAAATTATAAATTCTCAATTAACCATATGATGCAAACATAACCATCTATTTTTAAAGATAGGGTTTAAATTAAAATATAATTAAATTTCATACCAAACATCAAATAATATAATAATTATTAATAAACCCCATGACAAATGAAAATAATAATAATATTATTTTATGGCATGTGCTAACTGGTGCATCGATAAAAATTATTTTTATGGATTAAAAATTAATACTAATTTTGAAGAATGATATTGGTACACTCTAACTCCTCAACATTTATTGAATAAATAATTTATCGACAAACTAACTAATACATATTTATTAAATATTCAATAAAAAAATAAATATATTTTATTCACAATCTAGAAAATAAAAATTTAATTATTTTATGTGATCAATAAATCTTGAATAAAATTATTCCTCGGTCTTAAGAATAATATTTATTCCATTAATTGAATTCAAATACAATTTAATCAAGATCAATGGAAAAAATTTTGTGTAATCCTTTAAGATTATTTCTCATTTTCCTTTTACAAGCCTTCCTAAATTCTAATATTATTGTATATAAATTATTAAAACAACCCAAGAGAAAGAAATTGATATCACAACATTTAAAACCACATAAAAAAAATAACGGTTTAATTAATTTTTTTTACAATATCTCATCAAGTATTTTTCACATAGGTTTCATCAACCTATGTTCTTGACACATCTTCCTTTAACTATCTAAAATAATCAAGTCTTTATACCATGATCATGGAATTCAATGAGAAAATAATATTATAATCAAAGAGATGATAAATCAACTTCCATAGATATGGAAGGGAAAAATCCTTTCTCAATTTATCAATTAATAACATGTCATTCATGATGCACCCAATGTAACCTACTTACTGTGAACATATAGAATCATGATTTTGGTAAGTAATTTTATGTGTGTGATTCATGACATTAATTAGTTATAATCTTAAAGTTTAAGGACTATTACACTTTCTCACAGATAGGAATATTTAATAACCCCAAAACATGAACAATTACAACTAGTGGGTCTATTCTTATAATCTCCCATCTTGGAGATTACTAAGTGAAAAATTCATGAGAAAAAGAATAAAAATATGATGATTATTCTAACATGAAATTTTATATACTTTGTTCTCTATAATAGTATGTTATCCAACCACAAAACTATGTTTATAAATATTATCATGTCACTTCATGGTTCTCATCATAACGAGGTTCTAATATGACCTTATCAATGCAATAGATACAATGGGATATTATTAAATAAAATTCATATATACAATGGAAAATATATCCTATGATGTTTTATGAATAATAAAATCATTGAAGATACATGTAATCAATGCATAAATATTTGATTCTAGAACAACTCCAACAAACTCCTACTTGGAATAGAGCCATCTGTCTACAAATTTTATCCCACTAGACCTCACATGATGATCATGTTTCTGCTGAGCCATGGCTATAGTTAAGGGGCATAACACATTATCTTCATTGGATATTATGCATACTGTAACTTCATCTCTCTAAGAAAAATCCTTTTATAGGTGATACTTCCAAAGTATGCGCTTCATCTACTGATGTGACCTTGACTCCTTTACAAGGACCACCAATACAGTGTTATCACAATCAAGTGTGATATGATCTTTAATTCTCGGTACCACATTAATATCTTTGAAAAATTTACATAACCAAATAACTTCTATATCTACATAAGAAGCCAAAATTTACTCAAACTTCACTGTATAATCCCCGACCATAACAAAATTTGAGATCTTCTAGCTCAAAAAACCTCTATTTAGAGTGACGGTGTATCCCATATACTATTTCAGATCATCTTGATCTATTTTGAATCTTGAATATACAAACCCTCTGATGACTAGTTACTCATCTCCTCCATATACTAGGAAAATATCCTTAGTACTCCTCAAATACTTAAGGATAGTCTTGATTTCCATCTAATGGTGATCACCTAGGTAAGAATGATATCTTTCCACCACAATCAAGGAATAGGTGGAATCAATACTAGTACATATCATTATATACATAACTGACCCAATCACAGATGTGTATAGAATCCTTTCCATCCTCTTTCATTACTCATGTATCTGAGGATACATTTTCCTTGGAAGGTTATTCCATGAAACATTAGAAAAAAATCATGTCTTGGATTTTTCCATACTAAATTTATTTTGTATCTTGTCAATATATATACTTTAAATTAGGCTAAACATCCTCTTAGATGTATCATGATGGATCTTGATCCCAAGAATATATACAATTTTTTCTAATTATTTAATGGAAAATCATTTATTAAACTAGGAATCAATAGACTATAAGACTATTTTTTCATTTTCAACAAGTAATATGTCATCAACATAAACTATTAGGAAAATGGATACACTCTTACAAAACCATTTATAGATAAAATACTCACATTTATTCATTATGAAATCAAATTTCATTATGGATTCATCAAAATGAATGTTCTATGACATGGATGCCTCCTTAAATTCCAAAATGGATCTTTGCACCTTGCATACCTTGTTGGCATCCTTTTGAGTCACAAAACCTTTAAGTTGTGTCATATGGATAGCTTCCTGAAGGTTACTATTAAGGAAGGATGTTTTGAAATCAATTTTAAAAATCTAATATTCATTGTAATTTATAATGGAAAGTATAATTCTAATGGATCTAGGCATTGAAATTAGTGAAAAGGTCTGTCATAGTCGATGACTTAATGTTTTTGAACCCTTTTTCAACCAGTCATGCCTTATAAGTATTGACTTTTGCATCCATGTCTAGTTTATTTTTTCATACCCATTTAGAAAAAACTATTTTTATATCCACAAAAGGATCTATTAAAATATTGACTTGGTTTTGGTATATGGAATCCATTTTGTAATGAATATATTCTTTCCATTTGGAAACATATGTTACAATTAATGCTTCCATATTGGTTAGAGTATCATTATTATCAACTAATAATGATTCATCATAATTTGTGACTAGAAAACCATACCATTTTAGTTTTCTAAACTCTATTTTACTTCTATATATTTCTTATTTCTCCGAAAAATCTTCTCCCATGGGATTTTTGAAAATTTTCCCTTAAAAAATGTTTTGTACCATGATCCTAGACTTCATCAAAGTCTATCTTACTTTTATTATCCCTTTTACAGATGTTCTTATGCTTAAAAATATGGCATGTCTTGTAACTATTAACTTATTTTGTGAGAGGTCGTGTAGTAAATATCCACTAGTTTTCTTGGGGTATCCTATAAAGGCACACTTTATTCATTAGGGTGAATGTTTTTTACCTGAAGAGGCCTTAACAGATAGTTCACAATCCCACACATGGAAGTACGACAACATGAGTCTCATTTTATTCCATAACTGGTATGGTATACCATCAGCCAATTTAATTGACACTTGGTTTAGTATTCGTTCTATTTTATGTAACACATATCCCTAAAAGGATAATATAATTCTCAAATGACTCATAATTAATCTCAACATGTCTAACAAGGTGTGGTTCCTCCTTCCACTTACATCATTACACTGAGGTGTATAAGGAGCAGTGAGTTAAGATAGAATCCAAAACTTCCATTTATAATCAATGATGTATTTATTAAGATATTCTACATGATTATTTGAGAGTAATATCATAGTCTTAATAATGATAGGGTAATCCACTTAATTATTTTATTCCTTGAATATCTCAATGGAATCCATCTTATGCCTCATCAAGTAGAAATATCCAAATATACTAAAACCACTAGTAAAAGTTATGATGTATGGGTACCCACCCCCATATTCAATTATAAATAGTCCACAGACATTGGTATAAACTCATTCAAATGGTTCCTTTTCCCTTCCACCTTTTTCAATAAATTTTTATTTGATCATTTTTCTTTGCAAACACATTTGAAATACACTAAGTTTTTTAGTTCAAAAGAATATTAATATCCATCTTGGTGCAATTTAGTGAATCTTTTTTCATTTACAAGACCTATTTAGTGATCCCATGGTTGGGGGTGGTATAAGTCAATTGACTTTGTTTAGTTATCGATTACCATTACTTGGTTTGTGTAATCTAACACATAACATCCATTATTTAAATTTTCCTTACCATAACATATTCTATATTTATAAAAGAAGCAATATTTATTCCCAAAATTGAAAATAAATCCATATATATCAAGTCTGGACACATAATTAATATTATGGGAAATAGATATAATAAAAAAACAATATTTTAAAACCAAAAAACATTCCCATCCGCAACATCATGTGGTAATCCCCAATATCTTCGACAATAAGTCTGTTCCCATTGAATTTTTTTATATCTACGTCCCCATGGTCAATATTTTCAAATATACTTGGGTTTTAATTAGAATATATTTATGAGCACCCCAAGCTATATCTAATACCCAATTAATAGACATTGATAAATTTCACTTGACAACAAACACACTTGAAGCTTTCCCTTACTTCTTTGGATTGGTGTATTTTTCTTATAGTGTGCCTTATTACAACATGAAAAATAGATAACATCCTAATACCTTTATTTTTACCATAATATTTATCTTCTTATAAGGGTATTGTGATGATTATTTGGGATTATATTTCTTCACTTGAATTTTCCATTTATTCACTATAAGGATAGAAGGTTTTTTATACTTTATTTCCTTATCTACATAGAGAAGAATATTAAGTAGATATGGGAGAGATTTATCAATATTGATTATATAAAAATTTACAAAAATGATGGATATGTTATTATGGGGAGATATAGGAATGAGATCAATGAGAATTTCTTTAGGGAGTTTAAACCCTAGAAACTCTAGGCGCTCACTAAAAAAAAGTCAATTAGTGTTTTTTTTGAGTTAGAGACATTTTAAAATGTTTCCAACCCATTTACTAAAATTTATTATTTTTTTTCTAAATGAGGTGTCCTAAATTAGATATTTTTATAAACATATCCAATTCATGAAACCTCATTTATTGATGTTTTTTTGAAATGTTGATGAAAGAGTTATTATTACCAGCGTTTTTCCAAAAAGGTGAGTTGGCATTGTTTATAAACACCGCCAATTAGAGACACCACATATATTGATGTTTTTCAAATTTTTTGGTAAATGAGTTATTATTACTTTTTATTTTCAAAAAAATAATCTTACTGAGATCAATGAACATTTCTTCAAGGAGTTTAAACCCTAGAAACTCTATAATCTCACTAAAAAAATGTCATTTAAAAAATTTGAGTTAGAAAAGTTTGGAAATTTTGATAACTAATTTACCTGTGTTTCTGAAAAAATCAATAAATGAGGTGTTGCAAATTAGGGATGTTTATAAACATTGGAAATTAGAGAAATGTCATTTACCAATGTTTTTACAGGAATTTTATTAAATGAGTTATTATTTATGATGTTTTCCAAAAAAATTCAGTTGCGAATGTTTATGAATGTCACCAATTAACGACACGCCATTTAATTAAATTTTTTAAAAACATCAGTAAATTAGTTATTATTACTGATGTTTTTCAAAAAAAAATTACAAAATGAGTTTTATTTACTATTGTTTGTCAGAAAATATAGAATTATTTTTTTTTAAATTCCTTAATTTTATTCTAGAAGTTTAAACCATAGAACATCCAGAAACTCACTAAATTTTTTTTCATTTAGTGATGTTTTTTTGATTTAGCGATGTTATGAAATGATTCTAACTCATTTACCATTGTTTGAAAAACATTAAAAAATGAGGTGTTTAGAATTAGTGGTGTTTATAAATGTTTCCAATTATAGACACCTCATTTACATATGTTTTTCTAAAATTTCAATAAATGAGTTATTATTTTCAATGTTTTAAAAAAAGGTCTATTGGTGAGTTCTATTTACCGATGTTTTTTAGTAAATATAGTAATAATTTATTTTTTAAAAATCACAACATTAAAATATTTGTTTTTTTAATTTTTTTATTTGACCCTCAATAATGGCCCACCCCACCCTCCCCCATTACTCCCTCACTTGCCCTACCAACCCCAATACCTCCCCCTCCGCTCACATACCCCAAGCCTCACATGCTAATCTCCCTTGAATCCCCATAGTCCTAATTATCATCCTTTGGTATTTGAACCAAGGAACAGAAAATAACAAAAAAATGGACAAGACCAACTCACCTAAACCATATTTTTATTAAAAACCTATACTATGATATATATATATATATATTTAAAAAGTTAAAAAATTAATATTTTATATATATGTTTTTATATATGCTTATATATGTGTTTTTATATGTGTATATATATATATGTTTCTATATTTGTGTGTGCATTTATATATACATCTCTATGTGTGTTTATATGTTTATATATATATATGTGCATGTTTATATGTCTTTATATATATGAATATATATATAGGTGTGTGTGTGTGTTTATATATGTGTTTTTATGTGTGTATATATGTATATATGTATATATATTTTTGAACGTATATATATATGTGTGAGTGTGTGTGTGTGATTATATATGTTTATATATATATATATGCATGTGTGTGTGTGTGTGTAGAAATATATATGTGTATGTATACATATATATATGTTTATATTTATATGTGTGTGTTTATATATATATGTATATATATGTATATATATATGTCAGTTCTTATTTATATATGTGTGTGTTTATATATAAATATATCTATGTGTGTGTGTGTGTGTGTTTATAAGTGTTTATATATATATATGTGTGTGTATTTATATATGTTTATATATATGTATATATTTATCTGTGTGTGTAAATAAATATATATATATATATATATATATATATGTCACTAATTTAACCACATTTAAAAATGTGGATATTTTTAAATTTAGCGATGTTTTCTAAAAACATGGCTCTATTAGTGACATTTTCAGAAAATGTGGCTAAATTGTCAATGTTTTTTGAAAACGTGGATAAATTAGTGATGTTTTTCAAAAAACGTTGCTAAAAAACTTCGCTAAATTCTAGTTTTTTGTTGTGGTTCAATATAGCCAATGATTTTGACTATATGAGGCCTATATAGAACACCCTCTATAGGTTTACTATTAAATAGTGCCTTGGATATCTCAAACCATTAATTTATTTCTCTCTCTATGTAATAACCATGGAGATTTTTGAGTATGCTATAAAAATATGTATTTTCATAAGACTTCATTAGTTTACTCGACATAGACAAAATCATTAAACATTGAACATCTACCATGTTGTCCATGTGTTTTTCATAGAAAAAAACTCTTCAATGATAACCTCCTTAGAAAGAAGATCATGCAATGGGGATTCTAGCATATAAGATTTCTATTCAGGGCGCAACACAACCCGAAGGCTTCTGAACCATTCCTAGAAGTTACTATCTGTAAGTAGATGTTATTTCCCCAATATTTATCGTAGTGATAATGTGTTTGACGAACTTTCCATTTTTTACAATTATAAAATAGTATATTATTAGTTTTTTTCTCAATTACAAATTAAATGAGACATAATGAATTTTATTTTATTTAGTATCCAACTATTTTATCATGTCTCGATGGACCTCTCCATTAAACTTGGAATGATAGTTACTAAGTCATTATAGTGTAAAGGATCCATATTCCCCTTAACATAACCATAATGAGGGTTGGAAAAGATACTTGAAGGTATTTAGGTTGGTAGATTCTTTCAAAATTTAGGATTGTAACTCCTTGATCAGTTGAGTGGAATTCATAATCTTGAAATCCTGCCTTAGATTTACTCAACCCCTACCTCCAAGTTTCATAAAGTCTAGTAAGGCTACTTATCTTGATGCAAGATGGTTAAGTCAACCCATAATCTTCATAATAAGTTGATAATAAAAGTTTGTTTCCTAATGGGGGATGGTTAATCAGTTAGCTCAATGGATTTTATTTCCTATCAAGCAATGTAAGTCCATGCATGACTTAATATTTAGTTAAGGTATTTTTTTGTTATGCATAAAATTATCTTGTTTTATCTTTTATATGGCTTGTTAATATTAAGTGTATTTTACTTAACTGATTTACAATGTTTTGATAAAACATCTTTGTATAATCCATTTTTTTATATTTAATATTTGTACATTAGTTCAGCTATTTATATAATCACTGTATTTCATCTATAAAATAAATATTACATAAGGTTGAAATAAATAAATAAATAAATGACCCATTCATGTGGTTATCTAATTGTTGATTTATAGAGAGGAAAATAAATCAACCTATGACCTAGGGGACAACTCATTGTGGCAGTCTTGACATGTGCTGTAGCATTCCACCCATCCACCTATGTATCACACGATTTGGAATCCTCTTGGATCTATCTTGAACTACCTCCACATGTCTTAGGATTCTCTATTTATTACATGTTTTTATTACTAACATGATGGTGAGGAGAATTAAAGGATTTGTTAAAAGTAATTACATAATTAAACATGGTCACATAGTTCCAACATAATAAGGGGGGAGATAACCCATATACCATCACATTTTATTTAAAAAATAATAATTTCAAAACCATGAAATAAATTAAATTAAATGAAACCAAGGCATACACAGGTCTTGGTCAAGATCATTAATAGTTATACACTCAATGGTTACCAAAAATTACATTAACTAACATTAATTTCTGTTTTTATTTTTTATTAATATAAAAACAGTTTCATTAATTGATTAATTAATTAATTAATTCTATTTTTGATAAATGTATCTCTTAATTATCTTGTAGATACCCATCATCAATGAATTTATGGAAAATAAATTGAAGAACAAATAATTACAGATAATATAAAATAATTTAATTGAGAATTTAATAATTATTTGAAACCTCTATCAAATTTCCAAACACATCAGTTTATAATTTATATAATAAGGTTTTAATGTTTCAATTAGTAATTTAATTCTGCCTATTATTTAGAGATTACACGGTATATACTTATGAGCTACATGTCATATACCTCAATTACTATATACCTGAGATAAATTCATAGGGCTTCGACGTGTACCTTAGCTTGACTACATAGTGTGTACAATATAGCTACACACCACGTTCCCTCACAACCCACCAAAATACTTGGTGTGTTCTATGGACATGGAACCACACAACGTGTACTCAATAAACACAACCTATGTTTCACATTCCATGAGTCTAATTGACTCTCTAAATGGGTTTAAATTTACTTCAGATGTATAAAATAATTAAATACATTCCATGTATACTAGATAAACATTGTGTATGTCAATATTTATCTAGGATGTTAGTTTCACACGGTTTTGACTATGTATTTGACCACACTTCTAGCACAAATTTCAGCACTAAACCATGTATATTTCATGACATGTATTTCAGATATGTTCCATGTAATATAAAAATCCATGTGCCAGATTGGACAAGTCTACACATGGTGTGAAATAAATACATCGTGTGTAATTACTTCTTAGCATGTCATGTATCCTGTGACATGGACATGTGCAGTTCACTTTGGTACACGATGTGTACTCTGTCAATATGCTATGGAATCCCATGCTATTGAGAAAAAATATTTTGTACTTATCGATGGAATCTTTGATCATTATTCACATGTTCTTGATTATTTAATGAAATGAAAACATTAATGATGATAATTAAAATGTGAAAATCATGTTAATTAAAATTATATTAAATAAAGAATAATTATTGAAATTAAAATCTTACCATTATTGCACATATAGATCATGAATAAAATAAATAATTATAAATTTAAAATGTAACCCCCATTGATACCACTTGAAGGTTCTTGGAACAATAGAATCACCTTGATGGGAGGACTAACAAAAAAGATTTTTTCAATTCGATGGATCATTCGCAAAAAATACATGATGTAAACACCATGAACAATGATTATTTTCCACTAAACGTTGACATAAAGAAAACCCAGAACCCAGATAGGATCTTTTTCACATTAAATTTATAATTAATTTAACAATTTTTGAAGAAATAAGTACCTCATATTTGTATCTTTATTTAATGTTGATGTTGATATCTTGAAAAATACTTTTTGAATTAACTTCATTGCTTATAGAGGACCAAGTGTAGAATCCCTCTAGTAGTGAACCACATGGGCTCCTTTGATCCCCTAAAAACACCAATGGAATTCTAGGTTCTAACATGGTGAATCGATCATCTTGATCACTCAATATCCTTTGGATTTGAAAGATTTATCTAAATAGGTTCTCATTCTTAAGAGGAGGGGTGAATAAGGAATTCAAGAGAGAAGTCTGTCGTGTGAAACAATTCTCAATTCTTTTTTTCCCTATACAATAAAAATAACCATCACTTTATAGATCTAGGGTTTAAATTAAAATATTATTTAATTTCATACGAACCCTTAAATAATATAATAATTATTTACAATCCCCATGCCATATAATAATAATAACAAGAATAATAATAATATTTTATGGAATATGGTAACTGGTGTAATAATAAATATTATTTTATTAGGTAGAAAATTAATTATTCTTTTTTAACATGATATTGGTCTATTTGAACTCCTAAACATTTATTGAATAAAAAATTTATACACAAACTAGTGAATAAATATTTATTAAATATCAAATAAATAAAATAATTATATTTTATTCATATTCTAGAAAATAAATATATTTTAAGTTATGCGATCAATAAACCTTGAAAAAATTATTCCCCATCCTTAAGAATAATATTTTTTCCATTAATTAAATTGAAATATAATTTAATCGAGATCGATGGAAACAATTAGTGTGTGAACCTCTTGGATCCTTTATCATTGGCATAAGGAGGGATTTCTTAAAGTCCAAGATTACTATCTAGAAAATGCTCCATGATCCCAAGAGAAATAACTTAATGTCATGACATCAAAAACCACATATGAATACTCACTATATAATATAATCCATTTTTCACAATATCTTTTGATGCAGGTTGAAAATTTATGTCATCAACCTTTGTTCTAAATACATATTCCTCTGACTATCTGAAACAAACACATCATTACACCATGGACATAATATTTAATGAAACTATTATATTCTAATCAAAGGGATGATATATTAACTTCCATAAATATTTAATGTAAAAATCTATACTCAACTTATTTATTAATACTATGTCCTTCATGATCCACCAAACATACTCTACTTCTTACAAATAGATGGTGTCACAGTTTTGGAAAATAAATCTGAGAGGAAAAGTTGTGAAATACATTAATGACAATATGCAAGTCTAAGGACCATTACACACCCTCTAATATAGGAATATCTGATGAAACCAAAAACATATATAATTCCTACTGGCAGGTTTGGTCTCATAATCTTCTATCTTAGAGATTAAAAATTGAAAACTTCATGATAAGAAGCCTCATTCACTTATGAGTAATCACACCTGAAATTATACACATTATGTTTCCTATCATAGTATGTTATATATCTATATAACTATATTGAAGAATATCATTATGAAAGTTCAAGGTTATCATTTTAGCTATAAACTTTAATGACCTTATAAATGTGAAAAATACCCTAGAACATTCTACATTGAAGTTATATAGAAAAATGAACAATATGTATTAAGATGTTTCATTAATATTAAATTTTTTGAATACACATGTAAGTAATGTACAAAAATTTGGTTCTATAACACAAACTATAATAAAATATAAAGAAATAAATCACAAACTGTAAGTTTAGATCAAAATAATGTCATAAAATAGTGGCACTATCATAGGCATGCATTTTATTTCATATGTCAAGGTTAAATACTAAGAGGATAAAATCCCAGTGGATCAAGAATTAACACATATTTCACATATCATAATGAATGAGGAATCATCAACTATTTACTATAGTGGATTATACAGCACCACCTATTTCCCATAGTAGATCAAGAATCCCTACCTATTTCTCAAAGTGTATCGAGCACATAAACTCCCAAGATTATGGAGATATCAAACTTTACCTAATGAGTTAGGGGAAATATAATTCTAGGACCACCCAACACATAATGAAAACAATAAATATGTGGGGAACAAGATAATAAAACAATAATCATATAATCACAACATAACTAATGGGAATAAATTGGGTTATATAAACAATTCATCATTTCATCAAAGCATAATCTGTGGAAAATAAATGGGTTTCATAAAATCCTCATCATCAAAATCATAACACATAAAGAATAAAATTAAGGATGGTATCATTGGATCATATCCCCTATAAAGAATAAGTGACATCAAAGTATTATATTTTAAAATAAAATTCCTATAAAATATTACTTAGAATATTCCTTGAGGAAAGTATCCTTTTGTTTTAAAATAATATATTTATAATAAAAAATTTATAAAATATAACGGAATTAATTTTCTTAAAAAATTACCATTAAAACATGTAGAGGAATATTTAAAACATTGATCTATAGTGAAAATAAAAAATTATATTCATTTCATATATGTTAAAACATAGATTCCATTCAAGTTTTCGATGAGAAGTAAAAAGTACCTTATTCAGAAAATGATAAGAGGATTCATTTTTAAAAAAATTATAAAAACTTTAAAAATTGGTAAAAATGACTTTAAAATTTCATAGGTAATATTAAAACATTCTTGAAACAATTTTAAATAAAACTTGTTAATGGAATAAAAAGTATCCCGACCAAATATTAAAAAATAGGAAGTTTTACTTAATTTTTTTTCGGTCGCTTGAGTTCTTAATGTGATGAAAATGAAATGAAAAATTATATTCTCTATAAATAACCATAGGAGAATAAAAATAAAATGTGATTTTTTATTTAAGTATCATATGATTTCCTTAATAAAAATTCAAGCAGAAACAATCCCAAATAATATGGGATTGAGACGTAAATCCATTACCTCAAGTTTTGTCTTCCTTATTACACATTAGAAGCTACAATATAATAAATATATATTTATTATAATTATATTCAAAATCCATACTCTTATATACCATATCATATATGATTTAATTATAACATCTTATCAATTATTTATTAATAATTTATTATTAAAATCACTACTTCAGGTGACAACTACTTTATTTTTCATGCATGCTTCAGTTCGATGGTACTTATACTCTGATCATGGTTACACCACCTACAAAATATTAATAATGATATTAATATAATATATTTTAATTATATATATATATATATCCATAAGAGGTAGAGTTATAAAAAGAAATATGGAGATGGTAGTCCGTATACATGCATGAACATTGTCTTCACTTTTCAACAGATGAAACGAAATAAAGATAAATTATAATAATTAAACATTAAAAAATAATTATTACATCATATATTTCATATATATTCAATAAATTTACCCTTTATTTCCTTCTATTTAAAGTGAATGTGAAAAAAATCACATCGCTTCATGGAGGTTGTAGTCCACATGTATACACAAGCAACATTATCATTTTAAAATGGATGGAATGAAGGTGGATAATCGTAGTTACATAATCATAAATAAAATTCATCATATTTAAGATACTGAATTATTTATTTTATAAATGATACCATATATTATAGGATTTATAAGAAGAAATAAAATTGAAAATGCTCGGTTAAGAGTTATACCTATTCATTGAGAAACCACTTTTGGATTACACATTAAGCATTCAATGGATGATATTTTATATCATAAACCATCCTCGATACCCTAGTAATATGACACCTAATCCAAAATTGACATATGATAAAGGGAGTTCATGATTCCCCTAATTTGGCGACTAGAACCTGACATCATTTAAGAATAAAGAGGGAACCATTTTTCAATGTAACAACTGAAGGTAAACAAGATTCTAGTCGGTATATCAACACTACTCAAGGAGAAAGTACCAATAGTCAAATAGGTAAAATAGTAACCAAGAAGATAGATAAATAATTCAATAAAACATTAACTCAAACTATTATCAAGAACCATAAAAAGTCTCAAAACCATACGTGACAAGTGGACCTCATCTCTACCTTCACCATCATCACTCCATAGTCCCAAGGATCAATAATATCCACCACCTCTAAGTGGTGATTTTTCTTTGCTCAGACTTGGAATAGGAAAATATAAAACAACAGAGGTTAAAGGTATAGTGTGGCCTATAAATCCAAGTAGGGTCTCACCAAGTGTTCAATAATATATTTCTTAACAACAAACCAATTGTGATTTAAATTTAAAATAAGTCATGGAATGAAATATCATTTTCATATTAAAAATAAAATATGCCTTGTTTTCAATAGATGAAATTTTTTTTAAACAAGTATTAAATAAAAAATTTAGATAAAATAATTTACATAAATCATTTGGAATGATTAAAATAGTTCTATAATCAATGGAATATATAGTCAAATCATACACAACAAGCACCACAGTCATCTACCATGAAGTACGTTAGTTTTTGGCTAAAGGATCCCCATACATATCAATTTAATTATCACATATAATCCTATTGGAAAAATTCCCTAAGGTTTAGATTGAATAGGTCCCATCAACATCCCATTTGGTATAATCATGCTGAACTAGGTTTTTTTAGAGTTATGATCGTCAATCTATTTCTTAGGGATCATGATCATAACATGATTGTCCCAAATAACCCAATAAATACTCTGACATTCATGTGATCAATCAATCAATAAATAATGATAAAATCATCTCATTTAAAATGAATCATCATTTACAATTAATTTTCCCAATTTTAAGTTTCAATATTGAAAATCAATTTCCAAACCAAAACATAGGTTTTTCATCATTTCATGAATTTTCAACACAAAACCAATCATGGGTTTTCACAATTTCAATTTAAACAATTTTTTCAAAATGAAATCATAAATAATTTCAACAATTCCATCATCAAATAATTTTCTCAAAAATTCATCCATCATTCTCTAAATTCATCCCATAATTCCAATTCTATTGAAATTGGGGGTTTTTCTCAAAATCCATTCCCTTTAAAATTTCATAATCAAATCATTCCCAATAGAGGATTTATAAATCAGTTAAAATCTATTTAAAACAAATCATGAAAATAATGATTTCGAATACATGTAAAATCTCAAATAAAACAACTTACATTTTAATCATGGAATCAAACAATTAACACCTACAACAGGAACACCAAAGATGATAGATGGAGAAGAATATCTAAAAATTAAATATAGAATAATGATATTTCATGATAAAGATTATATTTAAAGAAATATATTTTAGATCCATCCTGAACATGCTGATATAAAACTCTTTAAGGAGGTGGTAAAAATGATTAGAATAAATAACTCAATATGAGATCCACTTACAAGAGAGGGACCAGATCTTCCAATGACACTTTGATTTTCAAAAGGAGACAGTAAGAGGAGAAAAAATGACTTCTTGAGTCCCTCAAAGGACCAAAGGGTATATTTGTTATTTAATGGGGTGATTATCATCTCAAACCAAGTTTTTAGATTTTTAAAATTAAATTTGTAAGAATTAAAACCACACAAATGGTTTTTTTGGAGGGCCACACGGTTGGAAAAACGATCCACCTTAACCATGAACCTATATTGGTCTTCTATTTATAGTGAATAGTTTGGATACATGGTTTAAATAACCATGATCTGACAGTATGTTCCCCACTATCCAATGGGTGTATGGTTTGGAGGGGTGGATGCCATTTTTGGAAGAACCAGTCACCCCCTTCTCAGGGATCTCAATAGGGAACAAAGTTTTCTGGGCCAAACCGTATTGTTTTCCCTAATAAAATGCCAACTATACATAGCCTAAAAGTGTTCCAAAATTCTCCAAACAGCACATGATACACCCCAAAATAATATCCAACTAAAAAGAGATCAAAACAGGGGTCAAGGAATACTTGAAAGAAGGTAAAGGTATGTTACAACCTCCCCACTATAAAAACATTTTGTCCCCAAAAAGACACTTAAGAAATATCCATATCAAGGAGATGGGGACACTACTCTCTCATTAGTGATTCATGCTCCTAAGTCTCATGAGAATCCAAACCCTAATTTGATAGCACATAGACTAGAGGCATCATGCTCCCACAAAGTACATTTTTCATAGAATTGACTATCCTAATAGGGGTCTTAGTCAAAGATAAATTAGGCTCAACATTTAGATACTAACCCAGATCTAGACATGAGATGAGTTAGAAAGATACTTTCTAAGATGTGATACATGGAACGCATTATGTATCAATGTAAACTATGGGGGGAGTTTTAATATTTAATACACTTTCCCCACTTACTCAAAAACCTCAAAAGGCCCCACAATCTGTGGTGTAATATTTCCATGTTTTCCATGATGTAATTGAACCAACCTAGCTGAAATACTGAAGAACACACAATCACTAATAGAAAACTCCAATGATCATCAATGCTGATTATCATAAGATTTATATAGGACCTATTCCATCAATATTTTATTAAGAGTCAAAGAAATCTTAATCATCATCTATTAGACCAAACTTGGTCTAAAAAAGGAAGCTTCACCAATATCCGACCAACACAACCGAGATTTACACATGCAACCATACAAGGCATCAAATGGATCGATATAAATGGAATACTGGTAACGTTTGTTATAGGAAAACTAAACCAGTCCCAAGTGGTTATCTCATGATCCACCAAAATTTATTATGCAAGAACAAAGCATGACTTCAAAAATCTTTATAGCCCATTCTATTGGTACATTTTTCTACAGACGATATTCCATGTTCAAACTCACATGAGATCCCATTGCCTCATGGAGGCCTCTCCAAAATCAAGAAGTGAAATGAGTATCCCTATCAGAGACTCACATATGTAACACCATGAAACCTAAAAACCTCTAGTACATATAGGCTTCTAAATTCATCAACATTGGTAACTTGATCAATCAAAACCCATATCACATTCTTTTTTCGAAGGGGTTTGAGGAAAACCCATCATGAAGTGAATAAAAATATTATCCTACTTCCAATTCAGCACTGTAAGGGGTTGTAGAAAACCCAAAGGTTTATAGAGCTTAGCCTTGATCAGTTGGAAAGTATAACAATGTGAAACAATGTTAACAATTCCCCATCTTATACCTAGCCACACGAATCATCACTAAATAACATAGTACATATTCATGGTACCTGGGTGAACTACCCAGTTATAACTATGATAGTCTTCCATAAAATCCTTCCTCATAGATAAAGAAACAACGTACTAGTTAAAGAAGCATAGAACACTCTCTGTAGAGAAATACCACTCAAAATTGGTCTCTCATCCAGGAAGAGAGTATCTAATTCCATAAACCTTTTCATCACACTACTGATCCCTATGAATCATATTGAGAAGATAGTAGTTAAACTAAACATTAGTAAAAAGCAACTAATACCCATTCTCATAACCTCCCAAGTGAAATTGGGAAAATATATGTATCAAATTCCATTCTTTTGATGATTTTTTCATGGTCTGGGTTGGAAGTTTCTTGATCAAAGAATTGACAATGACATTCCCCTTTCCCAGGGTATAATAAGTTGTGAAATCAAACTACTATAGGTAATCCACAAAATGCCACTGATTAATATTCAAATCATTCTTAGAGAAGATATAACTCGGGTGGTTGTGATCATAATAAATTGAAAAACTTTCTCTAAAAAGGAAATTACACTACACTTTAAAGGCATGTATAATTATTGCATGTTTGAGATTAGGATTTGGATAGTTCTTCACATGTGGACTACGTTTTCTATAACCATAGGAAATGAAATGATCATCCTACATAAAAAAATAACCCAAACTAAAACCTGATGCATAACAGGAGACCACATAGCCCTATCTAGCCTCTCTAAGAGGCATCACTAGTGAAGAAGTAAAAATATGTTTTAGCTCAATGAAATTACTATTAAACTCATCATCCTAAATGAAGTTAAATCATTTTTTAGTGATGGAGGTCATTATAGAATACAACATTGATAAATAATTTAATAAATGGTGATAATACTCCATTAAACCTAAGAAAATACAAATATAAAAAACATATCATCATTGTTCCCATGCCATAATAGATTCCACCCTCTCAGGATCAAATGAAATACCATGTTCGAAGACCACGTGTTCTAATAAATTAAATTCCAAAATATAGAAACACCATTTATAGACCTCACCATAGAGTCAGTGATCTCTCAAAATTTCCATCACTATCTTAAGATGACATGCATGATCCTCCTTGGTTTTATAGTAAATAGGGATGTCATCAGAAAAGACTACAATGAATATGTCAAGGTACTAATGGAGTATCCTGTTAATCAATTCCATGAAAAAATAAGGATAATTTTTTATACCAAAAAGAATATCAAGATAATCATAATGGCCATGCCTACTCCTAAAGGTGGTATTCGATATGTCAGATTCTTTAATTTGAAATTGGTTGTAGCTATACTAAAGATAAATATATTAGAATAACTTCACCTATTTCAACTAGTCAAAAAGATAATCTATCTTAGGAAATGGATAATTTATCTTTAGAAAAACTTCATTGAGATTCTAGTAATAAACACAAAGGTGAATCACACCATTAACTTTCCTTGTAAAGAGAACAGGTGCCCCCCAAGGTTACACAATCAGTTTTGTAAATCATTTCTCAAGAAAGTCATCCAACTGAGTCTTAAACTCTTTAGAATATGATGGTTCCTTATAGTAATAAGTAACAGAAATAGGCCGAGTAATAGACATTAACTCAATAGAGAAGTCCTCCTCTCTTACTATTAGTAGTCTAGATATATCAGAATGAAACACTTTGGGAAACTTGATGAAAAATGTAGGGAGATAATTAATTAAATATTCTTACTACAAGTCAAAATAAAACACTAATATCACCTTTACAAACTTCAGAAATGATGTTCTAGATATACTCAATCTTGGGTCCCATTATCCCTGAAAGACATGGAACACCCCATCGGGCACAGTGAGGGAGACCCACCGAAGAAAACAGATAATTAGGGCCTGATGAGAAATCATCCAATCCATCTTGGGAATGACATAATGATATTTCATATCAAGGACTATAAAATTACATGTAATATTAATCTTTAATAAATAAAAAACACAAGTGGGACATTGAAGACCCTCCTCTCTCTTTATTTCGATGGTGGTAGTAATATCCATCACACAAGTAAAATATCTATTGTAAGGGTTATAAAATCAAAAAAATGGGTCAATATGAACAAGTGATATGCAATAGTATCAAATAAAGTAGTCACTAAAGTTGAATCTATAGTGATGGTACCTCTCATAGTCACTGGACCCATATTAACTTCTTCTCAAGACACTTGCAGTGTGTGAAGAAGCTTCATTCCAGATGCCTTTGGATAGAACCAATTTTTTCTTGAGGCATCTGATTGAATGATAGTACTTTTAGGTGATGATGTTCCCATTGCACTATGTGGGGAATAAAAGATATAATATAATTTATGCAAGTAACCTAATAATCTTCAGTAACTACCAATATTTGGTGCCTCAGTGTATACCCGTTTCAAATTACTAACCATACTATACTGGAAACAAGTATAAGGGCCCCTACTAGGCACTATAACAGGTTTGGAAGAACCCTGTTATCAGGATCTACCATGTGTCTCATCATTCTTCCTCTATCCTTTAAAGTAACTCATGAAACATCCACTGGGAGAAAAAAACACCCCTCAACCCTGGTTTACCATATAGTTCAAGCTTAACCATCAATGAGTTGTCAATTACATCAACATCAGAATTCAGAATTAGCATGAAAACTTGAGATCAAACATAATCTTGAAGTCCCATATTAAATATTAATTCCTTAAACTTCTCATTAGTCACTATCTTAGGAGAAAACCGTACTATCTCAATGATGTGATTTTCACACTAAGTCACAATCTAGTGGCTTTTCTAAAGATTAATAAAATCGATGGACTTTCCTAAAACTATGTAATCTAGATCGAACTGACTGGTAAATAGTACAATAATGTATTTTCATTCAAATACTTCATGCTTCTTATCATTCTCCATTAAATCACACAATATTCTGCTAAACCCATCATGATTGAAGGTAGAACCATTATCTTTAATTGAATTAGGAATTTACAAGAACTCAAAAGTCCACTCAATTCATTTCATCCAATCCTATTCCTCTTGAGAATAATTATATACATGGAAAGCTGGTGGACTATAGAGAAGAAACTCTTGAGTATGATCTCTAGAGTATTCTCTTAGTGGTTCCATGACTGGAGCTTCAATGGGAATGGGTGTGGTTACCTATCGTAAATCTTGGATAACACACAACACTATATTAATGATATTTTGTTAAAATGAAGGATTTTATTTGTGTGGTTCATCAAAATATCCCTCATTAGGTCAGTTCAAATGACTTCACATAGGCATGAAACTACACACCATCAACAGACAACAAGAAAAATGTTAACAATGACACTCATGTCAACAACTAAAATTAGCATCAAAAGTTTGGGATTTTCATAAAAATATAATAAAATAAGGAAAATAATAAAATCAAATCAATATAATCGTCAAAGAAACTTCTCCCCACCCCCCATGGTGACTCAAGACTCGTTATGGAAAGTGTTTTCCATGTACTGGCTCATAAATACATTTGATGTCCCATGAATCAAACCTCCTATATATAAGGACAACCTAAACCCCAAAATTAATTCTAGAAAAGATGGTTAACCTACACCTCTAGTACCAATTCATCATGAACCATCCCAAATTACATCTTAATCTGATACCCAAGACAACACTACCATATCCTGAAGGGTGTTCTTGATCCCCACTGGTTGGTGAAAAGCACTTGAAATATTAAAATAATAAAGAGGGAATGGTTTTTTCATGTAAAAGTGGAAGATAAAAATGATACAAGTTATTATATCAGCAATCCTGAATGATAAAGTATCATAAGTCAAATAAGAAAAATATCACCCCAAGTAGATAGATAAAAAACTCAATCAAACATCAACCCAAACTTCTATCATCAACCATATCAAGTCTAAAACCCTTGTATAATAAGTGGAACTCAGATCTACTGGCCACCATCATTACTTCACATTTCTAGGGATTAAGAACATCGATGACCTCTAAGTGGAACTTCTCCATTACTCAGACTTGTAATAATAAAATATACAAATTCCTAAGGGTAAAGGTTGGGTGTTAGCTATAAATACCAGTAGGTTCCCACCAAGTTTTCCATAATATATTCTATAACAATTAACTAATAATTCTATCAATTTAAATAAAATATGGAATGTCCTGAAATATCATTCCTATATTTAAAACGAAACCTAAATTCTTCTCAATAGATGAAAAATAGTTTAGACATGGATTAAATAAACATTTTATGTAAAACAATTTTTATAAATAATTTTTCAGAAGTAAAAAAATTCTTTTATTAATGGAATATATAATCAAATCATACACAACAAGCACCATGGTTATATTACCTAAAGTACATTAGTTTTTTTCTATAGTATCCTCATAATTCTCAAAACTGTGATCATTTATAATCATGTGGAAACTTTTTCCTTAGTCTCATGCTAAATAAGACTGATTAACATCTTATTAAGGACAGTCATTCCAAACTAGGTTTTTTTAGAGTTTCCATCGTTAATTCATTGTTATGGGATCATGATCCTAGAGTGCTTGTACAAAACAACCCACTCACTACCCAGGATCACATGTGCTCAATCAATCAATAAATAACGGGAAAATAATCTCATTTCAAATCAATCATCATTTATAATTAAATTACTCAAATTTGGTTTCAATATTCCAATTAAACATCAAATGAAAATCATAAGTTTATCAACATTTCATTCCTTTTTAATCCAAAAAACAAACAAGGGTTTTCATCATTTCAATTTAATCCATTTTCTCAAAATAAATCTAAAATTATTTCATCAATTCCATAATCTAATAATTTTCTCAAAAATCCATCCATCATTCTCAAAATTCATTGCACAATTACTATTCCATTGAAATTGGGTTTTTTCAAAATCAATTGCATTTCAATTTTAATAATAAAATGATTGGAAATTTAGGTTTTACAAATTAATTTAAATATATATCAAACAAATTAAGAAAATAAAGGTTTCAATTACAAGGAAAATATCAAATGGAACAACCTACCTTTAAATCATGAAATCATATGATCAACACCCACAATGCGAACGCCAATGACAATCAAAGGTGAATAAGATATATAAATTGGATCTATAATCAATATATATCAATAAAAGGATTATATCTAATGAAATAGAGTTTATATACATAAATAAAAATATTATATAACACTCTATAAAGAAAATATAAGGATGATCAGAAGAAAGCACACAACCTGAGATCCACTTACTTGAGAGGGAATAGATCTACTATCGACAATTTCATTTTCCAAAGGAGTTGGTTAGAGAATCAAAAATCACTTCTTTAGAGCCTCTATTGTCCTAGGGTTAAAGTTGGGTTTTAATGGGGGTAATTAGAATCTTAAATTGGGGGGTTCTACAGTTTTAAAATTAAATTTTGTGGAATTAAAAACCATGTGCATAGTTTCACAAGGAGGGCCACATGGTTAGACCAACCATGTGCCCTAAATATTCACCCATACTAGTGTTATGTTTTGTGTTATGGTTTTGAATCATGGTTAAAATAACTATGTTCCAAGTATTCGTTCCCCACTATTAATGTGTTTCACAGTTTGGAGGGGTGGAAACATGGTTTGGACAAACTGTGCACCCCTTCTAGTGGCTCTCAACTGGGTATATAGTTTTCTAGGCCAAATTAAATGATTTTACCTAAACCTCCATCAGTTGTGAACAATCCAAAGGGATTCCAAAATTCTATAAACATCACCTAAAAGATAAAAAAAAGTCCCAACCAAAAGGGTAGCAAAACAAGGGCCAAAGAATACCTAAAAGATGGTAATTGGTTGTTTCAACCTCCCCACTATAAAAAATTCTCATCCCCAGAAATCATGTCAAGAAATATATATATTAAAGAGATGAGGAGACTGATCTCCCATAATCACCTCATTCTCCCATGCCTCATGAGAATAAAAACCATGTTTCTATATCACACGGACTAAAGGCATCATACTCCCCCAAATTTACTTTGCCTCAGAATCAACTATCCTCAATGGGTTCTCAGTCACGGATAAATTAGGCTCAACATCAAAATCCTATCAGCTCAATACATGTGATGGGTTAGAAAGATACTTCCAAATATTTGATAAATGGAACACATTATTTATCAATGTCAACTATAGTATAAGTGATAATCAATAATACACATTACCCACCTATTTAACAACTTAAAAATACCTCACAAATTGTCGTGAAATCTTTCCCTATTTTTAAAGAAGTTAGTGATCCAACAGATGTGAAACTCATAAAAACTGTAACACCCCAGGTAAATAAAGAGTATGAAATTTTTATATTTATCCATATTTTTGAATAAAATATTAGTATTACTTTAAAGGGTATGCTATGCTCGATGGCGTACCCAACACGCAACAACAAGTTTCTTGGGAATCTTACGTTGCACTCTAATAATAAAATAATATTATTTTAAATAGTAGTTAATGCCTAGACGTTGTAATGGCAGGAATGAGCATAAATAACTACAAAATGATTATATATGTTTTTAAAATATTTTTACTTTTTACAATAAATGTTAGAGAATTTAAAAATGCAAATGAATCCAATTTTAAGCATAAACATTCTAATATTCTTTAAAAGGTCGATTAACCGCCTTTTGATGGCGAACCTCTTTTAAATCCACTTTTTGAAAATTTTATGTGTTATATTTGACAAAATAAAATTATTCTTTAGAATCGAGACATCAAAATTTACTTTGTGTAAATTTTTGGTATTTTTCCAAAAAAGTTCAATTTTTAATGAATATTGAAAAATGTTGTATTTTAATTCAAAACCTCTTATAATATAATTTATTTTTATGATTAGATTATCTTTTGAATTGGTTTTAAAGTTAAATTAGAATATATTTTTACCATTTAATCCAATAGTGTTCGTTGGAATTAATTTCACTTTGAAATCGGACTTAAACTAGTGTCAATCTTTTGATACATTTTGTTTCATAAAAACACGCTATTTGTTTTGACATTGGGAATTAATTATTAAATTAATTAATGAAACTTATATGTTTTTAATTATTTAAAATAGACATCATTTTTGAATTCGTAATATCAAATATAGCTTAGGGTGAACTTTTGGTAATTTTCTGAAAAACTTCAATTTTTGATGAATAGTGAAACCACTAAGTGGTACTTATAAAAACTGATTTTCCGTTTAAATGAAAATTGTCCATCTTTGTGTTTTGAATTTCAAAAATCCGACATACATGGTTGTCATTAAAAAGAAAAATGTGGTTCAATGGGATTAAAATAATTTTTTTGGTGAATAGTAACTTATTAAGTTTTTAATAGCGATTAGAGGTAATTAGTGTGGTTTAAGGTAAAAATAATGTTTTAATATCATGAGATGAGCTTGAAACATGTTCTAACATCATTGGATGTGTCATGGAAGACCAAGACAATCCATGGGTCACCTTGGGGACCCCATAGATCCACTTTGGTTGGAAAATTACATAAATACCTTTTTATTTAATGTTAAAGTAAAAATGACACAAACATGAGATGTTTTACTAAAACAATTTTTACATGGGGTTATACAAGTCATCAATTTGACTATAAATAATCAATGGAAAGATTAAAATATTTCCTACAGAATAGTTTTTTATAACTTTTAGACATTAAATAAGTTAAATTATTTATGACATCATGATGATGCAGCGATGACCTCATTATTTAACGATTTAAATAAATTGAAAGATAATGTAAAATATAAGACCTAAACATGTCCAAAACCTATTTGATGGGTGGGTTTCGAACCCTTATCACCTTATCCTAGAAACACATCAATATGAGACCTTTAAAATCCGAAACGCATTTGAAAATAAAGTAACATTTTGTAACTTTACAAGAGTGCCCCTCCTCTCCTCTTATTAAAGGCCCCCACCTCTACCACCTTACCCACACCTCTCAAGCCTTTGTCTCGGTCAAACCCTTCTCATTTTACCTCTACACATCCCTATATAACTTTTTGAGGCCTCAATTTGGGCAGAAGTCTTCCCAAGAAAGCCTTTAGCTCAAACCAAAGGGAGTTACCCGATTTTAAGGTAATGTCTTCACTGGTGTCCTTTTGTTTTATTTTGCTTCTCCAACCCCCTAAACTCTTTTTATCCATTTATTTTGTAACAAATCCAGTATCTTAAATATTCTAGGATTTTTTTACAAGAAGTATTAGAGCTACACTTACACACACCTTCATCTAATGGTTAAAGAACATACTGTTTCTGTGGTTGTCGATTTTCTGCCTCACGAAACGATGATTGTTCAATATTCTTTTAACACCTTTAAAGGTGTCCATTATGATGTCACTGTATTTTATATATGATATATATGGTATATATGTTTACTATATTCTTCTGTATTTTATATTTAAACAATACCTTTATTCTTTTCATGTTGTGTAAATACGATAATTTCATATGAGGAAGTGTGGACTACCGCACCCTCAAGTGATGTGGCTCGTACATGCAATACATGGAACGTATAAAGAATAAAATTAATGAACATATATGACCTATATAAAATATATATTATGCTGGAATTATAATATATATATATATATCATTTATTTTTAATTCCGTTAATATGACAAAGAAAAAAATGAAAGTAGCATTCATGCGTACGTACGGCCTAACGTCTCCATGAACGGTGCTTTTCGTTTTTTATCTCCAAATGATATGGAATAGTATAAAATGAATATGTACTGGATATATATGATATTTTAATCATTAATACTATTCTGGAAATTATTTACTTATAACTACATGGACAATCATTTTTCAAACAAGTTCATTTTTGACTCATTTACCAAACATCGGCAAAAACGTCAGATATGAACTAACATTATTAAACAATTATTATAACATTATAATATGTGATATGAAATGAATAATAATATTTAAAGTAGTTCCTTAGGCAATTATAAATTGACCAATGTTTATTATTCAAGAATATACAGAAACGAACAAGACAAGTTGGACTTGAGGTAAGGGATCAGACTCCTCTCTTTCTTTTAAAGTACACTCTTTTATGTCATTCCTTTTAAAGCTCATATTTCTTGTTATTGGGATATTATTTTATATTAATATTACTGTAATTTTTATGTTCATATGATGATAGAACCTATTCCCTCTCATCAATCCATTTTAGAAGTTTTAAGTGGCGCCGTTAGGCTGCCGAGTTTTCGTAAGGGATTTTTCATCTCACTTTTATTCCCGTGAGATTTATGCTACATTTGCCACAATTTCCTTTGAGTGGTGTATGTACTGCCCATTATTATAAACTTTGTGTAGTATAATTTCATTTATGGGTGTTCACATCTTCATTGTATGACCCTTCTTCCATGAGGTGTACGTTTTCGAAAGTTACCCAACTCGGTAAGGGGACCTTTCACCCTCCACTTTTTAAAAGACTTCTTTTTTATGTATTTTAATTAACATACTATTATGTTGGGATATGTTCTTTTATATAATTATTGATTTAAATTTTATGTCCAAGTGATGATATTCCCTTTTTATCTCTCATCAACTCATTTTCTGAATTTTGAAGTGATGCCGTTAGGCTGTCGAATTTTACCATGGGAACTTTTTAACCCAATTTCGATTTCTTTGGGTTCAACATGTAGTTATTGAATATGTCATCCTTTGAATATGTGTGAATGACCTTTTATTGTTTTAAAATTAATATACACTTGTATTGGGTGTTTTTATATTTGTCACACATAATTTTGAGATTGATTTATCCTTAATTTAAGGATACCTTCTCTATAAGGGATTTCATCACATTTGACATTTCAATTGAGACTTCATTGTTGTTATGCACCAATTCACTCTTATATGGTGTATATACTTTCCTTTGGAATATTATATCATGAATCCATTTATTATCATGATATTATAAAGTTCTAACTAAATGTTATTCCTCAATTATTGTATTCAAGTGTCGCTAATTTTGGTAAAACCCCTTTAACCAAAATATCACTTTAAATGTTTTAAAAATTTGTTCTTATTAATATCCATGTTTTAAAAATAGTTCTAAGGATTTATTTATATGGATATTAATGGTTTAAAATTTTAAAAGCTTCAAGGTGGTATGGGACACTTTGATTCAAAAATCTCTTTATTAAATGTTTTAAATTGTTTTGGAAATGGTTTCTTTTTGAATTGATTCATTATTTCAATATACTAAAATGTTATATTGTGATTGAAATGTGGAAATGTTATGTTTCCTTTATGCATGTTTTGTGTGATACGTTTATGTTATGGTTCTTGGGCATTGTTATGAAAACGGTTGGTTCCGTGATAAACTAAGGGTGGGTGAGCCCGATATAGCTCTCCAATACATTGGGTAACATGAAGGAGTGAAATGTTAAGGTTTCTCTGAAGAGATTTAGGGAATATACTGTGGTGGGTATTCCAAACATAATCAAGAGGGTTACTCCCTACGTAATAATGTTATGAATGCCTCAAGTTACCTTTTATGTCTTATGATTTCTATGATTTATTCATGATTTGATGAGGTATGTTAAAATTCCTGCGTTTTATGGGTAAATTATGATTTCATTATTATGTATATATGAAATCACGTTTCCTTTCCATATTTTTATAACCCTTACTGAGCTTTTTATGCTCATCCCATGTTTTTTTTGAAATGTTTTTCACAGGTCACGGGAAAGGTACATGATAAGATGATAGTGACAAGGAAGTGTCAAGAAAGAATCCATGTTTTATTTTAAATATTATTCCGTTGATGGGACAAATGAATACTATCTTTATGTAACCCCTTTGTTTAAATGTGGAATGTAATGCAAGTTTTATGATATAATTCTCTAAAACTCTAAACCTGAAAAGATCCTCAATGTGTAATCTTGTAATAACTCAAGATTAAGTAAGGTTTAAGGCTGGGGCCTTATAGTTGGTATCAAATGTCAGTTTAGATAACTTTAGAGGTTAGGGTACTCTTTAAGAATAAGTGACATTACCATAATGGTTAGGATTTCAGAAAGAGTCCTAGTTTTAGATAAAGTGAATGAGTAAGTATATCTTAGTGTTTATTTTCCGCATTAGTACATGATGGTTTTTTTGATATACTCACACTAACATTTTTGGTTTTAGTAAATGGCTGGATCTAGCAGGCACTAAAGTAACAGTGGATGTGAAGGAAACTTTGACAGTTTTTTTGAGAAAGCAACTGAATGATATGGGAGCTGCAATGAGAACTCTTGTGTTTATCCTCAACCAACTATCTGGAGTCATGATTGACCACCTAAACCTTGGTGATTTCTCTAAGGCATCATATATATGTGAAACAAATCCCTACGGAACTAAAGGTAATAATCATAAAGGTAAGTGTGTTCAAAAACCTATGTGTCAAAGATGTGGAAAGAAACACCTAGGAAAATGTTTTAAAGGGACATAAATATGCTGTAGATGTGGAAATGAAGGTCATAAAGAAAGAACCTGCCATGGAAAAAGGAAGCATCTAGTTGACTCGAGGAAAGGGAAAGAAGTTCTTTCCGAGGGATCAATTGAATGTTTTAAATGTGGTGTGCATGGTCATTATTCAAACACATGTCCTATGAAGAAGTTTCGTGAATGGGATCACCAATAGCATACAAATATTCGTTTACCAATACCTAATGTCATTCCGATTGAGGATGAAGAAACTCACAATGACCAATCAAAGGTATGGATTATTTCATAACTTTGGTTTTCTTATTTTGAAACCTTAAGATATGATTCATGATTTTGTTTGTAGGAAAGAAGTATTTCAGAATAATTTGGAAAGGAATGGTTAATGGATCATGAAGAATGTTGAGTGAGTAAGAAGTCAACATATAAGTGCTTCAAGAGTTATGGTGAAATTCTTAAGAGTATTAAGTCTCTTTTGATGATGGGGTTACATTAGAAGACTTTTTATAGTATGTGTAACCCTGATGTTTAATATATGAAAATTTTATTCAAGGAATAGTTATCTGTTCTTTTTTAGACATAGTTATAAAGAACCATTTGGGTTTATATGATCCTTACTTTTGAGGTAATTATGGGTTACTATATGTTATGATGGAAGTGAAAGGAATGAGATAAAATTAAGGTTAAATTATGTTATGGTTATTTTTGATTATTTTATCTCTTTTTGGGGAATGATTTGAGAATTATATAGTTTTGGAAAAAGGACAACACGCAGACCGTGTGACAACCCGTCGCGTCGGACAAAGCTTGGGGAATCGAACCCACAACCAAAGTGCGACTGGTATTTATCGCTTACCACTGGACTACATGAAGTACCTGGTTAGTTTGACTAATTATTTTTAGTTAGATGATTTTAGGAATCAAGAGTAAGTTTATTTTTGGTTATCTATGGAAATGATTAACCTATCATCGAGGATATGTGATTAGGTTAATTACTTTTCAATATGATAATTTAAGAGAAACCGATGTTATTTGGAGATAAAAGTTAATTTGTACCTTGGAAGACTATGTGACTAAATCCTTCAAATATTTGGGTTTCAATCTTAGTTTGGTTCACTTTGAAGAATTTTATGGACAAATTGTTTATCAAATGGTCATCGTTGAACTTTTGGTTTTGTTGGACAAATTTTGGAGATTAAGAATAGATTTTCTTTCTATAAAGGGTTATCCTTTTCTGGATTATCTGATCTTGTACTAACCTTTTTGGTTTTGGTTTTGGTTAAGGTCTAACGATATGGGAAGTATAAGTTCTTTTTTGTGGATTAGGTGATCCTCTAGAAGTTGATTATAGTACTCTTAATGTGAACAAGTCTTCTTAAATACTCGTCGTTTGGGGAAAGTATGAGTTTGTGTAAGAAATCTAGTAAAAGTTGAAAGTCAACATGATAAGTAAGTTTGTTTCCTTAAGATCAAAAATAAATTCCTCAATGAAGAGTAACTTAAAACAAAAATTTTGTCTGTTAACTTTTCCTACTGGGGAATCTAATACCGTTTAACCCATCACAAGTTTGTGATTTTCTTGTGGTTAACTTTCTCCTAAACATGTTTTCTATCACTCTCCATCAGAACATGACCCTATGTTTTCTCCTCCATGTCCATGTTTTCCTACATGAAATTATAGTATGGGTTAACTCAGGTGACCTCTGTACTTCTCTTTCTTTATTTTAAAGTGATTTTTTTACCGACTCTTTTTCCGATGTGGGACTTTCAATGGAGTTTCCAAGCCCAATTTTGAAATTGCGAGGATGCAATTCCCAAAAGGGGGGAAGGATGTAACACCCCAGGTAAATAAAGAATATAACATTTTTATATTTATAAAAATTTGTGAATAAAATATTAATATTACTTTAAAGGGGATGCTTTTCTCGATGGCGTACCTAACACACAACAACGAGTTTCTTGGGAATCTTACGTTGCACTCTAATAATAAAATAATATTATTCTAAATAGTAGTTAACGCCTAACCGTTGTAATGGAGGGAATGAACAGAACTAACTACAAAATGATTATATATGTTTGTCAAATATTTTTTACTTTTTACAATAAATGTTAGAGGATTAAAAATGCAAATGAATCCAATTTTAAGCGTAAACATTCTAATATTCTTTAAAAGGTCGATTAACCGCCTTTTGATGGAGAACCTCTTTTAAATCCAATTTTTGACAATTTTATGTGTTATATTTGACAAAATAAAATTCTTCTTTAGAATAGGGACATCAAAATTTACTTTTTGTAAAATTTTGGTATTTTTTCGAAAAAGTTCAATTTTTAATGAATAGTGAAAAATGTTGTATTTTAATTCAAAACCTCTTTTAATCTAATTTATTTATATGATTAGATTATATTTTGAATTGGTTTTAAAGTTAAATTAGAATATATTTTTACCATTTAATCCAATAGTGGTCGGTGGAATTAATTTCACTTTGAAATCGGACTTAAACTAGTGTCAATCTTTTGATACATTTTGTTTCATAAAAACACTCTATTTATTTTGACATCGGAAATTAATTATTAAATTAATTAATGCAACTTATATGTTTTTAATTTTATAAAATAGACATCTTTTTTGAATTTGGAATATCATATATATCTTAGGGTGAACCTTTGGTAATTTTCTGAAAAACATCAATTTTTGATGAATAGTGAAACCACTAAGTGGTACTTATAAAAACTGATTTTCCGTTTAAATGAAATTTTTCAATCTTTGTGTTTTGAATTTCAAAAATCCGACATACATGGTTGTCATTGAGAAGTAAAATGTGGTTCAATGGGATTAAAATAATTTTTTGGTGAATAGTAACTTATTAAGTTTTTAATCGCGATTAGAGGTAATTAGTGTGGTTTAAGGTAAAAATAATGTTTTAATAATATGAGATGAGCTTGAAACATGTCCTACCCTCATTGGATATGTCATGGCCGACCAAGAAAATCCATGGGTCAACTTGGGGACCCCATGGAACCACATTGGATGGAAAATGACATTAATACCTTTTTATTTAATGTTAAAGTAAAATTGACACAAACATGAGATGTTTTACTAAAACAATTTTTACATGGGGTTATACAAGTCAGAGTTTTGACTATAAATAATAAATGGAAAGATAAAAAGATTTCCTACATCATAGTATTTGTTTTATAATTTTTAGACATTAAATAAATTAAATTATTTATGACATCATGATGATGCAGCGATGACCTCATTATTTAACGATTTAAATAAAATGGAAAGATAATGTAAAATCTAAGACCTACACATGTCCAAAACCTATTGTATGGGTGTATTTTGAACCCTTATCACCTTATACTCTAACCACATCAATGTGGGACCTTCAAAATCCGAAAATAATTTGAAAATAAAGTAAAATTTTGTAACTTTACAAGAGTGCCCCTTCTCTCCTCTTATAAAAGGCCCCCACCTCTACCACCTTACCCACACCTCTCAAGCCTTTGGCTCGGCCAAAACCTACTAATTTTGCCTCTCCACATACCTATATAACTCCTTGAGGTCTCATATTGGGCATAAGTCTTCCCAAGGAAGCCTTTGAGCTCAAATCAAAGGGAGTTACCCGATTTTAATGTAATGTCTTCACTGGTGTCCTTTTGTTTTATTTTGCTTCTCCAACCCCCTAAAATATTTTTATTCATTTATTTTGTAACAACTACAGTATATTAAATATACTAGGATGTTTTTATAAGAAATATTTGAGCTACACGTACACACACCTTCGTCTAATGGTTAAAGAACATAGTGTTTCTATGGTTGGCGATTTTTTGCCTCACGAAACCATGATTGTTCAATATTCTTTTAACACCTTTAAAGGTGGCCATTATGATGTCACTGTATTTTATATATGATATATATGGTATTTATGTTTACTATATTCTTCTGTATTTTATATTTAAACCATACCTTTATTCTTTTCATGTTGTGTAAATGAGATAATTTCATATGAGGAAGTGTGGACTACCGCCCCCTCAAGTGATGTGACTCGTACATGCAATACATGGAACATATAAAGAATGAAAGTAATGAATATATGTGACCTATATAACATATATATTATACTGGAATTATAATATATATATATATATATATCATTTATTTTTAATTATGTTAATATGACAAAGAAAAAAATGAAAGTAGCGTTCATGCGTACGTACGGCCTACCGTGTCCATGAACGGTGCTTTTCGTTTTTTATCTCCAAATGATATGGAATAGTATAAAATGAATATGTACTGGATATATATGATATTTTAATCATTAATACTATTCTGGAAATTATTTACTTATAACTACATGGACAATCATTTTTCAAACAAGTTCATTTTTGACTCTTGTAACAAACATTGACAAAAACATCTGATATGAACTAACATTATTAAAAAATTATTATAACATTATAATATGTGATATGAACTGAATAATAATATTTAAAGGAGGTAATTAGGAAATTATAAATTGAACAAAGTTTATTATTCAGGAATATAAATAAATGAACAAGACAAGTTGGACTTGAGGTAAGGGATCCGACTCCTCTATTTCTTTTAAAGTACACTCTTTTATGTCATTCCTTTTAAAGCTCATATTTCTTGTTATTGGGATATTATATTATATTACTATTACTGTAAGTTTTATGTTCATATGATGAGAGACCCTATTCCATCTCATCAATCCATTTTTGAAGTTTTAAGTGGCGCCGTTAGGCTACTGAGTTTTTGTAAGGGATTTTTCATCTCACTTTTATTCCCGTGATATTTATACTACATTTGCCACAATTTTTTTTTGAGTGTTGTATGTACTGCACATTATTATACACTTTGTGTATTATAATTTCATTTATGGGTGTTCACATCTTCATTGTATGACCCTTCTTCCATGGGGTGTACGTTTTCGAAAGTTACCCAACTCGGTAAGGGGACCTTTCACCCTCCACTTTTTAAAAGACTTCCTTTGTTTTGTCTTTTAATTCACATACTATTATGTTGGGATATGTTATTTTATATCCTTATTGATGTAAATTTTATGTCCAAGTGATGAGATGCCCTTTTTATCTCTCATCAACTCATTTTCTGAATTTTGAAGTGATGTCGTTAGGCTGTCGAATTTATCAAGGGAACTTTTTAACCCAATTTCGATTTCTTTGGGTTCAGCATGTAGTTATTGAATATGTAATCCTTTGAATATGTGTGAATGAACTTTTATTGTTTTAAAATTAATATCCACTTGTATTGAGTGTATTTATATTTGTCACATATAATTTTGAGATTGATTTATCCTTAATTTAGGGATACCTTCTTTATAAAGGATTTCATCACATTTGACATTTCTATTGAGACTTCATTGTTGTTATGCACCAATTCACTCTTATATGGTGTATATACTGTCCTTTGGAATATTATATCATGAATCCATTTATTCTCAGGATATTATAATGTTCTGACTAAATGTTATTCCTCAATTATTGTATTCAAGTGTCTCTAATTTTGGTAAAACCCCTTTAACCAAAATATCGCTTTAAATGTTTTAATTATTTGTTCTTATTAATATACATGTTTTCAAAATGGTTTTAAGGATTTATTTGTATGGATATTAATGGTTTAAAATTTTAAAATCTTCAAGGTGGTATGGGACACTTTGATTCAAAAATCTCTTTATTAAATGTTTTAAATGGTTTTGGAAATGGTTTCTTTTTGAATGGATTCGTTATTTCAATATACTAAAATGTTATATTGTGATTGAAATGTGGAAATGTTATGTTTCCTTTATGCATGTTTTTTGTGATACATTTATGTTATGGTTCTTGTGCATTTTTATGAAAACGGGTTGTCCTGTGATAAACTAAGGACAGGTGAGCCCGATATAGCTCTTTAATGCATTGGGTAACGTGAAGGAGTGAAACGTTAAGGTTTCTCCGAAGAGATTTAGGGAATATACTGTGGTGGGCATTCCAAACGTAACCAAGAGGGTTATTCCCTACGTAAGAATGTTATGAATGCCTCAAGTTACCTTTTATGTCTTATGATTTCTATGATTTATTCATGATTTTATGAGGTATGTTAAAGTGCCTAGGTTTTATGGGTAAATTATGATTTCATTCTTATGTATATATGAACTCATGTTTCCTTTCCATATTTTTATAACCCTTACTGAGATTTTTATGCCTATCCCATGTTTTTTTTGAAATGTTTTTCACAGGTCAAGGTAAAGGTACATGATATGATGATCTTGACAAGGAAGTGTCAAGAAAGAATCCATGTTTTATTTTAAATATTTTTCTGTTGATGGGATAAATGAATACTATCTTTATGTAACCAATTTGTTTAAATGTGGAATGTAATGCAAGTTTTATGATCTAATTCTATAAAACTCTAAACCTGAAAAGATCCTCAATGTGTAATCTTGTAATAACTCAAGATTAAGTAAGGTTTAAGGCTGGGGCCTTATAAAAACACCCAGTCACCAACCAAAAAACTCCAAAGATAAATGATGATGATAAACATAAGATTTATATTAGCTTTGTTCCATTACCATTATATGAAAAATCAATTGAATCTTAGCAGTTATCTCTTGGACCAAATTTGATCCAACCAAGGAAGATTCACCAATATCCAAACAGAAAAATATATATTTACCTGGGTTTCTATACAAGGCCTCAAAAGGGAGCCATATTTATAGATGACTGGTAACTATTTTTATAGAAAAAATATGCAATTCCTAATTGGATATCTCAAGATACACCAAAATCAAGGCTAAAGAACATAGATTATATTCCAAAATCCGTATAGTCTATTATATCTATCCATCAATATGTAGATGATATGTTGTTCTCAAAATCACCTAAGATCCCATTAATTTTTGGAGGCCTCTAAAAAAATGAGTAGTGAACTAGGTATACCAATCAGAGGCTATCACATATGGAACACCATGTTTCCTAAAAATATCCTTTATGCACTGGCTTCCCATTTACTCAACTTTGGTTGTATCTTAGATGGATATAAAGTGATTTGGTTTGGTTAGTCGATCAATAAAAAACCATATAAAATTATTATTCTAAGTGGTACAATTAAAAACCATATAAAATTTCATAAATATATCATCCCACTTTCAAGTAGGAACTGAAATGGGTTGGAGAAAAACCAAAGCTTTCTAGTGATCGGCCTGGACCTATTGGCATATATAACAATGTGAAACAAAGTCAGCAATGTACTGTCTCATACCAAGCCACCATAATCATCAACCAAATCATAGAACATATTTATGGTACCCAAGTACAGTAAACTATGATAAATATTATGGAAAACCCTCACAACCTTTCCCATGTAAAAAAGGTACATCATAATAGTTTTGGAAACATAGAATACCCTCTGTGGAGAAAGACCACTCAACGATGATCTCCACACCATAAAGAGAGTCTATAATTATCCAGAACTAATCATCAAAATATGAATCCTTAAGAATCATATTTAGAAGAGATGAGGTCAGTTGGACATTAGTCAAAACCATCTTGGACCCATTCTCTTGGACTCCCAAGTGAAACTAAGCTAAAAGATCCATCAAACTCCACTATTTTGATTATTCTTTCACAGCCTAGGTCAGAAGTTTCCTTCTCAAAGCATCGATGATGACATTCCCCTTGATTTGGGTATATGAATTTTAAATATTTAATGACTATAGGTACTATACCCAATTCCTCTAATGGAGATTCAAATATTTCTATGATAATATATAACCCATGATTTTTTGATATGAATAAACTGTAAACCATTCTTGTAATAGGTAAGGCTGCAAGCCTTTAAGTGTATACATCACGACAACGAGTTTGAGAACATGGGCTGGATAATTCTTCTCATGTGTCCTAAGATATATATATATATATACAAACTAAATGAAGTGATCACCCTACATAATAACATATCTAAAACCCAAAGTTGATGCGTCATAGAAGACCAAAAATCCTTACCTAACCTCTTGAAGAGTCACCACCAACATAGAAGTCAAAATACAATTTATCTCAATAAAATAACTTTAAAACTCCTGATTCCAAATGAAATTCACTCCCTTACAAGTGAGGGAAGATATTGGACAATCCAAATATGATATATCCTTTATAAACTAGTGTAAATTCCCCACAAAACCCAAGAAGCTATGAATTTTGAAAGAATTTTGTGGTTATTCCCATATCATAATAGCTACCAATTTATTAGGATCAAATGATATACCATGTTCTAAGACCATGCATCCCATCAAATTCACTTTTAGAATCTAGAAACAACATTTTGAGAGATTTAAATAGAGTTAGGGATCTCTCAAAATTCCTTACACTGTTAACAGATGACATGCATGGTCCCCCTCAATTTTATAGTAAACCAGGATTTCATCCACAAAGACTAAAAAAGTCATGTTGAGGTATTCATGGAATATATTGTTCATCAACACTATGAAAACTATATGATAGTTGTTTATACCAAAATTCATAACAATATACTCACAGTGGACATACCTAATCCTAAAGATAGTTTTTAGGATTTTAGATTCTTTAATTTGCAATAGGTGGTAGCTGGACTGAAGATCAATCTTTGTGAACCACTTATACCCTTACAACTGGTTAAACAAATCATCTATCCAAGGAAACAAAAACATATTATTTATCATAAATTAGTTGATATTACAGTAGTCAACACTTTGTAAAAGTGCACAATCTACTTTCTTTTCAAAGTGAACAGGTTCCGACCAAGGTGGAACACTTGGGCATATAAATTATTTCTCAACAAAATAATCCAAGAGAGTATTTAAAATTTTTAAATCTACTAGCTACATAGGATAAGAAGGTATAGTAATTTTCTGGGTACCAAGAACAAACTCAATAGATAACTCCACCTCTCTTACTAGTTCCAGATGAGAGAAATCAAAAGAAAACATTTTAGGAAACTTGATTACAACTAGAGGGTGATCATAAATTAAATATAGCTGATAAAAGTCAAAAGAAAACACTAATATTACCCTACTAATATTTGGAAAATAATTTCAAGGTATTGTCAATATTGGTTCCCATTATCACTGAAAGGAATGACACACCCCATCAGAAATAGTAAAGCTGACCCACCAAAGATAATAGTCAGTCCATGCATGATGAGAAATAAACCAACCTGTCATGATAATAACTCATGGAGATTTACTATTAAGGGAAAAAAATACTTGGTATGATCAATCTTTGATAAATAGAAAATATAGGAAGGATGCAGAAGACCCTACCCTATCTTCATTCTTAGGGGAATAGTAATATCCATCACATAAGAATAAAGTTCTGTAGGAAGGGTTAGAAAATGAACAACACAAATCGATATGAATGAATGATATGCACTGATATAAAATAGAGAAATCACTAAGGATTAAGCTAGAGTGATTTTACCTCTCAGATTCACTGGACCCATTTCAACTACCTCTATAGACTCTTCCACTACATAAAGAAGATTCATTCTAGATGCCTGTGTCTAGACGCATTTTTTCTTTGGGAATCTGATTGAACTACAATAATTTTTCTTTATGATGATCTCGTGCCACTATGTGGGTCATAAATAATATAATTGAATTTTTGTAAGTAATCTGAATGTTCACATGGACTGAAAATATCGGGTGCCTCAGTTCAAACCTGTTTTGAATGCCCATCCTTGCTAGAATTGAAGCAAGTCAAAGGGCCTCTTCTAGGAACTACATGAGGTTTGGAAGAACCCTACCATAGATATACACCATGGTTATCATCATGATTACTCTTTAATTTAAAGGAACTCATAAAACTACCATTGGTTGGAAAATAAACTCTTTTTAACCCTGACATACATGCTAGGTCAACCTCATCCATTAATTCACTTTCCATTACATGAGTATAAGAAGTTATCATTATCCTGAAAACCTGGGATCAAACATCAGCTTAAAGTCCCATATAAAATATTCATGAATTCATATTCTTATTAGTCATAATCTCAGAAGAAAACTATACTAACTTAAAAAAATAATTTCTCATACTAATTTGCAGTCTTGTCACTTTGGTGGAGATTACAAAACTCCATCGACCTTGATAAAAATATGGAATATTGATATAAATGATTGCTAAAAAGGACCTAGAAGTATTTTCACTCCAATAATTCATGATTCTTCACCATCACCATCCAATCCCACCACTTTATTCTATGCCCCTCAATATTTAAGGTAGAACACTTCACTTTAATTTAATATGAAATTTCCAAGAACTAAAAAAGCTAATAAATTCCTTTCCACTAATCCTCAGCCTCTTGATTATCATTAGAGACCTGGAAATATGGTGGATTCTAGAGAATAAACTCTTTTGAATGATATATAGAATCATCCCTTTAAGGTTCCATAACTTGATCCTGAATGGGAATTGGTGTGGCTGCCTATCCTTGAGCATAGAAATCACACAACACTATCTCAATGAGATTATGGTAAACTTGAGTGTTCTATTTTTATAGTTTCTTAGAAAATCCCTCCTTGGGTTGATTAAAATGTATTTTTAGAGTAATAATGCCTCACACCATCAATAGAGAACTAAAAAAAATTTAACTAGGACACTCAGATCCAAAACTCAAACAAGAGTAAAAAGTCTTGGATTTTCATAACACTATAATTAAACAAGGAAAATACTAGAATCAGAACAACATAATAAAAAAAGAAACCTTTTTACACCACCCATTGTGACATAAGGATTGTTATGACAAGAGTTTTCTATAAAAACCCTCCTAACTACCTCATAAGTCTCATCAATCCTACTTCCTATCTTGTAGGACAATCTAGACCACATACCAACTTTATGAAAATATGCCCAACTTTCACCTCTGATACCACTTTGTCACCAACCATCCCATATACCCTGGTACTCTAATACCCGAGCATAAATTGACCTTTCACAATGGAAATTCATGATCCACACATGTTAGAGAATATCACCTGGAAGAATTCAAGAATAAAGAGGGAACATTTTCTCATGTAATAGTGGAAGGTAAAAAATATACAAGTCGGTATATCAATAATACTCAAGGGGAAAGTTCTTGAAATCCAATCTGTAAAATAGTACCTAAGTAGATAGATAAAAACACTACAAAATATCAAACAAAGATTAAATCAACAACCATAAAAAGTATCAAAAACATATGTAACAAGTGGACATAAACTCCACCGATCTCTATCATCACTCTATGATCCTGAGGATCAAGAACTTCCATTACCACTATGTTCTGATTTTCCTTTTCTTGAACCAGGCATAAGAAAATACAAAAATGCAAGAGATCAAAGTTAAGGTGTGAACTATAAATTTGAATAGGATCTCACCATGTGTTCCATAATAGATTCCATAACAATAAACCAATATTGCTTCTAAATTTAAATAAAATAAGTCATGGAATGAAATATCATTTTCATATTAATAAAACATGATTTCTTCTCAATAGATGTAAAACAGTTCAAAGATTCCTTAAATAAAAATTTTATATAAAATAATTTTTATCAATCATTTGGTATGAGTAAAACAGTTCCATAATTAATGTAATATATAATGAAATCAGACACAAAAAGAACCAAAGTCATTTTCCTAGAAATACATTTATTTCTGGCTATAGGATCCTCACACTTCTAAAATTAGGGATCACAACTAATAATGTGTTCACACATACCTTAGGTTTTGGTTGAATAGAACTCACCAACATCCTATATGGGATAATAATATTGAACTTGGTTTTTGTTATAGTTTTCATCATTAATGCATTGTCAGGGGATCAAGATACTAACGTTATAGTCCCAAATAAGCCACTCACTAACCAATCTCACGTGTTCTCAAAAAATCAATAAATAATGGTAAAATCATATCATTTTAAGTCAATTATTATTTAGAATTCAATTTCCCACCTTTCAGTTTCAATATGCCAATTTAACTTCAAAATCAAAATGTAGGGTTTTCATCATTCCATGAATTTTAAATACAAAACCAATCATGGGGTTTCATCATTTCAATTTATCTATTTAAAAAAAATGTGAAATAATTTCATCAATTCTATCATCAAATAATTTTCTCAAAAATAAATCCATTATTCTCAAACTTAATCCCACAATTCCAATTCAATTAGAATTGTGGGATTTTTTCTCAAAAATTCATTTCATTTAGAATTTTGTAATCAAATAATTCCCAATCAATTTTTTATATATCAATTTAAATCCATTTTAAAAAATTGAAGAAAATAAAGGTTTCTATTACATGGAAAATCTCAAGTAGAAAAAACTACCTTTAAATAATGGAATCAATTGATCAACACCCATAATTGGAGTACCACCAATAATCAAAACCAAAGAAGATATATGAATCAAATCTAAAATCAACAGCTATCAAGATAAGGATTAGATTCTAAGAAATGGAGTTTAGATCCATCAATAAAATGATAATCTAATGCTCTATAAGGAGGAGATAAGGATGATCAAAACAAAACACACAATAAGAGATCCACTTGCTGGAGAGGGATAAAATCTTACATAGGAACTTTGATTAAAAAATAGGAGTTTAGAGGATCCAAAATATATTCTTGAGAGCCTCAAAGGACCAAGGATTCTTGTTAGGTATGAATAGGGGTGATTAAAAACGTAAATCAGGGGTTCAATATTTTTAAAATTAAATTCGGAGGAATTAAGAACTGTTCACATCGTTTACTGGGGAGGGACACACAATTAGAAAAACCAGACACCCTAACCATGCACCACTACTAGTCATCTTTTTGGGGTGCACAATTTTTCCACACAGATAAAATAACCATGAAAAAACCATGTATTCCAAACTATCTAATGGTTTAATGGTTTGTAAGGATGTCACCATGGTTTAGAAAAACCATGAAACCACTTCCAGTGGCTCCTAACACAGAACGTGTTTTATTGGGAAAAATTGAAAAAATTCCCCAAATTGTGTACCGAATAAGCACAACCCAAAGGGTTCCAAAATTCTCCAAAATTGACCCAAAACACCCCAAAAAAAACCCTACCAAAATGAGTTCAAAAAAAGTGTCACGGAATACATAGAGGAAGATAATATGAGGTCACATTTTGGAAATATCATGTCATGATGTAACCCAAGCTAGGGCTTGAGTTGAAACTACCCCAAGCTCGCATCTATAATCCATGGAATTGTGACCAGCAACTAGGTCATATCTAACATGGTGATGAATTTTCATAAGTATCTGTACACACACACAAAAATCTTGAGGCATAAGTTCGTAGGAAGTAAAAGTAAAGGAAGAAAAAGGCTAAGGTAAAAACCATGCTCACAAAAACCTCTAGACAGTATAAGAGTATGGTAGTGTAAATTGAAAATTAGAGGGAAAAAATACACCCCAACAAGAAATATGCACCGACCTGAAAAAACTGAAAAAATATTATATTGCGAGACCCTACCTCCTGAATCCCAAGCTGTGACCACCATATATGGTCCAAAGTACCAGGTATCCCTAAGCTTCTTTAAATTCACCACCAACCTATCCGTCAACTGCATGAGACAGAAAACTTATGGGAAAATTCCATTCGGGGAAAATTATAAACAAACCCAGTAGGATTCCCCGGAAGATGAAGGGGGAGTGTTGGGAGATACAATAGGAATAGAAATACAATAGATGAAAGATACAGTCAAAGAGAACAGCTCAACCAAAAACCAAGAGAGTGTAACCTTGTTCACGTACAAGGGGATCAATATGGTGAGTAGATGAACTACACATCAAGTCTTCACCATCTATACCAGGAGAGTAGAATCATTCAAGAACCATAATCTGAACATATAAACCATGTGGTGTACCACATTAATTTTATCATATCATGGAATGAGAGTAATAAAATAGAAGGGTATGGATACAATTGAATAAACATGCTCAATGAAAAGAAACCGAATGAGAGAGAAAGATGACATGTATTTCACATATCAACCTAATAAGAAGAGTTTCCAATAGTTCATAAAGTTGACCAATGATGCCCAGTATATCATACATCTTCCTTGAAGTAACCACCAAAGTGAAAACATGCATCCTCACTATTCCACATAGTTGAGGGGCCACAAAATCAATGTAGAGGATACATGCCCTTGTACAATAGGAGGTATCCACTATGATATCTGACAATGAACCACGACCTATCTCTACTGGATGGTCACAGTTGGTAGTTTTGAGGACTCCACTACCTAGATATATTGGAGGGTCAAATCGGTTGTAATCAAGGACACCACTTCCCTGCTCAACTTTAGGGTCAACTTAATAGTCATTTTGGACTCCACTGACAAGATCTATTGGATGTTCAAATAGGTTGTCATCGAGGTCTCCACTTCCCTAATCTATTAGAGGGTCAAATTAGTAGTCATCGAAGACTCCACTTCCCAGCTCTACTGGAGGGTCAACTCAATCATCATCAAGGAATCCAATGCTGATGTGAGCATTTTTATTTTGAAAAACTCAATCAATAATTTTATCCCTTAGAGAAATGTAATATATTAGTCCACGAATTGTCTCTCGAGGGGGTTGTAATTTGAGTTGCAAGACTGTCACTCTTGTTTTGTTTATTTTTGCAAGAAGAGAAATTTGGGTATTTGATTAAACATTCAAAAATAGAATATAAATATAAACTAAATTGAAAGAAAATATAAAGATTTAAAAATTGATATAAAATAAAATCCTTTTGAAATCAGACTCAAAATAGTAGTTGTGGACAAGCTTCAACCTCTCAGTCACTTCCCTCTTCCTTATTTAAAAATATTTCTCAATTGAATTTCTAAATTCAGGCAAAAGACCCCCATGTTTCCACTCAAATTTACATAAATATCATATTAATACCTAAATATGATTTTTGACACTCCTATAGAACTAATTCCATTACCTGAAGACCTCCAAGAAATCAAACCTAATTGAAATCACTATGATCAATGGCAAGACCTCACAGAAGAAATTTAAGTAGTGCAATCACTTAATTTACTTCATATAATGAATAATGATCAAAATAAATTCTATGAAAATATATTCATAATTGAAAAAAAATGTATTCTTTAAGAAATATAAGTTCAAGATAAATTTAAAAAGAGATTACACTATAAGAATGCAACTCAGAAGAGAGCGTCTGTTAGTTGTTGTCATCCACAACCACTTGGTACTTAGCCTCACATCACTTGAGCAGCCTATATCTTTCCAATTCCATCATTAGTACATTAAATATTCATCAAGATCTCAATATCCATATTTACCTTTCTCTCTCAATCCAACCCCTTGAAATTTTATACCTATTGAAATGGAATAAAAGATAATTATTTACAGGAGAAAGAGTGAAGATTTATCACTCAAAATATTTACTCTAAAAGCTTCCACATTAATGACCCATTAAATTTTATAATTTGTAAAAAGTTTCTTTCCAAAAGTTTTCTCATAATTTCTATTTCATTAAAAATCAAAATTTAAGCATAATTGGGAACTACATGAAGGAGTTATGGCCGGTTTACTCCATGATATTAATTATGTTCATGTGACTCTTCACATTAAAATTCTTAATATTACCATGCCAAAATGACCTTGAAACCAAATGATTCACCCATTTAAACCTTAATGAATTTTTTTCCCTAATTTTTTTCTTGTATCTACATAAATTTTTAGACGTTTTTGATTTGTGTTTCAAAAAATATGATTTAATTAAATTATGGAACTATTTTTTCCAAAAGAGACCTTTTATCTTCTAGAATTTGTGACCACCCAAAGATAAACATAATGATTGAAATATTATTTTAAACATATCATGAACACACTAATTTCAGTCCTCTTTTATCTCTATGCTGAATTAATTAATTTGGACACATTTAACCAAATTTAGGCCTCAATTACAGATGTGGGGTCAAATCTACCTTCGAGAACAACTTTCCATAAAGAATGATTTATTTGGTCATCCATATGTTTGAATCAAATCTTGGACCAGTTGGATAATATTTTTTCATAAAAACATTGGAATCTTAAAAAATCATTTGATTTTGATAATTATGGGAAAAGATATTACCAAAATATAGAAGATTTATAAAACAGTAAAAATTCCAGAATTGTGAATTTTCAATTTCAAGGTCAAAACATCCATAAAATAAAAAAATGTAATTAAAAACAAAATTTTAAATTGGTGGGGTTTAAATCATTGAAATAGACTTAAAAATAGTTTAAATATTTGGTCTTTAAATTCCCCCACACATAAAACATAGACTCCCGGACAAGTGAGAACCAAAATCAAATCAAGGAAAATTAAAATCACATACAAATGAGGTTCACCAATTTATCATCAAGAATCGAAATATATCATTCCTCAACAAAAAAAATATTTCAAGTTATCAATTTAAGTCATTCAATCCATTTACACTTCTTTTATCCTCCCATGAACAACACACACTTACCTCGCATTAATTTTCCCTCAACCCACAAATATAGATTTTCAATAAGTATTTTATCATCCAAAAATCATGCAAGAATCACTATAGGATTGATAAATTTAAAATCTCCACCTGATGTGAGTTAGGAACATGTGATTATAATGATTTTGTTTCAAGGTTATTTTTTGGAATAAGGTTTTTAGGTTTCAAATGTGAAAAATTATATGGATCAATAAGGAGGGTTTGTCTTTTTTTAGATGTAAAAATGCATGATTTTGATTTTCACTCAAATATGGTGTCTTAATTACTCTCCTCTAAAGAAAATCATCTCTAAGAATCTATTTTCCATCACATTATTTCAATATTTTAGTAACATAAATGACATTTTTCTTCTCTCTATTTTTGGAAAGCTCTATATTGGCCACAACTTTCTTCCATTGAGAGCTCCAAATGGGCAAAACTCCATTTTATTGGAGAGATCTAAATAGGCACATCTCTTAGAAACTATTAGAAATAATATCTATTCAAGTTTTTAATATCCACCCAAAGAAAAACCTAATTATTTATCACATCACAATTAATCTTCCCCCCACACTTAAGTTCAAATAGATCATGCATTTATACTTCTAGTGTAGGTTGGAAAGGAAAAAATTGATTTTAATGTTGCTAACATAACTATTTTTACATGGATACTAAGGCCTCATAAAATATAAAATGTATAGGTAAGGATAAATTAAAATGGATTGACATGAAATGTGGGCTTCAAAATCAAAATAAATACCTCAATCATTTAAATCAAAAGTACCCCAATCCTTATGTTTTGATAGAAATAAATCAAGTTCTATTTCAAAAAATAATTGATTGGTTCTCTCCTGAAAAATGGTGTGTGTAAAGAATATTTTATAATGGGTTCATAATCCTCATAGGAATAGAATTTAAAAGATAAAGATAATGATATGCCGAATGAGATTCAAAAATCATAGATATTTTCATGAAATTTCCAAACACCATGAACTTGAAAAAAAGTCATTTTTAGTATTAATTTATGTTCAGTTTCAAAGGATCAATTGGTTCACTCATTTACAATGTTTAAAAAAAAGAAAATTATCATCATTTAATCTCATGAGTTTCAAAGAAAAACCCTACAAAATCTGAAAAAATTGGGATTGCACAAAAAATCCTTATCACCACAGCATGTTCTCCCCCCCAAAACTTATTTTGTTTAATTTACTAATTGTGAATTTTTTTTGAGAGAATAAAATTAATGAAATTAAAGACATAACAAAAAATAAGTGATAAGGAAAGACATAACTTGTCTTCAACTGTATTTGGATTCATGAAGATAGATTTCCTCCCCTAGAGGATCTGGAAAATCATCTTTAACCAACATGAACCTGTGCCCATTGACTGTAAATGGTTTCATTTGTATTATTATTTTATCTGTATTTCCTAAAAAGGGAAAACATGAGTAATAATGAAAGGTCAAGACCATTTGGAATGAAATTTACCTAGGAACAACTTCATTATAGAATCAAACAATAATACTCTATCTCCTTTCTTAATGATTTTTGTTGAGAATCATCCCATGATGAAAGGCTTTGGTTATTTATTTTAACAACCTGGATCTTTCATATAAATTATTTACGATCTTCTCCAACTCCTTTACAAAAAATTTTCTTTCTTTTATAATAGAAAAAAGATTCATGTTACATGTTTTGACTACCCAAAAATATTTTTGTTCTAACTAAAATTAAAGGTGACAATATTTCCCATAGACTAATCTAAATGGTGAAATTCCAATTGGGGTTTTGAATATAGTCTTGTAGGACCAGATTTCATCATCTAGACTCAAATTACAATCCTTTTTATTTGGTTCTACATTTTTTCCAAAATTTGTTTTATTTCTTCATTAGACAACTCAACTATTCCATTATTTTAAGGATTATTGGGTGTAGAGACTCCATGATGAATTCCAAATTTCTTCAAAACGAATTACAATTTCCTATTATAAAAATTGGTACCTTAATCTATAATCCGAAACTTTGGAAATCCAAATCTCAAAAACAAATTTCCTTTCAAAAATTTGGACATAATTTTGGCATCATCAGTTCTCATGGGAATAGCCTCTACCCATTTGGAGACATAATAAATAGAAAAAAGGATGTATAGATGTCTAAAATAATTTGTAAAATTCCCCATTAATTCCATACCCCATACATCAAAGACATTAAAAAACAAAATATTTTATTGTGGCGTCTCATTACTTTTGGTAGTGGTCCCTTGAAATTGATAATTTTTTCAGGTTCTACAAAATTTAATAGCATCTATGAAAATGGCGGGCCAATACAAACCATAATCTAAAACCTTTATTATAGTTATTTCTGGACCAAAGTGTCCTCCACAAATCAAAGTGTGACAATAATGTTAGATGGATTGAAATAAAAAAAACTTGGAATACATATCCTAATCATTTGATCAATACTAACATGAAATAAGTAAGGATCATCCCAAATGTAATTTTTTGAATCACTCATAAGTTTAGTAATTTTTTTCCTTGAAAACTAGTGGGGAACTTAGTCCAAATACAAATAATTTACAAGATTAAAAAACCATGGTATTTCAATTTTAAAATAAAAAAAATCCTCTTCTAGAAATGTTTTATTAATTAGTGGAAATATATGAAGTTTTTAATTAAAAACATATGTTATCTTGCTAAAATGATCTACAAAAATTTTCTCACTTCCTTTTTTATCCTTTATTTAAACATAAAAATCCTATAATAGAAAGATCCTTCTCAAAAGTATTGGTTTTTTATCATGTTTCTTCATGAAAAATATGATTGTATAATGATCTGTGAAAATAATCCCCATAGATCCCATTAGATAGAATCTACATTTTCCCAAAGAAAAGAAAACATCTAGAAGTATCTTCTCAGTTGTTATTTTGTTTGATTGGTCCTGATCTAATGTTATTGAGGCATAGGAAATGACATGAGATATATTTTCAATCCTTTGACTCAACACTTCCCCAATAGAAGATTTAGATGAATTAGTTATGATTTCAAAGGTCATGTCTCATTTGGGTGGTTCAACAATGGGAGGGGTGATCATTTTTTATTTTATCTCCCAAAAGGTCTGTTAACAATTCTCATCAAAGACACATGGGGCATATTTTTGGAGTAATCTAGGAAATTGAAGTTCAAGATTTTTAAAATCCTTTATGAATATCCTATAAAAACTAGTATTACCATGGAATGATCTCACATATCTTATTATTTTTGGGTATGAAATTTAAGAAATGATCTAAAATTTGGATTGATCAACTTTAGTTCCATCAATGGACACAATATAAACAAGAAAAATCTGTTTACCCATCATGAATTGAAATTTTACATGATTAAGAATAATATTCTTATTAATGCATGTTTCAAGAAAATCAACCAAAATTTTCAAAAAACTTTAAAATGATGATCCATAAATAGTGAAATCATCTATAAGAACTTCCATGAAAGCTTCTATAAATTCATAGAAAATTCTCATCATACACATTTGAAAATTTCTAGAAGCATTACACAAACCAAAGGGAATCCTCCCATAAGAAAAGGTTCCAAATGGGCATGTGAAAGTGGTTTTATATTTATCCTTCGATAAAATTTGAATTTTGAAATAACTAGAAAATCCATCACTAAAAAAATATTTGGTTTTCCTAGCTAGTCTTTCAAGGACTTGATCAAGGATTGGAAATGGGAAGTGGTATTTCCTTGTAATAAAATTTATCTTCCTATAATCAATGATGATTATTTATTTATTTAGAATCTTTACATGGATAAAATCACCAAATTCATTCATTGAGATTGTAAAGACACCTTTTTTGGGAATAACCTATGATGGAATCACCCATTGAATATCAGATATGGGAAAAATATTTCAAGCATCGAAAAGGTTGGTGAGTTCTTTCTTGACAACCTATAAATGTGTTGGGTTCAATATCCTTTAAAATTGTCTCACTAGTTTAGAAATTATCTCCAATAAAATTATATGTATGCACACTGAGGGATTGATTCTAGTTAAATCAGATAGAGTCCATACTATTATATTATTGTGGGTTTTGAGGACTCTTAATAGTTTATTCTCCTGGTCCCTTGAGAAATATTTTGAAATGATGACATATATTTATTAATTATCACTCAAGTAAGAATATTTGAGGTTCTTATAGATTTTATTCAACTATAACTTAGGTGGGGGTATTTTTATTGATCAAAGGACACTTCTCACATGTGTGATTTCTCAGTAAAGATCAGGATTTTAAAGGACATCGATCATGATGATCACTTTCCACTTTCTTAAGACTTATTTCATGTGAAAAATTAGAACCTTCTCCAGGGATACCACAAGAAGGTTTAGGGTTTTCTATAAAGTCATCTTCATCAATGTTGAGAAAAAAAAACTTATAAACTATTCTAAAAAATTTCAATACTAATCACAAGATTCCTTCTCTCTCTCTCTCTCTTATTGATCAAATTAAAAAACACACAAATTTACATCATTAAAATATGTGATCTGTTTTTTGTCCCGGTAAAAATCAAAGAAAATATTAGTGGAAAACAAATTAATCATATTTAATTGGGGGGATAAATGATCCTCAACGGGGTGTTTCATGGAATGAAAAATATTGAAATAAACAACATATCCTCCAAATTCTTGTTAAAGTGTTCCTTTATGATCATTGATGTTTTATTTTGTAGTTTAAAAAATTGTCTCATTACAATGAGAGGTTCATGGGAACTAAACCGATCTTATTACATATCCAAGACATATAAATCCATAAGAAAAATAATGTCACTCACCCAAAAAATAACATCCTCTATAACTCTAGCATTCATGGTAGTACTTAGGTTGTCAAGTTGAATGATAATTCTAGAGGGTTTCAATTCTCTAACATGAATAGATGAGTAAATAAAATGTGTCATAACATTGATGAAGGCTCCTAAATCAAGATTGAAATCCTTGAATTAAAATTTCCTAATAGTGAAGGGAATGGTAAAGTTTCCAGGGTCTTCAAATTTGATAGAAAAATCTTATTGAATCATGGTTGAAATATTATTTCCTAAGTTCACTTTTTCAGATCCTTTAAATTTCCTCTTTTGGGTACACATCTCTTTCAAAAACCTACTCTACCTTGTAATTTGTTTCATAGAATCAAGAAAAGGTATGATGAATTGAAATTTCTTAGAAGTTTCCAAAACCAATTTATCTAACTCTTTTTTAGCATTCGACTTCACCAGTGGTTCACTCTTAGGATAAGGTGGTGGCGGTTTGACAGTTTCTAGGTTACTCTTAGAACTATATTGAGAAAGGAAAGGACTATACATCATCTTGGAATCATTATTTGATCTTTCAAACAAAATTTATTCTCTGAATTTTTTTTGAAAGAACATTAGGAATTTTAAGCATTTACATCTGTGGTGGGATTCTCATTGATAGTGTCAGAAATAGACTTCAGTTTCTCATTTTTAGGTTCATTTATTCTTATGGCATGAATAAGTTCTATTTCAATAAAATTTTCCTTCATTTAATTGCTCAGATTCACTTGAGTTCTTGAGGGTAATCCATAACTCATTTGATTTTCATGCAATTAAGATCAGAGGCAAGTTAACCCATTTGAGTCATCAAGGTATTCATCATTTTTTGTTGTTGGTTTGAGAATGTTTGTTGTATTGTAATTTCCTCTTATTGTTTAATCATTTCTTCTTAAAGGTTACTCTATTACCTCTATGTTGGATGGGTATGATGAAGGTTTCTTCAAAAATGAGCATTGTATTTATATTTGGAATATATTGGCTGTGAAGAAATTTATTGTCCTTTGATGAAGATTATAGGTTGTTTAAGATACCAAAATCTTTTATTAGAGTGTTTTTTCCAGCCCTGATTGAAATTTTGGTTGATTTGAAATGGACTTTGTTGGTTTCATTGAAAGGATTTTCCGAGAGAAAAATATTAAATTTCTCAAAGGTCCCTTTAATTTGTGTTGACTTATAACTAAAATGTTCATTGGAAGATAAAATTCCATAATGGAATTTAGTTTTAGAATATTCTTCATGTTTGGGTGGTGTTGGTGGGTTATTGGAAAACATCATTGACCTCACCATGGTAGTAAAGTCATAAATTTGAATCACAATCAGGTTTTATTTCTGGATTAGCAGTGGGGGATTCTTGGGAATATTTCACAAGAAGAATGCCTCTTATTCGAAATTGTTGAGAATTTTGTGCACTATTTGCAATTAATGTCCTAGAAGCAGTTAGTGTATTGTCAACTAAGGCCCTCCCACTGTAGCATCAATCATGATTCTATCATTAAGTCATAATCCTTCATAAAAATATTAAATCATGATTTGGTTTCTGATTTTATGGTGGGGGAAATAAAAAAATAGTCTTTTAAATCCTTCCTAGTACTCATGCAATGTTTCACCTAGAGTTTTCATAATTCCAAAAATCTCCTTTTGAATGGAAGTGATTTTTGAGATAGAGATTTTTTTTCAAGGAAAATTTTCAACAATTCATTCAAATCTCTAATCATAGTTTAATGTAAATAGAAAAACCATTCTTTGGATACTCCTTATAAATAAAAAGGAAATGACAGTAATTTCATTTTATTTACATCAAATCCTTATGGTTTCATGTCGACAAAATATAAATGAATTATTGAAGGCGTTTATATAGATCTTCACCTGGTAACCTATTAAATTTGGGTATTTTGTGAATGAAGATAGATTTAATTTCAAATCCTATAGGTGCTTCGAGATATTTCATAGTATTTTCTTGATTTTCATCATAGGATGAAGCCAATTATTTCAAGGATCTATTTTCAGCCTCTAGATTTTTTGTTTCAAAGAATTTTATTATAATTGTGTTAGTGTATGATTAAAAAATTTGGGAAAGGGGATTTCTAGTAGCTCCAACCCTATAGTGAAATGTATTATCAATTTCAGAATATAAACATAACAAGTTTAGGCCATGAAAAAAAAATACAAAATCAAATAAAAAACCTACTCGGAAATGGAACCATTTGATGTGAGAATTTTTTTTCATGAAAATATAAATAAAAAATTTTATCCCCTAGAGTAATGAAATACAGTTCTTGTATTTTTTCTTGAGGATGTTGTAATTTAAGTTATAATACTGTCACTTTTGTTTTGTTTATTTTCACAAGAAGATAAATTTGGGTATTTGATTAAAATTTAGAATAAATAATATAAATATAATGTAATTTGAAATAAAATATAACGATGAAAAAATTAGTAGGAAATAAAATGGATTTTAAATAAAAATAAAAATAGTATTTGTGGACAAGGTTCAACCTCTAAGAAACTCCCCTCTTCCAATTTTAAAAGTATTTCTCAATTAAATATCTAAATTCCTCCCAAAGACCCCCAATTGAGCAGTAAAATTTACATAGATATAATATCAATACCTAAATATGATTGATTTCTATCCTATATTAGTGATTCAATTATTTGATGACACCCAAACAATCAATCCTAATTGAAATCACTATGCTCAATGATAAGACCTCACTGAAGAAATTTAAATAGTGAAATCAATTAATTTACTTCATATAATAAATAACCATCCAAATAAATTTGATGAAAATATATTCAAGAAAGAAAATAAATACATTCATTAAAAAATATAAGTTTAAGATAAATTTAAAAAGACATTAAACAATAAGAACACTACTCAAAAGAGAGTGTCTGTCTATTTTTTCCATCCACAACAACTTGGTGCTTAGACTCACATCACTTGAGCAACCTCCATCTTCTCCATTACTACATAAATGCATAGAATCATCATCCAGATATAAATCTCCACCTTTCCAATTCTCTCTCATGCCAACCCATTTAAAATGGATACCTACTGAAAGGGAATAAAAGGTACATATTTTTAGGAGAGAGGGTGATGAATTATCACTCAAAATATTTACTCTTAAATTTTTCGTATTTATGACCCATTAAATGTAAGAATTTGTGAAAGTTTTCTTTAAATTTTTTTTTCCAAAATGTGTCTTCCATTCACCCAAAATATTTCAGCATAATTGGAAACCAAACGAAGGAGTTATGGAATATTTACTCAAAGATATTAATTATGTCCATATGACTCTTCATATTCTAATTATTCATATTCCCATTCCATAATAACCATGACACGAGATGATTCATGCATTTCAACCTTAATAAAATTTGTTCCACAATTTATTTCTTGCCTGTCTACAAAGTTTTAGATTCTTTGGATATTTTTTTCAAATTATATTATTTAATTACATAATGGAACCATTTGTCACCGAAGAGACCTTTTATCTTCCATAATTTTTTTGAAATGGTGGGTTCCCTAGACCAAAAAATTCAGTTCTTTTGATTACCATATCATTTATACAATTAGATATGCATGATTTCATCTTACCATTATACTGTATACTTTTCTGCTTCCACTATTGCAATGGTAACTTCCAAAGATTAATTGTCATGTCAAAAGGTTATAGCAGTTCCCAGGCAATAATGAGAACCTCTAGATGCTATGAAATTAATATTAAATATATTATCTATGTTCTAGAATAATCTTACTAATTGGAAATAGTAGATGTCTGACTATCAGGTGCTAGGGTCTCATAAGAATTGAGACTTCTTCTCATGAAGTTCACATTTGGTGATCTCTAGTAGCAAGATCATGATGAATGACCTGCCAATAGGAACACCACATGTTTCAGGTGTCATTGTATGTTCCTATCTATGATCTTGTGTAATAGTTTTCTGACATGAGATCATTACCAATGTATGTCATTTTATTATGTACTTTGATGCAAGATAAAAACCAAGGCAATGAAGTCATGGAGAGGTAGTTTATGTTGGGTGCGTCATTAGTGGCATGACATTGGTTGAATGGTCAAGAAAGGATTTGTCACTTCCAAGTTATGGAAGTAATATATCTCAGGCCATGTTGATAAGGATTGAAGTATATTTATAAGATGATGTCCATGACAGTAGTGGGTAAATATACTAAGTTAATTCAACCAACAATAAATCAAGAAAAGGGTGATGACATGTGAGTGTGTCCTACATTATGAGATATTACTGACAAAGAGACTATATTATACAATGCGTGTTCATAGGTTGGTTGTCGGTGCTGTGAGAATCCTTATCTATTCATGGTCCATGATGGTTTTCTATATCCTACTCTTGGTCTCCGAATAATGTTCACTACTATCGAGATAAGGGCCTAGAGGGTCACACACAATAGCATATTCAAGAATCTACCCTATTTAGTTGAATAAGAGTTTTGAACATGATCGTCTCCACCAATAGGGGTTTGGATTTGTCCAAGGAAAAATGATCACCAATGAAATAAATAAATTCAAATTATTCATGTTTTGAATAATTAGTATTGAATTTATTTATTAAATGTATTTAAAAGTTTTATGTAAATACATGAAAAATATTAATTGATGAATATTAAATATATTCGAGGTTCAATTAATATTTATAGGAATGATAAGTCAAGTTTTGGACTCAATTATTGTCATGTAATATATTTAATATATTATAAGTAAATGATAATAATATTTATGACATAGTTTAGTAGTCATAAAATGTAGTTAGTAGTGCGTTGATTATTTGGGGGTCGGAATGACCTTTCCAGATAATTAAATGACACTATAAATATGAGAGGAGAGGAGATTGTTGTATACTATTCATGGTGATTCTCTCTCCTCTCCTCTCACCTATGATTTAGAGAGAGAGAGGCTCTAGATCAAAAGAGCTCGAATCGAGCACTCTTTCAGGCATCAGAAGTGAAGCGATATGCTGATCGTTGGAACATTGAAGACGTCATCAAAATTCTAATCTAGCTCCCGGATTACAAAAAATGATGCTCACACAAATTCCTTGAAGCATGTGTGGAAAATCTAGAGGAATTCGACTTCAGATTCATTGAGCATAGATTTCCAACGATGAGAAGATGTTTTGCGTAGCTTCAGATTAAACCATGTTTTTTACGATTTGTTTTGTACCTTAAAACTCTACATGTGTGGTCCTCAACTTTGACTGGGATGATCTTAACTGATGTCAACAAGTTTATATCGACTGTCGGTGAAATTTTTTTTTAAATCCCACCCATCCGGGGCTTCCGCTGCATGCCCAGTTCCTTCAAGTGGTATCAAAGGGATGCATGACTATTTTTAATTCAATTGAAAAATTAAATTTTCATTAAATTATGTATCGGGAGATGATACAGTCCCAACGCCACAGACCGCATTTTAATCTGATACCGGATGACCATTCTGTGGTCATCCAAAGTTTTACGTTCTGATTAGAATTGGTATTTTAACAAGGTTATAAATTGATGAACCAATTTTATCTAGATCTTTTTACATCAGAATAGTATTTTTTGGTGAGGATTATTAATTATTATTGTTATAATGAACTTTATAATTATAATAGTTTAATTATAATAATAATTTTATTATTATAATATTATAATATTATATTATAATAATATTATATTATAATAATATTATATTATTATAAGGTTTTTTATTTTCTAGTCTAAACATAGACTTAAGGAAATTTTATTACAATAACATTATTATTAATTTCCAAATCCTTAATAGGCTCTAGAAATTTTTAAAAAAAATTAGAAGACCTGCTTTGCAGGTCTTGGAAATATAAAAAAAAAGAGGACGAGTGGGAATTCATGACCTGATTTGTAGGTCATGACACAAAAAAAAACAAAAAGGTGGTGGTGACCAGCTATGTAGGTCACCATTAAATAAAAAAACCAAGGGGACTGGTCTGTGGGTCACAAAAGAAAAAAAAAATCACAGTGGACTCCCCCTATTTGTGTTCCCTGCGAAGCCATACGCGACTCTCCTCTGTGTGTAGTGGTTCACCACACATGGGCCACCCCCATCACTCCACGTCCTATACTCCCACATCGGCTCTGGTGTCCCACATCCCGGCCTCCCGCACCTACTCAAAAATCACTCCGCTTCTAGCCAGAAGCGCTCCCACACTACTAGCAACCCCTCCTAGATGAACCGTGGACAACACCACCCAACTACCTCTATCCTCCCTTGGCATAGCCCAATGCCATATCCATCACCCTCCCAACTATCTCCCACTGGTCCCAGCCTATCTCGCTCTCAGCCGCGCCAAAATACCCTAGCTTGTCTCTCCGAGGCACACTACACATCACTTGAACTAGGTCGTTGGACTATCCACGCCACACATGCAGCGGACACCCACACTCAGCCACCTCCTCCACCCCCTACCAGCCGCAGAACTCCTACCAGGCTACATCCCTCCACTGGCGCGCCACCCAAGATGGGATTCCCTCCAACGATGTACTCCCTTGGCACTCCACACAGGCCATACCAACCTAGAAATGGGAATCTATGGGTCTGCCTAGTCCAGAATGGGCTTGGGCGGACCTACCCGCCCTAGATCACCCCTGCACGGGGTTAACAAGCCTCGGGATGGGCCTATGTAGATCTCGCCCGACTTGGACAGGCTTGCTCATGGATTATGGGGCCCAATTATTTTAAATTAATCAAGAGTTAATTAAAATATTTAATTCAATTACAGTTGATATTAAAATTAATAAAATATTAATTTTTTGGTTTAATAATTCAGCGGCATAATTAATTTAATTTAGTGTTTAATTAAATTAATTAATTATTTTTAGTTTTAAAATTAAATTAAATAATTTATTACCAAGGATGTATTTATTGAATTAAAATTAGAGTAAAATTTTAATTCAATAAATAATTCCCTAATAATTTTTTTAATGCAAGTTTAATTTTATTCTGCAATTAGTTTCCAAACGCGAGTTAATGTGTATAATGATCATGGGTTTGTGACTGACCAATGCATGTATGGTGCTTATTTATTTAATTTATTTAATTATTTATTTATTGTAATATTTTTTTAATAATTAGTTTAATTAAATAAAAGATGATCTGCGTGTCGTATCAAGTGTCATTATATGTATAACCGGCTATGCGCCCATTCTCAGAGTTGTATATTTATACCCCAAGATCCCCTCTCCTGCATGCAAGTACAATTATATAATGACAAGATGAGGTATGATGCACTTCGTGCCAAGTGACAACGAATCACTAGATATGAGTTGGGTGAATTAGATGAGCATACATTACTATTAAATTTGCAAGCTACGCGACTAAAAGTATTGTCCCTAGGGTCTCAGATGATCCATTATTCACTCAAAAGATCAACCATTAGGTCCTGATCATGATCTGGTCTTTATTTTATTTCTGTATGGTTTGTTATTTTCTTATCATGTGTAATTTATTACGCGATCACATAATATAATAATAAACAATCATGTAAGATAAAATGAACATGTGATACGATGAAATTTCTATTTCTTGCATGGTCAGTTCTGAGTGCGATCACATAGTACATGCTTATAAAATAGAAAATTATTTATTTCTTCACATTAAAAATAATAAAACCCACAATGATATGTTAATTCATAACAGCCTGCTATCATTCAAATTTGGACAAAACCAACTGTTTGAGGTGCCGATCATGCCAAAGCTGAGGGTGCCTCTTACCACTGCGGAGTCCTTATAAGAATTATGATTCAACTTAGATAAAATTGCAATAAATAAATATACATAGATAGATTGTTGTAATTTTAGAGGCTACCATTGAGTAAATCAACTTTTGATTTTAGAAGCTGGGACTTCATTCAACAGATCATGGAACCGCAAGTTAAAGCAGTCGGAAAGCCAAAATCCTACCTCAAACCCTCTAAGTAGTGGCATAGCCATAGATTTTAGACGATGAGGGGTGGTTCTAGGATCCTTTCCACTAGAAGACTAAAGCTATAGAGTATTCTTATTCTAACATAGAGGGTTCCTAGAATATGATAAAATAGTAGGATACATTAAATGATTTAAGTAATTAATCAAAATGTCTTAACAGGTAATCATGATAAAATAAAAAATATTATAAAATTATTTTTTTTGTAGAAAAATGGTAAGTTATACCACAAGTATAAAATTGTAATATTATATTGGACAAAGTAAATGTTGACACTAACATGAGTATCCATGAATAGTACAGGCACGTGTGCATAGTACGATGATATAGGAAACTGAAGGTTCTAGTGTCCCAAACACTGTTAAAATACCTCAAGAAACGAGGGTGAAATTGCTTACATAAGTCTAATGTACAAAGCTTATGAAAGTTATATCATTATCTTATCATCAACGTCCACTTTCAGTTGTAGTCGATACACCAAGATATGTAAGATATAACATGAAGTCTCATCTCTGAGATGTTTGCAAGGAGAAAGAGAAGCAATGATATAAATAAGACGATGTTACACTAACATGTGTAAAGTGAAATATTGATCATGATATTTAAATGGATCCCTTTCTCATATCATTTTCACCCCTTTACTCAAGATTCATATTAAGTTAAAAAACAAACAAGTATTGAGCAAACACTCCATTACCTATCTAGGTAAGGTTGGCCAAGTGAATAAGAATATTAAAGACAATTTTATCTTTAATTCTTACGGTGAATAAATTTGAAGACAATGTGGAAAGGTCAATGGCATTTAATTCCAATGGTACATTCACAACGTCTTTCAATTAATGAGGTATTAACAAAGGTTATTTTCATTTCATATTATAAAATTATACTATAGAAGTTTAAAATCAATAAACTGATTTAAGGAAGCAAGTATCCACTTCTACATCAGGCATATTCATCAATGTAATGTTTCCTTATACTACTTGGGTATTTAATACTATATTATTTTTACGTATGTGTATTTAAATATTTTTATCAAGTAAGTATAGATATATTACAAGAAGTTAGGTGTATTCTCCAAGTGGCTGTGAATGGGTGATACCTAGGCCAGTGGTGAGAAGTACATGACTTCTTAATTGCCAAGTGAAAAATTCATGTTTAAATATTATTCAGTATAGCCACAAACATTAATCTCATGTGTCCATGGATGCAAGGAGACATTTTTTCAGGTTCTTGAATGAATGTTGTTTTTGGTAAACTCAATCACTAGTTCAGTGATACATGAATCACATGGAATGAGTGATGAATATAAATATAATACTTATACATAGTTGTGATAAGATAATTCTTTGTCAAGTAATAAAAAGTGGATATCATGAATATACTGAGTATGGTATTTAGGCTCGACACAACTATATACTTTTGGTATTATTGACGTCTTTAGTTTAGACAAAGGTGCGTTTAGAAATAAAGGTATGTCACAAAGCTTTTGGAAATAGTTCAACAAGTAATCATGAAATATTCCAAGTATAAGCTAGAGGTATATATAATTCATAAGATTCCTTTAAATAATTAAAGAATAATAAGGTAAATTATATGAATGTTCAAGAGATATGTGTTTCTTCGGGTTGGGATACCGAAGATTATCTCAACCAAACATTCATTAATCATGATAATGTAGTGTGCAGTAATTCCTAAATTCAAATTACCTTATCAAAATCATGACAATGATGTTAATGAGGAGGATTAATGATGAAGTCATACATATCATCATTGATCCAAAAACATGTATCATGGAGAAATTCTTAAAAGCAGAGGTTATATATCAAAATTTTAATGTAGAAAATATCAATGTTACAACTCGCAGAAACTTCCATTATATTTCATGAAATGCTTTGAAAATAATGGCGATATCCCAAAACCATATACCAACTATAATTAAAAATGGATATCATATGAGTCAAAGTATGATGAAAATACATTATGTCATAAGGACATGTGTTTGGATGCAAATAGTTTGTTCAGAGACAACCCAACTTGCATCAAGATAAAAACTGAATGAAAAATACTTTTTATTTGATTTTATAAGAAGACACTTTAAGGGAGAGCGGTAAATGACATGATAAAAAATCAAATGATAAAAAATCAAAACATTCCCCATTAAAAATTTAAAAAAAAACTGACGATACAAAGAACCCAATACGATCAAATCATCACACCAGTCGCCAACCAAGCATGCCGTAGAACATCATCATTATGCCATCCGTCGAAATCCTATCGTCTACAACCAAAATCATCCCTGGAACCTTCACCGTCACCATCCAATCACCACCGTTGATGTTGCTAACCAGCACTAGATCCCATCAAGAACCATTGAACCGCTAGAAAAACAACATTGTTGCTGTCATCACCAACCAGACATCACAAGTCCCTGAGGATCGACAAAGTCCGTCGTAGACACCGTCAACATCGTTAAGCAAGGATTAAGCCTCTTGGAACTCCTAAATCCCCTCGCACAGCACCTCCCAAAGCTCCTATGGAAACCATCTCACCAGACCGACCCGGGGAGGAGAGATGGTACACGAAGCCAGGGCAGAGTAAGAGGAGAAATGAGCCTACGGGGAGTCAAGATCATCACTCAGAACCATGACCTCACCATCCGAACTTCACACCAGTCACCAGATATCTTCAGATACTTTCGTATCCACCATAAAACAACATACTCGTGTCGTCGCAAATCATAAATATTGAAATCACCAGTACAAAATGAACTAACAACATCAGCCCGTGAAATCAATGGCACGACACCATCTTGAACATCACCGAAGGCCGCCACCATAATCAAGATAGAACAAAACCAAATCAAAAAAATCAAAAGAACCTTCACTGAGAAATCCTTGAGCAGATCGACCGCTAATGAAGGAATGAACAAAAATTCACCAAAAATCCAAACAGACCATTTGGGGAGAACCTTTGGCCGCCGAATCCCACCTCCCAAAACCTCCGAGGAACCACCGCTTCAGATCCGACTCGGAGAGAAGCAGAAGGAGTTGAGGTCAGGATAGGGGTTTGAGCACCGAGGGTTCTAAATCATCATGGAGAGAAAGATTCCAAAAGCCAAAACAAGATTGAGATAAAGCTGACTCAGGCACACATGAAAAACCGATGACCACCAAACAACTTAACCCAAAACTGCTATGTTTCCATCCCTCCAACTCCGACCTGGAGAGGCACATGTGACCGACAAGTAAGGGTAGGGTAGAAGTAGCCAATGGCTTCATTAGGACAAAGAAAAACAACACTGCAGACAAACACCAAGAAAGCAGCACCACCATGGAAGAAGAATGAGGACGATGATGTCAATATTGAAAACCCAATTGCACGGAGATGTCTGGAATAGGAGAAAATAGGGAAGGAGAAGAAGGAAAAGGAAGAAGAGTTTCGCTTAGACACGTCGCTGGCCCCACAATAGAAGGTTTTGGGAGGAAACCCTAGATGGATCCTAGAGTGAAAGGGGGAAGCTTGGAGAGAAGGGCGCCATGCATCAACAAAAACACATTGTGCATCTTAGGTACTTATCCTAATGATTTCTTAGTATATTAAATAAATACCTAAGATATAAAATTTATAGTCAAATGATTGAAAACATATCTATATACGGGTTCACAACTCTATTAGAGATGGTGGGAGCTATATTGACATGTGTTTATCTAATGATCAAGATGCAAAAATAGTCAGCATAGGAACTAGTTCCACAAGCACAGGTGGAAAAAAGTATTTTCTAGAGACACATACGTCATAGGATGGATAAAATCATTGTGATGGTTTTTATTCACCGTTTTCAGTGATCTATTATTCAATGTGAATAATACTTCCTATAAGTAAGCAGTGTATGGAAATTAGATGAAATTAATAAGACCAAATAAAAATAAATTAATGGTTTCCCTATATCAAAGTGTAAAGGGGATTATTATTTTGAATACAGCGGTGGGTATTCAAGAGAATTGACACATGGATGGTTCATGAATAGTACTAATAGGATCGATTGGTTTGACAAAGTAATTATGGATAAATCTGGTAGAATTTTACTTATCATAGCTAATATCTAGAATCAAATTTTATAGAATTGGATGTCAGGACCACCAATCGTGGATGGTGTCTATACGACGCAGCCGGAAAGGGATGGACATGTCACAAAATTCTAATAAACGTTTAAAGTTACTGAAATCCAGTTTGGGATTAAAGTAAGAAATGTGATCATAGAATAAACATTTGCAACAAAGGTCTTATATATGTCTACAAGAGGTTAGTGGGAGAACTAATGTTTTACAAGAAGAAATATTTTTGGAAACATATGGAAAACATACATTGTTCTTAATGTTAGTTAACACCAAAATAAAATTTATTATCCACTGATTGACTTAAAGTAGCAACCTAAGTTCTAGGGAACATGATCTACTAAGGTAGATATATAGGTTTCTTGGTCCTATTCAATCATACATATAGTGAAATTGTATTGAAAAATACAAGTTAGAACAATTAAAAAGATGAATTGTTTCTTATGTTACATGGGCGTTATTTCTTCAGGTTGACATGTCCGGGACATGGAAAGAGAAAAACATGGTGTGTTGAAGTCCATACACATAAGTGATGGATTTATCATGTATTCCATGATATGTAAAAAAATTGATATTACCATGATATGCTTTATAAAAGGAAAAATTAGTTATATCCAGGAGCACTACAAGGGATGTAGTCAGAATGATCTAATTGTACTTCGGCAAGTACAAAAGATATGTAACTGGTAAGTGGAGAAGAGAGGATAATATTTTTCGGGGATACAAACTAGTCTTCCATAGATCAAAGTGATCTACTATCGCAGTTAGGCTGAAGATGATGAAAGGGTCAAGATCATATAAGCCATACCTACAAAGACCGAGTATGTTGCAGTTTCTGAGGCAGCTAAGAAGAAAATATACAACAATATATTCCGGTTCTTGGAATCACACCTGGTAAGAAAATTACTATAATAATGTAAATTATGATATTCTTATAGGAAATGATATCAAGTTATGATAGTGGGAAAGTGGGATACACTCTGGATACCATCTCTTGAGAAGTTTTACTCAATCAGACAATGTCACAATAGCAGAATTGCCTTGCGGCCGATCCATGGTGGACCCAGTAGCGAAAGAAGTTACTCAGTAGAAACATGATGGTCATCATGTGAGTAGCAAACAAGTTTGGTTAGCTAGTTAGCTCTAGTGCAAGTGGGAGTGTTGAAATAGTGGGTTCCCTAGACCCAAGTATTCACTGATTTTGATTATCTTATCATGTATAGAGTTATCTATGCATGATGTCATCTTACCATTATAGTGTATACTTTTATGGGTCCTCTATTGAAATGGTAATGTGAAAAGATTAATTTTTGTATTAAAAGGTTATAGCAGTTCCCAGGCTATAATGAGAACCTCTAGATACTATGACATTAATCTAAAATATATGTTCTATGGTTTAGATACATATTATTGATTGAACATAGTATATGTTTTACTATTAGGTGTTGGGAGATAATAAGAATTGAGAATTATTCTCATGAAGTTCACACTTGGTGATCTCTAGTAGTAAGATCATGAGGACTGACTAACCAATAAGAAAACCAAATGTTTTGGGTATAATTGGATGTTCCAATATATAATCATGTGTAATAGTCTCCTGAATTGATATCATTACCAATGTATGTAATTTAATTTCATACTTTAATGAAAGATGAAAAAATGGGCGTGAAGTCGCGGCGAGGTAATTTGTGTTTGGTGTGTCATTGGTGGCATGACATTGGAAGTATGGTCAAGAAAGGATTTGTCTCTTCCGAGTTATGGAAGTAATATATCTTAGGCCATGTTGATAAGGATGGAAGTACCTTTATAAAATCATAGCCATGAAAATTGATGGTAATTCCATCCAGTTAAATCAACAAACAATAAAGAAAGAAAATGATAATGATACGTGGGTGCATCTTGCTTTATGAGTTATTATTGACAAAAAGATTATATTAAATAGTGCATGTTCATAGGTTGATTTTTGCTGCTGTGACAATCTTTATCTCTTCTGGGGCCATTATGGATTGCTAGATCCCACTCTTGGTCTGTGAATACTATTCACAACTCTCATGACAAGGGCCTAGAGGTTCACACACAATATAGTATTCATGAATATGATCTATTCAGTTCAATATGTGTTTTGGTCATGATGGACCCCACCACTGGGGTCCGAGATTTGTCCAAGGAACAACGATCACCAATGAAATAAATAAATTCATATTATTCGAGTTTAGAATAATGAGTATTGAATTTATTTATTAAATTTATTTATAAGTTTTAAGTAAATATATGAAAAAAATTAATGGACAAATAATAAATATATTCAAGGTTCAATTAATATTTATGGGAACAATGAGTCAAGTTTTGGACTCAATTATTTTCATGTAATATATTTTATATATTACAAGTAAATGATAATAATATTTATGACTTAATTTAGTAGTCTTAAAATTTCGTTAGTAGTGCATTGATTATTTGGGGTTCGGGTTGGCATTTATGAATAATTACATGACACTATAAATATAAGAGGAGAGAAGATTGAAATATACTATTCATGGGGAATCTTTATCCTCTCCTATCTCCAATGATTTAGAGAGAGAGGATTTGGATCCATGGAGCTTAGATCAAGCATTCTCTCAGGCATCAAAAGTGAAGCGATGCGGTGATCGTTGGAGCATCAAAGGCATCGTTAGAATTCTATGCTAGCACCCTGATTTTGAAGAATGATGCTCCCATATATTCATTGAAACGTGTGTGGACGATATAGAGGAATTTGAATTTGGATTAAACTAGGTTTTTAAAGTTTATTTTTGTGCTTAAAACCCTTCACGTGTGGTCATTAGATTTGACCGGGCTTCTCTTCATCGACGTTGAAAAGTTCATGTTGACCGTCACTGGAAAAATTTATAATCCCACCTGTTTGGGGCTTATTCTGCATGCTCGGTTCCTTAAAATTTGTAACCACCCATTGAATTATTTAATGAGTGAAACATTCTTTGAAACTTATCATGAATGAAAAAATTTGATTCATATTATATCTTCAGTTATAATCAATACATGTGGACATGTTTAACCAGAGTTATTCCTCAATTACAGATATGGGGCAAACTTTACCTTCTAGAACAACTATCCACAAAGAATGATTTATTTGGGTCTTTATATGTTCAAATCAAGTCTCAGAGGAGCTGTAACATATTTATCACACAAACATAGTAAGCCTAAAAAAATTATATTTATTTAAATATATAAAAATATATTCCTAAAATATAGAATAAATTTAAAATAGTTAATATTCTAGAATTTTGAACTTTTCAATTTCAAGCTCAAAACACCCCCAAAATCCAAAACTAATGTAATTAAACTCAAAAAATTAAATTTGTGGGTTTTGAATAATTTAAATATACATAAAAAATAGTGTGGATATTAGATATTAGATGACCAACTATACTGGAGGGATAACTCATTAGTCATTGATGAATCCACCACCTAGCTCTACTAGAGGGTCAACTCAGTAGTCATTTAGGACTCCATTAACCAACTCTAAGGGAGGGTCAAATCTGAAGTAATTGAGGACTCTACTAACAATCTCTACTAGAGGGTCAACTTGGTAGTCATCGTGGACTCCACTACCCAACTCTACTGGAGGGTCACACTTCATAGTCATTGGAGACTCCACTACCCATCTCTACTAGAGGGTCAAATCGGTAGTCATCTGGTGATCCCATGTGATCATTTCCACCACAGAGTGATTCCTAACTAAGTTTAATGATTAAAACATTCCAAATAATATATTTAAAGGAAAAACCAAGGGAACCATCTTGTTATATAAGTAAAAAACATAGGGTTGTCTACTCATGGGATAAAATCCATGTTCAAATAAAAGAGATAAAAATCTTTGAAGTTTCCTAAAAAGGAACAAAGGGATACATGACATGTGGGGGGAACCACATGGTGTGTGGTCTCGCTCCACCACTTAGCTATGTCCCTGGAGGTACACAGATCCCATGCCATGTGGTAGTACATGAAATACATGTTGACTACGTGGTGTGTACTTGCCAACTGGGACCAGGTCATGTCCTTTTGGCCGTGCCCCTATACGTGACCCCATGTCCTAGTACATAGGTACATTGTGTGTTGCTCCACACGAGGTGTCATTCATGGGAAGTGGACATGTTTGTGTACTACTTCATGGAGTCCAGACCATGTGATCCATTACATGGATCATTCAATAAGGGATGATGTACACAACATGTAGAAGGGATATACGTCATTTTGTCCTTATGATTTCCTAAAACCCTAGCCACCACACATAATGGGATACAAGCCATGTGTTCATCCATGTTCCTGACGTGTAGTAATTTTTTCATAGAAAATGATATCCATAATCCACGCCTCGATTCAAGTCATTCTTCGTATATTTAAGTCCTAAATGTGGCCAAAATTGTTGTATCAGCACTGACTGACGAATTCCGGCCCTCCGATGGCCAGAAATCCAATTTTAAACACTCACAGGGTTTCTTCATTCATATTTTACATTTAAAAACCTTATGACTATAATTAATCTACAATAAATCATCTTAAGTAACATCTGAAACTAGTAAAAATTCCAGGTCTGGTTTGATTTCATTGATATGTTGCGATTTTAGGGGTCTGATCGGGCTTGATACTACCCGAAAATGTTGAACTGAGACCACTGGGTCCAAACAGTGATGAACGCAAAGAAAATGGGGGGGGGGGCATAATAATAAAACTTTAATCACCATTTTCCAAGAATTCTTGGAAAATGATCAACAACATGCATTCAAGGTTAAAATTTTTTAATAATCAAAAAAGATTTCAATACGTGGGCACATGATCCATTCCCAATTGATGTAAATTCAAGAATAGGGATCGATATTCTCAATCTATTTAATAAAAAGGGAATAAATCAAATACTAAAATGTCCTACTTAGATATTGGATTTTTTATCCTCAAATAATGTTCCCACTATTGATCAAAGAAAGTCGTTGTGTTCGTTGTGTTCTTTGCATCCTGATATCCTATAATCAGGAATTTCATCATCATCCTAGGTGGTTTTCCAATGGGGGAAAGAGATGCTATGGAGTCCTCCCAGGATTTATGGGAATAACCATGGAAGATTATCCATGTTTATTAATTTTTAGATAATACATTTAGGTCTAAAATAATTAAATTAAGGAATGTATTAATTAATTAATTAATCCATTGAACATACCACCAATGAATGAGGTGTTTTAATGCCCTACGCCAACCCATTTTATGTCGCACCTAGGGTAAAAACCAGGTTATGGACTCAATCGTGGCATTATATTTCTATTCCAAGATTTTTTTTAAGATAAATCCCATTTTCTTTAAGAACCAAGCATGCATAGTACAAAATATATTTAATATTTTTATAAAATTTATTCCAGGGACCCTAGGACTCAGAATCACGCATCATCTCAGTATCTACTTCTAAAAATAATATAGAAATATTTCAAATTCCTCCAAGTAAAAAATAGTTCCCTACATCATTCCCTATTTCAAAATTTTCATCCTAGAAAAAAAAATTACAGAAACAACTCAGGATACTGAGCCCGTACCTAGCCCTCCTACTCCTAGGAACTCTCCTGCTCATTTCCATACTGGGAGAACACACAAACCAAGGGGATGGTTCATCCACACATGGTCCAATCCTATCTATCCCCGATATATATTGGTTGATCTGAAATATTGGCACCATCCTCGATGTCCAACTCTCCCCAGTCGATGATGTGCTTTGGGTCATGCACATATCTCCTCAAATATGACACATGAAAGATGTTTTTCACCCACTTAAGCTGTGGGGGTAGAGTATAGAGGTAAGAAGCCTTTCCAACGCTATGCATGATCTAGAATGGAATGATGAACATTGGGGATAGATTACCTCTCCGATTGAAACTCCAAAATCCTTTTTAAGGGGAGACACTCCGGAAAAATTTATCTCCCTGCTCGAACTCCAAGGGCCAAGGGTGGTGATTTGAGTATGATTTCTATTTTCTTTGGGACATCCTCATTTTCTCACTAATGATATAGAATTTCTCCATCAACAATTGCACCATATTTAGGCCTATAATATAGGTCTCACAAAACTCTATACAACACAAATTTGACCTACAGGGTCTCCCTTAGAGGGGCTAAAAATGTTCCATGATGATAGTAGAGTGGTAGTTGTTGTTGTATGCAAATTATACCAAGGTAAAGTGATCCTCCCATCATGGACCAAAGGATAACATGGAAGACCTCAACATATCCTCTAGAACATGGATAGTGCACTTGATCTTCCCATAATTTTGGGGGTGAAAGGCTGTACTCATCATTTTTTAGGTCTTGAATGCCCTCTATAGTCCTCTCCACAATCATTTTTTAAATTGAGCATCATGATCATAGATGATCATTGAGGGTACCCCATTAAGGTGAACGATCTATAGAATGTAAAAATACCCCAAAATATCCGTTAAACTATAGGCCCTGATAATAAGTAAGTGTGCCAAATTTTTTAGTTTGTCAACAATCACCTCTATGGAATCAGGCACTTTCACTATGCGTGGAAGCCCTTTCCCAAATTTCATGGATATGTCCACCCACTTCCACTTTTGTATCTCAAGGGGTTGTAGCAAACCTTTTAAAACTTGGTTCTCATCCTTTACCTACTAATAAGTGAGGTAATAAGAGATGAACTCAGCTATGCTTCGTCTCATTCTAGTCCAACATATCTACCACCAAAGGAATTTATACATCTTTCCCACACCAGGATGTACAAATATGGGGGGAAGTGTGTAACTCTCACATCACCCCCCCACATCATGACTGGAAACACCTTCTGACTCTAAAATAAGAAGAAGTGATTCCATTCTTCATAATATATATTTGGTGAGTCCCCCATGAATATTTAGTGACATAATAGCTCACAATAATTTTCTTCTATCTTAGACTCTCTCACACTCTTGAGAAGTAGAGGAGTCAACAACATCGACTACAGAAAAACATTAACCACCTACTTCATCTGGGTCAGCTGCATGGAGGTTAACTTCTCCTAAGCTTCCTGCACAAATCTAGGCTAGGACTTCTTGATAAGGGAATATTATACTACTTTCACCTTCCTTAGAGTATAGACTATTTCTAAGTCATAGTACTACAAGAACTCCAACCAGTTTTGCTATCTCAGGTTCAGGTATCTCTGTGTGAAGACGTACCTGGGACTCTGATGGTATGAGTAAATCACAAAGTGCTCCCCTAGAAGGCAGTAACTCCACATCCTCAGGGAGAGGACTACCACCACTAGTTCTAGGTCATGATTTGAGTAGTCATTCTCATGGGGTCTCAACTGCATCAACTCATATGAAATAACTACCTACTACTGCATCAACACAAAGTTGTTCCCATCTCTTGAGGCATCGAAACACACTACGTACCCCATGACCTACTCTAGTAGTATCAACATAGGATCAGATATTATACTCAACCTCAACTCATCAAAGGCCCTCTCGAACTGCTGAGTCTGAAAAATACTAAAAATACAGACCACCAAATCTATCCAATACCCTTCTACATGAGGATCTAGATTTCCATGGAACCTCAGTAGCCTCTGGCACTAGAATATATGGATCACACTATTCCTGTCTGCATCCTCAGCCTACGCTACTGGGATAATCCACTTATCAATAGGTGGACATGTTGATACCTACCCAACTAGAGGAATGATATCATTTTATGGACCTAGAACTAAGGCCTCATCTACCATCAGATCATATTCATGATCCAGAAATGATATCCTAGCTAGATAACATTTTTGAGGCATCCTGAAATTATCAAGAGGTACTTGATCAGATGATTATATTTATATAAAATAATTTGGATATGACTCAAGAAGGAAATTACAAGAATCAATCCTATATGATGAATGTACCATTAAACCGTGCAACCAATGTCTCAGTATGTCGAGTCAACTAGAAGGTAGTCAAGGTGCTGGTGAATGGATATGTAAGCTACCCACACTATCACCGGACTCTCTAGCCTAAGAGACACACTCATGAAACTATAATAATTTTCCCTAAACCCAAAAAAAATCTTCATAAGGGGACTAGTCTAAAAAATGTACCAAGGATTGAACCACCACTAATACCAATCTTTCAGGACCCAAACCAATCCAGGGATTGAGCTGAAGCTACCCAATGCCAGTCTCTATAGGACTGGGGATGGTGACCAGCACCTAAGGAATATCTAACTTGGGGAGGCAATTTTTTAAGTACCTATACTCACACAGATAATTATATTGATGCATAAGTGAAGAGGATGTGAATTTAAAACAAGGAAAAATATAAGGGAAGAACTACATTTGAAAAACCTCAAGAAAGTTCAAGAGTACGGTAGTGTAAACTGAAATGTAAAGGGAAAAATACAGGTCCAAACAGAAATATGTCCCAACATGAAAAAATTGGAAAAGTAAACAGTTGAGAGAGACCATCTCTTAAATCCCAAGATATGACCACTGTATGTGGTCCAAAGTATCAGGTATCCCTATGATCCTCTGAAGTCAACACTAACCTGTTTGTCATCTGCATAAAACACGAAATATTATAGAAAATCCCATACAGGGGTGAGTATATACATACCCAGTAGGACACCCCAAAACCTAAAGTGGGAGTAGTAAGAGATATAATATGAATATAAAGAGAGTTGATTCAAGATACATCCCAAGAGAACAACTTAACCCAAAAAAGTAAGATACAGAAACCTCATATAAGAATAAAGGGACCAATAAGATGAGTAAATGAACTAAACATTGAGTCTTGACCACCTATAGTAGGAGAGTAGAATCATCCAACCATGAGAAGATGAATACAGAAAGAATGAGGCACACCACATGCATCTTCAACTCTCATGGAAAGAGAGTAACAAAATAGTATTTTATAGATATAGGTGAATATATATACTCAATCAAAAGAAACCCAAACTAGAGATAAATGGGATCTCCATCGCATAGATATGCCTAATAATAAGAGTCCACAACAGTTCCAAAAGTCAACCAATGATGTCCATAATCTCACGTGACTGTCTAGAAGTAACTGTCCAAGTCAAACCAAGCATCTTCACTATGCTACATTGTCTAGGGGCCGCAAACTTGAAGTCGATAACCTATGCCCTTTTAAAATATAAGGGATCTACTTTGTTAGCCGATAAGGACCTACAACCAAACTATGTTTGAGGGTGACACTCAGTAGTTATCAAGATCCACACTGCCTACCTCTACTTGAGGGTCAACTCAGTAGTCATATAAGAATCCATTGTATAGCTCTAATAGTGGTTTAAGTTTGTTGTTATTGAAGACTCAATTTTCTAATTCTACTAGAGGGTAAAATTGGTAGTCATAAAGGACTCCACTACCAAGATCTGTGGGAAGGTTGAATCAGAAGTCTTAGAGGACTCCACTACCCAACTCTACTAGAGGGTCAACTTGGTATTCATCGAGTACTCCACTGCTCGACTCTACTCGATGTCCAACTCGATATTCTTTGAGGACTCCACTACCTATCTTTACTGGAGTGTCAACTCGGTAGTCGTCGAGGACTCAATTTCCCAACTCTACTGGAGGTTCAACTCAGTAGCCATTGACGAATCCACTTCCCAACTATACTGGAGGTTCAACTCATTAGTCTTTGAGGACTCCACTAACAATCTATACTAGAGGGTCACACTCAGTATTCATAAAGGACTCCACTTCCCAGTTCTATTGGAGGGTCAACTCGGTAGTCATGTAGTGATCCTATGTGATCACTACCATCATAGAGCATTACCAAACCATGAGTCATGCTCGAAACATTCCACATCATATCTCAAAATAAACAACAAAGGGAAGCATCACATTCAGTGTGGAAAAAAAACAGTGTAGACTATTAATGAGCCAAAATCCAAGTTCAAACAAAGGAGATAAAAAACATTGAAGTTTCCTAAAAAGGAACCAAGGGAAACACAATGTGTGAGGGGAACCACATGACGCGCGGTACCACCCGACCTCCTGGTCGTGTCCCTGGAGGTACAAAAATCCCAAGACATGTGGTAGTATATGCTATGTAGGTTGACAACAAGGTATTTCTAGTCCAACCATGACCGAGTCGTTTACTTCTAGCCATGTCACTGTATACGACCCCATGTATGTGTACTTCAGTGCACTGTGTGTTGATCCATTGGAGGTGTTTCTTGTGTACCATGGTGACGTCCTTGTACTAAAATATGGAGTCCTTCCCATGCAATCCATCACACATCTCACCCAATTGGGGATGAGGTACACAATGTGTATTAGGGCTACACATTGTTCCATCCTTATGATTCTTCGAAACACTAGCCCCAACACTTAAGGGGTTACACCCGTGTGTTAATCCTTGTACATGGAATATAGTTCAGTTTTTCATATAAATATAAATTAATTTTTCATGCTTTTATTGAAGTCATTATACATTGATTTAGGACTTAATATTGGTTGAAAATTTTAGATATATCCTTGATCGATAGACTATGTCCCTATAATGGATGAAAATTTTATTCAAAACAACCTTGTGGTTTTTTCGTTCATATCGTACATTTCTAATACTTCCACCTTAAATTAATCAAAAATCAATCATCCAACGTTTAATCTTAAACCTGTAAAGATCCCTGATTTTGTCGTATTTCATCAATCCATGCCTCATTTATTGATCTTTCATGATTATAGGGGTCTGATTGGGCTTAGTACCACCCAACAATGTCAATCCAGGACCGCAGGGTCATACTGATGATGAATGAAAATAAATCAAGGGGTTTAAAAACATTGAATAACCAAATAATATTTCAATATGTGAGGGAATACTCAATTTACAATTAGTGCAGATCCAAGAACAAGGATTGATCTGCTCAATCAATTTAATCAAAAGTGAATAAATCACCTATTGATAAGTCCTACCTATATATTAGATCATTATTCATTAAAGAAAACTCCCACCAATGATTTAAGGAAGCCTTTTTGTTCATTGTGTCCTAAACTGATCTGATCTAGCATTTCATTGTCATCCGAGGTGATTTTCTAACGGAGGAAGGAGAATATCTAGAATCATCCCATGGATTATGAATCCAACACCAGAGGATTATCTATAGTGATGTTTTTTATACAATTAATTTAGGATTAAAATGAATGAATGAATGAATTTATTAATTAATAAATCCACTGAACATACTACTAATGAGCAAGGTGTCTAAATGCCCCGCGCCGACCCATTTTATGCCGCCTCTTAGGTAAACACCGTGTTCCGATCTCACCTATGGTCTGAGATTTATGATTTGAGATTATGTTTAAGAGTTATCCTATTTTATTTTATAACATAGAATTTATATTACAATATAAATAGAATATTTTTAGAAAATTAATTTCAAGAACATGAGACCTCAGAATCCGACTTCATATTTGTGCCTATCTCTAGAAATATATATAAATTTTTTAAATACTTAATAAGAAAAAATTAAGTATATGCTAAATAGAAGATCTATAATGTGGTGAAATAATGTAATATGGTCTTATTTGAGGACTTGGATGAGTTAGAAGGATTTAACGGTGTGATAAATAGAGGAGAAGAGTTTCCCTTTTATAAGTGAGGGGAGGGGTACTTTTGTAATTAATTATAGTTTTAAAAAAATATAAATAAATTTTTATAGAAAAATAGTTAAAAATTGATATAATCCAAAGATAAGATGATTATGATTCTAAATAATCTCATAGAATTAAATTTGGACAAGTTTTAATGAAGTTTCCACCCTTATCTCTTAGTTTTAACCTCTATAAACACATTTTACTATTACCATGATATCAATGTTTTTTACTCTTTAGAATTATAAAAAGTTACTATAAAACAAAGTGACCCATAAATTGACCATAGATGATATTTTAAACTATATCCCACTAACTTGGATGACATAATAATTTTTATGAATTTTAAATCATTTAATAAAATATTATTTATTATAAAAAATTAATACCGTAATTTTTGGAAATAAATAAAATATTATAATATAATATGGGTGAAACTCATGTAAAATGGTTTTAAAATGATATGAATTCAAATATATTGAAGCTATGGTCTTAATATAATCATCCAATAATATTTTGACATGTTTAGTTATCATTTTAAACCGTATCTTTTGGTTCAACCCCATGGTTAACAAATTATAATCTTTACCATGGTAAAGACTTTTTAACATTAAAGGATTATAATTTTAATTACAAGGTAACAATTGGCTCATAAATTAAAAAGAGATGAAATTTTAGACCATTTATAATCTTTCTTTTCCAATTGATTTTTTTTTATTTTTAAATAATTTAATAAAATTTTATTTAATATAAAATACTATTAATATCATTGTAAGAACTATTCACATGATTTGACATTGAAAAAAATTTCCAAAAATGTTTTTAGAATATAAAAATTTCAAAAATCTATAACATATTATATTTATCTTTAACATTATTTGGAAACTTTATGTCATCAAAATAATATTTGTTTTGAGTTTTTAATATTATTTACTTGATTTCCTACTAGTTACACAAACACCGTGTCTGTGTTGTGTAATAATTTAAGGTAATTGTTTCACCATTAATTTTTTTAAAAAAATTAAAATGATCAAATAAATTCACTTATATTTCAAATAAAAATTTATAACTTAAAATAAGTTTTTTATCCCCATTAAAAAATATTATAGATATTAAAAGTAAAAAATGGGAATTTTTGACTTCATCACTTAACTATTATAAAGGTAAATAAAAGTTTAATTGAAAAAAGTTTAAATGTTCAAAGTTTCGATGATTATGGAAGAAATATACTCATAAAATGAAAAAATTAAAGTATATATTTTATCTTTAAGTCTCATTAGATTAGTTTTAACCGTAATTTACCTATTTTACCTTTACCCTAGTAATAAAAATTTACTATGGTTAATATTTATATTAACCAAAAACCAAAGTAACATATTTAAAAAAATTGTAACTAATGAGTCTAAATATGGAATTAATTTTTCAATATAAAATTTCTATAATTTCCACAATCTAATTTGAGATAAAAAACCCAAAATGCAGTGAAAAACATTTTTTTAGAAAAATAATTTTTTAGGTATAAAAATGATTTTATACAAAAATAAATAATACAATTGACTCTAATAAACTTAATTGAAAAATTAATAAAATAAAGAAAATTTTTTTTCATTTTTTTAAAATAAAATGAAATTTTGTAAATTATTGAAACAAAATATAGTTTTGAATAAAAATCAATATTTTATCTCATTCACTAGGTAATACATATTTTTATAAAAATATAAAATGTTCAACCCAAGATAATTTTAATATGATGATTTCAGTAATGATATTATTTTTATAAAATATTTTTTTTTAAATTTTCATAAATTAATTATAATATTCTCTCAATATAAATCATTATATTAGAAAATGTATTTTAAAAGCTAAAACGAGTTTACAAAAAATTGATTTCTCATCTCATAAGAATTTATCAATACATTTTTATTTTTTATGAACTTTATATATATTTTGAAATTTTTTTCTTCTATTCATACCCACCAATTAAAAGGGTATGTTATAATGGTTATAAAATAATACTATTTCATGGTTCTTTTAAGCTTGTAGTTACATGTTTTAAATGATATCTAACATAGAGTTCCTTTAAAATATCTAGGTGTTATAATTATTGTCTATAAAAAATATTCAAAACCATATAAAGTGTAATATTAGGAATTTACTACCTAAAATAAGGAGTCCCCCCCCCCCTTTACTTATGATCTCTCCATCCTCAGGTAATCTTGCCTAAGTCCACACCAACCATTGACCATCCAATCGAGTTCCTCTCTCTGAAAAACATGAAATTTAATTAATTAAAAACATATAGTCAATTAACATTATTTATCCATCTTAATTCAGTTTGGTATAATCTAGGGACAACTAATCATATAACATAACAATATCGGTAACTCATCCAATTGAGTGTGTTCTACTCTAAATGCATCCTCGATCCCACTACTATCAGAATACCCAATAACTGAAAACAAATGAATGTCCATAAAATTTAATCATAGTAGAAAACTAAATAATAATTGGAGAAATAACTTACCTCAAGAGAAACCTCATGAAACATTTTGGATTCACCCTTTTGGATCCTCCACTATCTAATCTATATCAAGACCATTCATGGTGTGGTGATTTCACCATGATCCTATGAAATTAGATCTAAAATCCCTTTCCCAGACCAACATATTCCATGGAGGAAGGATTAATAAGAAACGAGTGACAAAGAGGGAGATAACCTACCTCAAAGAAAAAGGAAATATGCTCTATGACCCTTGTATCCATAGAAGTAGTGGAAAGGGAGAGGGAAATAAAGGTAGGTCAATCCACCATTTCGTTGATTATACTAAGAACACAAAACTATAATATATTTTAAAAATAAATTCACCACCCTAATTAAAAAAATTAACACTTCATAAATTAGTTAGTAGTTAGCCCCAACAAATCTTTTATGGGTTCCACTAGAATTTTAGTTCCCATCAATGTCTTTCTAGACACCCACCAACCTTATAGTGGGGTCACCAATGGCCATTTTCTTAACCCTTGGAACATTTATAGCCTTGACCAGGGCTCTAGTTTTATGATTTTTTAGATACCAAACTACACATCATTAAATTAAAATCCATTATCTCACTTCAGTCATCTAATTCCAGAGTTTCCTTCTTAAAAACATCCCTTTAAAATTTTAGAACATATATATAAATTTCTATTATTGATTCGAATCCCAAAATTTACATCAACCCCCATTCTAAGCTAATTAGAACGTAAATTTTCTCTTTCTCCACTGCCACACACAAGGTAAGGACCATACACCAAAAATCCAAATTGTTATTTTTGACACAAGTTTATCAATTTACATGTTTTTTTTTATTTTTATACTTTAAAACATGCATACTTTTGTCTTATATATTTTATCTTATTTCTACATGTTTTTAATTAAAAAAATTATAAAAAATTAACATCCCTAGGAAGACCAACATATAATATTTATTTAAATAAATTCATGATCAAATCTGGGTAACATTTTAGTAATTAAAAACTTAATTTCAAAACATATTTAAACTATAAAACAATGTAGTTATCCTAAATAAATGTAGGAAATATTTCTTAATTTTTTTTCATACCCTATGGTTTGATATATTATGTCATAGAGTATGGAATACATAAGGAAAAGAATTATATTGAAGCATTTGGTTGTATCATAGTTTAAAATATGGAGATATCATATGTAGACTCTTTGGTTGTGTCATATTACATGACATAGATCAATTATAGTTCCATGATTCATTAAAGACGATTCATTTGGTAGTAATATGGATTATGTAATGTAGTTTAACATTAATAAGTTAATATTTAAATCTTCCCAACATATAAACTATCATTGAAATGTATGGTTGAGTTAATGGATGATGGTTATATGAGATGTAACATAAGGCATTACTCATACATATGTGAAATGTAAGAGTAAATTTATGGGATCTAGGAGTATCCCCTTGACCTATATAAAGGATTATTGGCCATATTCAATGTGTGTTATCTTCTTTAGTGATATCTAGAATATAAACCCTCCCTCTTAAAGCTCTCTTATCTCCCATTATTTACTTATGAGGTAATGAAATATAATAAAGGATAGTAAGTTCCAAACCAAATAATTTTTAAAATTTTATTCAACCCATAGATAAAACTCATAGGAATATCTCTTTTATTTTTACTTGGTGGTATTTATCAAGAATTGAATGATGGCCTTGAGAGTAGCATTCTATATTTCAAGGTACACATTCTTTATTTATAATATAATTTTATTTTAGTTTCCATATAATGGTGTTCTTGGGTTATGTTGATTCTATTTTCTTATTCCACTATGACTAATTTTTAATCATTCCTTATAATCCCTTTAGTTTTATCAAGGAAAAGGTTAAATAGTAAACAAATTATTTTAAACTCTCACAAATGAACGGTGTTGATGTGTGTCCACCGCTTAGGAGATCTATTATAATGTGAATAGTTTCATTCTGAAAGAGTTGGGGTAATGGAGTTATTTGGTAGGTTTATATGAATGTTAGGATGGATGTGTTCATAATAGGGAAGGTGTTCCCACCACTTTTCAGTGGTATCAAAGTATTCCATTTTATTTGATTCATGAAATCTTGTTGAGAAAAAGAGTTTTTTAAAAGCATAATTCTTATCATATTTCATTATTGTTAAATTTGATTAGGAATATTATTCCTCTTGATTGAGTCCTGACTTATAATATGGTATATTATACCCATTGACTTAGTAAAATTCCCTTGGTTTTTTATAGGTCATATCATACTACATCGAGATGTTATAGTTGATGATAGTTTTTCATTGTGGGTTTTTAAATAGAGCATTATATCACTTTAGTGACATCGATTCAAATTATAAAACGTTTTTGAAACATAAGGGTATTTCCACTAATATGTAATGGTTAGTCCACTAATACATAAGGGTTATTCTACCAGTACATAGGATTTTTCCTTTTCTATAAAATTGAAAAAACCATTAATATGCTTCTTATCGTAAAAGTTGATAGGAATACCAATAGTAAAGTATGAATGATAGCACTTAAATAGTTTAAGCATCACAACCCTATCTATCACATTCTCTGATTCTAACCATTTCATTAAACATGATTTGAATATATTTTTTTATTTAAATTCAATCATGAATTGAATTATATATTTTATTAAATATTTATAAAGTATAAAAAAAACTTACTGTGGGATATTCATTAATTTATAAAATTATTTATAAAATTATTAATTATAATGTTTTTATAAATAATTAATTAAACTTATATTAAACATTTATTAATAAATATTTCATAAAAATAAGTGTTTATATTAAAAATTACTTTTTCAAAACTATATGGAATGAATTATAATTTAGATATAAAATATTTATATGGAAATTATAAGTATAATTTATGATGGTTTTATAAATAACAAAAAATAAGGAAAAATATAAAGTGTTTATATTTAAAATTATGAACTTTTCAAATTCAAAAGGGCCTTATATTTAAAAATATAAATTGTTTATATTTAAAATTATATATAATGGATTCATCATCTTTCAGCTTGACCTTGATATCTTTATTGGTTAAGGAAAAACAAAATGGTTGTAATTTTCATGATTGATACTGGAACTTGAGAATAGTTATTAAGAAAGAAGGATAATTATATGTATTGGAAAAACCACTTCCTAAGTAACTCATCGGTGAATCCATTTAAAAAATGGAAATAGATTCATATGATAAGCATATAAAGGATTATTTAAAAGTTTCTACTCTCTTGGATTCGACCATGGAATACAAATTTCAAAAGAAAATTGAGATTATGGATTCTTATAAGATGGTTGAAAAAATAAAAATGCTTTATTAGAAAAATTCCAGGCAAGAGAAGTATCATATGTCAAATTCTCTCTTTTAATGAAATATTACAGAATTTATGTCTATCTCAAATCATATAATCAATATGATTAGATACATCAATGAATTGAATAGTTTAAGTTCACATATTATACTTGACCCAACCATGAAATTAATTATTTAATATATACTAAAAAAATTCCAACATTTTATTATGAACTGTAACATGAATGAGTTCAATAAAAGTTTACCTGGTATCCTCAATATGTTCTAGATATCTAAGTATGACATGGGAGGTACAAGATAAAGTTATATAATGATGGTGTAAAAGTAAAAGGGTAATTTTTTTGTTCTGATAGAGAATAAAAGAGGTCTTTGAGAGTCCACAACATGATATACACCAAAGAAAATGATGAAGTGAAAATCTTTTCATTATAGAAGAAATTTCCATTGGAAAAGGGGCTATACAAAATACTTAAAGGGTTTCAATATACCTCACAGAGATTTCACATCATGTATTAATGTTATAGAAATAAATTATTCATTTTTAATGGTATATGATACCAATTTTATGTTTTAAGGGTGTGATAAATATACTCTATTTCATAAGTGAATTAATAGTTAAAGATGAAATATTAAAATTTATCATTTGACTAGTGGAGCAAATGGTTGTTGCACAAGGCATTGAATACTGTGGATAACTTAAATCTTGGTTAGATGAAGACAAATATTATGTTATTGTCATATTTTTTACATCGTATGTGATAAGGAGTGTTGTTTTTATGTTTTTTTATTAATAAAATTGAATAAATTATATGATACACATTATTGTGAATAATCCAAGTTCTATAACATTTTTCAAAAACGAGACATAGATAAAGTTCATTTTATCCAGGGTATTGTTTTTATCTAAGTATATAATGGAATATGTTTCTACCACTAATTGTGAAATATTATAAAATACTTCTTTTTTATAAATATTCTAACACATAGAATACCATATAAGATAGAAAAAATAGTTTATTCGTTAAGTATTCCCACAAAAATGAAATAAGTATTATTTAGAAACAGAAATAAGTTTGAATTGTGTTTATTATATTGACATTATGAATTAAATATAGTATCTTATAGAATAGTGGGTGTATCTTTGGACATAAGTAAGTTAAAATTTAACATAAAAAAGATTATACCAGTGAAATTTATAAGTAAATTTAACTTGATATCCTAAAAGCTTTAGGATATGAGAGTATATAAAAAATGTAATTTGGTACATTTATTTACCAAAACAATGTGAATTTCACTTAAAATATTAGCAGAGTTTATTTAATATTTAATCAAATAAAATTTAAACATTATATTAGTTTCCATGAGATTTCAATGGATAATTTTGACTGGAACTCGTTCTAATAATGATGATGATGTATATATAAAGAATTATAGATTGATAATTAAACATATTAATATTATAAATTTTGATGTTGTTGAGTTAAGTAGTTTGAATATGTTCATGGATTTGGAAATTAGGGATGTGATTACTAAATCACACTATTATTTAAACAATCTTTCTTTCTAGATATTACTTCTTCATGAGTTTAGTGGGAGAATTTTATCATATGGTCACATAGTAATGTGGAAGGAATTACATATAATTTTAATGAGTATAAAAATACTTCTAAAAGTGAAAAAATATAAGTATGATATGATTATAAATCATATATGATATGTTAGATAGATTCTTATCAATTTTTTTGTTATAATATTCTTAAATAGTTTAAGAATATAAAATGTATCATGTAAACTTAAAAGAAATATAAAATTTACCATTTTTCAAAAAAGATACATATATGTATATATTGATATACATTTCATAAATTTTAATGAAAATTTACCCCTTAATATTGGAATTTTAGTTATCCCTAACTAATTTTCATCATGGAGTATTATAGGTTGCGATGAAAAATTAATGTTAGCATGAGTAAAATTCTTATATTGGGATAGGGAATATTCTCATGTGGCATAAAACAAGGTTTGTGCACATTATAACCAATGAAGTACACCACATGGGGTATTATACACAATGTATTTGGGTAATATATAGGGTTTATGGTTTGTGAGATCCCTAGCATAGGAACCTTTATACTTTGATACCTTTCTTAGCCTAGATTAGTGGATTAGATAATCAGGGGTGATCAGGTATATTGATGATCATATCATCAGTTAGAGAATAAATAAGGTGGTATTTATCCTCTCATATGATAAGTATGAAAATTGAACCCTCTACTGTGATATTTTAAAGAAATTTATAGCCATATTAGATGGTACATATGATGTGATAATCTACTTGGATGAGGGTATTGTGATATGCTAATTTTCTAGATGAGTGACATGTGATGTATTCTTCAACCTAGTCAATCTATACTTATAATGTTGAGAACAAATGAGGAGTCTACATGGGATTGAGATACACTATTTTCCATGGTCTCCCAATGACTTGGAGAAAGTTAAGGAATAAAAATGAAAGATTTCATATAATGTAGTTGTTGGTCCAAGATACAAAGATACTTGTACATAATGAAGATCATGGAAACTTCATTTATAGATTAATTTGAATTGATACTTTTTAGATGCTTTTATTTGCTTATGTTTATTGATCTAGTGATTCATAATTATTTAAATGATAAAATGGATCATGGGGTTATACATTGTGGCTGACTAAATGGGGATTGATTTTGACTCAAAGAGATTATCCAAAATTGTTTTAGAGTTTTATCCAAAAAGAATTTTGTATGGGGTTTTCTGAAATTATTAAATATAATATAACACAAGGTGAATTTGAATAAAACATTCCAAAATATTTTTGGAATATATCTAAAAGTATTTTTGGATATGGTTTCAAATGTTATCTTATATGATGTTGTATAAATTGAAATATTATGAAAGTATTTTATGCTTTAATGTAAATGGGGGACTGAATTGAATATTCCCTAAAGACTTATCATATCATATGGTAAAATATGGTTTTTCAAAAAGAATGATGTACATATTGAAAAAATAATTATATTTAATCATTTGGTTACACTATATTTTATGATATGAAGATATCATATACAGACTTATAGGATATGTCGTATTGTATGAAATAGATCAATATTAGTACCATGGATCAAGAGAGATGATTTTTTACACTAATACATAACATACAAGGAAAAAAGACTAAGTATTTTATGTTTGAATCTACCTAACACATAAAATATCATTAGAACTTATACCATAGTTAATGAAAATGGGTTACATGAAATACAAAAGATAGAATTACTAATACATTTATGAAATGTATAAGTAAATTTATGGGCTCAAGGAGAGTACCCATAGTTTATATAAAGGATACTTTTCCATGGGAAGTGTTTTAGATATCCTCTAGTTATATTTTTTCTATATCCTCTCCCTCCCAGATGTCTCTTTTTTTCATTCTTTAATTAATTCTATGGTACTATCATATCATGAAGTATAGAATGGTCCTTCCTAAGGCACTTGGGAAATTCAAGGAAACATGTGGATACACCTTGGGGGGATATTATTTAAATTATTGCATGTTGGTCTTTATCAAGAATTTTACAAAGGCTACAACAACAATGTTTTATATACTAGTTACACGTTCTTAACTGCTAATATCATTTTATTTTAGTATCAAAGTTGTGGTGATATTATAGTTTATAGTTTCTATTATATTATGCTTCTAAGATTAATTATTAATCATTATTTAGAAACATTTCAAACTTATCTTTTATTATAATTATTTTTAGAAACAAAAATATAGAACTTTATGGTACCAAAGGATAAATATTTTTAAAATAAAATTTAAAAAATAAAACAAATTAGTATTCAAAATAAAATATAAAATATATTATTTTAATTAAAATGTACCAAAATAAAAATTTACTCACAAAAAAAATGTAGGGACCCAATTTTTTCCAGCTCAGTACTTGTATTATTATTGATCTTAGGATTTTAATGTATTATATCAGGTTTAAATGGAAAATTTACCCTCAAAAACCACAATTGGGAAGTTTTATAATTAATTAATTGATCTTGAGGCATGGTGTTTACCCTTTGGATAAGTTTTGGTGGAATTAAATATTGTTTTATTTCAAAACATTTTAATCATCTATTATTTATACAAATAATTACCCAGTGAGGAAAAATGATGATATATCCTAAATGAAATTTCAAATTAAAATTATATTATTGTGACTGTGTCCCAAATGGGGTGTTTCACCTAGTAAAGGTTTAATTTTCATGTGTGGGTTTCAATCCCTAGACAAGCCATATCATTACTTTATTTAAAAAGAGCAATTGAACTAGTTTTGGATTTCAAATCCATATTCTATCTCTCTATCAAGGGCTATACATTTATGAAATAAATTATAATCCTAAATAGGGTCAGTGATATTTTGTAGGTGGGAGTATATTCTTTTAGGAACTGATGATGGATTATGAAACAAAGTGGAATTCATGATGATGGTTATCAAATTTAGGGGTACAATAATTATGGGTAGATTTTTCAAAGTGCCAACATTCTTACTAGTAGTGAATATTTATACTCTTACTTACCCCATTTTTCATATATGATTTTCTAATTTTTACAATGTGATTATTTTCTTTCTTTCATAGATCATTATGTTAAGTAGGATTGATTTATCTTTCCCTTGTTTATTCCAAATAGACATCAATAAATTGTTCTACATGAATCATTATATTTCTTCACACATTCTTCATAAAGTGACGGATATGAAATCATTGAATGAAGGCTAGATAAATGTCACGACCCGTCCTCGGGGCCCATGCCATGACTACCCCAAGCCCGCCTTCCATAGGCCAGGGGCTGGCAACTAGCACCAAAGGCGTAAATCCTGGTAAAAAGGGAAGACATTTCCTTTGTAAAGAAAACAAACACCACAGAGAAAGCAAGCAGTAGAAGTAAACACTAAGTGAAAACTGAGTACAACAGTAAGTGTGGAAAAGTAAGTGGGCCAGAATACAAACCCAAACTGAAAGTAAAGTACAACTGGAAGGGAAAATAACAACTGAAAAGTAAGCCACAACGTCGAGCTGTCCACTGGAAATCCCACCTGAAGTGTGGGTACATATAGCCTCCACTGCTCCTCGGGTCCTGCCGACCACTCCGAGTACGTCCCGCCCAGTGGTCCACCTCCAGGTACCATCCTGCTCCGCAAGCCTCAACCACGATCAGCGCTGTCCGTCATCTACAACCAACATAATGTAGTGCGGGAATAGCCCGTGCAGGGGTGAGTATAAGCTACTCAGTAGGGACCCCGATACCCTCGAGGTCTCACTAAAACCAACAAGGATAACCACAAAGAAGATCTCAATAGATAACCTCTACTTAGGTATATGCCCATACATATACCTAAGTTATCAAGTAACCCATCTCAACCATGAGGAAACACAAGATTATGAAATAAACTGATAACCACTACCCAGGTATATGCCCATAAATATACCTAAGTTATCAAGTGACCCATCTCAATCATGAGGTAAACACAAGGGTCATATACTCATCTCAAACCAGGATTTGCATTATCGAAACTGTAACTACTGAAGAGCCCCGTCTCTGGAGTGTACAGTGGTCCTGTCACGACTCCGAGGTACTGATCACTAACCTAAGATTGTTGAGGTACTCCTCCTGTCGAGTACTGTGGGCCTACTGCTACAACCAAGTGCTTCCCACCATTGGTCTGCCGCTACAACCAAGCGCTCCCCCCTCATAGCCTCCAGAGGCACTCCTTCTGTTGAGTACCGCGGGTCTGCCGCTACAACCAAGCCCTCCTCCGCCGTGGGTCTGCCGCTACAACCAATCGATCCCCCTCTTATCCTCCAGAGGTACTCCTTCTGTTGAGTACCGTGGGTCTTCCGCTACAACCAAGCGCTCCTCCGCCATGGGTCTACCGCTACAACCAAGCGCTCCCCACTGGGCTATCCGAAACACACCAAGTCGATCGGTCAAGCAGTCGTCAGGTCTCAGCCGGCTACACGGTCTCCGTACTCCGCACGCTTGTCTCTGTGAGGGTCCGCTCCACGAGCTACTGGTCGATACTACAAGTATCACAAAGTTCCACGAAGAAGTATCTTAAAGGTCCGCCTCGTCACAAGGGTCTCAACGCAACAGACGGCGCATCAATTGGACGTCCGGTCCGTGTGTTACTAGCCTTTTCGTCCCCGAGGCCCGGTTGGTTTTGTGTGTGAACCAGTCCGGCCGTATATCAACTGTACCCCGAACTCTCATAGGGTAAACTCATAGGGACCATTTCTCCACGTGATCAACAATGCTGCTGACGATTTGTCAAACGGACGTCCAGTCTGAAAGTTATCAGCCTTTCTGTTCTAGGGGCCTGGTTGGATTTCGGGTACAATCCAACTCAGCCATTATCAAACTACATCCAAACCTCAGGAAAAGTTTGCCAAAAGTTTTGTCTCATCAAGAGGAATTCAACGAGATAGACGGTGCGTCAATCGGACGCCCGGTCTGTGAGTTATTGGCTTTTTTGTCCCAGGGGCCCGGTTGGTTTCGTGAGCGAACAAACCCGACCGCAATCCGACGACATCCAAACCTCGAGCGGAGTAAGCCAAAAGATCCGTCTAACTTAGAGGAACCCAACAAAGTCTATGGCACGTCAATCAGACGTCCGGAGTTTATGATGTAAGCATTTCTGCTCTGAGGGCCCGGTTGGTTTCGTGTACGAACCAACCCGGCCAAACCCAATGTACTCCGAAACCTTGAGTGTGATAAACTAAAACGACCATATCGATCCAAGGATCACATCGCCGCTGACAGTGCGTCGAACGGAGGCCCGTAGCTCATGTTATGAGCAAGAGACCAAAAAGGTCCGAAAACGGGGGGTCTGGGCCCAGACCGACCCGGCTGGACGCGACCCGGCTGGATGGTTGGCCAGTGGGTCGGCTCAGATGTTATGGCCGAGCCGCGGGTGGGGGGCACGCTGCCCCCACCTTGAAGAAGCCTCGACCCCATGTGAGGCCGCCCTTGCCAGCGGACGCGGCAGCCGGCCGCGTCCCGTCCTTCGCCGGTCTCGCGCGGCCGCGGGACGGCCGGCCCGCCGCCGCGGCTTTAGCCGCGACGGTTCTCTAGGCGGCGCGCCAGGCGCCGCTGTCTTCTACCACCGATGACGCCCTGTCGGCGTGGTGCGCCGGAGGGTTTCACCGCGGACCACCAGATGAGTTCCGGTGGTCGGAACTTCACGACGTCTTCACCGAGGCCCTCCCGGGGTCCATCCTTCACTGTGAGGACCTCGCATCGCCCGTGCGGCCTGCTTTGTCGACGTCTGCCATTTCGCACACCAAGAACGAAAGGGGCGGTGGGTTCGGACTTGTTCGAAAGTCCGCACCCACCGCGTTAGCGGTTTTAAAAGTCTCACAACAATTATTTAAACAACGCCGCAGGTATAAATCACTAGGATTTAAATAAATCAACCCCTACCTTGTCGTTGTCGTCGAACGAGAGTCCTTCACATAATTGAACTTCGCAGAAGAAGAGGATCATCGCGTCGCGGAAGGGGCATCCCATCGTCACGGTACATGGCGTCGCGTCGAAGATTTCGGAGGGTTAAAGAAAACACATAGATTTAATTGCACATTTAAACCCATGTTGAGGATAAAATCCACAAAGGAAAATAAAAGATCCGTAATCCCTTACCTCGATCGGGTGTTGATCGAAGATTGTCACGGGGAAGGATTATCACGGAAGAAACGTCGCAGAAGGAGATTTTGTTGGCGTCGCGGAACACGGCGTCGCGTTGTCGATCTCCAAGGGTTCGGTGTTCTTCGTCGCCTTCGCGTTCTTCACGTTTTTCACGTTCTTCGCATTCTTCACGTTCTTTGCGAAGGAGGATGAAGAACATAGAGTTTCTCCAAATCCTCTCAACAAGCCACCCACATGCAAAACGTGGGTTGGTATTATTTTATTCCATGCCAACAATTTGAAAAACAAGTTAAGAAACGAACCACTAATTCAGTGAATTAATGGTAATGACTTAACTGCCCAATTAATTGGGGCGTTTCTTAATCAGAAAAACGCACGGTTAACTTTCAATTAAGAGGGGGTTGCAGGTGAGTTACTTATGAGGAAAGAAATGGTGGGGCTCGTGCGGGCCCCACCTCACAAATATCCTTCCAAGTAGGTAGGATATTTTGGGTTCCACCCTATCCGCTAAACTTAGCTTAAGTGGCTTTAAGTGGCTTTAAGTGAAATAAAATAAAGTTGTCGCACCACTTTATTTTATTTCTTAACTTAACCCCAAAAAATTAAAAACCACACCCGAGCAAACGCAACTCCGGAAAAGGCGTTTCTAAGAAAAAACCGGTGTTGAGATTCCATCGGTGCCCTCAGAATTCGATTCGGAGCACCGGTTCAAAAGATAGAAAAACCCGCTCGTTCGTTCACTGAACGCACCCGAGCCAAACTTCGGAAAATGATTCCAGGCACACAAGGCCTCGGAATCAGGTGCCGTCAGAAACTGAGTTCTTGTATAATTCCAAATAAAATTAAGAAAAAAAATTTCCTTGAAACTTCCGGGTCTTTACAATAAATTTCCATCCACTACAATTTTATCTTCCTTGATCAATTATTTTATTTAACATGATAATAATATATAACTACCTTTTCCATGGATGGAAGTTCGATAATAGTGTTGAGGATTTTAGATGAACAAAAACAAGATGGGGACAACACCAAATCTGAAATGGAAGTAGTGGAGGTACACAGTTCAAAACATGTACTAATGGAAAGAGTAGAGGGAAGACCCATAGGGTGAAAATGTATCTTGGGATTGATGAGAATGGATATGGAATATGGTGAATGTTAGGAGAAGCTCATGGGAAGTGTTTCATTGGATGAGGACCAACTTAGGTGGTGATTTATGATGAATGTATGCTAAGAGAAATATGTAGTGGTGTGAATTGAGAATGATAAGACTTGATCTAGAATTTTCTTGACTATTCAGTGTGTAGTATCATTAAAAAATAGTGTTTGTAATTTAGGCTACAATTAGATGGACTCTATAGTTTATAAATATTTCACAATGTGTGATTTAAGTTCACACACCTTTTAATCCTAGTTTATGTGGCTCAAGGTGTATTGGGGTATAATAACCCACTACCCTATTTGACCCCACATACTATGTGACCCAAGGTATATACGATGTAGTTATAGACCACATGAACCATGGTGAAACAAACTATATAGCCAACCGCCATAGTTTTTATACTTGGTGTTTAGTGGTAGTACACACTATGTACAACCTACACAACATGAACTTCAACATGGTATACTCTTAGAGAGATATCTATAGACCAAATGTCAGGTGGCACCCAATACGTTCCATGTAGTCTAGTAGTACATGACTCATTTAACTAGTGATACATACTGAGTATATCACAAGTCTCATGTTGTGAATCCCAAACTATCTCATTCCAAGAGGATAACCACTAGAGACACCATAAAGTGTATGTAACCACCAAAAAATTCCTCTTTGAACATACTCCATTTATTTTAGTGTACCAAATGATAGGAAAAAAAATCACATTCACCCAACTCACCAAACTAAGTCGACATAACATGAACTCAATAAAACCCAAAACTCACTCAGTATACATTTAATAAAAATGACAAAGGTAAGGAAGCCTGAGTTTATTGGTGGTCCTGTTTACTTATATTAAGTGTTATCCAAACATCCAGTTTCACTTATCTCTAAAATTCATAGATGTCCCACCATTAATATATGGTGACTATTTAGCTCATATTACAATTGAATTCCGACCACTGGAGTCAAATAATAGTGAAAGGTACCAAATCCTTTTATACTAAACTATAATTTTTAAAACTATAACTTATAATCACTATTTTTTGGTCCACCGCACATTCCCATCGAACAATACCATCATCCGATCAACCGAGAATCCACTGGATATCCATCTTTTATGCATAAAACATCTAAACTAATAAATAAAAAGGATCTTATCCATCTATTAGATTGAATTTGACATTTTAATAGGATTTAAAGTCCCTAAAATCTCCCACTTGAACATTTCTTCAAGGAACTCTTAATAACTCTCTAACACTTTGGAATAAACAACTATTACAATTTCATAGTAATAATAATAAGTGTTCTCCATTATCCTTCTATTAACCCAAGTCCTAGTGAGGCATAATTTTTCCTCATAAGTTTTTAGACTAACAACTTGGTGAACATATCTCTTAGATTATATTTCTAACTATTTTCTAGAACTCTAACACATTTTCCTCTAGCATTTTCTGGATGAAATTCTATTTCTGGTCAATATGGTTCGTCAGTGAGTAAAATATCAAATTTTGAGTGAAATGTATCACACAATTATTATCATAGAACAACAATAAACCCTATTGACCCTTTATAATATCTTTATAATAAGCACATAAACCATACCAATTCATTCCCTAATTCTATTATATCTAAATTCTCATTTTCAGTTGTGAACAAAGTAATCACTAGTTGAAACCTCTAAATCTAGCTGACTTTCATTCCTATGAAGGTAAAAACAACCTTGTTTTACTATTTTGGATGCATTAATCCCCAAAAAGGTATTCCTGGAAAGAACCATCCACTTGATCATTTATCCCAGAGCCTATAGATATGTATTGTGATTTTTTAATATACTAGATGAACAACTATGAAAACTTCTAGTATTCACTTCTTTTATTTGTCATGAAACAACTCACCACTCCAACTGAAAATGCATTTTTTAGTCGAGTACATATAATGGACTATATTAGGCAACCTACCTAAGATGAACACAAATTTTTCACCATGTTCTAGTCCCCATCTTACATTTTGGGTACCTTATACTTAGATAACTTGAAGTGTCCGACCAATGGTATTGAGAACAATTTACATCCAAACATTCTAATATTCTCAATGATCAACCAGATATATTCCAATTGAGAAAAAACTAAATTCATAGATTCCATATCTCTCTCAACATTTATTATTAATATTTTCTTAGACTTAATGAGACCTTTCTTCTCAAATATGTCGTAAAAATCACACTTCAGCTTCTGAATCCTCTTAACATCCAAAATTTCTAGAAAAATTTCTTCCATGTAAATAACAGATAATATGAAACAACTATAATTTAATTACTTCTAGTAGAAATAGTGATTCATGTTACATTGAGTGAAATCAAAGTCAACCATTAAAGTTTCTAATTTAGGATTCCACAATATTGGGTATTATTTGAAGCCATAAAGGATTATATTCATCTTAAACACCTAGTTATGATTTCATATATCCATAAAACTCATTGGTTACTTCTTGTAAATTTGCTCCTATAAATCTCCATAGATAAATATCATCTATACAACCAATTTCTCTATGTAAAAATTATCATAAACAATCGTGATTAGCACTATCTAGATAGAGACTTCTTTAACTAATGGTGATAAAATCTATAAGAAGTAAATCCATTCCTTCTGTTCAAATATAGTCACCAACTATCATGCCTTGTATCAATTATTTTCTCCAACTTCCCCTTAAAATAGAATAAATTATTATTCTCAAGTACTATTTTCCGTTATTGTAACTCACTTAGATCCCACGTTTCATTGGTATCCATCGACCAAATTTATTATTTCATCACTAAAACCCCTATCCAAAGCCACTAAGAGTGGATTCTTCTTCCAATATTTATTATTCTCATATTTCCATTAGATTCAATAAGATACTATCATCCCCTAGCCACTGAACATGTTTCCTTACTCGAGTAGATCTTCACACTACAACTTATGTATCATATTTATTTGAAAATACTTTTTTAGTGATCTATATTTTAGGGAACAATCCTATGATGATCTCACTTCCATATCATTCCTTATTTTATCCTTATTCCTAGATAATTATAGAGCATCTCCTACTGGTCTCACTTTTTGGCTTCTAGAGTCTCTATATGAACTACCCAAAACTTGTTACATTATGGTACTCCTGATTAGATAAACTTGTACTTGGTTAGTTGATTCTATACTCTCAACATCCATATTAGCCATGTATTAATATTTCCATGAAACCTTCTCATTTGAGAGAACATTATAACCATGGATTATCTTCTGATGATCATTATCATAGAGTTGGAATCCAAAATCTTCCTCATCATATACCATAAATAAACATGTCTTAGAATTTTATCATTTACCTTAGAATCAAAAAACACATGGGAAACACTTTAAAAAAAACTTGTGATGGTTAACTTCCAATTATTTACTAGACCATAGTTGTTGCGGAACTTATTATCCCATTTTGTTTGATAACTTCTACTAACCAAGTTTGTTTTCATGCTAATTTCTTTTTCCCAAATTTCCTTTGTCATTCTTGAGTGCACCCTTATGCTTTGTTCCTTTTCTATTAACATATTTTTCATTCAATCTACCATACTATTTTTCTATGACGTGTTAAACATAGTTTTCTATAGATTGATCTTATTATTCTGATAAAAGTTCTAGAGGTTCCTTCAATTTTACTAACCACTATTTCCAGTCCTTTGGAATTTTAACTTCTGATAATTTTCACTCTCTATCATATAATTCAATTTTCTGAATTATTTAAAGACATCAAAACTATAATTCAAAAAGTAAACCTATATATTCCTTAATACGTTATCAATGAAACTCATAAAGTAATGTGTCCTAATAATGGATTGGATTTGTATAGGTCCCATATTTATTGAGTGAACCTATTATAAATTTTGAGCTTCGAGTTTTAATCTATTCAATTTAAATGACACCTTATTTTTATTCACAAGAACAGAACTATCACAACTTATAAACTCCATGTGATTGAGCTTCATCAAGAAATTTTTCCATTAGAACATTCAAATTATTCTTATTTATATGTTTGATATGAAAATAACACAACTCAAAAATATTAAGAATTATTTCTTTGACAATTATGATTGCATCAAATATTTTTTCCCTATATAGGGTCTTAACCTTTACTTATCATGCCCCCACTATGGATCCTTGATCTACCTTCCAAATTCCATTGGTGAATCTAGTTCCATATCCTACCTCATCTAGTAAATATATTAAAATTATGTTCTACCATAGACCTGAGATGTGTCTAACTTATTCCATTTGAAAGAAGCTTCCAGTATTCATCCAAATATTGAAATCACCTTTTAGTCAAATGATTACCCTTATTCAATCACCCATGACTCCACCAGAATGTAAACACCTAATAATAAGTTGTTTCCTCCCTCATCTGTTATCATGGAATTTAGATTTATAAAATTTAATCTTATTGAGGTATTCTTATAAATCCCTCAATCGTTCTTGAACTATCTTATTTTCCCACATTACCAAAAAATGTAGGACCACAACCATCTGATTCTACTTAGCATATCTCGAAAATTTTTTCTTCTAATCTTCAATGAATTCTTTATTGAGGTGAGAACCCCCCTTTTAATAAATTATCACAGTTATAGAAGGTTCTTGAATCTCTCCCATCTGGAATTATTCACTTAGGATTAATTTCCTAGTAACCCCATCTACTAAGTTAGTTATACCATAGGAATATATAATTACATCTCCATTTCATCTCAGTAATTCAAAAGTGATGAAAATAGTAGAAGAACCAAAAAATTATCCAAAAATTTTTCCTCAATGATTTTCATCACATGAATCATATTTAAGTCATTCAAATGATCTTCCACTAGTCTAACATAAAATATTCTCATGCCAAATAACCACTGAATCATGAATTTTTTTACGTGTCTTCAAATTCCAATACAATTATTCCATAGATTTAAATAACTCCATGATGGTCTTAACCTCGTAGATATTAAATTACACCTTACATGAGAAATACATCCTAACTAAACCAAGACATTTCTTATCCAACCATTCCAATTCCTCCTAATTCACCTTCTTTATTTTGACTCCCATCAATGGAATCTTAAAATACTATTAAATGAGATAATACTCTATATAAATTCTCTAGAAAATAAATTCAATTCCATTGAACTTTTTTTATACAAACCTCACCTTTACCTGACTTCATAATTCTTGTTTATAGTAATATCCCACTAAAAATGAAATAACATCCAAGAAAGGGAGTGATAATTACTTAATCAACCTTTTAGTTTATTAATGAGCAAGCTAAAAAAACAATCACAAGATTTGATTCCACTTATTTGGAATCCATCACAATATTATTCTTAAATGATAAGAGATATATGAATATTAGAGTATAAATAACCAATATAAATTTCTTATCTAGATACAATCCCTCGGCATTAGTGTACCTGGAGATTCTTAGCACACACTCAAGAAAACTCACATCTCACTCAGAATACATTCATGTTAAAAATAAAAAATTAAAGGAAACTAGATTTTACATGGTTCAGATGTGATTCGTATATTTATTGGAGAAACACTACTTCTATTTCTGTTATAATTGAAATATATAAGAATTAAAATTACCTTTTACAAGTGAATAAATTAGATAACTAATTATAAGCAATATCTCATATGAATCCTTGCAAATATACTAGTGGCTACACTTTATGATTGTAAGTGTCATATGATCATATAATTGCACCGACCTATGAAATTCATGAATGGATGACCATTTACCCATGGTGACTGCAGATATTCTAGTGTAATTAGTATATAACCATTATAGTAGGTGGAAAAATGGAAGGTACCTAGATATTTATAACTAAACTATGAGGACTAATACTATAAATTTTGGTCACCAATGTCAAATCCAAATCACATTCCCATCATACAATAACATTTTCAAATCAACCCTCTATCCTCTAGAGATCCCACTACTACTTCTTGAACCATCAAGTCTGTGATATCTTCTGGATGAATAATTTCAAAACATGAACATGCTTTAAACTCCAAAATCTCATATTACTTTTCCCATTTTAGAAAAATCATTTATGATGACCATAATGGTACAATTCTCATAGACATAAAATATTGTTTTTGAGGTATCCTATATAGTTAAATGATCTTAGTTCTGTAAAGGTGACAACTGAGGTTGAGTGAGATGTCCATAATGGAAATATAGTCAGGATATCTATTGTTGATGTGATAGTGGTAGAACACTAGTCCCTCATATTCTTCCCATAGTTTGGTACTCCTCTACTTACTCGGGGCACGAGTCATATATATTGGGAATGGGATTGGTACTCCCTTAGACTCGATGGGGTATGGTTCCCTTACACTTTTGATATAGTTATGAACTCTCAAACACATGGGGAGTAGGCCCATTATTTATGGTGTTATGTACTCAAATTTATGATATGGGTTTTTTAAAAAGGTTTAGGTCATTTAATAAGGATTATATGGAGAATGTGGGTTTTTCATACCTGGGTAGCTATGAAAGGAAGGGGTTAAAACTACCTTGATAGAAAAATATTCTTAGTAAAGGTGTTAGATCCCTATTATGGTTGTAGAAATTATTATTGTGTATTTATAGATAACAGGGTGTGGTTATCTCTCAACTGATCCATATACTTTAGCACGGAGTGGGTTCCCTAGAATGGTTTGGGGTAGTAATATGGAAAGGATGAGTTGTTTGGATACTTTGAGATTTAAGAATCCTCTTGTACTCTTTAGTTTCCTTTAATATTTAACTTATAGTTAAGATATCAACTTTATACCTTTTGAGGATTTAAATATTCTGAGAATCCCTAGTTTATATTTAGAAAAGATTCTTAACTATGCAGAGCTATGATGACCAGGACTACCCTATGCCGCGGAGAATTATAGTTGTAATGTATACCTAGATTTATCATCTTATTTTCAGTTAATATCTTATTTTAGAGTTTTATCTATATTGTTTTCTTTAATTTCCTTTATGGTTTCAAGACATCTAACTTAGTATTCTTATACTCACCCATGCATGAGCTTTGTTCCCACACATATTGTGTCTGTGTAGATGATGTATAGTTGAAAGATGGTTATAGTGGACATAGAGTCGGTGTGAATTGTTCATAGTTGATTCCTAGTGGAACATTGTGGATCATATGATTGGAAATTACTGATATATATTATTTTTTTTATGATCTCCATGTTGTGTGGATGTGTTTTTCCTTGTTTCTTGGTTATAAAGTTCAGTGACTTAGTCAGATGTATATTTCTTATCGTGTTTGATTTTGTGGTGATATACATCCATGTGACATTTCTAATGGTTTTATAGGGATAAAGAAACTTTTTTCTATGAATTATAATTCATTGGAATCCTAAAATACAAAGATCAATATTCCTTAAACCAAATCTATGTACAAAAAAAATTAACATATACCTTGCCCCGATGATCCTGTGCTACACTATTCTATAAGTTCTTAATGAAGATCATTAATAGGAAACCAATAAACTCCCTCATATGTAGTGTGTATATGGGATTAACTGAATCTCCCAATGTTTGGGTAGGATTATCCTATTGTCTATAGTATTCTAGTACCTTGGGTGGTTAAGTATTGAGGATGAAGATAGACATGAAAATAATACTTGGCCATATGAATATTGAGAAAGTGTCACACACAATTATCATAGCTATTAACCCATTTATATAGGATTTAGGAAACATTTTTCCATTGTAAAATTTACTAATATGTTCTATAACATATGAGATATTTCTTCTTACATTCAAGCATTCAATAAATGAATGAACTCTAGAATCTACTATTCATTGCATAATATAAAACATTTAGTCCCCAAAAATAGCCCAGTGTAGAAGATTATATAGTGATAATAATTATCATTTAGTTTCCTAATAAAATATAAGATGAACAGTGAAACATACAATATGATACAATACATTATGATATAACCAATTCATACACTATGATATCACTATGGTAGTAGAATGATATCCTATAACACACCTTATGATATACACAAAAAACAACATAGAATATGCATAAAATAAAATTATATCATTCCTTACAATATAATTAATATCATACACTATGATATATTCCTAAATAAATCACGTGTATATAGAATTTTGGGGATATCACCATCAATCTTCCACTTTCATGAAAGACTTATGGGGTTTGTGCAATTCCACCTTATATTGTATCATATAAAATAACTTGTGAAATTATAACCAATAATTATTTTGGATATATTTCAAAAAACTTTTTTTTACCATCAACATCACTAAGTATTTAATTTTGTGAAATTTCTTATAAATATCAATCTATAATTTCTTTCAGATAGATAATAAAACACATTTAGAGAACTTCTATGAGTTTTATAAATCTCAATATTTATTCACTCAACCCCAAAGTGTACCCAAAGGGAATTTTTTAGTGTTGAAAACAAATATATATTCCTGAAATATTAGATGTAAGAAAAGAGTGGCCTCTTCAAAGCATCATTTATGTCACGACCCGACCTCGGGGCCCATGCCATGACTACCACAAGCCCGCCTTCCATAGGCTTGAGGCTGGAGACTAGCACCAAAGGCGTAAATCTAGATAAAAAGGGAAGGAATTACATTTATATAGTAAACAAACACCACAAAGTATGCAAGATGAAGTAAAAACTATGTAAAATGAGTACAAAAGTAAGTGCTGGAAAGTAAATGGGCTAGAATACAAACCCAACTGAACGAAAAGTACAACTAAAAAGAAAGTACATCGGCAAAAAGTAAAGCAGCAACTCCATGCCGTCCTCTGTAATTTCCACATGAAGGTTGGGTACAGATAGTCTCCACAGCTCCTCGGCTCTAGCCATCCGCTCCGTGTACGTCCCGTCCAATGATCCACCTCCAGGTACCGTCCAGCTCCACGAGCCTCCGCCTGGATCAGCGCTGTCCATCGTATGCATCCAACAGAACGTAGTGCGGGCATAGCCCGTGCAGGGGTGAGTATACGATACTCAGTAGGGACCCCGAGACCCCCAAAGGTTTCCCAGAATCCACGAAGAATAAAACACAAAGGAAAAATACAATCACATAGTATCAACCAACTCTACATAGGTATATGCCCATACACATACCTAAGTCATCAATTCCAGCTCGGCTCCAGCACACGAGTCCAAATACAACCCAGTACATACAGGAAAACATAACCCAATCCACACAGGAAAACATAACCCAATCCACACAGGAGAGTATGTCCCAATCCACACAGGAAATCAAGTCAATAATATCAAAGATAATGATTGAAATTCACGACTCATCTCACACAGGTATACTACTCATGAAGAGGGGTGGAGATGATAGATGTAGCCTCTGAATCAACTCCACTGCCGAACCCACGTAGGATCGAAGTACAGAAGTCGTCGCTGCTGAACCCACGTAGGATCCTAGTACAATAACCATCGCTGCCGAACCAACGTAGGATCCAAGTACAGTCGTCCTCACTACCGAACCCACGTAGAATCCAAGTACAGTAGTCATCGTCATTGAACCCATGGAGGATCCCAGCATGGTAGTCGTCGCAGTCGCATCCAGCTCTAGGGTTCCCGCGCCCAGCACATTCGATTCCAGGAGGGTCCGCTCCTCGAGTAAAAAGGGGTGGATACATCAACTATCATGAAGACTAGAGTAAATGTATTCTATAGTTACGTCCCATGTCCATAGGGGAAAACCAAGAAAAACATGCCCAAGTCACGGAGAACAATACAACCAAGCCATTTTCCTAAAGTACATAGTGTGTAGGTAAGCAATACACACCGTGTCATCAGACACCGGGTATTGCCCATGTGAAACAGCCCCTGTCATGGGGCTGGTTGTGTAAAAAGTATGTACACGGTGTGTGTTATGGTTACACATCATGTCTTCAGTCCCTGGGTACTGTCCATGTACCACAGCCCGTGTCAAAGGGTGGTTCGCGTAAGAAGTTAGTACACGACGTGTGGTATGGTTACACGCTGTGTCCAAACTTTCGGGGTCACCTCCGTGTATGCTGACCATACATGGCCGTGTGGTGGAGTACCTGCCCGTGTACTCCACCCCGTGTCCGTGTATCACCCAGATTACACGCCATGCGTCTTGGCCGTATGACTCTGCCCCTGTCCGTGTATCACCCATATTACACGTTGAACCTCACGAAGCCTCTTCTGCCATGGCAGTGGTGGTACACGTCGTGCCTCGTGGCCATGTGGTTCTGTCCGTGTCCGTGTATCTCCCTGATTACACGCTGAGCCTCGCGAAACTGCTTCTTCCTTTCAATGAAAATAATACATTTCATGCCTCGTGGCCGTGTATTTCTGTCCGTGTCTGTGTATTTCCCTTAAATACACGTCATGTCTGTCGAAGTATCCTCTGTCAAACTGTGTGGACAGTACACATCGTGTGACCGGTGTCACACGCCGTGTGTCACTTCTTCTGATGTCCGCTACTTCTACCACTAAACGCTTGTACTACACAGCGTGTGCTTTGGAATTACACCCTGTGTATTCTGGAATTTTCCAGAAAAAACGCCTCTGGCCAGCATGCCTCCCGAGGCGTCCTTCCTTTGTTCCAATGATCCGTTTGCTACAAAAATTCTGTTCCTAGGTTTTCCCGATGTTCCGAGGCCATTTCTGATGTTTTTGGGCCCCCGATCAGCTCCAAAAAACTTGCCTTGATCCACTGCTCAAGAACGGTTGGTGAACACCAAACAACATGAACGAAGGAGGAATCCGACCATGTTATTCTGGTCCAGTTCCTTCCGCATTAGTTCGATAGCAAGCAGTTTAGAGTGAACCAACAATATGGAAGAGAAAACAACATTGCTCAATCAAAAACACACCCCTGCCTCAACAAAATCACGGAAGCAAGCGTCGCGAGGGTGGTTTTGAGGACGACGTTGGCGTGCACCCAAGGAGAGGATGGAGTCACAAACCGGCTACGAAGAGGAGAAGGAATGACACATCGATCTCTCCTTGCGGTGACAATGTTCTTCGTCGAAGTCTTGACGTTATTTAATGACGGTGATGGAGTTCTTCAAAACTTAGAGTTTTCTTCCCCAAGTCTCCACACAACGAAACAACCAAAATAAAATAAGGCTTTGCCTTATTTTATTTACTTATGCCAACCATTCAAAACTTTAAATGTTTAATTCACTTAATTAATCTTGAGTTTTCAATATTAATGGGGTGTTAAGTTGGCATTATTAATGAGAGGTAGAGTCACATAATTAAAGAGGGGGTTTTATAAGAGTTAGGGAATTTGAAAAGGTGGGCACTAATGTGGGCCCCTCCTCCCTCATAACCACACATGGGAAGTTGGGTGTTCATGGGCCCCACCAACAACTTCCCATGAGAGAGTTTAGCTACCAAAAATAAAATAAAATTGCACACAATTTTATTTTACTTATCAATTAATCCCCAATTTTTTTACAAATGCTCCCGTGAAAACGCAACTCCAAAAGAGGTATTCTTAAGCAATTACCGGAGTTGCAGTTTCATCGGTGCCCTTAGATTTCGATTCCGATCACCGGTTCAAAAGTTAGAAAAACCCACTCGTTCGTTCACTGAACATACCTGAGCTAGACTTCATAAATTGATTCCGGGCACATCGGGCCTCCGAATCAGGCACCGTAAAAAACTGCGTACTCATAATATCCCAAAGAATTTAAGAAAAATTTTCCATGAAATTTATGTGTCTTTACATTACTTCCACCTCAGGGTTTTACGTCCCTGTAAAGATACATCACAAAATAGGGAAACAAATGAGGGTACTGTGCACGCTTATGAGCCTCCTGCTCCCAAGTGCTCTCCTTGAGGTTCTCGTGCTACCACTTAATGCACACTAGAGGAATCGACCATCTACGTAGGACCCACTCCTGTCGATCCTCGATCTACACTAGAACCTCCATAAAATTATCCCCGTCATTGATGTACAACTCCCCATGATCGATGATATGTGTCGGTTCGTGCTCGTACCTCCACAGCTGAGATACGTGGAAGACGTCGTGCACTTAGTGCAATTGAGGTGGAAGAGCTAGGCGATAAGTCACCTCACCTATCCTGTTGAGAACATGAAATGGTCCGATGAAGCGCGAAGGTAACTTTCCACCCCTTCCAAATCTCCGTAATCCACGTTGAGGTGAGACCCGTAAGAAAACATGGTCTCCATACTCGAACTCTAGTGGTGTCCGCCTCCTATCAGCATAGGACTTCTATCGGCTCTGAGCAGTCCTTATCCGCTCTTAGATGATCTGTACCTTCTCCGTCATGGCCTGGACTGTCTCTGGTCCTACAAGTGCTGACTCCCCAAGGTCTATCCAGCACATAGTTGATCTACAAGGTCGGCCGTACAATGCCTCATATGGTGCCATCCAGATGGTGGAGTGGTAGCTGTTGTTGTAGGCAAACTCCACCAAAGGTAAGTGATCATCCTAGCTGTGACCAAAGTCGAGGACACAGGCACAGAGCATGTCCTCGAGTGTCTGAATGGTCCTCTCCATCTGGCCATCCATCTGAAGGTGAATGGCTATGCTCAGGCGTAGCTGCGTCCCAAATACCTCCTGTAACCCCTTCAAAATCCGGGAAGTAAAGAGAGCGTCTCGATTGGAGAAGATAGATGATGCCACACCATGAAGCCATACGATCTCTTGAACGTAGAGGCATCCCAAGCTCTCCACTGAGCCCTGCTCTCTGATGGGAAAGAAGTGGGCTGACTTGGTGAGTCGGTCGATGATCACCCAAATGGTGTCGTGTCCTCTGGAAGTACGTGGAAGTCCTGTCACGAAATCCATAGATATCCCATCCCACTTCCACTCCGGGACCTCCAAGGGCTGTATCAAGACTACTGGTACCTAGTGCTCCTCCTTCACCTACGGACAGGTGAGGCATCGTGAAACGAACTCTACCACAACCTTCTTCATGCCCGGCCACCAGTGCTGTCATCTGAAGTCCTGGTACAACTTCACTACTCCAGGACGTACCACTAGAGGGGAAGTGTGAAACTCCCTCAGCGCCTCCTCCCGTAATGAAACTGGTACCATGGTACGTCCTCTAAAAAGGAAGACGTGCTCTCCTCCTACAAAGAATCCATCAGGTGCCTGTCTTGAGGATATTTGTGCACTTCGCGTCTCATAGTCAACGTCCCCACACTGTGACTCTCTGAACCGCTGAGGTAGTGGAGGAGTGACTCTGAGTGGCTGTAAAAATTCTGCCCCATCTCTATCCATGAAGGATATCTACAATGCGGCTAGCTGCTCCATCACCTCTCCAAGTAGCTGGATGCCTGACCTCCTACTGAGAGAATCAACTACTACGTTCCCCTTCCCAGGAGTATAGACTATCTAAAAGTCATAGTCCTGAAGGAATTTGAGCCATCGCTGCTGCCTCAGGTTCAGGTCCTTCTGCGAGAATATGTACCTGAGACTCTGGTGGTTAGAATAGATTATAAAGCGCTCTCCCATCAGATAGTTCCGCCACATCTTCAGGGCGAAGACCACTATTTCTAATTATAGATCATTGGAAGCGTAGTTATGATCATGCTTCCTCAACTGTCATGATCCATAAGCGATCAATACCCGCTCCTGCATCAGGACACACTTGAGTATGGTCCCTGATGCATCGTAGTAGACTACGTACCCTAATCCCTCCTCCGGTAGCCTCAAGATGGGTGCACTGGTCAATCTATGCCTCAGCTCCTGGAAGCTCTACTGACATATATCTGACCACACGAAGGATTTTCCCTTATCTGTCAAAGATGAAAGTGGTGCTGCAACTCTGGAGATGTCTGGCACAAACCTCCAATAGTACCCAGACAGACCTAGGAAACTCCGAACCTCCGTCACGCTCCCGGGTGGCTCCCAAGCTAGCACTGCCTCGATCTTCGCATGGTCCATCACAACTCCCTCCTTAGAGATGACATGTCCCAAGAAGTGGACCTCTCGAATCTAGAACTAACACTTCGATAGCTTACCATAAAGCTGGTGCTCTCAGAGTGTATCCAATACAACCCACAAGTGGTAGCCGTGCACCTCCTCAGTAGTTGATTAAATCAATATGTCGTCGATGAAGACTATGACAAACAGATCATGGTAAGGCTGTAAGGTCCTATTCATGAGACTCATGAACTCTGCTGGAGCATTGGTTATGCCAAAAGGCATAACCAAGAACTCATAGTGGTCATACCCACACCTGAAGTCCTTCTTCTGCACATCCTCCTCTTGAACTCTGAGTTGATGATAACCTGACCTGAGGTCTATCTTTGAGAACCATCGTGCTCCCTTGAGCTGATCGAAAAGGTTGTCAATCCTCGGAAGTGGATACCTGTTCTTCAAGATCACCTGGTTCATGCGACAGTAATTGAAAAAAAATTGCAAGCTCCTGTCCACCATCTTGGTGAACAAAATTGGGGAAGCCCAGTGTGAAACACTGGGTTGAATAAATCCCTTTCCCTGCAAGTCCTCCAGCTATACTCGTAGCTCTCGAAGCTCAGCAGGAGCCATCCAATATGCTGGAGTAGATATCGGGGATGTCCCGGGGTATAGGTCAATATAGAAGTCTACCTCTCTGCGAGGAGGTAGTCCTGGAACGTCATCAGGAAAAACGTCGGCATACAGATCCACCACAATAGGAAAACTCAGACTCCACACGTCAACTGATCCTAGGATGAGACTAGCCAACTGATGAGTGATCGGCTGTCCTCTCCTTTGTGTGAGTCCATCCTGCACTGCAAAGGTTCCCTTCTCGCCGACAAAGGTAAACCTGCTCCCATCGGTACGAACACATCGCACCTTGCGCCTAATACAGTCGATCTGAGCATGGACCATAGATAACCAATCCATGCCCAAGATGACATCGTAAGGCCTCGACGCCGCTACAAGAAGATCCCAGCTAAAGCTCTCGCCTCCTAGAGTAAGATCAAACTACCAAAACCAGTGCGTAATCGTCGAGTCTGCTCCTGCAAGAGTCTCTAGCCATAAGGATCGAGCCCACAACTCCATTGGAATCTCTGAGCTCCGAACAAGGGCAACAACAATGAAAGAATGACTCGCTCTTGTGTCTATAAGAACTGCAGAAAAAGTGGAGTAGAAAAAGATAGTACCTAGAATCATCTCAGGTGCACCGTGGTCATAGGCCTCCACTGCCTGAAGCTGAGCCTGCCTCTGTCCGCCAGCTCCCTGTGATCAGGGTGGACCTCCTAGTGGTGGTGGTGGTAGAGCCTCAAAGCGTTGCCCACCACCCGCTTCTCGGCCAGCTCCTCTGCCTCGTCCACCTACTCCCTGCGGACCGCCACGGTCGAACCTCTGCCTCTAGCTAGGTGGTCCCTCAACCGTATGACGCTCCTCTACATGGTGATTCGGGTAGTCACGAGCCATGTGGCCCAGCCCACTGCATGCATAGCACTGTCTACCGCTCGAATGAATGGCTCTACTACGTGTGCCCTACACATCTGAACTAGTGTCCTGAGGTCTTCCACCTAATGGTCTGGTCCGCTTGGACCCCTGTGACATTCGTCGACTGCCAGCTACAGAAGACTTCACTACGTGCCGCCCTGCGGTAGGTCTCGCTGCTGGTATAGGTTCAACAAGAATTCTCTCCACAAGAAGGGCTCTCTCTAGTACTCCTTCCTACGTTGGAATATTGAGGGAGATAATCGATGCCCTGATCTCATGCCTTAGTCCCTGCTCGAAGGTCCGGGCCTAGAATAATGGGTCCCGTACCATGTCTGTGGAGTAGCGCGAGAGATCAGTAAATCTCGCAGAGTACTGGGCTACTGACATGATGCCTTGCCGCAGCTGTAGTAACTCCTGAATGTGCACCGCAAAGAGGGTGGCTGGAATGAAATCTGAGCGGAAGAGGCTCTCAAAGTCCGTCCAAAAGAGTGATACCTCATTGTGCACCTAGTGAATTAGGCTCCACCATCTACCTGCTACCGCGTGCAGGAGACTCGCTGCAAGGATCACCATGAGATTTGATGGTGTCCCTACCAATTTGAAAACTTGAACAACAGCCTCCAGCCAATCCTAAGCTGCCTGAGTGTCCATATCTCCATGGAACATGGGTGGTCGCTAATTCTGAAACTCGTGCAGTGCACTCAGGCGACGTGCACCCTCAGATACTTGGGCTGGTGGCATCGGTGGATCGGCGGGTAGAGGTACCGCCCGTGCCTCCGCTGTAATAGGGCCCTGCACCGAGGTCTCATCGCTCGGTGGGCTGCCATATCGTACAAAGCTCAGAACCTTAGCTGGCTGCCATTGTGGGGCCATCCTGAAAAGAAACAGGTGCACCATAGTTAATGCAGTATACCTAGTGAGCTAACACAAAGTAATCACAAAGAAAACTTTTGAGACACACATGCAATCAATGTTTTCGTGCATTGAGTCGGAAATCAAAAGTCAGGGTCCTGGTGTATGGATACTTCGGCAGCCGTACCAACACTGGACTTCATGGATTGATAACCACACTCAACACCATAAAAACTATTGCTACACTGAGAAGAAATTATCAGAGTCCTAAGTTCTGCGGTAGAACTGACTCCTCTAATACCAATTTGTCATGACCCGACCACGGGGCCCGTGCTGTGACTACCCCAAGCCCGCCTTCCATAGGCCAGGGGATGGAGACTAGCACCAAAGGCATAAATCTCGATAAAAAGGGAAGGCATTGCCTTTATTAAGTAAACAAACACCATAGAGTACTCAAGCTGAAGTAAACACTAAGTAAACTGAGTACAAAAGTAAGTGCTGGAAAGTAAATGGGCCAGAATACAAACCCAACTGAATGTAAAGTACAACTGAAAAGAAAGTACAACAGAAAAAAGTAAAGAAGAAACTCTGAGCTGTCCTCTGGAATTTCCCCCTGAAGGGTGGGTATAGATAGTCTCCACAGATCCTCAGCTCCAGCCATACTCTCCGTGTACGTCCCGTCCAGTGATCCACCTCCAAGTACCGTCCAGCTCCACGAGCCTTCCCCTAGATCAGCGCTGTCCATTGTCTGCACCCAACATAACGAAGTGCGGGCATAGCCCGTGCAGGGTTGAGTTTACGATACTCAGTAGGGACCTTGACACCCCAGAAGGTTTCCCAGAATCCATGAAGGATAAACCACAAATTAAAAATACAATCATGTAGTATCAACCAACTCTACTTAAGTATATGCCCATACACATACCTAAGTCATCAATTCTAGCTCGGCTCCATCACACGAGTCCAAATACAACCCAGTCCACACAGGAAAACATATCCCAATCCACACAAGAAAACATAACCCAATCCATATAAGAGAGTACATATCAATCCACACAGGAAATCAAGTCAATCATATCGAAGATAAGGATTGAAAGTCCAGACTCAGCTCACACAGGTATACTACTCACGAAGAGGGGTGGAGATGATAGATGTATCCTCTGAATCATCTTCCCTACCGAACCCACATAGGATCCCAGTACAGAATTCATCACTGCCAAACCCACGTAGGATCCTAGTACGACAACCATCACTGTCGAACCCACATAGGATCCATTTATAGTCATCCTCACTGCTGAACCCACATAGAATCCAAGTACAATCATCATCGTCATCGAACCCACGGAGGATCCCATCACGGTAGTCGTCACAGTCGCAGCCACCTCTAGGGTTCCCGCACACAACACAGTCGAATCCGGGAGGGTCTTCTCCTTGAGTAAAAAGGGGTGGATACATTAACAGTCACGAATACTAGAGTTAGTGTATTTCGTAGTTCCATCCCATGTCAATAGGGGAAAACCAAGCAAAACGTGCCCAAGTCACGGAGAACAAGTCAACCAATCCATTTTCCTAAAGTACACGGCGTGTATGTAATCTATACATGTCATTTCATCAGAAACTCGGTACTGACCGTGTGAAACAACCCATGTCAGGGGGATGGTAATGTAAAAAGTATGTACATGGCGTGTGGTATGATTACACGCCGTGTCTTCAGTCCCTGGGTACTGTCCGTGTACCACAACCCGTGTCGAAGCGCTGTTTGCGTAAAAGGTAAGTACACGGTGTGTGTAATGGTTACACACCGTGTCCAAACTTCCGGGGTTGACTCTGTGTATGCTGTCTATACATGGCCATGTGGTGGAGTACCTGCCTGTGTACTCCACCCTGTGTCCGTGTATCACCTAGATCACACGCTGTGCCTCTTGGCCTTATGAATCTGCCCGTGTCCATGTATCACCCAGATTACACGCCGAGCCTCAAGAAGCCGCTTCTGCCGTGGTGGTGGTGGAACACACTCTGCCTCGTGGCTGTGTGGTTCGCCCCGTGTCCATGTATCTCCTGGATTACACACCGAGCCTCATGAAGATGCTTCTGCCTTTCAATGAAGATAATACATACTGTGCCTCGTGGCCGTGTATTTATGTCAGTGGCCTTGTATTTCCCTTGAATACACGCCATGTCCATCGAAGTCTCCTTTATCAAACTGTGTAGATGGTACACGCCATGTGACCGATGTCACATGCCGTGTGTCACTTCTTCTGATTTCTGTTACTTCTGCCGCTGAACTCTTGTACTACACGGCGTGTGCTTTGGAAGTAAACACCGTGTATTCTAGAATTTTCCAGAAACGACGCCTCTGTCTTGCACGCCTCCAGAGGAATCTGTCCTTTGTTCCGATGATCCATTTGCTACAAAACTTCCATTCCTAGGTCACCCCAATGTTCCGAGGCCGTTTCTGATGTTTTAGGGCCCCCGATCGGCTCCGAGAAATTTCCTTGATCCACTGCTCAAGAACAGTTGGGGAACACCAAACCACAAGATCGGCAGAGGAATCAGACCGTGTTAGTTTGTTCTGGTTCCTTCCGCATTAGTTCGATAGCAAGCGGTTTAGAGTGAACCAACAACATGGAAGGGAAAACAACATTCCTCAATCACAAACACACCCATACCTCAAAAAAATTGCGGAAGATAACGTCACGAGGGTGGTTTCGATGATGGCGTTGGCGTTTTCTGAAGGAGAGTATGGCGTCACACACCGGCTGCAGAGAAGAGAAGGAACGACACGTCGATCTCTCCTTGCGGTGACAATGTTCTTCATTGAAGTCTTGACGTTATTCAAAGAAGGTGATGGAGTTCTTCAAGACTTATAGTTTTCTTCCCCAAGTCTCCACACAACGAAACAACCAAAATAAAATAAGGCTTTTGTTTTATTTTATTTACTTATGCCAACCATTCAAAACATCAAAAGTTTAATTCACTTATTTAATCTTGAGTTGTCAAAATGAATGGGTTGTTAAGTTGGAATTATTAATAAGAGGGAGAGTCACATAATTAAAGAGGGGGTTTTAGAGGAGTTAGGGAATTTGAAAAGGTGGGGGCTTGTGTGGGCCCCACCTCCCTCATAACCACACATGGGAAGTTGGGTGGTCGTGGGATCCACCAACAACTTCTCATGAGATATTTTAACTACCACGAATAAAATAAAATAGCACACAATTTTATTTTACTTATCAATTAATCCCCAATTTTTATTACAACTCCTCCCATGCAAACACAACTCCATAAAAGGTCTTCTTAAGCAATTACCAGCGCTGCGGTTTCATCGGTGCCCTTAGATTTTAATTCCGAGCACCGATTCAAAAGTTATAAAAACCCGCTCGTTCGTTCACTGAACGCACCTGAGCTAAACTTCGGAAATTTATTTCGGGCACACCAGGCCTCGGAATCAGGCACCGTAAAAAACTATGTACTCGTAAAATCCCAAAAAATTTAAGAAAAAAAATTCCTTGAAATTTACGGGTCATTACAATTTATACTCAGGCTATAAAGGGAATTAGCATGATCTCCACCAAACACCTGTATCTTTAAACATGTATCCACCAATTGTATCACATAAATTGTTATATAATCTCTTTTTCTAAGATATTTATTAACCATAGGAAATGAATTATTTCAATCCCATATAGATTCTCATATGTTCTTAATTTTCTTAGTATAGACTGACCATGTCGATGAATAAACTACATGTCATCAACCCTTATAGATGAGTACATCAAATTCTCCTCATCCAATATATTAGCACATAAAATGTAATATCTAGGTACATCGATACACATACTTATTCTATCTCAGTTGAGGGAATAAATTTAATACTCGTTATATAAGAAAAAAATTCCATTTTTTTAATCTTCAATCGATGACATGATCAGCAACATACCCAACCACTCCCTGATTAGTTAATCCTTAAAGATTACATAATAAAGGTACTAAATTATGGATAATTTCATTATATATATCTCACCAAAATTATATATATGAATTCAATATAAAAAATCCACCCTTATGGGGATGAATGATCTTTATTTCGATATGATGTTTTTTTTGAAAATATTGTCATGAAATATTGTCAATCGGACTCATATAGTTGCATTTTTTTAATAAATTTTCTTTTTCCACTTTTTACAAGGATCCCCCCTTAAAAAACACTCCATGTGGTATAATTGGTGGGTTATCCATCAGAAAAAACTTTTTTTTCCTCATGAGAATATTTTTTATCTTTTTAATAAATCCTACTCACACCGAACTTTAAATTTTATTGCACTATATAGTATTCCATGATGAAAATTGGTTAGGTATAACTCGAAATAATACTTTGAGAGGTCAATTATCATTTCAATCCCTGAGTATATACATACAATATGAAATAATGATAATGTGATGATTGAATTTTGGATAAAATGATGGATTTGATAATCTTAACCCATTTTCAGAATACCAAAAAATAAATACATTATCACATATCTCATCATATCATATATCATAGGCCTCCAGACCGACATTATGTTTTCACACATATAGTGTTTTTTAAACATATTACATCTCCAAGTAATTCCGGTCATGCATCCATGAAACTATCTGATAAAACCCTCATACTACACTCCTTTAGTGAGTAACATCAATTAAAAAATATATTTTGAATAATTTTTAGACTGGGAAATTATATTCCTAATGTTGAACTGTTAAAACATAGCATTAAAACCCCTTTACTTCACAATATCCAATGTTACAATGTTAATGAATTATATTATTTACTTATAATCTTTCTAAGTTCATCATCACCATTTTTGAAACCTTTCGCATCAAAATGTTTCCATGAAATATTTTGTTAACTAATGTAACTTTTAAATTAATATTTTTTAACATATCCAAGTACCTGTTAGTATATTAAGTTACATTCACTTTGAATTTTGACTAGTATAATATTTTATTTGTTTTTTTTGAATTTTAATAATTTCAAACAAACTCATACCAACCTCTAAAAAACCATACTGCCTTCAAAATATCATGTCAATTCACAAAAAATACTTTTGTGTTTGGAAATAACACTTATTTTTTTAGTGGAAATATTAGAAAAAAATATATTTCTATATTAAATATGGTTCTCTATATATTTGGAATAATCTTAAGAAAAAAAACTTTATTATTTAAAATATGGAACCAATGGGTGGTGTAATAAACACATTATACTAAATAAAACCTATTTTATCCGTATGTTCTCTTTAAACATGTTATAGAATATGATTAATTATAAACCATGTTTATTAAATCCTTCATCTCATATTTTTTATAATTTTTTTACAAAAAACTCTCTTATCATATAAAAGATATAAGATTAAAACCCACATCCATTATTTAGATACATCATATTCATATTCATACATTTTGAGATTTATCAACTCGTTGCTTCATCAATTGAATCAAAAAAAATCTAGATTATTTATTTCCATGAATTTTCAACTCTTGTACATTTAAAACACTTGTAAAATATTAATTTGGTATTATAAACTTTTAAAAATTGATGAATTTACTTCTATAACATGGATATCTCACATGGAATCTCCCTTTATTTCTTATAACCCCTTTATATATCCTAGAAAATTCTATATAATGGAAACTATGTACTTAATTCAAAACATTACATTAATATATTAATGAACTCGACTGGATATTTGAAGAATCATTATTGGACTTTCCAATTAAATTTTATTATTTATGTTTGAACTTTTACCCATTTTTATTATCAATATTGGACCAGAAACAGGAAAAAACATGGACTATTACATTTATCCTCACAAATTTTGGAAAATAGGGAATTATTTTACTTAACTCATTCGCATATTTAGAAAATTTAAATCAATGATCATAGAATGATTCCCTAGCTATAATACTATTTAAACTATTTTTTCAATCTCACCAAGTCATTAGTATACTTGATCACATTGAGTATATGAGTGGAGACTAATGTTCCGCTAGTCATATTTCATATTATTCCTTTAAAACCTTGAGTGAATCATTATATACCGATCATAATAATATACATTAAGGTTTTTAACAATTTCAACATATGGTTACTCTGGAAGGTATTATTTTAACACATAGAATTCTATCACTTACTTAAAAACAAATCTTATGTTTTGTACTAATCTAAGATGTTTTGTTTATTAATCTTCATATTTCTCTAATATTTATTTAAAAGTAAATATTTGTTATTATAATGAAATTTATTTATAAAATAAGGTTTTATCAAATGATTTCCATCTTCTATATTTATTTAATATAAAGTTTTTAAAATATATTCCCACTAAAATAATAGACCCATTTAAAATTAACAATGACTATTAGTATGAAAATATAAATATTTACTCATGAATAATACCAACTAATCTCATAACATAATCCAAGAAATTATTTTTTTGAAAATCATGTAAATCTAATCACATATTACTCTTGTATAATTGAATAGAAATTTTTTTTCTCAATACGTCATCTGGATTATCTCTACACTATTCCTATGGCATCCTAATGGTTGGGGTTCCAAGATAAGTGTATCCCAGAGAATACACAAAACAAATGAAGCACCTAATGGTTGGGGTTTCCTTATTAATTTATTTAATTACACAAGATGATCTAGGGACACCCAACTTTGGCATGGCCTACTCTGTTTGAAGATCGAGGTCTTTGCAACTATCAATTTACAATAAATTTAACACTTAGTATTTGTAAATGGAATTAATCTCACCATGTTATCTATTGTATTCCATTTATATATATATATATATATATATATATATTCATACTTATAATTATTTAGTTTTGATTCCCATTCTTTCTAAAAAACAAATATGCTAAAACTATATTGATGCATAACTCTTAACACAAGTCATAACCTATGTTATTAACCAATATTATATTATTACAATATTCAAACACAACAAAATGTATCCCCAAAATTAGGTATGTGATACCATTTTTTGTAAAGTCTTAAAATCATATAAAATTAACCATCCCCACAAGATTAATATTGAAGTGATAGAAAACTAACACTCACTTTTCTATACAATGTATATGTTTCCATGCCAGCAAGAAGTCTAACCCAAAGTCAATATACTTAAGGATACTACACTCAATAGAGATCTTAATTGCATAATAACTTTAACACCTAATATGTATAAACTATAATTACTTATTAATTCAAGTTCATAACCCAAAACAATACAATCTCATTATATAAGACAAATAAATAAATTATCATACATAACAAGTAATCCATAAATACTTGTATGAAAATTTATAGAAGAAGTTTAAACCAACATTTATGAAAAATTCTTAAATAAAACAATTATAAATGATATATATTTTAGATATATAAGGAACCGGGCTTAAAAAATTACATAATATTGTCTTTTTAGTCCATAAATTACTTTCTTACATTTCTAGGATCATTAAAGTTTAGAGTTTAAGTGAATCAGATCACAAATCTTATATAAAAAACCCATATATTACAAAGTGCACACTTTTACTTAGTATCCATTTTTACCAAAATATAACACTTTTAAAATGAAACATGTTTTATTTTTGAGAAAATTATTCATGACATTCAACTTAATTTCTTATTTGTTCTTAGTCATCATAAAAACCAATAAAATACATTGAAAAACCTGCGATTAGAAAAGATCGGTAAGGCACATAAAAGAAAGAGTCCTTTAGTCTAGGGGAAAAAAATGAAAACCCATGAAATATTTTCTTTTTTCATATTTTATTAAAGTGAATTAAATAAATTATTCATGTTTGAAAAATACACTTTTTTCTCAAAGAAATCCTTTAAATCCAACAATAGAGAAATAAATTTTTTTTATTCAACTCAGAGTATTATATTCATAAACGGTGTTAGAAATAATTAGTGTCTAATTAAATACATAGGAGAAACCTCCCCAATAAACACCCTATTTATGAGGTTTGAAGATAAGGAACATTTACTAATCCATTGGAGAGATTTATCTCACTCACCCATCATATAAATGGTATCAGGCTCATCTATCGTATAAGATGTGGTGGGCTCACCCATCTTATAAGCTCTTTCAGGCTCACCCATCATATAATTTGTGTTAGAATCACCTTTGTTCTTATATAATGATCAAGGAACATATCAAAAATAAAAAATTATAATATTTCTCCATTTCTTATTAAAAAACTTTAAAAATTATTTTGAAACCATAAGAAAAAAACTTCCATTTTTTCGTATAAAATTATGGAGAAATATCGAAATATTATTAAAATAAAAAATTCACAAAATATTTTGGATCAGATTTAATTTAAATTTATCCATTTAAAATAGTACATTATGATTCATAAAAAATTAAAATTCTTGTTGGTGGGAAATTACGTTCATGGTTTATACGTTAAAATACATTATTTGACACTTTAGTAAAAAGAGTTAAAATTGACCCATACAAAAATTTTTAAAAATATTTCTATTTTAAACTTGTGAAAAGAAAGTAAAACCTGGTTAGAAATAAAATTTATAAACCATTAAATAATAAAAATTAAATTTTCTTTAATCATTTAAAATAACATGGACATGGAATTAAAATATTTTAAAAATAAATATTGAACACATTTAAAATATAGTTTCAAGTTAAAGTGTCAGTTACTTGAAGTCCAACTCATTACATATTCTATTTATATTCATAAATAATAAAATTATGTTTATAATTGAATTTATTAAGAAAATTTAATATTTTTTATTCCTTTTATTTTATTTATTTCCATGTTATATTTATTTATTTAAGCAATTTGGTACATATCAGACGTTTTGATGACATTTGGCTCATAAGTCTAAAATGACTTCGGTTGGTTGAATATGCTCAAATGGGTCATTATATCATCAAATCCATAATAACAATAATGATATAATTTTATTTTTTATACTTCACTTATACTTTTAAAACCAACCATTAAATATGGTTATTAAAAATGAACTATGTTACAGTCATGGAGATGGCGGACCATACGTACGCATGAGTAACATTTCAATTTTTTTATGATGAATATTGAAAGAAAGAAAATACTATTTTATCTTTATATAATTATTATTATATCTTAAATATCATATTAGTTATATAAATTCACTTATATATAAAAGTCATGCGGTGTGGCCATGCAATACGAATCACATCGATTCATAGAAGTGGTAGTCTACATGTACACATGAACGACGTTATCATTTTTAATGGATAGAAATTTAAGAAATTATATGATATATAATATTGATTGATTGATAATTATTACATGAAAATAATATATATATATATTAAATCCATCGTTATAATTAGCTATGAGAATAAATCATAGAAAACAAATTACATGGGTTTGTGCGGAAGTAGTCTGTCGTACATAGAAACCATAGTTTCGTTTCAAATTTTTTGAAAGAGGAGAGGGATATAAATTATGACTTTAAAATAATAAAATATAAATATATTAAGGATTATGATGTTACTATTTTATCAGGGATTAATATTATTTGAAGGAGGTATAATAATAAATAAATATAAAAAGCTTGGTTATGAACTATATCACTTTTTCGGATAACATCTTTAGGTTTACACTAAAATCCTTCATATGATGGTTTTATAATCAAACAAGAAACTATAAGAAATGGGGAGGGATTTGATTAATTTATTTAAGATTGGATTTTATTTACAGTGCTCAAAATGTGTGAGGAATAGAGGATTGAAGGTTTACATTTATAAGTTATGGGAGCAGAACTTTTGGAATTACTTAAAGTATTACATTAATATAAATTATTTTTAATTGGAAAATAGATATATTTTTTTAATTTTAATACAGTATTATTGTGATTGAAAATTATCCCATAACATTTAATTTTGACAAGTATACATGATATTTTCACCATTTTAGGTTTATTTTAACCTCTATTAACCATTTTGACAATTTTCACCATATCAAAGTTTTATACTATTTAAGGGTTAAGAAAGAAAATATAGAAGGAAACTTACCCCATAAATATACCATGGTAGATATTATAAATTGTATCCCATGAATTTTTTAAAAATAAAATTTTTATGTATTATAAATCGTTTAATAATTTTTTTTACTATAAAATGTCATTAATGTCATATTTAGAACTATTCATGTAATTTGACATTAATGACAAAAATATTTTCATGAAATTAAAATAAAAACCTTTAAAAAAACCCTTAAAATTTTATATGGATCAATAAAATTCATTGGGTACTCTAACTAAAAAAACAATTTTACTTTTAGAGATTTGAAAATTTTTTACTGGATTTTTCAACTACTTGCACAGGGACCATGTTGGTGATGTGCAATCATTTAAGTTAATTATTTAATCGATAAAAATGTAAAATAAATTATCATATTCAAAATAATTTCATTGTGATAAAATAAACTTTAATATTAATTCCAAATTATTTTTTTCCCTATGAGAACATATAAGAAAAATTTAAAAGCAAGAGAGTGACATTTAGTATTTTTCTTTAGTTTAAATTTTATAAAGGTAAAAATAAAATATAAATAAAAAAAGATAATATTTTCAAATTTTGGATTATTATGGATGAAATATAATCATATAATGAAATAAATTCTAGTATTTGAATGAATTTTTATCCCTATCACATTATTTGTAACCCTAATTAACCCATTTTACCATCAGTGTGGTAACATATATTTACTATGGTTACTATTTATATTGAAAAAAAATAAAAGTGAAATATTTACTAAACATAGACCTTAAAATTACAAATATAGAATCCATTTTTCAATATTTAATTTATACAAGTGGTCGAAATTAATTTAAAACTAAACTAAAAAACATGATGAAAAATGTTTTTTCTAGAAAATTACTTTTAAATTATAAATTTTTATACCAAATTAAAGTATATTGTGGATTCCAATAACTTTTATTGGATTATTTTTAATCAAAAGAAACTAATGAAATTTTAAAAATAATCCAAAAAAAAAAATTACTTTTTAAATGTAACAACCCAAGTAATGATAAAATAAATCATTTTTATTATTATTAGTATTCTTTAAGAAGATAGTTATATTTATTATAAACATATTATGTGATTTTGAAAATCAAAAAGGGAAATAGTTTTATTAAACTCATTTATTATAATGTTTAATTTAAAATATAAATCTTAATATTAATAAATATTAGTTTTATGAAAAGTATTAAAATTTTCAATTTATTATGTAAAAATTATATTAGGATAAATTTTAATTTTTTTTTAAAAAATATTTATTTTCTAGTAAATAGTGAAAAATATTGACTTTTATTGAAGACTGTACTTTTATTTTAAAGTAGTTACAATGTAAAATTAAATTTGAGTTTGTTTTTGAAATTTAATTAGTTATATTTTATTTGAAATAATTCAATAATGGTTTTTGAAAAAAAATTTATAATTGAAATTAGTAAAATAATTATTTTATATTTAAAAGAGACATTTTTTCTAAAAAACCATTTTTCATTGTATTTTACCAGTTTAATTTTAAATTAAATTCATCCAATTATTTGAATTAAATTTTAAAAAATATATTCTATATTTGAAATAAGTGAGTCGAAATTTAGAAAATAGGTCCTTTTATTTTTTATCAATAAGAATTGTAAACTTGGTACTTTTTGTTACCCCGGTATTGAATAAATCAGGTAATTAAAGTTAAAAATAAAATTATTAAATCTATAGAACAACCTTTACACTTGTCTAAATTTTATTGGATTATTATAACTCATCCATGAGCATAAATAGTTCTAAAATATGAGATTTTGTTTCATTTGGATGTGATTACGACCTTTACAATATTTTATTTAAATAAAAATAAAAAATTTCAAAATTTTTTTATAACTATAATATTTTTGGCATGAGGTTATCATGAATATATTTTCTATTATAAATATTATTTGGAAATAAATTTTTTTATATTTATCATGGTAATTTATTTTTAATTTTAGGGAATAAATAATTACCTAAGTGATTAAACAATTCTTACAGATTAATTATTAGATTAATAGAAAAATCAAATAAATGATATTAAAAATATTAAGAGTTTTATAATTCAAGATAATTAATGGGATAAAAAGTTGGCTAGATTAACCATACATGTTATGAATGTATTATTTTTTTTAATTTCACTTTATTTATTGATGTTATTAAAATCAAATTAATCAATAATTATAATAATTGGCATTAATGATATATTATAATTAATAATATTTTATTAAATGATAAAAAATTACTGAAAATATTATATTCATAAAATTTATTATCATATTGTTTATAATATCAATAATTGTAACACACCAGGTAAATAAAGAATATGACTTCTTTATATTTATCCCTATTTTTGAATAAAATGTTAATATTACTTTAAAGGGGATGCGATTCTCGATGGCGTACCCAATACACAACAACTAGTTTCTTGGGAATCTTACGTTGCACTCTAATAATAAAATAATATTATTTTAAATCGTAGTTAACGCCTACCTGTTTTGATGGCGGGAATGAATAGAACTAATTACGAAATGATTATATATGTTTGTCAAATATTTTTACTTTTTACAATAAATGTTAGAGGATTAAAAATGCGAATGAATCCAATTTTAAGCGTAAACATTCTAATATTCTTTAAAAGGTCGATTAACCGCCTTTGGTGGCGAACCTCTTTTAAAAACAATTTCTGAAAACCTTATGTGTTACATTTGACAAAATAAAATTTTTCTTTAGAATTGGGACATCAAAATTTACTTTGTGTAAATTTTTGGTATTTTTCGGAAAAAGTTCAATTTTTAATGAATAGTGAAAAATGTTGTATTTTAATTCAAAACCACTTTTTAATATAATTTATTTATATGATTAGATTATCTTTATAATTGGTTTCAAAGTGAAATTAGAATATATTTTTACCATTTAATCAAATAGTGGTCATTGGAATTAATTTCACTTTGAAATTGGACTTAAACTAGTGTCAATCTTTTGATACTTATTGTTTCATAAAAACACGCTATTTTCTCTGACAGCAGGAATTAATTATTAAATTAATTAATGCAACCTATATGTTTTGAATTTTGTAAAATAGACTTCATTTTTGAATTCAGAATATCAAATATAGCTTAGCGTGAATTTTTGGTAATTTTCTGAAAAACTTCAATTTTTGATGAATAGTGAAACCACTAAGTGGTACTAATAAAAACTGATTTTCCGTTTAAATGAAATTTTTCCATCTTTGTGTTTTGAATTTCAAAAATCCAATATACATGGTTGTAATTAAGAAGTAAAATGTGGTTCAATGGGATTAAAATAATTTTTTGGTGAATAGTAACTTATTATGTTTTTAATCGCGATTAGAGGTAATTAGTGTTGTTTAAGGTAAAAATAATGTTTTAATAATATGAGATGAGCTTGAAACATGTCCTACCCTCATTTTATGTGTCATTTCCGACCAAGAAAATCCATGGGTCAACTTGGGGACCCCATGGAGCCACTCTGGTTGGGAAATGACATAAATAAATTTTTATTTAATGTAAAAGTAAAAATGACACAAAAATGAGATGTTTTACTAAAATAATTTTTAGATGGGGTTATACAAGTCAGATATTTGACTATAAATAATAAATGGAAAGATAAATATATTTCCTACATCATTGTATTTGTTTTATAATTTTTAGACATTTAATAAATTAAATTATGTATGACCTCATGATGATGCAGCGATGACCTCATTATTTAACGATTTAAATAAAATGGAAAGATAATGTAAAATATAAGACTTACACATGTCCAAAACCTATTGGATGGGTGGATTTAGAAACCTTATCATCGTATCCTAGAATTATATCAATGTGGGACCCTTTAAATCTGAAACTCATTTTCAAATAAAGTAACATTTCTTTACTTTCCAAAAGTGCCCCTCCTCTCCTCTTATAAAAGGCCCCCACCTCTACCTCCTTACCCACACTTCCAAAGATCTTTTCTCAGCCAACCCCTTCCCATTTTGTCTCTCCACATCCCTCTATTACTCCTTGAAGCCTCACTTTGGGCAGAAGTCTTCCCAAGGAAGCGTTTGAGCTCAAACCAAAGGGAGTTACCTGATTTTAAGGTAATGTCTTCACTTGAGTCCTTTTGTTTTATTTTGCTTCTCCAACCCCCTAAAATCTTTTTATTATTTTCTTTTTTAACAACTCCAGTATCTTCATTATACTAGGATGTTGTTATAAGAAGGATTATAGATAAACTTACACACAGCTACATCTAATGGTTAAAGAACATACTGTTTCCGTGGATAGAGAATTTCTGCCTCCTGAAACAATTATTGTTCAACATTATTCTAAAACCTTCAAAGGTGGTCATTAAGATGACACTATATTTATATATGATATATAATATGTTTATGTTTTACTTAAGCTTCTGTATTTTTATTTTATGGCATACCTTTATGGTTTCCATTATGGGTAAACACGATATCTTCATTTAAGGAAGTGCAGACTACCACCCCCTGAAAGTGATTTGATTCGTTAATTCCATATGTGGTACGTATAAATGATATAATTAATGATATTATATATGATACCATACTGGAATTAAAATACTGTTATGTATCATTTTGTTTTAATTCCATTAAATATGAAATAGATATGGAAGTAGCGCTCATGCGTACGTACGGCTTACCGTCTCCATGAACGGTGCATTTCATTTCTTAACTCTAAATGTTATGTAATATTATAAATACATGTATATTCTGGATATATATGATATATATGATATCAAAATCATGAATATAATTCTGGATATAATGAACCTTTGACCACATGAACAACATGTAATTATAAGAAGTCCACTTTCGACTTAAGAACCAAATATCGACAAAACAAACATTATTAACTTAAATGATTACATAATGTTTATAACATGAAAATAAGTCATATAAAAGGAATAATGATCTTGAAAAATGTTCTTAAGGAAGTAGAAATTAACTCAAGTTTATTATTCAGGAGATTAAAGAACGATCGAGTCAAGTCGGACCCGAGGTAAGGGATCCTACTCTTCTCTTTCTTTTTAAGTACACTCTTTTATGCCATTCCTTTTAAGCTCACCTTTCTTGTGATTGGGATGTTCTTTTATATTAATATTACTGTAATTTTTATGTTCATATGATGAGAGACCCTGTTCTCTCTGATCAATCCATTTTGGAAGTTTTGAGTGGCGCCGTTAGGCTGTTGAATTTTCGTAAGAGATCTAACCTCTCTCTTTCTTTTTTAAGTACTCTCCTTTATGTCACTTCTTTTAATCTCCTCTTTGTTATATTGGGGGATGTTCTTTTATATTCCTCTTTCTATAAACTTTATGTTCATATGATGAGAGACCCTATTCTCTGTCATCAATCCATTTTGGAAGTTTTGAGTGGCGCCGTTAGGCTGCTGAATTTTCATAAGAGATCTAACCTCTCTCTTTCTTTTTAAGTACTCTCCTTTATGTCACATCTTTTAAGCTCCAATTTGTTGTTTTGGGGGATGTTATTTTATATTCCTCTTTCTTTAAACTTTATGTTAATATGATTAGAGACCCTATTTGATCTCATCAATCCATTTTTGTGGCGTCGTTAGGCTGCCGAGTTTTCGTAAGGGATTTTTCATATCACTCTTATTCCCGTGAGATTTATGCTACATTTGCCACAATTTCCTTTGAGTGGTGTATTTACTGCCCATTACTTTACTCATTGTGTATAATACTTTAATTTATGAGTATTTACATCAATGTTGTATTGTCCTTCTTTCACGGGGTGCATGTCTAGAAAGATACCCATGTCGGTAAGGGAACCTTTCACCCTACTCTTTTTAAAAGACTTCTATTGTTGGATCTTTCAATTTACATATTGTTATGTTGGGATACGTTCTCATATAACCTTATTGATGTAAATTTTATATCCATGTAATGAGATACCCTTTTTATCTCTCATCAACTCATTTTCTGAATTTTGTAGTGACGTCGTTAGGCTGTCATATTTTTGCAATGGAACTTCTTAACCCAAATTTGATTCTTTGGGATAATCTTGTACTCCTTGAATATGTCATTCTATGAACATGTGTGAATTACCTATGATTTTTTTACACTTAATATCCACTTATATTGGGTGTATTCATTTGTCACACATAATTATGTAATTGAATTATTCTTAAACCAAGGATACCGTCTTTGTAAGGGACTTCGTCTCAATCTCATTTCATTGAGGCATATTTCGTTTTATGCACAACTATCTTTTATACGTTGTATAAAACCCTTTGACTTTTACTTTTATACAAAAGGAATATTTTTCTACGAAGCGTTTTACTTAACGAAAAAAAGGAATGTTTCTTTTAACGTATGTGGTGACAACGACCTTTTCTGCCTCCGCGAGTATTATTTGATCTTTGGCTTCCTCAATAAGCCGTAATTTTATTAAAATAAAATAAATACCATATACTCTTTTATGTACATTGGTATTGAAAATGGTTTTGATAAATGATTCTATTATGGAAATATATTTAAATGATATATTGTGATTGAAATGTGGAAATGTTATCGTTCCTTTATATTGGTTTTATGTGTTATAATTTTATAATGATACTTGGACATTTTACGGGTGGTTACGTGATAAACCATATGATGGGTGGTGTCGTGAATACCAGGACGGGTGGTTACGTTATAACCTCCAATGCATTGGGTATGGAAGTCGACCGTATGGATATTCTATTAAGTATGTATGGAAGTTGGCCGAATGGCTATTCCATTAAGTGATATGTGTGGAAGTCGACCTTACGGTTATTCCACTTAAGTATGTTTATGTCCCAAGTTACCTTTATATGTTATGTGATCTTTATATGGGTTTTATGGTAATCTTTTGGTTACATAATGGTAAGTAATGAACTTTTATTCAGTGAAGAGTTTTTACTACTTCGAAAAGGTGAAAAGTATTTCTTTGATAAAGTATACATGGTTTACTTGTTGTTTTGAAAAAACTAACAGTTTTCATTCTTTATGTATCCCTTACTGAGCTTTTTATGCTCATCCCAAGTTTTTGAAATGTTTTTCACAGGTCAAGGGAAAGGTAAATGATGTGATGATAGTGTCAAGAAAGTTTCAAGAAAGAATCCTTGTTTTATTTTAAATATGTTTCCATTAATGGGAAAAATGAATACCGTCTTTTATATAACCACTTTGTTTTAATGTGGAATGTAATGCAAGTTTCATGATCTAATTCTCTAAAACTCTAAACCTGAAAATATCCTCAATGTGTAATCCTATAATAAATCAAGATTAAGTAAGGTTTAAGACTGGGGCCTTATAGTTGGTATCAGAGGTCGGTTTAGATAACTTTAGAGGTTAGGGTATTCTCTAAGCATAAGTGACATTACCATAATGGTTAGGATTTCAGAAGGAGTCCTCATTTTAGATAAATTTAATGAGTAAGTATATATTAGTGTTTATCTTCCTCATTAGTACATGATGGTTTTGTTGATATACTCACACTGACATTTCTGTTTTTAGTGAATGGATGGATCTAGTAGAAACCAAAGAGACTACAAGTTTGAAGGAAACTGTGGTGGTTCTCTGATTAAGATACTAGATAAAATGGGGGATTCAATGAGGAAACTCTTGGTTGTTCTAAACCAACTATCAAGGAGTCATGATCAACCACTTGAACCTTGGTATGATCTGTAATGAATCATGTACGAGATGACCAATCGATGTGGAAGTTCAGGTAATAATTATAAAGGTAACCATTAGTGTTTATATGATCCTTACTTTTGAGGTAATTATGGGTTATTATATGATATGCTGGAAAATGAAAGGCATGAGATAAACTTGACGTTAAAATATGTTATGATTATTTTTGAATATTTTATCTCGTTTTGGGGAATGTTATAAGAATTATATAGTTTTGGAAAAAGGACAACACGCAGACCGTGTGACAACCCGTCGCGGCAGACAAAGCTGCGGGAATCGAACCCACAACCAAAGTGCGACTAGTATTTATCGCCTACCACTAGACTACGTGAAGTCCCTGGTTAGTTTGACTAATTCATTTTAGTTAGATTATTTTAGGAATCAGGAGTAAGTTTATTTTTGGGTTATCTATGGAAATGATTAAACTATCATCGAGGATATGTGATTAGGTTAATTACTTTTCAATACGAGACTTTAGGAGAAACTGATGTTGTTTGGAGATAAATGTTATGATTTAACTTTGAAGACTATGTGACTAAATCCTGAAAATATTTGGGTTTCAATCTTAGTTTGGTTTACTTTGAAGAATTTTATGGACAAATTGTTTATAGAATGGTCCTCGTTGAAATTTGGGTTTTGTTGGACAAATTTTGGAGATTAAGAATAGATTTTCTTTTTATAAAGGGTTATCCTTTTACGGATTATCTGATCATGTACTAACCTTTTCGGTTTTGGTTTTAGTTAAAGTCTAAAGACATGGAAGGTATATAGTTCTCTTTTTTGGATTAGGTGATCCTCTTAAAATTGATTATAGCACTCTTAATGCGAACAAGTCTTCCTAAATACTCGTCTTTTGTAGAAAATATGAGTTTGATTAAGGAATCTAGTAAAAGATGAAAGTCTACATGACAAGTAAGTATGTTTCATTATGATTTAGTTAATCTCAAAGATAAATTCCTCAATGAAAAGTAACTTAAAATAGAAATGTTGGCTGTTAACTTTTCCTACTGGGGAATCAAATACCATTTAACCCATCACAAGTTTGTGATTTTCTTATGGTTAACTTTCTCCTAGACATGTTTACTATCACTCTCCATCAGAACATGACCCTATGTTTTCTCCTCCATGTCCATATTTTCATACTTGGAATCCTAGTATAGGTTAACTCAGGTGACCTTTGTACTTATCTTTCTTTATTTTAAAGTGATTTTTTTACTGACTCTTGTTCCGATGTGGGATTTTCAATGAAGTTTACAAGCCCAATTTTAAAATTGCGAGGACACAATTCCCAAAAGGGGGGAAGGATGTAACACCCCAGGTAAATAAAGAATACAACTTCTTTATATTTATCCCTATTTGTGAATAAAATGTTAATATTAATTTAAAGGGGATGCTATGCTCGATGGCGTACCCAATACGCAACAATGAGTTTCTTGGGAATCTTACGTTGCACTCTAATAATAAAATAATATTATTTTAAATGGTAGTTAACGCCTAGCTGTTGTGATGGTGGGAGTGAATAGAACTAACTAAAAAATTATTATATATGTTTGTCAAATATTTTTACTTTTTACAATAAATGTTAGAGGATTAAAAATGCGAATAAATCCAATTTTAAGCGTAAACATTCTAATATTCTTTAAAAGGTCGATTAACCGCCTTTTGGTGGAGAACCTCTTTTAAATACAATTTTTGAAAACTTTATGTGTTACATTTGACAAAATAAAATTCTTATTTAGAATCGGGACATCAAAATTTACTTTGTGTAAATTTTTGGTATTTTTCTGAAAAAGTTCAATTTTTAATGAATAGTGAAAAATGTTGTATTTCAATTCAAAACCACTTTTTAATATAATTTATTTATATTATTAGATTATATTTATAATTGTTTTTAAAGTTAAATTAGAATATATTTTTAACATTTAATCAAATAGTTGTCATTGGAATTAATTTCACTTTGAAATTGGACTTAACCTAGTGTCAATCTTTTGATACTTATTGTTTTATAAAAACACGCTATTTGCTCTGACAGCGGGAATTAATTATTAAATTAATTAATGCAACCTATATGTTTTGATTTTTTTAAAATATACTTCATTTTGGAATTCGGAATATAAAATATAGCTTAGGGTGAATTTTTGGTAATTTTCTGAAAAACTTCAATTTTTGATGAATAGTGAAACCACTAAGTGGTACTTATAAAAACTGATTTTCCATTTAAATGACAATTTTCCATCTTTGTGTTTTTAATTTCAAAAATCCGACAATCATGGTTTTCATTAAGAAGTAAAATGTGGTTCAATGGGATTAAAATAATTTTTTGGTGAATAGTATCTTATTAAGTTTTTAATCGCGATTAGAGGTAATTAGTGTGGTTTAAGGTAAAAATAATGTTTTAATAATATGAGATGAGATTGACACATGTCCTACCCTCATTTTATGTGTAATGGCCGACCAAGAAAATCCATGGGTCAACTTGGGGACCCCATGGAGCCACTTTGGTTGGGAAATGACATAAATAACTTTTTATTTAATGTAAAATTAAAAATGACACAAACATGAGATGTTTTACTAAAATTTTTTTTACATGGGGTTATACAAGTCCGATTTTTGACTATAAATAATAAATGGAAAGCTAAAAGGATTTCATACATCATAGTATTTTTTTATTTATAATTTTTATAAATTTAATAAATTAAATTATTTATGACATCAGGATGATGCAGCGATGACCTCATTATTTAACGATTTAAATAAAATGGAAAGATAATGTAAAATCTAAGACCTACACATGTCCAAAACCTATTGTATGGGTGGATTTAGAAACCTTATCATCTTATCCTATAATTATATAAATTTGGGACCCTTTAAATCCGAAACGCATTTTCAAATAAAGTAACATTTCTTTACTTTCCAAAAGTTCCCCTCGTCTCCTCTTATAAAAGGCCCCCACCTCTACCTCCATACCCACACATCCAAATCCTTTGGCTCGGCCAACCCCTGCCCATTTTGTCTCTCCACATCCCTCTCTTACTCCTTGAAGCCTCACTTTGGGCATAAGTCTTCCCAAAGAAGCCTTTGAGCTCAAACCAAAGGGAGTTACCCGATTTTAAGGTAATGACTTCACTTGAGTCCTTTTGTTTTATTTTGCTTCTCCAACCCCCTAAACTCTTTTTATTCTTTTATTTTGTAACAAATACAGTATCTTCATTATACTAGGATGTTTTTATAAGAAGGATTAGAGATACACTTACACACACCTACATCTAATGGTTAAAGAACATACTGTTTCCCTGGATGGCGAATTTCTGCCTTCCGAAACGATGATTGTTCAACATTCTTCTAACACATTAAAATGTGGCCATTAAGATGAAACTATATTTATATATGACATATAATATGTTTATGTTTTACTTAATATTCTGTATTTTTCTTTTATGCCATACTTTTATGGTTTCCATTATGGGTAAACTCGATATCTTCATTTAAGGAAGTGCGGACTACCGCCCCCTCAAAGTGATTTGATTCGTTAATACCATATGTGGTACGTATAAAGGATATAATTAATGATATTATATATGATACCATACTGGAATTAAAATAATGTTATGTATCATTATGTTTTAATTCCATTAAATATGAAATAGAAATGGAAGTAGCGCTCATGCGTACGTACGACATACCGTCTCCATGAACGGTGCATTTCATTTATTAACACTAAATGTTATGTAATATTATAAATACATGTATATTCTGGATATATATGATATATATGAAATCAAAATCATGAATATAATTCTGGATATAATGAACCTTTGACCACACGAACAACATGTAATTATAAGAAGTCCACTTTCGACTTAAGAACCAAATATCGACAAAACAAACATTATTAACTTAAATGATTACATAATGTTTATAACATGGAAATAAGTGATATAAAAGGAATAATGATCTTGAAAAAGGTTCTTAAGGAAGTAAAAATTAACTCATGTTTATTATTCAGGAGATTAAAGAACGACCGTGTCAAGTCGGACCCGAGGTAAGGGATCCTACTCCTCTCTTTCTTTTTAAGTACACTCTTTTATGCCATTCCTTTTAATCTCATATTTCTTGTGATTGGGATGTTATTTTATATTAATCTTACTGTAATTTTTATGTTCATATTATGAGAGACCCTATTCTCTCTCATCAATCCATTTTGGATGTTTTGAGTGGCACCGTTAGTCTGCTGAATTTTCATAAGAGATATAACTTCTCTCTTTCTTTTTAAGTACTCTCCTTTATGTCACTTATTTTAAGCTCCTCTTTGTTATGTTGGGGGATGTTCTTTTATATTCCTCTTTCTGTAAACTTTATGTTCATATAATGAGAGACCCTATTCTCTCTCATCAATCCATTTTGGAAGTTTTTGAGTGGCGCCGTTAGGCTGCTGAATTTTCCTAAGAGATCTAACCTCTCTCTTTCTTTTTTAAGTACTCTATTTATGTCACTTCTTTTAAGCTTCTATTTGTTATGTTGGGGGATGTTCTTTTATATTCCTCTTTCTGTAAACTTTATGTTAATATGATGAGAGACCGTATTTGATCTCATCAATCCATTTTTGTGGCGCCATTAGACTGCCGAGTTTTCGTAAGGGATTTTTCATCTCACTCTTATTCCCATGAGATTTATGCTACATTTGCCACAATTTCCATTGAGTGGTGTATGTACTGCCCATTACTTTACTCATTGTGTATAATAATTTCATTTAAGATTATTTACATCAATTTTGTATTTTCCTTCTTTCATGGGGTGTATGTATCGAAAGATACCCATATCGGTAAGGGAACCTTTCACCCTCTTCTTTTTAAAAGACTTCTTTTGTTGGGTCTTTTAATTTACATATTGTTATGTTGGGATACGTTCTCATATAACCTTATTGATGTAAATTTTATGTCCAAGTGATGATATACCCTTTTTATCTCTCATCAACTCATTTTCTGAATTTTGTAGTGACGTTGTTAGGCTGTCATATGTTTGCAAGAGAACTTCTTAACCCAAATTTGATTCTTTGGGATAATCTTGTACTCCTTGAATATGTCATTCTTTGAACATGTGTGAATAACCTCTGATTGTTTTACACTTAATATCCACATATATTGGGTGTATTAGTTTTTCACACATAATTATGTAATTGACTTATCCTTAAACCAAGGATACCATCTTTGTAATGGAATTCGTCTCAATCACCTTTCATTGAGGCATATTTCGTTTTATGCACAAATATCTTTTATACGGTGTATAAACCCCTTTGAATTTTACTTTTATACAAAATGAATCTTTTTCTATGAAGCTTTTTACTAAACGACAAGAAGGAATGTTTCTTTTGACGTACGTTGTGACAACGACCTTTTCTGCCGCCGCGAGTATTATTTGATCTTTGGCTTCCTCAACAAGCCGTAATGTTTTTAAAATAAAATAAATACCATATACTCTTTTATGTACTTTGGTATTGAAAATGGTTTTGATAAATGATTCTATTATGTCAATATATTTAAATGATATATTGTTATTGAAATGTGGAAATGTTATCATTCCTTTATATTGGTTTTATGTGTTATAATTTTATAATGGTACTTGGACATTTTATGGGTGGTTACGTGATAAACCATATGACGGGTGGTGCCGTGAATACCAGGACGGGTGGTTACATTATAACCTCCAATGCATTGGGTATGGAAGTCGTCCGTATTGCTATTCCATTAAGTATGTATATAATTTGGCCAAATGGCTATTCTATTAAGTGATATGTGTGGAAGTTGACCTTACGATTATTCCACTTAAGTATGTTTATGTCCCAAGTTACCTTTATATGTTATGTGATCTTTATATGGGTTTTATGGTAATATTTTGGTTACAGAAGGGTAAGTAATGAACTTTTATTCAGTGAAGAGTTTTTACTACTTCAAAAAGGTGAAAAGTATTACTTTGATAAAGTATACATGGTTTACTTGTTGATTTGAAAAAACTAACAGTTTTCATTCTTTGTGTATCCCTTACTGAGATTTTTATGCTCATCCCAAGTTTTTGAAATGTTTTTCACAGGTCAAGGGAAAGGTACATGATGTGATGATAGTGTTAAGAATGTTTCAAGAAAGAATCCTTGTTTTATTTTAAATATGTTTCTGTTGATGGGAAAAATGAATATTGTCTTATATGTAACCACTTTGTTTAAATGTGGAATGTAATGCAAGTTTCATGATCTAATTCTCTAAAACTCTAAACCTGAAAAGATCCTCAATGTGTAATCTTGTAATAACTCAAGATTAAGTAAGGTTCAAGGCTGGGGCCTTATAATAATGTTCTATTTATGGGTATTTTTTTCCCATTTATAGTAAATATCCCGACCCACAAATAGTTAAAATCCATATTGTCACTATGAGTGTAAAGAAGTTAATGAGAGGTTAAAATCAAAAGATAAGGATAAAACATTGTTATAACTTTTATGATTTTTGTTATATGAGATTATCTAACCCCATAATCATCCTATATTATATATAAATAAATTTCAATCCATTTTTAATTTAAAAAATATTTTATATTATTTCAAAATTTTAAATAATTCTAAGATTTCATGTACCCTCTCTTATAAAAAGGTACCACTTATTCTCATTCCTAAAGATCTCAATACCCTTTTATCCAATAACTACCCAATAACATTACTATAACTCCAAAAATAATTATAAAGGTATTTTTTAGGCAGGATACAAATCTTAGAGGTCTTAAGGTATTAAGTGAATGAGGTTTTTCAATGAAGAGGTATTGTTTTTATCTACATGTTTTTGTTTTTTTATTCCACCTATGTAAAATATTATTCATCCAATATAAAATAATAAAACCAGTATAATAGATATAATAGGAAGATATTATTTTAATTACCTAACCAATATCTATCTACAACCTCCATCAAATGGAGAAGATTTGATCATTCATTGGTACGATGGACAACCACCTCACAAACTGATGTAATTCATTTTTCATCACCAAACCTCAAGAATAGTTACGATGATGAAATTAATGTTTATATATGATTTTAATGAAAAATTTATCCATATAAAAGGCAATATATCAATTACCTTCGTACCCTTTCATTTACTGAAAAACTATAAGATCGTTTTGTGCGTACATATGAACTACCACATCTATGAAGTGGGGTGATTCGTTTTTCTTGTCCATGTCACATTCAAGATATATATAAGTATATTTAAAGAATTAAAATAAAATTTATAATATTATGATCATTCTAGAAAGGTAAAATAATACATATATTCCTTCCATAATGATCGTTGAAAAAATTGAAATGTTACTCATGTGTACATACAACCTACCAACTCAATGATCGTAACATAGAAAATTTTTCAAAACCATATTTAATGGATTTAAAATTATAATTGATGCATAAAATTGTAAACTACTTTATGATTATTATTCTAGAGATGGGGAAGTAATGAAAACATTTACAATAGTCAACATACCTAAGTTGTAACACCCTGAGTTTTTTCAAATTTATTTTTTTCAATTAAATTAAATTTATTTGATGTATTTCATCATACACAACAAAAATTTAAGGTTTTATTATACACAATAATGACTTATCTTGTGTTACAGGCAACCTTGAGTTTTAACAAAACCATGATATATTATTAATTTCATTATTTAAATGAGACCATTATAACCTAGCCATTAAACTTTGTAATATAAATAGTAATAAATAATTTTTAAATATTAAGTATAATTGTTTTATATAAAGAAAACGAATTGATAATAAAATACATAATTTCCATTAAATAAATTATTTTCTCAAAAAAATTATGATTTTTTGTGGAAAATAATTAAATGAATTATTTTTAAACTATTAGAAATTTAATTTGATAAAATAAAATTCATTTTTGAATTTATAATGTCAAAATTAGATTAGCCATATTTTTTTTATTTTTTATTGACAGTTTTATTTTTTGATAAATAGTAGAAAGTACTGAATTTTAATAGAAAACTACCTTTTTGTTTAATTTATTTATAATGTTAATTTGTTTTTAAGGTTACATTAGTTTAATTATACATATATTAATACAATTTAGGTTATTTAAATCAATTTTATAAAGAAATTTGATATAATTGTTTTAAACTTTTGATCATTTTTTCTTTAAAAATATGTTTCCTCATCATATTTGTCTAATTAATTATAAATTAAATTTTCCCATTTATGTGATATTTTAAAAATGGATTCAATATTTTTAATCATAATAATTTATTTTGTCTGATAATTCTACCTCATTGTTTTTACCAAAATGAATATTGAATGCAGTACGAATTAATTTCTGCGGTTGAGGTAAAAATGGGTTTATCGAGTGGTTAAAGTAAAAAGAAAAAGGTAAAAATAAACTATAAATTTGTCTAAATACAATTTTATGACCTTATTTAGAACATTACACATATATTGTTCTAGAATGTTTCATTTTTTATCCTTTTGATGTATGAAAAAAGTGGAAGTACATAATTCTTTCCAAAAATACCAAGTATGTCCTCTCCCACATTTATAAAAGGACACCCACTATCGAAACCTTTTCACACCTAAAAACCTAATTTTTTTGGAAAATAACTAACCAAATAAATTCCATAATTCCATACCCTAATTATAAAATCCTTATTTTGGGTATAAATTTGTTCTAGGAAGGGTTTTAGTTCTAACCTTAGGAGGATACCTGAAGAAGAGTTAACATTCATGAACGAGATTTTTTGTTTTTTTTCATCCTTCACCCCCTTAAATTATTATTATATAATGATTATATAATATAATTATTATATTAAATATAATTAGATGTTTTTTTGTTAAGGTAATGACCTAAAATCATCTTTACTCCAAACAAATGTGTTACAAAATCATCATTTGTGTGTACAGTAGGAAACCACCTTGTAGATCGATGTCATTCATTTTTATTTTTTCACCTATAAAGGATGGTAATAATAATTTATTTATTGTTTATACATGATATATATGATATATGTGATGTTATTATAATTCTGCTATTTTTATATCACACATAACTTCATGCTTTCCATTTTGTGAGAATATGATAATATCATTCGTGTCTACGGTGGACTGCCGCCTCAGGAATCAATGTGATTCATTAAAAATTTATATAGAAGATATTAATAACAATTTTAATAAAAATATGTGATATATATGAAATAAAAATGATTCTATAATTATAATATTTAATTCAATTTTCTATCTTTCACCCCAATAAGAAAATAAAAGATATTGTTTATGCATACGTACGACCTACCATCTCCATGAATGTTGAATTTAAATTCCTAGCACTAAATAATATATATTAATATAAAAAACGTATATAATGAATATATATTACATTTATATTTTGGTTATAATTTTGGATATTATAAAACCATGATCAAATTAAGAGGAAAAAAATATAACAAATCAAAACATATATGAAAAACAAAGTGATTATTAGCCAAGAATCAATGTAAATAAAGTATTGTTAACAAATGGGTAATAAAAGGTCATAATAAAATAATATATGGTATGATATATAAAAATATTATTCTTAAATATTTTTATAATAAACTTATATTTATTATACATTAGGTTTGAAGGAGTATGACGGAAGTCATGACTTGAGGTAATGGATTTCAATCTCACTTTTTACTTCAATGAGACACATGCCATATCCAAAAACTATTTATTTTATGTGGTGTGTATACATCACTTGAATTTATTTTATGATTATTATAATTAGAACCACTGGGATTTAAATATCCATTTTAGGATCTCTCTTTCATGGGGTTTATGATTAAAATGTTTCCAAATCGGTAAGATATTTTTTTCTAAACATTTCTTATTTAAGATGTATGTTATGTTATTCACATATATTATTTTAAATGGTGTATATATTTAACCTTTGACATGTAATATAGTTAATTTATTCATCCTCACTATATTTAGAGTTTCATTTTATGTTATTCCTTTATGGGTGTTGGGAATAAACATTTCCAAAGCAGTAAAGATTTCAGGTTACAATCTCATCGTTTATCGGTATTTTGATGATGATGTTTTCGATGATAAAATATTATGACACATATCTCAAAAATTATCCTTAAATTTTTCTCAACTTTTTATTATTTATATATTCATGTAATTGTACCATTTTTACACTCATTGGTACATGAAATTATTATGAAATGTTTTTACAAAAAATTGACTGTATTTTTATATTTTATTGGAAATATATTTTATTCAAAAAAATGTTTTAAAAAATGTTTTATTACTATATTATTATTTTGAAATGAAATTTTTACCCATTTTTTACTTTTTAAAAAATATTTTGAATCCAATATTCATGTTATTTTTCAAAAAAAATCCAATTTTGGATTTTACATAAAATGTGAAAGGTATCTTTGGCTTAATGTGTACGAAATAAATGTAATTTTACAATATCATGAACAATCACTACTAAAAATAATACTTTATAAGTTTTCAAGGTTATTATAAATGAAAACTTTTTGAAGAATTTTTTATGGTTTTTTTAAATTATTTTCAAAGTGGAAAGGATATTTTCCTCAAAAATGTTATAAATGATCTGTCAAAATAATTTTTCAATATAAGGTTCCATATATTGATGTTACCTATAATTTAATAGGAATACAATCCAACGATAACATTCTTATTATTTATCGAAATTATTTATAGTTTTGATGAAAAGTTTTTTAAGAAACACATTTCTCTTCTGCGTTTTATACGACGATAAAATTCTTATGAAACCCACTTATTTTCACAAGTTATGATATGATGAAATGATTATTAAGGTTGTATCCTTTCCATAGATTAGGATATGATGAAATATTTATTATACCCATTTTATTTCATGGGTTATGATATGATTATTTTTTATGATCTTGTAAAAAACATAAATATGGTTTTCATTATGTGATGGGTGGGACCTATATCTCTACCAATGCATTGGTTAAGATTTATTTCTCATGAGATAAACAGGACTGAAACATGGAGCGAAATTGGTTCAATAAGATATGACTAGAATTGGTAATGAAATCAGTTCATTAAGACAAGGATGGCATGGAAAGTGACCCTGGTTTAGTAAGACCTTCCTGGAAGGAGGAGTGAACAAAATTCAGTAAATGAATTTGTCTGCTACGATGGTCTTGGTAGTAAGACATTACTAATAAGGAAATGAATTTTTATGGTTATGCTTATGATAAAAATTCCATGTATTATGGAAATGTTATTCTCTCATGGATCATGTTCTTTACTTCCCTTATGATTCATATCTTATGAACTGGAAATCTTTATTGCATGACTCTAGATTATGATATTTGATTTGTAGGGTATGGGTTTCAAATGTTATGATCAATTTATCATAACATTATGTTCATGTTATTCTTACACATCTTCCTTGTTTTCCTTTACAGAGCATCTACGATCACCTTTTCTTATGTTTCCATCCCCCAGGTCATGTATAAACTTATCATGTATGATATATCTAAGAAAGATACAAGTTGTGAAGAATGTACATGGATATGACATAACTCACTTAAGGACAAGTGTTTATGTTTCCAAATTTCTGAAGGCACTAAAATATTATTGGTCACAAGCATGTTTTTAATAATGTAATGAATATTCATAAAAGCTAATGTAATATCAATGTATGAAAATCCTGGGTCTCTATAATTGATTTAAAAAATATAGGTTTATTTAACCTTTGAAAACTAGGATGTTGAAACCTTAGTGATATCCCTAAGGATGTGTCTAAGGATGAGAAAATTTTAAGGAAAATATCCTAGAATTTTTTTAACAAATAGAGTAAGTGATTTATAAGAAATTACATCATTGTTTGGATAATAGAAGTGTATGTAGATCAAGCACAAATTTACATAGGGGTAACAACCCCAATAATACCGTATTGTGCTATACTCGATCAGGAATTAGTGCTTGACAATGAGTCATGCTGCCCACCTAGTTTGACACTACCATGGGATATGCTTTGGAAATTCACAAAATCTTTATAAAATATCATGTTGTATTTAAATAGATGATGACTACGAATAAAATAGGATATTCCTAAGGTGTTATATATTAAAAACATGGTGTCGTGACTTAGACATCCTATAAGTTTTTTTCCTAATTATATGGTTCCCTACTATGATTATAGTTTCATATGCTACTTTTTTGGTTTTAGTCAATGGATGGAAGATGAAGGAACTATGTTAACACTAAGTGTGATGGATAATTCGATTATTTTTGTGTTTATAATCCAAATTTTATAGGATATGGAATGAAAAATATTGCTACTATGCTTATTCACTTTCTCAATATATGAATCATGATGGAATTCAAAATGAACAAAAGAGGGAACAACATTCTATTAAGACTTTCTTAAGGCAACATTCATGTTCTTTCAGTGGGTATTCTGATCCACTAGTTGTTGAACAATGGATCATTTCTACTAAAAATATATCTTCTATTATCTAGTGTTCAGAACATAAAAAACTCATTTTGGTTGTCTATCATTTTTAAGGTGAAGCATATCAATTGTGAAATCTTATTATGAATCTGAGGAAACATGATGAAATTTACCCCATTGATTAGGATGAGTTCAAGAAATAATTTTTCAGTAAGTAATTTCCTTATATTCTCAATATGAATATGGATAAGGAGTTCTTTAAGCCTAAGTAAAAGGATGATGAATGTATTGCTACCAATGAAGCAAATTTTATAAGACATGAAAGGTACATTTTTGGAATTATTATCCAACTTAAAGGAAAGGTTGATAGATTCTATAGTGGATTAAAACTAAGTATATGAAGGGAATTAACCATAAGATACTTTAGTATTTATGAAGATATCCTTTAATGTTTTATCAAGGTGTAAATTGAGGTCATAGTTATGTATCAATATTTTGGTTTTCACTAGAAGATGACGACGGGTTTTTAAAGGAAAATCTAAAAAACATGGAGAGAATAATATTTTCTCTATTTTATGCTCAAAGTATGGGAATAATAATGAAAGAAATTTCTATAATGGGACTACTAAATGTTTTAAGTGTCTATGAGAAGGCCATCAGGAAATTGACTACCAAAGTGAGGGGAAAAAATTTAGTTAATGATGTGAGTAGAGAAAAATCTGCACATAATTCGCCTCCCACAATTTAGCACTTCAAGTGTAAGGGGAATGATAGTTATACTAAACATTGAACAAACCCAAGGGTTAATGATGAAAATGGATGTGGAAAACCTCTTAAGTTGAGGGACATGGGAAAATCTTACGCGACCACTATTTTTTACAAGGGGTGTGATAACAACATGGTGAAAGGTGTACTTACTACCCACGATAGAACTATTAGTGTATTATTTTACTCTGGATATTCCCATTATTTCATTTCTAAATAATTTTCTAATGGTGTCAAGATACCACTCATATGATTAGAAGTTGAATTATTAGTGAATAACCCTAATGGTAAGTTGATTTCAAATCAAGTTTATGATACGTCTCTAGTAAACATTTGTGGGAATCTACTTCCAGTAAATCTTATCATTATTCCTCTAGTGTAATTTTATGTCTTATTAGGCATGTATTGAATTAACCTAAATAAATAAAACACCTATTTTTGAGTAAGGGAAGTCACATTTGATATTTCTAACCAACCTATGATTCTCTATCAATGCAAGGATAATAATAAACTTCAAAGAGAGATTACATCCATTTTACGGGTCTTAATTCCCCTTCAAAAGGGTGTTTATCTCAAATGGTGGAAGAGAATATTAACATTGATGATATGCCTATTATTTGGGAATTATTTTATATCTTTATGGAAGAGTTTCCTAGCATTCCATCATAATATAAGTTGATTTATCAATAGAACTCATTCTTGGTGCCACACCAGTTTCAAAGACTCTTTATAGAATGACCCTAATTGAGCTGCAATAATTGAAGAAGAAAATCCTGAAAATACTTGAAAATGGATTCATTAGACCAAGCATGTCACCTTGGGGTGAAATTGTACATTTTATTAAAAAATGGAATATGGATTTAGGTGACTCTGTATTGATTATTAGGCATTGAAGAAGATCATAATTAGGAACAAGTATCCGATTAGTCATACTGATGGATTTTTGATCATCTATGTGGATCTCAATACTTTTCCATGATTGAAATTCATTCTGAATATCATCATTTAAGGGTCAGGAGGGAGGATATACCCAATATGACATTCCATACAAGGTTTGGACACTGTGAATATATAGTGATTCCATTCATTCTTACTAATTTTTTTTCTCTGTTCATTGATTTAATGAATAGAGTCTTTAGAGATTACCTTGATCAGTTTTTGGTAGTCATTATAAAAGATATTATTTTCCACACAAATAGAAATTAAGACCATGAATATCACTATATAATTGTATTGAATACCATAAGTAATGAAAAAATATATAAAAAATTTACAAAGTGTGAATTTTTGATGCAAAAGTTTCCATTTTTGGGTCAAAAAATCTCGAGAGAGGGTTTATCAGTAGATCCATAAAAGACATAGGCTATAGAATATTGGTCTAGACCAAACATAGTGACTAAGATCTATATTTTTCTTTGTTTATCTGAATATTATTAATTTTATTTGGAGAATTTATCAGGACCATCTAATCCTATGACCATGTTTACATGTAAGGGAGGCAAGTTTCTCTGGATAGATGAATGTGAGTAAAATTTGAAGGAACTAAGGAGAAGGTTACTCAGTGCACATGTGATTATGTAACTCTATAGAAGAAAAGGTGTTTTAATCTATATTGATTCATCCAATAAGGTATTTAAATGTTTTCTCAAGTAGGATGACATGTTTAATGCTTATGCCTCATAATAATTGTAGGTTCATGAGAAAATTACTCAACTCATGATTTAGAGTTAGCATGTATAATTTTTTTCATTAAAGATATGGAGGAATAATATTTACAAAGAAAAGTGCGATATATATATTGATCATTAATGTCTAAAGAGTATATTCACACAAAAGGAGTTGAATATGAACTAAATAATATGGTAAGATTTAATAAAAGATTATGACAACTCAATACATTTCCATCTTGGGAAATAAAACAAGGAATCCATTGCTTTGAGTAGAAAAGATCATGCTAACATATCCATGATGAGGAACACAAAAGATCTAATATTTTTGGATTTGAAAAGGATAGATATGTAAATATTATAGAAAGGGTAAAAAACATTATCTTAACCAATTTAATGTCAAACCATCCTTTCAAGTGAAGATTAAAGTTGAAAATAAGGAAGATATGGAGATGTAAAAGATGCTTAAAATGTTCATGAGTTTAACCAGGATTATAATATAATGATAATGTTCCAGAACGGTGTATGAATTTTGTTTATACCAGACTTGAAGAATGATTTATTAGAAGAGGCTTATAGTTCTTCATTATATATTTATCCTATAATTATAAATATGTATAGAGATTTGAAAGAATACTTCTGGTGGGATGGAATGAAGAGAGATACCACAATTTTTATAGCTCAGTGAAAGGTATATCATCATGTTAAGGATGAAAGAAAAAATTCTAAGGTGATTTTTAACCCATTACCCATATCAAAATGGAAATGGGAAAACATCACCATGTATTTTCTCATTGGACTCCTCAAAACCTCTAAATGGAAAAATTCTATATGGGTGGTAGTTAATCACCTTACCAAGTTAGCACACTTCATCACTTTTAGAGAAGACTTATATCTAGATCATATTTCAAGGTTATACATTAAAAATGGGTAAGGTTTCATGGAGTACCATGTTCCGTTGTATCTGATTAGGATTCAAGGATTACCTCAATGTTATGGTGAAGTCTTCTGAAAGATCTTGACACATTATTGAGTTTCAAAACTAAGTATCATCCTCAAACAGATTGGAAATCTTAAATAGATATTCAAACACTAGAGGATATGTTGAGATCTTATTCTTTGTATTTAAAAGGTAGTTGGTATCAATAATGTCCTATATTTGAGTTTTATTACAGCAATACATTTCAATCAAGTAATAAGAAGAAAACTTATGAATCCATTTGAGTTGGTTGAAAAGTTATATTATTAATCATTAGAATGATATAGAATTTAATGTTTATGATAAGGTTTTTCTATGAATTTATCTATGGAAGAAGGTTGTGAGATTCATGAATAAAGGTATATTAATCCCTAGGTATATCGTTACCTTTAAAATTATTAATCTTTTTAGTATAGTAGCCTATCTCTTAGTGCTTTCACTAAACCACTCTCTAGTCTATGATGTATTCAATATATCTCTCCTAATAAAGTACATACCTAACCCTTCAAATGTACTAAATTAAGTCTCCATACCACTAGAGAAATATATTTCTTATAAGGAATAACTAGTAGAGATTATGGATCATATAGAGAATGTTCTATGAAATAAGATCACTCACCTGGTCAAAGTTTTGTTGAGAAATCACTAGTTTGATGTAGCTATGTGGGAACCTGAGGATATGATGAGACATAAGTAACTATATTTGTTTGTATCAAAGTGCTAAATTTCAGGGGAGAAATTAATTTTAAGGGGGGTATAATGTAACACACTGAGTTTTTATGAACTTATTTTTTAGAGAATTAAATTTATTTTATTTATTGTGTTTCTTGTAACCCAAATTAATCAAGCATTAAATGCCACACTAGATTAGCATGAATTATACGCAACAATACGTTTTAACAAAACCATGATATATTGTTAATTTAGTTATTTAAATTAGACCATTATATCCTATACATTAAACTTAGTAATATGAATAGTAATAAATTATTTTTATATATTAACTATATATTTTTTATATAAATAAAACACATTGATAATAATGTACACAATTTTTGAGAAAGTCTTTATTTTCTCAAACAATGTTTTTTATATATTTTTATGAACAATTATAAAATTAATTTTTTTGACACATTTCAAAAAATAATTTTGTTAAATGAACTTCAATTTTTAATGTATAATGTCAAAATTAGTGTAGGTTGATTTTTTGGGATTTTTCTGAAGACTTTCATTGTTTGACGAATAGTGAAAAATTGAATTTTAAACAAAAACTAAATTTTCATTTAATTTATTTATATTTTTAAATTATATTGTAAATTATTTTTTAAAGTTTAATTAGTTAGATATATATATATATATATATTAATCTAATTTTTTTCATTTTAATCACTTTCATACTGAAATTCAATATAAAAAAATGTTGTAAACTTTTGATCATTTTCGTATTAAAAATCCACTTTCTCATCGTGCCTATGGGATGAATTTTAAATTAAATTTTACCACTTTTGTGGTTGGAATTTGGATGGATTCATCATTTGGAATCAGAACGATTTATAATTTATAATAACTCCAGCTTAATTTTTTCCCAAAATGAATAGTAAATGAAGTAAAAATTAATTACCACGGCTTACGTAAAAATGGGCTTTCTTGGGGGTTAAATTAAATATATAATAGTAACAATAACCTATAAACTTGTCTAAAAACTATTTTATTGACATTTTACAGCCATTCCTCATTGATGGTTCTTTAATTGTAAATTTTACAACCTTGCGACACATGGAAAATGTGGGATCACTTGATTATTTTAAAAAATGCCAAGTGTGACCTCTCCCCCACTTATAAAAGGAAACCCCATCCTATATATTTTTCAAAAAACAAAACCACTTTTTTTGTCCAATACATAACAAAATCACTTTCCAACATCCATCCAATCATCTTAGAACACTTAGTTTATTCATAAATCCATCCTTGGAAGGATTTAGTGCAACCCCAAGGAGGATACCCGAAGAATAGGTAACTTTCATCAACATTAATATTTATTTTATTTCATCCTCCACCCCCTTAAATTATTATTATTCTGTTATTATATAATAAAATTAGTATATTACATATACTGATATGTTTTAATGTAAATTTAATAACCTACAACCATATCCACTTCCACTAAGTTTGTTTCAAAATCATCGTTCATGTGTACAATAGACTATCACCTCACGAATCGATGGCATTCATGCTTCCATTACCATATATCAAGGCAGGTCATAATGATGGATTTATTTTTTATACAAGATATATTTTATAGTTTTTATTTTATGATTCTACAATTTTTATATCATACATTCCTTCATGCTTTCCATTTTGTGGGAATAAGATAATGTCATTCATGTGTACGACAGACCACCACCTCAAGAAGTGATGTGATTCATCCATGATTTACATGGATGGTATTAAGGATGATTTTAATAAACATATGTGATATATATGACACAATACCTTATGTGAAATAATAATATATCATTTAATTTTATTTCTTTTAACCCAATAATAATATGAAAAACAATGTTCACGCATATGTACGGCCTACCATCTCCATGAACGATGTATATCATTTCCTATCACTAAATATTATTGATTAATATAAAAATAAATATATATTTAAAAAAATATTATATTTATATCACGGATATCATTACATATATGATGGTACCATGATTAAAGTTAGAGAACCGAAAATATAAAAAATGAAAACATATAAGAAAAACAAAGCGGCTATTACCCGAAAATAAAGATTAACAAGGTCTTATTAGTAAATTAGTAATAAAACATCATAATAAAATCATATATGGTATAATATATATGAATATTTTAATTTAATATATGTATAAAAAACTTATATTTTTTATAAGAGTTTGGATCGAGTATAACAGAAGTTATGACTTACTGTAAGTGATTTCCATCTAACTTTTTAACTTTTGCGAGACATAAGACATGTCCGCCACCAATTTATTTTATGTAGTGTGCATAATGATCATGAATTTATTTTATGATTCTTATATTGAAAATTATTATGTTTTTTATATCTATTTTAGGAACTCTCTTTCATGGGGTTTACGGTTAAAACATTTCCAAAACCGTAATTTATATTTGCCTCTATTTGACTTATTTAAGATGTATATTATGTTATGAACCTATATTCTATCACATGCGGAATATAAATCACCTTAGAAATTTAATATCATGGATTTATTCATACTAATTACATCTTATGTTTCATTTTATTTTTTTCCTTCAAGGGGATTATGAAGTAATGTTTCCAAAGTGGTAAATATTTCATATTACAATCTCATCGTTTGTGAAAATTATTTAAGATTATGTTTAAGATGAAAAAAATATTATGATCCACATCTCATTAATTCTAAATAATTTTATCATCATTTGGTTTATTATTATATATCCATGTAATGAGACCATTTTCCACTCATTGGAAATTGAAATTATTAATAATTTTTTTTATAAAACTAAAACATTATTTCTATCTTTAGTAGGAAATATGTTTTCTTCTAAAAAGATGTTTTGATAAAGTATTTTCACAATTTTTTAATAATATATTATGATTTTTAAAATAATTTTGTACCCATGTTTTTATTTTTACAATAATGTTTTGAAATTAGTCTTCATGTTTTTTTCTAAACAATAGACATTTGGATTTTATCAAAAATGTGATAGGAATATTCGTTTTAATGTATTCAAAATGAATATAATTTTAAAAAAGTATGAACAATCATTACAAAGAGGCTTCCAATGTATGTTTTCAAGTTTATTTGTAAAGAAAAAAGTGATTTAAATGTTTTATGTTTTTTAAAAATTATTTTCAAAGTGGAAAGGACAATTTCCCCAAGAAATGTTTTACATGATCTATCAAAATAATTTTTGTATCTATGATTACATATATTGATGTTACGTATTATTTAATGGGAATTTGATCCAATGATATCATTCTTATTCTTTATTTTTCTTATTACATTTTTTTTATGAAACCATATTTTTTTTCTAGAAGTTATACCATGATAAAATGACTATGAATCCCGCTTATTTTCATGGGTTATGCTATGATTAATTATTTATGAAACCTAAAAATTTTCCCCAAGTTATGATATGATAAAATTTCTATTATACCTATTTCATTTAATGGGTTATGAAATGATGAATATTTATAATCTAATGAAACATATAAATATGGATTTCACTATGGGATGGGTGAGACTTATATCTCCCTCTAATGCTTTAGGTAAAGATTTATATATCAAAATATAGATAAGAATAAATGGGGAGAAAACATGGTTCAGTAATATATGACTAAAACAGGGATTGGAATCAGTTCATTAATACATGGCTTGAATGTGGAGTGCACTCAGTTCATTATGATAGGGCTAGAATGGGGAGTGTACCCTGTTCAATAAATGAATTTTTTTATGATGTTTTGTAAGTAATCCTTGAATTATATGTAAATTATTTTATATACCTATGTATAAGCCGACCATTCCATATATTATTAAAATTTTATACTCTCATGGATCATGTTCATTGTTTCTCGTATGATTCAGGTCTTTTGAACTACTAATCATTACGACATGATTCAAGATTTTGATATTTTATATAGAGGGTATGGTTTTCAAATGTTATTCACATGTTATCACACCCTTATATTCAGGTTATTCTTATGTATATCCCTTTTTTACCTGTAATAATAATATTTTATGACTCTTTCTTAAGTTTCCTTTCCTAGATTATGAATAAATGTATTATGTATGATAAATCTATCAAGGGTTATAGTTGGTAAGAACATAGTGAGAGATGACATAGTTCACTTATGAACTACTGTTATATTTCCACGTTTCTAACGACACTAAACTATTATGATCTTTAAGATTTTTTTGTGTGTAATTTAAATAATATTAATAAAAACTGATGTAAAATCTATGTGTGAAAAGTTTGGGTTGCCATAAAGTCATTTTGGACTTATGAACCGAATATCATCAAAATTTACAACATTAATTTAATTGATTAATTAAATAAATATAACAATGTATGCGATAAAATAAATAGAATAATAAAATAGAAAATTTTATTAATAAATTAAAGAATTAACGAATGTTTATTATTTATGAAGACAAAGAACATTCGTGACGAGTCAAACTAAAGATAAGGGATTTTGTTTTAAAATTTTTATTTAATGTTTCCCTTAAAAACTTATTTTTTTCCAAATACATTTAATTTTTTTTATAAAACTTATTTCAATAAGGTTTTCAATATTCTTCTAGGATTGTTTAAATTCATTTTTACCCATTTTTAACTTTTAATAAGAATGGATTGAAATGAATATTTTTTTCATTTTCCAAATGAATTACTCTTTGACATGTTTAACAATAATATGGAAGCATTTTTTTTAAATCATAGATAATTAATGATTTTTCCTCCATGACTAATATTGGATTGAAAATTTACTTTATAGGTTTAAATAGTTCTTTTAAAATAATTTTTTTTCTTTAAAATGTGTGTAGTTTTTATATTTTTAGAGGTGATTTCAAAATGAAAAGGGTATTATCTTCAAATAATGTTTTTATGATGCAATATTTTATTAATTCTGTTATAGTTTATGGGAATTATCTATGATGATGGGTGGTTCCATCATAAACCAAAGATAGGTGGGTATGTTATATACCTCCAATACATTGGGTATTTTTACATTAGAAGTTGGCCATGATGATTATTCAATGTGTAACTATGATTGTTACTCTAAGTATAACTGTGAGGGTTATTTCAATTATAACCATGAGCATTATTTCATGTGTAACCACCTGGGTTACTCTATTTATTGTAGTTATATTTACTCCATATATAAATATGATAATATAATGATTCCCCAAGTTACCTACATGATTTAGTTATGCTTTATATGTGTATTTATAAAAATATTTTTATTTTAAAAGGTAAAGGAAAGTATATGATACTTTATAAGGTTTTAATGTATAACTCTGTGAAAAATATATTATTAGTTTTTCATGATTTCTTAGAAAAATTTATGAATTATATTTGTCCTTTAAGATTTTTTATGAACTATTTAATGAAAATATTTGTCCAGAGAACATGATTTTCTTACATAATAAATTTTAATTTTGATCCTAACGTTTTTTTTTGAGAAAAGGAATTTTTTACAAGTATTCATGGAATAAGGATTTATTTATTTATTTTTTATGTCCCTTAAAAATATTGTTATTCCCATGAAACTTTTATTAATAGAGTTTAAGGATGAGTAATTTAAAATGAGAAGTCAAGTGAAAAGTCATGATGATTTTTAATGAAAGGAAAACATGTTTTATCATTATTTTTTTGGTTGAAAAAATGAATGCTAAGTAGAAGTTTTCACTTTTTTATATAATATTTATCTTTTCAAGAGTGATGGACTAATTATATAAATATAAATATTAGAAAATATCCTCATTATTGTAATAAATTTATTTCTATTCTAAATACACAAGAATATGTAATTTTTATGTCTGGGTCTTTATAGTTTCCATCAGAGGCATGGTTTAGAAAACATTAGGTGTTAGGATAATATTAATAGAATAACCTCAAAAATATTTTAATTTATTATTAAATGGGGATGATATAGAATTTTAATATTACCATGTCGGTTTATCTAAACAATGTATGTTCAAAATGGTTTTCTATAGAGGGAACATGGAAGCTGAATTAGTTAGGAACCAAGGGGATGACATCCTCCCAAATCAGAAACTTTGAACTTTTAGAATTAGAAATGATTTGTTTATATAAGAAATTGATAAGTTTACATAGACTATAAATAGCGGTGTAATCCATGTGAGAGATCTTATAAATCTTCCATAGAGGAACATAAAGATAGTGGAACACTTTATAAGGAAAAAACCTCATGATTTTAGTGTATCTTATAACCCAATGGTAGATAAAGGATGGATTAAATCTATTTAGAAGTTAATTAATGTCATGGAATGTTTAAAACATAAAAAGGTAACTTTTTCTATTTATCATTTTTATGGTGAATCTGGTTAATGGGGGATAATGGTTAAGAATACTAGAGAAAGAGAAGAAATTAAAATATTGGAATATATCGATTTTAAAAACATCTTCATTGAGAAATATTTTCCTTCTACTATTCATATTTGTATGGTAAAAAATTATTAAAATTGAGGAAGAAGGAGGAGGATTATTTGGCCTCATATGAAGTAAACATCACATGATTTCTAAGGTACACTGTAAATTTCATTCAGTATCTTAATAGTAAAAAAAATTATTTTACATAGTATTGAATCCATGATATCAAAGGGCACTGGCATCCTGTGCATTAAAGAGTCATGGGAAACTTGTTTGATGCGTGGAGAGGGTAGAAATGGATTTTACTAATGATCATATATTTTTTGACATAAATAATAAAACAAGGTATATATAGTTATAAATGGGTAAAAAAACAATTAAATAGATATAAAATAAAGACAATAAAATTTTCAGTTTGTGAAAAATATGGGAAAATAACCTTTAGGAATTTCTTATCAAATCTAGTAATCGATTCCGGTAGTGTCCTGCATTTTTTGACAGGATGGAATTTTTCAAAGTAAATTGAATTTTAGTTTGGTGGATGGTTCATTTTATAAACTATGTTTGGGAATGAAATTTCTAGAGTTGGAACACTTAAATGTGTTGTTTCTCAACTTGTTTTAAGGTCTTCTGGTTACCTCAAGTGTTCCGTTTTGTTTTGGTAGTGTGAGACACCAAAACCACAAATCAAAGGGAGGTTGACTGTAACAAACTGAACCCTAGTAGCCCAGATTAAGTTGTTACATTATTACATTGGAATATTATTCAAGGAATAAAATCTCGAAGGACCACCCTATTTAGTAGTTAAAAAAAATATTCTTGAAACATACATTATAATTGTAATTATAAGAAAAAACATAATGATTCATTTAAGAAAAATATTATTATAATAGATTATGAATGAATGTCAATCATAATATATATTTTCTCATAATAGAAAAAATAAAACACAATAAATGGGTGATATCAAATTCTCAGTAAGGGTAAGCGCATAGTAGAATCTATCCTGAATAAATAATAATCAACATTAAGGAATGGGGAACAACTGAAACACATGTCATTTAAACATAATATTGAGCATAATATAGAAAGAATTAATGATATTTAAATAATTCCATATACATAGACTCATGAGAATGACACATAACCTTCAATATTATACTAATTGAATAATCACATTGAATATCAATAACTAATCTAATAACGAGGGAATGCATAATGCAAGACATTATTAACATACCGTCAAGCCTTCAGCCAATACACCATACATAAACAGGTAAGGCCTCTACCAGTACTCAAACTAGTTTATCATATGAGACCTACTGGTACAACAAGAGGCTATAGCCAGCCATGCCTATCACTTATTATTTCAATGCATTTCTCATATGAAAGGGGTGAAACATAAACAATATAAACATTATTTTTAAAACTAGCATGTAGAATGTGAATACTTTAACCATAAACATTGAATGATATCCAAATATTACATACATAGTCAAATATATCATAAACCATTTGAAATAATATCACAATATATCAACTTAATTTAATAATAATATTCAATAGTAGTTATTGAAATAGATGAATATAGTCTAATAAAATAATTATCATTTTTTTGAGAGAAAAACCATTTTTACTTTGAAGTCAATTATTTAAAAATATTTATAGTTATAAAAGAAAACATTTTATATGAAAATAAAAATTTAAAATTATAAAGGATTCTTCAAAAAATTAATGCATCATGGTGGAAGGGAAATCAACTAATTCAACAAAAGTTTAAAACATATTCCTTCCACATTTTGTCAAACAATTCATAAAAAACCTCATTTAAAAAATGGAAAAAAGAATCATTGAAAAAAGTTTTATAAAATGTCAATCATGGGTAAGAAAAGTAATTTAAACATTCAAGGGATAATAGTAAGAAAAGTAAATTTTTTATAAAACATGGACATGGAAGAGAAATATTCTTATGAGAGACTTAAAGAGAAACAATCCCGAATAATGATAAGATTGTGACATAAACCCTTAAAAGGGTCATATCACTAAAAAAATTGTATTGATTATGTGTGTCTGATATAAATACCAATAAATTAAGTTCAAATAAAATCTAAAATAGTTGAAAGACATTTCCCACATAAACTAATCAATAAAATATAAGTTTAACCCAATGAGTGAAAGTTGAGTTATGAAATTCCTTACCTTTGGTCCAATTTCATTTGTATACATATAGATATCCTATTTAATGGTTTAAAACATATTATGAATTTATAATAGAACCATAATCATATTTATGATATCACATTTGATCCTCTTATATCATCTTATAACCCGTTTGTTAATAATATTTCCTCTACTACATTTTCCAATGCACGTTTCATCATGTAAGTCCCTATTTTTGTGCATAAAATTAAGTTAGGTCATATAAAGAATGAAATTAAGGTCATAGATAGTATATTTATTCATTATATAAATTTTAATAATAATTTTCTAACCATGAATAGGGAAAATGAATCGCATCACGTTTTGGAGATTGTAGACCGTACGTATGCACAAGCGATGGTATAATTCCATTATTGGTGAAAGGGTAAAGAAGTGGATGGTATATTAATTTTTCTAGAATGAAACTTAAATTATAATTTCACATATATTTATTATTTACATCATTATACCCATCACTATAATGTGTTGAGGAAAAAAAGATTACACTCCGGCGTGGAGACGGTATGTCGTATATACACACAACCATTGATTTTATTTTTCTTAGGATGGATAAAAGGGGATATTATTATAATATAATCCAATTAAAATATAATAATATATATTATAATATATTTATTACTTTATCATGTAAAAAACACATGAGTATGATATAGAAGTAGAAATGAACTTGTATGAGTTGGTAAAAATGATTACCTCTTCTTCAGCAGACTTTATTTAGATCTATTCTCAAGGGATATAGGGATGGTATTTTTGGAACAAAAGAACCACCAAAACTTTTATAAGGATGTCAATTACAAGAATTGGTAGGATTAGGTATAGATATAAGTCTTAATGTGATGTGAATAATTTAGGGAGGAGGTTCCCTTTTAAAATTGATATGAGGGTTACTTTTAGAAACTATTTAAATATTAAATTAATATAAGTTAATTTTCAAATAAAAATAGATAAAAAGTGATTTATTTTGAATATAAGATGAGTATGGGTATATATAATCTCATAAAATAATTTTTAGACAATTTTAGATCACATTCTTACACTTATCATTTGATTTTAACCAATATTTTAACCCTTTAACTCTTACCATTACCACATCTGTTTCTATGCTTTGAAGGTTAATATAGTTACTATAAAATGCCAAATGTACCATAAGTGAGACATGGATAATATTTTATACCTTACACCAATAATTTTCCCTAATTTTATAATTTTATGAATTTTACATAATTTAATTAAATATTTTTTTAAAAATATCATTAATGTCATTTATGACACTATTCATTACTGGAATTTTTTAAAAATATCAATACCTAATATAATTTCCAAAAAAAACTTTTAATACACTCCTAATATTTCTAGGTAATCTATAAAAATATTTTATGACATTAATTATCTCAAATTATATTTATTTTTATATTTTTATTATCTTTTTTTTGATATTCTAATTAATTAAATAATTACTGCATCATCATTGTGTAAGCCTTTAAGGTAATTATTTATTTAATTAAAATTAAAAATAAATTACCATGATGAAAATAAATTTTTATATTTTAAATTAGTATTTATAGTATAATATATCTTCTGAGTAACTACATATAAAGAAATATAATACTTGTTAAAAAAATGAGTATGATATATTTGACATTCCATAGAATAAAATACTATAAAAGGATTAAAGTCATCCAAGTGGCTCGAAGAGAACATAAAATCATGAAAATGATGATTTTGTTCAAAAATCACTCATAAAATAAAATCAGTGTAATTTTTGGTGTAATTTTAAAATATTTATAATATTATTTTTACCCTTAATTACCCAATTTACCGTCAAACATGGTAATTAAAGAATTACTAAAGTTACTATTCATATTTTCCAAAAATAACATGGTACTATTTATTAAATTAATTATGATTATAGATATGTGATATATTTTTCAAAATTAAAAACACATAATTAGATAAAATTAATTTAAAATTAATCATATACGAAAGGAGAAGACAATTTGTTAAAGTGAAAACATTCAAAATATTAAAATGTTTTAATATCCAAATTCAATAGAAATTGTTTCCAATGACCTAAATTAGATTATAGGATATAAAATTTATTTTATTATACTTTAAAACCAATCATAAAACTAATTTATCATTATAAATTATTTATATGAAAAATTTGTTTTTAATTTAAATTCAGTATTTTTTTGATTATTCATCAAAACATGAAACATACTAGAAAATTATCAAAAATTAAATTAAATTAAAATTTGATATTATTGTTTCAAATAAGAAATTTATTTTTTCAAATATAATTTATAGAATTGTCCAAACTATATTTAAAACAAGTGCTCCATAAAAAGCTGGTAAAATAGGTTTTTTTTATAAAAATACATCTTTTATGTTTAAAATTTGATTTGTTGTTTTATCACATATAGAAAAAAAATTGGATGAATTTTAAACATTAGATTTAATATTTTTTATATATATCATTATTATAATAAAAAAATGTCATTTTTTATTTTATCGGTATACAATTCACTTTTTCACATTTAAGTAGTTTTTTAGAAAGAGATTTGATTTAGAAAAAGATTTTATTTTATTTTATAAATAAACAGTAACCAAATAATTTTTTATATTTAAATGTGTAAAAAATATTTTCATAATTTAGTTAATCATATCAATTCATACCATTATAATAGCTAGGTTATAATGATAATATTTAAATAATAATATTTAGTTTTTCTTTTAAGCACGATGTGGCGTATCATGTACCCTGTCAAACATAATGTTTCCTTTTAAAAACTCAATATGTTACATACATATGCATGAATTTTTTTAATTATTATTATATACATCCCCCATGAGAAATTTAGCAATTGATCTTGTGGAACTAGAGGTATCACATGGTCTTTTATAACTGTGCAAGAAGAGCCTCATGATCGTGCACCTAATTGCTGGTTTTTGGCAGAGGGGAAATGCATAATTCGGGCCTGGATTCCCAAACTGTTATCTTGAACCATGCATGCCTTCTTCTTGGGAAGTGTCATAATATTATTATCACATTGTTTTTTATCCATGTATCCAAACTATTCACTTATTTTAAATGGGGTGAAATTACCCTTTCCCCCTGCCTCTTTATTTCATTTCTCCTCTCCTTCTTATCCTCTTACCCACATGCAATAGATTCTATGGAGCTCTCCTTCTCCTACTCTATGTATGGGGAGATATACTTTATCTATCCTTATTTTTTAGTTTATTTCATCATGTTGGAAGCATATTTGTGATTCTTCAACACCAATTTCCCCTTTTATTCATTTCTCATCTCATATTTTGTTTTATTTTGGTGCAATCTAATTTTACCTATTTTCAGGGAGAATATCCATTTATATAATTTATATCAATATGAATCGAATTAAGACTTGATATTGGACATGTGGGCCATCCTAATCATGAGGTAGGTTGTTTATATCTTTTCCATTAAAGTCTATCTTGTTTATTAAATATGTCATTATGTCGTGCACCGAGATTTTCAAGTGGTGCTTGTTAATATTAAAATTTAATTTGTAGAAGCTAATGTCCTAACTATAGTATCTATTAAATATTAAATTGGATATGTTGTTAGTAATCAAAATCAAATATTAACTTACCTTAAGTGTGTGTCCCTTGTATTCTTAAAATTAATTATTATTTTCTAATAAAGCCCCTCATTGAGGTGCGTTATCCTATAAAATATTTATGAGTTGATTTACTGGAATGTGGTTGGCTGTGAATCTCCAATATGTCATCCCTTATTGATCAAACCATCACCTAATTGGTTTGGACTCATTATTGTGAAATAAAATTGTTGTTTTACTATCACAAGTACATTATCATGGCCAATCTTATAACCTTTTCACATAAGGTGTTTATTACTTATGAACAGTTCACCTGGCCCCAAATGCTTTAGTTATAAATGGTCACTCTAATGGAATTCTACTTTATTATTAATTTAATTGTGATAAATAACATGATTTAGTATATAGAATATATTATTCTTTAATTTAATTGGTAAATGAGCATGACCCTCTATAAGTATTCTTGAATTATGATAAGGAATGCTTATGGGAATAGACACCCTCTTCCTTATTTGAACATACATGATTATAGTATTATGTTTAAAAATCCATGGTGAATTGGTATAATATATTGAATGATAAATAATACCTCTATTTAATGACAAAAGTGATTCTAGAGATTCCATTTATGGATCACCGAGGATGGGATCATCAGGCTACATAATTATAATTTTTGAAGAATAGTGAATACATCAGGAGCGATACATGGTTTGGCTTAAACAGGATCACCATGTGAATAATCTACCTCGATATGAGTGAAAATAGTTCCCTAGGGGAGACCCTATGGATGGAATCAATGGAAATATGTTTATACCATGTCACAAGTGATACACAGACCCTTTTGTGAGATACTAGTGACAAAATCAGAGGGTTTCTATTCCACCCCATCCTGGGAGTTATACATGGTATTACATTTATGGATCACCTTGTATGGACTCTTACAGTACTGGTTATTTATAGTTCTGCATGAGAGATACTTGGTATTCCTATTTGGATAACCTTTTATGGGATCATGGTTCCCCCTATTAAATTCAAAGGATGAATTTTATATTAAAGATAAAAAATACACAATTGTTATCTAGGGACACATTTTCTAAGATAAATCGAATTCTTGGGTTTGGTCCACTCATGAGACTTATATTTTTATAAACCATTTCATATAACCCTTATCACAACTATATAGGTTGAACATAGTTAAAATACATAATATCTTAGGCCAAAGTTGCTTTGGTCATCTTGGTATCCATTAGGAACTTGAGATGACTTGGTTATTTCTGTTTATTTATATACTTACCTATCATACATACACAATATTGAATTTTATATTCACATAATAGATTTAGATTTAGAAACTATTTGTGGTGGTATAGAAATTATATCTCAAAACCTTCATGGGCTACCATTACACTATGGTACCTGAGTAGACCTCATGTTCGAAGGTCCATGAATTCTTACTTGTCATCTACATTGTACATGGGAGACAAAAACATAAGACTAAGCTTGTACTCAAGAGGATCATGGAGTCATCCTTTGGAATTTCATTAATTCTTTTGTATTTTATTATATATTTAAACTTCATGATCATGTATTGTAGCATCATCATGCATTATTATTTATACATTTTTGGCTATGACCATTTTTATTCAGTTATTTTATTTATCATCTTTTGAAATATCTTTATTTATACTACTTCTACTGTTGTATTATTTATTTAATATATCTTATACTGTTATGATAATTTAATAATGATGTTATAGTTTTACTATTATACGATAATTAGACCCTCACTTCTAGTTAGTATCCTCTTGCGTATGGAGAGGCGTGCTTGGGGGCCATGTGTTGACTAGTATGGCTACTGGTTTCTTAGTCAGTCAAGTCGGGATGTTATAAAGTGGTATCAAAGCGGTTTATTTTAATTTGCCTTACTGTTTTAGGATAGTAGAAAAGATATTAGGAATGTTTCACTTCTTGGTAAATATCCATGTATGATAATTATCAAACCATGTATATGAAAATGTACAAGTGGTCTAAGATGTGATTGTTGTTCATACTGTTCATTATTAAAGCTGATTATTATTTTACCTCGAGTGATTGGAATAATTTTTTGTACTTATTTATTTATGAGATATATGGTATTTACCCTTGGCTTAGTATGTAAAGTATGAATCATTACATAATTAATCATAGATAGATATAGATTCACATTTTATGCATATAATATACCAAGGAAATTTCATTTCTAGTTTGTTTGAGATTTATTGATGCACCTTGCATGTTTTTCAGCTTACCTATTGTATACCATGTTGGGTATTTTTGTTACATTCTTAGATTTTTACCCTTATAGGTATTTATTTACCATTATTGTTTGTATAACATTACATGTGTTTTATTTAGAATGTTTATCTACTTACCATGATCTTGTAATTAATTGTCATGCAACCTGATTATTTTTGCTTAATTTTCATATATACCATGCTTTGGAGGTTTCTTATTCAGGTAGCAACTTACCAAAATTAGTTTCCATTCTTACTTGTATTTTGTTATTATGGTATCATTACTAGTTATAATTTTAAATAAAAAATTGGTTATTAAAGTTCAATCACCAACCTGAATTGTGTTTTTCTACATAGATTGATGGCGACACCTTAACTAAGAAATCTTGGCATGCTTGAGCCATGCATCGTTGGTTCTATGGGATCAAACATTACGGTTGTGATTAAATGTGGTCCAATTTGAAATATATAAAGTGAATCAGTTATTTATAGATTGGGAATGGTATCCTGTATAGTTTAACCATCTCTATGATCATTATATGCCTTGATACTATTTTAAAAATATAAAAGCTATTAAATTTTTACTTAAAAATTAATTGGTTGATTATGAAACATATCCTTGGCTTGAACTAAGAAGGTTAGCCTTGTATTCTTATGTTTATTTGATATAACCAACTAGGGTTTTTTTAAATGATAATGATTAACATGTTTCAGGTTGTATTTTTATGAACCCGGAATAACATGATGATACTATCATAGACCACCTTTTTATTTTTTTTGACTTAGTGCTTGACCCCATAGAGGTATGTATCTAATATATAGGTATGGCTATTTAAATTTTTCAAAACTGCCTATATGTGTACACATATATATGTACAGTGAAATATTACTTGAGTTTTCCCCTTTTTAATTAATAAAGACATGTTATATGCTTTTGAGTTATATTTATATGAGGTGTAGTTAATTAAATTTCCAATTACAACATAAAGGTTGTTTTACTCTATAGATTTCAATTGAAATTTTCATTAACTAAGACCAGTTGTGAGAACCATGTGGATAAATAAAATGTATAAATGGAATAAATGTGATAATTTACTCAATTATGAAAGGATTTCATTAAAATAAACAATGTTTAAAAGGAAGTTGAAATTTGTGTGTGTGTGAATTGTTGATTTTAATCAATAAAGTACCATGTATAAATGTTTTTTCTAATCGGTACATGAAATTAATTTAAGACTTTTAAATTGTTAAAGAATTAAATTTAAATTAATATAATCACTTAAAATGGAGACTTAAGTGGTGAACATGGTCTTAACCGTCACTTAAGGGTATCTTAAATGTTTTTCCGAGCATGACTTAGAAAGTGAACATGAACACTATCTGTAGGCCTCTTCTTTTATATATTGACCATAAATTATATTCCATTAAGCCTAGTGAAATTTTTGGCATGAACCCCCTATAAGGTTAATAATTTATGTGTTGGTAAGGGGATATCCCAATGTAGGTTTCACCTTCATAAATTTAAAATCTAGTTAAATGATTTATGATATCTAACGAAAGGTGTTTTTTGGAAGATGATGTATCTAGTTGGACTCTTAGATTCCAAAATGACACCCAATTTGTAAGGGTGATTGTGTGGTGTTTTGAACCTCATTACGGGTGTGAGAATTATGTAATGATCAGTTTCAGTGGGATATAAATTCCTAGGGAATGATCAGATACTTATTTGCTCATGTGATGCTTCTTCTTCCTCTTCAGTGTTGGACGTATTGAATGGTCATCATCTCGTTTTACAATCATGCAAGATAATATGACTTTGGGGTGATTATTTTATAGGAAATCTTATTATGAATTCATAGGGATGATATTGCAATGGATAATATCAAGTATGTGCTGTTTTTATGGGGAAATATCAAGGAAATATGCATTGATACATGCAGAACCTTTTGAGTTAGTAAAATGATTCAGTAAACCATATGAGTTTGGTAGAAAAAATTGGAATCATGAGTTTTTGTAGCATAAATCACAGGTCATCTATGAAGTAGCGTGAATTGGGAATTAGAGATGAATTATACTCGTTTCAATACACATGATGATGTTATAAATATCATCTAGTGTTTTGATAGGTTTTTCATATGGTTTTGGCTTTTACACATGATTCTATGGTGCATGTGGATGTAACTCTAGAGGAGTTTCACATGTATGTCTAGATTAAATCAATCAAATGATATTTTAACTAGATATTCTATATCTAATTTCAGTTTAATACTTTCTGAAATCATGTTTTCTATGTCTCAGACAGATGGATAGTGGTTGTGGATAATGTTTCCAAGAATGAAATTCCATTTTAAGTTAATTTGAATACTAAGAAACTCTTTTGGTGGGGAGCGTCATGTCAATAGGGGTAATGCTTGAAAATCCACATAGAAGGAACACAAACAAGAAGGTCCATTTGAAAATAGTCAGTGATAATTTTAAATTCCCATAAGGCTAGTTAGATTTTGATATTTTGGTTCTTGCGAGGTAGCACGATAATTGTATGGTTGGATAGGTATAGAACCTTTGAAAACAGTGTTGGTAGGGGATTGGATTTAGTGGATATTCTTGAGAGATCATGGGATTACATGGATTGTAATGGAACTATGATCGGTTAATGATGATGTGTCAGTAGGTATAATCGATATTCACCATAAGAGTCGACCTAAGGTGGTATGACTGCCCTTTCTTTTGCGTAGTCAGTTTACAGTTGGTTGGTAACCATAATGAAGCACTTTATCTTTAGTGAAGTGGGAGTCTCTCAAATACTTTTAAAGAATTTATTTGAATCCTATTAGTGTACTCTTATTTTGATATGATCATGTCTCTTATCTTGACACCAACTCGGAAACATAGAAAGATCATCAGTTATATGCCGATCTAAATAAATTGATTTTATATTTGGAAAATAGAATTTGTATTAGTTTCATGAGAAAGAATGGTTTTTATTGAATAATGGTTATTCTTGAGTGATACTGGGGTTCCCAAGTACGAACACCTTGGACTGACTCATGGACACCATCTGGCCCTTTGATCCAACTACCCGGTGGTTGTCAATTTAGAATTATTTAATGTTCTTGATATATAGATGTTTGGAATTGTATCGATGTCTCACTTATAAACACTACAGTATGGACTACCTTAGATGAGCTCCTTTGATTCCAGTTCATTATTCATAGGTTACCCTAGAGTCCAGTGAGAATCAGATGGGATGTTTAAGAGGGTAATTATCCAAGTGTGTTGTATCATGTTTACATCTGTGTGCATGCTGGGACACGACAATATAGTGAGAATTTTTATTAGGAACTTCACTATAAGTTGGTTACATGCTTTAGTGAGAATTAATAAAAAAAATTCCAAGTCAAATTCATTTATAGCCAATAGGTTTTAACTTTTTCAATGCATTGGTCATCTAAGATTAGTGTTTTGAGGTTAGTTGGCCCGGGTTGGTTTTTCATGATAGCCCCCTATCTCCCTCTCTGTTGTCTCAAATGGTCTGTGAGGAACTATTTCCAGCATGTCATCAGGATGAGGAATGTGTAGTTAATTCAGCTGAGGATTTTCATGGAAGGTTGGATCAATTTATCTTTTTATCTAATAATTATGGCATGAGCATCATTAGAATGCTACACGCATGCTTAAATAGACGATTATGATAGTAGAGATATCATCAATCTGAATTTCAATTTCAAATGATGAAAACTATGGTTGGGAGATCCATATGATGGGTAGTTATATAGATGATGATGTGATCATTTATTAGGTTAGAAGGTATAAACTGTTCTCCATCTCAATGTTTCATTTCAGAGTATGAGTGTTTGCTTAAGTTTCTTGGGCTTACATATCATATTCTTAAATTGATTATTGGAAGGTGCATTTGGAATTTAGAAATAAAAAAACACTATTGATTGAAACTTTGAGATTAAAGTGGGTTGGGAGACTTTTTTTCTTCCCCTAAGGCTTCTTAGGGATGTGAATTTTTAAGGTGTGGAGATTGTAGCACACATCATTTTTGGATTGGATGGAATTCTCTGAAGGAAATTGAATTTTAGTTACATGGATGGGACATTTTACAAACTGAGATTAGAAATAAAATTTATAGATTTGGAACACTTAAATTTTTTGTATTTAGACTTAGTTTAAGTCATGAGAGTTTTCTCGGTGTTCCATCATGTTTTGGGAGTGAGAGACCCTGAAACCCAAGATATTGGGTAGGTTGATAGTAGTGCATAATTTTTCTAAAACCGCATGCACCATAGGAGAAATTAGATGGATGATTTAGTGGACATATATGGTGCACATAGTTTAGCTTAACCATGTGATTGTATTCATACAACCATGCACCTAATTGTTGGTTCTTGGAATATGGGAAATACAGAGTTTTCATAAGTTTTACCAAACTGTGCGTATGAACCATGCATGCCTCCTTCTTGAGTAGTGTCTTTAGCATGGTTGGAATATGGTTTTTCAAACCATTTTTCGAAAACATAACCTCATTTAATGGTGGTAAAATTAAACTTTTTAACCTAACACTTTTGTTTCTTTTGTCCTCCTCTTCTTCTCCTCTTTCTTGTGCACAATAGCTCATATGGATCTTGTGTTCCCCTCCATTAGGAATGAGGAGATCTCTTTTATATGGACTTTATTTTGAGAATCAATAATCACATTAGAAGTGTATTAGTGAGTCTTCAAATCCTTCTTACTCTATTCTTTCATTCTATTCCCATAATCTCGGCTATTTTGGTGCAAGCTAATTTGACCCATTTTTGCGTGAATGCCCATTTATTCGATTTCACTCAAGACGGATCAAATTAAGACTCAATATTGGACATGTGGGTTATTTTAAGCACAAAATAGGTGGTATATATATTTTTCCATAAATACTAGCTCGTTTAATAAATAATCCATTATTTCATGTGTCAGTATTTCAATGGAGCACCTGTTAATGGTAAAATTTAATTTGTAGAACCCATCACACAAACTCTAGTATCCCTTTAATATCAAATAAGATTATTTTATAGTTAGAGACCTCATGTATTAACTAGCCTTAAGGGTGTGTCTCTTGTAAGATTGTAATTAATTACTCATCTATAATAAAAAAACCCTTATTGAGGTGAGTTGCCCTATAAAATGTAAAAATGTTGATTTATTAGAATGGGGTAAGGTGTGGCTTTCCAATATGTCATAACAAAGTGACCAAAAAATATCCTAATTGTTCATGTAATATTAATTGTGAAATAAAACTTGATGTTTTTTAGTCACACACACATTGTCAGGGAAAATATAATAACCTTTGCATGTAGGGTGTTTACTGCTTATGAACAGTTCATCTATCCCCAAATAGTTTAGTTGTATATAGACCCTTTAGTGGCCTTCAAATTTATTATCAATAAAATGATGACAAATGAAATGATTTTTTATATAGAATATTTTAATATTTAACTGAATTACTGAATTAGTGTTTCTCTCTATAAGTATTCTTTAATTATGATAAGGCATGCTTATGGGCATGACCCCCTTTTCCAAATTTGAACATACATGATTATAGTATTATGTTTATAATGCATAGGTAAAATGGTATTAGATCATAACTGATAATCCATAACTCTATGTCGTTCCAAGATTAGTATTCAGGAATCTATTTATTGATCTACCAGGATGGGTTCAACATGATTTAAAATTTGTATTTTTTGAAGAATGGTGAATACACTGGGAGCCATACTTTGTACGTATTGTATGGGCTCACCATGGGGATACTCTACATTATTATTAGTGAGATGGGTTCCCTAGGGAAGACACAATGGATGGGATAAGTGAAAATATGGTTATAAAATGTCCCGAGTGATACTCATACCCCTCTGTGAGATTCCATGGATAAACGCAGAGGGTTTTAATTCGATGCCATGATGAGAGTGATACTGGGGATTCCATTTATGGATCTACTTTGATAGAATATTATGGTATTGGGTATTTATAGTTCCCAGAGAGTGATACATTGGATTCCTATTAAGATCACCTTAGAAGGGCTCAGGGATCCTCTTATTAAATTCGAAGGATGATTTTTATATTAAAGATAAGGAACACATAGTTGTTATCTAGAGGTGCATCTTCCAAGAAATATTAGATGCTTAGGTTCAGTCCAATACTGATTCTTATCTTATAATGACAGGTTATATGACACCCTTATCATATATTTATAGGTTTTCCATATTTTAGATACATTCTACATTAGGCTAAAGTAGGTTTCGTTGGCCAAGTATCTTTTAGAAACCTTAGCTGACTTAGTTAATTTTGTTTATTAATTGATTTTACAATCATACCAGCACACTATTGTATTTTATATTCATATAATGGATTTATATTTAAACATTGTTAGTGGTGGATTACTGAGTATATCCCGCATTGTTCAACATGAGGTGCTCCTATTTTATTTTCTAAATATAAACATGGTTAAATGAGGATTTGAATTGATTATAGAGCTTTAATAAAATTACTATTACAAATATTTATCCATTGACTGAAAATAATGGCTTGTTTGATCAGCTCTTGGGATCAAATTATTTTTTGAAGGTTCTATTGAGATCTGGGTACCATCAGCTGAAGATAAAGGGGGGTGAAATTATGATAACAATATTTTGGAATTGATATGGGCATTATGAGTTTGTAGTTATGCCTTCTGGGTTAAAAAATAACCACTATATATTTATGGAACTTTTGAATAGAGTCGTTCATGAATAATTGGAAAAGTTTATGCTTGTTTTTTTATGATATTTTGGTTTATTCAAAATGTTGTGTGTATTATGAAAATAATATCAGGATTTTTTTTGTAAACAATCAATAAAAAAGAGTTATATATAAAAATTATCAAATGTGGTTTTTCATTATAAAATATTTCTTTCTTTTGGTAACATTGTAAATAAAGATGTAATAACAGTTGATCATGATAGAAAAGTGGTTGATGAATGGCCAATACATATAAATATTACAGAGAATCATAATTTTTGTAGGTTTGTAGGATATTATCAGCAGTTTGTTGTGATATTTTATTAATTATCTAGCCTACTTACTAAGTTAACATGAAAAAGGGTTAAATTTATCTGGAAAAAATAATGTGATGAATGTTTATAGGAACTAAAAATAAGATCGTTTAGTGCTATGGTTTTCTCCTTTCTGTGAAGAAAAGGTGATTTTCCATCGACTTCGATGCTTCGTTGAAGGGATTTGGCTACATTCTGATTCAGAATGATTAGGTTATTGTTTATGATTCATGGAAATTGAATCCTAATGAGTTAAATTATACAGCACATGATTTGTAATTATCTTCCATGGTTTATTAATATAAAAAATTTGGAGACATCATTTAAATGGAGCCAAGTGTGAAATATACAATGATCATAAAAGATAAAAGTATATATTTACATATAAAGAGTTGAACCTGAGGAATACAAGATGGATAGAGCATATTAAGGATTATGATTTGATGACCCATTACCATCCTGATAAAAAGACAAAGAGTGTGATTCTTTTTTTTCAAAAAACTGATGCTAAATTAACCATGTTACATTATTAACATGTCCCTTTGGTAATGATTTAATTTATTTTGGACTATAAGTTGTGGATGTATGAACATTGTTTTTTTTAGGTTTTAGTGCAATAAACTATGTTGAAAAGAATTAATTAATCTTATAAAAAGGATTTTGTGTAACGCCCTGACCCCAGTTACCCAGAGTCGGTGCATTATTACATGACATTGGCATGATCACAAGAAATATCAAATCTCGAAAGACCGATTGGTTTAGTAGCCTTGGAAACACTAGATATATTCATAAGGTTTACATTACATCATAAAATGAAAACTAAAACAACATAGTCTCCATATTCCACACTCTTATCCCCTCACAGTATCCCTGCAGGTCATTCATAAATTACTTATTCACATCCTGGAAAAAATAAAACATAGAAAAGGGGTGAGCTCAAATGCCCAGTAAGGATAACAATATAGTGGAAACTTTCATAAATAATAATAAACATTTAAGGCAATGTATAACTAAAACAAAATCCTTTTAAAATTGAACTTCAATATAGTATGGAAAAAGTAAAATGAAATAATGTCATTTACTTATTCACATGGATATTCTACTAATCGAATAATCACATGCAATATCAATAACCTCTATCATAATGATGGAATGAATAATGCCAGACTATCATAACCACATAGCCAAGGCCTCGTGCCAAGAATATAAATAAGATTTTGTCAAGGCCTTGTTCCAAGACACTAGTTTGTCTCATGAGACCTACCGATGCATCGAGGAGCTATAGCGAGATCCACCCATCACATATTAAGTCCAATGCATTCCCATATGGAAAAGGTTTAAACATAACATAAATAGTCGTATTAAAACTAGCATAAGAAATGTAAATACTTCATCTATAAACCATGAAAATAACATATCCATAGTCAAATATATCACAAAACCTTCAATACAATATGGAAGTTTTGTTTCATAATAAATCATCTCCAAATAAGCTTAAAATTCAACAAAGGATGTTGACATAGATGAAATCAAAACTCTTTTTAGGGAAATACCACTTTTTATTTTGAAATCATTTAAGAGTCATATAAAATGAAACATTTTCTTTGAAATTATTCTTATAAGCTTGTAAGGGATTCTTTGACAAATTTATAATGGCAGAAAATAGCCGTACCCGCCGTATAAGTTAAAAAAACATTCTTACCTTAATTCTGTCAAAAGGTTAAAAAGCACCTTGTTTAGAAAACAACAGAAATATTCCTTTATAAACCTCTTATAAAAGTCAAACAAGGGTATAAATGACTTTAACCCATATTCTTGTAAATGGTAAAAATGTTTTGAAATACATTTTGGAGAAACATGGATGTGGATGATAAAGAAATCCTCGTAGATTATTACGTATAAACAACCTCGGATAATGAAGAGATTGTGAAATAAACCCTTACCTTGTACTTTTCCTTGGTTTAGGGTAGGTTAACAGCCTATATAATGGTGAAATAATTGTTATTAAATTGTACAATAATCATATATATTAATATGAAATCATATATGATCTTTTAACATTGCTTTGTTAATAATATCTTAGTATTATCGTCGTTTCGGGTGTTAACTTACTCATTTTCTTTTATATGTTTTGTTATGTAAGCCATGTTTTTCATGCATAGGTTGTATCTTATTCATATCCAGAATTATATCAAGTCCTTAAACATTATTTTTAAATCATCAAATGATAATTATACTTGAATGGATATGATGGAGAATGAATCTCATCGCGTTCGTGGAGACGGTAGTCCGTACGTATGCACGAGCGACAATATCATTATATTGATATTAAAATAATATATAATTGGATAGTATATCATATATAAAGAATCATTATCATGTTATATTTATTATTTACATGAGTTACACATCATTATTATACCCATCCAAATAATAATATATTGAATAACAATGACACCACGACGTGGAGACGGTAAGCCATACGTACGCACGTATGGTGACATGTTATTCAAAGGGTGGATAGAATACTGAATATGGTTGTAACATATTTATAATAACATAAAAGTATATATAAGATACTGGAGTTATTATTTTTTAATGGTAATAACAAAGAAAGAAGAAGTGGAAGAAGAAATGAATTTGAAAAAGGGTGGTGAAAACATTACCTCTTCTTCGGGTTCTTCCTTTTGATTTGATCAAAAGGGCTCCATAGGTTGGATTTATGATCAAACTAAGGCCTCTAGGTTGTAGTGAGGGAAGTTTAGAGAGTATTTGGGCAGAGTTTGGACGAACCAAAGGGCTTTTAAGGTATGAAGTAATGAGAAGGGGGAGTGCCCTTTTATAAGAGGGGTGAGGGGCACCTTTGGAAAAGCTAGAAATATTAATTTACAATAAATTCATATTCGGTTTATAATGGCTCCAAAGTTGATTATTCAACGTTTAAGGTGGGGATCGGTCGAAAACCATTAAACCAATAGAATTTAGACAGGTTTGGGTTACTATATTAACCTTATCTTTTAGTTTTATCTCTTAGTTAATTAGTTTGACATTTACCATGTCACTATATTTTTTTATATTATATAGTTAATAAACTTACTATATACATCCAAGTGACCCCCAAGTGGTCCCTTAATTATACACCTATAATGATATAAGTCTCTTGGAAGAACCTTATATTTTTAGGAATTTAATATCAATTAATAATATAATATTTTTTTAAAAACTCTTTTATGTCAATTTTGACACTATTCAATAGTTGATTTTTTTAAAACTTATAACAGAATGATTACTTCAAAAAAAGTTAATTAAATCAATACTAATATGTCATATTATACTAGAAAATTAGTGTAATTCATTAAAAGTCTCAAATTATATTTATTTGGGTATTTATAATATCAATTATTTTAATTGTTCACTATTATGTTAATTACTCCATCATCATTGTGTCATAAATAAATTAAATTATTTAATGTCTAAAAATTATAAATAAAAAATCATTATGTATGAAATATTTTTATATTAATAATGAATATTTACAAACGAAATTATCTTATGTATATCCCTATATTAAAAATGTTTTAGTAAATAAACTTTGATTTTAACTCTTTTAACTCTTCTTTGAATTAAATAATAATAAATGTCCTAATCTAATCCAAGTGGACCTAAATGATAATATTTTATTCCTAAAGTTGTGTTTGGTCGAGATACATGTGTCCAATAGAATTAGGACATGTGTTAGGGTAATATTAATATCATTTTTACCCTTAATTACCCTATTTACTTTTAACCGTGGTAAATAAAAGTAAAAAGTTACTATTCACCAAAAATTATTTTCATCTCATTGAACCACATTTTAGTTCTTGATATTAACCGTGTCTCTCGGATTTTCGAAATTCCATTCACAGAAGCGGTAAAATTAAGTTTTATGAAAAATTCAGTTTTTTAACTACCACTTAGTAGTTTCACTATTCATCAAAAATTGAAGTTTTTCAGAACAATGCCAAAATTTCACCCTAAGCTATAATTGATATTACTAATTCAAAAATGATGTCTATTTTAAAAAATCCCAAACATATAAGTTTCATTAATTAATTTTATAATTAATTCCCGCAGTCACAACAAATAGCGTGTTTTTAAGAAACAATATATATCAAAAGATTGACAATTGTTTAGGTCCAATTTCAAAGTGAAATTAATTTTAATGAACACCATTGGATAAAATGGTAAAAATATATTCTAATTATACTTTAAAACCACTCAATAATATAATTTATCACTATAAATTATTTTTATTAAAAAAGTTGTTTTTAAGTATTTTTCACTATTTATAAAAATTGGAAGTTCTCTGAAAAATACAAAAAATTCATCTTAAGATAATTTCGATATTACGAAACCAAAAATGAAGTCCATTTTGAAATATAAAATATATATAATTTCAAAAATTATGTATTACTATTCATAATAGCTAGTTTGATTGGTTGTGGTGCGTTAGAACTCGATGTTGCGTATAACACACATTATCGCATTATTCAAAGAGAAGCGTACCGTAGAAGCTTGGGGTGTTACATTCTCCCCTCCATCAATTAATTTTGTCCTCGAAATTTCCAGAATACTACCGCATGAAAAGACTTGGGTGGTTCTTCATCATAAGTTCCTCGGGTTCCCACGTTGCCTCTTCCATCTTATGGTTTCTCCACAAAACTTTTACCAGACACGTTGTCCGATTTCTCAGTACTTGTTCTCTTATATCAAGAATCCTGACAGGCTCTTCACAATAAGACAAATTGGGTTCCAGTTCTAATTCTTCATAGGTTAGTACATGCGTTGGGTCAAGCATGTATTTACTCAACAGTGATACGTGGAACACATCGTGTACTTTGGAGAGACTTGGCGGCATTGCCAATCGGTAAGCTACTGCCCCAATTCGTTCTAGAAATTTGAAAGGTCCGATGTACCTGGGACTCAATTTACCTTTTTTACCAAAACATACGACTCCCTTCCATGGAGATACCTTCAGGAAAACATGATCACCGACTTGAAATTCCAAATCCTTCCTTAGATTATCGGCATAGATCTTTTTCCTACTTTGAGCTGCTTTGATGTGATTTTGGATTACCTTCACCTTTTCCATCGTTTCTTCCACCAGTTCTAGACCTATAATTTTTCTTTCACCAACGCCATCCCAACAGGTTGGTGTGCGACATCTCTTTCCATATAACGCTTCATATGCTTCCATCTGAATATTCGAATGAAAGCTATTGTTATAAGAAAATTCTACCAAAGGTAAATATTGATCCCACATACCCTAAAAGTCAAGTGAACAAGATCTCAACATGTCTTCTAAGGTTTGAATAGTCCGTTCTGATTGTCCGTCTGTCTGAGGGTGGTTGGAAGTGCTCAAATGAAGTTCAGTATCTAGGGATTTCTGAAGACTCTTCCAGAATCTTGAAGTAAAATGGGGATCACGATCAGAAATAATCGATAGGGGTACTCCATGAAGTCTCACAACCTCATTAATATATAGTCTTGCTAGACGTTCCAGTGGTAGATCTTCTCTTATAGTAAGAAAATGTGCTGACTTGGTAATACGATCAACAATAACCCATATTGCATCGTTCCTTCTAGGAGTCTTTGGTATTCCCATGGCAAAGTCCATCGTAATATTGTCCTATTTCCACTCAGGTATGGGAAGAGGTTGCAATACTCCACCAGGCTGTTGCCTTCCAGCTTTCACTTATTGACAAACCGTACATCTTGACACAAAATCAGAAATCTCCCTCTTCATGTTGTCCCACCAAAAAATTTCCTTGAAATCTCTATACATTTTGGTGCTCCCAGGGTGTATAGAGAAATTGGAACTATGAGCATCATCCAACAATTCCATTTTTAGATCAGGTATATCGGGAACACAAAGCCTCTTCCTGAATTTCAAAATTCCATTTTCATACACAAAATCTCTCAATCTCCCATCATTCATAGCTTTAATCTTCTTTTGAAATTCTCCATCATTAGTCTGAGAACTCTTAATCCTTTATAGTAATGATTGTTTGGCAACCATTTGAAAAAGCATTGATGTTTTACCTTCCCTGGTTATTCCCATGTCCATCTTCACTAGATCTATGAAAATTGGATCCCTTTAAATTCTCATCACGTTTAAAACTCCATGGTCTTTTCTGCTCAAAGCATCTTCCACCTTGTTTGCTTTCCCCGGGTGGTAGTGTATTGTACAATCATAATCCTTGAGTAATTGAATCCATCTCCTTTTCCTCATGTTGAGTTCTTTTTGTGAGAAAATATACTTCAAACTCTTGTGATCAGTATAAATCTCACATTTTTCACCATAGGGGTAGTGCCTCCATATCTTCAAAGCAAAGATCACAGCTGCTAACTCGATATCATGAGTAGGATAGTTTTGTTCATGAATTTTCAACTATCGTGATGCATAGGCAATAACCCTATCATTCTGCATAAGGGCACAACCATGTCCATTCTTTGATGCATCACTATAACTAACGAACCAATCATTCCCCGATTGTAGAGTCAATATAGGAGCATTGAATAATCTTCTCTTCAGTTCTTCAAAACATTCTTCACACTCTTCTGTCCAAACAAATTTAAGCCCTTTACATGTGAGATTTGTTAATGGGTTAGCCAATCGGGAAAAATTCTGAACGAAACGTCGATAATAACCTGCTAAACCAATAAAACTACGTACCTCAGTTATATTCATAGGTTCTGGCCATTCTTGGATTGCCTTGGCCTTAGAAGGATCAACAGAGATTCCATCTTTAGAGACAATATAGCCAAGAAAAGGAATCTCATGAAGCCATAATTCACACTTGCTAAACTTCCCATATAATTCATGTCTTCTCAGAGTCTTCAAGATAATGCACAAGTGATTTTCATGATCTTCATATATTTTTGAGTATACCAAGATATCATCAATAAATACCACAAAAAAGTCATCAAGATATTCCTTGAAAACTCTATTCATCAGATCCATGAATGCAAAGGGTGCATTAGTCAATCCAAAAGGCCTTACTGTAAACTCATAATGCTCGTACCTGGTTTGAAATGCTGTCTTCAGAATGTCTTCCTTCTTCACACATAACTGATGGTATCCAGATCGAAGGTCAATCTCTGAAACGTATTGAGCTCCATGAAGTTGGTCAAATAAATCATCAATGCGAGGTAGGGGATACTTGTTATTTATTTTTATAGCATTGATCTCCCTATAGTCGATACATAACCTCATGGATCCATCTTTCTTTTTTAAAAAAAAAGAAAAGGGGCTCCCCATGGAGAAACACTAGGGTGAATAAATCCATTATTACTCAATTCCTCTAGTTGTTTCTTTATTTCGACTAATTCTACAGTGGCCATTCTATAAGGGGTCTTTGATATAGGCCTTGATCCAGGAATTAAATCAATGGAAAACTCAACTTCTTGTTCTGGAGGATGTCTAGGTAAATCTTCCAGAAATACATCTACATATTCTTTCATAACAGGTATATCCTCTATTTGAACATTCCTTTCCTCACCCACAATTATTTCATTCTCTTCCTCCTCAATAATTGAATTTAGTTGAGCTACTGGGGGTGGATCTAGATAAGAATTAGGCGTTGACGATTCTGCTCTAAAGATAAGGTGTTCCTTATCATCATCATCAAGAATCATAACCTCTTTCTTCTTATAATAAATCTTCGCATCATAGTCCAAAAGCCAGTCCATACTGAGGATTATATCAAACTCAATCATAGGTATGACGATGAGATCAGTAGATAAAGAACATTTATGTGCTCTAATGGGGACTGACTCACAAAACTTTGTTGCAATGATACTTCCCTTAGGAGTTTTAACTGACAACTCCCTTGTTAAATCAAATTGGAAATATCTAATTTTCTTAGCAAACTGGGAAGATATGAAACAATGCGATGATCCAGAATCAAATAATGCATTTGATAAACTTAGGGAAATCATTAAATTACCTACCACCACGTCTTTCGGAGCTTCTACCTCAGCAGTATTTATAGCATAAGCTTGGTCTTGATCCCTTGGAATTTTTGGAGGTAAGTTCCCCTTATGCTTAAGAAATTCATTTGCATAATGCCCCATCTCCCTGCAATTGTAGCACTGAAAATTGGTAGCTTCTTTCTTCCCTTTGCAATCATGAGCTTGGTGGACTTTTTCACCACACTTTTAACAGACTCCCATTCCCTTCAAACAAGTACCAGGGTGTTTCTTCCCACATTTTCCACAGGATGGATATTCAACATTTCCCTTCTTCCACTTATTTCCATTCCCAGATTGATCCGCAGATCTCTTCTTCTCTTTCTTTTCTTTAAAGTCATAAGACTTAGATAATTCCTTTCCGGTCTTGATAGCACATGAGACAATGTCTTCGTACGACGAGAAGGATTGTGATACTAATGATCGATGGAGAAATGGTTTTAACCCATCAAAGAAACGATAAATATTACTTCTTGGGTTACGTATATAATCTCTAGAATACCTTGCTAACCTTGTAAAGTTAGCCTCATACTTTGTGTCATTCTCATCCTCCTTTTGCCTCAGAATCAGAAACTACCTTTCCATATCTGCTCGATGGTATCGTGGAAAGTATTTTTCTAAAAATAGATCTTTGAACTCCCTCCATTCCATATTTGATACTTCATCATATTCCTTCATATTTTTAATCAATGACCACCATTGATCAGCATCTCCAGTGAGGCGGTAAACTGCCATGATAACTTTTTCCCTTTCACTACTCCCCAAAGCCTGAAATATTTTCTCTAGGGAAAATATCCATTGTTAAGCTACTAAGGTATTTTTACTCCCATTGAACATTGGTGGTTGTTGCCTCATGAATCGATCTAACATTGATCCTCCACATTGTGGATCAAGGTGCTCCATACGGGTAAGGTTATTATTCATAACATGAGTAAGTTGTCCCAGTATGGTGATTAGCTGATTGGAACCAGTTGCATCACCAGCTCTACTATAATTATCTTTAGAAGGAGGGAAATCCCTACATGGAGTGCGTGCATTAATATAGTTTCCATTTCTTCCACTAGGCTCCATTTCTAAACAATGGCATAAACTAGATCAGTTTATGAATCAAAATACATAATTCCATAATTATAAAACACTTAACATAAATTGAACTATTTATGGATATAATCCATAATCATAAAAATGTTTTCTTTAAGGAAGTATATAGTAATAAACCCTTCATAATGATTTGTAAAGAAAATGATAGTTATCCTAAGCATATCCCCCGGGAGTGTCGTAACCAAGAGTGCAGCAAGGCCTGTTGTCGTGCACCAGTTCCCGTTCGAGTCTAGCTCAAAGCGGTGTTTTTAGGTTTTTCCCCTAGGTACATCTATGCTAGAGCCACCTCTACCTGCTCGTATCCAAACAGGGATGTATTGCTCGGAAAACTCACAAAATTTCTACAATACCAAAATTCTTGGAAGTTATTCTATACTAATCCTCAAAGTCCATCTTAGTTCCATGTGCTCTAATCAGAGTTTATCTAAATCTATATTCCAAGGTTTGTACTAAACTTTCTCTGATACCAACTGTAACGCCCCGAACCAAGTTACCCAGAGTCGGTGCATTATTACATGACATTGGCATGATCACAAGAAAGATCAAATCTCGAAAGACCGATTGGTTTAGTAGCCTTGAAAACACTAGATATATTCCCATGGTTTACATTACATCAAAAATGAAAACTACAACAACATAGTATCCATAGTCCACACTCTTATCCCCTCACACTATCCCTGTAGGTCATTCGTAAATTACTTCTTCACATCCTGTGAAAAATAAAACATAGAAAAGGGGTGATCTCAAATGCCCAGTAAGGAGAATAATATAGCAGAAACATTCATAAATAAGAACAAACATTTAAGGCAATGTATAACTAAAACAAAATCCATTTAAACTTGAAATTCAACATAGTATAGAAAAATTAAAATGAAATAATTCCATTTACTTATTCACATATATATTCTACTAATCTAATAATCACAAGCAATATCAATAACCACTTTCATAATAATGGAATGCATAATGCCAGACTATCATAACCACATAGCCAAGGCCTCGTGCCAAGAATACAAATAAGATTTTGTAAAGGCCTTGTGCCAAGACACTAGTTTGTCTCATGAGATCTACTGATGCATCAAGGAGCTATAGCTTGCTCCAACCGTCACATATTAAGTCCAATGCTTTCCCATATGAAAAGGTTTAAACATAACATAAACATTCATATTAAAACTAGAATACAAAATGTAAATACTTCATCCATAAACCATGTAAATAACATATCCATAGTCAAACATATCACAAAACCTTCAATACAATATGGAAGTTTTGTATCATAATAAATCATCTCCAAATAAGCTTAAAATCCATTAAAGGATGTTGACATAGATGAAATCAAAACTATTTTTAGAGAAATATATCTTTTTATTTTGAAATCATTTAAGAGTCATATAAAATGAAACATTTTCTTTGAATGTATTCTTATAAGATTGTAAGGGATGCTTCGACGAATTTATAACGGCAAAAAATAGCTGCACCCACCGTATAAGTTAAAAAAACATTTTTACCTTAATTATGTCAAAAGGATAAAAAGCACCTTGTTTAGAAAATGACGGAAAGATTTTTTTATAAACCTCTTATAAAAGTAAAACAAGGGTATAAATGACTTTAAACCATATTCTTGTAAATGGTAAAAATGTTTTGAAATACATTTTGGAGAAACATGGATGTAGATGATAAAGAAATCCTAGTAGATTATTATGTATAAACAACCTCAAATAATGAAGAGATTGCGATATAAACCCTTAACTTGTAATTTTCCTTGGTTAAGGGTTGGCTAACCTCCTGTATAATCGTGAAATAATTGTTATTAAATTATACAAGAATCATATATATTAATATGATATCATATATGATCTTTTAACATTGCTTTGTTAATAATATATTAGTATTATCGTCGTTTCGGGTGTTAACTTACTCGTTTTATTTTATATGTTTTGTTACATAAGCCATGTTTGTCATGGATAGGTTGTATCTTATTCATATCCAAAATGATATCTAGTTCTTAAACATTATTTTTAAATAATCAAATGATAATTATACTTGAATGAATACGATGGAGAATGAATCTCATCGCATTCGTGGAGACGGTCGTCTATACGTACGCACGAGGGACAATATCATTCTTTTGATATTAAATTAATATATAATTGGATAGTATATCATATATAAATAATAATTATCATGTTATATTTATTATTTACATGAGTTACACATCATTATTATACCCATCCAAATAATAATATATTGAATAACAATTACACCACGACGTGGAGACGGTAAGCCGTACGTACGCACGTATGGTGACATGTTATTCAAAGGGTGGATAGAATACTGAATATGGTTGTACCATATTTATAATAATATCACAGTATATATAAGATACTGGAGTTATTATTTTATAATGGTAATAACAAAGAAAGAAGAAGTGGAAGAAGAAATGAATTTGAAAAAGGGTGGTGAAAACATTACCTCTTCTTCGGCTTCTTCCTTTTGATTTGATCAAAAGGGCTCCGTAGGATGGATTTCTGATCAAACTAAGGCCTATATGTTGTATTTAGGGAACTTTAGAGTATATTTGGGCAGATTTTTGCCGAACCAAAAGGATTTGATGGTGTGAAGTAATGAGAAGGGGGAGTGCCCTTTTATAAGAGGGGTGAGGGGCACCTTTGGAAAAGCGAGAAATATTAATTTATAATAAATTAATATTCGGTTTCAAATGGCTCCAAAGTTGATTATTCAAAGGATAAGGTGGGTATAGGTTGAAAAAAATTCAACCAATAGAATTTAGACAGGTTTGGGTTACTATATTATCCTTATCTTTTAGTTTTAACTCTTAGTTAATTAGTTTGACATTTACCATGTCACTTTATTTTTTTATATTATATAGTTAATAAACATACTATATACATTCAAGTGACCCCCAAGTGGTCCCTTAATTATACACCTATCATTATATAAGTCTCTTGGCCGAACCTTATATTTTTAGGAATTTAATATCAATTAATAATATAATATTTTTTTAAAAACTCTTTTATGTCAATTTTGACACTATTCAATAGTTGATTTTTTTAAAACTTATAACAGAATGATTACTTCAAAAAAAGTTAATTAAATCAATAATAATATGTCATGTTATACTAGAAAATTAGTGTAATTCATTAAAAGTCTCAAATTATATTTATTTGGGTATTTATAATATCAATTATTTTAATTTTTCACTATTATGTTAATTACTCCATCATCATTGTGTCATAAATAAATTAAATTATTTAATGTCTAAAAATTATAAATAAAAAATCATTATGTAGGAAATCTTTTTATATTTCTAATTAATATTTACAAACGAATTTATCTTATGTGTAGCCCTATATTAAAAATGTTTTAGTAAATAAACTTTGATTTTAACTCTTTTAACTCTTCTTTGAATTAAATAATAATAAATGTCCTAATCTAATCCAAGTGGACCTAAATGATAATATTTTATTCCTAAAGTTGTTTTTGGTCGATATACATGTGTCCAATAGAATTAGGACATGTGTTAGGGTAATATTAATATCATATTTACCCTTAATTACCCTATTTACTTTTAACTGTGGTAAATAAAAGTAAAAAGTTACTATTCACCAAAAAAAATTTTCATATCATTGAACCACATTTTACTTCTTGATATTAACCGTGTCTCTCAGATTTTCGAAATTCCATTCACAGAAGCTGTAAAATTAAGTTTTATGAAAAATTCAGTTTTTTAACTACCACTTAGTAGTTTCACTGTTCATAAAAAATTGAAGTTTTTCAGAACAATGCCAAAATTTTACCCTAAGCTATAATTGATATTTCGAATTCAAAAATGATGTTTATTTTAAAAAATTCCAAACTTATAAGTTGCATTAATTAATTTTATAATTAATTCCCGCTGTCACAGCAAATAGCGTGTTTTTAAGAAACAATATATACCAAAAGATTGACAATTGTTTAGGTCCAATTACAAAGTGAAATTAATTATAATGAACACCATTGGATAAAATGGTAAAAATATATTCTAATTATACTTTAAAACCACTCAATAATATAATTTATCACTGTAAATAATTTTGATTAAAAAAGTTGTTTTTAAGTATTTTTCACTATTCATAAAAATTGGAAGTTCTCAGAAAAATACCAAAAATTAATCTTAGGATAATTTCGATATTCCGAAACCAAAAATGAAGTCCATTTTGAAATATTAAATATATATAATTTCAAAAGTAGGTATTACTATTCATAATGGCTAGTTTGATTGGTTGTTGTGTGTTAGAACTGGATGTTGCGTACAACACACGCTATCGCATTATTCAAAGAGAAGCGTATCGTAGAAGCTTGGGGTGATACATAGTGAGTTACAAGAAAGGGTTTAGTTGCTTAATATGGGTAATTTTCATAAATTTAACATCGATAATGAATGTGTTTTGATATTTGGAAAGACATTATTTGTTCCTTGGGATTCCGAATTCAGGCGGTAGTTGTTAATTAAAGCTCATAGTTATTTATTTTCCATTCATAATATTTGAAATAATATGAATAAATATCAATATTAGTGTATCACCCCAATAATCCACAATATGTTACCTTTTAAATAATTCAATTTCTTGTGATGCACATAACATCGAGTTCGAGAGCACCACGACATATCAAATTAGCCATTTAAAAAGTTGTTATGAATAGTATTAACCAAATCATGAAATTTATAAATTTTATTTTTCAAAATAGACATCACTTTTGAATCTGAGCATTGAAATTAGCTCAGGGTAAATTTTTGGTATTTTTCTAAAAAGATTCAATTTTTGAGGAATAGTGAAAAATACTACATTGTTGTTAAAAACTAACTTTTTCATTTAAATACTTATTTTATTGTAAATTGATTTTAAAATCACAATAGATAAATAATATATATATTAATCCAATATAGTATATTGGCATTATTTAATAGTATAATTAGATATAAAAATTTTATTAAACTTTTGAACGTCTTTTTTACTTAGCTTCTAACCACATCTACATATTAACATTAACTATAATTTTACTTCTTCAATGAATTGAATTTCAATAAATTGAAATACGTGGTTGTAATTGTTATAAAAATATGGTCTAATAAAAGAAAAACATTTTTTTTGAATAATAACTTTTGGATTTTATTTACCATGGTTAATGGTAAATAGGGTAATAAAAGGTAAAATTAAGATTATAATAATATAATATTATCCTAAATTTTTGTTTCTAATTTGATTATATAAGTTTTTTTTTCAAAAGAAATAAACCTTGAGACAAAAATATGATCCTTTTTATGTTTCTCGTGTTAGATCATGACATTTATTATATTTTATTTAAAGAAGAGTTAAAAATATCATATTCAAATTTTAATAACTATATTATTTTTAATATGAAGATATATAAGTGAAATAGTCAAATATAAATAGAATATAGAAATATAAAATGATTATATACAAAATTGGACTTTATTTATAATTTTATGAAATAAATAATTAAATTAAATGGTGACATAATAATGATATAGTAATTGAATTATTAAAGGAAGAATCAATTAAATGATATTAAAAATAAAAAAATAAATAAAATTTTAATAAATTAATGACATAAATTTTTTTATAGATAAAATATACATTTTAGTGATCTATTATATATATATTTTTAAAGTTATAATGTCATATTTATATTCATAAAATTGAAAATTTTGAATAGTATCAAAATTGACATAAATGACACTTTAAAAAAAAATATTTAATGAAATGTAATAAAATTCATAAAAATCTAAGGTTCACCCAAATGACTAGGATGATGGTAAAAATTTCATAAATTATCCAATTGGGGTTATTCTGGCATTCTATAGTAAATATGTCAACCCTGTAGTGTAAAAATACAAGAAGATACGGTAAGAGTTAAGTTGTTTAACTAATGGTTAAATCCAAAAGATAAGGTTAATTTGTAAACTAAACATGTCTAAAATTAATTGGTTGATGTGATTTAGTTCCATCCTCCTCTTATACTCAAAATAACTCACTTTTGATCTATTTGAAATCGAAAATAAATTTATAATAAATTAATACCATTAGAGTATCTAGAAGTTCCCCACCCCTATATTATAAAAGGACATCCCTCATTATCATTTATTAACACATATAATGCAATTTGGATCAGATAAAACAATCCCAATTATCATAAAAACTTCCCCCACTTCATCATAGAGACTATACATTTGGTAGAAAGCAATTATAAGGAGTCCTTTTGTTCAATCCAAAAGAAGATACCTGAAAAATAGGTAATTATTTTATCATCTCTTTCAAAGTTATTTTCTTCTTCTATTTTATCTTTCTATGTTGTTTCCATATATAAAGAAATAAATACAGTTTAATACATATACTGATATGTTATTATAATCATGAAACAAAAATATTCATCATTTTATCAATCATATTAACAATAATATCACCATATGTGCGTACGCACGACTTTCCGTCTCCATGCCGTGGTGTAAGCTGTTATTCAACACTAATTTATTCAGATGGGTATAATGATGAGTTTAATGGAAATAAATAATTAATATAACAAGATAATTATTTTTTATAATTAATATACCATCCAACTACATACCATTTAACCATAAAAGGAATGATATCGTCACTCGTGTGTAGGTACGACCTACTGCCTCCACCACGCGGTAAGATTTATTCTCCACATTAACCATTCAAGAATTATTATACAATTTATATTATGATTAAAAATAATTTTTATTAACTTAATTTCATAGTTTATATGAATAGAATACATCTTATTCATAAGAAACATGACTTCCATTTCATAATTAGAATGGAAAAATGAAGTAGTTAACACCTGCAACAACGATAATACTAAACTATTATTACCAAAAGGATATAAAAGGATAATATATTATATCATAAATATAGATATGTAATTGGTATAATTTAAAAAAAAATATTTAATCATTATATATTATGATAAAACACCCTCTACTAAAGTAAAGTACAAGGCAAGGATTAATTTCACAATCTCTTTCTTATATAATATTGTATATACATAATTATCTATTGGGACATCTTTATAATACCAATCTATGTTTCATAAAAACTTAATTCAAAATATTTTTACTATTCCTCAATAATTGTTTAAATTCATTTTTACCCATTTATGATTTTTTTATAAAATGTTTGAAAGGAATCTTTATGTCATTTCGAAAATTAGGTACCTAATGATATTTTCGACAAGATTAAGGAAATAATGTTTATTTTTTCTTATACAGTGCAAGAAGCTATTTACATCGTCATGATGTAGTAACATTTTGAATATTACCATATAATATTGAAATTTTATTTTTAAAATAAATGTTTTCTTTTATATTTTCAGTGTTTTTAAAATATTTCAAATTAAAAATGGATATTTTTTTAAAATAGACTTAATGAATTTATTAGATTATTTTCACCTTTTTCAATATCTTTTGTTGGATTTTATTATTATTTGAGGTTTATTTGTTATCATATAATAATTCATATTGTATCGAAGGGTTTATGATATATTCGACAGTGGATGTTCTCTGTTTATACCATTCAAGTTTGATATTTAAAGTATTAACATTTTGTATGCTAGTCTTAATACAAATGTTTATATTATGTTTCACCCATTTCATAAGAGGAATGCATTAGACTTAGTAAGTGACTGGTGGGGATTACTATATCTCATATATGCATCATTAGGTCAAATGATACAAACTAGTGTCTATGAAAAAGGCCTTGATGGTATGATTATTTATGTTCTCAAAATGAGTTCTTGACGGTATGGTTAGGATGTCTAGAATTATGCATTTCCATATTATGAGATTAGTTTTTGATATTACATGTGATTATTCAACTAGTTTAATATCCATATGAATATTTAAATGAATATATTTAATTTATTTATTACCATATTATACTGAAGATTATGTTTAAAAGTATTTTTTTCAGTTTTATACCTTGTCTTAATAGTTTATGCAAATTAATGATAGCTTATACTATATTGTTTATCCTTACCGTGCTTCTGAGATCACCCCTTTATTATGTTTCATTTTCCACTAATATTAGAATAAGTATATTATGATTAACCTATAGGGATATTATAATGGATATGTGTGTTTTCAAAGGTGATAATATGTTGTTTTTCATTTCATGATGTAATGTAAAACTTATGTTTGTATATAGTATTTCCAATTCTAGTAAACCGATTGGTCCATTAGGATTTGATCTTCTTGTTATCATGCTAATTTAATAAAATAATTCACCAACTCTGGGAAACTGGGGTTAGGGCGTTATAGTTGGTATCAGTGGTAGTTTAGTACAAACCTTGGAAAGTAGATTTATAAAAAACATGATTAGGTAAAATGACCCTAATATAGACTTTGAGGATAAGTATATTAGAACATCCAAGAATTTGGGTAATGTAGATATTATGGGGGTATTCCTAGAAAATACATCACTTTATTGATAATATAAGTTTACATGGCTCTAGAATAGATGTACCTAGGAGTAATAACTCTGATAATGTGTTTTAGGCTGGACTCTGCGTAACCTGGTACCTGACAATATACCTTACTACACAGCTGGTCTGACACACCCAAGGAATATTCTTAGGATAATTACATTTTATTTACAAACCATTATGATGTATTTATGAGTAAATATGTCCCCAAATATTTTTTTTATGATTATGGATTAGATATGAAATTTTGTTTATTTATGTTTACTATTTTAGTTGTTTGGAATTATGCATTATGGTTCATAACATAATCTAGTGTATTCCATTGTTTAGAAATGGTTTATAGTGGAAGTAATGAAAACCGTATCAACACACATAATACATGTTGGTATTTTCCTCTTATATAGGATAATGATAGTAGAGATGGTGATACAACTAGAACTGATCGAATTATAACCATACTAGGACAAGTAACTCAGTTTTTGAATAATAAACTTACCCATATGAAGCATCCTGATCCACAACACGGAGGATCAATGTTAGAATGCTTCATGAGGAAACAACCCACACAGAGGATCAATGTTAGATCACTTCATGAGAAAAAACCCCAAAATTAAATGGGAATACAAATCCTTTTGTAGGTGAGCAATGAATAAATTCCTTAGAGAAAATATTTCTTACTTTGGGGAGTAATAAAAGTGAAAATGTTGTTATGTCAGTATATCATCTATTAGGAGATGAAAATAATTGGTGGTCATTAATTCAAATCATAAAAGAGGATTAAAAGGTCACAAATATGTAATGGAGGGAATTTAAATAACTCTTATATGAAAAATACATTCCTTATGATCTATGATTGGATATGGAGAGAGAATTTCTGAGTTTGAGGTAGAAGGAGGATGAGAATGTTGCAAAGCATGAATCTAACTCCATAAGGTTAGAAAGGAATGATACAAACTACATATGTAACAAAATAAGAAATATTTATCTATTCTTTGATGGGTTAAAACCATTCCTATAATGGGAATTGGTCTCACAATATTTCTCATCGTATGAAGATATAGTCCCATGTGCTATCAAGATAGAATATGAATTCTCGAAGTCTTATTCCATTAAAGGAAAGTATGAGAATAAGAGAGCTACTAAATACTATAGATGAGAAAATATTGGTACTAAGGGAAAAGATGATATTCCACCCTGTAGTAATTGTGGGAAGAAACATTTGAGTACTTGATTAAATGGGATGAGAGTTTCTTATAAGTGTGAAGAAAATTCCACCATGCTCCTGGTTTAAAGGGTAATAAAGAATCTATCAATGTTTAGTGAGAAAATTATAAATATATGGTATATTATGTAAATTATTGTCTTATGAATCAAGGAATATTTCCCTAGAATAGTCCAAGGGAGAAAGGCCAAGATTTTGTTGATCAGAAGTACTAAGGTTGATGTTCCTAATGTTGTGGTGGAAAGTACTTTAATTGTTTCCTCAAATTTAGACAAATATTTATTTTATTTTGGATCCTATAATACCTTAATATCTTCCTAGTTTTCTTTAATAAGTAGACATTTCCAAATCACATTATAAATGGATATGTTAGTCAAAACCCCTCAGGGGAGTCTCATTGAAACAATGATATTTTAGGCAGTTCCCACGATGGAATATAAATGATCTTTATATGTTGACTTTATCTTCATACCTATGGTTTACTTTGATATAATTCTTTCTATGGATTGGATATCAAAATATAATGTGAAAATTTATTTCAAGAAGAAGAAATTTGCAATTAGTGAGGAAGATGTAGAATCCATTATCTTTAGAGCAGAATCTTCATCACTTGATTTCTATCAAAATCCACCCCCAATGGCTTTACTAAATGAGATTCTTGGGGAGGAAGAGGAAATACCATCTATGGATGAAGAATGAAATATTAAAATTGAATATATACCTATTTTGTGAGAATATATTATTTTATTTCCAGAGGATTTACCTAAACATGCTTTAGAGAGGGAAGTTGAGTTTACTGTTGATTTAATATTCGATGTAAGGACAATATCAAAAATACCTTTAGAATATCCACTATATAATTATTTGAGTTTAAAAAACAACTATTGGAGTTGTGAAATAAGGGATTTATTCACCCTAGTGTTTCTCCATGGGTATCCCTAGTTCTTTTTGTTAAGAACAAATATGGATCAATGAGACTGTGAATTGAATATATAAAAATCATTGTTATTATAATAAATAATTGAGGTTTCCTATCTCACACTTATGATTTATTTGATAAAATTTATAGAGCTCAATATTTTTCAAATATTGACCTTTATTTTGGATATCATTAGTTGTGTGTAAAAAGGATGATATTTTAAAGATAGCATTCTGATCTAGGTATGAACATTATAAGTTTATAGTAATGCAGTTCGGATGGGCTAATACACCCTATGTTTTCATGGATCTAATGAACAGAGTGTTAAAAGAGTATAATATTAATTTTTTTTGTATTATTTATTAATGATATCTTGATATACTCCAAAATATATTAAGACCATGAAAACAACTTGCATATTGTTCTAAAAACATTCGAAGAAATGAACTATATGGGATGCTTAGCAAGTGTGAATTTTGGATTTAGGAAATTTCTTTTATTGGCCATGTTTTCTCCAAGGATGGAATCTATATTGATCCAGAAAAGATAAAGGAAATCCATGAATGACCAACACCAATGATTATAATTTAGGTACATTATTTTTTTGGTTTAGTAGGTTACTATCGTCGTTTCGTCCAAAATTTTTCACAAGGAAAACCCATTAACCAAGATCACACATAAAGAAGTTGAATTCATTTAGAAAAAATATTGTGAAGAATGTTTTAAAGAATTGAAGAGAAGATTAGTCAATGCTCTTATATTTAATTTACCATATGTGATGGGTTTTTTATTTACTACGACGCATCAAGGAAATGAATCACTTGTGTCTTTATACCGAATGATATGGTTATTGATTATGCATTAACGAAATTAAAAATTCATGAAAAAAACTACCCAAATCATGATCTAGAGTTAGAAGAAGTAATATTTTCTCTAGAGATATAAATACACTATCTCTACGTTCAAAATGTTAGATATACACTAATCATACGATTTTGAAATATATTTTCTCACAAAAATAACTCATTATGAGATGAAGGAGATAACTTGAGCTACTCAAGGATTATGATTGCAAAATACACTACCATCCAGGGAAGGTAAATAATGTGTTAGATACTTTGAGTAGATAAGACCATGGAGTTATGACAAAAATTAGAGTTGATAAAGATCCTATGTTCATGGATCTAGTAACGATAGATATTGGAATTATACTGGAAGCTAAATCATTACTATGTTTTCAAATTATTCCCAAACATTATTTACTAGAAATAATAAAAACTTATCAGTCTAATGATTAGGAGTTTCAAAAGAAAATTAAAGATGTGCATGATGGGAGATAGATTGACTTCGTATTTGAAGATGGTATTTTAAAATTTGGGAAAAGGATTTGTGTTCTTGATATACCTGATCTAAAAAGGGAACCATTGGATGATGATCATAGCTCCAATTTCTTCATAAACTCTAGCGGCGCTAATATGTACGGACATATAAAAGAACATTTTTGATGGGACAATATGAAGGGAGAGATTGCTGATTATGTGTCAAGATGTTTGGTTTGTCAATAGGTGAAGTCTAGAAGACAACATCCTAGAGGAGTCATGAATTATTTTCCTATACCTGTGTGAAAATGGGGTGATATTATGATGGGATTTGTCATGGGGCTATGAAAGACTCCCAAAAGAAATAATATGACATGGGTTATTGTTGGTCGTCTTACCAGGAACATTTTCTTGCTGTAAGAGAATATTTACCACTATAATGTTTAGCAAGAATATATATTAATGAAGTTGTAAGACTTCATGGTGTTCCTCTATTGATTGTTTCTGACCATGATCCCTTTCTTACATCATAATTAAGAAAAGTCTTCATAAATCTCTAGATATTGAGCTTCGTTTGAGTAATTTATACCACCCTCAAAATGTTGGACAATCAGAAAGGACTATTCAAAACTTAGAAGACATGTTGAGATCTTTCTCAAATGCATTTCACGGTATGTTAGATTAGTATTTACCTATGGTAGAATATTCTAATAACTATAGCTTATATTCAAGTATTCAGATGGAACCATATGAAGAATTATATGGAAAGAGATGTCATACACTGAATTGCTGGGATGATGTTGGTGAAAGAGAACTTTTAGGTCAGAAATTGTTGAGGGAATGATAGAAAAGGTAAAGACTATTCAGACCCAATATCAAAACATCTCAATGTAGGAAAAAAAATATACTAATAACCAAAGGAAAGATTTGGTATTTCAATTGGGTGGTCATGTTTTATTGAAGGTATCTATATAGAAGGGTGTTATAGGATTTAGGATGAAGGGTAGATTATGTCCTAGGTACATTAGTCCTTTTGAGATTCTGGAATGAATTGGCGTTGTAACTTACTGTTTGGCAATGATGCCATGTCTCTCCGAAGTTCAAGATGTGTTCCATGTATCAATGTTAAGGAAATACATGCCATACCCAATGCATATACTCTACTATGAAGAAATAGAGTTGGAACTCGATTTGTATTATTGCAAAGAGCCTATCAATATTCTTGATACCAGAGAACATATGTCGATAAAATAGATGGTTCCTTTGGGAATGGTTATTTAGAGAAACCATAAAATAGAATATCCAACTTGGAAACCTAAAGAAAATATGATGAAGAACCACCCAAATCTTTTTATGTATTGATATTATAGAAAATTTGAGGATGAAATTATTTTAAGGGGGAATAATGTAACACTCCAAGATTCCACTGTACGCTTCCTTTCAAATAATTAAATCGCTTGTGCTGCACAGAACATCGAGTTCGAGCACACGTTGACCTATCAAACTAGCCGTTTAAAAAGTGGATATGAATAATATTGATCAAATTATGAAATTTATTGATTTGTTTTTAAAAATAGAATTCATTTTTGAATTTGGAACATCAAAATTATATTAGGGTACTTTTTTTTCCAAAAAGTTTCAATTATTGATGAATAGTGAAAAATACAGCATTGTTGTTAAAAAATGACTTTTTCGTTTAAATAATTATTTTACTATGATTATTTGTAAAATAAAAATTGAAAAATAATATATATATTAATCCAATATAATTAATTATAATAATTTAATAATAGAATTATATATAAGAATTTTATTAAACTTTTGAACGTCTCTTTTACCCATCTTCTAACCACATTTGTGGATTAGTATTAAAAATAATTTTACCTCTTATGTGAATTTTATTTTAAAAAATGTAAATAAATGATTGTATTAAGTATGAAAAATTGTTCTAATAAGATCAAAATAATTTTTTGTGAATAGTTACTTATGGATTTTATTTACCATGGTTAAAGGTAAATAGGATAATTAAAGGTAAAATTAATATTATAATAATGTAATATTACCCTAAAACTTTTCCTAATTTAATTTGATAAGTTTGTTTAAACCAAAATAATCCTTAGGTTAAAAATATGACCCCTTTTAAGCCACTTATTTTTTATTAATACCCTTACTATAATTTTTTAAAAAAGAGTTAAAAATGTCATATTCAAATTTTAATAACTATATAATTTTTAATATGGGTATATATAAGGGATATGGTCGAATATAAATAGTATTTTGAAATAAAAAATTATTATCTACATAATTTTAATTTATTTATAATTTTAGAAAATAAATAATTAAAGTAAATGGAGACACAATAATGATTCAATAATTGAATTATTAAATGAAGAATAAACTAAATGTTACTAAAAATATTAAAATAAATATAATTTGACTTAATTAATAAAATAAGAGAATTCTATAGTCAAAATATACATGATAGATACATATTAATATTTTAATTTTATGTTATAATATTGGTTTGATGTTTTAAAAAATGGAAATCTTGAATAGTATCAATGTTAACATAAATGAAACTTTAAAATAAATAATATTAAATTAAATTATATAAAATTCATTAAATTATAAGGTTCTGAAAAATAACAAGTATAATGTTAAAAATGACATAAATGATTCAATTCGGGTTGGTTTGACATTTTATAGTAACAATGTTAACCCTATAGTGTAAAAATATAAGAAGACACAATAGGAGTTAAATGATTTAACTAAGCATTAAATCCAAAGGATAAGGTTAATTTAATGACATAATCATTCCTAAAATTAATTTTTTGAGGTGATTTAGACCCATACTCATCTTATCCTTGAAATAACTCACTTTGGATCTATTTGAAATCGAAAATCAATTGATAATAAATTAATAGTTTTGGAGTTTCCAAAAGTGCCCCTCCCCTCTTTTATAAAATGGCGTCTCTACTTATCCTTTATTCACACCACCATAGCCTTTTTTCTCAGCCCAAACCTTCCCTAACTTCATTATAGAGGCCATAATTGGGGAATAAATCCATTATATGGTGTCATTTTGTGAAGAACAAAAAGAGATACATTAAAAAGAGGTAAGTATTTTATCGCCTCTATCAAAGTTCATTTCTTCTCTTACTTCCTGTTTCTCTATTGTATTCATATCAAAGTAATATATCCAGTATCATACATATACTGAAACTATATTATGATCATGGTATAACCATATTAATCATTTTATCCATCATATTAATAATAATATCAAAATGCATGTGTATGCATGACTTACCATCTCTACACTGTTATGTAAGTTGTTATTCAACACTACTTTATTAGGATGGGTATAATGATGGGTATAATGGATATAAGTAATGAATATAAAATGATCATTATTTCTTAAAATTAACGTAACATCCAATTTCATAACATTTAACCATCAAGGGAATGATACCGCCGCTCGTGCGTACATACGACCTACCGTCTCCACAAAGTGATGAGATTCATTCTCCACGTTAACTATTCAAGAATGATTATAAAATTTATATGATGAGTAAAAATAATAACCATGAACGTAATTACCTTATGGATGTGAATAAAATACATAATATTCATAATAAATATGACTTACATGATAATACAGGAATGGGAAAATGAAGCAGTTAACACCTGAAACAACGGTAATACTGAAATATTATTACCAAATAGAGATAAGGGGATCATATATGATATCATAAATATGGATATCATCCTAGTATAATTTAATAACATTATTTATCCATTATAAAAGTGGTAAACTCAAGCTATACTAAAGGAAATTACAAGGTAAGGGTTAATTTTGTAATCTCATTCTTTTCCAAGACTGTTTATACATTAGTATCTATTGGGACATCTTTATCATCCATGTCCATATTTATTGAAAATGTAATTCAAAATATTATTTATATTCCACAAAAATTGTTTAAAGTAATTTTTATCCATTTTTTACTTATTATAAAATGTTTTAAATGAATATTGAAGTCATTTTATAAATGAGTTACTTTATGACATTTTCGACAAAATTAAGGAAATAATGTTTCTTTTAACGAATACAATGAAAGGGGTTATTTCCCCGTCATGATGCCTTAACATGTTGAAGCTTCCATTACATTTTTACATGATTATTTTTAAAATAAATGTTTTCTTTTATAATTTCATGTCTTTCAAAAGATTTTGAAGTAAAAAATGAATATTTTCTCAAATAATTTTAATGGATTTAGTAGATTATTTTCATCTAGGTCAACATCCTTTCTCATATTTTTTTCTTATTTGAGGATTATTAATTATGATACAATATTCCATATTGTATTGATGTGTTTATGATATATTTTATTGTTGATGTTCTATGTTTATACCATTCATGGTTTATGGATAAATTATTAACATTTCATATGCTAGTTCTAATATAAATGTTTATGTTATGTTTCACCCCTTTCATAAGAGGAATGCATTGGACTTAGTACATGATGGGTGAGGCCTGCTATATCCAATCGATGCATTGGTAGGTCTAATGAGAGAAAATGGTGTCCTAGTACAATGCATTTATGGTATGATTATTTATAGTATATTCATGAGGCCTTGATGGCATGGTTATGATGTCTGACATTATGCATTCCCTCAATATGAGATTAATTATTAATATTACTTGTTATTATTCAACAAGTAGAATATACATGTGAATATTTAAATGGAAATATTTTATTTATTTCTTACCAAATTATGTTGAATATTATTTTTAGGCTTGTTTTTTAGTTTTATGCCATGACTTAAAAGTTAACGCTTATTTATGATAACTTCCACTATATTGTTTTTCCTTACTAAGCATCTGAGCTCACCCCTTTCTTATGTATTATGTTTCCACAGAATGTAATGAATTATATTATGATTGAAATGAAGGGATAATATATTGTATATGAGAGGTTTCAAAGGGGATAATATATTGTTTTTTCATTTCAATATATAGTGTAAAACTTATATTTGTATCTAGTATTTTAAATGTTACTAATCAGATCGGTCCATTGGGATTTGATTTTCTTATGATCATTCCAAATTAATTAAAATAATGCATTAACTATAGGAAAATGGGGTTAGGGAGTTATAGAGAGTATTACTGGTGGTATGGAATGAAAATTAATATTGATGAATTTATAATGAAATGTTTCACTTGTAAATAGGTTAAAGAAAAATGGAAATTTCCAAAGGGAATTCTTCAACCTTTACAAGTACCGTAATTTAAGTGGAAAAATGTCCATGGATTTAATTGTGGGATCACCATAGAATTCTCAAGGTAATAATGAAATTTTGGTTATTGTTCATTTATGGACTATTTCTACACATTTCCATACCATTCAAGGAACCATGTCCTTAGATGAAAGTTCTTGGATGTACCTCAAAAAGACAGTCAGGTTACACAGAGTTCCTCTATCCATTGTTTCTGATCATCATCCCAAATTCAAATATAATTTTTGTAAATTCCTTCTGAAGTAGTTAGGTATAAAATCAAATTTTAATACAAATTATCATCCTCAATCTGATAAACATTTTGATTTAAATATTTAAAATTTGGAAGATTTTCATTAAGATTGTTCAAAGAATTATCTGGGAGGATGAGATCAATATATTTTTTGGGTTTTTTTATAATAACCATTTTCAATATATTATATAGATGGGACCTTTTAATGAATTATATGGAAATTAGTTTCAAACTCCAACTTTTTAGGTTGAAGTTGGTGAAAGAAATTCGATGAGACTAGATTTGGTAGAAGAAATGATTGAGAAGGTGAATATTATTTATCAATATATGAAGACAACACAAGAAATGCTGAAATATTATGTGGATAACCTAAGGAAAGATCTTTTTTCAAGGTAGGTGATCATGTTTTTCTTAAAGTATCACCAAGGAAAAGTGTTATTCATTTTTTTAAAAAGGAAAATTTAAGTCCATGGTTCATAAGACCTTAAGAAATATTAGAGAACATTGGATAATTTTCTTACTGAGTTTCCATACCCCTCGAGTTTATCCCGGGTTCATAATTATTTTTTATATTTAGATTTCAAGAATGTATGTTCCAAATTCTTATCATGTTTTGAGGCTTGAGGTAGTTTATCTAAAAGATAAATTTTATTATGTGGTAAAACTTGTTCAGATTAATAACTGTATAGATCAAGTATTATAGAACTAGGTAATTCACTAATTTAAGGTTTTGTGGACAATACATATGGTTGAAGAAGAAACTTGGGAATCTGAAAATGCTATGAGGAAAAATTATCTTAACTTTTTTAATAAGTGAATAAAAATTTCGAGGACCCAATTTCCAAGGGGTTATAATTTAACAACCTAGGTCATTATAGAATAAATCATTTTCATTTTTACTACTATTACTTAATGTGATACTTATATTCATTATAATCATTTTAAATAAATTTTAAAATAAAAAAGGTAAATATTTTTTTATTAAACTCATATTTTCTGGTTTTAATTAAAATATGAATTTCTAAATTAAAAAATTTTAATTTGAAAAAATGGATTTCATTTTTGAATTTAGTGTGTCATAATTGTCTTCAGATGATTTTTTTATAATTTTAAGTATTTTTTTTCAATAAATATTTAAAAATATTGATTTTATTAGAAACTATATTTTCATTTTAAAGTATTTCTAATTTAAAATTCTATTTTGGATTATTTTTAATATTTTAATTTTAATTAAAATAAATCAAATATCCATTTTGAAATAAATTTTATTCTTGAATTTAGTGTAATAATATTTTATATTTTAAAAAGGGAATTTTCTAATAGACCATTTTTCATTTTTAAATAGGACCCTTTTATTTTTTTTTCAATATGAATAGTAACCTTAGAAATTATTGTTACCATGATAAAGGGTCAATTTGGTGATTAAAGTTACAAATAAAATGATAAATACAATAAAGTGACCATAACACTTGGATGGATTCTATTTTATGTGTATAAATAGTCCATAATAATATAATGTTTGAATATATGACCTTGTTTTTCCATTTTAATTTGGTTATGAACTTTATAATATTTTATTTATTAAAAAGTAAAAAATATCACACTTTTTTTAATATCCACAATTTTTTTTAACATGGGGTTAAAAAGATAATATTTTATATTTTAAATAGTATTATTAAATTGAAAATATTTATCTTTATGAGGGTAATTTATTTTCAATTTTTATTGAGTAAATAATTTTCTTAAATTATTACACAACACTGACATAATTGTTATTCAACTAATGGCACAATCAAATAAATTATAAAAAAATATTAAAAGTGTTATAATTTGAAATAATTAACATGATAAATGAATTTTATATATTAAAATGATATGTTTGGAAGGTATGTTTCTAAAATGTACTTTTTTTATGATTTTATTAAAATCAAAGTAATTAATAGTTATAAAAATTGATATTAATGAAATATTATATTAAATAATAATGTATTAAATGCTATAAAATTAGTAAAATACATAGATTCAGCTAGTTAATTAGGATATAGTTTTTAATATCAGTCATGGTCTATTTATGAGTTTTATTACCTTTATAATAATTATATTTTCCCTCAAAGAATAGTATTCATTGTAGTAATGGTAAGTGTGAAAGGGATAGTGAGTGGTGAAAAAATTATAAGGGTAAAAACATAGTTATATTTCTTCATATTTTTATTTTATGAGATTATTTTGCCCATAATAATCTTATATTTCAAATAAATTAATTTTTATCCATTTTGGAAATAAAAATTAATTTATATTAATGTAATATTTTGTGAAATTCCAAGACTACCCCTCCCCTCTCTTATAAAAGGGAACCTATTTTTATCATTTATTCCCAATAAGAAACTAATTTGGTTTATCCAATAACTTGAAAAATACATTCCAAGAACCCTCGACCTCATTCTATATGCATTTTTGTTATTCGGAACACCACTCTCTGAGGACTTTATATGTTAAGAAAAATAAGTTTTCCAAAAAAGATGTAAAGTTTTTATCAGCATGTTTTAGTTTTGTTTCTTATTCCAACTACTTATAATACTCTTCAATAATTAAAAAATAATTTCAAAATTATCCTTTATATACTATGATTTTTTTATGTTAATGGAATAACCTATATTAATCACTGACATCCATCAAATGGGAGAGGAATTCATCATTGTTGTGTGCAGCGGACTACCGCCTCACGTACCAATGTAATTATTTTTCCATCAATATCTCACAAGACCTATTATAATGAAGTAATTAATGTTTTTATATTATATTTTTTTTAAACTTTTTCATTCTAAAATTTTAATATATCATTTCCCTTCTTACCCACCCTATTAATAGAAAATGATAACATCATTCGTGCGTATGTGTGGAATACCACATCCATGAAACAATGTGATTCATTTTTCATCACCACATAACATGTTTGATATATACTAGTATATTTAAATAATTCATTTTGTATTTATTATATTGTGATCATTATTTAAAGATAAAATAATAATTAAATTCTTTACTTGACGATAGTTGAAAAAATGGAAACATTAGCCATGTGTATATACAACCTACCATCCCTATGATCACAATATAGTTCATTTATAAAAACTATATTTAATAAATTTAAAATTAAAATTTATGTATAAAAGTGATAATTATGTCATTATTATTATTCTGTATATGGTGGAGTAATGACGACTTTAATTATTTTCAATATACCCAAGGCACAATGGACTTATAAACCGAATATCATCAAAATATCTGGAAAGAATTCAATTAATTATATAAATAAATATAGAGAGGTAAGAGATAAAATATAAGTTATAATAAACATAAAAAACATTCTTATTAATGTACGAAATTTTTCTATTTTTATTATTCAGGATGATAAAAAACGTATGTGACGAGTCAAACTCAAGGTAAGGGACTTTATTTTAAATATATTATTTAAAGTTTATCTTAAAACTATATATTTATTTCATATCTATATGTTTTCATTATAAATATTATTTAAATAATATTTTTAATATTATTATATGATTTTTAATGTAATTTTTACCCATGTTTAAATTTAAAAAAATGGATTGAAAGAAATATTTTTTTCATTTTCCAAACTAGGTAATTTGTTACTTTTCTGAAAAAAATATGGATGGAATTTTTTTAACAAACAAAACATGAAAGCATTCTCTTGAAATAATGATTAGTTTTTTCAATGAATATTTCATTACATGTTTCCTTGGTTTTTTCAAATAAAATTGTTTCATTAATAAGTGCACAATTTTTTAATTTCAAGAAGTGATTTTAAAATATAATGGTTATTTAATTCATAAAATGTTTTTATGATGTAATATTTTATGTGTTATATTATGGTACATGGGGATTATTTATGATGATGAGTGGTTCTATTATAAACCAAATATTGGTGGGTCTATGGTATCCCTCCACTTCATTGGGTATGGTTATGTTGGAAGTACACCATGATGGTTATTCCAAGTGTAACTGTGATGGTTACTCCAAGTATAATCCTGAGGGTTATTTCAAGTATAACTATGAGGGTTATTTGATGTGTAACCATGAGTCTGACTCTATTTGTTTCCATGATGGATAATTTCTGTTTAAATATGATAATAAAATGATTTCCCAAGTTAACTACATAATTTATCCAATATTTCTATGTGTTTTTTATGAAAATATTATGATTTTAAAGGTAAAGTAATGCGTATGATACTTTATATGGTTAAAATTTATAAATTGGGGAAAACATATTATGAGTATTTAATTATTTCATAGAAACCTTTATGAATTTTATTTTTCCTTTAATATTTATTGTGAAATGTTTGACGAACAACTTTGGTGTAACATCCCCAACTCAGAAGCAACTAAACCGGTACCCCTGTTTGGGTCGTTACATGACCTCAGGTGTGCTTCTCCGTATTCCAGAGGCTACTGACTAGTAGAAAAGGTCTAACATAACATGTGGGGAGACTATAACCTCTTTATCAGAGTAATCTACAAAAGATAATAATGATAAATAGAGGAAAAAATAAACAATACACCATAAGCATGAATTACTAACTATTTCCCAAAACTGTGTACAACCAAAAACTTAAAAAATTAATATCCCATTTCAAGCCTTACAATGTCAAGAGATAGAAAACCCAAAATAATAATAAATAGGTGATTCCCCAAAATAGTTCCAAACTCCAGTTCTGGATCAATATCCAAGCACATCAAAATCCCAACTCTACTCTCTAGCATAGGGACCATTCCCTTGTCTTGAATTATAACCATGAAATTTTCTCAGGTACCTAATGACGACTAGAGTAGGGTGTGATTAAAAATCTGTAGGCCACCACTAATATTATCTACAATATATCTAGTCTAAATAGTCTGTGCATGCAATTACTAAATAAATGAGAAAGTATACAAAAGACAACTCGAGTGCAATTAATTATCAATATTCACTTTAACCATTTTAAATTACTTAATCGATTTTTATAACTTTTTCTATGGATTAGGAATTAATAACTTTTATAGAATGAACTAATCCAGTCAATTTTTATGAATAAGGGAGTAAGTCAAATTCCCTATATCACTAGGGTTAAATATTTGATGAACAAAAACAATACACTTACCTTGGACCATCAGTCCAAGTAATAACCATAAATTCATCACACTTAACTTAGAGCCGCACTCTAGGTAATTATCCAATGAATTCATTAGGTTCATAGAGTATGAGTCTGAAAACCTGACCCATGCATTTTAGTGGAGGTGTTTAGAGCCTTATTCCAACTTGAACTATGGGAGTAGAGAATCAATAATTACCCACAACTACCAAGCCATGTGAACAAGATTAAATTAACCATTAATCATATTCACTATATGAAAAATCTTATTTCGAAATTTCACATGAAATTATAAAATCACTTCTTAATCAACACAAAAAAATTATCTTCATCTCATAACTCATTAACATATTCCTATTTTATCCCATAATATATTTTTCATAATAAATTTAATTCATTTAACACATTCAAAATATTCAAAACAATCCCTTATACCATTACCCATAACTATACACAAACACTATTAGTGTTTCTCTCAATTTAAACTACTATTTCAACCCCTATATCGTGAGCTCTATTTTATCATAAAAATTTCATGTTCAACATCACAAGTTTCCATGTTTGGGAGGATAACACACCTTATGGGTGGATCTAATATTGAAACTATCGACCTCAATTCATCCTAAGGGCATCACGAGGGGTTAAATTAAAAATTTAGCTAACCATTCTACCAAATCCCATCAATGTAATAAAAATAACAACAAAAGGGAACCAAATTAACAACCACACATGGGAAAATAAACTTCGATACCATGGGATATAATTAGTAAACCACTTAACTCAAATATGTTGATGACTACTTTCTTAAACATGGACTTAGATTCATATTCAAGCAACCTTTGAATATTCAGCCAAAGATCTACTAGAAAAATTGGGTTCTAGTATTTTAGAAGAAGAATAATGAAACCATAAATCCCAATCTAGAAAAGATTAGCAATAGGAGTGTTATACATACCTAGAGCATCGATCTTCAACCAAATTCACTAAAAAAGGACTAGAAATGATGGAGATTGACCATTGAGAAGATTTTAGAGTTTATGTTTATCACTTGTGCAAGGGGAAGAAGAAATGAGGATAAAATCGTGCCAAAAAAATAAAATCCAAAGGTGGAAAAATAATAAATTTTCACTTTTTAATGGGGCATACTATTTGCACGCACATTTTTACAATACATGCATAAATCGTGTACCCGCATATATATAAGAAGAGAGAATTCATAAAGTAACCTAGGAAGACCAAATAATTTGAAAAACCATGAACCAATCATGTAGAATTCCCCTGTCAAAGACCGAATGGTTTGGATTTACCCACTTACATAGTTTACTTAATCATGCACCCTCTTCCCTGGCTATTATAGATTGGGAACATAGTTTCTCTATACCATGTTCCAATCATGAAACATTCACCATATGGTCATTTTCTATTTCTATCACAACCTGAACCCCTGGATCACCCTTGGGACTCCTCAGACATCCGATAAACATATCATTAATCAAATTATGATATTTAAACAAAAACATAAATAGGAATATACCTCTATGAATTCTGGGATCATACAATCACCCCACCTTATAATGGATAATCCTCAATTCGAACTTCCAAATATCACTGAGCTTCTATGTAAAGAGATTCGGCCACCGGGCTAACATATCTCACCCCTTCTCCCACGTTTCTTCTTGACCATTTCCATACTACCATAAAAACTGAACTCAGTTCTCACAATGTTCCATTTCCGTACATCCATATAGTCATTCCCCCACAAGGATTTCTCACTATGGTCCACAATCAGAACTAGATTCTCCTAAAATTATAAATAATCATAAAGGTCAATATCCTCAACATAACTCATGTGATATGTGTTAGGGTGATACTGAAAGTGTTTTGACACCTGAAAAAAAATCATGCATACCATTTACTATTTTGGAAGAGACAATCAGTATGCTACTAGTCTAATATTCTCCACAATATAAAATGGAACCACGTTCTAGGGAACCAACTTACCATTCTTATGAATCTAACGATGACCTAGCCTTGGAAACACCCAAAGAAACACATGATCACCCACCAAAAACTCAATAGGTTGATGAAACTGATCAGTATATGACTTATTCTTTCTATGATCCATATCCATCTACTTCAAGATTTACTAAACCCAAAAAGAAGTATTATACATGAGACTTGAACCCAGAATCTATGAATCCCCTACCTCCATCCAAAATAATTAAGACCGAAACAACCTCTTGTAGAGCACATCATATAGTACCATTTGAATAGTCTCTTAGTAACTGTTGTTGTAGGGAACTCAATAATTACAAAGAGTTTCTCCCACGATCCACCAAAGTTTAGGATACAAGATTTTAATATGTACTCTAGTACCTGAATAATATGCTCTAAGTATCCATCCCTCTCCAGGTGGAAGTCTATACTCAAAAACACCAAGGTACCAAGTACCTTATGTTACCCATGATAGAATCATAAAGTAAGACATTGATTATGATATGAAACTATAGTTCTTGGAACCTAATGAAAGCATACTATCTCCTGAACATACAACTCACCTAGCTAATCAATGGTGAATTTCTCACAAATTGGAAAGAAATGATCCACCTTAGTCAAATGATCTACAACCGCCCAGATCACATCATTCTTTTGTGGTTTCCTCAAAAGACCCACAATAAAATTCATTATCACATCATCCCACTTCCATTTAAGAATGGGAAAATACTATTGAAAACCACCCAGCTACTAATGACCAGCCTTAACATGCTTACTGGTAAGGCATCATTCCAGGAATCCTGTGACCTCTTTCTTCATCCCTAGACACCAATACTATCTACAAAGTTCGGGACACATTTTAGTCAAACCATGATGCACAACCCACTTTGGGGAATTAAACACACGCATAAACTCTTTTTGCATACAATTGGGCATAAAAACCCAATCAAAAACATAAACTATCAAATCATCACCCATGGTCTAACTGGAAGGTGTCACCCCACCTTCAATACTTTCCCTCAAAGACAAGAACTCCATATCTCCATATTTCCTCTCCTTTATCTAGTTTAGACGTAAGGAATCAACTTCAAAGGATATAAGAGTCATCTACCCCTACCCATCCTGCACCTCTAGGTGCATCTATTCAAACAACACCATTATCCACCACTCCTAACTGGATTCCTAAACCACTTGGGCTTGAGTTTTCAAGATTAATGCATTTGCCACACTATTCCCATTTTCTAGAATATACGCTAGTTAAAAACCAAAGGACTGCATATATTCATGTCATCTTCACTACTTATTATCCCAATCATGCTTAGAGAAGATATACATAAGTATTTTATGATTAGTATACATACTGAACCATTCTCCCAGCAAGTAATGCCTCCAACACTTTAAGGAATAAACCACCATGACCAATTCAAGATCATGTGTATGGTAATTCTGTTCATGGGGCCTCAAATTCCATAAACCATAAGAAACAATATGATACTTTTTAATCAGAACATCCCCAATACCAACATCAGATGAATCACAAAACAAGGTGTACTATATACCTGAATCAGGTAGAATCAAAACTAGTGTAGTAGTCATCCACTTTTTCAATTCCTAGAAGTCATTCTTGTATACCTTAGTCAACTCAAAATTGATTCCATTTTTATTAATCCTGAGATAGGTTCAGTGAAACATGAGAAGTATTTGATGAACCTTTAGTAATATCTAGATAAACCTATAAAAATTCAGATATCAGAGGATTTATTGGGCGGCTCCGAAAATACAATAGCTTAAAATTTCTCTTCGTCTACTAACAATCCTTTTTAAGAGATAATAATTCCTAAGAAATGAACCTCGTTAGTCCAGAAATAGAATTTTGATAGCTTGAGGTGTAGCCTATGCTCTCTTATTGTACTCAAGATTATGAAAAGAAGTTTGGAATAATCATCATGAGTCTTTGAGTACACCAAGATGTCATAAAAAAATATAACTACAAACTGATCCATGTAAAGTTGAATGATTCGGTTTATTTGGGCCATAGACTCTACATGCACATTGTTCAACCTGAATGGAATCATGGAAAACTCATACAACACTTACCTACTTCTAAAGTCACCATGAAGTATATCAGAAGGTCTCAACCTTAGATGATGAAAAACTTATCTTAGATCAATCTTGGATAACATTGAAACACCTCTCAACTAGTCAAAAATATCACCAATTCGAGGAAGAGGGTACCTGTTCTAATCCATCATCTGATTAAGGTTCTTATTATATAATCATAACTGCAATGACCTATTATAATTCCTGGAAAACAACTTTTTAGATCCCCACAATGACATACATGGAAGAATAAACCCCTTAATCTCTATCTCCTCCAACTGAGTTTTAAATTACTAGAGTTATTTCAGTTCCATTCTATGGTTCTTCTCCCGGTAGATAATCTATTGTGAACTCAACATCTCTATAAGGAGAAAGCCTCGAGAAGTCCTTAGAAAAAACATCTTGCTACCAGTCCACCACTAGCGGAAATAAATGCTTCCCTAATCCCCCATCACTAAGAATAAGACAAGACACTTGGGCTGTGAACTCACCCATTTTCTGATATACTGTCCATGCATGACTTAATCAGATGTACAAATCTCTATGATTCACATAAGTGGATCTCTTAAGAGACATGAATGTTACCATGTGATTATAATAGCCAATGTGGGCCTAGTAAAACACAATCTAATCCATACCTGAAATCTGATGAAAAACATACATCTAAATCGCAAACAAGTCCCATAATAAATGGTACCCACTCAATTTAAGAGAACACCCTTTACACTACTAGATCTTTTCTCCTCGTGCCCCAATAATGTATTAAACGTCAAAACCCCAGTCCTACATTCCATCGCTAGACCCAACATGTCTACAAACTAAGCATAAATAAAGTAATACGAGAAACCAGTATCAAAAAAATCACTAGAAAGTTTAGAATATACAAGAATCATAACTCAAACTATTGAAAAACCGACCACACCGCCTCTAGATACTCTCAAAACTACATGAAGCCTACCTTCCCCACTATCCTTCGTTCCAGTATGAGTTACTTGTGCTACACTACCCTTTGGATAAAAAATCCCATGTCCTAGAGCACTAAATCCACTACCCTTACCAGTATAGCTGATAGAGTTTTAACTAACTTACTGATATTGGGTAACCGACCCCCTGCCTTTACTCTACGCTGGTCTCAGCCCTCCATAATTTTATAACTACTGATGGTTCCTAAAAAACCTATTCACGTGCCTCATCCATCCTCATGATCAACACTCAACTAATTCCCATGGACACTAACCCTGCATTTTTCCTATATTACCACACTGATAACAAAAAAAAATGTTGTTTACCTAAGAAAATAATTCCCTTTTTTAATACACTATACACTACTGCCCTCTGTAGGCTCTCAAAAGGGAGATTCTTACCATTAGAATTCACAGCACCAGATCACCCAAAAAAACCACATGTCTACCCTAGAAGCCTCCTAGAGGATCCCCTCAGAGATAAGGGCCAACTTTTCACCTCTGCGAACCAATTTAGGCAGAATATACTTACTTTGGACTTGATATCATGTATAAGTCAATCTTGTAAATGTCTCACCACAGCTTCCTCATCTCATACCAATGCTGAAAAAAACATTTCTAGATCATGAAAAAACTTTCATAATCTATCAAAATCATAGTCTCATGCATCAACCTCCTAAAATCTACCACATTACCATGCCTCAAGGACTCAAAATAGTAATGATCTAGAAAATTTTTGAAGAAACCCTTCAAAAAAATATCCTATACCTATTCATTTTGAACCAAGATGTCCCACCAGCACTTTTATTGAAATCACAATATGTAGGAATCATCTTCACTCTCTTATTGGGAGGATTATCTAAATGATTGAGTATCATCTAGATAGACTATTTCTATAATTCAGCTACCTCAGTTCCACCTCTTATAGTATAGGTCAGAGGGTTATATAGCTAAAACACTCTAATTAGCTCAATCATGATCAGTGCCACCAACCCTGGGTCACATTCCATCATTTTTATAAAACAAATGAAATTCTCTGAGAACTTGTCCTCTACTATATTTCCCTAGATCACTGGGGTCTCTTGGTCCACTTCTGGGGGAGCATTATTGGAGAAATCTTTTTATCTCACAACTAGCAAACATTATCATGGCTTCATTTCTCTACAATTCCAAACAAGAATCTCCAAACACACAAGATAATTATTTCATACTTTATATAAAATTAGGCTCTCCACTTTTTCTAAACAACTCATTAAACTAACACTATCCCAATGGGAATTATCATACATTGAGCACTACCCTCAGCAATCCCTACTACAGTTCATGGTCAACATGAGGTAAAACAACAAACATAGTAACAAGTCTTTCATTAGAGAAATTTTTTTATAAAATCATTTCCAAATTCACAACATAAATTTTTCCTCTTAGGCACACTAAACATTTCACAACTTGTTACAACTAAAATTTTAACTCATTTACAACCATTTATTAAGCTCCAATTTTATACCATTATTTAACAATATTCACATTTCTCTATTTGTATCAACTTTATTATACATTACATTTTTTAGATTTCAAGGAGTATGTAATGAAATATACCCTTCTTGTCCCAAAAACTATTTTCGTGTGTGCCTACTATGATTCATATCACCTATTTCCTTAGGTTCCAAATATAATGCTTGAATTCAAATCCTCTTGTCATTTTGACCATGATAAAAATATCCCAAAATAGTCAAATTTCACAAAAATTACATCCCCCAATGGTGAAATATAATTCAACCATAAAAAACACACAAAAAAACCCACCCTGGGCACTTGGGTTTTCCCTTGTACTTGGTTTAGCTCTTCCCAAGAAATTATTTTTCCAAGTCCAAACAAATTCAAATATTCTAGATACCAAATCTAAATAATAAGACCATAGAGAATAACCTCATTTTATAACACTTTGTAAAATCCCCAACCCATAATCCACCAAATCGGTGCCCCAAGTTGGGTCGCTACATAACCTTTTGTGCGCCTCCCCATATTCTAGAGGCTACCGACTAGCAGTGAGGGTCTAAATAAACATGTGGAGAGACTATAAATTCTTTATCAGAGTAAGCCACAATAGATAACAATGATAAAAAAGGAAAATAAAAAATAGCAGGCCAGATTCATACTTTATTAACCATTTCCCTAAAATGGGTACAACCCACAACCCAGAAAAGTAAATATGCTAAGTCATGCTTTACAATACAAAGTGATAAAAAACCACATAGTAAAAATAAAAATAATAATCCTGAAAATAGTTCCTAAATCTATGTCCAATTCCTTATCCATGAACATCCCAAACCCAAATCAACTATCTAACATAGATACCTTTCCCTTATCCTGACCCGCAACCATGAAATTTGTTCAGGTACCCAATGGCAGCCCAAGAAGGGTTTGAGTACAACTCAGTTGGACACCACCAATAGTGTCTACAAAATACCGAGTCTAAATAGATAGTTCTTTCAATTACTAAATAAATAAAAAAGTAGAAAAAACAGAACTTGGGTTCCATTAGTTATCAATATTCACTTTAACCATTTTAAATTACTTAATCCATTTTCGTCACTTATTCTATGGATTAGGAATTCACATCATTTACACAATAGACTATGTTAGTCAATTACCAGGCATAAGGGAGTAAATCAAATTCCCAATCTCACTAGGGTAAAAAATTTCGTGAATGTAAACAATACACTTACCTTGGATCATCAGTCTAGCTAATCACAACCAATTTCATCACCCTTACCGTGGATTGTCAGTCTAGGTAATCATCCAATGCATCTTTTAGGGTCCTAGAGTATTAGTGTGACGTCCTAACCCATGAATTGTATTGGTAGGGCTTAGAGACTCATTCCATCCCAAACTATAGGAGTACAGAATCAGTCAATACCGACAACTACCAAGTCATGTTCACATTATTCTATTAAGCATTAACCATATTTAACATATCACAAATCTTATTTAGACATTTGACATGAAAATAAAAAATCAATACCTATTAAGATCATCAAATTTATCTTCATGAATTTACTAATTAATATATTCCCATTTCATCCTATAATCAATTTTTCATAATCACTTTATTTCATTTGACCCATTCACAATGTTCCAAACAATCCCCTATATCATTACCCATAACTGACATAACCACCATTAGTTCTATTCATAATTTAAAGTAACATTTCAACCCCTATATCAATAGATCTATTTCTTTATAATAATTCCATGCTCAAAATCACATTTTTCCATGCCTAAGAGGATCAATAACCCCATGGGTGGCCCTAAGACAAGTTTTATCTTCCTCAATGCATTCCATGATGATCATGAGGGGTTAAATTCATCATTTAGTGAACCATTTTACAAAATCCCATCAATGGAATTAAAAGAACAATAAAAGAGAACCAACTGCATAACCACACAAGCATAAATGAACTTTGAGACTATGAGATATAACTTATAGACCACCATCCTTTAATCCATAAAAGAAAACTCACATAACTTTGTCTTTAGATCTGGATTCAATCACCCTTTGATGCCGCAACCAAATATCCACGGGAAAAAGAGAATTAGTGCTTCAAAATATGAATAACAAAACCAAAAACCCTATTCCAAAAAATATAGTCAAGAGGAGCGTTAGACATACCCAGATCTCTCATCCACAACCTACGACACTCCAAATTACCTAAAAATAAAGGAGATCAATCTTTGGGAAGATTTGGGAGTTTTAGTTATTAATTAGGTATGGAGGAGGAAGAAATGAGGAGAAAATCAGCTGAAACGCTTAAAATCCTGATAGGGAAAATGTTAATTTTTTTTACTTTAAAATGAGGCACATTGTTTGGTTGAACAATTTTCCAAACCGTGCATCAACCGTGCACTAACCTCTGTCCTAAATGGGCGAAGGAGCATGTTCACCTATAGAGACCACATGGTTTGACAAACCGTGCACCAACCATGTGGAATTCCTCTATCTAATACCACATGATTTGGCTTTAGCCCCTTGTATAGTTTAGTTATCCATGCACACTCTTCCTTGTATATCATGGTTTGGGTGCACAGCTTCTAAACACCATACACCAATCATGAAACATGCACCGGATGACCATTTTCACTTTCTATGATGACCTGAACCCCTAGATCACCCCAAGCCTTCTCACATGCTCTATAGACATTTCATTAACCAAAATTAATAGATTTAAACCAAAATTTAAATATGGACATACCTCTACAAAGATTGAGATCTTATATTTTGGATGAGAAAGAGATTTTCTTTGGTAATAAATATTTATTTTAATCATAAAATTTATTTTTTAAAAGTATTTTTTTATAATTATTCATGGACTAATGATTTATTTCTTTCTTTTTATGTCCCTTACTATGTATTTTGTGCTCAACCCACATTTTTATTTTTTATAATAGGTTTTGAGTATGGGTAATGGAAAATGGGAAGTAAATTTAATTTTTTTGAATATTTTTCAAGAAAATAAAAAAAGTTTTATCATAAATGTTTTGTATGGTGAGAAAATGGATACTATGTGGAAGTGTTCTCCTTGTGATGTAATATTTGTTTATGATAGAGTGATGATCAAATTTTATAAAACTCTAAACTGAAAAAAACCTAAAGATTTGAAGAAAGTGATGTCCAGTGTAAAGACACTAGAATATATAATGTTTAAGACCAGTTATTTATAGTAAATACTTGAAAAGAAAAGGCAAATTTCAATGGAAATCAATATTGTTCACTTTTCAATGAAAAATAAATATTTTCAGAAAAATCTCAAAATTTCTCGCCAAAAAATTGATATGCTAATTTAAAAAAAGAATTTTATTTTTTAAAATTAAAATTCTAAAATTTAGAAATTTAAATTTAAAAAAAAAACTTTATTAAACATGAAAATGAATCAAATTAGAATACAAATATTTCTTATTTATTGAATAATTACTTAATATTATTGTAATGAATATAACCAAATAAAATATAATTAAATAATATTAATAATTCAGGAAATTGATTATTAACACTACCTGGGTTGTTATAAACCATGCATTATAGAAATTTAATAATTAAATAAATATAAATCCTTTATATTCATTTTTAATATGAAACTATTTATATTCTCTCTTTTATGACACTCACTGAATATATGATATCCAAAATATTACCATTCTATATATTAACTATTCAAATATTTGTAAAGATTTAGAATATCAAAAATTTAATATTATTTAATCCATGATCATATCAATTTTCAAAACTCATTTTGACATGGATTAAATAATTTATCCAATAAGACATTTTAATTTGAACAATTCATATAAGTAATTATGAAAAATTCATAATTATAAATATAAAATCTTTCAGATTATGTCTAATTTTTTTAATTTATAAAATGTTTTTTTAATTACCCTTATAATTTACATACAAATATTTTGTATGTAAATTATAATTCATTCCATATAACTCAACAAAAGGTATTTTAATATTAATAATTATTATTACGGATATTTTTTAATTTTTTTAATATACATTATGGGAAAAATAGTCTTTTGCGATAGGGTATTTGCGACGGGATTAATTCTCGTCAAAAATGGTCCATCCCAGGGGTTATTTGTAATGGGATTTGAGGTCCTGTCGCAAAAGGTAATGCGCGCTATGGCACGGGATGCGCGCCAAAGCGCCAGAAGGTTATTTGCGACGGGGGGAGGGGGGGGGTCCGATCGCAAATAGTGTGTTTGTCAGAGGGTATTTGCGACAGGTCCCGTCACAAATACTGGTGGTGGTAAATGAGTTTTTGCGACGAGTTGTTGTCCCATCGCAAAAGGTGTGTCGACAGGTCACTTTTTGCGACGGGTCCCATCCCAAATAACATTTTAACTGAAGCCCGTAATTAATGCGTTCGAAAGTATTTGGGATGGGCCCCGTTGTAAAAAGTACTTTTTTTGCGATGGTAATCCCATCGCTAATAGACCCGTCACAACTAATCTAACATATATACCCCCTCTGTTTTTCTTTCCCTTCCTCTCATTTCTCACTTCCTCTCTCTCACTAAACTTGAATTTTAGAGTGAATGTTTATCTTAGTTAAATTTTTTTATAGAGAAGTTGTGAAGGCGCTTACATCAATAGGAGATCAAGTTTAAAGGTATTTAGATTTTTTTTAATTTAATATTAATATAATTTTTTTATGTTAATTTTAATTATTGTTGATTAGTTGTAATTAAATTAGATTTAAATTGTTTTGTTATCTGAATTTTAGTAATAGATAGTAATAAATAGTAATAATTAGTAGTAATTGATGGTAATTAGTACTAATTAGTAGTAATTGGTAGTAATTAAGAATAAATAGGAATAAATAGGAATATATAGGAATAAATAGTTATAAATAGTAATAAATAGTAATAAATAGTAATAAAGAGGAATAATTAGTAGTAATTAGTACTTAATAGTAGTAAGTAACAATAAATAGTAATAATTATGAATAATTAGTAATAAATAGGAATAATTAGTAATAAATAAGAAAAACTAGTAATAAATAGTAATAAATAGTTCTAAATAGTAGTAATTAGTATTAAATAGTAATAATTAGGAATAAATAGGAATAAATAGGAATAAATAGGAATAAATAGGAATAAATACTAATAAATAGGAATAAATAGGAATAAATAGGAATAAATAGAAATAAATAGAAATACATATGACTAAATATCAGTAAATAGGAATAAATAGTAGTAAATAGCAGTAAATAGTAGTAAATAGTAGTAAATAGTAGTAAATAGTAGTAAATAGTAGTAAATAGTAGTAGATAGTAGTAAATAGTAGTAAATAGTAGTAGATAGTAGTAAATAGTATTAATTAGTAGTAATTAGTTGTAATTAGTAGTAATAGTATTAATTAGTACTAATTAGTAGTAACTAGTAGTAATTAGTACTAAATAGTAAAAAATTGTAATTTTTTTTAAAATAGTAATAAATAGTAGAAAATAGTAAAAAATAGTAAAAAATAGTAATAAATACAAATTAATAAGAATAATTAAGAATAAATCGCAATAATTAGTAATAAATAGGAATAAATAGGAATAATTAGTAGTAATTAGTACTTAATAGTATTAATTAACAATAAATAGTAATAATTAGGAATAATTAATAATATATAGGAATAATTAGTAATAAATAAGAATAATTAGTCATAAATAGTAGTAATTAGTAATAAATAGTAATAATTAGGAATAAATTGGAATAAATTGGAATAAATTGGAATAAATATGAATAAATAGTAATAAATAGAAATTAATTAGAATTAATAGAAAAAATATGAATAAATATGAATAAATAGGACTAAATAGTAGTAAATAAGAATAAATAATAGTAAATAGTAGTAAATAGTAGTAATTAATAATTAATAGTAATAATTATGAATAATTAGTAATAAATATGAATAAATAGGAATAAATACAAATAATTAGTAGTAATTAGTACTTAATAGTAGTAATTAATAATAAATAGTTATAACTAGGAATAATTAGTAATAAATACAAATAATTAGTAATAAATTAGAATAATTAGTAATAAATAGTAATAAATAGCAATAAATAGTAATAAATAGTAGTAATTAGTAATAAATAGGAACAATTAGAAATAAATAGGAATAAATAAGAATAAATAAGAATAAATAGTAATAAACAGTAATAAATAGGAATAAATAGGAATAAATATGAATAAATATGAATAAATAGGAATAAATTTGAATAAATAGGAATAAATAGGACTAAATAGTAGTAAATAGGAATCAATAGTAGTAAATAGTATTAAATAGTAATAAATAGTAATAAATAGTAGTAAATAGTAGTAAACAGTAGAAAACAAGAAGTAAATAGTAGCAAATAGTAGTAATTACAAGTAATTAGTAGTAATTAGTAGTAATGATTAGTAATTAGTAGTAATTAGTACTAACTAGTAGTAATGAGAAATAAATAGTACTAATTAGTTGTAATTAGTGAAAAATAATAAAAAACAGCAAAAATATTATAAAATAGTAAAAAATAGTAAAAAATAGTAAAAAATAGTAAAAAATAGTAATAAATTGCAATAAATAGTTAAATTATGAAAAGAAATAACTTGTAATAACTTGGCACAATTTCCTGTGGATTGATGACACTCCTTTTCCTCGATGACACTTCCCCTTTCAACTTTCACCGACTCAAAACATTATGAAAAGTATGGTTTTACGTATGAATGAGTTTGAATATACATTTATAGGACTATATTTTTCATAATGTGTTCAGGCGGTGACAATTCAAGAAGATGAATCATCGAAAAAAGGGGGATCTTTTGTTTGAAAACTCATTTATGTACAAGTTTCTCACATAGAAATCTCAATGAAGAATCTGTATGGAGGTATGCTTATACATTCTCATATGCACGCGAATGAATATGCGTACCTATGAGAAGATTCTTCATTGTGTTTTCAGTGAGAGAAATTTGTAGGTAAATTAGCCGTCAGACAAAAGAGAAGCTATCAATCCACTAAAAATTGCTTCGCCCAAAATTTGTATTTGCGACGGGACCTTTTGCAACAGGAACCCATAAAAAATAATCTAAATATAAATTTTTATTAATACTATTTGCGACGAGCCCATCACAAATAGTGTTTGCGATGGGCCCCTAGTAAAAGGTTTATATATATATATATAATGTATATAATCGGAGGCTTAGTTGCAATGGGGTAGTTTCCTTTCGCAAATAGTATTTGCGGCGGGTTATCACAAAAGGTTTATTTATATATATAATATATATAATCAGAGGTTTATTTGTGGCAAGAGACCTTTCTCATCACAAATACCTTTTTTTACGATGAGCCTGTCGCAAAAAATAATATTTGTGATGCTGTTTTCTGCAATGGGCTATTTGCGACGGGGCCCTGTCACTAAAGCCTATTTGCGATGGGATCCCGTCGCAAATAGCCCATCCCAAAAAGATCTAATTCTAGTAGTTAAACATTTATATAGTTCATTATAGTTTTTTATAATTAATTAATTTATAAACATTTTATAAATTAAATATATATCTAAAATTACCCATTTCTATACATTATAAAGAATTTATAAAGCATAAAATACAATTCATAATTGAAAATAAGAAAAATAATATATATATATATATATCATATTTTACGGTATTACTATGCCATATGACATGGCTTGTTGCGTGTTGGTGCTATATATCATACTTTATGATATATTATGCATGGATGGTAATAGAGAGCATTTCCTATATATTATTAACCCCATTATACTAAGAAATTGGGTCTTATGACATAGCCTGTATAGTATTAATACATCACCCAGTGTTCTATTTAGGATTAACATGGCATGAACTGGTAGTTATATCTTATGATTTGAATCAATATCACTTAATCTATACGATGCTCAATTTTTATGTAATTTCTTCAGAAATATTGTACACTACGATAACCTATATCATACACTATGATATATATAAAAATAATGGAATTGAATTGTGTCTCCTCTAATGATATCTCAAATTTTTAGCTGCGACTATATCATAAACTATGGTATATTATATCATATATCCAAATGTATAAAAAAACCAATTGAATCTTATGATAGATAATATGAAAAAATATGTTATATTATTTTCTTCATTTCTCAACATTATTCTTGGAATAACGAAGCATAGAAATTCTTATATAACACTATTGGATTTCTAAGGTAAAAAAAACTTACTCTAAGCAGTAAAACTTCTAAACATACAAGATATTCTTATCTCTCATGGTGCTAAAGAGGATGGAAGAATAGAGATTTAAGAGGAAAGAGGTATTAACTAGAGGATTTCGAAAGGATCACAAACACATCATACCCATTTCCTTGCCACCATTATATAGGCTTATAGGAAAGTCTATAAGCCTATGAATTTTCTCATGCATTTATCTTACTCATGAATAAATGAATTTAGTTACATCTCATGAATCCCTAAACATCACACTATCTTATATGTTTCATCTTATGAAACTAATAATTAATGATAACATATGTGTAGAAGATTAAAATGTTAAATACTTAATGGTTGGATAGTTGGGTGGTTCATAATAGTGCTAAATGAATTGAACCGTTAGATTCATAAAACTGTAAATCAAAGATTTTAGACAATATAATATACTCCATAAACCTTCATATAATATCTCTATATGATAAAATACGATATACTGAAAGGATTAAATATTTTAGTTTATTTTCATATATATATATATATATAATACTCTATGATAAAATCTCATACCATATGACATCACATAAAGATAGGGTATATTCCAATAAATTTACCTCTTACCATAAATATTATAAGGATTTCATAAAATTGTTCCTAATATTGTATGTAACACCCCAAGATTCCACGGTACGATTCTCTTTGAATAATACAGTAGCATGTGTTGTACGCAACTTCGAGATTCTAACACACTACGACCAATCAAAGTAGCCGTTATGAATAATAATACACACATTTTGAAATTTTATAAATTTTTTCCCTCAAAATGGACATAATTTTTGGATTCTGAATAACAAAATTATCCTAGGGTAACATTTTGGTACTTTTTGGATAACTTTTATATTTTGATGAATTGTGAAAATTAATAAATTTTAATTAAAAACAACTTTTTTACTCGAAATAATTAATAGTGATAAATTATGAATTTGAGTGGTTTTAAAGTATATTTAGAATATATTTTTACCATTTAATACAATTTTGGTCATTTTACATAATTTCACAATTAAACCGGATATAAACAAGTGTCAATTGTTTGATAGTTATTATCTCTTAAAAACACGCTTTTTTGTTTTAACAAAGGGAATTAATTTTAAATTAATTTCTGCCACTTCTGTGTATTGAATTTGAAAAAATGGATTCCATATTTGGAATCCAGATGTCCAAATTGTTCAAATAGGTAAATTTTTTTAGACATTTTGAATAATAACTTTGGTAAATATTTTAACTACCATGGTTAAATTGTAAATCTGGTAAATAAGGGTAAAAATAATAATATTATAATAATAATAAATTACCCTAAAACATGTTCTAACATTATTGGTTGATACATGTCCTACCATGGGAATCTTCGGGTCGATTTTGGGACCCCATGGATCCACTTGTAAGTGATAAGGACACTTTGTATTAATTAAGTTAAAATAAATACAAAAATGACATAAGCATATATCTTTTAGCAAAACAATTTTTACATAGGGTTATATATGTTGTACTTTAAAATATAAATATTCATTAGAAAGATAAAAATATTTCCTACATAATGGTATTTTATTTATAATTTTTAGACATTTAATAGTTAATATTATTTATGGCACAATAATAATGCTTTATTTTCCTTATCAATGATAAAATCAAATAATTGGTATTATAAATGTTAAAATAAATATAATATAATTTTTTTTATAAAATCCATGAATTTTATTGGTTAATATGACATTATATTATTTCTTAAATAATTTTTTTTAGAATTAATAAAGTTGTTAAGACTTTAAAAAAAATCAATTATTGAATAGTGTCAAAATTGACATAAATGAGTTTTTAAAACAAATATTATATTATTTATTTATATTCTATTCCTAAAAATCCAAGGTTCGGCCAAAAGACTTAGATCATGATATGTGTGTCATTAATGGACCACTTGGGGGTCTCTTGTATGTATATAGTATGTTTATTAACTATATAATATAAAAATAAAATGTGACATGGTAAATGTCAAACTAATTAACTAAGAGTTAAAACTAAAAGATAAGGTTAATATAATGACCCAAACCTGTCTAAATTCTATTGGTTGAAAGTATTGTGACCCATAACCACCTTATACTTTTAATAATTTACTTTTGAGCCATTAGAAACCTAATATGAATTTATTATAAAATAATATTTATAGCTTTTCCAAAGGTACCCCTCACCCCTCTTATAAAATGGCACTCCCACTTCTCACTAATTCACAAATTAAAAGCCTTTTTGATCGGCCAAAACCTGACCAAATACACTCTCAACTTCTCTCAATTCAACCTAGAGGCCTTAGTTTGATCATAAATCCAACCTAAGGAGCCCTTTGGATCAAGTCAAAAGGAAGAACCCGAAGAAGATGTAATGTTTTCACCACCCTCTTTCAAGTTTCATTCTTCTTCAACTTCTTATTTCTTTGTTATTTACAATATAAAATAATAACTCCATTATCTTTTATATACTGTGATGTTATTATAAATATGGTACAACTATATTCTGTAACGCCCCGACCCCAGTTAGCCAGAGTCGGTGCATTATTCCATAACATTGGCATGATCAGAAAAGATCAAGTCTCGAAAGGCCGATTAGTTTAGTAGCCTTGGAAACACTAGATACATTCATAAATGTTACATTACATCATAAATTGAAAAACTAAAATAACAAAGTCTCCATAGTCAACACTCATATCCTCTTCTGACTATCCCTGCAGGTCATTCATAAAATACTTCTTCACATCCTGGAAAATATTAAAACATTGAAAGGGGTGAGCTCAGATGCTCAGTAAGGATAACAATATTGCAGAAGCTTTCATAAATAAAAATTAACATTTAAGGCAATGTATGACTAAAACAAAATCCTTTTTAAACTTGAACTTCAGCATAATATGGAAAAAACAAAATTTAATAATTCCATTTACTTACTCACATGGATATTCTACTAGTCGAATAATCCCATGCAATATCAATAACCACTTTCATAATGATGGAATGCATAATGCCAAACTATCATAACCATGTAGTCAAGGCCTTGTGGCAAGACCACAAATAAGATTTTGTGAAGGCCTCATGCCAAGACACTAGTTTGTCTAATGAGACCTACCGATGCATCGAGGAGCTATAGCGGGCTCCACCCGTCACATATTAAGTCCAATGCATTCCTCATATGAGAAGGTTTATACATATCATATAACATAATCGTATCACATAAAACATGCATAAAGGAAACATAACATTTCCACATTTAAATCACAAGATATCAATACAACACATTGATATAATAAAAACACTTTTAAAACAATTTTCAATACCAAAATAAAAGAAAATTAAAACTTGTATTTATTTTTCATTTTAAAAAAAATTTATCGCTTGTAGAGGAAGCCGAAACCCAAATAATGGCCATGGCGGCAGAGAAGTCGTTGTTGTTGCATACGTACGAGAAGAAAAACATTCCTTTTTTTCATTTAGTAAAACACTTGGTATAAAAAGATTCCTTTTGAATAAACGTAGAAGTCAAAGGGGTTTATACACCGTATAAAGGAAAGCTATGTATAAAACCAAATATGCCTTAATGAAAGGAGATTGAGAAGAAGTCCCTCACAAAGATCATTTTTTTTAAAAAAATAGATCTATTATGTGTATTCACTATAAGTACACATAAAGAAAGTACAAATACAAGATATGACATAATAATGACATAATTTGATAGTAGGAGATTAACCCAAAGAATGAAAATTGGGTTAAGAAGTTCCCTTACCATGTGTCCGACTTGACTTGACCGTTCTTTAACCTCCTTAATAATAAATTAGAGTTAATTTATATTTGCTTAAGAACCTTTTTCATGTTCATTATTACTTTTATATCACTTATTACCATGTTATTAACATTATGTAATTATTTAAGTTAATAACGGTCATTTTGTCGATCTTATGTACTTGAGTCAAAAATAAACTTCTTATAATTACACTATGTTTATGTGGTAATATATCCATTATATCCATAATTATATTCATGATGTATATATCATATACATCATATATATCCAGTATATACATTCATTTATAATATTACATAACATTTAGAGGTAAGAAATGAAATGCACCGTTCATGGAGACGGTAAGCCGTACGTACGTATGAACGCTACTTTCATTTATATTTCATATTTAATGGAATGAAGTTATAATTTTATAAAGGTCTAATATAATTCCAGTATAATATAATGTATAATACCATTTACTCCATCCTTTATACATCGCACATATGGCATTAACGATTCAAATCACTTTGAGGGGGCGGTAGTCCGCACTTCCTAAAATGAGATTATCGCGGTTACCCATAATGGAAATCATAAAGTATGCTTTAAATGAGAAATAAAGAAGCATAATGAAAACATAAACATAATATATATATCATATATGAAAATAGTTTCATCAAAATGGCCACCATTAGAGGTGTTAAAAGAATATTGAACAATCATCATTTCGTGAGGAAGTATTTCGCCACCCACAGAAACAGTATGTTCTTTAACCATTATACAAAGTTGTGTATAATTGTAAACCAAATACTTATCATAAAAACATCCTAGTATATTTTATATACTGTTGTTGTTATAAAATAAAGGAATAAAAAGAGTTTAAGGGGTTTGAGAAGCTAAATAAAACAAAACAACATTAGAGAAGACATTACCTTAAAATTGGATAACTCTTTTTGATTTGAGCCAAAGGCTTCCTTTAGAAGACTTATTCTCAAAGTGAGGCTTCTATGAGTAAGGGAGGGAGGTTGGGAGAGTATTTGGGCAGAGTTTTTTTGAGACAAATGGCTTTAAGGTGTGAATAAGGTGGTAGTGGTGGGGGCCTTTTATAAGAGGAGAGGAGGGGCACTCTTGGAATGATTGAAATGTTACTTTATTATGAAATGATTTTTCGGATTCTAAAGGTCCCAAACTTATATATTTTGAGGCTACGGTGATAAGGGTTAGAAATATACTCATCCAGTAGGCTTTGGACAAGTGTAATTCTTAGATTTTACATTATCCTTCCATTTTATTAAAACCGTTACAAAATGATGTAATCGCTACATCATCATGGTGTCATAAATAATTTAATTTATTTAATGTCTAAAAATTATAAAACAAATATCATGATGTAGGAAATCGTTTTAGCTTTATAATGAATATTTATAGTCAAAAATATGACTTGTATAACCCCATTTAAAAATTGTTTTAGTAAAACAACTTATGTTTGTGTCATTTTTATTTTAACTTCAAATAAAAGTTATTTATGTCATTTTCCTACCAATGTGGCTCCATGGGGTCCCCAAGATGACCCATGGATTGTCTTGGTCGGACATGACACATCCAATAGGGGTAGGAAAAGTGTAAAGGTATTTTCATATCTTTATAATATCATTTTTACCTTAAATTTCACTAATTACCTTTAATCGCGATTAATTAAACTTAAAAGTTACTATTCACCAAAAAATTATATTAATCCCATTGAAATAAATTTTACTTCTTAATGAAAACCATGTATTTTGGATTTTATAAATTCAAATCACATAAGTGATAATGTTTCATTAAATGAAAAATCAGTTTTTTAACTACCACTTAGTAGTTTCACTATTCATCAAAAAATTGATGTTTTTGAGAACAATGCCAAAATTTCACCCTAAGCTATAATTGATATTCCGAATTCAAAAATGTTGCCTATTTTAAAAAATTACAAACATATAAGTTGCATTAATTAATTCCCGCTGTCACAACAAATAGCGTGTTTTTAAGAAACAATATATATCAAAAGATTGACAATTGTTTATGTCCAATTTCAATGTGAAATTAATTCTAATTACCACCATTGGATATATGGTAAAAATATATTCTAATTATATTTTAAAACCAATCAATAGTATAATTTATCACTACAAATTATTTATATTAAAAAAAGTTGTTTTATGTATTTTTCACTATTCCTAAAAAATTGGAAGTTCTCAGAAAAATACCAAAAATTCAACATAGGATAATTTCGATATTCCTAATCCACAAATGAATTCAATTTTGAAATATAAAATATATATAATTTCAAAATGTGGGTATTACTATTCATAATGGCTATTTTGATTGGTCGCAGTGTGTTAGAATCTCAAACTTGCGTATAATGCAAGCTATTGCATTATTGAAAAAGAAGAGTATCGTGGAAGCTTGGGGTGTTACATTCTACCCTCCTTCAATAAATCGTGTCCTTGAAATTTCAAATTTTTATTTGAAAATACAAGGTTGAAAATAGAAAATACCATTGTGGAAAACCCACATCGAAAATAAGGTTAATAAAAATATAACTTTAAAAGAAAGAAAGATAAGTACAAAGGTCACCCGAGATAGCCCATACTAGGATTCTATGAAAATATGGATATGGAAGAAAAAAACCATCAAGGTCTGATGGAGAGTTGTAGAAAACTAGATTAGAAGAAATTTAACAATAAGAAAATCACAAACTTGTGATTGGTTAAACGATCATTGAATCCCCAGTTAGAAAAGTTAACCGACAACGTTTTTGTTTTATGTTACCTTTTATAAAGTTGAGGAATTTATTTAGGAGATTTACTAAGAACGTAGGGAAATATACTTACTTGTCATGTAGACTTTAATTCTTTAATAAATTTTTATCACAAACCCATCATTCACTACAAAAGGTAATAGAACTCAAAAATATTCTATTTATTATAATTGTATAAGGCTCCAAATATTGACACATACCATTTAGATTAGGAAAACTATTTTGTAATAACCAGGGACTTCCTGTAGGCTAGTGGTAGGTAATAAGGGCCTGTCGCACTATAGTTGTGGGTTCGATTCCTGCAGATTTGTCCGACACGACAGGTTATGCCCCACCCTGCAGGTTGTCCTTTTCCTAAATCAATAGTATTATAATAATCCAAAAATAATCTTCAGAAATGTTTTAACCTTAAACAATACTATCCAAAGATTCCAACCTTTATAGTTATCCAAAATACTTCTGTCCAACTCACAGTCCAAATTTTATAAGGAAGGTAAACATAATGAAGATCCTTTTCTCCAAGTAACAACATGTGAACACCTTCATCATGTATTCTTTTAAAACACTGAAACATACTGAATTACCATAAATCCTTATTGATTACATTCATGATCCCTTATTCCTTATAGAATACTAGATATACTCCTTCTATCAAAAAATGTATACAAATCATTAACCAGTTTCAAGGAAGTTAAGAATATCCAATTTAATTTATCCAAATCAATCATGTATTATTCCAAAATAAATATCTCGGTATCAGAACCATATTATGGTTTATCTTTCTCTCAATAATATATTTTCCAAAAATTTAACCTGCTGTGGAGTCACTTTTCTTGGTTCCACACAATCTCACGTCCTTGATGAAATAGTACTGCAGTACAATCCTTATATACTCCATAATTCTTATAACCAGTACATCATTGATACAACACTCAAATGAAAAAATTATTTGATAACAACATAAGAACTATAATCATTCCTCCTCATCTGTGGTAGTATCATAACTTGATTATTATCCAATAACATTATTTGGGGCATACTCTGATGATTTGGACATTGGTTTGCGTAGTGTCCCCACTCCTTGCAGATGAAGCATTGTATATTTGAAACCTTTTTCTTAACCTTACAGTCACGCACTTGGTGTCCTTTTTCTCCACACTTATAACAAACTCTCATTCCCTTCAGGCAAGTTCCAAGGTGTTTCTTCCCACAGTTATCACATATTGGAAAATTATTCTCTCCCCCCGTCCCTTTATCCATCATTCTCTCTTCCATCCTTTTATTCTCTTCCATCCCTTCAAATCCATAAGACTTAGATAATTCTCTACTTATCTTATTAACACATGATACTATTTCTTCATATGTTGAGAACACATGGGAGACTATTTCCCTTCTAAATGTTGGCTTAATACCGTGAATGATATGATCCTTATTACTCTTTGGATCATACTTATTGATGGAGTTTACATTCCTTCTACTGGGCACCATTTCTATAAAATGGCATAAACTAGGTTAGTTTATGAATCTAAATACATAATAACAAACTTGCAAAACACTTAACATAAATTGAACTATTTATGGATATAATCCATAATCACAAAATGTTTTCTTTGAGGAAGTATATATTTATAATCCCTTAATAATGGTTTGTAAGGAAAATGAGAATTATCCTAAGAATATCCCCCAGGAGTGTCGTAACGAAGAGTGCAACAAGGCCCATTGTCGTGCACCAGTTCCCGTTCGAGTCTAGCTCAAAGCGGTGTTTTCGGGTTTTACCCCTAGGTACATTTTTTCCAGAGCCACCTCTACCTTCTTGTATCTAGAAAGGGATGTATTGCTCGGAAAACTCACAAAATCTCTATAATACCAAAATTCTAGGAAGTTCTTCTATAATAATCCTCAAAGTCTATCTTTGGGATATGTGCTCTAATCAGAGTTTATCTAAATCTAGCTTACAAGGTTAGTACTAAACTACCTTTGATACCAAATGTAACATCCCGACCCCAGTTACCCAGAGTCGGTGCATTATTGCGTAACATTGTCATGATCACAAAAGATCAAGTCTCGAAAGACCGATTAGTTTAGTAGCCTTGGAATCACTAGATACATTCATAAATGATACATTACATCATAAAGTGAAAAACTATAATAAAAAAGTCTCCATAGTCAACACTCATATCCTCTTCTGACTATCCCTGCAGGTCATTCATAAAATACTTCTTCACATCCTTGAAAATATTAAAACATTGAAAGGGGTGAGCTCAGATGCTCAGTAAGGATAAAAATTTTCTGGAAGCTTTCATAAATAAACATTAACATTTAAGGCAATGTATGACTAAAACAAAAGCCTTTTTAAACTTGAACTTCAGCATAATATGGAAAAAATAAAATTAAATAATTCCATTTACTTACTCACATGGATATTCTACTAGTCTAATAATCCCATGAAATATCAATAACCACTTTCATAATGATGGAATGCATAATGCCAGACTATCATAACCACGTAGTCAAGGCCTCGTGCCAAGACCACAAATAAGATTTTGTCAAGGCCTCATGCCAAGACACTAGTTTGTCTCATGAGACCTACCGATGCATCGAGGAGCTATAGTGGGCTCCACCTGTCACTTATTAAGTCCAATGCATTCCTCATATGAGTAGGTTTAAACATATCATATAACATAATCGTATCACATAAAACATTTGTAAAGGAAACATAAAATTTCCACATTTCAATCACAAGATATCAATACAACACAATGATATAATAAAAACAATTACAAAACCATTTTCAATACCAAAATAGAAGAAAATTAAAACTTGTATTTATTTTTCATTTTAAAAAAAATTTATGGCTTGTAGAGGAAGCCGAAACCCAAATAATGGCCATGGCGGAGGAGAAGTCGTTGTTGCCGCATATGTACGACAAGGAAAACATTACTTTTTGTTGTTTAGTAAAACACTTCATATAAAAAGATTCCTTTTGAATAAACGTAGAAGTCAAAGGGGTTTATACACCTTATAAAGGAAAGTTGTGTATAAAACCAAATATGCATCAATGAAAGGAGATTGAGATGAAGTCCCTCAGAAAGATCATTTTTTTAAATAAAATAGACCTATTATGTGTATTCAATTTAATTACACATAAAGAAAGTACAAATACAATATAGGACATAATAATGACATAATTTTATAGTAGGAGATTAACCCAAAGAATGGAAATTGGGTTAAGAAGTTCCCTTACCTTGTGTCCGACTTGACTCGACCGTTCTTTAACCTCCTGAATAATAAATTAGAGTTAATTTCTATTTGCTTAAGAACCTTTTTCATGTTCATTATTCCTTTTATATCACTTATTACCATGTCATGAACATTATGTAATTATTTAAGTTAATAATGGTCATTTTTTCGATCTTAGGTACTTGAGTCAAAAATAAACTTCTTATAATTACACTTTGTTCACGTGGTAATATATCCATTATATCCATAATTATATTCACGATTTATATATCATATACATCATATAAATCCAGTATATACATTCATTTATAATATTACATAACATTTAGAGGTAAGAAATGTAATGCACCGTTGATGGAGACGGTAAGACGTACGTACGCATGAACGCTACTTTCATTTCTATTTCGTATTTAGTGGAATGAAGTTATAATTATATAACAATATAATATAATTCCAGTATAATATAATGTATAATACTGTTAACTCCATCCTCTATACATCCCACATATGGCATTAACGATTCAAATCACTTTGAGGGGGCGGTAGTCCGCACTTCCTAAAATGAGATTATCGCGTTTACCCATAATGGAAATCATAAAGTATGCCATAAATGAGAAATACAGAAGCATAATGAAAAAATAAACATAATATATATATCATATATGAAAATAGTGTCATAAAAATGTCCACCATTATAGGTGTTAAAAGAATTTTGAACAATCATCGTTTCGTGAGGCAGTATTTCGTCACCCACAGAAATAGTATGTTCTTGAACCATTAGACAAAGTTGTGTGTAAGTGTAAACCAAATCCATAAACTAAAAACATCCTATTATATTTTAGATACTGGTGTTGTTACAAAATAAAGGAATGAAAAGAGTTTAAGGGGTTGGAGAAGCTAAATAAAACAAAACAACATTAGAGAAGACATTACCATAAAATCGGGTAACTCTTTTTGATTTGAGACAAAGGCTTCCTTTGGAAGACATCTGCCCAAAGTGAGGATTCTAGGAGTAAGGGAGGTAATTTGGGAGAGTATTTGGGTAGAGTTTGTCCAAGCCAAATGGCTTGAAGGTGTGAATAAGGTGGTAGTGGTGTGGGCCTTTTATAAGAGGAGAGGAGGTGCACTCTTGGAAAGATTGAAATGTTACTTTATTATGAAATGATTTTTCGGATTATAAAGGTCCCAAACTTATATATTTCGAGGATAAGGTTATAAGGGTCCGAAATATACTCATCCAATAGGCTTTTTACAAGTTTAATTCTTATATTTTACATTATCCTTCCATTTTATTAAAATCGTTAATTAATGATGTAATCGCTGCATCATCATGGTGTCAGAAATAATTTAATTTATTTAATGTCTAAAAATTATAAAACAAATATCATGATGTAGGAAATCGTTTTATCTTTTTAATAAATATTTATAGTCAAAAATATGACTTGTATAACCCCATTTAAAAATTGTTTTAGTAAAACAACTTATGTTTGTGACATTTTTATTTTAACTTTAAATAAAAGTTATTTAGGTCATTTTCCTTCCTAAGTGGCTCCATGGGGTCCCCAAGTTGACCCATGGATTTTATTGGTTTCCCATGACACATAAAATAGGGGGTAGGACAAGTGTAAAGGTATTTTTATATTTTTATAATATCATTTTTACCTTAAATTTCACTAATTACCTTTAATCGCGATTAATTAAACTTAAAAGTTACTATTCACCAAAAAATTATTTTAATCCCATTGAACCACATTTATTTCCTAATGACAACCATGTATATCGGATTTTTGAAATTCAAATCACAGAGGTGGTAATGTTTCATTTAAACGAAAAATCAGTTTTTTAACTACCACTTAGTGGTTTCACTATTCATCAAAAATTGAAGTTTTTCAGAACAATGCCAAAGTTTCACCCTAAGATATAATTGATATTCCGAATTAAAAAATGATGTCTATTTTCCTAAATTCCAAACATATATGTTTCATTAATTAATTTTATAATTAATTCCCACTATCACAACAAATAGCGTGTTTTTAAGAAACATTATATATCAAAAGATTGACAATTGTTTATGTCCAATTTCAAAGTGAAATTAATTATAATTACCACCATTGGATAAAATGGTAAAAATATATTCTAATTATACTTTCAAACCAATAAATAGTATAATTTATCACTAAAAATTATTTTTATTAAAAAAAGTTGTTTTAAGTATTTTTCACTATTCATAAAAAATTGGAAGTTCTTAGAAAAATACCAAAAATTCAACATAGGCTAATTTCGATATTCCAAATCCACAAATGAAGTCAATTTTGAAATATAAAATATATATAATTTCAAAAAGTGGGTATTACTATTCATAATGGCTATTTTGATTGGTCGTGGTGCGTTAGAATCTCGAACTTGCGTATAATGCAAGCTATTACATTATTGAAAAAGAAGAGTATCGTGGAAGTTCGGGTGTTACATATTCAGTATTCTATCCATCCTTTGAATGACATGTCACTATACGTGTGTACGTACGTCCTACCGTCTCCACGTCATGGTGTAATTTTTATTCAATACATTATTTATAAGGCCCAAGCCTTAAACCTTACTTAATCTTGAGTTATTACAAGATTACACATTGAGGATCTTTTTAGGTTTATAGTTTTAGAGAATTAGATCAAGAAACTTGCATTACATTCCACATTTAAACAAAGTGGTTACATAATAGACAGTATTCATTCTTCCCATCAACGGAAACATATTTAAAATATAACACGGATTCTTTTTTGACACATCCTTGACACTATCATCACATCATGTACCTTTCCCTTGACCTGTGAAAAACATTTCAAAAAAACTTGGGATGAGCATAAAAAGCTCAGTAAGATTTGTAAAAATATGGAAAGGAAACATGAGTTCATATATACATTAGAATGAAATCACACTTTACCCATAAAACATAGGCATATCAAATCATGAATAAATCATAGAAAACATAAGACATAAAGGTAACTTGAGGCATTCATAACATTCTTACGTAGGGAGTAACCCTCTTGGTTACATTTGGAATACCCATTACAGTATATTCCCTAAATCTCTTTGGAGAAACCTTAACGTTTCACTCCTTCGCGTTACCCAATGCATTGGAGAGCTATATCGGGCTCACCTGCCCTTAGGTTATCACGGAACCACCCGTTCATCATAATAATGCAAAAAGAACCATAACATAATCGTATCAAATAAAACATGAATAAAGGAAACATAAAATTTCCACATTACAATCACAATATAACATTTTAGGATATTCAAATAATGAATCCATTAAAAAACCATTTCAAAGCCATTTAAAACATTTAATAAAAAGATTTTTGAATCAAAGTGTCCCATACCACCTTGAAGCATAAAATTTTAAACCATTAATATCCATATAAATAAATCCTTAAAACCATTTTGAAAACATGGATATTAATAAGAACAAATAATTAAAACATTTAAAACGATATTTTGGTTAAAGGGGTTTTACCAAAATTAGAGACACTTGAATACAATAATTAAGGAATAAAATTTAGTAAGAACTTTATAATATCATGAGAATAAATGGATTCATGATATAATACTCCAAAGGACAGTATATACACCATATAAGAGTGAATTGGTGCATAACAACAATGAACCCTCAATAGAAATGTCAAATGTGATGAAATCCCTTATAAAGAAGGTATCCTTAAATTAAGGACAAATCAATCTCAAAAATATGTGCGACAAATATAAAATACACCCAATATAAGTGGATATTAAGTGTAAAACAATAAAAGGTCATTCACACATATTCAATTGATGACATATTCAATGACTACATGTTGAACCCAAAGAAATCGAAATTGGGTTAAAAAGTTCCCTTGACAGCCTAACGACATCACATAAAAATGAGTTGATGAGAGATAAAAAGTGTATCTCATCACTTGGACATAAAATTTACATAAATAAGGATATATTAGAACATATCCCAACATAACAATATGTAAATTAAAAGACCCAACAAAAGAAGTCTTTTAAAAAAGAGGAGGGTGAAAGGTTCCCTTACCGACTTGGGTATCTTTCAAAACATACACCCCATGAAAGAAGGACAATAGATAATTGATGTAAATAATCATAAACGAAATTATATTACACAAAGAGTAGAATAATATGCAGTACATACACCACTCAATGGAATTTGTGGCAAATGTAGCATAAATCTCACGGGAATAAAAGTGAGATGAAAAATCCCTTACGAAAACTCGGCAGCCTAACGGCGCCACATAAAACTTTCGAATATTGATTGATGAGATCAAATAGGGTATCTCATCACATTAAAATAAAATTTATAGAAATAGGAATATAAAATAACATCCCCCAACATTACAAAGAGGATCTTAAAAGAAGTGACATAAAGGAGAGTACTTAAAAAGAAAGAGAGAGGTTAGATCTCTTACGAAAGTTCGGCAGCCTAACGGCGCCACTCAAAACTTCAAAAATGGATTGATGAGAGAGAATAGGGTCTCTCATCACATGAACATATAAAATTTCAGTAAGTGTAATATAAAAGATCATCCAAATAACAAGAAATATGAGCTTTAAAAGGAATGACATAAAAGTGTGTACTTAAAAAGAAAGAGAGGAGTAGGATCCCTTACCTCGGGTCCGACTTGACTCGATCGTTCTTTAATCTCCCAAATAATAAAATTGAGTTAATTTCTACTTCCTTAAGAACCTTTTTCATGTTCATTATTCCTTTTATATCACTTATTACCATGTCATAAACATTATGTAATCATTTAAGTTAATAATATTTGTTTTGCCGATATTTGGTTCTTAAGTCGAAAATGGACTTCTAAAAATTACATGTTGTTTGTGTGGCCAAATGTTTATTATATCCAGAATTGTATTCATGATGTAGATATCATATATGTCATATATATCCAGTACATGCATGCATTTATAACATTACATAATCATTTAGAGGTAAGAAATGAAATGCACTGTTCATGGAGACGGTAAGCCGTACGTACGCATGAACGCTACTTTCATTTCTATTTCGTATTTTATTGAATGGAATAATAATTATATAAAGGTATATTATAATTCCAGTATAATATCATATATAATATCATAGTTCCATCCTTTGTACGTCCCACATATGGTATTTAACGAATCAAATCACTTTGAGGGGGCGGTAGTCCGCACTTCCTTAAATGAAGATATCGCGTTTACCCATAATGGAAACCATAAAGGTATGCCCAAAATGAAAGAAAAACAGAAGATTAAGGAAAAAAAACATATTATATATCATATATAAAAATAGTGACATCATAATGGCCACCTTTGAAGGTGTTAAATGAGTATTGAACAATCATCGTTTCGGGAGGCAGAATTTCACCATCCACGGAAACCGTATGTTCTTTAACCATTTGATGTAGTTGTATGAGAGTGTAGCTCGAATAAATCTTATAACCACATCATAGTTTATTGAAGATACTGGTGTTGTTACAAAATAAGTAAATAAAAAGAGTTTACGGGGTTGGAGAAGCAAAATAAAACAAATGAACATGAGAGAATGAATTACCTTTAAAAGTGTAACTCCTTTTGATTTGAGCCTAAAGGCTTCCTTTGAAAGGATTATGCCCAAAGTCAATCCTCTAGGATGAGTATAGGGATGTGGAGAGAGTAAATGGTCAGGGGTTGGCTGAGCAAAAGGCTTGAGGAGTGTGTGAAATGAGGTAGAGGTGGGGGCCTTTTATAAGAGGAAAGGAGGGGCAGTTTTGGAAAGTAAGAAATATTACTTTATTTGAAAATGTGTTTCGGTTTTAAAAGGTCCCAAATTGATATAATTCGTGGATAAGGTGATAAGGGTTCGAAATCCACCCAACCAATAAGTTTTTGACATGTGTAGTTCATAGATTTTACATTATCTTTCCATTTTAATTAAATCGTCAAATAATGATGTCATCGCTGCATCATTATTATGTCATAAATAATTTAATTTATTTAATGTCTAAAAATTATAAAAAAATACTATGATGTAGAAAATCTTTTTAGATTTCCAATGACGATTTATAATAAAAAATATGATCATTATAACCCCATTTAAAAGTTGTTTTCGTAAAACATATGATGTTTGTGTCATTTTGACTTTTACATTAAATAAAAAGTTATTTATGTCATTTCCCAACCAAAGTGTCTCCATGGGGTCGCCAAGTTGACCCATGGCTTGTCCTGGTCGTCCATTACACATCCAATGAGGTTAGGACATGTGTCAAGGTCATTTTATTTTATTAAAGCATTATTTTTACCTTGAACTACACTAATTACCACTAATCGCGATTAAAAACTTAATAAGTTACTATTCACCAAAAAATTATTTTTATCCCATTGAACAACATTTTAATTCTTAATGAAAACCATGTATGTCGGATTTTTGAAATTCAAAACACAAAGATGGCAAAATTTCATTTAAACGGAAAAATCAGTTTTTATAAGTACCACTTAGTTGTTTCACTATTCATAAAAAAATTGATGTTTTTCAGAAAAATCCCAAAAATTCACCCTAAGCTATATTTGATATTCCAAATTCAAAAATGAAGTCTATTTTACAGAATTCAAAACATATAAGTCACATTAATTAATTTAATAATTAATTCCTGCTGTTAGAGCAAATAGCGTGTTTTTATGAAACAATAAGTATCAAAAGATTGACACTAGTTTAAGTCTGATTTCAAAGTGAAATTAATTCCAACGACCACTATTGGATTTAATGGTAAAAATATATATTCTAATTTAACACTAAAACCAATTCAAAATATAATCTAATTATATAAATAAATTAGATTAAAAAGAGGTTTTGAATTAAAATACAACATTTTACACTATTCATTGAAAAAAATGAACTTTATCGGAAAGATACCAAAAATTTACACAAAGTAAATTTTGATGTCCCAATTCTAAATAAGAGTTTTATTTGGTCCAAAATAATGTATAAGAGTGATCAAAACTATATTTAATGACAATTCGCCATCAAAAGGTGATAAGTGAACCTTTAGTGAAAATTAGGGTATAAAAGCCTAAAATTGAATTCTTTCCGTATTTTAAGCCATTATCTTTTATTGGATAAATGTAAAAACATTTAAAAACATATATAATCATATTTTATTTATTTATATCCATTCCCGCCAATACAACGGCTACATGTTAACTACCATTTAAAATAATATTATTTTATTATTAGAGTGCAACGTAAGATTCCCAAGAAACTCGTTGTTGCGTGTTGGGTACACCATCGAGCATAGCGTCCCCTTTTAAAGTCATTTTAATATTTTATTCACAAATTTGGATAAATAAGAAAATGTCATATTATTTATTTACCTGGGGTGTTACATCCTTCCCCCCTTTTGGGAATTGTGTCCTCGCAATTTTAAAATTGAGCTTGGAAACATCCTTGAAAATCCCACATCGGAACAAGAGTCGGTAAAACAATCACTTTAAAATAAAGAAAGATAAGCACAGAGGTCACCCGAGTTAACCCATTCTAAGATTCCATGTATGAAAATATGGACATGGAGGAAAAAATAAAGGGTCATGTTCTGATGGAGAGTGATAGAAAACATGTTTAGGAGAATGTTAACCACAAGAAAATCACAAACTTGTGATGGGTTAAATGGTATTCGATTCCCCAGTAGGAAAAGTTAATAGACAACATTTTTGTTTTAAGTTACTTTTTATTGAGGAATTTATTCATAAGGAAACATAATCACATATCATATTGACTTTCAACTTTTATTATATTCCTTACACAAACTCATATTTTCTCCAAAAGACGAGTATTTATATTACTATAATCAACTTCTAGAGAATCACCTAATCCACAAAATAAAACTATATACTTCCCATGTCTTTAGACATTAACCAAAACCAACAAGTTTATTACAAGAGAAGATAATCCAGAAAAGGATAACCCTTTATAAAAATAAAACCTATTCTTAACCTCCAAAATTTGTCCAACAAAACCCAAAGTTCAACGAGGACCATTCTATAATCAATTTGTCCATAAAATTCTTCAAAGTAAACCAAACTAAGATTGAAACCCAAATATTTTAAGGATTTAGTCACACAGTCTTCCAAGTTAAATCATAACATTTATCTCCAAACAACATCAGTTGCTCCTAAAGTCTCGTATTGAAAAGTAATTAACCTAATCACATATCCTCCATGATAGGTTAATCATTTTCATAAATAACCCAAAATCAACTTACTCTTAATTCATAAAATCATATAACTAGAAAGAATCGGTCAAAATAACCAGGGACTTCATGTAGTCCAGTGGTAGGCGATAAATACCAGTCGCACTTTGGTTGTGGGTTCGATTCCCGCAGCTTTGTCCGACGCGACGGGATGTCACACGGTCCGCGTGTTGTCCTTTTTCCAAAACTATATAATTGTTAAAACATTCCCCAAAATGAGATAAAATCTTCACGAATAATCATAACATATTTTATCCTCAAGTTTATCTCATTCCTTTCATTTTCCATCATATCATAGAGTAACCCATAATTACCTAAAACGTAAGGATCATATAAACCCTAATGGTTACCCTAATAATTATTACCTGAATTTCCACATCGAGTTGGCCATCTCGTACATGATGCATTAGAGAACTCACCAAGGTTGAAGTGATTGATCATGAATCCTTGATAGTTGGTTTAGAACAACTATGAGACTCCTCATTGAATCCCCCATCTCATCCAGTATCTTAATCAGAGAACCACCACAGTTTCCTTCAAACCCATTGTCACCTTGGTGCCTGCTAGATCCAGCCATTTAATAAAACCAAAAAGGTCAGTGTGAGTATATCAACAAAACCATCATGTACTAATGAGGAAGGTAAACACTAAGATATACTTACTCATTCACTTTATCTAAAACTAGGACTCTTTCTGAAATCCTAACCATTATGGTAATGTCACTTATGCTTAAAGAATACCCTAACCTCTAAAGTTATCTAAACCGGCCTTTGATACCAACTATAAGGCCCCAGCCTTAAACCTTACTTAATATTGAGTTATTACAAGATTACACATTGAGGATCTTTTCAGGTTTAGAGTTTTAGAGAATTAGATCATGAAACTTGCATTACATTCCACATTTAAACAAAGTGGTTACATAAAAGACAATATTCATTCTTCCCATCAACGAAAACATATTTAAAATAAAACACGGATTCTTTCTTGACACATCCTTGACACTATCATCACATCATGTACCTTTCCCATGACCTGTGAAAAACATTTCAAAAAAACTTGGGAAGAGCATAAAAAGCTCAGTAAGAGTTATAAAAATATGGAAAGGAAACATGAGTTCATATATACATTAGAATTAAATCACACTTTACCCATAAAACATAGGCATATCAAATCATGAATAAATCATAGAAAACATAAGACATAAAGGTAACTTGAGGCATTCATTACATTCTTACGTAGGGAGTAACCCTCTTGGTTACGTTTGGAATACCCATCACTGTATATTCCCTAAATTTCTTCGGAGAAACCTTAATGTTTCACTCCTTCGCGTTACCCAATGCATTGGAGAGCTATATCGGGCTCACCTGCCCTTAGTTTATCACAGAACCACCCATTCTTCATAACAATGCCCAAGAACCATAACATAATCGTATCACATAAAACATGAATAAAGGAAACATAACATTTCCACATTTCAATAACAATATAATATTTTAGGATATTCAAATAATGAATCCATTAAAAAACCATTTCAAAACCATTTAAAACATTTAATAAAGAGATTTTTGAATCAAAGTGTCCCATACCACCTTGAAGCTTAAAATTTTAAACCATTAATATCCATATAAATAAATCCTTAAAACCATTTTGAAAACATGGATATTAATAAGAACATATAATTAAAACATTTAAAATGATATTTTGGTTAAAGGGGTTTTACCAAAATTAGAGACACTTGAATACAATAATTGAGGAATAAAATTTAGTCAGAACTTTATAATATCATGAGAATAAATGGATTCATGATATAATACTCCAAAGGACAGTATATACACCATATAAGAGTGAATTGGTGCATAACAACAATGAACCCTCAATAGAAATGTCAAATGTGATGAAATCCCTTATAAAGAAGGTATCCTTAAATTAAGGACAAATAAATCTCAAAAATATGTGTGGAAAATATAAATACACCCAATATAAGTGGATATTAAGTGTAAAACAATAAAAGGTCATTCACACATATTCAATGGATGACATATTCAATGACTACATGTTGAACCCAAAGAAATCGAAATTGGGTTAAAAAGTTCCCTTGACAGCCTAATGACATCACATCAAAATGAGTTGATGAGAGATAAAAAGTGTATCTCATCACTTGGACATAAAATTTACGTCAATAAGGATATATTAGAACATATCCCAACAAAACAATATGTAAATTAAAAGACCCAACAAAAGAAGTCTTTTAGAAAAGAGGAGGGTGAAAGGTTCCCTTACCGACTTGGGTATCTTTTAAAACATACACCCCATGAAAGAAAGACAATAGATAATTGATGTAAATACTCATAAACGAAATTATATTACACAAATAGTAGAATAATGGGCAGTACATACACCACTCAATGGAATTTGTGGCAAATGTAGCATAAATCTCACGGGAATAAAAGTGAGATGAAAAATCCCTTACGAAAACTCGGCAACCTAAAAGCACCACATAAAACTTCCGAATATGGATTGATGAGATCAAATAGGGTATCTCATCACATTACAATAAAATGTACAGAAAGAGGAATATAAAAGAACATCCCCCAACATTACAAAGAGGATCTTAAAAGAAGTGACATAAAGGAGAGTACTTAAAAAGAAAGAGAGAGTTTAGATCTCTCACGAAAGTTCGGCAGCCTAACGACGCCACTAAAAACTTCCAAAATGGATTGATGAGAGTGAATAGGGTCTCTCATCACATGAAAATAAAAATTTCAGTAAGTTTAATATAAAAGATCATCCCAATAACAAGAAAGATGATCTTTAAAAGGAATGACATAAAAGTGTGTACTTAAAAAGAAAGAGAGGAGTAGGATCCCTTACCTTGGGTTCGACTTGACTTGATCGTTATTTAATATCCTGAATAATAAACTTGAGTTAATTTATAGTTCCTTAAGAACCTTTTTCAAGTTCATTATTCCTTTTATATCACTTATTACCATGTCATAAACATTATTTAATCATTTAAGTTAATAATATTTGTTTTGCCGATATTTGGTTCTTAAGTCGAAAATGGACTTCTTACAATTACATGTTGTTCGTGTGGCCAAATGTTTATTATATCCATAATTTTATTCATGATGTAGATATCATATATGTCATATATATCCAGTACATGCATGCATTTATAACATTACATAATCATTTAGAGGTAAGAAATGAAATGCACCGTTCATGGAGACGGTAAGCCGTACGTATGCATGAACGCTACATTCATTTCTATTTCATATATTATAGAATGGAATAATAATGATGTAAAGTTATATTATAATTACAGTATAATATCATATATAATATCATAGTTCCATCCTTTATACGTCCCACATATGGTATTTAACGAATCAAATCACTTTGAGGTGGCGGTAGTCCGCACTTCCTTAAATGAAGATATCGCGTTTACCCATAATGGAAACCATAAAGGTATGCCCAAAATGAAACAAAACATAAGATTAAAGAAAACATAAACAAATTATATATCATATATAAAAATAGTGACATCATAATGGCCACCTTTGAAGGTGTTAAATGATTATTGAACAATCATCGTTTCGGGAGGCAGAATTTCACCATCCACGGAAACCGTATGTTCTTTAACCATTTGATGTAGTTGTGTGAGAGTGTAGCTCAAATAAATCTTATAACAACATCTTAGTATATTGAAGATACTGGTGTTGTTACAAAAGAAGTAAATAAAAAGAGTTTAGGGGGTTGGAGAAGCAAAATAAAACAAATGAACATGAGAGAATGAATTACCTTTAAAAGTGTAACTCTTTTTGATTTGATCCTAAAGGCTTCCTTTGAAAAGATTCTGCCCAAAGGGAATCCTCTAGGATGAGGAGAGAGATGTGGAGAGAGTAAATGGGAAGGGGTTGGCCGAGCCAATGGCTTGAGGAGTGTGTGAAATGAGGTAGAGGCGGGGGCCTTTTATAAGAGGAAAGGAGTGGCACTTTTGGAAAGTAAGAAATATTACTTTATTTGAAAATGTGTTTCGGTTTTAAAAGGTCCCAAAATGATATAATTCGTGTATAAGGTTATAAGGGTTCGAAATCCACCCATCCAATAAGTTTTTTACATGTGTAGTTCATAGATTTTACATTATCGTTCCATTTTATTTAAATCATCAAATAATGATGTCATCGCTACATCATTATTATGTCATAAATAATTTAATTTATTTAATGTCTAAAAATTATAAAAAAATATTATGATGTAGGAAATATTTTTAGCATTCCAATGAATATTTATAATAAAAAATCTGATCATTATAACCCCATGTAAAAATTGAATTCGTAAAACATATGATGTTTGTGTCATTTTGACTTTTACATTAAATAAAAAGTTATTTATGTCATTTCCCAACCAAAGTGTCTCCATGGGGTCCCCAAGTTTACCCATGTCTTGTCTTGGTCGGCCATTACACATCCAACGAGGTTAGGACATGTGTCAATGTCATTTTATTTTATTAAATCATTATTTTTACCTTAAACTACATTAATTACCACTAATCGCGATTAAAAACTTAATAAGTTACTATTCACCAAAAAATTATTTTTATCCCATTGAACCACATTTTACTTCTTAATGACAACCATGTATGTCGGATTTTTTAAATTCAAAACACAAAGATGGCAAAATTTCATTTAAACGTAAAAATCAGTTTTTATAAGTACCACTTAGTGGTTTCACTATTCATCAAAATATTGATGTTTTTCAGAAAAATCCCAAAAATTCACCCTAATCTATATTTGATATTCAGAATTAAAAAATGAAGTCTATTTTAAAAAAATTCAAAACATATAAGTCACATTAATTAATTTAATAATTAATTCCCGATGTCAGAGCAAATAGCGTGTTTTTATGAAACAATAAGTATCAAAAGATTGACACTAGTTTAAGTCTGATTTCAAAGTGAAATTAATTCCAACGACCACTATTGGATTTAATGGTAAAAATATATTATATTTTAACTTTAAAACCAATTCAAAAGATAATCTAATCATATAAATAAATTAGATTAAAAAGAGGTTTTGAATTAAAATACAACATTTTACACTATTCATTGAAAAAAAAATGAACTTTATCGGAAAGATACCAAAAATTTACACAAAGTAAATTTTGATGTCCCAATTCTAAATAAGAGTTTTATTTGGTCCAAAATAATGTATAAGAGTGATCAAAACTATATTTAATGACAATTCTCCATCAAAAGGTGATAAGTGAACCTTTAGTGAAAATAAGGGTATAAAAGCCTAAAATTGAATTCTTTCCATATTTTAAGCCATTAGCTTTTATTGGATAAATGTAAAAACATTTAAAAACATATATAATCATATTTTATTTATTTCTATCCATTCCCACCAATACAACGACTACATGTTAACTACTATTTAAAATAATATTATTTTATTATTAGAGTGCAACGTAAGATTCTCAAGAAACTCCTTGTTGCGTGTTGGGTACACCATCGAGCATAGCGTCCCCTTTTAAAGTCATTTTAATATTTTATTCACAAATTTGGATAAATAAGAAAATGTCATATTCTTTATTTACCTGGGGTGTTATATCATTATTTAAATGGGTATAATAATGATGAGTAATTCATGTAAATAATAAATATAACATTATAATTATTCTTTATATATGATATACCATCCAATTATATATTATTTTAAAATTAAAAGAATGAAATTATCGCTTATGCGTACGTACGGACTACCGTCTCCACGAACGCGATGCGATTAATTCCCCATCGTATCCATTCATGTATAATTCTCATTTGATGATTAAAAATAATGTTTAAGTAATTTATTTTATTCATTATATGAATAATATACAGCCTACCCATAATAAACATGACTTATGTAACATAACATATAAAAGAAAACGAGTAAGTTATCACCCGAAATGACGATAAAACTAAGATATTATTAACAATGCAATGTTAAAAGACCATATTTGATATTAAAGTATATGATCATTGTATAAATCAATAACAGTTATTTCACCATTATACAGGAGGCTAAGCTACCCTCGACCAAGGAAAAAGTACAAAGTATGGGGTTTCTTATCTCACCTTTCATTCCGTGAGATTTTCTTTGTTCACCACTTATTTATTGCATGTGGTGCGTGTACTGCCCATGTTTGTATTCATTGTGTAATATTCTTTAATTAATGTATATTTGAATCATCATTGTATGATCTTTCTTTCATGGATGGATGTTTTGTATGATACCAAATCAATAATGGAATTTGAAATTTCAATTTCCACTCATTCGGATTTATGCACAATTCATTGATTATTTTACTCCAATATTATGTGTGGAATCACTATTAATTTTCTTATGTCATAATTTCCATTCCCCTTTCTGTGGATATACTTTATATACAGATAATCACTCCATTGATAAATTCTCAAGTCATCATTATGAACTTGATACGAGTAATTTTTACTCAATCTCCATTTATTGAGTTAAACATCTAATTAATTGGTGTTGTTTTTACAAGAATATGTGTGAATGTACTTTGATTGATTTACACTGAATATCCAATAATATTGAGTGTATTTAAATTTGTCACACATAATTATGTCGTTGATTTATCCTTAACCTAAGGATGCATACTTTATGAGGGATTTCATCTCAATTTACATTCCATTGAGACTCCTTTGTTGTTATATACCAAATCACTTTTATATGGTGTATATAATGTACTTTGAAAAAGTATATCCTAAATCCCTTTATTCTCATGATATTAAAAGGTTTTTATTATCTCAATTATTTTTATTCAAGTGTCTCTCTTTTGGTTAGTAACTTTAACTAAAATATCATTTTAAAATGTTTTAAAGATTTATTATTCTAAATCTTTCCCATTAATGTCCATGTTTTAAAAATGGTTTTATGGATTTATTTATATGGACATTATTGTTTTCAAATATAAATTCATTTTAAAAGCTTCAAATTCATATGGGAAACTTTGATTAAAAAATTTATTTTAAATGGCTTCTTGACAAATAGTGTGACTTTGAAATGTTTTCAAGAAAATGGGTGATATTTCACGCAATAGTTTGATGATTATTTTAATCGATGTCAATATCCTTCATTATTCTCGATTGGGGTTAATCTGACACAATACAATATTCCATATTTTATCGAATGAGTTATGTATGACTGTGGATGTGCTATTTTTATACCATTCCTATTTTGTGGTTAAAGTATTGACATTTCGTATTCTAGTTTTTATACGAATGTTTAAGTTATGTTCCAAACTTTTCATATGAGGAATTCATTGGACTTAGTAAGTGACGGGTGGAGCCCGCTATAGCACCTCGATGCATAGGTAGGTCTTATAAGACAAACTAGTGTCTTGGCACAATGCCTTGACAAAATCTTATTTGTAGTCTTGACACGAGGCCTTTGCTACATGGTTAAGATAGTCTGGAATTATGCATTCCATCATTATGAAAGTGGTTATTGATATTTCATGTGATTCTTCGACTAGCATAATATCCATGTGAATAAGTAAATGGAATTATTTCATTTTATTTTTTCCATATTATGTTGAAGTTCATGTTTAAAAGGATTTTATAGTTATACATTGCCTTAAATGTTTATGCTTATTTATGAAAGTTTCTGCTATATTGTTATCCTTATTGGGCATTTGAGTTCACCCCTTTCGATGTTTTATTTTTCCCAGGATGTGAAGAAGTATTTTATGAATGACCTGTAGGGATAGTATAAGGGGATATGAGTGTGGAGACAAGATGTCATTGTAGTTTTAACTTTATGATGTAATGTAAACTTGACGAATGTATCTAGTTATTCCAAGGATACTAAACTAATAGGTCTTTCGAGACTTGTTCTTTTGTGATCATGCCAATGTTATGTAATAATGCACCAAATCTAGGTAACTGGGGTCAGGGGTTTATAGTTGGTATTAGAATAAGTTTAGTACAAACCTTGGAAACTATATTTAGATAAACTCTGATTAGAGAACATAGCCCTAAGATAGACTTTGAGGATTAGTATAGAAGAACTTCCTATAATTTTGGTATTGTATAGATTTTGTGAGTTTTCAAAGAAATACATCCCAATCTGGATACGACATGGTAGAGGTGGCTCTAGAACAGATGTACCTAGGGGTAAAAAGCCAAAAACACCGCTTTGAGATGGACTTGAATAGGAACTGGTGCTCGAAAATGGGCCTTACTGCATTATTGGTTACGACACTCCCGGGGGATATGATTGGGATAATTTACATTTTCTTTACAAACAAATTTTAAGTATTTTAATATAAGATGAAAATAAATGACCTTGGTTAATCCTAAGGTGTTTCAAATTGAAAATATGGTGTCATGATAATCTCTAAATGATTTTATGACTATTGTTACTCACACAATGCTTTCTGGTTTTAGTCAATGGATGGAGTCCAAGGAAGTCCTAGTAACTTTGAGAATTATGTACAGGGTGGGAACAGTGGTGCAAATGAGCAAGAAAAATGGGATGTTGATAGGCATAAAAGTTATCGTGTTCATGCAATATTTGTTTCCCAAAAATATGATCAACAACATATATATTAACCAACTCCCAGACTCAACAAAGAATAGAAAGGTGATGAATGATAAGAGCTCCAGTAGTGGAGAACGTGGAGAAAAGAATCCTAAATTTCTATCATGAAGGAAATGTGGAAAGAGACACCTAGGAAAGTGTCTCAATAGAACAAAGAAATACTTTATGTGTGGGAAAGAAGGACATAAAGTGAAGAATTTCAGAGGAAAAATGAAGAGTACTATGGAAGAAAATAAAAATGGTCCCACGAATCCATTTATAGTTATTTTCCATAAATGTAGGGGACCTATCCATTACCCGAGTGAATGCCCTATTCTGTAGGATATTTTCTTGGCCAAAGAAGAATCTACGTGGAAATAAATTGTTGGGGAAATATTTAAAAGTATTAGTTCTCCTTGTTGATGTGATTACATTGGAATAATTTTCTCTTGTATTTGTAACCCTGTAGTTTTCCATGTGAGAATGATATTTGAGGGAGTCTTATCTTTTCCCTTGTGGATATAGTTATAAATAACCATTCAGTTTTATATGATCTTTGGGTTTCAGGAAATTACAAGTAATTATATTTTGGGATGAAAATGCAAGGTATGATATAACATTTCTGGTTAAAATTATGTTATGGTTATTTTTAGGAATATATCTCATTTTGGTAATGTTATAAAATATATTTTTTTGAAAAAAGGACAACATGAAGACCGTGTGACAACCCATCACATCTGACAAAGCTATGGGAATCGAACCCACAACCAAAGTGCGATTGAGATTTTTCACCTACCACTAGACTACATGAAGTCCCTGGTTAGTGTGACTAATTATTTTTAGTTAAATGATTTTATTGATCAATAATAAGTTGATTTGGGTTCTTATGTCTTATCAAATCAATACCCTTAGTATAGGAAAATGATTTGGTGATTAAGTGACAAATGTTATTTCGGAAGATGTTCACTTTGTTGATAACACTATATGCCCAAGGAAAATAGAATTCTATGGGGTTTCATTTGAGGAGTAATGATGTATTTTTATCTATGTTTTTATTGTGGATTTATAGTGATTTGGGTTATTTATTAAAATGAATAACCTATAATAGAAAATATGCGATTAGGTTAATTACTTTTAAGTATGTTACTTTAAGAGTAGTTGATGTCATTTATAGGTACAATTTAACATGGAAGACTACATAACCAAAGTCTTCTATGTTTTGGGTTTCAATATTAGTTTGGATTATATTGAATGATTTTAAGGACAATTTTTATTGAATGTTATTTCTTTAACATTGGGGTATTGATTTTAGAAATTAAGATTAGGGTTTATTTCTCTAAATGGTTATCCTTTTGGGGGATCATCAGATCTTGTACTAACTGTTTTGGTTTTGGATAATCTCTAAAGACAAGGTAAATATATAGTTTATCCTTCGTGGATCATGTGATTCTATAGAAGTTTATTCTTTCTCTTCCAGTGTGACCAAGTTTTCTTGAATACTAATCGTTTAAAAAAATGAGTTAGTTTTGGAAATTTATTAAATAATGAAACTCTACTTAAAAAGTAAGTATAGGAATTTATTTTCTTATTCAATCTCATAAATTAATTCCTCATCTTTATGTAATGTAACTTAAAACAAAAAAATGTTGTCCATTTACTTTTCATACTGGGAAACTAATGACCATTTGTCCCATCACAAGTTTGTGGTTTTATTGTTGTTAACTTTTTTCTTGATCATGTTTTCTATCCCTATCCATCAGAACTTGACACTTATTTTATCATCCATATCCATGTTCTTCTATATAGAATCCTAGTATAGGTTATCTATGGAGACCTTTTTACTTCTCTTTCTTTCTTTTAAAGTGATAGTTTTATTGGCTCTTTTCTGATGTGGGACTTTACATTATATTCCCAATCCCAATTTCAAAAATTGTGAGGACACAATTTATTGAAGTAGAGGAGAATGTAACACCTCAAGCTTCCACAATACGATTCTCTTTTAATAATACAATAGCGTGTGTTGTACGCAATTTCGAGATTCTAACACACTGCGACCAATCAATGTAGTCATTTTGAATAGTAATACCCACTTTTTGAAATTTTATAAATTTTATCTCTCAAAATGGACCTCATTTTTGGATTTGGAATATCGAAATTAACATAGGGTGGAATTTTGGTACTTTTCGAATAACTTTTATATTTTGATGAATAGTGAAAATTAATAGATTTTAATTAAAAACAACTTTTTTAATCGAAATAATTAATAGTGATAAATTATTAATTTGAGTGGTTTTAAAGTATATTTAGAATATATTTTTACCATTAAATACAATGTTGTTCATTGGACATAATTTCACAATTAAACCAGACATAAACACGTGTCAATCTTTTGATAGTTATTATCTCTTAAAAACACGTTTTTTGTTTTAACAACAAGAATTAATTTTAAATTAATTTCTTCCACTTATGTGTTTGGAATTTTTAAAAATTGATTCCATATTTGGAATCAGTATGTCTGAATTGTGTAAATAGGTAACTTTAATTTTAGGCATTTTGAATAATTACTTCGGTAAATATTTTAATTACCATGGTTAAAGCGTAAATTTGGTAAATAAGGGTAAACCAATAATATTATAATAATAATAAATTACCCTAAAACGTGTCCTAACTTTATTGGTTGTTACATGTCCAACCATGGGCATATTTGGCTCGATTTTGGGACCCCATGGATCCACTTGTAAGTGATGAGGACACTTTATATTAATTAAGTTAAAATAAATACAAAAATGACAAAAGCATATATCATTTAGAGAAATTTTTTTACATAGGGTTATATATGTTATATTTTTGACTATAAATATTCATTAGAAATTTAAAAATATTTACTACATAATGGTATTTTATTTATAATTTTTAGACATTTAATAGTTAATATTATTTATGACACAATAATGATGCAGTATTTTCCATATCAATGAACGAATCAAATAATTGGTATTATAAATGTAAAAATAAATATAATTTGAACGTTTTGATGACATAAATGAATTTTACTAGTTAACATGACATTATAGGATTGATTAAATGAATTTTTTTCTAATTAATAAAGTTGTTAAGACTTTAACAAAAATCAATTATTGAATAGTGTCAAAATTGACATAAATGAGTTTTTAAAACAAATATTATATTATTAATTGATATTCTATTCCTAAAAAACTAATGTTCAGCCAAAGGACATATATCATGATAGTTTTGTCATTAATGGACCACTTGGGGGTCTCTTGGATGTGTATAGTAAGTTTAATAACTATATAATATAAAAATACAAAGTGACATGGTAAATGTCAAACTAATTAACTAAGAGTTAAAACTAAATGATAAGGTTAATACAATGACCCAAACCTGTCTAAATTCTATTGGTTGAAATTATTTTGACCCATCCCCTAGTTAGACTTTTAATAATCCACTTTGGATCCATTATAAAACAAATATGATTTTATTATAAAATAATATTTCTAGGTTTTCCAAAGGTTCCCCTCACCCACTTAAAAAATGGCACTCCCCCTTCTCAATAATCCACACATTCAAAGCCTTTTGGATCGTAAAAACCCTACCCAAACACTCTCTCATCTTCCCTCACTTCAACTTAGAGGCCTTAGTTTGATCAGAAATCCAACCTAAGGATCCCTTTTGATCAAGTCAAAAGGAAGAACCTGATGAAGAGGTAATGTTTTCACCACCCTCTTTCAAGATCCTTACTTCTTCAACTTCTTATTTATTTGTTATTTCCATTATAAAATAATAAATCTAGTATATTATATATACCGTGATGTTATTATAAATATTGTAAAACCATATTCAGTATTCTATCCATCCTTTGAATGACATGTCACCATACGTGCATATGTACGACCTACCGTCTCCATGTCATGGTGTAATTGTTATTCAATACATTATTATTTGGATGGGTATAATAATGATGTGTAATTCATTTAAATAATAAATATAAAATTATAATTATTTTCCATATATGATATACCATCCAATTATATATTATTTTAATATCAAAAGAATGATATTATCGCTTGTGCGTACATACGGACTATCGTCTCCACGAACGCGATGAGATTCATTCCCCATCATATCCAGTCAAGTATAATTCTCATTTGATGATTAAAAATAATGTTTAAGGACTTTATATCATTCTGTATATGAATAATATACAGCCTACCCATAACAAACATGACTTTTGTAACAAAACATATAAAAGAAAACGAGCAAGTTAACAAGCGAAACGACAATAATACTAAGATATTATTAACAAAGAAATGTTAAAAGGTCATATATGATATTAATGTAAATGATCCTTGTATAATTCAATAACAATTATTTCACCATTTACAGGAGGCTATCCTACCCTCGACCAAGGAAAAAGTACAAAGTAAGGGGTTTCTTATCTCACTTTTAATTTTGTGAGATTTCCATTGTTCACAACTTATTTATTTCATGTGGTTTGTGTACTGGCCATGTGTGTATTAATTGTGTAATATACTTTAATTCATGTATATTTTCATCATCGTTGTATGATCCTTCTTTCATGGTTGTATGTTTCATAGGTTACCAAATCAATAAGGGAATTTGAAATTTCGATTTCCACTCATTCGGCTTTACGCATAATTCATTGATTATTTTACTCCAAGATTATGTTTGGAATCACTATTCATTTGATTATGTCATAATTTCCACTCCCCTTTATGTGGATATACTTTTGATACACATAATCACTCCATTGATAAATTCTTAAGTCATCGGTATGAACTTGATACGAGTAATTTTTATCCAATCTCCATTTGTTGAGTTAAACATCCAATTCCTTGGGGTTGTTTTTACAAGAATATGTGTGAATGTCCTTTATTTTACACTGAATATCCAATCATATTGAGTGTATTTAAATTTGCCATACATAATTATGTCGTTGATTTATCCTTAACCTAAGGATCCATCCTTTATGAGATATTTCATCTCAATTTACATTCCATTGAGAATCCTTTGTTGTTATATACCAAATCACTTTTATATGGTATATATAATGTACTTTGACATAGTATATCATGAATACCTTTATTCTCATGATATTACAAGGTTATTATTATCTAAATTATTTGTATTCAAGTGTCTCCCTTTTGGTTAGGAACTATAACTAAAATATCCTTTTAAATTTTTTTAATGATTTATTATTCTAAATATTTCTCATTAATGTCCATGTTTTAAATATGGTTTTAAGGATTTATTTATGTGGAAATTAATGTTTTCAAATAAAAATTCATTTTAAAAGTTTCAAAGTGGTATGGGACACTTTGATTCAAAAATCTATTTTAAATGGCTTCTTGAAAAATAGTGTGACTTTTAAATATTTTCATGAAAATGGTGAATATTTCTCTCAATAGTTTGATGAATTATTTTAATCGATGTCAATATCATTTATTATTCTCGGCTGGGGTTAATCTGACACAATACAATCTTCCTTATTGTATCGAATGAGTTATGTTTGACTGTGGATGTGCTATTTTTATACCATTCATGGTTTGTGGTTAAAGTATTGACATTTCATATGCTAGTTTAATAGGAATGATTAAGTTATTTTTCTATCTTTTCATATGAGGAATGCATTGGACTTAGTAAGCGATGAGAGGATCCCTCTATTTCTCCTCGATGCATCGGTAGGTCTCATGAGACAAACTAGTGTCTTGGCACGAGGACTTGACAATATCTTATTTGTATTCTTGGAACGAGGCATTGGCTACGTGATTATGATAGTATGGCATTATGCATTACATCATTATGAAAGTGGTTATTGATATTGTGTGTGATTATTAGACTAGTAGAATATTCATGTGATTAAATAAATGGCATTATTTCATTTTATTTTTTCCATATTATGCTGAACTTCACGTTTAAAAGGATTTTGTTTTAGTTATACATTTCTTTAAATGTTTATGCTTATGTATGAAAGTTTCAGATATATTGTTATCCTTACTGGGCATTTTAGCTCACCCCTTTCTATGTTTTATTTTTCCCAGGATGTAAAGAAGTATTTTATGAATGACCTGCAGGAATAGTATAAGGGAATATGAGTGTGGAGATAAGATGTCATTGTAGTTTTCACTTTATGATGTAATGTCAACTTGATGAATTTATCTAGTTATTCCAAGGCTACTAAACTAATCAGTATTTCGAGACTTGATCTTTTGTGATCATGCCAAAATTATTTAACATTGCACCGAATCTGGGTAACTGGGTTTGGGGCGTTACATTGTATCATTTGAAATCTTAAATTTTCTTAAAATCTATTTGTCTTATAGATTTAGTGACCATGATACATGGATTATTTCAATACCATTCCTCATATATTCTCGATTATTTAAGTATATAATGATTAGGTTGATGAATTCCTCACATGACATTCATCTAGTAGGTGAGAACATCACAAATCCCTCATCCATGTAGGTAGTCACATTATATATAGCGTATATGTATGGGTAAACATGTCCTAAATCAATATCAATCCATGGAGTAGATGTTGTACTCATCATAGGAGAGAAAAAAATCTCATTTTGATTAAAATCAAACTGATTCCGTAATTAACAGTATACCTAAACACCCCCTGATTTGCTAAGCCTTAAGTATTGTATAAGAAAATAATCAATGTATAAAGGTTCTCATGCTAGGTATCTCACCAAAATCAGGTAGAGGGGACTCTAAATATTAACCATGAACCCCTATTATACCAAATACATAATTCATGACACTCCATGTGGTATAATTTCTGGGTCATCCAGTGCAAAAAACTCATCTTATGCCAGATGAGCACATTTTGTATCATTATACAAGAATCTTGCTTGTGATAACCTTAAAGTTTCAACATAACCTATAATAATATACACTGTACATATAACAACTTTTCTCTTTATTATACACTTAAACATGATTTATTACATAAAATATTCACTTGTTACAATATATACGATCAAGAGGTCAAGTGTATTTGGGGTTAGGAAAATTATGTAACAAGTTAAAACATGAAATACACATCTTTATTGAAAACGTATTTTACTTTACCATACACATTACATCGTACATAGAATTGCATGGGATAACCTAATTACATGCATAAGAAAATGGTGATCTATAAAGCCCAAAAAGGGAGTAAAAAACTTATAACTTGAAGAATATAGAACAAGTTAGGAAATAGGCATATCAATAGAGCGGAAGATAAACATGAACATAAATTCATGATATAGTATGCTTATCATAACATGGAAATGGGCAGCAACATTTAACATGATATTTGCATGAACCAAGGCCCATTGCACATAATTCATGATTAAAACCTCATTGTGCTTGAATTATCATGAGTAAACCCTCATTCCACTTGACATATCATGATACTAATCTTTAACCAATGCATTAGAGCGCTATTAAGGCGCATCCTTCATAATCATTTCATTTCATGCATAAGTGTTCCACATGGATCATACAACATCAAATCATTTAACATCATCATTTATTCTACAATAAATGAATGCATAATACATAAATGAAACTATATAATAAATAAGTAAATGTGCGTAAATGTGATTAACCTTGATAATGAAATGGGCATGGTATTAACTACATAATGACTTTGGCATGGAAAATTGTGTTGCAATTTTGGCATCATAACAGCATGACATAATAATTCATAAAAATGTTTTCTGAGAGATAAAAGGGCATCTCATCATATTTAAATGAAATTGATATTAATGGGGGTCATATAGATACATTCTCAACAAATTTAATGGATTTTATATGCATAATATATAATAATTGATTGATGTAAATGAGAATAGAGAAATTCTTTACGGAATTTGACATGGTAACAAGTGTACATGGGAGGAATTAATGAAAGATAAAAGGGCATCTAATCATTCAAAAAACAAGGAGGTTAGTATAGGAGAGTTTCAAAATTATACCCCAACATTTTTAATTGAAAACAAAAGGGTACAACAACATAAATAAATTTGGACAAAAAATGAGAAAGGATGAAATCTCTTACTTGGAAGTGTGATTCGAAAGGCTTGGGAGAGGCTTCTTGGGAGCCTGGGGCACCTTGAGATGATTTTAGAGAGGGGAGTCCAGAGGTTGGTTGAGCTACAATGGCTTTTATTGAAGAAGAAGTGGGACCTTGGGTGGATTTATATAGGAAAAGGAAGGGAATTCTTTATTATTTTGTTATTGGACCATACACATAAAACTAATCAAAACCACAAACCATACCATGGTGTTTGACCATGATTTTTACTAAAGGGTAGTGTAAAACATTATTTTATAGGTAAAATTTCTGAAATTATTAAAATATTAGTCTTGCTTATGTGGAGGTGAGTCACACTCTCAAGGAAATCATTTTAAAATGTTAAAATGTTTTATGAGTCATGGAGGGTCCACTAATGCTTTGTAAAATAAATCAAACAATATAAAATCACATTATTTTAATGGTATAACATATATTGTCCGAAAAAAACCCTTTATATTATTTTATTATATCTCTATTAGTTCATTATGATGTCATAAACACATTATATAATTAAACGGTATTTAATTTTTACCCAAAAATATAACTCTGTCCGAAAATAATGAAAGATTCACCATTGGATAATTTCAACTTCATTATTCCAAAAAAAATATTAATTTTATCTCAATAATTTTCTAAATATTTGAATTTTTACTTTTGAAAATTAAAAAAACATTTAGCGAAAATTTATAGGTTTGGACAAATACAGCTTTCAAGCCAAAAAAATTACAATTGTATTAATCAAAATTATAGGATCATTTATATTTAATAAAAATTTACTTAGTAATAATATTTTATTAAAATATTATTTAACTCAAAAATCCATTAGTTCATCTAAAGATATTTATTAATTAAATATTAATTAAAGTACTATTTTTGTCTTAAAAAACTTTTTACAAAGTAACAATAATAAAATGAATGTAAATTATTAATTCTATACAAAAATAATCCACATAATTGTAGTTCTTGGGTATTGTTACATAAACCATCATAACACCCACATATGACCTAAGGGCAAGGTGTGCAATGGTGACAGACTCTTGGGGTGGCTCAAATAGAATCGCTCGGGTGGTAATCTCTATCAACTTCAACTTCTACAATAGGCGGTTCCATTCAAGATTTACGTGTTTAAGCTTGGATTTGGCGTGGTCAAGATCAAATCCTGGTGACGCTACCTCATTTCGGAGCTATGAAAAATGGGATTCATACAGTGCAGTTCTACTAGAAGTGGCCATCGCTTCCTTTGTCTGAGTAAATTCGATTTGTTAATGCCCTATATTTATACTAATCATGTTATCACTCTTCAACGTCTATATTAACAATATTAAAAATTATTAATGGTAATTTAAAAAAAATAATACCAAAGAAGTGTATAGGTTTTATATATCCATTTTACATAACAATAAATTTAATTGGATCAAGATGAATTTTCATTAATAAAAGTTTGGGTCATTGATTAGCAACTAAATGAGGCTAATATTCATTGTTAATATACATAATTTTCATGTTCTTTGTTATTCATAAACACCATTTTAGTGCATTTTACACTTTGAACATCATTTCACATTATGATTGTAATACCTTCTTAAAATGCACTATTATGTGGTACATTTTTTAACATCATTTAAAGTACCCAATGATTCATCTGATTTTAAGGAATTGAATTTTACATATTTTAATTTGATATTTTTGGAAATTGATCTACACTTAAATATTAACATGTTTGATTCAGGGATCATTGGAGAATTAATGGAGGATGATGGAGATATTTGGCAATGAAAGGAAGCAATTCTGGAGAAGGCAGATTGGACACCAGCCCACTGATGAGACTGTGGGGCCCAACATACAGGCCCAATTAATCCCATATTTCATGGGATGCTATAATACATGTATAGGAACAAATCACCCTTCATGAGTTAATGCTAATTCTGCCTCCATGTTGGTCATTTAGTCGTCCCAAGTTAGAGATAAAATTCTGGGCCAGATTCTGCAGCCCAGAAAAACAGCCCACTACTTTGATCATATCTCGGAATCCACAACTCCAAATGGGCCAAAACTTTTACAGCCGGTTAGAAGACATCCGGAGATCCATTTTCTTCTTCTATGGCCCACCCTGATTATGCATTATAGAAGGTCTTAAAGATGCGTCTGTTTGGTGGATGAAAACTGGCTGCCACCTCGGGTCAAACGTGGAAAAGTCCAAATTCCACAAGCTTTCCACCACCTATAGCCTACCAAAATTAATTAAGATGCTTTGTACTGTTGGTGGCTCGACCCAAGGCTCCCAAAATTCCTATTTAAGGCAGTGGTGGTGAAGGAGTTGAGATCTTGGATGCTTTGTTCAATTGTAATGTTATGCTGCGTTTTTGTTGCCTCAATTTTGTCTTTCACATGTAAGTTGTTCAATTCACTTTAGTTTCTTAATAAAAGTTCTTCTTCTACTATTATTCTGTTGTTATTAATATCAATTTGATACCGTTGGATCAAGGTGTGAATTTATTCATACCAACCCTTGTGAAATTTTTCACACAACGGTGGAGTGATCATTTTATTTTTGTTGTTTTCTTTACTTCTCCATTTCCTCCCTTATGAGTCTACTTTCCGCTTCCATTGAAACCATGGGATCAATGGGGGGCTGACCCACTTATGGGTTGATCCAAGGGAGTAGCAAGGAGCTGGATTGGATGTTATTTATCACCTAATTAATGTATAATCACTTCTTTAATTGGGATTTTTATTTGATGATTTTTAAACTCCATCGTCCTTGTTGAATTTAAGGACACACACTTCAAGTACTAATACGATCCTTTACCTTGAAGTGCTCAAAACATTGATCCTTCAAGTGTATAGGTGATTAGTATTAAAGGGTGTAGGCATTAAACCAGTAAGTGATGATGTTGTTTTATCACCTTAAATGAACCCATCTCAAATTTAAGAAATTGAAATCATTAAAAAGAAAATACGTCCAATCCACCCCGAGTGATAACCTAGGATCAACTCATTCTTTTAAATTGAATCCACTTAAATCTTTTAGATATCTTTAAAACCCATCCAAAATCAATCCAAGTTGGCCACTTCATAGCCAAAAATCCATCCCTTAGGTTGTGTATCTTAGGTATCTTCTTAGGTCTCTGTGGAATCGACAACCCAAGCTACACTACAAGGACTGTTCTACCCTTCTTCTCTTGGGTAAATTTGGGCGTGAACCAAATTTTGGCGCCGTTGCCGGGGACCTAAGTAAGTTATCTTAGACACTATCATTCTTTTTTTTCTTCCCACTTCTCTCATATCATCCCCAATTTCATTCCTATGGAAAACCCTTTTGAACAAATCCAAACATGGGGAACCTCTCCCTACTTTGATCACTCAACCCCATGTACGATGTACAATGACCATCCTAATTCCTACTTGTGGGATCATCAAAAACCTACTGAACCACAATGTTTTTATTCATATGATATACAACACATTCCAACATATTATGAGTTCCAATCCCAACAAGGCCAATCTGAACACCCTCCTATGGAATTCCAACAACATAGTTATCCTCCTGGAATAGACCATCTGTCTCAACCCCTTGACCATCATGATCCACAACCATTACTTGAAAAACTGTGTCAACAAATGGAGATAATGAATTTTTAGGTTTCATCATTGAGGTTAGAACTACAAAGAATTAAAACTTGTGAGGAACCCATCCCTATACAAATTGTCCCTTCCATAACCTTATGTGAAGTGTCTAGTTTCACACAAACCCCACATGAATTTATTGAAGAACCAACCTTTGGATTTGGGATAGATGAAGAGGATCAAGGAAATTTTGAAGGGACTTTAGATTAGGAGGAAATTAACTTTTTGGATTCAAAAGAGGGGAATTTGACACCATGGATTGAGTCTCCTAAGTATAACTCCATTGATGAATTTTCAAAAACACCAACCTTTGAACCATTGGGAGAAATCATAAACTTTGAGTCCATGTCCATTTCTAACACTGATATTTCCAATTTTGTGGTTGAATATTCTATTCCAAAGGAACCAATTCTATTGGTAAAATTTGAAAATAAAATTGAGATCGATCCAAATTCCCAACCTATGTCTAAAAATGTTAGTTTTCCTGAACTCGAACATGTGTCCTTTCCATCCTTCCTCAAGTTTTCATTCATTGAGGATATCCAAAACCATCATGTTTTCATTGTTTCTTCTCTTGATATAAATAAAATTGGAATGACCCTTGATGTATTAGGCAAGACTAGAGAAGCAATTAGATCCAGCATTTCTGATATTCCTTGGATTTACCAACTCATTTTAGAACATAGGTTTGTTAATGAAAAAAATTATAAACATGTAATCAATCTAAACCTCGTTGAATTTGTGAAACATGTGGTACTTAAAATTTTTAAAGTTGGTATTGGGTGAGTTGGGGAGTTCAAGCCGGGCTAACGACGTTAAACAAAGCGCTGCATGGGAGGCAACCCATGGTTTTCAAGTTTCCCATCATTTTGTTGTTTTAATAAAATTTATATTTTAAATAATAATTTTTATATTTAAAAAAAAATGAACTATTGACCTGTTATTCTATTATGAGTATGGATGGGTATGAAAGGGGAGCACCATATTCATCCATGTCACGTGGTGTGATCCTTGAGTAATACCTTACCCAGAAATTTAAAAAGAAGACAATGTATCATCAGTTTATTTTATTTTATATATACACTTATATTTTACTTATATATATATACTCTTTTGTTTTGTTTGTTTCTTTTCTTTTTTCCACTACGGAACTCTGCAAGTGACATGGATATCAAAGGACTAAATTGGAGCAGCAAGAACTTCAGCTTCAACCACCAGGTGATTTCATTCCATGACCCTCATTTTCAATTTCTTTTTTGAACTTTCATTCTCTACCTCTACCCCTTCTAAATTTTATTTTCATTAAACACTGGGTACAGTGTTATTTTAAGTTGGGGGGGGGGAGATAAAATAAAAAAAATGCTTTTGTGTCAAAAAAAAAAATTGAATGATTTGAAAAAAAAGTAAATGGAAGGAAAAATTACTTTAACTTTGAACATGGTAATACACATTGCACACTTTGAAACTGAATATCAAATAATTTAGCATGCCCTGATTCTGATTTTAATCCTTGTATAATTTCATTAGCATAGATTTTGGAAAGTGTGGCTGTCTAATGTGATATTTCATCGTTTATATTTTTATCCAAATAAAAAAAATGCCACAATGCACGTCCTCTAGACTGTGGGGTACTAATTTGAATTTTTGGGGTCCCATAATAAATAGAATAGGCTGGTTTTATTTTTATGAATAATATGAGTATTCAAAAAAATTATTAAAAAAAAATATTAATAAATAAAAAAATAAAAAAATAAAAATAAAAATTTGCGTGTAGAGCAATGGATTGATAAAATGCGAGGCTTTCGGCACGTGGGGATCGTGACTCTAGAGTTGTCTAGCCCTGAGTTTTTCAATATATTTCTATTTATGGTAATATGACTTTGTTTTTGATTAAGTTAACTCGAGACGATGCCCGAGTATGTGGGCTTCACTTGGTGCCCTAAGGCCTTTGAGTCTGGGAGTCATCGACAAAGTCTTGCTACATGGGTTAATTTAATTAATTACAATCTCAATTACTATAGAAATATTGCAAAAAAAAATCAAAAAAAGAGGGATGAAGAATACTCATATTAGGATTAAATGTGATTCCACCTAGCGCTTCCATGATTTCCCCCTTGAATGAAAATGAACCCCCATATCTATTGTGATTCACAACACATCATTACACCAAATTGAGTTGGATGAAGAATGATGATGGATTTGATCAAAGGAATGGGCTTGAGATTGGGATATGCTTATGAAAATATCTTGTATTAAAATATTTTGATGGGTTTCATGATTGTTTGGTATAAGGTTTTTTGGTGATTAGTGTGTATTAAAATGTTTTTGGAAAAGGGAATTCGAATTTCATTTTTGATTAGATATATTTTGCTCGGGACTAGCAAAACTCAAGTTGGGGGGTGTGATTAGCCACTAAATGAGGCTAATATTCATTGTTAATATACATAATTTTCATGTTCTTTGTTATTCATAAACACCATTTTAGTGCATTTTACACTTTGAACATCATTTCACATTATGATTGTAATACCTTCTTAAAATGCACTATTATGTGGTACATTTTTAACATCATTTAAAGTACCCAATGATTCATCTGATTTTAAGGAATTGAATTTTACATATTTTAATTTGATATTTTTGGAAATTGATCTACACTTAAATATGAACATGTTTGATTCAGGGATCATTGGAGAATTAATGGAGGATGATGGAGATATTTGGCAATGAAAGGAAGCAATTCTGGAGAAGGCAGATTGGACACCAGCCCACTGATGAGACTATGGGGCCCAACATACAGGCCCAATTAATCCCAAATTTCCTGGGATTCTATAAGACATTTATAGGAACAAATCACCCTTCATGAGGTAATGCTAATTCGGCCTCCATGTTGGTCATTTAGTCGGCCCAAGTTAGAGATAAAATTCTGGGCCAGATTCTGCAGCCCAGAAAAACAGTCCACTACATTGATCATATCTCGGAATCCACAACTCCAAATGGGCCAAAACTTTTACAACCGGTTAGAAGACATCCGGAGCTCCATTTTCTTCTTCTATGGCCCACCCTGATTATGCCTTCTAGAAGGTCTTCCAGATGCGTCTGTTCGGTGGATGAAAACTGGCTGCCACCTCGGGTCAAACGTGGAAAAGTCCAAATTCCACAAGCTTTCCACCACCTATAGCCTACCAAAATTAATTAAGATGCTTTGTACTGTTGGTGGCTCGACCGAAGGCTCCCAAAATTCCTATTTAAGGTAGTGGTGGTGAAGGAGTTGAGATCTTGGATGCTTTGTTCAATTGTAATGTTATGCTGCGTTTTTGTTGCCTCAATTTTGTCTTTCACATGTAAGTTGTTCAATTCACTTTAGTTTCTTAATAAAAGTTCTTCTTATACTATTATTATGTTGTTCTTAATATCACTTTGATACCGTTGGATCAAGGTGTGAATTTATTCATACCAACCCTTGTGAAATTATTCACACAACGGTGGAGTGATCATTTTATTTTTGTTGTTTTCTTTACTTCTCCATTTCCTCCCTTATGAGTCTACTTTCCACTTCCATTGAAACCATGGGATCAATGGAGGGCTGACCCACTTATGGGTTGATCCAAGGGAGTAGCAAGGGGCTGGATTGGATGTTATTTATCACCTAATTAATGTATAATCACTTCTTTAATTGGGATTTTTATTTGATGATTTTTAAACTCCATCGTCCTTGTTGAATTTAAGGCCACACACTTCAAGTACTAATACGATCCTTTACCTTGAAGTGCTCAAAAAATTGATCCTTCAAGTGTATAGGTGATTAGTAATAGAGGGTGTAGGCATTAAACCAGTAAGTGATGATGTTGTTTTATCTCCTTAAATGAACCCATCTCAAATTTAAGAAATTGAAATCATTAAAAAGAAAATACGTCCAATCCACCCCGAGTGATAACCTAGGATCAACTCATTCTTTTAAATTGAATCCACTTAAATCTTTTAGATATATTTAAAACCCATCCAAAATCAATCCATGTTGGCCACTTCATAGCCAAAAATCCATCCTTTAGGTTGTGTATCTTAGGTATCTTCTTAGGTCTCTGTGGAATCGACAACCCAAGCTACACTACAAGGACTGTTCTACCCTTCTTCTCTTGGGTAAATTTGGGCGTGAACCAAATTTTGGCGCCGTTGCCGGGGACCTAAGTAAGTTATCTTAGACACTATCATTCTTTTTTTTCATCCCACTTCTCTCATATCATCCCCAATTTCATTCCTATGGAAAACCCTTTTGAACAAATCCAAACATGGGGAACCTCTCCCTACTTTGATCACTCAACCCCATGTACGATGTACAATGACCATCCTAATTCCTACTTGTGGGATCATCAACAACCTACTGAACCACAATGTTTTTATTCATATGATATACAACACATTCCAACATATTATGAGTTCCAATCCCAACAAGGCCAATCTGAACACCCTCCTATGGAATTCCAACAACATAGTTATCCTCCTGGAATAGACCATCTGTCTCAACCCCTTGACCATCATGATCCACAACCATTACTTGAAAAACTGTGTCAACAAATGGAGATAATAAATTTTGAGGTTTCATCATTGAGGTTACAACTACAAAGAATTAAAACTTGTGAGGAACCCATCCCTATACAAACTGTCCCTTCCATAACCTTATGTGAAGTGTCTAGTTTCACACAAACCCCACATGAATTTATTGAAGAACCAACCTTTGGATTTGGGATAGATGAAGAGGATCAAGTAAATTTTGAAGGGACTTTAGATCAGGAGGAAATTAACTTTTTGGATTCAAAAGAGGAGAATTTGACACCATGGATTGAGTCTCCTAAGTATAACTCCATTGATGAATTTTCAAAAACACCAACCTTTGAACCATTGGGAGAAATCATAAACTTTGAGTCCATATCCATTTCTAACACTGATATTTCCAATTTTGTGGTTGAATATTCTATTCCAAAGGAACCAATTCTATTGATAAATTTTGAAAATAAAATTGAGATCGATCCAAATTCCCAACCTATGTCTAAAAATGTTAGTTTTCCTGAACTCGAACATGTGTCCTTTCCATCCTTCCTCAAGTTTTCATTCATTGAGGATATCCAAAACCATCATGTTTTCATTGTTTCTTCTCTTGATATAAATAAAATTGGAATGACCCTTGATGTATTAGGAAAGACTAGAGAAGCAATTAGATCCAGCATTTCTGATATTCCTTGGATTTACCAACTCATTTTAGAACATAGGTTTGTTAATGAAAAAAATTATAAACATGTAATCAATATAAACCTAGTTGAATTTGTGAAACATGTGGTACTTAAAATTTTTAAAGTTGGTATTGGGTAAGTTGTGGAGTTCAAGTCGGGCTAACGACGTTAAACAAAGCACTGCATGGGAGGCAACCCATGGTTTTCAAGTTTCCCATCATTTTGTTGTTTTAATAAAATTAATATTTTAAATAATAATTTTTATATTTAAAAAAAATGAACTGTTGACCTGTTCTTCTATTATGAGTATGGATGGGTATGAAAGGGGAGCACCATATTCATCCGTGTCACGTGGTGTGATCCTTGAGTAATACCTTACCCAGAAATTTAAAAAGAAGACAATGTATCATCAGTTTATTTTATTTTATATATACACTTATATTTTACTTATATATATATACTCTTTTGTTTTGTTTGTTTATTTTCTTTTTTCCACTAGGGAACTCTGCAAGTGACATGGATATCAAAGGACTAAATTGGAGCAGCAAGAACTTCAGCTTCAACCACCAGGTGATTTCATTCCATGACCCTCATTTTCAATTTCTTTTTTGAACTTTCATTCTCTACCTCTACCCCTTCTAAATTTTATTTTCATTAAACACTGGGTACAGTGTTATTTTAAGTTGGGGGGGAGATAAAATAAAAAAAATGCTTTTGTGTCAAAAACAAAAATTGAATGATTTGAAAAAAAAGTAAATGGAAGGAAAAATTCCTTTAACTTTGAACATGGTAATACACATTGCACACTTTGAAACTGAATATCAAATAATTTAGCATGCCCTGATTCTGATTTTAATCCTTGTATAATTTCATGAGCATAGATTTTGGAAAGTGTGGCTGTCTAATGTGATATTTCATCGTTTATATTTTCATCCAAATAAAAAAAAATGCCACAATGCACGTCCTCTAGACTGTGGGGTACTAATTTGAATTTTTGGGGTCCCATAATAAATAGCATAGGCTGGTTTTATTTTTATGAATAATATGAGTATTCAAAAAAATTATTAAAAAAAATTATTAATAAAAAATAAAAAAAATAAAAAAAAATATTGCGTGTAGAGCAATGGATTGATAAAATGCGAGGCTTTCGGCACGTGGGGATCGTGACTCTAGAGTTGTCTAGCCCTGAGTTTTTCAATATATCTCTATTTATGGTAATATGACTTTGTTTTTGATTAAGTTAACTCGAGACGATGCCCGAGTATGTGGGCTTCACTTGGTGCCCTAAGGCCTTTGAGTCTGGGAGTCATCGGCAAAGTCTTGCTACAGGGGTTAATTTGATTAATTACAATCTCAATTACTATAGCAATATTGCAAAAAAAAAAATCAAAAAAAAGAGGGATGAAGAATACCCATATTAGGATTAAATGTGATTCCACCTAGCGCTTCCATGATTTCCCCCTTGAATGAAAATGAACCCCCATATCTATTGTGATTCACAACACATCATTACACCAAATTGAGTTGGATGAAGTATGATGATGGATTTGATCAAAGGAATGTGCTTGGGATTGGGATATGCTTATGAAAATATCTTGTATTAAAATATTTTGATGGGTTTCATGATTGTTTGGTATAAGGTTTTTTGGTGATCATTGTGTATTAAAATGTTTTTGGAAAAGGGAATTCGAATTTCATTTTTGATTAGATATATTTTGCTCGGGACTAGCAAAACTCAAGTTGGGGGGTGTGATTAGCCACTAAATGAGGCTAATATTCATTTTTAATATACATAATTTTCATGTTCTTTGTTATTCATAAACACTATTTTAGTGCATTTTACACTTTGAACATCATTTCACTTTATGATTGTAATACCTTTTTAAAATGCACTATAATGTGGTACATTTTTGAACATCATTTAAAGTACCCAATAATTCATCTGATTTTAAGGAATTGAATTTTACATATTTTAATTTGATATTTTTGGAAATTGATCTACACTTAAATATGAACATGTTTGATTCAGGGATCATTGGGGAATTCATGGAGGATGATGGAGATATTTGGCAATGAAAGGAAGCAATTCTGGAGAAGGCAGATTGGACACCAGCCCACTGATGAGACTGTGGAGCCCAACATACATGCCCAATTAATCCCGAAATTCATGGAATTCTATAAGACATGTATAGTAACAAATCACCCTTCATGAGTTAATTCTAATTAGGCCTCCATGTTGGTCATTTAGTCGGCCCAAGTTAGAGATAAAATTCTGGGCCCGATTCTGCAGCCCAGAAAAACAGTCCACTACTTTGATCATATCTCGGAATCCACAACTCCAAATGGTCCCAACGTTTACAGGCGGTTAGAAAACATCCGTAGCTCCATTTTCTTCTTCTATAGCCCACCCTGATTCGGCCTTCTAGAAGGTCTTCCAGACGCGTCTGTTCGGTGGATGAAAACTGGCTGCCACCTCGGGTCAAACGTCGAAAAGTCCAAATTCCACAAGCATTCCACCACCTATAGCCTACCAAAATTAATTAAGATGATTTTTACTATTGGTGGATCGACCCAAGGCTCCCAAAATGCCTATTTAAGGCAGTGGTGGTGAAGGAGTTGAGATCTTGGATGCTTTGTTCAATTGTAATGTTATGCTGCGTTTTTGTTGCCTCAATTTTGTCTTTCACATGTAAGTTGTTCAATTCACTTTAGTTTCTTAATAAAAGTTCTTCTTCTACTCTTATTCTGTTGTTCTTAATATCACTTTGATACCGTTGGATCAAGGTGTGAATTTATTCACACCAACCCTTGTGAAATTATTCACACAACGGTGGAGTGATCATTTTATTTTTGTTGTTTTCTTTACTTCTCCATTTCCTCCCTTATGAGTCTACTTTCCAATTCCATTGAAACCATGGGATCAATGGAGGGCTAACCCACTTATGGGTTGATCCAAGGGAGTAGCAAGGGGATGGATTTGATGTTATTTATCACCTAATTAATGTATAATCACTTCTTTAATTGGGATTTTTATTTGATGATTTTTAAACTCCATCGTCCTTGTTGAATTTAAGGCCACACACTTCAAGTACTAATACGATCATTTACCTTGAAGTGCTCAAAACGTTGATCCTTCAAGTGTATAGGTGATTAGTATTAGAGGGTGTAGGCATTAAACCAGAAAGTGATGATGTTTTTTTATCTCCTTAAATGAACCCATCTCAAATTTAAGAAATTGAAATCATTAAAAAGAAAATACGTCCAATCCACCCCAAGTGATAACCTAGGATCAACTCATTCTTTTAAATTGAATCCACTTAAATCTTTTAGATATCCTTAAAACCCATCCAAAATCAATCCAAGTTGGCCACTTCATAGCCAAAAATCCATCCCTTAGGTTGTGTATCTTAGGTATCTTCTTAGGTCTCTGTGGAATCGACCACCCAAGCTACACTACAAGGACCGTTCTACCCTTCTTCTCTTGGGTAAATTTGGGCGTGAACCAGTCGTCATAGAACATTAGTTAGGGATAACTCAAAGTCATAATTTGTGAGGTCAATTATCATTAAACTTTATTAAATGTATATAAATATATACATATATGAAGTTAATGTTAAATAATGATAATTTAGATATTTTCTTTTTGTATTACATTATACATTGAAATTATTGAACTCTTTTTGAAATATTTTAATAAAACCACAAATAATAACATGTATAACATATCATATATAAAAAACTTCCAAATAAGAGTTATTTTATATTTACTTTAAATATATTTGATAAAGTAATTACATGTTTATATAATTCCTATCAAATATCTTTATGAACATCTGATAAAACACACCCACTTAACTTCTAGTGATTAAAATATTTGATGAAAATGAATTTGAACAATGGTGAGACTTAAGAATTAAATTCCCAATTTTAAAATCTATGAATATATTAAAACTTAATAGCTTTAAAATATCTAACATTACAACGATAATAACTTCTTTTTTCTGTATAAAACAATTTGAAGCCCATCATCTTCTTCCTAGAAACCCTAATTATCAAAAAGTTTCAATGAAATATTTTGGTAAATAATGTTATTATTTATATTATTTATTTAAAAACATATTCTGAAATTATTTAGGATACTAAGTGATACTAAAATTTTAATTTAACTTGAATAATATTTTATTTATTAACTTTCAAATTTTCTAAGTTTAAAAATACTCCCACTAGTTTTCTAGACACTATATACTCTTCAGAATATATTTATAAGGTATACACACATTTTATTTTTATGAAATAAATATTATTTACTTTTGATGGAACATTTAACAAAAAAACTATTGGTTCTATGTAATATATGATACTCTTTGTTTTTAGACTATTTTTAAAAGAAAATTTTATTCTTTAAAATATGATAGTGATGGTGGTGAAATTAAAATTCCTTATATTTTAACAAACATTCAGATAAAAACATTTATCTGGGATAATTGTTTTTAACTTCATCCTCTTCTAAAGATGTATTATAGAATATGTTGAATCATAAAAAATCTGTATTGAGTCCATTATCACATATTGTTCATAAGAATTTTTTTAATAAAAAATGTTCTTATCAAATAATAAAAATGAGATAAAGATACACATAATCTACTTATATCTTTCTAAGAATGATAGATTCATTCATATTCATATATTTTACTTAGTAACTATTTTATTCATCACTTACATGAAAATTAAAAGATATATAAATTTTCTATTGATTTTGAACCACTGTATATTTACAAAATTTGTAAGGTATCCATTTTGGTATCACAAACCCTAAAATAAAAAGAACTAATTCTATAACATTGATCACTAACATGGAAATTTCATAGAGTTACAAAACCACCTTTTATTATCCTAGACAATTCTATCCTATAAAATTATATTCCCTATTTCATACATTTATATTTAGTCTTTAATAACCCTTGATTGACTACTTAAAGAAAAATAGTTAGACTCTTCAATTAAATTTTATTCTTATAGTTTTAACTTTTATTCAATTTTACAATCAATATAGTACTAGAACATAGATTTCAAATGTCGAGTTCATCTATCCTAAAAAATTTGAGAGTATTAGGAAATTTTTTCTTAAAATAATTTAGATTTCTGAATAATTTCTATCAATAAAAATGGAATGAACTCCTTAACCAAATTTGTTTTAGAAAACCTCAAATAACTCCACATCCTTAACATACTCAATCATATTGAGTATATGAGTGGAGAAAAAAATTCATAAAATCATATAGAATCAAGTTCATTTAAAACCCAAATTTAATCATTTTATGATTCTCATAAGAATCTAGATTCACACGTTGAACAAATACAATACTAGGTTACTCAGGAATGGGTTACTCTAACACATAAAATATTTCATACTAAAGAACTTTTCTTAAGGTACTAATATTATGAGTTACATACCTGAAAAATATTATTTTAAATTATTAATGTCAAATTTAATTTTGATGATGATGATCGTGTTATTATAAAATAGATGTTTTTTATCATATAAGTATTATTTTTTTACAAACATTTAATAATAATTTTTTTAAATGTAATCCAAAAAAGTAATGAACACTTTTAAATTAATTATAACCATTAGTGGTAAAAAATACATATTACACGAAGAAATTATTCCATTATAGTGTTACTTACACCAGTTATCAATTTAGGTAGGCAATCATGCCAATCATTTCAGATATTATTATTATTTAGTAAAGTGGATAACACTTTTCCCAAATCTATTATATAGATAAACACATCTTTATTCATTTGGTTTCCTAACTCTTATGGTTTACAAGATAATTTTAACCTAAATAAAACATTAATAATGAGTACATAATACTATTAGGGTCACCCATTAGTTGATTTCCTTACACAATATAATCTTGGATCACCTAACTTTATAATGAATTTACTCGGTTTGATGATTGATGTCATGAAAAGTGTTTACTTAAGAAGGTACATAATAAAGGATATGTACTATTAAATGTATATGATACATATATGTTGCACCATATTTAATTTATGATCAATTCATGAATTTTCAACCTCATTCTGAAATTATTTATTTTTCAATTCTTATTCCATTATGAATGGATAAAATGGCTTGAATATTCATTGAATATTATTAAATAATCTAATGATAATGGGAATAAATGTTTAATGACCCATTGAATATATTTGACATGTTTGTTTAAATTAAATGTTCCATAGATTGCTATATTAAGGGACAATATCCCTCTTTTTCTTAATAACCAATTCTATACAAGCCTTTCTAAGATATCTTCATTCTTGTAACTTTTTTATCACCCTTCGGTAGATGCTAGGACGTCTTCGAGTGTGTGAGAGTCTTTTGATTAAAATCGTGATTCGTAGACCGCTGTAACACCTTTGGAGTTAGGATGCTTTTGTCTACTGCTCCTATGATCTTTATCAAGCTCACTCCTTCTAAATTTTAAGATTGATTTTCAATAATCTAGTTACACATTTATGTTTTTCATTTTTTTAAAAATTGAATCCGTCAATGATTAATCATATATATTTGGGTTTTACTTCCACTTCCATGTCCATATTATAGAAAATAAAACCCAATAGTGGTATTAGTGGAAAGACTCCTTTAATAAATCCACACGTTCATTTTAATTGATTAATAAAGAATATTTTTTTGTAAATTGTTTAATTGAATATTTCAATCATATAAATACATATAAAAATTCTTATTTAAATTGAATTATCAAATAAAAAGTTTATTTATATATTTATTCTTTTATGTCATTCATTTTTATAAAGTGATTAATAAAATTATAATAACAATAATAATTCAAGTTTGATAAAATTTTCTCATTAGCCTTTTTTAAATATGAGTAGTTTGTATTTATTAATCTTATTTATGAAAATAAATAAATCATTTATTTTAATTGATAGAGTTAAATTATAAATTGAATTAAATTATTTATAATGTTTTTATAAAAAATGAAAAGGTTTTATGAAATTTTCATTAAATTTATGAAAGGTAACTCTACAAATTAAATAACTATGAAATGTTTAAGGTAAATGGAATAATTATTTGTGAAAATTTTATTAAAAATATTTATTTAAAATTAAAAGGTTAATATTAGGAATATAATTTCCATGTTAATTTGATTTTAAAATGTTATAAATCACAATAAAGCATATTAGAATATTTTTACACAATTTTTTTCTTTGTAACATTTAAATTAACTATTAATTTAAAGATTATAAAATTTATTATAAAATAGTTTAAAAATCTCATAAATGATGTCAAAAAATATTTTTTTTTATATGTATAATTATGAATTAATAATAATTAATTAATTTTAAAATTCTATAATAAAAGGGGATATTATTTAAATATATTATTTAATGATATTATTTAAATTACCTAAAATGATTTTTATAATTAATTTGATCAAATTAATAGATAGTTTATTAAAATAACATATAATAAATTATATAAAATAGTTTATGTTGGATTTAGTATAAAATATTTTACATTAAAAATTATCAAATTTACATATTCTTATCAAAATTTTAAAAAGGATTTATTGTTAGCTTTTATTTATGAAATGTTCATAAATGTTTATCTCATGTTCAAATATTTTAATTGTTCATTTATTTATAGTTAATTCACTAATTTGTACAAATTAATAAATTTTTTATATTATTAATGTGTATACTTTTGATTAATTATTAAACTGTATCCTAGAGACATAGCCTTGCATTGAATTCCAAATACAACTACATAAAATTTATTTTTCTTCTATCTTGGACTCATTTTGATATTGAAGTTATTAAACTGAATTTAGTCAATGAGAATAGATTTCTAATATTGAGTTTTCTATATATCATAAATTTAATTCTCACTTGATTAAAGACTCCTTGGGTAGTGGTACTAGGGGTCGGACCACCTATTATCCTGGAGGCTTATGCATTGTTCTAGAAATGTGAATGAGGTTGGATATCTATCATTTTGAGATTACTGATGTGGAGATTATAAATCTCATATAACTCCATGAATCTATATTAAGAGGTCTTATACCATATGCATATGATTCATTTAGATATGTATGAAAATGTTTACATTTTATTTGGAGTGAATAACAACAAATTTTAGGTTTTGTAAAAGTTACAATTTAATGTGGTTCAAACAAATAAATTTGGTGATGGGAATATGGATTCCAAAACTAAATACTTTGAATCATGAATAAAAAAAGAGAATAAAACATGAGAAAATAATTATTACATAAGATTTAATAATTATGAATTTAATACGTGTATGTTGTATATTAAATGAGTGATACTTTAAAAATAATCACACAAATACTAAGTGTGAGATTCATTCCCAAGAAACACTTTTCAAGACCTAGATCAACCAACCATGTAGTTCCACACGAAAGCTGGGTGCCCATGGGTAATATTGTGTAAAAAAAGAATCTAACGAGTGACCCAATATTATGTAATGGGTTGTTTCATTCCAAAGTGGGGTTCCCCTGGATTTTATTTCATTAGATTTATTTTAATGTTTTCTTTGGGTTACACTTATTTGAGAAACCCCAAGTGATGTGAAACTCAAGGAATAGAGTTGAGTGAATATATTTGAGGGATTTAGGTAAAATAAGAATCCACTAAAATATCCAAGAATCACAACTCTTGTGATTTGTATAAATTCCTACCTAAATAACTAATGAAACGAGTTTCAAACTAATGTGGTTTCATTTCTTATTGAAATATGGATATGGGATCACTAAATTAATATGATGGTTGAGGTTATCAGTTTTAGTGGGATAACATTTATTTAAATATTTTTATGAAAAGATATAATACATGATACTCACTGAATTATATGTGTTTGATAAGATTTTTGAATAATTTACACTAATTATATTTAGATTAATACGAGGTATGACCTATAAAATAGTTAAATATTGGTATCCTAGAATGAGAATGCTTCTCAAGGAGAGACATTCAGATTACTGAAATTTGAATGTCAAGAAAATATTTTTTTTGTAGATCTGACTCATGGTTATTAGATTATAGTTGTGAGTCACACATTTTTTACTAACAAAAAAAGACTTAAATATAATATATAATTGATGAATAGTGAATTATATATTTATTGAAGTAATAGAAAAGCCATTTTTTTAGTTAGAGGTCAATACTTATGATCATATTTTACCATGTATATTCATCCTATAATTGAAAAACTATTATTTTGTTCTTTCCAAAAATATGAATTTGATTTCTAAATATTTTTTTCGAGGATGCTATTTTCATTCATTATTAAGAACAAGAGTTATTTTATATATAAAAATAAAATTTTGTTTGGAATTTGGAATATAATGTATAGTTTATATATAACTGATATGGATAATAATATTTATAACATTTATAATAATAAGGTTAGGGTTGATTATAATCCCACATACATTTTTCATTGTAACCTTTGAAAAATAAATGAGAAACATGTTGAAAGACTCTATAGAAATAGGACATTGGACTCATTCAATTATGAATTATTTGGTACTAGTAAACTATTTTATTAGGTAAAATGAAAAAGTCATCTTTTGGGAGAAAAGGAGAGATGGATTGTGAATTATTGGATCTTATACATTATGATGTATATGGACCAATGAGTACATAAGGAAATGGTGGTTTAGTTAATTTATTAATTGTACTGATGACTGTAGCTAGTGTGGGTATATGTTTTTGATGAAACAAAATTATGCAACTTTTTAAATGTTCATAGAGTTTTAGAATTAAATATAGATTCAACATAAAAAAGTGTTAAAGTACTTTAATATGATTGGGGTGGTGAATACTTGATCCAAGAATTCATAGATCATCTGAGAGATTTTGGAATTCTTTCACAACTCATCTATCCCAGAAAAAACAATATAATGGTGTTTCTAAAAGGAGGAATCATAACATTTTATACATGGTTTGGTCAATAATGATTATATGTGGCCTTTTCATGTCATTATGGGGTTATCCTCTAGAGACTGATACATTTTTACTAAACTATGTACCATTTAAATAGCCTTAACAACAGTATATGATATATATATTCAGAAAAATATCATTATTATATTTTATGAGGATTCAGCATTACGAAGAACTCATAAAATGATTGTATTCTAATAAATTTTCACCCAATACTGAAAAATGATTTTTTAGTTATCCTAAGGAAATTATGGGATATTATTTCTACCACCCCACTGAAGTCAAACTTTTTTTGGATTAATATGGGTTTTTACTAGAAAGAAAACACGTGGATCAAGTATTCAGTGGGAGGAAGGATGAACTTAGTGACATTCAAGACCAAAAAATAGGCAATTTTCCTATTATGGAGCTTGATCTCGTTCCATGTAGTGTTTTGTAAGATGAAGTAAATCAGTTTACAAGAGAAACTAAATGTTTTCATTTAATTTATTGGATAACCAAGGGATATGAAATTATCATGGAAAATAATGATTAAGTCACACATAGTATATGAACCTACTTCCTACCAATGGTCAATTTAGAATTTTTATTATGAGAAATGGTCAAAAACCATCGAATCTAAAATTAAATCAATGTAAACTAATAATTTTTGGAACTTGGTAGAGACACTTAAAAGGTTAATACCCATAGGATGTAAGTGGGTTATATATAATAAAAGTAACATGGATAATAGATTTTTCCTATAAAGCATGATTGGTGGATTAAGTATAAAACAAAATTATGGTATTGACTATGAATAAACCTTTTACCTAGTTGCGATTATACATTATATTTAGATTATTTTACTCATAACATATTATTTTGATTATGATATTTTCAGATAAATGTTAAACTTATTAATGGTAGTTTCATCGAGGAAGTGTATAAAATGAAACCTAATGATTTTGAAGTTATAAATGTTACTAATAAGGTGTGAAAGTTGAATTGGTCTATTTATGGATTGAAGTAGGCTTCTTGAAGTTTGATCATATATTTTCATGATACATTCAAAGAGTGTGGTTTAATTAAAAGAATATATGTTTCTTGTGTATATTACTATATTAATGGGTGTATGGTAGTGTTTCTAATATTGTATATGGGTTACATTATACTTATCAAAAATTATATCCAGAATCTTCAATCCATAAATAAGTTGTTGAGTAACTGATTCTTAATGAAAAAAATGTGTGAAACAACTTACATACATTGTATGAGGATCTATTGAGATAGATTAAGAAGGATACATGGACTTAGTTAAGAAACATACATTGATAAAGTTACAGATAGGTTTAGCATAGAGAAATCCCAGAATAGGTATTTACTAGTATTATATAGAATTTGTCTTAGAAAGATTCAAGATACTTTTAAATATTTATATATGATAGATAAAATTATTTATGCTTATTCTATAAGTTATATCATGTATTCCATGTAATGTACTTGGCCTAATGTTTACTATGCAATTTGAATTACTAGTAGATACCAATATATTCCAGTAGAGAGTCACTATATTACTATAAATACCATTCTAAATACTTGATAATAACATAGCTTATGTTATTGGTTTTTTGAGGAGAGGACAAGATTTTTACAAAGGGTAACACAAATTCTAGCTTCCATCTGACAATGATAATTTAAAATCTCAATATTAGTTGATATTTATTCTAAATTTTAGAGTTATTACTTGGAAAATGTTTGAACAAAACACCATTCCAAAATCAATAATAAAGGTAAAGCACATCACTTATTCAAATATAATGAATGAAACAATTTGAATTAGGATGTTCATTTCTCAACATGAGGTGGTCCCTAAAATTCAAGGAGTAATCAAGATCTATTATGAAAAAAATGGAGAACTTTTTCAGGATAAACAACCCATATCTCTCCAAAGGATCAAAAAAATACTTCAAAAATAATATCTCACACAGGATATTATTAACAAGGGAGATATAAAGATAATTTGGGTGGATACTAGTGACAATGTAGAAGATCTGTTGATTAATCCATTACTGAAACAACAATATGAGGGGTCACATTAGGTGTCTAGGTAATCAATAATTTATATAGTTATGTAATGGTTGTTATTGTATCATGTATTTATAATAAAGGCAATCATCATTTATCATTCATTTATGTGTCGTACAAATTTCACTTTACATAAACAGTCAAATGGTAAATATCCCCTCAAAGTATAGAATTTGAGTTGTCCAAAATTGATGATCATCGAAGAGTATTATGGGTTATGATGATATGTTAAGATCAACTTGAATAGATTCTTGTACACTTTAAGAAACTATTTCATATTATTTACAAAAAATGGATTCATGAGGTAATAAGCGGAGTCTTGCTACATAGACTGACCTGCTAAATTATATCACATGGAATGTCCAATTGTCATAGACATACATAGGGGTGTGTGATTATTATCAATCCTTCATACCCATGTTTGTAGGGATACATGTAATAAGAACCTTCATACTTTTATTCCATACATATGCAATTGAAAATATGATCTTAGAAAATTAGGGGGTGGTTGGGTATATTGCTGATCATGTGATCAATTGGAGTGAAACCAAAAAAGGGGTTTTCCACTTCTATGAAAAGTAAATACATCTATCCCTTTATAGAGTAAGACTTATAAGATTCATTTCCATTCTTAGTTTAGCCACATATGGTGTTTTCAACTACATTGACGAGGTGATGTGGTGCACTCATTTGTTAAATGAATGACCTGAAGTGTATTTATTGACTTGCTCAATCTTTTTCTGAGAATTAATAAAATATGATATGGTTCTAATATATTGACATGTTCCATATTTAGTGGTCAATTGTTTTAATGTATTAATGGATTATATAGTTATTTATATGATTAATATGATATATCTAGTGACAAATGTGTTTTTACAGAGATATGAATATGGTATATAGAGATCAATTTAAACACCTTAGTAGTAGGAGTATCACTGATTCTTTACTAGAGGCCACTCTTTTCTTAAGTCTTTAAAATAAAAATTTTGTAATTTTTTTTCAATTATACTCAAGATTATAGGGTTACATGGTTTGGGGTTTGGATAAGGTTTATGTTTTGGACAAAGTGTTTGTTCTTAAACAAAGATATTTTAATGAAACTGTATCCAAAAGGGTTTTTGGATGGATTCACAAATGGTTGTGAAGTTTTGAATAAAGTCTCCACAGATTTTAGTGTAGGTGGGATATTGAAGAATATGTTCACTAAAATTTATATAATATATATACATTGTTTTTTATTTAATACAAGCTTAATGAATGTATATTCCACCTCATTCCAACATGGTTACATTTTTAGTTATTAATCCGTTATAAATGGATTAAGGGGTTTCAATATTCATTGAATAAGATTCAATTAATTAATGATAATAGGAATACATGTATACATATAGGTTTAGTATGGATGATGTGTTCCATTAAATGAATCATGCCATAGATGGATATATAAAGGGATGGCATCCCTATTGTTATTGATAAAATAGTTTATACAAGACTCTCTAAGATTTATTCCTTACCATAAATTGTTTATCATCTTCGGTGAAGATGCTAGCACCTTTTCAACTGTATGGATGTCATTTGACTAAGATTGTGATCTGTAGGTCATTATACTACCATCGTAGGAAGGATTATTTTTCCGGTTGCAAGTGAGATCTTCATTAATCATACTCTATCAATATTTAAGGATGTATTTATTTCTAGAAAATAGATACACATATATTTCATTAATTTATTTCATGTTTATTCTGTCATAGATTTAATTTATATATTTGGGTTTAACTTCTGTTTCTACACCCACATAACGGACGAAAAAAATCCAACATCTGTATATTTTTCTAAAGGGAATTTAGTCCCACCATTTTATCCAATATATTTACTTTATATGTATACATACTTTTATTGATTTTGTTAGTAATCCTATTCCTTTTACCAAGTCTATATATTTAAATCATGTTTATGTGTACCTATTTAGAAATCTCACAACTTATGTTATTATCCTAAATCAAAATATAACTATATCTACATATATCCAAATGAATCTTATAAATATGGTACATGAAACACTTTTATGCAAATGATGATAATTATATGAAAAAATATTCCCCACATGAGTAAGATTGGATCCATTTTTTTCCAACATTTACTTTTCAAGAGCTAGGAATAAGCCTTTCAATGGTGATCCCAACCCAAAGTTCCTCTACCCATGGATACTTTACTATAGAGAGATCTCAATTCCTTCTTAATTATAACAACTAATATGGATAAATCATAATTAACATTTAAATTCACTCTTACAATGTAATTAAATCCAAAATCTATGTAAAATAAAAGTAAATTAATTTTTAAATATGGTATGTAATTCCTTATACATATAAAGGACTATTTAATGAAGTAGTCTGAAAAATAAGACAAAGAACAAAACAATTCATAATAACAAAATTTATTTATAAATAAGATGAGTAATAAATATGTAAATGAAAAATTCATGAATTTAATCATGCGATAAACAAACTATGAAGAAATCATAAATATAACTAAATATATATTTTTTATAATTTGTAAAATCTTATGGACATTTCATAAATTTTAATATAAACTCTTTCTATTCATTTAATGACATGAATGTTTTCATATTAATAATTATATGATATTTTACTCTAAATATATGTCATTTTATGAAATATAAACATTTTATATTTCAATTTCTATTATGTACCATTTTACCTCTCATAATATCCAACTTAGGGGTAATCTATTTTTCTTAGACAATTGGTTCAGGAGTTAGAGAGTTTCCAGTGGAACCCTTATCTATATAATTATTTTATAGATAATTCATAATGATTGTAATTATCAAGAAAACCTTATGGTGAAGGGGGTCTATCCTTTGTGGAGAAGAGGTCCTTCATAGGATTCCATTATGATAGAAACATGACCTAGTGGTATCATCCTTAGTATGGATTGAATACCCATTGTTAGTGGTTCAAAGTGATATAAAGTTGTGAATATGGGGAGGGTCCACCTTCAGCTGTGAGTGGGACCCCCATATTGGAGACAAAATCTAATTCTTAATATTTTGAATGTAGCTACCCATCGTATGGTAACCTTGGATCTATAAAATGTGGGTGTAATTTAGTATTTGATTCCTTTGAATATGAAGGAATGCACTAATGATTTTAGGAGGGAAACATATGATTATCCTTCAATAAAAATATAAAATTCCCATCAACATATATTTTAAATATAAATTTTTGTTGTTTTTATGTAGGGTAATGGACTACCATGTAGTGTTTCTAAGACCCGTGGATCAATCCACTTTCTGGTAACAGTTCATGTAGAAACATATTTGAAATTTAAGGTTAATTTTATTCTTACCCTAATAGAGACAATTATGTAATAAACTATCATAATGTATGTTATAGAATCATATGGTATTTTTGAGGAAAATTGACAATGAGAGTTGAGTTTTGGATAAACTTTGTGATGTTTTAGGATGTTGTAGTTAATAAGAAAAAAGTGGTACAAAAATGTCATTGTGCCTAAGACCCTTAGTCAGGAATTTTATGTCCATTTGATGGAGGAGGTACTTTAACAACTCTCCTTAAATAGGTTTATTCTTATTGGGAGAGGAATACATTTTTCATCTCCAATTGATATGTGGGGCCCCATAGTACTCATTTCATCGAGAGAGACCCATAATTATGATGTATATTGAGTGGTATTGTATGACCATATATTCTCAATATTAAGGAATTGGTGGTTTTTATTAAATCTAGTGATTACATCACCCACTCCCAAACCAAAACTTTTTATTCCCTTTTAATGAACACCTTGGATTTCATAATGAACTATCTAGACGATGAATACCCCAATGAAGCATGGTCCTTGGTGAGGTATTACTAGTAGATCCTTTTTAGGAATTCCCATTATATGGAAACTATGGTTATTCAATTAATGAAGTTTCCCTATTTTTTGTGGTTTCTAGCTACTCAAGTTCTAACATGTGTTATCCTGTGGTCTGGATACAATATAGAATGTTAATTTGAATTGTACAGATTTTTTCCATTGTATTATTAATTTTTGGGACATTGATGAGAATTTATATGATGTTGGGTTATTTGAGGAGGTTGGGGATGTCCCATGATGTGCCTGTCAGTATCTTTTGATAAGCTATTAAGAAACAAATAGGTTGATTTCAATAGTGGATATGATATTGTTTGGATACTGATGTGTAACATTGCTATATGTTCCATATTGGTAGTATATGATGAAAATAATGAAATTGAACCTAGAGATAATACAAAATTTTATGAATTCTAGAGTTAGTACAAAATATTTATAATATTTTGAGTATTAGAGTTTTTTATAGAGGGACCATCACTATGATGGAGTCATATAGAAGTATCTTTAAAGTTGGGTAGTGTAATAATCCTCTGAGAGGTAACCTATTGATGGATCATTCTATGTTGGTGGATATTCATTCATGGTTTCTATTTATCCAATGTAGTTGGGGGACCATTGAGTGAGAAAAGGTTTTTTGGAGAAAAGGATTAAAGAAACACACTTAATGAAATCTTATTCTGTTACTAATTAAATGATATGAAATGAGATAATCTAGTTGTCAAAAGATGATGTTCCCTTCTTGGATGGTTGTGTGTCATGTTATCCTAAAGTTTAGACAAATAGAGGTGAGTTACCTGAATATGAGGTTGGAATATATTTATTCATAAGTATTTAATATCTCTATAGTTTAGTAGATCTATTTTTTCCTTTTTGGGGATGAAATAACGGTTTAATGGTGGGCTGGATGTAGTGACCCATGTCTTCACCATTCTGAACATGGATCATTTTTTAGATCTATAGTATTAGGACCTATAGGGTGGTAAAATTGTAAATTTACTATAGAAAATGATCTTGAATTTTTTTCTAATTTTATCATTGATCACAGTGTCCTCTGTTTACCCTCGTGTAGAGTTTTTGAGGAATTTAAAGAATAGTAAATTTTGAGGTTTATTTAATACATAATATTTAAATAAGTAATCATCCCATGAGAAAGAACATTTATATCATAAAAACCTATGAGAAAATTATAATTTATGCTCTATTGATTCTAGAAGGGGGTGTTTCTCTTGGATGAGGAATAATTTTCTTGCTCAACTATTGGGACCCATACCAAGTAGATTTAGGATATTAATTAAAAAGCATGATGGACCTAGTTATGGATTATAAATACATATTTTTTTTCTCTCCCTCTAGGTTTAGAAACTTTCACGAATTATAGAATCCGAGAGAGGCTTATATATATTCAGGAGGGTTGATTTTTTTCTTCTTGGAATTGATGAATAATTAAGAAATGAAGTGGATTACATGGAAGAGAAGATCAAACTTGGAAGCTTAAAAATGGTGGGTACAACTTTCAAGGAGTTAGTGTTCTACCATTAAGGTAAGTAATATTACTACCTTTCTTTATTTCATTATAAATTTATAATTTTATAATTCTTACCATGTCATTATTTTTCTTTCTCATACAAATCATTGTGTCATGTTAATTGGATTTATTTTTTCCATTTCTCTTTTTAGTGAATATCCATAAACTATTTGAAATCAATCAATGTAATTATTTACATGTTCTACATTTATTTTTATCTATTAGATCATATACTATGGGATATAAAAATTTTCTCCACTAATGTTTTACCTTACTATCCTTCACTATTCTATTTTTCACAATAACGATCATCATTGACCTTCACCATGGCCATCAGTTCAATGATGGAAATATAAGGTCTCAATGAAATTAAAAAAGAATGGAAATAATGTTAAAATTGATAATGAATGTATTAAATTAATGTTTTTAGGGATGTGTGCTGATGGGCGATGTCCATGGAAGACCCATGGGTTGACACCATGAAATGGGTTTGACGAGAATTGTGGTGGAGAACAAAGAAAGTAAAAAAAGATTTGGGGAGACGTGGCATCGATAGATATATGGTGTGGGGAATAATTTATAATATATGTGGTGTTAATAAGGGAATAAATAATGTGAATCATAGTGAAGAATAATGCATATTAAAACTTTATCTACTAAAATATATATAGTCTTATGAACACACATCATGTATGTTGTTCATTATATGACCCCATGAGTTCGGTAGTTTTCAAATATCAATAGAATTGTGGAATAGGTTCACATTCCATGTCAGGATAGGTTAAATATAAGGCCCCAGCCTTAAACCTTACTTAATCTTGAGTTATTACAAGATTACACATTGAGGATCTTTTCAGGTTTAGAGTTTTAGAGAATTAGATTATGAAACTTGAATTATATTCCACATTTAAACAAAGTGGTTACATAAAAGACAGTATTCATTCTTCCCATCAACGGAACATATTGCAAATAAAACATGGATTCTTTCTTGACACATCCTTGACACTATCATCATATCATGTACCTTTCCCTTGACCTGTGAAAAACATTTCAAAAACTTGGGATGAGCATGAAAAGCTCAGTAAGGTATATAAAAATATGGAAAGCAATCATGAGTACATGTATACATAAGAATGAAATCATACTTTACCCATAAAACATAGGCACTTTAACATACCTCATAAAATCATAGAAATCATATGACATAAAGGTAACTTGAGGCATTCATAGCATTCTTACGTAGGGAGTAACCCTCTTGGTTACGTTTGGAATACCCATCATAGTATATTCCCTAAATTGCTTCAGAGAAACCTTAACGTTTCACTCCTTCACGTTACCCAATGCATTGGAGAGCTATATCGGGCTCACCCGCCCTTAGTTTATCACGAAACCACCCGTTTTCATAACAATTCCCAAGAACCATAACATAAATGTATCACATAAAACATGCATAAAGGAAACATCACATTTCCACATTTCAATCACAATATAACACTATAGTATATTGAAATAATGAATCCATTCAAAAAGAAACCATTTACAAAACCGTTTAAAACATTTAATAAAGAGATTTTTGAATCAAAGTGTCCCATACCACCTTGAATCTTTTAAAATGTGAAACCATTAATATCCATTTAAATAAATCCTTAAAACCATTTTGAAAACATGGATATTAATAATAACAAATAATTAAAACATTTAAAGCGATATTTTGGTTAAAGTGGTTTTACCAAATTTAGAGACACTTGAATACAATAATTGAGGAATAACATTTAGTCAGAACTTTGTAATATCATGAGAATAAATGGATTCATGATATAATACTCCAAAGGACAGTATATACACCATATAAGAGCGAATTGGTGCATAACAACAATGAACCCTCAATAGAAATGTCAAATGTGATGAAATCCCTTATAAAGAAGGTATCCTTAAATTAAGGACAAATCAATCTCAAAAATATGTGTGACAAATATAAGTACACCCAATATAAGTGGATATTAAGTGTAAAACAATAAAAGGTCATTCACATATATTCAATGGATGACATATTCAATGACTACATGTTGAACCCAAAGAAATCGAAATTGGGTTAAAAGGTTCCCTTGACAGCCTAACGGCATCACATCAAAATGAGTTTGATGAGAGGTAAAAAAGTGTATCTCATCACTTGGACATAAAATTTACATCAATAAGGATATATTAGAAAATATCCCAACATAATAATATGTAAATTAAAAGACCCAACAAAAGAAGTCTTTTAAAAAAAGAGGAGGGTGAAAGGTTCCCTTACCGACTTGGGTATCTTTCAAAACATACACCACATGAAAGAAGGACAATAGATAATTGATGTCAATACTCATAAACGAAATTATATTACACAAAGAGTGGAATAATGGGCAGTACATACACCAATCAATGGAATTTGTGGCAAATGTACCATAAATCTCACGAGAATAAAAGTGAGATGAAAAATCCCTTACAAAAATTCGGCAGCCTAACGGCGCCACTCAAAACATCCAAAATGGATTGATGAGAGCAAATAAGGTCTCTCATCATATGAAAATAATAAGTACAGTAGGAGTAATATAAAATAACATCCCCAATCATAAGAAATATGAGCTTAAAAGGAATGACATAAAAGAGTGTACTTAAAAAGAAAGAGAGGTGTAGGATCCCTTACCTCGAGTCTGACTTAACTCGATCATTCTTTAACGTCCTGAATAATAAACATGAGTTAATTTCTACTTGCTTAAGAAACTTTTCCATGTTAATTATTCCTTTTATATCAATTATTGACATGTTATAAACATTATGTAATCATTCAAGTTAATAATGTTCATTTTGTTGGTATTTGGTTCTTAAGTCGAAAGTGGACTTCTTACAATTACATGTTGTTCGTGTGGCCAAATGTTTATTATAACCAGAATTTTATTCATGATGTAGATATCATATATGTGATATATATCCAGTACATGCATGAATTTATAACATTACATAATCATTTAGAGGTAAGAAATGAAATGCACCGTTCATCGAGACGGTAAGCCGTACGTACGCATGACCACTACTTCCATTTCTATTTCGTATTTTATAGAATGGAATCATAATGATGTAAAGATATATTATAATTCCAGTATAATATCATATATAATATCATAGTTCCATCCTTTATACGTCCCACATATGGTATTTAACGAATCAAATCACTTTGAGGGGGCGGTAGTGCACACTTCCTTAAATGAAGATATCGCGTATACCCATAACGGAAGCCATAAAGGTAAGACACAAATGAAAAATACAGAAGCATAAGTAAAACATTAACATATTATATATCATATATAAAAATAGTTACATCATAATGTCCACCTTTGAAGGTGTTAAATGAGTATTGAACAATCATCATTTCGGGAGGCAGAATTTCGCCATCCACTGAAACCTTATGTTCTTTAACCATTTGATGTAGTTGTGTGAGAGTGTAGCTAGAATAAATCTTATAACAACATCCTAGTATATTTAAGATACTGTTGTTGTTACAAAAGAAGTAAATAAAAAGAGTTTAGGGGGTTGGTGAAACAAAATAAAACAAATGAACATGAGAGAATGAATTACCTTTAAAAGTGTAACTCCTTTTGATTTGAGCATAAAGGCTTCCTTTGAAAGGATTCTGCCCAAAGGGAATCCTCTAGGATGAGAAGAGGGATGTTTAGAGAGTATATGGGCAGGGTTTTGCTGAGCCAAAGGCTTGATGAGCGTGTGAAATGTGGTAGAGGTGGGGGCCTTTTATAAGAGGAGAGGAGGGGCACTTTTGGAATGTAAGAAATATTACTTTATTTGAAACTGTATTTCGGTATTAAAAGGTCCCACATTGATATAATTCGTGGATAAGGTGATAAGGGTTCGAAATCCACCCATCCAATAAGTTTTGGACATGTTTAGTTCATAGATTTTACATTATCTTTCCATTTTATTTAAATCGTCAAATAATGATGTCATCGCTGCATCATTACTATGTCATAAATAACATAATTTATATAATGTCTAAAAATTATAAAAAAATACTATGATGTATGAAATCTTTTTACCTTTCCAATGACTATTTATAATCAAAAATATGACTTTTATAACCCCACTTAAAAATTGTTTTAGTAAAACATATCATGTTTGTTTCATTTTTACTTTTACATTAAATAAAAGGTTATTTATGTCATTTCCCAACCAAAGTGGATCCATGGGGTCCCCAAGTTGACCCATGGCTTGTCTTGGTCGGCCATTACACATCCAATGAGGTTAGGACATGTGTCAAGTTCATTTAATTTTATTAAAGCATTATTTTTACCTTAAACTACACTAATTACCACTAATCGCGATTAAAAACTTAATAAGTTACTATTCACCAAAAAATTATTTTAATCTCATTGAACCACATTTTACTTCTTAATGACAACCATGTATGTCGGATTTTTGAAAATCAAAACACAATGATGGCCAAATTTCATTTAAATGGAAAATCAGTTTTTATAAGTACCACTTCGTGGTTTCACTATTGATCAAAAATTAAAGTTTTTCAGAAAAATCCCAAAAATTCACCATAAGCTATATTTGATATTCGGAATTCAAAAATGAAGTTCGTTTTAAAAAATTCCAAACATATTAGTCACATTAATTAATTTAATAATTATTTCCCGCTGTCAGAGAAAATAGCGTGTTTTTATAAAATAATAAGTATCAAAAGATTGATAGTAGTTTAAGTCTGATTTCAAAGTGAAATTAATTCCAACGACCACTATTGGATTTAATGGTAAAAATATTTTCTAATTTCACTTTAAAAACAATTCAAAATATTATCTAATCATATAAATAAATTAGATTAAAAACAGGTTTTGAATTAAAACACAACATTCTACACTATTCATTAAAAAATGAACTTTATCAGAAAAATACCAAAAAATTATACAAAGTAAAATTTGATGTCCCGATTCTTAATAAGAGTTTTATTTGGTCCAAAAGAATGTATAAGAGTGATCAAAACTATATTTAATGACAGTTCTCCATTAAAAGGCGATAAGTGAACCTTTAGTGAAAACTAGGGCATATACACCTAAAATTGAATTCTTTCCATATTTTAAGCCTTTATATTTTATTGTATAAATGTAAAAACATTTAAGAACATATATAATCATATTTTAGTTATTTCTATCCATTCTCGCCATTACAACGGCTACATGTTAACTACCATTTAAAATAATATTATTTTATTATTAGAGTGCAACGTAAGATTCCCAAGAAACTCATTATTGCGTGTTGGGTACGCCATCGAGCAAAGCAACACTATAAAGTAATATTAATACTTTATTCACAAATATGGATAAATATGAAAATGTCATATGCTTTATTTAACTAGGTTGTTACATCCTTCCCCCCTTTTGGGAATTGCGTCCTCGTAATTTTTAAAATTGAGCTTGGAAACATCCTTGAATGTCCCACATCGGAACAAGAGTCGGTAAAACAATCACTTTAAAATAAAGGAAGATAAGTACAGAGGTCACCCGAGTTAACCCATACTAGGATTCCATGTAGGAAAACATGGACATGGAGGAGAAAACATAGGGTCATGTTCTGATGGACAGTGATAGAAAACATGTTTTGGAGAAAGTTAACTATAAGAAAATCACAAACTTGTGATGGGTTAAACGGTATTCGACTCCCCAGTAGGAAAAGTTAATAGACAAAATTTTTGTTTTAAGTTACTTTTTGTTGAGGAATTTATTCATAAGGAAACATAATCACTTATCATGTTGACTTTCATCTTTTACTTGATTCCTTATTCAAACTCATATTTTTTTCCAAAAGGCGAGTATTTAGGGAGACTTGTTCGCATTAAGAGTACTATAATCAACTTCTAGAGAATCACCTAATCCACAAAAGTGAACAATATACATCCCATGTCTTTAGGCTTTAACCAAAACCAAAACCAAAAAGGTTAGTACAAGGTCAGATAATCCAGTAAAGGATAACCGTTTATAAAAAGAAAATCTATTCTTAATCTCCAAAATTTGTCCAACAAAACCCAAAGTTCAACGAGGACCATTCTATAATCAATTTCCCATAAAATTCTTCAAAGTAAACCAATCTAAGATTGAAACCCAAATATTTGAAGGATTTAGTCACATAGTCTTCCAAGTTAAATTGTAACATTTATCTCCAAACAAGATTAGTTGCTCCTAAAGTCTCGTATTGAAAATTAATTAACCTTATCACATATCCTCTATGACAGGTTAATCATTTTCATAAATAACCCAAAATCAACTTACTCTTAATTCATAAAATCATATAACTAAAAAGAATCAGTCAAACTAACCAGGGACTTCACGTAGTCCAGTGGTAGGCGATTAATACCAGTCGCAATTTGGTTGTGGGTTCGATTCCCGCAGCATTGTCCGACGTGACGAGTAGTCACACGGTCTGCGTGTTGTCCTTTTTCCAAAACTACATAATTCTTAAAACATTCCCCAAAATGAGATAAAATCTTCAAATATGATCATAACATATTTTAACCTCAAGTTTATCTCATGCCTTTCATTTTTCATCATAACATATAGTAACCCATAATTACCTCAAAAGTAAGGATCATATAAACCCAAATGGTTCTTTATAACTATGTCCACAAAAGAAAAGATAACTATTAATTGAATAAAATTTGACTATATTAAACATCAGGGTTACACATAATATAAAAAGTCTTCTTATGTAACCCCATCATCAAAAGGGACTTAATACTCTTAAGAATTTCACCATAACTCTTGAAGCCCTTATATGTTGACATCTTACTCATTCAACATTCTTCATGATCCATTATCCATTCCTTTCCAACTTATTCCAAAATACCTCTTTCGTATAAAAAAAATCATGAATCATATCCTAAGATTCCAAAATAGGAAAACAATAGTCATGAAATAGTACATACCATTGATTGGTCATTGTAAGTTTCTTCATCCTCAATCGGAATGGAATTAGGTATTGGTAAACGAATATTGGTACGCTCTTGGTGACCCCATTCACGAAACTTATTCATAGGACATGTGTTTGCATAATGACCATGAACACCACATTTAAAACATTCAATTGATCCCTCAGAAAGAACTTCTTTCCCTTTCCTCGAGTCAACTAGATGCTTCCTTTTTCCATGGCAGGTTCTTGCTTTATGACCTTAATTTTCACATCTATAGCATATTTCTGTCCCCTTGAAACATTTTCCTAGGTGTTTCTTTCCACATCTTTGACACATAGGTTTTTGAACACACTTACCTTTATGATTATTACCTGTACTTCCGTAGGGATTTTTTTCTTGCATATATGATGTTTTAGAGAAATCTCCAAGGTTTAGGTGGTCAATCATGACTCCAGATAGTTGGTTGAGGATAATCACAAGAGTTCTCATTGCAGTTCCCATATCATTCAGTTGCTTGCTCAAAAAACTGTCATAGTTTCCTTCACATCCACTGTTACATTGGGGCCTGCTAGATCCAGCCATTTACTAAAACCAAAAAGGTCAGTGTGAGTATATCAACAAAACCATCATGTACTATTGAGTAAGATAAACACTAATATATACTTACTCATTCACTTTATCTAAAACTAGGACTCTTTCTGAAATCCTAACCATTATGGTAATGTCACTTATGCTTAAAGAATACCCTAACCTCTAAAGTTATCTAAACCGACCTTTGATACCAACTATAAGGCCCCAGCCTTAAACCTTACTTAATCTTGAGTTATTACAAGATTACACATTGAGGATCTTTTCAGGTTTAGAGTTTTAGAGAATTAGATTATGAAACTTGCATTATATTCCACATTTAAACAAAGTGGTTACATAAAAGACAGTATTCATTCTTTCCATCAATGGAACATATTGCAAATAAAACATGGATTCTTTCTTGACACATCCTTGACACTATCATCACATCATGTACCTTTCCCTTGACCTGTGAAAAACATTTCAAAAACTTGGGAAGAGCATAAAAAGATCAGTAAGGGATATACAAATATGGAAAGGAATCATGAGTACATGTATACATAAGAATGAAATCATACTTTACCCATAAAACATAGGCACTTTAAAATACCTCATAAAATCATAGAAATCATATGACATAAATGTAACTTGATGCATTCATAGCATTCTTACGTAGGGAATAACCCTCTTGGTAACGTTTGGAATACCCATCATAGTATATTCCCTAAATCTCTTCGGAGAAACCTTAACGTTTCACTCCTTCGCGTTACCCAATGCATTGGAGAGCTATATCGGGCTCACCCGCCCTTAGTTTATCATGGAACCACCCGTTTTCATAACAATTCCCAAGAACCATAACATAAATGTATCACATAAAACATGCATAAAGGAAACATCACATTTCCACATTTCAATTACAATATAACACTTTAGTATATTGAAATAATGAATCCATTCAAAAAGAAACCATTTACAAAACCGTTTAAAACATTTAATAAAGAGATTTTTGAATCAAAGTGTCCCATACCACCTTGAATATTTTAAAATGTTAAACCGTTAATATCCATTTAAATAAATCCTTAAAACCATTTTGAAAACATGGATATTAATAATAACAAGTAATTAAAACATTTAAAGCGATATTTTGGTTAATGGGGTTTTACCAAATTTAGAGACACTAGAATACAATAATTGAGGAATAAAATTTAGTCAGAACTTTGTAATATCATGAGAATAAATGAATTCATGATATAATACTCCAAAGGAAATTATATACACCATATAAGAGCGAACTGGTGCATAACAACAATGAACCCTCAATAGAAATGTCAAATGTGATGAAATCCCTTATAAAGAAGGTATCCTTAAATTAAGGAAAAATCAATCTCAAAAATATGTGTGACAAATAAATGTACACCCAATATAAGTGGATATTAAGTGTAAAACAATAAAAGGTCATTCACATATATTCAATGGCTGACATATTCAATGACTACATGTTGAACCCAAAGAAATCGAAATTGGGTTAAAAGGTTCCCTTGAGAGCCTAACGGCATCACATCAAAATGAGTTTGATGAGAGATAAAAAAGTGTATCTCATCAATTGGACATAAAATTTACATCAATAAGGATATATGAGAACATATCCCAACATAATAATATGTAAATTAAAAGACCCAACAAAATAAGTCTTTTAAAAAAAGAGGAGGGTGAAAGGTTCCCTTACCGACTTGGGTATCTTTCAAAACATACACCACATGAAAGAAGGACAATAGATCATTGATGTAAATACTCATAAACGAAAGTATATTACACAATGAGTAGAATAATGGGCAGTACATACACCACTCAATGGAATTTGTGGCAAATGTACCATAAATCTCACGAGAATAAAAGTGAGATGAAAAATCACTTACGAAAATTCGGCAGCCTAACGGCGCCACTCAAAACATCCAAAATGGATTGATGAGAGGAAATAAGGTCTCTCATCATATGAACATAATAAGTACAGTAGGATTAATATAAAAGAACATCCCCAATCATAAGAAATATGAGCTTAAAAGGAATGACATAAAAGAGTGTACTTAAAAAGAAAGAGAGGTGTAGGATCCCTTACCTCGGGTCTGACTTGACTCGATCGTTCTTTAATGTACTGAATAATAAACATGAGTTAATTTCTACTAGATTAAGAACCTTTTACAAGTTCATTATTCCTTTTATATCAATTATTGACATGTTATAAACATTATTTAATCATTCAAGTTAATAATGTTCATTTAGTCGGTATTTGGTTCTTAAGTCGAAAGTGGACTTCTTACAATTACATGTTGTTCGTGTGGCCAAATGTTTATTATAAAAAGAATTTTATTCATGATGTAGATATCATATATTTCATATATATCCAGTACATGAATGAATTTATAACATTACATAATCATTTAGAGGTAAGAAATGAAATGCACCGTTCATGGAGACGGTAAGCCGTACGTACGCATGAACACTACTTCCATTTCTATTTCGTATTTTATAGAATGGAATCATAATGATGTAAAGGTATATTATAATTCCAGTATAATATCATATATAATATCATAGTTCCATCCTTTATACGTCCCACATATGGTATTTAACGAATCAAATCACTTTGAGGGGGCGGTAGTCCGCACTTCCTTAAATGAAGATATCGCGTATACCCATAACGGAAGCCATAAAGGTAAGACACAAATGAAAAATACAGAATCATAAGTAAAACATTTACATATTATATATCATATATAAAAATAGTTACATCATAATGTCCACCTTTGAAGGTGTTAAATGAGTATTGAACAATCATCGTTTCGGGAGGCAGAATTTCTCCATCCACGGAAACCGTATGTTCTTTAACCATTTGATGTAGTTGTGTGAGAGTGTAGCTCGAATAAATCTTATAACAACATCCTAGTATATTTAAGATACTGGTGTTGTTACAAAAGAAGTAAATAAAAAGAGTTTAGGGGGTTGGTGAAACAAAATAAAACAAATGAACATGAGAGAATGAATTACCTTTAAAAGTGTAGCTCCTTTTGATTTGAGCCTAAAGGCTTCCTTTGAAAGGATTCTGCCCAAAGGGAATCCTCTAGGATGAGGAGAGGGATGTGGAGAGAGTAAATGGGCAGGGTTTGGCCGAGCCAAAGGCTTGAGGAGCGTGTGAAATGTGGTAGAGGTGGGGGCCTTTTATAGGAGGAGAGGAGGGGCACTTTTGGAAAGTAAGAAATATTACTTTATTTGAAACTGTATTTCGGTTTTAAAAGGTCCCACATTGATATAATTCGTGGATAAGGTTATAAGGGTTCTAAATCCACCCATCCAATAAGTTTTGGACATGTGTAGTTCATATATTTTACATTATCTTTCCATTTTATTTAAATCGTCAAATAATGATGTCATCGCTGCATCATTATTATGTCATAAATAACTTAATTTATTTAATGTCTAAAAATTATAAAAAAAATACTATGATGTAGGAAATCTTTTTACCTTTCCAATGACTATTTATAAATCAAAAAGATGACTTGTATAACCCCACTTAAAAATTGTTTTAGTAAAACATATCATGTTTGTGTCATTTTTACTTTTACATTAAATAAAAGGTTATTTATGTCATTTCCCCACCAAAGTGGATCCATGGGGTCCCCAAGTTGACCCATGGCTTGTCTTGGTCGGCCATTACACATACAATGAGGTTAGGACATGTGTCAATTTAATTTCATTTTATTAAAGCATTATTTTTACCTTAAACTACACTAATTACCACTAATCGCGATTAAAAACTTAATAAGTTACTATTCACCAAAAAATTATTTTAATCTCATTGAACCACATTTTACTTCTTAATGACAACCATGTATGTCGGATTTTTGAAAATCAAAACACAATGAAGGCAAAATTTCATTTAAACGGAAAATCAGTTTTTATAAGTACCACTTAGTGGTTTCACTATTCATCAAAAATTAAAGTTTTTCAGAAAAATCCCAAAAATTCACCATATGCTATATTTGATATTCCGAATTCAAAAATGAAGTCCGTTTTACAAAATTAAAAACATATTAGTCACATTAATTAATTTAATAATTAATTCCCGCTGTCAGAGCAAATAGCGTGTTTTTATAAAATAATAAGTATCAAAAGATTGCCACTAGTTTAAGTCTGATTTCAAAGTGAAATTAATTCCAACGACCACTATTGGATTTAATGGTAAAAATATTTTCTAATTTCACTTTAAAAACAATTCAAAATATTATCTAATCATATAAATAAATTAGATTAAAAAGAGGTTTTGAATTAAAACACAACATTCTACACTATTCATTAAAAAATGAACTTTATCGGAAAAATACCAAAAAATTATACAAAGTAAAATTTGATGTCCCGATTATTAATAAGAGTTTTATTTGGTCCAAAAGAATGTATAAGAGTGATCAAAACTATATTTAATGGCAGATCTCCATTAAAAGGCGATAAGTGAACCTTTAGTGAAAACTAGGGCATATACACCTAAAATTGAATTCTTTCCGTATTTTAAGCCTTTATCTTTTATTATATAAATGTAAAAACATTTAAGAACATATATAATCATATTTTAGTTATTTCTATCCATTCCCGCCATTACAACGGCTACATGTTAACTACCATTTAAAATAATATTATTTTATTATTAGAGTGCAACGTAAGATTCCCAAGAAACTCGTTATTGCGTGTTGGGTACGCCATCGAGCATAGCAACCCTATAAAGTAATATTAATAATTTATTCACAAATATGGATAAATATGAAAATTTCATATTCTTTATTTACCTAGGTTGTTACATCCTTCCCCCCTTTTGGGAATTGCGTCCTCGTAATTTTTAAAATTGAGCTTGGAAACATCCTTGAATGTCCCACATCGGAACAAGAGTCAGCAAAACAATCACTTTAAAATAAAGGAAGATAAGTACAGAGGTCACCCGAGTTAAACCATACTAGGATTCCATGTAGGAAAACATGGACATGGAGGAGAAAACATAGGGTCATGTTCTGATGGACAGTGATAGAAAACATGTTTAGGAGAAAGTTAACAATAAAAAAATCACAAACTTGTGATGGGTTAAACGGTATTCGACTCCCCAGTAGGAAAAGTTAATAGAAAAAATTTTTGTTTTAAATTACTTTTTGTTGAGGAATTTATTCATAAGGAAACTTAATCACTTATCATGTTGACTTTCATCTTTTACTTGATTGCTTAGTCAAACTCATATTTTTTTCCAAAAGGCGAGTATTTAGGGAGACTTGTTCGCATTAAGAGTACTATAATCAACTTCTAGAGAATCACCTAATCCACAAAAGAGAACAATATACATCCCATGTCTTTAGGCTTTAACCAAAACCAAAACCAAAAAGGTTAGTACAAGGTCAGATAATCCAGAAAAGGATAACCGTTTATAAAAAGAAAATCTATTCTTAATCTCCAAAATTTGTCCAACAAAACCCAAAGTTCAACGAGGACCATTCTATAATCAATTTGTCCATAAAATTCTTCAAAGTAAACCAATCTAATATTGAAACCCAAATATTTGAAGGATTTATTCACATAGTCTTCCAAGTTAAATTGTAACATTTATCTCCAAACAACATTAGTTGCTCCTAAAGTCTCGTATTGAAAATTAATTAACCTTATCACATATCCTCTATGACTGGTTAATCATTTTCATAAATAACCCAAAATCAACTTACTCTTAATTCATAAAATCATATAACTAAAAAGAATCAGTCAAACTAACCAGGGACTTCACGTAGTCCAGTGGTAGACGATTAATACCAGTCGGACTTTGGTTGTGGGTTCGATTCCCACAACTTTGTCCGACGCGACGGGTAGTCACACGGTCTGCGTGTTGTCCTTTTTCCAAAACTATATAATTCTTAAAACATTCCCCAAAATGAGATAAAATCTTCAAAGATGATCATAACATATTTTAACCTCAAGTTTATCTCATGCCTTTCATTTTTCATCATAACATATAGTAACCCATAATTACCTCAAAAGTAAGGATCATATAAACCCAAATGGTTCTTTATAACTATGTACACAAAAGAAAAGATAACTATAACTTGAATAAAATTTGACTATATTAAACATCAGGGTTACACATAATATAAAAAGTCTTCTAATGTAACCCCATCATCAAAAGAGACTTAATACTCTTAAGAATTCCACCATAACTCTTGAAGCCCTTATATGTTGTCATATTACTCATTCAACATTCTTCATGATACATTATCCATTCCTTTCCAACTTATTCCAAAATACCTCTTTCCTACAAAAAAAATCATGAATCATATCCTAAGATTCCAAAATAGGAAAACAATAGTCATGAAATAGTACATACCTTTGATTGGTCATTGTCAGTTTCTTCATCCTCAATCGGAATGGAATTAGGTATTGGTAAACGAATATTGGTATGCTCTTGGTGACCCCATTCATGAAACTTATTCATAGGACATGTGTTTTCATAATGACCATGCACACCACATTTAAAACATTCAATTGATCCCTCAGAAAGAACTTCTTTCCCTTTCCTCGAGTCAACTGGATGCTTCCTTTTTCCATGGCAGGTTCTTGCTTTATGACCTTCATTTCCACATCTATAGCATATTTCTGTCCCCTTGAAACATTTTCCTAGGTGTTTCTTTCCACATCTTTGACACATAGGTTTTTGAACACACTTACCTTTATGATTATTATCTGTACTTCCGTAGGGATTTGTTTCTTGCATATATGATGTTTTAGAGAAATCTCTAAGCTTTAGGTGGTCAATCATGACTCCAGATAGTTGGTTGAGGATAATCACAAGAGTTCTCATTGCAGTTCCCATATCATTCAGTTGCTTGCTCAAAAAAATGTCATAGTTTCCTTCACATCCACTATTACTTTGGGGCCTGCTAGATCCAGCCATTTACTAAAACCAAAAAGGTCAGTGTGAGTATATCAACAAAACCATCATGTACTAATGAGTAAGATAAACACTAAGATATACTTACTCATTCACTTTATCTAAAACTAGGACTCTTTCTGAAATCCTAACCATTATGGTAATGTCACTTATGCTTAAAGAATACCCTAACCTCTAAAGTTATCTAAACCGACCTTTGATACCAACTATAAGGCCCCAGCCTTAAACCTTACTTAATCTTGAGTTATTACAAGATTACACATTGAGGATCTTTTCAGGTTTATAGTTTTAGAGAATTAGATTATGAAACTTGCATTATATTCCACATTTAAACAAAGTGGTTACATAAAAGACAATATTCATTCTTTCCATCAACGGAACATATTGCAAATAAAACATGGATTCTTTCTTGACACATCCTTGACACTATCATCACATCATGTACCTTTCCCTTGACCTGTGAAAAACATTTCAAAAACATGGGATGATCATAAAAAGATCAGTAAGGGATATAAAAATATGGAAAGGAATCATGAGTACATGTATACATAAGAATGAAATCATACTTTACCCATAAAACATAGGCACTTTAACATACCTCATAAAATCATAGAAATCATATGACATAAAGGTAACTTGAGGCATTCATAGCATTCTTACGTAGGTAATAACCCTCTTGGTTACGTTTGGAATACCCATCACAGTATATTCCCTAAATATCTTCGGAGAAACCTTAACGTTTCACTCCTTCGCGTTACCCAATTCATTGGAGAGCTATATCGGGCTCACCCGCCCTTAGTTTATCATGGAACCACCCGTTTTCATAACAATGCCCAAGAACCATAACATAAATGTATCACATAAAACATGCATAAAGGAAACATCACATTTCCACATTTTAATTACAATATAACACTTTAGTATATTGAAATAATGAATCCATTCAAAAAGAAACCATTTACAAAACCGTTTAAAACATTTAATAAAGAGATTTTTGAATCAAAGTGTCCCATACAACCTTGAAGCTTTTAAAATGTTAAACCATTAATATCCATTTAAATAAATCCTTAAAACCATTTTGAAAACATGGATATTAATAATAACAAATAATTAAAACATTTAAAGCGATATTTTGGTTAAAGGGGTTTTACCAAATTTAGAGACACTAGAATACAATAATTGAGGAATAACATTTAGTCAGAACTTTGTAATATCATGAGAATAAATGTATTCATGATATAATACTCCAAAGGAAATTATATACACCATATAAGAGCGAATTGGTGCATAACAACAATGAACCCTCAATAGAAATGTCAAATGTGATGAAATCCCTTATAAAGAAGGTATCCTTAAATTAAGGACAAATCAATCTCAAAAATATGTGTGACAAATAAAAGTACACCCAATATAAGTGGATATTAAGTGTAAAACAATAAAAGGTCATTCACATATATTCAATGGCTGACATATTCAATGACTACATGTTGAACCCAAAGAAATCGAAATTGGGTTAAAAGGTTCCCTTGAGAGCCTAACAGCATCACATCAAAATGAGTTTAATGAGAGATAAAAAAGTGTATCTCATCACTTGGACATAAAATTTACATCAATAAGGATATATTAGAACATATCCCAACATAATAATATGTAAATTAAATGACCCAACAAAATAAGTCTTTTAAAAAAAGAGGAGGGTGAAAGGTTCCCTTACCGACTTGGGTATCTTTCAAAACATACACCACATGAAAGAAGGACAATAGATCATTGATGTAAATACTCATAAACGAAATTATATTACACAAAGAGTAGAATAATGGGCAGTACATACACCACTCAATGGAATTTGTGGCAAATGTACCATAAATCCCACGAGAATAAAAGTGAGATGAAAAATCACTTACAAAAATTCGGCAGCCTAACGGCGCCACTCAAAACATCCAAAATGGATTGATGAGAGGAAATAAGGTCTCTCATCATATGAAAATAATAAGTACAGTAGGAGTAATATAAAAGAACATCCCCAATCATAAGAAATATGAGCTTAAAAGTAATGACATAAAAGAGTGTACTTAAAAAGAAAGAGAGGTGTAGGATCCCTTACCTCGGGTCTGACTTGACTCGATCGTTCTTTAACGTCCTGAATAATAAACATGAGTTAATTTCTACTAGATTAAGAACCTTTTACAAGTTCATTATTCCTTTTATATCAATTATTGACATGTTATAAACATTATGTAATCATTCAAGTTAATAATGTTCATTTTGTTGGTATTTGGTTCTTAAGTCGAAAGTGGACTTCTTACAATTACATGTTGTTCGTGTGGCCGAATGTTTATTATAACCAGAATTTTGTTCATGATGTAGATATCATATATGTCATATATATCCAGTACATGCATGAATTTATAACATTACATAATCATTTAGAGGTAAGAAATGAAATGCACCGTTCATGGAGACGGTAAGCCGTACGTACGCATGAACACTACTTCCATTTCTATTTCGTATTTTATAGAATGGAATCATAATGATGTAAAGGTATATTATAATTCCAGTATAATATCATATATAATATCATAGTTCCATCCTTTATACACCCCACATACGGTATTTAACGAATCAAATCACTTTGAGGGGGCGGTAGTCCGCACTTCCTTAAATGAAGATATCGCGTATACCCATAACAGAAGCCATAAAGGTAAGACACAAATGAAAAATACAGAAGAATAAGTAAAACATTAACATATTATATATCATATATAAAAATAGTTACATCATAATGTCCACCTTTGAAGGTGTTAAATGAGTATTGAACAATCATCGTTTCAGGAGGCAGAATTTCGCCATCCACAGAAACCGTATGTTCTTTAACCATTTTATGTAGTTGTGTGAGAGTGTAGCTCGAATAAATCTTATAACAACATCCTAGTATATTTAAAATACTGGTGTTGTTACAAAAGAAGTAAATAAAAAGAGTTTAGGGGGTTGGTGAAACAAAACAAAACAAATGAACATGAGAGAATGAATTACCTTTAAAAGTGTAACTCATTTTGATTTGATCCTAAAGGCTTCCATTGAAAGGATTCTGCCCAAAGGGATTCCTCTATGATGAGGAGAGGGATGTGGATAGAGTAAATGGGTAGGGTTTGGCCGATCCAAAGGCTTTAGGAGCGTGTGAAATGAGGTAGAGGTGGGGGCCTTTTATAAGAGGAGAGGAGGGGCACTTTTTGAAAGTAAGAAATATTACTTTATTTGAAAATGTATTTCGGTTTTAAAATGACCCACATTGATATAATTCGTGGATAAGGTGATAAGGGTTCTAAATCCCCCCATCAAATAAGTTTTGGACATGTGTAGTTCATAGATTTTACATTATCTTTCCATTTTATTTAAATCGTCAAATAATGATGTCATCGCTGCATCATTATTATGTCATAAATAACATAATTTATTTAATGTCTAAAAATTATAAAAAAAATACTATGATGTAGGAAATCTTTTTAACTTTCCAATGACTATTTATAATCAAAAATTTGACTTGTATAACCCCACTTAAAAATTGTTTTAGTAAAACATATCATGTTTGTGTCTTTTCCCAACCAAAGTGAATCCATGGGGTCCCCAAGTTGACCCATGGCTTGTATTGGTCATCCATTACACATCCAATGAGGTTATGACATGTGTCAAGTTCATTTCATTTTATTAAAGCATTATTTTTACCTTAAACTACACTAATTACCACTAATCGCGATTAAAAACTTAATAAGTTACTATTCACCAAAAAATTATTTTAATCTCATTGAACCACATTTTACTTCTTAATGACAACCATGTATGTCAGATTTTTGAAAATAAAAACACAATGATGGAAAAATTTCATTTAAATGGAAAATCAGTTTTTATAAGTACCACTTAGTGGTTTCACTATTCATCAAAAATTAAAGTTTTTCAGAAAAATCCCAAAAATTCACCATAAGCTATATTTGATATTCCAAATTCAAAAATGAAGTCCGTTTTACAAAATTCAAAACATATTAGTCACATTAATTAATTTAATAATTTATTCCCGCTGTCAGAGCAAATAGCGTGTTTTTATAAAACAATAAGTATCAAAAGATTGACACTAGTTTAAGTCTGATTTCAAAGTGAAATTAATTCCAACGACCACTATTGGATTTAATGGTAAAAATATTTTCTAATTTCACTTTAAAACCAATTCAAAATATTATCTAATCATATAAATAAATTAGATTAAAAAGTGGTTTTAAATTAAAACCCAACATTCTACACTATTCATTAAAAAATGAACTTTATCGGAAAAATACCAAAAAATTATACAAAGTAAAATTTGATGTCCCGATTCTTAATAAGAGTTTTATTTGGTCCAAAAGAATGTATAAGAGTGATCAAAACTATATTTAATGACAGTTCTCCATTAAAAGGCGATAAGTGAACCTTTAGTGAAAACTAGGGCATATACACCTAAAATTGAATTCTTTCCGTATTTTGAGCCTTTATCTTTTATTGTATAAATGTAAAAACATTTAAGAACATATATAATCATATTTTAGTTATTTCTATCCATTCCCGCCATTACAACGTCTACATGTTAACTACCATTTAAAATAATATTATTTTATTATTAGAGTGCAACGTAAGATTCCCAAGAAACTCGTTATTGCGTGTTGGGTACACCATCGAGCATAGAAACCCTATAAAGTAATATTAATACTTTATTCACAAATATGGATAAATATGAAAATGTCATATTCTTTATTTACCTGGGGTGTTACATAAAATATCTCAGGATTTATTAGGGTGCATTACCTAATTATCCTATATAACTATACATGTTGTGTGAGTTGGGGTACACACCATGTAGTTATATACCACATGACCCATAATGCAGAATTGCACACACCCAACCACCATATTTTCCATACATGGATTGTAGTGGGAGTACATTCCATGTATTGGAAACATGAGATGAACTAGGACATGATAAATTACTATATATATATATATATTCATTGGATTTATGTTTTGCGTCCATTTATATACTCCATGTAGCTCGGGATTATATGACTCAAGCACTTGGAGGAATACACTGAGTATCTCATAGGACTCACACACCATGTGCCATGTCAAAAATGTTGCGTATGGTTACCACCTCATAGAAGTACTAGAAATAGTAGATTAATTGGTTATTTTTTTAGAGTAAAATGTTATGTACCCTACCATACATTTCATGTAATGTATAGACTTTATTATTTTTCAAAATTCTATACCCATGTCTTGGGTTTGGAAACAAAAATAGTCCACTATAATTGATTTTTCATGTAGAGTGTGATTGTATTATCAACATGGACATATGAGACAACTTATGAGGTATCATGGTTAGTTATAGGTTCTTAGCTCTATAGATGAGATGAATTGTTTTGGGTGACCTATCTAGAGATTACATGTGGTGAGGCACTCCCCCAGCGACATTTTGATTGCTGGCACAAGTACCCTATATTCTATCAAAAGTTTAGTACACCTCTACAAACTTGGGTCATGGGTCCCCTAGTTTTAGTATGGGGTTAGAACTCCCTTGATCCTAACAAGGTGTGGGTCCACCACATAGTCAAAAGTGTTAGTAACTCTCACACTCATGGGCTGAAGTGTATGGGTTTTGACATAGATGGGTAGTTATGAAAAGTATAGGTTAGTACTCCCTTGATTAAAATTATTTTTTGATATGGTGTAGGGTCCAGAGTATATTTATAAAAATGGTGATAGGGTAACTATGGACAACATGGTTTGATAATCCCTCAACTAAGACACATACTCTTGTGAGGAGTAGGTCCCCTAATATAGTTTAGGGTGGTAACATGGAATACCTGAGTAATTTAGATATTTTATGCCTTATGACACCTCAGGAAATCTTTGGTTTCCATAAAGATATGACTTACAAATGGGATATCGAATATGGATCTATTGAGACAATTTATATTCATAAATACCCTTTTTTAATGAGAAACAACATTTCATTGATAAAATTTGATATTACCAAGACTCATGTATAACTCCAAGACTTATAATTATAGATAAAATCTGTTTTTTATTCTGATTACTTATTTTTTTTAAACATTGAGATAACTTTTTTCTATATATTTCATTTTTGGTTTTTGGGAATTATACCGAGTATGCATATTCACCCTTACATGGGATTTGTGTTCATTTGTGTTGTGTCAAAGAATATGATGCATAGTTCATAGATGGTCATAGTGGACCTAGATATAATTCATATTTGTTGGAGTAGATTCTTAGTAGTACATGTTGGTTCTTAATGGTGATAATGACTAATATAGTTATAGATCAATCTAGGAGTCCTTGTGGCAAAGAAAATATTTTTTTTCTTGTTCATCAGGTTTAGGGACTCTATCAGACATATAAATTTTATACTGTTTTTTGTGGGGTGATACTATTCTCATATAATGCCTCATGAATGAATTATATATAGTTTAATAGAATTTTATATACTTTGGGTAATTTTTATTATTTTGAATACTAGGGATTTATATCTATCATAAGTTGGTACATGATATGGAATCCCATGTTTTTTATTCCTTATCGGTGCTAGTAACCTTCCACTTACCTATTATAAGTAGGATTATAGTGTCCATCTTGGTTTACTTCCTTTTTGGGAGGGGCCTCGGAGGGTAGGGCCTTATCAAGAAAAACACTGGTTTATAGGTTAATAAATATAGTTAAAAAATGAATAGAATGTTAATAATTATATGAAATAAAATATTAAAATCCATAAAGTTTTTTAATTGGTTTAACAAAAATACAATATATATACATTGAAATGATGTCTCACTTCCTCTATGGTGGAGAATTTAATAATAATATTTAAATAATTACGAAAATATCATTATAAATAGAAAAAAAATATTTTATATTTATCTTCAACATCTTAATACAAATAAATTATCAAAAAAGGAAATATAAATAGATAGAAAAGATTAAACCAATGTATATGGGGATTCAAAATTACTAAATATGGTTCTTTTGGGTCCCTCCCTCGAACTCCTTTTGAAACCATTTTTTCCCACTTCATTTAGTCAGAATCTGATAAAGTATAAGAGGTAAAAAAATAGACCCTCTATAATGATACTATTTTCTTCCCTATTTTGTTTCTATCTTTTTAGTTTTCTTACTACAACCTCTTTTCCTATGTATCCTTTTAAAGGTTTCCCATTTAACCTGATTTTTATTATACTCATAGAATTACTAAACTCTTAAAAAAATCATTCACTTCTTGGGGAATCAACCCTCTCTCTCTAACACTATCGTAAATGCATATTGAGAAAGAACACCCATTATTTATTTTTCTAAACCATGAAAAATGATAAAAATAAATTTCAAATCTTTAACTAAAAATTAAAATCCTAATACACATAATAAAAATACACAATAAGAATTCATACAAATACATATAATAAAATTCATAACTCTATAAAATTTACACTGATAATAGACACATAATGCATATAATATAAATGAAAACTTCTATAAAATTCATTACTTATATTTATAAAATACAAAAAATTTAACACTTTAAATAAATAAAATATATAATAGAAATTTTTTTAACATGACCATTATTTTATTATAAAAATTAAAAAATGTATAGAATCTTTAATACAGTTTTTTGAAATATATTTACTAATAGAAAAATTTTTAAAATAAAAAATGACAATGTTAACATAAATAATATTGGAAAAGCATCAGCTAACATTTCACATTAGTGGTAAATAAATATTTGAACATAAAAATATTTAATTTCTCATTGAACATGAAATTATCAAATTTAACATGATGATATGATGAATATTTTATTATTTAGAAAAATTCAAGAAACATAATTAGATGTATACAATCGAAATACCAAGTAGATTATCCTAAATTTAAAAATATAATATACTCCACTTATGATAAAAAACATTGGTATGCACAAAAACATTATTTATGTAACCGATTCATGGAAGAGAGTGGATAAAAAAATCATTTTAAATATTATTCATTTTTAAATAAAAAATAGAATTAAATATTTTTTTAAATTAAAAAAAATCATTAAATAATAATTAGTAAAATTTCATAAATTTACTATAAACCTTGAATTCATTAGGTATGTTAATAGGTTATCCTTAAACAAGTACAAAACACTACAAGAGCTCATTAAATTGGGTTCCGGTTGTTTAAAGCTGGGATTTTATCTGATTAGGATTTATGTAGGGAAGGTAGGGTACTGAAAACATTATTATGTATATAATAATAATAATAATTAATTTTTTGAATAAAATTATAAATAAAATTATGAGAGTGGGTAGGAAATCGATATGTGGTGGTGTGCGCCCCAATGTCTCAGACTTGCAGGTGGTTCATGTTTACCTAATAATTTGATTATGACATCCCAAAAACCGAACCATCCCATAATCTGTCTAATATACTCTTTACATCCACTTTACCCTCCCATATTTTATCCACTTTTCCTCACTTCACTCTATAGGTAGCTCTAGATGTCACCCCACCCACAAACCGTAGTCTTTCTCTCTACTTGCCACCCTTTGCCTTCTATTATTTCCCATAATAATAATTGAATTAATTTTATATATATTCCTTTTCAATCCTATAATAATATTTCCTTTTTTATTGATGAATTACCTAGTTTAATTATCTTTTCCATTTTTATATTTTTTTTTCATTATGGGTTTTTAGTGTTGAAAGGTTTTTTATTACCAACAAAAACAATCCTATAACGGCCCTGACCCTAGTATCTTATATGTAGTGGTTAATTTATTAAATTCGTATTAGATACATGCGATCACATCCCAGAGGATCATATATTTTAGTAGTCTTCAAAAACAATAATCATACTTGAATCTCACACTATAATGGAAAACATAAAATAAAACATAGCATTTTCTTTGAGAACATAATTATTACCTCTAGAAAATACTTTCATAACAATCACAAAACACTTTCTAGAATCATAGGTAACAAAAATATAAGAAATGGGTGATCTGAGATTTTGAGTAAGGGTGTGTGTATAATAGAAACTATATAAGAAATGAAAGATATGGTATAAATAAATGACAAAAAAAATAATTCCATAGAAATAATCATATGATTTTGAAAATTATACTTGGATATCATATATATTAAAATAATCACATACACATAAATAATTGGTTTCATATTTATGGAATTATTACTTTCATACATCTTAAACATACCATTTTGGACTCATTCCAAGACATTTACAAATATGGGTAAGACCCCAGTCAAATACACAACATGTTTTTTCTCATGATACATACCAGTGCAAGAAGGGGATATGCAAGTTTGGACCTGCATATCACTTAATAATTATAATACATCAATCATACCATTTTACACATATTATTAAATTATTTTAAGCATAATTAACCATCAAATACAAACCAAGGATTGTAAATTCTAGGGTCTTTAGAAGATTAAGTACATAACTAGAAAACATGAAACCAAAATAAATTCATCTTTTATTTAAACTGCCTAATGAGATCAAAAATACCTTTGAGATATTTCATATATAAAGGATTACCGGAGGAATACATGACCAAAGAGATGAGCTAAAACTCTTAGTAAGGGAATAACCTTAGAAATAAAGCATATCACATGAGTTAGAAGGCATAACATGATAACAAAGAAAGGCATGAAACATGAATAAAAACAGGGAATAAAAACATATAGAACATGGTATCATGTAATAATGGATACATAGGAATGCGGTAGCAACATATAATATGAAATAAACATGATTCAAGGCTAACTATCTTGACTATATCACATGGTGGGAAAAGTCCCATAAAGAAATTAGGTTTACTCCCGATCTCAACAAGATGTCGCATGAGACTAAACATTACTCAATGCTTTAGAGAACTATATGGGAGTACCCATCATGACAAGTTCATTAATATGTGTTCCACATGAATAATCAATCATAAGGAATAAACATAAGGGATACCTATTAAAAAAAACTGGTATTATAATCTTGTCATACAACATAACCAATTGTCATATAATAATGGTTTACAATAAAGAATGGATTTAAATCAAACTTGGAAATTAATAAGGGAAAAATTGGCATAGATAATGTTAAATTAGGTCGAAATTAAGTTAAAACATGTATAAATTGGGTTTAAGAAACTTTTATAAATGAACTACTTTAGTGCAGTTTAAAGGAAAACATAAAAGTATCTTTAAAGTGTACAAAGGCAAAATTATTTGCATAAAACTAGAAATAAAATAAGATAATTTTTCTTGATGAAAATAGTGATTTTAAAAAACTATTTGTGCCATAAAATATATTATGGAGTGTACATAATAATTGGTAAGAAACTGGGAAGTTCATTATAATTGGGCTTTCTTACCAAGGGGAATTGGAAAGGGAAGCTTGTAAAAAATGTATTTCCTTATCAAAGAAAGAAGTAATGAGATGGGTACATATTTCTGGAGTATATAAAAATCATTTATAAGGATTAAATAATATAATATTAATAATTACACTGGGTTAATGAGTGAGAATTCATGATTCAAAGGAACAATGGAGGCTTGGAGAGAATTCATTACCTAATATCCAAAAGTGTTCTGCACATTCACTTAATTGGTAGGATAATCAAATTATATCCAATAATTAATTAAATACAAACATATTATACTTATTTTTTTATAATTTAGTTATCTTAATTTATGGCTATTTCGATGAGTTATAATGTTTAATTTTGTCATTTCAGTGCATTCATTTCATGGTTTCATGTTTGGCTCCCTTATGTATAATTATAGATGTTATTGTCAAATTGGAATATTTATTCAGAAGTGAATTTATATTGCATTAATTCACATCAAAAAATCTTAATGTCCCCGTTTTTCATTTTCTTTTTTCACATGAGGTTTATTCATTTAATAAAATGTTAATGAAATACAATTTGTTTATTTTGGCCGTTTTTACGACGATCACAAACTAATACCATTTTATTTAGTATTTTGTTTATATAATGGTTGAAAAAAGTAAATAAGTTTTAATAAACATATTATAATCTTAATTAACAACAAAAATAGTTTTATGACTAGCCTTGAAGGTGGTTATAAGAAAAGAAAACTCATTGTTCATGAAGGCGGTGAATCCACACCCCATTAGCGATGTCTTCATTTTAGAAGAAAATGAGAGGTGAAGAGATTTAATGACAGATATTTAATCCAAAAATAATATTCTAGTATATTTATGATATTGGATTTATCATGTCACCTTTTATATAGGATGTGTGGTGAGGATTGAAAAATAAAATAAAATAAAAGAGAAAAAAGAGAGTTTTACCACTAGAATGTCGTCTCCTAAAAAACCACCTTACGACACATTAGATTACTATTTTTGTTGATAACATAAAGTCCCAGAATTAGGGTATATTTTTGGGAGAGTAATTGAGAATAATTTATGTATTCACCAAATCTTAGAAGGTGTGAGAATAAGAGTTGGTGAGGGGTCGTATTTATAGTGCGAGGGGAGGAGTGTTTTTGATTTTTTTCTTCATTTGTTTATTATTTGGGCTCAAGAATATCAAGTGTTTATTGTTGTGAATAATTATAGACACTAGTGAATGTGATGTTGAACTAATGGGATCTTACATTAGTCAAGACTAAAAAAGAATGTATTTGGCTTAAAATGTTAAATACCGTAAATTACTATATTTCACTACTCACAAAAAAATCAACTATTTTAGAAAAATCAAAAATAACCCACCAACCATTTTCAATGTGAATATTTAAATAATGGACTCCATTTAATAATTTTTTTCTTCTAATTATGGGAAATTTATTTTTTTAATTTAAATAAATATTTATTGGAAAAATACCGATTTTAATAATATTACTGATTTTATGACAGTTTGAAAATGTAATTAATGTCTCATAAATTTATATTATAATCAAAAGAAAACAAAATGTTAATTTTTTAATATATTTTATTAAAATATATTTTCTTTTAAATCATTATATTAATTATAAAATTTTAAATAAACATTCACATTTTATAAAAAATACCAACACTTAATTTATTATTTTAAAAACATTTATTTACATATATCAGGATATAAATATATAAAATTATCATTATTTAATATAATAAAATTTTATTTATACTTTCATAGGTGATTTTACTATTCTATTGGATGAGTTACTATTCTTAATGGTCAGATTACTATTTTGACAGTCAGGTTACTATTCCAACCATATAGGTTCCTTAATTTATAAAAGTGCCAATTACTTGTTTCTTAATTTATAATAATAGTGTTTTTATACAGTTATATATGTGATTTATGCGTTTTATACTATATAACGTAAATATAAGAAGGGAAATTTTGATTATAAATTTTGGGGTCATTACATTCTTCCCCCCTTATGAAATTTCTGCATTAAAATTTTGTTTTACATTATACGTTAAAAATAGGTGAGGGTGATTCTCCATTATTACTTCCTACAATTCCCAAGTTTCCACTTCATAATTATGGTTCCACCATTTTACTTTCACTAGGCGAGTAGTCGTGGTGCATTGAACTTTTCCTCTATGGTCAAAGATCTACACCAGATGCTCCTCACAAGAGAGATCATTTTCTAAATATACCACATCTTAATTTAGTACATGTGAGGTATCTGGTATGTACTTCTTCAAGAGAGATACATTGAATACATTAGGTTCTTGAGACATTGTTGGAATAGGTTCTAGTCCATAGTCTATAACTCTAAAATGATCTATAATCTTGAAGGGGATGATGTACTTGGGACATATCATTTCATTCTTTCCAAATCTCATGATCCTCGTCCATAGAGATATTCAAAGGAAGACTTTGTATCCAACAACAATGTCCAAATACCATCTATGGTTTTTAGGATAGCTCTTTTATGACTCTAGGTATCTTTGATATGTTTATGTTTGGATTGAACCATCTCTTTCATATCTTGCATAAGATCATGTCCAAGTAACTTTTGTTCACCGAATTCATCCCAACAGGTTGGAGTTCTACATCGCTTCCCATATAGAGATTTCGATGGATCCATATTAATATTCAAGTGGAAGCTGTTTTTGTATGAGAACTCATCCAATGGTATATGTTGATACCATACACCTTTATATTCCATTCTGCAGGTTCTCAACAAGTCCTCAAGTGTCTAAATAGTCCTTTGAGATTGGCTATTAGTTTGGGGGTGATATGCAATGCTAAAATTCAATTCAGTACAAAAATCCTTTTGAAAAGATATCTATAATTTAGATGTTAACCATGGATCATGATCATTTATGACCGAAAGTGATGTTACTTGTAGCCTCACCACTTCCTTCATATATAACTTGGAATTTTTCTCAAGTGAGAAATATTCCAGACTAGTAATGAAGTGGGATATCTTGGTGAGATAATCCACAACAACCCATATCACATTGTTTCCTCTGGATGTTTTTTCGGAGTCCAGTGACAAAGTCTATAGTGAAATTCTCCCATTTTCATTTGGGCATAAGAAATTTTTTCATTATCCCTTTGGACTTTTATCACTCAGATTTAACTTTCTAACATACCAAACACCTTGAGATATACTCCGACATCTATTTTTTCATATTCTCCCACTCGATGTCTTCATGAATATCATGATACATCTTTGTACATCAAAGATGATGTAGAAACATAATCTATGTGAATTATCTAGAAGATACTTATTTATCTTTGGTTATCAAAGCACACAATGCCTTTTTCCAAACTAAATCATACTATCATCTTCAATGATGAACTCATGTCGATTCCCTTCCTTTACTACTTTTACATTCTTTGGTATCTCCATATCATCCCTCTTCACTTCCTTGATATTCTCTTGGATTTATGGTTGGGAAGACATTTAGGAAAGGTAGGATGTATTCTATGTTATTATGATTTCCATATCTATACATTGTATATCCATGATTATAGGGTCTTTATTAATCTGCATCATTAATAGAGTTGCATGTTCTTTTATTCTAGGAGATTTAGTGACCTAGTTTACCTTCCCAAAATGATAGTAAATAAGGAACTGAAAGTCATTGATTAGATTTAACCATATCCTTTGATTCATGTTGTTTTAATTTTTTTTGAACATATAGTTTAGGCTATTATGATCAGTATATAAGTCACAATTCTTACCATATATGTAGTGCCACATGATTTTAAGGAAAAATCATAGCTGCTTTATCCAAATCATGCGTCGGGTAGTTCTTCTCATGAATCATCAACTATTGTGGGGCATATTTTTTCACTTTATCATTCTACATGAGTACACAACCCAAACCTTTTTAAAGCATCATTATACATAAAAAACCTTATCCACTTGTTGGTAGTGTGAGAACATGTATAGTGAATAACCTCTTATTGAGATCCTTAAATCTTTCCAAACATTCTTCGATACAAATGTACATTATAACTTTATATTTAAACTTAGTATGTAGGTTATACAATCATGATAAATTACTCAAAAAAATTTGGTAGTAACCAAATAAGCTAATAAAACTATGCCTAACTATTATAGATATTGGTTTGGGATTCTCCTCAATTTACATTGTTTTAGATGGATCTATAAATATTCCTTTATAGTGATAAAATTACCCACGAATAATAATTACTACATCCATAAATCACATTAAAAATACTTTTCATATTGTTTATCCCTTCACAAATTCATTAAAAAAATATTTAAATTTTCCTTATGTTCCTCCTTAATCTTGAAATATATCTAAATATCCTCAATAATGAATACAACAAATTTTTCGAAGTAATCTATAGAGATTAAATGCATTAATTCTAATAAAATTAATTGAGGATTAGTTAGTTCGAAAAGGATCACTATGAACTCATAGTGTATATACCTCGTTTGAAAGGTAGTCTTGGGAATATCTTCCTTCCTTGCCTTTAATTAGTGGTATCCCAACTGAATGACATCCTTAGAGAAATATTTGGCCCTACATAGTTGATCAAACAAGTCATCTATTCATCTTAAGGGATAATTTTTCTTTATCAATATTTTTTTAAGATCAAGTTAATAAATGAAGAGGTTCATTGATACATCCTTCTTCTTGCAGAAGAGAACTTGAGCAACCCATGGTGAAGCACTCGGGCATATGAAACCCTTTTCTAGATTCTCTTGTAACAGATTCTTCAGTTCTTCCAACTCAATGGTGGGCATTTAATGAGGAGTACTTTATATAGTTATAGATCCAAAAATAATTATAATATAGAACTCAACCACTCAGTTAAGAGGAAGAATAAAAAATTCTTCATGGAACACATAAGTGTATTCCCCCACAATGGGATTGCCTTTGACAATGATTCACTCATTTGTCTTAATAATTTGAGCTATATATGATTTCTCATAAATAAATAATATATATAATTGAGTTGATGATTTTGAAGGAGATTCATCCTCCTCATTAAAATTTTACAGAATATGAGGATGCCTCATGATGTGAATAGTGATATCCCTTTCTCAACAATTTATGTCGGATTTATGTAAAATAGCTAGTACATGAACAATATAGAATAAAAATCTACTATAGGAAGTATAAAAAGATCTTACGGGAGGTTCAGTCCCCAAATATTAACCAGAGATAAGTTATAGACTTTAGATGCAATAATTTCCCCATTTACTATTGACATAGATAACTCAACATTAATATTTTTATGTAGTTTTTGAATAGTTATAATATACTTGAAAGATATGAATGAATGATTAGAAAGAGAATCAAATAGTACATTAACTATTATTTAATGAATAATAAATGTACCTATCACCACATCATTGTTGGGATGTACCTTGGTAGTAGTGATATCATTTTCCATTCTATCCTGGCATGGAGGTTGTTTTTTATTACCTCTGATAACCCTTGGATTAGGAAACTGGACCACATAATGACCTTGTACTTTTTTGTTGAAACACTACTCAATTGTTTGAGTGTTGGTATGAATCATTCTTTTTTCTTCCAAACTAGTGGGATTATTTAAATCCATTTTATAAAATTAGCCTGATGACCCTCTATTCGGCCTTTGAAGCATCTCTTAGTTCCCCATAGAAAGTTTCTAGGATGATTCTTCCCAAAATTTTGACTTGTGGGATGTTGGTATTTACATCCATTATGGGATTTATCTATTGATCCCACAATATAAAACTCAATTTTCTTCTTTTTATCTCTAGTACCATGAAACCACAAAGAGTCTTCTATCTACATTTAAATCTTAAGGGAATAATAAATAATATCCTTATAGTTATTACAGTCTTTAATTTCAAACACTTTTCATATATTTGGATTTATCCGCTAAATAAGATATCCGAATTGACTTCCATGTTCATTAAAAACCCATAGGAATATCATGTGAGCCTTGTAAAGTTTTTCTATTACTATATGATAGACTCATCTTCCCTTTTCTCCAATTCGACAAAGTCCCTTTCTATATTAAGACAGAGTGTCTGGGGAAAATATTTATTGTAAAATATTTTTTTAAATGCTTCCCATTATATGGAATCAATTTCGTACTTATAAATTGTGTTCTTGTGTAGTTTACACTACTGTTCAGCTTCCCCATCAAAATGATAGACTACTAATATAACATTATTTTATTCATAGAATTGGAGGACATAGAATATCTTCTTAATGGCGTTAATCCATTATTCTGTAATGAGTGGATCAGAAGAATCACTGAATATATGAGGGCTTGGTCACATGGAGGATTCAATTTAAACTTTATATTTCTTAGGATAAGGAGGTAATTCCATAGGATTCATGTTATTATTCAAAACATTATCAAGTTGATAACATACTGGCATGAAGTTTTGAGCTTCCTTTCCTACAATATTTGGAATTTCATTAGGGAAATAACCACATTTCCTATCATATTTATTATTTTAATGGGTTTTTCAATTTCCATCGACTAACTAGGAAAAAGAAATTACAATTAAAAATGATTTAATACTTAGCTAATAATAATATAAAAAGTCATCTATGAACGTTAAATGATAAACTTATAAATGATAAGTATATCCTAACATGTGATTACCTATGTTTCAATCTAGGCTATCCATGGTGATAGAGTTATCCCTAAGGTTTTTAGTCAAATTTTATAGTCCTAATCTCCAAAAATAACTCGAATGTACTATAATACCAAAATTAGAGGCACCATCCTTTCACACATATTATTAAATGAATTTAAGCATAATTAAACATCAAATAGAAACTTAGGATCATAAATTTTAGTGTCTTTAGAATATTAGGTACATAATTAGAAAACATGAATCCAAAATAAGGAAATATTTTATTTAAACTCCATTATGAGATCCTAACATCATTTGATAAATTACATATTCATATGATACCTGGTGAAACATAAGAAAATTAATTATCTAAAAATCATAATAAGGGAATAAAAATTGGAAAAAAGATTACCACATGAGTGAGAAGGTATAAATTTATTACATAGAAGGGAAGGAAATATGAATAAAAATATGGAAGCATAACAAATTAAAAATGGGACCATATAAAATGGATATATAGGAATGTGTAAGAAATATATAATAGTAAATAAACATGATTCAAGGATAACTACCAAGACAATATCACTAGGCGGCCAAAGTCTCATAAATAAATTAAGCTTACTCCCTATCCCAACATAATTTCTCATGAGACTAAACATGACCCAATGTATTGGAGCACTATCTGGGTTCACCAATCATAACATGTTCATGAATATGTTTGTAACCTGTAGAATCAATCATAAGGAATAAACAAAAGGGTTACCCATGGAAATAAATGGGTATCAAAATCATGTCATATGACACAAAAAATAAGTATATCATAATGATGTACAAGAAATAATGGATTTAAATCATACATGAACATTTCTATGGGTAAAAAATAAATATATAATGATAAATTATGTCCAAATAATGTGAAAACTTGTAAATAGAGTGTTTAAGATAATTTTTGAAATGAGTCTCTTTAGTGTGGTTTAAGGGAAAATATGAAAGAATCTTTGAAGAGGAAAAATGAATAATTGTTTGCATAAAACAAGAAATAAAATTAGATAGTTTTTTATTATAAATAGAAGTATTTTATTAAAATATTTGTGTATTGAATGTCATTATATAGTATACTTGAAAATGGGTATGAAATTGAGAAGTTCCCGTTAATTGGGCTTGCTTATTAGGGGAAATTGTAAAGGGATGCCCATAATTTTTTCCCCATCGAAGAAAAAATAATTGAGATAGGTAAAAATTTTTATCAAATAAAAACATAATTTATGCGGATTAAATATGAATAATTAATAATTACATTAGGGTAAATAGATAGAAATCATTATTCGACAGAAAAAATGGCGGTTCAGAGAGAATCCCTTTCTTTATGTCTAAAAGTGTTCTCCACTTGAACTTAATGTCCTGGATAATCAAATTAGATCTATTAATTAATTAATTAAGAACTTTTATTCATATATTTTATTTTATTTTATTTTATTATGTTCATTTATGGATTTGTCGATGAGTTATAAACATTAATGTTTTCGTTTCGAGATTGTTTGTTTCATGGTTTCATGGTCGGTTCACTTGTTTATAATTATAGAGTTTCTTGAAAAATTGGAATAAATATCTAGAATTGAAATTATATGGTATTAATTCACTTCCATAAATTTAAATGTTCTCATATATCATCATTTTATATAAGGATGATTCATTAGTTAAAATCTCAATGAAAAAATGATTTGTTTATTTTGGCGGTTTTTATGACTATCACGAACTTGAATCATTTTATTTAATATTATATTTATATAATGGTTCCAAATCCTTAAATACGTTTTAATACACATATTATTATTATTTTTATATATAAAAATGGTTTAATGTATAGTCTTTAATGTGGTAGTGAAAAATAAAAACTCATCATCCATAGAAGTGGTGAATCAACACCCAAGAGATAATGTTTTCATTTTAGAATAAAAGGATATGATAAGTGATTTGATGATGGATATTAAATTAAAAAACAATTTAGAATATATATGATAAAAGATTTATCATTTCTCTTTGTATAATGTATTTGAGTGGAGGATAAGAAAAGAAAACAAAATATAAAAGAAAAACTTAGGGTTTTACCTCTTGAATGTCATCTCCTTGAGAATCATCTTAAGACACTTGGGTTTGGTCTTTTGATGGGAACATGTGGGACATAAATTGGGGAATAGTTTTAGAATATTAATTGGGTATAATTTAATAATTCTAAAAATCATAAAAGGTTTTATGGGAAGAGGTGATATTTATAGTGGGAGGAGAAGGGTGTTTTTATTATTTTTTTCATTTGTTTATTATTTTGGATCAAAACTATCAATAGTGTTAATTACTGTTATTAAGTATAGTAAATAGTGGATATGATTTATAAATAATGGGTTATTATATCATACATGAATAAAAAATTCAGGAATTTGGTTTAAAATATTTAATACCATAAATTACCATATTTCACTATTCACACAAATTCAACTATTTTAAAAAAATGTAAAAAATTCACTCCAACCATTTTTTGATCTGTATATTTAAAAAATGGAATATATTTTATGAAAATAATTTTATATATATTAGAAATTTAATTTAAAATATAAATCGTCATTTCTTTGAAGTGGTACTTATAATGCTTCAGGATTGGCAGTTAAGCCTGTGGTCACGAGTTCAAGTTTCAGGGGAAAAAATTAATGAAACCCGCAAGGTAGTTGAGAGTTTTTTCCATGTACTATATATTTTTCCATGTAGTGGGGTCCAGTGGGCCTTCTATTTATCAATTGTGGGGTTGGTTAGGGCTGGTCTTCTAGTGTGGTCTTGTCCCAATTAGGGATCGTTACATAAAATACACCTTTTTAGGTAACGATCTTGGATTTGGAAATACCTATACTCGAAGACCTTCCACACCAAATTCCACCACCGATATATAGAAGCCCCCTGGCCCCCACCACATAGTGGTGTGGAAATACATGGAAAAAACTTTCCCCTTCCTACATGGGTTTTTAATTCGCCTCCCACGCAACTTAAAATGGTGACCATATTCTTAACAGCCAACCAGAATGCGTTACGTGTACTTCTGGGCCAGCTTAGTGGTACTTTTAATTCTTCCCAGTTAGGTGTTAAACCTATGTTCTTGAGTTTGAGTAGCAAGGGAATCCAATTAAAAAACCCTCTAAGCATGGAAAAGTTTCTTCAATGTATAACTGGGCCGCTATGTGGTGGAGGCCCATGGGCCGGCTGTCTATTGGTGGTGGGTTTGGCCATGGCCAATCATCCAGTGAGGGAATGGTCCAATCACTGATCTTTACATAAAATGGATCCTTTTTATTTAATGACCCCCAATTGGGATAATCCCACCCTGGAAGACCATACACGCCCACCACCACCGCCAGTAGATAGGAGGCCCACTGACGCCCACCACATGGCGGCCCAGATAGAACATGGTAAGAATATTCTCCTTCTATATGATATATGGGCTACCATAATGTGAGGGCCCATAGTTATTCTATCTACTAGTGGTGGTCTTGGGTGTGTTCGGTCTTCTAGTGTGGTCGGGGACCAATACTAATTTTAATATATTATCAATTTTATGACACTTTTGAAAATTAATTAAGGTCTCATAAAATTACCTTATAATCGTAAGGAAACAAATTATTAACTTATTAATCTATTTTAGGGATTTTTTTTAAATCATTATATTTTTATAAAATTATAAATAAACATTTATGTTTTACAAAAATACCAACACATAATTTATCATTTTAAAAATATTTATTTATTTACAACACGATATAAATATTTCATATTCTCTTTTATAAGATACCTATATTTGAATTATATTTTCACAGGTGAGGTAATTATTTTATTGGTTGAGTTAGTAATTTTAATGGTCATATTACTATTTTGAAATTCATGTTACTATTCTATCAAAATAGGTTCCTTAATTTCTATAAACACCAATTTTTTTTCTCCATTTATGAGAATAATGTTTTTACAAGGTTCAGTATGTTATGTATTTGTTCTATAGTATATAAAATAATTATAATAATGGGAATTTAATTTATAAAATTTTGGGTTGTTACATCAAATGAATTCATCATATGAAAAAATAATATAACTGAATCAATATTCCTTAATAATAAAAAACTATCTATATATGAAGAACTAGAATACATAATGTTCATAATTTCCCTACTAAAAATGATCATAATCCATCCAAAGAAATATGCTATATGGTATCATTAGCGTAAATATTCAATAAATAATAAGATTCAATAAAGTACGTTGACATGGATGGAAATACTTAAAAAGGTTCACTGTAAAATTTCTTGTGTAAAATTCCTTTTTTACATTGAAATAACATACTTAAAATATATATTTTTTAAAATATTAATGGAAAGATTTTATTTAAAATGAAACAATAAAATATTCAAAGGAATCTTCAAATCATTTGACGGTCAAAATGATAGGAAAAATCATTTATGTCGTGTATGTTAAAACGAAGACTCCTTTGACATTTTTGGTAAAAATTCAAAAGTACCTTATTCAGAGAATTATAAGAAGATTCATTTTAATTTTTTTAAATCCAAAATATAGTAAACATTTATTTATTTAGTCATTTTATAATTTTAAAATATGTTTTATTCATTTAATGGAATATATGGACATGGACGAAAAATGTTCTTTACTAATTAGAAAAATAGATATGATTTTCCTTAAAAATATTATTTCAGTATCTTGAGTAATTAATGAGAGGATAAAATATAGTAATAGAAAATTGAATTTCACTATTCACGAAGATGGTAGGTCATACATAAATATGAATTTTATTTTCTCTTTTATAAGGATAGAATTAAATAAAGTTAAATAACAATTAAAAATCCCAGAATCATTATAATATCATATATATCATATATATTTATTAAATATATCCTTTTTACCATCCATTTAATTTGGAAATGAAAAATGTATAACATTATTTCTTGAAGGTGGTAATCCACAAGTACGAACCAGTGATGTTATCATTTTCCAACGGATTGAAGGGTTAGATGTTTGAAATGATATTATAATTGAAAAATAATAATATTTTCAAAAATATTATTTATAAAAATTAAAACCATCATAATAACCATCTATAAATGATATTTATGAAAATAGAATTGTATCGCTATATGAATATGGTAAGTCGTACGTACACGCAAGTAATAATTTCACTTCCCATTTAATGAAAAAGAGAGATGATAATGGTGGTTTAATAATAATAATAATAAAATTTCAATATATTTAGGACTATTAAGTAGTTAATTTTTGATAAATCTCACATATTTATTGTATTTAAATGTAGAATTTAAAAAATAAAGTCATTGGTTAAGGATTTCGCCTCTTCTTTAAAATAACACTATTAGAAATCCTCTTAAGGACCCTAGGGTTTGTAATTTAGGAAGAAAAACAACTCTAGAATGTGTATAATGATTTTTGGGATGGAATTTTATACTTTTTGATCAATCCTTTTGGCTCAAAGTGGTGTAAAGAAATGTTAGAAAGGGTATCCATTTGTAAGGGAGGGAAATGACCCACTTGGAATTACTGAAACAATTAAAATATAATTAAGTTCTTCTCAATAAAAACCACTTAAAAAGGAAATTTATTTGATTAAAAATAGGATAAATTATATATATTCTAGTCTAATGAAATATAGATGGCTTTTGGTGTCATTTTAACCCATATAATTTGGTTTAACCCCTTGGTTAACTAATTTTAATCTAAACCATGGTAATGAATTTTTAAATATTAACGGGTTCTAATTTTACTTGTAAGGTAAAAATTAACTCATAAATGGACAATATATTAATTTTTAGGCCTTTTAATATCCCATTTAACATAGTTAAATATTTTAATTATTTATGAATAATTTAATAAATTATTATTTTTATAGCCTTATGGATTTCCATATACCCTCTATACCAACAGTTGTAACCGTTGGTATAAGTTTAACACACATATACCAACATTTTTCCAAACCATTGGTATATGTTATACTTTAACACACATATGCCAATGGTTTGTAGAAACTGTTGGTATACCTTCTATTTTGACACCTATACCAATGGTTTTCACAGAACTGTTGGTATATGCCTATTGCCTTGGCTTACTTGGCCACAGATGAGGGAATCATTAGTATACTATATACTAATGGTTTCCAGGACTTTACCAATGGTTCTGAACCATTGGTAATCTGTAAAATTCTAGTAGTGATAAATATGAAGGAGTTGGTGAAAAACAGTTGTGGGGATTCAAACCAATCAATTTTACTATGCCCTAAAACCTTCAAAAAATAGTACACTGATATAAAAAAATATCATTGAGGAATGATTTACCCACTAAGTAAATGATAAAATATATAAAATATATAAAATACATTGATTGTTTTATTAAAAACTCAAACTAGTTTTTAGAATACCTTTAAAAAAATTATTTTAGTGGAATACAAAGACAAATTATCTAGTCAGCAAAAAACTAAAATTAATTAACAAACACTTATAATCCTTGTAAAGATCAACTCATCCACTAGAATTTATTTTGTCACCAACATATCCCTCTAGAAACACAACCCCTATGGTCTATCACCAATGAATAAAGAAGAATTCTATTTACATCCATAACTATATAAAATGTCTATATGCACACCTAATTGTTCATGTAGGGAGGAATGAAACAAAAAAAATTGTATTTTATCAATTCAATTGCATGAATTTTCATATAATATCTATAAAAAAGCATAAATTTAATTCCATTTAGAAATAATACTACTATTTAGACCCCTATAGTTTATAATCCAAGATCACATAAATCTATCTATATATCAAAAAAACTCAACTGTTAGTTTACCAAAACATAGGTTTCCCTAACCAGTTAATTCATAATCAAATAAAATCATACTATTATCAAAAAATTTCATCATTATAAATACAAAAAATAAATTAATACTAATACAAATTATGATCATATCATCACCTGCATTAGATCTTCATCAATCCAAATATTGTCCTTTCATGAAACTCCTAATTCATGTCACACAATGTCACTTCCTATCCATATCAATTTTTTAGAAATACATTCATTTATTAACCCTCCCATATATTTATTTATCACTTCTATTCATTGTTCATATCCATAAATCATTTATTTTTCAAAAACCATTTTCCCTCCAAAATATTTTTCAAAATAGTTACAAAAAATCAAGTATATTAAATAAAAAAAACCCAATCTATAAAATGATTTAAAAATGAAAATTACTATTTAATAAATTATATGTCAAGATAAATTAATTCAAATCACATCAAACTATACATAAAAGGATAATAATTGATAAATGAAGGAATATAAGTCATCCACTAAAATGAAATTTTCAACATATACTTGGATTCAACAAATTTTTATTTATTTTCCAACTGATTGAATCTTCTAATACTTATATTTAAAATCATAAAATAAAAAAAGAAACTCCCAACGAAATAAAAAACCTTCACCATTGACCTCCATCATGGTCCCATTCTTGTTTAGCATAACCCCATGCCACTCTTGAGAAAAAATACATGACCTCTAGCAAGTGGCATGACTCTTGTGCCATTTAGATTAACGATTATGTATAGTATCATTCCAATGATTGAGATGATATTAATTTTAAGGTAAAATTTTAGACTATGGAGTTACCCAATGTCAAATTTTAGTTCAAAAAATTTTCAAAACAAAAATGAAAATGGGAAAATATGGTTCTTTGGACAATTGTTTTCCACTGTTCACTTACCATAAACCATTGTGCACTTCAAATAGATGATATATATATATCTTATAAAATTAATTGATTTTAAAATAATAAAAATTAAACCTAACTATCCTTAATCATCTTTCTCAATATCTTTTTTCTCGCATTTTATATGAATCATCAACCACACACTAGAAATCCAGAGATACACAAATGGAGTTGAGAAAAAATACAAAAAAACTGTGTGAAAAAATATGGCAGAGAAAACCCTATTTAATAATAGCATACCCTCTCATTATATAAGTATTCCATAAGAAAGATATAATTTAATGGGTTAAAACACTTCACTCACTTTTACAACAATAATCCATATTTGATGATGACAAATTCCATTATTTATCTTTCATTTTAAATCAATTATTAAATTCCCTTTTTCCCCTTCAAACCCCATCAAAATAAATAATTGGAATGAAAAATTATAATAACAATAATATTATCTAATCAATAAATAATTTTATAACCATGATAACCATTATAAAATAAATAAACCTAGTCTTATCTAATAAAAACTAAAAAGGCACTTTATGTCAAAAACAAAATTGTAAATTTTTTTACTATTTTTACAGTATAATGGTATGGTACACCTAGTGAACGAATGAGGTAGGAACTAATTATTTCTCATTATTTCTTTTAATTATATGGTGCAGTGAATTAACTTCAGTGACAATGTTTGACGACGAATTTGAAGTTGATTTAGAGATGAATAACATGAAAGAAGAATATGGGGATAAATAATTTTTTCTTTTTTTAAGTAATGATAATTTTAAATAAATTTTCTTTGTATAAATAAATATTGGGAACATTTAAATATTTTTAATTGTTTCTTGTATATATATATTGCCTTAATATTTTTATATGTGAGGACTTTCACAACCTTAAGTGCTGAATAGTTAATAAATTAAATTTTATTAAATATTTTCATCCTTATAGTTGGTTTTTTATGATTACGTTATTAATTTAATAAATAATTTTATAATTAATTCTTTTTTATAATCTTTTTTGTGATTTTTTTTATAAATTATAGTTTATATTAATTATTTATTTAATTATTAATATTTTAATCAATATTTTGGATTTATTATTCTTAATTATTTAATTCTTAAATTTATTATATGATAAGTTTTTTATAAAATAATTAATTTGTCTGATGTAGAAATTATATTCTATTCAACACATCATTTTAATATATGTAATGAAAGTAGTTTCATCATTCTATTTTTTATATGTTACTCAACACAAATCTAGTTGAATAAATCTAGTTCATGCAAGTGAATAAATTTTATTTTCCTACTTCACATAATGAATAAAACTTGTTCAACACAACTATAATGCAGTGTTTTTTTACTTCCTGAAAATAAATGAATAAAAATTATTTTTCTAGTATCCTTAATTAATTTCAATGGGAATTGATTTATATAAAATTTATGTAATTAAAATTTCTTTACACAACACTAAAACATAATTTTATTATCTATTTATAAATTTAAATGTATTTTGTTACCGAAATGTATTAATGAAATAAATATTTTTTAAAAACATTGTAAATTATATAATTAAAAAATAATGCTTACTTAGAATCATTTTAAAGAGTAACTATATCTTATTTTCTTCAAATTGATTCTGTTTTATTCAATTTATTACTATTTTAAGAGATTGTGAATAAGATTGTTGGGATGGAATAAAAAGATGTATTGCTGAAATGAATAAGTGCATGAGTTAAGCTTGATTTTCATAGAAAGAGTATTTGTTGACTTGACTATGTCTCAATAAATATTATACAAGGAAGATTCCTATAATAAGTGGAATGGTTTATCACTATATATAAATAATAATTTCCATATCAGTTAGATTGTTACTTTGGTTTTTGGTCTTAAGATAGTTTATATTCCTTGTATTTAATAGCTTAGATATAATTAATGTAAAATATTATGCAATGGATAGCGATTTATCCAAATGAGAATATTTTAAAAAAGTATTTTGATCTTGGGGACTATAATTTAATAACATTCTTATTTTCCAGTTCAACATTTACTATTTTCCTTATATTAATATATAAATAATTTGTAGTGTAAGACTTCAAAGATTTTCTTTAAATTTCATTATTTGTAAAATTAAATTGTATATATTTAAAATTATTTATGGTAAATATGTTAAAGATATATTCAATAACCATTAAAAGGATTAGTTAGTTGTTTATTGGTGGTGTGATTCACAAAATTATTGGATGTTTGATTTAAATTTTAATCACATTTAATCAATTATAATCATGTAATAAAACTTCAATAAGCACATTTTGAGATTAACAACGAAATATTTGTTCAATTTAAGTGAAAGAAATAATAATTTTATTTTAATAATATCCAAAATATATATTGTATTCCTTATAAAATATGATGTGAATCACTATTTTTTTAACAATATATTACATTCATTTTAATAAATTCATATACTTATATTATTTGTGTTTAAATCCATTACTTATTAAGAAAGAAATTGAAAATTTTTCTCCAATCACTTATTCCATAAGAAGATAAGTTGTGGGACTAGCTAATAATGCATTAGAAAATCCATATAAATAATAATTTCTATGTGTACAAGTTTGTGAAATTCATGACATAAAATATTCTAGTGTCATTATTTATGAATATGAAAACATTAACTTATATAATTTCTTAAAATAATTATAAAAATATCCACACACACACACACATATTATAATATCTTTGTTAATTTTTTGAAAAAAAATACTAAAATATAAAATGTTATAAAATATAAATTGGGTGATATTTAATTTTTTAACTACCAACTTTTCTTATTGTTGTTTGTAGTACTATGTGTATTTTGGTCATTTTAAGGTATTTTTTATTTAAATTTCTTATCTGTTGCTGTTTTGTTCTTTATTTATAATAAAATATACATTTTTAGATCTAATTATCTTAACTCAATCTCATATGTATTTTAGGTTCGTAAGAACAGATACAAATCTAATTCTACCAGGGAGAGAATCAATGATGGCTACATTCTATAATTATTTAAATTAAACTTTGATCACTTGTAAGAGTACTTAATATCTCTTTATTAAACGCAATCACTCCCTCACTTGTATGTATATAATAATGAAACCACAATAAAACATGGGAATTATTAAGGTCACACACAATGTTAGTAGTTATAACATTTTTACGTTTGAAATTTTAGAATCCATATATTAATCCACTATAACAATAAATTATATTTCAAATATCTATATAAATTTGTCTTCTTTGATCCATAATAATGAAATCCCACAAATTCACCAAATAGTATCTCACTTTCTTTTAGAAAATAATTAAACACAGAATGACAAAGTTTGTAGCAATGTCTAAGATGAACAATGAGCTATTTGACTCGTCCTTCATTGGTTGTATATAAATTTAGTACAATATCTCATAGAATTCATTCATTCTCTGGGTAATTAATTTATCACCAAATAAAACTCATAAATCTCTAAATTTTATTATGTGTAAGAACAATTTCAAAAAGTTGCAAAAATAAATCTTTCAAAATGACCACATCTATCCAAACTTCAGATTTTTTTGTCTCTTAAATATTATAATCATACATAAAAATAATATTTTTACCACTAATTCCTTGTAACAAAATTAACTTTATATTTAAACCATAAATAATTTTTAACTATATCTTAAATATCTATAATTGATTATAATATCAAGTTTTCCAAAATTCTGGGTTTTGACACCTATTTATCAAAATTATGAATTTATGAAATGATATATATTATTTATTAACATTATAGAAACAATATATTTCCATATTTAGAACATTAATAATTTTAATCATTATATTTCTCTTCAACATCCCCTATAATTTTATTAATAATCTATACCAATTTTGATTCATAATATTTCCACATGTAAATATTAATGAAATACTAAAACATAGTAATGTATTGAAACAGAATATGAAAATAATAGATTTTTATTTTGGACACTTTTCTTTGACCAAAGATATTTAGAATAGTCCCCTAGTCAATGAAACTTCAATACTTATAAATTCTACTTTTATATTTTCAAGGAATAATTATAGAATTTAAAAGGATATAAAAATAGGTAATAAAAGCACCATTTAGATATTTCCATTTCATATACATCATTATTAAAAAAAATCATGATATAAAAATTCAAAGACACTTTCTAAAACGATATTATCGATATTTCCTTTATGACGACCACATTTAATAATTCATAGCTATCGTATTTTTTAGATATTCATGACATTAAACCCCTTATAATAAGCATATTTGTTCTATATGGCCAGCCTTGAACTACTTCTGGGTAAACCTGTTTGTTTTATGATTTTTTAATTTTTTTAGTAATTTTGGGAAAATATATTCAAACATTAAATGAATTATAGAATACATACAAATCTCTTCATTTCCATAAAAATAATCTAGTTTTGTTCCATCAAATTTATAAATATATTTCTCTATAAAAAACCATTCAAACTCAAATTATAAATAATATGAACATATTTTAAAAATATCTTCAACAAGTTTTCCATATCATGATTTATAAATAATTTATAGTATTGATTAAAAATATATTATGTCCCGAAATTATAGTATGTAAACTTCCAAAGTCTTCATCCCATAGACTAGAGGTTAGGGACTTGTGTATAGGTATCCACACAAATGTAAAGATACATTTCCTCTAAATGTCACCCATCATCTATTAAATTTCAACACCATCCTCTAGAATATGAATTCATGTAAAAAAACTTATGAAAAATATTTTGTATATAATAATGTCAATATAATACAACATAAAGTTGTCAAATAACTCTCTATATAGAAATAACAAATTCTAAATAGATGTAATGAAATGTAAATCTAAACATATAAGGAAACAATTTTGTTAGTTCAATAAAACTCCATGCCATCAGTCAGCAAATATACCTTCTCACTCTTTTGGCATTAAAAACACATAATTCATAAGTTTATTAGAGAAAATAAAATATGGAAAGAGTATTTAGAAGTTATGGAATATCGAACCACTATAAAATTATTGTATCTATACTGAGAAACCTCAAAGCTCATTCACATATTGAATCGTCATGTGATAAACTCATAACATCCTCCCAAAATTGAAATAAGAAAAAAAAGTAGAGACAATCACTCATAGAACTATATGAATTTACATTGTTTAAAATGAGTCCCACTCTATGGGAAATACTGTAACATAAATAGTTGAAGAGAAGTATTATTGAGTTAATATAATTTAATATTGTTATGGAACCTAGGAGGTTTGAAATTAGAATTTACAGTCACTCCAAATCTCAAAATAATTGAAGATTAGAACAATGTGTGCACGTTTCCCCACCTATCTAATTACGTATAAGATCCTATGTTACAAATCCCAATCAATAACTCTATCATGTGGCCAGAAATAGTTTCTAGTGAGACCTCAAGCTGATCTCTTCATACAGAAGTGGAATCCGACTAGTAGCGGGAGTGGGATATGTATAGTGGGGAGACAATACACACTAGTTATTGAGTTTTAACAAAAAGGAATAATCCAATAACAATAATTAAATATCAGAGTGTAGAAATAATGGAAACAAATGATACAGTGAAAATAAACTAATAATCCAATAAATAATATACGAATAATATAATTATGTGATGGAATGTGACTAAGTGCCATGTTAGAAGTAAAACAAATAAAAGACTAGTACACTCAACATGACTAAAAAAAAGGTCATGAACCAAATTCCAGTTTTATATACAAACTTCATCCCATCCAAAAGGAAAACAATCAATAGTGAGGTCCTTTCCCCATGTGAAAACCTACATCCATTTAATTAGCTTGGGAACCAAACATTGACCCGAATAGGGTGTGAGTATAACTAAGTATGTCGACACCGCTGTGTCTAACCACAACCAGTATGATAATAAGTGTATACAACAATATAATAAATTGGATCATTAATTAATGGATTAATTAAATTAATACCACCACAATCTCCTTTAACACCATGCCATAATTTCTATAAGAATATATGAAGACCATTCCAACCATAACTATAAAACTATGGAAAAATATAACCTTCCTCGGAGGCATTCCGAAAGGTCTCTGGTCATATCGTACAACCATGCCAACCATCTCCTTATAACCAAGTTATAAATCTTGCAAAAATGGGTCAAACCCTCTATAATAATTTCAACATTTAATCAAGTCTTATCCCACTATATAATCAATTCATCATGTGTTAATGGGCCAATCCCACAATATAATAAATTTTGTATTTCACATGGGCATAGCCCACTACATAATATTTTCATCATGTGTCACGATTTATAACCCACTATATAATAATTTCTGTAATGATCACCGAGCATAACCCACTACGTAAAAATTTTTTCTTGTATCACTAGGCATAACCCACCATATAAGTATTACAACATTTAATCACAACACAAGTCAAAACAATAAGGATATTAAAATATCACATCATATAACCCAATCGTTATTTATGTGAATTACCATTATTTTTTCAATTATAGATTTCATATATCAATTGGTCATAAAAAATAACATACTGATTATCTCCATAAACAAGAATATCCAAGTGAAATCTATATCAAGAAACACCGACAGTCAATGTCTTTCTAAACACACATTATTTTATTAAACAATTCATTTATATTCAAGGGTTTTCTTACCTGAATGATAGCCACAATCAAGGAAAATAAAAAATTGGATACAAAAGGACTCCAAGGAATAAACAAATTCAATATTTCAAATTAGTTGGCACATGATATGTTAGAATAATTTCAATATTGAGCATAAGTGAAAATTATCAAACCATTGGGTTAAGATTTAGAACCCCAATCGTTAACTGAGGATCAAAAAATTATTCCAAAGAAAAATTACCATAAGGAAGATAGTGATGATGATCTTAATAAGTATTTGAGATCAAAACTATTCAAGATAAATACAAAAAACGCATAGGTTCAAGAAATTACACCCCAATGTTTTAAGAAATAAGGTAGAGAAAGAATAACTGGACCAAAACAACTTACTAGAGATTGGACACATAACTAGGATGTTCTAAATGGAGATTGGTACTCCAAAATCTCTTAGATGGTTCCTTAGGGTCTAGAGGAGGAAGATGCACATGAGATGAAATAAAATTCAACAGCATTACATAATTTAAAATTTTAGGTTGTAGAAATAATCACAGTGTAGTATAGTTACACATCATGTAACTATTTTTTATAGGCTGTGTTGAAAGACACTTTTCTTTAGTTGAATATTAAATTCACCAGAATATTACATGACATGTAATCCATTTACACACCATTTAAATATTATATATAAGGTTTTTCAATCCATTTTACTTATAAAATAACATGAACACTTTTAAATATTATCAACGTACCAAGAACCTATGGTAATACTTAAACCATTTACCCAAACTCTATTAATTTAAACCAGAATACATCCATAGAATTTGATTCATTTTCCCCAACAAGGGAACCAATATTTGAAGAAGAAATGATCACCAAGGATCAAATGAAAATCTAAAAAATGGATATACCAAGAAAAAGATAAATTCGTACAATCTCCCCACCATATAAGAGCTTATCATGGAGCAACTCCAACAATACCATTGTGGTATTGATGAACAATTATATACATCATGATCATATTAGAATCCCCCTCCCAGGTATCCTCACAAACTCTTACATTCCAATACTACACATAAAGTAAAGGTATTGTTATAACCTAAAGATACTTCTTATTATAACCCATAATAAATATTAGAAGATCCTTAGAGGACACATTAACTCTATGATCGATGTGTTCTACATCTATCTTGTGAGAAGGGTCCGAATAATTTATTTTAATCCATAAACCATGAACCACATTGTGTATGGAACTATAATGCTATAGAATGGATCAATGGTATGCCACTCAAATGAACTTATCCATTATCTCAAACAGACAAAAAAAACATGGGCCCTACCTTTCCCTATTTCATGATACAACATTATCCAAATGTAGTGACACCCAGAGGAAAACATGATTACCAACCTCAAATTATAGAGGGATTCTAAGATGGTTAACATATAATTTTTACCTAGTCTATGCATTCACTAACTACTATTTGATATTCTGAACATGCTAGGAAATATTCTGTATGAGACTATGCAAAAACAAGTGCTGACCAACCCTACTTCCAACCAACAAAAGGTCAATGTCATGGCGTTCTATGCATAACCTCAAAATTTTCAATCTATTTGGATTTTTGGAAGCTATCATTGATTAAAAACTGCATAAGTTCCATATGATTCTCTAGAAAATGACCAAAATGTAGAACACATGCCCAAAACATATCCTTTATAACATTAATACTTTTATTAGATTGACAACCAGTCTAAAGGTGACACACCATACTCAAATGAAACATCTATCCTAATGTCTTCTGAAGACCCTTCCAGAAACACAATGTTAAATGAGGATCTCTATATGAAATAATACTCTTCATAACACCATGTAATTGAACTGCCAGAAGCTTGTATACACTACCTAGATCATCAAATATTAATGTCTATGATATGCAAGAAGTGGTATACCTTCATCAGTCGATCCACAATTACCCATACAGTACCATTATTTTGGGTTGCTATTGGTAATCCAGTCAAAAAATCCATAGTGAAATAATCCCATTTTCACTTTGGAATGGAGAAAGGATTAAAAATATTGGCTATCCTCTAAATCTCTTCTTTCTCTTACTGACAAGTGAAACATCTCACTTTACGTATCAATACCTCCTTCGTTCCTTACCACTAGACCTATCTATAGAGGCCATGATACATATTTATCAAACTAGGATGTACTTACCATCCAGAAGAATGAAACTCATTCATTATCTCCTCATACAAGCCTATAGGTACCGATACTCAGCTATAAAAAATAATATAATTTCTACTACTAAGATACAATAGTGATGGAATATCCTGAACATGTAAGTTATCTCTCAAAACTAATACATCTAGATTAGATAACTACTCAGTCTTGATCTGGTGGAAAAACATGGGTGTAATAGATGTCAAAGCCATAGGTACTTATCTATGTGACTCCTAAACATCTATATGCATGTCTAAAAAGAGGTCCATTACCCACCAATCATCACATGACTCATATATTACCTATTCCTATATCTTTTAACACAATTATTTGTTAAAAATGTTTCCCTTTCTTGGTGTATACTCCAAATCATAGATAAAATACTACTGATACATGACACATATCATTTTATAAAGGTTCATGTCCCAATATGAAACTATGTAGCTGAGGCTCTCATAGTATTTGTATACCACAAACCTCTCACCCAGGAGATAATGTCCCCATAACAATAGGGAATGTATCACTATTACTTCTTATTAATCATGAGTAGGATAATTCCTCTCATGTGACCTCAACTGTCTAGAGCCATAAGAAACCACTTGATCCTCCTACACCAGTAATTCTTTAAGTCCAACACCTATTTCATTACAATACATGGTATATTCTTTTACTAGAAATTATAAAGTGAGGATAGGTGATGAGTTCATACTACCTTTCATATCTTACATAAATCTCTTGAAATAATCTAACCAAACAAACTTTACCAATTTCTTGTTCAGCCATGACATCATTGCTGTCAAATGGGATAAATCCTTGATAAATCATCGATAATAACATGATAAACCCTAAAATCTTTGAATCTCAAAGAAAATATTGGTTTCCCTTGAAGATATCATGGCTGCAGAATTCTATGGGTCCACTGACACATATATATCTATGATGAAATGGCCTAAGAAGTTCTCTTTATCAATCCAGAAACATTATTTTGTTAGCTTAGAATAAATATAATTCTCTCTCAATGAACTCAAGATGATTTCAAGATGTTTGGAACAATCCTCTGATAAATGAGAGTGCATTAATATATCATCAACAAAAACCACCAAAAAATTGTCCATGAAGGGTTTAATGATATACTTGATCATGGACATGAATATCTCTAGGGAGTCAGTCAAACCAAATAACATTACTATGAACTCATACAATGTATACCTGTTAATAATATCAGTCTGAGGTTTGTCCGATGGTATCAAACTAAACTAATGATATCTGTATCTCAGTTGTATCTTGGAAAAGTTTTTAGAACCTCTCGGATAATCTATGAGACCGTCGATGCGTAGAAGAGGATACTGGTTCTTGACCATCATTTGGTTCTACATCTAATAATCCACACTCAAGAACAAAGTCACATAAGACATCCTAGTGAAGAGAAATGGAGAACCCCAAGTAGATGTACTCAATCATTTGAAACCTTTAGATTATAGATCTTCTATCATTACGTTTAACTCTCAAAGCTCTGGTAGAGCCACTTTGTATAATGGAATAAAAACTAGTTCTACTTTCAATGAAACCTAGATCGTAAACTCGATCTCTCGCCCAGTCTCTAATCCATAGAACTTGTTAGGAAAGAAATCATAAAAATGGTCCACCACTATAGGTAGATAATTATTCTATATTCTACCATCATCTATATAAATGATAGCTATATGATATTTGAGAAAATATAATCTATATTGAATTGGTCCCGCATTACTAGCCTAAAGATCCCAGTCACCCTCGTGAGAATAGATACCTCCATTGGGAGATAAAAAGGTAAATCTCCACCGGAAATAGTTGATATGAGCGTGGTATTGAACTAAACAATCCATTCCCATGATAAAATCCAAATCTGTAACTTTTATAATAATTGTTTCCCAAAATATATGATAGCCATAAGTCTTTAGAGAACACACCTTGCAACCTTTGTTATTCTCATACCCAACTCCCAATGGTGTGTCGATGGTCAAAACACAGTCCCATATTTCCACATAAAATCCCAAATCATTTTTATAAAGAGAGTATATAATGTAATATGATTCTTCTATATCAAATAAACATAGGAAATGGTATATTACAGAAGATTTTTACCACTAATAGCTAACAATCATGCATCCAAAATAACCAGAGTAGTCCATATAACATGAAGCTAAAAATCCCCTCTACCCTAGGCTATAGCCTGAATCCCTTGAGATATACCCAATTCTTGGTAATAAATTTCCTATACTAGGTTATCACATCCCCTACCTCAACTATAACCCCTTGTGAAACTCCTGCTACCTATCTACTAAGGCATAGCTGAGACCATCCCAGACATTGGTACTTGTCATGTTCCACTGCCAATTATCTATTTTTGTATTTTCCTTAAAAATATATTTATGCAGCTTAATATTCCACATGAATTACACTCTAATGTAGGTTATGAACATTGAGGCCATTTTTTGGACCATCTTAACATACTGATAGAACTACAATGGAATATTATAATGAGATGGCTACCCACTTCCTTGATTGCATTGATCAATGGTACTATAGAGAAAAATGTCAAAGAGTTTCTTATTTCTTCTAGAATAAGAGATTATAGTTTCCCTAATAAAATGGAATGGTTGTTGCTCAGTTCCTCTCTCACATTCCATTACATGATGACTTCCTGATTCATAATAACTACAAAACTACTCAGAAGAAACATGTTCACATGTGACCTGATCTCATAGAGAAGACCATGAAAAAATCTCTTGACTTGTAGATCTTATTAGTTTCAAAAGATGATGCACAATGCTATAGGTCAGTGAAAAATTCAGTGTAGTCCAACAATGACATTCCCTCATGTGTTAGGTTTATGAACACATGATCCTTTTCATCCCTCAATGTCCTAGGATAGAAATGGACCATGAACTTCATCTTAAAGTCCTTCCATGATAACTCCTGCTACTACCCTGCCTATTTCAAAATGCCCCACCAATGTTGGGCTGGTCCACAAAAAATATATATAGAAATCTTCACCCTCAAATCTATGGGTATCTCTAGTTGTCTAAATATCATTAAAATTGACTTGATCCGAAACACATTTTCCTAAGGGCCCCCCTTCCTAGTAAACATATGTAGAAATTACAACTTAAACTCTCTCATTATCTCAGTCATCAAAGGATAGGTGTGAATAGTATCTCTATTGATGGATTTTGTGACCCTTAGGAATCCACACAAACATAAAAGTTCATATGACCATCAGGAACTAAAATAATCTTTGGTTTAGCTATGTTAGGAGTATTTTAATTTCCCCCATATTTATTCTCAACTCAATGATGAAGAGGAAGGATTTTCTCTACAAAAAAATTTCACCTTTTAGAACACTGGATAAGAAAACAAGGTCAACATAAATTGGTTACAAAAATAGAGAACCACATACTCCTTGTATCTATAAACATGACTTACATGTGTTTCATCATGAAAAAATAGTTTTATTTTTCATTTATTAGGTATAGTATATATTTTCATATCACAATTTAATAGTCTTGTATATATCACATGAAAAATAAACATGTCCCTATCATGAACAATTCATGTAATTATATATCCACATGTGCCAATTATGATGCATGAATACTCATATCTTGATATACCAATCCACGAGAATAAATACCAAGAACTAATAACATCATAAACCAATAACTTCACACAACATGTAAATCACATAGGGTGAAACAACATAAACTATAATAAGCACACAGTAAAAAAAATACACTAATGGGGAGTTAGATTTCCCCCCGAACATGGGTTAGCTACTCCCATGAAAAATATCATTGACAATTCATGACATATCCTAGTATCTTTTATACCTTTCCTAAATATTAATGAAATAGAAAAGATACTTTCCACTGATACCTCTTTGTAACATCCCCCAATCTAGAACTCAATAACATGTCCACAAAGGGTTGGTTATGAGACCTTAAGTGTGCCTCTACATAAACTTGAGTCTACTGACTAGAAACATGGATGGGATATGTATATTGGGGAGAATATACCCTCTAGTTAGAGAGTTTCCACACAAATGAATAATCCAATAAAAATAAATAAATATCGAAGTGCGGAAAAAATGGAAACTAATGATACAACATAAACAAATTAATAATCCATTGAATAATAAAAAAATAATGTACAGATGTTATATAATGTAACTAGATTTCATAACCGAAGTAATTAAAAAAAATACTAGTAGACTTAATATGAGTCCAAAAGGACCTGGTCCCGAACCCCATGTTGATCTCATCTCCAAAATGGATCCCATCTAGTATGGAAATAATCAATATTAAGGGCTTTTTCCCTTGTATGAACCTGAATTCATGTAACATACTTGAGCACCAAACAACAGCTTGAATAGGGTATGCATATAACCTAGTATGATAACACCATAGTTTGTAGTCTTAAATAGAATGATAATAAGTATATGCAATAATAAAATAAACATGTGCATTAATTAATTAAACAATTAAATTAATACCACATAATTTGGCTTTAGCACCAGGCCAGATTTTCTCTATACCAATCTTCCAACCTTGGCAACCATATGAATATGGTAAACCATAACCTCCCTTAGCGCCATTCCATATTGTCTCTAAGAATTTCTTATAACCATTTCAAAAATAACCTTATAAGAAACGTATAAATCACACAAAAATGGATCAAACCTGATATATAAAAATTTCAACAGTTAATCAGGTCTAAGCCCTCTATATAAGCATTTAATCACGTGTAAATTAGACTAGACTAATATATAAGAATTTCAGTATGTCAAAACAGAATAACCTTCAATATAAACATTCCATTATGTGTCCCTAAGAATATCCCACAACATAATCACTTTAGCATGTATCATTATAAATACCCCATTATATATGAATTTCAACATTTATCATTAGGAATATTCGTCTATATAAGTATTTCAAAATTTAATTATAACACAGGTCATAGAAACAAGGATATAAAATTATCACATTATATGGTTCAAGGGATAATAATGAGAATAAAAATTATTCATTCAATCAAAAATTTTATATATCAATTGGTCTGAACAAATAACATTCCAGTTATCTCAATAAGAAATCGAATCCAAGGTGAAACTATATCAAGTAAACACCCACAATCCCTGTCATGCTAAACAAATTTTAAGACATTAAAGAAATTATTTATATTCATGTTTTTTCCAACACAAATGGTAGCAAAAATCTAGGTTAATAACTAATTATATACAAAGTGAATCTAAGGAATAATTCTATTCAATATTTCAATATATTTGGTGCCTAACATGTTGGTGTAACAGAAATATTTCATAAACTTGAATATTATCAAAACATAGGGTTAAGGTTTCGACCCCTACCTTTATGTGATGATAAAAAAATGTTCCAATGGAAAAATACCATGAGGAAGATAGTTTAGATGATTACAAGAAGGATCCTAGATCAAAACTGATTATGATGAAAACACATAATGCAAAGAGTCAAGATATTACCCAAAAATGTTTGGAGAAACATGGGAGAGAATGGAAAACTAGACCAGAACTACTTACCAGGGATTGATAACAAAATAGGGATGTCCAAAAGGGATGATGAAACAATAAAATCACCTTGAAGATGTCATAGGTTCAAGAGTAGGATGCTTCATGCAAGATGAAATAAAAATCAATATCATGGAATTCAATAAAACTGTAGGTTGAGGAATTACATGGTGTGTAATATAGTTATGAATCATGTAATTATTTTTTATGGGATACATTGAAAATCCTATAAACTTGGCTGAATATTAAATTCACCTAATCATTACATGATCTTTTATCCATTTACAAGGCGTGTAGTCCATTTACATTACGTGTAAATGTTCTGCGGATATTTTTAGCTCATTTTTTTATAAAACAACCCGAACCCCTTGTAAGGCTTCTAAAATTACAAAGAAAACATGGTAAAACATAACTATTTTACCTAGACTCATTTAATTCAATAAATAATACATCCCCAAACATTAAGTCATTTCATCAAATAAAGGCTCTCTTGTAGTTGGGGTTTGGCTTAGTGGTAAGCACCCTGTAATCCTACATGAAAAACGGGGGTTCAAAACCCATTGGGCACAGGTTACTATAGCAGTACTGTAGTGGTACTATAGCAGCATTGAAACTGTTCATCAGCGGGTACTGTTGTGGTGGCAGGGCACTGTAGCGGTGGCAGTACTATGCGGGTACTGTAGCAGGCGGGTCACTATTCACAGAATGTGAATTGGGCCAAAAATTTGGGCCTACGGGCTATGTTATGGGCTACAAGCCCACAGGGCCTTCGAGCTATGTAATGGGTTTCCCTCTACCCAGTTAAAAGAGTTCTTTGCATTGATTTAATAATAAAAATGAGGCTTCAGACCCAACCTTTAAAAAAATCAAATAAAGTCTCTCTATCTCTGAACAACACATGCGACAAAGGCTTAGACAAAAAACACAAATATAGACATACTTGAAGAAAAACATGAGATCTTACATCCTATAACAACCATCCAGTTCCATCATTTCAAAAGATATTTTATATTTTATAATTTTCATTACTCTATTAAGGTCACCTCAAGTATCATATTAAATGAATAAAATCCACCTTCACTTCTGGTGAATAATATAAATGTTTGGAACTCATCATTCTATACTAGTTATAGAATTTTCAATCACCACCTCTTCCATACCTTTGGTCATGTATGTTTAATAGTTCTCGTTCTGATTCATAGTTCTATAATCACCCATTATAGATTTTATTAAACAAATCCAAATATTAATTTTCACACCTATCCTTATAGTATCTAACATGACAATTTCTTTCAATGGATCACTAATGTCAATGGTCACTTTTGAATCATATCTTCCATTCCGTTACTAATTACATTATCTAATTACCACAAGGTCTTCAAGCCCCACCCAAGCACAACATCATTATAGAAATTATTGAACTATGAATTTAGTAAGCATGTCTATTATAATATAACTCCCTATCACCTTTTATAATTATAACATATTGTCTTCCATCTGAATCTAGATAATGTGGTACTTTAGCTAAACTTGTTTTTTATCAATGAAACACCAAATTACTATCTAATTGAATCAAAATTTAGCTATCATAGAAAAAAATTGTGATATATTTCCCTCTTATAATTTACAATTATATACTTTTCATCCACAATAAATCTTTATCTACATCCATTATTAAAATTTACTTAGCTTCTAGGGTTGAGAGTTCCACTACAGGTTGTACTCTAGACATCCAACTCCGGACAATGCCTTTAAAAATTAAAATAAAACCAGTGGTACTATTATTTATTTTTATATTAATCCAAATTCAGAATCTATAAAACCATGTAACTAATCATACCTTCTAAAATAGAATACCAATTCCATAAAATCATTGAAATACCAAATATTCCACTTAATATCCACTTAGTTCTCCCTTCCCAAATTCACTTTGAATAAGATAACTGTTACTACCACATGCATGATATCCATACCTATAGAAAGCATGTCATACATTATAATTACCATAGGTGATTCATAGTAAACCATTTACATGTATGATACTTCTTCATTTGTCTTAGGTGAATTATACTTGGAATGTTTCTAATTTATAATAGGGGGTTCTCTCTTATTTAGACTAACATATTCTGAATCTTTCCCACACCATCCATATATACTTTAACTGATTCAAGAATAATTTTATTGACTTAAATACTCTTTAAATACTCATCCACAACATCAAAATTCATAAAAACACATCCTTCATCTAGAATACTCTATAAAAATTAACTTAAAAATCTTCTAACCTTTCATCCACTGGTCCTTGTAAGAGAATACCATCTATCTAGAGAAGAATATCATCAAATCTCCCATCATCAAACACCTATTTTTAGCATTAATGATCCAAATTCCACTAGAAAAATTTGTTTTATTCCATATAAAACTTTTATTTCCCCTTTATTCATGTATTCTAAACCCAAAAAAATTTGTTTAAGAAAACACAGAAGACGTTCAATTCTATTTTGTATGAATCCTTTTAGTTTTTCTATGTATTACTCTTCCTCTAAATCACAGTGATAAAAAGAATTATTGATATCATATTGTTAAAAAAAATTCCTTGGAATCCATGATGGAAACTATTCTAATCATTTTATGATTTATAATATGAGGGAAAATCTTATTGAAATAAAATCCTTTTGATTATTGAAATCCTTTCATTAATTGCATTTTCTTATAAAATTTCATACCATCTACTTATTACTTCATATGATAAACCCATTTTTCTATATTTCATAATTTCTCTGTAGTAATTATATCAGATACCATGTATTGGAAACATTGAAGTAATACAACTATTCCTTTTTTATAACTCCCACCGTAATGAGTCAATCATAATGGTCACCTCGATTAGGATTTTGAGTTTATAATCTAATATAATTAAGAGATAATTCACTATGGAATAAATTTTTTAACTAGTCCTCTGATACTTTTTGGACAACTCCATTCTTAATGTTCAAATCCTTAATAATCTCACTTTTCAGAAACTCCAATTTTCGGTTCTATAGTATTTGATCATTTTAGTACATCAGACCCTAGTATATATAGAACATGATTAACATCAAATATTATAGAACTTGCCTATACCACTAAAAAATTTCTTCCATTCAAAATATATGGAACTACACAGTCAATATTTAGATAAACCCATATATGTGCTAGTTATTTTCTCCCAAATACATCTTTAATATTGTTATAATCCTTCCATAGGATACTTTGTTTTCCAAAAAAGGAATGTACCCAGAGGGGGGGGGGGGTTAATTGGGGTACTAAAAATACAAAACTGTCATCTTGATAATTATAGTGATCTTATTCTCTTAGTAATAATTCTTTATATCCCCCACTATATATCTTGGGTGAGTAAATTAGTAAAATATACACACATTTTTTACTTGTTTTGACCAACCAAGGATAATAAAAGGAATATAAAATAAAAAATGTATCAATGAACCTAAGACAGTAATCACACTAATTTATGTGTAATTGAAAATGAAGCGACAGTATTGACCTTTGAAATTGACCATATAAAATAACATCGAGGAACTCACTTCTCGCCTTCATAGATAGGTGGTCACCTATCCTTATATGATGATATTCTTCTTAAATATATGAATATGTGAAATTAAATTGAAGTGGTGGATCGCTTTTTTTCCATGTATATGAGCTTACAAAGAGAAGGATCTTCTGGAATATCCTTATTTCTTACCTTCAAATTTCTTCTGCATGTGCCTAGAATTTTCCTTTTTCATTATTAAGAAGAACTAAATCTCTAGCCTCTCTATTAACTTCTCATTATATAGAATATAGAGAAACCCATTAAATATGTTCATATATATAGTTGGTAAACATAACCCTTATAGCCTTTATTAGTATTATTATTATTATTATTATTATTATTATTATTGTCAATTCTATGTTTTTAAAATTTTCCAAATAAAAATGGTACCCATGAACTCCTTAAAAAAGAAATGTGGTTTGTTCATTATCAATTGATAATATTTATTAGTTTTTTTATAAGAAACCCATTTAGTTCCAATAATGTTTTTGTCCTTAGGATTGTGAAAAAATAGCTACATTTAGAATTCAATTTATTCATGCATAATATTAAAAAAATTCTCATATTTTGTATCCCCTTCAAAAATTTTAGGTTGAAAATTAGGTTGAATATTGATTTTTATATGATCCTTCATTTTTGAAGTTCAAAATAGTTACAACCAGTCACCAACAATGTTTTTATCTTTGATTTCAATCAGATTTCTTCTCTTGGTTGTTTTTACTAAACCTACTAAATTTTATTCATTAATAGAGTTTTCATCTAAGTAATTTAAACCATTATGTGATCCTATTTCAATTTTACATATCTTTATCAATTTATTATAAAACAATTATATGGTTTCTGTGTGAAATATGCACAACAGTTCTTGATTTTGTTCAATTTATTTTGAAAGTTACTCATTTACAACAACAATCAAATATTTTATTTCATTGTTTTTTCTAAGTATTTTTATTGAATAAATTGAATGATTTTATATTATAAGAATACAAAAGAAAGATTTATTAATCTCCAAAAACTTAATTTTTTTTTATTTTCTACTTATTGAGAATGAATCACTTTATACCAAACACTCGAATGTAATTGAGTGTTAGATTCTAAAAAAAATTTATAGGAGTTTTTGTCTTTATTAGGAAAAAATACAGATGGTACATGTAAAATAAGTTGAGTGTAATTTACTTCCAATATGTATTTAATAGGTTATTCTTAGTTATCATAGCATCATCCATATTTTTTATTATTTTGTTTCTACTTTAAACAACTCAATTTTGTTGAGGAGTCCTCACAACTTAAACTTGTTACTGAATATTTTTTTAAATATATCCATAAACATATTTATTAGATAATATTATACCATTTTAAACATCTAGATTATAAATTCTCAATCCCAACATGTTTTTGGTTGGTCTCGGGTATCACGTAATAAATTTTAATTTTAAATCATTTAGAGATATCACTATAATCCAAGACATCTTATTTTAGTCATGAATTAACAATAAAAAGTACGTACTTTGAATCAAAATTTTTTTACTTCATCATCACACTCACATCCACATAATCTATCTTGAGTAAAATAAAATATTTACCCTTTTGTCCTTTAGGACCTCCATGTAATTATAACATTTAAAAAAGAATCATATGTTTGATATGATCACATTATTGTTTAGGAATATCTCTAAAAGCATAATTTTTAGCATGTTTTAAAAATAATTTTTGATAAAATTGAAAAGATAATTATTCCATAGATAATTATATTCAATTTTTGAATTTTGGCATCTATTTTCATCATTGATGAGATAAAAAATACCTTTAGTTCATCTTCCTTGCAAAATGATTGATCTATATATTCCTTTGATAGTGTTAGAATTGTTATTATACTACACCACAAGTATTGACTCATGAAATTGGATTACAATTAGAAATTTTTTATTTAATTATATAATGAAAAGAACATCTATTCACCTTAATAATTTTCCATATACTTTGGATTTCCTAGAGCCAATAATTTTTATCCCCTCATAATTTCAAAAGGTGAACAATCCATAATTATCCTATTTAATTCCCAAGATGTTGTCTTTATTCCACATCATATTGAAAGGGAATCTCTTATTAAAATCAATGTTCCAGAACTATCATTTTCTATCATAGAAATCAATGCAAAATTATCCTTACCAATTGTTCAATGTTTTACCAATGATCACTGGTCTAAATTATTTGACAGTGGATCAACCTGGTGATCATTAAATTCAAAGAATTATTAATTAGTATGTAACTCTAAAATTATATTTTTAAACTTGTTTTATGTTTATTTAATCTACTATGATCCACCATTATGAGTCTTTTATATCACCTCCCTTTTCACTATTGATTCATAAATTATCTTATTGTACCAGAAACCTCTATTAAAAAGAATTATTATTTAAAATAATAATATAAAGATAAATTTATGTTTTCCTATTTTTAGTGTTATTACTCATTGAAATATATTTTGATATTGGAGAATATGTATTTGTTATCTCATAAATACCCATGGAAATTCAGCCAGGTTTTTCTCTTTTCAACCTTTTTTTCATCAATAATAATATTTTGAGTTTCATCTAAATAAAGTTTTATTTATTGTGTTGATTCTTGAAGTTTCGCATAAACCTTCATTGTTTTTGTGTTGTGGTCAAAATTACAAAAAAATTCCTTTATCTTTAAAAAACTATACATGTGGGTATTTATTAACCCTTCATGTAAAATTTGTATGAGAATATTACGCCTCTTTAGAGACTAGAGTAATAGAACTACCCTATATCATTCTTAGAGTAAGGTGTATTTATTAATTCCTACACTTCTACAACCTTATAATGACCTATACTTTTGGTTATTCAATTATTATAACTATATATTTCATTGAATCTATCACGTTTTTATTAATATGGTCTTTTTATTTAACATTAAGCCTATGATAAACATCCCTCTATGGGATTTCTGAATTCCCATATCTTATTTTTTCAGTTCATTATTACAATTATAATTTTTATTAATATTTTTATTTTATTAATATCATGGAATCACATAAAACTCCATCAATATACTAATAATTATCCATATATATATACATATACATACATACATATATATATATATATATAATGGGTTGCTTCAATTTCAGATCCAATATAAAATTCGTTCTCAATTTTAGATTCTTCTCTATTATTGTCCTCAACATACAAACTGTTTATAATAACCACCTTGTCATACTCACTATGGTATCTACACTCCTTGAACTCACCCAATTTATTTTACTAATTTCTTTTATATTATTTAAAAAATAAAATTTTCTTGGAAAATATCTACTACGAACTCTTCTTGCCTCACACCTCCTTCAAATCATTCATAATAGGTGATTTATCTTAAACATCAACTTGGTACGTCTTGAAAAACCTGAACAAAATATTATTAACATTTCCATATCTAAATCAAGAAATAGGAATATTTCCTTTTAATTTTTATTTTCCTATTTAGATTTGTTGATAAAAAATCCATCACTTCCTCGGCTTCTTCATCTTCAAGATCTTCCATTATTGAGAGTTTCATCATTGCCTCGAAAAAAACATCTTATGAGTTCTCCTTCTCCTTGGTCTCATTATTTTAATTTCTCATTTTATATACAACAAGTATACTGTACATAGTGTCCAAATATTTTTCCTTTTGATCCATATCATTAAGAATTGATAACTTCTTGTTAAAATACAGAGGCAATCTTATCAGAATTCTTTTAATGATTTTAAAAAAGTCAAGTTTCTATAAGCCCACACATATCTTCAACAAAGATGCTGATTCATTCCAAAAATTAATTAACTATTTCATTCAAGATCATTAAAAAATCATCTTATTTATTCCATAAAACCCAAAAACTCATTTCTCAAATATTTTAAACATTATTATAAATAATCAGAAGCTTGTCCCACATTGAATGAGATTTTTTCATGAAACGAACTTGGTGTGAATAGGGATTTCCAAATATCCTCATAGTTCATTGATTTCCTTAACATCTAGATCTAATTATTTATGGTGGTTTTCTTATAAGGATTCACACATTATAATTATTTATGTACCATGTATGACTTCCATGTACACATCCATTTTGAAATATTTGAAATAAAGATGCATACAGATCTTAAAAAATATAAATTTTTTCCTTAAAAATTAGGTTTTCCATTGTGATGGATAATGATTTCAATAATTTTGAGATAGATAATTCTTCACCATAAAACTCTTTCTCCACTTTTTTGTCCCAATAAAATAATTTTACTTCAGATGGGGTGATGAATCGAGGTAATATATATTTAAAACTTTTTTTCCTGATAATGAACATCAAATTTATTTCGTAGGAACACATATTTAATCCTCTATTATTTCTGTTGAGTGAATAAAGTCAGAAAATGAACACTTGTATTTTTACTTGGGTCACCAAAATTGAATCAATCTATGAAGAATCTAATCAATATTCTACTAATAATACCGTGACACTAAGTACACTACATTATATGTGATTACAAAATAGAGTGGCTACAATAGCCCTCTAGAATCACTATCCACAACCACATTGAAGAACCAACTTCTATCCATTAAATGTATTTATCTACTACTCATTTTATGATGATCTTATTCTCCAAAAATTTATATTGAAGATTACACCAAAATGGTGCAACAATTTGGATTCATATTGATAATCTTTTAAAAAGGTATAGCTCCTAGAATATACTTCATTTCACCTCAAACTATCTAGTTCATGAGCATAGAATTTTCCACTTTTACTCTTGGGAAGAACTAAATATCTGGACACTACCTTATTTTCTCATTTTTTCAAATATAAATAACTCTTATTCAATGTGTTTTTGTGTACACTTAGAACCAATGATCTTCTTATCCATTTTTTATTTCATAATTTTTCACCTTTCTATATTTTCCCAAATTTTCACATGATTAAATATTTCTGTATTCTAAACCACGGAACATCCATTGTAAATATAATTATTTTATTCTAAAATAAAACTGAAAAAGAATCATAAATTATATTATATATATATTGCTCCATAATCTTTGGCTAAATCAAATATTAAAAAAATATACCCATGTCTCACTAGTGAAACCTCCAAGACAACACCCACTCTTTCAATTACATGGTTAATTCAATAAAAATTATATTAAACAATGAAAATAAATATCTCTTAAAAAAATTATATATAGAACCTCCCCAAAATATTTTCTTGATTATTTCCACTCAAAAATGGTATAAATATTTTTCAAATTTTTGGATTAATAAAATATAACTTAACTGCTATATCTACTCTTGATATTAAAACATTTATAGAAAATAAAAAAAGGGAATGATTTATACAAAAAATCCTATTGAATCAGATGTAGTTAGTAGTCACACATACATTGATCCACTCATACAAAAACACTAATGAATCGTTGAAAACTTTTGATGACTTGTATGTTGATTCACACACCTTTTCCAAATTATTATAACTTATAAAAAATTCCTCTAAAAATGTCCTCATATGAAACATACAATGTTATTAATAAATCATATTCAAGTCCCACATGGATTATGCACAATGGTCAAAATGACTCATATGTAGGGACTCAACTAAATTTTGAAATGCTTCCCAGAAAAAATATTTTCTAAAATAATCCATAACATACACCAATCCATATATCCCTCAATATATCAATTAAAAAATATTTAAATAATATTAATTGAAGATTCCTTCTACTTACAATTCAACAAAAATGACTAAAAATATTTTACAACTTATTATTTGTAAGAGATGTCTTCATTTAAGAAGATATTCAAGTCTCTGATAACCTCTTACCAGTTTTTATCCAAGGCGTCAAATCAAATGTATTGATTATTTTATCTAATGAAGAAACATTTTTAAGTCTTAGATTCCAACTTATAACTTTATTTACAATCAACTTTGGTGTATGATATATATAAAAAAACATTCAAGTGAGACAAGTTAACTAATATTTAGGTTCAATGTTTCTTTAGAAGTTATTTCTCCATTGGTTTGGAAGGAATCAAAATAATAGAGAAGCCACCTAGTTAAATTATTCAACCCCAAAATACTTTGGATATATAGAATATAAATCATAATCTTTTTGATCTCAACCATGTTCCGATTTATCTTTTCACTATACCATTTTGATTTAGAGTTTAGGGCACACTATTTGTCATATATATTTCATTCACCCAACAAAAAAACTAAAACTATTTTACTCTCTACTCACCACTATAATCAAAATGAATGCATTTTGAATTAATTATATTCTTATCTTCTACCATGGAACTACTTCCAAAAAATTTTCAGAAAATATTGGACTTATTTTTTGTAAAAAATTCCTTCATCTTCCATGATTAATTATTGATTAAGACAATTTACTATAATGTTACCTCATGAGATAAAATGAGTGTTGATCCCCAAATATATATATATATATATAAATGAAATGAATTTTAATATTCTTTTGTTCCTTATCCAAATTTGTAATAAACAAATTTCATAACTTCCCAAGTATGAAACTATTTCTTGTTTGATACTCCACATGATCAAACATAAAAGAAAAACATGCACCCAAGGTTCGTAATACTTTCTCACCAATATTCCCAAGGTGTTCATGCTAAAAAATTATTGCTCTAGAAGTTGTTTTTATATGATGAAATATACCTTTAGAATTACTAGTATGTAACATTGTTCCCTTCTTGACATTATAGGAAACCGATATGGAGCTCTCTGTGATATTTCACACACTATCCACAAAGGCAGAAAAAAATCATGTAATATCTAGTTGATCAATGGAAATTAATTTCTTTTGTAGACCATAGTTATTACAAACACCTAAGAAATTCCCCAAGAATTCATTCTTCATCTAAATATTCACAACACGTTTTTATATAATCTTGATCAAATCACTGTCCACAAATTGAACATTGTTGTAGATTCAAAATTCATAACTTTTCATGAACCCCTTCACATAATTTGAGTTAAATGGAGTCTTAGAATCATAAATCCATGAATCTATCAAACTCATGATAATAAAAAATATTTTTATCCTCCCCTTAGTCTATATAGTTTACAGATGAAAAAACTATTCTTTTGGATATTAAAACATTTATTCTATTGCTATTTTCTATAGTGTTCCATATTTATACATTTAAAACATGAGGAGTCAATAGAAAAATCTAATTTCTAACAAATCATTTTCCCTTTTATTTTCTCCCTTATTCTTCTGACTTTTTCTTGTGGAATGTACCCTAACATCCACACTATAATTAGTTTTTATAGTACTCGATAAATACTTTTTAAAGATATATTGATTTAAAATCCAATCCTAGATCTCTTTAAATACCAAGTTAGTATTTCTACTGGAGTTACCCAAAGAAGTAAAAATAAAATCCCATCATTCTAGTAGACACTAATAACGAATCAATACCCACACAATTATAGTGAAATTTAACCTAAAAAACTATAGCTGGGTCTGGATCATGTTAAATCCATTCAGATGATCAACTAAAAAACATTATTTTCCAAGTAATCATGAAAATATTATTCCACTTGAATTATTTTCCATTACAAAAGGATTCACATATATTTTCACAAGTGCAGACAAAAATTCAATAGTTTTCTTCACTACATGGACATTGAAGGCTATATTTTGAGACAAAAACATCTAGATCACTCCAAGTTCCTTATGGTATATCTTTTCCCATTATTCCATGTAAATTTGTTATATCACACCATCGACCAAAACTATTCTATTATTATATTGAATTTTGTGTCCATTTTTTTCTCTTTTCTTCCCTGTGTTTTTACTTAAAATTGGTAGTTTTTTGGACCTTTAGAGCATATCACACAATTAAGGTGCACGATATCCCAAAATGCGAGGTAACCTTGTAAGAAATAATAAAATTTTTGATATATCAAAATACATTGTTGGTGCAAGGTTTTCCAAACCATGTGGCCACCCTATATGGGATTCTCCCTGATCCTAGTAGAGGGTGCCTAAGGGGAATATTCTTATCCAAACCTTTTGTGATTTCCTTTGTTTTAAAAAAATTATAATTTAAAACTAAAATGTTAAAATAACGAAGTTACAAAATTAAAAACCCATCCCCCTTAAATGTGTGGCCCCCTCTACCCCCACTCACTCAAACAATTCCTAGGAGGGGATCTCATACACACGTCTCACCTCTTATCCTCCCTCCATTGAGCCTGTTTTTCAACAAATATCTAGTGTGATCAATTCCTGTAATGTTCTAATCGCCTCCTTATAATTATTTCACTTATTTCATAGTATCCTACTCCCCCTTATGTTTTTCAAGATTTGTGAGACCCCTAACACAAAATGGTTGTGTTTTTTGGTTGGTTCTTGGTTTCAAGGATTAATGAGGGTCAGGTTGAGGTCTATTTTTGTGGTGTTCATAAAAGGGGACAACCTGTGGCCCCTTAAAGATGGATTCTGGGCATATAGATATGTATATATATATATACCCTCTATGTACATATTCCATCATGGAAATGGGAATATGTGCATTGGTTTAGGGGTGAATATATTTATATATAATGGTGTATGAGTATATAAGTGTGGAGAATTCCTCATCATATGTGTCTTGGATTGAGGTAGTAATCACTATACATTGGCCTTGAAATTTAAGAATCGTTGATTGCTTGATAATTATAAGTTGTTTTAATTCTATTTAGAAATGTATAATGTTTTGACATATTATTTGAGATGAAATCAAGTTGTTCTCCCTTTGAATTATATTGTGTGGACTTGTTTTATATATCTTTTCACACCAAGATTTCAATTAAAAACATAGTTGGCTCTTATATGACGTTTTTGGATTTCAAAAGATAATGTTTCTTTAAAAACATGTTTTAAATATTCCATAAATTCCTAAATGATGTGTTTTAATCCTTTTGAAATCGTTTTACTATCATATAACTATTGAGACTTAGCTGGAACTTTTGGAAATTGGGTATTCTCTAAAAAACACTCATTGGTATGTGTCTCTTACCATTATCATTGTAAAAGGAATTTGAACATCCTCATTATTGGACTTCCCTTATACATTAATGGTTTATGGGAAAGTGGAACCCCTTATAGTGGTGATTTTTGGTGATGCTTGTGTGTATGTGGCATGTTAGAGTCTTGTGCATATTCTTTTTATATGATTGATATCATGATACTCTTTGGTGAAACACCATTTAATAAATAACATGGGAACCTAGAATAGCCAGTGGATTATCTGAGAATTTTTACTTCACTAGAATAAAATTAGACCCTAGCTAGTGGAACTATAGTTTGGATATTATTATCATTGGGGATCATTCCCCTCAATTATGCCATGTTGGGTACGACCAAGCCGTATTCCTATTTGATTTCATCAGACATGCTGAAAGGATGGATCATGTAATAGTATGTTCTAGATTTTACACTGATATCCTAGGTTTTCTAATGTTCTCCAAAAAATATTTCTCTATGGTGGATAGTCTTCGTTAATCCTTGTGTATGGTTACTAGATAACGTTTTTCCCACTACCCACAATATGTTGTCATTTCATTTTCTCCCTATCTATGGTGTTTCTCTTTAGTTAATGTGAATGTTTAATTTTTTACATTTTTTTCTGAGGAATATTTTGGATTTTTTTTTATACTCGCATTCCCCCTTTGCAAAAACATCTCTTTAATGATCTATCTATCTATAAAATGTTCAAGCCTCCCCTTTTTTTGAAAAACCAATTTTATATAAAAAGGGAAATGTATTCAGTTTAGTTTTGAAATTCAATGGATAAAAAAACTATGTTTATTCAACTATATTTCCAATAATTAGTAAATGGGTCTTCCATTTAATAGAAATTATAGTGAATAGTTTTACATGGGAACATATACTACGTTTTAATAATTATACTTATACCTCTATCATTTTATTGACCTTCACATGTATGTTCCAGTATGGTCTCAATCATCGTGGACTGATATTGTGTTTTGAGATTGATGAGTGACCCGTAGGGTCACATGGGTATCTGTTTAGTTACATTTTATTTTTTGTATTCTTATCATTTATTTAATTTACACTATCCTAATCATTTATTTTTTCACTCATTTATATTATTTATTTTTGTTGATATCATTCCCATTTAATCTATTTGATTCCCTTGGTACCTGTCACCACCTTAGGGTGATTGAGAATGTGCCTCAAGGATCTCACGAGCTAGCTCTATAGATTGGTTTGGGGTAAAAATAGGTTGATTTATGAAAAATGGAATCATTGGATATGTTCTTAAGAGTACCCATATTTCAATGTGTCCATTTTTTATTTATGTCACCAATTTAGATGGAGTAGTACTTTCCTGAAAATGGGTGTTGGTATGAAGAGGTTTCTAACAAATACACATAGTTCCAAACCTTGTATTACCATAGAAAGTTTCTTTTTCAGTATTTATTTTGGTTTTTATCATTACTTTCAATAAACATCTTTGTTTTGGTTGATTGTTTCTGAATTTTTTAATTTTTTTGGATTATTTATGGGGTTTTTTGATGTCTGGGGAATGAAATGGGAGTTGGGATAAATTTATAGTTTTTTTGTAATTTTTTTTCTATAGGGTGTGGTTTTTAGTGATACCATATTTTTTGGGGATGAATAATTAGGTTATATACCTCATTTTGGGAAATATAATCTCAATGTATGTGTCTTTTTAGGAGGAATTTGAGTCCTATAGTTGTGTGATGATAGAATTCATCAATTCATCCACAATTTCAATTTGTTTTTCTGAGTATTTGATATTTACTACAACTTGAGAAATAAATTTTTGACTAGATTTATAATATGGCAGGGATCCCCATTGGACGAGCTCACGATTATATCAACTTCCAACTATTCTTGATAGGGAATTTTCTTATATTTTCCCTACCAAAACCAGACCATAGTAGTTGGTGATATTGGATAGTGGGTCATGTAATAAATTCTCATGGATATCTGAAACGTACCATGATGAGTTTCCTTGATTGTTTCTATGTTGGGGTCAGGGTGTTTCATGTTGGGTTGTTTTTGGAAAAGGTTGAGTCACTATTTTGTAATCCCTTCATTGTTTTTTTGAGTTCTTTGGTTCTTTAAGATGGATTCATCATATGTTTGGATTCTTTTGATGATAGTCTCATATATTCTATTGGGAATTTGGGTTTTTTGTTTTTGAGAAAAAGTGTTGGTTCTTTAATATTTGAGAGTTCCAGTTTCTCATTGGGTAATATTTCATCCTTGAATTGGTCTCGACCATCAAAGTTTCATGATACTTTCTATGGGAGTAAATTGTGTTTGTGGGGATAATTTTGATACCCTAAGATGAAACTATTCTATTATTTTATTTATTATGGAGTCATTATTTATTTATGTTCTCTTCTGGGTTTTTTCCATTAAATTTGGAGTATTTGGGGGAATTAATAGCAGGTATCAGGGTCAAGGTTATCAGTTTTCCACGTGGTACTATAAAAAAGTGAGATCATTTACAATTTTTGATAGATCCAAGCTCATGGTAAGATAATAGTTTTCAAAACCATGTAGAATGCATGTACGAGGTGCTCAAGGAGCCTAGTAATGGGAACAAGTTTGGTGGAAAACATTATAGACTGTGTGACCAAAACCATGCACATTTTCCTTTAGAAAAAAAATATAATTAAAATTAAAAATTAAAAAATAAAAGATATACTAAAATAATGACCCATAACACCACACCCCATTATCTATGTGACCACCATCTCACCCTCTCTCACTTGAACCACACCTAGGAGGGGCTCCCAGCCATGCATCACACCCCCTATCCTCCATTTTTTTATCTAACTGTCCTCTAATTTCTGGTTCAATCAACTCTGATAAGGTTATCCTCCCCTCATTTTTTTATTTCAACCTTTTAATTGGTTTCTATCCACCCTTTTATTTTTCATGAGTTGGGTGAACACTAACCTAAAAGGGGTTTGTGTTTTGGTTGTTTCATGGTTCCAAGGTTTCGTGAGGGTATATCTGAGGTTTGTTGTTCTAGAATCCATCACATGTGACATGCTATGGCCCCTTGAAGACATTTTTCATGCTTATAAATAGGTAAGTATATATATACACCCTCCTTGTACATATTACTTTATATTAAGGGGAATATTAGCATTGGTTTAAGGGATATATATATATATAATGGTGTATATGTGTATAAGTGTGGAGTTTCAATCATCAAATGAGTCTTGGAATAAGGTATAATTAATAGTTAATAATTATTTGTTGATGGATGTTTATACATTTTATAGATGATAGTTATAAATTCACAATGTTTTGAAATATTATTTGGGTTGAAATCAAGTTGTTTTCCCTTTAAATTAAATTGTGTGTAAGTTTTTATATATACTTGCACATAAAGTGTTTATGAAAAATCCCAGTTAGCCTTTATAAGTGATTAATAGACTCAAAAAAATAAGTTTTATTTCTAAATATATTATAACTAATGCATAGATTCCAAAATAGTGTGTTTGGATCCTTTTAAAAAATTTGGTCTTTCAAAGAATGTTTGAGGCTCAGTTACCTCTTTCAGAAAGTGTGTTTTCTCTAGAAAACTCTCCATTGGTTGTTTCTATTTCCTAGGTCATTATTAAATGAACGCGAACATACTCAGTATGAGACTTCCCTTTGGCATTGATGGATTAAGGGAATGTATACTTCCATAGATTGGTGTTTGGGGGTGATTGTTTTGTATATGTGGCATGTGTGTGGCTTTTTCTTATTCGTTATATATGAATGATTTACTGACAATCCTTAATGTGAGAAAATTTTATACATAATACTGTAACGTTGTATATCTAGTGGATTATCCATCAACTCTTACTATTTAAGTTTCAGATTATTCTTTGTCTAGTGGTCCCTCAGTATGGACAAGGTTTGTGTTGGGGATGATTCCCCTTGGTTAGGTCAGGAAGGGTACAACCTAGCCTTAGGATTATATGATTGCACTAGGTGCACCAATAGTTTGGATGAGGTTACAATATATTATAGATTTTCCCCTAATATTCTATGCATTACAATATTATCTGGTAGTGGTTTTTCTATAGCAGATAGTTTTTGTGCCTCATCTAGAATGGTGAGTAGATCAGTAATTTCCCATTTTTTCATTATGTTGTTTTTTTCTTTTACTCCATATCTATAGTGTTTCTCTTTGTTAAAGAGACTAATTATTATTTTTAAATTTTTTCAATAAGGATTTTATGGGAAGTGATTCATACACTATTTCCATACAGAAACCCAGTTATATTAACATTTCATTATTTTTGTGGAATAGATAATCCATCTCAAAAATAGATACCCAAAGACCATATTAGTTTAGTACCATGGGAAACATAGAAACATAAATAATGATACATGTATTTTCCAAATTATCTCCCACTAGGTTCTTTATGAATAGAACCCTGCTTTGACACACCCAACTTAATATATATCTTCATATCATGGGGAAGGAAACATAAAAAGTGGTGACCTAAGATGCTCGGTAATGGAAAATAAAGGAGACATGTATGAATAAACACGAGAATAAGGGAATGGGAAGATAATAAGGACATTATAAGATCACACCCTATATATCACAAATTATAAACATTAATCACGACATAGAGATTTTTAGTTCATAAGACATGAATCATAATGGCAATACAAGATTTAGCATATCACATGAATAATATATGAAATTTTTGGAATACCCATAAACATAGAAAATCATATTTTAAAGATATAAACCATCACCATCACAAAATGTTATGATTGAGATAATAACCTATTTACCTACTTCGAGCATGGGATTCCCTCTCATGTACCCACTTGTTTCAGGCTTCGAATGTCCGCAAGTGTACCCTCTTCTTTTGGGATTATGATTCCCTCTAATTTCAGGCTTATGATTCCCTCTGGTTTCAGGCTTATTATTCCCACCCATGTACCCTCATGTTTTGGGCATAGGATACCCTCCTGTGTACCTCATTGTGTTCATAAAAGATTTATGATTGCCCAATTTATTTTAGGGGGATATAGTTCCCACCCATCACATGATAAAATCATACATACGTGCTTCACAAGATAATAAAACTTACATCGTACCATGAGCCATAAAAAAGGTGGGTTTTATAAATATCATATCATATCCCATGAAATTAAATGTTTATCATATCCATTTAATCACATCAAAATCTATAAAAAACATATAGGTTTCACAATCATTTCATCAAATAATAACCCACGAACATATGCAATTTTGATAAGTATTCATCATGATATAACCCGTTGAAGGGAAATGGGTTTCTTAAGAATATAACCCATGGAAGATGAATGGGTTTCATAAAAATATAACTTATGAAATAGTAATAGATTTTTGTGAACATCACGCAATAAAAACATAACCCATTCATTAATAGAATATGAAGGGAAATTTTGGGTTATTTCCTAGATAGTCATAAGTAACACCAATAGATGTCATCTTAGATAGAAAATAATGTTGAAGTATCTTTTAAACACCATTCATAAAGAAAATACCTCTTTTTATTTGTAAAATTAATTTTAAATCATTTAACATTTTTAAAACCATTTTCATGGAAATAAATATAAAAACTTATAAATAAATCTTGAAAACATTTTGAATACCATTTTCCTTGAAAACATATAAAAAAGACAGAAAACATTTTGAAAAAAAAAATTCCAATAAAAATAATAAAATAATATTGATTTTTTTAAAACCATTATCCTAGAAATTACTTTGAATACATATAAAATTATATTTTAAATCGTTTAAATCATTTTCATTGAAAACAATCCGTTGAAACTTACAATGGAACCTTTGAAAACAATTTAAAACAATTTTTAAAGATGAAAGATTTTTTGGAACAATTTTCATTGAAAACATATTAAAAAATTAATTTATAGAATATTATTCAAAAATATTCTTTTAAAAAACATTTTAATATTGTAACGATATCTATAATTTAATGACAATGGGTCTACTTATACATGCCAAACATTATTTTTGCACTGTAAAAAGTTTATCAATGTGCCTCGATCAGAAATTGATGAACATAATCCTGCTTTTTTTTAAAAAATTATTTTTTTGAAAAGGTAGAAAATGAATAAAAATTACATTTAATGATCAATGGATAAAATTATAATATTTTTGGAAAGATTTTTACAAAATGTGGTCTTGAAGGAAGAGCGATTTCCTTCCAAAAACAAAGGTATGGTTAGAATTTATTAAAATCACATTCTTAACATTTTTATGTACCCAAGAGTGAAAAAATGGAATCAAAACTCGAATATATCATAAATAATAATAGGATAATAAAACTCATGTGTGTTATTGAGAGATGGGTTATATGATTTCATCAAAGGAAGCATAATTATATCAATCTTGAAATGCAATAATATTGTTTAAATAAACTCTTACCACTTTGTAACATTGAAACACACACCCGATTTAAGAAAACAAAATTGAACTAATCTTAAAAAATAATGAAAATAATAATATTCATGATATAACATTTCAATGGTAGTGTATACACTTCATGAAAAAATATAGGACCACGACATGTCATGTGTCTTAAATAATAAGAATTGAGATAAAATTACATTACTTATTTGGTAAATTTTGAAACATAGACCCCATGAAATAAATATCATCAAAATGATATGTAAATACCCATATATTTAAGTATATGTATCATATAATACATCCATGGGAAGTATACACACCACCCAAAATGAATGTGTGGTGTATAAAACAGGTATTTCATAGAAATAAAATGTGAGATGGAATTATCTTACTTTATGTCTTGACTCTCGTCATACTCATAACAAATTTCTATATAATAAATATAAGTTTATTATAAATATATGAAATATATATATTCATATATATAATACCATATTTCGTTCGATTATGACTTTTAATTACCCTATTGTTAACAATTCTCTTTTAACGCTTCACTTTGGGTAATATTTGATTTCTTTTCCACATGCGTTTTAATTTGTTATATATTTGGTCCTTATAAATATATAATGATTTCTATAATTTAAAAAATGATATAAGTATCATGTATATTTAATATATGGGTATTATAATAATCTATGAAATATATATGTATGAAATGGAATACACATGTTCTTGGAGAGAGTAGGACGTACATACGTATGGATGTTGTTTCTGTTTATTTTTGGTATATTGAAATTTGAAAAAAGTAAATGAAATATGTGTATATATAATATCATTAATGTAGAATTATTTTTTCATATCTAACATATAATTTCCCTTAACTAATTTTTAAAACATTCTATATATTGTGTGAACGAATCACATTGCTTTGAGGGGGCGGTAGTCCACACTTACACCAACAGAATTATCATGTCTACAAAAAATGGAATGTTTATAGATATGTGTTTCAAAATAATTAAATAAGTTTAAAGACATAATATTTATCATGTATTTCATATATAAACATTTCATCCATTAAAATTTACAACCATGGAAGTTTGTAAAGTAAAACAATCATCGTTTCATGAGGTCTTAGATCACCGTACACATAAATATTATGTTAGTTACCTATTTTATGGAAGTGTGTGTAAGTGTTGGAAAAAAATTGAATAAAAAAATATCAATATATTGAGGAGACTATTATTTTTGTACAACAATGGAATAAAGATATTGGAGGGGATAAAGAATGAAAATAAGGTGAAGGATCATGAGGGAGGATGTTAAATCTTCTTTGGAAAACTCGTTTTGGTTTTTACCTAAGGGATTACTTGGATTTCATTCATACAAAAGGGAGGTTCAAAAACGTAAGGTAGGGATTTTTGGAAGTTTATTATAAAAATATTTTCCAATCCTAGGTGGTTTGATAGGTGTGAGATAGGGGGAGAGGTGGTGACGTTTTATAGGGGAGGAAAAGAACTCACTTACTATTTTTTAAAACATGTTAGGTGTAACCAAGTTTTTATATAACAAAAGACATCCAAAAATAAAAATAAAACAAAAAATTTAAGGTTCATGGCTGAATAATTTATAGAAAATTATAGTTTTATAAGTGTATAGGTCATTTGGGCCCTTATGTTTAAGTTTTATTCTGTTATTAAGGTTAATTTTACCTTAATCGTTTTAATTAATTTTAATTACATTCACTAATATTTTTTTTCCAAACTAGGATGAACTTATTAGAAATTTAAAATTTTTTTGATTCCAAATATGGTATCTATTTTTTCAAATTCTAATAATATAAGTGGTAGAAAATAATTTAAAATTAATCCCACAGTCGGGATTACAATGCTGGTTTTAAAATTAAAAACAGTAAAAAGATTACTATATTTTTATATTAAATTTCAATGTAAATTTATTCCAATACCCAAAATTTTATTAATTTATAAATAGTTTATATAATTTTAATTTAAAAAAATAATAATTTTAAACTATGAATAAATTAGAAGAAAAAATAATTTTTAATTAGAACTCATAATTTTTCCTATTAATTAAAAGAATGAAACATCATAAAAAATACAAAAAAATCATACTAACATAATTTTTAGTTTTTTATTTAAAATATGAAATTTATTTTGAATTAGAAAATTTATAAAATATCCAAACAATTTATTTAAAATAGTTTATCTATTAAAATGCGATAAAACTAATTTTTCAAAATATAGGTTTTTATGTGTAATATTAGGCCTGTTCTCATCTTCTGCTTATGAAATATATTGGATGAATATAAAAAATATTTTATTGAATAATATATAGATATATATAAATATATATAATAAATTATTGTAACCTAAAAATTTTAAATAATTTAATTTATTAGGATAATATTTCTTTGTGAGCATAAAAATACTTTTCTTTAAAAACATTCCCCCTATATTCAATTTGTTCTAATATTAATTTATAATTCATTTGTAACTTATGAATTTGACTATATATTTTAATAAGTTAATCATATTCATTGCCGCCAACATAAAAGATATTTAATATATTATTATATTAAAAAATAATATTTTCAATGATATATTATTGTTTGGTAACACTCTGTCTTGTGTGTTACATAAGCCATGGAGGAACACTGATATTGCCTATAATGTATGCTAACCATAGTGTTCAATGTTTAGAATGTTAAACTTTATATTGTGTGTAGTGCAGGATAACTTGATTTTTCATATAAACAACATTAAACACAGTTCTTTAATAAAAAAAACTATACCGAGTTTTGTGTAAAATAAAAAATATCAAAAAAATTAAATTAATTTGAAAAAACATTTCACAAAATATCAGGGTGTTACATTATACCACCCTTAAAATTAATTTATCCATAGAAATTATTCTGGGTTATCAGTAGTTTAGTACTTTTATGTTCCTTGAATAGAAACCCACATCGTAAAAGTTAACACTAAATCTCCCTTTAAAAAAGAATATTGGAACAATATTGGTTTCCTAGAGTAACACATTGTTGGGTTTTCAGGTAGCATGACACAAGTTGAAAGTGAAAACATATACATGGAAGAGAAATATATCTATCATGTTCTGGAGGATAGTGATAGAGAATTTAGTCAAGAAAAAGTTAAAAATCACAAAGCCATAAATATATGATTATCTAAGGGACTATTATATTCATCAGAAATGAAGGTGCTAGGATAACTTTTTGGTTTTAGGATCCGATACATAAGGTTGAATATTTTTCATGGGAAGTTATACTTACTTGATTTCATTCCCTTTTATAAGTAAAATCTCACCCTTTGGTCATGTATTAACCAAATTCGACTTCACCAATTTACCCAAAAAGGAAGGTCAATTTTTTATTCTTGAAGCACTAATAGATCATGAGATCCATGAGAAGTCATTCTATCTCTCCTCAGTTAACATAAAAACAATATTGTTAGATAATGTTACCCATTATGCATAAATCCTTATGTGGTAATATAATACATTAATCTCACAAATTTTATCCAAATTTTAACTTAAATATCCCTTTATTGGTTAACCTTATAACCCTTTTGAATGATGAAAATAAAAAACTTTAGAAATAATAACACTAAATAATATTACCGTTGACCCGACGTAAATAAAAAATATATATTTATTGTCACATTCCAATCATCTGAAAAACCTGATCATATCTTTTCTTGAAACATGGTAATAAAATCAATTACCATAAATAATTTTGGAAAACATGAATGATTCATTATTCCAAAGGATACATGATATATTCCATTAATCCAATAATCTGTAAAATTCTTCCATGATGACATAAAACACATTGAAAACAAATTAGTGATTAGATCTAGGGTAATTTGTGCTGTACAATTTGCATTATCAAAATCATTCATATATTTATCCATGATAAACAAAACTTTCACAACATCTTTATTACATCATGGTATACCATCCCTTAATCAAAATATCACTTTTATAATTCTTAATCACCATTAAAAATATCATTTTCAATCATTAATGAAAAATTATACTGAAAATACTTATATATTTCATGATTCTTATTGAATAATCTTTGAATTCCAAAACATAAATGTTTCATTAAAACAACTATATTCTTGAACCATTAATCTGGCTTACTCAACTTATTCCTTAATACATATTTCCAGGAATATGTAATTTGATTCATGTATTAAGGTTCCCAACCTCATTCAAATATTTCTTATGTTTAATTTAAAAAATATTGGAAAAAATCAAATACATTTGAAATGTCTTTTGCAGTCTCTTTATCTTTAGATTTATTACCAATATTCGTACCACATTCCTAATTCTATTAATGAGATATCCAATTGGGAAATCAATTTTAATGATTCCCCTACATTCAACATATGAGACATTCAATTTTAACCATGTTCCTTCTAGTTTTCACCATTTTCTAAAACCATAAGGCACATGGTGAGAAACACATATCATAGAAGAAAACCTCTTAACCATGAAAAATTACTTATATGATGTATAAATCATGAAACCTTCTTTTCAATAGTTCAAAACACAGGTTTATCCTAGGTTATTCATTGGTCATATTATTTTAAAATCTATCATGATGGTTTATAAAGAGTGTGTGTATTTCCAAATCATATCCTCCCAGAGTTTCAAACCTGATGTACTACAAGGCCTATGTCAGGTACCAGGTTATGTCGAGTCAGGCTCGAAAAACCTTGTCAGATTTGTTACTTATATTCAATATGTTATAGAGCTGCATCCACTTGTAGTATCTAGACATGGATGTATCTATAATAAACCACTCACTCTATCTTTTACGAAAACTCGAGGGAATGTTTTTAAATTTAAACTAATACTTACACTTAACCTTAAAGGAATACCAAAACATATCTTTCGAAATGTAAGAACCCGGTTTTTGCTGAGAAAGACTTTGGAATATTCTTGATAATATTCCAGAGCAGTTCCCTCGGACGGTGTGCGATTTTGAGCCACGGAGTGGCCGGAATTAAATTTCCAGTGCGTTCACACTGGAAATGATAAATAAATGGGTAACTCCCAAACGGAGCTTCAGATCAGAGATCCGAGTGTATGGATGGGTCCGGAATGGGGTGTTTACCCTAGGAACGACATAAAACTTGTCGGCGCGGGTTGTTTGGACCCCTTGCCCGCTTCTGGAACGTTAAACGGATTAAATAAATAAATAAATAAATTTAATGGCGAAACACTAGTATCTCTTAAACGGTGGCTCAGATTGGAAAACTGAGAGCACCATGGAGTTCAGAGCGTGCCGTTTACTCTAGGAGGGGTATAAGTTTCACGGGTGCGGGCCGTTTGTGAAAAATGGACCCAGGGGCGTTTTCGTAATTTAGCGGCTTCAGAAGTTAAAATTTTATAACTTCTGAATGGGGTCTCAGATTAAAATTCCAAGACCACTGTTGCGCTTGGAGCGTCGTGTTTACCCCATGGGTGACCTTCTTTTTGTCCGCGTCGGGAGCGGAGTCGGGGCGTACCGGGCGGATGGTTTAAGTATTTTCTACATAAACATTTCCCCCCTTAATCTTCTTCTTCTTCTTCTTAGCCTAGGAAGCCCCTTCCCTCCCCTCCTCCACTCCAGCAAGGAACCTTCGGTGAGGCAACTTCCGCAAGGCAGTGGTGTGGCGGCGGACACCCCGTGAAGCTGCGGGCAACGCCCATGAGGTATGAGTCGTTATTGTTTCGTTTCTAATTTCCCACAATCATTGAGATTAATTTATTGCATCAAATTGTTATCCGATCGTCGATAGATGCCCATGATCGCGTAGTACGATCTCCAAGCTTTGCAATGCTTATTTCGGATTCGAAATCCGACCTCCGAAGCCTCCGCAGCGGCCCGACGATGATCCGCGGGTTTTTGGGATTTTCTGGCCGGCACGGTGGTCCGGAGGGTTTCCATCGATGGCGGCGCGGTGGTCCGGCGACATACAGGCGGCGGCGCGGCTGCGGGTTCCGACGAGGGGAGCTGGTCAGCAGGACGACGAGGGGGAGCGTCCAGGCGAAGCCCAGGCGTGCGGCGCTGGCCTGTTTGCTGGGCGCTAGCACGGGGCAGCGCTCACCGGAGCGCGACGAGGAACCCGGGTGACGGCGCGCGACCCCACAGAGGAGGCACGACCCGCGTCATGCGGGATGTTGTGTGGAGACCGTCCTCAGCTGGTCGGCTGGGCGGACCGGCCGGTCCAGCCCCAAGGGCCTTGCCCCCTCGGTGTTCGGACACCCGTATTTTCTGCTACAGGTGTCCGTTTTGAATGCCGTCTGCGGCAGAGCCTTCCTGGCGTCGAGGCGATGTTTTTGAGATAGTTTTGGGAATTTTTAATTCCTGAAACGAGGGGCCTCGGAGGCGTGACGCCTCTTTAAGAAATTTTGACGTCATTCCGGGAATCTTGTTTTGAGCGGCGCGGACACATCCGACGTCCGTTTTGAGTGCCGTCAGTGGCATTGCGACCCTGGCATCGAAGCAGAGGTTTCCATGGCGGTTTCGGGCGTTGAAGCCGGAGTTGAGGCGTGGGCCCCACGACCAGTCTTTTGAGCTGCGTGCAGCGTTTCATGACTTTTTCCTCGGACGTCCGTTCGGGGCGTGCGAGCAGTCGATGTTGGGTGTTTTTCTGAGGGCATCGCGTTGGCGAAGACTGCCCACTATAATTGCGTACGATGGTGCGGGCCCCACGAGGGCCATTTCGGGAGTTGACAGTGATTTCCCGCTTTATCACCGGGCAACCGTTTTGGACAAGTGAATAGTCCATGTTGTGTGCTTTTTTGAGAGGATCACAACGGTGTGAGCCATTCGTGGAGTTTCGGGACCGGGTTGCGGGTCCCACGAAGCACCGCTCGTGTGCGGTGCGCCGGAACGTATCTTTTTCTCCGGATATTCATTGCACTCATGTGGGTAGTGCTTTTGAAGTGTTTTCCCGAGGGGATCACAATGGTGCGATGCAACTGACTGTTTTCAGGGGCGAGGCTCGGGATCACAGGATGCCATTCGGGCGTGAGGCGGTGTTGGTGACTTTTTCGTCGGATATTCGTTGAAGGCGAGTAGGTAGTCGATCTCGCGTGTTTTTCCGCGAGGATTACAATGGTGTGATATGTTTTGTTGTGCAGATCCTCTTGCGCGATATTGCTAAATGTGGAGGCATGGAAGGTGCTCCAGTGGTGGTTCGCCCTACCTTGTTTGTAGCGGACCTTTGGCGTGTGATCGCGCACTCTTGGGAGAGTGATATAAATGGTTCATGAGATGTGTTTGGCTGTGCCTCAGCCGATGAGGTGGCATGTTGGAGTTGTTATGTCACGCCTTCGCGTTGACGTTGGGTGCCGTGTGCATGATAGCCTTAGGGCTGGAGACGCAGTGTACTCTGGGAGTATACGATAAAACTTGGAGGTACATGTGGTTTGTACCTGAGACGTTCATGCACTTGGTTGGGGTTGACTTGGGGCCACACGTCGTGTGGGTTCCACGTGTGTGCCGTGTTCTGCTTTGCGTACTTGGACCTCTTACGGCGTAGAGGGTCCCTTTGTGCTTGTTTGTTTGGCTAACAGGGTGGAGTTTATTTCCCCTGGCTTTGTACTCGTTTGTTTTACCAGCAGGGTTGAGTGGTCTCCGCCTGGTTTCGCTCTCGATGGATTTGACGGTAGCGGTGCTAGTGACACCCAGTTCTAGAGCAGACGCTGCACCTCTTTTGGGTGAGTTGTTCTGGAGTTGGGAGGTTGCGCGATACCCACTCCGTGTTCGGTTGGCCAGTGTTGTGCCATCCGGTGGAGATGGCTAGAGAAGTTCTGAGTTCTACCCTCCAGCGGGGCTGGGCAGTGGGTAACTCATCTACTTCTAGGGTTTAGCCTCTAGTAGAGACTGGGCAGTGGGTCACCCGACGCTATTAGGGACTACATTCCAGTAGAGACTGGGCAGTGGGTCACCCAGTATCTTATTATGGTCTACCCTCCAACGGGGCTGGGCAGTGGGTCGTCGGATGATGTATTAGGGTCTACCCTCTAGCAGAGGCTGGACAGTGGGTCACCCGACGACCTTTTAGGGTCTACCCTCCAGCGGGGCTGGGAAGTGGGTCGCCCGTCATCTAGTTCTAGGTCTACCTTCCAACACGGCTGGGAAGTGGGTCGCCTGTCGACTTATTCCAGGTCTACCCTCCATGGGGGCGGGCAGTGGGTCGCCTGATGATGTGTTATGGTCTACTCTCCAGCGAGGCTGGGCAGTGGGTCGCCTGATGACGTCTTATGGTTTACCCTCCAACAGGGCTGGGCAGTGGGTCACCCAGTATCTTATTATGGTCTAACCTCCAACGGGGCTGGGCAGTGGGTCACTGAATGATGTATTATGGTTTACCCTCCAGTAGGGATGGGCAGTGGGTCACTCGATATCTGGTTATGAATTACCACCCAGCAGGGCTAGGCAGTGGGACACCTGTTGGCATTCCAGGCTCAGTCCTTTCTACTAGGCTTGCATTTGGATTTACCCCGTGATTAATGGATCGAGACCCCTGGTTACGGGTCAGTGTTGTGACGAACATGACTTTGAGGAGACCTCTCGACTACAGGGTAGTGACGAGGTGTGGTTTGACTTTCCCTACAACTCTCTCAAGTACGAGGGGCGCTTTCCCCACTGGGATGCGTTCTTGTGACGTGATCTAAAACCGTGCGGGCGAGTTAGTGCCGCCCAAAGCGGATAGTGTCAAAGTGTGGTGATTGAGCCCCTTGGATTGCGGTTCGGGGCAGATGTGCGGGATGCTGGGCATTGATGGAGTTTACATATGGGACTGTTGAATATTCATTTTCTTGGGCTGAGCTATGGGACGGAGATCCCCTTACGAGCTTGTTCAGGATTCTTGTAGAGAATATATATATGTATATACCTTGTTCGAGTACCCACTTCTTGGGCTTGGTTACTCTCCCTCTAGGAGAGGCGAAGATGCGCGAGGTCTGCCACGTGCTTTCCGTGTCTAGCTTCTCGTGGTTGGATGAGTGTAATCTCCTGCTATAGGTAGAGAAGACTCGGCGTAAAGTTCATCTTCTCACCGTTTATAGCTCCTTGTGCCTGGACGAGTCTACTTCCTTTCTCTTGCTGGGTTAAGCTGAACTCTTTACTGCACCCTCGGTTGGACTCCTTTACTTTCCCTATTCGCTCTACTGCTCACCCTTCGGTTCCTCCCTAATTGCTCCCTCGAGCCTTCGAGGTATCCTACTGAGTATTTTTATACTCACCCTTGGTTGGGATTTGCCCACACTTGGTGTTACCTTGCAGACGACGGACATGTTGGTCGTGACTTTAGTGGAGCATAGGAGCTCGGGAGCTTGGAACATGTGCGGTGGTCGTGGCCGGGTTCCAGGCGAGAGACCCATCATCTGTTTCTTTTTGTTTACCTGTTGCCGGGTTGTGGCACTTTTTGGTTGGGCACATGTTTTTCCCCTTTTCTTTTCAGTTTGTACTTTGTACTGTTTAGAGGTCGATGCACATTTATGGTATATATAGCAGTTGTTCTTTTTTACTCTTCTTGTACTTTCTTTTACTCTGCACTTTTGCATTGAGTGTGCTACGTGTGTGTGTGTACAGGTACTTAGGAAAAGTCCTCCCCGAGTTGTTGTGCCTTCGGCGCTGGTCGCCAGCCCCTGGCCTATGGAGGCAGGCTTGGAGTAGTTGCGGCTCGAGCCCAGGTAGGGTCGGGTCATGAAAAAGTGGTATCAGAGGTGGTTCATTCCTTGGGACGCTGTTCGGACGTCCCTAAAATAAAAGGAATTGGTTGGGATTTAGGGAAACAGTGTTAACGTGTCTCGAGTGCGGCTCTCAGGCAAGGGAGTCTAGTGATGGTGCGGCGGCCGACGTATCCATTCACCAGGACCTTGATAACCCGGTTGTCGACTCCACATGATGAGACACTTGTTGCAGGGAAATTGGTTTGTGCATCACATAGGATTGAGTCTTTGATTGTCCTTCTTGAGTCTGCTCCCCATCATTGTTGTTAATGGTATATACATATATGCTCATCTGACCGCGACTCTCCATGATAATATTCAGGATGTCTCCGGGAAGACAGCCAGCCCAGATATTAGCTTTGGTTCATGACGATGACCCTATGAGCAACAAGGCCATAGTCCAGGACCCATCATGCAAGCCCCTTTCTTTGGGTGGGATGGTAAAAGCACCCCCACCTGTTGAGCAGCAGACAGTTTCAGTAGAGCAGGCTGAGCTTGAGCGCAGGTTGAGTGCGCTCCGTGAGTTCCAGCGGTAGAGACCGCTGAGGTTCAGTGGTGAGCCAGACCCTCAGGTAGCAGAGGTTTGGCTTGAGGTAGTGGTTAGCCTTTTCAAGCTTGTGCAGACTCCGAAAGAGCAGAGAGTGTCTTTGGCAGTCAGCCTTTTCCGTGGATCAGCTTGGCATTGGTGGAGTCTGGTGACTCAGCTTCTTGACAAGTCTTCGCTTTCATGGGATGACTTGCAGTTGTTGTTTTGAGAGGAGTTTTTCCCCTCCTTCTTGCGCTCCGTTCGGATTCAAGAACTTCTGTAGTTTCAGCAGGGAGGGATGACGGTGGCCGAGTACGCATCTAGTTTTGCAGATCGTGCACACTTTTACCCGGACTTGGTCCATGACGACAACTTCCGAGCACGGAAGTTTGAGCAGGGTCTCCACTGATAGATTAGTGCTGTCATAGTACCCTTGGGAATTTCCACATATCCCGGGGTTCTAGAGCAGGCGATGGTGACAAAGGGATTCCTGTCATGTTTTGCGGTTGGTAGTGGTAGTGGGCGCGATGGAGTCGGGACGTCTGCCGTACCTAGAAGGCGTCGGAGGACAGGACCTCGATGCAGGTGGCCTTCCCACTTCCGGTTTCAGAGATGTGGTCGTAGACCACTGTGGAGAAAAGGCGCCGACCCTCAGCTGAGGATGCCCTTCCGTGAGTGGATCCTGGGCCGTGGTCATACACCACAGTGGCACCGGAGGGCACCAGGGCAGCCCAGAGAGCGCCGATGCTATGCTTCTGATAGGCGAGGTCACTTGGCACGAGACTGATCGACCCGAGTTGCTGAGAGCTTTGGGCAGGCAGTAGGCGCACCACCATGGCAGAGGCAGCGCCGTGATCGGAGTAGTACCCAGGGTGGTGGTGCTAGCAGAGGATCGGGAGGAGCTGGTAGTGGGGGATGACTTTACGAGATCTCCCCATCACCACTAGGCAGTCCACGTCAGGCTCCGGGAGCTGACAGTTGGGACCACATACAGCCGCGAGCTTTGGATGTCTACGATCCTGCAGAGCATGGGATGGTGAGAGGTACCCCTTGCGACTCTCCTACTTTTTGCAGTAGAATTGTTACGCTCTGCGTGTGAAAGGCTTTTCTCCCGGCTCCTTGTTTGAGGTGTTACCAGGGTGACGCAGGGCATCAGGTGTAACCCTGTGTTGGTAAGGAAAAAGGCATGAGACCTTTTCCTTTAGTCGATGGTGTTGACTCCTTCGCTTCCGAGCGTGTAAAAGAGTCTTGGTTGAGAGGCATAGACTATGAAATATTGTCTCACTAGATATCATTGAGTGTTTCACCATATGGATATTCTAAAGTAGGGAATCACTGGGGCTTGTTCCAGGTGCGGGTGGTGATTCCAGTCGCAGCGTGCGACGTAGAGGTTTGACCGGGGAGGTGAGCTACCCCCGAGGGCCTTCGGGCTGTTTGAGACCGTGCAAAGGGATGACAAGGTACCCTACTGCCTTGCCCTAACCCCAAAGTCTGGAGTTGGTGCACGACATCGGCGTGGGCCGACCTCGCATGAACGGATCAATCCTTTGGTCTGTGTGCGGTGACGCAGAGCTGTGCGTGGGTTCTTCTGGGTATGAGAAAGCCAGGTGTGGGCTTAGTACCCTGTGTTGCTCCCTAGTTTTTCTTTTCGGGGAAGAAAATATTGAAGGATGGAATGATGTAAGAACCCGGTTTTTGCTGAGAAAGACTTTGGAATATTCTTGATAATATTTCATAGCAGTTCCCTCAGACGGCGTGCGATTCCAAGCCCCGGAGTGGCCGGAATTAAATTTTTAGTGCGTTCACACTGGAAATGCTAAATAAATGGGATAACTCCCTAATGGAGCTTCAGATCAGAGATCCGAGTGTACAGATGGGTCTAGAATGGGGTGTTTACCCTAGGAATGACATAAAACTTGTCGGCGCGGGCTGTTTGGACCCCCGGCCCGCTTCTGGACTGTTAAATGGATTAAATAAATTAATTAATTCATTTAATGAAAAAATGCAAGTATCTCTTAAACGGTGGCTCGAATTGGAAAACTGAGAGCACCGTTGAGTTCAGAGCATGTCGTTTACCTTAGGAGGGGTATAAGTTTCGCGAGCGCGTGCCGTTTGTGAAAAATGGCCCCAGGGGTGTTTTCGTAATTTAGCGGCTACAGACGTTAAAATTTTATAACTTTTTTATGCGGTCTTGGATTAAAATTCCGAGACCACCGTTGCGCTCAGAGCGTCGTGTTTACCCCATGTGAGACCATCTTTTTTTCCGCATCGGGAGCGGAGTCGGGGCGTGCCGGGTGGATGGTTTAAGTATTTTCTACTTAAACATCCCCCCCTTCATCTTCTTCTTCTTCTTCTTAGCCTGGGCGGGCCCATCCCTCCCCTCCTCCACTCCGGCAAGGCACCTACAGCGAGGCAACTCCGGCAAGGAAGTGGTGCGGCGGTGGACACCCCTTGAAGCTCCGGGCAACGCCCACGAGGGAGGAGTCATTTTTGTTTCGTTTTTAATTTCCCGCAATCTTTGAGCTTAATTTATAGGATCAAATTTTTATGAGATCATCGATCGATGCCCATGATCGAGTATTATGATCTCCGAGATTTCCAACGCATATTTTGGATTCGTAATCCGACCTTGAAAGCCTCCGCAGCGGCCATGCAAAGATCCGTGGGTTTTTGGGATTTTCTGGTCGGCACGGTGGTCCGGCGGGTTTCCAGCGGTGGCGACGCGGTGGTCCGGCGGCATCCAGGCGACGGCGGGACAACAGGTTCCGGCAAGGGTAGACGGTCAGCAGGACGGTGAGGGGGAGCATCCAGGCGAGGCCCAGGCGTGTGGCGCTAGTCGTTTTCCTGGGCGTCGGCGCGGGGCAACGCTCACCGGAGCGCGACGAGGAACCGGGGTCGTGGCGCGCGACCCCGTGAAGGAGGCACGACCCGCGTCGTGCGGGTCATCACGTGGAGACCGGCCTCCGCCGGTCGGCCGGGCTGTGGACCGGGTCCACCGCCGGCCCACACGGCCGAGCCGCGGGCCGGCCCAGGCCGGGCGGACCGGCCGGTCCAGGCCGGTCCAGCCCTAGGGGCATTGCCCCCTCAGTGTTCGGACACCCGTATTTTCCGCTATGGGTGTCCGTTTTGAGTGCCGTCTGTGGAAGAGCCTTCCTAGCATCGAGGAGATGTTTTCGAGATAGTTTCAGGAATTTTTAATTCCCGAAACAAGGGGCCTCGGAGGCGCGACGTGTCTTTAATAAATTTTGACGTCATTCCAGGAATCTTGTATTGAGCGGTGTGGACACAACCGATGTCCGTTTTAAGCACCGTCAGCGGCGTTGCGACCCTAGCACCGAACTGGAGGTTTACAGGGCAGTTTCGGTCATTGAATCTGTAGTTGAGGCATGGGCCCCATGGCCTGTCTTTTGAGCTGCGTGCAGCGTTTCACGACTTTTTCCTCGGACGTCCGTTCGGGGCGTGCGAGCAGTCGATGTTGCGTGTTTTTCTGAGGGCATCGCATTGGCGCAGTCTGCCCACTATAATTCCTCACAATGGTGCGGGCCCCACGTGGATCATTTTGGGAGTTGACAGTGATTTCCAGCTTTTTCACCGGGCGACCGTTTTGGAAAAGTGAATAGTCCATCTTGTGAGCTTTTTTGAGAGGATCGCAACGGTGCGATCCATTCATGGAGTTTCGGGACCGGGTTGAAGGTCCCACGAAGCACTGCTCATGTGCGGTGCGCCGGAACGTATCTTTTTCTCCGGATATCCGTTGCACTAATGTGGGTAGTGCTTTAAACGTGTTTTCCCGAGGGGATCGCAATGGTGCGATGCGCCTGACTGTTTTCAGGGCCGAGGCTTGGGATCACGAGACACCGTTCGGGCGTGAGGCGTTGTTGGTGATTTTTTCGTCGGATATCAATTGGAGGCGAGTAGGTAGTCAATCTCGCGTGTTTTCTGCAAGGATTACAACGGTGTGATCTGTTTGGTTGTGCAGAGCCTCTTGCACGATATTGTTAAATGTGGAAGCATGGAAGGGGCTCCAGTGGTGGTTCGCCCTACCTTGTATGTAGCAGACCCTTGGCGTGTGATCGCGCACTCTTGGGAGAGTGATATAAATGGTTCATGAGATGTGGTTGGCTATGCCTCAACCGATGAGGTGGTAGGTTGGAGTTGTTAGGTCACGCCTTCGTGTTGACGTTGGGTGCCGTGTGCACGATAGCCTTAGGGCTGGAGACGTGGTGTACTCTGGGAGTATACGAGAATGCATGGAGGTACTTGTGGTTTGTACCTGAGACGTTCGTGCGCTTGGTTGGGGTTGACTTGGGGCCACACGTCGTGTGGGCCCCACGTGTGTTCCGTGTTCTGCTTTGCGTAATTGGACCTCTCACGGCGTAGAAGGTCCCTTTGTGTTCATTTGTTTGGCTAGCAGGGTGGCGTTTATTTCCCCTGGCTTTGTTCTTGTTTGTTTGACCAGTAGGGTTGAGTGGTCTCCCCCTAGTTTCGCTCTCGATGGATTGGCTGGTAGCGGTGCTAGTGACACCCAGTGCTGGAGCAGACGCTGCACCTATTTTGGGTGAGTTGTTCAGGAGTTGGGAGGTTGCACGATACCCACTCCGTGTTCGGTTGGCCAGTATTGTTCCCTCTGGTGGAGATGTCTAGAGATGTTCTGAGTTCTACCCTGCAGCGGGGCTGGGCAGTGGGTCACCCGACGCTATTTGGGCCTACCCTTCAGCAGAGACTGGGTAGTGGGTCACCCAGTATCTTATTATGGTCTACCCTCCAACGGGGCTAGGTAGTGGGTCGCCAGATGATGTATTAGGGTCTACCCTACAACAGAGGCTAGGCAGTGGGTCACCCGACGACCTCTTAGGGTCTACCCTCCAGCGAGGCTGGGCAGTGGGTTGCCCGTCGTGTAGTTCAAGATCTATCCTCCAGCATGGCTAGGAAGTGGGTCGCCTGTTGACTTATTCTAGGTCTACCCTCCAGCGGGGCGGGCCGTGGGTCGCCTGATGAGGTGTTATGGTCTACCCTCTAGTAGGGCTGGGCAGTGGGTCACTTGATGATGTCTTATGGTTTACCCTCCAGCAGGGCTGGGCAGTGGGTCACATAGTATCTTATTATGGTCTACCCTCTAGCAGGGCTGGGCAGTGGGTCGCCAGATGATGTATTATGGATTACCCTCCAGCAGGGCTGGGTAGTGGGTCACTCGATATCTGGTTATGAATTACCCTCCAGCAGGGCTGGGCAGTGGGACACTTTTTGGCATTCCAGGCTCAGTCCTTTCTACTAGGCTAGCCTGTGGATTTTCCCCGTGATTACCAGAGCGGGACCCCTAGTTACGGGTCAGTGTTGTGATGACCTTGACTTTGAGGAGACCTTTCGACTGCAGGGCAGTGACGAGGTGTGGTTTGACTTTCCCGAGTACTTTCTCAAGTACGAGGGGCACTTTCCCCACCGAGAAACATTCTTATGATGCGATCTAAAACCGTGCGGGCAAGTCAGTGCCGCCCAAAGTGGATAGTGTCGAAGTGTGGTTATTGAGCCCCTTGGCTTGCGGTTCGGGGCGGACGTGCGGGATGCTGTGCATCGATGGAGTTTACCTCTGGGACTGTTGGCTATTCATTTTCTTGGGCTGAGCTACGGGATGGAGATCCCCTTACGAGCTTGTTCAGGATTCTTGTAGAGCATATATATATGTATATACCTTTTTCGAGTTCCCACTTCTTGGGATTTGTTACTCTCCCTCTAGGAGAGGCGAAGACGCGCGGGGTATGCCACGTGCTTTCTGTGTCTAGATTCTCATGGTTGGATGAGTGTACTCTCCTACTATAGGTAGAGAAGACTCGATGGGAAGTTCATCTTCTCACCATTTACATCTCCCTGTGCCTGGACGAGTATACTTCCTTTCTCTTGTTGGGTTGAACTGGACTCTTTACTGCACCCTCGGTTGGACTCCTTTACTTTCCCTGTTCGCTCTACTGATCACCCTTCGGTACCTCCCTTGTTTCTCCCTCGAGCCTTCGGGGTATCCTACTGAGTATTTTTATACTCACCCCTGCTTGGGCTTTGCCCGCACTTGGTGTTCCCTTGCAGACGACGGACAGGTTGGTCGTGACTTCAGTGGAGCGTAGGAGCTCGGGAGCTTGGACCGCGTGCAGTGGTCGTAGCCGGGTTCCAGGCGGGAGACCCGTCAGCTGTTTCTTTTTGTTTACCTATTGCTGGGTTGTGGTACTTTTTGGTTGGGCGCGTTTTCCCCCTTTTCTTTTCAGTTTGTACTTTGTACTATTTAGAGGTCGATGCACATTTGTGGTATATATATAGCAGTTGTTCTTTTTTACTCTGCTTGTTCTTTCTTTTAATCTGCACTTTTTCATTGAGTGTGCTGCATGTGTGTGTACATGTACTTAGGCAAAGGCCTCCTCGAGTTGTTCTGCCTTCGGCACTGGTCGCCAGCCCCTAGCCTATAGAGGCGGGCTTGGGGTAGTTGCGGCTCGAGCCCGGGTAGGGTCGGGTCGTGACATGAAATATACGTAGGGATATCACTAATGCATTTTAATACTTGTTTCCAAATGTTTACTAAACGTGGCTCTGATACCAACTATAGTGACCCAGTCTTAACATACATCAACATTACATTATTTTTACAGAATACTTAATGCATTGCACAAATAGACACCCAAAGACTGTATTTTTTTAGTACCATTGGAAACATGGAAACCTAAACGATGATACATGAGTTAACTAAATTATCTCCCACTAGGTTATTCATGACTAGAAACCTTCTTAGAAACACCACAATTAATACATATATCCCTATCCTAGGGAAGGAAACATAAAAAGTTAGGAGCTCAGATGCCAAGTAAGGGTAAACAAGGGAGATATATATGGATAAATATGAGCATAAGGGTTTGATAAAGTGATCATGAAATTAAAAGATCACACCCTACATGTCAAAGGCCATAAACATGAACCACGACATAAATATTGGTAGTTCATTGGACGTCAATCGTAATGGAAAAAAGAATGTAAGAATTTCATATGATTAAGTCATGAAATATGTGGCATACACATAATCATGTAAAATTATATGTCATGTCTACCTACCAAGACTTTCCAAACTTGTTAGGCATGGGATACTAACCTGTATACCTACATTGGGTTTGGGATTTTTTCCCTTATACCCACTTTAAGGTTTAATATGTCCACCCATGTACCAATTATTTCGGGCTTAAGATACCCCATTGTTTCAAGCATAAGATAACATTTTGTTTTGGGTTTGGGAATCCCTCCCATGGGCCCTCTTGTTTCGGGCATGAGATTCCCTTCTATGTACCCTCTTCGGCTCATAAAACATATATTGCTACCCAATTCATTGGAGGGGCATATAGAACCCCCTAGTCACATGATAAAGACATATTTACATGTTTTATAAGATAATTAAACGTGCATCTCATAATAACCTATAAAAAGTTACATGTTTTATACGCATCATATCATATCCCATGAATTGAAATAGTTTTCTTAGTTATTTAATCATATCATGACAAATGGTTAATATATAGGTTTCATAATCATTTCTTCCATGGATATACTGTTAAATGAATTAGGTTTCATAATTAGTCAACATGGTATAACACATTGAAGATAAACAGGTTTTGTAAGCATATAACCCATTGAATTGGAACACATTTCATAAAATATAAATAATGAATGATAAATGGGTTTTCATGAACATAATTCCATAAAAACATAAACAATTCAGAAAAATAATACGAATGGAACCATTGGATCATTTCCCATAAAGGCATTTGTAACACCAATGAATGTCATATTAGATGGAAAATAATTTTGAAGTATCTTTTAAAATCATTTATTGAAGAAAAAAGCTTTTATTATTTGGAAAATTACTTATAAAACTAAAACCTTTTGAAAACAATTTTCATGAAAAAAATTGAAGACATATAAAAGAATAATGAAAACATTTTTAAAACCATTACCTAAAAGAATTATAAAATATTCATCAAAACTTTTTCAATATCAATTTCCTAAAAAAATTATATAATATTATTAAAGTTTTTTTGAAAACCATTATCCTTGAAGCTAATTTAAAAACTTATAAAATAATCTTTGAAATCATTGAAATACATTTCATTAAAAACTACATTTTGAAAACATAAAAATGAATCTTTTAAAATAATTTAAAAAACATTTTAACAATAAACAATTTTTGAAAACCTTTTTAATTGAAAACTTATTAAAAAAAATTAATTTCTAGAATACTAGAAAAAAATGATTAAAAAAATTAACATTGTAATCTTGTAAAGGAATCTTCGAGGCAATAACATTGGGTAAATCCATACATGCAGAATAGTCGTTTTTTCGTAGTAAAATGATTTGAAATGATCCTCAACCAGAAAATGACAAGAGGATTAATTATTTTTTAAAATATCTTTGTTTAAATGGTAAAAATATGTAAAATGTTATTTTAATGATCATTTGAAAATAAGATAATATTTTGGAAAATGTTTTGTTAGAAAACATGGTTTTAAAGGAGCATTCATTTCTGACCGAAGGGAGAGGTAATGTTAAGATTTATTAAAAATACTTTCCTATATATATTTTGTATCATAGAGTGGAAAAATGAAAACAATATATGGATTTATCATGAATAACTATAGTATTATAAAATTTAATTTTTTTGTGAGATGTATCATAAAATTTCTTCAATGTAAGCATAATCATAAAAAATCATGAAACATGATGAGATTGTTTCAATAAACTCTTACAAATTAGTAACTTTGAACAACACTACCTATTTAAGAAAATAGAATTAAATTAATCTTAAAATATAATTAAAATAATAGGATTCATGATATGACATTTCAAAGGTAGTATTTACACCTCATATAATGATATAGGTGCATGACATGGCATGTGTGTCAAAGAAGGAAAATTGAGAGAAAATTTCTTGGGCGATTTGGTAAATTTTGAAAAATATATCCCATGAAATAAAGATCATATAATGGATATTTAAATAAATATTTATTTATAAGAATAGCAAAATATATCAATGATAAGTATAAAAACCACAAAAACAGAATGGGAGGGGAATAAAACAATCATCTCACATAAATAAAAAGTGAGATGAAATCCACTAACTTTTTGTCTTGACTCTCTTCGTACTCATAATAATTATTGTATAATAAATATAAGTTTATTATACATCTGTGAAGAACTGTATTCTTATATCTAATACCATATATTTTTTTTATTTTGGCTTTATATTACCTTCTTATTAATAATTCTTTGTTATGCTTTTACTTCCAGTAATATTCATATAGTTTTTTTTGAATATTTCTTAATTAGTTATATATTTGGTCCTTATAAATATATCATGATTCACAGAATGTAAACCATGATAAAAATATCTTTTTTATTCAGTATATGAGTATTATAATAATCTATAGAATGTAAAAGTATGAAATGGAATACACTATTCAAGGAGATGATAGGTCGTACGTACGCATGGACGTTGTTTTCATTTTTATTTTTAATATTGAAAGTAAAAAATTAAATGAAAAATATTTATGTAATATAATTAAAAAAATTTAGTTATTTCATATATATCCTATAAGTTCACTAAACACATCCTTAATAACCTCCATGTAGTGTTTGAACAAATCTCATCGCTTTGAGTGGGATGTAGTCCACACTTCCTCAAACTAAATTATCATATTTACACAAAATGGATAGTATAGAGATATGTGTTGTAAAATAACTAAAAAATATTAAGGACATAGTATATATAATATATATCATATATAAATAGGTTTTCCATAATAATTCCAAACCATGGAATGTGGTATGTAAAACAATGATCAATCCTCTTATTGGGAGGTGACAGTTTGCCTTACACATAAACAACTAGTTCGTTACACATTAGATAGAAGTGTGTGAATGTGTATGTCAAATTGTTTGAATAAAAAAATATAAGTTTATTTCTGATAATCATGTTTTTTAATAAAGATGGGATATGAATATTTTTCGGGGTGGAGAGAGAAAATAAGATAAAGGAGCATGAGAGAGGATGTTACCTCTTCTTTGGGTGACTCCTTTTGGTTTTCAACAAAAGAATTCATTGGATATCATTCTAACAAAATGTAGGATTAAATGAGTAATTGGGGGATTTTTGGAAGTGTATTTTGTAGATATTGGATGAATCTAAGTGGTTTTATATGTGTGAGGATGGGGTAAAAGTGGTTTCCTTTTATTGGGGAGGAAACATATCACTTTGTATTTTCAAAAACAAGTTATGTTTACCAACATTTTAACCAAAAAAAGTCATCCAAAACCAACCAAAATATATTATGGAAGTTTAATGGCCAAATAATTTCATTAAAATTGGTTTTTTAAAAGTTGATAGTTCATTTTCCCCTTAATTTTATGGTTTATTCCCTTGTTAATCTTAATTTTACCTTAGTCTTTGTAATTATTTCTAATTAAATTCACGAATATATTTGGTAAAAATCTAGTTTGAACATATTAAAAATTAAAAATTATGTTCATAAAAATATTCTATCCATTTTTCCAAATTATATTCATATAAGTGGATGAAATTAATATAAAATTAATCTCGCAACCGAGATGACGATGGGGGTTTTAAAATTTGAAATGTTCAATTTTTTTCTATTTTTTATATTCAATTTCACTGTGAATTTTATTTAGATGAAACAAATGGGATTAATTGATATAGAATTTATATAATATTACATTAAAACAAAATTAAAATACAATTTAGCACTCTATGTAAATTATATAAAGAAATAGTTTAGAATTAAAATTTTGTATTTTCACTATTCATTAAAAAATGAAACATCACAGAAAAAGACAAAAAAATCATGATAATATAATATTTATGTTCTTTTTTTAAAAGTAAGTTTACTTTAATATATAAAATTTATCAAATTTCCAAAAATTGGATTTAAAATATATTTTCCATTAAATGGCCTTAAAACTTCTTTTATAAAAATATAGGATTTTATGTGTAATATTTGTTCTGTTATCATCTTAAACATATAAAATATATTGGATGAATACAAAAAATATTTCATTATATATATATATATATTATATTAATATCACTCAATAATTGAAATTAATATAAATTATCAGGATAAAATATTTATTTGAGAATAAAAATGGTTTTCTATAAAAACATTCCCTTTATATTTAGTTTGTACTTTTATTCATTTATGAATAATTTGTAACTAATTAATCCATCCATTTATTTTCATAAGTTAGTTAACCCAATTAATAACCATTAAATTAATTGATATATTTTTAGGTTAAATAATAATTTTTTTAATAATATATTATAATTTGGTAACACTCGATCTTTCATGTTTCGAAAGACACTATGGAAAGTCAATCTTGAGTGTAATATACATTAATCTCAATGTTCCATGTAGATCTTGTTAATATTTCTGTTGTGTATAGTGCATGATAAATTGGTGTTTCGTATAATATAAGCGAAACATAATTCTTTAACACAAAAAAACTATTTTCAATGTTACGTGAAATTAAAAATATCAGAAAGATTAAATTAATTAAAAATATATATATTTCACAAAATCTCAAGGTGATACATTCCACCCTTTGAAAGAAAAACTTTTTTCAGGCTATATATATATATATATCTATATCTCTCTGTTTCTCTATAAAATGTTCAAGCCTCCCTTTTTTGTAAAATTTAGTTTTGATAATGAGGGAAATGGACTGCATTTTATTTATTAAATTGAATTTAGGAAAAGCTATTTTTATACCACTATATTTCAAACAACCAGTAAATGATTATTCTATTTAAAAGAAATCATTGGGAAAAGTTTTACATGGGAAAAACTACTGATTTTTAATACTCAAGCCTACACCACACTATTTTTTTTATCTTTAGGTGTATGTACTAAGTTAGTCTCGATCCCTATAGAGAGAAGTTATGTTTTGGGATTAGTGAGTAACCCGTAGGGTCACAGGGAGATCTGGTTAGTCATCAGGTATGGATTTATTTTATATTTTTGTTGTTTTTCTAATCATTTGTTTTGGTTATGATAGTATGTTCATTCATTTTTAAACTAATTTTGTTTATTTATTTTTGTGATAATTATTACCACTAACACTCATTGATGCCTTTAGTGCTTGTCGCCACCCTGGGAAAATAGGGACTGCTCCTCAGGGATGTCATGGGCCGACTCAGGTGACCAGTTTAGGGTCGACCAAGGTTTGTTCATGAAATATTTCAACTTAAACCCATCAATGAGAGATATAGATATCTCTAGAATATATATTCACCAAACATTATCCTACAAAATCTAAAATATGTCTCATAAAAATTATTTAGTTTTACCATTCCCTCTTCTATTGTCTTCTATATTAATATCAAAAATCACACCCCAACGACATACATCATACTCTTGAATCCCTTCTATATCAATATATCTGCATAACCACATACAAAACCTAAACCATAACAATATGTCCCATTATCATCATATTATGGTATCATGAACATTAATGGAATTAACCTTATTCCCACATACTACTATTCATGACCCCCCACCATTTGACTATATCACAAATGCATCCTCATCATAGCAGGGAATCATTAACATAAAGGAAATCAACCATATTCCATCCCCCTACCATGAATGAACCATACCATGTATAATGATCACAACCAAATAGGAATCTATTTTCATACTATAACCTTTATTCATCACAATATACATATATATGTTCACCTTGAGCCATTGAAGTCCATTCTCTGTCTGAAGGGAGAGCGGGGTAGAGGTATTAGTCTTCCACCCATTCCCTCACAAACCAAGATATAGGAAAAAATACCAAGAACCCAAAACATTTAGGAACTTTAATGTTTATCTGAATTGAATGGGGTACTTAAAAAATCACAAAAATACACAACAAAGACACATATATCATAGCCATAAACAAGTCCAACCTATGGTTTCATACCAAAACAAAACTAATAATACCCATCATGGTTACGAAACTACCACCACTGCAATTAACAACCCCCACCATCACTATACCACTATCTATCCCCTTTATTAACTAAAAAACCACATAACACAACATTTTATTCAGTTTTAATGATGTTATTTATCCATTTATAGATTCAACATTTTAATAGGAACATTACCTTCATTATATGATTCATTTATCCATATTCAATGTAATACCATTCAATGGAAATGAACAATGTTTATCTCAGCCAATAACTATTCAACTACATCATTAATTGGTCATAAATATCCCACTAGTCATTATCATATTCATAAATTCTAACCATATTCTATGACACTGGGAAACTACATCATAACCTATATCAACCAAACCCATCACGAAAACAAACTTCCCACATCACATGCTAATAACCACTATAACAATAAAAAAATCACGTAATTTATCACATAAAAAATCAATCTATCACTATAAAATCAATAATTCCTTACCATTACCCTAAAACCAACTATAATAATAATAACAATCGTATTAATGTTTCCAATCACACTAAAGTCCTAAAAAAGAAGCAACTCTTTACACTTTATTTTAATTTGTATTAATTCAAGCAACATTTTTACACTACCATATTTAAGCTGTTTATCCAATTAGGTATTGAGAGGCATATCAACAATAATGACCAAATTACCAAATAAACATATATCAACCAACCATATTTACAATAATTAAAAAAATGAACCCAATAATAAACTATATGATACTAGTAGTAAATCACAATAAATATTCTTCATTAATAATTATTTTTATTAGAATTAATTGTGTATATTAAAGAAATCATTACTAAAATTATAGATTTATAGAAAAATATTTCATGACTATTTTTAAATGTGTAACATTTTATGAGAGGTTATTCAACAAATTTAATCATGGAAATATAACAACATCAAAAAAATCTCTCAGAAAATAATTTCAAATAACTATCAATAACATAAAATGTCATAGAATCATATAAAACATATTAAAATCACCCCTAAGCATCAATACCCTTTATTTTAATTTCATATATTTATTATGTAAATCCTAACCATCCACCCCATTATAGAAGAAGAATGATATGTCAAAAATTGAAAATAATAATAAAGGATAAGTCTCAAATCCCAAACCAAAAACCTAATATTCAAAAATCATCATGAAATATCAAGAAGTGGATGATATTAACATATCCATGAAATCATGAGGAAAACCATTACAATCTATAACATTAAAAAATCCATCAAAACCATTTTTCAAATAAAAATCTAACTCTCAAATATTTCCACATATTTTTTAAGAATACGGATAAGGAGAGAACCATGAGGAAAATAATAGAAACTCACCTTGATATAAAAAGTGGTTTACCACTTGATCATGAGGGTTAAAACCACCAGAAATTGTGATCTAAGGTCTCTATGGATATACCTATTATTTTGAAGTGATAGTAGGAAGCTGTGAAATGGGAAGGGATTCAAGATAAGATTTAATTTATACTAAAACTAGAAATTTAATCAATCGTGGTATGATAATACATGGTCACACTATTATGGAGATTAGTGTAAAATAACTTTTTAAATCATTTCTTGATCTACAATTTCATTCCCTAAAAAATCATGGTCAAAATTGACCTAGGTCCTTACATTAAATGATAGCCACAATGTAACTAGTGTGGTTATACTAAAGAACATGATCCTCCAAAAAAAGGCGTGACTCAAGACTAAGACATGATATAACCAAATCACCATGGTGATATAATACTAAAAAAATAAGAACTAGGAAATAAAAAAAGAAGGCTTCACGCATTAATTACTATGACCAATTTGTAATACACAACCGTGGAAGATTAAACAAACTCCCTACAACCCTTCACTATATGACTATAGATGATAAAATTATAAGGGAATCATAAATAAGGGAAAAAACCCCATATAAAATCTTTTATAGAAGAATGATTTAGGACCCACCACACTATATCAAACAACCCTCACATTACAATCCAAAAAAAACTCGAGATAATGTCACACTGAACAGTCCTAAATCACTCCCAATTCCTCAATACATGTACCACACTATGAATCAAACCTTTATGGTGTAACAAATCAAACTATAAAACTATCTTATCTTATATAACACCATTTAGAATAGAAAACTTATGGATACACCAAGACTTATTCTTTCAATCTCAAATCTCAGCTTCAGAAGAACCTCCCTTATTCCAATATTCACCAAACACCTCCAACATTTTCAAAACAGATATTAATGATAAAAAAATGTATAAACTATTAAAATCAATGTTTTATTATCCAATAAACCACCCATGAGGAACCATCATATCTTATGGGATGAATAATAATATATCTAATATCAAAATAGACTTACAACTAAACATCAAGTTCAACTAAAACTAAGATATATGGGTGAGAAAAATATTAGTACTCATTTTATAATCATCTCCCTTGATCCAAGAGTTGCGAGAGAGAAAGAGTAAAAATATTAGAAATTAAGAAACATCAACTCAGAACTAGTTTACTAGGTAAAATTTTGATAAAATACATGATATTACTTGGTTGGTATCAAAAGTTAGATGTCTGAATGGTCAAAAATGGGGTGGATTAACTTTTTTTACTTTTTTAATACTTATAAAAGATAATTTATTACAAATAAAAAAACAAAATATTATCAAATGTATTTTTATATTAGTTTATATAAAATTTATCATTTGTATACTTCTCATACTCCCAATTAGATTGTATGGTACCCACTATAAAAAGTAACCCAAATTTTGAAAGGAGTCACAACCTTTTATAACTTTATTTTTAACACTTGTTGGGACAAACCAAATCATGACTATTTCACACATAAATTCCCCTCCCAAAACCATCCTTTTGAATTAGAGGAAGAACCAAACTACGTTTTTGGTAATTTAAAAAAATAAATGAATTCAACACATTTTACTAGAACAAGGAACAACCATACATAAACTTTTTAAGGGTTATATAACCCAAACACTAAGGTCATGTTTTTTTTATGAAAAACCTTAAACCAAAAAATATAGTAAATGAAATATAAAGAAAGAACCACAATAACTAGTTAATAATAAGTAGATTTAGAGTGTCCATAAAATAAACTCATCTTCGTTAAAAAATGATAAAAATTATGTAATAAAACTAATAGTGTTGAAGTGATGATCTAAAGGGAATATAGAAAAATATAGTTTGAATATAAAAAAACTCCACAATTTTGAAATTTTTTTCAAACTCTATTTAATTGGTTTACTCATGCAAAATATCCTTTCAAAATAATATCTATTTTTTTAATCCTTTCTTAATATAGAATCTTTTCATGTGAATTCAACAAACTAATTCTATTTTGTAGTGCTTATTTCCCATAAAATGGTTCATATTTATTCTCTATTTAGTGTGCATGCATTAATATTAAAGTGGATTCACTTCAATGATATTTATAAAAAACAAGATATACAATGTAAATTTTTAAAATGAGTAAAAAATTAATAAAAAAATTAATTTTACAATAATAAATAACATTAATGTCCTTTTAATTCTACAACGAATCATATGATATAAAATATTCATATTTCTAATAATTCAAATTTAAACATCCTATTTTCCAACATTTTAGTGTGAATATTTAACACCTATGATGATCATTTATATCTGTATAAAACATTCTCAAATAATATTTCCAAGAATATAAATAGTTATAAATTAATAATAGAATAATTAAAATGATTAAAAAACTATCATAAAGATATAATAAAGAGATATATGAAAATATATATAAAAAACACCATAGTTAAAACTATAGAAAAACAATGCTTTCTGTATATGATTCATTATTCCTAGATTGTGTTCATGTCATTTTCACATAAAATTTATGGGTCATCAATTATGGGTCACATGTTCTATTTATGTGTCATTATACGAGTGATTCATCATATAAACAAGTGATTTTTGCTATGTACAAGTGATTTTACATTCTATATATATTTCATCGTACGAGTGATGTCACACTCAGATAACTTTTGAGTAAACAGACTTCATATGATTCGTTTTATATTCTCTATATGAGTCATATTCCTCTTCATATATGAAATGTTTCACTTATATAATTTTAGTATTTGAGTGATAACTTAAATCAAATTGAGATAAATTTGAAATTAGTTCATTGGACCGAAAATGAACATGAAAAGCAATTCAATTAATTAATAAAAACAAAAAAAATTTATTCTTCAAGCAAAGTAAGATGAAAAAATATTTCTTCAATCATGTAGGAGGGAATTAAATAATAATTTTTTAATTATAAATAAATTAATAAAATGAAGTGGTAGAGAGACAATCAACAATCTCCCACTTTTTGATAATTAAAAAATCAATTATAATTTCAAAAACTCATCACCATTTTAAAAATTTTCAAAAGAATACATGATAAAACATATCTACCACTTTTTGAAAACATAACTCCCCCTATAAAATAAATAAATTTTTTTATCCTTTAGAATAATAAAGAAAAGTGTTCTTAAATTAAATTTTTTTACTAGGTTAGAATATATTTATAAATAGATATAAAATCTTAATTTTCAGAACTCCAATAGAATTTTCTAAAACAGGTTCATAGACATTAAATATCACCCAAAGTCTATAAATTCTATGTTCTAAAATAACTGGTAATCATATAAAATATTAAAAAATATAGAAGATAATAGTATAAAATATACCTCTTAATATAATATTTTATATCATTAAATTTCAACATCTTCAAAACAATGTGGATATTGTAAGTCTACTATTTTATAGAACAAAGAATATACTCATATTGAAGGAAAGAAAATTATTCTTAAAAACACTTTAAGATCCTCATGAATTTTGGAAAACATAATTAGATATTCGGAAAATTATCTAATGATATAAAATGAATTAATCAAAAAACAATAGTTAATGAATATAAAAGATAACCTAAAAATATAAATGTATTGCATGCTCACTAAAAATATTGGAAATGTAGATTTAAGATCATTTCTATATACCATAAAATTAAAGAAGAATACGTTTGCTTACTGAAAAGCTAATAACTAAAACACAATAATGATTAATTCCTAAATAATAATGTTTAAATGAAGTGGAATCCTAACTGTGGAATGATTTTCTCTTAGACGAGTAATTTATTGGCCACAAAAAGTCAAACAAATTTAAAAAAATAGTTTTGAGCTACTATTTTAAAACTTCTATCATGTAATGTTCATATTTTATTTTTTCACTATTATATTAATCTAGTGGTTCAATAATTAAATATTCAAGTTGATCATTAGTTGGAATATATTTCACACAAATGTCACCTTTTTGAACATAGTGTTGAATAAAAGGATATCAAAATTCAATACTGTTTTTTCTAGAATCATTTAAAGGATTCATTGATATTATAATAATAGAAGAATTATCACATAAAATAAGTAGTTTTTCAATATAAATATCAATGTAAGATAATTTTTATTAATACAATTTTATTAAAGAGAACAAATTCCAAAAACTATTATACATTTTCTATCAATTTTAAAACAACCAAAATCAGAATATATATAAATGTTTAACTTGAAAACCAGTTTTACAAGTATAAAACAAACCAAGTTTTAAGGATCCACTAAACTAATGGAATATTATTTTTGTAGATTTAGATGAATTTATTTATTATTACTCAACCCAAATGCAAAATTAAAACATTAAATATAGCCAAGAAGTAGTTAAACATAAAAAACTATCAATCACATCTCTATAAAGTTAATTGTCCACTAATTTTCTAGATTCCTAAAAATTCAATTTACATGAAGTACTTATGGGATTAATGTAGATTTTTCTTCTATATAACTAAATATATATATATGTACGTTATCAAATGTAGATTAATTTGGAAAAGTTACAAAAATTTGTTTTAATCATTAAAGTTCATGTAAGAATTTTAACTCTACAATTAGACTCATAAAAAATTTATTTTATATTATTTCAAAAAAATATAGAAAATTTCATTTAAAGATTCACATAATATGTCATCCAAATAAATTTGAAAAATTAGAATTTATTTATAATTTTTTTAGAAATAATGTAGGAATTAACAATCCTTTAACAAAACTATTTTTTAAATTAAATTGTGACAACATTTTATACAATTATTTCGGTGCTTGTTCGAGTATATAAAATTAATTAGATTGATTTAAATTATTATTTAGAAACATTTCATTTTCAAAACTATAGTGATGTCTTACATGAACTTCCTGAGAAATATATTCATTTAGAAAATCAATTTTTAAATCATTTTGTAAAAATTTAAAAGAATGAAAACTACAAAAGCTAACAATATTATTATACCTTATAATATTTAAAAAGGGGTACCTAAATCATCATAATCTATTACTTATTTTTATATTTATCCTTGAAAGGATAATATGACTGATTTTTTAACAATATTTCAAAATTCATCATGTTTATTCCTATAAATACATTTTGGTCAATTAAATTGATAATCATTAGGTTGTTTAACTAAATCCAGAACATTAATTCTAGAAAATAGGTAAAAATATTATTTCATAGAAAATATACAATTCTAATTAGTTAAATATTCATCAATATTGTCAATAACACAATAAAAAATCTAATCATGATATGGAAAAAATTTCTTAAATTATTTATGGTTTAAATTTTGGAATTAACATATCAAATCACGTTTTCAAATTGGTGATATTTATAAGAATTACATGAATTTTAAGGAAAGTGAAACTCCAATCAAAATTTAGACTATTTTTTTGGGAATCATGCTCTCCAAAATTAAGGTCTTTAAAGTTTTTTATGTTGGTTCAAATCATAATTCATTTCTTCTGAAATACTTTCATCAAATATCACATGTAAGGATTATTATAATAATATGGATATTTTATTTCAATCTATATATAATTTACTAGAATTTAATGTAATATAAAGATAACTTCATCATATTTTGAGTAAAATTTATCAAATTATTCTTTTGTGTTAATAATATAAACGTTTCACACAAATACTATAAAATATGAAACCTTTGGTTTTTTACCATTATAAATATGATAATGTGTTTTCATTAAAATGATTCTTCAAGTAAATCTATTTTTTACGTATAGGTATATATATTTATATCATATTACAAGAAATATCTTGGATACTTGAGTTCTTTGAATATAGTAATAGATATTTTTATGGTGTTTAATTTATTTTATACAACACCAATATTTTGGGTCATAAGGGATGAAAATTTATAATAATAAAAATTATCATTACAATTGTTTTTGAATTATGGGTTTAAAAATTCCTCTCCCCTATCACTTATACCCAACAAAACATAAATATTTTTTTTATTTTATAAAAATTTTATAAAAAGAAAAATGTTCTATTTTTTTGATTTATTAACTAGAAACCATACCCATTTAAATTGGATATAATCATCAACTATTACCAACACATACCGGTTTTACTTCAATAATTTTTTTTTATATTTTTGTACATATAAATAATTTTATAAAATATATAAATTCATTATTTTATGGACATTCTTTATAGTTCTAAAAGATTATTTATAGTGTTTTTGATTCATGCATGAGTCACATATATAGGTGTTGTCCTATTTTATTTTGGGTTGTTGTAGAACATTATGATTCTTGGATAAATTTTAAAACATATTAAAATTGGAATGGATGAGACTCTCATTGAGTATTAAATTATCAAACTACAAAAATTTAATAAGTTGACATTATGGTAAATCAATTTAATAACATTTAATGAATAAATAATATCCTCTCACTATGTATACAATAATTTATAATCATCTTTATAAACACCACATTTATGAATTTGATTTTTTTCATTACATCTTCACATAAAAGGGAAATAATCATTAATTTATGTTTCCAACAAAAAAAAAATTTAAAAATAATAAAAAAAATTAAAAATTATAACCTCACCAAATCCTTTAACATAACATTTTTAATTATAAAAAAACATAAAATTATAAACATTAAATTTTTGGAATGATAGAAAATTTGTAGCATACCATATTATATACTAGGAACACCCACCCATGTAACCATTTTCCTTTCATTAAATTTTAAGGCACATATCGTACAATGATATATTTGAGGAATTTTTGGAACCCATGTAATATTTTGTCTAATAGTGTATGATAAATATTTTTAAGGAACCCAAACTAATTTTAAGAATTTATTTACAGAAAATATTATGGATAATTATTTTAAAATAAATACTTTTCTATCTTAATGGGATTATGGAAATCTCATTGACCATTCTGTTGTACAGTTTCCTTTAACTCCATATTTAAAACAAGTAATTGTTGAAACCCTTTACCTTGAAATTATTAAAAAAATTATCATTTAAACTTTAGGTAATTGATTAGGTGAAACAAGAATAACTTTATATTTATTAATTTTTTTAATGTTACCATTTTTTCAAAACATTTTATTGATAAACAATATCTGGACAAATAGGTTTTTAATCTTTTTTATTTCATTTATAATTCATTCATTTAAATGTTGAATAGAATTAAATTTAGATTTTTAGGACATATCATATTTAGAAACATAATACATAAGTTTATGATTATATATTTGAACACTTTCCAATTCTATATAGATTGAATCAATAATACTAGAAGTATAAATCTTTAATTTTTCAATTTTTTCAAGAGTGATATTGTCTTCCATGAATTATTTCTTATACTTATTTTTAAATTTAATAATTTTTTTTTATATTTGTGAATTTTCATTATGTTATATTTTTATTTCATCATAAAACTCATCCACTATATGTTCTTAAGAAATAAAAGATCAAAAATTAGATTCACTTATGTGATTTGTAGATTCCATCAATCTAAGATTTAACACAACATCTTCTAGACCAGATTCTTCACTAGAATCTAAGTCTTATATATATATCTAATGAGTATTAAGTTATTTCATTTAGTTTTTCCTCACCATATATTTATTTCCTTTAATATTTAGGAAATAATATTTTATATACCCAATCCTTCAACATTCATAATAGGTTACATGTAAAAATTCATTATAAATATAATTATCTTTACAGTTTGTTCTACAGTCATCATTGAGATAATATATTTTATACATTCTTAAATATACCCTATTAATCTTATAATTTTCATTGGAAACATAACCAAATTCATAACTATCCTTTTTCTATATCTCAAAATCCAATGAGTAATAAGAAAAATATAATTTTTTTTCAAGGAAAATCCTTTTATTCTACCATATTATTCTTCATGTTGTTTTTAATTCTGACTAATATTCTTGTAAATAGCCAATAATATTACCAAGATTATATTCCTTAATTTTTTATCCATTGATACTTCCTTAAAATTCTTTTTTATGTAGTTATCTAAAAACACTTTCAACTAAAATAGTATTACTGAAAGCTTATCATAATAAATTCATAATATTTTTAATTATAGTAAATAAATAAAACATTATATTTAAAATTTCATTTTCATCCATTTGAAAATCTTGATATTATTTCCACCCTTAACATATAAATTTTAGTTATAGTCAATTTATCGTAATCATAGTGGGTTGTTTGAAATATTATTTTGGTATCATGTGTGGTTTTATATGCTGAAATGTGACTGGAAATTTTTTGGTTAATATCACAATAACCTATGTTAATTATTTCATAATTAAGAACTTATTTCAAAACATTAACACCAGTAAGTGTATATGGATCAGCCTCATAGAGCTTGTATGGTTTTACCATGGATTTCCAATGATCAATATGTAGCTATTTAAAATTTTCTTCCTTATGAACATGATAATTCCCATAATCATTAACATCGTAGAATAGTGGTCTTTTTAGATCACATGAGTCATGAAAATGTTTTCATTCCATCTTTGATGGATATTTTATAAATATTTTAAGTTAATAATATGTTTCTCAATAAGTAATAAATAAACAAATAAACTAAATATCCTTATATAAACATGATATGATACCAATTTTTTATCCCCGAAGGTCAGATGCAATTATAGTTAGAGGGGGTGAATGGAAAACTTTTATGATTTAAAATACTTAATAATTTTAATTAAATTTTCATTATAAAATAAAATATTAATACAAATATTTTTATTAAATTTCATATCAATGTGATCCTATTTATACTCTTTACACTCTGAATGAGAGAATATGGTACCCACTATAATAAGTGACTTAGCTTTTTAAAGGAGTCATAAACTTTTACAACTCCCTTTTTAACCCATAGAGGAATAAACCTAATCCTAAATTTTGCACACATGAAGTCACAATATAGAACCTCCATTTGGTGGTGGAGGAAGAAACTACCTATGATTGTTCATATCAGGGCACAACAGAATCCCCTATCTTTAACTATACTAAGGACAAACCCTATATGCATTTTATAAGGGGTAGTATAAATAGGACACCGAGGTACTATTTTTTATGAAAATAATAAACCACAAATATAGCAAACAAAAATGATAAAAAAATTTGAACCACAAAATCCAGTTATAACTATTAGTTATGGAGTGTTAAGGAATAAATGTTCTATTTAGTTGAAATAGATAAAAACAAATTAGGCCATCTGAGAGTATTTCTGTGATGACATTCAAAGAAATTAAAACAGTATAGTGTCGATATCCTCAAACTACACACCTTTGAACATATTTATACAGAATCTGAATAAAAGGATTACCCATGGACAATATCCTTTAAAAATATTAGTTTTTTCATTTCATTAGTTATTGAAGCAACATGCGAGCATGTGCATTTAATGAACTAATTAATAATTTTTATTCTTATTTACTATAAAATATTTCAAATATATTCTCTATTTAGTGTGAATGAAATAATATTCACATGGATTCACATCGATTATTTGTAAACAAAAACTATAATATAACTCATTACAATGAGTAAAAAATTAAAACGATAAATAATTTTTTCATAATACTCAACATTAATGTCCTTAGAATACTACCATGAATCATAAAATATGAACACTACACATTTCAACTAATTAAAATTTGAATCTTGAATTTTCCAATAGTTCTGCATGTGATGATTATTAAAATATGTATAAAATATTCTAAATAAAATTTTACCAGAATAAAAATAATTATAAAGTAATTATAGTATAATTGAATCAATTAATAAACTATCATAAAAAATAAAAAAATTGACATTTCAAAGGATATTTAAAATAAAACACATTAAAAGAATTAGAAAATAATGTGTTTCACATATGAGTAACTATTCATAGAACATGAAAATTATATTATCTTATATTTCATATGATTCATTACTTTGGTGTCATGTATTCTATGTATGTTTCATTGCATGAGTGTTTCTTTTTGTATTTGAGTGATTTGTAATATGTATGAGTGATGTATCATTCAGTATATGATTCTTCATATTAGGCATCTTACACTTAGAGAACTATTGAGTAAAAAAACTTCTTATAACTCATTTTATAGTCTATGTATGAGTCTTATACCATTGTGTATGAATCATTTTTTACTTAGGTAATTTCGGTATATGAATGATTGATTTAATCATAAAAGTTTATTTTTTATATAAAATTAGTTCATAAAACATATAATGAATACAGAGGAAGATTAAAATAAAAAATATCACTAATAATAATTTCATTCTAGAATTATTTCAGGCTTAATATTTTTTTCATTAATCATGTTAGAGGGAATAAAACAATTATTTTTTAATAATCAAAGCATAATACAATAAATTAGTATAGATACACCCATAAATTGCATCAATATAATCTATCCAAAATCTATAAGTTAGTATAAAAATAAACGAACAAGTATTTTGTCAAAAACATCTTACCAATAGAAGTGGGTGATGGGAGGATAAATACATTAATGTCATCAATTAACTCTAACCCAAATTGGTGAGTAGGTATAAGAGAAATTATTATAGAAAATTTTCATAATTTTCATCAACCAACCATTGAATTATATTTCACATTCAATGTATGGTGAGTAAGAAAAGAAATTACAATCATTAAATAATGACAAATATATCAGGCATATAAAAAATTTCACATAATTATTCACAATTTTTTTAGAACATTCTCAATGAATTTCCACATCCTAACCTTATCAAAATCTAATAACATTTCAATATTAGTTGTTTGATTATTTAATTGATAGAGTCACTATTATCAATATTAAGATTCACATCTCATAATCATATCCATATCATCATAAGTCATCTTAAGATTCATCACAAGATTCCTCTATCATGATAGTATTTTATCTGTAACTCTATCTCATAAAATCCACCAATTCAATTAGAGCATCCTGGCCATTATTCTTATAATGTGTGTAAATAATGGAACCACTATAAAAAAATAAAAAATAAAGACATATATACATATAAAAATATACAGACAAGTTAAACTTAATTACAATTAATAAATTATAACTAAATAAATGATCATTATAAGATATAATTTTTTTTATTTATATATTAATCAATACATGTATATTTGAATTTATAATTATGTTGATATATATATATTAATAACATTACATATATGATTTTATTATATAAAAATAAAAATAAATGTTATTTATATTCAATTAACATACACATACACATGTATATGAAAATATAAACAGAAAAAGATAAAATATAATTATATTTTATAAATTTATAATAAATAAAATATAAATAACTTATAATTTAATATAGGTATATATATATAAATTTATAAGTATGTTTATACTAATTTATTTTTATATATACAGAAATTCATATATTAATTTCTATATAAAACTATTAAAATTAATATTAAATGTATAATTGTGTAACATGACATTGAGGATAAATGTTTTATATATCAGTCATATATGTATATATCGACACACACATTGTTATATACTGATATACATCCATATAAAAATAAAAATACACAATTTAAAACATAATTATAATTAATTAATAATAAATAAAATAATAATCAATAATATATAAATTAACATACACCTATATATAAATTTTTAATTATATTTATATTTATATAGATATTAATAAAATTATATATATACATATAAATTAATATAAATATACTTAAAAATTTATACAAATGAATTTATATATTAATATATATATATATATATTACATATTAATAAATATATAAATATATGCATACTAATATATTAATTATTATATATATATATTTATAAGGGTATTAAATTGTATATAAATATAATATAGTATAATAATAAAAAAATAACATTTTACTGAGTGGTTCGGGCATAACACAATTACTTCGGTGTTATGAGATTGAATTATGTGATTCCCCATATTTTAAAATTTTCTAATGTAGGTTTGGTGGTATGTCAACAACGGGCGGTTTGCAAACTACTTTCAGGTTGGTGTGGTGTTAGTGGGTATAGGGATACTAAGGGGTTAAATAGTTGACATTGGTCTATGCATTGTTGTAGTGATTTTTTAAATAATAAGGATAATGATTATTAAAAAACTGTTTGATAAAAACAACATTTACCCATTTTTTTAAAAACATTGGTAAATATTGTAGGTTTAACCATATTTATAAATGCAGGTAAATATTAATGATTTACCGACACTTAGTTTTCTAGGGGTTTTAAAAAAGCTATTAAAATTATTTAGCAATGCTTAACAATTCAGCTAATGTCAAATATAAACGCAGATAAATACAATTTTTTTCAAAGTGTTTTAGACAATTATTCTACAATGTATTTAAAAAAATTATCTATTAATCATTCATAACATCACTAATGAAGAATTTGAAGATTAATAGAATATTTTATAATTATCATGGTTAGTATTATTTACTTTATGATTTAGATAGTCAGTCATCATAGTATTTTTATGCAATCTATTATAACCTGAGATCCTATTCCTTAGAGAGAATGAAAACGTGGTCAGGGTTGTGCCAAATGTTATAAAGTAGTTTTTTATAGAGTTATAAGTAGTTCAAAGTAATTTTGAAATAAAATGAAAATATTTCATTTAAAATTTCATCAAAACCTAATATAGATAGAGTCAAATCAACCCTAAAATATCACCCAAAGGATATTACCCATTTGAATCCAAATAGAGAGCTCTGTTTTGTAATGTGATAGTGTATTTGTAGAAAAATTATAATTTTACCCTTTTATTTAAAATTAATAATTATCTTTTAAAACTTCTTAAGATGTTCAGCGAAACAACTCAAGATATAATTTAGTAAATATATATCTCTATGAATCTAATTAAATTAAAATTAGGGATAAATTATAATAAGAAGACAATAAATTCTATGAAAAGAACCCTTGATATTATATTCTCACACCTTTTATAATTTTACAACTAGAAAAGAAAAAAAATCTATATCTAGCATAGTCATTACATTAACTTTTCCTTAAAACCAGCCATTTATGAAAGAAGGCAATTTTAATTTTTTATCAACCAATAAATAGAATGTTTCAAATAAGAAAAGTGAATTATTGAAATTAATACCAACTCATCCATAATCTGAATAAAAATATCAAACTATTTTACCAATCAAATTCTCACTTGAATAAATATCAACTGCATTTAATGTCAAATATTAAAAGCGATATTAAAAAAAATCAAAATCTACAATACCAAATTACAAAAACATCACCACAACCAAACTAATATATTGGAGTATACACAAAAAAAATAAAATTTCATTGTAATTATTAAATTTGTTAAAATTTATTGGATTCTTTGAATTATTAAAAAATTATATATACAATAAAATATAATTTTAATTTATTATTAATTTATGATTATCTATTAAAAATTATAATTCTTATTTTGAGAATTTTAATGAAAATGAATAATTTTTCAATGTATTTTAGATGATAAAAAATTCTACTTTTTTATTTATAAATTAAATGAGGTGTGATGTATTTTGTTAAACAATAATGATGAAAATGATTAAATTAAACAAATAAAAATAGAATAAAATACCATTAAACACATAATGTAGAACAACTAAGAAAAACATTGTTAAGAAATAACATTTTATATTACCATAGATATCCTCCTTTATAAGTTGAATTTTAGAAATTGAAAAAAAATATTATTGTTTAATTGAAAAGTAAAAAAATATAATATTTAATACATAATTCTAATTATAAACTCAATAAATTAATATTTTAATGATCCGAAAAAAATAATCAAAGCCCAAGAAAATAGATGGAATGTCACATGAACTTAGGCCTGATCCTCGATCACTAGAGGCTCAAAATTAGTGTCAAGGAATAAAATAATATCATTGGATAATGATTAACCCTCAATATAAAATAACAACTATATAAAATGAAATGATTTTTTTATAAAAAATTAACCATATTTTTTAACATCATCAGTGAAAATATAAGGTAGGAAATCAAAACAAACAATGTATTCAAATTCAAAAAAAAACTCAAAGAAACAAAATAAAACCTATCATCTATGGATATCTCAAATCCTCCACTTGTGGGTTTACAAACACAAATACATACCTCAAATAATTTGTCTCCAATATTACATAGAAAAATTAAAAAACAATTATTCTCTTTAATTTCATAATTATAGACACCATCCTTATTCACTCCAAATTATAGATGAATGGGTGATTAAAACAATACTAAGTAGTATTTTTACAAATCATTTTCATCTGATTCCATATACAATCTATCTAGAATGCATAAAATCAATTTCATTTCAAAATAAAACAACTATTTTGAAATCAACCATTTATAAAACAATATCACATAAATATCAATCAATCTATCAAAATAAATCACTTGAGAGTTTACAAAAAAATAGGTGACATCACCTTCTTCATCTAAAATCAATGAAAATTATAATCATTATAAAAATTTTATGAATGAAATGTAACATCAAAATAAATTTAATAAAAGTACAACTTTTCATGAAAAAAACTTGTAATAGATATTTAACCTTTACTATGTTTTTATGATACTCCATGTTCGTATCACACCATAGTTCTTCTTGTCAATATAAATTTCCAAAATTTTCATTCATTTACAATACCGATAGTGTATTCCTTTTTAAATTTTGTTCATTTATGTTGGGAAAAAATCCCTTAAGGTAACATTGCATTATTTTTTGGGTTGATTGTGTTTGTTGACAAAGCAGGTTTCCATGGCGAATTGTCGAGTTCCCAAGAAGTTGTTGAAATTTCATGTTGACAAAGAACTATGACAAAGGAAAGGACGATCTGGAGGCGGTACAAAAGAGCAGTACAAGGTGGCGCCGTTTCCCAGTGATTGCCAAATTTTTGGGTTCCAAAATTTGGAGTTTGGTGAGCATCGCGAAAAGTGGATTTCCATGAAGATTATATTTTAATATGAAAAAGGCATGAATTTTGCAAAGATAGGATGCATGGTTTGGAAATCGCGAAGACCATAAGAATGGAGGTGGTGATGCTTCGCGATTACGTCAAGCTTCGCGAACGGCAAAGGCTGAAGCGCATCACGGCGGTGAAGGGATTTTCGAGGGAGCTTCGCGGAGAAGGCGCAGAGGAATGTTGGGCTTCGTGAGGGAGCTTCGCGGCGAAGTCTCGAAGGTATGTTGACGGTGATTCATCGTGACTACGTCAAGCTTCGCGAACGGCAAAGTGCCGTGGTGCTTCGCGATTTGCACAGAATTCTGGCGAAATCATTGGAGCTTCACAATTTGAGATGATTTGGTGTTGACTTCGCGTGGAAGGGATGAGGGTCGGTGGAATCGCCTATAAATAGAGGCCGAGCCCTTTAAGTGAAGTAGAGATAATTTTCAGAGAAAATACATTGCTCTCGGTTCGCAGAGGTGGTTCGCGAAGGCAGTGTACTTCGCGAAAGGGGAGTTTCACGGCGGCTATTCTAGCTCCGCGAAAGGCGTGTGCCCCGCGTTGGCTCAGCGAGCTTCATGGAGAGGCAGGAGCTCCACGACGGACTAAGCTTCGCGAGGGCCATTGCTTTGCGACGGCTTGAGCATCGTGAGAGTTCTTCGAGAGAGTGCTTCGCGAGAGAGCTTCTCGAAAAAGCAGGAGCTTTGCGAAGGCTTGTTTGAGCTTCGCGAAATTGGGAGCCTAGCGAAGTTGAGTGCTTTGCGAAGGTGTTTCCAAAGTGGTTTTCCCAGTGGATAGTGGCAAAGGGGTATTCATCTACGGGTGAAAGTTGAACTTCAATAGAGCATCTACATACAGAGAAAGATGCATTCCTTAATGGAAATAAAGAGACCTACAGGTCTATAAACTGTGATTGGATTCCCTTCCAAGAGAAGTGAGCTTAGGAAGAGGAAGAAAGTGATCCTCTCCACCGGTAGTGATCCAGAGAGAGAGAAACCGGGAGTGACCCTTGGGAAAGCAGTGAGCTGACCCTAAACATTGTATAGGCAGTGAGCCTGGGCATAGAAGTGATCTAGCCCGAACATTTTAATCCACAGCTAGTGAAGTCTAGTGGAATTGGTACGACCGACAACTTGTCGACGTATTCTCATTGGACGTAGCCCTTTGCGGTGAACCAAGTAAAAATCTCTGCGTCTGCCTGCTAATTTGCCTGCATTGCATTTAAAGCATCATCATCAGATAAAGGATAAAGTAAGTGATCATAACATACACACAAGTGCAAACAAAGTGACCCTTGTAACAAAGTGATCAAGATCCAGCGGGGCAGGAAGAACTTTGAAAAAGAATATCCATACCCTGATTCACCCCCCCTCTCAGGGTATATAGGTCCCTATTGGTCCTAACAATTGGTATCAGAGCGATAAGTTGCTTTTATCAGATTTGTTTGCTCCAACTTGGTGTAGTCGATTTGTGTGTTTAAAGAATCAGTCTGTTCTTATCTCAGTGAGCCATGGGAAAGGGAAAAACATCCAAGAAGAAGCAGAAGTCAGGTGGTATGCCTCATTGTGGAAGTGTGTATAAAAAAAACTGTGATTCAATTAAAAGAATCAAACAGTTTGCTGAAGGAAGGTTTGGATGAATCTGACAGGGAAAATATTGATTCACTCAAGCATGATGCAGGAATGAGTGAAGTACATGAACTTCAAAGTGATATTGAAACAAGTTGTGATGAAGAAGAAAGAATTGAAGGAAGAATAGATATGAAAGTTGAGTTAGAGGCTTCTCTTGAAGAGATAGATGTTTAGAGAGCCAAAACCAAGAAAGCTAACAAAGTGGTTCGTGATGCCAAAGTCTATATGCAGCAGCAGGAAGAAGAGAAGTCTGATTTGATGGATAAAATTGAGAAACTCAAGTTATCAGCACTAGAGAACTCAGAATCAGTTTGTGAGTATAAGCATAAGATTGAAGAAAAGAAAAGGGAGATCGATGGCTTGAATAGAAAAGTGAGAGATCAAGTCAAAGGCATCGAAGAACCTGATATTCCAATTGACGTTGGAAACACCAAAGAAGTCAAATCTAATGATATCCAGATCAAAGTATTAGAGATTGAGGTCAACAAGCTAAGAGGATTAAATCAATGGCTTATTGAAATAGTTGCTGACCTAACAGAGAAGAATGATTCTCATGCCAATGAACTGCAAAAGATGGCTAAAATGAAAGGAAAACAAAAGGCTGATGATTATGAATAGAATCAAAAGTCAGATGAAGTACAAAATCTGATAGCTAGAAATGATGATCTAGCAGCACAGTTGTCTGAAGAAGTTCAGAAGAATCGAAGCCTACAACAAGAGAATGAATCTGTCTCTAAATCTGTTTCTGAGGAAAAATTAAAAGTAGTGAAGCAAAGTGAAATGGTGGAAAAGCTCACACAGGAACTAGAAGATGAGGTGAGTAGCGGGAAGATTATCAAGAAAGAACTGGATGTCCAACTTGAATCAAGGGAGATGAATATTAAAAAGTTAGAAGAGGATCTAGAATCAGTAAAGAAGGATGTGGAGAAATCCAATGCTAAAGGAATGCCAAAAATGAAGGATGCCTTAAACTTGCTATTTGATCATCCTTCGACAAGTGATGATAAAACGAAGAATAGTTATGCTATTTTTGAAGAGAAACAACATAATATTTTCTTAGCTCAAAGACCAGCAAGTTTCGGAAAAGCTGGTATTGGATTCGATGAATCCACTCCTATGCGTGACAGAAAGAGATCCGTGAACAGTTCTAGAAATGGAAAAGATCCTGCAGGTGCTAGAGATAGGCCTAAAAGGAAAATTACAAAAAGAAGTGATGACATGTGATATTTCGGCGGGATTCACGGCCACACATCAAGCTTCTGTTTAGAGGCTCATGAATACATATCAGGCTGTGAAAATAGAAACTTTGCTGAATCCCAGAACAAGAAGAAGCATCCGGAGAAATCAGAGAGTAGAGTCTATCAAAGGAAAGCATTTATAAAATTCTATTACTGTGAAAGAATGGGACACACCATGAGTATGTGTCAGGAAGCTCAGGAGATCGATGCCAGAAGAAGAAAACAAGTTGCATCAACATCTCAGCAGAAAAGTGATGAAATGAGGTATGCCTTTAATAGAAAATGTTTCATATGTTCTGATCATGGGCATTTGGACAGACAGTGCAGCAAGAAGAAAGCAGGGAAGGAAAAAGGCCCAAGAAAGAGATTACCAACTCCAGTGGTACATAATGAGAAATTATACACTGGGAGACAAAGTGGTAAGGTGAAAAATAGGCCTAATGGCTCATGAGAATCAAATGGAGCTGAACGAAAAGTGTATCAGTCACCTCCTCTATCGTACTCAAAACCGCTCTCAAGGAGATAATGTGAACAAACCTGGAAGATTAAGGGGAGATCTACTCCAGCTGTGATAAAGAAGAATGAATGTTCAATGGAGGACTCACCACCAGTGAAAAAGAGTGTAGTGATTCAGAAATTTGATAAAAGGAAGATAAATAAAGAATGAATTCAAAAATTCACAAGTCGTGTTTCTCAGAAAGAAGTGAAGGAAAGAGGAAGACCCCTAAGATGGGAGAATAAGAAAGGGAAGATGCCAAACAGATAGGTTCTTACTCAGAGAAATAATCAAGGAGAATGGAATTTTGGTAGAACCTCAAAGAAGGAAATGTGTACTAGCGGGTTTATACCCCAAGCGGTGAGAAAGGTTGAGCCTTCTAAATCTACATATCAAGAAAAAGGCTCAAAATGTAGGCAATGAATGCCTAGTCATATGGAAAGAACAGTTGAAGTTGGCTAGGTAGCTGGAGGAAGCAAGAAAGGAGTGTGATGCCCTCCATGAAAAAATCAAAGGGTTGACCCGTCAGGATCAACCACTATCCTCGTTTTGAGGATTTGAGAAACAACATCCCCTCTCCCTATGTATATAAATGCTATTAACTAATGAACCGTGTGTTTCAGGTTTTAGGGAGATACAATCCAAGGGGAAGTGGCATCTAAGGATGCGAAGTGGAGAAATGATATGCTCTAGAGTTTCAATTGATTCAAATCAGGTACTAGAGTTGACGAAGAAAGGGAGAAACTGAGCACAATTAGAAGTGATTGTGTTATTAGCTTTATCTCTTGTTTCCTACACTGAGTTCCAACTCAGTAGGCTTAGATATTTGGTTAATGGCTCGATGCTGAGTGCCAGATTAGTATAAATGGTGCATGTGGAGAAGAATGGTTATGGGTCTCTACCGTTGGGCCTAACAGATAGAAGTGTTGTGTAATAGAGGGGGAGCATTCTATATCCAAATCAGATTCAAGATCCATCAATGCAATAATTGGATGACTCGGCTTAGGTGTTTTCTATTGAGGGAAGAAAGAAACACAGGGAGAAGCAGCAATAACAATGCATTTAATGTTTATTTATTTTGATCTAACATTGTGGTATCAGCTGACTGTTTTCAGGATACCAAGAAGCTGTGAGAAGTAGTTGAAAGGAATGATTCCACTGAATAATGAAACAGGGAGGAATTTCCTGATAAACGTGATGAGGAGGAAAGCATCAAAGGGGGAAGCATAAGTGACTAATACTGATTTAGAAATGAAAAAATCCTCATCTACACAACAGTCAAAGAGTTGAGCTGAAATTGACATGCAGAATATCATTGGTGATTAGTTAGCTCTAGCTCAAACAAGGAGAAAGGAATCACTACACCAAACGTCTTTTATATCTTAGGTTGAGCCGAAATGATTTGCTGATGCAGCTAAAGATGAAAACTGGGATCGTACCATGAATGAAAAGATAGATCAGACTTGAGAAGAATCAGACATGGGAGATTGTTTCGAGGCCAGATGATAAAAACGTCATCAAGACAAAATGGGTCTATTAAGACAAGATGAATGAATATGGCACGACGATTCGGAACAAAGCACGACTGATGTGCAAAGGAGACTCCCAGATAGAGGGAATAGATGGTGATGAGACATTTTCACCGATTGCAAGGCAGGAGACAATCAGATTATTCATAGCCATTTTAGGGAAAAGAAAGTTCAAAGAGTTCCAGATGGATGTAAATACTGCATTTCTAAATGGGTTTCTAGATGAAGAGGTGTACATTGAGCAGCCAGATGGTTTTCTCATTCATGAGGATGAGAAAAAAGTTTTCAGGCTGAAGAAGGCGTTATATTGGCTGAAACAAGCACCCTCGCAGTGAAAATAATGCTTCGGTATATCCAGGGCACAGTGGATTTCAGCTTGACATATACTGATAAATCTCAGGCAGAGTTATTGGGCTATACTGATGCAGACTGGGACGGTTCAGCGGATGATAGGACATCAACGTCAGGTGGTGGTTTCTATCTTGGTGGATTGTGTATTTCTTGTCTTAGCAAGAAGCAATATTACATTTCATTGAGCACCGCATAAGTTGAGTATATTGCGGCCACTCAAGCTTGCACACAGTTATTGTGGATGAAGCAGCAGCTTGAAGATATGGGAGTTGAAGTGAAGTCTCCGATCGGAATCCAGTGCGACAACTCAAGTTCTATAAATCATAGCAAAAATCCCACCCATCATTCAAGGACAAAGCACATTGAGATTAAGTATCATTTTATCAAGGAGAAGGTTGAGCAGGGAATCGTGAAGTTGGAGTCTGTGCCTACAGAGCTACAGGTTGCAGAAATTCTGACAAAGGCCTTACCCAAGGAAGCTTTTGAGAGGCATCGACTGGCTTTGGGAGTTCAGTCGATTCCCCGCACTTGAAATAGTGTGGATGTGGGACCCCTCCCCCCTCTCCCTGAGGTATGATGTGTTTTTCTCTAATATGCTGATATGTGTTCTCTACTATGTTGCCGACTACAAAGGAGTGTCCTTCGGGTTCGTTGACAAAGGGGGAGAAAAGTGTTTGTTAAAGGAGGAGAAAATAGTGATTGTTCAAGGGGGAGACAGTGCATAGATTTGATAAATAATAATTGATACGGGTAGAAGCTGATAGGTGAAGTAGACAGAATGGGGGAGCAATGAGAAAGGGGGAGATTTTTAAATCTGACGATGCTAGAAGTGATCGATCAAAGCATAGATATCATGACAACTGAGGATCGTGATAAAAGTAGAAAAATGGTGTTGGAATGGTGTGAGACGGTGTCCAGCTATTCACCAATTAGTATCAGTGTGGTTCAACAATTGGTATCAATTTAATAATTGGTATCAGGTTGAAATCGACAATTGGGGTCTGACATGAAGTGATTCATTGATGAACATTTCATACTACTCTTGTTTCTCATGCCGAGCATTGCTAATGTGGGCTTAGAGTACATGTTAAGTGAATCCTTGAATGCTATCAGAATCTCAAGAGGCAAATGGTGGTAGCGACTGGAAAAAGACTCAGTGAGGTATCAAAGTGCAGAAAATCATTCTGAGCAGAGTTGTGAAGAGTTGTCAACAAACCCAAAGGGGGAGATTGTTGGGCAAAAATCCCTCAAGGTAACATTGCAGTATTTTTTGGGTTGATTGTGTTTTTTGACAAAGCAGGTTTCCATGGAGAATTGTCGAGTTCCTGAGAATTTGTTGACATTTCATGTTGACAATGAACTATGACAAAGGAAAGGATGATCTGGAGGCGGTACAAAAGAGCAGTACAAGGTGGCGCCGTTTCCCAGTGTTTTCCAAATTTTTGGGTTCCAAAATTTGGAGTTTGGTGAGCATCGCGAAAAGTGGATTTCCATGAAGATCATATTTTAATATGAAAAAGGCATGAATTTCGAAAAGATAGGATGCATGGTTTGGAAATCGCGAAGACCATAAGAATGGAGGTGGTGATGCTTCGCGATTACGTCAAGATTCGTGAATGGCAGAGGCTGAAGCGCATCGCGGCGGTGAAGGGCTTTGTGAGGGAGATTCGCGGAGAAGGCGCAGAGGAATGTTGGGCTTCGCGAGGGAGCTTCGCGGGGAAGTCGCGAAGGTATGTTGACGGTGATTCTTCGCGACTACGTCAAGCTTCGCAAACGGCAATGTGCTGTGGTGCTTCGCGATTTGGACAGAATTCCGGCAGAATCTTTGGAGCTTCGCGATTTAAGATGACGTGGCGTTGACTTCGCGCGGAAGGGACGAGGGTCGGTGAAATAGCCTATAAATAGAGGCCGACTCCTTCGAGCGAAGTAGAGAGAATTTTCAGAGATAATCCATTGCTCTCGGTTCGTAGAGGTGGTTTGCGAAGGCAGTGTACTTCGCGAAAGGGGAGCTTCACGGAGGTTATTCTAGCTCCGCGAAAGGCGTGTGCCCCGCGTTGGATCAGTGAGCTTCGTGGAGAGGTAGGAGCTCCGCGATGGACTAAGCTTCACGAGGGCCGTTGCTTTGCGATGACTTGAGCATCGCGAGAGTGCTTCGCGAGAGTGCTTCGCGAGAGAGCTTCGTGAAAAAGCAGGAGCTTCGCGAAGGCTTGTTTGAGCTTCGTGAAATTGGGAGCCTAGCGAAGTTGAGTGATTTGTGAAGGTGTTTCCAAAGTGGTTTGCCCAGTGGATAGTGTCAAAGGGGTATTCATCTATGGGTGAAAGTTGAACTTCAACAGAGCATCTACATACAGAGAAAGATGCATTCCTTAATGGAAATGAAGAGACCTACAGGTCTATAAACTGTGATTGGATTCCCTTCCAAGAGCAGTGAGCTTAGGAAGAGGAAGAAGGTGATCCTCTCCACCGGCAGTGATCTAGAGAGAGAGAAACAGGGAGTGACCCTTGGGAAAGAAGTGAGCTGACCCTAAACATTGTATAGGCAGTGAGCCTGGGCATAGAAGTGATCTAGCCCGAACATTGTAATCCACAGCTACTGAAGTCTAGTGGAATTTGTATGACCGGCAACTTGTCTGCGTATGCTCCTTGGACGTAGCCCTTTGCAATGAACCAAGTAAAAATCTCTGTGTCTGCCTGCTAATTTGCCTGCATTTCATTTAAAGCATCATCATCAGATAAAGGAGAAAGTAAGTGATCATAACATACACACAAGTGCAAACAAAGTGACCCTTGTAACAAAGTGTTCAAGATCCAACGGGGCAGGAAGAACTTTGAAAAAGAATATCCATACCCTCATTCACCCCCTCTCAGGGTATATAAGTCCCTATTGGTCCTAACAATTTACCATATCCAATATTCAACCAGTTCTAGGAAATATTTTTATAATCAAATTAGTTGTTTAATAAATTAATAAATAATATAGTATTTTAAAACAAAAAAAAATTATTTTACCAAATCAATGTAAAAACAATTATAATTTAATTAATTAAGAATGAAAACCAATTAATAAAAATTACATAAAAGATAACATCTATCGATTAAAATAAACACAAGAGGGAAAATAATCCAGCAACCTAGATTCTCTTTTCACAAAATCCTTAGATTCAATAAATTATTTGTTCTTAAATAGAAATTGGATTTTATTGAGTTTTATTATCAAAATCATCATATAAAAAACTAATTCGTAACTCAATGGAATAATTACCCACTGAATATCAACAAAATACCATGATCTTTTGGAATAACCTGCATACCCCCATAAGACCGAAATTCATTTGCTCCAGTAAGTGTCACCACTCCTGTGTCATTTGGATTGTTTCTTGTGTCATATACTAAGTCAAATATTGAGAATAAATTAAGATTAAGTTAAAATTATAGAAGGTGTAACAGACCGTTTTTCAATATTGTAACCATGAAATTATTCAATCGAAAATCAAAATTGAAAAAATACTTTATAAAACGTTGGAATGACATTGTACACTTATAATACACCATTGTGCACATAAAAAAGATGACATAAGTCATATTAAGATCATAATTTTTCAAATAATAAAAATTAATCTAAATATACCATATATCTCTTTCCAAAAATCATCTTTTATTCACAATTTTTAACAATCACCCACCACCTACCAAAAATATTAGGAGAAAAATAATTAGAAAATGATGAATATGGAAAATCTATCGGGAAAATGGGAAGAGAAAATCCAACCCAATAATAAAGTATCCCTCTCTTGCTATAAATTCTCCCTGAGTAACCAATCCATTAATTTCTTAAAATCCTTCTCTAATTTTTACTTGAATAATAAATGGTAGAACCTGATTAATTCCTTTATTCAACTTTCATTTTACATATGTATTTAAATTATCCATTTCCACTATTCATTATCTATATCTTGATCCCCATCATAATATATCCATGGAATGAATAATAATAATTACGATATTATTTGATAAATAAATATACAAACTAAGTATTGTAGTAACTTGAAAATAAAGAATATATTTCATATACAATAAAATATAAACAACCAATTTAATTAAACCAAGAATTCCATAAAAAGTGTCAAATATTTTTAATCATATGAAATGAAACACATTTTAAATGAATGATGGAAGATCAACTTAGTTTTTATTTTTTATTTAATTAATGATTGGGGTGGGTAAACTTAAATTATATTATATTCTAATGAATTTAAAATTAGTGTGAAAATATATAATGAAACTCAATCCTTTAAGAATATAATTGTTTAGAAAATTTATTTTGTAAATGTGTTTGAATTTTGAATTAAAATTAATTTCTTGTATAAATAAATTTAGTGAAAATTCATATATTTTGAAGTATTACATTTATATTTTATTTTACACAACCATAAGTGTGAGGAGTTGAAAAATTAAATTTTATTCATTATTTTTTTATTTTATTGTAGTTTTCTATCAAAAATCAAGATATTAATTTAAAAAATAATTCCAATCTAAATGTATATTTTTTGACTATTTATAATTTTATTAATTAGTTTTTTTATATTAATATTCTTTTATAATTTATTTGTTTGATTTACTATTTTTAACTATTTAGAATTTAGTTTTATTATACGATATTTTTATATTTAAACTATGATCTTTATAATAAAAATGTATCTGAGAGAATTAGAAGTTTTTTTATTTGATGCATAATTTTAATCTATTCAGAATAAATAGTTTCATGAGTTAGTTTCTCAGAATTTACTCAACAAATACTAGTTTAATAATTCTTCTTTATGAAAGTGAATAATGTTTTTTATTCTGAATTTATTCAATTAATTAATCATGTTAAACACAACTATAATGTAGTTTATGTTTCAAATTCATGTTTAGATATAAAGAAAAAAAATATTTTTCTTCCATCTTTAATTAATTTAAAGATGAATAATTTGCTACTCAATATATATATGTAACGTTGCTTAACACAACAATGTAAAACAATTTTCTTATTTACAAAACATTTTAAATTCATTTTCCTCTAAAATATATAAATAAAATCAATAATTATCAATAAATATTTTTCAAATAATCTAATAAAATAACTTTTTTTCTTTAAACCATTTTAAAAAGTTTTTATACTTTATTTTCTTAAAATTGAATCATATTTATTCTATACATTTTGGTCTGGAATTATAAATAACATATTTAAAATTCAATATAGAAATGCATTGGTTAAATAAATTAGACATGAATTAGATATGATTTGAGCTGAAGGACAATTTACTGACTTGGTAATGAATTAAAATTTATGACACATGGAAAATTTATATTTTATTAGGAAGGTGTTTTCACTACACATAAAAAAGAATTTATAGATTTGTGTAGTGAGATAGGTTGACAATTTTTTCGGTTTGAGCTCTGAGATATGTATTAGTACCTGTATATAATATATTTAATCCAAAAATAATAAATTATCAAGTAATATAGAGTAATTTTGTCCGAAAAGGGATATTTTGAAGAAGTTATTTGATCTTAGATCTTATAGTCGACCATCAATTATCATTTTTAATTTCTTAATTTACTATTTTCTATATATTAGACTATAATGTAATTTTTCAAATCATTCATTTAAATATTGTTGTTTGTAGGAGTAAATGTCATATTTTAAAAATTATTTTTGGAATATAATTCTATTTTGATATCCATAATCATTGAAAATATTAGTAATTAGTTCAATAGGGTGTGATTAATTGATTTGTATGGAATTTGATTGAAATTTTAATCAATTTTATGTCGTTTTACCTATTTATTTTGACAGTTTAACTCTCATGGCCCTTATTAGAGTTATATTTTGTCAATTTTTATTGAATTTGTTTTTAATTACAACTTATTATATTTGGAATCAAGTTACTTTATATTAATAAATATTTTTTGGGATTAATAGTGAAAATATAGTCTTATTTATATTTAAGTTATATTAAGATCATTTGAGGACCATCCTAAAAATTTAATGATTTTTTCCTCTGAAAGATTGGAAGTGAATCACTATCTCTTTAGTTAATATGTTACATTATTTTAAATCAATTCATAAATATAGATAATTTATCTGGAATCTCCCCAATACATTTGGAAATATATTGAAATTTGTTATTCCAACATTTCTTCCTCAATAATATTGAACATGGGACACACTAATGTCATATTACAAAATTTATATAAATAATAATATTTGTATCTAATTTTTACATTTTTATGATATTAATATTTTGTGTCATTATTATGGAATATAGAAACTTTGGAGTATCCAAAAATTGTTTAAAAACAAAACAAAAACATCTTCACTTATGAATATTATTGAATAACCATGTTTACTTTTTTTTAAAAATTGTCACCTATGAAAAACTATAGATTGAGTGATATATCATATTATTTTGACTACTAATTACACTTTTTGTAATAAAATACCACATATATTTTGGTTGTTTTTCGATCTTTATCATAAAATTTCTTAAATATTGATACTATGATAATTGTTTATAATGTAAAATACAATTTTTAAATATAATTATTTTAAATAAATCAATTTACAAATAATATGAGGTTCCCAGGGTCAATAATGGATCCAACATTTGGAGGGGTTAATTAGTGTAGGTGTCTTTTTTATAAATAATTCAATTAAAAATGATTACTAGTTAGAGTATTAATGAAATACCTTTTAATCTTAATTATATAATTACCCATATATATATAATTAATAATACATAATAACCCACCTCATTTATAAGCTTTTCCCTAATGTTTGAAACTATTTCTCTATTGCGAATGTTGTTATACAAGACATCTATTAACACAATTAGATAAAAATTTTAATTAAAAAAATCTATAGAAAGTTATTATACATGATATATAATAATGGAATCTCACGAATTCACCAGAAAGAGTCTCAATTGTTCAATAAAATAATAAAACATATGATAAAAAGGTTCAATATAATATCAACGATAAATAAATAAATTGGTGATTTAATCTTCCTTGGGTAGGAAGAAATTTAGAAACAACTCTTTAAGACTTATTTAATTCTCCTTGTAATAGAAATATATCCATTTAAACACTCACAGATATCTGGTTTTGGTTTTTTGTATACTCTTTATCCCAAATTTCTAACTTTAACACTCTCTCAAAATAGTCACATTGATCTAACCATTAGATCGTTAAGTCTCGTCAAAATTTTACTCCTACAGAAAAAATATATTTGATAAATCATTCATTTTATTTGAATTCACTCTAGATTCAAATAATAATTTTTTTAAGTTCATCGAAAATATACCACTTTGAATATATCATCATGTTCTCTAAAAGTCAGGGGGTGACTTCTATATTTCAACGTAAAAAATTTCTCAAAGTATATATATCATTTATTAACATTATGGAAACAATATATTCCCTTATTTAAAATATTAATTGTCTAAATCAATATATTTTTCTTGAATATGCACTTCCATTTCAAAAAAAATCACTACCAAATTGGATTATTAATATTTCTACAAGTTAATTTTAAGGAAACCCAAAAATTTAGCCAAGAATTTGACCAGGATAAGAAAATTATATGTTTTTATTTAGGACTATTTTATTTGATCAAATAATCTTTAGAAATATATCTTAGTGAATTCCATGACATTAGTTATAAATTATATTTTTATATTTTCGTGAAATCTTTATTGAATATGAAATTATAAAAAAATTTAGGATGGTAGAAAAATTTAGATAATTCCATGTCTTTTTCTAAATTATTAAGCAAAATTGACATTGTAAAAAAGTTCAAAATCAATTTGGGATACTATGTAGTCATCCATTCCCTTTTTATAGCCACATTTAATCCTTTATTGTCATCTTATTTGTTGTAAACCCCCTTATTCACCATGTTTGTTCTATATAGTCAACCTTGAACTTCTTCGTGGACAGCTTATTTGTTTTATACATTTTTCAATTTTTTTATAATTATTAAAAAAAATATAAAAACTCAAAATAGAATCTATAATTAACTAAAACTAGTTCCATGCCATAAAAACATACCTAAAATATATTTTCAAATTTATAAACACAATTATTTATAAAAAATAATCCAATTTCATTTAATAAATACTGAAAACTTATTTCAATTGTATCATCACATTCTATTCCATATCAGGATTCATTAACCATTTATGATATTCATAAAAAATATTTTATGTCCTGAAATACTAGTAAGTAAACCCCACAAGACATATTATTATAGGCTAGAGGATAAAGAATAACACTTAGGTGTCCACATAAATTCTTTGTGGCATTGCCTCTAAATATTACCTTCCACCAACTAGCACGATGCACCATCCATCACTATATAAATGAATAACCAAAAAGTATAATATAAATCATATATATATAATAATTTAACCATAATACAATGTAGACTAATAAAATAAATTTCAACATAAAAATAAAAACATCCTAACAAGATATAAAAAAATTAATTTATGGGAAGAGTTGAAAGAAATATTGTCATCTTAATGAAGACTCATCACCATTAGGAGCCAAATTTTCCATTTATTTCTATATTTTACAACAATTCTACTAATAATTTTTGTATATTTTCTAATACCCTCTTTGTGGTTATGTAGGAACCAAGGTAAACACTATCCATAATAAATATTTAATATAACCACCATTTAAAATAATATATATACCACTATTGAAAAAAGAAATCAATAATAAAAAATGGGTTGCACCAAACTAACTTAATCCCTATGTATCTAAGAAAACACAAGGCCCCCTAGAAGAGAACTATCAATATCTCAAGATTTATATACAATAGTACCTGAGGCACCTCACGCTTCACAACTTTTCCAATTTCAACCTCATGCCTGCTCCTTGACACCATCATGTTTTTCATCATCACCAGTCCAAACAACCCTTATCAAAAACCCTAATTCAAACCAAAATGGTGATGAAAAAAACCATCGAGGGAAGAAACCACTACCAAAAAATAATAAATTAATATAGAGAAAAATTCACCACTTCAATAGATGATAACTAAATACCCATCATATAGAAACTGAATGTCATATATTCACATTCACTTCCCACAACATCACTACCTTTTTACAACATCACCATTTCAGAAGTTTCAACTATGTTTTATGTGCTACCTATTCCAATAAACACCTTTATGTTATAGGTATCCGAATTTTTCTAACATTATAAATGAAATATAGAAAATAAATGAACCACAAGGTAAAATGGGTAACTATAACCATAACTATCCAATGTCATTGGGACAACATAGATGAATTATATATTATAAAGTAAAAAAAACTAAAGGGCACAAAAGTTCACTCATAGGATCTATTGATGAATATGACAAAATAAAATACACATTACACCCCAACAACCATTACATATCGACATGCATGTGGTTATGTACGGTGAATTTGGATGAAATAACAACAGTGAGTTGAAAATGAGATTTACTTATGAGCACAACCAACCGAACCACAACATACAATAGAGAATAAAATATTAACACATAACCAAGAGGAAAAATATCCTTGAAGGCTAATGAAGAAGAGTCACCAAGAGGACCACCCATAAAAACCACCCATACAATCCAAAACCTTATATTAACAATCCCATGAGACAAAATATGGGTTCAAGGGTGATGGTTTTAGAAGTAAAATAAATGATAGGGGGTGGGTGAGGCCCCTGAAAATAAAAAACAACCACAACAAAAATCACATTAATAATATGAGTGGGAAAACCCAACTACCAAAATAACAAAGAAAATAATTATGAGATTTTCATTAAACATGAATGATGAAATAAAACTAAGGGAAGTGTAGTGACCTAGGGGGTTTACCTATTTCAAACATAGCTTATTACTTTTTTTCAAGACCTAGGTCATGTGAGGGGTAAAATGATAAATTTAAAATTATAAATAACTCAATTTTTTGATTCTACGGATATCTAGGTGTAGTTCTTACCCATAAATTAAAATTTGGATGAGTTTAAAGAAAGTATAATTTTATAGTATTTTTAATGTTGATTAAATAAATAAATACATATTTATCTTGTGAGGATTCATATTTATATCTCACAGAAGGTGGATTATAATAAAGTTATAATATTGTGGTTATGTTTAGAATTGGATAAATTTTCATAGGAAAACTGTATAATCCAACATTAATTTTCATGCCCCAAAATGAGAGGTTTCAGGATAGTAAATATTTACTTGGTTAATCTATTTATTTCAATATATGAAATTTCAAAAAACCATACACCTAATTTTATAAATTAAAAATGGGAAAAATATAGAGTGATATATAGGTTTCAAAGATGAGGTTTTTTCATTAAATATCCAATAATGTATCGTGTAAAGACCCCGAACCCAATATCACAGAGTCGGTGTCTTAATTTATTACATTGGTATAATAAATAAGGATGTCACATATTGAAGGAAAAAATAATTTAGTAGTTTTGAAAAACCAAATACATGGATAAGATTCAGATTAAAAATTGAAAGAAAAAAAATTAGAAATTCTATTGGAAACACCCATAAACTTCTAGTTTATCCCTGCATGTCATTTATAATATACATATTCACATCCTGGGGAATAATGAAACATAAGAAATGGGTGATCTTAGATGCTCAGTAAGGGTATTTTATACAACATAAGATAATATAAATAATAAATCATGGTGAATGACTTAAAAAACATCCTTTTAGGATATAAATATGAGACTAACATAGAAAGAACAAAAGCTAAATAAATAATACCATATAAATATTCACATGAAAATGAAGCTTCACCATGGATATTATATAATTCGAATCGTCACATGGGTTATGTATTTCTAAAATTATAATGAGATAATTCATAATTCAGTACATCTAAAACATACCATTGAGGCATCAGCCAAGAAAATAAAAATGAATTGTTAAGGGCTTAGCCAAAACCATATATGAAAATTGGAAAGGGATCAACATAGTACATATCTATTTTGTCTCATGAGACCCACAAATACATTGAGGGGATATATTGGGACCCATACATCACATATTAAGTCTAATTAATTACTCATATGATTGGATATAAACATAAATAATATATACATATGTAATGTAATTAACTTCCGTTAATCTGTAAATATTATTACTAATCAGTCTACTTTGTATAATGAATGGTATTGTGATAAATGATCAACAGTCAAACAGATCATAAAACATTTTATAAAATATGGTATATGATAATAATAAGATATAAATATCAATAAGTTATATAATTCAGAAAAATTATCAAAATATATGAATATACTCTAATAAAGTCATCAGGTAATTTTTTAGAGAAATACCCCTTTTACATGCAAAGAATAGTTCTATTTGATTTGTTTTTGTATTTTTTAGAAATGTTAGTATAAAACCACAAATGAAACAATATTTCATTTCATAAAAAATAGGGATATTATAAAAATAATGGAATCTTAAAATAGTCTAGGGATGATACTTGAAAATAGGTAAGAAATCAAGATATTCTCTTTAATCAGGCTTGCATATCAAGAAGAATTGTGAAGGGAACCATGTAAAACATGTAATTCACATAAAAGAAAAATGAAATGATCTAGATAAAAAATATTGTATTGTATAAAAACAATTTAGAAGAATTAAATTAATGTAATGAAAAATTAAATTGGTATATAGAAGAAGAAACCATAAGCCGAATGAAAACGGAGGTTTAAGAAGAAACCCTTATCTTATGTCTGAATGTGTTCTATACTTGACCTTAATGTCATAGATAATAAACTTATATCCCTTGATTAATTAATCTAGAACCTTATCTACGGTTATATGCTTAATTATAGTTTTATTAACTTCATTTATTACCTTATTTATGAGTTATAGATTTTAATTTCATCTTTCAGGAGCATTCATTTTCTGGGTTTTCAATACTGGTTTGCTTGTTTATAAGCAATAAAGTTTATGTAAAATAGGTATAATTATACAGAATTATAATTATATGTTATTAATAAAATTTTATAAGTTTAATTTTTTATATTTATTATTTTTATTATAGATATGAGTATAAATATTTAAATAACATATTAATTATAATCATTTAGGTTAATTTTAGTGGTTTTAGATCACGACAAACTTGTTTTGATTAATCATTTAGTGTTATGAAAATAGGTTACTTATAGAAAATAAAAAGTTTTGTAATATAAGTTTTACAATATTTATTAACTATAAAAAAGGTTTTATGAAAATCTTCTTTTAAGGTGAAGGAAAATGGAAACATTCCATTATTGAAGGCGATATAACAATACCTCATAGATGATGTTTCAATTTTTAGATTAAAAGGGGGAGGATATGGGGATCAAAGAAGGATAATTCAATTAGCATGAAATAATTATATTAAATAAATTATCCTGGAGTCATCATTCCACATTTACTATAGGAGGAGTGGTTGTAATAATGAAATAAAATAAGTTGAAAAGAATTTAAAAGAAAAAGAAAGAGGTTTTTACCTCTTAATTTTCTCCTCCTTGAGAAACTCTTTAGGGAAAAGGTTTGGATATTATGATGTGACCAAATGATCATAAACATGGGGGAGGGGCTTGGGAATAGTATTGGGAAGAAATTTAACAAGGCCCAAAGATTTTACAGTGTTAGGAGAATAGGTGGATATGGGTGGTTTTTATAGTGGAGGAGATAAGTGTTATTTGAATATTTAATTGATTTGTTTATTATTTTGGCACAAGACTATGAAATGTTTGAGAACTACTACCTAATATATTAAAATAATGGAGGATAGTTTTAGATTATGGGCTTATATCATCCATACATCACCTATGAATCCCTAATTCATGTATTTGGTTAAATACCTTAAAGTATCATATTTTACTATTTACAAAAAATCAACTATTTCAAAAAATTCTCAAATATTCACCATAAAACTTTCCCAATGTGTAGAATTAAAAAATAAATTCCAATTTATGAAAAAAATTCTCTTAATATGAAATAATTAATTTATAATTAAAATCATCTTTTATTTGAAAAATAGTGATTTTAATATTATAACTGATGTTATAACACTTTGAAAAATTATTTATGGCCTCAAAAAATCATCCTATTAAGATAAAATATATTATATTTTAAATACATTTTATTCATATAAATTTTCTTCTAAATAATTATATTAACTATAAAATTTTAAATAAACATTTGTGTTTTATAAAAAAACCACACTTAATTAATAATTTATAAAACATTTATTTACATATACTATGATATAATTATATAATATTACCATTTATAAGATTTTGAAATGTTATTTATACTTTCATAGTTTGGGTTATTATTTTAAATTTCATATTACAATTCCTTAAGTTTGCATTTTTATTCCAACTATCACATTACTATTTTTCAAAAAAAAAACGAAACGTTTTCGAATAGTACAAAAAATATAACCAATGTAATTTTTGAAATTATGCTATAAAAATAATGGTTATTTTTTTAAATATAATTTATAGAAGTGTAAAAGATTATATTTAAAATATGTTCTCCATTTAAAGGTAGTAAAATTGTGTTTAGAAAAATATTTTTTTATTTTCTGTAAAATTAGATTTATTCTAATCTTATCCCTATAAAAACATTCTGGAAGTATGTATATATATTTTATTGAATATATAATATATAAATTTCATTAATATCATTCAATAATAGTTTTTAATTTTATTTATTAATATAAAATGTTATTACTGGCATACCAATTGTTTTTATAAAAATACATACCTTATGTTCAACTGGTTCTCATTTATAATTAAATGGTAAGCATTGAATTTATTTTATAAACATGTGTAATATTTATTTTCATTATTTACTTAATCTCACTCATTAACACATTTCTCAACATCTAGAAGATAAATATAATAAATAAATAAATATATTTACTCATTTTGAATATTATAAGCTACCAAAGAAGTTAAATTTAAAAAGAGGCATACCATAAAATGTTAGCGTGTTACATTCTACCCTCCTACAAATAATTTTTTTTTCAATTTGAAATTTTAATTAAAATACCAAAGGTTGATACTTTAAAATTATTTTGTGGGAAACCAAAAATGGAATTACGGTTAATATAACATCTACTCAAAAAGTGGAAAAGGGAAATGTAGAGGTTACAAGAACTCTTGGTATTAGAATAAGATAACATTAGGGAGAAGTAAAAATATGGACATGGAATAACAATATAACCATAATGTTAGGATGGAGAGTGATAGTGAACATTTTCATTAGAAATTTAACTATCACAAAATCATAAATCTTTTGATCTGCTATAATTCCATTAATTTCAAAAAAAAAAAGAAAATTATTAATGTTTTTGTTCCCAAATATTTTTCCAATAGTTTATGAATTATTTTAATATACAGATAGGCACTTGGGAAATAAACTAACATGATTACAATCAATTTCATAAAAATAATATCATCATTTATTTGTTATTTGAAATATTTTTACTTCATCCCAAATACATGGAAATGAATATTCAAGATTAATCTTTAACATATAACACACTTTTAAAAACTTATATGGTATTTAAGTCATTCATCCAACATTTAAATGTTTACTACAACCAAGAAGTTTAGAATATGAAATCAATGAACATTAATTTCCAAATTTTATCTTGATCCATTCCATAATTAATGAATCTTAAGACTCATCTAAAACATGCTTGTGCACATTCAATGACTAAAATATTGTATAAGGAATGTAACTAAATTTCTAAAATCAACATAACATAAGATTCCCCAAATAATCTATCTTGTAAACTCATATACCAAACATTTTAATACCTTCATCTCCATAAAACATTAAAGAAAACTATCATGCTTTCAAGCGTAAAATATCAGGTTGTCCTTAAATCTAAAAATATAATAATTCCAATATAAAATAAACCATTAGATCACTATCCACATTCATGGTTTCCAATAATATCCCATAAAAAAATCTTTATTATTATCCCAACATCAGTAAAAAATGTATGTCTATCTTTCCCAAGTCATGTGTTTTTATGAATTTAAACTTACAAAAGAATTAGTTCTATAGATTATTGGGTTTATTAATCACATACATGAAATTATTTAAACAATAAGTACTGAAGTAAAATCCTTATGTATATCATTATTCTTCTAACAGAATATTTATTGATAAAATACTAAAGTTACATAATTCTTGAAACCAAACACACACATATTAATTTTTACTCTATATCTGTAGTAGTAGAATATTTATGACCATGACCCACTATCCTTGTTTTTTAAATATTTCTTTGACACTTGAGGCATTGATTTTTGTAGCATCCCATCACATTGACATTGGAGTATTGTACATTATAAATTTATTTCTTACTGTTATAATCACAAGAACTTTTTAATTTCTCTCTACACTTGTATCAAACTTTAATTCATTTTATTAAAGTACTAGGTTTCCTTTCCAAAATTTCCACAAGTGGAAAAGTACTTCTTTCACTTAATTTCATTATCCATCTTTTTTATAGTTATACCCTTATTCTATTTATCCTTTATAAAGGAATAATACTTATTGAATTAATTATTTTTATAAATAGAACATGATAATATGTCCTTATATGATGATAATGTTTGGGTGACATGTTTCCTTTGAATATTTTTCATAAGACCATAAAATATAAAATCTTTCTTACTCTATGGATCACGTGCTTTGATGAATTTTCCATTCTTTATTATTGGTTACATTTCTAAATTATGATTTACATTTGATTAGATCATAAAATTATGAAACAAAATATATAATTCCAACTCTATTAAAATACTAAAAAAATTGAAAAATTTATTCGTCGCTAATATCATAATTATAAAAATGGTTTCTTTGTGGGCATACATACTTTTAAAATTGTTATAATGGTTTTTATATAAAATTTTAATTGTCCTATTCCTATCTCTCATGAGTTTCAAAATAGGTGGACAGTAAGGAACTTTATTCTGTACGAGGTTACCATGATTCATGCTCGGGATACCTTGATAGAGTTATTACACCTTGATAAATCTGTGCAAGAACCACTCCCACTTATAGTATCCAGACATGGATGTATTTCTAGGAATACCCACATAATCTACACTTTACCAAAATTATAGGATTTTACTATAGGATTATACACAAAGTGTATCTCAGGGTTATGTTCCCTAAACTATGTTATCTAAATCATGTTTCCAATGATTATAAAAATCTTACTCTAATACCAACTAAAAATACCTTGACCCTAGTATCTCAGAGCTAATGCATTACTTTATTACATTTGTATAATTTACAAGGATGTCACATCCTGAAGGACCAAATATTTTAGTAGTTTTAGAAAACTAAATACCTTCATGAAATTTACATTACAACATGAAAAAAATATAACATATAAATTCAATTGAAAATTGGCATAAAATTCATGTTTATCCCTACAAGTCATTCATAATATATATCTTCACATCCAAGGGAAAAATAAGACATAACAAAGGGTGAGATCAGATGATCATTAAGGGTAAGTAATAAAATAAAATAAAATATATAAAATAAGGTATGGTGAATGACTGAAAACACATGTTGTTAGAACTTAAACTTGATTATAATATGTCATAAATAAAATGTGAACAAATAATGACATAAAAAATCACATGAGAATGAATATTTACCATGGATATTATAGTGTCAGAATATTAACTTGGATTATCAATTATTGAAACAATAATGAGGAAATTAATAATTCTAGAAATATAAAACATAACATAAAGGCCTCATCTAAGACATTTCAAAATAAATAGTTAAGGACTCATCCAACACCATATCCGAAAATGGGAATGATCACCACCGAGTCCTTATCTATTTTGTCTCATGAGACCTATTGATGCATCGAGGAGATATAGAAACCCCTATACATCACTTAAAAATTCCAATTAATTTATAATATGAATGGAGATAAACATAAATTACATATACATTTTAAATGTAAATAACCTTCCCTAATATGTAAACATAATCATTAATCATTCTGAGTAGTATGGTGGATGTTATCAAGATAGAACATCCATAGTCAAAATTATCATACACCATTTAAAAAAATATGTTAGATTATAATCATACGATATCAATCTAAATGAATTTTATTATTTAATATAGGGTTTTAAATATATTAAAATACTCTAATAAAATCATTGAGGAATTTTCGAAAGAAATACCCCTTTCACTTGAATTTTTTTAGAAAATAAATTTTTATTTCTCATAATTATTTGCCTACAATTAGAAATCAAAAAATATAGTTTTTCATTAAAAAATTAATGATTTTATAAAAATTATTCAATCTTAAAATAGATTACGGATAATACTTAAAAATAGAGATGAAATTGAGACATTCACTTTAATTGGGTTTGTGTATCATGGAGAATTGAGATGGGAACCCTGTAAAACCTGAGAATCAAAAAAAAATGATAAAATGATCTAGATACATAATTATGTAATTTATAAAAATAATTAATAATAATAATATATCAATAATGAATATTATGTTGGTGTATAGAGGGAGAAATCATAACTCATATGAAAATGGAGGTTCAGGAAGAAACCCTTACATTTTGTCCGAATGTGTCCTGGAATAGACATTAATGCTCTGGATAGTCAAATTGAATCCATTAATTAATTAATTAACAAAATTTTCTATATTTATTAGATTCATTATAGTTTTATTATGTTCATTTATGTCCTTATTGATTCGTTATTGAGTTTAATTTCATTGTTTGGGATCATTCATTTTCTTAGTTATCATGATTAGTTTCATTGTTTATTAATAATGAAAATAATGTAAAATGGGTATAATTATAAATAATTGAAATTATATGTTATTAATAAAAATTAAAAAAATTAATTGGTCTAATATATAATTTTTCCATGATATTATGATGAACATTAGATAACACGACAATGATAATCGCTTAGATTAATTTTAGTAGTTTTAGATCACAACGAACTCGTTTTGTTTTATCATTTTGTATTATGTAAATATGTTATATCCATAACATAAAAAGTTATATATTATAAATTTTAAAATAATTTTCAACCATTAATATGGTTTTATGAGCATCCTTGTATACATTTAATGAAAATAAGAACTTTTCATCCTTGAAGGTGATAAGACCACACCTTACAGAAAATATATCGATTTTTAGAATAAAAGGAAGATCATATGGGGCTTGTTGACTGATAATTCAATTATAATGATATAATTATAGTATATAAATGTTATTGGAGTTATAATTCCACTTGTATAAGGTGATTTGAGGAGAGAATAAGAAAATAAAAAAACCTGAAAAAAAAGAAAAAGAATAGTGTTTTACCTCTTCATTTTCTCATTTGTGATATGATCCTTAGGGAGAAGATTTTAGTATTTTCATGAGACCATGAGATCTTTGATGTGAGGGAGGGGATTGGGAATTGGATTAAATAGAAATTTAACAAGGATTAAATCTTGGAATGTTTGAGGAAAAGAGGTGCAGATGAGGGGTATTTATAGTGGGGGAGAGGGGAGATTTTTGAATATTTTATTCATTTTTTTTATTTTAGATCGAAGCTATGAATAGTTTGAGAATAATCACTAAATATATGAACATATAAAATAATATTTGGATATTATGGGCTTAAATCAGCCATATACCACATATGAATCCACAATACATGTATTTTGTGAAAGAATGTATATTACTATACTTCTCTATTTACAAAAAATTCAACTATTTTATAAAAATCAGAAAAAATTAAGAATAAAAATTTTATGGAATGTATAATTAAAATATGCACTCATTTTTATGAAAATAATTTCAAAATAATAATTTTTTTTCAAAAAAAATCCTTATTTATTTGAAAAATTATGATTTTTAAATTATAATCTATTTTGTAACATTTTTAAATTTTAATTAAGGTCTCAAAAAATAAGCTAATAATAATAAAATAAAAAATATTAATTTTATAATACATTTTATGAATAGAAAATTTATTTTAAATATTTATATTAATCATAAAATTAAAAATAAATATTTATGTTTTATAAAAATAACAATACATAATAAATAATTTCTAAAATATTTATTTACTTATACTATGATATAATTATATCCTATTACCACTTATAAGATGCGTAAATTTAATTTATTATTTCATAGGTGATTTTATTGTTATAACGACCATATTACTATTCCTAAAGGATATATTGTTATTCCAATGATCACATTGATATTCATCAAAAATTAAACTTATTAGAAAAATACCAAAAATTTAACCAAAGTAAATTTTGATATTACACTTTAATAAATATTTATTTTTTTTGTAAAATATATTTTATAAAACTATCAAAGTCTGTATTTAAAACAAGTTTTTCATTAAGATGTTGTAAATCCGAGTTTGAAAAAATGTAGACTTTTTATGTGTAAAATTGATCTTATTCTTATCTTATGCAACTTAAATTTTCTTTTATGAATATAAAAATATTTGATTAAATATATAATATATAAATTTCATTAATATATTTCCCCAGATGTTTTTAATTTAATTTATTAATATAAAATTTCCTTGTTGGAATAAAAATAATTTTTATAAAAATAAATTCTCTTTGTTCAATTGGTTTTCAATTATAATTACATGGTGACTATTGAATTAATTCTATAAGCATGTATAATCTAGATTTTTATAATTTACCTAATATCATTCCTTCATACTATTCCTAACATCTAGGATATAACTAAGGTAAATAAATAATAATATATAATCATTTTCAATCTTACAAGCTATTAGAGAATATAAATTTAAAAAAAGAGGCATACCGTAAAATCTTGAGGTGTTTCAAATTAAAGAAACAATGAATGAACTACTCAATGAAATGGAATAAAATACTAAGTGACGATATGAATCACAATGATTTTAAGTATTGATTTTATTTATGCCTAGTTCCAAATGTTATTCATTTAAAAACCTTGTTTTCCTATTTATTTCCATGAATTATTATTTATCCCTTAACCACATGTATTTGTAGATCAATTTTTTTACATTTATTTCCCTAATAGTGAATTATATATCAAATTATCCATATTGAGAAATTTTGGGAACTTCTTACTTCATAAAATTTATAATTTTGACTTCACGATCCACATTATGTATTTGAAAAAACTTTTTATGCATGGGTGTATTAAGTATCCAAGATCATACTATCCATGATACCTTCTTTTTACCCCATTCATCATGTTTCTCATGATAAACGAGCACCAATGGATTTCACTATGGATAATGACTTCATCATAATGTTGTGGGACAGATTATGGACAATGATAGGATGAGTAATCACCGAAAGAGTGTGGCAACATTTTTGGGTCAATGTTCATGTGAATTGGAAGTTGTTGGCATGTGTTGTGGGACCTTCGACTGTTAATGAAATGAAAATTCAATCGAGAGTTGAAATGTCAAAACCAAGATGAGAGGTGGATAATTATATTAATGAAAAAGGGTAGGGAAACAAGGTAATGAAAAAATGGATGCGATTTCAAGAATCATGGTTGGTTAATAGTGAGACCTAGAATATTCAGTAGATATGGGAAGAAAACTTGACTACACATTGTATAGTCTCTGAAACAGACATAGTATAGGGCCATAACCTGAAACACTAGGGTTTAGACGACTTAATATTACCACATAGTGTGTAACCATGGGATACAAAGATTTTATTATTTAAATAGAGGGTATATTTCCTGTGTATATTTACATATCAAACACTATGCACTTTGGAATACCCTCTATATGCCTAGAACTACACGAATCAAGGTGCACCGGTAGTTGGGTTTCATGGGATAGACTAATAGTTAATTTTAGAAGTGTAAGTGGAAAAATAAAACCAAACCATGTATTTATATACATTAAATAGAAAAAAAATTTAATATAAAATGAATAAAATTGTTTTTATAACTTTTACCATTGTCCAGAAACAACCATCTTTATCATATATGCATGATGAAGATCTCTAGAGGAAACCATAAAACACCCCTTATCCATGGTGTATCTATGAGATACACTAAATTACACACCACAAGATAAAAACCATCTCATAACCCATGAAATTATAGTGTCCCATGAAGTCCAAGGGTAAGGGAGGAAGGTAGCTATAAAATTGAGAGAGGCTTGGAAAACCATATATGAGTATATCTATTAACCATCAAATGGGTGTTTCCTTTATCCTAGGATCGAAAAATATCACACTATATTACATGGATTTAATCCTGTGTTTCATAAATTCATGGCTAAATATCTATGTTACAACTCTATTATAACCATTTGATCAAAACACTTCTCCCATAAAAATATTAAATAATTTTTTAATAAAAAAAGAAATGGTTCTCTTAAATTATTTTCTTTTATGGGTTTAACTAAAATTTTAATTTTGAAAATATATAATTTCAGAAAAGTAAAATTAATATCATATTTTAATTCATCATACCAAACTATCATACGATTATTATTTTTGGAATTTTCTTGAACGTTTGATTTTTCTCTAAATAGTGAAAAATATTCAATTTTATTGAGAAACATATTTTATTTTAATTTATTTATAAAGTAAAATTATATTTTTAATAGTTTTAAAATTTAATTAATTTTTTATTATTAATAAACAAATTTTGAAATTTTGAAATAGTTTTAAACATTAATTTGGTATTAAACTTGAATATACAAAGCATTTTTTTTCTAAGAACTGTTTTTATTGCATTTTTCCAGTTTAATTTTTAAATTTTTTGGGAGTTATATGAATTGAGTTTTTAAAAATTTAATCAATATTATTAATAAATGTGTATAAATTTTTTAAATAAGTTCCTTTTATTTTTGGGCATTATAAATATTGACCTTAGTAATTTTACCACAAAGGTAAAGGGTAAATTTGGTAACTAAGGATAAAAATAGATGATAAATAAAATAAAATGAAGGATAACTATAATTTATAAAATTTTATGAGTATATCTCATTAATTATAATCTGAAAGTATAATATATGTCTTTTTTCCATTTGGATGTGTTTTTGACCTTTATATTATTTTATATAAAGAAAAGTAAAAAAAATATCATTCTCTTTGTTTTATTATTTCTAAAGTTTTTATATTAGGATTAGTAGAAGATATTTTTGGTTATATATATTTTTTAGAAACATAAATTAATTTTTTTGATAATGGATATTTATTTCTAATTTTTAGTATTGAAATAGTTACAACAACAACTTATATTACACTGAGACAATACTTGTGCAAGGATTGGAAATATCAATAATGTGATTTTAAATAGTAGAAAAATATTATTATTTGAGTGATTTATAGTGTCTAATTAATTTGATAGGTAATTATATAATATTTATATTGTGTTAAATAATTATATTCAAATTACTTCACTGTCCAGTTATTTTCAAATTCAAATTAAATGAATAGTTCTAAAATTTATATAAATTATATATGTAATAGATAATGTTTTATTAAATGATTTAAAATTTATATAAATTTATATTCATACATTTTAGTGGGATATTTTTTATTAAATCAACCATTTCCCCTTTGTGGGACAATTTTCTTTTTATTGTCACCATATTAAACTTTTAAATTTCAAAAAACTATGATATCACCGTAATTGCCAAAATGGTTAATAAAGGGTTAAAAAACGTAAAAAAAAAATCCCAAGTAGTGTTTTTTTATTTTATGTTATTATATAAACTAATAATTTTATTATATTTAAAATTTTTCAATTTCGATTTATTTGGGCATCAAAATTAATATGTATAAATTTAATAACATTAAATATTAAAAGAGGGCTCTTATCCTCACTTATAAAAGGGTAAATCATTTTCACATTTATTCACACTTAAATAGAATTTTGGTTTATCCAATAATTAGAAAATAAAATTACAAAAATCCTTCCACACATCCTATAGGCCACGGTTTGATCCAAAATCTATACTATGATAGATTTTGGCCCAGGCCTTAAGAGGTTGTCTGAAGAAGAGGTATAACTCTTACTGAAAGTTTTTGTTTTATTTCTTCTTAAAAATAAATAAAATATTATTAAACCATATTGAAATAAGAAAAATTATCTTACTAATTATTATATTTTTTTATATTTATTTCACAACCCATATTCATCTTCTATTTTATTAAGTAATAACTAGAAACATCGTTCATGTGTATGGTGGAATATCACCTTGCAAATCGTTGTATTTTTTTCTATCACCTCCACTCACTATTTGTTTTAATGACTTATTTTATGTATATATCACTTATTAATGAAATATTTATAATTATTAAAAGGAAATATAAGATTTAATTTCATAACATTCTATTTGTGAAAAAATGATAACATCGTTCATGCGTACATGTGGACTACTACCTCTAAGAAGCAGTGTGATTAATTTTGCAACACCAAAACCACTGGATAAAATATATAAGTATTTTTTAACAAATAATATGGTATTTAGGATATAATGATAATTTTTAAGGATAATACAATAATTACCTTTTTTACATAATGATCATAAAAAATGGAAACGTTGCACATATGCATGTATGACCTAACTTCTCTATGATTATAACATAGTTATGTTTTCATAACCATCATTTATTTTTTTTTAAATTATAAATTATATATAAAAATTATAATTATTTAATTATTATTTTTATTTTTTATATTATGTAATAATTAAATCTTTCACCATAGTCAACCCATCAAATTAATATTGAACATACGGGCTAAATATATTCAAAACATTGGATGCGAACTTAATAGATTAAGTAATTAAATATAACATAGTAATAAATAAAATTAAAAGAGTTTGAAAATTGAAAAAGGGTTTTAATAGAGTAAATAATTAAAATAATTTTTTATTTCGTAAGACAATGATAAAATGTGATTATTCTGACTCAAGTTAGGGGACATTTTTTAATAATCATCTTTTACTATTTCCCTTAAAACTCTTTTTCTTATCTATAAATATCCATATATATGTTATAGGAAAATTAGTTTTTATTATTAACTGGATGATAATCGCCCTTTTAAACAAATTTTAATTTATTTAAAATGTTTCCAAAAATTGATCTTTTTATATTTTCCTATAAGGGACAAACTATATTAAAAACATCATTTGAAATCTTTTATCGATTTATTTTCTAAATATTTATCTTCCATGCATAAATTAAATTTTTTAATGGATGTATTTATATGAAAATAAAATATTTATAATTAACATTTAATATCTAATTTTAGTTTAATTTAATGGTTTTTAAAATTATTATTTTTAAATATATATTTTAATTTTTCAAAAAAGGAAAAATAATGTTTCTCTTTTAACATATACGATGACAAAAACTTTTCCCACTACAATAAAACTTATTTTATTATTATTTTTCATTAACCAGATTTAATTTTTTTTAAATAAAACCCACTTTCACTTAAATCTAGGAATTTTAATTTTTGAAAATGGGTTTTGAAGAGAAATGGTACTTAAATTTCAAAAATTGCTTTTCAAGTTGGTTTGAAGGAGTTTTTAAAAGTTTTATGATGTAAATGTGCAAGAATAACATTATTTATTCATGATATGTTACTTTAAAATTATAGATTCAAAAAAGGCGAGCCTAACATAACTTATACGATGGGTTGATCCCCATTATAGCTCATAAGGAATTATTGATCTTAATATAGTATATATAATGAGTTGAGCCCCATTATAACACATGATCATTGGGTGAGACCGATATAGATTATATGAATGGTGATCCCCATTATAGATTGATATGTTAGGTAGTGTTCTTTATCTTAATATTCATAAATGTTTGAGTTATCAGAAGGTATACCTTTTGGATTTAACTGAGCTTCAGTTATTTATGACATAGGTTATGAATTTAATTAATATAAGTTGCCTAAAAGGGTTTGTATTTTATTACCATGATTTTTAATGTTTTTTTGATAAAAAATAATGCCTGTATTTTTCATTTTGAAATGATTTATTACATTTTCTCAATAAACATTGAGATAAAGGTAATCCTATCACGAGTTTTCATGTTTTTCACTCGCTTAACAGATTTATTCTTCTTTTGTCACTAATTATGATTTTTTATAATCATACCACATTTTAATAATGTTTTTATAGGTTTTAAGGATGGGTAAGGTAAAATAAGATTTCATGTTTAATGTCTCAATGATTTTTTCTGAGAATAAATCATGTTTTATTTTAGATGTTTTATATTGTTTGAAAATGGATACCGAGTAGAACTATTCACATTGTAATAAATGTGTTTATTATATTTGATTCATATACCAATTATATAGAATTATTAGCCTAGATGTTATTTTGGAAATTAAGAAAGATAATACTAGTAAAGAGAAACTATATTATGTAAATTTTAAGGTTGGTTCCTTTTAGTTTGTATTTGAGCGATGTTTAAATGACATTAGATCTTTGGATAATGCTAAAAACATACCCTTGAAATATTTTACCATATGATTATGTTGAAATAGATTTTGAAAAATACGTTGTTTATTTGTCTTATATATATATTCATAATATTTTTCTATAGAGGAAAAAATGATGATGAAGTTGGAATGTATGAGGAGGAAAATATCTATTAATATTAGCATCGCAAAATATTTGGGATTTGAATAGATTAGATTGTGGAAGTGATGAATGAGTTGAAATAGAATATAAATGGTTGCGGTAAAAATTCTAGAGAGAACCCAAATTTTACACCTAAAAAAATGGTGATAGTTATATATTTTATGAAATAAAACCCTAAGGGTTTCAATGAACCATCTGATCCTCTGGTAGTTGGATGACAGATCAATGCATTAGAAAAGATATTATAAGACATGGGATGTTCAGAATGTCAAAAGGTAACCTTTTCTGTTTAAATTTTTAATGTTCAAAATTATATATGGTTGTATTTTTTTAAGAATTTTATAGAAATACATTATATTGATTCTATGGAATGTGAAAAATTTCAAAAATATATTCCTCGAAAAATATTTCCCTAAGGTTGTTCAACCTAGTACGGAGAACCAATTATTGGAATTAAGGAAAAAATATGATGATTTTGTAGCTACGTTAGAATAATATTTTACAAGATTTTTCTTGTATGTGCCAAATTTTAATTAAGGAATTGATTGTAACACTTCAATCTTCCACGCTACGATTCTCTTTGAATAATACAGTAGTGTGTGTTGTATGCAATTTCGAGATTCTAACACTACGCGACCAATCGAAGTAACCATCATGAATAGTAATACCCACTTTTTGAAATTTTATAAATTTTATCTCTCAAAATGAAATTCATTTTTGGATTCGGAATATTGAAATTATCCTTGGGTGAAATTTTGGTACTTTTCAGATAACTTTTATATTTTGATAAATAGTGAAAATTACTAAACTTTCATTAAAAACAACTTTTTTAATCAAAATTATTAATATATATAAATTATGAATTTGAGTGGTTTTAAAGTATGTATAGAATATATTTTTACAATTTAATACAATATTGGTCAATGGACATAATTTCATAATTAAACTGGACATAAACAAGTGTCAATCTTTTGATAGTTATTATCTCTTAAAAACATGCTTTTTGTTTTAACAACATGAATTAATTTTAAATTAATTTCTGCCACTAGTCTATTTTGAATTTTGAAAATTGGATTCCATATTTGAAATAAGGGTTTCTAAATTGTGTAAATAGGTAACTTTTATTTTTAGACATGTTGAATAATTACTTTGGTAAATATTTTAATTACCATGGTTAAAGGGTAAATCCGGTAAATAATGGTAAAAATAATAATATTATAATAATAATAAATTAACTAAAAACGTGTCCTAACCTTATTGGATTATACATGTCCGACCATGGGCATATTTTGGTCGATTTTGGGACCCCATGGAACCACTTGTACGTGATAAAGACACTTTATATAATTAAGTTAAAATAAATAGAAAAATGACATGAGCATATATCTTTTAGAATTTTTTTTTACATAGGGTTATATATGTTTGATTTTTGACTATAAATATTCATTATAAATATAAAAATATTTCGTACATAATGGTATTTTATTTATAATTTTTATACATTTAATAGTTAATAGTATTTATGACACAATACTGATGCAGTATTTTCCTTATCAATGAAAGAATCAAATAATTGGTATTATAAATGTTAAGATAAATATAATTTGGAAGTTTTGATGACATAAATGAATTTTATTAGTTAATATGACATTATAGGACTACTTAAATGAATTTGGTTCTAATTAATAATGTTTTTAAAACTTAAACAAAAATCAATTATTGAATAGTGTCAAAATTGACATAAATGAGTTTTTAAAACAAATATTATATTATTAATTGCTATTATACTCATAAAAATCTATGTTTTGGCCAAAGGACTTATATTATGATAGGTGTGTCATTAATGGACCACTTGGGGGTTTCTTGGATGTATATAGTAAATTTATTAACTATATAATATAAAAATACAAAATGACATGGTAAATGTCAAACTAATTAACTAAGTGTTAAAACTAAAAGACAAGGTTACTATAATGGCCCAAACCTGTCTAAATTATATTGGGTGAAAGTATTTCGACCCATACCCACCTTATAATTTAAATAATCAACTTTTGAGCCATTAGAAACTGAATATGAATTTATTATAAAATAATATTTCTAGCTTTTCCAAAGGTGCCCCTCACCCCACTATAAAAGGGAACTCCCCCTTCTCACTAATTCACAGATTAAAAGCCGTTTGGATCGGCCAAAAACTTCAATAATACTCTCTCAACTTCCCTCAATTTAACCTAGAGGCCATAGTTTGATCAGAAATCCAGCCTAAGGAGCCCTTTTGATCAAGTCAAAAGGAAGACCTGAAGAATAGGCAATGTTTTCACCACCCACTTTCTTGTTCCTTTCTTCTTCAACTTATTCTTTCTTTGTTATTTCCATTCTAAAATAATAACTCTAGTATCTTCTATATATGGTGGTATTATTATAAATATGGTACAACCATATTCAGTATTCTATCCATCCTTTGAATGACATGTCACCATACGTGCGTACGTACGGCCTACCGTCTCCACGCTGTAGTGTAATTGTTATTCAATACATTATTATTTGGATGGGTCTAACAATGATGTGTAATTCATGTAAATAATAAATATAATATTATAATTATTCTTTATATATGATATACCATCCAATTATATATTATTTTAATATCAAAAGAATGATATTATCGCTCGTCCGTACGTACGGACTGCCGTCTCCACGAACGCGATGAGATTCATTCCCCATCATATCCATTCAAGTATAATTCTCATATGATGATTAAAAATAATGTTTAAGGACTTGATATCATTCTTTATATGAATAATATACAAGCTACCCATAAAAACCCGACTTATGTAACAAAACATATAGAATAAAACGGGTAAGTTAACACCCGAAACGACGATAATACTAAGATATTATTACCAAAGAAATTTTAAAAGATAATATATGATATTAATGTATATGATATTAATGTATATGATCCTTGTAGAATTCAATAACAGTTATTTCACCATTATACAGAAGTCTAACCTACCTCAACCAATGAAAAAGTACAAAGTAAGGGGTTTCTTATCTCACTTTCAATTTTGTGAGATTTCCATTGTTCACAACTTATTTACTGCATACGGTGTGTGTAATGCCCATGTTTGTATTCATTGTGTAATATAAATTAATTCATGTATATTTTTATCATCATTTTATGATCCTTCTTTCATGGGTGTATGTTTCGTAAGTTACCAAATCAATAAGGGAATTTGAAATTTCAATTTCCACTCATTCAGCTTTACGCATACTTCATTGATTATTTTACTACAATATTATGTGTGGAATCACTATTCATTTACTTATGCCATAATTCCTACTACCGTTTCTATGGATATACTTTTGATACTCATAATCACTCCATTTATATGTTCTCAAGTCATCAGTATGAACTTGATACGAGTAATTTTTACACAATCTCCATTTGTTGAGTTAAACATCCAATTCATTGGTGTTGTTTTTTACAAGAATATGTGTGAATGTCCTTTGTTTGTTTTACATAGAATATCCAATCATATTGAGATTATTTAAATTTTTCACACATAATTATGTCGTTGATTTATCCTTAACCTAAGGATGTAGCCTTTATGAGAGATTTCATCTCAATTTATATTCCATTGAGACTCCTTTGTTGTTATACACCAAATCACTTTTAAATGGGGTATATAATGTACTTTGACATAGTATATCATGAATACCTTTATTTCCATGATATTAAAAGGTTTTTATTATCTCAATTATTTGTATTCAAGTGACTCTATTTTGGTTAGGAACTCTAACTAAAATATCATTTTAAAATGTTTTAAAGATTTATTATTCTAAATCTTTCTCATTAATATCCATGTTTTAAAAATGGTTATAAGGATTTATTTATATGGACATTAATTTTTTCAAATCAAAATTCATTTTAATAGTTTCAAATTTTTATGGGACACTTTGATTTAAAAATCTATTTTAAATGGCTTCTTAAAAAATAGTGTGACTTTTAAATGTTTTCAAGAAAATAGGGGATATTTCTCTAAATAGTTTGATTATTATTTTAATCAATGTCAATATCCTTCATTATTATCGATTTGGGTTAATATGACACAATAAAATCTTCCATATTGTATCGAATGAGTTATGTTTGACTGTGGATGTGCTATTTTTAAACCATTCATGGTTTGTGGTTAAAGTATTGACATTTCGTATGATAGTTTTAATATGAATGTTTTTGTTATGTTTCAAAATTTTCATATGAGGAATGCATTGGACTTAGTATGTGATGGGTGGAGCCCACTATATCTCCTCGATGCATCGGAAGGTCTCATGAGACAAAATAGTGTCTTGGCACGAGACCTAAAATCTTATTTGTAGTCTTGGCACAAGGCCTTGGCTGCGTGGTTATGATAGTCTGGCATTATGCATTCCATCATTATAAGAGTGGTTATTGATATTGCATGTGATTATTCGACTAATAGAATATCCATGTGAATATGTAAATGGCATTATTTCATTTTATTTTAGCCATATTATGCTGAAGTTCAAGTTTAAAAGGCTTTTGTTTTAGTAATAAATTTCCTTAAATGTTAATTCTTATTTATGAATGTTTCCGCTATATTTTTATCCTTAATGGGCATTTGAGCTCACCCATTTCTATGTTGTATTTTTCCTAGGATAAGAAGTTGTATTTTATGAATGACCTGTATGGATAGTTTAAGGGGATATGAGTGTGGATACAAGATGTCATTGTAGTTTTCACTATATGATATAATGTAAACTTAACGAATATATCTAGTTATTCCAAAGCTACTAAACTAATCGGTCTTTCGAGACATGATCTTTTGTGATCATGCCAATGTTATGTAATAATGCACCGACTCTGGGTAACTGGGGTCGGGGCATTACATTGATAGGCAAATTAATATTTTTTAATCAGGATTAAAACCATGTTTATGTATTTCTTTATATACCAAATAATTTAAAAGATATGGGAATGATGTTCATTGTGATGAGAAATTTGAGATGGAGTTTTTCGATACTTTTGTTCCCAAAGAGGATAAAAGTAAGAAACAATCAATGAAGAAATAAATAGAGAAGTAATCAAATAAGAATTCTAAAGGTAATCCACCAACATGTTCCAAGTGTGGTAGAAGGAATTTTAGAGAATCATTAACAAGGAAAGGGAAGTGTTAAAATTGTTTAATGTTTAGTCATAGGGCTCATGTATACATTGAAAAATTTCTGAACAATCGATGAGTGTGGTACCCGATAACTAGCCAACAATTAGATGTTTTATTTAAAAAGAGTTGGTTTATTATAGTAATTTATATTTGAAGTTAGTTAGACAATATGAAAGTAATCAAGACCAGAAAAAAATAGTTGTGGAAAAATAATTTTCTACTATTTCTATTAGTGTTGATCCTTTGAATAAAGTGGTGACATGTATGTTACTTTTTTATTGGAATAATATCAATTCCTTATTGGAATCTGGATGTTTACATTCCTTCATTTATGAGAAATTAGTTTATAAAATGATAATATCACCTCTATAATATAATATATAACATTTTTGTGTGAAAAATATGTGTGAAAATATTAAAGAAAAAAAGATTAATAAGAATGTTACTGTTTTTATTAGTGGGATAGACTTTCTTACAATTCTTATTCAGAAACCCATGGAAGAGTTTGATGTTATTTTTGGTATGGATTTGATTTCAGTTTCAGGTTATATAATAGATTATAGATCTAATAAATTCTTATTCAATGATTTCATATCTTTGATAACCTACACTAAAACTGAGAAATTGGTTAGAGGTGTTAGTGAATTTTCATTAGAACTTGTCATGGAAATGAAATATATTGTTTAAATTAGTGATGTTCTAGTAGTAAATGAATATTTAGATGTATTATTTGATGATTTTACTAGTTTTTTTAATCGAAAAGTTGAATTTAATATTGAAATATCAGTTCATTATAATACTCTTTTAAAACACTCTTATTGAATGGATGGATTAGAACATTTGTAATTGAAAAAGAAAATTCAGGAGTTTATATATAATTTTTTCATTCGACTAATCACTTAACCATAGGGTTTCCATATTTTATTTAATAAAAATAAATATGGTTATATGAGAATTTTAATTGATTATAGTTAAATTAATAAAATTTCTATTTAATAACATGTACCATTTGTCTCATTTCGATGATTTAGTTGATCAGATATAGAGAGCACATTATTTTTCAAAGATTGATCACTGTTCGAGGTACTATCAGTTGAAGGTGAAGGGATAATATATCATTAAGACAACTTTTTAGACTATATAGGGGCATTATTAGTCTTTAGTTATTCTATTAAGATTATCTAATGTGCCAGATGTATTTATGACCCTTATATATTGTGTTTTACATGAGTTATTAGACGGGTTTTTGGTTGTGTTTATTGATGATATAGTGGTATCTTCTATAATTCAAGATAACAATAAAAGGAAGGTAATGTCAAATTTTTATGCCATAAAAGAAAGTAAACTATATCAAAAATTTTGTAAGTGTCAGTTTTGGTTAAAATGATTTATTTCTAGGGAAATATTATTTATAAATATATAATAATAGTTTAATATAAAAAACAAATCTTTTTAATGAATGTACAAAACATAAAAAAATTCATAACGATTCATAGTTTTCTTGATTTAGAAGGTAACATACATTGGTTTGTGGAAAAAATTGCTCAATTGTCGAGCCAATAAACAAAGAAAAAAAAAGGTGTTAAATTTATATAGATTAAATAATGTCATGATTTTTTTTCAGGAAAGAAAAATAAAAATTGTGAACAGTCTTGTTTTCTATTTTCCATCTAAAAATTGTGTTATTTCATCTATAATGATGATTAAATAATGGAAATTGGTTTTGTTATAATACAAAATGATCATATAATTTCTTATGCTTCATAGTAACTGAAACCACTTGAGTTAAATTATCCTACACCTGGTCTAGAATTTGCTAATGTGGTTTTCTATTTAAAAATTTTGGGTCAACATTTTTATGGCATAAAGTGTGAAATACATATTCACCAGAAACGTTTGAACTATATATTCACTTAGAAATAGTTGAATATGAGGAAGTGATGTTGTCTAAAACTAATCAATGATTATGATTTCATGATTCATTACTATCCAGGAAAAGAAGACAATGTTGCTGTAATTAACCCGAACCCAATATCCTAGAGTTGGTGTATAATTTATTACATTTGAATATAATAAAAAAATTATATAACAATGGACTGAATATTTTAATAGTCTTGGAAAACCATATACATAAATTATACACATTTTATATTATTAATAATATAAAAAACATAGGTATAGATGACAATTGGAATATTTGAACTCATTACCAGAATTCCTCTTCATATTATAGGGAATGTAACAAAATATGGCTGAAATAAAATGACCAATAAGGGGTATGTACAATAAAATATATCAAGAATAAATAATAATTATAAAATGGAAGGTAAATTACAAAACACACATCCCATTTAAATAATTTGACTATAACTATTAGATAAAGAATAATCCATAAATAAAGGTAAATGATTGAAAAAACATTCTATTTCATTAATAACAAAAATATCATGATTATATAAGGAATAATAAATATGTTGAGGTTAATAACTAAAAAAACATTCTATTAATCAATTATATTGACCATGAAATAAGGAATTATCAATATAGTGAGGTAATTAATTGAACACCCATTCCATTTAATCAATAATATAAGAATGAAATACATAATGAGATAATACCAATGTCGAAATTTCAGGGTTGATATAATAAATATAATCTCAATAAAGGATGTTCTTAATTTTTATATTTCCATATCTCAAACATCATGATACCTCTATATAAAAAACCTCTCACAAGACAGTTTAAAACAATGGGTAATAACTAATATGATTTGGATAACTAATTTGTCTTAAGAGAAGTGTAGATGCAGTAAGGGGATATCTATAATTGATCTCCATCCATAACAACATGTCGAAATCATTACTCATATATCAAATAATCTCTTTAATTTATGATCTAATGTGTCTTATCCTCAAATATCCGTATTGAGTAAAAGATACATATTTATCAATATTTCCCTAGAAAATAAAAAAAACATTCAAATTAAAAACTATATTTAAATATGTTATATGGTTTAAGAAATAATCATATACATAATAAAAGAATATGGAAATTAAAGAGAAATTTATCATCAAATGAAAATTATCACAATAAAGTGATTATTTCAAGAGAGAGTAAACAATCTCACAAAATGCGGTATTGTGCAATAATTTTTACCTCTTTTCTTACTTTTAAATTATAATATTTTTAATAATGAACCTGAAATGAAATATTAATCATCATTAATAAATAGTTATTTATTTTAAATACATAAAAGATGTATAATATACACTACCTAAAAATAAATATCTTCCTATTAACAAACATGTCTTAATGAAATAGAAATTGAGACAAAATACCTTACCTTAGACATCATTTAAGTGAAAAAACATTAACCTCTAATATAACATGTTATTAACATATAAAATAAAAATATTTTGAGTGATAACCACCTTATTTTTTCATGCATGGTTTAACATGAAGGTTCATGTTCTTCGGAATATTTATAGATTGACAATCTCTAAAATGATATTAATGTTATAAATATAATTTCATTCATTAGATACAATTTTAGTATCATTATTGAAATTTTAATATGGAGAACAGATAATATCATTTCATGGAGATGGTAAGTCATAAGTATGCATGAATGATGTTTTCAATTAGTTAATGTGTGAATGTTTAAGGAAGTAAGTAATATATTATTTTATAGAATCAATATAAATTCATATTTATCATATATATTCACCCAATTTATCTTAAGTAAATTTAATGTAATGTTTAACTGAAAAATTAATCACATCGCTTCGCGAGGTCGTAGTCTCTCATACACAAATGCAACATTACCATATTTTAAATTTCACGGTAAGTAAGAAGGTATGTGTAAAATAATTATTCCAAAAGTCTAATAATATTATAAATATTATATATATATTATATACGTCATTATGTACAATGGTGATTGTTGTTGAGGGAAAACCAGTAACATCTGTTTGCGTGGCGGTACTCCAATATACACAGGATCAAGGATTTCATTTTCTATTTAATGAAGGTTGAAATGGAAAAATATTTTTATATAAAATTAATACAATATAATTGTTTATTATATATATATTTTCTTACATTTGAGTTTTTAGAAAATAATTTTTGGGGGAAAAGGAAGAAAGAAAACAAATGGTTTTTAATAATACAATTACCTACTCTTAGAGAAACTCCATTATATATCCTCTTAAGGGCCCTAGGGTTATTCTATTGAAAGGAATGAATATTGAGAATGTGGATAAGGATTTTTGGGAGGGATTTTATTAAGGATTGGCTTAGAGAAAGGGCTTGAGATTTGTGAATAAGTGAAGGGAGGCAGTGGAATTTTAAAAGTGGGGGAGAGGACACTGATAAAACACTATTTTATTGAATATTTTATTGATAATAAATGACATAATTTCCTCACATTGTGTTAAATATGTTTAATTAGAAAGTATTTGGGATTAGATCATTCATTTCAATATTTGATGAAAATTCCAGTTTTACCCTTTATAGTTAACTGTAGTATTTCGAAGTTCAATATTTTTATATTTATTATTTGAATTTGAGATTTTGTAAAAGTGTTCATAACTTAATTATCTACAACTTTTATTCAGGACACTAGAGCTAAAGAGTTCATTTGGTTGTTGAAAATGGGCCATGAAGTCGAAGTTGGGCTGGGCTCGCCAGAATGGAGAAGCTTCTATATATCGGCCATAACTCCTTCATCTGGGCCTTTATTGAGCCCAAATTTGGAGAGGAGACAGATAACCAAATATACGCACATTTGATCCTTCTGGAAGGTCGTCCAATTCACGCTTTTTGGTGGTCAAATGGGCGGTGCAAGTTGGCATAAAATATTTGGCCGAATTTTCACATTCACACTTGAAACCACTTGTAACCTCTCCTCCCCTCCCCTCTATAAATTTTTAGTTTTTCTCATTTGGAGGGGTTGGGACATGCATTAGGATATTGAAGGTAGATTAGAATTTGTTTCACCCAAATTATCCTACAATTTTAAGAGGGGTAGCTCTTGAAGCAAGGATCCCCTCATCGAAGCCTCCTTCTCTTCTTCATTTTGTAATGTTTTCATTTGTGTAATAAACTTCTTTGTTATTCTTTTATTTCTTCTCTTTTCTTCTGTTTTGTTTAAATTTCTTCTTCTCTTAATCTTCCTCTTTGGGATGGAATTTTTGAGTAGAAGCGTTATTGGGTTATACCCATTATAAACTTTTGCACATGCAAAACGCTTCTACGATGATTACGCCACCCATAGAAGAGTAGTCTTTTAGTAATCGATCTATATTCTACCCTCTTCATTTAATTATTTTTAATCATTGAGCTACTGTAATTCACTTAATATAATCCACGAAATGTGTTTTTAAATTGTAAGAAACTAAGCAAGCAATTGAAAAATTAACACAAATACACACGAGGTTGGGATTTTGTGTAAATTGTGAGAGCGCGATCTTAATCGGTAATACAAGACCACACAGGATAAATTTGTAGAGTTCAAATATAATCCCTAAACACAATTCATCCTCATTTCCAGAATGGATATGAGCCTTAATTTACCACTGACCATAAGCTAATCTTAGAACATCAATCAAAGCAGGGTGCTGCGATTGCATGTTCTGAAGTTAGCCTAGGGTTAAATTCACATCATCTTTGTGGTAAAGTTAATTCTCGTAGGGTTTGGGATTTAACAAATTAAGGGATCATAATTAGGTAAATGTTAATTTAAATGATAATGATTAATATTAAAGTGAAGAGGTAGAGTTAGATCGATTACACCTTTTAAATAGATTTCTAAAAAAACATCTTCTTGTTGTGTCATTTTAATCGAAATTCATTTCAAAACTAAAAACAAAAAAATTATACAATATTCTTCCAGCAAACATCTTCTAGATTCATAAACTACAAAAAACACCAATCCTTTAAAGTAGTGTTTTTATTTTATTCTCTTTTATTTTATTTTTAGAATACCTCTAATAAGTTGTTAAATTCACTTCCTCCTTTGAGAGACGACTTTGGTCAGCCACTCTGCTGCACCTAAGTACCCCAAATTACACTAATCATTTGAGGGCGCCCACGACAACGCTCTATCAGACACACATTGATTTTTGTAAAAGAAAAAGTGATACCCATGTTTTTATCTTGAAAAATCATCTAAAATTAGTCATTATCTAAAAATATAGATATTAAGGTCTACATATGTCTATATAATTAATGTTTTACATGTTTTACGTCATTTCTAATCCTTACCTTGTTAGATTAACCCCTCATAAACCCACTTTTACCTCCACCACTATAATTAATTTTTACTGCATTTATAACTCATAATGGTAAAAAAATAAGTTGAACCTATAAGATAATATAAATTATTATAATTATAAATATTTAAACTATTTATACAAATTAAATTCATAGAATTTTCAGAATAAAATTTAAAACTACATCTATAGACACGATGAAAAAGAGGGTTTCTAAAGGGAAAATTTACATAATTATAAACATATTTAATATCAATATTCAATATTAAATTGATTAAAATAACATAAATTAATTAAATTTGTATAAAAATTGAAATAATTAAACTTTTAAATAAATTTTAAAAAAATTATCCTTTTAAATTTTATAAATGAAAACACAGTTTTCAAAAAAAATATAATTTTTCACTATTTATCAAAAAATGATTCATTTCAGAAAAATCTAAAAAATTCAGCCTATGATAATTTGGATATGATAATTTCAAAAATATAGTCAATTTTATTAAATACATTTTATAAAAGTAATAAAAACTAATTTTCAATTATATGTCTAAAGCGTGACTAAATTGTCGTTTAGAAAAATTCAGTTTCTCAAAAAATATTTCTTTTTTTTCTTTTAAATGATTATTATTTCATTTTAAGTAAAATGATAACCAAAATATTCATAATTTAGTTAGTACTATTAAAACCTTCCAATTTAATGGATATTTCAAAATGGTCTACTATATTATGGTTTATTTTGACATGCGGTTCTGTGTTCGCAAACTATTGGAAAATTTAAATTTATTTAAAATGAAATATACAATATAGTTGATGGGTGTTAAAATCTTGTCTATTCTTGGTGTTTCATGTAAAATAATCCATATAACCCATATTTTTCTACTTTTGTTCATTTTGGAACTTTAAATCTTTTATTTTAGGTGTCAGAACAATCATATCTATCATAAATTGTTAAGAAATATCACAAAGAATTCCATTGGATAAATGAAAAATTTGAACTGTTTAATAAGTGCATGATTCCAGAAATTAATGTTTATAATAATTTTTTTAAGATTTGGAGAGTTATTATGTGTACCTTTTGACTCCCATTTGAACATAGAATTATTTATTGAAGCTTATAGATCCCTATTTTCCATTCACCTATGCAGAACTAACATGTATAGATACCTTGAAGAGAATTATTATTGGAATTAAATGAAAAGGATATTGCTAACTTTACCATGAAATGTTTGGTCTGTCAACAGGTTAAATTTGAATGATAATTATCAATGGGGATGATTCAAACATTTATAGTACCATATTTTAAATGGGAAAAATAGATCCATGAACTTTATAGTGGGATCAAAAAATAATTCCTGGGAAAATAATGCAATTTTGGTTATTATTGATCAACTAACTAAATATGAAAATTTCCTTCCCATTTGAGAAACTAAATTTTTTGATCATATTTCTCGACTAAATTTCAAGGAGATAGTCAGGTTACATGGAATTCTACTCTCCATTATATGACCATGATACATGATTCACTTCAAATTTTTTAAAGGGCGTTACCATTCTTTGGGTGCAGAATTAAATTTTATTACAACTCGTCATCCTCAATTTTATGAACAGTCAAAATGAATCAATCAAACCTTGAAAGATATGATCCATTTTTTTCAATGTATTAACATGGATACATTTCTTAGTATTTTTATTTGGTTGAGTTTTTTTATAATAACACTTTTCATTCCAGTATATGGATGACACCTTTTTTGGATATATATGGAATGTAGTGCCAGAATATAGCTTATTGGGATGAAGTAGGAGAAAGAAGTTGATGGGAGAAAATTTCCATGAATAAACAGTTGAGTAGGTGAATATGATTAAACATTATACGTGAAAGGCTTAGAGAAGGTAGATTATCTATGCATTCAATCAGAGGAAATATTTTTCATTTAAGGTGGGTGACCATGTTTTTCTTAAATTATCTCCATGGAAAAGTTATATGTGTCTTGGTATAAAGGTCAAGCTAATACAGGTTCTCAATCATTGAATGAAATTTTTGTGAAAAAAGGTAATTCAAAGTGTTAAATTTTTATTTAAAAACCATATGCTTGTAGAAGAAAAATGGGAATATGAAAATGATATGAGATAAAGGTTTCCTAACACATTTAACAAGTGAATAAAATTATGGGAAAAAATTCCCAAAAGGGGGAAGAATGTAGTAACCTAAGGAAATATTGAAAAACCATTTTTATATTTTTTATTATACATTAATTAGATATTTATATTCATTATAAAAATATTAATTAATTTTTTAATCAAAAATGAAGTTGTTTTATTAAAATCCTTTATTATAAGGATTTATTTAAAAGTTAAAGGTTTAAAATATTGAATTTCAATTTTAAACAATTCATTGTGATTTTAATTAATCTTCTAACAATTATTTAAAAAATATTTTTTTATAATTTTCTTAAATGTTTGGTTTTTTGAATGAAAAGTGAAAAATATTGATTTTTTATTGAAAACAGTATTTCATTTTAAATTATTTATAAGGTAACATTTTTTTTATTTTTAAAATTTATATCATTACTTTTTAATTAATAACCCAATTATGTACATTACAATGAATTTTATACTTGAATTTGGTATGAATAAAATTATAGGGAAATACATTTTTTCTAAAAAATTGTTTTTCATCGCTTTTTCAAGTTGAATTTCAAATTAACTTATTAAAATTTTGTGAATCGAATTTCAACAAATTTCTTCTATATTATTAATTTGTGGATAAAAATTTAGTAAATACTAAACTTTTATTTTTATAGGTTAAAAATAGTAACCTTATTAATTTTTTTTCATAGTAAATGGTAAATCGAATAAATAAGGTTAAAAATAAAATGAAAAGGAAAAAAAATTATTCAAATAGTTATATTAATATAATAGGCTGAGTATATCTCATCTATAGTCATTGAAAATTCATATATATGGCCTTTTTTATCCATTTTACCAGGATTTTATATTTATATTATTTTATATAAGGAGAGGTCAAAAATTTTATTCTCTTTGTTTTACCATATCTAATTTTTTAATATAGGGATAAATATCGGATATATCTGTTTAAAAATATAATTTTAAAATATAAATATTTTTTTCATCATGATTATTTTTTCCTTATTTTTATTAATAAAATATTTACTTTAAATTCTTATGAGACACCAAAGAAGAGCCAGTATAAGCAGTAGAAAAAACGATTTTGAGAAAAATTTAAAAAATATTATTTTTCTAATTTATATTTTCCCAATAATGAAATAGATAATTATTACATAATTAGGGTGTGTTAAATTACTATATTCTAATTCATTTTCCCTTGAGTTGTTTCTAACGTCAAATCAAATAAATATTTGCAAAATTGACATTAATGATATTTTACAATAAATAATGTATTATTAAATGATTTAAAATTAATAAAAATAATATATTTTTCCAATTGAATGATATATGGTTTAAAAAAAATAATGTTATATATTTTTAAAAATTATTTTCTAAAGTTATGATATTAACCCCTAAATGTTTAAAAACATGTATATAACAGTAATTGTCAAAAGTGTTAAAGAAGGGTAAACAAAGATATAAGATAAAAGTGAAAAAAATTATCCAAATTTTATTTTATGAGAGAAATCTAAATTAAATAATATTAAATTATAATATTATCAATTTTGATCCATTTAGACCTCAAAATTAATTTATATTAATTTTATTATTTATAAAATTATGAGAGTAACACTCCCCTCTCTTATAAAAGAGTATAACTTCTTATTATTTATTTACAATTAAAATCTTTTTGGTTCAGATTATACCTATCCAATACCTTCATTAAATCCATACTCACATTATATATGGTTTTGTTATCATAAAAAAAATATATTTAGTATTTTTTTTGTAAAACATAAGAGGTTGTTCGAAGAAGAGGTAAAGTTCTCTAAAAAAGAATTTTGGTTCTATTTCTTCTTCCAATTCTTTCAAATATTATTAAAACATTATTAAATAATAAATAAATTATCTTATAGATACTTATATTTTTTTATTTTAACAGAAAAACTTATATCCATCTCCTTTATCATTATATTATAAATAAAAACATCGTTCAAGTGTACGATAGATTACCGCCTCACAAACTAATGTAATTCATTTTCCTTCACAAACTCATATTGATGGTTGTAATGATGGATTTGATATATTTATATATTATATTTTGATGTATTTATTATTTTTAAAAAATAATATTTCATTTACTTTCATAACATTACATTCATTGAAAATTGATAATGCGTTCATGAATACGTGTGGTTTACCACCTCTAAAAAGCGATGAGGTTCATTTTTCACCACCACATAACATAGATGATATATAAGTATATTTAGAAAAATAATATGGTATTTATGATATAATTTTCATTTCCAAAAGATAAAATAATTCTTATCTTCTTTCCATAATGATCGTTGAAAAAAGGAAAGGTTACATATGTATTGCTATGGCTTACCATATCCATAATTGTATAATAGCTTATTTTAAATAACTATAATTCAAAATTGGTTTTAAAAGTATAATTTATTTATAACATTTATCAATATTTCATGAATTTTATTTTCAATATTATGGAATAATTACATCTTTGACCATTAGCATCCTACAAAATTCATTTTAGACATATGAGCCGAATATCACCAAAACATATGATGTAAAATTAAATTTTCAAGTAATTGTATATAATTTTGAATAAAATAAAATAAAACAAATAATAATATATTAAAATTATCATTATAAAGTAAAGAATTCCAATTATTTTATTTGGCCAGATAAATAACATACATGTTGAGTTGTACTAGAGTTAAGTGACTTTATTTTAAAAAACCAATTTTAAAGATTCTCATGCAAATATTTTTTTTGAATATACATGTATTTATAATTGATTCAAAAAAATTATTATTTATCCCTAAATGGATAATAATTTTCACTTTTTCTAATATTTTAATTTCTTGAATATGTTTATAAAAAATGAATCTTTTTATTATTTCACATAATTAACATGAGATTATAAAAACCTAATTTTAATTATTTGAAAAATTTATATTCTAAATATTAACCATCCATGTCCATATTCTAAAAAAATTATAGATATATTTATTTAGAAATAATCTAATCAGAAATGAAATTTTATTTATATTTTTAAATTTCATTTAATTGTTTTTTTAAAAAAATATTTTAAAAGAATTCTTTACCATTTTTATAAAAGAGAAAAGTAAAATTGTTTTTTAAAAAAGACAAAGACAATAGATTTTTATACCATCATAACCATTTTTTGATATTTTTATTACATTAAAATATTTCATGTTTTATTCAACTAAAATCCATATTTTCATTCCTTATAGTCATTTTAGTTTTAAAAATTGTTTATTTGAAAAGAAAGGGTATTTCAAATTCGAAAGATGTTTTCATATAGGTTTAATGGAGGTTTTCAAAGGAATAATGATGAAAAGGTACAAGCATAAATTTTTTTATACAAGATATTGTTCTTGAGAATTATATATATGAAATTGGTGAGACTGTCATATCTTATATAATGGGTTCATTTTGATTATATCTCATAATGAATGGGTGATCATGATACAAAATTTACAATTAGTTGAGACCCATTATTGAACATGATGAACGAATGATCCTAATAGAACTTTTATAATGGTTGAGACCCGTTATAGATCTCAAACGCATTTGGTAACATTACATATATTAATTTGAAATAATGGGGGATTTACTAGCCATTTTCATATAAATATTTAATCGAGATCCAATTATTGATGACACGACTTATCAATATAATTAATTTTTGTTTCATGGAAGGGTTTTTTGTTTCATTGATATGGGTATTAATGATTTTTTAGAAAAACGAATGCGTGTGTTTCTTTTATAAGTTATTTATTTGATTCACTCAAAGAAAATTGAGATAATGATAAACATATCATGATTTTCCATGTTTTCACTAGACTAATAAATTTATTATTTTTATGTCCCTTATTATGATTGTTTCCCATCCATATATTTTAAATTATTTTTTATGGGGTTTAATGATGGGTGAGGGAAAATAAAAATTCAATTTAAAATTCATGAATATTTCATCAAATGAAATCATGAATTCTCAAATGATCTATTTGTCTAAGACATCAAGTAACCATGGATCTTGGTATATTTCAATACCATATATACCACTTTTACATTCACAAATATCTCATTTTAGATTGACCAGGTTGATGAATACCTCACATTTTACTCACCTTTATAAATGACAACATCACATACCTCTCACTTGAATAGACACACATATCATATGTACTATCTAGCTAATGTTATATACTTCATTAGTCAATCTCATCAAAAGGACCATATTCCATAATCTTCATATAAGAGATAAAATTCCATCTTTTTTGTACTCCAGCTGATGATACGGTCAAAAATATTCTCGACCACCCACTAATTAGATTATCCTCATGTAATTTATAATAAATATAGAAAATTATTAAGGGTTTTATGATACATATATCACCAAACTTAGGTAGTGAAGACTCCACATATAATCCATGAACCGATGGTATACCAAATAAATAATGTATGATATTTTGATACACATAGTGGGTCATCCCTAGTATAAAAATGATTTTGTGTCTCATGAGAATATTATGTATTTAGATATAATAATTATACTAATGGTAATGTTAATATTTATTTATAACTAATAATAATCCCTTGTAAACATTAGTTACATACAACTAAATTTCATAATTTTTTTGGTCCAATATCATTTTACATAACTATTATATATATTCACATATACTTATTTATACAGTGTGAAAGAATAAAAAGGTATATATTTCCTTTCATACTGCAAGATTCATTTTAAATTTTTAACAACTTTTATGAAAAACATAAAAATCCACACAAACAACTAGATAACATATCATATATTATGGACTATAATATATTCCTTCTATTTTCTACAATTTAAGGTTTTTGGATAAAATAATTACATGTCAATGAAATTATTTCTACAAATATATTTATCCACTGGATTAAACCCTTCCACTATACTCTTTAATGAGAAAAATTGGATGATAGTTATACTTTAGAATTATATTCCGAATTTTTAACTCCTTGAACATATTAAAACAATTAAACATCACAAAAACCAATCTTTGATGTTAATGACATATATTTTATACTTATAAGTCTTTCTAGGAAAATTATCATCATTATCGAAACCCATTCCAAAAATGTTTTTAACTGAAATATTTTGGTAACTAATATATCTATTTAAATTAATCATTAACATCACTTAAAATTTTTAAAACCATTTAGGATATGGTTACATAAAAAATTTAATTCTAATGGGAATACTTTCTTATTTATTAACTTATAACTTTTATAAGTCCAAACATACTTTTTATAGCCACCAAGAAAAAATATTTTATTCAAAATTTGAGGATAAGATAAAAAACTTATTTTTGTTTAGAAAATAAATATTATTTACTCTTATTATAAATATTTAACAAAAAAAAACTATTCTATTTATATCATATATGTAATTTTATGGGTTTAGATCTTTTTCATGAAAAGAGTAGTATTATTTAAAATATTCCATTGAGGGTGGTGGAATCGTAATTATTCCCATTATTTTAAACCCATATATATTTAAAATATTTGAAAAGTATACATTTGGTATCACCTACCCTTCAAAACTAAAGAATAAATTTCTAAAACACAAACAACTGACATGGAAATTAAATGGAGTTTTTCAAACTCCTTCAGTTATTACGAAAAATTTACTTCTTATGGAATTATTTTTCTTCTTTTATGATAACTCTAGGTTAAGGTTACCTAGATTAGATACTCAAAAAAACATTAGTAGTCTATCTATCCAACATTTCTTCTTCCAATTTAATATTTTACACATTTGTACTATCAATAAAGCACTAGAACAAAGACATCATATTCCTGGTTTATATATTATCACCATCTTGTGAAAAGAATTATACATTTCTTTAATAAATTCATATTTTATGAAATTTTACATTGATCATAATAGAATTAATTTCATATCTATAAAAATATTTTTAGTAACCCCTTGTCACACTTAGACAGTAACATACAAAAAATATTATATATGTGAGTAGTGACTAAAACTAATTTGGTTTTCTTTCATATAATTCCATTTAAACATAATCTTCATACACATACAATTCCAATAATAATAAATATTCAAAGTGTTTAAAAACATCAACAATTTGGATACTTAGGAATGTTTTTGGTTTAAAAAATACAATTTTCGCACTTAAAAACTTTTCTAATGTCAACAGTCCTAATAGTTGATTATATTATTTTTATCCTTTTTGAAATATTTAGGAGAGAATTAAGTTGGTTGGTGACTATTTTATTCATATAAAATAAGAGGTTTTATCAAATTATTATAATAAATTTTATTTATTTAATAATTTATTTTATAAAATATTCTCCCACTAAAATGATTACCCCGATCAGGACCAAACCCAATCCAGAGACAGATATAAAACTTCTTCAAGGTTGCCTATGTTGGCGGGATGGTGGAAACAAGCATCAAAGGAATACCTAACTCGATGAGGTTATTACCTAAGTACATGTACGCACACACATATCCACATCGATGAGAACATGTTGGTGAAAATAGTAAAGGATTCAACCCCACTATAAAATAAACCAAGGATACATAAACCACTGGAATGTATAAAAGTATGGTCATGTAAAAAAAGTATAAAGAAGTAAAATATGTTCCTAACTAGAAATATTTCCTAACTTGAAAAAACTGTAAATGTAACCAGATGAAAGAGAGACCATCTTCTGAATTCCTAGCTACAAACATTGTAGATTGTCCAAAGCACCCAGTATCCCTAAGCTCCTCTGAAGTTACAGCTTACCTTTTTGTCATCTTCATAAGACATGACAGGTGATAAAAAAATCCCATGAATGGGATTGTATACACATACCCTATTGAAAACTCTAAAAGCTGAAGGGAGGAGTAGTAAGAGATAAAATTGGAAAAAAGATAGTAGTTGCAAGATACAATAAAAAAGAACCGTTTAACCCAAACTAGGAGTGAAATTAATATCATCCAAATACAAGGAGATAAATAAAAAGTGTAGATAAACTACCCATCGAGTCTTCACTATATATATTAGAGGAGTAATATTATCCATTGACTGGAATATGGACAAGGAAAGCACATGGCCTAATCTACTTGTATTTTCCTCTCTTGAAAGTAGAGTAACCAAATCAAAGGTGTGGATAGATATGGTTATATATATGATTAGTCAATATAATTCCAAATGGGAGATTAAGAGGATCTCTATTTAATATCACAACCCAAGAATAAGATTATCTAATACTTCCTAATATCCAACAATGATTACCATCATCTCACGCATCTTCCCATAAGTATCCTTCCAAGTTCATCCATGCCTCATCACTGTGACTCACAGTCTAGGGGACAAAAACTTGAAGTAGATAATGCACGAATTAGTAAAATAGTAGGGTCACACTTTGATATTCAACAAGGAACTTTTATTAGAAGACCTATTGGAGTGTACCACACAAAAAGGTCATTGAATAACTCCACATACTTTCTCTACTGGAGGGTACCACTCAGAATGGTTTTCGAGGAACTCCATTTGATATTCCTACTAGAGGGTACCACTTAGAATGGTCATTAAGGAACATCATTTCCCAACCCTTCTAGAGGGAACTGCTCAAACTTTTCATCAGGGAACTCCACTTCCCTTCCCTGCTGGAGGGGACCACATATAGAGGTTATTGAGGAAATCCACTACCCATCCTTACTGAAGCGTACTGCTCGGATAGGCTCTAGTGATCTTGTGTGATGACTATTTTTATTGATCATTGCCTAAATAGGGTTCATGCATAAAAAATTATACATATTATCTCATAATCAAAATACAAGGGAACCATCATCTTCTATATGAAAAAACAATCAAGGTAGGCTACTCGAGGAAAAAATATTAGTTTAAATGAAAGACATACAAATGATTGATGTTTCATCCTAATAGCTCAAGGGTTACAGGATGTGTGAGGGGAAACACATGAAATGTGGTCCTACTACACTATAATACTACGTCCCAATCTATCACACAACTCTATCCCATGTAGTAGTATACATCAGGTAGGTGGACTACATTATGTGTCTAGGCTAACAGGGACTAGGTCACATCCTGCTAGACATGTCCATGTACCAGAACTCCTGTTCATTTATCGAACCCTATATATATGAGTACACATATATGTATTTATATATGGGTTCCTACACAAGTTATCTTAAACATGGGTTGTCTAAATCATAAGGGGGTTCACGAAATATTAGAGGAATACACACTGTGTCATCCATAAATTTTTGGATACACTATCTAACACAACTGAGGGGGTTACATTCCATGTGTTCATCATTTCACAGGGTGCGTAGCCATATTTTTAATAAAAATTAAAAATCATTAGATCCACTTAAATCACATTGAATATGGTCTTTCTTCTTCAAATATTGCTCTATCTATGGTCGAAAAAGGTTTATATAGTCGAAAAACTATGTTCGGGGCTAGTATTCTCTAGAAATTGGTATTTCTTTGTCTATAGGTATTCAGTATTCATTCCACACTCCATCCTACCTTACACCATGAATTAACTAATCTCAAATAAAAAAAATTGTCCATTCCACAGAATTTTCTAAAATATATTCCTACTTCATCGATATGTGCCTCACATGTGATTTTTTTGTGGTTCTAAGGGTCCTACTAGGCTCAGTATTACACAATAATGTCCATTGAGGACTGTAGGGTTAATCTAGTGAATAATGTGAAGAATATTTTTGGGAAAGGAACAAAAAAAGGTTTAATCATCAATAACCAAGAATTATTTTCCAACAATCATGAACATGTGTCTAGAGTTAGAAAACTATTGAACATAAATAAGTTTCTCTACCAAGGGGCATGCAATCAGCCAAAAATTGGCTTTGATCCATTAACAAGGATAGATATATACAAAAAATTTAATCAAATGGAGTAAAACACTAATTGAAGAGTTCTACCTAATTATAGATCATTATTTGATGAATAATTCACCCTCCAATTTTCAATAGAATCTATTGCATTCAATGCATCCTCATCTGATCCAATTTGATATTTTTTCAATGTCCGATGAGATCCTCCAATGAAGAAGTAAGGGATAGATTTAGAATTCTCTAAAGGTTTATGCAACTAACCCTAGAGAATTATTCTATAAAAAATTATTATATAATTATTCTTTGCTTTGAAATGGATTAATTAATTAATTAATTAATTAATTAATTACTTTACTAAACATAACTCCAATGAGAGAGGAGTCTAGACACCAGGTGCCAAGATATTTTATGTTTCACTTACTATAAACACCTCATTCTTCAGTCAAAATTGGTCACATATTTTGGATTTGAGATTACCTTAAAGATTTATTTTATTTTATTTAAGAAGCTAGATACACATAATATGAAATATATTTAATACTTTTTTTTTGAAATTATGTATAGGAACATCGGGCCTCATAATCACATGATGTCTTAGTTCCTAGATATAATAATATATATAGAAATATTTCAGAGTCTTACAATGGAAAAACTGGATCTCTATATGATTATCTTTTCAAAAATTTTCTTCCTTGAAAAGAAAAAATTACAAAAAAAAACTCAGGATACTGAGCCCAAATTTCACTATCCCACTCCGAGGAACTCTCTTGAACATTTTTATGCTACCACGACATGAAAACTAAGGGGATGAACCATCCACATTGGATCTTCTCCAACTAATCCCAAGTCACCCCTTGGTGCTCCACAAAAGTGGTTCGATAATTGATGTCCATCTTTCCTCAGTCAATGATGTGTGTGAGGTCATGCACATACCACCTCAATGATGAAACATGGAATATCTCATGCACCAACTACCAATGTGGGGTAGGGTGAGGTAGTAAGAAAAATCATCAACCCTCTGTATGATCTCGATTGATTAGATGAACCTTAGGTATAGAATTCCTCGATAGCCTAACATCTATAATCCCCATTGTGTGGAGAATCTGAGAAAAACCGGGTCTCCCTACTCAAAATCCAAGATCGTAAGATGTTGATCCATATAAGATTTCTATCTACTATGGGCCATCCAAATCTAGTAATGGATGAATTGTACTTTCTCTATTGTAACACACACCATCATTGGGCCCACTTGAGATGTCTCAACGATCTCTGTCAAGAACAAGGGTAACCTAAAGGGTCTCTTGGATAGGGCCTCAGAAGGTTTCATGGTGATGGTATTGTAGAATCTATTATTATGTGAAAACCCTAACAAGGGATGGTGATCCTCCCAGCTTTAGCTGAAGTCTATCATGCATGCCCTCAGAATATCCTCCAACAAATGGATTGCGTGCTCGGTCCTCCTATATATTTGGGGGTGAAAGGCTATAATCATCCTCATATGGGTTCCAAATTATTCTTGTAGTCCTGTATATTATCTTGATGTAAAACACATGTCACAATCAGAGACAATCGTTGAAATTACCCCATAAAGTAAAATGACCTCTCATACATAAAACAATACCAAATACTCCATTGAACTCTACGCCTTGATGGAATGGAAGTGTGCCAAATTCATGAGTTGGTATACTATCACTTAGATGGAATCATGAACCATCACTATGAACTGTATCCCTATGACAATGTCCATGGAAATTCCATCCTAGTTCCACTTTGTGATCTGAAGAGGCTGCAAAATTCCTTATGAAACATGGTGCTCAACATTCACCGACTGACAAGTGAGGCACCAAGGGATGAAATTAGCTACTCTATATCTTATATAAGACCTTAAAAAATACTATTTAAGTTCTCTATACATATTCCAAACATAGGAATTTATATTTAGGGGAGAAGTGTGGAGCTCTCACGCCACCTCCTCCCACAATATGTCTGGAACCACTGTCTGCACCTAGAATAAGGTGATGTGATTATATCTTTCAGAATATCCATATGAGGAGTTTAGTATAGATATATGATCTTTTAATACCTCACAGTTTATGTCTCTTAGTTAGGAATTTCTCACAATCCTAAGAAGATGAGTAGTCAACATCACCAATTGTAGAAAACTTGTACCCTCCTACTCCACCTGGGTCAGTTACAAGAAGGCCAACTGCTCTGTAGTATCCTACACAAAGTTATCCTATGACTTCTTAATAATTTAATATGAAATAGTGTTTCCATTATCTATCTTATATAATATCTTTAATTCATATTCCTATAGGAAGTCCAACCTTCTTTGATGTCTCATGTTTATGTCTCTATATGTGAAGACATAACTAAGACTCTGATGGTTTATGTAATCCAAAAAGCACTCTCCCAGAAGGTAGAGCCTCCACATACATACTGGGAATACTACTGCTTTTATATCTCAGTCATGATTAACGTGGTATTTCTCATGGAGTCTCAACTACCTCAACCTATATGCAATAACTGCCTACCACTTCATCAATATGAAACAAAGTCTAGATCCTAAAGAATCACAATACATTATGAAAACCATGCCTTCTTCTCGTAGTATCATTACTAGTGAACTCGTTTGTAATAACATAAACTTCTCAAAAGGCCATTGGAACTACTCAAACATGTTAAATGGATCCCCTTTCCATGATTGGGTGATCGAAGTGGACGAGATTCTAGGGAATTCTTCCACAAACCTTTTATGACAAGAAAAATATGCACATCTGACATGCTTGTAGGTGGATCCAAAGAAAACATTTCTTTGATCTTCTATGGATCCATAACTAAAACATGTGAATAAATTAAATTCCCCATAAATTGAACATCATGAATTCATAACTGGAACAATGGAATATTTCCATAAATTCAGCACACTAGAATCAATTCTAGGAAAATCCTCGAGTGCTCTGCATGTTCTTCCTCTAATGAAGTGTAGATGAGTATGTCATAGATGAAGAAACAATAAATTAGTCCATTTATGTTTGTGAATCCTCATTCATCAAATCCATAAAAATTTCAGGGAAATTCATCACACAAAAGGCCATCATTGGGAACTCCTAATGTCTATAGTGAAATTAGAATTCCAAATTTGGAATATCAGCCTCAAAATCCCTCAACTAGTAGTATCCAGACCTGAGATCAATCTTTAAGAACCATGTCAATCCTCTCAAATAGTCCAAGAGTTCATCAATTCGTGGAATGGAGTACATGATATTTATTGTGGTCTTGTTCAAGTGGTGAAAATCCATGGAATGCTGCAAAATACAATCAACTTTTTTTAAAAATGACTCTAGAGCTACATATGTGGACACATTGGGTCTAATGAATCCCTTCACTTGAAAGTACTCTAACTGTAACCATTGATCATAGAACTTGGTAGGGTCCATCCTATATTATGAAGAAGATATCGTAGCGGTACAGGGATTCAAGTCAATGTAAAACTCCATCTCCCACCTCAGAAGTTGTCCTAGAATGTCATCATGGAAGACATCCATGTAATCCTCCAAAATTAAAGGAATCCATATTCTTGGAGATACTATTGCACCAAGGGATACACTCACTAATGGATGGGTAATGGTTTTAATTCTCTTTCTCAAAGTAACCACAATTCCAACTATGAGATACCTCTCACCAAAAAAGTAGAATCTAATCCCATTAGTGCATAAGAATCTAACATATCTATGGTGAATGTCTATATGGGCTCATACCATAGACATCCAATCCATACCCAAGATGGTGTTACATGGTTCTATCATGACGAACACAAATTTACCATTTAAACAACACTAAACTAAGAAATCACTCACACTATCTGAAGATAAATTATAAAAAATAAGACTTCAACATAGGAAACTCATGAAAAAGTTATCCAGTTAGTGCCTCAATATGGAGTTCCATCTATAGGACAAGGAGTATAGAGATAAAAGAATGACTAGAACCTTTGTCTACTAATAAAAATTTAAAAGCATAAAACGTTCATATTATAAATCTAATCATCTCATGTTATATGAGATCATAGATATCCAAACCATGCATCTATCGACAACCCTAGTCACTAGCTCCCGAAGTCTGAAGTGGGCCTCCTAGTGGTGGTTGTGGAAGGATCTCATAACACCATCCACCACCCACAACTCCTTATAAACCTATGCGTGCTTTACCTCCCTAAAGTCCACCCTGGGCTTGCGATATCACAGATCACAACACTACCTCTTCCATGGTAGTACTTCAGCCATATTATTATGCTCGTCCAAACGTTTGGTCAGATAGTAACTTGTGATGTGTCATCACCCATCATATGAAAAACATTGAACCACTTTAGGATGCACTAGTGATCTACAATGTCTCTATATCATGTGACTACACACCTAAATCAGATCACGGGGTGGTCCCCTACACCGAGATATTAATTCTTAATGTTAGATAGATATTGCAGAAAAATAAACTCTATGGAACCCATTACCATCTATTTTTATCTCAAATCCCCTTGACATGAAGATCTTTATCAATAGTGCATACTCCACCACCCTAGCAGAGGAGGGGATTCACACAGGCATAATGGTGGTTGATATCTCTACTAATTCCATTATAAATTTTTCTTTATTCGAAGTATCCATCCTAGATCATGTCAAGAGAGTAACATATAAAGAATGTGAAACTCACAGCACACATAACCACAATCATCCCTCCATAATGCAGTTCTAGTAACTCCTAGATATGGACAGAGCATAAACATGTGGAGTAGTAATCTTCTGGGAACTACCATTGAAGCCAGTTCAAAAGAGTGTCGACTCATCGTCCATCTACATAACAAGGCTCCACTAGTTCCCAGCCACTCTGTGGAAAAGGAAATATTCTAGTGAAATAACCTAATTCTTTGGGGTTCAGACAAGATTGATGATACAGACCACTAACTATAGAAAATCCTATACTACTTGAGGATCAAGATCACTGTGGAACCTCTGTAGCATCAGATGTTAGAACTCATAGATCTTGTTAAGATATTGAGGATCGTTAGCCTACTATGTTGGAACAATTAGTAGCTTAATAGGGGAAGGTGCTGCTACATGTCCACCTTGAGGAAGGGGATTTTGGGATGGACCCTGAACTAAGGCCTCATTTCTCATCAGATCATCATCATGTACCAAACCTGGTATGATGACTGGCTGTAATCATGGAGGAATCCTGAGATTTCTCAAGACATACCATAGTCTTATGATCATTCATTTATATATATAACAACAATAATAGTTAGATGAATCACGAAGTAAAATAAAATAATTAATCATATATGATGCAACTACTTTGGATCCCTGAAACAATTGTCTTGACATTATTAGTAAAAAAGTAGGTAGTCAGGGTCCTGGTGAATGGATACATTTTCTTCCCACACCATCCCCAGACTCCCTATCCTGAGAGCCTCAATTCAGAAACATGGACACTATTTCCCTAAACCCAACCAACTCTTCTTAAGGGAACTAGTATGAAAAACATCCCAAGGATTGAACCACCTTTTATACCAATTTTTCATGACCCTACCTAAGCTGGGTCTCAAGCCGCAACTACCCTATGCCCGCCTCCATAGGACAGGGGGTAGTGACCAATACCGGAGGAATAACTTACTCGAGGAGACCTTTCCTTTTCCACATGTAAGCACACACACATCCATCACGATGAATAAGGGTAGGGAGAAAGAGTAAAAGATGAAACCCTGATATTAACTAAACTAAGAAAGTATGCACATCTAGATAGTTGAAAAGTACGGTAGTTTAAACTAAAGATTAATGGGGAAAAATACATTCCCAAATAGAAATATGGCATAACCTAAGAAAAATAGAAAACTAAACTTCTTAATGACAACCTAACTTATGAATCCCCAGATATTACCACCGTACATTGTCAAAATCACCCATTATCCCTATGTTCATATGATGTCAAAATTGACATGTCCATCATCTACATAATACATGACATGTGTGGGTAAATCCCAAACCTAGGTGTGTATATATATACTCATTTGGACACGTCGAAATCTAAAAGGTGGAGCGTCAATTGATAAAACATGAAATAAGATAGTAATTTACAGATAGTAAAAAAGATAATAGCTCAAGCCAAGCCAAGAATAAAAGTAATATCATCCAAACACAACGGTTACACATGGTGAGTTGATGAACTAAATGTCGAGTCTTTTCCACCTATTGTAAGAGTGTAGGATCACACAACCATGAGAAGCTAGACATGAAAAACATGCCGCATACCACACACATCTACACCTCTCTTGGATGGTGAGTAACCAAGTATAAGTTTTGGATACATATATATATATATATATATATGTTCAATCAAAATAAGACTAACTAAGAGGTTAATGGGATATCTATCTAATAGATCAAACATAGAAGAAGATTATCCAATAGTTCCAAAAGTCCAACAATGATGCCCTTTATCTCATGCATCATCCCAGAAGAATCCGTTCCCATCTAGACATGCCTTATCACTATTTAGTATTGTCTAGGGGCCACAAACTAAAAGTAAATGACCCATACCTTGGTCCAATAGGAGTGTCCCACTCTGATAGTCATCGAAGAACTCTACTGGCCATCTCGACTAGAGGGTACAACATGGAATGGTAGTCAAGGAAGTCCATTGCTTAGATCTATTGGAAGGTACTGCTCAAAAAGGTCTAAAAGGAATTGAACTACCCCTCCATGTTGGAGGGATCCACTTAGAGAGATCATTAAGGAACTCCACTACCTTTCCCTACTAGATTGCACCTTCTTGAAAATTTGTTGAGAAACTCCACTACCTAGCCCCATGGGAGGGTACCTCTTGGAAAGGTCATCGATGAACTCCACTACCCATCCCTAATGTATGGTACTACTTGGAAATTTTTTCATAGAAACTCCACTACTCATCCCTACTAGAGGTTAATGCTCCAAAAAGTCATTCTTATCATGTGCGATCACTGTCATCATAGGGTGTTTTCTAACAAGGATTTGTGTTTGGAACATTTCACATATTATCATGTAATCCACAATAAAGGCCACCATCACATTCTATGATGAAAGAAACATAGAATATGCTACTCATGGGCCAAAATCTGAGTTCAAATGAAGGATAAACATATGATTGAAGGGTCCTAAAATGATCTAAAGGGGTACACAATGTGTTGGGAGACTCACATGACGTGTGGTACCTATAGACCCCTTGTCTGTGTCCCTAACTAGCACATAACTACATACCATGTAGTAGTACATTACACGTATCTTGACAACACAAGGTGTCTAGGATAATAAAGATTGGGAAGTGTCCTTCTAGCTATGTCCATGTACCAGATGCTGTGTATATGCATCCAAACTCATGTACTCGAGTACACGATCGTGTGTTTCCACATAAGTCCCCGCCCTTGAAATCATTCACATGGGTTTTCCAACTACAAAAGTGGATGCATTGTGAATTGAAGGAATACATTCCATGTAATGCTTAACTTCGATAAGACCCTAGTCATCACTACTAAGGGGCTAGACCCCATGTGTTCATCATTTCACACAAAGTGTTATTGTTTTTTTGATGAAAATTAAATTTCTTCTAATATGATTCTAGAAAATTGAGTTTAGTCACTCCACTTCATATTTAGAACAATCTTGGGATAAAAAATGTGGATCGATAAAAAAATGGTCCTAGGCCATCATTTTCCAAAAATCATCCTCTGTTCATCCATTCGGTTTCACCATTCATTCCATATTCCACCAGGTCTTCCACCATTAACTCATTGATCTCAAATCACCAAAACAATCATCCATGCCTCAAAAAAAATCTGATATCTAACCCTAATTCATTGTTTAGGTCCACACATGAAAATACTTTACGGTTCCAGGGGTTCGATGGGGCTTGAATCCACCTAAAAGAGTATAACTAAGACCGCAGGGTTCAACCAGTGAAGAACGTGAAGAATATTTGGTCTAAAGGAAAAAAAGGATTAAAAATCATTGTCTATTTTTATTGGCCACTGATAAAGAACAAGTAACCAATGCTAGAAAATAATTGAAAACAAATATGTTTCTGTACGTAGGTTCATGCAATCAACCAGAAATTGACATAGATGTATGAAAATGATGGATATACTCAAAAAATTTAATCAAAGGTTGTAAAAAGTTTATTGATGAGTATTAAAGAATAAATGGATCATTCCTTGATGAAGTACGTGTCTTCCAATGATCAAGAGAAGCTGTTGCATTCACTACATCCAGATCTTATCTGATCATGCATTTTGTCATCGACCGATGAGATCTACCAATGAAGAAGGTAGGAAGAGCTATGGAATTATAATATTTTATATTCTCCTAACCATATAGAAATGATTCTGGTAGAATTCTCCTTAAACTATATATTGCACTGAAATTAATTAATTAATTAATTAGTTAATTAACTGAACGTAACTCCAATGAGTGAGGACTCTGCAAGCCCTATTCTAAGAAATTTTATATCATGCATCGAGTAAAAACTACATTCTAGACTCAAATATTGTTACATATTTATGATTATAACTTTCATTTAAGAGTCATCCAATTTTCATTAAGAATTGAAATGCTTATAATATAAAATATAATTAAATATTTTTTACCTTAATTTCCAGCTAACTGGGAATCATAATCACCTGAAGTCTTAACGCTGAGGTCAAGAAATATATATATATATATATAATTATGTAAGAACCTGGATCTTTGTTTCAGGTATGTTTTTCTTTTTTGGGTCATTTTTAAGAAAAAGAGGAAAATCTGGAAATTTTCAAAGTACACACCGTATACTTTATGAGTACACATTGTGTACTTTGATGATCGCACAAGGACGTGTGCTTGGCTTGTCCGGGCCACACACACTGAGTGTAGGGGCGATGTGGAGGCCGCTTAATGCAGTGTATGGAAAGGCCTAGTACACTGCATAAACTTTAGAAGTACACGTCATGTACTTTTTTTATTAAACGGACCAAGGTCGCGCCTAATCAACAGAATTCTCTTCTTCTCAAGGTTCTTCGACCGAGAGCATCCATACGACCACGAACATCCTCTGAGAACTAGATCCTCCATCTGTTCTCTAAATCAACCACCGTCGATTTTTTTGGAACCATAACGGTGAGATCTTCCTTCTTTTTGAGTTTCGTTCCATGATTTTTCATCTTTCTCAAGATATTGTGGGTTGAATGTTTTGGGATTTTTCTTAGATCTACGATGTTCTAAAGAGAATCAATCCTCGTGGTTCATGTATATTGATCTCCTATCATCAAGGTAGGTTGTTTGTGCCTCACCTTTTGAGGTCTTTTAGTTTTATGTTCAAATTTCCACCAATACCTGTGAACAGGGTATTGCCTGTTTACCATTTTACCCCTGTAGTTTTCTTGCCTTGCTTGTATGCTTTTATAGAGGTAATTTGATCATGTATGAGGATAATTTATGTGCTTGGATGTTTTTCTCATCCCTTGTTCTGTTTACAACCTTTGGGTATTGATATCCTTTGGCCGTTATACCTATTTTCCATGCCCTGTGACTGTAGGATGGAATGATATTCTTGACATGGTTGTTTTTATAGACTGTTTAGCCAAGTATCTCTATAGGTGTGCTTTGGACTTATAGCATTATTATGCACTGACTAGAATGGGACCATGAGAACCTGTTGTTATAGACTATAAGGGATAGACCGAGTGAGATCTCCAAAGAGTCTTGGACATTATAGACTATTGTTGGGACCACTTTGTATATGAAGATTGTATTTGTTGTCAACAGTTGTCAATGCTGGTCAAAATAAAGAAGGATATGAAGAAGAACTCCAAAGTTAATGGAGATCGGTTGAAGTGTAGTTGCCTGGAGAATTGTTATGGAATCATAGCATTGGATTTCATAATTGAGCAATTCTCTTAGACGATAAATACAGACGATTGTTGAGCTAATCCTAAGTTCAAAGAACATGTGTCAATGGTGACACATTGTTTACAACAATGAAGAATGGAGAAGTATCATCCGTTTGAGGATGATTGGACCAGAATGGTGAATTATCATCTATATAAGGATGGTTGAAGAAGAATGAGGATTTGAAGAAGACAATGCAATGATTTATGATTGCATGTGAACCTTGCAAGAGATTACTTGAAGAATAGAATCATATGATTTGCAGAATGATGGTTATGAAAAAGAGAAAATGTGGAAGGGCTTGACATTCTGAGGTAGACAGGCATTTCACATTGTATCTAAATCAGACGATGCCTTGCTGGTATGTATTTCACACAAATCATGAGTTAGGAGAACTTGTGATGCAAGCCTTATGAAGGAAAGGGGGAGAAATGATGATGCCAGTCATATAATGTTTTGATTGGAAGGAATGATGCTGCTGGAAGATAGGAAAGATTCAGTTCCCATTGCAACTCTGACGATGCTTAAGCTGATCTATCAAAGGATAAATATCACGATAGTGGGATTCATTATAAGAGCAGAAGAATGGTTATGGGAAGCAGTAATGAGATAAAATGGCAATGAAATAGACAATCTGGGGATGGCAGAAAAGCACAGTTTAAGGTGGTGCCGTTTTCCAGTGTTTGCCAAATTTTAGGGCCTGAAAATCAGCAGATGAAGAAATGTGCTTGGCAATGGATGTTGCGCATAAGATTGAAGATGGTTTATACGTGCAAAAGAGTTATTCAAGGTCAGAACATTGAAAAATGCCAAAGGAATGGAGTGCGCGGAAATTTAGGCATGTTTCGCGCAAAAATAAAGTGGTGCGCGCAATATCTGCGGGATGCGCGAAATAGTAGTGGGTTGCGCGAAAAATCTGCGGGATGCGCGAAATATTGGCATGGTGCGCGAAATTGAGGAATGAAGTTTGCGCGCAAATGATGGTTTGAGATCAAAAGATTGAAAATTGGAAAAGGCATAAAAGGCGCGAAATATTGGAGCAGTGCGTGAAATCTGATGTTGCAGGAAAGATTGGGTTTGCGCACAATATGGAATGCGGTGCGGAATTTTGCATGCAATCGGTGCTTCATACTTAGTATGATGAAAAATGGAAAAGGCATGAGGTGCGTGAAAAATTGAAGCATGGCGCGAAATATGAAGTTGCATGAAAGAGTTTTTACACGCATGGAGGAGGTTTTACGCGCGGATTAGTGTTTTTCGCGCAGGTTAAAAAATGCCTATAAATATGAGGCTAACCCTTGTTTGTTGTTGATTCTCTACACATAGACAAATCCCGAGCTCTGACGTGCGGAAAAATTGAAGTATAGAGTGTTGCGCGAAAAGAAGAAGTGCTGCGCGAAAAAGGAACTACTGCGCGAAATAGGATGTTCTGCGCGAAAAAGAAGAGTTGCGCTAAAAAGGTTTTTTGCGCCAAAAGATGTTTTTCCGCGCAAGGCTTGAATTTTATGCGCAAGTCACCTAGAAGGGTGCGTGAAAAAATTTGAGGGTACCGCAGGCCTTCGATAGGTGCATTGCACTCTCGAAGCAGCTTTGTGAAGAAGAAAGAACTGTGAACCATTCGGTTTCACAAAGAGAAGTTGAACCACACTCACACGACTGGTGTTTAACACTCTCGTTGTTCTTTGCGAAGTGAAGAAGAACTAGACGTGCAATTGAACTCATATCTGTACACAGGATGAATTCAGTATACCAATACACTCAGGTGTTGGTATTGAGAAGAGAAGGAAGAGAAGAAGAAGAACAGAGTATGCCCAACTGAAGGCTGACAATTATTCAAGGCAGTTTAATTCAGATGATGCTTTGTGAGAAGATCTTCAGTATTTGAATAATCACATTGGTGTATGTGATTCTAGCTAAAGAAATAAGGTGATTAGTGCAGTCAGTTGTTGCAATAAGAGGAAGAAGGAAGAAGAACTAGTGCAGTTTGTTTTTGCACTAGAGAAGAAGAGAAAGAAAGAAGAGAATTGCTTGCCTACTGCTTTGCAAGTAATCAAGTGAAGAGCACTACAATAGATCAAGAGCAGAACCAACCTTTTGAAGAAAGAAGAAGACTATCTCGATAGGCAGTATAAAGAACCAGCTAGAGCTGCAAGTTGGACTTGGCTTTCACCAGTCCAGGGAAGTGGATTGTTTCCCACCCCCCTCCAAAGTGTAGGGACTCACACTGGCTAGAGGATTGTTTTCTTAGCCACTCCATTGTAACAGCATTTTACTTTATAGTGGAGAATCCATGCAGTGGTCATACCCATGCATGGCAAGGACATAGCTACTCTTATTGAGTGGTGAACCTTGTAAAAATATCATGTGCACATTTTTACTGCTTTCTATTATTGCATGCGATAGGGAAAAGAGAATAAGATAATCAAGATCCTAACAGGTCTAGAGGTATAGGGAAAAAAGTTGGAATTGGTTTAAAGTGTCCCAAACACTGATTCACCCCCCCTCTCAGTGTTAGGTATATCCCAAACTGGTCCTTTCAACTATAATGGATATAATGAGTGAGCTTACCAGAGAGTATTGGGAATATTAGACTATAAGGGATAGACTGAGTGAGATTCTCACAGAGTCTTGGAAATTATAGACTACATGAGTTTAGACCGAGTGAGACTCCACATAGGGTCTTTACTTGTTTGAATTTCCTTAAACCATTTCAGGATAGAGGTGGAATTGAATGACAGATCTTCCTTAGAGAGACCGTGATAGAGCTGAGACTATAGGAGGAATTGATCGAGTGCGCTTCCTCATAGAGTTTCTAGAGCTTGGGGATATAAGAGGGTTAGACCAAATGATCTTCCTCAGAGAGTCCCTGACTACCCTAGACTATAAAGGAATTGACCGAGTGAGCTTCCCCAGAGAGTCTTATAATTTTCGTATGACCAAAACAGAGGGGTTATATTGAGTGCACTGCCCAGAGGGTTGTTGGTACTTATTGGATAAGACCAGAGGGGTTGGCTGTGAGTACTTCCCAAAGGGGTTATTGTTGTTGTTAGCTATTTGATTCACTTTTTCTTGTTGTTCTGTGGATTTATTACCGTTGTATATCATCCTGTTTATGCTTGCTGTTTACTGCCTGCTGTTTACTATTACTATGTATTGCTTTCTGTACTATTACCCACCATATGCTCACTAACTGTTAGGAACCAATCTTCGGGTGGTTGCCTACTGGGATTTAGTCTCACACCCTATTTGGGCCATGCTTTTGGGCCCAAGCAGACTATGTTGTTGTAGGTATAGACAAGGGAAAGCACCCTTAGACTTCAGGTGCTTGATTGCTTTGGATTAAGAGAGCATGGGACCAAGCTTAGGCTTGCGATGCTAAAGATCTATTTATCTTTTATTTTGTACTTATTTTGGTACTATTGTATTTCCAGCATTGTGACCTGTTTGGATACTTTTCTAGATATGTATCATGCATCATTTCATATAAACATATGTTCTTAAGTTGTTTATTGTTTTAGTCTTTTGTTGTTTATTGTTGTTTGATATTTACTGCTTCCGCTATTGCATGTTTTTTTTACTTTCATTGTGTACTCTGCCAATGAGGGCATAGTTTCCCCACTATCACACCAAAGGCCCTCACTACTAGTTGGAAGCCTCTGGCATTTGGAGAAATTCACTTGAGGCCATGTGAACAACCGGGTACGGGGCGCCTCTGGGTGGATTCCATAACCAGGACATTACAAATTGGTATCAGAGGAATTCTTTTCTCTTGATTTACTATTTAGAGCCTTTGTCAAGGGATATGATGGATTTGGTACGTGGTAAAAAGTTGTGCCCAGGAGTAGCTAACCCGTGTACAGGGAAAAGGCAATCTACCACATATATTGCAGTTTTCTAGTTTTGAGAATTTAGGGTTGATATGATTTCACCTTGACTGACTCACATGATTTGTGTTGTTATTGTTGTTTCTATTGCGGTTCTATTTCTATCACAACCCGATGAGATGATGGTATTACATCTCATGAAACATATAGAAACTTGTTAGAAATCACGTGTCATGCATTCTTTCCATGCCATCTAGGGTGCATTAGCGATTTCATGTTGTTGTGATAGACTTTTGGTAGATTATGCATGATGTTGTGATAGATGATTTGATTGAATACCTATAGTTTGATAGAGAAATTTTTGTATTGTACCTTGCTTAAATGAACGCCAAATTTTGGTTCTTGAGGTGTTATGGGCCCTTATGAATCAGAACATGGTGGATTGTTGACTTGTTTCTCATGTATATGACTTATATGAGATTCCAGGCTTTGATTCGCGGGGATTATGGGCCCTCGCGGATCTGAATTTGGCACCTCCATGTTTGTTTTTCAGTGTTTTCTAGGATTTGTTACAGTTTCTGAGCTACTGCCCGAAAAAACCCAGAATACATGGAATGTACTTTATGACTACACACCGTGTATTTTTAACCCTTGTTACAGAATAGGTGAGCAGAAACACGGGGTGTCAATAGTCTTCAGGTACACACAGTGTACGGTAAGTACACGCCGTGTAATAGTGAGATGTGTACCCGGTTGTGTCACTAACAACACGGGTCAGGGAAGTGCGTGTAGTACACGCCATGTGTGGTCCGAACACACCATGTAGCCTTGTTCTAGGTACCTCACCATGTCATGAACAACAAGAGTCAGTGTTATCTTTTCCTATACACGCTTTTTTTGTTCGGAACACACTGTGTAAGGGTCATCCATGAAGCCGTCCATGTAACTAACTACACGGTCGCCGAAACCTTGTCTTGTACACATCGTGCCCTTAGTGAATACGCCATGTAGTCCATGGTTTAAGGGACTGTGTGAGTTTTCCATGTAAAGAGACTTGGGGAAGGGAATGGAGTTCAAGTACATGCTGTGTGTGGGGACAACACGTCGTGTAGTCTGGGGTGTTACACGACTAGCTGTGGCAGAAATACACACCCATGTAAATGGCTTTAAGGGAAACTCCGTGTAGTTTTATACAAGCCATGTAGTCGTTTTTGGTAAAACATGAGTTATTCTTTCTCCCGTTCCCATTTTTTACTCTTTTATTATCTATACTTTATAATACTGATCTAAGGTGTGCTTTTGATCTTTCAGAGCTATGCCTCCATGACGTCCTCTGGTTGTACGTCAGCTGTTGGTCGGTGATCAGACACTAGATATGGCCGATCAAGGATCTCCTGCAGATCCTCCTGCAGATCCTCCTTCAGATCCTCCTGTTGTGCCAGCCTTAGCACCAACAGTTATACCTGCTACAGGCTCCGATTCACAGTTCAGGGATGAATTCCTGAGGATAATGCAGACCTTTCATGGAGTGTCGCCTCCTACCCCGTCGATGGCTATGTTGACGTGGGTTTTGCAGCAGCAGCAGCCTCCTACATTCTCAGGGGATGGAGGAATGCAGGCTGCAGAGTCATGGCTAGAGGCCATGTTGACGATCTTCACGCACCTGGAGATACCTCTAGAGAAAAGGGTAAAGCTGGATAATTATATGCTCCAGGACACCGCCAAGAGGTGGTGGGAGGTGATATCATAGTCAGGGTGCAAGTAGAGTACGACTTGGGATGTGTTTCGATGCATCTTCTAAGATTACTTTTAACCGAAGACCTTGAGGGCTGACCGAGCCCGAGAGTTTATGAGTCTCTAGCATGGTACTCTTTCTGTTATGGACTACTCATCTCGTTTTACAGAGGTGAAATGCCTCATGATGATTCCAGCAGGTGATGAGTTGTTCCTTACTAGGAAGTTTGAGGACGGTCTCAGGAAGAAGATCTGTTCCTAGGTTAATATCACCTGGTTGACTTCGATATCCGTTATAGTCAACCAGACACTGATCATTGAGAGCAATCTGAGAGATTATGGAGCAGTGGGCTAGGGTGGTTCGACATCCAGATTCAGTGTTCCTCCTACTGATAGCAGGAAGCGCCGCAGAGAGTCTTCTCAAGGAGATCATAGTATGCAGGATGTATCTTCGGGCAACAAGGTTGTATGCTACCATTGTGGTAGGAGTGGGAATACAAGGCCTTAGTGCCAGAGTGACCCTATGGAGTTCCGATCTTATGACAAGATGGGTCATCTTCAGAATTTTTGTTAGATATTCTCACCTACAGCTGGCGGTAGGGGTTCTTCTATGACCCCGTGTTCAGGGAATGCATTTCTAGTTTCTCACCAGTCTGAGAACTGGAGTTATTCCGGCCGTTCAGGCAGAGGTGGAGGTCGCGGCCGTGGTGGTAAGTCACCAGGTTACCAGCGTCAGCAGAGTGAATCAGCATAGAGTGGTCAGCCAGGGGTGCACGGCCGCGGTACATGCCAGAATTTCACCGTGGAGTATACCTCTCAGGAGAAGGATCCCGAGCCTTCCACAATTCGAGGCATGATCTTAGTAGCCTCTATTTTATCTTTAGATCTTTTCGATACTGGTTCTTCACATAGATATATCTCTATTTCCATTGTGGAGAGCCTTGGGATCTGTATCTTTTTGTCTGCTGACATGCTGACTCTAGATACACCATTGGGAACAAGGATGTCTAGCATACGTCAGTGCAGAGAGTTCCCTCTTGAGGTTGGAGGGTGTCACTTCTTATGGGACCTCTATGTCCTAGAGATGACAAGCTATGATGTAATTCTCGGTATGGACTGTTTAGTTCCATTCCAGGTAGTCATTGATTTCTATCGCCACAGGGTGATTTTCATATCACTAGATGGAAGTTCTTTTCTTCATAGAGGCGAGTGGGATGTCCAGGAGGGTAAGGCTAGACCAGAGCATCATGGTCTAGGAGGAGTTACAACCCAGATTGCCAGTCTTTATCTAGATGACCAGGGGACTTCACAGTTCGACTTTCCTCCAGTGGTGGATCGTTTCTGGGATGTCTTTCCAGAGGAATTTTCAATTTTTGCTCCGGAGTGTGAGGTAGACTTCTTGATTGAGCTCGTTCCAGGAGCAACACCAGTGTGCATTCCTCCTTATAAGATTGCTACACCTGAGTTTCAAGAGCACAAGAAGTAGTTGGATTATTGCGGGAAAAGGGTTTCATCCAACCCAGCACTTATCCTTGGGGTTCACCCATCCTGTTTACGAAGAAGGCAGACGACACCCTTAGTATTTATGTGGATCATCGGAAGCTGAACCAGTTAATGGTCAAGAACCGATATCCTTTGGTGAGGATCAATGAAATCTTTTATCATCTTTGAGGAGCTCGAGTGTTCTTTAAGATCGACTTGAGGTCCAATTATCATCAGTTGTGCGTTAGACAAACAGATATACCTCTTACAGCCTTAAGGAGTAGGTATGGTCTATACGAGTATACGGTCATGCCATTCAGTCTCACGAATGCGCCAACAACTTTTATGGCACTGATGAACGAAGTGTTCCACCCATACATGGATTCCTTCATTGTGGTTCTTGTGGATAACATTTTGGTGTACTCTCAAAATCAACATGACCATACTACCCAACTTGAGATCATTCTGGGTATACTGAGAGAGCATCTGTTATATGCTAAGCTCTCGAAATGCCACTTTTTGATGGATCAGATTCACTTCTTGGGTCACGTTATCATAGTGACAAGAGTATTAGTAGACCCAGAGAAAGTGAGAGTTGTAGGTTCTTGGGAGAAGACAAAGAATGTATTTGAGTTGAGGTATTTCCTAGGGCTGGCTGGATACTAAATGCATTTCATACAGGACATTTCATGCCTTACAGCACTTCTGACAGGTCTAACCAAGAAAGGTGTGAAGTTATTATAGTCAGATTCTTGTGAGTCAGCCATTCAGAAACTAAAGGGGAGGTTGACGTCAGCACCGATACTAGTCTTTCCAGAGCCTGTAAAGAGCTATACAGTATACTGTGATGATTCAGATATCGGGATTGGAGATGTGCTTATGCAGGGAGATGGAGTCTTGCACACGGGTCTCGGTAGTTTAGGCCACATGAGAAAAATTACCTGACGTGTGATCTGGAGTTGGCAACTGTTGTTCATGCCTTACGCTGTTGGAGACATTACCTTCTGGAAGAGGACTTTATGGTTTTCACTGATCACAAGAGTCTCAATTACATCTTAACTAAGCATGGTCTTAATATGAGACAGCGCTGGTAGGTTGAGTATCTCCAGTTCTTCAACATTGAGCTTGCCTATATGTCAGGAAAGGGAAACACAGTGGCTGATGCGTTGAGTAATAGAACTCAGATTCAGGTATTTTAGGAGGACAGTAGTGAGTGGAAGCTTCTGGATCTGTCTATGAGATGCATTTTGAGGTGCACGACAAACAGGGGTAGACTTTTCTCTCTTCTGTAATTGTTACCTCTACCGTTCTTGATCTGGTACAGATGAGGTAGCTATCAGACTCAGAAGGTCAAGTCCTGTGGGAGAGTGTGGTATGAGAGGACCCTCTTTCTAAATGGATATTGTGCGAGGATGAGATATTTCATTTCAAGGGATGCGTATGGGTGCCAGTAGATATACACGAGGAACTGAAGCAAGATTTTCATTCTTCAGTTTGTGCAGTTCATCCTGGCATCCCCAATATGTATCGTGATCTACACCGCTAGTACAAGTGGCCAGGTATGAAGAGGGATGTTGCTGGTTTGGTCATGAGATGTTCTACTTGTTATCAGGTGAATGTAGAGCATCAGCGACCAACATAGATTTTACAGCAGTTACCGATTCCCCAAGTGGAAGTGGAACGGTTTCATGATGGACTTCGTGACTGAGTTACTGAGGTCACCTCGAGGGAGTGATGCTATTTGGGTTGTCATCGATAGGCTTATGAAGGTTTCTCACTTCTTTCCGATCAAGAATACTTTCAGTGTTGATGAGTTGGGGTGGTTGTACATCATAGAGATTGTAGGTCTACATGGAGTTCCACAATACATTGTTTCAGATAGGGATATACGTTTTAAATATAGGTTCTGGTAGGGGCTTCATAAGGCTTTGGGTACACAGGTAATTTTGAGTACAACATACCATCCCTAGACAGATGGCCAGACCGAGCGTATGATCCAGGTGCTTGAGGATATGCTCCGAGATTGCATTATAGACTTGGTGGTTCTTGGGAGAAGCATATTCCTCTTGTGGAGTTTTCCTATAACAACAGTTTTAGGAAACTATTCAGATGGAACCTTACGAGGATTTGTACGGTAGGCCGTGCCGATCATCTTTGTGCTGGCTCGAGGTAGAAGAGGGAGGTTTTTTGGGACCTCATATTGTTTAGAAGACCTCAGAGCAGATAACATTGATTTGGATGAAAATGGATACAACATAGTATTGATGAAGTCTTATGATGATCAGCAGAGACGACCTCTGGAGTTCGAGGTCAGGGATCAGGTTTTCCTTTGCGTCGCACCAAGGATGGGACACAAGAGGATTCAGATAGAGGGTAAGATTTCACCATGGTACGTCGGGCCGTTTGAGGTGTTGGAGAGAGTTGGGACGGTTTCCTATCAGTTGTAGTTACCTCAGAGGTATTGGGCCATTCAGGACGTCTTCCACGTCTCTCAGATCCGACATTACTTTTCAGAACTATCTCATGTCTTTCAACCTGAGGAGGATGAGCTCGAAGCGAATGCATCGTTTTAGGAGCATCCTATCTGGATTATCGATATCAGTACTAATGTTTTCCGTGGATGGTCTATTCCTCTGGTACGGGTGCTATGGAAGCATGAGCGAGTATAAGATGGGACCTGGGATAGGGAGGCCGATGTACGATCATAGTGGCCGGAGCTGTTCGAGGTTTCTTCTTCAAAGACCCACTAGGGAAATTTGGGGATGAATTTCATTAAGGGGGGAAGTTTTTAAGAACCTGGATCTTCATTTTAGGTTTGTTTTTCTTTTTATGGTCATTTTTAATAAAAAGAGGAAAAGATGGTAATTTTCAAAGTACACACTGTGTACTTTATGAGAACATGTCGTGTACTTTGATGACCACTCAAGGCCGTGTGCTGGACGTGTCCGGGCCACACACACTGTGTGTAGGGGTGATGTGGAGGCTTCTTAAAGTGGAGTAGAGAAAGGCCTAGTACACGCAGTGTACTCCAGATGTAAACATCATGTACTTTGTTTTTTATTTCATTAAATGGACCGGGGTCACACCTAATCAACAGAATTGTCTTCTTCTCATGGTTCTTTAACCGAGAGCATCCATATGGCCGCAAACATCGTCCAATCCATAGATCCTCCATCAGTTCTCCGAATCGACCTCCATTGATTGCGTTGGAACCACAACGGTGATCTCTTCCTTCTCCTTGATTTTCGTTCAATTATTTTACATCTATCTCAAGATATCGTGGATTTAACATTTTCTTCTTTTTTGTAGATATACGAATTTCTATGGAGAATCAAGCCTAGTGGTTCAATTATATTGATCTCCTACCATCAAGGTAGGTGGTTTGTGCCTTACCTTTCGAAGCCTTTGAGTTTTATGTGAAAATTTCCATCAATAACTGTGAATGGGGTATTGTGTGTTTACCGTTTTCCCTTGTTGTCTTCCTACCTTGATTATAGTCTTGTGTAGCGGTTATTTGATCATGTATGAGGATAATTTATATTGTTGGATGTTTTTACCATTCGTTGTTTTGATTACAACCTTTGGGTCTTGTTAGCCTTTGGCCGTCATACCTATTTTCCATGCCCAGTGATAGTAGGATGGAATGATATTCTTGACATGCTTGGTTTTGTAGACTGGTTAGCCAAGTAGCTCTATAGGTGGTCTTTGGCCTTATAGTATTATTATGAACTGAATGGCACGAGACCATGAGAACCTGGTGCTATTGACTATAAGGGATAGACTGAGTGAGATTCCCAAAGATTCTGGGACATTATTGACTATAAGGGATAGACCAAGTGATCGTTCCAGAGAGTCTTGGGCATATAAGACTATAGGGGAGAGACCGGGTGAGCTTCCCAGAGAGTTTTGGATATTATAGACTACCAGAGGGTAGACCAAGTGAGCTTCCTCAGAGAGTCTTTACTTGTTTGAATTTCCTTAAACCATTCCATGCTTGAGGAGGAATTGACCAAGCGAGCTTCCTCAAAGAGTCTGTGATAGACCTGAGACTATAAGAGGAATTTACCGAGTGAGCTTACTCAAAGAGTTTGTAGACCATAGGGCTATAAGAGGGTTATACCAAGTGATCTTTCTAAGAGAGTCCCTGACTACCCTAGATTATATGGGGAATTGACCTAGTGAGCATCCCCAGAGAGTCATATAATTTTTGTATGACCTAACCAGAGGGGTTAGGCTGAGTGAACTGCCCAGAGGGTTGTTGGTAATTCTTGGATAGGACCAGAGGGGTTGGCTAAAAGTACTTCCCAGAGGGGTTCCTATTGTGGTTAGCTATTTGATTCACTGCTGATAGTTGTTCTATGTATTGATTACTATTTTATATCATCCTGTTACTACTTACTGTTTATTGCCTACAATTTACTATTACTGTTTACTACTTACTGTACTATTACCTTCCATATGCTCAGTGACTATTAGGCACAGATCTTCGGGTGGTTGCCTACTGGGATTTAGTCTAACACCCTGTTTGGGCCATGGTTTCGGCCCCAAGCAGACTTTGTTGTTATAGGTAAAGACAAGGTCAATCACCCTTCGACTTCGGGTACTTGATTGCTTTGGAGCAGGAGAGCTTGGGATCAATCTTAGGCTTGATATGCTGAGGAGATGTTTATCTTTTGTTTTGTACTTTTTTGGTAAAGTTGTATTTACAGCATTGTGACCTGTTTGGATGCTTTCCTATATATGTATCATGAATCATTTCATATATACATATGTTCTCCAGTTGTTTATTATTTTAGTCGTCCACTATTTATTGTTGTTGGATATTTAATGCTTCCGCTATTTCTTGTTTTTTTTACTTCCGCTGTGTACTCTGTCAATGAGGGAATAGATTCCCCAATATCACACCCATTGCCCTCGCTACTATTCAGCATCCTCTGGCGTTTTGGGAAATGTGCTTGAGGTCATGTGACCAACCGGGTATGGGGCGCCTCTAGGTTTCTTCCAGAACCAGGACGTTACCAACTATTTCATAGTCTTACAGGAAAAAAATCTGGTCTCTAAAACACCTTTAGAACTCATAATATCCATTAGTTGTCCAATATCTATATTTCAATGAGAACTAAGTCTACTTTGGCATCCTTCCCACCACTTAGCTATTTATGTTTGGAATCATCCCAATCAAATCATATATAACTCGTGGATGGTTGAGTATATAAAACTTTAAATAATTAGTGAATCAAACATATGAAAAACACAATACCATTCATATGGTATGATAACTATTAGGTTTTCTGATTTATGTGTAACCAAAATCCCACATGAGGATTTAGTTACCTAACTCATATGGTTATCCATTTCCATGATTCTTTACACAAGATAATCCATGAGCACCCTTATTCTAAGGAACCTACCTTGTTGAATGAATGTGGTCTTAACATGTGATTTATTAGGAATAAGTCTGACAATTATTATTTTTAATCAAGATTTAATCTCACCATTTTATATCATATTATTCACATTACATATATTCAGGATTCTAAAGATTTAGTTTGGAATAATATTAATCCAAAAAAATAAATTTTTTCAAACTGCATTAATGTGTAACTCATTACACAACTCATATATTATGATACTAACCCAAATTAAAATCAAATTATATTTTTACATACCCAAATTCAACCAATGCATATGGTATAAAAAAATTTACATAAAGGATTATAAATATATGAAATCAAGAAAAGACACATGAATATTCTTAGATCCTATAATAGTAAACCCTCAATTTTCTAAAAAATTCATAAGTCACTTGGATACTAAGTTTTCTAATCCAAATTCTCTAAACCGAAGGATACATTACTCAATAGAAAAGTAAATTTCATCATAACTCTTACGTATTATTTTCTATAAATTATAATTATCCTTTATATTTATTTTGATAACTCAATACAAGACAATTTCAAGGTAGAAGATAAATAAATCAATTATCATACTATGGTTGACAAAGATAAAAATAAAAAATTAATACATTGAATTCATGTATTATATAATAAAACCCACAAATAGTCACGCAACCAGAGTACGGATGGGTTTGGTGTCTTGGAGACTAACTACATTAAAAAATTATTTTACAAAACATGTAAACATTTCCCCACAACTGTGCTCAACTAGACCCTCTTATAGACACCTCATATGATATAATAATATTAATAACCCATGTAATGGAAACATAAGAAATGGGTGAGCTTCAATTCTCAGTGAGGGAAGGTTTTGTATTTTTCATAACTGTTAGATTGTAAACATGAGTAAGAACATGTGCGGCAGAGAAATATCTGATAAAAAATATCATGGGATTATATGTGAAATTCATAAAACTGTACTTAGGATTTAGTATCCTAGAATATAAATATAATTCTAAATAAAGTTCATTAAAACGTAGATTAATAAAACATAATGTAAATCAAAGAAAACATAAAATCCAAATATAATAATTTTTAACATATTTGGAACATAGAATATCATAATCACTAAGAATAGATTTGAGATAAGGAAAATTTACATGAAATTTTATAAACATAATCATATGAAAATAATTTTTAAACATCCATCTATGTACAACCATTAATTTTGGGTATAAATTTGAGTATCTTTATCCTTTAGTTTGTGAAAAAATCCATGTAACTTCATCATTTATTTTGCGTAAAAATATGATTACGTCCAGTATTCATTATCTCATGTGATATAAAACCATAAAAAATAAATTATAGGGTGATATTGGACTCAAAAAACCAATATCCATATATATGAGTGCTACATAAAATCAATTCCTCCATCTTATCATAAATAATCAATGGGAAGAAACGGTATTCATAATTTTTTTAAAGTCATCACATAAATACATGACAATTTGTTTCAAAAAATATGATCACACAGATGGAGTATATAAAAATATAACATATAGGGTGTTTTATGAACAATTATTTCATTGAATAATATTCCTTATGAAATGGAAGAGAAATCACAGAAAAGTATTTTTCTTAAACAAATAATTCTTAATACGGCATTAAAAGGACATGTTTTCAAGTCAATTTCCAAAAAAAAATATTTTTTTGAAGATGAAAAGTAAAATTAAAAAAAAATCAATTTTTTTAATAAAGACAATTTGAGAAAAATTAAAACATATATAAAAAATTTATGTATACGGGTAGAAGATAAGATCACGATAAAGAAAATACTGTTAAATATTTTAAAGTGACTTTATTGAAAACCCAAATTATCAAGATGAAAAAAAACTTTTTCAAAATGAAAAATGGGTAATAAAAGGATAATTTATGACAATTTTTTTTATTTTCATTAAGTTAAAGGAAATTTTTTTCAATTTATAGTAACATGGATATAATGAAAAAATCCCTTAAAGGATGTCTGAATTATTCTCATCAAAATTACTTATTTTATATAGTAATAGATTAATTAAGGAAGAATAATTATGTACGAAAAATGATTTTCCAATAAAATATTGTTGAATTATTTCCTAACATCATCATATATTTGAATTGATAATTATAGAAAGATATTAATCAAAATGGACTCATTATATCCCTTGGAAAAAATTTGTGTCATAGAAAAACCCTTAACCATTTTTCCTACTTAGTATATTGTACTCTTAAATCCTATAAAATAAATATAAATTTCTTAATAATCTCTTTCTTACACATATTCATATACATTACCCTTTTATATAATCCATTTATGATAATTTAATGTGAATTTATTAGTTAGTTATCACTTATTTTTACTATCTGGTGTTATTAGCTTTAATTGTTTGACACATTCATGATGATGTTAATTTTAGTACCAATTATTTGGTAACAATTTTATCATTAATAGGCCATGCAATCTACTATAATTGATGTTTTTTAATTTTATATAACGCTATCATCCAATTATTTTCATATATTATAATGACTATATTGGTAATGAATTTAATTTGGGTTATTTATTGATATTGATTGATTGCCTAATAAAACTCATTAATTATTGTTTTATCCATCACAAATCACAAGAATTATATTTATGAATTAAATTTATCATATATAATCATCTACTATATTTATAACTAGCTATAATGTTTCCAATGAAAAACTGAATATATCTTTATTTGGAGGGGGTGGTCCATACATATGAATAAATGATGATTTCATTTCCCACTGCATGTGAGAATGGGGTGATATTGTTTCTTGTTTTGAAAACCAAAAAAATATTATAAATATAATAATTATTTATTAAGGTGGTCCTTCTAAAGAGATTAAATAAAATTAAACTCATTATGTTTTGGTGATGCCAGTCCGTACAAATACATGCTTGATGGTTTCACATTTCTTAAGGGGAAGGGGAAGGGTAGTTAATGATTATATACATAATATAAAAAATAATTATGATATAAATAATTAATTAATAATTTTATATTGTTAAAAAAAATTATTAATGGAATGAAAAAAATGAAACGATGTTAGTGAGAAAATTGAACATATATTGAGAATGTTGAGTTTCTCTTAAATAATTACTATGAAAGGAAGGGATTCAAATTATCAACTATGAATATAATAATATTTTAGTTAAAAAGTATTATAGGGAAAGGAATCTTGAATGATTTTCTTAAAGAAACCAAAAATTTAGATTGGAATTGAAGGGTTAGTGAGTGGCCCATTTTATAAGTGGTGAGAATGAATTTTTTATAAATACATCAATATAATATATTGGAATAATTTTTTAAACATGTCCAGTGGATCAAAAAATAAAAAAAATTAGTTTAGTGTGATATATGGTCTATAATCTCTAATCCAATAATTCTAAAATATGTGTATATCATGTTTGAATCTCTTTATTACTTGAAATATTACTTTTTCCAATTAATATTTTATTGGGAAAATTGGTTTTTACCAAAAGTGACTTAATCATTATGGATAAATATAAAGTAGTAATTATTAGATAACTTATTCAAAAAATTAGGGATTTTAAATCTATTTATTCTGATCAAATTTCAAAATGTTCTAAAAATTAAATTTAATATATTAAATGCATAACGTGTTAAAATATTTTTTTGGGGAATATATTAATTGAGTTGTAAAATATCAATGATAGTTTTATAAAATACCATCCCAAATTTAACATATATATTTCCAAGTATAAAACACATATTATTTCAAGAAAAATATTTCAAGAAAAATGGTTCATAATCTTTTAAGTCATATTTATATACTAAAAATGTGATAAAATTGAGAGTATTAGTAAATACGGTATATTGTCCTATGAACCTAGAAATAATTTTTTATATAAAAATTTAAAAAAATTCTTGACAATATAATTGTAAAATTATAAATAAAAAAGTACATTAGTTTAACCAAATTTAGATTTTAAATTTTTTAATTTTTTTTAAATGAAAAAAACAACTTTTATTAAAATATGACAACATTAGACATTAAGTGTTCTAAATATTATTTCATATCAATTTATACTTTAAAAATTTATTAAATATTAGTTTATATACTGAAATAAAATAATTTATTATTGGTCTATTTAATTAATTGGTTAAAATATACCATACTTTTTAAATAAAATTTATCTGAGATAATATAAATTATTTTAATATAAAATCTCCTTAATTATGTATACTATAAATGTAATTTTTTTTGTTTATTGATAAACATTTATTTACATGATGTTTTTTATCATAATTTTCTTAATAATATTCATTTAATATTCCTTGACTCATTTTAGATAAATGTTTTATGTGAAACAAGCTATCAAAGATAAAATTAATTTAGAGAGAAATTATATTATAAAATCTTGGGTCTTTACACATAACTATCCTGTAACTCCACATAATAATATATAACAATTTATAGAATTAGTTTCAACAACTTTAATCTAATTCATAAAACACATATCATAATATAACAATTTTATCCATGAATAATAAGCAAGGGAATAAATGAAATGAATGAACCATTTATAAATTTAAAGATGAAATAAACATTAAAAAATTCATAATTTGAGGATTATACATAATTTATAATTTAGTAATTCTTTATATAAAATCCATAATCTTGAATATTAGAACATTATATTCATTTCATAATAGGAAATATTTAACATTAATAATCATATAATATTTACTATAAAAACATGATAAGAAATGATTGATAAACATTTTATATTAAAAATCCTATCATGTAAAAAATTTACCTAATCTAAATATTTCATATTTATTTATTATTTAATCATTTTTTAGATAAATCATTAAAACTCATATTGATGTGGTTAAATAAATATCAAATAATTCATTTATTTGAATATTTCAATTAAAAAATGATGAATAATTATTAATTAAATATGAAATAATTTATATTTTTCCATGTTTATAATTTATAATAAATTAATAAATTTCAATTATAATTTCAATATAAAAAAATTATATAAAAATGATAAGTCATTCCTTATAATTTAAAAATGATATTTCATTATTAACATTCAATATTACTGTAATTAAATTCATTATTGAATGTAAGAAAATAATATTTTCTCAAACTATATTATTTTTAATGATATGGTAGTCCCATTTAAGGACAAGACAATGTGATTCAGAAGGATTTGCAATCGCTCATAGCCCATGCATCAGATTAAATAGAACATGCATTAGAATAATTAACCCTAGCTCACATATGATTAATCATTCTCGACATGGGTTTATATAGGGTTAAACCCATGTAAAAATAAATAGGGTTTTCATATAAATAAATAAAACAATTATGGATGTCACATAAGATTTATATGGTGCACTATATATTTCTTAACCTTGTTGTATATGAATAATATCAAAAAACATAGGGTAACTCTTTGTCCAAACACACTATAAATTTATCCATGTGATATTAATTAATTTCTTCAATAACCTATGTTGAGTTAAAAACAACAAATCATTATGATATTAACTATATCGTAATGTTACCATGATGCTCTCTATTGAGTAGTAAGATCTATAAAAAATCTAATCACGGTTTTGAGCTTCAAACTGCATAGAAATGATCTAACACCACTATGGGATTTAACGGTAAGATTAACACTTAATATAAATAGAAAACATGGATAATGAAACATAAAAAATCTATTTTTATACACAAACCAAAATTTAATTGTATATAAAATGAATAAAATTATTTGTATGACTTACAAAATCAAGAATAAAAAACCATCTTTATCATATATTCTCAATGAATATCACTAGAGATGGCCGTAAGACATCCCTCCTCCATGGGGTATCTATATGTTTAACTGAAATACTCACCACATTGAGTGATACATTATTGTCACCCATGACATGAAAGTTTCTTATGAAGGGTATGTATGAAAGAGGAAGGGAAAAAATATCGGGAGAGTATCATCTGACCACATGAAAGAATGTATGTAATCCATCAAAATGATGATACCTTTTTATAGGTATTTGTAAAAATCCCAAGCTATTTAATCAACTAACTCATGAGTTTCGTAATTACTTGCGTAAAATCCTTAAATACAAATTTCCTATAACCATTCAATCATAAAACTTATACCATGTTTTAGATCTTATGAAAAACAACATTTATGATATCCAATGTTAGAAAATATAGTGGTTCATTTCACTACCACAAATGTAAAAGACCGTTTATCATATGATAGGATTACAATATCTAAATATAAGGTGTCTAGTATTTCTTACCATCATTCATATCATAGTATGTGATATGGAAAAATACCATATACTATGATATAGACCAGTGGATGTGATTTAGGGAATACCAATTTCACTGGTGAATGTTCCAAGCTTTCCACATTGCCACACTTGATATATAGGATAGAGTACATTTCATGTATAACTTCAGTAACATGACTTGGGTCTCTTCCATATATGATAACTATACATAAAGAGTCATACCTTGTGTACCATAGGATAACACATCATGTATGTCAATTTGAAATTATTCTGTGTATCAGGGAAACATTCCTATCTATGTCACAGGTCCCACATGTTATATACCCCACTGAGACATTCTATGTATGATTCCTTAATGTGATGATAATTATGGAAGAAGACACACAGAACATAATGCAGTTCTCTAGAATACTACATGAATATATTAACTCTCACTTAGGAATATTTATCAAAATCTATGACAAATTTTAATTCTATAATCTTTCAACTGATTCGTTAAGACTTAGAATCTTAAGATTAAAATTGAATGAAAGTACATGAGACTAGAGCCAAAGATTTATAGTCTATTCCATCACTGTGTGGGAAGAGTTGGAAATAAATTTTCTCACTCATTTCTTTGATCCTTTATTGTCTATGTTTATTTTGGTACATATTATTTATTATTTATGTATGGATATGAATCACTTTTTAAATATTGGGAATATTTCAAATACATAACTTATAAATTCCTTCATCACAACCTTGAAATATGGTTATTAATAGAAACATTCTATTAATTTTATATACACGGAAAAATGTTAATTTTAGATGATATAACTGGAGTATAATTAATGAGTATTTAACCTCAGAATGGCTATAACCATTTGGATGAGATTTCCAGAGACATATTTTAGTTTAAGACTAATGTTTTTGAAAGGTTAGGGGTAAATATAGTGGATAACAACTAGATAGTGTCCTAAATAGAATCCATGAAGAGAAATATGGATGAAATGATGAACCTCTATATCCCCAAGGTAATTATACTGAAGATGGAAATTATTTTGATTATTATTCTATGAAACTAATTGTAAGGGAAATGGAAACAACAATAGTAAGCTCAAGGGTACCAACCAAGGCCACATGGATTTTAGTAACATGAAATAAAGGGTCCATTAATTTGAAGGTAGGTATACTCCTTGGAGGATACATTTACCACATTTTTTACCATAACTAAGACAATAATTATGGAAATAAATTAATAAATAATAAACTGAAAGGCATCATTTTGAAATATAGAGATTCAAGTTGGTCCGATTGTTGAGAATATTATATAGAAGCCAAGTGGAGTAATTGTAATGCCCATATATTTTTAAAAGGGAAAAAAATAACACATCATGCTCAAATAAACTATTAAATATTATGTGTTCTTTATAACCTAACCCTCAAACATAATTTCATCACTTCTATGATTTTAATTTAAGAAATCTGATATACATAGTTGCGATTTGTATGTTATTGGGAGTCTGATCGGATAAACTAAAATATTTTGTTGAATATGAAACGAACCTTTTTAATATTAACATACCATTATAAATAGTAATTTGACATGTATGAATAATAAATTTTCCAAAATAATACTAACCTCACTAACTAATGTATAAATAAAATTTTCGAATCTTATAAGTGACAATATGACTATAGTAAAAGTATTGGTATTTTACATAAGTCAAAAATAATTAATTATAATTAATTAATTATTTTAAAATAAAATGTATGATCCAAAAATGTTTCCATAAATTAATAATTTTATTTCTTAAAGATTTAATATAATTTCATAGGACCTTATGTAAATTTTAAAATCATTATAAAATCAGTTTTAATTTTAAAATCTGGATTTTTCATAAAAATTATGATTTTTATTAAAAAATAAATTAATCAAATTTAGAAAATTATTTTCTTAAAATGGATTTCTTTTTTGGATTCTACACATTGAAAAATTCTTATGAAAATTTGTTGATATTTTTATGAAATACTTGAATTCATGATGAATAGTGAAATATATAAAATACAAAATTAGCTAAATACATTAATTATAGAGTCATAGATGACATTATGATAATGTAAGCCCAGTTAGTTCAAAATCACATGAAATTATTTATTTTATTTTTCATGGAATAATAACTATTTCTAGTCCTGTGGTGAAATAATAAATTAATGAATATAATATTGAGAAAACCCCTCTTCCATGTCCTATAAATACCAGCCCTCACACTGTAATTACTTCACACCTCTAAATATTCAAGACCCATACAAATTCATCCCAAATCTCTCACATATCCCCTCTCACACCTCCATCAGACCTTGGTGTTATTAAAAGTATAAAACCTCTTCCTTAAAGAGTATCTCAAAAAACATATATTCTAGGGGTGATTTCTCTGTCTTTTCTTTCAATTTTCTTTCAAATTGCATTTCATTTATTCACTTATCCTCAACTTATCTTATCCAAAAGTCATGAAAACTATATTATGATTGATATATTTTTATGATATAATTTTAATGTAATATTAATTATTATACTCATTCATATCTCTCTCTTTGTTTATAAAAATGAAACTGTTTCCTGTGATGTGTTAATTTACCTACATCATGGGCGATGCACTTCTATTTTCCATCAACTCCTTCAAGGTTTTCAATGAAACCATTAAATGGTGGAAATAATATTTTATTATGTATGTTTTAACCCCATTTATGTTCTGGAAACAACTTTTATTCATAATACTAATTGATAAAATGAATCATGTTTGTTGTGATCCAAAAACCGCCCAAATTAACCTAAAACACTCATCATTAAATTTTAAATAATTATTCATCCACATTGTTTATAACATAATTAATTATAAGATCATTTGGACTCCTATAAGATCATTAATAACATTTAATATCTGTTCCGGATGTGTATCCATGCTATACAGAAACAACCATTCACGTGTACAAGTGAACCGTTCATGAAAACTAAGAAAAAGAACACTCCCGAACAATGGATTTAAACTCTATAACTCATCAAAAAGACCATATAAGAATAGAATGAAACCATAATAAACTATATTCATGTATAAAAGGTTCTTTAATTTTTAATTAATGAACCTTATGTCATTATACAGGACATTAATGTGAAGAAATCATTTGAATAAGAGGTAAGGGGAAATTCTTGAACCCAACTTTCTTTCTTCACGTTCTCCATATTTCACTACCTTTTGGATATGGTTACTCCTCATAAATAATTATTTCATCATTATCATAACATTTCTGGGATATAAGTTTTTTCCACTAATTTTTTTTTAAAAAATGTTTTAAAAAAGAATTTTTCTTTCAAAAACACACCTTTTACTTCTCAATCAAGGTTGATGGTTCTTGTATCAAGTATGTCATTCCCTATTTCACTTGGGAATCCAATGTTTATGAATGTGTTACTATGAGATGAAACAAATTCCTTTCCATGGGTTATTTATTTTCAAATATATTTTATGTGGCTTGTATGATAATTAAAATGTTATGTTGTGATAGATGTGCCCAAAATAATATTGCACAATATGAATGCATCAATGTGACAGGTGCGCCCAGAATTATATAGTGCTACAATGCATTGGGTAAAATGATTAACCTATTGAGTTAAATTGAAATAATTTGTGAACATGATGCTAGTTTTTTTCACAACTATGTGTGGAAGTTTACCACTAAGACATGATGTTTCATTTTTATGCATGGCCACATTCCATGACTTTATCTAATGATTCCTCTCATGATTATGAAGATGATGTTATGATTATGCTCACCCTATATTGTATTGATTCCTGCTTTTTATCATCCTCTTACTGTAATTTTTTCTCACCCCTTTTTGATGTATATTATCATGAGGTTACTTGTACTAAAGAGAAGTCAAGAGCCAATAAGAATCTAGAGAATAGAGAATTAAATGAATGTTTATTTTTTTATGTGAAAGTTATGTATGGTTTTTCTAATCAAATAAAACCTAGACTGGTAAAATATCTTGTAATTTATTAAATGTTGTGTACTTTTTAGTTTCCTTTTAAAAAAATACACAAAATTTATATGTGTTGTACTTGGAAGAGAAAGTTTTGGGCTTTACATTTGGTATCAGAGCAATAGTCTAGTCAACTTTGGAAATTAAACATTGTTGGTTTTCTAAAATAAATTAGCGATTGAATTTACTTTAAAACACCTAGTTAATTATATACATATAAGAAAAATATTTTTATTAATTATAAATATCTAAATTTATAATTATAAATAAAATGAATGAATTGTGAGTGAATAATTCACTTAAGCGGGGAATAATGTAAAATACCAATATTTTTAAAAGGAAACAGAATGCCACATCATGGTCAAATGAACTACTAAATACTATGTGATCATTATAACCTAAACATTAAACATAATTTCGTCCCTTCTATGATTTTTATTTTAAAAATATGATATACATGATTGTGATCAGTAAGTTATTTGGAGTCCGATAGGACAATGATAATTTTTTGGTGAATAGTAAAACACCCTTATGAATAGTAAATCTTCCAAAAAAATTGTAATCTCACCCATGAATGAGTAAAAAAAATTTAGGCATCTTATATGTGACAATATGACCATCATATAAGTATTTCTATTATTTATAAATCATAAATAAATAATTATAATTAAATAATAAATTTAAAAGAAAATATGTCTCCTGAAAATGTGTTCATGAAATAAAAATTCTATGTCTTCTAGTTTAATGATAATTTTATAAGACCTTTTTTAAAATTTTAAAGTATTATGAAATTAGTTTTAATTTTAAAATCTATATTTTTTATTTAACTTATGATTTTAATGAAAAATTAAATTAATAATATTTATAAAATTATTTTCATAAAAGGGAGTTTATTTTTTGATTCCACTCATCAAAAAATCGATATGGTAATTTTTTTGGGTATTTTTTCAGAAAACATGATTTTTTTGAATACAGAAATGATATAATTTACTAAATAAGCTAAATACATTAATTATATAGTCATAGATGAAGTTCTACTGAGGTAAGAAAATTTGGATCATAATCACAAGAAATTATTACTAATCTTGGTCTTAGAATCATCACTATTTCTTAACTTTTGGGGAAATAATAAATTAATGAATTTATATTGAGAAAACCCCTCTCCCCTGCACTATAAATACCACACCACACACCGTCATTACTTTACACCTCTCAAGCTTCAATCCATGTCCAAATGTTTCCCAAATCTCTTACCTAGCCCCACCCACACGTCCAATAGCCATTGTTATGATTAAATGTCCAAATCCACTTCCTTAATGTGGCTCTCAATGATAAAAATAGTCAATAGGTAAATCCTCCCTCTCTTTTCTTTCAAATTCCTTTAAAATTTCATTTTTTTCTTCTCTAATCCGAAACATATATTATTCAAATGTCATGATAAATCAAGTCTTATTGATAACTGGTATGATATTTTGTTAATGTATGATGATTCATTATACTCATCCCTCTCTATATTTGTTTATAAAAATGAAATCGATGCTCGTGATGTGTTAATTTACCTTCATAAGGGGTGATGCACTTCCATTTTCATTTTACTCCATCAAGGATATCAATGACACCATTAAATGGTTGAAAAAATATTTTCTTATGTATCTTTTAACCCCATTTATTTTATGGAAACAACTTTTATTAATAATTCTGATTGATAAAATGAAACATATTTGTTGTGATCCAAAAACCACCCAAATTGACCTAAAACGATCATCATTAAATTTTAACTAACGATTCATCCACATGTTATATAAATTAATTTATTAAAACATAATTTAAACTCCTCAAATGTCATTAATAAAATTTAATATTAGTTCTTAATGTTTATTCATATTTGACAGAAACATCCATTCACGTGTACAACTGAACCGTTCATAAAAACTAAGAAAAAGAAAACTCTTGAAAGATGAATTAAAAGTATATAACTCATCTAAAGGACCATAAAAGAAAATAGTGAAACCATAATTGACCATATTCATGTATAAAAGGATATTTAATTGTTAATTAATGAATCTAATGTCATTTTATAGGACATTAAAGTGAAGAAAGCGTTTCGATACGAGGTAAGTTGAAATTCTCAAACCCAACATTCATTCTTCAGGTTCTCTCTCAATCACTCCATTTCTTGTATGGTTACTCCATAAAATTCATTTTTTTATCATTATCATAAATTTTATAGGGTATAAATTTTTACCGTTGGATTTTATGTCAAAATAAAGGTATTCCCAAAGAAATCTTCTTTAAAAAACACACCTTTTACTTCTCACTCAAGGTTGATGGTTCTTGTGTCAAGTATGTAATTCCCTCTTTCTTTTGGGAACCAAAGATGAGGAATGTGTTCCTATGAGATGAAAACCATTCCTATCAATGGTTATTTATGTTTATATATGTTTTATGTGCCATGAATGATAATTAAAATGTTATTTTGTGACAGTTGCACCAATAATTATATAGCACAATATGAATGTTTGAATGTGACAGGTGCGATCAGAATCATACAATGCTCCAATGTGTTGGGTAAAGTGATGAACATCATGAGTAAAAGAGAAATGATGTGTGAACATGAATCTATTTTTTTTCACAACTATTTTTGGTAGTTAACCACTAAGACATGATGTTTCAGTTTTATGAATTTCCACATTTCATGCCTTTATCTAATGCTTCCTCCCATGATTATGATGATGATGTTATTATTATGATCACCCCATGTTATAATGATTCATGAATTTATCTATCCTCTTACTGGGATTTTCTATCACCCTTTTTTGATGTATATCCTAAAGTTGTTACTTTTACTATGGATAAGTAAAGAGCCGATAAGAATCTAGAGAACATGGACTTAAATAACTATTTTTGTTTTATTATATAGAGGTTTGTATGATTTGTCTAATCCTCCAAAACGTAGACCAATAAATGTTCCTAGATTGTATTAAATGTTGTGTACTTGTGTAGTTGTCTTTTACAAAAAAATACACAACATTTTTATGTGATGAACCTGGAAGAGTGGGTTTGGGGATTTACAGTAATACCATGAAATGTCAAATCAAACCCGCACACATATTTTAAAACATTAACCTTGAGAAGTGGGAAAGATAAAAAAACCACCATGAACCATGAAGTAAACTTGCTGATGTACATGAAGAGAAATAATAAAAAAACTATAAATGAGTAAGGATAATGTAGCTGATGAAGAAGTTTGAGAGGAACAACCTCTATATAGGACAAAGCTACCAATTCAAGATTATCTAGTGAAAGGGGGAATCAATGCACTATAAGATTAATTTATTAAACTATTTAAAAAATTAAATACCTATATCTCTTTTGTAATTGATCTCACCAACACACCAAAATAATCCAAATTTATGAAATATACAGAGTCCAATAGGAATAATCTAGTGGATATTTTCACCATACTGATCACATGGGAGTGATTAAGAGTTATGTTGAGTAACCTACAAAAAACAAAGATGAACCAGGTAGGTTTTCAATTTCTATTAATATTGGGTAAATCAACTTGGAAAAATCATCATGCAATTTTGGTGCTAGAATAAAAATCATTCCAAAAAACACATTCATGATCATGAGTTTAGATAAAATAAATAAAAATTTGATTCACTTAAATTGGAATATTCCACGATGAGGTACCCCCGAGGGATCATTAAAGATATCACAGTCAGAGTGGATATATTTTACATTAATATGAAATTAAAAGTAATTTATAAGGAGTAATAGATAACTCCTCTCATTTTGGAAAGAACAATTTTGGATACTAGTTAAGCATTAAATGAGGAATAAAGTGGAGACATGTGACTTAGAGTTTGTAGTAAACAAGTGTGTTTCAACATTCATTTGGAAATTAAGAATTATGATGTGAAAGTGGATTATGAGTAGGGAAAAAAGGATGCACAAAGTTGAATATATTATTATAGCTAAAGAAAAGTTTGAATTTTCTCCTATTATACAAGAGTATATTCAAATTAATGGTGCATAAAAGAAAAAAATGAATACTAAGAGATAAAACCAGTGGCACTAGAGGAGTAACCGATCAAACCATATTTCAAAAGGGATAGTAGGTATGGGTGGTATAAGACATTCAATTTAGTTTTTTATGATTAAAGAAGAATTAATGGATTATCTGGATTGAGGTTGAGTTAGTACTACACCCTTGAAGAGGTAAGTTATTTTTAGAAGAAGGTTAGATGCATATATACATGGATATGTCACAACAAAATTCATTTTTGTATATAGATCTTGAATATTAATTCCAATCTCTTGCCCTCAGAGGTAAAAGGCCTTATCACTTCAATGAAATTAAAAAAAGATATTCCATGTGGAAACCTTAGTTCTTATTCTTTTTAATTTAATTTTATGTTTTTAGTGCATGAAAACTCACCCACAATTAAATGTCATTGAAAAAGGGATTTTACTTTCACTTTATTTTTTTTATTTTTATGGTCCATCAAGGAAATATAGGGAATCATGATAAGAAGCTGCATGATCAATGCAAAATGTGAAATAAAATCCATGTCATAAAATAAATTCACATCATGAAATTGGTGAAAAAGAACATGTGCATCCAATTTTTTAAATGTTACTGAAAGGGGATCAAGAACATCCAATTATAGTTTTTATTCCTGGTTTCTCGATGTTTTTGTCAATAAATTATAATGATAATATATATAAAATAACTAATATAGATAACACATTTAATTTTATTTGAAAAGTAATGATTAGAGAGACTTTTTTATTTTCTAAATGATTTTTCTAAGATTTTACATGCCTATAATTTATAATATTTATGTTAATTAATTATATTATTAGTTGTTATTTCCATGATTAATTGTTCAAACCATTTATTCCCATACATTAGAAAATATTCAATCTTAATATTTCATATAATTTTATTATGAATATTTCTGGCGTGAAACTTATGTAGGCTTATATAAGAAACTTATCATGCATCTTATCAAATCTATGATCATACAAAGTCATATTTATATTAATTGAGTCATATTTTTCATTAACCATTTATCCATAGACACACCTTAGAAGAATTTTTTTATAATATAATATCTATGAATATCCTTTTGAGGAAAAGAATCATGTTATAATCCTACTGTTTTTTAATTCCAACCGTACTCAAAATATTTTTCATGATTTTCAAAAATGAGTGTTGGTGAGATAGTTTTATGGTTAAAGGTACTTACCTATCAAAATAGATATGTTTTGGGGGGATTTATTTAGATATTTTGATAATGTTTCATGATTATTATACATTTTATTCATTATACACCCACTTGAAAAAAAATAAAAAAATGAATGTGTCTTAGGAAATCAAAAAATCACCAAAGCTTGATCGGTGATATTTTTATAACTATTAAAAATAGGGTGATGTAGAGATCATTTAGGGTTGGTTGGTGTGTATGACATTTATACCAAACACAATGAAAATAAAGAAAATATAAATAAATAATACATGGGGCAATTTCATTCATTACACTTCATTGCATCATGATCCTTCTTTGAGATATTGGGGAAGGGGTGACATCACTTTTTCATAGGATATTTCCATTAATCTATTTTCAATTATAGCAAAAAGTACATTAGAGAAAGACTACTTCTTGACATTTACTTGTTTGACATCATTTACCCACCTACCATGAATATTAAAATTCATTTGTACCTAAATGAGGAATCCCACTGGATTATTTGTGATTTCTCATATAGAGTGTTGAAAGTAAATGAATTTCATGATTATGGTATGGATCATTATTCGAGGAACACGTTAAACTCTATTTAAATTTGTACCGTGATGATAAGAGGAAAACATAATGAGATATAAATTCAAAATGGGATACATATTTAATATTAATATGGATGAAATAAAATATATGTTTACTTAATATATACAAAGTAAAATACTTGGTTTACTTGTTTCTTTGAATATGAAGAAGTTTGTCAAATTTCCCTATGTGATTATTAAATATTTAATTACAAATATTATCAATTGATTTAATGAAAATTTTATTTTAAAATCATGTAAAGGTGTGTTTCCTTTTTAGTACAATTATATTTTATTCTTGAGAATAAGCCAAAATTCATGTATGAGGGATGTTGATACTTACATTTAATGCATCCCTTCTTGATATCACTTCTTTTTTTATTTAATTTTTTTAATTTTTTCCCAAATTCCCTAAGATTATTTCATTTATGGAAGGATATAATTACATTTTTGGAATAATAAAAAATATCCAAATTGATCAATATTTTCATCATGATAAGGTTTTTCCTGAAATAGGATGTCCAAGGGATTCTTTTGGGCTCAAAATTTATGTTTCAGTCTTAAAAAAAGACGAACCAACTGAAAATTGGTCACTAATATCATGAATTGTATTTATGATATGAACTGAACATTTAAATGAATAAATTATGTGAAAGAACAAACCCATGTACTATCCTTAACAATTCATGGCATGAATGATTTGTCATGCTGTGATTGTTTCTAGATAGACCCATAAACAACTGCATTGATGTATCTTTCGATGGAGGCTTATGTGAATTTCCCCAAGAGATCTATTTCGCCTTTATATGGACCAAGGATAATTCCATGACTAAATTTATGGGATAATTGAATATATACTATGCATCCATGATCCTTATAAATAGATTAAAAAGTTGTTGCTTCCACAAATTGATCTAAAGATCAAATCATAAGGAGAAGAGTTATGATACTGGGGAGTCATCCTATAAGATATTATCTACTTTTCTTTGTTATTTGTTTCTTTACACCTAACTCTATCATTTCTCAGATGTGGTGTTTATTAAACAAAATTTCTAGCATTACATATACAATGTTGTATGTTTTTTTGAATTTTCATTCTTATTTTGTTTAAGTATCTCAGGTTCCACAACACTAATTCAATTTCTATTTTTTCTTATTTATATAGATTTATCAATAACCTAAGAATATATAAATTACATTTTAATTTTTTAGGTAATTACCCTAAAAAATCTCATAAGAAATGAATATTATATGGAAATTAGGTTCACAAAAGGTATCAAGACAAACTTGATTATCTAATTCCCAAAAGAACATGAACAATGGAAAATGAGGATCAATACATTAAGGATTGTAACCCAATACAAAGGACATCACTCATATTGACTTTGAAACCAATCTTGGACAACCAAATTAATTTTTGAAACCATTTTCACATGAATCCTAAATATATAAAAAACTAGCATGATTTCAAATTTGATTTAAAAAAAAGTTATTTTATTTATTATATTCATTCCAAAAAACAAAATATCACATTATTTGAAAATTTAAAAACAAAAAATCTACATTCCCCATCTCATGAGTTTGAACATGAACTCGAAACTTGATATTTTTAATTAGTGGGTCACAAAATTTGAGATAAATATAAATAATTAAAATTGGATAGCCTTATAACAAACTGATGATGCCCCGTGGGTAGTCAAGGCATAATTCCTCTATCGATGTTTGGTCCTCCCATTACCAAAATGAATACATAAGTGAGGTGTGGGTCCCCCAATATATATTATATATAGTGAAATGGGGTTTCATTTGGTTAGAAAACTGAGGAAGATAAGGTCTAATGCTCCCTTGACTAACACACATGCCTCAGTGAGATGGGAGTCCCCAAATATATTGTAAGATGAAAACATGGATGTTTGTAAGGGTTATGTAGTTTTCTTTCTTTGAGACTTATAACACCTTAGTAATTTTAAATTTACTTCTAGATATGAATTAAAATTGGAATTTTATGTATATATATTATGGTAATTTTAGTATTGTAAGAATCCTTAGTTGATTATGTAGTATGATCCTTAATGGAGATGAACTGAGATGACTAATACATCCCAATATTCTTGATACTTCAAGATATAATGGAAATTTGGGGTTTCCCTACTTTCTCCTACCTAATATGTATTGATGTTTGAGTTAACTCATTGTTTCATCTTTATTATTTCTGTTTTCCTAAAAATACATTTATAATCATCCTTAGACAATCTTCATGCTCACATGTGTGGTGTTTGTTCTTGAGACACACATTTTGTAGATGAACTTATTATACATGTAGATTTTATAACTTTTTCAGGGAGGATTCTTGGTGGTGTGATAGAAACAAATTTTATCAAAGGATTTCATTACACATTATGATTTATAATCCTAAATGCATCAAGGGTGTTCACTATAGGTTTTCTCTTGAGGAGGACTACAATATTTTTCAAAACTATGCTTCCATAAATAATATTCTAAAAATATTGTGTAAACTTAAGTGTGAACGTGTGTAATGTGTGGTGAAATATAATAAAAGAATAAAAAACCTGACTATGAATACTCAAACATAAATGTTAGGAAGGATGAATTGTTTCATGGGATTGTTGTTGAAGATTTCGATTATTGTATCAAAAAATATTATCTTATCCTCAATAAATATTCATACTCCTTAATATGTATGATCATCATCAACTAATGTTTTGATGCTGTGAACACAAAACTTACCTAATAACCTTCTAGTTCACCACACATACACTTCATTCATAAGAGACCTATAAGTTACTAATTAGCTGAGAGAATACCATATTGATTCTCCATAGAGGTCACCAACCACATTCATCACTCAATCACCACGAATATGTTGAATGTTTTGATAAAAATGGAAATAATGAGAAATTCTGATCTAGGGGAATAATAAATTAGAGAACAAGAAATGATGGATTCACAATCACATACCTATACTCTTTTAAATCTATGAATATTAAGAGTTTTAATTGTATAATAAAATTGAGACAAAGGATTATAAAAACTCAGAGAAGCTCTGTGAGAGACACCCTTAGGTTAACTACCAAAGATTATGAGGGTAGAGATTACCCGAGTTAAAAGGGATGAGGAGCAGAAACCAAAACATCAATTAGAATAAATATATCTTTAGAATTATATAAAAAACCCATGATTGGGATATTCTTCTTTAATATTACCAAATGTGACCCTTATTTCAATGGATTCCCCCTTATATATATCCCCTTTATTCCCTTTCAAGACTCTGGTGTGATGATTTCAACACCAATGATCACAATATCCCTCGCCCCCCCTCAATAACAATGTTGGCTTCTTATAGGGTAATTACCTTATTCTATTAGACATCTGATATGAGGATCCCATATGGTTATCATGGGTCATATAAATTATTAAAAAACTTCTCATACATATATTTTACATCTTAATAGACGAATATTTATTATGTTTTACCAACACACACCAAACGACCATAAAATTTTAGTGTATTTGGGAACATGGATACATTAACAACTTGTTTATAAGAGATATACATAATCTCCCACTAAGTTCTTCATAACTGGAATCCTTATTAGACATATCACACTTACTACTATTATTCATAACCTAGGGAAAAAAATCTTAAGAAAGGGTGAGCTCACATGCTCAGTAAGGGTAAACGAGGGAGATATAAAGGATAAATTAATCATAAATGGGAATATGGGTATGAGAAAATGTGATTAACAATTGAAAATACACACTTTACATATCATATATCATAATCTTGAATCATGGTATAAATATTGATAGTTTATTGAACATGTTTTATATGTATATCAATGATCCTGAGCTATGGGATCTTTACATTAGCATAATATATATGTTTTTAGAATACACCTAATTATAAAATGAAATTTATTTAGTAGTTGAGGCTCACTACCAAGACTATCATAGTGGATTAGGTTCAATACCCAAACCATCATATCCTTAGTCAAGGTTCACTATAAATAATATTATAATAGATATTGTACCTTACTAAACTATGTTCACTCCCCCTTCCAATCCATATTATCTTATGAGATATCCATATTTACCCAATTGATTGTACAGATATATAACTATAGGCCCACACATCACATAAACATAATCCATTCTTAGGTGCTAAAGAGGATCATAAAGCATTTATCATTTTAACAAATCATTTACCTTGGAAAAGAAACATGTTTTATAAACATTTCAAAATTTTATCATAGAATATCCCATAAAAAAGAAATGAGTTTTATAATGGTTTTATATTAACTTAATTAACCTATTAGAAATGAAAGTCTTCCATAGAATCATATTTAAATAATCATCATCAAAATCCATCCAAAAATTGAAGAAGATAACATCATTAGATCATAATCCCATTACAGTGTAAGTAACATCAAAGGATGTTATCTGTAATAAAAAATTCCTTTGAAATATTAGTACAACATTTCTTAAATTAAAATAAATTTCAATTTAAGATCACTTATTTAAAAAAAATTAAAAAATAAATAGTAATTTTTTTTATTTTAGAAAGACATTGGAAACTTATATAGATATCTTTAAAAAATTTACCAATAATAAAAATGAGAAATTCTATTCATGCTGAGTACATTAAAACAATGATTAAATTCCCATTTTTAGTAAGAAAATCAATAGTACATTATTTGAGTAATCAAAATAATATTCTTTTTATGTATTTTTAAAAGTAAAACATGGGTAAAAATGAATTTTAAATCATAGGATAACAGTAAAAACGTACTTGAAAACATTTTTAGAAAAAATGAATTTGAAACACTATTGGAAAATGAACCTATACCCATGGTGTGTGATCAAACCATTGACACATGGATTCTATTAGGACCTATACCCATAGTTTTGGAAAACCATGGATATAATTTGAAAATACCAACCTATTCCCAGTGTTTTTCAAAAACTGTGTGTATAGGTTCTCAACTAATCCCTATACTGATAATTTTGGATCAAACCATGGGTATTGGGATACTTCAAGACCTATAACCACTGTTTTAAAAAATCATATGGGTATAGGTTTTTTTTAAACATATACCCTTGGTTCTCAAAAACAGTGGGTATAGTGTTGATGTATACCCATAGTTTTTGAGAATCGTGTGTATAGTATCCCGTGTAAGTGCGCGAAAAAATATTCTCTATGGAATCCAAAACAATTTAACATTAAAACCTATTCCCACATTTTTCTACCTATAGCCACAAATAAAAAAAATCTATATAAGTAAATATATATTTTTATACACATAAAAAATGTTATATAGTGGTCGAACATTTAATTATTAAGAGGTGGTCCATGGTTCCAATCTGGTGGCATGATTTTTTTAAAATATTATTGTCATGGTTTGAGAACCATGGGTATGGGGTTATTGACATGGTGGAAAATTTCACAGACACCAATTCCCATGATTCATAACCATGGATATTCCATTTTCCAAACTGGGGGTATAACTCAAGACTATACTGAAACCTTAAAATCCCACAATTCTATAAACCTTGGGTATAGCCTTTAAGCATAGTTTTCTAGGATATACCCACGGTTCCAAACCATTAGTATAGGTTTATTTTCTAATAGTGAAAGAAATAGTTTTTTTCACGGAAGAGAGAAGTAATGTCTATTTAACTTAAAAACATTATTTTGATCTCTTGGGTTTTTATTGAGAGGAATATTAATGGAAAACATGTAATATCAAAAAATAAATAGAGGATAAGAAATATCATTATTTTCTTTAGACATAGATGACGAAATTACATCATTATAAATTTAATCAAAAATAATTACAATAAATAATGAAATTATAACATAAATCAGACGCCTCAAGATTGACTAACTTCAAAGTCACTCTAACATACTATAAAATAAATTTTAATTTAATATAAATCTATAATAGAATAATTTATATAATTATAGTATTAAATATGATCCAATTTTAATATTTCAGCACCCATTTATTTATAGTTCATTAATAAAATCATCATTTTTTGTGTTTTAAAAGTTTTATTTTTCAAGAGAATTTCAGTTTAGTAGTTCTAAACATTTAAATATTATCATGGTTACATAATTAAAATAATTCTTATTATGATATAAATATAATATATATTAATTGATTATATATATATATATATATATTTATTCATCTATAAAATTTAGAGACAAGAAAATTAATTACACCATTCACAGAGAAGGTAGGTCATACGTACAACTGAACATTATTTTCACTTTTCAACAGATGGAAAAAAAGAAAGGAAAAAAATAATTCAACTTTATATAAAAATTATTATATCATATATATCATACATATTTATGAAATCCTTATTTATTACCATACATTTAAAGATGGAATGAAAAATCATTAACATTGTTTGTGGAGGTAGTAGTCCACATGTTCGGACGAGTGGTGTTATCATTTTCCAATGGTTGGAAAGGTTAGAAGGAATATAAAATATTATAAATAAATAATAATAATTTTATAATAAATTATATATATAATAATTAACCATTATAAAAACTACCTATGAAATATAGTTATGGAAAATGAATTGAATTTCTAGGTGGAGGCGGTAGTCCCAAAGTTCGCATAAGTGATACATTCACATCCATTTTGATGTAAATGATTGTGGATAATGGTGGTAACATTATCCTAATAATATTTAAGTATATTTAGAATTATTAATTTATTATTTTGTGATGAATACCATAAATTTATAGGTATAAGAAGAATAAATAAACTAATAGTGATTAGGTAGTATGATTACAACTTCTTTATTAGACCTCCTTCAGAATAGTTCTTATAAACTCTTGTAATGGTAAATTAAGAAGAAAGTATCCTATAATTAAAAGTTAAGAAAGCTGATAATAAAAATTTGTAGATTCTGGATGATATATATGGCTCAAAGTGTTGTAAATAAGAAATAGTAGGGGTGTCATTTTTTAATTCGGGTATATGACATTCTAAGAATATCATAAATGATTAAAATATAATAAAGACATTCTCATGATTTTTATTTAAAACAAAATTCCATATTTTAGAATTTTGGATTATATGAGGTCATTTTATTTCCATAAAATAGTATTGAGGTAATTTTTATTGAAAAAACTACCCTAATATCATTGTTTAACCCCTCATTAAACCTTCTTTTACCTTATATGTGGTATTCTTTTTACTATTTTTACAATTAATTATGACAAAAAATTAATATTTCCTCCTAAAAATATTTTAAAATTATAATTAATAATATTAAATTGATTTCATAAACTAAATTAAAAAAATAGGTATAATTCAATTTAAAATTAATCCAACAAAACACTAACAAAATTTGTTTCCCAAAGAAATGTTTTCCTATGTATAAAAAGTTTTTATACCACAAAATAACAAAAAATTAATTCCAATGAACATAATCTTATTATTAATAATATAAATTAAAAAAAATTTACTTTTAAAAACATTTTAAAAATATGATAATTTTTAAATTATTTAAAAGAAAAAATGTTTTTCAATAAAAATCAATATTTTTTCTATTCATTTAAAAATCAATTATTTCCAAAAAATCACATAAAATCACACTAGGAAAATTTTGAAATTACGATTTAAATATTAATTTTTATTTCCTAAAATAAATTTTATAAATGTGGAAGAAATTAATTATTTTATTCTATCATAAAAAAATAAATAGAATTTTTTGTGGAAAAAATTATTTTTAATGAATTTGTAGACTTTACTGAAAATTTAAATACTTAAAAATATATTTTTTTCATATAAAAACTTTAAAAATAATTTTGAAAATAATATTTTTTCTATTAATACCACAAATTAAATAGTTAGTTTATAATAGTATACTATATTATTGTTCTTTTAGACTTGGGGTTGCATGTTTCATAAGAAATGAGAGAAATAAAATTACATTGATATGAAATTTACTAGAAAATACATGTTTGTTACATTACAGGCCCCCTAAAATAATTTTTTCATCGAAATTCTATCACTCAGTTTAAAAAAACAAGTATATATCTATTTCATCGCATTAATAGGTTCCTATGTAGCTTCTTAAAATATCATATACCTCTAGGGAACTTTAACCAAGAAAGTAGTGTTATTCCATACCGCTTTACATCTATGATCAACAATTTCTAGTATTTATTCTTCATTAGAAATAGAATATCCATTGGTAAAATCTATATGTTGTGAATAAGTGACAGATAATGTTTGTACTTTATTAAGAGATATAAATAGAACACATTTTAAACTAGATATAGGTTTTATGTATGTTCCAAGAGATAAGATACCATCCCTACATGTTCTGTAATCTCAAAGGAAAAAAATATACATAGTTCTTATCTTTACATTATTTTTTATTCTCTTTATCCTCTTCCATTATGAAATTCACAATAATAACTTCCCCCCAAATTATAATTCTAGATTTTTCTAACGAGTGTCTATATAAACTTTCTTCAACTCTAAAATTTCATGATGTACTGATGAATATATATAACTTCCACTTCCATTTCATCAGCTAACGTAGATCCAAATAGATATATTTTTCCAAATCAATCTTGGTACATTAGAGTTATATATTTCTTTCCATAGATGGGTTCATTAGGATCCACATAAATTCTCAAGTAAAAGAAATTATTATGCGAAAAAACTAGAAAAAGGTGACGAACCCCACCTAGTTTGAAATAAATAGATTATGTCCTCAATTTATCCTACAACGTTTGAATGGTCCCCTTAGACTAAAAATATTTTGATGGATGATAAGGATTGTGGAAACAAAATAGTAAATTTAGATCATGATGAATATATAACCAGAGCTTCAAGGTAAACCAAAAATCTCGATCATATTAAAGAAAACGTGTCACTAAAAACAATATTACCACTTTTATAATATATATTATAGAAAGATGATCAACTGATAAATTTATCTTAAAGATACTAAGTGTTTAAAATTTTTATGAAAAAAATACATCCCAAATAACATTATGGCCATTAGACATTTTGGGGGATTTGACAACAAAATCTATTATGGTATTTCCATAATTAAATTATGTTATGGGTAATTGTTTTAATGTCCCCTTACACTATTTATTTTAGACTCAACATGTTGGCACACCTTTTAGAAAGATATATATTCTATAATACATCTCTTTTGGTGGTCCCACTAGAAATAATCTTATAGATCTCTATACATATTTATCCTTATAGGATGAATGGATAATGTTGAAATATAAAATTCATACTAAAACTCCATCAAATTGGGTATGGATGGGACAAATAAAAAGATACAAAAACTTATTATTACATCATAATCAAGGGTAATTCCAGGATCACTTCTGACAATATTTTATCGCTCTTCATATTCATTATGATCCTCTTTAATCATTACATGGATAGATGGTTGAACACTCTATTGATCAAGATATTATTTCTCCCATTCCCTTAAGACATCCAAATCTATAAATTAAAAATATAGAAATATTGTATCTTTGGTCATCCTCATCAAAGATAAGCTGTCATTATCATTTTAAGTTAGAGTATCTTATTCCTTATTTTCTTCCCCAATGTAGTAATATATTAAAAGCAAAAATCCTTAATCAACTCCAAAAATCATCAATGGTAAATATTCCACCCATATTGATTGAATATATAATATGAAATGTTGTGATAAGTTTATATATCAGAACATTATTTTTAAAGGTAATTCTCTCATAGCTTTATTGAAAAAATGCCATAGTTTACTCCGAATCAGGTTTAAAGAAAATTTTCTCATAAACCGTTAATTTTCATAAGGTATATGATATCAACAAATCATTTTACATGAGGATGCATACTAGTCCCTTATTTTATGCATCAAAATAGATCATAAACCATTGTTTCTTATATGGTAGTGTAAATACCTTTTTTTTCTAGGTAAAATCCCCTTCATTTCCTTGAATTTTTCATCACATTAATTTTTCAAAAGAAACATGGATACCTTTTGAGTTATCTTGGTGATTGAACTATAAATACATGATAAATATTTCATAAAGAGATGATAATATCCATTCAAACCAAGAAAACTATATATCTCAGTCATATTAGTTCATACATGACAAGTATAAATAAACTCCATCCTTTGTGGATTCACAAATATACCCTCGCATGAGATTATATGACCCATAACTAAAACTTTTTTATATCCAGAATTCACACTTCATAATTTTTATACAGTTTTTCCTTTCATAGGGTCTTCAATACAATCGTCACGTGATCTCCATGCTCTTCCTTTCAGATTGATAATATAAAATTATCATATACAAATATAGAAAGTACTGATCAAACTATTCTATAAGGTATCTATTAATTATTTATAATAATATTATCAATGAATTAGTAAGAAAAAATATAATAAAGATAAATTAATTAGGTCAATACATTGTATGGAATGATGTGTTTGGTGTTGCTTCACTATTCACTCACAATAAATAGTATACAGGTCAGCGATCACTCTTTTAAAAATTTTAATTGATCAAAAATATAATAAATACGTGGTAGAACATACTTATTCTTGACTGTGATCTTGTTAAGTTCCCAATAATCAATAAAGAGTCCGAATGATCCAACTATATTCTTAATAAAATGAATAGGTTTACCCCATGGTGATTCACTTGGCTTGAGGAGTCCCATATCATGATTATTCTAGATTTTATTATTAAATTCATGTACCTTAATAGGGTATATTCTATGTGGAGTCTTTGTAATAGGTGTAGCACCATGTATGATTTCTATTGAAATCACAACTTCATGATTTGATTAAATACTATGAAATTATTCCCAAAAGTCATAAAAAACTCTTATACAATATCCATATCTTCGATGTTGTGTTTCTTCCCAACCATATGAGATAATCATCATTTTCAAAAAAGAATCAAAATCCTTACAATCGATGAAATTTAAATTAGAAGTTTGTATTTATCAGTTCACAAACAGAAAATCAAAAGTTGGATTGTAATATATAGTATGTCTTCCCTTATACAAAAATTTATATGAGCTTTATATAACAAAATCCAATCAATTCCCAAAACAACATCAAATTCAACTTGAGGGAGAATAATTACATTTTTTAGGCAGAAAAATCACAATATATTCAATCAGAAAATAATCATAGACTTGAGATGTGATCATCACACCATTTAAGCGATTATGTTATAATTCAGTATATAATCACTGAGGTGGTATTATAATAATATAAGAAAATTAAATATATATAATTATGTGCGAGGATCCAGAATAAAAAAATACAGTAATAGTTCTGGAGTGGATGCTAGGTGAACCTTTAACACTTATTTATGAATGTCTGTAATAATGGTTGTTTTATATTTCTGTTTTTCAAGGATTAAGAGGTTTATAATGTATATCATCATAATTTTTCTTTTTACTTGAGTATTTGTTACCATAATTAATGTTCTCCTTTTACTTGAAACACTAGAGTGTGAGTGGTTTAGTCTTTTCTGCTCCTTCTCCATTATTATCGAACTTATTCCTCCCATCACATTGAAATCTTATTCCCCCATGACCTTTCTTTAAAAAAATAAAACATTTAGCCATAATCTTAATACAACTTCCAACAGGTTTCCTTCAACACCTCATGCATGAAGAAAAGCTCTTGTTTTTCTCACCATTATCATTATTATAAGAATTTCTATTTAATTATATAGTTCTTTTCTAATGAAAAAAGAGAGATTTATGGTAAAAAAGAATCTATATCTCCGACTTGATAGTATATTTAATGATTTATTAATTGTAACACCCCAAGCATCCATGGTACCTTTCCCTTTGAATAATACAATAGCTTATGTTGTACGCAACTTCGAGTTCAAACACACCACAACAAATCAAACTAGATGTTATGAATAGTAATTACCACTTTTGAAATTTTATAAATTTTATCATTCAATATGGACTTCATTTTTGGATTTAGAAAATAAGAATTAACTTAGGGTGAATTTTTGGCATTTTTCTGAATACTTTCAATTTTTGATGAATAGTGAAAAACACTCAGTCATTGTTTAAAATCGACTTTTTTTTAAAAATTATTTATTTTATTTAAATATATTTTAGGTCAAAATAGATACATAATACCTATATGTTTTCAATGTTATTCATTGGAGTCAATTTATAATAATTTTAGATATATAAAAATTTTATTGAACTTTTTACCGTCTTTTACCTACCTCCTAGGAGTATTTGCAACTTTAAGAAAAACATAATTTTACCACTTCTATGAGTTGGATTTCTAAAATCAGAGAGACACATTTAATATAAAGTAGTAAAATAAGGTTCAATAAGAGAAAAATAATTTTTTGGTGAAAAGTAACGTTTTAATTTTATTTACCATGGTTAAAAGTAAATAGTGTAATTAAGGGTAAAAATGATATTATTATTACCCTAAAACATGTCCTAATTATATTTAATAAGTATAATTTGACCAAAAACAACCTTAAAAATAAAATATGAATCTTTTTGGTCCAGTTGGATTAGATTAGGACATTTATTATTATTTTATTCAAAGAAGAGTTAAAAGTGTTAAATTCAATGTTTAATAACAAAATCAATTTTAATATAGGGTTACTAATAAGATAAATTATACTATAAATATTAATTATAAATATAAAAATATTTCCTACATAATGGTATTTTTTTATATTTTTTACCTTAAATAATTTGATTTATTTATGACACAATGATGATGCAGTAGTTACCTAATTAATGAAATATTATAATAATTGATATTATAAATATCCAAATAATTTCAATTTGAGACTTTTTATTAATTTAACTAATATTATAGGTTAATATGACATTTTAGGGTTGTTTAGATTAATTTTATTCGACGTAATAATTCTGTTATGAATTTAGAAAAAACAATATACCAAATAGTGTCAAAATTGACATAAAAGAGTTTTGAAAACAATTATTATATTATTAATTGATATTATATTCTTAAAATTCTAAGATTTGGTAAAAAGACTTAGTTAATGATAGGAGTATCATTAATAAACCACTTGGGGTTCTCTTGGAAGTATATAGTAAGTTTATTAACCATATAATATAAATATACAAAGAGACATGGTAAATGTGAAACTATTAATCTAAGAGTTAAATCTAAAAGATATGGTTAATATAGTGACCCAAACCAGTCTAAAAAATATTGGTTGAGTGGTGTTCGACCCATACCCAACTTATCATTTAAATAATTCATTTTGGAGCCATTATAAACTGAACATTATTTTATTGTAAAATAATAATTCTAGCTTTTCTTAAGGTTCCCCTCACCCCTCTTATAAAAGGGAACTCCCCCTTCTCTCTAATTGACGCCTTTAATGACATTTGGATCGGCCAACCCCTATCCAAATATGCTTTAAACTATCCTCCATTAATCTTAGAGACCTTCCTCTAGTTAGAAAGGCAACCAATGGATATGTTTTAATCAAATCAAAAGAAATAACCCGAAGAATAGGTAAATATTTCATCATCTATTTCATGTTCATTTCTTCTTCCACTACCTTTTTCTTTGTTGTTTCCATTGTAAAATAATAGCTCCAGTATATAATATATACGTTGATGTTATAATGAATATGGTACAACCATATTCAGTATTCTATCCATCCTTTGAATGATATGTCACCATACATGCATATGTACAACTTACTGTCTCCATGTCGTGGGGTAATTGTTATTCAATAAATTATTATTTGGATGGGTATAATAATGATGTGTAATTGATGTAAATAATAAATATAACATGATAATGATTCTTTATATATTATATAACATCCAATTATATATTATTTTAATATCAAAGTAATGATATTGTCGCTCGTGTGTACGTACGAATTACCGTCTCCACAAACGCAATGAGATTGATTCCCCATCATATCAATTCAACACTGATTTTCATTAGATGATTAAAAATAATATTTAAATACTTGATGTCATTATGGATATAAATAAGATATATCCCATCCATAAAAAATATGACTCACATAACAAACCATATAAAGGAAAACGAATCAGTTAACACCCGAAACGACGATAATACCAAGATATTATTAACAAAGCAATGATAAAAATCATATATGATATCATATTAGTGTATATGATTCTTTTATAATTCATTAACAATTATTTCACCATTATAATAGAGGTTATCCTAACCACATTCAAGGAAAATTACAAGGTATGAATTAATTCTACAATCTCTTCATTATCCGAGGTTTTTTATAAGGAATTCTCTACTGGGACCTCTTTATCATCCATATCCATGTTTCTTAAAAATGGATTTTTTTTACTATTTACTATACTATTTATGAAAGTACTTTATACCCTTATTTGTCTTTTTATAAAATGGTTTGAAAGGAATATTTTCTTCATTTTCCAAACAAGGTACATTATGACCTTTTCGACAAAGTTAAGGTAAGAATGTTTTTTTTAACTTATAGGGAGGGTGCGGCTATTTTATGCCATGATAACAACATTGAATCTTCCCTTACAATCTTATAATAATATTTTAAAATATAAATGTTTTCTTTTTTAATTACGTGACTTTTAAATGATTTCAAAATATAAAGAGATATTTCTCTAAAAAGGTTTTGATTTCATCTATGTGAGCATCCTTTGATGGATTTTATGTATTTTTGAAATTGATTTATTATGATACAAAACTTCCATATTGTATTGAATGTTTTGTGTTATGTTTGACTATGGATGTGTTATTTAATACCATTCATGGTTTATGGAAAAAATATTGACATTTCGTATGCCAGTTTTTATACAAATGTTAATGTTATGTTTAAACCTTTTCATATGAGGAATGAATTGGACTTAGTAAGTGACGGGTGGAGCCTGCTATAGCTCCTTGATGCATTGGTAGGTTACATGAGACAAACTAGTGTCTTGGAAAAAGGACCTGATAAAATCTTATTAGTAGTCTTGGAAGAAGGCCTTGACTAAGTGGTTATGAATGTCTGACATTATGCATTCCATCATTATGAAAGTGGCTATTGATATTGCATGTGATTAATCAACTAGTAGAATATCCATGTGAGTAAGTAAATGGAATTATTTGATTTTATCATTTCCATATTTTTCAGAAGTTCAAGTTTAAAAGGATTTCTTTTTAGTCTTATACATTTCCTTAAGTGTTCATGATTATTTATGAAAGTTTCCTCTATATTGTTATCCTTATTTAGCATCTATTATCACCCCTTTCTATGTTTTATTTTTCCCAAGATGTGAAGAAGTATTTTATGAATTACTTGAAAGGATATTCTGAGGGGATATGAGTGTGGTATATGACAACAATGTTGTTGTAATTTTTCATTTTATGAAGCAATGTAAACCTTATGAATGTATGTAGTTCTTCCAAGGATACTAAACTAACAGATCATTCGAGACATGATATTTTATGATCACACCAATGATACGTAATAATGAACCGACTCTAGGTTTCTAGGGTCGGGGCGTTACAGTTGGTATTAGAGTAAATGTAGTAAAAACTTTGGAATCTATATTTAGATAAACTCTGATTAGAGCACATTACCCTAAGATAGACTTTGATGATTAGTATAGAAGAACTTCCTAGAATTTTGTTGTTGTGTTGATTTTTTGAGTTTTCCAATAAATACATCCCTATTTGGATACGAGCAGGTAGAGGCAGATCTGGAACATTTGTACCAAGGGGTAAAACCAAAAAACACCACTTTGAGCTAGACTCGAATGGGAACTAGTGAACGACAACGGGCCTTGCTGCACTCTTGGTTACAACACTTTCAGGGGATATGCTTAGGATAATTCTCATTTACGTTACATACCATTATGAAGGTTTTATGAGTATATAATTAATCAAATAAAACATTTTTTATGATTATTGATTGTATACATAAACTGTTCAATTTATGTTAAGTGTTTCGCAAGTTTGGAATTTTGTATTTCAATTCGTAAACTATTATAGTTTATTCCATTGTTTAGAAATGGTGCCTAGTGAAAGTAATGGAAACTGTATCAATGCATGCCCTCCATGTAGGGATTTATCTCATACTCAAGATAATTATAGTGTAGTTGTTGATGCAACTAGTGCTGATTAGCTAATCACCATACTGGGACAACTCACTCAGGTTATGAATAATAACCTTACCTGTATGGAGCACCCTGATCCACAGCATGGAGGATCAATGTTAGATCGCTTCATGTGGCAAAAACCACCAAAATTAAATGTGAGCAAAAATCCTATAGTATCCGAGAAATGGATAAATTCCTTAGAAAAAATATTCCACGCCGTGGGGAGTAGCGAACGGGAAAAAGTTTTCATGGCAGTTTACCACCTCACTAGAGATGCTGATCCATGGTGTTCCTTAATTCAAAACAGAAAGGAAGATGAAAATGTATCAACCATGTAATGGAGGGAGTTTAACGAAATTTTCATAGAAAAATACTTTCTTCATGACCATCAAGCAGATATGGAAGGAGAATTTCTGAGTCTGAGGAAAAAGAAGGATGAGAATGTCGCAAAGTATGAAGCTAACGTTACAAGGTTAGCGAGGCATGCCGAGAATTATATACGTAACCCATGAAGTGAGATTGATTATTTATTTTATGGGTTAAAACAATTTCACCATCGAGAATTAGTCTCACAATCCTTCTCGTCATACGAAGATATTGTCTCATGTGCTATCAAGATAGAAAAAGAATTTTCTATGTCTTATGACTTTAAAGAAAATAAAGAGAAGAAGAGATATACTGAATACTCTGGAAATGTAAATAAGGGGAAGAAAGAAAAATTTGAATATCCATCCTGTAGTAAATGTGGGAAGAAACACCTTCGTAATTTTCTGAAGGGAATGGGAGTCTGTTACAAGTGTGGTGAAAAAGGTCACCAAGCTCGTGATTGAAAGGGGAAGAAAGTGGCTATTGATGTTGAATGCTACAATTGTAGATAAAGGATCATTATGGGAATAAATTTCCTATGTGTCATGGGAACTTAACTAAGAATAGGCCAAGGGATCAAGGACAAGCTTATGCTATCACTACTGCTAAGGTTGAATCTCTAAAAGACATCGTGGAAGGTAATTTAATAGTTTCTTTAAGTTTAGAAAATGATTTTTTTTGATTCTGGGTCATTGCATTGTTTCATATCTTCCATGTTTTCTAAGAAAATTTGATATTTCCAATTTGATTTAAGAAGGGAATTGTTAGTCAAAACATTTAATGGAAGTATCATCGTAAAAATGTTTTGTGAATCAGTTCCCATTAGTGCATATAAATTTTCTTTATCTATGATTTCATCATCATACCCATGATTTAATTTGATATAATCTTCAGTATGGATTAGCTTTCTAACCATGATGTGAAAATTTATTGTATGAAAAAATAGGTTACAATATTTTATGATGATGATAAAGAATAACTTATCTTTAGATCTGAATCGTCACCACCAAATTCTTATCTAGATCCACCCCTAGTAGCTCAAACAAATTAATTTATTGGGGATGAACAGAATGAAATAACTGTGGGTGAGGAAAGGAATGTTAAAATAGAGGATATACCTATTGTAAAAGAATATGATGACGTGTTTCCAGATGATTTACCTGGACATCCTCTAAAACGAGAAATTGTGTTTTCCATTGATTTAATTCCTAGTTCAAGGCCCATATCGAAGACCCCTTATGGAATGGCCAATGTAGAATTTGTGGAACTAAAGAAAAAACTAGTGGAGTTGAGTAATTATGAATTTATTCTCCCTAGTGTTTCTCCATGGAGATCCCCTATCCTTTTTGTTATGAAGAAATATGGATCAATGAGGTCATGCATAGACTACAGGGAGATCAATGCTATAACAATAAAGAACAAGTATCCCCTACCTCTCATTGATGATTTCTTCAACCAAATTCATGGAGATCAATAATTTTCAAAGATTGACTTTCGATCTGGATATCATCAGTTGTGTGTGAAGAAGGAAGACATTCCGAAAACAGCTTCTCGAACCGGGTACGGGCATTATGACTTTACAGGAATGCCTTTTGGATTGACCAATGCACCCTATATCTTCATGGACCTAATGAGTAGAGTTTTCAAGGAATATCTTGATGAATATGTAGTGGTATTTATTGATTATATCTTGGTATACTCCAAAGGATACAAATTTCATGAAAATCACTTGCGCATTATTCTATATACTTTTAGAAGACATGAATTATATAGGATGTTTAGAAAGTGTGAATTCTAGCTTCAAGAGATTTCTTTTCGTGGCCATATTTTCTCTAAGGATGGAATCTCCAATGATCCTTCTACGACAAGAGAAATCCAAGAATGGCCAGCACTGACGAGTATAACTGAGCTACGTAGTTTTATTTGTTTAGCAGGTTATTATTGACATTTTGTCAAGAATTTTTCCCGGTGGGATTACCCATTAACAAAGATCACATGAAAATGGGTTACATTTGTTTGTACAAAAGAGTGTGAAGAATGTTTTGAATAATTGAAGAGAACATTATTCAATGCTCTAATCTTGAATCTACCATCAGGGAATGATGGGTTTGTTATTTATAGTGATGCTTCAAAGAAAGGACCTGGTTGTGTCCTTATGCAGAATGATAAGGTTATTTCCTATACATCACGACAGCTAAAAATTCATGAGCAAACTATCCTACTCATGATCTTGAGTTAGTAGCTCTAATATTTTCTGTAAAGATTTAGATACACTATCTCTATTGTGAAAAATGTGAGATTTATACCGATCAAAAGAGTTTAAATTATATTTTATCACAGAAAGAACTCAACATGAGGAAAAAGAGATGGATTTAACTACTCAATGATTACGATTTCACGATACACTACCACCAAGGGAAGGAAAATAAGGTGGCATATTCTTTGCGTAGAAAAAATCATGGAGTTTTGAACAAGATGAGAGGTGAAAAGGATCCTATATATATGGATCCAGTAAAGATAGATATGTGAACAACAATGGAAGGTGAAACATCAATGCTTTTTCAAATGGTTTCCAAACCATATTTACTAGAAAGGATAAAAAGTTCTCAGGCTAATGATGTGGTGTTTCAAAAAAAGATTAAAGCTATGAATAATGAGAGATTGAGTGACTTCCAATATGAAGATGGAATTTATAAATTTGGGATGATACATTGTGTTCCTTACATACCTGATCTAAAAAAGAGAATTGATGGATGATGCTCATAGCTCCAATTTCATTATACAACCTAGGATCACCAAAATATATAGAGATTTGAAGGAACATTTTTTGTGGGAAAACATGAAGAGGGATATTGCTGATTTTGTTTCAATATGTCTGGTTTTTTAACAAGTGAAAGATGGAAGGAAAAAGCCTGGAAGAGTCATGTAACCTCTTCCAATACCTATGTTTAAATGGGATAATATTACAATGGACTTTGTCATGGGACTCCAAAAGACTCCTAGAAAGAATGATGCAATACGGGTTATTGTTGATCAGCTTACTTAGCCAGCACATTTTCTTGCTATAAGAGAAGATTTACCACTTGGAAATCTAGCAAGGCTATATATTAATGAAGTTTTGAAACATCATGGAGTACCAATATCAATTGTTTCTGATAGTGATCCACATTTTACATCAAGATTCTGGAAAAGTATTCAGAAGGCCCTCTATACTGAACTTCGTTTGAGCACTACCTACCTCCCGCAAACTAATGGACAATCAGAACAGACTATTCAAACCTTAGAAGACATGTTGAGATCATTCTCAAGTGACTTTCAAGGTATATGTGATCAATATTTACCTCTGGTTGAATTTTTATATAACAATAGCTTCCATTGAAGTATTCAGATGGCCCCATATGAAGCGTTATACAAAAAGAGATGTCGTACACCAACTTATTGGGATGATGTTGGTGAAAGAAAACTCGTAGGCCCAGAACTTGTGGAGGAAATGATGGAAAAGGTGAAGGTAATCCAAACCCACATCAAAGAAGATCAAAGTAGGTAGAAGAGCTATGATGGAAACTGAAGGAAGGATTTGTAATTTCAGGTAGGAGATCAGGTTTTCATGAAGGTATCTCCATGGAAGGGTGTTATACATTATTGTAAGAAGGGAAAATTGAGTCCCAGGTACATCGAATTTTTCGAAATTCTAGAACGAATTGGGGATGGAGCTTACCATTTGGCAATGCCACCAAGTATTTCCAAAGTTCACGAAGTATTACACATATCATTGTTGAGAAAATTCATGCCTGAACCAATGCATGTACTCACCTATGAGGAATTAGAATTGGAACACGATCTGTATTATTGCGAAGAACCATTCAAGGTACTTGATACAAGAGAACAAATGTTGAGAAACTGTGCGACTCATCTGGTAAAAATTCTATGGAGAATCCATAAGATGGAAGAGGCAATGTGGGAACCCAAGGAACTTATGATGAAGAACCACCTAAGTCTTTTTATGCAGTAATACTCTATAAATTTCTTGGATGAGATTATTTGATGGAGGGTAGAATGTAACACCCCAATATTCACGATATGTTTCCCTTTGAATAACGCAATAGCTTGTGTAGTACACAACTTCGAGTTCAAACACACCACAACCAATCAAACTAGCCTTTATGAATAGTAATTCCAACTTTTTGAATTTTTATAAATTTTATCTTTCAAAACGGACATCATTTTTTGATTTTTAATATCGAAATTAGCTTAAGGTTAATTTTTTGTATTTTTCTAAAAACATTCAATTTTTGATGAATAGTGAAAAACACGGAGTCATTATTTAAAACAGACTTTTTATTTAAATAATTATTAAATTTAGGTAAATTTATTTTAGTTAAAAATAGATACGTAATACTTATATATGTTCAATTTAATTCATTAGAGTCAGTTTATAAAAATTTTAGATAAATAAAAATTTTATTGAACTTTTTACCGTCTTTTACCAACCTCCTGGGAGTATTTGAAAATTTACATAAAACATAATTTTACAACTTTTGTGAGTTGAATTTAGAAAATATGAGGGACAGTTAATATCATGGAGTAAAATGTGGTTCAATATGACAAAAATAATTTTTTGTTGAATCGTAACTTCTTAATTTTATTTATAATAGTTAAATGTAAATAGTGTAATTAAGGGTAAAAATGATATTATTATTACCCTAAAACAAGTCCTAATTCTGTTTGATAAGTTTAATTCGACCAAAAATAACCTTAGGAATAAAACATGAACCTCTTTGGTTCACTTGGATTATATTAGGGCATTTATTATTATTTAATTCAAAGAGGATTTAAAAGTGCTAAATTCAATGTTTAATACCTAAACAATTTTTAGTATAGGGTTACACATATGATAAATTAGACTATATTTATTTATTTAAAAGATAAAAATATTTCCTACATAATGGTGTTTTATTTAATTTTTTTACATTAAATAATTTAATTTATTTATGACACAATGATGATGCAGTAATTACCTAATTAATGAAATATTAAAATAATTGATACTATAAATATCCAAATAAATGAAATTTGAGACTTTTTATGAATTACACTAATTTTCTAGGTTAATATGACAATTTAGGGTTGTTTAGATTAATTATTTTTGATGTAATAATGCTGTTATGAATTTTGCAAAAACAAAATTCCATATAGTGTCAAAATTGACAAAAAAGTGTTTAAAAAATATTATATTATTAATTGATATTATATTCCTAAATATATATGTTTTATCCAAAAGCCTTCTCTAATGATAGGTGTATCATTAATTAACCACTTGGGGTTCTCTTGGAAGTATGTAGTATGTTTAGTAACCATATAATATAAAAATACAAAGAGACATGGTAAATGTCAAACTATTTAACTAAGAGTTAAATCTAAAAAATAAGGTTAATATAGTTACCCAAACCTATCTAAAACCTTTTGGTTAAGTGTTTTTAGACCCATCCCCTACTTATACTTTAAATAATTCATTTTTGAGCCCTTAGAAACCGAAAATTATTTTATTATAAAATAATATTTCTAGCTTTTTCTAAGATGCCCCTCACCCCTCTTATAATAGGGCACTCCCCCTTCTATCTTTAACACCATCAAAGCCATTTGGCTCAGAAAAACCCTACCCAAATACCCTGTAAACTATCCTACCTTCATTCTAGATACCTTCCTTTAGTCAGAAATTTAACCTAATGAGCCATTTTGATCAAATCAAAAGGAAGAACCCGATGAAGAGGTAAATATTTCATCACCTCTTTCAAGTTCCATTCATTTTCAACTTCCTTTTTCCTTGTTGTTTCCATTATAAAATAATAAATCCAGAATATTACATATACAGTGATGTTATTATAAATATTTTACAACCAAATTCATTTTTCTATCCACCCTTTGAATAAAATTTTACCATACGTGCGTACGTACTACTTACCATCTCCATGTCGTGGTGTAATTTTTATTCAATAAATTATTATTTGGATGGGTATAATAATGATGTGTAAGTGATGTAAATAGTAAATATAAAATTATAATGATTCTGTATATATTATATTACATACAATTATATATTATTTTAATATAAAAAAATGATATTGTCGCTCGTGCATACGTATGGATTACCATCTCCACGAACACGATAAGATTCATTCCCCATCGTATTAATTCAAGAATAATTTTCATTAGATGATTAAAAATATTGTTTAAATACTTGATATCATTCTGGATATTAATAAGATACATCCCATCCATAAACAATATGACTCATATAACAAACATATAAAGGAAAACGAATCTGTTAACACCCGAAATGACGATAATACTAAAATATTATTAACAAAGAAATGATAACAGATCATATATGATATCATATTAATGTATATGATTCTTGTATAATTTAATAACAATTATTTAACCATTATACAAGAGGTTAACCTACCCTCGACCATGGAAAAGAACAAGGTAACAGTTAATTCTACAATCTCTTCATTATCTAATATTGTTTATATGTAATTATCTAATGGGACCACGTTATCATCCACATGAATATTTCTTAAATATGTATTTCAAAACATTTTTACTATTTAGTAGACTATGGTTTAAAGTCATTTAAACCCTTATTTTACTTTTTATAAAATGGTTTGAATGGAATCTTTCTATCGTTTTCCAAACAAGGTACTTTATGTCCTTTTTGGAAAAATTTAGGTAAGAATGTTTTTTTAACTTATATGGAGGGTGAGGCTATTTTCCACCGTGATAAAAATGTAGAATCTTCCCATACAAGATTATAATAATATTTTCAAATATAAATGTCTTCTTTTATAATTATGTGACTTTTAAATGATTTCAAAATAGAAAGATATATTTCTCTAAAAAGGATTTGATTTCATCTCTGTCAATATCCTTTGATAGATTTTATGTTTGTTTGAAGTTGATTTGTTATGATACAAAACATCCATATTCTATTAAAGGTTATGTGATATGTTTGACTGTGGATGTGTTATTTCATACCATTCAGGGTCTGTGGAAAAATTATTGACATTTCGTATTTCATTTTTAATATGAATGTGTATGTAATGGTTAAACCATTTCATACGAGGAATGCATTTAACTTAGTAAGTGACGGGCGGAACCCGCTATAGCTCCTCGATGCATCGGTAGGTCTCATGAGACAAACTAGTGTCTTGGGATAAGGACTTGAAAAAATCTTGTTTGTAGTCTTGGCCCAAGGCCTTGACTATGTGGTGATGAATGTCTGGAATTATGCATTCCATCATTATTAAAGTGGCTATTGATATTGGATTTGATTATTCGTCTAGTAGAATATCCATGTGAGTAAGTAAATGGAATTATTTGATTTTATCTTTGCCATATTATGCTGAATTTCATATTTAAATGGATTTTGTTTTAGTCTTTTACATGGCCTTAAATGTTTATGCTTATTTATTAAAGTTTCCACTATATTTTTATCCTTACTAAGCATCTTAGATCACCCCTTTCAATTTTTTTCCCAGGATGCAAAGAAGTATTTTATGACTGTCCTTTAGGGATAGTCTGAAGGGATATGAGTGTCATCTATGTAAATAATGTTGTGGTAGTTTTTCATTTTATGATGTAATGTAAACCTTATGAATGTATCTAATAATTCCAAGGCTACTAAACTAATCGATATTTCAAGACTTGATCTTTTTGTGATCATTGCAATGATACGTAATAATGCACCGACTCCGAGCTTCTGGGGTCAGGGCATTACATTAATAACTGCTAAAGTCTCTTGGGGATAATACTTGTAGGATACATGGTTTTAATCCACTAAAGAATCAATCAATCTTACATTCATGTTGGATGATAATACCAGAAGATTGCCTCCAAAGTCTTGTAAAATATTCCTTATAGGTACTAATGGATTGAATATTCTTCTACATTATCATAAGTAATTCCTTATTCAGTTTTTTACAAATAATAAAAGTAAAATACTTTTTTAAAAATAAGTACTTAAATGAATCTCACACTATGATGTCAATTTCATCTTATTTATTAATATCTTTGACAATAGTCCCCCACTAATCCACTTTTCCTTCAATTGGTTAAGTTTTCAAAATCAGATTATCATATAAAAAACACTATAGAATAGAAAATAAAATTTTATTTTTACTGATCCATTAATTATAAAATGAAGTATTAGAAAAATGACTAAATGAAAGTGGATGTTCAATCATGAAATACTCAAAAGAATGTTGTCATATATTCTTCTCATTTGGAAGCTCATCATGATTCACATCCTGAAGATGTTCCATAAGAATAAAATTAATATATTTCATTCTAACTCCAATAACATAAGGTTTCATAGGAGGATAATCATTTCACTATCCATCACATTCAACATTGACATAGTTCATTTAGGTTCAATCCATTTACTAAAATGAAAAGAAATAGTTTGGACAATAATAATTATAATGAGAAACCACATACTTCTGAAAAATCATTATTGAATTTTTAAATCATAATTTTTTTTCAATCTATAACACCTTAGTTTTATCTTAATTCATTAATGGTTATAATCTATTCGAATACTTTATAATGGTTTATACAAAAAATTCAAATTAACAGAAGAATATCCCTCGTGAGTGTCAAACCAGTTGCCTAATAAGGTCACAATAACCACGCACCATATTGTTGGTTGATATATACTCAAACAACAATTTTTGGGGGGTTTTACCCCTATATAAAAATCTTCCAAAAACATGTCTTCTTATAGTATCTAGACTGAGATTTATTTCTAAGAAAACCACATAATAAATTTCTTACCAAAACATTATGATATTATTAAATACTTAATTAATCCACAGGGTCTTTACCAAAGTTTACTAATACATATATCCAAATATTGACTAAATATATCCTCAGAGATCAACAATAGTGAACCAAAAATTTAATAAATTGACATTTCAAATATACCGATGAATAGTCATTACATTTTAAAAATGAATTCCCAAAGATCGGAAAATTTTAATTTATTTAGAATCTTGGATACTTTACCAAATAGTTCATAAGTGATCTACTTCTTATCTTACCATGTTCTTTTTAACTATAACCCTTCCTAGACATATCATAACTAAAACTTTTCTTCAAAATATGGGGAAATAAAACAAATAAATGGTTAATATTTAATAGTCAGTAAGGGTAAAAGGGGAGATATCAAGGATTACTTAAGAATAACATTAGCATAAGGGTACGAGAACAAGATCATTACATTTGGAAATCCATACCTAGAATAACATAAATCATAATATTAAATCAGGGAACAGAGCATGCTATTTTATAAAACATGCATCATAATGGAATCAATGAACATGATCCATGAGAGAATAAAATTTCCACATGACATAAATTGTTGGAATACACATAATCAAAGAAACTAATTTCCCCATTAGCCAAGGATCACTACCAAGACTGTCACAGTGGATTTGGTTCACTCATACAACCATTGTATCCATAGTCAAGTCTCAATCCCAATACTATCACACGGGATATAGACCCTAATTGAATTTAGTTCACTCCCCAATCTAGTCCTTATTATCCTAATATATATATATATATATTTACCCAATTACTTGTAGGGATATATAATTACAATCCCACCTATCATAGAATCAAAATCCATTCATCTGTGTTCCATAAGATCATAAATCATTAATCATATAAACATATCATAAACCATGGAATAGAAACGAGTTTCGTAAACACTTCCACATTACACCATAGCATTACTCCTGGAAAATAATGGAGTTTCATAAAGCTTTCATAGTGTCTTAATTAACGCATGGGAAATGAATGAGTATCATAGAATCATCCTTAAATCATAATCATCATAATCCATCCAAAAATTATAGTGGATGCTATCATTGAATCGTAATCCCATTAAAGTATAAGTCACATCAATATATGTTATCCTAAATGAAAAATTACATTAAAAGATCACATGATAATTTCCCAAGGAAAATAACATTTCTCTTTGAAATTACCTATTAAAAATATAATATTTTCATAAATATTAAATATATTTTTTAAAAATTACCTTTGTAAATTTTAATTTAATTCTAAAATAATTGAGTGGTTTTTACAGTGAAAAATTCTATTTAATTTTTGTAAGTTAAAATAATGATTCAATGAAATTTTTTAGTAAAAAAGTCCAATGTAATTCATTTGAAAAATGAAATAATGATTAATTTTAAATGATTTGTAAAAAGTGTAACATGGGTAAAAATGAAAAAAAAAATATAATATAATATTAAAATCAATATGGAATACATTTTTTTAAATCATAGACATTGAATAAAAAATATTTATGACTGAAGAGAGAAATAAAATATGTTTTCATTACAAACATTATTTCTATCCCTTGAGTTGGTATGTGAAGGAAAACTAAAGGGGAATATATAATATCTATAAGTAACATGAGTATAAATAAATTCAAGTGTATTTAGTGAAATATCATAAAATTTCATCATAATAAATTTAATGATAAATAATCCCAATAAATAATGAGATTATAGAATAAGTCTGTTATCTCTTGTTTTAAATGATTCCAAGGAATTATATCCTCATGTATAATAAATTTAAATTTATTAATGTTCAATAAAATAATCATTTACATAATTATAATATTAAATATTATCCACTAGTAAAATTTCAATAAAAAATTATTCATAATTCTATATTAAAATAAATGTTTCTAGGTGTTTACTATTTCGTTTTTCAGGGGAATTTTGGTTTTCTAGTCCCAAACTTTCTATATTTATCAAGGTTCAATAATATATAAATTGTTAACAATGAAAAAATATCATATATATCATTATATATTATAGATTCATCAAAAAATATAGGTATATAGAAATGAATTAATTTTTTAAGGGATACGGTAGGATATATGTATGGATGAACACTGTTTTCACTTTTCAATGGGTGGAACAAAAAAATTATTAATAATAATTAACCTTTTAAAAATAATTTTTATATAATATATATGACATATATTTATTATGTATATCTTTATTATAAATCATGTAAATAGTTAATGAAAAATGAATCACATTATTTTAGATGTGGTGGTGAGATGCACGACCGATTGTCGCCTATCGACCGGTCAAGATTCCGGTGCTCTGCTAATGTGTATAGCAGTACTCGGGTCGAATCCTCAGCGATGATACTTTTTAATAGTCGTTTGTTTTTAGTTGATTGTATTCAGATTGGGGGGTTTGTTTTCAGAGCATAATTGAAATGACTAAAATATTATGCTTGATTTTTCAAATTGATAATGATTGGGGTGAGTTCATAATTAGGTAGTTAATCTTGTGATATCCTTAAGCATTGCTTTATATTGCATTTAAATTAACACCCATGTCACAAGTTGACGTTGATTTGTATTCCAAAGTTTTAAGGATTTAATCCAACCCTTAACTTAACTTAGGGTTCTATTATTGATCAAATCTTGATTATGGTAGTGTATTTATGGTTCCAATAATCAATGGAAAACACACGTTAAGCAGAACAAGTCAATAATCCATGACATGATAAGTCCAACATACACAATGTTAATTTAACGAATACTCATTGATCAAAAGATCCCAATCGCTTAACATACCTAAATTAAAACTCATCCCAATGAGATATTTACTCAGTGATTAAGATGGTTATTAATCTGGTAATATATGTTTATGGTGATGAATTATAAAGAGAAGAAAAAGAAAGGGACAAGATAAGAGTAGTGCGCTGAACACACACACAAACGATGAAGAAATTGTTAAATATAGAATTTAGATTGAATGAGGAAGAAAAATAATAGAATGTATTTTAACTTGATTTAGGGTGTTTTAAGAACATTAATATTAAAGTAAAAAAGGTGGGTGATAGTAAGATATATTGAAGAAGAAACATTCATTAAAACATAATTACAAAACAAACACGTACAAGATTTCAAATGAAGAAGAACACACAAGTAAATGAAATGAAAGAGTGGAGGAAAGGTCTATCAAGTGAAAATGTGAGTATTTCAGGTCCTCCAAAGCCTTTGAAAAGGCTATGGTCATGCCAATATTATATCCTCTCTTCTGAAATTCTAACCCCCTTGAAGGAGAGGAGGGGGATGCATTTATAGCCCAAGGAAGTGGACTGTTTTCATTCTAAATCTGTCCCTCCACTTGAATCTCCATGTTTCCTATATAGAAAGCGAAATATCCAAATATATCCTTCTTAAAAGTTTTAGATAATAATTTTGGCCGACTACTGTAATATGTTGGAGGCATTTGGACAAATGTAGAAAAATTTATGGCGGTTTTATTAAACAAAGGTAAACTGTCCATTTCTATCCATGCTTTTTTGATGGCCAAAATGTGAATGGATTTTGGAATAGGAATATGCCTTTCAATCCAAATTATTTATTCAACAAAGTCGGCCGTATATATCTCCTCTTTCACACTGAAAAATATCAACTCAAAATGATGTCCAGATTAGGTGCCATGTCATCAACACTATACTAAGTTTAATTCCCGCCCAAAAATGTGTGCTGAGATTAAATGAATCAGTTGGGCCCATTTTATTTATATTCGGGCCCCGAAAATTTTATCCAATACTCCTTTCATTATCCCACGAACATTGGAGGAGAATAAAGGAATTTGGAAGTCTTTATTGAGCCCATAAATTAAATCTTCATGGCTGGTCCAGTTTCTTCACAGATTCTGTAGGCCTTCTTATGTGGTCGATATGGGCCATAAAATGGCAGATTTGGACCATGATCCCTTCTAATGAAATGTTTTATATTGAATTTAAAATAATAAAAAACAAAAACCACACAATGTGGATTTGTATTGTGATATTTATAAATAAAATAGTAAACTAACTCAATTGGACTACTTTAAAAAAATTATCTGAAATTATACTTAGTATTAAAACATTAATATTTCACATAAATTATACACATTTCATATAAAATCAGTGAAGGGAGTATATAATAAGTAATGAAAATATGAATAACATCAACTCCCCCACAGGTAGTTCTATGCATGTCCTCATGTGCAACAAATATAAAAACATGACAAAATTATTTTTACTCACCAACAAATATTAGAATTTTGTTTTCTCCAATCAGGGGAGGTTTTGACTATTTCACTCATCCATTTTGAATTCCACCACAAGTTGATATAGAAACAATGTTCTAAAACTAATTCATTTTTTCATGCTCAAATTTATAAATGGAAAATGTGACACTCAAAACACACACCTCTCAAGATGACAAAATTCATTTGTGGAGGTTCACTCTTTCACGAACCAAAATTGAAAATCTTAGAGTTTTAAGGATCTCTCAAATTAAAATACCTATCCAAAGTGCACAAGAATAAAGAGTTATTTTTAAGGGATTTTTCTATGGCTATGATATGGTAGGAATATAATTTCCAAGAGAGAGAAGAAGAGGGTTAAAACACCAACATAGAAAAATCAATGCACATTTTTTCGAAATATAACATGGAAGGAAATGAAAACACATATTTACATAAGAATTATTATGTGAAGAAAGACACAATGGAGGAAGAAAATATGAAGTTAATGAGAAGATGAAATATTTACCAAACACAAAACTATTCCCAATAAGAATATAATGCAAGTGTTCTTTTTTTTCTTTTCCTTTTTTTCTTTATTTTTAAAAAAGATGACCTTGAAACAGATCTCACACTCATATCCCAACCCATGTTTGATCTCCCCATGAGACTAATTGTAATATTTATAACAAGGTAAAATGTTGAGGAAGAGTGATTTTTTACCAACCCAAGACATAACCCATTTATTCATTTTTTTGATTTTTTTCATCATTTTTTATTTTTTTGAACACTTGTCAATAATATTTAAAAAATCACATAAATGGAAGAACATTACATTCCACAAAACACACTGAATGGCAACCTCTCCCCCACACTCAAATGGATGCTTGCCCTCAAGTGGATTATAACTCGTTGAAAATCAATAATAGGTTACCCAAACAATGAAATTCATTCCCCCCACACATAAATTTCAAGAAATTATGCAATGAGAATCCATGTTGATATTGGGTGGGAAAGTTATTGTGCTTGTAATGTGGCTATCAAAGAAAAGGTTTTTATAGGCTCGAAGGGGCTTTCAAAAAGAGTATTAATGTAAGGGAAATGGGTGGCTATTTGGCTATTTTGATTCTCATGTGGTTCAGAAAATGCCTCTATCATATTAATGCACACTAAGGTAGGAAATTCAGCTCGAAGGTCCAAAAACTCAAGACTCAAAAATGGGGGTGAAAACACACAATGTTAAATGATAGCCATAGGTGGCCTTGTCATGAAAGATAATATTGGTTCTCACGGTTGGGGAAAATCATTTTCCAAATAAAAAATTGAGTATTCAAAATTTGTTGGTTTTGAAACACTATTCTTTATCCAAAGTCACGATGAAAATACAATCTTTTTGAGATGAAAACATGCCTGCTGACTCCCCAAAATGGTTGGACAAAATTTTCAAACTCAATGGTGAGTAAGCATGACTCTTGATTTTTTATTTATTTATTTATTTATTTTTATGATTCTTTTTTGTTTGCTTATTTTATTTTTTAATATAGACACACTGAAACAAAAGAGAAAGGCAAAAGTAAAGGTTTTAAAAAATAATGTGGTAAAGAAATTAAAGATAGAGGAGGAAGAAGGAAGAGGTAGAAGGAGGAAGATAGATAGAGAGAGATTTAAAGGGAAATAGGTGCCCCCTGTTTTGGATTTGGCGGGTCGCCATCTCCATCTAGTGGTGGGTTGACTTCAGAAGATGGGGATCCAAGGGAAGTCAACGTTGTTCCAGGATTGTGCATCCTCTCATTGGGATGATTTAACTGATTTCCATTAACCGTGAAAGTACTTTTGGAAGAGGGGTCTTGGACTTGCACTGCACAAAACGGGTAAACATTAGTAATAACAAAAGGACCTTCCCAACGAGAATTATGCTTACCTAGGTGAAGATGAAATCAATAGTTGAAAAGTAACACCTTTTCACCTTCATGGAATAACTTTCTCAAGATGTTTTTTTCATTGAGTACCTTTGCCTTTTCTTTGTACAAAGTGGAATTCTAATAGGATTCAAGTTGAAGCTCCTCCAGTACATCCAATTGCAATGATATTTCTTCACCAGATTTTTCAAGATCAAAATTACAAGTTTTCACTGCCCAAAATTACTTATGTTGGATTAGAACTGGAAAATGACACGCTTTACCAAAAACTAGCCTAAAAGGAGACATCCCAATGGGTGTTTTATAGGCAGTCTGATAAGCCCAAAGTGCTTCACCAAGTCTTTCAGGCCAGTCTTTTCTAGTGGATTTTACAATTCTCTCAAGCACTATTTTCACTTCTCTATTAGGAAGTTCATCCATTCCATTTGTTTGAGGGTGATATGAAGTTTAAGTTTTATGTACAACCACATTCTTTTTCAAAAGATATTCCATGGTTGTATTTCAAAAATGGGTTCCTAATTCAATTATAAAGGCACGTGGTGTGCCTAATCAGTAGAAGATGTGTGTCTTTAGGAAATCACTATCAGTATGTGAATCATCCTTTCTAGTGGGTTTACCCTCGACCCACCTAAAAACATAATCTACAGCAAGAAGGATGAATGAGAATCCTTTGGAAGGGGGAAATGGTCCCATGAAATTGATACCCCAAACATCAAAGATCTCACAGAAAATTTAAGGATTTTGGGGCATTTCATTTCACTTTGAAATTGTGCCAAACTTTTGGCAAGTGGGACATGATTGACAGAATTCATGTGAGTCCTTAAAGAGTGAAGGCTAGAATAATCCAGAGTCTAGGACCCTTAGGAAGGTCCTTTGTGGTCCAAAGTGGCCACCTCCGGGAAGTGAGTGACAGAATTATAATATGGAAGAATGTTCATTTTCATAGACACATATCCTTATTACCACTTCATCCCCAGTTTTCCAATGTTTATTTCCTTCCCAAAAATATTATTTTGAATCACTTTTCTACTTCATTTTTTGTTCTTTTGAAAAATATTCAGGAAAAACACCAGAAACCAAGAAATTTACAATTTGGGCATACCATGGTAACTTTGGAGTGAGAGATGAAAGGTGCTTAGTGGGGAATTCAGGATCAACGATTTCAGAATGAGTAAAATTATAAATTCTACTCAAGTGATCAGCCACATGGTTTTCTTTTCCCAATCTATCTTTTATTTCAAGGTCAAACTCTTTGAGCATTAGGATCCATCTTATTAGCCTCGGTTTGGAATCACTTTTCTTGAGTAAGAAAATTATAGTAGAATGGTCTGTGAAGATGATGATTTTGGCACCTAAGAGATAGGGCTGAAATTTATCTAAGGAAAAAACCACTGCTAAAAGTTCCTTTTCAGTGACAGTGTAGTGAGATTGAGTTTCATCCATTGTTTTTGAGGCACAATAGATGACATGAGTAATCTTTTATCTTCATTGACCAAGAATAGTCCCAATAGCTCTATCAGAAGCATCACACATCAATTCCAAGGGTAAGTACCAATCTGGGGGTTGGATTATCGGGGCAGATGTAAGAGCAGTTTTGACTTCAACAAAGGATCTCTTGCAAACCTCATCGAAATGGAAAGTAAATTAATTTTGGAGAAACAAAGTGAGTGAGAGGGAAATCCTACTAAAGTTATGGATGAATCTTTGATATAAACTGGCATGACCGAGGAATGAACAGATGTCTCGAACATAAGTGGGTTCAGTAAGTGATTGGATCACTTTAATTTTTGTAGGATCAACTTCAATACCATATTTTGAAACTATGTTCCCTAGAACAATCCCATTAGCAGCCATAAAGTTATATTTTTCAAAATTTAACACAAGGTTACACTTGACACACTTTTGGAGGACTAGAGAGAGTGAATTCAAACAAGATTCAAATGAATCACCATAAATGGTGAAGTCATCATTGAAGACTTCCATGCAGTGTTCAATGAATTCGGAAATGATACTCAGCAAACACCTCTGGAATGTTGCAGGAAAATTTAAAAGTCCAAAAGGAATTCTTCTCTAAGCATATGTTCCAAATGGGCATGCGAAAGTAGTCTATTCATGGTCATGAGGTGCGATTGGGATTTGGTAGTAGCCGGTGTATCCATCACGAAAGCAATAGTGTGACTTTCCGGAAAATTGTTCCAGCATTTGATCAAGGAATGAGAGAGGGTAGTGATATTTTCTTGTTTCAAAATTCAATTTCCTATAGTCGATGCACACACGCCATTTGTTTTTCAGTCGATTTGTGACTACCTCTCCATGTTCATTTTTGACAACAATTATCCCACCCTTCTTAGATACAACTTGAATTGGAATAACCCATTCGCTATCAGAAATTGGGGAGTTAATACCATCTTGAAGAAGCTTGGGGATCTCTTCCCTAACTACCACAAGGATGAGTGGATTGAGTCTTCTTTGTGTTTGTCTAATTGGGATGTATAATTCTTCAAGATGGATGTCATGCATGCAAAGAGAAGGGTTGATTCCTGGTATGTAATCTAGGTTCCAACCTAAGGACTTTTTTTCCTCTTACACTTGAACAAGTTTGGACTCCTTAGTTCAGGTAAGTGAAGAAGAAATAATGAGAGGATAAGAGTGATCATGGAAAAGGAATGCATATTTCAGGTGTCTCGGAAGAGGTTTTAGATTAGTTTTATCTTTTATTAGTGGGTTCGAAAACTCAGGAATGGAGGAAGGGAATTCAGTTTCTTCAAATTCATTGTCCTTAATAACTTTCAAGGTGGAGCAGTAGAGATCAGAGTTGATGTGGGATTCAAGAGAGTTTTTAAGTTCCTCTAGATTGATGGAGTCTATGAATGATATGTCCACATCAACTTCACAATTTATGACTTGTTTAATCATGGTGTAGATTTTACAAGATCCATTGTCATCAGAACAAGATGAACATGATGGAATGGGGTTCAATTGACTCTTAGAAGTGTCCTCAGAAGCATAGATTGAGAATGTAGAGTGATCCTTAGATGGGTATCACATGTATTGGAAAATGTTGAACTTGACCAGTTAGTCACCAAATTCCATGGATAAGATGCTAGAATGGACATAAATCTTGGTTTTAGAAGTCACGAGAAATGGTCTTCCAAGAATTAGGGGAGATCAGGAAGATTTTGCCTCACATTCCATGTCAAGGACATAGAAATCAATAGGGAAGATAATAACATTGACTCGGACAAGGAAATTCTCAATTATTCCCTCGGGACTGGCTGTGCTTCGATTGGATAACTAAATGACAACACCCATTGGATGTAAGGGACCTAGACCAAGGATGGAAAATATGGATTTGGGTATGGAATTAATTTTGGCTCCTAGGTCTATGAGTGCATCATCAAATTTGGAACTTCCAATTTGGCATTGAACTATAAAGGTCCCTTGATCTGTGCACATTATGGGAATAGACTGCTGGGTGGAATCATTTTCAAATGTCCTATGTTGCCTCTTGTGGGTACACAACTCCTTGAGAAACATGGCATACATAGGAATGTGTTTGATGGGATCTAAGAGAGGAATGTTGAATTCCACACGTCTAAACATTTTGAGAATTTCAGGATCAGGTTCAATGGACTTCTTTATCTTAGAAACGGCTTGAGGAAAAGGAATTGGGTTCCTAAGTGGAATAGAAGGAGCCGATGTAATGGATTCATATTCCTTTTCAATTTTCTTTTTATTTTCATTTTCTATGTCAACATTCAAAGGAGGGTTGGAGGACTTATCTTGAGGCATAGAGATTTGCTTTCCGGATCTAAGTGAAATTGAACTAACATTACCCTTGGGGTTGGGTAATGTTTGAGCTAGGAGTTGGGAAGAATTGGATGGTTGCTGCTGACTAAGGTGGGATGCAAGTTGAACAATTTAGGTTTCATTGTTTTGAGTCTAGAATGGGTGAAGGAGGAAAGATCTTCCACGACTCTTTCCCATGGTTACTTTGAAGAAGTGGCTTGCCCCGTATTAGGATTACCTAGATTTTGGTTATTTGGAAAGAGATTCTATTGGTTTTGTAATTGGGAAGGCTCACAAGGATGATGGAATCCAGGAGCAGGATTTTTTCCTTTGAGGTTGAGGAATAAAAAGAAAAGGTTGTTGGAAGTTACCAATGCCTTGACCATATTGAAACTGCTTTGGGTTTTGAGGAGGGAATTGAGGGGGATGAGAGGCAGGATTACCATACCTCAGGTCTTGGCTATAGGAAGAACAAAAGGGCTCAGAGTGAGGTTGGTTGATGTTTCTAATGAAATGAACTGATAGTTGAGGGTTGGTGTTCCGCTGAGCATATGCTGAATTGAGATCCATTGGTCTAGATGAATCATGTTGATCCTCTTGAATTTGTGGACATGTTTCTGTTGGATGAGATGAAGAATTGCAGATTCCATAGACTTTGATAGGTCTAAGAAACATTGATTGCGGAGAAGATGAGGTTGGGGATTTCGATGCCACAACTAGTTGTCGCACAAGACCTATAAGTTCACTCATCCACTCGTTCATCTTGTTCAGCTCAATTTATTGATTATATTGGGGTTGTTTTACTTGAGCATATGCTCGAGTATGAAATTGTTGTGTGTTTACAGCCATGTTACTTATGAGATCTCTTCCTACTGCTGGAGTTTTATCAATAAGAGCACTACCACTTGCAGCATCAATGAGAGTCCTCTCTATAGCAAATAACCCCTCATAGATGTATTGGATCAAGAGTTGGTCAGGAATTTGGTGGTGTGGGTAGGTTGCAACAAGATTTTTGAACCTCTACCAGTACTCATGGAGTGATTCACTTGGGAACTGACAGACACAACTTATTTTCTTTTAGATAGAAGCAGTACGAGAAGCAAGAATGAATTTTTTTAAGAAGAGTCACTTCATGTGATTCCATGTGGTTATGGAACCATGATTTAGGTAGTAAATCCATGACATAGCAGTTTCAATTAGAGAGAAAGGGAATGGTCGATGTTTTATTTTTTCTCAGAAACCCCTTGAGGCTTCATGGTAGAGCACACCACTTGGAACTCTTTAAGGTGGAGATGTGGATCCTCACCGGCTAGCCTGTGGAAATGAGGAAAAAGATGAATCAAACCCGATTTGAGTTCAAAGTCAGATTCTATGTTTGGATATTGAATACCAAGAAGATGGTAATTCATATCAGGGGCAGGAAGTTCCTTTAGTGTTTGTTCCCTAGGATTGACCATTTCAAATTCAACTGGATGGATGAGGACAGTTTCTTGAATGAGTTGATTATCTCTTATGTTCCTCCTAGGTTGGAAAAGAGTTCACTCAATTTCAGGGTCTATCAAATCTGTGGGATTGTTTGGGAGGCTACGGGGTATTCAGAATGATGTTGGGAGAAAAAGGAAGATGGGTTTTCTTTGTTTGTTTTTCGTTTAAGATTTTTATGAGAAGATGGGTTTTTCATTGTGTGTTTTTTTCAATTTTTTTAAACTTTGTTTTTTGGAATTTTTTAAAATAACCAGAAACTAATGAATACTTAAAGCACCACCCCCTACAATGTATCCATTTGAAATGAATGGCCTATTGTCTTCTATCGACCGGTAAAGGTTCCGGTGCTCTGCTAATTTGTATAGCGGTACTCGGGTTGAATCCTCGGCGATGATACTTTTTAATAGTCGTCTGTTTTTAGTTGATTGTATTCTGATTGGGGGGATTTTTCAGAGAATAATTGAAATTACTAATAGATTATGATTGATTTAACAAATTGATAATTATTTTGGTGAGTTTATCATTAGGTAGTTAATCTTGTGATATCCTCGAGCTTTTCTTTATATTGCATTTAAATTAACACCCATTTCAAAAGTTGACGTTGATTTGAATTCCCAAGTGTTAAGGATTTAATCCAAGCCTTAACATAACTTAGGGTTCTAATCTTGATCATTTCTTCTTTATGGTAGTATATTTATAGTTCCAATAATCCTTTTAAAACACACCTTAAACAAAACAAGTCATTAATCCAAGACATGCTAAGTCCAACATACACAATGTTAATTTAATGATTACTCATTGAAAAAAAGCTCTCAATCGCTTTACATAACTAAATTAAAACTCTCCCTAATGAGAGATTACTCATCCATTAATATGGTTATTAATCTGGTAAAATATGTTTATGGTTATGAATTATAAGGTGAAGAAAAAGAAAGGGACAAGATAAGAGTATTGCGCCAAACACACACACAAATGATGAAGAAATTTTTAAATATTGAATTTAGATTGAATGAGGAAAAAAAATAAGAGAATGGATTTTCACTTCATTTAGGCTATTTGAAGAACATTAATATTAAAATACATAAGGTGGGTGAGAGTAAGAGATATTTAAGAGGAAACATTCATTGAAACAGAATTACAAAACAAACACTTACAAGATTTCAATTAAAGAAGAACACAAAAGTAAATGAAATGAAAGAGAGGAGGAAAGGTCTCTCAAGTGAAAACATTAGTATTTCAGGTCCTCCCAAGCCTTTTTCAAGACTTGGGTCGTTCCAATATGATATCCTCTCTTCTAAAATGCCGACCCCTTTGAAGGAGAGGAGGGGGATTCATTTATAGCCCAAGGAAGTGGACTGTTTTAATTCTAAACCTCTCCCTCCACATTCCTCGACGTGTTTTCTATACAGACAGCTGAATCTCCAAATATATCCTTCTTTTAAGTTTTAGATAATAAAGTTGGCCGGCTACTCTAAAAATTTTGAGGCATTTGGACATGCGTAAAACAATTTTTGCGGTTTTATTAAACAAAGGTAAACTATCATTTCTATCGATGAATTTTCAATGGACAAAATGTGAATGGATTTTTGAATAGAAAGATTGCTTCAAATCAGAATGATTTCTTCAACGAAGTCGGCCGTCTATATCTCCTCTTTCACATTGAAACAAATCAGCTCAAAATGATGTCTAGAGCAGGATCCATGTCATCAACACTATACTGATTTTAATTTGCGGCCAAACATGTGAGCTGAGTTTAAATGAATCAGTTGGGCCCCTTGTCTTTGGAGTTCGACCTTGAAATTTTTATACAATACTCCTTTCGTTATCACCCGAACTTTGTATGAGAATAAAAGAAATTGGACTTCCTAATTGATTCCATCAAATAAATATTTAGATCTAGTCTAGTTTCTTCACAGATTCTTTAGGCCTTCATGGGTTGTCGATGTGGGCCTTAAAATGGAAAATTTGGCCCATGATCCCTTATAATGAAATGTTGTATATTGCATTGGTAATCCTAAAAAACAATAACCACACAATTTGTATAAGTATTGTAATATTTATAAATAAAATAGTAAACTGACTCCATTGGACTACAAAAAAATGATCAAAAATTATACTTAGTATTAAAACATTAATATTTCACATAAATTATTCACATTTAATATAAAATCAGTGAAGGGATTATTTAATAAGTAATGAAAATATGAATAACATCAACTCCCCAACACGTAGTTTTTTGCATGTCCTCATGTGAATCCAATATAAAAGCATGAAAAAATCATTTTTACTCACCAACAAATATTAAAATTTTGTTTTCTCCAATTAGGGGAGGTTTAGAATATTTCACTTATCCATTTTGAATTCAACCACAAGTTGTTATATAAAAAATGTTCAAAAATGATTCATTTTTTCATGGGAAAAATTAGAAATGGAAAATGTGGACACTCAAAACTCACACCTCTCATGATGATAAAATTATTTGTGGAGGTTCACTCTTTCACCTACCAAAAGTAAAAATCTTAGAGTTTGAAGGAGCTATCAGCTTACAATCCCTATCCAATGTGCACAAGAATCAAGTGGTATTTTTAAGGGGTTTTTATGTGACTATGGGATGGTAGGAATATAATGTCCAAGAGAGAGAAGAAGAGGGTTAAAACACCGACATAAAAAAAGAAATGCACATTTTTTTGAAATAAAACATTGAAGGAAATGAAAAAACTTATTTATAAGGGAATGATTGTGTGAAAAAAGACACAATAGAGGAAGAAAATATAAAGGTAATGGGAATATGGAATATTTACAAAACCCAAAAATTCTCCCAATAAGAATATAATGCAAGTGTTCTTTTTTTCTTTTCCTTTTTTTTCTTTGTTTTTTCAAATGTTGAACTTGAAACAAATCTCACTCTCATATCCCAACCCATGTTTTATCTCATCACGACACTAATTGTTATAGTCATAACAACATAAAAGGTTGAGGAAGAGTGATTTTTGACCTACCCAAGACACAACCCATTTTTTCAATTTCTTATTTTTTTCATCATTTTTTATATTTTTGAAAACTTATCAACAATATTTAAAAAATTACATAAATGGAAGTACATTAAATTACCAAAAACACACTGAATGACAAACTTTCCCCCACACTGAATTGGATGCTTGCCATAAAGTACATGATAACATGTTGAAAATCAATAATAGGGTACCCGAAAAATGAAATCCATTCCCCTCACACTTAAATTTCAAAAAATTATGCAATGAGAATCCATGTTGATATTGGGTGGGAAAAGGTATCGGGCTTGTAATGTGGCTATCAAAGAAAATGTTTTCATAGGCTCTAAGGGGATTTCAAAAGGAGGATTAATGTAAGGGAAATGGGCGGCTATTTGGCTATTTTGATTCTCATGTGGTTCAGAAAATGCCTCTATCATATTAATGCACACTAAGGTAGGAAACTCAGCTCAAAGGTCCACAAACTCAAGACTCACAAATGGGGGTGAAAACACCCATTTTGAAAAGATAGACACATGTGGCCTTGGCATGAAAGATAATGTGGGTTCTCACTTTTGGGGAAAATCATTTTCCAAATAAAAAATTGAGCATTCAAAATTTTTGGTTTTGACACACTATTCTTTATCCAAAGTCACGATGAAAATACAAAATTTTTGAGATGTAAACATGACTTTTGACTCCCCAAAAAGGTTAGACAAAATTTCAAAACACAATGATGGGTAAACATGAGTCTTTCTTATTTATTTATTTGTTATGATTATTTTTTGTTTGTTTTTTTAGTTTTTAATAAAGACACACTCACACAAAAGAGAAAGAGAAAAATAATGGTTTTGAAAAAGAAAGTGGTAAAAAAATGAAAGACAAAGGAGGAAGAAGAAAGAGGTAGAGGGAGGAAGATAGATAGAGAGACAGTTAAAGGGAAAGAGGTGCCCCTATTTTGGATTTGGTGGGTCGCCATCTCCATCTAGTGGTGGGTAGACTACAGAAGTTGGGGATACAATGGAAGTCGATGTTGATCTAGGATTGTGCATCCTCTCATGTTCATTCTTTAACCAATGTCCATTAACTGTGAATGTACTTTTGGTAGAGGGGTCTTGGACTTGCAAAACACCAAATGGGTAAACATTAGTAATAACAAAAGGACCTTCCCAACGAGAATTAGGCTTACCTTGGTGAAGACCAAATCGATAGTTGAAAAGGAATACCTTTTCACCTTCATGAAATAACTTTATTAGGATGTGTTTTTCATGGAGTACCTTAGCCTTTTCTTTGTATAGAGTGGAATTCTCATAGGATTCAAGTCGAAGCTCCTCCAGCTCATCCAATTGCCATAATCTTTCTTCACCAGATTTTTCAAGATCAAAATTAAAATTTTTCACTACCCAAAATGACTTATGTTGGATTTAAACTGGCAAATGGCATGCTTTACCAAAAACTAGCCTAAAAGGAGACGTCTCAATGGGTGTTTTATCGGCAGTTCAATAAGTCCAAGTGCTTCACCAAGTCTTTCAGGACAGTCTTTTCTAGTGCGTTTTACAATTCTCTCAAGAACTGTAACGACCCGAAATTTTTTTAAATAAATTTTGTTTCCCAATTTTATGTGTTATTGTTATACTCAACAAAAATGTTTTATTTGATAAACATGATTATAATTAAAATGAGATCAGTGGGTTTTGACTATTACATAACCATTGGTCAATATGACCGCTGTGAACAAAATGTTTTGATTATTGTCTCTAAATATAAGTAATCTTGGTTAATTATTATAGAAAGAAGATTCGATGGCCTCACCTAGTAGTCTTGGACCGATCGAAGCCCATCTAACAGAGCTTGGGAAGGAGGTAGCACCATTGGGTTTTGCTCTGGATCAAATCCAAGCCGAACTTCATCATGTGAAGCTGGAACGGAATCGCCTTCGTGAGAAGTTCAAACTGATAGAAATTACTACTCAGGCAATGTTGACTGAGCCGCCCCAAGCTTCTATCACCCTAGCACACCTTACTCTTAGGTCCTATGCTGGTATTATAAGGGGCTATGTAACGAGACCGTAACTACCTTGTGTAATCCTTGTTTTAAATAAAAATTGGGATTTCTTCTTATGATGAAGTTTATGAATTTTGAAATGACCGGATAAATATAGTATGCATATTTTTGATGAATTTTAGAAAAAGGATATTTTAAAAATGTTTATATAAACCTTAAATAATTAAAAATGTGTAATGATTTTCAAAAAATGGTCTTCTACAATTATGTTCAGTACTAAATTTAGAGTCTAATAAGATCAACTTGAGTTTTGATGAATAGTAAATTATGAATAGTGATTTTATGATTAGGATTAGTAATATGACCAAATGGATTAGTAATCTCACTTAAAGAAAGTTTTAAAATAATCTAGGCACCTTGATTAAGTAATGTGATTCAATAAAATAGTTAAATAACAGTTTCATTAATTATTATTCAAGTATTAGTTTTTTCGGGTGAATAGTGTTTTTTAATTAAAAATTTAATTAAAAATAATTAGAAAATTATTTTTATAAAAATGACTTTATTTTTGAACTCAGTGCATCGATATTATGTTATGGTAATTTTTGGGGTTTTTTCTGAAAAAATGAATTTTCGATGAATAGTGTTTTTATTTAAAAATTAAATTAAAAATATTTAGAAAATTATTTTTATAAAATGGATTTTATTTTTGAAATCAGAGCATTGATATTTGGTTAATGTGAAATTTTGGGATTTTTCTGAGAAAGTTGAATTTTCAGTGAATAGTAAAAATACAGTTTTAGGGTTTCGGTATGTTTAATGACATCATAACGGTGTCATGATGATGTAATGAGATATTTTGAGGGTTGTCCGGCCAAGGGTGATGAATTATTGTTTTGGGGGCCCCATGTGGCCTAACTCCATGATAAATGACAAGGGAGATCACATGGGTTTGAGAAAAGCACATGTGAGGTGTCCCTTGGCCATTAATGCCTTGTCCCCTCACTTTCCCTATAAATACCAAGCCCTCCTCTCATCCATTCGACTCCCAACTCATTCCCAACGAATTTATGGTCTCATTACCTCCCAAGGAGTCCTCCCAAGGTTCCCCCAAGCCCTCAAGGTCCCAACCTTTGAGGTTTAAGAGTTACATTTTAAGGTAAGGGATCCGACCCCTCTCTTTCTTTTCAAGTAATCTCTTTTATGTCATTTCTTTTATACTCCATGTTCTTATGTTGTAGGATGTTCTTTTATATTCATCCTACTGCATATTTCATGTTCATATGATGAGAGACCCCCATTGCTCTCATCAATTCGTTTTAATAATGTTTAAGTGGCGCCGTTAGGCTGCCGAATTTTTAAGGGATTCTTTCACCTTCCTCGTTTTCAAGTTCTATTCTCATTCAAGTCTTTCATGTTCCTTTTTATTATATTGGGGTATGATCTCTATATATATCATACTGGACTCTTAAGTTAATATGATGAGAGACCCCATTTGATCTCTTCAATTCAGTATTTTGATGTTTTAAGTGGCGTCGTTAGGCTGCCGAATTTTTAAGTGGTTCTTCACCCTTCTCGTTTTGAAGTTCTACTTTCATGTCAATTATTTCAAGTTCCTTTTTGTTATATTGGGGTATGATCTCTATATATATCATAATGGACTCTTATGTTCATATGGTGAGAGACCCCATTTTATCTCTTCAATTCAGTATTTTGATGTTTTAAGTGGCGCCGTTAGGCTGCCGAATTTTTAAGCGGTTCTTCACCCTTCTCGTTTTGAAGTTCCACTTTCATGTCAATTATTTCAAGTTTCTTTTTGTTATATTGGGGTATTATCTCTATATATATCATACGGTACTCTTATGTTCATATGATGAGAGACCCCATTTGATCTCTTCAATTCAGTATTTTGATGTTTTAAGTGGCGCCGTTAGGCTGTCGAATTTTTAAGTGGTTCTTCACCCTTCTCGTTTTGAAGTTCTACTTTCATGTCAATTCTTTCAAGTTCCTTTTTGTTATGTTGGGGAATTATCTCTATATCTATCATACTGATCTCTTATGATCATATGATGAGGGACCCTATTTGATCTTGTCAAATCATTTTCTTTTGATGTTAAGTGACGCCGTAAGGCTGCCGAATTTTCATAAGAGAAATCTAATTTTTTTTCCTTCCATGTTTTTCATTTCAAATGGTATGTCCCTAAAATTTCATTACCATGTCCATATGTCCTTCTTATTCTTTCACCCTACTGTTTTATGGATCATTTATTAGAGGGTGACCCATGTCCCCTCTCATTTCAATGTTTTCTAAAACCCCGAAACTTAGCCGTTATGCTGTAGAATTTTCCCCTCAAAATGTCTCTCTCTTTTCTCAAAAATTATTTTATGTTATAAAGTGAATACTCAAAGCTCTTATTTCTACAAGGGTATTCACATATATATCAAAATGTTCCATTTTAAATTCTGGGATTTACATACATGATACCTGCTTTCCCTTTCCGTGGGTTTAAAGTGACGTAAAGATCATGTCTTTAAAGCAGTTTTTAAAACGTTATGATTATGAAATGAAACCCATTTATTTTATGATATGTGGGTTATTTATGAAACGTTTGATGATGATATATGTGGATCACATGATAATAAAGGCAAATTTAAGGGTGCACCCTGATAGCGCTCCAATGCATTGGGTAATGATGTAACCACTAGAGATTACAATTTTCAAGATACCTTGGTGAATAACCTTGGTAATTTTAAAATGACACCTTGGGGATGGACCTTGGTGATATGTTCATGATTGTCTATGTTAAATGATGTAGCCACATCTTCAAGTTATTAAAAAGTTTTATTTTTATTATGATATGCCTCATGATTTTATTTTCATGCCTTAAAGTTCTTTTCATGACTTTATTGATGTATCTCAAGTTCATATGTAAAATGTTTCACTTGTTTCCCTTGCTGGGCCATCTGCTCACCCTTCCTTTTGATGTATGTCCCCAGGTTATGGGATGAAGTAATGAGCCTAGGGTGAACATGAGGAGAATCCTTTCAAGTGTTTAAGAAGAATGTTTTTTTTTCATGTTTTATGTTCCTTGTTTCCAAGACACTAAACCTTAAAGATCCTCAGTTCCGTGTAATGGAATGAAAAGTTATGTTATAAAAAGACGGGATGCTATAGTTGGTATCAAAGGATGGTTTAGTTATTTTTGGAAATTAGGATATAAAAACATTAGGAAGAACCCTATAGAAAAGCTTAAATATAGGAAAACTTCCTGGTATTTTGGTAAGTATTGAGTAAGTGGTTTATCAAACAAATACATCCCTGTCTGGATACGAGCAGGTAGAGGCGGCTCTGGTACAGATGTACATAGGGGTAAAACCCGAAAACACCGCTTTGAGCTAGACTCGAACGGGAACTGGTACACGGCAACGGGCCTTGCTGCACTCTTGGTTACGACACTCCCGGGGGATATGCTTTGGTAAAATCATAAGCTTAGTATGAACCATTGTTAAAGGAACAAAGATAAAATAAAATGAAGATTCACATAAGAATATATGATCATGGATAACCTAGATGAGAACCTAGGGGATCACAAGTTAGGGTATACTTTTCAACTACAAGTTATCCTTATATGTTTTAAGTTTCTTTTCTTGATTATTGGCTAAGTATTTAAGCCCCTAATTATAGTTTATTTTCTTAGTTAATGGCGGGAAATGGAAGAACATGTCTCAACAACCAATGTGATAGAAAATTCTACGATCGCCGTATTAAGATGACAGAGATGATTAGAGGATTAAAATATGATTTTTATTTTGGAATACGTTCACTATTTCGGGGACCCTATATGATCGAGGTAAATAGATTACAACGGTATTTTCATTGAGGAGTAAGGTTGACTTATATTTTGAAGAATCGATGAATTTAAGGTGGACTTATAGTAATTTAGGTTACTTACGAGAATGATTAACCTATCTTGGGTAAAATATGTTTAGGTTAGCTACTTTTGTTATAAGATGTTAGGAGTGGTTGATGTTGTTTGGAGATGAACAATGAAGTATATTTTGGAAGACTATGTTATCAAATCTTTCTTGTATTTGGGTTTCAATCTTAGTTTGGTTTGTTTTGAGGAATTTTAAGGACCGTTATTTAGGGAATGGTCTATGATGAAATTTGGGTAGTACCATGGAACTTTGATGATTTAAAAGTAGTTTCCATTCCTATGGGATTCTTTCTTTTTGAAGAGTTGTTTTACCTTAACCTTTATGTTTTTGGGATAATGTTTACAGATAGAAGAAATAGATAGTTAATATTTTGTAGATTATGTGATTCTATAGAAGATGATTCTTGTGCTTTTATGAGACCAAGTGTTTTTGAATTCTCATCATTTGGAGAAAAGATTAGTGTTGGTAGGGACTTGTTAAAGGATGAAAATCTACTTGAAGGTAGGTATATTTTCTTATGTTTTTGTTCTATGTAGTAAATGAAATCCTCAAAATTATGAAAAGAAACGTAAAACAAAAATGTTGTTGGTTTACGTTTCCTACTAGGTAATCAAAGACCGTTTACACACATCATAAGTTTGGGATTTTCTCATGGTTAACTTTCTCCTAATCATGTTCTCTATCACTCTCCCTCAGAACTTGACCCTTTGTTTTCTCCTCCATGTCCATGTTTTCCTACATGGAACCCTAGTGTGGGTTAACTCGGGTGACCTCTGTACTTCCCTTTCTTTATTTTAAAGTAATAGTTTTACTGACTCCTTTTCCGATGTGGGACTTTCAATGAAATTTCAAAACCCAATTTTAAAATTGCGAGGACGCAATTTCTTAAGGGGGGAAGATTGTAACGACCCGAAATTTTTTTAAATAAATTTTGTTTCCCAATTTTATGTGTTATGGTTATACTCAACAAAAATGTTTTATTTGATAAACATGATTATAATTAAAATGAGATCAGTGGGTTTTGACTATTACATAACCATTGGTCAATATGACCGCTGTGAAAAAAATGTTTTGATTATTGTCTCTAAATATAAGTAATCTTGGTTAATTATTATAGAAAGAAGATTCGATGGCCTCACCTAGTAGTCTTGGACCGATCGAAGCCCATCTAACAGAGCTTGGGAAGGAGGTAGCACCATTGGGCTTTGCTCTGGATCAAATCCAAGCCGAACTTCATCATGTGAAGCTGGAATGGAATCGCCTTCGTGAGAAGTTCAAACTGATAGAAATTACTACTCAGGCAATGTTGACTGAGCCGCCCCAAGCTTCTATCACCCTAGCACACCTTACTCTTAGGTCCTATGCTGGTATTATAAGGGGCTATGTAACGAGACCGTAACTACCTTGTGTAATCCTTGTTTTAAAAAAAAATTGGGATTTCTTCTTATGATGAAGTTTATGAATTTTGAAATGACCGGATAAATATAGTATGCATATTTTTGATGAATTTTAGAAAAATGATATTTTAAAAATGTTTATATAAACCTTAAATAATTAAAAATGTGTAATGATTTTCAAAAAATGGTCTTCTACAATTATGTTCAGTACTAAATTTAGAGTCTAATAAGATCAACTTGAGTTTTGATGAATAGTAAATTATGAATAGTGATTTTATGATTAGGATTAGTAATATGACCAAATGGATTAGTAATCTCACTTAAAGAAAGTTTTAAAATAATCTAGGCACCTTGATTAAGTAATGTGATTCAATAAAATAGTTAAATAACAGTTTCATTAATTATTATTCAAGTATTAGTTTTTTCGGGTGAATAGTGTTTTTTAATTAAAAATTTAATTAAAAATAATTAGAAAATTATTTTTATAAAAATGACTTTATTTTTGAACTCAGTGCATCGATATTATGTTATGGTAATTTTTGGGGTTTTTTCTGAAAAAATGAATTTTCGATGAATAGTGTTTTTATTTAAAAATTAAATTAAAAATATTTAGAAAATTATTTTTATAAAATGGATTTTATTTTTGAAATCAGAGCATTGATATTTGGTTAATGTGAAATTTTGGGATTTTTCTGAGAAAGTTGAATTTTCAGTGAATAGTAAAAATACAGTTTTAGGGTTTCGGTATGTTTAATGACATCATAACGGTGTCATGATGATGTAATGAGATATTTTGAGGGTTGTCCGGCCAAGGGTGATGAATTATTGTTTTGGGGGCCCCATGTGGCCTAACTCCATGATAAATGACAAGGGAGATCACATGGGTTTGAGAAAAGCACATGTGAGGTGTCCCTTGGCCATTAATGCCTTGTCCCCTCACTTTCCCTATAAATACCAAGCCCTCCTCTCATCCATTCGACTCCCAACTCATTCCCAACGAATTTATGGTCTCATTACCTCCCAAGGAGTCCTCCCAAGGTTCCCCCAAGCCCTCAAGGTCCCAACCTTTGAGGTTTAAGAGTTACATTTTAAGGTAAGGGATCCGACCCCTCTCTTTCTTTTCAAGTAATCTCTTTTATGTCATTTCTTTTATACTCCATGTTCTTATGTTGTAGGATGTTCTTTTATATTCATCCTACTGCATATTTCATGTTCATATGATGAGAGACCCCCATTGCTCTCATCAATTCGTTTTAATAATGTTTAAGTGGCGCCGTTAGGCTGCCGAATTTTTAAGGGATTCTTTCACCTTCCTCGTTTTCAAGTTCTATTCTCATTCAAGTCTTTCATGTTCCTTTTTATTATATTGGGGTATGATCTCTATATATATCATACTGGACTCTTAAGTTAATATGATGAGAGACCCCATTTGATCTCTTCAATTCAGTATTTTGATGTTTTAAGTGGCGTCGTTAGGCTGCCGAATTTTTAAGTGGTTCTTCACCCTTCTCGTTTTGAAGTTCTACTTTCATGTCAATTATTTCAAGTTCCTTTTTGTTATATTGGGGTATGATCTCTATATATATCATAATGGACTCTTATGTTCATATGGTGAGAGACCCCATTTTATCTCTTCAATTCAGTATTTTGATGTTTTAAGTGGCGCCGTTAGGCTGCCGAATTTTTAAGCGGTTCTTCACCCTTCTCGTTTTGAAGTTCCACTTTCATGTCAATTATTTCAAGTTTCTTTTTGTTATATTGGGGTATTATCTCTATATATATCATACGGTACTCTTATGTTCATATGATGAGAGACCCCATTTGATCTCTTCAATTCAGTATTTTGATGTTTTAAGTGGCGCCGTTAGGCTGTCGAATTTTTAAGTGGTTCTTCACCCTTCTCGTTTTGAAGTTCTACTTTCATGTCAATTCTTTCAAGTTCCTTTTTGTTATGTTGGGGAATTATCTCTATATCTATCATACTGATCTCTTATGATCATATGATGAGGGACCCTATTTGATCTTGTCAAATCATTTTCTTTTGATGTTAAGTGACGCCGTAAGGCTGCCGAATTTTCATAAGAGAAATCTAATTTTTTTTCCTTCCATGTTTTTCATTTCAAATGGTATGTCCCTAAAATTTCATTACCATGTCCATATGTCCTTCTTATTCTTTCACCCTACTGTTTTATGGATCATTTATTAGAGGGTGACCCATGTCCCCTCTCATTTCAATGTTTTCTAAAACCCCGAAACTTAGCCGTTATGCTGTAGAATTTTCCCCTCAAAATGTCTCTCTCTTTTCTCAAAAATTATTTTATGTTATAAAGTGAATACTCAAAGCTCTTATTTCTACAAGGGTATTCACATATATATCAAAATGTTCCATTTTAAATTCTGGGATTAACATACATGATACCTGCTTTCCCTTTCCGTGGGTTTAAAGTGACGTAAAGATCATGTCTTTAAAGCAGTTTTTAAAACGTTATGATTATGAAATGAAACCCATTTATTTTATGATATGTGGGTTATTTATGAAATGTTTGATGATGATATATGTGGATCACATGATAATAAAGTCAAATTTAAGGGTGCGCCCTAATAGCGCTCCAATGCATTGGGTAATGATGTAACCACTAGAGATTACAATTTTCACGATACCTTGGTGAATAACCTTGGTAATTTTAAAATGACACCTTGGGGATGGACCTTGGTGATATGTTCATGATTGTCTATGTTAAATGATGTAGCCACATCTTCAAGTTATTAAAAAGTTTTATTTTTATTATGATATGCCTCATGATTTTATTTTCATGCCTTAAAGTTCTTTTCATGACTTTATTGATGTATCTCAAGTTCATATGTAAAATGTTTCACTTGTTTCCCTTGCTGGGCCATCTGCTCACCCTTCCTTTTGATGTATGTCCCCAGGTTATGGGATGAAGTAATGAGCCTAGGGTGAATATGAGGAGAATCCTTTCAAGTGTTTAAGAAGAATGTTTTTTTTTCATGTTTTATGTTCCTTGTTTCCAAGACACTAAACCTTAAAGATCCTCAGTTCCGTGTAATGGAATGAAAAGTTATGTTATAAAAAGACGAGATGCTATAAGAACTCTTTTCACTTATCTATTAAAAAGTTCAGCCATTCCATTTTTTTGTGTGTGATATGCAGTTGAATTTTATGTACAACCCCATTCTTTTTAAAAATATTTTCAATGGTTTTATTACAAAAATGGGTTCCTAAGTCACTTATCAAGGCACGTGGTGCACCAAATCGGTGGAAGATGTGTGTCTTTAGGAACTCACTAATAGTATGTGAGTCATCCTTTCTAGTGGGTTTCTACTCAAGCCACCTAGAAACATAATCAACTGCAATAAGGATGTATGATTATCCATTTAAAGGGGGAAAGGGTCCCATGAAATCAATACCCCAAACATCAAAGATCTCACAAAAAATTAAAGGCTTTTGGTGCATTTCATTTATCTTTGAAATTGTGCCAAACTTTTGGCAAGTGGGACATGATTGACCAAACTCAAGTGAGTCCATAAAGAGTGAAGGACAGAAGAATCCAGAGTCTAGGACCTTTCGGGAGGTCCTTTGTGGTCTAAAGTGTCCACTTCTGAGAAGTGAGTGACATAATTCTAATATGGAAGAATGTTCATTTTCATCGACACGCCTCCTTATTACAATGTCATCCTCAGTTTTCCAAAGTTTATTTTCTTCCCAAAAATAGTATTTTGAACCACTTTTCAACTTCATTTTTTGTTATTTTGAAAATTATTCAGGAAAAACACCAGAAACCAAGTTATTTAAAATTGGGGCATACCATGGTAACTTTGGAGTGAGAGATGAAAGGTGCTCAGTGGGGAATTAAGGATCGTTGATTTCAGAATGAGTAGAATTAGAAATTCTACTCAAGTGATCTGCCATAAGGTTTTCTTTTCCTAGTCTATATTTTATTTCAAGGTCAAAAACTTGGAGCATTAGGATCCATCTTATTAGCCTCGGGTTGGAATCACTTTTCTTGAGTAAGAAATTTATAGTAGAATGGTCTCCAAAGATGATGATTTTGGCACCTAAGAGATAGGGCCGGAATTTATATATGGAAAAAACCACTACTAAAAGTTCCTTTTTAGTGATAGTGTACTAAGATTGAGTTTCATCCAATGTTTTGAGGCATAATAGATGAATCTCTGATAGAAACCAGTATGACCGAGGAATGAACGGATGTCTCGAACAGTAGTGTGTTCAAGATGTGATTAGATCACTTCAATTTTTGGAAAGATCAACTTGAATACCATATTTGGAACTATGATCCCTAGAAAAATCCCATTTGCAACCATGAAGTGACATTTTTCAAAATTTAACACAAGGTTACACTTGAAACACTTTTGGAGGACTAGAGAGAGTGAATTGAAACAAGATTAAAATGACTCACCATAAATGGTGAAGTCATCCATGAATACTTCCACGCAATGTTCAATGAATTTGGAAAATATACTCATCATACACCTCTGGAATGTTGCAGGGGAATTGAAAAGTCCGAAAGGCATTCTTATATAAGCATATGTTCCAAAGGGGCATGTAAAATTATTCTTTTCTTGGTCCTGAGGTGTGATTGGGATTTGGAAGTAGCCGGTGTATCCATCAAGAATGCAACAGTGTGTCTTTCTAGCTAATCATTCTAGAACATGTTCAAGGAATGGAAGAGGGTAGTGATCTTTTCTTGTTTCAACAGTCAATTTCCTATATTCGATGCACACACGCCATTTGTTTTTCACTTGAGCTGTGACTACCTCTCCATGTTCATTTGTGACAACAGTTATCCCACCGTTCATAGGTTCAAATTGAATTGGACTAACCCATTCGCTATCAGAAATTGGTTATATAATACCCGCTTGAAGAATCTTGGTGATCTCTTCCCTAACTACCCCAAGTATGAGTGGATTGAGGCTTCTTTGTGGTTGTCTAATTTGTTTGGATAATTCCTCAAGATGGATGTGATGCATGAAAAGAGAAGGGTTGATTCCTGGTATGTCATCTATGGTCTAACCTAAGGACTTTTTTTCCTCTAACACTTGAACAAGTTTGGAATCCTCAGTTTCGATAAGTGAAGAAGAGATAATGACATGATAAGAGAGATCATTGAAAAATAATGCATATTTCAGGTGTTCAGGAAGAGGTTTCAGATCAGTCTCATCTTTTATATGTGGGTTAAAAAACTCAGAAATGGAGGAAGGGACTTTAGTTGCTTCAAATTCAATTTCCTTAATACTTTCCAAGGTGGAGCAGTAGAGATCAGAGTTGATGTGAGATTCAAGAGAGTTTTCAGGTCCCTCTAGATTGATGGAGTCTATGAATGAGATGTCCACATCAACTTCACCATTTATGACTTGGTTAATCATGGTGCATATTTCATAAGATCCTTTTCCATCAGAACATGATGAACATGATGGAATGAGGTTCAATTGACTCTTAAAAGTGTCCTCAGATGCCTGCATTAAGAATGCAGAGTGATCCTCAAATGGGTATCGCATGGCATGGAAAATGTTAAACTTGACCAGTTGGTCACCGAATTCCTTGGATAAGATATGAGAATGGACATCAATCTTGGTTCTCGCAGTCATGAGGAATGGTCTTCTTAGAATTAGGGGAGCTCGAGAAGATTTCGTATCACCTTCCATGTCAAGGATGTAGAAATTAGTAGGTAAGATAAGATCATTGACTCAGACAAGGATACCCTCAATTATTACCTCAGGAATGGTTGTTCTTCGATTGGAGAACTGAATGACAACACCCGTTGGATGTAAGGGACCTAGACCAAGGTTGGTGAAGATGGATTTGGGAATGAAATTAATTGAGGCTCCTAGGTCTATGAGTGCATCATCAAATTTGGATCTTCCAATTAGGAATGGAACCGTAAAGGTCCCAAGATCTTTGCACTTTATGGGAATAGAATACTAGGTGGAAACATTTTCAAAGGTCCTAAGTTGCCTCTTGTGGGTACACAACTCCTTGAGAAACATGGCAGACTTAACAATTTTTTCGATGGCTTCTAAGAGAGGAATGTTGGCTTTAACACGTCTAAACATGTCGAGCATTTCAGGATGAGGTTCAAAGGACTTATTTGTCCTATAAATGGATTAAGTAAAAGTAATTGGGTTCCAAAGTGGAATAGAAAGAGGTGATGGAATGGATTCAGATTCCTTTTCAATTTTCTTTTTCTTTTCATTTTCTAGGTCAACATTCAATGGAGGGTTGTAGGACTTATCTTGAGGCATAGAAATTTGCTTTCCCGATCTAAGTGCAATTGCATTTACATTACCCTTGGGGTATGGTAATGGTTGAGCTAGGAGTTGGGAAGAATTGGATGGTTGCTACTGACTAATGTGGGATGAAAGTTAACCAATTTGGGTTTCAATGTTTTTGAGACTAGAATGGGTGAAGGAGGTAAGATCATCCACTGCAACTTTCCATGGTTGCTTTAAAGAATAGGCTTGTCCCGTATTGGGATTACCTAGATTTTGGTTCTTGGGAAATCAATTGTATTGGTTTTGGAATTGGGAAGGCTCAGTAGGATAATGGAATCCAGGAGGAGGATTGTTCCTTTGAGGTTTATGAATAAAAGGATAAGGTTGTTGGAAGTTACCAACGCTTTGACCATATTGAAACTGGTTTTGGTTTTGAGGAGGGAATTGAGGGGGATGAGAGGTGGGATTACCATACCCCAGGCCGTGGTTATAGGAAGAAGAGAATGGCATAGAGTGAGGTTGGTTGAAGTTTTTAATGAACTGACCTGATAGTTGAGGGTTGGTGTTCTGCTGAGCATATATTGCATTGAGATCCATTGGTCCAGACGAATCAAGTTGACCCTCTTGAAGTTGTGGACATGTGTCTATTTGATGAGATGAAGAGTTTCAGATTCCACATCTTTTGACTTGTCTAGGAAACATTGATTGTGGAGAAGACGAGGTTGGGGATTTGGATGCCACATCAAGTTGTTGCACAAGACTGGTAAGTTCACTCATCCACTCGGTCATCTTGTTCGGCTCAAATGATTGATTATCTTGGGCTTGTTTGAATTGAGAATTTGCTCGAGTATGGAATTGTTGTGTGTTTGCAGCCATGTTACTTATGATATATCCTGCTGCTACTGGAGTTTTATCAACAAGAGCACCGCCACTTGCGGCATCTATGAGAGTTCTCCCCATAGCCAATAACCCCTCATAGAAGTATTGGATTAAGAGTTGGTCAGGAATTTGGTGGTGTGGATAGTTTGCAACAAGATTTTTGAACCTCTCCCAGTACTCATGGATTGATTCACTTGGGAACTGATGGATACCACTTATTTCCTTTCGGATATGAGAAGTACGAGAAGCAAGAAAGAATTTTTCTAGGAAGAGTCACTTCATTTCATTCCATGTGGTTATGGAACCAGGAGGTAGGTAGTAAAGTGATGACTTAGCAGTTTCAGCAATGGAGAAAGGGAATTCTCGAAGTTTTATTTGTTCCCCATAATCACCTTGAGGATTCATGGTAGAGCACGCCACTTGGAACCCTTTAAGGTTGAGATGTGAATCCTCACCGACTAGCCTGTGGAAATTAGGAAGAAGATGAATCAAACATGATTTGAGTTCGAAGTCAGCTTCTATGTTTGGATATTGAATACCAAGAGTTTGGTAATTCATTTCAGGGGAAAAAAGTTCCTTTAGTGTTTTTTCCCTAGAATTGGCCATTTCAAATTCAACTGGTTGGATGAGGACAGGTTCTTTAATGAGTTGATTGTCTCTCATGTTCCTCCTAAGTTAGCGAAGGGTTCGCTCAATTTCAGGGTCAAACAAATCTGAAGGACTGTATGGGAGGCTATGGGGCATTCATAATGATGTTGGAAGAAAAAGGAAGATGAGTTTTCTTTGTTGGTTTTCCATTTATTATTTTTATGAGAAGACGAGTTTTTCTTTGTGTGTTTTTTCAATTTTTTTAAACTTTGTTTTTTGGGGTTTTTTAAATAACTAGAAACTAATAACTACTTAAAGCACCATCCCTGGCAATTGTTCCATTCAAAACGCACGTCCTATTGTCACATATCAACCATTCAAGGTTCTGGTGCTCTGATAATGTGTATAGCAGTACTCGGGTCGAATCCTCGGCAGTGACACTTTTTAATAGTCGTTTGTTTTTAGTTGATTTTATTATGATGGGGGGTTTTTTTGTAAAGCATAATTGAAATGACTAATATATTATGATTGATTTAACAAATTGATAATTATTGGGGTGAGTTCATCATTAGGTAGTTAAGCTTGTGATATCTTTGAGATTTGCTTTATATTGCATTTAAATTAACACCCATGTCACAAGATGACGTTGATTTGAATTCCCAAGTGTTAAGGATTTAATCCAAGCCTTAACAAAACTTAGGGTTCTAATCTTGATCATATCTTGTTTATGGTAGTGTATTTATGGTTCCAATAATCCATGGAAACCATAGGTTAAACAAAACATGTAATTAATCTATGACATGCCAAGTTCAACATACAAAATGTTAATTTAACGAATACTAATTGAGAAAAAGATCTCAATCTACTAAAATACCTAAATTAAAACTCACCCCAATGAGAGATTTACTCATCCATTAATATGGTTATTAATCTGGTAATATATGTTTATGGTGATGAATTATAAAGGGAAGAAAAACAAAGGGACAAGAAAAGAGTAGTGTGCCGAACACACACACAAACGATGAAGAAATTGTTAAATATAGAATTTCGATAGAATGAGGAAGGAAAATAAGAGAATGGATTTTAACTTGATTTATTCTATTTTAAGAACATTAATATTAAACTACAGAAGGTGGGTGAGATTAAGAGATATTGAAGAAGAAACATTCATTAAAACATAATTACAATACAAACACTTACAAGATTTCAAATGAAGAAGAACACAAAAGTAAATGAAATGAATGAGAGGAGGAAAGGTCTCTCAAGTGAAAACATGAGTATTTCAAGTCCTCCCAAGCCTTTTTCAAGGCCTGGTTTAGCCAAAATGATCTCCTCTCTTCTGAAATTCCAAACCCCTTAGGGAGAGGAGGGGGATGCATTTATAGCCCAAGGAAGTGGATTGTTTTCATTCCAAATCTGTCATTCCACTTGCATCTCCATTTTGTCTATTCATAAAGATGAATCTAAAAATATCTCTTTCTTAGAAGATGAAGATAATGAATTTGGCTGACTAATCCCAAAATTTTGAGGCATTTGGACATATGGAGCAAATTTTATGGCGGTTTTATTAAACAAAGGTAAACTGTCCATTTCTATCCATGCTTTTTCGATGGCCAATATGTGAATGGATTTTGGAACAGGAAGATGACTTCAAATACAAATTATTTATTCAAAAAATCCGGCCAACTATATCTCTTATTTTACACTGAAAAATCTCAGCTCAAAATAATGTTTAGATCAGGATCCATGTCATCAACACTATACTGATTTTAATTCCCGGCCAAAAACGTAGGTTGTGTTTAAATGAATCAGTTGGGCCCCTTGTCTTTGGAGTTCTTCCTCGAAATCTTTATCCAATACTCCTTTTATTATCCCCCAAACATTGGAGGATAATAACGGAATTTGGACATCCTGATTGATCCCATCAATTAAATCTTCATCGCTGGTCGAGTTTCTTACCAGATTCTGTAGGCCTTCTTGTGTGGTTGATATGGGCCTTAAAATGGATGATTTGGCCCATGATCCCTTATAATGAAATATTGTATATGGAATTGGGAATCCTAAAATGCAATAATAACACAATTTGGATAAGTATTGTGATATTTATAAAAAAATAGTAAACTGACTCAAATGGACTACTTTTAACAAATGCTCAAAAATTATACTTAGCATTAACACATTAATATTTCACAAAAATTATGCACATTTCATAAAAAATTAGTTAAGGGATTATTTAATATGTAATGAAAATATGAATAAAATCATGTGGTCCACATATATACGTGAGTGACATTATCATCTTATAACTGTTAGAAAGTTAAGAAAGAATATGTCATATTATAAATAAAAAAGAAAATTATAATATAAATCATTATAATAAATAAACTCAGAATAAAAACTATCAATGAAATATGGTGATAGGTAATCATTTGTATCATTGTGTGGAGGCTGTGGTCCACACATATTCATGAGTTATACTTTCATATACTATTTGATAGAAAAGATGGTGAATAATGGTGAATTTACAATAATAATAATATTTTAGTATATTTATGATACATAATTTGTTATTTAAGAACTTATAACAACAGTTTATATGATGTTAATTAATAAATAAATTAAAAGAGTTCATGTAGGACTAATAACTATTATTCGATCTTCCTCATTTAGATCCTCTAGTAAGAAGTTTCAGAATGGTATTTTAAGAATAAAATATCCTCCATTAAATTGATAAGGAATTATATAAGAGTATTGGTTAGGTTTTGGTCCTTTGATATGTATTAATGTGTTGTAAAATATAGAAATGAGGGATGTCCTTTTATAAGTGTGGGAGAGGAAAAACAAGGAAATTTTTAAACGATTAAAATATAATAAATTCATTCTAAATAAAAATGATGAAAATAGAAATAAATTTTAATTAAGGATATTGTGAGGTATAAATATCGATATAAAATTTAATTTAGTATTGTTCAATTAAAAAACATATTCTTATCTCTTGGTTTAACCCCTGGTAATCCCATTTTAACATTAATCGTGATGTATTTTTTTTATAATTTATACTTTTTGTTATGAAAAATAAAAAAAGTGCAATCATAAAAAAATTTATAAATTGTTATCCAAAATATTTAATAACTTTTATAAAATTAAATTCATATAAGTGGTCAAATGAAATTAAAATTAAACCCTAAAATCACGATGGAAAATAGTTTTACAGAAAAAATGTTTTCTTATGTATAACACGTTTCCACACCAAAAACCCAAAAATATTTTTTCAATGACCTTAATTGTATAAATAATAACATTATTCAACTAAGGATTCTTTTAAAACCATTTAAATAATTCTGGAAATTTAATAGTTTAAATGAAAAGGCCATTTTTAATAGAAATCTATATTTTTCATTATTCGTAAAAAATCAACCATTTTAGAAAAATATCAAAAATTCAGTCTGAGAAATTTTTTACATGATGATTATAAAAAATTAATGTTCATTTTTAAAATAAATTATCTAATAGTGTAAGAAATTAATTATTTTTATATTTTCATAGAAATACCATTTTGGAGGAAAAATGTATTTCTGGAGCATGTAACAACTTTAATATAAATTTAAGTGATTATTAGTATATAATATTTCTCTACAATATTTATACCTATTTTTTTAAAAAATAATATTCAAATTAATAATTTCAATTTAAAATTTTGGTTAAAATGGTATATCATACTATAGTTCATTTAGACTCAGGGTTGCGTGTAACATTTGATATGGATGAAATTAAATTAATTCAATAGAATAATATCATTAAATCTTAGGGTGTTATAATACATGTTATCCATATATAACTATTTTTAATCTAAGTATCATTCATACACTATTTAATAGGTTGATACTATGATTACCATTTTATGTAATATTTTGTGGAACTTGAGAGTGCATTGGTGGGTGGATATGTTGTCATAATAAATTTTCGGTATTTGTTATCTAATGAATTTAGGGTTGTAACTAATCTTGAGGATCCGTATGGTGATAAATGTAAGATTAAAATTACTTTGGAATGTGTTCTAAGGTTGGGTATTAGGATTCTTATAATGTTATGTGGAGTTTTTATTCTACATTGTGTGTCATGATTACATTTCATTGATGATATAATTTGGGGTGATTTTTAATTGTGTCATAGAGTAGTGGAAATATCCATTTGAGTTTATGATATATAATATTTTTATGAAACCATATACTAAATAGTTGATACCACATCCCTGGGGTTATGATATATTATGAGGTGTGTTAATTAGGTATTTTTGGTGACCTGGACAAGCCTTAGGGTTCTTCATGATATGCCCCTAGCGAGGAAGCACCTTGTTGATCTCGGATGTAATGTTCATTATCTAGGGAACAAATTTTTTGTTTCAATAATTTTCCTTCACTATATATATGATATCTAAGGTTCTTCATGTATTACCTAACCTCCTCAACTTTAGAATTATCATAATATAAAAAATATGGTTTACTAATGGCATTAAAACTCAGAGTATCAAATTAATCACTATAATCAATGATTCTTTCCATTTTATCATTAAGGTACAAAATATCCTAAAATACTGGATATCTTATATTTACCCATATTTTATGAAAATGATGGGGTTATTTTTCTTGAATTGTAATTTAATGATATTAAAACATTATGTTGAATCTCTCCCCCACAATTATCTTTTTACAATCTTGGGAAAAGTATATACCATTACTAAATATAATCCTAAAAATCAATAATGGTAAGAAATTATATTATTCTATGATAATTAATCATGAAACATATATAATTTATCCCAATTTATCTTTTCACACATTACATTCATTTGAATCTCATATTCTACCCATGACTATTTCACACTCACCTTGCTATAAATGTACATCCTTCACTCAAAATAAATTATGTTTTAAATATTTTCTCTCATTCTTGAAATAATAATAAATTTTTAGATGATTTCAACACTTTCAATTTATTTACTAACATGATAATTTTAGAGTGAAAATCAAAAGAACTTTACATGGGTCTTTTTGGAGTTTAAGGCCTATAGTTCCATGTAAAAAAGGATTAAATTGGGATGATAAAGTTATTTAAGTGAAATGAATAATACTAAAAGTTAATATCACAATAGATACTATATCCAATTTCATTGCATGTCATTACTTAGGTTCTCCTATCTTTTGTGTTAGTTCATCTAATTGACTTTTTATAATGGAATTATTGTACCTCTAATATTTTTTTTCCATTTTGGGATTCTAGATATTGTATATTATTAAACTATTAGGGTATAATGTATTTAATATTTTGTTGTGACTCAACATTCCATTAAGGTATTTGTACCGGTACATTATTCATATCATTTTAAAACTTCAACAGATTCCATGAAATATTATATTCACTCCCATACATAGATTCCAGTGCTTACATTCATTTTTGAAACTTTCACAATGGGATGAGATTTAGTTTATAACATGGATTATAATAATTCCATTCATGCCCTATAAGGATTCAAATAATTCCTGATTTCATGTTGGGAAAAAATAGATTTTATAAAATTGGTTTTGAGGAAAAAATTACCTAATTTTTAATCTTCACCTAATCCTTAAATGTTGTGGGAAACAATTACAATGAATTCTTAATTCTAAATAAGGTTATAAGATTCCATTATGAATAAAAGAATTATAAATACGAAATAAAGGAATATAAACCTCACAAGATTGTGTTTTTTTCATTTGACAATAGTGTTTAATCAATAAAAATTATAGCATAAAAATGTAAAATGCTGAAATAAAATAGTGCTTAAATGAACTAGAAAAATAATTCTCCCCAAACTTATCTATTATACTATCTTCATTTAACTTCAATGATGATTTTAATTTAAGGAAGTTAATAATGAAAAGTATATGAGGGAAATCATTTAAAGATATGTCCATTATAATTTGGATAGTGTCTTATTTGAATATATTTTAATGATTCCACTACTACATCCCTCCAAGATAGCTTATAAGAGAAAAATCTAACGATATGAAATTTATTAAAATAAAAAAAAGGAGGAAGGGAACGAAGGATTGGGATATCCCCTAATAGGTGCTATTTTGATTCTTTCAAAATCATGGAATTTATAGTTGGGAATAACTATCATGTAGGGGGATGATGATTATATATTATGAACAACCACATTACATTTTCTTCGGTGCTCTTCATTTTACTACATGTGAATAACCCCATAGAAAGATCGATTCTAATCCCAATATGTGGAATTGCAATTCCACTAGACCTATTAATGTGTGAATGAGATTAATCAGTGCTCTCTTTCTTTATCATATAGAGTGGCATCCACTAGTGAAGATTTATTCAATATTGGATACAACCTCTCTTTCGGTATATGTTTAATAATTAAATATATATTAATATCTGAATCTTTAACCTCAACCTTAGATACACTTATGAATAAATATTATATATCCCTAATCTTTTCTTTAAACCTAAACACTTTCCCTATGTCCATTTCCACTTCATTTTCCTTGAAAAACTCGAAATTTAATGAAATTGATAAATATATATAGGGATAATACATTTTTTAATTACATTTTTAAATTATAAACAGCTGGGAATCAAATATTTTTTCATCTCCCATAAGTGTTCATCTTGAATTTTTTTTCTCACTGTGTACCATTGTTTGGTACCTTGATTGGTTTGGAAATGAGTTGTTTCAGAGTGGAGTCTCAAACTCTAATATATCCTCTTCTGTAATGGGAGGAAATTTTAGTGGCAATATTTTCTCCTATAGAACTTGTTTAAATTTTGGAATGTATTCAACCTACTCATCCAATTCCCTATTTAAGTATTTTAGGTACTATTATTACATAAATTCATTGATTTTATTAATGAATTCTATTAATAACTCCTCCCAATATGTAGATGTATGAACTCCATGGATCGATATTGATATATGTGACATAATTTCACAAAAATTCAGGGTGATATCATGTTTTTATTTTTTAGATATCCTTTATTTTTTTAATTTTTAAACTAATAAATAGATAAAAAATACGTTTTGTTTATTTCCAATAATGGAACCACAAATTGATGTTCCAAAACCTTATCAAAAGTTTTAAGGAGACTTTATAATTTATAATCCTACAAATGTGGTAAGGGTATGAACCATAGTTTATCAATTTATAAGGACTAAAATTTTATCTCAAATCTATTTCAATAATTATTATTTGAAAAATAATATTTATAATAAAACATGAGGGAATTCAATGTGTGGTCTTATGAAAGAAAAGAAAATGAAAGAAGCCTATGTTGACTCAATTTTTTTTGAAGAAACAATTTACTCTAGGTATTAGTGATGATAAGTTCCTTCACTGTATCTCAATGTTAATCCCGTACTCACATAAAGATCACACTCCATCATATTCATCATAATACCAGACTAAAATTTTTGTAGTGGGAATAAAAATCTTACCCAAGGATATTAACATTTATTACACATCCACCTTCTTCATAGGAAACCAACATCATACTTCTTAACTGAGAGAATACCAAAGAAAATACCCTAGGAATCAACCACCCCAATTCATCACTAAATCACCATATCCCCATCTAACCCAATTAAAGAAGCATATATTATGAAAAATTGTAAGCAGAAAGTATAGAGGAATTAGAAATGGAGGAATTATCACCGAAATCTATTCGTAAATCTCCCCAAATTCTCATATAATAATCAAAATAATTATATTTAAATCAAGGATAATGAAAAAAATACTATATCTCTTTTAGATTAACCCTCGTGTAATATTTATATGATCATGGAGGTTGATATCATATTGAAAAACTGAAAATATGTGAGGATAAGAAACAAAAAATTAAACTAGAACATAATAGAATGTATTTTTATAGAAAAACAATTTCTAATATAGAATTCCAATAGTAATCCCCTAAACAATTCACTTATTATAATGGATTCCCATTTTTTTTAAAAAAATGCCCAATTTTATTCCATTTGATTCTAGGGTACTTTGGTTTTAGAAGTAATGATCAAAATGTTCCCCGTAGATTATCGAAACATGCCAATCACATTGGATAATTACTCGATTATATTTGAAAATAGATACAGGTGTCCCAAATGGTCACCGCAGGTCATATGTGTTAACCATGCATCCATATCTATCATAGATATCCATGTATCCTTTATATTAGGTTCAATATATTAATAATATATCTTCTCATTAATGTAATATGTGTTATAACATGATCATCATCCATTGGCTTGTGGGTGTAGTGTTGTGGTGAGTCACAATGCTCTATTGGGTGGAAAAGTTGGCTTGAAATCATGCTGACAAGTTTTCCCATGTAGGGGATTACAATGCTCATGGTGTTAAGTGAAATTTGTATCATGTATTGTGTGATGAGATTGTATTTGGTGGGTGATGTAATATGGGATGTTTCTGGGTGGTTTCATTGAACAACATGCATTGACTAAAGGTATTTTACTAGATTATGTATTAGGTTATGAGGGATCTAATAACTCTTCTTAGATGTAGTGGAAACAAAAAAATAATCCCAAACCCTGGTACACTGTTCCTAAAAAATGAAACCTATAAAATAGGTAATTAAGAAACGAAATAGAATATTGTGTCTATATTACACCAATAAGACATAGTGGCATCCATATTTATCATATTTGTATGGGTTTGATGAATGTCAACATAGTGGTACCCAAAGGGTGTCCCACCTCCAGAGGCATCAATGAGTTCTGCTGAATGACTTGATTCATGAATAGGATTATCAATCCTCCATGATGTACTATCACATCATAAAAAAATAAAGAATAAGAAATAGAGATTTAGGGAGAAGGGATATTCAAATAAGAATAAAGCACAACCATGTACACACCCCACAATCACACAAAAGTATGATTTATAATTCCTTCAGGGACAGTTCTCAATATTTAATGCATTAACACATCAATTATAATCCACGAGTTAATTCCATGACCAACTCATGCATCTCATGAATGGATTTATATATCTCATGAGTATTACATCTTATGTAAAAAAATTAAATCATATAAAATGTTAAATAATTCCATTCAATGGAAATGATTATCATTTATCCACCCAAAAATATTTAATATATAAACATGAAAACTCCATATGATATGGGTAGTCACGCCCTTTAAATAATATACATAACACCTTATGATAATATCAAACTATTCCATGTTATTGAATTAAGTAGTGTTATGTTATAAAATTATATACCATACCATATCCCACTAAATGTAAATTGTAATTTGGCATACTATATCACCTACAAATGGGATTTAGGGAATATCATCTCTTTTAATCTATCACAAACACTAAATTTTACAAGATTTTGTGACAATTCAAATTATATCATATTATATAACATAACATGTGAAATGACATCCCTACATCTTTTTGATATCTTCCAAATTTAATTTCTATAGCTATAAAAACATGACAATGTATCAAAACATATGAAATACCTTGAGAATAATCATACAAAAATATTTTGGATTAACTATAAAATAATTTTAGTGAAACTATTTTAGTCAAGCTAAATCCACATTTTGTCTTCCATAATGTGTAACCCTATGAGCCTTTGTAGTGTAAAAAAATATGAATCTCAAGATTCATAAACATAAAAAAAATTATATCTCTAGAAATACATAAATACTTCCCATTCTATAAACTTATATTATGTTATCTCCATCCATCACTAGTATCTCTATACCTATGTCCACTAATAATATCACATTATAGCTTACAATCATTGTTGGGTTTAATAAGACTTTAATATCCTTTATTTTGAAAATAAAAATACACTTGATATGAGTACTGTGTAAATTGAAATGTTTAGTCTTAGTATTTTATTTTAAGGTTAAATTTATATTATTTCAATAACTAGTGAAGATATCATAAATAACTATGTTTAAGTTCACTGTGAGATACCCAAAAGAACATTTAATTGACCCGAGTGTGCTCTGATGAAAGGAAAAGATGATCACATAAAATGAATATTCTAGGATTCTATTGAAACTAAAATCAAAGAACTTATAATATTAATTTTGGTGTTTTTTATAGTGTTTATATATAAATTAAACACGATTCTTTGAGTATCATAAGTGAGTAAGGAAATTACAAGTGCCAAAAATTTGATAAAAAGTGAAATGATGAAAACATCCTGTTTTTATGATCATTCAAAAGTGTCATATTTTTTCTAAGTGTGATAAGATCTACCATCATTATGGATTTAATGTTGATGTTAATGGAAATTCTATTTATAATCATTATTGTTTATAATCATTAGAGGTGAAATAGATTCTAAGGTCAGAATTATGAATATCTTATTAGTGTGATATTGTGATTCTTCGTATAGTGATAATCTAAAATTTTATATGCATTTTGGATTAATTTTATCAATGAATATTCATGTGTTATTTGATAATACACCAGATATGTGTTGATTATTATAGAGAGTAACTAATAATTATTCTAAAGGAAATTCTATAAAAACCGTTCAAAAGTGAAATTTACACGTTGTGAAAAACATATACGATGTGTACACATCATTCAAAGCATGTAATTGTTTTTAAGAATTTAAAATTCCTGATAATCATACATGACATGAATCTCCAAACCTATTTGTGTAACATTTAAAGTCTAATTCCCACATAAATTTCAATTCACGAGAAGAGACATGTCATGAGTTTCCATTTCATTTCTTGAAATGTGTCATATCTCTGAATCCTGAAAATTCTGGCAATGATTGGTTCCAGATCAAAAATACAGGGAGGGAAACACAAATCAATATTATATGACATTTATACATTACATAATCTTAAAATTCAAATTTATTTGTTTCGATAGTGTAGAAAACCATGCATAGAACTTTTGGAGAACCATTTTTATCTCATTCTATCTAATTTATCTCCCTTTACTTCTCTCCCAACTCAAATGCATAAAACTCCTTTTACTCTTTTTATTATATCTAAGTGAAACAGACTAATTTTCAAGTGTTCTTCACTTATTTCATCACCATATACCATTATAACAACTATATTCAATTATTGGTTCCACCCGATAGTGTCGTCACACCCTGTTCTTGATGTTCTACTTATTTGAGTGACTATTTTATTATATTATATTTTTTATTATGAACTTCTTGATTCTTAAACCATCTACTACAAACTAACTTATTTCAAATATTACACTGATCTTCAATGAATATCTTCCATTTTTTTCTTCTAATTATTTTAATACATTCATGAAAAAGAAAACTAATTAGAGTAAGGGATATGAGAAAGTGTTTTTATGAACATAATGAATCTATAAATTTTAACTTGGTTACCCTGAGGATAGTAATTTGGTTAAATAAAAAAATTTCATTTGGTTATTTTTTGCAACACTGGCCATGGGAAGATTAACCGAATAAAAATGACCAAATTAATGTAGAGAAGGATATAATAATTAGTCTATGAAACATTCTTCAAAAGAAATAGTCCTAATTGATATAGTTTATTAGACATATAGGGACGAAGGAATAGTTTAATATTAGATAGATATAGTTATTTTGACCAAAATAAACAAGTTCTCTCTATACCGATTCACACCCTAAGATCTAGCACTAATCCATGTTAGGATTGATATTATCTTTCCTACATGAATCTAGAAATTTACCAAAATCCCAATTTTTTTCTGAACCTAAAAAATATTAGTATCATAAATCGAATACCAAACCTCAAAGTTATTTTAAGGACTCCTATATAAAGGGTTCAAAGGCATTATTTCATTGTCATCTAGACATTTCTTATGGGTTTTGACCCAAATTAATAATCTACTACATCATTATAGAATTATACCTTTGGAAAAAAGAAAATCTAAACTGACTGAAAACCAAGAAAATTAAATGATTCTTGTGGGTCCATTTATTTTTTTATCATTTTTTGGGGGTTCTTCTATGATTTGGCATGGGAACCTTTGACATAAACATGGGATTACAACACCCATTCACACTTTAAATTTTAATTATTTCTTCATTCTTTCATATTATACTACATCCTTATTAAATTTGAAATTGTGAATGCATCAAGGCCCCTTGAATTGTTAAAGGATCCTCAATGCCCATGAGCCACACACATTCATTTGTGAAATTGAAAGTTATCTATGTGTACGCTATCATCCAAGAATAGAAGAACACAACAATCCAGCAATCCCTAACCCACCGAACAAGAAATATGTTCCACCTGCACTAAATGTAGATCGACCCCTAAAACCTGGGAGCACCATCACGGATTAAGGATTTCCTTCTATAATTGGTACTTCAACCAGTATTTCGAACCCTTCATTTTATGAACAAATGTTATAAATCAAACCTAGACTCATTAGTATGATCTAGAATGTTGGTTAGTTCACCAAAATTCAGAGAAAAGATCAGCGTGAATACATCTCCAACTTCTAGGATGTATACGATACCTTATTCAAATAGGAAGTGTCCTATAGTGAAATATGATTTTAGGTATTCCAATTCTCCATGTTTGATTGAGCCATAGATGAGAAAAAGAGTCAATCTCCGGTGTCAATCAGAATTTGTGAAGAGCTAGAATAAAAAGTTCCCAAATTAATACTTCTCCTAGGATGAACATGGAAACTGTGTAATGAAATTCCTAATTTTAATCAAGAAAATGGAGATCCATACTCAGAATACTAGGAGTGCTTTAACGAAATCCCTCAAAAAATGACCACAACATGGTCATTATTTTTGGCTTTCGATTCAGACCTTCTACTAAGGTCTTCAAACCACTATTCGAATTGTGGTAGATGATGTCGTCAATAGCAGTTTAATAATGAAAAGATGTGAATTAGGATGAGCACTTCTAGAATAGATATCTCAAAATAATATTCTCTATAATACTGATCATGTACCGCCTTAGGGTGTAATCCACCAAGTTGAAGAAAACACCCATATAGTAGTATTAATTGAGACCCTGACTAAGAACCTGAAATCCTTTCAGCTACCTACTACACCACCACCCCTCTTGATCCTATAGTGGTTATTAAATCCTATGAAATTTTTAGAGGCCTATACGTATATCATATATTCAGTGAAGGAGTTGATGAAGAACAAATGACCACTTGTAATTAAATCAATTATAATCACCAAAGCCAAATATACCATCAACCATAGTAGTGCTACCATCAGAGGTTGGCTCTACAACCAGAACAAAATAATCAAGGGTACAATCAACATAGATGTGGTCAAGAACCAACTAGGAACCATGGACCCCCTGAATACCATTCTATGAATCCTATTCTTTGACAAACTCAACAACTACATAACTATACTTTTGCTTATAGAATCAATAAAAAAATTCAAGAATCTCTATAATGACCAAAAAAAATCCACACCTATGAAATAAAATCTTGAGGATGTTATCACAAAATTTGTTCAAAAGGTTGACCAGAGAATGACAAACCAAGTGGTAGAAATACCGAATCAATGGGCATCACATCTGGAACCTTGAATAGAAAATGGATAAAATCACAAAGGCCTTTTCCGTAAAATTACCAGTTATATTTCTTAGTAATAAAGAGACCTACCAGAATAATGAAGAAATGGTTGTAGTACTAAAGAGTGGAAATGTGATGGATTTTCAGAAACATACAGAGGAGTGGAAAAGAAACATAAATAACCTAACAAAATTTCACCATTCATTCAATATGATGGAAATGATAAATTGAATAGAATTGTTCAATAGAATCTTTTTTAATTAACACCTCTTGAAAAATCTCCAACAATAGAGAAACCCAAAGAGGATATCGATATTGAAAAACCAACGTATAAGACACATTTTACCTTCCCAAAAATCATGATGCAAGGAAGAATATAAGAGAAATATAAGAAAATTTTATAAATGTTTAAGAAATTATATATAATTATCCCATTTAGTAATGTTATTTCCCAAATTTATGAATATGATAAATTCATAATTGAACAACTCTTTAACAAGTGGAAAATGGGAGATGTAGGATTCATTTTCTTAAACGAAGGGTGCTCTACTATTGTTCAGTATAATATTCCACTAAATATGAGACATCCAAGTAGTATCTCAATTTCATGCACTATATGAGAATGAATCTTTGGAAATGTCATATGGAATTTTTGGATTCATCTTTAACCGCATGCCAATGTGTTCATTCTACAATCTAGGACTCAAGGAATTAAAGAATACTAGAGTGGAACCTCAAATAGATGACTGGTCAATAAGTATCCTTGAGTTCATATTGATGATGTTCTAGTAAAAATGGAAATATCCATTTTTACAGAAGACTTTTTCTATTTGGATATAGAAGAAGAAAGATACATTCTAATTATTCTAGGCAGACCATTCCTAGAAACTAGAAAAGATCTGATTGTTCTAGATCAAGTGATACTTATATATAGGGTAGGTAACGAAAAATTTATGTTTTACATAGTGAAAGATGAAAAATAAACAAAGTATTATTTTGACTTTCAATAAATCTTTATCACTAATGAAAAAAATGTCTACATGGCCATCAAAGATGACAGTGATGTGTTATCACCTACTAATAAGGAGGAGTATGAATTTGAGGAAGTAAACTATATATAACCTCTGATAAGGTACACTATCCCTCTATTCACCCCCTTCGATATTCATCCACCAACACTGGAGTAGAAACCTCTCTCAATCACGCTGATGTACTCAATTTCAGAGGCCAAATATACACTAACAATCATTATCAACACAGAACAAACATAGATACAAGAGAAAAAGTTCATCAATTTCCTAAAAAGATATATGAATTCAATTTCCTTGGTTGTGGATGACATCGAAGGGATCATCCCCAAAAACTTCCATCACAATATTTTATTTGAAGAAGGCATGAAACCCAAATGTTTTCCTCTATGCATACTCACCCCACCGATGAAGGAGGTAGTTAGTAAAGAAGTAATAAAACAACTAGATGATGGAATAACATTTTCAATATCTATCTAAATATTTTTTAGTCCTCTATATGTCTTTCAATAGGAATGGATCCTTAAGTTAGTTGATGCACCCTGGGTACACTAAACTACATAGAAATTACCCATGGGAACCCCCATCCAATTAATGTATGGTAAGCCATGCTATTTTACTCTAGAATGAGAGCATCACTCATACAAGGTAATTATGTAATTGAATATGGATTATCAACAATCAGGGGAAGTAAGGATATTAAAAATTAATAAAATTTAGGAAATAAGGAAGGGTTATTATGAGAGAATTAGTATGTATAATGAGAAAACCAAGAAGTGGCAGGATTAGTGCATCATGTGACAAATTTTTGTACTAGTAAAAAAGTCCAATTATTTAGTTGGAAACTGAAGATCTTCCTTGGAAAGAACAAATCAAGGTGGTTAGGAACCTTTTTTGTCTTACTTATATTCGCCCATATGACCATTTAGATTCGAAATGAAGGAGAACCACCTTTAAATGTTAATGACCAAAGATTTATGATATACCAGGAACCATTATGTGAGGTGTGTTTGATCACTCTAAGATTCATTTGAGAACCACATAGTCAAGCACTCAATAATTAAAGAAGAACTGACTGGAAGTTAACCCATGATAGATCAAAATATTATAGAATAGAAAATAGTAGATTTTAAGAATGTCTTGGTCCTGAAAAAACATAGAACATAGGTCCATGCCCACAAAGTGAAAAAAATACCAATTTACTTAATATGTATTACAATACATGACATGTGCGGTTCACGGCCAAAAAAATAACAATTTCGCACAATTAGAATCATCTAATATTATATGATATAAAATTATTTTACTATTACATGTCATGATCCTAGGGTTCATGACACAAAACACCCCTCCTTCGACACTCTCCACCCCGTGGAACCCACCCCTTTTCTTCAGCAGATCTCTCTCACTTACCTCAACCACCACCTTCTATTTCTTAAGATGCTTTTTTCATCTCTTCTCCATCCCCTTATGTACTCTGTGTCTGAAATGGCTCACAAAAATATTGAATGAAGTCCCCCCACTAATACCATGCCTAGTACAACGTATTCACCTCTAGTTAAGTGATAAAGGGATCCTGCACCTCCATCACCTCCTACACCGACTTCCTACAACTCCACTTTGTCCTCTACAACCCCATAGACCACTGAGGACTCACACTCAATTTCCAGAATGCTAAGGGGTGTTGATCTCCCCCATATCCACTCCATCTCACACCTGTACAACCCTAAGAAGTAGGTTGTTCTAGTCTATTTGCAGGCAAAGCCCTTATGTACCAACAACATGATGGGTTTGTCCGTTATCACATGCCTTCACATAATCCAAGACTTCCTACACCACCTTGACCCCTACATATTACTCCCATAGTCAATGTTCATGTGGAGATCTTTTTGGAGCAATTACTATAGTTCATAGACACTTTCAATCGTGCAATTAATAGATTCCACTTCTGGTTAGGTACAAGACCCCATTAGATATAATCCACAAATTTAGACATCAATATCGGTATTTATTCTTCTAACTTCTGGACTTCCCTGGTATTTTCAACAATATAGCATGAGATGAGAGAGTTGAATGAAAACTAACTTTGGAGGTTGAATTCCAAAGACCCTTAGAGCATCAATGATCCTTGGATTATAAAATCTAAATAGTTGAGAGGACATAGACTCCATATTCTTCATTGGGTGTTTATTCATACACGGTTCACTTGCATAGAGTCTCACAGGAGTTTGGGATAACTTTATGTCCTCAACCTCACCACTACCATCACTGGCCCTTCTATCAACATAGAATCTCGGTTCTTATTCAATTTTTCGTTGCATGCTTAGAGAACATGAGGTATGTTGATTGGTGGGTCCTTTATCACTCATCTAGCCTAGAAACACGACATATTTGCTAATTATTTTACCCTCACATATCTTAGAATAATGGAATCAATTGAATTCACCCATCTTCATAAAATGATGCTTTTGATGAAGGACAGAGACATATATCGATGGGAGTAAGGATGCATTGAGTGTGCTAATGAGGAGCCCAAAAACCATGATGTCAACCCCACCAATACTCCTACCACCTTAGACCCAACCCCTACAATTACCACCTCCATCTTTGGCCACCACTCATACACCACCATTCTCCCTCATATGTCTTCCCCTACTCCCACCCATATCACTACCCCATCCACCACTACTAAACCCACCCAATCTCCCATACCACTATTCCTACACATCCCATGGATATCAAAAATGTATAGACTAGTGACCGTACATCACATTAACCAACTCATGGGAATCCCTTTCATTTCATCCCCATCACTTTCCAAGCCTCCCTTCCCAGCAGCCTCAACAGTCGCAACCCTCCACCTCCAAAAAACCTTTAATCCTCTACCACTCATACTCTAGACACCACCCGAGATAAACTACACTCCAATTTGATAGAACCTACCATCCAACTATATTTTTTGGAGGATAAGTCCAAATGAGGAAGGGTAAAAATTCTCCATGATCTTTTGAGTTACCATTCATTGGTCTTATGTACAGATCCAAAACCGCTATCATGACTACTTCCTCCCTTACTCCATAATCTCAACAAGCTGCTAGAACAAAGATTCCCAAAACAATAGTTGATCTGCCAGACCCTTAATCCATTTCATATATTTATTGAGCTAGCTAGCTCCAATCACCCACTATTTGGGAGGGGACTATAAATGAAAAACATGAGGATTTGGATTATTATTTGTAGCTCCAACCCCATCATTCTAGTACTTTACTTAGGTGTTATCTTTTTGAACATGTATTCGATTACCCTGATATATCATGGTTAAATATATACACATGGGATACTGTTTTTGATTCACTATTGTTTGGAATATTTTTCATTTCAATAGAATAAATATATTTATATCAATGAAATAATGCTCTACCCTGAGATAGAAGAAAAAATAAAAACATAGGGGGATATGGAGCTCTAAAATAATTTAGTCCAAGAGAGTCCCCAATGACTATACTCCCACAATCATTATGAAAGTATACTTTGATATCAAAGCATGTGAAAACATCATCTAGATGAGGTTTTGATATGAGATAGTCAACCACTCTATTTCATTCTCACAATGTGTGAGTGATCTCTGAGTTGTTTTTTATTTTTTTCTTGATCTTCCTGAATTGATAAGAAATAGTTCAATGAGTTTGACTAAGTCCATAAAAAACATGTGTAAAACCTATGAATCCATATCTCGTATAGAAAGGAAAATGTTCCTTTAATTACATAGCTAAAGGACAGCTATCAGATCCATCACTTCTACTTGATGCAAACTTCTATTTACAAAGAAGGCCATGAATGAATTTATAACTGACCCTCTGTTGGGATGAACTACCCCCACAAGATTCTATAGTTACATGAACAATCAGTATTAAGTTTTTGTTTGTTACTATAAGGATGCCTCCAACTTAATTATCCCATAAAGAGGAAATGAGAGGAGGTAATAGACAACATGGTTCCCATGATATCTCTCAAAGAGGGAGCTTCTTCCTAGTTCCTAACGAGCAGACCCTGATCAACCATCAGATTCCATACTCTAATAGTGATTTCCACCTTGGTAGTGGAATGTACCTCAAACTGGGCTCTGTTTCTTTCTTTCCAGATGCATCATGACATACTCATTATGATGAGGGGCCAATTTTTCATTTCACTACTATATTATATATTATATTTCAAGCTCGTCTACATCTTTTGTTGTCATCAATGTTCTTTTTCCACCACCATCTTCCCTCACACATCGGATGACTCGACATCTAGCTGATGTTGAGTGTGATATTTAGGATCTAACAATAGTGATATATTCTTAGTAGATGTAACCACCACGATGAGAAGAAACTGTTTTATTGCCACACCAGATTCATTCTCAGTACACAACTGATGTGGTTAATCCCAAAAAGCATCTACATAAGTTCAATAACACAACCAACAATTCCTATAAGAGGAAGTGTACTTCTGAGAAGATGGATTCCACTAATTAATTATTTTGTCTATCCATCTGGATTAATACATATTTTTTTAGATATTTATGGAAGAAAAATCATATTTCCTTTTTTATTCATTCCTAGTACTATTTTTGTGTCTTTTATTCTAATTTTAGTAGTGTTTTTGTTCATCAGTCACTTGGAACATAATTGACCCCATATTTATTTATGTATCTAAGATATTTATTATTTCTATTAATTGTGTACAAATGACCATATTTAAACATTAAAAATATTTAAACCCTTTTAACCACTATTTTATCTTATTTAGGAAGTTTGTTTCTAAAAAATTATACATGTAGCACAAATTTTCAATCAACATATTCCAAGTTCTCTATGGAATGGTACTCAAACAGGGAGCTCTAGGTTCCTTAAATTTACATTTAAATTTCCATTTCATTTTATCTATGTTATATCATTAATATCATTGACATGATTTATTTTAGGAATGTGAGGAAACTATCTCATTTTAATTGTGGGGGGAGTCTTTATTGAGATTCATTGTTGATACACACGGATTACTACTTATTTTCATATATATAGGATATAATTTTCATTACAAATCATTCTTTATACTTGGAAAGTAAATTAACCCATTTAAATTATAGACATTGTTAGGTTTGTAATTATTTAAAACCATATTTTTCTCTAATTTATATTTTTATAATGATTTTACAGATTAGTAATTTAGGTCAAATTAAAATATTTGAACTCACTTTTTACTAAATTATTTATTTATTTTTATACCATGAGTAATTTCTAGTTTTTATAATATACTACCATTACTGAGTTGCTTCTGGGAAAACTATTTCATATTATTTTCTGACCATATTTATTGAGAGAATTTTGGGTCATGTAAACCTATTATAAATTTCATTGAGATATTATTGAGGATATGACTGAAAAAATAAAATTATAAAATGATTGTTGAAATCATTGTGGAGATAATTATTATTGAGAACCACCTTACATTTTTTCTTTATTTAGCCCATATATTAAATGAATTACATGTTTAGTATGCACAATTACAAGACGATTATCCCTTCCTACCATACTATTGGTATTATGCATGATTATATTTTAAACATGTTAGGGGGAATTTATTAGTTTATGGAAGCATAATGTATTGATTGAAGAGATATATTATATTCCTATTACTAGAATAATATTATATGATCCATGAGTCCTTTTTGGAATTTTATGCCAACCCTATTCCAAGAAAAGAAAAATAAATGGTAAAAAATTATTTTCGTATGTGTATTAAGAAGGTAAAAAATAACCATTTTCAAGTTGATGTATCCAATGATAGATCATATGTGGTTCGAGAATGGATTTAAGATCTGTCTTAAACATGAATTTTTAAAAATAAATAAATAGAGAATAAAATGAAAGGAACTAGCATAATTTTTTATATATAAATGATATAAGCATAGATCTACATGAGATTATTACAACATGGACACTATTTGACTTTAAAGGATCAAAATCATTGCACTGTTCATGTTAATCATACATTAATCATTAGATATTACCCTTCTTTTAAGATTATGTTTCACTTTCTGCCCACCTTTACCCAACCTCATAGTCATTAGAACCTTTTTCATAAGGCCCTCATGATTAATTTTGTATTTGTCTTTACAATGAGGAGATGATATAATCAATTCAATCCTATTGTTAGGAAAATATATTTAGGGTAATATAAGGACTCCATTTCTTTTACCCTAAGTGATGAGAGAAAATTAATTATGGGGTAAATTAAAAAATATGTATAGAATTTAAGAATCAATTTTGATATTTTAATTAAGATATTATTAATATTAAGAAAGAATCAATCTATAAAGGTTGATTAATTTTCATTGCATGATTTATTCTAGAAGACTGAGATTTTCAACATACACATAGTATTATTATCTTAGTTTTAATGAATTTTTCTTGTATTAATAATTTTTTCTTCTGAAATCCTTGTTGAGATACTTCTTTATTGAGGAATAGAAAATTTCCAATTATTGGGTAATTTTGATAAGATGAAAATGTATATAAATTTTGGAAACATTTAATTAATTATTATCCATTTTTTATTTGATAATGCACCGGGTATGTGTTGATTCTTGCAGAGAGTAGATATCCATGATCCCAAAGGAAAAGCTATTAGAACTGGAAAAAAGTGGAATATACACATCATGAAACTCAAATATGATGTGTATGAATCATTCACAACATGAAAAAAGTCATGAATTAGAATACATGAGGAATTTATAAGCCATGAAAATCGTATAGGCCATGAATCTCTAATACATGTCATGTAAAATTTGAAGGATACTACCCACTTTATTTTTAAGTAGTAACAAGAAATGTATCATGAGTTTCCATTACATTCCCTGAAATGTGTCACATCTATAAATTCTAATGATTCATGACATGATTGGTTTTAGATCCAAAATACTCGTAGGGAATCTTTGATTTAAATTAAACAATGTGTGAAGGATAAACATCATGTAGTTTACAATCTATTTATTCCTAAAGTGAGGAAAACCACACATAACACTTATGGAACACCATCTCTCTCTATTTATCTCTCATTTTCTCTCTTTATTTTTCTACAAAATCAACTTTAAAAAACTCCATTTACTGTTTGATTACATCCATGTGTTATTTATTGATATATAGGTGTTATTAAATTCTTTCATTGTTGTTTAATGCTTTAATTTCCTCTTTTATTGTTGTTTCCACTAGATAGTGTCTTTGCACCATATTTGTTCTTGTTTACTGATTAAATTAAGTGTATTATTGGTTTGTTACTTGTTTTTATTTAGAACATCTTTATTTTTAATCCATCAAAAACAAAATTCTGAATTTGAATTGTCTCATTGATCTTACAATCACATTTTCTATTGATTCTCTCTTATTTTTAATACCATCATAAGCAGCTAGGTCGCTTATGACAATGGTTGAAACTAAGGGTTTTTATGAACATAATTAATATCTAAATTGTAAATTTTTAATCATATCTATAGTAATAAGGTTAAATAAAAAAATTCTAATTCATTTCGGAAACCCTAACCATGATAAGTTTAACTTAATGAACCTTACCTGATTGGAGTAGAGCAGGCTATGGCAATTAGCCCCAAGAATTTTATTCCATAGAATCTAGGCTTAATGATTATTATTTGTTAGTTATATTCAGACCAAGAAATAGTTTCATAATAGTTATATCTATTTGGTTTGACCATAATCAATTAGTCCTCTATGAACCACTTAACAACCTAAGTTATAGGACCTATCCATCTTAGGAATGATATTATCTTTCTTTCTTGAACCCTAAAATTTACCATGATCCCTATCTTCCTATTGAATACTAATTCAAAATCATTAGCTTTAATCAAATTCCAAACCTACATATTCTTGTGGGTAATCCAATATAAATGGTTTGAAGTCATTGGTTTCATGTCCTCCAATTATTTCTCATGGGTTTGACGCCACACTGACACTATACTACTCCATCATTGAAAGGGTAGTTTGGGATAAAGGTAAATCAAATCTAACCACATCTCACATAAACTAAATGATGTGTGAGGGTGTGATTGATATAAAAGAAGATCACTTCAGATAGGTATATAGTTTATTAAGATCAAGGTTCACGAGAATTCCTATGTCTGATCAGTGTGATCAAGTGATTTTAGGGATAAGAAGAGAAATATCTTATGATGAGATTTTTTAGTTGAGGAAATTCAAAGGACTGATGTTGGATACCAATGATCAAGTTTATAGATATTATTTCTACATTTAGATAAATTTAAATTCTTCCCATGAATTAAAATAAATTTGGAAGATAAAATCTTTTGGGGGTATTTATATTATTATATGATACTTGATGCATAGTTTTTGCACTGGTGTGACTTTTTAATTCTCAGTATGATATTAATTTTTTCTAATGATTCTTATATTCTGATGGAATTATTTCTACTAAATTTATTCTATGTACTCTGGTTTGTTTTCTATTGATAATGGATTTTATTATTTAATCTTTATAAAAATCTAGTGGGATTTAAATTTTTATTCCATTTTTAACTGTAATTCACACCCTTATTATAGTATCGTATCATACCATTACTAGGAAAACATTTGGTATCAATGTTCTACTCTAAATTAATCTTGATATCTGTCAATTTTAGACATTTTTTTATTATCAAAATTGATATCATATTTTTTTCACTAAAAATAAAATAAAGGATTTATTGATATGAAATGTGTTTTTTGATGTTAAAAGTTTGGACAATCTAAATCCTAAAATAATAATTATTATTCATGTAAAACTCAATGAATATTGGAAAGATAATATAAAAAACTTTTTGATAAACACTGGTGTTTTGAATTTTCTTATTCGTATTAAAACCATTTACATTCAAGGGAAATATGTTTTTATATTTATATAAGATGAATGAGAAGAATTCCAACTAAATAACTATGTCATACATATATTTATATTTGATTTTAAAATAAATTTATATAGCCATGTTTCATTTTTTCAGACAATGCGTGGAATTTGAAGAAAACTAGAAGTCCACCACTTTGGGACATTCATGTTTCTTTAAACAAAAAGAGCTATTTCATTTGATAATTATTAGGTTTTTATGTTTATTTAGGAGAATCAATATCTATGAATAATCATAGGTGAATTATAATCCTTATTTTCCATCATGAACTTGGTGAGAAATTTTTATCAATCAATAAAATTATATAAAATGGGATTGATATTTTCCCTGATGAATCGGAATTCTAGAGGAAAAAAATAAATGATAATAAAAAACATATATAGCTGATCATTGATTAGTTAATGTGTAATTTTTTTTTAATATTAAAGTCGTTTAAAAAGATATTATAAGTAAGGTAGAATAAACAAATAGAGTATTGTTCCTCTAATTTGATGACCTAAAATATCCGTAACCAACATATATAAGAGTAACTATTTTATAGAACTTATAGAAATTGAAATCGATTAGCTTTCTAGAAGGATGAATATGTATATGGGAAAGATAATTTTTTTGAGGGTTAATTAGAAATTATAAAAAGAATGATTTGAAAAGAAAAATTCAACATACACTATTTGTTCTAAATGTAAGAAACTTTGAAATAGAATACCTAATCATATGAGGCAGAAAAATAAAATAAAGGATATGAAATTTTATAAGAGAAAATAGAAAATATTATTCAGAGATACTAATGATTCAATGAGTTATTGTGAAGACTTATCCTCTAACGATGACTATAGTGACCCATACAATGGAAGTAGCTAGACGAATATTGATTTTTATGCAATAGTACTGAATTATAATTTGTGGTTTTGGGGAATGTCTACAATTAATTCACCTTTATATTTATTTATGGAATTCAATTTTCCTTCTCCATCAAAATTTTAGTTTGATGAAGAGGATGATTCTACATTACTTGAATAAATAAAAAAACATGTGACAAGCAAGGAGAATAGTATTGAAATATTGAAGAAAGACTTTAGTCAAGTGAATGAAGATCTTTATGACGTTGAGAAGTTTCGTAGAAACCTATTTATTAAATATTAAAAACATTAAAATATAGTTATACAAATAAATCTGAAATTTATAAGCCTAAATATGCGTTATAAAATGTGAATAATGATAATATTATGTTACCTCTAGATTTGAAAAAATTGTAATGTAATGTTTCAAAGAAAACTTCTAAGAAGAAAATGAATTCAATTACTTGGTGGAAGATGACATAGAAGTGTTGAAATAGAAATTGTAATGTTAAATCCTAAATAAACTATGGAATAACTTCACCATTAGAAGGAATTCATTGTACAAATTATATAATTAGTTGATACCTAACAAGACAACTTCTAGACTCATATTTAACATTCCATCCCATATAACACTCTATATTTCCCCAAACCAACAATCCATGTTACCTTAAAAATTCCTCCCTATGAAAATGTTGCTTCAAGTTAGATATGTGGGTCTAACCCATTCAATGGAGTTAATATTTTTTCAAATCAGATACTAAAACTTATGGGAAATATCTAAAACATTCACATCCCATAATTAAAATTTACATAAATTAGTAAAACAGTTCTATAACAATGACATGTGAAGGAATGCTATCAAAAATCATATGATCACCTAATTTGATGATAAAATATAAAAAATAAACCAAAAAAATCAATAGTGCCTACTTCCATCTTTGGGACTCATTCTAATTGTAGTCTATAATAATGATTTAGTTTCCCCAACCTGATCCACTAAACATCATGTTCTCAACCTAAAATAAATAATATGTTTTTGATACACACCATAACTACCATGATGGGTGATAGAATATAAATTAGTATGTTCTTATGAATAACCACTAATATATGACTTCTTATGTTCATATATTCTTGTGGAAGGAAACTATATAAAATGAACATGATTTTCAAGTCATCTTGTGTCAAATAGACCACATAGACTCATGACCATACTTGCTTCATCTTCATGTTAGAATCCATTCATCAACTTATTCTGTACACATCAATCCATACCTGAAGCCTATAGATGTGGAATCCAAAAAATAATTGACCAGTACCACAAGTAATAGTGACAATTCCTATGTCAAATTCTTTAACAATCCTTCTAATTCTATGAAATTCCCTATATACACCTTTCCAATAAAGGCGAGTCTGCCTATCTAGCCTCAAAACGCATCTAAGACCATAAATATCTCTATAGGTGGTTTCATCATCTTATAACATACCAAATTATGAAATCACACTTAACCACTGCCATCTAACTCAAGGAATGGTCAATGAAAACATCTTATCATTCATGGTAAAACCAACCATTCTTAGGCCACACCTTCCCACTCATCGTTGGCCGAGAATTTAGGTACAACTTGTATTCTGTCTCAAGAAAGGTAGTCCAACCAAATATATCTCACTCATGGTGGGATCATGGATTAATATTAATACTAGAATCTATCTCACATCATAATTACATCTGAAATCAAACACATCCAATAAAAAATAGGGCCCACAACATGTAAAAATATAAAAACATGTCAGTAGTGTCCAAATTTCATCACCCCATTATAAACTCAAAAACCCCAGGCTCATCAAATGAAGAAATCAAGGCCAATTACAACCTCATAAAAAATCCATTATCAGTCATCTTCCCACTACCTTGAGGCTATCCTAATCTATACCACTTTAATACCTTTGGAAAATCGATGTCAAGTCCCAAAAAATTCCCATTTACTCTACGTCATTCTCATATGAAATCTCTTGATGAAGATATCATATCCCTTCACATAGATTAATAACTATCTACCTCGAACATTCCATGTCCCAAAATACTTATTCCTTTCTCCATGTCCACCCAGACTCTACTCCGACCACCTAAGGGTGTTCTCTGAACCTCACGATATGTACAGTCATAACCCAAATTATATCTCTACCCCATTCCTCGCACTCCTGTCCAATAATCCTAGGAACCCACCCTAGGATATTGTACATAACCCCTCATTCCATGATACCCACCCAAGAACTCTTGACATCTCAAACAACCCTCTCACACCATAGTGACATAGTCGATGGAAGAGGCCAATTTACCTAAGTGACGAGGAGCACATATTTTCAACATAAGTGGCCCAAAACCTTTCAATATATTATATAGACTGATATCTGTCCCTAATCCACATACCAGAATCCATGAAACTATGTATTAATGCACACTCTTTCGAAAACAAATATATGGTTTTTATATTAAATGTTCTACCTACTTCCTACATGGAGTTTCAATTTAGGACTTGCTTTGATCTCCCTAAAAAAATCCCTTCCATGCCCTATCCAATCTCATACCACCAACATAGCTCTAATATAATTTTAAATGAATGGATTAATAAATTAATAAATTTGTTATTTATTATTTAAAGTAATTGAAATTGTTATAATCTTATAAAAATTTTCTCCACACTTCCGCTACACCAAAACTACACCCAACAATGTGCGTTCAACATTAAAGGATGTCCTCACATCAATATGGATGATACCCCCTCATTATCACCTAATTCCACCATGAAATGTTGTAATAAACAATAAAAACTCTCTGAAATCATCCCAAATAAAAGGTATACAATTGGAAAAAACAAGAGGAAGGGTGAGGATAAACATACTATTAATCACCATCCAAATACAATGAAATTTTCATTTTTAATGGGGGATTCTAATTGTGGGAGGGAGGAGAAGGATTTTGATGGATTTCCCTCCCTACACACACCTTCTAATATAGAAATAAGTTGGGGTGTGTCTAGAAATGTGTGTTTCCCCTTTTTTAAAAAAACTCACCATGCATCATTTGTAGTGTGATGTACCCTAACCCCTAAAATATTTTAGGAGTCCATAGGGATCTTGAAATGACACTCCCCTGGTAGAGGACCTGAACCTAAATCAAATAAAATCATGATGTTCCTAGGATATCAAGATATTATAAGTTTATAAGGTTCATCAATTAATTTTGTAATGTCCATAGTCGTGGTGTTAGGATTACTTAATGGGGTAACAATATTCATAAGGTTCCCCCATTATTTAAAAACCCTAAAGTCCATAATTCCATAAAATCCATGTTCATGGAGAAACCCCTACTTGTTATAGTTAGTCATGGTGTGACTTATGATTCGTGGCATGACTTGATACAACAATATCATTTTCTGATGTCCTTTAGGCTCTTATCTGTTTCCCAAATGAGAACCCAAACCCCAAACCGACCTCCATTCGAGGAAAGAAGACATATTCCAAAGTTTTTACGATACTCAAATTCCCTATTTTAATAATAATTAAAAAAATTATCCCTCACTTCAGACAAAAATTTGAAATACCCATGAAGACTAATGACCTTAAAATTCAGGATTCATTAAAGACTACCAACCATAAAAGTTATCATCCTTATGAAGACACAATAGTATTCCAACCACGAAACCCTAACTACCAATATTTTAAATTAACCATTAACTCATTACCAAATCTATATAAATCAAATTTTCGTTTGATATGAAACTCAAAACACCTATATATGGTCACAACAGTCATCTCTCCCAAGACATAGAATCTCTAATAATCGATTCATAACAAGACATATGGTTCTCCTTATCAAAATAATTCACTTGAAAAGGATGACTATGAGTTGAGATTTAGAAATTCAAATACATTGACAATGCACTTTCAACCTCAACACATCCATTTCCATGAAGAAACAATGATCATACCTGTTCTAGATGGCCTTTCGAAAAAAAACACTCAACCATAGCTATCTATGTACCATCACACCACCATAGACCGATGAAGTAAATATATGTGGACTCAAACGATTATTTTAATAGTCACATTGATGTCTTAATCAAATCCCTGATGTAATTCTATCTTTGTATCAACAACAACCCATTATAGCCATCATGGTCTTACATCCAGCACGGATACACCTCCAATAGGAATCACTCATATATTATATCAACTCAATACCAAACCTGATGACAATACATTGAATCCATCCAATAACACATCTAATCCGGAAGATTATATTTTCCAAAGGAACTAGATAATAGTGGATCATATCACACATTTGGAACCTAGTATCGACTTCACTTTTTTCAGACTAGTCTCACCTCACCCATGACCTTTCCAATATGAGGGTCATTCCTTTATAGAAAATACTATGATATCAACAATATGAGTATCATTTTCATAGCCTAATCAAACAAAAATACCAATCCCTATAACCTAACTCTATCTATTATCATTTTTAATAAATGGATTTAGTTATCATTATCTCACACAAGAAAAAACATAAAACCCCATGTGCTATCCATTTCAAGATAATCAAGAACATCATCATCAATATTTTATAAATTTCACTCATAAAAAGGGTCACAACCTCTAAAACCCAATGACATGCTTCCCATAATAAGGATAACCTTACAATTCTTCTCGAGGTCAATTCTCAATAGATTTTAACATTGCATGAATGTCACTCTTCTAAGTCACTCTCATCAACCTTATAAATTCTCAAGAAGGAATGGACCCAGATTTATCATACAGTGGTACCCTAATCTATTTTCAAAATCACTTGTCACCACGGAGGCCACACATCCATACCTAGTTTTATGTTTTCATTACCACAAATATCTCACTGAACCCACATGACCTCAGATCGCATAGGGCCTCTCACATGTTTTAATACAAAACAGAAACGTCCCATAAATATTACATTCTATCCCTTAAACATTTGAATAATTCCCCTAAAAAATGACTCACCGACACTCAAACATATTTTACATAACATAATGAACCTCCAATAACCATATCACATGTTCAAGACAGTGATCCTACTCTATTCTCACTAAAAATCAATGCTAGTGTACTCCCACAAAACATAATCATACACGAAACATCATACTATCATGAGTCACAACCAATACAAACTAGGAAAACACACATAACCCACCCAAAATATTCCTCTTATTGGTCAAACTCTACATGTTTTAATCACCTCAATGATTCATTTCCAATAGTATTAAAGTATCCCACTTATAAGAAATGATACTTATATGATCACCAGATATTCGGGAAATTTTCAAAACCCGTTTGAATATATCAATAATCCATCCAATACACTTAATGATTGACTAGTACCCTTGATACATGATCTTGATACCATGAAAAAGGCATTCACAAGCCTTTATTCAGCCCTAATAGGGTTATGGAAATCCATTTGATTTAGTTAAGTATAATGATAACAATAATATATATGGCAAAAAATATAGGTTGTTTTGATACTTTATGTAATCAAACCCCATATCCTTAAGGATATTCATCCCCATCATTAAATCATTCCTCTGACATACAATTCCTTCACTCAACCAGTAAGGGTTATATCACTAAAATATTAAAATCCATCATCAACCCCCTAAGAGTCTTAATATTTCCATTTCATAGAGGTACTGTATAGTTGTTATCATGGATCATCCCTCCGTAGAATTCACATGACCTTTTTTCATAATAAAATGCATCATGGTTCAACTGAGTAGAATTCCACCAACACGATGTATGGGAAACACCATGTAAGTCATTATTGACAATTATTGAAATCCTTTCATTAGTGAAACCAATCATATGCAAGAACACATATGTTATGTGGGTCATATGTTCCAATCATGATGTTTGTAGATGACCAATTCATAGTTGGATAATATCTATAATGTAACGCCCTGACCCCACTTACCCAGAGTCGGTGCATTATTACATAACATTGGAATGATCACAAAATATCAAGTCTCAAAACACCGATTAGTTTAGTAGATTTGGAAACACTAAATACATTCATAAATCTTACATTACATAGTTGAATGGAAAACTACTACAACATAATCTCCATATTCAAAACTCATATCCCCTTAGACTATCCCTAAAGGTCTGTCAGAAAATACTTCTTCACATCCTGGGAAAAATAAAACATAGAAAGGGGTGAGATTATATGCTCAGTAGGTATAACAATATAGCAGAAACTTTCATAAACAAGAAAAAACATTTAAGGTAATGAATAACTAAAACAAAAGCCATTTAAACATGAACTTCAGAATAATATGGAAAAAATAAAATGTAATAATTCCATTTACTTATTCACATTGATATTCTACTAGTTGAATAATCACATGAAATATCAACAACCACTTTCGTAATGATGGAATGCATAATGACAGACTATCATAAAAAACATAGTCAAGGCCTTGTTCCAAGACTAAAAATAAGATTTTGTCAAGGCCTTGGGCCAAGACACTATTTTGTCTCATGAGACCTACCAATGCATCGAGGAGCTATAGGAGGCTCCACCTGTCACTTATTAAGTCCAATGCATTCTTCATATCAATAGGTTTAAACATAACATACACATTCGTATTAAAACTAGAATAAAAAATGTCAATACTTTATCCATAAACCTTGAATGGTATAAAAATAACACATCCACAGTCAAACATATCAAAAAACCTTCAATACAATATGGTAGTTTTGTATCATAACAAATCAACTTCAAATAATCTTAGAATCCATCAAAGGATGTTGACATAGATGAAATCAAAACTATTTGAGAGAAATATCTCTTTTTTTGAAATCATTTAAAAGTCACATAATTATAAAATAAAACATTTACTTTGAAAATATCTTTATAATCTAGTAAGAGAGGCTTCTTATGATTTTGTAATGGCGTAAAATAGCCGAAACCACCGTATAAGTTTAAAAAGACATTCTTACCTTAATTCATTTGAAAATGTTAAAAAGGACTGTGTTTGAAAAATGACAGAAAGATTCTTTTATAAACATCTTATAAAAATTCAAACAAGGGTATAAATTACCTTAACCCATATTCTGTAAAATAGTAATAATGAATTTAAATACATTTTTAAAAAACATGGATGTTGATGATAAAGAGGTCCCAATAGATAATTACATATAAACTACCTCTGATAATGAAGAGATTGTGAAATATACCCTTACCTTGTACTTTTACATGGTTGAGGGTAGGTTAACCTCTTTTATAATGGTGAAATAATTGTTATTAAATTATTCAAGAAACATATAAATTAATATGATATCATATATGATCTTTTAACATTGCCTTGTTAATAATAGCTTAGTATTATCGTCGTTTCGGGTGTTAACTTACTCGTTTTCTTTTATATGTTTTGTTATATTAGTAGTGTTTGTTATGGATAGGTTCTATCTTATTCATATACATAATTATATCAAGTCCTTAAACATTATTTTTATTCATTAAATGAAAATTAGACTTGAATGGATACGATGGGGAATGAATCTCATCGCGTTCGTGGAGACGGTAGTTCGTACGTACGTACGAACGATAATATCAATTTTTATATATTAGAATAATGTATAATTGGATGGTATATCATATATAAAGAATCATTATCATGTTATATTTATTATTTAAATCAATTACACATCATTATCATACCCATCAAAATAATAATGTTTTGAATAACAATTACACCATGACGTTGAGACCGTAAGCCGTACGTACGCACGTATGGTGACATGTCATTCAAAGGATGGATAAAATATTGAATATTATTGTACCATATATATAAAAACATCATATTATATATAAGATATTGGAGTTATTATTTTATGAAGGGAAAACATAGAAAGAAGAAGTTGAAGAAGAAAGTAACTTGAAAGAGGGTGGTGAAAACATTACCTCTTCTTCAGGTTCTTCTTTTTGATTTGATCAAAAGGGATCCTTAGGCAGGATTTCTGATCAAACTAAGGCCTCTATGTTGAAGTGAGGGAAGTTGGGAGGATATTTGGCCAGGGGTTGGCCGATCCAAATGGCTTTGAAGGTATGAATTAGAGAGAAGGGGGAGTGCCCTTTTATAAGAGGGGTGATGGGAACCTTAGGAAAAGCTAGAAATATTATTTTATAATAAATTCATATTTGGTTTCTAATGGATCCAATCTTATTTATTTCTAGGATAAGGTGGGGATGGTTAGAAAAAAACTCAACCAATAGGTTTTAGACAGGTTTGGGTCACTTTATTAACCTTATCTTTTAGTTTTATCTCATTGTTAATTAGATTGACATTTACCATGTCTCTTTGTATTTTTATATTATATGGTTAATAAACAAACTATAAACATCCAATAGACCCAAAAGAGGTCCATTAATGATAAAAATATCATTATATTAGTCATTTGGATGAACATTAGATTTTTAGGAATAGAATATCAATTAATAAAATAATATTTGTTTTAAAAACTATTTTATGTTAATTTTGACACTATTAGTTATTTTGTTTTTGATAAATTCATAACAACATTACTACTTCGAGAAAAATTCATATAACTAGTCCTAATATGTCATATTATCCAAGAAAATTTATTTAATTCATAAAAATATTCAAATTACATTTATTTGGATATTTATAATAACAATTATTTTAATATTTCATTAATTAGGTAATTACTGTATCACAATTTTGTCATATATAAATTAAATTATTTAATGTCTAAAAATTATTATTAAAATAGCATTATGTATGAAATTTTTTTATATTTCTAATAAATATTTATAATTGAATATATATTATGTATAACCCAATATTAAAATATCATTAGTAATTAAACTATGATTTTAACTATTTTAAATCTTCTTTGAATTAAATAATAATAAATGTCCTAATCTAATCCAAGTGAACCTAAATGAAAATATATTATTATTAAGGTTTTTTTGGTTGAGATACACTTGTTCAATAGAATTAGGATATGTGTTAGGGTAATATTAATATCATTTTTACACTGAATTACCCTATTTACTTTTAACCGTGGTAAATAAAAGAAAAAAGATACTATTCACTAAAAATTATTTTTCCCTCTATTGAACCACATTTTACTCCTTAATAAAAACTGGGTCTCTCGGATTTTTGAAATTCCACTCACAGAAGCGGTAAAATTATGTTTTATGTGAATTTGCAAATTCTCCTTGGAGATGGGTAAAAGATGGTGAATGTTCAATAATATTTTTATATATCTAAAATTTTTATAAACTGACTCCAATGAATTACATTGAACATATATAGGTATTATGTATCTATTTTGACCTAAAATAAATTTAAATAAAATAAATAATTATTTAAATTAAAATTCGGTTTAAAACTATAACTTAGTATTTTTCACTATTCATTAAAAATTGATGGTTTTCAGAAAAATACCAAAATTTGACCCTCAGCTAATTTCAATATTCGAAATCCAAAAATGAAGTCCATTTTAAAAGATAAATTTTATATAATTTTAAAATGTGGGTATAGCTATTCATAACAGCTAGTTTGATTGGTTGTGGTGTGTGTTTGAACTCGAAGTTACGTACAACAAACACTATTGTATTATTCAAAGAGAAGCATACTGTGGAAGTTTGGGGTGTTACATTCTCCCCTCCTTCAAATAACTTCACCCTCAAAATTTCTAGAATACTAGTGCATAAGAGGACTTGGGTGGTTCTTCATCATAAGTTACTTGGGTTCCCACGTTGCCGCTTCAGTCTTATGGTTTCTCCATAGAACTTTTACCAGACGAGTCGCCTATTTCTGAACACTTGTACTCTGGTATCAAGAATCAGGATTGGCTCTTCGCAATAAGACATATCAGGTTCCAGTTCTAATTCCTCATAGGTGAGTACATGTGTTGGGTAAGGCATTTATTTTCTCAATAGTGATACGTGGAACACATCGTGAACTTTGGAGAGACTTGGAGGCATTTCCAAACGGTAAGATACAACCCCAATTCATTCTAGAATTTCGAAAGGTCCGATGTACCTAGGACTAAATTTACCATTCTTACCGAAATGTATAACACCCCTTCCATGAAGATACCCTCAGGAAAACATGACCTCCTACCTGAAATTCCAAATTCGGCCTTCCGTTGTCAGCATAGCTCTTCTTCCTACTTTAAGTTAATTGGATGTGGTTTTTGATTACCTTCAACTTTTCCATCGTTTCCTCCACCATTTCTGGGCCTACAAGTTTTCTTTCACCAACGTCATCCCTACAGGTTGGTGTGCGACATCCCTTTCCGTATAACGCTTCATATGGTGCCATCTGAATACTCTAATGGAAGAAATTGTTATAGGAAAATTCTACCAGTGGTAACTATTGATCCCACATACCCTGAAAGTCATGTGAGCATGATCTCAACATGTTTTCTAATGATTTAATAGACCATTCTGATTGTCCATCAGTTTGGGGGTGGTAAGTAGTGCTCAAATGATGTTCAGTATCCAAGGCTTTCTGAAGAATTATCTAGAATCTTGAAGTAAAATAGGGATCACAATTAGAAAAAATCGATAGGGGTACTCCAGGAAGTCTCACAACTTCATTAATATATAGTCTTTCTAGGCATTCTAGTGGTAAATCCTCTCTTATAGAAAGAAAATATGGTGACTTGGTAAGACGATCAACAATGACCCATATTGCATCTTTCCTTCTAGGAGTCTTTGGTAGTCCCATGAAAAAGTCCATTGTGATATTATCCCATTTCCAATCAGGTATGGGAAGAGGTTTCAATACTCCAACAGGCTTTTTCCTTCCTTCTTTCACTTGTTGAAAAACCATACATCTTGACAGAAAATCAGCAATCTCCCTCATCATGTTGTCGCACCAAAAATGTTCCTTCAACTCTCTAAAATCTTGGTGCTCCCAGGGTGTATAGAGAAATTGGAACTATGAGCATCATCCAAAAATTCTATTTTTATATCAGGTATATTGAGAACACAATGTCTCTTCCCAAATTTCAAAATTCCATCTTCATACAAAAATTTAGTCAATATCCCATCAATTACAGCTTTAATCCTCTTTTTAAACTCTTCATCATCAGATTGAGATCTCCTTATACATTATAGTAAAGATGGTTTGGTAACCATTTGAAAAATTATTGATGTTTCACCTTCCATGGTGATTCCCATAACTATCTTTACCTGATCCATGAAAATACGATCCCTCTCAACTCTCATCTTGTTCAAAACTCCATGATCCTTTCTGCTCAAAGCATCTTCAACCTTATTTTCCTTCCCCGGGTTGTACTGTATCGTGCAATTATAATCCTTGAGTAGTTAAAGCCATCTACTTTGCCTCATGTTGAGTTCTTTCTGTGAGAAAATATACTTCAAACTCTTGTGATCAGAATAAATCTCACATTTTTCTCCAAAGAGATAGTGTCTCCAAATCTTCAAAATAATAATTAGAACTGCTAACTCAAGATCTTGAGTAGGATTGTTTTTATCCTGAATTTTTAGCTGTCGTGATGCTAAGGCAATAACCCTATCATTCTGCATAAGGACACAACCAAGTCCTTTCTTCGATGCATCATTATAAATAACAAACCCATTATTCCCTGATGGTATAGCCAATATAATAGAATTGACTAATCTTCTCTTATGTTCTTCAAAACATTCTTCACATACTTTTGTCCAAAAAAATTTAACCCCTTTACGTCTGAGCTTTGTTAATGGGTTAGCCAATCGGGTGAAATTCTGGATGAAACATCAATAATAACCTGCTATACAAATAAAACTACATACCTCGGTTATACTCGTAGGTGCTGGACATTCTTGGATTGCCTTGGTCATAGAAGGATCAACATAGATTCCATCCATAGAGACAATATGGCCAAGAAAAGAAATCTTCTGAATCCAGAATTAACACTTGCTAAAAATCCCATATAATTCATGTCTTCTAAGAGTCTTCAGGATAATGCACAAGTGATTTTCATGATCTCCGTAGCTTTTGGAGTATACCAAGATATCATAAATAAATACCAACTCAAAATCATTAAGATATTCCTTGAAAACAATATTCATTAGATCCATGAATACAGAGGGTGCATTAGTCAATCCAAAAGGCATTACTGTAAACTCGTAATGCCCGTACCAGGTTCGAAATGCTGTCTTTGGAATGTATTCCTTCTTCACAAACAACAGATGGTGTCCAGATCGAAGGTCAATCTTTGAAAATTATTGAGATCCATGCAGTAGGACAAATAAATCATCAATTTGAGGTAGGGGATACTTGTTCTTTATTGTCATATCATTGATTCCCCGGTAGCCAATACATAACATCATAGATCCATCTTTCTTCTTAAAAGAAGGACAGAGGAACCCTGTGGAAAAACACTAGGTAGAATATATCCCTTATTACTCAATACCTCTAGTTGTTTCTTTAGTTCAAATAATTCCACTGTGGCCATTCTATAAGGGGTCTTTGATATAGTCCTTTAATCATGAATTAAATCAATTAAAACACAATTTCTTGTTTTGGAGGATGTGTAGGTAAATATTCTTGAAAGACATCAACATATTCTCTGAAAATAGGTACATCCTCTATTTGAACATTACTTTACTCACCCTCAGTCATTCCATTCCCTTCCTCCCCAATAATTGAGTTTAGTTAAGCTATTGGGAGAGGATCTAGATAAGAATTAGGTGGTGACGATTCTGCTCTAAAGATAAGGTATTCCTTATCATTATCATAAAAAATTGTAAGCTCATTATTCTTACAATAAATATTCGCATCATGGTCCAAAAGCCAATCATACCAAGGATTACATATAACTCAATCATGGGTATGGCAATGAGATGAGAAGATAAAGAACATTTATGTGCTCTAATGGGGAGTGATTCACAAAATGTTGTTACAATGATAGTTCCCTTAGGAGTTTTAACTGTCAACTCCCTTGTTAAATCAAATTGGAAATATCAAATTTTCTTAGAAAACTCAGAAGATATGAAACAGTTCGAGGATCTAGAATCAAATAAAGTGTTTGCTAAACTTGAGGAAACAATTAAATTACCTGCCACTACATTTTTTAGAGCATCTAGATCAGCAGTAGTGATAACATAAGCATGTCCTAGATCCCTTGGCATGTTTTAATGTAAGATTCATTAATGATTAGGACATTCACTTACATAATGTCCCATCTCCCTTCAATTTTATAATTAAACATCAGTAGCTTCTTTCTTCCCTTGCAATCACGAGCTTGGTGGCCTTTTTTACCACACTTGTAATAGACTCCCATTCCCTTCAATCATGTTCCATAGTGTTTCTTCCCACATTTAATGCAGGATGGATATTTGGATTTTCCCTTATTCCTCTTATTTCCATTTCTAGAATGATCAGCAGACCTCTTCTTCTCTTACTTTTCTTTAAAGCCGTAAGACATAGAGAATTATTTTTCAGTCTTGATAGCGTATGAGACAATATCTTCGTACAATGAGAAGATTTTTGAGGCTAATTCTCGATAGAGAAAAGGTTTTAACCCATAAAAGAAATGATCAATCTTACTTCTACGGTCACATATATAATCTGCATCATACCTCGCTAACCTTGTAATGTTAGACTTATACTTTGCGACATTCTCATCCTCCTTTTGCCTTAGACTTAGAAATCACCTTTCCATATCTGCTCGATGGTCACGAGGAAAGTATTTTTCAAAAAAAATCTCATTGAACTCCCTCCATTCTATATTTGATACTTCATCATATTCCTTAGTGTTTTAAATCAATGACCACCATTGATCAGCATCTCCAGTGAGGCGGTAAACTGCCAGGATAATGTTTTCCCTTTCACTACTCCCCAAGGAGTTGAATATTTTCTCTATGGAATTTATCCATTGCTCAGCTACTAAGGGATTTGTAATCCCATTGAATTCCAGTGGTTTTTTCCTCATGAAGCGATCTAACATTGATCCTCCACGCTGTTGATCTGGGTGCTCTATACGAGTACAATTATTATTCATAACCTGAGTGATTTGTCCCAGTATGGTTATAAGCTGATCAGCACCGGTTGTATCACCAACTACACTATAATTATATTGAGCAGGAAGGAAATCCGTACATGGAGTGCATGCATTGATACAGTTTCCATTTCTTCCACTAGGCGCCATTTCTAAACAATGTCATACACTAGATTAGTTTATGAATCACAATACATAAATCCAAACTATTAAAACACTTAACATGAATTGAATAGTTTAGGGATATAATCTATAATCATAAAAATGTTTTCTTTGAGGAAGTATATACTCATAAACCCTTCATAATTGTTTGTAAAGAAAATGAGAATTATCCTAAGCATATCCCCTAGGAGTGTCGTAACCAAGAGTGAAGGAAGGCCCGCTGTCATTCACAAGTTCCTGTTCGAGTCTAGCTCAAAGCGGTGTTTTCATGTTTTAGCCCTAGGTACATTTTTACGAGAGCCGCCTCTACCTGCTCGTATCCAGACAGTGATGTATTTCTCAGAAAAATCACAAAATCTATAGATTACCAAAATTATAGGAAGTTATTATATACTAATCCTCAATGTCCATCTACTGTCTCTGTACTCTAATCAGAGTTTATCTAAATCAATCTCCCAAGGTTTTTACTAAACTTCCTCTGATACCAACTGTAACACCATGACCTTAGTCACCTAGAGTCGGTGCATTATTACATAACATTGGCATGATCAGAAAAGATAATGTCTCGAAAGATGAATTAGTTTAGTAGCCTTGGAATCACTAGATACATTCATAAGTCTTACATTACATCATAAATTGAAAAACTACTACAACATATTCTCTATAGTCCACACTCATATCCCCTCAGACTATCTCTGTAGGTCAGTCATAAAATAATTCTTCACATCCTGGGAAAAATAAAAATAGAAAGGGGTGAGCTCAGATGCTCAGTTAGGATAACAATATAGAGGAATCTTTCATAGATAAGAATAAACTTTTAAGGCAATGTATAACTAAAACAAAAGCCTTTTAAAATTGAACTTTAGAATAATATGGAAAAAATAAAATGGAATAATGCCATTTACTTATTCACAAGGATATTCTACTAGTCGAGTAATCACATGCAATATCAATAACCACTTTCATAATGATGGAATGCATAATGCCAGACTATCAAAACCACATAGTCAAGGCCTTGTGCCAAGACTACAAATAAGATTTTTTCAGGGCCATGTGCCAAGACACTAGTTTGTCTCATGAGAACTACTGATACATTGAGGAGTTATAGCGGGCTCCACCCGTCACTTATTTTGTTCATTGCATTCCTCATATGAACAGGTTTAAACATAAAATAAAAATTCATATTAAAACTAGCATATAAAATGTCAAATATTTCTCCACAAACCATGAATGGTATAAAAATAACACATCCAAAGTAAAAAATATCACAAAACCTTCAATACAATATGAATGTTTTGTATCAAAATAAATCAACTTCAAATAATCTTAAAATCCATTAAAATATGTTGACCTAGATCAAATCAAAACTATTTGAGAGAAATATCTATTTTTTTGAAATCATTGAAATGTCACATAAATATAAAATGAAAAATTTACTTTTAAAATATATTTAAAAGTTATTAAGGTAATCTTAGAAGATTTTATAATGGCAGAAAATAGCCGCACCTGCTGTATAAGATTAAAAAGACATTCTTACCTTAATTCTGTCGAAAAGGTTAAAAAGGACATTGTTTGGAAAATGACAGAAAGATTCCTTTATAAACTTAATTTAAAATGTTAAAAAATGGTATAAATGACTTTAAACCATAGTCTGTAAAATAGTAAGAATGATTTGAAATACATTTTTCAGATACATGGATGTGGATGATAATGAGGTCCTAGTAGATAATTACGTATAAACAACCTCGAATAGTGAAGAGATTGTGAAATAAACCCTTACCTTGTACTTTTCCTTGGTTGAGGGTAAGTTAACCTCCAGTATAATGGTGAAATAATTATTATTAAATTATACAAGAGTCATATACATTAATATTATATCATATACGATCTTTTAACAATACTATGTTAATAATATCTTAGTTTTATCGTCATTTCGGGTGTTAACTTACTCATTTTATTTTATATGTTTTGTTACATAAGTTGTGTTTTTATGGATAGGTTTTATCTTATTCATATATATAATGATATCAAGTCCTTAAAATTTTTTTTTAATCATTAAATGTGAATTAGACTTGAATGGATACGATGGGGAATGAATCTCATCGCGTTCGTGGAGACAGTAGTCCGTACGTACACACGGGTGACAATATCATTTTTTTGTTATTTAAATAATATATAATTGGATGTTATATCATATATACAGAATCATTATCATTTTATATTTATTATTTACATCAATTAAACATCATTATCAGACTCATCCGAATAATAATGTTTTGAATAACAATTGCACCACAATGTGGAGACGGTAAACCGTACGTACGAACGTATGGTGACATGTCATTCAAAATACAGATAGAATTATGAATATGGTAGTAAATTATTTATAATAACATCACAATATATATAATATACTGGAGTTATTATTTTATAATGTGAAAAACAAAGAAAGAAGAAGTTGAAGAAGAAAGGAACTTGAAAGAGGGTGGTGAAAACATTACCTCTTCTCCGGGTTCTTCATTTTGATTTGATCAAAGGAGATTCTTTGGATGGATTTCTGATCAAAATAATGCCTCTAGGTTGAAGTGAGAGAAGTTGGGAGGATATTTGGGTAGGGTTTGGCTGAGCCAAATGGCTTTGAAGGTATGAATTATAGAGAAGTGGGAGTTTTCTTTTATAAGAGGGGTGAGTGGAACCTTTGGAAAAGCTAGAAATATTATTTTATAATAAATTCATATTCCGGTTCTAATGGCTCCAAAATGATTTATTTCAAGTATAAGGTGTGTATGGGTCGCAAAAAACTCAAACAATAGGTTTTATAAAGGTTTTCTTCACTTTATTAACCTTATCTTTTAGTTATAACTCTTAGTTAATTAGTTTGACATTTACCGATGTCTCCTTGTTTTTTATATTATATGGTTAATAATCTTCTATAAACTTCCAATAATCCCCCAAGTTGTCCAATAATTATTAACCTATCATTATATAAGTACCTAGGACATACCGTAGATTTTTAGGAAAATAATATCAATTAATAATATAATATTTGTTTTAAAAACACTTTTATGTCAATTTTGACACTATTGGGTATTTTGTTATTGATAAATTAATAAAAGCATTATTACTTCAAAAACATTCCTATAAACAGTACTAATATGTCATATTAACCTATAAAACTAGTGTAATTAATCGAAAGTTCCAAATTACGTTTATTTGGATATTTATAATATCAATTATTTTAATATTTTATTAAATAGGTAATTACTGTATCACCATTGTGTCATAAATAAATTAAATTATTTGACGTCTAAAAATTATAAATAAAATACAATTAGGTATGAAATCTTTTTATATTTCTAATAAATACTTATAATCTAATTTACCTTATGTATAACCATATATTAAAAATGTTTAAGTAAGTGAACTTTGATTTTAACTCTTTTAAATCTTCTTAGAATTAAATAATAATAAATGTTCTAATCTAAACCAAGTGGACCTAAATGATAATATTTTATTCCTAAGGTTGTATTTGGTCGAGATACACCTGTCCAATAGAATTAGTACATGTTTTTGGGTAAAATTAATATCATTTTTACCCTTAATTACCCTATTTACTTTTAACCGTGGTAAATAAAAGTAAAAAGTTACAATTCACAATAAATTATTTTTATCTTATTGAAAAACATTTTACTCCTTTATATTAATTGTTTCTCTTTAATTTTAGAATTACGCTCATATAAGAGGTAAAATTAAGTTTTATGTGAATTTTCAAATTCTACTAGGAGATGGGTCAAAGAAGTTGAAAGTTCAATAAAATTTTTATATATCTAAAATTATTATAAACTGACTCCAATGAATTACGTTGAACTTATATATGTATTATGTATCTATTTTTACCTAAAATAAATTTAAATTAAATAAATAATTATTTAAATAAAAATTCGGTTTTAAACTATAACTCAGTGTTTTTCACTATTCATCAAAAAATGAAAGTATTCAGAAAAATACAAAAATTTCACCATAGGATAATTTTGATATTCCAAATCCAAAAATGAAGCCCATTTTAAAAGATAAAATTTATATATTTTTAAAAATTGGGTATTACAATTCATAACAGCTAGTAAGATTGGTTGTGGTGTGTGTTTCAACTCGATGTTTCGTACAACACTTGCTATTGTATTATTTAAAGAGAAGCATACCGTGGAAGCTTGGTTTGTTACTTATAATAACATAATAAAAATATCAATAATACATATAATATTTAAATCAATATAAAAATAGTATCATTGAAAGATAAAACAACAATCCCATCACTACAATAACAAGGACATTCCATCGGAATGGTTTTCATGATGCACAAGTCCAAGGTATATCATATGCTCCAAATAATTTCTAGACCAATTTTCTACTATCTCTATAAACGGTATACCAAAAAATCATCGATAAATTTTTGTAACACCTTATCCCATGAGGCACTCTATAGTTCCCCAAGCTGATATTCTGTATGACCTCGAGAATGAGTCCTTGTATGCCAAAGGCTGACGATATACGAAAAAGGGACTAATACATAAAAGTTTTAGACTATAAACTCAAATAATAGTGAAAAACACAATTAAAATCACTAAAACATCCGTATCATACCAACTGAGTATATATAAATCAACAAATAACAATTTTATAAAAATTCCAATTGAAATAATACAATCATACATCAACTGATCACCCATTAGGATGATTAAATTTATAGAACATTCCAATAATGAAATAGAAACCATAATTAAAATATCAGTATCCAATACTCATTTATCTTTACCATCCAAACCAACTTTAAGTCTTCTGCTCAACCTCAAAGCAGACATAAGGTTTGAATGTGTACCAGAGTTCCCACATAAGGTGTCAGTATATAACTCAATAATGTCTCACCAAACACCAATAATATAACATATTACATATGTGTGTATGCATTGTGAATGTAAATTAAAAAAATAATACACTCTCTATGTTACCTTGTGTTACCCCGACCACCATGACACTCGATGAGGTTCACATGCATGTTAGGTCTTTGAGTTTTAACTATGACACCATGACACCCAAATGTACATAGTTTGGAATTATTCTCAACTCCATTCACTAACCCATGTAAAATGTAATGAACCATACATGTGGTCTCTATGTATGTAATCCACCATATTGTGCCTCAGTCCAATACACTAATATCCAAATCTAAAATCCTACTCAATACTTGTTGGTTTTGATACTAACTTAAGAGCATAAAATTTTAATGTATTTAATTAAAAATAAAATAAAAAAAGATAGTCACTTATTTCCCATTGACCATTTTGGTTTAGAGTTTCATATAAATTGGAAAATTTGTAACATATAAATTGGGAATTTCAAATAACTTTATATATTTTTCAATAAAAATATAATCTTAGGTTTACATTTTGGTTTTCATTAAAGAAACTTTTGATTTATTAAATTTATGTTACCATTGAAATTTCTATTATCCATAAACATCATAAATCTATGTGAATTTTTCTAAAAACATATGATAAGGAAAAAAATAAAAGGTTATGGATATAAAAAGAGGGAAACTCATTTATCAATTTAAATTTCCTAAAAATGCACAAGGAAGCTTTATTTTTCTTGAAATAAACCTTGAGAAAAAAATATTCATTTACTTACTTTTGAAAATAGGTATATCTAGAAATTTTTAATAATTTTTTTTATAAGAAGTCATAAAGGAGAAAATCATAATCCAAGAGGGTTAATTGGAAAATCATGAATAATTTTCCTTTACAATAAACCGTTCTCCATTAGAGGACCACATAATTTTATTTTATATCATAATCCCATTTTATTATTTAATGATTTCAAAAAACATAATAAAAAATTCATCAAATAGATGAACAAAAGATATATCCCAAGATAAAAATATCAATTATCACACGAATAATAATAACTGATTTCATAATAATATAATACATAATTCCAGACATCATAACATTTCCATCAAAACCTTGTGCTAAGACATCATATATAAATAGTTAAGGCATCCAAAAAACACCAAATATAGTTTGTATCATGAGGAATACAAATTAATCAAGGGTATATATAATATATTGGCCTATCCATTCACTTACCAAGTAAAAATCATTCATCATATTCAAGAAATAAATAAAAATACAATACACAATCAATATAAACATTCATATTGAACAACTAGCATATGAAATGTCAATATTTTTCCCTAAAAATAAATAGAAAAACATGAAAATAATCCATCCATATAAATAATAGTGATTTTATAATAATATTATATCCCTAATGAAGTATAATAATCTTTTCATAGTTTTATCATAGTTGAAAAACCCCTTTATAAAGACATTAAAAAGTCTCATTGAAAAAGTAATGAAAAATCCTTTTCTTTTGAAAAAAATATAAAACAAAAAAAAAATCTATATTAACAAGATTGATATTTTATTTAAAAAAAATTAATGTTTTATATAAATCAGGATAATGATTAATTACTATAACATTGGGAATATTCAGTTTTGAAATAAATGTAAAAAAATATTTTTTTAACTTTTTTCAAAAAAGTCAATATAATCCATTCGAGAAATGATGAAAGCATATTTTAATACTTCTTAAATAAATTAAAATTGTATTTTATAATTAACATAAAATATATTTTAATCCTAAATTATAAAATTCATGAATAACTTAAAAGAAAAGAGACATGGATGAAAAATTATTAAAAAGATCTAAAATAATGTTTTAAAGAAAAACCATTATCTCGAGTCCTGGCTCATTTCATATGATCTATAAATCATAAATTATAAAAGTATATTAAAATTTTAATTTATTAAGAAAATTTTTATCATTTTTTTATAATGAATTCAAATTTCATCATTATCATGTTTCTTTTAATTACTAAATCAGTTAATTTTACATCAGACATTTTGAGGTAGTCTGATCCTTAACAAACGAAATAACATCAGTGTGTTGAAAATGGTAAAACGGGGTAGGGATATATGATATAAAAAATCAAAAAAAAATTTATAAATATAAATATTATAATTAAATATACTTTAAAACTATCCATGTATGATTGTCATAAAACTGAATAACATCATTTCATAAAGACAATAGTTTGTACCTATGCTTGAACGACATTTTTTTGTTTTCTAGTGGGTGGAAAAGAAATAATGTAGATACTATTTCACTTTCCAGGAATCAGAACTATGTTATAAATTTCATATTTATCCTTTAGTTATATTCTTATGATTTTACATCCCAAGCCAAATTCCACTAAACTGGCCTCAGGTTGGTTCACCATTAGGCCTCAAGCACACCTCCCATACACCAATGGATGTTGACTAGAATTGAGGGTCTGATGGTGGAACAATATAGTTACTATACACTCATATTAGAGTAAAAATAATATAAATAACTAGATATCATTACAAATGTAAATAATAGTGTGAATGAATGAAATAACTAAAAAAGAACATAGTGAAATAAAAAATGAAGTGCTATGAAATCCTAAGAAACCATGTCATACACAAAACATTGGTAATGCAATGGGATGACCATAAATGATGATGTATATAAATGAAACTAAAATAAATGTAAAATTATATAATACTAAATCTGATCCAGACCACTGACCTGAAATCTGGGACACTTTTAGAGCTTCTCTACCATGATCAGAATGAATATAAATGAGTGGCTCTACTCAATTATGCAATCCTAGGACTTATCCTTAACAACAATGAAATATTTCCTCAACCTTAATATTATACAAAAGGTTTTCATGAACACTGATGTTCATGTACATGGGTGAAAGATAATATTACTTGGACAACCAAATGATGAACCAATAAATATTTTATCATAATTTCATATGAATGAAATATGCTCAGCCTAGCCAAGACTCATCTCAAATGATAAATAAAACATATAACCTTAAACCAAATTCAATCCATGGTCTTGTAATCCCAATCACTAGGAAAAGTTCCATCATGTTTATTTATATATATGTTTAAATATATATTACCATAAATATATATATTTATATATGTGTGTGTGGGTGTGTAAGAAAATATTAATATAAACTAGTTAGTTGAAAAATAACATAAACAATAGAATTCAATCATTGAAAATATAGTCCCAATCTTATGGAAATCCAATAAAAAGAGAATTGAGTTAAATATTATACCTCTCAATTCATGTATGAATAATTCAATCCTTTGGATAAAATTGTTGGTCGACAATACCAGCTTTAACAAGTGCCAAAAATGTCTATAAGTAAGATACATCATGATAATGGGGAACATGTCGTAACCCTGGGTTCACTCATACTGACATTCAATCAATATAATGAATTATTTTGTATACCAATTGATAATCCTTTATGTGGCATCTATGATGGACCTAATATCACTCATTCCACATAAATCCATTCGGATGTATGAGCCATTGGTGTAATTCCTTGACCCAATAAGCCTAGAGTTGGCGCATTATTATGTATCATTGGCATGATCACAAAAGATCATGTATCAAATGATCAATTAGTTTATTATACTTGGAAGTAATAGATACATTCATAAGGTGTAAATTACATCATAAAATGGAAAAACTACAACAACATTGTTTCCATAGACAACACTAAGATCCCATAGACTATCCCTGCAGATTATTCATAATATACTTCATCTCATGCGGGAAAAAATCAGACATAGATAGGGGTGAGTTCAGAAGCTCAGTAAGGGTAACAATATATTAGAAACTTCCATAAATAAGCATAAATATTTATTTTAATATATAAGATTAAAACAAAAACCATTTTAAACTATAAATTCAGCTAAATATAGAAAAGAGAAAAATCATATAATTACATTTACTTATTCACATGGATATTCTACTAGTTGAATAATTAAATTCAATATCAATAGACACTTTCATAATGATAGAATTCATAATTCCAGATATTCATAACCACATAGTCAAGGCCTTATACCAAGACTTCAAATAAGATTTTGTCAAGGCCTTGTTCCAATACACTAGTTTGTCTCGTGAGACCTACCGATGCATTGAGGGGTTATAGCGGGCTTCACCCATCACTTACCAAGTCCAATTCATTCCTCATATGAAAAGGTTGAAATATAATTTGAACATTCATATTAAAACTAGCATACGTAATGTCAATATTTGAAGCACAAACCTTGAATGGTATAAAAATAGCACATCCACAGTCAAATATAACTCATTCCATAAAATATGGAAGAATTTATTATAATAAATCTTCCTCAATGGAGAATAATGAATGATATTGGCATAGATGAAAATAATCATCAATCCTATTTGAGATAAATATCTCGCTTTTTCTTGAAAACATTTAAAAGTTTCACTATTTATTAAGAAGTCATTTAAAATAGATTTTTGAATCAAAGTCTCCCAAACCAATTTGAATCTTTTAAAAGGAATTTTAATTTTAAAACTTTAATGTCCTTATAAATTAATCCTTAAAACCATTTTTAAAACAAGGACATTAATAGGAATGATTTAAAATAATAAATCTTTAAAACATTTTAAAATGATATTTCAGTTACAATTCCTAACCAAAAGAGAGACACTTGAATACAAATAATTGAGATAACAAAAACTTAATAATATAATGGGAATAAAGGGATTCGTGATATACTATGTCAAATTACATTATATACACAATATAAAAATTAATTTGCGTATAAAAATATAGAAGTCTCAATGGAATGTAAATTGAGATGAACTATCTTATAAAGACAGTATCATTAGGTCAAGGATAAATCAACGACAAAATTATGTGTGGAATATATAAATACACTAAATATTATAGGATATATGGTGTAAATCAATCATAGGACATTCACAAATATTCTTGTAAAAACAACACCAACGAATTGGATGTTTATCTCAATAAATGGAGATTGAGTTAAAATTACTCTTAACAAGTTAATATAAGTGACTTGAGAATTTATCAATGGAGTGATTATGTGTATAAAAAGTATATCCACAGAAAGGGGAGTGGAAATTACTACACAAATAAAAAATAGTGATTCTACACATAATCATGGAGTAAAATAATCAATGAAGTATGCGTAAAGCCGAATGAGTGGAAATTGAAATTAGAAATTCCCTTACCAATTTGGTAACTTATGAAACATATATACTGGCAGTATGAAATGAATCTCACAGATATAGGATGTGAGATGAAAACCCTTACTTCATTGTAACCAATCAAGTCGTATGAAAAAATGTTAATAATAACAAAGTGAATCATAGAATTCCATGAATATAAATATAATCATGCTAATATATATATGTATATATATATATCAAATGACAGTACACAATACACCACATTTAATAAATAAGTAGCAAACAATGGAAATCTCACGGATTTAAAAGTGAGATAAGAAACCCCTTAATTTGTACTTTTCCTTGGTCAAGGGTAGGTTAAACTCCATTATAATGGAAAAATAATTGTTATTAAATTATAATATAATCATATTTATTAATATGATATCATATATGATCTTTTAATATTGTTGTGTGAATAATATTTTAGTATTATCGTCTTTTTAGGTGTTAAATGATTTGTTTTCCTTTATATGCTTTGTTTCGTAAGTAGTATTTTTTATGAATAGGATGTATCTTATTCATATTCAAAATGATATTATGTCATTAATAATTACTTTAAATCATCTTACGAAAATTATTCTTTAATGGATTACGATGTGGAATAAATCTCCTCGTGTTCGTGTAGACGGTAATCCGTACGTACGCACAAGCGAGAATAACATTCTTTTGATATTAAATTAATATATAATTTGATGGAATATAATATATACAAAATCAATATCATGTTATATTTATTATTTACATCAATTACACATCATTATTATACCCATCCAAATAATAATTTATTGAATAACAATTACACCACGACATCGAGACGGTAAGCTGTACATACGCACTTATGGTGACATGTCATTCAAAGGATGGATAGAATAATGAATATGGTTGTCCAATATTTATAATAAAATCACAGTATATAGAGGATACTAGATTTATTATTTTATAATGGAGATAACAATGAAAGAGGAAGTGGAAGAATAAAGGAACTTGAAAGAGGTGATGAAATATTTACCTCTTCATTGGGTTCTTCCTTTTGATTTGATCAAAAGGGATACGTAGATGGGATTTATGAATAAATTAAGGCCTCTAGGATAAAGTTTTGATAGCTGAGGGATTATTAGTGTAGAGTATGTCTAAACCAAAAAAATTTGAAGGTGTTAATTTGAAGGAAGGGTGAGTTCCCTTTTATAAGAGGGGTGTGGGGAACCTTAGGAAAAGCAAGAAATATTAATTTATAATAAAATCCTTTTCGGTTTCCAATGGCTCCAAAATGAATTATTTAACGGCTAATGTGGGTATTGGTCTAAAATAACTCAACCAATAGGTTTTATACAGGTTTTGGTCACTATATTAACCTTATCTTTTATATTTATCTCTTAGTTAAATTGCTTGACATTTACCATGTCTCTTTGTATTTTTATATTATATGGTTAATAAACTTACTATATACTACCAAGAGAACCCCAAGTTGTTCATTAATTATCCCCCTATCATTAAATAAGTCTTTTGTCTAAACTATCAATTTTTAGGAATAGAATATCAATTAATAATATAATATCTATTTTAAAAATACTTTTATGTCAATTTTGACACTATTTGGTATTTTGTTTTTTCTAAATTCATAACAACATAATTACCTCGAAAAAAATCATCTAACCAACCATAACATGTCATATTAACCTATAAAATAAGTTTAATTCATAATAATTCTCAAATTACATTTATTTAGATATTTATAATATCGAATATTTTAATATTTCATTAATTAGGTAATTACTGCATCATCACCGTGTCATAAATAAATTAAATTATTTAATGACTAAAAAATATAAATGAAATACCATTATGTTGGAAATATTTTTAGATTTATAATGAATATTTATAGTCAAATTTATCTTATATGTAACCCTATGTTAAAAAATGGATTACTTATTAAACATTGAATTTAACACTTTTAACTCTTCATTGAATTAAATAATAATAAATGACCTAATCTAATCAAAGTGGACCTAAAGGATCATATTTTATTCCTAAGGTTGATTTTGGTAAAATTAAACTTATCCAATAGAATTATGATGTGTGTTAAGGTAATAATAATGTCATTTTTACTCTTAATTACCCTATATCCTTTTAACGGTGGTAAATAAAAGTCTGAAGTTACTATTCACCAAAAATTATTTTTATCTTATTGAACCACATTTTACATAATAATATCAACTGGGTCTCATGGATTTTAAAAATTTAATTCACAAATGTGGTAAAATTATGTTTTATTCAAATTTGTTAATTATCTTAGGCGGAGGGTAAAAGACGATTAAAAAGTTCAAATTTTTTATATATATCTAAAATTAATATAAACTGACTCCTATGAATTAAATTGAACTTATATAGGTATTATGTATTTATTTTGATTGAAAATAAATTTATATAAAATAGAAAATTATTTAAATAAAAAATTCAGTTTTAAACCATAACTAAGTGTTTTTCACTATTCATGAAAAATTTAAAGTTTTCAGAAAAATAAAAAAAATTCACCCTAATCTAATTTCGATATTCAAAATCCAAAAATAAAGTCCATTTTGAAAGATAAAATTTATGAAATTTAAAAATATGGGTATTAGTATTCATAAAGGCTAGTTTGATTGGTCGCGGTGTGTTAGAATCTCGAAGTTGTGTACAATGCAAGCTATTACATTATTCAAAGGGAAACGTACCGTGGGAGCTTGTGGTGTCACATTCCTCCCCCATTTTGGAAATTGCATCCTCTCAGTTTTTAAAATTGTTCTTGGGAACACAATTGAATGTCCCACATCATAAAAAGAGTCAATAAAACTACCACATTAAAAGAAAGAAAGAGATGTTCAAAGGCCCCGTGAGATAACCCACACTAGGATTCCATGTAGGAAAACATGGATATGGAAGATAAACTAGGTGTCACGTTTTGATGGAGAGGGATAGAAAAGATGATTAGAAGAATGTTAACAACCAGAAAACCCCAAACTTGTGATGAGACAAATGGTCATTAGATTCCCAGTACGAAAAGTAAACGAACACCGTTTTTTTGTTTTAATTAACATTTTATAAAGATGAGGAATTTATTTAAGATATTGACTAAGAACATAAAGATATATACTTACCTTTTAACTATAGTTTCATTCTTTAATAAATTTCTTCCACTAACACATTTTTTTGAAAAGATGATTATTCAAGATGACTTGGTCACACCGGAAGAGCAAGAATCATCTTCTTGAGAACCTCATGAAACACAAAGGATAAACTATATATTTACCTTGTCTTTAGAGATTAATCAAAACCAAAATGGTTAGTACAGGATCAGATGATACCCCAAAAGGATATTCCTTATGAGAAAGAAACAATAATCTTAATTTCTAAAATTAAACCAACAATACCCCCAAGATAAATAAATACAATTCATTAAAAAATTGTCCTTATAATCCTTTATTATAATCCGTAATAATATTGAAACCCAAAATATAGAAGAATTTGGTTATGTAGTCTTCCACGTTAAATTGTATCTCCTAATGACATTGACTACTCTTAAAGTCACATACTTAAAAGTAATTAACCTAATCACATATTCTCTATTATCGGTTAATAAATCCCATAAATAACCCAAATCACTATAAATCCACAATAAAAACATAGATAAAAATCCACCATTACTCCTCTATTGAAATCCCATAGTATTCTATTTTTTAGGCATATAGAGTTCCCAACAGAGTGAACGTCTTCCAAAATAACATTTATCACTTAATCACCAAATCATTTTCTTATACTAAGGGTATTCATTTGATAATACATAAGATCCCAAATATATTTATTAATGATCAATACAATTATTTAACTAAAAATAGTTAGTCACACTCACCAGGGACTTCATGTAGTCTAGTGGTAGGTGATAAATCCCAATCACACTTTGGTGGTGGATACGATTCCCACAGCTTTGTCCGACGCGACGGGTTGTCACACGGTCTGCGTGTTTTCCTTTTTCAAAAACTATATTTTATAACATTACCAAAATGAGATTAATTCTTCAAAATAACCATAATATAATTTAACCACAAATGTTATCTCATACCTTGCATTTTCATCCCAAAATATAATAACTTGTAAATGTCTCAAACCCAATGATCATATAAAACCAAATGGTTATTTATAACTATATCCCCAAGAGAAATGATAATTATTCCTCAAATATCATTTTCACATGACAAATAAAATGGTAATATATACAAGAGAAAATTATTCAAATTTTATCCCATCAATAAAGAGCACTAATACTTTTAAACATTTCTCCAACCATTTATTGCCACATAGCCACTTCTTTGACCACGAAAATATCCAATAGAATAGGGCATTCACATGGGTAATGTCCAGGTCCCCTACATTTATGGAAAATGGCTATAAATTTATTCTTAGGACCATTTTTATTTTCATCCATAGTAATCTTCATTTTTACCCATCAATTATTTACTTTATGTCCTTCTTTCCCACAGGTAAAGCATTTATTTGTTCCATTGAGACACTTTCCTGGGTGTCTACTTCCACATTTCTTGCATGATGGAAATTGATGATTCTTTTCTCTATGGTGTCCACTACTGGAGCTCTTATCATTAATGACCTTTCTCTTCTTTGTTGAGTCTATGATTGGGTTAATATATATATTATTGATCATAGTTTTGGAAAACTGATTTGGCATGAACATGATATCTTTTAAGCATATCAAAATTCCATTTTGTTACTCATTTACAACCCTGTTCCCACCTTGTATATCATGCCTAAAGTTACTATGACTTCTTTGGAATCGAACCATTGACTAAAACCAGAAAGTATTGTGTGAGTAAAAGTAGTCATAAAATCATTTAGAGAATACCATGAAAACATATTTTCAATTTAAAACACCTTAGGATTAACCAAGGTCATTTATTGTCATCTTATATTAAAATCATTCAAATAAGTTTGTAACGAAAATGTAAATTATCCAATGCATATGCCCTGGGAGTGTCGTAACCCAGAGTGTAGAAAAGACCGTTTTCGTGAACCAGTTTCCATTTGAGTTAAGCTCAAAGCGGTGTTTTCGGGTTTTAACACTAGGTAATTCTATGCCAGAGCTGCCTCTACGTGCTCGTATCCAGAAAGTAATGTATTGCTTGGAAAACTCACAAAATCACAACAATACCAAAATTTTAGGAAGTTCTTCTATACTAATCCTCAATGTCAATCTTAGGTCTATGTTCTCTAATCAGAGTTTATATAAATATAGTTTCCAAGGTTTTTACTAAACTTCTTCTGATACCAACTGTAATGCCCCGACCCCAGAAGCACAAAGTCGGTGCATTATTTCATATCATTGGCATGATAACAAAGGATGATTTCTCGAAAGATCGATTAGTTTAGTAGCCTTGGAAGCACTAGATACATTCATAAGGATTATATTACATCATAAAATGGAAAAACTACAACAACATTGTTTCCATAGAAAACATTGAGATCCCATAGACTATCCTTATAGGTCAGTCATAATATACTATTTCACATCCGAGGGAAAAATAAAACATAGAAAGGGGTGAGATCAGATGCTCAGTAAGGATAACAATATAGAGGAAACATTCATAAATAAGAATAAACATTTAAGGACATGTATTAGACTAAAACAAAATCATTTTAATCTTGAACTTCAGCATAATATGGAAAATATAAAAATAAATTAATTCCATTTACTTATTCACGTGGATATTCTACTAGTCGAATAATCACATGCAATATGAATAACCACTTTCTTAATGATGGAATTCATAATGCCAGACATTCATAACCACATATTCAAGGCTTTGCGCCAAGACTAAAATAATATTTTTTCACGGCCTTGTGCTAAGACACTAGTTTGTCTCATGAGACCAACCGATTCATCGAGGAGCTATAACAGGCTCCACCCGTCACTTATTAAGTCCACCACATTCCTCATAAGAAAGGGTTGAAACATAATCTGAACATTCGTATTAAAAGTAGCATACACAATGTCAATATTTTAACCACAAACCATGAATGGTATTAAAATAGCACATCCATAGTCAAACATAACTCATTAAATACAATATAAGAGACTGTATTGTAATAGATAAACCTCAATAGAGAATAATGAATGATATTGGCATAGATGAAAATAACCATCAGAACTATTTGAGAGAAATATCCCCCTTTTTCTTGAAAACATTTAAAAGTTTCAAAATTTATCAAGAAGCTATTTAAAATAGATTTTTGCATCAAATTGTCCCATACCATGTCATGACCCGCCTTTAACAAGATGAGAGAAGGGACAAAAGATTGCCATACCCTTTATTATTCATGTTGAAGGAGACAAAATGACCCCCGAGACCCTCCATCAAAATGTCCTGGAGTGGAGACTAGCACCAAGGTATAGAATCACACACAAGATGGAAGGCATTGCACTTTTTATTTATTAGTATTAGGAGGTAAGATAGTAAATCCCAACAACACCAAAACTAGATGAAAAAGTAAATCCAATGAAAACCATACCCATATGCATGTTAAAAAAGTAAATGCCACAAAGTACCAGGAGACTACAAAGGTAAAGTACCAAAGAAAAGAAAAAAAACAGCAACTACAACTGTCCCAACGTCTGAGCTAGTACAGCCCTACACGATCCCTGAAGTCCTCCTGGATACCTAAAAGTAGTTTTATATATGTAGGGTAAGCATAAAAGTATACTTAGTAGGGAAAACCAAAGACTCTTGATCACAAGTGGGGGGCATTCGAAAGCCCTGTGAAAAAAGATATAACCAAAGAACCTAGAAAGGAAACTGTCCACCCAATCCTCACCAAGGAATACTCCCCAAATAATGCAAGTCAAGTAATGTATAATAATAATAGCACATCGATAATTGGGTATCTCTTGCCACTATCCCACTTGTTATTGAAGACATCCTACGCATCGAACAAATCCCACCATTCTCACCGCAGTCCCACTACCACACCCTGCCCGCACACACCGTGGCCACAACCACACATCCCGCTAAAAAAAACCTGGTCCACAACCACCACATGTTACCACACACGCAAACACCTAGGTCAGAACAACTACTTCCACTCCCGAAGACACCTGAGCCTCATCCCGCAGACTCTTGGGAAACAACCTGCCCGCACACACCTGGGCCAACCACCACAATTACCCTGAATGAAGAATCTAGGGCTATAATGGACCTTAGGATGTCACAGCCTGCCTGGAGAGTCTTGGGCTATTCGGGAAAGGGAGAAGAAAATGAGCTAATAACCAGCAACTCAATGTAGTGTTGGAAAAAAACACCCTCCCCCATGAAATGGGGGTGTTCGGCACCAAGTGCTCAACATGGGTGGGGTGTGAATAAGAAACATAAAACTACAATTATATGTATAGGTAACAAGCACCCATCCCAACCTATGGTTTCCAAAGCCAACCCAAACACAAACACCCTCGTTACTATTAATTCATAAAAGAAAGGGATGATACTCATGGCCAAGTCACAACTCATTCCCAAAATAAACTCCCCATTTAACCCATTCTTGGTTTCATTTTCAAGTGATCCAATTTAAGTAAATTATGAACTAATAGGAAACTAACAGGCATAACCACAAGCTAGATAAAAAGAAACAACCAAACATCAATTTAATCATTCATTCCCGGTTCTCTTGTCAAGCCACAACAACAATGGGATCAGTGAGATCCCTTAAAATACTGGAACCAATCCAAGCCTCATGATACAGCCCCACATAGCTTCAGATTCACAACCAAAAATTGTACCACAACAGAGGATCCCATCCCCATCCAAATCACCCCATAATCATCGAACAGTACAACATACCTACTACGAAAACACTGTATGGAAACTTCTAGGTTCAAGCACATCATTCACAAAGTTTTCTTCTTTATGTTTAGTTTACCGGGGCGATAACAGAAGGTTTGTTGTTCAATGAACAGTCATTTAATCTTCCGAGATTACGTAATTAACCAAATTCCCATGTTGGATCCATTTAATTATCACAGAAGACAGGGGTTCATTAGTGCGCAATGAATGACCACCAACGACCATGGTTTTCAGTGAGCATGGCCAATATAGTTCACAACATATAGAAATTATAAAAGAGTACAGAATAATTTTCAAGCACACCCCATCATTCTTTAATAGTTTATTTATTATCATTGTTAAGGTCTGGTTTCATCCATCCCCATAGATATAGTAGCGTACACACCCCGCATGATACACAGTAAGGAGAGACGAAGGAAAATCCCTACTTGGTTGATCAAGAATCAAAGTTCTTCTCCACATGACAACAACTGGGGATGCACGACTTGCAGGGGAGAAATGTAGGGGACTCCAAGGATGAGCATAAAAACTCAAGCACAGGTGCAACACAAGCCTTGGGAAGGGGGGACTCCAAGCGCACTAGGGAGAAGAAAGAAATCCAGCCAAGAAGGGGAAAGAAGAAACCCTAGCGTGATATAAAGACGATATTCTATTGTTACGGGATAAGGAATTTTGAATGGATAAAAAGTAATATCATGGATTCCTTTTTGTTTGGGAGGTTACACACAATGGGATTTATTCTTATTTAATTATTCCCATCGTGGTGGTGGCATAACCATTGTGCGTTAAACTGTTTCTTTTAAACTGGGGAGAAACATGCAATGAGGGCATAACTGGATGGTACGGGGAAGGGCGTGACACCGAGTAAAACCACACGTTTTGGTATGTTTATGGTTTTCCTGATTTTGGGGGATTTTAGATATTATTTATGGGCTTTAAATGGATTTTAATGGGTCATTAAATAATCTTTACGTTAAAAGATATGTTGTAGGAGCGGAAAAAGTTGGAAACTGGAAAAAAGGGATGAAGACCACTCGGTGAGGACACAGAGCCACCGTCACGATGCCACCATCACGGCTGCACCCTCACCATGCCACCATCACGGCGCCACCCTCACGGCGCCACCGTCACGGTGCCGCCGACACCGGTGTGGGACCGTCACAGTGCCACTGTTTTGGTGGAGCCGTGTTATGGTAATGTAATGGACCAGGTAGGTTCGGGCCATTACATTTGATACCTCTCAAACTATTATCTCCCTCTATAATCAAACTAGAACCGAAGAAAAGAGGGGTTTCAAACAAACACCTCAAAATATACCTCTCAGGAGTGAACCTCATTGACATCTAGGAATACCTCTTTCTTATGTAACTAGGAAACATTCAAGGGTCAAAATGTCCAGTCATATGGGTTAGGGAGTTTCTTCCTCCATGTCAAGATACTATCTGCTTTGGGTGGCACTGACTCACCTGCATGGTTTTAATCGCATCCACCTTAATGCATCTTTATTATAGATCAGGTCCTCCCCGCCCCATAGTCATGACTCTTCACACACACCCACAAAATAAAGAAAACTGCACCTTCTATAGTTAACAAGGTAAAGAGTTCCATCACAACAAATACAAACAAAACAGAACAAAAATCAAAATAGCTCTGGGTACTAGGTGTGCATCTGGGTCTCCCATTCCTAGGAACTTTCCTTGAGCCAGTCATGCCTCCATAGCACATGAACCAAAGAAATGGTCCGTCCATGGAGTACCTTCTCCTAATGATCCTCAATCCTCACTGGTCTTTCCACAAAAGTCACACCATCCTTGATATCAAGATTTCCCCAGTCGAGGATGTGTGAAACATCATGTAGATACCGTCGGAGTTATGACACATAGAAGACCTCATGTATTCATAGTAGAGGAGGTGGTAGCACTAGCTAATAAGCCACTTCTTCGACCCACCACAACACTTCAAAGGGTCCAATGATCCTTGGAGAAATCTTACACCCCCTACCGAACCTTCGTTGTCTACGCCGAGGGGAGACCCTCAAGAATATGTGGTCCCCGACCTCAAACTCTAAGGGTCTCCTCCTATTATCAGCATATGACTTCTACCAGTCCTGAGCCACCTTCATCCTCTCTTGTATAAGTTAAGCATTATCCGTCATGATCTGCACCACTTCTGGGCCAAGAACACATGTTTCCCCAACCTCTGTCCAGCACACGGGTGAGCAATGTGGCCTTCCGTACAAGGCTTCGAATAGATCCATGCCAATGGTAGAGTGATATCTATTATTATAGGCAAACTCTACCAGAGGCAAGTGTCGCACCCACGATCCCCCAAAATCCAGAATACATGCTCGTAGAATATCCTCCAATGTCTAGATGATGAACTCTATTTGTCAATCTGTCTGGAGATGGAAAGAAGTGATAAGACGTAGATGGGTGCCAAAATCATACTGCAATCCCCTCAAGACTCATGAGGTTAACCATGCATCCCTATCCGAGACTATGGACCTTCTAACTCCATGCAATTTCACTACCTCATCCACGTACCTCCATGCTAGAGAATCTACTGCACTTGACTCCTTGATCACCAGAAAGTGAGCCGATTTCGTCAATCAGTCCACCACTACCCAGATAGCGTCACAACCTCCTTGAACCTTGGGCAGCCCTGTGACAAAATCCATAGATATGTCATACCACATCCACTTGGGGACATATAAAGGTTGTAATAGACCTCCTGGAACACGGTGTTCATCCTACACCTGCTGACACACTAGGAACCTGGTCACGAACTCTGCCACCGCCCACTTTACCCCGGGCCACCAAAACAGACTCCTCAAACCCTGGTACATCTTGGAAAATCCTGGGAGCACTACTAGATGTGAGTTATGGAACTAACCAAGAACCCTCTCGTGCATCGCCTCTGGAACAAACAACTTCCCTCAGAAAAGCAACTGATTATGACCAATCTCCGTACACCCTTCGGGAGCATCGCCTTGGTTAACCTGGTCATGCATTGCTTCACTCTCTATGTCTCCCTACCAAGACTCCTCCACCTGCCATAGTAGAGAAGAATATGCTATCATCTGATACACGAAACCTATACCACCATCCATCCTCAAATCCAGGTGCAGGGTAGCCAACTACTCCATCACCGTCCAAGAAACTTCTGACTCTCGAACTGCGTCCTTCTGCGAATTCCTACTCAAGTCATCGACCACCACATTCCATTTTCCTAAGGTGTAGGAATTCTCGAAGTCGTAGTCCTAAAGGAACTCCATCCACCTTCGCTGCCGTAATTTTAGGTACCACTGGGAGAATACATACTTCATGATTTTGTGATCCATGAAAATCATGAAGCGCTCCCCGATAAGGTAATGATACCACAACTTTTGTGCAAAAATGACTACCACAAGCTCTAGATCATGGGTGGCATAATATCGTTCATGGGGGCATAACTATCTAGAACCAAAAGAGATCACCCCTTGTCGTTGCATCATCACACACCTAAGGCCTTGTCTTGAAGCCTCACAGAACACCTCATACATCTCCCTTTGTTATGGAAATCTTAGCACTGGGGCACTTACCAACTTCTCATTCAGAATGCAGAAGTATGTTTCATACTGCCCATTCCACATAAAATCTTGGTCCTTCTTGGTCAAAGCCATCAAAGGTGCTGCAACTCGAGAGAAGTTGGGTAAGAACCTCCGATAGTAACCTACCAGTAAAAGGAAACTACGATCCTATGCCATGTTCTGGGGTGATGCCCAAGAAAAAACATTGTCAACCTTCGATGGGTCCACCACTATTCCCACTTGGAAACCAGGTTCCAAAGGAAGTACACTTCTCACATCCAGAACATGTACTTGGACATCTTCCCATAGAGTTGGTGCTAGCGGAGGACCTCTAAAACCATTCTCAGGTGCTCAGTATGATCCTCCTCTGACCTTGAGTAGGCCAGGATGTCGTCAATAAACATGACTACGAACCGATCCAGTTATTCCTGGAAGACAGAGTTCATGAGTCCCATGAACACAACAGGAGCATTCGTAACGCCGAATGACATGACCAAAAACACAAAGTGTCTATATCTACACCTGAAGGTAGTTGTTGGGATGTCTCCCTCCTTTACCCTCAACTGGTGATATCCCAACTGTAGGTCAATCTTGGAGAACCACCCTGCCCATTTTAACTAGTTGAAAAGGTTGTCTATCCTCAGGAGAGGGTAACAGTTCTTGACTGTTACCTGATTCAGTCTCTGGTAGTCTATGCATAGCCTAAGACCACCATTTGGCATCTTTGCGAATAAGACTAGAGTACCCCATGGTGATGCACTTGGTCGAACAAATCCCTTATTCATAAGATCATCAATCTGAATCGACAACTCTTGTAACTCAGAAGGTGTCATCCGATAGGGAGCCAATGAAATCAGACGGGCACCAGGTTGAAAGTCTATCCCAAACTCAACATCACGTTGAGGGGGTAGACTCGTCACCTCCTCAGGGAAGACGTCTATAAACTATCTGATGATCTCTGGGACTTCCACCATTTCTGCATCCACTGAATCCATTGATAGTTCAGCTAACAAGGAAAAGAGGGGATCCTCTCTCCTGCTGCTTTTCTAGCAACCCCAATCGCCATTAAAATTTACACGTCGGTCGCCCAAATCACAAAACACGACCCTTCCTTGGAAGTAGTCATTTATGGAATATATAGATAACAACCAGTAAATGCCTAGGAAGATGTTGTATGGATGTATCTGCAACAGAAAAAGATCCGTGATAGACTGATGTGGCCCTATCATAAATCTACACGCTCGAAAAACATAAAACAAGTCGGTCTAACCTCTAACTAGTGAGATCAGCACTAGTGGCACTGGATGTCTCTCAGTGTCTAAACCTAGAGAACATGCCAGACGAGGTGTAACAAAGGAGTGTGAAGCTCCTATATTGAACAAGGCATGAGAAATAGTACTAAACAAGCTGATTGAACCTCGAACGACTTCTGGCCCTGCTGGAACTGCTGCCAATGCGACATGAAAATGTCCACTCCCAGATCCCCTGAATCTCGGCTGTCGGCCGCCTCCTCAACCACACCATGGTCGAGGTCCCTGAGGGGCACCCTGGGGTTGGCCTCCTCCTGCAATTCCTGCCCTGGGAGGAGCGGGAGCTTACTGCCCCTGCTGCTGCTACTGAAAGGGCCTAGCTGGAAACTACTGCTGCTGAGGTGGACGCTGAACCTGCCCACCCAATCTATAATGCACTCTATGCGGGCACTGATTGCGAAGGTTCCCATGGCTTCCACAGACGAAGAATCTCGGCCCTGGGCCCGAAAAGAAAGGCTGAGGGCCAGGAGATCAGAATTGGAACAGCTTAGGCCTGCTTCCTGCTGGTCGAAACCTAGAGGGTCCTGATGCTGGAGGTCTGCTGCTGACGGCCTTCCCCTTTGACGATACCAACTAGATTCCCTCTCGTGATACACCTCCCAGCGTGTGCATCCTTTCCACCACTTAAGCCTTCTTCTGGACCTCCAAGTACGTCAGTAGGGTGAAGGAAGTAACAACAGACTGGAGAGAAGGTTGAAGTGCCTCCTCCAAACATCCCGCCCGAGACTCCTCATCAGGAAAGAGTTCAGGGGAAAAGTGAAGGATATACTTAAACATGATCCCCAAATCCCTCACTATCATACCCCATGCTGGAGGGAGAGTAGTTCCTGCCTCTTCTCAGAATTCATCGTGGAAGATAGGAATTCCGCCCAGAAGTCCTTCTCAAAGTTATTCCACGTAACCTCAACCTCCCTCTTCTCCCCAAGATAAAGTGTCCACCACTGACATGCTACTCAACGCATCTGGCTTACATCCATAAGAACCCAGTACTCCATCGGATCCCGGATCAAGCTGAAAGCTATCACCAGCTCCTCTAGCCAGCTCTTTGTCTCCATGTGTGAGATGATACCCTCGTACTTCCCCAGGGTCTGCCGCTGAAATAAATGAAGCATCCTCTTCCACTGATCATCCTCCTCCTCTCATTCAGCCCTCTCCCAATCAGCTATGTCAACCTCTTGGGCCTTGATCTCCTGCACTACTTCTAGTCGTCTCCCAGGTGCCATAGCTGTAAGGTAAATAAGGAATGCCTAAGCCCAAGTAGCGTAGAATATTGTTCTTAAATTTTCGTAGACATATTATTCATTTTCAATCCCAAAATAACCATGAAACACAAGAACAAAAGACATCATGATTCATGTACCTTCCCTAGGGCCACTACCCTGCAATCAGGGTATCCATACTTGGTCGTTCGGTAGGTCCAGAGTCCTTGCATCAGATCACGGGGGCCCTAAAATCTCATGTCCTAGCTAGTCTTCGCTGGCCTATTTCACGTACCAAGATCACCCAAAACTGTTTCCCTTCCATCCCATGCAATCCTCACTGTGCCTAACTCCAGACTCCATCCTATCTCTCAACCTTTCCTCTGATACCATTTTGTCACGACCTGCCTTCACCAAGATGAGAGAAGGGACAACCGATTTCTATACCATTCCTTCAAGTTGAAGGAGAGATAATGACCCCCGAGAACTGCATTCAATATGTCCCGGAGTGGTGACTAGCACCAAGGGTATAGAATCGCACACAAGATGGAAGGAATTACCTTTTATATTTATTAGGATCGGGAGGTAAGATAGTAAATCCCAACAACACCAAAACTGGAGGTAACAGTACAGCCAAAGAAAACCATACCAATATGCATGTTACAAAATTAAATTACACAAAGCAACAGGATACTACAATGGTAATATACCAAAGAACCGAAAAAATAGCAATTGTAATTGTCCCAACGTCCGAGCTAGTACAGCCTTGCATGATTCTTGAAGTCCTACTGGAAGCCTGGAAGCAGTTTTATATATGTAGGATGATCATAAAAGTATAATTAGTAGGGAAAACCAAAGAATCTCATACACAAGTGGGGAGGCATTCTAAAGCCCTGTGGAAAAAGAGATAACCAAAGATCCTAGAAAATAAAACTATCCACCCAAGCCTCACTAAGGAACACTCCCCAAATATTTCAAGTCAAGTAATGTATAATAACAATAATATCACATCGATAATTGGGTACGCCACAGCACTTTCCAACTGGTTATTGAAGACATCATATGCATCTATCTAATCCCTCCATTCTCACCATAGTCCCACTACCACACCCTACCCACACACACCTGGGCCAAAACCACGCATCTTGCCCGTAAACATCTAGGCCACAACCACCACACGTAACCACACCCGCAAACACCTGGGTCAGAACAACTACTGCATTGCCCGAAGGAACCTAGGCCTCATCCCAAATACTCTTGGGAAACAACCTTCCCACACACACCTAGTCCAACCACCACAATTACCCTTCCTGAAGAATCTTGGTCTATAATGGACCTCAGGGCATCACAACCTGCCCGAAGAGTCTTGGGATATTCTGGAAATGGAGTAGAAAAGGAGCTAATAACCATTCACTCATAGGAGTGTTAAAAAAAACAACGTCCCCCTTGAAATGGGGGTGTTCGGCACTAAGTGCTCAACTTGGGTGGGGTGAGAATAAGAAACATTAAACTACAATTATATTTATAGGTAACAAACACTCATACCAACCTAGGGTTTCCAATTCCAACCTAAGCACAAACACCCTCATTACTATTCTTTCCTTAAAGAAATGCACGTCACTCACGACCAAGTCACAACTCATTCCCAAAACTGACTCCCCATTTAACCCATTCCTGGTTTCATGTGTAAGTGATCCCAATTATGAAAATTCTACACTACTGGGAAACTAAAAGGCATAACCACAGGCTAGAGAAATTGAAACAACCAAAAAAATTTATGCATTCAGGCCCGGTTCTCTTGTAAATCCATAACAACAAAGGGATCAATGAGATCCCTCAAAGTACTAGAACAAAACCAACCCTAATGATACAACCCCACATAGCTTCAGATTCACAACCAACAATTATACCACAACAGTGGATCCCATCCCCATCCACATCACCCTATAATCATCAAATAGTACAACACACCAACTACCAAAACACTATATAGAAACTTCCAGGTTCAAGCACATCATTCACTAAGGTTTATTCATTCTGTTTAGTTAATCAGGGTGACCACCGAAGGTTTTTTTTTCACTGAACATTCATTTAATCAGACGAGTTTACCTAATTAACCAAATTTCCATGTTGGATCCATTCAATTATCATAGAAGAGATGGGTTCATTAGTCCGAATGGAAAAACCACCAAATGTCATGATTTTCAGTGATCATGTCGAATACAGTTCACAACATATAGAATTTATATAAGAGATTAGAAGAATTGTCAAACGCACCCCATCATTATTTAATACTCTGTTTATTATATTTTTTAATGTCTAGTTTCTTCCATCCCCATAGATACAATAGCGTACCCCCCCAGCATGATACTCAATAAGGAGAGAAAAAGGAAAATCCCTACATGGTTGATCAAGGATCAGAGTTCTTCCCCATGCGCTAAGAACTTGGGATGCGCAACTTGTAGGGGAGGAATATCAGGAACACCAAGGAAGAGCATAAAAACACCAGAACAGGCTCACCAAAAGTCTCGCGAAGGGGGGACTCCATGCACACCAGGGATAAGAAGGAAATCCATCCAATATGGGGAAGGAAGAAACTCTAGCGTGACATAAATACGAGATTCTATTGTTACGGGATACGACATTTTGAATGGATAAAATGTCGGATCATGGTTTACTTTTCGGTTGGGAGGTTACAAATGATGGGATTAATTCTTATTTAATTATTCCCATCGGGGTGGTGGCATAACGGTTGTGCATTGAACCATTTTTTTTTAAATGGAGGAAAAACGCACAATGGGGGTGGAACTGGAAGGTACGGGGAAGAGCGTGACACCAAGTAAAACCACACGTTTTGGTATGTTTAAGGTTTTCTCAACATCTGGGATATTTTAGATAATATTTATAGGATTTAAATGTATTTTAAAGGGCATTGAATCATCTTTACATTAAAAGATATGTTCCAGGAGCTGAAAAAGTCCGAAACTGGAATAAAGGGACGAAGACCGCTCGGTGAGGACACATTGACACTATCACGGTGCCACCATCATAGTTTCACCCTCATGGTGCCACCGTCACAGTGACACCCTCACGGTGCACCCGTCACGGTGCCATCATGACCGGTGTCCGACCATCACGGTGCCACTGTGACCGTTGCCACCATCACAGTGCCACCGTAACTGGTGCCCCTGTGACCGGTGCCACCGTTTCGTTGGAGCCGTGTTTTGCCAATGTAATGGACCAGGTGGGTCTGGGCCATTACATAACACTTTGAAACTTTTAAAAGGAATTTTAATTTGAAAACATTAATTTCCATATAAATGAATCCTTAAAACCATTTTTAAAACATGTTCATTAATAAGAATTATTTAGAATCATAAATATATAAAAAAATTTAAATGATATTTTAGTTAGAGTTCCTAACCAAAAGAGAGACACTATAGTAAAAATAATTGAGATAATAAAAAAATTATAATATTATGGGAATAATGGGACGGATGATATACTATTTTAAAGTACATTATACACACCATATAAATGTGAATTGGCATTTAAAAATAAATAAGTCTCAATGGAATGTAAATTGAGTTGGAATCACTTATAAAGACCGTATCCTTAGGTTAAAGATAAATAAAAAACACGATTATGTGTGAAAAATATAATGCAGTCAATATTATTGGATATTTAGTGTAAATCAATTAGAGGACATTCACACAAATTCTTGTAAAAACAGCTCTAATAAATTTGATGTTTATCTCAAGAAATGGAGATTGAGTTAAAATTACTCTTATGATGTTAATATCAATGACTTGAGAATTTATCAATGGTGTGATTATGTGTATAAAAATTATATCCACAGAAAGGGGAGTGGATATTAGTACACAAATAATAAATAGTTATTCTACACATTATCATGGAGTAAAATAATCAATAAAGTATGCGTGAAGCCGAATGAGTGGAAATTCAAATTTGAAATTCCCATACCAATCTGTTAACTTTCGAAACATACATCCCATGAAAGATGGATCATAAAATGAAGATTAAATTACTCATAAATTAAATTATATTACACAAAGAATACAATCATTGGGTAGTACACACACCACACAAAAGGAAATAGTGGCAGTATGGCATGAATCTCATGGAAATAAGAAGTGAGATGAAAACCCTTACTTCATTGTAATCAATCGAGTTGTATGGAAAAAAGTTAATAACAAAAAAATGAATCACATAATACCAGGAATATAAAGAGAATAATGATAATATATATATATATATATATATATATATATATCAAATGACAACAAACAATTCACCACATTTAATAAATAAGTGTCGAACTATGGAAATCTCACGAAATTAAAAGTGAGATAAGAAACCCTTTAATTTGTAATTTACCTTTGTCTAGGGTAGGTTATCCTCATGTATAATCATGAAATAATTATTATTAAATTATAAATGAATCATATATGTTAATATGATATCATATATGATCTTTTCAAATTTCTTTGTTAATAATATTTTAGTATTATCTTCATTTCGGGTGTTAAGTGATTCATTTTCCTTTATATGATTTGTATCATAAGTAGGGTTTGATATTAATAGGATGTATCTTATTCATATTAAAAATTATATTAAGTGTTTAAAAATTACATTTAATCATATAATTAAAATTAATATTGAATGGATTACAATGGGGAATGAATCTCATCGCGTTCATGGAGATGGTAATCCCAACTTACGCACGAGCGATAATATCATTCTTTTGATAATAAAATAATATATAATTGGATGGTATATCATATATAAAGAATAATTATCATGTTATATTTATTATTTACATCAATTACACATCATTATTATAACCATCCAAATAATAATGTATTGAACAATAATTACACCATTACGTGGAGACAGTATACCTTACGTACACACGTATGGTTACATGTCATTCAAAGGATGTATAGAATAATGAATATGGTTTTACCATATTTATAATAATTTCACAGTATATAGAATATACTGGAGTAATTATTTTATAATGGAAATAACAAAGAAAGAGGAAGTGGAAGAAGAAAGGAACTTGAAAGAGGTGATGAAATATTTAACAAATCATTGGGTTCTTCCTTTTGATTTGATCAAAAGGGCTCCATTGGATGGCATTATAACTAAAGAAAGGCCTCTAGGATGAATTGAGAATAGTTTATAGGGTATTTTGGTAGAGGTTGGACGAGCCAAATGGCTTTGAAAGTGTGAATTTTAGGGAAGGGGGAGTTCCCTTTTATAAGAGGGATGAGGGGCACCATAGGAAAATCAAGAAATATAATTTTATAATAAAATAATTTTCGGTTTCTAATGGCACCAAAATGAATTACTTATTGGATAGGGTGGGTATGGTTCTAAAATAACTCAAGAAATTGGTTTTATATAGGTTTGGGTCACTATATTAACCTTATATTTTATATTTAACTCTCAGTTAAATAGTTTCACATTTACCATGTATCTTTGTTTTTTTATATTATATGGTTAATAAAGTTACTATATACTTCCAAGAGAACCCCAAGTGGTTCATTAATGAAACTCCTATCATTACATAAGTCTTTTGTCCGAACCATAGATTTTTAGGAATAGAATATCAATTAATAATATAATATTTCTTTTAAAAACTCTTTTATGTTGATTTTGACACAATTTGCTATTTTGTTTTTGCTAAATTCATAACAGAATTATTACATTTAAAAAAATTCATCTAACAAACCCTAACATGTCATATTAGACTATAAATTAAATGTAATTCATAATAAGTCTCAAATTAAATTTATTTGGATATTTATAATATCAAATATTTTAATGTTTCATTAATTAGGTAATTACTAGATCATCATTGTGTCATAAATAAACTAAATTATTTAATTTATAAAAAATATAAATAAAATAAAATTATGTAAGAAATATTATTATATTTATAATGAATATTTATAGTTTAATTTATAAATGTGTAACCCTATATTAAAAATGTCTTAGTTATTAAACATTGAATTTAAAACTTTTAACTCTTCTTTGAATTAAATAATAATAAATGTCCTAATCTAATCCAAGTGGACCTAAAGGATCAATTTTTTTTCTAAGGTTGTTTTTGGTCTAATGACACTTAACCAATAGAATTAGTACATTTGTTATGGTAATAATAATGTCATTTTTACCCTTAATTACACTATTTACTTTTAACCGTGGTAAATAAAAGTCAAAAGTTACTATTTACCAAAAATTGTTTTTTTCTTATTGATCCACATTTTACATATTTATATCAACCATGCCCCTTGTATTTTTGAAATTCAATTCACAGAAGCTGTAAAAGTATGTTTTATTCCAATTTGCAAATGCTCCCAGGAGGTGGGTAAAAGAGGGTTAAAATGTTTAATAAAATTTTTATATATCTAAAATTATTATAAACTGACTCCAGTAAATTACATTGGACATATATAGGTATTATGTATCTATTTTGATCTAAAATAATTTTAAATAAAAAAAATAATTATTTAAATAAAGAAATTTGTTCTTAAACAATAACTCAGTGTTTTTCACTATTCATCAAACATTGAATGTTTTCAGAAAAATACCAAAAATTCACCTTAAGCTAATTTCAATATTCTGAATTCAAAAATGAAGTCCATTTTGAAAGATAAAATTTATTAAATTTCAAAAGGTGGGTATTATATTCATAATGGCTAGTTTGGTTGGTCGTGGTGTGTTAGAATCTCGATGTTGCGTACAATGCAAGTTATTACATTATTCAATGGGAAACATACCGTGGAAGATTGGGGTGGTACAATAGGTCTCAATATATAGGTGGTAATGACATTAAATTCATGATTAACCCAAAAATTATTACCCTTAGGCGAATAATAAAAATAATTCTCTTTAGATTTATGTGTATTCTCAATACAAATCCAATTAAATGGCAAAAAAATTCAATACAAGTCAAGTATGAAATTTTTTGAAATGTAATGGTGCATGCACCTAGACATAGGGAGAATCATTGGAGTCTCTTAAGATAGTGTAATAATCCTTTTGTATATCAATTATGCAGATCACTATGTCCTACACTATAGTCAGTAAATTGATCATGGAGAGTGTAATAATCCCCTTATATCTAGTGGTCATAATCATCCTTGATTATTTGTCACTTCATTAATAAAAAGCACCATGTCTACCGCTATGTTCACGTAATTGACCAAGGAGTGTGTAATAATCCCCATCACCTAGGGGAGCGTAATTATCGTCATGTATAATAGTCGAGAGAGACACCATTCCTAAATATCATAATCTTAGTAGGGGCAGGCATGAATAACATGAAAATATGGCGGAAAATATGGATCTTTATAAATAATTATGGGCATCCAAAATATATAAATAATAATCAAATAAATGGCCCAGAAGAAAAAACCATGTAAATTTTTCTGGGAATCCGAATAAATGAATAATATGAATCCTAAGAAGTAAATCAGTGCATCCCCATGATAAAAGTTTCATCACATCAGCCTCATCCAAGAAAAACCTATAAGTACCATTGGTAATTACCACAACATCTATAGTTAACTTGTGAATTTATAAATAAGTGAGTGATAGTGGTCGAACTCTTAAACCCAACACTAATTTGGAAAAATTATTTGATTAAAAGTCTGGTATGAGTTATAAGGTAATACCCGCTACCATATCTACCCAAACAAGACATACATTCACATGATCTGTCAAACAGAAGATATACCACTGGGTCCCTTATGTCAAAACATGGTAGAGGCATCCTACATGGGATCTTAGAGGTATACACATAAGAGAAGGAATCCTACTCGGGATGCACAAGGGTCTGGGTCAAAAATTAGGGCCTCTAGGTCTGCCACATTTTCCTACTAATCAAGGTAATCCTATGAGTAGGGTTTTCCTTGGTTTATGGTTAACTTCTAGGAAATTATATTGGTTATATTCTCCTTCTAGAAACTTATGCATGATAGGTGATTGAGTTTTATGATATAGTCTGGTTGTTGCATTCATTTCTTGATAAAGCATCAAGGGAACTTCTGTGTTGGGACTATGTTCGATGGGATGGACTGTTTGAGTTCCTTCCACAGTCAACCCGTGTTTTCACTGTTATAATGTTGTCAAATAATGGGTAGATTCTCTAAACAACACCATTCAATTGGTTGTCATGGAATAAATCAAGTCCTGATTCGGGTGCCAAATTTTGAAGAGGAGTTACAATGGAGATTATTACTTAATGTTTTTGACGTTCCTTGTAGCATCGTTAGGCAATAGTTTCAAGAAATTTATCTGGTCATGGTATCCTTGTATTTTAATGAAAGGTGTTTCTATGATATAGGATACATCATAAATGAATTGGGAACCACAAAATGGTTGACTATGATTTAACCTGGACACACATTGTTAGGATACATTTTGTGAGAAGTTGGTTAAAAGAAAATAAATCATATTTTTATGTGGGTGTAGCTCAAAGATCGGTACACTCCTTTTGATGGAATCTTAGTGTACATATCGATAGAGAATACGGTGATCTATCTTGATATCATCTTAAGTACATAGGGATTACGTCAGCTCAATTCCAAGATTCTTTTCTTCTATGATATCTATCATGGTTGGTGATAGAACCTATTATGGTCAGGATTGAAGATCAATATCAGGTAAATTGTATATTGGGGAGTTCAACATTGGCTATTTGAGGTTGGTAAACCTTAGTTTATGGAGAAATTTGGAAGTTTTGGCGGGCCGATGAGCTTGATTTTATTTTTTTATATGATGATAAAGGTATTCCGTTGGTGGGGAGTACTAGATCTTTCACCAATAAGTGTCTCTAAATGTAGGAGGGTTTATGATTCAATGTTAATGGTTATTGGATTTTTTAAATAGCATGGTTGTATAGATCTATGGATGTGATCATGGATGATCTTGACCACCCTAGATTCCTAGGGAAAAAAGTCTTATGGTGGGGAGGCTATAATGACCAGTGTTTTTCTAGAATAGAATTTGAGTAGAAATTTTATTTTCTTTCATTCAGATTCTTAGAAAGGGTAAAATAATAATTTTCTCCTAGAATATTAACATGGATAATTATTCTGAATAATATGTTGGTCGTGAAGTTAGTTGTTTACCATAAGAAAGAAGGTCGATGGAATTCAGAACCATTAATATTTATTTGAAAAAAAAATATTATATATATATATTTATTTAATTTAATATTAATATATTCTGGAATTTTTAGCTATATATTTTAAACACAGCATCATATTGAGACTCTACCATTGAAATTGTGTCCAAAATGAAGAGTTTTTCCTCGGTTTGGCATAAACTCTGGTTTAGCACTAGGTTTAGAATCCATTTTCATTATATTATTCTTTTTATCCTTTTATTCTTCTTTTTATATTCTTCCCCGCCCCATTTGATTCTCATGTACACCCCTATGGGCGTCCAATTTCATGTTACCAAGAGAGAATAGAGATATGTAGAGTAGAAGAGAGATGGGTGAATAGAGGTACCAACATGGATATTATAAGGATCCAAATCATCATACGGTACTCGTGGATTGAAGAAATGGGAGAAGATTTAGTGGATTCCTCCCAAATGTAGGAAAATATAATGTTTTTTTTCTAAAATTTATTTATATTTAACGTTTTAAAGTTTTAATCCCTTATTATTCTTTCTTAGGCAACCTTCAGGGCTAGTAAAAATATTTTTGTGAGATAAAACCAGGATTTGGAAGATTTAAGGTGTTTCCCATTCAAAGATCCCAATCACCTGTGTTGTCATTCAGGAAAAAAAGTCATATATTCTTCCTCTTCAAGGAAGATGACCTTTTAAAAGTACACACAGTGTATGGGGTATACATGTTATTTTCTATTACTCAGCAGTTTAACTATGTACATGGCCAGACAACCCTTGTAGGGGCACATAGCCACATAGAGTACATAGCCATCCCTTGAGTTGACTATACACCATGTAAAAGTACACATCTAGGGAAAAAACATAGAAATGTATGTTGTGTAGGGTATATGACTTGGCTATGAACTTTTCCAACCCTTGTGAGGTACATAAGTAGGTACCCTATATAGTATACATGTCATGAACCTATCTTAATTTTCGTGTATATGGGATTTTACATGCCATGTCTAGGTGAACTGCACAACCATGTGGAACCTTGAGGGTATATGTTGTCTGTCAGGGTATATATGGAATGTACTCCTCCCTTGATACCCTATGATGATTTTTCATATATTCAAGCACATGAGTGGTAATTGTGCAAATGATTTGTCTATTTTTAGTAAATTTTAGTGTAGATCAAGATGGCGAAACCCTTTAAGAGATTTGGGGACCCCTAAGTGGTGGTTTAGATGATTAGATAAATAGAGAGGTTCTTCCTCTAGTAATCAATTTTAGCATTCTATTAAGAGTTTACCCTTGATTATAGAGGTCCGTGAGATATCTCTCTTAATATATGATATCATAGATATTTCATTGAGGATATATCCCTAACATGATATTACTTTTTGGATATGTAGGAAATGAGATTAGTTTTTTTTTGACGTTCTCGTACTAGATTCCTCTACCTGACTACTGTTACCGAGGCCTCCCCTTTGGGAAATCATTACTTATATTATTAATTAGGTAATACATTTTAGGATATATCTACCTTTTTAATATTAAAGAGGATTCAATATAATACTCCAATTCCTATGTACACAATTATGGAGGGTACCATGAAGGATGCCTCTTCCTTTATATTGTTCCAAGGACCCCATGTAGAATTCCTCTACATACCTAACATTAAGGATACCATGATGGATTCCTCCTAATACCTTCACTACCAAGGATATCAGGTATAATGTTTTCACTTATGTGTAGACATCAAGGATCACAAGTAAGATGCCTCTTCGATGTTTTGACATGAGGGGCCCAATGGGTTCCCTGATGTTTGACTAATCATGAGCTAGTATATTAGATTTTTGTAGATGTGGAAATGGGTATCACATTAGAATATGTAATGAACATGTAAGAAAAATAAGATGTGATTGTAGTAGTGGATTTATGGATTTTTTCAACCTCATTATTTTATTTACACATTCACATTATTACAGATGAGATAGCAAAGGTCACCAGAGTTTCTTCTTATTTTGTAGCTAATAAGCCTGAAGTGATAGAACATTTAGGGTTGGGATACCCATATGTACATCCTAGGATATTTATTATTCATTTATTGGGATTACTAGATATATTTCCTAGGATCCATCTTCTAAGAAATTTATTTCATAATTATTTTTATTATTGGGATTCCTAGATTGATTTCATAGGATGTAGATTTTGGGCACTATGATTATGAAATATAGGCATGATGTTTTTATGCTTATGATATTTGATCATAGAATATCTATTGACTTCCATACTTGAGGATGATTAGACTCTCTCGAGTGATAGGGAAGATTTTTCTCTCCCTGATCGATTACTTGATTGTGGTGGTAGAAATCTCACTCCACTCATAATGTGACTTAAACATGAGGATGAATACACTCTCCCTGGTGATGGGGATGATTATTCCCTCACTAATTGATTATTTGACAGTGGTGCTGCATATAGAGATTTTGACAACCCTATTCATTATTACCCATTATTTCATGATTTATTATTTGAGAATACGCTATATACAACCCAAAATATCAAGAAGAATAATTTATTTGGGAAATTAGGACATAACACAACAACATGATATGTGGATAATAAATCATTATTGAATTTTTTAACATGCCCCTAAAAGTATGTAGATTTTAAAATAGTATGTGATAACCATTGGAAATACATAATAATGCGATGAGATCTGAATCCCAGTAAGGGAATAAATAAGGCATGACATGAATAAAGTGTTACTTTTTAGAAAATTTTCATTTCAATGATAATTAAAAGGAGCGAGAGTCATAAACATGGAAAATGAAGCAAGGTGTAGCATGATAAGAAAAAAAAATATGGGAAATGTGGAAATAATATTACACATGAAATCATTAACATATGTTATAGATGTGACATCTTGTTTCCTAGTTTCAGATATCTTACTACTAATTTATTCTTTTCATCTTTAATTGGGTGCATGTTGGGACTACTCAAGATGGATAACATTTTTAGAACAAAATTTACTAATGTTTTAGTATGCATGGTTGTTTCAATTAATGAAGTCCAGGTGTAAATTTTTTTATGGATTTTTATGTTCTATATGAGTTTGGAGAATGCCCGACTTGGTTTGATGTTTTTGTGAGGAAACTTGGGTTTTTTAGTCTGTTAGAGAAATACACATCATGTAATAGATTACTCTTGAGAAATACACACCATGTTTTTGTATAATTTTAGAGAAATACATGATATGTATATTCCAAAGGGAATATAACATGAACCTCGTACACATTAGGAAGGGAGTACATCTTGTGTATAGGTAATATGCAGTGTAATGTAAAAATAAAGGCTTTAATAAAAATATAAAAAATTCTTCGACATATTTGAGTGTTAATGATAACATGACATGTAAAGGTTATAAAAACTGTGTAAATGTGATGGAAGAGGTTTACAGGTCACTAAATCAGTTGATTCTCATTTTATTATTCTATATCCTACCTTTCTCTTAACCAAGATCCCTTCTTCGATGATATGGTGAGTTTCTTCCCTTGATTTGACATAGAGTAGATGGGTTTTTTTCTTTAGTAGTCCATTGTGTCAGGAATTGTACATTGAGACTGTTTCTACTCTTGAGTGGTCTGGTTTCTATGTGGTTTTTTCCGTTATGGAATATATTTATATTTTCTACAATCTTTTATATTGTATATATATATATATATAATTATGTTACTTTAGGTTGGTATAAATAAATGTCTCCATTCATTATATGATTCCTGGTTGCTAGTCTCTAAGCTATGAGTATTGGAAAATCCCTTCAAGTATGTGGAGCAATGGATTAGGTACCAATTTGAGAGGGTATTCGGGTCAGTTCCGGATAGTATGGTATCAGAGCCAATTTACAACCAGAATTGTAGTGCAGCCTCTTGGCTTTGAGATTTGGGGTCCAAAATGAGGACATTGTTCTTTAATGGCTTAGAGAGGGTAACACCCTTGAAATAGTGATAATGAACAAGATACATCTTACCACCCATGTCAATAAAGTGTAACTTTCTATTTGGGAGCGTGCTTGATTAGAACTCCACAATTAAGCATTTTTTGGGATGGATAAGTGATTAGGATGGGTGACATCCTAGCATGTTTTCTACGGTATGTGTGAGTGAGGAAAAAGCACACTAAAATAACACAAGTTGTCTTATGGGAACAATCATTAGTCATATAATAATCTATAGTGAGTAATAGCTTGTGGTGTGCTGGGAATGAAACCAAGGTTTCACAAGGGACCAATGGAATTAAATGACTTGGTTCGTGGCCTAGGTAAGGATGATTCCTGGAAAATTACATTATAGGTTTTTTTCACTCAATATTCCTTATTTGGGACATTTTATAGGTGAGAGATACGATGGTCAGGTCTTGAGAGGTATATTATACTGAGTTCCTGACTAACTATTTCCATGACAAGAGTCATGTTTCCATTGTATATTGGAATGTGTGTCACCTATGTTGAGTTCTTGATCTTAATATTGACTTTTTATAATGGGATTTATATTTTGAACTGTGTCTTTTGTTTTGGGTTATCCTTTATTATGTTTTAGTGTGTAGTAGTATGCTTCTGCGCCATGTTCTGTGAGTTCCTTGGGAAGGTGCAACTAATGATCCTGAAGGTAATCCTCTAATAGATCATAATTTAATCAGGGCTCTTGTGTGTGTAGTTCTTATTGTTGATATGATTGTACAAAAATATCATAATGTAGTTATTAAGGTACATCCATGAGATTTAGGGGAAAGCGATCTATCGAAGGAGATCTTTCGTAATAAACAACCATCCTTTAATGGTACGAATGATCCTCAATAGGTGGAGGAATTTATTGATAAGATCTATCATATCATTAACGTCATGGATACACTTGATTGTATCAAAGTAAAGTGTGAAACATTGATACATGAGTGTACCAACATGAATAGGTGAGACTCTATGGTATTGGTGGATATATAACACCTTGAGAAATTGGGAATTATTTTTTCATAATTAATATATATATTTTGGATATATTTCATTTCATGAAACACTATATATAGCATTTGTTAAGTGAAAACACTATGTTTGGATTCCATTTCCTGAAAATAAAATTTAATCTCACAGTCCACAAAACTCAAAGATTATCATGGGTAACACACAACTTTATGTTTGTATTTTATTACACACAATACTAAATTCCTTCGATAGCATGTGTTACACGCAAGGTTGAGTTATACCAAACTACAATATACTTTTAATATTTTTATTTTATTATAATTATATATACCAACAAGCTGTTAGAATATGATTAATGAATGTTAATCATTTAATTTTTAAATAGGGATTTTATATGTATATAAAACTCTTCCATTGGTTATAAATTAGTTTGAAATGAAAGTAAGAACTATTTGAAAATTATAAATTTCATTATCTTTGAAAACTGTGTACAGACAAAATTTTATCACAATAATTTAGAAAAACACTACTGATGATGTTTATAAAAGATATATATATATATATATTATATTCAATATTTTTCTAGAAATCATCTAATATTTTTATAGGCATAGAACAAGAATAAATAAAATTTTATTAATAAAAATATGTATATTTCTAAAAGGTTGTTTTACCACCTTTTAATAGAGATCCAATTGTAATTGTAATTTTCCATATATTTATAATATTTATATAATAAAATTAGATTATTTAATATATATTAATATAAAAATTTAGTTTGGATAATGTTTTGGTATTTTTTTATAGAAGTTTCATATTTTGACGAGTACTGAAAAAAAAACCGAATTTTAATCAAAAAATACTTTTTCATCTAAATAGTTTATAGGGATTAAATTTATTTGAATTTGTTTTAGAGTTTAATTAGGTAGATTTTAAATACAGTAATCCAATTTTATTCATTAGATTCAATTTTAAATTGAAATTGGATATAAAAACCTTTCAAGATTTAGACATTTTTACTTTAAAACCCCACTTTGTCCTCCCATATATGCGATTAAATTTAAATTAATTTCTACCACGTATGAAATTTGAAAATGGAAAATGGATTAAATATAAGTAATATTCATAATATATAATTTATAATAATTCAAACTTGGTTTTTAACTTAAAATATTAGTGTAAGTGATTAAAATTAATTACAGTGATTATGAGAAAAATTAGGTTAACAGAGGAAAAAACCATAACATTATGGTCCAAAATGACCTCGAAAAATGTCCAAAATCCATTGAATGTTCATATTTATACCCTATCATACATGTTATAGGATTTTTGAAATTATTTTATCCACTTTATATGGGAAACTGATGGTGGAATTACTTTTTCATAATTTTACAAGAATGCCACTCCTCCTCCACTATAAAAAGGAACTCACACCTCTAACTCGTTCACCCCTCTAAATACAATTTTATTGAAAAACTTATGCTCAAATGTCATAAAAAATCTCTAAATTAATTATATAATCATTAATTTTGGTATGAATCCATCCAAGGAATCCTTTTAGTGAAAACCAAAAGGAGTTTCCCAAAGAAGAGGTAACAACCTTCCTCAAGCTCTATTTTTTTATTTTCATTCTACACCCCCAAAAAATTTATTATTAGATGATAATATAATAACATAAGTATAATAAATATAATTAAATGTTTTTATTAAATGTTTTATATTAATAATTACACAAAATACTATCTTATGGGTAATGAACTTATAATTCTTGTGTACAGTGAACTACCACATCATGAAACGATGTACTTCGTTTTTCATTTAACACCTCTCATTATTTCTAATAAAGATGGAAAATCAGTTGTTATGTGTTATTTATAATATTTATGAGGTATGTATTCATATATAATTATTATATAAGAAATAACTTCATGATTTCTATTTTTTGTAAATATGATAACTTTGTTTGTGGATGTGTGACTATTTCCTCCTTAAAGTAATGCAATTCCTTCACACGTTAAATGAAATCTATTAAGGATGGGTTTAGTGAAATTTTATTATACAGATGAAATAAAAATGATAATTAAATGATATTTAATTATATATAAATACATATATTCAATTTAATTTTATTCTTTCAATAGATAAATATAACGGAATCATCAGTCATGCATACATACATCCTACAGTCACCATTAATAGTGTTTTCCATTTCATATTTATATATTTTATAGATTTTTATAAACAAATATATAGTAAATATATATTATATTTTTATAATTTTTGAAATTCATATAATAAGTAAATCTGAATCTAAGTTAGAGGATCAATTATACAAAGAAGAAATATTTACAAAAAATAAAGCGGATATTACCCAAAATGTAACATTTATGTGGATTTGTTAACAAATGGGGAATATAAAATCGTAAAAATAATATATTTTATGATATATGGAAATATATTTATGTGTTATATGTATAATAATATTTTTTTATACACGGGGATTGAACATGTATAAAAAATTCAAAACATAAGCTATGAGTCTTCTCATCCATCTTTTTATATCTGTGAGATACATGCCTTAATCACCACTAATTTATTTTATGTGGTGTATATAATAAAATTTAATGTATTATACGATTCCTATACTTAATTTTATTCATATCTACATATCAATTTTATTGTATTTATTTCATGTGGTTATTGGTTCAAAATACACCAAATCAGTGAAGTAATTTTTGTCTCAGGTTTCCTTCTTTGGGATACATTCCATGTTATGAACCTTTATATTTCTATGTAGTGTATTTACTTTCCAAGGAAAATTTATATAATGAATATCCTTATTTCATCGAGTGTTTATCTTCATGTAATGTTATTCTCTTTTTTATATTATGAGTCAAGGATACAAAAATGGTAAGAGTCTATTTCTACAATCTCATCACTAATTTAGAAAGATTATTATTATGCTTCTATTAATGAAACCTTAAGATACATATCTTAAGAACACTCATGAATTTTATTCTATTATGGTTACTAATTATATATTCATGTATTTGTTCCATTTCTGATCTTTGGTATTTATGATAATTGTGAAAGATCTTTTAAGAAAATATATCATTATCTCTCTCTTCGGTCAGAAATTTTTGTTATTTCAAAACCATGTTTTCTATAAAAGGTTTAAAAAAATGTTTACAGTAGTTTTAATTGTTTTCACTCTCATATTTTATATTTTCAAGTAAATTTTATCCAAAAATTTTCATATTTCATTTATATGTTTTCTAGATTTTTTTTTCAAAAAACATTCATGCCTTTTTTTCTTAGTTTCAATGTCTTTTCAATGAAAATGGTTTTCAAAATACCGGAAATATTCCATTATAAGTTTTCAAGGATTTTTTAAAAGAAAAAGTATTTCAAAATTCTTGATGTTTAGGAAAATGATTCAATGAGAAAAAAAGGATTTTCCTCAAGAATTGTTTTAATTATATTTGTAACAATTTTTTATCTAACACTACTCGAAATATGATCTATACCAACCATTTTGGGCAAACCACTAGTATAGGTCACATATTTGTACCTATACCAATGGTTTGGCCAAAACCATTGGTATAGGTCACTTATATGGACCTATACCAATGGTTTTGGAAAAGTCGTAGGTATGGGGGGGGATATACCCAAGGTTTGGCCAAAACTGTTATTATAGGTCCATTATAGAGACCCTATACCAACGGTTTGGCCAAACCATTGGTATTGGTCCCAAATTCATAGAACCTATACCAACGGTTCTCAGAATCATTGTTATAGTACTATCCAATGGTTTTGAGAACTGTTGGTATAAGTACATGTATTTTAATAGAATCTTTTTAAAGAAGACATTAAATAAATCAATATTTAGAATACTTATGATAATATATATATATATATATATATAATTATGTTAAAAAAAGTATGTTAGGTTAGTGGTTAGGTCATTCAATTACAAATGGGAGGTGCTGGGATCAAAACCAAACGAATGATTATTTTTTTAATTACATATACCAATAGTTTTATAGAACCGTTGGTATAGATTTTCCTATTACATATACCAAGGGTTTTCAAAACCATTTGTATAGACCTATACTAATGTCTTACATGGAAATTTTTATCAAAACTATTGGTATATTCTGTTGCAATGGTTTGGCAGCCTATACTAACGGTTCCAAACCGTTGGTATAGGGTATTTTCCTAGTAGTGTGAAAAGGATTTTTGAAATGTTTTTATGAAACATATTTTCATGGAAATCCTATTTTCCTTAATATATGTTCCATGGGATCCTTAAAAATACATCCCCATATGATATTACATGATTTGGTGTAATTTATGGTTTATTGGGGATGTTATCTAATAATACCATTCATAGTGTTTCTTGGATGGTTTATGTTTTGATATCATGATGTTTACGACACAAGTTTATATTCCCTGAGTTATTTTTTTGGAGACCAATTATTTTAAGGGGTTATTAACAAATGAATTTTTTAGGAAACATATAAATTATCTCTATGTTATTAGGTAATGAAATTTAAATAATAAAAATTTCATTTCATGGGTTATAATTTGATGTTTATTTAACCCATATTTTTTTATGCATTTTGATATGATGAATGGTCTATTATATTATAGAAAATGGATTTATGATTTCAATATGGTAAGGGGGGACCAATATATACCTACAATTCATTGGGTAATGATAAATATTATATGATCTCAATGGGTACATAGGAGGGCATCCCAAGACCAAAAAAAGAGGCCCTATTATGTCTGAAACAAGAGGGTACACAAGAGGGAATCCCAAGCCTGAAATAGGAGGGTACATGAGATAGAATACCAACCCCTAAAGAAGAGGGTGTACATGAGGGAATCCCATTCCTAAAACAAGTTGGTACATGGGAGAGCATCCCAATCTCGAAACAAGAGTGTACTCAAGATGTAATCTTAAGACCGAAATAAGAGGGTACATGAGAGGGCATCTGAAACCCAAAATAAGAGTATGCGTGAGAGGTAATACCATGCCTGAAACAAGAGGGTTCATGGGAGGGCATCCCAAGCGTGAAACAAGAGGTTACAATATAGATCATCCCAACCCTGAAACAATACAATACATGGGAGGTAACTCTATGTATGAATTAGGTACATAGGTTATTAGACCAACCCTAACATGTTATAAAGGTCATGATAAGTATAATTGACATAAAATTTTCTATACTTATGTATATGACATTAATTTCAGGTCTTTTTTCATATTTTATGATTTTATGTCAATTGCTCTTGATTCCCTTATGATTCATGTATTATGAACTGCCAATCTTTATTCCATGAATCATGTTTATTATATTCGATATTAAGGGTATGTTATTTTAATGTTATGATCAACTTCTTATACCTATATGGTCATGTTTAGGGATATGATCACCTTCTTATAACTATATACTCATTTATTATCCGTTGATTACCCTTACTGAGCATCTTAGCTTACCATTTTCTTATGTTTCATCTCCAAATGTTATTAATAATGGATTTATGAATAAGTACTATATGGGAAGATATTTTTGAGAATAATTAATGATATTTCACAAATAGAGATGCTTTTAATATTTGTTTCAAAAGACGATAAACTATTATGGTCCTCAGGCATATGATTTTGTAATGCTCTAAATATTCATATAAAATGATTTCTTATCCATATATTATATGCCTAGGTCTCCATAGTTGGTATCAATGGAACATTTCTGTCAACCATTCAAAACTAGGAGGAAAAAAACTTAGTGAGATGCCAAGGATTATTCGTATGTACATGTCTTGATATGTATCTAAGGATAAGACTAATGTCTCATAGATTTTATTATCGGTGTTATGACTTAGGCATACTCTACGAAATTTTATTGATTTTGAGTTTTTTGATATGATAAGTATTACTCACCATATAGTTTCTGATTTTGGTAAAGGGATGAAACCCAAAGGAACCATCTCATTGGGGATTGTAATGGGAAATGAAATTTTTCCCTCCTAATAAAACAAAAGTTATTGGATATTTAATGAATAGCCTTATTGCTATTGTCCCAAAAATTTATGAAGCTATGAATCATGGTGAACATCCAAACTTGAAAAGAATGGAAAAATGATTTTTTTATTACTTTATGAGTCAATTACCACATTCTTACTGTGGTTCTCATGCCCATTATTTAATGAGAAAAGGATCAGTTCGATTGAAGATATATTTTCCATTTTTTTGTGTTCATAGAATTAAAAAGTCTCCTCTTCTCTTCCTTTCAATTCAAGAAACTTTTTTGAAATTTTTTCTTTTAATTCCAATTGGTTATATTTTAATCCATTAATAAACAATTACCTACTATCCAATTAATGTTATGTGAATTATGGAAAATTTATTCCCCCTCACTTGGACCCTTACCTAAGGTATTACTATGTAGAAATTTCATAAGGGATTTCTCTATTCTCATTTCCATTCAAGCACATCTTATATATTATGAATCTTAAATTCCTTTCCTTATATTGGTATATTATGTTACATGATCCCCTTACCATGCATTTCATGTATAAATGATGAGATACCCATTTCTCTCACATTAACCCATTTTTCTAATTTCCATATAACACTGTTATTCTTTCGAAATTGCACAGAGATTTTCCATGCCGAAATCATCTTGTAGTGTATACAAAACCCAATCCTCTATCAAGGATATTGAACATTATGAACATATAATTTTTATTGAGAGTATACATGTAAGTATTCCACATTCCTTGATCATGTAATAAATGATTACATAGATTGAATCCATGTTATATGATCTATGTGGCGCACATAAGAATGAGATTTAAATGATTATAAAGTGTGAACCATGATAGTGATTCATTGCATTGGGTAATGTTTTGTATCATGATACGTCATGTTGGGATAGGGTTTTACCTAATTCCTATATGGGGTATTTTTCTTCCATGAATTCATTGTGGTTTAGCTTTGACTAATGTTTATGACACAATGTTTTAAGTTGTTACAAAATTTCCATGTTATGATTACCATGTAATGTAATGAATTTATATTCATATTACTTTATTACTCAATGCTATCCATTTTCTAAGAAGAATTATTATACTCATTCGATTCAATGTTTATTATCTTAATAGGATTTATAGCTTACCCCTTTCTTGTGTATGTCTTGATGTTATCCCATTCAGTGTTTAGTATGAAGGAATGAAGTGGTCTTGTAAAATAGTTTTTAAATAAATAATTTTTATAACATGTTTTATGTTGTTATGTAATGTTCTTAATTTTCCAAGATAGTATACTGATCGGTATTTTGAGATTTGTTTAGTGAAAATTAATGTGTAAATATGAAATAAAGATCTTGCCTTTTATAAATAAACAAGACATTAAATTTTGGAAGGGAAACAAGATTAACCATTAATGGAATGGTTTTAGTTAAACTTAGTGTAAGGAATTAAATATTAAAGTATTATATCAACATATTAGGGTTTATCCATATTGGATAATGAATGCTCACTATTCTGCTATGAGGATAACTAAAGATAGGTGGAATGAATTATCAATCTAGTTATGGACTTTAGGATTCGATAGTGCTTCAGGAAGAGAATCACCTTTATCTTGTGGAATAATAGATGAATTGGAAATTAAACAAGGAATAAGAAGAGTGATGTTGTCCTTAAATAAAATAAGTATATATTCTAATGAAAAATTTTCAACATTAGAAAAAGGGTCTTGAAATTAAATTTCATCTTGTTCTCATCATTTTGATTATTGCAGTGAGATTTTTCAAACCTAATTTGGTTTGGGATTTTTGATCATTAACATTATCAAAATCATGTTCTCTACCACCCTCCATGAAAAAATGATATTTATATTTCTCTTCAAAGTTTATGTTTTCACATTAAAACTATGTTCTCCTATATGGAAAAATAATTATGAGTAACATGGGTAACTGTTATGGTTATGACTTACCCTTTTTGAAGGAAGTTTTAGCATTCATTTTTATGATGTGGGTTTCTTTAACAGAACTTAAAAGTATTAAATATTTGATAATTGAGATGAATATTGAGGGTGAAATTTATTTTAAGGGGTAGAATGTGACACCTTGAGATTTTGTCAATTATTTTTTTGAATTAATATAATCTTTTTGACAGATTTCATTTGAAGAAACACTAATTATATCATATGATATGTGAAATCACTAAACTTGGCATGTGGTTCGTACAAAAAAAGTTAATATTTCACTACATGAAACACTTAAAGTATCTTTTGGTACACACAAAATTATTTTAACCTTATGCTAAATATAATTCCTAATTCCTTTGATAGATCACATTACACGTAAGGACATGTTTTTCCAAACTACAATATATTTTTATTATTATTGAAATATCATTAATGTTACCAACTAGATACTGAAATACGAGTTATGAATAGTATTAATTTAATTTTCATAATAGTTTTTAGAAATATATATAAAATTATTCCATTGGTTATTGATTAGTTATAAATGAAAGTAAAAACTATTTGAATATAATAAAATTCCTTTTCTATGAAAACTATGTACAAACACCATTTTATCTCAATAAATTAAAAGGTTGATAAATATTTTTAATAAAATTTATATATTATATATTCAATTTTTTTGAAATTCAACCAATATTTTTTAAAGCCATAATATAAGAATAAATACAATTTCATGAATAAAAAGATGTATATTTATAAAATGTAATTTTACTACCTTTTAATGGTGAACCCATTTTAAATATTTTTTTTGATGATTTGATAATTTTTATTTCAAAAATTAAACGTTATTTTTAACGCATAATATCAAAGTAAACTTTGTTTAGTTTTTTGTTTCATTTCACAGATGTTTCATATTTGGATGAATAATGAAAAACACTAAATTTTAATGTAAAACATATATTTTATTTAAAAAATTAATAGGGTTAAATTATATTTTAATTTTGTTTTAAATTTTCATTAGACAAATTTTAAATAAATTAATAAATTTTAAGGCATTGTAATAAATTTTACATGGGATTTTTTATAAAAACATTTCAATCTTTTGAACATTTTTACTTTAAAAATATGATTTGTCATCCCATCTGGGGGATTTAATGTAAATTAATTTCTTCCAATTTTACTTTAATTTTTAAAAATGGAATAAATATATTGAATTATAATAATTTATATTATATAATAAGTTCAATTTATTTTTAAACCATAATTATATAGAATGTGATTAAAATTTATATAGTGATTAAGGGAAAACTATCTTAATAATGGATGAAAATGAAGACATACATACAAAAATGGCCTAGAAACTTTTTTAAAATCAACTGTATGTTGTTTTTTCGACCCGTAACTCACTTTTATCAGATTTTTAACACTATATGAGCCATGTTAAATGGCAAAAACATGGGTGGAATTCCCATTTATAAAATTTAAAATAATTCAACTCCTCTACTATAAAAAGACACTCACCCCTCCCACATAATGACATTTCTCAAGCCCATTCACTCAGGAAAAAATATTCCACAATATCATAAAACCATACCTATATTTAACATTTAATTCTATGTTTTAGAATAAATCCATCCAATTAATCTATTTGGTGCAAGCCAAAATGAGTTACCCAAAGAGCATGTAACATTTTTCCTAAAGAACTTTTATTTAACATTCATTATCCACCCACTCAACTCTTATTATTAAATTATTACATATTATATATAATATCCTCAATATACTCTATGTTTTTATTCTATGTGTTATTCCCACACTTACACACACTTTCATCTAATGGTTAATGAAATTAAACTTTTTGCGTATGGTGATCTACCACCTCAAAAAACAATGTTATTCATTTTTCCTATACCACCTATTATGGTTGGGAATTATGAATGAAACACTATTTTTATATTATATTTATGATTTTTTGGATGTATTTATGCATCTATAATTATTATATAACATATAACTTCTTACTTACAATTTTATTTAAATATTTTAACTTCATTTGTGGACTTATGGACAACCACCTCCTCAATGCAATGTGATTCGTTCATACATTTCATGGAATGTATTAAGAATAAGTTTAGTGAAATTATATGATATATATGAAATAATAAAGATATATTAATTATAATATATATATATATATATATATATATTGAATTTTATTTCATTATTTCAATATGTAAATAAAATAGAAACAACATTTACGTATTCATACGACATACCGTCCCTATGAACGGTGTATTCCATTTCAAATTTCTATATTTATAGATTTCTTTAAAGAACTATATAATGAATATATATGGTATTAATATCATTTTTTTCAATATATAAATAAATAAATTATGATATAATTTAGAAGAACAAGAATAACAAGCCAACACATATGCGAAAAAACCCGGATGTTACCTGAATTGTAACATTAACATGAAGCTGTTAATGAACAGGTAATATGAAGTCATACAATGATCATATATGAGATGATATATTGGAATATGGTTCTTTTTTATATTTATAATGAAATTATATGTATTATATTGGAGGTTTTAACATGCCCAATGAAATTAAATGCTTAAGGAAAGGGATTTCTCATATAACTTTTTTACATTCATAAGACACATAACTTTTTCAAAAATATTTTATATTTTTGTGTAGTGTATATATTTCTGAAGATTGTATTAAATTATTGAATTACATAAATTTATGATTATTTAAATATCCAATTGATTATACTTATTTCATGGTGTTTATAGTTCAATACTTACCAAATCGGTTAAGTTACTTTTTTCTCAAGTTGCATTCTTTAAGCTACAAGCCATGTTAGGCATCAATATTTTTATATGGGGGGTATATAATACCATTTTACATGTTATATCATGAATCTTCTAAATTTTTTTATTTTTTAATCTTCTTGTGATGTTATTATCTCATGTATTGTATGATTCAATGTTACAAAAGTGCATATTGTTTATTGCTATTAACTCATTGTTTATTGGGATTGTCTATGATTATGCATCCATTGATGAAATATTAGGATCAAAATCTCAATAAAACTCATGAATTTTATTATACGATGATTATTAATTAAATATTCATCTAATGGTACCATTTTTATACTTATTTATAATTAAGATAATTAAGAATTTTTGAATGAAAATTTGACATCATTTATCTCTTTGGTCAAAAATTTGTGTTCTTTCAAAACCATGTTTCCTAGAAATGGTTTTAAAAAAATTTTATGTTTAGAAATGGTTTGATATTTTTTCCTGACCATTTTATATGTATTTAAGGAAAATGTTTTAAATTTTTTTTTCATGTATTCCGTATGTGATTCAATGTATTTTAAAAAAAAATTGTTTTAAATACACCTTCATGATTCTTGATATTTTTTCAAATATATTTTAAACTAAAAACGACTTCAAAATTTTGAATGTTTGAAAAAGTGATTCAAAATGTTGAAAATATATTTTCCTCAATTTTTTAAATAGAAATGTAAATATTTATTTATAAGAAATGATATTTTGAAATGGTTTTATGAAAGAATTTTCAATGATATGATATTTTCATTAAGATATGTTCCATGTGATACTTTCAAATACATCACCATTTATGTTTACATAATATGGTATAGTTTAATATTTATTAGTAGAAAACCTTTTCATTGGATTTTTTATGCTTATGTGTACGCCACAAATTCAATGTATTGTTCCTATATTATTATTTTATGTCTTATGCTCTTTATTACATTATGATTATTGTATTATTAATATCCTATCATTATTAAATGACATATGTTTATGATATCAGATATCTATGGTTTGATCTTCTGATTTTTTGATCACATTCCCATACCCTTAGGCTCATATTATCTTTCTTGATTACCCTTACTATTCATATGGTCAAAAAATAAGATGAAAATATTAATCAATATTAATTATTATTATTTTAAATATGGAATCATTATTATAAAAATATATTCAAATAGGTATAATTATTTAAAATAAAACTCACATGTGTGATTGAAGGCTAGTTTTTTCAAAAATGTATTTTTCAAGAAAAAGGTAATTTTCATTTTACTATAAAGTTAGTAAAATTCACCAAATAAATTAAATTTAATAATTATTGATATATGATCCATAAATTTAACTTAATAATTAAATTTTAGGTGTCATATTTAATAAATTAAAAAGGAAAAACATTATGCATTTTAAGACAGTTTTAGGGAAAAAATGCATTTTCAAGCCTAAAAATAAACTTATACAAAAATATAGTATTATATAGTTTTAATTTTAATTAATTGGATTAAATATAACTAGATAATGGGTTAGTTAGATTCAAATAAAATTTAAATAACAATGGTTCTTTTAAATTACTGAATTTATCAAAGTAAACTAATGTTTTACAAAAAATTCTGTATTTTCACAATTCAATGAAAAATAAATATTTTCCAAAAAATCAAAAACATTTTTCCCAAAATTATTTTTGATATTATTATTTCAAAAAGTATTTTATTTTAAACATATAAATTTTCAAAATTTTTAACAAGTTGTTGTAAAGATTTTACACAAAAAGAAATAAAAAATATTTTGGAAGAAAATGTATTTTCAAATAATAAAATGTAAATACTAAAAATTGAGTTATTACATACTAAGAATTTATAAATATATTTATTTTGAGTAATAAATATTGATATATATATACATATATATATTATAATTAATTAATTTTCTTCACAGTCAAAAATATAATTTTCTAGGTTAAAATGATTATATTAAAATAACCATTGTTTTTTGGGTTCGATGTTGCATATAAAAAATGTTATCGAACATATTTTTCTATTTCAAAATCTTGGGGATTGAATTATTCAAATGTTAAAAAAAAATCCTATTAATTTATAGTTGATCTTTATAAGAAATGTTTTGAATCCATATCCCATCTATATTGAAAACACAAATTGTAAAAGGGTTTAATAAAACATCAAATTGAATATAGAGAAAGGTAAGTACAATGGTCATCACATTATCAGGTTTTCAAGTTAAAAAATATTGGTGGAAAGTAAAAATATAAACATGTATAGTAAAAAATAATTCCAAATAACTAAGAGAGTGTGATAAATAACATATTCAGGAAAACTTCAACAAACACAAAACTAAAAATCTTTGATGGTCGAAAAGACCATCAATTCATAGAAAATAATCAAATTATGAAGGATTTTTTAATATACTTTTAAAAGAGTTATATAATTTATTTACCATATATACAAGGAATATACAGATATATACATTCTTAGAAAGTATAATAATAAGCTATTACTCATATTTTAAATAAAAAATGGCTAGCATAAATTAATATTATATTGATAATGAATAATCCATAATTAATTAATATCAAAAATTCAATAAAAAACCCCAACAATTTAATATAGATCATTCATTAAATTAATACTACTCTATCCCAAATAACGCTAATAAAATTAAAATTAATGAATGTTGTAACCTCAATGGTTGTCTCCTATGATTTTGGTTGCAAATCCAAAAACATAATTTAATTTTTGGGAAGTAATACTTTATATTGTAACCTATAAAAAATATCTGGAAAAAACATTATTTATATCAAAAGAAATAAAAATTAAATTGTAATTTTTTCCAAAAATATTACAAATCATGCTAAAAATCCACCACATAAATGTAAAAATTGGTATCAATGATTATAAACAAATGATATACTTATACATATCATCCAATGATTTATTTGGTTTATCCCAACATCTAAAAAATATTGAGGGTTATCAGTCCCTCAATCTTGTGTTTACCTTATCACTAAATAGGTTATCAATACTATTCAATATATCTTTCAAATCCATAGAGAAAAACTATTGTGGAACAACACTTAGATGTTTCTTGATTCTTATATCAAGAATTTCCCTGATATAATACATCCATATCATAATTCTCAAACACTAATACATAATCAATTCAATACTAACACTTAAACAAATTTTTATAGCATAGGTCCTTCATTAGTCTGGGATTTAACCCTTGTCTTTTAAAATGACTCAGATAATTCCCATATTCTCCAACTATTAGAAAATTAATAAAAAGAGTGTCATGTGACTTAATTTTTTCCCTTCAATCATACATGTATTTCTTATGGAAGCTATTTACTTTTTTCCGTATTTTTCACAATTAAAACAACTTTTAGTTCCTTCATGGAATTTACCTTGGTGTTGACTTCCATAATTTGTACACATAAGAAATTTAATCTTCTTTCTTATCACATGTTTCTTTTGAAAATTCTAAATACTTGGTACTAATTTTCTTTGATATATTTGGCACTTAAAGTAAATGTCAGTTGTTGATTATAATTTTTGATAGCTAGTTTGGAATAATAATGATTTGTATTACTTGTGTTTTCTTCTCATGTTAAGAAACTTATTTGGGTTATCATCACATTTACGATATCATTGATTTATTTTCTATTTCCTCTAATTTCCATCCATTGACTAAAATAAATAGAAAAATTAGGGATGTGTAATTTTGAGCTATTAAACAAATAAACCAGAAACAATTAATATTAAATTAGTAACTTATAATTGAATTATATTCCCTATGTTATGAATTTTTAGGACTCAATCGAGGTTATCTATGAACTATTACCTAATATAGACTCTTATGGACATTTTTCCCTTAATAATATTTCTTAATGAGCTTTTGAATTTTCCAAATTATATCCCTCACGATTTTCAAACTATGTGTGAAGAAAGACCCATTTTCATGCACATGGGATGATTGGGTCTATATTAATGCGTCTTTTTTAGGATTATTACCCATAGGCACCTCTGATTCAGAGAAACATCCACTTGTAGTATCTATATGGGGATGATTTTTCTTAGATATCACTTAATCTATAAGATTAAAAAAATTATTGATGTTTTATTATGTTTAGTATTATCCATAATGATTTCTATAGATTTTTCTTATCCTAATTACAAATATAAATATTCCTCCCTCTAAGACCTATTAGAATGGGTTAGAGTTTTTTTTATTGTAATATAATTAATAACTATCAAGGCACTCAATGGTTGGATAAACCTCATGGGTTAGATAGTCTACCATTTCTTGTGGAAGCCCTATTCTTATAAATCCCTTGGGCAGAGAGACATGATTTTTCCAAATCACACATGTGAGATTTCCCAAGGATCAAAATCCTTTTCTACCTCTGATACTAACTATGAAAACCCTAATAATTGTTTTAATTAATTAATGATTTATTAAATATTTATACACTTAATACCACCTAAAATAATTAAAATCCAAGTGTCTTTGTGTAATTTCTTACATACCACAGAAATATGATACCTGGATACAAAAATATTAATGAAAATTGTTGGTACTGGGGTGTGTAATAGAAGCTCGTGGGATTATGATTTAAATTTTTTTCCATCATTATAGTGAAAAAACATTTTCATCTCTAGTGACCCATTTTCCAGTACAGTTCAAAGACACCACATGATTTTTTTGGAGCATAATAAAATAAAACGAATGAGTACATAAATTTGTTTTGAAGCCTAAAAATCTGTCACAAGTCACTAAGAACTATTTCTGTAATGATATAAGTATGAATACTGTTATAAAATCTAAACATGATTGTAAAATCTTCATGTTATCCATTATTTAGATGAAAAGTGTTAGAGCGGAGCTCCGATGATCTCTTCGATGCTGCGATGATCACCATGATCACCAAAATTTGATCTGCAATGGTGTTCCTACAAGGTTTTCTCAAATTGAGAAATTGTCTCTCTTGGAATCAAGAGGATAAAATGATATTATTCCTTAACTACTAAATAGTACATTGGAATGATGTGTAAGTTCTACAGGGAAGATTCTATGTACCTAATACACATTAGAAAGGGAGTACATCCCGTGTATAGGTAATATGCGGTGCAATGTTCAACTATAGGTTTTTAATAAAAATATGATAAATATTTCAACATATCTGATTAATAATGATTAAATGACTATAAAGGTATTAAAAACTGTTTAAATGTGATGAAAAAGGTTTATAGGTCACTAAATCAGTTGATTATTATTTTATTATTTTATATCCCTCTTTTGTCTTTACCAAGAGCCCTTCTTCGATGATTATAGGTGCCTTTATTAGATCCTGATTGATTTATTCAGTGATTGATCACTATTATTATTGGATTGCATCTCTTCGGGTGAGTTATAATTTATGGTTATTTTTTGTTTTGATCATGGTAGAATAATTTTATTGAGTTATCTGATCCATTGAACTATGGTGTTGTTTCATATATATCTTCACTAAAACTATTGTGTGATATTATTCAAGGGTTCTTTTCCTTATTAGGTATGGTGATACAAGTGTGTTTTATTTGAGGTATGTGTTTTTCCTCTTCTCATATCACCATTTTTCTAAACTGAATCAATTATGAAATGTGTATATTTATTCTATTTCCTATGCTTTCATTTTTATTATCTTCATTATGGTATTTTTCATTGCATTTGTGACCTTTGTTTTGAGATTGGTGGTTCTATCTATAACTTAAGTTGGTGAACTCCATTGCCTATATTTTTTATATATTATTTTATTAAATGAAATGGAATGACATGGATTGATAATTATTGTTTGTATAAATGTGTTTTTATAAAAAACTTTCCCCTAGTTTTGGTTAATGGAAAATGGTTTATAATGAACATTGAAATGGTTTTGTGAAATGGTTTTCAAATAATAGTATAATGTAAATGTATTAATAAATTATTTTTGTGGAATAAATCACAAGGTAAGCCTTAGTTAATTAGGTGTAATGCATGGTAGTTGGTCCCATCCAATATTTGGGGTTTTCTCATGGTAATTACCTCTTCTCTATAGGCCCATTGTTTTAGGGACTTATTAGACCTGATGGGGGGTTAACTTGATAGGGAGCCCCTCTGATCTCTTGACATGATGAATATGTCTAGTGGATTGATGGGTATGTGACTGGCTATGTCATGTATGTGTTTTATAGCTATCCTGACCTATTATGATCTTTGGCCTGATGTTACTTGTGATTATTCTCTTATCATATACTATTTTTATTATAAATCTATAAATTTGATATGATATTTAATGCACGATTTATTTTTAAATGATATACATTATATGATATGAGAATATAAAATGATTCAAAACTGATTGAACTTCAATATTTTGAAATGTGGAAAAGGGGGAGTTAAATTGTTTTTCTATTCTTCTAAAATTAAACTGGAAAACTACTATCATGTCTTTTTTTCTTAATGTTGATCATGCTCAGATTATTGTTCAAATACTTCATATGGAACACTTGGGTGAGACCCTACTCATCATGTTATCTCACACCATGCATACACCTTCTACATTGAGTAGATCTTTCTGTATATTTTGATACAGGGAAAGGCAATGAACCACATTGAGGAAGTGATGCATTCTATCAGCTGAGTTGGGTAGATAGCGGTGATATGGTGGATTTATACCCATGATTTCACATGGATTATTTGTTTTTAGTAGTGCACTATGGCAGGAATTGTACATTAATACTGTTTCTCTTCTTGAGTGGTGTAGTTTCTATGTGGTTTTTTTAGTTATGGAAGATATTAATATTTTCTACAATTTTATCTATTTTGTAGATATATGTCATGTTGTTACTTAAGGTTGGTATTAATAAATTTCTCTATTCATTCTATGATTCCTGGTTACTAGTCTCCGAGCAATGTGTATTGGGAAATCCCTTCATGTATATGGAGAAATGGAATAGTTACCATTTTGAGAGGGTATACAGGTCGGTTCCTTGTAGTATGGTATCAGATCCAATATAGATCCAGAAGTGTACTAGAACTACTTGGCATTGAGATTTGGGGTTCATAATAAGGAAATTGTTCTTTAAAGGGGTAGAGAGTGTAACTCCCTTGAAAAAGTGATAATTAATCGGATATATCTTCCGACCCATGTCAATAAGGTGAACCTTTCTATTTGGGAGTCTACCCGATTAGAACTACACAATTAAGATTTTTTCGGATGGAGAAGTGATTAGGATGGATGACATCCTAGGAATTTTTCTAGGTTTTGTGTGAGTGTGGAAAAATCACACTGAAATAAAACAAGTTGTCATGTGGTCCCAATGATTAGTCAGATAAGAATCCATAGTGATTAATAGCTTGTAGTGTACTTGGAATGATAGCAAGCTATCACAAGAGACCTATGGGATTAAATGGCATGGTTCATGGACTAGATAAGGATAGGTCATGAAAAATGAAATTATAGGTTTTTTTCACTTTGGATTCCTTGTATGGGGACATTTTATAGGTGAGGGATACAATGTTCATTTCTTGAGAGGTATATTATATTGCATTCCTGGCCAACTCCTTCCATGACAAGACTCAAGTTTCCAGGGGATTTTGGGATGTGTTTCTTCTATTTTGGGTTCTTGATCTTAATATGTACTTTTTCTTATGGGTTCTCTAGTTTGAACTGTGTATTTTTTGGTTTATCCTTTATTTTGTTTTAGTGTGTAGTAGTATTCTTTTGGGACATGTTCTATGAGTTCTTTGGGAACATGCAACTAATGATCCTCAAGGCAATCCCCGAACAGATCATAATTTTATTGAGGATCTTATATGTGTAGTTATTATTATTGATAATAATTTACATAAAGATCATAATGTATTTATTATGGTACATACATGAGTTTTAGGGGAAATTGATCAGTAAAGGAGTTCTTTCATGGGAAATTACCATCCTTTAATCGTACGAATGAACGTCATTAGGGAGAGGACTGACTTGATAAGATCTATCATATCATTAACTTTATAGATAAACGTGAGTGTATCATAGTAAAGTGTGAAACATTGATACAAGAGTGTCACAACAATAATAGGTAAGATTTTATGGTATTGTTGGATATATAACACCCTGAGATATTGGGAATTATTTTTTCCTAATTAATTTAATTTTTGTCATATATTTCATTTCAAGAATCACTAAATATAGCATTTGTTAAGTGAAAGTACTATGTTAGGATTCTATTTCATGAAAATAAAATTTAATCTCACACTACACAGAACTCATATATTATCATGTGTAACAGACAACATTATATTTTTATTTTATTACGCACAATACTAAATTCCTTCGATAGCTTGTGTTACATGCAAGGCTGAGTTTTACCAAACTAAAATATACTATTAAAATGTTTATTTAAATATCATTATATATACCATCAAGCTATTGGAAAATTATTAATGAATATAATTCATTTAATTTGTAAATAGGGATTTTATATGTATATAAAACTATTCCATTGGTTATAAATTAGTTAGAAATGAATGTAAAAACTATTTTAAAATTATAAAATTTATTATCTAAGAAATATATCTACAAACAAAATTTTATCTCAATAAATTAAAAAACACTATTGATGATGTTTATAAAATTAATATACATATTATATATTCAATATTTTTTTAACAATCATCAAATATTTTTTATAAGAATAGAATAAGAATAAATCCAATTTTTTGATAACAATATGTATATTTATGAAAGGTAGTTTTACCACCATTTAATAGAGATACAATTGTAATTGTAATTTTCTACACATTTATAATTTTTATTTATTAAAATTAAATTAAATTTTTATATAGTAATATAGAAAATTTACTTTGGATGAATTTTTTGTATATTTCAAAGAAGTTTCACATTTTGATGAGTATTGAAAAAAAACCTTATTTTAATTCAAAAATTCTTATCCATATTAATAATTTACAGTGATAAAATTAATTTCAATTGGTTTCAGAGTTTAATTAGGTTGACTTTAAATACATTAATCCAATTTGATTCATTAGAGTCAATTTTAAACTGAAATTGGATATAAAAACATTTTAAGATTTTGAACATTTTTACTATAAAAACAAACTATGTTGTAAGCACCCCGTAATACTACATGAAAAATGGGGGTTCAAAACCCATTGGGCACAGGTTTCTATAGCAGTATTGTTGCAGTACTGTAGCAGCGGCGACACTGTTGATCGGAAGGTACTGTAGCGGCATCGGTACTGTGTGGTACTGTAGCAGCTGGGTTACTATTCACAGAATGGGAATTGGGAAAAAAATTTGGGCCTACAGGATATGTAATGGTCTACAAGCCCACTGGGCCTTCAGGCTATGTAATGGGTCTCCCTCTACCCAGTTAAAAGATGTCTTTGATTTTCTTTATTAATAAAAATGAGGCTTCAGCCCCAACCTTTAAAAAAAACCCCATTGTCGTCCCATATGTGGGATTAAATATAAATTAATTTCTACCACTTATGGGATTTGAATTTGGAAAATGGATTAAATATAATTAATACTCATAATATATAATTTCTAATAATTTCAACTTGGTTTTTATCTGAAAATATTAGTGTAAGTGATTAAAATTAATTACAGTGATTAGGAGAAAATTTAGGTTAACAAAGGAAGAAACCTTAACATTATGGTCAAAAATGGCCTAGAAACATGTCCAAAATCCTTTGAATGTTCATATTTATACCCTAACATATATTTTATGGGATTTTTTTAAAAAATTTATCCACATGAAATGGGAAAATGTGGGTGGAATTCCCTTTTCATAAATTTACAAGAATGCCACTCCTCCAATATAAAAAAGAACTCACAACTACAACTTATTCACCCATCTAAATACATTTTTATTGAAACAAATATGATTAAATATCATCCAATAATCCCTAAATTAATTATATAATTATTAATTTTGGTATAAATCCATCAATGGAATGCTTTTGGTGCAAACCAAAATGAGTTACCCGAATAAGAGGTAACATCCTTCATCGAGCTCTTTTTTTTATTTTCATTCTCCACCACATAAAATTTTATTGTTAAATGATTATATAATAAAATAAGAGTCATAAATATTATTAAATGTTTTTATTATATGTTTTATACTAAAAATTACACACACTATCATCTAATGGGTAATGAACTCATCGTTCTTGTGTACATTGAACTACCACATCATGAAACGTTGTACTTATTTTTGTCTTCAACACCTCTCATTGTTTGGAATAGTGATGGAAAATCCATTGTTATATGTTATTTATGATATCTATGAGGTATGTATTAATATATAATTATTATATAAGACATAACTTTATGATTTCCATTTTTTGTAAATATGATAACTACGTTGGTGGATGTGTGGACTATCACATCCTCAAAGCAATGTGATTCGTTCACATGTTAAATAGAATCTATTAAGGATGGGTTTATTGATATTTTATTATAAATATGAAATAAAAATGATAATTTAATAATATTATATTATATATAAATACATATATTTCATTTAATTTCATTATTTCAATAGATAAATATACCAGAATCATCATTCATGCATACGTACAAACTACAGTCTCCATGAATAGTGTTTTCCATTTCATATTTTTATATTTTATAGATTAATTTAAATAAATATATACTGAATATATATAATATTTATACCATGTTTAGCATTCTTAAAATAAGTAAATCTAGATCTAAGTTAGAGGATCCATAAAAAAATAAAAACATTTACAAAAAATAAAGTGTCCATTACCCAAAATATAACATTTACGTGGATTTTTTAATAAATGGAAAATAAAAATTTGTAAAAAATAATATATTTTATTATATCTGGAAATATATTAATGTGGTATATGTATAATAGACGTATATTTTTTACATAGAAGGATTGAACCTGTATAAAAAATTTCAAAACATAAGCTATGGGTTTTCACATCTATCTTTTTATATATGTCAGATACATGCCTTAATCACTACTAATTTATTTTATGTTGAGTACATAATACACATGAATTTATTATATAACTATTATACTTTATTTTATTCATATATACATATCCGTTTGATCATATTTATTTTATGTGATTTTTGGTTCAAAATGCACCGAATCAGTGAAGTAATTTTTGTCTCAAGTTTCCTTCTTTGAGATACAGCCCATATTATGAACTTTAATATTTCTATGGAGTGTATATAATTTTTTATGAAAATTTGTTTAATTAATATCCTTTTTAATGGAGTTTTTTTCATCATGTAATCTTATTCTCTTTTTTATATTATGACTCATGGATTCAAAAGTTGTAATAGTCTATTGCTACAATCTCATCATTTATTTATGTTGTTTATTATTATTATTCTATTAATGAATCCTTATGATCCATATCTTAATAAAAATAATGAATTTTATTCTATTCTGGTTACTAATTATTTATTCATGTATTAGTTCCATTTTCCTCTCTTTTGTACTTAATATAATTATTAAAGTTCCATTAAGAAAATATAACATTATCTCTTTCTTCTTTCAGATTTTGTTTTCATAACGACGTTTTCAATAAATGGATTTAATTTTTTTTAATAATTTTTTAAATGTTTTGAAGCCCATAATATATATTTTCAAGTAATTGTTTTTCCAAAAAATTTCATTTTAAAAATATATGTTTTATAGATTTTTTTCAAAAAACATTCAAGCCTTTTTTCAAAGTTTTAATGTCTTTTCAAAGAAAATGCCATTAAAAATACATGTAAGATTATATTATAACTTTATGAAGTTATTTAGTTTTTTTTTCAAAATTTGTGTTGTTTTAAAAATACTTTTTCATAGAGAAGAGGGGATTTTCTCAAGAATTGTTTTAATTATAATTGTAACGATTTTTTATATGAAAAGTATTTTTGAAATGGTTTTATGAATCCTATTTTCCTTGAAATTATATTTTCCTTAATATGTGTTTCATGGGATCCTTAAAAAACCTTCCCAAATGATATTATATAATTTGGTACAGTTTATGGTTTATTGAGGATGCGATCTAATAATAGCATTTATAGTGTTTCTTAGATGCTTTATATTTTGATATCATGATGTTTAAGAAACTAGTTTCTCTTCCCTATGTGATGTTCTTTTAGAAACCACATATTTTCAGGGGTTATTATTTAATGAATTCTTTATGAAACCTATAAATTTTTACCAGGTAATTATGTGATGAAATTTAAATAATAACTATTTAATTTCATGGGTTATAATTTGATGATTATTAAAACAATATTTTTTACACATCGTGATATGATGAATGTTTAGTTACATATAGAAAATGGATGTATGATTTCATTATTGTAAGGGCAGGACCTATATCTACCTATAATTCATTGGGTAATGATAAATTTTATATGATCTCAATAGGTACACAGAAGGACATCCCAAGACTGAAACAAGAGGCCATATTATGTCTGAAACAGGAGGGTACATGAGAGGGAATCCCAAGCCTGAAATAGGAGGGTACATGAGATAGAATCCCTATCCCTAAAGAAGAGGGTGCACAGGAGGGAATCCCATTCCTAAAACAAGTTGGTACATGAGAGAGCATCCCATTCTTAAAACAAGAGGGTACACAAGAGGGAATATTAACACCAAAACAATAGGGTACATGAGAGGGCATCCCAAGCCCAAAACAAGAGTGTACATGAGTGGTAATACCATGACTGAAACAAGAGAGTACATGGTAGGGCAACCCAAGAATGAAAAAATAGTGTATAGTAGAGATCATCCCATGCCCAAAACAATAGAGTACATGGGAGGTAATCCTATGTGTGAATTAGGTACATAGGTTTTTAGGCCAAGGCAAATATGTTGTATTGTTTATGGTAGGTATTATTGACATAGAATTTTCTATACTTATGTATATGCCCCAAATTTCTTTTATTTTTTATATGTTATGATTTTATGTCAATTTCTCTTGATTCCCTTGTGATTCATGTATAATGAAATGCCAATATTTATTCCATGATTCATGTTTATGATGTTTGATATTAAGGGTATGATATTCTAATGTTATGATCACATTATCATACATATATGATCAGATTTAGTGTTATGATCACCTTCTCATACCTATATGCTCATGTTTTTCTCCCTTGATTGCCCTTACTGAACATCTTAGCTCACCAATTTCTTATGTTTTCTCTCCAAATGTTATTAATAATTTATTTATGAATAAGTACTAAATAAGAAGATATTATTTGGAAAACATTAAAGATATTTCACAAATACAGATGTTTTTACTCTATGTTTCAAAAGATTATAAACTATTATGGTCCTCTAGCATCTGATTTTTTAATCCTCTAAATATTCATAAAAAATGATTAATATCCATATATTATAAGCCTAGGTCTTTAAATATGGTATTAATGGAACTTTTTTTCAACCATCAGAAACTAGGATGAAAAAAACAAAGTGAGATGCCAATGATTATTTGTAAGGATATGTCTAGGGATGTATCTATGGATAAGACCGATTTTTCATAGATTCAATTATTGGTTTCATGAATTAGGAATACTCTGCAAAATTTTTCCTGATTTTAAGGCTTTCTGATATGATAAGTATTTCTCACCATATGTTTTCTGATTTTGGTAAATGGATAGAACCTAGAGGAACTATATTAATGGAGACTGTAATGGGAAATGTAATTTTTTCCCTCCTAATAATACAAATGTTATGGTATATTTAATGAAAAACAATATAGCGATTTTCAGAAAAATTTATGACGCTATGAATCATGGTGAACATCGAAATGTGAAAAGAATAGAAAAATGATTTGTTGATTCCATTATGAGTCAATTACCACTTTCTTACAATGGTTATTATGCCCATTATTTAATGATAAATGGATCAGTACCATCAACAATATATTTTCCATTCTCTAGTGTTCATAGAATAAAAAAGTCACTCTAGAGATCTACTATTTGAAAGGTCGGTAAGATCAATGGTGAAATCTTATTAAGAATACTGGGTGATTAAATGAAATTGAATCCGTATATTTTGATGAGTTCAATAACATATTTTCAAAATTTAATTTCCTCATATTAATAGTACCAGGATGGAAAATGAATTCCTTGAGCATGAATAGAAGGACGATGAATTGATCAGATCCTATGAAAATAACTTTACAAGCCTTGAAGGCACTCTTCAGGTATTATCTTCCAAACTGAAAGAAACATTGGTCGATTCATTGGTATCTTGATGCCTAGTATTTGAAATTCCTTGAATATAAGAGAAATTAGTATCTATGGTGAAGTTTATTGATGTAAAATCCTTTTGGAAATGTAGGTAGGAATTGCATATTGATCTCATGGTTTTGAGAAGAAAAGAGAGATGAAGTTCAAATGAAAATATTATGACCGTTGAAAAAAGAAAACGAGCCTTCCATTATGTACAATGATTTGGAAGAAAAATATAGGTAATTATATTAAAGGGAATACTAAATGTTTTAGGCGTGTAAGGGAAGGTCATCGTTTATCTAAATGTCCTCGTAATGGTAATATGTTTATTAATATTGTGAATGATGAGAAATTCCCACATAATTAACATCCCATGCAGTAATGTTTCAATTGAATAGAGTTTGACCATTATGAAAACATGTCCCCATTAAAAAACTAAGTTGGGTAATATTCCACAATATCATATTTTGGAATGGACAAAGGAAAGCATATTAAATCACAATATATTCTATGGATCATTGTAATTAGGGAACAATTATCCTTTCCTCATTAGTTGAGAACAAATTGTTTTATTGTGTACAATTAATCCCTATGAAAATCTTATTGTTCATCTTTTAGTGAATATTCATGTGATTATCAATCCATACATGGATTTTGGAATAACAAAGTCACATTTTTTAATATATCGGTTCATGGATGGACCCTAGATTCCAATGAAAAAGTTCTAGTGTAATATATGATCTTATTTAAAGAATAATGTAATGACACAAAATTTTGTGAATAACATTCCCTTTTTGAAATAATTAAATGTCTAATATTTCTATAACATGCATTAACATAATCTATTATATAAAACTAGATTTTAAATTCCCATTAATTATCTTTACTGTTGATAATATATCCATTGAATATAGATTAGGCGACTATTATAAATTTTGTATTTTAACCAATCCATTTTTCACAAATAATTGATGTAATGTCCTCAACCAGTAGGATCATACTCTATGAATCCCATTTATTTGATCTTACAAGGGTGATGAAATTTTTAGCCTTTTCCCTTGACCAAACACATGCTATGATTCAACAACTTAAGATTGAGAGAAAACAATTTACAAGAGAAGTTCAATCTCTTCAAGATCATGACCAAAACCATGTTCACTTAATGATCCCATGAAAGACCCACCATAGCACACCAAACTCTTAGGGAATATTCTATAGGCATAAAGGTATATGTATCAATACCCTAGCAATAAGAATATGTACATTATTTTTTTAGAGAATAATTAATATATTTTCTTCCTATTATTATTACTTTGAAAATAAATTTTATATCCAAAATAGAATTTTTGGTTAATTATGATATCTATTTTGGGGAATTAATATTTTTTAAAAGTAAATAACAATATAATAAAATATTATTGATAAATTAATTTTACTAAAAAATGATTATATAATTTCAATGAATTCACATATATTTATTTATGAAGCTTTGAAAACTATTTTTGTCCAAACCCATCAATTTTCAATAAATGTTGGTTTTTATTTGAGAATTTAAAATTAAAATATATAAAAAATTATTTAGATATTATTTTTTGAATCCAGACATTAAAATTATCCAATGATGATTTTCTGATAATTTTGTAAGGCAATCCAATTTTTGGTTTAAAATTAAATAAATTATAAATATATGGTGTGTTTACGACATCATAAAGGCCTAATAAATATATAATAGATTTTATAAAAGTTACTTCAGTCAAATATTTGTTTTTACAATAATATAATGTAATTTTATGTTTTTTTTATAAAGCTTTATGGAATCCTCCAAAATCAAATATTTTATTTTAAGATTTTAAATTCCTCTCTATAAGAGTTTGAATCACCTCCACATAAGCAAGGGAAATATTTTTATAAGTTTATCACTTCCCCTTATAAATTTTTTTTAAAAACACCACTTTTATAGAGACCACATAAAAAATAATTAGATGGTTTTTTATTTTGAATTATTTTTTATGTAGTGTCCAAAAAATAATATATAAATCCCCCTCATTTCGTATAAAAACCCAACAATCCCTCAATTATCTTCAATAATACTATTTAAATCTAGACCACCATCTGTCCCATACTCCCAAGTGTCCTCCTAAGGCACCCCAAGCTCTAAAAAAGCCCCTCCCAAGCCAATGGAGTCACACATCCAAGTAAGGGATCCTCGCCTCCTCTCTTCCTTTCAATTCAAGAACCTTGTTTGAATGTTTTCCTTTTAATTTAAATTATTAATATTTTAATACATTAATAATAAACTCCCTAATATCCATTTAAGGTTATGTGAATTATGGATAATTTATTCCCCCTCATTTGGACCCTTAACTAAGGTATTACTATGTTGAAATTTCACAAGGGATGTTGCTATTCTCATTTCCATTCAAGCACTTATTTTATATTATGCATCTTAAATTCCTTTCCTTATATTGGGATATAATTTTCCATGATCCACTTACCATCCATTCCATGAATAAATGATGAGATACCCCTTTCTCTCAAATCAAACCATTTATTTAATTTCCATATGACACTATTATTCTTATGAAATTGCACAGATATTTTCCATCCCAAAATCATCTTGTAGTGAATACAATAGTCAATCCTCTATCAAGTGTATTGAAAAGTATGAACATATAATTATTTATTGAAAATATAAATGTTTTTATTACACATTCTATGAAAATTTAATATATGATTACATAGAGTGAATCCATGTTATAAGATCTATGCGGTGCATATATGAATGAGATTGAAATGATTATGAAGGGTGCACCCTGATAGTGATCCATTTCATTGGGTAATGTTTGATGCCATGATACATCATGTTGGGATAGGGGTTTACCAAATTCATTTATGGGGAATTTTTCTTCAGTAAATTCATTGCAGTTTAGCTTTGACTTATGTTTATTGCACAATTTTTTATGTTGTTTCCAAATTTTCGTGTTATGATTATCATCTTATGTCATGAATTTATATTAATATTCCTTTGTTACTCATTTATATGAATTATTTAACATGAATTATTATCCTCATGCTATTCCATGTTTATTATCTTACTGGGATTTATATCTTACTCCTTTCATATGTATGTCTTGAGGTTATCCCATACAGTGTTTAGTATAAACGAATGATGTGGTTATGTAAACAACTTTTTCAGTAAATATTTTTTATATCATGTTATATATTGTAAAGTAATGTTTCTAATTTCCAAATACACTCTACCTATCAATATTTTGAGTTTTATTTAGTGAAAATTAATTTGTAAATATGAAATAATGAGGATGTATTTTATAAATAAATCAGACATTATATTTTGGAAGGGAAAGAAGATTAACCATTAATGGAATGGTTTTAGTTAAACGTAGGGTAAGGAAGTACAGATAAAAGTACTATCTCAATATATTAGGGTTTATGGATATTGGATAACCTATGATAACCATTCTTCTTGGAAGATAACTAAATATAGGCGGAATAAACTATAATTATAGTTTTGGATCTTATGAATCGATAGTACTTCAGGAAAAAAAATAACCTTCATCTTGTGGAATAATTAATGAATTGGAAATTGATCAATGAATAAGAAGGGTGATATTATCCTTAAATCAAGTAAGTATATATTCTAATGAAAAAATTTATACTTTAGGAATTGGGTCTTGAAATTAAATTTCATCTCATTATAATCATTTTGATTATAGTAGTGTGATTTTTAAACCTATTTCAGTTAGGGATTATTGATCATTAACATTATAAAAATCATGTTCTCTTCCAATATCCATAAAAAAATTATCTTTATGTTTCTCTTCAATGTTTATGTTTTCACTTGAAACCTATGTTCCCCATTATGGAAAATAATTACGAGTTACTTTGGGAAACTGTTACGGTTATGACTTACCCTTTTTAAAGGAAGTTTTAGTATTCATTTTTACAATGTGGGTTTCTTTAAAGAAAATTAAAAGTATTAAATATTTGAAAATCGAGATGAATATTGAGGGTGAAAATCATTTTAAGTGGGTTGAATGTGACACCTTGATATTTTTTTAATTAGTCTAATCTGTTTGATAGTTTTTATTTCAATAAAACTAATTATATCTTTTGTTATGTGAAATTAGTAAATTTGGCATGTGTTTCATAAAAAAAACAAGTTAATATTTCTCTATAGGATACACTTAATTTATATTTGGGTACACACAAAATTATATTTTCCTTATGCTAAACAAAATTCATAATTCCTTTGATAGATTACATTACACGCAAGGACATGTTTTACCAAAATACAATATATTATTATTATTTTTATTGAAATATCATTATAATTACCACCTATATGTTGGAATATGAGTTATGAATAGGATTAATTTAATTTTGAAAATAGTTTTTACAAATATATATAAAATTAATCCATTGGTTATCTTTTAGTTATAAATGAAAGTACGAACTTTTTGAAAATAATAAAATTCCTTTTCAAAGAAAACTATGTACAAACACCAATTAATTTCAATAAATTAAAAAATTGATGAATATTTTTAATAATATTTATATATTATATATTCAATATTTCTTTGAAACTCATCCAATATTATTTATAGCCATAATATTATAATAAACACAATTCCATGAATAAATAGATGTATATTTTTAAAAGGTAATTTTACTTCCTTTTAATTCCGAACACATTTTAAACATAATTTTTGATTATTTTATAGTTTTTATCTCAAAAATTTAACTTCATTTTAAATAATAATATTAAAATATACTTTATGTAATTTTTTTTTCATTTCAAGGTTGTTTCATATTTTGATGAATAAAGAAAAAAACTGAATTTTAATCTAAAACATTTATTTTATTTAAATAATTTACAGGGTAAAATTATATTTTAAATTATATTTTTATTTTTCAGTAGATAAATATTAATTAAATTAATCTAATTTAAGGCATTGGAATAAATTTCACATGGAAATGTTTTATAAAAACATTTCAATATTTTGAACATTTTTACATTAAAAAGACGATTTTTCATCCAGTCTGGGGGATTTAATGTAAATTAATTTCTACCAATTTTGTTTTAATTTGTAAAAATAGAATAAATATTTTGAATTAAAATAAATTATATTATATAATATGTTCAATTTAATTTTTAACAAAAAATATTAGAGAGTGTGATTAAAATTTATATAGTGATTAATGGAATAATTGGCTTAATAATGGAACAAAATGAAAATATAAGGACCAAAATAGACTAGAAAACTATACAAAATACATTGTATGTTCCTATTTCGACCCTTTAATCACTTTTATCATATTTTTACCACTATATGATCCACTTTATATGGAAAAAACGTGTGTGGAATTCCCTTTTATATAATTTACAAGAATATACTTAAATTTATCATTATTTACATATCCAGTTGATTATATTTCATTCATGGGGTCTATGGTTCAATACTTACCAAATCGGTGAAGTAATTTTTTTGTCCAGTTGCCTTCTTTGAGATACCAGCCATGTTATGCATCAATATTTTTCTATGGGGTGTTTATAATACCATTTTACATGTTATATCATGAATCTTATTATTTATATTGATATTTTAATCTTCATGTAATTTTATTATCTTAGGTACAATATGATTCAATGTCACAAAAGTGCAAACAGTTTAATGCTACCATCTCAATATTTTCTTGGATTGTCTATTATTATGCTTCCACTGATGAAATATTATGATCTATTTCTCAATAAAACTCATGAATTTTATTATACTAGGGTTATTTATTATATATTTATTTATTGGTTCCATTTTTCTACTTTTCTATACTGATTATAATTAAGAAAATGTTTTTATTAAAATCTGAAATTATCTCTCTCTTTGGTCAAAAATTTGTGTTCTTTCAAAACCATGTTTCCTAGAAACGGTTTTAAAAAAAGATTTATATTTAAAAATGGATTTATATTTTTTCATGACATTTTTATATGTATTAAAAGAAAATGTTTTCCAAAATTATTCATGCATTCCTTATGTGATTCAACGTATTTTCAATGAAAATTGTCTTAAAAATACCTTCATCATTTTGGATAATTTTCCAATTTATTTTAAAATAAAAAAGTCTTCAAAATTATGAATGATTAAAAAAGAGTTTTCAGAAGTAGAAAATATATTTTCCACATTTTTTTAAATAAAACAGCAACTATTTATTTTTAATAAAAGGTAATTTGAAATGATTTTATGAAAGGAATTTTCAATGAAATGATATTTTCCATAAGATATGTTCAATGTGATATTTACAAATACCTCTCATTTTAAGTTTTCATAATTGTGTATAGTTTAATATTTATTGGTGAAAATAACCAAGAATAACATTCATATTCTTTCTTTAATGGTTTTTGTTTTGGTGTCATGATTTTATCAACACCTATTTCTGTTCCACGGGTTATATTCTTTTACAACATATTTTATATCAGAGGTTATGATTTAATTAATATATTACGAAACATATATATTTTACAAAGGATATGATGTGATAAAAGGTTAATTATACCCATTTAATTTCTTGGGTTTTAAATTTATGTTTTTAAAAACCTTCTATTTTAATGGGTTGTGGTGTGAAGAATGATTTGTTATCTTGTGACACATGATGGAATAATTTAATTATGTGACGGGTGCATCCTGTATCTCCCTCTAATTATTTGGGTAATGATAAATGTTTTATTAGATCAAATAGAACATAAAAGGGTATCCCAAGCTTGAAATAAGAGGTCATAATAACCCTGAAATAAGAGGGTACACAAAAGGGAATCCCATTCTCAAAATAAGATGATACACAGGGGGCCATCCCAACCCCGAAACAAGAGGGTACAAAGGATAGAATCCCCACCCCAAAACTAGATTGTACGGAGTATGAAATACCATCCAAAAAACAAAAGGTCAAAAGGGAGGAAATACCAATCTTGAAACAAGAGGTTACACAAGAGGGAATCTCAAGAAAAAAACAAGATGGTACACGGGAGGGAATCCCATGCCCGAAAGAATAGGATACATAATAGGGAATCCCATGCCCAAAAATAAAAGGGTACGCGGGACAGGATATCAACCAAGAAACAAGATGGAACATGGGAAGGAATCTAAATCTCAAAGAAGGTACACTGGTTATTATACCAATCCTAAAATTTCATGATGGTATTGGTAAGTAACCTTATCATTTGATTTTGTATGCTTATGTTTATGCCACATATTCCATGTCTTGTTCCTAAGTTATTCTTTTATTTATTATGATCTTGATTCCCATATGATTCATGTATTATTAATATCATATCATTATTAAATGACACTTTTTTATGATATTCGATATGTATGCTTTGATCTTCTAATGTTATGATCACATTCTCCGACCCATATGCTCGTGTTATCTCCCTTGTTTACCCTTACTATTTATATTGACTAAAAAATAAGAAGAGCTTATTACCTAATTTTAATCTATATTATTTAAAATATTGAATCCATGTTATCAAAATATATTCACATCGGTATAATAATTTAAAATAAAACTCACAAGTGTGATTGAAAGATAGGTTTTCCAAAAATGTATTTTTCATGCAAAATGTGATCTTAATTTTAGAATATAGTTAGTAATATTCTTGAAATGAATTATATTTAATAATTATTGATATATGATCCATAAATGTAACTTAAATAATTCAATGATAGGTGTCATAAATAATAAATTAAAAATAAGAAAAATTATGCTTTTTAAAACTATTTTCAGAAAAAAAATGTGTTTTCATAGCTAAAAATAAACTTATAAAAAAATATAGTAATACAAATATTTAAATTAAATTTATATAATTAAATATAACTAAATAAAAGTTAGGTTATATTCAAATAAAATATAAATAACAATGGTACTTTTAAATTACTTAATTTATTAAAAAAATAATGTTTTACCAAAATTCCATTATTTTCACTATTCAATGGAAAATAAATATTTTCCAAAAAATCCCAAACATTTCACCAAACATTATTTTATATATTATTATTTCAAAAACTATTTTATTTTAATCATTTTAATTTTCAAAAATTTTAATAAGTTATTGAAAATATTTAACACAAAAGGAAATAAAAAACATTCTTGAAGAAAATTTATTTTTAAATAATAAAATGTAATTACTAAAAATTAAGTTATTACATACTAAGAATTTATAAATAAATTTATTTTTAGTAATAAATATTGATATATATATATATTATAATTTTATTAATCCTATTCATATTCATAAATATAATTTTTTATGTTAAAACTATTATATTAAAATAACCATTGGTTTTTGGGTTTGATGTTGTATATTTCATATTCTATGGAACATATTTTTCTATTTCAAAATATTGTGGATTTAATTATTCAACCATTAATAAATTATTTCTTGTTAAATTATACTTTATCTTGGTAAGAAATGTTTTGAATCTATAAACTATCATTATTGAAAACCGAAATTGTAAAAAGGGTTAATAAAACATCAAATTGAAAAGAGAGAAAGGTAAGTAGAATGGTCATCACATTATCAGGTTTTCAAGTTGGATGACATTGTAGGGAAGTAAAAATATATACATTTAAAGAAAAAAATAACTCTCTATAACTAAAATATTGTGATAAATAACATGGTTAGTAAAAATACAATAAACACAAAACTAAAAATCTATGATGGGTGAGAAGACCATCGATCCATAGGAAATAATCATAATATGAATGATTTTTGGTTTAATATATTTTTCCTAGTGTTATGTAATTTATTTACCATATATTCAAGGTATATTTAGATATATACTTTCTTAGAATGTATAATTTCATATTTTAATCAATTTTAACAACAACCTCATGTTTTTATCCAAATGATGAGTACTGAAGAAGGATTTTTTTTCCTGAAGCACTATAATAAGATTATAATGGAAAAAATAATACATAAAATAATAACAATCTATTACACCTATTTTTAATAGAAAAAATGGTTAGTGTAAATTAAGATAATATTGAAAATGAATAAACCACAGTTCATTAATCTAAAAAATTGAACAAAAAATCCCAACAATTTAACATAGATCATTCATTAAATAAATACTATTGTATCCCAAATAAACCCAATAAAAGAAAAATTAAATAATATTTTAACCTCAGTGGTTGTCCCCTACTAATTATGTCACAAATCCAAAAACATAATTTAATTTTTTTGAATTAATAAATTATATTCAAACCTATAAAAAATCTATTGAAATATCATTAATTATATGAAACGAAAAAAAATTGACTGGTTATTTTTTTTCTAAAAATATTCTTATCCATGCTAAACTTCCACCACATAAATGTAAAAAATTGGTAGAAAATATTTTAAACAAAAAATATAATTTAACATATCATCAAATGAATCATTAGGTTTATCCCACCATCAAACAAATACTGAGGGTTATTAATCCCTAAACCATATGTATATGTTATCACTAAATAGGTTATCAATACCATTCAACATATCTTTCAAATCCTTAGAGAAAAACTATTTTGGAATAACACTTAGATTTTTCTTGATTTTATATCAATAGTTTCATTGATATAATACTTCCATATCGTAATTCTCAAACACCAATACATAATCAATTCAATAATTACACTTAAACAATTTTTATAGCATAAGTCTTTTATTAGTCTAGGATTTAACCATTGTCTTTCGGAATTGACTTAGATAATTCCCATATTATCCAAAAATTATAAAATGAATAAAAAGGGCGGCATCTGACATAATTTATTCGCTTCCACCATATATTTATTTTTTATGGAAGCTATATACTTTATGCCGTATTTTTTACACTTAAAAAACATTGAGTTTCTTTATGTAATTTACCTTGGTGTTGACTTCCATAATTATTACACATAAGAAATTTAATCTTCTTTCTCTTATCACATTTTTCTTATGAAAATAATAAATACTTGGTACTCATGTTCTTTTATTTATTTGGAAATTCAAATAAATGTTAGTTTTTAATTATTATTTTTGATAACTATTTTAGAATTATAATTATATATATTACTTGTGTGTTCTGTTCATGTTAAGAATCTTATTTTGGTTGTTATCACATTTACAATATCATTGATTTATTTCATAATTTCTCTAATTTCAATCCATCAACAAGAATAAATAGAAAAATTAGGGATGAGTAATTTTGAACTATTAACAAATATACCAGAAACCATTAATATTAAATTTATAACTTATAATTGAGTTATATTCTTTAAGTTATGAATTTATAAGATTCAATTCATGTTATCCATGAAACATTCTTTAATATAGACTCTTATAGATATTTTTTTCTTAATAATAGTTCATAATGAGATTGTGAATTTTCCAAAGAATATCCCTCATGAGTTTCAAACTATTTGTGCAGAAAGACCCATTTTCATGCACATGGGATGATCGAATCTAGATCAATGCATCCTTTTCAGGATGATTACCCATATATTCTTCTAATCTAGAGAAACATCCACTTGTATTATCCATACGTGGAGGAATTTTCTTAGAAATCACTTAATCTATAGTTTTAAAAAAAATTAGTGATGTTTTATTATGTTTAGTATTATCCATAAATATTTCTCTAGAGTTTATTTATCATAATTCCAAATATAAATATTCCTCCCTCTAAGACCAATTAGATAGGGATAATGTTATTTTTAGTGTACAATAATTAATACCTATCAAGGCAATCCATAGGTGGATACATCTCTGGTGATAGATAGTCTACCATTTCTAATGACCCCCCATTCCCATGAATCCCTTGGGCAAAGAGACATGGTTTTTTAACTCTCACACGTGATATTTTCCTAGGATCGAAATCCTATATTTTTCTCCGATACTAATGATGAAAACCCTAATCTTTATTTCAAACTAATTAATGATTTATTAAATATTAATACACATGATACCACTTAAAAGAATTAAAATCCATGTGTCTTTGGGTAATGTGGTATATAACACAAAAACATGATACATGGATACAAAAATATTATTGAAAATTGTTCGTACTAGGATGTGAAATGGAAGCTGGTGGGATGAAGATTTAAATTTTTTCAAAACATTAGAGTGAAAAAACATTATCATTACTAGTGACCCATTCCCCAGTATAGTCTAAGGACACCACATTATTTATTTAGAGCACAAGAAAATAAAACAAATTAGTACCTCATTAAGATTTGAAGCATACACATCTTTCGCACGTCCTTGGGATCTATTTCTTAAAGGATTTAAGGATAAATACCTTTATAACATCCAAACATGATCCTCGAATCTGTATGTGATCCATTCTTCAGATGATAATAATTAGTTCAGAGCTCCGATGATATCTTTGATGCTGCAATGATCATAATGATCACAATCATTTGATCTGTAAAGGTGTTCCCACAACATTTGCTCAAATTGAAAAATTTTCTCTCTTGGAATCAAGAGGATAAAAACGATATAAATTCCTAACAAATAAAAAGTACATTGGAATGAGATTATATCCACTTATAGAGTGGATTATCCAATACCCATTTATTGTTCAACAACCCATGTATATTTTACATCCACTAAATATGTTTTAAATAATTAATAATGAATAATTTACTACATTAAAAATATTATTTAAATTTAATTACATATTTTTAATATATATTAAATATATTATGGGATAAAATTATGTTATTAAGTTTACTCTTAACTCCCAAATATATAAAAATTATGTAGAATATTAAAATAATATTCATTCGTATAATATTAACCCATGTATTTACATAACAACTTGGAAAAACTTTTAATGAATATATTCAACAAAATTATTCTTTATATTAATTATTATTTACAAATCAATTTATAGGTGATTGATAAAACATAGAAAAAACCTGGACAGTATAGTGGGGCCCACCATTTCCCATGTTGTTATTCAATAGAATAAGGCAGATTCTAAAATACACTATTGTTTGTGACACTTTAATACATTATCTATACAACAATGAAGAATATTCCCAGAACATGCATCTAAGGAGACAAGTAATGTCCATAACTATGATAATAAACCTACAAAAAATCATTTTTTAATATGATATATTTGTCTTGGGATATCTTATAATGAAGTATTCACATTTGTGTTTTCTTCATTTTTTTTATTTTTTATGTGTTGATATCATTGGATAGATTTTTATTTTTACTAACAATGACCATGGATTTATAATGTTACTATAATCCTGATCAACCGGGCATGAGATATCACTTTCTTAACACAAAAGAGAAAAATCACATCTCGATCATTTCACTAATGCCATACCACCAACGATGTACCCAACACAAACTACCTCACCAAAAATTTATTTTCATGGTTTTTCATTTAATAAAAGTACTTGTTCAAATGAAACACATTGATAATGATCTCAATTATAGATACCAATACACATTTACATAGATAGGAATAACCAATGACACATTAATCAAGTAGTGTTTCTTTGCAGGCCTCCTGCTCTACCAATTTCAACCCTAGCATTTAATAAGACGTCCTTCCTACAGAATCTGACCTTGATTGCACAATTCAATATATGTCAGCCATCAGTATACTCCTTCCACCGATAGTTCTTTGAATCAAGGGGTTTACAAGAGAGAGTCATGATTGGTCTTCCCGAATCCAGAAACATCATGATCTTCTTTGCCACCGAAGAGAATCCAATTCATATTTGGTCGAGTGAGCCTCACTCCTATGATGGCGCTCAATTCATCCGCTTCAAATGGTCACACGTTTTTTTCATGAAAAGAGACCATTAAAATCTGAAAATTTTGGTATGTTTTCTAGAACTCCAACTTCCATTTCAAAATACATCTATCCTTTGATTGTTTGAAAATTTGGTTGGCTGTTTCCAATGTACTGATTGTCGGACCCATGATGTGTGATGCCCGATTTTCCTGAGGGGTTCTATCGAAGTGGTTGTCTCAAAGGCACCTGTTGAATCTTTTTAGATTTCTATTGGAGACTAATTATGTTACAATAAATATGTCATCTTTGAGTCTTGGTGTGAATATTGTTATTTGTTCAAGATGTTTGGATACAATAGAGAGATCTGCAGGTGAACGGTGAGGCAACAAGGCGCTATTACAGAGAAATGTGTCCAAGGAAATTCTACAGCTGTTGTTCGGCTTCAGGATACAACTGGTTTGGGGTCTATGAATGGATGTGCTGGATTTGGTCAAGGGAATGGTGAGTGAGAGGATAACAGGTGCTTGGGTGGATCAAGGGTGAAAAAAGATTTTATGGCCTTCCCTCCAAGACCTAGTGTAGTGGAAGTATTCAAGAGGATGCAGAGTGATCTGGACGGCCCTCCTTGCAGCACTATGGTAGGGGGAGCCCATGTAAGGTGAGTGGATCGAACAAATCTCAACAAAATTAATGAACCTACTCTTTCCCTGGTGGAGTCTGTTAAAGCTGATGGTGCTATGGGTCTATCTTTTGGGTCTGTGAGTCCATGCTCATATGATATGGCACTACGTACTCATAGTAGTAGGATGTCTGGAAGGGTGTCTCTTGGTTACAGTATGATGATGCGATGGCATGAGTGGGAGAAGACTTCACATGGGGTACGTAGGAAACTGGATACCAATAATGACACCAATTCGAGTCGATCTCTGTCCTTCATTGACCACATCATACATTTTGGAAGCATGATCATTGAGAGAGAGTCTACGAGAAATTCTACGTGTCCATCTGAGGCTAATTTAAAGTGTGATGAGAATATCTTTGATGATAATGTATTAGGAGGGGTGGAAAAAGGTTGTCACAACTAAAATAAGGATGAAATAGACTAAATGGAACAGGGACCGAGGGCGTTGCATTGTTTCTATGACGCTAAATCCAAAGGGTCGTAATGACAACTCCAACATTACAAGAATGATGGAGACCCGATTGGCTAAAAAAGGGGGGGATACACAAGGATCTTGATATTCAGCCAGTGGAGGGAGAGGAAGGACAACAAGCATTAGTTTCCGAGTCTCAAAATAATGAGAATAAACACTGAATGGAAGGAGAGAAACAAGAGGATCTGCACCTTCATACATAAAAGGTGACACTGGCAGTGACCCCTGGTTCATTGTGTGAGGCAGGAACTAGTATGGTTGGTGTAAAGGGATTAGTGGTGCATGAAATGGAACTGGCTTCACCAGCCAGGGTGGTAGTGGAGGGGATTCCTGGGGAGCCATAAGGAGAGGCAAGTATCATAGAATATCTATGAAAGATTCTATGACAATCTGAGAAATGTATTTCAGAGAAGGTGGTATCTATACGTTCCTCTGATGAGGTTTTGTAAGGGATTCAAGCAAGGTTGATTCATGTAGACATAAATAATAATGAAAGTGAGTGGATTGGAAAATAACACCTAATCCTTGTCAAAGGATTCCACCACAAGAAAATAGTAGAGGATGTGTTCTTTCAAGCATGGAGTAAGATTTCATCTCATTTCAAAGACATTATCAAGGATTAACCCAACAAAAAGTTAACACCTCTTTTCTATAAATTGTTTATGTAAGTTAGGTATAAGGGGATCTAGCTGGTTTTGAATAATAGTTTTATTTGCTATTGTGTTTTATGGATGTGTTGTACTATTTTGTATGACACTTTATCTATAAAAGAGTTTTAATAAATATATATATGAATGGATTATCTCAACTACTATTGATCACCTAGTGTGTCTTTCATGAGAATAAGTCACAATAATTATGACCCCAAACAATTAATAGCCTCACTTCATCTCTATCTTGTTAGTAGGATTTATATTTACCATGGAAAACTACTTAAATATTATTTTCAATATATCCCTAGGTTAATATTAGATCCTGGGATCTTCTATAACTATTTGATTCGAAACACAATCGTAGGAAATTCCATAAATATAGTGGGTGGAGTAGAATCGAAACTATCATTGTAAGATAAACACATGTATATATATCAAACTGTATAGATGTAGTGGTAATAAAATTACATAACATGTTTGGTATAGGGAACCCACATTCAATAGTCCCACTATTACTAGGGACAATTTCTAATAATTATCATTTGTATCTTTAGTTTCTACTTGGATAAAGGAATAGGTAGTTGTCTACAAGTTGTATCCCTAAAGGGATAATTGAAGAGTTTTCTAACTCATCATTTAGTTTACCATGTATGGAACAATCCTATTCCTACTTTCACTAACACCATTCCAATTTTGTGTATAAGGAGGACTGAGTTGGTATATTATCCCATACTCCTCTAAGTGTTTATTAATATCTTATTTAAGATACTATTTTACTTGGTCTGAGTTGTGGGCCCTGATATTCTTGCAAAATTGGTTTTCTAAGTAATATTGATATTCCTTAAACATCGAAAAGGAATCTAACTAATAAAACATTACATAGATATGACATTACATACTATAGAAATCAGTAAAATTAATAAAGTAAAAAAACCACCCCTTCCTCTACTAGAAATGGACCACATATGTCACATTGAATTAATTCTCTCAATTCATTGGATCTTTATCCCTTCTAAAATATGGGGCCTTTTGTCATCTTCCCATGTAAAGAAAAATGACATACATCTAAGGGTTTGAACATAACTAATTTTGAATACCCTGCTTGGGTAAATTTTTGTAATGTATATTCATTTACATGACTGTGCTTGATGTTCCATAGGGGATGTTATATGAGTCATGATCGTTGGTTTTTTCATTTATTGTCATTACTGAGTTTTTGAGTTTGTGTATATATAAACAATTTTTGAGATGCGCCATACCATAACACATGATATCCTTATAAATAAGATAACATTTATTTCCAAACATGAAATAAAATTCCATAGTGTTCAAAAATGACAGTGAGATAATGTTTTTGTTTACAAAGGGTATATAATAACAATTATTTAACATAAGAACCAAAATTCTTGGAAAAGGTAGGTGATAATCTACCACTACCAAGGTTTATGTACTAACAACATTTGTATCATAGAGATACACTTCACCATTTACAATTTTATTAAATCTATATGGTTCTTTTATATAAAGAATTTCTTTTAGCCACATACCATAAAAAATACCCATCTTGTACAATAATGAAAGATTTCATTCATTAAAAAAAATACATGAAGTAGAGGTGTCTCCTTACATCATATTAGCTCTAAAATCATTCATTCATTGACCGTTCTTTAAATATAGAAATATGAAAACATCCTACAAATTTCCTTTCATTTATATTGTTGGATTTTTGAAAGGACTATACATCATTGCCTTTATATTTGACTTAGCCTTAGACCCGTTATCCTGGCCCTTCCTCCACTTGTTCACTATATACTATAAAGAATGGTATTCTTCATATTGTTATCATATTTGAGAATTAAATCCCAAAGACACGAGCATGGATTTTTATTATATTCATGTAATAATTAAGGATGAACATAGAGAAGCATGATGGTAAAGATTAAATTTTGATATTGGTTGTTAGTTCATGGTTCATTATTACCACAAAAACTTCAGTACAATTAATATAACAAATCATCATGAGTACTTAATGTCATACATGATTCCCTTATACATGAATAAACCTATATAATATACTAGAAATCTCATACCTTTCAGGCCCGACTCTCTTGTTGTATAATTCTTAGAGATGAGTAATCATCTTGTATATATATTCATCCTCACTCATTTTCATCAATTTACTAGACGTATATGGCAACATTATTTACTATAAATATAGTTCATTATCTACATTCATCTAATACTTGTATTTATCCACCTTTATTTCTCTTTAAGAAGGCTCGACAGAAAGTGAGGACACAAAAATATAAAACCTCCTTTCATAGAATAGTAAAATTTGTAAGCGCCTATACAACTCATAGAAATTATTATTGGTCATGATATTTTATTTTTTTAATATATATCATAGTGATAATGTTCTCTTCATGTTGGTGATTTTCTATTTATATCTTCAACAAATAAATTTTATCATTCAATACATCATCTTCTTTACCTTGTTGACATTTTTTTATTTTTTATCATTTAAATGATTCCTTATACTTTATCAAACAATAATATCCATCACTATTATATTTATATTTATCGTTATCTTGAGAAATCAAGAGGAAAAGATCCTTGAAACATCTCCTTATACTGTAAAAGCATTGGCTCTTCCACAACTTGGAGAGTATCTAGGTACGAACTGGGGTGGGAGACCATATTAACTCATGGTTCCTTGAACTATTGAGTAATCTCCCAATATATTAGAATCATAGCCTTGATACCCAAAATGAATTTCCAATACATTGATGGAAATATTTCTTCGGCTTCCTCTCGGATACCACCTTTATAAAATTCAACCCATTAATCTCCTAATAACTTGTTGGTAGTAGAAGACAGCCTCAATATTGGATGAAGAGAACCACAAACTCCCTGTTATATTCAAAGATTATAAATGGAAGTCTTTAAGAATTGATATATATTTGAGATTAATATTTGTAAAAAATGATATCTATTTCTATTTAAAATGTTCAATCTATGTGGATGTTTTTAAAACTAGACATGTAGTTATAAAAAATCATTTAACACATTCTAATTCATTTTACTTGTTTATTATTTTATGTGATTTGGCATTAAACAAGAACTTTCATAAAATAAAAATAAATAAATAAAGGGAATTAATCTTCCTGAATATTCTTGAGCACATTATATTGGTTGAATCAACCATGACCAAGTGTGTATCATACCATAGTCGAGTCCTAAATCGTGTTAAATCACACCCATAATGTACTGCATACTCTTCCCTTCTTATGTACAAAATCATCTTGGTGTGCTCCTCTTCTTAATGTGTCATCTTCTAATGTACCCATATACTCACGCGTAGGTGAGGGGGTCTCGGGGTGAAAAATATAATAGATATATTGGACACACATGCCCTTATACATATTAAAAAAAAGATGATGCACAAAACCTTATTTAATTATCAAATAGTTACTATCATCACACACATAAAATAAATAATTAAATACACATCCATACATGCAATGGCTTGGTTAATTTTTTGTAGACTAGTCAGTATAGTAAATCAACACACAAATTTTTTTAAATTGAAATAAATTTGAATGTATGAGGTTATTAATGAAAATTAATTGAATTTAAATAAAATCAAATAATTTATATTATTCTATCCCAAATTTAATTTAATTATTTTCCCAGAAACAAAATTAATTGATTAATTTAAATTAATATGAAAATACAATTAGTATTTCAAATTATTAAAATATTATTAATTTCAAACCAAAATTAAATTAAATTATTTAAAACTAATTTGATAATGAAATTAATCAAATTAAATAATTTTTTATTATATTAAACTAACTCTTTCCTCGAAAACCGCACCCCGACCAGGTGTAGGCTGGGTTGTAGCCCCACAGACCTGTTAGGGCTACACACACCCCATGTAAGTGGGATTTTTGGCCATACCGGTCCTCTAAGACCAATTCGAGGTGGGGTAGACCTGCCCAATCCCAATACAAGGCGGATCAGGTCCTGCAAGACACATATAACTCATGGAAATAGATACCATGAAATGAGGGAGGTGGGAGGATTGAATTTGGATGAAATAAGTGAGGTTCTCCTTCTTAGATAGCAATACAATAAGGTGAATGGAGATTGTGAGTGGTTCAACACCCATGATCTCATGGGTCAACCTCGAATGACAGCAACACAGGCACATGGTGGCCAGACCATGATGGTAGGAGGATGCCAAGTTACAGTTCTAGCCTTAGTTGGTATAAGATTCTGACAAATGGTTTGGGCGAGCAGTGCATGGAGTGGACCTAGGTAGTGTCGGGATCCCACAATGCTGGAAATGGTGGTGGCAGGTGGACCTTGACCTATGGGGGGTGGGGGGTCAATGTCCGGTATTGGAATGTGTGGACAGTGATGAGTGGTGCCAATGGGATCTCTGGATCTTGGGAGGAGGGAACGAGGTGGATCTCCTGGTTCGGTGGAGGTGTTCTTGAACCTGAGAAAGGGAACTGACATGGTGTATGGTTAGCAAAAATATGTAATGAAGACAAAGGAGATAGAGGCAATAGGTTTGGATTCCTAGGAAGAAAGGGAGAATGGTTTTCTCGATAGGGTCGCATAATAGGGACAAAAGGATGTCCGAAAAATGAGGAAGTTCCCTCTATAGTAAGGATAAGAAAGTATTGTTCTTTATATTTTTTATTTCTTCCCTTTTTATGGATAACAATATATTTTTAACCAAAAAAAATATTACATTTTTAATATTTTGTAGATTAGTGTATTTATCGGCAACCAATTATGAAAAAATGGTTGTCAGGTCAAAATGTTTCTCAAGCCTATTAATCGGCTCTTCAATTATTATCATCAAAAAATAATTTTCCTACTCAAACCATTTCTTGAATAGTTATATATCACCAGAATCATTTTTGATGAATGAAAAATAACATGCATACAAAAAATATTCTTAATATATTTTAACATCAAAAAATATAATATCTGATAAACCCCATTTTGACCCATAAAAAGATTATTAGTAGACAGTAACTCAGCCATCTAAGATCAAATAGATGTTTGGTTGGATTTTTTATGACCGATTTACAACCCTGTACATAAAATTTAATTATAAATAAGTTTCATCGCTCACAGAAAAAATACACTTCCTATTATTTCCAATTATTTGTAATGGGGCACACATCAAAATTCTATGATCCTTGGATATAAAATATTTTTCCATCATTGGAGGAAAAAACATTATCATCTACAGTAATCTAACTCCTAATATAGTCTGAGGATTACACATGGTTTAATTAGAGCACCTAAAAATAAAATGAATGATTACCTAATTATGATTTGTAGTGCGCACATATGTCACATATAAATAGCGATTATTTATAAAAGTATCCAATCTGAATCCCTCTTTATCATCCAAACACACTCATAAAATCATTAAGTTCACCATTGGTTGGATTCTAAGTGCAGGTTCATATCTTTGATAATCTATTTGATGTTGCGAGGATCACAAATATCACAATCCTTCGATCATTAAATTCATTCTTGGATCATTCGAATGAATTAACAGATTCTCTATCATGGATTTTGGAGTTGAGATAATCTCTCAATTCTTGGTTAGTGAATCGTATATATATATATATTCTTTTTTCAAAGACCGGTTTAACAGTAACCAGTAACTATACAAACGCTGCATCAAAACATCAAACAACGGTCAAATGAGTCAAATATATGGTATGGGTTCCCTATCCCCCGTATATTTTAACTTCAACTAAATATATAATAATTAATTAATTATTATGAACTAATTATACCGTGAATACTATTTATATTTTTTCACATACATTTAATTAATATTAAATATATTATCTAATAAAAATGTGTCATTAAATCGACTAGTAACTCCCAATAATGCAAAACATACCTTGAATGCTATAATCATATTTCTTCGTGAAATATTAACCCATGTATTTACATGACCACTTGTAAATAATTTTAATAAATAAATTCAACCCGATTATTATTTACTTGATTAAAAATTAATTAATTAATATATTAGTGATCAATAAAACATGGAAAACACTAAGAACAAATGGTGGGACCTACCATGTATTATATTCATATTTAGTAGGATATGTCATATTCTTGAATATGCTATTGTGTGTGACCTTCTAGGACCTTATCTTGGTAGTAGTGAATAATAGGTACAGACCATGAGTAGAATCTAGTAACCCATCCGGACCCCTAAAGAGATACGGAATAGTCATAACCATGAAAACCAACCTACAATCACACACTTTGTAATATGATCTATTTTTCATTAGATATCTCATCAATTAAAACCCAAACTAGTATCATATACCTTTATTTAATTATTATTTATTAATAACTCTATATGTATTTAAATTAAACTACCATATACATGAATACGATAATGTATTAATTTCATGATAAAAAAGGATTGAGATAGCACATCCTCAATATGAATGTTACAAATCCTATCTTGGTCATTCAACCAATCTCATACCACCAATGATACACTAAACACAAAATAACTCGCCAAAAATATATTTTTATGGTTTTCCCAATAATTATATGATGAAATAAATGGAACAAATCGATAATTATCTCAAGTCATGAATCCAATCCACATGTTTGTAGATATGAACAACCAATGACACTTGAAATATGTGGTGTTCCTATTGGTGGTATCAACTACTAGAGATCACCAAGTATGGAATTCATGAGAATAAGTCTCAGTTCTTATGAGAAAACAACACCTGATTGTCACACATAATATATGTCTAAACAATATGATCTATCTTGACTATAGATTTTCACTTTAATATAAATTTCATAGTATCTCTAATTTCCCAATATAACATAGGATCCGCTACAACCCTTTTATATGAAATGTAATTTAAGAAAATTACCATAAATATAGTGGGTAAAAAATTATTGAAACTATAATGGTATGATAAAAATATTTATATATTTCAAACTGTATACACGTGGTGATAATTAGAGTACATCACAAGTTCAGTCTAGGGAACCCTATTTTAACAAAAATGTCTGTAACATGCCCCTAAATTTCTATTGCTTTTAAATCTAAATGGGATAACCTAGGAACATAAAATAGAAATGGGTGGTCTATTATTCCTAGTAAGGTACTGAAAATGAAATATCCTAAAAAAAGTATAACATTTCATATAATATTATATTCATTGAGACAAAAAAGGTGTGAGAATCATAAACCTGAACAATGTGACATTATGTAGAATGGCAACATAGAGGAAACATGGTAAATATAGAAAAAACCTTAAACATGAAATCATTATCATAGGTCATGTATTACTATGTTTACATCATAAAAGGGTGGAAAATCCCCACAATTAATAAGGTTCACTCCCTAGTATCTTACATTACATATCATGAGACTAAAAAATTACTCAATATATTTGAGTACTATATAATTCTGGGCATACCCATTGGCTTCATATCATGTACATGCATAACTGTGACACAAAAAATATAATATAAGGATATATTTCCTAAATTTTAACCCCATGATCAAGAATTTGGGGTTTTATATATGAAATTTCCCAATCAATAAAGGATATGTACATCTAGTTGAATACCCTTAAGAGGGAATAGTGTGGATAATCATGACAGAATCATTTGGAATGAAAAATCACAGTGAAACATCAATAGCATAATGGTTCTAATTTAAGGTTCATAAAATGGTTAAATAAGAGTGAAAAGGGTATCTCATAATTTTTATATAAATATGGAATTATGTGGGATATGGAAAATCATATAACAAAATTAGGAATTTAGAAAAAAAATGAATTTCCTAAATAAATTTCTTGAATAAATATGAGAAAGAGGGGACCCCTTAGAATTTTTTTTGATTATTAATGGATTATGTATAATAGGAGGGGATAAAAGATGTATATATTTAAGAAATAAATAGGAATGTATAGGGATATTTATGAATGTATGAAATATTATCCAATTGATATTGAAAAGGCTATTTACTAAAAAGGTTCTTGAATTGAAAAGAAGAGAGAGAGACCCCTTACCCTAAGAAGATTATTCCAAAATCATGGAAAGAGATTATTGTGAGTTTTTGGCACATTTAGAGGACTATAGAGAGGGGATAATAGATTAAGTATGTGCTGAAACTTTTTTACTGAAGATTAATGAGATTTTAAAATTGGTGGTTTTAAAAAGGAATAGAGCGGGGTGTTAGTTATTATTTCCAAAACACAAGTTTTTGAATCTATACAATAAAATAACCAAAACCACAAAACATACCATGTGATTTTAAAATTGTATCTTCAAAATAGTACTTTTTGAATTATTTTATAAGGACAATGTCCTAAATCATTAAACAATTACCCTTGGGGTTGTGGAAGGGAGTCATGTATATAAATAATTGATTATAAATATTTAAAATATAATATTTGTTATGGAAGATTCATAAAATATTTATAAAATTATAAAAAGATTATAAAAAAATTATTTTAAATTATACAAAATCATTTGGTATTTTATACCTTTTATATAATTTATTAAATTACTTTTCGGTCATTGTGAGGTCATAATACACACCATATAATTATAAAAAAATAATTTTTACCCAAAAATTTGATTTTCTGAGAAAATAATGCAAAATTATCTTCTGGATGATTAAGATGTGTTGATTCTCAAAAATATTTATTTTATCCAAATAATTCTCAAAATATTTTAATTTTCACTTTTAAAAACACGAATCTTCAATTATTAAGAAATAATTTTTCTTTCAATAATAGTTTTCAAAGCCTAATAAAAATTTCATTTCACATCATAAAAATTATATTATCATTTAAATTTAATATAAATAATTTAATAGAATTATTTCATTAAAATATAATTTATTTTTAAAATTAATTAATTTTATAAAAATGAATTTCTTAATTGAGATTGATTATTACACCAAAATGAAATTAGTGTTTTATCATTCCAAAGTCTAATTTTCATCAAAATCATTTATTAATTATTTTTAAAGTAATAACAAAAATTATATCCACTAAAATATTTCAATGAATTTATGTATATATATATCGACACTATTATGGTTCCTTTATTTCTAGTCCTTGTTAAATTATTTTTATCGTTAATAAAACAATTTTTCTTTTACCATTGTTATAAATATTTAATAGAGTTAATATTCATATTTTATAAAAAATAAGTTGAACTTATTACCTAATATTAATTATTATTATTCTAAATATGGAATTAATTCTATAAAAATCTATTCATATAGGTGTATGAATCTAAAATGAAACCCCCAAGCATGATGGAATGCTAATTTTCCCAAAAATGAGTTTTCAAGGAAAATATGATCTTACATCAACTTTATAACTCTTAATCTTCACAAAATGAATTTCAATTCATAATGAAAAATATATGATATATAAATTTAATTTAAATAATTCCCCATTATGGGTTATTTTTAATTAATTAAAATGGAGAAAATTCTGCATTTTAGAATGGTTTTAAAAAAAGTGTGTTTTGAAGCCAAAAAATAAAATTTTACTGAAATCTTGTATAGATATGTTTTAAATGAGATTCATTGTATTGAATATAACTACAGAACACTTATTTTACTTTAAAATAAATTTAAATAACAATGTTACATTTATATAAAATAATTTATCAAAATAATTGATACTTTTATAAAAATATAATAATTTTTCACTATTCACTGAAAAATAAATATTTTCGAAAAAATTAAAAAAATTACCCTTAATGTAATTTTGATATGATGATTTAAAAATTGATATTTATTTTATTAGTATATTTTTTATATATTTTATAAATTAATTATAATATTTTTCAAAAAATTAAACAAATCATTTTTGAAGAAAACTTATTTTTGAAAAATAAAATGACATTTCTATGAATTGAGGGATTATTTACTAAGAATTTGTAAGTAGATTAATATATAGTATAAAATTTTTATATATATTTTATAATGTAGTTAATGATATTCATATCAATATATTTAATGGCCTGGTTAAAATGATCATATTTATATAATTATTTATTATTTGGGTTTGGTGTTGTGTATTGAAAATGTTATCAAAAATAGTATTCTCTTTTACATCTTGAGGTCTTATGTAACACTCTAATATTTTGTAAATTTTTTACAAATATATTTGATCATTTCCATATTTTTTATGATATGAAACACATATTTGGGCTTGTGTTACAAGTAAAATCGATTTTAGGTGACCTTACACATAACACTAATTTGGGATTTTGCAATAAAAAATACTGAGCTTAGGTTTCATTACATGTAACATGATATTTAAATGAAACATATTAAACATTAAATTTATTTACAGAATAGATTATTATCACCTACACATTGGAATATTGTGTATGAATATGATTAATTAAATGATTAATATTTGGTTTAAACATTTATTTATAATCAATTATTTAGATACCTATTAATTAGAAATAAAAATATAAACTATTTGAAAATAAAAGAACTCTTTTTCTAAATAAGTATTTTTTGATAGAAAAATGTGTTCTATCTCACTAAAATAATTTTTTTTACTATTTTAAGTAAATTCATATATTATATATATTCAATAAATTATATAACTATCATGTTATTTGTTTTCTAGAAAAGAAATAAGAATAAACCTGATTTAATGATTATAAATATAATTTTCTAAAAAGTAATTTTATCACCTTTTTGTACACTTATTTTAATTTTTTTATGAAAATTTATAATATTAATTTGATGAAATAAAATAAAAATTTTATATTATATTTTCAAAATGATCTTAGAGAGAATTTGTGGATTTTTTTTGCAAATGTTCAATTTTTGACGCATAATTAAAAATATCAACTTTTAAATGGAAATTGTAATTTCATGCATATTATTTATAAGTTTAAATCATATTTTGTATTTTTTATAGTGATATTAATTAATTTTTATATCAATTCATCAAAATTTGGTCATTCATATCAATTTTATGTTGAATTATGATACAAAAAAATTTCGAACATTTGAACTTCTTTTTTTAAAACCCAGTTTCTCATCAAATTTTGGGGAATAATTTTATAATAAAAATTTCCAATTGGGTGATTGGAATTTTAAAAAATTTATTAAAGATTTAGAATCCAAATAATTTATAATTTTGATGAAGTTCAATATAAATTTTGACCAAAATGAATCATGAATGTAATTAAAATTAATTACCACTGTTAAGGTATAAATCATTTTACTAGGGTGTTAATCTAAAATAATAAAGCTAAAAATAAACCATACACATGTATTAAACCTATTTATTGGAAATATTTCAACTATAACCCCTATATAGTTCTATAATGGAAAAATTTGGAGCATTGGGACATTCATAAAACATGGGAGAACTTATTTTATTCCAAAATACCATGTGTTTGATCTCCCCCACATATAGAAGGACACCCCCTCTCCAATATCTTTCACACCATTAAACATATTTGGTTCAATTAATTCATACACCCATCATATCACTATATTCATCCTATCATCGAAGAATCCTTAGTATGAAATAAATCCATCCAAGGAATGATTTAGTGCAAACTTAATTATGATACCTAAAGAAGAGGAAGTTTGAATGAGTGCAAAGGATGTCATGACTTAATGTCTGGGATTTCCATCTCACTTTTTCTCTCTATGAGAAATATTACATATTCTCCACATTCTTATTTTATATTTTGTATATACTAACCATGAATATATTTTATAATTATTATACTAAAAATTATTGGAATTTACATATCCATTTAAGGATCTCTCTTTCATGGGGTTTTATGGATAAAAAGTAACCAAATTTGAAGAGAATTGTTTGAATAAATTTTCCTTTTCAGATACATATGGTTATTTTAGCAACCTATCTTCTTTTTAAAGGTTTATTTTAAACCATTTTGACATGTAATATTTTAAATCTATTTTTTTACATTATATTTTGTGTTTCTTTTAACGATATTTCTTCAAAGGGAATATAATTCAAAGTTAACAATGTGTTATTGAATATATATTATATTTTCATTATTTATCAAGTTCATTTATAGATATATTTTTGGATGGAAAATTGTACTATCGATATCTGAAGAAACTCATTAATTTTCTTCTCATATGGTTATTTAGGATATTTTTAAATTATATTACCATTTTCCACTATTTTAGTTCTTAATATAATATAGAATGTTTTTTAAAGCAATTCAATATTATTTCTCTATTTGGATGGAAATCCATTTTTTTCCAAAACCATGCATCCGAAATATTTTTATTATTATTCTATTATTTATAAAATTAATTTCAACCCATGTTGGAAATTTAACAAAAAATGTTTTAACAGGAATATTTATGTCATTTTCTAAACAATTAACATCTAATTTTTTCCAAAAAAGTTAAGGGAACCATAGTTTTAACATATATGGTATGAACTCGATTTTCCAACATCAGGACCAATTATTTCTTCAAATATCACTTAATTTGTTTTCAATATTTCTCAAAAAAATTAATTTTTTATATTCTAAAGGAAATATTTTTTCAATGAGAAGAAATATATTTTCCTTGAGAAAATGTTATTAATTTTTTTTGAAGAATACCCTATACATTTAATTTTTTATTTTATATAAAAAGGATGTCAATTTTTTTATTAATTTTTAGTTTAAAAAACTAATTTTTTATGAAATGTTATTATCCTTATAAAACAATCCAAGTGACATTTCAAACACATTTTCCATGTAAGATGAAATCCTTTGATGTTACTTTTACTTTTCTGGGGAAATGATCCAAGGATACAATCTTATTCATTCTATAAATTCTTTTTGATTATGATGAAATGATGTTTACAAAAACCATTCAACTTCAATAAGTTATACTATGATAAAATTATCATGAAACGAGTTTCATTTATATGGGTATTTCTTTAAAAAATGATTATGAAACCTAGGTATTTTCTATAGGTTATTAAATGATCAATGTTTTATGGAAATATTTTCATTTAATAGGTTATGATATGATGATGGTTTTCTGATCTTGTGTCAAATCCTTTTCTCTTTTCATTATATGATGGTGGTTAGGTTATAAAAATTGATTGTGGTTACGTTATAACTAAGGACCATGGTTAAATTATTACCAAATATTGGTGGTACCTATATCTACCTCCAATGCATTGGTTATAAGTTTATATCTTATGAGATAGAAATTACTAGAATGGGGAGTGAATCCAGTTATGTCAAATACCACTAGAATAGATAGTGAATCCCGTTAAGTAAGAAATAACTAGAATAAAGAGTTAACCGAGTTCAATAATACTTGAATATAATTGGGAGTGAACCTAGTTCATAATGTTAGGATTTGAATGAAGAATTAACACAATTTAATTAGTTAGTTTTTCTACTCTGATGGTCTTGGGAGTGAACTTGAACTACTATGATTATTTATGGAAGTCCTCATTCCAATATGAAATCCTAGTTAGTCATTCCTGAAAAATATGGAAATGATTTTCTATGATTATGTGTTTTCCACAAATTACATGTCTTATGATAATAATATTTTCTCAGGAGTCATGTTTTTTCCCCTATTATTCATATCTTATGAAAATAAAATATTGATTCCATTACTGAATATTACCATCATTGATATGTAGCGTATGGTTCTCAATTATTATTATAATATTCTAAAACCTTTATGTTCATGTAAGGATTACATGTATCCTTTGTTTACCCTAAATTAGTATTTTACCTCTCCCTTTATAGTGATTCCTTTTTAGAAGTTATAAACAATGGATTTATATGGGAAATGATTGTGAAGTGCACTAAAGTTGAAGATCTTTAAAGGGGATGTTGATTATCTTTCATGAATTAATATAAATATGGACTATGATTCCAAAGTAAATAAACTATTATAGTCCATTTGTATGTGTTCATATAATGTAATTAATCATCATATAAAATATTTAATATCCTTTTATGAGAATAATGGGTTATTATAGACGACATCAAATCAATTTTTTAGTTAAATTGAGGAAATGAGGATGACAAATCTTGGAAAAGTATATAAAGATGGATTCTAAACAATTATATCCTTATCTAGATACAACAATTAGACATGGCTCTAGAACAATGGTACCTAGGAGTGAAAACTCTAATAAGGGAGTATTGATCTTGACTCGGTCATCACCTAGTTCGTATAAATGGGATATGATACACACAATGTTTATCCATCCCTAGGGATTTGATTTTAAAATTCACACACTCTATATGAAGAATCATAAAGTATTTAAATAGATGATTTCTTTGAATGGTCCAGGATAAGCCAAAGCTATCATTGATTAAAAATATAGTTTGAAACATTAGACATATTATAATTCATTGTCAGGATTATTTAGTTTCCCATTATGATTATAGTTTCTCACATTATGATTTTTTGTTTTTATCAATTTTGGAAACTAGAAAAAACTATGTAAACATGGAAAGTCATAGTTAATTTTATGATGTTTAGTCAAATGTTATTATATTTAGAGTGTCGTATATTTTTTTTATTCATTGTAATTTATCATGGAACATGATTAAAATTGTGTATTTTGCCTAACACTTTGACGTACAATGAATAGAAGGTTATAGTTCACTGAGAGTTCATATGGTGAAGACCATAGAGGAAAGAATATTAACAATTATATATGTTGATAGTATGGGTAGAATCTCTACATGGAGTGTATTTATGGAATGTGAAGATGATTTATGTGTTGATAAAAAGGTCATAAAGTATGAAATTTTTGAGAGAAAACTAAAAGTTTAGTTAACACAATAGATGAGAATATTATCCTTCTAAAGTTACCATTAATAGATAAAGGATTTAAATGTGCAATGTATGAGCATTAGGAAAATCGATGTGTTAGTAGGAAATCTCATGAATATAATCGAGAAATTTTTTTATTAATGGTTACACTACGGATGATGAAGAAACTTTGAATCACATATGAAATGAATGATGTATTATAAAATAAGATTCAGAATCCTAGTAAATGTTTAGAGGATGTGGTAGAATAATCGATGTTTTTAGGTTTTGGAATTCATGAATTATATTATATGAATGTATATAGGAAATATTTTTAGAAGTTTTCCATTATGTATTTTCAATAACATGTAAAATTATACTAATGAACTAGAAATGTGATTTAATGGAAATGTGATATTTTCAGTGAGGGATAATGACCCTTAATATATTCTCGATGAGGAGAAAATATTATTAGGATAAAGAGATTTTGGATACGAATTTATAAATTATATAGTAATTATTACCTTGGAATTTATTACTGATATGTTGACAAAGTGGTTTATTATTCCATTAATGGAGTTTACAACAATCTTTTAGTTAAGGAATAAATCCAATAATATGTGTTTTATGTAAGAAATAACAAATTATGTATTTTTTCAATAAGGTAGTATGGTAAATAAAATTATTACCATGTTTCAAGATAATACATTATTAAGGTATTCACATGTTTGGTATATGGAAATCAATATATGCTTTATGGTACATGGTAATTAATGATGCATGAATTTTGGAAATTTACTGAACTTATTTCCAAATTTTTGGATTTTAATAGTTTGGAATTTTTTTTAGGTTAACCATTCATGGAATTGTTTATGAAATACTTTAGAAGAGGATATAAATAATAATGTATTAATTCACCATATAAAGATTTATTCATATTGGATACTCATTTATAATAATGTTATTTTGGTGATATCTAATGATAGATAGAATGAGAAATCATTATATTTATGTATCTTATGATCCATTTGGGATTTATATAAAAAAACTCACCATTATTTATTGGTGTAAGAGATAAATTGGATATTATCAAAGATAAACTTAAGGATAATATTTTGACAAAGAAATCACATGAAATCAGGTAAGGATATGGTTTCATGAAAATTATTCAACTATAGGAAAATGATCTTTAAATAAAATGTTGTCATGTTATCATCATTTTTGATGATATCAATGTCCTTTTTCACACATATTTGGTTAATATTTTTTAGTCATTAACTTTCTCTGGGTCACCCACTTTTTTATGATCGGTGATCTCTATCACTCTCTATAATTATTTACCATTATATTCTATGACCCAATCCTCACCTCCTACATAAATTCCTCTCTATGTAAACCTATTTATGAGTTATATTAGGTAAACTTTAGGTTTCCAAATTTATATTTTTATGTGATATTTTAATATTGATATGTATTTTGTGGGTTTTTATAAGTGAAATTTCAAATTTTAAACCAATCATGACCGAGAAAATTTTTTTTGATAGAAAATCATTTTAAGGAAGGTAGAATTTAACACCCTAAGATTTTTTGAAATAATTTTTTTTCAAATAGATTTGATGTTTTACATATATAATGTGACATGAAACACTAATTCTAAATCTCATTACCAGAAATAAATAGTTTATATTTCATTACATAAATCACTATGTATGGTTTGTGTTACACACAATATCTAATTTATTTTGTGTTACACACAATAGATTGCTTAAAAGAAACTTATCGTACAATGAAAATATTTTTATTTATTACTACAGTTATCACCAAGATGTTTGAATAGTTTTTGTAAATAAGATTAAATAAAATTATAAATATATAGATTACACATGTATATATATTGAATTATTTTGAGACTAATTAATTAGAAATTACCAACAACAACTATTTGAAAATAAAGGAAATGTTTTTATGAAATATATATTTTATTCAACAAATTTGTTATACCTTAATAAAATAAAGAAACTAATTTTCTTGAATGATGTTATTGAAATTTATATAGTATATACATATATTTATATTAAATAATATATTAAACATTCATCTTATGTGTTTTCTGGATAATAAATAAGAATAAATCCAATTTTATGATTAAAATTATATTTTTCTAAAAGGAATGTTTGTCACATTTTCGAGCACTTATATTTAAATAAATCATTAAAAGTTTTTTGAAATGAATTTAATAAAATATTATTTTGAAATCATAATTTCAAAATTATGTTTGGGAGAATTTTTGGAAATTTCCTATAATGTCATACTTTTTGATGAATAGAGAAAATACTTAATTTAAATTTTAAACTCTTTTTTAAATTATTTATAATGATAAATTATATTATTAACTGGTTGTAAAATTAAAATAGTTCAATTTTATATATTATAATTCTTTTTGTTTCATTTGAATCAATTTCATATTGAATTTTTTATGAAAAAATTTGGATCTTTTTCACTTTTAAAACCCACTTTTTTACCGCGTTTTTTGGAATAATTATACAAACAATTCAACTAATGAATGTAATTTTAAAACATAGATTAAATAATTTTAATTGTATAATTTTTAAATTATAACATTTGAATTTTTTTTTGAAAAAAATTAATAGTGTATTCAATAAAAATTAATTACAGTGCTTAATGTAAAAATAGGGTTATAGGGGAGTTAAACTAAAATGATAAGGGTAACAATGACATATACAAGTCTCTGAAAACGATTAGATGAAAATATTTCTTCCATTATACCTATAAGGTCCTATAATGGACTTATTTGGACCCTTGTTACATAATAAAGATGAGGTGGAAGTTATTTATTTTCAAAAATACCTGGTGTGTCTTTTACCCCACTTTTAAAAGGCCACACACTCCCCTCTTTTCGTCACATTTTCAAACCTCTTTTACTCATTCAAAAACTACCTAAATCACTTCAAAAATTATCTAATATAATCTTATAATCAATATTTTCATCACAAAACCATCCTATAAAAAATTTAGAGCAAACCTAAGGAGGATACCAAAAGAGAAATAGGTTAGAACACATGCAATGGAAGTCCAGATTTAAGGTAACAGATTTCCATCTCATTTTTACTCTCTATGAGATAAATTTCATATTCACTAAATTCTTATTTGTTATATTTTAAATTCTTCATGTGAATTTATTTTTTGATTTTTCTACTTAATATTATTGTTATTGATATATCCATTTCAGGATCTCTCTTTCATGGGGTTTAAGGATAATATGTTTCCAAATCAGTAAGAACGTTTTCCTCTATTTTCATTATTTAAGACATACGGTTATGTTAGGAACCTATATTCCTTTCCTCGGTGTATATAAATCACAATTTACTTGTAATATATTAAATTTATCTATCTTAATGACATTTTATGTATATTTTAATAGACATTCTTTTATGGGGTTTATGTTTCATTTTTAAAAATGTGGTATGATTTAATATTAAAATTTCATCATTTTTCTGGAATATTCTTGACAATGTTTTTGATGATCAAAAAATATAATCCATCTCTATATAGTATCATGAATTTTATTCTCATATTGTTATTCATGATGTTTTCATGTAATAGTTCCATTTTTCCTCGTTTAGTTCCTAAAATAATTGAGAATATTTTTTTAAGAAAATATTAATTTATTCCTCTATTTAGTAAGAAATCCATTTTCTTCTAAAATAAATTTAAAAAAAATGTGTAGATTTATTTTATTATTTTAATTTGTTATTATAAGACATTATTAACTTTTTTATATTTTAATAGAAATGTTTTGAAATGAATCTTCATGTTATTTTCCAAACAATTCATCTTTGGATTTTATCAAAAATGTGGAAGGAATATCCATTTTAATGTGTATGACATGAATGAAATTTTCCAACATGATAAAAAATAATTTAATCAAATGTTCCTTTGGTTATCAATATTAATTTCAATGAAAAATATTTTAAAAATATTTTATGTTTTTAAAATATTTTTTCATATATAAAAATATATTTTCATCCAGAAAATGTTAATATTTTTTGAAGCATCTCATATATGTCTTAAATTTTATTTTCTACACAAAATATTTGTAAATTTTTTATGAGATTCTAGTTTTAAAATTTTATTTTTAATGATTTCATATTTTCCCCAATAAATGTTTCATGTGGCCTTTCAAAGTCATTTTTCATCTAAGCTGTGATTATTTAATGTTACATTCTCTTTACTAGGGATATCATATAATGATTCCATTTTTATTATTTCTCTGAATGGTTTATATTTGTTATGATACAATTATTTTGAAATATTTTTCTCTTCCATGGGATATAACATGATAAAATGATCATGAAACACACTTATTTCCCTGGGTAATGCCTTGATAAAATGATGAAATGATGAAATGATTATGAAACTAGTCTCTTTTCCCTGTGTTAGGATATGATGAAATGATTTGGAAACCATTTTCATTTCATGGGTTTTGATATGATGAATGTTTTATGTTATGTTGGAACTAATTTTATGATTTTCAATATGTGTTGGTGGTTATGTTTTAACCAAGGAAGGTGGTGGCATTGTAGCTAAATATGGCTGAGGTGTTAACTCCCTCCAATGAACTAGTTAATTTTTTATATCTCATGAGATAGATAATATTGAAATGGGTAGTGAAACTAGTTCAGTACGAAAATAATTGAATGGGCATTGAACCCAGTTTAGTATGATATGATTTCAATAGCGAGTGAACTCTGTTAAGTAAGACCAGAATAGGATGGGGAGCCAACTAGGTTCATTAATATAAGAATATAATGAGGGGTAATGTCAGTTCAATACGGGACTTTTCCACTATAATTTTATTGGAATGAACCTAAAATACATCTTTGATTTTTGAAGTGAACCAATTACAATTTGATATCCTTGGTAGTAAGCCTTTACTAATATGGAAATTATTTTCTATTCTTATATGTATGCCAAAAATTTTAAATCATATGGGAATGTTAGCTCTCGGGGATCATTTTATTTCATTCTCTTATAGTTCATGTCTTATAATATAGAAATATTAATTCCATGGCTCATGATTATGTTTTTTGATATGCAGGGTAAGGTTTTAAATTTTTATTCTTATCATACCATTATGTTAATGTCATGTTTACATATCTCATTTTATTACCCTTATTGAGGATTTGTGATCACCCTTTTTTATGATTCCATTCTATAGGTTCTGAGGAATGTTTTTAGTAAGGGAATGTTGGTGAAGAGTGTTTAATGAGAAGATCATTATAGGATATGTTTAATATCCTTCATGAACTAAGAATATTGGGTTCTATGTTTCAAAAGTCATTAAACTATAATGGTATTTAAGCATGTGTTTGTATAAAGTAATGAATATTTATCTAAAAAGATATAATTTCCTTGTATGATAATCCTGGGTCTCTTCATGTTTAAATGATCTACATCATTGATATACATGAGGCTCATTACTCTATCATAAGAGACATGTTAGATACTCTCTAGGGTAGCGTGGATGCACTATTACATTTCTTAACCCACCAAACATGACTGGGATTGTACTATTGATCTGTTTATATGAATGGATGTTGAGTATATACTTGGATCCAAAAAACATTCCTTTTATAGATCTCATATGGGTAATACCCTTAGAGTTCATCTGAGCTCCAATGTCTTAAAAAACCATACATCGTTTCCTAGGGAACATACATCAGACTATATTTGCATGGAATTAGTGGGATATACTCCAAATTAGTGACCATTCATAAGATTTTATATTAGTATAAGACATATTTAATTTTTGTGATTGGAGGTGAGTTTTAGTGAACCCTAGGATAGAAAATATATGCCATGATGGTGACGTACCTTGATAAATTTAATTTCCCTCACTGAACATATTTGGAATTATTGATCAGGATTTTTGTCTATGGAATTTAATTAATTATACACAGATTGAGTTGTATAACATCTGGCTAAATGCACTTTTCATAAAACATCTAGACGATCGAGACTACATACCCCAAAATTAACTGATATTGTTTATATTATTTTTTACCTTACTCTTGTATATTAATTTTTTTTTCTATATATATATATAATGATATATAAATACCAATATAAAAATTAATCTATATCATGGAATTTTCTATGTGATTGGGATTAAAAACCTAGGGATTGGTTATAGTGTCAGGTTTTTACTATTATTATTAGTTGTGTCTTAATTATTCTGTGCATATTGGATGGTCATGCACTTGTAATAGTAGATTTATAGTTTCATCATTGGGGTGGACTACTGAGATAATTTATCACACTTAAACATTCACCTCATTGTGCATGAAGACCATATGTCATATTTTCAGGTTCAGAATAAATGGCATGGCTGATAGGGATGAGGCCCATGATTTCAAGATCAAGTGGAGCTAGTTATGTATATTTATTTTTATTAGGGTAAAGAATATTTATGGTGTATTTTATGCTGATTATGTGGCCTATATTAGAGTTATTAGTATATACTTGTACATTTTTTTCTTTTTACATTATATACACTGAACTGTGTTATAAGTCAAGTTTGTTACCACTACTGGAAATTGGGCCTATAGCCATGGTTTTGTAAAAAACCGTGGGTAAAGGTCCCCCCTATACCGACGGTTTTCTAGAACCGTGGGTATATGATAGTATGGGAACATATACCCACAATTTTGTCAAAAACGTGGGTATAAGTCCCCTATTCCCACGGTTTTGGACAAAACCGTGGGTATATGTTTTTTTTGAAGACATATACCCATGGTTTTTCCAAAACTGTGGGCATATGTTTTTTTGTGAAGTCATGTACCTACGGTTTTCAAAAACCGTGTGTATAGGTTTCTCACGTTATCGCGGGGAAAAAATGGGGAACAAATTGGGTGGGATGAAATAAATTTTACGCGGGAACAATGTCTTAAATAATATAAATATACAGATACCAATAGTAATTAATAAAAATTTTGTAGCTTAGTTGGTTTGCCGCTGAATTCTGTCCCTCCAGGTCGCGTGTTTGAAACCCGCCGGTCGCGTTTTTTAGATAACCGTATTGGTATTAATATATTATAATAAAATTATCTATATATACATGAAAGTATGTCAGCACGGTTGGTCTGTTGTTGCGTTGCTTTGCCGAATCCCTGCATGTGGCGCGGGTTCAAAACCCACTGCCCGTGATTTTTTGAAAATTTTAAAATCCCCACGGTTTGCAAACCGTGGGGATAGTTCCCTGCCACGCTGTACACCAGCGTGTTGGTGTGTGAAACACCTATACCCACGGTTCTACAAAACTGTGGGTATAGGTCAAGACCCTTATACCGACGTCGTTCCAGCCCACGGATCCCAAAACCATGGGTATATGCTATAGCCACGGTTTTGGGGGCTATACCCACGGTTTTGAACCGTGGATATAGGTCATTTTTTCAGTAGTGTACCTGTATTGTATATATGACATAGTTATTTGGGATTTTATATCACTTGATTTATTATTCCATCACATTCAATTTTCATTATTTTTTTCTTATACACTTAGATAATTTACTTCTGGGATGGTATCTAGTTATTTTTACTATTGTTACTTTTAAATGATGGTATAGTGTCCCCACTGTACCACATTTGGACCTTCAATGCTAGTTGTCGTTCTCTAGAGTATAAAAAAGAGCACATGAAGCCTTGTGGTGAACCACATCAAGTAAATAGTTTAGTGTCCTTTGGGTCAAGGTTTTACATATGACCATCCATGTGAGGAAATAACATAAATAAATTAGAGCACCTCATAGAGGTGGTATTCCCCACATACGCATGAGATACATTATGATATACAAATATTTGGAAGGTTAAGTAGGTAAGTAATCTATTATTGTTGTAGAATAAAAAATTTGTCACAAAAATATTGTATTTTAGTTAATTATATATTTATATTTAGCTGTGTGAGATGATAATGAACAATGATTCACATCGCTTCATAGGGGTGATAGTCCACTCATACTCATTAGTGAGGTGTTCATTTCCAACTATTTAAAATAGGTGATGAAAAATTGTTTTAATATTAACATAATAAAATATCAATTTAGTGAATATATTGATGATATTATATTATTTTTTATATGACATGTTTGAAGGATGTATAAAACGAAATAAACATAAAAGAAATTATTTTGTACTTATTTATACATTTTTCATATCCTCCTTTTGATTGATCTTAAATAGTTTGATGAATTAGTTTATGGTCACTTCTGGGGGTTGAGGATAAGAGAATAAATGCTTAGAGATGTATTTTGGTTGATTTTTAAGAGGAAATTAACAAGAGTTGTGTTTTTAAAATGCTTAATTGAGTAACTATTTACAAGAAAAACAATGGTATTTTTAAAATTTTCGATCTTTAAGTATGAAGAACATGATTTTAAAAAATCCAAGTGAACATATATGTACCATGAATAAAGAGATTTACAATTTCCATCCCATTAGACTTAATATACGTTTTTCAGGATTCTATAATAATTTAAAAATAATATTTAAGAATTAGATAACATTTAAAATCATTTTTATGAATATTCACATATATTGATTTTAATGGTTTCAAGATAAAAATTGAATTATAATATAAATAATTTTACCATCACCAATACCTTATATCTATTTAATATTTTCATTTAACAACTATATTTATCCAAAAATATTAATTCTACTTGTTTTGATATATACTACATGACTATTATGCGTCTTACACAATCATTACATTGTAGTTGCATAAGAATTAAAGGTGATAACATCAGAAGTAAAAATTGAAAAAAATTTATACCAATAATATTTTTTATTATTACAAAAATAACATCTATATTAATTTATATGTCCTTTTTATCTATATCCATATCATGACAACATAATAAGTTAGAGAGTGATATTTTTTAATTATTCATTACTAAAAAAATAAATTTTGTGTAATCAAAGAAGAGTGACACTAGAATTCCATATTTCAGAATATAGGAATATTCAAGTCGAGATACACTAAGAAAATGAAATGAATTCTAATTTTAGATTATTTTTTATCCTTATCACATAGTTTAATCCATATTTAACCCATTTTAGCCTTTTTCATGTTGATAAACCTTTACCATGAATACTATTTAATGTGACAAAAAATGAAATAGATCTTATTATATATTTTAAATATGATTTTTTGAAACATTTAATCTCTTTTCTAAATATTCATTCCAAAAATATTAAAAAATTAACTTTAATATAAGTGTGTAAAACACAATGAAGAAAATTTTTATAAAAAAACTCATTTTTAGCATAAAAATTATTTTATACTAAAATAATGTTTAATTTTTAATATTTTGATATTAATTAAATTATTTTTAATATAAGGAATAATATGTATCTTATAAAACATAAAAATATTGAATTAGTAATTTAAATTAATTGATTTAATGAAAAGGTGGCTTTTTTTATAGAAATCAACACTTTTCACTATTAACACAAAAATAAATATTTTTCAAAAACCCCCTAAAATTTAATATATTATAATTTTGAAATTATGAAAAAAAATTATATTCTATTATAAAATTTAACTTATATTAGTTTCATATGTTAATTTTAATATCCAAAGAGAATGAAATGGAATCAATTTTTGATACCTAAAATGACCTTTTCATCATTCCATGACATATAACTATAATTAAATGGATGATGATTATTTTGATTTGATATATAATTAACAATTTAATTAAAGTAATTTATCATAACTAATTAATTTGATCAATTAGGATAAAAATAAATGGTGAAAATAAAACAGTTTTATGATAATTATATCTTTGCCTTCAATAGATTTTATCTTCATTATTAAACAATTTAATATAAATTGATTAATGAATATTAATTTGTATTAAAAAAATATTCATATATTTGAAAATTTAATTACTCTTATTCATACCAAATAATCCAATATCTAGATTATAATACTTATATTATAATAATAATAATTTTACAGTATATCATTTTTTGTTTTAATCTAGGTGTTACTTATTGTACACAGAATTGAACATAGATTTATTTAATGTATAATTTCTTATTTGATTACCAATGTGTTATACAATACCCTTCTAATAAAAATTATACTAAACAATTTATATTTGTTCATATCAAAATGAATTTTTATTGATATCAATATAAGATTAAATATAGATTTTATCGTGGTAAGGAATTTCTATCTTATTACTATGTAAATTGGTGTCTCTGAATGATTTATATGTCATGTGTGTACCTCCATAAGACTCATACTTATACATATGTTACCAAAATGAAACCATGATAACTGAGTGATAAAACATGATAGATAGATATTCATCTTGTTTGAGTTAAGGAATTATTTTACCATTATGATATAGAATGGGAAAACTTTATTTATTGTTTTATTTGAATTTCATATGAGAAATTTCATTCTCAAAATTTGTTTCGAGAAGTTTTCCACGTCTTTAGTTTTGCATATACTTAATTAAAAATAACCACGATTATTTTTTCATTAGATATACAAAAATAAATTCATTTAATTGATCATAATATCCATAATATGAGGAAAAATTATTCCAAATATTTAGAACCCCTAACCAAAACAAAAAATGGTTACTACAAGAGAGGATATTATCAATTATGAATAAAGATTCAAATGAATAAAATTTATGTTAATATCTAATGCCCCAATTAAAACTACCAAAGTACAACTTAATTTTTTCCATAAATAAATACCCATAAAACACTTAAAAATAATCCAGACTAAAATTGAGACCTAAAGATTGGAAAAATTTAATAATATATTTTACCATGATCAATTTAACATATATATCAAAACAAATTAATTTCTCATAAAGTCACATATCCAAAAAATATATTCCTTGGTTGTATTTTCTAAAAAATATACTCATCTTTTCCCAAAAAACATCATTTTACATAAAATGATATATATAAGTGTTATATATACCTCAATCAAGTATTAAAACCCAATATAAGGATGTTATTCCAAAACAACTTCAATCATTTATTTATAAATTTACATTTCAATCCCCATGGTAATATTAACATTTAATCCGAAAAATAATTTATTTTTATCCCAATTACCTCCATATAAAATCATATATCAACCCTGAATGTTATTATTATTCACTATTCGTAATACCCAATTAAAATCACCTAACAATATCCCTAATCACTTTAGAATCCAATTAAATAAGGCTTGAAAGGGGTTATTAAAAAGAACCCATCTCCTATAGTCCAATTTTAGTGTAAATTTTACTAATCTTTTATAAGATATAAGTGATCACATCCAGAATGGATGGATATTTTAGTAAACTAGATACATAATTGAATCTCAAATTATATTTTAAAGTATGAAATAACACATTGTGAAAGTAAATATTATGCATCCTTGAACTAAATCAAATATTACTTCTTCATATCATATGGATGAGTAAGAATTATGGTGAGCTCAAATACAAAGTAATTATTACAAATAAATGAAGATACCATTAATCAACAAGGAATAAACAATATGAAAATGTAAATTACTAATAAAACATTCCATTTAATGAATAACCTTAGAAGAAAATTTTTCCATGGTTAATATAATTTCAATAATCTTAGGGATAAAAAAACTGAATTATAGATGAATGAAATTATTAACATTGGATTTCATGATCTCAATCATCATGATATATAATAATTCAAGACCTTATGCTCTAATAGTGTAATCTATAGTTATGTATACACTAAAAAATATTTAATTCTACATTACTAATTTGTCTTGTGACACACACACACACACACAGATATATATATATATATATTGATAGGATATATAGTTTTGATCACCACCTATCACTACATGCCCTATTAATTCCTCATATATAAGGAGATAAATTTAATTCCTGAAGAAAATGCCATATCAATAAATATCCATTTTGAGTAAACATGACAGATTATCTATAATTTTCCAGAAAACCAAATGACATTTAATATAAAATAAAATATGTAGAATTTTGAATATTTTTTAGAATATAATATTATCCATTATAAAAACCACATTTATATTTAAGAAAAATGAAAATTTCAACGACCACTAGTATGATAATTTTAGAAGTATATGCTAGTGAATACAATATTAATAAAAACAGAGAATGATAATACATTCTCTTGTCAAACTGATCATTAACCATACAAAGAAAGAATAATAATGGTATCATTATAACATAACCTTAGTTGAGTATAAGATAAATAATGGCCAGCTTTCATTTAGGAATAGGAATACCATAAAAATAACATCAAACCATTTATGAGGAATATTCCCTTTTGCACATTGAATATATATTTCTATAAGTAAAAAATTGTCCAAAATTAGTAAAAAAAAATTTTAAAATAAAATTATGGATATTTAATTTAATATTAAATTCTGTGAGTGGTCACGATTGTGGTAAAGTCCCATTTATTCCAAGTATGTAATAAAATAATAATTTCACATTTTTATTAAAAATTTAAAAAGTACACTTCTTATAAAATGACAAGAATATTAATTTTAATTTTTTTTAAAAAATAAATCACAAAAAATTCTTCAAGTTTTTTTTAAAATTATATTGTACTTTAGTAAAAAAAATCCAAAATTATCGATATAAAAGAAAAATATACACTATCAAGAAGAGAAATAAAATCAACACTTCTTTTAAAAATGTAAATTGAAAGAGTAAATTAAATTGAATCATTAATAATCATGAATAAGTATATATTCATGTTAAATACCTAAAAGGGGATGTATATACATCAAATTAAATTATGAAGGTGAATATTACAAAATATGTCTAAATTGAGTGAAAAGTGAGATGAAATCTATTATAAAGAACATATCGTTGAACTTAGAATTATTCAATAAAATTATTACTTGTATTAAATATAAATCCATATAAAAAAGTGGTTATAAAACATAAAATAATTAAAATTAATTACACTAATAATTTTATAATACAAAAGGAAATTAAAAATCAATATAACTTTATGGAATGTAATTGAGTTATGAAACCCCTTACCACTTGGTAAATTTCAATTAAAATCCCCTAAGATGAAATAATCTTAATAGAAACATAAAATTCCATGATGTATGAAAGATTCATGATATAAAATTTAGAAGCTAAATTATATGCACAATTTTATTTACATTATGTGTATAATAGAAAAATAAACCTCAATGAAAATAAAATTGGGATGAAATCCCTTACATTAGGTCTAACTCGTCATATATATCCCTTATCTTCATGAATAAAAAACTTATGAAAATTATTTACATTACTATGAAAAATGAGACGAAATCCATTACAAAGAATATATCGTTGAACATAGAATTAATCAATAAAATTATTACGTATATTAAATATTAATCCATATAAAAAAGTGGTTATAAAACAGAAAATAATTAAAATTCATTACACTAATAATTTTATAATATAAAAGGAAATTAAGAAGAAATATAACATGATGGAATGAAATTGAGTTATGGAACCCATTACCACTTGGTATCTTTCAATTAAAATTCCCTTAGATAAAATAATCTTAATAGAAACATAAAATTCCATGATGTATAAAGGATTCATGATATAAAATTTAGAAGCTAAATTATATGCACCATTTAATTTACATTAATTGTATAATAAAAAAATACACCCAAATGAAAATAAAATTGGGATAAGATCCCTTACATTAGTTCCAACTAATAATATATATCCCTTATCTTCATGAATAATAAAATTATGAAAATTATTTACATTACTGAGAAAAGAATTCACGTAAATTACTCTTTTATTTTATTTATAACCATGTTATATTTAATTAAATAATCAATTAATTTCAAATTAGATGATTGGATGACATTTAGTTCATATGTCCAAAATGACTTCGATAAATTAATTATGGAATATTTGTTAACTATTACCTCATATAAAAAATAATAATAATGACATAAATATATATTTTTTAAATAAAATATAATTCTTAAACCAACTATGATGTGTGGTTATTAAAAATTTACTTTGTTAAATTCATGGAAACGGTAGGTTGTAAAACGCAATAGTAACATTTCCATTTCCTAAAAATCATTATAAAAATAAGGTATGTAAAAATTTATAATTATATAATGATATTATTACCATATATTATATATTATTTTTTAAATATTATTATATATATATATATATGATCCATGTGTTTTTGTTTTGAAGAAAAAATAACATTACTTCATGGATATTGTAGTTTGTAGGTGTCCATGAACAATGTTATCGTTTTATATTGAAGGGAAAGGTAAGAAATCATATAGTATATAATCTTATGAGAATGATAAAAATGCCACTTACATAATTTAATATATATATATATATATATAGTATATCCTTTATTAAAACCATTATTGAATATTGGTGATGAAAAAATAATTACATTTTCTCATGACATTGTAGTCTACCATAAAGATGAATGATGGTTTCATTTTCTTTTAGATAGAAGAAGAGGATAATAAATAACATTTAGATGACATATAAACATCTTAGTATATGGTACATACTGACTTTATTATAGCATCATGGTTGAATAATATTTTAATATGGCTTAATAAGAAACAAAATTTAAAATCTTAGTTACGAACGATACCTCTATTTTAGACAACTATATTAGGTTTACCCCTAAAGCCAACAAAGGATTACATTGTTATCAAACCATGGAATATAGGATTTGGGAATAGAAGTATGGAAGGTATTTTTTCTAGTAATTCTTTGATTAAAATTTTCATTGAAGTGTGACTAAAATGGTATAGTAGGTTCCCTTTTAAAAGAGAGGGTAGATGACTTTTGGAAATTATTAAAGTAATAAATTAATATAAATTAATTTTCATATTCAAATGGATCTAAATTCAGAGGCCTGTATGAATATATTATTATATTCAAAACAATATAATAAAAAATTGTCAAATTTTCGGTGACATTTCCACTATATCCATTAGTTTTAATACCTTTTATCCATTTTTCAATTACCACGGTAACAATGTTTTTACAATTTTGGGGTCCAGAAACATTCTATAAAACACACAATATACAATAAATGGACCAATGATGATATTATAAACCATTTTCAAATCACATAGAAGAATATAATATTTTTTATGAATTATAATGCTTTTGATAAATCATTATTTATTTTAAAATATCATTAATATCAATTTTTTAACTATTTAATTAGTTTGGTTTTAAAAACACCAAGAAGAATATGATATTAAAATATATTTCTTTAAAACTTCCCTAAAATAGTACATTTATCTAAAAAAATTGTGGAACACAATATTTATTCAGATTATATTAGTTTTAAAATTTTAAAATATTTTATTTTATTTTCCTTTATTTTAAATATTTAATGTGTTAACATTGTGTAAGAATTTAAAGTAATAATTTCATCATTATAATTTATTATTAAATTACCATGATAAATAAAAATTATTTATACTTCAAATTAATATTTATAATAGAAGTTCATCCTTTTTATCCCTATATAAACGCCAAATATATATTTAAAAATAAGATGTTGATGTTTTGTCCCTTTTTATACGAATGTTATTTTAAATATCATAATAATTGTCATATGGACTAAAAATTGTAAATTTCATTAACATCTATGATATAGGGTCTAAATATGTATATAAAATACAAATTAGAAATTTTTTTAGTCTATTATGACCCTTATCTATTTTTTAACACTTACTAAACCTTTTTTTCACTTAACCATTATATGAAATATTCTACTGTTTTTACTATTAATTATTACAAAATATTAACTTGAAATTAGTAAGTAATATTAATTATTATACATAAAAATATGAAATCCATTTTATCAAATTCACTTCATATCAGATTCTATAATTAATGTTAAATTAATCTTGATGAATATAATAAATACAGTTTCTCAAGAAAATTATTTTTCAAGCATAAGATGATATAATGTCAACTATATGACTAGGGATCATCGTTATATGGATTTAACTTAAAATATATAGTTATATAATCATTAAATTCCATTTAAAGTATTCATTATAAAATAATATTTTAATTAATTAAAATGAACAGAAAGTATGCATTTAAAAACTGTTTTCAACAAAATACAATATTTTTCACTTTTCATTGAATAATAATGATTTATTAAAAACATAAAAAAAATTCACTATAATTTAAGTTAGATATATTGATTTCATTTTTTATTTTTTTATGTATATTTTTTTTCTAAATTTTCTAAAAAATTAATTATAATACCTTTCACAAAAAAATTCCTTGTCAATGAAAATGTATATTGGATTTATACAATGCCTTTACAAAAACCTGATTTTCTATTTACTAAGAATTTATAAATTTAATTATATTGTGTATGAAATTTATATATATATATACATATATATATCTATATTTATATATCAGAAATTATGTAATCCTACTCATACCCTTTAATTTAAGGATGTTGTTATAATGGTCAAATATAAATAATATCTTACAGGTCGTTCAAGCATGGTGTTTTTGTGTCACATATGCTATCGAACATAACGTTATTCTCAAAAAATATCAAACTATGAAAATATTTATATAGTTGAAATTATTATTATAATTTATTTTTTCAACCCTTAAATAATACGTACTATATTGTTACTTTTTAAATCCATGTATTAAATTTAATCATTGAAGTTCCATCATAATAATTTTACCAATAAATGCCCTTTAAGATAACTTTTTATTATTTTCAATCAATTTTAAGGAAAAATGTGGAAAACCAATATATTCAAACCACATAAACATATTGCATTGAGAGAAATAGATGAATCAATAAAATTCAATTTGATAATATTAGAAGAATTCTCTCCAAATAATTTCCAATAACAATGAGTTACTTTTGTTTTGAGGAATCCTTAATCAGATAAATGAACCAATAATGAATGTTTCCCCGTGTTTTAATGTAATACTCTACAATTACCTTCCTTTAATTGAATCCCTTTGTTAGAATAACATATTTCTTGTTGATCAAATCACACTTCGGTTTATTGGGGTCCACTAGAGTCAATCTCTCATACATTGTGTCTGTAACCTATGTGGAGGCCTTGATCAGAAAGGCCTCCTCTAAAATTTTTCTTCCAAATAGTTTATGATATTCCATCATTCAATTGAAAATTTGAATCATGTATCCAGATTCATCGATCTCAATATAATATTGTTTCTTAATTTAATCATAATAGGAAACTGTGAAAATAATTCATAACTTTTATATGTTACTTTCAATTCCCTCATCTATATTTAAATAAAAAATGTCTTTGCTAAACATTTATTTTATTGATCCTTCTAATCCATATCACAAGGTTACCTATTTAAGAATTTATTTGAATAATTCTCATACTCACCCCATTTTAATCAGTATAAATTTATTAATTTCTAGCATTTTTATTAAACCCATCATTTATATTTGGAAGTTCAATTATCTATTTTCTCCTTTACCATATATAAAACACCATCATGTTCCTTTTATTAACTTCCCCAGGTGCTTTATTCCACAATCACAAGACATTTGAATTTCTATATTTTTAACTTCATAATCTTTATGAAATGAACTTCCCTGAAATTGTTTTCTTTTATTTGGTGAAATAATACAAACTATTATAAATTAAATTAAAATTTTAAATTAATTAATTCAATATGAACTAATGTACTTATAGAAAAAGCAAGCACTACTTTGGTTTTATTGGATTTTTATAGCCTTAAATATTGAAAATACATTTAATTATTATCACCACTACTAATATATCCCATATATAATGAGAATTTAGATTATTATATATGTCAATGGATTTGTTAAAGTGGTATTGGCTGAGATGGGATAAGTGATGGCCTCTACAAGTATGTTCATACCCTGTGAAGCCCAATTATTGGATCTTTGATTGGAGATGAAATTAGTGGGATTCACCCTTGAAAAATCTATAGCTGATACTGAATAACTAAAGTATGATTGATACTGTTTATGGGATAAATTCTAATTACTAAGATCATGACCCAAACAATGTTCATCAAACCATCCCAAGAATGTGCCACTATCTTACAAATTAACCTTAGAGTGTATGATGTTGTAATAAAGGGTCATGAATCTAGACAACAATTATATGATTTTGATTTTTTTATTTTTTAAAAAATAAATATGATATTCGTCCATTTTATTATTACATTATAAATTATTAAATAATGAGTTTGATAAAAAATTTAATTTTAATATGATAAAATTGAAACTATATTTTTAGGAAATATATAGTTTAAATAATGACACAATTTTTGATGAATTCAAGAATTTTTGAAATAAATTTTATTTTAATATAAAATTATAATAAAATAATATTTATTTAAATATAAAATATAATAATATTTTATTTAGTAAAATTTAAATTTTATAGTTTTTAGAGACTATGATGATTGTTAAAACATAAAATTTTCAACAAATGGGTATTTATGATTTAAATGTGTGAATTTAAATATTTATAAAATTATTTTGATAAAATAGTATTTTTAATTAATCAAATGAAAATGATTAAATGGTTATTTTTTTAAATAATTTTCTATCACAATAATGTTTTTGGATAAAAAGTAAAAAATGGTATAAATATATTGTTTATATTATAACATCATAAAATACCAAAAGTTTCTCAATAAATATTATAAACATTATCAATAAAAAATATTATGTTTCCTGTTAATATTATGTGTTTTTAAAGTTTTATATTTATTTTTTTAATCCTCAATTAATCCTAAAATACTTAAATTATATTTTTAATGTCATAATATTAATTCTGTAATATCATGAATCACTTACAAATCCATAAGGGAATTATTTTAATCAGTTTTTTTATTATCCATAAAAAATATTTAAAACCACTCATATTTGGGAGAAACAATGGGGAAAAGTACGGGTTGTTTTGTGGAATTTAATTTTTTTTTGTAAAGTAAATAGACTATATTTTGAAATAAATAATGATTTTATCTATATTTTTCAGTAGAAGCGCACCCAAATTCCCATTCCACTTCAATAAATAAACATTGAGAAAGAAATTGAACTACCATTAACTCTCAATAGTTCTCCCAAGGTGTCCCCAATGTCTCAACAATCTCCTCCCAAGCCTCTATATACACCCTTTCATGGTAAATGATCACTTTCAATTTTTTTCCAACCAGGCACCTTCTTTATGTTTACCCTTTTGAATCTAAATTTATTATGTTTTAATTCCTTTATAAATTTTTATTTATAATACAACATATATTATAATAATGATATAATATATATCTTTTCTCATTGTAACATTTACCTAAGCCATTATATTGTCAATGTAAGGGATATTATCATTATCCTCTTCACTCAAGAACGTCGTCTGTATTATTCTTTTTTGATTTCTAATTGTAAATTGTTGAATATGTTTTCATAAAACATATTATTATAACTATGCTTTTAATACGATGTGATACCCCTTTTACTATCATCAAACCCTTCCATGAATCATTATGTTTCCCTGTTTTGCAACCGAAATTATATTTACATTTTCCTTGCCAAATGTTTTTATAGTGAATACCCATCCCCATTTCCACTCAACCGTATTGAACTTAACGTACATTTCTTTAATTTATACGGGATTACCATATATGTAACTAACACTCCATAATCACATGATTAATAGTGACGAATGAAATCATTATTGTATATGATCTATGTTTAACACTTATCAATGTAGATGATATGAATTTGACAGGTGGTCCTAAAATTATACATCCCTCTAATGAAATGGGTAATTTTTTTATCTCATGTGATTCCAAGTATAGTTCATGTGAGGTTATACAAATCATAATATATTATGATTTCTTGATGGTTATTCTTGACTTATGCTTATGATGTCATGTTTTATGTTACTACCACATTCTTATATTTCCCCGATGTTTTCATCTTATAAAATTCATCAATGATCATGTTTATGACTCTCACCTCTTTTATATCACCTTGATATACCAATTTATTAACATGTACCCAATTATACTATACTATGACTTGATAATTCCATTTTTTTGGATTTATAGATCACCGCTTTCTTATGTACATCCCTATGTTATCCCATCCTATTTTAGAAGACCAATATAACTTTAAGGGCACGTTTTGGAATTTTTAAATAATTTTTGTGTACCCATGTTTCTTGTTGTTATAGTATGTACCAAATTTATTAATGAAGGTAGGCCTCAAGATATTATGGGGATGAATTATGTATAACATTATATTATATTTCATGAATTATGGTTCTAAAATATTAGTTTTTGTTGTTTATATCAGTGGAAATCCTAGTTGTTTTGGGGGATTAGTATTAGAAATGACTAATAATAGCCATAAAGTTAAGACTAAACATTGAGAAAACAACCCTAATTTTTTTAAAATATAAGGCATGTGGTTTTCAAGAAATTATATTTTTATCTAGATACTAAATGTAGACATGGATTTGGAATAATTGTATGTATGAGTAATAACCTTGAAAATGGTGAATTGGTCTGGACTTGATCGTCACCTAGTGCATGAAAAAGTTTCCTTATTACACACCATGTTTGACAATCATATGGTAGATTCTTCGGTAAATATATAAGCTCCATGAAAAACATTATTAAGGGAAATTAAATGTCCATAAGAATTTATTTAAATAAATAAATCATGGATAACATAGATTTAGATCTATATATTCAATTGTTATGCGATAGAAGTCATTTATGAGTTATACCATAAATTTTTAAGGTTTCCATTTATTTTTTTACTAGTTTAAAATTTTTCTTCCCTAATTTTCCAATTATTTTAGATAATTATGAGACATATGATAATCTGAGTCAATATCTAAGGTGAGGGAAAATGTAATGATTTACCAAAATGAGATTCCCATCCTAATGGGAGAATGATTCAGGAAAATCAAGACTAATACATTCATAGTTAACTCAATTTTAAAATAGAAACATGAATCAAGAGGAAGGCCCACTTCCCCTAATAAAGATAAAGTTGTAATTAAGTCCTATATATACCAAATGCCTCTGACCTTTAGTGGATATTATAATCCATTAATCAAAGAATAATAGATCAAATACATTAATAAGATCATCTATATCCTATAATTCTCTAAGTTTGAGATGATTTTGTTTATTGTTTATCATTTAGATGGAAAAAATGATCAATATTGGATATTGATAAAATATTTGAATCCTTAGATATAGATCAAAGAAAAATAGTTGATGTAATTATAAAAAATATATTTGGATAAATATATTCTTCCCACTCTAAAAAATAGGTAATTACTTCCTAGGCCTCATGAAAAAGTTAGAATAGTACATGGGGGTGTATGAGTAATTATTTATAAGACTTCCATTATATACCTCAAGCTTTTTCATTAACCCTAAATTTAATATTTAACACATATTTACTTTGTTAATGTAATGTCTACGAAATTCTTATATAATTCGAGACATTGAAGGATATGAAGAATTTTTACAATAATCCATCAAAGTTAGAATATAGATTGGAAAATTTCAAGGTTCTCACGGGTCTAGAAATATGTATTCAATGATTGATTTTAGGTGTAACATACCACCCTTTATAAAAAGTATGTTATTTGTGTTTTTGGTTTAAATTTGTCACATTGAAATGAATAATTATTCTTAAGGGATTCAAGGAGTTATCTAGGGAATCTGCGGCTTATTTAGAATTTAAAGACTCAAAAATTAATGGGCATAATGGGTATCACGGTTAGTAAATTCAATGCCACCCATACCATATAGTTTCCATCACCTTGTAGTGTAAGGTAGTGGGGTGCAGGGGGATACACACATTGTTTTTAATTGTGCAACCATAGGCACATTCCCATGACCTTTTTAGGCCTCTTGGATATAGTCCATTTTCATGGATGGCACAATGTATTGACAACCGTGATTCCAAACCATTATCCTCTCCCGTTGTGGGTATATTTCCCGTTTTCCCTAAATGAGGGGGTTTTATCCCCCTCTCTTATTTATCTCTTTTTTATCATATAATCCTCATCCCTCCTGAAAAATCCATCTCCCTTCCTCCTCCTTAGGTTTTTAGAAAAATCCCACATTCCTCAACCAAATTTCTCACTATTATATCAATTGAAAAGCTCATTGTAAGCTCTACAATCCAACACATTATTTTTTTCCTTGATTCTATCATCAGTTTAAATATTTATGTGTGACTGATTTTCCCTATTTTTAGAGAATTGCGATATTTATTTATTTTTATCTATTTTTAACTTGATTTAGGCCTTGATAATAGACGAGTGGATGGATACTACATCATTGTACATGGTATAGAAAGTTCACTCGTGTTTCCTTTATTTTTAAATGATGAACCATTATGCCACTTGGAAATTCATTCTAGTGGATCCCTTAAAATTATAAATTAATTAATTTTAGTGGGTTTTCATTCTTATTGTTTCCCAAGCATATGAAGAACCACATTTGAAGTCGTTCGACCTAACTTGGGTGCCACCCCTTGGGTGTGGCCACCTTGAGAGGCCTATTTCCCCAAGCCTTGAGAAGTAAACCACATTATGTGCATTGCACCTATGATAAATGAATTAAATATATAAATTGAATTGGAATGTATTTTAAGACGTGACTTACACCACTACAAATTTATGTTATAGTAATGGTTTAGAACTATGGCTATAAACCCATAAACTGAGGTTGGTATTGGTATGGCTATAGACTGAACCCTATATCCACGATTTTGACCATGGATATCGGGCTACTGCCACATTTTTGACCGTGGATATAAGGCTACATCCATGATTTGAATCGTGGATTTAGGGTTAATCTTATAGTCAGGAAAATATCAGCCACAGTTTCAAACTGTGGATAAAGCCCATCCAATTTCATAAAACACTAGCCCCACCCCACCCTTGGAGAGACACCCCTTCCAACCTGGTTAGACCCCCCTGATCCCCTCCGTAGACAAAACTCCCCTTCCCCCTGCACCTGGGACATCCCCCCTGCACCCCTAGACATACCCTTCGTTGCACATGTGCATACCCCCTTGCACTCCTTGACAGACCCCCTTGCACCCCTGAAGACCCACATGTACCCATGGACAGACCCCCTTGAACCCCTGGAGAAACCCCCTTGCACCCTGGACTAACCCCCCTTATAGCCCAATAGACCCCACCTTGCACCTTGGACAGAACCCCCTTACACCCTGGACAGACCCCACGTGCTCCCTGGACCAACCCACTTGCACCCATGAAGACCCCATTTCCCCCTTTACAAACCCCCCTTTCACCCCTCCCCTTCCAGTCCCCCTACCCATTACAAACACCCTTACACCCCTAATGATCCCATGCCCCCTCCCCACAACCCCGATAACCCCCACCCGAGAAAGACCCCCCATGCACACCCCCTTGCACCCAGGACATACCACACTACACCCCTGGACAGACCCCCTACACCCCTTGATAGAACCCTATGCACCCCTAGACATACCCCCCTTGAACCACTACAGACCCCCCTTGCACCTATGGACATACCCCCCTGTACACTGGACATACCCCCTCCCTCCTGCAAACCCCCTACCCCTTCTCCATATCCCTATAGACCCCCTTCCCCCTTGTATGCCAACTGCCCCTTTACACCCCCTGCACCACCCCCTTGCACCCCCTTCCTTGCAGACCACCACACTCTCTCCCCTTGCATCCCACATGCACCCTCCCCCCCCACCCTACCCTGTAGACCCCCTGCAGACCACCCAACACCCTGCAGACCTCCCTACTCCCCACAACCCCCTCCCACTCTTCCCTTCAGACCTCCCCTACCCCTACCATGCAAACCCCCTACCCCCCCCCCCCCCACTGCCATGCCGTCCTCCCCACTGCCCCCGCCCCAAGCATGCAGACCTCCCCCCTCCCCCCTGCCACCTCCACCCACCCCCGTCCTCTCCCACACCCCTCCCCACTACCCTGGAGACCTCCCCCTATCCCCAGGCCTACAGACCTCCCCCTCTCCACCTTCCCCCTCCCCCTGCATTGTAGACCTCCTCCCCTGCACTGCAGACCTGCCCCCTCCCCCAAGGTTATCTATAAAGATAATTCCACTTTTTAAAAGTTATGGTTATGGAATTAATAAGGATGATATAAGGAATGGGAATGATCACAGTATATTATTGGATGGTGGTACTGCTAGCAGTGATACTTACAGCTTAGTTTAATCTAGGAAGGCTAGAAAAGAGGCTTTAAAAGTGGGACTCATTGTATAAGAGGCCTTCACCAATAAAAACCTACCAAATACACATATCCATTACACAAGATAAATCCAAAATACCAATATAATATATATAATCATCTTAACTATAAATAATATAAGCAGGATAATGTAGACACAAATATATCTCATGAGATAAATACAAGGAAAACAAGATATATGAAAATTGTACATAACATAAAGTAATAAGATGATCCTCAACATTTCACATACTATTGAATCAATCTTTATCTATATGGTAGACAACTACTATCAAAAATCCCAATCCTCCATAATGAATCTCCAAGGATCCCGTAGCATTTTCTCTGAACAAGCCACCCCAACTTTGTCTATCCAAGCCATCCCCAAACCCATGACTCTTCTACTCAATCACAACACATGTGGGCATAATTCTTGTGCATGGTTAAGTATAAATATACTCAATTGGATTCCTTAAAACCATAAAGGTAACATAATGTGACAAGTTAGATCAAATATCTATGTAATAAAGAGTGTTTGAGAGAATGAAAACAAGGAATAGTCCAAACATTCTGAATTACCAAAAGTATCAGGGATACAATGAAGTCCCGTTTATCTAAAATCTAATCCATTATTGTCATGACATAGAGAAAACAGGGAAGCTCAACACCCTGTCCCCCATGAAAAGCCTCCCTCCACTCCCCCCTAAACAGACCCTCCATTGCACAACCCCCCATTGTACAGGTCCCCACCCCACGGACAACCCCTCAGACAACCCCCTACAGACATCCCCCCCAGACAGAGCCCCATATAGACAACCCCACTAAGCAGAGCCCCCCCTGCAGACATCCCCCCCAGATAGACCAGCCTACATAGGTTCTCTTAGGTGCATTCACACGGTGGTAATCAAATTCTCTAATAAATGATCCTCTACTCAAAAAATGCATGTTCTAATGCTTTAAAAAACTATCCACATCTCAAATTAAATAAATCAACAACTGCTCAATAAGAGTACATGCAGTCTGAAAAATTATGCACAACTCATATTTAATACAACAAAAAGAGAAACAAAATAAAATGACCCACTTCTAAAAAATACATTGTTCCCCAATCATTCATGATACTTTATTTCTCCAAAATTGTGTGTTATTCAACCCCGTCATCTTTTATGAAGGATCCAAAACCCTAGAATAATATTGATACACATAATATATTGAAAACAGACATTTGTGGTACATAATATTGCAATAAAAGTGGATTCAACATGAGTAAGCAACATATGTTACAAAAAATTTAAATTTGAATTCATGGAAAAAATATCACAATATATACAAATCAATTTAAGACAGGGTGCATGTGTACTAATGACACCATTTGGATAGAAATTACTTGTATCATAGAGTATAAGTCATGTATTTGTACATGGCTAGAAAATCTATGTACATAGAGTGCACATGAATATGAGAGAATAATCAATCATTGATTGGATTACACCAGCTTGCCCCAGTGAAGATAAGATACTCTGTGTTCCACATGTAAATGCATGTAATTTCACAAGGATTACCATGCCAGTTCTAGATAAGGACATTCCGAGGTTTCCATGCATGGACTCACATTATGTGAAACTTTGTAAACATCATCTAATTTCTATGATACATACAACATATAAATATATTTATTTAAGACTCAGATTTAGGCGTTTGAGTATCTTATACTGAGTAGTTTACCATGCATAAAATAATTGATGCACTCATTTTTATAAGTGATTTATGGTGAAATGTGATGCTAATGGCATAGGTTACTGGGATCTTACAACTAAACATGTTCAACACCACCTTGAACTGCTAATCTCAACTAATACCAGGTCTAATAAGTTAAAATAAAATCATTCTACCATCTGTAAAAGACATGAAATGTATAATATAAACCCATGTTGGTTTGTTTATATACATACCCCATACGAAACCCAAATAATTAAGAGGAAACCAAAAAAATAAAATTGTTGTCTCAACCCACAACATAAGATGGTAATGAACCCCCCTCTTTAACACCCCCCTACACAGCCCCCTGAACCCCCCTTGCAGCCCCTGTCCCCTTGCACACACCCCCTGGCACACCTGCACACCCCCCTGCACACCCCCTACACACCCCCACTATACACCCATTTCACCACCCCTACTAGACACCCCTTATAGCCCCTGCACATCCCCCCATTAAACATCCCTTTCACCCCCACTACCCACCCCCCCTTTAACATCCCTTCAACCCTTTGCACACCCATATCCCCTTGAAAACACCCCCTTACACACCCCCTGCACACCCTACATGGACCATCCCTACTGTACCCCCTTGCACCACCCTGGAGGACACCCCCACTGCACCCCCCCCCCCCCCCCCCGTAGACACCCCTCCACCCTGAACAAACACCCATTTTGACAGACCCCCTCCCCCTGAACAGACAACCCCTCCCTCTCAGACAGACCCCCACCCCCTAGATAGACCCCCCCACAGACCCCCCATGCACCCCTACATATCACTTTCATGCCCCTGCACACCCCCACTTCTACCCCCCCCCCCCACACAGCCCTTGCACCCCCCTGCACACATGCACACACCCCCATTACACCCCCAAAATTCAAAATTGGAGTGAAAGTCACCATGAATAATCCACTCTATTTATTTGATGACATATAATTAATCTTTAGAAAGTAGTAATAAACATTACATAATTAACTACATGAGGTATTACAGCTCATGTTCTTAGTTAACCAGGTTCAGTTCAATTTAACAAATTCAATTCATTAAAACATAGAAATTATATTTATAAGATCAACAGGGGTCACATAGTGCTGAATTGGTCATTACAACACTTTCTTACATGGAAAATTCCATCTTAAAAGTCCAACTACATGTAAAGGGTTTTTTTTTTCAAACAAACATTTTAATAAAAAGAGGTAAACCCCCCTAAAACCCCCTATTGTGACCCCTTGCACACCCCCTCCATGCACACCCCCCTACACACCCCATCCCCTACCCCTTGCACACCCTCTTACCCCCATTCCCCCTTACCTAAACACCCCCTACCCACCCCATGCACCACCGTCCCACCCTCCACATTTCATTTCCCTTCATCCACTTAATGGAAGGAAAAACATAAGAAAAAACTCAATGAAAAGTCACTTAATACAAGAATAACTATTCATATTATTCTAACATGGCCCTCTCAATTTAAACACTAAAGGAAAGGCTTTCCTCTATGAAAAGTCATTCCATCCAAATTAGGCTATTCACTTAGTGGTAAATTTGTCAATATAACACATTCCCACTTGTTCAATTCCATCTTAAATGTCTAACGACAGATAAAGGATATTTTGGTTCAACAAAATATTTTAAAAAAATGAAGGAAACCCCATAAAATGGTATAAATGAGATCGAGTATGATGTGTGCTTTATTACTAACACAGAAATCAAGTATAAGGAAAACATCAATGCAGTAATTTCATGAAAAGTATATTACTGTGAATTTTCGCATACAGTGCACCTCCTTTAGATGGGTTTTATAACAAAACCCTGACATGTTTACGAAACAAAACAATTATATTAACTAACAATTATTCAAGAATAGAAATTTAATATAAACAAACAAAATTTAGAAGGAAAATAAATGCAATTTAAAACATTCTTGAATTAAAAAGGCTAGGTGAGGGACCTTACCTCAACCTCAAGGGGTGTTTGATTTTGACGACTACAAGTCAAATCTTCTTTTTTTTTCATTGGTACACATATACAACTTCACACACACACAAACACAAATATATATATATATATATATATATATATATATATATAAGGACACCTATCCCTTATGTACATTTTTTCATGGCCAAATATGCACAAGGGGGACCTTAGATTTATGTTTATACTTGCATACACCCCTTTACACGTACACATGTATTAATTATTCATATCTATATATAATCACATCTAGACCCAATATATATTCATACTACCATGAGTGAATATATACAAAGGGGGAACATATATATGTGTATTCATAATTATGCATACATATGTATGCCTTCGTCAACAGAGACCTGAATCCACCTCAATAAAATCCAAAACGCATAACCAAATTATAAATAACCCAAAATTCAAAAATATACTCACATGAATATGCTTGTTTCCACCCATACACGTATTCATTTTCCATATATATACATAAACACACATGTCCCAGAATATGTAATAACACTCACTATGGGAAGACATAAATATAATGGGAGAACTTATTATATACATGCTTACCTAAGCGTACGCAGTGAGTCGCCATTAACTCTGGTGACTCGAAACCACATCAAGGATGATAAACACACTATATTGTTATTTCCAAGGGATCTGAAATTAAAATATACCCAATTATAAACTAATCTTTATCGAAGAACAAAGGAAAACTCACCTTAAACCCTTGGTGGTGAACCAAATTGGCCCGAACCGCTTCGCCTTCGGTGACGGTTTCCGCAACACACTGGAACACGTCCCAAGAGACTTCAACAAAATGTCAGTGATCTGATTAATCATCATTAATTAAACCTAAAAATTTAAGTGCAAGGAACATGATTAGTGAGAAATCCAGCAAAAGAACATTTGATGATGAACAAATTTGAATGTAAATTAATGAACTATGCATTCCATGTTCATACCATAAGGGTTTCATCCATTCTAGATAATTGAACTGATGAATTTTTCAACACCACTATTGTTACATGATATTCCAATACCGATATGCACATAGAAATAATTAAAAGATACCATAAAACTAATTAGTATGGTCAGATCTATGGAAAATATATAAGCAAAATAGTAAGAACAAATTGGGTGCATCATACATGAATCAAGATATATATCTATAAGGATTTTTTGGTTGGATAAACTAGTATTATGCTCATATAATCTCTCTACGACCACATGCAATGAAAATAATTCCCCTATTTGGAAATTTATGAACTCTTAAGAGAGAAAATACTACTCATATACCAAAATAAGATATTGATATTTTCTACCTACAATCCATTAGTGTGATTAAATCAAAGATAAAAAATAGGCCTCAAAGATATATAATTTCACTATACATGAACCATCCAATCAATATAACCCCAACAACACCCCATCAGTTGGAATCAATCTCACTCTAGGATGCATGTGTCAAAAAGAATATTGTATATGAATGTCAACCTCCCCCCCCCTGCACCACCCCCACCCTACTCCATCTACCTCTGACCCCCACCCACCCCCAAAAACCCACTCCACCAACCCACCCACCCCCACCAACCCGCCCACCAGCCCTACATCAAACCCCTCTCCCCTTCACTAAGCCCCAACCACTAGTCCCCCACCTCACCCCCAAGCACCAGTCCCCCCACCATAGCCCCATGCACTAGCTCTCCCACTCCCCCTACAACAACACCCCCACCCCCTAAATTATCCCCCACCCCCATGAATCATCCCCCTGCACCATCCCACCAAAAATATCTAATAACTGCTGGAAAAAATAAAAAAACATAAGAACATCCATGAAAAATTAAGAAAATATAATTTTCCATTAATATACATATATACCTATAAGGTTAATAGATTAATAGACATTAAAAGTAGTTACGAAACAATAAGGGGTGGTTATATAGAATATATTATAAAAGATTATTTTATCTCATACTTTGAACATAATTCCAAATAAAAGAAGAATGTAAAACAATTGGAAAAGAAGAAAAGAAGTGTAAATGTGACGTATAATGATCTCATAGATGAGATAAAAATGTCCATGATGAAGTGTGTATAATAAGACATGATACCCGAATTTTTTAATACACAATTGGTTGTGATATAAAAGGAACATCATGAGGCACAATCTGGGTATCTTAAATCTAGAAACACCTTATAGAATATGATACAAGTCAATGAAAATGTGGTGGATATTCAATATGAACCATCCAAGGATGATGAAAAAACTATCCCCATGAAAAAGGTAGAACATTTATCTAAATTATCATGGGATATTGAATCTGTTACCTTTCATTATAATAATTATGAAACATAATATAAATATATTTAGGATGAAGAATGGTGTCATATTTTTTCTCTTATGGATGACCCAAGAATGGATAATTCATAAGAAGATTTGAAAATAATGGTAGGAGGATTCCTGGAATACAAGTAGAATTTTATAAAAAAAATTATCATTAAAAGGAATATCATGTTTCAAGGGATATTAATATTGTAGTAGATGTTTTTGGAATAAAATTTTTTTGTACTGGTACAACATTTCATTTCACTGGAACTGGGTTGAAAAAAGGGGGAGTAGACCTGAGATGAATTGAAGTAGTTGTATTTGAAGTAGGAATACTCTTAGTAAGAAAAATTTACAACCTGAAAAAACTACTGGAAATGTATCGCCTCTTAACTCCCGCTAATTTTATGTATACATTCTTATAAGTAATTATAAAAAACAATTGGGAGATGGATGACTGTTGTATTATTTTGGTATAATAAGAATGAGGTATCATTCCAAGAATACCATTGAATTTATATTTTCCATGATGAAGAAAGTGAGACCACCCCTCAAGGGGTGAAAAACATAAATAAACGTTTTCAATAATGACAAACTATATGGAATCTCAAAATTTGTAAAACCTAATTCTAACTGTTTTTTGAGGTTATGTTGAACCCCAATATTAATTTTTATATTGACATCACATACTTTATGATTTATGTTATCCATTTATCAGTAGTTTATAAAATAATGTTTCTATAATGGTTTTTTCTTCATAGACTTATAGTTGAATATATCATGTTTGTTTTCTAATAATATCAGGTGATTCTATCCTTCTCTCACAAGTGGATATGTTTGAAACATCATACATATGGAGGAGAAGAATATTTCAGGATGGGAGTACTCGACATCCAGGACCGCTATCAGTGAGTTCTAAAAATCCATTACCAATGACCCCATATCCATTTTGTAACTCTAAACCAGGGGGTACACTAATTTGGATCACCCATTAGATCCCTTGGACCTGTCTAACAGAACTAGTAGGCCATTAAAATAAAACATCATATCAATCTCAGGGTCAAATCCAGATCCAGTAATATCCCAATGTAATCAACCTATTTCATGTACCTGATAAAGGAACTTCCTCATCATCTTTGGTATAAGGTTTAAAACACTATTCAATAAAATTCATGACCAAAACATTACAAAAAATAGCCACAAAAAGCTCAGCTATCCAAACTCTAGGTTTTAACGTAAGACCCAAAGACACCAATGATTAAATCAGCACTAACCCACTTAAGGATAATAAAACACTGGCCATCTATGGTCCCCTAGATAACGTCTATTGAATAATTATCCAATCTTGATAGGGAAAACTCATCTAGTGACCCTGAAAACTATAAAATCCATGATCATCCCCTCACCCACAAGGGAATTGTCAAGAAACACCACAACCTTAAGAAAGTGTTCAAGGTTTCCTCAGACCCATGTCAAAACTAATCTCAGTGAAACCTAGCCTTATCTTTTAGTTATAAATGAAAGTACGAACTTTTTGAAAATAATAAAATTCCTTTTCAAAGAAAACGATGTACAAACACCAATTTATTTCAATAAATTAAAAACTTGATGAATATTTTTAGTAATATTTATATATTATATATTCAATATTTTTTTGAAACTCATCCAATATTATTTATAGACATAATATTATAATAAACACAATTCCATGAATAAATATATGTATATTTTTAAAAGGTAATTTTACATCCTTTTAATTGCGAACACATTTTAAACATAATTTTTGATTATTTTATAGTTTTTATTTCAAAAATTTAACTTCATTTTAAATAATAATATTAAAATATACTTTATGTAATTTTTTTTTCATTTCAAGGTTGTTTCATATTTTGATGAATAAAGAAAAAAACTGAATTTTAATCTAAAACATTTATTTTATTTAAATAATTTACAGGGTAAAATTATATTTTAAATTTATTTTTATTTTTCAGTAGATAAATATTAATTAAATTAATCTAATTTAAGGCATTGGAATAAATTCCACATGGAAATGTTTTATAAAAACATTTCAATATTTTGAACATTTTTACATTAAAAAGACGATTTTTCATCCAGTCTGGGGGATTTAATGTAAATTAATTTCTTCCAATTTTGTTTTAATTTGTAAAATTGGAATAAATATTTTGAATTAAAATTATTTATATTATATAATATGTTCAATTTAATTTTTAACAAAAAATATTAGAGAGTGTGATTAAAATTTATATAGTGATTAATGGAATAATTGGCTTAATAATGGAACAAAACGAAAATATAAGGACCAAAATAGACTAGAAAACTGTACAAAATACATTGTATGTTCCTATTTCGACCCTTTAATCACTTTTATCATATTTTTACCACTATATGTTCCACTTTATATGGAAAAAACGTGTGTGGAATTCCCTTTTATATAATTTACATGAATACAACTCCTCCACTATAAAAAAGCACTCACCTCTCCCACATATCGACATTTATCAAGCCCTTTTACTTAGAACAAAAATTACCCAATATCGTAAAACTATACATGTATTTATCATATAATCTTATATCTTATAATAAATCCATCCATGTAATCTATTTGTTGCAAGCCAAAATGTGTTACCCAAATAACATTTTGCATTCTTCCTTAAGAACTTTTATTTTACTTTGATTATCTACCCACTCAACTATTATTTATAAATTATTAACTATTACATGTAATATCCTCAATAAACTATGTGTTTTTATTCTATGGATTATACCCACACTTACACAGACTTCTATCTAGTGGTTAATGAACTTAACTTTTTTTGTGTATGGTGATCTACCGCCTCACAAAACAATGTTATTCATTTTTTCTTTACCTCCTGTTATGGTTGGGAATTATGATGGAATAACTATTTTGATATTTTATTTATAATTTTTAGGATGAATTTGTGATTCTTTAATTATTATATAACACATACCTTCTTACTTTCAATTTTATGTAAATACGATTACTTTTTTTGTGGACGTGTGGACTACCACATCCTTAAAGCTATGTGATTTATTCATATATTACATGGAATGTATTAAGAATAGTTTTAGTGAAATTATATGATATATATGAAATAATAACTATACATTAATTATAATATATATATACATATATTTAATTTTTTTTCATTCTTTCAATACGTAAATAAACCAGAAATAACGTTTATACATTCGTATGACCTACCATATCCATGAACATTGTATTCCATTTCAGATTTATATATTTTATAGATTTGTATAAAGACCTATATAATGAATATATAGGGTATTAATAAATTTTTTTATATTTATATGTAAATAAATCATGATATAAATAAGAATAAGTAGAATAACAATCTAGAACATAGAAGAAAAAAATTTGATGTTACCCGAATCATAATATTTACATGAAGTTGTTAATAAACGGGTAATATAAAGTCATAAAATGATCAAATATTTGATGATATATAGGAATATGGTTATTTTTAATATGTATAAATAATTAATATTATTTATATTGGAGTTTTGAACATGCATAATGAAATTGAATACTTAATGAAACAGTTTTCTCATATCACGTTTTAGATTCTTGAGATACATAACTTATTCACCAATAATTTATTTTTTGTGGAGTGAATTTTTTCCCCATGATTGTATTATATGGTTAATATACTTAAATTTATCATTATTTACATATCCAGTTGATTATATTTCATTCATGGGGTCTATGGTTCAATACTTACCAAATCGGTGAAGTAATTTTTTTGTCCAGTTTCCTTCTTTGAGATACCAGCCATGTTATGCATCAATATTTTTCTATGGGGTGTTTATAATACCATTTTACATGTTATATCATGAATTTTATTATTTATATTGATATTTTAATCTTCATGTAATTTTATTATCTTAGGTACAATATGATTCAATGTCACAAAAGTGCAAACAGTTTAATGCTACCATCTCATTATTTTCTTGGATTGTCTATTATTATGCTTCTACTGATGAAATATTATGATCAATATCTCAATAAAACTCATGAATTTTATTATACTAGGGTTATTTATTATATATTTATTTATTGGTTCCATTTTTCTACTTTTCTATACTGATTATAATTAAGAAATTGTTTTTATTAAAATCTGAAATTATCTCTCTCTTTGGTCAGAAATTTGTGTTCTTTCAAAACCATGTTTCCTAGAAACGATTTTAAAAAAAGTTTTATATTTAAAAATGGTCTTATATTTTTTCATGACATTTTTATATGTATTAAAGGAAAATGTTTTCCAAAATTATTCATGCATTCCTTATGTGATTCAACGTATTTTCAATGAAAATTGTCTTAAAAATACCTTCATCATTTTGGATAATTTTCCAATTTATTTTAAATTAAAAAAGACTTCAAAATTATGAATGTTTAAAAAAGAGTTTTCAGAAGTAGAAAATATATTTTCCACATTTTTTTAAATAAAACAGTAACTATTTATTTATAATAAAAGGTATTTTGAAAGGATTTTATGAAAGGAATTTTCAAAGAAATGATATTTTCCATAAGATATGTTCAATGTAATACTTACAAATACCTCTCCTTTTAAGTTTTCATAATTGTGTATAGTTTAATATTTATTGGTGAAAATAACCAAGAATAACATTCATATTCTTTCTTTAATGGTTTTTGTTTTTGTGTCATGATGTTATCAACACCTATTTCTGTTCCACGGGTTATATTCTTTTACAACATATTTTATATCAGAGGTTATGATTTAATTAATATATTACAAAACATATATATTTTACAAAGGATATGATTTGATAAAAGGTTAATTATACCCATTTAATTTCTTGGGTTTTAAATTTATGTCTGTAAAAACCTTCTATTTTAATGGGTTGTGGTGTGAAGAATGATTTGTTATCTTGTGACACATGATGGAATAATTTAATTATGTGACGGGTGCATCCTGTATCTCCCTATAATTAATTAGGTAATTATAAATGTTTTATTAGATCAAATAGAACATAAGAGGGTATCCCAAGCTTGAAATAAGAGGTCATAATAACCCTGAAATAAGAGGGTACACAAAAGGGAATCCCATTCGCAAAATAAGATGATACACAGGGGGGCATCCCAACCCCGAAACAAGAGGGTACAAATGATATAATCCCCAGGACAAAACTAGATTGTACGGAGTATGAAATACCATCCCAAAAACAAAAGGCCAAAAGGTAGGAAATACCAATCTTGAAACAAGAGGGTACACAAGAGGTAATCTCAAGAAAAAAACAAAATGGTACACGGGAGGGCATCCCATGCCCGAAAGAATACGATACATAATAGGGAATCCCATGCCCAAAAATAAGAGGGTACGCGGGACAGGATATCAACCGAGAAACAAGAGGGAACATGGGAAGGAATCTAAATCTAAAAGAAGGTACACTGGTTATTATACCAATCCTAAAATTTCATGATGGTATTGGTAAGTAACCTTATCATTTGATTTTGTATGCTTATGTGTATGCCACATATTCTATGTCTTATTCCTAAGTTATTCTTTTATTTATTATGATCTTGATTCCCATATGATTCATGTATTATTAACATCATATCATTATTAAATGACACTTTCTTATGATATTTGATATGTATGCTTTGATCTTCTAATGTTATGATCACATTCTCCTACCCATATTCTCATGTTATCTCCCTTGTTTACCCTTACTATTCATATTGACTAAAAAATAAGAAGAACTTATTACCTAATTTTAATCTATATTATTTAAAATATGGAATCCATTTTATCAAAATATATTCACATCGGTATAATATTTTAAAATAAAACCAACAAGTGTGATTGAAAGATAGGTTTTCCAAAAATTTATTTTTCATGCAAAATTTGATTTTAATTTTAGAATATAGTTAGTAATATTCTTGAAATGAATTATATTTAATAATTATTGATATATGATCCATAAATGTAACTTAAATAATTCAATGATAGGTGTCATATATAATAAATTAAAAATAAGAAAAATTATGCTTTTTAAAACTATTTTCAGAAAAAAAATGTGTTTTCTTAGCTAAAAATAAACTTATAAAAAAATATAGTAATACATAGATTTAAATTAAATTTATATAATTAAATATAACTAAATAGAAGTTATGTTATATTCAAATAAAATATAAATAAAAATGGTACTTTTAAATTACTTAATTTATTAAAAAAATAATGTTTTACCAAAATTCCATTATTTTCAATATTCAATGAAAAATAAATATTTCCCAAAAAATCCAAAACATTTCACCAAACATTATTTTATATATGATTATTTCAAAAACTATTTTATTTTAATCATGTAAATTTTCAAAAATTTTAATAATTTATTGAAAATATTTAATACAAAAGGAAATAAAAAACATTTTTGAAGAAAATTTATTTTTAAATAATAAAATGTAATTACTAAAAATTAAGTTATTACATACTAAGAATTTATAAATAAATTTATTTTTAGTAATAAATATTGATATATATATATTATAATTTTATTAATCCTATTCATATTCATAAATATAATTTTCTAGGTTAAAACTATTATATTAAAATAACCATCGTTTTTTGGGTTTGATGTTGTATATTTCATATTCTATGGAAAATTTTTTCTATTTCAAAATATTGTGGATTTAATTATTCAACCATTAATAAATTATTTCTTGTTAAATTATACTTTATCTTGGTAAGAAATGTTTTGAATCTATAAACTATCATTATTGAAAACCGAAATTGTAAAAAGGGTTAATAAAACATCAAATAGAAAAGAGAGAAAGGTAAGTAGAATGGTCATCACATTATCAGGTTTTCAAGTTGGATAAAATTTTAGGGAAGTTAAAATATATACATTTAAAGAAATAAATAACTCTCTATAACTAAAAGATTGTGATAAATAACATGGTTAGTAAAAATACAATAAACACAAAACTAATAATCTATGATGGGTGAGAAGACCATCGATCCATAGGAAATAATCATAATATGATTTATTTTTTATTTAATATACTTTTCCTAGTGTTATGTAATTTATTTACCATATATTCAAGGTATATTTAGATATATACTTTCTTAGAATGTATAATTTCATATTTTAATCAATTTTAACAACAACCTCATGTTTTTATCCAAATGATGAGTACTGAAGACGGAATTTTTTTCCTGAAGCACTATAATAAGATTATAATGGAAAAAATAATACATAAAATAATAACAATCTATTGCACATATTTTTAATAGAAAAAATGGTTAGTGTAAATTAAGATAATATTGAAAATGAATAAACCACAGTTCATTAATCTAAAAAATTGAACAAAAAATCCCAACAATTTAACATAGATCATTCATTAAATTAATACTATTGTATCCCAAATAAACCCAATAAAATAAAAATTAAATAATATTTTAACCTCAGTGGTTGTCCCCTACAAATTATGTCACAAATCCAAAAACATAATTTAATTTTTTTGAATTAATAATTTATATTCAAACCTATAAAAAATCTATTGAAATATCATTAATTATATGAAATGAAAAAAATTGACTGGTTATTTTTTTCTAAAAATATTCTTATCCATGCTAAACTTCCACCACATAAAGGTAAAAAATTGGTAGCAATGATTTTAAACAAAAAATATATTTTAACATATCATCAAATGAATCATTAGGTTTATCCCACCATCAAACAAATACTGAGGGTTATTAATCCCTAAACCATATGTATATCTTATCACTAAATAGTTTATCAATACTATTCAATATATCTTTCAAATCCTTAGAGAAAAAATATTTTGGAATAACATTTAGATTTTTCTTGATTTTATATCAACAATTTCATTGATATAATACTTCCATATCATAATTCTCAAACACAAATACATAATCAATTCAATAATTACACTTAAACAATTTTTATAGCATAAGTCCTTTATTAGTCTAGGATTTAACCATTGTCTTTCGGAATTGACTTAGATAATTCCCATATTATCCAAAAATTATAAAATGAATAAAAAGGGTGTCATCTAACATAATTTATTCACTTCCACCATATATTTATTTTTTATGGAAGCTATATACTTTATGCCGTATTTTTCACACTTAAACAAAATTGAGTTTCTTTATGTGATTTACCTTGGTGTTGACTTCCATAATTATTACACATAAGAAATTTAATCTTCTTTCTCTTATCACATTTCTCTTATGAAAATCATAAATACTTGGTACTCATGTTCTTTTATTTATTTGGAAATTCAAATAAATGTTAGTTTTTAATTATTATTTTTGATAGCTATTTTATAATAATAATTATATATATTACTTGTGTGTTCTGTTCATGTTAAGAAACTTATTTGGGTTGTTATCACATTTACAATATCATTGATTTATTATATAATTTCTCTAATTTCAATCCATCAACAAGAATAAATAGAAAAATTAGGGATGAGTAATTTTGAACTATTGAACAAATATACCAGAAACCATTAATATTAAATTTATAACTTATAATTGAGTTATATTCTTTAAGTTATGAATTTATAAGATTCAATTCATGTTATCCATGAAACATTCTTTAATATAGACTCTTATAGATATTTTTTTCTTAATAATAGTTCATAATGAGATTGTGAATTTTCCAAAGAATATCCCTCATGAGTTTCAAACTATTTGTGCAGAAAGACCCATTTTCATGCACATGGGATGATCGAGTCTAGATCAATGCATCCTGTTTAGGATGATTACCCATATATTCCTCTAATCTAGAGAAACATCCACTTGTATTATCCATACATGGAGGAATTTTCATAGAAATCACTTAATCTATAGTTTTAAAAAAATTAGTGATGTTTTATTATGTTTAGTATTATCCATAAATATTTCTCTAGAGTTTACTTATCATAATTCCAAATATAAATATTCCTCCCTCTAAGACCAATTAGAGAGGGATAAAGTTATTTTTAGTGTACAATAATTAATACCTATCAAGGAAATCCACAGGTGGATACATCTCTGGTGTTAGATAGTCTACCATTTCTAATGACCCCCCATTCCCATGAATCCCTTGTGCAGAGAGACATGGTTTTTTAACTCTCACACGTGATATTTTCCTAGGATCGAAATCCTATATTTTTCTCTGATACTAACGATGAAAACCCTAATCATTATTTCAAACTAATTAATGATTTATTAAATATTAATACACATGATACCACTTAAAAGAATTAAAATCCATGTGTCTTTGGGTAATGTGGTATATAACACAAAAACATGATACATGGATACAAAAATATTATTGAAAATTGTTCGTACTAGGATGTGAAATTGAAGCTGGTGGGATGAAGATTTAAATTTTTTCAAAACATTAGAGTGAAAAAACATTATCATTACTAGTGACCCATTCCCCGTTATAGTCTAAAGACACCACATTATTTATTTAGAGCAAAAGAAAATAAAACAAATTAGTACCTCATTTAGATTTGAAGCATACACATCTTTCGCACGTCCTTGGGATCTATTTCTTAAAGGATTTAAGGATAAATACCTTTATAACATCCAAACATGATCCTCGAATCCGTATGTGATCCATTCTTCAGATGATATTAATTAGTGCAGAGCTCCGATGATATCTTTGATGCTGCAATGATCATAATGATCACAATCATTTGATCTGTAAAGGTGTTCCCACAACATTTGCTCAAATTGAAAAATTGTCTCTCTTGGAATCAAGAGGATAAAAACGATATAAATTCCTAACAAATAAATAGTACATTGGAATGAGATTATATCCACTTATAGAGTGGATTATCAAATACCCATTTATTGTTCAAAAACCCATGTATATTTTACATCCACTAAATATGTTTTAAATAACTAATAATGAATAATTTACTACATTAAAAATATTATTTAAATTTAATTACATATTTTTAATATATATTAAATATATTATGGGATAAAATTATGTTATTAAGTTTACTCTTAACTCCCAAATATATAAAAATTATGTATAATATTAAAATAATATTCATTCGTATAATATTAACCCATGTATTTACATAACAACTTGGAAAAACTTTCAATGAATATATTCAACAAAATTATTCTTTATATTAATTATTATTTACAAATCAATTTATAGGTGATTGATAAAACATAGAAAAAACCTGGACTGTATAGTGGGGCCCACCATTTCCCATGTTGTTATTCAATAGAACAAGGCAGATTCTAAAATACACTATTGTTTGTGACACTTTAATACATTATCTAGACAACAATGAAGAATATTTCTAGAACATGCGTCTAAGGAGACAAGTAATGGCCATAACTATGATAATCAACCTACAAAAAATCATTTTTTAATATGATATATTTGTCTTAGGATATCTTATAATGAAGTATTCACATTTGTGTTTTCTTCATTTTTTTTTTATTTTTTATGTGTTGATATCATTGGATAGATTTTTATTTTTACAAACAATGACCATGGATTTATAATGTTACTATAATCCTGATCAACCGGGCATGAGATATCACTTTCTTAACACAAAAGAGAAAAATCACATCTCGATCATTTCACCAATGCCATACCACCAACGATGTACCCAACACAAACTACCTCACAAAAAATTTATTTTCATGGTTTTTCATTTAATAAAAGTACTTGTTCAAATGAAACACATTGATAATGATCTCAATTATAGATACCAATACACATTTACATAGATAGGAATAACCAATGACACATTAATCAAGTAGTGTTTCTTTGCAGGCCTCCTGCTCTACCAATTTCAACCCTAGCATTTAATAAGACGTCCTTCCTACAGAATCTGACCTTGATTGCACAATTCAATATATGTCAGCCATCAGTATACTCATTCCACCGATAGTTCTTTGAATCAAGGGGTTTACAAGAGAGAGTCATGATTGGTCTTCCCGAATCCAGAAACATCAGGATCTTCTTTGCCACCGAAGAGAATCCAATTCATATTTGGTCGAGTGAGCCTCACTCCTATGATGGCGCTCAATTCATCCGCTTCAAATGGTCACACATTTTTTTCATGAAAAGAGACCATTAAAATCTGGAAATTTTGGTATGTTTTCTAGAACTCCAACTTCCATTTCAAAATACATCTATCCTTTGATTTTTTGAAAATTTGGTTGGCTGTTTCCAATGTACTGATTGTCGGACCCATGATGTGTGATGCCCGATTTTCCTGAGGGGTTGTATCGAAGTGGTTGTCTCGAAGGCACATGTTGAATCTTTTTATATTTCTATTGGAGAATAATTATGTTACAATAAATATGTCATCTTTGAGTCTTTGTGTGAATATTGTTATTTGTTCAAGATGTTTGGATACAATCGAGAGATCTGCAGGTGAACGGTGAGGCAACATGGAGCTATTACAGAGAAATGTGTCAAAGGAAATTCTACAGCTGTTGTTTGGCTTCAAGATACAACTGGTTTGGGGTCTATGAATGGATGTGCTGGATTTGGTCAAGGGAATGGTGAGTGAGAGGATAACAGGTGCTTGGGTGGATCAAGGGTGAAAAAAGATTTTATGGCCTTCCCTCCAAGACCTAGTGTAGTGGAAGTATTCAAGAGGATGCAGAGTGATCTGGACGGCCCTCCTTGCAGCACTATGGTAGGGGGAGCCCATGTGAGGGGAGTGGATCGAACAAATCTCGACAAAATTAATGAACCTACTCTTTCCCTGGTGGAGTCTGTTGAAGCTGATGGTGCTATGGGTCTATCTTTTGGGTCTGTGAGTCCATGCTCATATGATATGGCACTACGTACTCATAGTAGTAGGAAGTCTGGAAGGGTGTCTCTTGGTTACAGTATGATGATGCGATGGCATGTGTGGGAGAAGACTTCCCATGGGGTACGTAGGAAACTGGATACCAATAATGACACCAATTCGAGTCGATCTCTATCCTGCATTGACCACATCATACATTTTGGAAGCATGATCATTGAGAGAGAGTCTACAAGAAATTCTACGTGTCCAGCTGAGGCTGATTTAAAGTGTGATGAGAATATCTTTGATGATAATGTATTAGGAGGGGTGGAAAAAGGTTCTCACAACTAAAATAAGGATGAAATAGACTAAATGGAACAGGGATCGAGGGCGTTGCATTGTTTCTATGACGCTAAATCCAAAGGGTCGTAATGACTACTCCAACATTACAAGACTGATGGAGACCCGATTGGCCAAAAAAGGGGGGGATACACAAGGATCTTTATATTCAGCCAGTGGAGGGAGAGGAAGGACAACAAGCCTTAGTTTCCGAGTCTCAAAATAAAGAGAATAAACACTGAATGGAAGGAGAGAAACAAGAGGATCTGCACCTTCATACATAAAAGGTGACACCGGTAGTGACCCCTGGTTCATTGTGTGAGGCAGGAACTAGTATGGTTGGTGTAAAGGGATTAGTGGTGCATGAAATGGAACTGGCTTCACCAGCCAGGGTGGTAGTGGAGGGGATTCCTGGGGAGCCAGAAGGAGAGGCAAGTATCATAGAATATCCATGAAAGTTTCTATAACAATTTGAGGAATGTATTTCAGAGAAGGTGGTTTCTATACGTTCCTCTGATGAGGTTTTGTAAGGGATTCAGGCAAGGTTGATTCATGTTGACATAAATAATAATGAAAGTGTGTGGATTGGAAAATAACACCTAATCCTTGTCAAAGGATTCCACCACAAGAAAATAGTAGAGGATGTGTTCTTTCAAGCATGGAGTAAGATTTCATCTCATTTCAAAGACATTATCAAGGATTAACCCAACAAAAAGATAACACCTCTTTTCTATAAATTGTTTATGTAAGTTAGGTATAAGGGGATCCAGCTGGATTTGAATAATAGTTTTATGTGCTATTATGTTTTATGGATGTGTTGTACTATTTAGTATGACACTTTATCTATAAAAGAGTTTTAATAAAAATATATATGAATGGATTATCTCAACTACTATTATCACCTAGTGTGTCTTTCATGAGAATAAGTCACAATAATTATGACCCCAAACAATTAATAGACTCACTTCATCTCTATCTTGTTAGTAGGATTTATATTTACCATGGAAAACTACTTTAATATTATTTTCAATATATCCCTAGGTTATTATTAGATCCTGGGATCTTCTATAACTATTTTATACGAAACACAATCGTAGGAAATTCCATAAATATAGTGGGTGGAGTAGAATCGAAACTATCATTGTAAGATAAACACATGTATATATATCAAACTGTATAGATGTAGTGGTAATAAAATTACATCACATGTTTGGTATAGGGAACCCACATTCAATAGTCCCACTATTACTAGGGACAATTTCTAATAATTATCAATCCACTAGCTCTCAAATGAAAATCATGCTTCTTTTAAAATATGGTTTTAGACAAGGGGGCTTCAATTTTTTCCAACATGTCTATAATTCTAATTATGATTTCTCCTCTCTGACAGAAATTTCTCAATAGATAAAACTTCTAAAGAATATTCTTTATCATGTTATGTGACCTAGGATCCTTGGAATGGACCACTAATATTGTATTTTCATAATAAACTAGTATAAATAATGCACTACTAGAAAAAAAATATATGAGACAAATCAATGTATCCTAACTATTTCTTTTACTAAATATTGATCATTTATATACTCAGACTCTACTATAGAATTAGTGACCACTGTTTTCTTCAAGCTTCTCAAAATTACTCCACTACCATTAAAGAAAAATATCTAGCCCGACTGTAATTTCATATCATCATGATCTATCTAGAAACTATAATTACTGTATCCTCTCACTACTATTTCCTCATCTCCTAAATACACTAGGAACATAAACATTGTTCGCCTCATGCTCTTCATAATTGTTTAGAATATGTCCTAGTACATCTCCCCCAGATTAGCTTGATATCTGCCCACAATGATTAAAGGAAATTAATTATCAAATCCAGTATATATAATTTTATAATCAATTGATCTCACTACAAACGAATAAGGGATTCTACTCATTCTTTCAATCTCATCCAACATTCAATGACACATTTTCTTGGAGATATTGAAATCATGTGACATGGAAAACAATGATATATTGGATTATTCCACATATTACATTTTTAGTACATTATTAATATATGTACTTTGACTTTTCCCAATCATTATATAAGAACTATCTCAATAGATCATGATCTCTAAAATATAGGCTTCTTGAACTAATTATTTCATGGAGAAGCAATAATTTAACCAGGTGTTAACTTACTTTAATTCCTTCACATAATACACCATAATTAATATTTCATAAACTTATAATAATTCGAAAAATTATGAAATTATGATTGACCTTATTATAAGCACATGTAGCACTTTCATTATTGATGAAACCAAATTTTGCTACGACCTCATCAAAATTAACATTCAATAATTGTGATTCTTAATTCAACTGATAAATGGGTATTGACATCATTCATACTTTACTAACATTATTTGAAGTATAAAACCATTTAGGTTGAGTCATATAAATGTCTCCATCCAACTTGTCTTTTATAAAAATAAATTTTGACATCCATTTTCCTGAACTCAAAATCATAGAAGGGTATTATTTCTAGAAACATTCTGATGGATTTCATCATTATTATCACTGAGAAGGTTCCATCATAATCAATTCCTTGACATTTCGTAAAACCCTTTTCTATGAGTATTTCATTTTATGTATTAACAATACCATCCATGTACAACTTTTTATTGAATTAAAATATTCAACCAATGAGTATTAAATCATCTTGAGGGTGTACTAAAATACAAAATTGATATTGGTACATGGAATCCATATTATAATTCTTGCTATCTTTCCATTTATTAAAATAATTTCATTATATTAATTTCTTATCGATAGAGTTTCATCATCTTCATTATGTAATGTGTCACCTTACTCGATGAAATGAAATTCATAACACTATGGTTCTCTAAAATAACGAGTTCTCCTATAAAATACTTTTGTCTTGGTAACTTCTTCATCCCCCTCTTTCTATAAAAGAGATAATTACTGTACCAACTCATGTACATCTGGAGCATTAACTTCACCAAACTCAATCGTTCTCCCACAATTTTCAATGGAAATCTGTTCCCTTTATAGAGATATGGATTGTCATTCCAGAATAAATTTTCTATCTAATTTTTTTATATAGCTAGTTTTCTTTTGTATCTTGAGGGTAACCTATAAAGGTCCACTTCGTGATTTGGGATGCTAATTGTTCACCACGTATAGTCTGGAAAAAATAATTGCATCTCCATACTCTTAATTTTGAAAAAGTCGGTTTCTTTCCACATAAAAACTCATATCGAATATCATTTGTATCTTTAGTTTCTACTTGGATAAAGGTATAGGTAGTTGTCTACAAGTCGTATCCCTAAAGGGATAATTGAAGAGTTTTCTAACTCATCATTTAGTTTACCATGTATGGAACAATCCTATTCCTACTTTCACTAACACCATTCCAATTTTGTGTATAAGGAGGACTGAGTTGGTATATTATCCCATACTCCTCTAAGAGTTTATTAATATCTTATTTAAGATACTATTTTACTTGGTCTGAGTGGTGGGCCCTGATATTCTTGCAAAATTGGTTTTCTAAGTAATATTGATATTCCTTAAACATCGAAAAGGAATATAACTAATAAAACATTACATAGATATGACATTACATACTATAGAAATCAGTAAAATTAATAAAGTAAAAAAACCACCCCTTCCTCTACTAGAAATGGACCACATATGTCACATTGAATTAATTCTCTCAATTCATTGGATCTTTATCCCTTCTAAAATATGGGGCCTTTTGTCATCTTCCCATGTAAAGAAAAATGACATACATCTAAGGGTTTAAACATAACTAATTTTGAATACCCTGCTTGGGTAAATTTTTGTAATGTATGTTCATTTACATGACTGTGCTTGATGTTCCATAGGGGATGTTATATGAGTCATGATCGTTGGTTTTTTCATTTATTGTCATTACTGAGTTTTTGAGTTTGTGTATATATAAACAATTTTTGAGATGCGCCATACCATAACACATGTTATCCTTATAAATAAGATAACATTTATTTCCAAGCATGAAATAAAATTCCATAGTGTTCAAAAATGACAGTGAGATAATGTTTTTGTTTACAAAGGGTATATAATAACAATTATTTAACATAAGAACCAAAATTCTTGGAAAAGTTATGTGATAATCTACCACTACCAAGGATTATGTACTAACAACATTTGTATCATAGAGATACACTTCACCATTTACAATTTTATTAAATCTATATGGTTCTTTTATATAAAGAATTTTTTTAGCCACATACCATAAAAAATACCCATCTTGTACAATAATGAAAGATTTCATTCAGAAAAAAAAATACATGAAGTAGAGGTGTCTCCTTATATCATATTAGCTCTAAAATCATTTATTCATTGACCTTTCTTTAAATATAGAAATATGAAAACATCCTACAAATTTCCTTTCATTTATATTGTTGGATTTTTGAAAGGACTATACATCATTGCCTTTATATTTGACTTAGCCTTAGACCCGTTATCCTGGACCTTCCTCCACTTGTTCACTATATACTATAAGGAATGGTATTCTTCATATCGTTATCATATTTGAGAATTAAATCCCAAAGACACGAGCATGGATTTTTATTATATTCATGTAATAATTAAGGATGAACATAGAGAAGCATGATGGTAAAGATTAAATTTTGATATTGGTTGTTAGTTCATGGTTCAAAATTACCACAAAAACTTCAGTACAATTAATATAACAAATCATCATGAGTACTTAATGTCATACATGATTCCCTTATACATGAATAAACCTATATAATATACTAGAAATATCTTACCTTTCAGGCTCGACTCTCTTGTTGTATAATTCTTAGAGATGAGTAATCATCTTGTATATATATTCATCCTCACTCATTTTCATCAATTTACTGGACGTATATGGAAACATTATTTACTATAAATATAGTTCATTATCTACATTCATCTAATACATGTATTTATCCACCTTTATTTCTCTTTAAGAAGGCTCGACAGAAAGTGAGGACACAAAAATATAAAACCTCCTTTCATAGAATAGTAAAATTTGTAAGCGCCTATACAACTCATAGAAATTATTATTGGTCATGATATTTTATTTTTTTAATATATATCATAGTGATAATGTTCTCTTCATGTTGGTGATTTTCTGTTTATATCTTCAACAAATAAATTTTATCATTCAATACATCATCTTCTTTACCTTGTTGACATTTTTTTATTTTTTTATCATTTAAATGATTCCTTATACTTTATCAAACAATAATATCCATCACTATTATATTTATATTTATCGTTATCTTGAGAAATCAAGAGGAAAAGATCCTTGAAACATCTCCTTATACTGTAAAAGCATTGGCTCTTCCACAACTTGGAGGGTATCTAGGTACGAACTGGGGTGGGAGACCATATTAACTCATGGTTCCTTGAACTATTGAGTAATCTCCCAATATATTAGAATCATAGCCTTGATACCCAAAATTAATTTCCTATACATTGATGGAAATATTTCATCGGCTTCCTCTCGGATACCACCTTTATAAAATTCAACCCATTAATCTCCTAATAACTTGTTGGTAGTAGAAGACAGCCTCAATATTGGATGAAGAGAACCAAAAACTCCCTGTTATATTCAAAGATGATAAATGGAAGTCTTTAAGAATTGATATATATTGGAGATTAATATTTGTAAAAAATGATATCTATTTCTATTTAAAATGTTCAATCTATGTGGATGTTTTTAAACTAGACATGTAGTTATAAAAAATCATTTAACACATTCTTAATTCATTTTACTTGTTTATTATTTTATGTGATTTGGCATTAAACAAGAACTTTCATAAAATAAAAATAAATAAATAAAGGGAATTAATCTTCCTGAATATTCTTGAGCACAATATATTGGTTGAATCAACCATGACCAAGTGTGTATCATACCATAGTCGAGTCATAAATCGTGTTAAATCACACCCATAATGTACTGCATACTCTTCCCTTCTTATGTACAAAATCATCTTGGTGTGCTCCTCTTCTTAATGTGTCATCTTCTAATGTACCAATATACTCACGCATAGGTGAGGGGGTCTCGGGGTGAAAAATATAATAGATATATTGGACACACATGCCCTTATACATATTAAAAAAAAGATGATGCACAAAACCTTATTTAATTATCAAATAGTTACTATCATCACACACATAAAATAAATAATTAAATACACATCCATACATGCAATGGCTTGGTTAATTTTTTGTAGACTAGTCAGTATAGTAAACCAACACACAAATTTTTTTAAATTGAAATAAATTTGAATGTATGAGGTTATTAATGAAAATTAATTGAATTTAAATAAAATCAAATAATTTATATTATTCTATCCCAAATTTAATTTAATTATTTTCCCAGAAACAAAATTAATTGATTAATTTAAATTAATATGAAAATACAATTAGTATTTCAAATTATTAAAATATTATTAATTTCAAACCAAAATTAAATTAAATTATTTAAAACTAATTTGATAATGAAATTAATCAAATTAAATAATTTTTTATTATATTAAACTAACTCTTTCCTCGAAAACCGCACCCCGACCAGGTGTAGGCTGGGTTGTAGCCCCACAGACCTGTTAGGGCCACACACACCCCATGTAAGTGAGATTTTTTGCCATACCGGTCCTCTAAGACCTATTCGAGGTGGGGTAGACCTGCCCAATCCCAATACAAGGCGGATCAGGTCCTGCAAGACACATATAACTCATGGAAATAGATACCATGAAATGAGGGAGGTGGGAGGATTGACTTTGGATGAAATAAGTGAGGTTCTCCTTCTTAGATAGCAACACAATAAGGTGAATGGAGATTGTGAGTGGTTCAACACCCATGATCTCATGGGTCAACCTCGAATGACAGCAACACAGGCACATGGTGGCCAGACCATGATGGTAGGAGGATGCCAAGTTACAGTTCTAGCCTTAGTTGGTATAAGATTCTGACAAATGGTTTGGGCGAGCAGTGCATGGAGTGGACCTAGGTAGTGTCGGGATCCCACAATGCTGGAAATGGTGGTGGCAGGTGGACCTTGACCTATGGGGGGTGGGGGGTCAATGTCCGGTATTGGAATGTGTGGACAGTGATGAGTGGTGCCAATGGGATCTCTGGATCTTGGGAGGAGGGAACGAGGTGGATCTCCTGGTTCGGTGGAGGTGTTCTTGAACCTGAGAAAGGGAACTGACATGGTGTATGGTTCGCACAAATATGTAATGAAGACAAAGGAGATAGAGGCAATAGGTTTGGATTCCTATGAAGAAAGGGAGAATGGTTTTCTCGATAGGGTCGCATAATAGGGAGAAAAGGATGTCCAAAAAATGAGGAAGTTCCCTCTATAGTAAGGATAAGAAAGTATTGTTCTTTATATTTTTTATTTCTTCCCTTTTTATGGATAACAATATATTTATAACCAAAAAAAATATTACATTTTTAATATTTTGTAGATTAGTGTATTTATCGGCAACCAATTATGAAAAAATGGTTGTCAGGTCAAAATGTTTCTCAAGCCTATTAATCGGCTCTTCAATTATTATCATCAAAAAATAATTTTCCTACTCAAACCATTTCTTGAACAATTATATATCACCAGAATCATTTTTGATGAATGAAAAATAACATGCATACAAAAAATATTCTTATTATATTTTAATATCAAAAAATATAATATCTGATAAACCCCATTTTGACCCATAAAAAGATTATTAGTTGACAGTTACTCAGCCATCTAAGATCAAATAGATGTTTGGTTGGATTTTTTATGACCGATTTACAACCCTGTACATAAAATTTAATTATAAATAAGTTTCATCGCTCACAGAAAAAATACACTTCCTATTATTTCCAATTATTTGTAATGGGGAACACATCAAAATTCTATGATCCTTGGATATAAAATATTTTTCCATCAATGGAGGAAAAAACATTATCATCTACAGTAATCTAACTCCTAATATAGTCTGAGGATTACACATGGTTTAATTAGAGAACCTAAAAATAAAATGAATGATTACCTAATTCTGATTTGTAGTGCGCACATATGTCACATATAAATAGGGATTATTTCTAAAAGTATCCAATCTGAATCCCTCTTTATCATCCAAACACACTCAGAAAATCTTTTTGTTCACCATTGGTTGGATTCTAAGTGCAGGTTCATATCTTTGATAATCTATTTGATGTTGCGAGGATCACAAATATCACAATCCTTCGATCATTAAATTCATTCTTGGATCATTCGAACGAATTAACAGATTCTCTATCTTGGATTTTGGAGTTGAGATAATCTCTCAATTCTTGGTTAGTGAATCGTATATATATATATATATATATTCCATTTTCAAAGACCGGTTTAACGGTAACCAGTAACTATACAAACGCTGCATCAAAACATCAAACAGCAGTCAAATGAGTCAAATATATGGTATGGGTTCCCTATCCCCCGTATATTTTAACTTCAACTAAATATATAATAATTAATTAATTTTGATGAAGTAATTATACCATGAATACTATTTATATTTTTTCACATACATTTAATAAATATTAAATATATTATCTAATAAAAATGTGTCATTAAATCGACTAGTAACTCCCAATAATGCAAAACATAACTTGAATGCTATAATCATATTTGTTCGTGAAATATTAACCCCTGTATTTACATGACCACTTGTAAATAATTTTAATAAATAAATTAAACCGATTATTATTTACGTGATTAAAAATTAATTAATTAATATATTAGTGATCAATAAAACATGGAAATCACTAAGAACAAATGGTGGGACCTACCATGTATTATATTCATATTTAGTAGGATATGTCATATTCTTGAATATGCTATTGTGTGTGACCTTCTAGGACCTTATCTTGGTAGTAGTGAATAATATGTACAGACCATGAGTAGAATCTAGTAACCCATCCGGACCCCTAAAGAGATACGGAATAGTCATAACCATGAAAACCAACCTACAATCACACACTGTGTAATATGATCTATTTTTCATTAGATATCTCATAAATTAAAACCCAAACTAGTATCATATACCTTTATTTAATTATTATTTATTAATAACTCTATATGTATTTAAATTAAACTACCATATACATGAATTTGATAATGTATTAATTTCATGATAAAAAAGGATTGAGATAGCGCATCCTCAATATGAATGTTACAAATCCTATCTTGGTCATTCAACCAATCTCATACCACCAATGATACACTAAACACAAAATAACTCGCCAAAAATATATTTTTATGGTTTTCCCAATAATTATATGATGAAATAAATGGAACAAATCGATAATTATCTCAAGTCATGAATCCAATCCACATGTTTGTAGATATGAACAACCAATGACACTTGAAATATGTGGTGTTCCTATTGGTGGTATCAACTACTAGAGATCACCAAGTATGGAATTCATGAGAATAAGTCTCAGTTCTTATGAGAAAACAACACCTGATTGTCACACATAATATATGTCTGAACAATATGATCTATCTTGACTATAGAGTTTCACTTTAATATAAATTTTATAGTTTCTCTAATTTCCCAATATAACATAGGATCCGCTACAACCCTTTTATATGAAATGTAATTTAAGAAAATTACCATAAATATAGTGGGTAAAAAATTATTGAAAATATAATGGTATGATAAAAAAATTTATATATTTCAAACTGTATACACGTGGTGATAATTAGAGTACATCACAAGTTCAGTCTAGGGAACCCTATTTTAACAAAAATGTCTGTAACATGCCCCTATTTTTCTATTGCTTTTAAATCTAAATGGGATAACCTAGGAACATAAAATAGAAATGGGTGGTCTATTATTCCTAGTAAGGTACTGAAAATGAAATAACCTAAAAAAAGTATAACATTTCATATAATATTATATTCTTTGAGACAAAAAAGGTGTGAGAATCATAAACCTGAACAATGTGGCATTATGTAGAATGGCAACATAGAGGCAACATGGTAAATATAGAAAAAACCTTAAACATGAAATCATTATCATAGGTCATGGATTACTATGTTTACATCATAACAGGGTGGAAAATCCCCACAATTAATAAGGTTCACTCCCTAGTATCTTACATTACATTTCATGAGACTAAAAAATTACTCAATATATTTGAGTACTATATAATTCTGGGCATACCCATGGGCTTCATATCATGTACATGCATAACTGTGACACAAAAAATATAATATAAGGATATATTTCCTAAATTTTAACCCCATGATCAAGAATTTGGGGTTTTATATGTGAAATTTCCCAATCAATAAAGGATATGTACATCTAGTTGAATACCCTTAAGAGGGAATAGTGTGGATAATCATGACAGAATCATTTGGAATGAAAAATCATAGTGAAACATCAATAGCATAATGGTTTTAATTTAAGGTTCATAAAATGGTTAAATAAGAGTGAAAAGGGTATCTCATAATTTTTATATAAATATGGAATTATGTGGGATATGGAAAATCATATAACAAAATTAGGAATTTAGAAAAAAAATGAATTTCCTAAATAAATTTCTTGAATAAATATGAGAAAGAGGGGACCCCATAGAATTTATTTTGATTATTAATGGATTATGTATAATAGGAGGGGATAAAAGATGTATATATTTAAGAAATAAATAGGAATGTATAGGGATATTTATGAATGTATGAAATATTATCCAATTGATATTGAAAAGGCTATTTACTAAAAAGGTTCTTGAATTGAAAAGAAGAGAGAGAGACCACTTACCCTAAGAAGATTATTCCAAAATCATGGAAAGAGATTATTTAGAGTTTTTGGCACATTTAGAGGACTATGGAGAGGGGATAATAGATTAAGTATGTGCTGAAACTTTTATACTGAATATTAATGAGATTTTAAAATTGGTGGTTTTAAATAGGAATAGAGCGGGGTGTTAGTTATTATTTCCAAAACACAAGTTTTTGAATCTATACAATAAAATAACCAAAACCACAAAACATACCATGTGATTTTAAAATTGTATCTTCAAAATAGGAATTTTTGAATTATTTTATAAGGACAATGTCCTAAATCATTAAACAATTACCCTTGGGGTTGTGGAAGGGAGTCATGTATATAAATAATTGATTTTAAATATTTAAAATATAATATTTGTTATGGAAGATTCATAAAATATTTATAAAATTATAAAAATATTGTAAAAAAATTATTTTAAATTATACAAAATTATTTGGTATTTTATTCCATTTATATAATTTATTAAATTACTTTTTGGTCATTGTGATGTCATAATACACACCATATAATTATAAAAAAATAATTTTTACCCAAAAATTTGATTATCTGAGAAAATAATGCAAAATTATCTTCTGTATGATTATGATGTGTTGATTCTCAAAAATATTTATTTTATCCAAATAATTCTCAAAATATTTTAATTTTCACTTTTAAAAACACGAATCTTCAATTATTAAGAAATAATTTTTCTTTCAATAATAGTTTTCAAACCCTAATAAAAATTACATTTCACATCATAAAAATTATATTATCATTTAAATTTAATATAAATAATTTAATAGAATTATTTCATTAAAATATAATTTATTTTTAAAATTCATTAATTTTATAAAAATGAATTTCTTAATTGAGATTGATTATTACACCAAAATTAAATTAGTGTTTTATCATTCCAATGTCTAATTTTCATCAAAATCATTTATTAATTATTTTTAAAGTAATAAGAAAAATTAAATCCACTAAAATATTTCAATGAATTTATGTATATATATATCGACACTATTATGGTTCCTTTATTTCTAGTCCTTGTTAAATTATTTTTATCGTTAATAAACCAATTTTTCTTTTACCATTGTTATAAATATTTAATAGAGTTAATATTCATATTTTATAAAAAATAAGTTGAAATTATTACCTAATATTAATTATTCTTATTCTAAATATGGAATTAATTCTATAAAAATCTATTCATATAGGTGTATGAATCTAAAATGAATCCCCCAAGCATGATGGAATGCTAATTTTCCCAAAAATGTGTTTTCAAGGAAAAGATGATCTTACATCAACTTTATAACTCTTAATCTTCACAAAATGAATTTCAATTCATAATGAAAAATATATGATATATAAATTTAATTTAAATAATTCCCCATTATGGTTTATTTTTAATTAATTAAAATGGAGAAAATTCTGCATTTTAGAATGGTTTTAAAAAAAGTGTGTTTTGAAGCCAAAAAATAAAATTTTACTGAAATCTTGTATAAATATGTTTTAAATGAGATTTATTGTATTGAATATAACTACAGAACACTTATTTTACTTTAAAATAAATTTAAATAACAATGTTACATTTATATAAAATAATTTATCAAAATAATTGATACTTTTATAAAAATATAACAATTTTTCACTACTCACTGAAAAATAAATATTTTCGAAAAAATTAAAAAAATTACCCTTAATGTAATTTTGATATGATGATTTCAAAATTGATATTTATTTTATTAGTATATTTTTTATATATTCTATAAATTAATTATAATATTTTTCAAAAAATTAAACAAATCATTTTTGAAGAAAATTTATTTTTGAAAAATAAAATGACATTTCTATGATTTGAGGGATTATTTACTAAGAATTTGTAAGTAGATTAATATATAGTATAAAATTTTTATATATATTTTATAATGTAGTTAATGATATTCATATCAACATATTTAATGGCCTGGTTAAAATGATCATATTTATATAATTATTTATTATTTGGGTTTGGTGTTGTGTATTGAAAATGTTATCAAAAATAGTATTCTCTTTTACATCTTGAGGTGTTATGTAACACTCTAATATTTTGTAAATTTTTTACAAATATATTTGATCATTTCCATATTTTTTATGATATGAAACACATATTTGGGCTTGTGTTACAAGTAAAATCGATTTTAGGTGACCTTACACATAACACTAATTTGGGATTTTGCAATAAAAAATACTGAGCTTAGGTTTCATTACATGTAACATGATATTTAAATGAAACATATTAAACATTAAATTTATTTACAGAATAGATTATTATCACCTACACGTTGGAATATTGTGTATGAATATGATTAATTAAATGATTAATATTTGGTTTAAACATTTATTTATAATCAATTATTTAGATACCTATTAATTAGAAATAAAAATATAAACTATTTGAAAATAAAAGAACTCTTTTTCTAAATAAGCATTTTTTGATAGAAAAATGTCTTCTATCTCACTAAAATAATTTTTTTTACTATTTTAAGTAAATTCATATATTATATATATTCAGTAAATTATATAACTATCATGTTATTTGTTTTCTAGAAAAGAAATAAGAATAAATCTGATTTAATGATTATAAATATAATTTTCTAAAAAGTAATTTTATCACCTTTTTGTACACTTATTTTAATTTTTTTATAAAAATTTATAATATTAATTTGATGAAATAAAATAAAATTTTTATATTATATTTTCAAAATTATCTTAAAGAGAATTTGTGGATTTTTTTTGCAAATGTTCAATTTTTGATGCATAATGAAAAATATCAACTTTTAAATGGAAATTGTAATTTCATGCATATTATTTATAAGTTTAAATCATACTTTGTATTTTTTATAGTGATATTAATTAATTTTTATATCAATTCATCAAAATTTGGTCATTCATATCAATTTTATGTTGAATTATGATACAAAAAAATTTCGAACATTTGAACTTCTTTTTTAAAACCCAGTTTATCATCAAATTTTGGGGAATAATTTTATAATAAAAATTTCCAATTGTATGATTGGAATTTTAAAAAATTTATTAAATATTTAGAATCCAAATAATTTATAATTTTTATGAAGTTCAATATAAATTTTGACCAAAATGAATCATGAATGTAATTAAAATTAATTACCACTGTTAAGGTATAAATCATTTTACTAGGGTGTTAATCTAAAATAATAAAGCTAAAAATAAACCATACACATGTATTAAAACTATTTATTGGAAATATTTCAACTATAACCCCTATATAGTTCTATAATGGAAAAATTTGGAGCATTGGGACATTCATAAAACATGGGAGAACTTATTTTATTCCAAAATACCATGTGTTTGATCTCCCCCACATATAGAAGGACACCCCCTCTCCAATATCTTTCACACCTTTAAACATATTTGGTTCAATTAATTCCTACACCCATCATATCACTATATTCATCCTATCATCCAAGAATCCTTAGTATGAAATCAATCCATCCAAGGAATGATTTAGTGCAATCTTAATTATGATACCTAAAGAAGAGGAAGTTTGAATGAGTGCAAAGGATGTCATGACTTAATGTCTGGGATTTCCATCTCACTTTTTCTCTTTATGAGAAATATTACATATTCTCCACATTCTTATTTTATATATTGTATATACTAACCATGAATATATTTTATAATTATTATACTAAAAATTATTGGCATTTACATATCCATTTAAGGATCTCTCTTTCATGGGGTTTTATGGATAAAAAGTAACCAAATTTGAAGAGAATTGTTTGAATAAATTTTCCTTTTCAGATACATATGGTTATTTTAGCAACCCATCTTCTTTTTAAAGGTTTATTTTAAACCATTTCGACATGTAATATTTTAAATCTATTTTTTTACATTATATTTTGTGTTTCTTTTAACGATATTTCTTCAAAGGGAATATAATTCAAAGTTAACAATGTGTTATTGAATATATATTATATTTTCATTATTTATCAAGTTCATTTATAGATATATTTTCGGATGTAAAATTGTACTATCGATATCTCAAGAAACTCATTAATTTTCTTCTCATATGGTTATTTAGGATATTTTTAAATTATATTACCATTTTCCACTATTTTGGTTCTTAATATAACATAGAATGTTTTTTAAAGCAATTCAATATTATTTCTATATTTGGATGGAAATCCATTTTTTTCCAAAACCATGCATCCGAAATATTTTTATTATTATTCTATTATTTATAAAATTAATTTCAACCCATGTTGGATATCTAACAAAAAATGTTTTAACAGGAATATTTATGTCATTTTCTAAACAATTAACATCTAATTTTTTCCAAAAAAGTTAAGGGAACCATAGTTTTAACATATATGGTATGAACTCGATTTTCCAACATCAGGACCAATTATTTCTTCAAATATCACTTAATTTGTTTTCAATATTTCTCAAAAAAATTAATTTTTCATATTCTAAAGGAAATATTTTTTCAATGAGAAGAAATATATTTTCCTTGAGAAAATGTAATAATTTTTTTTGAAGAATACCTTGTACATTTAATTTTTTATTTTATATAAAAAATAATGTCAATTTTTTTATTAATTTTTAGTATAAAAAACTAATTTTTTATGAAATGTAATTATCCTTATAAAACAATCCAAGTGACATTTCAAAGACATTTTCCATGTAAGATGAAATCCTTTGATGTTACTTTTACTTTTCTGGGGATATGATCCAAGGATACAATCTTATTCATTCTAAAAATTCTTTTTGATTATGATGAAATGATGTTTACAAAAACCATTCAACTTCAATAAGTTATACTATGATAAAATTATCATGAAACGAGTTTCATTTCTATGGGTATTTCTTTAAAAAATGATTATGAAACCTAGGTATTTTCTATAGGTAATTAAATGATCAATGTTTTATGGAAATATTTTCATTTAATAGGTTATGATATGATGATGGTTTTCTGATCTTTTGTCAAATCCTTTTCTCTTTTCATTATATGATGGTGGTTAGGTTGTGAAAAATGATTGTGGTTACGTTATAACTAAGGACCATGGTTAAATTATTACCAAATATTGGTGGTACCTATATCTACCTCCAATGCATTGGTTATAAGATTATATCTTATGAGATAGAAATGACTAGAATGGGGAGTGAATCCAGTTATGTCAAATACCACTAGAATAGATAGTGAATCCCGTTAAGTAAGAAATAACTAGAATACAGAGTTAACCGAGTTCAATAATACTTGAATATAATTGGGAGTGAACCTAGTTCATAATGTTAGGATTTGAATGAAGAATTAACACAATTTAATTAGTTAGTTTTTCTACTCTGATGGTCTTGGGAGTGAACTTGAACTACTATGATTATTTTTGGAAGTCCCCATTCCAATATGAAATCCTAGTTAGTCATTCTTGAAAAATATGGAAATGATTTTCTATGATTATGTGTTTTCCACAAATTACATGTCTTATGATAATAATATTTTCTCAGGAGTCATGTTTTCCCCCCTATTATTCATATCTTAAGAAAATAAAATATTGATTCCATTACTGAATATTACGATCATTGATATGTAGCTTATGGTTCTCAATTATTATTATAATATTCTAAAACCTTTATGTTCATGTAAGGATACATGTATCCTTTGTTTACCCTAAATTAGTATTTTACCTCTCCCTTTATAGTGATTCATTTCTAGAAGTTATAAACAATGGATTTATATGGGAAATGATTGTGAAGTGCACTAAAGTGGAAGATCTTTAAAGGGGATGTTGATTATCTTTCATGAATTAATATAAATATGGACTATGATTCCAAAGTAACTAAACTATTATAGTCCATTTGTATGTGTTCATATAATGTAATTAATCATCATATAAAATATTTAATATCCTTTTATGAGAATAATGGGTTATTATAGACGACATCAAATCAATTTTTTAGTTAAATTGAGGAAATGAGGATGACAAATCTTGGAAAAGTATATAAAGATGGATTCTAAACAATTATATCCTTATCTAGATACAACAATTAGACATGGCTCTAGAACAATGGTACCTAGGCGTGAAAACTCTAATAAGGGAGCATTGATCTTGACTCGGTCATCACCTAGTTCGTATAAATGGGATATGATACACACCATGTTTATCCATCCCTAGGGATTTGATTTTAAAATTCACACACTCTTTATGAAGAATCATAAAGTATTTAAATAGATGATTTCTTTGAATGGTCCAGGACAAGCCAAAGCTATCATTGATTAAAAATATGGTTTGAAACATTAGACATATTTTAATTCATTGTCAGGATTATTTAGTTTCCCATTATGATTATAGTTTCTCACATTATGATTTTTTGTTTTTATCAATTTTGGAAACTAGAAAAAACTATGTAAACATGGAAAGTCATAGTTAATTTTATGATGTTTAGTCAAATTTTATTATATTTAGAGTGTCGTATATTTTTTTATTCATTGTAAGTTATCATGGAACATGATTAAAATTGTGTATTTTGCCTAACACTTTGACGTACAAAAGAATAGAAGGTTATAGTTCACTGAGAGTTCATATGGTGAAGACCATAGAGGAAAGAATATTAACAATTATATATGTTGATAGTATGGGTATAATCTCTACATGGAGTGTATTATAGGAATGTGAAGATGATTTATGTGTTGATAAAAAGGTCATAAAGTATGAAATTTTTGAGAGAAAACTAAAAGTTTAGTTAACACAATAGATGAGAATATTATCCTTCTAAAGTTACCATTAATAGATAAAGGCTTTAAATGTGGAATGTATGAGCATTAGGAAAATCGATGTGTTAGTAGGAAATCTCATGAATATAATCGAGAAAGTTTTTTATTTATGGTTACACTACGGATGATGAAGAAACTTTGAATCACATATGAAATGAATGATGTATTATAAAATAAGATTCAGAATCCTAGTAAATGTCTAGAGGATGTGGTAGAATAATTGATGTTTTTAGGTTTTGGAATTCATGAATTATATTATATGAATGTATATAGGAAATATTTTTAGAAGTTTTCCATTATGTATTTTCAATAACATGTAAAATTATACTAATGAACTAGAAATGTGATAAAATGGAAATGTGATATTTTCAGTGAGGGATAATGACCCTTAATATATTCTAGATGAGGAAAAAATATTATTAGGATAAAGAGATTTTGGATATGAATTTGTAAATTATATAGTAATTATTACCTTGGAATTTATTACTGATATGTTGACAAAGTGGTTTATTATTCCATCAATGGAGTTTACAACAATCTTTTATTTAAGGAATAAATCCAATAATATGTGTTTTATGTAAGAAATAACAAATTATGTATTTTTTCAATAAGGTAGTATGATAAATAAATTTATTGCCATGTTTCAAGATAATACATTATTAAGGTATTCACATGTTTGGTATATGGCAATCAATATATGCTTTATGGTACATGGTAATTAATGATGCATGAATTTTGGAAATTTACTGAACTTATTTCCAAATTTTTGGATTTTAATAGTTTGGAATTTTTTTTAGGTTAACCATTCATGGAATTGTTTATGAAATACTTTAGAAGAGGATATAAATAATAATGTATTAATTCACCATATAAAGATCTATTCATATTGGATACTCATTTATAATAATGTTATTTTGGTGATATCTAAAGATAGATAGAATGAGAAATCATTATATTTATGTATCTTATGATCCATTAGGGATTTATCTAAAAAAACTCCCCATTATTTATTGGTGTAAGAGATAAATTGGATATTATCAAAGATAAACTTAAGGATAATATTTCGACAAAGAAATCACATGAAATCAGGTAAGGATATGGTTTCATGAAAATTATTCAACTATAGGAAAATGATCTTTAAATAAAATGTTGTCATGTTATCATCATTTTTGATGATATTAATGTCCTTTTTCACACATATTTGGTTGATATTTTTTTAGTCATTAACTTTCTCTGGGTCACCCACTTTTTTATGATCGGTGATCTCTATCACTCTCTATAATTATTTACCATTATATTCTATGACCCAATCCTCACCTCCTACATAAATTCTTCTCTATGTGAACCTATTTATGAGTTACATTAGGTAAACTTTAGGTTTCCAAATTTATATTTTTATGTGATATTTTAATATTGATATGTATTTTGTGGGTTTTTATAAGTGAAAATTCAAATTTTAAACCAATCATGACCGAGAAAAATTTTTTAGATAGAAAATCATTTTAAGGAAGGTAGAATTTAACACCCTAAGATTTTTTGAAATAATTTTTTTTCAAATAGATTTGATGTTTTACATATATAATGTGACATGAAACACTAATTCTAAATCTCATTAAAAGAAATAAATAGTTTATATTTCATTACATAAATCACTATGTATGGTTTGTGTTACACACAATATCTAATTTATTTTGTGTTACACACAATAGATTACTTAAAAGAAACTTATCGTACAATGAAAATATTTTTATTTATTACGACAGTTATCACCAAGCTGTTTGAATAGTTGTTATAAATAAGATTAAAAAAATTATAAATGTATAGATTACACATGTATATATATTGAATTATTTTGAGACTAATTAATTAGAAATTACCAACAATAACTATTTGAAAATAAAGGAAATGTTTTTATGAAATATATATTTTATTTAACAAATTTGTTATACCTTAATAAAATAAAGAAACTAATTTTTTTGAATGATGTTATTGAAATTTATATAGTATATACATATATTTATATTAAATAATATATTAAACATTCATCTGATTTGTTTTCTGGATAATAAATAAGAATAAATCCAATTTTATGATTAAAATTATATTTTTCTAAAAGGAATGTTTGTCACATTTTCGAGCACTTATATTTAAATAAATCATTAAAAGTTTTTTGAAATGAATTTTATAAAATATTATTTTGAAAGCATAATTTCAAAATTATGTTTGGGAGAATTTTTAGAAATTTCCTATAATGTTATACTTTTTGATGAATAGTGAAAATACTTAATTTAAATTTTAAACTCTTTTTTTTAAATTATTTATAATGATAAATTATATTATTAACTGGTTGTAAAGTTAAAATAGTTCAATTTTATATATTCTAATTCTTTTTGTTTCATTTCAATCAATTTCATATTGAAATTTTTATGAAAAAATTTGGATCTTTTTCACTTTTAAAACCCACTTTTTTACCGCGTTTGTTGGAATAATTATACAAACAATTCAACTAATGAATGTAATTTTAAAACATAGATTAAATATTTTTAATTGTATAATTTTTAAATTATAACATTTCAATTTTTTTTGAAAAAAATTAATAGTGTATTCAATAAAAATTAATTACAGTGCTTAATGTAAAAATAGGGTTATAGGGGAGTTAAACTAAAATGATAAGGGTAACAATGACATATACAAGTCTCTGAAAACGATTAGATGAAAATATTTCTTCCATTATACCTATACGGTCCTATAATGGACTTATTTGGACCCTTGTTACATAATAAAGATGAGGTGGAAGTTATTTATTTTCAAAAATACCAGGTGTGTCTTTTACCCCACTTTTAAAAGGCCACACACTCCCCTCTTTTCGTCACATTTTCAAACCTCTTTTACTCATTCAAAAACTACCTAAATCACTTCAAAAATTATCTAATATTATATTATAATCAATATTTTCATCACAAAAGCATCCTATAAAGGATTTAGAGCAAACCTAAGGAGGATACCAAAAGAGGAATAGGTTAGAACACGTGCAATGGAAGTCCAGATTTAAGGTAACAGATTTCCATCTCATTTTTACTCTCTATGAGATAAATTTCATATTCACTAAATTCTTATTTGTTATATTTTAAATTCTTCATATGAATTTATTTTTTTATTTTTCTGCTTAATATTATTGTTATTGATATATCCATTTCAGGATCTCTCTTTCATGGGGTTTAAGGATAATATGTTTCCAAATCAGTAAGAACGTTTTCCTCTATTTTCTTTATTTAAGACATACGGTTATGTTAGGAACCTATATTCCTTTCCTAGGTGTATATAAATCACAATTTACTTGTAATATATTAAATTTATCTATCTTAATGAAATTTTATGTATATTTTAATAGACATTCTTTTATGGGGTTTATGTTTCATTTTTAAAAATGTGGTATGATTTAATATTAAAATTTCATCATTTTTCTGGAATATTCTTGACAATGTTTTTGATGATCAAAAAATATAATCCATCTCTATATAGTATCATGAATTTTATTCTCATATTGTTATTCATGATGTTTTCATGTAATAGTTCCATTTTTCCTCGTTTAGTTCCTAAAATAATTGAGAATATTTTTTTAAGAAAATATTAATTTATTCTTCTATTTAGTAAGAAATCCATTTTCTTCTAAAATAAATTTAAAAAAAATGTGTAGATTTATTTTATTATTTTAATTTGTTATTATAAGACATTATTACCTTTTTTATATTTTAATAGAAATGTTTCGAAATGAATCTTCAAGTTGTTTTCCAAACAATTCATCTTTGGATTTTATCAAAAATGTGGAAGGAATATCCATTTTAATGAGTATGACATGAATGAAATTTTCCAACATGATAAAAAATAATTTAATCAAATGTTCCTTTGGTTATCAATATTAATTTCAATGAAAAATATTTTAAAAATATTTTATGTTTTTAAAATATTTTTTCGTATATAAAAATATATTTTCATCCTGAAAATGTTAATATTTTTTGAAGCATCTCATATATGTCTTAAATTTTATTTTCTACACAAAATATTTGTAAAATTTTAATGAGATTCTAGTTTTAAAATTTTATTTTTAATGATTTCATATTTTCCCCAATAAATGTTTCATGTGGCCTTTCAAAGTCATTTTTCATCTAAGTTGTGATTATTTAATGTTACACTCTCTTTACTAGGGATATCATATAATGATTCCATTTTTATTATTTCTCTGAATTGTTTATATTTGTTATGATACAATTATTTTGAAATATTTTTCTCTTCCATGGGATATAACATGATAAAATGATCATGAAACACACTTATTTCCCTTGGTAATGCCTTGATAAAATGATGAAATGATGAAATGATTATGAAACTAGTCTCTTTTCCCTGTGTTAGGATATGATGAAATGATTTGGAAACCATTTTCATTTCATGGGTTTTGATATGATGAATGTTTTATGTTATGTTGGAACTAATTTTTTGATTTTCAATATGTGTTGGTGGTTATGTTATAACCAAGGAAGGTGGTGGCATTGTAGCTAAATATGGCTGAGGTGTTAACTCCCTCCAATGAACTAGTTAATTTTTTATATCTCATGAGATAGATAATATTGAAATGGGTAGTGAAACTAGTTCAGTACGACAATACTTGAATGGGCATTGAACCCAGTTTAGTATGATATGATTTCAATAGCGAGTGAACTCTGTTAAGTAAGACCAGAATAGGATGGGGAGATAACTAGGTTCATTAATATAAGAATATAATGAGGGGTAATGTCAGTTCAATACGGGACTTTTCCACTATAATTTTATTGGAATGAACCTAAAATACATCTTTGATTTTTGAAGTGAACCAATTCCAATTTGATATCCTTGGTATTGAGCCTTTACTAATATGGAAATTATTTTCTATTCTTGTATGTATGCCAAAAAATTTAAATCATATGGGAATGTTAGCTCTCAGGGATCGTTTTATTTCATTCTTTTATAGTTCATGTCTTATAATATAGTAATATTAATTCCATGTCTCAAGATTATGTTTTTTGATATGCAGGGTAAGGTTTTAAATTTTTATTCTTATCATACCATTATGTTAATGTCATGTTTACATATCTCATTTTATTACCCTTATTGAGGATTTGTGATCACCCTTTTTTATGATTCCATTCTATAGGTTCTGAGGAATGTTTTTAGTAAGGGAATGTTGGTGAAGAGTTTTGAATGAGAAGTTCATTATATGATATGTTTAATATCCTTCATGAACTAAGAATATTGGGTTCTATGTTTCAAAAGTCAATAAACTATAATGGTATTTAAGCATGTGTTTGTATAAAGTAATGAATATTTATCTAAAAAGATATAATTTCCTTGTATGATAATCCTGGGTCTCTTCATGTTTAAATGATCTACATCATTGATATACATGAGGCTCATTACTCTATCATAAGAGACATGATAGATACTCTCTAGGGTAGCGTGGATGCACTATTACATTTCTTAACCCACCAAACATGACTGGGATTGTACTGTTGATCTGTTTATATGAATGGATGTTGAGTATATACTTGGATCCAAAAAACATTCCTTTTATAGATCTCATATGGGTAATACCCTTAGGGTTCATCTGAGCTCCAATGTCGTAAAAACCCATACATCGTTTCCTAGGGAACATACATCAGACTATATTTTCATGGAATTAGTGGGATGTACTCCAAATTAGTGACCATTCATAAGATTTTATATTAGTATAAGACATATTTAATTTTTGTGATTGGAGGTGAGTTTGAGTGAACCCTAGGATAGAAAATATATGCCATGATGGTAACGTACCTTGATAAATTTAATTTCCATCACTGAACATATTTGGAATTATTGATCAGGATTTTTGTTTAAGGAATTTAATTAATTATACACAGATTGAGTAGTATAACATCCGGCTAAATGCACTTTTCATAAAACATCTAGACGATCGAGACTACATACCCCAAAATTAACTGATATTGTTTATGTTATTTTTTACCTTACTCTTGTATATTAAATTTTTTGTCTATATATATATAATGATATATAAATACCAATATAAAAATTAATCTATATCATGGAATTTTCTATGTGATTGGGACTACAAACCTAGGGATTGGTTATATTGTCAGGTTTTTACTATTATTATTAGTTGTGTCTTAATTATTCTGAGCATATTGGATGGTCATGCACTTGTAATAGTAGATTCATAGTTTCATCATTGGGGTGGACTACTGAGATAATTTATCACACTTAAACATTCACCTCATTGTGCATGAAGACCATATGTCTTATTTTCAGGTTCAGAATAAATGGCATGGCTGATAGGGATGAGGCCCATGATTTCAAGATCAAGTGGAGCTAGTTATGTATATTTATTTTTATTAGGGTAAAAAATATTTATGGTGTATTTTATGCCGATTATGTGGCCTATATTAGAGTTATTAGTATATACTTGTACATTTTCTTCTTTTTACATTATATACACTGAAATGTGTTATAAGTCAAGTTTGTTACCACTATTGGAAATTGGGCCTATAGCCACGGTTTTGTAAAAAACCGTGGGTAAAGGTCCCCCCTATACCGACGGTTTTCTAGAATCGTGGGTATATGATAGTATGGGAACATATACCCAAAATTTTGTCAAAAACGTGGGTATAAGTCCCCTATTCCCACAGTTTTTGACAAAACCGTGGGTATATGTTTTTTTGAAGACATATACCCATGGTTTTTCCAAAACTGTGGGCATATGTTTTTTTGTGAAGTCATGTACCCACGGTTTTTAAAAACCGTGTGTATAGGTTTCTCGCGTTATCGCGGGGGAAAAATGGGGAACAAATTGGGTGGGATGAAATAAATTTTTCGTGGGAAAAATGTCTTAAATAATATAAATATACAGATACCAATAGTAATTAATAAAAATTTTGTAGCTTAGTTGGTTCGCCGCTGAATTCTGTCCCTCCAGGTCGCGTGTTTGAAACCCGCCGGTCGTGTTTTTTAGATAACCGTATTGGTATTAATATTTTATAACAAAATTATCTATATATACATGAAATTATGTCAGCACGGTTGGTCTGTTGTTGCGTTGCGTTACCGAATCCCTGTATGTGGCGCGGGTTCAAAACCCACTGCCCGCGATTTTTTGAAAATTTTAAAATCCCCACGGTTTGCAAACCGTGGGGATAGTTCCCTGCCACGCTGTACACCAGCGTGTTGGTGTGTGAAACAACTATACCCACGGTTCTACAAAACCGTGGGTATAGATCAAGACCCTTATCCCGACGTCGTTCCAGCCCACGGATCCCAAAACCATGGGTATATGCTATACCCACGGTTTTGGGGGCTATACCCACGGTTTTGAACCGTGGGTATAGGTCATTTTTCAGTAGTGTACCTGTATTGTATGTATGACATAGTTATTTGGGATTTTATATCACTTGATTTATTATTCCATCACATTCAATTTTCATTATTTTTTTCTTATACACTTAGATAATTTACTTCTGGGATGGTATCTAGTTATTTTTACTATTGTTACTTTTAAATGATGGTATAGTGTCCCCACTGTACCACATTTGGACCTTCAATGCTAGTTGTCGTTCTCTAGAGTATAAAAAAGAGCACATGCGGCCTTGTGGTGAACCACATCAAGTAAATAGTTTAGTGTCCTTTGGGTCAAGGTTTTACATATGACCATCCATGTGAGGAAATAACATAAATAAATAAGAGCACTTCATTGAGGTGGTATTCCCCACATACGCATGAGATAAATTATGATATACTAATATATGGAAGGTTAAGTAGGTAAGTAATCTATTATTGTTGTAGAATAAAAAATTTGTCACAAAAATATTGTATTTTAGTTAATTATATATTTATATTTAGCTGTGTGAGATGATAATGAACAATGATTCACATCGCTTCATAGGGGTGATAGTCCACTCATACTCATTAGTGAGGTGTTCATTTCCAACTATTTAAAATAGGTGATGAAAAATAGTTTTAATATTAACATAATAAAATATCAATTTAGTGAATATATTGATGATATTATATTATTTTTTATATGACATGTTTGAAGGATGTATAAAACGAAATAAACATAAAAGAAATTATTTTGTACTTATTTATACATTTTTCATATCCTCCTTTTGATTGATCTTAAATAGTGAGATGAATTAGTTTATGGTCACTTCTGGGGGTTGAGGATAAGAGAATAAATGATTAGAGATGTATTTTGGTTGATTTTTAAGAGGAAATTAACAAGAGTTGTGTTTTTAAAATGCTTAATTGAGTAACTATTTACAAGAAAAGCAATGGTATTTTTATAATTTTCAATCATTAAGTATGAAGAATATGATTTTAAAAAATCCATGTGAACATATATGTACCATGAATAAAGAGATTTACAATTTCCATCCCATTAGACTTAATATACATTTTTCAGGATGCTATAACAATTTAAAAATAATATTTAAGAATTAGATAACATTTAAAATCATTTTTATGAATATTCACATATATTGATTTTAATGGTTTCAAGATAAAAATTGAATTATAATATAAATAATTTTACCATCACCAATACCTTATATCTATTTAATATTTTCATTTAACAACTATATTTATCCAAAAATATTAATTCTACTTGTTTTGATATATACTACATGACTATTATGTGTCTTACACAATCATTACATTGGAGTTGCATAAGCATTAAAGGTGATAACATCAGAAGTAAAAATTGAAAAAATTTAATACCAATAATATTTTTTATTATTAGAAAAATAACATATATATTAATTTATATGTCCTTTTTATCTATATCCATATCATGACCACATAATAAGTGAGAGAGTGATATTTTTTAATTATTCATTACTAAAAAAATAAATTTTGTGTAATCAAAGAAGAGTGACACTAGAATTCCATATTTCAGAATATAGGAATATTCAAGTCGAGATACACTAAGAAAATGAAATGAATTCGAATTTTAGATTATTTTTTATCCTTATCACATAGTTTAATCCATATTTAACCCATTTTAGCCTTTTTCATGTTGATAAACCTTTACCATGAATACTATTTAATGTGACAAAAAATGAAATAGATCTTATTATATATTTTAAATATGATTTTTTGAAACATTTAATCACTTTTCTAAATATTCATTCCAAAAATATTAAAAAATTAACATTAATATAAGTGTGTAAAACACAATGAAGAAAATTTTTATAAAAAAATTCATTTTTAGCATAAAAATTATTTTATACTAAAATAATGTTTAATTTTTAATATTTTGATATTAAATAAATTATTTTTAATATAAAGAATAATATGTATCTTGTAAAACCTAAAAATATTGAATTAGTAATTTAAATTAATTGATTTAATGAAAAGGTGGCTTTTTTTTGTAGAAATCAACACTTTTCACTATTAACACAAAAATAAATATTTTTCAAAAACCCCCTAAAATTTAATATATTATAAAATTTGAAATTATGAAAAAAAATTATATTCTATTATAAAATTTAACTTATATTAGTTTCATATGTTAATTTTAATATCCAAAGAGAATTAAATGGAAACAATTTTTGATACCTAAAATGACCTTTTCATCATTCCATGACATATAACTATAATTAAATGGATGATGATTATTTTGATTTGATATATAATTAAAAATTTAATTAAAGTAATTTATCATAACTAATTAATTTGATCAATTAGGATAAAAATAAATGGTGAAAATAAATCAGTTTTATGAAAATTATATCTTTGCCTTCAATAGATTTTATCTTCATTATTAACAAATTTAATATAAATTGATTAATGAATATTAATTTGTATTAAAAAAATATTCATATATTTGAAAATTTAATTACTCTTATTCATACCAAATAATCCAATATCTAGATTATAATACTTATATTATAATAATAATAATTTTACAGTATATCATTTTTTGTTTTAATCTAGGTGTTACTTATTGTACACAGAATTGAACATAGATTTATTTAATGTATAATTTCTTATTTGATTACCAATGTGTTATACAATACCCTTCTAATAAAAATTATACTGAACAATTTATATTTTCTCATATCAAAATGAATTTTTATTGATATAATTATAAGATTAAATATAGATTTTATCGTGGTAAGGAATTTCTATCTTATTACTAGGTAAATTGGTGTCTCTGAATGACTTATATGCCATGTGTGTACCTCCATAAGACTCAGACTTATACACATGTTACCAAAATCAAACCATGATAACTGAGTGATAAAACTTGATAGATAGATATTCATCTTGTTTGAGTTAAGGAATTATTTTACCATTATGATATAGAATGGGAAAACTTTATTTATTGTTTTATTTAAATTTCATATGAGAAATTTCATTCTCAAAATTTGTTTCGAGAAGTTTTCCACTTCTTTAGTTTTGCATATACTTAAATAAAAATAACCACGATTATTTTTTCATTAGGTATACAAAAATAAATTCATTTAATTGATCATAATATCCATAATATGAGGAAAAATTATTCCAAATATTTAGAACCCCTAACCAAAACAAAAAAATGGTTACTACAAGATAGGATAATATCAATTATGAATAAAGATTCAAATGAATAAATTTTATGTTAATATCTAATGCCCCAATTAAAACTACCAAAGTACAACTTAATTTTTTCCATAAATAAATACCCATAAAACACTTAAAAATAATCCAGACTAAAATTGAGACCTGAAGATTGGAAAAATTTAATAATATATTATACCATGATCAATTTAACATATATATCAAAACAAATTAATTTCTCATAATGTCACATATCCAAAAAAATATATTCCTTGGTTATATTTTCTAAAAAATATACTCATCTTTTCCCAAAAAACATCATTTTACATAAAATGATATATATAAGTGTTATCTATACCTCAATCAAGTATTAAAACCCAATATAAGGATGTTATTCAAAAATAACTTCAATCATTTATTTATAAATTTATATTTCAATCCCCATGGTAATATTAACATTTAATCCGAAAAATAATTTATTTTTATCCCAATTACCTCCATATAAAATCATATATCAACCCTGAATGTTATTATTATTCATTATTCGTAATACCCAATAAAAATCACCTAACAATATCCCTAATCACTTTAGAATCCAATTAAATAAGGCTTGAAAGGGGTTATTAAAAAGAACCCATCTCCTATAGTCCAATTTTAGTGTAAATTTTACTAATCTTTTATAAGATATAAGTGATCACATCCAGAATGGATGGATATTTTAGAAAACTAGATACATAATTGAATCTCAAATTATATTTTAAAGTATGAAATAACACATTGTGAAAGTAAATATTATGCATCCTTGAACTAAATCAAATATTACTTCTTCATATCATATGGATGAGTAAGAATTATGGTGAGCTCAAATACAAAGTAATTATTACAAATAAATGAAGATACCATTAATCAACAAGGAATAAACAATATGAAAATGTAAATTACTAATAAAACATTCCATTTAATGAATAACCTTAGAAGAAAATTTTTCCATGGTTAATATAATTTCAATAATCTTATGGATAAAAAAACTGAATTATAGATGAATGAAATTATTAACATTGGATTTCATGATCTCAATCATCATGATATATAATAATTCAAGACCTTATGCTCTGATAGTGTAATCTATAGTTATGTATACACTAAAAAATATTTAATTCTACATTATTAATTTGTCTTGTGACACACACACACACACAGATATATATATATATATATATATTGATAGGATATATAGTTTAATCACCACCTATCACTACATGCCCTATTAATTCCTCATATACAAGGACATAAATTTAATTCCTGAAGAAAATTCCATATCAATAAATATCCATTTTGAGTAAACATGACAGATTATCTATAATTTTCCAGAAAACCAAATGACATTTAATTTAAAATAAAATATGTAGAATTTTGAATATTTTTTAGAATATAATATTATCCATTTTAAAAACAACATTTATATTTAAGAAAAATGAAAATTTCAACGACCACTAGTATGATAATTTTAGAAGGATATGCTAGTGAATACAAAATTAATCAAAACAGAGAATGATAATACATTCTCTTGTCAAACTGATCATTAACCATACAAAGAAAGAATAATAATGGTATCATTATAACATAACCTTAGTTGAGTATAAGATAAATAATGGCCAGCTTTCATTTAGGAATAGGAATACCATAAAAATAACATAAAACCATTTATGAGGAAAATTCCCATTTGCACATTGAATATATATTTCTATAAGTAAAAAATTGTCCAAAATTAGTAATTTTTTTTAAAATAATATTATGGATATTTAATTTAATATTAAATTCTTTGAGTGGTCACGATTGTGGTAAAGTCCCATTTATTCCAAGTATGTAATAAAATAATAATTTCACATTTTTATTAAAAATTTAAAAAGTACACTTCTTATAAAATGACAAGAATATTAATTTTAATTATTTTTAAAAAATAAATCACAAAAAATTCTTGAAGTTTTTTTTAAAATTATAATGTACTTTAGTAAAAAAAATCCAAAATTATCGATATAAAAGAAAAATATACACTATCAAGAAGAGAAATAAAATCAACACTTCTTTTAAAAATGTAAATTGAAAGAGTAAATTAAATTGAATCATTAATAATCATGAATAAGTATATATTCATGTTAAATACCTAAAAGGAGAAGTATATACATCAAATTAAATTATGATGGTGAATATTACAAAATATGTCTAAATTGAGTGAAAAGTGAGATGAAATCTATTATAAAGAACATATCGTTGAACTTAGAATTATTCAATAAAATTATTACTTGTATTAAATATAAATCCATATAAAAAAGTGGTTATAAAACATAAAATAATTAAAATTAATTACACTAATAATTTTATAATACAAAAGGAAATTAAAAATCAATATAACTTTATGGAATGAAATTGAGTTATGAAACCCCTTACCACTTGGTAAATTTCAATTAAAATCCCCTAAGATGAAATAATCTTAATAGAAATATAAAATTCCATGATGTATGAAGGATTCATGATATAAAATTTAGAAGCTAAATTATATGCACAATTTTATTTACATTATGTGTATAATAGAAAAATACACCTCAATGAAAATAAAATTGGGATGAAATCCCTTACATTAGGTCTAACTCGTCATATATATCCCTTATCTTCATGAATAATAAACTTATGAAAATTATTTACATTACTATGAAAAATGAGATGAAATCCATTACAAAGAATATATCGTTGAACATAGAATTAATCAATAAAATTATTACGTATATTAAATATTAATCCATATAAAAAAGTGGTTATAAAACAGAAAATAATTAAAATTCATTACACTAATAATTTTATAATATAAAAGGAAATTAAGAAGAAATATAACTTGATGGAATGAAATTGAGTTATGGAACCCATTACCACTTGGTATCTTTCAATTAAAATCCCCTTAGATAAAATAATCTTAATAGAAACATAAAATTCCATGATGTATAAAGGATTCATGATATAAAATTTAGAAGCTAAATTATATGCACCATTTAATTTACATTAATTGTATAATAAAAAAATACACCTCAATGAAAATAAAATTGGGATAAGATCCCTTACATTAGTTCCAACTAATCATATATATCCCTTATCTTCATGAATAATAAAATTATGAAAATTATTTACATTACTGAGAAAAAAATTCATGTCAATTACTCTTTTATTTTATTTATAACCATGTTATATTTAATTAAATAATCAATTAATTTCAAATTAGATGATTGGATGACATTCAGTTCATATGTCCAAAATGACTTCGATAAATTAATTAAGGAAAATTTTCTCACTATTACCTCATATAAAAAATAATAATAATGACATAAATATATATTTTTTAAATAAAATATAATTCTTAAACCAACTATGATGTGTGGTTATTAAAAATTTACTTTGTTAAATTCATGGAAACGGTAGGTTGTAAAACGCAATTGTAACATTTCCATTTCCAAAAAATCATTATAAAAATAAGGTATGTAATAATTTATAATTATTTAATGATTATATTACCATATATTATATATTATTTTTTATATATTATTATATATATATATATATGATCCATGTGTTTTTTTTGAAGAAAAAATAACATTACTTCATGGATATTGTAGTTTGTAGGTGTCCATGAACAATGTTATCGTTTTATATTGAAGGGAAAGGTAAGAAATCATATAGTATATAATCTAGAGAAACATCCACTTGTATTATCCATATGTGGAGGAATTTTCTTAGAAATCACTTACTCTATAGTTTTAAAAAAATTAGTGATGTTTTATTATGTTTAGTATTATCCATAAATATTTCTCTAGAGTTTCCTTATCATAATTCCAAATATAAATATTCCTCCCTCTAAGACTAATTAAAGAGGGGTAAAGTAAGTCATAGTGTACAATAATTAATACCTATCAAGGAAATCCATAGGTGGATACATCTCTGGTGTTAGATAGTCTACCATTTCTAATGACCCCCCATTCCCATGAATCCCTTGGGCAGAGAGACATGCTTTTTTAACTCTCACATGTGATATTTTCCTAGGATAGAAATCCTATATTTTTCTCTGATACTAATAATGAAAACCCTAATCTTTATTTCAAACTAATTAATGATTTATTAAATATTAATACACATGATACCACCTAGAAGAATTAAAATCCATGTGTCTTTGGGTAATGTGGTATATAACACAAAAACATGATACATGGATACAAAAATAGTATTGAAAATTGTTCGTACTAGGATGTGCAATGGAAGCTGGTGGGATGAAGATTTAAATTTTTTCAAAACATTAGAGTGAAAAAACATTATCATTACTAGTGACCCATTCCCCAGTATAGTCTAAAGACACCACATTATTTATTTAGAGCACAAGAAAATAAAACAAATTAGTACCTCATTTAGATTTGAAGCATGCACATCTTTCGCACGTCCCTGGGAACTATTTCTTAAAGGATTTAAGGATAAATACCTTTATAACATCCAAACATGATCCTAGAATCTGTATGTGATCCATTCTTCAGATGATAAGAATTAGTGCAGAGCTCTGACGATATCTTCGATGCTGCAATGATCATAATGATCACAATCATTTGATCTGTAAAGGTGTTCCCACAACATTTGCTCAAATTGAAAAATTGTCTCTCTTGGAATCAAGAGGATAAAAATTATATAAATTCCTAACAAATAAATAGTACATTGGAATGAGATTATATCCACTTATAGAGTGGATTATCAAATACCCATTTATTGTTCCACAACCCATATATATTTTACATCCACTTAATATGTTTTAAATAATTAATAATGAATAATTTACTACATTAAAAAAAATATTTAAAATATATATTAAATATATTATGGGATAAAATTATGTTATTATGTTTACTCTTAACTCCCAAATATATGAAAATTATGTAGAATATTAAAATAATATTCATTCGTATAATATTAACCAATGTATTTACATAACAACTTGGAAAAACTTTTAATGAATATATTCAACAAAATTATTCTTTATATTAATTATTATTTACAAATCAATTTATAGGTTATTGATAAAACATAGAAAAAACCTGGACAGTATAGTGGGGCCCACCATTTCCCATGTTGTTATTCAACAGAATAAGGCAGATTCTAAAATACACTATTGTTTGTGACCCTTTAATACATTATATAGACAACAATGAAGAATATTCACAGAACATGCGTCTAAGGAGACAAGTAATGTCCATAACTATGACAATCAACCTACAAAAAATCATTTTTTTAATATGATATATTTGTCTTAGGATATTTTATAATGAAGTATTCACATTTGTGTTTTCTTCATTTTTTTTATTTTTTATGTGTTGATATCATTGGATAGATTTTTATTCTTACTAACAATGACCATGGATTTATAAAGTTACTATAATCCTGATCAAACGGGCATGAGATATCACATTCTTAACACAAAAGTGAAAAATCACATCTCGATCATTTCACTAATGCCATACCACCACCGATGTACCCAACACAAACTACCTCACCAAAAATTTATTTTCATGGGTTTTCATTTAATAAAAGTACTTGTTCAATTGAAACACATTGATAATGATCTCAATTATAGAGACCAATACACATTTACATAGATAGGAACCACCAATGACACATTAATCAAGTAGTGTTTCATTGCAGGCCTCCTGCTCTACCAATTTCAACCCTAGAATTTAATAAGACGTCCTTCCTACAGAATCTGACCTTGATTGCACAATTCAATATATGTCAGCCATCAGTAGACTCCTTCCACCGATAGTTCTTTGAATCAAGGGGTTGACAAGAGAGAGTCATGATTGGTCTTCCCGAATCCTGAAACTTTAGGATCTTCTTTTCCACAGAAGAGAATCCAATTCATATTTGGTCGAGTGAGCCTCACTCCTATGATGGCACTCAATTCATCCACTTCAAATGGTCACACGTTTTTCTCATGAAAAGAGACCATTAAAATCTGGAAATTTTGGTATGTTTTCTAGAACTCCAACTTCCATTTCAAAATACATCTATCCTTTGATTGTTTGAAAATTTTGTTGGCTGTTTCCAATGTACTGATTGTCGGACCCATGATGTGTGATGCCCGATTTTCCTGAGGGGTTGTATCGAAGTGGATGTCTCAAAGGCACTTGTTGACTATTTTTAGATTTCTATTGGATAATAATTATGTTACAATAAATATGTCATCTTTGAGTCTTTGTGTGAATATTGTTATTTATGCAAGATGTTTGGATACAATCGAGAGATCTGCAGGTGAACGATGAGGCAACAAAGAGCTATTCCAGAGAAATGTGTCCAAGGAAATTCTACAGCTGTTGTTCGGCTTCAGGATACAGCTGGTTTGGGGTCTATGAATGGATGTGCTGGATTTGGTCAAGGGAATGGTGAGTGAGAGGATAACAGGTGCTTGGGTGGATCAAGGGTGAAAAAATATATTATGGCCTTCCCTCCAAGACCTAGTGTAGTGGAAGTATTCAAGAGGATGCAGAGTGATCTAGACGGCCCTCCTTGCAGCACTATGGTAGGGGGAGCCCATGTGAGGGGAGTGGATCAAACAAATCTCAACAAACTTAATGAACCTACTCTTTCCCTGGTGGAGTCTGTTGAAGCTGATGGTGCTATGGGTCTATCTTTTGGGTCTGTGAGTCCATGCTCATACGATATGGCACTAAGTACTCATAGTAGTAGGAAGTCTGGAAGGGTGTCTCTTGGTGACAGTATGATGAAGCGATGGCATGAGTGGGAGAAGACTTCACATGGGGTACGTAGGAAACTGGATACCAAGAATGACACCAATTCGAGTCGATCTCTATCCTGCATTGACCACATCATACATTTTGGAAGCATGATCATTGAGAGAGAGTCTACGATAAATTCTATGTGTCCATCTGAGGCTGAGTTAAAGTGTGATGAGAATCTCTTTGATGATAATGTATTAGGAGGGGTGGAAAAAGGTTGGCCCAACTAAAATAAGGATGAAAGAGAATATTGGGAATAGGGACCGAGGGCGTTGGATTGTTTCTATGACGCCAAATCCAAAGGGTCGTAATGACTACTCCATCATTACAAGACTGATAGAGACCCGATTGGCCAAAAAAGGGGGGGATACACAAGGATCTTGATATTCAACCAGTGGAGGGAGAGGAAGGCCAACAAGCCTTAGTTTCCGAGTCTCAAAATAAAGAGAATGAACACTGAATTGAAGGAGAGGAACAAGAGGATCTGCACCTTCATACATAAAAGGTGACACCGACAGTGACCCCTGGTTCATTGTGTGAGGCAGGAACTAGTATGGTTGGTGTAAAGGGATTAGTGGTGCATGAAATGGAACTGGCTTCACTAGCCAGGGTGGTAGTGGAGGGGATTCTTGGGGAGCCGGAAGGAGAGGCAAGTATCAGGGAATATCCATGAAAGTTTCTACGACAATCTGAGGAAGATATTTCCGAGAAGGTGGTATCTATACGTTCCTATGATGAGGTTTTGTAAGGGATTCGGGAAAGTTTGATTCATGTAGACATAAATAATAATGAAAGTGAGTGGATTGGAAAATAACACCTAATCCTTGTCAAAGGATTCCACCATAAGAAAATAGTATAGGATGTGTTCTTGCAAGCATGGAGTAAGATTTCATCTCATTTCAAAGACATTATCAAGGATTAACCCAACAAAAAGTTAACACCTCTTTTCTATAAATTGTTTATGTAAGTTAGGTATAAGGGGATCCAGCTGGTTTTGAATAATAGTTTTATGTGCTATTGTGTTTTATGGATGTGTTGTACTATTTTGATTGACACTTTATCTATAAAAGTGTTTTAATAAAAATATATATGAATGGATTATCTCAAATACTATTGATCACCTAGTGTGTCTCTCATGAGAATAAGTCATAATACTTATTACCCCAAAAAATTAATAGCCTCACTTCATCTCTATCTTGTTAGTAGGATTTATATTTACCATGGAAAACTACTTTAATATTATTTTCAATATATCCCTAGGTTATTATTAGAGCCTGGGATCTTCTATAACTATTTGGTACGAAACACAATCGTAGGAAATTCCATAAATATTGTGGGTGCAGTAGAATCGAAACTATCATTGTAAGATAAACACATGTATATATATCAAACTGTATAGATGTAGTGGTAATAAAATTACATCACATGTTTGGTATAGGGAACCCACATTCAATAGTCCCACTATTACTAGGGCCCATTTCTAATAATTATCAATCCACTAGCTCTCAAATGAAAATCATGCTTCTTTTAAAATATGGTTTTAGGCAAGGGGACTTCAATTTTTTTCCTACATGTCTATAATTCTAATTATGATTTCTCCTCTCTGACTAAAATTTCACAATAGATAAAACTTCTAAAGAATATTCTTTATCATATTATGTGACCTATGATCCTTGGAATGGACCACTAATATTTTATTTTCATAATAAACTAGTATAAATAATGCACTACTAGAAAAAAAATATATGAGACAAATCAATGTATCCTAACTATTTCTTTTACTACATATTGATCATTTATATGCTCAGACTCCACTATAGAATAAGTGACCACTGTTTTCTTCAAGCATCTCAAAATTAATCCACTACCATTAAAGAAAAATATCTATCCTGACTGTGATTTCATATCATCATGATCTATCTAGAAACTATAATTACTGTATCCTCTCACTACTATTTCCTCATCTCCTAAATAAACTAGGAACATAAACACTGTTCGCCTCATGCTCTTCATAATTGTTTATAATATGTCCTAGTACATCTCCCCCAGATTAGCTTGATATCTGCACACCATGATTAAAGGAAATTCATTATTAAACCCAGTATATACAATTTTATAATTAATTGATCTCACTACAGAGGAATAAGGGATTCTACTCATTCTCTCAATCTCATCCTACATTCAATGACACGTTTTCTTGGAGATATTGAAATCATGTGACATGGAAAACAATGATATATTGGATTATTCCACATATTACATTTTTAGTACATTATTAATATATGTACTTTGACTTTTCCCAATCATTATATAAGAACTATCTCAATAGATCATTATCCCTAAAATATAGGCTTCTTGAACTAATTATTTCATGGAGAAACAATAATTTAACCAAGTGTTAACTTACTTTAAGTCCTTCACATAATACACCATAATTAATATTTCATAAACTTATAATAATTCAAAAAATATGAAATTATGATTGACGTTATTATAAGCACATGAAGAACTTTCATTATTGATGAAACCAAATTTTGCTACGACCTCATAAAAATTAACATTCAATGATTGTGATTTTTAATTCAACTGATAAATGGTTCTTGACATCATTCATACTTTTCTAACATTATTTGAAGTATAAAACCATTTAGGTCGAGTCATATAAATGTCTCCATCCAACTTGTCTTTTATAAAAATAAATTTTGACATCCATTTTCCTGAACTCATAATCCTAGAAGGGTATTATTTCTAGAAACATTCTGATGGATTTCATCATTATTATCACTGAGAAGGTTCCATCATAATCAATTCTGTGACATTTCGTAAAACCCATTTCTACTTGTATTTCATTTTATGTATTAACAATACCATCCATGTACAACTTTTTATTGAATTAAAATATTCAACCAATGAGTCTTAAATCATCTTGAGGGTGTACTAAAATACAAAATTGATATTGGTACATGGAATCCATCTTATAATTCTTTCTATCTATCCATTTAATAAAATCATTTCATTATATTAATTTCTTATTGATAGAGTTTCATCATCTTCATTATGTAATGTGTCACCTTACTTGATGAAATTAAATCCATAACACTATGGTTCTCTAAAATAACGAGTTCACCTATAAAATACTTTTGTCTTGATAACTTCTTCATCTCCCTCTTTCTATAGGTGAGATTGTTAGTGTACCAACTCATGTACATCTGGAGCATTAACTTCACCAAAATCAATCATTCTCCCACTATTTTCAATGGAAATCTGTTCCCTTTATATAGTTATAGACTGTCATTCCACAATAAATTTTCTATCTAATTTTTTTATATAGCTAGTTTTCTTTTGTATCTTGAGGATAACCTATAAAGGTCCACTTCGTGATTTGGGATGCTATTTTTTCACCACGTATAGTATGGAAAAATTAATTGCATCTCCAAACTCTTAATTTTGAAAATGTGGGTTTCTTTCCACATAAAAACTCATATCAAATATCATTTGTATCTTTAGTTTCTACTTGGATAATGGTATAGGTAGTTGTCTACAAGGCGTATCCCTAAAGGGATAATTGAAGAGTTTTCTAACTCATCATTTAGTTTACCATGTATGGAACAATCCTATTCCTATATTCACTAACACCATTCCAATTTTGTGTATAAGGATGACTGAGTTGGTATATTATCCCATACTCCTCTAAGTGTTTATTAATATCTTATTTAAGATACTATTTTACTTTGTCTGAGTGGTGGGCCCTGATATTCTTACAAAATTGTTTTTCTAAGTAATATTGATATTCCTTAAACATCGAAAAGGAATATAACTAATAAAACATTACATAGATATAACATTACATACTATAGAAATCAGTAAAATTAATAAAGTAAAAAAACCACCCCTTCCTCTACTAGAAATGGACCACATATGTCACATTGAATTAATTCTCGCAATTCATTGGATCTTTATCCCTTCTAAAATATGGGGCCTTTTGTCATCTTTCCATGTAAACAAAAATGACATACATCTAAGGGTTTGAACATAACTAATTTTGAATACCCTGCTTGGGTAAATTTTTGTAATGTATATTCATTTACTTGACTGTGCTTGATGTTCCATAGGGGATGTTATATGAGTCATGATCGCTGGTTTTTTCATTTATTGTCATTACTGAGTTTTTGAGTTTGTGTATATATAAACCATTTTTGAGATGTGCCATACCATAACACATGTTATCCATATAAATGAGATAGAATTTATTTCCAAACATGAAATAAAATGCCATAGTGTCCAAAAATGACAGTGAGATAATGTTTTTGTTTACAAAGGGTATATAAAAACAATTATTTAACATAAGAACCAAACTTATTGGAAATGTTAGGTGATAATCTACCACTACCAAGGCTTATGTACTAACAACATTTGTATCATAGAGATACACTTCACCATTTACAATTTTATTAAATCTATATGGTTCTTTTATATAAAGAATTTTTTTTAGCCACATACCATAAAAAATACCCATCTTGTACAATAATGAAAGATTTCATTCAGTGAAAAAAATACATGAAGTAGAGGTGTCTCCTTACATAATATTAGCTCTAAAATCATTCATTTATTGACATTTCTTTCAATATAGAAATATGAAAACATCCTACTAATTTCCTTTCATTTATATTGTTGGATTTTTGAAAGGACTATACATCATTGTCTTTATATTTGACTTAGCCTTAGACCCGTTATCTTATCCCTTCCTCCACTTGTTCACTATATAGTATAAGGAATGGTATTCTTCATATCATTATCATAGTTGAGAATTAAATCCCAAAGACCCGAGCATGGATTTTTATTTTATTCATGTAATAATTAAGAATGAACATAGAGAAGCATGATGGTAAAGATTAAATTTTGATATTGGTTGTTAGTTCATGGTTCAAAATTACCACAAAAACTTCAGTACAATTAATATAAAAAATCATCATGAGTACTTAATGTCATACATGATTCCCTTATACATGAATAAACCCATATAATATACTAGAAGTCTCATACCTTTCAGGCCCGACTCTCTTGTTGTATAATTCATAGAGACGAGTAATCATCTTGTATATATATTCATCCTCACTCATTTTCATCAATTGACTAGACGTATATGGCAACATTATTTAATATAAATATAGTTCATTATCTACATTCATCTAATACTTGTATTTATACACCTTTATTTATCTTTAAGAAGGCTCGACAGGAAGTGAGGACTCAAAAATATAAAACCTCCTTTCATAGAATAGTAAAATCTGTAAGCGCCTATACAACTCATAGAAATTATGATTGGTCATGATATTTTATTTTTTTAATATATATCATAGTGATAATGTTCTCTTCATGTTGGTGATTTTCTGTTTATATCTTCAACAAATAAATTTTATCATTCAATACGTCATCTTCTTTACCTTGTTGACATTTTTTAATTTTTTTATCATTTAAATGATTCCTTATACTTTATCAAACAATAATATCCATCACTATTATATTTATATTTATCGTTATCTTGAGAAATCAAGAGGAAAAGATCCTTGAAACATCTCCTTATACTGTAAAAGCATTGGCTCTTCCACAACTTAGAGAGTATCTAGGTACGAACTGGGGTGGGAGACCATATAAACTCATGGTTCCTTGAACTATTGAGTAATATCCCAATATATTAGAATCATAACCTTGATACCCAAAATGAATTTCCTATACATTGATGGAAATATTTCTTCGGCTTCCTCTCGGATACCACCTTTATAAAATTCAACCCATTAATCTCCTAATAACTCGTTGGTAGTAGAAGACAACCTCAATATTGGATGACGAGAACCACAAACTCCCTGTTATATTCAAAGATGATAAATGGAACTCTTTAAGAATTAATATATATTTGAGATTAATATTTGTAAAAAATGATATCTATTTCTATTTAAAATGTTCAATCTATGTGGATGTTTTTAAAAGTAGACATGTAGTTATAAAAAATCATTTAACACATTCTTATTCATTTTACTTGTTTATTATTTTATGTGATTTGGCATTAAACAAGAACTTTCATAAAATAAAAATAAATAAATAAAGGGAATTAATCTTCCTGAATATTTTTAAGCACATTATATTGGTTGAATCAACCATGACCAAGTGTGTATCATACCAGAGTCGAGTCCTAAATCGTGTTAAATCACACCCATAATGTACTTCATACTCTTCCCTTCTTATGTACAAAATCATCTTGGTGTGATCCTCTTCTTAATGTGTCATCTTATAATGTACCAATATACTCACGCATAGGTGAGGGGGTATCAGGGTGAAAAATATATTAGATATATAGGACACACATGCCCTTATACATATTAAACAGAAAGATGATGCACAAAACCTTATTTAATTATCAAATAGTTACTATCATCACACAAATAAAATAAATAATTAAATACACATCCATACATGAAATGGCTTGGTTAATTTTTTGAAGACTAGTCAGTATAGTAAATCAACACACAAATTTTTTTAAATTGAAATAAATTTGAATGTATGAGGTTATTAATGAAAATTAATTGAATTTAAATAAAATCAAATAATTTATATTATTCTATCCCAAATGTAATTTAATTATTTTCCCAAAAACAAAACTAATTGATTAATTTAAATTAATATGAAAATACAATTAGTATTTCAAATTATTAAAATATTATTAATTTCAAACCAAAATTAAATTAAATTATTTAATACTAATTTGATAATGAAATTAATCAAATTAAATACTTTTTTATTATATTAAACTAACTCTTGCCTCGAAAACCGCACCCCGACCAGTTGTAGGCTGGGTTGTAGCCCCACAGACCTGTTAGGGCCACACACACCCCATGTAAGTGGGATTTTTGGCCATACCGGTTCTCTAAGACCTATTCGAGGTGGGGTAGACCTGCCCAATCCCAATACAAGGCGGATCAGGTCCTGCAAGACACATATAACTCATGGAAGGAGATACCATGCAATGAGGGAGGTGGAAGGATTGACTTTGGATAAAATAAGTGAGGTTCTCCTCCTTAGATAGCAATAGAAAAAGGTGAATGGAGATTGTGAGTGGTTCAACACCCATGATCTCATGGGCCAACCTTGAATGACAGCAACACGGGCACATGGTTGCCAGACCATGATGGTAGGGGGATGCCAAGTTACAGTTCTAGCCTTAGTTGGTGTAAGATTCTGACAAATGGTTTGGGCGAGCAGCGCATGGAGTGGACCTAGGTAGTGTCGGGATCCCACAATGGTGGAAATGGTGGTGGCAGGTGGACCTCGACCTATGGGGGGTGGGGGGTCAATGTCCGGTATTGGAATGTGTGGCCAGTGATGAGTGGTGCCAATGGGATCTCTGGATCTTGGGAGGAGGGAACGAGGTGGATCTCCTGGTTCAGTGGAGGTGTTCTTGAACCTGAGAAAGGGAACTGACATGGTGTATGGTTAGCACAAATATGTAATGAAGACAAAGGAGATAGAGGCAATAGGTTTGGATTCCTAGGAAGAAAGGGAGAATGGTTTTCTCTATAGGGTCGCATAATAGGGACAAAAGGATTTCCGAAAAATGAGGAAGTTCCCCCTATAGTAAGGAGAAGAATGTATTGTTCTTTATATTTTTTATTTCTTCCCTTTTTAGGGATAACAATATATTTTTAACCAAAAAAAATATTACAATTTTAATATTTTGTAGATTAGTGTATTTATCGGCAACCAATTATGAAAAAATGGATGTCAGGTCAAAATGTTTCTCAAGCCTATTAATCGGCACTTCAATTATTATCATCAAAAAATAATTTTCCTACTCAAACCATGTCTTGAACAATTATATATCAACCGAATCATTTTTGATGAATAAAAAATAACTTGCATACAAAAAATATTCTTAATATATTTTAATATCAAAAAATATAATATCTGATAAACCCCATTTTGACCCATAAAAAGATTATTAGTTGACAGTAACTCAGCCATCTAAGATCAAATAGATGTTTGGTTGGATTTTTTATGACCGATTTACAACCCTATACATGAAATTTAATTATAAATAAGTTTCATGGCTCACAGAAAAAATACACTTCCTATAATTCCAATTATTTGTAATGGGGCACACATCAAAATCCTATGATCCTTGGATATAAAATATTTTTCCATCATTGGAGGAAAAAACATTATCATATACAGTAATCTAACTCCTAATATAGTCTGAGGATTACACATGGTTTAATTAGAGCACCTAAAAATAAAATGAATGATTACCTAATTCTGATTTTTAGTGCGCACATATGTCACATATCAATAGCGATTATTTTTAAAAGTATCCAATCTGAATCCCTCTTTATCATCCAAACACACTCATAAAATCTGTAAGTTCACCATTGGTTGGATTCTAAGTGCAGGTTCATATCTTTGATAATCTATTTGATGTTGCGAGGATCACAAATATCACAATCCTTCGATCATTAAATTCATTCTTGGATCATTCGAATGAATTAACAGATTCTCTATCTTGGATTTTGGAGTTGAGATAATCTCTCAATTCTTGGATAGTGAATCGTATATATATATATATTCCATTTTCAAAGACCGGTTTAAGGGTAACCAGTAACTATACAAACGCTACATCAAAACATCAAACAGCGGTCAAATGAGTCAAATATATTGTATGGGTTCCATATCCCCCGTATATTTTAACTTCAACTAAATATATAATGATTATTTAATTTTGATGAACTAATTATACCATGAATACTATTTATATTTTTTCACATACATTTAATAAATATTAAATATATTATCTAATAAAAATGTGTCATTAAATCGACTAGTAACTCCCAATAATGCTAAACATACCTTGAATGCTATAATTATATTTGTTCGTGAAATATTAACCCCTGTATTTACATGACCACTTGTAAATAATTTTAATAAATAAATTCAACCCGATTATTATTTACTTGCTTAAAAATTAATTAATTAATATATTAGTGATCAATAAAACATGTAAAACACTAAGAACAAATGGTGGGACCTACCATGTATTATATTCATATTTAGTAGGATATGTCATATTCTTGAATATGCTATTGTGTGTGACCTTCTAGGACCTTATCTTGGTAGTTGTGAATAATATGTACAGACCATGAGTAGAATCTAGTAATCCATCCGGACCCCTAAAGAGATACGGAATAGTCATAACCATGAAAACCAACCTACAATCACACACTGTGTAATATGATCTATTTTTCATTAGATATCTCATAAATTAAGACCCAAACTAGTATCATCTACCTTTATTTAATTATTATTTATTAATAACTCTATATGTATTTAAATTAAACTACCATATACATGAATTCGATAATGTAATAATTTCATGATCAAAAAGGCTTGAGATATCACATCCTCAATATGAATGTTACAAATCCTATCTTGGTCATTCAACCAATCTCATACCACCAATGATACACTAAACACAAAATAACTCACCAAAAATATATTTTTATGGTTTTCCCAAGAATTATATGATGAAATAAATGGAACACATCGATAATTATCTCATGTCATGAATCCAATCCACATGTTTGTAGATATGAACAACCAATGACACTTGAAATATGTGCTGTTCCTATTGGTGGTATCAACTACTAGAGATCACCAAGTATGGAATTCATGAGAATAAGTCTCAGTTCTTATGAGAAAACAACACCTTATTGTCACACATAATATATGTCTAAACAATATGATCTATCTTGACTATATAGTTTCACTTTAATATAAATTTTATAGTGTCTCTAATTTCCCAATATAACATAGGATCCGCTACAACCCTTTTATATGAAATGTAATTTAAGAAAATTACCATAAATATAGTGGGTAAAAAATTATTGAAACTATAATGGTATGATAAAAAAATTTATATATTTCAAACTGTATACACGTGGTGATAATTAGAGTACATCACAAGTTCAGTCTAGGGAACGCTATTTTAATAAAAATGTCTGTAACATGCCCCTAAATTTCTATTGCTTTTAAATCTAAATGGGATTACCTAGGAACATAAAATAGAAATGGGTGGTCTATTAATCCTACTAAGGTACTGAAAATGAAATAACCTAAAAAAAGTATAACATTTCATATAATATTATATTATTTGAGACAAAAAAGGTGTGAGAATCATAAACCTGAACAATGTGGCATTATATAGAATGGCAACATAGAGGCAACATGGTAAATGTGGAAAAAACCTTAAACATGAAATCATTATCTTAGGTCATGGATTACTTTGTTTACATCATAAAAGGATGGAAAATCCCCATAATTAATAAGGTTCACTCCCTAGTATCTTACATTACATATCATGAGACTAAAAAATTACTCAATATATTTGAGTACTATATAATTCTGGGCATACCCATTGGCTTCATATCATGTAAATGCATAACTGTGACACAAAAAATATAATATAAGGATATATTTCATAAATTTTAACCCCATGATCAAGAATTTGGGGTTTTATATATGAAATTTCCCAATCAATAAAGGATATGTACATCTAGTTGAATACCCTTAAGAGAGAATAGTGTGGATAATCATGATAGAATCATTTGGAAAGAAAAATCACAGTGAAACATCAATAGCATAATGGTTGTAATTTAAGGTTCATAAAATGGTTAAATAAGAGTGAAAAGGGTATCTCATAATTTTTATATAAATATGGAATTATGTGGGATATGGAAAATCATATACCAAAATTAGGAATTTAGAAAAAAAAATGAATTACCTAAATAAATTTCTTGAATAAATATGAGAAAGAGGGGACCCCTAAGAATTTTTTTGATTATTAATGGCTTATGTATAATAGGAGGGGATAAAAGATGTATATATTTAAGAAATAAATAGGAATGTATAGAGATATTTATGAATGTATGAAATATTATCCAATTGATATTGAAAAGGCTATTTAAAAAAAGGTGCTTGAATTGAAAAGAAGAGAGAGACCCCTTACCCTAAGAGGATTATTACAAAATCATGGAAAGAGATTATTGAGAGTTTTTGGCACATTTAGAGGACTATGGAGAGGGGATAATAGATTAAGTATGTGCTGAAACGTTTTTACTGAAGATTAATGAGATATTTTGTGGTTTTAAATAGGAATAGAGTGGGGTGTTAGTTATTATTTCCAAAACACAAGTTTTTGAATCTATACAATAAAATAACCAAAACCACAAAACATACCATGTGATTTTAAAATTATATCTTCAAAATTGGACTTTTTGAATTATTTTATAAAGAAAATGTCCTAAATCATTAAAAAATTACCGTTGGGGTTGTGGAAGGGAGTCATGTATATAAATAATTGATTTTAAATATTTAAAATATAATATTTGTTGTGGAAGATTCATAAAATATTTATAAAATTAAAAAAAATTATAAAAAAATTATTTTAAATTATACAAAATTATTTGGTATTTTATACCATTTATATAATTTATTAAATTACTTTTCGGTCATTTTGATGTCATAATACACACCATATAATTATAAAAAAAATAATTTTTACCCAAAAATTTGATTATCCGAGAAAATAATGCAAAATTTTCTTCTGGATGATTATGATGTGTTGATTCTCAAAAATATTTATTTTATCTGAATAATTCTCAAAATATTTTAATTTTCACTTTTAAAAACACGAATCTTCAATTATTAAGAAATAATTGTTTTTTTCAATAATAGTTTTCAAACCCTAATAAAAATTACATTTCACATCATAAAAATTATATTATCATTTAAATTTAATATAAATAATTTAATAGAATTATTTCATTAAAATATAATTTATTTTTAAAATTCATTAATTCTATAAAAATGAATTTCATAATTGAGATTGATTATTACACCAAAATGAAATTATTGTTTTATCATTCCAACATCTAATTTTCATCAAAATCATTTATTAATTATTTTTAAAGTAATAACAAAAATTATATCCACTAAAATATTTCAATGAATTTATGTATATATATATCCACACTATTATGGTTCCTTTATTTCTAGTCCTTGTTAAATTATTTTTATCTTTAATAAACCAATTTTTCTTTTACCATTGTTATAAATATTTAATAGAGTTAATATTCATATTTTATAAAAAAATAAGTTGAACTTATTACCTAATATTAATTATTATTATTCTAAATATGGAATTAATTCTATAAAAATCTATTCATATAGGTGTATGAATCTAAAATGAAACCCCCAAGCATGATGGAATGCTAATTTTCCCAAAAATCTGTTTTCAAGGAAAAGATGATCTTACATCAACTTTATAACTCTTAATCTTCACAAAATGAATTTCAATTCATAATGAAAAATATATGATATATAAATTTAATTTAAATAATTCCCCATTATGGGTTATTTTTAATTAATTAAACTGGAGAAAATTCTACATTTTAGAATGGTTTAAAAAAAAGTGTGTTTTGAAGCTAAAAAATAAAATTTTACTGAAATCTTGTATAAATATGTTTTAAATGAGATTCATTGTATTGAATATAACTAAATAACACTTATTTTACTTTAAAATAAATTTAAATAACAATGTTACATTTATATAAAATAATTTATCAAAATAATTGATACCTTTATAAAAATATAATAATTTTTCACTATTCATTGAAAAATAAATATTTTCAAAAAAATTAAAAAAATTACCCTTAATGTAATTTTGATATGATGATTTCAAAATTGATAATTATTTTATTAGTATATTTTTTATATATTCTATAAATTAATTATAATATTTTTCAAAAAATTAAACAAATCATTTTTGAAGAAAACTTATTTTTGAATAATAAAATGACATTTCTATGAATTGAGGGATTATTTACTAAGAATTTGTAAGTAGATTAATATATAGTATAAAATTTTTATATATATTTTATAATGTAGTTAATGATATTCATATCAACATATTTAATGGCCTGGTTAAAATGATCATATTTATATAATTATTTATTATTTGGGTTTGGTGTTGTGTATTGAAAATGTTATCAAAAATAGTATTCTCTTTTAAATCTTGAGGTGTTATGTAACACTCTAATATTTTGTGAATTTTTTACAAATAGATTTGATCATTTCCATATTTTTTATGATACGAAACACATATTTGGGCTTGTGTTATAAGTAAAATCGATTTTAGGTGACCTTACACAGAACACTAATTTGGGATTTTGCAATAAAAAATACTGAGCTTAGGTTTCATTACAAGTAACATGATATTTAAATGAAACATATTAAACATTAAATTTATTTACAGAATAGATTATTATCACCTACACATTGGAATATTGTGTATGAATATGATTAATTAAATGATTAAAATTTGGTTTAAACATTTATTTATAATGAATTATTTAGATACCTATTAATTAGAAATAAAAATATAAACTATTTGAAAATTAAAGAACTCTTTTTCTAAATAAGTATTTTTTGATAGAGAAATGTGTTCTATCTCACTAAAATAATTTTTTTTACTATTTTAAGGAAATTCATATATTATATATATTCAGTAAATTATATAACTATCATGTTATTTGTTTTCTAGAAAAGAAATAATAATAAATCTGATTTAATTATTATAAATATAATTTTCTAAAAAGTGATTTTATCACCTTTTTGTACACTTATGTTAATTTTTTATGAAAATTTATAATATTAATTTGATAAAACAAAATAAAATTTTTATATTATATTTTCAAAATTATCTTAGAGAGAATTTGTGGATTTTTTTCAAATGTTCAATTTTTGATGCATAATGAAAAATATCGACTTTTAAATGGAAATTGTAATTTCATTCATATTATTTATAAGTTTAAATCATATTTTTTATTTTTATAGTGATATTAATTAATTTTTATATCAATTCATCAAAATTTGGTCATTCATATCAATTTTATGTTGAATTATGATACAAAAAAATTTCGAACATTTGAACTTCTTTTTTTAAAACCCAGTTTCTCATCAAATTTTAGGGAATAATTTTATAATAAAAATTTCCAATTGTATGATTGGAATTTTAAAAAATTTATTAAATATTTAGAATCCAAATAATTAATAATTTTGATGAAGTTCAATATAAATTTTGACCAAAATTAATCATGAATGTAATTAAAATTAATTACCACTGTTAAGGTATAAATCATTTTACTAGGGTGTTAATCTAAAATAATAAAGCTAAAAATAAACCATACACATGTATTAAAACTATTTATTGGAAATATTTCAACTATAACCCCTATATAGTTCTATAATGGAAAAATTTGGAGCATTGGGACATTCATAAAACATTGGAGAACTTATTTTATTCCAAAATACCATGTGTTTTATCTCCCCCACATATAGAAGGACACCCCCTCTCCAATATCTTTCACACCTTTAAACATATTTGGTTCAATCAATTCCTACACCCATCAGATCACTATATTCATCCTATCATCCAAGAATCCTTAGTATGAAATCAATCCATCCAAGGAATGATTTAGTGCAAACTTAATTATGATACCTAAAGAAGAGGAAGTTTGAATGAGTGCAAAGGATGTCATGACATAATGTCTGTGATTTCCATCTCACTTTTACTCTCTATGAGACATATTACATATTCTCCACATTCTTATTTTATATATTTTATATACTAACCATGAATATATTTTATAAATTTTATACTAAAAATTATTGGCATTTAAAAATCCATTTAAGGATCTCTCTTTCTTGGGGTTTTATGGATAAAAAGTAACCAAATTTGAAGAGAATTGTTTGAATAAATTTTCCTTTTCAGATACATATGGTTATTTTAGCAACCTATCTTCTTTTTAAAGGTTTATTTTAAACAATTTCAACATGTAATATTTTAAATCTATTTTTTACATTATATTTTGTGTTCCTTTTAATGATATTTCTTCAGGGGGAATATAATTCCAAGGTAACAATGTGTTATTGAATATATATTATATTTTCATTATTTATCAAGTTCATTTATAGATATATTTTTGGATGGCAAATTGTACTATCGATATCTCAGGAAACTCATTAATTTTCTTCTCATATGGTTATTTATGATATTTTTAAATTATATTACCATTTTCCACTATTTTGGTTCTTAATATAACATAGAATGTTTTTTAAAGCAATTCAATATTATTTATCTATTTGGATGGAAATCCATTTTCTTCCAAAACCATGCGTCCGAATTTTTTTTATTATTATTAAATTATTTATAAAATTAATTTCAACCCATGTTGGAAATTTTACAAAAAATGTTTTAACATGAATATTTATGTCATTTTCTAAACAATTAACATCTAATTTTTTCCAAAAAAAGTTAAGGGAACCATAGTTTTAACAAATATGGTATGAACTCGATTTTCCAACATCAGGACCAATTATTTCTTCAAATATCAATTAATTTGTTTTCAATATTTCTCAAAAAAATTAATTTTTTATATTCTAAAGGAAATATTTTTTCAATGAGAAGAAATATATTTTCCATCAGAAAATGTTATAAATTTTTTTGAAGAATAACTTGTACATTTAATTTTTTATTTTTTATAAAAAGGATGTCAATTTTTTTTATTAATTTTTAGTTTAAAAAAACTCATTTTTTATGAAATGTTATTATCCTTATGAAACAATCAAAGTGGCATTTAAAACTCATTTTCCATGTAAGATGAAATCCTTTGAGGTTACTTTTACTTTTCTGGGGATATGATCCAAGGATACAATCTTATTCATTCTCTAAATTCTTTTTGATTATGATGAAATGATGTTTACAAAAACCATTCAACTTCCATAAGTTATACTATGATAAAATTATCATGAAACCAGTTTCATTTCTATGTGTAATTCATTTAAAAATAATTATGAAACCTAGGTATTTTCTATAGGTTATTAAATGATAAAAGTTTTATGGAAATATTTTCATTTAATAGGTTATGATATGATGAAGGTTTTCTGATCTTGTGTCAAATCCTATTCTCTTTTCGTTATATGATGGTGGTTAGGTTATAAAAAATGATTGTGGTTACATTATAACTAAGGACCATGGTTAAATTATTACCAAATATTGGTGGTACCTATATCTACCTCCAATGCATTGGTTATATGTTTATATCTTATGAGATAGAAATGACTAGAATGGGGAGTGAATCTAGTTATGTCAAATACCACTAGAATAGAGAGTGAATCCCGTTAAGTAAGAAATAACTCGAATAAAGAGTTAACCGAGTTCAATAATACTTGAATATAATTGGGAGTGAACCTAGTTCATAATGTTAGGATTTGAATGAATAATTAACACAATTTAATTAGATAGTTTTTCTACTCTGATGGTCTTGGGAGTGAACTTGAACTACTATGATTATTTATGGATGTCCTCATTCCAATATGAAATCCTAGTTAATCATTCTTGAAAAATATGGAAATGATTTTCTATGATTATGTGTTTTCCACAAATTACATGTCTTATGAAAATAATATTATCTCAAGAGTCATGTTTTTTCCCCGATTATTCATATCTTAAGAAAATAAAATATTGATTCCATTACTGAATATTACGATCATTGATATGTAGCGTATGGTTCTCAATTATTATTATAATATTCTAATACCATTATGTTCATGTAAGGATTACATGTATCCTTTGTTTACCCTAAATTAGTATTTTACCTCTCCCTTTATAGTGATTCCTTTCTAGAAGTTATAAACAATGGATTTATATAGGAAATGATTGTGAAGTGCACTAAAGTGGATGATCTTTAAAGGGGATGTTGATTATATTTCATGAATTAATATAAATATGAACGATGATTCCAAAGTAACTAAACTATTATAGTCCATTTTTATGTGTTCATATAATGTAATTAATCATCATATAAAATATTTAATATCCTTTTATTAGAATAATGGGTTATTATAGACGAAATCAAATCAATTTTTTAGTTAAATTGAGGAAATGAGGATGAAAAATCTTGGAAAAGTATATAAAGATGGATTCTAAACAATTATATCCTTATCTAGATACAAAAATTAGACATGGCTCTAGAACAATGGTACCTAGGTGTGAAAACTCCAATAAGGGAGCATTGATCTTGACTCGGTCATCACCTAGTTCGTATAAATGGGATATGATACACACCATGTTTATCCATCCCTAGGGATTTGATTTTAAAATTCACACACTCTTTATGAAGAATCATAAAGTATTTAAATAGATGATTTCTTTGAATGGTCCAGGATAAGCCAAAGCTATCATTGATTAAAAATATGGTTTGAAACATTAGACATACTATAATTCATTGTCACGATTATTTAGTTTCCCATTATGATTAAAGTTTCTCACATTATGATTTTTTGTTTTTGTCAATTTTGGAAACTAGAAAAAACTATGTAAACATGGAATGTAATAGTTAATTTTATGATGTTTAGTCAAATGTTATTATATTTAGAGTGTCGTATATTTTTATTATTCAGAGTAAGTTATCATGGAACATGATTAAAATTGTGTATTTTTCCCAACACTTTGACTTACAAAAGAATAGAAGGTTATAGTTCACTGAGAGTTCATATGGTGAAGTCCATAGAGGATAGAAGATTAATAATTATATATATTGATAGTATGGGTAGAATCTCTACATGGAGTGTATTTATGGAATGTGAAGATGATTTATGTGTTGATAAAAAGGTCATAAAGTATGAAATTTTTGAGAGAAAACTAAAAGTTTAGTTAACACAATAGATGAGAATATTATCCTTCTAAAGTTACCATTAATAGATAGAGGCTTTAAATGTGCAATGTATGAGCATTAGGAAAATCGATGTGTTAGTAGGAAATCTCATGAATATAATTGAGAATGTTTTTTATTAATGGTCACACTATGGATGATGAAGAAACTTTGAATCACGTATGAAATGAATGAGGTATTATAAAATAAGATTTAGAATCCTAGTAAATGTCTAGAGGATGTGGTATAATAATCGATGTTTTTAGGTTATGGAATTCATGAATTATATTATATGAATGTATATAGGAAATATTTTTAGAAGTTTTCCATTATGTATTTTCAATAACATGTCAAATTATACTAATGAACAAGAAATGTGATTTAATGGAAATGTGATATTTTCAGTGAGGGATAATGACCCTTAATATATTCTAGATGAGGATAAAATATTATTAGGATAAAGAGATTTTGGATATGAATTAGTAAATTATATAGTAATTATTACCTTGGAATTTATTACTGATATGTTGACAAAGTGGTTTATGATTCCATTAATGGAGTTTACAACAATCTTTTATTTAAGGAATAAATCCAATAATATGTGTTTTATGTAAGAAATAACAAATTATGTATTTTTTCAATAAGGTAGTGTGGTAAATAAATTTATTACCATGTTTCAAGATAATAAATTATTAAGGTATTCACATGTTTGGTATATGGAAATCAATATATGCTTTATGGTACATGGTAATTAATGATGCATGAATTTTGGAAATTTACTGAACTTATTTCCAAATTTTTGGATTTTAATAGTTTGGAATATTTATTAGGTTAACCATTCATGGAATTGTTTATGAAATACTTTAGACGAGGATATAAATAATAATGTATTAATTCACCATATAAAGATTTATTCATATTGGATACTCATTTATAATAATGTTATTTTGGTGATATCTAAAGATAGATAGAATGAGAAATCATTATATTTATGTATCTTATGATCCATTAGGGATTTATATACAAAAAAACTCACCATTATTTATTGGTGTAAGAGATAAATTGGATATTATCAAAGATAAAATTAAGGATGATATTTTGACAAAGAAATCACATGAAATCAGGTAAGGATATGGTTTCATGAAAATTATTCAACTATAGGAAAATGATCTTTAAATAAAATGATGTCATGTTATCATCATTTTTGATGATATCAATGTCCTTTTTCACACATATTTGGTTTATATTTTTTTAGTCATTAACTTTCTATGGGTCACCCACTTTTTTATGATCGGTGATCTCTATCACTCTCTATAATTATTTACCATTATATTCTATGACCCAATCCTCACCTCCTACATAAATTCTTCTATATGTAAACCTATTTATGAGTTACATTAGGTAAACATTAGGTTTCCAAATTTATATTTTTATGTGATATTTTAATATTGATATGTATTTTGTGGGTTTTTATAAGTGAAAATTCAAATTTTAAACCAATCATGAACGAGAAAAAAATTTAAGATAGAAAATAATTTTAAGGAAGGTAGAATTTAACACCCTAAGATTTTTTGAAATAATTTTTTTCAAATAGATTTGATGTTTTACATATATAATGTGACATGAAACACTAATTCTAAATCTCATTACAAGAAATAAATAGTTTATATTTCATTACATAAATCACTATGTATGGTTTGTGTTACACACAATATCTAATTTATTTTGTGTTACACACAATAGATTTCTTAAAAGAAACTTATCGTACAATGAAAATATTTTTATTTATTACGACAGTTATCACCAAGCTGTTTGAATAGTTGTTATAAATAAGATTAAAAAAAATTATAAATATATAGATTACACTTGTATATATATTTAATTATTTTGAGACTAATTAATTATAAATTACCAACAATAACTATTTGAAAATAAAGGAAATGTTTTTATGAAATATATATTTTATTTAACAAATTTGTTATACCTTAATAAAATAAACAAAATAATTTTTTTGAATGATGTTATTGAAATTTATATTGTATATACATATATTTATGTTAAATAATTTATTAAACATTCATCTGATGTGTTTTATGGATAATAAATAAGAATAAATCCAATTTTATGATTAAAATTATATTTTTCTAAAAGGAATGTTTGTCACATTTTCGAGCACTTATATTTAAATAAATCATTAATTTTTTTTGAAATGAATTTAATAAAAAATTATTTTGAAAGCATAATTTCAAAATTATGTTTGGGAGAATTTTGGGAAATTTCCTATAATGTTATACTTTTTGATGAATAGTGAAAATACTTAATTTAAATTTTAAACTCTTTTTTTAAATTATTTATAATGATAAATTATATTATTAACTGGTTGTAAAGTTAAAATAGTTCAATTTTATATATTATAATTCTTTTTGTTTCATTTGAATCAATTTCATATTGAATTTTTTTGAAAAAATTTGGATCTTTTTCACTTTTAAAACCCACTTTTTTACCGCGTTTGTTGGAATAATTATACAAACAATTCAACTAATGAATGTAATTTTAAAACATAGATTAAATTATTTTAATTGTATAATATTTAAATTATAACATTTCAAATTATTTTTTGAATAAAATTAATAGTGTATTCAATAAAAATTAATTACAGTGCTTAATGTAAAAATAGAGTTATAGGGGAGTTAAAATAAAATGATAAGGGTAACAATGACATATACAAGTCTCTGAAAACGATTAGATGAAAATATTTCTTCCATTATACCTATAAGGTCCTATAATGGACTTATTTGGACCCTTGTTACATAATAAAGATGAGGTGGAAGTTATTTATTTTCAAAAATACCAGGTGTGTCTTTTACCCCACTTTTAAAAGGCCACAGACCCCCTCTTTTCATCACATTTTCTATCCTATTTTACTCATTCAAAACCTACCTAAATCACTTCAAAAATTATATAATATTATCTTATAATCAATATGTACATCACAAAACCATCCTATAAAGGATTTAGTGCAAACCTAAGGAGGATACCAAAAGAGGAATAGGTTAGAACACGTGCAATGGAAGTCCAGATTTAAGGTAACAGATTTCCATCTCATTTTTACTCTCTATGAGATAAATTTCATATTCACTAAATTCTTATTTTTTATATTTCAAATTCTTCATATGAGTTTATTTTTTGATTTTTCTACTTAATATTATTGTTATTGATATATCCATTTCAGGATCTCTCTTTCATGGGGTTTAAGGATAATATGTTTCCAAATCAGTAAGAATGTTTTCCTCTATTTTCTTTATTTAAGACATATGGTTATGTTAGGAACCTATATTCCTTTCCTAGGTGTATATAAATCACAATTTACTTGTACTATATTAAATTTATCTATCTTAATGAAATTTTATGTATATTTTAATAGAAATTCTTTTATGGGGTTTATGTTTCATTTTTACAAATGTGGTATGATTTAATATTAAAATTTCATCATTTTTCTGGAATATTCTTGAAAATGTTTTTGATGATCAAAAAATATAATCCATCTCTATATAGTATCATTATTTTTATTCTCATATTGTTGTTCATGACGTTTTCATGTAATAGTTCCATTTTTCCTCGTTTAGTTCCTAAAATAATTGAGAAATTTTTTTTAAGAAAATATTAATTTATTCCTCTATTTAGTAAGAAATCCATTTTCTTCTAAAATAATTTTTTAAAAAAATGTGTAGATTTATTTTATTATTTTAATTTGTTATTATAATACATTATTAACTTTTTTATATTTTAATAGAAATGTTTCGAAATGAATCTTCAATTTGTTTTGCAAACAATTCATCTTTGGATTTTATAAAAAATGTGGAAGGAATATCAATTTTAATGTGTATGACATGAATGCAATTTTCCAATATGATAAAATATAATTTAATCAAATGTTCCTTTGGTTATCAATATTAATTTCAATGAAAAATATTTTTAAAATATTTTATGTTTTTAAAATATTTTTTCATAGATAAAAATATATTTTCATACTGAAAATGTTAATATTTTTTGAATCATCTCATATATGTCTTAAATTTTATTTTCTACACAAAATATTTGTAAATTTTTTATGAGTTTCTAGTTTTAAATTTTTTTTAATGAAATCATATTTTCCCCAATAAATGTTTCATGTGGCCTTTCAAAGTCATTTTTCATCTAAGCTGTGAATATTTAATGTTACATTCTCTTTACTAGGGATATCAAATAATGATTCCATTTTTATTATTTCTCTGAATGTTTTATATTTGTTACGATACAATTATTGTGAAATATTTTTCTCTTCCATGGGATATACCATGATAAAATGATCATTAAACACACTTATTTCCTTGGGTAATGCCTTGTTAAAATGATGAAATGATGAAATGATTATGAAACTAGTCCCTTTTCCCTGTGTTAGGATATGATGAAATGATTTGGAAACCATTTTCATTTCATGGGTTTTGATATGATGAATGTTTTATGTTATGTTGAAACTAATTTTTTGATTTTCAATATGTGTTGGTGGTTATGTTATATCCAAGGAAGGTGGTGGCATTGTAGCTAAATATGGCTGAGGTGTTAACTCCCTCCAATGAACTAGTTAAATTTTTATATCTCATGAGATAGATAATATTGAAATGGGTAGTGAAACTAGTTCAGTAAGACAATAATTGAATGGGCATTGAACCCAGTTTAGTAAGATATGATTTCAATAGCGAGTGAACTCAGTTAAGTAAGACCAGAATAGGATGGGGAGCTAACTAGGTTCATTAATATAAGAATATAATGAGGAGTAATGTCAGTTCAATACGGGACTTTTCCACTATAATTTTATTGGAATGAACCTAAAATACATCTTTGCTTTTTGAAGTGAACCAATTCCAATTTGATATCCTTGGTAGTGAGCCTTTACTAATATGGAAATTATTTTCTATTCTTATATGTATGCCAAACATTTTAAATCATATGGGAATGTTAGCTCTCAGGGATCATTTTATTTCATTCTCTTATAGTTCATGTCTTATAATATAGAAATATTAATTCCACGGCTCAAGATTATGTTTTTTGATATGCAGGGTAAGGATTTAAATTTTTATTCTTATCATACCATTATGTTAATGTCATGTTTACATATCTCATTTTATTACCCTTATTGAAGATTTGTGATCACCCTTTTTTATGATTCCATTCTATAGGTTGTGAGGAATATTTTTAGTAAGGTAATGTTGGTGAAGAGTTCTGAATGAGAAGATCATTATAGGATATGTTTAATATCCTTCATGAACTAAGAATATTGGGTTCTATGTTTCAAAAGTCATTAAACTATAATGGTATTTAAGCATGTGTTTGTATAAAGTAATGAATATTTATCTAAAAAGATATAATTTCCTTGTATGATAATCCTGGGTCTCTTCATGTTTAAATGATCTACATAATTGATATACATGAGGCTCATTACTCTATCATAAGAGACATGTTAGATACTCTCTATGGTAGCGTGGATGCACTATTACATTTCTGAACTCACCAAACATGACTGGGATTGTACCGTTGATCTGTTTATATGAATGGATGTTGAGTATATACTTGGATTCAAAAAACATTCCTTTTATAGATCTCATATAGGTAATACCCTTAGGGTTTATCTGAGCTCCAATGTCGTAAAAACCCATACATCGTTTCCTAGGGAACAGACATCAGGCTATATTTTCATGGAATTAGTGGGATGTACTCCAAATTAGTGACCATTCATAAGATTTTATATTAGTATAAGACATATTTAATTTTTGTGATTGGAGGTGAGTTTGAGTGAACCCTAGGATAGAAAATATATGCCATGATGGTGACGTACCTTGATAAATTTAATTTCCCCCACTAAACATATTTGGTATTATTGATCAGGATTTTTGTCTAATGAATTTAATTAATTATACACAGATTGAGTAGTATAACATCCGGCTAAATGCACTTTTCATAAAACATCTAGACGATCGACACTACATACCCCAAAATTAACTGATATTGTTTATGTTATTTTTTACCTTACTCTTGTATATTAAATTTTTTGTCTATATATATATAATGATATATAAATACCAATATAAAAATTATTCTATATCATGGAATTTTCTATGTGATTGGGATTACAAACCTAGGTATTGGTTATAGTGTCAGGTTTTTACTATTATTATTAGTTGTGTCTTAATTATTCTAAGCATATTGGATGGTCATGCACTTGTAATAGTAGATTTATAGTTTCATCATTGGGGTGGACTACTGAGATAATTTATCACACTTAAACATTCACCTCATTGTGCATGCAGACCATATGTCTTATTTTCAGGTTCATAATAAGTGGCATGGCTGATAGGGATGAGGCCCATGATTTCAAGATCAAGTGGATCTAGTTATGTATATTTATTTTTATTAGGGTAAAGAATATTTATGGTGTATTTTATGCCGATTATGTGGCCTATATTAGAGTTATTAGTATATCCTTGTACATTTTTTTCGTTTTACATTATATACACTGAAATGTGTTTTAAGTCATGTTTGTTACCACTACTGGAAATTGGGCCTATAGCCACGGTTTTGTAAAAAACTGTGGGTATAGGTCCCCCCTATACCCACGGTTTTCTAGAACTGTGGGTATATGATAGTATGGGAACATATACCCACAATTTTGTCAAAACCGTGGGTATAAGTCCCCTATTCCCACGATTTTTGACAAAACTATGGGTATATGTTTTTTTGGAAGACCTATACCCATGGTTTTTCCAAAACTATGGGCATATGTTTTTTTGTGAAGTCATGTACCCACGGTTTTTAAAAATCGTGGCTATAGGATTCCCTGCATGTGGCGCGGGTTCAAAACCCACTGCCCGTGATTTTTTGAAAATTTTAAAATCCCCACGGTTTGCAAACCGTGGGGATAGTCCCCTGCCACGCTGTACACCAGTGTGTTGGTGTGTGAAACACCTATACCCACGGTTCTACAAAACCGTGGGTATAGGTCAAGACCCTTATCCCGACGTCGTTCCAGCCCACGGATCCCAAAACCGTGGGTGTAGGCTATACCCACGGTTTTGGGGGCTATACCCACGGTTTTGAACTGTGGGTATAGGTCATTTTTTCAGTAGTGTACCTGTATTGTATGTATGACATAGTTATTTGGGATTTTATATCACTTGATTTATTATTCCATCACATTCAATTTTCATTATTTTTTTCTTATACACTTAGATAATTTACTTCTGGGATGGTATCTAGTTATATTTACTATTGTTACTTTTAAATGATGGTATAGTGTCCCCACTGTACCACATTTGGACCTTCAATGCTAGTTGTCGTTCTCTAGAGTATAAAAAAGAGCACATGAGGCCTTGTGGTGAACCACATCAAGTAAATAGTTTAGTGTCATTTGGGTCAAGGTTTTACATATGACCATCCATGTGAGGAAATTACATAAATAAATTGGAGCACTTCATAGAGGTGGTATTCCCCACATACGCATGAGATACATTATGATATACTAATATATGGAAGGTTAAGTAGGTAAGTAATCTATTATTGTTGTAGAATAAAAAAAATTTCACAAAAATATTGTATTTTAGTTAATTATATATTTATATTTAGCTGTGTGAGATGATAATGAACAATGATTCACATCGCTTCATAGGGGTGATAGTCCACTCATACTCATTAGTGAGGTGTTCATTTCCAACTATTTAAAATAGGTGATGAAAAAGTGTTTTAATATTAACATAATAAAATATCAATTTAGTGAATATATTGATGATATTATATTATTTTTTATATGACATGTTCGAAGGATGTATAAAACGAAATAAACATAAAAGAAATTATTTTGTATTTATTTATACATTTTTCATATCCTCCTTTTGATTGATCTTAAATAGTTTGATGAATTAGTTTATGGTCACTTCTGGGGGTTGAGGATAAGAAAATAAATGCTTAGAGATGTATTTTGGTTGATTTTTAAGAGGAAATTAACAAGAGTTGTGTTTTTAAAATGATTAATTGAGTAACTATTTACAGTAAAAACAATGGTATTTTTATAATTTTCAATCTTTAAGTATGAAGAACATGATTTTAAAAAATCCAAGTGAACATATATGTACCATGAATAAAGAGATTTACAATTTCCATCCCATTAGACTTAATATACGTTTTTCAGGATGCTATAATAATTTAAAAAAAATATTTAAGAATTAGATAACATTTAAAATCATTTTTATGAATATTCACATATATTGATTTTAAAGGATTCAAGATAAAAATTTAATTATAATATAAATAATTTTTCCATCACCAATACCTTATATCTATTTAATATTTTAATTTAACAACTATATTTATCCAAAAATATTAATTATACTTGTTTTGATATATACTACATGACTATTATGCGTCTTACACAATCATTACATTGGAGTTTCATAAGAATTAAAGGTGATAACATCAGAAGTAAAAATTGAAAAAATTTAATACCAATAATATTTTTTATTATTAGAAAAATAACATCTATATTAATTTATATGTCCTTTTTATCTATATCCATATCATGACAACATAATAAGTGAGAGAGTGATATTTTTTAATTATTCATTACTAAAAAAATAAATTTTGTGTAATCAAAGAAGAGTGACACTAGAATTCCATATTTCAGAATATAGGAATATTCAAGTCGAGATACACTCAGAAAATGAAATGAATTCGAATTTTAGATTATTTTTTATCCTTATCACATAGTTTTATCCATATTTAACCCATTTTAGCCTTTTTCATGTTGATAAACCATTACCATGAATACTATTTAATGTGACAAAAAATGAAATAGATCTTATTATATATTTTAAATATGATTTTTTGAAACATTTAATCACTTTTCTAAATATTCATTCCAAAAATATTAAAAAATTATCTTTAATATAAGTGTGTAAAACACAATGAAGACAATTTTTATAAAAAAATCATTTTTAGCATAAAAATTATTTTATACTAAAATAATGTTTAATTTTTAATATTTTGATATTATTTAAATTATTTTTAATATAAGGAATAATATATATCTTCCAAAACCTAAAAATATGGAATTAGTAATTTAAATTAATTGATTTAATGAAATGGTGGCTTTTTTGTAGAAATCAACACTTTTCACTATTAACACAGAAATAAATATTTTTAAAAAAACCCCTAAAATTTAATCTATTTTAATTTTGAAATTATGAAAAAAAATTATATTCTATTATAAAATTTAACTTATATTAGTTTCATATATTAATTTTAATATCCAAAGAGAATGAAATGGAAACAATTTTTGATACCTAAAATGACTTTTTCATCATTCCTTGACATATAACTATAATTAAATGGATGATGATTATTTTAATTTGATATATAATTAAAAATTTCATTAAAGTAATTTGTCATAACTACTTAATTTGATCCATTAGGATAAAAATAAATGGTGAAAATAAAACAGTTTTATGAAAATTATATCTTTGCCTTCAATAGATTTTATCTTCATTATTAACCAATTTAATATAAATTGATTAATGAATATTAATTTGTAATAAAAAAATATTCATATATTTGAAAATTTAATTACTCTTATTCATACCAACTAATCCAATATCTAGATTATAATACTTATATTATAATAATAATAATTTTACAGTATATCATTTTTTGTTTTAATCTAGGTGTTACTTATTGTACACAGAATTGAACATAGATTTATTTAATGTATAATTTCTTATTTGATTACAAATGTGTTGTACAATACGCTTCTAATAAAAATTATACTGAACAATTTATATTTGTTCATATCAAAATGAATGTTTATTGATATAAATATAAGATTAAATATAGATTTTATCGTGGTAAGGAATTTCTATCTTATTACTAGGTAAATTGGTATCTTTGAATGATTTTTATGTCATGTGTGTACCTCCATAAGACTCATACTTATACATATGTTACCAAAATCACACCATGATGGCTGAGTGATAAAACTTGATAGATAGATATTCATCTTGTTTGAGTTAAGGAATTATTTTACCATTATGATATAGAATGGGAAAACTTTATTTATTGTTTTATTTAAATTTTTTATGAGAAATTTCATTCTCAAAATTTGTTTCGAGAAGTTTTCCACGTCTATAGTTTTGCATATACTTAAATAAAAATAACCACGATTATTTTTTCATTAGATATACATAAATAAATTCATTTAATTGATCATAATATCCATAATATGAGGAAAAATTATTCCAAATATTTAGAACCCCTAACCAAAAAAAAATGGTTACTACAAGATAGGATAATATCAATTATGAATAAAGATTCAAATGAATAAATTTTATGTTTATATCTAATGCCCCAATTAAATCTACCGAAGTACAACTTAATTTTTTCCATAAATAAATTCCCATAAAACAATTAAAAATAATCCAGACTAAAATTGAGACCCGAAGATTGGAAAATTATAATAATATATTATACAAAGTTCAATTTAACATATATATCAAAACAAATTAATCTCTCATAAAGTCACATATCCAAAAAATATATTCCTTGGTTATTTTTTCTAAAAAATATACTCATCTTTTCCCAAAAAACATCATTTTACATAAAATGATATATATAAGTGTTATATATACCTCAATCAAGTATTAAAACCCAATATAATGATGTTATTCAAAAATAACTTCAATCATTTATTTATAAATTTACATTTTAATCCCCATGGTAATATTAACATTTAATCCGAAAAATAATTTATTTTTATCCCAATTACCTCCATATAAAATCATATATCAACCCTGAATGTTATTATTATTTATTATTGGTAATACCCAATAAAAATAACCTAACAATATCCCTAATCACTTTAGAATCCAATTAAATAAGGCTTGAAAGGGGTTACTAAAAAGAACCCATCTCCTATAGTGCAATTTTAGTGTAAATTTTACTAATCTTTTATAAGATATAAGTGATCACATCCAGAATGGATGGATATTTTAGTAAACTAGATACATAATTGAATCTCGAATTATATTTTAATGTATGAAATAAAACATTGTGAAAGTAAATATTATGCATCCTTGAACTAAATCAAATATTACTTCTTCATATCATATGGATGAGTAAGAATTATGGTGAGCTCAAATACAAAGTAATTATTACAAATAAATGAAGATGCCATTAATCAACAAGGAATAAACAATATGAAAATGTAAATTACTAATAAAACATTCCATTTAATGAATAACCTTAGAAGAAAATTTTTCCATGGTTAATATAATTTCAATAATCTTAGGGATAAAAAAACTGAATTATAGATGAATGAAATTATTAACATTGGATTTCATGATCTCAATCATCATGATATATAATAATTCAAGACCTTACGCTCTGATAGTGTAATCTATAGTTATGTATACACTAAAAAATATTTATTTCTACATTACTAATTTGTCTTGTGACACACACACACACACACAGATATATATATATACATTGATAGGATATATAGTTTTGATCACCACCTATCACTACATGTCCTATTAATTCCTCATATATAAGGAGATAAATTTAATTCATGAAGAAAATGCCTTATCAATAAATATCCATTTTGAGTGAACATGACAGATTATCTATAATTTTCCAGTAATCCAATGACATTTAATATAAAATAAAATATGTAGAATTTTGAATATTTTTTAGAATATAATATTATCCATTTAAAAACATCATTTATATTTATGAAAAATGAAATTTTCAACGACCACTAGTATGATAATTTTAGAAGGATATGCTAGTGAATACAAAATTAATCAAAATAGATAATGATAATACATTCTCTTGTCAAACTGATCATTAACCATACAAAGAAAGAATAATAATGGTATCATTATAGCATAACCTTAGTTGAGTATAAGATAAATAATGGCCAGCTTTCATTTAGGAATAGGAATACCATAAAAATAACATCAAACCATTTATGAGGAAAATTCCCTTTTTCACATTGAATATATATTTCTATAAGTAAAAAATTGTCCAAAATTAGTAAAAACATTTTTTAAAAAATAAAATTATGGATATTTAATTTAATATTAAATTCTATGAGTGGTCACGATTGTGGTAAAGTCCCATTTATTCCAAGTATGTAATAAAATAATAATTTCACATTTTTATTAAAAATTAAAAAAGTACACTTCTTATAAAATGAAAAGAATATTAATTTTAATTTTTTTAAAAAAATAAATCACAAAAAATTATTCATGTTTTTTTTAAATTATAATGTAATTTAGTAAAAAAAATCCAAAATTATCGATATAAAAGAAAAATATACACTATCAAGAAGAGAAATAAAATCAACACTTCTTTTAAAAATATCAATTGAAAGAGTAAATTAAATTGAATCATTAATAATCATGAATAAGTATATATTCATGTTAAATACCTAAAAGGGGAATTATATACATCAAATTAAATTATGAAGGTGAATATTACAAAATATGTCTAAATTGAGTGAAAAGTGAGATGAAATCTATTACAAAGAACATATCGTTGAACTTAGAATTATTCAATAAAATTATTACTTGTATTAAATATAAATCTATATAAAAAAGTGGTTATAAAACATAAAATAATTAAAATTCATTACACTAATAATTTTATAATATAAAAGGAAATTAAAAAGAAATATAACTTTATGGAATGAAATTGAGTTATGAAACCCCTTACCACTTGGTAAATTTCAATTAAAATCCCCTAAGATGAAATAATCTTAATAGAAACATAAAATTCCATGATGTATGAAAGATTCATGATATAAAATTTAGAAGCTAAATTATATGCACCATTTTATTTACATTAGGTGTATAATAGAAAAATACATCTCAATGAAAATAAAATTGGGATGAAATCCCTTACATTAGGTCTAACTCGTCATATATATCCCTTATCTTCATGAATAATAAACTTATGAAAATTATTTACATTACTATGAAAAATGAGATAAAATCCATTACAAAGAACATATCGTTGAACATAGAATTAATCAATAAAATTATTACCTATATTAAATATTAATCCATATAAAAAAGTGGTTATAAAACAGAAAATAATTAAAATTCATTAAACTAATAATTTTATAATATAAACGGAAATTAAGAAGATATATAACTTGACGGAATGAAATTGAGTTATGGAACCCATTACCACTTGGTATCTTTCAATTAAAATCCCCTTAGATAAAATAATCTTAATAGAAACATAAAATTCCATGATGTATGAAGGATTCATGATATAAAATTTAGAAGCTAAATTATATGCACCATTTAATTTACATTAATTGTATAATAAAAAAATACACCTCAATGAAAATAAAATTGGGATGAGATCCCTTACATTAGGTCCAACTAATCATATATATCCCTTATCTTCATGAATAATAAACTTATGAAAATTATTTACATTACTAAGAAAAAAATTCATGTCAATTACTCTTTTATTTTATTTATAACCATGTTATATTTAATTAAATAATCAATTAATTTCAAATTAGATGATTGGATGACATTCAGTTCATATGTCCAAAATGACTTCGATAAATTAATTATGGAAAATTTGTTCACTATTACCTTATATAAATAATAATAATAATAATAATGACTTAAATATATATTTTTTAAATAAAATATAATTCTTAAACCAACTATGATGTGTGGTTATGAAAAATTTACTTTGATAAATTCATGGAAACGGTAGGTTGTACAAACGCAATAGTAACATTTCCATTTCCTAAAAATCATTATAAAAATAAGGTATGTAATATTTTATAATCATTTAATGATTATATTATCATATATTATATATTATTTTTTAAATATTATTATATATATATATGATCCATGTGTTTTGGTTTTGAAGAAAAAATAACATTACTTCATGGATATAGTAGTTTGTAGGTGTCCATGAACAATGTTATCGTTTTATATTGAAGGAAAAGGTAAGAAATCATATAGTATATAATCTTATGAGAATGATAAAAATTCCAGTTACATAATTTAATATATATATATATATATATATAGTATAACCTTTATTAAAACCATTATTGAATATTGGTGATGAAAAAATAATTACATTTTCTCATGACATTGTAGTCTACCATAAAGATGAATGATGGTTTCATTTTCTTTTAGATAGAAGAAGAGGATAATAAATAACATTTAGATGACATAAAAACACCTTAGTATATGGTACATACTGATTTTATTATAGCATCATGGTTGCATAATATTTTAATATGGCTTAATAAGAAACAAAATTTAAAATCTTAGTTACGAACGATACCTCTATTTTAGAAAACTATATTAGGTTTACCCCTAAACCCTACAAAGGATTACATTGTTATCAAACCATGGAATATAGGATTTGGGAATATAAGTATGGAAGGTATTTTTTATAGTAATTCTTTGATTAAAATTTTCATTAAAGTGTGACTAAAATTGTATAGTAGGTTCCCTTTTAAAAGAGAGGGTAGATGACTTTTGGAAATTATTAAAGTAATAAATTAATATAAATTAATTTTCATATTCAAATGGACTTAAATTCAGAGGCCTATATAAATATATTATGCTATTCAAAACAATATAATAAAAAATTGTCAAATTTTCGGTGACATTTCTACTATATCCATTAGTTTTAATACCTTTTATCCATTTTTCAATTACCACGGTAATAATGTTTTTACAATTTTGGGGTCCAGAAACATTCTATAAAAGACACAATATACAATAAATGGACCAATGATGATATTATAAACCATTTTCAAATCACTTAGAAGAATATAATATTTTTTATGAATTATAATGCTTATGATAAATCATTATTTATTTTAAAATATCATTAATATCAATTTTTTAACTATTTAATTAGTTTGGTTTTAAAAACACCAAGAAGAATATGATATTAAAATATATTTCTTTAAAACTTACCTAAAATAGTACATTTATCTAAAAAAATTGTGGAACACAATATTTATTCAAATTATATTAATTTTAAAATTTTAAAATATTATATTTTATTTTCCTTTATTTTAAATATTTAATGTGTCAACATTGTGTAAGAATTTAAAGTAATAATTTCATCATTAAAATTTATTATTAAATTACCTTGATAAATAAAAATTATTTATACTTCAAATTAATATTTATAGTAGAAGTTCATCCTTTTTATCCCTATATAAACACCAAATATATATTTAAAAATAAGATGTTGATGTTTTGTCCCTTTTTATACGAATGTTATTTTAAATATCATAATAATTGTCATATGGACTAAAAATTGTAAATTTCATTAACAGTTATGATATAGGGTCTAAATATGTATATACAATACAAATTAGAAATTTTTTTAGTCTATTATGACCCTTATCGATTTTTTAACACTTATTAAACCTTTTTTGCACTTAACCATTATATGAAATATTCTACTGTTTTTACTATTAATTATTACAAAATATTAACTTGAAATTAGTAAGTAATATTAATAATTATACTTAAAAATATGAAATCCATTTTATCAAATTCACTTCATATCATATTCTATAATTAATTTAAAATTAATCTTGTAGAATATAATAAATACAGTTTCTCAAGAGAAGTATTTTTCAAGCATAAGATGATATAATGTCAACTATATGACTAGGGATCATCGTTATATGGATTTAACTTAAAATATATAGATATATAATAATTAAATTCCATTTAATGTATTCATTATAAAATAATATTTTAATTAATTAAAATTAAAATAAAGTATTCATTTAAAAATTGTTTTCAACAAAATACAATATTTTTCACTTTTCATTGAATAATAATGATTTATTAAAAACATAACAAAATTTCACTATAATTTAAGTTAGATATATTGATTTCATTTTTTATTTTTTTATGTATATTTTTTTCTAAATTTTCTAAAAAATTAATTATAATACCTTTAACAAAAAAATTCCTTGTCAATGAAAATGTATATTGGATTTATACAATGCCTTTACTAAAACCTGATTTTCTATTTACTAAGAATTTATAAATTTAATTATATTGTGTATGAAATTTATATATATATATATATACATATATATATCTATATTTATATATCAGAAATTAGGTAATCCTACTCATACCCTTTAATTTAAGGATGTTGTTAAATGGTCAAATATAAATAATATCATACAGGTCGTTCAAGCATGGGGTTTTTGTGTCACATACGCTATCTAACATAATGCTATTCTCATAAAATCTCAAACTATGACAATATTTATATAGTTGAAATTATTATTATAAATTATTTTTCAACCCTTAAATAATATGTATTATATCGTTACTTTTTAAATCCATGTATTAAATTTAATCATTGAAGTTCCATCATAATAATTTTACCAATAAATGCCCTTTAAGATAACTTTGTATTATTTTCAATCAATTTTATGGAAAAATTTGGAAAACCAATATCTTCAAACCACATAAACATATTGCATTGAGAGAAATAGATGAATCAATAAAATTCAATTTGATAATATTAGAAGCATTCCCTCCAAATAATTTCCAATAACAACGAGTTACTTTTGTTTTGAGGAATCCTTAATCAGATAAATGAACCAATAATGAATGTTTCCACCTGTTTTAATGTACTAATCTACAATTACCTTCCTTTATTTGAATCCCTTTGATAGAATAACACATTTCTTGCTGATCAAATCACACTTCGGTTTATTGGGGTCCACTAGAGTCAATCTCTCATACATTGTGTCTGTAACCTATGTGGAGGCCTTGATCAGAAATGCCTCCTCTAAAATTTCTTCTTCCGAATAGTTTATGATATTCCATAATTCAATCGAAAATTTGAATCATGTATCAAGATTCATCGATCTCAATATAATATTGTTTCTTAATTTAATCATAATAGGAAACTGTGAAAATAATTCATAACTTTTATATGTTATTTCAATTCCCTCATCTATATTTAAATAAAAAATATCTTTGCTAAACATTTATTTCATTGATACTTCTAATCCATATCACAATGTTACCTATTTAAGAATTTATTTGAATAATTCTCATACTCACCCCATTTTAATCAGTATAAATTTATTAATTTCTAGAATTTTTATTAAACCCATCATTTATATTTGGAAGTTCAATTATCTATTTTCTCCTTTACCATATATAAAACGCCATCATGTTCCTTTTATTAACTTCCCCATGTGCTTTATTCCACAATCACAAGACATTTGAATTTCTATATTTTTAACTTCATAATCTTTATGACATGAACTTCCCTGAAATTGTTTTCTTTTATTTGGTGAAATAATACAAACTATTATAAATTAAATTAAAATTTTAAATTAATTAATTAATTATGAAATAATCTACTTATAGAAAAATCATGCACTAATTTGGTTATATTGGATTGTTATAGCCTTAAATATTGAAAATACATTTAATTATTATCACCACTACTAATATATCCCATATATAATGAGAATTTAGATTCTTATATATATCAATGGATTTGTTAAAGTGGTATTGGATGAGATGGGATAAGTGATGGCCTCTATAAGTAAGTTCATACCTTGTGAAGCCCAATTATTGGATCTTTGATTGGAGATGAAATTAGTGGGATTCACCCTTGAAAAATCTACAGCTGATATTGAATAACTAAAGTATGATTGAAACTGTTTATGGGATAAATTTTAATTACTAAGATCACGACCCAAACTATGTTCATCAAACCATCCCACGAATGTGCCACTATCTTACAAATTACCCTTAGAGTGTATGATGTTGTAATAAAGGGTCATGAATCGAGACAACAATTATATGATTTTATTTTTTTTATTTTTTAAAAAATAAATATTATATTTTTCCATTTTATTATTACATTATAAATTATTAAATAATGAGTTTGATAAAGAAAATTTAATTTTAATATGACCAAATTGAAACTATATTTTTAGGAAATATATAGTTTAAATAATGACACAATTTTTGATGAATTCAAGAATTTTTGAAATAAATTTTATTTTATTATAAAATTATTATAAAATAATATTTATTTAAATATAAAATATAATAATATTTTATTTAGTAAAATTTAAATTTTATAGTTGTTAGAGACTATGATGATTGTTAAAACATAAAATTTTCAACAAATGGGTATTTATGATTTAAATGTGTGAATTTAAATATTTATAAAATTATTTTTATAAAATAAAATTCTTTAATTAATCAAATGAAAATGATTAAATGATTATTTTTTTAAATAATTTTCTATCACAATAATGTTTTTGGATAAAAAGTAAAAAATGGTATAAATATATTGTTTATATTATGACATCATAAAATACCAAAAGTTTCTCAATAAATATTATAAACAGTATCAATGAAAAATATTATGTTTTCCGTTAATATTATGTGTTTTGAAAGTTTTATATTTATTTTTTTAATCCTCAATTAATCCTAAAATACATAAATTATATTATTAATTTCAAAATATTAATTCTGTAATATCATGAATCGCTTACAAATCCATAAGGGAATTATTTTAATCAGTTTTTTTTCTTATCCATAAAAAATATTTAAAACCACTCATATTTGGGAGAAGCAATGGGGAAAAGTACGGGTTGTTTTGTGGAATTTATTATTATTTTTGTAAAGTACATAGACTATATTTTAATATAAATAATGATTATATATATATTTTTCAATAGAAGCGCACCCAAATTCCCATTCCACTTCAATAAATAAACATTGAGAAGGAAATTGAACTACCATTAACTCTCAATAGTTCTCCCAAGGTGTCCCCAATGTCTCAAAAATCTCCTCCCAAGCCTCTATATGCACCCTTTCATGGTAAATGATCACTTTCAAATTTTTTCCCACCAGGCACCTTCTTTTTGTTTACCCTTTTGAATCTAAATTTATTATGTTTTAATTCCTTTATAAATTTTTATTTATAATCCAAAATATATTATAATAATGATATAATATATATCTGTTCTCATTGTAACATTTACCTAAGCCATTATATTGTCAATGTAAGGGATATTCTCATTATCCTCTTCACTCAAGAACATCGTCTGTATTATTCTTTTTGATTTCTAATTTTAAATTTTGGAATATGTTTTCATACAAACATATTATTATAACTATTCTTTTAATACGATGTGATACCCCTTTTACTATCATCAAACCCTTCCATGAATCATTATGTTTCCCTGTTTTACAACCGGAATTATATTTACATTTTCCTTGCTAAATGTTTTTATAGTGAATACCCATCCCCATTTCCACTCAACCGTATTGAACTTAATGTACATATCTTTAATTTATATGGGATTACCATATATGTAACTAACACTCCATAATCACATGATTAAAAGTGGCGAATGAAATCATTATTGTATATGATCTATGTTTAACACTTATCAGTGTAGATGATATGAATTTGACAGGTGGTCCTGAAATTATACATCCCTTTAATGAAATGGGTAATTTTTTATCTCATGTGATTCCATGTATGGTTCATGTGAGGTTATACTAATCATAATATATTATGATTTCTTGATGGTTATTCATGACTTATGCTTATGATGTCATGTTTTATGTTACCACCACATTCTTATATTTCCCCAATGCTTTCATCTTATAAAATTCATCAATGATCATGTTTATGATTCTCACCTCTTTTATATCACCTTGATATACCAATTTATTAACATGTACCCAATTACACTATATTATGATTTGATAATTCCATTTTTTGGATTTATATATCACTGCTTTCTTATGTACATCCCTATGTTATCCCATTCTATTTTAGAAGACCAATATAACTTTAAAGGCAAGTTTTGGAATTTTTAAATAATTTTTGTGTACCCATGTTTCATGTTGTTATAGTATGTACCAAATTTATTAATTAAGGTAGGCCTCAAGATATTATGGGGATGAATTATGTATAACTTTATATTATATGTCATGAATTATGGTTCTAAAATATTAGTTTTCGTAGTTTATATCAGTGGAAATCCTAGTTGTTTTAGGGGATTAGTATTAGAAATGACTAATAATAGCCATAATGTTAAGAGTAAACATTGAGAAAACAACCCTAATTTTTTTAAAATATAAGGCATGTGGTTTTCAAGAAATTATATCATTATCTAGATACTAAATGTAGACATGGATTTGGAATAATTGTATGTATGAGTAATAACCTTGAAAATGGTGAATTGGTCTGGACTTGATCGTCACCTAGTGCATGAAAAAGTTTCCTTATTACACACCATGTTTGACAATCATATGGTAGATTCTTTGGTAAATATATAAGCTCCTTGAAAAACATTATTAAGGGAAATTAAATGTCCATAAGAATTTATTTAAATAAATAAATCATGGATAACATAGATTTAAATCTATATATTCAATTGTTATGCGATAGAAGTCATTTATGAGTTATACCATAAATTTCAAGGTTTCCCATTTATTTTTTTAATAGTTTAAAATTTTTCTTCCCTAATTTTCCAATTATTTTAGATAATTATAAGACATATGATAATCTGAGTCAATATCTAAGGTGAGGGAAAATGTAATGATTTACCAAAATGAGATTCCCATCCTAATGGGAGAATGATTCAGGAAAATCAAGACTAATACATTCATAGTTAACTCAATTTTAAAATAGAAACATGAATCAAGAGGAAGGCCCACTTCCCGTAATAAAGATAAAGTTGTAATTAAGGCCTATATATACCAAATGCCTCTGACTTTTAGTGGATATTATAATCCATTAATCAAAGAATAATAGATCAAATACATTAATAAGATCATCTATATCCTATAATTCTCTAAGTTTGAGATGATTTTGTTTATTGTTTATCATTTAGATGGAAAAACTGATCAATATCTGATATTGATAAAATATTTGAATCTTTAGATATAGATCAAAGAAAAATAGTTGAAGTAATTATAAAAAATATATTTGGATAAATATATTCTTCCCACTCTAAAAAATAGGTAATTACTTCCTAGGCCTCATGAAAAAGTTAGAATAATACATGGGTGTGTATGAGTAATTATTTATAAGACTTCCATTATATACCTCAAGATTTTTCATTAACCCTAAATTTAATATTTAACAAATATTTACTTTGATAATGTAATGTCTACGAAATTCTTATATAATTCGAGACATTGAAGGATATGAAGAATTTTTACAATAATCCATCAAAGTTAGAATAGAGATTGGAAAATTTCAAGGTTCTCACGGGTCTAGAAATATGTATTCAATGATGGATTTTAGGTGTAACATACCACCCTTTATAAAAAGTATGTTATTTGTGATTTTGGTTTAAATTTGTCACATTGAAATGAATAATGATTCCTAAGGGATCCAAAGAGTTATATAGGGAATCTCGGGCTTATTTAGAATTTGGAGACTCAAAAATTAATGGGCATAATGGGTCTCACGGTTAATAAATTCAATGCCAACCATACCATATAGTTTCCATCAGCTTGCGGTGTAAGGTAGTGGGGTGCAGGGGGATACACACATTGTTTTTAATTGTGCAACCCTAGGCACATTCCCATGACCTGTTTTAGGCCTCTTGGATATAGTCCATTTTCATGGATGGCACAATGTATTGACAACCGTGATTCCAAACCATTCTCCTCTCCCGTTGTGGGGGTATTTCCCGTTTTCCGTAAATGAGGGGGTTTTTATCCCCCTCTATTATTTATCTCTTTTTTATCATATACTCCTCATCCCTCGTGAAAAAATCCATCTCCCTACCTCTTCCTTAGGTTTTGAGAAAAATCCCACATTCCTCAACCAAATTTCTCACTATTATATCAATTGAAAAGCTCATTGTAAGCTCTACAATCCAATGCATTATTTTTTTCCTTGATTCTATCATCAGTTTAAATATTTATGTGTGACTGATTTTCCCTATTTTTAGAGAATTGTGATATTTATTTATTTTTATCTATTTCTAACTTGATTTAGGCCTTGATAATAGACGAGTGGATGGATACTACATCATTGTACATGGTATAGAAAGTTCACTCGTGTTTCCTTTATTTTTAAATGATGAACCATTATGCCACTTGGCAATCCATTCTAGTGGATCCCTTAAAATTATAAATTAATTAATTATAGTGGGTTTTCATTCTTATTGTTTCCCAAGCATATGAAGAACCACATTTGAAGTCGTTCGACCTAACTTGGGTGCCACCCCTAGGGTGTGGCCACCTTGAGAGGCCTATTTCCCCAAGCCTTGAGAAGTAAACCACCTTATTTGCATTGCACCTATGATAAATGAATTAAATATATAAATTGAATTGGAATGTATTTTAAGACGTGACTTACACCACTACAAATTTATGTTATAGTAACGGTTCAGAACTATGGATATAAACCCATAAATTGAGGCTGGTATTGGTATGGCTATAGACTAAACCCTATATCCACGAATTTGACCATGGATATCGGGCTACTGCCACATTTTTGACCGTGGATATAAGGCTACATCCACGATATGAATCGGGTATTTAGGGTTAATCTTATATTCAGGCCAATACCAGCCACAGTTTGAAACTGTGGATAAAGCCCATCCAATTTCATAAAAAACTAGCCCCACCCCACCCTTGGAGAGACACCCCTTCCACCCTGGTTAGACCCCCCTACTCCCCTACCTAGACAGAACTCCCCTTCCCCCTACACCTGGGACATCCCCCCCTGCACCCCTAGACATACCCTTCGTTGCACATGTGCAGACCCCCTTGCACTCCTGGACAGACCCCCTTGCACCCCTGAAGACCCACATTTACCCATGGACAGACCCCCTTGCACCCCTGGAGAAACCCCCCTTGCACCCTGGACTGACCCCCCTTATAGCCCAATAGACCCCACCTTGCACCCTGGACTGAACCCCCTTACACCTTGGACAGACCCCACGTGCTCCCTGGACCAACCCACATGCACCCATGAAGACCCCATTTCCCCATTGACAAACCCCCCTTTCACCCCTCCCCTTCAAGTCCCCCTACCCATTACAAACACCCTTACACCCCTAACGACCCCATGCCCCCTCCCCACAACCCCGATGACCCCCACCCTAGAAAGACCCCCCATGGACACCCCCTTGCACCCAGGACATACCACACTACACCCCTGGACAGACCCCCTACACCCCTTGATAGAACCCTCTGCACCCCTAGACAAACCCCCCTTGAACCACTAAAGACCCCCTTGCACCTATGGACAGACCCCCCTGTACACTGGACATACCCCCTCCCTTCTGCAAACCCCCTACCCCTTCTCCATATCCTTGTAGACCCCCTTCCCCCTTGTATGCCAACTTCCCCCTTACACCCCCTGCACCACCCCCCTGCACCACCGTCCTTGCAGACCACCACACTCTCTCCCCTTGAATCCCACATGCACCCTCCTCCCCACCATTCCTTGTAGACCCCCTGCAGACCACCCAACACCCTACAGACCTCTCTACTCCCCACAACCCCCTCCCCCTATTCCCTTCAGACCTCCCCTACCCCTACCCTACAAATCCCCTACCCCCCCCCCCCCACTGCCATGCAGTCCTCCCCACTACCCCCGCCCCTAGCGTGTAGACCTCCCCCCTACCCCCTGCCGCCTCCAACCACCCCCGTCCTCTCCCACTCCCCTCCCCACTACCCTGTGGACCTCCCCCTATCCCCAGGCCTACAGACCTCCCCCTCTCCACCTTCCCCCTCCCCCTGCATTGTAGACCTCCTCCCCTGCACTACAGACCTGCCCCCTCCCCCAAGGTTATCTATAAAGATAATTCCACTTTTTAAAAGTTATGGTTATGGAATTAATAAGGATGATATAAGGAATGGGGATGATCAAAGTATAGAATTGGATGGTGGTACTGCTAGCAGTTATATTTACAGCTTAGTTTAATCTAGAAAGGCTAGAAAAGAGGCTTTAACAGTGGGACTCATTGTATAAGAGGCCTTCACCAATAAAAACCTACCAAATACACATATCCATTACACAAGATAAATCCAAAATACCAATATAATATATATAATCATCTTAACTATAAATAATATAATCAGAAGAATGTAGACACAAATATATCTAATGAGATAAATACAAGGAAAACAAGACATATGAAAATTCTACATAACATGAAGTAATGAGATGATCCTCAACATTTCATAGACTATTGTATCACTCTTTATCTATATGGTAGAAAACTACTATCAAAAATCCCCATCATCCATAATGAATCTCCAAGAATCCCGTAGCATTTTCTCTGAACAAGCCACCCCAACTTTGTCTATCCAAGCCATCCCCAACCCCATGACTCTTCTACTCAATCAAACACATGTGGGCATAATTCTTGTGCATGGTTAAGTATAAATATACTCAATTGGATTCCTTAAAACCATAAAGGTAACATAATGTGACAAGTTATATCAAATATCTAGGTAATAAAGAGTGTTTGAGAGAATGAAAACAAGGAATAATCCAATCATTCTGAATTACCAAAAGTATCAGGGATACAATGAAGTCCCGATTAACTAAAATCTAATCCATTATTGTCATGACATAGAGAAAACAAGGAAGCTCAACACCCCATCCTCCATGAAAAGCCTCCCTTCACTCCCCCCTAAATAGACCCTCCATTGCACAACCCCCCATTGTACAGGTCCCCACCCCAAGGACAACCCCTCAGACAACCCCCTACAGACATCCCCCCCAGACAGAGCCCCATATAGACAACCCCACTAAGAAGAGCCCCACAGCAGACATCCCCCCCAGATAGACCAGCCTACATTGGTTCTCTCAGGTGCATTCACACGGTGGTAATCAAATGCTCTAATAAATGATCCTCTACTAAAAAAATACATGTTCTAATGCTTTAAAAAACAATCCACATCTCAAATTAAATAAATCATCAACTGCTCAATAAGAGTACATGCAGTCTGAAAAATTATGCAGAACTCATATTTAATACAACAAAAAGAGAAACAAAATAAAATGACCCACTTCTGAAAAATACATTGTTCCCCAATCATTCATGATAGTTTATTTCTCCAAAATTGTGTGTTATTCAACCCCGTAACCTTTTATGAAGGATCCAGAACCCTAGAATAATATTGATACACATAATATATTGAAAACAGACATTTGTGGTACATAATATTGCAATAAAAGTGGATTAAACATGAGTAAGCAGCACACATTACAAAAAATTTAAATTTGAATTCATGGAAAAAATATCACAATATATACAAATCAATTTAAGACAGGGTGCATGTGTACTAATGACACCATTTGGATAGAAATTACTTGTATCATAGAGTATAAGTCATGTATTTGTACATGGATAGAATATCTATGTACATAGAGTGCACATGAATATGAGAGAATAATCAATCATTGATTGGATTACACCAGCATGCCCCAGTGAAGATAAGATACTCTGTGTTCCACATGTAAATGCATGTAATTTCACAAGGATTACCATGCCAGTTCTAGATAAGGATATTCCGAGGTTTCCAAGAATGGACTCACATTATGTGAAACTTTGTAAACATCATATAATTTCTATGATACATACAACATATAAATATATTTATTTAAGACTCAGATTTAGGCCTTTGAGTATCTTATACTGAGTAGTTTACCATGCATAAAATAATTGATGCACTCATTTTTATAAGTGATGTATGGTGAAATGTGATGCTAATGGCATAGGTTACTGGGATCTTACAACTAAACATGTTCAACACCACCTTGAACTGCTAATCTCAACTAATACCAGGTCTAATAAATTAAAATACAATCATTCTACCATCTGTAAAAGACATGAAATGTATAATATAAACCCATGTTGGTTTGTTTATATACATACCCCATACGAAACCCAAATAATTAAGAGGAAACCAAAAAAATAAAATGGTTGTCTCAACCCATAACATAAGATGGTAATGAACCCCCCCCTCTTTAACACCCCCCTACACAGCCCCCTGAACCCCCCTTGCAGCCCCTGTCCCCTTGCACACACCCCCTGGCACTCCTACACACCCCCCTGCACACCCCTACACACCCCCACTACACACCCCTTTCACCACCCCTACTATACACCCCTTATAGCCCCTGCACATCCCCCCATTAAACATCCCTTTCACCCCCACTACCCACCCCCCTTTAACATCCCTTCCACCCTTTGCACACCCATATCCCCTTGAAAACACCCCCTTACACACCCCCTGCACACCCCGCATGGACCATCCCTACTGTACCCCCTTGCACCACCCTGGCGGACACCCCCATAGCACCCCCCGTAGACCCCCCTCCACCCTGAACAAACACCCATTATGACAGACCCCCTCCCCCTGAACAGACAACCCCTCCCTCTCAGACAGACCCCCACCCCCTAGATAGACCCCCCCCCACAGACCCCCCATGCACCCCTACACATCCCTTTCATTCCCCTGCACACCCCCACTTCTACCCCCCTACACATCCCTTGCACCCCCCTGCACACATGCACACACCCCCATTACACCCCCAAAATTCAAAATTGGAGTGAAAGTCACCATGAATAATCCACTCTATTTATTTGATGACATATAATTAATCTTTAGAAAGTAGTAATAAACATTAAATAATTAACTACATGAGGAATTACTGCTCATGTTTTTAGTTAACCAGGTTCAGTTCAATTTAACACATTCAATTCATTAAAACATAGAAATTCTATTTATAAGATCAATAGGGGCACATAGTGGGAATTGGTCATTACAACACTTTCTTACATGGGAAATTCCATCTTAAAAGTCCAACTACACGTAAAGGGTGCTTTTTTCAAACAAACATTTTAATAAAAAGAGGTAAACCCCCCCTAAAACCCCCTATAGTGACCCCTTGCACACCCCCTCCATGAACACCCCCCTACACACCCCATCCCCTACCCCTTGCACACCCTCTTACCCCCATGCCCCCTTACCTAAACACCCCCTACCCACCCCATGCACCCCCGTCCCACCCTCCACATTTCATTTCCCTTTATCCACTTAATGGAAGGAAAAACATAAGAAAAAACTCAATGAAAAGTCACTTAATACAAGAATAACTATTCATATTATTCTAACATGGCCCTCTCAATTTAAACACTCAAGGAAAATATTTCCTCTATGAAAAGTCATTCCATCCAAATTAGGCTATTCACTTAGTGGTGAATTGGTTAATATAACACATTCCCACTTGTGCAATTCCATCTTAAATGTCTAACGACACATAAAGGATGTTTTGGTTCAACCAATTATTTTAAAAAAATGTAGGAAACACCATAAAATGGTATAAACGAGATCGAGTATGATGTGTGCTTTATTACTAACACAGAAATCAAGTATAAGGAAAACATCAATGCAGTAATTTAATGAAAGGTATACCACTGGGACTTTTCGCAGACAGTGCACCTCCGTTAGATGGGTTTTATAACAAAACCCTAACTTGTTTATGAAACAAAACAGTTATATTAACTAACACTTATTCAAGAATAGAAATTTAATATAAACAAACAAAATTTAGAAAGAAAATAAATGCAATTTAAAAAATTCTTGAATTAAGAAGGCTAGGTGAGGGACCCTACCTCAACCTCCAGGGGTGTTTGATTTTGACGACTATAAGTCAAATCTTCTTTTTTTTTCATTGGTACACATATAAAACTTCACACACACACAAACACAAATATATATATATATATAAGGACACCTATCCCTTATGTACATTTTTTCATGGCCAAATATGCACAAGGGGGACCTTAGATTTATGTTTATACTTGCATACACCCCTTTACACGTACACATGTATTAATTATTCATATCTATATATAATCACATCTAGACCCAATATATATTCATACTACCATGAGTGAATATATACAATGGGGGAACATATATATGTGTATTCATAATTATGCATACATATGTATGCCTTCGTCAACAGAGACCCGAATCCACCTTAATAAAATCCAAAACGCATAACCAAATTATAAATAACCCAAAATTTACAAATATACTCACATGAATATGCTTGTTTCCACCCATAAACGTATTAATTTTCCATATATATACATAAACACACATGTCCCAGAATATGTAATAACACTCACTATGGGAAGACATAAATATAACGGGAGAACTTATTATATACATGCTTACCTAAGCGTACGCAGTGAGTCGCCATTGACTCTGGTGACTCGAAACCACCTCAAGGATGATAAACACGCTATATTGTTATTTCCAAGGGATCTGAAATTAAAATATCCCATTTATAAACTAATCTTTATCGAAGAACAAAGGAAAACTCACCTTAAACCCTTGGTGGTGAACCAAATTGGCCCGAACCGCTTCGCCTTCGGTGACGGTTGTCACAACACACAATAACACGTCCCAAGAGACTTCAAAAAAATGTCAGTGATCGGATTAATCATCATTAATTAAACCTAAAAATTTAAGTGCGAGGAACATGATTAGTGAGAAATGCAGAAAAAGAACATTTGATGATGAACAAATTTTAATGTAAATTAATGAACTATGCATTCCATGTTCATACCATAAGGGTTTCATCCATTCTAGATAATTGAAATGATGAATTTTTCAACACCACTATTGTTACATGATATTCCAAAACCGACATGCACATAGAAAGAATTAAAAGATACCATAAAACGAATTAGTATGGTCAGATCTATGGAAAATATAAAAGCAAAATAGTAAGAACAAATTGGGTGCATCATACATGAATCAAGATATATTTCTATAAGGATTTTTTGGACGGATAAACTATTATTATGCTCATATAATCTCTCTACGACCACATGCAAAGAAAATAATTCCCCTATTTGGAATTTTATGAACTCTTAAGAGAGAAAATACTACTCATATACCAAAATAAGATATTGATATTTTCTACCTACAATCTATTAGTGTGATTAAATAAAATATAATAATAGGCCTCAAAGATATATAATTTCACTATACATGAAGCATCCAATCAATATAACCCCAATAACACCCCATCAGTTGGAATCAATATCACTCTAGGATGCATGTGTCAAAAAGAATATTGTATATGAATGTCAACCTCCCCCCCCCCCCCGCACCACCCCCACCCTACTCCATCTACCTCTGACCCCCACCCACCCCCAAAAACCCACCCCCACCAACCCGCCCACCAGCCCCACATCAACCCCCTCTCCCCTTCACTAAGCCCCAACCACTAGTCCCCCACCTCACCCCCAACCACCAGTCCCCCCACCACAGGACCATGCACTAGCTCTCCCACTCCCCCTACAACAACACCCCCACCCCCTAAATCAGCCCCACCCCCATGCATAAACCCCCTGCACCATCCCACCAAAAATATCTAATAATTGCTAGAAAAAATAAAAAAACATAATCACATCCATGAAAAAGTAATAAAATATAATTTTCCATTAATATACATATATACCTATAAGGTTAATAGATTAATAGACATTACAAGTAGTTACGAAACAATAAGGGGTGGTTATATAGAATATATTATAAAAGATTATTTTATCTCATACTTTGACCATAATTCCAAATAAAAGAAGAATGTAAAAAAATTGGAAAAGAAGAAAAGAAGTTTAAATGTGAAGTATAATGATCTCATAGATGAGATAAAAATGTCCATGATGAAGTGTGTATAATAAGACATGATACCCAAATTTTTTAATACACAATTGGTTGTGATATAAAAGGAACATCATGAGGCACAATTTGGGTATCTTAAATCTAGAAACACCTTATAGAATATGATACAAGTCAATGAAAATGTGGTGGATATTCAATATGAACCATCCAAGGATGATGAAAAAACTATCCCCATGAAAAAGGTATAACATTTATCTAAATTATCATGGGATATTGAATCTGTTACATTTCATTATAATTATTATGAAACATAATATAAATATATTTTGGATGAAGAATGGTGTAAACTATTTTCTCCTGTGGATGGCCCAAGAATGGATAATTCATAAGGAAATTTGAAAATAATGGTAGGAGGATGCCTGGAAAACAAGTAGAATTTTATAAAAAAAATTATCATTAAAGGAATATCATGTTTCAAGGGATATTAATATTGTTGTAGATGTTTTTGGAATATATATTTTTGGTACTGGTAAAACATTTCATTTCACTGGAACTGGGTTGAAAAAAGGGGGAGTAGACCTGAGATGAATTGAAGTAGTTGTATTTGAAGTAGGAATACTCTTAGTAAGAAAAATTTACAACCTGAAAAAACTACCGGAAATGTATCGCCTCTTATCTCCCGCTAATTTTATGTATACATTCTTATAAGTAATTATAAAAAACAATAGGGAGATGGATGAATGTTGTATTATTTTGGTATAATAAGAACGAGGTATCATTCCAAGAATACCATTGAATTTATATATTCCATGATGAAGAAAGTGAGACCACCCCTCAAGGGGTGAAAAACATAAATAAACGTTTTCAATAATGACAAACTATATGGAATCTCAAAATTTGGAAAACCTAATTCTAACTGTTTTTTGAGGTTATGTTGAACCCCAATATTAATTTTTATATTGACAACACATACTTTATGATTTATGTTATCCATTTATCAGTAGTTTATAAAATAATGGTTCTATAATGGTTTTTTCCTCATAGACTTATAGTTGAATATATCAAGTTTGTTTTCTAATAATATAAGGTGATTCTATCCTTCTCTCACAGGTGGATATGTTTGAAACATCATACATATGGAGGAGAAGAATATTTCAGGATGGGAGTACTCGACATCCAGGACCGCTATCAGTGATTGCTAAAAATCCATTACCAATGACCCAATATCCATTTTGTAACTCTAAACCAGGGGTACACTAATTTGGATCACCCATTAGCTCCCTTGGACCTGTCTAACAGAACTAGTCGGCCAATAAAATAAAACATCATATCAATCTCAGGGTCATATCCAGATCCAGTAATATCCCAATGTAATCAACCTATTTCAAGTACCTGATAAAGGAACTTCCTCATCATCTTTGGTATAAGGTTTAAAACACTATTCAATAGAATTCATGACCAAAACATTACAAAAAATAGCCACAAAAAGCTCAGCTATCCAAACTCTAGGTTTCAACGTAAGACCCAAAGACACCAATGATTAAATCAGCACTGACCCTCTTAAGGATAATAAAACACAGGCCATCTATGGTCCCCTAGATAACGTCTATTGAATAATTATCCAATCTTGATAGGGAAAACTCACCTAGTGACCCTAAAAACTATAAAATCCATGGTCATCCCCTCACCCACAAGGTAATGGTCAAGAAACACCACAACCTTAAGAATGTCTTCAAGGTTTCCTCTGACCCATGTCAAAACTAATCTCAGTGAAACCTAGCCTTAACCAACACCCTATGGTGTCAGACAAACCTAAAGGTTCCAATTAGATTAAAACTCCATCACGATGTTCCAAAAAATAAACTCAAACCCCAAGAAATTGGTCCAAACATCCAAAATAATACTTTTTCATGTTTTCTAAGAGACAAAAAAACACCAAAAGCTATACCCCTTGTACTACCAAAGGAAAGTTCATATAAACATAAAAAGAATCCCATTGGCATCACTAGTAGAAACTTGTCTAAAAACGTACGACCCCTAATTGTGTCTCACACCACACCTCCATTTGAAGAACTCTCAAACCAAAATCTTCAGGGAAAACCTATCTATACCATACTCAAATTGAGGGTTCGATATCAAAAACATAAGGGGAACCTCCCTTAAAACCTAGACTAAAACAAAGCATCTTACAAAAGGCCTTAAACTACTTGGCGGTTCTAACACCACACCCCACATAGAAAGCACCATGGATAGACCACTCACAAGTCCAAACTCAAATCCCAAGGAGTGAAGTATATCTATTTTCCCCCCTATCCTACCCCTATGTGTCACATAAGAGAATGTGAGGTATTCACATGAATAAAATACCATGATAGAGGGTTTATGAACAAAACATCTCTATGAAACACTCAAGACCCTCGCATCTCAAGGTGACCCAAAAAGGTTCTCAAGGGGCTCCCAGAATATCAATAGTCATTTAATAAATAAAGAACTAAATAAACAACTATCTATTAGGGAAATATAACAAATATATAACACCCAACCTACCTTATAATGAGAATTATAAAGCTAAAAACCTAAACCTATGATCAAAAAGCATCCCAAGAACCTATCTCAAGCCATGAAATAAGAAAAATTAATTATAGAAATTTATAATTAATTATTTAAAAACAACCGAATAATAATAAATGACTAAAAGATTATAGAGCTGCTTCCACATTCTGAAACCACTACTAACTACCTAAAAGTGTCCTAAAATATACCAATTAAATTAATATGGGGAAATCACTAATAGGAAAAACATTATTACTAGGAAATTTCAATAAATTTAACTGAATATTCAAAAAAATCCATTAGGCCTCATACCATCTCCCAAATGGCGAGTGATTGAACATTTTCTGCATTACAAGACATATAATCTCAAAGCCACAGTAAAGAACCAAGATTCCAGCTCAGTTTCATCATGTTACGGTGGAATCTGGACTGAATCCTTAATAAAAACAATTATAACTAGAGAGGATAAAATAAGAGTAATAATGAAGGTAATAGATGAAGATTCCTATATCAAATCACCGCATAGGAGGTGCGCCAGAGGAGGGGGTGGGGAGGAAGCCTTAGAGTATCGTTGGTGGGGAGTTGAGTTGACCAGAGGGAGGTGGGTGGGTCCTGTGGGTAGAGAGGTGGGCTCAAAGTGTTGGAGCCGCATCATAGCCGCGTCAGAAGAATCAGAGCCGCGACAGAGCCAAGGGGGTGGTTTTCTGGAAACTTCAAAGCTAAAGGGGAGGAGGAATCGTGAGGGTAGAAGGAAGAACGAGGGAAAGAGGGGAGGAGTAATGGAGAGGGAAGAGGATGGAGAAGGAATCCTGATGGTAGGAGGGGAAGAGGAATGAAAAGGTCAGATATGGGGGAGGAATTGCAATGCAGGAGTGAGTGGGCTTCAGGAGGGGGAGGAAAGCATGATCGAAATAAGATTTTTAATGATGATTTTCCAAGGACAAATATTTGGGTGTGAATATATATTACCTATATCAATGGATCATTTAAACCATGGCTATATATCCATTGCAATAGATTATTTTTCAAGTAGTGTAAGGCCCCCTTTGTTAATTCCCTATACTTTATTCTAATTTACATGGCCACGTACATTTTTCCATATGTTATTACACATGCTTATTTCAATGTGTTCATCCATCATAGCCCCATTTCATATGATTTATACATATAAAAATCCTTTTACCATATTCTTTGAACATTTTTCTTAGTTCCTGGTGCCTGTTACCTTATTCTATGTATGATTGGCTTAAATTGTATAAGATTGATAGCTAGATTAGCATGTGGTATTGAGATTCTTATTTAAAACATGTGATTAAAAAATTACATGTTATGACACATGACATGGTTTATATGACTTATATTCCTCCAGGTTATGAGAGAACACGGTTCTCAACTTAAGGATTTCATGGAAGGACTCATCATGCATGGAATGTATCTACCATACATGCTGGGAAAAATGCTTTGCATTCCATAGATGGGCTCTTTGGGATGTTTTACTTATAATCATGGAGACATCAGATCCATAAGGGATCACCCATGGATGGGATTATTGGAAAGATGGTTATTCGATGCCTTGAGTGATACTTAGTCACCTATGTGTGATTCGACATACAGAATCAAATTTTACCATGCCTTGAGTGATTCGAGGGGCACTGTTACAGGTCACACTGGACAAACTCTATGGTATTGGTTATCCCAGTGGCTCCTAGAGTGATCCTCTAAAATCCATATGTATTTCTTTGGATGGTGTTATAATGCTGCATTGTATTTGATCAAATGTTTTTCTTTTTTATATGTGATTCCACCTTTTTAAATCATGATCATTCTTCAACATTACTTTGAGGAAACGACCAACATTCTATATCACATGATTGGGACTAGTTCTCACTTTTTATGTAACTTACGTGCACCCATATACATACATTATTACTTTTCCCAGTTTTAATGAATCAGACATATGTCTTAGGCTGAAGTAGGTAGAATTAGTCCAGTATCTGTTTAGAAACCCATGCCAAAGTGTTATTTATTTATTTATTTAATTCCTTGAATATACTATTTATTTTGGGAACCTACTTATTTATATTATATGAAACATATTGTCTTGGACAACATTGGTGGTAGCCTACTAGTAATATACCTCAAAAATAGATTGGGATTCATTTTTTACCGAAGAAGAATTCATGATTGCTGGTTTTAAAAAATGAATGATACTAGATTACTTTGCCTGATTAATATTCATTAATAGATTACGAGGTTGAGGATTAATCCTATGATCGGGGTGCTTGTAGTATCATTTTTTTCATTTTTATATACATCATTAGAATATGGTATATGCATGTTTCCTCTATTCACCATGTAATATTAATTTTTATAGTTACCTGATATTTTATAATCATTTGATATAAATTATTTATTCAGATTTTTCCAATTATTATTTATCTGGAGTGATTATTATTTATTTTGTCTCTTATACTATCAGTTTGTCATACTACTTACACTATGATGAAAAATGCAGGTTGTGTAATCCCCTCCTATTCTGGGTATTTTTTTGGAATTTCTTTTTTGATAGTTTCGTTATTTTACATCTTGAGAGAGAGGTAAAGACCACAATTGATCTAGTTCTCGGTGTGACATCTATTTCCTTTCATCCCAATATATTTACATCTACCAAGATCTACAAACTGAAAAGAATACTGAACATATAGAGATAAAGGGTTTAATTCAACCCATCCCCCCACCAGGGGGATCATTTATCCTTTTCCCCAAGAAGACAGATGAATCCCTTATATTGTATATGTATTACCGCCAACTAAACCATGTTATAGTGAGTAACCGGTATCTACTACCTTGAATAGATGAAGACTTCAAATTACTCTATGGAGGAACAATTTTCTATGTGATCGATTTGATTTTTGACTATCATCAGGTGCTTGTGATACCATCACACATACCCAAAACATCATTATGATGTAGATAAGGCTTGTACAAGAATTTGGTTATAAAGTTTGTTCAAACTAATACACCATCAGTCATTATGGATTTGACGCATTGGATTTTCTTCCCAATCTTGATTCATTTGTGGCGGTATTCATAGACAAAATAATAGTGTATTTGTGAACTAAACATGACCATGCTACCCATATTGAGATCATTTTTAGTACAATAAGAGATAAACATGTATATGTGAAGCTCTCTAAATCCCACTTATGGATTAGTAATGTTCACTTTACAGGTCACATCGCTTCATAGGTATGTGTTACTTTTTACCCAGAGAAGACAAGAACTTTGGTTTCCTGAGTGCATCCCATGAATGTTTTGAAAATCATAAATTCTTCGGGCTATCTTTCTATTACAAGAAGATAAATCCAGTTAATTTAATTTTTGGAATCTCCTCTTATAGGACCATAAAATAAGAAGGTGTAATTTATTTGGACTAAAGCATATGAGGCATCTTTTGAGAAGTTATAGGGAAGAATAACTTCAGCTCTGATCATGATTGTGTGAGATATGGGAAGAGTATATACTATCTACTAGAATTCTTTTGGGATTTGGATATGTACAGTATTGATGGACAGAGATCAAGTTATAGTAGACAGGTCTCACTAATTGAGACCTCATGAGAAAAATTTCTCTAAACATGAACTTGAGCTATAGTTCATTGTTCATACAAGAAACAATTAGACACACTACTTATTGGGTTATCTATTCTTTATTTACATGGATAAGAAAGTACCAAATATATCATTACAGAATGAGACGTGAATCTGGGGCAGTGTAGGTGGGTGGAATACCTACAATCGTATGACATTGATATTGATTACAGACTCTTAAATGGAAATGTTGTGGCTGATTCCTTAAGCATAAAATCTAAGAAAAAATCTAATGAGGAGGAAAGAAGAGAGGGGTAGTTGATGGATTTGTTCTACAAGATGCATCTAGAGGTTCTAGAGAATCACATGAAATATGTTTTAACCGTTCTAGTACTGACATCTTCTCTTATAGAGTGGTTCCATAGGAGGAATGTATAGGATTTTGAAGGCCTTGTGCTAAGAGAAAGTGTAACTTATTTGAATATACCTCTCAAATGTATTGTTGATGAGAATGAGACCTTAGTCTTCTGTGGGTTTTTGGGGTACCTTTTGATATACTAGAAGATTTTATACATAAATATAATGCTTATGTTTGGGTAGTTCAAAATGAGATTTTAAATATTTATATGTATATGGATTTTTTAGTGTTGGTTTTTAACTATGAAGTGGAAAATATCATGTTTCATTACCTGATTCTACACATGTTAGTAGGTGATGGTTGAACACCAATGACCTGCTAGACTTCTACAACCTCTCTCAATTCCTATGTGTAAATAGAAAGATGTTTCCATGTTTTTTGTGATGGTATATCCATAACCCCCTTTGAGGTAATGGTGTAGTTTGGGTGATCATGAATAGGTTGACCAAAATTTCACACATCCTACCTTTCTTGGAGACATTATCTATTTAACTGCTAGGAAGTATATTTATCCAGGCGATAGTGCTCCTTCATTATGTAATATGTTCTACCATTTTGAACCAAGATTCTTTGTAATCATCATAGTTATGGAAAGATTTAAAGAATCCACTGAGTTCAAAATCCCTATTGAGTACAACATGTCACCCTCCGACCGAGGGATAGTCTGACCAGATGATACATGTGTTGGAGGATATGCATCCAGACTACATCCATGATTTTATAATTAAATGGAAAAATCATGTAACTCTTGTTGATTTTTCCTAAAAAAAGACTTTAAGAAACTATTTGGATGGATATTTATGATTCCCTTTATGGTAGTATTTTATGTTCACCTCAGTGATGGATAGAGGTAGCTAAGGAATATCTATTGGGTCCTCGTATCATTCAGAATACATCAGAGAATGTCCTGCTGATTAAGAAGCATATTTATATAGTTTAGTTTAGGAATAATTCAAATACCAATCATTTATGTAGACCTCTATAGTTTTATATGGGACCTCGACTCTTTAAATATGTATCTCTCAGATTGGTACATAGACCAATCTGGTGATAGGACAAGTTATCACCTTGTTTTTTCTAAAACTTTTGAGATAAATGAGATTTTTAGTCCAGTATCCTATTAGATATTATTATCAAGTAAGTACAATTCCATTCACGATGAATTCCTCATATCACATATTCAAAAGTATCATGATGACCCATATCATTCATTTTAACCCCAAGATATTTAACTGGATAAAAATATGTCATTCGAGGAGGATCCAATACATATCGTAGATTGGAAAATGAAGTCTCGCGGTGGTAGTTCCATTTTATTGGACTGTGTGCTATGATAGAATGACTGTGTACAAGAAGAAACATGGGAACATGAGGCTGGTGTACTTCAATAGTGGCCAGAACTATTATCAGTTGACACTTATGACCCTCAAATGGTAAATATGAGGATGAGTTGTCTTATGGTAGGGAGGTTGAAATAACCTGTGTTTTCTAAAAAGTACGAACCATTCATTTTTGGATTAATTTTTTTGTCCATAATTGTGATGACTAAGTGGGTCAAGGAGGTCTCTATAGGAAATTGGGGCTCGTTTGGAGCTTGTAGCCCAAAAAATTAAAGGGCGGAATAGGCCGCACTGTTAGTAGAAACCAGACCACCCCTCCGACATAATTTCCCAAATCATACGACGTGAGGTAGTGGGATACTGGGGGCCGAATGGTTTGTCTTTAACTGTGTGACCCCACGTACATGTCAATATTGTTTTGTATACTACTTGGACATAATCCAATCACAATGTTGGTCTACGTTATGTCCAACCGTCCAGAAAAACCATGTGTCCCACCCTATATTGGTGAATTTCCCTTTATCCCTCAAGGATTTGTTTCCTCCCCTTAAAATCTATCTCTCCTTTCCATAAGACTCTTCCTCCAATCCAATTCAAGAAGACATATCCCTTCCTCCTCTACATATTTTAACATATATCCATATTTACTTAACCAAATCATTCATCATTAGATCCATTGGAATGATATTGGCAGGCTCTATGATCCTATCTTTTTAATTTCTCCTTACTTCCCACCTATATCATTCTATTTAGGTGCGAGAAAATTTTCTCTATTTCATGAAGATTGATGATTTTATCATTTTTCTGTCATTAGAGCTTTATTCAAGCCTCAGAAATGGATAATTAGAGTGCTACTACATCATGGAAGGTGCTATAGGAATTTCTCCTTATTTTTTTATTTTTTAAAAGACGTGTCATTGTGCCGCACACCAGACCATTACAGTAGTGACCTTAAAATTATATGTTAAATAATATACGTGGTCCATCATGCTTATTTTCCCCATATTGTATTGTGAACCACATCCTAATTCATTCAACATGACTTGGGAGCCACCCCTTGGGCGTGACCACCTTGAGCAGCCTATTTTCCCAATCCTTGAGATGTTAATGACTGTGTGTGTGTGTTTCAACAATTATAAATGTCTCAAATTTATAATTTTAATTAGTTTTTATTATAATCCATGACCTAGTCCACCTTTGGAAATTCCTTATACTAATGATTGTTGACTTGGCCACATATGTTATGCCTTTTTTCATTGGATATCTTTTCTTCCATGTGTGAAATATTTTCATCCTCATTTCTTATGATATATATATATATTCAATGCCATCTTACTAATACATAGAGCCTATTGTTTAGTTCATTATTATTACTTCTACATACCATGGATGATTTATTGAAATGAATAACTAGTCTAGATTGATTAACATGTGGTATTAAGATTCTTATTGATAATATATGATTGTAAAATTCTATGTTATGATATGTTACTTGGTTTCTACGACATGTATACATATGGGACGAGAGAGAATATAGGTCCGGAAATAAGGACACCAAGGATGAACATACCATGCTTGTCTTGGATCTACTTTACAATCCATGAGAGACCCTATTCATTCCTCGGACTGGCTCTCAAGGATGTTTTACAAATACTATTGGGTGACATTGGTTCTGAATGGGATAGACCATGGATAGTCTCATTGGAAATATAGATATGGAATTCCTTTGGTGACACTCAGTCCCTTGTGTGAGATACATGGTACATACTCTGAGTTTACCATGCCATGAGTAATATGATTGACGATGTCTTGGGTTTCCATAAATGGAATCAGGTGTGTTGGTTATCCTAGATGATCTAGTTGTGACCCTTGGGATTCGAAATATATCACCTTGGATCATATTAGGATTCTGCATTGGATTTGATAATTTTTTTTGGTTATATGTGATTCCACTTTTTTTTTAATTGTGATACTTCTTGAATGATACTCTAGGGATGTGACCACCAAACCAAAAAAAATTATTGGGGTCAATTCAAAATTGTTATTTAATTGGGGAAGACATATATAAATACATTATTACTTTAACTGGTTTCCTTGGTATAGACATCTGGCTTATGCTAATCCAGGTTCAATCAGTTGGGTAACAATTTAGGAACCCAATCTGAAGTGTTATTTATTTATTTAATGTCTTTTATTTACTATTTATTTTGAAAAAGTGGTCATTTATATTGTATGAAATTGATTTTCCTAGACATTATTGGTGGTGGCCTACTATAATTATATCTCACAGCCTTCTTGGGCCGCCTTTGGTACCAAATTAGACTACATGATTGTATATATTGGCAAAGGGAAGCATCCAACATCCGATGCATGATTTGAAATCTAGGTTAGAGTATATGGAAATGTACCAAGACTATTATCTAAATGATTATAGTTGAAGTTACTTTTTTTATATTTTGTTACCATGTGGTATATGACTGTACACAATGTTCCCCCTATAGTCCTATTTTGAATAGATATATGTCATATGATCATCAATTGATATCTATTATTTATTGATCCTCCACCATTTCTTATTTATATTTCATGATTATTATTTATTTTGGATCCACTACTTTTTTGTGGTGATACTTCTGCTACAATGGGTTTCTATTCTAGTTATATTAATGTCTATTTTAATATTTTCTCAATTTAATATATATTGTTTTCTTACTGTTACACACTATGATCAATGAGTGAATAATCTCCCTACCAACGCACCCCAGGCCGTCACTGCTAAATTGAAGCCTCTAGTGTTTAGGGAGGTGCAATTGAGGTATTGTGGACAACTGACTTGGGGCACTATTGAGTGGAAACTAGGGGTGAGAAACTATATGATAATCCATTGTGCATTGGAAAATATCATAGGTAAAATAAATTCCAACATCCCAATTTTCAAAAGTGTGGGAAGAAGAATCTTGAAAATTTCATGAACGGAATTTTGAAATTCTTTAGTTGTTTGAACTAAGGACACCTATCTAACTATTACAAATGGACGAAACATACAAATATATTGAAAGAATCGTATTCTCTACCTAATCCACATCCTGTTTCCATAATTTTTAACTACATGGAACAAAAAATCTATGCAGATTACGGAAGTAAGTAATGGATTATAAGAGAAACATTATGAAAACACCGCTAAGGGATAGATATATAAGGTGAGAATATTACTTTACAACTACTATGGTGGATCCAAAAAATTAATTGGGGACATGTACACTATATATTCCTTCAAGGATAGTGAATGTAATATTTTATTCTAGTCCAACACATTCTTTCATATAATTATTTTTTAGTATTTCTATTCAAACATTGCATCAAAACATGGAAGTCATTTACTGATGAATAAAAATATGGGCCAAATTTTGTATCCCATACATATAACTCATCCCCATTCAAAACTTTTGAGTATAATCTCCCAAAAAACATGTGATACTCCCTTTAGTGGTATTCAATACAATTAAAATAATATATTATTATTCATTATAAAAATGAAAACAAAATTTATAAGAGTGTCAAATAACCCTCGATATTAAAATTTTCCCTTCAATTGTATTCAGGTGCATGGAGAAGGATAAATATCTTTAGGTATTATCATCTCAAGAATATTTATTACTACCTTATGAGAAATCATATCTACCTTAAGTGATCAAGACCAAGTAAAATATCATTCTTTATAAATTTTCCATTGTAAGGGAATTCACCAATGTGTTTCATGGATAAATCCATGGTCTTTCTCCAAGATGAGAGGTTGAGTTCCTAGTTATTCTTTTACCTAGAACGTTCCCAATTAGCAATAATTCCCATAAATTTTACGTCATTGAACTTCAAAGGCAATTAAGTAACTATAGGGGAATATAAATAAATGTTTTATATTCCAATGATCTTTATAGTGGGATGAAATAGTCCTTTTTTAAGATAATGGATGGATCAATAAAATTTTTCATTGATTATCATGATATGAAAAAGATCACAATAAATGACAATTATCATCTAACATATATTGATGAGTTTTTTTTTCATCTATGTGGATCCCAATGCATCTCCTAGGTGGGTCTACGTTTGGTATATTATTATGTAATAAGGAAAAAGGATTTTATATCTAAGACATCTTTTCATACACATTATGGGAACAACATATTCATAGTGATTCCATTTGGACTCACTAATTTCCTAGTAATCATCATACACATGATAAATAGAATCCTTAGGGATTACATTAACATATTTATGTTAGTATTGAAGAAAATATTTTTATCTACTCTAAAATCAAGGCATAACAGAAGAAGTATTTGGAAGCTATACTCAATACCTTTTATTGTGAAAATTTATATGAAAAGAATAATAAATGTGAGTTTTGGATTGGTAAATTATCATGTATAGGGAATGTTATCACTAAGAAATGGATATCAATAGATCCTTCAAAAATAGTGTCAATTGAATGATTTCCTAGGACAACAATTGTGATGGAAATATATAGTTTCCTTGGATTAGATGTGCACTATAATATGTTTGTCATAAAATTCATACTTGTCAAGCCCACTAACCAAGATAACGTATATTGTAGATAAGTATTTATGGACAGATTAATATGATTTTTAAAAAGATAATGAATCCGTTAATCAATGCACCTATATACACATTAAAGACTAGGGGTGAAGGATATATAATATACAATGATGATTCCAAAAAGTGATTGTGTTGTGTATTCTTGTGAGATAAAAAATAAATATCCTATGACTCCCTCCATTTAATGGTACATTTGTAGAAAAAACCAACACATATTCTAGAATTTTCTGTAGTGATCTACACTTTGAATATATGGTGAAATTATCCTTACTGGGAGAAGTGTGACATATATAAGGATCATAAAATCCAAAAGTATATATTCACCTAAAATAATATCAATATGACTCAACGAAGGTGGAATGATCTGGTGATGGATTATGATTTTTTAGTACATTAAAATCTTGAGATGTCAAACCAAGCGGTTGATTCTATGAGTAGAAAGAATCTCATAACCCAATCAATTATGAGAATTTAAACAAGTCAAATATTCACAGAAATGAATTGGATGGTAATGAGAATAATAAAAGAAAACTTATTCTACCTTGATCAAATAACTACTCAACCATAAATTCATATGTGGATCAAGATAAATACAAAATGATATGTTTTTATAGAATAATATTGTATATGTTTTAGAGTTCAAATTTCCTAAAGACAAAGCTATAAGGTTTGGAACTCAGATTTGGGACAAATCAAAATGAATTCCAAAAGAGGAACTTATAGATTATGCACACTAATCATGCTTCACTATTCACCATGTAATAAATAAGATGTATATAGATCTAAAGAAAATCTTATAGAGGGATTCCATAAAGAAAAAGATTATACAATTTGTATCTCAATGCGTGGTATGAAAACAATTCATGGTTGAATAATATATGTACACGGTTCTGCTAAAACCATTTCCCATAATAGTATAGAAGTGGAAAAATATATCCATGTATTTAATCCTAGTAATCCTTAAGAAATATTAATGAAATAATTCCCTATGGGTAGTATTTGAACACCACACAAAGTCAATGCTTTTTATTTCTATCAAATAATATTTCCCTTGACAAACTCACAAAGGTATACATATATAATATTATGTAAAGAATCATGGAGTCCCACTTTATATTGTATATTATCAATATCAGTGGTTGACCATGAGGTTCTGAAGATTCCTTAAACAAGTGTTAGATATAGAGCTATTTTTGGGTAATTTTTACCACCCTCATATATATGGTTATGTATTATGAAACCAATAAAACAATATAAGATATGTGTTGACCATGATTAATATATGCCAAATGATATTTGGATCAACAAATTCTTATGGTGGAGTTCTCTTATAAATATAGTTCTCAATCTAGGATTTGAATAGAAACTTATAAGGATAACTATGTGAAAAGGTGTCCGACTCTGACATGATGGGATGAATTTGGAGGGTGCAAGATGATGCGATGAGTATTTTACAACATATAACAAAGAAGTTTTAAATCATTCATCATAATATATAATTAATAAAAATTTGGTAGAAAATACATAAAAAAGCATTAATTTTATCCTGCGTTTGACGATTTAGATAATTAGTTCCTTCATATATCGTAATGGAATAATTCTATGTGATTTGGGATGAAGGGATAACTTAGTCAAAAATAAATCATCCCCATTGAGATACTATATTTTATCATAGATGTTTCATATCGACTATAACTCCCTCATAACTTATCTAAAGTACATGATGTGTTCCATGTATCCCCCTTGAGGAGGTACATACCAGACACCTCACCTGTATTTATTCTATTGGATATTCCATTGTAGACTGAAATTTAAAACATGGAGAATCTTGTAAAAATATTATATCATTGAGACAATGTTATAGAAAATAATACAAGTCCTCTGATAAAAGTACTATGAAAAAACCACCCATTTGAGGAAGAAACATGGGATCTAGAAGTGGTGATGAAATAGAAGTACCCTTGTAATTTTTTTTATGAAAGGAAATTTTGACGAAAAAATCCCTAAAGGGACGAATATTATAATGGACTGAAATTTAACAAATTAAATTCAACTTTCATTTAAATAAAAGTATTATTATGTAATGTAGCTGAAGAAAAAACAAGTGCTACATGGGTTATTTTAGATAGTTATAGCCTGTCAAATTTAAAATATCTTTAGCAATCAAAACCATTGATAACATTTACATTGTATAGTGAATATTAAGATTATTACATTTTAGGGGTTATGATAATGTCTAATTGTTTCAGGGGGAAGAATTGATGTCCTCGAACAATAGGAACACACCCTATGAAGACCATTTATCAAAGATTCCGAGGGAGATGGAATCGCTAGTATTTTTCCCTGACCAATCCAAATATGATATCAAATAACTGAAGCACCAAAAAAACCATTTATGGGACGATTTCAATCTTATCAAGACCATGGACCAACCTATTTTCATCGAAACGCCCCATGAAAGTATCACCATTACACATCTTACACATAGGGAATATGCTGGTGTAATAAGGGGTTATATATATAGACCATAGTATTACGAATTTCTATATATTTACTTTTAATAAAATAATAATTATAATAATTATTTTTTATTATTACATTATAAATGATAAAATAATGGGTTTCATAAACATTATATTTTGATATGATGAAACAAAGTTATATTTTTTTGGAAATATATAGTTTCAATAAAGACATGATTTTTTTTGAATTCAAAATTTTCTGAAATAAATTATATTTTAATAAAATATTATTACTAAATAATATTTATTTTTATAAAAATGATAATATTATTTTATGAATTAAAATGTATTTTTTATGTGCCACGAATTATTACCCTCATAAAAAATTATTTTTCAATAAATTAGAATTTATTATTTAAAAGAATAAATTTTCTTTTTTAGATAACTATTTGGAGAAAATGAATAATATTATTGAGGTTATAATGTTGAAATCATCCAATGTTTAATTTTTCATATTTTTTTGAGACACTCAATTTTGTGGGTAAAAATTAAAAATGGTATAAATATATAGTATTTATTATGATATCATAAGAGAAGAAATATGATGTAATATATACTATAAATCATTTCAATTCCCTAAATTATGTTTCCCCATTAAAATAATGCGTTTTTATGGAATTTAATTAGATTTATAAACCCTTAATAAATCATGTAAACCAATATCAGATTTGTGTTTTTAAAATTAATTCTTTATAAACATTAATCACTTACACATATCCAAGGGAATTATGTTAATGATGTGAGTTATTAGCCTTATGAAATGTTGATAAAACTTATGTTTTGTAGAAAGCATTGGAAAAAATTGTGTTAATGTTTGTGGTTTTGATTATTTTATCATATATGTTCAAAAAAAATATTTAGAAAAAAATAAATAACACCACTCTCACTTTCTATAAAACACACCCAATATCCCATTCAACTTCACTAAAAACCCTTTGAACAAGATTTTAATCCTCTGTTTCTTCTCTATCTCCCTCCAATGGTGTTCAGAATCTCATAATAATCTTCTTACATCCTTTTTGAAGCACTATCTCACGGTAACATGACTCTCTCACTTATTTTTCATTCATGTATCTTCTAATATTGTATTATGTCTACTTTTATATTATAAATCATGAATAAAGGTGTTTTAAAATATGGATTGTCATATTTGTTCCATTAGGAAAATCCAACAGGTTAAGGTTGATAATTATAAATCAGATATATGGTTTAACATTACCATTAGAGATTTCACACCAACTCATACATCATTTTCTTACTCAATAAAGATACCACTACATTGTGATTCACACATGTTTTTAACATAGTTCCAAACATTTCCTACTACTTACTAAAAACATATGGTTATTATGAATATATAATAATAAAAAAACTATAAAAAGGATAAATACTGTGATATCAATATTTATGTAATCTTCTATTAAACACCTCTCATTAAAAAAAATAAACGTAATTTCTATAAGATAGTAACATTTACAGTTATAGAAAACTTCGAACATATAATCCCAAACTATTATATTAGTACCTAATATTTTCATATCAAATAAAATTGTAACATCTAATGTTTTCCCAATCAATCCATGGATACCAACAATGGTTCCCTAAATCTATTCAATCATATTAATTTCTAAAATCATTGTCCTTACATATTGGTTTGGAGACCATGTAAATAGACTCTAATTTTTAATCCTATAAATACATATTAAAAAAAATATTTATTCACATACATCATAGAAAGATTATATTTTTATAGTTTTGTAGAATTAGGGAAAACATAACATGCAAGGTGGAAATTTATACAGATTTCATATTTCTTAAATAAAAAAGGTTCTTAAGTTTACACTTGAATATCCATTCATAAAACTCATTTTTCATTAAATAAGTTTCACCATTGATATTGATATTATACTAAAACATCCTTAAGACTTAAGAAATTCATTTTAAAATTTTGGGTAAGAAAAAAATATCAGTAAAGGATACAAAAAATAATAAATCTATTAATCCAATTAAAATCATTGAAAATACATAATGATGTTTAAATTTTCATGAAATAAACATTGAGAACAAAATAATAATTTACCTACCACTGAAAAAAATTAGTCTAATTTTTTTCAAAAGAGCTTTCATAAGAAAAAAAATTAAAATTCGTAATTCATGAGGTTTTCATAGAAAAATAATATTTTTTCCTTTCAAGAAACACTTTTACCATTTGGAGATTATAATGTTTCATTAAATAATAAGATCACTTTGTTATCTTAAGAAAAAAATTATTCCCCAAAATACTCATTAGAAATTTATACATAAAATATATTCTAGTATAAAAATATAAATTATCAAATGGATAATAATAACTTGTTTAATATATATAGAATGTATAATTCTAGACTTTAGAAAATTTTCATCAAGGCATCATGCCATGAAATCATACCTTAATTAGAAATTCATAATATAAATAACCATCCTTATTTTATCATGATACCTACTAATTTATTGATGGAATATCTAGTAATGGGACTCACCATTTCAAATATCAGGTTAAATTAATTTATCTTATAAAATAAATGAATAAAAATAAAATATTTAGTCAATATAAAAGATCGTATTGAATAATTATAAAATGAAAGGGAAATAATTTTCACATAAAATAAATAGAAAAACAATTTAATAATCCATCTTTAAAAATATGTTATATAGAATCATATGATTATATCCCCAATAAATCCTAATAATCATTAATGAGTGATAAAATATATGAAAAACACCTTTATAAAATCATGTGAATGCCGCTTTGAAAACAAAAATAAATACCATTTTATTTTGAAACTTATTAAAACTAAATATTCAGATAATAGTTGGAATGCTATTTTATTTCAAAAACTATGGAGTCTTATAGATGAATCAAGATTCAGAATAATGGATTTAAAGATGGGAAAGGTGGTCATAGAGAAAAATTTAAAAAATATTTCTTTATACTTTTGTAAAGAGTTAAAATAAATAATTTGGGAAATATTAAGAATATTCCTTTTAAATACTTAATAAATAAAGTCAAAAATATTTGAAACTCTATTTGAAATTATTTTATTAATATATAAGAACAGTTCTGAAACATTTTGAATAACATAGAAATCGATGAAAAAGTGTTTAAATCATTTAAAACAAAGTTATTAAGAAAACTATCATACATATATTATGGAATCACTTCATAAATTATATAACCACTGAATGATTATTTTTTTAATAATTTAATTTCTTAAGAACCTTTTTCATGTTTCATATAATTTGTTTTAATTCAATAATATTTAAGATTAATTTAGTTACTAAACTGGTTTAGTTTTCTTATGATGTTTTATGGTTCTTCAATCTTTAACCTTTAAAATAACATTGGTGAATTGACTATAGTCAAATATTTCATGGTCATATAATATCTAGAATATTAAACATGTTATAGTTACCATTTTGTTATTGAATTTACATTTAATTCCATCCATATATGGTGGTCATGTTAAATTAATCATATTGTTTCATAGAGATGATAGTTCATACATACTTATAAAAAACATTTTTTCATTATTCTAATGTTTAGAAAATAAATAAACTAGATAATTTTTTTATTGCCTAGAATCATAAAAGTGTTAGTATTTACATATTTTTTCATTAGTTCCACAGTTGTGACCATCCACGTGAGGAGGTAATGAAAAACCAATGACATCATTTCATATAGGTGGTTTTCCATATGTATGTACGAGAAACATTATTATTTTCCAATTATTTGAGGGGTATAAAGGTAAGTAATATATTATATTTCCAAAATCAAAAATATTTTATAAAAATATTCTATTTTCATTTATTATATCATTATAACTTATTATGTGAGATGGTACTGTAAAATAAATAACTCATATTTATGGAGGTGGTAGTCCACACGTACCCTAGTAATGATGTTCATATTACAATGGATGGTAAATGTGATGGAATAGGTTTTACCATAAAAACAATATGTTAGTATAGTTTAGTTAATTTTTTATTTAATCATCATGGTTATGATATGTTTAATATATGTATAAGATTAAATAAATATAAAATAACTTATTTAAGATGTATACCTCCTCTTTTGATATCCTCCTTTTGATTTAGGTTAAAACCTTTAGATGATAAGTAACACACATGTAATAAAAAAAGGGCCTACAGACCATCACACTTTTCCACACCTCGCCAGCAGAATTACATATGTAAAACCCATGGTTTCTAGTAATTTTCTATTTTATTATATATTTTGAGCTGATATAGTACATGGGTTAATTTTCAAGATTTTTTTGATAGTTTCGATGTATTCTGGATGGTTTATTCATGGATCCAGATATAATGATTATTTTTCGAAATCACGAACTATATTTAGAAAACCATATAGGGTGATGATGGGAGTTGTTGGGTAGGAACACAATTGGTGAAAATCATTTCCAAACTATGTCAATGACATGGGAAATTTTACAGATGGATATAGTTGGAGATTCATTATTTATAAAAGGTATTTTAAACTATATAAGGGGTGTAAAAGATATAGTACACTTCATTATTGGTGCCTGATTTTCCAAACAATGTGGCAACACTATTTGGATACCAAGGTAATTTTGAATTGCATACACATGGTTTGATCATAGTTTTAGAAATCATGTATCAAAACCATGAGATGTGTAGTTAATGCTATGAAAAATAAGATTTAATTTTGATTAATTCCCCAAGACACTCAATTTTCTAATATTCACTTGAGTGATCAAAAATATCTCCTCTTCCAGGCTCCCTTAATGATTCCTTTTGAACTGGAAGAATTTTTATTAATTTGAATTGTGGTGGAGATAAAAAATCATTGTAAAGTATTGGTTTTGTCTCTTTACCCTTATATCCTCTCATATTTTCTCACAAGTGTCATTAAACTTGTTTTTCCTTATTAGATATATCTCTTATATTATTGATCATGATGATATATTTTTACCTGTTTTTAAGGGACAATAATTCAAGGATAGGTCAAGCGTATTTTGTTTTATTCCTCAATATACTTGACCGTTGAAATATAGGAAGATTCTTTATCATTATATTAAGTATATAACTTGAGGTCCCGGTGTTTAAATAAATATATCTAGGATTTTTAATAACTCAATTAGTTTTACTTCTAAAATCCTTGGTTTTGTATTGACACTCACAAGGTAATTGATAAAGTGTTAAATGAAAATAGTTTAACAATGGAAATTGTTCATGTTGAATAAATCATTATGAGAACTTATCACACATTTTGGTGTCTGTTCATGTGAATTTTTGATGAATTAATATTATGAATTTCCATCATCAATGAGGTATGGTGTGATTATATGAAGTGCCACTAGGAAAGAAGTATGATGTAATGGATTAAAGCAATACCATCATAATCGTTCACCAAACACAACCTTGGTGAATGGATTAATCACCACTCATGAGTATACAGAGGTCCATAGTAGATATACAAGTGTGTTTTCTTGGGTATGAATATTGTGTGGTTAAACTAAGAGGTAAAAATTTTCATTTTGCAAATATCTTTTCATGAAATTTGTTTAAGGATTATTACAAAATGCATTATACTCACTACTTTTTCCATATTTTATTGATTAATTTATAGAATAATATTTTATAAAAGTGATAAGAAGTTCATGTACTAGTTTCATGTGATGTTAAGTCATTATGGATTACATAGTATGTTTAAACACACCACCGACTTGGAAACTTCAGTGCATTTTTAGAAATTTTATACCAATATATAGGTAAAATAGTGGTTTCCATTTTATGTAGTGGCACTTCATGATTATTCCTTATCATATGGTGTTGGATCATGCAGATATATCTTTTTTTTATGGAAGTGATACCACATATGTGTTACCACATTAGATATTCTCTGGCTTCTTAGTGTAATTTGTTTTATTTCATATCATTATAACTCTTATCTTTGTATTTATTTGGTTTCTGTTGAGTTATATTTTAATTAATAATTTATCAAATTATATTTTTTGTTGTTTTTATTTCAACTCATTTAGTTGTTTTAGATATTTTTCTAAAATCATGACCAACATTTTATTAGTAATATTTTATTTACTATGGGCCATTGGTGTATTGAAAATTTCACCTAATGTTTTATCACCTCCACCTCTTACCTAGAGAGTGGGTGAGGGGTGGAACATTATAAATCATATTAGTTTAATTTTTTATATATATTATCTTGAGATGTTACCAAGGGGTTGAAATTTCATAAAGTGAATTGTATAGAATACGAATATATAGCTAACAGCTTTATATTGAACATCACATTACCATGTTAGTCCATGTTAAAAAATTGATCTATGATACTTCATGTGGTGTTCCTTATCATTTTAATTGGATTACTCAATGCATATTGTATATTATGTATTGATATTTATACTTCCCACTAAGATATATGGTTTCATTTTTTATTTTATGAATTTTGGAAAATGTTTTAAATGGTTATAATGATTTGATTGAGAATGTAATGGTTGAAATGATTTTTAATTATATCATTTTTGAAATTTTTATGCCTTTATATACTTTTTGGCAACAACCTGATATTTGTTTTGACTTTTTTCAAGTGATTTTAATATTTTTGATATTTTTCTTATCATATAACACTGAGTATAACTTTATTTACATGAAACCGTGAGTTTAAAAGAAACATGTCATATTATTAAAATCTTATTATATGATAGTTATCACCTCGACATTAGAATTGAATGTATGAATAAGATTAACTAAATTATGAAAATATAAGGTTTACAACTATATCTATAATTAATTATTTAGTGACCTATTAATTAAATAATAAAATAAAAAACTATTTTAGAATAATGAAAAGATTTCCCTATAAAACTATTTCCATGAAACAAACACAGTTTCCCTAAATAATTTTTAAAAACCACTTTTGGTGAATTATTTTAATGAAATATATATATATATATTATTCCATCAAATTTTTAACATTAATTGTATATATTTTTTAAAAATTAGATAACAATTAAGCCAATTCTATACTTAAGAACATTATTCTTCTAAAAAACAATTTTATCATTTTTTTGTTAAATTATTTTAACATAATGTTTTCAAAAATATAAAAAATTTATTTGAAGAAATAAATTTAATTTTAATATAATCTTGTCAAAAATATCTTAGGGTGAATTTTAGATAATTTATATGTAATATTAATTGCTTTGTTGAATAATGAAAAATACTGAATTTAAATTGAAACTCACATTATCATTTTAATTTTATATAAAGTTAAATTATATGTCAAATTTTTATTAAACTAAAATTATATCAATTATATATATGTTAATCCAAATTTTTTCATTGGAGTAATTTTAATAGTTAATTTTTATATAAAAACATTGTAAACTTTTAGACAATTTCTCTTTGAAAAATATTTATTCTCATCGCATTTACATGATTGATTTAAAATTAAAATTTCTAACTAATGTAAATGGATTTTGGAAAAATAGATTCAATATATAAATTTATAATATTTTTTATTATCAAATAATTTCACCTTAAATATTTAACAAAATTTATTGTGAATATAGTAAAAATTAATTACCAATGTTAAAGTAAAAATGTATTTACTAGGGTGTTAAACTAAAAAAATTAGTGTTAAATGACCTAAAAACATGTCTAAAATTTATTTAATAGACACTTTTCTACCCTGTTTTGTATAATTCTATTTAATAATCAATGGTTTCCTTGTTTCATGATAGAAACATGGGCACAAATTTTTATTTTAAAAAAATTATATGCGTGACACTCACATCACTAATAAAAGATAACACTTATCCTCTATTCCTTTCAACTATAGAACCTCTTAGTTTGTCCAAGACCATTAAAAATACCTTACCCCCTTCATTTTTCTCACAATATTATCCTTAGTTTTTAAATAAATTCATCTAATTAATTATTTTAGTGAAATACTATAGAGGATACTTGAAGAAGATGTAACATTCTTCAACGATCATTTTAATTTTCTTTCATCTTCCACCCCATTAAATTAATATTTAATCTTGATGATAAAAAAAATCCGTCCATTATATATACTAATATGTTGTAATTTTTATTTCATAGCCTATATATATATCCACTTTCATTTAATGGGTTCTGAAATCAACATTTCTGTTTATGGTAGACTAGCACCTCTTATACCTATTTTTTATTTTTTCCATTACCACCTATCATTTCCAAGTTAGAATATAGATATAAATTATATTAATGATATTAATAACACAATTATATATTCTTATCCACTATATAATTATTAAATTTTTTACTACTCATTTCATAGGAGATATGATACCATCGTTAGTTTGTGTTGCGAACTACATCATCATGATGCAATGTAATTCATTTTTCAACAACGACATACATGGAAGATAATAAGGATAGAGTTATTGATTTTTTTGATATAAATGAAATAATTATGATATTAAAGAAATATTTATAATTTTTATATTCTAATATATTTTTTTCTACCATTTTAAGTCACTAAAAGATGATAATGTCCTTTGTGTACGTGTTGACTACTTCCATCACAAAGCGATGCGACTCCCTATTTTCATAACCCTAATGGAAGGTTGATTTTTATAAATATTTTTAAATGAATAATATATTATTTATGATATTAATATAATAGTGGTGTTATAAAATATTACTTACCACAACATAATGATCATTGAGAAATTGAAATTTTAATAATACATACGTATGACATACCGTCTCCATAATCGTAACATATTTCATTTATCAGAAAACCTTTCATGATTTTTATTAAAATAATAATTTTTTAACAAATTTTATAATTATTTTAGGATAATTAATCTAGGGATTATGGAACCATGATTCGTATAATACTACTGAAAATAATATATCAAAATATATACAATAAATATATTTATTTCCCGAAACATGATTTTAATATGAAATTGGTAATAAATGGGTAATGAATAGTCATATGTATTGAATATATTTCATAACAAGTAAAATTATGATGTTATAATAGATTTATAATAGAAATATATTTAGTATTCAATAATTTTGAATTATTTTGAAGTAATTACAGACTTGAGATAAGAGATTTATAGTCTCTCTTTCCTCTACCGGAGACATATGAAAATTCAATGTTCATTTTTTTGTGAATATACATACCCTTGGACATGTTATATCATTAATTTAAACATTTAATTGTATTTAATATCTTATTGTATAATATTAATTCATATGGTTTAAGATTCAGATGATTACTAATGTGGAAAGGGGTATCCATCTCAAATTTTACTTCTATGAGAATTGTGCCATATTCAACCAAAATTTCATTTATGTGGTTTATATAATATTGTTGAATTTATTTTAAGATTAATATAATGATTTTTTTGGATTTAAATAACCATTTCTGTATTTCACTTTCACAGGGTTTATGGTTCAAATGTCTCCAGAATGATAAGTGATTTTGGTCTAAATTTTTCTTTTTTTGAGACATATGTTATGTTATAAACCAATAACATTTTTCATGGTGTTTATAAATATAATTTTACATGTAATATCATGAATTAATTTATTTTCTGAATATTAAACATTTCATTTAATTGTATTCCTTCATGGGTATTACTATTAAATGTCACCAAAGCGGTAAGGGTTTTAGGATATAGTCTAATTATTTATCAAGATTATTTACATTTCTAATGATGAAATATTATGATAAATATCAAAATAAATTCATCAGTATTATTATTATTTGGTTATGTCACTATAATATATTTTTCAATTAATTTACCTCTACTTATGTTCTAATGATTTTAAAACAATGTTTTTAAGAAAAATCATCTTTATTTCTCTCTTTGGGTGAAAACCACTTTTCTTCCAATTTTTTTTTATAAAAAATATCAAAATTTTAAATTATTAAAATGATTTATTAAAGGCATTCTTCTTATGTTTTCATTTTTAAAATATTTTCAATAGAATCTTCAGGTCATATTCCAAATAATGACTGTTTTTATTTTACCAAAAATGTGATAGGAATCATTGTTTGAACAGTTTATTATGAATGTAATGTTATGCCATTATGCCTATTATTTTTTTGATGATTAATTTATAAAAAATCAATGTTATTTTCATTCAAAAGTATATTAAAAATATTTTAAAATGTTCTTTCAAAGTGGAATGTATTTTTTTAATGAAATATTGTAAAAATGATATTAAATCATTCTTTATATGTTTTCTTGGTTATTTTTGAAGATAGTGATTTTGAAATTGTTTTAAAATGTTTTTCCAAAGTGAAATGAAAATTTTCTCAAGAAATGTTATAAATATTTGTAAATAATATATTATATTTCTTTAATGGTATATTAAAATAAAATAATTTCCAATTTTTTATAATTTTTTTAAAATGATTTCTATAAATATGTATTTTCCTCAATAAATGATTCAATAGATTTATAGTTTAAAATAATTTTCAATATTAAATGAAATCCTTTGTGGTAGAATTTCTTTTTCTAGGGATACGATCTAACGATACAATTATAATTCGTTTTTTTAATTGTTAATGTTTATGATGATAAGATTTGTATGAAACCCATTTATGTTCCATAAGATATAAATTGAAAAAATTATTAAAAAAACATTTTTTTCATAGGTTATGCAATGATGAAATGATGAAATTATTCTGAAACAAGTATCTTTTTTGTGGGTTATAATATGAAGATATTTTTATGAAATCCATTTCATTTCTGGGATTTTTATAAGATAGATGTTTTAGGATCTTATAGAACACATATTAATGATTTTCGTTAATCGATGATGGTTACATTATAAAAAGGTAGCTGGTTACATTATAACTAAATACATATGGTAAATATATCTTCCTCTAATGTATTGGGTAATGATTTATGTCTCTTGAGTTAGAAATGACTAAAATGACAGTAAACACAGTTTAATAAGATAATTTTTTCAATATGTTGGTCTTATGAGTTAAACATGACTACTATGATTATTTGGGGAGTGAACCCATTTTAGTATTATAGAATTTGAATTGATCCTTGAATAATATGAAAATTATTATTTATGATTATGTATATGCCATAATTAAATGTATTGTGATGTTTTTATGATCTCATAGCTTGTGTTCTTTTATTTCCATATGATTCATGTTTTTTGAACTACAAATATTTATTCCATTACTCAATATTAAAATATTCGGTATGAAAGGTATGGTTTTCATATGTTATGATCATTTCTTCAAATCTGTATATTCCTATTTTGCTTACATATCTCCCTTTATTACCTTTAATGAGAATCCAAGCCCACCATTTATTCTATTTCATTTCATATGGTATGAATAATGGTTTTATGTTGTGTATGTTTGTGAACTGTATGAATAATGAAGATACTTTTTGGTTATGTTTATGATATTTCACTAAATTTGAAGATTGTGAACCCTGTCTCCAAAGAAAATAATCTATTATGGTCCTCAGGGGTGTGTTTGTGTGATGTATTGAATATGTTTCTAAAAAGAAGTAATATCCATGGTTGAAAATCATGGGTCATTATATTGTGAGCGATGAATAATTGGTGTTTTTAGGTAAAAAATAATAAAACTAGGTTGAAAACATTGAAATTAACAAGAATAAGACATGAAAAATGTGGGTTCACATATGGCGCTTGTGAACTAACAACTTTTTTAGTGAATTATTTTTTCTTTTCATGTTTTTCAGAATGGAATGAAATAACATACTCATTCTATTATAGATTTACTATTTATCATGGACTATATAGATATAGTAACCACAGACACTATGGTCTAAAGATATATTACTATACATTTTGTGCATTGTAGAATGTTTGTCTCTTTTAGAATATTTAGGAACTCTAATGCTATGAATCAGAAGAAGAGGGACAACTATTCTCATTAATGTGTAACACCTCAGATGCAATCCAATGAATCCATACGATTTTTTCCATGTACCCATAGAAAGCATAAATATTTTAATTGTGGTTATTTCAATCATTTAAATAGAGACCTCACAAAACCATATTATTCTTATCAAAACTTTAATCAGATGGGGCACATCCATTGTTATTGTTGCAATTATCCAATTTCTGATGTTGGAGATGTATGCATTAATATTTGACAGTTTATGTTTTGAATAGATGAAATAACAACAGAAATTCACATATTTAGAATTGAGTGAGCCGAGGTGATTCTAGAAACACCAATACTCTTTAAGTAGTGCACTAACCATTGGTAATAAAAGAATAAGGAGAGAGACTATGAAATTGAATAATGCTGAATAGATGAACATGGGGGAACAATCATGTATTATAAATTTTAATCATATACATATTGAATCCTTATTTGATATGTGGACAAAAAATATTATATTTACTATCATGTTTCTAATCATATGATATTTCTTTTGGAGATGATGCCGTATATCATGAAATTTTAAATACATCTCAGACATTGAGAGGTCAATCCATTATGTGTGAAGTGTTTTCTATAACTATATATGGACTGAATTGTTTTTTCATTTCATTGTTCATGAGATGGATTTCTACGACCTATGTTTTGAAATGGATTGTTTGACATACTTCATGGTCCATATTGATAGATTTTCATGGAAGGTTAGTTTCTCATATTCTGAAGGGTTTAAGTATCACATTAAAGGATATTAGGTTGTGAATATAAGAATATTAAGACATTTAGAACCAATATTTGAGAATATCACTAATCAGTTGGTAGATTTTACTCTTGATTCTTTTAAAAGAATCAAATACAGTGATTTTTGAACCATTGGTGACAAATTTCATCATTTCTTTCCTTTGAATTTCTCAATGTTTCCAACCAAATATGAAGTTTAATTTATGATTGAGGTCCTATTAATAACCATTCTTATTTGAAATTTTTCTTAGACAATGTATCTAATTGAATTAAGTGAATTAAATTCCAGCAATAATCTTTAGATAAAAAAGCATTCATCTAACATAGTATACCTATATGGGAAACCTTAGTTTTTGGAAGGAATAAATATGTATGTCTTAAGCTTTTTATAGATTATCATAAGACAAACCAATTTATGAAGAACAATTTATATCTTCTTCCTCAAATTTAGGATCTATTTGATCAATTGAGGAATTTTTCATGGTTATCAATGATTGATTTATAATTAGGGTATAATTAAATTTGAGTTTAGATGGTTGATATTCCTAAAATAGAATTATAGAGTCGTTATATCCATTATGAATATAAGGTTTTAAAATTACATCTAATAATTTATCTAATGGTTTTTATGGAATTGATGAAAAAGATTTCTCAATGGTATATAAAATAAAGTCAATCATAAAAAACACTTTGATATAATGTTTCAAATCTTTTGGAAAAATATCCTTTATGATCAACATTAAATGCTTTATATCTAGATATGTGATTAATATTTCCTTATGTATTTCATCTCTATAAGATAATATTTTGGAGATACTGAAAATATAAATCTATTTTCAATTTGAATCGACCAGAGAATGTTTTTAATATATTCATTTTTGATATTTTAGAAGGATATTACAGATGACTTATTCATGAATTTTCATGACATTCTTCAACAAAGAGGTAAATGAAAAGGAAATATGTTCCATTACAATGGAATGATAGTTCCATATATATTTTCTAGAGATTATGGTTTGGATTACCTCATCAAATATCATTACATTACTAAAATTAGGATAAGACTATGTGGTCTATTGTGATTCATTAGGATACGAGTTGGGTTGTATCATCAAATAGAGAGATCATGTTGTCTCTTATGGATCATGATAGTTATAAGTTCATTAGAAAAATACCCAACATATGATTTAGAGTTAGTTACTATAGTTTATGAATTTATAACATGGAATCACTATCTTATTGGTGAGAAATTCATGGTGTTTATGGGTAATAAGTGCTTAATAAACATTTCCTCGCTACGAGATTTGAACCATTGGAAAATATGTTCTATGGAATACGTTATAATGATTGAAATTGACTTGATGTATACACCTGGTAAATGAAATTTATTGATTATTCATTAATTTTAGATCGAATGATAAATTGGATAAAGTGGATTTAGTTCAATGAAAGATAATATTAGTCTTATATAATATGTATCTTGATATTTTTAAGAAATGTCATGTTGAAATTTTCTTTCCTATGAATCATATTCATGATTTTGATGAATATGGTAAATAATGTCATACATCCAATTCTGAATATCTAAAAATGATTTGAAAACTCAAGGGTAGGGAGACTGTTGAGTAATGAATGTTAGCTGGAAGATTTTACTTTGTCTTATAGATCATATATTGGTTCCTCCATATTTTCAAAAGAAAACTTATTTCTACCAACCACCACTCTATTTGGGTTGTTCATCTTCGAATTTATAATTTTTATAAGGCATTGAAGGAAAACTTATGTAGGGTTGTATTGAAGAGGATCTTGTTAGAGTTTGTCTTGATATTCCCCACCTATCATTAGGTCAACTCAGAGAACCAACTACCAGGTGGTGTGTTTCATTCTTTATCGATCCCTAACTAGAAATTCCAGTAGATAACTATGAATATTTTTCATAGGTATTCCATGATATATTAGTAGCAAGATTAATTGTGGTTTTTTTGATTGGATAACAATGTTGGGTTACTTCATCCATATTTTGATTCCAAAAAATTGTGAGACTTCTATAAAATATATATCTAGTATGTTATAATGTTTTATGGTACGCCAATTTCAATTGTGTTTGACCGAGACCATTGGCTTACATCTCTATTTTTGAATTCCTTGTCATAAGCCCTTGGAACTCTATTGAACATGGGTACAAAATATCATCCTTGAAGGGATTTATAATAAAAAAAATATCCAATCATTAGATGATATTATTATCTCTTGTTTTTCTGATTTTGGAGGCTTATGAGGAATCATATACCATTAGTGGAGTTCTCATATAATTTTATTTATCAGTCCTCGAAACATATGGATCCTTTAAAAGACATGTATGTTCTTACTTTTCACACAATAATTATATCTACTCAGTATTTAATTGATCTGTGTCCTATGTTATAGAACATTTAGATATCTTATTTGGTCTATCTAAGGGAACAATATTCACTGATGGATCTAGATTTTTCAAAAATCGCCCTCTGATTTATTTATCCTTTACAAGGTATATGGATTCTCTCTAATTATACACATTCTATAACTTGATGGATTAAAATTTAAATTAGTTTACATTTGATTTTTTAGGAAAAGTTTTTTGGTTTTAGTACCAAAATCTTTGGTTTTGGAAAAATTCTTATAAGTGGTTTTATATTTTTTTTGAAATAATGTGTTTTTCAAAATAAATGATTAATTTGAATTAATTGTTTTGACAACATGGAATACATGGTGGAGTATGTTCAATTTAATAATGGATAGAGAAATGGTGTTGTGTCCCACTACAAAATAATGATATTATAATGGATGAAGTTCCACAATAAAAGAGGTATTATGTAATAGTGTGAAGAGACACTATAAAAATTGTTTCCACGTGGTGAATTAGTGAAAGGATGACTCAACCACAGATGTATAGGGAGTTCTATGGTAGAGTTGTATGTGTTTGTGTATGAACATGGGGTAGTCATGTCATGTGATATGAAATGGTCTAAATGTTTTCCATGAATAAATTTGATGTATATTTAGAAACTCTTTGAGAAAAACACCTTTATTTACTATTTTTATAACTTAGTTTATAATATTATATTTTTTAACAGTGCTAAGAATTTCTTTTCCTATTTTAGGTGATCAAATGTCTTTCCGGATTACCTATTGAGTTTGTACTCACCCCTTGTTGGGAACTTTGATGAATTTATAAATATTTTATACCAAGATACTATTAGGGGAAATGTATTAATTTTCTATGTTAGAGAATCTTGATTTTTCATTATCTATCAGCTTTAATGATTTCAGATATATCTTGGTGTGTTTTTTTGGTGCCATATACTTATTACAATATTGGATTCCCATTGGTTTCTTTGGAAACATTTTGTTTTCATTGTCACTAATACTCTGATGTTTCTATTTTTATGGTTTCCTTGTAGTTGTATTATTATTATTCACAGATCATATAGTTGGTTTTTTTGTTTTTTATTTCCCCATGTTCGGTGGTTCTGGTTCTTTAAGGAAAATCATCCCCAACCTTTTTATTATCCACTATAATTTATTGTTAGCCTTTGTTTTCTTGGTGATGAAACATATGGTTTTAAGCATCTCGGCCACTTACCCTAATAATTTTTGAGGTTCAGGATGTCACACCATGTTTTCCACCCTATGACGGCATAAAAAACCATAGGATATTCCAACACAAATATCAATTCACAGTCACAAATCATTCAAAATATTTTATCAAAATAGGTCTCGTTTCACATCAATGGTCCTATGTTATCCCACTCTATGCCCCATGGAAACTTGATTCTACGTCCTAAATAATTTTCATCACCACCCCCAGGTCTCATCTCCCAAATCTGAAGGGATGTATCTTCGAACATCACCATGAGGTAAGAACCTCTTCTTCAAATATTCCATGTATGAAAGGGATTTTTTCATATTTTCATATCCTCCAAGACTCTCTTCCAACCAGTGTAGAGGGTTACCAGACACTCAAGAGATGTATGACCATATTAATGGTTACCTCTATACCTTAGGATTCCTATGATTTCCATCTAATTCTAAGATCACATTCTAGGATTTCAAAAACCCCCACGCATACCCTGATACCTACCCAGTGCCTCTAGTCATCACGAATAACACTCTATCCCAATGGAGGCATAGTTGGTTGGTGATACAAATTTACAGGATTCATTAGGAAAACTTATTCTCACTATAGGATAACCATGACCATACTATCTCTTCCCATTGGAATTCATGGTCCCTAAACCTTGTACATAAACCAATGAAATTGTGTAGGCATGAACACCCATGTATAAACAAACATATGTTATTTATATAAAAGGTTCCACTTACATCCAATTGAAATTTACCATTCAAGATATTCTCCTCTTTCCTTCATCCAAGCCCACCCATAACTCATTGAAGACCATACTACCACGTGAGCTCCAATATCACACCACACAGAAAAATATTTATTTATAGCAGTTATAAATAATTATTCAATAAAATAAATTATAAAATTTTCTTAAAAACAAAAAACACACATCTTCCACACCAAAACCTCACCCAATAACTTGAGCCCAATATTTTATGACATCTTCTCTCTGTGTTTCATAAAATACCAACCATTCTCGAATTATTACACTAATATTTGGTAGAATCTACACCAAATCCTATCCTAAAATGTAACACCCCGAGATTTTTATATTTTTTTATATTTTTCTTCTTTGATTTCATGTGTTTTATTCTATACCAAGATAATATTTTACAATAAAAAACTCTATACTTGGATTGTGTTACACACAATTTCAAGTTCTTTTTATAGAATTCATTTCACACAAGACTAAAATTAAGTGAGTTCATAAAATAATAATATAACCAATGATTGATTTTATTGATTTAATATATTAAATATATTGTTTAAAATTTATTTTATATGTTTTCTTGACATGATATAAGAAGAAATTCATTTTTTTGGATAAAAGTTGTATTATTTTAAAAAATATTCAGTTTTTCCGCATTTTGATGGCGCACAATTTTTAATTTTTTTGAGCCTTTATAACATTAAATTTAAAAAATATACTGATTATTTTAATGTGGATTATAAAAAATTACTTTTTATTAATTTTTGTAATTTCTCTAATAAGGTTAATTTTTTGATGAATATTGGAAGTTCAAATTTTTATTGAAAACTTTATTTTCATTTAATGTTATTGAATAGTAAAATTATGTTTTGGATTTGTTTTAAATTTTAATTATTTTGATTTGTATCCAATTGTTGTTTTTGGAAATGATATTATACATGAATTTATTATAATAAAATTCTTTATTAAAATAGGTGTATTTTTCCAAAAAAACTATTTTTTCATGAAATTTTACCAGTTTGTTTAAAATTTAATTATGAAACTTCTTGGTTTGGAATTATGATAAAAAGACTAAAAATTGTATTCAAAAGTTCCAAATTTTGTAAGTATATACCATTTATTTTTTAACAATAATAATAGTAACTATGGTAAAATTTTCAACCACGATAAATGGTAAATTTGGAAATTTATGGTAAAAATAAAACTAAAATGACTATAAAATGGAAAAAAATGTAAAAAAATTACTTGATGATTGAAATTTAAAACTAAGCATTTCAGGACCAAAATTATGTCATTTAATGGACACTTTTCCATGAAAATTATTTAAATAATATTTAAATCAATGAAAGACACAAAGGGTTATTTTCTTTGTCATTAATATCTTTTAAGTGTTCAGACACGAACAAATGGGTGGTATCAATGAATATAAATGGTAAATTTTAACTCAATAAAAAAATTTATATAAAATAAATTTACATTTGGCGTTTTGGTACAATTTGTTGGATATTAGGGTATCTTAATATTTTATTTATTTAAAATTAAAATATGTCAAATTCATGATTGAAATAATATATCATTTTTGAAACAAGGTTTTATATAAGCTAAATTCAACTACAAATAATTATTAAAAATCTCAAATATTTATATTTATCATGGTTATTTATTTTTTATTATTAGGAAACAAATAATTACCTTATTTTGTTATATAGTGGGAATGCAGACATAATTTAATTGATAAAAAATCAAGAAACTCGTTTTTATTAAAATGATAATATCCATTAAAAGGATAAAACACCTTAGAATTTTAATTTTTCGAGTATTTATTGACCAAAACCATCCAATAGTTGACTTAGTGATCATTTAGAGCCTTATATAAATGATTCAGACACTTATATTATTTTATTTCAAGTGGTGTTAAAGTTGCCACTTTCATAATCTAATAAATATAAAATATTTATTGGAAGATTTTCCAGAAGATATGTATGATTTAATGTATTCTCATGAATATATCAGATTTATATTCATCTTAGTATTTTGTTTTTTTATGTAACAAATATGTATATTATATAAGTATAGAATATTGGTGTAGTAATTATTTTTTATGGGAAATATCAAATAAATGTTATTAAAAATAATAATATAAATATAATTTCTGATAATAAATTTGTCCAATAAATTTTATATATTACCATGAACTCTTAGGGATATAAAAAAGATTTAGTTTTATGATAAATTCTTATCTTTATACTTTTAGAAATCTATGAAATGAATAGTGTTAAATTTGATAATATTGATATTTTGTAAAAACGATGTTTTATTAAATTATTAAATAATCATAAAACATTTTTAAAAATATATAATAATTATTATATTATTAACACATGAACCAAATTTTTTTTTATGGCCAATTTTACATCAAATAAGTAAATATTTTACCCTTTTAATATTGAAATATTTGTTACCCAAGATAAAAAAAATAGAATAAATAAGTGTTATGTTAAAAATATAAGGTATGAATGGATATAGAAACTTGTCTAGAATTTCTTTGTGGATGATATTATTTTCCTATTTCATTTAATAATTAAAATAGGGACAATTTGGAGGTTTTTTATTCTGGTTTTATTTGATTATTAACTAATTATTTTCAGTTTTCAAAAAGCGCCCCTGACCTAAATTATAAAAGGGAACCACCTCTCTCACATATTCAAATCCATTTCAGCCTTCAATCTTTGCCATATTCTACCCATTTCCCTTATAAAATTCCATAGTAACATTATAGAGGTTTTTGTCTTCTTTAAAGTCAAATTCTATCACTCTATGTGAATATTTTGAGGAAGAATGTCTAAGAAGATGATTTTTAGATACACAGAAAGAATATCATACATAAGGTAAGGGGGTATTTTGTCTCACTATTCACTAAGGGAAAGTTGGGTTTTCCCAACACTTGTATACCAACGGTTCTGGAAAACCATTGGTATAAGTGTTTTCTACCAACGGTTTGTAAATACCGTTAGAAAATCTTGGTTTCGTGATGGCTTTCCAAACAGTTTGAAGAAACCGTTGGGAAAGCCAAAATCTTTGCACCCTTTACCAACAGTTTTTAGAAAACCATTCGTAAATGCCATATTTTCCCAAAATTTTTTACAAACCATTGGGAAAATCCATGATTTCCTAAGGGTTTTTACAAACCGTTGGGAAAGGTCTCCTTAAATAATCCTGATTTCCAGACACCCCCGCAGCAAGGCACAAGAATCCTTTCCCCCAATTTCCAGAAGCCCTGGCACGCAGGTGAAACCTAACTGAATTTCTTCAATCTGATCAACTGCAACTCTCCCATATAGGTTAGACTCTTTAAACCTCTTCCAAAATACAAAAATAGAAGCCATATTCCTCCGATTTCTACATTTATTGCAATATCTAGAATGATCAGTTCATTTTCCTATTTTATGGAATTTGGATACTTTTATGATTCACACTCTTTGATATTGAATCAATGACTAATACATGATTGGTAGATGACTATGACTATGGTTGACTTTGGTTTTATATATCATTTGTAACTAAAAATATGACATACTACCACTAATATGGTGATTCCACCTAAGAATGGTGGAATTTTCCTGGGGTCATGGGGATTCATCTTCTTTTGTTCTATAGAGTTTGTAGTGTTGGTTTTTAATGTATTTTATTTTCTTATGCATTTATAGTGGTTATGTATTGGGTTCCTTGGGTCATGAATTTTGGGTGAGTTATTATTATGTTCTTCTTAGAGATCATTGTATTCATAAAGTGTGACAAATTTTTTTAGGTGGTGTCGACACACTGATTGACTATTTGGTTATGTTTTTTTGATGACAATGTTCGATTTCATTAAATAATGAAACCTATTTATATTTTAATGATATAAATGTTTGTTTATTAAATATATGTTTATAAAATAGGTAAATTGTATTCTTAGTGGTTTATTTGGAACTGTACAAAAATAGATCCAATTTTTATTGTATTCTAAAATCTCATTAAACATATTTATACTCATTGAATACTTTATATGTTTGGATCCATGTTTGAGCATTACCAAAAATATCTCATAGCTTAATACCATTTTTATATTGTGTATATCTCATTATATTTTTTAATGTGTTCACTTCTTCCTTGATTAATGTCTTCCAGGGATTTCTCAGAAATATTAAAGCCACTTGAATGTTTTTCCATGCTTAAATAATGTAATGTATTCCTAGAAAAGTCAATTAATTTTTAAATTCTTGTAAACCATGTTGATAACATTCATGATTATATGATCTCATTGGTGGGTGTGGTTAATATGGATATAATTTTAAAAATATGTATTGAATTTTGTTTTTATCTTCTAGGGTTGCAAATTCTGCAGTTGGGTTTCTTTTAAAGCGATATATAGCATCGTTTTAAACTGCTTCTATATATTCCTAATGGTTGTTTAGTAGTGGTTTAAACCACCAATATTTAAGGTAAATATTTGTTTTCCATTTTTTGTTTCATCAATTGTTTTCCATGACAAAAATTGGGGAGGAAATAATGGAGGTTCAAACCACTACTATATTTTTTTCCATTTTTTGGCAGGTAAAACCGTCGCTAAAATAAAAAAACTCCACTAAAAACATTCTATGACAATTCCCCACCCCCAGGAAAGCCCCCCACCCCCTGGACAACCCTGAACCCCTGGACAACCTCGCCACCCCTGTGGACAGCCCGCCCACCCCCTTGGACAGCCCAGAACCCCCTGGATAGCCCCTCCCCACACCCTCGATGACAACCCACCCACCCCACCACTGGACACCCGCCCACCAGCCCTCAGACACCCCCAACCCCCCGGACGCCCCCACCCCTGGAAAGCCCCCCCCCCCACCCACTCTCTTGACACCCGCGACCCCACTGGATAGCGCCGCCGCCCATACGGACAACCCGACCACCCCCTTAGACTGCCCCCCCCCCCCCAGATAGCCCGCCCACACCCTAGACACCACTGACCCTCTGGACAGCCCCGCCACCCCCATGGGATACCCGCCCACCCCTCTGGACATCTCGTACCCCCCGGAGAGCCCCACCCATCCCCTAGACACCTCGCTCAGCACCTTAGATAGCCTTCCCACCCCCTGGACTCTCCATACCCCCCTGGACAGCCTAACCACCACCGTGGACATCCCACCAACCTGGACAGCCGACCCCCCTAGACAACCCCTCACCCACTGGACACCTCCGACCCCCTGAAAAACCCCACCACCCCCTTGGACACCAGGCACCCCTTGGACACCGCGCACCCCCTTGGATTGCCCTGTCACTCCCCTGATCCTCATCTTACTCCTCATCCTGATCTCCCTGAAGAAGTTAAAGTATAAAACTCATGTACTCCAAACAAGACCCTTAAGGATTATGTATTCCTTGATCCACTTCGAATATCATACTGGGAAATCCTTGAATATAGGCATTAGAAATTTTGTATCTTATTTTCTTACATACACTAAATTTTGTTGTATTTCTTAATATAATTCTCATATAGAGTCATGTGTTAGTTATGCTTGTATTTAAAGTAAACAAATGTCATTTACCTAAAAAAATTTTGATTGAAAATCAATATTATTGAATTGTTTGAAATGAATTATTGTAATTTTTTTACTGAATGGATAGAAGTTGGATGTACGAAACTAATTAGATTTCAATTGATTTTCAAAATAATTTGAACAGCTTTCGAGATTTTTCATTTGATAAGGCTTCAGATAGAGGTCACATACACTTCCCGTGTTATAATTGTGTTGGAAGGCCTTGGTTGAGTCCTGAAGCAGTTGGAAATCCTATAACCAAATAAAGTTTCCAAAAAAACTATTATGTGTGGTATTACAATGGAGAGAAAATGGAATCTCAAAATGTTGATGATCCAAATTATAGAAATAAATTGGATAGTGTGATATATGATCGGTTTCCATTTATTCAGCATCATGAGAAGTAAATGATGTTCAGCCAAAAATATTTTGATACAAGCACACATGATGCATCCAATGAAAATGATTACATTGATTGAGTGAAAAAAATTGAATGATGCTGTGATGACTCTAGTATATCAGCAATGTGGTAAAATGAAAATGTTGGAATTTTTTATCCGATTGTTTCATGGGAAAACTATGTATGTGATTTCAAATACTGCTATTGATTACATTCATACCTTCTTAAAGGACTTACTTCCAGATTATGCAGATATTACCTTATACCACTATACGGCATGGAAGTTAGTTGATGAAATTGGATTCTCAGAAAAAATCTGGCTTCGTCGAATGATTGAAGCTTATTTTGGGAGGAAACTACTGAAATAAATGATTGTATCAAATGTGGAACCTCACGATGGTAGGAAAAAGATGATGGAACTCCATCTCATGTTCTAGAATAAGTAATGTGTCACTTTCCATTGATCCCTAGATTACAAAACCATTTCATGGCTAATGAAATATCAGTAAAAATGTGATGGCCTGACACCGAGAGAAAAAAGAATAATGAAGGGTTGGTTCACCCTACAGATCGATTTTCATGAAAGATATTTGATAATTGATCCTTAATTTGTAGTTGATGTGGGTAATGTGAGACCGATTCGTTCATGTGATAGTTTTAATCCATTTGGGCAGATTCTTACTTCGCTCAACACATGTCCGGTTTTCATACACATTTATAACCTTCCCCAATGGTTGTGTATGAAAAAGCCTTACAGTTTCTTGAGTATACTAATATCTGGCCCTTATGATTCCAGAAATGATATAGATGTATACATGCGACCTTTAATAAAAGAGTTGAAACTTCTTTGGGATGTGGTTGTGCCCACATACGATGCATGTTCAAAAGACATATTTCAGATGCGTGATGTGCTTATGTGGATGATCAATGATTTTCCTGCTTATGCAATGATGTCTGGATAGAGCACAAAAGGAAAACTGTCATGTCTTATTTTTATGAAGAATACTCGATCGAGGAGACTGAAATATCATCATAGTTTTAGTTTTGTGGGACATCAATGATTCTTACCAATTAACCATCCATATAGAAACAATCACCGAAGATTTGACAATACCATGGAGACCGATGATCCACCTCAGCGTATGTCTAGAACTAATGTGCTTAATGAATTGAAAGATTATAGTTATTCATTTGGGAAGGGTGTAATGAAATATAGAAAAAGGAAAAATGTTTCCAATGATACCTGTTACAATTGGAAGAAATAGAGTATATTCATTGAGTTGTCGAATTGGTCAAAAAAATTGTTACGTCATTGCTTCGACGTAATGCACAATGAAAAGAATATATGTGAAATTTTTCTTTCAGTTCTCATAAATGTCAAAGGGAAGACTAAATATGATTTAAAATCTTGGCGTGACTTGGTAGATTGGGGGATTAGACTAGAATTGAATCCTATGTGTATAAGTGAAAATAAATGGCATGTTCCATGTGCTTCTTATGTGATGACACCTGCTGAAAAATATCAATTTCTGGTAGTGCTAGAGACTATTAAAGTTCCTGATGGATATTCATGCAATATATCAAAATTGGTCAACATAAAAGAGTTGAAGTTGAAATCTTATAAGACTCAAAATTATCACGTCCTTTTGCATGAGTTGATTCCAATATAATAAATCATATCTTGTCCAATAATGTAAAAGTCTCAGTTATTCGGTTGTGCTATTTGTTTAGAGATCTTTGTGCTAAGAGGTTGTCCAAATCCTTCTTTCAAAAAACTGTTGGCAGAGACACCATTAATTTTGTGTGAGTTAGAGAAAATATTCCGTCCATCATTTTTTACATGAATGTTGCATTTGACAGCCTATATTCCGAGAAAAATACTTCTTGGAGGACCTGTTGCATTCCATTGGACGTATCCAACTGAAAGAAACATGTGCACATTGTAATCATATGTTCGAAATAGGAATTATTCTGATGGTTCTATTGTGAACCGTTACTTGGCTCAAGAATGTATGGATTTCTACTCAATGTATTTTTCCGATATTACAAAGAGTATAAATATACCAACGAGAAATAAAGAAGAACAGTATGGGCAAATTGAACCCAGTTCTCCATCACTTCCTCAAACGGGGGGAATTTTGGGATCATATACATTGACGACATTAATCCTTGAAGAGCGAGAGATGGCACATCACATTGTGTCATTCAATTGTGATATGTTCGATGATTATATCAATTTAGTAAATTTTATATGTATCTATTATATTATCTCTTGTAATTTTAAATATTTGTTATAATATTATTTTTTTTATCTACAGGGAACAAAAAGAATTGATATATAGAAATAATCGTTCTTTATATTTGTGAAGGAAAAAGACTTTTCATAGAAAAGGATTTTCTGATTGATTGAAATTAAAGGTAAAAATATTTACGTAATAACAAAATAAAAATAATATTAAATTATATTTACTATTTGTTTATACTTCAGGTATCGTGTTTTCCTGCAGACTCTGTTCATGATGAAATAAGAGCATTGGCTTTTGGTCCTTATACTAGGGTTCGTGCTGGTAAATCACTTGTGATCAATGGATACAAATTTATTATCACTGAACGAGCAAGAAATATGAAAACACAACATGGTGGTGTTATGATAAGAACCAAAACATACTGTTATGCTAGTTCACCTAATAATGGACCTCGTTTTGAAAATGTAGCATATTATGGATTTGTGGAGAAAATAATATTTTTGTATTATTACTCACATGATCGAGTCACGATGATGAAGTGTCAATGGATTGATTCAATGATGAGGCAAGGCACCTATACAGATGATTGTGGATTTCAAGTTATTGACCTGACTCACACTATTGCCACCAATGAACCATATTTATTAGAATCAATGGTGAAACAGGTTTTTTACGTCAAAGATCATCATTATCTAACATTCGGGGTAATTATTGAAGTAAATCCCAGAAATTTTTTTGATGATGGTGATGATGAAGTTGACAATTTCCCTTCTGAAATTGGAAGCAATCCATTTATTACTTATGATGACTCTAATAGCTAATTTTTCAGAGTTGATTGTGAACCCGAAGTTGTGGTGGGAAATATATAGAATTATATAGTCATGCTCTCACCTACATGTTTCACCTACATCATTCAGAGTGTGTATCCTAGTACTTACCTTAAGACAATCATAAATCATCTATCTTTTTTTATCAGAATGGTTTCTCAATATTTTTTTTGGGTTACACATTAGTTATATGTTTCTAATTAATTCCATATTTGTTTTCATTGCAGGAAATGACACCCATTGAAGAGAGGCAGTGGAAAAAGATGACAGAAAATATTCATCGCATGACATAGATGGGCATTCCTCCAATCATCCCTATTGTGAGTATTTTATTTCGAATATATATATTTTAATAACTTATATAATCATGTGTTTACTTTTGTGTTAAACCTTTTTTCATGATCCACCCCCTAGACGAGAGATATCTGATGAGGAGACTGATATCTCTCCCAGTACAAAGGCTGGTGGTAGGAGGGGGTGGTGTCATAGTTAGAAGACCATATGGTTGTCTTGGTACTGATCCCATTGGTACAAGGGATTGTGGTGAGAGAGTTATACTATCTACGGGTCGTACCCGATTGGATTATGCCCTTATCACAAACGTATCTTCTACGCCCCATTTTGATCCTGGTGTGTCTTTAAGGACACATGGGATATTTAGGCCTCCAATGATTACACTACCAGTTAGCCAGACGTCTGTGCCGTCATATTTTCCTTCTGGTTCATGATCTCTAGGATATTATATTCCACCTTCTTCGACTCCTACTCTGACATAGAATGTGGCTGAGGAGCATACACTGAGGGACACTCAACCTGTACAGGATATTCCTTTGGCTTATACACATCCAGTGACACCAAATGATATGACTACCACTTGTATATTTATATAACTCTAACAAATTTTTATACAAAAATTTATTTTTATTATAACTTGTACTGATATTTTTTTTCTTTAATAACATATTCATCTACTGATAGGAGGTGAGGGAGGGGGATTACTCACTTGCGTGCGGTATGGAACTGCTAGACACAGTTGATTTTTGAATACAGTGATGATGAACAGATGATTGATATATCTTGTTAGGAATATCGGGGTTTTTTGGCGACGCTAGCCAAATACTCTGACATCATTTCTGTCATCCATCTCTCTTGGAGACATCTGCCACATGAAGTCAAGGATAATGCATGGGAACAAATATGGGTAAGAAACTATTGGATTTAATGTAGTATTTTTTTTATTTATATGAATTAATCTATTTTGTTTCAGCTTCGGTATAACTTCCCTGATGGTGAAGGTGCATGACCAGCATGTTTAAAAGAGCTTGGAGATCTTTTGAGAGCTTATATGCATGATCTGTATGTTGGTTGGTGTGATAGAGTGGGCATGGAGTTGGATACATTACTTATCGTGGATGACTTCCCAATAGAGAAATATCACCAAATGATTACCCATTGGGAGACTGCCTAATTTAATGTATTAATCCCATTTGAGGTATTTAAATGACAGTTTTCAGATTTTTCATAAATAATATCTAATTTATTATTAAACATTATTTAGGAATCTTCTGAAAAAAACCAAAAAACATTGATTCAATGCAATAACTCCACACTTTGGGGTGCACAACTATGTCCGATCATGAGAGGTAGCTGGTACGATATAGTTGTTTATAATTTTTCTTTAGGACATTCCATTTTTATTATTTCTACTTATATTATTTGATTTGTTGAATATTTAATATATGATAATACTTTAACTTTATATTGTTTCAATGTCATTATAGAAGCACAAATTGAGTATTAAAGGTCATATCCCTCGATCAAATTGTTTTCTCAAGTAGAATGAAAAATATGGAACTGTGGTTAATGGACCGACATAAGAAAATAATGTATGTTTTAATTTGATTGTTTCAATGTTTAATATCTATTTGGAAATGTAATAATATATTAATATTTTTAATAGACTACTTTATTGGACCTTTATTCCTCGGATCCTGACAATTTTGTGCCACGCGATCGTTTATATAATGTTTTGAGAGATGAGAACTCTAGTCGAGTACGCTGTCGACCTGGAAAAAATACAGTCTCGATGAGGTATTGGTCCTCTCCAGGTATCCATTACAGTACCAATGAGTTGGAACTGGTCAAGGAGCATGCAAGACAGTCTGATAAAAGGGTCACAGAGTTGGAAGAACTAGTTCAAACGTGGGACAAAGAATTTATGAAACTGATGAAAGCTTTATCTTCATCACTTCCACCAGAGCCCATCACGGCTTGTCAGACATTTATGTCGTCGATGGGTGCATAATCCAATGCACTATGTGGAAGTTCTAGTGGCCATAGAGAGGATGACTATCCTGGTGATGATGAGGATGGTGAAGAGGAAGAGGGCAAGGATGAGGATGAGGACGAGGGAAAGGATAGGGATGAGGGTGAGGATGGGGCCGAGGGCGAGGATGGGGCCGACGATGAGCATGGGGACGATGACGAGGATGAAGACAAGGCCATAGATGGCAGTGAGGATGAGGCCAATGATTTAAGTGGTGATCGTGATGGTGATCAAGGGCAGATTGATCCATTACATTTTTGAATTCTGTATAACTCTTTATTTTTTAACCTGTGTTTTCACTCTAGTATGAATATTTTGGAATTCTGTATAACTCTTTATTTTCGACCATATATAAAAGCCTAATTATGTTATAATGGTTTGGAGGTGAGTTATACTATATGAGATTTTATGGGTTATTGTGAGGATTTTCATTCCCTTTAATTGATTGGTTCATAAAACATGAGTTAGTGCTGCATATTTTATTTAATTGGAATTGGTAAAGTAAAATGTTGGTCAAGGATTTCCGCATTGGTTATTTGGATGGTATTCTCTATGAAAAGTGAGTATATCTCTATTTAATATGGGTTTATTTTCTAATTGACTAATGTATTTATTAAATTGACCATGTAATACAGATTTCCCACTACACTGATGCACCACAAAAATCATAGATAGACACTACACACCACAAGACACCCATGGGAGACTCCCCTTAAGGTAGAGTCCCTCTCGTAGACTCTTTAATTTAAGAATGCTTTAAATTTAATATACCTTCTTTCTAAATTCTTCTTAATTATATTGAATTGAATATCATGAATATGTTTTCTTCAATATAATTTCTTCATTTGATAAATAAATTCATGTTTTCATAACAAAACCCCTCCAATAGAGGTGCGCTGTCTACAAAAATTCACAGTGAAAAATAAAGTAATGTTTTTATAAAAAAACCATTCAAATCCATTATAAAAAACATTGGAATAAATTAAAATCACACGAAAACACAATAATTATTTTTCGTGAGGTGTACGAGAAGACGTCATGACATTTGGGCGCACAGTTTGCACGACACGACTGAATATGTGTTTTTAGGTGTTCGGCGCACTTGAAAAGCGTGAGTGGGGTTGTTGATACCGAACGAATGGCCTCCGAATGCCATGAAATTAGACAATATAAAATGGTGGGTGAATTGTGAAATTGTCAGCAATGTGGCACGTGAATCGAAGGTGTCATGTGACCACGTTGGCAGAAAATGCACTTGGTGTGTCGTAAATGGAAAAAACATGGGTTTTATGGTCAAATGCATGTTGAGAGACATCAAAATGACTTTAAATTACATGAAAACATCCTAGTTATTATTCTTGAGGTGTAAGAGAAGATGGAACTTCATTCAAACTTGTGATTTGTACAACAGGACTGAATATGTGTTTTTCTAGGTGTTCGGCGGGCTTGAAAAGTGTGCGTGGGGTGGTCCAAACCGGCCGAACGACCTCAGAATGCCAAGAAATAGGACTACAACAAAGGTTGTGTGAATTTTGAAATTGTTTTCTAGAAGTAACATCAATCAGAGCTGTTGTGTGACCGTGCGGGCTGAAAATGTACTCGGCATGTCGTAAATGGCCAAAACGTGGGTTTTACAGTCAAATGCATGCCGAACGACATCAGAATGACATGAAATCACATGAAAAAACCCTAATTATTATTTTTGAGGTGTACGTGGATACGTCACGTCATTTAGATGTGTGGTTTTTGCGGTACGGCTGAATATGTGTTTTTGAGGTGTTCAACGTGCTTAAAAAGCATGCGTGGCGTGGTGGAAACCTACCGAATGACCTTGGAATGAAATGAAATTAGATGACAACAAAGGATGGGTGAATTGTGAAATTTTTGGGTAGACAGCACATCAATCGGAGGTGTTGTGTGACCGCGCTGGCAGAAAATGCACTCTGCATGTCGTAAATGGCCAAAACATTGGTTTTACGGTCAAATGCATGCCAGACAACATCAGAATGACCAGAAATCACACGACAACACCCTTATTATTATTTGTGAGGTTTACAAGGAGACTGCATGTCATTTGGATGAGCAGTTTGTGAGGCATGGCTGAATATATGTTTTTAGGTGTTTGGCGCGCTTGAAAAGTGTGTGTGGAGTGGTCTAAACCAGCCGAACGACCACTGAATGCCATGAAATCAGACGACAACAAAGGGTGGGTGAATTGTGAAATTTTCAGCCTGACGACATGTCAATCGGAGGTATCGTGTGACCGCACTGGCCGAAAATGCACTCGGCGTGTTGTAAATGGCCAAAACATGGGTTTTATGGTCAAATGAATGTCAAACGACATCAAAATGACATGAAATCACACAAAAACACCCTGGTTATTATTAGTGAGGTCTACGAGGAGATAACACGTCATTTGGACACACGGTTTTCCTGGCATGGATGAATAAGTGTTTTTAGGTGTTCGATGCACTTGAAAAGCGTGTGTGGGGTGGTCCAAACTAGAATTATGTCCTCAGAATGCAATGAAATCTTACGACAACAAAGGGTGGGTGAATTTTAATTTTTTTAGCTAGACGACACATCAATCAGAGGTGTCATGTGACTGCACTAACCGAAACGCACTAGGCTTGTTGTAAATGGCCAAAACATGTGTTATACGGTCAAATGCATGAAACACGACATCAGAATAAATTTAAATCACAATGAAACACCCTAATTATTATTCATGAGGTTTACGAGAAGACGACACGTCATTCGGACACGCAGTTTGCACGGCACGACTGAATATGTGTTTTTTAGGTGTTTGGCGCACTTGAAAAGTGTGCGTGGGGTTGTCAAAACTGGCCGAACAACCTCAGAATGCCAGGAAATCGAAGGAAAACAAAGGTTCAGTGAATTGTAAAATTTTCGGCTAGACAACACATCAATCGAAGGTGTCGTTTGACCGCGTTGGCCGAAAACGCACTCTGCATGTCGTAAAAGGAAAAAACATGTGTTTTACGGTCAAATACATGCCGAACGAAATTGGAATGAATTGATATCACACTAAAACCCCATACATATTATTTTTGAGGTGTACAAGGAGACGACGCGTCATTCAGATCCGTGGTTTGCACGGCACGACTGAATATGTGTTTTTAAGGTGTTTGGCGCGCTTAAAAAGCGTGCATGGGGTGGTCGAAACCACTCGAACGGCCTCAGAATGCCACGAAATCAGACTACCACAAAGGGTGGGTGAATTCAAGAATTTTTGGCTGGACTGAATGTCAATTGAAGGTGTCGTGTGACCGTGCTGGAAAAAACGAACTCCACGTGTCTTAAATGGGAAAACATGGGTTTTACGATCAAATGCATGCAAAACGACATCGGAATGACTTGAAATCACACGAAAACAGCCTAATTATTATTATTGAGGTGTACGAGGAGACAACATGTCATTCAGACGCGCGGTTTGCACGACACAGCTGAATATGTGTTTTTTAGGTGGTAGGCATGCATGATAAGCATACGTGGGGTGGACCAAACCGGCCGAACAACCTCTGAATGCCATGAAATTGGACGACAATAAAGGGTGGGTGAATTGTAAAATTCTCAGCTAGACTCCATGTTAATCAGAGGTTTTGTGTGACCGCGCTAGCCCAAAACGCACTCTACGTGTCGTAAATGGCCAAAACATGGGTTTTACGGTCAAATGCATGCCGAACGACATCCGAATGAATTGAAATCACATGAAAAACTCTAATTATTATTCTTGAGGTGTAAAAGGAGACGACACGTCATTTGGATGCACAGTATGCGCGACACGACTGATTATGTGTTTTTAGGTGTTCGACGTGGTTGAAATGTGTTCTTGGGGTGGTCAAAATTGTCCGAACGTCCTCAGAATGCCATAAAATAGGGCGAAAAAAAAGTGCTGGTGAATTGTGAAATTGTCGGCCTAATGGAACGGCAATCGGAGGTGCCGTGTGAGCGCGCAGAACGAAAATGCACTCGGCGTGTCGTAAATGGCCAAAACATGGGTTTTACGGTCAAATGCATGCCGAATGACATTGGAATGACTTGAAATCACACAAAACATCCTGGTTATTATTAGTGAGGTGTAAGAGGAGACAACACCTCATTTAGACACGTGGTTTGCACGGAAAGACTTAATATGTGTTTTTTAGGTGTTCAGCGCGCTTGAAAAGCATGCGGGGAGTGGTCCAAACTGGCCGAACAACCTCATGATGTGATGAAATCAGACGACAACAAATGGTGGGTGAATTGTGAAATTGATGGCTAGACAGCACGTCAATCGGTGGTGTCATGTGACCGCGCGGGCCAAAAACACACTCGGCCTGTCACAAATGGAAAAAACATGGGTTTTACGGTCAAATGCATGCCGAACGACATCAGAATGACTTGAAATCACCCCAAAACACCCTAATTATTATTTTTGGGTGAACGAAGAGGCGACACATTATTCAAACATGTTGTTTGCGCGACACGGCTCAATATATGTTTTTTAGGTGTTCGGTGCCCTTGAAAAGCATGCATGGGGTGGTCGAAACCAACCGAACGACCTCGGAATGCCATGAAATCGGATGATAACAAAGGGTGGGTAAATTGTAAACTTTTTTTCCAGAGGACACGTCAATCAGAGGTGTCATGTGACAGTACTGGCTGAAAACACACTCTGCATGTCATAAATGGCAAAAACATGGGTTTTACGGTCAAATGCTTGCTGAACAACATCATAATGACTTGAAATCACATGAAAACACCCTAATTATTATTCCTGAGGTGTAAGAGGAGACGACATGTCATTTGGATGCATGTTTTGTGTAGCACGACTCAATATGAGTTTTTTAGGTGATCGACGCACTTGAAAAGCGTGCGTGGGGTGGTCGAAACCAGTAGAATGACCTCAGAATGCCATGAAATCGGACGACATGAAAGGGTGGGTGAATTTCGAAATTTTAGGATAGACGACACATCAATCAGATGTGTCGTGTGACCGTGCTGGCCAAAAACACACTCCACGTGTTGTAAATGGCCAAAACATGGGTTTTACAGTCAAATGCAAGTTGAACGACATCGGAATGGATTGGAACCACACAAATAACCCTAATTATTATTCGTGAGGTGTACGAGGAGACGACACATCATTCATACAAGCGGTTTGTGTGGCACGACTGAATATGTGTTTTTTAGGAGTGAGTCGCACTTGAAAAGAATGTGTGGGGTGGTCGAAACCAGCCGAATGACCTCGGAATGCCATGAAATCGGACGACAACAAAAGGTGGGTGAATTGTGAAATTATCAGCCAGATGACACATCAATCAGAGGTGTTGTGTGACCGTGCTTGCTGAAAATTCACTCCGGACATCCCCCTCGGACAACCCCCCTCCCCCCGGAGACCCCCCCCCCCGCACCCCCAGAGAGCCCCCCATCCCGGACGGCGACCCGAACCCCCCAGACAGGCCGCCACACCCTTTGAACAGCCCCCCACCACATACCCCACTAATCTTATTGAAAAATCTATGAAAAACATGTAGGCTATTCTGGTAACCCATCTCATATGTCGATATTGGCCAATGTTTCCATCTAACACATCAGGAACCATTTATACCTGGATACATAATCATTAGAGGAATATAAACATCCTATGTGCTTTCTATAACTCATCCTAGGTCTAACCACATGAGCACTACCATTCCATGTCTTATGGGTATCATGATCCTTTCTACACTACCCACGTTTTTCTGTTAATTTTAAGATACTCAACCCAAGACCATGACTAAACATCCCATGTTCTTCCTATAACATGTAGGTTTTTTCTCTTATGTGTATTGGTGTTGTGGTTTGATTTATGAATGAATTATAAATTTTTAATACTCTTATGTGTGTTGTTGTTGTGGTTTGAGTGAGGCATAAATTCTAAATTTGGAATACTCTTATGGGTGTTATTGAATTTCCTATAACTTGTAGGAGTTTTCTCTTTATGGCTGTTATTGCATATGAATTTCTAAATTTCTAAATTCTGGAATAAATTATAAATTTTGAATACATTGGATGGGGATTTTGTATTGGTGTTGTTGCAGGTATAGAGAGAGGTTGTTGTGTTATTTCAAGTCTGGAGAGGGAGAGGGGCCTGCTGTTGTGGAGCTGCTGTGCAATTTTATACCAACGGTTCTGTAACCATTGGTATAGATAATATTATACAACGCTATACCAACGGTTCTGTAACAATTGGTATAGATACTATTATATAATCTATACCAACGGTTTGTTATAACTGTTGTTATTGGTTTATACCAACAGTTATAACCATACTATTGGAATATCCTTATGGCTTGGTATATGCCCTCTATACCAATAGTTACAAACCATTGGTAGAGGTGTTACAAACATATACCAACGTTTTGTAAAACTGTTGGTATATGTTATACTTTTACACCTATTATAGCATCCCTTCTTCTTATAACATAACTTTCATTCCATTACACGGAACTGAGGATCTTTAAGGTTTAGTGTCTTGGAAACAAGGAACATAATACATGAAAACAACATAAAACATTCTTCTTAATGACTTGAAAGGATTCTCCTTAAGTTCATCCTAGGTTCATTATTGCATCTCATAACCTGGGGACATACATCCATAGAAAGGGTGAGCAGAAGGCCCAGTAAGGGAAACAAGAGAAACATTTTACATGTGAACTCGAGATACTTCAATAAGGACACGAAAAGAACTTTAAGGCATGAGAAAGGAATCATGAGATACATCATAATAAAAATAAAATTTTTTATAACTTGAAGATGTGGCTACAACATTTAATATTTACAATCATTTTGTTTCACCAAGGGCCATCCCCAAGGTGTCATTAAAAATTACCAAGGTTATTCACCAAGGTATCAGTCTAAAAAGTCATCTCTAGAGATTAAGTCTTTACCCAATGCACTGGAGCGCTATCTGGGCGCACCCTTGACATGTCTTTATTATCATGTCAGCCACATATATCATCATAAATCATTTCATAAACAACCCATATAGCATAAAAGAAATGGGTTTCATTTTATAATCATAACGTTTTAAAAACTGCTTTAAAGACATGATCTTTATGTCACTTTAAACCCACGGAAAGGGAAACCGGGTTTCATGTATGTCAATCCCAGAATTTAAAATTAAAAATTTTGATATATATGTGAATACCTGTTTAGAAGAAAGATCTTTGATTATTCACTTAATTAAATAAATGAATTCCAGAATAAGAGAGAGACATTTTGTGACAGAAATTCTGCAGCATAACAGCTATGTTACAAGGTTTTAGAAAACATTGAAAAGAGAAGGGACATGGGTCTACCACTGAAAAATGATACATAAAACAGTAAGGAACAGAATATATAGTATTTAAGAACATGTTAACGAAATTTTAATGATATACCATATGAAACGAAAAACTTGAATGGATGACAAAAATAAGATTTCTGTTATGAGAATTTGGCAGCCTAACGGCGTCACTTAAACTTCCAAAAATGGATTGACGAGATCAAATAGGGTCTCTCATAATATGAACATAAATGATCAGTATGATAGATATATAGATAATACCCCAAAATAATAAAAAGGCACTTGAAAGACATGACATGAAAGTAGATCTTGAAAACGAGAAGGGTGAAAGGACCCCTTAGAAATTCGGCAGCCTAACGGCACCACTTAAACTTCAACAAAAATGAATTGATGAGATCAAATAGGGTCTCTCATCATATGAACAGAAAAGATCAGTATGATTGATTTAGAGATCATACCCCAACATAATAAAAAAGAACTTGCAAGACTTGACATGGAATTAGAACTTTGAAAAAGGAGAAAGGTGAAAGAATCACTTAAAAATTCGGCAGCCTAACGGCGCCACTTAAAACTTCAAAATACTGAATTGAAGAGATAAAATGGGGTCTCTCATCATATGGTCATAAAATATTAGTGTGATAGATATAGAGATCATATCCCAACATAACAAAAAGGAACTTTAAATAATTGACATGAAAGTAGAACTTCAAAACGTGAAGGGTGAAGAACCACTTAAAAATTCGGCAGCCTAACGGCGCCACTTAAAACATCAAAATTATGAATTGAAGAGATCAAATGGGGTCTCTCATCATATGATCATAAAATATCATTATGATAAATTTAGAGATCATACCCAAACATAAACAAAAGGAACTTGAAATACTTTACATGAAAATACATCTTGGAAAATAAGAAGGGAGAAAGAATATGTTACAAAAATTTCTGCAGCCTAACGGCGCCACTTAAAACTTCATAAAACGAAATAATGAGAGTAAGAGGGGATATCTCATTAAATGAACATGAAAAGGGAAATAAGTGGAGTATAAAAGAACATCCTTTAACATAATAACATGAAGCATAAAAGAAATTATATAAAAGAGATTTCTAGAAAAGAAAGAGAGAGGTCGAATCCCTTACCTTTAAAACGTAACCCTTAAAACTCAATGGTTGGGACCTTGAAGGCTTGGGGGCACCTTGGGAGGACTCCTTGGGAGTTACAAAGACCATAAAATTGTTGGGGGAGAGTTGGGAGTGAAAACTAAAGGAGTAAAGGGTGAGTATTTATAGTGAAAGTGAGGGGACAAGACATTAATGGCCAAGGGACACCTCAAAAGTGCTTTTCTCTTCAAAACCATGTGCTCTCCCATGGAATTTACCATGGAGTTAGGCCACATGGGGTCCACAATACAATAATTTATCACCTTTGGCTGGCAAACCCTTAAAATAACTCATGACATCATCATGACACAATTATGATGTCATCAAACATACCGAAACCCTAAAACTGTATTTTTTACTATTCACTGAAAATTCAACTTTCTCTGAAAAATCACAAAATTTCACCTTAACCAAATATCAATGCTATAATTACAAAAATGAACTCAAATTTATAAAATAAATTTTCTAAATATTTTTAATTTAATTTTTAAATAAATACACTATTAACCGAAAATTCATTTTTTCAAAAAACCCCAAAAATTACCATAACATAATATCGATGCTCTAAGTTCAAAAATAAAGTTCATTTTATAAAAATAATTTTATAATAATTTTTAATTATATTTTTAATTAAAAACACTATTCACCCGAAAAAACTAATACTTGAATAATAATCTATGAAACCGTTATTTAACCATTTTATTGAATCACATTACTTAATCAAGGTGCCTATATTATTTTAATACTTTCATTAAGTGAGATTACTTATCCATTTGGACACATTACTAATTCTAATCATAAAATCACTATTCATAATTTACTATTCATCAAAAATCAAGTTGATCTTATTAGACGCTAAATTTCGCACTAAACATAATTGTAGAAGAATATTTTTTGAAAATCATTACACATTTTTAATTATTTAAGGTTTACCTAAACATTTTTAAATTATCCTTTTTCTAATATTCATCAAAAATATGCATACTATATTTATCCGGACATTTGAAAATTCATAAACATCGTCAAAAGATGAAATGAAAATTTTTATTTAAAAAAAGGATTGCACAAGGCAGTTACAGTCTCCTTACATTGCCCCTTATCACACCAGCATAGGACCTAAGTGTAAGGTGTGTTAAGGTGAGAGAATCCGAGGGAGGCTCGGCCAACATCGCACGAGTAGTAATTTCTATCAGTTTGAACTTCTCGCAAAGGCGATTCCATTCTAGCATCACACGATGAAGTTCGGCTTGGGTTTGGTCCAGAGTAAAGCCCAGTGGTTCTACCTCCTTCCCATGTTCTGTTAGATGGGCTTCGATCGGTCCAAGACTACTGGATGAGGCCATCGATTCTTCTTTCTATATTAATTAACCAAGATTACTTGTATTTAGAGACAATAATCAAAACGTTTAGTTTACAGCGGTCATATTGACCAATGGTCATATTAGAGTCAAAACCCAACGGTCTCATTTTAATTATACTCATGTTATCAAATGAAACATTTTTGTTGAGTATCAAAAATAAAATAACACACATAATTAGGAAACAAGATTTATTCAAAATTTCAGGTCGTTACAATCTTCCCCCCTTAAGAAATTGCGTCCTCGCAATTTTTTTAAAATTGGGTTTTGAAATATCATTGAAAGTCCCACATCGGAAAAAGAGTCAGTAACACTATTACAATAAAATAAATAAAAGGAAGTACAATGGTCACCCGAGTTAACCCATACTAGGATTCCATGGAGGAAAACATGGACATGGAAGAAAAAACAAAGGGTCATGTTCTGGGGGAGAGTGATAGAAAACATGATTAGGAGAAAGTTAACCATAAGAAAATCCCAAACTTACAATGTGTGTAAACGGTCTTTGATTACCTAGTAGGAAACGTAAACCAACAACATTTTTGATTTACGTTCCTTTTCATAATTTTGAGGAATTCATTTACTACATAGAACAAAAACATAAGAAAATATACATACCTTCATGTAGAGTTTCATCCTTTAATAAGTCTCTACCAAAACTAATCTTTTCTCCAAATGATGAAAACTCAAAAACACTAGGTCCCATAAAAATCACAAGAATCATCTTATAGACAATCACATTATCCACCAAAGATTAAGTATCTATTTCTTCTATTATCCCAAAAATAGAAAGGGTAAGATAAAACAACTCTTCAAAAAAAGAGAATCCCATAGGAAGGGAAACTTCTTTAAATCTTCAAAATTCCACGGTACTACCCAAAGTTCATTATAGACCATTCCATAAATAACTGTCCTTAAAATTCCTCAAAATAACCCAAACTAAGATTGAAACCCAAATACAAGAAGGATTTGATAACATAGTCTTCCTAAATAAACTTCATTGTTCATCTTCAAACAACATCAACCAATCCTAACATCTTATAACAAAAGTGTCTAAACTAAACATATTTTACCCAATATAGGTTAATCATTCCCGTAAGTAACCTATAATACCATAAGTTCACCTTAAATTCATCGATTCTTGAAAATATAAGTCAACCTTACCCCTCAATGAAAATACCGTAGTAATCTGTTTACCTCGATCATATAGGGTCCCCAAAATAGTGAACATCTTCCAAAATAATAATCATCTTTTAATCCCCTAATCATATCTGCCATATTATTAAGACAATGGTCTCATTTCCTATCACATTGGTTGTTGGTACATGTTCTTCCATTTCCCACCATTAACTAAGAAGAGAAAGTATAATTAGGGGCTTAAATACTTAGCCAATAATCATGAAAAGGAACACAAAGCATATAAGGATAACTTGTAGAAGAAAAGTATACCCTAACTTGTGATCCCCTAGGTTTCAAACTAGGTTATCCATGATCATATATTCTTATGTTAATATTTATTTTTTTTATCTTTGTTCCCTTAATAATGGTTCATAATAAGCTTATGAATTTACCAAAGCATATCCCCCAGGAGTGTCATAACCAAGAGTGCAGCAAGGCCCGTTGTCGTGTACTAGTTCCCATTTGATTCTAGCTCAAAGCGGTGTTTTCGGGTTTTACCCCTATGTACATATGTGCCAGAGCCACCTCTACCTTCTCGTATCCAGATAGGGATGTATTTTCTTGGCAACCCATTACTCAATACTCACCAAAATACCAGGAAGATTTCCTATATATAAACTTTTATATAGGCTTCTTCATAATGTTTTAATATCCTAATTTTCACAAATAACTAAACCATCATTTGATACCAACTATAGCATCTCGTCTTTTTATAACAGAACTTTCATTCCATTACACAGAACTGAGGATCTTTAAGGTTTAGTGTCTTGGAAACAAGGAACATAATACATGAAAACAACATAAAACATTCTTCTTAAACACTTGAAAGGCTTCTCCTTAAGTTCATCCTAGGTTCATTACTGCATCTCATAACCTGGGGACATACATCAAAAGAAAGGGTGAGCAGAAGGCCCAGTAAGGGAAAGAAGAGAAACATTTTACATGTGAACTTGAGATACTTCAATAAGGACATGAAAAGAACTTTAAGGCATGATAAAGGAATAAGGAGATACATCATAATAAAAATAAAATGTTTCATAATAAGAATATGTGGCTACAACATTTAATATTGAAAATCATTTCGTTTCACCAAGGTACATTCCCAATGTGTCATTAAAAATTACCAAGGTTATTCACCAAGGTATCAGTCTAAAAAGTCATCTTTAGAGATTAAGTCTTTACCCAATGCATTGGAGCTCTATCTGCCCGCACCCTTGACTTTTCTTTATTATCATGTGAGCCACATATATCATCATAAATAATTTTATAAACAAACCATATATCATAAATGAAATGGGTTTCATTTTATAATCATAACGTTTTAAAAACTGCTTTAAAGACACGATCTTTATGTCACTTTAAACCCACGGAAAGGGAAAGTGGGTTTCATGTATGTAAATACCAGATTTTAAAATAGAACATTTTGATATATATGTGAATACCTGTTTAGAAGATAGAGCATTGAGTATTCACTTAATTAAATAAATGAATTCGAGAATAAGAGAGAGACATTTTGAGACAGAAATTCTGCAGCATAACGACTATGTTACAAGGTTTTAGAAATCATTGAAAAGAGAAGGGAGATGGGTCTCCCACTCAAAAATGATACATAAAACAGTAAGGAACATAATATATAGTATTTAATAACATGTTAACAAAATTTTAATGATATGCCATATGAAACGAAGAACTTGAAAGGAAGACAAAAATAATATTTCTCTTATGAGAATTCGGCAGCCTAACGACGTCACTTAAACTTCCAAAAATGGATTGACGAGATCAAATGGGGTCTCTCATAATATGAACATAAATGATCATTATGATAGATATATAGATCATACCCCAAAATAATAAAAAGGAACTTGAAAGACTTGACATGAAAGTAGATCTTGAAAACGAGAAGGGTGAAAGAATCCCTTGGTAATTCAGCAGCCTAACAGCACCACTTAAACTTCAACAAAAATGAATTGATGAGATCAAATAGGGTCTCTCATCATATGAACATAAAATATAAGTATGATAGATTTAGAGATAATACCCCAACATAATAAAAAGTTTCTTGGAAGACTTGACATGGAATTTGAACTTTGAAAAAGGAGAAAGGTGAATGAATCACTTAAAAATTCGGCAGCCTAACGGTGCCACTTAAAACATCAAAATACTGAATTGAAGAGATAAAATGTGGTCTCTCATTATATGGTCATAAAATATCAGTATTATTGATATAGAGATCATACCCCAACATAACAAAAAGGAACTTGAAAGAATTGACATGAAAGTAGAACTTCAAAACGAGAAGGGTGAAGAACCACTTAAAAATTTGGCAGCCTAACGACGCCACTTAAAACTTCAAAATACTGAATTGAAGAGATAAAATGGGGTCTTTCATCATATGATCATAAATGATCATTATGATAAATTTAGAGATCATACCCAAACATAACAAAAAGGAACTTGAAATACTTTACATGAAAATAGATCTGGAAAAATGAGAAGGGAGAAAGAATCCGTTACAAAAATTTCGGCAGCCTAATGGTGCCACTTAAAAATTCATAAAATGAAATAATGAGATTAAGAGGGGATCTCTCATTATATGAAAATTAAAAGGGATGTAATAGGAGTATAAAATAGAATCCTTTAACATAAGAACATGGCGCATAAAAGAAATTACATAAAAGAGATTTCTTGAAAAGAAAGAGAGAGGTCGGATCCCTTACCTTTAAAATGTAACTCTTAAAACTCAATGGTTGGGACCTTGAGGGCTTGGGGGAACCTTGGGAGGACTCCTTGGGAGGTAAGGAGACCCGAACGTCGTTGGGGGAGAGTTGGGAGTGAAAACTAATGGAGGAAAGGGTGGGTATTTATAGGTAAAGTGAGGGGACAAGGCATTAATGGCCAAGGGACACCTCAAAAGTGCTTTTCTCAAAACCATGTGCTCTCCCATGGAATTTACCATGGATTTAGGCCACATGGGGCCCAAAATAAAATAATTCATCACCTTTGTCCGGCCAAATCTTAAAATAACTAATGAAATCATCATGACACAGTTATGATGTCATTAAACATACCGAAACCCTAAAACTGTATTTTTTACTATTCACTGAAAATTCAAATTTATCAGAAAAAATCCCAAAATTTCACCTTAACCAAATATCGATGCTATAATTACAAAAATGAACTCCATTTTATAAAATAAATTTTCTAAATATTTTTAATTTAATTTTTAAATAAATACACTATTCACCGAAAATCTATTTTTTCAGAAAAAACCCCAAAAATTACCATAACATAATATCGATGGTATGAGTTCAAAAATAAATTCCATTTTATAAAAATAATTTTATAATTATTTGTAATTAATTTTTTAATTAAAACACACTATTCACCTGAAAAAAATAATACTTGAATAATAATCTATGAAACCGTTATTTAACCATTTTATTGAATCACATTACATAATAAAGGTGCCTAGATTATTTTAATTCTTTCATTAAGTGAGATTGCTAATCCATTTGGACATATTACTAATCCTAATCATAAAACCACTATTCATAATTTACTATTCATCAAAAATCAAGTTGATCTTATTAGACTCTAAATTTCGCATTGAACATAATTGTAGAAGAATATTTTTTTGAAAATAATTACACATTTTTAATTATTAAAGGTTCACTTAAACATATTTAAAATTATCCTTTTTCTATAATTCATCAGAGATATGCATACTATATTTATCCGGACTTTTGAAAATTCATAAACTTCATCATAAGAAGAAATAAAATTTTTTATTTAAAACAAAGGATTACACAAGGCAGTTACGGTCTCCTTACATAGCCCCTTATCACACTAGCATAGGACCTAAGTGTAAGGTGTTCTAAGGTGAGAGAATCTGAGGGAGGCTCGACCAACATCACAGGAGTAGTAATTTTTATCAGTTTGAACTTCTCACAATGGCGATTCCGTTCTAGATTTACACGATGAAGTTCGGCTTGGGTTTGGTCCAGAGCAAAGCCCAGTGGTGCTACCTCCTTCCCAAGTTCTGTTAGATGGGATTCGATCGGTCCAAGACTACTGGGTGAGGCCATCGAATCTTCTTTCTATATTAATTAACCAAGATTACATGTATTTAGAGACAATAATCAAAATGTTTAGTTTCAGCGATCATATTGACCAATGGTCATATAAGAGTCCAAACCCAACAGTCTCATTTTAATTATACTCATGTTATCAAATGAAACATTTTTGTTGAGTATCAAAAATAAAATAACACACAAAATTAGGAAACAAGATTTATTCAAAATTTTGGGTCGTTACACCTATACCAACGGGTTTCATAGAACCGTTGGTATAGGAAAATTGTCACGCCTTACTCTCCCATGGTTGGGGGAACCGTTGTTATACTTTATACCAATGGTTTCCAGGCCTTTACCAATAGTTTTGAACTATTGGTAAAGTGTAATATTCATGTAGTTATTATTTCATTGAGACATAGGCCTTATATACCTACTTATTGTTTATTTTTGGTGTTTATGTTTCCCATGAATGTTTTTTTATTTTTATTATTGAGTTTATACTATAGAAATAAGAATATATTTTTAATTATTTTATAAGTCATATGATTTGATTGACTATAAATTGGTAGGGGATATTTCTCCAATATCTTTATGCTTAAGATTTTCTATACATAAGTGTATATTGTGTTATATTTATCAACAACATCTATGTTTCTTAAATATGTTATACTATTTATATTTTTCTATAATTTTGTACAGTTAATTTTACACATGAAATTTTTTTATTAAAGGGCATGAAAGGAATCTTTTGGCATTTTTCAACACGCGGTAGTTTTTAGTTTTTCTGAAAACTTAAGAGAATTTTTTTTACTTATATGGCATGATCATATTTTTATGTCTTTATAATTCCTTATTTCCATGACACTTACATTACAAAATTTTATGTTTATTTTCAAATAAATTTGTTTCTTTTAAAATTTCAATGAATTTTGAGAAAAGAAAACATTTTTGAAGAAGAAAGGAAATTTTCCTAAAGTATTAATTTCAAGTGTTATAGAAATTATTTTATATCTAATATGACACTCTTTAACTATGGTTATGTGATTCTCCCTATTATTTCTATGATTTGATTGTGTCAATTATGGAATGCTTTTTTTATGGATTATGTTATGATAGAATGATGTTTAAGAAACCTATTTTATTTATTGGGTTACACTATGATGACAATTTTTTGTTTTCGTGGAACACGTAAGAATGATTTCATTATGAGAAGGGTGAGACCTATATCTCTCTCAAATTCATTTGGTAAAAGATTATATATCATGAAATAGATATGTATGGGATGAAAACTAAACTTGATTCAGTAATACAAGCAGAAACAACATGTAAACCCATTTTAGTTATATAGGGATGAAACAACATGTAAACCCAGTTCAATAATATATGGACCGACCGATAAGTAATCCCAGTTCAGTAATCAACCTTTTCCTCTATTATGGTCTTGGCAGAAATTCCTTGTCTATAATGGAAATCTAATTATGTTGTTATTGGTTTTCCATAATTCCATGTTTTAATACAATGCTATTTTATTATGATTTGAGTTCCTTTATGATTTATTCCTTACAAAAATCCAAGATTTATTTCGCAACTCAAGTTTTGGATATTAAAAATATATGTTCATGTTTTTACATTCTTATGTTTATGTTTTTTTTGTTTTATGCATGTTTATCATTACTTATCCTTTGAGCTTCCCCTTTATTATGTTTCCATTCCCCAGGTGTTATGTAAGATGTGTCAAAGGGCGTTCTAGTTATGAAGGAAAATGCAGAAAATGATGTAGATGTTTTAGAACCAATTGTTTATGTTTCCAAATTTCAAAGGGAAATAAAATATTATTTTCCTCAGGTGTGTGTCTATATTATGTATTTTATATTCATAAAAAAAGATGCAATATCCATGTACGTCAAGATTGGTCTAGTAGAGTTGGTATGAGAGCAATTGTTTAGTGAACCTTTTCAAATTATGATGCAAATACATTAGTCAAGACCCAAATATATTTCTAATCTATGTATAGGGATTTCATAATGGAAATTCTCATTATAGTTTACAATACAAGAACTTTTGTTATGATCATGAATAACATAGGATTAAACCTATGATTTTAAATATTGAAAGTACTCCCTCTTGATTATGTTTGTTTTCAAAGTATGATTTCCCCTATATTTTTTCTTTTTTGGTTATATAAAATGGATGGGAAAAAGAGAAATCATGTTAATGGAGAATATGATGGACAATGGAATGATATTCATCATGAGACACCAAATTAAATGTGAGCTGGAAGGAGAATCACCATTATTATACCTAATCAACAATCTTATAATATGATTGATAATATCAACTTTGGGGAGTTTTCATGACCCACATAATAAGAGAAAGATGGAGTTTCATGATGACCAAAAAATAAAGAAATATCAACTTTCCCCATTTAAATCATGTGGGAATAGATATCATGGATAATGATTCAAATGAATTGGAAGATGCTTTGAATGTTGAAAAGAAGGACAGAAAGTTATTAATTACAAAGTTAAAGGATTAATTAAACCAATTGAAAAAGATAATGTTATTCTTAAGGCATCAATTATGGTTAAATATATTAAATGTGGAATATATGGGCATTTTGAAAATTTATTCCCTTGTAGATACCCTCATAAAGTGAGTCAATATGGTTGTATTAGTGGTGTTAATATTATTGGTGATGAAGTGACTACAAATGACATATGAGATGAAAGAAGGTTAAGAAGCTTGTTAAATAGTTTATGAAGATAGTGAAATGATTACATGTTTATCCGGAATAATGTATTATAAGTAATTTTAGTGTATTATGGAATATTGAAATATATATTTATTGGTCTATTGTGGTTTTCCAATAATAATATGGTACCAATAACTATGAAAAGTAACTAAGATATTTTTTGAAAACACATTAAGGGAATGATAACCCTAAATATGTCACATATGTTAAAATAACAATGTTCAGATAAATATATATTAGATTTGAATAAGTAAATTGGATGATGATTGTTTCTTGGGAACTATTTATGGATTTAGGGTTATGCTATAATGAATGAAGATTACACCTTTTTGGAATTATTGAATATATCTAATAAATTTTGGAATAAGGGAACATTCATGTTTTTAATAAAGATATATGGAAATTTAGGTTATTACCATGACTCATGATAATGAATCACTACTTCAATAAAATGTTTTGAATATGACCAAAGAGATATATCTTATGATATATGGGGGATAAATGAAGGTATTCACATACACATAATATGAACATTCTTGTAATTGTGTTTTTGTACTGTATGTTTGGATAAATGTTTTTTGGATAAGATTAAAGGATGGAATGTATTTCATTAGACATCTAATAATATTTTTTAAAGATAAAATTTGTTTTAATATTATTTTTAGAATGTTATAATAATAACATTTTAGAAAAAGTACAACTCGCAGGTCGGTGGACAACCCATCGCGTTAGACAAGGTTACGAGAATTAAACCCCCAACCAATGTGTGACATGCTTTTATCACCTACCACTAGCATTTGGGAAGTCACTTGTTAGTATAAATTAGTTTTATTTTATTTATTTGGCTTTATTGATGAATTATAAGTCCATTTTTGGAACTATATAATTCCAATCTCACTAAAGATTGTCTTATGTGGTGTTGATAAGTTGTGATACCCACTTTGTGATAAAGATAGATAGAATAACCTATCATTATATTTATAGACCGTATCATCTTATAAATCTTTATAAATGAAAAATTGAACTTAATTTTTTTGAATAAGATAAGATGTAGAATTTATTCAATGAATGAACAATAGTGGGATTCTACTCAAATCAAGTAAGTATTTCTTCTCATTCTCTTTGACTATATGGAATGGATCTTGAAAACAAAAAATGTGATCCTAGTACTTTATTATCTAATGGATTATATTTTCCCTTATATCGTCACATAATTTTGTCTTTGTTAATGTTACCTTTTTCTAACTATGTTCTCTGTTACTCTTCACCAGAACATGATGGTAAGATTTTTCTTCTATATCCATGTTGCCACATCCCACCTATGTTCTTCTGGGTGGAAATGCAGTTAGTTGTTACATTGGGTAACAATTAAGTTAACAAATTTCCTTTTGTAAAATTTATTTTTAGTATACCTTTTTATAATGTGTGATTCTATAAATGAAACTTTCAAGTAGTAAACCATTTATAACCTCGACAAATTTTGAGGGTGAAATTCATTTTAAGGGTGGTAGAATGCAACACCCTGAGATTTTTATAATATATTTTTATTTATTTTCTTACATTGATGTATTGTGTTGTACGCTAATCCAAGATAATATTTATCAATTCGCAACACCATATTAGCATGTGGTATATGAAACACTATGCCTAGATTGTGTTACACATAATTTCATGTTCTTTTGATAGAATTAATTTTCCACAACACTAAATTTATGTGTGTTTATAAAACAATAATATCAATCCTGATATATATTATTAATTTAATATATATATATATAATATATTCAATCTTTTGTTTTAATATTATTTCATATGTTAGCAAGACATTATATAATAACAAATTCAATTTTTCAGATAAAAGGTGTATTGTTTTAAAAAATGCATTTTTTCTGCCTATTGATGGAACACACATTTAAAATATATTTTATGGAAGGTTTTTATATTAAATTTGAAAAATTATAATACTGATTTTAACTAGGAATGTAAAAATTACGTTTGGTATAATTCTAAATATTTTTATGATAAGTTTATTTTTTTGATGAGTATTGAAAATACAGATTTTTATTAAAAATGTTATTTAAATTTAAATTTATTACATAGTGAAATTATGTTTTGGATTAGTTTTAAATATAAATTATTTATTTATTATCCAATTATGGTTTTTTAAATTTATTTAATACCTGAATTTGTTACAAAAGCATCTTACATTTAAGAAGTGGTAATTTTATAAAAAACATTTTTCATGAAATTTTACATGTTTTATAATAAATTTAATTCTGACTTTTTATTTTGATTTTAATTATGATAAATAGATGTCAAATTATGGATTCATAAGGTCCAAATTTGGTTTGTAGGGCTCTTATATTCTTAACCTATATGAATAATAACCATGATAAATTTTGTTACCATGATAAAGGGTAAATGTGAAAATTTATGATAAAATAAAATTATAATGACTATAAAATGATGCAAACAAATGAAATAAACTTATTTGATGATTTAAATTAGACCCTTAACATCTAATGATCAAAATTATGTTATTTAATAGACACTTTTCTAGGAAAATTATTTTAACAATATTTAATTCAAGGAGAGACACAAAGTGTCATTTTATTTATCTTTAATATCTCATATGTGTTCACATAAAAAACATAGGTAGTATCAATGACTAAAATTGGTAAATTATAACATAATAAACACATTCTCATAATAAAAAATTACATATGACATTTTGGGGACATTTGTGAGATATTTTGGTAATTATAATATTTTATTTAATGAAAATTTAACGATTTCACATTCATGTTTTAAATAATATATCAATATTAAAACAAGGGTATATAAAAGATAAATTCAACTATAAATAATAATTGGAAATAATTTTTTTTCTATTTATCATGGTAATCTGTTTGTTTTGTTTAGGAAATAATAAAATTACATTAATTTTTTATATGTTGATGATGTCAAAATTATTTAATTGATTAAAAATTAATAAACTCATTTTTAATAAAATTATAATATCCAATAAAAGTCCAAAAAACATAAATTTTTTTATTTTATGAGTATATATTGACCAAAAGAATTAAATAGTTGAGTTAGTGACAATTAAGTGCCTTATATAAGAGATTGTGACATTTATATTATTTTATTCCCAGTGGTGTTAATGTTGTCACATTCATAATCTAATGAATATATCATTTTTAATTGATGATTTTCAGTAAGATAAATTTGATTCAAAGTATTGTTAAAAAATCTATCAGATTTATATTTATCACGGTATTTTATTTATATTTTTTATTCAAAAACTATGTTTATTAAATAAGTACACAACATTGATGAAGTAATTATTTTATTAAGGGAAATATCAAATAAATGTTACTAAAAATAATAGAATAATTATAATTTTGCTAATAAATTTGTCTTATGTTGTTCAATGATTACCTTGACCCATTAGGGATATGAGAAAGTATTTTTTTCGAGGATAACATCTTATATTAATATTTTTCAAAATCCATGAAATGAATAGAGTCAAAATTTATATAATTAATATTTCTGTAGAAAATGTATTATTATATTATTTAAAATTCAAAAAACATTTTTGAAAATATATAATAATTATTATATGGTCATAAATATTTTTAATTACTAATGTACGATCATTTATATGTCAAATAAATAAATATTTTACCCTTTTAATATTTAAATATTTGTTATTGTAGTTAAAATGAGATAGAATAATTACGTGTAAAATTAAAAAGATATGGTTTGAATGGATAGATAAACATGTCTAAAAATTATTGGTTAATGATATTACAACCCTATATCATATGAGATTCGATATTAGTACATTTGGGAGGTTTTTTATGGGGTTTTACTTTATAATAATCTAATATTTTTGTTATTTTGAAAAGTACCTCTCGCCTTATTTATAAAAGGGAACCTTCTCACTCACCCCTTACCATCCATTTGAGCCCTCAATCTCATCCATACCCTACCCATTTCCCTTATAAACTTCCCAAGTAACATTAAATTGTTTTTTTTCTTGAAGATAAAATTCTAGTGCTCTGTGAGGATATTTGGAGGAAGAATGTCGAAGAAGTGGAGTTTTAGACAACCACAAAGCATATAAAACATGTGGTAAGTGATTATTCAGTATCACTTTTATTTCTGTGGAACGTATTCCTTATAAAACATTTAATTATTATTTTTTGAGGTGTATATTTTTCCCCGGAATTTTTTTATAATTCTTATTATGAAGGTTATGATATTTAAATATGCATATAATTTTCATTATTTTATGAGGAATATGATTTAGTTGATCATAAATTGGTAAGTAATAACTCTATAATCTCATTATTAATTGAGATTTATTATACAAAAATATTTAATAGGGTATATTTATCATGAAAACACGTGTTTCCTAAATATTTAATATTATTTTTATTAATCTAATTTTTTTAAAGTCAATTTTTAGATATTGGTAAATTTTTATTAAACAATATAAAAAGAATTTTTTGGAATTTTTTGATATGAGATAATTTTTGAATTTACGGAAAATGTATACGGAGAATGTTTTTTAACTTATACTTTACTCTTATTTCCATGAAGCATACATAACATGATTTCCAATTAAATTTTTAATTAATTCATTTCTTTAAATATTGCATAGCATTTTGAGAAAATAAAACTTATTTTGAAGGAGAAATGATATTTTCCTCAAGAATTGATTTCAATTATTTATAATTTTATTTCCCATTTTAGATGAAATTATTTAAATAGGGTTATGTTTCTATCTGATTTATTACTATGATTTTATTTTGTAAATAATGGAATGATATTTTATAATGGAATATTTTATGATGGAATGATTATTAAGAAATTATGTTTATTTCATGGGTTACCCTATGATGAATGATTTTTATTTTTCCAAAACATGTAAGAATGGATTAATTATGAGATGGTTGGGACCTATATCTCACTCTAATGAATTTGGTAATGATTTATATCTTATGATATAAACATTGTTGGAATTACATGTAAACATGGTTCATTAATATAGGGATGGAACAACAAGTAAACCCGGTTAAGTAATACAAATATAGAATGAAAAGTAAACTAGGTTCATTAGTACGGTGATGAAACAGAAAGTAAACTCAATTAAGTAGTGGATTTTGTTCACTATGATGGTCTCGATAGAAATTCATTTACTACTAGGGATACTATATTATGTACTTATTGATTTTCCAAAATTCCATGTTTTAGGCCAATGCTATTTTATCAGGATTTATTTTCCTTTATGAATTATTTAGTACAATCTTTGAAGATTTATTTAACAACTCATGATTTAGATATTAAAAAAGTTATGGAAATATTTTTACAATATAGTTTTTATGTTTTTTTGAAGTTATCCATGTTTACCCTTAAAAATAATTTGAGCTCACCCTTTCTTATGTTTCTATTCCCCAAGTATTATTTAAGTTTTGTCAAAGGGGGTTATAGTAATGATGGAAAACACATGAGATGGTGTAGATGTTTTATGATCTAGTTGTTTATGTGTCCACATTTCCGAGGGCACTAAACTATTATGGTCTTCATGTGTTCATTTGTAAAATTTAATGAATATTAGTCTAAAATGAAACAATATCCATGTAAATCATGCCTGGGAGGTTAGATAAAATCCACCCAAATAAAATGTACATAATATAAAGAAAAAATGAGTAAGGGAGAGGTGATACAAACATAGAATTACTATTTAAACACTATAAAATATCCCCTATCCAAAGAGGGATCACATGAGTAATGTTAATGGTATGATATATAAAAATGGGCCACCTGGAACATACACAAAAGAATAGAAATGGAGGGTGGGTAACCTATGAAAGATCAATAACACCATATTTTAAAAATCACCAGGGAATTGTCCATGACACAACCAGGGGGTTGTGCCTTGAAACACAACATCACCCAACAAATCTATAGTTTGACTAGGGGTCTAAACATGACTCTTCCTTGGTATAAGGATTTTCCCAAATCAGATTACCATAATGGAGTGAACTATGGCTTCATGATGAGATGTACTTCATAAGGTTTAGAAACCAATTTATAAAGGTTTATGATCATTATATGATTTACCCCTTCATGGAATGACCATCTATATACGGTTCCTCCCATTGATATAAACCATGATACCTTCCAAACCGTGATTCCATCATCTATAGTTTTTCTCCACCTCATTATAGTCGGTTACGACATGTTTTATAGGTAGAGTCATGACATAATACTACAGTATCATTTTAGACTGTCCTATGAGTATTTATTTGATGAAAAACTGAGCATTAAATGCACTACATTATCCTTATTATTAATCTGAAAATGACTTCATGAGATTTTCCAAAACTAAAATTCATAATCCAAATACCAATTCAAAAAATGAACCCTGTTATGTGACACAAATTTAACACACCATCAAAATATATGACAATAGAATTCATGGTTCAATACATCAAACATATATTGGGAAACTAATTACTATATTCTTTATATTGCTCCATCCAATTGAAAATTCAAATAATAAAAACATTGGAATATCATTTATTTTTTAAAAAAAGTTAAATCATGCATATAATAAGAAAAATATATCATAAAATAACTTTCAGTTATGGAACAATAAAGGATTTGATGATTTTTTTTTCAAATCTAATCTTTTACCATACATCCATACCAAATCATGTCTATATGAATCGTAATTAAATTTTCCATACTGAAGTTATTTCATACTGGTAGATTAAATACTATATCTAGTGGAGGATAACTTTAATAATTAAAGGAATTCACATATTACACTTAATATTTTACATTTTTTGTTTTAGATTGAATGGGTTTCTTTAAAATTTTATTCCATTTTCATGGGGGTGTTTTTTTGTTCTCAAAAATTTCATAGAGTAAATTTTTGATCAACCATTACAATAAATGAAAGATAGGAATGTGGATTTTCTTTATCTTCTAGAACCATATTCTAGGAAATAAGATGATGCTACATAGAATGAATAAAAATTTCATAGGTTGAAATTATTTATTCTTATCATATAAAATTTATAAACTTGTTTTTTATCATAGTTTTTATATTTTTTAAAATTCTAATACTTAATGATTTGACATTGAAAAATCAATATTTATTAAAGGATTGAAAATTGGATAAGATGCATATAATATTTGATATCTAAAACTCATACAAAATAATAGATCCCAAATTTTCATTTCCTCTTTCTATTGATAATTTTATAAATAGAATTTTGATTATTTTTATTAATATTTTAATTAATGACACTTGAATAAATTAAACTATATTTTTAATATCATAATTTTTTGATGTATTGTTTCAATTGAAAATATAATATAGGAAAATAATTACCAATCATCACTAAATCTGAATATTAAAAAATGATTATTTTTCACCATAATTATACGTGTTTATATTTTATCATCTATTAATTCCCATAAATGAATTAGTAAAGGGGTGATACAGAATGATGGAAAATAAATTATAAAATTAATTGTAATATTAAGGAAAAACCCAAAATTATTATGTGGTGAATTTTGAGAAATATATTATTATTGAGTTTTTTACATAGTAGTAGTATTATTCTTTTTTGGTTATTTGATTTTAGTTTGAGATTCAAATGTTTCCCATATGAATTTATTTTTGAAAATAAAAAATAGGGAAAGATTATTGAATGGTATTTTTTCTTCATTTAATAGAATTTGAATGTGATAATTGGGTTGATGAAATGTTTTTTATCTTAAATGGGGAGAAAAAAATCTCAGAAAAGAAATTCAGATGATCATGGAATTTTCATTGAAAAATTACGCCATACTGACCTATGTCCTTATGTATCATTCGATTTTATAAAAAAGGAAAATTAATTTGGACAATTAAAACTTCTATAACCATTATTTTGAATATGAAAATACACTTGAAATGAGTTACATCATTTGTGAAAAGTATTGTTTGTGTTTATTGATGTGTAGGTTTAATGAATGTTATTTTAATGACATGTGAACCAATCATTTGTTAATATGTTTCAAATAATTTAGATATACATTGAATTAAATTCAATATAAATTATTGTGTTCTGATAGAATGTAAATATGAACACATATAATGATTAAATATAATAATAAATCCATCAGATGATGGAAGGATGTATCCAATTCTATTGTAAATGAATTTATAGAACTTGGAATATAACAAATGGATTTTGATAAATGGATTTTTGTAATTTAAAATCAAGGATTTGAGAGTTATAGGAGGAATATAATTTTTTATGAAATGTTAATTTCAATTAAATTCATTCTAATATTTTGTATCTTTTGAGTATTCATGATTGTAATACATCTATGAGTTTGTTAATAGCTATCATCTAAGGGGTTTTCATTCTAGTTGTAATCATTGTTTTTTTGAGCCTTCAAGATAAACAATATTCTAATTATATAATCTAGAATCTATGATAAGAATGATCAATGTATTTTTATAATATGAAGATAGATCCCTTTTAACATGGATTTAGTCGATGAAGACATTGGGGCTTGAGCATGCTTGTGTCTAATTAGTGGACCAAGGGCTTATGCGGATAAAAAACCGATATGTTTTTGATAGATTTCCTTATTGAAGAAATTATATGAATGAATGCTGGATAAATATGATTAGATTTAAATATCCTCATACAAATTTTGATAAATGTAATGGTTTCTTATGAATTGGAGGCATATAGAAAATTTTATTTCATATGGGAATTCAAATTGTTTTCTGATAATTTGTTCATTTTTTACATAACATTTCCTTTTTAATTTCAACTGTGAAGTTAATTTTATCGAACGATGATTCATTTTGGATAGAAATATTTCTTCTTCATTTATATTAAACACTAGGATAAATATTTCTTGATCATAAATTTAGTTTTTTCATCAATCTAAAATTTTAGTGGGACAAAACTCGGTAGTCATGTTTTAGACTACAATTTTAACATCTTATAGTGTCATATCATAACATTTCTAGGAATATTCTATCATGTTTTCCCTTTTAGAAGAAATATTGTTATCATGGGATATATAATATTTTAATAAAATCAAAATAACTATTTCATTATGGATTCTCCAAATGTAGACTAACCACATTGGTGAATACATCTCATTTCAATCACCTTTTTGGATAAGAACATCATATACAACTAATATTATTATATAATCAAAACATATATACTCTATTGGAGTGGTCATTCACTATTTATTTTATCTTAATTTATGGAACATATTTCCCATTCATCAAAAATGAGGAAAACTTCCCTCTTGATTGACCACTAACCAATAAAATGAGAAACAACAAACCATACCACTACTTGATGATCATTGTCTCAAGTATGGAATATGAAAGGTATCAAATTATAAAGGTTATTATTCTAGTTATCTCATTATAATTATATAATTGGGACACAAATACATTACATATATGCATATAATACCAAATACATAGTGCATGACACTCCATGTGGTGTACTTCATGGATTATAGAGCGCATAAATACCCTTTTTATGCATCATGATCAATTTTTTGTATCATAATATAAGAATAAAAATTATGATAATGTTAAAATTTTACCATAACCTATAATAATACATGAAAAACATTAGTTATGGATAACTCTATGTTTTCCTTTGAGAGGTAAATTATAATTATTTTACATGAAATGCATATCAATATGTATAGTTATTTTTCAAACATGAATTAATCATAAAATTGATATTTCCTTAAGTATGATAAATTTTATATTCATAAAACATTTTTTTGAATAATAAATACCAAAAAACATAGGATTCTATCTAACATATCATATATGAGGGAATTTTAGTACATGTTTATGTTTTCCGCACATTCTGGAGTTTTATTAATTCATTATATCTATATGTAATTCCAATGACATAACTATGTGAACAATTTTTAAACCCCACCCACTAATAACATTAGTCACTAAAATATATGAATAAATAAATTATGAATAATGGTTAAATTTAGGAAACGTATTCCTAGTGTTCAAATCCTTGATCATATTTCGACTCCATAACTTCTCAACATCAAACATCGCAATTTTTATGACTTCTATTATATATATAGAACTTTAAAATATTTAATATATTATTTCATGGAAACATTTCCATCAAATTTTATCCTTAAAATTATATCGTAAATAATGAAATGAATAAAATTATCACATACTAGCACATCCAATACTCATTTTGGATAAACATTCATTCACTTTTTTACAATAACTAAATATAAATATTTACATTTTTATTTACCAGTTTTACATAATTCTATTTTAGGATATCAGGTCTATTTCCATATTTATTTTTACTAGAATATTCATTCAGAAAAAAGTGATATTAACCTTCTTATGGTAAGTAAATATATATTTTTATTTTTATTTACCATCACATATCACAATTTGGTTCTATTATTAGTGAAAAATAATATTAATTTTATAATATCGTATCAATTTAATGACTAATCGTGAAATTTTATGTCCAAAAATACTCCAAATAGCCTTTATTAATCCTTATTTTATTATGAATATCATTCTAAGAAACAAAAACTCATTTATAGTTGGAAATGGAACTTACATACTATTTTTCTGAATACATGGCAAATAAACTATGAATTCTATATAAAATATACTATTCTATGTTTTGGAGGAATTTAACCCTCCAAAATAAGTCTAATCATTAAAACATTCCCCTATTGGGTTGTAATAATACATTCTTTTATATTTCAAAAAACATCTGGTTAAATATTTTATCCTATATAAAACCTTTTTAACATTTTATTGTTTTTATAAAATAATATGTAATCCATTGATTCAAAAATCATTTTTATTAAATTCATTAGTTCATATTGAATAATTATTCATATTTTTTTTGAAATGATGGTGATATCTTTTTATGGTAAAAATGTATAATTTCCATGAAATAATTGTTATGTTCCCAATAAATTTGTTATCTTGATAAATTAAATCAACCACTACTGATTTTTGTTATGAATGAAATTTATTTACAATATATTCAATAAAATAAATTAGCATTAATAATATTGTTTTTAGTGGACAATAAATTGGAATAAAACAATTTATCTAAAGATAATTATTATAATTTCTTTACGGATTATGTATTGAAAGAATAAATTTTATTTTTACAACCTTTAGAAATAGAATATAGTAAAAAGAATTACATATTTATAATAATATTATTAAAATTATATAATAATTTTAATTTAATTTTTATTCATAATATTATGTTACAACAGTATAATTTTTTCACCACGAAAAGGATAAAATGGAATAACAAGGGGGTTAAAATAAAGAATATGATTCCAATATCACTAAAAATTCTATAAATTTGATTGGATTATTGGATTTTGACCTAATATTATCCTATATTCTATAATATTTCATTATGGAGGCACATGAATATAATAAAGACATCTATATTGTTCTAAAGTAAATATTATTTATAAATTTTCCTCCCCTATAACATATAAAAGTATCCCTTCACCCCCACAGGTCACACTCTTTGAATACATTATATCCACAAAATTTTCCAAAACACCTCCTTAAATTTCATAGAAACATACTCTATCTTATATTCTCAATAAAGGAACACTATTCTATAGTGTAACTGACTTATTAATAGATCCCTCCCATATAGTAAGGTGACGTCTTTTAATTACATATCTCAGTCATGTTTTCTTTATCTAACCCATCAAAATATATCCTAACCATTCCAATGTAATAAAATGTGCATCATTAATTTAATATAATTTTACTACATTAATTTTATACCCATTATCTACTTCCCACATATATTTTTTTAATAATGGAAATGTCGCTGCTTTTACCCTGGGACTACCTCCTCCATGTATAGTGTACATTATTTGTTCATCATCAGATTACATGGTAACTTATAAAACGTATATTTAATGATTAAATAAGATATTTAGAAAATAATTATATTTATAAAAAGATAATCCATTTTACACCATCAATCCCTAAAATTTATTATAAAAGGCTACCATCACTCAGGTGTATGCATCGAATACTACATCCATGAATAACATATTTAATTTTCCATCACCACCAAAAAACAGATTATTTAACTATAGAATTTAATAAATTAAAATGGTATGAGTTGACTTATGTTTGAGAGTCTTTTATCATATGAATAATTAATTTATCACATGACTCATGGCTTTGATCCCTTTTATTCTATATCATGTGTGAAACTGAATCCAAGGAATGGGTCTGGGCATTCCAACATATCAAAAAACAAAGAATCCATGGATTAATCCAAGTCCTTATAGGTATGTAAATGGAAATCTAGAGCATGGTTATCAAGATAAAATATTTATCTCTATATAATAATATGATGGTTTAACCCCTTACATTCCACAATCTAAAAGGTATCAAACTGATCTCGGGGAAAAGTAGAATGTAATCTTAGTAGAGGCTAGATTGGAAGACAACTAGATAATTGAAGGTCCTCTATGATCGAGGAAATCATGATAAATATGGGTTCTCATTTGATGCATTCTAATGATTCCATAGTTCAAAAGTGTATCCATGGTGCCAGGCTGAGGCATTCAACAATGAACTACATTACCTGGATCCAAGGGATAATGACCCCTTGGAATTAATACTAGTGAATTGTTCGACATCCATCGAGTTTATTATTGGAATTCAAAACTAGGATTCGTGAATTTTCCATATGATTAATCACATTTAAACCAAACTCATTTCAACATATAAACAAGAATAAAAAGCATTAAGTACATCTGAATAAAGAGGGAAGATGAATTAAATATAAGAATACCTATGTCTCAATTCCATTTACTTGGAATACAAAACAATACTTCCATTATTTATAACTCATTAGGTTTTATATATGCATTTGACCAATTTTCTTATTTAACCAAGTGAATATAATTTTACCAATAATATTACATTAAATTATATACTTCAAGGTTTCCATAAAAATAATGATTTATTTCTAGGTTATTCATGTAAGGGAATATAATTTATTCATGGTATTATTCATAGGCATAATTAAATTAATAAAAATAATGATTTTGAAAAAATGAACACCAACTATGGAGGTTTATCCCATGGTTTCCCATTTGGTTCTCATATATTTGATAATTAAATTATTCTATTAATTTTTAAAAATACAATAAAATAAACTAATGTGGGATCTAGATTTTATTCATGAAAACTTATGTGCTAAAAATATTTAAGAAACCCAATACATTCCCATGCTCTATCTAAGATTTCAATTTTTTTAGTGACATTCCCAAGATAGACTATAATGTTTTTAGATCCGAATATAATGTTAGGGATTTCAGATACATTTTAAAACAAATAAAACCTTAGGGTTATTTTTTCACATCATAGGGATATTCATCCAGGAGGACAAATTTCTACACACTCTAATGGGTGGTTTAGTTAATTAAGGGCAGAGTAAATTGGGAAATTTAAAAGTGTCAAGAACATCAAACATTATGAGGTGTTTTTGATTTATAAAAATTTGGGTTGTGATGGGAGTAAAAATAAACTCACCATAAGGGGTAATCTGAGTTGAAGATGTCAAACTCTAAGGGTTTAAGAGATGATTGTATTACAACATGGTCGGTCCTTAGGAAAAAATCAAAGGAATATTCATTTTTTGGGGAAATACTAAGAAATATCATCTCGAAACACAAAGAAAATTTTTAATAATGGATTGTATTTTTGGGAAATGTATATATAATTCCTACATAAGGATTATGATACTTTAATAATCCAATATCAACCATTTATTTGTGCTATAAGGGATAAAACTAAAGTACCAGTCATAAAATATTAGAAATAGAGAATAACCGATATAAATGGACTTTGTAATCTAGACATAAAAAGAAACTATAAAAGGAATATAGATGGGATATATAATTATCAGGATCTCTTGATTTGAAGTGGCAGTGTCCAATTTATCTAAGAATCACAATAAAACCACACAAAATAAGAGTGGGAGGGAGAGGTACACATGGAAGTTCCACTTGGAAAATTTTAGAGGAAAAGTGGTTGAAAACTTATAATTATTGAGTGGAAATTTTAGATTTACATAATTTAATGATGCATATAGTTTAGTCACACTATTTAGAAACCCATTCTTCAACTATGAATACTCACTATCTTGATAAAATCCCATCACGCACTATTACATCGCATGGTTTCCAAAATCATGTTCAAACCATGCACAACACCCATGAGTTTTTAATAATACCACATTGTATTATAATATATTTTCATGGATTAAAGGATATATGTTCTTTAACAAGACCACATTCGTGTTTGGGGTTAAAATGTATCACTAATTATTTTCTAACTATGTTCAACATAATGTATTTGTTAAAACATATGTTCTAAATCCCAAAACTCCCATGGCTTGTCTCAAAACATGGCGTACCTCTCAAGCCTCAAATATTATAAAAAAACATCATTTTTTCTCTTAGAACTCCCATAATTTCATTACAAAGAACTATTATTGGAATAATCAATTCACCTGATTAAAGGATAAGAATTACATTATAATTCTCGACCAGTATAGACATAAGATCTTGTAAATGAAAAATAAATGCCTTTTTCTAGACTGATAAATATTCACAATGACCATAAGAGTAAATATCATGTATTGGAAACTTTGTGGTTTTTTACTTAACTTCTTTCATAAGAGTTAGAATCTAAAAAATAAACATTCCATTATAATTTTTTTCATGTAGAGGGTCATGGTGCAATCTCCCTAGCCACCGAAGACAATTTTAAGGATCATGGGGTTGTCTCGTGATCTAATACCCTTGGATATTATTACTATAAATAAGAATTATAATTGAAGTGGACATGTGGTTTTTTACTCCCTTGGTGAGTTGATGATGATAGGAAAAGGCCCCCTATACTTTAAAAGTTTCATACTCCACTAGTGTCATGAGGATTCCTTAGAAGCTATCTTCCAAATTATTATTATAAGTTTGGAAATAACCAAAATACCTTGGGTGTGATTAATCCTAGTTATATCATGGGTTCATTACTTGATAAAGCGTTGTCGTGCGTGCTCTCATGAATATTTATAAAAAAATGTAGCATAGGGGCTAACCTATGTTGTTCTGTTGAGGAGTGTTTGTGGTCAATCACACCCAACTTCTAGTTCACATTTTATTTTTTCGTATTTATTAAATAAAAATAAATGAAATAGGTTTTTTATAATTTAGAATGAAATAATAAAATTAAACATACAAATGAATTTCAAAAACAATGAATTCAAACTTATTGAAGTCAAAAATTATGGAGATTTTCCAGATTGAATCACCTGAGTGAACATTTTTTTCCCCCTAATTAATTTATAATTTATATAATGAACACACTCAATTATATGTGTGAAAATCATCCTCTAAATATGGTTGTGAACACATAGTTCTCTCAATGATCTCAAAGAGACCACACATCCACCTCTAATATTGAGGAAGCATGTTGTAGAAGTGAAATCTATGCCTTGGGTGGTATGTGGGGACACAAAACTGTGTTTCCCACTATATCCCTCCTTAGCCTAACACAATTAAAATATAAACAAAAAAATGTAATTTATAATGACTTAGGATCAACATTGTATTTATCCCTAAGAAACTTTGTCAGGTTAGTTACCCATGATCATGAGTATAAGAGATCGTAGTGGAGAAGAAAACAATGGGAAAACAAATGATAAAAATGAGAATAAAATGAATAAGAAAAATAAAATATATTAAAAATTAATAATAATATTATAGTGGAAGACAAACTACATAATAATAGGAAATTTCCATATAGAAGAGCCAATTATTTTAGAAGGGGTGGAGAAACATATATATAGTGGGGGTGAAAAAATTCACTCTAGAAGTCCTCTTCAAATGATTCCATGTGGATATCCCATTAAAATAAAGAATTTGTAATAGGTTTCTTCATAAAATATTTCTCATATATATCATCCATCCACCCAAAATGGTTGGACTTTCTTTGCCACTATAAGAAGGATTTATGGAATAATTATTCCAATTTAAATTTTATGGGCGAGAATTATAGAATTATTCCTTTTAATAATGATGTCCAATGGCCCCCTTAATGAGTGAAAAACTCTTTAAAAATAAAATTTTAGATGCATATATGTGTCCTAATTCAAATAAATTTACAATCACCTTAATTATATGTTTTTATGTCGATTTATGATTCTATTATGAAGGTGTGTTCCATGATGTATGCTTGAACAGTTTTCCAAATTGATTGATTTTTATGGAATCATTTATTTTCGATCATATCATATTCCTAAAGGAAAATTTGAATTTAATGATAAAAAGGAATAAAAAAAATTGATTCACTCAAATTTGGATAAGTATTTTAAAATTTCATTCCAAAATACCATTCTAAAAAAATCTATAAAAATTCTATAAATAACCAATTTATATATTTAATATCAAAATACCGTTAAATCCTAAAAACATGAAAATAAACTATAAAAAACACTACCGTGGGATTATAAACATTGATTTATAGAATAAATTGTATGGAAACGTGATATTCATCTCTACCTGAAACCGAACCATTTTACTCCTGGGCAATCATAAGGGTATTTCGGGAATAAATTTTAAGATAAAAATACAACTAAAATCTAAAAACATGACAATTACCCATAAATTAAAAATATGGTGTAATTATAAACAATACATTATAGAATAAAATATATGATAATGTGGGCTTCATTATCCCCCCGCACTTTCCATTACACCCTATTGTAATCATCTTAGATCCAAATCAAAATCCACACAGCAATCAGAAATGAGATGATAAATATGATCTTATCCAAAAAGAAATTTTATAATGTCACATATATAATAAAAAATTCCCTCTTATATTAATTTCCCTTATTTAAATTTGTTCATCCTTAGAAATCCATCCATGACCCAATCATAACCTACCTCACATTGAATATTATGTCACTCCTTAATCAAGAGAAAATGAATCTGAAGTTATTATCATACATGGAAATCACATGTATCACCTTGGTCTTGTGGAAATTGTCATTTCGCCATATTTTTAGACATTAAAATGATTTCAATATTGAGAGATTTTTCATGGTAAATTCAGTGTCCCCGGGTTGGTGGGAAAACGATTGAGAAAATTTAAAGCTGAAAAGAGAAGGTTGGATTCTTAAGTACAATTCATGAATAATAATGTAAAAATATAAGATGATACTCACTAAAATACCCTTGAAAATGTGTAAAAATAAACCACACCATTTTTTATGAAATGTATCTTGAGCCTTGTATTGATTATAAATAATGATATCATATTTTTCTCAGCTATTTTTTGAAAATCTAAAAAAATCCATGAATTTATTTTAATTGTTTATTAGATAATAATAGAATATAATGAGGGGTTAAAAATAATTCACCATTATATTATAGTGTTATATGAATAATTATATGATGTAAAATGAGAAATTCATGATAATTTTAATTTGTTTTAATTTATTTGTAAAAGAGCCGAATGAAAAAATAAAGCACAATTAAATGATGACTTAAGCCAAATTTTATAATTATACAAAACCCAAGAATATGATTCACACCTCAAAATACCTAAAAATTAAATACATACCAATTAAAACACATGAATAGACTACCCCCACAATTAAACTTGAAATAGTCATAAACAAATACCAGGAGTGCGGGTAGGTAAGGAAAAATTGGATTGTAATGTGGCTTAAAACTATAAGAAAATCATGTATTATTTGGAAAAATAGAGGATTGATGTAAGGGTATGTCTCGGGTTAATCTGTGTTTAGCCAAAGTTATTCCTCAATCATATCATAAATATTCCATTAAATCCAAGGAATTAAAAGGGAAAAGTTACTAATTCTAGTTCTCACGGAAAATAAATGTATTTGATTAGAATGTGTGGGTATTATAACGAAAATATTTATGTTGTTTAGAATACCTCAGTTGACTAGAAACATATTTTGATTTAGTGTTTCGTGGGAATAGATTTTAGAAATTGTTCAATCTCATAAAAATTATTGAAAATTCAATGGATGAAAAAGTTTTTCACTTTTTTAATTATTCAAAATATATTTCATAAATAATCATATCAACTCTAAAAAGATATATTAATATGTGAAATGTTATAATGATATTAATTAAATAATAGAAATCCTAAATTTTGAAAAAAATTAAAAGCACAGATGATGAAAAATGTAGGCTAACACCCCCCTGTAGTTAAATTTCACTCCCCCTCATTTCAGCTCGACAAAATAATAAGGGAATAAAAAATAAGGTAAGGGAAGATACAAACTATCATTATTTTTGAAGTGGATTCCTTGAATTAAGCTCTTAGATACTTCCAATATACCTAAAAATAATGAAATTAGAAAAAGAAAATTAAAAGTAAATTGAAATAAGAAAGAGAAAGGAAAAAAAAGGATAAACCTTGATTTAGAACCCTATGTGGGTGCTAGGATTTCACTAACCCTATTCATACAATTATAGTGTCCCATCCCCAATCCAACGGTTGATAGGGTTTCATTCTAAAAAACTAGAAAAATTTATTTCTCCAAAAATCCATTAGTAAATGATAAAAGTAGATAACCCAAAAAAAAGATAAGGCATTTCCCAACCACAAATAATGAAATTAGATATTTTCAGGTCCATAATGGGATGAAACTTAAGATAGATATCCTCCCGGATGATTTCTATGGTGTCTCCCTCCATATTGTATGAAAATTTTTGTTAAGGAGGAAGTCACACCACCACATGCTTGTCCAATTATTTTAGTTTAATCACCAACATTTTGGTTGTTTTTAATTTAACATCCAAAATCTGATCTATTTATTCTATATTAGAAAATTATGAAAAAGAGAAGATAGAAAAAAATTCAACTTGAATAAGATTAAAACATGAGGAATTAATATAGGAATCTTCTGTTTTATGTATGTCAGCATTGAAATTGATTTAGTCATGTAGGATAGTTAGAAAATCAATATCTACAATTATATCTTCTTCTTTATCTTTTAAATAAAGAGGGTGGTATAGTTTTTTTAATTGTTTATTAACAAGGATGAGAATATCATGTTTCGTGTTATCTATAACAAAGTTATTCCAGTATTATTCTATAAATTGTTGATCTCTCAAATGTGAATCAGCTCACTTGTGTACATTCAATACCCCCTCATGAAATTTCTGAGTCTAGGATGATGTGATTAATTTCTATAGGAGATCTTTTTCACCTGCCTCAGAATCTTTGACAGAAAAAGTATTGATAAAATACCTTCCATCACTTGTTCTGGTTCAAGTTTCTACTCCGACTCAGGTTGCTCCTCAGATTCTTGTACGTATACTATTATTGACTCTATTTAGATCTCCGTGATTTTAATTTCATCACTAATTCTTTTAAAATTAAAATCGATTTCATTATAATCATTTTCTTTAACATGTTATTTCCTTGTCTATGCACAATAGTCACAATTTGAATACATCATGAACAAAAAAGATTATTTACTTATTGAAATATATGATTTTTTATAATGAATGAAAGTAATTTTTTTATAAAATGTGAATAAAAATAGTGAATGATGAAAAATTATATCCCCATCAATGAATCTCATTTCATTTTGTATTTTTCATGAGTGCTCTCAGTAATATTTATAACTAAATGCAACATTGGGGTAGACCAATGTCATTCTATTGATGGCCTTTTTTTTAATCACACACAAATACTAATTTATATATATTTTTATATTGATGATATAAAAATAAATGAAATTTTGTTTTTAGAATTGTGTATTTAATAATAAAATTAAACATTTAAATGTAAAGAAAGGATAGTGAATGCAAACAAAATGAAGTGAGAAAGAAAGAAGATATTCTTGGGAGAATCACATGAGTGATTATTCATTACCTATTAATTTGTTTTTAGTTTAATTAATTAACAAACTCAATCATAATAGTGAAGATCATATTCTATATATGGTTGTGAATTTACAGTGCTCTCAATGATCATCTAGAGTCCACACATTCACCTACTCCATTGAGGGAGAATGTTGTAGAAGTGAAAGCTATGCCTTGGGTTGAAAGTGGAGACAAAAAAAATATTTCCCACTCAGATCCCCATAAGAATAACTATAATAAAATAAGAAACATAAAAAATTTAATTTACAATTAATTGGGATCAACATGGGATTGATACCTTTGGAAATTCCTTATTTTATTTACCCATGACCATGAGTATAAAAGATCACAATGGAGAAAAACTATCTGGGAAAACAAAAGTCCAAACAAAATATGAAAATGGGATAGAGAAGAATAAAAAAATATATTTAAAATTAATAATAACATTACATCATAAAATAAACATAATAAAAATAGAAAATGGCCACATAGAAGTGTCAGTGCATTGAGGAGGGGTGTTGATACATATTTATAAAGAGATTGGATGAAAGAATATTTTCGAAATGTCCTCTTCAAATGTTTCCTCATATATGTCACATTATGTAGAAATTTTTTTATTACGTTTCTTCATGAAATTGGTTCCATTATATCTCATTAATTCACCCTAAAAATGTCATCATCATTAGCCACATAAATAAGGTGTTATAGAATTAATGTTATGATTGATTTTTTTGGATGAGAAATCTAGAATTCTTCTTTCAATTTATAATGACTAATCCATCCCTTATTGAGTCAAAAACACTATAAAATTCATTAGAGAAAAATTTATATGTGTATTAATTTAAATAAATTTATATTCACATCAATTAGAGGTGTTTAGGCTGATTTACAATTCCATTACTTTTGTGGGGTCCACACTGCCCTCCCAAAAAATTGTCCAACAAGATTTTTTTGGGGCCTCGTGTATTTTGATTCAGAGATTGTTCCTAATGAAAATGTTGAACAAAATCTATCATGGAATAAAAAAGTGAATCACTCAAATTGGATTAAAATTTAATTGTTATTCATAAAATACCCATTTGATAAAAATATATCAAAATTATTTAATTAACCAAGTTTTTATATTTTAGCTCAAAATACCATTAAAACCTAAAAAAAATACAATTACCCATAAAATAACAATATGGTGTGATTATAAATATTGATTTATAGAATATAATATATGAAAATGCGAGCTTCATCAGTACTCTTTTATCCTAAAAAAGGAGATATTCCTATATATAATTATAGAGCCTATAACTCCCCTATTAAAGAGAAACTTGTCCATTATTGGATTTTGGTAGTCCCTCATTTGATGAGAAATACCTGATGAGGCTAGAGTCCCACACTACATATTCCATAAGGTGATATGGTTTTTTATATATTATTATCTATGTAATATACCATTCAATGCATTCTCAGTCGATGAATATTTCTTAGTGAGGCTTTGGTCCCTAAATATTTTTTAAGATTAAAACATATAAATTAAGAAGGGTTGAGTAGTTTAAAAGATCCAAGACATATAAAATATCATATATTATCGGTTTCCTTCATGATAAAATATTGAAATTTCATTTATTAAGACTTTCTGGATCCTTTAGTATATTAATAATCCCGACTTTCTTATGATATGTGGTCATTCATGGAGTTAAATTGAGATTACAGGGTCTTTCGTATGTCCTAGAGACTTCAATATGTAGATAATATAGGGGTTTTCCCGACTATCAGATAACTCAAAGGATTCAGATGTTAATCTAACTCATTGTTTCATCCTACCTTAATGTTTTAGGTCATCCTAATGAGTATGTTTATAATCACCCTTATATTGACAGTATTCCTACATATGTTGTGCCCATGTTGGTGAAACACAGTTTGGATAAGAACCTAGTGGATTTAATGCTTGTTTAGTTTGTTTAAGGATTATACTGTGTGGTTTTTTTTATTTCATAACAGGGATGGTTTCTATCATTGAACTCTTATAAAGAGTTATTATAGTGGAGAGTCATTCCACATTTCATGTATTGATTGTTATTGGAGTGTATTCCCTAGTATTATTTTTTAGATATTTTTTTTTGTTATGGAGTCATGTTATATATTTTATGAGAATTTAGGAAGTTACTATATAGTTTAGCTATTTATTTATATATCATTGGTTAATGATGGTCATATTTATATTGTGTGTCAGATTTATTTTTCTTATGTATTTTGATATATGATAAGACATACCAATAGGTTTGTTATTTCCTTTTACTAGTTCGTACCCCCATTCCCATTATAGTTGTGATTAAGGTGACATATTCCTCTTAACACTAGATTAGTAGGGGACAATATTTATTTGGACTTATTTAAGAGATTCAATGAAAGTGGTAATGAACATTTGAATGATGAAAGATAATAAGTGACGAAGAGGAGAAACCATAACGATGAAACACTATCACAAGGATAAGAGAGACACATTGGGGGATGAGTATCCATCTCCCTCCTCTAAGATCAACAACTATTTATATCTGCTGATCACCATGAACAAAAAGTAAACAATGAACAAGTTTTCATATAGAGGTGATAAATAATCCTCGGTGTTTGTATCTCATCATGTTATCCAACCCATATAAATAACTAGTGACTATGTTAATCCAAAATTATTAATTTGCAGACAAAACTAACATTACAACATAAATTACTAATCGTTATATTGGTTTTAATTTTGTATACAGGACTTCAATATTTCCCCACAATCGCACAAATTAAATAACAAGGTATTTGTATAAGTATATAACCATTATTTATAATATCAAAATAATAAAAGACCCTCCATGTCCCAGGTAATACTAGTGGCCACTTGAATCCCAATATTCCTTACCCATAATTATAAAATACTTCCTTAATTAAAAATAGATGTGTAATAGTACATAGTCTCTATGACCCATTATTCAACAATTTATCGCACAATCTACATGGAGAGGATAAATAGTCATAACACAATATCCATATCAAAAATAAACACACTCCTCCCTTGAATTATATTGGTACAAATTCCCACCACATATCAATGGTATCCATATAGTTGAAATAACATCTAAATAACAATAATTGAATGGTCTCACACCCCATCATATTTTTCTAATAAAATGAATCACCTAGGATGAACCACCATATCATCTGGAGGAATACATCTACATCTAATCTCAAACAAGATCTATAACATGAAAACTACTTTTCACTAACCTAGAACAATTTTTGAGATGAAATTAGTTAATCAGTGCATTACCTTCTAACTAAATACATAAATTATGGGAGATAATGTGTATAATCACTAATGTGAAATATCATCTATCACAAACTTGAGTTGGTAGGTGAAAATAAAATCAAACAATCTAGAGTATCATTAATATCCTCTAATTAAAAAAATTATTTATTATAAGATTACATACAGATATATTTTATAACCAGTATCTAACCAATGGAAGTGGATGTGAAGAGGATAAATGTCAAAATGTATATATCTATCTTTTACACAGATCAGTGGATGAGTACGATAGAAATAAATAAACTTCATCGTCATCTTGATCATCCACCAATCCATGGATTGCACCACATACATGAATTTAGGTGATTAATAAAAACAATTAGACTACCTAAAAAACTACCAATATAATATTCATGATAAAAATCTAACATAAATATCTCCAAAACCATTATACCATTAACTAGGAATTTTTACATCATCATCTCATCAAAACCCAAAACCAATTTAATGTTAGTTATTATATTATTAAATTCACGATGATTCTAAATTATTATTATCAATAACAATATCAAAATTTCATAATCATATCCTTATCATCACAAGTGATACAAATAATTTTTACAATATTTCCCTATCATTATCATTTTCTGTCTACTACATTATCATAAGAAATTCATCACTTCAATTGATAAAGATTATTTCACTATTCTTTGTCATCTTTATAAGAATCAAACACCATATACTTATTATTGAAAAAATTTCCAAAGATATATTAAAATATCACTAGAATATTATATCATCATAGATATCAATATTTTTGTACTATATGATTTAATATATTATTCATCATTGTTTTCATACGGCATATATATCATCATTTGATTTCATAAAATGATACATTAGCACAATGAATCTATTTCATAATGTAAACAATCATATTATATGAAATATCAATTTTATGTTTTTATCTTGTAAAAAAATTAAATTCAACCTTAGTTTATCATAATTAATCATCTTAATTGATGCTAAATTTTTAATAAATGAAATTTATATTGTTTAAATATAATCAATTATATTTCCACATTAATCTCCCAACTTACATCATAATTTTTTGTTCATAATTTCTACCGTTTATGAAATTAATTAATGTCATTTAAAAGATACCCTAGTCATCAGGTTCAACCTGAATCTCCTAATGCATTTTTTTCATGGTATTTTTATCTAGTTTGCATTAATGCACATTTGCATCCAAAATTTTATTTTTACAAAGTTGTCACATTCTAATATCTAAATGATCCAATGAAACACATGGTTATATTCTAATTTAGTAAGTGGATAGCAACTAATTCTTAAAATTTTTATCGGCCAAATTGACATAAATTTTGGTGTAAAATTATATAAAACTCCAAAATATAAATTTGAATTATCCCAAATGGATTCAAAAACCACATCATCAAAATTTAAGTTGAATAATGGAAAAAATGGTCCAATAATTTATACAAAATGGACACTAACTCAATAATTTTATTTTATCACACACATAGAGAGATATATATATTTATATATAATTTTATTAAATATATTTTAATTAATATTTTTATAAAAAGTAAAATATTTTATATTAAAATATAACTATCATTATTTTTCAAATATTCATTTGTTTTAATTTTTTTATTGTTTATTTTTCATTGAAAATATTTATTTATAATAAAAACTAATTTACTACACATTTATTTTGAAATGGTTTAATTAGTTAATGATTTTAACACAAAATCACATGATTTTATTCTCTCCCAAACCCTATACTATATATATTATAATATAATGATATAGAATTTATATTTTACTATATTTTAATATTGAGAAAAAAATTCATATAACCCAAATATTACCAAATTATTGGTTTTTATTAATATGATTGAGATCTCTATTTTTCTATTCTTCAAAAAAATAAAAATTATCTATTGTTTTTGTATAATCAATGTGAAGTTTAATTTTTTCATAAAGTTTAACTACAGTTTCATAACATTTGATTAGTTTGTTTACTGAAAACCACATTTTGTCAGATTTGTATTTTCACAAGTACTCTAAATGAAAAAATTTTATTCCTAAAATAATTAATAAAGGACTAGAAATTGTATATATGTGATTTATTTCATAAAACAACATTATATAAAAATTCTCAATTTTCACATTATATTATTAATGTTATGGTATCATTAGACATGAATATTTTTAATATAAAAAATGGTATATCGTTTGGAAATTTAATTTTTCTGTGTTGATGATTATTACAATGTTGAAAATGATAATGGATGTTATCTCAAAATTATCACTATAATTAGAATTCATACAATTAAAATGTATATGTCAATTGGAATATCTTAAAACCAAAAATAAAAATATACAACCCATTGCATGAAAATTATTGTAGAAGGTATCCAAATGTTAGTGAGAAGTTTGATATTATGGAAATTACCCTTAATAATGACCTCAATCTAAAATTTGGATTGATGTTATTAAAATTAAATCATATACATCATTATTTAATATATATAGTACATGAATTTCATTTTAATAATTCATCCATAGAATTTTAGATCTCCTGCTATAGAACAAATTCAATGATAAATAAATAAAATTGGCATCAAATTTTAAAAAAATATACCTTTAATGTTAAATCAAATCCTGAGTCTCTAAGGAATCATGTTTATCCAACAGGTTACATCCTTCATGGAGAGAAAATTAAAAACTATCCAATATTTTCTTTAAATGTTCTAGAATAGTGCATTTATAGAATTAAAAAATGTCAAATATCAATTAAATAAAATAAAAATATTTTATTGGACTTATGAAATCTTGAAAATATTTGATAAACTCATCAAATATAACAAAAAAGGAAACACTCCATTCCAAAATAAATAAAAATATTCATTTTTCAATAAGATTTTGAACTTAGGAGAAAATTATAATTTTACCTTTTTATTTAAAAACCATAATTTTCACTCCAGACTTTTTCAGGTTTTCAATATACCACTAAAAAATTTTATTTAATAAATATGAGTATTAATTAATCCAATAGAATGAAAATTAGTTCCAAATTCCATAAATAATCTATATAAATAACAGAAAGGATCCCAACATTTATATTCTATTGACATTAAAAAAAATATTCAACATTAGAATGAAAACAATCTACATCTAGTGTAGCTATTACATAAACTTTTTCGTACAAATTTTCTTTTCAAAAAGAATAAATGTTTTATATTCTCCTGTATTAATTTACAAGCTTTATCCCTTCAAACACCAACTTCATTCTATGATATTACATGTATTTAGTGACCTCTCTATCATAATAAAATTATTTTTAAAACAAATACATAACATATAATTCAGTGTTTTTATATGAAATTGTGATTGTTGTGTATTAAATATTCATAATACACATCATGTGTTATCATTTTCTTGAATATCCTTTCATTGGATCCAACAAAGATGTATCTGAGGTGTCTAAACTGATTTCTCTTAACATCCAGTGTTTCCTAAAAAATAAAAAAATCAACTAATAAAAAAATTAAAATTATATTTTATGTGATAAGATTGAAGAGGTTTTCCTTTGAATTGTAGGAATAAAAAAGTGTTTATCTTCTAATGATTTTTTATTAAAGTATTTTAGTAACATATCTTTTTTCTTCTCAATTTCTTATTTATCCAAAGTATGTTCTGAGGTAAAAATGATATAATGATTAATGAATCCAATTAATTTTTTCCATGATCTTCCCATTATATTTGTTGTGATATAAAAGATGGTAAAAAATATGAATAGTTATTAATATTATTAAACATAGTATCTCACTATTTGGACATGCTAATTATGAAAATGTACTATATGTATGTATTCAAAAATAATACTCCCAACTGTTCATTATTGATAATATAATTTAGAGTCTCGTGACCAATTCCAACTGTCAAGGAATGTCCACTTATTTATTATTCATATTCAATGTTATACAATGTTTTATCTTTAAATCAGGACTCTACATGAATTTGTAAGTATGATAATTGTTTCTCTCAATCTGGTGGGGAGAAGGTATTCTCATACGGCCGTTATTTTCTAGTACAATTCACTTGATTTTCCTTATTTGGACATCCATTTTTTCTCCTTTTTATCCATCTTTAATATGAAACCACATTTCATAACTTTTATAATAAACTATTACATGTTTTTTAATTGAAAAAAGTGGTTAAAGACATACATCATGTATCTTTATAAGATTACATGACCATGTTATAAAGGATCCAATAACATCTTCAACCATTGTAATATCCAAACCATCAAGTGGAACCAGAAACTCAAAAGTTAACTCCTAATCTACCTCTATCTACATTCTCATGTGATATTTTGGTAGGTCAAGATAATTTAGCTTATCTCTGGGGATATTATACATTGTACCCATCATAACACGGTGGTACGTGGGTTCTGACAGATACAGATCACAATCAAATGTGGCCTGCAAAATTTTAGTAATACAAAGTTATTGGGCATTTTTTTAATCAAATTTAGAAGATAGTGTAATGAAAAACATTATGACCCCATGTATGGTAAGTGGTTTAGGGGAATGACTAGCCTCAATACTAGAAAAATCATTAGGTCTATGTGCAGATATTTTCTTCACTATTATTTTGATTTAATCATTTCTTTTACATATGTATGCCAATCAAAACCATATAATAATATCTTACAGTGTGTGTATTTGGGTATAAAATCATTTCACCATATTACATGTATCATCACATGGTTTTCTCTTGTTTAAATATTGTCGAGAGACTCCGAAACCTAATCCTCTAACGCGACCATATTTTTTTGTCTATATAAAATCAACTGAATGTAGATTTTCTTCAGGCATGATTTTTTCCAATTATTTTTTCTAAACTATATAAAAAATTAACATAAATAGATATTTTTATTTAATATTTTTAAATATTATAATATATTACAACTATATCATACTTATACATTCTTCTCTATAAGGACCTAGCCTTAAATCATTATGTAATCTTGAATTAAATTAATAATTCACATTAAGGATCTTTTCAGGTTTAGAGTTTTAGAGAATTAGGCTTTAACTATTACATTAAATCTCAAAAATTACAAAGTAATCAATTCTAATCAGTTTCCATTTTTTGTCATAAAATAAATACTCTTGAAAAAAAGAGACATGTCTAGTTCTACGTATTATAAAACATGTCTTTACCTTGATCCCATCCTTGACCCTATTCATCTTTAAGTCTAGTGAGAAACATTTCAAATACTTGGGATGAGAAAAAAAAAATCTCAGAAAGAGTAATAAGATAAAGAAAAATAACATTAGTCTATAAATACAAACCATGCATAAGATTATTCCTCATGAAATCAAAATATTTATGAATAACACATAGAAAACATAAAATCATAAAAGGTAACTTGTGTCATTCATAACATACTTATATTGTTGCCTTTATATTTACGTAGGGATTTACATTTGGAATACCAATCAATGTATATTCTATAAATCGCTTAGGTGAAAAATTAACATTTACCCCTGGAACGTTACCCAATGCATTTGGAGAGCTATCTCAGGCTCACCCACTCTAGGTTTTTCATAGAACCACCCATATACATAAAAATTCCCAAGAACCATAACACATAAAACAATTATAAAGGAAATATAAATTTTCCACATTGCAATCACAATATATCCTTTCAAGATAATGAAATAATAAATTTTTTCTCAAAACCATTTTCAATACCATAATACGTATAATGGTATATGGTATTTATTTTCCTTGAAAAACACTACGGCTGGTTAAGGATGCCAAATATCAAATAAATCTCGCAGCGGCGGAAAAGGTAATTTACACCACTTACATAAAGAGTAACATTCATTTTTGTCATTTAGTAAAATTACTCGTAGAATAGGATTCGATTGGAATGAAATGAAAATTCAAAGGTGTTTATACATCATATAAAATTATTTTATGTATAAAAAAATATGCCTCAATGAAAGGTGATATAGACGATGTCCATTACCTCATGTGTGACATGGCTCGATTGTTATTTAATATCTTGAATAATAGACTAATGATGATTTATATTGGCTTAAGAACCTTTATAAGAATTTATTATTCCTTTTATATCAATTATTACCTTTATATAACAACGAGTTAATTATTTTAGTTCACATCAGTCATTTTGTCAATGATCGGAACTTGAGTTAAAAATAAATTTGTAATAATTATAAATTGTCCATGTGGTAAAAATTCAATTATATACATAATTATATTCATTATTTAGATATCATATATTTCATATATATTGAGTATATATATGTATTTATAATAGTATATAACATTTGGAGATAAAAAATTAAATGCACCGTTAATGTAGACGGTAAGTCGTACGTACGCATGAACACTAATTTCATTTCTATTTTATATTTAATAGAATAAAAACACAATGATACATAGTTATACAATAATTATACTGTAATATAATATATAATTTCATTTACTCCATCCTTTATAGGATCCACGTATAGCATGAATGAGTCATGTCAATTTGAGGGGGTGGTAGTCCGCATTTCCTCAACTGAAATTATTGTATTAATAAACAATGAAAAGCATAACTGTTTTCAATATATTTAAAAAACAAAACTATATAAAAAATATAAATTTAATTTATATCACATATAAATATAGTTTCATCTTAATGTCCACTATAGGAGGTGGTAGGAGAATATGGAACAATCATCATTTCGTGAGGTAGTTGTTAATCTTCCCCAGAAATAGTATGTTATTTACCAATTTGATGGAGGTGTGTGTAAGGGTAGTTTAAATTATTCTCATAACAAAAACCTAGAATATTTATTATACTACTTTTGTTATAAAATAATGAAATAAAAATAGTTTAGGGGTTTTGAGAAGTAAAATAAAACAAACGATCTTAAGAGAAGACATTACCTTTAAATTGGGTATCTCTCTTTAGTTTGAAAAAAATGATTTACTTGAATTTATTTCTTCCTAGGGTAAGGATTATAGGAGAAGGAGTTGGATTTAGGGATATTAATTGGGTAGAGGTTCAATGATCGGGGGTTCTTGATAAGTGTGAGTAATGGGTTAGAAGTGAGGGATTTCATAAGGGGGAGGAGGGACACTTCAGGAATGTTGAAAAATATTATTATATTATATTATGATTTTCGGTTAATAAAGGTCAAAACCTTATTATATTTTAATATAAGATGACTCATGTTCTAAATAAAATAATCCAAAAATAATTGGCATGATTTTGGATATTTTTTTAATACTTATAAACTTGTTTATTTGAATCATTCATCAATGAGGTAAACACTGCGTTATAATTGTGTCCTAAATAATTCTATTTATTTGATGACTAAAAATTTTAAAAAAAATAATGATATTGGAAATTATTTTAGATTTAAAATTATTATTTATATTCTAATAGATAACTTATATAAAATCATGTAAGAACTTATTTACTAAAAGATATACGTTTAATTAATTTTTTTCTTTACTTTAAATTAATTAATATAATGTGCCATTATCACTCTCAAGTAGCTCCATGGGGTCCCAAAATCGACTGAAGGATGCCAATGGTCAGAAATGTATCATCCAATAGGATTAGGACACATGTTATGGTAATTTAATATTTATATAATATTATTTATTTACCATTATTTTCCATATTTAACCATTAACCATGGTAAATAAAATATTTACTAAAATAAGTATTCAAAATGTCTATAAATTAAAGTTACATATTCACACAATTTGAACCTTCTGATTCCAAATATGGAATATATTTTTTCTAATTCAAAATACATAAGTGTCAAAAATTAATTTAAAATTAATTTCAGCTGTCAAAACAAAAAAGTTTGTTTTTTAAGAAATAATAACCATCAAAAGACTGTCAACAATTTATGTCATATTTCAAGGTCAAGTTAGTTCCAATCACAGACATTTGGTTAAATAGTAAAAACATTATATAATTTGATTTTAAAAACAATTTAAAATAGAATATATCATTATAAATAAATTATATTAAATGGAAGTTTGGAATAAAAACATAGTATTTTCACTATTCATAAAAAATGGATTTTTTCAGAAAAATACCAAAAATTTTCCAAAATTAAATTTTGATTTCCCAATTATAAAGAAGAATTTTATTTTTTCAAACAGAACATATAAAAGTGACCAAAACTACATTTAATGAGGGTAATCCATCAAAAGCCTCTAAATCGACATTTTAATGAATACTAGAGTATTAATGCTTAAAATCAAATTCTTACTTATTTTAAGCCTCTAAAATTAATTGGATAAATGTAAAAATATTTAACAAACATTCATATTCATATTTTAGTTAGTTCTATCCATTATTTCAAATAAAAAGTCTATGTGTTAACTACTATTTGAAATAATATTATATTATTATTTTTCAGTATGACCCTACAACATAAGATTTCAAAGAAACACGTTGTTGCGTATCAGGTGTGCCATCAAACATAGAATCCCCTTTAAATTAAAATTAATATTTAATTCAGAAACATTAATAAATATGAAAATATTATATTCATTATTTACCTAGGATGTTACATCTTTCCCCTCTTTTGGGAATTTCATCCCAATAATTTTATTCATTTATCAAATAAGTGGTGGAATGTATCCCTCATAGAATTTTCAGATATCCAGGTTTCCCCTTAAACCATATAGTTTTCCACAAATCCATTACATGATTAATTATCTTATTCCGCAACAGTTGCTCTCTTTGGTCAAGAATTTGGACAGGTTGTTCCTCATAAGAGAGATTCTCTTCCAACTGAACTACCTCTGGGATCAAAACATGAGATCGATCTAGCATATACTTTCTCAACAATGATACATGAAAAACATTGTGTACCTGGGATAAACATGGAGGTAAATCTACTCTGTAGGAAACAGATCCAACTTTCTCCAGGATTTCATATGGTCCATCGAACTTTAGACTCAAAATTTCCCTTCTTACTAATAAGAATCACACTTTTCCATGGAGAAACTTTGAGAAAGATATGATCACCTACCTAAAAAGAGAGATCCTTCCCCCGGTTATCCACCTAACTTTTTTGTCTGCTCTGAGATTTTATCATGTGCTCATAAAGCAACTGCACTTTTCCTTCCATCTCTTTTACCAATCTTGGCCCCATCAGTTTCTTTTCATCTACCTTATCATAGAATACTAGAGTACGACACCACTTCTCATATAATTCCTCAAATGGATCCATCTGTATACTGGAATGAAAACAGTTATTATAAGAAAATTAAATCAATGAAAGCGGTTGGTCCCCACTTCCTTAGTAATCTATCTAGGAAGAACATAACATGGCCTCCATGGTCTGAATTGTTCATTCTGACTTCCCATATAAATGAGGATGAAAAGTTGTACTGAAATTTAATTCAGTACCCAATGACTTCAAAAGGGTTTTCCAAAAGTTATAAGTAAACATAGGATCACAATCAGATACAATGGATAGGATAACACCATGCAACCTAACTATATATTTAACATAAAATAGAGAAAGTTTATCTAGAGAAAAATTATCTTGAATATGAAGGAAATGAGCTGATTTTTTGAATCGATCAACAATAACCCAGCTTGAATTATTACCTCTATATGTCTTTGGTAATCCCATAATGAAGTCCATGGATATATTTTCCCTTTTCAACTTTGACATAGGTAAATACTGAAGCATCCCTTTCAGTAACTACTACTCTATTTTAACATGTTGGCAAGTCAAACACTTCATCGTAAAATCCACAATATCTCTTTTCATTATATCCTATCAGTAATACTCTTGAAGATCATTGTACATCCTAGTACTTCCAAGATGAACTAAAAATGGAGAACTATGAGCTCCACATAAATAATCATTCTTCAACTGTGAATCACAAGGCACACACAATCTCTTCCCAAACCTCAAAACATGATCATTATCAATGTTAAAATCAGGAAACTTACCCTTCCAAACCAACTCAACCTTTTTCTCCAACTCACTGACTTCCTTCTATGCTTTCTCAGTTCTATCTAATAGATATTATTTCACTAACACTTGAAAAAAAAAATAGACAAATTTCCTACTCCAAAAAATTCTATGAAAAATATCATCCAACAAAAAACCAAAGGATTTCATTCGAAACATAGCATAGTTATTGATGAATTAATATTTCAACTCAAAGCATCTTACACATTATTTACTTTTCCAGGATGGTAATAGATCGTGAAATCAAAATACTTGATTAATTCAAACAATCTATTTTTTCTCATGTTTAATTATTTCTAATTGAATATATACATCAAACTATTGTGGTCAGTATATATTTCAAATTTTACTCCATACAGATGATGCCCCCAAAATTTTAAAGAAAAACAATAACAGCTAATTCTAAATCAGTTTTAGGGTAATATAACTCATGATGTTTTAACTGATGTAAAACATAAGAAATTACCTGATCATTCTGCATTAGGAAACAACCAATTTCGTTCAATAAAGTATCACTATTGATAAAAAAACTCTCCATTTCTAAACATCAGTGCCAAAAATAGTGCATTCACCAATATTATTTCCAATTCTTGAAAACAATCGTCATATTCTTTTTCCCAAATAAACATAACATATCATCAAGTAAACTTAGTATCTGGGAGAAATAATTGTGCAAAATTTTCAATAAACCTCTAGTAATAACAAGATAATCTAATAACTCTATGAAATTTGGTTATATTTGTGGGTCTTGGCCATTCATCAACAATTTTCATTTTAGTAGGATCAATAGTTATGACATTTTTTGAAACAATTTGACCAAAGATAAAAAAATTTTGTAACAAAAACTCACACTTACTGAATTTCTTAAATATCTTGTTTTATTTTAAGGTTTTCAAGACAACAGTTAAATGCCTTTAATGGCCCTCATTACTTTTAGAATAAAACAAAATATCATCAATGAACACAACCACAAACTTATCCAAAAACTCAATAAATATTCTATTCATAAGATCCATTAATACTATAGGTGCATTGGTTAACAGAAAAGGCATAAGTTTAAATTCTCAATGGACATATCTAGTAGGAAACATAGTCTCCAAAATGTATTCCTCCTTTACTTTCAATTGATCATACCTTGAACTCAATTCAATCTTTGAAAAATACTAAGCTCCCTAGAGCTAATCAAACAAATCATCGATATGAGGCGAATGGTACTTGTTCTTAACAGTGACGTTATTCAATGCCCTATAATCTATGAAAAGTCTCATTGAACCATATTTTTTTAACAAACAAGACATGAGAACCCCATGGTGATGTTCTAGGTCGATTGAAACCTTTATCTAATAGCTCATGTAATTAAATTTTAAACTCTAAAAGTTTAGTTAGATCCATTCGATAAGGAGGTTTTGAAATTGGCATAGCATAAGGAACTAATTCAACAGTAATTTCAACTTCCCAATCAGGTATTATACCATGAAAATCATTAGGAAAAACATCAAAATACTCATTTATCACTGGAACATCATTTTTCCAAATAGTTCCTTTGTTTTCAACAATTAGTGCGAGGTAACATTCATGTCCATCTTTTATAAGTTTCTCATCTTCCTGATATTTTATCAAAATTAACGTTTCATTATTGTACACAAACTAAAAATATGTCTAAAAAGAAACCTCTTTAGCTCTAATAATAAACAAAAATCCAATCCATACCAAAAATAACATCAAACTCTACTAAAGTAAAAAAAATAAGGTTTGCAGGTATATTCAATCAGCACATATGGGCATGAAGGTTCTTATAATTTTTTTGTCTGAACATTTCTCGCAGGTGTTTTTACCATAAGTTAATGATTCATATCTTGATTTGGAATTACCAATTTACTAGATAAATTATCAAAAATTAACGAACCTGTAGACCCTGAATCAGACAACACATTGGCATAATATGAAAAAATAGTGTACCTTAAACTACTTCATTTGATGGCCCAATATCTGCAGAAGAAGATGCAAAGGATTTCACCACCACTTTCTGCGTGTTGTCTGACTTATTCCCCTAGTTGAGTTCTTCATTGGACACTCATTTGTATAATGACTCATTTCATTACACATAAAACATTTTACTAATTTTAAATCATTTTTTGTCTTACCATTACTCTGATATTTTTTAGTGCAATTACGAGTATTATATCCCATTTTACCTATAACACCCCAGGTAAATAAAGAATATGACATTTTTATGTTTATCCATATTTGTGAATAAAATATTAATATTACTTTAAAGGGGATTCTATGCTCAATGGCGTACCCAATACGCAACAATGAGTTTCTTGGGATTCTTACATAGCACTCTAATAATAAAATAATATTATTTTAAAAAGTAGTTAACGCCTAGCCATTGTAATGGAGGGAATGAACAGAACTAACTACAAAATGATTATATATGTTTGTCAAATATTTTTACTTTTTACAATAAATGTTAGAGGATTAAAAATGCAAATGAATACAATTTTAAGTGTAAACGTTCTAATATTCCTTAAAAGGTCGATTAACCGCCTTTTGATGGCGAACCTCTTTTAAATCCACTTTTTGAATATTTTATGTGTTATATTTGACAAAATAAAATTCTTCTTTAGAATCAGGACATCAAAATTTACTTTGTGTAAATTTTTGGTATCTTTCCGATAAAGTTCATTTTTTAATGAATAGTGAATAATGTTGTATTTTAATTCAAAACCACTTTTTAATCTAATTTATTTATATTATTAAATTATCTTATTAATTGGTTTTAAATTGATGTTAGAATATATTTTTACCATTTAATCCAATGGTGGACATTGGAATTAGTTTCACTTTGAAATCGGACTTAAACTAGTGTCAATCTTTTGAAACATTTTGTTTCATAAAAACACGCTATTGTTTTGACAGCGGGAATTAATTATTAAATTAATTAATGCAACTTATATTTGTTGAATTTTTTAAAATAGACATCATTTTTGAATTTGGAATATCAAATATAGCTTAGGGTGAACTTTAGGTAATTTTCTGAAAAACTTCAATTTTTGAAGAATAGTGAAACCACTAAGTGGTACTTATAAAAACTGATTTTCCGTTTAAATGAAATTTTTCCATCTTTTTGTTTTGAATTTCAAAAATATGACATACATGGTTGTCATTAAGAAGTAAAGTGTGGTTCAATGGGATTGAAATAATTTTTTTGTGAATAGTAACTTATTAAGTTTTTAATCGCGATTAGAGGTAATTAGTGTGGTTTAAGGTAATAATAATGTTTTAATAATATGAGATGTGATTGAAACATGTCCTACCCTCATTGGATGTGTCATGGCCGACCAAGAAAATCCATGGGTCAACTTGCGGACCCCATGGATCCACTTTGTTTGGAAAATGACATAAATACCTTTTTATTTAATGTTAAAGTAAAAATGACACAAACATGAGATGTTTTACAAAACCAATTTTTACATGGGGTTATACAAGTCATATTTTTGACTAAAAATAGTCATTGGAAAGCTAAAAATATTTTTTACATCATATTATTTGTTTTATAATTTTTATACATTAAATAAATTAAATTATTTATGACATCACGATGATGCAGCGATGACCTCATTATTTAATGATTTAAATAAAATGGAATGATAATGTAACATATAAGACCTACACATGTCCAAAACCTATTGGATTGGTGGATTTAGAACCCTTATCACCTTATCCTCGAAAAACATTAATGTGGGACCATTAAAATACGAAAATCATTCTAAAATAAAGTAACATTTCCTTACTTTCCAAGAGTGCCCCTCCTCTCCTCTTATAAAAGGCCCCCACCTCTACCTCCTTACCCACACTTACAAAGCCTTTGGCTCGGAAAACCCCTACCGATTTTGTCTCTCCACATCCCTATCTAACTCCTTGAAGCCTCACTTTGGTCATAAGTCCTCTCAAGGAAGCCGTTGAGCTCAAACCAATGGGAGTGACCCTATTTTAAGGTAATGTCTTCACTTGAGTCCTTTTGTTTTATTTTGCTTCTCCAACCCCCTAAACTCTTTTTATTCATTTATTTTGTAACAACTCAAGTATCTTAAATATACTAGGATGTTTTTATAATAAGGATTATAGCTACACTTACACACACCTTCGTCTAATGGTTAAAGAACATATTGTTTCTGTGGTTGGCGATTTTCTGCCTCACGAAACGATGATTATTCAACATTCTTCTAACACCTTCAAAGGTGGCCATTAATATGACACTATATTTATATATGATATATAATATTTTTAGGTTTTACTTAATCTTCTCTATTTTTCATTTATGGCATACCTTTATGGTTTCCATTATGGGTAAACGCGATATCTTCATTTAAGGAAGCGCGGACTACCGCCCCCTCAAAGTGATATGATTCGTTAATACCATATGTGGTACGTATAAAGGATATATATAATGTAATTATATATGATAGAATACTGGAATTAAAATACTATTATGTATAATTATGTTTTAATTCCATTAAATATGAAATAGAAATGGAAGTAGCGTTAATGCGTACGTACGGCTTACCATCTCCATGAACGGAACATTTCATCTCTTATCTCAAAATGTTATGTTCTATTATAAGTACATATATATAATGGATATATATATGTAATATATTACATCTAAATTATGGATATAATTCTTTAATTATAACATATATATATATCTCATTTTGTTTTAATTCCATTAATATGACAAAGAAAAAAATGATAGTAGTGTTCATGCGTACGTACAGCCTACTGTCTCCATGAACGGTGCTTTTCGTTTTTTATCTCCAAATGATATGGAAAAGTATAAAATGTATATGTACTGGATATATATGATATTTTAATCATTAATACTATTCTGGAAATTATTTACTTATAACTACATGGATAATCATTTTTCAAACAAGTTCATTTTTGAATCATGTACCAAACATCAACAAAAACGTCTGATATGAACTCATATTATTAACCAATTATTATAACATTAAAATATGTGATATGAACTGAAAAATAATCTTTATATTAGGTCCTTAAGCAATTATAAATTGACCAAAGTTTATTATTCCGGAATATAAAGAAACGAACAAGACAAGTTGGACTTGAGGTAAGGGATCCTACTCCTCTCTTTCTTTTTAAGTACACTCTTTTATGTATCTCCTTTTAAAGCTCATCTTTCTTGTTATTGGGATGTTCTTTTTATATTACTATTACTGTAATTTTTATGTTAATACGATGAGAGACCCTATTTGATCTCATAAATCGATTTTTGGAAGCTTTAAGTGGCACCGTTAGGCTGTCGAGTTTTCGTAAGGGATTTTTCATCTCACATTTATTCCTATGACATTTATGCTACATTTGTCACTATTTCCGTTGAGTGGTGTATGTACTAGACATTATTGTACACTTTGTGTAGTATAATTTCATTTATGGGTATTTACATCTTCATTGTATGACCCTCTTTCCTTGGGGTGTACTTTTCGAAAGTTACCCAACTCGGTAAGGGGACCTTTCACCCTCCACTTTTTAAAAGACTTCTTTTGTTATGTCTTTTAATTCACACACTATTATGTTGGGATATCTTCTTCTATATCCTTATTTATGTAAATTTTATGTCCAAGTGATGAGATACCATTTTCTCTCTCATCAATGCATTTTCTGAATTTTGAAGTGACGCCGTTAGGCTGTCGAATGTTTACAAGGGATCATCTTAACACAATTTCGATTTCTTTGGTTTCAACTTGTACTTCTTGAACATGTAATCCTATGAATATGTGTGAATTAACATAGATTGTTTCACACTTAATATACACTTATATTGGGTGTATTTTTATTTCTCACACATACTTATGTGATTGATTTATCCTTAGTTTAAGGATACCCTCTTTATAATGGATTTCATCGCAATTTACATTTCCATTGAGGCTTCATTGTTGTTATGCACCAATTCACTCTTATTTGGTGTGTATACTGTCCTTTGACATATTATATCATGAATCCATTTATTCTCCTGATATTATAAAGCTCAGATTAAATGTTATTCCGTGATTATTTGTATTCAAGAGTCTCTTATTTTGTTAAAAACTCTTTAACAAAAATATCGTTTTAAATGTTTTAAAGATTCATTATTCTAAATCTTTATCTTTAATGTCCATGTTTTCAAAATGGGTTTCAGTATTTATTTATATGGAAATTAATGTTTTAAAATTATAATTCCATTAAAAGCTTCAAAGTGGAATGGGACACTTTGATTCAAAAATCTCTTTTAAATGGTTTTTGAAAGTAGATTGATTAATTCAATATCTTAGAATTACTTATTGTGATTGAAAATGAAATGTTGTTATTGAAATGATTATATTTTCAATAATTTATGTGTAATGATGGTAATTGGACATTTTACGGGTGGTTACGTGATAAACCATATGACGGGTGGTGCCGTGAATACTAGGACGGGTGGTTACGTTATAACCTCCAATGCATTGGGAATGGAAGTCGGTCGTATGGCTATTCCATTATGTATGTGTAGAATTCGACCGTATGGTTATTCCATTTAAGTATGTTTATGTCCAAATTTACCTTTATATTTTATGTGTTCTTTATATGGGTTTTATGGTAATCTTTTGGTTACAAAAGGGTATGTAATGATCTTTTATTCATTGAAGAGTTTTTTTACTACTTTGAAAAGGTGAAAGGTATTACATTGATAAAGTATACATGGTTTACTTGTTGTTTTGAAAAACTAACATTTTTCATTCTTTGGGTATCCCTTACTGAGATTTTTATGCTCATCCCAAGTTTTTGAAATGTTTTTCACAGGATGAAACACGGAATAGGGTCAAGGATGGGATCAAGGGAATGTCATGCTATTTGAAACATGGAACTAGACATGTTTCTTTTTAAGAGTTTTTATATTATGTAAACTTATTAGAAGTTTCTACTTTGTAATCTTTTGAGATGTAATAGTCATGTCCTAATTCTCTAAAACTCTAAACCTGGAAAGATCGTCAATGTGTAATCTTGTAATAACTCAAGATTAAGTAAGGTTTAAGGCTGGGGCCTTATTGTTGGTATCAATGGTCGGTTTAGATAACTTTAGAGGATAGGGTATCCTCTAAGCATAAGTGACATTACCATAATGGTTAGGATTTCAGAAAGAGTCCTACTTTTAGATAAAGTGAATGAGTAATTATCTCTTAGTGTTTACCTTCCTCATTAGTACATGATGGTTTTGTTGATATACTCACACTGGCATTTCTGTTTTTCGTGAATGGATGGATCTAGCAAGAACCAAAGAGACAACAGGGTTGAAGGAAACTGTGGTGGTTCTCTAATTAAGATACTAGATAAAATGGGGGATTCAATGAGGAAACGCGTGGTTGTTCTAAACCAACTATCAAGGAGTCATGATCAACCACTTGAACCTTGGTATGATCTGTAATGCATCATGTACAAGATGACCAATCGATGTGGAAGTTCAGGTAATAATTATAAAGGTAACCATTACTGTTTATATGATCCTTACTTTTCAGGTAATTATGGGTTATTATATGTTATGATGGAAAATGAAAGGCATGAGATAAACTTGAGGTTAAAATATGTTATGATTATTTTTGAAGATTTTATCTCGTTTTGGGGAATGTTTTAAGAATTATGTAGTTTTGTAAAAAGGACAACACCCAGACCGTGTGACAACCCATCACGTCAGACAAAGATGTGGGAATTTAACCCACAACCAAAGTACAACTAGTATTTATCACCTACCACTGGACTACGTAAAGTCCCTGGTAAGTTTGACTGATTATTTTTAGTTAGGTGATTTTAGGAATCATGAGTAAGTTTATTTTGGGTTATCTATGGAAATGATTAACCTATGATCGAGGATATGTGATTAGGTTAATAACTTTTCAATATGAGAATTTAAGAGCAACTGCTGTTATTTGGTGATAAAAGTTAATTTGTACCTTGGAAGACTATGTGACTAAGTCCTTTAAATATTTGGGTTTCAATCTTAGTTTGGTTTACTTTGAAGAATTTTATGGACAAATTTTTTATCAAATGGTCCTCGTTGAACTTTTGGTTTTGTTGGACACATTTTGGAGATTAAGAATAGATTTTCTTTTTAGAAAGGGTTATCCTTTTCTGGATTATCTAATCTTGTACTAACCTTTTTGGTTTTGGTTTTGGTTAAAGTCTAAATATATGGGATGTATATAGTTCTCTTTTGTGGATTAGGTGATTCTCTAGAAGTTTATTATAGTACTCTTAATGTGAACAAGTCTTCCTAAATACTCGTCTTTTGGAGAAAATATGAGTTTCTGTAAGGAATCTAATAAAAGTTGAAAGTCAACATGATAAGTGATCATGTTTCCTTATGAATAAATTCCTCAATAAAAAGTAACTTAAAAAATGTTGTCTATTAACTTATCCTACTGGGGAATCAAATACCGTTTAACCCATCACAAGTTTGTTATTTTCTTATGGTTAACTTTCTCCTAGACATGTTTACTATCACTATCCATCAGAACATGATCCTTTGTTTTTTCCTCAATGTCAATACTTTCATACATGGAATCCTAGTATCGGTTAACTCGGGTGACCTTTGTACTTATCTTTCTTTATTTTAAAGTGATTGTTTTGCTGACTCTTGTTCAGATGTGGGATTTTCAATGAAGTTTCCAAGCCCAATTTTAAAATTGCGAGGATGCAATTCCCAAAAGTGGGGAAGGATGTAACACCCCAGGTAAATAAAGAATATGACATGTTTATATTTATCCATTTTTGTGAATAAAATATTAATATTACTTTAAAGGGGATTCTATTCTCGATGGCGTACCCAATACACAACAACGAGTTTCTTGGGAATCTTACGTTGCACTCTAATAATAAAATAATATTATTTAAAATAGTAGTTAACGCCTAGCCATTGTAATGGAGGGAATGAACATAACTAACTACAAAATGATTATATATGTTTTTCAAATATTTTTACTTTTTACAATAAATTTTATAGGATTAAAAATTCAAATGAATCCAACTTTAACCGTAAACATTCTAATATTCTTTAAAAGGTCGATTAACCGCCCTTTGATGACGAACGTCTTTTAAATCAACTTTTTGAAAATTTTATGTGTTATATTTTACAAAATAAAATTCATCTTTAGAATCAGGACATCAAAATTTACTTTGTGTAAATTTTTGGTATCTTTCCGATAATGTTCATTTTTAATGAATAGTGAAAAATGTTGTAATTTAATTCAAAACCACTTTTTAATCTAATTTATTTATATGACTATATTATCTTTTGAATTGGTTTTAAAGTGAAATTAGAATATATTTTTACCATTTAATCCAATGGTGGACATTGGAATTAATTTTACTTTGAAATCGGACTTAAACTAGTGTCAATCTTTTGATACATTTTGTTTTATAAAAACACGCTATTGTTTTGAAAGTGGGAATTAATTATTAAATTAATTAATGAAACTTATATGTTTTTAATTTTGTTAAATATACATCATTTTTGAATTCATAATATCAAATATAGCTTAGGGTGAACTTTAGATAATTTTCTGAAAAACTTCAATTTTTGATGAATAGTGAAACCACTAAGTGGTACTTATAAAAACTGATTTTCCGTTTAAATGAAAATTTTCCATATTTGTGTTTTGAATTTCAAAAATCAGACATACATGGTTGTCATTAATAAGTCAAATGTGGTTCAATGGGATTAAAATAATTTTTTTGGTGAATAGTAACTTATTAAGTTTTTAATCGCGATTAGATGTAATTAGTGTAGTTTAAGGTAAAAATAATGTTTTAATAATATGAGATGAGAATTACACTTATACTACCCTCATTTTATGTGTCATGGCCGACCAAGACAATCCATGGGTCAACTTGGGGACCCCATTGAACCACTTTGTTTGGAAATTGACATAAATACCTTTTTATTTAATGATAAGGTAAAAATGACACAAACATAAGATGTTTTACTAGACCAATTTTTACATGGGGTTATAAAAGTCAGATTTTTGACTATAAATAGTCATTGGAAATATAAAAAGATTTCCTAAATCATAGTATTTGTTTCATAATTTTTATACATTAAATAAATTAAATTATTTATGACATCACGATGATGCAGCGATGACCTCATTATTTAACGATTTAAATAAAAGGGAAAGATAAGGTAAAATATAAGACCTAAACATGTCCAAAACCTATTGGATGGGTCGATTTAGAACAATTATAACCTTGTACTCGAAACACATCAATGTGGGACCATTAAAATCTGAAACTCATTATATAATAAAGTAACATTTCCTTACTTTCCAAGAGTGCCCCTCCTCACCTCTTATAAAAGGCCCCCACCTCTACCTCCTTACCCACACTTCAAAAGCCTTTGGATCAGAAAAAACCTGCCCATTTTGTCTCTCTACATCCCTATATAACTCCTTGAATCCTCACTGTGGTAAGAAGTCTTCCCAAGGAAGCCTTTGAGCTGAAACCAAAGGGAGTTACCTGATTTTAAGGTAATGTCTTCACTTGAGTCCTTTTGTTTTATTTTGCTTCTCCAACCCCCTAAACTCTTTTTATTTATTTATTTTGTAACAAATCCAGTATCTTCAATATACTAGGATGTTGTTATAATAAGTATTAGAGATACACTTACACATACCTTTGTCTAATCGTTAAAGAACATATTATTTCTGTGGTTGGTGATTTTCTGCCTCACGAAACGATGATTGTTCAACATTCTTCTAACACCTTCAAAGGTGGCCATTAATATGAAAATATAATTATATATGATATATAATATTTTTATGTTTTACTTAATATTCTGTATTTTTCATTTATGGAATAACTTTATGGTTTCCATTATGGGTAAACGTGATATCTTCATTTAAGGAAGTGCGGACTACCGCCCCCTCAAAGTGATTTGATTCGTTAATACCATATGTGGTACGTATAAAGGATATATTTAATGATATTATATGTGATACCATACTTTAATTAAAATAATATTATGTATCATTATGTTCTAATTCCATTAAATATGAAATAGAAATGGAAGTAGCGTTCATGCGTACGTACGGCTTACAGTCTCCATGAATAATACATTTCATTTCTTATATCACAATGTTATGTACTATTATAAGTACATATATATAATGGATATATATGTAATATATTACATCTAAATTATGGATATAATTATGGAATTATAACATATATATATATATCTCTCATTTTGTTTTAATTCCATTAATATGAAAAAGAAAAAAATGAAAGTATTGTTCATGCGTACGTACGGCCTACCGTCTCCAGGAACGGAGCTTTTCGTTTTTTATCTCCAAATTATATGGAATAGTATAAAATGAATATGTACTAGATATATATGATATTTTAATCATTAATAATATTCTGGAAATTATTTACTTATAACTACATGGACAATCATTTTTCAAACAAGTTCATTTTTGAATCATGTACCAAACATCGACAAAAATGTCTGATATGAACTCATATTATTAACCAATTATTATAACATTAAAATATGTGATATGAACTGAAAAATAATCTTTATAGGAGGTCCTTAAGCAAATATAAATTGACCAATGTTTATTATTCAGGAATATAAAGAAACGAACAAGACAAGTTGGACTTGAGGTAAGGGATCCTACTCCTCTCTTTTTTTTAAGTACACTCTTTTATGTCGCTCCTTTTAAAGCTCATATTTCTTGTTATTGGGATGTTATTTTTATATTAAAAGTTCTGTAATTTTTATGTTCATATGATGAGAGACCCTATTTTATCTCATAAATCCATTTTTTGAAGCTTTAAGTGGCATCGTTAGGCTGCCGAGTTTTCGTAAGGGATTTTTCATCTCACATTTATTCCCGTGACATTTATGCTACATTTTCCACTATTTCCTTTCAGTGGGGTATGTACTTCACATTATTATACACTTTGTGTAGTATAATTTCATTTATGGGTATTTACATCTTCATTTTATGACCCTTCTTCCTTGGGGTGTACTTTTCGAAAGTTACCCAACTCGGTAAGGGGACCTTTCACCCTCCTCTTTTTAAAAGACTTCTTTTGTTATGTCTTTTAATTCACATTCTATTATGTTGGGATATTTTCTTATATATCCTTATTTATGTAAATTTTATGTCCAAGTGATGAGATACCATTTTCTCTCTCATCAACCCATTTTCTGAATTTTGAAGTGACGCCGTTAGGCTGTCAAATTTTTACAAGGGAACATCTTAACCCAATTTTGATTTCTTTTTGTTCAACTTGTACTTCTTGAACATGTAATCCTATGAATATGTGTGAATGACCTTAGATTGTTTCACACTTAATATCCACTTATATTGGGTGTATATCTATTTCTCACACATAATTATGTGATAGATTTATCCTTAGTTTAAGGATACCCTCTTTATAATGGATTTCATCTCAATTTACATTTCCATTGAGACTTCATTGTTGTTATGAACCAATTAAATCTTATTTGGTGTGTATAATATCCTTTTACATATTATATCATGAATCCATTTATTCTCATGATATTATAAAGCTCGGATTAAATGTTATTCTGTGATTATTTGTATTTAAGAGTCTCTCATTTTGTTAAAAACTCTTTAACAAAATTATCATTTTAAATGTTTTAAAGATTCATTATTCTAAATCAATAACTTTAATGTCCATGTTTTCAAATATTTTTCAGTATTTATTTAGATGGACATTAATGTTTTAAAATTATAATTCGATTAAAAGCTTCAAAGTGGTATGGGTCACTTTGATTAAAAAATCTCTTTTAAATAGTTTTTGAAAGTAGATTGATTAATTCAATATCTTGGAATTACTTATTGTGATTGAAAATGAAATATTTTTATTGAAATGATTATATTTTCAATATTTTATGTGTAATGATGCTAATTGGACATTTTACAGGTGGTTACCTGATAAACCATATGACGGGTGGTGCCATGAATACGAGGACGGGTGGTTACGTTATAACCTCCAATGCAATGGGTATGGAAGTCTGACGTATGGCTATTCCATTAAGTATGTGTGGAAGTCGACCATATGGTTATTCCATTTAAGTATGTTTATGTCCCAAGTTACCTTTATATGTTATGTGTTCTTTATATGGGTTTTATGGTAATATTTTGGTTACAAAAGGGTAAGTAATGATCTTTTATTCATTGAATATATTTTTATACTACATCGAAAAGGTGAAAGGTATTACTTTGATAAAGTATAAATTGTTTAAATTTTTTTTTTGAAAAACTAACATTTTTATGTCTTTGTGTATCCCTTACTATGATTTTTGTGCTCATCCCATGTTTTTGAAATGTTTTTCATAGGACTTAACATGGAATAGGGTCAAGAATGGGATCAAGGGAAAGTCATGCTACCTAAAACATGGAACTAGACATGTTTCTTTTTAAGAGTTTTTCTTTTATGGAAACTTAATAGATGTTTCTACTTTTTAATCTTTTGAGATGTAATATTCATGTCCTAATTCTATAAAACAGTAAACCTGGAAAGATCCTCAATGTGTAATCTTGTAATAACTCAAGATTAAGTAAGGTTTAAGGTTGGGGCCTTATAGTTTGTATCAAAGGTTGGTTTAGTTAACTTTAGAGGTTAGGGTATCCTCTAAGCATAAGTGACATTACCATAATGGTTAGGATTTCAGAAAGAGTCCTAGTTTTAGATAAAGTGAATGAGTAAGTATATCTTAGTGTTTAACTTCCTCATTAGTACATGATGGTTTTGTTGATATACTCACAATGACATTTCTATTTTTAGTTAATTGATGGATCTAGTAGGCACCAAAGATATAACAGGTTTGAAGGAAACTGTGGTGGTTCTCTGATTAAGATACTAGAGAAAATGGGGGATTCAATGAGGAAAATCGTGGTTGTTCTAAACCAACTATCAAGGAGTCATGATCAATCACTTGAACCTCGGTATGATCTGCAATGCATCATGTACAAGATGACCAATCGATGTGGAATTTCAGGTAATAATTATAAAGGTAACCATTAGTGTTTATATGATCCTTACTTTTGAGGAGATTATGGGTTATAATATGTTATGATGGAAAATGAAAGGCATGAGATAAACTTGAGGTTTTATATGTTATGATTATTTTTGATGATTTTATCTCGTTTTGGGGAATGTTTTAAGAATTTTGTAGTTTTGGAAAAAGGACAACATGCAGACCGTGTGACAACCCGTCATGTCCGACAAAGCTGTGGGAATCGAACCCACAACCAAAGTGCGACTGGTATTTATCACCTACCACTGGACTACGTGAAGTGCCTGGTTAGATTGAGTGATTCTTTTTAGTTATATGATTTTAGGAATCAGCAGTAAGTTTATTTTGGGTTATCTATAGAAATGATTAACCTATCATCGAGGATTTGTGATTAGGTTAATTACTTTTCAATATGGGAATTTAAGAGCAACTGCTGTTATTTGGAGATAAAAGATAATTTTTACCTTGGAAGACTATGTGAATAAGTCCTTCAAATATTTGGGTTTCAATCTTAGTTTGGTTTACATTGAAGAATTTTATGGAAAAATTGTTTATCAAATGGTCCTCGTTGAACTTTGGGTTTTTTTGGACAGATTTTAGAGATTAAGAATATATTTTCTTTTTATAAAGGGTTATCCTTTTCTGGATTATCTAATCTTGTACTAACCTTTTTGGATTTGGTTTTGGTTAAAGTCTAAAGATATGGGAATTATATAGTTCTCTTTTGTGGATTAGTTGATGCTCTAGAAGTTTATTATAGTACTCTTAATGTGAACAAGTCTTCCTAAATACTCGTCTTTGGGAGAAAATATGATTTTGTGTGAGGAATCTAATAAAAGTTGAAAGTCAACATGATAAGTGATGATGTTTCTTGATGAATAAATTCCTCAATAAAAAGTAACTTAAAACAAAAATGTTGTTCATTAACTTTTCCTACTGGGGAATCGTATACCGTTTAACCCATCACAAGTTTGTGATTTTTTTATGGTTAACTTTCTCCTAGACATGTTTACTATCACTCTCCATCCGAACAAGACCCTTTGTTTTTTCCTCCATGTCCATATTTTTGTACTTGGAATCCTAGTATGGGTTAACTCGGGTGACCTTTGTAGTTATCTTTCTTTATTTTAAAGCGATTGTTTTACTGACTCTTGTTCCGATGTGGGATTTGCAATGAAGTTTCCAAGCCCAATTTTAAAATTGCGAGGACGCAATTCCCAAAAGGGGGGAAGGATGTAACACCCTAGGTAAATAAAGAGTATGAAATTTTTATACTTATCCATATTTGTGAATTAAATATTAATAATATTTTAAAGGGGATTCTATGCTCGATGGCGTACCCAATACGCAACAACGAGTTTCTTGGGAATCTTACATTGCACTCTAATAATAAAATAATAATATTTTCAATAGTAGTTAACGCCTAGCCATTGTAATGGAGGTAATGAAAAAAACTAACTACAAAATGATTATATATGTTTTTCAAATATTTTTACTTTTTTCAATAAATGTTAGAGGATTAAAAATGCAAATGAAACCAATTTTAAGCGTAAATATTCTAATATTCTTTAAAAGGTCGATTAATCGCCTTTTGATGGAGAACCTCTTTTAAATACACTTTTGACAATTTTATGTGTTATATTTGACAAAATAAAATTCTTCTTTAGAATCGGGACATCAAAATTTACTTAATGTAAATTTTTGGTATCTTTCCGATAAAGTTCATTTTTAAATGAATAGTGAAAAACGTAGTATTTTAATTCAAAACCACTTTTTATTCTAATTTATTTATCTGATTAGATTATCTTATGAATTGGTTTTAAAGTGAAATCAGAATATATTTTTACCATTTAATCCAACGGTGGACATTGGAATTAATTTCACTTTGAAATCGGACTTAAAGTAGTGTCAATCTTTTGATACATTTTGTTTCATAAAAACAAGCTATTGTTTTGACAGCGGAAATTAATTACTAAATTAATTAATGAAACTTATATGTTTTTAATTTTTTAAAATATACATGATTTTTGAATTCAGAATATCAAATATAGCTTCGGGTGAACTTTTGATAAATTTCTGAAAAACTTCAATTTTTGATGAATAGTGAAACCACTAAGTGGTACTTATAAAAACTGATTTTTTCATTTAAATGAAATTTTGCCATATTTGTGTTTGGAATTTCTAAAATCTGACATACATGGTTGTCATTAAAAAGTAAAATGTGGTTCAATGGGATTAAAATCATTTTTTGGTGAATAGTAACTTATTATGTTTTTAATCGCGATTATAGGTAATTAGTGTAGTTTAAGGTAAAAATAATGTTTTAATAATATGAGATGAGCTTGACACATGTCCTACCCTCATTTTATGTGTCATGGTCGAACAAGACAATCCATGGGTCAACTTGGGGACCCCATGGAGCCACTTTGGTTGGAAAATGACATAAATACCTTTTTATTTAATGTTAATGTAAAAATTACACAAACATGAAATGTTTTACTAAACCAATTTTTACATGGGGTTATACAAGTCAAATTTCTGACTATAATTAGTCATTGTAAGGATAAAAATATTTCCTAAATCATAGTATTTTTTTATAATTTTTAGACTATAAATAAATTAAATTATTTACGACATCATGATGATGCAGCGATGACCTCATTATTTAACGATTTAAATAAAATGAAAAGATAATGTAAAATCTAAGACCTAGACATGTCCAAAACCTATTTTATGGGTGTATTTCGAACCCTTATAACATTATCCTCGAAACACATAAATGTGGGACCATTAAAATCCGAAACTCGTTCTAAAATAAAGTAACATTTCCTTACATTCCAAGAGTGCCCCTCCTCTCCTCTTATAAAAGGCCCCCACCTCTACCTCCATACCCACACTTACAAAGTCATTGGATCATCCAAACCCTGCCCATTTTGTCTCTCCACATCCCTCTCTAACTCCTTGAAGCCTCACTTTGGGCAGAAGCTTCCCAAGGAAGCCTTTGAGCTCAAACCAAAGAGAGCTACCCGATTTTAAGGTAATGTCTTCACTTGAGTCCTTTTGTTTTATTTTGCTTCTCCAACCCTATAAACTCTTTTTATTAATTTATTTTGTAACAAATACAGTATATTAAATATAATAGGATGTTTTTATAAGAAGTATTATATCTACACTTACACACACCTTCATCTAATGGTTAAAGAAATTACTGTTTCTGTGGTTGGCGATTTTCTGCCTCACGAAACGATGATTGTTCAACATTCTTCTAACACCTTCAAAGGAGGCCATTAATATGACACTATATTTATATATGATATATAAAATTTTTATGTTTTAATTAAGCTTATTTATTTTTCATTTATGGCATACCATTATGGTTTCCATTATGGGTAAACGCGATATTTTCATTTAAGGAAGTGCGGACTACCGCCCCCTCAAAGTGATTTGATTCGTTAATACCATATGTGGTACGTATAAAGGATATATTTAATGATATTATATATGATACCATAATGGAATTAAAATAATATTTTGTATCATTATGTTTTAATTCCATTAAATATGAAATATAAATGGAAGTAGCGTTTACATGTACGTACGGTTTACCGTCTCCATGAACGGTACATTTCATTTCTTATCTCAAAATGTTATGTACTGTTATAAGTATATATATATATTAGATATATATGTAATATATTACATCTAAATTATGGATATAATTCTGTAATTATAACACATGCATATATATATATCTCTCATTTTTTTAATTCCATTAATATGACAAAGAAAAAAAATAAAGTAGCGTTCATGCGTACATACGGCCTACCGTCTCTATGAACGGTGATTTTCGTTTTTTATCTCCAAATGATATGGAATAGTATAAAATGAATATGGACTGGATATATATGATATTTTAATCATTAATACTATTCTGGAAATTATTTACATATAACTACATGGACAATCATTTTTCAAACAAGTTCATTTTTGAATCATGTACCAAACATCGACAAAAACTTCTGATATGAACTCATATTATTAACCAATTATTATAACATTAAAATATGTGATATGAACTGAACAATAATATTTATAGGAAGTCATTAAGCAAGTATAAATTGACCAAAGTTTATTATTCAGGAATATAAAGAAACGAACAAGACAAGTTTGACTTGAGGTAAGGGATCCTACTCCTCTCTTTCTTTTTAAGTATACACTTTTATGTCGATCCTTTTAAATCTCATCTTTCTTGTTATTAGGATGTTATTTTATATTAATTTTACTGTAATTTTTATGTTCATATGATTAGAGACCCTATTAGATCTCATAAATCCATTTTTGGAAGCTTTAAGTGGCACCGTTAGGCTGTCGAGTTTTCGTATGGGATTTTTCATCTCACATTTATTCCCGTGACATTTATGCTACATTCTCCACTATTTCCTTTAAGTGGTGTATGTACTGCCCATAATTATACACTTTGTGCAGTATAATTTCATTTATGGTTATTTAGATCTTCATTGTAAGACCCTTCTTCCTTGGGGTGTACTTTTTGAAAGCTACCCAACTCGGTAAGGGGACCTTTCACCCTCCTCTTTTTAGAAGACTTCTTTTGTTATGTCTTTTAATTCACATACTATTATGTTGGGATATGTTCTTCTATATCCTTATTTATGTAAATTTTATTTTCATGTGATGAGATACCATGTTCTCTCTCATCAACTCATTTTCTGAATTTTGAAGTGACACCGTTAGGCTGTCGAATTTTTACAAGGGAACATCTTAACCCAATTTCGATTTCTTTGGGATCAACTTGTACTTATTGAACAAGTAATCCTATGAATATGTGTGAATGACCTTAGATTGTCTCACTCTTAATATCCACTTATATTGGGTGTATTTTTATTTCTCACACATAAGTATGTGATAGATTTATGCTTAGTTTAAGGATACCTACTTTCAAAATGGTTTTTAGTATTTATTAATATGGACATTAATGTTTTAAAATTATAATTCCATTAAAAGATTAAATGTGGTATGGGAAACTTTGATTCAAAAATCTCTTTTAAATGGGTTTTGAAATTAGATTGATTAATTCAATATCTTGGAATTACTTATTGTGATTGAAAATGAAATGTTGTTATTGAAATGATTATATTTTAAATATTTTATGTGTAATGATGGTAATCAGACATTTTACGGGAGGTTACTTGATAAACCATATGATGGGTGGTGTTGTGAATACTAGGACGGGTGGTTACGTTATAACCTCCAATGCATTGGGTATGGAAGTCGGCCGTATGGCTATTCAATTAAGTATGTGTGGAAGTCGACCATATGGTTATTCCATTTAAGTATGTTTATGTCCCAAGTTACCTTTATATGTTATGTGTTATTTATATGGGTTTTATGGTAATATTTTGGTTACAAAAGGGTAAGTAATGATCATTTATTCATTGAATAGTTTTATTTACTACTTCGAAAAGGTGAAAGGTATTACTTTGATAAAGTATACATGGCTTACTTGTTGTTTTGAAAAACTATCATTTTTCATTCTTTGTGTATCCCTTACTGAGCTTTTTATGCTCAATGTGTAATCTTGTATACTACTTCGAATAAGGTCAAGGATGGGATCAACAGAATGTCTTGCTACCTAAAACATGGAACTAGACATGTTTCTTTTTAAGAGATTTTATTTTATGGAAACTTAGTAGAAGTTTCTACTTTGTAATCTTTTGAGATGTAATAGTCATGTCCTATTTCTCTAAAAATCTAAACCTGAAAAGATCCTCAATATGTAATCTTGAAATAACTCAAGATTAATTAAGGTTTAAGGCTGGGGCCTTATATTACCACATCAGTAGAACTTACCAGAATTCAAAAGACATTCCCCAACAAGCTTTTTAACTCAATATTCGCCAACTATAGACTTAAGTTTCTTACCATCAATCTTTTTTTTAAGAGTTATTCCCATTCTTATACCACCTCAACCTCTTATTTTGTTGTTTGTAAAAGAACAGCTGATCATCAGAAAACTCCATTTCCACCTTCTCCGAACATGGAAAACCTTTTCGTAACATTTGAACTCTTGAGAAGCTAATGCTCGTTGATAATTTGGCTTTAATCCCGAGTAAAATGATTTATTTTACTATCAAGATCTCTTATAAAATTTGGAGCATACCTTTCCAATCCTGTGATTTTTTTTTCACATGTGGCCACTAAGTCATCCTTTTACATGAATTCCAGGAATTGTTTTTCCATCCTAAGAAAAACCACCTTAGGGAAATATTTTTCAAGAAAAATTCCTTTGAATTCATCCCAATCAAGAGTATCAATTTCAACACTATCCTGGATATTTTTCACCGTTGACCACCACTGATCGGCTTCACCTTAAAAATGGTAAACAACAAGACTAACCTTTTGTTGTTCTGAACACCTCATGAAAATAGAAATCTTCTCCAGTGTTTTGATCCTCCCTTTAGTTAGCACAATGTCAGATGATCCTTTGAATGATGGGATATTTTGACACATGAAATGCTCCACTACTGACATGTTCCTCTATTGTAGATCTGGATAATCTCGTGCATGGACACCATCACCATTTAGAGCCATATTCAATAGTTCCATCACTGCAAAAAACCATTCAGTTCTAATTCCGACCATCTCATGATTCTCATATGGATGGTTTTTTTCCTCTTGATTTCAACCCATCATAGCTACCATGTTTCGTCTGCGGAAAACCATTCTGAATACAGAAATTTATTTGGCGAAGTAACAATGTAATTTGTAAATTCTATATCATTTCAATCATAACATAAACTAGAAATAATTTATGGATATTAATTCAAGAATAGCCTAACTCCTAAAGTTGTCTAAACAGACCTCTGATACCAACTATAAAGACCCAACCATAAAACATTACATTATCTTGAATTAAATAAATAATTCTCATTAAGGATATTTTCAAGTTTAGGGTTTTAAAGAATTAGACCAAAACTGTTACATTACATCTGAAAAATTATAAATTTGAAAATTCTACTCAGTCTCCATTTTTCTCATTCAAAAACTCTTGAAAAAAAGATTCATATCTAGTTACATGTTTTAGACCACATGAGTTTCCCTTGATCCCATCATTGACTCTATTCATCTTTATGTCCTGTGAAAAACATTTCAAAAACATGGGATGGGCATAAAAATATTTTTAAGGGTAATAAGAAAACGAAAGATAACATTAGTCTATAAATACATACCAAGCATAAGATCATACCTCATGAAATAATAATATTTATGAATAACTTATAGAAATCATAAAATCCTAAAGGAAACATGTGGCATACATAACATTCTTACGCTGTAACATTCACTGCTATGTGGGGAGTTAATTTTAGAATACCCATCATAATAGATTCCATAAATCTCTTAGGAGAAATATTCAAGTTTACCTCTGCCACATTGCCCAATACATTAGAGATCTATCTTGGGCTCACCGTCCCCAGGTTTATCATGGATCCTTCCGTATACATAAAAATTACCATCAACCAAAACACCTAAAACAAGCATAAAGGAATGATATAACTTCCACATTGAAATCATAATATATCATTTCATGATATTGAAATAATAAATGCTTTCTCAAAACCATTTTTAATACCAAAATATGCAAAATGGGTATATGGTATTTATATTCCTTAAAGAACAATAGAGCTTGTTAAAGAATCCAAATATCAAATAAAGCTCGCGGTAGCGAAAAAGGTCATGGACACCGCTTATGTTAATAAGTAACATTATTTTTTTGTCATTTAGTAAAATTACTCGAAGAAAAATATTCCTTTTTAATGAAATGAAAAGTCAAAGGTGTTTATACACCATATAAAAGATTTTCATGTATAAAACAAAACATTCTATTATGAAATGAGATTGGGACGAAGTCCCTTACCTCTTGTCCAACTGGATTTGATCATTTTTTAATCTCCTGAATAATAAACAAAAGTTTATTTCTACTTTCATAATATCCTTTTTCAAGTTTATTATTCCATTTAAATAAATTATTACTTTGCTATAACTATTAGTTAATTATTTGAATTCATATGAGACATTTTTTCAACGTTTCGAACATGAGTTTAAAATGAAATTGTTATAACTGTAAACTATTAATGTGGTCAAAATTAAATTATCTCTAGATTTATATTCATGATTTATATACCAAATAAATCATATATATCCAGTATATATTTGAATTTATTATAGTACATAACATTTGGAGATAAGAAATGAAATTCATCGATCATGGAGATGGTAAGCTGTAGGTACAGATGACACTACATTCATTTCTACTTCATATTTAATAGAATAAAAACATAATTATGCATAGGTATATTGTTATTCTAGTATAATATCATATATAATTTTATTATCACTATCCTTTATACATTCCACGTATAGCATTATCGAGTCATATCACTTTTCGGGGTGGCAGTCCACACTTCCTCGAATGAAATTATCATATTTACCCACTATGGAAATCATAATGGTATTCTATAAATGAAAAACAAAGAATCATATAAACAATATGAATATAAGGGGGTGGAGGGTCTCTTTAGGAATGTTTAAAAATATTATTTTATTATATAGTGATTTTCACTTTCTAAATGTCCAAAACATATTATAGTTGAAGATCAGATTACTGCAGATTGAAATAAAATCATATAAAAAGTATTGGATAGGTATTGGATATTTTTTTAATATTTATAATCTTATTTATTTAAATCCTTCATTAATGAGGGAAACACTACATCATTATTGGGTCATAAATAATTTTATTTATTTTAAGTATAAAAATTATAATAAATATATAATGATATAGGAAATATTTTTATCTTTAAAATGAATATGTATAGTTGAAGATATAACTTATATAACTCCATTTAATAATTAATTTACTAAAAGATATATGTTTAAGTAATTTTTTTCTTTGCTTTAAATTAATTAATATAAAGTGTAATTATCACTTCCATGTGGCTCCATGGGATCCCAAAATCAACCCAAGGATACCAATGGTCAGAAGTGTGTCAACCAATAGTATTAGGACACATTATAGTGTAATTGAATTGTATTATAATAATAAATTTTCACCTTTATTAACGATATTGATCTTTTAACCATGGTAAATAAAATATTTACTGATGTAAATATTCATAATGTCTAAAAATAAAAGTTATATATTTACACAATTTGAAACTCCTAATTCTAAATATGGAATCTATTTTTCCAAAATCAAATCATAGAAGGGAAGATATTAATTTAATATAAATTCCCACTATATAAAATGTTTTTTAAGAAATAAAAACTATCCAAATAATGACCCTTATTTATGTCCAATTTCAAAATACAATCACATACAATGACCAAAGTTGATTTAAATATTAAAAAAATAAGATAATTAAATTTTAATACCAATTAAAAATATAATAAGAAAAATAAATTATATAAAAATCCAGTTTTGAATTAAAATACTGTATTTCTCACTATTGAATAAAAAATGAATTTAATCAGAAAAATACCAAAATTTTTCCCAAACTAAACTTTGATGTCCCAATTCAAAATAAGAATTTACTTTTCTCAAATAAAACATATTAAAATGACCAAAATTAGATTTAAAGAGGTTTCTCCATCAAAAGGCAATAAATCGACTTTATAATGAATATTAGAGTATTTATGCTTAAAATCAGAATTTTTTTTATTTTAAGCCTCTAAAAACTATTGGATAAATTTAAAAACATTTAATAAACAAGTATTTTCATATTATAGTTTGTTCTTTCCATTCCCTCCAATAAAATTTCTAGGCATGAACTACTCTTAAAAATAATATATTATTATTATTTTTCAGCATAACCCAATAATTTAAGATTTCAAAGAAACTTGCTGTTGCATATTTTGAAATCCTTCAAACATAGAAGCCCCTTTAATGTAAAATTAATATATAACTCACAAATATTAGTAAATATGAAAATTTTATATTATTTATTTACCTAGTATGTTACATTCCCATACTATTTTTATGTTTTCATTAAATAATGTACTCTCTTTATTTAAATGAGCCTCCTTCTATATCACATGATGTGGGAGAGATGTGACTTCATATCTTAAGTCAACAATCAGAATATAAATAAAGGAACCTATTTTGATTCATATAAATTAATTAATATTTTATTATCGATATAAAATATGTACCATTTTCTTCTCTATGGAGTGTACCCCATCCTTGCTCTGCGATATGGGTATATTGGTTTTGGTGAACATTCGTTAATGTTAGAACAATTACTATTTCATTAAAAAAATTTGGAATCAAGTTATAAAAAATAAATAATATCAAATAGTATAGTATTGACTGCAATGCACAGAAAATTATTTCTCACTACGATGATTAATGATAGAATTCCATGTTTTTACCTTTATAATGTGTGCATAATTGAGTGGTGGGCATGGATTTATTTTCCCACGATCATCCATAAAATATAAATGTGTATAATGTGTCTTGAAACATCTATGAAGAATTCCAGCAACTATTAAGCCAAATTTATTATTCATATCATTTAAAATAAATAATGTATCCAAGGACTAATGAAAATGGAATCACTATTTCAGTATATAATTTTCCAGAAAAAAAAGTGAAAGTGTATTATAACATTACAAATATATATTTCTAAATTATTACTATCATTATATGTAGTACATGGAACCCTGAATCAATTTCAATATGAATATTCATCTTCATTAAGACCCAAAGATAACTAATGAACATTGACATATTGGGTTAAATTGTTTTTCCACGTTGATTTAAACTAACCAAAATTTTTTTAACACGAATTATTTCCTTGAAAATTTTATTCACCATTGTGATTATACATTGTTGTCATTTTTTCATCAACAATCTACTGATCCCATAATAATTCAATAATTTCATCATCAACAGTGTGTTCTTCCTCTAGTTTGGTAACTTCATCATTTTCTAAAGAAATAATTTATATGAGTTGTAGGTCATTTTTTTATGAATAACAACAATACAAGAAACTCAATACACAAAATATAAAATTTTAATGCAATTTGTAAGAAATATTTTACTATATTGAATATAAATATAACAATTCAATACTCCAGTACAACTAACCGTTAATTACATTATTTAATCCTTCCACAGACATTGATTTCCTCCCATCTCTTCATGATGTATTGGACTCCCGCATTAAAACTATCCTTCCTCCCATAATTTTTATTTCAAACCTCCTTGATAAAATACCTTATTTAATTTTGGTTTGGATATTTTCTCCCATATTCTGTTTACAAAAACCCTTATTTCCTAAACCGGTCTCACAGAAATTCATCTCATACCCAATACTGTTGATCATTTTGGATTACTACTAAAAATAGTAGTTCAAAAAACATAAAATAAAAGGGGTATGAGTCTGAAGATTTTTTTTACAATAATAAATGTCAGGGAGATTTAAGTCGAGTTTCCACTGAGGATAAAAAACAATATAAATGCAGTTTTAATTATAGAATCTAACATATCACATTAGAAAAATAAAGTAATGATCATTAAAATCAACATGACATACACTCACAATAATTTTCTTACACTCAAAAACATTTTTTTCCTCCACTTCCTTTAAAATGTTTTATTAATTACATGTATTAGTGGAGAAAAAAATATGGGGTGGTATTGGTGTGAGGATGATAATAAGGATTGAAAACATTCCATTTTAACATGATTCCAAGAGAATGTATCTTGAATATGAAGAAGAAAAAAGGTCTTAATATCTATTCTCATTGTATGTGGAATAACATGGAGTGTCCCATTGGAACCCATTTAAGTGTATCAAGGTTTATGTGGAAGACAATAAAAAGGTGTTTTGGCCAGTTGTTTTTCACAAAACAAATGTTCAAAAATAGTATTTTTAGGAGGTCAGTCATCCTAGAAGTATTCTCATAAAATGATTCTTAACTATAGAGTTCAAATAGGATCCAATGCAATCACACTAAATATAAATGTAATTTTTGATGACATGTTGGCAAAAGTATCCAAGTATGTATTATAAGAAAATGAATATCAGGAAACAAAATTAATAAATAAATTATGTTTTGATTAATTTTGTAGTTTCATTTTTTTTTCTTAAGATGTTTTAATTGAGGAGGATGAAAGGCTGAGAAAGTTGGGGAATGAGTTTGGAAATGCGGTATTCTAATCCATAAAAGCTTCTTTGATGGAGATTAATGAAAACAATCCATGTTGGTGGTAAATCATCATGGAAAATTGGAACCACTAGGATGAGAGGAAGGATAGTTTGGAAGAGGGTGTCCAATCCATCATCAAGATATACAAGTGAATAAAGTGTGTGAGGATGGATTAAATAAAAGTAGTGAAGGTTGCATTCACTTAAATACTATAATATTATATCTCTATGAAAGATAGTATCAACTTAAATGCATGATGCACGAAATTGCATACTTTTATGCATGGATTATATTGTATTGAATATCTATCATTACAAATTTATTCCTTATTTATAGAACTTTAATTGTGAAACCTGTGGTCCTTCTCCATGATTTTTTCATGTTGCTTATAACTATTATGGGTTGTATTCTTCTTTCACAACATCGGATGGAGATGCAGTTTACAATTGTCTCATAAAAAGATTTATTGAGTTTTCAAATTTGGGATGGCATTATGTAGGTATAAGTAATATATATATATATATATATGTTGTGGTTCTCACGATTTTTAGAGATTGGGGTTCCCATGTGGGTCCCCAAATGAATTATGCACATGGATTATGGATCAAGCAGTTCAAGAATAGTATGAAATATTCAATTCAACATCACAATTAACATTGTTGGATCAATTTAAAACCCAAAATTTTGTATTATATACTAATATGACGGTATCAGCTTTAAAACATGCATTGTTCTGACTTAGATATGATTATTCTCATAATATAATTTGTCCATTAAAAACCATTTTATCCCATTCAATCAATAAAATAAATCATTGAATACAAGGAAATGAATATGTTCCATAATAGATACTATATTGAAAATTTGATGCTCTATAATCAAATGTAGGCATTCATCACTATTAATAGTAATGAGGTAAGAGCTCCCAAGGCAAGATACTATTTTCAATGAAGACATTTCACTCAATCTATTCATGGTATATTTTGATCTCTAAACATTTAGTTTTTGAAATTTGAGATGTTTTAATAAAAATTACCTCTCTTTGAGATAATAGGTTTATAAGGACTTCCACATCTCTCTTGAGTGGTAGTATAGAAAAAAAATAGATAAAAACATAAGAAAAATGATTAACAACTAATGATAGAAAATTTATCTTATTGCCTTTAACCACTCCAAGAATCACACTAAACAATTCTATGATAATAAACTGACACTTCTCCTAATTAGATAACTCAGACAGAAATAATTTTCCAGTCATATCTAAATACCCTTACTTGTAGGAATTGATCAAAAGCACCACTGGAGGTTCCCCAAGTATCCACATCAAAAGAAATGTTTCAAATCAAAGATACAATAATGATAAAAGTGTACTACGAACCTTGATTGGTGGAATCACTCAAACAGTATCATCAATTGAAGAGGAATTGGAATAAATCCACTATAGTGGTCTTGATGAATTGAATCTCACCCAACCCACATTTGACATCACATCTGTCTACTCAAGAATTACTCTCCTTGAAATTTTTTATATTAACTTATCCACCATAAGATCCCTCAAATAACATACATCCCTTAAAAGGGTGAATGTTTCAACTTATTCTCAGAATTGATCTTGATGTTTTTTACACTTATAAATTAAATGAACAAATAAAGTGAAATCCTAAATTTATTGTTATGACATAATACCATAACATCTTAGAGGAACCGTAAATACTATTTTTTACAGAATCCTTTCGATTAATTCCTAAATAAGATGCATGATACTCTTTAAGATAGGTCAAGGAAAAAATAAATAAATAAACCTAGATTACATATTGTAATTCAAGTATCCAACATAATTATTCTATCATGAAAAATTTATAGATTATTTATTATTATTTGATTTTTTATTATTCATATAATCAATACAAATATCTCAAATTTTAATCTAATTTCTTTTTGTAAGATTTTTGTACATAGTACACCCCAATGGGTTTGAATTTAGGACATCACATCACCTTAGACAAACATCCCAATCACTAAAGTCATATGTCAATGTTACGGGATATAGATAACATGTTTTAGAAATGGGATAACCTCTTCGATGTTTAACTAAACTCAATTTTATCATACTACAAAGACAGCATTACCTTGGTTGTAGCATGTGGTGAAAAACTGATTTTATTTATCTATATAGTCCCATACAAACATGTTGACAGACCATACCACATGAAAAAATCTATCTCTTCCTTCAAAACCATTATCTATTGAGGAAAAACTAAAATATAACCAATCGATGTATTTAAATGTTGTGGAGATGAGATGGAAGGTTCTTCATGGTTTATGATAGTGAAAAAATGCAAAATGCAAAACAAAAAAATCATACAATGAAAGGGGAAAAGTAGAAAATAACAAACATTGGATTATATCCTTGATTCATCTGAGGGAACATAGAGGAATCACACGAGTAGAAGAAGAGTTCTGTGAGATCTTGTAATTCCTAAGTGCCTGATTCATGGGTATGTTTCCTTTAAATAGACTAGGGATACTCTAAACAATGATTTTTGAAAAGTGCTGATAAATATCTCTTTTATTAGCACTGAATAGACAAAAATTAATAAATATTCCTTTTATCATCCCTTGAAATTTTTCACTAATAAAATATTTGTAATTAAAATTTTTAAAATTAATTTATTATTAATTTAAAATTTTTTAAATGAATAAAATTACATATTATTAATCATATAAAATCTTATTTAGAAAATAATAATTATCTATTTATAATAATTATAAATATAAATTTTTTCAAATAGAGTAAATATACTTTTATAAATATATTTATTTATAAATATTTATTTGTAAGTACATTTTTTACGTAATTAGTGGATACATAATCTTAAATACATGGACTTTAAAAATCACCGAGATTGAATAATTCAAATTGAGTACTCATTAAAAATATTGAAAAATTGATATGTTTTATTAATTACATATAAATTAATAAAAAATATTTATATTTATATATATATATATACAGAAGTAAAGATGAATACGTATTAAAAATATAAAACATAGTTATTAAATAAAAACAAATAAATAAGTGAAAATGATCAAATTAAAAAATAGAAAAATATATTAAAAATGATTAAATAATACCCTAATAATAATAGTATTAAAAATAATGGAATAAAATTGATTGATTGGACCCACAATATTTTAAATGTATCATGATACAATGAAATTAAAAAATGTACAAAAATTTGAATAAATTAAATAAATACCATGTATATGGGTTTTTATATATGGCATTCATATATTTGTCTTTCATATTATATAAAAATCTATTTATTAGAAATATATATATATATATATACTTGAAATAAATATAACACATGATGTTTGATATTTGTTAAATTGAAAAACCAAACATCATTAAAACGGAATAAGATGTTAAATCATTTTTAATTAATATTTTATTCATTATATATATATATATATAATATTACATATTTATATTTATAATTAATATAAATATATATTATAATTATTGATTTATATTATTTAATAATTGTTTCTTTAATAAATTATAAATTAATTTTGAAATTTATTCATTATTTTATTATTACAACTTCTTCATTTTATATATCAATATTTAATGTAGAGTATTTACTAATATTTATAATTAATATTTATATATATGAAATTTATTCATTTTTTATCAATAATTTTATAATTAATAAAATGGATAATATTTTTCATAAATTAATAATTTTAAATTTTTATTTGTTAAATTATTTCAATTTATTCTTTTTACTTATCTATATATTTAATATACACAAATTATAAATTTTAAAAATTTATATATATGTATCTTTAATTTTTTTTATTTTTACAAATAATGATTTAATTAATTAAATTATTTTTATTTTTTTAATAATTTTTTTTGATAGGTAAAATTTTTAGGGCTAAAAAGGCATTGATAAAGGATATAATTTATCAGTTCCACAAAAATTTTCTCATTAAGGGTATCATTTATGAGTAAAAAAAAGTGTACATAAAGGGTAACAATTATCAGCACATTTTTTTAGCACGGATAATTTCCATCACCGTTGAAGTCATGTCATCATCATTAATAAAAATTATTCATTTATATTTGAATATATTCATTTATATTTTTAGATTTAATCAACGTGTGGTTGAAGAAAAACCATAATTCTATATGTAAATGATTAATAAAAGAATCATGGAAAAATAATTTTATAATTTTATCACTACAAATTTACTTCAATTAAATAACTATTCATTAAAAAAATTATAGTAACACAAAAATAATATTTCTTCATCCATTTCTCATAAATACACATTCTAAAAAAACCCTCAAGTTTTAACCTTATGAAATCATGACATCATCATTAATAAAAATTCACCATCATATGATAATGAATATAAGTCATTAATTAATATGTGTTACATAATTAAAAATATTTTTCTTCTCGTCCTTCTTTTGTCATTCATAAATGTGTTAAAGTCACCATATTGACATCATATATGTATATCTTAATATAAAAACAAGGATCATCATTACAATAACTTTTTCATGAAACATTGAATACCAATAATTTCACCTCAATTTCATATAATTTAATAGTTTATATAATCTAATTCCATTGACCAGTCAACTATGATTTCATTAACAACTTAAATATGCCTCAGCAAATCAACTATTTCTTTACGATGGAATCAATTAACACAGTAACCTGGTATTATATTACTGTACTCATATTTCATGCATTTGTTATAAAATATGTATTTATATATATTAGGGATCCACACCACCATATCTAAAGTGGTTGATCTTTAGTATTGATTTTCGACTATAACTAGCCTAGTATATATCGTATATTAACACTTGAGAAAATTGAAGTGAAACATATATAACATATTTAGAACTCTTTCATTGAGACATTGATATATTCATGGAACACTATACCAATACCCTATTTATATTCTGTATGAAAATAGGCCCTTGTATCCTTTATCATATTCAGGTTTAATATTTTATTCCAAAATTATATATCTCTCCCATATTAATCTAACAACCACTCTGTTTACCAAAAAAAATCTCATTGTGAATAGAATTTCACATAAAAGCTATATTCCATTTTAATAAATCATCAAAAAGAATTCAAACTTACATCATTTTTCTATATATCCTCATACTACACTAATAGAACCCATAAATAGTTCTATTATCCTCTATTTTATAAAGAGTTTCTATTTTAGAATTCTAAAAGGTGAGGCCACTCATAATCTTATATCAAAATATTCATGATGTCAAAATGAACTATTGGTATCAATATAATTAGTGTAAAATCAAGTGTTCTAAATCATTTCCTCATGAAAATGTATTTAATATTAATGGTGTCACATAATTGAAAATAAAAAACGTAATCAACATTTATGAGACTGAATTGATAAATTCAAACGATATAGTTGTTTTTTTCTAATTTTCCATAAGGAATCAATAACTACTACGTGAAAAAATTACAATAAAAATGTGTTCGGTACTATAAGAATATTGATATCTAAAATCATAATGGAAATATGATATAAAATATCAAATTTTACATATTTTCATAGATCATTACTTTAATCAATTTTGTAAATGGTAAAATCAAAAACTCATAATTTTTTGGACTATCTTGATTCTAACTTCTTTATATCATGTTCATAACATATGTTGTGGATATTCACAAAATTTCATCCAATTATGTCCACATATATTATTTGAAAAATCTATCAAATCAAGAAAACATTGAATAAAAAACAATTCAAGAATCTAAAAAATGCTTTTTATTATATATTATATCAAAATATCTTAATAATAAGGTTTCTTAATAATGATACATCATTAATATTTATTCTAAAAAATATGTAGATCACCCACAACCATTGAAGAATCCAATACCATAACCTAGTGAACTGAAGTCCCTTATTAAAAATTATTTTATATTACACCAAACATACACAGATGTTCTTAACTCAAAAATACAAATTGTTGATCTAATAAAAATACACCATATCTAAATATACTGATAAGTGAACTCCTAATGTCCTCCATCAATAGTATTGTCGATAGTGATTTTAACATCCCATGTAAGTAAAGAATTATGGATTTTTATATCTATGTCAATTTATGAATTAGATAGTGTTTTAGAGGCATAAAACGAGAATAAATCTGATCTTATGCATAGAATACTCTAATATTTTTTAAAGGAACGTTTTAATGTCTTCTGATGGGAAAACTTTTTTAAATAAAACTTTTGACCCTTTTATAAGATCTATTTTTCAAAATAAACTTATTATTTAGGATTCGGACATTAAAATTTACTTTGGATAAATTTTTGATATTTTTCTAACAATTTTCATTTTTTATGAATAGTGAAAAAACTGCATTTTACTTCAAAACTGTTTTTTCATCTAATTTAATTATATGGTTAGATTATCCTTTTAATTAATTTTAAATTGTAATTATAATATATTTTTACAATTTAATCCAATGTTGGTAATTTTAATTAATTTTACTTTGGAATTGGGCATAAACAAGTGTCAAACATTTGATATATATTGTTTCTAAAAAACCCGCTATTTTTTTTGACAACGGGAATTATTTTTAAAGTAATTACTAAAATTTCTATGTTTGGAATTTAGTAAAATGGTTTCCATATTTGGCATCAGAAGGGCCAAATTATGTAATTAAGACTCTTTTGTTTTTTGGACATTATGAATAGTAACAACAGTAATTATCTTTAATTATCGTGATTAATTAGTAATCGGGAAGATAAGGGTAATAAAATAATATTATAATAATATAAAATGTCCCCAAAATGTGTCTTAATGCTACTGGTTATGTCATGGTCGACCATGGGATTTATTGTGCCAATTTTGGGACTCCATGGAATCACTTTTTTGTGATAGTGACATTTTATCTTTTTATTTTTAAAGAAGGTTAAATATAACAAAAGTATGTAACAATGAAGTAATTTTTTTTAATTTCTTCTAAATAAAAGATCTATTAGACTATAAATATTATATGGAAAGCTAAATATATTTTCTACATCATGGTATTTGTTTTAAAAAAATTAGACATTAAATAAATAAATTTATTTATGACACCATGATGATGTAGTGCTTACCTCATTAATGAACAATTTAAATAAAATTAAAATATAATGTAATATCTTAGACGTACACCTATTGGATGGGTTGATTTCGAACCCTTATCTCCTTACCCTTGAAATATATCATTGTGGAACCTTTAAAATCCGAAAAAAAGCATTTTATAATAAAGTAACATTTCATGACTTTCCAAGAGTTCCCCTCCTCCCTCTTATAAATGGCCCCCACATCTACCCCCTGACCCACAACTCTCAAGCCATTGGCTCGGCCAAACATTACTCATTTTATCTATTCACATCCATATCTTCATCATATAAGCCTTACCCTAGGCAAAAAGCTCTTCAAGAAACCCTTTTGGTTCAAACCAAAGGGAGTTACCCAATTTAATGGTAATGTCTTCTCTTATGTTCTTCTGTTTTATTCTGCTTCTCCAACCCCATAAACTTTTTTACTCCTTAATTTTGTAACAACAGCAGTATCAAAAATATAATAGGATGTTATTATGTGAATTATTTTATTTACACTTACACACACTTCCGTCTAATGGTTAAATAATATACTGTTTCTGTTTGTGGCGAATTACTGCCTCACGGAACGATGATTATTCAATTTTCTTTTAACACCTTCCATGGTGGCCATTAAGATGACACTGTATTTATATATGATATATATTATGTTTATGTTTTCCTTATACTTAAGTATTTTTCATTTATAGCCATAACATTAAGGTTTCCATTATGGGTAAACGCGATATCTTCATTTTAGGAACTGTGGATTACCGCCCCCTCAAAGAGATTTGTATCGTTAATGCCATATGTGGGACATATAAAGGATGGAGTTAATGATATTATATATGATTTTATACTGGAAATATAATATAACTTTATATCATTATGATTTCATTCCATTAAATATTAAATATAAATGAAAGTAGCGTTCATGCGTACGTATGGCTTACTGTCTCACTGAATGGTTAATTTCATTTCTTACCTATAAATGTTATGTAATATTATAAAATCTTGTATATACTGGATATATATGATATATATGATATCTACATCATGAATATAATTTTGGATATAATGGATATTTAACCTCATGAACAACTTGTAATGATAAGAAGTTAATTTTTAACTCATGTACCAATAATCGACAAAATGACCGTTATTAACTTAAATAATTACATAATGTTTGAAACATGGTAATAAGTGATCTTGAAGGAATAATGAACTTGAAAAAGGTTCTTAATAATGTATAAATTTAATCTAGTTTATTATTCAGGTGATTAAATAATGATCGAGTCATGTCGGACACGAGGTAAGGGACTTTGTCACAATCTCCTTTCATTGAGGTGTATTTTGTTTTATACACAACTTTTTTTATACGGGGAATAAACCCCTTTGAATTTTATTTTTATTCAGAAGGAATCTTATTTATGACGCATTTTACTAAACAAAAAAAAAGAAATGTTTTTTTCTTACGTATGTGGCGATAACGACTTCTCTACCGTCGTGACCATTATTTGAATTTCGGCTTGCTCTACAAGCCATAACATTTTTTTAAAGGAAACATAAATACCATTTTGAATTTTATTTTATTTTGGAATTTAAAATTGTTTTGATAATGTATTTATTATATCAAAGTGTTGTATTGATATCTTTTGATAGAAATCTGGAAATTTTATGTTTCCTTATGCATGATTTATGAGATATGATTATGTTATGGTTCTTGGGCATTGTTTATGAAGACGGGTGGTTCCATGATAAACTAAGGGTGGGTGAGCCTGTGTTTGCACTCCAATGCATTTGGAAACACGATGGAGTTAAACACTATGGTTTTTTCGAAGTGATTTACGGAATATACTGTAATGGGTATTCCAAATGTAACCATGTGGGTTACTCCCTATGTAAGAATGTTATGTATGCCTCAATTTACCTTTATATATTTTTTTAGGAGTTATTCATGAGTCTTATTATTTCAAGAGGTATGTTAAAGTGATTATGTTTTATGAGTAAAGTATAATTTTATTGATTCTTATGTATGCATGGACTAATGTTTTTATTCCACATTTTTATATACCTTACTGAGTTTTTTATGCTCATCCAATGTTTTTGAAATGTTTTTCACAGGTTAAGGGAAATGTACATGATGTGATTATATTGTTGAGGAAGTTTCAAGAATGAATCCATGTTTTATTTTAGATATGTTTCCTTTGATGGGAAAAGTGATAATTATCTTTTATGTAACCACAATGTCTAAATGTGGAATGTAATTCATGATTTATGATCTAATTCTCTAAAACTCTAAATCTGAAAAGATCCTTAATGTGTATTATTGTAATAACCCAAGATTAAGTAATGTTTAAGGCTTGGGCCTTATAGTTGGCATCAGAGGTCGGTTTAGATCACTTTAAGATTTAGAATTCTATTAAATGAGTATCCAACAAAATTTTTTTTGGTCAAATTGAAATGATATAGCATTTAAAGATTGCCAAGTTGCTTCATCTAATACATGTTTGTTCAGAATGGTTTTTAACAGTGGAAATAGGGTAGCAGTGCTAAGAAGGCATACAGAAGGAAATGACCTTCCAAATCAGCATCCAGAGATGGTCGGGATTGGAATTGAATAGTCTGTTGCAGTAATGAAACAATTGTCTCAAGTGATAAATGGTGGTGGTATCCATACATGAGATCAGCTAGATCAACTGTAGAGGAACATGTTAGTGGTGGAACATTTCATGGGCAAACATCCCCCATCATTTAGAGGATCATCTGACCCTATTATTGTAGAAGGGTGGATTAAATCACTAGAGAAGATTATTGATTTTATGGGGTGTTAAGACAATAAAAAGTTTAGTCTTTCTGTTTACCATTTGGAGGGTGATGCAGATTAGTGTTTATCGATGGTTAAAAATATTAGGGATGCTAATGAGATTGATGATCTTGACTGGGATGAATTCAAAGGTATGTTTCATGAGAAATATTTTCCTAAGGATTTTCGATTTAGGATGGAAAAACAATTCTGGGATTTGAGTCAAAGGGATGACTCAGTGGATGCTTATGAAGAGGAGTTCACTCGATTGGCAAGGTATGCTCCAAATTTTATTCGAGAACTTGATAGTAAAATAAATCATTTTTACTCAAGAATAAGGCCAAAATATTAAAGGGATTTAGCTTCTTGCGAGTTCAAAAGTTATGAAAATCTTGTTCAATGTGCTGAGAAGGTGGAAATGGAGCTTTCTGATGATCAAGTGTTCTATAAAAACCAACAGAATAAGAGACCGAGGTGGCAGGAGAAAGGGAAGAATCTGTCAAAAAGGTCTGATGGTAAAAAAACTAAGTTTTCAGAATGTGATAAATGTGGTAAAAAGCATGTTTGGAATGTCTTTTGAATTATATAATGTGCTACCGATGTGGTAATATGGGACATAAGGCTCATTATTCCATTTAAAACGATCAGGGTGATGGTAAGACCAAATAAGATTTAAAGTTATTAAAATGTTTCATGTGTAATGAGATTGGTCATTATGCAAACGAGTGTTCGACAAACAGCTCAAATAATGGGAAGCCGTCAGGCCAAAAGAAAAACTGTGTGGTGAAATCCTTTGCAACTACTTCAGAAGATTTTGGGCCATAAAATGAAGTGGTATCAGATACTTTGTTTGTTTTTAAGATTATTCCAATGTGTTTTTTGATTCGGTGTCTACACATTCATTCATATCTAAAAATATTTCTACTAAATTGTGAATTCCATCTCCAGAAATGACTCCTCAACTTGTGGTAAAAACACCCGTGGAAAATGTTGAGGCAAAAAGAATTTATAAGAATCATCCTATCCTTATCTATGGAAAGATCCTATTTGAAAACCTTATTTTTTTTTACCTCTAGTAGAGTTTGATATTATCATGGGTATGGATTGGCTCTCCGTTTACCATTCTAATTTTGATTTTAGAGCTAAAGAAGTTTCTTTTCAGAAAGACCTTCAGTTTGTGTACAAGAATGAACCATTACTATTGATAACATATCAAGAGGCTGAGAAACATGTAAAAGATGGAAATGAATGTTACCTTTAACATATTGTTGAAAACAAAGGAACCGTTCAGATTAATGTTGTGCCAGTGGTAAATGAGTATCCTGATGTTTTTCTTAATGAGTTGCCTAGAATAATACTAGATTAGGAAGTTAAATTTACTGTTGACTTAGTTCCTGATGCTAATCCAATTTCAAAACCCCCCTTATCGAGTGGCTCAAATTGATCTTTAAGAGTTGAAGGAGAAATTGCAAGAATTATTAGAGAAAGGTTTAATTCGACCCAGCACATCACCATGGGGTGACCTTGTCTTATTTTTTAAAAAGAAAGAGGTTTCAATGAGACTTTGCATTGATTATAGAGACTTGAATAACATCACTGTTGAGAATAAATATCCTTTTCCTCATATGGATGATTTGTTTGATCAGCTCTAGGGAGAACAATATTTTTCAAAGATTGACCTGAGATTGGGGTACCATCAGATGATGGTAAAGGAATCAGATATTTCGAAGACTACGTTTCGTACAAGATATGGCCATTAGGAATTTGTAGTAATGCCTTTTGGGTTAACCAATGCACCTGTTGTATTCATGGACCATATTAATATAATTTTCCATAAGTTCTTGGATAACTTTGTAGTTGTTTTTATTGATGATATTTTGGTGTTTTTTAAATTTAAAGAGTAGCACGAAAGTCATTTAAGGGTTATTTTTCAAACCATAAAAGAAAATAATTTTTTTGGGAAATTTAGAAAGTGCGAATTTTGGTTGCAAAAAAATTCATTCCTTGGTCACATTGTTTCTAAAGATGGAATAACTATTGATCTGGAAAAAACAAAGGTTGTTGAAAAACGTACAAGACCCAAAAAGTTAACCGAGATTCGTAGTTTTCTTGGTTTGGAAGGATATTACCAAAGGTTTGTTAAAAGAATTCACGGTTATTTAGTCCAATGACTAAGCTAACTCGAAAGGGTGTTATGTTTATCTGGAAAAAAGAATGCGATGATTGTTTTCTGGAAATGAAAATAAGATTAGTGAATGCTCCAGTTTTGGCACAACCTTCCCGGAATGTGATATTGTTATTTACAGTGATGCTTCATTGAAAGGACTTGGTTGCGTCCTAATGCAGAATGATCAGGTAATTGCTTATGCTTTATGTCAGTTTAGAACTCGTGAGGTAAATTACCCTACACTTGATTTAGAATTAGCTGCTATTGTTTTCGCTTTAATAATTTGGAGGCGTCATTTGTATGGTGTAAAGTTTGAAATATATACTGATCATAAAAGTTTAAAGTATATATTCACTCAGAAATAATTGGACATGAGACAGAGGAGATGAATAGTATTAATGAAGGATTATGATTGTGCAATTCATTACCACCCGGGAAAGGAAAATAAAGTGGCTGATTCTTTTAGTCGAAAAAATGAAGATTCATTAACCATATTACGTTTGGAACGTGATATTTTGGTTAAGGATTTGATGAACATTAGCATAGAAGTTTTTTTGTGGGTTATTCTTCTATTTTGTTTCAGGTATCAGTGAAATCTTCTCTATCAGACAGAATTAATCAAGCTCAACAGCAAGACAATGAGTTGTAGAAAAAGGTAGAGCTGGTTCAGAAGGGTATATTACCTGAATTAAACATTGATAATGATTGTGTTTTGATATTTGGGAAGATATTGTGTATGAATTCTGTTTCATAGTTGAAGATAGAGTTGTTATGTGAAGCTCATAGTTCTCCATTTTCAGTTCATCATAGTAGTATAAAGATGTATAGAGATCATCAGGAGTATTACTGGTTGGATGGAGTGAAAAGAGATATTGCTGATTTTACTGTGAAGTGTTTGACATGTCAACAGGTTAAAGCAGGGTGACAATTACCTAAAGGGATGCTTTATCCTTAACCAGTGCCAGAGTGGAAATGGGAGAATATATCTATGGGCTTTATTGTGGGATTGTCCAAGACACCTCAATTTAATAATGCAATCTATGTTATTGTTGATGGCTTGAATAAATCTTCTCATTTACTTGATATACGAGATAATTTTTCTCTAGATCAACTTTATCGTTTGTTTATTAAAGATATAGTCAGGTTACATGGATTTCCCCTCTCCATTGTATCTGATCATGATCCCAAGATTACTTCTATCTTTTGGAAAGTCCTTCAGAAGTCGTTGGGTACAGAAAAAAATTTTAGTATAGCTTTTCATCCTCAATGAGATGGTCAGTCTGAACAAACAATTCACACTTTGGAGGATATGCTACGTGCTTGTTCGATGGATTATCATGAAATTTGGTACCAACATATTTCTTTGGTTTAGTTTTCATATAATAACAGTTTTCATTCCAGTATACAGATGGCACCATTTGAGACATTATATGGGAAGTAGTGTCGAACTCCAGCTTTTTGGGTTGAAGTCAATGAAAGGATGTTGATGGGACCAGAATTGGTTGACGAGTTGGTAGAAAAAGATCAGCTGATACAGAAACACATGAGAACAACTTGGAGTAGGTAGAAAAGTTATACAGACAATATGAGGAATGATCTCTCTTTTGAGGTTGGTGATCATGTGTTCCTCAATGTTTCACCATGGAAAAGTGTGATGCGATTTGGTAAGAAAGGAAAGCTAAGTCCAAGGTACATTAGACCACATGAAATTCTAGAGAGAGTTGGATCAGTTTCATACTGAGTGGCTTTACCTCTGATTTTTTCTCAGGTACACAATGTTTTTCATGTTTCAATGTTAAGGAAGTACATGCCAGATCTATCTCTTGTTTTGAGTCTAGAGGTATTTCAGATAGAAGGGAATCTACCTTCTGAGGAACAACCTGTCCAGAATCCTGACCACATGGAGAAAGTATTGCAGAATAATGCGATTCATCATGTAATGGTTTTGTGGAAAAACAACATGATTAAAGAGGCAATATGGGAATCCGAAAATACAATGATGGATAAATACCCCAACTTATTTGATAAGTAAATAAATTGTGGGGAAACAATTTTTTAAAGGGAGGAAGGTTGTATTATCCCACGTAAGTATATAATTATGGATTTTTATATCTATGTCTATTTATGAATTAGATAGTGTTTTGGAGGCTTAAAATGATAATAAATCTGATATTAAGCATTGAATACTCTAATATTTTTTAAAGATCATTTTACCGCCTTTTGATGGAAAACCTTTTTTAAATCAAGCATTAGAAGATTTTATAAGATCTATTTTTCAAAATAATCTTATTATTTAGTATTGGGACATTAAAATTTACTTTGGATAAATTTTTGGTATTTTTTCTGACAATGTTAATTTTTTTATGAATAGTGAAAAATACTACATTTTACTTCAAAAATTCTTTTTCATCTAATATAATTATTTGGTTATATTATCTTTTTAACTTGTTTTCAAGTGTAATTAGAATATATTTTTACCATTTAATACAATTCTGTTCATTGTAATTAATTTCACTTTGGAATTGGGCATAAACAAGCATCAAACTTTTGATTGATATTGTTTCTAAAAAACCCAATATTTGTTTTTACAATGAGAATAATTTTTAAATTAATTAATAAAAATTCTGTGTTTGGAATTTGGTAAAATGGATTCCATATTTGGAATCAGAAGGTCCAAATTATCTAATTAAAACTCTTTTGTTTTTGGACATTATGAATAGTAACGACGGTAATTATCGTTAATTAATTAGTAATCAGGTAGTTAAGCGTAATAAAATAATATCATAATAATATAAAAGGACCCCAAAATGTGTCTTAAGTATACTAGTTGTGTTATGGCCAACCATGGGATGCCTATTTCCATCTTTTGGACTCCATGGAATCACTTTTGTGTGATAGTGACATTTTATCTTTTTATTTATAAAGAAAGTTAAATATAACAAAAGTATGTAACAAAGACGTAAAACAATTTTAATTTTTTCTAAATAAATGATCTCTTAGACTATAAATAGTCATTGGAAAGCTAAAAATATTTCCTACATTAGGGTATTTTTTTATAATTTTTAGACATTAAATAAATAAATTTATTTATGACACCATGATGATGTAGTGATTACCTCATTAATGAAAGATTTAAATAAAATGAAAAGATAATGTAAAATCTAAGACATAAACTTGTCAAAAACATATTGGATGGGAGGATATCGAACCCTTATCACCTTATACTAGAAATATATCATTGTGCGACCATTAAAATCCAAAAAATCATTTTATAATATAGTAACATTTCATGACATTCCAAGAGTGCCCCTCCTCCCTCTTATAAAAGGCCAAAATCTACTCATTTTATCTACTCACATCCCTCTATGAATCACAGAAGCCTTACCTTAGGCAGAATGATCATTAAGAAACCATTTTGGTTCTAACCAAGGGGAGTTACCCGATTTAAAGGTAATGTCTTCTCTTATGTTCTTTTGTTTTATTTTTCTTCTCCAACACATTAAACTCTTTTTATTCCATTATTTTGTAAATACACCAGTATCTTAAATGTACTAAAATTTTGTTATGAGAAGGACTTTATTTACACTTACACTCACTTCCGTCGAATTGAAAAAGAACATACTATTTCTGTTAGTGGCAAATTACTGCCTCACGAAACAATGATTGTTCCATTTTCTTTTAACACCTTTCACGGTGGCCATTAAGTTGTCACTATATTTATATATTATGTTTATTATGTTTATGTTTTTCTTATGCTTCTATATTTTTCATTTATGGCATACATTTATGGTTTCCATTATGGGTAAATGCGATATCTTCATTTTAGGAAGTGAGGACTACCGCCCCCTCAAAGTGATTTGAATCGTTCATTCCATATATGGGATGTATAAAGGATATAGTTAATGATATTATATATGATATTATACTAGAAATATAACATACCTTTATATCATTATGATATCATTCCATTAAATACGAAATAGAAATGAAAGTAGCGTTCATGCGTACGTACGACATACCGTCTTCATGAACAGTGCAGTTCATTTCTTACCTCTAAATGTTATGTAATATTATAAATTCATGTTTATAATGGATATATATTATATATAAGATATCTACATCATTAATATAATTCTGGATATAATGTATATTTTACAACATGAACAACTTGTAATTATAAGAAGTTAATTTTTGACTCAAGTACCAAAGATCGACAAAACGACCGTTATTAACATAAATAATTACATAATGTTCGTAACATGGTAATAAGTAATTTAAAAGGAATAATTAACATTAAAAAGGTTCCTAATCAAGTATAATTTACCCTAGTTTATTATTCAGGAGATTAAAGAATGATCAAGTCAAGTCGGACACAAGGAAAGGGACTTCCTCCCAATCTCCTTTCATTGAGGCATATTTTGTTTTATACACAACTTTCGTTTATATGGACTATAAACCTTTTTGACTTTTAATTTTATTCAAAAGAAATATTTTTATACGAAGTGTTTTATTAAATGACAAAAGGGAATGTTTTTCTCTTACGTATGCTGCGACAAAGACTTCTCTGTCGTCGTTACCATTATCTGAGTTTCGGCTTTCTCTACAAGACATAACTATTTTTTAAATGAAAAATAAATATGATGTTTTAATTTTCATTTATTTTGGAATTTAAAATCGTTTTGATAATGTTTTTGTTATATCAATGTGTTTTATTGATAAATTGTGATTGAAATGTGGAAATGTTATGTTTCTTTTAAGCATGTTTTATGTGATATGATTATGTTATGGTTCTTGGGCATTGTTTATGAAGATGTGTGGTTCCATGATAAAATATGGGTGGGTGAGCCCATGATATCTCTCTAATGCATTGGTAAATGCAAATAAGTTAAACGCTAAGGTTTCTCCAAATAGATTTAGGGAATATACTGTAATGGGTCTTCCAAACATAACCATGAGGGTTACTCTCTACGTAAGAATGTTATGAATTCCTCATGTTACCTTTATGTATTATGTTTTCTATGAGTTATTGATGATTCTTATGATTCCATGAGGTATGTTAATGTATTTATGTTTTATGAGTAAAGTATGATATCATTGATTCTTAAGTATACATGGACTAAAGTTTTCATTTCGTATTTTTATATCTTTTACTGAGCTTTTTATGATCATCCCATGTTTATGAAAAAAAATTCATAGGTTAAGGGAAAGGTACATGATGTGATGATAGTGTCGAGGAAGTGTCAAGAAAGAATCAACGTTTTATTTTAGATATGTTTACTTTGATGGGAAAAGTAAAAATTGACTTTTATGTAACCACCTTGTTTAAATGTTGAATGTAATGCATGGTTTATGATCTAATTCTCTAAAACACTAAACCTGAAGAGATCCTCAATGTGTATTCTTGTAATAACTCAGGATTAAGTAATGTTTAATGTTGGGGGCTTATAGTGATGAACACTACAAATACATAGATCGAACCTTAACATAAAAAATGATTTATAGAAAACCATGGATCACCAACCTAACCAATTCCATTTATATTCAATGTTTTATAGAATTATTAAAAATACGACATAAAAAACCATAATTTTTCCACAAAATGGTCATTTTTTCCACTAATACATACTATATAAATGCTGTAGTTGCTTCATTCATGGTGAAAACAACATAACCATAACTTGAAATAATAATCATTATTATTCATCCTCATACCCTGTACAAATCTTTTGAAAACATGGGATGAATTGTTAATATTTTTTGGGCCACAAAAATAATCTAAACCCATTATTACAATGAATAACGTGAACAACCATTAAAACTAATCTGTATAAAATATCCACCTTTGAGATCATAATATAAATTTTTTTCTCAAAATAATCACATAAAAAATTTAACCATGAAAAAGGAAAAAATGAAAATCCTGAATGTTATATGGAATATTATATTCGTATCACCCATAATCACTCATAATTACACATTGTTGAATAACTTATAATATGTTATTTCCAACATCAGTTATTTATAGAATAATTCATTACCCATTGCATTAGGAGGATATATCCTAGACGCACTCACAATCATATATAATTTATATTTAATGAAACATAAAAAACACATAAGAAATTTTACTTAATAAAATCAAGAATAAAAATAATAAAAAATTACTTGTAACCTTTAATTAAAATCATTTTCAATAAACCCATAAAAATAACACAATTTATAAAATTGAGTTAAAATTTTCTACATTGAGAGGAAAATGAAATCAAAATATATATTATTTATAATGATAAATATGATTATAATAAATAATGTTTTTTGAAAATAATAGAGTTATATAGTTGATATGATCAATTCAAAATAGATAATGTATCAGTTTAAAATATAACCCCATACATTTTAAAGAAATTTTATTTCGAAGGAAATTATTTTTAAAACAACGATAATAAAATATAAGTTGAAAAATATTGAAAACTTAGAGATGAATATTTTTAAATAATAATGTGGATGTTTTTGGGAAAATTAATCTACGTGTAAAATGATAAAAAAATTATTTCCTTTCACAATTTTATAAATTAAATCCAATTCAGTAGAAATTGATATTTTGAAATCATTAAGGTTTAAATTGGGAAAAAATATAATAAATAATATATACAAAACAGATATTAAAATTTCTAGGGGTTAAGAGAAAAAAAATTAAATTTACCCAAATATAAATTTAGATATAGAAAATCTCAATTTTCAAGTGATATGAGAAAATAAACACTTACAATGATTGAAACATGTGAAAAAATAAACTATCAATTAATATAATATGTGATATAAATATAGATCCTTAAAAAATAAGTGGATATGTAATATAATTTAATTAAAGTGAAAATCATAAATAATTATATAGTAACATAACCAATGAGTAAATTATATAACTCAATTAGATGAAATTCAGTTAACAATCCCCTTACCATGAGTATGGACTTTCCTCGCATGTGCTCTGAATTCTGGAATATTAAAATTATATTAAATATTAAAATTATTAAAATACTATTTATGTTTATTTATTTATTATTATTTCATTTAAATCACTTATTCTTATATTCATTTATTTCCTAAATTTGAATTTTTCTCATCAGTCATTTTAGGGTACTTCGGTTCAAAATTTCCAAAATAGATACAATATAATTGTAATAGTCAAAGTTTATTTTCATGTACTTCCATAATATCAATAATATTCAATACAACTTTTACATATCATTAAAGAGTCTAATGAGTTCCATAGGTTATAAATTAGTTACCATTTATAGAATCTTCCTCGATATGCCAATTTTTTATGGATAATAGGTACTATGATTGATTACTTTTGGTTTTACTGTATTGTTGATATTACTGCATTCCAGAAACAAAATAATGAAACTAATATAAAATTAATACTTTATAAAATTATTTTTTTAATAATATCCATGTAAGGTGTATGTTTATGGAAACGACATTTTTTACTTATCAAGTGTAAAACATCCATGATAGGAGATGTTTTTCAAACAAGTTTAAAAGAAATAAAACTCAATAAATATATATGTTCTCTAAAACCATTAGTTCTAAATTAAAATATTATTTTAGGTTTTAATTTTATGTTTAATTTTTTTTTAAAATGATTAATAGGAGAGTTGGAATGAAAAGATATAGCATTGGAAAAATTTATATTTTTTCATAGTAACAACATCAGAAAAAGAGTTTCGTGAAATATTATTAGTGTTATTTCATTACCGATGAATAAAATGGATTCAAATAATATAATAATTTAATAATTTAAAACAATTGGGTAATGTTTTGGATATTTTTAGAGATAAATTATTTAAAATTGAAAGACATTACATAGTTAGGAATATTTACCCAGCTCTTTGAATCACCTCATTCATATTGAGTCTTAAGCTTTCCGAGAAGGGAATTATGGCCATGAAAGAGCCATATGAATGTGTAAATTTAGATTTACTAAATGATTTTTGAAAAATATATAAATAAAACCTAAAATTAGATGTGTTTTGAAATGGATAGAATGGGTCACCATTTATAAGAAAATTTTAATTCTGTTTTCGAAAATATTCATTATTTATGAGTCAAGAATGTAATTTGAAAAGGTATAGCAGATAAAAAATGGAAGATATATGATATTTTTAACCATTTAAGATAATAAATTAACTCAATATATGGTTTTTAAAATTTTTATAATTTAAAAGAAAATTTAACATTAAATACCATTTGAAGACAGTTTTAGGGTCATTCTGGAAATGTTAAATTATATTTTTTTATATAACATAGGAATTCAAATTTAAAAAATTCAATAATTTATTAAATATTATAGTTATCTTAAAAAAATTATAGACCATAATTAATCTTAATATTATCTCTTTAAATATTTTTAAATCCATTTTCAATGACTTTCTCTTTGTATCTCAAGCACTATGTCGATGCTGCATTAGTATTTTGAACAATTATCCTATTATTAAATCTAAAAAATATATCATTATCATAAATATAAATTATTATTCATAATTATTATAACATAATATAGTCAATAGTACAATTTATTGATATTTATATAATGATAACATTTCTATTATTAGAATTTTGGATTTTGTTACCTTTCACAGGTATTGGATATCATTTAGATAATTAACATGTTATATAATTTTAAAATTAACAAATAAACATTCACATAATTTATTAGTTAATCTATTTCGTATTAATTTTTAGAATAGACTTATTACCTCTAAAATATTGTCTCAATTACAATAATATTTTGTTTTCTAATGCTACCAAATCACTGTGTCAACATATAAAAATGCTTTCATATTTATCATGACATAAAAATAAATTCATATAAATATTAATATTTTAGAATATTTTGAAGAAAATATCTATAATTATCTGTACCATTTTAGAGAAAAATATAATAATAATAAATAAAATTCCAGATGAATATAAATTAATATTTTAAAATAAATTTTAACCCTATTGTATTAATAAATAGATAAACCTAATAAATATGATAATTTAATTTGAAAATAAAAATTCTAAAATATAAACTAATATAAATTGAGATAAATATATCATTTCAAAATTTTTGCAATATTTTTTTAATAAAAAATATTATAAATCACATTAACTATTTAATTGGACTACCTTTTTATAATAATTATCAATGAAAATACCTTCCACCTAAATTTTACAAAAATGATTAAATTATCAAATTAATTAAATTAAAATAAATCTAAAATTTTTATATTTAAATTTTTTATATTAGAATAATAATATATTAAAAATATTATATTTTTATAATAATTGAAATTCCATTCCAATTGAAAAATGACACTCTTGTTTTAAAACATGTCATAATTTTTTCTTTGACTATCAATATTATATATATAAATTTAAATCCAATGAACTAACAAAAATACCCATTTATATATTATTCAATAAATAAAAAATTATTTAAATAGATCATAATAAGAAATCATTTTAAGAAAAAATATTAAAATTTTAAATAAAAAATTTTCTATCATTGAAATATAAATAATAAATTAATTGTACAATGAGTATATAATTTGATAATAATATATATTTTGAATAAATACATAAATATATATTTCCTAAATAAATATAAATTAAAAAGATTAATAAAATTGATATATTATGAAAAATAATTAGGTCGTGACAAGCATCATGGTATCTACACAATTTGTGAGATTAACTACCCTTAAATGTACACAATCACCAATTAACGTGCTACATCATCAATTATGGTAGAACTAATATAGTATAAAATTGTACTAAAAATCATGCATATAATATTTTTCTATAATACAATTTACTATAATCAAATGATGCACTATAAAAAAATAACACATAAAAGAAAAAAGAAATGAAATGTATGTATGGAAAGGGATGAAAATAATATGGATATCCAAATAAAAATTACATGTCCTCAGCTACCAAATATACCATATATCTTTAGCCTCTAATTATATCCTTTTTCCACATCTGATTACTTGTATTAACACAAGAGTGGACAACCCATGAGTGCACAAACGAGGGTATGTAATGATACAGAACATAGTCATGTCAGGTAGTGAGATGAACCAAATGAATAACAAGGTCTATATAATCATCCCTAATGTAGATATAAAAAACATCACAATAAAAATAAACATGATGATATTTATTATAATTCAATATCTTAGATTATTAAAAAAGATAATACTCATAGCCATAAAAGTAGAATGGTAATTATATATAACTATATACCATAAATTTACTTCATCAAAACATTAAGGGACCGACCACATTCTATTTACATATAGAGTCCTCTAGTAACCCAACCCCAAGGCCTTATTGTGCTATAATTATGTCATTGAGATCTTGAAATGGAGTAATAATTATCAGGCCCCAAGACGCATTGTGTTACAATTCATACGTTGATTTATCCAAAGAAGAATAATTTACAAACACTTATATCCATCCAAAGAATCACTATAAACCTCCATTAAAAATATTAGAACTCATTCATCTCATATGTGGATAATAAAATGAAAAATTATATAAATTAGAAAAAATAATAATAGAATACCAGTTCACATCATTATTTTCTTATCTCATGAGTCACTCCATATGAGACACTAAACAATTCAAAAAGTTTTCCTACAAATAAAATATCATAATATAATGAAAAAATTTCAACTAGGGTTCCATGAACCTATAGATTATCATGAGAAGAAATTAGTGCATCATCATCCACCTTGATCCTAAATGTGTGGGAATGAAAGAGTGTAGACACTATAGTGAATCATCATCCAAAAAGAATAGTTTATTAGGTGATATTAAGATCAAATAATATAGTTTACCATGAATAACCTTTAACAAATATCTATGGGTGAGTATAGGAATAGATAAACATATATGTCATCATTGATTTCTAATCATCATTAGTGCGTGAAAAAAATTATAAAATCATAAATTCCATGATATAAATATAATTTAAATTTGTGGGATATTATAAGATAAATAACTAATGTGAAGCACAACCATATTTTCCCACAATATGTTGGATTTCACCACACATTGGAATTGTGGTGAGTTGTAAAACTATCACAGAACTTGAATAACAATTAATTTATTAGCCTCATGGAACTTTTCACTTAATTATCCACAACACTATCATGTCATTATCTAGTAACTTTCACATCCATAACTCTTCAAATTTTAATAACCAGTCAATACTAGTAATGGTATTATTCAATTCATTGAGTCATGAAAATAACATTATCAATATTTATATCTATATCCTATCATCATATACATATCATATTAAGTGATACAAATCATCTTTGGAGTATTTACACAACATTGTCATATATTATCTGTAGCTCTTTCTCATGACATCCAACATTGAAATTGATATTTTTTGTAATAATTTTTCATATCTTCACACGATTCATGAAACATTTGTTAATTATCAATAAAATAACAATAGAGATATTGAAACATCACTATCATATTTTATCATCATCATGATAAGTCATTTAAACATTATAATTCATTTTTTCATCACAAACTAATAAGACATGTAACACTGCAATAAATTAAAATATATTCCTTTCAAGATGTGTTTAATTTTATTTATAGCTTTCAATTCACAAAACACTGAGTTAGTTCTCTTTACATGCAATAGTGACTTTCTTTGATGGCTTGGGTTACATGAAAGACCGAGTTTAACCATATTCTATTAATATTATTATTTAAAAATAAAATTAATTCATTGATTAAAAATTTAAGGATATAAATACTATTAAATAAATTATGAAAATAATTTTTGGAATTAATTCGTAACCAAGTACTAAAAAATGGTTATAAAATCTAATTTAATATAAAAGGATTGTTTTTATAAAAAATATTTATTTATGCACCAAAAGAGTTTTATATTAATAACATATTTAAATTAATATTAGTGGATTATATTAATGATATATATATTTTATATATTCTACTAAAATTAATTTAATTTATCCAATATATTATATACGCCTAATATAAGAACAAATCAAATTTTATACATAAAAATATGTTTTTCGAAAGGCAGTTTTGCTGCCTTTTAATAACGTAATTGTATAGAACTAAATTTTGAAACATTATTAAATTTTATTTGTCATAATATACTTAAATTTTGAAATAAAAAAATTCAAATTATCTAATGTTTAATTTTGTTTTCAATTAAGTAACCTTTTTTGATGAATAGTGAAAATACTGATTTTTAATTGAAAACAGAATTTTATTCTAAAAAATTTATAATGTTAAATTAAATTTTAAACTACTTTTAATGTAAATATAGTTTAATTATAAATATATTAATCAATTTTATTTACATTTAGTAATTTTTAAAATAAATTTATATATAAAAACAGAGTAAACTTCTGAACATTATCACTTTGAAAACCTTGTTTATCATCCCTACTCCGGGATTAATTTTAAATAATAATTTACTGATTATTTGAATGGAATTTTAAAAATAGATTCCATATTTTTAATAATGAAAATTTATAATTTATAATAATGTGAAATTAATATTTCACCAAATTTATTAGTGAAAAAAAACCAAATTAATTACAGCAATGAAGAGAAAAATGAGTTTACCATGGGAATGAACATTAAATATGGTGAAAAAATGAACTAGAAACCAGTCCAAAACCCATTATATTTCCATGTATAAATATGATAAAGTATAGGAGATATATGGGTCTATTATTAGAGTCTTTTTATAATATTAAAAATTCTTATCACACAATACTTTTTAAAAATACCACACATGTCATCTCCCCCACTTAGAAAAGTCATCCCCCTCACCTCCATACTTTATACCTTGAAACAAAATTGGATCATCCAGAAAATAGCCAAATCACTCCCCCAAAATCCCTAAAATAATATAATAAACCACATATTTTTTATAATGAAAACTAAATAAGGTGTTAGTGTAAACATAAGGAGGATACCTGAAGAATAAGTATTGTTCATCTAAATTTTTTTATTTTATTTCCATCTCCAAGTAATTAAATTATTCGTATAAAATTATGTTATATTAAAATTAGTTTATTAAACATAATTATGTTTTTTCATGTTATGTTTACTACATAAAACTTCCCAAATATCCATCAAATGGGTTATAAAATCATCATTCGTGGGAACGATAGATTACAACCTCGTCAGCCGGTGTCTTTTGTTTTTCCAATACAACCTTTCATGGTTGGTAATAATTATGTATTTATAATCTCTATATGAAATTTATAAAATTTATTATTTTATTGTTATTTTTCATTTTATATATCATACAAAATTTTATGATTTCTATTATATGGGAAAATGATAATGTCACTCATGTGTTCGACGGACTACCGCCTGATGAAGTGATATGATTCATTCACTCTTTACAAGAAATGTTTTAATGATGATTTTAATAAATATATGTCATATATATTACATAATAATGACACTATATTGAAAATATATGTATATATACAATTTAATTTTATTTCCGTGATTATAAAAAGAATATGGAAACAATGTTCATGTGTAAGTATTATCTACCATCCCTATGAACGATGTACTTAATTTCATATCTGTATTTTTTTTAGATTTCTATAACTAAATATATAAATAATATATATGATATTTTAAGCTTGGTTTACATTTTATATATAATTATATCATTTTCCAAGTAATAGGAACAAAAAAATTCAAAACATTCTCAAAAAACATGGAAATTAATGACAAAAACCATATAAATAATGATAAATTGTTAATAAAAATAGGAATATATGTTCTTATAATGTCATATATTATATCATAATTGTTAATATGGTTCATTTATAAGTAAATAAACATCTTAAAACCATTATATAGGAGGTTTAAGATCGTTCCACCAATAGTTTGTCTAAGGTAATGGATTTATCCTCAATTTACATTCCTTTGACACTTATTTATTTCTTTCACCAATTTACAATTATGTGGTGTATATAATAATAATTTCACCTGAAATATATTTAATAATTTATCACCCATGGTATTCTATGTGTCAATTTGAATTATTTCCTATAGGGTGATTTGATGTTAAAATTTCCCAAGTGGTAAAATTTATTATAAAATCTCACTTTGATTTGTGATCGTCAAATTTTTTTTGAAACAATAAAATTATCATCATCATTTTCATTGGAAATTACATTCATATTAAATATACATATTTTTTAATTTATATTCTAATTTCTAAATCTTATATTATTTTCACAAATGGTGTTTATTTTGAAAATTATTTGATTGTCTCGGGCAATATAGATTAATTTATATTCATTACCCAATAATTATATTTGATAAGGAAAACTGTTCATGAGTTAAATTTATTAATATATATATATAAGTATTTTTATGGACATGCATGAAACTAAGTGTTAACTGACTAATACAAGATCCTCTATTCATCAGTGTTCTAATTAGATGAATGAGTTAGACAAATCTGACAGATATTTACCAATGAATGTTTTAAACTATCTTCGTGATTGATCATGATGGAATTGGTATATTATGCATGGGAATAATTATTTATAATATTTAATTATTTCTATCATTCAATATTCAATTATTATTATTATCCATTAGATTTTCACTATGAAAAAAATTCCATGAATACATTTAAGTATTAGTTATTTATTAAGTGACATTTGTTTTTAGTTATTTACCCTTCCATATTGATTATGAATTAACTATTCATGAATTCATGTAATTTAAATGGGACTTTTGATCAGTTATTTATTATTTCATATTTATTATTCATTATTGATTCATGAAAGATTCCACTGTATATAACCCTTATTGTGAATTTGATCTCTCCCTTATATTCATTACTTTCTCTAGGGTAGGAAAAGGATTTCATTGAATGAGTTTACAAAGTTGTTGAGAATCAAAAAAAATGTGTTATATTTCATTTTCAATTCCCAATATATAATGGATATCATTTATGCAATCTGGTTTCCTAAAAAACTAAACTGATTGGTCATTTGGGATTTTAGTCATGTATCTATGCCAGTGTAATAAAGTAAGGACTTGGCTCGATTCTACTAGTGTCATGGTCATTACAATTGGTATGACATGATGTTTTGAAGAATCCATGGAAGCTATATTTTGGAAAATATTTATTAGAGAAGAAAACCCAAAGAGGGTATTATAACATTTTGGTACGGTAAATATTTTGGGGGTCAACCTTAAAATATATATCGATCTGGATACTAAAAGAGGGCATTGTTCTGGAACAAATATACCTTGGGGTAATAAATCAAAAAAGGGCCTATTGGGATTCGCTAGAACATAACATGGTACTCTATTATGTGCCTTATTGCACACCTAGTTTGACACTCTCAAGGGATATGTTTTGGAGAATTCACATTTCTTGTAAACAATATTATGAGGTATTTAAAAGTGAATAAATCTCCAAATAAATGAATGAATATGATTATGATATTAATATTGAAAAAATATATATTTTATGTTTAGTGTTACACCATATTTGGAATTATACATTATGATTTAAAATTCACAGTTTTATGATATAGTCCAGTATATTCTGTTGTTTAAAAATGGAATCTAAAAGGATGAATGGAATCAATAATCAATGATAATATAGAGATTTCCTTACCAATGAATCCAATATAGTTGGTAATTGAATGGATAAAACTATGTCTATATTAGGGAATATTAATCAATTTTGGATAAACAAACATACCTAGATGATGTAACCAGTTCCAAATTCAGATTCTCCTATGATAGATCGCTTAATGTGACAGAATATCCCACCACATAGTGATAATACAAAATAAATAGTAGCTGAGAAATGTATTAAATCCCTAGATAATATAGATATGGCCTTGAGATGTGGGAAATAATAAAAGGCTTGGCATGTGGTGTATTGCCTCAAAGGGGATGTTGGTCAATGGTGGTTATTGATCCATAATACTAGAGAGGAATAATAAATTGAAATGATATAATGTAATCATTTTATGAATTAATTCTTTAATAAATATTTCCCCCATGAGCATAAAATTGAGACGAAGATAGGGTTCCTTTTCATAATTAAAAAGAAGAAGAAATTATCATATATTATGATGTTTATATTGGTATGGTACAGAATAAATATGAAACACAATGTATAAGAGTGAACACTTATTTTATGTCTTCAATACATGTCCCTTAAGGGAACTATTTTTCCAAACAATTTCACTATATGAATAAATTTTATTATGTTCCATAAAAATGGAGAAGTAATTATCAAGATCATTCATATTTAATGGAAACCATGAGAATAATATGTCCTCCAAAAACAATAAAAAAGAAAATGTGTCAAAGAATATTGGAAGAAAGAATTTCCCACCATTTTAGAACTATGGAAATCACCCAAGGAAATGATTGAAGTATTGTAATTTTTTTTAAGTGTAATGAAAATTTCCAACATGTGAAATAATGATAGGGGAAGAAGGAAAATAATACAATTCATTTTTTTATAATTGAAATATGAGGAACTAAGAAATGGAATTCCTAGAAATCAAGGGAATCTACCACAGATGATTCAACCGAGAGATGAACCAGATTATGTTGTCATTATAGCTGAAGTATATGTACCCAATGATATGGTTGTAGGCACATTAAATCTATTATAAAATTTATACAATTCTTTATTTGATTCTATATAATCTAAATATTTTATATCAACCTAGTTTTATAAGAAAATTTGACATTTACCTTTTGATTTAATATAGTGTTGTTAGTCAAAATTCTTAAGGGATGTCTCATAAAAACAAAGAGGTGATAGTATTTCACCATTACGAAACATAAATAATCATTAATTTTTGGCCTTATCGTTATTCCTATTATTTAATTTGATATATTTCCTAGTTTTGATCTACATTCAAAATATGATGCAAAAATTTATTTGATGATGATGGAAATCCCAATTTGTGATGAAGATGTAGAATTACATATCATTAGAGTGGATAATTCTTCATTCGAGTCACATCTAGATCCACCGAAAATATTTCCACTAAATAATATTCATGAAGAAGAAGAGAAATTAACATATTGGGATGCATATGGTGATCCTAAAATTGAGGATGTACCCATTATACAAGAATACGTTAATGTATTTGCTATAGAATTGCATAGGAAATCAACAGATCAAGATGATGAATTATCCATTGATTTCATCCTTGATGAAATGAAAATATCAAAGACTCCATATAGAATGAACACAATTTAATTATTAGATCCCAAGAAACTACTAGAGGATCTAGGGTATAATGAATTTATTCTCTAAAGTGTTTCTTCATGGGGATCCACTGTTCTGTTTGACAAGAAGAATGATATATCCATGAGTATGTGCCTTGATTATTGGGAAATCAATGCTATTATGATAATGAAAAATTATATTATTCCTATTATTGATAACATATTCTACCTAGTTCATGGAGCTCAATATTTTTCAAATATTTTCCTTTTTTCCAGGTATAACTAATTATGAGTAATAAAGGAAAATATTCGAAAGAAAAATTGTTCAATGAGGTATGGAAATTACATTTTTATAGTAATACTTGACCAATTCATTCTCTCTTTTTATGGATATAATTAACAGTATATTATTGGAATATTGTGGTGCTTTTCTAGGTATAAATTAATGATATAATGGTGTATTCTAAAAACTATGTTGTCCAAGATAATCAGTTTCAGAACCTTCTTTAGACTCTTATAACAAATGTGTTATATAGGAAATTTAGTAAATGTGATTTATGGATTTAAGAAATTTTATTCCTCATCCAGGTTATCCCCTAGGATAGAATATTTTTTGATCCTATAATGAAAAGAAGTTTGACAATGGCCTATAAAAATGAACATAAATGAGGTAGTTATTATCTTTGGTTTGGAAAGTTACTATCAGAATTTCATTCAGATTTTTTTATGAATTTCTAACATATTTACTAATAATACATGTAAAGGGGTTAATGTTGTTTTCATAAATGAATGTGAAGAATGTTTTGATAAACTAATGTGTATATTGTCCATTGACCTAATTTTAACTCTTCCATATATTTTTCTTTGTTTTGTGAGATACTTTGATGCATCAGATAAGGGACATGGTTTTGTCCTAATGAAAAATGATAAGGTTTCACATGTATCTAGGAAATTGAGGACTCTAGAAAAAATAGTCCAACCCATGATCTAGATTTTTTATCTATAATATTTGATTTGAATTTATGGATAAATTATCTCTGTAGAGAAAGATGCGAAATATAAAAAAACATAAAATATTGATATGAATATTTTCACATAAGGAGCCAAATATGTGATAAAAGACATGGCTTGAGATACTCAAGGATTATAATTTCTCAACACTGTACCACCCAGTGGAAGAAATTATTATTGTGGATGCAATGGGTAGTAACTATCATGAAATTTTTACCCAAATGATGGTCGAGAAGGATCTCATGTTTCTGGATCATGTAAAGATAGATATGAGAAATTACAAGGATGTGGAGACATCAATATTTTTCAAAATGCTTGAAAATCATTATTTAATTGAAAAAACAATTAAATATCTACTTGATGATGAGATATTTTCGAAGAAAATTAATGTCATGAATGATCATAAATTGACATATATCAATTTTGAAGATGGACTTATGAAATTTGGGAATACATTATGTTTTAAATATATAACTATGATAAATTGAAAAAAATGGATGATATTTATATCTCAAATATATATATACACCCCAGTGTCACAATAATGTGTAGGGATTTGAAGGGTAAGATTTTAGGTGATTACATGAGGTGATTATATTATGAACATGGGTCCAGATGCTTAGTTTGGAAATAATTCAATGCTAATAGGCATCATCAGATATAATTCCTGAAACATCATCCAATTCTTGTGTGGAAGTGATATTACATTACTATGGAAATTATGACGGGAAAACTGAAGACTCATAGATATAATAATGATATATGTGTTATCATTGATCACCTAACAAAATATGCACAAATCATATATTTAAGAGAAGATTAACCTCTTATATACTTATAAAGGCCTTATATTAATGAAGTTGTTAGACTTAACGTACCACCTATTTCAAATTTTTATGATCAAAATAATATTTTACATAAAAATAATGTAATATTGTTCATAAGTATCATGATACTATGATGCATTTATATACCGCCTACTATCCCCAAACTGATGGAAAATACCAAAATACCATTAAAACAATAGAATAAGTTTTGAGGTTATGCTCACTCAATTATTAAGCGAGGCTGAATCATTATTTTTCATTTTAGTGATTTACTATAAAATAGTTCCTATTCAATTATTAAAATTTAAACATATTATGAATTATATGGAAATAGATGTCACACTCCAACTTGTGTGGAAGAAGTTGGTGAATGGAAATATATTGGCATAGAACATGTATAAGAGAGATTTACAAATGTAAAGGATCTTCAGGTTCACATTAATATATCTCAAATTAGGAAATAAGTTTTACTGATAATCAGAGTAAAGATATGTAATTATAAGTGGGAGATCATACTTTCTTGAATTTATCTTCATGGAATGGTGTTATAAGGATTGGTAAAGACGTGAAATTGAGCCCCATGTACATTAGACACTTTTTAATTATAAACAACATTAGAGTTATTTATTATCTTTTGAAAATGAATAAAAATACCTCAAATTAATATGACGTGTTGCACATATCTTTGTTAAGAAAGTACATTCCAAACCCAACATGTGTACTGACGTCTAATGAAGCAGAGTTTGAACCTGATCAATATTACTATAATGAACCCATATCGATTCATAAATCTAGAGAGGAAGTATTGAGGAACATGATGAATCATCTAGTAAGGTTACCATGGAGGAATTAAATAATGGACGAATAAACATGAGAACCAGATGATATTATAAATAAGGACTACCCTCATCTCATTAAATAGAAATGTCATTGAAATTTTGAAGTAGAATTTTTTGTATGAGAGAAGAATGTAACACCCCAAGACATTACAATATATTCAATTGAGGATATGATTACTTTTTTTTGACATATTTCAATTCACACAATACTGATCGAGATTGCATTACATATAAAAATGAATTTCATCAATGGCTTGTATTAGCCTTGAGATCGATCTTTACTGAATAATATTAATATTATTATTTAAAATAAAAATTATATTCTAGAAGTTGAATTGGTGGTTATGAATAGAATTAGACTACTAATGAAAACATATGGATCAGTTCCTTTTTACCAATTAATTATAAATTAATATAAAAATCTATTGAATATAAAATAGATGTTTTTATAAAAATATTTTTTTTTGCCAGAGTAATTTTATATCAAATAAATTAATTAATTACTACAAGGGATAAATATTAAATAAAATTAAATATTATATATTTAGTAATATTTTTGACATTCATCAATATATTTTAAACCAAAAAGATGATAATAAATCCAATTTTATGCATAAAATATATATTTTTATAAAGGATGTTTTTGCACCTTTTAATGACAAACAAGATTTAAACTAAATTTTGAAAATTTTATAAAGTCTCTTTGAAAAAAATGAATAACGTTTTTGAATGTGGAATGTAATAATTATCACAGGGTTATTTTTTAATTTTTATATGAAGTTTCATTTTTTGATTAATAGAGAAAAATATAGAATTTGAATTGAAAACTGAAATATCATCTAAATAATTTATATTGTTGTATTATATATTAAAATTATTTTAATGTGAAATTATATCTATAATAAAAATATTAATATAAATTAGGTCACAGTGTTCTAGATTATTTTATATAAAATAATACGATTATGGATTTTGAAGTGAATTCTATACTTGAAGGTAATATAAAGTTGTTTGTTATTAAAAAATTCATTTATCTCCAAAAAAAGATTTTCATACAGTTTTCCAATATATTTTGAAATTAAATTATGAAAATATGTATTTTTAATTTTTGAAAAATTTATTTCAAATTTTGAATCAGTGGGTCTAAATTTAAAAAATAGGCCACTTTTAATTTTTTTTCAATATAAATAGTAACTATGGTATAATTTATTACCTCATTAATGGGTGAAGCATGTCAATATGGATTAAAAACAAGTGATATGACATTAATTTTACATTCTAAATCATAATGAATGAAATTAACTATACAATTCAATTCAAAAGTTTTGTAAAGTTAATTTTTAATGGAAACTTATCTATGAAAATGAGTTATATATGATTTAGAACAATGAAATTCAAAAAATGTGACATTATTTTTCTTAAATAACAATTATGAGTCTATATTTGGCTAAAATTTGGTACAGAATGATTATGAGTGTATGTTTTGAACATAACAAACTTATATTAATTATATATACTTATTGTTGAGTTTTTAGGGCCACTAGGAAAAAATTATGACTTTCATATTATTTTATTTAATGAAAAATCGAACACTTCACACTTTTTACTAATAAGTATAATTTTTTTAATATAGTGTTATCCAGAATATATGTTTGACAATAAATATTTTTTAAAATCTAAAGGACTTATCAACATCATGATAGTTTATTTATTAATTTTAATAGAAGAAATAATTATTCAATGATGATGAAGTAATTATTCAATTAAGGAATAAAACAAATAAATGATATTACTCATATAAAAAGAAATATAATTTGAATTAATTAATGTGATACAATAATTTTATAAATTATTATGAAATATTGGGTGTGTATTAAATGATTTGGTTTGAAGTTATATTATTGTATTTATTTTGTTAAATTCAATTTTATGAATAGTTTCAACACTGACACTAATAATATTTTAAGAAAATAATATTTTATTTTGAACTATTTAAAAATAATACAAATACTAAATAACAAAAAATGTGGATATGTTATGGTCAACTATATCATAAATTATCTATTTATTTTTAATGGACAATATATAAGTTCAAATTAAAACTATTTCCTATTTAAAAAGTTACCATAGTTAAAAGTAAAAGAGGTTCTCAAATGGTTAATCAAGATGATACGATTTAAAATAACAAAAATACTTATCCAAAATATATTGTTTTTGGAGATTAAAAAATTATCAAATTTTTTCACAGATTCCATGACCATTTTGTGGTATATTTTTGGATAATGAATTTAGTATAATTTAATATTTTTATAAATTTCAAAAGTTCCCCTCACCTCAATTATAAAAGGAACCTCATCACTCACTTATTTTAATAACTTTTACCCTAATATATCAATCATACAATGAAAAGTTATCTTTTGAACATCCATAAAGACATTCCAATTGTTCATTTATTCTCAAAATACTTCCTTAGAGACAATTAGAGAAGATCCAATGGATATGTTTTAAAGGAAATGTAATTGCTCTGACCGATCACATTCTTTTTTACTCTTTATTAACTCATATAAATATATGTTTGTTATCATAAATTAATAGTTTATGTGTTATAAATATTTTTATATTTTAATATGATTATTATAAAATCCATTATACAATATATCTCACATCAAACAAGAAGTGAATGCATCGCTCATTTGTATGTACGACACACCATCTCCATGTAGAAATATAGTTAATTTGTCTTCACCATATTTTATTTATAAGTATTATGATGCATTATATAAATATATTAGACATATTTTATATTATAATGATTTTTTTAATATTATGTATTATTTAAATTTCTTTTATTCCTTTAGTCAAAAAATTAAAACATCATTCTTACAAAAAAAACGACCTACTGTATACAAGAAAGTAATAATTCATCTTCTATTTCTATATTGTATTAATGAATATCAATATGTATATAATGATTATATTTTATATTTTTTCCATGATTGAAAATATGCATCCTTTGATACCAATATCAATGTAGAAGGACCAATACTTCTGAAGTGAATCGTGCTTAGAAATATAAGTAATTATCACCTATAGCATTTATTTTAATAGAAAATTAATAATAAGCGGGTGGTAAGATGTTATAGACAAATAATACACTATATTTTAGAATAATATTATTGTAATATATGTATAATAAATCCATTTTCTATATATAAGGGATTGATATGAAAAAGAAATAAATAAATTGCGGAAAGGGAATTCTTAACCCAATTTCCATTCATTAGGTTAAACAACTATTTCATTGATTTTGTCATGATAAAATTACATTTTAAATAGTTTTTATAATATTTGGTTGTATTTGGCTTATTTTCTCTATATTTAGATCTAATACACATAATATATTCATTTTAGTAATTATCACTTCAGGGATATCACATTTTATGGTTTTATTTTATAATCTAATTATTATTTGATATTATTTATAGTTAAGGATCTGATTGGGAACATTTCACTACCATTCCCATATTTCCTTAAAATATTTTCAAAAAGGGTTTTAATATTTTCATATTAATATTTAATTTTATTTTAACCCATGTATTAATTTTGTACAAATTTTTTTTAATGGAATATTATTATCATTTCCAAAAAATGTACTTTGCGACATTTCTGAAAATATAGGAGAGGAATGATTTTTAATGTAAATATCGTGAGAGGATTTTACCAATATCACGAGTCAATAATTTCATAAAAATTATTTTCAACAAAATTTTTTCCTCTATAATTGCGTGGATTTTTAAAATAAATATTTAATTCACAAATGGAAATGATATTTTACAAAAAAAAATTTAAATTGATCATTCAAAATCATTTTCCATCTTAGATAACATTATTTGAGGTCAGTTTTTTTATTAGTGATATATCCAATGATTCCATTCTTATTATTTCTTTTAATGGTTTATGATTATGATTAAATTTTGTTTATGAATTCCATTTCTTTTTTACTAGTTATGTTATAATAAAATGATCATGGAACCCATTTCTTTTCATGGGTTCATATATGATTATTGATTTTTGTTCTTATAGAATATATATGCATGGTCTTTATTATGTGACATTGGGAGTTATATCTATATTCAATTCATTTTTTAATGAATTATATATTATTATATGGTTATTGAAAACAAGTAAAAGTTCTTCACCCATTATGAGAAACAAGACGATTCACTTGTTCTGTTATGGGGAATAAGTTGATGTGATTTATTATTTGTTGGAAACAAGTATATGTGATTGATCTATTTTGGGAAACTGGTGTTGATACCTAATTTGATGTTCTTATTAGATAACATTTACATATGAAATGGTTTTCATAACTATGATGATCCACACACATTAATAAGATGATTTTTTATTCATGATTGAGTATTGATGATTTCTCATTATTATTAGTCATGTAATTTTATTGGATAATGTTTTATTCCATACCCCATGAATATGATCATTTTTTAGAGTAGGATGGAAGATTATAATTCGTTATCATATATCATTTCCTTATGATTTTATTATATTTTATATGATCATCAATTTATATTTTCCATGTTTACTCATACTGATATTTTGATGTTAACCTTTTATTATGTTTTTTTCCAAGATATGATGAATGATTTTTTCAAGTAGGAGTAATAATGGGGAATATCATTATGGGACATGTTGATGATATTACATGAAATAATAATTTTGATATCTATGTTTCCAAAGGTAATAATCTATTACGGTCCCCAGGTGTATGTCACTATAATACAATGAATATTTATCTAAAAATATGTAATAACCTTTTCTGAGAATCTTGGGTTTCTATGTATGGTATTTGAAGAAGGATTTAGTTAACCTTCATAATCGAAGGTTAGAAAACCTTTGTATAAATAGTAAGGATAAGTATATATATATATATATATATATTAAAATCCTAGAATTTATGTCATAATCCTAAATAACCATGATTTGAATCTAAGGTGTCATAAATTGAAATTTTATAAATAATTTCCCTAGATTATGTGGTTTTCAAAATTTGATTATTTTTTCACACACAATGATTTTCATGTTTTAGACAATGTATAGTTCAAATAGGACCCATGTTAATGGTCAAAGTGATGGAAAATTGAATGATATTCATTATTATAAGCCATATGAAACGAGAGTTAGAAGGTGAAACCTTTTTATTATTCCGAATCAAAATATCAAAATATGATTAAAAATCTCATCATTAGTGAGTTTCTTAACCCATGTAACATGTGAAATCTTGAGTTTCATGGTGTCTATAGAGGAAAAAATGTTTTATTTTCCTCATGAAAAGAATATTGGAATAGGAATCATGAATAATGTTTAAAAGGAAATGGAAGATTATTTGGGTGTGTAAAATAATGACTCAAACAAGTAATAGAAAATGAAAAGGGAAAGGTTCATTTCGTACAAGGGTTGTGAACAATGGTATTTTGATGGCATCATCAACAGTTACATTTTCTAAATAAGGAATAAATGGGTTTAATGAAAATTTATTCCCATGGGGGAAAGCTCATAAATACACAAGTTCAAAAAATATATCTAATTTCATGGTTTTCATGTCGGTTGTATATGGACGGATGTGAAAAAATTAATTTCCATGAATTTTTCATGTCAGTTCTAAACAATTGATGTCAAAAATCAGTTTTTTCTATTGGTTATTTCGTACAAGGAAGATAACTGTGATTTTTTCACATCTATTTTCTAATAATCGAAATTGAAAATCTTCATAAAAATGTAGTACACTTACCGTGCAATGACTTAACTGGTTGCTGAGATCCAACGGAGTTACAAATCAAAGGTTATGGCCATGACATGATGATCATATCTATATGAAGTCATAGAGAATACCAACTTCTAATGACCATATCTTTTTATCCTTAACTCTGTTTGAGATCCACGACTCGTAAAATTATATATTAAGAAATGAAATAAAAAAAATTAAATATGTTTTACATAATTTATTAGAAAACCAATGCGAAAAATTCATTTTAACATTGGTTAGTTAATAACTGAAGTTGAAAATCGAATTCCCACATCAGTTATTTTTAACCGATGTGAAAATATCCTAAAAATTGATTTGTAACTTATATTTTTATATACCCAACATAAAATATCATTGAATGTTTAATATTATATTCATGAATTTAATCATAATATCAATGTGAATGTTAATTTTAATACCCTGCCAATGCATTATGTCAATATTTTTGCAGTGCGAAATCAAAATTTTCAATCGACTCAACAAATTTTTTAATACTGAATTTTATTTTACCACAACAATTAAATATTTTCATTATAAAAAATATACTAATTTATTGACCATTTAATTCACCCATCATTAATCCAAGAGCATGACTCATTAGATCTCCAATGTGAATCAATTATTTATTATTTCTACGATCTCATCAAGGTATTTTTAATTATTTTTCTAGGATTTATAGATTTTATGATACATTTTTATAATTAATATACCATTTAATGATTCTTATTTCATTATAATGAATAATAATGCTTCATATCATGGTAAAGTTACAAACCCTCCATCGGATTTTAAAATTCATTCTAAGATGAAGCTTTGTTTGGCTCATTCGAACATTCCTCAGAAAAGAATATATAAATCTTATGATGGACATATGTTTTGATTTGAAACTCCATTTGAGCACTATGACCTATGAAATCAAATATTAAGAAATTATATACAATATGATAAACATTTTTATGTCAATTTGTAAAAAACCAACATGAAAATAGATTTTTATTTTCTTTTTTGGTTTAATACATGGTATTTCATTTGAGATTATAAAAATCTGATGTGAAGAATCAAAAAAACATTATTTACTTCAGTTATTTGAAAAATGATATTCAAAAACATATTCATAACATTGCTCAAAAAGACTTCACCTCAAAACAGATGTTAAAAATCTAAAAATCTGATGTAAACAAGTGTTTTTGTACCAATGAGAGAATCATATGGGTTGCATGTGTAATAGTTATATTGATGAAAATGAATAAACTATGAATAAAAAGTTATATGAAAGAAGTGTTAAGGAATAAAAAAATAAATCATGGTTAACGATTTAAGAAGGTAGTGGTATTATAGAGTTTATATGTTCTGTAATTTGAGAATAATATTGTAGAAGTACTTTTACTATTTCATGGAATAATGACACATCCACATATTGGTATGTTATTATTTTCCAATTTTTGATTTGAAATCATAAGTTGAATGGTTCTGGTAACCGTGAAAATTAATTGAGGTGGTAAGGTGATATTTTTTGAGAATACGTGATCAATTGAATGATAACCCTTAATATTCTTAAGTTGTTTTGATAATAATGAGATTGAGATTAGTTTGATTCTGATAAAATAAATAGGATAGTATTGATATCCTTAAAAGATATTACTAATATGATTAAATGTTTTTTATGATATCATTTATTGGTTTTATAGATTTTTTGATTTATGGTATTAGGGAAGAGTTAATTATCAAAATCATTTATATTTTAACTAACGTTTCTTAGTAATTCTAGCTATTGACCATTTTCAAGAGAATTCATCATAATATTCTTCCCATGTTTAGTGTGTGACTATTAATATCTATTTCATGACATTTGGGAGATAAATGATAAGTTTATTTTTTAAATTTAGTGACCAATTTCAACAGTTTTGGATTTCAATCTTTTGGAACAATCATAAGGGTAACCATTTATGAAAACGTTTATGTTTGTTTTTTAATGTGGTTTTAGATATTAGTTTACTAAATAACCATATGAGGATTTAAATGTATTTAATAAACTATGATATCCATTTTTCTATATTGAAAAATAGAAACAAAATTAATTAGTTATCATTCCATTATGGATCTTATGATCTAATTGGTATCCAAGCATGATAATGTCAACATCATTTCATAGAGAATGAGATAACGAAAAAATAGTCAAGGAACAACCAAAGAGTGAGACTGTACTTATGAGATGAAATCAAGTAATTATATCTTATAAAGTGATTTAAAAAAGGATTCCCTTTAATTATACTTTCTAATGATATCGATGACTTTTTTCAGGCCAATTTGGTCTAGGGTTTTTTGGTCATTCACCTTATGTTGATGATGATATCCATCTCTCCATATTTGTTTTTTGAATATTATTTTTTCCCTTCAAAATCATAATTTTAATGTATTACTTATGTGTAAACCTTGTTATGTGTTACTTTAGGTAACCAATATGTTTCCAACATTTTTAAGGTATGTTTTATTATATAGTTTTATGTTATGGGAATCTATGAATGAATTATGAAATGTTAACCCTTGGATGACAGAGGAAAATTTTGATGGATAATTTCATTTTATCTGGTGGTAAAATATAACACCCCAATATTATTATGAAATTTTTTTGAAATATTTTTTTCTGAAATCATACATTGTATGCAATAACAAGTTTAGATTAACAACAAATTATTATTATAATATTATACGAATCTTATAACATTATCGTTAAACTGGTGGGAATAAATTAGAATAAATAATTTATGAAATGAATATAAATATCCAACTAAATATGAATGATATTTTAAGTATTTTAAAATGATTATAATATTTAGAATTGCCATTTTTTCTACAAATATTGGTCTTATTAATAAAAATTTCATTTATTTTTATTGAGAAAATGAATATGATCTAATTTCTAACAATTTTAGGGTATTTTATTGATAATATTTACTTCAATTTTTAAATCATCATATTAAAATTATAATTGGTTTATTTCTTGATAGTTATATATAAATATTTATTTTTTAAATAATTGTAATAAAATATTGTTTTTTTGGGAAACTATATTTTCATTTAATGTTTTGACATGGTCACATTCTATTTGTGGTTATTTTTAACATAAAATTAATTTTTTCATATATATTAATCCTATTTTTATTTTTGATGTCTATTTTATTCATTAATTTATTATTTATGAATTTTATATTGAAAAGGGTATTTTTTTCGAAAACAATGTTCTTCATTTTGTTTTCTCAGTTCTATTTCTAATTAATTTCAAAAAATGTATATTTGTAATTTTAAAAAATGGATTCCTTAATTAAAAATAGTGGTAATTTTTTTTAAATAGGTCACATTTAATTTGTTACAATATAAATAAGAACAATGGTATAAATTATTACCTCGGTAAATGGTAAAATATGTTAATATGGATTAATAATAAGTGATAATGACATATTTTTTTCATCCTATTTCTTATTTCATTAAGATAGTGCATCCCTTAAAATCATAATGATTTAAATTTTATTTTTTTAATGGACACATTACTATGTAAATGACTTATATATTACATAAATCAAAGAAAATAAAAAAAATGTCACCGTCTTGACCTTAAATATCTCTTATGAGTACAAATGGGGAAAGAAATAGTTTATAAACGAATATATTGGTCCATTTTTAACATAATAAACTTTTTTCATTATATAATGTAATTCGTGACATTTTGGGGTGGCTTCTATAATACTATGACCCTTATAGTATATTATTTAATAAAGAAACATGCATATCATGCTCTTGTCTAAGTATATATATTATTTTTAATATGAAATTAGTTAGAATATATTTTCAACTATAAAATTTATAATAAAAACTAAAAATTTATCAACATAATTTTAAATTGTTTTTAACATTTAGTAAATAAATATTTATAATAAATAACTACACAATGACGATATAATAATTATGCAATTAAAGAACTAATCTAGTAAATGATATTAAAAATATTAAATGAAATATAATTTGAACTAATGAAGGGGATCCATGGATTTAATATATTATTATGACATATTAGGAGTATATGAAATATGTTTTTGGAAGCTACATTGTGGTATATATTTTGATAATTTTAATGTTTTGAATAAAAACAAAATTGATAGTAATAAACTTTTATGAAAATAATATTCCATTAAATTATAACAATATAATAAAACTACTAAATAAAAAAAGGATATAATTTAATGTATAAAAAATCACTACATTAATCTAGTAAAACAATATGATACTCATATATTAAATATATTAAAATAGATCCTTTTAAAGGAGGAAGTTCAATCTGTGAAGAATCTATAGAGGATAGGTATATCATAAATCTTCAATACTTACACTCCCAAACTGAAATGTTTGTGAATTGTATTACCCTTGATCTAATAAATAATATTAATGGATTTATCATGGAACTAATTAAAGAGAATATGCAACTAGATAAAGTGGAAAAAAATGGAAACTAATTTGGATAAGAAAAATCAATGACACAAATTACTCAAACAACATGTAGAATCCTAAGATGAATCTATATATATAATAAATTATTTATTTTCATTTATTGAATATTAATTTCAATGATATTATTGTGAGAATATAGTGAATATTTTTTCTTGAATAATATCTTTTTGATTGTATAAATTCCACAAAACAACCTAGAATATCAGTGATGCCCCAACAGAGGTTAATGTATGAAAAATAAATGATATTTATAATTCATTAAAAGGATCAATAATGATCCACAATGATTAGATTCAATATATATATATATATATCCTATATTTTGAGATTAGTATTGGGATGAAACATATTCCTCAAACATTAAGTGTCTCATGCTTTTGTAAAACTAAGAGTTCTAGAAACCACACTTGTTAAAACATACCAAACATTTAGAAATTGATATATTTTTCACTCAAATTTCTATATATATTTATGACTCTAAGGAGAATTGATCAATTTTCAATATGTTTTTAATTCATTTCTAGGTCAAAATTTATCATTCCCTTTATAACGTTAACTATCAATATCAAAATATATTTTTCTTGATAAATATATTTTTCTAGATAGTGTATGTTTCAAGGAAAAAAAATATGCAAATGTGTTTTTGAAAAATAAAAAAAATTATAAAACATTTTCAAGGGTTTATTGAAAAGTATATTAATGTGATAAATCATAAAAATTCTTCCATACAACATGGAAAAATATCCAAAATTAACAAACATGTACTTCTAAATTTTCTTGAAGACACGCACTCTAAATAAAAAACAGTGGTTTTTTTGGAATTTATGGTATTATTGTATATTTGAGAATATAGAATTATATTATTGAAAAAATTTATATTAATTTCATATCTTTAACTAAAAGTATAATTTATGGGGACCAATCATGAGAAGAGGATACATTAACAGATAATGAAAATCTTTCTAACGTAAACATATTTGAAAAACACAGATATATCTATGATGGTTGAAATAATGATGGTTTTGATGTTAGTAAACGAACATATCTTCATGTATAATAAATAAGAAGATAATATAAGGCCAAAAAATTTATTGTATAAATAGGATATAACATAAGGATGGAAGGAAAAAAAATCTTTTTTCTAGATTACTCTAAAAAAGACTCAAAATAGAAATGTGTAAGCCCGTTTATAGAATGTAAAAGAAATATATACTTTAAATATTGTCTATGATTTCTAAATGGAGTGATACATAAAAATGTAAGAGATAACTTTATTATGGAAATAAAGGGAACACCATGGTCACATGAAAATAATCCATGAATTTATGGGTTGGAATTTAAAAAATATACAAACAGAAATCCTTCCATGAAAATCATAATGACACTAATTTTATGAAAGGAAAATTGAAAAATAATCCATGTGGAGACTTTAATAAAACAATCAATATATCAAATAATGATTCATTGTTTAGCCAGTGGATTTGCGTAAGGATAATTATTGGATGAATAATAAGAACTATCTAGTGGAAGAAGAATGTGAAATATTTCACTTAATCATATTTGATTTCATTTGATTTAAAGAAAATAGACCAATCAACTAATAAATTGGAATTATGGGAGAGGTGAAACATGACCAAATATAGTGTTAATTTGTTCTAAATTATATTTATACCATAAAAAAGTCATAAAGCTAATGGGGACTATTCCAAACCACCCATGTTGGAACATTTCACATATATAAATTTAAAAAATTAAGAGTTCAATGAAATTCAAAGTTAAAAAATAGAATTAAAAACCCAATATTAAATCATGAATGTTAGTGAAAATGAGTAAATTGTTGTCAAAAGACATCTCCATATATTTTATAGACATCGAGGAACACTGAATACCACCTTACGCCCTTAATCAATGTGTAGTCTTTTTTTTCTTTTAATGAATATATTTGATGTTAAGTTAAGAAGTTGATTAATCTATCATAAATTGATATCAACATAGATAAGAAATAAGTTATAATCACTACATAAAATTTGGTGAATGTTTTAATTGTTCTGTTATGGTGCATTTTCCACATTGAAAACCTTCAAGTCCACATATGTGAATAAATAAACAATGATATATATGAAAATGAGTATCACATTAATGTGTTGATATGTTAATATGGTGTTGAAAACATTCCACAAAATTCCTTGAAAATAAAACTAGGATTTATATATGTTTCTTGAGGTATTATTATAGAATGTGAGTGGATTTATTATTTCTTATCCATGTATATAAAAATAAAATCATAACTTTAAAGTGGAGAAATTGGTTTTTAATCAAGGATATAAAAGTGTGAATTTGAGGTGAATAAAATTAAGACATTCAATAACTATTCATTGAAATCTTTTTTTGTGTGTTTAGATGTGAGGTTCAACAACATGGTTTGTAAAGAAAACATAATAGATTATCCAATGGTATAGATTTTTAATTCATCCGGATTATTATTGATCAAAATTTTGATAGGTATGAGAAACTCATTCCTCCAAGAGTGATTAAATTTTCATGAATTACCAATGAAATAGAAGGAAATAATAAATAATGAGGATAATAAATGTGAATTCTGGAATGGAATCCTAGAAGTTGAAGATGTCAAAAGTGTTTTATTATTTGAGTAATATATAATTTATATACAACCCTATTAAATTAATGAATACGGAAGGATAATAACACATTTACCCTAGTATTATTCATATAAAAGATGTATATTAATATGGAGTGTTTTGTAGGAATAATATAATAGAAAGAGGGAGTTTTGTATGCGTTTTTCTACACCCCCTCTCTCATAGCGTTTTATTAACCAAAAAAACAATTTTATGTTTCTATACATTTAATTTAAGTATATTTTAGTAACTAGTTTCATAAATAGTCCAATGAATCTTTTTGGAATAACCATTATTCCAATAGGCACTAGTAGTTTAACACCCTGAGATATTTATGAGATATTTCTTTTTTAAAAATTAGATTTCTTTGATACCTTATGTTAGCCACAAAAATTAATTTAGTGAAACAAAATTAAATTTTAGAAAAATCATGTGTCCATAATATCCTTGTAATTCCCTGACCCCAGTTACCCAGAGTCATTGAATTATTTTAATACATTGGTATGATTACAAGGAATCAAGTCCCAAAGGACCGATCAGTTTAGCAGTCATGGAAAATAGGTTACATACATGAATGTTACATTACACTTCATAACATACAAAACAACATAAATAATCCTTTATGAATTATATTATTCCCTTGTCTTAACCATTCATATCAATCACATTACACTTCTTGGAATCCTGGAAAAGAATAAAACAAAGAAAGGGGTGAGCTCAAATGCTCAGTAAGGGTAAGCAATACAGCGGGAACTTTCATAAATAATCATAAACATTTAAGGCAATGTATAACTAAAACAAAATATTTTTAAACATGAAATTCAACATAATATGGCAAAAATAAAATGAAATAATGCCATTTACATATTCACATGGATATTCTACTAGTCAAATAATCACATGCAATATCACTAACCACTGTCATAATGATGGAATGCATAATGCCAGACTATCATAACCACGTAGCCAAGGCCTTGTGCCAAGACTTAAAATAAGATTTTGTCAAGGCCTCATGGCAAGACACTAGTTTTCCTCGTGAGACCTACAGATACATCGAGGATCTATAGCGGGCTCCACCTATCACTTATTAAGTCCAATTCATTCCTCATACAAATAAATTTAAACATAACATAAACATTCGTATTAAAACTACCATAATAAATGCCAACACTTTCTCCATACACCATTAATGGTATAAAAATAACACATCCATAGTCAAACATATCACAAAACCTTCAATGGAAGTTTTCTATAATAAATCAACTTCAATTGAGCTTAAAATCCATCAAAAGATGTTGACATGGTTGAAAATGATGAGTAAAACTTTTTGAGAGAAATATCATTTTTGTAAAATCATTTAAAAGTCACACATGTATAAAAAAATTAATTTAAAAGATATTTATGAATAAAAGTTTCCCACACCACATTGAAACTTTTAAAAATAATTATCATTTCAGAACATTCATGTCCATATAAATAAATCCTTAAAATCATTTTGAAAACATGGACATTAATTAAATAGATTTAGAAAGATAAATGTTAAAAACATTTGAAATTCTGATATTGATAAGGAGTACCTTTCAAAATCCTTAAAATATTCATTTTGAAATCATTTTTATGAAAAATGTTCATGGATGATAAAAATTTACCAGTAAATACTTACACATAAACAATCATGGGTAATAATGAGATTGAGGAATTAACCCTTACAAATTTGGTAACTTACGAAACATACAAGCCATGAAAGAGGTATCATACAATTAATATGTAAATACACATAAATTAAAGTTTATTACACAAAGAATGAAATTATGGGTAGTACATACACCACAAAAAATGTAATAGTGGCAATATGGCATGAATCTCACGGGAATAATGAGTGAGATAAAAACCCCTTACCTTGCACTTTCCTTTAGTTGAGGGTATGTTTAACCTCCTGTAAAAAGATCTTAGTATGTTATTAAATTATACCAGAACCATATTAATATTTATGATCTAATAAATGATTCATTTATGACTTTATACTACCCATTTAATAATAATTTCCATGCTAAATTAACATTTCGGGTGATAATCGTTTTCTTTATTGTACGTGTTTTAACTCGTTACTTTAGATTGTATCACTTAGATCATGATATAAATAATTCCAGAATATAAAACATGATAAATATATAATATATATTTAGAATATAAATATGTATAATAGACATATATAGGAAATGTAAAACACCGTTTATGGAGATGGTAGTCCGTACGTATGCATAAACGTTGATTCAATTTTCATATAGTATTGAAATGAAGTAAGTGAATGTAAGTACATAAATAATTATTTATATATATATATATTTATATTTATACAGTATTATTATTATTTCATATATTACATACATATTAGTAATATATATTTTTATAATCGTCGAAGAATGATGAACTTGGAAATGAATCTCATTGCGTCTTGGAGACGGTAATCTATACGTACGCGCAAGCGAAAATATCATTCTTTTGATATTAAAATAATATATAATTGGATGTTATATAATATATACATAATCCTTATAATGTTATATTTATTATTTACATCAAATACACATAATTATTATACCCATCCAAATAATAATGTATTGAATAACAATTACACCACGACGTGGAAACGGTAAGTCGTACGTACGCACCTATGTTGACATGTAATTCAAAGGATGGATAGAATACTGAATATGGTTGTAACATATTTATAATAAAATAATTGTATATATGAGATACTGGAGTTATTATTTTAGAATAGAAATAACAAATAAAGAAGAAGTTGAAGAAGAGAGGAACTTGAAAGAGGGTGGTGAAGACGTTACCTCTTCTTCGGGTTCTTCCTTTTTATTTGATCAGGATGGATGCTTATGTTTACTTTCTGATCAAACTAAGGCCTCTATGATGAATTTAGGGAAGTTTAGAGAGTATTTGGGCAGGGTTTGGCCGAACCAAAATGCTTTTAATGTGTGAATTAATGAGAAGGGGGAGTACCCTTTTATAAGAGGGGTGAGGGGCTCTTTAGGAAAAGGTAGAAATATTATTATGTAATAAATTTATATTTAGTTTCAAATGGCACCAAAGTGTACTATTTAAAGTTTAAGGTGGGGATGGGTCGAAAACAACTCAAAAAATTGGATTTAGACAAGTTTGGGTTACTATATAAACCTTATCTTTATGTATTAACTCTTAGTTAATTAGTTTCACATTTACAATTTCTCTTTGTTTTTTTATATTATATGGTAAATAAACATACTATATACATCCAAGCAAACCCCAAGTGGTCCATTAATGATAAAAATATCATGATATAAGTCTCTTGGTAGAACCTTAGATTTTTATGAATTTAATATCAATTAATAATATAATATGTTTTTAAAAAACTCTTTTATGTCAATTTTGACACTATTCAATAATTGATTTTTTTAAAGTTTTAACAACTTAATTAATTCGAACAAAATTAATTTAAGGAATCTTATAATATCATATTAATAAATAAAATTCATGAATGTCATCAAAACTTTCAATTTATATTAATTTTAACTTTAATAATACAAATTATTTGAATCTATCATTAATAAGAAAAATATTGCATCATTATTGTGTCATAAATAATATTAATTATTAAATGTCTAAAAATTATTAATAAAATAAAATTATGTATGAAATATTTTTTTATTTCTAATGAATATTTATAGTTGAAAATAGAACATATATAAACCTATGTAAGAATTGTTTTTCTAAAATATATATGCTTATGTCATTTTTGTATTTATTTTAACTTAATTAATATAATGTGTCATTATCACTTACAAATGGATCCATGGGGTCCAAAAATAAACCCAAAAATGTCCATGGTCGTAAATGTATCAACCAATAGGTTTATGACACGTTTTAGGGTAATTTAGTATTATTATAATATTATTTTTTACCCTTATTTACCGGATTTACCCTTTAACCACGGTAAATAAAATATTTACCGAAGTAATTATTCAAAATGCCTAAAAATAAAAGTTACCTATTTACAAAATTTGTACATTCTGATTCATAATATGGAATCCATTTTTCCAAATTCAAAAGACAGTATTGGTTGAGATTAATTTAAAATTAATTCCCACTGTTAAAACAAAAAGAGTGTTTTTAATATATAATAACTATCACAAGATTGACACTAGTTTATGTCCGGTTTAATTGTGAAGTTATGTCCAATGATGAAAATTGTATTAAATGATAAAACTATATTATAAATATACTTTAAAACCACTAAAATTCATAATTTATTACTACTAATAATTTTGATTAAAAATGTTGTTTTTAATTAAAAATGAGAAATTTTCACTATTCATCAAAATATAAAAGTTATCCAAAAAGTACCAAAATTTAACCCTATGATAAATTTGATATTCCGAATCCAAAAATGAAGTCTATTTTGAGAGATAAAATTTATAAAATTTTTAAACGTTGGTATTACTATACATTACGGCTACATTGATTGGTTGTGGTGTGTGTTAGAACTTGAAGTTGCGTACAACACACGCTACTGTATTATTCAAAGAGAAGCGTACCGTGGAAGCTTGGGGTGTTAAATTGTAAATTTTTTATGTCCCCATTATAAATAATAAATTTATTTAGTCAAATTGAATTTATAAATGTTTAAAATATTGGATTTAAAAAGGGTTCACTATTAAAAGATGGTAAAAGTCCATTTTCGAAAAATACTTCTTTTATCTGTAAAAATTGAATTTGTTCTCACATTATGTCTAAGAAACTCATAATATGTATTCTAAAATTATAAGGATTATATTATGTTCAAAATTTAGTTAATACTATTCATAACCACTTTTGAACGACTTGTTTGGTAAGTCATGGTGTGCTTGAACTCGGTGTTGCGTGTAGTACAAGTTGTTGACTTGTTTTGAAGAAATACATACTAAGAAATCTTGGGGTGTTACAATCCTAGCTGTTGTATTGGAAGGAATGAATAATGATAAATATATTTTGAAAGATATATCGTCTACACATTTAAAAATGATATTCATTAGTTATAAAATGATTAGATTTTAAAAAAATTAATTTAAAAATAAAAGTGATGTTCAATCCAAAAAAATATTATTTTAATGAGGGAAATGTATTTTAATTAAATTAGTAAATATTTTTGAAAGCGATTAATGAAATTTAAATATTATTTATTTAACCTACTACTTAAATATACAATCATGTTTTTTTCTAGTCATAGGATAAGAATAAACAAAGTTTTATGGTTAAAAAATGAGTGTTTTTCTAAAAAAGAAGTTTTCATCTCATTTTTCACACATATAATAAAATTAATTCAACATATTTAAGGGTATTAAATTAGATAAAATAAATTACATATTTATAATCAAGGTGTTAAATTTTATAAATAGACCCCCTTGATTTTATGCAATATGAATAGTAACTCTGGAAAACATTATCGCATTGTCAAAGGGAAAATTAGTTTTATCTAGTTTACAAATAAGTTTTATGGTCATATGTGTTCATATTAAATTTTAACATATGTTGTTAATTTGATAAATAACACCTTATGCTTATAATGTAGTTTTTTAATGTACACTTTTCCATGAAAATAAAATATATTTTATTTATGTCAAATAATTTTATAGAATGCCACTCCCTTAGTTTAAAATATATCTTATTTGTACACATAGGGACAAAAAGTAGTTATCAATGAATATAAATTTCTATTTTTATATTAATAATACTATTTTCATTTTAGAAAAATATTAAAAATATTTATTAATTAAATAATAACCTTATATGCCTATGAATCCCCAATACAATACATCTATAATTAATTAGAAAATACAACAAATAATTTTAGTAATAAGAAAAAAATATAATTCGAGTGATTAAATGTGTACTGATAAATATATAGGTGAATATAAAATTTTGGCATTTTTTCATATAATGTATTCTAATTAAATCTTTGTCTTTATGTCATTTAAGTCAAATTAAATGAATAGTGTATGAGTTAACAATAATGATATTATAGGAGAATAGTATTTAATTAAATTACATAAAATCTTAAAAATATTAAAATAAGATAGAGGGGATAATATATGGTCTAATATTCCATCAATTTCCTATTTATAGGACGTTTTGAAGAATTTGGATTGAGATTGAATTATTAATGTTTTAATCATTTATGAATTTTTCAAGAGTGCCCGTCTCATATCATATAAAATGGAACCTTTATTTTATCTTCCTAATATCACATTAAGCCTTATAGATCAACAAAAATCTCCCAAATTATCCTCTAAACCTTCCTAGACATATTATAGTGTTTTTTCTTCTCAAAATAAAACCTCTAGGAATATTAAGGAGAGATATGAATTAGTTTTTTCACTGATGATGTAATCACCTTACGGGATCACACTCTTTTATAATTTTATTTAATTACTCTAAATATAGATATTGATCAAAAAATAATAATTTTTTTATCCTAAATATTCAAAAGTTTTATTATTATAAGTAAACACCATTATAAATACTCTTTCCCATCAAACAAGAAGTGAAATTATCGCCCGTGTGTACGTATGGATTATCTTTTCCACAAAGCAATACAATTAATTTTTCATTACCATATTTTATGGGTTGGAATTAATATGCAATTATTGATTAAAAATAAAATTATATACATGATTATAATTTTGTAACGACAATTAAAATTCTAACTTCTTACAATCCAATCCTTTGGGAAATGATAATGTTGCTCGTTCATACGTGTAGACTATCCCCTCCATGAAAAGATGTGATTGTTTTTAATTTATATATTAAATGGATTATAATAACGGTGAATTTGATGAATATATATGATATATAAGATTGAATAATTATTCATTGATTGGTAATTATTTTTTACCTTTGTTTCATTACACCAGTAACAAAATGGAAACAATTTTTATGCGTACGTACCACCTACCATCTCTATGTATAAATCATTCTTCCATCAATAATTTCTATGAGTGATTATAAAAAATCATATACTGAATATATTTTAATTTTATACTATTATTAAAATTTCAAAAATGATTGAACCATGATTAATATAAAATTATCGAGACTACCAAACCAAAACATTCTTGGTTAACGAAGTATTTATACCCTAGAACAGTGATTTTAACAATAAATTATTAATAATTGGGTTACAAGATGTGATAAATATGTCATAAAAACATTGATAGATATTAGTAATTTTATTTATTAAATTCATAATATATCAATATTTATTTTATATGAGGTTTTAATTTGAATGTGCAATGGAGAGATGTGAGGCAAGGGATTTATAATTTAATCCTATTTTAATTAGGATTGTTTATAATTGAATTTCAATAAAGTAAATTATAAATTCCTTGTTTGAAAAATCGTTTTTATTTTCTTCTCATTTTTTTACTTATTGAGATTATATATTTTCATTTCATTTTCATCACTTTAATTATTGAAGAGACCAAAATTGTTTTTTAGGAAAACTGACTTTAATTTCTATTCTGTCGAAAATAGTTTTTCTTATATATCCATATTTTCTAAAAAAATTTGATGAATTATTTATATATTTTTCATTGATTATTAATGAAGTTTTAAGCCTTGGATGAATTTTAGAAAAAATATTATTAACCAATCTTCTAATCATTTTTCAAACCCAATATATTTTGACTTTTTAAAATAAATGTGAAAGGATTAATTTTTATCATATAAGGAGTGAACGAATTTTTTTACCATCATGAAGACTAAAGAAATTAATTATTCTTTTGAAAGAATATAATATTATTTTAAAATAAAATGTTTTACTTATTACAAGATATTTTTACTATTTTGATTTAAAAAAAATTGAATTAGTATTTTCCATAATAAGATATTAATGATCTTTTAATTGTGTCTAAATATATATAAAACAAAAAATCTTAATTCAATCTATTCATTACTATGGTATTGATCTTTGTAGAGTGTCTCTATTATTTCTCTTGAAGGATTATTATTTTGATGAAAAATTTAATGGACCCAAGATTGACGTATATGGAAATTACATTAATTTTACAGAATAATTAATACATAACAAAAATAGACACCCAATGGCTGTATTAGTTTTTTGTCATTGGAAATTCGTAACATCAACTTCTAATCATGGTAAAATATCTTCAACATCTCCCATAATGATCTTCCGCTTTAATTTTATTACCTAATCCCTTCTTTAAATCCTGGGGAAAAGAAAACATATAAAGTGTGAGCTCAAATTCTCAGAAAGAGTAAGCGTGGAGAAAATAAAAAACATATACATTTGAACTTAAAAATATGAACATAAAGTTTAAACATCAAAATCATGAGTTTTGAAATAAATCATGGCAGTTTGAAAGACATAATCACAAAGGAAATTAATATTGATAAAATAGAATGGGAAGAAAACATGTAATTGTGGAAAAAAAATTAAGCACATGATATGATTTTAATAGTAGCCAGGGCATTGCTACCAAGAACATCATAATGGAAAAAGTCTTTTACTGAACTGAGTTTACTTGCCATTCCAGCCCTATATTACTGAACCAAATTTACTTGTCCTTCCAGCCATGTTTATCTCATGAGATATAAATCATTACCCAATATATTGGAGAGAGATATTGGTCCCAAAAATCTCATAATGAATTCATTCTTTCTTGTGCAGCAAAATTAATATAAATCATTCATCATAACCCAATGAATAAAATGGGTTTGATAGACATCTTTCCATCGTAAGATAATTTATATAAAACAATGGATATAATATGATCATAAAAAAAACCAGAAAAATAATTGGGAAATTATAAATGAAACATATCCATATTAAATAATTTCAACATATATTGATAATATATTTGATAAAAGAATTGAAATGAATTCTTGAGGAAAATATTCTTTCTTCTTCGAAATCAATTTTTTTCACAAAATGTCGTGCAATTTTAAAAGAAAATAATTTCATTGAGAATAATAATGAAATATTTTAGAGGAGGCTTCATGGAAATAAGGTGTTGTGAAACTGTAAAAATATACTCATGCAGTATAAGTTAAAAAAACGTTCTCTGCATACTTTTGCCGGAAAAGTCAAAAAGTACCTCGTATGGTAAACAAATGAAATATTCCTTACATACCATGTGGTAAAAGTAAAAAAAGGGTAAAAATGACTATAAACATACATGGAATAATATAAAACATTTTATGAAAACAGTTTTATAATACATGGCATGGATGATAAATATTACCCCAGTAAATACTTATGAATTAACAATCTCAAATAGAAATGAGATTGGCAAAGTTACCCCAAACCATTTATGATAGATGGAATCATTGTTTCATAATATAAAAAAAATTAATTTCATATTTAAATATCATATCATTCATAAAAAAATCATAAAAAATTCCTGGGAAGCATAAACACCATACAAAAGAAATAAATGGTGATTAAGTCATATGTCTCACATAAATAAAATTGAGACGAAATAATCACTTACCTTTGGTAAGATTTCATCATTATGTGTCTAAACCTCATGTATAATGATTTAAATATTGTCATTGAATTATTCAAGAATCATATTCATTTTTATGATATCATATATGATTCACTTATGACTTTATATTACCCGTTCATTTATCAATTCCATATTGAAGTAACATTTTTGGGTAATAATCGTTTCATTTATCGTTTGTGTTTGGACTTCTTGTTCTTCATATTATTACTTATATCATGATTTAATTACTTCCAAAATATAAAACATGATTTATATATCATATATATATTCATTATATATATATATAATAGATAGATGAATTAAATGAAATACACCATTCATGGAGATAGTAGGTTGTACGTACGCATGAACGTTGTTTTCCTTTCCTTATTGACTTGTATTGATGTAAGTAGAAGACACACACACCCACATATATATATATACATTAATCCAGTAGCATTATAATGTACTATATCTCATTATTATTCATTATATATACTTTATAATATTTCTTGAATGGTTATCATGGAGAATGAGTCTCATCGCGTTATGGAGACGGTAATCTATACGTAAGCACGAGTGATGACATCATTCCTATAATAATTGAATGGAATTGGAGTAGATGATATAATATCTCATAATTAGTATCATCTTATAATAATCATATATAGTTATTATATCCACCATTATACCCATCCAAGTAAGGTGGTGGTGGAAAACAGATTACACCTGGGCATAGAGGCGGTAAGCCATATGTACGCACACGTTGTGATTTAAAATTTTGAAGGAAGGATAAAAGGTGAAATATGTCTGTTTCATATTAATAATAAAAACATATCAGTATACAAGTGTTCCTGGATTTATTACTTATTAATGAAACAAATCATATATAAGAAATAGAAGAAGAAATATGTTTGAAATAATCGGTAAAGGATATTACCTCTACTTCGATGCGCCTCTTCTAAACCTCATATTATGGAACTAAAGATGGCCATTGAAGAAGACCATGACCTATAGTATGTTTCTAGATAAGTTGTGAAGGTAAATGGGCTGGTTTTAGCCGAGTTTGAAAGCTCAAAATGGAGTGAGGAGAAGAGGGAGGAGGGGACCTTTTATAAGAGAGTGGAGAGGCACTTTTGGAAACCTCCATGATATTAATTTATTATAAAATCAAACCCCACTTTAAGACTTACAAAGACTCAAATTCCAATATGAGATAATATAGGGTTGTAACATCATCAACCAATCAAATTTAGGCATTTTTTGATATTATTTTGAAACTGATCATTTTGATTTATCCTTTTTTAATCTATTTAATTTTATTAGTGGTAATAATATTCTAAATTTTAAATGGTTATAAATATTTACTTAGGTTTTTTTTATTGTACATAATTGAATACTTTATAAAATTTTAGACCATATACATTTCAATTTTTAATTTTTAAATATTTTTGTGATTTTCAAACAATTCAATAATATGTTATTTTATAAAATATCAATAGTGTTAATTTTGAAACTATTCATTTATTTGAATTTAAATAAAATCTAAACATATGATAGCTTAAAAAAAATATTTAACATATTCTTAACATATCATATGAATTTATAAATTTTTTGGAGGACATTAATTAGGTCATATAATATTTATTTTAATATTTTTAAAACCATTTATTAGACATTTTTCTTAATAAAATAATTACTACAACATTTTTGTATAATTATTTAGTATCAATATTTTTGGGAAAAAAATAAAAAATAAAATACTATGATGAATATAAATATAATATATTTTATAATAATTCTTTTATTCGAATTTATCATCTAAAACAACCAACACTTAAAATGTCATGCTTATTAAATTATGTAGGTGACAACGCATACAACAATTTAAATAAAATTATATAATGTCCTAATCTGGTTTATAAGAATCAAAATGGTCTACAAGTCGACAAATGGATGATTACGATGTAGATATACTTGTGAAATAAGTATTGGTCAAGTTTTGGGGCCTTTTGATGGGTATTATTATTTTAAGAAAAACAATATTATTGATTTTTCACTAAATAAATAATTTCTACATAATTAATGTATAAGTTATTAAGATAACTATATATTACTAAAAAATTACAAATAAATTACCATGATAAATAAAAAAAAAATTATATTTCAAATGAGTATTTATAATTGAATTTATATTCCATTCAACTTTATAAAAAAATAATTTAATTATTAAAGTTTGAGTGAGATATATTTCAATTTTCTATAAATTAAATAAATCAAACGTCTTAATCTCGTCCACGTGGGTTCTAGGGGATAAAATTTCAACCCAAGTATATTTTATGACGAAATATATTCATCAAATTATATTTAAAAAAGTGTTAGGGTAATTTTACAATATTATTTTTACACTTAATTATCTGATTTACCTTTAACTATGGTAAATAAAATTTATAGTAGTTACTATTCATAATGGAAAAAATAAAAGAATCCTAATAACATAATTTGGACCTAATGATTCCAAAAATGGAATCCATTTTTCCAAATTCAAAACACAAAAGTTGTATTAATTAATTTAAAATTAATCTCGTTACTGATAAAACTTGTTTTACAATTTAAAACATTAGAAAAGACAGAAACATTTTTACATATGAATTCAATGTAAAATTAATGATAATGAAATAAATTATATTAAATGGAAAAAATATATTCTATTTATACTTCAAAACCATTGAATATTATAATTTAACCATATAAATTATCTTGATGGAAAAAGTGGTTTTTAATTAAAATTTAGCATATTTCAACTATTCAACAAAATATGAAGGTTATTATAATAATGAAAAAAATTTATCCAATGTAAATTTTTATATCCATATTAAATAGAAGAATTTTATTTTTACCAATTGAACTTATGAACATTTCAAAAATTATATTTAAAATGGGTGCGCCATTAAAAGGCGGAAAAATTATATTTTTTGAAAAAGAATTCCTTTATCTGAAAGTTGATTTTTTTCTCATACCATATTATAGAAAATGTGTAAGATGAATGATTATATTCTAAAATTAAAATTTTGGTTAATACTATTCATAACGTCTAGTTCATAATAATATTATAATAATATATCATTGTTTAGTGAAACTCGGTGTCACGTACAATGCAAGCCATCGAGGAAGGTCGCTTTTGTATGTAATGCAAGCCTAGTCAGTGTTGTGTGAAATATTCCTTTTGTGTTGTTTATAACATAATATATTCTTATTTCATTGAAAAAAATCTATATTCTGTGTTTAATTCTATCAAAATAACATGATATTTTACATAAAACAAGCCAATAATTGTGTTGCGTATACTGGTAGCTAATACGGTGTTGCATATAGAGCAAGCTAAACATGGTGTAGCATACATAACAAGACAATAATAAAATAAAAATGTATATTTCTCATAAAATTTTTGGGTGTTACATTATAACCGCCTTAAAATGATTTTCTCCCTCAAAATTCGTCAGGGTTATAAATGGTTTAATACATGAATGTTTCTTTCATAGAAACCCACATCCTAAAAAGGAATACTAAAAGATAATTTTAAATTGTAATGTATGAAATATAACAGTTATCGAAATTAACCCATCATTGGGTCTCCATATAGGAGAACATAGGTGAAGACATGGATATGGAAGAGAAATCTAACTATCATGTTCTGATGGAGAGTGGTAGAGAACATGGATCTGAAAAATCCAACAATCACCAAGACATAAATTTTTGATGATCTATGGTACCATCTGATCCATCGAATGTGAGGGTACTAGGACAACATTTTTGGTTTTTCATGATCATTTCCCTAAAGGCGATTAATTTTTTCATAAAGAGAAATACTTACTTTGTTTCAATGTAATAACATCGTTGGTTATTCCATGAACAATTTCCACTTAATCTCATCTTTAATGAAATGATGATGAATTTTTCATTCTTGAAGTGTTAGTATATCATGCGATAGAATGTTAGGTCATTTTATCTATCTTTATCACAAAAATGTTAGCACAAATTATTAAATATACATAAGTCCATATATGGTGAGGTTAACCGTATATGATTCCAAAAAATGGACTTATACTTTATCTATCATACCACTTAATAAAATTAAACTTATTTCTATTAACCAGAGACTTCTTGTAGGCTAGTGGTAGGAGATAAAGGCTTGTCACACTTCAGTTGTGGGTTCAATTCACACTACCTTGTCCGATATGATGGGTTGTCTCCCATCCTATAGGTAGTCCCTTTTTTAAAACTATACTATTATAAAATACTAGAAAAAAGTTTTTTCTTAAAAAATACTATCTGATGTCCAACTTAATCCATTCCAACCATTTGGTTTATCTAAAATACTTCTCTCTAATCTCATGGTATAATGACAACGATTATCGGAAAGGTCATCTACCGAGCATGTGAATAACATCATTTACCCCCGTATATGATATGATATATCTTGTTGGTCACATTCTAAGCATGTTAATACCATAATCGTTTATTCTATTGAAACATGAGTTACCATTGGACCTTAGTGAAAACATGAATGCTATCAAATGTTAACTCTTTCCTCATACCAAAATCCCAAAAAAAAACTATATACTGAAACCATGATTTCACTTTGTGCTTATACCAGTCATGAGCTCATTAATACTATCAAACATCTCATTATCTCATTATCCCTTCATTATTCGCATATCATCCACTTACCTAAAATATCTGAATAACATTTCATGGTTATCAGAATCATTCAACATATACATTCAAATACATAAGGAGAAAACAATTGATTAACAATCTTTAGATGTTTCTTTATTCCATAGTACCATTAAATTTCATCTACAAAATTACTCTTGATTAACATACAATAATTCCACTACCTTCATAAACCATTGGTTGAGCTTCATCATTTTATTCAACAACTCTTCTTTCCTCTCATATATCATTTGTAGACTTTTCATCATCAGCAACATAAATACTACCCATACAACAACACTAATTATTCTCATGATATTTTCCCATAGGTCATAGATTTTCATAATTCCCATACATTACACATTTAAAACAATTAATCGTTTTTGATGTCAAAGTAATAATAGTATCCTTTTCCATTGTGTTAAATGAACCTTTTCCTTTTCAATTATTGGATTTATGTCCTTATTTTACAAACCCAAAACATTTGCCAGTTCCTTTGAAACATTCTCCATGATGTATCTTTACACATGATTTACATTAGGATAATTGAACTTTCTTTTATCTATTATCATCATTAAACTCCATCTTTCTCTTATTAGCTATGTCAGGAAACATACCAAAGTTGTAATCATTGAACATAGTATGATATTTCCGATTAGGCATAATAATGATGTTTGGACATCCAAATCCCGTTTTATTTGGTTGATTATGAATAATATCATTCCATTGTCCATCATTTTCACTATTAACATGAATCCTCTTGTTTTCGGCCATTAACTAAAATCCCAAAAGAATAGTATGAGAGGAAAAACTCATTCAAGCAAAACAACATAATCAAGAGGGATTACTTTTAATCTCTAACATCTTAGGTTTAGTATTAGGTTATTCATGATCGTTATCATAATTCTAGGATAGTAACCTATACTTATACTTAACCTTACAGACACCCCTAGACATACCTTAGATATATCTCTATGGATCTCATTAAAGTTTTCACATCCTGGTTTCCAAAAGTTATCTAAACCATCGCTCTAATTACAACTGTAACAGACCCAATATTGATGTGCATGGAAATTACATTACATTTGAGGAATACTTAATACATAACAAAAAAAATTCCCAAAGCCCGTTTTAGTTAACTGTCTTTGGAAACTGGGAACATAAACTTATAAGCAAGGTGAAAGATCTTCAACATCTCCCACAAATATCTTTCTCGTTTTTTCTTACCTAAAACCATTCATTAAATCCTGGGGAAAATAAAACATATAAAGGGTGACCTCAAATTCACAGTAAGGGATAGCATGGTGAAAAAAATATATACATTTGAAGTTAAAAACATGAACATAAACTTTACACATCAAAATCTTAAGTCGTGAAATAAATTATGGAAGTATGTAAGGAATAGATTACAAAAGAACATTAATCTAGATAAAATATCATGGGAATAAAATGTGTAATTTTGTAAAACCATTATGCACATTATATGATTTCCATTGTAGCCAAGGCATTGCTTCCAAAACTGTCATAGTGGACAAAGTCCATTACTGGATCGGGATTACTTGTCGTTCCAGCCCTGTATTACTAAACTAGATTTACTTGTCATTATAGCCATGTCTATCTCATGAGATATAAATCATTATCCAATGCATTAGAGGGATATATATGTCCCACACCTCTCATAATAAAATCAATCTTTCGTGTGCCACAAAATAATCATTAATCATTTATGATAACCCAATGAATAAAATGGGTTTCATATACATCTTCCCATCATAACATAATTCATATAAAACAATGGATATAATTTTATCATAAATATAATAAAACCATGTTAATAATAGAGATATTACACATGAAACATATACTTATTAGACAAAGTCATAATAGATGGAAAATAGTTTTGATAAAACAATTGAAATGAATTCTAGAGGAAAATAACATTGCTTCTTCAAAATTATTTTCTTTTCTCAAGATGCCATTAAATTTTAAAAGAAAATAATTTCATTGAAAATAATCCTGAAATCTTGTAGTGGAAGCTTCATGGAAATAAGGTATTATGAAACAGTAAAAATATGTTTATACCGTAAAAGTTAAAAAAAATTTCTCCTCAAACTTTTGCCAGAAAAGTCCAAAAGTACCTCGTATGGTAAACAAAAGAATGATTTATTCCATACCATGTAGTAAAAGTCAACAATGGGTAAAAATGACATTAAACATTAATGGAAGAATGGTAAACATTTTATGAAAACAGTTTTAGAAGACATGTTCTTGGTTGATAAATATTACCCCAATAAATACTTACGAATAAATAAGATCGGATAGAAACGAGATTGGCAATGTTACACATTATCATTTAAGATCGGTGGAATCATACGTGTCAGAAAATAAGGAAAATTAAAATCATATTTAAATTTCACATTATTCATAATAAAAATCATAATCCATTCATGAGAATCATAAACACCATACAAAAGAAAATAGATGGTGATTACGGCATATGTCTCACAAAAATAAAAGTGAGACGAAGTAATCCCTTACCTTAGGTCTGATTTCTTCCTTATGTGTCCAAACCTCCTGTATAATGATTTAAATAGTGTCATTGACTTATTAAATAATAATATTCCTTTTTATGATATCATATATGATTCACTTCTGCCTTTATATTACCCGTTCATTTGTCAATTCCATGTTGAAGTAACGTTTTGGGTAGTAATCGTTTCATTTATCGTACATGTTTGGACTTGATGTTCTTGATATCATTACATAAATTATGATTTACTTAATTCAAAAATTTAAAACATGATTTATATATCCTATATATATTTATTATATATATAAATAAGAGACAAATAAATGTAATGAAATACAACATACATGGAGACGGTAGGTCGTGCGTACGCATGAATGATGTTTTCCTTTCCTTATTGACTTGAATAGAAGTAAGTAGATGACAGATATATATATATACACATAAATACTGTAGAATTATTATGTAATATATCTCATTATTATTCATTATATACACTTTATAATCATTTTTTAATGGTTAACATAGAGAATGAATCTCATCGCGTTGTGGAGACGGTAATCCGTACGTACGCACGAGCGATGATATCGTTCCCATAATTATTAAATGGAATTGGAGAGGATGATATAATATCACATAATTATTATGAAGTTATAATAATCATATATAGTTATTATTTCCTTTATTATACCCATCCAAATAAGGTTGTGGTGGAAAAACATATTACACCACGGCGTGGAAATGGTAAGTCGTTCTTACAGACGCGCAGAGATTTCATTTTTCTTAGGATGGATAGAAGGTGTAATATGGTTGTTTTATATACATATGAACATATATGTATACAATTGACATATGAGTTATTAATTATTAATGAAAAAAATCATATAGATAAAATAGAATAAGAGATAAGCTTGAAAGAATCGGTAATGGATATTACCTCTTCTTTGACGCGCCTCTTCTAAACCTCCTATTAGGGCACTAAATTTGGTCTTTTAAGAAGACAAAGACATATAGTTTGTTTCTATATAAGTTGATAAGGGAAATTAGTAGGGTTTTTCTGAGTTTGAAATCTCATAATGGGGTAAAGAGAAGATGGAGGAGGTGCCCTTTTATTAGAGAGTAGAGGGTCACTTTTGAAATCCTCCAAAATATTAATTTATAAAAAACTACAACCCCACTAAAAACATATAATGTGACTCAAATTAGAATTATAGATATGATAGGGTTGTAAAATCATCATCCCATAAAATTTTGACATGTTTTTATTTTATTATAAACTGTATCCTTTAGATTTATCCTTATTTAATCTATTTAATTTTATTTGTATTAATAATATTATTAATTAAATATTGTTATAAATACTTACTTATGTGTTGTGAATTGTATATAATTGGATACTTTATGAAATTATAGACCATATAATTATATTTTTTTAAATTTCAAATATATTTGTGATTTTTAAACAATTTAATAATTTGTTATTTTATAAAATATCAATAGTGTCAATTTTGACAGTATTCATTTATTTGAATTTAAATAAAATCCAAATTTATGACATTTTCAAAAAAAATAATCAATAGATTTCTAACATGTCATGTGTATTAATAAAATTCATGGATAACATTAATTAGTTCATATAATATGTATTTAATTATTTTTATAACCATTTATTTGATATTTCTCTTAATAAAATAATTACTACAACAATTTTGTATAATTATTCAAAATAATTACTGTTTGCTTAAAAATTAAAAATTAAATACTGTAATGAATATAAATCTAATATATTTCGTAAGAATACTTTTACTCGAATTTAACTTCTAAAACACTCATCTTTTAAAATGTTATGTTTATTAAATTATGAAGCTGACAACTTGACATCATCTAAAATAAAATAATTTAAATGTCGTAATCTGTTTTATAAGGCTTCAAAGGGTCAAAAAGTCAAACCATGGATTCTTATGGTGTATATATACTCACGAAATATGTTTTGGTCATTTTTTGGGCCTTTTTATTGGAATTATTATTTTAATGAAAACTATATTATTGATTTTTTTTCTAAATAAATAATTTCTGCATCATTAATTTATAAGCTATTAAAGAAATTATATATGTATTAAAAATATAAAATATATTAACATGATAAATAAAAACATTTTAGAATTCAAATGTGTATTTATAATCAAATTTATATTATGTTTATCCTTAAATTAAAAATAATTTAATCATTAATGGTTTAGCGAGACATATTTCACTCCCCTTTAAATAAAATAAATTAAAGGTATTAATGTCATCCAAGTGGGTTACAATAGATATAATTTCAATCCAAGTATATATTAGGACAAAATATAATAATCTAATTATATTAAGGCATGTTTTAGGGTAATTTTAGGATATTATTTTACCCTTAATTACCCGATTTTCCTTTATCTGTGCAAAAATAAAATTTACCATTGTTACGATTCAAAATGGCCAAAAATAAAAGTATAATATTAACATAATTTGGACCAACTGATTCCAAATATGGAATCCATTTTTAAAAATTCAAAACACAGATGTTGAAGTAATTAATTAAAATTAATCCCATTGATGAGAAAACAGGTTTTGAAATTTAAAACATTGAAATAGATTCAAATGATTTTACCTATGAATTCTATGTAAAATTAATTATAATGAAATATATTATATTAAATGGTAAAAATATATTCTATTTATACGTTAAAACCATTAAATTTTATAATTTAACCATATAAAACATCTCGATGAAAAAGTTGTTTTTAATTAAAATTTAGCGTATTTTTACTATTCATCAAAATATAAAGGTTATCATAATAATGTCAATAATTTATCCAACGTAAATTTTTTTATCCTAATGCAATATAATATGTTTAATTTGTCAAATTGAACATACAAAATTGTCAAAAATTAGATTTAAAATTGGTTCGCCATCAAAAGGAGTAAAAACTACATTTTAAAAAAAATCTTCTTTTATATGAAAATTAGATTTTGTTCTCATACCATGTTATAGAAGATGTGTAAAATGAATGATAATATTATAAAATTAAAAATGCAGTTAAAACTATTCATAATATCTAGTTCATAATAATAATATAAATATACGTAATTTTTTAGTGAAACTCGTTATTGCGTACAACACAAGCCACTGAGGAAGGTTGTTTTTGTGTGTAATGCAAGACAAGTCAGTTTTGGGTGAATGATTCCTTTGGTGTTTCATATAACATAATATAACTTATTTCATTGAACAAAATATATATTTAGTGTTTAATTCTATCAAAATAGCTTGAAATTGTGCGTAAAACCATCCAATAATAGTGTTGCGTATACATCAAACTAATGCAGTGTTGTGTATAAAACAAACTAATCTTGGTGTGGTATACAACACAAAAAATTAATAAAATTAAAAAGAATATTTCTCATAAAATTTCAGGGATTTACAAAAAATGTTGAAGAAATTTATTTTCATGTGTTGTGTTATGATGAAATGTTTTTGAAACTCATTTCATTTCATGGGTTTTGATATAATGAATGTTTTATGATTATGTGGCACACATATTTTTTTTATGTGATGGGTGTGATCTTTGACTTCCAATAATGCATTGGGTAAATTATGATATCTCATCAGTTAGTTATGTGAAACATGTTGATGTGTTTGATCCTTTATGGGAAACAAGTTGATGTGTTATATCTACTATGGGAAATTAGCGTTGATGACTAAATATATTGTCTTGGTTGTTAACATTTACATATGAAATGGTTTCTATACTTATAATGGAACCAAATAAATTTATAAATTGAAATTAGGGTTCTTGATTGAGTTTTGATGAGTTTTAAATGTTAAGATTCATGCATTGAGAAATGATAATGTTTTATGACATAACTCAAGTTTTTGAACATTTTCATATTGGATATAAATGTTTTTAGTTATATTCACTATCTCATACATTTATAGTAATATTCTTTTTTTCTTATGATCATCGATTGATATATCTCACTACTACCCTTATTGGGAATTTTTTCCCACCCTTTTCATATGTTTCAATTCCCCTAGCCATTAAGAAATATTTTATTTGGGTGTACCTTTGAGTAGTACTATGAAGGTAGATCTTTATGGAATATGTAGAAGATAATTCATAAAATAATAACATTGTATATCAACTGTCCATTTACTTAAAGTATTCATGGGTTTTGGAATATATTATATATTTATGTATTGAATATTCAACTAAATAAATGTCATATTTATATGTGAAATGGTTAGGTACAATTCTCGGTATCAGTGCATGGTTTATATAATATGTGGATATTAGGTTTAGAAACATTTTATGAATAAAATAATGAGATCACTCACATTTGGATAAAATCTTAAAATTTTGGTTATAATCTAGAATGTACTATTTTAGACCTATGGGGTCATAGAAGAAGGTATTATGATTTAGATATTCTATAAATTATTTGGTAAAATTATTTCATTTTCCACAATTCATATTGTTTCTCACATTGTAGTTTTGGTTTTAGTCAATATATAGAAATAAAATTTTACAACCAAACCTTAACTAGGGCTCGATCCATAACTACCCCAATCCTTCCTCTATAGGAAATAGGGTGGAAAAATGAACCAAAAGGCATATACAAAATTGGAGGTTTTTTCGAAGTGTACTTGTACACACACACCCATCCATATTGATTAAAAAGTAAATATGCATAATAATAAAAAGATTAAACATCTAAAAAGTAAATAATGTATTCAAACCGACTAGGGTTTACAGTAGTACACCAGTGAAAACTGAAAATTAATGGTGGAAAATACATTCCCAACAATAAATTTGTCCCAAAATAAAAAAAATTGAAAGAAGGATAATGTGAGAGGCCTATCTTGATCTCCATCAAATGAACACCATTCACGGTCCCAAAAACTAAATATCCTTAAGAACCTCTAAATTCATCACTAAACTATTTTTGGTTATCCTAAGTCATTATATGTGTGGTAAAAGCCCATATAGGTGTGAGTATATACATAACTAGTAAGACACCCCGACTATTGAAGGGGAAGTAGTAAGAGATAAAATAGGAATAGAAAATATTATATCATAAAAATGATGTATCTCTAACCAAAGTAAAATAAAGAGTAACCTCGTCTAAACACATGGGGATAAACATGGAGACTAGATGACCTACACATTGAGTATCTTACACCTAATTGAGATGAGTAAACTCATCCAATTAGGAGAAGCTTATCATGGAATGGATATGGAATACCTCGATCATATTGAGAACCCATGGAAGAAGTGTAATAAAATACCATGTTATAGTTTTATATTTATATATTTATACATATGTCTCATCCAAAGAACCGAAAATGAGAGAGAATAGGGATCTCCATCTCATAGCTCAACCAAGGAGAAGAGCCAAAAATAGTTCAATAAGTCCAACAATATTTCCCAACATCCCACACATCCACCCAAAAAAATATATTCTAGTCAAACCGTGTTTTGACAATAGCTCACACAACCGAGGGGCATCTATAATGTGTTAGGGCGGGGGGGGAGAGGGGGTTTCAATATGGTCGTCGAGGTCATGTATGCTATTTTAGAGGGGGTTCCACTCTGTAAAGAAGAGGACCAACTACCAAGATGATAGGAGTGTTCCACTATAAAACTATTCATAGAGGACCCACACCCTATTGCGTCTGGGGGTGTTTAGTCTAGTGTCTTGAATACCCACACCCCATCTAATATGTGTTATAATCCAATCATTATGGACTCACACTCTATCTGATAGGGGGATCTAATAGGTATGTATAGGATTGACACAAATGCGATTGGGGGTTCCAATCTATAGGCTGGGGACCCTAACATTGGTCCGATAGGGGGTTCCACAATAATTTTCGAGTTCCCACATCCTATCTAATAGAGGGATACACTAAATATGTAAAGGACCCCTGTCCTTGATGATTGGGTGGGTTATGTTGTTGTGTATTTAAAGATTCTCTTCCTGATCATGGTCGTTATCGAGGGATACCAAATTAAGTGCCTTGTGTGGAAAATTTTACATCATATTCCAAAACCAAAATCAAGGGATCTATCATTTTATATGTGAATAAAAATCAGGATAGGCTACTCGTGGCCAAAAATCCTAGTTCTAACGAAGGATATATAGATGTTTGAATTTTCTTAAAAAGGAACCAAGGTGTACACAACATGTGAGGGGACCCACATGATGTGTTTCACTGCCACATCACCTAGACATATCCTTATTGGTACATGACATACCTTCCATGTAGGTGTACACAACATGTAAGGGTTATACTTGACATGATAATGCAACTCGAGGACCCACCCTTGTGCTTGGTAATGTCTCTGTATCCACCTGGTGTCCATGTACGTTGCCACATTTTAAGTAATTTGGTACATGGTCTTATGCCCGGATGTGTAAAGCCACATAGGGACCTTCATGTGCGCTCCTCTACATGGAAAATTTAATTAGGGACATTGTATATGGATTTTAAGTGGCCTAAACAGCATGAAAAACCTTATAATTTTTTTGAAACCCTAGTCATCGGAGCCTTGGCACAACATGTCGTGTGTTCTTAGAAATACACAACACCATGTCACGATTTTTCAGAAAATCAAGTCCCCCTCTCTGTGCACAAGATCTGATCATCCTCATTAAAATTCCATGTTTTTCTCCCAAAATTAGTGATCTAGCCAATGTATATCATTTTCGGTCATATGGTGGTCTGAAATCTGATTTCGTTAATCTGTGGTGTTTTACCAAACACACTACATGCCTTTGTTCAATCTTTTGATGATGATTCGATAATTGATCATTGAAATTATTTCCCTTTTCCTATAGAAAACATAGATAATTCATCGGTTCATTGATCTATACCTCACATGGTGTCTTGTTATAGTTTTAGGGGTGTGATTGGGCTCGTTACGACCCTAAAATTTTGAATCGGAATTATAGGGCCCTAACAGTGATGAATGTGAAGCAATTGAGTGGGGGAAAGGCAGAAGAACAAAATATTAACAATCATTGGTGAAGTTTTTTGGTCAAATGATCAAGTACAAAGATATCCAGGTTGAAATACATGAATAAACAAGTAAAATTCCAACTTGTGGGTGAAAATAGTGGTCACAATTGGTGAAGATCAAATAATTAGACTTATATTATCAATCAATTTTATCAAAAAATAAACCAAAAATTGATTTGTGATATCTATATATTGTAACATTCTCCACTAAAAAATGTGAACGCTAATGATTGAAGGAAGTCATTTCATTTATTGTTCTCAATTCTTCTCTGATCCATTTTTTTGTCATCGTTAGAGGTGATTCTACCAATAGAAGTAGAGGATGAATGTTTCATGAATATTATAGGGTTATGAGTCTTATCCATGGAAATTATATATAGTGGGAAAATTATAGGAAATACTCTTAGGTGATATTAAGTTAAAAACTACATTTAATAATTAATTAAACGTAAAATGAACCCACTAATGGTTGAAATATTCCAACACCTCATCAAGATCTATTTTAGGTCACTCATAGGGTAAAAAACACATTCTAGACACAATTGTAGTTTTAGATTAATGATCTAAAAATCCTTTTCAGAGTTATAAATTTACATTAAGTATTTTTGTCTCCCTATAAAATATATTTAATATTTTTATAATATAAATTTGAGGTGCACTAGGCCTTATAATCACATTCCACCTCATCAAATGGTTCTGAAAATATATTTATAATTATTTAAAAGTCTTACAAGGATAAAAGGTCTCTATATCATTCCCTCCATCATTATTTTGTCAATGAAAAGGAAACTACACAAAAACATGAGATATATAGCCTTCATTTGGGTCTCCCACTCTATGGATCATCCCTCCATGTTCTTGAGCTACCACAACATGGGAACCTAGGGGATGATATATCCACACATGACCTCTCTTACCAATCCTTATTCACCACTAGAGAATCTATAGAGGTGTCTCAATCCTTGATTCATATCTCTCTCTAGTCAATGACATGAGTAAGGTCATGCACGTATCTCCTCAGCTATGATACATTGAAGACATGGTTCACCTGCATTAGCTATGGGGGTAGAGAGGGGCAGTACGAAATCTCACCAACCCTATACAAGATCTTGAACAACATGATGAAACTCTAGGATTACTAGCCTCCCCAAACAAACCAATGTAATCCTCATCACGGGGAGACTACCAAGAAAATGTGGTCTCCCTTCATAAAATCCCCATGTAAACAAGGATTATATATGTATGATTTGTATCTTATTTGGGTCATCATCTTTATATCATGGATGACATGGGCCTTCATCGTTATCACCTACACCATTTTCGGACCCTCAAGAGGTTTCTCACTAATATCTGTCTAAAATATGGGTGACGTGCAAGGTCTTTTGTACATGTCCTCAAAAAAAATCGAAGATTATATTAGAGTGGTTACTGTTGTTTTATGAAATCTCTAAAAAGGGAAATTGATCCTCGCAACTCCATCCAAATTTTAACACATAAGACATATACATATCCTACAACACCAAGACGGTCTGCTCGGTCTACACATTAGGTTGGGGGTGAAAGGTTGTACTTATACTCATCCAGGTCTTTAATCCCTCACATAGTCTTATCCATAATCATTATGTAAATTGCATGTCGCATTCAGAGGAAATCATCGAGGGAACCCATGGAGATGAACACTCTCCCATATATACAACTTCTACAAGCTCTACACTGAACTCTGCTCCATGATGGCAGGGATGTGTTTTTCTTTCATGAGTATATCAAAAGTCACACAGATGGTGACATATACCCTCTATATCCCTGGAAAATCTATTATAAATTCCATGGATATGCCATCCCACTTCCAATCTATGTTCTCAAGAGTTTACTACAATCATTCTAGAATATGGTGCATAGAACTCCTCTACTGATAGGTGAGACAAAAAGAGGGGAACTCAACAACCCTTTTTCTCATTTTAGACCCAATAAAACTACCAATGGGGGTATTTTTACATCTTCCACACATCAGGATGTATATACAAAAGAGAGTTGTGTAACTCTCACACAACCTCCTCCCACATCGTTATTAGAAACACCTTCCATCCCAAAAAAAGATGACAAGATTACCTCTATCAGAATATCCATTTGATGAATAACTTATGTATATCTACTAAAACAATAAATTATAGTCAATGTATCTTGGTTGAGAGTATCTCACATGCTTAATATGTGGAGGATTCAACACAATATAGGGAAGAAAAACTACACCGTCATACTACACCAAGGCCAAATACAAGGAAGAAAACTACTCAGAACCCTCTTACACCAAGTGTTCCTATGACTTTTTTTAAAGGAATATTCTAATACACTAGCCTTATATGGACTATATACTATCTTCAAGTCATAGTGGCATGACCTGATTTCATAAATATAGAGAAATGAAGGTGTTGTTATAAACATCTTTCCTCAAGATGAAGAAAGGGAGATAAGGACCCCAAAGCCCCACATACAGTAGGTCCCAGTGTGGTGACCAACAAAAAGTATATATAAATTTTACAAAATTGGAGGCATTTAACTTTTTAGAGTAACCATGATCGGTGGATAAGATGTTTAAACCACAAAATATCTCCATGGTATATATAAAATAAATCCAAAATCACTATCACATGCATGTTTTTCTAAAATATAGTTGCTACAAATACAATAAACACCAATGTGTGTACACAATGATAAAAGATATGGAGTGACACAACAACTATCCCAATATCAAAGCAAGTAAAGTCTATCATGTTCCATGTAATCCTCCTAGAAACCTAAATGAATTTTGTATAACGTAGTATGAGAATACATGTATACATAGTTGGAAAACCAAAGTCTTTCATGCAGACGTGGGAGAAGCAAACTAATACTCGTATAAGAAAATAGAAGAACCACTACTCCTAACCAGGTATTGAAGCCATACCCACTTCACCAAGGCATGCTCAACAAGTAACACGAGTCTTGTAATGTAATATAATAATCACATTAGTGTTGGGGTACCCTGCACCACTTCCCACTAGTTAACTGCTCATATCTTAATGGAAAAAAGACCTAGCACTTCTACACTCTTCCACAAGCACAATGTCACAACCCGCCCACACACACATGGGCCTCAGAGCTAGTCTTAATACCTGGGAAAATGAAATTCACCACTTCCCGCCAGTAGATACCTGGGCCACAACCATACCACATCCTGCCCAAAAACACCTGGTCCACAACTACACCTCATCCCAATGACACCAGGGAAAGCACACCATGCTCGCAGACACCAAGGCGTCACAACCACACCACAATGTTCCTGAAGGGTCTCAGGATTCCAATCCATAGAAGAAGGAGCATGGAATATCGAATAACAATCCATCCATCATCCCACCATGATTTTGGTAAAGAACACCCTCCCTCATGATGATAGGGTTGTTCGGTAAATAGTTCTCACCTAGGATGGGGTGCCTATTGATAATCACAATAAAGTACATGTAGATATATGCAGGTATAAAAAACTGATCCAATCTTATAGGGTTTTCCAAAAAACATCCTAAAAATCCACATTTACAGCTACCTATACATGCATTTATTAACACCCGCAATAGTCACATCAGATGTTGATAAAATTAATGTCACATCACAATAAGTCACAAATCAAAACATACTCCCATAGAAATAATTTAACCAGTTATTATTCATTATTAAGAAATCATTTTAATAATTACAAACATCCCCAGACTACTGCAAACCATTTCAAAGAAGAAGCCATACTGCATAAACCTTACAAAGGAAAAAGAACCATAGTAAAGTAGCTCACTTCATATTTCCACTCGACTCAACACCTATACCAACCACTGCCATCATCATTATTCAAATTCATTCCTCCCAATCCATCATCTCAACACGAAAACACCCCAAAACATAGCAAAACACCTCAACACGTCTCATCAAAATCTAACCCAATAGCCCCGCTGTATAACAACACGACACCAATCACACCAAGTAACATAAACATAGCACAACTGAACCTGCAACCTCGCTACTCCAACATTGGCCATCAATTCCAAAATCAATAAATATCTAATCCTATGATTCCATTACCCCACCCAAACCACCACACACAAAAAAAACCAACGACACCAAACAATGCAATATGTAGTCAGATTTAACAAACACTCATTCTTTAATTCCACTTTAATAATTAATGGGTTATCACACATCAAGATCGATCATGAGGAATTCATCTATTTAACTAGGTAGATGTGGATAATCAGATTTTCTTATTTACCAGGGTTCAAAAAAACACCATCAATAAGAATTCACAATCCATCAATCGTACATAAAAAAGACCACCAATGACCCTTATTTTTAGTAGGCATATAGCCTATATAGATCATGATATAAATAGATAATAAACTAAAACAAAAGTCACTTTTTCCAACTCACACATGATGATATTAAAACTAATTTAAATATTTTCATAACATTATACCATGATATCATCCATAATAGGACATTAATACACCCACTCTACAAGATACACAAACAAAATAGAGGTGGATGGATCCATACCTCAAGAAAAAAACGATCAACACTTCCTTATTGTGCTAAATATGGGGTGCTCAATGCTCTAGGGAAACAAAATGCAGGGGTGAAATTCATATACATAGATCCTTGGGGAAATTGGTTTTGGGGATTCTTGGTAGGAATAGTAAAAGGAAATGTATAATGGAGAAGGGGTATTGAATTTAGAAATGAAATATACAATATTAACAGAAGAAACAGTTTCAAAATCCATTAGTGTTCACTCACGATAAAGTCCATGACTTTTGACCATAAAAAAGACTCCAGAGTGTTAGGAATTTAAGTATATAATTTATATCCTTTGAAACGTCTTCAGAATTATATAAATTTTTTTATAAAATCATTTTAATTTAAAAAAAACGTTAAAGGGGAGAAACTGAAAAACCGAGGAAAAACTAGAAATTTGAAAAATATTTGGAATTGAATCATTGTTAGGTGAATAACCATCACAAGTCACTGGTGGGTGAATCACTCCTCAGTGAGCCACCATTCAATGTGCCACCATTCGGTGAGACACCATTCGATGACCCATTATTTGATGATCCATCGTTCGGTGATCCACCATTCAGGGTGCCACTGTTCAGTGTGTCACCTCTGGAAAACTCACTAGTGTGACACACCAATTTAGTTCACCAGTGTTACCCGCCATTTTAATTCACCAGTGCAATGCAACGTCAGTGACTTACTATTACCAACCACCATTATACTAATCATTTTTAGATGTGGTACGGTTAAAATTAGGATTTTTGAAAAACTCTTACGATGAGTCCTTAATGCCCACCAGAACACCTCAAACAACAGATTTTAAAAATTTAATGGACCAGGGATGTTGAGGCCATTATATAATATTACTATCAGTCTATCCTCCTCCTGAAGAATCAAAAACCAAAATAAAAAGGAAAGAGTGGACTGAACTACCGCACCATGAGATACTTCTCAAGGATCTCACTACACGAGAAACGCCTCTATCAGCATCAATGTTCAATGGTAAACTACCATATGTTTTACAATAGCTTGAATGAATCCTCAATATCCTTGAATGCCTCCCTCTTAAAATACTAACCCAAATGAACACAAAACACACCACACTAGCACAAAAACTGTAAAGCTCTGACCCTAGAAGATCGGATCCAATGCATTATCTTTTTACATTGGCATGATTATAAGAAATAAATCTTGATGAACTGGTTAGTTTAGCAGTTTTGGAAGACCTAATTAGATACATGATTCCCAAAGTACATTTTCTACGATATAAAATATCACATGATACATAAAAAACTTAACTAAATTGCCTCCTTAAAAGCTTATTCACAATTCTCTTCTTCATTACATGGGGAAATGATACATAATAAGGGTGATATTAAATTCTCATTAAGGGTTACATATAGTGGAATCATGAATTAGAAATAAATTAATCAGGACAAATTATTCATGACTAATATGGCATGATGAATAAATGAATACACTTACCATTAATAAGATGGGATTAAAAGTGCATCCAGTGATTTTATCATTGAGAAAACCTCATGGATTGTAATAAATGAATAACTAACAAAGAAAATGATTATTATTTAGAAATAATGTATCTAGAACATGAACCATTATATCGCTGAGATATTTTAAGTGTGTTGGTAGGAACATGTCTTTCTTTTTAGAAATAAGCACAAAGGGTTTTCGGCCAACTGATTTGTCTCATGAGACCTACCGATGCATAAGGGGGATATAGTGGGACCCACCCATCACTAGCAGTCCAAATAATTCATCATACCTTGATTTAATATAAGAAAAATATTCCTTGTTTATTTTTGTATTGAATAGTGGATATTGATACATCAATCTTTCCCTAGTTAAAAAAGCATTCAAAAAAACATCGTATGTGAAATGGTATAATGCCTAAAGAAATAATCATATCTGTGATACATGAAAATAGCTATTTAACATAATTATAATTTCAAATGAAAAACTATCACAAATGTGTTTTAGATACACCAAATAAGAAATATTAGGTGCATAATACTAACTAAGTCTGAATGATAAGGAAAATGAGACAAAGTCCATCACCACATTATAATCAATCGAGTCGTATAAATAATAATAATAATTTCCAAATTAAGAAAATATTACGATGAATATAAATATAATCAGGATATAATATGTTAGATTTATGTACACATACACCACATGAAATAAATAAGTGGTGAACTATGGAAATCTCAACGAATTAAAATTATGATGAGAAAAAACCCTTACCCTATGCCCGAATGTGTTCTTTGATTGGTCTTAATAACTCGAATAATCAATTTTAGCATCATTAATTAATAATAAAAGAACATCCAATACATGTAATTTATTTAGTTTTCCTTATTAGGTTTATTCATGGATTTTTTCATGGGTTTATGAGGTCCAATATTATTGTCTTGAAAGAATTTTCTTCTTTGGTTTTCCTGATCGGTTTGCTTATATTATTGAATGAAAGTTCATTGGAAATGATTCAAACCTCCCAAATTGTTAGCATGTATTATTTGTGACATTAGAGATATATAAATTATTTTTTAATTATTTTGGTTATATACCATGAGGATCAATCAGTAGAAAAGAGTTAATGATATACTCTTTGATTAACTTGGAGGTTTCTTCATAATGAAGTTTTTTGTATTATTATTTTATATTATGAGTGTTTAAGTATTTAAAAAACATTAAATAAGATAAAAATACATCTATTTAGATATAGTTCAACCATTAAAAATGTTTTAGAATCGGTATTGAAGATATTAATGAAAATTGAAAACCCATATTCCTTGAACGTGATAAATTACCTCATCTCTGATGGTGCTTTCATTTATAGTATAAAAAGAGTAAAAAGAAGAGATAATGACGGAATATTCCCTGATAATAAAAACTACCAATACATATAAGGTAATTGATTTTTTCATACCATTTGGATGAGAGGATGTGAGAATATAAAACATAACAAAAAAACATAAAATAAAACAAAATAATTGAAAAGAGGAATTAACCTCTTGAACCTATATTCTTTTGAGAGACTCTTTAGGGGAGAGGATTTGGTTTTTGAGCAGAAAAAGTGATATTTTAAGTGTTGTAGGAGCATAAGGAGAGATTTGAGTAGAATTTAGGCATGTATTGAAGCATGGTTGGTATGATCAATTAAGGGTGTGAGAGGTGGTATTTATAATAGAGAGGAGGATGGTTTTCATAATGTTATATACATTAATTTATTATTTCTCCACAAGAGAAGAAATAATGAGGATTCGAAGTAGTAGAATAGTAATACGTGCATGTGAGTTCTATATTAGGGTTCTCACATTTTTCATGATGTTTTTAATTGAGTATTTAAATTATAATATCTTTATAAGGTAAATTAATGCATTTAACTATTCACCAAAATTTTAAGTATTTCATAAAAATATAAAAACTTCACCCTAACCATTTTTCAATGTTTATAAAAAATGACCTCCATTTTTGAAAAATATTTTTCTAAATATGAGAAATTTATTTTTAATTTAAAGTCTCCATTTAATCGAAAAATACCAACATTTAAAGTATTCATCTTCATTTTAATGTTGCGAAAATATTATTTACACTTTCTTGGGAAAGTAAACCATTGATAAGGGTCATATTAATATTCATAAGGTTATGTTACTATTTATAAGGGTAAGTTATTATTATCGGAAATTTAAGATGATTCTCTTCGACTTCAAATATCACCTTGATTGCAACCATGTATTTATTTTTTTTGAAATTCAAAACACAGAAGTGGAAAATCTAATTTTAATGGATAGATTATGAATATCTCCTATAATAACAAAGTTTTTTTTCATTGATACATATTACTTCATGAAATATTGGCTATATAATAAATTGAAAGAAACATACCACAAAATATTTGGGGTGTTATTCTCTTCCCTCCTTCAGAAATATCATCCTCGAAATTAAATCCCTTTAAAAAGATGTGGGTGGTTATTCGTCATAACACCCTCAATTTACCATGTTTCATCATCCATTTTATGGTTTCTTCAAATAACATTTACCAAATGCATTTTCTAATTTATCATTTCTTCACACTAGTGTCAAGAATCTCAATAGACTCTTCATAGTATGACAAATTTGATTCCATATCTATTTCTTCATAGGTGAGTGCATGCGTTGGGTATGGCATGTATTTATTTAACAATGACATGTGGAACACATTAAGAAAATTGTAGAGACTTGGTGAAATTGTTAAAAGGTAAGCTAAAACTCCAATTATTTCCATAATTTCAAATGGTTCAATGTATCTGAGGGCATAGATTCCCTTTTTTACCGATCCTTATGTCACCTTTCTATAGAGACACTTTTAGAAAGACATGATATCCTACTCAAATATCCTAATTTATTCAACAACTTTTAGCATTACTCTTTTTCCAAGATTGGTATTCATTAATATGGGCCCGAATTTTATTTACCATTGTAGTTGTCTCTTAATTATATTATGGTAATATATTTTTCCTCTCACTAACCTCATCCTAATAATTTGGTGTTCGACACCTCTGACCATATAATCCATCAAATGGAACCATATGACTTCTAGAATGTAAACTATTATTATATTAAAATAAATCCAAAGGTGATTACCAATCCCATATTCCTTGAATGTCATGTGAGAACTATATCAATATATCTTCCAATGTTTGAATTGTCCTTTTAGACTGTCTGTCAATTTGAGGGTGAGAAGAAGTACTCATATGAAGTTTAGTATCAAGAGACTTCTGGAGAATTTACCATATTATTTCTATTAATCAAGGGTCTTTATCAGACACAATCGATAAAGATTCACCATGAAGTATTAAAACATCATTAATATAATGTCATTCTGGGTGCTCAAGAGGTAAATCATCTCTTACAGCAAGGAAATGCACCGATTTTGTAATACGATCAACAATTACCCATATTGCATCATTACTTATAGGTTTCCTCGATATTCCTATGAAAATTCCTATCATAATTTCATCCCACTTACTCATAGGAATATTTATAAGATCCATGACCCCTCAAGGATGTTGTCTCTCGACCTTCACTTGTTGAAAAACTAGACACCTTAACACATAGTCATCAATTTCCCTCTTCATGTTATCCTACCAAAACTGTTCCTTGATATCTCTATACATATTAGTAATGCCATGGATTATAGAGAATTTTGAGCAATGAGAATCATATAATTTTTTCCTTGTATGCTCAGGTACTGATGGAACACATAACCTATTCCAAAATTTCATAACTCCATCCTCATTCACCAAATCATCAAATCTCCCATCCTTATGAACATTAATTTTCATTTGTATATTCTCATCATTTGATTGAGAGAATTTTATATTCTCTAGTTAATATGGTTTGGAAATAATTTGAAATAGGAAAGATGTTCCCCCTTCCATAACAATTCCCATATCTATTTTTAGAAGATCCATGAATATAGGATCTCTCTCAATCCTCATTTGGATCATAAGCCAATGACCTTTCCTGCTTAATGCATCTTCCACCTAATTTTCCTTTCCTGTGTTACATTGTACTGAACAATCATACTCTTTTAGTAACATCGGCCATCTCATTTCCCTTATGTAGAGGTCTGTCCTTATAAAAATTCATTACAAACTCTTGTGATCCATATATATCCCACATCATTCACCATATTGTTATGGAAAATATTAAGACTGCTAACTCTATATCATGAGATGGATAATTTCTTTCATGTTCCATCAATTGGAATGATGCATAAGCAATAACTTTATCATTTTTCACAAGGATTCATCCCAGTCCATAATTTGTTGTGTCCCTGTATATCAAAAATCAATCATTTCTAGATGGATGAGTCAATATTAAAGCATTGACCAAAATTATTTTTAATTATTCAAGACATTATGTACATTGTTTCATCAATACCACCGTACCCCCTTTATGTGTGAGCATTGTTAGTGGGTTATCTAGTAGGGAATGATTATGAATGAAACACTGATAGTAACATGCTACTCTAATAAAACAGCATACCTCAGTTATATTTGTTGGTGTGGACCATTCTTGTATTGCCTTTGTCTTCAAAAGATAAACTATGATTCCATCCATTGAGTTAATATTACCAAGAAAATAAACTGATTGAAGCCAAAATTCACACTTTCTAAAATTTACATATAATTCATTTCTTCTATAAGTTTTTAGAATAATTTTCATGTGATTATCATAGTCTCAGTAGCTTTTTGAGTTTAACAAAATATCATCAATATATACCACAAAATTCCATCATGAATTTCCTTGAAATCTCTATTCATTAGATCCATCAATATAGAGAGTGCATTAGTCAGATGAAAAGGCATTACAGTGAACATGTTATGCCCATTCCTAGTTCAATATGTTATCTTTGGAATATCATAATTCCTCACTCATAGCTGATGATATTCAGATCAAATGTCAATCTTCAAAAAATATTTGGATCGATGGATTTGATCAAATAAATTATCAATGTGTGGTAGATGATACATGTTATTTATTTTAATATCATTTATTTCCCTATTATCAATGTTTATCCTCATGGTTCCATCGTTCTTTTCACAAAGATGACATGGGCTCTCCATGGAGATACACTAGGTCAAATAAATCTTTTGTCACTCAATTCCACATGTTGTTTATTGAGATCTACTAATTAAAAAACATCCATTTTATAGGTAGTTCTTGATATAGTTATTGCACCAAGAATTAAATCAATAGAGAACTCAACTTCCCGCTCTTGATGATGTCTTAGTAAATCCTCTGGAAATATATCAATGTATTATTCCACAATAAATACATCTTCAATTTGATGATTTCATTCCTCATCCATAGATATTTCCTTCTCTTCCTCTCCATAAATTGTGTTGTGTAGAGCTAGTAGGGGTAGATCTAGATAATAATTGGATGGTGAGGTTTCTGCTCTAAAGATAATGGACTCTACTCCATTCACAAAATTGTAACTTTCACCTTCTGGAAATAGATATTCACATCATAATTTGATATCCAATTTATATCGATAATTATATAATTGTCAACCATTGGTTTGATGATAAGGTTAGAAACTAAATCATGTTTATTTATCATTAGGGGGACTGATCGACACATCATTTTTGTAATGATACATCCCCTAGGATTTTTGATTGTCAAATACACTATTAAATCACAATGAATGTGTCTTATTTTCAGGGAAAACTAGGAATATATAAATGATTATGATGATCCATAATCAAATAATGAATTTTATAAGTTTTAGGAAATAATAAATGTACCATCCAACACATAATTAGGAACATCAACTAATGTCATTATAATCACATATGATTTCCCTTGCTCTCATGGGATTTGTTGAGGAATGTTTCCTTGGAGCTTATGACACTCACTTTCTTAGTGTCCTATCTCTGTACAATTAAAGCTTTGAACATTATTATATCGTTTTTCCCCTTGCATTCATTAGACCAATGACCCTTTTCTCCACACTTATTTCCGACTCCCATAACATTCATGAATTTCCCATGATGATTCATTCCCCAATTCTCATATAATGGGAAGTAAATTTGTCTCTTTTTCTTCTTTGGGTCTTCACAATTTATATGGTCATCAGAGTACCGCTTCTTATCTTGGTTTCCCTTTAACATATTTGATCTAAAATATCATTCTCTATTTTGATGGAACATTATACAATTTCATGATATGATTTGAATGTTTGTAAATCCAGTTCCCTTCTAAGACTTGGATTAAGACCATCAAGGAAATAATCAATATTTTCTTCTAAATCATGTACTTAATCAATATCATACCAGGATAATCTTGTAAAGGTACCCTCATACTCCATAACACTATCTTCATAACATTCCTTTAGGATAATGAATTTCCTCTTCATTTTAGTTTTTTGTTCATGAGGGAAATATTTGTTGAAGAATATTTCCTTAAAAGTTCTCCATTTCATATCTTTTATTTATTATTATTCCATGGTATTCGGGATCAACGTCCATCATTGATCAATATCACCCTCTATGAAATATACATCTAGTTCTACCTTTTCATGTTCAATTAATCTTCATTATACAAATAACTTTTCAAATGACTTGATCCATTGCTCAAATTCCACCAGATTTGTAGTCCCACTAAAAGACGAGGGATTCAGCCTTGTGAAACAGTCCAATATAGGTGTAGCATGGTTATTCATCACAACCTTAGAAAGTTGTCCAAATATGGTCACGATCTAATCTGCTTTTACGTTGACTGTGACGACTTTCTCAGTGGGGAAATACATACATTGTCCACGAGTATTAATTCCCCTTAATCTACTAGGCGATGAATCTAAAAAATGGTATACACTAAATTTGGTCACAATTCCAAACTACTAACTAGGAATCACTTAACATATTATGAAAATTTATGCATGACTGGTCTCATATTCATAAACACTGTGTCAATTAACTTTTAAATCCTTCATAATGGATTGTAAATAAAATTAGAATTATCCTAATTACATCTCTCAGGAATGTCAAACATGATTCATAATAATTCCATTTGTTGTGTACTAGGATACCCTGGGTAAAAACAAAACTAATTTTCAGAGTTTTTATTCTTAGGTACATCTGTGCCATAACCACATCCATATGTATTATCTAGACATGAATTTATTTTATAGGAAGATACATATAGTCTATACCTAACCAAAATTTGAGGATGTTACTCTATGCTTATCTTCAATATCAATCATTGGATTATGTCCTCTAAACTATGTTTCCAAAATCTTGTTTGGAAGGTTTCTGCTAAACATCCTTTGAAAGCAACTATTACGCCCTGAACCAGAATATAGAGTTGGTCCATTATCTTATTACATTGTCATGATTATAATAAATCAATACTAAAGGACCGATTAGTTTAGAAGCTTTGTAAGACCATAATACAAACATGATTCCTAAATTACATTTTTAAAGATATAAAATGCACCGTGATACATTGAAAAATTATATAACTACCTCCTTGAAAGATTATTCAATGTTCACTTGTTCATAAACCTAGAATATGAAGCATAATAAGGGTGATCTCAAATGCTCAGTAAGGGTTATATATTGTTGAATAATTAATTAGTAATAATTTAATCATAATCAATTATCCATGACTAATATGGCATGATGAAAAAAGGAAAACACTTTACATCAATAAGCTGAGAATAAAAATGCATCTATAAATTTTTTCATAGTGAATAAATCATGGATAGAAATAAATGGAAAATGAATAAAGACAATGAATATTATATGGAATTCATGTATCTGGAAAATTATCCATTATACCATCGAGACAATTAATGTTTTATTGTATAAATCTATCTGATTTTTTAGAAACAAACTCGAAGGGATTTTTTCCAACTGAATTGCCTCATGAGACATGTCGTTGGATCGAGAGGCTATAATGGCTCCCGCATGTCACAACCAGTGAAAATAATTCATTATAAGTAGATATAATAGACGTAAAATATTCATTTTTGATATTCTTGTTGAATAGAGGATAAATATTCATAAATATTTGACCATTTAAAATAACATTCAAAATAAACATTGTATGTGAAATGGTATACAACTTAAGGAAATAATAATATCCATGATACAAGAAAATGGAAATTTAATAGAATTATAATTTCAAATGAAAAATGATCTCAAATGGGTAGTATATACACACCGTAAGAATGATTAGGTACACAATACCAAGTATGTCTCAATGAAATGGGAATTCTAACAAAGTCACTTACTACATTGCAATCAATTGCGTCATATGAACAAAAATTAATAATAACCCAATGAATCATAGAATTCAATTATTATAATCAAAATCAAGGTATCGTATATCAAATGTTAGTAAACACACACCACTTGTAAGAAATAAGGGGTAGAAATAAAAATATCAAAGAATTAAATAAGATATGGGAAAACCCTTACCTTATGACTGAATGTGTTGTTCGATTGATCTTAATAACCACAATAATCAAACATGGTTTCAATAATTAATAATTCCAGAACCTAATCTACTTGTAATTGATTTATTTTAACCTTTTTATGTTCATTCATGACCGTTTTTATTGGTTTAAGAGGTTCAATCTTATTTTTTTAGAAGTGTTTTCTTGCTTGGTATTCATGATTGGTTTACTTGTATTCAGGAATGGAAGTTCGTTTGAAATGTGGTTAAACATCCCAAATTATTAAAAAATATTATTAGTAAAATTATATGGATAGAAATGATACTATAATTATTTTGGTGATATACCTTGAGGATGACTCATTATATAAAATTTAATGATAAACTCTTGTATTTACTATGTAGTTTTGTGCACAATGAATTTGTGTTGTATTATTATTTTATAATATGTATGTATAAGGATATATAAAAAATAACATAAGATCAAATACATATATTATGGTTAGGTTCAACCATTAAAAAGTTTTCATGACCATTCATGAAGATGGTAATGAAAATTGAAAACCCATTATCCTTGAATGTGATAAATTAACACATCTCAGACAATGCTTTCATTTATAGAATAAATGGAGGGAAAACAAGATATGATATTGGAATATTCAATTATCATATCAAAATTAAATTACATATAAGGTAATGGATTTTTCATATCATTTGGATGATAATATGTGAGGATAGAAAAGATAACAAAAGAACATGAGAAGAAAAGAAAATAATTGAAAAGTGGAATTTACCTCTAGAATATATCTTCCTTTGAGAGCCTCTTTAGGGGAGAGGATTTAGTATTTTTAAAGAAAACAGGATTTTGGACATGGGGGAGAATCTAAAACACATATTTTATAATAATTTTTTAATTTCATGAAGCTTGAGAGGTTTCCTGAAATGAGGGTGTGGGTGGTGGTATTTATAGTGGAGGGGAGGAGGGTTTTCTTAATATTATATTCATTAAATTATTATTTATACATAAGACAAGAAATAGTGATGATTCGATGACCTAGAATTGTAATAGGTGAATGTGAGTTCTATAATTGGTTTCATACAACAATCATGATTTTGGGAACAATGTATTTAAATTATATTATATTTATACAGAAAATTAATCTATTTAACTATTCACCGCAAATTCATGAATTTTAGAAAAATCTAAAAAATTCACCCTTACCATTAATCGATGTGTAGAATCAAAAAATGACCTCTGTTTTTCAGAAAAAAAATCTAAATATGAGAAAATTAATTTTTATTTAAAATCACCATTCAATTGAAAAATACTAACACCTTAAATATTCATCTTCATTTTTAAGGTGCTTATATTTTATATACAATTTCATGGGTAAGGATACCATTAATAAGGGTCATATTATTATTCATAAGTTTATGTTATTATATATAAGGGTAATTTAATATTAATAACGGTATCTTAATATTCCCCAAAAGTTGTGGTGATTCTATTATGTTCTAAATATCACCCCGATTCCAACCGTGTATGTACGTTTTTCAAAATTCAAAGCATAGAAGTAGAAAATTCTTGTTTAATGGGTAGCTTAGGACAATATCCTATAACAAAAATGTACTTTATCATAGAGACTCGGTGATTCATGAAATATAGGATATCTAATGAATTAAATGAAACATACCATGAATTGTTTGAGGTGTTAGAATAACCACACTATCTGAGCATATGATTCAGGGAATTCCTTCCTCCATGTCAGGATCTTATTTGGTCTGGGCATCACATTCTCTCCTGAATGGGTTGAATCAAATTTTAAATAATTCATCTCAATTAGGAATCATGAAATCCCATTTATGAATGTCAATAATTAACATGACATTCCACCACACCCATCACAAAGTAAAGAGAACAACTCATTATATAAATCATTTTTCCAAAAAAAATAACAAGGAAAAACATAATAAGGAAGAACAAAAAAACCCCTAGATGCTGGTCAAGAATTTGTGATTCACTCTCCTAAGTACTATCCACAAAAACTCCATGCATCCATAACACACAAACCAAAAGAATGGTTCGTCCACACAACACCTTCTCCCAATGATCTTGGATGTTTACCGGATGCTCCATGAACATTACATCAAATTCAACATCAAGATCTCCCTAGTCAATTACATGGGTGTCATCATTAAGATACCAATTAATGTGGGAGATATGAAATATTTATTCATCCTTATCCAACATTGGTGGCCATGCTAACTAGTATGCCACCTCACCAACATTCCCCAACACCTCAAAGGGTTTGATGAACCTAGGGGGAAATAATTATCCCTCTATTGAATCTCCATTGTACACATCAAGAAGAGACATTGATAAAATCATATTCTTCAACCTCAAACTCCAAGGGTCTCCTCTTATGATTGGAATATGATTTCTTCTAGTCATGTTCTTCTTTCATCCCCTAACGATAATGGTGGACGTTCAATTCTGTGATCTACACTACCTCGAGTCCAAGAACAACTATCTCCCCACCATTTATCCATAACTAAGGTGAACAACATAGTCTTCCATACAATGATTCAAACGGATCCATACCAATGGAAGAGTGATAGCCATTACTGTAAGAGGACTCTACAAAGGAAACACTCAAACCCAAGATCAACCAAAGTCCAAGACCCATGCCCGCAAATTGCCCTACGATGTCTGGATAGTCCATTATGTCTTCCCACTTATATGAGGGTGTAAAGTAGTGTTGAGGTGTAACTGTGTGGAAAAATAATGATGCAATCCCCTACAGTATGGTGAGGTAAAATGTGTATCTCGATCCAAAAAAATGGATCTTGGAACTCCATTAAGCTACACCACCTCATCCACATACCTCATAGAGAAGGCATCCACTGCGACCGACTCTATAACTGATAAGAAGTTATATTATTTCTTCAACTGATCTACTACTACGTAGACTGAATCACAACCTCTATATGTCCAGGTTGACCCTATGAAAAAATCCATCAATATTTAATCCCTTTTTTATTTGGGATTTCTAGGGGATTCAAAAAACCACCAGGAACACAGTGATAGTCCTTCACTTTATGGAATACTAATAACCTAACCAAAAATTCTTTCACTACCTATTTCAACCTAGGACACCAATAAAACACTCTCATGCCACGGAAAAAATCTTGGAACCTTCTTGGGTGTACCACTAATGGTGATATATGAAACTCATGGAGAACCCCATTTCCCATCATTACTGGAACAAACAACCTCGCACAAAACATCATCTTATTGTGACCATCCAGCTACATCCGAGAAGAATACACTACTATATGAAATTGAAAAAATCTTCCACCATCAATTCTTTTATCTATGTGTAAGGTGGTTGTAACACCTCGAGATTTTATGAAAAATATTCTTTTAATTTCATTAATGTCTTGCGTAGTATTCTACACCAAGATTACCTTGCGCTATACGCAACACCGTATTAGCTTGTAGTATACGCAACACTATTCTTGGACCGTGTTACACACAATTTTGATAATAGTTATTCTACGCAACATTGAGTATATATATATATATATTAAATGTATAAATGAAATATGGTTGGATTCTGTTATACGAAACAACGAAGGATTCTTTCACAACACGCAACACTGACTTGGCTTGCATTACACGCAATCACGACCTTCCTCGATAGCGTGTGTTGTACGCAATACCGGGTTTTAATAAACAATGTTATATTATTATAATATTGTCATGAACTAGCCGTTATGAATAGTATTAACTAAATTTTGAATTTTATAACATTATTATTCATCTTACACATTTCTAGAACATGGTATAAGAACAAAATAAATTTTTCGGGTAAAATAAGTATTTTTAAAAAAATGCAGTTTTACCGCCTTTTGATGGTGCACCCACTTTAAATATAGTTTTTGACATGTTTATATGTTCAATTTGACAAAATAATATTCTTCTTTTGAATCAGGATATGAAAATTTACATTAGATAAAGTTTTGATATTTTTCCGATAACTTTCATATTTTAATGAATAGTAAAAACACGCTATATTTTAATTAAAAACAACTCTTTTCATCGTAATATCTTATGTGGTTAAATTATAATATTGAATGGTTTTAAAGTATATTTAGAATATATTTTTACCACTTAATGTAATGTTGTTCATTGGACACAATTTTTCAATTAAACCGAACATAAACAAGTGTCAATCTTTTGATAGTTATTATCTCTTAAAAACACGCTTTTTGTTTTGACAGCGGGAATTAATTTTAAATTAATTTCTGCCACTTCTGTGTTTTGAATTTAGAAAAATGGATTCCATATTTGGAATCAGTATGTTAAAATTGTGTAAATAGATAACTTTTATTTTTAGACATTTTGAATAATTACTGCGATAAATATTTTATTTACCATGGTTAAGGGTAAATCCGGTAAATAAGGGTTAAAAAAATAATATAATAATAATATTAAATTACCCTAAAACGTGTCTTAACCCCATTGGTTGATACATGGTCGACCATGGGCATCTTTGGGTCGATTTTGGGACCCCATTGATCCACTTGTAAGTGATAATGACACTTTATTTTAATTAAGTTAAAATGAATACAAAAATGACACAAGCATATATCTTTTAGAAAAACAATTCTTACATAGGGTTATATATGTTGGATTTTAGATTATAAATATTCATTAGAAAGATAAAAAGATTTCCTACATGATGGTATTTTATTTGTAATTTTTAGACATAATATAAGTTAATTTATTTATGACACAACGATGATGGAGTAATTATCTTATTAATGAAATATTGACATAATTGATGTTATAAACACCAAAATAAATGTAATTTGAGATTTTTTATGAATTCCACTAATTTTATAGGTTACTATGATATATTAGTGTGGATTTAATCAACTTGGTTCGAACATATAATTCTGTTATGACTTTCAAAAAAATCATATATCAAATAGTGTCAAAATTGACACAAAATAGTTTTTAAATCAAATATTATATTACTAATTGTTATTTTATTCCTAAAAATCTAAGGTTCGGCCAAATGACTTAGATAAGGATATATATATTAATAATAAACAATTTGGGGTTCGTTTGGCATGTTATAGTAAGTGTATTAACCATATAGTGAAAGAAAACAAAAAGACACGGTAAAAGTTAAATTAATTAACTTAGAGTTAAATCTAATTGATAAGGTTAAAATAATACCCTAAACTTGTCTAAATATTATTGGTTGATAGGATTTCGACCCATCCCCACTTTATCTTAGAATATGAGTCATTTTTAAAGGTTTTTAAGTGGGGTTAGATTTATTATAAATTAATATTTTTAAAAATTCCTAAGGTGCCCCTCTCCTCCCTTATAAAAGGGCACCTCCTCCCCCTCCTCCTCACACCAAATTGAGCACTCAAGCTCGGCCAACCCCTGCCATTTTCTCCTCTCCACTTCCCTAGAATAGTCCTAGAGGTCCTGTTCTTCTCCAAAGACCACTCTTAGTTCCTTAAGTGGAGGATTCAAATAGGCGTTCCAAAGAAGAGGTAATATCCATTACCGATCATTTCAATTTCTTTCTTCTTCAACTTCTTCTTCTTTAGTTGTTTCATGATGAAGTAATAACATCAGTATTACTTACATACGGATATGTTATTACAAATATGAAACAACCCTAATTCACCTTCTATCCATCCTACGGAAAAATGAAATCACCGCGCGTGCGTACGTACGGAATACCGTCTCCACGCCGTGGTGTAATCTATTTTTCCACCATCACTTTACAAGGATGGGTATAATGGTGTAATGAGTAACTATTTATGATTATTATAAAGTAATATTGATACTGAAATAATATATATATACTCCAATACATTTCCATGATCATAGGAACGATATCATCACTCGTGCGTACGTACGGAATACCGTCTCCACGATGTGATGCGACTCGTTCTACATGATCATCATTACATAGTAATTATATAAATAAATTGAATGAATAAATATGATATATGTTACACTAATACCATTCTGGATATAAGGTATCTATAACCTTGAAAGAAGAATAAGAATTTATTCGGCAAAACACGCGTAAGAACAAAAGGCAATAAAGACCCGAGTAACAAGTAACAATGAAATATTACTAACAAGAAGCTAAGAATATGACCATATATGATATCATATCAATATGTATGATTCTGGAATAAGTCAATAACATTATTTAAACCATTATACAGGAGCTTCGGACACATACAAGGCAAATTGGACCTAAGGTAAGGGAAATATCACAATCTCATTTTTATCCGAGATTGTTTATTCGTAAGTATTTACTGGGGTGTATTTTATCATCCACATCCATGTTTCATCAAAATGTAATATTATTTCCATCCACCTACAATTGTTTAAATCCATTTTTACCCTTCGGTGAGTTTTTAGTAATATGTATGAAAGGAATCTTTTGACGTACGAGGTACTTTTTGACTTTTCCGACAAAAGTACGAAGAATGTTTTTTTTAACTTATACGGCATGAATGGATTTTTAAAACATTATTTCCAAGAAGCTTCCATTATAAGTTTTCAAGTTTATTTTTAATCAACTTCTTTTATTTTAAATTCGTATGACATGTTATGAAAGGAAAAATGTTTTTAAAGTAGAAAGGATATTTTCCTCAAGAATGGAGTTCAAGTGTTTTATCAATATTATTTTCCATCTAAGATAATAAAGGGTTCTGTTTTTATCCCTATTATTACATTGATTTGATCATGTTGTGATGGAATTATTTTTATGAATTCCTTTATCTTATATGAATTTATTTATGATGTCATGATGTTTCAAGAATCCCATTTTTTTTACATGTGTTATGCGATGATGTATGTTTTATGATTATGTGGCACACATAAGAAAGGATTCATTATAAGATGGGTGGGACCTATATCTCCCTCCAATGCATTGGGTAAAGATTTTATATCTCATGAGATAGACAGGGCTGGAACGGTAGGTTATACCGGTTCAGTGAAACAGGACTGAAACGAGGGTTACTCGATTCAGAAAGGGACTTTGTCCACTAAGATAGTCTTGGAAATGAGTCTTGACTAACAAGAAATGATTCTCTATGATTATGTGTGAATGCCACAAAGATTAATGTTTTAGGTTATGATTATTGTGATTACATTTCACTGCCATGATTTACCCCATGTTATGAAATTATGATCTTTTTTTGCAGGTTAAGATTTCCAAAAGTTATGTGATTATGTATATGATGTGATTGATATTTATTTTGTTTACCCTTACTGAGCATTTGAGCTCAACCTTTTTATGTTTTCTTTTCCCCAGGATATAAAGAAAGGTTTTAGGTAAAAAAAGAAGATCTTTATAGGAGATGTTGAAGATCTTTCACCACGATTAGAAGATTACGTTCCGAGTTTCCAAAGACACTAAACTATTAAGATCCTTGTGTGTGTGTTTTTGTTATGTACTAAGTATTCCACTAATGTAATGTAATTTCCATGTACGTCAAGATACGGGTCTCTACAGTTGGTATCAGAGGAAAGGTTTAGTCAACCTTTGGAAACTAGGATGCGAAAACGTTAGTGAGATCCCTAAAGATATTTCTAAGGTATGTCTAGGGATGTCCCTAAGGTTAAGTATACGTATAGGTTATAGTACTAGAATTACGCTAACGATCATAGAATTAAACCTAAGATGTTAGATATTGAAGGTACTCCCCCTTTATTATGTTGTTTTCCCTAGCATGATTTTTGCCTCTCACACTATTCTTTTTGGGTTTTAGATGATGGCTGGAACCCGAAGGAACCGTGTTGATCAATGCAATGGACAATGCAATGATTGCCCTCCTGAACAAACAAATGTTATGGGAGATGGAGTGAAAAATCTTATTGCTATACTTACACAAGCTATGAATCATTCTGGACTTCCAAATGAGCAGAGAAGGGAACAATATTCTATTGAGTCCTTCATGAGGCAACGTCCACCTTCTTTCAGTGGGTCTTCTGATCCACTTGTGGCTGAACAATGGATTAGTACTACTGAAAAGATATTTTCAGTTGTTCAATGTTCTGAACATGATAAAGTCATCTTAGCAGTATATCGTTTGGAAGGTGAAGCTGATCAATGGTGGAATCTTATCAAGAATACGAGGCCAAGAAATGAAATTGAGTCCATGGAATGGGACGAGTTCAAGAACTTGTTTTTCAGTAAGTACTTCCCTCGTATTCTTCGAACAAAGATGGAGAAAGAGTTTCTTGAACTTAAGCAAAGGGACGATGAATCTGTTGGTACCTATGAAGCAAATTTTACAAGACTTGCAAGGTATGCTTCTGGTATTATCATCCAACCTGAAAGTAAAGTTGATCGATTTTTCAGTGGCTTAAAACCAAGTCTTCGAAGGGCATTAGCTATAAGAGACTTCAATAGCTATGAAGAAATTGTGCGTTGTGCTATCAAGGTAGAAATGGAAGTTGGTGATACATATCCATCTCATGGTTTTGACAAGAAACGAAAGATGGAGTTCAAGGAGAAATCTCAGAATAATGGTGAAAAGAAGATGAATGTTTCCTTATGCACAAAGTGTGGAAAGAAGAATGGTGGAGATTGTCTTAAAGGGACTAGAAAATGTTTTAAGTGTGGAAAAGAAGGTCATCGAGCAGCTGAGTGTCGAAGTAATGGAAAAAGGGTTTCTAATGATGTGAATAAAGCAAACACTGCAGAGAACGCACCACCAACACTTCAATGCTTCAAGTGCAAGGAAATGGGGCATTATGCTAATAATTGCCCTAATCCAAGGGTTAGTGATGATCAACATGAGCAACCACTGAAGGCAAAGGACAAAGGGAAATCACATGCGGTCATTATTGGCAATGTTGAATATGACAACGATGTGGTGGAATGATTAAGTGTTTATATAATGGGATTCCAAAATAATGTTGTATTGCAATATTTATTGATGTGGTATTCAAAGTGATTGAGATATTTTTTTTGGAAATAAGATGATATGCGCATAATGAAGACGAGAAAATGAAATGTTTAATAGTATTCATGAGCTCATGATTGATATAAGGACTAAGTGATATCATGGTTTGAGTATATAGAATTTTGAGGATTTTGGTATGTGGAAAGTGTTAACTTTAAACTGCATTCATGTTTTCACTAAGGTATTCAAGAGAATACATGATTAAGGACTTTGAATGTTTAGAATGTGACCAACAAGACATATCTTATGGGGATCAACGATGGTATTAAATCTCTGGTAATTGTTTTCACTATATTATGAGAGTGGACTGCAGTATTATGGGTAAGCCTAAAGATTGGAATGGATTATGTTGGAATAAGTTAGTATGGTTTAAGGATAGAAGTTTTTTTTCGATATTATTGATTGGATGTTATAGTAATATAGTTTTAGAAAAAGGACAACCTGCAGGACGGGCGACAGCCCATCGCTTCGGACAAGGCTGTAGGAATCGAACCCACAACCGAAGTGCGACTGACCTCTATCGCCTACCACTGACCTACAAGAAGTCCCTGTTTAGTAGAAACTAGTTTTATTATATTAGGCAGTATGATATATGAAGTATAAGTCCATTTTAGGAACCATATATGATTAATCTCACTATAGATCGACTTATGTATATAAGTTTTGCTAACCTTTTGTTTGAGACAGATGGAATGACCTGTCATTCTATCACATGATCTGCTAACACATCACGAATAACAAATTCAACTTCATTTCTTTAAGGGAAGAAGTGTAAATTGTTCAATTCACGAACAACAGTGACATTATACCAAAATCAAGAAAGTATTTCTTCTAATTCAAATTTTTCAACTTTAGGGAAATGATATTGAAAACCAAAAATGTTGTCCTAGTGATCTTATATCTGATGAATCGGATGGTACCCTAGATCATCACAAATTTATGGCTTTGTGATTGTTGGCTTTTTCATAGCCATGTTCTCTACCACTCTCCATCAGAACATGATGGTTAGATTTCTCTTCCATATCCATATTTTCACCTATGTGGAAACCCAATGATTAGTTTATTTGGGTAACCGTTACGTTTCATACTTTTGTTTTTAAAGATAAGTTTTGGTATTCCTTTTTACGATGTGGGTTTCTATCAAAGAAACTTTCAAATAGTAAACCATTTATAACCCCGATGAATTTCGAGGGCGAAATTCATTTTAAGGGGGGTAGAATGTAACACCTCGAGATTTTATGAAAAAATATTTTTTTAATTTCATTAATGTCTTGCGTTTTATTCTACACCAAGATTACCTTGCGCTATACGCAACACCGTATTAGCTTGTAGTATAGGCAACGCTATTCTTGGACCGTGTTACACACAATTTTGATAATAGTTATTCTACGCAACATTGAGTATATATATATATATATATATTAAATGTATAAAGGAAATATGGTTGGATTCTGTTATACAAAACAACGAAGTATTCTTTCACAACACGCAACACTGACTTGGCTTGCATTACACGCAATCACGACCTTCCTCGATAGCGTGTGTCGTACGCAATACCGGGTTTTAATAAACAATGTTGTATTATTATAATATTGTCATGAACTAGCCGTTATGAATAGTATTAACTAAATTTTGAATTTTATAACATTATTATTCATCTTACACATTTCTAGAACATGGTATAAGAACAAAATAAATTTTTCGGGTAAAATAAGTATTTTTAAAAAAATGCAGTTTTACCGCCTTTTAATGGCGCACCCACATTAAATATAGTTTTTGACATGTTTATATGTTCAATTTGACAAAATAATATTCTTCTTTTGAATCAGGATATGAAAATTTACATTAGATAAAGTTTTGATATTTTTCCGATAACTTTCATATTTTAATGAATAGTAAAAACACGCTATATTTTAATTAAAAACAACTTTTTTCATCGTAATATCTTATGTGGTTAAATTATAATATTGAATGGTTTTAAAGTATATTTAGAATATATTTTTACCACTTAATGTAATGTTGGTCATTGGACACAATTTTACAATTAAACCGAACATAAACAAGTGTCAATCTTTTGATAGTTATTATCTCTTAAAAACACGCTTTTTGTTTTGACAGCGGGAATTAATTTTAAATTAATTTCTGCCACTTCTGTGTTTTGAATTTAGAAAAATGGATTCCATATTTGGAATCAGGATGTTCAAATTGTGTAAATAGATAACTTTTATTTTGAGATATTTTGAATAATTACTGCGATAAATATTTTATTTACCATGGTTAAGGATAAATGCGGTAAATAAGGGTAAAAAAAATAATATTATAATAATATTAAATTACCCTAAAACGTGTCTTAACCCCATTGGTTGATACATGGTCGACCATGGGCATCTTTGGGTCGATTTTGGGACCCCATTGATCCACTTGTAAGTGATAATGACACTTTATTTTAATTAAGTTAAAATGAATACAAAAATGACACAAGCATATATCTTTTAGAAAAACAATTGTTACATAGGGATATATATGTTGGATTTTAGATTATAAATATTCATTAGAAGGATAAAAAGATTTACTACATGATGGTATTTTATTTGTAATTTTTAGACATAAAATAAGTTAATTTATTTATGACACAACGATGATGCAGTAATTATCTTATTAATGAAATATTGACATAATTGATGTTATAAACACCAAAATAAATGTAATTTGAGATTTTTTATGAATTACACTAATTTTATAGGTTACTATGATATATTAGTGTTGATTTAATCAACTTGGTTCGAACATATAATTCTGTTATGACTTTCACAAAAATCATATATCAAATAGTGTCAAAATTGACACAAAATAGTTTTTAAATCAAATATTATATTACTAATTGTTATTTTATTCCTAAAAATCTAAGGTTCGGCCAAATGACTTAGATAAGGATATATATATTAATAATAAACAATTTGGGGTTCGTTTGGCATGTTATAGTATGTGTATTAACCATATAGTGAAAGAAAACAAAAACACACGGTAAAAGTTAAATTAATTAACTTAGAGTTAAATCTAATTGATAAGGTTAACATAATACCCTAAACTTGTCTAAATCTTATTGGTTAATAGGATTTCTACCCATCCCCACTTTATCTTCGAATATGAGTCATTTTTGGAGGTTTTTAAGTGGGGTTAGATTTATTATAAATTAATATTTTTAAGAATTCTTAAGGTGCCCCTCTCCTCCCTTATAAAAGGGCACCTCCTCCCCCTCCTCCTCACACCAAATTGAGCACTCAAGCTCGGCCAACCCCTGACATTTTCTCCTATCCACTTCCCTAGAATAGTCCTAGAGGTCCTGTTCTTCTCCAAAGACCACTCTTAGTTCCTTAAGTGGAGGATTCAAATAGGCGTTCCAAAGAAGAGGTAATATCCATTACCGATCTTTTCAATTTCTTTCTTCTTCAACTTCTTCATCTTTAGTTGTTTCATGATGAAGTAATAACATCAGTATTACTTACATACGGATATGTTATTACAAATATGAAACAACCCTAATTCACCTTCTATCCATCCTACGGAAAAATGAAATCACCGCGCGTGCGTACGTACGGAATACCGTCTCCACGCCGTGGTGTAATCTATTTTTCCACCATCACTTTACAAGGATGGGTATAATGGTGTAATGAGTAACTATTTATGATTATTATAAAGTAATATTGATACTAAAATAATATATATATACTCCAATACATTTCCACGATCATAGGAACGATATCATCAGTCGTGCGTACGTACGGAATACCGTCTCCACGATGTGATGCGACTCGTTCTACATGATCATCATTACATAGTAATTATATAAATAAATTGAATGAATAAATATGATATATGTTACACTAATACCATTCTGGATATAAGGTATCTATAACCTTGAAAGAAGAATAAGAATTTATTCGGCAAAACACGCGTAAGAACAAAAGGCAATAAAGACCCGAGTAACAAGTAACAATGAAATATTACTAACAAGAAGCTAAGAATATGACCATATATGATATCATATCAATATGTATGATTCTGGAATAAGTCAATAACATTATTTAAACCATTATACAGGAGCTTCGGACACATACAAGGCAAATTGGACCTAAGGTAAGGGAAATATCACAATCTCATTTTTATCCGAGATTGTTTATTCGTAAGTATTTACTGGGGTGTATTTTATCATCCACATCCATGTTTCATCAAAATGTAATATTATTTACATCCACCTACAATTGTTTAAATCCATTTTTACCCTTCGGTGAGTTTTTAGTAATATGTATGAAAGGAATCTTTTGACGTACGAGGTAATTTTTGACTTTTCCGACAAAAGTACGAAGAATGTTTTTTTTAACTTATACGGCATGAATGGATTTTTAAAACATTATTTCCAAGAAGCTTCCTTTACAAGTTTTCAAGTTTATTTTTAATCAACTTCTTTTATTTTAAAGTCGTATGACATGTTATGAAAGGAATAATGTTTTTAAAGTAGAAAGGATATTTTCCTCAAGAATGGAGTTCAAATGTTTTATCAAAATTATTTTCCATCTAAGATAATAAAGAGTTCTGTTTTTATCCCTATTATTACATTGATTTGATCATGTTGTGATGGAATTATTTTTATGAATTCCTTTATCTTATATGAATTGATTTATGATGTCATGATGTTTCAAGAATCCCATTTTTTTTACATGTGTTATGCGATGATGTATGTTTTATGATTATGTGGCACACATAAGAAAGGATTCATTATAAGATGGGTGGGACCTATATCTCCCTCCAATGCATTGGGTAAAGATTTTATATCTCATGAGATAGACAGGGCTGGAACGGTAGGTTATACCGGTTCAGTGAAACAGGACTGAAACGAGGGTTACTCGATTCAGAAAGGGACTTTGTCCACTAAGATAGTCTTGGCAATGAGTCTTGACTAACAAGAAATGATTCTCTATGATTATGTGTGAATGCCACAAAGATTAATGTTTTAGGTTATGATTATTGTGATTACATTTCACTACCATGATTTACCCCATGTTATGAAATTATGATCTTTTTTGCAGGTTAAGATTTCCAAAAGTTATGTGCTTATGTATATGATGTGATTGATATTTATTTTGTTTACCCTTACTGAGCATTTGTGCTCAACCTTTTTATGTTTTCTTTTCCCCAGGATATAAAGAAAGGTTTTAGGTAAAAAAAAAGAAGATCTTTATAGGAGATGTTGAAGATCTTTCACCACGATTAGAAGATTACGTTCCGAGTTTCCAAAGACACTAAACTATTACGATCCTTGTGTGTGTGTTTTTGTTATGTACTAAGTATTCCGCTAATGTAATGTAATGTCCATGTACGTCAAGATACGGGTCTCTACAGTGGTGAACTCCTTCATCAACTTCCAAGCATCGGTAGATTACAGATCTACCTCCCTCTCCACATTTTTGCACAATATATTAGCAACAACATTCCCTTTTCCTAACATGTAAGAGATCTCAAAATCATATTCTCAAAGAAACTCCATCCATATGTAATTTCACAGGTTTAGATCTCACTGGTAAAAGACAAAACTCAACACAATATGATTCGTGAAGACCACAATGTGTTCGCCAATAAGGTATCACTGCCACAACTTCAGCACGAACATGGCCACTAGTAGATCTAGATAATGGGTGCCATAGTCATTTCTGTGGGGACGTAAATTCCATGAAAAACAAGATATCACCCTCTTTTGTTGCATTAGGACACATTCCAAGACCAGACAAGAGAATGAAAAAATGATTTGTACATCACCCCCTCATCTAGAAAGCGAGGCATTAGAGCACTAACCAACTTTCCCATAAGGTAGCTGAATGGAGCCTCTCACTACTCAATAAAATAAAGGCTTGGTCTTTCCTGGTCTAGGATATAAACAGAATCACTACTCAAGAGAAATAGAGTATTAATATTCAGTAATATCCTACCAGACTGAGAAAACAATGAACCTCTTCTATATTATTGGGTGCCTCCAAAGGAACAACTACTTCAACCATTGATGAGTCCATTGCTACACACCGTTGTGACACCATCTGTCCAATGACATTCACCTTTCGCATCCATAATGGTAATTTTATCAACCTCCCATAGATCTAGTTTCATCTAAGAATATTCAAGATAGACTTTAGATGTTCATTATATGTCTCCTATATTTTTAAGAAGATCACTATGTCATCAATTAAAATGATGAAAACCCGGTATAGGAACTCTTCGAAAATGGAGTTCATGAGCCCCAAGAACATGATTGGTGAATTCATTACATCGAACGACATAACCATCAACTTGAAGTGTCCGTACCTTCACTTGATAGTAGTGTTTGAGATGTCACCTTCCTTTACCCTCAACTAGAGATTCCCAGATAGCAGATTGATCTTAAAAAACTAAATTTCTCATCTCCGCTAGATGAAAAGATTTTTTATCCTTAGAAAAGGGTAACAATTCAGGTTTGACACCTGAATTTACCTCCATTAGTCTTTTCACAAGATTAGAAAACCATCTATATTTTTAAAAAATAGTACTGGAACACCCCACAATGACACACTGGTCTGGATGAGACCCTTCTACATTATATAATCTATCTAATTCTTTAACTTCTGCATATCAAAAGGTGCCATCCGATAAGGATCCATTGAAATCAGAGCATAACTGAGTTTCATGTCTACCCTAAACTAAACATCACGTTGAGGGGTTATATTCAAAACCTCATTGGAGAAGACATCCATTAACTCCCACATATCTCAGGGAACCTACATCATCACATAATCCACCAATTCCACTAACAACAAGGACAAAAAGGAAAGTAGAGGATCTATACACTAACTACCTACCTAAAACCCTACTCACCAACGAAATATACTTGCTAGTAGTCTACATATAAATAAAAGAAATATCTTATTGAAGTACCTGATAATAACATGGAAATAATAAACCTAATAAAGGAAAAGAAATATAGAGTATGGTTTCATCTATAGAAAGAGAAGATTACCAAAGGACTGATGCGACCCCATCCTTATTCTACATCCTCGGCATACATCAAACAAGCAGGTTTGACCTCCAAATAGCACCCTCAACCCGAGGGGCAGTAGAAACCATTAAATTTCATGTCCATTGCAGGGGCTAGAGTGGGTACAATGATGTAGTATGAATCTACCTAATCAAACAACGCACAAAAAAAGTGTACTAAAGAGATTGATCATCCACTAGATGATCTTTGGACCTACTGAAACTACTACCCCTATGGTGTGTAACTAACCATACCCAACTCCTCATCCCCTCTACTGACATCCACCTCCATGACCATGCCTAGTATGTGGTCCCTAAAGAACACCTGGAGGTCAGCCTATACCTACTCTGTCTCCCCATGGTGGAATAGAGGCCTGATATCCCTACTTTAGAAATGGCCTGGTCAGAAAATGTTGTAGAGGTGGGCACTGAACCTGCCCACCACTACCATAATGAGATCGATTGGATATTAGGAACTGACTGTGAATATTACCATGGACTCCATAATTGAAAGAACTATATCAAAAGTTTATTGAAAACACTTGAGGACTAGGTGGTAGAAATGGAGACTGTTGGGGTCGGCTCCCCGATGGTCGAAACCTTGAAGTCCATAGCACCTGCGACATACAACTAGAAACCCTAAAATTCATAGAACTATTCTGGCTCCCCTCTAATGTTATACCTCCTCATGAGTGAATCATATCAACCACCATTTCTCTCTTCTAGACCTCCAAGAATGTTAGCAAGGTTAAAGGAGTAACTTCGTACTATAGAGAAGGGCGAAGTGTCAACAGTAGACTTCTCGCAGAATACATTTCGTCCAGAAAGATACATAGCTTAAAATGAAGCACATCCATTAAATGGATCCCTAAATACTGCATCGACATACTCCCCTACTAGAGTGATAGTAACTACTACTTCTTCTAAGCATTCATGGTTGATGAAATTAATTCTTCTTAGAACCCCTTCTCCAAATCAGACTACATAACATCTGCATCCTTTCTCTCCAAAGGCACAACATTAAACACTAATGTTCATCACGCCACATCAAGATGACTACCAAAATAAGTGAGTACTCCATTGGAGCCCTAATCAAGCTGAAGGTGGTCAAAAGCTCGTCGAACCAACTCTCTGTCTCCATGTCTAAAATGATGCCCTTGTACTTTCCTAGAGTTTTCTACTAGAAAAAACATAGAGTCTTCTCCTACTAATCCTTCACCTCTACTCGATCAACCCTCCATCGATAAAAAAGATCTACCATCTATGCCTCAACTAATAGAGAAACCACTGGACAACGATGGTGTTCTATAGTTGAAAGGTAAAATATTGTTTCATAAGCTCCAGTAATGGGGAAGTTTATTTAAGATTCATTTTTTAACCTTGTTTTCAAATTTATCTAAAAAACAAATTCAAATAGGAACCTAAGTCATTATGATGCATGAAATTTTCCAAGGGTCTCTACCCTACAAACAATGAGACTCACTAGATCCTTTGGTAGACTCATAGTGCTTACATTAGATAATGGGTGGCCCTATAATCCCATGTCCTGGAAGGTCTTCCCCGGCCATGTCACGCACCAAGAACACATGACACTATTGTCATTCCAACTCATGAAATACTCACTAGGTCAAACTGTAAACACCATCCTATCTCTGAACCATCACCCATGATACCATTCTTTCATGAGCCACCATATTCAAGATAGATAAATGAAGGTAATGTATAATGACCTTCGAACGTCAAGATGAACAAAGAGAGATAATGACCCCCCGAGTTCCACCTCTAGTATGTCCCAGGGTGGATACCAACACCAAGCATATAAAAATATTACCAAATGGGAGGCATTACCCTGTTTATAGTGACCATGATCGAGACATAAGATGCATAAACCAAAAAACAACAGGAATAAATATATAAACGATATCCAAAGTTCATAACAAGCATGTTTAAAAAATATAACTCCTGCAAATACAATAAACTCTAATGTATGTACCAAAACAATAATGCTATGCAGTGACACAAAAACTATCTCTACTTCCAATATAGTAATGTTCATCCTGATCTACATAATCTTCATAGAAATCTGAAATTTGTTTTATAATTTTGGGTGACTATACAAGTATACATAGTAAGAAAACCAATGTCTATCATGAACAAGGTATAGATGCATACTAATGCTCCTACAAGAAATCATGAGAACCCATAACTCCAAAAACAATTATTCAAGTGATCCCCACCCCACCAAGGCATGCTCACCAATTAACGCAAGTAATGTAATGTAATTTGATAATCACATCAATGTTTGGGTACCTCATAACACTTCCCACTGGTTAAATTATCATACCCTAATAACAAACATCCTAAAACATTCACACTCTTCAACAAGTACTCTATCATAACCCACCAACACACACCTAGGCTTCAGAGCTAGTCCCACAACCTAGGAAAACTAATCTCACCACATAATGCTTGTAGACACCTAGGTGACAACTGTACCACATTCTACTCACATACACTTGGGCCATAACCACACCTCATCCAAAAGACACCTAGGAAATCACACCTCCCCCACAAACAGACCTGGGCCACTCAACTGCACCAAAATCTTCTAGAAGGTTCATCAGACACCAACGCCTACAAGCATGACAATGGAAGATCCAATAACCACCTTTCTGTCCTCCCACTAGGATGTTGGGAAGGGACATCCTCCCCTATAAAAATGGGTGTTTTTGGAACATTGTGCTCTACTAGGGTGTGGTGCGTATTGAAAATCACAAGGATGTACAAGTAAATATATACATAGGTATCAAAAACTCATCCCAATATATTTGTTTTTACCAAAAAATAACCAACCCAAAATGATGCATTTATTGCTACCACTAAATTCATTTGTTTATACCTAAAATAGTCACATCAAAAGTTGATGAATTGAAATCCACTTCACAAAAATCCACAACAAAAAACATACCCCCATCCAACTCATTTTACAAATAATTATTTTTATTAAAAAATACATTTATATATTCCATTACTTCCCGAGAAACTACTAAACACAACACAAAACAATTCACACATTATAAAGCATGTAGAGGAAAAACAACGACAAATAATGCCAATCACTTCATATATCCACTCCGTTCGACACCCATACCAACAAAAATGATCATCATTATTAAAATTAATTCCACCCCATCTATCCTGTCAATAAGAAAAACCCCAACACATAGCCAAACACCACAACACATCTCATCAAAACTAAAACTAAAAGGCATTTTGTATAACAATACCACATCCATCAAACCCACTAACACAAACATAGATGAACACAAACATGTAGCGCCACTGCTCCAACATCGCGCATCCATTCCATATTCAATCAATCTCTTATATTGAGATTCCATTACACCACCTCAACCACCCCGCACATAACACAGAACCACAACAAACAAGGAAAGTTGTAATTAGATTTAGAAAACGCTCATTCATTAATTTTTCGTTAATAATTCTGGGGTTATCATAGATCAAGATTAGTCCATTGGAATCCATTTATTTAACTAAGTATACATAGTTAATCAATTCTAAATATTTACCATTGATCAATTGAAGACTATAAAAACCAATCATTCTACATTAAAGGTTAAAATACAAATAACACCAATGAACATGATTTTTAGTAGGCATATAGCCAATAAATATCATAATATTAACAAATAACAAGGCAGAACATAATCCACTTTTTTCCATCCCTACATGTTGATATTTAAACAAATTTATTTATCTTTATTAACTTGGTATCCTTATATGTTTTAAAAGAGAAAATTAATACACCCACCCAGCATGACACCCAAATAAAAGAGAGGCTGAGGGATACCTACCTCAAGAAACAGATGATCATCCCCTCCTCCTTATGCCTAACAAGGGTGGACAAGGATATAAGGAAATGTGATCCAAGAGTGAAACATAGATGCTTGGATCCTCAGGAAAGAAGGGTTATGGGGATTCTCAGAAGCAAGGGTAACAATAAACATACTATGTAGAAGTGTTCTCGAAGTATTAGAGGCTACATACTATATTAATTGAATAAATAGTTTCAAAAAACATCAATTCCAGATTATGATCAAGACCATGTGTTTTAACAATCCAAAAGAACTTAGAGTGTAAGGAATTTAAGGATATAATTTATATCAATTGAAATATATTAAAAATAACTTATATATGGTTTTAAACTCAATTTATATAAAATAAAATTTTGAAGGGGTGAAACGGAAAAATTTGGAAATACTAAAAATTAGAAAAACTGTTGGAAATGACTCATTATTGTGTGATTCAGTATGAAAAGTCACCAATGATTGAGTGATTGTTTAGTGAGTCACTGCTGGATGAATGATCAGTGCGACCCAACATTGCGATTCACTAGTTCCACCCACCATTAGTGACCTACTATTATCTCCTTCTGGTGGATGACTCTTTGTCAGATGAGTTACTATTGGATAAAATATATTTTTGAAAAACACTAGAAACAAGTCAACATTAACCCATAGAAAACCTCAATCATTATATTTTTTAATGTAATTCATCTGGGAGGTCTGGGCCATTTCACAAAATCCTTCATGAACTCCAACCAGTTCCACTGTTTCATGTTCAAATCTCTCTGTGTGAAGATGTACCTAAGACTCTGATGGTCTGATTAAAACTCAAATCCAAATCCCAGGAGATAGTGCCTCCAGATCCTCAAGGTGATGAATATTGCTACCAGCACTAGGTATTGAGTTGTGTAGTTCTTTTCTTGGTTTTTCAACTTATGTTCCCCTTATACGATCATTGTATACCATAAAATCAACTCAAATTTTGGACCAACCCTTGAGGCATCACAATACACTACATACTCTACATCCTCCACTAGTTGTATCAACATAGGGTAAATCACCATATACATCCTCAATTACATGAATGCTCTCCAGAAATACTCATTTTTAGTAAAAAATGCCATTTTAGCTTTAGGTAAGTGAAAGGGGATGTAATCCAAGAGATGTTCTCCACAAACCCTCGGCAGTACCCCACAAATCCAAGACATATCTTTATTTCTAAAAAGCTATTAGGTAGATCTGAAGAAATAAATTCATCAATATACACTGATTCCATAGCTAAACCATGCCCAGAAATGACATTCCCCATAATTTGGACAACAATAATCAAAAACATGCACTGTGAGAGCCTTCCATATAGTCAATGATCTCATAGAAAATCTCAAACCGATATCATTTGTTGTTTTTTTACCTCTACTGATGATGAGTACATAATTGTGTTGTCAATTAAAATGAAAAAAAAAACAATTTTAAATATAATTAGAATATCTGGTTCATCAAATCCATAATCACAATGGGGGAATTTTTCACACCAAATAGAAACACTGGGAACTCATAATGTCCATATCGACATTACTATGAAATTTTTTGATTATCATCCACATAAACCATAAAATAGTGGTAGCTGGAAAAGAGATCGACCATCGAGATATATTTTACACCACAAAACTTATTAAATAGATTTGTAATCATCATTAAGGGGTTCATATTCATTATCATGGCCTAGTTCAAGTGATGATAATCTATAAAAAGATTCAAGATCATGTCTTTCTTTTCTCAAAAAAATACTAGAGCTTCCCATGGGGACACACTAGGCCTAATGAAACCCTTAACTATGAGGACCTCCAACTATAACGTCATCACCCAGAGTTCTGTAGGGGCCATCAAATATGCTATATAAGATATAAGATCTATCTCGAAAAGAAATTAAATGAAAAACACTATCTACTACCTTATCGGAAGTCCAAGAACATACTTGACAAATATGTCTAGATAATCTTCCACATCTAATGAAACCCAAATGCCAAAAGATACTACTATAACAAAGGATATAATCACTAAAATATGGGTGAAGGAATGAAATATCCTATTAATAGATCCCACTCATATCACCATGAGATCCCTCTAACCCATAATATTGAATATCATCCCGTTACAGGGAAAGAATTTGACTCATCTCCAGTGACTGTCAATACAAGATCAGACAATGGAAAATGAATCCATAACCAATATAACATCATAGGGATCCATTGGGATGACCGAAAAGTCCCATGTGAACCTCTCTCTACCAAATTATATCTTTCACTGGCGGTAGATAAAATATTTATAAGATGAATCCAATGTTGAAACCTCAAGATTGAGCTATTCGGATAGTGCATGAATTGGGAGCTCCAACTCTCTCATCAGAATTCTATCAATGAATGAATGAATGGAACCTATAATTACTACTATGGAATCAAGTGTAGAAAATAGATAGATAATATCTTTGATCATATTGTGTGTTGGGGGTTGATAATCCTATAGAACATGTAGCTATCCATGGCCCCGTCTTGCAGCTAACTGAGTCTAATGTGGGCTATATGGTGGTGGTGGAATGATATAATAAAATCATCGACCACCCAGAGTTCATCCTCCTCATATTATAGCTCCACCAACATAGGGGCATTCCTACCCTCACCTATGATATCCCTAATCAAAACAAAATGTTTTTCATTTCATTCGGTGATCCATCTACTTTCCCTCATCAACATGTATGTTTTCACAATCTAATTCCACGTGACCTGATCTATCAGAAGCATAGAACTTCCCCTCTCTAAAATTCCATGGATCTTTTTACTTATCCAAACCACCAATCTGAGCCTGATCAAGGGTAGGTTTCTGACATCAATATCCTAATGTCTTACATCTTTATGAAACTGTATATGACTCAACCTTTTGATTCTCACCGCTAACCCTATATTCATGGAATCCCTTTGATAGAAATATATGTTTTACTAGAACCCATTCCTGCACTCCGACATATGATGGGATGTACACGAGAACTATGATTCCACAAATATCTATGTGGTACTCCAACTCGTACACTCAATCTCATATATATATATATATATCCCACTTCATGTCAATGGATGATCGGGTAAGGTTTATGTACCATGTTACATAATAAACAACTAAAATCCTTCCCTAAAACAGCTCCATTTTCTATGGAAGTTGAACGGAGCACAAGAAGGATTGGTGGTACAGTTCATGGATGACCTACTAGAAGTTGTTCCATGAGAGTGTCGAATCATCATGAATCATGGTAACAAGATTACACAATCTCTTAATTGCTATGTCGAATAGGCTAGCTAGTATTGAAACAACCTTACTCGAGAGTGTATGGATAAGAAAGAATACATGGACCACTAACTCTATCTAATCCTTTACTTCCCGAGGATCAATCTCTCCATAGAACCCATGAACCCATTATTACTGGAACTCATGGAAAACACTAAGACTATACGCATCCTCATCTTGATATTCTAGGATGATCTACTTTTCAATATGTGTAGGTGTTTCTACCTTCCCAGTGTGAGGAAGACTCTCATGGGAAGGACACTGAATTGAGGTCTCATCACTCATCATGCTTTCTAAACAAATTGGAACTAGTATCTTGTTAGAATATCATTGTATAGATATCCTAAAATACTTCAATACGTACTATAGTCAGATTAACCTATACATATATAACAATAATGTGTATATGAATCAAGAAGGAAAATCAGATACTCAATCATATATGGTGCATTTACTATTTATCCTAATGACCAATGTATTGTATGACGAGTCGAAAATCAGGTGGTCAAGATCTAGGTGAATGGATGTGTCAGCCACCCATACCATTACTCAATTCCCTTGCACACGAGGCACCCTCATGACAATTTGATACTATTTCACTAATCCCTACCAAATCATCAAAAGGGGACTACTCCAAACTACGTCCCAAGGAATGAACTGCTCTGATACAAATATGTCATGACCAGATCTTAACTGAGGATCAAAACACAAATACCACATGCTCATCTCCAAAATCTATGTGGCGGTGACAAGTGCAAAATGAAATATCCTAAATGGGAGGATGTTTACTAATTAACCCATACACACATACCAGAACATTTATATAAAAAAGTGAAGTGAAATAATAATAAAAAATGACCTAATAGGTGGATCATAAATGACACATGCAAAACCTATAGGATGTACAAGATAAAGATAGTGAAAACAAAAAATTAATGGGTGAAAAATAAAATCACAAATTGAAAGATGTATCTACCTCAAAATCTAGAAAGAAAACATATTTGAGAGTATATCCTATGATATTTATGCTATGACCATCAGATGCTACCTCATGCAACCAATATTTATAATCCCATCTAAAATCACCACCAACATTTGTCATCTACATAAGAAATAAACAATGTAGGAAAATCTCATACAAGGGTGGGTATATATATATCATGCTAGATGCCCGAAAATTTAAAGGGGGGATAATAAGAGATGCAACAAGAATAAAAATACAGTTTATAGTAAACATGTTGTTGATTATCCCAATTCAAGAGAAAGAGTAACCTTGTACAAGAATGGAAGGATAAAAATGTTGAGTAGATTAACTACACATCGCTTCTTTTCCACCCATATCAGAAGAATAAACTCTTATGATTAAAAGAAGCTAAAAATAGACAACAAATAGAATACACTATGCATCGTTAAAACCCATGGAGGGAGAGTAACAAAATAGAAAGGTATGGATAAATATGTATATATATACAGAACTCATCAAAAGAAACTCAAAAGAAAGGGAAAGGGGTATCCATCTTATAGATCAGAAAAGTGAACCCTTCTCCAACTATTCTAGAATTCTAAATATGATGCCTAACATCTCGTTCATCTGTCCAGAAGATATAATCCATGTCAATCCATGCCTCATCACTGTCCCTCAATGTCGATGGGCTACAATATCCACTTAGAGTAACCATGCCCTATTATGTGTGTGTGTGGGGGAGGGGGGGTTCTACTATGGCCATAAGGGACCTGTGTTGTTTCTGGTAGGGACTTCCACTCGATATGTTGAGGAACCATGTGCAAGCCCAAATTAATGGGTGGTTACACTATATAAGTATCCCTATAGAATACTCTCCTGATGTGTCTAGGGGTTACAATATTGTGTCATTAATACATGAACCCCATATTATACGGAGGTTCTACTATGGTCATCAAGGTCTAGCACCCTATAAAATAGGGGGCTTCCACTCCTTAAGTAGATGACCCTCAACCAAGCTGATGAGGGGTTCCACTCTATAGATCAGAGGAATGAACCCTAATGAAACATGGGGATTACTCTTTGTTAATTGAGGAATCTCACCAATTGTGATAGGGGTTTCAACTCATTATGTGGAAGTCCCACACCCAAGATAATGGTTGGGGTCCACTGTAGTGTCTTTAGTGATTCTCTTCCAAATGATGACCACCCTTGTGTGTTTCCAAAATAATAATCATTCCAAAAACAGTTCACATCGTATCCGAAAATCTACAATGGAGGGAACCATCATGTTCTAATCACATGAACACTATGGATAGTCTACTTGTGGGTTAAAATTCGTGTTCAAAAGAAAGATATATATAAAAACAATGTTTCCTAAAAAATGAGCCAATGGGTACATGACATGTTAGGGGACCCATGAAATGAGTGGTCCCAATTTATCACATGCCTATGTCTTTGAGGTAAATGGAGTTACTACTATGTTGGTGTTCAATGAATGTTTTGTTTATAAACTGTGTGGACATCCCTTTCGGGGTCCCACCTGTGTGCTTGGTTGTGTCTATGTATCGACCTAGTGTACATGTACTTTTTTTCGTGTCTGTGTACTTCGATACACAACCATGTACCTAGCTGTGAACTTCCACATAAGATACTTCCCATGTGATCTTACTGTGTGTCCATCCCATTCAGGGTCCCAACTGTGTGCTTGGTTGTGTCTATGTATCGACCCAACGTACGTGTACTTTTTGTCCTGTCTGTGTACTTCGATACACAACCATGTACCTAGCGGTGCACTTCCACATAATATCCTTCCCATTCAATCCTTTACAAGTGTTTTACACATGTGTATGTGACATATGGTTTTTATAAGGGCAACACATCATTCTAGTATTATAATATTCAGAAACCACAGTAGTCATAGATATGGATCGACACACCGTGTGTTCTTAAAACTGCATGGTGTGTAGTGGGGACTATTCAAAAAAATATAGACCTGATATTATAATTCTAGATATAGACTTTCTCCTTCAAGTATAGCTTTATTTTCACCAAAAATAAGTAGAATAAATTTTAGTTTTTTTTCTGTCCATCCGGTGTTGGATATCATATTACATCAATTCACGGGGTTTCACCATAAATGATGAATGCCCTGGTATCTCTTGTGTATGATGATTTGGAAACTGGTCATTGAAATTGACTCATATAACTCACAAAAATCCCTATATCATCCTATGGTTCATCGATTCATCCCTTTTACATTGTTTCACAGTGCTTTCGAGGGTCTGATGGGGCTCAGTAACACCCACCAATGTCAAATCATTACGGCATGGTCCTACCGGCTAAGAACACAAAAATATTTAGGGGCGAGAGAACATATTTTTAACCAACATTGTCATGTTTTATTTTCCATCTATCAAAAATAAGGTTTTCATAGTAAGAATACAATAATGGCCAATTAAAATTCATATACATGGGAACATTTAAAGGACACAATTCGGGTTGAACAAAGAAGTGTAATGATATTCTCAAAAAAAATAATTAAAAGTCATAAACCAACAATTCATGATTCCTACGAAGATATTGTATCATTCTTCACTGAATAACACGCTCTCTAATGATTAAATAAATTCATTGGGTTCACTACTCTATGATCTTCTTACATTCATAGTTTCATCATCATCCAAGGTGATTACTCTAATTGAAGAAGAGGATGAACATCGCCGACAATACCATGTTTAGGGGGGTAAACCAATTCAAATAACAATAATAAAGAATTTTTATAAAATCCTCTTCATTCATCTTAAATTAAATAATTAAATTATTTAATTTAACATAGAATGCACTCTCTACTATTTGAAATATTTTATCTCCCAACACCATCCTATTTTAGCTATTACATAGTGTACAATATTTCATTCATACATAACCATGATTCTATATTTCCTACTTTAGATATTTTAATTATTTATCCAATTTTCATTAATATTTTTTGATTTCAGTTAAAATATATATATACATATTTATTTAAAATTAATTCCAAGCACACTGGGCCTCAGAATCTAACGTCGTCTCAGCACCTAACTCTGGAAATACATGTCGAAATATAAAAAATTCCTACGAGAAAAAAGGTTCTCTACACCAATGTTATCATGTTAATGTTGAATGTGATAAGAAAGTCATTGATTTTCCACCAGAGAAACCAAATTATTAATGATTTTAATGTTGTATCTTTCTATTATTCTCATGATTTTTTTTAGGTTTTGAATCATACTGAGTTTCTAAATAATCAAATGAATGGACAATATACTATTGAATGCTTCTTAAGTAAACATCCTAATTATTTTATATGTTATTTGGATTGAATACTAGTTGTGTAATATATCAATACATTTGAGAAAATATTTTATGTTCTCCAATGGTTGAATCAAGAAAATGATTTCCTAGATATTTATTATCTAGAAGGTGAAGACGATTAATAGTGGATTCTTTTCAAAATTATGAGGAAGATGTAAGAAATTTAACCCATTAAATGGGATGTGTTTAATATGATCTTCTTCAGTATGTACTTTTCTTATATTTTATATACAAATATTGATAATTATTTTATTAAGTTCAAGTAAAAAGATAAGAATTCAATTGCTATGTATAAGGAGAAGTTTACAAGGCTTAAAATGTATGCCTCTTTTTTAATTATCAGCCACAAAAGAAAAATTTATCAATTATGAAGTGTGTTAAAAAATGTCTATGAAAGGAATTAGCTATAAGACGTTTCATTTTCTATAAATAAATCCTTCAATGTCCCTCAAATTAGGAGTGGAAATTTTAAATTCATAAAATTTCTATGGTTCTAAAAAAAGAATGATAAAGTATAATGAAAACTCAAATAAATAATATGGGTGAATGAAATTATAGTTATATACATGCCAAAAATCTAGAAGAAACATGAAGAATATTTTTATTATAGAACAAGGATGTTCATTAAATATCAGAGGTTTGGGGGTCATAAAGAAAATAAATGTTTAAAGTTGACGAATATGACATATATTCATGTGTGGAAATGAAGATTCCATATAATACACTAGCCATGATACAATGTTTCAAATTCTTGGAGTATTGTAATTATTCCATCTGGTGCATGAATATAACAGTTTTGGATAATCAATGTTATGAACCTCATAATCTCAAATGGAAAGAGAAATATCAGGTGATGAAGACTTTTGAATTGGGTTAAATTAATTACATGGTGAAAGACACATTTATCAAACACTCGAGAATTTATAATGTATTATTAGATTCTTGAGCCAAAATCTCGTTTATTTATAATTAAATTTATAATGGTATCACCATATCACCAGAATGATTAGATGTTTACTTAGCTATAAAAACACCTAATGACACAATAGTTGTATCTAAAGTATATAGTTTTTCTCTAATTGATGTTTCACGAAATGTGTTTCCTGTAAATATTTTTATTATCCATTTAGTTGATTTCAATGTTATTTTTGGCATGGATTATATTACCCAATATGGTTCCCATATAATGTCTTGAGGAAGGGAATTCAATTTTAATTTTATTCAAATAAACCTTTGATTATCGATGTATGGATGAATGTGATCTTCCAATGGAAACTACTTCTATATTATGGGTTATAATTCTATACATGAATGTAATCTATCATAGATTATTGGGGAGAAAATAAACATTAATTTTAGACCTATTTTAAGAGATTTAATTTATTCCTTTATAGAATTGTTTTTTGTTATTCTAATGAATCATGAATTTGAGTTTTCAATTTAACTCATACCTAGTTCTATGCATTTTTCAAAGATTCCTCATATGATGGACCTCATTGAGATGTTGTAATTAAATATTATACTCTTGGAGAATCATGATATAGGACAAATAAAACCTAGTTCATTACAATGTGTTCACCTATTCTATTTTTTAAGAAGAATGATTGTTCGATGCATCTATTAATTTATTAATAAGAGATTAATAGGATCACAATGAAATATAAGTATCATCTCCCTTAAATTGATGAATTATTTGATCATCTACTAAGAAGTCAATAATTTTCAAATAATAACCTTCAATCTAGATTTTTTTATTGAGGATCAATAAAGAGGATATACCAAATATTGAATTCCATATAATGTATGGTCGATATGAATATATAGTGATTCTTTCTTGTATTACAAACACCACATCTGTCTACATTGCTTTAATAAATAGATTTTTTGACAATAAATTTATTAGTTTGTGGTAGTATTTATAGTTGATATTCTTATATATTAGAAGTTACAGATTATAATAAATATCACTTTAGGATTGTGATGAACAACCAAGGGAAAGTGCAGATTTATAAAATTTTTATCATGATTCATTTTGGGTTTTATAATGTTTTCATTTTGGGTTTTATAATCTCATGTGACAGAATATCAATAGACCCTTCAATAACATATCTTATTGAAAAATTCCCTCGAACAACCATGGTAACTGAAATCTATAGTTTTAACCAGTGGTTTGTACATTAAAGATATTTTTTGAGAGATATATTATGACTATCTAAACTACTCACAACGTTATATTGAAAAAGAGTTAAGTTCAAAAGAATGGAAGAATTTGGATATAATTTTCTTGATATAAAAAGAAGGTTGGTCAATGAACCTATTCTCACACAATCATGTAGTAATGAAATGTTTATGATATATAGTAATGCATTAAATAAGAAAATATGATTTGTTCACTTGAAAAATGATTTGCTAAATGATTTTTCCTCACACCAATAGATTGATCAAGAGAAAAATTACCAAACTCATGACTTGGAGTTAGATCGGTTAATTTTTATGTTAAATGTATAAAAGATTTATATAAATAGAGATAGGTGTGATATATATACTGATAATAAAATTTTGAATTATGTATTCACTTTGAATGAGTTTAATACACATCAAAGAATGTGGATGGAGGTGATCAATGATTACAAATACCCAATAAATTTCCACATAGGGTAGGTGAACATGTGGGAAGACTCTTTATGTGGAAAGGGCCTTGTTAGCTTGATGAGGATCAGAAAAGAAACAATAATACTATACTTACAAGGAATAGATGATGTCATATCTATGAAAGGGTAAAAATCATTTATTTTTCAGATGAATTTTCATCCATATAACCAAGTCTGGATTAAGGATGCACAAAAAGAAGATTTAGAGTTATAATATATGGTGAGAAATGTTAATAAGTTTAACCTTGATTTTAAGGGAATGTTAAGCTTGGGGAACCACATAAGTATTTTAGAAATTAATTATTTAAATTGGGATCTATTTTATGAGGATCATAGTTCATTATAATCTATTTATCCTAGAAGGATAAATATTTATAATGACCTATAAGATTATTTCAGAGGGGATAAAATTAATGAAGAAATAACTGAATAGTTTCTCAGTACTGGTTTGGGTGTATGTTAAGGCGAGGATATAGAAGTCTAAGGGGGTTTTAAAACCATTGACCACAATGATATTATGGCCAAAAAATGTCTTTGGGAGTCTTATAATGATATCCATGATGTTTTTCCCATTTTCATGAAATTATTGGTCATGATTGCATCCTAGTGTTATAAATATATTGTTCATCCTTAAATTTATATTACACCAAACATCATGATACGTATTATGTGATATCTCTATTTATGTTATCCATCTAATAATTTTTCATTAAATATTTGTACATCTTCATGATTTTAAAATTAATAGAGTAGTATGAGATATGAGCATAATAAATAATATCCCCCCTTTAATTATCATTTTAATGAGACACATATATGAGTTCCCATAATTATAACACCATATTTATATATTTTTAACTCAAAATAGTCACTTCCTTTTTCCATAATGTTACAACCTCTTTTTGGGATTATGTAATCTTATCGTAGATATATGGTTGGACATTCATTTTTGAAATAATGGATTTCTCTCCTCATATAATGATGTGAAGACTCATCCTATGTAAAACATATTAAATTGGGTCTTTTTAAATCCTCATCATGGATAGAGAACCATGGTTTTCGATACAAAAAGCATCAAACACCTAATTTTCCATCCTTGAGTGGTAATTTATTAATTACTTATAATATTGTATTAATTGTAGGTCTATAATTTTCTGAATATTCATCTCCTTAAATGTGAATATATATTTAAAACTCATTTTATTGGTAGTTTTATATCATCCTTTTTAATATTTAGAAAAATTTTCTAGATCTTTAATGCAAATTTCACTATTGGAAACTCAAAATAATTCATCGTGTATTTTTTATCATGTGTCTTTAATTAGCATGGGGCATTGGAAATTACCATATTATTACACATGAGAACTCAATGAAATAACTTTTTTGAAGAATCATATATTAAAAACATGTCCTCGGTTTAAGAAAATGCATGTATAATATTTCTTAGCAAACTCATTTTTAGTTCATTGATTTATCATTAAAAATTATCATTCCAATGGAACACCACCAACTTCAATGATAAATTGGTTATTGGATTTGATAGACATGATAAATTTCTAAAAATACATCGCTAATACCTAACTAACCTATGAACTCAATGGATCTCGATTGCTGTGATCAGTTTGGGATATCTCTCAATAATTTACATCTTGAAAGGATCAATATATATGCCTTTATTTTTTATTACATTACCTATGAGTGATACTTTCTATGGTAACAATTAAAACGTTCTAAAATTTTCAAATATTTTATCATTTCTAATAGTGTTCAGCACAATCATCAAATAATATTCACGCTCTCCCTAGATATTTGAATATATAAAAATATCATCAATAAGGAAAATAAAAAATATATCCAACTAGTATCTAAATACACTATTAATTATATCCATGAATATTAAAGGTCAATTCATAAGTCCAAATAGAATCACTCTAAATTCATAGTTTCGAAACCTCATGTGAAACATTATCTTGGAAATATATTATTTTTGAACCCATAACAAATGATATCTAGATTGAAATTCAATCATTGATAATAATTGAGATCCTCTAAATTAATATAAATAATAATATATATAGGGTTTATTATACAAGTTCTTGATCATGATTTTATTGAACTCATGTTATTAAATTCAGAGACACATTTATATGTCCATTATTTTCTTTAAGAGGACTAGTGAAACTAATAGTAATATAATTGGGTGTATGAAACCATTCTCTAGATTCTCTTGTAGATTCATCATTAATTCCTCTAACTCAATTCGAGACATTTTATAAAGACCCTTTAATATAGTAATGGATCCATGATTTAATTTCAACCGAAAACCTATCCTCGTGATCTGTAGAGGACTAAGAAGTTCATCGAGAAATAATTTAGTTCACTCTTAAAAAATAGGAATGATATCAATGTTTACTTCAACCCTCATCTTTTGAATCACAATTCCTTAATTTTTTGGTATCACAACCCATGTTATAGATATTTATTCCACATGGATATCATGATCATCAATACATATATATTTTACTATAATAGGATTTAGAATATGAAATGTGATTTTGTTATCATTAAAATTAATATGCAATTTATTTAGGTAATGCTATTTAATATATCATATTATATCAAATTCATAAAAGGGAAGAAGAAATAGATTCACAGGAATTATATTCCCAAAAAAATATATTCAGGAAGAGTTTTATATGCTAGATACAATCAATGATCCCCTTGTGTTTTAACATAGAGTTTAATATCCATTATTTATGGGAGTGAATCAAAATTACAAGAAAAAATCATGATACAAAAGAATGTTATGACCCATAACAAAATAAGGAATTAGTACATCTTTATAAGAGAATGAATATACCTTTCATCACGTCATTATAATGACCCCCACTAGAAGTAGTGACAATATAAACTCTTCATTTCTCTCTTGGTTTAGGTGTATTCAATGACCTATTCTCTTAATTTCCACACAATTTAGGCAATTAATTTTTTATAATTTCTAGACACATTGTATTAGAACCATTGAAGGGTGGGAGTGTATTTGGGGGATGTTATTTTCCATTATCGCATTATGTGGACTCTTTACCCCATTTTGAAAATTATATAGTTTATTTACAATCTTCCCATGCTTGAAACACTTAAATGTTCATTGGGGGTAGTTAACCAGATTATTACTCTAACAATTTATTCATGTAGGTTATTTAATATTTTTTTCCAAAAGTGATTTATCACTAGGGATTCCATGTTATACAAGATACCTTATTTTTACTCAAGAATAATGACTATCAATTTTTTCCTTCCCCACATTTAGTGAACATTGAAAAATATCTTCGTATTTATAGACTTATCCATTAGAATTAGAGAGATTTATTCCACTTTTAGTATCCAAAGAGGGTTGTTATTGTTTGTAGCGCCACATAATCTAAGTATTAACAAAAAACACAGATGTTATCATATACACATTCTTACCCTTTATTATTACCTATTGGGTTTTCATTAAGGATCTCTCATCATCATCCCCAAAATAACTAATATAATCCTAAATAATAATTAATCATTATATTGATACCAGCAATAACAAACCATGATAAAAACAAATTTAGTTTACATCAGTTTCCTGAGATGAATGTTACATCTTAGAATCCCATGAATGGATGGTTTAGTGTCTTTGAAAAGTGTCAAAAGAATTATTCCATAAAACATAGGAAATTTACTCCATAAAATATCCTCATTCGACACCCATATAGACATATCATAATATATTATTATATTTAAAAACATGGTAATGGAAATATAGTAAATGGTTGGGATAAAATAACCGATATGGGGAAATTTCACATAAAGACATTAAGAGTTAATTCATAAGAATAAGAGAAAACATAATACGGGGACATATTCTTTTATTAATGTAACATGTAATCCCTAGAAGTTTTCCAAGAGTCATGATATAAGATCATATAAAAGAAAACATATACCATTGAAAAATGTGTATAACAATGGGATTAAAAACATATTCCATGGGCAATTATCACAGTAGTATGGAGAGGAAATTTAAATTTCCCTTGAAACATAGAATAAAAAACAATCTATAGAAGAAACATAAGCATTGTTATTATTTTTAATTATTTTGAATACTTTAATAAAATTATTTATTTTGATAAATTATTATCCATCAAAATATCTTTGTGTATAAAATTATTTTTCTAATGTTCTTTAATTAACACAATTAGACTGTTATGTGTTTTAATTAATTACATTTTTTAATTAAATTATTTAATAATAACCTAAAAATTCAAAGTATTTTAAATTCATAGATTCTTTAATTATTTAGTAACTTTTGGTTAATGATTTATAAAATATATTTCTAATTGTTTAAAGTAATTAATTTGTTTATAAAATTATTTTGAAACTGTTGTTATTTGTTATTTATTTAATGATAAAAATATTTCTACATAATGTTAATTTTATAAAAAATAATTTCTTTCCTTGAGAGGAAAGTAGTTATCTCTCAAAAATATAGTATTCACATTGATTCAAAACTATAGTAAATCATGCTATATACAACGCACAAAATAGTCTAGTGTATATTGATTTCATAGTGCATGAAGATCACATTATGGACCTTGTACAATGCAAACCGATCATACTCATAAAGCGCATGGATTAGATTAGATCTCCCAAAGTGTGTGCTTTGTGTTTTAATTTTAATTGAGAATCCACCCATATTGATTGATATATCACTCAACCTATGTGTTAAAGATTCTATTTGTGATACTGTAATGTGTTTGTGGACCATTCGATTTAAAATCTCAGAAAAACTCTCGACTGTTGGATCTAATTATAGTAAACCATAAGATCTATTTCACCATTTTGTGTAATGTTATTTTGAAATCCATTAAATTTTTTATTAATTATTTATAATCTTTTATTCATCCCCCTCAGCTAAACCAAATTCTAGTTCACCATCATATATTTACTAGTACAACTCTTCCCTTCATGTTCTATGGTATTTTCCTTTACTTTTTGTTCATCATGAACTACTGAAACTTGTTTTTCATTTCATAAAGACTTAGGGTATTTCACCTTTGGTATCATCGTGTCTTTATGTATATTAGTTTACTTTTCAAATAGTTATTTCTTTTTTTCTTGAGTCGGCCTACTAGTTTGGATCACCATTCTACCTAATTTTGATTGAACAATGGTGAGTCTCATGTCACTTTTGGAACCTAATAGCGAGTCATGAGTTTCCCTTGGATACCAATGTCGAGTCATGTGTGGCTGTTGGAACCCAATGTTGGGTCAATGACCTGCTGGAAGACATCAATTGTGATACTTTTTACTCACTATTGGACATTAATGGTGAGTCCTATTACTCACTATTTGATAACAAAGGTGACATTTTTTCCACCAGTTGTGTATTTATTATGATATACAGATCCTTGGCAGTTAGTTCATCAAGAATTAACATGATATTTTCCATATTGATTAAATATCTACAAATAATTACTTTCTATCTTCAACTTCACAGAATATCATTTCTTTTGTTTCTTTTTTCTATTAGTTTCACCACCTTCAGCTGAAAACGGCTTGTTAAAAACTTATTATTTTTTTTCATTTCATGATTCTTATTGTTTGAGATAGATCATAATTTTAATTATTATATTTATCCTTAATTTATTCATTAGTTAATCAGTTGTTTTTTTATTCTAGTTTTGGTAGTGTTTTTTTGAAACCATTTGAAATTTCTAATGGTAGGTCATGGTTCACCGCTATAAATCTCTAATAGTGAGTCAATATTCTATCTTGTAACTACAATGATGGGAATTTTTTTATTTCTTCTCAAGAATCCTTTGATTGTACTTATTTCTATGAATACCATTTTTTGGTAGGTTATATTTATTTTTCTTATAATTACCACAGTAGTATATTCTCTATTTGAGTGGCGAGTCATGAGACACAACTCTTTATTTTTTTGGTAGGTCATGGTCCACTACACACGATTTTTAGTTGTCGTTCACGAGTTACCACCAGCATAAATAAGTCATTGTTAGCTAAGAAATTTTCTAAAAAAATTACATTCTTATTTTTATTTTATGTTATTAAAATATACGCCTTTTATAAAATTATTATTATTTTATTTTGAAATATTTTTTAGAGTTTTAAAAAATAATATTAAAGGTATTTTATGTACATCTATTTTTTCAATTTGGAATCCATTTAGGGCAATGTTTTTCTGCATTTTTTTCTTTTATCATTAATATATAAGATTATATTTTTTTCAATTATTTTATAATTTATTATTATTCAATTTTTTTGATCTAACATATGTAATTATTTAATTTAATATTTCATGATGAAATATAATTTCAATTTATAATTATATTTTTCTAAGTGATTCTTTAACAAGGAAAAGGTAAAGATCATTTTATTTTATTATTATGCATTAACAAGTGTCATGCATACACTAAAAATATACATTCTTCTAATAGATATTCCTTTTATTTATCTAGGATATTTATTCAAGAAATAAAAATAGGTACATGTGAAAGTCATTATTTTATATCATAAGTGATTCATTTTTGACATTTTACTACTCTAAAAATTGTTAATGAACTTCTATAAATTTTTCATTATAGTTCTGACCAATGGACTCCAACATCGAAATTAGATTTGTCCATCCTATAAAAAACCATCAATATCTATCTTCTTCAACATTATAATCAACAACACTTTTCTTTATATTTTTTTCCATGAAATCATATTTTTTTTTGTTCTTATTGTTCTTATGTTTGGTTTTGGATTTTACTAATCAAATGTAGGCCTTTATTTATCTCTTGTTATTCTACCACCCAAAAGTATATTTGGGTAGTCACTATTGATCAAAATTGAGGAAGCAAATTAGGTTCAGTCATATAAAAAGACATGGTTTTCCTACTGATATTTTAAATTGAAATGTGTAAAAAATATTATAGCACAATTAAGTGAGAGGTTCTTAGTGGGTACCAATCTCCTTGAGGAGTCCCAGAGGATGATGTGTGGACTAGGATCTGGTTGATCTGAACAACTATACATTATCATGTTCCTAATTTTTTATTTTTATAAATTTCAACCCAAGAATAGTAAACTCATGAATGATTAATATATTATAAATTAGGATTATTTTGATGTTATTTTTTAAAATTATTTTCACCCCCTATAGTGATAGATTTAATCAATAACGATCCCAAAAATTTGTATCAGAGGTGGCCTCTGATATGAAAGTATTATTTTTGTTTAATCTGATACTAATCATTTGGAAACATAAAAGTTTATTCCATATTGGGTTTTCAGAGTTTTGATTACTTTTATCTTATATTGAAAATTGGTATCAGAGGTGTTAATTTTTTGTTGGTTCTGATATCAGAAAATTTATATCAAAACCTTTTCCTTGATAATTTAGTATTTCAATTAGTTATTTTTCTATTCAACTCTGTAGAAACCTATATCGAATACTTAACTATATTACAAACATATAATTTTTTTAATTTTTATACAAAAGGATTAAATTCCAATGATGGATGGATATAGAAAAATTACCATTCTTTCTTGGGTGTGACAATGAAAAATATATTGAAATAATCATATCAGACTTTAAAAAACTATGTGTAGATGACTAGGCTATCATGGATAATCCATATGAGCTACCCAAGGTTGATCTCGAGACTCTAGAATGAAATGACATGATAAAATATGTTTAATTAAAAAGATAATAATATTTTATGTTGTGTTATAAGTAGGAGTGTATATAGCCATGTTTCAGCTTTTTAGATAGCCTATGAGATATAGATGATACTTTAGGTGACAAATTATAGTACATAGAAGTAGATGATAACAATGTTTGGAATGCTCCGTGTATAAAAACAGGACATTATGATAAGATATAAAGAGTATTTATATCAGTTATTCATCAGTTTACATATATAAGCCATTGTATTTGTTATCTTAGAGAAATCTTGGACAATACATCTCATGTGGAAAGTGTATTGAGATCTCATTCAAAACTATGGAATGTAAATAATGTGGTAATCGATGATATTATTTTTTTAAGGGTAATACTTTAGATGAACTAATAGAATCTCTGTTACATTATTTGTTTGAGATGAATAATATTACATATAAGTATCACAATAAAAGGAAAGGTATTGATTTAAATATAATATTATTATTACCTTTTGTTCCTTTGATTCTGAGTTATAGGAATGTTACAATGATATGGATCAATTCAGAAAGAAACATTCCAAATTTATAAATGAATGGAAGCATGATACATATTTGAAGGGTGAATGAGAAATATTAAAATAAAGGTAGTTCAAGTAGGAATAATGATGCATTATATCTATTATTATATGAGTACATGAATAAGGGTCATATCAAACTTAATTTCTATAAATTCAAACACTCAATGATGTAAAAAGATAAAGGATGAAATAAAAACAACTTCTATTTAAGGATGAGATAACTCAAACATTTTTTTCTCATGAATTGAATCCTGAAGTGAAAATGAAATAAGTAACCTTATATGGATGTTTATTACATGTTAGATAAATAATTAAATTTTTACATAGTTGATAACTCTTTCATATGTTGATTATAATGCAGTATTTGAAAATGGAAATGACATTGATTATGATTTGGATTTGGATTATGAGTCTAATTATTCTATATTTATACTATTTCTTAGTAAAAATGATTAATTTAGAAATGGTAGGTTCAAAATGATTGAAAAATATAGTGATTATAAATGTAAAAATAAGATGTTATTCAATGAAAATGAAAAACTGAAAAGGGAATATAGAAATGTAAATATCATTCTTTCTTAGAATGGAAAATATAAAGTGGACAACGATGATACGATTTTGAGATTCAAAATTAAAATGAAATAGTCAAATAATTTCAGGATGTAAATTATAAAGACCATAATAGAAGATTTAATTTATTTTTGAATGATCTAACTAATATAGAAAATGAAATTAGTAAACTAAAATGAGAAAATAAAAATCCAAGTGACACAATTTTCTAAACTAATGAAATTGTTTATATATATTTAGAAACTATTAAAAAATGAATATTTATATGAATAATGAATTCTTAAATATTAATGGGTATTTATCTAATTTTTTAAAAGATAAATAATAATATGAAAACATGATTTCAATCATAACATAAATTTGTAGAAGGAAATGTTGTGGTTATAAAAGTTTTACAACAAACCTAAATAAGAATAATTTTTTTATAATTTTAAAATTATGTATTTTATTGCAACATTAATTAAATGTAAAATGAAATGTAATTAAGCTAATGAATGTTCACTACTATTCACTCAATATTTTTTTCATATAGAACTATTTTATTAACCAATATTCCTTTAGACTTTCAATGAAACAATTTCTTGAAATCTATTTTGGTGGTCAAAAGACCTTCTCTGAATTTTAAAGAATCTATGACAAAATGGGTGCCAAAATTATATTACATAAATACTATTGAATTATAGCTGGATACCATACATAAATTAGTATTTTTTACTAACCTGTATGAGTAATATCTAAGTAAATATAATTTGACATACTATCATACAAGATACCTAATATCATTGTTATAGTCATTTTATTTCTGATTTAATTAATGTAAATTTATTAATTCTATTTTTCCATTTGAAAAAAAAATCTTTAAGTTTACATAGTAAAAATATCAGTTCTTAATATTTTTATAATATGTTTATATTTCAATTTAGTGTATTTATAATATTTCTTTACCTATCATTAATGATGCATATACTTAGGGGTAGTTACACATTGTTTGTTTTTTAAAATAAAATACTACTGTGGAAGTTTAAAATTAGTTTTAAATAATTATTTTATAATATTATGTTATTCTATTTGAAAAAAATACAACAACTAGTCTCTAGGAAAATTTTATAATGTTTTAAAAATATGTTGTTTTGTTAAATTTAGATTTTCATCATTCTAAGTTGAAATATTTTTGGAATTATGAATTTTATAAATTTTTTAAATATTGTAAGAATCATTTAACAATAAAAAAAATAATGATTTACTGATATCTATTTCAAACTATTAGATTTATTCTTAAACATAGGGGGTCATTTTATTTAAAACCACTGAAAAAATTAATTTTTTTGTAATAAAATTGATTCTTCTATCTATTCATGGAAATGTTTTTTATTTTTCCATTGAATGTAACATTTTTTAATATTCTTGTGTTTTAACATATCATGTGGGATACATGAATGTTATGTTTTTTTAAATAATATTTTATTCATGTAGATATTATGCAATCTAATTAAGTGGTTATTAGTTCATACGGATTAAAATTTAAATTTTTAAAACATTTAATCAGTTTTAATTCATTCATTATTGTTCTTACTGAAATTTAATGTTTTACTCTTATGAAGAAATTATACTATGTTAATTTCATTGTGGTTTTGGATAAAAAATGTAAAAATTATTTATATAAAAATATTGTAACAAATTATTTTATAAAATTTAAAAGGATTGTATTTTTATTGAAAACTTAATGATTTATTTTTTTTAATTTACAAGAAGGGGAGTTTGAGAGTATTTAAAAATCTTTTAAATGCATTAACTATTTAATTTTTTGATAAATAACTCTCAATAAACATTTATTAAATTACCTTATTTTTTTCTCATGTGGATTAAATAACTATATTAGATTATTATGTGTTTTAGTTAATTTTAAATTTTACATTTACATGTTCGAATATGTTTATAAACAGTTCAGGTGTTTTAAATTCTATAGTTTTTTATTTTATTTGTAAATTTTGATTATAGTTCTAAAAATAGTTTTTTAATTACATTAAGTAACTAATATTACATAATTTGTATATTTCAAAACGATTTTTATTTGTTATTTTTTCAATGATACTATTTTTCTATATAATATTTATTAATTGTAAAACATTTTCCTTCTCTGTGAGCTTAGTCTCTTACTCTCAACCAGAAATGGGACCCATTCGGTGAACCCCATGTGAAATACTTCCATAGGCAGCCACATGTACAATAGTGTATATGGATTTTATAGTGCACGTGGATCCATGTGGGGCCATTTATAAGGCCCATGGATCATGCCGATAGAGAACATGGATTAGGCTTGGTCACCTACCCTATGTACTATGTGTTTTAATTTGAACCAAGAATCCAATCATCTTGATTGATATATCACGCTTTCTCCTTACATCCAATTTGAAGTGGGATGGTATTTTTTGTTTTCTAATTCCGTGATTTAAAATTTTGGTCAAAATCTCGGAAATTGGATAAAATCAATGAAAACGTTTTGATCATCTTCTTCCTCTTATGGGTTTTTATTTATAAATCATATGTATTTTACATTTCCTCTTTTTTTTTAGTAGTTATCCGCCTCTGCTAACTGGAATTTCAAATTTGTGTGTGTTTATACTCCAATGCTTATCTTCCCTCCATGTTCAACTATAGTTTTTTCTATTTTTATATATTCTTGAAATACTATTACTAGTTCAACATTTATTTCAAGACCATGATACTATCTCACATTTTCAGTGATTATCTTTATGTCTCTTTGTTCATTTTTTAAAAAGTAAGCTCTTCATTTGTGACACAATTTAATACTCTGGTAGAACATCCATATTTTTTCTTGATCAACGGTGAGTCTAGAGTCCCCATTGGATCCTAATTATGGGTTGTGAGTCACCGTTGGAACCCACCAGTGAGTCACAAGTCACCATTGGATATCGAAAGTGAGTCATGAGTCGCCATTGAAACCTAATAGTGGGTCAGTGAACTACAACTAGACATCAATGTTGAGTATTTTTATTCACTATTAGACATCAAATATTGGTCATATTACAAACCTATAGAGAGTATCAGTGATTTATTTTTTACCCATAGACTGTGTTATACTCCTGCTATACAGATCCTTGGCATCTAGTTCATTAAGCATCATCCGGAGATTCTCCATATTTATTTGAATGATACAGTTTATAAAATTCTATTTTAATATTATCAGAAGATCATTACTTATATTATTTCATTCTACACATTATCACTACCATATGATGTTATTAGGAATGGAATAAATTATTATTCTTATTGAGTATGTAATTCTTTTTTTGAATTTAATATTGATATTATTTATCATTTTTATGATAAATTTATTTATATATTAAACATGCATTATTTATTCTATTTACTTCGCAATATTTTTAGTGATACAAAATTTGTAGCATGCAATGGTAAGTCATGAGTCACCATTGGTCATCTCCATGTGTGAGTTCAGAGGAACCATTAGAGTTTTAGTGGAAGAAAAAAATTAATTACTTCTTATGAATCCATAAAATCTATTTTTTTTGGAATAATTTTTTTTTCTAGTTTGATATATTCATCATTAATTATAAGTATAATGGTATACTATTCAATGTTCCAATGAAAATCCATGATCCACCACACTCTATTTTCAGAAATAGGTCATGATCCACCGCTCATTATTTTCAACAGTGCGTCAAGAGTCACCCCTAGAAAAAATAATTCACATTTAGTTAAATATTGTTTCAAAAAATTAATTCCTTATTTATAAATTTACATTTAGAAAATATATTCCTTTTTTTATATGAATTATAGTTTTATTTTGAAATAGTTTCACATAGAATGTAAAAATAGTTACAACAATATTTTATGTTCATTTATTCATGAAATTTAATATTCTTATCATGCATTTTTTTTAATATTATTTTATTGTAAGTATAATATACAACAATATATTTTTTTTTAATTTATTTATAAATTTTTAGTTAGAAAAATTAATTTAATTGTCCTATTGAATGTTTTATATTAATAGTTCATGCTAAAATATATATATCATTTTTAATTATATGTATTTAAATGAGGATTTAACTAAACTTAGGTAATAGTATTTTTGTTTAATTATTATACATTAAAAACTGTCTTGAATACATTGGACACATAATCCCTCTTATATGATATCCGTTTTAAATACGAAGAGGATTTTTTAAGGAATAAAAACAAATACTAATGCACATCATTATTTTAGACCACAATTGATTCATCTTGAACATTTTGCAGCTCTCAGAATTGGTCTTGAAATTATATGACCTCTGAACTCTATCATTGATCTCAAAATGGCTCCAACATTATCATTTTTTTTTTCATATTTGGGATCAACAATATTAAATCTTAAAATTCTTTGAAATTCTGATCCTCTTTATTTTTCCCTATTTTTATATTATTTGTATAATTCTTATTCATTATATTAGTATTTTTTCATGTTCTTGTTTATGGTTATCCGCATAAAAAGGTGTTATTTCATTTTTAACTGGTTATTCTACCTTAAACATGGAATTTTGGGTTGTGAATCCCAATAACAGATCATGATAAAAATTATGTTGAGTCCTCTGTCAAAAGTATTGGTTGTGCCTCTGGGTTCTTTAAAGGGTAGTGTCTATAATAAGGTTATGAAACCTTTAAAAGTGAAATTTTTTATGGTTACCAATCCCCACTAGGAGTAGAGGAGGATGAGGAGTGTAATATGATATTGGTGTTACAAAGAACTATAAATTTTAGTGTTCATTATTATTTATTGAACTATAGCTCAACTAAAGAACACCACACTTATGACTATTTAATGTTTTATAAAATATAGTTAAGTTTTCATTATTTTTATAATGTATATTCACACACCATATAGTTATTTTTTCATAAATAACGAACCTACAAGAATTATGTGTCATTATATTGTGAGAATATATAATAAATCCCACCCTTTAGTTTTTATGAATATCCAATACGTATCACATTTTAGTTAGTGGGTATATCTAAGAAGGATCACCCTTTATAATATGAGAATGTCCAAGAAGGGTAACCCTTGAGTTTGTGAGAATATCTATGAAGGATCACCCTTTAATTTTTGGAAATATCCATGATGTCTTGTGATACATTATGCCCTAATACATAAAACAATACCTAACACATTGGGGGGAAATATATGACCCCACCAATTATTAATCCATATTTACATGTTACACTCAAAAAGTATCAACTTATCACATCATATATAATCCCTTGAAATAAAAATCGGCATTAAAAAAGAATTAACTGAATGTCATTCAATTTTTATAAGAATCCTTGTAAATGAAAATTTATTCCACAAAATTTCAAATGAAAAATATTTCACCATTAATATAAAATTAAACCAATAGAAACAAAGATGGATTTAAAAAAAATTAAAATGTTTTCATAGAAATCGAACATTATAATAAAAATGATTGATACCCAGAATTGACTAACCCCAAAAGAGTATTTTAAATGAAAAGTTAAGGGTTGATTAATGAATAATAATTTCCAATTAAATTATTCCTTTTAAGATAAATCATAAAATGTTATCAAATCCAATTAAGAGTTTTTTGAAAAAAATCCAAATTTTTTTAAAAAATAAGATGTTTTATATCTTCTTAAAATGTTTTTTTAATCGTGAAATTAAATTGTGGGAAGAAATTTTCATTAAAATATATTTTTCAATAACCATTCCATGAAAAAAAATGTTATTAAAAAAAAATTTACAGTGGATGATAAAAAAATAATTATGAAATGATGGAAAATATTTCTAATATTTTGAAATACATTATTGAATAACCACATAATTAAAATACTAACAACCCATTTTTCTAAAGCAGGACAAGGAAAATATGAGGTTCACCATAGAAAAAACATTGTTGGGATTACATATATAAAGGATAACAATAGTGGAAATGTAAAGTATGGATAAGGATGGGAAACAATCATTAAAGTGGATGGGATTTATTTTTAAAAATGACATTCTTTTGATAAATAAATACTACATAGTGAATATTTTAATTAAAATATCAGTATCCTTAGAGATAAGTGGAATAATAGAATAATAATAGAATATAATAAATCCATATTATAAAAGAATTCTAAAAAGGGAATCATTACTTCTCGAGAAAGAAGTTGAGTCACGAAAGACCCAAACTTTTAATCCCACTAACTCGAATGCGCTCTAGCCTCATTCATAAATTTACCCTTCATTTGGATAACTACATAAAAACTGGGAACTAAATCCAATATATTATAAATAGGTTTTTTAAAAAATAGCATGGTAATAAATAATGGATAATGGGTTGTGTTTCATGTGGAAATTTAATTCATTCATTTGACTTGAAGGGGTAGCGATGAGACCCACTTTGAAGGGGTATGAATGGAATTATTGTATATATAAAAACATAATAAAAAGAGAACAAATGTTTCACATGTTATATGGATCAAAAAAGTGAAATAATTTAGTTGAGGATGATAGATGTTCAATAATTTCTCAATCCCTTAATTAAAAACATGTTTTTACATAATTCATGTCATTTAACCCTTGATTTGTTACTTTTACTATTTCAGATTTTACCATGGTAACTAGTATTTACCTAATTAATATAATTTTTATGTCAAAAAAATGGACCTAAATTAATTTATTAGACATTCTTATTTCGAATATTACACCAATTTTATCATATGATTTTTTTTTGTGCAGAGTAAAAAGTATTTTCAAATATAGTGCTTATAGAGCAAAGAAACCAATTTTTATGAAAAATGCCTATTTCATATAAAAAGATTATATATAGGTTAAAATTTTCCATGTATTTTATTATCAGTAAAAAAAAATTTTATTATAAAACAAATAAATGTTCTATAGATATAATATAAAGACAAAATTGAATTTCAGCTATCTAATATTCTATAAATATTTAAGAGGTAATTATTATTTATGTTTTTAATATATTAAATATATGTATTTTAATTTACAAAATTTATATTCAATATATATATTTATACTCATTAGAAAACTATTTTTCCATTAAATGTTTAAATATAATTATATTTATTTCTTTTTTGAGGGGATGGAATTTTTAGTTTTGGTAAAACCTATATTTTTAACTATTTACCTAAAAGTAAATTATTTCAATAAAATTAAACTATTAATAATAATATACTTTTCCCATTATAAATTCAAAAATGTTAATCATTTCTATCTAATTAATGTAATAAAATTTAAATATTTTGTTATAAAAGAAAAATAAAATATATAAATAAATGTTAATTTATATAAATAATAATAAATCTTTTAGAATTTGATTGTATACATTTAAAAATTTTTACTATCTTTATCTACTATAGGTTTTATTCTTTAAATATCATTATTTACTAATATGTAATTTATCATTTAGGTTTGATTTTATTTATTCATGAAATGTACCTCAAATGTGTTTTAATTAAGTAAAATTATTTAACAAAAATTACTAGTCGTTGTAGCTATTTCTACAAAACTCCCCACATCCTCATTTATTGGTGGGGGGGATTTAAATTTAGACTCAGATTGAGACCCCAAATGCTAACCATTCATTATGGGTTGACACTCCTTTTCAATGACACCACCATTAGTTTTCGTAAAGTTCTTTTCTATAATGATCAATTGTACCACCACAAGGGTCCTCCCTAGAGAAAATTGACTACCATCTAACACTAAGGTCCTCACAACAACACTAAAAATGATTACCATGGAAATGTTCCACATGATGTAGTAACACATACATTCTAGAAACATATATGATATCACAAGGGGTCAAATATATGACAATATTGGTAGATTGAATTTGATCCTTTTGAATCCCAGACCATGACCAATTCTAAGGATATGATCATGCCCCCACCATTACCCTAAGAAGAAGGTTCCTATTGATTGAGGATGTATTTTCCATACATCTAGGTACATTGGATATAGTGTAAAATTCACATGTATTTTTACATATAAGATGGGTTTTCAGCCTTCTCGAGCGTATTAGTGATACAATCCATGACACCATCCAAATATGTTCCCTATACTTCAAGATTAGTTGTTAGGGAAACCTCATAATTTTATTAAGAATTTTGAGTTTCAGAAAAATGAATTTTATAGACATAGGTACCCACTAATTTCATAAAGGATAAGTACATAGGGTTCAAATCATACATGTATACATTTTTGAAACCATATCTAGCTCAATTGGCCATCAATTAAACTCAAATTACAATGCCCCATATGCAGGGATTCCTAGATGGTGATCATTAATAATGGTGAGAGTCATATATCCCACTTCTGTATTCCTAAAATTATTATATAGATTTTCATATTTAATAAGAGTGGTACCATCCTTCTAAACATAATAAAAAGGATGTTGAAAACCAATTAGATATCCTAGACACTGTCTTGATATTGCCATGTATTAGATGCATATAACCTCAAACGCATATATTACAATCATATCAAGGTAATTTAGTTGGGGGAATTACAAAAAACAAATTCTGATAAATATTTTCCTTGAACACTCCATCTAAAAAGTGGGTATGGATTTTGTTCCCTCATGTAAGAAGATGACAAATCTATTAGGACATATGATGAAAACTTCACAAGACATTCACTATATGCCTCTAGATTTTTCATTACTCTCAAATTCAAGGTTGAAATATTTTTTGGTGGGCTAAAAAATATTGTATGAAATGTCTTGTAAATCCATGCAATTGATAGCTATATGGAAATTATTTGATGTTCCCTCAATGTTGAAATGGAGATATATGAATCTCAAGGGTATCACGATGATAAGAAGCTGAAAGTGGAGTTTAATTTTGGAGGTTTGATGGATAAATTGAAAGGTACTAAGATAATTCATAATCCCACTTATCAATGATATAGATAGAATCACTCTAGAAATTTTATTAGGGGAATAAGAAAATTCTTTTTGTGTAGAAAAGAAGGGCCCCTGGCCAATGACTTCAGATAAAAGAAACCCACCGATGTGACAGAAGAGGGTAATGTTCTGGTAAACCCTCAAAACATTGTTCATTACTACAACTGCAATAAACTAGTTCACCTTTTTAACCAATGCACTAATATAAGGGTTTTCTAAGTCAACAAAAAATGTCCATGGTAGTAAGGGGTAGATTTTTCATTCTCTACCACCGATGTAAATCACTACAATGATGTGGTGAGAGGTATTATAGTTATTCAATCCAAAATAGTGAACATACATTTTTATTATGGATTTACATATTGAAATATATCATGAATGTATTGGTAGGAAAATAAAAATAGCACCCAAACTCATTGATGTCACAATTTCGGTGAGGATGACCTATGTGGAAATTATTGACTCCCATGTATTTAACTCCTCTAATGTCAACATTTGTGGTATAAAATTCCTAGTGAATCTTTTCATACCCCCTTTGGGGAAATTTCATACAATCCTAGGCATGTATTGTCTATCCCTATATAAATCCCACCTAAATTTCCATGAGATGAAAATTAATATCCATATGGATAATTGACCCCTGATTATATACAAGTGCAAAGAAGAGGATGAATCTTATTTATAACCATAATCTCAAAAATGTTTATTATTGCCCTAAAAAAGTGTATCTATCTAAAATAAATTATTCTAATTAAAGAAACATCATCCACGATTTTCCTATCGTGAGGTAATTCAGTAATGTGTTTTTTGGAAGAATTTCATGGTCTTCCTCCGAGCTAGCAGGTCAAATTTTCAATCGCGATTATACCTAGTGAATTTTCAATATCAAAGAATTCATATAATAAGGTTATTGTGCTACTTGAGGAGATAATGAAACAACTACAGGAGAATCTGGATAATGGGTTTATACGCCCATGTGCTTCACATGGGCTGTAGTTGTCCTCATCATCCAGAAGAATGATGGGTAAATGCACCTTCGCATTGATTATTGTGAGGTAAAAAAGATCATGATAAATAAAAGGTATACTTTAACATTAATTAATGAACATTTTTAATCATATACATGGATTATAATACTTCTCTATTGTGCATATACGGTCATGATATTACCAAGTTACGCTGAAGAGGGAGGATATCCCCAAGATTGTTGTTCGTACATTGTATGGGAACAATGAGTTCACAATTATGCCTTTTGAGCTCACTAATACTCTATAAATCATAATGTATTTTACGAATAATTTATTTATATATTATCTAGAAATATATTTTCTAGTCTTTATAGATTATATTCTAGTATACTCTAAACCCAAGGAGGAGCATGAGTAGTATCTATGCACTTTGATGAATACCTTAAAAACTATGAATATCTATGCAAAGTACAACAAGTGTGAGTAATGGTATAAATATATCTCATTCTTGGGGAATATAATCACATGAAATGGGATATCTATGGATCCTCCAATGGAATGACAAATTCAAGTTTGAATGAGTCCAACATTTATGATAGAGAACTGTAGTTTCCTTAGGGTAACTTGATATTATCACCAATTTGTGAGTAATTTCCCATGATTGTAAAAACTTATTGCCAAGATAAATCAGAAGGGATTCATGTTTTCCTAGAATGATGAATGTGAATAATGCTTCATGGAGTTGAAAATAATTCTTATAACTTCCCAAGTTCCCACAATACCCATAAGTGGTAAATTTTCTTAAATTTTAGTGATTCTTTGAAGAAGGTATTGTGTTGGGTGTTGATTCCAAATGATAAATTCGTTTTCTATGCCCTAATGAAGTTGATAATTCCTAAAAAAACTATCCTTCACAAGATATAGAGTTGTTATTGGTAATATTCAAATTGAAAAGTTTGCGGCATTATCTCTTTGGGGATATGTGTGAAATATATATAGATAAAAAAATATTAGATATATATTCACATAAAATGTGCCAAATATGAACCAATTATGATGGCTAGATCTCATTAAAGATTATGAATTCTAAATACAATGCCATCTTAAGAATGAAAACAATGTGTAAAATGCTCTTAGTAGAAAGGATCCAGCAATTCTATCATCAATGAAAATTGTTAAAGATATGATCTTCTTAGTTTTGAAGAGGATGGACATGGGAATCATAATGAGAGGAACATAATAAATCCTTTCAAAAATTATTTCTCAACCAACTCTTCTAGAATGGTTAAATAATGATCAGAAAGATGATATGGGAATTCAAAAGAAAGTGGAAACTTTTATAAAAGGAAAATCCTTAGTGTTCAGTGTTAATGAAGAAGGAATATTGGGATTTGGGTCAAGACTATGTCTTTGATAAAATCTTGAGTAATAGAGGGAACTATTGGATGATAGGCAGAATTCATCTTTCCCCATTAACCCTAGAGGCGGAATGATGTATTAGGATATCCGAGAGATTTATTGGTGGGAAAACATGAAGAATGAGATTGCTGAATATACATCAAATCATCTGGTATGTTAGAAAGTTAAGGATGAAAGGGAAAGTTTAAGGGGATAATGAATACATTGCACATACTAACTATGAAATTGGATAACATAACCATGGATTTTTCACCAGATATTCAATGACATCCAAGGGAAACAATGATATCTAGGTTACTATGGATCTGTATATAAATAATACATTTATCATTGTGATTCAAGTCTAGTCATCACTAGATCAAGTTGAACATATAAACATCTTAAATTTGGTAAGACTATGTAGATTAACATAATTTATTGTGTCCGATTGAGATTCAAGAATCACATCTATGTTTGGAAAAGTATCTAGTTTGATCTAAACACTTAGATGATCTTAAATATGACTTGTCACCCTAAAACTGATGACAAATAAGAGCGGACTATTCAAACACTTGAGGACATGTTGAGAGCTTGGTTAGTGGACATTAAATGAATAAGAGAACTACATCTTCTTTTGGCCGAGTTCTATTCAAACAAAAAATTCTAATCAAGCATATAAATGGATTACAATGAAGCTCTTCATTGGAAGAGGCATAGAAGACATTTAGTTTGGTGGAAAGTTTGGGAAATAATACTTCTAGGACCTCAAATGGTCTAATAAATGGTGGAAAAGGTCAATACCATCTAGAAGCACATTAATGTTTCTCATAATCGATAATAGTACTATTCTAAATGTACATGATGTGACCCAGAGTTTGATGTGGGAGACAAGGTATTCTTCCTCATATCTCCATTAAAATGAGTTATGTGATATGGGGAGAAGGGAAAGCTTAGTCCAAGGTCTATCATCCCTTTTGAGATCATTGATCACTTTAGAGCGGTTACCTATCAACATTCACTCCCTACAAAACAATATCAAGTACTTGCTGTATTCCATGCAACATTATTAATTAAGTACATACCAGATCCCTCACATGTACATGATATGATGGTGGTACCATTGGATAATGAGATTTATTCTGAAGCACAATAAGGGATGATCGTAGATTATAGTGAAACAATTATACGAAATAATTCAATTCCCCTTGTCAATGTGTTATGGAGAAATGAAATATTTGTTGAAGAATCAGGGTTATTATAGTAAGTGATGAAGAAAAGATACCCTCTTCTATTTTATTTGTGGGAAAAGAATACTTCATGGGAGAAATTTCAAAAGGGCTGAAGATTGTAACAAAACGAACTTTTTTGAATGAAATTCCACTATTGATTTAATTTAATGTCGTATGGTTATAGAAAAAACATGCATCTATTTTATTAAATCCATTTGGATTTAGATGACCATTAAGTATCCTTACAATTTATAATATATCCATTGAATTGTGATAACTTGGCTGGTATAAATATAGGGTTTTAATAAATCCTTTTTCTCATACACAACGGATGTGATGGCCTCATCACTAAGGATCATACCCTATGAAGCCCATTTATAAGAGATTATGAAGAAGATATAATTTCTTCAATTTACCCAAGATAATGACCTATATGAGATCCATCAACAGAAGCCTTAATAAAACTATTTATGGGAGATTTTCAAGTTTATTGAGATCACATCCCCAACCATGTTCAATAAAGGCCCCAATGAAATCACCACCATCAAAATCCATACTATAGATTGTATTGTAGTGTCATAAATGGATTTGTATCAATACATAAGAAATAGGAATATGTATATTGTTTTTATGGAAAAATGAAAATATTTTCAGCCAATTGTGGTTACATTGTAAAATATATTTAAAGAAGTACCTGTATTTTTGGTAAATTTTAAAATTCAATTAATGAATTTATAAATTAATGTATTTTTGAAATAAATAATATTTTAATGTAATATTATTATAAGATAACTTTAATCAAATATAAATGATCATATAATTTTCATTATGTGAAATGTAGTTTTTTATGGTGGTTTAAAAATGGTTATTTTTAAAAACCTTTCAAATTTAAGTAAATTTGAATATTTATATTGAAAATTTAAAATTAAATTATATTGAAAATTATTTAGAAAAAATGAATATTATTTTTTTGAATCAAGATGTATATATTATCTGACAATGAATTTTTCATTATTTTCAAAGATAGTCAAGTTTTTGGGTAATAATAAAATGTCGTATATGTAAACCGTGTTTTTTATGACAACATAAATGACCCATAGTGATGTAATTAATACTATATATGGTATACTCGGAAAAATATATGTTTTTAATTAAAAATAATAATTTTTTTATTTTAGTTATTTTATAATTCCTTAATGAATCCTTCAATACATATAATTTATTTTAAAATTTTAAAGTCATTTCTTTAGGAGTGGGAATCACCTCCATGTAATAAAGTGAATTATTAATTTTATCTTATGTCCTTGTCCTTATAATAAAAGTTAAACCAATTATATTTGGAAAATACCATAGTGTGGTTAGTGACTTTGAATAAATTATTATGTATTATCCAAAACCAAAATAATAATGGAATCCCCATCATTTCCTATATAAATCCACCCATTATCCCATTTCACTACAATCAAGATATTGGGATCATTACCACTCTCTTTCCCTTACTCCATAGAGTCATCCTATAGCACCCCATTCTTTCATGAAGCCCCTCCCAAGCCTCTGGATTCACACATTAAAGTAATTAATTCTCTCTCTCCTCTTTTTATAAAGTATTTTTTTATGATATTCCTTTTCATTTCTATATTTTTAAGTTGGGATATACTCTAACCTATGTCACATATTTTCAATTTGATTTTTAAATGATTTGAGCCCCTTTCACTCTCATTTATCCCTCTTAGGAACCCTTTTGTACACCAGTTACTTTGTCGAAACTCCTTAAGAAATCTTCTACACTCCTCTTTTATGAATCCTCCCTTTTAATGTTGTGTCATACTATTTCCAATTTCATATATTTGGATATGTTATTACATATCCCTATTACTATCCATTTAATTTACAAATGATTAGAGACCCCTTTCTCTCTCATCAACCCACTTTATGAATTTCTATATGATGTCATTATGCTGCCAAAATTACACAGTGATTTTCTATGCCATATAAATATTTAGTGAATACCATACCCATTTCCTTATAAATGGTATTAAACATTATGCAGATATACTTATTTATTAGGGAAATAAATGTATATATTCCACATTCCTTTATCATGAAATAAATATTGATGATGAATGAATCCATGTTATATGATCTATGAGGCAAAATTAAGCATAAGAATGAAAAACTTATGAAGTGTGTGTAGTGGTAGAGCTATTAATCATTATGTAATGATTAGTATCATGATATATCATGATGGTAGAGGGATTTAATTTATTTTTTATGGGACTTTTTAAACAATGATTTTTTGGAAGTTCATCCTTGACCTATGTTTATGATGTTGTGTTTTAAGTTGTTTCCACATTTCTCTTGTTATGATTATCATGTCATATCATGACTTAATATTAAAGTTCCCTATATTATCTGTTCATATGCATTTTTTCTAAAATGTATTATCTTATACATTTTATTACAAGATTATTCCCTTACGGGGCTTTATATCTCACAATTTTTTATGTATGTACTCAGGTTATCCCACAAAAAGTTAACTTCATAGGAAATTTTTTCTGATGTTAAAGAAGCGTTAAATAAATTTTTTCTTTTCATGTTTATTTTATTTTCCAATGTAGCTAATTTCCCAACGAAAGTAGACATATCAATATTCTGAGTTTTATTAAGTTTAATTTTTTGTAATAAATTATTTGTTAATGTGCAATAAAGAGTAAGGTTGTTATATATGTAACATCCCAGGTAAATAAAGAATATGAAATTTTCATATTTGTTATTATTTTTGAATTAAATATTATTTTTAAATTAAAGGGTATTCTATGTTTGATGACTTACACAATACTAAACAATGGGTTTCTTTGAAATCTTACATTGCAAAGAAAGTCGAGTTATACTGAAAAATAATAATATAATATTATTATTTTAAATGGTAATTAATGCCTAGCCATTGTATTGGAAGGAATAAATAGAACTAAATATAACATTATTATTAATGTTAGTTAAATTTCTTTACATTTATCCAATAAATTCTAGAGGCGTAAAATGAGAATGGATCCAATTTTAAGCATTAAATACTCTAATATTTTTTAAAAGGTCGTTTTACATCCTTTTGATGGAGAACAAATTTTGAATCATGTTTTTGTCACTTTTGTATCTTATATTTGACATAATAATATTCTTTAGAATTTTTTCATCAAAATTTAAAATGGTTGAAATTTTGGTATTTTTCTGATAAAGTAATGTTTTTATTGAATTGTTAAAAATACCACATTTTATTCAAAACTCCATATTATTCTAATTTATTTATATTGATAGATTATTATTTCAAATGGTTTTAAAGTGTAATTGGATTATATTTTCAAAATTTAATCCAATTTTGTTCTTTGGATGTAATTTCATTTCGATTTTGAACATAAACAAATGTCAATCTTTTGATAGTTATTATTTCCTAAAAACACATTTTTTGGTTTTGACAATGATAATTAATTTTAAATTAATTTTTGTGACTTATGTGTTTTAAATTTTTAAAAATGTATTCCATATTTGGAATTAGGATGTAAATTTTTTTTAAATAGGTAACTTTTATTTTTAGACATTATGAATATTAATTCAGTAAATATTTTATTTAACATGGTTCAAAGGTAAATCGGTTAAATATGGATGCAAAATAACATTATAATAATATTAAATTACCCTTACCCTTGTCCTATCCCAATTATATGAGATATTTCCGTCCAAGGGAATCCTTGAGTTTATTTTTGGACCCCATGGAGCCACATGGGATTGACAATAACACTTTATATTAATTAATTTAAAGTAAAGTCAAAAGTAACATAAACATATACCTTTTAGTAAAATAGTTTTAATATGGGGTTACATAAAAGATATATGGGACTATAATAATTAGTTGGAAAGATAAAACTGTTTAATACATCATGGTATTTTTTTTTATAATTTTTAGAAATTATAAAAATAATCTTAATTATGACACAATGATGATGCAGTGTTAACTTATTAATGAATGATTTTAATAAAAGATAATATAAAATTTAAAAAAATATCCAAGACCTACCAAATTCGTGTTGGATGACTTTATTCATAATAAAATACGTTTTATATTTGAATATATTGAGTTTTGGAGCTTTCAAAACATAAAACTATTGTATAATAAAATAATACATTCAAACTTTCTTAAATAGCCCATCCTCCCACTTATAAAAGGAAACCACCTATAACCCATTACACGCACCTCACAAGCCCCTTGTCTTGCCCAAACTCTGATCCAATAATCTCTCTACATCCCACTATCCCTTATAGAAGCCAAACCATAGGTATAAGGAACTTCAAGAGAGCCATTTGGTTCACATGAATGGGAGTTACCCGATTTAAGGGTAACGTCTTCTATCAAGAATTTTATTTACTTTCTCCACTCCCTATGCTCTCCTTATTCATTGTTTACATAACAACAATAGTATTCTAAATACACTAGGTTGGAGTTATGATAACTATTTGAACTACACTTTCACACACCTCCATCCAATGGGTATAGAACATAATGTTTATGTGGATAGAGAACTACTACCTCATGAAACGATGATTATTAAATCTTCTCCAAACACCTCTTATGGTGGACATTATGATGGAAATATAATTATATATGATATATATGATATTTAGTTTGTCTCTATGGTTCTATATTTTTAATTTAAAACTTACCTTTATTCATTCCATAACACGTAAATATGATAATTTCATTTGAGGAAGTGCGGACTACCGCCCCTCAAAGTGATATGTCTCTTTCATGCTATACATGGAACGTATAATGTATGGAATTTATGAAATAATGTAACATATATAACATATATATTATACTGTAATTATAATATACCAATGTATCATTTAGTTGTCATTCCTTTAAAAGTTAAAATGAAATTGTTGTATTGTTCATTCGTATGTACGACTTACCGTCTCCATGAACAGTGCATTTAATTTATTATTTCCACATATTATGGACTATTATATATAAATATATAATGGATATAATAAATATATATGATATATAAATCATGAATATAATTCCGGATTTAATGGATGTTTGACACAATGGACAATTTTTAAATTTTACAAATTCATTTTTGACTGAAGTTTTGAAGATCAAAAAAATATTTGATATGAACTCCAAGTAATTAAATAATTTCTGTATCAAGATAAGAAGTTATATAAACTGAATAATAAATGTGAATATTGTTCTTAAGAATTTATAAACTAACTTAATTATATTATTCCAGAATAACATGGAACCTACAAGACAAGTCGGACTTGAGGTAAGGGGTTTTCATCTCACTTCTTATTTCTATGAGATTCATGCTATATTTGAAACAATTTACTTTTTTGAGGTGTATGTATTTCCCATGATTTTATTATTTGTGTAATAGAAATTAATTTAGTTGTATTTACATCTTCTTTGTATGATCCTTCTTTCATGTGGTTTATGTTTCATAAGTTACCGAATCGATAAGGGATCCTTTAACCCTCCTCTTCAAGTCAAAGACTTATTTTATGTTATGTCTTTAAATTTAAATTATGAAATGTTGGGATATATTATTATATATCCTCATTTCTATAGATTTTATTTCCATGTGATGAGAGACCATTTTCATTCCCATCAACCCATTTTCAAAATTGAAATTTGATGACACTGTGCTTATGTTGTGCTATGAATATTTGTGAATGAAATATGATTTTCATTACACTTAATATCCACTTATATTGGGTGTATTTATATTTTTCACACACAAGTATGTAATTTATTTATATTGAATACAATGTTAAAATGTTTGTAAGGGAATACTTCTCAATATCCTTCAATTAAAACATATCATGTTATTGTGCACCTTTATAATACTATATGGTGTATATGAAACCATTTTGACTATCTATATTAGTAATTTCTATATTATCATGATATTTATAGTTTGTTTTATTTTAATATAATGATTTTTATTCAATATTTTATCATGTGGTGAAGGATTCCTTATCTAAAAATCATTTTAAATGTATTAAATTTTTATTATAATAAATATTCATCATTTTTTACCATGTTTTCAAAATGGTATTAATGATTTATTCATATAAACATTAATGTTTAAAAATTTTAATTTATTTAAATGCTTCAAAGAGGTATGAGACACTTTGATTAGAAAATATATTTATTAAATGTTTTAAATGGATTGATAAAGCATTGATTATGTCAATATCATTAAATGATATATTGTGATTGAAATATGGAAATTTTATATTTCTTTTATGACTGTTTTATGTGTTATAGTTATTGGGAATTGTTTATGAATACAGGTGGTTCCATGATAAACCTAGGGTGGGTGATCCTTAGATAACTGTCCAATGCATTAGGTAATGTGATAGAGGTAAACATTAATGTTTCTCCTAAGTGATTTGGGTGATATACTGTGATGGGTATTCCAAACATAACTCCCTATGTAGCTGTAAAAGATACATTGTATGTTTGTTATGTAAGCCGTTAGTTACCTATAAGATTTATGATTTTTTTTGTTTTATTTGTAAATATTATGATTTCATGAGGTATGTTATGGATAAAAAGTATGGTTTCATTGATTTTTATTTTACAGATGGTATAATGTTATCTTTTCTTATTTTATAACCATTATTGATACTTTTATGCTCATCCCATGTTTTGGAATGTTTTTCACAATACATAAGTATAAATAGGATCATGGTTGGGATCAAGGAAAAGTCATGCTATCAGAAACCTGTAACTAGACATGTTTGTTTTTTAAGTCTTTTTATTTTATGAATAAAATTGAAACTGAGTAGAAGTGTAGAATTTGTAATTTTTGAGATGTAATGTAATTGTTGTGATCTATTTCTATAAATATCTAAACCTGAAAAGATCCTCAATGTGAATTCTTGTTTTATCTCTAGATTGTGTTAGGTTTAATGCTACGGCATTACATTTGGTATTAGTAGTCAGTTTAGAAAACATTACTGATTATAAGTTTTCATGAAAAACACGGTTAGTTCTTGTGTCTATTAATTCATTTAAATCCATGTTTTATAATTTTTTTAGATAAAGGAATCTCGATTAAAAATGGAAGGAGGAGGATCTCAAACAACATTCTTATCTCTTCCTGATGACTTGCTTGTAATAATTATTGCAAAGTCATGTTCAGATGATTGTGAAACATTTTGTAACATACAAATCCTTTCCAAGAAATTATTTGTGATACCAAACACCTCCGCTATACCTAGATAACATCATGGATCATGGTTTGTTTTTAATCAAATCCTATTTTCTCAATTTTATCACATTTTCAAGAAAGGTAAATTTTATCATGGAATTTTCAAATATTTTTCCTTATCACATGATTTTGAATCATATTATGATTTTGAAAAAGGTGCTAAAAATGGAGACCCTGGGTCAACATATTAATATATGATTTTAAATTATAATCTTTCTACACGTACTTATGGTATTTTAAAAGTACCATTGATTGAATGTTTCATCTCAAACTCGGTCCGACTGTTTTATAAAAAGAAATTTTAATCAGATATTTTGAAATTATATGTCATATATGATTATTTTTCGAAACTTTTTTCGATGAGAACCTATATGACCCAAGTAGTATGAGGTGTATTTAGATAAATGAAGCTGATGATTTTGAAGGGTCTCTAAATCATTTTCGTAATTCATGGACCATATTTATACATGAACAAGATGACAATGAAACCAGGTGGACCCCATGATCATTGTATAGTGTTCTTTCTATTGGGAATTGTTTTATTTTAACATATGGAGGTAAAAAATGACAATATATATGATGTTGATGTCTTAATATATTGGGATGAGAATAAAAGGTATAAGAAAACCATTGAAGTTAAATCATTTGAGGGTTATTTTGGGGTTTTATAAAAAGAACAACCCATAGGATGGGTGAAAACCTGTCGCGTTCGACAAGGCTGTATGAATCGAACCCACAACTGAAGGGAGACAAGGGAGCATCAGCTTCCATTGGCCTACGTAAAGTCTCTAGTATGTATGACTTATTATTTCTAGTTAAATTATTTAATGGATCAAGAATATGTTGATTTTGGGTACTTATTTTTTATTAAATAGATATCCTTAATATCTGAAAATGATTAAGTGATTAAGTGATAAAGGTTATTTAAGAAGATTTTGGCTCATTTAGAACATTATATGCTTAAGGGAAATATAATACAATGGGATATCATTTGTGGAGTAATGGTTGAAATTTAATTTTGAAAAAATCCATGTTTTTATTGTGGACATATGGAAATTTAAGTTATTTATGGAAATGATTAACCTATCAGAGAGAATATGTGATTAGGTTAATTACAAATCAATATGAGACTTTAAGAGTTGTCGAGTTTATTTGGAGATAAATGATAAGATTTATTATGGTATACTATTTGACCAAATCCTTCTGAATTTTTGGTTACAAACATAGTTTGTATTATTTTGAAACAATTTAAGGATAATTGTGTATTGTATGGTCTTTCATGAACTTTGAGTTCATTTTGTTGAATTTTTAGATTAAGAGTAGTATTTATTTTTTATAAAATATTTCCTTTTAGGGGATTATCTTATCTCGTACTAATCATTTTTTGTTTCGGTAAATGTCTAAAGATAGGATAAATATATAGTTCATCATTTTTTGTTTTCTGGTAGTTAACTTTCTTCTGATCATGTATTCAATCACCTTCTATCAGAACAGGACACTTAGATTCTCCTATATATACATGTTTTCAAGGAATCCTACTATATGTTATCTCATGTGACCTTTTTAATTCTCATTCATTATTTTAATGTGATATTTTTGTTGACTACTTTTCTGATGTGGGACTTCTAATGATATTTCTGAGCCCAATTTTAAAATTATAAGGCTGCAATTCTCAAAAGGTAGGAAGGATGTAACATCCTAGGTAAATAAAGAATATGAAATTTTCCTATTTATAATTATTTCTGAATTAAATATTAATTTTACATTAAATGGTATTCTATGTTTTATGGAGTACCCAATACGCTACAACAGGTTTCTTTGAAATATTATGTTGCACACAATGTTGAGTTATACTGATAAATAATAATATAATATTATTATTTTAAATGGTTTTTAACACCTATCCATTGTATTAGAAGGAATTAAAAAAAAACTAACTAATATCTAGCTATACTTGATTTTTAAATGACCTTAACTTTATTTAATAAATTTTAGAATCTTATAGTGGGAATGAATCCAATTTTAAGCATGAAATATTCTAATATTCTTTAAAAGGTCATTTTACAGCCTTTTGATGGAAAACCCTTTTTATATCTATATTTTGTCACCTATATATGATCTATTTTAAAAAATAAAATTCTTCTTTAAAATTGGGACATCAAAATTTACTTTGGATGAAAATTTGGTATTTTCTGATACAGTTCATTTTTTAATGAATAGTTAAAAATACCGCATTTTAATTCAAAATTTCCTTTTCATCTAATTTATTTATATAGTTAGATTACTATTGTAAATGGTTTTAAAGATTAATATTTTATTTTTACTATGTAATCCATTTTTTATCATTTAAAATAATTTTACATTGATTTTCGACATAAAAAAATGTTAATCTTTTGATAGTTATTGTTTCATGAAAACACGTTTTTTCGTTTTGACAACAGGAATTAATTTTAAATTAATTTATGCCACTTATGTGTTTTGAATATGGATAAATGGATTCCAAATTTGGAATTAGGAGGTCCAAATTATGTAAATAGATTACTATTATTTTTAGGTGATATGAAAATTTACAGTAGTAAATATTTTATTTACCATGGTTAAAGGGTAAATATGGAAAATATGGGTGAAAAATAATATTAAAATAATATTAAATTATCCTTACACTTGTAGTAAACCAATTTGAAGGGATATGTTTGAACAAGGGAATACACGGCTCTATTTTGGGACCCCATGGAGTCACATGGGAGTGATAATGACACATTATATTAATTAATTTAAAGTAAAGAAAAAATTAACATAAACATATATATTCTGGTAAAATAATTATAATATGGGGTTATATAGGATATATCTTAGACTATAAATATTAATTTTAATGATAAAAGTATTTCCGATTTCATGGTATTTAATTTATAAATTCAGACATTAAATAAATATACTTAATTATGTCATAATGATTGTCCAGTGATTACCTTATTAATTAATGATTTAAATAAACGATGTCATTAAATTTAACAAAATATCCAAAACATATCCAATAATTATTGGATGATTTTATTTCGAACAGCAGTCATCTTATTTTTTAAATCCATTTGTTTTGGTCCTTTTGAAACCGAAAATTATTTTATTATAAAATAATACTTTCAAAATTTACAAAAGATCTCATCCTCCACCTTATAGAAGGACACCACCTCTATCCCATTACACACACCTCTCAAGCCCCATGGATCATCCAAACTCTACTCCAATAAGCTCCCAAAATCCATATATTTCTCCTATAATCCTTTATTTAATTAGAAGGCACTTCAAGAAATCCTTTTGGTTCAATCCAAAGGGAGTTACCAAATCTAAAGGTAACATCTCCTCTCAAGTTCTTTTCTTTTATTTTCCTTCTCCACTAGATATGCTATATTTATTGTTTTATTACATAATAAACCAATATCTTAAATCTAATTGGCTGTTTTTATGAGAAGGATTCTAACTACACTTACACACTCGTCAATCTAATGGGTATAAAACATAATGTTTCTGTGGACGGTGAACTGTTGCCTCACAAAATGATGATTGTTCAATCTTCTACGACCACCTCTTATGGTGAAAATTACTATGTAACATTAATTATAAATGATAATTATTTTATCTCATTTCTTATTTATTTTTAATTTAAAGCATTCCTTTATTATTTCCATAATGGGTGTATCTGATAATTTCTTTTGAGGAAGTGCTGACTATATCCCCTCAAAGTGATATGACTCATTCATGATATACATGGAACGTATCAAGTTTGGAATTCATGATAATATGTAGCATATATTAAATATATAGTAAACTAGAATTATAATATACCTATGTATCATTTAGTTTTCATTCATTTAAAAAGGAAAAAGAAATGAAAGTAGAGTTCATGTGTACATACGACTTACCGTCTCCATGAACATTGCATTTCATTTCTTATGTCCAAATGTTATGGACTATTATAAATACATATATACTGGATATATATGATATATATTATATATATATCATTAATATCATTATGTATATAATGTAATTTTGACAACATGAAAAATTTATAATAATAACATGTTCATTTTTTACTCATGTTCCGAACATCAAAAAATGACTGATGTGAACACAATTAATTAACTAATAGTTGTATCAAGGTAATAAGTGATATAAAAGGTAAAATGAACATGAAAAAGTTTATTAAGAAATTATAAATTAATTTAGGTTTATTATTCAGGAAGAACAAGGAACATACAAGACAAGTCGGACTTGAGGTAATGGGTTTTGATCTCAGTTCTTATTCCCATGAGATTCATGTTACATTTGACTCTATTTCCATTAGTGTGGTGAATGTACGTCCCATGATTGTATTATTAGTGTAATATAATTTATTTTATGGTTATTTACATCTTCATTGTTGGATTTTTATTTCATTCGGTGTATGTTTCATAAGTTACCAAATCGGTAAGGGAACCTTTAACCATCCTCTTCTTGTCCAATACTTATTTTATGTTCTGTATTTAAATTATAAGTATAAAATGTTGGGATATGTTATTATATATCATTATTCATGTAAATTTTATTTCCATGATATTTGGGACCATTTTTTCTCCTATAAACTCATTTTAAAAATTTTCTACTGATGTCGTTAGGCTGCCGAAGTTTTGTAAGGGAACTTCTTAAGAAAATTTCAATTCTTTTGGATAGACATTTAATTCTTGATTATGTCGTACTATGAATAAATTCGAGTGAACTATGATTGTTTTACACTTAATATACACTTATATTTGGTGTATTTACATATGTCACACATAATTATGTCATTTATTTAATACTTAATCTAATGATACAATATTTATAAGGGTCTTTGTCTCAATCTCCTTTCATTTAGACATATCATGATATTGTGCACATTTGTTATCCTATAAGGAGTATATAAAACCCTATTGACATTTTATATCATTAATTTATTTATTATAATGATATTTATATTTTTCATTCATGTTATTTTGTAGTGATTTTTATTCATGATTTTCTCATGTGGTAGAGGACTCTTTAACTAAAACATCATTTTAAAAGTTTCAACAATTTATAATTATAAATATTTCTCATTAATTTCCATGTTTTAAAAATGTTTTTAAGAATCTATTTATATGGAAATTAATGTTTTAAAATATTTATTCCTTTAAAATCTTCAAAGTGGTATGGGACACTTTGATTAAAAATCTCTTTATTAAATGTTTTAAATTGGTTTGAAAATGGTTTGATAAAGCAATGATTATGTAAATATATTGAAATGATATATTGTTATTAAAATTTGTAAATTTTTTATTTCCATTATTATTGTTTTATGTGTTATGGTTCTTGGGAATTTTTTACTTATATGGGTTGTTTCATGATAAACCAATGGTTGGTGAGCCCAAGATAGCTCTCTAATGCATTGGGTATTGTGACAGAGGTGAACCTAAATGATTCACCTACGATATTTAGTGAATAAAATGTGATGTGTATTCCAAACATAACTTCCAATGTAGATATGAATGATACAATATAAATATGTTATGTATACCATAAGTTAAATTTATGATTTAGGATTTCTATGTGTTATTAATAAATTTTAGGATTTCATGAGGTATGTTATGATCGAATTATATGGTTTCACTGATTTGTATTTTATTTATGGGATAATGTTTTCATTCCATATCTTTTAACCATTACTGAAAATTTTATGGTCATCCAAATATTTGAAATGTTTTGCACAGGACTTAAATATGAATAGGGTCGAGGATGGGATCAAGGGAAAATCTTAATGTCTAAAATATGGAACTAGACATATTTCTTTTCTTAAGATTTTTTATTTTATAAAAAAATGTAAACTGAGTAAACATGTCTACTTTTTAATTATTGAGATGTAATGTAATGGTTATGAAAAATTTCTCTAAATCTCTAATCCTAAAAAAATAATCAATGGGAATTCATCTTTTAACTCATGATTATGTAAGGTTTAAGGAAAGGTCCTTTTAACATATATACTCCTATAAAACATGTGGATACATTTTTCATTTATAAAAAGGATGTTATTTGGATCAAATTTATTTACACATCGTAATAGGTTGGTAAATTTATTTGATGGTATTTAGACTAAATATAACATTTTTTGTAACTTTATGTATGTGGTCCCCATGAAATCATAATGATTCTTATCATATAGTTATGAAATAGACAATTCTATTCATCACAGAAGCACTTTATTATAATTTAATATTTTAAAGGAACATTTTATTTTAGCTATTTAGACAATTCAATGTGGATTGGGTTAGATATATTAGTGATAATATCTTTACATCTTGAGGTTATTTGTTTATATGAGGAATATTTATTTCTTGGAACTCCATGAAGAATTTTTTTTGTAAAATTTATCAAAATTGATGTCGGATATACTATATAACGTAATATCATTGAGAAAATGATTTCAAAAAATTAATAGCTTTAAGACATGAGGGTAGTTGATTTAAACCCATAGATGAATATGTGTGATTATCAAAGGAAAACTAATTTGTAAAAAAATCTAGTGAAACATTTTTGGTCAAATAATATTGACATCAAATAAAACATCATCATGGATAAGGTATAAAATATTTATCATTAATTAGATAAATATTTATAAAAGGATAATTTGAATTAAATATAGTTAAAGGTTTCTTCTAGAACATCATTGTGTTTGAGGGATGACATTCCCCCTGAGATTCCTACATATTTTCGTGTTTTTTTGTAGTTTATTTTATTTTTTTGAAAAAGGAGGAAAATATAGAAATAGATATTATTTAAATGGGGGAGATACATTAGGTTTTTTATAGGTAACATTTAAGGGTGAGACCAAAAGAGAATGGTGTTTTCCCTAAAGGTGACCATATTAAATGATGAAGAGGTGGTGGATGAATTTACAAATTTATAAAATTTTAAAATAATATAACAGTTAAATTAAAGGGGGAAATTAACATATGAACACAATATAGATTATTGTATTTCAAATAAATTTTATCATAAAAATACTCTTCATCTTTCTATGTTCAAAAGTGAAATGGAACACACTAATATAAAAAAATTTGATGTTGAGTTGGAACCTAATTAATGATACCTTTTATATTTTATGCACAAGTGATAAACAAACATTTTAATGGGGTGGGGTGAAATCCAATTATAACTTCAATTAGTACCTATAGGAACAACACAATAACACATATTTTCATTTATAGGATCAAACTAAATAGTATTCCCGTTTTATAAATGGAGGCATAACCCAACAAACATTTTAATGAGTAATATAATCCTTCCAATCCATATTTTTAATGAAAAACAGTAGAATAACTATGACACATAATGAAACTAGATAACAAGAATAAAAAACAATAGAAAAAATATTAAATAATGAATTTTTGAATTTCAATGAAGATGTATCTTTGATCTCGCAGTCATTTTGGACATTCATGATTGAGATAATCCAACTAGACTCAGAAACTATAATATTATTAAGTTAACATTTAAAAAACATTTAATTGATGAATTTGATTCACTGGTTATTTAGAAAACTTTTTATTGAGTTTATTCATGTATAATTAATTTTAAAAATATTTTATGTATGCAAGGAATCAATAAATATTTGTCAATATAGGTTTTCATTTCCCAAAGAATAACTTCCATTTTCTATATCAATGATATTGAACTACTTAAAAGTTGGGAGAAACATGATAATATGTAAAACTAAAAATGGTGGTACATATAAACTCATTAAAATAAATGGAATGATAATAAATAGTCCCTTTATATATAAATGTTAAATAATTTTAATCACCCTTAATATGTTTGTATAGTTACAAAGATAATCATTCCAAAAACCATTATAAAAATACCATTAAAATTAAAATTTGAAATTTAAATATGAAAATATGCAGTATAAAAAATTAAATATTATTAATCTATCATGATCATTATTTAATATTTTTTTAAAACACATTCAATACGATTTTTATAATAACAAAATAATTAATAAGGATTTATGAAACAAATAAATTAAGGGGGAAATCCATATAAATATGTGGTGGATAATAAAACAAAAAATAAGAAAAACATAGAATATTTTTATTTTTTTAAACATCATGTTCTCTTATTTGAGTTATAGATGACGTTTGAAAAAAATATATGAATTTTATTTCATAGGACATTGGCATCTGTAGGACAGTAGTATTTTGTAAGACTATTTATGATGCCACTCTTATTCTATGAATTCATAACTTTTAAATAATAGTAACCTCATCTTACTTTGTTATCTCATAAGACAGTCATTATATGAATTATGTTGTAAAACATCAACAATTTCTTTAATGAAATTTAATATATTATATATCTCATATGAAATTCTAATTTTCATATCAATTCAGACTCATTGATGTTTTCATCATCGTAATAAATTTTCTAGAATGTTTTTGACATTTTATCTCAATATAAGTATTTTATATTCCTATCATAATACATTAAACAAGAATGTAATACCTTAAAAAATGGTGCATCACTTGGTAAATTACATTAGAGTTTGATTCAATCCTCAACTCTTAATGATATATATTTTTCTCCAAAATCATTTCATAAAAAACAAGACAAAATAATAATAATTAAATATTGCTTAATCAATAAATAAATAATAAACAAAATCAACATCAATTCTATATCATTGTTTTCTACTATAATCAACGGAATCATTAAATAATGAAAATATTTTGTTTCTTTTCAAAACTCACATTAAAAGAAATAAACAAAAATAATTATTTTTGCATTACCAAAACACAAATATATTTTTAATAATATAATTGACAGTCTCATAATTTTATAATAATTTAAAAACTAAATTTTTCCAACTTTTGTAATTATAAAAACGATAAAATAATTAATTTTTTGAATACACCCTGATTTGATAATAAAATGAAAAAAAATTCAACAAAAATAAACCAAAAAATTTTATTAAAAAAACATTATTTCACAAAAAATATCAATGATGACTCCCCCATGAAAAAATATTATTTAACTGAGAGTTAAATTTTGGAAATGGAGACTAAAATAAAAATTTGAAAATTAAAATATTATATTCTAATTTTCCATCTAATTTTATAAAATCTATATATCGATACTAATTTGATTATGAAATAAAAATTTCAATATAAGGATATTAGTAATATTAGTAGTATGTATCCCCCTAAATACAAACATTTGGTTCTTCTTTATTTAAAAGCATCTACATAAATGTGTGAAAAGATTCCCAAACAACTGTATATAGATTTCAAAAACATTTTGTACGAAATTAGGATAATGTCTTCTCAATAGGACATTAAAAACATCAAGAATCCATAGTAAATTATATATTCAATTAATTATAGAGCATCTAATTATAAATTAAATTCTAGTGAAAAATAGAATTTATCATATTTTTCATGCTCATAGACCATCAAAATAGATTCATGGACATTCATTTAAAACATCCTTTTCAAAACAAATTCATAGAGGTTTTACATTTTATTTTCTCTAACTTAGTTTAATAAAATGATTTTGAAAAAATATAATCTACTAGATCAAATTTTGAAACATATTCCTAAAATATTTATTCTTTCTATAGATGATCTCTAATAAGATGACATATAAATTCAATATGTTTTTTATAATATTTTAATTAATTCATGAAATTTAAATAGAATATTATTTACCAATAAAAATTGGTATCTTTTTAAAATAAATATACAAATTAATTAATTTTTACATAATCCATAATCATTGAGGAAAACATCTTTCAGAAACAATATATTCTAATTTATTTAGTGATTATTTAATTATTTTTGTATCATTGAACTACAAGACATTACGATATTTCAAAAAAAATTTACATGTACCCCTATACATTGTTCTATAAAATTTTCATCCTCCAATATTAGAATTCTATTAACATTCCATTTCAAAATATATTTTTCCATGATACAATAAACCAATATTTACAGAAAAATTAACATATTTGATAATTATTTTAAAAAATATTATGTGACATTATTTAGGGTTAGATTGAAATATTAAACACATGAATACCCTAAACATCAAATCAGATCTAAAATCAGTTAAATAGATTAAATAACAATCATTACTAAAATAATTTTTGTGCATTGATTTTTTTAGATTCATCATAATCCATAATATAATACATACTCATAGAAAATATTAAATTTAAAAATATTCATGTCCAAATCATCTTACCAATTCCTTATCATAAATTTTTTTATTATGAAAAAATCCTCTATTTAATCAAAATATAATAATTTTTAAAAGGAATTATAACTCTCTAATAACGAACATATCTAAATTTGAATGTCAATTAATTGGATATTTATTTACAAATAATTTCACTTGAGGATCAAAAAAGGTTGTCGTCTTCATAAATTTGAATAATAGATAATTTATTTTATACATTTATCAATTAATAATTTATGATCTAAATTTTTCCTTAAAAACTCAATTTTTTTAATAAATTGATAGAAACATTCATTGAATGATATGTGATATTTTTTATATCCACAAGCAGCATTATATTGTTTTAAAAAAATGTATTGCTTTTTTTCATATTCATAACATAGGGGGATATTGTAAATATAATTACTCGTATGTTAAAATATTAATAAAATAACGTTTAATATTCATCTTAAATTATTAAATCAATGATGAGTATCATTTGATTCTTGAGAAAAGAGCCTAAGAATATTTAGTGTTGGAGATTTACATGATGAATATGTATTGTTTTATAAGAAAAGTATAGAATATAGAACATTAATACATGGATATTAGTCATCAGATGTAAAAAAAGAACAAATCATTTCGTAGAACTCGTGATCACAAGACTCAATGATCATCACATGTTGGGATCACACTCTACCAATGATCTATAAATTGATCATGTAAATTCCATTTGAAATTCCATCATGATCTTATGAATCCCATCTGATGATCCATCAAAATATAATGAAGTATTCTAAATAATATCTGATTGTTACACGAATTCTGATAGAAATGTTCTTATAATCATGCAACATGTCGATTGAAAAATGACAAAAAATCATCCTAGTGGATCATGCGATAAACGATGAAAATGATGAGACTCTTATGCAAATAATAGTTACACTATTTTTCATAAAATGGATATATGGTCATCACATGATCTAATTTTGATCATGTGAATTCCCTTTTACATGGTATATTGATCTAAAAATGTTTTCTAGTCATGAAAACTTTATCTATTTAATTACATCCGATGTGTGGGCCAAAAAATATTAAAGTTCCATTGACATTCCATCTCAATCATGGGAATGCTCTCAAAAATATCAATCCAATCAAAAAAATCCATTACAAATCCCATATTGATAATGAAAAACCCCATTGGAAATCCATGGATCAAACAAATGGTAATGATTGTCTGATCTTTCAATCACTACTTATGAGGAGACATAAATATAACATCATCAATGAAATATGGGGGGAGTCAAGAAAATATCATGACACATTTTGATAATGAACCATTTGATGAATGAATCAAAAATATGAGACATGATCCCCTTGAAAAGTGTGATACATATAGGGTAGTTATGTCTATAAAACCCCCCTTGAGGTATTATAGAATAAGACACAAAGGTTAGAGAGAACTTACCAGAGTGAAGGATCATGAGATCTCAAGATTATCCCACCTTAAAATGCTTGGAGAGTAACCTAATGGATTATGTGAAATATTAATTCACATTACATTGTCATTTTATTGATCACATAAAGAATATATTGGATGTTAGTGAGATCATGTTCAGGATCTTTGGATTGTTAGTTTGATTATGTGATGAACCTCAGGCATGTTATCTATACCGCATGATTCCCAAGAATGTAAATGCCTGAATAATAAGGGGACATTTACATGAAGAATAATGAAAATGACTGAATATTAATGTGATAGAAGATATATGGGGTTTCAAGTTTCGAACATATGTGTTTTGGGTTATCAGTTCATTGATCATTAAAATACACCCTTGACATCTCATATTGGATCACTCCACACACCTAAGACATGTATACTAGATTATGAGAAGGAACAATTTCATAATCACGCAATGAACATATGAGACAAAAACTAAAAAATAAGGGGATATTTATGAAAAATATCCAAAAAATAAAGCAATATTATAGTAATGTTTGATATGATTTTTTCATATTAAAGACATACATGCTTCACATGATTAGTTACTTTTCCATCCATATCCCTAGGAAAGTTCTCTAGGATCACATGAATGAATTCATCTGTGTCAGCTAGATCATATTATGATCTTAACATATTTCATCTAGATCACATGTTTTCTTCTATAAATATCATTTGGATCACATGATATAATTTAGATGTGTCCCCTCGGTCAAATTATAGACTTTGGACTACTTAGTCGGATCGATTGATAGCCTTCATACATGCAATATAGATCACATGAGACAACCCATGCATGTCAGTTGGATCATGATAATTTCCTCCAATGTGTTGACCTAATAATGGGATTCTGGAGTGGTAAAAAACCAATTTTTCTATATTTACAAAAAATAGGATGAAAATTGTGTAATATTCATGTGATTGAAGAGGAATTATTTTTTACATGAGGGACTTACATAATTAGCATGTGTTGTTCCTTTCCCAGCAGAATCTCGTGTACATTATAACAAGATCATGTGATAGCCTTTATAGATTTTTGATAGATCATGCGATAGACATAAGACATATTAGATAGATCACATGACAAACTTTATACATGTCACTCAAATCATGCGACTACTTTTATATACTTTAGTATGGTCACACGACATCCCTCAGACATGTCATCAAGATCACATGACATCCTTCAAACATTTAATCTGGATCATGTGATATCCACCAGTCATGTCACATGGATCACATGACACAACCATAGATATGTCTTCTTGACAATGTGAAAGGCCCATAAAATGTCATCTCAATCACACAAAAGGCATTAGACATGTCAGTTTCAATAACACAAATCGCATTTAACATGTTTGATTATATCATGATAATCCCCCAAAACATGTAGGGTTTGATCACATGAAGAGAAATGGATATGTCATTCTTTTGAGGAATAAAAACAATTACATGACAATGGGACACCATTAGTCCTTCTAGGTAGACATCCTTAGACATGAAATCCATGTTAAGCATAAGACCTTGGAAAAGTTACCCTCAATCCTTGTGAAACCTTGGCTATAATACTATTTACAAGAACCCATTTATATGGTATGTATCTATGTAGGAGTTGGGCTATGAATTCATAGCATAATTGGATAGGATTATGCCCTCGTGTGACCCTATTCGCACCAATCCCTGGAAAGGGACTCCATGGGATGTATGAAACATCATGGGAATTTTATGGTAAATATTGATCATTTTCTATAAAAGAATATTGCAAAAAATATGTAACATGGTATTCGAACATATAATAAGCCCCTAATATTCCTAAATTATATAGATATTCATAATCCCTTCCACTCTATTAATTGATTTCATCCCAATAAAAGGTAAAGAGTTATTTAAAATATGAGGACTCTAATTCTTGTCCCAATATGATATGAAGAATGCCTTTCTATTACTGAAGGAAAAAGGATTATCCTCAAAGATGAATGTCCTTTAATATTAAAAATAAGCTATCTCATATAACCCAAATTATCCAAGTATTATATATTTATTCCTTTGTAATATGTAGATGAAAAAATTTATTTTATGCCGACATCCTCTTATGTGTAATCCTCAACCATTCCATATCGCACTACAAATCTAAAATGGGTTATAGAGAATCCAAACTATGAGGACTCTATTTATTATACATGTAGGATATTATAGGATGCCTTTCTATGGCCTGGGATCCAAGGGGAATCCACCCCAGTTTATGTCCCTCAATATTCCATTTAATATTGTTCATAAGACCCGCCTAAAGTGGGCATATTGTCCTCCTCATCCAAAAGATGATTATGGAAATAGAAAGAAATACAAAGACTCTGATTCCTATTATATATAGGATATATAGGAAAACTTCATCATATCGAAAACTTCATCAGGGATGATTCAGATCATAATTCCCATATCTATTTGCATCGAATCTAAAAACATTATATCTCTTGTTTCTCACACTGAGAATTAATCATGCTAAATTAGGTATTTTCAATAATTATATATAATTATTCATAAAAATACCCTAAATGAAGGCATCCTCAGTGTTTAATCTCCAATAAAATATCCAACATAAATTAGTGTCCATTCCCCACAATACATCTTGATACAAAAGCATTTATACAAGGTTATCTTTCTCGGAGTATGTAGCCAAGGAATTACAATGATTTTAAAATATAGGGAAATAACCCGCATGCATATTAATTATTTTTCCCCACTCATCAGTTAGTTGAGGACATGTAGAACAATGAAGATTACATTTATTTTTTATAAGGAATATGTATGGCACCTTCTTATGGACCGATCTCAATGCATAATTCAAAAATCCCCTCATATAAATCATTTTTCACATTATCATAAAGTAAACATCTTGATCTAAAATTAACTACCAAGTCTTTTGTTCTTATATCACATGATATGTAACATTCCTATTAGATGTTCAACCCGATCCCGAAACATTAATCACCTTCCAGGATAACTTTAAACTCTCATGTTCCTTAACATACTGCAGCAAAGAATAAAATTTTTCACAATATTAAGAAATAATGGGAACCATATGGATAACATATGATGCATACATAGAGAATCATTAATAAAACACCCTCTTTTGTGTATTGGGATGAAAACACAAATTTTATATTATTGTAACAATTATATTATCGGGATTGGGGAAAATTCATGATCAAATTCTAAATCTGTAATTATGTCTCATTATATGAAATAATTCCACGCAAAAGGGTGTCGTGACCTGAATCTCTCATCCTCTCTACCAATGTAAGCTCTTAAGATTCATTATATTTGAAACACCAAATGATCATCTGCATTTTGAAAATTGGACCATGACTAATTATAGATCTGGGAGCTATTAGCCATTTCTATAATAGACACATAATGGGGAACCCAGCTAAAACAATTTTGCAACCACACACAATCTTCCAAAATTTACAGTCATGCATTAGGCACAATAGCTATTTTAGGAAATCAAGATGAAAATATTTAATGAAAATTAATGTGATAACTACATAATTTAGTCGTTTCATGTTTCAAGAATCATTTTTCCATAAAATATGTATCTAAAATATAAATAAAAAATGATGAACCTAATATGTACATTTCAATAATAAAATGTCATCATGTGCCTACGAGATTATCATTTTTCTGTGCACATTCCACATAATAAAAAGGCCTAAATTATAATACAATGAACATTTGTGTTAACTGTTCATTGTTAATTGATGATGTTTCAAACATGCGAGGACGTACTGATTGGTGACATTGTTCTATGATTTCGTCAGGAGTGTAGATAATATTCTCCAAAAAATATCATTGACTCAAGATCACTTCCTCATCAAGATAGTTTTTTTGGAACATTTTCTATATCAACAACCTTAGTAGGTTGAAAAAACATCACCCACATGACACCATCTACTTTGTATGGTGAACATATTTTTTTTGGGAATACCACCTAAGTGGTATGATCCAGAAGATTGAATTTCCTTACAAAGGTCTCTAAATAATGATACCTACGATCCTTCCTTGATCAATAAAATCTACATTGAAACTGATGATTCATGTTTCTACTACCAACTACTTATAAATCCTATTCATAGATCATGATACTCATCAACTTCCTTACCATAGGAAGTTAGATCATAGAGTCAACCACATATCCACCATAATTAGGAAGATACCATAGAGGGCTCCTAACAACCTCGTTCCTTAGAACCATCCCAAAAATTTCTCTCCATCTACTTCTAATGGAACGACATGATATGTTTCCACCCAAGATACTTATGTCCAAGAACCAAATAGATATCACTATGTGAGAAATATACACATTAAAGGGAGAGGGATCATACATGTGCATCAACTGAAAAACCTCATCAACATATTCTAGTGGTGACTAGAAAAGAAGCTCAAATACCAACTAACCCAGATGAAGTCATCCAATATATTCATATAGTATGCTTGGTGGTGTCCCAAATCTCTACACCCAGACATGAATCCCATTGTCATATTCTGATGGAATGAGGATAATATAAGTGGCCTTATATACCTTCATCAATTGAAGATATATTCAAATATATATCAGAGATCGAGAACATGATGTGCTATATTTCAGAACATATTGTATTAAAGTTCCATTATATCTTATAAATTATAGAAAATACTCACTAACATATTTCCGAATAGTTATAAATACAGGGATATAAAACCCCATAAGGTTCATAAGATATTATTTTTTAATAATACTCGGTTTCAAAAAACTGACACTATAGTAACCCTCATATAAGGATTGGGCGATATCGAACAACCATTTTTTGTAAGAGGTGATGAGGTTTCTATTATTGGTTGATACATATCAGTGAATTTTTTCACCATAAATTCATAAAATAATTCAGATAATGAAAAAAAAGAGGGTGAAAATGAGGAAATAGTACCACATGTCATAGGTGATCTTAATGTAAAACATATGGTTTCACATATATAGAATCAGAGAACGAACGGAAATATTCAAACTCTGAATATTGAGTTTCCACCTCCTTAATAGAACTCTTCCACGGATAAAGTAAAAGTTGTGTCTACATCTCACTCACTACCTAGATAATTCAATATACCCTCTCTAGAAGAAAAAAATATCACAACATAAGAAAAATATATAGATCCTTAAGAAAATCAATGAGGAACTACCCATGGAAAATTTACTAATTACGTACCTTCTTCAAATTGAAACATACATCCCTCCTCAGATACATATATTGAGGGACAATATCTCTACATGATCATCACTAGTGCACGAGGACAACTCTAGATCCATTACATTGGTCTACATAAATTAGGAATTTGAGGATGATCCTGAATTGACTCATTTATGGTGATGGCCTATCCCCTATCAGGACGACCATCTAGAACTATAATCAATCACAAATGTGAGGGACGTGAATGGGAGTCCAATATGTCAAGAATATCCCACTCCTCTTATAAGGTAATTGGTCATGATAACAATACATCCTAAACTTCTCAACACTATAAAATCCAAAGCTACTCGAATGGAATCCATGGACGAGTAGTCTGAAACCATACATTCATAAAAGAAGATGTACCCCGAATGGGTGGAGGAAAATTTTCCGCTTCAAAATTTTAAAAATCATGTCATCTCAATCATTGATATTTGGGTATATCTAGAATAAAATATCATGCAATTTGTATCCCAATTTGGCCTTATTGCGGGAACATGAGTCCAGAAGGTGGTGTAAACTCTGATGTTTTGTATATAATCTGGTATGACTATCCATAGTTTGGTACAAAAACACTTAAATAGGATCCATAATTATTTGAGAATAACTTATGTTTCATATCCTGTGTCAATTAGGCACCATGTAAAGTAAAAAAATTATTTATTTCATCAATAAAAAAACACAAAATTGACAAGTTCATTAACATTATCACTAGATGGAATGTTTTGACATATTTACATAGTATCCAATTCTTGAAAGTGAAATTTATTGAACATTATACTATGAAACTTTGAATTGTGCTTCATACAACTTTTACCCCGCTTAATTATCTTGGTAGGATTAAAGAGTTCACAAAAATGAAATATCTTCCAAAAGATCCATTTATATATTTAGCCCAAATATTTTTACCATGCGCAACAAACATTGAAAAACACCTGGTATAGTATAAAATTCAATGGATACTCTAAAACTAGTAATATTTCTCATCAATTCATCCTTGGAGACCACAAATTGCACCAAACCTCCCATTATGTGGAATAAATGGAAAAATATTTCTCTAATAGATGAAAATAGAGATTAGGATCACACCTAGTTGGAGAAATGCCTGAAAAAATTGTTTTACTTATAAAATGAATAGGTTCTCAAATATTTCATCACATCTATGAAAAATATCCTCCTCCTCCTACCAAACCCTGAGAAACCCAATGAGGTCATCCTCAATAACCACAATGACAACTTCCCTTTTCATGGGAGACTTAATTGAACCATCCAAGACCACATTGTATTCAATGACATCCTCCATAGCATGGTTGATTTTGGATATGTTTTATTGGGAAAGGCCTCAACATTGGTGACATTTGTTACCATCACCCACCTAGATGAAGTGGGTGAAAATAAAGAAGCTATGTCTAGGAAGGAATATATGTTTTATTTTTGGATGACATAGAAAATAATCAACCGAGCCCATGCCACGCTAAGAGAGTATCATTGAAACCCATTAATTATTCAAGCGAATAAGGGAAACCATTGAATAAACCTCACAGGGGAGAAATTAATACTCATTAATAGGAAAATTAACATGATAAAGTGTCATATCTAACTCCCACACAATATTTGGCTATTGAGGATATATTTCAATCATCTATATAGTATAATAAGGACCCCACTGATCAAAAAAATAATCAATTGATGATATTAATATTCTTTTTTTAATGATTTCCACTCAATATAACCGTTATATTATAATGAATATGCACATGAATATGAGTTTCCTATACATAGTGGGGGATCAAGAATAGGAGGCCTTAGAAGAAGTGGGTACATGGAATAATATAGTCATGACCAAACCCAATATTCCATTCACTCCCCTGCAAAATATATTTAGACAATCGATACTTATTGGAGAGAACATCATCATTCCAAAAAAAAGATAAATATTCATTATATACCTACCATGTTCATCCAAACTCATTCATTTTAAATGACCATATGTTGGTAGTGTAGTTGTCTAACTAGCCCAATCAATGGGTAGGCTAGTGCGACATACTCCACCTACGACATAAGGTCACTCAAACATTTCCCATGAAATAACCATGTCTGCACTGAACACCTCATCAACTAAGTTTGTGATAAGGAGAAACCCCAAATTGATATGTGCATACCTCTGACAAAAAAATTGATTTTCTAAAATAGTTAGTGGGTTTTCTGGCTATAAATACTCAATCTAGGACTCTCTATAACATTCCAAATAAATTAACAAGGCTCTCATTGAGGAAATTTAGATCCCATAAGAGTTTTAGTAAAGTCCACTACAGCTGAGGTTTATTTAGTGGACACTATTCATGCAGAATGCCATTCCACCATCTCACACATGGGGTATATCCAGAATAAATTTTCTAGGGTCATATCAGACTCTATTATATTTCATAAAAACTCGATAATTTAAATATACTAATGGATTTGGTTGAAAAAGGTTTTGGGATTAACATTATATTATTCAATGCCCACTAACGGTTGAAATATAATGATGGGGACTTTCCTCCAATAAAAATAATCATTCAAGTGTGTGAAATTTGCAAGAAAATATCCCACAAGAAAATAATGTTTATAGTGTAGTTCAGGTATCTCACATCTAATACTGAGTTCAGGGTTATATAGGAATCACTACATAAATATCCTAATTTTAAGACCTAGGATTCATAGCCACATGGTGCTACCTTTTATGTTTCATAAATGCTTCAAATGAATTATCTATGTAATGGTTTGTATACTACATTGTTATAGTGCCACCTTTTAGTATTGAAAGTCATTATATGTTAAGGATTGATTCTATATGTTGGAAGGTAAAAACAAATGGTGTGTGGTGATTTATAAGTTTATTCTCCTAATTTTGAGGAAACTATCACAGAAAATCACTGATATATGCTCAATAGTGATAATGTGCTACCCATAAACCTACTTGAGGTAGTAGACTCAATCCTCAAATTTTGTTTTCAACCAAAATCATCAGTATACCATGTCTATGTGATATAAATAATGATTTCTATCATGGGTTCATCCAAGGGAAATATAACTAATAATCTATCAAGATTATAGAATTCTCTTATTCCATTATCAAAAATTGAAATTACCTCAAAGATATTCTTTGAAACAATGGATTTTTATAACTCTCCTTCCCTTAGTAGTAGTATGAAAAAGAAAATCATACCTATAATCTATCTGCAAAAATGTTGGTAGTACAGTTTGTTACTATCTCCTCTCATGGCATCTCTTATCTAAATAGTGATATATATACCCCCAAATTATCCACCATGTCTAATGAATCACCCATAGACATAGAATATTAAGAAGATGATGACCTCATGAATGCTCCTCCAATATTTTTGCAAGGTCTCCCAAATACGATCGATGATTTCATAAAGGTGATTCCACGAATAAAAGAAGACTCATTACCTATAAAGATTAGTGACTCCCTGCCTCTCAAGATGCAATAGATATATATTTCATTTCAAATTCACCAACAATAAATGTTCACATGGAATTATAAAGACATGCCTTCTAAAACCTTATGTGGGTACTCATCGTAATGGATTTACCAATGAACAAAGAAAATTTAATCAAAAGTTAGTATAAATGACCCCTCTTATTTACTAATGTAGAATAATAAGTTGAAAATTTAATCAAATGTATATTTTTTTAGAGATATGTAGTTCCCAAAATTTTATTCCAACATTACCCACATCAATAAAAATAAAGAGAGGATAAAGGCATGTATTGATTTCAAAAACCATTATCAACACTTCCTGGAGAATAATTTCCCCTTAACAGTAATATAATATTTGATTGATGCAACTCCTATCATCCATGAAAAATATTTTTGTGATATGTATTCATGGTATAATTAGAAAAAGATAGTGACTTAATATAAGGAAGAAACTATTTTCAATGTACCTTAGGGGATATATCAGTAAAAAATCAATCATTATAGATTAAATAATGTTCCCACTACTTATCACCACTACATATATCATATCCTTAAAATATACTTTGGGAAAATTGAGGAATGTTATGTTGATGACATAATGGTTAAATCTCAATATCATTGTAAAAACCTAACTAGCCTTCAACATATCATTAAAAAATTGTAGTTACAAAGTATGAAGATGGATCCAAACTGTTAATTTGTTGTATCATTATGCAAATTCAATAGCTTCATGGTATACCACCATGACATCAATTTTATTCTTGAAAAGACTATTTATGACCTAGAAATTACATATCTCATAATCCTAACCAATTTGAATGTATCCAAGGGTTCCTTACATATATGATTCATTTCACTACCACTATAGGTAGAAATTATCTCCCCTTCACTATGTTACTAAATAAGGTAGTTAACTACCAATGGGATGTTGACTGCAAAGATTCTTTTGCAAAGGTCATGAAGTACCTACTACATCCACCAATCTTCAAACCATTTCTATAAATAAATCCACTTATCCTATATGTGGATTCTATGGAATGATCCCTTGGTGAAGTAATTGCGAAGAAAAATGATGTGGGGAATGTAGAAAACCATATTATATATTAGTAAAATGATGATAGATATTGAAAATAGATATTATAATATTGAAAATAACTACCTAGTACTCATCACCATGGTGAAAATGTAGAGGCATTACATTCAACCCCATGAAGTCCACAGAGTCTATCATGTCAATCCACCCATGTATATTGTTCTATTCCCTATGTAAACTGGTAATTTGGGCCATTAAAAGATTTTAACACAATAATATGACATCCAATTTGTGTCATAGAACATTGTTAAATGGAATTCCATGAAATATTTCCTTACCACACATCCCACCATAGAAAACAATTTACTAGAAACTAATCATATAGATGAAAAATTTTTATATCCCCATGAAACTACCCAAACATTGGAGATATTATTTGATACTTTCTCACAATTTCATATTGGAAGTATAATAGTGAACTAAAATCTCGACTCAGTTTGTATTGGGATTGTATTTTTCCTCTAGAAAAATAAAATATTCAATATTCTTTACCATTATATTTAAGATTATCTAATATTGTAGAAGAATACCATGCCCCTATCACCAACCTAGTGTGAGCCCTTCAACTACAAATACCCTACCTAAATATTAAAGGGGACTCATAGCCAGCAATCAAAAAAAATAAATGGTAACTATTCCATCATAATAGAAGAATCCCTCCATTTTCTAGTTATGTTAGAGGATTGATGAAAGAATTCCCTTTTGAATGAAAAATTTATCATGTACCTCAATAAAAACATTATCGTTCCAACACACTAGCTAATTCTGATAAATTACTAAAGGGTCTCAATCAATAAAATGTGGTTTTCCACCTCATGTATCAAAGGGTTGTCTCACCATTCTGCGTCTATGACATGATGGAAATCTATCATTTCCAAACTGACTAAATTAAAAATAGTTGATATCCAATATCAGATGGATGGATCCCCGAAAATATTTAAATTGAAATGGGAATCTATTATTGGATTGAGCTATAAGGGAGCATATTTTTCTTAGGGTAACAAACATCACTCTTTGGGATGGAAAAAATGATAATAAATACCTATAAAAATGATTATTTGATGGAATTTTCCTTAGATTCATTACATAAAGAGAGATTCCAGAGTTTATAGAGGATGTTTATGAAGTATCTAAAGGCACCCACCGGTCTGGAATGAAACTCTCCCACAAAATTAGGAGGCTTGGTTACTATTGGAAGAAATGATTCAGGACTAAATATATATCACCAAGCTGTATCAAATGATTCATATACATGAAGTATTCATCTATAATCCACCATAGTTTCTATATATGAATTTGTATTCCTAGGTTATTTATTTTTGGAAAATGTAAATCATGGGCCCATATCCCTAATTATTTAAGAGTAGTTTAAATAAATCTTTTATAATTCCAATTAGTTTCTAAGTGGGATAATTATATAACCCTTAATGAATTTTGTATGATGAATATCAACAGATTTTGGATTTTCAAGATCATCACTAGGCTTTGTGTCCTCTTATAGTATTGAATGATAATGGAAACAACATTTCATCTTTTGAGTTAAATATATTATATCAATAATATACCATTGAGACAAACCATTCTTCTCGCACAATGAAGTTTAAAATAGATATAAAGAGGCCTTAAACATGATTTTTTTCAAAATATACTCTAAATAATTTTGGACAATGATAAGATGTTTTGACCATAAAAACCCTTCACATATTTGGGAATACTATACTACTACACACAATACCACACTTGGGAAACCATAATTTTTTGTTTTTTGGGTAAGAGGTGGTGTTACTAACTAAATTATAGTTTCCCTCACTCTGAATATCTATATGTGGAAGAATATTATATGATGAAAATATAATGAAATGAATTGATGTGTTAGAATAACATTATTAATAAAGGTTTTTTATGTGGTGAAACATTAATGTTCATAAAAATTATATTAGGTGATCATTTAAAATATAGTTCACCTTTGATCATTCCATAATGATGAAATAGTACTGGTTCTTAGAACTACAATAATTCCCTTTAAGACCCTATAAAATTTGAATAGATTGTGTAGGGACATTCATCATACATATGGTCTATTGAGATGGAAAATACACATTGGACAAGGTCGATGGGGATCACTTTTATACCCCCACAAATGTGAGGTTTCCTAAAGATTACATTTCATAACTACCATCACGAAAAAATATCATGTAAGAAATAATTTAAGCTACCTATAATTTAATTTCATTATTGTATGATGTTTAATTTTACATAAGTCATCCTTGACATATAACATTAAACCACATGGTTGACATCCTTTCCACATGATGTTAAACTACACTAAACAAATCCTTATTCTATGATGTAAAATTGAATCGAAAAAATCCTTACCGAATGATTTTAAATTGAATGACAGACATCCTTACAAAAGCACATTAAAATTGTATGGAACACATCCTCACCAAATGATGTTAAATTGTACCTAACATGGTCAAGGTCAAATGGATTTAAATATACATGATAGGTGGTATACTTTTGGACCCACCTCATCTTTATACGCATGTGAAGGATATGTGTACAATATTTGTATAGGTGTGAAGACCATGATAATGATGATTTTTCTATAATGATCATAAATAGGGGATAATTGACACCACATAGATATAACATCGAAACCCCATTCATTATAGGATTCCTTAATTCTTAATCAATAATGTTACTACATTAACAATTCTATGGACATGATTTGGATCTATGGGGGAGAAAAAAGAAGAACAACCATCCTTATATATGAGTAAGATCAGCATAATATGATTTATTATGAATTTCAGGTGTATTTATTTCTATCATCATAGGATAAGTAGTGATTTCCATACCTCAGATCTTAGGTCCAACCACAATAAAAAGAAAAAAATGACTCATCTTCATGTATGGGTCAAAACTATGCAGGTAAATTTCGATTTAAGAACTATGTGTGGATTTATTCCTAATATAACAAGATATATAGTGATTCCTAGATCTCAAATTATGGGCACATCGATGATTTACAATAAAAATAATACCAATACCTTCATACGAGTTAGAAATATATATTGAACATTTTCAGAAAATATATATGGATCGATTCATGTTCGAATAATATATATACTGACACCCATATCCTAAATCTTGGACCCATGCCCAATAAAAAAATAGCATCCTACTATACAGGAAATCTATTAATGTGGGGAATTTTCCTTGTAATAACTACATGTTTCTTTATTCTTCTTACAACATGATATGGAGCGATGCATAAATCAAGAATCATGGGTCAAGCCATAAAATAATTTAAAGAGATAAAGATAAATGCACCTTCTATACCTATGTTTCAAAAAAAAATCATGATATTTAACAAGAACAAATCAAGGATTGAATATTATTAACACATGATACATAATGAATCCTAGATCTCAAATTCTAGGTCTATCCGTAATGTAAAAAAGCTCATTTCCTTGTGTATGGTTTAGACCTATGTAGGTGTGTCTCTATGAGAACTAATTCAGTCTTGATTTCTATAATTATAGGATATGTATTTATTCATAGATCTTTTATTCCAGGACAAGCAATGAGATTACATCACTCACAACCTTATCCCTATAAAAGAGTGGGATTCATTTTTAATATTTCATTCCATTTTAAAATATTATCATCATTACATGTTCACTATCACACACCATCATAGAAATTAATAAACTAAAATGTTGTCTTTGGTTTCTCACACTGAGATTGACTCATGTGGTATTATAGAAGAGGGAATGCCTCTTCTACTAGTGTGATCAAGGTACATTCTATTCAAATATAGGTAACCACATCCAATTCACATGACGTTAAACTACATGACCATGCCATAGTTGCATGATGTTAAAAAATATAACTTGAGGTTTTCATGACGAAAATACCATCCTCCAGATGACCTTTTTCTCAAAAATCAAATTCTATTTCCATTAACCGTTAATTTCTTTCAATAAACATTAGTTTAATTTTGGGGTGATGGAACCCATCCTGAATTTTATGTTTACTATTAACTGACTTCATATATTTGATATCTGATTTACTAAAATCAATTCTTTGAGTTGATATAATTCTAATGGAACATCGTAGATCTTGTGTCTTCATACTCTTTGTTATCACATGTAGTGTTCTAGTAATAGGGTTGGGTTAATCCAAAGGGTCCTAGATTGGACCCTTGGTTGAATAACTAATGTTTTTATATATTTCACCAAAAACATTGTTTGATCCTAAATGAGAGTCCCCCTTAAATCAAGGAGCTATTATTCAGAATATGTGGAATATAGGATTTTATATTTATTATGGTTTACCATCCCCCACTGGTACTCATCTCTCATTGATTCATATATTATCTTTTTATTAAGTACAATTCTCATAACCCAAAAATTTAAGAATATTTTGATACCCTTGATGCTACTCACATGTGAATCATACCCATTTTAAAATTAATAGTGTGAAATTTCATTCTTGAACATTTTCATTTCAAGGTTTGTATATCCATATTATACCCAACATCCATGAGTTCATAAATCCCACTAGACATCACGTTTTACAAAAAAAAAAAAAAATTCCCTATTTCATATCTAAATATATAGATTCCTTAACATTATAATACCATTTCATTTCAATAACCTTAATCCTATGTCCTCTAGGATAACCATTGAAACATATTTTTAATTGAGATAAAAAAATTCAATAGGACCCTGCTTGGACTCACTGGTGAATAAAAAAAATCTCAATAGCTTGTGGCTAGGTGGTGTTTTAGTTTCTAAAGGAACCTATAACAACCCTTATCTTTATTTCATATTTATACATTTATTATTATACAGATTTAAAATTAATAAAACATTAAAGATGAAGAGGTCTAGTGTCTTGGGAAATTGGGAACATTACATAATAATATAAAACATGAAAGACAATATCTTTATTGAGAACATCTTTTACATGACCCCAATATTCCATTGTACATAACATTGAATGGGATAACCAAATGAAATAAATAAGAAAGGGGTGAGAAATAAAGCCATGAATTGAATAACAATGTAATATCATGAGTATAGTAATACATTTTAGACAATTCATATCAATAGTGCATAAAGAAACATGAATATAAAGGAATGATAATCAAAACATGAAAATGTGTAAACATCTTAAAACAATGAATTATATTAATAAGTATAATATAAACCAAAAATAATTCACGTTGGAGAAATTTAACATTATAGAATAAGGTAAACCCATATTCCAAAATGTGTTATCTTGATTCTAAATATTATCCAAGGATTTGGAGTGCTATCAGGGCACACCCTTCACAATCTTTTCAATATCATGCTTATGTGTGCCACACAGATCATATAACATGGATTAATTCAACATAATAACTTATTCAATGATAAAGGAATGTATAATACTTAAATTTATGTCCTAATTAAATAATTATATTTTCATATCGGAGAATACCCTTGACAGATCAATGGGTATTGTATTCACTATATGATGAATTTAGTAAGGAAAATCACATTGCAATTTCGGCAGCATAACGACAATATATGGAAATTCATAAATGGGTTTGTTGAGTGAAAATGGGACTGTCATAATTTATAAATGAAATGGAGAGTAATGGGATCATGGAACATAATTTGAAAAAAATATGAAATGGAATTTTAGATGCATAACACAAAATTATTTTCTTGAATGGAAATGAGAAGAGAGAAATCACTTACAAATTTTTGGCATAGTAACTGCTAAAATAAGGGTCCAAATGAAGGGGAATAAATGAAAACTAATTAAAATGACATCAAATTTATTGTAGGTAATTTATTATAAATTGGTTTCAATATTACTAATTGAAATTAAAATGACTAATTTCAAACAATGTTTATGAGTTGAAAGGAAGAGGGGAGGTATGGATCCCTTACTTTGATGTGTGACTCCAATGGCTTGGGAAGGGATTCTTGGGATCATTGAGGTGCCTTGGGAGGAAACTTGAGATTAAAAGGAAGAGTGTTGTTGAGACTTATAGTGTGTTAGAGTAGATAAATGGGATCATGGGTGGGTTTATATAGGATAAGAGTGGGATTTGTTTATTATTCTTTATTTTGATAATACATTATAAAATATTCAAAACTACAAACAATCCCATGGTTTTTTCTTATGTTTTTGGTCAAAGGGAAGTGTTTTACATTATTTTTTAAGGTAAAGGGATGAAAATTTTAAAATATTTCCCTTTCTTATGTGGAAGTGAGTCCTACTCATAAAGAAATGATGTTAAAATCATAAAATATAATATATGGTTTGTAAGATTAACTATGTCTTTTATGAAAAAATAAAATAAAAAATAAAACAAAATTATTTCAATGGAAAATTTTTATTTGAAAAAATATACCATTTATTGTATTTATTACGTCATTATTGGGTCATTATGGAGTAATAAAATCACCATATATTTATACAGTATTTAGTTTTTACACAAAAACTTTATTATCACAAAAAAAATATGAAAAAATACCTATTGGATATTTTTGACATCTTAATTCATAAATAATATATAAATAATTTTCAATATATGTGATTTTTCACATTTTAAATCAAAACCAACTATTATTGAAATTTGACGGGTTCTGACAAAAATAGTTTTCAAAGATTAATAAAAAACTTATATATGACTTCATAGAAATTTTATAAACATTTACTTTTGATAAAATTAATATAATATTAATATTTTAATAAAATGTAATTTATTTAAAAAAAATCATTAGTTCCTAGAAATAGTGTTCTTGAATGACCAAAAATATTATTCAGCCTTTAAAATTTATTTTAAAATTGATAATATTAGGAAGAACATATATTAATTATTTTATATACCCAATAATGTACATATTATTATTGATATGGTCTTGATACATATCCCTTTATCACACAATCATATTCCCTAAGACTAAGGTGTGGGATAGTTGGGATTTTATGGGGTTGTTCGGTGAACATTGTTTTGGGTCAAGTTATTGATAAGCTGGAACATGGGCCATAAACAGTTTCACTCATGCTTGATTTTTTGGATCTCATCTTTTTCTTGGTCTATGGAAAATACTAGAAATGTGATCTGCCTTAGAAGCTCCAATAAATGGAATTTATAGGGTATGATCATGCTGGTTTAGGGAATCACTTCCTATGTGTTTATCAAATGGGTTTTTTAAAATCCCATATTTACAGTAGTCATGTGATCACTATTCAATGACTATATTATCAACTTTTAAGATACGAAATATTAATTTAAAATCCAATGGTAATTAATAATAGAAGTTTGTGTGTTTTCTATAAGCATAATAAATTTAATTAAATCAAAAATGGGAATTTTATTCATAACAATTTGGGACGTTACAACCTTCACCCCTTAAGAACATTTTCCCCTCAAAATTTCATTTACCACACTAAAATATGTGAGGGAAATTATGCTTTATCACTGCCTCTAGTATACCCATTTATTCATCAATATTTTTTCCCATAACACATTGACAAAGGGCATTTTCTTATTTCATAGAACATTATCTCTATGATGAAATGTTTTCACAAGATTCTCTTCATAGGAAATGTAACTCTCTTTTCGTACCAACTTAAGATTGAGTAAATGTGATGGGTCCGGTAGGTAATTTTTTAAGGGGGATAAATGGAATACATTGTGTACTTGAGATAGGTTTAGTGGGAGTTCCCCTACTCTGATGTGATCAAAGATCTAAAAAGGTTTGATGTACCGTGGACTGAGTGTTCCCATATTCCAAAATATCACGACTCTCTTCCATGAAGATTTGTTGTGGAATACCATGTCTCTAACATTTATCTCTAGGTCTCATTGATGATTATCAGCATAGATCTTTTGTCGTGTATGTGTATCATTGATGTGTTGTTGTGTGGTGTTAAACATATCTACTATTTCATAAATTATATTTGGAATTAGAAATTTTCATTCACAAAATTCTTCCCAACATCTAGTGTTTTTCACCTCTTCTATAATGCCCTTCATAAGGGGCCCTTTGGATGATAAAATGGAAATTCTTGTTGTAAGGGAACTCCGCTAAAGGAAATGTTGGTCATGTCTTCCTTTAATTTCCATTGATAAATATATTAACATGTCCTCATTTGTTTGTATAACTCACATGGATTAGCCATTAGATCGAGGGTGGTATGGCATATTGAAATTTTTATCGTTGTTTAGAGTATGGTGGAGACTTTTCAAAAAAAATAGAGGCGACTCATCGTTCTCGATCAGATTCAATTAATCGTGGTACTCCATATATACATACCACATCTATAATGTATAATTATTCCATTTGATCCGGTGATAAATCATCTTGAATCATAATGAAGTGTGTAGTCTTTTTAAGACAATCCACAACAACCCAGACAATATGGTTTCATTCGGATGTTTTTAGATGTCTGGTGAAGATGTCCAGAGTTATGTTTTTTCATTTCCATGTTTGAATGGACAATAAATATATCACACCCTCTGAATTATTTCTTTCATCCCTCAATTTATGAAATACCATAAACTTTAGTGTATATTATGTGATCTCTTTCTTTATGTTATCCCACTAATAGTGATCTCAGATATATCGATTGATTTTTTTGTTTCCTAGTTGAATAGAGAAATCTGCACTATGAGAGTCATCCAAAAGTTTTTTCTTTAACCCAGGATTTGATGGAACACATAGTGCTGACCCAAATCTCACAATTCTATCTTCATTAACACTGAACTCTGAGAATATCCATTTCTAATAGTTTACACTTTGATTTTAATTCAAAATTTCATCTTTTTTATAATCCTTTAACCTTCCCAAAAAGAAATTTGAGATTTAATTTAAAAAATGATTGATGATTTTCTATTTTTTATGATTCTCATATCCGTCCTCATCAAATATAATATTATTGGATTATTTTAAATTAGAATCAATGACAAAATATTTGGTTCCTTTGTACTTAGATCATCTTCTACCTTGTTTAATTTCCCTGGATGGTAGTGGATAAATCTATCATAATATTTGATAAGAACTACAAATCTTCAATGGTACATATTCACCTTTTTCTAGGAGAATATATATTTGAGCCTTTTTTTGATCCGTATATATCTCACACCTCTCCCAAAACAGATAATTTTACCATATTTTCAGCACAAAGATCACGACAGCTAACTCCAGATCATGCTTTGGATGGTTTTGCTCATGAATTTTCAACTGTCATGAGGTTTAGGCGATGACCTTGTCATTTTGTGTCAACAAACATCCCAATCTGTTCATTGAATCATCGATGGAAATTATGAAAAGCTCCCCACTTTGGGGTAGTATGAGTATAGTGGTAGTGACAAGCCTCTTTTTCAACTCTATAGATCATTCATCAAATTAAAATTTCTATGAATAATTGAATCCCTTCAAAATTATATTGGAAAGAGTATTAGAAAATCATGAAAAGTTTCTCACAAATCAGGGATAATATCTAGCTAACCCCATGAAACTATGGATACGTTTTGTATTTGTTGACATTATTCATCCCTTAATTTTCGTTTCTCTTAGAATTATCCATAGGTTTCTAATTTCATGTAATGATATGCCCCAATATTGAAACTTCATTCATCCAAAATTCACACTTTTGGTACTTTTCCTATAGTTTCTCCTTCTGAAAGGTCATTATAATATCGTTTAGATGCTCCTCATAGACCTCATTCGTTTCAGAGTATTTTAGAATACTGTCTATAAAGACTAAAACATATTTTTCAAGAAAATATATAAAGACTCCATTCATCAAGTATATGAATATTTTTGTAGAATTAGTGATTCTAAATGGAATCACAATGAACTAATATTACCCATACCATGTACGAAAATATGTATTGTGGATATCACCCTTCTTTACCATTGAATAGTAATATCCTAACTGTAGATCCAACTAGAAGAAGTATTGTGATCCATATAGCTGTTCGAAGAAGTAATAAATTCATGGAAATGGATACCTTTTTTATCTTGATTTTATAGAGCTCACGATAATCAATGAAAATATGTGTTGACCCATCCTCCTTCTTGGAAAATGGGCTGGTGAACCCCCTCGTGTTGAAATTTGGTGTTAAAACTCTATATCCATATTTTCTTTTAGATGTTACTTTACTTCCACATATTTGTCTAAAACCATTCTATACAGAGCCTTGGATATTGGAAAGACCCAAATATAATTTCGATCCAAAATTCATCCTCTCAGATAGGAGGAAGACTAGGAAATTCATCAGAAAACACATTAACAAATTTCCCCATAGTAGGGAAGTCTTCAAGAATTATTCATTCATTAGACTCAATCATTTGCGCTAGATACTCTTGCTCGTGGGGAAATAGTATCCACGCTTGATATGGTGAAGATAAATAATATTCATCCTCATATTTGAACATGTATAGAATCAGGGGTTGATTTTCTATATGGAGAGGGATTTCCCTCTAAAAATAATTATTTTGGCTATATATAGGGAATTCTAATACATGCCTAAACTTGCATCAAATTACACCAAGTAATCTATAAAAAGGTTCTATAGGATTTTCAATCCACAAATTCTGATAGTGGAGGTGTTATATTAATGGGATGAAATAATTTCCCCATTTTCTATCTTCACCATCATCTCACCATCGATTCTATGTGGTGATGTTTAAATAGATCTACTAAACTGTAGTGATATAAAGGAATGCTTAAAACTAGAATCAAAATATTGGATCACTGTTTAGGAATAAATAACTAGAGTACCTGTAAACTTTTTGTTTTTGGGATACAAATTGGAAGTATCGATGGAAAAATATCTCCCTTGCTTCCTTGGAGGTTGTTGGTTGCCTCTAAAAACCCTTGTTTTAGGCAATTGGTTTCCAATTTACCATAGTTCTATGAAGATGTTGCAATGAAAAACACATTTATTATTGACCAAAGTGTTTCTTTTCTCTATCATATTGGAGATATTCGCCTATCGGAAATCATTGGCCATGTTCCCTTGTTTAAATCACCTAAATCATTTCCTTTTCCACTAAGGCAATATGCTCGGTGTTGCTTTCTTTATGGTTAAAAGGTGGGGTTTTGGAATTTTATATCACCATTGGATTTAGCCACCAGACTGACAGTATCAATCACCACATTCTACTTCATAACCCCATGTTACCATTGATATTCACTGATCTTCATCTTGAATTTGAGGGAACATCAGGACATTTACACATAGCTATCAAAGTCAAGGATTTCCAAGTATTTTCATAAGCTAGGATTTAACCCACCAATTAAGCAGTCAACCATTAATTCTAAGGTAACAAAAAAACCCGAGGTGTATCATGAATAAATTGTGAATTTTCTTTCATATGAACCAACAGATTCATCATCCATTTACTTTAGTGAAAGAAAATATCATTCTATCCTATTATGGAGGGTTTAGGGAAAATATTTATCAGAACCCATTTTCCGGAATATCTTCCACTCCATTGCTTCGATCTCTTCCTTAGGATTCATATTCTTGATCAATTTCTATAAATTATGATCTTCATCCTCTATATGGTAAATATATAGAAGAAACTTCTCTTGTGTGGACCACTGAATGATAGATAATATCATTTCAATGTAATTGATCGATTGCTCTGTGATTAAGGGATCAGATGATCCAGTAAAAGTATGAGGCCTTTTTCACCTAAAGATCTCGAATACAGGTGGCTCTATCTAGGGGGGGGGGGGTTTCCTAGCCCATATATTTATTTAGAACAAGAGTTAATTAAGAGATTATCCTGACAATGTTTGTGATTCCCACTCCCATTGGGTTGGGAATCTCATTGCGTTAATCCTCACTATGGCCTTGGCATCGGCCGTTAGCACAATTCCTCATTTTAATTCCATTGGATAGATTAAAATGAAAACTGGGGATGATATGTTAAACACATAAAGGTTAATCCAAGGACATTAAAATTACATCATATAATTTATAGTTATCTACTTAATGTATTATTTTCTAGGATTTAGTGTAGGTTATCCCTGATCTACTTCTTAAAATATATTCCAATGGGATTTTTTGTTCCCTTAATAATGGTTTGTAATGAACTTATAAATTTACAAAAACATATCCCCCAAGAGTGTCAAACTAGGTGCATAGTAAGGCATATTGTTGTGTACTTGGTTACCCCGAGTCAAGCTTGGAACTCCTTTTAGGATTTATTTCTCCTATATACATCTATTCCATAACCACATCCACTTATAGTATCTAGATAATGATTTATTTTCATGATAAACCACTTAATCAATAGTTAATAAATTTTAGGATGACTTATTAAACATAGTCTTATCCCTAATGGTTTTTACGAGGGTTCTCCAATCCTATTAAAAATAGTTACTAAACCACTCCTCTAATACCAACTATAACCACCCTAATCTTTATTCAATATTTAAATAATATTTTTTACATATATTGTTGTATAATAAAATAAATATGATCGAGAGGTATAGTTTCTAGGGAAATTAATTACCTTACATAACAACATAAAACATGAAATAAAACTTCTTAATTGAAAAAAACTAATACATGATGAATATATTCTTTTGTAATTAACATTTCATGGTATAACCTGAGGACATACATAAGAAAGTGGTAATATATAAGGACTAGTATAGGAATAAACATGGAATAATAGGAGGATAGTAATACTTGTTAGACAAGGACTGTAAATGAGGCATAAAGGAACATTAATATAAATTCATGATATTGTATAATAATAATAACATAAAAATGTGTAATAAACTTAAAACACTACATCCTAAATAAAATTCAAAGCTAAACTGCAAATAATTCATGGTGGAAAATTTTCTCATAAAATAAATTTGTGAAACCCTTTCCCAACATGAAATATAATGATACAAAACAATACCCAATGCATTGGAGAGCTCTCCAGGAACACCCTTCATAATAATTTCAATTTAATGCTTATGTGTTCCACATATATCATATAAGATTGATTCATTCAACATCATCATTTATTACATGATAAATGAATATGAAATAAATTAATATATGTACTCAATCATTAATTTTATGTGAGTATAAGTGAATACCCTTGATAGAAAAATTGGTACGGTATTCACTAGATGTTGATTTTAGTATGGAACATTGAGATGCAATTTCAGCAGCATAACAACTTCATCTACAAATTTGAAAAATGGGTTAATGAAAGATATAGGGGTATATCATCATTTATACATGAAATAGAGAGTAAGGGGATTATGGACAACAATATCCCAACATATGAAATGGAATTATAGTTTCATAATAAAAATAATGTTATTGAATGGAGATGAGAAGAGATAAATCACTTGAATTTTTTGTATAGTACAGGCTTAGTTTGTAAGAACCTGGGACTTTGTATGGTGTACTATTCCTTTTATTTTTTGTTTAAATATATTATTACGGCCTTATGTGAATGCATAACTTGATCATGGATGTTTTGGAGCTGTCTGGGGCTTGTTTAGAGGCCAGAACAATGTTTTGGGCCGAAAATGACATGTTGTGTGGTTTGCGCATGACATGCGCAAGGGTAGTCTAAACCATGTAAGTGGTCTGAAAAGTGAAGGGTTTTGGGAAGTGTGTTTTTCAAGGTTTTCCCAAGGTTAGTAAAACCATATAGGGTAACTGTGCAAAGCACCCCTCCTAGGCAGAGATGTGTGCACAGTTTCCACACATTTTGGGAGACTGTGTGAGTAAACTGTGTGACCCTTCTGTTTTTTTTATATTTTTAATTAAAATAAATTTTATTTTTTACATCGAAATGGGATTTATTATTCTACAAATATAACGCCTTCATGGAGCTTCCCATTTGTTGCCTATGGTAGGATTTGTGCCAGAATATCCATCTGACCTCCGTTTCGATCGCCGATTGTCTCACCAGATCTGTAACGGTAAGTCCCCAATTCCTTTTTAGTCATACATGATTATTCAGAAAAATGACTATGCTATTTGGATTTTGGATAATATGGTATAATATCCTATTATTCATCTATTCTATAGATTTCTTCTAAAACAAGATTAATCTGGACCCAATACTAGATGAGTTCTCTGCTACTGTGGCGAGGTAGTGGTCTACACCATCTTTGGGCTTTTCATGGTGTTTTTCAGGTGTTCGTCGATTACACCATCTGTCTGACTTTCCGAAAGGTTCTTTTTTGTGAAGGTGTATCATTTAGTAGATGCAGTTGGACCAAGTGAGGTTGACCATATGTCCCATTGTGGTGTGTTGGCAGCTTTTGCTGGTTTCAAGGTAACCTAAGGGGTGCGCCTTAAGGAAATATAATATTAATTCCAGAACAAACCACCCAAAAGGTGTGTTATTGTGCTTCCCATTAAAGGATTTATATAATTATTAGCATTATTAAAATATGTACTGCATCCCTGAATAATGAATATCTTGTTATGCCTCGTCTATTTTTGATAGTTTGTCATGTTAAATGGATAATATGGGTGGTTATACCTATATAAACTGACTAATGGCATGTTAAATGGTTTATATGGGAGGGTAAGCCCATATGAATAGTAAATAATAAATTAATTGCATGGGTGGGTATACTCATGGCTTGTTCATATAGTTGTGAGTGGGTATACTCACATGTTTATGAATATTGATTTTGAATGATTGAATGATTGAATCAATAGTTTGATAGAAGCCTTAGAATTCTCTCCATGGATATGGAATCTAGTAGTGGACACATTGGGTTGAATCTGACCAATGGGTTTTGATTTTGTGGAATTCCTCGGGCCTTACAACCTAGTGGATCCGAATTTAATGGGATCACATAGGAATTTCTATTTTCATGCTCCAAGGACCTCAACTAGTTCCTAAACGCGTTTCCACCAGGGATTCCCATGGGACTCGATGGGATGTCTTGGACATACTTCATGGATATGGACATAGATGGTCTAGAACTACCACTTCGATGCCTCAGTATAATGACACCTTAAATCTGGTCTTTGGGTTCTACATTTCACTATACTGCAATGTCTTTGGATACTTGTTTTCTCAATACAGCGTGGTACTGGGTTACATGATACTGATGGATGTACGTCGTGGCCTTGTAACATTCAGGTTTAATTGGTTATAGATTCTATGTTATGAGATTACTCAATTTTTTAGGTATCCTTGAGGGATGTTTGGTATTACATATTACTGTAGACTTATTCCATGGGAATGTGCACATAGCATTCTAGTAATTTACACTTGCTAGAACTTTTGTAGAATCACTCATAGAACTGCATAAACCTCGGTGGTTACCTAATGGAGGCCTCCTTGGGGACCCAAATAGATTTTTTGGTTACAGGTGATGATAGGGGAAAACACCCTAGTAGAGGTTGTTGACTGTGGCTTTAGAGAACGGGAGCACATGACCACGTAGAGGCTTGCGATGCTGGGATACCTTTTTGTATTTTTTAATTTTTTAGATACATGTATTGTATTGTATTACAATGTACCATTCTAGAAACATTCTAGATATTTATACCATTGGCATCATTTTTGTATATGATACTCCTCTAGTTATTAATATGTATTCTTGTCTTATTTTACATCCAGTTTTCTGGTTCTTTATTTGCTTATGCTATTGTATATATTTGACTTATATTCTGACACTCAGGTAATGAGGTCATAGTCTTCCCACAGACTCACCCCGGCCTTCACTGCAAGTCGGTAACCTCTGGAATTTGGGTAGATACACTTCAGACCTTGTAACCAACTAAAATTACGACACAATTTATGGTGGAATTCAGGTTCAGGATGTTACAAAGTGGTATCAGAGGAGGATTTTCTTTTCTTATTTGACTTACTATTTGTCAAAATTAGAGAGGGATAGGAAGAAAATGGAATTTAATAATAAACTATCCTTAGGAGTAGCTACCCTGCATACAGGGAAAAGCCAAATCCCCTCTAATTGAATTATGATTTTTTTTGTTTTTGTGTATTAGAGTTTATTTGATTTCACCATTGGGAGGAAGACTTGATTTCTGCAATTTCTATTCTTTAAATTTTGGGTTCTAATTAAGTTTCATCCCAATGATATTATAGTGTTCCTTCTCATTCATCATATAGACAATTTTTAGAATCACATTCCATGAAATATTCCTTGACATCTAGGATGCATTAGATATTTCTTGCAGTTTCAATAGTTGATATGATTGTTGTGCCGATTGTTGTGTCAGTTGGGTGCATTAGATAAATATGTGATGTCATCCTTTAATAGATAATGATTATGGGCCCTTATGAATTGGGAAATCACACACATATGGATTGTAAATTATTAAATGAACATGATACATGAATGGTTTGAATGGGAACCATGTTTTAGGTTCATGAGGTGTTATAGGAATTCATTGATTCATAAATTTGTAAACACTTGGTGGAATTACTTACGTAACTCTATATGAAATAAAATAGAAATGGATACGTAAATGGAAAATCGATTCTTGACCTAGACCCGACTTTTTAGTGGGGAAGATTAATAGTTTATAGTGGTTCGATGTATGTTCTTTATACTGTCATTGATTTAGGAGAATACTATGGGTTTGACACTGTTTCTTGGAGGATTTTGACATGTTCTACACTTTTGGACTTTGTGATTTTATGTTGTTCATTCTTGAGGCGTGTGTTAGGCATTGTAGAGACATGCCTGCATTCAGACCTCCAGTGGTACACTATGATGGAGGTGATGGACATACATCGAATATGGTGGGCCATGGGCTCCCATTTGATCTTCATATAGTACCAACTAAGGAACATGAGGATATTCTGGACACTGGTGATAAGGCATAGTTCCGCGATGGTTTCCTTCGTTATATGGAAACATTATCGGGAGAACCACAACCAGAATCAACTATGGTTGAGATGACATGAGTGTTCTAGAAGAAGCATCCTCTTATGATTTTAGGGGATGGAGGACCAAAAGATGTGGATCTATGGATATATACCATGTTTGCAATTTTCATGAATCTGGAGACACATTCAGAGTTGAAGTTCAATCTCACAACTTACATGCTATGTGGAGCGAAAACGCGCTGGTGTGAAATTTTGAACAAGACTTATGGGACACAGAATATGGGTTTGTATGAATACCAAAATGTTTTATATGACTAATTTTACCCCATGTATCTACAATAATATCGGGCTAGTGAGTTCATGCATTTGGAGTACGACACGATGATGGTTATGGAATACTCATCACACTTTATAAATTTTCATTTTTTTGCTGATGTTTCTTTATAATGAGATATCAAGGGAGAAGAACATCGAGTAAGGTCTCAGACATGCTATCAGATCTTAGGTCAACGTGTTCTGGTTCACTTCTATCAACAAGATTGGGAATTAGGCACTGATTATAGAGTAGAACCTAAGGGAATCTTGGTGTGTAGAATAGGGGAGTTCAATCTCTCACCCCAGTGGATATATGTCAATAAGAAGGAAGTTTCATTTTGTGGTTTCCCACAATGTGAGTTCTAGTCAGGTTGTGGCTGCTTGTAGCTCAGTGTTTTAAATCACTGTTGTAGGTGAGGACACATAAAAAATCAGTGCGATCGTGACCCATTCGAGTGCCTAGCATGCAGCGAGATGGGGCACAAGGCATGTTTTTTCACGACCATACCTCTAGCTATGAGTGGTTGGGGTCAGCTATGACATTGGTTTGAGGAGTAAGTTCATCCACTTTGTGTTAGGCTGGGAGCTAGAGCAGTGCGGGCCAGTCAGGCTAGGGCAGTGGTGGTCAAAGACATGGTAGCCAGACACTGGGTTCTTAGAGAAAATATGGTGGATCAGATCAAGGTAGCTAGGTAGGGTCATAGAGCCATGGTACAGACCGGACATATGCAGTGAAACATACCGAAGGTGATCAAGATCCCAAAAACTCTATAATGAGAGGTACAATTTTAACAGCTTCTACTATTGTATTTTTTTTTTGATACAGGATCCTCTCATAGTTTTATCTCTCCATGATTGGTAAAAAGTTTTGGGCATTTGGTATTGCATTCTATGGGTGTTTTTCTATAAGAAACACTATTGGGAGTCATAAAAGGTGATATACGCCAGTTCTTGGAGTGTCCCCTTGAGGTTAGTGGCTGCCACTTCTTCTAGAGTTTCTATGTCCTCGAGATGAATGTTTTGACATAATTTATATAATTTACAGGTTCATGGATTATTGATCATATGTTGACAACTATGGCCAGAGGGTGAGTCTGACATCACTAGAGGTTATAATGTTTATTCACAAGGGAGAATGGGACGTCTAGGCAAGCACAACTAGACCGTAGCAGATTGCGCTTGGCGGGATGACACCCAGACTGCTAGTTTGTTTTTGGATGATTACATAGTGAGTTAGGTGGACTTTTTTCCACTGGTTATGAATTTTAGGGTTGTCTTTACTGATGAATTTTCTTGTTTACCTCACGAGAGATAGGTAGAGTTCTCCATTGAGTAAGTTCGAGGAGATGCATTGATATCTGTTGCTCCTAATATGATGGCTACGATGGAGTTGCATGAGCTTAAGAGGCAGCTACAGGATTTAGAGGTGAAGGGGTTTATCAGAGCTAGTACTCTACCGTGGGGTTTTCTGATCCATTTTTCAGAAAATCTGGATTATAACCTTAGGCTATACGTGGATTATTAGAAACAGAACCAACTAATAGTTAAAAATTGATATCATTTTCCATTAATAGATGACCAGTTTGATCAACTTAATGGAGCTTGAGTGATCTCGAATATCGACTTGGGGTCTGGATATCACCAGCTGCATGTTCGAACTACAAACATACCTTATACAAACTTTCATAGAAGGTATGGGTTATACGAATATCTGGTTATACCATTTGGTCTCAAAAATGTGCCATCAGTTTTCATGGCTCTGATGAACTGAGTGTTCCATCTTTATGTGGATTCATTTTTTGTGGTTTTTGTGGATGATATCCTGGTTTATTATCATAGTTCACATGACCATGCCAACCATCTTATGATCATTTTGAATACATTTAGAGAGAATTATTTATATGATAAGCTAGAAAGTTTTACTTTTTGATGGATCAGACTCACATTCGGGGTCACATCGTCTTAGAGAAAGAAGTATCTATGGACCTAGATAATGTGAGAGCTTTAGATTCCCTAGAACATCCAAAGAAAATTTTTGACCTAAAAATCATAATGGGGTTAGCTAGTTACTAAAGGCATTCTATATCAGACTTATCTCACATAAAAGCAACATTGACGGGCTTGACTAAGAAGAGTGTGATGTTTATGAGGTCTAAATCTTGTGAGACATCTATTAAGAGTTGAAAGGGAGGTTGACATTAGCACTAGTCTTGATATTGCTAGAGTATGGAAAGAGGTACACTAGGTATTGTTGAACATTAGGTATTGGGATGGGGACAATGATGATTCATGGAAACCGAGTAGTGGAGTATGGGTCTCGGATGTTGAGGCCTCACCAGAATAACTACCCTACATACGATCTTGAGTTTGCTGTAGTGGTTCATGCGTTGAATTGTTGGAGGAATTATTTACTTGGATAGCATTTTGTGTGTGTTTACGGACCAAAAAAGCCTCAAATACATCTTTACAGATCATGATCATAATTTTGATGTTGTGAAGGTGTTTGGAATACCTTAAGCCCTTTGACATTGGGCTTTCAGCCATTCCAAGAAATGGAAATGAAGGGGACGATGAACTGAGATGGAGGACTCTGGTACATGTAGTGCAACAGGTGAGTACTGAATGGGATCATATGGTGTTTTTTATGATATGCATCTATAGGGGCAAGAAAAACTAATGAATATGTTTCTTTAATCCATAATAGTTACCTCTACCCTATTGCACAGAGTTATAATGAGGCAGCTATTAGATTCAGAAGTCTTAGTTACATAGGTATTTACGGCAGGTGAGGACCCTTATCATGGTTGGATGGTAGGTGGTGATGAGATCCTGCATATCCATGGATGTTTCTTGGTTATAATGTATATAAATAAGGATCTAGTGTAGGAGTTTAATTCTTATGCTTGGAAATATCACCCTAGTGTCTCCAAGATGTACCGTGACATGCGACATTAGTACTAGTTTCCATGAGTGAAGCATGAAGCAGTTGGTTTTGTTACAATGTGTCCCACCTGTCAGTAGGTGAAGGTGGAAATCAGCGGCCAGCTGGGATTTTATAGCAGTTACATATCCCGGAGTGAAAATGGGATGATGTCACTATGGATTTCATGACGGGTTTTCCAATATCACTTTGTGGTAACAATGTTGTGTGGTTTGTTTTTGATAGGATTCCAAATTTCACTCATTTCTTTTTGATCAATGACACCTTTAGTGTTGACGATCATGGAATGTTGTACATCTGAGAGGTGGTACAACATGACAGGTCCCCGCACACTATTGTTTTCGATAGGGACACCTTCATTACATCTCAATTATAGAACTATTTTTAGAGGGTACTGGGTATGTAGGTGCTTCTAAGCACATCATACCACCCTTATACTGAATGCTAGTTAGTTTGTGTGATACAGGTTCTAGGGGACATATTGTAAGAATGCATCCTAAATTTTTTGGGCACTTGGGAAAGGAACATTTACCTAGATGAGTTATCCTAAAATAATATTTATCAGGAAATTATATTGATGGAACTTTATAAGTCATTATACGCTAGGTTATGTCTTTCTTCTGTGTGTCGGTTAAAGGATGGGGAGGCGACTTTAATGGGGCCGCGACTCGTGCATAAGACATTTGAGTAGGTCTAGTTGACTTAAAAAATATGGCTACTACTGAGTCTCATCAGAAATCATAGGCCAATATCCATAGATGACCATTATAGTTCACGGTAGAGGATTGATATTTCTTGTGTGTTTCACCGAGGTTGGGACATAGTCTGGTCGGGAGATAGGGTAAGCTTTAACTAGGATATGTTGGGCTATTTGAGATTCTGGAGAGAGTCTGGTCAGTTTTCTATCTGGTTCAGTTACCATAGAGGTATCAAGACATTCACAACATCTTCCATGTATCTCAGCTATGCCATTATCTATAATTCTCATCTCACATTTTTTAGCCCAAATAGGATGATCTTCAGATAGATGCATCATTTGAAGAGCATCATATTCGTATCGTTGATAAGAGCACAAACTTTCTCTGAGGCCGGTCAGTTCCTCTATTAAAGGATCTATGTAATCATAGACATTTATAGGATGAGACTTAGGATATGGAGTATGACATACATGCTCAGTGGCTGAAGTTGTTCTCAGATGAATCTTGGACACCCTTTAAGGAGAAATTCAAGGATGAATCGCTATAAGGCTAAAAATTTTAGGAACTAGGGTATTCATATCAGGGATTGTTTCTTTTATTCTTGGTTTAAATACCCATTTTATAGTCTTTTTTGAATGCTTAACTTGATCATGGGTATTTTGGAGGTGTATGGGGCCTGTTCTTAGAACGGAACAATGTTTTTTGCTGAAAAAGACTCGTCACATGGTTTGTGCACGACCTACATACTATTAGTCTAAACCATTAAAGAGTTTTGAATAATGTAGGTTTTTGGGCTATGGGTGTTAGCATGTTTTGTGAATGGTTAGTCAAATAATGCTCGGTAACTATGAGAAGTTCCCCTTTTAGGCAGAGATGTGTGCATCATTTCCCCATGATTTAAAAATCTATACCGGTAAACTGTGCAACCCTTCTGTGTGTTTTTTTAAATTATAAATTAAAAATAAATTTTATTTTGAAACCCAAATTGGGGTTTCTTCTCATACACACAATATCCCTCTATGGAGCTTCCCCTTAGGCACCTATGGTTGGCTTTGAGCTAGAATATCTGTCCGACCTCCATTTTGATGCCAATTGTCTCATCAGATCCACAACTATGAGCCCTCAGTTCCTTTTTAGTCTTTATTGATTTTTCAGAACAACAAATAAAATAATTTGATTTAGGCTCATATTCCATAATATCCCGTTCTTGGTCAGTTCTTCATATTTCTTCCAAAATGGGACGAATAAAGAATCTATACTAGATGGGATGTCTACTACTGAGGAGAGATAGGTGTTCTATTTGATCTTTCATCTTTTCATAGTTTTTTAGGGTGTTCAACCATTACGCCATCCATCAGACTTTCCGATGAGGTCTTGTTTTTATTCCAGTAGATTTTATTAGCTATAGATGGACCTAGTGAGGTTGACCATATGTTTTGTTGAGGTTTGTTGGCACTCATTTCTCGTTTCTAGGTCACCCAAGGGGTGAGCCTTATAGAAATCTAATTTTTTTGCTAGTCTAAACCACCCAGAGGGTGTGTTCATGTTCTTTCCTAGTGAGAGGGAGCCCATAAATTCCTTGATATCTTGAGTAGCGTTCTTAATGATGTACTATCTTCTAGACTAATGAATATCATGTTATGCTTCATCAATTCTGGATAGTTTGGAGTGTTAAATGATAATATGGGTGGGTATAAATATATAAAGTGACTAATGTCATTTTAAACGGTTTATAAGGGAGGGTAGGGCTATATTTTGGGTAAATGAGTAATTAATTGCATGGGTGGGTATACTCAAGGCTTGCGCATGTTGATGTGAGTGGGTATACTCGCATGTTTAGGAAGGTTAATTTTGAAAGCATAAATACATGAATGAATTGTTTGATATATGACTTGGACTACTCTGTATGGTTTAGGAATGCTGTAGTGGATGCCTTGGGTTGACTCTGCCCCTTGGCTCTTGATTCTATGGGATGCCTCGGGCATTACTACCCCGTGGATCCAGATTTTTTGGGCACGTAGAGGACTTCGTATTTCCATTCTCCTAGGAACCTAATGGCGGGCTAACTGAGTTTCCACCAGGGATGCCCCATGGGACTCGAACGGATGCATTGGACATGATACTTCGATCTAGACCTATGTTGTCATGAAATATCACTTATATTCCATAGTATATTGACACATTGTATACACCCCTTGGGGTATACACTTCACTATATAGCGAGGTCATGGGATTCTTGTTTTCATTATACCATGTGACTGTGGGTTTCAGGATATTGATTGATATATGGTGTGGCCATCTGACTTGCTTGTTTACTAAGTTATAGCTACATTTTTAGGAGCTAACTCTCTTTTGCATGTATCCCTGTAGTCTGTTGGGTTTTACATATTTGAGTAATCTTATTCCATGTGGATGTGAACATACCATACTGGTTGTTTACACATTCTAGCACTATTATAGAATTTTAATTAGAACTATACAGACTTGGGTGGTTGAATACTTGGATTTTTATATCACACCCTATTTGGGCCTCCTTGGAGACCCAAACATATTATATTGTTGCATGTGAAGATAGGGGCAAGAACCGCATTACAGGTTGTTGAATGTGGCTTAAAAGAAGGGGAGCATAGGAAAAAGATGAGGCTTGAGATGTTGGGATACATTTTTGGTATTTTGACCGTTTTTAAGATACATGTATTGTATATTATTTCCATGAAATCTTCTGTCTACTTTCTTGATACTCATCCATCTACATCATTTTTGTATATGGGACTCTTCTGGTTATTGATATGTATTACTGTGTTTTCCTACTTCTAGTTTTTTCATTCTCTATTATCTTACACTATTGTATGTATTTTACATCTGTTGTGATACTATGGTAATGATGGAATCGTCTCCCCACTAACTCACCTAGGCACTTGCTACTATTCGGCAGCCTCGGGCGTTTGGGGTGATGCTCTTGAGGCCTAATGACCAACTACGCTCGGGGCACCATTTTGGGTGGAATCTGAGTTTCCTACATTACACGGGTAAGGGTCAAGATGAGGGGAGAAATGATGTCTCCTTCAAATAACTTCAAAATTACCATAATTAAATGATTATAAAATGATGAAAATAAAACCAATTAAAGAAGACAAATTTCAAATATGTTTCTTGAATTGAATGGAAGAGAGGGGGTTATGATCCCTTACTTGGATGTGTGACTCCAATGGCATGGGAGGGGATTCTTGGGAGCATGGGGGTGCCTTGGAAGATCTTAGGGAGTAAAGGGTAGAGGTTCCTCGAGATTCAAAGAGTTTTAGTGAAGGGATATGGTTTCATGGGCGGGTTTATATTGGAATAGAGGGGGATTTGATCATTATTTTGGTTTTGGAACATACAAAATGATATATTTAAATCCAAAAACCATCATAGGGTTTTCCCCCTTGTATCGAAAAAATGGGAGGGTTTTTCATTCTATTATAAGGTATAGGGTCAAACATATTAAAATATTTTCCATGTATATTTAGAGGAGAGTCACACCCTTAATGAAATGAATTCCTAATCATAAAGTATATTATATGTTTAGGAGGATTCACAAATTAATTATAGAGTAATTAAAATAAATTCATAATTACAATATTTTAAATGGAATCAAATATTTGGAGAATGATTCATTTTATAGTATTCATTACATCATTATTGGGCCATTATGATGTCATAATCACACCGTATATTTATAAAATATTTTATTTGTACCCAAAAAATTTATAGTGTAAGGGAATTATGAAAAATTAACTATTAGATAATTTTAGAGTACTGATTCCTAAAATAATTTCTATACAATTTTTTATATAATATAATTTTATATTTTAAAATGAAAACGCACTTTTATCGAAAATATATGGGTTTTGAAAAAAAAAATAGTTTTTAAAGCGTAAAAAAACTACATTTCACTTCATTAAAATTATATAATTCTTTATATTTAAATAAGATAATTTTAAAATATTATTTTTTAAAATATTATTTATATCAAAAAATCAAAAATTCCTTAAAATTGATTTCATAATTAACCAATAGCATTATTTGTGCTTAAATTTTTTTTACACTGTAATAAGAATAGAAAGAAAATATATTCATTATGTTATAGACAAAATAATTTAAAATTTTTTATTTCTATGATCTTGATACATATTTATTTATCCTAGAAGAATTATACCTAGGAGTAATGTGAAAGATTATTGGGTTTTTGTTGGGACATTTGGTGAACAGTGTTTGGTCCGTGATCTTTTATGATATTGAACTTCTCCCGTAAACTAATTCGTTAATTCTCAAGTTGTTGGATCTCAACTTGGGATTGGTCTAAGAGAAATAATATAAATTTTATCTCACAAGGATGACCTAATAAATGGTCTACAAAGGGTACGATCCTACTAGTTGAGGATATAACTTCATTTGTCTATTCCAATTGGATTTGTTAAAATCACATATTTATAATAGTCAGGTGAGAAATGTTAAACAACTACATTATCAACGGTAATGATACATAACAGTCTTTTAAAATCCTGTTTGATATAATAAAATAAGTTAATGTGTTTTCTTTAACCATAAGACAATTAATTAAATAAAAAAGGATAATTTTATTCATAACTCTTAGGGTTGTTATATAACCCAACCACAATTTTATGATAAATATTATAATGAATTAGAACTTATGTGTAGTAGATATCTTTGTATCGTAGGAAAGAACCCACCATGATCCATATCTCTAATGGAGAAATTTAAATACCCTTAATAAAAAAACTCATCCATTGTATATGAATTTAATGACATGACTTATTTAATTCATTTTTCCCTACATCCATTAGGTTTGATGAATTATTTAGTGGTTTATATAGTCATAACTATGTTATGGAGGCATGGATATGAACTTTATAACATCAATATTAAATTAATATTTTATTTTATTCTTATAATCTTATGATATATAGTGACCCATCGATCTCTAATCAAGTGTCCTAATGTGAAGTAATAATAAAATGAACCTTCCTTACATAAGATTTTTCTCAATAAAGGGAGAAAATGTAAGAACTATATGTGGATAGATTCCTATTACCATAGGGTATATAGTGATTCCCAAATATCAAATCACTAGTCTAACTACAGTATAAAGGGAAAACACCACTCCCTTATTATGGTTAAGATATGCATAAAAAAGTTTCCCTCAAAGAACTATGTGAAACTTGATTCTTATTATCAAAAAAGACATAGTGGAACATTGATATTTCATTCCATCCCCATCTAGGAAATAATAAAATATGTTATATGATGAGAACCATTTTCATATCAGGATTTTTGCTAATATCAAATGTAGATTCCACCAAATATTCACTATTATGATTCCTCATATGGATCAATTGAAAACCCTCATGTACCTTTCTTTTAACATTAACAATGAAACATGTGAGATTAGTGAACTTGTAAATTTTATTTGACCAACTCAGTCGATGTGTATCTTAACTCTATAAAGGTTACTACATCCTAGTAAAAAGATGTTAAACTATAAGAAAATTTCTATTGTCATTATGTAAAACTACATGAATGGAGGTGTCTGTACTAAACAGATCATCCTCATAAAGAATATATACTCAAGAATCTCATTTTTTATCTCTTATCCTTGAAAATGTATTGAATATACGATTGTGTTACTTTTAGGGAGCATGAAACATTCCCTAATATTTTGTTCTATGTGAACCAACTTCATCTATATTATTTTTTAGTTAATACCAACCAAATTGTTGAGTTGATATACTTATCATGGAATCCCGTTGACTTTTAGACTGCATATTCTTGGTTCTCTCCAATAGAGAACATGTAATGAGGACTGGTTAATCCGAAGGGATCATTATACGATTTGCTGGTGAATAACATAATGATACATATCTTTTCCCATGTAGATGATTTTCATGAAATGGAGAGTCCCCCTTAATTTAAGGATATGTTGACCAGAAATTTTTTAATAATGATTTTTATCAATATTAAATATCAACTTGTAACCAGTAGTCATCATCTCACATTGACATATATGTTTTGGGGTTATTATTTACACTCTCTATAATCGAAATATTAATAATGATTCATATACCATTTATGCAACATATCTATTCATCATATACATTTTCAAAGACATTTTAATATTGAATTAGTATACCCCATATTTTGAGGCATGCTTCTCCTATGATGTCCCAAATACCATGAGTTAATAATTCCTTTCATAAACCACATATTATCTGTCCCATTTGACTTCAAATTTTATGTCGAGTTCATCCATATCAGAAAATATATGTGAATAATGAGTGTTCCATTTTTATACATCAAAAAGACATGGTAATCTTCTCTCGCTATGTATGAGATCGATCTATGTAGTGGACTATTCATGTGTATATGACACAATAGATCATCAATGGATGTGAAATTATGCTCCTCTCTGTATAGAAGGTTGATCATTGTGGGGGTAGTGTGTATAAAAACTACATGTGGCTACATTCTTGTTATCTCAAGATACATAGGGATACCCAGATTTCCAAAACATTTTTCTTGCCACATTATTTAAAATAGTAATTCCCTAGAGCATGCATGTGGCTCAGATAATCACATGATATTTTTATATAGGTTCTATTATCTATTAACATGTTCCTAATATTATATGTCTCCTGCACAACTAATGTGTTAGATTTATTTTGGCTGACCCTCTAGTCTATCAAGGAAAACATATAGATTGATTCATATCACTATAAGATACATAGTGGTTATCAGATCAACCATGATCGATCTTAGCCATAAATTTAGAAAAAAAATATATATATTATCTAATTATATTAAATTTCTCCAACTTTTTATGTGACATCCCACTTCTCCATTGGATCTGTGAAACGGTAAAACTTAATCATTCTTTTTTTTCACATTGTTTAAATTAGTGTAATGGAAGCCTCAAAAATATTTTATATTATTTGATGAAAGAATCTCCTCTCTAAAGTTGAGTTCAATGCCTATGGTTATCCGTATGGGAAAGAATATTGTGGAATGATTCAAGAACATAAAAATGTATAGGGGAGACCAGGGAATATCGGCCATAGAAATAATGTGTGTCCCTAAATTATGGTCAACCTTTCATGATGTTAGGAAAATGGAATCAAAGAGATTCACTTCACCAACTTTTGAATCATATCCATGTATGAATATTTTTTTATGATATAGATCCAATCATGTTGGGATCCAACATATGATTAAAAACATAAAAATATTATGTAAGGATTAGAGATACATCTTGAATTTAAATCCCCCTACCATTATTGAGTGTAATAAGGGGAATCATTCAAAATTTCATATTAGTTTCTAAATTCTTACTACCTGATGATGGAATGTATTGAATACATCCCAATCACATGATGTCAAAATGCGCAATAGTTTTATCCCAATAGCATGTTATTAAACTATGTAGACCATATTCTGTAATAAATGTAGGATACAAAAAAGTATCATGAGGTTTTAAACCTTTTAAAATCAGTTTAAATAATTATTTTTATCCTTTAGAAATTCCTAATGATTTTATGGTGGTTTCAAGAGCTTCTAAGGATTTTTAGTATCCTTGAGTTCATGTTTTTGGAGAATCTATATATGGTGCACAATGGTGCATGGTTAGTATTAACAACGTAGATAAACTGTGTGACCCATATATAAAGAATCATGGTTTTATAAACCTTGTTAGGGGGGATTCATAGACATAAAATAAGATATATAATTTTTATAGTGGGGACCATAATAAGAAATAAATATTTTGGAAAACTATTCACCGAGCCTGCATGGGTTGGGAAAAAAATTAATTATGACATCATTATTGGTGTGCGGTTCTAGAAAACCATGAGGCCAAACCATGTGGCCCATTAAAAATGGGTAGAACTTCCCTTTTTCCCTTAATAATTTATAACTTTAGACCAACATTCCATTTATTCTCCATTCACATCTCTTCTCAGCATTGGAAATCCACATTCTTCAACCAAGGAATTGAAACTTTTCCCTCATTCGAGCTCCGATCAAACAACCATTTAGCTTGTTTTATAGAAATGGATATGTGATTAAATCTATTATCTTTTTCTCACAATTTATATCACCCTAATTAGAATTATTTTCAACATGGATAATGTGCCATATTTTCCAGTATTTTTTTATTTATACATTTTGTTTCATTCCATCCCAAATAGAAGTCCCATATTGGATGTGTGTTCATCAACCACCATAATGTAGGTGATATATAAATTTCCATCATGTCTCATCATTTATAATTCATTCCATTATGTTTCACGTCAATCTTAACCACTCTTTTCCCCAAAAATAAATGAACTTTTAATTTTTTATGGACATGACACCAAAATTCTCTAATAGACCCCATGTTATCATTAGAGGTAAATTAAATAAACATGGTCTATCTCTTGGGGGATCAATATATATCCCTGCATGCCTTTTTTAAAATATTAAACAAAAATCCTTTTGTGTTTTTTTTGACTTCCACTATGGATGTTAAATGATTTAAATGAAAAACTGTGTTATTGTGATATCTCAAAAATGTTCACCATGATTATAAAATTTTTGTTAACAATTTTATGGTATAAAACGTCATATAATCAATTTTCAATTATAAATTAGACGAAAACATCTTGAATTAAATAATGTGAATATAAGAGAATGCTTTATACATGTCAAAACATTATTAAAAATTTCAAGGTCCATATTATTAATATGAAAATTTTTATTGTTAATGGAGTTGTCATAAATGAACTGGCCTTGGATTCTTGAGGTAATTTCTTGATTACGTAGAGGATATCCCATAAATTCATTGAGCCTATTTCAAAGGGAGATACATATTGGGCATGTATTTTATTAATAATAATATATGGTCTATGATGATTATAATGCTCACAGATACCCTTGTATGTTTTCTAATGAAGCTTTTTTATGTGATCATTAAAATAATGTATTTTTTTTATTTTTTTAGTGTTACAAAATGATTCTAAAAACACTATTTTAATCACTATGTTACACTAGAAGGGATGACATTTTCATATGGTATCAACCCTACGCTACGCTAAATAGTTTTCTATGGGAACAACATCCCTACATGTGGCAATCAACAAGAGTATGGATCAACAACACTATATTGGAGTCTGGATTCACTGTTCATACCCTATAATTTGGAAATTTGAACGTATGGTTCATCAATGCAACATTTAGGATTTTATGAAAAAATGGATAAAGGTATGGATCATTATCACTATGATACTTTATTCCCATTGTTACATATTGATGAACATGTGGACAAGGAATGCAATGTTGGTAGGAACCCTACTCTATGAAATAGAACTCTATGCAATGTAGTTCAACCCTATTTTGTGTTCTCAATTGAAAAGATCATCAAACCGCGTTTTCAATCTAAGATTACTACAACGATTGAGATAGATTTAAAAATTATTCAAGGATAATATTCATTATTTTAAATGAAAAATGTTTATTGGTTAAATTCACTCATATATATAAGGAAATTTACAAATCAGCTGGTCAATTGAAATTTGATTTTTTCACAATAAGTCGAACTATTCATTTGGTTCTCGATTATTGAAGCAGCCTAAAATATTTTAAATATATTTTTTCAGAGTATCTAAAAAATAATATATATATATATATATATATATATATATATATATCTCAATGTAATGTATGACTGTATTATTGAAAATCCATTATAGTGCTGAAAATAACGAACAACCCAAAAAGAGGACTTCACTATGAATTCATTCATATAGCTCAACTTTATACTATAAGATCACCATTTTCATTTTATTCTTTTATTATTTAAAGGAAATTTCTCCCCAAGGATCACTTTAGAATTATTCAATCTTAAAAATATTCTATTTTAAAGAAGAAAATCCATCATCTGTCAGTACCATGATGCTGCAGCAATGAAGATATACCTAAACCACTTCAATGAACCTCTTTTGATTTATTGGAGTTTCAACTGCTTGCAATCAATTATGGTAGAGTATTATATTTTCATTCAAACGTGTGGATAATCAGTTATCTTTTATTGAATCAGATGTCTTTCATAATTAGTCTTGTGAAGCTGTAAACTACCTGTACTCAGTTGTAAAAATTTGGTCTTATGATTAGAGAACTAAACATGTGAATTTAACCTACTAATAAAGATATTATTTTGTGGAGTGGACTAGGTGTTACTTATGCCCCAATCGACTATAAAATGTTGCATTCATTATTTCTGTTTATGTGGTACATATTTTATTAACAGAAGGAAAAAATTCTAATTTGAAGAAAACGTTGATGGTGTATAAAGTAATAATTGTAGGATAATTTGAGTAGACACAATTCACCCCCTCTATTATATGTTACATTGTATATTCCATCCAAACTATTGGCATGAGAGGTGAGCATTTTAAAAAAGCTATAGCAAGCTAAAAAACCTAAAGTCAATGAAAATATGGTAATTGATGATCCTAGAGATGTAATGACAATAGTTCATGATCTATATTTCAATAGTGAAAATTATGGATGATAGAAATCAAGGATGAGTATCTATCTACAAAATAGTGGAATCATAATTTAATAAAAAATTATTACCCCATATAAAATTCTTGGGAAACTAGAGACATGTGATGCTGCAACTGAAACTAAATATGACATGAATTCAAAATCCATGAATTCAATTATATGTGTTCTTGGACCAGATGAATTCAATCATGTATTCAAATGTTAAACTTCATATGAAATGTTTAAAAATATTGTAGTTTTTTATGAAAGAATAAATAATGTAAGAAAAATGAGTAATGCTACAACTAATATGAAATTGTACACATTTGAATTATTGATGACATGAGTATTACATAGATGAATGGAAGGCTTATAGAAAGTATCAACAATATTACAACTTTAGGATTACATATCAAAAAATGTGATCATGCTTCGAAAGTACAGAGAGTAGTAACATTTAGATGCAATAACATATCGGGAGATATTAAATAATAATATCCTATCAAGTATCTAGAAATGAATGAATGAATTTGGACATTGATGATATATGAATTAGAAATGAATGATGAAGCTAAAGATCAAGGAATAATTGTGAAAAATGAGAACACTTCTATAAAGGTAACATCTCAAAAGAAAAACTGAAAAATGAAACAAGAAGACAGAAAGGGAAAGACCAAAAATTCAACTAATTCTAAAATGGAACTTTCTTTTTTAGCCTGAATGTTCATAATAATCAACAAGAAGAAAATTGGAATTAGAAAATCTATGAATAAGGATTGGAAGGAGTCAAAAGAAGTCAAATTCAATGAATGCAAGAAATTAAGTCATATTAGACTAGACTATACTCAGTTAAAATATGAAATGATAAATTCAAATAAGGGATATCAGAAAAATGATGAGCATAATGATAGTGGAGTAGTAAGAAAAATTGAGTGTATCTAAAGACTCCAATAGTTCATCTAAATATGATTTAGAAAAAGAACAATAAAATATGAAATTCAATATGATCTTAATGTCTGACGAGGAAAACATACAATCCTATTATTCATCCAATTACAATCATGATTATACCAATTTCTGGAAAAGTAAAATTGTTTCTTACAGTTATGTTTTAGAAGAGATATATGATTATTTTTATGAAAAACACCAAAAATTATATAATATTCATAATAATATTTTAGGTGAGGTAATTACCGTGCTTAAAGGTTCGGGCCCTGAAGAAAGGGACCCACACCATATTTTTGGGGTGGAATGAGAGGTCAGTGAACCTCAATGAGTATTGAGATACAGTCATGCTGCCCTGCTGTAGATGAAGAAGCTTCTGTATGTGCACTATGTAGAGAGTCACAGAGAAAAACTCTGCCCAAAATAGACTCTCGAAGTCAACCCAGAGAAGTGTCACATCATCATGAATCTGGAGAATCAAGCTCCACCATCTTCCCATTACTCCATATAGAATGATGTAGGCAAGGATCATAGTGAGATTTTTTTGTGTCCCCACCTATCAGAGGACTCTCAATATAGCCTCCAACCAATCCTCAGCTTCCTATGGGTCTATCGCTCCCCTGAACCTGGGTGACCTCTGGCGCTGGAACTCGTGCAACGCGCTTAAACGGCGTCCACCATTTACTTTTGTGGCTGGTGTCATCATTGGTCGAATGGGTAATGGTACCTCTTGTGCCTCCATTTATGTATCTACTAGAAGAGGGCCCTGCACTGAGGCCTTGTTGCTCAGTGTTCTATCAGTGCGTACAACTCTCATAACTCTAACTGGATGTCTGCATGGAGGCATCCTGAAAAGTTACAGGTTCACCATAGTCAATTAGATATACCTGTTGAGACTAATCAATATATAACAAAGAAGACTATTGGATACACACACACAATTACTATTGTTGTGCACTAAGTTAGAAATCCAAAGTCAGGGTCCTGGTGTATCGCTACGTTGGCTACCGCACAAACACTGAGTTCCCAAAACAGATAACCACACTCACTACACTTAACACTATTGCATTTAAATTAATTATAGAACTATGTTCTATGGTATAACCGACCCATCTGATACTAAATTGTCACTAACCTTCCCCCGGGGCCCATCCCGTGACTACCCCAAGCCCGCCTTCTTAGGTGAGGGGCTAGCGACTAGCGCCAAAGGCGTAATTCCCTATAAATAAGAAGGCATTGCCTTTATAACATGTAAAAACACAACCAAGAACATAGAAAGATACAAACTCAAGTAAACAGAATAGTAAACAGACTGGGTACAGTACGAAAAAGGGGCCAGAATACAAGCCCAAATGGAATGTACAAGGAAAACGGGGGAAAGTACAAGATGACTGAAAGTACAAGTATACTGGAACAACTCCTACGATCCCCCACCATGAATCATACCTGAAGGTTAGGTACAGATCTCGAATGGTCTTCTCTGCGGTATTCCTCATCTAGTCCCACCTCTGAGCTACCTCCAGTCCTGGTACCCTCGTCCTAAGTCAGCTTTGTCCATCGTCTGAATCCAACACAACAAGGTGTGCGCATAGCCTCTGCAGGAGTGAGTATAACAATACTTAGTAGGGACACATAGTCCTTCATGGTCTCACAAAATTCACCAATGATAAATGACAATGTATTAAGTCAACAGATAACCCTAGTTAGGTATATTCCCATACACATACCTATGTTTTCACGTAGTCCATCTCAATCAAGAGGAAAACACAGAGGTACTGACTCAACTCACACCAAGTATTTCTTTAGGTATGATAGTAGAGATTATTAGTTATATTTACTTAATCATCTTATTCCATTAAGTGTCTATGTTGCTAGCCTGCACAAAATCACTAGGAGCTGACCTGAACATGATCGCATGACCTGACCCAGTCATGATTGCTAGGGGCTGACCCACACAGGGTCATTAGGAGATGACCCACACATGATTTCTAGAACTGACCCACATAGGATCGCTAGGATGTGACCCACAGAGGATCGCTGGATTTGACCCACACATGATCACTAGGAGCTGACCCACATAGGATCGCTGGAGCTGACCCACACAGGATCGCTCAGAGCTGACCAACATAATAGAGCTAGGAGCTCACCCTCATAGTATCCATGCATCTGACCTATACATGATCGATAGGAGATGACTTGCACAGGTTCTCTAGAAGATGACCCATACTAGATCGCTTGGAGCACTCTTCTCGTCATAGCCAACTACTGTGTTTTTGCACTAGGTTTTCTCATTGCTAGGATAGTCCATTTCCCAAGCCATTGTTCGATTATCCAACTATCACGATGTCCAAAAAAGAGCTATCTCACGGGTTTTCCACGTCATAGGGGTCTCAACGCAATTGATGGTGTGCAAATCAGACTCTCGGTCTGTGAGTTATTATCCTTTTAGTACTGGGGACCCGGTTGGATTCGTGCTCGATCTAGCCTGACCGTACCACATCATAATCCAAAATTCCAATGGGGTAAACTCAAAGGGACCATCTTGCTTCATGGATTCTAGCACCGCTATTGGTTTTTCAAGTGGATATCCAGTGCCCATATTATGGAAAGAAGTGTGTAATTGGGTCGTAGTGGGTCTGGGTCCATTCCGACCCGGTCGGACCGACCCGGCCTGGGCCGACCCGCTTTCGGTCGACCTGGGCCAATCCACTGGGTCCGGCCTGGGGCGCAGGGCTGCCCGACCCATTGGGGTCATCCCTGCCCGCTAGGTGGCCCCACTCTCTAGTTCCGGGCCGGCAGGCCGTGGGGGAACGCGGAGGGCCACAGGTGGCCATGAGGCTACGGAGGGTGTCACAAGGACCTGAGGCTGTGGAGAAGCTCGGCCGTGGGTTTCTTCAAGTGCGGCAGGGTATAGGGAATCTCGGCTGGGGTGGTTAGGCTGGAAGGGCAGCAGCGGCTTGGGTGGTGGCTCAGCCCAAACAGCAGTGGCGGCTCGAATGGAGGCTCGGCCCGACAGAGGCGGCTCAACTCAAACGGCAGCGACACCTCGGACGACTGCGGCTCAGGTGGCGACTCGACCAAAACGGAGGGGGCAGTGGCTTGGACGGCAGCTCAGAAAGCAGGGGCAACTCAAACTACGGGGGTGGCTTGGATGGTAGCTCGGATGACGGCGACTCGGACTGCAGTGGCTCAGACGGCGGCGGCGGCTCGGACGGCGGCGGCGGCTCGGCCTGGCGACAGCATCACGGTTGCGGATGGTGTAGAGCGGCGGAGGCCGCAGGGTGGTGACGACCATGGGGGGGCACGGACGGCGGGGCACCGTGGGGTGCGAAGGCCGCAGGCTAGCGGGGAACCGTGCCTTCATCAGTGATTCTCAAGTTCCACCGGTGTCAACCACTGGAACCGGTCACCGTAACCAAAGTCTCCATCTTCAATCACAAAGGATACACCCTTCAAGAAGAAGGACAAAGGGGTCGGGCCATTTTTTTTGCCCGAACCCTCCACGTCAGAGCGGTAGCAAGTGGATTAATAAGAACAAGAATGTGAATGAAAGATATTTAAGAACATCAATCCCTACACCCTTCGTTAATCACTAATCACATTCCCTCAAAAGAAACTTAGAAGGGATGAACATAGGAACAAAACCCCTCCCTCATTTGATTCGTCGATGAAGATCGCTAGGGAGAAGATGATGTTGTTCGGGAGGGGAAGACGAACGTTTATTGAAGACATCCCATGTTGGAGGATGTCGAGAGGAAGAATGTCGACATTGAGGTCGGTGTTCTTCATTGGCATTATTTGTTGGACTGCTTCCTCCCATGTTCTCCAATGCTATCTCCTTTCCCAATCCATTTCACCAATTACACCAAAAAGAAAAGGTACCCCAAGATAATAGATTATGATATCTATTATTTAGTTTATTGGCACAAATTCAAAATAACCTAATTAATTAAATTGATTTGGAATAATAAATTTGGAGGATTTGTAGAGGCTCTCCCACATTTAATAAGAAGTTTGAGGGCTTCTCCATTAATTGGGAGTTCTAGGGGGTTAATACCTTGGGTGGTCTCCAATACCATAAACACTCATGGGAGGTTAGTTCGGGTGGTCCCCGCCATCATAACCTCTCATGGGAGGTTTAGGTCTGGTGGTCCCCACTTCACAACATCCAGATGGAGTTTAAAAATTATAAATAAAAATAAAATCTACACAACATTATTTTTATTTTATTATTCCATGAAAAACACTAAATCTATCTTTCACTCTCAACCCACTATGGTCGAGTTGAAGGTATCCTTCAGTGAATATCGATGTTGTGAGGTCAACGATGTCATTGTATTTCAATTCCGATCACCGGTTCAAAAGATAGAAAAACACGCTCACACGTTTACATAACATACCCGAACCAATGTTTCTAAATACATTTAAGGCACTCCGGGCCTCAGAATCACGTGCCATAAATTTTCATGGACTCATAAAATTTTCATTTATTTAAAAAAAATACCTGAAAATTCTTGTTATTTACAAGAACTTTTCAATGGTTTTTGAAGAACCTTGAACAGATTCACCTGAAAGTGTGACTCACCATTCTTGTGTGAAGAGATCAGAAGATCATCTACAGCGAATCAATGAAGGACATAAATAAAGAATTTTCTCATGTGACTCGAGAGCTTGAAGAAGCCTATGTGATTCAGGGAGGAGAAGAAGACTTCAATGAGACTTTGTAGCAGGCCAGTGGGAATCTGGTAACACTGTGTGACGAAGTATAAAGAACATAATCTAGGACTCCAAAGAGACACAATGTGACTCTATATCGACCATTGTAATTACTAACTGAATTATAGTGGATAATCTGTGTTGGGGAGAATAATCAACACAGTAGGGAGTAGGTCTTTAAACATAACCGTGTAAATCCTTGGGTTCAGTGCTTTTACATTTACAACATCATTTGAGGTAAGGCTGAGAGACACAAGAAGAGTGGATCGAGGCTTTAACCTGCAATAGATGTTTAATTGAAAGGAATCAATTTGTAAAAATATTCCAAGGGATCTCTGATTAACCCCCTCCCCCTCTCAGTGATTCACACTGATCAAGGCACTTCAATTGGTATAAGAGGGAGGATACATCTAAAATATCCAAGAAAGTCTTTATGAAGTGATAATTTGGGGAGATGAGTGAACAACCTCTAATGGAGATATCTTACAAGACAGAGAAGAACAAAAAGAAGCAACATGAAAGGAAAATGTGGATTAAACTTAATACAACTAGGGAGACACCTTCTACTGAAGATAATCTAAAAGGTACATTATGTGATAATACTTATTATTATTCTGATGAAGCCTGATCAAGATGTGATGATGATAAATCAATTAGTATTATTGAGACTAAACTCAAAGGTCATTTGAATAAAGTATATAGATAAGTGGAAAGACACATTTCTGCAAGAATTAGTACTCTTCAAGATGAAAAATTACAATTGGAAGAAGAAGCTAATACCTTGGAAGGAGCATTGTCTAAAAGGGTTGGCATGTCCAACACTCTCACAAACCTAGTGAAGGAAAAATACAAAACAATTTATCTTGACAATGAAATATATTATCAAGTTTCTGAATAATTGCAGGAATGTATTTATTATAAATAATTGATTGAGAATTTATTTTTAGATGCATTCCGTGCATTTAAAAATTTGCACAATGTTTCTATGGTTGTCCAAGTAGCTCAACTAGATTACAAATCCCATAAGCTAAAGGTGCATGACCTCAATTTGCAACAATTAAGAAATTTTCAGGAAAAATATAACAATATGGAAGGAAAATTTTGAATGTATAAAGACAACAGTTGTGGATGAGAAGAAATATCTCAACATGAAGTGTTTTGAGCAGGTGCTGAAATTGAAGAATCATCAATCACGCTAAGTTGGAACTTCCCAATCATCCGTAAGAAGCGATGATGCCACTCATGTTTTCATTCATGAATATGATTCCAAGAGGAACAACAAATTATACTCTAATCTAATGGTAGTATCCAAAATTAATAAGGTATCACATAACCTAGTTACTTTTGTTTCTACAAATGCAGTTTTATCTGTAAGTATTGGTTCGAAGCCAAAATCTGGGAAGATGTGGATTGATAAAAATGAAAATATATCCCTCAGAACATCATGGGAGGATACAAGAATGATTACAAATTGAAACTCCCCGAATGATTCTCCAAGGAATAAAAATCTATTCCAAAATAAATGCACTAAATCTGGCCAAACTAATACTACAAGTAAAATTAGGAGATTCGTTGGATATTGTTGGTTTTTTGGATGTTTTGGCATCAGTCCAATGGTTGCTGGAATAATATTTCATCATATGAAAATTAATGAAGTCCTACATTTATGGAAAGTAGATGTGAAAAAATGAAGCAACCTTTAATGCAAAATTAAAATGCACAGAAGAAATAGAATTTGTCTACTAAGAACATATTTTAATATCTTGAAGTCTTCTTTGATAATAGCAAAAGAAATGGCCAAAGTCATTATGAGTTTTGGTTTAGTCCTACCATGACTCAGGCATATGTTGATAATAATAATAGACCACTACAAATGTAGGGGAAAGCAAAAGTATTTGAAAAGTATTCCATTGGGAATATGAAAAACAATGAACACAAGAAAATACTGTATGAAATTATTCCCAAGAATAAGTTGAAATCGGATTCCAAGAATGGCATCTCAACAAAAAAATGTTTCTACTGTGGAAAGAAAGGTCATACCATGGATCACTACAAATAAGTCATCGAAATGAATGTGAGCATGATAAAAATAAAAATCGAATCAATCCAAAAGATATTGGGATTGATTGAGTCATTGATGAAGTTAATCGTAATATGTTTACTAATAAAGGTAACTTGAAGATAGTGAGGAAGCCATGTGGACACTCCAAATTAGAAAATGGTAAGGAGTGTTTAGTTATCTGGCCTCATTATTTGAAAATTTCCAGAGAACTGCAAAGAGATGAAGTTGAAATACTAGTTATATCTAAGGTAAAGGGAAAATAGGTCATTCCACATGAAATTGAATTCTAATTAAATGAGAGGTTGTAAACACATGATAAACCAGTTGTCTCACAACTATTGTTTGGAAGTAGTAAGAATGATAGACATCATGAAAAAAAATGTTTAACTATTTTACCAGGAAAAATATAGAAAATTGAACAACAAAAACCAAAACCTATATCACTTCTGATAGAAGTGTTGAAATACAATCCACCCAAGTTGAAGGTGATTGGATGTAAAGAATCTATGCTGACAATGCAAACTAAAAATGCAAAATTGACAGGAGAAATCAGCATAAAGAGTACCATACACTTCAGAGCTAAGAGGAAATGAGTTCTTTGGTTGAGAGTCAATTCTCAGCCCCAATGCTTCAATTAAGACTCCCAAAAGTGTTCCATTTTATTCCTTTATACTTAGGTATACAAGTGGTCTTGCATTGAAGGGAATTAAAGATGAATTTATTTCTTAAAAAGACAGTTGAATGATAAAAGTATGAACTAAAATTTGAACTCATTATTCATGATTTGGTAATTACTTGAAGTGATATACAATGACATAATATCAATATTAATTTATTCAATCTTATTTCATGATATTCTCCACCAAGGAAATTAAAAGAGAGTGCACCCCTTGAGGGGGAGAAAATATGAAAGAGATGAAGTCAAGGATTATGTCATGACAAATCATGAAATTTATATCATTTTAGGAGGACAAAACTAAGGTATTCCAATCACAATTTAATCCTTCGGTATTAATTATATGTATCATATCAATTAAGGGGGAGTGTTTCATTGATGGAAGGATGGGATGAAATTTGGAGCTGTATCTTTGCTCGTGAGCATTTTAATATGTTTTGTGAATTATGTGCCGCATTTAGCATTTCATTGATAAATAAATTTTTTTAACCCTTGAGATAAGAGTTGATATATTCTATGCGGGATTTCACATATGTGGGTTTTTATAGACAACACCGAAAACCTTGGTCATTTCTCTCTTGTTTTCTACACTCGGTTAGCCCATGTAGACTTAGAGTTGATTAACTAATGGATCTTTGTAATGTGAACCATGTGACATTATCCCTCTCATAGAAAAATTCCAATATATATTATTCAAATGGAGGAGGACATGTTTTTTAAGAGACCCCACTTACACCATTTCATTTGATTTCCAATAAGCAGGAGAAAATTTTGGCACACATATTTACCCATTCAATGTGTTCTTAAGTTATATTGACAATAAAATACAAAGGATAGATTGAAGTGCATAAGATTTTCATTTATTGTCAATATGGATTGAAGTGAATAAGAGTTAAATTTTTTGTCAATGAGAGGTAAATATGTGAATTAATGGTATTGAGAAAGATGTTGGTGGAGCCTTGGAGAATTTTTGTCGATTCAGAGCATTGAATGCTACACTTGATCAATTCTCTAAGAGGACATCCCTGAGGATTGTTGACCTGGTATTAAGTTCCTTGACTTGTTACATGGTGATACAATGTTACAACATTTGAATAAGCACATGAAATACTCAATTGTTTAAGGAAATAACTTAAATACATGAATAGTCACTAACTTGATGAAGTGATGAAGGCCATGAATTATTTTTTTACTGCATGAGGAATGAAGACATGATCCATGCATCCCCCATGATTGGATTAAAAGAATTTATTGTACATTTTTGGGATTTATGATCATAAAATAAAGGAATGGATGATGTTTGAAGATAATGAGGATTTGATAATTGGATTTGAATGAAGATGTATGGTTTGGAATTTTAAGGAGAAATTAATACTTGGTTGCATAGTTTTTATACTAAGTGTATAGACTATTATTTTACCAAAACAATTGATCCGACCATGGAAGGCCAGCTAAGGTCCTCACATCAAGCACTTGAGGGCCCCGAGGGTCAACCGTGCTTGAAGGAAGTCCTCAAGGCACACTCTTCTTGAGGAACATGTGTGTGGGCTATGTGTAAGCCCACTAGTGCCGCAGGGTGATGAACCCGTGCGGCATGGGTGATTGGTGCAAGCCCGGAGGAGCAGAGTGGGTACTAAGAGCACGCCCGTAGGGTGAACATAGTATTAGGTGGTACTATGGAGGGAGAGAGGAGAAATCTGAGGTGTGTTTGGGAAGGCTTGATATTTAAAACTTGAGAAAATCATGGGGCGTTTCAATTTGTGATGAGATTTAAATATGTGGATGCAATCTCCATCGTCCATCTGATCACTCATGAGATCTCAACCGCACGCCTCATCCATTCCATGACATCGAATCATGGTTGTTTGTGGTTGATGTGAGTTGATCATATGGCTGAGGAGAGAACCCGATGTCATATTCATCTTCCAGCCACCTACACTGCACCCGCGAACTATGATCTCCAGTCGGACACCCAACTCAATCATTCTAGACACTATTTGAGCTTCGGTCATGTAGAGACCCGAAGCTTATCGTACATGGACATTACATTACTTTTGCGGAATACTTAGTACATAACAAAAACACACACTAAAGGATCGTAATAGTTTAGTGTCTTTGGAAACTCGGAACGTAATCTTCTAATCGTGGTGAAAGATCTTCAATATCTCCCATAAAGATCTTACCTTTTTTTTACCTAAAACCTTTCTTTATATCCTGGGGAAAAGAAAACATAAAAGGGTGAGCTCAAATGCTCAGTAAGGGTATACAAAAGAAATAAAAATCATATCATATCTTTTTGAAAATCATAACCTGCAAAAGAGATAATAATCTCTTAACATGGAACAAATCATAGAAGTGAAAATGAGATCACCATAATCATAACATGAAACTTGAAACTTTGTGGCATGCACACATAATCATGGAAAATCATTTCTTGTTAGTCATGACTCATTGCCAAGACTATCTTAGTGGACAAAGTCCCTTTCTGAATCGAGTAACCCTCGTTTCAGTCCTGTTTCACTGAACCGGTATAACCTACCATTTCAGCCATGTCTATCTCATGATATATAAAATCTTTACCCAATGCATTGGAGGGAGATATAGGTCCCACCCATCTTATGATGAATCCTTTCTTATGTGTGCCACATAATCATAAATCATACATCATCGCATAACACATGTAACAAAAATGGGATTCTTGAAACATCATGACATCATAAAACCATTCATATAACATAAAGGAATTCATAAACATAATTCCATCACAACATAGTCAAATCAATGTAATAATAGGGATAAAAACATAACCCTTTTATTATCTTAGATTGAAAATAATTTTAATAAAATACTTGAACTCCATTCTTGAGGAAAATATCCTTTCTACCTCAAAAACATTTTTCCTTTCATAACATGTCATAAAACTTTAAAATAAAAGAAGTTGATTAAAAATAAACTTGAAAACTTGTAAAGGAAGCTTCTTGGAAATAATGTTTTAAAAATCCATTCATGCCGTATAAGTTAAAAAAACATTCTTCGTACTTTTGTCGGAAAAGCCAAAAAGTACCTCGTACGAAAAATGACAAAAGATTCCTTTCATATCTTTTACTAAAAACTCACCGAAGGGTAAAATAGGATTTAAACAATTGTAGGTAGATGGAAATAACATTACATATTGAGGAAACATGGATGTGGATTATAAAATACACCCCAGTAAATTTCAAAGTATAAACAATCTCGGATAAAAATGAGATCGTGATATTTCCCTTACCTTAGGTCCAATTTGCTTCGTATGTGTCCGAACCTCCTATATAATGATTTAAATAATGTCATTGACTTATTAAAGAATCATATTCATTGTTATGATATCATATATGGTTCACTTATGACATTATATTACCCGTTCTTTTGCAAATTCCATGTTAAAGAAGCGTTTTGGGTAAAATCGTTTCATTTATCGTAGGTGTTTTGACTTGTTGTTCTAGACATCATTATTACTTATATCATGATTTACTTACTTCCAGAATATAAAATATGATTTATATATCATATATATTCAGTATATATATATATATAATAGATAGATAAATAAAATGAAAAACACCGTTCATGGAGACGGTAGTCCCTACGTACGCATGAACGCTGTTTTTCTTTCCTTATTGTCTTGAAATGGAAGTAAGTAGATGACATACATATGTATATATATACATAAATACAGTAGATTTATAATGTCATATATTTCATTATTATTTCTTATATATACATTATAATCATTCTTAAATGGTTAACTTGGAGAATGAATCTCATCGCGTCGTGGAGACGGTAGTCCGTACGTACGCACGAGCGATGATATCATTTCTATAAATATTGAATTGAATTGGAGTGGATTATACAATATATCAGAATCAATAGGATGTTGTAATAACTATGTATAGTTATTCTTTACACCATTATAACCATCCATGTAAGGTGGTGGTGGGAAATAGAATACACCACGGCGTGGAGACGGTATTCCGTACGTACGCACGCGTGGTGATTTCTTTTTCCGTAGGATGGATAGATGGTGAAATAGGGTTGTTTCATACTTATAATAACATATCAGTATATTAGTGATACTTATGTTATTACTTCATAATAAAACAACTTAAGAAGAAGAAGTGGAAGAAGAAATAAAGATGAAAGAATAGGTAATGGTAATTACCTCTTCTTTGAAGTGCCTCTTTGAGACCTCCTCTTAGGGCACTAGAATTGGACTTTGAGGAAGACCAGAACCTCTAGGGTGTTTCTAGGGAAGTGGAGAAGAGATTTTGGCAGGGGTTGGCCGAGCTTGAGTGCTCAAATTGGTGTGAGGAGGAGGGGGAGGAGGAGGTGTCCTTTTATAGGGGAGGAGAGGGGCACCTTAGGAATATCTCAAAATATTATTTTATATTAAAGTCAAAATCGGTTTATAATGGTTCCAAAGGGTCTTATTTCGAAACTAAAGTGGGGATGGGTCGAAATCCTATCAACCAATATAATTTAGACAAGTTTAGGATATTATTTTAACCTTATCAATTAGATTTAACTGTAAGTTAAATAATTTAACTTTTACCATGTCTTTTTGTTTTCTTTCACTATATGGTTAATAAACTTACTATAACATGCCAAACGAACCCAAAATTGTTTATTATTAATATATATATCCTTATCTAAGTCATTTGGCCGAACCTTAGATTTTTAGGAATACAATAACAATTAATAATATAATATGTGATTTAAAATCTATTTTGTGTCAATTTTGACACTATTTGATATATGATTTTTGTGAAAGTCATAACAGAATTAAATGTTTGAACCAAGTTGATTAAATCAACATTAATATATCTTAGTAACCTAGAAAATTAGTGGAATTCATAAAAAATCTCAAATTACATTTATTTTGGTGTTTATAACATCAATTATGTCAATATTTCATTAATAAGATAATTACTGCATCATCGTTGTGTCATAAATAAATTAAATTATTTTATGTCTAAAAATTACAAATAAAATACCATCATGTAGGAAATTTTTTTAGCTTTCTAATGAATATTTACAATCGAATTTATCTTATGTATAACCCCATATTAAAAATGATTTACTTATTAAACTTTGATTTTAACTATTTTAACCTTTCTTTAAATAAATTAATAATAAATGTCCTAATCTAATCCAAGTGGGCATAAATGGTCATATTTTATTCCTAAGTTTGTTTTTGGTCGAATTACACTTGTCCAATAGAATTAGGACATGTGTTAGGGTAATAGTAATATCATATTTACCCTTAGTTACCCTATTTACTATTAACCGCGGTAAAAAAAAGTAAAAAGTTACTATTCACCATAAAATTATTTTCATCTCATTGAACCACATTTTAGTCCTTGATATTAACCGTGTCTCTCGGATTTTCGAAATTCCATTCACAGAAGCGGCAAAATTAAGTTTTATGAAAAATTCAGTTTTTTTTAACTACCACTTAGTAGTTTCACTATTCATCAAAAATTGATGTTTTTCAGAACAATGCCAAAATTTCATCCTAAGCTATATTTCATATTCCGAATTCAAAAATGAAATCTATTTTACCAAATTTATAACATAGAAGTTGCATTAATTAATTTTATAATTAAATCCTGCTGTTAAAATAAATAGCGTGTTTTTAGGAAACAATATATATCAAAAGATTGACACTTGATTATGTCTGGTTTAAATGTGAAATTACAACCAATGACCAACATTGTATTAAATTGTAAAAATATATTCTAAATATACTTTAAAACCACTCAAATTAATAATTTATCACTATTAATTATTTCGATTAAAAAAGTTGTTTTTAATTATAATTTAGTAATTTTCACTATTCATCAGAATATGAAAGTTATCCGAAAAGTACCAAAATTTCACCTTAGGCTAAATTCGATACTCCGAATCCAAGAATGAAGTTCATTTTGAAAAATAAGATTTACAGAATTTTAAAAAGTGGTTATTACTATTCATAACGGCTAGTTTTAATAATATTTTAATAGCACATCGTTGTTTAGTGAAACTCGGTATTGCGTATTACACACGCTATCGAGGAATGTCGCGATTGCGTGTAATGCAAGGCAAGACAAGGATGCGTGTTGTGCAAGCTCCTTTTGGTGTAGCGTACAAAACAAGACATTAATAAAATTAAAAAGAATATTTTTTATAAAATCTTGGGCTGTTACATTCTACCCCCCTTAAAATGAATTTCGCCCTCGAAATTCGTCGGGGTTATAAATGGTTTACTATTCGAAAGTTTCTTTAATAAAAACCCACATCGTAAAAAGGAATATCAAAACCAATCTTTAAAAACAAAAGTATGAAACGTAACAGTTACCCAAATAAACTAATCATTGGGTTTCCACATAGGTGAAAATATGGATATGGAAGAGAAATCTAACCATCATGTTCTGATGGAGAGTGGTAGAGAACATGGTTATGGAAAAGCCAGTAATCACAAATCCATATATTTGTGATGATATAAGGTACCATCGGATTCATCAGGTATAAGATCACTAGGACAACATTTTTGGTTTTCAAGATCATCTCCCTAAAGTTGAAAATTTGAATTAGAATAAATACTTAATTTATTTTGGTACAATCTCATTGTTGTTCGTGTCTTGAACAATTTCCACTTCATCTCTTAAATAAATGAAGTTGAATTTGTTATTCGTGAAGTGTTAGCAGATTATGTGATAGAACGACGGGTCATTCCATCTGTCTCAAACAAAAGGTTAGCAAAAATTATATGCATAAATTGATCTATAGTGAGATTAATCATATATGGTTCCTAAAATGGACTTATACTTCATATATCATACTGCTTAATATAATAAAACTAGTTTCTACTAAACAGGGACTTCCTGTAGGTCAGTGGTAGGCGATAAAGGCCAGTCGCACTTCGGTTGTGGGTTCGATTCCTACAGCCTTGTCCGAAGCGATGGGTTGTCGCCCGTCCTGCTGGTTGTCCTTTTTCTAAAACTACATTACTATAACATCCCATCAATAATATCGAAAAAAAACTTATATCCTTAAACAATAATCACTTAGGTCCAACATAATCCATTTCAATCTTTAGGCTTATCCATAATACTGCAGTCCACTCTCATAACATAGTGAAAACGATTACCAGAGATTTAATACCATCGTTGATCCCCATATATCATAAGATAAGTTTTGTTGGTCACATTCTAAACATTCAAAGTCCTTAATCATGTATTCTCTTGAATACCTTAGTGAAAACATGAATGCAGTTAAAAGTTAACACTTTCCACATACCAAAATCCTCAAAATTCTATATACTCAATCCATGATATCACTTAGTCCTTATATCAATCATGAGCTCTTGAATACTATTAAACATTTCATTTTCTCGTCTTTATTATGCGCATATCATCTTATTTCCAAAAAAATATCTCAATCACTTTGAATACCACATCAATAAATATTTCAATATAACATTATTTTGGAATCCCATTACATAAACACTTAATCATTCCACCACATCATTGTCATATTCAACATTTCCAATAGTGATCGCATGTGATTTCCCTTTGTCCTTTGCCTTCAGTGGTTTCTCATGTTGATCATCACTAACCCTTGGATTAGGGCAATTATTAGCATAATGCCCCATTTCCTTGCACTTGAAGCATTGAAGTGTTGGTGGTGCGTTCTCTGCAGTGTTTGCTTTATTCACATCATTAGAAACCCTTTTTCCATTACTTCGACACTCAGCTGCTCGATGACCTTCTTTTCCACACTTAAAACATTTTCTAGTTCCTTTAAGACAATCTCCACCATGATTCTTTCCACACTTTGTGCATAAAGAAACATTCATCTTCTTTTCACCATTATTATGAGATTTCTCCTTGAACTCCATCTTTCATTTCTTGTCAAAACCATGAGATGGATATGTAACACCAACTTCCATTTCTACCTTGATAGCACAACGCACAATTTCTTCATAGCTACTGAAGTCTCTTATAGCTAATGCCCTTCGAAGACTTGGTTTTAAGCCACTGAAAAATCGATCAACTTTACTTTTAGGTTGGATGATAATGCCAGATGCATACCTTGCAAGTCTTGTAAAATTCGCTTCGTATATACCAACAGATTCATCATCCTTCTGCTTCAGCTCAATAAACTCCTTTTCCATCTTTGTTCGAAGAATACAAGGGAAGTACTTACTGAAAAACAAGTTCTTGAACTCGTCCCATTCCATGGACTCAATTTCATCCCTTGGCCTCGTATTCTTGATAAGATTCCACCATTGATCAGCTTCACCTTCCAAACGATATACTGCTAAGATGACTTTATCATGTTCAGAACATTGAAGAACTGAAAATATCTTTTCAGTGGTACTGATCCATTGTTCAGCAACAAGTGGATCGGAAGTCCCACTGAAAGAAGGTGGGCGTTGCCTCATGAAGGACTCAATAGAATATTGTTCCCTTCACTGCTCATTTGGAAGTCCAGAATGATTCATAGCTTGTGTAAGTATAGCAATAAGATTTTGCACTCCATCTCCCATAACATTTGTTTGTTTAGGAGGGCAATCATTGCATTGTCCATTGCATTGATCAACACGGTTCCTTCGGGTTCCAGCCATCGTCTAAAACCCAAAAAGAATAGTGTGAGAGGCAAAAATCATGATAGGGAAAACAACATAATAAAGGGGGAGTACCTTCAATATCCAACATCTTAGGTTTAATTCTATGATCGTTAGCGTAATTCTATTACTATAACCTATACGTATACTTATCCCTAAGGACATCCCTAGACATACCATAGAAATATCTCTAGGGATCTCACTAACGTTTGCGCATCCTAGTTTCCAAAGGTTGACTAAAACTTTCCTTTGATACCAACTGTAGAGACCCGAAGCTTATCGTACATGGACATTACATTACTTTTGCGGAATACTTAGTACATAACAAAAACACACACTAAAGGATCGTAATAGTTTAGTGTCTTTGGAAACTCAGAACGTAATCTTCTAATCGTGGTGAAAGATCTTCAATATCTCCCATTAAGATCTTCCCTTTTTTTTACCTAAAACCTTTCTTTATATCCTGGGGAAATGAAAACATAAAAGGGTGAGCTCAAATGCTTAGTAAGGGTATACAAAAGAAATAAAAATCATATCATATCTTTTTGAAAATCATAACCTGCAAAAGAGATCATAATCTCTTAACATGGAACAAATCATAGAAGTGAAAATGAGATCACCATAATCATAACATGAAACTTGAAACTTTGTGTCATGCACACATAATCATGGAAAATCATTTCTTGTTAGTCATGACTCATTGCCAAGACTATCTTAGTGGACAAAGTCCCTTTCTGAATCGAGTAACCCTCGTTTCAGTCCTGTTTCACTGAACCGGTATAACCTACCATTTCAGCCATGTCTATCTCATGAGATATAAAATCTTTACCCAATGCATTGGAGGGAGATATAGGTCCCACCCATCTTATGATGAATCCTTTCTTATGTGTGCCACATAATCATAAATCATACATCATCGCATAACACATGTAACAAAAATGGGATTCTTGAAACATCATGACATCATAAAACCATTCATATAACATAAAGGAATTCATAAACATAATTCCATCACAACATAGTCAAATCAATGTAATAATAGGGATAAAAACAGAACCCTTCTATTATCTTAGATGGAAAATAATTTTAATAAAATACTTGAACTCCATTCTTGAGGAAAATATCCTTTCTACTTCAAAAACATTTTTCCTTTCATAACATGTCATACAACTTTAAAATAAAAGAAGTTGATTAAAAATAAACTTGAAAACTTGTAAAGGAAGCTTCTTGGAAATAATGTTTTAAAAATCCATTCATGCCGTATAAGTTAAAAAAACATTCTTCGTACTTTTGTCGGAAAAGCCAAAAAGTACCTCGTACGAAAAATGACAAAAGATTCCTTTCATATCTTTTACTAAAAACTCACCGAAGGGTAAAATAGGGTTTAAACAATTGTAGGTAAATGGAAATAACATTACATATTGAGGAAACATGGATGTGGATGATAAAATACACCCCAGTAAATTTCAAAGTATAAACAATCTCGGATAAAAATGAGATTGTGATATTTCCCTTACCTTAGGTCCAATTTGCTTCGTATGTGTCCGAACCTCCTGTATAATGATTTAAATAATGTCATTGACTTATTACAGAATCATATTCATTGTTATGATTTTATATATGGTTCACTTATGACATTATATTACCCGTTCTTTTGTAAATTCCATGTTAAAGAAGTGTTTTGGGTAAAATCTTTTCATTTATCGTAGGTGTTTTGACTTGTTGTTCTAGACATCATTATTACTTATATCATGATTTTCTTACTTCCAGAATATAAAATATGATTTATATATCATATATATTCAGTATATATATATATATAATAGATAGATAAATAAAATGAAAAACACTGTTCATGGAGACGGTAGTCCGTACGTACGCATGAACGCTGTTTTTCTTTCCTTATTGTCTTGAAATGGAAGTAAGTAGATGACATACATATGTATATATATACATAAATACAGTAGATTTATAATGTCATATATTTCATTATTATTTCTTATATATACATTATAATCATTATTAAATGGTTAACATGGAGAATGAATCTCATCGCGTCGTGGAGACGGTAGTCCGTACGTACGCACGAGCGATGATATCATTTCTATAAATATTGAATTGAATTGGAGTGGATTATACAATATATCAGAATCAATATGATGTTGTAATAACGATGTATAGTTATTCTTTACACCATTATACCCATCCATGTAAGGTGGTGGTGGAAAATAGATTACACCACGGCGTGGAGACGGTATTCCGTACGTACGCACGCGCGGTGATTTCTTTTTCCGTAGGATGGATAGATGGTGAAATAGGGTTGTGTCATACTTATAATAACATATCAGTATATGAGTGATACTGATGTTATTACTTCATAATTAAACAACCTAAGAAGAAGAAGTGGAAGAAGAAATAAAAATGAACGAATTGGTAACGGTAATTACCTCTTCTTTGAAGTGCCTCTTTGAGACCTCCTCTTAGGGCACTAGAATTGGTCTTTGAGGAAGACCCGAACCTCTAGGATATTGCTAGGGAAGTGGAGAAGAGATTTTGGCAGGGGTTGGCTGAGCTTGAGTGCTCAAATTGGTGTGAGGAGGAGGGGGAGGAGGTGTCCTTTTATAGGGGAGGAGAGGGGCACCTTAGGAATATCTCAAAATATTGTTTTATATTAAAGTCAAAATCGGTTTATAATGGTTCCAAAGGGTCTTATTTCGAAGCTAAAGTGGGGATGGATCGAATTCCTATCAACCAATATAATTTAGACAAGTTTAGGATATTATTTTAACCTTATCAATTAGATTTAACTCTAAGTTAAATAATTTAACTTTTACCATGTCTTTTTGTTTTCTTTCACTATATGGTTAATAAACATACTATAACATGCCAAACGAACCCCAAATTGTTTATTATTAATATATATATTCTTATCTAAGTCATTTGGCCGAACCTTAGATTTTTAGGAATACAATTACAATTAATAATATAATATTTGATTTAAAAACTATTTTGTGTTAATTTTGACACTATTTGATATATGATTTTTGTGAAAGTCATAACAGAATTAAATGTTCGAACCAAGTTGATTAAATCAACATTAATATATCTTAGTAACCTAGAAAATTAGTGGAATTCATAAAAAATCTCAAATTACATTTATTTTGGTGTTTATAACATCAATTATGTCAATATTTCATTAATAAGATAATTACTGCATCATCGTTGTGTCATAAATAAATTAAATTATTTTATGTCTAAAAATTACAAATAAAATACCATCATGTAGGAAATCTTTTTAGCTTTCTAATTAATATTTACAATCGAATTTACCTTATGTATAACCCCATATTAAAAATGATTTACTTATTAAACTTTGATTTTAACTATTTTAACCTTTCTTTAAATAAATTAATAATAAATGTCCTAATCTAATCCAAGTGGGCATAAATGGTCATATTTTATTCCTAAGTTTGTTTTTTGTCGAATTACACTTGTCCAATAGAATTAGGACTTGTGTTAGGGTAATAGTAATATCATATTTACCCTTAGTTACCCTATTTACTATTAACCGCGGTAAAAAAAAGTAAAAAGTTACTATTCACCAAAAAATTATTTTCATCTCATTGAACCACATTTTAGTCCTTGATATTAACCGTGTCTCTCGGATTTTCGAAATTCCATTCACAGAAGCGGCAAAAATAAGTTTTATGAAAAATTCAGTTTTTTTAACTACCACTTAGTAGTTTCACTATTCATCAAAAATTGATGTTTTTCAGAACAATGACAAAATTTCATCCTAAGCTATATTTCATATTCCGAATTCAAAAATGAAATCTATTTTACCAAATTCATAACATAGAAGTTGCATTAATTAATTTTATAATTAAATCCTGCTGTTAAAATAAATAGCGTGTTTTTAGGAAACAATATATATCAAAAGATTGACACTTGATTATGTCTGGTTTAAATGTGAAATTACAACCAATGACCAACATTGTATTAAATTGTAAAAATATATTCTAAATATACTTTAAAACCACTCAAATTAATAATTTATCACTATTAATTATTTCGATTAAAAAAGTTGTTTTTAATTATAATTTAGTAATTTTCACTATTCATCAGAATATGAAAGTTATCCGAAAAGTACCAAAATTTCACCTTAGGCTAAATTCGATACTCCGAATCCAAGAATGAAGTTCATTTTGAAATATAAGATTTACAGAATTTTAAAAAGTGGTTATTACTATTCATAACGGCTAGTTTTAATAATATTTTAATAGCACATCGTTGTTTAGTGAAACTCGGTATTGCGTATTACACACGCTATCGAGGAAGGTCGCGATTGCGTGTAATGCAAGGCAAGACAATGATGCGTGTTGTGCAAGCTCCTTTTGGTGTAGCGTACAACACAAGACATTAATAAATTTAAAAAAAATATTTTTTTATAAAATCTTGGGCTGTTACAGGTCAAGCCCAAAGAGATTGTCTGGATGAACCAATACACACATGAATTAAAACAGCATGCATGCATCGTGATGAAAAATTAAAAGGAACCCGATGAAAATGATGTTTCCAAGGGAGCACTGGTCATTCTATGTACCCAAAGAAGATTTTCATGCGTTTAAAATTGCATGCACATGAGGATTGTCACGTGAAATGAAGGATCCAGGATGATCAAAAAGAAATCTTGATATGCGACATATCTCATATCCACATTTTAAATCATCAAAGCCATAGATCTTGGGAATTCAATTCCACGGTCTTCATGGTAGATACACCAATTTAAACATGAATCATCTGCCAATAAAAGGAGGATTCCCGAGCCAAACTAGCTGCTGCCATTATTTGAGAAAGGTCATTTTTTCCGTAAAACAATGCATGGAGGGTTTTTATGTAGCCTTGCTATGTGAAGGTAACCCACACATATCTTGCATGAAGAAGTTCCATGCATCCCCTATGCGAATATAAAAACAAAAACCCTCTGGTTTGTGAAAGAGGGAATCCAAAACCTCTATGTGAAGGTACCCACTAGCACACGATAGGTTCTTTGAACCATCATCCTATCTTATTTAATATAATCCCATGAGTAAAACAACTAGTGCCTTGATACCCTTGTTGCACCATTTCGATGACATAACCCACTGGTCATTCATTGGTTCTATAAAGACAGATCACAGACACTCCTTGTGTGAAGAATAATAACCCGTGTATTGTTTTCACGTGAAGGAGATCTCATTCCTTCATGTTTTAAAAAATATGAACACCCTTCTGTCCATATATATATATATATATATGGTGTTGATGGTTGCAGGGGTTCGTTCTTGAAGAATGAAGAGTTTTCAAAAAGTACAGTGTATACATACACTACCTTAGTAGAATAAGAAGGCACCCAATGAATCATGTTCTTAAGAAGGAGAGTGGAGAATGAATGAATGATGCACATTCATTCCTATGCATGAGTTGCGACACCCTAGTGTACAAGAAAAAAACTGCATGTTGAATAAACCCATTCGATTTTGGAAAGGGACACAAATCATGGAAGGATTGTGTGTGAACATTTGAAGAACAAATATGCATGACACACATTGAACCCTAATTAAAAAGAAAAAGTGTGTGTGTGTTATGACCCAAAATAAGAGAAAGAGAAAATGAGAAAGATAATATATTGTGTGTGAGTGGTGAATTTGTTTTATCCTTAGTGGTTTTCACACAATGAAGAAAAGGATTATGCATGCATGCATACATGCACATGCACACATGGGGACACATAACAAAAGAATCAAAAGTGTGTGTGCATATTGAGAAAAGAATAGAGGATAGTGCATGTGAAAAATCATGAGACACATGCATGTAAAAATGCATGAAAACATGCACGTGTATCAATTCAGATTATGTAAAGTGAGCTGATCTTCAGGGTTTGAATAATCACATATGTGTATGTGATTATTTCCATGTAAACAAGAAGATGTTTTATAGAATTATTCAATTCCACTAAAGAAAACTAATTTGAGATACCCATGAAATCCATGCCTAATGTGAATCAGTATTGTGACTAAATCTAGACAGAATTAAAGAATCACATCTATATGAGTTTTTAGTAATTAAGAATCCAAGAAGAAAGACAGTGCTGATATTGTGCTAGATAATTCTTGCATATTTATATTATTGAAGAAGTTGTGTACACCATTTTCACACATATTAGTGAGGCCATGTCGTCATCAGAAGAAGAAGGAACAGCTTGACTGGTTTTGAGATTGAGAAATAATCAATTCAAGACATCACAAATATTGAGCAAGGCCAACAGACCATATCAAAGGATGTTGAAGATCCTTGAACAGATTCACAGGAAAGTGTGATTCAGAAAGCCTGTGTGAAGATATCAGAATATCATCAGTAGTGAATCAAAGAAGAACCAAAATAAGGAAGTTTCTCATGTGACTCAAGAGCTAGAAGAACCGTGTGAGATTCAGGGAGGAGAAGAAGACTTCAGTGAGACTCTCGAGTAGGCCCGTGGGACTCTGGTAACACTGTGTGAAGTAATATAATGAACCTCTTATGTGAATTTGGAGGGATATATTGTGACTTTTTATTGAACATTATAGTTACTAACTAAATTATAGTTGAGAATATGTTTTGGAGAGAATAACCAACACAACATGGAGTAGGTCTATGTACCGAACCTTGTAAATCCTTGTGTTCAAAGCCTTTACATTTACATCATCATTTGTGGTAAGGTTGAGAGACACAAGAAGAGTGGATAGAGGATTTAAACATCCATAGATGTTTAATTAAAAATAATCAATTTTTGAAAATATTCAAAGGGATCACTTATTCATCCCCTCCCCCTCCATGTGATTCACACCGATCTTGGCACTTCACCATACATTATGTCCAAAGTGTAATGAAATATTTCATAATGTACTAGATAATAAAATTAGATCCATTAATTGACTAATTAATTATGTTTTAAAATTGTATTTTATTTTTTATAATTTTATTTGGGGACATGATGATGTGCTAGAAGACTCAATTTCTTCATTCTAAGAGCATTCATTTAATGATTATTTGATTGGATCCCCTGAGTTTAATTATGATAGTTCATGTAAAATAGTAGAAATATTCTATAAGTAGAATTATATGATATGGGTGCCCATAAATAACTTTAAATGGTCACATACATTAATTCTTTATGATTTTATAATTATTCATTTGATATAATGTTACTAATGAAAATTATTTTATTTTGGGGAATTTTTTACTATCAAAAACATGTTTTTTTTATTATTTAATATTTGGTTAATATAGTATTTAAAAAGAATAAAATATTTTTTAATATACCTTTTATAATATTTTTTTAACCATTATAATGATTTTATCAACATAATTAATGGTGAAAATAGAAAATGAAAAATCATCATCCATAAAGGTGCTGAATTGACTCATCACAAATATTGTTATCAATTTTTAGATAAAAATTAGATGAGAAGAGATTTGATGATAGATTTACCCTTAAAATAATAATCTTTCAGAATATTTATGATTCTGGAGTTATCATGTAAATTTGGATTAGTGAGGTTAGGTAATGATACAAAAGATAAGAAATTAAAAGGGAAAGAGGGATGATATTACCTCTTGAATGTCTTATCATTGAGATCGTCCTTAAGGCACACAAAAATGATCTTCTATTGAGACCAGAAAGTATATTATATGGGTATGAGATTGGATAGAAGTATTGGGTATAATAATATCAAACTGGAAATCTAATAATTTGTTAGGAGAATAGGTGGTGACAGGTGGTATTTATAGTGGGAGGAGACAGGTTTTTCGATTATTTTATTCATTAGTTTACTCTTTATGTTCAGGTATATCAATATTATTGATTTACATGAATATATACAATAATTATAAATGTATTTTTAGTGATAATGGCCACTAATATCATCCTTGATTCATCCATGACTCAAAAATTTTCTTATTTACCTATAATTTTAAATACAAAATTACCATATTTCACTATTCAAAAAATAACTATTTTTGAAAAATACAAAAAATTAGGCAATAACAATTTATGATGTGACGATTTAAAAAATTGACTCATTTTCATAAAATTAATTTTCTATATATGAGACAAAAAAATTTTCATTAAAATAATTAGTTATTCTAAAAATAATGATATGGAAATTATAATTAATTCTATGACACATTTTGATATTATTTAATGTGTCATAAAATTATATTATAATATTAAGGCAAAAAATTATTTATTTATTAATATTTTTTATAAAAAAAATTCTTCTTAATTGTTATATAAATTATAAAATTTCAAATTAACATTCATGTTTTACAAAAATACGAATAATAAAAAAATCATTTTAAAACAATTCATTAATTTCTTCCATTATAAAAAAAAATTATATTTTCATTCTAAATTACCTAATTTTTTATAACATCATAGCTGTTTTTACAATTGTATTAGCCAGTTTAAAATTCCTAAAATTTTCTTTACTATTCTAATATTCAAATTAAATTTCCATTTGTATAAGTTCCATAATTTCAATAAATACCTATTATTTCATTCATTAATCTTTTATAATTTTATACTGTGTACTATTTATTATTTTATTTGATTTATACTATATAACATAATTATAAGAATGTAGTTTCCCTTGATAAAATTATGGTTAATTATAGGGTATATAACAAAAAGCATTATAACCAAAATAAAGGGACATGTGTGGGATTCTAGTAGGGGAAAATGTCCATTCATTTCCTTGAGGGCCCCACACAAGTGGATGAAGGATCCCAGTTATACATGAAATTTACTATGGGATGTAGAGAAGAATAGTTTTTGGTTGGGAACATGCAATATCATCATCACTCCAAATAGTGGCCCTAAAGGTGAGATAGGAGAAAAAGAAGAGTCTCGATTCTTAATAAATTTATTTCTAAATTAAGAACATGCCCCCAATATTGGGATGAAATAAATAAGGATGAAATGAAGTGATATCAAAATCCTCATATATTTAGAGTTCTATAGGGTTGTGAAAATATAGAGTTCAGACATCCACTAAAATGAATCCCAACAATGAATCCTTATTTCCAATGAGAACCACCATAGATTAGTAGGGGAAAGGAATTCCTATTATCCTCATCCAAACCACCAAGGTTTTGGGATCATGTTTTTGATGGATTTCAAGGATCTATTGAAATACTAGAATCATATTTCAATGAACAAAATAATCTATTATAGACAATGTAGTTAAAAGATCATCATACAAACATATAATGACCCATAACTATCTTTTATATCGGGATGTAACTGCCATGGTGGAAGGAAAACCCAAATATTAGTTTTAAAAATGGGAGAAAAAAACTAAGGTAGGGAGATCTAGGTAAATATTTTATATGAGGGAGAGGTATTGAAACTTTAACACATTCTAAAAATTCCCAAAAAATTCCACACAAACTGAATCATCACATGAAAAATTCCGAGCCTTTAGGGAATGAAAAATTAGAGCAGAACAGGACGGGTACTATCATTGATTCTAAATGATGTAGTGTGTCCTTGAAAGAGAATACATGATATACATGAAAGAGTAATTGAATATTTTGAGAGCCATCTAATAGACAGATAGTTAATAAATATTAATAATCATTTTTTGACAATAAAATTATAAACCTAAATATTTTTTAAAATAATTGAAATTATATTTAAAATTTTAAAATAAATTTTAATAACAAAAGAAGACAAATTTTCAATTTCAAAATTAAAAGGATGATATATACAATAAAAAATTATATTACGGGGCCATAATGTTCAAAAATAAAATGAAAAATATAATTCAAAAAGTGAAATATAAATAATTTGAAAAACAATTTTGTCGCAAGACAATAGATTTTTTTAAAACTTTAAATTTTTATTTGAAATAAGAAAATTGAATGTTCCTATAAATATGACAAAATTTTTTAAATAAAAAAATGTAGATAAAATTTTCATTCAATTCCCCTATTAGGTATTTATTTTAACAGAAACATCTCTATAATTAGTTTTTAGAAATCACAATGCGTGTTTATATTTAAAAAAATTAATTGAAAAAATTTAACTAAATATGTCAATGTATAAACTAATATATTAAATTGTATTCTAACCAGAATTTATGCATGTGAATGTACCATAATATAAAACATTCATGATTCATAAATTAAATATATCTATTGTTTTTTATTATTTAATATTATAGGAGGAAATAAAAGCATTTATTTTGAATAAAGAATATTATAGAAGTCTTGACAATTGGATAATGGAATATGACTTAATTATATAGAAAATAGATGATGAAAACATTGAATTATATCCTAATAAAGACATATTCCAATCCAGGATTCATTCAAAATTATTTAATATCTTTATGAGTACATTCAACGATAAAAAATAAAAAAATTGAATAATTTTCTTTGATATTATCAAAAGACCGTAGAAAATATTCATTTACGGACAATTTTAAAGTTCAAAAAATAAAAAGTAATATTTTATAAATATATAAATAAAGATGATATATCTATTTATTAGACTACTCATACAAAACATGAGATGCTAATATATATCTTGAAGCCCTCATCAATGTGAAAAAAATTATGTTTTCGTACATATTCATGTGTGATTACTTCTTTCAAATTTACATTATGTATTAAATTTTTGATTTACTAATTCAAAATGATATAATAATTTTATGCCTAAATTTTAATATATATCTTTCAATATTCATATCATATAAATTCATGTGACATTATATTTTATTAGCATAGCACTGAACTCACACAATGTTAGACCATTTGGATTTTGGGGTAACATTACTAACCTGGGATAAATGTAAATTAATATTAATCATATTATCATGATGCATCCAAATTTTTAATAAATAGGGTACTGTGGAATCATTATCTTAGATATCTTTTCCATTTTATGTGTCTTTCTTCTTAACATTTTTTATTTACAACATCAATTTTCCATTAAAATATTTACTTTTGTTTAGTCTTCTTTTAGAAAAAGTCAATTTTAACTATTACTATTTAAAAAATTACTTTCCTTTCACCTTTGGTATTATTTCTCCAACCATTTTTAATCGTATTTTATTTTCACTATAATAAAAAATTTCCAAAACATTTAGGAATTGCAACTTGTTTTCATATGTTTGTTTTTAAGGGGTTTTATCCTCAAAAAATAATTCCTTAAGTAAATCCCTCTTGATAATGATTTAATTGATTCTACATGTGGTATAATAATTAGTCTCCATATTTTTCATAAAAATAATAGGTTTTAGAAAAAAATTAAATGTTATATCAGATATGAATTGTTACTCTCAAAAACTGCCCTAAAAATATAATTTGTTCTTTTACAGAAAGAATAATTATAGTTGGAGTGAATTGATTGAGTATTTTATAACCATTACATGAATAAACCATTTCATTATGTTCTATAAAGATTAATAACATATAACAACCCCTTAGAGAAATTTTATTGCGGTGAAAAATCTATGTTAGTGTTGAATCATAACTTTATAAACAATCTTCCTTGTTCAACCTCTGGAAACCATCATAGTAAAATTTCATAATGCATAATAGAAACTTAATATCAAAGAATCTAAGGAATACACATTTCAGTAAATCAAAAGTAATTTAAACCATATGATTTATGATCTATGTGGAATATAAAATATTTTCATTCCTACTTGAATATCCTATTGTAATGATGAATTATATGTTAATAAAAATGTTTAATGGATTATAAACATTAAGTGAAAGTGATATTATGAAATAAAGGTAATTAAAAATATTTTTCTGAGATAATGGTAATTTAAATTAGTATCCTTTGAATATTCTAAGAATATAATATATATAAATGTACATAATATGATCTAAAAAAATTATGTAGTTAGAGATCATCCTCAAAAGATATAATAAGAAAGAATCACACATAGAGAAAAATGAAAATATCTAGATAATAAATATAAAAATAATTTTTATGAAAACTATATTTCTAAGATTCATGATGAGTTCACTAAACTACCAAAATATATTATAATACTTTTTAAAATATTTGGACAATATATTAGAAGAAATAAAATGAAATACTGGTAAGAAATTATACAAGAGAAATAGGACATACCATATGTAACACCCCAAGAATTTAAAAATAGATTTAATGTAGAATGCATGAAACACTGAGTCTCTAAAAACACCAATTTTTTATAAACAATCCATTAATATTAAAATTATCCAATTTGGTGTTTTGATTTATAAAAATGGTCATATACAGTTGTGTCCATTATGTTATTCGGAGTCTCATCGAACAAACATTATTTTTTGATGAATAGTAACATACCATTATGAATAGTAATATGAATAATAATATAACCCATATGAATCATAAAAAATAATATTATTTTATTTTCTTAAGGTAATAAGGTGATGAGAAATTAATTTTGTTTTCAATTACATATAAAACAAATTATACCATTAACAATGTTATTTTTTTAATTAACTATGATTTTAGTTAAAAAATAAATAAATAATATTTAGAAAATTATTTTTGGAAAATGGATTTCATTTTTGAATTTTATATGTCAAAAAATGGTATGTGTGAATATTTGGGATTTTTCAAAAATTCTTGAATTTTTGATGAATAGTGAAATACAGTAAAATAACGAATATACCTATTTTTAGTATATTACAATATTTTTGAAATAATAAGTGATGTAAGACCACTTGGATCAAAATAAAATTCCATTATTACTATTTTGGGTCACATGAATTAATATTATTCAATGTATTGCACAAAAAGAATATAATAATGATTAAAATAATGAAAAATACTTCCTCTCTTCCACTATAAATACAACCCTCATTCCGATTTTCCTCCCACACATCTCAATCCTTCATACATACCTAATTTGTTCTCAATACTCCTCCGAAGGCTCTTCCCAACGTTCTAGAGCTTCTGGTCTCACCAAATGGCCAAAACCAAAGGGTTTAGAAGGATCTCAAGGAGAAGAGATAGAGACGTAAACATCCTCTTTTGTTTTCTTTCTTTTCATTCATTTTAGGTTATTATTTTTAATTTCTTTTGTATTATGTTGGGATATTAAATTCCATATCCCCATTAATACCCATATTATTTATGAGTGATCATATACCTCCATTCTCTAATCAAACTATTTTAGGAAATTTTATGTGGCATTATTAGGCTACCGAATCGTTGTGAGAGATTTCTCAATTTTCTTTTATTTTGAGTTCCTTTCTTTTCACCTTATTTCCTAGTATCCCATAATCAAAATTATATGATAATTCCATTACCTTAAATTATCTAGAATTTTTATTTTCCAATGGAATATTTCATCATAAAATATCATTCCCCATCCTTTTATACTAAAAATGCAAACACTGTCCGAGATGTGTTAAATTATTACTCACAAGGAAGATGGGTTTTCAATTTAAATTACTATCCTCAATACTGGTCATGAAACATTTTTATTGGTTGAAAAAGATATTAATATATTTATTCTACCTTATTAAATATACTTGAATCCTTACCCACTAATAATACAAAATAAAAATTCAAAAAAGTTCATTATGTAGAAATTGGGAAAATTTAATCCAAGCATTTATTAATAAATTTTAAATAGTTAATCATCCTCAATTATATAACCCAAAATATTTATAAGATCATTTATATATCTTTAATTTTACTAATAATATATATTTATTATTATGGATTTTTGACCACCTTTCAGACGAACTTCCAATCATGAATACAAGTAAACAGATCAAGACAACCGAGAGAGAAAATGCTTCCAAAACAATAAATTTGAATCCTTTAAACCCCATAATTAAGTTCATGAATGAACCTAATACAGTAATAAAATACTAATAAAATATTTATGATGTTATGTGCGTATTATCTAATGAAGCTAAATTTTATTATTCTCGTCATTAAGAACAATCAAGAACACCTTCGAGCTTAATGTAAGCGGTATCTTAACTCAATTTCCATTTGTTGTGTAAAACATCAATGTCAATGGTTTTGTAATTTTCCTGAATATGTGTGAATGACCTAGTATTGTTTTATTCTTTATATCCACTTTTATTTTTTGGGTTTATATTTTTCCCACATAATTATTTCATTGATTTTTCCTCAATCTAATGATACGTTCTTGGTAAGGGTTTCTTCATCCAACTTCCAACTTTGTGATATATTCTGTATTCACTACTATTACAAGTGTATGGTGTATGTATTCTGCCCATTGTTGTTTCATATAATTAATCTATTTATTTTCATATTTCTCAATGTATTATTTTAATATTATTAATTTTGGGTCATATAAATAGATTGATTACAGAGTGTTACAGATTTTCCACATGAACCTCCATTTTAATTCGGGATAATTTTATTGTCTATTTACCTCAATGATATTATTATTTATTATTATCTACTCCTCAAAAATTATTTTTGAGTGTTTTATATATATTTACCAACCAGAATCCTTGTTTATTTTATGGGGAGTTATACATTTTAAAAGATATTTCACAATTATTTCTGAAATACAAACCAGATTCAAGGGATCATTTCATATTCTTACACATATTCAAGTGTACACCAAAATCTTTTTTTATACACCATAATTTTAATAAAAACACTCATTTTATCATGAAAAATATTCTTGGGTGCTTTATAGATTTAATAGAACAAATGTTCCTTTCCACTTCTAAATTATCTTTAACACATTCCTTAAAATGATATAAAATGATTTATTTCAAAAGTATCTTAAGAAATATTTTTACATGCTTTCACATCAGCAGGTCATCATTTTTGAATAAAATATTATTTCAATGTCCTAGTCTCTTGTATTCTTGGGTATTCTTATTTGTAATCTGATTTCATGGAAAATATAATGGATTTTCCAAAATAACACTTCTTTCCAAAGTAAAATGTATTTTTCTCATCACACATTATCTTTTTTTAGATATATGCCTTGTTCACAACATATTTCTTTCTTGTGGTATATGTATGTCCATTTGGTATATCATATCTAGAGTATCCTTATTCTCATTATATTCTCAGGGATTATGATTTTAATGTTTCATGGTGGTATTTGACACTTTAGAATGTTTATGGATTATTTCCTTTAGAAATTTTCAATGGTCTCATTTAAAAGTATCTTTATTTGTGTCAAAATAATTTGATGAATCCATATCTTCTTATATTTATGAATATTTATATGTAATATGGTACTTTTATTAAATAAATGTATAAATAATGCTTTGTACATGAATCAGTAGGTGGTTCTCGGTGTATCCCCTCGATGCATCGACAAGTCTCATGAGACAAATCAGTTGATGACAAACCGTTCGAGTTTGATTCCAATTATTAGACAGGTTTCTTCTTATATACATAAACAATTTCAATAGTATTGTAGTATCATGTCCCAGATACATGACCTCCAATAAACAATAATTCTTTTTATTCATTTTCTGTTGTTATTATCTATGAGGTTTTCACAATGACAAAACTTATGGATGTAGTTTCATTATCAATTTATTAATTGTGTTTGTTTTTCATTTATTCACCATGACATATTAGATATGCCTAATTTTTTATGATTTATTTATTACTGTTTCATGCTTCCACTATTTGTAACCCTTACCGAGCATTTGAGCTCACCCCTTTCATTTTTTTACCTTCATCATGATATGAATAGGAGACCGTTTATTGAGTTCTCATTGATGCAGTCTTTTAGTTTTTGTTATGTGTTTAATTTTGTTACATTTCCCAATGTATTATGAGTTACATTTATATATCTAGTTTCTTTAAGACTGCTAAATAACTCGGTCCTTTGGGATTTGATTCATGGTAATCATGCCAATGTAATTATTAATGCACTGGCTTTGGTCTACAAGGGTTGGGTCATTACAGTTGGTATAAATGAAAGTTTAGTAGAATCATTTGGAACTATATTAAGATAACCTAGGTTTGGGAACAATTCCCTAATATGGTCTTTGAGGATAATGAAAAAAATATCTTATAATGTTGGTAAGGAATAGATTGTGTGGATATTTCTAGAAAATGCATCCATGTCTGGATACAAACAAGTAGAGGTGATTCTAGCGCAGATGTACTGAGGAGTTAATGCATCGACAAGGAGTTTCGGGCTTGACCCAGGGTATCCTAGTACATGACAATGGGCCTTACTGCACAACTGGCATGGATACTCTTAGGGGATATTCTTAGAATAATTCACATTTTATTTACTCACTATTATGAAGGATTTTGCACCCAATGTGACCAATAAATATGGTTCTAGGTTTTATGTTGCTTAAATTTAAGCTATGTGCTATACTATGTTAAGAGTTATAGAGATTTCATAATTTTATTATCAAATATATAATATGGAATTGATTAGAAATGGTGTCTAGTAGACGAAATAAAAACATCACCAATGCACGTGATGTGATGTGTAAAAAGGATCATATCTCTAATGGTCTTAAGCCATCACTTCAATGGAATGTTGTCATCCAAATATCCTCATCATATGAGGAAAAAATATCATGTGTTAACAAGTAATGTAATGAATTCGTTGAGTCCAATGGATTTAAAGGGAAAAAGGGAAAGAAGAGTTTTCCCACATGTGAAAATTGTGGCAAGAATTACCATGTTAAATGTCGGAAGTGAATGGGAGTTTTCTATATGTGTGGAGAAAAAAGAAACCATGTTCATGATTGGAAGGGTAAGAAAACAATTTTTAATGTACAATGCTTCAACTACAAGGATATGGGACACTATGCAAATCGATGTCCAAATCGTCAAAGGAATATACCCAAAATGCTGGTTTTGGATAATGATCAAGTAATGATGCTACTACAAATGAAGTAGAATGATTAAAATGCCTAGTCATGAATCATGTAATTTTAGTATTTTGTAAATAATGTACTGGTTATGTGAAATATGTGATATATAAGGATTGTACTATTGTACTATTTCATTAAAGATTTGTGGTCATATGATGAATGGTACAAAGGAGATTAGTTTCAGAAGAAAGTTAAACTTTCTATAAAAAATATGGTCGAGGGGATGATATAACGACCAATAATTTACGTACATTGTTATTACATCAAAACTTAAGAAAACTTATTACAACATACAACAAAACCATGATAGGACCGTATAGGTATAGTGTCGTTAGAAACGTGGAAACATAAATAACTAGTTCATAAAGAATCTATATTGTCTCCCGTTTATTTCATCATATCTAGAGTCCCTTTCTGGAATATCCTACTTAATATCCTTCTTCCTGACCTGGGGAAATGAAATCATACATAAGGGTGAGCTCAAATGCTATGTAAGGGTAAGAGAAGGAGATATCAATCATATCATATTCATAAGAACATAACATTTTGAAAATCATATCATAAAAAAGAGATCATAATATCATGAAATGGGATAAATCATAGTAGGGAAATGTAATCCCAACAATCATAACATAAAACATGAAACTTTGTGGCATACACACATAATCATATAAAATCATTTCTTATTAGTCATGACTCATTTCCAAGACTATTGTAGTGGACAAAGTTTATTTTTGAAATGGGTTCACTCCTCGTTCCAGTCCTGTATCACGGAACCAGATTAACTTGTCATTCCATCCATGTCTATCTAATGTGATATAAATCTTTACCCAATTAATTGGAGGGAGATATATGTCCCACCCATCTCATAATGATACCATTCCTATGTGGGCCAAAAAATCATATATCATATATCATAGCATAACCCATATAATAAAAATGGGATTCTTAAACATCATGCCATCATAATATAATTTATATAAGATAAAAGGACTTCATAAATAAATATTCCATCATAACATAATAAAATCAATTTAAAAATAGGAATGTAAACTGAAACCTGTATTATCTTAAATGGAAAATATTTTTGATAAAATCTTGAACTCCATTCTTGAGGAAAAAATCCTTCCAACTTCAAAAAAATTTCCTTTCTTAACATGTCGTACATTTTTAAACAAAAAGATGTTAAATAAAAATAAAATTGAAAACATGTAAAGGAATATTCAGGGAAATAATTTTCTATGAAATCATAAAAATCCATTCGTCTTTTATAGTTAAAAAAAATTCTTCTCGTACTTTGGCTGGAAAAGTCAAAAAGTACCTCATACAAAAAAACAACAAAATATTCCTTTCATATCTTTTACTAAATACTCAAAAATGATTAAAATTGGACTTAAACAATTGTAGGAGGATATAAATAATATTTCATATTGAGTAAACATGTTTTTCGATGATAAATATTCCCCAATAAATTCTGAAGTGTAAACAATCTCGGATAAAAATGAGATTGCGAGATTTTCCCTTACCTTAGATCTGATAAGCTTTGTACGTATCTGAATCTCATGTATAATGATTTAAATAATGTCATTGATGTATTCCAATATCATAGTAATAATTATTATATCATATATGGTCATATTCTTATCTTCTTATTAATAATATTTCCATGATACTTGTTATTAGAGTGTTCATTGCTTTATGTTCTTATGCGTGTTTTGTCGAAAAAATTCTTATTCCTCTTTTTAGGATATAGATACCTCATTTAAAAACTTTTAGTAGTGTAATATATATAAAATATAGTCACTCAATTCATTTATATAATCATTATTCAATGAAGATCATGTAGAATGACTCGCACCACATTGTGGAGACGGTAGGTCGTACGTACGCACGAGTGATGATGTCATTACCGTAATTATATGAATGGAATTGGAGTTAATGATATAATATCTCAGAATCAGTATCATGTTATAATAATCATATATATTTATTCTTTACACCATTATACCCATCCAAGTATGGTGGTGGTGGAAAACAGATTACACCACAGCGTGGAGACGGTATTTCGTATGTATGCACGCTCGATGATTTCTTTTTCCGTAGGATGGATAGAAGGTGAAATAAAGTTGTTTTATTTTTATAATAACATATCAGTATATGAGTGATACTGATGTTATTTCTTTATAATGAAAAAACTAAATAAGAGGATGTAGAAGAAGAAAGAAACTTGAAATAATCGGTATAATAGATTACCCCTTCCTCGATGTGCCTCCTTTAATCTTCCTCTTAAGGGACTAGAGTTTGTCTTTTGAGAAGAACAGAACCTCTAGAATATTACTATGGAATATGAGAAGAGTAATGGTCTGGGTTTGGCCGATATTGAAGGCTCAATGTTGTGTAAATAGGAGAGGGGGGAGGTGCCCTTTTAGAAGGGAGGAGAGGGGCACCTTTGGAAACCGCAAATATATTAATTTATAATAAATTAAAACCCAACATAAAAACTTTTAAAATGACTCAAATACGAAGAATAGATAATATAGGGTTTTAATATCCTCAAAAAATAAAATTTAGACATGTTGGGAATTTATTTCAAACATTATCAACATGATTTATCCTTATTTGATCTATTTAATTTTATTTGTCGTAATAAGATTATAAATTTGAAAATGTTATAAATACTTACTTATGTGTTGTGAATTATCCATAATTGGATAATTAATGACATTATCGACCATATAAATTTTAATTTAATTTTTTTAAATATTTTTGTGATTTTTAAACAATTTTATATGATGTTATTTTTATAAAATAACAATAGTGTCAATTTTTACACTATTCGTTTATTCAAATTTAAATAAAATCCACACAGATGATATGTTCGAACCAACAGTTTTAATAGATTCATAACATGTCATATTTATCATATAAATTATTGTATCACATTAAATAGTTAATATTATATTTATTTTAATTTTTTTCAAACCATTTATTTGATATTTCCATCAATAAAATAATTTCAACATCACTATTGTGTCACCTTTAATGATAATTATTTAATCCCTAAAAATTCTAAATAAATTCACATGATGTATATAATTTTATTCTCTTCTTGGATAATGTTAATTTTCTAATTTTTATGAAGTTTATCACTAATGTAAAATTATTATACTTATAAGATTTAATTGAGTGACATGTTTTCACTTTCTTTGGTTTTAATAATAATTAAACTATTTTCATGGTCAAAAGTCCATAAAAATAATCTATTTCGACCCTTAGGTGATATAGGTCGACATTTAGTCATCAAATAAAATTTTGGAAGGTGTTAGGGTAATTTTATAACCTTATTTTTAGCCTTAATTACCCGATTTACCTTTAACGGCAGTAAATAAAAATTATCGTAGTTACTATTCATAATATCAAAAAAATAAAAGTAACCTATTTACATAATTTTTACCCAATAAATTCAAATATGGAATCCATTTTTAAAAATTTAAAACACATAAGTTTCAGTAGTTAGTTTAAAATTAACCCCATTGTTAAGAAAATGGGTTTTAAAAGTTAAAACATTACAAAAGATTGAAATGTTCTTACCTATGAATTTAATGTAAAATTAATGGAAATGAAATAAATTATATTTATTGGTTAAATATATTCTATTTATACTTTAAAACCATTCAATATTATAATTTAACGATATAAATTATTTCGATGACAAAAGTTGTTTTTAATTAAAATATAGCGTGTTCTTACTATTCATTAAAATATGAATGTTATCAGAATAATATGAAAAATTTATCGAAAGTAAATTTTTATATTCTGATTCCAAAGAAGAATTTTATTTTTTTCAAATTGAACTTATAAATCTGTCAATAACAATATTTAATGTGGGTGCTCCATCAAAAGGCAGCAAAACTGCATTTTTTGAAAAATACTTATTTTACCTGAAAAATTTATTTTGATCACATACCATGTTTTAGAAAATGTGTATGACGAATGATAATGTTATAATATTAATAATTTAGTTAATAATATTCATAACGTCTATTCCATAATAATATTATATAAATATATCTTCGTTTATTGAAACCCGGTATTGTGTACTACACACGCTATTGAGGAATGTCACGATTGCGTATAACGCAAACCAAGCCAGTGTTGTGCATAGTGAAAGATTATTTTGGTGTTTCATATAACATAAGACATAAAAAAATATATATTTCTCATAATATATCATGGTGTTACATTCTACCCCCCTTAAAAGAATTTCGCACTCGAAATTTATCACTTCGTAACAAACAGATGAGGATACCTCTCCCTCATCATATCCTCAAGGTCCCATGTATCTTCTTCTAATTGGTGGTTCCTCCATAAAACATTAACCAAGTGAGTGGTCTTATTTCGTAGAACTTTTTCGCTATGATCCAGAATCTAAATCATTTGTTCTTTATAATAAAGATCTTGCTCTAGCGGTACAACTTCTGAGCTTAGAACATGTGATGGATCATGTATGTACTTTCTCCGGAGAGATACATGGAACAAATCGTGAGCTTAAGAGAGATTTGGTGGACGTTCCAATCTATAAGATACCTTCTCAACACGATCCAATATTTCAAAAGGACCAATATAACTATGGCTCATCTTTCCCTTCTTTCCAAATCTCATTAATCTCTTCCAAGGAGATATTCGAAAGAACACTTTATCACCCACTTCAAACTCTGGGTATTTTCATTGGTTGTCAGCATAACGTTTTTGTCGACTCTAAGTTTCTCTTATGTGTTGTTGAATAAATCTTAATTTTCCTGCCATCTCAACAACAAGATCAGGTCCTAAAAGCTTTCTTTTCCAAACATTATCCCAGTAAGTTAGAGTTGTGCATTTCTTTCCATAGAGAGATTATTAAGGAGACATCTGAATACTGCAGTGGAAGCCATTAATATAAGAAAATTCCACCAAAGTTTGGTGTTGATCCAAACCACCATTTAAATCCATAGAGCTGACTATAAACATCTCTTCTAGATTTTGAATTGTCCTCTCAGACTGACCGTCTGTCTGGGGATGATAAACAGTGCGGAAACTCAACTCTGTATCCAGACTATGCTGAAGACTTCGCCAAAACATCAAGGTAAACCTCAGATCCCGATCAGATATAATAGAAAGTGGTACTCCCTGAAATCTTACCACTTCCTTCACATGTATCCTAGGAAGCTGATCAAGAGGGAAAACTACTCCAATAGAAATAAAGTGTGCCGACTTTGTAAGACTATCAACTATAACCCAGATATCATTATTGCCTTTGGATGATTTAGGAAGTCCAGTGACAAAGTCCGTAGTGATGTTTTCCCATTTCCATTCTAGTATGGGTATTGGATGTAAATTTGCTTTATACTTCTGTCTCTCAGCTTTAACTTGCCGAAAAACCAAGCATCAAGAGATATATTCTGCAACATCTATTTTCACGCCACCCCACCAGAAGTAATCCTTAAGGTCCCTATACATCTTTGTGATTCCAGGGTGAATAGAGAATGAAGAAATATGATCTTCGTCCAATATTTCATTCTTTAATTCTAGGATGGGATGAACACAAACCCAATTCCTAAACCTTATTATCTCATCACAATCAATGTAGAATTCAGGAACATTTCTCACATTATTTTGTAACTCTACATCTTTTTTTCTGCCACTTTAATCTTCACATGTATATATGGTTGAACATTCATTTGAGAAAGATAATATTTTTTCCCTTCCATTATAATTCCAATATCCATCCTTTGTAAGACGATAAATATTAGATCTTTTGTGATCCTCATAATGGATAAGTTGGCATGGTCCTGTCGACTTAATGCGTCTGCCACATTGTTTTCTTTCCTAGGGTGATAATGAATTGTGTTGTCATAATACATAATTATCTCCAACCATCTTATTTGACGCATATTCAGCTCCTTTTGTGTGAAAATATACTTTAAACTTTTATGATCAGTATAAATATATCACCTTTCACCATAAAGATAATGCCTCCAAATCATTAATGCAAAGATTACTGCATCTAACTCCAAATCACGAGTTGTGTAATTTTTTTCATGGATTTTCAACTGTAGTTAGGCATAAGCTATCACGATATCATTCTGCATGAGAACACACCCCATACCCTTCTTGTATGCATCACTGTAGATCACAAACTTTTCTCTACTTCAAGGATGTGTGAGCACAGGTTCACTGGATAACCTTCATTTCAACTCCTTAAAATTCTCTTCAGACTCCTCTGTCTACATGAACATAATTCTTTTTCGAGTCACCCAAGTGAGTGGATTTCATAATCGTGAAAAATATTTGACAAGACATTGCTAATATCCATCAAAACAATGAAAAATTTGGATATCAGTTACTATTGTAGGTCTCAAAAATCATTCAATAACCTCTATTTTTTCTGGATCCACAAATATCCCCTCTTTTGAAATTATGTGACAAAAAATGAAACTTTTTGAATCCAAAATACACACTTGGTAAATTTGGCATAATGTTTCTCCCTTCTCAGGGTCTTCAATAATATTCTCAAGTTATCTTCTTGTTCTTCCTTGCTCATTGAATAGAAAAGAATTTCATCAATAAAGACTACCACAAAATGATCAAGATAGTCTCTAAAGACTCTATTCATTAGATCCATGATGATAGCATGGGAATTAGTAAGACCAAATGGCATCTCTCAAAATTTATAGTGTCCATACCTTGTACGGAAATCCATATTTGGTATATCCTCTTTTTTTACCATTAATTGATGATACCCTAAACGAAGATCAATATTAGAAAAGTATTGCACTACGCATAGTTGGTCAAATAAGTCATCAATGCACATGAGAGAAAATTTGTTCTTGATAGTGATCTTGTTATGTTCTCGATAATCAATGCAGAGTCTCATTGATCCATATTTCTTCTTAACAAACAGAACAGGTGCTCCCCAAGGTGATGCACTAGGGCATATGAATCCCTTATCAATATTCTCTTGGAGTTGCTTCTTCAATTCCTGCAACCCAATTGGGTCCAATATATAATGTGTATTTGAAATGGGCATCACACATGGTATAAGTTCAATTGAAAACTCCACTTCACGAATTGGTGGAGGACCGGTCAATTCCTTTGGAAAGACATCATCGAACTCCCGTACAATGGGTGTATTTTTAATCATGAGTTTCTCTCCGACAGTTTGAGATAAATAACCTTAATTTAGTGGAATCAAGACCCATAAGATGGAATAAATTTCCACTGTAAGGTTATGTTCATCCTTTCATTAATAGAAGATCATAGATTGATCTGGAATATGAAATGTGACTTCTCTTCTTATGCAATTGATATGAGCTCTATATAAAGAAAGACAATCCATGCCATGAATCACATCAAATTCCACTATAGGAAGGATCACAATATTAGTAGGAAGCACTTTCCCAAAAACATCATTCAGAGAAGAATTGTAAAATTTTGATGCATCCTTTATGCCATTAAGAGTTGTCACAGCTAACTCAACATCTAATTGTCGTGGTAAGATGGCTATAAAGTTAGAAAATTCTTTAAAAATAAATGAGTGGGTGGATCCAGAATAAAATAAAACATTTTATACTTTAGAGTGGATGGTAAGTGTACCTTTCACCACTTCATTATCATACTACACATCACCGATAGAAATTTCATGTGACATTCCTTCGTCTTTGGACTCAAGAGTTTTTTGACGTCGATCATCATCAATAGACCTTGGATTAGGGTATTTATTAGAATAATGCCCCATTTCCTTGCACTTGTAACATTTAAGGGTAGGAGGTTGGTTCTGTGTAGCCTTTTCTTTGTTCGCATCACTAGTAATCTTTTTCCCATCATTGCGGCATTCAAATGCCCGATAACCTTCTTTTACTCATTTGAAACATTTACCTGTTCATTTAAGACAATTCCCTCCATGTTTCTTTACGCACATTGAGCGTAAGGGTAAACTCATATTATTTTCAGTGTTTCCTTTATATTTCCCTTTTAATTCCATTTTCCTATTCTTATCAAACCCATATGACGGATGGGTTACTCCAATCTCTATCTCAACCTTGAGAGCACATAGAACAATTTCTTCATATCTATTGATGTCCCTTATGGATAACGCCCTTCGAATACCTTGTTTTAAGCCACTAAAGAATCGATCAATCTTACTCTCAGGTTGGATAATAATCCCAAAATCATAACTTGCAAGCGTTGTAAAATTTTCTTCAAAGGTACCAACCGATTCATCATCCTTCTTCTTTAGTTCAAGAAACTCCTTCTCCATCATTCTTCGAAGAATACTAGGGAAGTGCTTATTGAAAAATTTGTTCTTGAACTCTTCCCATTCCTTGGACTCAATTTCATATCTTTGTCTCATATTCTTGATTAGATTCCACCATTGATCAGCTTCACCTTCCAAACGATATACTGCTAAGATGACATTATCATGTTCAGAACATTGAAGAACTGAAAATATCTTTTCAGTGGTACTGATCCATTGTGCATCCACTAATGGATCAGTAGACCCGCTGAATGAGGGTGGGCGCTTCCTCATGAAGGATTCAACAGAATTTTTCTCCTTCCTTTGCTCATTTAGAAGTCCTTCGGCATTCATAGATTGATAAAGTTGTGTGAGCATGTCTAAATGGTTTTTCATTCCAGCTCCCATAACGTTTGGTTGCTCAGGGGGACAATCATTGCATTGCCTGTCGCATTTAGCATTGACACAGTTCCTTAGGGTTCTAGCCATTGACTAAAACCAATAAGCATAGTGTGAGAAACCCTAATCATAATAAGAAAACCACATAATCAAGAATTAAATTTCAAACATTAGGACTTATCATAAGTTATTCATGGCCATTTCTAAAACACTAATATTGTGTTCTATGCTTATAAATATCCTTAGGGTTCTTACTAAGGCTTTCACTTCCTAGTTTCCAAAGGTTGACAATACCTTTCCTCTGATAACGACTATAAGGACCCATACTTTACATACATTGTTATTACAAAAATATTTAAGAATACTTATTAAAACATATAACAAAACCATGATTGGAACATATAGGTATAATGTCTTTAGAAACTTGGAAACATAAACAACTGGTTCATAATGAATCAACATTGTCTCCAGTTTATTTCGTCATATCTAGAGTCCCTATTTGGCATATCCTACTTAATATCCTTCTTCCTGACAAGGGGAAAAGAAAAAATTCAAAAGGGTGAGCTCAAATTCTCTGTAAGGGTAAACGAAGGAGATATCAATCATATCATATTCATAAGAACATAACATTTTTAAAATCTTATCATGCAAAAGAAATCATAATATCATGACATGGGATAAATCATAGTGGTGAAATGTAATCCAAACAATCATAATTTAAAACATTAAACTTTGTGGCATACACACATAATCATAGAAAATCATTTCTTATTATTCAAGACTCATTTACAAGACTATCATAGTGGACAAACTCCATTTCTGAAACGAGTTCACTCCTCGTTCGAAGCCTCTATCACTGAACCGGATTAACTTTTCTTTCCAGCCATGTCTATCTCAGGATATATAAATCATTACCCAATGAATTGGAGGGAGATATAGGTCCCACCCATCTCATAATGATATCATTCTTATGTGTTCCACAAAATCATAAATCATATATCATAGCATAACCCATGTAATAAAAATGGGATTCTTAAACATCATGCCATCATAACATAATTTATATTTGATAAAAGGACTTCATAAAAATAATTTCATCATAACATAATGAAATCAATGTAAAAATAGGGATGGAAACAAAACCCTATATTATCTTAAATGTAAAATAATTTTGATAAAAACTTTAACTCCATTCTTGAGAAAAATATCCTTTATACTTCAAAAACATTTTTTCCTTTCATAACATGTCATACAATTTTAAACTAAATGAAGTTAATTAAAAATAAAATTGAAAACATGTAATGGAAGAATCATGGAAATATTGTTCTACGAAATCATACAAATCCAAACATTCTGTATATGTTAAAAAAACATTCTTCTCATACTTTTCCCAGAAAAGTCAAATAGTATCTTGTACTAAAAACGACATAATATTTCTTTCATATATTTTACTAAAAACTCACCAATGAGTAAAATTATATTTAAACAATTGTATGAAGATATAAATAATATTATATATCGAGGAAACATGGATGTAGAAGATAAGTATTCCCCATTAAATTCTGAAGTATAAATAATCTCGGATAAAAATGAGATTGCGATATTTTCCCTTACCTTAGGTCCGATAAGATTTGTACGTATCTGAATCCCTTGTACAATGATTTAAATAATGTCATTGACTTATTCCATAATCAAATTAATTGTTATGATATCATATATTGTCATATTCTTGTCTTCTTATTAATAATATTTCATTGCTACTTGTTATTCGGGAGTTCATTACTTTATGTTCATATGCTTGTTTTGTCGAATAAATTCTTATTCCTATTTTTAGGATATAGATACCTCATTTACAGAATGGTATTAGTGTAATATATATCGTATATATTCATTCAATTCATTTATATAGTCAATATTCAATGAAGATCATGTAGAACGAGTCACATCAGATCGTGGATACGGCAGGCCGTACATATGCACCAGCGATGATATCCTTCCCCTAATTATATGAGTAGAATTGGAGTTGATGATATAATATCTCAGAATCAGTATCATGTTGTAATAATCATATATATTTATTCTTCACACCATTATACCCATCCAAGTAAGGTGGTGGTGGAAAACAGATTACACCATGGCATGGAGACGATATTCCGTACATACGCAGGTGTGGTGATTTAATTTTTCATTAGATGGAGAGAAGGTGAAATAGGGTTGTTTCATATTTATAATAACATATCAGTATATAATTGATTCTGATGTTATTACATTATATGGAAACAACTATATAAGAGGAAGTAGAAGAAGGAAGAAACTTGAAAAAATCAGTATAAGAGATTACCTCTTTCTCGACTTGCCTCCTTTAAACTTTCTCTTAAGGGACTAGAGTTATCTTTTGAGAATACCAGAACCTCCATAATTTTACTAGGGGAGTTGAGAAGAGTAATGGGGATGGTTTGGCCAAGCCTGAAGGCACAATGTTGTGTAAATTGGAGAGGGAGGAGGTGCCCTTTTATAAGGGATGGGAGGGGCACCTTTGGAAACCTCAAAAATATTATTTTATAATAAATTCAAACCCCACATAAAAACTTAAAAAATGACTCAAATCCAAATTTTAGACGATATAGGGCTGTAATATAATCAACTATTCAAATTTAGACATGTTGGGAATTTATTTCAAACATTATCAAATTGATTTATCCTTATTTAATCTATTTAATTTTATTTGTGGTAATAAGATTCTAAATTTGAAATTATTATAAATAATTACTTATGTGTTGTGACTCGCCCATAATTGGATATTTAATGACATTGTAGACCATATAAATTTTAATATATAATTTTTAAAAATATTTTTTATTTTTAATCAATTTTATATTATGTTATTTTTATACAATAACATAAGTGTCAATTTTATACTATTCTTTTATTTGAATTGAAATAAAATCCACACAGAATATATGATCGAACCAAATGCTTTAATAGATTCATAACATGTCATATGTATCTAGAGAATTAGTGGATAACATTAAATAGTTCATATAATATTTATTTTAATAATTTTAAAATTATTTATGTGATATTTCAATCAATAAAATAATTTCAACATGTCTATTTTGTCACCTTTAATGATAATTATTTAATACCTAAAAATTATAAATAATTTCAAATGATGTATATAATGCTATTAGTTTTCTGGAGACTATTCATGTTTGATGTTTCAGAAAACTTATCACTAAATTAAAATTAGTATACTTATAATATTTAAGAGAGTGACATGTTGTTACTTTCATTGGTTTTAATAATAAATAAATTATTTTCATTGTAAAAAGTCTATAAAATTAATCTATTCCGACACTTAGGTGATATGAGTCGACTTTAAGTTATCCAATATAATTTTTAAAGGTGTTAGGGTAATTTTGTTATCTTATTTTTACCCTTAACTACCCGATTTACCTTTAACTACAGTAAATAAAAATTTCCGTTGTTACTATTCATAATATCAAAAAAAATTAACCTATTAACATAATTTAGAACCACTTAATTAAAATATGGAATCCATTTTTCAAAATTCAAAAAATAGAAGTTGCTGTAATTAATTTAAAATTAATCCTGTTGTTAAGAAAATAGGTTTTAAAAGTTAAAACATTGTCAAAGATTGAAATGTGTTTGCCTATGAATTCATTCTAAAATTAATGGTAATGACATAAATTATATTTAATGGTCAAAATATATTCTATTTATACATTAAAACCATTAAATATTATAATTTAACCATATAAATTATTGCGATGAAAAAAGTTGTTTTTAATTAAAATATAGAGTGTTTTTACTATTCATTAGAATATGAAAGTTCTCAGAATAATATGAAAAAGTATCCAAAGTAAATTTTTATATCCTGCTTCCAAAGAATATTTTTTTTTCAAATTGAACTTATAAACCTTTCAAAAACTAGATTTAATGTGGGTGACCCATCAAAAGGCTTCAAAACTGCATCTTTTGAAAAATACTTATTTTACCCGAAAAATTAATTTTGTTCACATAACATGTTTCAGAAAATGTGTAAAATTAATAATAATGTTATAAAATTAAAAATTAATATTCTTAAAGGCTAGTCTATAATAATATTATATCAATATATCGTTGTTTAGGAAAACCCGGTATTACGTAATGCACACGTTATTGAGGAAGGTCGCGATTGCATGTAACGCCAGCCAAGCCAGTGTTGTGTGTCGTGAAAGATTCATTTGGTGTTGAGTATAACATAAGACATAAAAAATATATATTTCTCATAAAATCTCAGGGTGTTACAGATGAAAACCATTAATATATATATATATATATATATATATATATATATATCTGGTGTTGGGATAATGACGATGACATGATTGATTAGGGTAAATATTAACTACCTTGGAACTGATTTTTGACTTTGTCGATAAGTGGTTTAAGCTAACATCGATGGAGTTACAACACCTTTGGATTTAGAAAATATATCCAATAACAAGTATATTTACTAAGAAATATATAAGAATTCACAATTCTAATATGATTTTTACTGTAATTCATGTTATTACCATATTTAAAAAGGATACATGATGAAGTTATTCTCATTTTTGGTATGTGAATTTTATAGATACTTCTTATTGATTAAGTGTTAATGATATGTTTATCATAGATATTTTTAGACCTTCATTATAATGTTTTGAATCATTAAATTTTTTATTTTTAATCATTTATCAAATGGTTTATGTTGATAATTTTCTTGGGTTTTAACATTTAATGCCGCTACATGATGGTTAGATTATTCTTCATTAACCGTGTGGCCCAAATTGAATGTGTTGTTTTGAAGTAACGGATGTATTTCTCTTTCCTCTTATTAATAGTATATTTTAAACATATTTTTTATTTGGGTTTCCCATCAAATAATTTTGAAATATATTCCATTAACATTCAATGTTCAATTTCTAAATTTGAGGATGATTTTTTTAAGGATGGGTAATGTAACACACCAATAGTTTACAAATAGATTTAATATTGATTGAATGGAACACTATGTCTCTAAAAAACCATTTTGTTATAACTTATCCATTAATCTTAAATTTTCCACTTCTATGTTTTGAGTTTTAAAAAAATGGCCATCTATGGTTGTGACTAGTATGTTATTTGGAGTCTGATAGAACCAATAGGGTTTTTTGAAGAATAGTAACATACCCTTATGAGTAGTAATTTGACCTATATTAATAGTAATAATAATAATAATATTTTTTCTTAATGTTAAAAGATGATGAGATATTAATTACGTTTACAATGTGATATAAAACTAATTATACCATTAACATTTTTATTTTACAAATTATATATGATTTTGTTAAAAAAATAAATTAACAATATTTAGAAAATAATTTTCGAAAAATGGAGTTTATTTTTTGTTATACAAATCATAAAATGGTTATGGTATATTTTTGGAATTTTTCTGATATTCAAGAATTTTTTATTAATTGTGAAATATGATAAAATACTATATACACAAATTATCAGAATAATACACTATTTATGATCTCATAAGTTATTTAAGACCACTTGGTTCGAACTCACATGCCATTATTAATACTTGGGGTAAAATGAATTATAATTATTCATAGTATTGAGCAAAAATATTATAACGATGATTAAAATAATTAAAAATACCTCCTCTCCTCCACTATAAACACCACTCTCATTCCCCTCATCCTTCTCCACCTCTCAAGACATGATACTTACCAACATTCTACCCAATATTTTTACCATGACTCTTCCAAATGTCTTAGAGATACTAGTCTCACCCAAAGGCCAAAAGAAAAGACCTTAAGAGGATATCAAGGGGAAGATATCAAGAGGTAAAATCCTATTTTTTCATTCTTTTCATTCATTTTATGTTAATATTTTTAATTTCCTTTTTATTATATTGGGATATGTCATTACATACCCCCTTATAGACCATATTATTTTTGAGTGATGAGATACACCCTTTCTCTAATCAAACTATTATATGAAATTTTAACTCATGCCATTAGGTTGCCTACTCTTTGTTAGATATTTCTGAATTTTCTTATATTTTGAGTTTCTTTATTTTATACTCCTTTCCATATATCCCTTCATCAAAATTCTATGAAAATTTAGGGACCATACATGAAGTGAAATTTTTAATTCTAATGGAATATTTCATCATCATATCTCGTTCCCCCTCCTTTTATACAATAAATTCAAACACTGTCCGAGATGTGTTAAATTATCACAGTCCCAGGAGATGGGTTGTCAATTTGATTTACTATCCTCAAAACTGTTCCTGGAACCTTTATAATGGTTGAACTATATATTAATATTTTTATTTTACCTTTCGTAATATTATAGAATCCTTACACACTCATAATACAAAATAATAATACAAAACTAGTTCATTATTCACAAAATTGGAAAAGTTAATCCAAGCATTTATAAATAACTTTGAACTAATGAATCATCCTCATGTATATAACTCAAAAATAATTATAATATCATTTAAAACGTTTTAATTTCACTAATAATATTTATATTAATAATTATGGATGTTCATCCACATTTCAAATCAACTTCCATTAATGAATACATGTAAACTGATCATGAAAACCATGGGAGAAAATGCTTCCGAAACAATAAAATTGTATCTATTGAAACACATCAAAAAAGTAATGAATGAACCTAATAATGTTATACCATATCAATTAAATATATATGAGGTTCTGGAATTATTATTTGATGAAGCTAATTCTTATTATTCAGGTCATTAAAAACAATCAAGAACTCCTTCGAGGTTAATGTAATGGATATATTAACTCAATTTCTATTCATTGTGTTAAACATCAATGTAATTTGATTTGTATTTTACCAGAATATGTGTGAATGACCTATGATATTTTTATTATGTATATCTAATTTTTTTGGGTTTATATTCATCCCACATAATTATGTCCTTTATTTTTTCCCAATCTAATGATACATTATTTGTAAGGGTTTCTTCATCCCACTTCCATCTTTGTGACATATTTTATATTCAATACTATTACTTGTGTAAGGTGTATGTATGATACCTATTAATGATTCACACCATGAATCTATTTATTTTCATTTTATTAAATGTATCATATGAATATTATTAATTTTGGGGCTAAAAATCAATTTATTACTAATTGTTATGTGTTTTCCACCAGAACCTCCATTTTCATTTGTGTTAATTTAATTGTCTATATCATCTAAATGAAATTCATTTATATTATTATGTTCTCCTCAAAAATTATGTTTGATTGTTATATATATGTTTACCAACAAGAATAATTCGTTATTTTATGTGGAGTTATACATTTTTAAAGGAACATTCAAAATTATTTGTGAAATACAAACCTGATTCAAGGGATCTTTTTAAATTCATACCCGTGTTCAAGTTTACAAGAAAATCAATTTTAAGGTGTCATTATTTTTTTAAAAACAATCATTAAAATTAATAAAAAATTAAATTGGATCATTTTTGTTTTAAGAGAACAAATGTGCTTTCCCACTTTTAAATTATATTTAATGCTTTTTTTAAAATGACGGAAAATGATTTATTTCTAAAGTATCTTAAAAACTATTTTTACATGATTTAACATCAGTAGGAAATCATCTATGCCTAAAATATAATTTCAATGTCATATTTTTATTTTTTGGGATATTATTGTTAAAAATATGATTTCATGGCAAATATAAAAGATTTTATAAAAGAACTCTTCATTCCCATGTAAAACGGATTGTTCTCCTCACAATTTAACTTTTTGAGATATATGACTTGTTCACCACTTATTTCATTCATGTGGTATATTTACTGCCATTTCGTATATCATATCGAGAGTCTCTTTATTCTCATGATATTCTAATGGATTATGATTTTAATGTTTCAAGGTGGTATGCGGCGCTTTGGAATGTTCAAGGATTATTTACCCAACAAATTTTCAATGGTCTCATTTTAAAGTATCGTTATTTATGTCAACATACTTTGATGAATCCATATCTAAAAATATATATTATATTGTGAAGGCATATTTTAATTATATTAAATCTATGTTTAAATAATTATTTTGACATGCAGTGGTGGTGGGGCTCGCTATAGACCCTTGATTCATCGACAGATCTGATGAGACAAATCAGTTGGCGAAAAACCCTTCCAGTATGTTTCAAAATATTCAAACGGGTTTTAAACCATATACATAAACTATTTTGACAGTATTGTGTTATCATGTGCTAGATAAATGATTTCTAATTAATAATAATTATCTTTATTCATTTTCAGTTGTTACTATCCATGATTTATTAATTATGACAAAACCTATGGAGACAGTTTCATTCTATGTTTATTAAATGCATGTGTTTTTCATTTATTCCCCATGCCATATTGACTATGCCTAATTGTTGTGATTTATTTATTATTTATTCATGATTCAGTATTTGTAACCCTTACTAAACATTTGATCCCACCCCTTTCATTTATTTACCTTCAACATGTTATGAAGATGAGACCATTTATTGATTTCTCATGGACGCATTCATTTACTTTTTGTTATGTGTCATATTTTGATACCTTTACCAATGTAATATGAGGTACATGTATATATTTAGTTTCATCAAAACTACTAAACTACTTGGTCATTTGGTATTTGATTCCTTGTAAATTTTCAAATGTAATTAGTAATGCTCCAACTCTGGTCTAGAGGGGTCGTGGCATTACAAGAGAATCCTGAAAATTAATTTCATACAAACTTAAAAATTAAGGCCACATAAAAACAAATCATACCTGTAACAATAATAATGTAAATTAATTTATTAAAACATTCAATAGAAAATTAAATAATGTTTTCAAATCCTTCAATACCTAATGTGTGAGCAGGGACTCATCAACATATAGTGGGACAAAATGTGATGATGGATGGAAGATCCATAAATTTTTTCTCATCAACATATTCCCAAAATATGAATTGTTTTTTGAAAATTTATAGCCAATAATTTATTATTTTATGCTTAAATTAATATATTTTTCATTATTTTATTATTATTTACACCATTATATATGATTAATGATTTTATTAATAATATATATGATGCCTATATATTTTTTGATAATAAAAATTTATAGGATAAGTTAAATCATTCCATTACTAATGAAAATTAATCCAAAATTTCTAATGATAACATAAATAGGACTATCATATCCATACATTTTGATAATCACATAGAAGTGATTAATATTATGTCTCAAGAGAAAATCCTATTGAATAATTCATACAAAATTTTCTAAGTAAAAACCACGATAAGACCCTAAAAATTGACTGAATATATAAATTTCAATTCAAACATAAGATATTTTACATTTACTAAATATTCTCTATAAAAAATATTGCCTATAAATTTTTAATAATGGATATTAATGAAGACATTGTTATATATACTTCCAAACAATAGGGCAATGAAAAGATGATTACTTACATAGGAAAAAATAATCATTATAAAATATATGTAATAAAATTTTAAAAAATACTCACTTTCTCTTTACCATTTCAGGTTTTATCATGTTTGGGTAACTAAGGATATACTGGTTTCTATTTTTGGACATAGAGAAATTATAGTTCTTAAATATTTACCAATATAAATTTCATGAAAAATGTTGATAAATAATGATAAGAGTACATGGTAAATGTACTGTGGTTTCTACAAACAAATCATTGGTGAAAATTAAAAATTTAAAAACATAATGAATAAAAAATGAATAATCATAATATTTGGAAACAGTGAACACATTTAGATAGTGGGAATTTGTGATATTTAAATTTTATTTAAGATTATGATTTTAAATTTTTATTATGTTTTGGACTTAAAGAACATTATCATTAGAAAAATTCAATAATGTGATGAAGAATAATCTCTGAAATTAAGGATTAGAAAATGTAATATTGATAATTCATAAGGATATATTGTATAATCTTCAAATAATCATGATAATTTTTATATCATAAAATAATAGGAATTGACATAGTAAAATAATTGCTACCTCAGATTAGTGGAATTTAACTCCTCGAACTTAAATAAAATATTAATATACAACAGTCTCTTTATATCAATATATTTCGTGAAAAAATGATATGTAAAGGAAATAAAAAATAATAAAATCAATTTCATATAATATTGTTAACCTTGAAAATTTGAAAAAAATGTGGTTAGTTTTTAAACAGTTAATGATATCTTGACATCTAAACATTTTAATTGGATTTTATTGAAATATTTTTCCATATAAAAACTAAATTTATAAAAGGAAAAATACTAGAAATATGCCATTTATATTGACAATACATTCAAACCTGAGTTTTCTCTCTTTTTCTAAAATTAGCTTCCCAAAATTTTTATAAAATATTGCATCATTAAATGAAAAATTAGTTAATCACTAGACACCGTGTTCATGGTTTTTATTTTTCAATTATTAATTATAATGTTTTTCATAGTTATAAGAGTAATAATGGGACCTCTTAGGAATTAATCACCAATTAAAAATTGGGTAGTTAAAATAGAGGGACAAAATCATTCTTCTAATAATCATTATAATTTTTTTGTAATTACAATGTGGAAAAATATATTTCTGGTTTGAGACTATAAATAAATATTATTATACTATAAATCATTATTTACTCTATTATATTTTAAATAAAACATAATATTTATTATTTAATGATAAGAATCCATTATTTTTTGTTTTAGGCATTTCAAATGGAAAAGTGTTCATTTGGAATAAAAAAGAAAATCCTTGAAATATAAATATATTATTTGAGGAATTTTTTTGTTACTATAATGTATGTTAAGACTATTCGGTTTAAAAATTAAGAAAATATACCATATAAGAATCATTTTAAGTATTTTTTTTGAGAGTGGACCATATAACAAACTAATTTCAAAACTCTTATAAGATGAGGATATGATTATATATATATATATATTATATTTGAAAAAAGAATTTATTTAAAAATATTCAATTTGATTGTATGAAATAAGAAGGTGATGAACTGGAAGCTTATTTTCTAGAATAATTAAAAAACATACGATTTTACCTAAAATCCATTCATTTATTAAGAGTCATCCTCTTGAAAATTTGATAGATGATGTTGATCGAAAAATAAAAACTTTTTTTATATTAATGAAATGAATAAAAAAATTATTTTATATTAAAATTAAAAACTAAAATGATAAAAGAATACTGAGGTGATATATGTTTTATGATAACAATGAAAAAGAGACTAATCAGTTCAAATATAATAATGTTTAGTTACTAGTGAAAATTATAGATCACTAATTTTTGATAAGAAATAAGTGGGATTTTTGAAATATGTTTGTTGAAATAGGTTTGATCATCTATAATAAATTTAGACTGGAATCTAAAGGTTGTATGAGAGAATATTTCATTGATTATAATGAAGCCTTTTCCCTTGTAATGAGACATAAATCTATCTATATCTTACTATCTTCTTTCATCACATTTGAATTTCATTTTCTTCTTAATATAATGTAATTTTTTTTAAATTACTTTATTTATGTGTATGTTTATATAACACGGCCTATGGGTTTTGAATATCTATACCATCTAGATAATGTTTTTATACATATTAAAGATTTATAAGAACATAAATAATCTTGAATGACATATTATTAACATTAATCAATCATTATTTTTTGAAATTATTTTACAAAAGGGTTGAAAATATCTGAATCTAATTATTATTTTCTTAATGTAAACATTTATTGTATAGATATATTTTTCTATATAATTCTTTGGATCTACCAAAAAATGCATTTCCAAATGTATTTCTAAACATATATATGGTGAATTTGAGATGGGTATAATGAGTGAACATAACTTCCACACTTATCATCAAAACAATTAATAGTTGGAATAAACTATATAAATCAACCCAAATATAAAAAAAATACTTTAGAGGAATTTGTTTTATAAAATTATTATAGTATTAGTCAATTGATATATAATTTTTATAATTATGACATATATGATGTTATGAAATTGATAAATCAAAATATATAGAGATAAATGATTCAAATATTACTATAATTAGTGAAAATTTGACAAGATAACAAGGTTTAAATTTGATAACTTTTCCATGGTCTATAAAAAACGAAATAATATCATTTAACAGATATAAAATTTGTATTATTCTATTGGAAATAATCTTCCAATGTTGGGTAATTTTATAATTATGGATCAAATTTCAATAAAAAGGTTATTTCGATACTAAATTTAGAGGATGTATGTTGGATAAAAAAATATATCCAAAAAAATCAATTCATTAGATAAAATTAATAGACCTTTTCATATATGAATCTATATTTTTAGTAATTTTCTATATTCTGAAGTCTGTTTCTTACGAAATCACCATCGAAGAGTGCAAGAGAGCTCGGGTGGTGTTTTAGTGGAGTAATCATCGAAAATGAGGCTCTTTTGTGATAAAATTATTATTGGTTTATTGTTAGTTAGTGGGTCAATTTATATGTATTGGTAAAATGTCATTTTTAGTGGTAGTAAAAGAGAGACACATTTTGAATAGTCTTTATAGAATCACCTAATCATGTCACATGAGGAAAAAGTTTACACATAAAAGTCCATAATAATATTATGAGAAATAAATTGAATGATAAAACTAATTGAGGCCACTAATTTCCTTGTTCTTATATAGAACCCATGACCCTTATCTATACATTCACATCTCTTTTAAAATCCAACAATTCATTAAAATGAAAACAATATTATGAGAAATAAATTGAATGATAAAACTAACAGCTAAGTGTGTTTGTATTTACAACTTCCCAATCACTGTCTTCTATTCCGTGAGAAGATTCAACATTGGTTCCAGCATTCGTTACATAATGAAAGGAAAAACCCCATAGCGGCTGATGAAATATACATACTATTTGTTATATGGTTCTGATGTATCTAGATGGATTTGAATAAGGAGTACACAAATGGTTTCTATTGATCTGTTAGGTCTCTGATGTCTATAACTATAAGTTATGTATTAGACTTAGCAACTCCTATGAGAAACTGGGAATAGTCTATTTTCGTTATGGATATTATTGTAAACAAGTAATCATAATTTCACATCCAATTATATAATTCCAAGGGTGGGTGGATTTGTTGACTTCCCCTTGTCTCTGGCCCAAAAAATATGAATGGATCCTAATATTTTTATGTTATATGGAGAGGTGATATTGTCCATGAATTTATAGGTTCAATTATCCTCGCCTATATTTATTTTTTAGGGATTGCTGATGCCCTCAAGGAAGAAGAATAATCGATAGTTAAGGGACTAGAAATTTGCAGAACAAGGAATATTTAGATGGTTGATATTGAGACTAAATCCATGGTTTTTTTTATTCAATTCATGGGAATATCTCTACTCCCATATCCATTATTTATAAAATATGATTTTCAAGATCCTATAGTTCTAACCAAATGATCATTTTCCATACATTATGTTAGGGAAATAATGCGCTAGGTTCTTCACCTCTAATTATTTTTACGATATCTTTTTATGTTTATATAATATATTTGCTAAAATTCCGAAAGAGTTCATGAATGTTTTTAGAGGTGATTCTCTTGGGCTTCATTTTATTAGAACCCCTTAGCTCAAAAGAACTTTTTAAATTGTTTTCATAGTTTTTTATAACATAATATTTAAAATTATGGGTGTTTTTTTCTTTTTATAAGTGACGAGAGGTATATTTGGAGGAATAAAAATTTCATGACCATTAAACCCTCATTATAGATCTACATTCCAAAATATCATCTTAATATTTACCATGATACCACCGTACTCATACCATGTAAATGGCTATTCCCCTAAGATGTTATGTCTTCATAACAACAAGTTTAATTATGTAGGTACCATCTAAATAAAAATATATTTCATTATAGAAATCTACATTCATCTTGTTTGTAACATATCTCCTCTTCCTTGAAACATGGAAAAAAATGCATTACACCAAAATTTGGAGTCAAGACTAAAGGATATACTAAATAGAAAACATTATCTATGACATAGAATAATATAAAAAACCAATGATAATGTTTACCTTGCTTTTCTATTCACCTATGACCCAACCATGGAGAGTCATAGAGAAATAAAAGATCAATAAATAAGAATTATAATCGTTGTTTCCTCTATCAATCATAACAATTTTAGAAACTGTAAATTCACACAATCCAATTTATAGTCAATTTGACCCATTTTATCATCTCTAAGACTATGGTCAGTCTAATCGATAATGATTCATTTATCACAGTCTAACATGAAAGAGAATGATAGAGTCTATCATAATATTCAACAAATAAATCCAAATCAGTGGATACAGGATGGATGTTATTATAGGAAAACATCATGATTCGTAAATGGATCTCTTAATAGACACAAAAAATAAGGATTGAAAATTTCAACATATCTTTCATTGTATGATTGATCAATTGTGATTAAAAATACCTCGGAGGATAGTACATTAAATTTATAACTAAAAGAAAAATGAGCACTTTATATCCCCATTATTTAAAATGAGGGGCATGTCATGGGTCTTTTTTTATACCATTATTGTCGTCACCACATTGAGTTTCACAATATCTTCAACATATATCATTCAAAAATAATTTAATTAATATATGTTCTAAACAAATAGTAAATGAGTGGTCTGGGTAACAATATAAAAAATTATCCATACCATATCTTTTCATTTGGTGGAATAGAGTAATCCCATTATAAATGCAGTGTAATTTCAGCCCAATTCCATTTTGGTATAGATAGTGACTTAAAATCACCAAAGGACCATTTATATTTTTCCATGACATAAAAAATAGGTCATACATTGAGACATTAATCCACCTATCTCCCATTTTGTGCAAAGCTGCCAGAAAATCCTATGAATCCCCATACATATTATAAATTTTTGGGTGTACAACCAAATGACACGAATGATTTCCCCTCATAATATTCAACCCATATAATGGTATAAACAACTAATCTCCCATTTAATTAAATGAAATAACCATAATATTGAGACTATATTTTGGTGATATATCTTCTATTTATTTTCTATCAAAGGAATATATAATCAATGTTATTTACTTAAAAATCCTCAACCATCCCACCATTGGTGACAAATGATATTGTAGGGTAGAAATAAATTTTACCCCAATCTCTAGAGATATTCTGATAATGGTCACATTTCATAGACATATTCCAATACTCATCATTATCCTCACACACATTCATAGATTAAGACATCCTACTAATGGAATTTGATACAACATTTCCCTTTCTCGGAGTTGGGAGAACCTTGAAGTCATATAATTAATTAAACATATCCCATCGATACATTCTAATATTAACAAATAATCTAAGTGAATATATACACGAGGATCTTGTTTTTGGTATACTCATGAAATTGTTAACTGAAAAAAAGGAATCCAACATTTTTGAGATTGAACCATGGTGTATTTTTCTTGGTTATGAGTCAGATAATTATTCTAATGTTTTTTAGCTACACAGATCCATATTCCACCAAATAATAGACTCATATTAGCATCGATTCAACTCCTATATAGGAATTTTTAGAATATAATTTGAATCACTTACTTGGGTGTTTAGAAATTATGGAACGTGTATATGAAAGCCTCTTCGAAAATTACTTGAAATTATTATTACTATATTCAGACCAAAAGAAAATAATCCTGTTTTATATGAGGGTATTCATAGGAGTGGAAATATTTCAACATTACTGAAAGGAAAGATGGTAATATACACTTATAATTTAAAACTTTATACATCTAATAAATTATTAGGAACTATCCAAGATAATACCACATCCAAATTTCTAGTGTCAAATAAAATTATAGCTTGTGAAACCATATGAACTATAATGTTAACTTTGTGAATCCATATTAAAAAATTTGATAAATTTTTATAAAGATTCTACTTGATCTTAAATTCTTAGAAACACTTATTTATGTGTAAAATTATATTCATTGTTTTTATAATGCAATAATATGTCAACCACAATGACTTAAATGATTGAGTATAAGTTTATATGAAATATAATATTCCTATGGTCCATGAAAATGTGGGTAAAATTTTAAAGGCAAAAAGAATAACCATATATGAGAAATACCCATATTTACTTTTTAAATATTTATTCAGAATATACTCAGGTCATAAATGAATTCAATTATAACAGAATCATAAAAAAAATTGGGAAATAAATTTTCTCCTTTCAACTACATAAACATGTCCATATTTCAAGGAAATGATTTTCAGGTTTTGATTTATACAGGATTGAACTATTGATAATCTATGGTAAGGAATATACTCTCATTTTATTTCATTGAAAATATAACCAAAATCCCTATAGAGAGTTAATTGGCTATATTATAGCCTTGGACTCTCGATCCCCAACCTTAAATTTTAATTCTATTAATTATTTCATTGCCATATGATATAATACATTCAAAATCAGACAAATTTTGTGAACTATATTGATTATGAACTCATCCTAAAAATTTCATTGGTAAAATAGATAAAAAATTCCTGAATATAGGAGGTAGCTCTTTAGATCCATTTAGTTTGACTACTCAAAGATCTATTCATAAAATTTGGTTTGTAAGACTTCAAAACATTTGCAGACCCCATGATTCTCTACTCATATGATAATCTCATTCCCTTATAAAAGTGTACTGGGTTCCATCGGGGGAAGATAAGGATATAAGAATTTTATAGAAATTGAATTTTTTTTAAATTTGTGTGGATAATATATGCCTAGAATATGATGAATGATGTTAATTTAAAAGGTGGAAAAGTTCAATCGATCATGGAATGATCCCACTATATTTGTTCATGAGATTAATTTCTCATTTATTTCTAACTATTGACTCCATGGGGTATCAATTCTCATTATAACATATGATTATTTTATATTCAATCAAAAAAATTCCCCCAAATTCTCAAAAATAAACTAATGGGGGGACCTAACATCAAATAAATAAAAATGGGTGTAGAAGATTCTAGAATAGTACCTATCGCCATTGAAGGTACCTCCCTAGTTTCAACCATTGACTTATTAGATGATAAACCCTTCCAGTTACATATTATGGAATATGATCCAATGATTCATATATTGTCACGAATCAACCTTGGTCGACCCTGAACTAGTCACTCGAGTCGATCCCCTCTAAGGCTTGAAAGGCATTCCTAATCCCCACTGGCTGGAAACAAGTTCTTGGGTATCAAAATTAGAACATGGGAATTATTTATATGATGTCATAATAATAAAAAACTAATATGATAAATAAAAGGAAAAGGGATATAGTCAACCAAATATGCAATAGCCAACATTTCAGAATTAACATTACAATTATAATCAAGAATAATGGAGGTTAAACTAATTGTAGAGGGAAATAATACTCTCCCAAAAATCCATGAAACTAGAGGATAAACATCCTCAAGCCACCACCACCAAGACCCAAAATGTAAACTATTAAAAACCAAACCACCTCTATCGAACTCCATTCCTTTACCTGGAAGAAATGGATGACAAGATATACAAACACGCAAAGGTGTATGTTAGGTGTGATCCACATCCCAGTAGAATGTCATCCAGATAAAAATATTCATTTTCAAAACATTTAATGATAATCTAACATTCTAATTTAAGTAAATTTTTTTAAAAAAATTCTTGGAAAATATTTTACTAGGTAAATAGTTTAACTATAAACCCTTCCAAGGGAATCAATTTCCCAATCATTTACTTAAATGAAAAAATGGGATTTATAAAAAAAAACATACACACTCAAGGGGTCCAATATATGATGAGAGATTCCACCAGATCGTACATAGTGGAGCACCATGGATAAATCTCGTAGGGTTAATATTGCTCTACTAGTATACTAGACCCTCGCACCATGGTGAAATGCTGCTTCAAAATCAAGACTAACAACACTATCATTCACGAGCCACTAAAGAGGTTAAATATCCAAAATTCAAGTGGTTTTCAATCATCATAATGTTTAGTTAGTTTTTTAATTTTCAATTCTAATAATTGAAACTAGGATGAAGCGTTTCTATATCATCTAGTGTTCTAGAACTAGGAAGCCCACCTAGATACCCGAGATTCCCATGGGCTCATGTTAATAATTTCATGTCACACATATCACCACTTCCCCAAGTCAATTTCAAGAATACCAAATAAATCCCCACTTTCATGAACAAACCAATATACATTTTACACATGCCAAAACCATCTTTCAAATAAATTGTCAATTAATACAACTCCATTTATCCTGATATACTAAAGAACACAATTCCTCACTCTACACCATGGGATAAGATCACATGATTTAATCTACACATGATAAAAAGGTCATTAAAAAAATCATCCTATTATATAAAAATTTCAACACTCATATTAAAAAGTTCACAAAATGATCCAACATGCCAATACTAATCCATTTACTATTTTACTCAGAGAAAAACCCATATAGGTATCATTTTCCATCACTATCACATATCAATTAATTCCTCTTTTATAAGAGACATGAAAACACACAAATGATCAACTGATGTCATGAAAAATCCCGTTTTTCAAGTCATACATAATATAAGATCATTCCAAAACATGCTTTTATTTTTTTCAACAATTTTCAATTCAATTTCAATGCTGAAAAAAAGCATAACATTCCAAGGGAAAACATTTTTCATTGAAAATCTCATTTCCAACATATTATCACCTTAAGTGATTTTGAAAAGAAGTTTTTCACTCGAAAACCAACCCATAAAACATATTTTTGAAACAATACCTTGAATCAATCACACAAATAAAAGCCTATTTCCTTATAAAATCATTTAGCATCACATAAGTTTCCATAAAATATAAAAATATCCATTCACAATAGACAATAAATCCCTAGAAAATATTTATAAATTTTAACAAACATATTAAAATCACATATTAATGATATAAAATAGAAGAACCAACCTCATATGGAGAATCCTCCATAAATGGTTCCAAACTACAACAACACCTCAAACACACCATAAAAAGGCAGGAAAGTACCTACTCAAGAATATCAAAACCAAAAGGTCAAGATCTAACCCCAATAACTACACCATACATGATGGAGAACAAAAAATCCAAATAACTATAATCCAATCCCTAGAAAAGTGGAGGAGAGGCTTACTCGAAGTAGGATGCACCCACTGAGAAAGGAGAAGAGGAGTGATGAGAAACCAAGGGTCATTCTAGGCGGCACTTCAGATCACTCTGGTGGTGTACCATGCGATTAGGGAGGGTGGGTGGGGGGGATAGCTGCACGAAATGGAAGAGGGAGAGTGGCCACACAAGGAGGAGATGCTAGAGGGAAGATCACTAGAAGGAGGAGAGGGAGGTGGGCCAAAGGAGCCACCGGCCAGTAGGGGGTCATGTGAGTGGGATAGGGAAGGGAGGAGAAAGGGGGTTTGTGTGGGAGAGGGTAAAGAGATAGAGAAGGAAACCCAAAAAATAAATAAAATAAAAACATAATAATAATAATAATTTCTTAATAATAATAATAACAATATAATAATAATATTAACATTAGTAGTCATATCAATTAAAATGTTCTTGATAATAATACAATCATTATTATTTTATTTTTATTTTACCATTCAATTATATTTTTTTATTTTGATCCCCAAGAAGGTTTCCCGGTTACCTGGGTGAAGCTGTATGGTTTCCAAACTATGCATTGCCAATGTTCCAAATACCTCCCAGACAAAAACACCCATTTCCATGTGAAACTCAAAAAAAGATAAACAACGTCTCATCCCAAACCCTGAAAGAAATATCTGAGGCCAATAATATAATAAAAAAAATTCATTTCAATGGTCGGGGTGTGACAATTATCCCCACCATGACACTTTTTACCCCCAAAAGTCCATTCTAATGTTTAACCCATAAGAGAAAACTGACTCTCCTTCAATGCATAAAGAGATTTCGGACACACGTTGAACGAGAAGTAAACTAGAACACTATCAACAGATGATGAGACTCACAAATCAAACTCAGAAGACCAAAATGGACTCCTTACTTTATAACACCCTGCCCTAATAGTGAAAACACCAATAGTTGATTGTTCAATGGAAAATATATTCCTATAGGGCACAATCCAACCACAAGAGTCAAATACCCAAGACATCACTAAACAAGACTTATGCAACGAGCCAAAAATGAGAATCCAAAATCAAAACAACAAGCCGATGAGTACTACCATGATCTTTATTCAATGAAACTATGGGATTCACTCTTATCAAAATGTTCACTCAAATAATGAACTTGAAATGAGATTTCTATGAACAATATCATCTATTACATATTAAAAATCAGAAACCCAACTAGTTTACCAAACATAGGAGGTCCAAAGAACTCCCCGCAAAGGAATAGGAAAACATTTATTTATCACAAAGTAATTTTAATGAAAATTACAACGGGTTTATCCACCATGAGAGTCAACCATTTTAACCAAATAGCACAAACTAAAAGTAAAAACCATCAGGGGTTATCTTGGGATCTTTCCACACATACCAACAAAAACAGACAGGTGGGACCAAATAGGGACAAAACCCCTACTGCATGTGGTGAACCCAAAATTATTCCAAACCAAATGGAAATACTCACATTGTTCACTAGTATTATGAGGCATAAAAAATGAGATCAAATCTCCAGATGGAAAGACATAGAAAACTAAACAATGATCCCCATCCATAGGGGCATAAGAATCAATGTTCTAGAAATTGAGAAAACTACACATCTTTCCATCAATATATGAATACATCCACCCACGTGGGTCATGACATGGGGATATTATCTCATGTCTATTTCCACTAAATGTTGCCAATAAAACATATTGTCCACACTAGAACCTCAAACAACCTCCATCTCTGACACCAAAGATTGAAGGTAAACCAATCTCTATTACACCACTAGGGTCTCTTTATTATACACCAGCTTCACTATGGGGCCTATGAATGGAGCTATGAATATTGAAGCATCTCCTATCTTGCGGCCTGGTGTTGAAAACCCTCAAATGGAACTTTTCCTTTTCATTCCATAATAAATCATGCAACTATTCAAATAACACCAATACAACAAATTGGAAAAATTTAAAATGTCTGAAATAGAATATTATTTTGTTAAATTAAACGTTCACATATGATTTCACGACATCTACCCTTTCACATGTATGAGAATACGACACTAAAAAACATCACCAAACGTGACCATTAAAACCTAAGAGTATATACATGGAAAATGAGTTTAATCAATGTCCCGAACGACATGGGATTCTATAAAATGGTCATAACAACCTCATGCGACCTTATTTTCAACAGTAGTGGACTAGATCAATCCCTCTCTTAGAAAAACAAAAAGAATGATCCAAAGGACCTTCAAGACGATGACCAACACTAACAAACCCCAAACCTCTTCCACCGTTCCATATTGGGATTATATTCACAACTCCCAAACATAACCATAAGACATTAATATGACAATATTCACCTTCGATGACTTAGGAATCTCAAAAACTAAGATATCTTAAACCTTCCACATGCACTCTCCTGATGTTAGAGGATCTTCTTGACCTAAAGTGAGGAGATTTAGACTCAATTCCCAAATCCCAAGAAGAATGTCCTAACGCTGATCAACTAGAGGGAATTCCAACAGTGAATCACCCTTGGAATCACATAAAATGGAATACATTATCCAATAGATGAAACAGAGTGTCCAAAAAATAACCCAAAAGAAAAGACATGCTACAACCGGTTTTGAATAAGAAAAGGGGATCATCAAAGAGGCTTCTGTAAACACTTCCCCAAAATGGAACCATTAACCACTGTCACAAACCTAACTCACCAAGTAGAACTCAAATTTGATATGTGAGTCGACTAAGATGAAATCAATTTTAGGAATCACCTCACTTAAAACATTTCGAAAATACAAGAAGACACACCACACAATCACCATCTTTATAACTATTAAATTTTAATTTAAAATCACATTTGAAAATAAAACTGGATTTGGGGGTTTCACATTCAATAATGGTATTCCATGGTGCCTCTTGCATGCATTTTTATCATGCCAAACCAGTCTCTATTTGACTTCCAGAACATATCCTATGCATGTCCCCACTCATGGAAATACCAGAGAATAATGATAAAATCATATACTTTACAAAATAAAAATTCAACTAACTTGTATATTTTTAGAATTTAGAAATGTCTCTTCTCAAAACCATTTAGCCACAAAAAATAAAAACACATTTCGAGTTACAATTTGTTTTAACAAAAACACCAAAAATTGAAATACAAAACTCATTTTCAAACCATACACATAAATTTAGAAACATTTCATTCCATTTTGAAACAATTCCGGTTGAATAAAAATGACTACTTCATCAATCACTAATTAATTAAAAATTTAACACTTCTCGTATAAAAAAAATCTTTCCAAAACCTTTTCAAAAATAATTTTCCCATTTTCCAAACAACAAACATTCAATGAACAATATGCTTTATTCATAAAAATCCACCCTTAATAAAGTCATCTCATTTACTGAAAATCATTTTACATATGTTCATAATTCAAAAACATCCTTTCGGTAAATTGTGAAAAATTCATTTTCCACCTTCCCAAAAAACAAATCATTTTTTCTATAAAATCATGTTTCCACGATTCCAAAATAGAGGATTTAAAAAATTATATATCGAATCACAATAAGACATAGGATGATGCAATAAGAAACTAGTGCTGATGGGGGACCTGGACATATGGTTGGTGGCCATACGCTTGTCACATCACCATCAAAGAGAGGTTTCTAGGACCATGTCCTTAGCTCTACATGGATTTCCAGGACTTGCAATCTCACAGAGACAGTTGACCAAACTCTTATTTCATTTCCCAAAACACAATCAACAAAAATTTCCAATGAAGTTAGATAAAATTTGGCTTCCCATGGGGACAAGATTCCCATTACAAGGTGTGATAACCAGGAACATTACTCGAAACAAGAACATCATGTCACAAAAACCATATCCCCGGTATACCCAAACTCTTCCCCAAGAAATGATACACGAAAGAGCATGTTCTCCTCTGATACCAATTTTTCAAAAACCATCCTAGGTCGACCCTGAACCGGTCACTTGAGTCGACCTGTGTGAATTCCCAAAGGAAATTATTGATCCCCGTGGGCAAGAAAACAAGTTTCCCTATATCAAAATAATGTCATGGGAACAATTTACCTGATTTTATATAAATAAACTAATAAATAAATAAATAAACCAAAATGAGCGATAGTCAGCAAAACATGACATAAAAAATATTTATAATATAATTTAAAATTTTATAAAGACTAAAGACGATAAAAAAATTGGGGGAAAACCAAAATATTATCCCAAACCTCCATGAAATGAGAGGATCAAATTCCTCAAGAGACCACCACCAATACCAAAAAAGGAAACCATGAGAAACCAAACCTCCACTAATAAACACCTTGACTTCACAATGATGAAACAAAAGAAAAGATCTTTATACACACAATGGTGTATATAGAGTGTGATCTAAATCCCAGTAGGATGACACCAGGATAAAATTATCTCATTCCAGAACCTTAAATGATATCCTAACACGCTCATTTAGGTAAAAACTTGTAAAACATTTATTGAAAAGGAATTTTTTGGTAAACTGATTAAAAAGGAATACTTCTGTGGAAATCTATTTTATAATCACTTTCGTGAAAGTGAGAAATGGATTTATAAAAAAACACACACATGTAAACACAAGGGGTCCACCTTATGCCTATGTATGGATCCACATAATATTTAATAGATCACTATGGGTGACTCCCAAAAGGTTAATCAATCTCGAGTGGCATACTAAAACCTCACACCTCTGTGAAATGTTGATTTGAAACCATTACCAATAAAGATCTCATAAACAAAACACTGAATAGGCGCAACATCCAAAATTCTCTTAGTATCCATTGATCATAATATTTTGTTAGTGATGTAATCATAAATCCAACTAGATAAACTAGGAAGAACCGCTATCATATCATCTAGTATGACATAACTATCTAGCCTACCTAGATACCCATGACTCTTGTGGGATCATGTTAGTGTCCAATGGTCCCACATATCACCACTGCCAGAACAAAATTTCAAGCATACAGAATATATCACTAATTTCATGAAAAACAAATTTTTTATCTAATACATACCAAAACCATTTTTTAAATACATTTCCCATTCAAAAAACTTGATTTAGCATGAACCAATAAAGGAACACAATTTCTCACTCCAAACCATGGGCTAAGACCCCATGTTTGAATGCACACATAAGAAAAAATTATTTTGAAAAAATAATTCCAATTAATTAAAATTTCCACAACTCATACTAAAAGTGAAAAATAGGTCCTACATACCATTACTAATACATTTCCCATTTTATACACACCAAAAACCAATTTTTAATACATTTTACATCACTTACATATCTCATATAATTCCCTTTGTACAAAACACAAGAAAACACTCCAATGATCAACCAATATCATGGGAAAATCCTATTTGTGAAACCATTCATATGATAAGATCATTTTAAAACATGATTTCCATTATTCAATGAATTTTCAATTCAATTTAAATGGTTCAAAATAATCTTAACATGCCAAGGGAACAAAATTTTCATTAAAAACCCCACTTACAACAATTTCATACATTATGTTCTTTTGAAAATATGTTCCAAACCCAACATCCAACCCATAAATAATTTTCATGAAACAACTCCATGAATCAATCCCAAAAAAACAAAGATGATTTCCTTATAAAATCCACTACCATCACATAGCATGCCAAACCATTTAAAAATAACATTTCTCACCACACATGATTGACATAGAACATATTTATAAATTTAAACAAGGAAATTAAATTCTTCTAACAATGTTATGGAATGAAACCACCTACCTCATTGGAAAAATCATTTAGAAAATTGGGAAAAATTGAAATCGCACCTGAACTGCTCTACAAGGAGGTTAGAATGAACCCTAATCGAGAATATTGAACCCAAAATATCACGATCATACCCTGAAAATGAAATAATACTATCTAGTGATCCAAAAACAGAAATAGAATGAAACAAAATCCTAGAAAATTGTAGGAAAGGCTTACCTAGAGTAGGCCACACCTACATCAGAGGGAGATGAGGAGCATCGTGTGGCTGGGAAGCGTTCTAGGTGGCATGTTTAATCTCCCGACCGATGTCGTGTGTATGTAAGGTGAATTTGGGGGTTGGGGGTCAGCTTAATGTCATGGAGGAGGGGGAGTGGTTGTGTGAGAATGATCAATCATAGGGTAGAACACTGGAAGGAGTTGAGGATGTCACGCAGGAGGAGTTGTCGGCCAGTAACGGGTTGTGTGAGTAAGATAGGGAAGGGGGTAGAAGGGGGTGTGTGAGGGAGATGGGAAAGAGAGGGAGGGGGATACCTAAAAAATAACAAAACAATAACCTAATAATAATAATAACTTAATAATAATATTTATAATAATAATAATAACATAATAATATTATTAATAAAAATTATAAAAATAATAATTATAATTGTAATAATATTATCATTTATTTTTATTATTAAAAATATTATTTCAATTTCATTTTACATTTATTATTTAATTTTATTTTCATTTTACCATTCATATATTTTTTTATATTTTGCATAGTGGGCATGCCCCATGGCTACCTGGGTTAAGCCGTAGGGCTTTCGAACTCCTGTCTGCCCATGCGCCAGATACTGCCTACCTCAAAACACTAATTTTCAAATGAAACTCTCAAAATTTACACCTGGAATCAACATAAACCCTGAAAATTATATCTGAATCGAGGAAAATAATAAAAAATAATAATTTCAATGGTCGGGGTGTAACAATTACCCCCCCATGAAGCTTTATACCCCCAGAAATCCATTACAATGTTTAAACCAAAAGAAAAAACCGACTCTCTTTCAGGAATTAATGAGATTCCTAATGCACGACTAATGAAAAGGAAACACAAACAATATCAACTAAATAATAGATTCAAAAGTCACACTCAGAGATAAAAATAGACTTCCCACTATATGTCACTCACCTCCCAATATTGAAAAAACCTCCATTTGAACAATAAAATGAAAATAGATTCTAGGAATTCACTATCATACTTCTTGAGTCAAACACCCTAGAAATCACTAAATGATACTTATGCCAATATCCTGAAACATGTAAAAAATAATAATTCACAACATAATGAGTAATACCATGATGATAATTCCATGAAAGTAAAAGGTTCACTCTAATATCACATATCACTTAAGGAATGAACATAAAATGAGATAGCTCTAAACAAGATCATCCATTACAAAGTCAATATTAGAAACACAACTGGGATTCCGACGTGGGAGGCCTGAATGAACTCCCCACCAAGTAATATACCATTATTAATTTATCCCAAAGAAATTGTAGTGAAACCCGTAGTGGGCTTCCCCACCATGAGAATCAACAAGCTTAACCAACATGCACAAGCCAACAAGAAAACCCATCTTGGGTCATCATAAGTGCATTCCACACCAACCAAAAAAACTGAAAAAGGAGACCCAACACACACCAAACGCCTACCATAAGGGGTGCATCAAAAAGGATTCCAAACCCAATGGAAAACTTCACAGAATTAACTACTGTTATAAGGCATTACTATCCTCAGACGAGCCTAAATTGAAACCGAGATCAACTCACAATACTTGACACACATGAAATACCACACAAAGATCACCATCCACAAGGTCAGAAGTACTGGTGCTCATGGAAACGAGACAATTTCTTCTCTTTCTAACCAAAGTGGAATCCTTCCACCCTTGTAGGACAAAACATGGTGATAATCCCCCCATGCATCTTTCTACTAAATGGGACCATTAATGTGGATTAGCCACACTGGAACATCAAAATGACTCTATATCGAATCCAATGATAGAAGTTAAACCAATATCCCTTAGACCCCATGGGGCACATTAATTGGGCCATCTTTACTCCAGGACCTATAGATGGAGATCTGATTATTGAGTTATCTACACCCTCACAATCAATCTTTGAAAACCCCAAAAAGGAAATTTTCCTTTTTTTATACAAGAAATCACAACACAATACAAATAGTAACAATAGAACACAATACATCTAGTAATATACATTTCCTTAATATAGAATATTACCTCAATATAGAATTAGAATATTCCAATACATCATTCCTTTCACCATGATCAAGGACACAATGAAACAAGAACACGTGACACACCATACCATTAAAATTGGGTAAATATAGACTTTATGAAAGACGATATGTTGCTGTTAAAATAGATATTCTCATATTATTTCATGACATCCACCCTTGCACATGAACCATTACACGATGCTGAAAAGGTTCACTGAACATGACCATTACAACCAAATAATACATACAAGTATAATGATTTTAAACCAAGTCCCAAATTACAAACAATTCAAGAAAATGTCCATAAGAGCTTTTTATGACATAATTTTCCATGATGGGGGCCTATCACGATTCTTCACAAACTTAAAGTCATTAAATGATCCAGAGGAACATCAAGACAATGTCTAGAACTAACAATTCTGAACCTCTTCCACCATTCAATACTGGGATTATTTTTACCACTCCAAGATAGGACCTTCAAAAACTATTGTGTCAAAATAACCCTTTGATGATTCATGAAACATAAATAACTAAGATCTATTTTAACCTTCCATATACAATCTCCCAGTACAATAGAAAAATCATGACTGAAATAGAGGAGGGGTAGACTAAAATTCCGAAAGCTGAAAATTAAATTCCTCACGTTGATCAACTAGAGGTTCAGTCAATGGTGAATCACTTGTTGCCTCACTTAAAATGTGGATTAATTCATTATGGTGGAGTACACAAGCCAATAAAAGAATGAAATGGTCCAAACAAAATATCCCACTGGAGAAGATATACTATAATAGAATCCTCACATGCCAATGTGATACTCAAATTGGCTTCCCGAAACACATTTCAAAAAGAAACCATCAAACATTATCACAAAACTAACTCACCAAAAAGAACGAAAACTTGAATCATGAGCTGACCGAGATGAACTAAATCATGGAATGAACATTGCAAAAAACATATCCAATATTTAAGAAGAAACACTAAACAATCATTGATTATCAAAATATAAACCTTTATTTTAAAAGAACATTTGATAAAAAACCATGATTAGTGGGTTGCAAATTCAATAATAGTATTAAATGGAGTCTATTACAAGAATTATTAGCACTTAAAACTAGGAACCCATAAACTTCCGACCTATATCTTGTTATTTTCACCACTCATTGAAATAACAATGGTTAATGAATATCCCTTACACATACCAACATAATAATTCATCTGACTTTGATATTTCTAAAAATTACTATAGCTTCATTTCATAACCTGATATATGAAAAAATCAAAACCCATTTCATGTTTTGGAAAAATATTTCATAAAAAAAATCAACCATTCAAATAAAAAATCTTTTTCAAACCTTACACATCAATTTCAAAACATTTCATTCCATTTCAAAACACTTTAGGTCACACACAAAAACTCTACATCATCAATCACCATTTAATTAAAAATTTAACTCTTCTCATTTTAAATTTTTTTTTAAAAACCATTTCAAAAATATTTTTTCGTCCTTCCAAACAATGAACTTTGGATGAACCACGAAATTTATTCAAAAAAATCTTCCCTCGATAAAGTCATCCCATTTACTCAAAATCAATTTACAAAATTTCACATATCCAAAAAAACCTTTAACAAATTCTTTATATTATTTTTCCACCTTCCCAAAAACAAATCAAATTTACATTTATATAATGTTGGTATGATTCCAAAAAAATGGATTCTCAAAAATGATTTTTCAAAACCCATAGAGACAGTGGATGATGCAAAAGAAAAGTAGTGTTGATGGGTGGCCCAAACATATGGTCGGGGACCATATGCTAGTCATACCACTATCACAGAGTGTTTTACATGACCATATCTCTAGCTCCACATGGATTACTATTCCTTAAATGCTCACTGATACTATTAAAAAAACTCGAATTTCACTTTCCAACCCACAAGAAACAATAAGGGCCAAAGAAGTCATATAAAACCCGACTTCCCCAAACGACTTGAATATAATCACGATGTGTACTGGAAATGAACATTACTCATTAATAGGATGTAAATTCTTGATAATCCTAGAACCAGTCTACCTAGACTCTTCCTCAATGAATGAGACCCAAAATAGTGTGTCCAAATCTGATTCTATATTATATCAATCCAACTCGAGTCGACCCTGAAACTGGCACCTAAGTCAATCCACCCCAATTGTTGAAGGGCGTTCCCGATCCCCATGGTCGGAAAACAAGTTCCCAGGTATCAAAATTACAACATGGTAATGATATAAACAAATTTCATAATAAAAATAAACTAACAATATGAATAAAACAAAAAAATTGATAGTCAACAAAACATGTAAAAACAAACTTTTCAGAATAAAAATTTCAATTTTAAATAAGACTACATAAGATATGATATAGGGGGGATAAAATACTCTACAAAAAATATATACAATTGGATGATCAAATTCCTCATTCCACCCCCACCAATAATAACAAAATAATCCATAATAAACCAACTTGCTACTACCGAACACCTTACCTTTACCAGGAACAAACAGATGATAAGAATGACATACACCAAAAGGTGTATGTAGGGTGTGCGATAAGGCACAGTAGGATTCCACCCATATAAAAAGGATTCAATTACAAAATATTTTTATATAATATAACACGATAATTTATGTAAAAATATTTAATAAATTTCTTAAAAATGTATTCATTAGGTAAATAGTTTAAAAATTGTATCTTCTAAGGAAAGAAATTTCACAATAAGTTGCATAATTTTTTTCCCCACAAAATACACACACTCACACCAATTGAAGGGGTCCCCAATATACCGATTTATAACACCATATAATATATATTAGATCACAATGGGTAAATTCTATCAGTTAAATATACCTCGAGTGGGATACTAGAACCTTGTACCTCATTAAAATGTGGATTAGAAACCATGAGCAACATCACTCACATGCATCAGCCACATTATAGGAGAAACATCGAAAATAATTGTGGCCTTTAGTCATCACGATGTTTAGTTAGTATTGTAAGTGTCAATCCTGCAAGGCAAAACTGAGATGAACCACTATTATAACATAGAGTGTAATATAACAAGTCCTCCCCCTAGTTACCAGAAATTCGAATGGGCTAATGTTAATGTTCACATGTCACACATATAACAACTCCCACAACTCATTTCCAAGCACAAAAAAGAAATCCCCAAATTCATGAACAATCCACTTTTCATTTTACACACTACAAAACCCTTTCCCAAATACATTTTGAATTCATAAAACGCCATTTATAAAGGCATATGAAAAAAACATAATTTCTCGCTCCAAACAATGCGTTAAGACCACATGTTTTATGCCACATATAAAACAAGTTAATTTAGAAAAAATCTTCCCATTATTTAAAAAATTCACAACACATACTAAAAATTGTACAAAACAGCCTAAATTCCAATACTAATCCATTTTCCATTTTACACACACCATAAACTCATTTCAAAAAAAATTTCAATCACATACACATCCCATAGAATTACATTTTTACAAAACACAATAAAACTCACCAATGATCAACCAATGCCATGAGAAAACCCCATTTTTAATATTGTAAATAATATAATATCATTTTAAAACATGACTTCAGTAATTCAAACAATTTGAAAGTCAATTTCAATGGTTCAAAAATACATCACATACCATGGGAACACATTTTTCACTGAAAATACTATTTCCAACTCATTTACACCTTCTGTGCTTTTGAAAACATGTTTCACACAAAAAATACACTTAATAAATTTTCATGAAACAAAATATCGAATCAGTCACACAAAACACTTCCAATATCTTTCTAAAAATTTTTATCATCACATAGCTTTCTAAACAATTTAATAATCACCATTCACACCACACATAAAATCCATATAACACACACACACACACACACATATATATATATATATTTGAATAAGAATATTAAATTTATCCATTAATGATAGGGCATTGAACCACATACATAATATTAATAATCTTCATGAAATCGGGGTTAATCCATAACCACACCTCAACTGCACCACACAGAGGAAAGTAGAAACCCAAATAAAGAAGATCAAACCTAAAAGATTAAGGACATACCGTAAAAATGAAACCCTACCAACATGATAACTAAAACCCTAAATAAAAAGAAGAATAATCATAGAAAAGGGGAGGAGAGTGTTGCCTAGAGTGGCCCACACCCATGGTGGAGGGAGAGGAGGAGTGGAAACTGGTTGGGGATCCTTTCGAGGGGTGCACCAGATCTTTCATGTGGCACTGCATGTGATCAGGGGGAGGGAGGGGGGGAGTCATGCGACATGAAGTCAGGGGTTTGGCCATGTTAGGAGTGGCCTATAGATGGGAGCATGGTGGAAGTATGAATTGGAGGCACGCTAGAGGAGCTTCCAACTAGTAGGGGGTTGCACGAGCAGGACCAGTAAGGGGGGAGAAGGGAGGATCCTGAGGGAGGTGAGAATGATAGAGAGGGGAAAAACTTAAAAAAAACATAATAATAATAATAATAACATAACAATAATATTGACAACAAAAATTATAATAATAATAATAATAATAATAACTTAATAATAACATTAACAACAACAACAACATATATAATATTCTTAATATTTGTCATAATAATAATATTATTATTAAACCTGTTCATTTAATTTCATTTTACATTTCTTATTTAATTTTATTTTCATTTCTCCATTAATTTTATTATATTTATTTTGAACACCTTGAAAGTTTCATAGTTTACTGGGTAATGTTTCAAGGATTCAAAACCATTATCTGATTGTGCGTTAGATGATGCCTATCCAAGAACAAAAATTTCCCAATTAAACTCAATAACATTAAACAGAGACTCAACCCAAACCCACACAAAATATCCAAAGCCAAGAAACTATTAAAATATAGGAAATTCAAAGGTTGGGTTATGGAATACATTTTTATTGGTTCCAATGAAATCTTGATCTACTTTTTATAACATATTACCTCATAAAGGCCTACTATAAGTCGTTAACGTTACTAAAATTGATATCACACTTTCTTGAACTAGTGAAATATGACTCTATCTAGGGCACTTGAACAAAATCATATGTGATGCCGACTGAAAAAAATTTGGTTATATCTATAATGACAATATCTACGTAATATTTTTTCATCAAAGAATAAACCTGGGCTTATATACCAATGTTGAACACATCAATAAAATTTTACAAGAAACTATATTTAATTTGAGGAAATCAAGAAATCCCCACTCGAATTCCATTGGATGTTTCTAGCATGATTTTTTACCAACCATTTTCTTCCTTAGGGACGGTTCTTGGTCTCCTGTCATTTAATCCATTACCCCCTCTATCATTAGATTATCCAATGTTGTGATTTATCCTCAATCATAAATTTTTCTATTTGGTCACGATTCTTATATGTAACTATTATATATTCATGATGAAATGGATATGATGAATCCATTCATGAAATTATTACTGGTTAATACCACCATAAAAGGATGGAGAAACAATGGTGTTTGTGGGTTACCAATGTTGTAACCCTTTCCCTATGCTATATAGTGTCTGAGAATGAGTATTTAAATCTTGAAATCTAAAAATGATCATTGATCGTGGTTCATGATCACTGGATGCCTTTTATAGATCATCATGGGGTCTGTTTAGTTGAAAATTCTACATTAAAAATGATAACTACTTTTACATACCATCCTTGATGGTAAAAAATTAGCATCTATGTTTATACAATACTAATAATTTTATATTGTCATCCCCTCTCCCATACTTCTTTACTTATTAATAAATTTTCATTTAATGAATTATTTTAAATCAAAACTTAAAAATATTATAGAATAGTTAGTATGTAAGATCCAAGAAACAACTAAAAATGACATTGATACTGACCAAACCCATTATGTAATTTTTACAAATCATATTTCAATTAATAAATAAATGGAAAACACCATTTAATAACTAGTGATGTTTTAATATGATGAACATATGATATGTTATTGTAACATATATATTTTGTGCTGTAAGTCGTTAATTTTAAATCCAATGGAGTTGATGATGAAAATGTTGTATTTACTAGTAGATAAGACAATAAATGAATGTTAAAAAAACCTTCTGTATTAAGGATAATAATGTTTCATATTCTGTACCTTATGATAGTTAGGGAAAAATTAATGGATTAGTAGAGGAGGTTATAATTATTCTATAACTAAATAAAACACCTCTGTGTTATGTTAGACAATGCTATTATTTTCTCAAACATTCTAGAATCATAAAGAAACACATGATCAAATCAAAAGTTGTACATCATTGTACAATGGGAGAAAAAATTGATATAACATGATAAAGAATATCATATGTAGATCACCAGATGGATGTATCTATGAAAATAAGTCTTTAAATATATACGAATTTAGATGATAAAATAATGTCATCATATAGAAAATGGATTCAGTACATTAGACATAAAAAATAATTAAATAATGAATAGTCAGATTTTGTGATGTTCAAGTGGGAAATATTTATGTTACAAAATGTATGATGTTCAATGTCAAGAAGGATTCTATGATACAAAGGCATTGGATCATATCCATCAGATGACGAACCATTGGACAGTGAATTCTATTTAAAGGCACATCTTACATTATTTTACCTATGTAAAGGAATCGTAGGTGTTATGTAATTGTGTTAGTATATTCATATAGATTTAATAAAGGTACATGGATGGCCACATAAAGGTAAAAGTATGGTCATTTATGAGTGTCTTGAAACCCACATAAGGGTATCACGACTTATGTAATGGGACTGAGAATATCTTATCAAAGCTACCAGGTAGAGTATATCTAATCGGAGAACTATATGTTAATTCAATATTGTTTATTAAAAAAATAGGTTTTATGTTGTTTTGAATAATTTAATGGTGTTATAAAATTTATATGAAGATCAATGTTATGATTTCATGGAGTGTGTTTCTCATTGGAAGATATGAGATTGAGTCCGTCAGATGACGATCCATTAGACCATATTTTGTATGAAAGAGATGTTTTCCATTTAATAAAAGTATTATATATATATATATCATTATGATGATAATCTATAAACAGGTGGAATTATCATACAATGTTTCATTATGACATTTGAAAATATATTTACATTTTCCTTTTCTAGAAAATTATTAAAGAACTAATGTCTAAATAATTTATTTAAATATTTAGTAAAACCAATAGTTCTGTTGATTAGAGAAATCAAAATTTCCATCCAATCACTATTGTAGAATCGTAATTGGTCAATGATTTTATTAATAAAATGAGGAATAATTATGAGTTTTATAGATTATGCTAATTGGTTAAAGGTCCATTAAATGTATGGATATGAGATGGAGACGTGAAATGTCATTAGATTATTACTAATATAAAGATGAACAATGATTATATTTATGTACCATGTCCTATATGATATTTATAAGTATGAAAGGCTCATCATATGATGATATGATGAAACATTTGATAGACAATGCAGAATTAAAAAATGAAAGCTCGTGGTTTAAAGGAGGCATATAAAGATAATTGATCAAATAATTACCTCATCTAATAAACCAAATGATATGGTCAATGGTGATCAAAATAAAGGATGTTACACCACTTCATAGACAAAATAAGTTTTTTCATTATGGCATCAAGTAATAATATTTCAAAGAGACACCTTAGATACCTTACATTTCCTTGTTATTCCTATTAATTTTATGATGTTAAACTAATATTTTCATGTTTTTTCTTGACTAACAACAACATAATTGGGTGAAAGAAATAATTGAATAATTAAAGAGAAAAAGTTATTCATATTTGAAAGTGAAGATAAGTGTTGATGTTCCCAAAATAGTGTGAGTTTCCAAAAAAAATACTTTAGTTTAAAAAATGTGACAGCCTGAGGACTGATCAGAGGAAATAGGTAGAGTACTAGAAAAAGGATTGTGATCATGTTCATCAATTAGAGAAACTAGTAGAGATCCAAGGTGTTTTTAATCAGTATGATCGCATACTAGAGGTGTAGAGTGTTAAGGTGAACTAGTTTGATGAATTACAAATGAATATTCAGGAACAATGTTTTGTGGTGAATAATTTAGATGAGCATTAGATATAGGATTACTAGAGAAAAGGCAAGGTTTATAAGAAAGGTTCAATTGGATGAATGTAAATGTATACGAGAAAGACACAATATGTGGAGTTATAAGAAATAAATTTCTAGATGAAGTATCAGATATCTTATCAAACACTTATCTTATAGTGTCTTAGAGGATATAAAACTTCTGTAGTCAATGGGAGTTAGTATAATATTTTAAATTTAGAGAAAACAAGATTCTAATGGTACTTTTCATAAGTATAAAATCTTATATTGTAATAAGTTTAATTTTTTAGATGCTGACTCTACTATATGATGTATTATAAATACGCTAACAATTATTTAATGAATATACTATTAGTATAAGAGTCTATGGACCACTGAGAGTCTCCATTCCAAGTACATTGGTTATACAACGTACTTTGAACAGTTTTTAAATACACGTTTGTTGTTTTTCCTGATATAATATTTATTTCATATGGATAAAATATAGATGAATAGTATGGAAAGACAAAATGATCTTAATAAATAATATACTTTCAATCAAAATTAATTGTTAATGAGTTTAAGATGAATATAATTAGTAAAAATATACACCAATGATTCACCCTTAATCTTATGGTGATTTCACAATCCACCAACAAATGTCAATTAGTTTCTGAAGGTAGGTTCCAAATATTATTATATATATGTTTTTTACAGTTGTTTTTAAATATTCTACAAGAAAAATATCAGAAGAAGTGTAAGTCAAACATTCAAAACCAAAATGAGGATTCATCATTACCAAATATTTTGGTGTCTTGTAAAAATAATTGTGAATTTGAAAAATGTAATCCTAAAAAATAATAATTATCAAGGAATGTAGTGTATGTTTTTGGAGAAACAGTTGATTGTTTTTATTCTAAAATCAATACTTAGAGAAAAATATAACAATTGATGTTTCTACAACTATACTTTCAAATACTAAAAGACAAAAAGAGGTAATATACAAGCTCAAATAAGAACACAGTGATATAAATAAATCAGCATGAATAATGATTTTAGAATCTATATTTTTTACAATAATAATCGGAGGAATCAATGAATAAATACTACAGTCGCAAAAAATTTCAATATTACATAATAAATTTTGTTTATATTTTTTTATGATATTATCAACCTTTAATATTTTTGTAAAGATCTTTTCCTTGAATTTAAGTCTACATTTTATATCCAAAACTATCATATGAAATATAAATATTGAAGAGTCAAAGATCATCAAATATTAGTAGAGAATTAGTGTAAATTACATGATTAAATATTCCAGAAGAAACCCATGTAATACTCCTTCACTAAATACAATGAGCTTAATGATGAATTCAAACAATCATATGGAGAAAATTCTCTATTTCATAATCAAATTTATTAATGAGTTTTAAAAAAACATTTTTTTAAAAAAAATCAGGGAAAATATATATGGATGAGAAGATAGCCACAAAGAAATTTTTGAGGTTATAAATACTCAATAGGGGATCATGGACAATTGTGTAAAGGAACTGTATCATTGTTTGAATGAAATTAGCATTTTTTTTGAATAAAATAGAAATAATTTAGAAGATTAATGTGATGAAAAAGTGAGGAGTCCTGAAAACTAGAAGGCCTCATTAAATATAATGTCTCTTGAGAAGGTAGTGAGAATATGAATCATTGATGCTACTCAAGATAAATATTAACATAATACTCATATAAAAGTCACATATGATGCTTACATGGAATATATTAATTGAATAAAGACTCAATTAAATGATAGAGGTGATATGAAAGCCTCAGGAGAACAATGTTTTGTTAACATAACTAAAAAGTTAACCCATCAATCTGATGAATCCATTTGCAAAAACTCCCATAATCATAATGCAATATAAAATTCCAGAAAAATGTTATGTAAGAATATTTTTAAACCTAGGATGTAGGAAATTAGAAAATATAATTGTAATAGTTCCCCTATATATTTCTATAAGAATAATTTATCCCCTAACCAAAATGTTACTCAATAGAATAATTTTTGGGTCACAAGATACTCTAGTTTTATTTGAATGTTTGGAAAAACTGATATTGATTTGTGGAACAATTTTCAATGGTATTATGAATAGAAAAATCCAATATTATGGGGGAGGAAAGTCATGGGATGAAGAAAAAAATATAACATTACCCACATTTCCCAGATGATGAAAAATATACCAACATCCAATATATTTAGATTTATTGAATACTTTTCTGAAAGCTGTAGAAGAAATATAATCAATGAATAAAAATTCTATTTTACTTGTATTAAACACAGAATATATATTTAGAGTGGAAAGAGTCCAAAATATATTAACGAAAATATAATTAAGATAAAATTATGGTGAACATAGGGTTTAATGAAAAATAAGAAAAGAAAACCCATACACCATAGAGAATTTTTTATGAAGATGTGTTATTTCTTTGGAATAAAAAGGCACTTCATATATGGTTGTTATGATGACATAAATATTCATGATAATATTAACAATATTTAATTAAATTAAATCAATCTGAGAAATACATAAGTGGATTGAATTGTTATAAGTCATTTTTTATTGTATAATTATAATTTTAAGAGTTGTCTCTTAATAAAATCAATTTACTAGAAGATAATAAGCTATACGAATGATTTTAACTTGTTGAACACTTTCTGGAAAATTGCAGGGAAATATTTCTATGATAGGACTCGTTTTTAAATTAAAATAGAAAATATTTAGAAAAAAAATGTAGTGGTGTAATAAAAATTGATCATAAGAATATTGTTTAATATATACCAATGGTTTTTAGGGATGTATGGCCATTATTGTCTATGGAAGAATTTTTTTTGAAGAAGATGGAAATATGAAAAGAATATGTTACCAACTATCCAATGTTACGAAGAATCTGTCACACAATTATGAAAATAAAAATAACTTGAGGAAATTCATTCAACACTAAAACTTTGTTGTTTATAAAACCACAGGTGATGTATTGAGTAAGTATAAATAAAATAATTCTTAAAGGTTAGGAAAAAATTATCAACCCCATTGAAATTTTTAAAGAGGATAATAATGATTAGCATTTTTCTTATATTTGTTTCAATAGTCCTATAATATCAAAGGGTATTCAAGGTCATGATGATTTGGGAGGGTCCTGAAGTAGAAAAATGAATGTGGTTTTTTAGAATCTTTATAAGGTGATGATAATGATTTTTTAATGACTCAAAATATTATAAATAAAATCCCCATTCATTTTATATTAAATTTATTATTATATAATATGGATATAAAATAGACATACACTTATATTGTATTATTATTCCCAGTGTATTTAAAAGACCATTATTAATCATTACAGCTAATAAAATAGTTTTTTAATAGTGATCACATGATTACTATACATATAGAGTTTTAAAAAAAATCCAATTGTCTTAAACTAGGGATGTGATGGCTTCAACATGTAAGATCAAACCCTATAAATCCCTATTAATAGTTCTTCCAGTGGAGATAGAATTTCTATGATTTTCCATTGGCCAAGACCAATATTTTATCCAACAACTTAAGCATGGGAGAAACTGTTTACAGAAGAAGTTCAAGCTCATTAATGTAGAGACCCGAAGCTTATCGTACATGGACATTACATTACTTTTGCGGAATACTTAGTACATAACAAAAACACACACAAGGATCGTAATAGTTTAGTGTCTTTGGAAACTCGGAACATAATCTTCTAATCGTGGTGAAAGATCTTCAATATCTCCCATAAAGATCTTCTTTTTTTTACCTAAAAACCTTTCTTTACATCCTGGGGAAAAGAAAACATAAAAGGGTGAGCTAAAATGCTCAGTAAGGGTAAACAAAAGAAATATCAATCACATCATATACATAAGAACATAGCTTTTGGAAATCTTAACCTGCAAAAGAGCTCATAATATCATAACATGGGATAAATCATAGAAGTGAAAATAAGATCCCCATAATCATAACATGAAACTTGAAACTTTGTGGCATGCACACATAATCATGGAAAATCATTTCTTGTTAGTCATGACTCATTGCCAAGACTATCTTAGTGGACAAAGTCCCTTTCTGAATCGAGTAACCCTCGTTTCAGTCCTGTTTCACGGAATCAGTATAACCTACCGTTCCAGCCCTGTCTATCTCATGAGATATAAAATCTTTACCCAATGCATTGGAGGGAGATATAGGTCCGACACATCTTATAATGAATCCTTTCTTATGTGTGCCACATAATCATAAAACATACATCATCGCATAACACATGTAACAAAAATGGGATTCTTGAAACATCATGACATCATAAATCAATTCATATAAGATAAAGGAATTCATAAAAATAATTCCATCACAACATGATCAAATCAATGTAATAATAGGGATAAAAACAGAACCCTTTATTATCTTAGATGGAAAATAATTTTGATAAAACACTTGAACTCCATTCTTGAGGAAAATATCCTTTCTTCTTCAAAAACATTTTTCCTTTCATAACATGCCATATAACTTTAAAATAAAAGAAGTTGATTAAAAATAAACTTGAAAACTTGTAAAGGAAGCTTCTTGGAAATAATGTTTTAAAAATCCATTCATGTCGTATAAGTTAAAAAAAACATTCTTCGTACTTTTGTCGGAAAAGTCAAAAAGTACCTCGTACGACAAAAGATTCCTTTCATACATATTACTAAAAACTCACCGATGGGTAAAAATAGATTTAAACAATTGTAGGTGGATGGAAATAATATTACATATTGATGAAACATGGATGTGGATGATAAAATACACCCCAGTAAATACTTACGAATAAACAATCTCGGATAAAAATGAGATTGTGATATTTCCTTTACCTTAGGTCCGACTTGCTTTGTAAGTGTCCGAACCTCCTGTATAATGATTTAAATCATGTTATTGACTTATTATAGAATCATATTCATTGTTATGATATCATATATGGTTCACTTATGACATTATATTACCCGTTCTTTTGTAAATTCCATGTTAAAGAAGCGTTTTGGGTAAAATCGTTTCATTTATTGTAGGTGTTTTGACTTGTTGTTCTTGACATCATTATTACTTATATCATGATTTACTTACTTCCAGAATAAAATATGATTTATATATCATATATATTCAGTATATATATATATAATAGATAGATAAATAAAATGAAAAACACCGTTCATGGAGACGGTAGTCCGTACGTACGCATGAACGCTGTTTTACTTTCCTTATTGTCTTGAAATGGAAGTAAGTAGATGACATACATATATATATATATACATAAATCCAGTAGCTTTATAATGTCATATATTTCATTATTATTTCTTATATATTCTTTATAATCATTCTTAAATGGTTAACATGGAGAATGAATCTCATCGCGTCGTGGAGACGGTAGTCCGTACGTACGCACGAGCGATGATATCATTTCCATAAATATTGAACTGAATTGAAGTGGATTATACAATATATCAGAATCAATATGATGTTGTAATAACTATGTATAGTTATTCTTTACACCATTATACCCATCCATGTAAGGTGGTGGAGGAAAATAGATTACACCACGGTGTGGAGACGGTATTCCGTACGTACGCACGCGCGGTGATTTCTTTTTCCGTAGGATGGATAGATAGTGAAATAGTGTTGTTTCATACTTATAATAACATATCAGTATATGAGTGATACTGATGTTATTACTTCATAATGAAACAACCTAAGAAGAAGAAGTGGAAGAAGAAAATAAAGATGAAAGAATTGGTAACGGTAATTACCTCTTCTTTGAAGCGCCTCTTTGAGACCTCTTCTTAGGGCACTAAAATTGGTCTTTGAGGAAGACCAGAACCTCTAGGATGTTTCTAGGGAAGTGGAGAAGAGATTTGGGCAGGGGTTGGCCGAGCTTGAGTGCTCAAATTGGTGTGAGGAGGAGGGGGAGGAGATGTCCTTTTATAAGGGAAGAGAGGGGCACCTTAGGAATATCTCAAAATATTATTTTATATTAAAGTCAAAATCCGTTTATAATGGTTCCAAAGGGTCTTATTTCGAAGTTAAGGTGGGCATGGGTCGAAATACTATCATCCAATAGGATTTAGACAAGTTTAGGGTATTATTTTAACCTTATCAATTAGATTTAACTCTAAGTTAAATAATTTAACTTTTACCGTGTCTTTTTGTTTTCTTTCACTATATGGTTAATACACTTACTATAACATGCCAAACGAACCCCAAATTGTATATTATTAATAAATATATCCTTATCTAAGTCATTTGGCCGAACCTTAGATTTTTAGGAATAAAATAACAATTAATAATATAATATTTGATTTAAAAACTATTTTGTGTCAATTTTGACACTATTTGATATATGATTTTTTTTGAAAGTCATAACAGAATTATATGTTCGAACCAAGTTGATTAAATCAACACTAATACATCATAGTAACCTCGAAAATTAGTTTAATTCATAAAAAGTCTTAAATTACATTCATTTGAGCATTTATAACATCAATTATGTTAATATTTCCTTAAAAGGGTAATTACTGCATCATCGTTGTGTCAAAAATAAATTATTTTATTTAAAGTCTAAAAATTATAAATAAAATATCATTATGTAGGAAATCTTTTTATCTTTCTAATGAATATTTATAGTCGAATTTATCTTATGTATAACCCCATATTAAAAATGTTTTAGTAAATAAACTTTGATTTTAACTCTTTTAACTCTTCTTTGATTTAAATAATAATAAATGTCCTAATCTAATCCAAGTGGGCCTAAATGGTCATATTATATTCATAAGGTTGTTTTTGGCCGAATTACACTTATCCAATAGAATTAGGACATGTGTTAGGGTAATAGTAATATCATATTTACCCTTAGTTACCCTATTTACTATTAACCGTGGTAAAAAAAAGTAAAAAGTTACTATTCACCAAAAATTATTTTCATCTCATTGAACCACATTTTAGTCCTTGATATTAACCGTGTCTGTCTGATTTTTGAAATTCCATTCACAGAAGTGGTAAAATTATGTTTTATTCAAAATTTAGTTTTTAACCTACCACTTAGTAGTTTCACTATTCATAAAAAATTGATGTTTTTCAGAACAATGCCAAAATTTCATCCTAAGCTATATTTCATATTCCGAATTCAAAAATGAAGTCTATTTTACCAAATTCATATCATAGAAGTTGCATTAATTAATTTTATAATTAAATCCCGCTGTTAAATCAAAGAGCGTGTTTTTAAGAAACAATATCTATCAAAAGATTGACACTTGTTTATGTCTAGTTTAAATATGAAATTATATCCAATGACCAAAATTGTATTAAATTGTAAAAATATATTCTAAATATACTTTAAAACCACTCAAATTAATAATTTATCAATATTAATTATTTTGATTAAAAAAGTTGTTTTTTAATTATAATTTAGTAATTTTCACTATTCATCAGAATATGAAAGTTATCCGAAATGTACCAAAATTTCACCTTAGGCTAAATTCGATACTCCGAATCCAAAAATGAAGTTCATTTTGAAATATAAGATTTAAAGAATTTTAAAAAGTGGTTATTACTATTCATAATGGCTAGTTTTAATAATATTTTAATAGCATATCGTTGTTTAGTGAAACTCGGTATTTCGTATTACACACGCTATCGAGGAAGGTCGCGATTGCGTGTAATGCAAGGCAAGTCAAGGATGCGTGTTGTGCAAGCTCCTTTTGGTGTAGCGTACAACACAAGACATTAATAAAATTAAAAAGAATATTTTTTTATAAAATCTTGGGCTGTTACATTCTACCCCCCTTAAAATGAATTTCCCCCTCGAAATTCGTCGGGGTTATAAATGGTTTACTATTTGAAAGTTTCTTTGATAGAAACCCACATCGTAAAAAGGAATACAAAAACTTATCTTTAAAAACAAAAGTATGAAACGTAACGGTTACCCAAATAAACTAATCACTGGGTTTCCACATAGGTGAAAATATGGATATGGAAGAGAAATCTAACCATCATGTTCTGATGGAGAGTGGTAGAGAACATGGCTATGGAAAAGCTAGCAATCACAAAGCCATAAATTTGTGATGATCTAAGGTACCATCTGATTCATCAGATATAAGATCACTAGGACAACATTTTTGGTTTTCAAGATCGTTTCCCTAAAGTTAAAGAATTTGAATTAGAATAAACACTTTCTTTATTTTGGTACAATCTCACTATTGTTCGTGCCTTTAACAATTTCCACTTCATCTCTTAAATAAATGAAGTTGAATTTGTTATTCAGGAAGTGTTAGCAGATCATGTGATAGAATGACAGGTCATTCCATCTGTCTCAAACAAAAGGTTAGCAAAACTTATATACATAAGTCGATCTATAGTGAGATTAATCATATATGGTTCCTAAAATGGACTTATATTTCATATATCATACTGCTTAATAAAACTAGTTTCTACTAAACAGGGACTTCCTGTAGGTCAGTGGTAGGCGAAAAAGGTCAGTCGCACTTCAGTTGTGTGTTCGATTCCCACAGCCTTGTCCGAAGCGATGGGCTGTCGCCCGTCCTGCAGGTTGTCCTTTTTCCAAAACTATATTACTCTAACATCCTATCAATAATATCGAAAAAACAAACAATACTAACTTATGTCAAACATAATCCATTCCAATCTTTAGGCTTATCTATAATACTGCAGTCCACTCTCATAACATAGTGAAAATGATTACCAGATATTTAACACCATCGTCGATCCCCATATATCATAAGATAAGTTTTGTTGGTCACATTCCAAACATTCAAAGTCCTTAATCATGTATTCTATTGAATACCTTAGTGAAAACATGAATGCAGTTAAAAGTTAACACTTTCCATATACCAAAATCATCAGAATTCTATATACTCAAACCATGATATCACTTAGTCCTTATATCAATCATGAGCTCATGAATACTGTCAAATATTTCATTTTCTCATTTTCCCTTCATTATGTGCATATCATCTTTTTTCCAAAAATACCTCAATCACTTCGAATACCACATTTAGACCAATACATAAATATTCCAATACACCATAAAAGTACCTCAACAACATTTTTCTTGAATACCAATACATAAACACTTCAGTCCATCCACTTCAATGACTGTCCTGGAATAAGTCCTTCCTTGATTTAGAAGTATCTTTTTAGGTCAGGGCATTGAGTTGGGTAATGCCCATGTTCTCCACAAATAAGACATTGAACTCCATAACAATCTGTCGCTCTATGACCCTTTTCTCCACACAGATAACATCGGTCCCTCCATTTGAGGTATTCCTCAAGGTTCTTCTTCCCTTCTTTAGAAATCTCAATCCTCCTTTCTTTATGCTCCTCAACATGCGAACATGCATAATAGTGTATCTTCCTCTTCTTTGATGAATTTGTCAAACCGCTAAATTTCACCTTGTTAATCATATACCGCGATGACTAATTCGGCATAATCACAATGTCTTTATCTTTAGGCATTACACAATTTTGTTGCTCATAGTCACCAATTTGCCCATTGGATTCAATGTTAACCGAATTCCTTCTGGTTCCCTCCATTAACTAAAACACAAAAAGAATTTTGTGAGAGGCGAAATCATGCTAGGGAAGACAACATAGTAAAGGGGGAGCACCCTCAATATCTAACATCTTAGGTTAAATTCTAAGATCGTTACCGTAGTTATAGGACTATATCCTATACGTATACTTATCCTTAGGGACATCCCTAGACATACCTTAGAAATATCTCTAGGGATCTCACTAACGTTTTCGCGTCCTAGTTTCCCAAGGTTGACTAAACCTTTCCTCTGATACCAACTGTAGAGACCCGAAGCTTATCGTACATGGACATTACATTACTTTTGCGAAATACTTAGTACATAACAAAAACACACACAAGGATCGTAATAGTTTAGTGTCTTTGGAAACTCGGAACGTAATCTTCTAATCGTGGTGAAAGATCTTCAATATCTCCCATAAAGATCTTCTTTTTTTTACCTAAAAACCTTTCTTTACATCCTGGGGAAAAGAAAACATAAAAGGGTGAGCTAAAATTCTCAGTAAGGGTAAACAAAAGAAATATCAATCACATCATATACATAAGAACATAGCTTTTGGAAATCTTAACCTGCAAAAGAGCTCATAATATCATAACATGGGATAAATCATAGAAGTGAAAATAAGATCCCCATAATCATAACATGAAACTTGAAACTTTGTGGCATGCACACATAATCATGGAAAATCATTTCTTGTTAGTCATGACTCATTGCCAAGACTATCTTAGTGGACAAAGTCCCTTTCTGAATCGAGTAACCCTTGTTTCAGTCCTGTTTCACTGAATCAGTATAACCTACCGTTCCAGCCCTGTCTATCTCATGAGATATAAAATCTTTACCCAATGCATTGGAGGGAGATATAGGTCCCACCCATCTTATAATGAATCCTTTCTTATGTGTGCCACATAATCATAAAAAATACATCATCGCATAACACATGTAACAAAAATGGGATTCTTGAAACATCTTGACATCATAAATCAATTCATATAAGATAAAGGAATTCATAAAAATAATTCCATCACAACATGATCAAATCAATGTAATAATAGGGATAAAAACAGAACCCTTTATTATCTTAGATGGAATATAATTTTGATAAAACACTTGAACTCCATTCTTGAGGAAAATATCCTTTCTTCTTCAAAAACATTTTTCCTTTCATAACATGCCATATAAATTTAAAATAAAAGAAGTTGATTAAAAATAAACTTGAAAACTTGTAAAGGAAGCTTCTTGGAAATAATGTTTTAAAAATCCATTCATGCCGTATAAGTTAAAAAAAACATTCTTCGTACTTTTGTCGGAAAAGTCAAAAAGTACCTCGTACGACAAAAGATTCCTTTCATACATATTACTAAAAACTCACCAAAGGGTAAAAATAGATTTAAACAATTGTAGGTGGATGGAAATAATATTACATATTGATGAAACATGGATGTGGATGATAAAATACACCCCAGTAAATACTTACGAATAAACAATCTCGGATAAAAAATGAGATTGTGATATTTCCCTTACCTTAGGTCCGACTTGCTTTGTAAGTGTCTGAACCTCCTGTATAATGATTTAAATCATGTTATTGACTTATTACAGAATCATATTCATTGTTATGATATCATATATGGTTCACTTATGACATTATATTACCCGTTCTTTTGTAAATTCCATGTTAAAGAAGCGTTTTGGGTAAAATCGTTTCATTTATTGTAGGTGTTTTGACTTGTTGTTCTTGACATCATTATTACTTATATCATGATTTACTTACTTCCAGAATAAAATATTATTTATATATCATATATATTCAGTATATATATATATATAATAGATAGATAAATAAAATGAAAAACACCGTTCATGGAGACGGTAGTCCGTACGTACGCATGAACGCTGTTTTACTTTCCTTATTGTCTTGAAATGGAAGTAAGTAGATGACATATATATATATATATATACATAAATCCAGTAGCTTTATAATGTCATATATTTCATTATTATTTCTTATATATACTTTATAATCATTCTTAAATGGTTAACATGGAGAATGAATCTCATCGCGTCGTGGAGATGGTAGTTCGTACGTACGCACGAGCGATGATATCATTTCCATAAATATTGAACTGAATTGAAGTGGATTATACAATATATCAGAATCAATATGATGTTGTAATAACTATGTATAGTTATTCTTTACACCATTATACCCATCCATGTAAGGTGGTGGTGGAAAATAGATTACACCACGGCGTGGAGACGGTATTCCGTACGTACGCACGCGCGGTGATTTCTTTTTCCGTAGGATGGATAGATAGTGAAATAGGGTTGTTTCATACTTATAATAACATATCAGTATATTAGTGATACTGATGTTATTACTTCATAATGAAACAACCTAAGAAGAAGAAGTGGAAGAAGAAATAAAGTTGAAATAATTGGTAACGGTAATTACCTCTTCTTTGAAGCGCCTCTTTGAGACCTCCTATTAGGGCACTAAAATTGGTCTTTGAGGAAGACCAGAACCTCTAGGATGTTTCTAGGGAAGTGGAGAAGAGATTTTGGCAGGGGTTGGCCGAGCTTGAGTGCTCAAATTGGAGTGAGGAGGTGGGGGAGGAGGTGTCCTTTTATAAGGGAAGAGAGGGGCACCTTAGGAATATCTCAAAATATTATTTTACATTAAAGTCAAAATCGGTTTATAATGGTTCCAAAGGGTCTTATTCCGAAGCTAAGGTGGGGATGGGTCGAAATCCTATCAACCAATTGGATTTAGACAAGTTTAGGGTATTATTTTAACCTTATCAATTAGATTTAACTCTAAGTTAAATAATTTAACTTTTACCGTGTCTTTTTGTTTTCTTTCACTATATGGTTAATACACTTACTATAACATGCCAAACGAACCCCAAATTGTATATTATTAATAAATATATCTTTATCTAAGTCATTTGGCTGAACCTTAGATTTTTAGGAATAAAATAACAATTAATAATATAATATTTGATTTAAAAACTATTTTGTGTCAATTTTGACACTATTTGATATATGATTTTTTTTGAAAGTCATAACAGAATTATATGTTCGAACCAAGTTGATTAAATCAACACTAATACATCATAGTATCCTCAAAAATTAGTTTAATTCATAAAAAGTCTTAAATTACATTCATTTGAGCATTTATAACATCAATTATGTTAATATTTCCTTAAAAGGGTAATTACTGCATCATCGTTGTGTCAACAATAAATTATTTTATTTAATGTCTAAAAATTATAAATAAAATATCATTATGTAGGAAATCTTTTTAGCTTTATAATGAATATTTATAGTCGAATTTATCTTATGTATAACCCCATATTAAAAATGTTTTAGTAATAAACTTTGATTTTAACTCTTTTAACTCTTCTTTGAATTAAATAATAATAAATGTCCTAATCTAATCCAAGTGGGCCTAAATGGCCATATTATATTCATAAGGTTGTTTTTGGCCGAATTACACTTATCCAATAGAATTAGGACATGTGTTATGGTAATAGTAATATCATATTTACCCTTAGTTACCCTATTTACTATTAAACGTGGTAAAAAAAAGTAAAAAGTTACTATTCACCAAAAATTATTTTTATCTCATTGAACCACATTTTAGTCCTTGATATTAACCGTGTCTGTCGGATTTTCGAAATTCCATTCACAGAAGTGGTAAAATTAAGTTTTATGCAAAATTTAGTTTTTAACCTACCACTTAGTAGTTTCACTATTCATCAAAAATTGATGTTTTTCAGAACAATGCCAAAATTTCATCCTAAGCTATATTTCATATTCCGAATTCAAAAATGAAGTCTATTTTACCAAATTCATATCATAGAAGTTGCATTAATTAATTTTATAATTAAATCCCGCTGTTAAAACAAAGAGCGTGTTTTTAAGAAACAATATCTATCAAAAGATTGACACTTGTTTATGTCTAGTTTAAATATGAAATTATATCCAATGACCAACATTGTATTAAATTGTAAAAATATATTCTAAATATACTTTAAAACCACTCAAATTAATAATTTATCAATATTAATTATTTCGATTAAAAAAGTTGTTTTTTAATTATAATTTAGTAATTTTCACTATTCATCAGAATATGAAAGTTATCCGAAATGTACCAAAATTTCACCTTAGGCTAAATTCGATACTCCGAATCCAAAAATGAAGTTCATTTTGAAATATAAGATTTAAAGAATTATAAAAAGTGGTTATTACTATTCATAATGGCTAGTTTTAATAATATTTCAATAGCATATCGTTGTTTAGTGAAACTCGGTATTGCGTATTACACACGCTATCGAGGAAGGTCGTGATTGCGTGTAATGCAAGGCAAGTCAAGGATGCGTGTTGTGCAAGCTCCTTTTTGTGTAGCGTACAACACAAGACATTAATAAAATTAAAAAGAATATTTTTTTATAAAATCTTGGGTTGTTACATTCTACCCCCCTTAAAATGAATTTCACCCTCGAAATTCGTCGGGGTTATAAATGGTTTACTATTTGAAAGTTTCTTTGATAGAAACCCACATCGTAAAAAGGAATACAAAAACTTATCTTTAAAAACAAAAGTATGAAACGTAACGGTTACCCAAATAAACTAATCACTGGGTTTCCACATAGGTGAAAATATGGATATGGAAGAGAAATCTAACCATCATGTTCTGATGGAGAGTGGTAGAGAACATGGCTATGGAAAAGCTAGCAATCACAAAGCCATAAATTTGTGATGATCTATGGTACCATCTGATTCATCAGATATAAGATCACTAGGACAACATTTTTGGTTTTCAAGATCGTTTCCCTAAAGTTAATGAATTTGAATTAGAATAAATACTTTCTTTATTTTGGTACAATCTCACTATTGTTCGTGCCTTTAACAATTTCCACTTCATCTCTTAAATAAATGAAATTGAATTTGTTATTCATGAAGTGTTAGCAGATCATGTGATAGAATGACAGGTCATTCCATCTGTCTCAAACAAAAGGTTAGCAAAACTTATATACATAAGTCGATCTATAGTGAGATTAATCATATATGGTTCCTAAAATGGACTTATATTTCATATATCATACTGCTTAATAAAACTAGTTTCTACTAAACAGGGACTTCCTGTAGGTCCGTGGTAGGCGATAAAGGTCAGTCCCACTTCAGTTGTGTGTTCGATTCCCACAGCCTTGTCCGAAGCGATGGGCTGTCGCCCGTCCTGCTGGTTGTCCTTTTTCCAAAACTATATTACTCTAACATCCTATCAATAATATCTAAAAAACAAACAATACTAACTTATGTCAAACATAATCCATTCCAATCTTTAGGCTTATCTATAATACTGCAGTCCACTCTCATAACATAGTGAAAATGATTACCAGAGATTTAACACCATCGTCGATCCCCATATATCATAAGATAAGTTTTGTTGGTCACATTCCAAACATTCAAAGTCCTTAATCATGTATTCTATTGAATACCTTAGTGAAAACATGAATGCAGTTAAAAGTTAACACTTTCCATATACCAAAATCCTCAGAATTCTATATACTCAAACCATGGTATCACTTAGTCCTTATATCAATCATGAGCTCATGAATACTGTCAAATATTTCATTTTCTCATTTTCCCTTCATTATGCGCATATCATCTTTTTTCCAAAAATACCTCAATCACTTCGAATACCACATTTAGACCAATACATAAATATTCCAATACACCATAAAAGTACCTCAACAAAATTTTTCTTGAATACCAATACATAAACACTTCAGTCCATCCACTTCAATGACTGTCCTGGAATAAGTCCTTCCTTGATTTAGAAGTATCTTTTTAGGTCAGGGCATTGAGTTGGGTAATGCCCATGTTCTCCACAAATAAGACATTGAACTCCATAACAATCTGTCACTCTATGACCCTTTTCTCCACACAGATAACATCGGTCCCTCCATTTGAGGTATTCCTCAAGGTTCTTCTTCCCTTCTTTAGAAATCTCAATCCTCCTTTCTTTATGCTCCTTAACATGCGAACATGCATAATAGTGTATCTTCCTCTTCTTTGATGAATTTGTCAAACCGCTAAATTTCACCTTGTTAATCATATACCGCAATGACTGATTCGGCATAATCACAATATCTTTATCTTTAGGCATTACACAATTTTGTTGCTCATAGTCACCAATTTTCCCATTGGATTCAATGTTAACCGAATTCCTTCTGGTTCCCTCCATTAACTAAAACACAAAAAGAATTTTGTGAGAGGCGAAATCATGCTAGGGAAGACAACATAGTAAAGGGGGAGCACCCTCAATATCTAACATCTTAGGTTAAATTCTAAGATCGTTACCGTAGTTATAGGACTATATCCTATACGTATACTTATCCTTAGGGACATCCCTAGACATACCTTAGAAATATCTCTAGGGATCTCACTAACGTTTTCGCGTCCTAGTTTCCAAAGGTTGACTAAACCTTTCCTCTGATACCAACTGTAGAGACCCGAATCTTATCGTACATGGACATTACATTACTTTTGCGAAATACTTAGTACATAACAAAAACACACACAATGATCGTAATAGTTTAGTGTCTTTGGAAACTCGGAACGTAATCTTCTAATCGTGGTGAAAGATCTTCAATATCTCCCATAAAGATCTTCTTTTTTTTACCTAAAAAGCTTTCTTTACATCCTGGGGAAAAGAAAACATAAAAGGGTGAGCTAAAATGCTCAGTAAGGGTAAACAAAAGAAATATCAATCACATCATATACATAAGAACATAGCTTTTGGAAATCTTAACCTGCAAAAGAGCTCATAATATCATAACATGGGATAAATCATAGAAGTGAAAATAAGATCCCCATAATCATAACATGAAACTTGAAACTTTGTGGCATGCACACATAATCATGGAAAATCATTTCTTGTTAGTCATGACTCATTGCCAAGACTATCTTAGTGGACAAAGTCCCTTTCTGAATCGAGTAACCCTCGTTTCAGTCCTGTTTCACTGAATCAGTATAACCTACCGTTCCAGCCCTGTCTATCTCATGAGATATAAAATCTTCACCCAATGCATTGGAGGGAGATATAGGTCCCACCCATCTTATAATGAATCCTTTCTTATGTGTGCCACATAATCATAAAACATACATCATCGCATAACACATGTAACAAAAATGGGATTCTTGAAACATCTTGACATCATAAATCAATTCATATAAGATAAAGGAATTCATAAAAATAATTCCATCACAACATGATCAAATCAATGTAATAATAGGGATAAAAACAGAACCCTTTATTATCTTAGATGGAAAATAATTTTGATAAAACACTTGAACTCCATTCTTGAGGAAAATATCTTTTCTTCTTCAAAAACATTTTTCCTTTCATAACATGCCATATAACTTTGAAATAAAAGAAGTTGATTAAAAATAAACTTGAAAACTTGTAAAGGAAGCGTCTTGGAAATAATGTTTTAAAAATCCATTCATGCCATATAAGTTAAAAAAAACATTCTTCGTACTTTTGTCGGAAAAGTCAAAAAGTACCTCGTACGACAAAAGATTCCTTTCATACATATTACTAAAAACTCACCGAAGGGTAAAAATAGATTTAAACAATTGTAGGTGGATGGAAATAATATTACATATTGATGAAACATGGATGTGGATGATAAAATACACCCCAGTAAATACTTACGAATAAACAATCTCGGATAAAAATGAGATTGTGATATTTCCCTTACCTTAGGTCCGACTTGCTTTGTAAGTGTCCGAACCTCCTGTATAATGATTTAAATCATGTTATTGACTTATTACAGAATCATATTCATTGTTATGATATCATATATGGTTCACTTATGACATTATATTACCCGTTCTTTTGTAAATTCCATGTTAATGAAGCGTTTTGGGTAAAATCGTTTCATTTATTGTAGGTGTTTTGACTTGTTGTTCTTGACATCATTATTACTTATATCATGATTTACTTACTTCCAGAATAAAATATGATTTATATATCATATATATTCAGTATATATATATATATAATAGATAGATAAATAAAATGAAAAACACCGTTCATGGAGACGGTAGTCCGTACGTACGCATGAACGCTGTTTTACTTTCCTTATTGTCTTGAAATGGAAGTAAGTAGATGATATACATATATATATATATATACATAAATCCAGTAGCTTTATAATGTCATATATTTCATTATTATTTCTTATATATACTTTATAATCATTCTTAAATGGTTAACATGAGGAATGAATCTCATCGCGTCGTGGAGACGGTAGTCCGTACGTACGCACGAGCGATGATATCATTTCCATAAATATTGAACTGAATTGAAGTGGATTATACAATATATCAGAATCAATATGATGTTGTAATAACTATGTATAGTTATTCTTTACACCATTATACCCATCCATGTAAGGTGGTGGTGGAAAATAGATTACACCACGGCGTGGAGACGGTATTCCGTACGTACGCACGCGCGGTGATTTCTTTTTCTGTAGGATGGATAGATAGTGAAATTGGGTTGTTTCATACTTATAATAACATATCAGTATATGAGTGATACTGATGTTATTACTTCATAATGAAACAACCTAAGAAGAAGAAGTGGAAGAAGAAATAAAGATGAAAGAATTGGTAACGGTAATTACCTCTTCTTTGAAGCGCCTCTTTGAGACCTCCTCTTAGGGCACTAAAATTGGTCTTTGAGGAAGACCAGAACCTCTAGGATGTTTCTAGGGAAGTGGAGAAGAGATTTTGGCAGGAGTTGGACGAGCTTGAGTGCTCAAATTGGTGTGAGGAGGAGGGGGAGGAGGTGTCCTTTTATAAGGGAAGAGAGGGGCACCTTAGGAATATCTCAAAATATTATTTTATATTAAAGTCAAAATCGGTTTATAATGGTTCCAAAGGGTCTTATTTCGAAGCTAAGGTGGGGATGGGTCGAAATCCTATCAACCAATAGGATTTAGACAAGTTTAGGGTATTATTTTAACCTTATCAATTAGATTTAACTCTAAGTTAAATAATTTAACTTTTACCGTGTCTTTTTGTTTTCTTTCACTATATGGTTAATACACTTACTATAACATTCCAAACGAACCCCAAATTGTATATTATTAATAAATATATCTTTATCTAAGTCATTTGGCCGAACCTTAGATTTTTTAGGAATAAAATAACAATTAATAATATAATATTTGATTTAAAAACTATTTTGTGTCAATTTTGACACTATTTGATATATGATTTTTTTTGAAAGTCATAACAGAATTATATGTTCGAACCAAGTTTATTAAATCAACACTAATACATCATAGTATCCTCAAAAATTAGTTTAATTCATAAAAAGTCTTAAATTACATTCATTTGAGCATTTATAACATCAATTATGTTAATATTTCCTTAAAAGGGTAATTACTGCATCATCGTTGTGTCAAAAATAAATTATTTTATTTAAAGTCTAAAAATTATAAATAAAATATCATTATGTAGGAAATCTTTTTAGATTTCTAATGAATATTTATAGTCGAATTTATCTTATGTATAACCCCATATTAAAAATGTTTTAGTAAATAAACTTTGATTTTAACTCTTTTAACTCTTCTTTGAATTAAATAATAATAAATGTCCTAATCTAATCCAAGTGGTCCTAAATGGTCATATTATATTCATAAGGTTGTTTTTGGCCGAATTACACTTATCCAATAGAATTAGGACATGTTTTAGGGTAATAGTAATATCATATTTACCCTTAGTTACCCTATTAACTATTAACCGTGGTAAAAAAAAGTAAAAAGTTACTATTCACCAAAAATTATTTTCATCTCATTGAACCACATTTTAGTCCTTGATATTAACCGTGTCTGTCGGATTTTCGAAATTCCATTCACAGAAGTGGTAAAATTAAGTTTTATGGCAAATTTAGTTTTTAACCTACCACTTAGTAGTTTCACTATTCATCAAAAATTGATGTTTTTCAGAACAATGCCAAAATTTCATCCTAAGCTATATTTCATATTCCGAATTCAAAAATGAAGTCTATTTTACCAAATTCATATCATAGAAGTTGCATTAATTAATTTTATAATTAAATCCCGCTGTTAAAACAATGAGCGTGTTTTTAAGAAACAATATCTATCAAAAGATTGGCACTTGTTTATGTCTAGTTTAAATATGAAATTATATCCAATGACCAACATTGTATTAAATTGTAAAAATATATTCTAAATATACTTTAAAACCACTCAAATTAATAATTTATCAATATTAATTATTTCGATTAAAAAAGTTGTTTTTTAATTATAATTTAGTAATTTTCACTATTCATCAGAATATGAAAGTTATCCGAAATGTACCAAAATTTCACCTTAGGCTAAATTCGATACTCCGAATCCGAAAATGAAGTTCATTTTGAAATATAATATTTAAAGAATTTTAAAAAGTGGTTATTACTATTCATAATGGCTAGTTTTAATAATATTTTAATAGCATATCGTTGTTTAGTGAAACTCGGTATTGCATATTACACACGCTATCGAGGAAGGTCGCGATTGCATGTAATGCAAGGCAAGTCAAGGATGCGTGTTGTGCAAGCTCCTTTTGGTGTAGCGTACAACACAAGACATTAATAAAATTAAAAAGAATATTTTTTTATAAAATCTTGGGCTGTTACATTCTACCCCCCTTAAAATGAATTTCGCCCTCGAAATTCGTCGGGGTTATAAATGGTTTACTATTTGAAAGTTTCTTTGATAGAAACCCACATCGTAAAAAGGAATACAAAAACTTATCTTTAAAACAAAAGTATGAAACGTAACGGTTACCCAAATAAACTAATCACTGGGTTTCCACATAGGTGAAAATATGGATATGGAAGAGAAATCTAACCATCATGTTCTGATGGAGAGTGGTAGAGAACATGGCTATGGAAAAGCTAGCAATCACAAAGCCATAAATTTGTGATGATATAAGGTACCATCTGATTCATCAGATATTAGATCACTAGGACAACATTTTTGGTTTTCAAGATCGTTTCCCTAAAGTTAATGAATTTGAATTAGAATAAATACTTTCTTTATTTTGGTACAATCTCACTATTGTTCGTGCCTTTAACAATTTCCACTTCATCTCTTAAATAAATGAAGTTGAATTTGTTATTCATGAAGTGTTAGCAGATCATGTGATAGAATGACAGGTCATTCCATCTGTCTCAAACAAAAGGTTAGCAAAACTTATATACATAAGTCGATCTATAGTGAGATTAATCATATATGGTTCCTAAAATGGACTTATATTTCATATATCATACTGCTTAATAAAACTAGTTTCTACTAAACAGGGACTTCCTGTAGGTCAGTGGTAGGCGATAAAGGTCAGTCGCACTTCAGTTGTGTGTTCGATTCCCACAGCCTTGTCCGAAGCGATGGGCTGTCGCCCGTCCTGCAGGTTGTCCTTTTTCCAAAACTATATTACTCTAACATCCTATCAATAATATCGAAAAAACAAACAATACTAACTTATGTCAAACATAATCCATTCCAATCTTTAGGCTTATCTATAATACTGTAGTCCACTCTCATAACATAGTGAAAGTGATTACCAGAGATTTAACACCATCGTCGATCCCCATATATCATAAGATAAGTATTGTTGGTCATATTCCAAACATTCAAAGTCCTTAATCATGTATTCTATTGAATACCTTAGTGAAAACATGAATGCAGTTAAAAGTTAACACTTTCCATATACCAAAATCCTCAGAATTCTATATACTCAAACCATGATATCACTTAGTCCTTATATCAATCATGAGCTCATGAATACTGTCAAATATTTCATTTTCTCATTTTCCCTTCATTATGCACATATCATCTTTTTTCCAAAAATACCTCAATCACTTCGAATACCACATTTAGACCAATACATAAATATTCCAATACACCATAAAAGTTCCTCAACAACATTTTTCTTGAATACCAATACATAAACACTTCAGTCCATCCACTTCAATGACTGTCCTGGAATAAGTCCTTCCTTGATTTAGAAGTATCTTTTTAGGTCAGGGCATTGAGTTGGGTAATGCCCATGTTCTCCACAAATAAGACATTGAACTCCATAACAATCTCTCACTCTATGACCCTTTTCTCCACACAGATAACATCGGTCCCTCCATTTGAGGTATTCCTCAAGGTTCTTCTTCCCTTCTTTAGAAATCTCAATCCTCCTTTCTTTATGCTCCTCAACATGCGAACATGCATAATAGTGTATCTTCCTCTTCTTTGATGAATTTGTCAAACCGCTAAATTTCACCTTGTTAATCATATACCGCGATGACTGATTCGGCATAATCACAATATCTTTATCTTTAGGCATTATACAATTTTGTTGCTCATAGTCACCAATTTGCCCATTGGATTCAATGTTAACCGAATTCCTTCTGGTTCCCTCCATTAACTAAAACACAAAAAGAATTTTGTGAGAGGCGAAATCATGCTAGGGAAGACAACATAGTAAAGGGGGAGCACCCTCAATATCTAACATCTTTGGTTAAATTCTAAGATCGTTACCGTAGTTATAGGACTATATCCTATACGTATACTTATCCTTAGGGACATCCCTAGACATACCTTAGAAATATCTCTAGGGATCTCACTAACGTTTTCGCGTCCTAGTTTCCAAAGGTTGACTAAACCTTTCCTCTGATACCAACTGTAGAGACCCGAAGCTTATCGTACATGGACATTACATTACTTTTGAGAAATACTTAGTACATAACAAAAACACACACAAGGATCGTAATAGTTTAGTGTCTTTGGAAACTCGGAACGTAATCTTCTAATCGTGGTGAAAGATCTTCAATATCTCCCATAAAGATCCTCTTTTTTTTACCTAAAAACCTTTCTTTACATCCTGGGGAAAAGAAAACATAAAAGGGTGAGCTAAAATGCTCAGTAAGGGTAAACAAAAGAAATATCAATCACATCATATACATAAGAACATAGCTTTTGGAAATCTTAACCTGCAAAAGAGCTCATAATATCATAACATGGGTTAAATCATAGAAGTGAAAATAAGATCCCCATAATCATAACATGAAACTTGAAACTTTGTGGCATGCACACATAATCATGGAAAATCATTTCTTGTTAGTCATGACTCATTGCCAAGACTATCTTAGTGGACAAAGTCCCTTTCTGAATCGAGTAACCCTCGTTTCAGTCCTGTTTCACTGAATCAGTATAACCTACCGTTCCAGCCCTGTCTATCTCATGAGATATAAAATCTTTACCCAATGCATTGGAGGGAGATATAGGTCCCACCCATCTTATAATGAATCCTTTCTTATGTGTGCCACATAATCATAAAACATACATCATCGCATAACACATGTAACAAAAATGGGATTCTTGAAACATCATGACATCATAAATCAATTCATATAAGATAAAGGAATTCATAAAAATAATTCCATCACAACATGATCAAATCAATGTAATAATAGGGATAAAAACAGAACCCTTTATTATCTTAGATGGAAAATAATTTTGATAAAACACTTGAACTCCATTCTTGAGGAAAATATCCTTTCTTCTTCAAAAACATTTTTCCTTTCATAACATGCCATATAACTTTAAAATAAAAGAAGTTGATTAAAAATAAACTTGAAAACTTGTAAAGGAAGCTTCTTGGAAATAATGTTTTAAAAATCCATTCATGCCGTATAAGTTAAAAAAAACATTCTTCGTACTTTTGTCGAAAAAGTCAAAAAGTACCTCGTACGACAAAAGATTCCTTTCATACATATTACTAAAAACTCACCGAAGGGTAAAAATAGATTTAAATAATTGTAGGTGGATGGAAATAATATTACATATTGATGAAACATGGATGTGGATGATAAAATACACCCCAGTAAATACTTACGAATAAACAATCTCGGATAAAAATGAGATTGTGATATTTCCCTTACCTTAGGTCCGACTTGCTTTGTAAGTGTCCGAACCTCCTGTATAATGATTTAAATCATGTTATTGACTTATTACAGAATCATATTCATTGTTATGATATCATATATGGTTCACTTATGACATTATATTACCCGTTCTTTTGTAAATTCCATGTTAAAGAAGTGTTTTGGGTAAAATCGTTTCATTTATTGTAGGTGTTTTGACTTGTTGTTCTTGACATCATTATTACTTATATCATGATTTACTTACATCCAGAATAAAATATGATTTATATATCATATATATTCAGTATATATATATATATAATAGATAGATAAATAAAATGAAAAACACCGTTCATGGAGACGGTAGTCCGTACGTACGCATGAACGTTGTTTTACTTTCCTTATTGTCTTGAAATGGAAGTAAGTAGATGAAATACATATATATATATATACATAAATCCAGTAGCTTTATAATGTCATATATTTCATTATTATTTCTTATATATACTTTATAATCATTCTTAAATGGTTAACATGGAGAATGAATCTCATCGCGTCGTGGAGACGGTAGTCCGTACGTACGCACGAGCGATGATATCATTTCCATAAATATTGAACTGAATTGAAGTGGATTATACAATATATCAGAATCAATATGATGTTGTAATAACTATGTATAGTTATTCTTTACACCATTATACCCATCCATGTAAGGTGGTGGTGGAAAATAGATTACACCACGGCGTGGAGACGGTATTCCGTACGTACGCACGCGCGGTGATTTCTTTTCCGTAGGATGGATAGATAGTGAAATAGGGTTGTTTCATACTTATAATAACATATCAGTATATGAGTGATACTGATGTTATTACTTCATAATGAAACAACCTAAGAAGAAGAAGTGGAAGAAGAAATAAAGATGAAAGAATTGGTAACGGTAATTACCTCTTCTTTGAAGCGCCTCTTTGAGACCTCCTCTTAGGGCACTAAAATTGGTCTTTGAGGAAGACCAGAACCTCTAGGATGTTTCTAGGGAAGTGGAGAAGAGATTTTGGCAGGGGTTGGCCGAGTTTGACTGCTCAAATTGGTGTGAGGAGGAGGGGGAGGAGGTGTCCTTTTATAAGGGAAGAGAGGGGCACCTTAGGAATATCTCAAAATATTATTTTCTATTAAAGTCAAAATCGTTTTATAATGGTTCCAAAGGGTCTTATTTCGAAGCTAAGGTGGGTATGGGTCGAAATCCTATCAACCAATAGGATTTAGACAAGTTTAGGGTATTATTTTAACCTTATCAATTGGATTTAACTCTAAGTTAAATAATTTAACTTTTACCGTGTCTTTTTGTTTTCTTTCACTATATGGTTAATACACTTACTATAACATGCCAAACGAACCCCAAATTGTATATTATTAATAAATATATCCTTATCTAAGTCATTTGGACGAACCTTAGATTTTTAGGAATAAAATAACAATTAATAATATAATATTTGATTTAAAAACTATTTTGTGTCAATTTTGACACTATTTGATATATGATTTTTTTTAAAGTTATAACAGAATTATATGTTCGAACCAAGTTGATTAAATCAACACTAATACATCATAGTAACCTCGAAAATTAGTTTAATTCATAAAAAGTCTTAAATTACATTCATTTGAGCATTTATAACATCAATTATGTTAATATTTCCTTAAAAGGGTAATTACTGCATCATCGTTGTGTCAAAAATAAATTATTTTATTTAAAGTCTAAAAATTATAAATAAAATATCATTATGTAGGAAATCTTTTTAGATTTCTAATGAATATTTATAGTCGAATTTATCTTATGTATAACCCCATATTAAAAATGTTTTAGTAAATAAACTTTGATTTTAACTCTTTTAACTCTTCTTTGAATTAAATAATAATAAATGTCCTAATCTAATCCAAGTGGGCCTAAATGGTCATATTATATTCATAAGGTTGTTTTTGGCCGAATTACACTTATCCAATAGAATTAGGACATGTGTTAGGGTAATAGTAATATCATATTTAACCTTAGTTACCCTATTTACTATTAACCGTGGTAAAAAAAAGTAAAAAGTTACTATTCACCAAAAATTATTTTCATCTCATTGAACCACATTTTAGTCCTTGATATTAACCGTGTCTGTCGGATTTTCGAAATTCCATTCACAGAAGTGGTAAAATTAAGTTTTATGCAAAATTTAGTTTTTAACCTACCACTTAGTAGTTTCACTATTCATCAAAAATTGATGTTTTTCAGAACAATGCCAAAATTTCATCCTAAGCTATATTTCATATTCCGAATTCAAAAATGAAGTCTATTTTACCAAATTCATATCATAGAAGTTGCATTAATTAATTTTATAATTAAATCCCGCTGTTAAAACAAAGAGCGTGTTTTTAAGAAACAATATCTATCAAAAGATTGACACTTGTTTATGTCTAGTTTAAATATGAAATTATATCCAATGACCAACATTGTATTAAATTGTAAAAATATATTCTAAATATACTTTAAAACCACTCAAATTAATAATTTATCAATATTAATTATTTCGATTAAAAAAGTTGTTTTTTAATTATAATTTAGTAATTTTCACTATTCATCAGAATATGAAAGTTATCCGAAATGTACCAAAATTTCACCTTAGGCTAAATTCGATACTCCGAATCCGAAAATGAAGTTCATTTTGAAATATAAGATTTAAAGAATTTTAAAAAGTGGTTATTACTATTCATAATGGCTAGTTTTAATAATATTTTAATAGCATATCGTTGTTTAGTGAAACTCAGTATTGCGTATTACACACGCTATTGAGGAAGGTCGCGATTGCGTGTAATGCAAGGCAAGTCAAGGATGCGTGTTGTGCAAGCTCCTTTTGGTGTAGCGTACAACACAAGACATTAATAAAATTAAAAAGAATATTTTTTTATAAAATCTTGGGCTGTTACATTCTACCCCCCTTAAAATGATTTTCGCCCTCGAAATTCGTCGGGGTTATAAATGGTTTACTATTTGAAAGTTTCTTTGATAGAAACCCACATCGTAAAAAGGAATACAAAAACTTATCTTTAAAACAAAAGTATGAAACGTAACGATTACCCAAATAAACTAATCACTGGGTTTCCACATAGGTGAAAATATGGATATGGAAGAGAAATCTAACCATCATGTTCTGATGGAGAGTGGTAGAGAACATGGCTATGGAAAAGCTAGCAATCACAAAGCCATAAATTTGTGATGATCTAAGGTACCATCTGATTCATCAGATATATGATCACTAGGACACAATTTTTGGTTTTCAAGATCGTTTCCCTAAAGTTAAAGAATTTGAATTAGAATAAATACTTTCTTTATTTTGGTACAATCTCACTATTGTTCGTGCCTTTAACAATTTCCACTTCATCTCTTAAATAAATGAAGTTGAATTTGTTATTCATGAAGTGTTAGCAGATCATGTGATAGAATGACAGGTCATTCCATCTGTCTCAAACAAAAGGTTAGAAAAACTTATATACATAAGTCGATCTATAGTGAGATTAATCATATATGGTTCCTAAAATGGAATTATATTTCATATATCATACTGCTTAATAAAACTAGTTTCTACTAAACAGGGACTTCCTGTAGGTCAGTGGTAGGCGATAAAGGTCAGTCGCACTTCAGTTGTGTGTTCGATTCCCACAGCCTTGTCCGAAGCGATGGGCTGTCGCCCGTCCTGCAGGTTGTCCTTTTTCCAAAACTATATTACTCTAACATCCTTTCAATAATATCGAAAAAACAAACAATACTAACTTATGTCAAACATAATCCATTCCAATCTTTAGGCTTATCTATAATACTTCAGTCCACTCTCATAACATAGTGAAAATGATTACCAGAGATTTAACACCATCGTCGATCCCCATATATCATAAGATAAGTTTTATTGGTCACATTCCAAACATTCAAAGTCCTTAATCATGTATTCTATTGAATACCTTAGTGAAAACATGAATGCAGTTAAAAGTTAACACTTTCCATATACCAAAATCCTCAGAATTCTATATACTCAAACCATGATATCACTTAGTCCTTATATCAATCATGAGCTCATGAATACTGTCAAATATTTCATTTTCTCATTTTCCCTTCATTATGCGCATATCATCTTTTTTCCAAAAATACCTCAATCACTTCGAATACCACATTTAGACCAATACATAAATATTCCAATACACCATAAAAGTACCTCAACAACATTTTTCTTGAATACCAATACATAAACACTTCAGTCCATCCACTTCAATGACTGTCCTGGAATAAGTCCTTCCTTGATTTAGAAGTATCTTTTTAGGTCAGGGCATTGAGTTGGGTAATGCCCATGTTCTCCACAAATAAGACATTGAACTCCATAACAATCTGTCACTCTATGACCCTTTTCTCCACACAGATAACATCGGTCCCTCCATTTGAGGTATTCCTCAAGGTTCTTCTTCCCTTCTTTAGAAATCTCAATCCTCCTTTCTTTATGCTCCTTAACATGCGAACATGCATAATAGTGTATCTTCCTCTTCTTTGATGAATTTGTCAAACCGCTAAATTTCACCTTGTTAATCATATACCGCGATGACTGATTCGGCATAATCACAATATCTTTATCTTTAGGCATTGCACAATTTTGTTGCTCATAGTCACCAATTTGCCCATTCGATTCAATGTTAACCGAATTCCTTCTGGTTCCCTCCATTAACTAAAACACAAAAAGAATTTTGTGAGAGGCGAAATCATGCTAGGGAAGACAATATAGTAAAGGGGGAGCACCCTCAATATCTAACATCTTAGGTTAAATTCTAAGATCGTTACCATAGTTATAGGACTATATCCTATACGTATACTTATCCTTAGGGACATCCCTAGACATACCTTAGAAATATCTCTAGGGATCTCACTAACGTTTTCGCGTCCTAGTTTCCAAAGGTTGACTAAACCTTTCCTCTGATACCAACTGTAGAGACCCGAAGCATATCGTACATGGACATTACATTACTTTTGCGAAATACTTAGTACATAACAAAAACACACACAAGGATCGTAATAGTTTAGTGTCTTTGGAAACTCGGAACGTAATCTTCTAATCGTGGTGAAAGATCTTCAATATCTCCCATAAAGATCTTCTTTTTTTTACCTAAAAACCTTTCTTTACATCCTGGGGAAAAGAAAACATAAAAGGGTGAGCTAAAATGCTCAGTAAGGGTAAACAAAAGAAATATCAATCACATCATATACATAAGAACATATCTTTTGGAAATCTTAACCTGCAAAAGAGCTCATAATATCATAACATGGGATAAATCATAGAAGTGAAAATAAGATCCCCATAATCATAACATGAAACTTGAAACTTTGTGGCATGCACACATAATCATGGAAAATCATTTCTTGTTAGTCATGACTCATTGCCAAGACTATCTTAGTGGACAAAGTCCCTTTCTGAATCGAGTAACCCTCGTTTCAGTCATGTTTCACTGAATCAGTATAACCTACCGTTCCAGCCCTGTCTATCTCATGAGATATAAAATCTTTACCCAATGCATTGGAGGGAGATATAGGTCCCACCCATCTTATAATTAATCCTTTCTTATGTGTGCCACATAATCATAAAACATACATCATCGCATAACACATGTAACAAAAATGGGATTCTTGAAACATCTTGACATCATAAATCAATTCATATAAGATAAAGGAATTCATAAAAATAATTCCATCACAACATGATCAAATCAATGTAATAATAGGGATAAAAACAGAACCCTTTATTATCTTAGATGGAAAATAATTTTGATAAAACACTTGAACTCCATTCTTGAGGAAAATATCCTTTCTTCTTCAAAAACATTTTTCCTTTCATAACATGCCATATAACTTTAAAATAAAAGAATTTGATTAAAAATAAACTTGAAAACTTGTAAAGGAAGCTTCTTGAAAATAATGTTTTAAAAATCCATTCATGCCGTATAAGTTAAAAAAAACATTCTTCGTACTTTTGTCGGAAAAGTCAAAAAGTACCTCGTACGACAAAAGATTCCTTTCATACATATTACTAAAAACTCACCGAAGGGTAAAAATAGATTTAAATAATTGTAGGTGGATGGAAATAATATTACATATTGATGAAACATGGATGTGGATGATAAAATACACCCCAGTAAATACTTACGAATAAACAATCTCGGATAAAAATGAGATTGTGATATTTCCCTTACCTTAGGTCCGACTTGCTTTGTAAGTGTCCGAACCTCCTGTATAATGATTTAAATCATGTTATTGACTTATTAAAGAATCATATTCATTGTTATGATATCATATATGGTTCACTTATGACATTATATTACCCGTTCTTTTGTAAATTCCATGTTAAAGAAGTGTTTTGGGTAAAATCGTTTCATTTATTGTAGGTGTTTTGACTTGTTGTTCTTGACATCATTATTACTTATATCATGATTTACTTACTTCCAGAATAAAATATGATTTATATATCATATATATTCAGTATATATATATATATATAATAGATAGATAAATAAAATGAAAAACACCGTTCATGGAGACGGTAGTCCGTACGTACGCATGAACGCTGTTTTACTTTCCTTATTGTCTTGAAATGGAAGTAAGTAGATGACATACATATATATATATATATATACATAAATCCAGTAGCTTTATATTGTCATATATTTCATTATTATTTCTTATATATACTTTATAATCATTCTTAAATGGTTAACATGGAGAATGAATCTCATCGCGTCGTGGAGACGGTAGTCCGTACGTACGCACGAGCGATGATATCATTTCCATAAATATTGAACTGAATTGAAGTGGATTATACAATATATCAGAATCAATATGATGTTGTAATAACTATGTATAGTTATTCTTTACACCATTATACCCATCCATGTAAGGTGGTGGTGGAAAATAGATTACACCACGGCGTGGAGACGGTATTCCGTACGTATGCACGCGCGGTGATTTCTTTTTCCGTAGGATGGATAGATAGTGAAATAGGGTTGTTTCATACTTATAATAACATATCAGTATATGAGTGATACTGATGTTATTACTTCATAATGAAACAACCTAAGAAGAAGAAGTGGAAGAAGAAATAAAGATGAAAGAATTGGTAACGGTAATTACCTCTTCTTTGAAGCGCCTCTTTGAGACCTCCTCTTAGGGCACTAAAATTGGTCTTTGAGGAAGACCAGAACCTCTAGGATGTTTCTAGGGAAGTGGAGAAGAGATTTTGGCAGGGGTTGGCCGAGCTTGAGTGCTCAAATTGGTGTGAGGAGGAGGGGGAGGAGGTGTCCTTTTATAAGGGAAGAGAGGGGCACCTTAGGAATATCTCAAAATATTATTTTCTATTAAAGTCAAAATCGGTTTATAATGGTTCCAAAGGGTCTTATTTCGAAGCTAAGGTGGGGATGGGTCGAAATCCTATCAACCAATAGGATTTAGACAAGTTTAGGGTATTATTTTAACATTATCAATTAGATTTAACTCTAAGTTAAATAATTTAACTTTTACCGTGTCTTTTTGTTTTCTTTCACTATATGGTTAATACACTTACTATAACATGCCAAACGAACCCCAAATTGTATATTATTAATAAATATATCCTTATCTATGTCATTTGGCCGAACCTTAGATTTTTAGGAATAAAATAACAATTAATAATATAATATTTTATTTAAAAACTATTTTGTGTCAATTTTGACACTATTTGATATATGATTTTTTTTAAAGTCATAACAGAATTATATGTTCGAACCAAGTTGAATAAATCAACACTAATACATCATAGTAACCTCGAAAATTAGTTTAATTCATAAAAAGTCTTAAATTACATTCATTTGAGCATTTATAACATCAATTATGTTAATATTTCTTTAAAAGGGTAATTACTGCATCATCGTTGTGTCAAAAATAAATTATTTTATTTAAAGTCTAAAAATTATAAATAAAATATCATTATGTAGGAAATCTTTTTAGATTTCTAATGAATATTTATAGTCGAATTTATCTTATGTATAACCCCATATTAATAATGTTTTAGTAAATAAACTTTGATTTTAACTCTTTTAACTCTTCTTTGAATTAAATAATAATAAATGTCCTAATCTAATCCAAGTGGGCCTAAATGGTCATATTATATTCATAAGGTTGTTTTTTGCCGAATTACACTTATCCAATAGAATTAGGACATGTGTTAGGGTAATGGTAATATCATATTTACCCTTAGTTACCCTATTTACTATTAACCGTGGTAAAAAAAAGTAAAAAGTTACTATTCACCAAAAATTATTTTCATCTCATTGAACCACATTTTAGTCCTTGATATTAACCGTGTCTGTCGGATTTTTGAAATTCCATTCACAGAAGTGGTAAAATTAAGTTTTATGCAAAATTTAGTCTTTAACCTACCACTTAGTAGTTTCACTATTCATCAAAAATTGATGTTTTTCAGAACAATGCCAAAATTTCATCCTAAGCTATATTTCATATTCCGAATTCAAAAATGAAGTCTATTTTACCAAATTCATATCATAGAAGTTGCATTATTTAATTTTATAATTAAATCCCGCTGTTAAAACAAAGAGCGTGTTTTTAAGAAACAATATCTATCAAAAGATTGACACTTGTTTATGTCTAGTTTAAATATGAAATTATATCCAATGACCAACATTGTATTAAATTGTAAAAATATATTCTAAATATACTTTAAAACCACTCAAATTAATAATTTATCAATATTAATTATTTCGATTAAAAAAGTTGTTTTTTAATTATAATTTAGTAATTTTCACTATTCATCAGAATATGAAAGTTATCCGAAATGTACCAAAATTTCACCTTAGGCTAAATTCGATACTCCGAATCCAAAAATGAAGTTCATTTTGAAATATAAGATTTAAAGAATTTTAAAAAGTGGTTATTACTATTCATAACGGCTAGTTTTAATAATATTTTAATAGCATATCGTTGTTTAGTGAAACTCGGTATTGCGTATTACACACGCTATCGAGGAAGGTCGCGATTGCGTGTAATGCAAGGCAAGTCAAGGATGCGTGTTGTGCAAGCTCCTTTTGGTGTAGCGTACAACACAAGACATTAATAAAATTAAAAAGAATATTTTTTTATAAAATCTTGGGCTGTTACAATTAAGATCAGGACCCAAACCATGCTTGTCAAACCGCCCAATGAAAGCCCCACCATTGATAACCTTACTATTTGGTTATTTTCTTGTGTATTGAATGGATATGTATCAAGACCCTAGGGTTATGAATATATAAAATTATTTTATATAATAATAAATATATTTTTATCATATTATTGTCATGTTGTAAAAGATTATTTATTTTGATATAGTAAAGAACAAATTATTTTTTTTACAAATATTTAAAATAAATTAATGGATTTATAAATTAATTTGTTTTTGAAATAAATAATATTTTTGATGATATATTATTATTATTTATTTTTTATCAAATTAAAATGAACATAATGTCAAATTAAATATTTATAAGGGTTTAAAAAATGTTATTATAAAAACCCATCATTTTAATAACTGTCAGTGTTGATTTTCTTAAGGTATAATTACCATATATAGAATTTCATTTAGATGAAAATAATTTTTTATTCTAATTAGTATGTCAAAATTATCTCCTGTTGAATTTTTTATAATTTCCTGAGACGAACAAATTTTTCGGTGAAAATTATATACAGTATAAATTTTCATTCTATTTTATGACATCACAATGACCCAAAAGTGATGTAATAATTTATAGAAAGTATATCCACAACACAATATATATTTTAATATTAATATAATGTGATTTTATGTTTATTTTATTTATTTTTAAATCCACTATAAATCCTATACGACATATAATATATTTTATGATTTTAAAATCATTTCTTTGAGAGTGTGACACACCTTTACATCACCCAGGATAATATTTCAATAAGATTGATCCTTTACCTTATAAAATATAAAAAACCCCATTTTTGTAGAGACCATTGGAGAATTCATTGGGTGCATTGTGTATTTGGATATTTTTTTGTATAAATGAAATCTAAAATAATAGAGAAATCTCCAACATTTTTTATACAATCCCACTTAAGATCCCATTTATATTAGCTAAAAACCCATTTATCACGTTCATAATCTTACATATACTCCATATAGTACTCTCATGGCACCCACGAGCATTAATGAAGCCATTCCCATGACATTGGAGTCAAACACTCAAATAAAGGATCCCTACATTCCTATCCACCCTTTAATTTAACAACTACTTTGATGTTAGTTATTGTAATTTCAAAAGGTTATATTTTGTTTAATTAATATTAATTCCCTTACATTCCATTTTATTTTATATTAATGTTGTTTCATTTATCCTCCCCCATTTGTACCCATAGCAAAGCAATTTTTTTGCTAAAATTAAATAAGGGATCCTCATATTCCCCTCCTTTTAATTCACAAATCTTAATTGAAATTAGTTATTTTAGTTTCAATTGGTTATATTTTAATTAAATTATTATTATTCCATTACTATAAAATTGATATTATTTGAATTAGAAACCATTTATTCTCTCTCATTTTGATCCTTACTAAAGCCGTTACTATGCCCAAATTCTATAACTGATCTTCCACTCTCCTTTTAATCAAGCACTCCTTTTATCTTATATAATTTAATTAATCATTTTATTATGATTTGATATGATATTTCATTTTACTATTCCACTAAATTATATTTTTAAATGATGAGATCTTAATTTCACTCTAATTAAACCTCCCATGATCCTTTATGTACACTTGTTACAAAGCAAAAAATTTATCTGGATTCTCTTCTCTATTCATGATTCTTCACTAAATTGTGCCTACAGTTTTAAAATTTCTAATATTATGATATTCTATAAACTATCCATGTTATTTCCCATTTTATTTGTATATAATGAGAGTAACCCTTCATTCTCATCTACCATTTTTATCAGTTTTTATATAATGCCATTATAGGGATGAAATTTCCCCACGATTGTCCATGCCAGACTAATTGAAAAGTGAATACTATACCCATAATTATCTCAAAGGTACTCACATATATTTACATATAATTATTTTTGGGGACATACATGTATGTATTCCACATTTAATGGCCATGGAATAAATTATAATGATCAGTGAATCTGTGTCACCTGATCAATAAAGAACACACAAGCATGAGAAGGACATGATTATGATGGGTGCACCCATATAGATATCAAATGACTTGGGTAATGTTTAATATCATGATACATCATGGTGTGACATTGGTGTACTTTATTTCATTATGGTACTCTATCCCCAATTATGTATTTGTGGTTTATCACAGACCTATGTTGATAATTCATTAACCTATGTTGCAATATTTCCTATGCCACCTTTATTATTCCTATGATATATCATGTCTCATTGTTCATTATAGTTATTTATACTCCTATTATTCAACTTTGACATTCCAATTTTCTAACATGAATCATCTTCTTCATGTTATGCCTTCTTTATTCCCTCATTGGGATTTATATCTCACCCATTTGTTCCATTTTTTCCTAAGTTATCCCACGCAGTTTTATGTTCATTGTAATATTATGAACAATCTATGAAAGTGTTCAATAATGTTTTTATCCTAGGTTACAAATTTTTATATAATTTAGGAATTCCTAAAAAACTATAATGATATATATTTTTTGTTATATTATGTATAATTTTATGTAATAAATCAAGTGTAAATGTGTAATAAATATTATGGTTATTATTATTGGTATTAGAGGAAAATTTTACTAATTTTTGGGATTAGGATTAGAGAACATTAAATATAATTATTAGAGATAAGTATATGTATAAAAATTAATCGTAAAGTTCATTTATGAAGGGATTATTTGGTTTCCATGAAAACACATCCATATCTTGATACTAGAAGTGGACGTGTTACTTTCAAAGATATACCTATGGGTAACAACTCAGACAAGGGTTTATAGGCCTATCATAGGGTAACCTGGTACACAAAAAATAACCCTTACTACACACATGGTTTGACACTCTAGAGGCCTAGGCTTTGGTGAATTTATATTCTCATTACGAACCCTTATTATGGGAGGAACAAATTCCCATGGGAATACATGTTATGAAATTGACCCAAGAAAAAATAGCTTGAAACCTAGAATTCAATAGTTAAGTAGATAAATGTAATTTATATGTTAATACATTAATTTCATTAGATTCCACATTATGTGTTTAATATTTTAAAATATTGATCCCTAATTTTCGTTTTATATTATCCAATGTCTAGAAATAAGAGAATTCCGGTAAAAAATCAATGTGATGACTGTCCTAATTAATTAATTAATCATATGGGAGTAGGAATCACAAATATTTTCATCATACTCTCTCAGCTAACTGCACATCTGAATAGAAACCTTGAAAAATATGATCTCCCAAACCCACTATGAGAGAAAAATTTTCTATAGAGATCTTCATGTGAATTGGTCTCTTACGTTCAATGGAACATCTAATCCCTTAATAATTTAAGAGTGGATCAACTCTATTTAGAATAATTTCTCCAGCCTTAAATGTTCTTAAAAATCAAATATTATTTTGACTGGTTTTCATATAGAGGGATATGATGAATATTGGGGGACATTGATCATGATTACGAATCTAAGGAAGATATTGTAGCAATTACGAGTAATGTATTCCGGAATTTTTCTTCAATAAATATTTTTTGTGCACTCTTAATATTAAAATTGAAAGGAATTTAATTTCATTAATGAAAATATATGATGAATCTATTGGGACATATTTGAAGAACATAAAAATATTTTCACTATATTCCTCCAGTTTTGTTGTTACTGCCAAATGCAAGGTTTAAAACTTCTTTGGTGGGATAAATCCTAGTATAAAAAACACCTTGGAAATTTGTGACTTTTATAACTATGAAAAAAATGAACTACGGTCCCTCAATTTTGATATAGATATTGGTGAATACCAAGTGTATAATGGGGTTTAGAAGCATAAAGTGGAATTCAATTATGGTGTGCTGGTGGAGAAATATAATGGTGTTAAGAAAATCCCAAATCCCACTCATAAAAGTTGTGTAATGAAGAACCCAAAAAATTACCTAAAGGGGATGAAAAAATTATTTAGGTATGGGAAGGAAGGATACCTAGCTAATAATCTATAATAAGGAAACCCCACAAATGTGACAGTGGAATAGAATTCTTTAGTCAACCCTCATATAATTATTAAATGGAACAACTACATGTAACTAGGTCACCTTTAAAAACAATTCTATAAAACAATGATTTTCAAAGGAAATCAACAACATCCATAGTAGTAAGGGATAGATTTTACATCCCTAATGCTGAAGTGAATCCCAATAATATTATACTAAAAGGTGCGCTATTGATCCTTTAAAAAATATATAATGTACCTTTTCATTCTGATTCTATAAATTCCACTATATAATGAATGTTTAGAAGAACTATTCAAACACCATCATAAATAATTGAATTAGAGATGTCTCTAAAAATGATAAATGGGGAATTGTTTTCATTCCATGCATAAAACCCATCCCCTATCACTGTATTTGGGATGAACTTTCTAGTGAACAATGTCATAATTCCATTTGTATAATTTGAAGAAATTGTGGGAATGTATTGGCTTTAACTATATATATCCAACATAAATATCCATGATAAGGAAATTACTCTTCATTTTAAAAATTGACCACATAATCTGAACAAGTGCAAGGAGGATTATTAATCTTCATTAGCACCATCATCCTAAGAATGGATATTATTTCCTGATGAAGAAGCACATCTAGATCAAATGATTATCTATGGAAAATATCATCCATGAAGGAATTCCTAATGTCAAAGAATAAGATGGAATGTTTCATGTGGAATTGTCTGGTCTTCCTCCTAGAAAAAATGTTGAATTTTCAATCGATATTTTACCTTGGGTATTTCCAAAATCTGAGACTCTATAATAGATGGAAATTGTGGAACTAAAGGTTCCAAATAAACAACTGCATGATAATTTGGATAAAGGGTGTATACACCCAAGTGATTCATCATTGTTTTCATGAGTCAACTTCATCAAAAATACGGATGAGTCAATGTGTCGTTACATTGATTATCATGATCTCAACAAGATCATGATAAAAAACAAGTATCAATTTACACAGATTGATGAATTGTTAAATTTGCTACATGGGGTGATATACTTTTAAAAGTTGGACCATTGTATGGGATATTATCATGTAAGGGTGATGAAGGAAGATATCTTCCATGAACACATTTTGCATAAGGTACAAGCACTATATGTTCATTCTGATGCCATTCGGGCTCACTAATACTCCAAAAATAATCATGTGTTTGATGAATATATTATATAAAGATTAATTAAAACAAATTGTGCTAGTCATTATAGATAATCCATTAATATACTCCAAAATCAAGGAGGAGTATGGAGAGAATTTAAACACCATTCTAAATACATTAAAAAAGTTAATCCTTATGCCAGGTATTGAATGTGTGAGTTATTTTTATGTAATTCAAATTATTAGGGAATATCATTATATGAAATGGGATATCTATGGATCCTTAAAATAAAAATGAAATCAAAGGATTAATGAGGACCACATATGTGATATATATCGGTATTTTCTATAAGATAGATATGAATTATCACTGGTTTTGATAATTTTTTCATGGTTGTCAAACCCTCATACCATGATATATCATAAGGGAATAAAAGTTTTCTTGGAATGAAGACTGTGAAGCAATATTTAGGGAGTTTAAATGGAGTCACATCCTTGAACATTTTCTAACACTACCTAAAACTAGATAACATTTCATTGTATTCCGTGATGATTCAAAGAAGTTATTAGGTTGTGTGTTAATGTAGAATGACATTTTTATTAGCTATTTTTCTAGGTAGTGTAATGTTCACAAGAAAAATAGTCCAATGCATGATCTGGATTTAAATGTCGAGATATTCACTTTGAAAATGTAACGCCATGACCCTGGTTACACAGAGTCGGTGCATTATTACATAACATTGGCATTATCACAAAATATCATGTCTCGAAAGACCGATTAGTTTAGTATCCTTGGAATAACTAGATACATTCTTCACGTTTACATTACATCACAAATTGAAAACTACAACGACATCTTGTCTCCACACTAATATCCCCTTATACTATACCTGCAGGTCATTCATAAAATACATCTTCACGTACTGGGATAAATAAAAAACATAGAAAGTGGTGAGCTCAAATTCCCAGTAAGGATTACAATATAGCAGAAATTTTCATAAATAAGCATAAACATTTAAGGCAATGTATAACTAAAACAAAAGCATTTTAAACTTGAACTTCAGAATAATATGGAAAAAATAAAATGAAAGAATTCCATTTACTTATTCACATGGTTACTCAATTAGCCGAACAATCACATGAAATATCAATAACCACTTTCATAATGATGGAATGCATAATGTCAAACTATCATAACCACATAGCCAAGGCCACGTGCCCAGACTACAAATAAGATTTTGTCAAGGCCTCGTGCCAAGAAACTAGTTTCTCTCATGAGACCTACGGATGCATCGAGGAGCTATAGTGGGCTCCACCAGTCACTTACAAATTCCAATGAATTCATCATATGAAAAGTTTGAAACATAACATAAACATTTGTATTAAAACTAGCATATAAAATGTCAATACTTTTACCACAAACCATGAATGGTATAAAAATAGAACATCCACAGTCAAACATAACTAATTCGATACAATATGGAAGATTGTATTGTGTTAGATTAACCCTAATCGAGAATAATGAAGTATATTGACATCGATTAAAATAATCATCAATCTATTGAGAGAAATATCCCCCATTTTCTTGAAAACATTTAAAAGTCGCACTATTTTTCAAGAATCCATTTATAATAGATTTTTGAATCAAAGTGTCCCATACCAATTTGAAACTTTTAAAATGAATTTTGATTTGAAAACATTAATTTCCATATAAATAAATCCTTAAAACAAATTTTAAAACATGGACATTAATGAGAATGATTTAGAATAATAAACCGTTAAAACATTTTAAAATGATATTTTAGTTAGAGTTCCTAACCAAAAGAGAGTCACTTGAATACAAATAATTGAGATAATAAAAACCTTGAAATATCATGAGAATAAAGGGATTTATGATATAGTATTTCAAAGTACATTATATACACCATATAAAAGTGATTTGGTATATAACAACAAAGGAGTCTCAATGGAATGTAAATTGAGATAAAATATTTCATAAAGACTGCATCATTAGGTTAAGGATAAATCAACGACATAATTATGTGTGAAAAATTTAAATACACTCAATATGATTGGATATTCTGTGTAAAAAAATCAAAGGACATTCACACATATTCTTGTAAAAACAACACCAATGAATTGGATGTTTAACTCCACAAATGGAGATTGAGTAAAAATTACTCGTATCAAGTTCATACCGATGACATGAGAATATATTAATGGAGTGATTATGTGTATCAGAAGTATATCCATAGAAAGGGGAGTACAAATTATGACATAATCAAATTAATAGTGATTCCACACATAATCTTGGAGTAAAATAATCAATGAAGTATGCATAAAGCCGACTGAGTGGAAATTGAAATTTCAAATTCCCTTATTGATTTGGAAACATACGAAACATAAACCCATGAAAGAAGGATAATACAATGATTATGAAAATATACCTGAATTAAAGTATATTACACAATGAATACAAATATGCGTAGTACACACACCACATGCAATAAATAAGTGGTGAACAATGGAAATCTCTCAGAATTAAAAGTGAGATAAGAAACCCCTTACTTTGTACTTTTTCCTTGTTCGAGGGAAGGTTAGCCTCTTGTATAATGGTGAAATATTTTTTATTTAATTATAAAAGGATCATATACATTAGTATCATATATGATCTTTTAATATTTCTTTGTTAATAATTTCATAGTATTATCGTCGTTTCGGGTGTTAACTTACTCGTTTTCTTTTATATGTTTTTTTACATAAGTCGTGTTTGTTATCGGTAGGTTGTATATTATTCATATACAGAATGATATCAAGTCATTAAACATTATTTTTAATCATCAAATGAGAATTATACTTGAATGTATACGACAGGGAATGAATCTCATCGCATTCATGGAGACGGTAGTCCGTACGTACGCATGAGCGATAATATCATTCTTTTAATATTAAAACAATATATAATTGAATGTTATATCATATATAAAGAATAATTATAATGTTATATTTATTATTTAAATTAATTACTCCTAATTATTATACCCATTCAAATAATAATATATTGAATAGCAATTACACCACGACGTGGAGATGGTAGGTCGTACGTACGCACGTATGGTGACATGTAATTCAAAGGATGGATATAATACTGAATATGGTTGTACCATATTTATAATAACATCCCAGTATATAGATGATACTAGATTTATTATAAAAGAATGTAAATAACAAAGAACGAAGAATTTGAAGAAGAAAGGAACTTGAAAGAGGGTGGTGAAAACATTACCTCTTCTTCGGGTTCTTCCTTTTGACATGATCAAAAGGTCTCCATAGGTTGTCTTTCTGATCAAAATATGGACTCTAGAATAAAGTTAGGGAAGTTGATAGAGTATTTGGGTAGGTTTTGGCCGACCCAAAATCCTTTGAATGTGTGAATTAGTGAGAAGGAGGAGTTCCCTTTTATAAGAGGGGTGAGGGGAACCTTTGGAAAACGTAGAAATATTATTTTAAAAAAAAGTAATATTCAGTTTTTAATGGCTCCAAAGTAGATTATTAAAATTATAAGGTGGGGATGGGTTGAAATAATTTCAACTAAAAGAATTTAGATAGGTTTGGGTCATTATATTATCCTTATCCTTTAGTTTTAACTGTTAGTTAATTAGTTTGACATTTACCATGTCACTATGTATTTTTAAATTATATAGTTAATAAACATACAATATACATCCAAGAGACCCCCAAGTGGTCCATTAATGACACACCTGTCATGATATAAGGTTTTTGGCCAATCCTTAGATCTTTAGGAATAGAATATCTATTAATAATATATTATTTGTTTTAACAAATAAAATTCATGGATGTCATAAAAATGTTCAAATTATATTTATTTTAACATTTATAATACAAATTATTTGATTCATTCATTGATAAGGAAAATAATTCATCATTATTGTGTCATAAATAATATTAACTATTAAATGTCTAAAAATTATAAATAAAATACCATTATGTAGGAAATTGTCTTATATTTCTAATGAATATTTATAGTCGAAAATTCAACATATATAATCTTATGTAAAAAGTGTTTATCTAAAATATATATGTTTATGTCATTTTTGTATTTATTTTAACTTAATTAATATAAAGTGTCCTTATCACTTACAAGTGGATCCATGTGGTCCCAAAATCGACCAAAAGATGTCCATGGTCGGACATGTATCAACCAATAAGATAAGGACACATTTTATGGTAATTTATTATTAATATAATTTTTTACCCTTATTTACCGAATTTAACCTTTAACCATGATAATTAAAGTATTTCCCGAAATAATTATTCAAAATGTCTAAAAATAAATGTTACCTATTTACAAAATTTGGAAATCCTGATTCCAAATATGGAATTGATTTTCCCAAATTCAAAACACAAGAGTGGCAGAAATTAATTTAAAATTAATTCCCGTTGTTGAAACAAAAAAGCGTGTTTTTAAGAGATAACGACTATCAAAAGATTGACATTTTTTTATGTCCGGTTTAATTGTGAAATTATGTCTAATGACCAACATTGTATTAAATGGTACAAATATATTCTAATATATACTTTAAAACCACTGAAATTTATAATTTATCACTATTAATTATTTCTATTAAAAAAGATGTTTTTAATTAATATTTAGTAATTTTCACTAGTCATCAAAATATAAAAGTTATCCAAAAAGTACCAAAATTTCACCCTAGGCAAATTTCAATATTCCGAATCCAAAAATGAATTCAATTTTGAGTGGTAAAATTTATAAAATTTCAAAAAGTGGGTATTACTATTCATAATGGCTACTTTAAATGGTCGCAGTGTGTTAGAATCTTGAAGTTGCGTACAACACACGCTACTGTATTATTCAAAAAGAATCGTACCATGGAAGCTTGGGGTTTTACAGAAAATATTGGGGAATTATCTCTATTAGGAGAAGATTGAGATATAACTAATCACAAGTTACTCAAGTATATATTCAAATAGAGGGAGATTAATATATTCCATCGAATATGGTTATAGTTCATCTAGTATTACAACTGCTCAATCCACTACCATCTTGGTAAAGCCAATAAGTTGTTCAATGGTCAATGTATAAAAGACCCAACAATTCTATAAATGATGAAAATTTAGAAAAATCCAATCTTCTTGGATTTGAGGAGGATTTAATTGAGAATCAGAATGAAAGGAATATAAACATTTGTATTAAAAATTATTGTCAATCATCTTTTATGGGAATATTATAGGATGCTAAAAAATACGATGTCCGAATTTAGTAGAAGGTGGAAACTAAAAGGAATTGGAATTCCTCCGAATTCAATGTTAATGTATACGGAATTGTGTTATTTGGGTAACAAAAATGTGTTCCATATAATCTTATATTAAGGAAGTAAATATTGGAGGATGCAAATAGGGCAACATTTTCTATTCAAAAAGGAAACCCTAAGATGTATCATGATCTTTCAGAGAACTATTGGTGGTATGAGATGAAGTAGTAGATCATTGAATATAAATCAATGTGCTGCATATTTCTATAAGTGAATACTGATAAGATTATTTCTAATGGGATGATTCAACCATTAACCATAAGAACATGTAAATGGGAAAACATCACCATTGAAATTTTTCATTGGGATCCCAAATACATCGAATGGAAACAAGGAAATTTGGGTTATTGTGGATAATCTTAAAAAGACTTTACATTTTATTGTGATTTGAGAGGATTTAACACTCGATAAACATTCATGGATATACACCAGATATGTTTTATGGTTTTATGGATTACCATTACAAATTGTATCGAATTGAGATTAAATGTTTACCTCTATGTTTTGGAGAACTCTCCAGCATTCTCAAATTACTGTGTTGAAATTCATTACGTCTTTTCACAATTATAATGATGGTAATTTTGAGAATACAATCCAAACACATGTTTAATTGTTTAGAGTACAATCAATTGACAAAAAAGGATGGGATCAACATCTTCCTATGGCCTAGTTATCTTACAACAACAGTTTCTAGTTAGGAATGTAAATGGATCCCTATAATGTCCTTTATTAGAAGAGGTGTTAAAAACTAGAATGATGGGATGATGGTTGGGAAAAAATATCTAGATCTTGAAATGGTAGAATAAATGGTGGAGATGGTTAAGAAAAATCTGTATCACATCAAATCTTTTTAGAGTCAACATAACATATATCCTAAAATTCGTCGATGACACATAAAGATTGATGTTAGAGGCATGATATTTCTTGGTATATCTCTAAGGAAAAAAGTTGTGAGATATGGGATGAATGTAAATGTTATTCCATGGTACATCAACCCATTTGAGATCCTTGATCAGATTTGAGTGGTGGCCTATCTACTAGCACTCCTACTAATTCTATTTGAAGTACATGATGTATTCCATATATCTCTATTGAGAATGAACATACCATAATCCTCAAAATTACTCAATAAAGAGGAGGTAACATTAGAGAATGACCTTTCCTATGAAGATATGGCTGTGAAGAACAAGGATACAAGAGAAAATATTCGACGAAATAAAAAAATGCACCACGTTAATGCGTTGTGGAGAAACCAAATGTTTGGAGAAGAAACCTGGGAACTGGAAGAGGTGATGAAGAAATGTTACTGTCATATGTTTTAGTATGGGAAAAAAATTTGAGGTGGAAATTTATATAGGGTGAAGATTTTAAGGACTTAAACTATTATAAATAAAACCCCCTTCCATTTTTTAAAAACTGACATATTATATAATATAGTTTTTAAAACCAAATGAACTTTCTTTATTATTAATATTCCCATTGGATTTAAAAATCCATTATGTATCATTACCATTGATAATATAGTCATTGAATATTTATCACATGATCAGTATAAATATCAGGTTTTCACAAATCCAAATTTAACAAACAAATGAAGTGATGGACTAAACTAGTAGGATCATTAACTATAAATCTAATTTATCTGATATTATAAGAGAGATATTATTATTGGGATATTACCATGAAAATTTCCAATACAAGATATAACATATTATGAATGATCAATACCATTTATTGGAGAATTTCAAGCTCACTAACATTATCACCCAAACCGTGTTTGCTGATCCTCCCATTGAATATCCCACCATCACATACCTTACTCTTAGGGATTACTCTAGTGTATTAAATGCATATTTATCTATAGCCTATCAATATAAGTATTTAAATTATTTTCTATATAATAATGAATATATTTTCATCGTATTATTGTAACATTATAAATTATATTTTATTTTGATACAATAAATCAAAAAATTTAATTTTTGTTAATATTCAAATTCAATTATTTTATTTATTAATTAATTTAATTTTTAAATAAAAAATAATTTAAATGATATATAATTTTACAATAGTTTTTATCAAATAAGACTGCTAATAATGTAAAATGTAATTTTTATGTGGGATCAAAAATATGTTTTTGACCCAAAACCAATGATTTCAGTAAATGTTGATTTTTAATTTAAAAGTGAAAATTCTAATATTTAAATAATTATATATATATATAAATAATATTCTTTATAGAATCAAGTCGTGAAAATTGTAAAATATAAAATTTTTCGTAATTTGTTGAGAGAGTTGAATTTTAGTATAAAAATTAAATAACATATAAATATACTTTGTGTTTATAAATTAACAATGACAAAAAAGTGATGTAATAGTTAATATGAATGAGATCCAAGACCAGATATATGTTTTAACTTTTAAATAATTTTATTTTATTTTATTTTTATGTTTTTAGTGTAACCATTATAAATCCTCCACGACTTATAATATATTATAACATGTTAAAATCCTTTCATTAAGAGTATGACCCACCTACACATCACCAAGGGTAATATATAAATATGTTATTCCATCATCCATCCAAAATAATTAAAAAATTTACACTTTTTTAGAAATCATGGGAAACAACATTGGAATGTTTGTGGGTTTGGATATTTTTTATGATTAATCCAAAACAAAAATAAAAATGAAATCTCCCACTATTCAATTATTATCCCACCCATGCTCCCATTTCTCTTCACTAAAATTACATGGAGTGTATCTACACTTTTTCTTAGACTACAAAGTCTCCTCACAGTTCTCCAACAAGGTTTCATGAATCCCCTCCCAAGCATTTTGAGTCACACACTCAAGTAAGGGATCTTCACATTCCTATTCACCTTTCAATTCCTGAAACATCATTGAAATTATATATTGTAATTTCAAATGATTATATTTTTATTAATTTAAAATAATTTTCATTAATGTCCAATATATTATATTTGTATTAGTTATTTTTCATCTTCCCTCATTTGGACCCATACCTAAGACATTACAATGCCAAAAAAATTTAAGGGATCCTCACTTTCCACCCCTTCTTTCAATTTAGGAATCATCATAGAAAATAGTCTTTAAAATTTCAATTTGTTATATTTTCATTAGTTTATTATGATTCCCTTACTATCCATTGAATATTAATTTAATGTTATAAAATTTATACTCCCTCATTTTTACCCTTACCTAAGATGTTTCTATGCCAAAATTCAATAAGGGATCTTTAATTCTCCTTTTTATCTGGAACTCATTTTATGTTGTGTCTTTTACATTTAATTTTATTATGATGGGATACAATTTAACATATTCCTATTATGTCTATTTTATTTATAAATGATGTGATCTTCTACTCACTCTCATTAATCATCCCATTATCCTTTATGTACACCTATTACTATGACAAACTTTCATAAGGATTTTTTATATATTCATGATTATTCATTACCTTATGCCTTATATTTCCAAATTTATATGGTTCAGATATTCATTTTCAGGTCCCTATTACATCCCATTTTATTTCAAAATAATTATAGTCCCATTTCTTTGTCATCAAAATTTTCTTTTAGTTTTTAGGTAATGTTGTTATGTTGTTAAAATTTCTCTATGATTTCCCATTCTAAAACAATTGTGTAGTGAATACCATAACCATTATTTTATCAAGGTTAATCAACTTTATAAACATATCCTTATTGATTGAATTCTTAAAATTATGTATTACACAATCTCTAATAATGAAATAAATTATTATTATGAATGAATCTAGGTTATATGATATATGTGGAACATATAATCATGATAATTAAATGACTTTGATGGGTACACCGAAATAGCACTCCAATGCATTGGGTATTTGTTAATATCGTGATACGACATGATGGGATATGGGTGTAAATGAATCCATTATGTGACTATGTGAACATGGATTTTATTGTGGTTTATCATTAACATATGGTTATGATTCAATGTTTTAGGTTGCTTCTAAATTTTTAATGTCGCCTTTATGGTTATCATACTATATAATGTCTCAGTGTTCATGTTTATGATTCCTACTACTTTTATGCCTCATTGATATGACATATGTTAAAAATTTATCATATTCTTCATCTTATTCCATGCATATTCTCTTTCTAGGATTTATATCGCACCCCTTTATTGTGATTTTACCTAGGTTATCCCATGCAATTTTATGTTTTTTTTGAATATTATTATCATGTCAAATATGTGTCCAATAATGTTTTCTATCTCATGTTATATGTTTTTATTTAATACTCATAATTCCCAAATTAATGAGACATATCAATATTTTGTGTTTTATTATGTATATTGTTATATAATAAATCAAGAATTAATTTGTAATAAAGAGTATAGATTCTATAAAAATCTATTAAATCAAGGTGGTCTGACAATGGATATAGAAAATTGACAACATGGAACTCTATTTTAGTAATTGATATATTATTTAAATACTCCAAAATTAAATAAAAAACTATGGGAAAATTTATTTGAGAATATTTATATTATAGAATAAAAATAATGAATTTTTGTATTAATGGGAGAAAATATTGTTTTATTTTTCATGAATGTTTTTAAATTGTTTTATATTGTGAATATATCAATGTTATATACATGAAAAAATATAAAGAAAACTTCTATTAAAGATTTTTCGTAAATTTTTAAATCACATGAGAAAATATTATATAAATATTTAATGTCCGAGTAAATCAATTATTTTTGAAATCAACATGCCTCGTATGGACATTGAGTTGATTTATTTTATTTCTATTATTCTAAGAAAAGTTACTATTTAAATCTATCATGATGTTAGAAGATTCCTATTGGAAATAAAGAGGAAATATTTGGTGGAATTTTCCTCCATCACTCTAATAATTGAATTAGGTAGATTAATAATTACAGTCATTACTGGGGAGAGAAATATTTCTCTTATATTTTAATGTATTAATGAAAAAGGGGCCTCTTATTTCATTTAAAATAGTGGCGATAATGATCTCAACATAATTAAGATAATATAGTACTAATAAAACCTTAAATTGGTTAGATTGAAGTCACATTTAGATGTTTTAATAGGCATAGAATATTTTTTAAATAGTTAATTATAGTGAAAATGAGGGTGTTTAAGAGACAATTGTAATCACAACTAGGTAAGAGGACTGAATAATGTTATGAAACATTCCATACAGAGGATTTTAAAGTTTAATAATGAGTTATTTATTATTTTTTAGAAAAAAATTATAATGAATTATTTGAGGAGGTAAGAGAGTATCCAAAACATTGTTAAAAATATTTATTACTAAATCTTACAATGATCATTCATTCTATATGTTTCCAACGTCATAAGGATTCTCATAGTCTAAAAAAATGTAGGAAAAAATCATACAAGAAATATATAAGTACCAAAAATTAATCAGATGATGATCACCATAGGTAAACCATGGGTAAAATAAACACAGTGAAAGAAAAATTAAATGATTAAAATATTTATAAATGATAACAATTTTATGGCATAGAAAAAATCATGATTAAACTACAATGAAATAGATGATATACCATATTAATATTTTATATGATATTTCAATTTCCATGATTTATGCTAAATGTTTTTTGACATTTGCAGTTAGTAAGGGCGCCATTATATGAAGGCATCTTATTAAATTCATCATATGATAAACTATTAGAATGGGAAGGCTATGAAAAATACCTATTGATGATATTGATGTATAACTTCAACTTATAATCATAAAATCATCAAAATTAGTGGATGATGAAAAGAAACAAAACTGATGCATTAATAAGAATAATATTCCAAATGCATGTAGCTTTAAGTAAGAAAATTATTTACATTTATGGACTTGTAAACTTAACCAGTTGGAAAAATCATATGCATTTGGAGAGTCTAGTTGGTAATTTTTATTTTGAACCTCAATTATTACCTCATATTAGAGACAATTTCTTTTTGTTTTATTTCTTATTGATTTACTTATCTAATAAATCCTGGTCTAGAAAGTCATAATTTTATAAATATATTGATTTGGGAATGTGACATAAATTTTTATCGAGTATTAAAATATTGGTCATATTAATGAATTTCTCTGTAGAAATTGTAAAATTTAGATTGTTGAATGAATGAGAAATAATGTATAAGGTGTAATAATTATACTTCTAGGAATAATAACATCAATTAATATTACTATATTTTACAAAACATCATTATTGGTAGTTTACTATTCAATTCGATAATATTGATTTAATGCATATTGAGATGAAATTCTATAATAATATAAAATTTTATTTTCTAATAGGTAGGGTAAATCTAAGGATCACCATAATTCCTATAAGGGTTAGGATCTATTGAAAATAACTTGTAGTTTAAGGGAGAATGAGAATTGAAAGTATTCATTATTAATATTTTAAATGAAATATAATGAGAAATACATATTCTAATGATCATTAAAGAACCTGAATGTGCTAAATGGATATTTATGTATCATATTTACCATTGAAAACATATGACATAAAACGATACATGGATTGAAAATAAATAAATGACATATTCTAATTTGTATGTTCCTATTATTGGAATTATGTAATATGTCTTCGAAAATAGAAAGTGTATCTCTAGTTTATTTTTGAACCATCATCAAATATAATTTCTCTAAAACTCTAAATCTAAATGAACTTGAAAAACATCAAGAAATAATAATATTAATAATTTGTCATTTGGAGATTTTATTTTCCCCTCAATTTTTCACATTGATGATTCATAAGGATGATGAATCCAAGCTTCGTGGACTCATAAATTATTGATGGATGTATCCAATTGAATGGTACATAAATAAAATTATTATTTTTATTTATTAATTAAATTTTTTCAAATTGGTTTGTATTTTTTATATGTTTCTTATATTTTATTCATTGAAAACGTTGGTCATATTAAATAATTTTTAAGGAATAAATATCTAGTGTAAAGCTTTATTACTACAGGTTACATACCCGAAGAATATATTCCCAGATATTCTTGGTATTTTGATTGGATATATTCTATATTCATTCATTTTTTTTGTGTGGATGGAATATATAATAATTAAAATTTAAAAAATAATCATCCTTATTTATACAAATAGTATGACCAGTTAGCAAGGGATCCAATTTAACACTAACTGAGCTGTAGTCACTCAATAAAAATAGATGTATGATACCCAATAATCTTATTAAAATTTAATTGGTTGAAGACTGGATATTGAAAATAAAAATATGACAAAAGGGTTACACTCAAAATGAGACGGAATAAAAATATCTGGTAATAAAGAGATTATTGAATGGGTTTTCTATCATGTAAGAACGTAAACTTATTCATATTTTTGACATGTAATTATTTTTTCTATTTCAGAATTCATACATTATATATTATTGTATAGGTAATGATTTTTTATAATCAATATAAAATGAAAATTATTTGATGTATTTTGGTATGAGGTCCTTTAAAAATTGATAGTAGAACAGATGCATATAATATTCATGACATCATGTTTCATACAATTAATAAGAAATAAAGATTGAAAAATAAAAAAATTGGTGTATTTACACTTTTAAAGGTGGTATAATATATCACCTTATGATTTTAAGATATATTTATATTTAAATAAGTTTTTGTTCTTTGATATCATCCTTTAAATGAAATATTGGGTTTAAAAGAACAACGATATATTATTGAATTTTTATAATTTCAAAATATACCAATTATCACAACATCTTGGGATTGGATTGAATGAATATGAAATTATATATTATGAAAAACATCTTTTTACACATGTAAAAAATTTCAATAATCAGATATCAATTATTTTGAAATGAAAATAAAAGCATTTAATGGTAAACATAGATGTTTTTCATAAAATACCTTTTTACACTTACATTGGGATTTTATCTTAATAAATTAGTTTAATCACTATTATTGAACGATTCTAAGGAAATATTCATATAATATAATATATAATTTTTAACATTCACCAAATTTTTTTGTAGGTATTGAAAAAAAAAATTCTATTTGGTTCATAAAAATATTTTTCAATGGTTTTCATTGTATTTTGCACAGATATACTAAAATGAATACATTACACTTTTTTAAATTTAAACTATTAAAATAGATTCCAAATTTTTAATAAAAATAATTAGAATTAGGTAATATAGTTAACGTATTTTTTATTAATTCTCACGACCCGTCCTCGGGGCCAGTGTCGTGACTACCCCAAACCCGCCATCCATAGTCCAGGGGCTGGCGACAAGCACCAAAAGAATAAATCCTGATAAAAGTGAAGGCGTTGCCTTTATATAAGTAAACAAAGACAAAAATGTACGCAAGAATAAGTAAACACTAACTAAACTGAGTACCAAAGTAATTGCTTCAAAGTAAATATGGCAGTCTACAAACCCAACTGAAAGTATACTACAACTGTGGAAAGTAATGTAGAATTGTTAAAAAGTAAAGCAGAAACCCTGAGACGTCCTCTAGAAATCCCACCTGAAGGGTGGGTACAAATAATCTCTTCAGCTCCTTGAATCCATTTGTCTGATCCGTGTACGCCCTGCCTGATAGTCCACCTCTGGATACCATCCCGCTCCCCATGGCTCAACCACGTTCTGCGCTGTCCTTCGTTTTCATCCAACACAATGTAGTGCAGGCATAGCCCATGCAGGGGTGAGTATACGATACTTAGTAAGACCCCGAGACTCTCGTAGGTCTCCCAGAATCCACAAAGGATGTACCACAATGGAAAGATATATAACCCAAAGGTTCAACCAACTCTACTTAGGTAAATGCCCAAACATATACCTAAGTCATCAATTCCAGTTCGGCTCCGACTCACGAGCCCAAGTACAACCCAGTCCACATAGGAAAGCACAACCCAGTCCACACATGAAAGTAAGTCAATCACATCGATGATAAGGATTGAAAGTCAAGACTCAGCTCACATGGGTATACTACTCCCGAAGAGGGGTGGAGATGATAGATGTAGCATCTGAACAATCTCCCCTACCGAACCCATGTAGGATCCAAGTATATAAGTCGTCACTACCGAACCCACGTATGATCCAAGTCTAATAACTATCGTTGTCGAACCCATGTAGGATCCAAGTATAGTCGTCATCGCTGCCGAACCCACGAAGGTTCCAAGTACAGTCGTCCTCCCTGTCGAACCCACGTAGGATCCAAGTACAGTCATCATCGTCGTCATAGTCACAGCCAGCTCTAGGGTTCCCTCACACAGCTCACTCGATTCTAGGAGGGTCTGCTCCATGAGCCAAGAGGGTCGATACATCAACTGTCACAAAGTGTAGAGTTTATGTATCCTGAAGTTCCGTCTTGTCAATAGGAACACAACGTGACAGACAGCGCATTAATTGGACGTCTAGTTTGAGAGATATTGGTTTTTCCATACTAGGGGCCCGGTTGGTTTTTAATCTAAAACCAACCTGACCATACTCCAATTGCGTCCAAACCACAGTTGGAGTAAGCTAAAAGAACCGTCTCACAAAGAGTAATTCAACGTAATTGACTGCATGTCATTCGGACGTCCGGTCCTTGAGTTATAAGAGTTTTCACTCCAATGGCCTAGTTGGTTTCGGGTTCGAACCAACCCTGCCATACCTAATCTTCATCGAAACCTCAAGTGTAATATACTGAAACTACCATCTAGTTAGATGGAATCTTATACAAATGAAGGTGCGGCGATCGGAGGCATGTATATCAAGATATGTCCGTTTAACCGAAAACGGTCTGAAAATAAGGGGTTTGGGCTCGGTCCAACCCGTGCCAATACCCCCTGGGTCGGCCCGAACCGGGAGACCCAACCTGGTTCATGTTCTGTCCCAGTTGGGCGCGGCGCGGCCTGACAGGTGCGGCACGGCGCTGGCCGAGTGGGACACAAAGTGACACAGACCCTTTGTTTTGGAAATGGTGGACCCTGTGGGGTCCGCCCTAAAACCCTGTCATGGGGCGGGGGGGTTACACCCCCTAGTTTCCTCATAACGGTCGGCCTTTATGGTCGGCCGGATGTGAGCTGCCGTGGGACCCAGTAGGGTCCCCCCTCTTGGAAACGCCGGCGGCCGGCTCAGCCGGCCGCCCCCCAGCTGGTCCGCCGCGGCGTAAGGCCCCGGCACATCTCACTGGCACGGCAAGCCGGCGCTGCACACCACCGCCATGGCCCACTCATAGTCGAGCATCTTTTGGCCTCACTGGCACGGCGTGACGGCGCCTTGCACCACTGCCGCAACCGGCACCGGTCGTGGTCCTCTTCGTCCCCGCGTGGTGCAATGACATTGCGCTTCCATCACCTCAAACGTCAACGAAGATCAACAAGAGAAATGGGAGTAGAATCAGATGTGTTTGTGTGGTCTGATCTCCTCCCATTACGACGGTATCAAGTTTCCAATCTTTTAGCAATGAAGAACAAAGATTGATACTTTAACAAAAATAACCCCTACCTTGTGACATGATCTATGGATAAGTGGTGTCATTCGTTGTCGTCGGAGGGTTACGTCGTTTGTTCGATGGTTAGAAGAGGAGATCCCTTTGTGGTGAAACAATGGTGGAAAAAGGAAGTAGAGGAAGGGAGGAGGATAATAGAAAGAGGGGACGATTTCTCCAGCGGATGCCCACTTATCTAATAAGCTCCACCCTTATTTAATTAAGGTAGGAGTTTCATTGAATTAATGTGGGTGGTGGGCCCCCACATTAAATCAAACAATTTTAAAATTCAAAAATAAAGAATAAAAATAATATAAATTTTGTTTTTATTCCACGAAGTCCGAAAAACTAACATCCACACTGCCCCGACTGCATTCGAGGTGAAGGTCCCCTTAAGAAAAATTCGATGTTGTGAGTTCAACGGTGCCCTCAGAATTCGATTCTGACAACTAGTTCAGAAGTTACCAAAACCCACTCATTCGTTCACTGAAATTACTCGAGCTAAAATTCAGAAATTGATTCCGGGCACACCGGGCCTCAGAATCAGGTGCCGTTAGAAACTGTTTACTCATAAAATCCCAAATAATTTAAAAAAGATTCCTTGAAATTTTAGGGTATTTACATTACTAACACCTCCGGGATTTACGTCCCCATAAATCTCCATCATAAACTAGGGAAACAAATGAGGGTTCTGCGCATGCATCTAAGCCTCCCGCTCCCATGTGCTCTCTAGGAGGTTCGCATGATGCCACCAGATGTGCACTATAGGAATCGACCATCCACATAGGACCTACTTCTGTCAATCCTCGATCTCCATATGATAATCAGAAAAAGTCGCCCCATCATCGATGTCAAACTCCCCGTGGTCGATAATATGCATTGGGTCATGCACGTATCTCCTCATCCGAGATACGTGGAAGACGTCATGCACCCAGTGCAACTGAGGTGGATGGGCAAGGCGATAAGACACCTCGCCTACCCTGCTGAGGACCTGCAATGGTCCAATGAATCACATAGATAACATTCCGCCCGGCCAAATCTCTATAGTCCATGTTGAGGTGATACCCATAAGAAAACTTGGTCTCCATCATCAAACTCCAGTGGTCTGCGACTCCTATCAGCATAAAACTTTTGTCGGCACTGTGCAGTCCTCATCCACTCCTGGATGATCTGCACCTTCCTGTCGTGGCCTTGACCATCTCTGGTCCTACAAGTGCTGACTCCCTAGGGTCTGTCTAGCACAGAGATGATCTGCAAGGATGGCCATACAGTGCCTCTTATGGTGCCATCCCGATGGTGGAGTGGTAAATGTTGTTGTATGTGAACTCCACCAATATAGGTGATCCTCCCAGCTATGACCAATGTCGAGGACACATGCACGAAGCATGTCCTCAAGTGTCTAAATGGTTCTCTCCGTATGGCCATCCGTCTGAGGATGAAAGGCGGTGCTCAGGCATAGCTTCTTCCCAAATGCCTCCAACAAACCCTTCCAAATCTAGGAATTAAAATGAGTGTCACGATCAGAGATGATAGATTATAGAACACCATGAAGCTGTACGATCTCCTGAACGTAGAGGCGTCCCAAGACCTCTATTGAGCCCTGCTCTCTAATAGGTAAGAAGTGGGATGACTTGGTGAGTCGGTCGACAATCACCCATATGGAGTCGTGTCCTATGGATGTACGTGGAAGCCCTTTCATGAAATCCATGGACATCCTATCCCACTTACACTCCAGGACCTCTAATAGCTGCACCAAGAATGCCGGTACCTGGTGCCCTGCCTTCACCTGCTGGCTAGTGAGGCATCGTGAAACGAACTCTACCGCATCCTTCTTCATACCCAGCCACCAGTTCTGTCGTCTGAGATGCTGGTACATCTTTTCTACACCTAGATGTACAGCCAAAGGGGAAGTGTGAAACTCCTTCAGCACCACCTCCTGTAATTAAACTTGTACCGTGGTACGTCCCCTGAAGAGGATGACATGCTCTGCTCCTTAGGAAAATCCATCAGGCACCTACCCTGTGGAAATCTGAGTACATCGCGTCTCACAGTCAATGTCCCCATGTCGTGCCTCTCTGACCCGCTGAAGAAGATGAGGAGAGACTGTGATGGACAATAGGAATATTTCCCCATATATATCCATGAAGGATATCTGCAAAGCAGCTTACTACTATGTTGCCTCTCCAAGTAGCTGAATGCCTTATCTCCTTCTGAGAGCATCAGCTACTACGTTCCCCTTCACAGGAGTATAGACTATCTCAAAGTCATAGTCCTAGAGGAACTCGAGCCATTTCCACTGTCTCAGGTTCATGTCCTTCTTCAACAAGATGTACTTGAGACTCTGGTGGTCAGAGTAGATTGTAAAGTGCTCACCCATCAGATAGTGCCACCACATCTTCAAGGTGAAGACCACTACTGCTAAGTCCAGGTCATGGGTAGCCTAGTTTCGCTTGTGCTGCCTCAGCTGTCATGAACCATAAGCGATCACTACCCTCTCCTGCATCAAGACACCCCCCGAGTCTATACCCTGATGCATCGTAGTAAACTATGTACCATACTCCCTCCTCTGGTAGCCTCAAGATGGGTGCACTGGTCAATCTCTGTCTCAGCTCCTGGAAGCTTTGCTGACATCTGTCTGACCACGCAAAGGTTTTCCCATTCTTCGTCAAAGCTAAAAGTGGTGTTGTTACTCCGGAGATGTTGGGCACACATCTTCGATAGTACCCAGCCAGACCTAGGAATCTTCCCACCTCCGTCACACTCATCGGTGGCTCCCAAGAAAGTACTACCTTGATCTTTGCAGGATCCATCGTAACTCCCGCCTCAGAGATGACATGTCCCAAGAAGTGGACCTATTGAATCTAGAACTGACACTTTGAGAGCTTACAATAATTTTGGTGCTCTCAGAGTGTGTCCAGTACAACCCGCAAGTGGTAGGAATTCTTCCCATCAGTAGTCGAGTAAATCGGTATGTCGTCAATGAAGACTACGTCAAATCGATCAAGCTAAGGTGGGAATATCCATTTCATGAGACTCATGATCACTTCTGGAGCATTGGTAACTTCGAAAGGAATAACCAAGAACACGTAGTGGCCATACCGACACCTTATGGGCATCTTCTGTACATCCTCGTCTCGAACTCTGAGCTGATGATAGCCTGACCTGAGGTCTATCTTCGAGAACCATCGTGCTCCTTTGAGATGATCATAGAGGTCGTCAATCCTAGGGAGAGGATACTTGTTCTTTATAGTCACCAGATTCAGATGTCGGTAGTCGACACATAGTCATAAGATTTCATCCCCCTTCTTGACGAATAAAATCGGAGAAGCTCAGGTTGAAACACTGGGTAGGATGAATCCCTTGACCTGGAAGTCCTCCAGCTGTACCCACAGCTCACGAAGCTCAGCAAAAGTTATCTGATATGTTGGAGTAGATATCAGGGATTTCCAGAGGTACAGTTCAACATAGAAGTCTACCACTCTATGAGGAGGTTCTCCTAGAACGTCGTCAGGGAAAACGCCAGCATACTTATCCACCACAACAGGAAAACTCGGACTCCACACATCAACTGCTCCGAGGATAAGACTAGACAACTGATGTGTGATCGGCTACCATCTCCTCTGCGTAAGTCCATTCTTCACTTCAAAGGATACATTATCACCAGTGAAGGTGAACCTGCTCCCATCTGTGCAGACACATCACACTTTGCGCCTAATACAGTTGATATGATCTTGGACTGTAGACAACCAATCCATGCCCAAGATGACGTTGTAAGGCCTCAACACCGATACAAGAAGATCCCAACCAAATCTATCACATCTTAAAGTAAGCTCACACTACCGGAACCTGTGCATAATCGTCAAATCTTCTCCCGTAGGAGTCTCTAGCCATAAGGATCGAGCCAACGACACTGTCAGAATCTCCGAGCTCCGAACAAGGGTAGCGGCAATGAAAGAATGCCTCGATCCTATGTTTATAAGAACTGTAGAAAGTGTGGAGTAGAAACCGATAGTACCTTGAATCATCTCAGGTGCGTCGTGGTAGTAATCCTCCACTGCCTGAAGCTGGGCCTGCCTCTGTCCCCCAGTTCTGTGTGGTTGGGGTGGACCTCCTGGTGGTGGTGGTGGTGGTAGAGTCTCAAAGCGTCCTGCACCACCCGCTGCTCGTCGAGCTCCTCTACCTCATCTGCCTGATCCCTGCAGACCACTACAGTCAAACCACTACCTCTGCCTGGGTGGTCCCTCAACCGACTGCTGCACCTCTGCATGGTGGGTCAGGCAGTCACCAGCCATGTGGCCCTTCCCGCCACATGCATAGCATTGTCTGCCTCTTGTATGACTGGATCTACTGTGTGTGCCTCGCACCTCTGAACCAGTATCCTGAGGTCGCCCACCTGATGGTCTGGTCCGTTTGGACCTCTGTGACATCTGTCTACTACCGGCTGCAGAAGACTCCGCTACGAGTCGGCCTTCGGTAGGCCTCGCTGCTGGTGTTGGCTCTGAAAGAAAGCTCTCCCCAAGAAGGGCTCGCTCCAGTACTCCTGCTTGTGTCGAAATGATGAGGGAGATAATTGAAGCCCTGATCTCATGCCTCAGTCCCTATTTGATGGTCCGAGCACGGATGAATGGGTCTCGTACCATGTCCGTGGAGTAGCGCAAGAGATCAGTAAATCTCGCCGAGTACTGAGCTACTGACATACTGCCCTGCCGCAGCTGTAGTAACTCCTGGATGCACACCGCACAGAGAGTGGCTGGAATGAACTCCAAGCAGAAGAGGCTCTCGAAGTCCATCCAAAGTAATGAATCTTTGTCTTGCACCTGGAGCATCAGGCTCCACCATCTACCTGCTGTTGCGTGCATGAGACTCGCCGCAAGGAACGCTATGAGGTCAGCTGGTGTACCTACTAATCTGGAGACTTGGATGATATCCTCCTGCAGATCCTCGGCTGCCTGAGTATCCATCTCTCCGTGGAACCTGGGCTGCCTCTGATTCTGAAACTCATGCAGTGCACTCGGGCAAAGTGGACTCTTTGCTACTGTGGTTGGTGGCATCAGTGGCTTCACGGGTATAGGTACCGCTAGTGCCTCTCCTGTAATGGGGCCCTGCACCGAGGCCTCGTCGCTCGGTGGCCAACTATCTCACACAAATCTCGGAACCCTATCTGGCTACCGTCGTGGGGTTGTCTTGAAAAGAAATAGGTATGCCACTATTAATAAAATATACCTGGTGATCTGAAACGAATTAATCACAATGAAAAATTTTAAAACACACATGGAATCAATGTTTTTGTGCACTATGTCAGAAATCAGTAGTCAGACTCCTCTAATACCAATTTTTCATGACCCATTCTCGTGGCCCGTTTTGTGACTACCCCAAGCCCGCATTTCATAGGCCAGGGGCTAGCGACTAGCACCAAAGGCATAAATCCCGATAAAAGGGAAGAAATTGCCTTTATATAAGTAAACTAACACAACAGAGTACACAAGCAGAAGTATACACTATGTAAACTGAGTACAGAAGTAAGTGATGGAAAATAAATGGGCTAGTATACAAACCCAACTGAAAGTACAGTACAACTGTGAAAAGTAATGTACATCAGCTGAAAAGTAAAGCAGCAACAACCGAGACGTCCCGTGGAAATCCCACCTAATGGGTGGGTACAGATGGTCTCCTCAGCTCCTCAAATCCATCCGTCCGATCTGTGTATGCCCCGCCTGATAGTCCACCTCCGGATACCGTCCCGCTACTCAGGCCTCAACCACAATCAGCGCTGTCTATCATCTGCATCCAACACAACGTAGCTAAAGCATAGCCCATGTAGGGGTGAGTATACAATACTCAATTGGGACCCCGAGACTCCCTAAGGTCTCATAGAATCCCCAAAGTATGTACCACAATGGATAGATAAATAACATGATGTATCAAACAACTCTACATAGGTATATGCCCATACATATACCTAAGTCATCAATTCCAGTTCGGCTCCAACTCACGAGCCCAAGTACAACCCAGTCCACTCAAGAAATCACAACCTAGTCCATACAGGAAAGTAAGCCAATCAAATCGATGATAATGATTGAAAGTCAAGACTCAACTCACATAGGTATACTACTCACGAAGAGGGGTAGAGATGATAGATATAGCCTCTGAATCATCTCTCATGCCGAACCCATGTTGGATCCAAGTACAGAAGTCATCGCTGCCGAACCCATGTAGGATCCAACTACAGTCGTCATCACTACCGAACCAACGTAGGATCCAAGTACAATCGTCATCGTTGCTAACCCCACATAGGATCCAAGTACAATCGCCATCGTTGTCGCAGTCGCAGCCAGCTCTAGGGTTCTCTCACATAGCACGCTCGATTCCGGGGGGTCCGCTCCGCGAGCCAAGAGGGTCGATACATCAACTGTCAAAAATTCTAGAGTTGATGTATCCTGAAGTTCTGTCTCATCAATAGGAACACAATTCGACATGCAGCGCATTGAATCGGGCATCCGGTCTGAGAGATACTAGCTTTTCCGTCCCAGGGGCCCGGTTGATTTTTAAGATAAAAATAACCTGACGGTACACCAACTACATCCAAACCTCATGTGGAGTAATCCACAAGAACAATCTCATTATTTGTAATTCAACATAATTGACAGCACATCATTCAGACGTCTGGTACTTAAGTTATAAGCGTTTCCGCTATAAGGGACCGGTTGGTTTTGGGTTCGAACTAACCTGGCCATACCCAACCATCGCCGAAATCTTGAGTGTAATATAATGAAATGACCATCTCGTTCCAAGGAATCCTATACAATTAACAGTGCATCGATCGGAGGTCCGTACCTCATGATATGACCATTTAACCGAAAATGGTCCGAAAATAGGGTGTTTGGGCCCGGTCCGACCCGGCCCAATACCCCCTGGGTCCGCCCGAACCGGTTCGACCCTACCCGAGTCCAGGTCCAGCTCGGTTGGGCGCAGCCTGGCCTGGCAGGCGCGGCCCGGCCCACCCCGTGCGGCCTGCGGTCTGGGTCGGAAGCCAGCTGCAGCTCGGCGCTGGCCGAGCGGGACGCAAAGGGGTGTGACCCCTTTGTTTTGGTAATGGCGGACCCCGTCAGGTCCGCCCTAAAAACCTGTCGGGGGGGGGGGGGGGGGGTTACACCCCCTGGTTTCCTTGTTATGGATGGCCTTTATGGCTGGCCAGTTGTGAGCCGTCACGGGACCTAGAAGGGTCCTGCCTCCTGGAAACGCTGGCGGTCGGCTCAGACAGCCACCACCTGGTGGCCCGATGTGGCCTAAGGCCGCGACTCATATCACCGACGCGGCGTGTCACGCACCGCGCACCACCGCTGCGACACGCTGCTTTCCGCGGCCTCCTTCGGCATCACCAGCACGACGCGACGTCGCCACGAACCACTACCGTGGCCCGCTCCGTCCGCGGTCCTCCTCGTCCCTGTATGGTGCAACGACACCGCGCCGCCTTCACCTCAAACGTCAACTAAGATCATAAGAGAAATGGGAGGAGAATCGGTCGTGTTTGTGCAGTCTAATCTCCTCCCATTACGACGATATCAGGTGGCCTATATTTTTTCAATGAAGAACAGAGATTGAAACTTGAACAAACATAACCCCTACCTCGTGACGTGATCTGCAGAGAAGTGGCGTCGTTCGTTGTCGTAGGAAGGTGACATCGCTTGTTCGATCTTCGGAAGAGGAGATCCCTTGGTGGTGCAACAATTGTGTAAAAAGGAAGTAGAGGAAGGGAGGAGGAGAAGAGAAAGAGGGGAGGATTTCTCCAGCTGATTCCCCTTATCTAATTAGATCCTCCTTTATTTAATTAAGGGAGGAGTTTCATTTAATTAATGTGGTTGGTGGGCCCCCACATTAATTCAAAAAAATATAAAATTCAAAATGAAATAATAAAAAGAAAATAATTTTTTTCTTCCATGAAGTCCAAAAAAATAACTTCCACACCGCCCCGACTACATTCAAGGTGAAGGTCCCCTTAAGAAAAAGCCAACACTGCGAGTTCAACGATGCCCTCAGAATTTGATTCCGAGCACCGGTTCAGAAGATGCCAAAACCCGCTTGGTTGTTCACTGAACGTACCAGAGCTAAACTTCAGAAACTGATTCCGGGCACATCAGGAATCGGAATTAGGTGCCGTCAAAAACTGCATACTCATAAAATCCCAAAGAAATAAAACAAATTCCTTGAAATTTATGTGTCTTTACATTAATAAAGAATAGTTACCATAATAAAGATCATGTTACCCTGGTAAGGGTTAAAATAGTTAAAAGAGGTATTATACTAAGATAGAAGTTCTAAAATATAAAATTACACTCAGTTTAATTATATTTTTTGATGTTATTTTGACTTCATATATCATATATTTTATTATGTTTCTTTTTTATGTAATGGAATTGCATATGAAATATATTATATAAAAAACATGAAAGTATTTTATGGGGCCAAACCCTTGGGTCACACTGTCTTGAAAAGGATATATAATATTATTTATTTTACACACCACATGAGTAATTTGTTTCAATAAATATAGTAAAAAAATTAATAATATATATTTAACCATGACCATGAGGTGCTATTCTTCCCAAAATACCCATCCAAGAATGATTAATGTTTTTTTCAAAGGAGGATAGCTGAAGAAAATATATATGTTCTCTCCAATATTTTTCATTATTTTTATGCATAATCCAATTATAAATTATATATAACCATATTAAAATTATTTAATTATAATATTCAATATACTAATATGTTGTTATATTATTTTTATAAAAATATTGTTTTACCTTTCCATCCATTGGAAAATGAGAATGTTGTTTTTTCGTACATATGGACCACCACCACCATGAAGTGATGCAATTTTTTTTCATTGAAACATTACATGGATGAAAATATAGATATATTTAAATAATAGATATTATATTTAGGATATATTTATGAATTTATAATGCTGAATTATTTTTTACTTTACTTTCATTCCATCAATCAAAAAGTGAAAACATCAATCATGCGTATGTATGAAACACTTTACATGAGTATTTATAAAATTGTATATATTGAATAAATAAAATAAATATTAAATGATTAGGATTATAATAATTATAAATCCATGACGACGGTTACAATACATGTATTGTTGAACTATAACTATATTGAAATAAATAAATTTTTTTATCGAAATGTTCATTTTATTAATGAATTATTAAAAAAATGATAGTAAAAAATTATAAGGGAATGATAAATAAGAAAATTTATAATGAATATGGATATATAATATATTTATAATAAATATATAATCATTAAAAAAAATTATATCAAATGAATCATGAAATTACTAGAGGTAGGGGTTTAGGTTAAAATCTCTTTTCTTTTCAGAATTATCATTGTTAATTTTCAATTGAGTGAAATGATATGATCATTGTCATTTAAAATAAATATATTTTATATTATACTATTTATTCAATGAATCTTCAAGTAATAACACACATTTAATCTTTTTTTCAATTAAATCACTGAGAATATTTTTTAATAAGTGCGAGACATTATTTCCTCCTTAATTGGTGATCTTTTTATTCCATGTCAATCTTCATTAAAATTATTTAATGAAAGTTCTTTTATATTTTAATATGATTATTTAAATACAATAAAAAAATATTAATTAATTTATATTTTCTTAAATTTAATTTCTTAGTCATTTTATGAATGATTTACATTTGAGTTTTTACTAAAATGTGAATGGAATAATTTTTTAGTGTTTATAATATAAATGACTTTTTCCATCATAACTAATTTTTTCATTGAATTTTACATTACATGTTGTAATGGTTATATTTAAAGAGTATATTTTTCTTTATATTTTTGAATATTTTAGTTTTTAATGATATCAAATGGAAATTATATTTTCCCTACTTTATAAAAAAATTTGAAATGCTCTCATAAAGGTATTTTTCATGTATGTCAACTTTCTCAAAATATTCTTCTACTTTACAAGATATTTGATCATATGATACCATCTAATTACTTTCTCTACAGGGATTATAATTATGATTATTTATGGAATATTCAACGAAACCCATTTATATCCATCATGATAATTATGTTGTAAAGAGATCATTATAAAACCCATTTCTTTTCCATGGTTTATTTTATACTAAAATAATGGAATTTTTATAAAATATAATTAATTTATCTAGTTTATTATATGATAAATTTATGATATTTTTTTGATAATATGAAACCCATATGTATTGTTTTTATTATGAGATAGTTCAGCCTATAATTATATGTCCCTCCATTGAATAGGGTAAAATCAATATCTCATTATAGAATATAGACAACAATAGGGAGTGGATCCAGTTTAGTAATGGAATAAATAGACACTGATCAATTTTGGATTTAATCCTGACAATGAAAATGATGACATGAGGAATGAACCGATTTAAAAAATAAAAATATGTCAGGGGAGTGAATCCATTATAGGAATGAACTGTGGACATGAAGTAAACCCATTCAATGAGTGAATATATATTTTTAGGTGAAACTAACACACTATAGTATGTTTTACTCTATGATATAATTTTGAGTAAACCTTGAGTAATGAAAATTGTTTTCAATTCTTATGTGCATACCATAGACATATGTATTGTGCTTTTGATATTTTCTGAAGGAATATTATTTATTATGGATGATTTCACCACTTATGAATTACTTATTTAATGATAAAACATAATAATATGATTGATGAATAAATATATTTGACTAATTGGGAATGCAATTCATAATTTATGATTATGTTATCATTCCTTTATTATAACAATTTAAAATTTAATACGAAGAAAATTATTTTATATGGAGTATATGATTCGCAGTGCTGAGATTAAACGAACATTGAAATACATTATTTAATCATAAACATTATAACCTAGCTCATAAATTAGAAAGTATGAATAAGAATAAATAATTTTTTAAAATTATATAGATTTAAAATGTATAAAATTAATTAAATGGTTTTAAATTTATTATTAATGAAAATAAAAAACAATTAAAAGTAAAACAAATTATTTTTAAAAAAACTATTTTTGAGCCAAATGAGGGGTTTTTTGTTAAAAAATTTAATTATTAACTTTTTTTAAATTTTGTAAATGAAATTAATTTATTTTATATAAAATATATTTTTTTAGAAATCATATTTTATTTTTAATAATTATAAAATTATAAATATAGTTTTACCCTTAAAAGAATCATTTTTCTAAAAATATGTTTCATTATGTTTTGCAAACATATATCAAAAATAATTTTCCTAATTTTAGTAAATATATTTTCAATAATGAAATTTAATTTTTAAATAAATATGTCAAAATTATCTTAGAGTGAATTTTTGTGAATTTTATGAAAAAATTAATTTTTTGATGAATTGTGAAATTACTCATATTTATTATAAACAACATTTTCATTAAATTAATTTATAAACATTCATATTCTATTAATTTTTTCGAATTAAAATTAGTTCATTAATATTTTTTAAATTCAATTTATGTCATTATAATGAATTTAATTTTTTATTTTTATTGGAAATCGTTTTTTATTTGAGAAACCATTTTTTTTGGAAAATGTATATTCCTCATTCTTGCAGGTTTATATTTTAATTAAATTATAACATTTCTATGAATTTAATATTAAGAAACTATATTTCATAATTTTAATCACTATAATTTATACTACATAAAATTTTAAGAAAAACTTTCTATCATAATGATTATCATGGAAAATAAAATTAATTTGCAACGATTAAGGATAAAACTTGGTTTTTCTGATTACATTCCCTTGTGATAAAATTAAATATCCAAAAATATATAATCTTTATTTCATTAACATAATTTAATAATTATAATCATTTTTACAAATTTTCTAATCTGTTCCATTTATTTTTATTCTTAATCGATAAATTACATAGTTAAATAAACAAATAATTACCATAGACAAAACTGAAATGGTAAAAGTAAGTAAGATTTTAGGATAAGAAAATAACATTATTGATAAATGTTTAATTTGTTTTTTAATTTATTTATACCGAAAAATATCTTTAAAGTAAATTATTTTTAAATTTTTGATGCACATTGGGTGATAGTTACTTCCTCTTGTTGAATAGTTTTTTTATTTTCAAAAAATGACACTCCTATTAAATTATGAAAGGCACCACCATGCATCACTTATCCAAAGCACAAAAATACATTTGTCTTAAAAAATCCATCTGGTAAAATATCACCCCATAATAATTATACACATTCTATAGCTTCTTATTTTCCAATGAGACTAGTCCAATGGTCCCTAAAAAGGTATCCAATGTGGTATGTTTAAACCATGGTAATCATCTTCCCCAAACTCCATCTTTATTACATATTCTATTTCCACCATAAATTATGACTAAAAAGATAAAATATTATTATAATTGAACAAAATTTATTATATTATATTATTATATTTATGAAATAATATTTATCCCATTTCTTCTCTATCAAATGGGAAATAAAAGGCATCACTTGTGTGTAAGGAGGACTAGTGCCTTGCCAACCGACGTAATTTATTTCTATCACAAAATCCCATGGATAGTTATAATTATGTAAATGATGAATACATATGATAAATATAAAATTTTATTAATATTTTAAAAAATAATATATCATGAAATTCCTTAGCATTTTACCCATTAAAAGAATGATATCGTCAATTAGTCTTACGAGTGACTTACCATCTCTAAAAATTGATTTGATTCATTTTTGATGTCCAAATTTCATGTGTGATTATAAAAATGTATCGAATGAATAAATATGGTATTTATAAAATTAATATCATTATATATATGATTTATCTACATCCAATTATTATGAATAACAATTTTCATAAAAAACAATAATGGGATAACAAAGGAGTTATCAATTGAAATAATGAAAATAAAGTGAAACAAGATAAATTAATGTTATAGGATGATAATGTATGATATTATTAAACATGCGATAAAATTTTACTACATGATAATATATTATATTATAATTATGAATATGGATATTTTATACTTAATTACATGTTTATAAACATTACTAAAGAGGTTGAGGAATGATCAAATAAAGGGAAATATGTGGTAGGGGATTCCATATAAATATACATTCATTAAATTGTATTTTAATATTATGGAAATAAATTATTTAATATGAATTATATATATCTCCATTTATATATTAAATTGTTAATAATTCACTAATAAGGGTATTTCAAATCTCAATTTCAATTACTTCATCCATAGGGATTCAGATTGAAATTTACCAAATAGAAAAAAACTTCACAACTCAATTTATTTTTGTTGGGTTATATTACTTATCCATTGCCTTTGATATAGTAATATTTTCATTTGATTTTTATTATTATTTTATTATTTTCTATTTTTATGGGGATTTATATTTTATACATAGATTAAATCCTTTTATTAATCATCGTTTAAACAACATGGGCTTTGTAAAAGATCTCAACCTAATATCCACTATATTGAGACATTTTTTGTATTATTCTCATATATATTTTATTAATGGGTATTTATTACACGTTTTAAATGTAATATTATTAATATATTTATATTCCATGTATTTAATGTTAATGTTAAGTTATTTCATTCATAACGGTTAGGATTCAAACATTAACAAAGTGGTAAGGGATTATTCCACAATCTCATTTTAAATTAAATTGATTTTAATTCAATTTCCATTGAAGGAAATTTTTCATTAAATTTCTGATAATTTTTTTAATATTCTTATATTATGGTTATTTATGATATTTTCAACCATATCTATCTCTTTTTAAATTAAAATTTTTGAGATAATATGTTTTCTAGAATTTGTATTTATTTATCTGGTGGGTAATATGTCCATTTTTATTCCAAGTAATTTTTTTCTAAAATTGTATTCAAAATTTTTATTATTATTAAACAATAATTTATTAAATAAATTTTACCCATGTTTTAATATTACTAAATAATTTAAAATTAATCATCATTGCATTTTATAAATGAGAGACTTTTTATCCTTTCTTATAAAAATGTGAAAGAAATCATTATTTTGAGAAACATAGCATAAACAGAACATTCCTACAATGATGAAATCTCATTACATTAAAGATTCCATTACTTATTTACAGAGTAATTTTTTTAAATGATTTCATAAACTTATAATTTATTTTTTTAAGAAATTTATTTTCAAATTGAAATCGGTATTCTCCGAAAAAATGTTTCAATGATCATTTCATGGTAACTTTATTAATCCTAAATAACAATATTTTATTTTTCATATAATATAGTAGGTATATTTTGTAATGGTAGTATTAATATTATTATTTTGGATGGATTATATTTATTTTGACTTGTTATATTAGTGGAACTCACGTTCATGAATAATTTAGTTGGTTTTACCCTTATCTTGAAACACTCAATTCTATGTGATTATTGGAGATTAAATTTACCTTAAATATATATATTTCTTGTATCATTTATATTTTTATTACCTATACCATATACCATTTATATATATAGTGTTTCACTTTGATATTTATTATTTTGATGGTGGAAATATTGTTATTTGGTATTATTTAATAAATACAGAAATTTATTGATAAGGTATATTGTTTTTTAATTAAAAGGATCATTCAAAATATAATGAATTAATTAGACATGAAGGGAAAGGGGGAATTGAATTATATATCACCTTGATTCATCAAAAATTATCTTTTATAAAACAATTATTCTAGTATTAAATGTGTCTTTATCGATAGATTTATACTCTTTTGGAGAAATGTTTTGATGGTATATTCAATGTGTTCTAATATACTTTACCCATAGTTTTTGGTTTTGGTAAATTTATTGAACCTAAAGAAATCTGCAACACATTGAATATGATGGACAATGTGGTGATTATTAATAACCATATGGATTGACAAATGGAGATAATGATATCTTGATTATGATTATATATTATACCATTATATGATTAAAACCAAATAAATTACCCAACTCTCAATGTCACCATAGAATATAATGATAGTTCCTACTAAGAGATCAAGTGGTTTTGACATAGGAGAAATAAAGGATGAATTTTCTTCATGTTATAAATATGTAAATATACACTTAAGATAATGTATCCAATGAATAGTAAAATTTATTACATGTGGAAATGAAGGTAATAGAGAAATGAATTGTCAAGAAAAATTGGGGATATCAATGGAGAGAAAAAAATTCACCAAAGGGTTCCACTTATATTTTGTTGTCCTAAATGTGGGGAACCTAGTCATTAGCTGATTCAATAAACTATTTTAAATTTTAACCCCTAAAACAAGTAAGTAACTATGTTTTAGTAAAATAGTTCATGTATTTATGTATTGGGATTCAATAATTATATCATAGTAGTATTTTTATCATGGTATTTTGTATATAATAATGATGTAACATGTAATTATTGTGTTAAATTTATGGATGTATATATATCTTTATTTAGATTAACTTATTTATTAATTATACTATCATCAATTTATGATTACAAAGATAGTAATAAGTTAAATAACTGAGACACCCCATTTGTGGTTTTATGTGATGGGATTTTCATGACATTAATGACATTTTGGGAGATGCTTCATTAAGCTGAGGTATGCCTCATATTAATCTTCAACATTATGTATTATTTTAGGAAGAATAATAAATTGTTATGATAAAAGGTATTTCTAAACATTAGATTTAATATGGTCATTTATGTTAATGAGATAAGAGCTAATAAGGTTTTTTTATTTTGTGGGAAAAAATGTCACTTAGAAAACCTTTCTGGGTAAAAAGTGATTTGATGGTTAATGTTAATTTTTTATTTTGTTCATCATTTTTAGGAAATATTTTTTAATTTTTTTAATTTATTTTTAATAATGGAAAACCAATTTTTTGGGTGAAAAAATATCACATATCGAAAGTCCATAAGCTGTGAACCCACAATAGAAGGGTGATAATGGCGCATTGGCTACCACAAGCCAACATGATGTTATAGTTAATTAGAAATTGTATTATATACAAGATTTTATGGTGAGATTTTAATTTGTTCATGGTGTGTTACAATTGAGGATAATATATTAATGTATTATTTTGGATACATCATGAAGACCATTAATTTAGTAAATAGTTAAGGAAATATGAAAGGAATATTCATACTTATATGTATTTTTGGATCCATTAAAAGTAATTTTGATTAATCTGGCATAAAAATTCAAAATTGGATATTCATTACATGGAGTAGGATTTTGAGTGAAAATTTATATATGTACAAAAAATGGATGAAATTATTCTTATGAAATAGAAATATACTAGTATGTATATTTCCTTATATAGATAAATAGTGAAATAAGCCTCAACATTAGTAAAATGATCATGGAACAAAAATGTTATCCTGTTACCATTATATATATTTAATCAATGGTATTTTTATTCTTTATTGATTTACGGTTTTTTGGTCATTATCTATCTCTTAATCATTAACTTTATTATGAGGAATTGTGTTTTTCACTCTTTATAATTATTTATGCATTTCTTACATGTCCATGTTTTTCCCATCCAACAAATGTTCTATTACTTGGAATCTATGTTATGCATTAATCCATATAAATTTTATTTCCCATTTCATATTTTAAAATGATATTTTATTAACCCATTTTAAGATGTGGGATTTCAAAAAATTAATTTAAAAATATCAAACCATTTATTTTCAAGTAGTAATTCAAAATTTAAGGACATAATTTAATGAAAGTGGGAATAATTTAACACCCTTAGATTTTAGAAGAAGATAATATTTTTTGGATATCATACATGTCACCCAAAACCGATCTTGATCTAACCTTGAAATATATTTCCTAAAGATTACTAGATTCCCCTGGTTGTTAAATTGGTGGTTGTGAAGAAGACTAAATAAATTATGAGAAATATATTTCTTATACATGTTTAATATAAATTCAATGGTTATTACTTAATTAGTAATGAAAATAAAGATCAATTGAATATAAATGAAATTTTTTTCAGGAAAAACATTCTTATTTTTGTAATGTGTTTTTATCTCAATAAATTAAATTAATCACTATTCAAGAACTATTTTAATAATATTTAAATATTATATATTCGATCAAATATTTAATAAGTTACCTAATATTTTTATGATTCTTATAATAATAAATCAAATTTTACGATTAAAAGGAGGTATTTTTATAAAAAGGGTGTTCAACATATTTGGCACACATATTTTAAATCAATTATTTTTCATTTTTTAGAAATATTATATGAAAAAATTAACATCATTTTCAAAATTAATGTTATTTTAGTGTTTTTTTCAGAATTTAATGGAAATATTTCTTATAGATTAATAGTAAAAGAAAATTAGTTTTATTGATATTGTTTTTCGTTATATGATTTTATAAAAGGTACATTTTTTAAAAAATTGTTTCAAAACAATACATTTTTAAATTTTATTATATTTAATCCAATTTATTCAATTATCATCTAATTAATATTGAATTTTCATAAAATAAAGTATTTTATTTTTAAAAAAATTTCTTTAGAAAACTGTTTTGTCATCACGCTTTGTGTTTCATTTTAAATTCAATTCTTCCACAGTTGTAAATTGAATTTTAAAAAATCAATTTAATATTTTGAATAAAATTAATTAATATTATAATGTTATGTGAACATAGTTATTTTTATGTAATTATATGTTAATGTAGTAAAATATATTTACTACGATTAATGTTCTAAAAATTTTTACGTCTTAGATGCATCTCAGTTAAATTTTTTTTCCCCAGACATTGTATTATTATTTGACAAAATTAATATGATTTTTAGAAATACTGGGTCTAAAAAATAAATCCAATATCATTTATTTTTACACATAAATGATAAATTAATAAGGTAAATGAAAAATAATCACTATAGTGAAAACTAAAATAGTAAAAGTATGTAAACATAGATGAAATGGAATAACATGTTTCAAAAATATTCATTTTTTGAGTTATATATTTGGATAAGCTATACTGTCATTAAGATCCATTACTTATATGTTTTTATAGCACTAGGTTTCATTTTGAAAATCAATTATTGAATAGTTTTGTAAATTATAAAAAATAATCCCCTCAACAATTTAAAAATTGTCCCCACTCCCCTAACGTAATCACAAATATAAATCCATTTAGATGAACCAAACCCTAAAAATAGCTCAAAAACATCCATAGACAAATTTTATTGGTGATAGACTTCCCAATAGTCCAATACTAATGTCCTTAATGAGTGGTCTAAATGAAATTTTTCTAATTAATGGCGATCGCCTTCACTAAGATCATTTATTCTTCTTTTTCATTTTCCACCATAAATTCTATATTATGTAATGACTTTAACTGCTCTAACCCAGACTCGTTGAATACTTTATTACATTGGAATTGATACACAGTGTCAAATTGCATAGAACTGATCAGTTTAGTAGTTTGGAATAATTAGATACAAACATTTTACTAATTTTAAATTGATAAATGAAAATAAAACATATCAAAATAACATTATCATTATCTATGAAACAAATTAAAATGATTCATCTCTACAAGTAGGGTAATGGAAAAAATATGGGTGAGCTCAGATACATGGTAAGGGTTATATATATCGAAATCTATACTGATTAATAAAAAAATATTGAATATTTAATGTTCAGTAACTAAAAAATAATTCTATTTATTTAATAACATTGTCATTAATTATGTCATAATCAATATGTTAAGGAAACAAACTAAGCATACATGCAATTTAAAATTTTTTAATTATATAAATCTAGAGAAAATATCAATGATAAAATATGGTGGATAGTAATAATAAATGTATTCTAAATGATAGAAATTCATCATTGTTGGATTTCAAGATAACATGACTCACAATTACTCAACTACAATAACCTTTGATTTTTTTTATATATGGGTAAAAACCCATCTGGTTTGGATAAATGATGTGTCTCATGAGAGATTTTAGGGATCGAGGAGATATCTATGACCAAAACCCACTAAAAATACATTTATAAATCATTTTATGTATTTCATATAATTTATTGACTTTATGGATTAATAGGTATTATCTTCGAATATTTATATTGAATAAAGGAATAACATTAATAAAAATTTCCCTTTTAATCTAAAAATATTAAATGTAGAATATGTAGGTAAAAATTAAATACATTTTAGGAAATAATAACATATATCATAGAATAATATTGAAATTTAATATAAATTTAATTTCTATTGAAAAATACTCAATAAAAAGTTATTGTTTTTATAGAAGGTAAATAATCACCAAATAAAATGAGATTTGAAAATAATATTTAACTCTCTGGTAGCATTTAAATTGTATCCCCTTGAATAATTAAAATGAGAAAACTAATTAATAATAATTAATAAATAGCTATTTATTTTAACGAAATAAAGTGAGATGTTTATAAACAATATAAAAGTTTGATAGGTCAACATTAACAAATATGTTTTCATGAATCAAATTCAGATGAAACCACTCACCACATGGAACGGTTCAAGTTAAATTCCCTTGGTTGAAATAATTACAATTGAACATAAAATACCATGATATATTATGGATTCATGATTTTATGTATAAAATGGATATTATTTAAAATATATAAAATAAATTTGGTTTACAGCAATAAAATAAAGTTTAATGAAGAAATTTTTAGATGAAGTCACATAGCTTAATGTTTATTTCAGTTGAACATTATATAAAATAACTTATAACTGATTTATGGATATTATTTCATTACTAAAGAACCATAATAATATTTATAATATCATATATGATATTCCTATAATATTATACCACTTGTTTGTTATTAATATTTCATTATGTTCATTGTTTTAGTTATTAATTACCTCATTCTTTCATGCATGTTTCATAATTAAAATTATTTTTCTATTACATATTATTAAAAAATAGTCATAATAATGATAAAAATTGAAAAAAATATTATATTTCAACATTATATACTTTATTATAAGAATTAATAAATATTCTTCACAGAAAATGAGACACGTTTCTTCATGTAGGTAGTATGTCGTATAAACGCATGCACGATGATATCATTCCCTTAACATCTGAAATAGAATGGTACATAAGAATTAATAATTTTTAAAAATTGCTATGAGTTCATATATACCACATATACTCGTTAAATTTATCATTATTATATTCTATTTAATGTGTTAATGAAAAACGAATTGTATTGCTACGTAGGGTCATAGTCCACCCTACAACTGAGCGACAATATCGTATTTTAAATGGAATGGAATGTTGAATATATATATCTATGATATTTTAATCCTCAAATTATAATTATATATAAAATATTTTATATATACATTATACCCAAAATTATATCTTACCCTGAGAGGTTTTTATGGAAAACAAGTTCCATTGGGCTGCGAGGTGGTAGTTCGTTATACACACGATCAATGGTTTCACTTCCAATTTGGTGGAAGTGAAGTTGGTTATATGTCTTTACAAAAACATAAAAACATATTATTATATGGTATATACTGATACTATTATTCAACCATGATTCAATAATATTTTAGGGAGTTGGAGGATGAAATTAAATAAATGAGATTATTTAAGAAGATTTCCTCTTCTTGAGACGACCTCTTTATGTTTGCACCAAAATCCATGCTAGGATTAATGTATGGTAAATCCAATGGTTATATGATTATTGGATCATATTAGGTAATTTTTTAAATTAAGTTTCTGAAAAATTATCATTTAAAATGTAAATGGGGTGGGGGTTCCCTTTTATAAGTGGGACAAGAAATTTTTGAGAATAATTAGTTTGACCCACATTTTTATCGTAAAAAATCTTAAAGAATGGGTTACTATAACAAATTATAGGCTATAATGTATAAATAAGTCCATAAAATGTGTATTGGACAATTATGATGAACATTTTAACAATAACCATTTTTAACCCCATAAAAAATAAGTTTTTACCTTTACCAAAAATTGAATTTTTATAGATTTATCTATTCGTAAATGTAAAAAAATAAGTTGATAATTTAATATGATTTAAATTATTGAAATTATAAAAATATAATCTCTTTTTCCAAAGGATATCTATAGATGTTTAAGGATCCTATTTAATATTGTACCAAAGATCTTATGAAAAAAGGGTTTACACTGAGAAAATTCACTAATGTAAAGAAGGTTTTAATAACAAAATTCAATATGAAATTGATTTGAATAAACTGAATTTTATATATTTTAATAAAATATGACTAATTTTATGTTGTATAAAAACTATAAATATTTAATCTTTGTAAAAAAATTAATCAGAAATGTTTTTTTCAATAAAAATCATTATTTTTCACTCTTCATTGTAAAATGATGCTTTACAAAAACATAGACTTCACCATAACCTTATTTTGATATTTTGATTTCAAAAATAATGTCAATTTATCCCAATATATATTATAAATGTTTTAAAAATTAATTTTATCATAATATCACAAGAAGGGATGAAACCATTTTCTTTGAAAACATATATGTTTTGAAAAAACATTTGTCTACTTTCAAATTACTATTATTTATTAATAATCCATTGATAACTAATTATCATGAATAATATAAATATATTTCATAATTTAGTTATTCATATTCATACATGATATTTTAATGTTTATTTTTTAATTTTATTATTTAAATAATACAATAATAATGTATCATTATAACATCTTGGCCCGACTAACCACTAAACATGTAGTAGATCCTATCACAACTTGGCCTCAAGAATGAATCCCCATACACTAGATTCTTCCAAATATTATCAATAATATATTGATGGTAGGATGGGTAGAATATATCCACTATATCAAAATGACATAACTTTTTATTAGATAATAAATAAAATACAACTGCAGAGCTTGTAAAAGTAGTAAAATAAGCAGCAAAAGAATAATTTATTGAAATAAAAATAAAATTTCCATCTCCAATTCGATATAATGATTCATGTAATTTCTGATTCTAATACATGGTAAAAATTTTTAAAAATGATATAAGAAATGGAAAACCCGATGCTCAACTCCTCGAGTATCCAAAGAAAGATCCCAGTTATGTTCTACCTAGCTCCCATGTACAGAAAAAAACACATGCAATGAATCTTACGACCTCCAAATAAGGTTGATAGATAATAATCTTATTAGGATGGAACCCAAGGAGTGTAACCCAATCAATTACGTGATATGTAATGTAAATCAGTGAGTAGGTATATGTAGAGAATAAAATAATCAGTGTTGAATAAATAAATTGAAACCCCAATTGGATCCTAAGGGACACATGGAAGCTATACCTACATCAACACCATACTAGGTATCTACATTTTTTAGAAGATCCACCAAAATCAGGATGGATCCCCCAAATCTACTGAATATTATCCCCCATGGATGAGTCACATAAAATATTCCATAATCTTAGGACCTTATCCCTATGGTTAACCAAAATCTCACTATTAGTCTTAATAATAATCTTTCTCTCGGGTATTGTGTGACTATGCATCTAACCTTCATGAATCCTCCATAATCATTAATTATACTCTAAAGAATTCAATACCATTCTTCCTATCCCTTATGTAGTCGAAATACCTGCAGTAAGCCCTAATGTGTCAAAAAGATTCATGAGTCCTATGACATCAAATACAATCATATATTCTTCCCTTGGGCATCATGTACATACAAGACATTCCCTATATTGGTGAAAAAGAACATGATCCAACCCCATAGTTTTACACCTTAAATATGAGTCATATCTTGACAAACACAACATGGAAATTAGTATCAAATCATTTGGTATCAATCACATTGATATCACATAAGGTAAAAATGTAAGCTAGAAAAATAAAAACTCAACTGTTAAACATACCTGATTTATCATCATAAGTCACAATGATAAATTTATAGAAATTATCATCTATCAAACCGATTCATTTCATTAATATATCTCCATAATTATCATCATAATCATATTAAACCGGTTTAATTAATCATTCTAACCTATGGTTGTTAATAAATTAATTTACCAGTTTAGTTAAGGTTATTCTACCATAATAAATAATAGAATTTGATATTATTCCAATTAAATATTCTAGGCCAAAAATGAGACTATTTATCTAATTTAATATAAGTAATTAAATTAAAATTTACCAAGTCATAGTAATTTCCATGTCCGACACACAAATCAGCTTTCCTCAAGTATGTGTCTCCATGCCAATAGACCCAAGGGAAGCAAGGGACGGTTTAAAATAAAACAATTTAATGTAATAGGTATTATTTATTTATTCTAGTCATTCCCATGGAATAATTTCATAATAAAAAATGTCTAAATTACTATAAATAATGGTATTGGGTGAAAATGAATTTATTTTAGAACCCAAAAATCAATTCCCTTCAAGTAATGCAACTGAAATTAATCATTCTATTATATATATTCAAGTCATATCATTGAAACATTTTATATAAACCATTCATATTTAATGATAACTATAGATGTGGTTATACCACCCAAAATATTACATATAAATTTAAATAAATGAATGAATTTTGGATGGAGATCCATCATGATAATACATTCCATTATATTCATTCAATTTAATTAAACAATATAAGGCAATTAATTTATCATTGTTTATGTGGCACATAGAATGTACTTGGGAAAAATAGGTAAAATTAGTACATGGGAATTCCCTTTATATAAAGCATGTTGATTCATTCAATTTATAATATGGTCCAATCACATTGACGGTTTCATGGTTCCTTAATCATTTTAAAAGTATAACTATATTTTCAAATTCCATTTGATGCCTTATTATACACGTGCCATATATCAAACATTATATCAATGCATAAATAAACACCAAGAAAATAAGCCAAGATTGTATAATAGTCTAATCACTTCAACATATATTTGAAGATATATTACCTCTATTACAGGGGTTTTATTATAAAAATATGACTTTTTTAGAAAAATAATAATTTATCATATTTATGAATTTAATTAAAATTTAACTGTTTATTATATCAAAAAAAATAATTAATCTTATTCAAATATGTACATAAATGAATTATTAAATTTAAATGATAGATGATAGGGATCCTACGTCAAAGAAATATAATTATGATAAACTCCTAGAATATGAATTTTATTGTGGAAAAATGTCGAATGTGGTCCTTACACTAACACACGAAAGAATTACATATATAAATACCATTAGCATTATTTCACATATTCCGCTCACCATGAGGGAATATGTACAAATAAGGAATATATATTTATATATATTAACCCAATACATGCATGTAAGTTCCCCTCAGTAACAGAAGATCAAAACAGATCAAAGAAAAATTACCAGGATCACATAAACTAAAAACCCCACTTGTAAAAATTGACCAATAATGACGAATAATGGAAAACCTACCCCAAAATTGTGCACGGATGGATGAGATGATCTAAACAGCTTATCATTTGGTGGGGTTTTCTAGAACATGAATAAAGGAGTCTTGAGAGACCATTTTCACCACCTAACATCACAAACAAATATTGAAAATCTAGGTTATCGTAGACCAAGGGTTCATTCGAACCTCACCGACCAATGGGGAGAGGGAAAAATAATTGGAATAGGGATGAATAAAGAGGGAGGATGCATACCATGATAGATCATGTGAGAAATTGATGGAAATATAGGTATAATCAGCACACTGAAGAGGAGTCATGGGGTTGTGTTGTGTGTGGGTAAGGAGGAGCCCAGGGGTGGGGCGTTATGAAAATGAAGGGGTAAAGCAGAAACCACTCTACTTTTCTAAAAAACTTTATTAAAGATAATAATAATAATAATAATTCTAAATATATAAATAATGAAATAAATAATTATTAGATTACTATTAATATTATTATCTTATCATTAGTTTTTTATTTAAAATTTTCTTTTTAATTTAATTTAATTTCGTTAAAAAACAAATTGAAGTGTCCCCAATCTTGAAATTATATTTTGAGTTCTCATATTAATATAATCCCATCTAGTAAAAGTGAAATTTTAAAATTTCACTTGTATTTTCCTCTGGTTCAAAATATCCGACGTTACAACCTACCCACCATAGAACCTCATGTCCCAGAGAAGTCTTCAGGAAGAACAAAAACCTCACCCGATCTACAAGGCTCGTGAATTATTTATCAAACATTCATGTTTCATTTCCAAACACCTAATGCACCTTTATGTATTGATTAGGAACATTGAAATTATCCATTAATAACCGATCTAACACTAATTTTCTAACCGAAACATTGAAACTACTCTTACTCGAGACTGTTTAGCTAGAAAGACGACCTTATTATCATCTCTTAAAATATCCAACTAGTGGTTCTCCCTAGTATAGGACTAAAAATAAAAGGGGATAATTCAGTGTCATGAAATATATACTACTAAATTTTTCTTACAAGTCACACATCTATGGTTTATAGTGAGGATCCAAGAATAGATTTCTTTAACAGATTTAACATGACTACAGTTTAGGTCATATCAATGACCCCATTGTAAATAGATGGTTGAATTACAAATTTACCAAATAAAACATGTTAGATAATCATTCCAAGGATATTACTGCCCACTAAACGATGCCCTTCCTAACCTGATGATATGCGTGGAAATAGTTCCTTATGACCATTTACATCAAACGAATAGGTAAAAAAGTGAATTAGCTCAAGCCATCTGATCTCGAGGTTTCTCAGCTTATATAACCAACACATTTCAAATTTAACTCCTATTAATTACTCTAAGACATACTGCATTTACAACTAAAATTATCAAAATATCACATACCAATCTTCGGTTGATATTATTTTAGTAATGGAAACACCTTCAAGACTAATGAAAAGTCTATGATATCCTTGGATTGAAATGACTAGAGTGTATTGAATTATCCCAATTTAGTCATTACATAATTATTATGAGTGAAACATTGTGAAAACTCTATGATGTTCATATCAGAACATAGAATGAGACCGGATAAGCATAATCATGGTGGTCAATTTAGAAGAAATGGATGGTGTGAAATAATTCATCCAATGAATTTTAGTTGGAAAATCCAAGGGTCATGGAAGACTTACCATGGTTCCATAAGAACCACGTTTTCATCATGAAACACCAGGAGACAACATAAAACTCCCTTCAATGTTTAACTATAGCTTTTTATAAGATCAAAAGTCTCTAAATGCATCAATGAAGAGATCAAGATGAGGTTATTTCTCACCTCTCATGTAAGAGTAAAAAAAATTATTAAAATGATTACAATAAAGAAATCGACTGAAACACTATTTTTCTATACATTAGAAGAAAAATGAATTCACATGCTGAAGTATTGTCATTAACTAATCACATAGCCTTTACCATAAGAGGAATCCCATGATAATTCATTTTTAACCATTGAGGTTTATCCATGAAAAATGATGTATCCCAAGGTTTTTATACACCAGCAACCACAGAAATGTTGTGTTTCCATGTAAGAACCAACATGATTTAATGATCAAAAAACTTAATGGACTTTAGGCAAGCCTATCCATTCTCTAATGTCCCTTATATCTTATGTCCCATCAATATGGTAGGTACTACTCACCAGAAAAAATGTGACACTCCCCACCATAGGAGTGTCCATGTCCTCAAAATAAGAGATGTTTAACATGAAATCAGAAGCGTGCTATGTTATATTCACCTTAATCACAATGTATGAAATACTTCATAAAAAATAATCCAAACTAATTAGAGTGTCAAAAGACCAACGTCTCTTGAAATTTATCCTCAGCATTAGGAATACCATGGATTTTTTAACTCGTAGTTCAATATATAAATGATATGAATCAAAAATGTAATGAGTAACCCGAGGATAAATAATATCACCAAACTCAACCCATTCATTACATAATTTAACACTCGACAGTCATGGCTATTCTGAATGAATACAACCTAGAGGTTTTAGAAGAAAACAAGACATACTGGATACTACCCACAGGCAGTTCCCACTTGGCATTCAAGCATCTATAGTCCAGAGAATGATTTTATCCCCTTTTTGTATTTACCCATAAGACCATTAACTTTGATGATGACATACAAATTCATCCGTCAACGAAAAAGAAGTGAGGGATAAGAGACCTTCAAAATGGATGACCAAGCCCTAGGAATATCTAACTTGTTGAAAACAAGCATTACCTAATGCTCGAATCCATAAGAAACATCTATGAAAAAATGACCTCCCATCCAATCAATGGAGTCACGCAGATGTTAATATCCCTAGAAGGGACAATAGGACCTGAACAAACCCATATGAATAAAAACACATGGAATTTGGAAACGAATTTAACTATATCCGAGCTAACTACTATTGTCTAGCCCATTAAAAAGGAATAAAGTGTCAAACAATAATGGGGTCCTAAAAAATTGAATATTCACATGGTTTAATATCTTACCAAAAGGAATTATATAAAAATAAATATGCCTACAGAAAATTCCTACCATTAGGTTTCAAGGAAATTCAACGAAAATGGGCATCTAAAACTACGCACACATGAGGGTCTAAATAGTGAACACCACAAAGGATTTCATATTACGTCCATTTTTTAATTCACATATTAATATTTAAAATACAAAAATATTTAATTCAGAACCTTGATTACACATTTTATTTAAACAAAAGTACTAGAAAATTGATTTTTACTATTGTCTCAAAGAATAGTAGGATAGTAATATCCCTCATATTTCATAAAGTTAAACATTCAATAACATACAATATTTATTAAGAAATGTATCACATAAATTATTTTTTAATTCAGGAGGTAAACTTTGATGGTACCACAAATCCAACCAGGGTTCTTAATATTACAACCAAACAAAAGCTTCTTAATTTAGTAAACTTTTAAAACCCCCAAATAGGTCATTGAAAAAGTAAAATTCCCCTAATGAACAACATGGGTTTAACTTTAAAATTTTAAAGCCAAAATATTTATTTTATATTAGAATTTTAATATCTTTCACACATAGAACACATTTAAGACATAAAAGTTACATATATATGATTCAATTATATTTTTGGTCATCTATCAATCTATAAAACACCAATACAAATTACCGTTTGGCATTTGAAACTCTTTCATGAATACAAATTTACATTATATTTTTAAATTGGAAGCCTTTAAATTATACAAAATTATCTAATTTTTTTTTATATATAGCTCAAGGAAGGTTTGATTTCTTGGGTTACCTTTTCCTAGATATACGGTTCCATTAAATCATACAATTGAAAACTAGATCCCATTGTAATCACAACCACTATATTCAACCAAGGATAACAACTACATTTTCCCCTAATATCATTTATATATTATAATAAACATGTTATCACAATTTTTTAACATTGATAAACAAGCTATAATCATAGAATCATGGCATAAAACTGAAGGAACACAATCTGAACTACACACAACCTACATATGGATCTATATGGATGGAATATGCTTGGCATGTGAAATATTTATGATCCTAATATGATTCATGTAATGGTTCATACTTGTCATACCAAGACATGTTTAAAATAATATAATCTAAGAAATCAATAAGTGATAAAAAATCACCAATCACTCAAGGTGAAATCTTATCAATTGTATCATCGAATAATAAGAAAAAAAATCGCAGCCCTAGCCACTTGTTCATATCCTCATTGGTGGGGTGTTCACTCCCAAAACCAACAATTTTACAAGTGTCGACACATTCTTAGTCACTTTTCTAACATGACAAAATTGTAAGACAATGTAAACGAAACCTTTTTCTAAAACAACATTGTACCATACCAGCCTAACAGATCACTTCATCGATAACCAAACTGGTTACCACATGACCTCAAGGGTGCCTCCAAATATTCCAGAGGCTCTAAACTAGAAATGAGGGTCTATTGATGATATATTGTGAAGAATATACCTTCAAGATCTAGGTTTCCAAATTGTTTTTTAGATAATAAATAATAGTAAAATGTAGTATTAATAATAATAGGAAAAATAGAATTTGATGAATAAAATATCGGAAAAGAAAAATGAAAAAAATTAATTTCCAATATTCATACAAGAAACATAAGGTGTTTCAATAAGGTAAAAGTAGTCTAAAATTAAATAATAAATGAAGAACTCGATAGTCAACTCATCAATCATATTGAGAAAGTGCGTTTTCATATTATCTATAAGTATCATGTATACAACACAACACAAGAAATGAATCCAATGACCTGTGGGCAATAAGATGAAATCAGGTGCCAAATGGCACCCGACCAGGGTGTGAGATAATCATAGTAGCTGTCCACACCAACGATGTCTAAACCAATCCATTAATTGATATATAATGTAAATTAATGAGTAGGTATATATAGAAGAGTTAACATGTAGTGATGGATATGTAAACAACATCCCATGCAGGTTCTTTTGGGACACCTAATGGCTATACTTAATTTTTCTCCTTTCCAGTTATTTGTGATTATGGGTAGATTCTTCTACATTAGGATGGGTCACCCAAATTGGTGGTTGTTTCTCCGACAGAGGATAAATCACTCAAAATATACCATAATCAGATGACCTATTTAACATCCCAGTAGTATATTTTATAAGAATTAAATAAACTAAAATATTGTTTTGTAATAAATTTCATCATAATATAATTATTTAAAATTAAATAATTCTTATTGATATTCCAAAATTTTAATTTGTAAATTTATTTTAAATTAATTTTCATATATAATAATAATTTATAGTATTATTTTTTTGTGAAAGAATATATTATTATGAATATTTCTATTTAATTATTTTAATTAAAATATTAATAAAAGAACATGAATTACAATATTTATTTTATTTTGAACAAATCAATATCCATATATATATATATATTTAAAAACTATTATAATTATAAATATATAAAAATTACAAATTATGTATACTAAATATAAACATTGTTTTTTATAATAATATTTTATTCAAAAAAAGGATAAATATGTTAATATAAAAATATAATTAATTTTTTTAATAATGTATGATTTTTGAAAATATGATATAAATTTAAATATATGTATATATATTTAAGAAGATACAATTATCAGTTCTGAATTATAAAATATGATTAGATTAAAAAATTATATTTAAAAATTCCATTTTATGTAATAAAATAAGAAACTGATAATTGTTTTAAAAAAATGCATAAAATATTGTTGTCTATTTCGGTCATTGTAGTAGAGAAAGTCAAGGTATCCTTGAGGGGGAGAGTCCTTCATAAAATTAGTTAATGTGGACATTCGTGACCCCGAATGAAGCTTTATCTAAGATCGAAATCATCCAAAGGCTATCAAAAGTGGGAAGATGTCCAAGCGAGGAGTACGATGTGATGTCTTGACCATAGTCGGAGATGAGGACTGAGCACTGATGAAGATACAAGCGATGTCAATGAGTCTCGTTTGCATACTGGGGTTTAATTTTGCGGGTCAGAATTCAGATATAGGGAAGGTTTTTCATTTCAATCAATATGTCCAATCTTTTTGTTCAATATTTCTTGTGTGTTGGTTCATTATAGCATTGTTTTTTATTTCTACATTTTCTACCCCAGTTTTTATCTATTGTCTTTGGTTCTGAATATATTCTTAATTTTTTTAAATTTATATACCATCATCTTCCTTGATTAATCATTATCTACTTTACATTTTGATATTGAACAAATCATTTTTGGTCAAATTATGTAGATAAAGACCTTCATGTTATTGTTATTTTATATTTAAACTATCAATGTTTGGCAGCTCACACAATCTATTTTACGAATCATTGAATATAATATTTATATATTTCATTTATGTGTCTTCAACGACACTTATCTTGTGGAGCTATCATGAACATGTCCTTGTCCTATGATACCTCCTCTGGTCTTCCAATAGTTATATATATATGTATTGTAAGATAAATAGAAAAAATTAGGGTTATAAAATCCTTGACCAATGTGTAAGTGTAAATTTGAAAAAAAAATTACAATTTGGAAAGAATAAAGTATTGATGCAATAAGAGTCTTCAGTGTTTCTAGACAAAATATAAAGGGTTATTTTTATTTACAATTTATATAAGTACATTATCTTATAAATTTATGAAAAAATATGTATGGTTTTCTATTTTTTAATGATCAATTAATGTTTTTAAATTTCTAAGGGTTCAATCTTATCCAATAAAATTAGTTTGGATTTAAAAATATATTATATGGTTATGAAAATATATGTTATACATCTAAATTTATTGATGATGGAATATAAGGGTATTTGTTTATGATTGTTTTTTTATTAATCTAAATTTTTTCATTAAATTTTAATTGTTTTATCTTGTAGGATATTTATTGTTTAGAATTTATCTTGTAAGGGTTTAATGTCCTTCCATATACAAGTTTTTAACTTACAATTCATAAGTATATAATACATATATATACATATATAATGCCATGATTTATTTTCATGATTGGTTTTAACAAAAAAATATATTTTATTTGTGATTTAAAATTTTGAATTAATGTTTTATGCAAAAACGAATAATAATAATAATAATATTATTATATATTGTAAACATTAATCTGTGTAATTATTAATTTTAATAGGGTATGCATAGAATGCTAAAAATATTATCATGTATGTGCATTGAAAAATATGGACATCATGTTTTTATAAATCCATGTCTATGCATTATTCATAACATTGACATTCCATGCATTTTTGAATCATTTATGCATTTGTTTTATTAAGTATTTATTTTTTAACATTAAAATATGAACATCTATTTTTTTGAAAGGGATTATCCTAAAAATGGTTTCAAAAACTATTTTGGAAATTTTCAAGAAATTTTATAATAACGTTTATTTTATTTAAAAAAAGTAATTTTATATATGAATATTTCAAATTATTTGGGTTATGTTTGAGAAAGTATGGTCAACAAAAAGTAATTTTCTATTAATTGTAACTAGTATAATAAATGTTAAGTGGTGTTATGGGGAGTGTACCCATAAATCACAAGGTTTTGTTTTTCATGTGAGTTATGAATAACAACCTTAAATTTTTAATAAGGTCTTCCAACAATCATAATGGAACCACAAAAATTATTATTTCTAATGGTGGAATTCGGATGATAATTTAAAAGAAAATTATTTTCTGAAATTAATGTTTTCTATGTCGTATTTAGTTTTTTATATTTTAATAAAAATCATATTTTATTTAAATGTTTTTATATTTCGAAAAAATATGATTATGTCATTTAGTAGCATTTTGAAAACCCTTTACCGGGCATATTAAATGCCAACCATATGTTGTCAAATTATTTTCACGGGTCACTTTAATGTTCTATGAAGGGTGGATTTGATAAATGGTTAATTCATGTGAATTATATTAGATGTGTTTATATCCATTACTTTTATAAAGAACTGATAAATATGTAATATTTACCTATTCTCAAAAACCTAGATTGGTAAAGTTCATATTTTTTTTAATGAGTTCTTTATTTTTTTAGTTATCATTTATAAAAAAATAAACGGCATTCTAAGAAATGAATCTAGATTCATTTATTTAAGAGGTTATAATGGGTATTAAATGAATGAAAAAAACATCTTGGGATATTAGATATTGTCATCAAAGCTATATATTATTGGAGTTTAGTGAACCTAGTTCTTTCTTTATTATGAGAATGGAAATTCATAATTCTTTTTAGTTTGATTATTGAATTTGGATGGAATATTATTTTATAATAAAAGATAAAAACATCCCAGTAACATGTGTTACATGTTTTAAATAGAATAAAATTCAGTGTTTGAATTATTTTGACTATAAGAAAAATACCTAGAATCTATTACCTATACTAAATTAGGCTTCTTTCTAGCTAGTGTGTCACCTGCATATGCTTCCACAACACCTAAAACATTTCCCTCCGCCATTCTATTTCATGATTCTCCTCCTCCAGAATCCCATTACCCTCGTTTCGGTCGGCTCTTCCCTCCCTATTAGAGTTTCCCATTCTCAGTGTCTTCCATCCCATTCGTTGCGGCTGACTCCTGCTTCTTCACCTACACCTACACCGCCTCCACCTGTGCCACCTCCACCTACACCGCCACATGCTACCTCAACACCCGGTCCTTTGACTCTTCCAACTCCACCTCATGCATTTACTCAATCCCTCAATACCATTTCGATCCCACTCACAACATCTCTAGCCACCTCCTAGGGTTCCAACTGAAAATCTTCACTCCCAAACTCTACCTCCTGCATGGCCTCCCATTTCCAATACAGCATCGACTGGGTTCTCCTCTTCCATCTATGACCACCATCTATCATAACAATCCCTACCCAGCCGTTCAAATGTTCGATCACCTTCTCTTAGGGTTCCCTACTTCATTTATCCACTCCTTGTTCCACCATCCGAAAATCATCTAAATGTTTCTTCACAGTTGACCGATGTTCCAGATGACCCGCAAATGATTCGCGAAGCACTTTAACTTCACCGACACCTCCTCTTCCCTTGGAAAATCAATCTTTCTCTTCATTCGTATATCTCACCTATGTCTGGACATTGAACCTTGATGCAGATTCATCCATTTTTAGACGCCTCTGGCACCAGTTATGTTTTCATTCCTAACTAATCTATTAGATTATGCTCCGATTTTAATCTATTTATTTAACCCTGTTGATATAATGCTTCCAAATTTAAGGAAATATTACTTATTTCAAAGATTAGTTTTTGGGGCCTTAATATGTTACTAAAATATCTCTATTAGTATTTAGAGACTATAATGTTCAAGATCTGCACAAAAGATGTTATATCCTCATTTCTTGATACATTGCCACCGTAATTACAATCTATTTCATTACTAATTGTTCATTTTATCCCATTGTTTCATGCAGATGAATCATTTAATTTTCTTGATTTTCCTTCAATGGTTCATCACATCATACATTAATGCATATTTTTACATTACTCATCATCCATTTTATGCAATTTTTTCATCAAATTGAATCTTTTCATTCATAATTTCACATGAATGGTTCATGAGATCTTACATTAATGTCATTAATACATGTAATGTATACAGATTTTGAAGGTAATATCAGAAATCAAGATTCTTTATCCTGGTATTATGTTACAATTTTCATTTTATCACATAATTTTTATAGTATTTTCTGTTATTTTTGGATCATTGGTGCATCCCTCATAATTAGTATGTTTGATATTTTTATCTCATGTCATCATGATATGAATGGATGTGTCATTTAGATGGGATTGAATTTAATGTTGCAGGATATTGTGTCCGTGCATTACTCGAACCTATTATTGATGGGTATGTGTTTTATATATCAAATGATTAATACATTCCTCAGAATGAGTGATTAATGTTACTGCTTACTACCATGAATAATTTTTTATTTGGAGGTACACACTATGTGAATATAGGTTATTGGTCATAAAATCATGTAGTTAACCTCTCTTTCATCCAACATATGAAAGTAGGTAATCTATTTTCACTATTCACTCCACTGTATATTGATTTGTGTGAACGAAAATCATTTGAAGTAGATAATTATAATGCTTTAATATAATTATGTTTTTGCTATTGACTTCAATGTATAATGACAAGGTAGTATTTTAGTATGATTATGTTGTGATCGAGCGAGTTTTTTTCTCCATTATGGGATATTCATCTCATAATTTTGTAATTACGCACTTCATCTTTTAAGATGAATATTGATTAATTTTATTTATATATTGCAGTTGACTCACCCTTCACATGAAGAGATCAAGGGAATCCTTCACTAATATGTTCCAGATCTCTACAACAGGTATGTTTTTATAAAATTGTTGAATTTACCTCTCTACCATGAATAATTTTTCATTTGAAATTACACACTATATAAATTCAGGTTATTGGTTGTATAATCATGGAGCTAACCTCCCTTTCATATAGTATATGAATATAGGTGATATGTTTTCACTATTGACTCCACTGTATATTTATATTTGTGGATAAAAACAAATGAAATGGATGATTATAATGCTTTTATACGATTATGTTTTAACTATTGATCCAATGTATATTGAAAAGGTGGTATTTTTGTATGATTATGTTGTGATTCAGCTAGTTTTATCTCCATTATGGTATATTAATCTCACATGAGAAGTCAATGGATCTTTTCAATGTTGCAAGGTTGTATATTTGTTGGTCATGCCTAAGAGTTTCTAGACATACTTTGATTGTTCTCACCCCAGCATAGAGATGAACCGAGATATTGATGAATGTTCATGGGCTGATGGAATGAATTCCTTTAATTTACAAGCATGGAGAAGAAACCTAAGAGATGTGTATCATTTATGTCTTACCGAGGATTGATGCAGGTATTTTTTTTCCCAACTAACTATTCAACAGGATATGACGTATGGAATTTTGAATTTTTTTACAACTCAAGCAGTAAATGATACAGTGATAATCACATTCTTCATGAGTTTGACGGGAAAGTCTACGAGTTTCACTTTATATTTCTCAAGTTGAATATGAGATCAACATACTAAAGGTATAAAACAACATGAATTCAACTATATTGAGCATCTTGTGAGTTCCATCGAGTATTTAATGAGATTAATCAACATATTGATATTTTAATATATAAATTATGGTTAATTTATATTTATTATTTTAAGATATTTTTAAATTCATTTTATATGTTTTTTTTAAAATTCATGTACATTAGTTGTGATGAAATGGGTGGGTTTGATTTTTTGATTTTCAAAATCAAATCTAATTTTAATTTTTAAAACCAGTATTTGACTAAGTTTATGTTCTGTAATGAGTTTGAGCTAAATCTCAAGCTAGAGTACTATAATTTGTCACTCTACTCAAAAAAATACACTTCCATCTGTTCGATGAAGGTATTAGGGTAGGTCAGTTAAGATTAAAAGTAAATATGAAATGTTTTCATAGGTACCTTCAACAAAATATTTCAAATATATATTGATTACACAATTATTATTTTAGGTGATCAACCAATGGGTGTCCTTATTAATTGTGTAAAAATTATTTTTAATATTGTACTTAATTTTTTAAGATGAATGTTGATTATTTTTATTTATATATTGCAGGTGACGCAACTTGAAAATTATGATATCAAGGGAATTTGTGCAATGGAGTTATAATTCATGAATTACTAAAAATAGTATTAAGAACGAATAAGAAAAAAAATACTCACTTAACCATCACCCACCTCTTTATCAGAGTGATCTAACATCATAACTTCAAATGCATTTCACTTTTCATATAATGCAATTTGTTTCATTCTCCATTTACAACAGATAATGTTATCCTTCTTCAATTACTGGCAAAAAATGTAATTTTTCAGGTATAGTGTGTTGTAATGTTTAAACCTGATTTATAATTAATTTGTATGTATACATAACTATCTGCATGATTTCAGAATTCAGTATTAGTTTAAATGCATAATTGACCCATGAACCAGAGAAATACATGTTGGAATAAATCATAAAGGATACATTTCTGTTAGGAGTTACTACACATTAATTTGTTTGAGTAGAAATATTTTTGTTGAATTATCTTAACAACATTAGTAAAAAAATTCTGCAATAAGAACAAAACTACTAAAACAGGTAGAAAATGCAGGTCACTTAATTATTTTTACCTATCAGTATACTACTATTCAATTCATGACACAGTTCTGAAAATTATAGCGCCTATTTTATTTTCCTAGCACAATTGTGTTGAAAAGTCAAATAATTATATTTTATTAATTTTTATGTATTAATAGATATCTTCATGAAATCGGCAGTCCATCCATGAGCATCTCCTTTCCATCACGCATCCCAAAAATTGTGGACAAAGCTTATGGTATCAATTTTCTTTTGGTATGTTTTGCAATAAACTACTCTTATAAACAATTTTCTTCCCATCTCTCTTCTCATCAATGCGGGTGTATATATGTTATCTTCTATATGCTATATTTACCAATACCTTATTTTAAACATTCAATACAGTTTCTTCGAGAACCACTATTTCATTTGACTACATTCTATATGCAGAAAAATCGACTGACTGAATTTTTTTGTCAAGTTGATGGTGAGAAATCTCATTATTTACCACACAATAGTGCTGGTAGAACTTGCCAGATAGAAAATCTGGAAATCCTATTTAAGGAGAAATTAAAAGACCAAACAGAAAATAATGACTGATATTATTTTAATATATTGAAGGTAATACAAAATCAGTGATTTCTTTCTTCCAATTTATTCTATGTAATAAGATTTAATATTACATTATAATATAGTATTTCTCTTTTTATTTCAAAATACCATTAAATTAAATCAAATCTGTGCAAATGGAACAAGGAGTGGTATGTGTCATTACTGCAATTATTGCAACTGGGATTAATGTATCTTCATTTTAGAGATATACAACTTCATCGAATGGACAAGATGAGAGGGGATGAATGAGATGTTGAACTTTTTATAATGTTTCAGTCATTAGTTTCTTCTACCTGTATTATATATCATTCTTCAATAATGTATTTCAAAACCTGTCCATTATCATTTTCAAGATTGATCAACCCTCTTTACTAAGGGCTTTATATTTTCTGTTTTTCATTTGTTAAATAACCCTATTAATGGTCTATATGACAATTTGACATTGTTTAGTTTTCATCCTACCTATATTTATAAAGGCATACCTTACTTTTTTCATTTTCCCACAGCCATGTTTGTCTGTATTTCTAATTATGTTGAAGTATTTTTCAGTTGCAGGCAGGATTATAGGTAGTATATGTGTTCAACTACATTATTATTATCATTCCTTTTTTAATACAGTTATACCTAACATTCTATAATTTCCCACATCCATGTATGTGTGTAGTTATTTTTATGTTGAAGCAGATTTCAGTTTTAGGCAGTCTTACAGCCTCTAAATGTGTTCAACTTCAATACAGTGATCCTTCTTCTATTCATGCAATAATATCTTACAAATATAATTGTCTAAAATCCATATATGTCTATTTTTCTATTTATACTGAAGAAAATTTCATTTGTAGTCATTCTTACTGCCTCTAAATGTGATCAATTTCATTACGGTGATCCTACCTCTTTTCATGCGGGTATAACAGACATTTTTCATTTACACATATCTTTGTATGTGTATTTCTGTTAATGTTGAAGATAATTTTAGTCACAGTTGGTATTAATGTCGCTATATGAAATCAACAACATTATAGTGATGCTGACTCTTATCATGAAGGTATAGGTTACCTATTTCATTTTCCCATGTCCACGATTCTGGGTATTTCAATTTATGTTGATGAAAATTTAAGATGCAGGTACTCTTATTAACTCTAAAATATGGATTATTTTAATTTATTGATTATTTATGTGACTTTCCTTTTAATTTTACCTATTCTATTATAAATAGAGCATGTTAAACATGTTTTGTAAGACCACATTTTCCTGTTTTTAATAATCTTAATGAAACCATTTATCTTTTAAGATTCATAATTATCCAGGTTTTTTTAATCATTTTTTAGATTTGATAGGTGTTCATTTATTAATGTTGTGTGTGTTCCCCTAATCTTTAAAAGTCAATTGAGAGAAGCCCTATTTTTTGAGAAGCGGATCATTTCAATCAATTATATAAAAATAATCAAATTGGGTTATAATAGAAGTTCGTCTATAGTTTTCAATTCCCATATTTCTATTATGCAACTACTTTCTATAGATCGAGGCATGATAGAAGAGGATATCCTTGCTTGGCATGGCCCATATCTATCCCATAATTTTCTTGGAATGAAGCCTCTCTATACCCCATAATTTCATTTCTACAACTATCGAGATACGCTTTTTATAAATCTTTCTCTACTATTAACTATTAATTTAATCTATTTTTGTTCATTAATGTCTGTTGTGTTGTAAACATCGAATCATTAATGTTATTCCAATGGTTTTGAAGTTCCTGGCTTAATGTTTTTGAATACAGATGGTGACTTCTGGGTGCCATGTTTTTTTACCTAAATTCCCGATACACCCCCCAAAAATATATGTACTCAATATTTAACTGGAATGAATCTCCACCAAAACACATATACTGCCACTTCTACGGGTACCAACTATTTATGTGTTCTTGAGTACCATGGAATATGCATCCAATTTTCAGTTTCCAAATAACACATTTTCTAGTTGAAAATATTTTCATTTGTAGGAAATGTCACTATTTTTTTGTTTCTCATTGAATGTAAATCATTATAAGTGAGTATATTCACCGTTAATAGCATACTAATGTTTGTAGTAGACTTCTGATTAAGTGAAGTAGGTAAATCTATACAAGTGATCATATTTACCATTCAACTAATTTTCCAATTTATGTTGACTCATGTAAGGATCAACTATGTTTTCCATTTTAACAGATTTACTAGTTTAATAGATTTATCATTACTGGATTTATTTTGTTTCCATTATGATGATCCTGTAAATACTCTAACATGATATGGGTTACCAATATATAAATGTGGATTACCAATTATACGATCCAAATTACCATTAGGTGAGATATGATATCTTTCACGTAGGCTCGGATTGACCTTTATGGAACTCAACATGCCCTATACAAGCCATAGTAACGACCCTTACCTAAATTTTACTAAGCTTCCATGATTCAGTATTATCATTTATACAACAGACGAAAACCAACCGTACTCTTACATGAACATATAATACCCATAAATAAGTTTCATTAGCCTCACATGATTCATAATTTAGATTTCATTACTGGATTAAAAATGAGCTTACCCTTATGATAACATAGAAGACCCTAACGCGAGGAAGAGTTAACTATTTATAGTATAAGATCTCTCTTATCTCAATGAAGTATGTTCTCTATAAGCAAATATAATATGAAAAAGGATTAAACATACACAACCAGAAGATATGTCATTAACTCACACTATTCTGATTCTCTCTACTATTAGGTTGTTCTGTTGCAACTCTTCTATTATTTTGTCATAATAGATATGTATCATTTACTCAAATTCAATTTTAATTACATATTACAGTGATAAAAATAGATGTGTACTAGTTGGATACTAATATTTTGATTCTAATTCATAATCCTTGTGTAGGGAACTACGTTTTCATTACTGGGTGTTGTGTAATTCCAATAGTTTCATCATCCAAGGTCTATAATCATGCCCCACCTCCACTATATTTATAACTACTTCATCAATTGTGACATCCAACTGAGATCAGTGGTACGTGCTAAGAAGGAGTGCTCAATTTTGGACTACCCCAAGTCATTCATGGTTTCTAATAGCATTAACCTATGACCACTTGTGTGTGCTTTTCCTTATTCCAAAACCACCTTCTTGAATGGAAATTTGTGTTGACTATTTTATTTTCTAGTTGGAATGTATGCCTTTTGACATCCAACATAATATTGAGTTTTCATGATATATCATCGCTACTTGACAATGACAACTATTAAAACTTCACCATTGATACTTCAAACACACAACACTATCCAAACCAATAGTCATTAAATTATTAACATAACAGTTTTATTCCTTGATTATGCATGGAATTATTTTTAAATATTTTCAATATTATTATGAAATTATGTTCCATAAATAGTATTCTATTATTTATAATAATAATTAATTTATACTGTCGTGCGCATGCATGGGCGAAGTACTAGTTATATTAAATTTAAGGATTTATAAAATTATGTCAGTCAAATTAAAATTAAATTAATCTTATATTAAAATAATATTTTATAGTATAATTTTTTGATAAGTAATATATTAATATGAATATACTTATTTTATTATATTTTTTTAATATAATAATATATGATTTGGAATAATTTTTTTATTTCAATGGAATAAATTTCTATATATATATATAATTCATAACTATTATAATTATAAATATATTAAAAATATTAAATTATGAATATTAAATATATATAATAATTGTGATAAAAATTTTGTCTAAAAATTAAATACTTATATTCATGTACAGAAATATTTAATTCTGTTTTAGATAAAATAATTTTATGATATATATATATATATATATTTCTAATTATCAATTTTGAATTATAAAATAAGATTATTTTTTAATATTATAATTAAAAATAAAATTTCATGTAATAAAATTAAACATTGATAATATTTTTTTATACCATGAAAAGTGATAAAATAGGGGTGTTGTTTTGGGCTAGGGTATCCAAGAAGATATGGGTATCCTCGAGTGGGAGGGTTCTTCTTGGGAGTGGTCGAAGTCGGGCATCACGACCCCAAATGAAGATCGAGCTCGGATCAAAAAATTTGGTAGGCCATCATGAATATGAAGAAGGATGAGTGAGGATTCTGGTTTGAGGCCTCAACTATGGTTGAGGAAGAGGACCAATCACGGATAAAAAACCAAGTGATGGTAATGAGTCTCATTTTGAGATTACAGTTATACAATATGGGTCTGAATTCAGATCTTAGGTAGGTTTTTCTTTTACTTCTAGATATCAAATCATTTTATAGGCTCTATCTTAATTATTGGTTCAATGTGGAATTTCATTTACTATTTTATCATTTTCTACCCATATTTTTATCTCCTATATTTATTTTAGTATCATTTTTTAATAATTTCAATGTATATTCAAATCTAATTTTTTTCATTATTTAGAGATCATTATCTTTTTTACTTTAGGCTCTTTATCAAATTGTTTTGGTTTGCAACATTTTATTTGGACATTCCAGTAGTAGTTATTTTATATTTAATCTATGAATTTTTTCTTCTCAGACAAATATGATTAACAACCCATTAAATAGTAAATTAATATATTTTATTTATGATTGTAAATCAATTCCCATCTTACAGAGAAATCATGTACCTATCCCTGTACTTTGATTTATTATATGGCCCTCCAATTTTTTTAATATATATAAATATATATATGTTTTTTTAAACGACAATGTTAAATGATATAAAATCCATTAACTAATGTGCAAGTGTAAATTTAAAAATAAATATTCATTTTAGAAAACCCGATGAAGATTCAAACCAATAAGAGACTTCTCTTTTTCTATAAAAATAATGTAAGTGTTATTTATGTCAACAATTTATATAATTATATTATGATATAAATTTTATAATATTTATGTAAGGGTGTAATTTTTTTACATTTCAATTCTTGTTTTAAAATTATTATGGGTACAATTTTATCCTTTAAAATTATGTTGGTTTCAAAAATCATTATGTGGATAAGTAAATAAATTTTAAACATATTTCTTTATTAATGAAGAATATATGGGTAATTTTTTTATGTTTATTTGTTTTATTACATCGAAATTTATCATTATTTTTTGAAATGTTTTATCTTGTATGAGATTTATTATTTCGAATTTTATAATTTATGGGTTTAAGTTCATTCTATTTACTTTTGTTTTATTTATAAATTATATATATTTATTTACAAATATTGTTCCATGATTTATTGAAAAGTGTGTTTTTAACAATAATCTAATGTTTATTTGTTATTTCAAATTAGAAATTAATATTTCTCACCAAAAGAATAAATATAATAATTTTATTATTATTATTATGTCTTCTAAACATTAGACTATATAATTTTTAATTCTAATATGATACACATTGGAAGCTAAGAATATTATCTTTAAAGTGAATTTAAAATTATGGATGTCACATTTTCATAAATCTGTCACCATGAATTTTGCATGACATCAACATTTCATGCCTTTCTTAATCAAGTATTCATTAATTGTATTATGTATTTAATTTTTTTACATTTAAATAATGAAATATATTTTTATGAAAGGGATTCTCCTAAAAATGGGTTTATATATTTTCAAGGAAATTTTTAGGACATTTTATAAAAATGTTTAATTTCATTTAATGAAATTTTTTTAGAATGAATTTTTGAATTGTTTTGGGTCATGATTAAGAATGGGATGTCCACTAAAACTATTGCACTAAAAAATAGAAATATTTTAATGAATGTTGAGATATATTATGGGTAGTGAGCCCATAAATATTAAGCGAACATTGTTTAATATGAGATATGACTAGTGACCTTACATTTTTTATATATACTTCCAAGTGTCAAGAATGCCCCACAAAAATAATTATTCTCAAAAGAAGAACCCCAATGATATTTTCAAATATATTTTTTTTAAATTAATATTTTCTAAATTCTATGTAGTTATTTATATTTCAATAAAAATTATATTCTAAGTAATTATATATATATATATATATATATATTTATTTCAAGAATATATTTTTAAATAATTTGGTAAAAGTTTTAAAACCTCTTAATTGGCATATTAAATGCCCACCCTATTTTTTTAAAATAATGTTGACTGGTCACTTTTATGTTTTATATTGGGAAGCTTTGATATATAGTCAATGCATGAAAATTATATTATATGTGTTTTTTCTCAATTACATTTATAAAGCTTAGATTAAAATGTAATTATATTTATATTCTCCTAAAACAAAACACGTATAGTTCCTAAATTGTTCATAGTGTTGTGTACATTTTTATTTATCATTTATTAAAAAAATATACCCAACATTTTAATCACCGAATATGGGAGTGTGGATTTGGGGAATTAAAACATCATCATTTTGGCTATCAAAATCCATCCCTTATTCATAACTATAAGCCTTCCCACTACCGTCATGTGAATGTGCATTTAGTAATCATCCATATGAAATAATCTTATATTATACCCTCTATAATTTAGTAAAAGTTTTCCTAGCCCATGTTAATATGAAAATGTATACCTGGACTACAGTAGACAATATTGGTCCTATGTCCTCTGACCTCCCATATATCGTTATATTCTTACATTGAGAATCAGGTACATATGCACCTTTACCTGGGTCAGTATAGATGAACATGCACAAACCATTAGGAATAAAAATTAAATATCATCTGTATATAGACAAACTCAATATTCAAATAAATATAAAACCCTTAGGTATCGATCAGATCGATATCAAATAACCTCAAAAGCTAAGCAATACAAATCATAATTCTAAATATCAAAGATATGATATTTATCATCATAAGACAAAATGATCAATTTATAAAAAATTACCGTCTAGCAAAATAATTAATTTCACTGATATTGATTCTGAATTATCATCATAATTATATCAAAATTATTTAGTTAATCATTTGAGAATAAGGTTCTATATATATTGAATAACCAGTTTATAAAGGGCGACTCATTAAAAAAATGACCAATTTTTTTTATTATTCCAATTCAATATTCATGTCCAGTAATCAAACAGTATATTAGATATATTATAGGTCTTTGAAGTGAAATATATGATGTTTTAATAAATTCCAAGGCTAAAACATTAATTGGGTGGTCGCTGGTCTCAGTCTCCATGAATATAAAATCTAGGGGATACAATAGATGGTTTAAAATCAACAATTATTATTTAACATGGATTATTCAATTTATATACTCATTCCCATGGGATATCAGTGCAATCACACATATCACTATTATAATAAATAATTATATTTGAAAAATGAATTTATATATGACCACACAAATAAATTCAATTCAAGGCATGAGACTCCCATAAAAAATTACATTGATTATATTCGAGTCATATCATTAAAATAGTATACATAAACCATTATTATTTAATAATAAAATGTGGTGCGGTCATACCACCCTAATAAGTTTCATTTATGTTAATTCTTTTAAAACATTTATGGAAGGAAATCAATAATGTCAAGCCATTCCATTTAATTAAATAAGAAACAAACATTTATTCATAATGTTTTATGTGCTATATAGAAGGTACCATGGGAAAATAGTTAAAATGTTTACATAGGGAATTCACTTTTTATAAATCATTCATATGCATTCAATTTAGAAGATTGGTCATGAACCTGGGGTGATTCCTTGATTCTCTAAACATTTTATAATGGGAACTCTATTTTTAAAATTTCATTTGAATATTTATCCTAAACATTTCATATATCAAGCATAACCTCATTGCATAAATAAGCACAAACTCAATAATCCAAGCTAGCTTAAAAGTCTAATAACTAATTTTTTAACTTAGAAGATATTGCACCTCCATTGGAGGGGTTTTATTATGAAAACATGTCATTTTTTTATCAAAACAATCATATTAAATAAATTCATTCATGGTATTTAGTTCAATTTATTAATGGATAACATAACTCATCTTATTTAATGAATTGAATAACGAGTTGTTAAATTTAAAGGGTCAAGGCACTGATTCAACCTCAAGGGAAGATCATTAATCCAAATGCTTGGCACATGAAATTTAGAGTGGTGACAACTAAAATATTGTCCTTAGACATACATTCACACATATTAATATATATATATATATATACAACTAGCTGCATTGCACATATTCCCCCTATCATTAGGGAATATGTACCAGGATGGCATATATATATATCCACCCCTTCTCAAGAATGTAATTCCTCCTCATGAATGGTAGATCAAAACAAACTAATAAAAAATTATCAGGATCAGATAATGTACAAAATCCCCAATTAAAAAATGTGAAACAATGAAGAACGATGAAAAACCTACCATAAAAATGATGGTGGTGGACAAAGAAGATCTGAACTGCTTCGCCTTTGGTGGAGGTTTCTTGAAAACAAACACGGGAGTCTCGATAGACAATTTACAAAACCTATAATTAGATGAAGAAAAGAAAAAATATTTGGTTTTCACAATTAGGGTTCAGCTAAAACTCACTAAGAAACCAGGAGAGGTAAAATAGAAGAAATAGGGATGGAGAATGGAGGGGTAGGATTACTTTGAAGGATTGAGTGAGAATCCTATAGAAATTACTATTGAAACGAAGCACTAGAGAGGATTTGAGGGGTGGTGTCACTCGTGGCAATGGAGGATCTCGAGGGGGGATTTCACAAATCTAGCGATAAAGGGGATAACCATTTATGTTTTCTAAAAAAATAAGTTTATAATAATAATGATGATAGTAATAAATATTTATTATTATTATATTATTATTATATCATTATATTTTTTATTTTAGAATTTAGTTTAATATAATTTCAGTTAAAAAACACATCATCGTGTCCGCACTCTCACAATTACAAAATGAAACCCAGTTTTAGAAAAGGACCACCTAATAAATGTGATAATTCAAATTCCATAGGATTTTTTTCTGTTATAAAAGACAGGATGTCACAATAAAATTTCATTTAAACATGATATTGCATTTATTAAAATCTATAAATGAGGTTTTTTTATTTAAAATGAAATAAATCATAACTTCTTGGGGGTGACATCCCCCCCATAAAGATCTTATGCATGTATTTATTTTTTATATTACCTTCAAAATGTATGCGAGTATTTCTTCCTCATAACAAAATATAATTCCCACATTGGTTCGATTATTAATTATTATTCCAAAGTACCTTCACATTTTGAGTCACTCAATTCCTTAATAATTGATCTCTAGTATCAATAATACTGATGGGATATTCATATTAAGATAGATGAGGTTATCATTCTATTTTATTATAGGTGAGAATATGTGTTGGGTGTATAATGTACTCACTGAAAATTGATATATGGAAAACATCATGTACTTATGAGAGACTAGATGTTATTTATAAATGGTTACAAACTACTCCAATTCAGTGAAGGATTCCAAAGAGTCATGTAACACCCTGAGATGTGAAAAGAGAAAAAACATGTTTGATAGCATATTTGACACACAAAACTATGATTTGAGGAAAATGTAACACCCCTATAAGTTATTATATAATTGTTTCTAAATAATTAAGTATCATCGGTAGCTTATGATGCATGCAATAGAGTGTTTAATCAAAACATGATACTATAACTCCCCGACCCTTCTAAATTGTAGGATCAAATATAATGATGTAGATGATCAATTAAAAGAGGGGGGTGAAGTGTAAGTTTAAAAACATTCATTTTTAATCGCAAGGAAAACATTGTTTAACACAGTTAAACAATGTAAATTCACATAACGTCTTTTAGTTCTTCAAAAGTGCTTGGTTCTGAAAATATGATTGTGGAAATTAAACTTAAGGAATGATTACAAGGAATAGATTCTACATCAAATCTTATAGAATCTTACTTATCAGAGTATACAAAAGAAGAAGAATGTATAAGAATCTTATACATTCTCCCTTTATGAAAACACATCAGAAATAAACATGAAATAGAACAAATAACAAGTATGAAATCATTTAACCCAAAGAGAAGGGTATCCAACCAACTTGGATAATGGTCTGTTGGTTTTTACTTTTAAGAAAGTATGTCTAACACACACCAAGGTAAGCCCTTGATAGGAATATTGAAATATATATTTATATCCCTACCAACCCTTGAACTATATGGTGGTTGACACCTCTGTCATCCTATCCAAGGAAATAATCAAACTTAAAGGTATTTGGCACATCTCTCTTCTTATCCTAGTAATCCCTCTATTTTACACATCAATAATTGGAGTCGCATGAAGCAATCTAAACAAGATTTTTAGTTGAAAAAGCATGAGAGTCTCTCTCTCTATAAATCACTTCAACAACATGTGATATTTAGAGTGATCAACAAGTATTGATCTCGTTTAAATGAGATCTTATTATAGGCACATTCTAATGGTCTTCTCCCACCTCTAACGATCATATTTTATCCTTGAATCTTGGAAGGACCTGTTCACATGTAACTCATACAACAGTTAGTTAGAAACAGATTGTATGACATCGTTTCATTACTATAACAAGTGTATTAGGAATATGTTTTCTTATCCAAATTTATTTTTTAGAGTCTAGAGATAAATAATATTTGGAGTCTATGAAAATAAATACATAGTGACTATAAATAAAGAATATTCAGATTCTGTTTTCAATGAATTCCGAATAGGAATTCAATAGTTTTTAAGGTCTGAATTCCAATGAACACAAAATCTAAATTTTGATGAATTATATGTATGAATTATAATTAATTTGGTGTTTGAATTATGATGAATTAGAAATCTGTATTCTAAGGAATTTAGAATCTCAATTCAGAGCAATTTTGAGTATGAATTTAAAAAAAAATTAGTGTCTAAATTTCATAAAATTCAGAGTCTGAATTTAACAGAATCCGGTGTCTAAATTTCAAAAAAATTAAAGTCTTAATTTTAGAGAATTCAGAGCTTGAATTTCAGAGGATTCAGAGTCTGAATTTTATAGAATTTTGTTTATGAATTTCAGAGAAATTGGACTCTAAATTTATGATAATTTGGAGTCTCTATTTCAGAAAATTTAGAGTCTGAATTTCAGAGAATTATGAGTCTGAATTTCATAGAATTCGATGTCTAAATTTTAAGGAGTTTACAGTCTGAATTTCAGAGATTTTGGAGTCTGAATTTTAGAGAATTCAGAGTTTTAATTTCATGGAATTCGGAGTCGGAATTCCAGAGATTTTGGAGTCTGAAAACAGAATACTCTATATCCAAGGCTTTATAGGGTTTCAATGTTTAGGTTGTGATACCGATAATAGACTTATAAATAAAAAGATTAAGATTTAATGAATACATAAAATGAACAATGAAAACACATGTAAGGATAAAATTTCCTTGGGGAAGGAAAATTTTACTTATTAAGATAAATGTTTTGGGAAATACAATTCTCCTTGAGATAGAGTGATTATGATTTTCAAAACATAGAGGAATGGAAAATTCATAAGGAAACCATATTGACTAAAAAATATCCTAATTTTTGGAAATCACAAACATACTTACAAAAAAGAATATAAGAACATAGTAGTTTTATGGACGTTAAAATAAAAACTTACCTCCATTTACATATGAATCATATTGAATATGAATAACTTTATCATAGGTTTTGAAATCCCAAAGGATCGTATTCTTGACTTCCTTAAAAAAATTTCTTTATACTCTATGAGGAAATATCCTTTGATGAAACCCCCCCTTTGATATACACCCCCTTAATTAAGGAATTCACTTCTTTACTTAGTCTTATTTTTGTCATTCCATTCCCCCTTTGATATTTTAAAAAGGAATAAAGAGAATGGAAAATAAGTAACTGAAAAATTAGTACTAAACTACCAAATATATACATAACAACCAAAATTCAATTATGATTGAAATAATTTGTACAAGGAAGAGAATACAAAAAAAAAGATCAGAATGGGTAAAAATTATCCTTCTTTTTCATTATCCATTAGTTCCTTCAAAATTGTTTTTAGATTCATAAGATCATTGTGATCTTCTTCTATACGCTTGAGCAGCTGATTATGATATTCATTTTTCTTCTCTAAAGCTTTGATCTTTTCTTTATGAGCCTTAATAATATCTTCCTGAGCCATCAATAATTATTCTTGCATAACAATATTTTCATCAAACTCAATTCTGAGATCCCTTTCTCTATTCAAATTCATAGCAACTAAATTATTCTTTTCATTCAAGTACTTAACTTATTACTTTCGAGTTGACTATTTTAAAGTAATATTTTCCAAAAAAGACATAGTAAGATCATTAAAATTTCCATCATCAGTGTCAAAATAATTCTTCACATTATCTTGAAATTCATAAAATAATTTCTGGTCTTCAAATATTATCCTCGAGAAACTTGTAGTCTTTATTCATGATCATTTATGAGCTTTATAACCAATTAAGAAAGATTTTAAATCAGCCTCGAGTCTAAAAAATTTATCAATAATCAAGGAAACTTAATCTGATTTTCGACATATCGAATGCGGAAGAAATCGGAACCTCAAGTCTATAATTAGATATAAGGGAAATGTATCAACCATATTCTTCAATGATTGTACGAAAAAATAATGTCCTAGAGAGGATGAATCTAAATCATATTGTTTGGATGGTGAGGATTCTTTTTCTATATCTTCATATTTCCCCTTCAATGAAGCACCAACATCATTATTTTTCACCATAGATTTACTAGATGGATATATGTAACTCAAATTACATCGGACGAAGCTACAAAATACAATACTTAATAAAAACTAAAAATTGCATCTATAGAAACTCAATAAAATATATCTTCTTCCTCACCCATTGAAGGTAAAAATATGAAAATGTTGAGCTCAAAAACTAATTATGGGTTAAAAATAGCATATTCATGAATGAATAATAACTTAATAATAATCAACATGGCATACTTAAGATGGCATGGAGAATAAATTAAAAACTCACTCCATTAATAACATAGAATGAAACTGCATCCATAGATTTTTTTCATAGAGAAACCCTCATGGATAGTAATAAATGATAAATAATAAAGAGAAATATTTTTAATTTTAAATCATGTTTCTTCCACATGATACCATAATCTGTTAAAACAGTTTAGTTCTGTGGGTAGAAACTGATCTGATTTTTAGAAGCAAACTCGAAGGGTTTTTCACTATCTGATTGGCTAATGAGACATGTTGATGCATCGAGGGGCTATAGCAGGCCCCAACCGCCACTTCATGTCCAAATAATTCTTTATAAATTTATTTAATACAAGATCAATATTCATTTTCAATATCCTTATAGAGTATAGAATACAGATTCATAAATATTTCCACAGTTGAAATAACATTCCAAATATACACTGTATGAAAAATGGTATATGATAATGAAAATAAACATATCTGTGACATGAGATTATGTATACTTAATAGAAATAGAATTTTAAATGAAATTTGTTCTAAAATGGGCAGTTGGAGCAGCAAATTAGGATTATTAGGTGCACAATACAAAGTTAGTCACAACAAAATGGTAGTTGAGACAAAGTCCCTTACCATAATTTATCGGTCGAATCATATGACCGGAACATAATTACCATCAAATGAATTCTTTAATACCATTAATATAAATTGTAACACCCTAGGTAAATAAAGAATATGACATTTTTATATTTATCCATATTTTTGAATAAAATATTAATATTACTTTAATGGGGATGCTATGCTCGATGGCTTACCCAACACGCAACAATGAGTTTCTTGGGAATCTTACGTTGCACTCTAATAATAAAATAATAATATTATAAATAGTAGTTAACACCTAGTCATTGTAATGGCAAGAATGAACATAACTATCTACAAAATGACTATATATGTTTGTCAAATATTTTTACTTTTTACAATAAATGTTAGAGGATTAAAAATGCAAATGAATCCAATTTTAAGTGTAAACATTCTTATATTATTTAAAAGGTCGATTAACTGCCTTTTGATGGAGAACCTCTCTTAAATCCACGTTTTGACAAATTTATTTGTTATATTTGACAAAACAAAATTCTTCTTTAGAATCGGAACTTCAAAATTTACTTTGGGTAAATTTTTGGTATTTTTCCGAAAAAGTTCAATTTTTAATGAATAGTGAAAAATGTTGTATTTTAATTCAAAACCTCTTATAATGTAATTTATTTAAAAGAATAGATTATCTTTTGAATTGGTTTTAAAGTGAAATTAGAAGATATTTTTACCATTTAATCTAATAGTGGTCATTGGAATTAATTTTACTTTGAAATCTGACTTAAACTAGTGTCAATCTTTTGATACATTTAGTTTTATAAAAACATGCTATTTGTTTTGACAGCGGGAATGAATTATTAAATTAACTAATGCAACTTATATTTTTTTAATTTTGTAAAATAGCCATCATTTTTGAATTCGGAATATTAAATATAGCTTAGGGTGAACTTTTGGTAATTTTCTGAAAAACTTCAATTTTATGAATAGTGAAACCACTAAGTGGTACTTATAAAAACTGATTTTTCCGTTTAAATGAATTTTTTCCATATTTGTGTTTGGAATTTATAAAATGTGACATAAATGGTTTTCATTAAGATGTAAAATGTGGTTCAATGGGATTAAACTAATTTTTTGGTGGATAGTAACTTATTAAGTTTTTAATCGTGATTAGAGGTAATTAGTGTAGTTTAAGGTAAGAATAATGTTTTAATAAAATCAAATGACCTAGAAACATGTCCTACCCGCATTGGATGTGTCATTTCCGACCAAGAAAAACAATGGGTCAACTTGGGGACCCCATGGAGCCACATTGGTTGGAAAATGACATAAATATCTTTTTATTTAATGTTAAAGTAATAATTACACAAACATGAGATACTTTACTAAAATATTTTTTACATGGGGTTATGCAAGTCAGATTTTTGACTATAAATAGTCATTGGAAAGATAAACAGATTTACTACATCATAGTATTTTTTTTATAATTTTTAGACATTAAATAAATTAAATTATTTATGATATCATGATGATGCAGCAATGACCTCATTATTTATTTATTTAAATAAAATGGAATGATAATGTAAAATCTAAAACCTACACATGTCCAAAACCTATTGGATGGGTGGATTTCGAACCCTTATCACCTTATCCTTGAAAAAAATCAATATGGGACCATTAAAATCCGAAACTTATTCTAAAATAAAGTAACATTTATTTACTTTCCAAGAGTGCCCCACCTCTTCTCTTATAAAAGGCCCCCACCTCTACCTCCTTACCCACACTTCCAAAGCCTTTGGCTTGGCCAACCTCGGCCCATTTTGTCTCTCCACATCCCTCTATAACACCTTAAAGCCTCAATTTGGCCATAAGTCTTCCCAAGGAATCCTTTTAGCTCAAACCAAAGGGAGTTACCCGATTTTAAGGTAATGTCTTCACTTGAGTCCATTTGTATTATTTTCCTTCTCCAACCCCCTAAACTCATTTTATCTATTTCTTTTGTAACAAATATAGTATCATAAATATACTAGGATATTGTTATAAAAAGTATTCAAGCTACACTTACACACACCTACATCTAATGGTTAAGGAACAAACTGTTTCCGTGGATGGCGAATTTCTGCCTCACGAAACGATAATTGTTCAACACAGATATATCATCTTCAAAGTTGGCCATTAAGATGACACTATATTTATATATTATATATAATATGTTTATGTTTTACTTAAGCTTCTGTATTTTTCATTTATGGCATATCCTTTATGGTTAACATTATGAGTAAACACGATATCTTCATTTTAGGAAGTGCGGACTACCGCCCCCTCAAAGTGATTTGATTCGTTAATGCCATATGTGGGATGTATAAATGATGTAATTAATGGTATTATATATTATATTATACTGTAATTATAATATACCTTTATATCATTATGATTCCATCCTATAAAATACGAAATAGAAATGAAAGTAGCGTTCATGCGTACGTACGGCTTACCGTCTCCATGAATGGTGCATTTCATTTCTTACCTCTAAATGATTATGTAATATTATAAATGCATGTATATACTGGATATATATGTTATATATTATATATAAATCATGATTATAACTCTGGATATAATGGATACATTAACAACTTGTAATTATAAACAGCATATTTTGACTCAAGTACCAATGATCGTTTAAACAACCATTATTAACTAAAATAATTACATAGTGTTCATGACATGGTAATAAGTGATATAAAAGGAATAATGAACATGAAAAAGGTTCTTAAGGAAGTATAAAATAACTCAAGTTTATTATTCAGGAGATTAAATAACGATCGAGTCATATCGGACCTGAGGTAAGGGATCCTACTCCTCTATTTCTTTTTAAGTACACTCTTTTATGTCATTCCTTTTAAAGATCATCTTTCTTGTTATTGGGATGTTATTTTATATTAATATTACTGTAATTTTTATGTTAATATGATGAGAACCCTATTCTCTCTCATCAATCCATTTTGGAAGTCTTAAGTTGCGTCGTTAGGCTGCTGAGTTTTCGTAAGGGATTTTTCATCTCACTTTTATTCCCGTGAGATTTATGATACATTTGCCACAATTTCATTTGAGTGGTGTATGTACTGCCCATTATTTTAATCATTGTGTAATATACTTTCATTCATGAGTATTTACATCAATGTTGTATTTTCCTTCTTTCAAGGGGTGCATGTCTCGAAAGATACCCATGTCGGTAAGGGAACCTTTCACGCTCATCTTTTTAAAAGACTTCTTCTGTTATGTCTTTTTATTCACATAATATTATGTTGGCATATGTTCTTCTATATCCTTATTGATTTAAATTTTATGTCAATGTGATGAGATACCCTTTTTATCTCTCATAATCTCAATTTCAGAATTTTGTAGTGATGCCGTTAGGCTGTCAAATTTTTGCAAGGGGACTTCTTAACCCAAATTTGATTCTTTGGGATAAACATGTACTCCTTGAATATGTCATTCTATGAATATGTGTGAATAACCTCGAATTTTTTTTCACTTAATATACACCTATATTTCGTGTATTCATTTGTCACACATGATTATGTGATTGAATTATCCTTAATCCAAGGATGCAAGCTTTGTATGGGACTTCGTCTCAATCTCTATTCATTGAGGCATATTTTGTTTTATACACAACATTATTTTATATGGTTTATAAACGCCTTTTACTTTTAATTTATTCAAAAGGAATATTTTTTATACGAAGTGTTTTCTAAACGACAAAAGGGAATGTTTTGTCATATGTATGCGGCGACAACGATTTCTCCGCCACCGTGACCATTATTGACGTTTCGGCTTCCTCTACAAGACATACCTTTTTTTAAAGAAAAATAAATAACATGTTTTACTTTTCATTTATTTTGGTATTGGAAATGGTTTTCATAATTTTTTTATATCAATGTGTTGTATTGATATCCTGTGATTGAAAGGTGGAAATGTTATGTTTCCTTTAAGCATGTTTTATGTGATACGATTATGTTGAGGTTCTTGGGCATTATTATGAAGATGGGTGGTTCCGTGATAAAATAATGGCGGGTGAGCCCGATATAGCTCTCCAATTCATTGGGTAATGTGAAGGAGTGAATCATTAAGGTTTCTCCGAAGATATTTCAGGAATATACTGTGGTGGGTATTCCAAACTTAACCAAGAGGGTTACTCCCTACGTAAGAATGTTATGAATTCCTCATGTTACATTTATGTCTTATGATTTCTATGATTTATTCATCATTTGATGAGGTATGTTAAAGTGCCTATGTTTTATGGGTAAATTATGATTTAATTCTTATGTATATATGAACTCATGTTTCCTTTCTATAATTTTTATAACCCTTGCTGAGATTTTTATGCTCATCGCAAGTTTTTTGAAATGTTTTTCACAGGTTAAGGGAAAGATACATGATATGATGATAGTGTCAAGGAAGTGTCAAGAATGAATCCATGTTTTATTTTAAACATGTTTCCATTGATGGGAAAAAATGAATACTATCTTTATGTAACCACTTTGTTTAAATGTGGAATGTAATGCAAGTTTTATGATCTAATTCTCTAAAACACTAAACCTGAAAAGATCCTCAATGTGTAATCTTGTAATAACTCAAGATTATGTAAGGTTTAAGGCTGGGGCCTTATATAAATGGAATCATGATATTATATAAAATTTTAGAAAACATATACCACATACATAAAATAAGTGGCGATCAATGAAAATCTCATGGAATTAAATGTGAGATAAGAAACCCCTTACCTTATGATCAAGTGTGTTCTTCATTTGTTTTAATGACCAGAATAATAAAATTTATCATCATTACTTAATATTTACATAACATCGTCAACTATTAATAGATACGTTATAATCTTATTATATTCATTAAGGTTCTTTTTGATGGGTTTAAGATATTAAATTTTAATGTTTTGGAAGCATTTTCTTCTTGGTTTTCATGAAATTTTTACTTGTAGTCATGAATGGATGTTTGTTTGAAATGTTGTTAAAAATCTATAATTGTTATCATATAATATTAGGTACATTAAATATATATAAAAGATCTTATAATTATTCCGGTTCTATTCTATGATGATGATTCATTAGATAAAAGCTAATTACAAATGTTTGGTTTAACATGGCGGTTTTGTTAATAAAGAACTTGCTTTGAGTTATTATTTTTCATTTTGAATATGTAAGGATTATAGAACATTGAATAAGGTAAATTAAATATATTATGATCTAGTTCAACCATTAAAATTTGTTTCATGACCAGAATTGATCATGGTATTGAAAATTGAGAACTCATCGTACTTGAATTAAAACATCTGAGACGGTCTTTTCATTTTTTGTGTAAGAGGAGGGGGAAAGTGAGATAAGGATGAAATATACCATTAGAATAATATAATTAAATTAAATTTAAGGTACTGTAATTGACTTATAATTTGGTTGGGATAATATGATTAAATTAGTATAAAATAATGGAGGAAATATAAGAAAAATTGAGAAATCTATCACAAAAATTTGGCAGCCTAACAACATCACTTAAAATATTTTGAAATAGTTTGGTGAGACAAGGGGTTATCTCATCACTCTTACATAATATAGAAATAAAGTGAAACATTGAATGATTATACCAACATAAATCTATTGAAAATATTATAGAAAACATAAATTAAAATCCTAAGAAAATAGAATGGCGGTTGATTCTCTTACCTAGTAGAGTAACTCTCAAAACATGAAGGTTGGGTCGTTGGGGGTTTGAAAAAACCGTAGGAGGACTTATAGGGAGGTAATAATACTAGATATTAGAGAATAATGTGTTTGTAATGAATGAAATAAAAAGGGGTGAGTGGGTATTTATAGTAATTAAGAGTGAGTTTTTATTAATTAAAACTGTCACCTCATTAGTGGTATTTGCAAAACCATGGGCTTTCCCATGGTATTGGATCATGGTTTTAGCCACATGGGACACCTCATGTCATAAGATACTTTATACAAGTTGACCAGAATTTTATACTTAATTATTACATCATTATGATGTCATTAAACTATCGAAAACTCAAAACATTATTTTTACTATTCACAAAAAATTCACGTATTTTAGAAATATACCAATAAATTCACCATAAAATTTTATTGATGTGTAGAATTAAAAAATGAACTCCATTTGATCAAAATAAATATTTATTTCTTTTTAATTTAATTATTAAATAAAATTATAGTAATTTCACAAAATAACAATTTTAAAGATATCATTATCTTATTTATGTAGGAAAATAAAACATTATCATCATTTTAAATTTATAAGGTTCATATTACACTTTATAATGTTATGCTACTATTCATCAAAAAATAAAGTTAGTTATATCAGATTCTAAATGACTTACTGGACACAATTCTATATAACCGTTTTTGTGGAATTCAAAACCTATTAATGGAAATTTTATGATTAATGGCTAGGTGTTGACTATCTCTTAAATAACCAATTGTTGTTTCAAAGTAACAAAATGATTTATGAAATATATCCTATGAAAAGAATGAATTTAAAAGAAGCATACCATAAAATTTTTGTGGTGTTAAAGATACTCTCTAAATATTATTTCAATATAACTATTTTAACCTAACTATGATGTTGGTGGGTAAGAATAAGACTAAATAAATTACAAAAAGAATCTTATATATTCATTTATAAATTAAATTAATTTTTTATTCACAAATAAAAGAATAATAACCATTTGAAAAAAAATAAATGTTTTCTAAAAAATTGTATTTTTCTAAAAGGAGGGTTAGTACCGTTTTGTGAACATAAAATTTATTTTTTCCAATTTTAAAAAAAAATCAGAGAAGTAAAATCATATTTTACATCAAGAGAAGGATATTAATATACATAGAAACTTTTGGATTTTTTTCAGAAAATATACATTTTTTAGTTAATAGCGATAAATAATGATTGATAAATTTTCATTTATTTGGAATAAATTTACTCATAATTCAATTTTATTTTATTTAAAATAAAAACTAAATATTTTTTATATTAATTCAAATTAATAAAATTTAAATTATCTTTATACTATATTACATTGTATTTTTTTAGGCGTCATATTACCTTTTCATAAACTATTTTAATGTGTATAATGTTTATCAATCATAAATAACTAAAATAAAACCTGCTGAAGAATTATATAAATTATATTTCTATATTATATATTAATAAATATGAATTTTTATTCATACAATTATGATTACTTTTCAAAAATAGATTATGATTCACCTTCTCAAAAAAAATTGATTTCTAGAAAAAAAATTATTTTTGACACATTTATAGGATTAATTATAATTTAAATTACAAAAATTATATGAGTTGAATTTGGAAAAGTAGATTTATTGTCCTGAATTAAAATAATTTATAATATATAAAAATACAAACATAATTTGTTACGATTATTTATAGTTAAAATAGTAAATATTATTTATTACTAGGTAAGGTAAAAATGGTTTTCCAAGAGGTTGAACTAAAACGATAAGGGTTAAAAATGTCCAAAAAATGTATAATTAAAATTTTCTGTAAATAGATAGAAATTTTTTCATTTAATAATTTAAATGGGATAATTTTGTAGCCTACTCGATCCTGAAAAATATTTGTAAAAATGATTCTTTTAAAAAATTCCTAGTGTGTCTTCTCCACCATTTCTAAAAAGAAACCCCTCTCATATCCTTTATAAACTTCTAAAACACATTGGTTCAGATAAAACATACACATATATTTTCAAAAACTCTATAAACAAATAATTAATGAATTTAACTGTCATAAATATAACTTCTGATTCCCTTTAGTTTAAACTTGAAGGATATCTTTTGAAGAAGAGTTAACATTTATAATCAAGCATTTTGTATATTTCATCCACCACATTCTTAAAATATTAAAAATAATAATGATATAATACCCTAAGTATTATAAATATTCTTATATTTTCTTTTTTTAATGTCATTTCCAAAATAAATGTACTCTTCATTTAAATGATAAATGAAACTATTGATTGTGGGTACAACATACTACTGCCTCCTAAACCGATTTAATTCATTTTCCATCACCACTAAAAACATATACATAAATTTATATATTTATTATTTAAAAATTAAATTTATTATAAAAAATATATTTCTATGTTTATAATATCACATATACCTACTTATATTCAATTTAGTAGGAAATATGGTAACGTCTATCGTGTTTACGTTGGACTACTACAAAACGAAGTAATGTGATGTTTTTCATTTATCAAGTACATGGATTGAAATAAAGATTAATTTGATGTGGATATATTGTAATAGTAAAATTTTTAACTTTATATAAAATAAATATATCATATAATTTATTATATTAATATCCATTGAATAAACAATATCGTCTTTCGGGTGTTTGGTGGACTCTCGCCTCGTGAAGCGATGTGATTCATTTTTTTCTATTGCATTCCATGTAAAGTAATAAAGTATAAATTTAGTTCATATATGTGATATATTTTACATGAAATGGAATATATCAGATTACTAGATAATTAAATTCAATGCCCATTCAACCATTAGGGAAATGATAATGTCGCTCAGGATTACGTATAGCCTATCATCTCCATGAAGTGATGGGATTCGTTCTCCATGTACAAAATTCAATTTTTATTATATGGATGATTATAATGAAAAAAATTATATTTAAAAATATAAAATTTGTATGTAGATTATATAACAATAACCTATGTTCTTGTTCTTCAAAATTCACTTTAAACCCTTCATGAGAGAACAAGGAAATTAACACCAAAAAAATTACTGAAAATGAATGATTATTAATGAAAATGAAAAAAATATGAATTAAAAGAATCACATATAATATTATAAATAGTAATATGATTATTTTATATTTTAATAAAATTTTTAAATCACAATACATGACTGTAAAAAAATCTCAACCATAGAGAAGTGTGATATATAGGGGTTATTAAATCAATTTCCATTTATTAGTCCATACATATTCTTTATTGTTTATATTATTCTAAATTTATGTGTGAAATTTGTTTTGATTGAATTATATTTTATTTAAAATTATCTTGTTTATATATTTCTTTTACACATAATCACAAAATTTATTAGCTCTCACCTCAATTATAGAACCATTAAAGGGTTTCTCATCTCACTTTTACTTCCATGAGACGCACACCACAGTAACATCTTTATTACTTTTTGTGGTGTATATAATAACATTTGATATGTTATATCATGAATATATTTATATTACTGTTAATTATAATTTCATTGAATTTATTTCCATAATGTGGATTATGATTATAATATTTCAAAATTGGTAATGTTTTTACAATCTTTTTTTATACCTTGATTTTTTAAGTATAAATTTTTAATGTCGAAATATTATGATATATTTCTCAAAGGGGAAAAATTTCATATACATTATTTATTCAGAATTATTTTGTGTAAGATTACAATTTTACACTGATTTTTAGATTCAATTATTATGAAAATGAATTTAATAAAATTTTACTTAATTTCCCTCATGGATCAGAAATTGTTTTTCATTTCAATACTCATTTTGAAAAAAAAATCAATAAAATGTTAGTATAATTTTTTAAATTAATATTTAACGTTAGTTATTTTTTAATAAAAATTTAAAATGAATATTCTTATAAATTTAAAAACGTGTTTCTTTTTGAATTTTCTTACAATAATTTGAATGTAATCTTTACCCTTTTTTAACATATTTGATTTGAAAAAAACTATTACGCCTTTATGAACACTTAATATTTTAATAATTGTTTTTGTTTCATATGTAATTTAAAAACAATAATTTTACCCTTAGTTTATGATAATGATTAATATTTTAAATAAGTTTTTTTTCAAAATATAAAGGTTGTTTTACTTGTGAAATGTTCTATGAAATATTTCAAAGTTAATTTAAAATTATGTTGTCATCATTTGAATTGACTCAATGAAAAATGGTAATTTCCTTATTTATTTTTTCCAATAATTTATTAAATGAAAACAACATTTTTTTTTACAAATTTATTGTAAACTATGTATATATGTGTCTCTCATATATTCCTAGTTTATTACCTATTCCATAATGGGGTAATATGTGACTTTTAACCTTTCATCAAATGCTTTCATTTGGAGATTTCCTTTTATAATTGTATGAAGAAAGATTATTCTATCCATTTTCATTATGTGGGTAATTTTAATGTTATTACTAATGTAGATTTACATCATGTAGAGCACATTTATGTTGATAATGTTATTATGGGTAGGCCTAGATAGAACTATAATGCATTTTGTAATTCTATAATATCATGAGATGTCATTTATAATATTATTGAGTAAACTTAATCAGTTACCGAATGTTGTCTACCATGTGATATAGTCTATTAAAGGATCCTTTATACATGTTTACAATTTTTTTTGTTAGTTACACATTTTATTTGTAACCATGATCATATTATAAAATTTTAGTTAAACTGTATTTCTATTCAATTACTCGTATTCATTATATTTATGATATTGTGGATTAATTGTTTCTCACCTGTTATGTTTAATTATCATGTGTATTCCCTTATTTGGATTTTTCTCACCCCTTTGTCTATATATCCATAAGATATCCCATGATGTATAGAAAATTGAAAGGATTAAGGAAATTATTATGGAGTATAAAATAAAAAGTTTACTTTTAAAATTTTTAAATTTATGTATTGTAAATATATTCTTACAATTACACTATAAAATTACGATCCTTGTGTGGTATTAATAGATATTTATGTTTAGAATTAATTTAATAATATGTGTATAAGGTTTTTATTGCAACTGTTTTTATGATAGGAGTGTTTTAGTTAACATTTGGAACTTGGATGGGAAAACCGTAGTTAGAATCCAAAGGATAATTTGAAGGATAATTATATGGATAATCACATGTATTGGAAAATATTCAATAATTTTATTAATGTTTTGATCATGTTGATTATGAACAATTCCATTTCATTATGGATATTATAATTAGACGTGGTTCCATAAATGATGTACCCAGCAGAATATAACTCAAAAAAAGATTTCCAACCATAACTGAAGCATTTCATGGTATGTGACAATGGTCCTTAATGGGAATTTAGCATGAAATTCTGGAGGCATATTCTTTCTAATTCCACAAACTATTTTTATTCCATCATGAAGGATTTTAATCCACAATGACCATGAATTAACTCAGATAAATCTGTAAAGTCCTGGAAATTATGTGGATATTTTTTTCTTAAATATATTGAATTTTTACGTGTCTGTGAAAATTTACAGTGCTTGATTATGAGGCTCGTTGTGCCTGAAATAAACTTCTAAATTTTTGTTCGGGTATGTTAAGTAAATGTACTGGAATGCTTTTATAACTTTTGGGCCCATGCTGAGAACTGAAATCCGAGTGCACAGTTAAACTTGTAGCACCGGTATTCACTTAAGAAGACTTTCACCTCGATGACAGATGATCAGAAGGCTTTTTATAAAAAAATAATAAAATAAAGTACAACACTTTATTTTAATTTTAAGCTTCCATGTGTTGAGTGTGTTGGTAAAAACCTCCCTTTGGGAGTTTTTGGTGGAACCGCCACACCCTAACCTCCCATGAGAGGTTATGGTGGTTGGGACCACTCGATCATAACCTCCCATGGGAGGATAATTATGGTGGGGACCACCTAAGCCACATAACCACCCTATTAATGATAGGTATGGGGACCACCCGACCCCAATTGATAGTGGAGGATGAAACCCCTCCACTCTCAGTCATTAATGAGGGAGAGCCTTTTGAACACCAAGTGCAATTAATTTCTCCAAAACATGTGTTTAATTAAGGAGAGCCTCTAGGAATCCTCAAAATTATTGGAAAACACTCGTGCATTTAATTTGGTGTAGCCAGGTTTTTAATTCTCCTTTTTTGAATTATTGTGCCAACGTAATATTAGAAGAATAATTTAATATTGTTTTTTTGGCATTTTTATTTTGGTGGAATTGAGAGGAGATTGGCACAAATGTTCTCCCAATGAAGAAATCTCCTCCCAATGAAGAACGTGAGGAGTGCCAGATTTCTTCTTCGACTTCTTTCCTTGAATCCTACCAACGGGGAGCACCATCTACGGCCGACTCAACTCAAGATTCAAAGAGTGTGGTGAACGTGATGAACGGCGGATTCTTTCTTCTTATTCATGTGACATCAAACTTCAACGAACGACGAATGGTAAAAAATAAGGTAGGGGGTTATTGAATGTTAATTCTTCCCTTTTCTTCCTCTCATCATCGAATGAAAAATTGATACAAACTGTGGTAATTAATTGTTGATCTTCATTCCGATGAGCCAAATATTATCATCTCTAATTGCGGAGGGTGCGGGGAAAACTAACATGGCCTGACTCCCTCCACTATTATTTCATAATGATTCTTAGGCATGGATATTATGTTATAAAAATGAAGGTGACAACAATGAAGGCTGCGCTACATGCGGCCTCCACGAATCGGACCACCCCCGCAGCCCACCTATACATCCGGCCGAACACCGACGCTCCCCGCCCTGCTAGCCCACACAACACTGCTCCCCGCAGTGCCTACCCGCGCACCACCACTTCGCACACCGACCAGCCCATGGGCCTCCTGGCTACCAACCTCCTGAGTTTTTCCCCTCGTGGTGATGGCCGAACAAGCCCCGACCTTCGGGTCGAGTCGCCTGCATGTCGGCATCTGGACCGAACCACCCTCACTGTCTGTTGGGCCGAGCCCGACATACCAGGCCTAAAATAGCGTGGTGACCCACCCAATGCGCTTGGTCAGACCCATCGGGTCTGTCTGGGTTGAACCAGACCAGGTCAGCCTAGACTGGGTTGGGCTGAGTCAGTTTGACCGGGTTGGACTTGACCCAGGACCATTACTGACCCTTTGCTTACTTTTTCCATATCAATGGCACCAGAAATCCGTTTTAAAATCTGTCAGCGGCACTGGTAATCTCAATGAGATATGGTCCCATTGAGTATACCCCACTGGAGTTTGGGGTATAGTTGAGATACGGTTGGGCTGGTTCGTACACGAATCCAACCGGGCCCCCGGGACTAAAAGGCTAATAACTCATAGACCGGACGACCGATTGATGCATCGACTATTGTGTTGTGACCTCTATGACGTGGTGGTTCATTAAGATACTCCTACATGAGACTTTTCAACACTTGGAGTATCGACCGGAAGCTCTCGGAGCGGATTATTCTGATGACGATTAGTAAGAGTACAGAGACCTAGTATATGGCTGAGACCTGATGATTTCTTGACCGATTCAACTCGGAGTGACTCGACTAGAATAGTGGGGAGCACCTCTGTGTGCCGCAGCAGACCAATGTCGGAGGAGCACCTCTGTGTGAGCATGGAAGACACATGGTACTCGACAAGAGGAGTACCTCTATAGGCTATTAGGAGGAGTGCCTCTGTGTTACACGACAGAACCACGACAGAGAGCGCCTGTTTGTGACACAACAGACCCATGACACTTGACAAGAGAAGTGCCTCAGTAGTCCAAGGATAGTGGGAAGAGCCTCTGTGTGATGCCGCAGGCCCACGATATTCGATAAAGGAGGATTATACCACCATCCATGGTTTCGATAATAAAAATCCTGGTTTGATTTGAATCTTTAACTTTTGTTTTTTCCTAATGATTGATTTGGGTTACTAGATTACTTAGATATATGTATGGGAATATACATAAGTAATGGTTATCCGTTGATTTCGTAATTTTTGATTTATCCTTGTTGGTTTATGTGAGACCGTGAGGGTCTCAGGGCCCCTACTGAGTATCGTTATACTCACCCCTAGATGGCCTATGCCCGCACCTAATTGTGTTGGATGCAGATGATGAACAACGCTGACTGAGGCCGAGAGTGCCAGGACTGGAAGATACCCGGAGGTGGACCTTACGATGAGTCGGTACAGAGTGGAGTCTGAAAAACATAGAGTGATGAGGTGGTCATCGGTGCCTTCCCTTCAGGTAGGAACCTCAGAGGATGTACCAGGAGCTTCTCTTTACCTTTCAGTTGTTTGTCCCTTTTATAGTTGTACTTGTACTTTACAGTTGGGCTTGTATTTCCGCCCCCTTTTACATTACAGTACACTTTTGTATACAGGTTTTACTTAATGTTTTACTTTCAGCTGTTTACTCTGATATGTTTGTTTACAATTATAAAGGCAATGCCTTCATAGTTTAGGGAAGTATGCCTTGGTTCTAGTCTCGAGCCCCTGGCCTATGGAAGGCGGGCTTGGGGTAGTTACGACACGGGCCACGGGGGATGGGTCGTCACAAAGCATAAGTTGTTTTATATAAAAATTAAGGATTTATGAATTAGAGACCTTGTTAATAATTTTTCAAAACACTAAAGGATTTTATGTAATTGTTACCCTTTTAAATAATATGATTTTTTATACCTACCATTTCACCCAAAAATGAGTTTAAATAAACCGCAAAATATTCTTTCCATATTTTGTGTCATGTTTTTCTTAGGCATGGGATTGTAGGGTATTAATATGTTTAACTAATTTATGAATTTAATATATTTTTCTAACTGAAAATAAGTTTATTGAATTATGTCTAGAAAATTATCACATAATTTTTATTAAATTCATTTTATTCTTGAATAAATATGTTTTCTCCAAAAATGACTTCTATTATGAATTAATTCTAAAAGTTTTGGAAATTTGATTCAGAGAAATTGATTTTATATTTTAATTAATCATGGAAAATTATCTTCATATAAATATTGTATAATTTTCTTAAAAAAATTTATATTTCAATGTATAGTGAAAAAATATTAATTTTTATTTAAAAAATAATTTTTCCATTATGGAATTTAAATTAAAAATGATATTTTAGTTCGTATTAATAGTTTATTATAACATTTAGATATAAAATAATTCTTTTATGGTTTTTGAAAATTATTTTGTACTTTAATTTTGTAAAAAATCATTATATATTTTAAAAAAAAAATTTGGAAAACTATTTTTCATTGAATTTCGATGAATTAATTATAAATTAAATTACATAATTATTTTAATTGAATTGTAAAAAATGAATTCCAAATTTGGAATTGAGAGGCCCTAATTTAGTTAATAGGTTCCTATTTTTTCTTCATATGATAAATATAAAATGTAGTAAAGTTTGGTATCATGGTAAAGGGTAAATCAGGTAATTTATGGTCAAAAATAAAATTTAATGAACTAAAAAATCACCGAAACACTTAAATAAATGTAATTTTATGATTCTAAATAGATCATATACATACAAGGGTATAATATATTACATTTTGGAAAAAATTGGGCAAGATTATGACCTTCAAAAAAATTTAGTTGATCAAAAGACGAACATGTCAAAACCATGTTTTTAATAAGTGTTATATTTATTATATGCTGTTATCAATGGGAGAAGTTTGAATATAAATATTATTTAGAAATATAAAAGACTTATATTAATAATTATAATTTAATTTTAATCTTTATTTAAGATAAAATTACATTAAATTCCTGTACAATTATGATTCATATATTATTTGATTATTGGAATAATCAAATAAATGAAATTATAAATTTTAAAAGTAATATAATTTCAGATTTTAATGGTGATACAAGAATTATATTAAATAAAATAACATCTAAATGACATAATAAAATATTTTATAATTTTTTATGTGTTTTCCTGATGTTTTGAAGGTCAATGTAATGAATAGTATAAAAATTGTCAGTAATTATATTAAATAAGATAAATATATTTTTAATTATGTAAAAATAATAATAAAAGTAACTGAGACTAAAAGGGATAATATATTGTATATAATTTAATATATAATAAATTTATATTCCATTTGGATACATTTTGTTATAGAATAGTCAAATTTTATTTTATTCATTTTTTGAAATTCCAATAGTGCCCCACACCTCCACCAGGAAAGGGGGCTTCCTCCTTCATTTCAGTACACCACATTGGGAATTCAATCTCATCCATACTCATAAATTTTATTTTATATAATTACGTAAATACAATCTAGAGGTGATTTATTTCTCAAAATACCAACCCTACATCCCATTAGATAAGATCTAATGTGGTCGTTTCGAAGAAGAGGTAATCACATTAACAAAACGCTTTAATTATTCTACTCATATTTATCAACTATAATTATATTATATTCATTATAAAATAATAACCTAATTTTTCTAAATTAGATAGAATAATATTATGTATATGAAAATACCATTATACACACTCTGCCATAAATTAAGAAGTGAATGTATCGCTCGTGCGTACGTACAACTTACTATCTCTAGGTGACAATAAAATTAATTTTTTATCACCATATTTTTTGGATGGTAATTATGATGGATTTAATTTCAATATTTGATATTTGTGTAATATTTATAATTTAATGATGAAGTAATCTATACCATATTATCATAAAATGTTCAAGGAAATGATAATAGCCCTCATGCGTATGTATGGACTACCATCTCCATGATGTGATATGATTCGTTTTTAATTTATATTTCAAATGGATATTAATAAGGTAGATATTTATTAATATATATTATTAATATGAAATATTAATTACTAATTAATTGTGTATAATTATGTACCATTCATTCATTATTTCAGATGAAAATGGAAACAATGTTCATGTTTATGTAGGTTCTATGATCATAGTATAAGGAACATGACTTCTAAATTGATTCATTTTTGGAAAATGGAGTAGATATCACCTTAAATAGTGATTCCTATAATAATTTATTAAAAAATGGGTGATAAGATGTATAATATATATATCACATGGTATGATATATATATATATGTATATGTATATTTAATTTATGAATAATAAAATAATATTAATTATATAATTGGTTTTATCATTAATTAAGAAAAGAGACATTTTAGGAAAGGGTTTATTTCACAATCTCATAATTGTTTGTGATAATTTATATTTAAGCATCAATTGGGGAATATTTTTCTTCAATGTCCATTTTTTCTATAAATGTTTTAAAAATGGGTTTTAATGTTATTTAAAATCATTTTTAATAATTTTTTAATTTTATTTTTTTTAAGGAATATTTTTTTTATTTATTGAATGATGTTCATTTTGTCTTTTCTGACTAAAAATAGAAGGACTGTTTGTAACTTATACAAAAAGAGTGTATTTTCCCACCATCATGACATATATATTATATAAATCATAATTATTTCATGAAAATGTTATTTTCTATGAAAATATATGCATTAGGGACTCCATGACCCTCAAGGTATCACAAAATCCAATAAGGATAACCACAGAGTACGGAGACAACTGATAACCCTTACTTAGGTATATGCCCATACATATACCTAAGTTATTCAGTAACCCATATCAATCATGAGGTACACACTAAAGTCATTGAATCATCTCAAAACATGATTTTTAGTTTAGAATATAAGTGAAGATGATTAGTCGCGAAGCTGGATCATCTTATTCTGAAAAGAGGTACGACTTCTGACCATACGGAGTCTGACCCACACTGGATCGATGGGTATTAACCCCTGCAATGACCCACAGATGATCTGATCCACACAGGATTTATTGGTTCTAAGCCACACAATGACACACACAGGTTCTGACCCACACATGATCGATAGGCACTAACCCCCACAATGACCCACACATGATCTTACTCACACAGGATCGATAGGTACTAACCCCCGCAATGACCCACATAGGATCTGACCCACATAGTATCAGTATGCATTGAACCACACAGGATCATTGAGCGCTGACCCACACATGATCTGACCCACACAACATCTGACCCACATAGGATCAGTATGCACTGACCGACTTAGGATTGCTGAGTGCTGAACTCCGTATGATATGTCTCCAACCTCCACCCCACTATCAGCCACTCGATACCTCGCACCCAGTGCGCTCGAGTTCAATATAATATGCCCTCAATATATAGGTTGTACCTCAACCACCACTAAAATCCACATATGAGTAACCCAAAGGACCGCCATTTCGTAAGGGTTCCAATGCAACAGAGGGTGTGCCAATAGGATGCCCGTTCTGTGAGTTATTGGCATTTCCGTTCTACGGGCCCATTTGGTTTTTAGGTTCAAACCAACCCAACCATACTACAACTGTGTAGAAAACTCAATTGGGGTATTCCAAAGGATCCTTCTCTCCCCAAGCCTTATATCTCCGCAGGCAGTTTTTCAATCGGACACCCATGGCCTAAGATAGAGGTGAAAAGGTGTAAACTGGCCAAACGGGTCCGGGTCCGGTCTGACCCATTTGGACCGACCCGGACCGATCCGGTCTGTGGGTACGATCGAGTATGAGAAAGCGGCCTGGCCCGATGGGTCGGACCAGCCTGGTGGCCCAGCGGCTCGTGGGTCTGCCTTGTCACGTCCAGGGTGAAGATGTGCGCCACCGTAGAACACCCGAACGGCTTAGCCGTTCGGGTGGGAACCCTATTCGGTGCTAGGGGGCAGTCCAAATCATTTGGGACCCTGAGGGTTCCGCTCCACCTTGATGGCCCAGCAGACAGCCATTCGGCACCTCCGGCAGCCGGCCTGGCTGGCCGCCTCGGCTCCACTACTTCGGCATGACGATACCATGGTCATGCTTCACCGCGCGGCGTGCCGGAGCCGCACCCCATCGAACCGTCGCGGCACTCCTGGTCGTGGTTCTTGTCTGGCATGGGGAAATGACACTGCGCCCCTCCAACACTGTCATGACCCACTTGGCCATGGATTGATTTTCTATGAGGTGCAACGGCGCCGCACCTCTCCGACGGCCCGGTGGCCCTTGCGCCGCCAGCTTCTTCTGCGGCCGGCTCATTGACGGTCATGTTTCTCTACCGGAGTTTTTCCTTCGGGCGGCGCCATTGCACCGCCGTCGTCACCAAAAAACATTATCAAACAAAGGTGGAGGGTTAGTCCGTGTGTGGGTAGTCCGATCCCTCCTAATTTTGGTGATAACAATTGGCAATTCTCCAACCATAAATTGAACGATGAACGAAAATAATTTCAACTAAAACCCCTACCTCATTATTTTCCATGAATGTTGAAAAAGTCGCGGGAAGTTGGGCGTCGTTCCATTGCCTTTGAGAAGCATCTAGGGTAGGGGACCAAGGAAGAATCATTGTCAGCATTCTTCGCAGTCGTCTCCTTCTCTTTTGACTCAGTCAAAGATCAAAGGAGAAGTCTCACATTCTTCGATAGTTCTTCATTGGAAGGATGATGTTCTCCAAGGTTTCTCCAAGACCTCTCTCAAGCTCCACAAAAAAATTATTCCAACACCAAAAATAGTATACTCGCTATTATTTTAATGGTTGGCAAGAATTCAAAAGATTTAAAAAATTAATTAATTGAAGCTATTAATTTATTTTTGGGTGAATTGTCACCATTATGGGGAAGTTGAAGAGTTTACCCCATTTATGGGGAGTTCAAGGGGTTAAAATCCTTGTGGGCCCCACCTATTTGATTCCATGAGATTCTAAACCTGAGGTGGGCCCCAAAAAAATAATATCCACCAACGGGAGGTTATGTGTGGGCAGGTCCCACCTCTAACCTCCCCTTGTTGATTTTAACCACAAACAAATAAAAATAAGCACACCTTATTTTTATTTAATTTTATTTAGAAACCCAAAAAAGTAACATCTGATCGCATTCGAACGAAACTACATTGAAGGTCTCACTATGCAATAACAGACACTGCGAGTTCAACGGTGCCCTTAGATTTCAATTCCGTGTGCTGGTTCAAAAGATATAAAATCCTGCTAGTACGTTTACTGAACGTACCAAAAAAATTCATAAAATTATTATCAGTCACCCTCGGCTCACTACAACCAAGTTTAGGCTCTTCCTAGGTGAAAAACGCCCCAAGGAACCCAACAGTACACTATGATTTTCAATCCGAGTTACCGTTTAGATGTTATGAATTTTACAATAAAATAATTGAAACCCAATTATTTTATTTGTGGCCATAAAGTAACTTTCTCAGGTGTCCTGCACTGGCAAAAGTTAGTATATGATTAAATAAAGCATACACTCACGTGCTCAGCGGGGGTCTCTGATTTTTAATCCAAGTTACTATTTGTGAGTTATAAGAATTTGAAAAATAAAATAATTTTTTTAATTAGTTTATTTACGATTATGCCATTTTTGGGTTTCCTCATAGGAAGCCCGCGCCAACTAATCTTAAGTCATGCCAAAATTAAACTCGCCATCCAATGCACAACAGTGCCCTCTAATTTAAAATCCGAGTTACCGTTTAAGAGTTATTCTACTTTTTTAGAAAAACATCTTACGCCAATTAACTTAAGCTTAACAAAAACCTCGACAGATCATTCCGGGCACACCAGGCCTCGAAATTGTGCGCCGTCATATTTCACACTCGTAAAAATCCCATGAATTTATGAAAAAAATTCCACAAAATTTATGGTCTTTACATTTTGTTTGAATATAACACATTGATAGAAATTCTCATGATGTTTGAACTCGATAATCTCCCAGAAGGAAAGTCTTGAGGGCATATATGCCAAAAATATTTCCAAGCATTTATGAAACATTGGATAATACAATATGTGAATGTTTTTATTATTCCATAGACATGATATTATGATCAACGTACACCATAAATCATGTACATTGTTATAATGATGAAAACCATGATGAAATATTCCCATGGTGTGTTAACATACATTGGGTTTATCATAATTGATATAAGATTAATCCAATATTTCATTAAAGGCATTATAAATTTGAGTTAATGACTGACGATATATCTAAATCCTTGATTCAAATTCACTGTTTTTACGAAATCCGTAGTCTTGTTAGTTGATCAATGAGTTGATTTCTGATATTCAATGAAAGACAAAGAAAACATATAGGGTTATGGAATAAGTATGGGTCATGTTTTATGGGATATTGAGAAAAAGTAAATACCTTATACAATATAATTCATAGAAATGATATTCTTATGGAATTAAATTCATTCATTATTAGTGTATGGACCTGTTTTTAAATTTTGGTAATAGATTTTAAATCATTACAAATAATTATAATGAGGAACTATCATATTGGTTTACACACAATGTGTGTGTAAAATATCATTAAATTCTATTAAATTTAATATTAATAATAAATATCATTATTAACTTGTGAAATAATCATTATTCAAGTATTTATTATCATAGAAGTTCAATCAGTAGTTATAAATGTTTTGTATATGTTAGTTTAATGTTTTCTTTTGATTATTATTCACAAGGTAATACATGTATATTTATTTATTTAACAATTTTGTGAGTGTATTAATAAAAATGGTTAATTATTTTCTTGAATATTAAAATGAATATTTCTATTTATGTGTTTTATTGAATATTATTTTTATTTAGTTTTTTAAAAAATAATATATATTTGAATAAATATTTTACTATTTCAAGGATCAATAAATTCCATGGAGAATTGAATAATTGAGTAAAAATATGGATAGAATTGATATGTACTTATTTAAAATTATTTACTTAAATTGTTTGTTATTTATATAATAAATATTATTAAAATAAGGGTATTCCATAAGATATAATAATAATAAATGTATTATTATTAGACATGTGGAGTTAGAGAGAATGAATATTTTATAATGTTATATTGTAAAATTATATAATACTATTGCTACATATAAATTTTATCATATTAAATTTAATAAAAAAGTGAGTGGATGTGAACAATACAGAAACAATCAATAATTCTCATATACTATATAGTGAAATTATTTTACCATACCTCGTAAGAATATATTGATAACAAGATATCCCCTTGTTTCAATCATTGGAGAACTATATGAATCTTTATGTTTCTCAGTACTATCCCTTGGAAAACAATGAAATTTTTTTCAATTATTAATTGAGAATGTGTGTATAAAATCAGTGGGGTCCATATTTGGAATCTTGTTGGAAAAAAATATATAGGAGAGGAAAAAATTGATTGAAAATGATTACCTTATTAATGTTATTTTTTATTTTTAAATTTTTAATAAAAATACTTCTAAATATCATCAATACTTGATTTAAGGGTATAATTTTTCTTGTCCTTTATAATTATCCATTAAAACATAAGAAAAAATATGAAAATTTGGAATCTTGTTATAACTCCAACTACAATAGAAAAAATTCAAAAACATGGGTGGTTGAGAAAAATGTTCCATAATGATTGAAATAATGGTAAGGGTAAATTTTATAGAGATTGAAAGATAAATAAAGGCTATACATAATTCAGACCTAATTCTAGGAAACCAAAAGGAGGTACATTAATGGAAGATAAATGTTTTTTTGATAGGGTTCGAGATATGGAATTATCTAGAATACTTGAATGTGATCATGTAATATTATAGAGAGTACCTATATTTTATTTATCTTATAAAATAAATTTCCATTTTTATCATGTTGTATATTGAAATTGTTTGTAATAATATCTATGTTTAGCTTAAAAATACTATAATTGAGATGAAATTATTGAAGTAGGTATGAAATATATATATTTTTATGCTAGAAATATTTTTTCCTTTAGTGATGGGAAATTTGACCTAAGTAATTGGATTAGATTGATGAATTGTTTTTAATTTATTTTTCCCCAATTTTGTGATAAATGAATAGGTTAGATGTAAAAAATAAGTTTTATTTTAATAATTTATTATTTAATGTATATTATTCATAATTTTTTTTATAATTTATATGATATAGAATGGAAATTAATGCACAGGTTAGAGTATTATGATTAATGATGAGATTAAAATAAAATACAATATCATAATGTAAAAATATTAACGTTCTACATATTTTAAATCATTATTTGGTTTCTTATATCAAACTGGCTAAAATAACATTCAATAAAAGCTATACCTCCACTCTGTATTGTGAAAATTAAAAATAAAATATTAAAATTGAATGAAAAAATATAATTATTAACAATTTTGGGGAAGAATTTTATATATCAACAGACATAATAAATTATTTCTCTATTTTTATTGTGTGGTAAGAATATTGTGTCGTATTGTAAAGCTATAAAAAATTATATTATCAATGTATATTTTAAAACTAGAATATTGGTGTGAAATAAATTTCACAGTATATTCTAACATTAGCTAGAAATAAATTTCCTTTTCCTCTTTTTTCCCATCAATGTAAAAATTTGACCTCAATATTTATAGGTCCATCCTGCATTAAAATTTTTGTATCCTTCTTTAAAAACCATCAGAAACACGAAGTTATTAATTCAGGTTCCATGTAATCCCTAATAATAATTTTTAACAAAAACTCACTTTAAAAAAAATTATTTTTAAAAAATTTGTCAAGGGCCTCTGACCTCCAAACATCCAAAATTATTTGTTTTGGGACCTTCCCTCTTGTATACCCAAATTATCTCATTTCAAAGGTAAGATGGTAGAGTTTTAACTTATTCTATAGTTTTTACCTTATCGAATAATAAACCAAATATTATTTATTTATCTCACTTGGGAACTGATTCTAATTTTTTTACCCTATGAGAATATTTTTCTCTAATAATCATTTTTTCATTAGTCCACATTATTATAAAATATCACTAAATTCTAAATCAGGCACAAAAATGAATAAATTTTCAATGGAAATTATAATTTTTATCATGGAAGAAATATTGTAGAATCCACTTATCTTTATTTGTTCCAATGACCCAATATTTTATAATGCTCTAATGAGATGAGATTTTGGTTAAATATTTTTAGTATTGGAATGAAATAATCGATTCATAGAAAGTTATATCATAGTATTTTTTAAACAATACAACACATTATCTCTTTTATCCTTGTCTAAATTATTTATAATACAACTAATGTATATAATATCCATTATTTATTTAGAAAAAAACAATATTTTCTAACTCTCTAGTAGATAATTCCACAATATTCTGTAATTTTGATTCTAAATCAATATTTATCCTTACATGGGAAAAATATATCTAACAGTACTATTTCATCAATTAATATCAGTACAAAATTTTGAATCATTGTATCCCTCAAAATTTATCCTTTATTTAATTAATATAAACAAATACTTTCTTATCTTCAAGTGATTCAGTTCCCACTATACAAATTTCAAATGTTACCTCTAAGATTTTCTATAAACCTACTGACAAATCCCACTAAAAATTATATATTTGTCCAAATCAAAAACAATGAAATAAAAAAAAACCCTACTACCGATTCAATGTGTATTTTCACTATATAGTAAAAATCATATTTTTCCTTAGGTAAATACTTATTTATTAATATAAAGTGCCACAAAAGAAGAATATAAACAGATTTTTCCTCCAATGTCTTGAAATTTCTCAAAATATTCTCACCACTAGTTATATGTGATAAAATCATTATACAGAAAACATGTTATCCATATATTCTCATACACATAATCTTTGTCCCCTCACAAAGCACCTTAATTTAAAATTAGTTTGATAAAAACATATCTAACACATTTATTCATTATTCTATGGCCCCAAGATAATATAATCATCAACATTCAATAATAGTTTGAAATAAAAAATTGCCAAAAGATTAAAAATTGAAATATAGATCGATGAAGAATGAGATATTGTCATTATTTCCCATTAATTCATCAAAGTTATGTTATCATAATCATGTTGACTGATTTATCCCATATACACACATTTACGGATTTTAAACAAGATATCTATTTCTAGACTAAATGAAGACTTCTTGTTTTACAATGTCTATATCCTTCACAAGTATCTATTAAGAAGGATGTCTCCAAATCCATCTAATAAAAATGTAATCCTTCTATAGTTAAAATGATCTAAATAACTATGATAGTGGTAAGATTTACAACAAAAGAATTTGTTTCACATTAATAGACGTTTTCAATCTATTAAAATCCCATTACAACCATCCTTTCATTATAACATTTTTTACCATCTGGTTCTTCTTTGAAACTCTGTTGAGATTTTTTAATCCATTACATATTTATTTATATAAAATTAGTACCTTACTAGTTCTCTTTTGAAAAATGATTAAATTCAATACTTCATTGATAAATCCCAATTACTCAAATTCTTCAGTTGTACTATTTCATAATAAAAATATGGTTTTCAAACATTATTAAATAAAAATAATGAATAAAATATTCAAATATTTTTATTAGATTATATAACCTTAATGAACACTTTAGTTTTATCACCATAATTGGATTCTCTGTCCGATTCATGATTTATAGAATCTCTGTTCCTGGGATGCCATTATTCGAAACATACTCATGTGATAAGGTTATATTTCACCCACTCTCACATTTAGAATCATGTATATCCTTATAATGTATATTCTCATGAAATATTACATTTTTTAAAATTTTATTTTTATATTTTAATATTCATAGAAGTGGTAATCAAATAGTCTAATTTTATTTCACATGAAAACAAATTTATGAGACATTGAATATAATGTATTCTTAGAATCAAATTCTATCAGAATATAAGATAAAAAATAAAATAGTTTCAATTGTGAAATATTTACCTTCATTTTTGTACAGAATTCTGTGGTTATTTTCATTCACAATAGTGAATATGGATCATTATTTATGAATTAAATTCCTATATTAAAAATTTATTCATAAAGAACCTTTGGGAAATCGAGAATACAATCTCATACTCCTAGAATATTGAACCATAGTTATTTTATCCCATCCATAGAAGCCGTTTGTTTAGATTTTATAAGATATTTATTCTCTATAAAATTCATATTTTTTTTCTAAACTATTTAGTCTATTGATTATCCAAGTTTCTACCTTTATTGGATTTGAAAAACTTCTTCTTTAGACCAATTTTATTTTATATAATACTCTTTTAGACATGTTATTTTAAAAAAAAAGATTTATTTCCAAAAAATATAATCCTATAAGAATTAAGTAATGTAATCTATAAATATCACATATTAAACTGATCAATTGATTGAATTTACCTATGCAGGTACCCATATATCATAAGGTTTCAACTCTTGTTTTCCTACCTTTTGTGATCATACTCCTTTTATAATGGAAACATTTTTTTAATTTTGACAGTATAATCCTCTATGAATCTAATTTACACTAGTTTAATATATTGTATCATTCATTTCACAATATGATCTTCTATTAACTTTCCAATGATATGATTTAATCTATAATGCATGGTAGTTGAATATATATACCATAATTAAATGTTGAAAATATGTAATTATAATCATTGGTTATATAAAGTAATTCATACTTTACTCCCCATGTTATATCCATAATACTAATTGTTATTTTCCAATATCCATTCACAAATGTGTTGTAATATTCCTTATTATAGTGTTGACCAATAGATATTATAATTTTTCTATATCTATGAATATATCATACATTATTCAACACAACAAAAATTATATTTGGGGTTTTAATTTTCATATCACATTTTTATAAAATATTATGATGATCATTATCATTTAGTTCTACATTCCACAAATTTCATGGAATAAAATTATATATAAATTCATTCTTTGTGGTTAAATTGAATGAATCACAAGATTCAAATTTTCATAAGTCTCGATGAATATTGACATTTAGCACTAATATATCATCAAACCATTTAGATGTAATATTCATAGTCTATCTACTCAGATCATATTTTTTATCTTTCATCCTTTCTTTACCTGTCCTATATCCCCAAAAATCCAATTAATGGGATGTTATCATTTCAATTAACCTTGTATTAATCTCTTAGACTTCAACAAAACTCATTTGATTTATAAATTCTATGATCTACCACTACCACTAGTATTCATTGAATTTCAAAAAAAAATCATGATTCTATTGTATAAAAACATTTACTGTGAATTTGATAAATTAAATCATTTAATTTCAAACTTTAATTACAAATAAAACTACTCATCATTGTAATTTTCATATCCTTCCTATTTATTAGTGATTTTAAGAGAAAAACAAATTTATTTGACTCAAGAATTTAATATTAAATAAATTCAAATAGATTAAAAATTATAATAAATTAATTACTATCGTATATAATTTATTTAAACTCCCCCATATTCTATAAAAGTGGTCTACACATCCGCAACACCTTATATGATATATAAAGAATATTATAATATTTGGAATAAGTCATCTTAAAACTGATAGTTGTCTTTTATTGCTTGATATTGAATGTGACTTTTCATTCGAAGTCTAGGCATATAAGTCATAGTTATAGTCTACCTAAAATATCCAAATTACAAAAAGACATTATTATAGATCCTTACATAGTAATTGGTAGCTGAATATACTTTCAATATACACAATATTTAATCTATATCATCTAAAATATGAAGTAATTTCCCTCTAGAAAGTTTATATTAACATTTACATCATCCACATACATTATTTAAATTAAACATTCACCAAAAAACCATGATCATGGATTAGATTCCACCAAATGATAGAATTATAGAAAAATAAAAAAAGGAACTAAAAATTAACATAGTGATTTGGGTGGTTTTTAAAGAATACCATACATCCAAGAAAGGGAAAAATATAAAAATTACATGGGAGGGACACAATAATATTTTAATACAATAGATCCACACCTCAAATTTTAGTGGCATAATATATTTAAGAAATAGAAAATCGATGAAAAATAAATTCCCTTGATGAAACTAACATTGAAGTTAGATATTTAATTCACTCCTCTACATGAAAAATAAAGTGAAAACATGACCTATTTATATCTAGAAATATCTTTTATGGAATATTTATTTATATGATGAAAAATTAACCTCATGTGAAACTATAAATTTCTACTTTACATTCCACATTTACCCCCTCATAAAATTTATATCTGGGACTCCATGTATACCAGAAGTTCATTTCCAAAAACATAATTGGCCACTAGTACCTAATCTACCATCACATTGAGAAATTGTGGGATTCATATAATAATACCTATAACCACAATGTTATAGTCAAATAGTGTATCAGGGGATTATGAAATAGTCTAGACCATGAAAAATTAATCTCCCCATGTTTGTACACTCACCTCCTCTACATTCTGCTTAATCAGTAAGTTATTCTAACATGTTGTGAGTTCTAATCATAGATTATGAGTGAAAAAATTTCTAGAAAATAAACTCATTAATTAGTTCTATTTTTTTAAATCAAAAATAAAACAATATTAATACATATATAAATGATAATTGAAAATAATTTACAAAAAATTACCAAATTTAATGTAGTCCTGAAATAATGTTATATTAATGAATCCAAAATAATAAAACAAGGCATTAGAGAGAGAAATTTTAAAAAATTATAATCAAATGAATCTTTTAGATCCATGTTATAATAAAACTATATAATATCGAATATAATGATTTAAATTGTGTATTTATAAGAAATATCATATAAGAAAGCACACTAGTATATAAAAAAATCACAAGAAGGTGGTCAGCTTATAAAACAATCTAGTAGGAATTTCTCAAACATGTTCTATAGGAAACCCTTTTAACCATACACAATTAATCATGTTTTAAATAATGAAATTATTTTAGTTTAATTATACCATGTTTTTTATTTTGAGAGATAATTGTAAAGAAACTATGATACTTTTATTTATATCATCAGTTCTTATGGGTTCCAAAATTTACAAAATTATATAAATAAAAAATCATACAACCACCCTCACTAGAAATAATCCAAAATTCATCATGGAATAATCTACAAGAATCTAATTGCACCCTAGTACCTAGATTAAATAAATATATCAAGATTATTATGTTAATTTTAAACCCATGTCCAAGCTTCCTCAATCCGGTGTCAATTAGGTTCTTTCACAAGGGAGAGTGAAATGAAAAATAGATGTTTCTCATTAGTTGATGAGAAATGATTACAAATTTTATAAGTAAAAGAAATAATATTAGTTGTTAAATAGTATCCCTATAATCCATGGTAAGTTCTAATCGTTTCCATGACTGTATGAATAAATAGTTTTAAGGATCATTTATGTTTTAAAACAAGTAAAAGGGTGAGTCATAAGATCATTATAATCCAAATATCATAATTAATGTAAAATAATAAAATATTTAAATCCAAAAAAAAACAACAAATTTATAATTAAAAACAAGTTAAAATCATGTAATATAAGACATTATAAATTATTTTGAGTTTTAAATATTGAAACTAGTTAAGGTTTAATTAGAATCATTATATTAATATATATATGTTTAAGTGATGTAAGATGAGTATAATATTATCTTCTATACCAAGGGAAAAGTCAAAGAATTTTTTTATAACTAAACATCCATATAATAATTACAATCCTTTAAATATATTAAATATGTTTCCATAAAATTAATATAATATTATAATTCAAGTACAATAGGTTATATAACCTAAAAAAACATAACATACAACTTCTAATATCAATGTGTAGTAGGATCCTCAAGCATCAAGAATTAAGACCCTGTAATTCAAAAAATACACCAAATAAATCCTAAAAGTTCAGAAAAATAATTATTTATATAGATAAGAAGGAATATTCAAGCCTCATGTAAAAATATGTTGACTATGTACTTGAATGGTAATGATAAGACATTGAATGAGTTTCACAGGGTTAGCCTATATATCATTGATCTGTATATGTCAAAATCCCAGTCTATAATTGATGGATTTTCATCCAATGGTGAATCTTAAAAAATACATTTATGTGTAGATTTTTTTTCATTACTGATGTAAGGATATTGAGTGAAAATAAATAGAATGTTAAAGGATAAAATGTAAAAGTGAAATAAGTGTTACTCATTAAACTTCATCATCTATGTTATAAGTTTGTATGAATAACTATATAATGAGGATGTAATGAATGATTTTACGCCTGTACCTATCGACCATTATGATGAAAAAATAGGGAAATCCCTGTTTTTCTCAATTTTTTATAGCGTCTCATTTTAAAGTACTTTAAATAATAAAATGATGAAAGTAATAATAAAAAATCTATAACAACTGAAATGACATATTAAATATATAATAATATCCACTATAAATAAAAAATTAATATTGTATAATATTAAAATAATTGTAAAGATAAATTAATAACTTTTTTTCAAATATTAAATGTCCATTCATTTATATTAAAATTATGCCCCAAATTTTAAAAATATTTCAAAAGTAATTTAATTTTTTTAAGGTACTAAACAAATAATCATACTATTACTAAGAAATTTAGAGAATAAAATAATTTATTAGGTTTTCAGAGAACATACAAATATAATAAATACTCCATATAAAATGCACAGTGCTTAACATATTCCACTTGAGAAAAATATCTTGCATTTTCTACTAACCTTATCATGTATATGAACACCATATAAAAATTGAATAATAATTTTATGATTTTTTACCGATGAATAATTTTTTTATGGTATTTATAAATGTGTGGGAATTAAAGTTTTTCATATCAAAACTTAACTCCCACGTTACCTATTATATAAGTGTATAAAGCGGTGGAAGAAAAATTTTAATTTTGACAAAAAAAATTCCTAATATAATTTTTCCCATTACATAATGTACATAATCCATGAAAAATGACCTTAGCCACATAATGATAAATATATAAAAACATAAACACACCAAAAATTAAATTTCGATTATTTTTAAGGTTTCATTATAAAAATAATTCGAGTTCATTTTATAAAATTCCACGGAAAGAATCATTAATGTGTAATAGATTCAATTCATTATAAAACATAATAAATTAAAACAATAAACTTTCCACACCTCATAAAAACATTAGAATTATAACATATCATCATATCATTAGAATAAATTAAAAAAATTCACCAACCGACCCAGAACAACTCTAATATGGGAAAAGAATCTAGCTTATAGAATGACCTGATGGGTGTTCATAATCCCCATGGTCTTACAATTATTGTGAGGGAATATGATACAAAACAATTGGGAATGATTTTCTTTGATAATTAAGTATTACTGAATTGAATTCCACCTAGTCATTTAGCAAGACATCTTTTTATATAAAAGTTTTGTGAAAACAATAAAATAACCATTTTCAAAAAATCATCAAATAGAAATGAAGAAAAACAATATATACAACCCAAAAAACATAAACAAATAAAATAAAATATTATCATTAGATAAAATAAAAAAATATGTAAAATTTATGTGGATTGTAACATTAAAAACAAAATACCAAAATAAATAATAACATAACCACCACCTCTATGCTCTTAGTGATCTATTTCCCCTAACATCCCCAAGAAACCTGAGAATGAATCTAATAACATATTACCCTATCCATGTGGAACCTATAATGATATTGAAATGAAAATATTCAGGAGATAAAAATACTGAATATGTATCCTCCCCACACCCCATTCTTAATCATTATTATTAATTCTATTTCAATATATATTGATAAAAAAGTATAAATGGAATATTTATTCTTTTACTGATAACCAATAAAATTTTAACAAAATTAAATCCATTTATTTCACAAAATGGGACCTAATGATTTCAGAAAATGTATATTGAGAATATTTTGTTTGAAACGAATATTTTTATATATGGAAAAATTTTTAAAACCTATATATAAAATTTCATATTTAATTTAAGATGATGCATTTACTCATTGAAAATAGGGTTACCACAATAGAAATAAACAATTATAATAATTGTAAAAATAATAATTAAATAAATAAAGTATTTATAATCAAATTGTATATGAAAATGGAACAATGGTCTTCAAATAATACCAAGAACTTGTAGTTTGGGGAACACGTAATAACATAGGGGTTAATCTATGACAATACTCAAATAGAATACACTTAATCAGCGTATGATGCAATCCAACCAACCTAACAATCCGTCATACCTTATCTTTTATGAATAAGGGGAAATCCCTATGTAGGGAAACCAGTTGAGTATTGGAATCTACCGAGAGTAGAATCATAAAGTATTTCAACCAGTGAATCCAAATATCCCAAATAGATAATCTTTGTTCCCTATGATACATAAGAAAAATAGATGTAGAAAATCAATGAGTATTATATAAAAAATTATATTAAATGGAATCCATAAAACATCAACACATTTGATCACCCTTAATAGAACTACCCTAATTCAAAAAGATATTATATCATATAATTATTATAATCATGTTCCCTAACAAGTAAAATACCAAATTAACTTCCCCAAAAATAAAATGGGGAATACATGGGGTTGTTTTACAAGAATACATATTTTTTGATGAATTGTAAACAATATAATTATCTAATTATCTAATAAAAACTAAAAAAATTCAAAAAAAACACATAAAAATTACTATCACCATGCAATCAACTAAGATAAGAAAAGAAACACATTTCATATGTCCAAACACACCATTAGTTTGAAATAAAATCCTATAAAATAGTGTTTAAGAGACCAAGTGTACTTTCAAATTAAGGATTCCATTTAAGACACGATCATAAATAATATATTAGACACTAGTCATAAATCTTGTTATGAAATTTGATTTAAAAAAAATAGATATATGAAAAAATGTTTATCCTATTTGGATAATAGAATAATGAATCCAAATAATTTATAATACTAATTAATATACATAATAATATTATTATAATATCAACGACATGAATTTAAAGACACATGTAATAATGGTTTTGTGCATAAAAATGTATATCTAGAGTAACCTTGAAATTTTTCATATTTAATATTTTTTAATCTAATCTGTATTAAAAAGAAAACAATATCCCAAAAGAGTAATAATAACCCTACATTAAACAAAACTATAAATAATTCTATTAAACCAAAACACAATATATATATATATATAAACATTATATATTATGAAAATAAGATTATAATAGAGATTATGTGGAGTATATAATAACTTGATGATGAAAAAATAAATAATCACTAAAATTTGATGATAAATCACTATATAAAGTATATAAAATAATTTATAAACCTTGGGTTGAATAATTGTTTATATCCAACTATGATGGGAGATTTTTTGGATTTATTCACATTAATTATATTTTTAAAATAAAAGTTATTTAGGATTTAATGGGACTATATATTTTATTACAAGGTTCATTGAATCACTCACACCCCAAATGGATGTAACTAGAAATATATTTTAAACACAGATGTAGGTATTATATGGTTTGCTAAAACCATTATCAATATTTGAAACCAGAGAAATTCCCCAAAAAAATTAACCTGATACACTAAAAATTAAAGGAATGCATCCAATGATCAATGAATAAATTGGCCAACGAGCCTGTACCCAAGTGGTAAAGGCTCTTTCATAGAATCCAAAAGACCCAGGTTTAAATCCATCCAGTGAAGAATTTCATTTAATGTAGCAGTGATGATACTATAGCAGTGGCGATAATGTAAGAGTGGTGATACTGTAGCGGCGGAGGCAATGTAGAAGGTACTGTAGTGATGGAGGTACTGTAGTAGTGCGGGTACTGTGGCAGTACCATTCACTGAGGGGTCCTTTGGAAAAAATGGGCTTTCAAACCTTGTATTAAAGTCCTTGGACTTGGGCCTTCGGGCTATGTAATGAGTCTCCCTCTACCCAGTCTTAAAAAGGTCTTTGCATTAAATAATAAATTGAGGCTTCGGCCAGATCTTTTAAAAAAAAAGAATAAATTTCATACCATAGAGTGACATCATGGGGGATACAGAAATAGAAAAAGTGTTTTTTTGAATATGTTATAAAAAAGGAGATGTATCAAAAAAAGGAATATATAGAAAATATAATTTAATGTTTTATAAAAAAGTATATGATAGAATTATATCTTGATTAAATATGATCTCAATCATTGATTCAATACATATCCAAAAGGTATATCTCCCAAAAATACAATCATTTTACCTAAATCTCAATATAAAAACCCGAATTTTCTAGAAATTATAATTAATATATAATTTTTTTAAAATATTAAGAGAAAATTTCCTAAAATATAATATAAATATGGTTAATAGAATATAAACTCATAAATCAATTTCTAGAATACAAAAAATATATAGACAGAACCTCCTCAACTAAAATAAAATTTTCATAACACATTCATAATTAGTTATCCATAATAAGAAATTAATTCTTTTGAAGGCATCAAAAGGATAAAAAAAATATTTTCTAGGTTTTCTAAATTTTTAGTGATGTATATATCCCTTAGATAGTATCCATTTGTTTACATTTGTAGTCTAAACATTCTAAAAGATCCAGAAATATAGACTTTTGTTGTTGAAAATATTTTTTCAAATTATTATATGACATAATAAATGTATATGTATCATAAATATGATTTATATTTGTTTTTATAGTCGACAGAGAGATAAAAATAATAGTTTTATGTGATGAATAGTCTTCCAATTCATTAATAATATTATAGAAATTCAGTAAATGATTTTTAAATATTATTTAAAAATAAACAATCTTTGTGGATGCTCTTTTTGGTTTTGAATTTTCTTATAAATATTCCATAGGATTAAGATTTCATGATTCTACAGTGTCCCAAACCATGAAAATATGATATTTATTTTAGTAAAAATAATGCATTATGTTTCAAATGCTATGTTTATAATGGATTTTCATAGTTCTACACCCAAATTAAAAATCAAAAGTAAAATAAATTAATATATACCAAAATATTTTGAATTTACACCATTATAACTCAATAATGATGAAATTTAGAGGTCTCAACCTCCAAAACCTCATTTTTCATTATATTTAATGATTCTAAAAAACCTGAATATCAAGATACATAATTTTCAACAAATTTATGAAAATCCATTAATAAGAAATAATCTATATGAAAAAAATATATGATACGATATTACATTATCAAAATTCAATTCAAATGACGATCAAACCAATGATTGACCTCCGTTATTCAAAATACATCAACCCAAAACATACACATCCACTAAATAGAATATGTTTTAAAATATCCAATGAGAAAAAAATAAATTATATATATATAGTCTATATACCTTATTTCCATTCAAAATAAACCATTTCACAACTCAATATCACCCATCCTACCAAAATAAATACTGTCCTCTCCAAAAAAATTAATTTTTTTTATTATAAATAAAAAATGTCTTGACATAAAAAAATTCAATCAAGAAAATAATTTGTATTTCACTCATAAAATAATTAAAATATAAAAAAATTTAACCAATTTAAATCAATTAATTATAAAATATATGAAAAATATCATTTTAAATAAAAATTCTATTCACATGTCATCATATAAATACTAACACCGGTAAAAAAATCATAGACCATAAGATAAGATAGGTTAAACATTGCAAAATGATGTTTCAAATAAAATATTCCCCAAATGAAAATAAATTTTATATTGATTAATAATAATGTCTTATAATAAACAATATTATTCAAATAAATTATTTAAATTCATAATTTTAAAAATAAAACCATTATATTGAAACCAAATAAATAATTAAATAATTTGACACATTTATGATTAATCTAAAAATTTATATAAACCATATTTAAATCAATTTAAAATAATTAGGTCAAAAAAATTATAATGAACATAAGTAAAATCATAAAATTACCCCCTTTAATATAAAAAATAAATTGGCTAATATTAATATTCCAAACTAAACAAGTTTAATTACATCATTAATACAGATTTCTTAACAAAATAATCAAATTATACTCCCATATTTTGTATCAAACAATCCGAAATGTACAAAAAATTTAATATTAAATTTATACATAAAAACGACGTTATATATATATTTCAAATAATTATTAAACAATAAATATAAAATTTATCAATTTTAAATTTATCCAAACCAATATATAAAATTATATAAAAAAAATTATTTTATAATTTTTATGTAACCTGTAAAATGAATTTACCAAAAGAATATTTTTACTCTAATATTCTTGTAGAAATAATTCACAAAATATAAACTAAAGGTGAATTTCTAGAAATTTCCCAGTTGACACCTCATTTACAGTATTGATAAATAAAAATATAATTTTACTCGAGTATTCCTATAGAATTTAATGTTTAAACAAAAATCATTAACAACTTTCATGGTATATTATTTTACAAACATAAATTTTAAATAACACGAAGTGAATTATTAAAGAAACTAGAATCACTACAATCCATACATAACCAAAAAAATTCTATCCTAGAAATCGTTTAAATATTTTCAAAAAAATTATATTTTCAAAAAGAATAAAATCATAAGTATATGAAATAAAAATAGTAATACCCGTAAATTTTTATTTAAACAAAAACCTATATAAAAAAATTTACATCATGATATATAGTGTTTCATAAATGAAATTATAACACATTGATTTACAAATGAACTTAAAAATAATTTATTAAATCATATCCAAGTATAAAACACATAAAATTTATTTCACTTTTCTTTAGACTACACATTAAAAATATATTTTGAAATTAAAAAACATTTTATGTCACAACCTTTCCTCGGGACCCGTTCCGTGACTACCCTAAGGCCACCTTCCATAGGCCAGGGGATGGTGACTAGCATCAAAGGTGTAAATCCCTAAAACTGGGAAAGAATTGCCTTTAATAATTATAAACACACACAACAGAGTATATGTTTGAAGAAAAACACTTTGTAAAACTGTATACAAGAATGTGTGTTGAAAAGTAAAGGGGCCGGCAATACAAGCACAACTGTAAAGTACATGTTCAACTAAAAAGGGAAAACACAACTGAAAGGTGTAGAGCATCTCCTGGATTGTTCACCATGGATCCTACCTGAAGGGTAGGTACATATAGCCTCCATAGCACTCCACATCCATTCGTCTCCTCCTTGTACCATCACGTCGTGTGGTCCACCTCCGGGTATTGTCCAGTCCTAGTCCACTTACCAGCAGTCATCGTTATCCCTCGTCTGCAAACAACACAATGAGGTGTGGGCATAGACAGTGTCTGGGTGAGTATAACGATACTCAATAGTGACCTTGAGACCCACAAGGTCTCACAAACTCCAACAAGGATGAACTACATGGTATGAAATCCACAGATAACCTCACTTAGGTATATTCCCATAAATATAACTAGGTTATCAAGTAATCTATCTCAATCATGTGGTAAACAAAAAAGTTAATGACTCAGCTCAACTAGGATTTTTATTCACATTGTCGAAACCAAACCTGATGGAGAACTTGTCCTCTGTCGAGTAAAGTGGTCCTTCCGCCACAACTAGGCATTTCCCACTAACCTTGGACTGTTGAGATACTCCTCTTGTTGAGTATTGTGGGTCTGTCGCACTCACACAGAGGTGCTCCCCACTATGGGTCTGCCGCCAACTACCAGGAGCTCCGCCTAATAACCTGTAGAGATACTCTTCCTATCATGTACCATGGGTCTACTACCAACTACCATGCGATCCTCCGTTGTGGGTCTACAACCGCATCTAGGCGCTTCCCACTGGGCTAGTAAAATCACTCCTATTTGAATTGGTCAAGAAGTCATCAGCTCTTAACCAGCTACTAGGTCTCTGTACTCTGCTCGCTTGCCTCCGAAAGGGTCTGCTATAGGAGCTAAATGTTGATACTTCAACTGCCACGAAGTGCCATGTATAAATATTCCGAAGTTCCATCTCATCAAAAGGAACACAATCCGACAGACGGTGTGTCAATCAGACGCCCAGTTTGAGTGTTATTGGCATTTCCATTCCGAGGGTCTGGTTGGATTTTGGATGAATCCAACCCGACCATACCCCAACTACTTCTAAAACTCATGGGGTGTATTCCAAAACAGTCGTCTCGCTGTATTCATTCTGTTGCCGCATACAGTTTATCAAATGGACACGCATAGCCCATGTTATGGGAGAAAAGGTGAAATTAGGTCAAACAGGTCTGGACCGGGGTCTAACCCAGTCCGCAGGTCTAACCCAGTCCGCGGATCTGATGTGACCTACGGAGGTAGCCCAGCCCATGAGGCCAGCCCGACCCGCACTGGGTCCGGCCCTGCAGCACGTGGGGTCTGCCGAGCCGCGTCCAGGGGGAAGCTGCATGCCCCTGGTAATCCCGAACGGCTATGTCGTTCAGGTGTGAGATAAATAGGCACCAGTTGGCACCAGTTCGCGTCCCGCGTGAACCGCGGTGTGTCCCGCTCCTCTTGGCTGGCTGAGCGGCCAGCCAACTCCCACCCAATGTTGGCTGCACCACACCTCCTCCAGCTACCAGGCAGCTTGGGCCAACGGTCTTCCTCGCTGCCGGCCATGCGCCGGCCGCTGCCGCACCTTCGCGGCCAGGGGTGCTGCTTCTTATGCTCCACAGCACGTCACCATTGTGCCCCGCCTTCCTAGTCGACCCGATGACTTGAGCCACCTATTTCATTCGTGGGAGGTCATGCACCATCCATCTTTGCACCGCTACGGCTAGGTGCTGCGACTTATCCTCTGGCGGCGCCATTGCACCGCTGTTGTACACGCGGCCAGGCGGTTTGTCGTCCGCCATTCCTTCATTTGATCAGTGACGTTGGCCAGTTCTGACCGCTGACGAACCATTCACGGGTCACCAGACAAGTTCCGGTGGATCGACTCTCCTTCCAAAAGAAGTCACACACTCCTTGAAATGATTCCTTTGATTCCAAACTGTTCTTGATGATTTACACTCTCCCTCGACTCATGCCGCGTTCAGCTTTAAATTCCACAAAGAAGGCAAAGGGGTCATGCCCTATTTCTTCGGCCTGCACCCTCCGCATTAGGGTGATATCAACCAGTTTTGAATTATAATCAATGAAGGAAAATGAAGAAGTAGAAACAAAACATGTTCAAACCCCTACATCGGATTCGTTGTTCGTTGACTATGTCACGGAATGGAGGAAGTCTATTCATTGACGTTGGGAAAGAAGATGAATATTTCTAGGATGATGTCGTCAGTGTTTTCAAGGATGACGCTTCCTCCCTTGTTCAAGTTGAAGATCTTCCTTTATTGGCAGAAGAAGTGTTCTTCATTAGAGAATTATTTTTCTCCCCATGCTCTATTTTTTCCAAGCTCCAACCAAATGATATTTCGAACCCCTCAAAAAATAATGGATTATGTTGATCCATTATTTAATTGTTTTCTCAATATTTCAAAAAGATTCCAAATAACTAATTGGGTGGATTTGTCACCATAAAGTGGGGAGCTCAAGGGTTCTCCCCACTTAATAGAGAGTTTCAACAGCTTAAAAACCTGGGTGGTCCCCACCTCATTTATCCTTCCATGGGATATTGAGTTAGGGTGGGCCCCACCACCATAACCTCTCATTTTAGGGTTAGGTGTGGTGGCCCCACCACTAACTTCCAAGAGGAGGTTTTAACTAATAAAATTAAATAAGGCATGCACTTTTTTTATTTTATTATTCCATGTAAAACCCAAAAACTATCTTCAATTCATGACTCACTACTGTTAAAGTGAATGTCTCCTTAAGTGAATACCGGTGTTTCGAGTTCAACAGTGCCCTCAGATTTCTATTCGAATAACTGTTTCAAATGTTAAAAAATATTGCTCGTACATTTACTGAACATACCCGAACAAAAGATCAAAAATTGATTTTAGGCACATCGGGCCTCGAAAACAAGCGCCTTAAATTTTCATGGGTTCGTAAAACATTCGGTGTATTTAAGAAAAACTTTCCACATAATTTACAGGTACTTACATGCTCTCCACCTTAGGTATTTACATTCCCATAAGTTACATCTTGATCTTTGGAAACAAGTGGGGGTACTGAGCACGCATTTGAGTCTCCCACTCCCATGTGCTCTCCTATTGGGTCTCATGTTGCAAGCGTACGCGCACTAGATGCATTGAACATCCATGTAGGACCCACTCCTTTAGATCCTCAATCTCCACTAGAACCTCTATAAATGTCGCCCCATCATCGAAGTCCATCTCTCCATGGTCGATGATGTCAGAAGGGTCATGCATGTGTCAACTCAACTGAGATACGTGGAAGACATTGTGCACCTAGAGCATCTAAGGTGGAAGAGATAAGTGGTAAACCACCCCATCAACTATTTTGAGGACTTGGAATGATCCAATGAATCTCAGAGATAACTTACTGCCTCATCCAAATATCCATTGACCTCATCGAGGTGAGAACCGTAGGAAGATGTGGTCACCATCCTCGATCTCTAGTGGTCTCCGTCTCCTATCAGCATACGACTTTTGCCTACACTATGTAGTCGTCATCTTCTTCTGAATGATATGAACCTTCTATGTTGTAGACGATACCATCTCTGGTCCCACCAGTGCTGACTCCCCAGGGAATATTCAGCATAAGGGTGATCTGCAAGGTCACCCGTACAACACCTCAAAAGGAGCCATCCCTATGGTAGAGTGATAGTTGTTGTAGGAAAACTCCAAAAAGGTAAGTGACCCTCCCAGCTAAGACTGAAGTCGAGGACAAAAGAATGCATCATGTCCTCGAGGGTCTGAATGGTCCTCTCAATCTGACCATCCTTCTGAGGATGGAAGGTGGTGCCCAAATGTAGGTGTGTCTCGAAAGCCTCCTGCAGCCCCTTCCATAGCTGGGAAGTAAAATGTGTGTCACAGTTGAAGAAAATAGAAGAAGTTACTCAATGTAGATGCACAATCTCCTACTCATAAAGGCATATGAATCTCTCTACTGAACCCTACACTCATATCGGTATAAAGTGGCCCAACATGGTGAGTCGGTCGATGATCACCCAAATCGAGTAGTTACCCTTGAATTTACATGGATTACTCATCACGAATTCCATGAATATACCATCCCACTTCCACTCTGGGACCTCTAAGGGATGAACCAGGCCTGCTAGTACCTTGGGCTCCACCTTCACTTGCGGACAAGTGAGGCATCGTGAGACAAACTCGGCTATTGTTGTCTTTATACCTGGCCACCAGTGCTGTCCTTGAAGGTCCTAGTACAACATCACCACTCCTGGATGTACCACTAGATGGGATGTGTGGAACTCCCTAAACACATCCTCATAAAGTGTCATTGGTACCATGGTACGTCCTCTGAAGAGGATGATGTGCTCCCCACCTTCGGAAAATTTATCACTTGCCTACTTTATGGATATCTTGGCGCGTCATGTCTCGTAGTCAGCATCTCCATGTTGTGCCTCAATAACTCACTAAAGAAGTGGGGGAGTGACTATAAGATACTTGTAGAAAGGCAACTCTGTCTGTATCCACATAGGATATCTGTAAGGTATTAAGAAATTCTATCACCTCGCCTAGAATTTATATACCAGATCTCCCATTTAGGGCTTCTACTACAACATTCCCCTTTCAAAGAGTATAGACTATCTTGAAGTCATAGTCCTGGAAGAACTCAAGACATCGCTGCTATCTTAGGTTCATGTATTTCTGAGAGAAGATATACCTATGACTCTTGTGATCAGAGTACACGGTAAAACACTTTCCCATCAGAGAGTTTAACCACATATTCAAGGAGAAGACCACTACTGCGAACTCTAGGTCCTGGGTAGTGTAGTTATGATAATGTTGTCTCAGTTTCTGTGAACCATATGCGATCAATACTTGCTCATAAATTAGGAAACACCTGAGTCCAGTCCCCGATGCATCATAGTAAACTTTGTATTCTACACCTTCCTCTGGAAGCCTCAAGATGGGGGGCACTAGTCAGCCTCTACCTCTTATCCTGAAAGCTCTACTGGAATCTCTACAACCAAATGAAGGGTTTCCACTTCTTCTTCAAGGGTGATAGTGGTGCTGAAACTCTGGAGAAGTCTGGTAAAAACCCCGGGTAGTAACCGGCCAAACCTATGAAACTATGTACCTCTGTCACACTCCAGGGAGGCTCCCAAGCAGGTACCACCTCAATCTTCGCTGGATCCACTACAAATATGACCTTTGAGATGACGTGACCTAGGAAGGGAACCTATCAGATCCAAAACTGGAACTTCAAGAGCTTACCATAAATCTGGTGCTCTCGGAATGTGTCCAGTAGTACATGCAAAAGGTAGGCATTCTCTTCTTCAGTAGTCATGTAGATCAGAATGTCATCAATGAAGACTCCGACAAAGCGGTCGAGGTATGGCTAGAATATCCTGTTCATTAGTCCCATGAACACTACTAGAGAATTGGGTACACCAAAGGGAATAAACAGGAACTCATAGTGGCCGTACCAGCACTTGAAGGTCATCTTTTGTACATCCTCAATTCAGAATCTGAGATGGTGGTAGCCTGATCTAAGGTCTATCTTCGAAAACCACCGAGCTCCCTTCAGCTGATAAAAGAGGTCTTCAATCCTCGTGAGTGGGTACTTGTTCTTCACGGTCAATAGGTTTAGGTGACGGTAGTTATCAAAAATCCTCAAGCTACCTTATGCCTTCTTGTAGAATAGAATCGGGGTAGCCAGGAGAGAAACACTGGGCTAGATAAACCCCTTCCCCTACATGTCGTCTAGCTATACCTGTAGCTCACGAAGATCAGCGGGAACCATCCAATATGTTGGAGTAGATATCGGTGTCATCTAGGGGTACATGTCAATTAGAAGTCCACATTCTTATAGGGAGGTAGACATGGGAAATCGTCAGGGAAAACATCCGCATATAGGTCCTCCACTACAAGATAAACCGGACTCTCCACATCAACTGCTCTGAGGGTAAGGCAAGCCAACTGAATAGTGATCGGTTGCACCCTCCTATGGGTAAGTTTGTACATTAATGAAAAGGATCGCTTCTCACTGGTTAAGTTAAACCTAGTCCCATCGTAGCGGACACACCATACTTTGCGCCTAATACAGTCGATCTGAGCGTTGACAATATATAACCAGCCCATACCCAAGATGACTTCGTAAGGCCTTGATGCCACTACGAGGAGATCTCAGCCGAAGATATCACCTTCTAGTGTAAGCTCACACTTCCGACACTAGTTCATAATCGTCAAGTCTACTATCATAGGATTCTTTAGCCGTAAAGACCGATCCAACGGCTCACTCAGAATCTTCAAGCTCCAAACAAGGGCGGTGTCAATTAATGTGTGACTTGAACCTGTGTCTATAAGAAATGCTACTATATTGGATTATACGTAGATCATACCTCGAATCATCTCTAATGTGTCGTGATCATAGGACTTAGCTGCCTGGAGCTGAGCTCTCCACTATCCACATGCTCCCTACAGTCGGGGTAGACCTCCTGGTGGTGGTGGTGGCAACACCTCGAAACGTCGTCCACCGCCAGCTGCACAACCATCTCCTCTGCCATGTCCGCCTTCTCCCTATGGAACACCTCGATCGAATATCTACCTCTGACAGGGAGATCCCTCAACTGTCTGTTGATCATCAGTACGGAGGGTCAGACATCCATGAGCCATGTGAGCATGCCTACCGCATAAGTAACACTTCATGTTCCTGGAAAGTCTCTCTGCACTTCGGGAGCCCCGCACGACCGATCCTGAGTCTTGTGGTCGTCCACCTGTAGGTATGGTCTTCTTGGACCTCTGTGACATATGTCTACTACAAGCTGCAGTGGAAATAACTGCATGTTGACTAGTGGTGGGTCTCACTGCTGGAGACTGCTCAGCAAGGAATCTATCCACTAAAAGGGCTCTCTCCAACACCCCCGCCTATGTTGGGTTGCTGAGCGAGATCATTGAATCCCTGATATCTCGCCTTAGTCCATGCTCGAACGTCCGGGGCCTGAAGAATGGGTCCCTTACCATATTAGTGTAGTCGTGAGAGACGTCTGTGATCCTCACTGAGTACTGAGCTACAATCATGCTACCCTGTTGTATATGCAGTAGCTCCTTTATCTACACCACTCATAGGATGGTTGGGACAAACTTCGATCTAAATAGTCTCTCGAGGTCAGCCCAGAGTAGCGACATCTTCTCATGCACCTAAATCATCAGGGTCTACTATCTGTCTACTGCTTCTTGAAGGAGACTCATGGTAAGGATCACCATAAGGTCTGCTGGTGTCCTTTCCAGTCTGTAGACTCTGACCATAGCCTCCAGCCAATCCTCAACTGCTTGCAGGTTTGTCTCTCCCCTGAACCTAGGTGTCCTATGGCACTGGAACTCGTGAAACATGATCATGTGGCATGCATCATCTGCTACTGGGGATGGTGGCAGCGGTGGACCAACGGGGAGTGGTACTGCTAGTGCCTCTGCTAGTAAATAGCCATGCACCAAGGCCTCGTCGCTTGGTGGGATATCTGCGTGAACAACTCTCGGGGCTCTAACTGGTCGTTCGTAGGGACACATCCTAAAAGAAACATATGAGACCAGGTCAAACGATTTATACATGTTGAGCTGACCTTGTTGATCTGACATAAAGAAAACATTTGAAAACACACACACACAATCAATATTTTCGTTTACTGAGTCTGAAATCAGTTGTTAGAGTCCTGTTGTATGGATACATTGGCCGTCGTACCAACATTGGACTCCCTGAACAGAAAACCACACTTAGTACCCTAAACACTATTGCTTCATAGAAAATAAATATCAGATTCCTATGTTCTGCAGTATAACTGACTCCTTTGATACCAATTTTTCACGACTCATCCCCAGGAACAGTTCCATGACTACCCCACGCCCGCCATCCATAGGCCAGGGGTTGGCGACTAGCACCATAGGAAAAAATCACTAAAACTGGGAAGGCATTACCTTCAAAAATTATAAACACACACAACCGAGTATATGCTGGAAGGAAAACACTAAGTAAAACTATATACAAAAAGTAGTGCTGAATTGTAAAGGGTACGGAAATACAAGACCAACTGTAAATTAAATATAATACTAAAAAGGGACAAAAATAGAAGAAAGATATAGAGAAACTCATAGATCATCCGCCATGGATCCTACCTAAAGGATAGTTACAGATATCCACCAAAACACTTTACATCAGTCCATCTCATCCATGTACTTTCACCTCATGTGGTCCACCTTCGAGTACCATCCAGTCCTATTCCACACAATCTTGGTCAGCATTGTCCCTCATCTACAACAAACACAATGAGGGTTGGGCTTATCCCGTACATGGGTGAGTATAATGATACTCATTAGAGAACCCGACACCCTCAATATATCATAAAATACAACATGGACATACCACATGGTATGAAATCAACATATAACATCACTTAGGTATATTCCCATGCACATACCAATGTTATCAGGTAATCCATCTCAATCATGAGGTAAGCACAAAAGTTACTAACTCAACTCAACCAGGATTTTTATTCACATTGTCGATTCCAAGACTGTTAGAGAACTCCTCTTATGTCGAGTACATCGGGTCTTCCACCATAACCAGGTGCTTCCCACTAACATTGGACTACTAAGGTACTCCTCCTTTCATGTACTCTGGGTCTTCCACGCTTCCACAGAGGCGCTCCCCACTATGGGTATGCCGCCAACTACCAGGTGCTCCCCCTAATAACCTGCATAGGTAGTCCTCCTGTCGAGTACCGAGGGTCTTCCGCCATCTACCAGGTTCTCATCTATCGTGGGTCTACCACCACAACTAGTCGCTCCCCACTAGACTAGTTGAATCACTCCGAGTCGAATCAGTCAAGCAGTCGTCAAGTCTCTTCTAGCTACTAGGTCTCCTAATTCCACTCGCTCCTCTCTGGGGGGTCCACTCAACGAGATATAGGTTGATACTCCAACTTTCACGAATTCCCAAATAGAAATATCCTGAATCTCTGTCTCGTCAAATAGAACACAACACGATAGACGGTGCGTCAATCAGATGCTCGGGCTGAGTGTTATTGGAATTTTCGTTCCGAGGGCCTGGTTGGATTTAGGTTCAATCCAACCTGACCAAACACCAAATGCGTCCAAACCACAAGTGGAGTATGAAAAAAAACCATCTTACTCCAAGATTTCCGTCACCATAGACGGTTTCTCAGTCGGATACACGTAGCCCAAGTAATGAACGAAAAGGTAAAATCTGTTCAAACAGGTCTGGACTGGGGTCTGAACTGTTCCATGGGAAGACTCAGTCCGCGGATCCGACCCGGTTCTTGGAGGCAGTCCAGCCCGCGCTGGGTCCAGCCTGGCAGCCTGCACTTGGTCTGGCCCTGCGGCCCGGGCTGGGTCCGGCCCGACGGCCCGTGGAGTCCGCCCTATCCGCAACCAGGGGGAATCCGATCGCCCCTGGTAATCACTAAGGGCTATTTTATTCAGGTGGGAGATAAACCAGTGCCAGGTGGCACCGGTATGCTTCATGCAAGACCTATGGTGGGTCCCACTCCTCCTGGATGGTTGAGCTGATAGCCGACTCCCACGTGGTGTCGGTTGCGCCGCGCCTCCTTCAGTGACCCCATAGGCTTGGGCTGCCTTTCTTCCTCACAGTCATCCATGCGTGGACGATGCCGCACCACCGTGGCTAGGGGTCGCGTCTTCCTCTACTCAACTACATGACACAATAGTGCCGCACCTTCCTGGTCGACCCAGCAGCCTGAGCCGCCGGTTTCATTCGCGGTCATCCTTATACCGATCGCTGCTACACCACCGTGGCCAGAGTCTGTGCCTTCTCCTCTGGTGGCGCGGTTGTGCCGACACTGTCCATGCGGCTGACCAGTTTTTCAGCCACCCTTCCTTCATTCAACCGTTGTCTTTCACCGATTCCGACCACCAGAGAACTTTCCGCGGGTCACCAGACGTGTTCTGGTGGCCCGATTCTATTTCTAGAAGAAGTCACACACTCCTTGGGACGCCGCCTTCGATCCACAGCCATTGTTGATGAGTAACGCTCTCGTTAGACTCATACCGTGTTCAGCATCAAATTCCACAATGATGGTGGAGCGGTCCTACCGTGTTTGTTCAGCCCGCACCCTCCGTGTTAGGGTGATACCCAGCAGCTTCATATTATAATCCACGATGGAAAACTAAGAACTAGAAATGAAACATGTTCAAACCCCTACCATGGATTCGTTGTTCGTTGACGATGTCACGGAAAGGCAGATGTCATTTTGTTGACATTGGGAAAGAATATGAAGAGGTTGAGGTCGACATCATCGGCATTCTTCAAGGACGGCACTTCCTCCCTTGTTCCGGTAAAAGATCTTCCATCGTTTGCTGAAGAAGTGTTCTTCGTTGGAGAATTTTGTTTCTCCCCAAGCTCTTTTTCTTCCAAGCTCCACCGAAATAAAAATGCCAACCCCTCCAAAAATAATGGAATACGTTAATCCATTATTTAATTCTTGGCTCAAAAATTCAAAAAGATTCAAAATAATTAATTTGGTGGATTTTCCACCTTAAAGTGGGGATCTCAATGGTTATCCCCCATTAATGGAGAGTTTCGAGGGTTTAAAAACACGAGTGGTCCCCACCACATTTATCCTCTCATGGGATGTTGAGTTTGGGTGGGACCCACCACCATAACCTCTAATGGGAGGATAAGTTGTAGTGGCCCCACCACTAACTTCCATGGGGAGGTTTTAACTAATAAAATAATATAAGAAATGCACTTATTTTATTTATTATTCCACATAAAACCCAAAAACTATCATCAATTCTTAATTCATTATCGTTAATGTGAAAGTCTCCTTAAGATATTACTGGCGGTGCGAGTTCAACAGTGCCCTTAGATATTCGTTTTGAGCATCAGTTCAAAACTTTTAAAATATCGCTCGTACATTTATTGAACATACCTAAACAAAATTTTAGAAATTGATTCCAGGAACACCGGGCCTCCGAATCAAGCGCAGTAAATTTTCACAGGCTTGTAAAACCTCCCATGTATTTAAGAAAAAAAATTCACAGAATTTTTGGGTCTTGAAATTTGACACACGATCCATCACATTGAAAAAAATCCCATAATGAGTGAAGGTATCTATTAAAAACTCGAGGATTATGATGAAAAATAATAAAGAATTTAAAATATAATAACAAAAGAATAAATTGAATTTTCTTCTAGGAGAATAAATGAAATGGTTTTATTGTTATGATGAAATTAATTTTTCGATTCAATCAAATAAAGGAAATATATTGTAAATAAATAACATGAGTCACATAATCCATAAAATCGTTCAGAACTCACCTAGATAATTAGGATACCATTATAGAAAACCATTTAACCCAAATTACGAAGCTATTTAATTAATTTTAATATAGTTGATAACCCATCCCATTTTATGAATTCTTATGATGAATAAATAATAATATTTAATATTAACAATAATAATTAAATGTTAAAAAAAGTTAAAATACTATTAAATCGAATGACTTATTATATTTTCTATATGATACATAAACGCTTATATGATTCATGATATGTCAAATGATTGTGTTAACCCATTATTTGTCAGAAAACATCATAGTGGGATGAAATAAAATAAAACGGGGGACGAGTTACCTCTTAACGGTAACTTTAGGACTATCTCACCTATACATCCCATGGTAACTTATGGATCGTTGATAAAGATATTAAAAAAAATTAGTTTATGTCTCTCAAGTTTAGATACCCTTATCTTTAGGACTATGACTAATCCAACTATAAAAATATATTATAATAATATTTTTGATTAAATTTCTTGAATTACTGCAAACAATGGCTGACTTACTATAAAGACTCATAGTTTTATAAATAAAGTTCCCTTTTCAAATTATTAAATTCCTTATTACATCATTTACTTTTCGAAAACCAATTCCCTAAATTGATTATTTTTTACTATCATAATTATATCTCATCAGATTTAAAAACTCATTATGTATCATAATTTTTTATTATATAACTGTTTTAAATGGATGTTATGAATATAATCTATCAAGGTTTATGAAAAAATCTGATTGGCATATAATAATTACTTGATGACCTCAACTTCAATGATACTACCCGATGGATCACATATATTATATCGTTCTAGGGAGATCACATAACTAGAATTTTCTAATAAATAATATTAAGGTGAGATCCAACAACTAATACATGAGTGAAATCATTTATGGGAGAAGTTCGGGATTATTGATATCATGACCGAATCAATGTTTGCTAAACCACCCCAAGAAAGTTCCATGATCACACACCTTACCCTTAGGGGTTACAATGGGGTAATAAGTGTTTTTTTATTAAAAGATAATAATAATATTCTATATTTTATTTTAATAAAATAGTGGTTATATTAATAGATTTTTAACATTAATTTATCAATGATTATATAATAAATTTAATAAAATTTAGTTTAAAGTGAATAAACCAAAACTGTATTTTTGTTAAATATGTAACTTCAAATAAGACACCATTTTGATGAAACAATGTATGTTTTAAATAAATTATATTTTAATTAATTATTCTTATTATTTAATAATTATATAAATATAATGGAAAAAATAATATAAATGTGTTCAATTTAATTTTTATAATTGATGGAGAGCGGTTAATCTAGAAAATACTTGTATGTTTTAGTAAACTAAAATTCTATTTAAATGTTCAAATTAAAATATAAAAACTATAATGAAAAAAAATATTAATTTTTAAATTAAAACTTGAAAATTATTCAATGATGATTTTTTTAAGAATTTTCATAAACAATTTCACCCTTAATAAATCTTCAAAAACCTAAATTATAATTTATGGTTTAAAATAAATTATTTATAAAAAACACATTTACACATCATTAAGGGTATTATTTTAATGATATCAGTTTATGGATTTATTAAACATTTAATATAATTATATTTGGAACAAATCATGGGAAATAATCTCAGGAAGGTTTTTGGTTTTGAATATTTGACCATATAGAGTAAATTCCCTAAGTACAGAAAGTAATATAGAAATCACCCCTCTTTTGGTATAAATACCCACCCATTATATAAATATAATTGAATAAAAAAACATTGGATTGGAATTTACACCCCTTTCCACTCTCTAAAACCTCCCATGGTGTTCTAAATATCATAATAAGATCCTCCCAATCTTTTGAAATCACCCTCTCATGGTAAAAGAACCCCAACAATTCCATTTTATTTTAGGTACTCTATTTATACCAAACCTTATGATTTCAAATAGATTATATTGTAACACTTATTTCCACACCAATATTATTTTACATATTATTACAACATAAATATAGATCACCATTTAATATCATTAACCCGATCAATGATTCTTATAAGGACCCATTATAATGGATAAATTACCCTATCATATTGTTTTACGAACCTTTGTATCATGAATTCCCATACAAATTTACACCAAGGGTATTCAACTAAACATATAATTCCTCAATTTATTTGGTATAAATATATATAACCCACAATATTTAATTGTGGGATTAAAATTTATTAAATGATTTATTGCGATGTAAGATCTATGTGGCCCACAAATCCATGTACATAAAATGAATATGATGAGTGGGCCTAGAATTATAAATCCCTCCAATGAATTTGGTAATTTTTTATCTAATGATATATAATGTATGGTGATGGGATGTTATTCTAGCATTCTATGTTGTGGTGTACTAGTGGTTAGGCATTAATTACAGTAGTGATGTCTTGTTTTTTTGTTTCCAAATTTGAATGTTGCCTTGATATTATCTTTTTTATTTCTTGACTTTTTGTCTAGGTTTTTTATTCTGACCAGTTTTATATCATCCTGATATTACTATTTCCTAACATGTGTTAATTTCATCATTATAAGACTTCATTATTCCCTTACCTTTCTTTATAGATCACCCCTTATATTATGTACATATCTAGATTATCATGTATCATGTTAGATGATTGATGGAATATAGAGTCTTGATTATGAGTTTTTAAATAATTGTTATACCCATATACCATGTTCGTGGGATATATACCTAATTACCCAAAGATATGTGGCCCCACTTTGATAACTCTTTTCTGTATGAGCTCCACATTTCAGAAAGAATATGAATTTCACTTGCTAGAATGGTCAAGGACTTCTAACTCATATTGAAGATAAAATGATAAAAATTGGGGATGATTTTATCAATAATATTTTTCCAAACAAATATTATTCTATGATTCCAAATAATTCAATATTTAGAATTTACAATAAAGAGAAAATTAAGAGTTTATGTTATATAGTAACATCCATGAAAAAATTTCAATCCCCCATTTAAAAATTTTAGATACTATTACACACCAAGAAATTAAAAATATTATTCAGGTGAAATAGATTATATAACTTATATAAATATATTTATATAATAGAATATTTATAGTTTTTGGTGGATCTTCAAAAATATTTTTTAATATAATATAATCTTTCCAATAAACCATAAAATAATACTAAAACCATTTACTGAATGAAAATATGGATATGTCAATCCCCATGTTAGTGACCTTTTATATAGGTAAAAAAATAGTGATTCTATGTAAACAATAAAGGATTGTGGTTAAGGTTTCAGCTTGTATTTATGGTTATTGAAAAATCTCTATAATCATGGGTTTATCTAGCCCACAGTGAATCCAAAAAATTGAATCTATTATTTTGGAAAAAAATTTCAATTTTCATGAGGGGGGGAATATGATTAAGAAATAGAAAGAGAAAATAGGGGAATAACAAAATAAAGGCAGATTAATCATCAGTATTAATCATCTATAACGGATATTTGAAAAAAGAGGAGTATGTGGTTTAATTAGGGGATTATAGGTGGTATTCCTCTACCTCTCAATGAGCATGACCAGAAAAAATAGTTACAACCCAATTCCCTAATTTTTACCAATTTATTTTAAAATATATTATATTAAATAATAAAAATATAATACATAAAACTATTATAAAAAAATATTATTTATATTATAAATATTTACACATATCAAAAAAACATTTCATAACACAAAAATATTAAATATAATATATTGATAGAATAATAAAAAATTAGAAAAATACTATAATTATAAAAAAATTTATAGACACTTAAAATTATTTTAAAATAATTTCTAAACCCAAATAATGGACAATAAAAATAATAATATACATCCCATGATTTGTGAATAAAAAGTAACTACATTAGAGTCTTTTTAAAGAATACATTATCATTATTCATGATCTAATGGTAATTTATGTAATCCCCCAACCCTAGATGCTTTGAGTGAGTGCCTTTATTAAGTTTTCATGATTATAAATAATCAAATTAAGAAGGAAAAATTAGTTTAGAAGTTTATAAAAACCATATCACATTCATTTTACCCATATTAAATTGGAAAATAAAAAATAAAAAATGGTACATAATAAAATGAAATGAACAATATCCATGTAATACCACTTAAATATTTATTCATCATACCAAAAGAAATAGAAAAAAATAAGGATGATCTAAAAGGATCGGTTAGGGTATGTAAAAACAAATTTTAATTAATTAATTAGAGTAATCAATATGGTAAACTAAATAATTGAGCACATGTGCACTTTATAGAACTAGGTAAGGAAATTTCAATATGGAAAGTTATGTAATCAAAACACAAGACATTAAATACTTAAAATAAGAATGAAATATATATATAGAGAGTTTGAAGTCAAAAATATAATGGATAAATAATAACATAATCTAAATGATGGAAATTCTTAATTATTTGATTCCATGTTTCCGAGGAACATACTACTTTTACCATTAACACCATTCACATGTTGGTTTATAACATATTAGGTAAAACCCCACTTGATTAAAAAAAGGATTAATCTCAATAGACTACCAATGAATTGAAGGGGATATGTATAATTAGGATGAAACCATGTCCTACCTGTGCAAATCATTCTTCATATATCATATAATTTATTTAATTCACAACGAACATGCCTTATCAAATATTTTTATTTAGTAAAAGATAAGGATTTACCAATATTTCCCTTGTTAATAAAATAACTGTAAAGTACACACCATATGTTAAAATGGTTTATGGTTTAGGTTATATCCAATACATAATCTTATGTATACATAATATAATTTTTATTTCCAATGGATAATGGTCATAAAGAAGTCATTGTTTCAAGTTAATTTTAAGAATCACAATAGAATGTGAGATTGTAGAGATAACTTTTACCACATGGTAATTTAAATGAATTTTTTTATGAGACAATTCAAAATAACATATCATAGAGGGAAAAGGATTTATAATACAATTTAAGGGGTAATAGATACACCACATAATCAATGTATGTGGTGAATATGACATTTATCTCATAGATATAAAAAATGAGATGAAAACCCAATAAGTTATGCCCAATTTTGGATGAACACTATTTGAACACTAGTTAAATAGTTTTAATAATGTAATTAACATATAAAAATATAATTTATTAACCAATTATAATATCTTATTAACCTATTTAATAATCATTTGTTATATTCATAATTTTATATGTTAATTGTCATGTTCTCATAGTAGGTTTTGAATTTTTATCTTTTCTCTAATTTTAAAGATCATGATTTAATCATATTTTGAATGTAAACCATGATTTTAATTTCATTTATATTTATTATATATATTTATATATATTTTTATAAATCCAAAATATATTGATATAAAAAATGAAATGCACCATTTACTAAGACGTAAGGTTATATATATGAATGACATTTATTTTCATTTTATTATCGTATTTATATGGTATGTTATATATATATATATATTATAATTATAGTATCATAATTATGTCATATATTTATCATATATTTATATAAACCTTCCTTAATAAATCTCATTTATAGAGTAAAACAATCACATTTCTTTGAGGAGGCCATAGTCCACATGTCCACTAACGATGTTATCATATTCCAAAAAAAGAATAAAGGTATGTGTTATATAATAATTTAAGAATCATAAAGAAATTTAAATATAACTTATAAAAAATATATTATAAATACATCATTATTTGTATTTGTTAAAGATTATAATCAAAGAATGAATGTCACCGATTTGTGAGGCAGTTTTCCGTTGTACACAAGAACTATGATTTAATTTCCCATTTGATTGAAGTGTGATTGAGTTTAGGTAATAAAAAATAAATAAATACATTACAAATTTTTTAGATTAATTATTTTATCATATTTTATTTTTATAAGAATAATTTGAGGGGTAGAAAAATAAATGATACAGAAGTGATCATTGAAGAACGTTACCTCTTATTAGGGTAACTCCTTTTGGTTTATTGGAAAAGAGATCCTTGGATTGATGTATTCTAAATGTGATTCAACATGGATGATGGGAAGGATGTCGAGAGAATAATTGTGTATATTTTGGATCAGGAAAATATATGGATAGGTGTGAATTAATAGGAGGGTGCGTCTTTTTTTAGTGGAGGAGTGTCATTCTTTTAAATATAAGAAGGAAAACACAATTAAGAGGTATCTCGTACATAATATAGCATCAATTATAATAAAATTTTATAAAAGGGAATATATGTTCAAGATATTTATAGAAAATAGGTTTTTAACATGTTTCTATTTCATTTCATCCGTTTAATTTTACTATTTATTGCCTTCTTAATCTTAGTTTTTCTCTCAATCCCTATGAATATTTATAGTTACATTCACTTATACATATTTCAAAAACCATGTTTAACATGGTAGAAAGTATAAATTAATATTATTACAAATATGTTATCCATTTTCCAATTTACAATCACATAATGGGTAGAAAATAATTTAACATTCATCCCACAGATAAGACAATGAAGATAAGTTTTAATATAAAAATATTCAATATATTGTGATGTTTTTATGTACAATATTATTTTGAAATTTATTAAAATTTTGTAAATTGGTTTAATAGATGTAAAATTTTTCTATATAATATTTTAAAAAATAAATAAAATAATTTAACATTATAAATAGATTTTAATGAAAAAAATAGTTTTCATCTATAAATCAATATTTTTCATTATTCATCAAAATGTGAAATATTTCCAAAAAATTAAAAAATTCAACATAAGATAATTTTGATCTTCAAATTTAAAAAATTAATTTTACTATTTCTTATAAAATTTGTATAATTTTCAATATTATGTTTTAAAATAGGTGCCCCATTAATATGCGACAACATTACCTTTAGAAAAATATTTCTTTTATGCATAATATTGGACATATTCCTATCATACATATATCAAATATTTTGAAAAAAAGTAAAAAATATTTGATTGAATATATAATATATACATTTAATTAAAATAATATCTGAATATTAATTAATTTAATTTATTATGAAAAAACAACTTCGTGGGCATAAAATAGTTTTTCATAAAAATATCTCATGTGTATTCAACTAGGTTTTATATTCATTTCTAATGCCAAATACTTATTAAAACTTATGTAAATATGATCTTCCAATAATATTAAATAATATTCCTACATTTCATTGAAACGACTAGTTGATAACAAATAAAAATATAAATATTTATAGTATATTGTAGTATAGTGAAAATAATCATTGCGTGTACTAAAATAAATCATCGGTGTTATGTATAGAAAAAGATAAGTATAATGTTTATTTCAATGTTAGCCAAACTCAACATTCCTTTTTTATGATAAAATTGGTGTTATGCATAAATAATTCTAGTAGAAAAGGTAAATTTATTATATATTGAAATTTTTTTAATATCTCGTTGTGTTAAATTTTCTCCACCATTAATAAACTTTATCTTCCCAATTCAAACATAATCATGATAATAAAGGGATTTCTAATGAAACTACAATTTTTGAAAAAACCACATCATCAACGGAGTTAATAACACATCTTATTAATAAGTGGGAAAGGTAAATTTGATCATCATAAAAAAATAGGCTTTCAAATATGGGATTTAAAAAAAAGATAAGGAAGAGAAATATAACCATCATGTTATAATAGAGAGTGATAGATAAATTGGTCATAAGAATGTCATTACCCACAAATAAATGAACTATTGGTATTAAGGGTAATTTATAAAATTAAAAACATAGATATTAAGATAATTGTATTTTTTTCAAGACCATTTACCACAAGTTGATGAATTATTTCAATATATAAGAATGTAAGGAAATGTATTTACTAGATTCATTTATATTTCATTAGTAATGTATCACCCTTTTGTTATGCCTTGAACTATTTTTACATCATCTTTTAGAAAAAATTTCATCATATTTTTATGTAATACATTAGCATCTTAAAACACATCCAAAGTTAATATGAAACCATTTTATAAATGTTTAACCTTCCCAAAAAATAATGATCCAACAAAGTAGAATCATTTACATTGTAGTTAGTATAATCCAATTTGAATTATCAATATTAATCATATGTTCATACATAATTATTATCTCAATCGAATGAACATATTAAAGATTATCTATCTCTCAACCTTGTATTTTATAAAATAGTAACATGATACAAAATAAATTTTAGTTGTACTATTCAATATATGATCTCAAATATTTAATTAAAATGTAATATAGTACAATTCATATATATTTCAGAAATCATATTATGTAAACATCATCAATAAAATTGATCTAAATCATGTTTCATATATAAAAATACAGAAAAACATTTGTATTCTAACTTCAGATGTTTCAATAACATAAGCTTGTCCTTGATCTTTTAGCTTCATATAATGCTTATTCCATTGATTATTGGAGAATTAATTTGAATAATTATCTATTCCCTAGAAGTTATAACACCGAATATTTGATTTCTACTTCTTCCTATTTGAATATTTTTCCTCGTGAAAATATTCTCCACACTTTTACAAAACATCAATCCTTTCAATAATTTCATAGGGAAATTCATTCCACAGTTATCACATATTAGAAATTAATTCGTTCCCTTCTCCCCTTTATATATTATTTTCTATTCCAACCTCTTATTTTCTTTATCCCTTTGAATCCATAATATTTCAAGAATTATTTCTCTAGCATGATAGCACATAGAACTATTTCAACTTATGAAGAATTTTTTTGAGAATCCACCACCCTTTAGAGACGTATCTTATGTCCTCTAGTGAAATTTTATGTAATTCAATCGATATTTCATATGAAATCTATAGAATACCTTTCTAAACTTGAAAAAGTAGCTTCATACTCTGAAACACGTTTTTCATCTGTTTTCAGTTTACAATGGAAATTTCAATTAATCATAGTGTTTCTATAATGATTGAAATATCAGTAGACGAATTTCCTTAAAAAAATTCCATTCTATGAGTTCTATTTTCTCATCCTTTGTATTATTCCAGATAAAATACATTTATTGATCTTCTTCACCTTTAAAATCTCTACAGATGTGTTACCATTTATTTTTCACCACATCCATAAATATATACTCCAAATGCATTTTTCTTTTCTCATATTCCATTGAATCATTATTACCACTAAATTATGGGGGCCACTATCACATAAATGGATCCAAAATCAAATAATATTGTTATGGAACAAGTTGGTACAACTGGTCAAGGTAACATGTCCTAACCTGATTAATCTTCCCTTATATATACCTAGTATTCACTATTACAAAACAATCAATATCATATTTCATAGAAAAAAAACCACAAAATTTTCTATATGTGTAAATACCATTCTTTGTTATAGGAACAATTTATAAAGAATTTCATATACTAGATTATATCATAACATTTTGTAATGAAATTTATAATTACCAAACTAGTGAAATAGTTTTCATAAATTGGAGAATTTTTCAATAACAAATATTATAATAATAAACATGGTTTATTTTGGGATATTGTTACATTAAAAACATTTATATTGTTTTATAGAGGAATTTTGAATTTTCCAATGAATATCCTCTAGAGTCTCAATCAAGTTTCAAATTAAGGGATGTTTTCCTATACCACGTTTTGCCTATGTTAGGACAGAAACACCTTTTTATATTTTTTATTTCTATGTACATCTATTTCAGAATCATGTCCGGTTATAGAATACCAAAATGGATTTATTTCGAGGAATACCCACATAATCTCTAACTTAAAAATTTTGGGATATTATTCTATAATTTTACATAATGTCTATCTATGGGTTATGTTCCCTAATCTAGTTTTTCCTAAATCTATTTTCCTTGATTTCTACTGAACTTCCTCTATAAAAAGTATAACTTTGTGACCACAACATACCATTGTTAGTGCCTTACTTTAACAAATTGGATATATTATAAGGAATGAGATATCAATGGACTAATCAGTTTAGATGTTTTGGAAAACCAGATTACAAGAATGATATTGATATTACATTTGGAAGTAGAAAATAAAACATAATACACAATAAAATGAAATTATTAGAATCCATGAAAGTTCAATTAAATATTTCTTTTTTATATCCTAGGGAAAGGATACAAAATAGGGATGAGATTAAATGTTATATAACAGAAATTAAAGTAGTATAAATAACTAATCAATGATATTATTCTACATGGAATGCTAAAAAATGAGCACATGTTTCATTTATATATCTAGATAAGAAATATCATTGTTAAAAGGTATGTAACTAAAACAAATGGAATTTAATCAATAAAATCAGAATAGAATATATTTATAGGTAATTACAAAGAAAAAATACCATGGATAAATATTAAATGAATCAAAATGAATTACATTATTAATTATACCACTCAATGTTTCCTATGTAACTTGTAACTTTACTGTCAAGACATTTCATAAGACGGTTCGTAACATACTCTGTAAAAAGCCATCAGATTAGGAAAATGATTCATCTCATGAGGCTGATAATACATAAAAAGATATTAATAACATAGACTCGCTGATGGGGTACCTATCCAAAAATCTATATTATGTAAAATAATATATTTAATTCAGAAAAAAATATTCTTTCTCAAATATATATATTGAGTAAAAGATATGGATATACCAATATTTCTCATGTTAATCAAATATCATTGAAGTAAACACCTTATATAATACAGTATATGGTTTAGTAAATAATTATACCCATCATGAAATATTATGGATATCGAAAATAAATGTGATTACCAAGGGAAAAAATGGACATAGGGAATTCATTGTTTCAAGACAATGTTAATTATCACAATGGAAACTAATAATGAAAAGATGACTTTTAACACATAGCAATTTTCAAGTAAATACCATTTGTAATAAATAATTTAAAATAAATATCTATGTAACATGAATAAAAAATGATTTTTTATATAATATATCAAAACATGAAGTGGATACACAACACAGAAGATGTAAATGGTGAATATGACATTTATCTCAATTATGTAAAAACATGAGATGAATATCCATTAGCGTATAAAAGAGTTTGGTTGGACACCCATTAAACTCATTTATAATGGTTTATGAAAGTTATTATCTTATTCCAATATCATATAAGACCTTATTATAAAATCTTACCACCCATATATTAATAATCATTCATGATTTTGATCATTTTAGGGTTTAATAATCATGTTTTTTTAATTTTGTTTTGACTTATTATCTTTGTTCTTTAAACATTGATCCAGAATTCATCATATCAAGAATAAAACAATTAATTTAATATATTATATATTTTTATATATATGTATTTTGAATAATTCATTAAATTTGGATATAGGAAGTGAAATTAACTATTCATTAAGATGAGTGGTCGTACATACACATGAAAGGTACATTCATTTCCTTGTTATATTCATACATATTTGGACATATAAGTGTATAATATAACTAATAAATCATTTTTTAGTTCATATATTTAACATATTTTTATTAAAACAATCTTTAATACATTAAATGTACTGTGGAATTGAATAACATCACATCAAGGAGGCAGTAGTCGACATATCCACAAACGTTGTTACCATATTCTGAAAAAATACATAGCATGTGGGTATGTATTATATAATAACTCCATTAACATAAATATATTATAAATATCATATATAACAAATATAAACTATAAATACATCCTTATTAGCAATCTTTAATGGTGGTAATATATGAATGAACGACATTGGTTCGCAAGGCTATAATCAAATATACACACAAACAATGAATGTGTACCCAAATTAATGAATGTGTGTGTTAGTGTAGTTTGTACCCTTTACATTAAAAATTAGAGTAATTTTTAAATTATTATTTTATTATATATTAGATATATATGAAAAAGTTTAGCAGTGGAAAAATAAATGAATTGAATGTGATCATTGAATAATGTTACCTTTAATTTGGGTAACTTCTTTTTGTTTATTCCATAATTCTTCTTTGGATGGATATGTTCCAAAAGTGTGGATTATTAGATTTAGATATGGATTTATGTCAAATATTTTATTTTATATTTAGTTACCTAGAAATCATTAGTGGTGTGAATATGTGGTAGGGGTTAATACCTTTTCATAGTGGATGAGTTGTGACATTCTTGAAAATATAAAAAGTTAAAAAATATCCAGAGGTATAATATACATCATTTTCATCCAATAATGAATCAAAAATGATTAAATGGATGATACGGAATATATATGGCTAGAAAAAATGTTTTGGGAATTTTTCTAGATCATTTAGGATGATAGGATTATTGTTTAGTCCCTTGTTATGTTTCTTTTTTCTCTTAATCTTTTTAATTAATTTTTTTATCTTTTACGAATATTGTTAGTAAAAAAACAATTTTTCATTTATAGAAACTATAAATTATTATTATTATTAATATGAAATAAAAGTTTCCAAATTCAATTCTCGTATGTTTAATAAAATACTTTCAAATTAATCTATTAGAAGGTATGATAAACAAGGTTTTTAGTATAAAAATGTTCCAATATTAATAACCTTTTATGACCAATATCAATGTGAAATTGATTATGATAACCTAAATTGTATTAATATTTGTAAAACTAATCTAAATAAACATTAAAACCAATAAAAAATATAATTTATTCTTATTAATAATTTATATGAAAAGTAAATTTCAATTAAAATTTAGTGTTTTTCTTTATTCATAATGAAATGAAATATTTCTAGAAAATTACAAAAATTCCGCCAAATCTAATTTTCAATTTAAAATTTGAATAAATAGTTTAGTTTTTTCATATAAAAATTCTAAAATGTTTAAATTTTTTTAAATAGGATGGCCATTATATTGTTGGAAAACTTCTTTTAAAAAAATTTAGCTTTTTATAAGTAAAATTGGGCATATTTTTATCATATACCTATCAAATCTATTACAACGTAAAAAAATACTTTGTTAATCATATAATACATATATATCATTAATTTAATTCTCTAATAGAAATTAAATACAATAATTATGTTAAATCATAATGGTGGGTGTAAACTAGTTTTTAATAAAAACATATTCATTATATTCGACTGGGTTCTATATTAATTTACAAAACCGAATAGTTATATAAAAATTTGTAAATAATATTTTAAAATTATATTTAACTTCTTCATATATGTCATTACAATTAGAATTTTATTACTACAATATTAGGTAATAATATAAGATTTTAGTTTAGAAAAACATGGTCTTTCTTCTATAGCATGTTTACCTCAGTTTTCCATATGGGTAAATCTAAAAATAATTTTTCATGTAACCCAAACTAAACTCAATATTGTCTGTATTGTAAGATTAACAATGTGTTGAGTTTTAATCATGACAGAATAAAATTCAATTTACTCTAATTGAAAAAAATTATAATGTCTTGGGATGTTACAATGTACCAAGCTGGTCATTTTACATTGAATCATAAAATAGAATGCAATGTCACAATACAAGATACCTATATTTTGAATCTTCTCATGTAACACAAAACAATTTGTTAAAATAACCATTTTACCATCTTTATCGATATATAATTTAATTAAATTGTGTATAAATAATTGTATTTTACATTTTTACTCTGAATAAAATGTAATTTGATGCGATGAAATCCTATGAGATAAAATTTGGAATTTATTATTAAAAATTTTATATATAAAAGAAGAGTGCATTTTTTGTATATAATATTTTATATCTTGAAAATATATATTTTAAAAATATATTATTCAATAGTATTTTGTGAGAAAATATTTTTCTATAAGATTTTTAAAATTAAAAATAATAAATAGTTTAAAAATTATAATTTATAAGATACCAATTAAATCCAAATTGTAATTAGAAGTAAAAATATACTATATAACTTATTAAAAATTATTATACAGTTTTTTAAAGTGAATTGATCAATATAAGTGTCATATTTTTCATATTACCAATGAGTACATAAACATTTGGGATTTTCATAAAAGTGTTATAAATTATATTGTTAAATACTCTAAATTTTTATATAAATAAAAATATATGATATGATGGGATAATGATATTTATATGGAAATTAATTTTTTGAACATATGATGTGAGAATCCAAATCTGATAATTATTAAAATACCTTTTCTTTGATTACATAATCTTAGAAATAAAAAAAATTGATTAATTTATCAAATAAAATCATAGTGATATAACATGTTTTATTTAGAGATGTAATATCTTTTGAAAAAGTAAGTAAAATAGATAAAAAATAATACTATATTGTTTCATTACACAATATTATATGGTGGTACTAATGCATATATATTATTTTAAGATTCTTTTTCTTATAGTGGTTATTAATTATAAAAAACATATTATAAGAGATTTATTTCATCATTATCATTCATTCATGAATATAGCTTATATAATGATATTTGAATGATAGTTAACATCTTATTGGAAAATTCAAAACCCAAATTCATCATGTGAATATTATGGGAAGGAACATATTGGGGTAAAACATTTGGATTAGTGTGAGTATGACCTCATATTGATAAATAATGTTCACTCTTAACTCTTAACTGTGACTGTTTTAGGATAGAACTATTAAGTACACTAAATTGAATATAATATACATTTTCTTTAGTATAGATAGGATGTATGTTTCATAATAATCCTCATTAAATTATGTTAACAAGTTACACGTAATTTGAAACATCATAATTTGATATATTTATATGATATTAAGGTAACCCATAATTCATTCATTTTTAGAGTTCCCTGGTAACCTATAAATATTGTATAAAAATGATATGTGATATGTGTGATTTTTCTGATGATGGTATAGGAATATGTAACCTTATTTTCTTCCTTTATTCCATTTCTATGAAAATGAACAACCATACAGTCGGATGGAGAGGCCCTTCTAAATGATTTGGCAGTTCTTATAATCTGTATATAAATATATTGATACATGATAAATTTTTTTCATTTTGGATCACCATTAATCATATTAAAAATAATATTCAACAAAATTTTATGGTAAGTTCATTTTTTATGTTATTATTTTAAATATCTATTAGAAAGAATATTCTATGACAATTATTTCACACCATATGATCTTGTTTAGGTCTATATTAACCAAATCGAAATATATATACTTCAAGGTTACTTCACTTTGGGAAAGGGTGACAGATTTCTACAACATGATTATAAAATACTACGGATATTTAGACACTAAAAATGGATAATTCTTTTGAAATTTTTTTTTGGCTCATATGGTTAGTATATGAAAACTAGACCTATTTATTATTTTATATATAATATATATTATCAAGTGTCAAAAAAATAGTATCACATGCATGAACATTAAATTAGATGTTAAATTTCATGTCATATAGGGACCTCTTTCCCTGTCTTGTATTAACACATTATATATTTAAATTATGTAAATATTAGTATTATATTTTTTCCAATAAAAGAAATATTAATATACCCCTTAACTAGTAATATATATTATGGAATGAGGTGAATCACAGGAGAAGGTCTTGGTAATGTGAAAACTTCCCATTTTCATTTGACATTTTCAGTTATATCAAATATATGATTAGTTATATTTCTTTCAATGGGATCTATATGTGTATCAATGGATTAACTTATCATATCAAATTAATGATTATAATTTTAGTTGTCTTTTAAATATTTGGGATTAGTCTAATATTTTATCTATGAAATCAATTTATAAATTTCATTTTTAATTATTATTATTTATTATGTCCATCATTGGTAATGACATTAATGATAAACCTATACTAAATAAAGGATTGCTAAAATTCATGTCACTAAAAATTAGTACTTTTTGACTGGGGAGTGAACATATGATATAAATGGTATTGCATTTTTGGTTTCGTGGATCAATTTTTGACAATTTTGTTACAAAATATTATCATAGAACATCTTTATTTTCTTATACGATTTTGATATTTGGTATCCTACAAAATAAGAGATTTTTTTTGAAATATTTGAAATAATATGTGTCTAATTATAAAATTTATAATTTTAGTGGGAGTAATTTTTTTCTTGGTTTTATGAGAATATTATTTGGATATGATGTTTTTTTTCTAATTTGTCTCTTGGAAAAATATTTTATATTTTGGTAATTTTTTATCAATAATATAGAGGCATGTTTATTAATTAATCATATTTTGTATATTTTATCAACATGAATATGAATTGTTCTATGTTATATTTAAAATATATGAATTAAACAGTATAGTTTATGTTATATAAATTTTACTAATAAATTAATATTTTTGTAGAAACCACGAACCATGTTTCCTGGTGTTGGTGTCTGCTTTATTACATTGTTATAAGATACAAGGAATCACATCATGAATGACTGAATTGTTTTGTAGTCTTGGTAAAATTAGTTCATACATGATTATTTCATTTCACTGGAAAAAAATGAGAAAATATTTCATTTTGATAATATCATTATTTACTATATCATATCCTAGAATACCAGTAATAGTAAACTCCCATGATTCTAGTGAAAGGGAAACAAATTAGTGTGAGAACAACATCTCAGTGTGGGTTAAGTAAAATGTAATATATCATGAATCAATTTGCATTATCATCATGGAAATGTAAATAAATTAATAGTAATTTCATTCAAACAAGTATATAATTAGGATAAGATAAAGAATAATCAATAAAAAAAGAAAAATTACTAAAACCCTAGTTGTTTAATTAGTTAACAAATTATGAAATGTACTCAAGGATAATATAAAAATGGAATTATTAAGGATAATAAAAAATAAAATCTAATTTATGTAAATTATTTAATATTGGGGTTCATGATCTCAAGGGTCGTGATACCTCTACTATGCAGATCATCCATCAAGTCGATGTAAAACTAATGGGTATGTATACACCCGAGACACATTTAACTAAAATGAGAAGAATGATTTATCTCATAAGACTACTAATTCAATAAGGGGATACCTATAACCGGTCCCCACCCATGTCTACATGTCCACAACATTCCACGTATATCAAATTATCAATTTTATTCTCGAACAATATGACATACCATTAAAAATATATAGTAATAAAAGAATGCATATTATGAATATTTTACTAGTTAATTGAATAACATTCAATGAAATGTACCATATGCTGAAATGATATATTTTTTATGTAATAATCATATGAATGATAAATAAAATTGATATTTAGGTGAAATTCAATGTGTTTTGATCCGAATAATGTGAATAATTCTAGTGAATGTTAATGATAAAAAAATGAATGCAGAATGTGAACGTATATACTATCAACAGTAAAAATAATTATAACCCTTCTAGAGAAATAATGATGATATTATCCCTCAAACATATACCCATTGGAGGAAGAATAAATTTTTTGTGGTCGATGGTGAATAAAAATACTAAAAAAAGAAATTTAAAATCATTCTTAGGGAAAATATCCGTTTATAATTGAAAATAAATTATTGAAACTAAAAGTTCAAAAAAACCATTATTAATTATATTCTCTGAAAATAACATATATAACTTCTAATGTGGTATTTATAACATTGAATATTCATGATAGTAGGAAGTTCCCTACATAAATAGTATGTTAAGAAAATATTCCTTCAACTTTTTTTGTAAAATAAATGCATGCCTTGTTTTGAGAAAGAAATAAATATTCCTTTTAGAAAAATTTATAAAAAAAGGGAAAATATTTAATTAAATCAACATTTGGAGGTAAAAAAAATTTCGATACATTATTTAGTTTTTTTGAAGGAAAATATATTTCTTACCGAAGAGATAAATGAGTTTAGATTTTATTAAAACTATTTTATTAATTATTTTAAGTTTTAAAGAGTGATAAAATTATAATATAAAGTAAATATTTCTTTACTAATGGGAATAGGAAAAAATTATATTTTTTATTAGAAAATAAAAAAAAATCATCCTTCAAATAAATTTCATGAATGAAGAATCTCTATTAGAATTAGATTGTTAAATAAACACTAATAATAATAAACATGTTGATGTGAAAATAAGTCTATAAATTTATTGCGTATATAAAATATATATCAACATATAATAATTAAAAATAAAATATTGGATAATCAAAATTAATTACAAAAATAATCATAAAATAAAAATAAAAAATAATAATTAATATAAAAAATGAAAATAAATCTAGTTATAAAATTATTTACAACTTTGTAACTTTTATGTCAAATCCCCTTGGATTAAATAATTCTAATAAAAATTAAAAATAATATGAATTACTAATTAATCATGAAATTACATGTCATAGGGGAATTATATACAGTATATAAAAAATTTAGTTTCATGTCATTGAAATATGCCTCAATGAAAAGAAATTGATACGAAATCTCATACGTCAAACTTCTTTTTTAATGAAAATGATTTTCCATCACGTATAATCATTTAAATCATGTTATTATTATATAATAGAACAATATTCATAAATATAATGTCATATATTATCCTTTTATAACATCTTATCACCCATTCATTAATTATCATTTATCATTTTCATTTTTTTGAGTGTTAATAGACTTCTTTTCCCATGTCGGTTTTGTCTTGAGAGATCCTGTTTAATAAATATCATATCATATAATAATATATATATATAAAATCATGAAATAATTATGATATTTATATTTCAATTACACTTTTACTACCCATCATGAAATATTGTTTCGATAAAATAATTTTGTAACGATCATAAAGAATGTTGGTTTTATATACGCATGGGTAATGTTTCTAATTTTCAACTGTCATCATTTTGATGAGGTAAGTAATATTTTATCTTTCCATAATGTTTAAAAAATTATTAACATCATATTAATTATTTAAATTTACTTATAAATATCTTCCCTAAGGTGTTCTAATGAAAATATAGAGTCAAATAGCTTTGTAATGGCGATTGTTCACAAGTACAAAAACAATGTTATCATTTTTAAGTGAGTGAAAATGAAAGAAATTAGATGATATATTATATTGTTTTAAAATGATAAATATTTCATTAATAAAATTATTATATCATTTATATCACATATATTCATTTACATTATCTTTAAAACCATCCATTTAATGTGTTTGTGAAAAATGAATTACGTCACTTAACGATGTAGTAGTCCAACGTACTTATGATTGTTGTTATGATATCCCATATTGAATCAAAATTAAAAATTATATATGATATAATGAATATAGAGGTATAATAATTTTATAAATACCTTATATATACATTATAGATACCATCAAACCAAACTATGAGAGATGTTATTGAAAAAAATAATTACATTGGATCATGAATGTATAGTCAATCAAACATATTAATAATGATTTCATAATAGATTTTATAGACATAGGGATGGTTTTATGTCTTCTCCATAACTAATTTTTTTTAGAATATTTAATATTCTGATGTTATTATATTATAGTTTTTAATAAGAATTAAATGATTCTTAATAAGAAATAAAATAAAAATACAATGTTAGGAATTTTACCACTTCTCAGACCACATAATTATCATTATACCAAACTTATTTCTAGAATAAATGTATGACCAAAAAATAATTTTAGGTTGAGTGTGAGGAAGGTTTTATGTAATTTAGGTAGCCTTTTAGAATTAATAAGGGTTTAATGGTGTGAATAAGAGAGGACATGGGTGGTTTTTATATGTGAGTTGAGTGGCACACATGTAATGTTTAGAAATAAAAATATGAGCCTATGTATTTCATATTACATGGGGAAGTTAAATGGATTATAATCCATGCATAGCCATTATAAGGTCTAAATATATCCATTCAATAGATTTTATACATGTTTTTTTATTTATTTAACACATATTTTTTTAGTTTTACCCCAGATAAACCCATTTTAACATTAACTTTGGTAAATAATTATTAATGTTTTCAACATTTATTTTGGTGAATACATAAGATGGTCTAATTTCAATATATAAATAATTATTATTCTATATATTTAATAAAAATTTTATAATAACTTTCATAGATGTGGAAAAATTTAACTACAAATTAATCCAACAGATATGATAAGAAATTTGGTTTTTGAAGAGAAATGTTCAAAAGTTCAAAATAATTTTCTATACAAAATAATATTATTACAATAAAAGAAATTGGATTAATGGACATGTAGGATTACTAATTATTCCTTAAAACCAATTATAAATAAAATTTAACATTATTAATAATATAAACAAAATGTTATTTTTTAATTAATATTATGTATTATTCACGATTCATTGGAAGGTTAAATATTTCAGAAAAATAAAAATAATACACTCTAATATAATTATGATATTATTTTTTAAATTATAAAGTTAGTTTTATAAATTAAATAAACTAATATTTGTAAAAAATAATTGTATATTCTATGCGCATAATGCGAGTAACCCATCATTTAGAAAAAACATACTTTTGAAAAAAAATGTGAATATTTTTATTTTAAATGTTTCTTATTTTATTTATAATAAATGAATAACCATAAGTTTCATAATTATTTTTTCTATTAATAATCCATAATTTAATTTCTAGTTTGTAATTATATAATTTCATACGGTTCAATTAGACTGAAGGTTTCATTTTCTATAAGCTATCAAAGAAAATAAAAATATATATATATTACATGGGTAGATTACGATTAGTGTTGAGTTTTACATACTTAATCAAAAATTAATGTTATTACGTTAATCTAAATGGACATTACATTTTATCCACCTTATATAAATTTCATCCTCAAAATTTAAACTTGATCTCAGTAATAATGGGTTTCTAATTTCGAAATACCATTTTTGAAAAAGCTACACCATGAAAGGATTAATAAAAATTCCATTAAATCAGAGAGTAAGGTTAATATTATTGTAATATTGTTCAACACATAAATATGTTGCTATATATGATAAAACTAGTTGAAATTGATGGTATGAACATGTAAGAAGCCTAAATAATTATAGATAGGGATAGAGGTCATTGATCATAAGAAATTCAATCATCAATAGATCGTTAAGAACCTCGAACCTTAAATAATAAATTATTTAAAAAAAATATTTGATTCAATGAATATGAAGGTATTTGTATAACATTTCTATTCAGTATGTTATCCACAACTCGATCACATAGAGAAATCCATCATTCTCTTCATCAGTCACTCTTGAAGTTTTTTATGGTATATGATGTTAGTCATATATATGGATAACTAATTAGACATAATCATAAAAACATTTACCCCATACCACATCCTTTTTGGTTTCACATAGTCATCATATTTTACATGAGGTTCAATGTTTACATGATTTCATCAAGTATCAAACATTATCTAAAACAAATAATCACATTGTAACAAAAAAATCATTGTGTAAAAAATAGATAATAATTTATTCAAAGTTTTAATCAAGATATATTAGTTTCAATATAATACATATTAAGTTTAACTTAGGTCATATATTTTCATCATTTATTTAACTCCTTCATACTGGTTTGTAAAAAAAATGTGAATCATCATATGTATATACACTAGGAGTTTCAAAAAAGGTTCATAGTAAGGCCCATTTTTTCAACCAGTGACTATCGGTTCAAGCCCAATTCCCCCTTTTTAGAGTTACCACCCCAAGATACATCTTTTAAAGTAACATTTTTTTATAGTATCTATATTTGGATGAATATAAATGAAATCCCACAAAAAATATTCCTTAAAACATTAGGATGTTATTATATAATTAGCTTCAAATTAAATCATAAAGTAACCTACCTAATATATTTTGTAATAAATTTAGTTCACCTGTTTTCTTCAAAACAGCCAATAATACCAACTTTAGAAACCCTTACCTTAGTTGCGTGGAGCTGGTGTCTTAATTGTTACATTGTCATAAGATAAAATAAATTACAACCCAATGGTATGAATAATTTAGTATTATTTGACATGTAGATACAAACATGTGTCTTTAATTACAATTTAAAAAATAATTATACTATTTTTTCTAGAATTTCATTATTTTCTCTTGAATATCCTAAATATCATTCATACTCCACTTCATAGAATTTTGGGAAGGGGAAATAATATGGGTGAGATCAAATTCTTAGTAACGGCTAGGTACAATAAAATATATCATGAATACATAAACCTAATAGAAATATAAAGTTAAATAAATAAACACAAATTTAATTTAAATAACCTCACTATTTAGATAATATAATTCATAATAAATGCAGAAAGATAAATAAATGAAATCACAATTCATTCAAAAAATAAACTGAGGTGGAAGCGAGTACAGCCTTTAGACCAACATTCAACCTCACTCTTTTCGACCCTACTATTACCTAACAACCTCATCTCCAATTCATTTAGACACCATAGATGATACCACTCATCATCAACAAAAAATTCTACCCCACCATCCTCAATTAAAACCACCACACTCCACAACCAGACCACCATCCTCCTAAACCTCGATCAAGAACCCTGAAGCTACTATCATTACTCAACCACTTATTGTAACCAGTATATATCACCACATCCTTCATCCAGTCCCTTAGAGCCTCTTTAGTCCACTGTGATTGAAGAGGAGGTGTTAGACAACGACTAGAATAGCCCCACCATACTGCTCACCACCTCTGGACCGAGAGATGACTGTAGAATCCACCTCTATCTATGTAACATCCCACGTAAATAATGAATAAAACATTTTCATATTTATTAATATTTACGAATTAAATATTAATTTTACTTTAAAGGGATTTCTATGTTTGATAGCGTACCCGATACGCAACGATGAGTTCCTTTGAAAACATACCTTGCACACTAGTAATATAATAATATTATTTTAAATGGTAGTTAACATGTAGCCGTTTTATTCCCGGGAATGGATAGAAATAATTAAAATATGATTATATATGTTTTTAAATGTTTTTACATTTATCCAATAAAAGATAAATGCTTAAAATATGGAAAGAATTCAATTTTAGGCATTTATACCCTAATTTTCACTAAGGGTTCACTTATCACCTTTTGACGGTGAACCGTCATTAAATATAGTTTTGATCAATCTTATAAATTATATTAGACCAAATATAACTCTTCTTTAGAATCAGGACATCAAAATTTACTTTGTGTAAATTTTTGGTATCTTTCTGATAATGTTCATTTTTTAATCAATAGTGTAAAATGTAGTATTTTAATTCAAAACCTTTTTTTAATCTAATTTATTTATATGATTATATTATCATTTGAATTGGTTTTAAAGTGAAATTAGAAAATATTTTTACCATTAAATCCAATAGGGGTCGTTGGAATTAATTTCACTTTGAAATCGGACTTAAACTAGTGTCAATCTTTTGATACTTATTGTATCATAAAAACACACTATTTTTCATGACGGCGGGAATTAATTATTAAATTAATTAATGTGACTTATATGTTTTGTATTTTGTAAAATAGACTTCATTTTTGAATTTGGAATATCAAATATAGCTTAGGGTGAAGTTTTGGTATTTTTCTGAAAAACATCAATTTTTGATGAATAGTGAAACCACTAAGTTGTACTTAAAAAAATGATTTTTTGTTTAAATGAAATTTTACCACCTCTCTGTTTTGAATTTCAAAAATATGAAATACATGGTTTTCATTAAGAAGTAAAATGTGGTTCAATGGGATTAAAATTTTTTTGGTGAATAGTATCTTATTAAGTTTTAATCGCGATTAGAGGTAATTAGTGTAGTTTAAGGTAAAAATAAAGTTTTAATAATATTATATGAGCTTGAAACATGTCTTACCCTTATTGGATGTGTCATTTCCGACCAAGACAATCCATGGGTCAACTTGGGGACCCCATAGAGCCACTTTGGTTGGAAAATGATATAAATACGTTTTTATTAAATGTTAAAGTAAAAAATGACTCAAACATAAAATGTTTAACTAAAAAAAATTTAACATGGGTTTATACAAGTAATATTTTTGACTATAAATATTAATTAGAAAGCTAAATATATTTCCAACATCATAGTATTTTTTTATAATTTTTAGACATTAAATAAATTAAATTATTTATGACATCATGATGATGCAGCGATGACCTCATTATTTGACGATTTAAATAAAATGGAAAGATAATGTAAAATCCAAGACCTAAACATGTCCAAAACCTATTGGATGAGTGGATTTCGAACCCTAATAACCTTATCCTCGAAATAAATCAATTTGGGACCTCTTAAATCCGAATACCATTTTAAAATAAAGTGACTTTTCTTTATTTTCCAAGAGTGCCCCTCCTCTCCTCTTATAAAAGGCCCCCACCTCTACCACCTTACCCAAACTCCCAAAGCATTTGGCTCGGCCAAACTCTGCCCAATATGTCTCTAAACTTCCCTCTCTTACTCCTTGAAGCCTCAATTAGGGCAGAAGTCTTCCCAAGGAAGCCTTTGAGCTCAAACCAAACGGAGTTACCCGATTTTAAGGTAATGTCTTCACTTGAGTCATTTTGTTTAATTTTGCTTCTCCAACCCCCTAAACTCTTTTTATTCATTTCTTTTGTAACAACTCCAGTATCATAAATATAATAGTATTTTTTTATAATAAGGATTCGATCTAAACATACACACACCTACATCTAATGGTAAAAGAACATACTGTTTCCGTGGATGGCGAATTTCGGCCTCCTGAAACGATGATTGTTCAACATTATTTTAACACCTTCAAAGATGGCCATTAAGATGACAGTATATTTATATATGATATATAATATGTTTATGTTTTTTTAAGCTTTTGTATTTATCATTTTGGGCATACCTTTATGGTTTCCATTATGTGTAAACGCGATATCTTCATTTAAGGAAGTGCGGACTACCGCCCCCTCAATGTGATTTGATTCGTTAATGCCATATGTGGGACGTATAAAGGATGGATTTAAAGTTATTATATATGATTTTATACCAAAATTGTAATATACCTCTATATAATTATTTCTTCTTTCCATTAAAGTATGAGATATAAATGAAAGTAGCGTTCATGTGTACGTACGGCTTACCGTCTCCATGAACGGTGTGTTTCATTTCTTATCCCCAAATGTAATGTACTATTATAAGTACATATATATAATGGATATATATGATGTATGTTACATCTAAATGATTAATATAATTCTGGAATTGAAATATACATACCTCTCATTTAGTTTTAATTCCATTAATATGACATAGAAATGAAAGTAGCGTTCATGCGTACGTACGGCTTACCGTCTCCATGTACGGTGCATTTAATTTCTACCTATAAATGATTATGTGATATTATAAATACATGTATATGCTAGATATATATGATAAATATGATATCCAAATCCGTAATGTCATTCTGGATATAATGAACCTTTGACCACACGAACAACATGTAATCGTAAGAAGTCCACTTTTGACTTAAGGACCAAATATCGACAAAACAAACATTATTAACACAAATGATTACATAATGTTTATAAAATGGCAATAAGTGATATAAAAGGAATAATGAACTCAAAAAAGGTTCTTAAGCAAATATAAATTAACTCAAGTTTATTATTCAGGACGTTAAAGAACGATCGGGTCAAGTCGGACCCGAGGTAAGGGACTTCGTCTCAATCTCCATTCATTGAGGAATATTTCGTTTTATACACAACTTTCTTTTATACATTGTATAAACCCCTTTAACTTTTACTTTTATACAAAAGGAATCTTTTTCTACAAATCATTTTACAAAACGACAAATAAGAATGTTTCTTTTAACGTACTCGGTGACAACGACCTTTTCCGACGCCGCGAGTATTATTTGGTCTTTGGCTTCCTGAACAAGCTGTAATGTTTTTTTTAAATGAAATAAATACCATATAAACTTTTAGGAATTTTGGTATTGAAAATAGTTTTTATAATGGATTTGTTATGTCAATATATTTATGTGATATATTGTGATCAAAGTGTATAAAATTTTTTCTTTCCATTATATTTGTTTTATGTCTTATGATTTTATAATGGTACATGGAAATTTGATAGGTGGTTACGTGATGAACCATATGACGGGTGGTGTCGCGAATACCAGGTCGGGTGGTTACGTTAAAACCTCCAATGCATTGGGTATGGAAGTCGGCCGTATGGCTATTCCATTAAGTATGTATGGGAGTTGGTCGTATGTCTATTCCATTAAGTGATATGTGTGGAAGTCGACTGTATGGTTATTCCACTTAAGTATGTTTATGTCCCAAGTTACCTTTATATATGTTATGTGTTCTTTATATGGGTTTTATGGTAATATTTTGTTTACAAAAGGGTAAGTAATGATCTTTTATTCAGTGAAGAGTTTTTACTGCTTCATAAAGGTGAAAAGTATTACTTTGATAAAGTATACATGCTTTAATTTTTGTTTTGATAAACTAAGAGTTTTTATTCTTTGGGTATCCCTTACTGAGCTTTTTATGCTCACCCCATGTTTTTTTGAAATGTTTTTCATAGTACTTAATGTGGAATAGGGTCAAGGATGGGATCAAGGAAAATTCATGCTATATAAAACATGGAAATAGTCATGTTTATTTTTAAGAGTTTTTTTATTTTATGGAATCATAGTAGAAGTGTCTACTTTGTAATCTTTTGAGATGTAATAGTTATGTCCTAATTCTCAAAACCTCTAAACCTGAAAAGATCCTCAATGTGAATTATTCATTTAATTCAATATTAAGTAAGGTTTAAGGCCGGGGCCTTATAGTTGGTATCGGAGGTCGGTTTAGACAACTTTAGGAGTAAGAAAAGTATAAAATTATAAGTTAATTTATGGTACGATTGAAATGATATAGAATTTAAAGATTACCAAGATGCTTCACCTAAGGTATTTCTGTGATAAGAATGGTTTTCCATAGAGGAAACAGAGCAACTTTTCTGAGAAGGCATACAGAGGGAAATGACCATTAAAATTAGTATCCTGAGATTGTCAGAGTCAGAATTGAACAGTTTGTTGCAGTGATGGCTCAGTTGATTCAGGTGATAAATGGTGGTTGTATTTATTGATGATATTTTGGTGTTTTCTAAAAGTAAATAGGAGCATGAATGACATTTAAGGGTTATTTTGCAAACCTTAAAAGAAAAGAAATTGTATGGGAAATTCAGAAAGTGTGAGTTTTGGTTACAACAAATATTTTTCCTAGGTCACATTGTTTCAAAAGATGGCATAATTGTTGATCTTGATAAAACAAAGGTTGTTGAAGAATGGACAAGACCCAAAAATGTAACCGAGATCCATAGTTTCCTTGGTTTGGCAGGTTACTACCGAAGGTTTGTTGAAAATTTTTCACGGTTATCTAGTCCAAAGACTAAGCTAACTTGTAAGGGTGTTAAGTTCATCTGGACAAAAGAATGTGATGATTCTTTTCAGGAGTTGAAAAGAAGATTGGTGAATGCTCCAGTTTTGGCACTTCCTTCCAGGAATGGTGAGTTTGTTATATATACTGATGTTTCATTGAAATGACTTGGTTGCGTCCTAATGCAGAATGATCAGGTAATTGCTTATGCTTCACGTCAGTTGAAAACTCATGAGGTAAATTACCCTACACATGATTTGGAATTAGCTGGTGTTGTTTTTTCTTTAAAAATTTGGAGGCATCATTTTTATGGAGTAAAATGTAAAATATATACTGATCACAAAAGTTTAATGTATATATTCACTCAGAAATAATTGAACATGAGACAGAAGAGATGGCTGGAATTAGTCAAGGATTATGATTGTATAATTCACTACCATTCGGGAAAAGCAAATAAAGTGGCTGATTCTTTGAGTCGAAAATGTAATGCTTCATTAACCATGCTACGTTTAGAACGAGATCCATTGTTTTTGATTTGATGAACTTTGGCATAGAAGTTGTTGGTGTAGGAAGTTCTTCTGTTTTGTTTCAGGTATCAGTGGGATCATCTCTATCAGTCATAATCTAGCAAGCATAGAAGCATGACAATGAGTTGCAGAAAAAGGAAGAGTCGGTTCAGAAGGGTATGTTTCCTGAATTCAACATTGATAATGATTGTGTTTTGAGGTTTGGGAAGATATTATGTGTGCCTTGTGATTCACAGTTGAGGATTGAGTTGTTATGTGAGGCTCATAGTTCCCCGTTTTCATTTCATCCTGGAAGTACTAAGATGTACAGAGATCTGCGGGAGTATTACTGGTGGGATGGAATGAAAAAGGATATTGATGATTTTACTGTGAAGTATTTGACTTGTTAGCAGGTTAAAGTAGAGTGGAAGTTACCGAAAGGGATGCTTCAGCTTTTACCAGTGCTAGAGTGGAAATGGGAAAATATATCCATGGATTTTGTCGTGGGATTACCAAATGCATCCAGAGGTAATAATGCAATCAGGGTTATTGTTGATCGCTTGACTAAATATGCTCATTTCCTTATTATACGAGATAAATTTTCCCTAGATCAACTTTCCCATTTGAATCTTAAAGAGATAGTCAGGTTACATGGAGTTCCTCTATCCATTATGTCCGATCGTGATCCCAGGTTTACTTCTAACTTTTGGAAAGGCCTTCAGAAGTCATTGGGTACTGAATTAAATTTTAGTACAACTTTTCATCCTCAATTAGATGGTCAGTCAGAATGAACAATTCAGACCTTGGAGGATATGCTACGAGCTAGTTCGATGGATTATCAGGGAAGTTGGGACCACCATCTTTCTTTGGTTGAGTTTTCTTATAATAACAATTTTCATTCCAGTATACAGATGCCACCATTTGAGGCATTATATGGGAAGCGATGTCGATCTCCAGCATTTTGGGATGAAGTGGTTGAAAGGAAGTTGATGGGACCAGAATTGGTAGAAGAGATGGCAGAAAAAGTTCAGTTGATTCAGAAACACATGAGAACAGCTTAGAGCAGGCAGAAGAGTTATGCGGATAACCGGAGGAAGGATCTATCTTTCGAGGTAGGTGATCATGTTTTTCTCAAAGTTTCTCCATGGAAAAGTGTGATGCGATTTGATAAGAAAGGAAAGCTGAGTCCAAGGTTTATTGGACCATATGAAATTTTGGAGAAAGTTGGATCAGTTGCTTACCGAGTGGCTTTACCTCTGAGTTTATCTCAGGTACACAATGTTTTTCATGTTTCCATGTTGAGGAAGTATATGCCAGATCTATATCATGTTTTGAGTCCAGAGGTAGTTCAGCTGGAAGAGAACCTATCTTATGAAGAAAAACCAGTCCAGATTCTTGACCGAAGAGAAGATGTTTTGCGAAATAAGGTAATTTACCAGGTAAAGGTTTTGTGGAAAAACCATATGGTTGAAGAGGCAACGTGGGAATCTGAAAATGATATGAGAGACAAATACCCCCACTTATTTTGATAAGTGAATAAAATTGCGAGGACGCAATTCCCAAAAGGGGGGAAGGATTTAACATCCCAGGTAAATAATGAATAAAACATTTTCGTATTTATTAATACTTACAAATTAAATATTAATTTTACTTTAAAGGGGATTCTATGTTTGATAGCGTACCCGATACACAACGATGAGTTCCTTTGAAAACTTACGTTGCACACTAGTAATATAATAATATTATTTTAAATTGTAGTTAATAGGTAGTCGTTGTATTGGTGGGAATGGATAGAAATAACTAAAATATGATTATATATGTTTTTAAATGTTTTTGAATTTATCCAATAAAAGATAAAGGCTTAAAATACGGAAAGAATTCAATTTTAGGCATTGTAACCCTAATTTTCATTAAGTGTTCACTTATCACCTTTTGACGGCGAACCGTCATTAAATGTAGTTTTGATCAATCTTATAAATTCTATTGGACCAAATATAACTCTTCTTTAGAATCGGGACATCAAAATTTACTTTGTGTAAATTTTTGGTATCTTTCCGATAAAGTTAATTTTTTAATGAATAGTGTAAAATGATGTATTTTAATTCAAAACCTCTTTTTAATATAATTTATTTTTATTATAATATTACCATTTTAATTGGTTTTAAAGTGAAATTAGAAAATATTTTTACCATTAAATCCAATAGGGGTCGTTGGAATTAATTTCACTTTGAAATCGGACTTAAACTAGTGTCAATCTTTTGATACTTATTGTATCATAAAAACACGCTATTTGTCATGACAACGGGAATTAATTATTAAATTAATTAATTTGACTTATTTGTTTTGAATTTTGTAAAATTGACTTCATTTTTGAATTCGGAATATCAAATATAGCTTAGGATGATGTTTTGGTGTTTTTCTAAAAAACATCAATTTTTGATGAATAGTGAAACCACTAAATGGTACTTAAAAAACTGATTTTTCGTTTAAATGAAATTTTACAACCTCTGTGTTTTGAATTTCAAAAATACGACATACATGGTTGTCATTAAGAAGTAAAATTTGGTTCAATGGGATTAAAATAATGTTTTGGTGAATAGTAACTTATTAAGTTTTAATCGCGATTAGAGGTAATTAGTGTAGTTTAAGGTAAAAATAATGTTTTAATAATATGAGATGAGGTTGACACATGTACTACCTTTATTGGATGTGTCACGGCTGACCAAGACAATCAATGGGTCAACTTCGGGACCCCATGGAGCCACTTTGGTTGGAAAATTACATAAATAAGTTTTTATTAAACGTTAAAGTAAAAAATGACACAAACATGAAATGTTTTACTAAAACAATTTTTACATGGGGTTATATAAGTCATATTTTTTACTATAAATATTCATTGGAAAGATAAAAATATTTCCTACATCATAGTATTTTTCTTATAAATTTTAGGCATTAAATAAATTAAATTATTTATGACATCATGATGATGCAGCGATGACCTCATTATTTAACGATTTAAATAAAATGGAAAGATAATGTAAAATCTAAGACCTACACATGTCCAAAACCTATTGTATGAGTGGATTTCGAACCTCCATCACCTTATCCTTCAAATAAATCAATGTGGGACCTCTTAAATCCGAATACCATTTTAAAATAAAGTAACTTTTCTTTACCTTCAAAGAGTGCCCTCCTCTCCTCTTATAAAAGGCCCCCACCTCTACCACCTTACCCACACTCCCAAAGACTTTGGCTCAGCCAAAATATGCCCAATTTGTCTCTCCACTTCCCCCTATTACTCCTTGAAGCCTCACATTGGGCATAAGTCTTCCCAAGGAAGCCTTTGAGCTCAAACCAAACGGAGTTACCTGATTTTAAGGTAATGTCTTCACTTGAGTCGTTTTGTTTTATTTTGCTTCTCCAACCCCCTAAACTCTTTTTATTCATTTATTTTGTAACAACTCCAGTATCATAAATATACTAGGATGTTTTTATAAGAAGTATTAGAGCTACACTTACACACACCTACATCTAATGGTTAAAGAACATACTGTTTCCGTGGATGGCGAATTTCGGCCTCCTGAAACGATGATTGTTCAACATTCTATTAACACCTTAAAAGGTGGCCATTAATATGACACTATATTTATATATGATATATAATATGTTTATGTTTTCCTTAATCTTCTGTATTTTTCATTTTGGGCATACCTTTATGGTTTCCATTATGGGTAAACGCGATATCTTCATTTAAGGAAGTGCGGACAACCGCCCACTCAAAGTGATTTGATTTATTAATGCCATATGTGGGATGTATAAAGGATGGATTTAAAGTTATTATATATGATGTTATACTGGAATTATAATATACCTATATATAATTTTTACTTATTTCCATTAAATTATGATATTGAAATGAAAGCAGCGTTCATGCGTACGGACGGCTTACCGTCTCCATGAATGGTGCATTTCATTTCTTATCCCCAAATGTAATGTACTATTATAAGTACATATATATAATGGATATATATGATTTATGTTACATCTAAATGATTAATAAAATTCTGGAATTAAAATCTACATACCTCTCATTTAGTTTTAATTCCATTAACATGACATAGAAATGAATGTAGCGTTCATGCGTACGTGCGGCTTACCGTCTCCATGAATGGTGCATTTCATTTATTACCTCTAAATGATTATGTGATATTATAAATACATGTATATGCTAGATATACATGATAGATATGATATCCAAATCAGGAATGTCATTCTGGATATAATGAACCTTTGACAACACGAACAACATGTAATCGTAAGAAGTCCACTTTCGACTTAAGGACCAAATATCGACAAAACAAACATTATTAACATAAATGATTACATAATGTTTATAACATGGAAATAAGTGATATAAAAGGAATAATGAACTAGAAAAAGGTTATTAAGGAAATATAAATTAACTCAAGTTTATTATTCAGGACGTTAAAGAATGATCGAGTCAAGTCAGACCCGTTGTAAGGGACTTCGTCTCAATCTCCTTTCATTGAGGCATATTTCGTTTTATACACAACTTTCTTTTATATGGTTTATAAACCCCTTTGACTTTTACTTTTATACAAAAGGAATCTTTTTCTACGAAGCATTTTACAAAACGACAAAAAAGTATGTTTCTTTTAACATACGCAGTGACAACGACCTTTTCCGCCGCTGTGAGTAATATTTGGTCTTTGGCTTCCTGAACAAGCCGTAATGTTTTTTTTAAAATGAAATAAATACCATATACTATTTTATGTATTTTGGTATTGAAAATGGTTTTTATAATGGATTTTTTATGTCAATATTATTATGTTATATATTGTGATCAAAGTGTGGAAATGTTTTCTTTCATTTATATTTGTTTTATGTCTTATGATTTTATAATTGAACTTGGACATTTGACGGGTGGTTACATGATGAACCAAATTACGGGTGGTGCCGTGAATACCAGGACGGGTGGTTACGTTATAACCTCCAATGCATTGGGTATGGAAGTCGTCCGTATGGCAACTCCATTAAGTATGTATAGAAGTTGGCTGTATGGCAATTCCATTAAGTGATATGTGTGGAAGTTGACCGTATGGTTATTCCACTTAAGTATGTTTATGTCCCAAGTTACCTTTATATATGTCATGTGTTCTTTATATGGGTTTTATGGTAATATTTTGGTTAAAAAAGGGTAAGTAATGATCTTTTATTCAGTGAAGATTTTTTACTACTTCATAAAGGTGAAAAGTATTACTTTGATAAAGTATACATGGTTTACTTTTTGTTTTGATAAACTAACAGTTTTTATTCTTTGGGTATCCCTTATTGAGCTTTTTATGCTCACCCCAAGTTTTTTTGAAATGTTTTTCACAGGAATTAATGTGAAATAGGGTCAAGGATGGGATCAAGGGAAAGTCATGCTATATAAAACATGGAACTAGACATGTTTCTTTTTAAGAGTTTTTATTTTATTTTATGGAATCTTATTAGAAGTGTCTACATTGTAATCTTTTGAGATGTAATAGTTATGTCCTAATTCTCTAAAATAATAAACCTGAAAATATCCTAAATGTGAATTATTAATTTAATTCAATATTAAGTAAGGTTTAAGGTCGGGGCCTTATAATCTACTCCTAACAACCAAGGAATCCCCCACCGATGTATACACTAGTAACCCTGTAAAATCGCCCTTTACAAACTAGGATGGTTGTAGGTGAATAGGATAACCCTCGGATGTTTTTGGATGCTTTGGAGAGATCTCCACCACAAATTCCACTATCAACATCCATATTTCTAGTACACTTTACCATCATTTCTGCTTTTTAGCTTTTTGTTATGTTACATCTTGCTTCCATGCATGGCACACCCATGATGCTCCTTATGAAACCACATGTACTCGATTCATGTGAAAAATTAACACTTATGGCTTATGGGTGTGATCTTCCTGAATAGAAAGGTCCCCCCCCACAATACAAGGGGTTCTATGATGAAGACTAAGTCGCGGGCCTCTTCCAAAGCCAATTTAAGGGGGGTACATCCCTCCTTGGAAGAGGGCTCTATAAACCAGATAGAGAAGGGAGAGGATCCTCTACCATGGAGGTTGAGGTCTGTTGTATCTCCTTATCCCCGTTATCTCATCATCGTTTTTTGTCTTCTTGTTTTTTTATTTTTTTTATTAGGTTTAAATTAATGTGTAATTAGTATTTTAGTTTCAATTTAGTTTTAAAAAAATCTTGATTTTTATTAAAATTGTTTATATATCCGTGTATCTTCTCACCCTTTTTTTTTCTTCTATTAATTATTATAATTAGTATTAATATTAATATTAATATTATTATATTTATTAATATTTATTAAATTATTATTATTATTATTATTGTTATCATTTTAACAATATTAATTATTAATTTTCTTTGTTTTCTTAATTTTTTCTCCCTCTACTTTTAATAAAAAAAATCCATTAATTATAATAATAATAATATTATAATATTGATAATAATTATTATTATTATTTTGACATTTCATTAAAAAATATATAAATTTTATATATTTTCATTTTTATTCATTTATTTTTATTACTCTCTCTCTCTCATCCCAATTATTTTTCTTTTATTCAGATGTTCTCTAATACCCATTCTTTTTAATTTAATCTTTTATTTCTAATCACATTATTTTAAAATTTATTATGTATTTAATTTATTTTTTATTTATGTCCCCTTATTTTACATCCATTCTACTAAATTTGTCTCTTCCTCTTAGAAATTAGTGGCTGACCATAGGGGCTTGGCCTTTTGGGAAGGAATAGTGTTCTTGGATTTTCAATTATGTTAAATTAATGTATGTCATTGTTTTGAGTAGCATGGATTGTGAGGATAATGTAAGTTATTTGGTGATTTCATATCAATGACATGAAACTATATTTATTTATGTAACTTTTTTAAAATCATTTTCATCTATCCATTGATTAACTCTTCATATGAAGGATTTGAGAAAATCAATTTAAGAAACAACATCGATAGAAATGGGTCCTAGAAGAAGGAAAATGTAAGACCAAGGAGTGTTATCAAACATGATTATAGTAAGAGGTACAATTAATATTGCATAGGCTGTAAAAATCCACAATTTCTAAATAAATAATAGAAATTCATGAATTATATTTGTTGTTAAAATCATCGAACTAAAATCATTCAATTTCTGGAATGTAATTATTGAATTCAAAACAAAACCCAAGGCCTTGTTCTTTCATTCCATAACTAAATGTTTTCATATTTCCATGTTATTATAAAATTCCATGTATCATGTCATTAGAAATATAATAAAATATCAAAAAACATTGTGATTATTTTTATAATTTAATGAAACCACAAAAAAGTTGTTTATGTGATTTAAAAGAAGTAGGTGAACCAAACTGAATGGCTTCTCAAGTGAGACAACATCGGTCATCGACTATGCTTCACTAGGAAAATTAAATTTATTTTTTTACACACCCTATGAAAAATTTTCATCAAAACATGAACAATTATCAAGGATCCAATAAATAGTAAAATTACTTTTTCTATTTTCACATTATATATAAATTTTATTTATTTTATTAAAAAATATATATTATTTTTTCCACAGGTAATTTTTTCAATACATGGAATAATTATTTGGGTTTAATGAAATACTGATTCAAATTGATGAAGAGGTGGTCCTCCAAAAAAATATTAATGATTTCACAGACTTGTAAAAGCATCTGAGAAATGTGGATGACATTGAATTTTAATTTCATGATCTCGAAGTTATGGTTTAAGAAGTTAAACACGATTATCATTAATTTTAGGGCAAGAATGTAGTGTCGCAAGGGCTACCAAATTTTACTGAAGATGTCAAAAATGTTGAGGCATATTTTTAGGGGTATCCACAAGCCAACCATCTATAGATCAAGTTCGAAAAAGACTATTACGATATAGAGTGCATTAATGATGAGGAAAAAAATCCAACTAATCTAACTATTGGATATCATAAATATCTTGATTACTTATATAATGAATATGTGGTACAAATTGTTCCCCTGATCCTTAAAAATTATAATACATAGTTCCATTGCATATTACTATTTCCATAGATGAGGAGGAATCTACACAAATGGCACAATTTGAAGAAAATATGGTGGAGTGTGACTACCTACCTCCATCCACTGAGATCCAACTCCAGTGGTAAATCACCATAGAATAAGATATTGAAACTGAATCGAATCATGTAAATGAACATTTATTTTACTATATCTCTGATGAAATTTTTGAATTGAATTGTGCATCACTCCCTACAATTATGATTATACAGATTGATCGCATTATTGATTTTTCTAGAGAATGATGATGATTTTAAATGTGAAACATTGAGGAACACACAGAGCTCCATGATTTCAATAATAATTCATTTGAGAAGGCCCATTAGGTTATCCACCAAGCTGAGCCCATGGAAATCATAAAATAGGCCGCTCAGATTAGAGGGGAGAAATTTCTTATTTATATCTAAAATTTTATTCAAGTATAAATACCAGTTTACTTACACTATGGTTCTTCAATGCATGCATCCCCTACAAATCTAGAATTATAGAAGGAAGATAATGTTTCACAAATAGAAACAATGAAGGAGGATAATTCATAGTCAATCCATCACTCTACATAAAATTGTGAAGGGGGAGGACCTTGTGCACTATTTACATAGATCATTTCTCACATTGATGATTGAATCACTAGAAATGAAAATCCACATGTTGTGGTTCAAATAAATGATTCTTAATCCACCACCTTTATTTGGATAATATCCTATAATTCTCTCTAGAGACATTAAAAATTCATGGCCTAATTGGTGGATCATAACAAGACTTGTCCCTTTATACATTTTTTTCGGAATTTATAATTCATTTTTAGTTTCATAGGATGTATTCAAATATATATTTCACTCCCTATTAAATTTTTTAACATAAATTACATTAACCTTGTTCATAATAGGTTACTTTTATTTTGTATGTTAATAAATGGCTGAAGGAATCCTAAAATGTGATGGTGGAAATAGGACTCCAACTTCATGGTAAAATGAGGTAATTTTTAGTGTGTTTATTTTGAAATATTTACATTTTAGTCCAATTTTTTTTCGAGATTTAATGTATAATTTTATTCCCAAACACGATTTAATGTTTTATGCAACTTTTCTAGGAGACATGACTTCCAAAGGAATCCTGTGATTCCCTATTTTAGATTAGAAATTAGAAATATTTAACGTGTAAAAATATAATAGTATTATTAATGTGAAACATTAATATTAAAATAATGTCTCATTATTTAATTAAATTAATTGGATAATGTAACTGAAATTACTCAACCATTATTCTTACATTGAATTTCTAAAATTTATATGCATATTTTTTTCTGTTTTTAGTCATACCTTGAGTGATTTTTCAAAATATAATTTCCATTCCCAAGAATATCTCTAGCCCAAGTACTTCATATTTATTCATGAACGTATTTTTTGTGTGATCATGGGATATTCCATTTACTAGAACGAGAATTTGAACATGTAAAATCTATGGCTGTGAAAAAAATATTTAAAATGATTCATTAATTTTTTAATAAAACACTAATATTTGAAAGATAACCATTACATAAATCCTTGTTTAGCCCATAGAGCCCATGAATGAACTTTATAAGGATGATTTATGTTTCAATCCATTTTTTAATTTATACACTACTCTTATAATTTTCTAGATATTTTATAGTTGTAATGTGGAGGTGAAGGGATTTATAGTAAATTGGATGATTTATTTCATAATAATGAAGTGTGTGGGACCTTATTATGTAGATAAAGTACCATTTTTTTCATACATTATATATTATTTTATTCACCTCTCAAATATGAAAAAAATTACAAAAAAACCAAAAAATTAGAAAATATAGGTTGTTATTTAGGAAAACCCAAAATCTAAATCAATGGGCCAATGATTTCAATCATATGTTGTTAGGTAGTCTATGTGAGGTTTATTCTAAACATGACATTGGAAAAAGGAAAAATAATTAAAGGGTTCATTGAAAAAAATAAAGTATAAATGTTGAGAAAATATGAAGAGTGTGTAGAAATTTTCATTAAACTTAAACTAAAGATGGTCTTCACTTTGAATTTTGTGGAAGTTTGGAATGGTTACAAATTGATGGGGAGAAAGTCATTAAACATGATATTTAGACATAATTCTCTTTGATTAAGATACAATACTCCCCAATGATCCTTAATTTTTATGCATCAAATCCTACATACCATAATCCTTAGAGTTGCAGGAACCATTATTACAATACCTTGTTATTTTATGTGAATCTGTTTATTTAAAATGTAAATAATGTTTCTATAGTAAAAGATTTTGGATAAAGAGTATGTATTTATGAGAAGATCATAACTCTACATAAATTGTATCATTTTTGGTGAGAGAAATGAATTAATTTTATGGTAGATCATGATTTTAAATTTTTAATAATAATAAATTATAGAAGATTAATGATTGAGAAGAATTGTTCAATAAAATTTTAATTTGATAAATTAAAAAACCTCATTTGAATGTGTCATTGAATTAATATTTTATGTAAATTTTGAAAGAACCATTTAAAATTGTTAATCATTTTATTTTATTACATTTAAATTTGAATATTGATAATGCATGGTCGTCTTCAACTAATTTTTGATATTTTACACTTTAGGATTTTCCGGATTATGTGTGGGGTATTTTACAGACCAAAATTAAGTTCATATATTTATTCAAGAATTTTTAATTTTTTTGATGTTTTTCAATGTTAAAAATTTTCATTTTCAATGATTTATTAATTTATGATTCAATTGGAATATGGAATTAAAATTTATTAAAAAGGGTGATTTATTTCATTAGAAACAATTTTTTTTAAATCCTATGAATTTTTATTGTATTTATTGAAATATTTGATGACTCCTTAATTGATTTTTTGTCTAAAAATTTCATTAAGAATGCAGGCCCTCAAATAATAGGCCAAAAGCTATATTGCTAGGCCCATGATGCCTGGATGGCCATGCTGTCCATAAGGAAGGCCCACATAGCTGAATAAAGCATGATCCATCTTTCTTGTTCTAGTAGGACATGGGTGGAGAACCCATCAATGAGCATAGCTGGGCCAAAACCAGGTTGAGTTTCATGTGCTCCCCAACACGTGTTCATGTGAGATGTGGAAGGCCATCCCCACTGTAGCCATCTAATTCTAGCCTCTTTCATTAAAGATTATATTAGAGAACTGCGTGTGGTTATGTTTAGGGGTGGGACATGGGCAGTGATGTGGTCCACTACTTCTACAACTACAACATTCAAACAACCACTCTACCATACTCACGCCACCCCTACTATCACGGAACCACCGGGTCTCCAACTTATTTGGCCACCCAAGGCACTACCTCCCATTGTCTATAGACTCTACAAACCCACTATCCACCATTCCAGATGCCACACTCCACCACCAAACCACCACAATCATTCCCACCAGTCGAGCATCCTAAAGAACCAAAACCTCTCCTATGTAGCATTGCCACTAATCATTTCCACTCGGCATCACTGGCCTCTATCCCTATTCCATTTTCTAAGGCCATTCAAGATTCTTATTTCCACTTTGAAGGAAGGTGGAGAAGTCTATCACATGGAGTTTCCCCTCCATGTCACTCACCATAACCACATCCAGTTACCACCATGACAACCACATATTCTTTCTATTACAAAGAATGTATTACCCCACCATTACATGCACTAGGATTCTTGGGTTAGTGGGTTGTGGTTTGCCACTATGCTGTAATAAAAAAATGAATTTCTTTTTCGACACCAAATGAATGATGTGTGTCACTCTCATCACATTATCACACCTATAAAGCCATTTTTCTAAACCAACCTCATCCTATAACACCACATTATTTTTCCAATATATATATTTTCGAATTAATTTAATTTTTTTGATATATTTCCTTTCATGTAAAATTGAAAATAATTTACTTTTATTAAATCACTATTTTTCGATTGTTGTGTACCCAATATCTTGTTAATTGGGAACTATAATCAACATAAATTATAGCTTTATCTAAATATAATGTTTATATTAGCATACTTTACTGACGAGACTAGCTTTCCTCGATGGTTTTTTTACATGTAAGACCATGTTTTACCAAACAGTTATATATTATGAAAAAAGTTTTTTTCAATATAATAATATAAACCAAAGATATTAAAATAATTATTCAAGTATTTACTAGCATATTAGAATATATATTTTAATTCTTTGGTTTTATATTAATTATAAATTAAAATAGGTACCAAATGAATAAAAATCGAATTATTTTATAAAAGACTACATTTATGTGGAAAAGGTGATTTGTATAAATATATTTAATTAATTACAATAATTAATTATATTAATTTAATATGTATGATTAATATTCAGTAGTTTTTTTGATATTTAGAAAATTTATTTTATTGTAATAAAATGATAACCGAACCAATATTACACATAAAACAATATATTTTTAATAAATTAGTTTTACTGCATTTTTATTGAGAAAATATTTTACATATATATTATGGAATTTTTATAATTATCATATATAAAAATAAACATTATTTTTTAATTAAAATATTATATTTATCTTCTAATTAATTTTCAATATTTTTTTTGTGAAGATTCATTTTTTAATAAGTAATGAAAACAGTGATTTTAAATTTGAAACAATTTTTTCATCTAATTTATTTTTAAGGATAATTTATATTTTTAAATTTTTCCATAGTCTAATTTTATTATTTTTTATTAATTAATTTAATTTAGTTCCTTCGAATAAATTTAACTTTCATATAGAAAATAAAAACCTATCACGATTTTGAACGTTTTTACTTTAAAAACCGTCAATGTCCTCCCATATATGAGATTAAATATAAATTAATTTCTACCACTTATCTAATTTTATTTTTGTAAAATTAATTCCATAATTGTAATAATAATAATTTATAATTATTTATAATGTGAAATTTTATTTAAAAGGGTGCGAATGTAATAAATATTAATTACATCAACATAGTTTAACATGAGAATATAAAAGAGCTAAACCTTAAATTGAAGGGCCAAAATGACATGATAACTTTTAAAATAGATTTTTGTTGTCCATATATCGATCATATAATCATTTTTTTTATTTTATACCATTATTGTATCCAATATACCGTGGATAATCATGGATGAATTTCATTTCAAAAAAATTCCAAGAGTCTCACTCCTCCACTGTAAAAAGTTACTCACCCCCCCCCCCAATTCCTCACAAATCACAAAATATTTGGATTGCAAAAAACTAAATAAAATATCCCCCCAATGTCCCCCACATAACCCCATTAATCCTTTAATTTTTCATAAATTCATCCAATGAAGCCCTTTGGTGAAACCAAAAGGAGTTACCTGAATAAGAGGAAACACCATTCCTCAAGCATTTTTATTTTCTTATCATTATCCACACTCATAAATATCCTTATTCCATGATTATATAACAACACATGAATCCTAAATGTAATTATATACTATTATAATAATGGTAATACTTGAACTTACAGACACTTCTAGCTAATGGGTAATGCACTTACCATTCTCGTGTACAGAGAACTATTGTCTCACAAAATGATGGTGTTTAATTTTCCATTATAACCGTTCATGGATGGAAATTATAATGGGTAATCTATTTATATATTAAATAACATATATTTCTAATTTATTTAATGATATTAAATTATTTTTAACAAATACCTTTATATATTCCCTATTCTGTAAATATGATAATGCCATTTGTGGAGATGTGGACAACTGCCTCCTCTAAGCAATGCGATTCATCCACACAATACATGGAATATATTTAGTATGGGTTTTGTAAAATTATATTATATATAAATTTTATAATCATTATACTTGAATACTAATTTATATATCTGTATATACATATATGTTATTTAATTTCATTCTTTTAAAAAGATAATAAAACCTAAACAGTGTTCTTCTGTATGTATAAAAAACTCTTTCTATGAACGGTGTATTATATTACATTATTATATATTATATAAATTATTATAATAAACCTATAATAAATATAACCGTTATTTATATAATTTTTTAAATTATGTAAATAATTATATAATTGTAAGGACCAATGATATGACAAATTATGACACATGTGAAAAACAAAGCGGTTGTTTCTTGAAGCATTACTATAACCTAGATTTTTTAATTAGAGGGTAATATAATGTAATAACAAAATCATTTATGGTATTAAATATAATAATATTTTTCTATAAAATATATATAATAAACATAAATTTACTATACATGATTCTTTTAATTCTACGATGAGATTCAAGACATATAGTAATGGAAGTTCGCCTCATTTTTTATTTTTTGACAATCATGTCATATTCACCACTACTTTATTTTCTATGTCATGTATAATTTGCATAAATGTATTCCATGATTATTATATTTAAATGTATGGTTATTTAAAATTTCATTTGATTATATTTATTTCATGGGGTTTATATTTCATAAGTAAAAAAATAGGTGGTTTCACAGGAATCCTAGCAAGATGGTCATGCAAAGGTGGAGAGCTACTATCAGGATGCAGATGCTAGGGATGGGAAGTTCCTTGTAGATAGCCTGGTTGAATTCCCTAAGACCTTCATGTCAGGAAATATTCTATGCCTACGGTCCAGGTTATCTCTAAGCCTATAGTCCTTGTAAGGGCTCCCCTCTTCCCTTGAAAGGGGGTTATCAAAAATCAGTAAAAATGAAGGCCTTCATGCAAATAAGGCAGACACATTTCATGTTATAAAACTATATTTATTAATTATTTATATATTAAACATTTCAAATGTTAAATAATGAATCCAAAATTTTCAAGATATTTTTGGATTCATGTAATTTCACTTTCTTACATGGGTAGAATAATTCAATGTTACTATATGGTGAGAGTTTATTCAGACAATCTCATCATTTATCGATATTGTTTATAATTATGATTAAATTGATGAATTATTATCATCCATCTATCAAGAGTAAACATGGATTTATTTTTCCTCTGTACATTAATTATATATTCATACATTAGTACCATTTTTCACAATTTGGTACATATTATATTTAAGAATGTGTTTTTATGATAGTCTTACTTTATATCTCTCTTCATTCAATAATTCCTGTTCCTTAAAAATATTGTTTAAAAAATAGATTCCAAAAATATTTTATAATTATATTATTATAATTAACAGAATGTATTATTCACTTATTACAAAGAAATTGGGTTTTTAAGAAAAGGAATATTATTTTCATTTTCTGATAGAGGTTATTTTTTAAACCTTTTACTGTGTAAAATTAATGTTTGGTACATACAAATTTATATTCCGTCGGAATGTAATTCGCTTTAAAATTACGTTAAATGAATAAAAATTTTATTGAATAATTTTTTTTCTAATATTCAAGAGATTCATTATTTTACATGGGTTTCAATGATAATGTTTTTCAAAACTGCTTTATGATTAAAATATTTGTTATATAACTTTCTAATTATACCTTATATGTATTTAAAAATATTGTTATCAATGAAAATTATTTCATTGATTTAAAATATTATTTTACAGTATTTTTATGTATTTTCAAGTAAAAGGGTTTTTAAAATTATTACGATTCTTATATATATTTTCAAGGAAAATAATTTTAAATTGTTTCGAAGTTTCTCTTATTAGTTTTCAAGGAAAAGGGTTTTCAAAATGGTTTAATTCCTTTTTTCAAAATTATCAATTCATTTTCAATGAAAACTATTTTCAAAAGGTTTTATGTTTTAAAAATATATTTTAATGGTAAAGAGTATATCTTCGTGAATATTTTGAAGGAATATCTAAAAATTATTTTCCATGTACGACGACATTCATTGATGTCACACATAACCTTAAAGGAAATGATCCAATGGTTTTACCATATTCATTATTTAAATGGTTTTGGTTTTTATAGAATATTATTTATGAAAACCCATTTCTCTTTCATGGGTTACATTTTTATTAAACACAATCTTCTCCGACAGAATATATGTTTATGAAACATGTTCATATTCTATGGGTTATATTTAAATGAAACCCCTTCCTTTTCTCTAGGTTATATACTTATGACACCAATTTTTCTTCAATGGGTTATATTATGACAATTTATTATGAAATCCACCTACGTTAACATGTTATTCTAGGATTAAATGATTATGAAACCTATATATTCTCCACAGGTTATGATATGACTAAATGTTTATGATACCCATTTCATTTCATGGGTTATGATATGATATATTTTTTATGGGTCATGATATGATGAATGTTTTATTATCTTATTTCAAAAAAAATAAATATGGGTGTTTATGTGATGGTTGGGAACAATATATACCACCAATTCATTGGGTAACAATGGTTGAATCATGATTATAAATGTTATGAGTGAACCTAATTTCATGATCACAATTCTATGCATTGAATTGGATTCAGGTACATAATTTTATGTGTGAATCTTATTAGATATTCAAAATGTTATGAGTAAAACAATTTATATCTTCATAATTTTATGTGTGAACTAAATTATATGTTCATATTATTATGCAAGGACCTGGTTGAACATCCATATGTAATATCTAAATTTGACTACATGTTCAAAATGATATGCGTGAACCTAATAGAATATTTACAACATTATGAATGGAATTAGTTTTATGTCAATATGTCTATGTCATGGTCAGATTTCAGGTCCATAACATAATGATTTAACCTATTTATACTTGTAAATTATTACAATGTTATATGATGATTTGTTCAAAATAATTCCTTATATTATTCATTTATTATGATTTCATGAATAAGGTTATTTATTATGTTATAATTCAGGTTTTCTAATCATCTAATATTTATTCCATGACTCATATTTATAATCATTCATATATAGGGTATGATCTTCTAATGGTACGATCAGGTTCTTGTATCTTTTGACCATGTTATGCTTACATATTTCATTCAATTACCCTTATTAAATATATGAGATTAGTACTTTATTGTGATGCCCTTGTCTTGGATATAAGTAAAGAATTTTATGTGTAATTTATAAGGGTGATATCTTTTTGGGTCACAGTGACATTCCTTCACTTTGTTAGAATATGTTTGTTCTATGTTTCTAACGGAAATAGACTATATGGTCAATGGGTATTATTTTGTGTAATGTATTTTACATCCCTCAAAAGTAATGTAATGTTAATGTATGAAATTTTATATTCTATATATATGGTATTAGGGAAATGTTTTAGTTATCCTTGGGAAACTATGATGAGGAAACATTAGTGAAAACCCTAATAACATTCCCATGGATAGGTTTATGTATAGGGAAAATTATTGGAAATTTTCCTAGAATGTTGGTATAAGATAGGGTGAGTGGTTTCCAAGAAATATACCCACATTTAGATAATACAAGTGGATTTGGATCAATCATAGATATACCTTGGATGAGAAATCCTTAGTGACAACACACCTTGTTTGATCTCCTTGTCTATATTCATTTGGAATTCAAAAACACTTCACAAACAGTAATGAATGATTTAAAAAACAAGTTGTCTATGGCTGAAAAATGATATGGTGTAATATATTAATGAATAATGTGTCATTATTTAGAAATAATATAAGTAAATTTTCAATATTATCTAGTTTTATGCAGTGATATGTGTTTCTCACCCTATACATTGTCATTTTGTTCAATGGAGCGAACTACAGGGAACTAGGTTAACATTAAATGTTTTAGATGTGGAATGTTCTTGCACTATAAAAATCAATTTCCTAATATCCCAATAATAGAAGTTGGAATGTGGTATGTTTATCGGTTATATGTATGAAGATAAACAGAGAAAATATGGCATGAAAAAGGTATTAAATGTTATATTAGAATTTTTAACATTAAACATAAGAGGCATGATTACATTGAGGTTGGGTAACCATATGATATGATTCACATTTCAAATCTATTTAATGTGTTATTAGGGAATAAGTTTATGAATCCTTAGTAATGGTTTAAGAATAATATTATATTAATTAATTATTTATGTTTTGGAATTCAAGGATTATGTTTTATGAATCATGAATTATATATGTATTTTTAGTATATATTTTTCCTTATATATTGAATGGTTGTGTTTAAGGGTGGTGATGACATAGAAAAGTTATTAAATGTGAATGTCATATTTTCATTGGGGGTAACGTAACCATTTATTTGTACATGATATAATGAATATTTTTTTAGCTTGAATAAATATGTGTTTGATTTGTATATCATAAATTGGATAGTACAGATGAACTTAGAACTGATTGAGTAATAGTTGAAAAAGTGGTTTATGTTCTCACGGATGAAGATTAATGATTCTTGGATTTATGGAATAAGTCTAGAAATATCTAGAATTGGCATGAATTTATTTTTTCCAAAAGTGTTAATGTTAATTTGGTTATTATCATGTTTCAATAGAATATATGATGAGGGTATTCACATGTTCTGAATTTGTCAACTATGAGATACATTTTGATACATGAGGGATCAATGTGAAGTTGATTTTCTGGCATTATTGAAAAAAATGGATTTATATATTTTATTTGTTTAATTGTGTTAAATAATTATGAACATTTTATGTTAAATATCAGTGGAAGTTTTCAATTACTGGTTAAATGGATATTTACAGATAAACCTTATCTCATGGATATCCATTTTTTTTATATTTATATTAATGTGGTTTTAGAAAAGGAAAAAATATATGTCATGTGAGAACTCATAATTTTTGGAAATGTCCTGATCTTTAACCTACGACCAGAGGATGATAAGTGTTTCATGCATACCACTGTTCTACGTGATGTCTTGTTAATGACTACTATTTTAAAATAATAAATTTTATTAGTTAATATTAATGATGAACCAGTATGGGTAATTTTTATGTCTAGAGATTAATATATTGACAATAATGGTTTTAATGAATAGTTAGAGACCCATAGTTTGAATTTTCATTTATTTTTGGGTCTTACGATATGTAAATGATGTATTTTAATGATTCTAATACCAATGCTAATTTGTGGATATCCATTTCTTGATGTAATTGATGAATTAAAAATTGATCGAAGCACGTCAAAATAATGAAATTTTTTTTATAGAAATATATTATAAAATTATATTTACTAATATTCTTGGTCAAAAAAATAATTACTCAACATGATGAAAATGAATACAAAAAATTATGTCAAAATTTTTTAATTTTTTTTGAACATATGGCCTTTTCAATCATCATAAATTTATGACTCTGAGGCACTAAAAATTTTATCGACTATTCACTGGTTTGTTATTTATGACCATAATCAGCCCCTGTAAATTATTATGATTTCCCACTAAGTGAAATTTTTCACATCCAACCTATGTTCTCATATGTATAAACCTAGTTATATGTTACATTGGGTAACAGTTATGTTTCCAAATTTCCATTATAAAATGAACTTATAGAATTAATTTTTATGATGTGGGTTTTCATGAATGGAATATTAAATTATTAAACCATTGATACCCAAAAATAATTAAGAGGTAAAATATCATGTTTAAGGGGTTAGAATAAAAAACCATGCGATTTTGTGAAATAATTTTTGAGAATTAATTTAATCATATTGATATTTTTAATTTCAAACAACACGAAAAATAGTTTATTATTATGAAAGCAATATGTTTGGATTGAATTAAAAACAAATCCAAATTTATTTCACTTTAATGAAACCTAATGTTTATATTTATCTACATAGAACATCATGGTTAGCGTACATTTCCCATGAGACTGACTTTCTCTAATGGTTTTCATAACATGAATGACCGTGTTATACGAAATAGTAACATATAATAAAAAATTTAATTATTTAAAATAATTAAACAATACAAAGACAAAAAAATGTTCACTACAAGATTAACTAAAAAATGAGAATATTTAGTTGAATTCACAGGTTAACTATTAATGATCAATGAAAATAGAAACCAAATGAATGTGAAGTGAATGATTTTATAAATGAATCTTATTATGTTGAAAATTTAATTTATATTAAAACGTTACATTTAATTTCTATTATTGACTGATATTAATTAAATTTAAATGTAATATATTAAATAATTTATTTTCATTTTCCTAAAATTTATTTCAAATTCATATGATGAGAGCATACAAAATATTACACATTAAAGAATATTTTTTATAAACGTAATTTTCCTACCTTTTAGTGGCAAACGACTTTTAAATCTAAAATTTGTAAATTTTTAAAAATTAAATATGTTAAAATAAATATAATTTTGTAAATATAAGGATAAAATTTATTTTAAATTGAATTTTTGGTGTTTTTATACTGTTTCATTTCTCAATAAATATTAATAAATAATTAATTTTAATTCCGAAATACTTTTTAGTCTTATTTACTCATAAAGATACTCTATATTTTTAATTGATTTAAAAGCTGAATTTGATTAATTTTTTATCAATTAAACCAATTTATCTTATTTTAATCAATTTTACCTTGAAATTTAATATAAATAAAAACAATAATTTTGAACATTTTTATATTAAAAACTCGCACTAACGTCCCATATGCGTGATTAAATATAAAATAATTTTGGCCACTTTGGTGATTAAAATTTGAAAAAACATGATTCAATATTTGGAATTAGAATAACTTATAATTTATTACAACATCAACTAATTTTTTTACCAATAAAATTTTTGAAAGTAAATAAAATTAATTACATATATTAAGGTAAAATTGAGCATAACAAGGGACTAAATATAAATATAAGACTCAAGATTACCTATAAACTTGTTAAAAATAAATTAAATTTAAATATATTGATGATATCTAACATTTTCTATACTTTTTATAATTATTGGATCTACTTTACATGGTGAAAATATTGGTGGAATTCATTTTCCAAAAATATTACAACAGTGATACTCATCCTCCATTAAAAAAGGGACTCATACCTACCACTTCCTCACTACAAAAAAGTCATTTGGCTCTGAAAAAACTTCTAAAATATCGAAAAAAATATAACTAACATACTTTTTGAATCCTCCCTTTTATAATAAAGACATCCAATGATGCCCTTTAGTGAAAACCAAAAGGTGTTACCCGAATAAGTGCTAACACATTTCCTCATTATCATTTTTTTGTTTCTATTTTGCACCCCCAAAAATATTTTCATTACATGATTATATAATAACAAAAGTATCCTCAATATACTGAAATATTTTTATTTTAATGGTTCATTCTACACATACACACTCTTTTATCTAATGGGTAGTGAACATACAATTCTTGTGTACGGAGAATGACCGCCTCATGAAATGATGTTTTTAATTTTACCTTAAACCCCTTTAATGGATGATAATTATGATGGAAACTATATTTATATATGATATTTATTATGTATTTATGATTCTTTAATTATTTTATAACACATGCCTTTATACATTTTGTGTTCTGTGAATATGATAACATCGTTTCTAGATGTGTGGGCTATCGCCTACTTTGTGAAATGTTATTCACTCACAATATAAATTTAATGTATTAAGCATGGGTTGAGTGAAATTATTATATATATATATATATATGGAATTATAACTCAAACTGAATAATATAAATATAAATATATAGATATAAATATATGTCATTTAATTTTTTTCTTTCAATATGATAATGAAATAGAAATAGCGTTCATGTGTATGTACAGACTATTGACTCCATAAATGGTGTATTCCATTTTATACATAAATCTTCTATATATTATTATAATATACATAATAAATAATATTTATATCTTTATTTACACTTAATAAATCATGATATAATTATAAGGATTGAAGATTTACCAAATCAAGACACGTGCAAAAAACAAAGCAGTTATTACCCGAAACATTACTTCAATAGGGAATTGTTAATTACAAGTTAATATAATTTCATAATGAAAAAATACATCGTATTATATATAAAAATATGTTTCTATAAAATATTTATAATAAACCTAAATTTATTATATAGTAATGTTGTACATGGATGAGGAGAGTCAATACATAAGGTAAGGAAATCTCATCTATTTGTTTATTTTCAACAGATTCGTACCGTATTCCCCACACATTTCATTATAATTGTGTGCATAACTCCCATTGATGTGTTTTATGATTATACACATATATATATGGGTATTTGAATATATATTATGGGTTGTTTCTTTAATGGGATTATGTTTCAAAAGTCACCAATTTTGTATTGCAATTTTGTCTCAATTTTCATTCTTTGGGACACAAGCAATGTTATGAACATATACTGTTCTTTGATGTATATATACTATAATTTACATGATAAATAATAAATATAGATATTTTCATGATATATTAATCTTTATTTATTTTTATTTTCTTACAAGGGGAGTATAATAAAATGATTCTAAGAGGTAATAGTTTGTTGATATAATTACATCATTTATAAATATTATTTACTATTGTGCATCCATTGATGAAATATTATGTTTTATATCTCAATATATCTCATGAGGTTTCTTATCACCTATATATTCATGATATCTTATTATATTGGTGAAGTTTTTCTCTTCTATGGTACATGCAATGATTAAGAATGTTTTTTATTAAAACCTAACTTTAGCAGTATCTTTGGTCGAAAATCATTGTTCCTTTAAAACCATGATTACAAAAAGGATTCCCAAAATTTTCTACTGTTATCCAATGATCATCAATAATTCATTTTTTCTGAGGTTTTATATTTAATTTTTTTTAAAAAAATCATTATTCTTATCATTATTTGGTGGAGGCACTTCTCTCAACTTTTTATAGAGAAATAGAAATATTTGACCTAGACGATATTAGAAGCCATCATTATCGTCATTACATTGGGAAAACAATTAAAATACTAATTTTTTTAATAGATATTTTCTTTATAAAAATCCATAAATTCTTTTATTTAAATTTTTTTTCAATGAAAATGATTTTAAATTTTTTTTAATCTATTTCAACTTATATTCAAAACACATTTTATATTGTTTCAAGAAATTTGTTTCCAATGAAATGGGATAATGTGAAATGAAATCATTTCATATATGTTTTCAAAGTATTTTCTAGTAAAATAGGTTTCAAAGAAATGATATCTTATTTTATATGTTTCCATGGAAAACATTTTTTAAAATCTTTTCAGGCTTCTTTTATAGGTTTGTAAGGACAATGTAATTCAAAATGACTTGAAGCCTTCTCTCTATGTTTTCAATGTATTATCAATGTAAATGGGTTTAAAGAGTTTTTATGTTAGAATAAATATTTTTTAATGAAATAAAGATATTTTCTTTAATAAATGTTTTTAATGGACATCTCAAAATTATTTTCCATCTAAGAAGACATTTTTTGGTGTAACATTTTCCCTTATAGAAAATTGTGAAATGGTCCATCAATATTATTTATATTTATAATTTTTTATGACTAGATTCTTATGAAAACCATATTATATTCTATAAGATTTATGTTTATTAATTTCATTCCTATTTCTTATGATATATGTTTATTAAAGCCATTCCTCTTTTAAATGTTATATGTTTATGAGACCTATTTCTATTCCATATGATATATGTTTATTAATTCAATTTACCATTAATAGGTTATACCATGATAAATTCATATGAAACCCTATTCATTTTAAATGTTATTATATAATAAAATGAATATGTAATATATATATTTTTCATTGGTTATGATATTATCAAATGTTTAAGATAACAATTTCTTTTTATTGGTTATGATATGATCACTTTTTATATGTAATGATGTGATATAATCTTTAATATCTTGAAAAAAATGCATTTATAAGTTATTATGTGATGTGTAGAACCAATATCTCTCTCCAATGAATTGGAAAAATATGGAAAAATCATGATTATAAACGTAATGTGGGAACCTGATTAAATGTTCACAATGTTATGCATGGACAAGATTCAGAGTTAATAATTTTATGCATGAAACTAATTAAATGTTCAAAATATTATTATTTATATTTATTATTTGTTCATAATATTATGTCTGAACATAATTACATGTTCAAAATGTTATGAATGGGCCTGGTAGAATTTTAATATGTTTTGTGTGAACATGATTACATGTTCAGAATGTTATGCATGAACCTGATGTAATGTTCACAAAATTATGAGTGTACATGGTTTCATGCCCATAAGTCTATTATAGGGCCTATATTTTTGTCAGTTACATAATGAATGAACTTAATTCTACTTATACATGTTCAGGATGTTATATGTTGATGTGTATGTGACAATCTAATGACTTGTTCTTCTATTATGCTTTCATGGCGTATATAACAGATTTTCTAATGATTCATATCAAATGAACTGCTAATATTTTTAATATGAATCGTGTTTATGGTCCTAGATGTGTAGGGTATGATATTATAATGATACAATCAAGTAATTGTACAGTAATATTCATGTTATGCTAATCTATTTCCATTATGTAATCATTCTGATCATTTTATCTCACTTCATTCTTATGTTTCCTTTCCCCATGAAGTGCATATAGGGTTTTAGTAGGATTACTAACTGAAATATATTTATTTTTAACATTGAATATATTTCACTAAATTTGATTTTTATTATTCCATGTTTCTAATGGCACTTGAATAAAATTGAATTTCGATATTTGATTATGTAATGTATTATGTATTCCAAAATGTAATGTAATATTAATGTTAGAAAAATGAGGTTCATTATAACTCCAAAACCTCTCCCCAATATATATAGAAAAAATAAAATGGTGATTTTAATGTAAAAATTCCAACCCTAGGGTCCTTAATAAGAAATCCAATGTAGGTTCATCTATGTGAAGGTAATTGATTCACCAAGCTCTTCTTTTTTAATTATTCTTTTACACAATTGAATTTTTTATTAAAAATTCCAATATTATTACACAATTATATCCCATATAATAATATTATATTTTCCTTATTTAATAATATTTATATGTCTCATTATCCATCAAATGAAAAACTAGTCAATCACTCATATTTACGACGAACTTTTATCTTGTGAACCAATGTAAACAGTTTTCCATCATTGACTCACATTGATAGTTATAATGATGGAAGGTATAAATATATATGAAAATATTGATGTAATATTGATTTTATTAAATTAATATATAATAAAATTCATTATCCATTCACCCATTAATGAAATGATAACGTCGCTAATGGATACAGATGGACTACCATTTCCACGATGTGATGATATTCATTTTCCAGGTTCAAATTATGGGAATGATTTTAAAAATGATTTTAAATAAAAAATATGATATTTATTACATTAATATCATACTATATATGATGTAAATATATTTTCATCCCAACAACTAGGACTACCATTAAAACAATTATTATAAAATAAACTAGATAACACCTGAAGTAATGGTAATAATGAAATATAATAAACGAACAAGTGAAAATATGATATAAGAAGATAGTATATGACATTAGAAAAATGAATATGGTCATATTATAAGTTAATAAAATTTTTTGAAACTATTATACATGATATTATATTATGGTCCACTGAATGATAGCATAGTGCAATGGATTTCATCTCAATTTTTTTTCAATTGAGATATATTTGTTTTTACAAACCTATTCACATTATATGGTGTTTAAACTACTCCACTGATATTATTAGAATGAATAAATAATTTTTCATGATTATTAATGTTTAAAATAGTAATTATTATTCCTTTAAGATGTTACAATTTATATGTTTCCAAAGAGGTAATAAATTATTTTAAATTATCACTTTCTTTTGCAATTTTTTTATTTTCATTGAATGAAGAAAATCATTTATCCATAATAACCTACAATAACTTTCTTATTCTCTAGATATTTATATAGTTTTCATATTTTAGTTTGACACATTCTCTCTTTGGTACATGAGTCAGGAAGAGAAATTTTTAAAAGAAAAATAAGTATTATTTCTCTTTTAATTGGATTTGTTTTCCTTTCATGTGCATAATTTTAAATTTTTGGCCAAATGTCATTTTAAAAAATATTTATTAAGGATATTTTAATTTTTCCATGATTTTTATTAGTTTTTAAATGTTTCGTTCAAATATTTTAAAATATGAATGTTTTTAACTTTCTTTATAATAAGACAAAAGAAATATTTTTAACGTATACAACTATAATAGACTACTCCAACACCGAAAAAGTTTTATGATAAATATCTTCTACTAATAATTTCAAAGGTTTTACAACGAAATACCTTTTAATAAACCATGTTTTTAATACTACACTTATATTCAATTTATTTTTCTAGATAACAAGATTTTATAACAAAACCCATATTATCCAAGAACGAATGGTCATCTTTTATCACTTACTAATTTTGTGGTTTTTATAATTCTCTTGAAATATTCAATTTATTTGTATTATAAGGCCCCAGCCTTAAACCTTACTTAATTATTGAATTAAATGAATAATTCACATTGAGGATCTTTTCAGGTTTAGAGTTTTAGAGAATTATGTAAAAACTATTACATCTCAAAAGATTACATAGTAGACACTTCTACTAAGTTTCCATAACATAAAAAAAACTTAAAAAGAAACATGTCAAGTTCTATGTTTTAGATAGCATGTCTTTCCTTGACCCCATCCTTGACCCTATTCATCTTTAAGTTATGTAGAAAACATTTCAAAAACATGGGATGAGCATAAAAAATCCAGTAAAGGATACACAAAGAAGGAAAACTGTTAGTTTTTCCAAAACAACAAGTAAACCATGAGTACTTTACCAAAGTAATACTTTTCACCCATATGAAGTAGTAAAAACTCTTCACTGAATAAGAGATCATTACTTACCCTTTTTGTAACCAAAAGATTACCATAAAACCCATATAAAGAACACATAACATAAAAAGGTTACTTGGTACATAAACATACTTAAATGGAATAACCATATGGTCGACTTCCATTCATACTTAATAGAAGATCCATACGGAAGACTTCCACACATACTTAATGGAATAGCCATACGGCCGACTTCCATACCCAATGAATTGGAGGTTATAACGTAACCACCCGTCCTGGTATTCACGGCACCACCCGTCATATGGTTTATCACGTAACCACCCCTCAAATGTCCAAGTAACATTAAAAAAATCATAAGTCATAAAACAAATATAATGGAAAGAAAACATTTCCACACTTTGATCAGAATATATCACTTAAATATATTGATATAACAAATCCATTATAAAAACCATTTTCAATACCTAAATACATAAAATTGTATATGGAATTTATTTCATTTTAAAAAAACATTACGGCTTGTTTAGGAAGCCAAAGACCAAATAATACTCATGGCAGCGGAGAAGGCCATTGTCACCGCGTACGTTTAAAGAAACATTCCTTTTTGTCGTTTTGTAAAATACTTCGTAGAAAAAGATTCCTTTTGTATAAAAGTAAAATTCAATGGGTTTTATGCACCGTTTAAAATAAAGTTGTGTATAGAATGAAATATTCCTCAATGAAAGGAGACTTAGATGAAGTCCCTTACTAAGTCGGTATCCTTAGATTAAAGATAAATCAATTATATTATTATGTTTGAAAAATAAGATTACACAAAATATAAGTGGATATTAAGTGTAAAACAGTTAGAGGTCATTCACACATAATCATGGAAAAACAAAACCAATGACATTGATATTTAACTCAATGAAATGAGATTGAGTTATGATTTCAGATAAAAGTCCGTCTAAATGACATAAGAATTTATCAATGAAATGATTATGTGTAGAAATAGTATATCCACACAAAAGTTTGTGGAAACTACAACATAGATATTCCACACATAATCTTGGCATAATAAAATCAAGAATTACTGATTTATCCCAATGAATTGAAAGTGGGTTAAGAAGTTACCTTACAGAAATTCGACATCCTAACAGCGTCACTTCAAAACTTATAAAATGAGTTGATGAGAGTTAAAAAGGGTATCTCATCACTTGGACATAAACATTACATTAATAAGGATATATAAGAACATATCCCAACATAATAGTATATGAATTAAAAGACATAACGAAATAAGTCCTTTAAAAAGAGGTGGGTGAAAGGTTCCCTTACCGACTTGGGTAACATTCGAAACGTACACCCCAATAAAGAAGGGTCATACAATGAATATGTAAGTACCCATAAATGAAATTATATTACACAAAGAGTATAATAATGGGTAGTACATACACCACTCATAGGAAATTGTGGAAAATGTAGCATAAAATCACAGGAATAAAAGTGAGATGAAAAATCCCTTATGAAAACTCGGCAGCCTAACGGCGCCACTTAAAACTTCCAAAACCGGATTGATGAGATCAAATAGGGTATCTCATCACATTACAATAAAATGTACAACAAGAGTAATATAAACGAACATCCCCCATAATAACAAAGAGGAGCTTAAAAGAAGTGACATAAAGGAGAGTAATTAAAGAGAAAGAGAGAGGTTAGATCTCTTACGAAAATTCGGCAGCCTAACAACGCCACTCAAAACTTCCAAAATGGATTGATGAGAGAGAATATGGTCTCTCATCATATGAACATAAAAATTACAGTAAGAGTAATATAAAATAACAACCCAATCACAAGAAAGATGAGCTTAGAAGGAATGACATAAAAGAGTGTACTTAAAAAGAAAGAGAGGAGTAGGATCCCTTACCTCGTGTCCGACTTGACTCGATCGTTCTTTAACGTCCTTAAAATCGGGTAACTCCCTTTGGTTTGAGCTAAAAGGCTTCCTTGGGAAGCCTTCTGCCCAAAGTGGGGCCTCAAGGAGTTATAGAGGGATGTGGAGAGACAAAATGGGCAGGGGTTGGCCGAGCCGAAGTCTATGGATGTGTGGGTAAAGAGGTAGAGATGGGTTCCTTTTATAAGAGGAGAGGAGGGGAACTCTTGTAAAGTTACAAAATGTTACTTTATTTTCAAAAGAGTTTGGGATTTTAAAGGTCCCACATTGATGTATTTCTAGAATAAGGTGATAAGGGTTCGAAATTTACTCATCCAATAGGTTTCAGACATGTCCAGGTCTTAGATATTACATTATATTTCCATTTTATTTAAATCGTTAAATAATGAGGTCATCGCTGCATCATCATGATATCATAAATAATTTACTTTATTAAATGTCTAAAAATTATAAAAAAAATACAATGGTGTAGGAAATCTGTTTATATTTCCAATAACTATTTATAGTGAAAAATATGACTTTTATAACCCCATGTAAAAATTGTTTTCGTAAAACATTTCATGTCTGTGTCATTTTTACTTTAACATTAAATAAAAAGGTATTTATGTCATTTTCCAACCAAAGTGGCTCCATGGGGTACCCAAGATGACCCATGGATTGTCTTGGTCGGCCATGACACATCCATTGATGGTAGTACATGTGTCTAGGTCATTTCATTTTATTAAAACATTATTCCTACCTTAGACTACACTAATTACCTCTAATCGCGATTAAAAACTTAATAAGTTACTATTCACCCAAAAATTATTTTAATCCCATTGAACCACATTTTACTTCTTAATGACAACCATGTATGTCGGATTTTTTAAATTCAACACACAATGATGGAAAAATTTCATTTAAACAGAAAATCAGTTTTTATAAGTACCACATAGTGGTTTCACTATTCATCAAAAATTGAAGTTTTTCAGAAAAATACCAAAACTTCAACCTAAGATATATTTGATATTACAAATTCAAAAATTATGACTATTTTAAAAAATTCAAAACATATAATTTGCATTAATTAACTTAATAATTAATTCCTCCTGTCAAAACAAATAGCGTGTTTTTATGAAACAAAATGTATCGAAAGATTGACGCTTGTTTAAGTCCAATTTCAAAGTGAAATTAATTCCAATGAACACTATTGGAATAAATTGTAAAAATATATTCTAATTTCACTTTAAAACCAATTAAAAAGGTAATCTAATCATATAAATAAATTATATTAAAAGGAAGTTTTGAATTAAAATACAACATTTTTCACTATTCATTAAAAATTGAACTTTATCGGAAAAATACCAAAAATTTACACAAAGTAAATTTTTATGTCCCGATTCTAAATAAAATTTTATTTTTTCAAATATAACACATAAAATTGTCAAAAAGTGGATTTAAAAGAGGTTCTCCATCAAAAGGTGGTTAATCGACCTTTTAAAGAATATTAGAATGTTTACGCTTAAAATTGGATTCATTCGCATTTTTAATCCTCTAACATTTATTGTAAAAAGTAAAAATATTTGACAAACATATATAATCATTTTTTAGTTAGTTCTGTTCATTATCGCCATTACAACGGCTAGGCGTTAACTACCATTTAAAATAATATTATTTTATTATTAGAGTGCAACGTAAGATTTCAAAGGAACTGGTTGTTGTGTATTGGGTACGCCATCGAGCATAGCGATCCCTTTAAAGTAATATTAATATTTTATTCACAAATATGGATAAATATAAAAATGTCATATTCTTTATTTACCTAGGGTGTTACATCCATCCCCCCTTGTTGGAATTGCGTCCTCGCAATTTTAAAATTGGGCTCAGAAACATCCTTGAAAGTCCCACATCGAAACAAGAGTCGGAAAAACAATCACTTTAAAAGAATGGGAGAGAAGTACAAATGTCACCCAAGTTAACCCATACTAGGATTCGAAGTATGAAAATATGGATATGGAGGAGAAAACAAAGGGTCATGTTCTGATGGAGATTGATAGTAAACATCTCGAGGAGAATGTTAACCACAATAAAATCACAAACTTGTGATGGGTTAAACGGTATTCGATTCCCTAGTAGGAAAAGTTAACAGACACTATTTTTATTTTAAGTTATTCTTCATTAGGGAATTTATTTTTTGAGCTTAACTAAATCATAATAAAACGTACTTACTTGTCATGTATACTTTCAACTTTTACTAGATTCTTTAATAAAACTCATATTTTCTCCAAAAGACGAGTTTTTAGGAAGACTTGTTCGCATTTAGAGTACTATAATAAACTTCCTGAGAATCACCTAATCCACAAAAGAGAAATATATACTTTCCATGTATTTAGACCTTAACTAAAACCAAAACCAAAACAAAAAATGTTAGTACAAGATCAGATAATCCAGAGAAGGATAACCCTTTATAAAAAGAAAATCTATTCTTAATCTCCAAAATCTGTCCAAAAAAACCCAAAGTTCAACAAGGAACATTCGATAAACAATTTTTCCATAAAATCTTTCAAAGTAAACCAAACTAATATTGAAACCCAAATATTTGAAGGATTTAGTCACAAGGTCTTCCATGTTAAATCGTAACATTTATCTCAAAACAACATCAGTTGCTCTTAAAGTCTCGTATTTAAAAGTAATTAACCTAATCCCATATCCTCCATGATAGGTTAATAAATTTCCATAGATAACCCAAAATAAACATACTCTTGATTCCTAAAATCATCTAACTAAAAATAATCAGTCAAACTAACCAGGGACTTCATGTAGTCTAGTGGTAGGTGATAAATACTAATCGCACTTTGGTTGTGGGTTCGATTCCCACAGCTTTGTCCGACGTGACAGGTTGTCACACGGTCTGCGTGTTGTCCTTTTTCCAAAACTACATAATTCTTAAACCATTACCCAAAACAAGACAAAATCTTAAAAAATAATCATAACATATTTTAACCTCAAGTTTATCTCATTCCTTTCATTCTCAATCATAACATATAATAACCCATAATTATCTCAAAAGTAAGGATCATATAAATTCTAATGGTTACCTTTATAATTATTACCCGAACTGACACATCGATTGGTAATATTGTACATGATGCATTATAGATCATACCGAGGTTCAATTGGTTGATCATGACTCCTTGATAGTTGGTTTAGAACAACCATGAGCTTCCTCATTGAATCCCCCATTTTATCTAGTATCTTAATCAGAGAACCACCACAATTTCCTTCAAACATGTTGTCTCTTTGGTGCCTGCTAGATCCATACATTCACTAAAAATAGAAATGTTAGTGTGGGTATATCAACAAAACCATCATCTACTAATGAGGAAGGTAAACACTAAGATATACTTACTCATTCACTTTATCTAAAACTAGGACTCTTTCTGAAAACCTAACCATTTTGGTAATGTCACTTATGCTTAGAGGATACCCTAACCTCTAAAGTTATCTAAACCAACCTCTGAAACCAACTATAATGCCCCAGCCTTAAACCATACATAATTATTGAATTAAATGAATAATTCACATTGAGGATCTTTTCAGGTTTAGAGTTTTAGAGAATTAGGTCAAAACTATTACATCTCAAAATATTACATAGTAGACACTTCTACTAAGATTCCATAACATAAAAAAACATAAAAAGAAACATGTCTAGTTCCATGTTTTACATAACATGTCTTTCCTTGATCCCATCCTTGACCCTATTCATGTTTAAGTCCTATATAAAACATTTCAAAAACATGGGATGAGCATAAAATGCCCAGTAAAGGATACACAAAGAAGGAAAACTATTAGTTTTTACAAAACAACAAGTAAACAATTAGTACTTTACCAAAGTAATACTTTTCACCTTTATGAATTATTAAAAACTCTTCACTGAATAAAAGATCATTACATTCCCTTTTTGTAACCAAAAGATTACCATAAAACCTATATAAAGAACACATAACGTAAAAAGGTAACTTGGGACATAAACATACTTAAATGGAATTACCATACGGTCGACTTCCACTCATAATTAATAGAATAGCCATACGATAGACTTCCACACATACTTAATGGAATAGCCATACGGCCGACTTCCATACCCAATGAATTAGAGGTTATAACGTAACCACCCGTCCTAGTATTCACGGCACCACCCGTCATACGATTTATCACGTAACCACCCGTCAAATGTCCAAGTACAATTAAAAAAAAATCATAAGTCATAAATCAAATATAATGGAAAGAAAATATTTCGACACTTTGATTAGAATATATCACTTAAATATATTGACATAACAAATCCATTATAAAAACAATTTTCAATACCAAAATACATAAAAGAGTATATGGTATTTATTTAATTTTAAAAATAAATTACGGCTTGTTCAGGAAGCCAAAGACCAAATAATACTCGCGGTGGCGGAAAAGGTCATTGTCACCATGTACGTTAAAAGAAACATTCCATTTTTCATTTTGTAAAATGCTTCGTAGAAAAAGATTCCTTTTGTATAAAAGTAAAAGTCAATGGGGTTTATACACCATATAAAAGAAAGTTGTGTATAAAAATAAATATTCCTCAATGAAAGGAGATTAAGACGAAGTCCCTTACAAAGTCGGTATCCTTTATTAAGGATAAATCAATTATATGATTATGTGTGACAAATACGAATACACAAAATATAAGTCGTTATTAAGTGTAAAACAATCAGACGTCATTCATACATAATCATGGAAAAAAACCAATGACATAGATATTTAACTCAACGAAATGAGATTGAGTTATGATTTCCGATACAAGTCCGTCTAAATGACATAAGAATTTATGAATGAAATGATTATGTGTAGAAATAGTATATCCACACAAAAGTTTATGGAAACTACAACATTGAGATTCCACACATAATCTTGGCATAAGAAAATCATGAATTAGAGGTTTAACCCAATGAATTGAAAGTGGGTTTAGAAGTCCCCTCACTGAAATTTGACAGCCTAACAGCGTCACTTCAAAACATATAAAATGAGTTGATGAGAGATAAAAAGGGTATCTCATCACTTGGACATAAACTTTACATTAATAAGGATATAGAAGAACATATCCCAACATAATAGTATGTGAATTAAAAGACATAACAAAATAAGTCCTTTAAAAAGAGGAGGGTGAAAGGTTCCTTTACCGGCTTGGTTAACTTTCAAAACATACACCCCATTGAAGAAGGGCCATACAATGAATATGTAAGTACCCATAAATGAAATTATATTACACAAATAGTATAATAATGGGCAGTACATACACCACTCAAAGGAAATTGTGGCAAATGTAGCATAAATCTCAAGGGAATAAAAGTGAGATGAAAAATGCCTTATAAAAACACGGCAGCCTAACGGCGCCACTTAAAACTTCCAAAAATGGATTGATGAGATCAAATAGGGTATCTCATCACATTAAAATAAAATGTACAACAAGAGCAATATAAATGAACATCCACCATCACAACAAAGAGGAGCTTAAAATAAGTGACATAAAGGAGAGTACTTAAAGAGAAAGAGAGAGTTTAGATCTCTTACGAAAATTCGGCAGCCTAACGGCGCCACTCAAAACTTCCAAAATGGATTGATGAGAGAGAATAGGGTCTCTCATCATATGAACATAAAAATTACAGTAAGAGTAATATAAAATAACATCCAAATCACAAGAAAGATGATATTAGAAGGAATGACATAAAAGAGTGTACTTAAAAATAAAGAGAGGAGTAGGATCCCTTACCTCGGGTCCGACTTGACTCGATCGTTCTTTAACGTCCTTAAAATCGGGTAACTCCCTTTGGTTTGAGCTAAAATGATTCCTTGGGAAGACTTCTGCCCAAATTTTGGCCTCAAGGAGTTATAGAGGGATGTGGAGAGACAAAATGGGCAGGGGTTGGCCGAGCCAAAGGCTTGGGGAGTTTTGGTAAGGAGGTAGAGGTGGGGGCCTTTTATAAGAGGAGAGGAGGGGCACTCTTGTAAAGTTACAAAATGTTACTTTATTTTCAAAAGAGTTTCAGATTTTAAAGGTCCCACATTGATGTATTTCGAGGATAAGGTGATAAGGGTTCTAAATCCACTCATCCAATAGGTTTTGGACATGTGTAGGTCTTATATATTACATTATCATTCCATTTTATTTAAATCATTAAATAATGAGGTCATCACTGCGTCATCATAATGTCATAAATAATTTAATTTATTTAATGTCTAAAAATTATAAAAAAAACTACTATGTTGTAGGAAATATCTTTATCTTTCCAATGACTATTTATAGTGAAAAATATGACTTTTATAACCCCATGTAAAAAATTTTTTAGTAAAACATCTCATGTGTGTGTCATTTTTTACTTTAACAATAAATAAAAAGGTATTTATGACATTTTCCAACCAAAGTGGCTCCATGGGGTCCCCAAGTTGACCCATGGATTTTCTTGGTCGTCCATTACACATCCAATGAGGGTATGACATGTTTCTAGGTCATTTCATTTTATTAGAACATTATTCTTAGCTTAAACTACACTAATTACCTCTAATTGCGATTAAAAACATAAAAAGTTACTATTCACCAAACAATTATTTTAATCCCATTGAACCACATTTTACTTCTTAATGAAAACAATGTATGTCGGATTTTTGAAATTCAACACACAATGATGGAAAAATTTCATTTAAATGGAAAATCAGTTTTTATAAGTAGCACTTAGTGGTTTCACTATTCATCAAAAATTTAAGTTTTTCAGAAAAATACCAAAACTTCACCATAAGCTATATTTTTTATTCCGAATTCAAAAATGATGTCTATTTTAAAAAATTAAAAACATATAAGTTTCATTAATTATTTTAATAATTAATTCCAGCTGTCAATACAAATAGCATGTTTTTATGAAACAAAATGTATCAAAAGATTGATGCTGGTTTAAGTCCGATTTCAAAGTGAAATTAATTCCAATGAACACTATTGGATTAAACGGTAAAAATATATTCTAATTTCACTTTAAAACCAATTAAAAATATAATCTAATCATATAAATAAATTATATGAAAAAGAGGTTTTGAATTAAAATACAAAATTTTTCACTATTCATTAAAAATTGAACTTCATCGGAAAAATACCAAAAATATACACAAAGTAAATTTTGATGTCCCGATTCTAAAGAAGAATTTTATTTTGTCAAATATAACACATAAAATTTTCAAAAGGTGTATTTAAAAGAGGTTCGCAATCAAAAGGCGGTTAATCGACCTTTTAAAGAATATTAGAATGTTTACGCTTAAAATTGGATTCATTCGCATTTTTAATCCTCTAACATTTATTGTAAAAAGTAAAAATATTTGACAAAAATATATAATCATTTTTTAGTTAGTTCTTTTCATTCTCGCCATTACATCGGCTAGGCATTAACTACCATATAAAATAATATTATTTTATTATTAGAGTGCAACGTAAGATTTCAAAGGAACTCATTGTTGTGTATTGGGTACGCCATCGAGCATAACGTTCCATTTAAAGTAATATTAATATTTTTTTTCAAAAATATGGATAAATATAAAAATTTCATATTCATTATTTACCTGGGGTGTTACATGTTTAATTTAAAATAAAATTATTATTATGTATCCATGTTTTTTATATAATGAATATGTACAATTTCTAATCTTTTTACAATTTTAACAGACGATATTTTATTATAAAATTTATTTTATTGACTATGAAAAATCATGATAAAATCATATTCTTTAATAAATATTGATATTTATTGACAAGTAATATTTTTCATGAATTTAATTTATTATTCACTATGATAGGAATCCATTGGTCAAGTAGTAAAGGGGGTCCTAGTTATAGATAGCACCTTGATGCATTTACATGTATCATGAGACAAATAAGTTTGCTAAATGAAATTGTGTTTTGGGTTATACCTAAATATTGTTTTAAACCATCTAAGCACAGTGTCATGATAGTGTAGGTATCATGATATTTGGGATTATTTATTCTACCAATAATGATTTATTTCATTTAGAATTTAGTTATTATTATCCATGATATTATTTCATTAATATTATCTATGGATTTATTTTTTGATCGAGTAGATTAAATGACTTGTGTTTTTTTGTTATCTACCATTCCATATAGACGATGCATTATTTTTCCAGGATACCTTCTACTATATGTGACCATTACTATGAATTTTGATCCAAACATGTTTGGTTTCCTTTTTCCAAGACACTGAGATGATTTCTATGAATCTGTTTCAAGGATGAAGAATTTACTTTTGTTTTGTTTTTTGATCTATCTCTAATATAAAATCGATGTCATGTATGTATCTAGCTCTCTAGGACTATTAAAATAATTAAAAATTTTATATTAAAACCCTTTTATCTATGCTAATATAATAAAATATACATCAACTCTAGTTTACTATATTAGATGTTGTTACACATACTTTAAATTTATGATTGAGAAAAATTCTTATGATTTTCTCAAAGACAGACATGATTATAGAGTTTGAAACTCATATCCTCCTATATCTTTGACAACCAAGAAATTTTCAATAATTATCATATTCATATATTATAAATATTAATGATTATGGATTGAAATAAATTATTTAAAAATGATGTATGATATATTATCTTATTGATGATAATAAACAACTGTTTCGAAAACTATTGTATATTAAAAGTTATTATCTTTACATTATGAGAGAAAATGTGCTTAATTTAATGATTAAACATATTTTCATAAAATTAATTCTTATTAGATTTTTTAAAAATGAATATTTATGGTAATTTATTTAATCAATATTGAGATTTATTATTATTGTAATCATAAAAATAATTCTTTCATTTTATGGGGAGAGAAAATGAGTTTTCATTTGAAAAATAAATATTTTCCAATCTAAATATATAAATTTTCCGAGTATTATATAGTTTAATTTTAAATTTAATTATAAAAATTTTATAATTACAATTTAGTAAAATAAAATTCTTTTTTGGATTCCATATATACAATTTTACTTGGGTTAATTTTTGAGAATTTTCTGAATTGGTGGATTTTTTAGTTGATTAGTGATGAATACATTTTTTAAAATATTATAAAACCATTTACATAGACAAAATAGAAGAATGAATTAAATGTTGATGAAAAAATGAGACCAAGTATATGTTTTTGGATAAATAACAATCAATTTTAAATATTATGTTGAATTTCAAAAAAAAATTAAAATTTCAAAACCTATGTAATTTGTTAATGTAACAAATGATTTTTTATAGTGTCATTAAATAAATTATTTATAATGTATAATTTACATTTGGATAGGTATTAAATTAATATATCTCTAATTATTTTTATTCATCAACCTATACATTTCAGGATTAAAATTTATATATTTTATTTTTGTGTATATTAATTTTTATGCATAAAAATAGGGGTTCTATAAAAAACTATTCTAATTACATTTTTAAATTTTATATTAAATGTAATTTTTATCACATTAAGAAATTGAATATTTTAAAAGATATTCCCTATTTTAAATTATAAAATTAAAATTATTTAATATGTTCCATCTCATTTTTATTCATAATATTAAGATACGATATTGATTTTTAGCTACCATAGTAAGGGATAAATGCGATAAAATGGTAAAATCAATGTGATAAGTAAAAAAATATCACCAAAACATTCTATAATTTTATTAGTGTATTTTATTAGGATTCATCTACGATAAATTCATATGTTTTTCCTTGGTTCCACAATACCTTTCAAAAATAAATTCATACTATCTAAAATTTAAGTGTATTTATAGAGGTGTAACTCTACACACTTATAAAGGGAACTCCTCATCCCCTCACTTCTCCACACACATTGAGAATTATAGTTTGAAAATTATCTTAAATAATATCTTCTAAAAACCATACCCATGATATAATGTTTTTTTCTCATCAAAAGAGAAAAACATTATGAATTAAATTGATCTCTAAAAGAGGGTACCTATGGAAGTGGAAATTATCATAACTAAGGTAATTCAAATTTTATTCTTCTTCCACAAAAAACATTAAATTATATCAATATTAATACTTTTAAATAAATATAATTAATTCACTAAAAATATTATTATATTTCTGGAAGATCCATTATGTACTTCAATTATAACCAATGGATGAAGAAAATGTAACTTGTACGTATATGTAGACTACTACCTCTATAGACATGTTGCTTATTTTTTATAGCCAACTCATATGATTGGTTAAAAAGGTAAATTAATAGAATAAATATGATATATATGACTTAATAATGATTTTGGAAAGATATAACATGAACAATTTTCTTTCAGTCCCATACAATGAAAAAATTAAAATGTCACCTTTTTTTATGTGCAGACTACAATCTCTATAGAAGACATATTTTATTTTTCATCACTACCATACATCAATGATTATAAATATGAATTTAATTAATAAATATGAATTTTTTATCATTATTAATACTCTATAAATGTGATATTATCATAATATAATAATATATTCCTTCCCATTTATTTTTTGTAACATTTTTATTTGGTCAGTTTTAGTACCAACTAGATCAGTGTTATAATGTTTATATCATTAATAAATATGGAATTTTAGTTACTAGTAATATTTTGTAATGATTTATTTATGATGTTTTCTAAACTATTGAAAAATAATGTGTTTGTGTTAGTGTTTATTTGTTTTTTATTACAATCAATTATTTATACTAATGATATAATTTTAAAAAAATGAATTTGGAGGATTTCCATGAGAATTTTCAACAAATGTTCTAGGAAATGTACATGAAACTGCATAATGAAATATAATTTATATATAAGATTATCATGAATAGTTTCTAGTAGAATAAATTGGGACCACCATGCAAGGAATAAACCCACAAAATCAAAACATGCATGGGAAATGGGTTGTTATGACATAAACATTGATATTAAAAAATAATTATTATTAAATTTATAATAACTATTTATAATGAAATGGTATCTAATAATAAAGATATAGTTCTTTTTCTGGTATAATAGTGTAATAAATCTTAATTATTTTTTAGGGATGTTAAAGCACATCTAACTAGGTGGAAGTATGAGCCATTGGGATTCATAACTCAATTTATGTTTATTGGGTTGTCTTAGTTCTCATTTAACCATGTCATGATATTATAATGTTCATTGTGACATATTATTTTTTTAAAATAATTTAATAATTTTTCTGTGTATATAATATTTCTCATTTAATCACTTCATTAATTTATTAAGACTTCATTTTTATGATCTTTGTAAGAATTTCTCATCTTAAATATTCCTATTTGAGACATGTTCTACATTATACACCTATTTAAATTTTTATGGTGAATATTGTGAAATATGTTGTCATGAATCAATCATTATTCCATTATATTTAACATTACATTTCAATTAATCTCTTTCATAAGTCATTAAATAAAATGTAATAATATTCATAATGATTTCTTTATCTCAATTTCAATTTGTTATGACACGTTACATGTTGTGAACCATGAATTATTTTGTATAGTGTACTTAAAAGAAAAAAATTTGACATATTATTAAAGGTAATAAATGTTATTTACATAATAATATCATATTAATTAGTTCAATATCTATTGACTCAATCATTACTATATTTGTAATGGTTTTCTCATCTCAATTTTTTCAACACTAAGAAATGTTCTATATTCGCTACTTTCATTCCATTGTGTTTTGTATATACATACAATAAGAATTATTTATATTAACTTTTATAAAAATATATGGTTTTTAAAATCCCTCTAATGAAACATTTTTCCTGTGGGATTTGAATTTAATTGAATAATAGGTATTATTTGACAAAAAAAGTTTTAATTCCATTTACCTAAACACTTCCTCCTCCATTTCAATTTTATTTATCATAATTCATGAATTTTGATTTATAAATTTAAAATATATCATAACATTATATTTCAGTTAAATAGAATTTATTTCAAAAGATTTTGAATTTATTTTATTATTGTTTTCAACATTAATCATTATTGATTATTTAAAAATAGTATATAGTAAATGATTTTAAGATTTACCACATGATTAAATTTTCCTTCAAATGCATACAATTGTTATTAATATTCCATGTTGATTTTACATGGTATTTCAAAGAACATAATATTATTATTTTTCAATTAATTTTTATTTTAAAAAATTACTAATCGATAATTATATTTTTTCTTGGTTTTCAAGTCATATTTCAAATTATTTGCAAAAAACAATTTTCATATATGTCAAAATACATTATTTATTTTTATTCATCACCAATTACATGAGTTAATGATATCATCCAAATTATTTATCTAGATGAATTATGATGATCTTATAAGTAAATGTTCGTCCACCACGTTTATTTTCCATGGATTAATTATGCTATGATGAAATTATGAATGTTTTATAAGATGTATGATTAAAGGAGACGGATTATAAGTGTATTTTAATTATGGTTCATGTAAATATTATATTGTGATAGGTGTGTATAACAAAATTATCAAATTCAATGGGTAATGATAAATTGTAACAATTAGGCCCTACTGGTAACCCAGTTTCCCCATCGACACATGTTAAGCCCTTCCTAGTGCCCGCCAATGTTTCTAAATGGATCATCATAATAATGGCTCTCCCCATCAGAAATCAAATTTACTTTCTTGATTAATTATTTATCCCTTTCATAGACCCTGATAAACATCAAAGGATGTCTCCCATTAGAATCCCTACTCAAAGAGAAAAGTAATTAACTATGTAATTTTAATCTAGTATGATCTTTAAGAGAATGGGGCACCTTATTGATATGTGTAGTAATATTAATCCAATAAACCCTTTAATAATATTGGATTTTATTTTTACCCCCATTTAGAAAACAACAACCTCATTGTTAACCCTATATCTCAACCAAATAAGTTCAACAACACTTCCATTTGGGTTTCTCATCAGATACCTAATTAATAATTAGACCCCACGTATACCCCAATTTCCGAACATAAATGAGTATTTCCCAACAAGAGGCCCTACAATGTTATCAAAATGGTCATAAAAATAATTAATTTCCCCATAGAACCATACATGTTATTTCTAGTGTGCTTTTTCCTCACTCAAATTCACCTTGGGAAACATTCTACTAGGTCACCCTTCCTGATCACTACTCTTGGTTAAAACTCATTAGGATTGGAGTTCTAATCAGGTAGGATCTCGAAAAGAATGTTTTATATTTTATACATTGGTAGTGAGATTTAGATTTTTAACCCTCTACAATTCTATGGTGTTACATTTGTTATCTTGAAAAATTAAGTTGGAATTGACAAGGGAAGGTGTCCAATTATACGGTATCATATACAGGTGATTATAAGGGTGATGTGAGTATAATGTCCCAAGATTCCCTCAATTTTTTTATACTCTTTATATGTGTTTAAATACTATCTTTGATAAATTTTTTATTTTACTTTGATTTCAATTATTGAGTCATTTGATTCTGGTCTTATGTGAAATCATTATTGTAAGTATCATGATTTTAGAAACATGTATAATGTTTTATGAATCTATACTTCTATTTCTATTAAAGATAATTATGTTATCAGAATAATAATTTCATATTTTTATAACTTATTGTAACACCATGTAAATTTAAATGACCAATATGTTCAATAGTGTATTCTATAGATGATGCTTTATTTAAAAGAACTAAAATATAATATTAAATTATGATTATTAAAATTTATATGATTGATCCTAACCATTAAATTAGAAGGCATGAATAATATTAATTATATTGTGAAATATATATAATGTTCATAATCAATATAAATATATTTATAAATTCATAATAAATAATAAGTCAACTATTAACAAAGATATTTTATTCTACAATAAAATATGATATATTCTAAAAATAATTTTGGTTCTTTTAACTTGAATATATAAAAATTCATTAAATAGAATTTTGGAAATGCCTTTTTATAAAATTTAAATTATTTTCAAAATAATAATATGAAAATTAACATTGGGTTAAATTTTGTGACTTCTCTGAACTATTTAATTTTTTAGTAAATATTGAAAATACAGAAATTCAAATATTTTCATGTGTCTTCCTTAAATAAAGTATTTTAAATGTTCTGTTTTTTTAATCATGGTATTAATTTGAAATATAAATTGTTATATATATATATAGTAATTCAATTAATTTAATTTTTTCAATCAATAGTCCTGATTTTGGTATAAGATTGACTTTATATATAAAACACTATTGTCTACCAAATATTTTTAAGTGCATATAGTTAATCCATTTTTATTAATTAAAATAACTGATAATAAATAATCAATTCAATGAAATTCGTTTATTATAAATATATTTATATGAATTTAAATTTACATAACTATGATTTCCATTCACAAATTAGATATAAGATCCAATATTTCCTCAATAATTCATTTCTTGACCAACCCTTTTTGACACAATTTATTGGATTAATTTTAAATTGAAATCTACCACTACTCGTATTTGAATTTTTATAAATGTATTCCATATTTTTTATGAATATAATGAATGTTATATTATAATATCAAATTAATTTTAGTCATGATTAATTGTAAAAATAGTAAAAAATTTGTTATCGGGGTGAAAAAATGATAAAAGCGAGTAAGCATAGATGTAGACGGAATAAAATGATAAAAAACATATTTTTGAATTTTTGGAGGTTTCATGGACTATTCGACCCAGGAAAACATTATTTTTTAATTTTGGAGGACTTTGGCATGATAGTGACTTCCCATTATTGAATAGTTTTGGGTATTTACCAAAACATCCACTCCTCTTCAATTATAAAAGGTAACCCATCCTTTAACATATATAAACCCATCAGAACATTTTGATAAGATCAAACCATCGATGATATCCCCAAATAGTTTATATACACTATCTAGAGCTTATTTGCTTCCATAAAGACTAATCTTAAGGTCCACAAAAAGAGGTTCAATGGAGGTTCTTCTATAAAAAAGTAGTCATTTTCATCAACTCCTTCTTTTTGTACTTCTTATTTTTCCACCATAAATTATGTAATAAAAATTAAAATATAATAATAAAAATTATATAATATATAAAAATATGTTTATAATTTTATGGAATAATATTTATCCATCTGTTGTTCCATCAAATTGGAAACAAAACCATCATTCATGTGTATAGTTAACTACTTCATCGCGAACTAACATATATATTCATCATAATCCCCTCTCATGGTTGTTAATGATGATTAATTTAATTCTTAAATATGATATTAATGAAACAATAATCATTCCTTAAAATTAACATATCATGTAACTTCCTACCTAACATTCCATTGAAAAATAATATTATCATTTGTGTGTACAGTAGACTACCGCCTCACAAAGTTATGTGAATCATTTTTTATTACCGTTTCAAATAGATAGTTTATTTATGTATATTTCGGAAAATAAAATAATATTTATTATATTATTATAATTGTATAAGGGTTAAATAAATCATACCTACTGTCCAACATGATCATTGAAAAATAGAATCATTACTTATGCATATTTCCCTCCCGTTGTCTCCATGATTATAACATAGTTCATTTTTCATGACGATATTTCATTTTTGAATATAAAAATATATTTTATGTATAAAAATTATAATTATTTGATGATGATTGTTATACATATAATGTAAAATTAACCAACTTTTCAATGTTTAACACACTAATGCAGTTCTGAAATTAGGAACTGAGCATCCTCAAAACACATAACGTGTACATAACTGATTAAGTAATGAGATATATCATTAAAATAAATTATGTAAATGGATTAACTATTAATTATTAAGAATTTAAAATTATCATAAGAAAAATAATAGTTGATACATGTTTATTATATAGGAGATACTGTATATACAAAACAATTATGGAATCAAGTTATGGGATTTTTCATCTCACTTTTGTTATTGTGAGACATATTCTACATTAAATACTAATTTATTTCTTGTCAAACGTTGGTGAAATTTCTCCAATGAATCCATTTGTGGGGTTTCAACATGGAGAGTTCATGTATCTCCCTATGAAAATTTTTATGTCATGCAATTGACATGAAAGTGGTGTATATTTAATTTTAGATATCTTTGACAAAAAATGTAGGACAACATGCGTAGAAACATGCAAAAGGAAAAATAGAATGAATGAAATCCTAGTTGAATCACACATCCAGAGAGTTGAACATGATTTATAGACATAATGCATAAGATATATTGTATATTTGTTTTAAATCAGTTAAATATTCTTGTGTTAGAAGACTAGTCTATATAAAAATGGTAAGACAAACCCTGACATAGAGGAGGTTTGTTGTTGTCTTAGACTTCTCTAAGGTATAGAGAATTCAGATTATATTAATTAATCTTGGAACATGGAATCATTAAATGATTGTGTAAATGATTATGTCCATTTAAAATATCAAGGGTGGGATTTCGGATCCCTAGTCTAAATACGAGAACACAGAAGTGGGTAATATTGAAAGTACTAAATCCACTTGAATGTTTTTATAATTATTAGTGTAAATCATAAATCAAGAAATTTAATTTAATGGTCATGAGATGGAACCTGATTAAAGGAGATGACCACAAACCAATTTGGAATAATTGGTTATTCTATAGTCGTGTATGGGTGTATAAATAGTAGAGTAACATCCTCTTTTGATGTAGATACATCTGGTAGAGAGGGCATGTGAGGTGGCGGAACATATACACATTCTAATTGTGGGAACATATACATAATCAAGAATAAGTTTCCACTAGATTCTAATACCCACATAATTGATAAAATAGAGATTTTAGAGGATTTTAAAAGATAAGAAATATTTTAGTATTATATATGGAAGGTATAATCAATTAGTTTTTTACCACGCCTAATGTTACTATATCTTGTTTGGAACACAAAATTTGAAAATAAGAGATATGAAATTCTATTTCTCTAACATTATTTTTGAACTTGTGTGTTTAACAAGCAGAACCCCTCTTCTAAAAAGGCCCCTAGAAGTCCCCACAATCTTTTATAGATTTATTTATTCATTCACTAATTTATTCTAATGCAATAAAAGTGGGGAAATTAGTGAGATAAGTTCATATTGTTACTTTGGAATCCATTTATGTTTTTTCATCGTGGAATGTATTATTTCATTGTCACCTTAATTTTTGGGTTTTGTGGTATATAAAAATGAGGGCTAGAGCTAATATTTATAAAATTTTGGACAACAGGTATTGTGGTTATTTTTATTTAACTTTGATATAAAATTGAGTAGTTTAATGTAATTTAATTTTTACGAATTGAGCGCAGTAATTTTTATTATGAGGATGGGGAATAAGTTGAGATAATGGTGTTTAATTCTTTGATATAGTATCATAAAAAAAATAATTAGATTAATTTTATGATGTGTGGAGACATGTATTGAGGGAAAATTTAACAAAATATCAAAATTGGATTCCAAGTGAAATAAATACAATAACACTTATGGAATAGGTTAGAATTGTTTTGTAAATAATGACTCATAGTTTTATAAATTGGGGATGATGTGATGGGACCCATATTCTAGATATTACCACTGACCATGATTGAATAAAAGGTTCTACTATAATTTTCACGACCCGTCCTCGGGGCCCGTGCCGTGACTACCCCAAGCCCACCTTCCATAGGCCAGGGGCTGGCGACTAGCACCAAAGGCGTAAATCCCGATAACTGGGAAGGCATTGCCTTTATAAAAGTAACAAAACACCACAGAGTACAAGCGGAAGAAAAACACTAAGTACAAAAAGAAGTGCTGAAAAGTAAATGGGCCAGAATACAAACCCAAAAGAAAGTACAACAGAAAAAGACAACAGCTGGAGGGATGGAAGCGGCTCCTGGGTCGTCCTCCTCGGATCCTACCTAAAGGGTAGGTACAGATGGCGCAGCTCCTGGATCGTCCACCATGAATCCTACCTGAAGGGTAGGTACAGATAGCCTCCACAGTTCTCTCGTCCATCAACCTCCTCCGAGTGTCGTCTCGCCGTGAAGTCCACCTCCGGACACTGACTTGTCGTGTAGTCCACCTCCGGGTACCGTCCAGTCCTCGAACACTCGGCCTCTGTCAGCACTGTCTGTCGTCTGCAACCAACACAACGAGGTGCGGGCATAGCCCGTGCAGGGGTGAGTATAACGATACTCAGTAGGGACCCCGAGACCCTAAAGGTCTCACTAAATCCAACAAGGATAACCACAAAGAAGATCTCAATAGATAACCTCTACTTAGGTATATGCCCTTACATATACCTAAGTTATCAAGTAACTCATCTCAATCATGAGGAAACACAAGGATCATGAGATCAGAGGATAACCACTACCCAGGTATATGCCCATACATATACCTAAGTTATCAAGTAACTCATCTCAATCATGAGGAAACACAATGGCCAAAAGTCTCAACTCAAACCAGGATTTTCAATATCGAAACCATAACTGCTAAAGAGCTCTGTCTCTAGAGTGTACAGTGGTCCTGTCACGACTCCGAGATACTACTCACTAACCTAAGACTGCTGAGGTACTCCTCCTGTCGAGTACCGCGGGTCTGCGGCCAACTACTGGGCGCTCCGTCCGCTGTGGGTCTGTCACCAAATACCGGGCGCTCCCCCCAATAGCCTACAGAGGTACTCCTCCTGTCGAGTACCGCGGGTTTGCGGCCAACTATCGGGCGCTCCGTCCGCCGTGGGTCTGTCGCCAAATACCAGGCGCTCCATCCACTGGGCTAGTCGACCTAATCCAAGTCGAGTCGGTCAAGCAGTCGTCAGGTCTCAGCAGGCTACACGATCTCCGTACTCCGCACGCTCGTCTCCGGGAGGGTCCGCTCCATGAGCTACTGGTCGATACTCCAATTATCTCAAGGTCCCACGAAGAAGTATCTCAAAGGACCGCCTCGTCATAGGGGTCTCAACGCAACAGACGACGCGTCAATCGGACGCCCGGTCTGTGAGTTATTTGCCTTTTCGTCCCAAAGGCCCGGTTGGTTTCATGAGGAAGACCAATCCCGGCCATATCTCAACTGTACCCCGAACTCCCATATGGTATACTCATAGGGACCGTTACTCAACGTAATCACCAACGCCGCTGACGGTTCGTCAAACGGACGTCTGGTTTGAAAGATAACAGCTTTTCCGTTCCAGGGGCCCAGTTGGATTTCGGTGCGATCCAACCCGGCCACTATCCATCTGCATCCAATTCTCAGGCGGAGGATGCCAAAAGTTCTGTATCGACAATAGGAACTCAACGTCGCAGACGGCGCGTCAATCGGACGCCCGGTCTGAGAGTTATTGGCTTTTTCGTCTCACACCCACCCCGGGAAACTTCCCAGGAGGTCACCCATCCTGATCACTGCTCTAGGTCAAGCACGCCTAACTACGGAGTTTTAACTACGTAGGCTCTCGAAAAGGAAGGTGCACCTTGAGTATAGTATACTGAAACGACCGTCTCGATCCAAGGATCGTGTTGCCATTGACGGCGCGTCGTTCGGAGGCACGTAGCTCAAGTTACGGGCGTTTGAACGAAAACAGTCCGAAGACGGGGGTCCGGCCCCGGGGCGACCAGGCCCGACCCCCCCCCCCCCCGGCAGTTGGCCGAACCGGGTCGACCCGACCCGGTCCGACTCGGTCCGGTCCGGCCAGGGCGCGGCCCGGCCGGTCGGACCGGCCTGGTCCAGTTCGGCCGAGCGGCTGAACGGCCTGGCGCCGCGGGGCGCTGCCCCCACGGCCTGGTGGTGCCGCGGCCTCCCCACGCGTGGGGCCGCGCTGAGTCGGGACGCGGCTTCAGCCGCGTCCGAGGGCATCGGACCCGCGCGGCCGCGGGTCCGCGGGTGCCGCCGCCGCCGCGCTGAGTCGCGGCGGCCTGTCCAGCGGCGCGCTGGGGCGCCGCCGCTCCCGGCTGCCGGCGCCGCCGGCGAGTTCCGCGGGCCACCGAGATCGCTCCGGTGGTCCGATTTTGTTCCCGCCTGCGCCGCTGCTCCTCACGGGACTCGTCCTTCACTGCGGAATCATCAAACATCTGTTGCGGCACGTTTCGTCGTCGCCCGTCAAATCCGCACAAAAAGATGAACGGCGGAGGGTCGTCGGGCCGTGTTCGTTTGGCCCGCACCCTCCGCGTTAGAAATAAACAACCGGGAGAACATTAAGTTCAACACATGAACACATATCCGAAACAATTTTTTTAATGAAATAAAATTGTTTCATTAACGGGTTCCTCATTTGAACGAAAAAAACAATTTTAATAAATTTTAAAATTGTTCACAAAGCCAATTATTTACTTTTTAAAGAATCAATTACGGGAATATAAAAAGAAAAGGGGTAATACCCAAAATAAATCCCTACCTCGTCGTCGCTGTCGGATGCGAGGTCGTCGCGGAATTGACCGTCGCGGAAGGAGGTGATCGTCACACCACGGAAGGGCATCGCGTCGACGATCTCCGAGAACCAAGAACATACGAATTTAATTAATAATAATTAAATCCATGTTGTTGTTGAAATCCAAAAGGAAAATAAAAAGAAGCGCAACCCTCTACCTTGGTTGTTGTCGATCGAAGGCTGTCGCGGGGTTAGATCGTCGCGGAAGAAGCGTCGTGAAGGGAGATCCGTTGGCGTCGCGGTACAAGGATTCGCGTCGTCGATCTCCGCAGGTTTGGCGTTCTTCGTGTTCTTCACCGAAAAAGAACGCTTTCCTCCAAATCCTCTCCACGACACAAGTTTCAACCCAAAATAAAATAAGCTTAAGCCTTATTTTATTTACACAACTAAACATTTGAATTTCAAAAGATATGAAACGAACCATTAATTAGTAGAATTAATTCAACGAAAGAAACAGCTCATTTAATTTATGAAAGAAACAACCCAATTAAATGGTCTGTTAAGATTTTAAGAAACGCGTCAGTTGACTTTCATTAAGACGGGTTTTCATGGGTGCGTTTCTTAGCGGAAAGAAACGGTGGGGCTCGTGCGGGCCCCACCTCACAAATATCATACCAAGGGGTAGGATATTTCTGGATAGCATCCTATCCAGTTCAACTCAGATCAAGCCGCCTTTAAGTGGCTTCAAGTGGCTTCCAAGTGGCTTAAGCGAAATAAAATAAAGTTGTCGCAAAATTATTTTATTTCTTAACTTTAAGCCCGAAAATTAAAAACCACACCCGAGAAAACGCAACTCCGGAAGAGGCATTTCTAAGAGAATACCGGCACTGCGATTTCATCGGTGCCCTCAGAATTCGATTCCGGGCACCGGTTCAAAAGTTAGAAATACCCGCTCGTCCGTTCACTGAACGTACCCGAGCCAAAACTTTGGAAAATGATTCCGGGCACACCGGGCCTCGGAATCAGGTGCCGTCAGAAACTGCGTTCTTATAAAATTCCAAAGAAAATTAATAAAAAATTTCCTTGAAATTTACGGGTCTTTAAATTACTCCCACCACAGGGCTTTACGTCCCCGTAAAGCTTCACCACAAACTTAGGGAAACAAAGCGGTAATGAGCACGTATCTGAGCCTTCCGCTCCCATGTGCTCACCTAGAGGTTCCCGCGCTGCCAAAGAAAGTGCACAAGAGGAATTGACCATCCTCCTAGGATCCACTCCTGTCGATCCTCGATCCCCACAGGAACATCCGTATAAGACACTCATCGCCACCGTCTAGCTCCTCATGGTCGATGATATGCGAAGGGGTCGAGCACGTATCTCCTCAGTTGGGATACGTGGAAAACGTCGTGCACCTAGTGCAACTGAAGTGGATGGGACAAGAGGTAAACCACCTCGCCTACCCAGCTGAGGACCTAGAAAGGTCCGTTGAACCTCGGAGATAACTTGCCACCCAGGCCACATCTCCGTAAACCTCGTCGAGGTGAGACCCGTAAGAAGACGTGGTCGTCATCCTCGAACTCCAGAGGTCTCCATTCCTGTTAAAACTGAACTCAAAACCACTGCTGCTATGAGGGTAAGGTTGACCGACTTAAGAGTGATCGGTCGCACCCTCCTGTGCAAGAGTTACCCTGCACTGCCTGGGGTTTCCTTTTCCGCCGACCAAGGAAAACCCATCCCAATGTTTGCCTAAAACCTTCAATTTGAGTATGAACAGTTATTGCCCATTCCATACTCAAACTAACGTCGTAAGGACTCGACGCTGCCACCAAGAGATTCCAACCAGAACTCTCGCCTCGAGGGTCTGACCACACCGCTGGTGTATGTGTGATTATCGAGCCTCCTCCCAAGGTATCTCCAGACGTGAGGGTCAAGTCCACAGCTTACCGGAAACTCTAGGTCTGTAACAAGATTTGTGGAAGCGAGGAATGATTCATATCGACGTCTGTTACTAGAGCAGCTAGTAGTGGACATAGACTGTCCCATGAATCATTTCTAGAGCCATTGGGTCACACTCCTTGACCGCATGCAGCCGCACTCTTCCTCTGCAATCCCACTCCCTGAGCCTGGCGGGAATAACTAAGGCGGGTGGTTGTAGCATGTTAAGATGTACACCACCTCATGATGCTCTCCTAGCTTTGCCTCCACGTCTACCGCTTCGCAGACTCATCTATATTTAAAGCTACCTCTTCTTGAAACATTTATCACGCCCGAGTCTCTAAGACTGGCACCGGTTTCTTGTTTCTTACTGCACTGTGCAGTCTTCATCCGCTCCTGGATGAACTGCACCTCCTTTAGTCTCACAAGAGCTGCTATGATTTCTTCTTTGCTGATAAGAGAAATCTGGTCTCATCCCCTGGATAAACAACATTCGTTGACTAATACAGTCAATCCTGGCATGAAGGATTCATTCATGCCATGGATGACGTCGTAAGGCCTCGACGTAACTACTAAGAGATCCAATTGTCACTCTCGCCTCCAAGGGTCGAGTCACACTGTCGGCATCAGTGTGAGGTCACTGGGTCTCCTCCAGTAGGAATTTCGAAAGTGAGGGTCAATTCAACAGTCTTAACCAGGACCACTTAGTAACATCACAAAAGAGGACAGGAAATCAAACATCACAAGATAAGTGTCTTTATTTTATTGCATCTCATGGTACAAAGACACAAAAACAACATCAACATGGAACTAGAAGTACAAGAGACGTATCCCCTAGTTCCGCTCCTGCCACCTGCTCCAGGATCTCTACTGCCTTGGTGGCTCCTCAAAAGCCTATGGATAAACTCTACGAGGAGTCGGACAGTCACGTGCCAGGTGCCCCTTTCCACCGCACGAGTAACACAGTCTGCTTCTGGCACGCCTGGCTCTGACCCCACCCCAGGTGCCCCGCACCACCGGTCCTAAAACCCGAGATCGCCCAACTGCTGGTCTGGTCCTCCTAGTCCTCTACATCATCTGTCTACTGCCCACAGATGACTCGGCTTCTGATCGAAAAAAACACGCGGCAAAGGCAGCAGCTCCTGAACATGCTCGGGGTGTAGAGCTACTGGCACAAACTCCACCCTGAAAAAGGTCTCGAAGTCTTCCCAAGTGAAAGCCATCCCATCGCAAAACTGGAACAAGTGGCTCCACCACCTGCCTGCTGTTTCCTGAAGAAGGCTGGCAGTAAAGGTCACCATGAAGTCTGATGGCGTCCCCACTAGCCTGAAGACTCCCACCACAGCCTCCAGTCAATCCTCACCCGCCTGCGGGTCCGTCTCTCCCCCGAACCTGGGTGGCCTCTGGCGCTGGAACTCATACAGTGCGCGCAAGTAGCGGGCATAGCCTACTGCTGGGGCTGGTGGCATCGGTGGCCCAACGTATGGTAGTACCGCTGGTGCCTCCGCTGGTGCCTCAACTGCAAGAGGGCCCTGTACCGAAGCCTCGTCACTCGACAGGCTGTCAGCACGCACATCCCTCTGGGCTCTAACTGGTTGTCCGAGAAAAGGCATCCTGAAAGTAACAACGTAACACGGTCAAACGATTATACCTGGTGAGCTGACCTGGTTTGAGCTGTTTTAAGGGGGAAACCTTTGAAAACACACACGCAAACAGTGTTTTTGAGCACAAAGTCAAAAATCAGTTACTAGGGTCCTGGTGTATGGATACGTTGGCCGCCCGCACCAACACTGGACTCCCTGAACTGAAAACCACACTCGGTACCCTTAACATTTTTGCTTCACAGAAAGAAAGATCAGGGTCTACGGTAGAACCGACCAGCTCTGATACCAATTTGTCACGACCCGTCCTCGGGGCCCGTGCCGTGACTACCCCAAGCCCGCCTTCCATAGGCCAGGGGCTGGCGACTAGCACCAAAGGCGTAAATCCCGATAACTAGGAAGGAATTGCCTTTATAAAAGTAACAAAACACCACAGAGTACAAGCGGAAAAAAACTAAGTACAAAAAGAAGTGCTAAAAAGTAAATGGGCCAGAATACAAACTCAAAACAAAGTACAACAGAAAAAGACAACAGCTGGAGGGACGGAAGCTTCTCCTGGGTCATCCTCCTCGGATCCTACCTGAAGGGTAGGTACAGATGGCGCAGCTCCTAGATCGTCCACCACGAATCCTACCTGAAGGGTAGGTACAAATAGCCTCCACAGTGCTCTCGTCCGTCAACCTCCTCCGAGTGTCGTCTCACCGTGAAGTCCACCTCCGGACACTAACTTGTCGTGTAGTCCACCTCCGGGTACCATCCAGTCCTCGAACACTCGGCCTCCGTCAGCACTGCCTGTCGTCTGCAACCAACACAACGAGGTGCGGGCATAGCCCGTGCAGGGGTGAGTATAACGATACTCAGTAGGGACCCCGAGACCCTCAAGGTCTCACTAAATCCAACAAGAATAACCATAAAGAAGATCTCAACAGATAACCTCTACTTAGGTATATGCTCATACATATACCTAAGTTATCAAGTAACTCATCTCAATCATGAGGAAACACAAGGATCATGAGATCAGCGGATAACCACTACCCAGGTATATGCCCCTACATATACCTAAGTTATCAAGTAACCCATCTCAATCATGAGGAAACACAAAGGTCAAAAGTCTCAGCTCAAACCAGGATTTTCATTATCGAAACCGTAACTGCTAAAGAGCTCCATCTCTGGAGTGTACAGTGGTCCTGTCACGACTCTGAGGTACTTCTCACTAACCTAAGACTGCTGAGGTACTCCTCCTGTCGAGTACCGCGGGTCTGCGGCCAACTACTGGGCGCTCCGTCCGCTGTGGGTCTGTCGCCAAATACCGGGCGCTCCCCCCAATAGCCTACAGAGGTACTCCTCCTGTTGAGTACCGCGGGTTTGCGGCCAACTACCGGGCGCTCCGTCCGCCGTGGGTCTGTCGCCAAATATCAGGCGCTCCGTCCACTGGGCTAGTCGACCTACTCCAAGTCGAGTCGGTCAAGCAGTCGTCAGGTCTCAGCAGGCTACACGATCTCCGTACTCCGTACGCTCGTCTCTGGGAGGGTCCGCTCCACGAGCTACTGGTCGATACTCCAAGTATCTCAAGGTCCCACGAATAAGTATCTCAAAGGACCGCCTCGTCATAGGGGTCTCAACGCAACAGACGGCTCGTCAATCGGACGCCCGGTCTGTGAGTTATTAGCCTTTTCGTCCCAGGGGCCCGGTTGGTTTCGTGAGGAAAACCAATCCCGGCCGTATCTCAACTATACCCCGAACTCCCATAGGGTATACTCATAGGGACCATTACTCAACTTAATCACCAACGCCGCTGACGGTTCGTCAAACGGACGTCTGGTTTGAAAGATATCAGCTTTTCCGTTCTAGGGGCCCGGTTGGATTTCGGTGCGATCCAACCCGGCCACTATCCATCTGCATCCAATTCTCAGGTGGAGGATGCCAAAAGTTCTATATCGACAACAGGAACTCAACGTCGCAGACGGCGCGTCAGTCGGACGCCCGGTCTGAGAGTTATTGGCTTTTTCGTCTCACACCCACCCTGGGAAACTTCCCAAGAGGTCACCCATCCTGATCACTGCTCTAGGCCAAGCACGCTTAACTACGGAGTTTTAACTACGTATGCTCCCGAAAAGGAAGGTGCACCATGAGTATAGTATACCGAAACGGCCGTCTCGATCCAAGGATCGTGTTGCCGTTGACGGCGCGCCGTTCGGAGGCCCGTAGCTCAAGTTACGGGGGTTTGAACGAAAATCGTCCGAAGACGGGGGTCCGGGCCCGGGGCGACCCGGCCCGACCCCCCCTCCCCCCGGGAGTTGGCCGAACCGGGTCGACCCGACCTGGTCCGACTCGGTCCGGTCCGGCCAGGGCGCGGCCCGGCCGGTCGGACCGGCCTGGTCCGGTTCGGCCGAGCGGCCGAACGGCCTGGCGCCGCGGGGCGCTGCCCCCGCGGCCTGGCGGTGCCGCGGCCTCCCCCCGGCTGCGGGGCGCCGCAGCTCCCGGCTGCCGGCGCCGCCGGCGAGTTCAGCGGGCCACCGGGATCGCTCCGGTGGTCCGATTTTGTTCCCGCCTGCGCCGCTGCTCCTCCCGGGACTCGTCCTTCACTGCGGAATCATCAAACATCCGTTGCGGCACGTTCCGTCGTCGCCCGTCAAATCCGCACAAAAAGAAGAACGGCGGAGGGTCGTCGGGCCGTGTTCGTTTGGCCCGCACCCTCCGCATTAGAGATAAAAAACCGGGAGAAAATTAAGTTCAACACATGAACGCATATCCGAAACAATTTTTTTTAATGAAATAAAATTGTTTCATTAACGGGTTCCTCATTTGAACAAAAAAAAACAATTTTAATAAATTTTAAAATTGTTCACAAAGCCAATTCTTTACTTTTTAAAGAATCAATTACGGGAATATAAAAAGAAAATGGGTAATTCCCAAAATAAATCCCTACCTCGCCGTCGATGTCGGATGTGAGGTCGTCGCGGAATTGACCGTCGCGGAAGGAGGTGATCGTCACACCGTAGAAGGGCGTCGCTTCGACGATCTCTGAGGACCAAGAACATACAGATTTAATTAATAATAATTAAATCCATGTTGTTGTTGAAATCCAAAAATAAAATAAAAATAAGCGCAACCCTCTACCTTGGTTGTTGTCGATCGAAGGCTGTCGCGGGGTTAGATCGTCGCGGAAGAAGCGTCGCGAAGGGAGATCCGTTGGCGTCGCGGTACAAGGATTCGTGTCGTCGATCTCCGCAGGTTTGGCGTTCTTCACGTTCTTCGCGTTCTTCGCGTTCTTCGCCGAAGAAGAACGCTTTCCTCCAAATCCTCTCCACGCCACAAGTTTCAACCCAAAATAAAATAAGCTTAAGCCTTATTTTATTTACAAAACTAAACATTTGAATTTCAAAAGATAAGAAACGAACCATTAATTCGTAGATTTAATTTAATGAAAGAAACAGCTCATTTAATTTACGAAAGAAACAGCCCATTTAAATGGTCTGTTAAGATTTTAAGAAACGCGTCAGTTGACTTTCATTAAGACGGGTTTTCACGGGTGCGTTTCTTAGCGGAAAGAAACAGCGGGGCTCGTGCGGACCCCACCTCACAAATATCCTACCAAGGGGTAGGATATTTCTGGATAGCATCCTATCCAGTTCAACTCAGATCAAGCCGCCTTTAAGTGGCTTCAAGTGGCTTCCAAGTGGCTTAAGAGAAATAAAATAAAGTTGTCGCAAAATTATTTTATTTCTTAACTTTAAGCCCGAAAATTAAAAACCACACTCGAGCAAACGCAACTCTGGAAGAGGCGTTTCTAAGCGAATACCGGCGCTGCGATTTCATCGGTGCCCTCAGAATTCGATTCCGAGCACCGGTTCAAAAGTTAGAAAAACCCGCTCGTCCGTTCACTGAACGTACCCGAGCCAAAACTTCGGAAAATGATTCCGGGCACACCAGGACTCAGAATCAGGTTCCGTCAGAAACTGCGTTCTTGTAAAATTCCAAAAAAAATTAAGAAAAAAATTTCCTTGAAATTTACGGGTCTTTACAATAATAGTTTAAGAGAATAAGTAGATTATATAAAGATTATTATTAGGGCGAAGACATGTCTCTTGTTGGAAATATAGATTTGGGGGAAAATGTTGAGCCATATTAGGTTAAGTATATATATACAAATAGAGAAATCATTTGATGTCAAATTCACTTGTTCACAAAATCTGTAAATGGCTTATGACAATCCTAGTCACCTTATTTTTGATGTGTGACTTATGAGATGGGATGTACAAGAATGATGATTGAGGTATTGTAAACCAATATTCACATTGGTTATGATGTCTTGATCCTTTAAAAAGGAGTGAAAATGGGTGATAGATTCTAGATAAGACCATGATATATGTCATAGACATCACAACATAACATGAATGAAAAAGAATAAATCTATATAATGTCCTCACAATGATTCTGAGTAGAAAAAACTCACATACATAGATAACGAATATGGGTTCACCGTAACACATGTTCAATGTGAAATATCATTTAGAATGGGGAGACACAATGCTAAAGGTGAAATGGGGGAATAATTTCTTGATATTATTTGTGATTGGACCTATTATTGGAGATATAGGAATCACTAAGTATCCAATAAAGATAGAAATAAATTAATATATATTCATTAGAAAGAATCTAATATATGGATCCATCCTTCAACATCTAATGAAAAAAAGGTTCCAAAAAATCGAAGGGCTAATATGAAAGATAAATTTCTAGGGTGTTCAACAAATTATGAAAAAAGTATTAATTTTGTTCCTTTTAGTTGGTTTTAGGAGAGAGGTTCAATGTGTCACAACATATATAATAAAAATAAAGAAAGATGTAGTTATTTGAGAATATTTTGATTTAATGTCTGATTTTTGCACAAAAAATTCCATCCATTAATCCAGATATTATGAAAAAGAATGGTGTATCACTGAAATCCCACCCCTTGTAGTGTGGGATTTCATTTTTGATGGTTCATATATTCTACATTTTAGGATCATGTGACCAAAATTGATAATTGGATTCAAGTAATTTAAGAAAAACAAGAATTTATATAGGAATTTCAATATTGTTTATTTAAAAACGTTTTTAAGACTGTAATGCACTGTTCTTGAGTCTGGACTAAATAATCCAAAAAGCATAACGTATGATACAGTAAGAGGAATCAATCCACACAAATTTATGTTTATAGGAGGGAATTTTGTAAAACATTGGATATAACATTGGTAAAGTGACATTTTATCTTTATTCATGATAAAAAAACTTCGTACATTAAGAAACCCTACATACATCATTCTATGATGGAGGAAAAACTGAGTGTGCAAGAAAACTACTCTAAATAATTAATTAACTTAAATGGTCGACAAAAAGTTGTATAGTTTAAGATAATTTTACAAGGACTGTCAGGGGATTTGTGGATATATATCCCATTAAAGAATTGATATGGATTCATCTTAGAGATAAATCCAAAGAGCGTTTAATCATAATATATGGTTGGGCATAATTTGAGTGAGTTGGGTATCATTACATATATTCTGAGGACAGGAAGGAAGCCACAGATAGTTACTTTGATGTCCCTATATAAATATGGATAATATAAAGTGGAAAAGTTGTATTTTCCTAGTCATTTTCTTATGAATAAAGAATCATTTATTATAGGATCATGTAATGATATTTATCATATATTAAAGAGGTGAATTTTCCTTGTTTATGAACACAAACAAAATGGATCAAGAACCCAAAGAGTGTTCACGTGGTCAAAATGGGTTTTAATAGAGTTAATACCCCAGCTAGGCCCAATGTATGGAAATTTTTGTCACTAAGTATCCAATGAATATGAGAATCAATAAAAACATAGGATAAAAATTTTGGAGGATATTATATATCATTTTCTAGGTCGAAAATGATGTGAGGGGCAACTAATATATTTTTAAACATTGAATCCTAAAGTGATTGAGAAAGTTCCACAATGTAGATTTTTTATCACATGGGAAGGGGAACACTATGATATGGATCACATAGAAGACACGTATCAATGTACATTAGGGCCATATGAAATTTAACACATAAGATAGTTTAATTTTATTTGGAATGGTTGAAATGATGATCATTTTATCATCATGCGATAAGGATGAAATTGTGTTTTATATTTTGTATAGACATAGTTTTTTCACCATCTGCTGAAACCTTTTTATATTTATAGGTATCTACATTGGAAATTCAATGATAAACATTGAATTTGATTGGGATTTGTGGCTATTCCAAGGATAATATACATACTTGTCACTACATATCATATAACACATAATAATTTTTTCCAAATATAGTTTGTAAAGAGATACCTATATAGATCATAGTCATGTACAAGGGGAATGTTTTTTATTTCCAATAGTTCTCTACCGAATTACTTCCTGATGGAGGTCCCTTTATTGATATGAATCATATATAGAATGATATATATTCATAGAAATTTATTATAAACAAAAGTCTATATGGGTATCTCTATTTAAATTGATCTTGTACAGAAGTTAGAGTTTTTTTATTTTTAGCATACATAGTTATTATTTAATGATGACCAAGACAAAATTTATTAATTGAAATCAAGGAGATTTCAAGAGTCTAAAAGGGGAAATTTTTTTACAATCCTTTTCATAAAAATAGAGAAGTTCAAACGACAACTCATCGGTCCACGTTATGGCATGGTTGATTCTATTGTTAGCAAGACCATCTGCCACGATATTCGCTTTGTGGTAGGCATGGGTGGAAATTTTTCTGAGATCTTGAAGTGAGTTAAGGAAGTTCTTCTAACTCATGGTAAGAGGCAATGAATGATGAACCACCCCATTGAAAATTTTCATAAAAATGGTGGTGGAGTCACTTTCAATCTAGATGTTGATTGATTTTTTTTGTTTAACAATGTTAATGGCATGGATAAGAGAAAATATCTTTGCTTCAATGGAAGAGGTGACAGCTCAGCGGCCATAGAAACAACCATGGAAATATCCCTGAAAGTATCTAAAGATAGCTCCAAAACCAGAAGGCCTCAGATTTCATTTGGAGTCTCCAACAACAAGGATCTTGATCCATCCAGGAATCGGGGCTTTCCAGAACACCTCAAGAAAGCGTTTCACCTGAGGGAAAATTCCATCAATCCTAAGACCTCACAAGATCACAATGTCACCAACTAAGTTGTCACAATTGGTTTTCTGGATCGTGGCAGCATCTATAATTGAAATAAGAGTTCTCGTCTGACTTGAAATGAGATTGGGTGAGTAATTATTATGAATAAGGACATTTCTATCATACCAGATAATGTGTAGGAGCTCCACAACAGTAGATAAGAAGAGATTCATGATATGCTGTGAAGAGTCAAGATCCATAGATCGTTTTAGGGGGGAGGATAGTATCAGAAAAAATCAATCTACTATAAAAAATGTTAGTGATAAAATTCCAAATACCAGAGGCCGTAATCCGGACAAAAAGATATGATTGAGATCCTCTCTATGTTGATGACAATGATGACATTTAGAAAAAATATTGATGCCAAAAGTTTGAAGACAAATATTAATGGGGATACGGTTGTGAACAATATGCCAAATGAGATTAAGTCTTGATGGTTTAATCCATGGCTTTTTAAATGACTTCCACCAGGAAAAGTTACATTCAGAGTCTGAGAAACAATGACTGTAAAAAAAATTGGATTCAAGAATAACCTTGTGAGCATGTTCCCAAACAATAAAATCATCATCATTAGAGAAAGGGTAACTATCGACAACATACATTATAGAGTCAAGGAGCTCTAAATATCGAGAGTGAAGCACTTCTTTTATGGATTAGTTAATTCTCTTTGGAGATGTATTAGGATAAATAATGGAAACAAGGGGAGTTCCTGTCCAGTTATCCAAGAAAAATCGAATGGTGGAGTCTATGATAACCAACCATATAGAGTTTTCCATGATGTGGGAAAACGTGTTTCTAATGGAAGACAAAATAAAGGATTGGACATAGTTCAAATTCCCTTTTTTGAGCTTCTCATGAAATTTATTTCTAATGAAGGCAATGAAGTTGGATTTGTTATTGATCAGTCACTAGTTGAGTTTGTCTTGTAGGGATTCATTGAAACGTTTGAGATTTTTTATACCATGGCCACCCTTCTCGAGAGGTTTGTAGAAGGTTTACTACGGGATGGTAACATGTTTTAGTTCAATGATGCTTCTGGTCTAGAAATTTTTTTTATATTGGTATTTATTCTGTTCAAAAGACCAAGAGGCCAATTTTAGATCATGAGTGAAGAAACCATTTTGGAGACAATGGTCTATTTCACATGGAAAATCATTCCAGCCGTGGACTGGGATCTCCATTTCCAGGAGGAGAGTTGATTAATCAACTAATCAACAAAAAAATTGAAATAAATAGATTTATGCCTACCCTAGTAAATGGGTTCACTCAAATAGATAAAAGGAAGGGAACCTTCTTTGATGAGCATATATATTTTATGATGTGACTTTTCCTAGAGAGGGGGATGATTTCCCAAAGAAGATAAAAGATTTACTCCAACTGATGGATTAACCCGGGAACTCATTATAGTGGGATAAAGATTTTTAAGGATAAGAATATTTCTTTTACTCCCATTAAGGAATAGGATTATGTCATCAGCATAAAGAAGATGGGACATAACGTTTATATTTCTGGCTACTTGAATAGATTTGAGTTTTTTTTATTGAACTAGAGATGTTAGAAGTCTACTAAGGTAGTCCTCTACAATGGAAAAGTGGATGTAAGGGAGAGGATCACGTTGTATAACCCCTTTAGTGAATTTAAAATATCCCTTGGGGGGTCCATTGACAAGAATAGATATCGAGGAAGATTTGAAAGGAGAGTTAATCTTATTGATGAAGATATCATTAATGCCAAATGCTTGGAGAACATTGAAAAGTAAGCACCAATCGTTGGAATCAATGGATTTCCTAAAAATGATAATTATGGAAATATTGACCCCTAGAGACTTTATTCAGTTAATTAGTACATTCCGAAGAAAGGTAGATACAATCTTGAATGGATCTTCCATTGGTGAATCCAAATTGGTTCCCAGAAATGATTTTTCTACACATAGAAGAAAATATATTGGCATGGATCTTGGTAATGATTTTATCAATAAATTTGATGAGATCAGTAGGTCTAAATAAGTGGATTTCCATGGAACTTGAAACATTAAGAATTAAGGTGACGAATTGGGCTTTGAGACCATATGGAAGGATACTAGTATTAAAAAAATATTTGACAATTTTGCAAACATCTGCATGAAAAACCTCCCAGTAGTGTCTAAAGAAACTATTATTGAAACCATCGGGACCTAGAGCACTGTCAAGATTACGAATAAGGACTGTTTCTTTGATTTCATGATTCAGGGGGTACTCTAGAGAAATATATTGTCATCATCATTTACCATGGTCGGGATGATCCTAGGGAATATATTCTTATTGATATGAGGACCATTAAAATGTTGTCAAAATAAGTGACCACATGATTATCAATGGAAACCTAGGAGGAGTAGATATTGTCATTATCTTTAAGGACGGATACCAGGCTATTGAATTTTTTAATCCTATGAAGTGTATTGTAAAATTTGGTGTTTTTATCCCCATATGTGAGACATTTTGTTTTGAAAACTTGTTTGCGAATGTTTTCCTTGAGAAATAAAAGGGGGTTGAGCATAAAAATGATGTATATTTTATTTTGGGGATTAGAGGAAAAATCAGCGTTAGATGAGTTTTTTTGAATCTGATTGAGATCATTCTCAAGTTTGGAAATGTCTTGGTCAAGTTGTTTGGATTTGGAACTACACCAACACTTGAGGCACTATTTGAGGTGCTAGATCTTGGTAATACAGATTAAGGCATTGGAATGATGATTCAAAGAATCCCAACAACTTTGGATGAGATGAGAGTAGTCCAAATCATTATACCAAGAGGTGTTCAATTTGAAGGGGATACTAGGTTTTTTCTTTTTGAGGGAAGGGAAACATGAAAAGGATGATGATTAGAGCATAGTTTAGGCAACGTGACGCTAGAGATTGTGTTCCACACATCAAGAGCTGAGAAAATCACTAGAGCCCTATCATGTTCACTAGAAACAACCTGATTATAATTCCTGCGATACCAAGTGTCTTTTGCACCTATAAGATTGATTTCAACCAAATTGCACTCTTCAATCGAGGCTCTAAATTATCTTGAAGAGATGTGAGAATGAGAAGGTCCTAGTTTCTCAATGGGGGAAAGAATGGCATTAATGTCATGAAACACCATCCAAGGATCATGAATGGAGTTAGATAACGAATATATGTCATTCCAAAGAGGCAAGTGATCTGGGTATCTATTTTTAGGATAGACTAAGGTGAAAAAAAATGAGTGTTATCATAGATAAAATCACAAGATAACATTTGATCAGAACGATTTGGAAATTTAAAATCTTTCAAAGAGGGGTGATAAAAGATCCAAAGAGATTCAACACTATTACAATTAAATAAAGCACAAAGAAAATTAAAACCAGCTGTAGATTGATGAAAAAAATTTATAGTGAATTTAATTTTTGGTTCATCTAGAGATAATTTTTTTTGTATTATGAGTCATAATAATTCCTTTTAGAACAAAAATTGTGTCTATATTAGCTAAACCCTTACAATTATAAAAAATAATATCCATTTAAAACCTCTTTTTGGAGCCCAAGATCATATTTTTCATTTTGGAACCATTCGAGCACTTGTTTTTCTTGGATCATCTACGTTTTTAGGAGGAGGATGAAGGAGTCTTCATTACCATTCTTCTCATAGGAGATGCAGAAAAGATGTTAGTAGCTCCTAAGACATCATAATCTTTAATGAAAACATGTGATTTAATATACATAAGTGTGATGATATAACCATCATGTGATATATAATTTAAATTCATGGTCTGGGTAATAGTGGGTAACACAGGGTTCACCTGTTTTCCTTCTATCCCAAAAGCCATAATAGGCATAACAATCATGTTTTGTGGATCTAAGTTAACTTTCAGAGAGGCCAGGTTAGTGGAAGTGCATGAAGGGTTAATATAAGTGCTCACTACTATGCCTTTTTAAACAATTGAAACAAAAAAATTGGAGGAAGTCATACAAAAATAGCCATTCTTAGTTTCATTGGCTTGGAGAGCATCAGTTTTCACCAAGGGGGAACAATTAGCTCTGTTTGGTTCTAGAGAAGAAGAACCATCAGCAATAACTAGATAAGGGGGCCGAGAGGTGTCACGAATTTCAACCTGAACCTCTTCCTTGTAACTAGCATTGTGATTAGACTATGGATCGGGGATATGTGGGGACTGTAATGGAGATGCACGAACAACACACTGCCCTGCATTGAGGTCAGGTTCATTTGCGTAGGGGTCCAGAACTAGACTCTCAATGTCATCATGTATGTCTTGATCAAGCACATCCATTTCCTACACTTCCACCTATTTAGGCCAGGTGACCCCAGAGCTTTCACCCAGGTATGTGGTTTTCTTCACCCAGACATCAGTCTTTTTTCATTAGAGGATCAGGGTTAACAAGAGCCGTAGATTTACCTATTTTCTTCTTCCTCACTTCTTTCCACCCATCATCTTAAGTCTGAGAAACATGGCTTTTGGCAACGCGACATTTCAGTAGAGATTGTCCATCAATTTTTCAATGTTCGCAGAAGGGGGGCATCCTCTCGTACTCAATGCGCACTTTAGCTTGGTAGTCATTGGCATTAAACGTGACGACTTCCGGTAATTTTGCAGCCATGTTGACTTCTAACATCACACGGGCATACAGACCAAGGTCGGCATTGAGCATCCATTGATCAATTTTCAAATGCATACTAATACACAAGGCAATAACATTGAGAATCTATGGATTCCAGAAATACCAATTCAGACCATGAAAACGAACAAAAATTTAAACTAATGTATTCCTCATGTTATACAGGTTGAAAGTAAGGTCCCATTGGGCACTACGAAGAGCACCCGGCTTGAGCTGAAGATTTCATAATTTTCATACCCTATCAATCTCATATAACAATTTATGTAAAAGGATAAAATAACCTTTACTGATAGGGATGAGTTTCCAATCAGAAAAACCCCCAACATGAGAAATTCAATCTTAATGCTCTAGGTTAGTCTAGGGTTTGTTTCCACTAACATAAGAGATACAAGACAAGACAGAGAACATATAAAGAAGAAACTTCTGTTGAAGCATGTATGGATTGGCCTCAACATTAAATATTCCATCTTCGATATTCTTACAACAAGATGCTCATATCTCAGAGGATTTACAGATATCAACGCCATTGAGATCCTCTACGATAGTGATATCTTTTAGTCTTTATCTCGGAAAGACTTCATCTTTTTGAATAAAGCATTTACGTTTTATGAATGTGGATTCTCATTTAGTATCAAAACCGGCCATTAGAATAGGTGTGATTGAAGCAGAGCAAAGTAGGAGAAATTTCCATTTCTCTGAAACCCTAGGGCTAGCGGCAACGACATCGAGCCTCCTCCTCCTCGGAAAATAGAGTTAAGTCATGATTCCACTTCTTCATTATCATACATAGTTATTGTTCAAATTCATCTTCATAAAATAGTTTCATGTTTAGGGGAATAAAATAATGATTCACCTTAGTGATTTTCCTAGCAGTAAGATTATAGGGAGAATTTTATTTTAGATTTTTAGTCATCTTTTTTAACATGATAATGGATCAATGAATCACATTTCATGAATTATTATGAATCATGTTATATATGGTGTTGAGATGGAAATACCTCGCATAGGTGTATCTCATACCTGAGGGAATGGAGAATTTTATTTTTTTCATTTAATTTGAATATGGGGCCATGCTTATGAAATTATATTTCAAAATCACTATATATCATATAATAAGTAAAATTAATCAACACAAAGATCAAATATGATGTCTCATATTATTCTATCTTGCTAAAAAAATATGTAAATTGTGGTTGATGTGTTTTATGGATGGGCCTAGGATAAAATACGTGCACCATTTTGTATCCTATGAGCAGGGGAATCAGGCCAGAAACAGTTATTAAAATTTTCATTAGATATCAGAATCTCATACATTTGAGGGAAGAGATATGTTTTTGTATATCCATATGGAATGAATAGACCATGCACTATGAATTCCTACAGAAATCCAAATCTCACATAGGTGAATGATTCCATTGAAAGGGATCTACTTTAAAAAGGTTATAGTAATTTAGGATAGATATATGGGGGTATTTAGTTTGATATTATACTATTTAGTCAAATTTGTGCAGCATTTTCATGTCCAATGGTGAGAACCTTCACAATGAAGCTTATCTTTTTATGTCAGGGACATTAACAATTTATTTTATCATATTATATTGAGAATTTCATACCATATAGTATTGATTCCATGTTATGGGTCCCATTCTGTATAGTTTAACATTTTACAGAATGAATTGGGAAATTTCTCAATTTATGTCCAAGAATCACAAACCCAACATTCATGAATTTTTATCTCATGTGATATAGGAAAAGACAATGTGTTTTAATGTATTTCAGATTGGATGTATTGGTATCATCAAAAATATTTCATGAGAAAGCATGCATTGACAGGGGGTGTAATATTCTCGCCATCTATTATAGCCAAAGATTGTGATATATTGTAATAGATTTTTTTTGATGATATATAGGACTTTTAATTTAGGTTTTTTGTTTTTGGAGGCTTCTTAACAGATCTTTTTTGAGTTCTTAGAACCAAAATCTTCTCCCCTTAAAAAAATTAGTAGTGATAAACATTCTTATTAAAGTCCCACATGATTTTTTTTTTCTAATGGACATCTAGGTTCTGACTTTTGAAAAAAATATTATCATCAATACACTTTAACATATCATGTCTCTTCTGGGATTGTTTATTTTTTGAGATAATTCACTGAAGAAAAATTTAGGGTGAGTTTAATTGAACATAAATGGGGAATAAAACCTATGTTCAATAGAAAATAGAATATAGGGTCTCTTGTGTATCAGTATGATTCATGGCTAGATAATCTATCAAGTAATGAAAAATATTTTATTGAATGGATTTTTTTTATACACCATATTGTGGAATTTTTTTATAATATTCCTATTTAAATCCATTATCGATTTATTAAACACTAAATAATATATGTTAAAGTGGTTGGAATTGATGTTATACCATTGATGAAACCATTTCAACTCGGAATAATATATATTTTTGTTGTCTTTCATTATAGTTTGAGGGACTCTAAATCTATTGCGGAAGTTATAATTAATGTGTTTGATTATATTAATGTCCCAAATTCAAGGATGTAGATAGTATCGAACAATTTGAAAAAGATGTCATTGGTAGTAAGGATGTACATGAACTTCTAGGATGTATCTGAGAGTTATGGCCCCATGAAATTCAGTCCCCATATAGAAAATGATCAACAGAATTTGTTATTATACAATAACTCTAGAACATGATTGATAAAGGTTGTATGTATTTTTTTCATGAATTTTCAGTGTGTGTTCTATGAAATGTTATGTCAGCATTGGCCAATAATATCCCAAACTCATGGTTTGATTGGAAATATTATCCCCTGACTGATTAAAATTGCAGGTGACCACATGAACATTCAACATGATGCTTATGGCGTGTATTCCACAAAATTCATATATGGAGGACTCCATCAATAGTACATTTTTAAAGGACCTTTGTTCATTTGGGTCTCCATAATGATTGAATTGTTCTTCCTAATATCGAATGTCTTCATTATTAGCACTGTCTAACAGATAGATCACACATTTTAATAGAAATGGGAAATTAATTTGATGATGTTTAAATTTTTTCAATTAGTTTTGAAGATGATTCGAATGAGTTTTTTATGTCCGACGATTGTAGAGCAGTTTGTATTTCAAAAAACATGTTTCATTTGTGATTTTTGTTTCCACATTTCTCATAGAAATTATTTTTAGAAGAAGATGAATATTCCATTATAAATTGATTTAATTTACGTGATGATGTTTGGATAAGTTAGTTTAGGAATTTATTTTAGGAGATTACATTATACACTGTTTGGAATTATATATATATTTTTGAAAGACCCTTTATTTAAAAAAACTGGCTAATCAAAAATGGAAAACTATCTAAGGAAGTCCCACACACCATTAAGTGGGAGGATGAGCTTAACCCTAGTTATCCATTCGACGTGAGGTCAGGAATGGTTGTGGGATATTGACAAGCCTATGTGAGGTACGAAAAATCAGAGTAGAGCAACACTAAGAGGGATATCATGGAGGCATAGGTTGGGTTCATCGCACACCCAAAGAAGAACTCCAGAACATGTTGGTAGTAGGGAGGACGGAAGAGATTATTGAATTAGTGGTAGTTCATCGAGTATTATTAATATGAGCTGAGGGCCATTAATTTTTGACGTGGGAACATCATTAGAATTTCTCAATGGAGTATAAATATGACTAGAAGTTGGATCCATTTGAATAATAATTTGTTCTGTTAATCTATTTAAAAAAACACCGAGAGAATATGGGACGTCGGATCATCTTGTGATACTCTTCAGTCATCGATCAATTTGTTTTATAATCCTTTTCATCCGATCAATACATGGATGTTTTCTTCTCTAGTTGAATAGTTCAAGAATGTTCATCTCATCGGGATATCAATGGGAATTCGACACATAGGTCGATCCATGTTCGATAGTGATTCATGATGGTTCTATTATGAGGATTGAAACATATAAATAGAAACTACCAAGCTTATTGGAAGTGGATATTTTTTATATCACATTTGTGAGCTATATTTGATAGAGAATGATTTCCAGGAACTCCCTAGTTTGTGTAGGATCCATGACTGCGTAAAGAAAACTAAAAGTTCATGACAATATGAGTTGTGATTTGCAGGGATATATAGCTTCTTGATCAAATTATTCTACAAAGAAAATGAGATAAAAAATTTCTGTTTTTTGTATATTTACATGAATTTTCATGAACATATTTGAATAACCATGAATAGTGTAAATTAACATTGTATTGTGAAGGATACTTTCATGCTTTAGTTGAATATTTCCATTTGGGATTGTACTTTCAAGAAGGGAAGAGTGTGCATATTAGATAGTGAACTTCCATGATTCTCAACACCCATTCATGTTTTTGCATGCATGAAGATAGTTTGTGTGGAAATCTAGATAGTGTGTACAACATTGAAGTGAATATTTTTTATGCACATGATTTACATGCTTAAAAGTGGGTAGTTGTTTGAGAATCATAGTATACAAGGTGGACAATGTGTTTGTGGTTTGTAAGAGTGTACAAAGTGAAGAAGTGTGTGTATTTGTGGAAACATATTTAAGGACACTTACTTGTATTAATTCATGTTCACATGTGAACATGATGAACATAGTGAGAAGGCCACACATTGTATTTTTTATATTCCTAATGATTCAAAAAATGCACATGAAATGGTAGTTTCTTAATCAGTGTGTTCTATATTGAGGCTGAATATGGGGTAGAAAATTTACCAGTGTTTCTGAATATTTCAGTGTCCAAGATATTAGTATATGGTTAGGTAGGGTATTCAGTAGAAGAAGGAATATTTTTCCATGAATCATTGTATAGAGTTAGCTAATTATATTCATTGATAAGTATTATCGAGCAAGACCAGCATCAGTTCAAAGCTACTTTAAGTGTACAGAAGCCATAATTATCCATCAATCTCATGGGGTAAGATAAATTTGATCATCCAATATGTGGATTAGATAGAAGAGGTTACATCTTGTGACTAGGAGTAAAAATAGTCACTAAAGAGGCACAAATAAAAGACTAGGGGGGGCCTTAATTAGTCGAATGATTTGGGGTCTGAAGAACTAAGCTAGTAGAGTTATTTTGTTAGGTGGTGTAACTTGAATCAATTTGAGGATCGATTACTATAGTGTATACATAGTTGCTTCCTTAACCACTATTATTGATGGAAATATTATAGTTGATTATACATGTTGGGGGGTCTAACCAACATGGCAATGACGTAGGTGTTTTTATCAAATCTTTTAAAAATATCTTGTGTTGTGTTTCATTTACATTATTCATTGAATACATGATCTATTAATCTTAATAGGTGACAAGGTTTTTAATTAAAATTCAAAAAATAATTTAGTAAAATAGGTCAGTCCTGATCCAACCCCCTCTCAATGTGGCTACACAATCCTTGGACATTTTAATTGGTATTAGAGGGAAGGGCACCTCTAGAGGATCTATTACACTTGTCCAATTTTGATTATCAGAAGAATATGAAATGTATATATGAGTCTGTAGAGAAATCAGAGGAGTTTCAGATGGAAATGAACATTTCTACTCCTGATGTTTGAAATGTTGATGTTTTAGTCAAATCATAGAAAAATAAGTAGAAAATAGTGCACATAATATGAAAGATAATACAAACATGAATGAAAATAAACATGTATCTATTGACTCTAAAAGTGTAATTTTTTTAGTGAAATGGGTTAATAAATAAATTTATATCTATAATGATGATATTTTAAATTATAAAATCATAACACATCTAATGAAACATCCCAAATAAGTGGTCATAGGTCTAACCAATGTTTTCAATGTTCAAAAGGATGAAAAATTATAGCTAAAAGAAAAGGTCACTACAATGGAAGAAGCGTTGACCAATAAGGTTTGTATTACCAACACTCTCTTAAGGATTGTGAATTAAAATGAATAATGCATATCTCTTTGAAAATAAATTCTTACTGAAGCTATTGATGATTTGGAATGTAGTATTTTGCAGGAATAAATTATTGAAATTGGTGTTAGAAAAGTTATCCATGCACTTAAAAAGATTCATACTATTTTTATGAATGTCAAAGATGTTAAGATGAATGATAAAGGAGAAATAATTAAGGATCGTGAAAATTTTCCCCAAAGGAAATTTAGTTGCATAATGATGAGATTCAGAATTTGAAGATTCAGTGTGATGAAAGAATTATGTTAGTTGAAAATTAGAATACTGCCCTAAACTCAATGTATCCTCAAATAGAATTGAATCTGATAATTATGGAAGAAATACAAGCTAAGACTTCTCTTGTTTCTAAGAAAAGTGGTATTGTCAAGGATTCATCAGATAAGAGTCATATTTATAAAATAATCATACTAGTTTAAAGAATTTATTGATACTATATAAAGATAAAGCTGTTGTTGTATCAATGAATAAGGACACCCCTTTCCTGATAAAACTATATGTTCTAATGTTGTCTTCATTACAAGTGAATATTCAACATTTAAAATAAGTACAAATATGTGTAAAGAAGAATACATAGGAATCCATAAACACTCTCTATATGGATATGAGGAAGCGTGGAAATTATTATTCCCCAATGAAGGCATAGAGGTAGAAAACTGCTTCCAAAAGCAGCAAGATGTCAATGAAAGTCAGAATGTGTTATAAAATAAAAAAAATGCTTTTTTGGCCACTGTTGTCACTATTGTATGTTTAATAATCAGGTAATAAACTATTCAAACAACATATCATTTTAGTAAAATTATAGAATGTCTGCATTTATGGGTAGAAATGATAAATAAAATTTGAAACCTGCAAACCAGAAGTAGAATTCATAGAAAGAGAATCATTTTAACAAAAATAGATAACATTATTTTAAAAGTTTCTACTATTTTTTGTAATAAAATTGGACACTGTTATGATGAGTGTGGGTATGTATCAATAATGCAGAATCATATATTGATGTGAATAGTAGAACACAACAGAAAGTGAATTATGTAAGAGATTAAGATGATAAGATAACCTTGTGTTGTAAAAATAAGAAAAAGAAGGTTGTTAAACAATGAAAACCCTTAAAGAATGAGAAAAATTATGTGAAGAGTATCTCACCGAATAAATTTCTCTCAATAGTGGAAATGAAGCCACATAAAAGGCAATCAAAAATATTCATTGATTATTGATAATAAATAAAACAAGTTGGAATCAAAGAAATAATCGGTTTAGAAGAGAAATATCAAGGTTGATTTAGTAAATGGCATTACAAATGAAAAATCTATAAATTTTCTTAAAAGCGGTACCTTTTTTAATTGAAAATTTTTGTGTCCCATGTGGAACATGTCTATAAAATCAATTATATTTTTTGAAATTGTTATCCGGTAAAAAATAATTACTTAAGAAGAATAGAAAATCATATGTGACATTAAATGCCGAGAAAAATAAGTATATACACAAAGTGAAGACTGAGCATGTTCCCATTGAATGATTGAAAAAATGGCTAAAAGTGTTTGAATAAGAATGAATTATTGAGAAGGAAGAGATAACAGACATTGTTTTATTATCAAATGTGAAGAATCCATTTTCATCTCATAAGATTTCTTTGTTGAGAAGCAACTCTCGATGTTGTTTCTCTAACTATGTATCATTGAAGAACCACATTATTCTCATATATTGTGTATATTTTTTTCATGTAGGGAATTTAAGGTGAACCATATATTTAGAGGGAGATGTGGATTTATAATTTTTTTCCTCCATAGAATACTATTGGTATCATTTTGTATCTTTACAACATCTGAAATAATTTATGAATATTCGTGGTGTTTATTCTTGATTAAAGTCAATCATGATGAAGAATTTTTTGATTGGATCTCCAGAGGGGGGAATCATAAGGTCATCCCTCAGACATTTCTATCTGAACTGATCTATAATAATTACCTGAAGATATGTTGAGGATTGAATTTGTTAATTCATAAAAATACATTTTTCTAATTTATTTTATGAGATGTATATTGGGGAATAGTTGAAAATATTTTTATATTTTCCTGAAAAGATGTTTTAGTGATTGGTATCCGATGTTATAAATTTATTGACAACATTGAAGATAAATTTTATCACTCTTGTTTTATATAGAGATAATTACCCATGTAGACATAGAGATTATTATTTTTTTCTCATTGATATTTTTTTAGTAATCACGTCCTTATAAAAATTAAATCAGACAATATGTGTTAGAAGATAAGAATATATTTTTAGATGTTGTAATCTAGTAATGAGAATTCCATTCCATGATTATTACATTGAATTTATTATCAATAAGGGGGTTAATATATCATTGACATTTGATATTGAAGAGGGTATTGACAAAAAAATCCAACGGGGGATATTGAGGCGGTCAAGTTATTTGGTGTTGTTGTAATTATTTTCAATTAGTTTGTAAATGCAATCTATGAGTTTTTTATTTCTAGAGAATTTAGTGCTTGTCTGTATTTCGTAAAATGAGTTTCATTATGGATTTGTGTTGAAACATTGTTGATAACAATGATTTGAAGAAGAATTATAATATGTCATGAAAGAGTGATTCAATTTTCATGAATATGTTTGGATAAATAGGTTTTGGAATTTATTTGAAGATAGGACATTATATTCTGTTTGGAATTTTTATAAGTACTTTTGAATTATCCTTTAGTTAAAAAATTTAGATATCCAGATCCAGCCATCTAGCTAAGGATGTGGCGTGCACCACTTAGTGGGATACTGAGATTAACCCCATCGAGCCTGCCAGAATGAGGTCGATCATGGCCTTGGTTGTGGAGAAGGCTATGTGAGTCTCATAGAATGATAGCATATCTCCAGCAGGATGGGAAAAATGGAATCATAGGTTAGGCATAGCGCATTCCCATAAGAGAACATTGTTACATGGCATTACCAAGTATGATGGAAGATATTATTGAATTAGTTGTAGCACCTCAAGTATTACAATGAATAGTTGAGGGTTAGGACATTTTTATGTGGGATCATCTTTAGCACATTACTGTAGTATAAAAATTACAATGCATGAATGATCTATTTGATTAAAAATTTCGGTTGATGATCTATTTAAAAAAAACAATACAATACAATCCATCATATCATGTTGCAAGTCTCCAAAATTATATATATATTTGATTTATAATATTGGTTGTTTGATCCAGAGTAGGATGTTGTCTTCTCTAGTGAATGGGTGCAAGAATGTTTTTCACATCCATATCTAAATGGAAATGTCGACCATAGCTTGATCCAAGTTGATCATTGATTCTCAAAGGTGATATGACGAGGATCAACACTTATAAATAAATGATTCCAATTTCATTTTAAGTGTTGATTTTTTCTCACACTCAAGAGATATTTTTTTGAGAGATATTGTTTCATGATATCCCTTGGTGCAAAGGATCCATTCCTTTGCAAAGAAATATAGAATGCCACAAGTATATGATTTTTTCTTTACAATCATATAGAGCTACACAATGAATGTTTTCCATGATGAAAATGATCTAAAACATTTCTTTTATGTTTATGGATACTAATATTTGAAAGGATGGTATTGATGAACGAAGAACCATTCTATTCTACACTATATTGCGAAGGATACTTGCGTACATTAGGTGAATATACCCATTCAATTTTTCAATTGAAATAAGAAAAATGTGTGCATATTGGATAGTGAACTGGTATTCCAACCCAAACACATTTTATTTCTTTCATGCAAGAATATGGTGTTTTAGAAATGATAGACAATATGTACAACATATATGTGGATTTTTTATCCACATGATTTTAATGAATAAAAGTGGGTTGTTGTGTTAGAATATGACTATATATAGAGGATAGTGTGTGTGGTTTTCAAGAGTGAGAAAGGTGAATAAATGTATGTATTTTTTTATACATATTGAAGAAAAATTACATGTATTAATGCATGTTCACTTGAACACATGAAGAATATAGTGAGATAGCCATGAAATGAATTGTTTATATGCATGAAGATTAAAAAAATGTACGTGAAATGAATGTTTCTTAAATTGTATGTAGATTATTGAGACTAAAGATGACAAAACAAATGTATTAGTGTTTCTGGATATTTTTGTATCCTTGATTTTAGTATTTAGTGTGGTCGAGTCTTTAAAAGATGGAAGAATATTTTCTGGAGCAGCATTGTACTGAGTCATCTGATTATATTCAATTATCAGTTTAATTGATCAATACAATCATAAATGAAATAGTACTTGATGTTAACATGATCCAGTGTGATCCAGTATGATTGTGGAGGAAGATCAAAGTTATCGTAATATATGTGGATCATATTGATGTAGTTGGATCCTATGATTAGGGGGTGTAACCAGTTGCAGAAGAGTCTCAAGAAATAGGTTGGGGGTCTAACTAGTCGAACTATGGGGGGGTCTAACCAACTGAGATGGAATAGTTAGATTGCTATGGGAATAACCAGAAGAAACTGGAGGATCGATTATTGGGGTGTATAGCCAGTTTCTTCCTGAGCCATTTTAATTGATATAGACATTATAGTGGATAATCCATTATGGGGTGTCTAACAAACATGGAAAGGATGTAGGTATTAGTACCGAACCATGTAAAAATACTATGTGTTTTGTTTTATTTACATTCTACATTGCGTTCATGATCCACTCATATTAATAGGTTATTGAGGATTGAATTAAAAGGTGAAAAACATTTCATTAAAATCGGTTCCACATTATTTACCCCCATCTTAGTGTTATTACAAAATCCTTAAAAACCTGAATAGATAGTAAATTATAGCTAACACCCATCTATTACTTATATTAGTTAATGATTATATGGTCTCATCATTCTCTTAGGAAATATTGATTTCACTGATTCCCTCTATGTCCCTAAATATGACATGGGATTCCACCATGTATTGTGATACATGGTAGATTGTATCCTTTTAGTTAGGATTGGCATGGGCCATGGATAAATTAGATAATTCCTTATAAGGTTCATTCTAAGTGTTATGGGTGTTATCTTGAAGTGAAATTCTGTTGTTATCCTATTTACATAACCCAGTATATGAGACAACACTTTCATCATATTGTGATACTACCCATTAGTCTTCATAATTTATATATTCAAGTAACAATTAACATTCAAATGGGATACTTTTAGTTATATCGATAACTCTAAGACCATGATGAGAACATTTTCACCTACCTTGTTTTCGGTGCAACATTTAGATAGTTTGAAATAATATGGAAGAAACACCTTGGTTGTTGGGATAAAGGAAATAACTAGACCAATTTTATTAAGATTAGAGCATTCCATTACATTCCAAGCTGAAAATATAGAGGTAACATCTGAGTAAATATCCCACTTATATGGAATTTACTATAAAGATAAAATATATTCATTTGGGAACATTGTATTCACTTGTGTGTTTCTTGAGGTAAGTTGTGTTGCAAGAAAATTTGTTAGAACGTACCCTTTTATATCATTCTATTATAAAGAATGAATATTCAACAGTTGAATGATAAATCCTCAAAAACACATATGACTAATCAATATTATATGGTTGAGGATGCACTTATGAAAATAAAAATAAGAGAGTATGAGTGCTTCATGGTGTGGCTTGTAATGTCTTGGATTTTATACTATGAAATCAAAATGAGGTGGTTATTCTTATTGTATGAATATTGAGTCTTAGAAAGTAGAATTTTTTAATAGAGATTATATAGGAATTTTTTCCCCTACATCATTTTTATATAAAATAATATAATTTAGTGATCAATCCATGTTGGCCATATATAGATTGATTGTCTCGCCTTCTACTAGTGTTATCAAGGCATGTGGGTTCAACAGATGCCATTTAAATTTTTTAAGGATTATTTTTAGTATTTACCTATTATTAAACAACTCCCTTCTTAATCAAATTCATGAATGAGAGTCATTTTTTGAGAATATTGGTTATGAATAACTGGATATTAGAGAATCAACCCAAAACCCCTTTCAACTCCTTTAAGTTTTTATGAGGGAAAATATCAAGGATCATACTAGTCTTCCTAGGGCTGAATTTGATGCCATGAGGGTGTTATATAAAAAGGAGGATTTTTAAAAATGTCACAAAAAAATTAATTTTTGGGTTCAAAGTTATGGGTTTTCCCATATTTATTGAAATTTTTTTCTATGTTAACTGTGATGATAAAATCGATATTACAATTTGACCACCTGGTCATTGACAAAACAATCCATAATCTTTCATGAGGTGCGATTGATGATAAGATATATATTTTAATGATATATGTTTTCAAAATTATTCAAACTAAATGAAATTATTTGATAGTATAATATCAATTTGGTTTATTTAATATCAGTAGATTCATTTTCCTCAAATTTTATTTTTATAAAATTTTACCCTCAGTACCCATCCATGAATGAAATGTATTAGAAGCGAATGGTTTCATAAATAATGAGTATTTTATGACTAGGATATTACCATTTTAGAATGTGGGCGGAGGTCCTTAAAATCACTGAAAACCATGATATTCTAAATCCCTTAATAAACATTGATAATTTTTTCCTGGTATTTAAGTTAATTAAATTATCTTATGAAGGGGAATTTGATAAAATTATTGACAATATTTTTGACCATAAGGGTGTAGGAAAGATGAATCTTCTTAATACATTCTTGAAACCATGATGACCATTTGGTATGACCATATGATGGGTGTTCACATGAGAATCCTATCTACAATTCTATGTGAACCCATAACTATATTGTTTCAAATAGAATATAAACATTTATATCTCTTTTGGAGGCATGTAGATGTTGTGAAATGTTGTTCAGTAGTCCACTATTATACCCAAATATATTTTTTTATGCTCATAAATAAGGGTTGAGAGACCATCCTCAAATGTTATAAAGGGATCTCTATGATCCACCTGATATCCTTCTTCTTCAACATAGGTCCAAATTTAAATTGATGTTGGTGACTAAGGGAAATAATTGGAATTACAATATGATGTGAGAGAATTTTTACATTATGATTGATAAAGAGGTGTGTCAAATCTGTGAGGGTGATAATGAATTCAAATTATTATCATAGGATTTTTGGATATTATTTTTTATTCCCCACTATCATATATGAAACAATATATATCAACATCATTATATTTGGCATATTATAAGATGATATATTTATAATATTCTTGTGAAGAGTATATGTATTTTGATTCTAAAAATAATGAACAAATTTCATAGGGTTTCAATAATAAATAGGTATCATTTTTTATTGATGAATCATGAACTATTGTGTCCTCATCCGTAGGCATAACATGTTTAACTCTGGATTGGATCATCACTGTAGATGTAAATATTACTTCATAAAAAGATCAAATGAATTCTTTGATCTATGAAAGCTCCCTATATCTTGGTCAATCTCTCATATATTTTTGATTTAATATATATAATATTTACCAAATTAGGTTCTAGAGTGTTTCTAGGGAGGATAAAATACCACTCGGTTAATCACCCCACTCATTATCTTTAATCATTGGTTTCTCTCCTTCCTAATTATAGAAACCATATAATGTATATGTGGATTCATATTACTCAAATTTGTAATTTTACCTTTATATAACTCAAGGAATTCCATTTATAGGGTAATTTAGGCATCGATGCTATGTTGAAATCACTGCCACGTGGTTGTGATGATCTGGTACTCTTAATAGAGCATTAAATTCTATGTTTGGATGTATTACCATGAAAAAAGACTTTTATATATGATCCTACAACTGGATTTGAGTTAGATAATCATGATGGGATTTTCACTCTTTTGGAATATACATGGTTGGTCAACATTGATGGGGACATGTCATTGTCACCATAACAGCATAATTAGAGTGTTTGGACTGGGATAATATTGATTTAATATCATGGAATTACATACTACTGGGGTAGTCTGCAAATATTAATCATCAGATAAAGAATCATCATTAGTGAATTAATGGGTGTTTTGAAGATCCATGATATGTGATTACTTGTTCTCTTTTTATAGGTGAGGTGAATCGTGGGTAGAGTGTTTTTTTGGGATGGTGGAAAACTATTTTAGGATATCGTATATCATCTCCAAGAGTTGGTGCTTCACAACATTGGGTTGTTATTCACCCTATGGATCTAGGGTTAAAGAATTTATTACTGATAGTCCTTGCAACATGTTATTATCTAACGATATATTTGATGTTGATGGGTTATGTAGAGATGGTCAGTCCACATGTTTGGTAGGTAATATAGTTGTACACCTTCCAACTAATCTCCCATGATAATTGGATATGAAAAACACTTAAAGGATTGAGGTTTGTTTCCATGATCATTTTTGTATCACTATAGTGAATACCCTCCAGTTTCAGATAAGACTATGACTATAGTTGGTGCATGGATAGAGTGATGAGCCTAACAGTGATTGCATCTCCCCACCATATTTTGGCCATTGTAGCCTCTCACTCTCCACCCCAAAATCTCATCAGGGTATTCATGTTCTCAAACTAGATCCCAATAGATAATATGTCTATTAAGTAGATTATATTGACTATTATATAATAATACTCATCATTTGAGGAGTGTTATTTTCTAGGGTGTTTCCCATACTCAAAATATTTGCAGTAGGAAATCCATGAGAGTTTGTACTAGTTTGGAATCTTGTCCAAGATTATTTTCATGCACCTTATTGCAATTTTTCTTATTACTCTTATTTCTAGGGGATTGATTCCAGAGTATCAAATTTCACTATGTTATAATAAATGTTGGTATAAATATTTTATTGATTTATTCCCTAAATATGGAATGAACATGGAGAACTACTTATTGGTTTATCATTTCATAGATATTTTGTGTATACTTGGATGTGAATTACTTCCTATCATATTTTTTCCTATGGTCTGGTAATTAAGATATTTGATACCAGTGTTGGCAGATTTCCCAATGTCAGTTGACTAGAATCAAAATTTTTCAAGATTATTTTCTTTAAGAGAATGTAGTCTTAGAGGCTAGGAAGCAAATTTGGGGGAGAGTGAAATAATATAGATGATGACTGAGACCAAAATCATTAGGTTTTCTAAACTAATGAATCCTAATATATTGGTTTTCATTACTATGATAATGTATCCTAGAACCTTCCATTTTTAGAAAGAGTGGTTTTTGTTTATTTGATTCTTATAATATGAGAAAAACATAGTTTTCCTTACATCCATAAGTTGGACGTTTTGTTTTTTGTTGATCTATGGTAATTATGGTCATATATAGATCATTTATAGTTTATTTAGTAGTCATTTGTAATTTTATAATCATAATAGTTCCAGATTAATGTTTTCCCTAACTTTTTTTCTATGAAATAGATGAAGGATGAGATTTAACATTCGTTATCAAAATATCATCCTATTCATGCTGTAAAATGTCAAAAGACACTAATAATGTACCTGTGTGATTTATTGGAATTGATGTTCTCTTTAACCTGTTACTGATACATTCTATGAAAATCCCCCATCGATTCTTTAGTTGGAATTGAATATTTATCACGCATGTAAAACATTTCCATATAATAATGAAATTGGAGCCACATATTTCACACTACTTATATTCCAAGAGTCCAATAACCTTCGTCATTACTAGAGTAGATCCAAATTATTATAATAATTTATGATGATATCCTTATCCACTGGAGATAGATCTATCATGGAAACTGTTTTGCAAAATCAAGGATAGTCCCACCCTAATCTATACAAAAATCCAATCATTGATTTTTCTTATTGAATATGTTTTATCATCATAAGGACACACCAAAATATAAAAATTTTAAAATTTCTAAATCAGATCTATTATTCCTTTAATGGTTAGAATAAAGGGTTCTAAATTTCTGGAAGAGGAGGATTGGAATCTACCAATTATGTTTATGGTTTCTTTTTTGGACGCATTGAAGCACACCACCCTTCAATGTTATCCATATGAGTAGTAAGAGATTCATTATAGATGAAGATTTATATAGGAAATTCAATATAAGATTATTCAAAAACATAGGTAACTAAAAAATCTTGATTTTATAACCATATATAGATTAAATGTTGATACCCATCTTGAGTTATGGATTGGATACATTACCACAATTAAGAAAGATGGAGTCACAATGATGGAATATATTGTTCTTATTCAACTACTAGGTGTAGGTAAAGTAGTTCTCTATATCTAGAGATAACATGGCGATTATACTCTTCTATCATGGGTGGGTAAACCATTTCTAGTTGAATGTATAGAGAAAAATTCCCTTTTCATGAAGATTTTATCAATGATAATATTTTCCCAAAGTGATTCAGAATTAATTCATCTATGAATGTATATATATGAAAAAAATAGTCCACCTTTTATTCAATAAATTTGAATTTTATATCATAAAGAGGGGAATGATATGTGACCATTATGTAACATTTATCATTAGTATTACACGATAATGGAGGTAGAAACTAATAATTTCGCACTTCTATGTTCTGGGAATACCTCTGATTTCGAGTATGCATACCTTCATCACTTGTTTTAGTGAAGAATGTATCTCAATAAAATATTCCTTAATTTAAATCCTTAATTTACATTTAATTGGTTATTTCATCCTCTCGAAAAATTTGTACAACATTCAAAAAATCATAGATGATAGTGGGAATCATTCAATTGTCCTTTGAATAATAGAGTGAGTCTTTATTCCATATACCATCTTCGAATGGTAGACAATTGTCCTCCTTTGGGGCCCCTTTCATAGTGGTAAATTTTAGATTACGAATTTTGTAAAACATAATCTAAATTTTTATATGTTCCCCTAACATTAATTGATAGATGGTTATACAAAATGAGTCCCTAGATATTCTTTCTGAGCATGACCCAAGTTATTGGGGTATGTTGTGTAGCAGTAGGAAGAATGGGGGTAGAAGTTGTTAGAGTTCACCACCAATACTATATAAGACTATATTTTATGGAAGAGGGGATAAATTCACTAAGAATTATTGTTTATAGTTGTATTATTTCCACCCCATATACCTCATAAATTTTTTGGTGAATTTATGATAATATGTGTTGTGGTGGTGTTGAAAATTACACCATCCCTTTGGGAAGGTGTTTCTCCAAATTGTATACCATATTATCTACCAATGGAATCATACATATTTGGAATGTTTTCAAAGAGAAAAAATCAAGTAAAATTTATGTTCAGCATGTGAGTTTCTCCCTCTAAGTGGATGGGTTTTTGTCAATTTATTTTTCCTCATTAAATGGGATGCTTGTAAAACCATGTTATATTATTGTCAAAAGATCCTATCAATTGATTCATCCATTTAATTATTCTGATTTTTTTCATAGAGTTATAAGGATTTTTTCAGAAAAAGAAACATTCACAATTAGAGTGTAGGACTTAAAAATCATTTCAGATAATAACATTATAAGATTAATAGTTTGGGAGACATTACATTCCTGGGTATGGGGTAAAATGTGTTTCTTTTTCTACACTCCACATACACAGATATATATGTCGAATGAGGTGTCGATGGTAATCTTCCAGAGTTATATCAATTCATTTGACGAAATATTTATATAGTCTCTCATATTGTGTTTGTGATATAATGTTCTGGGCAACTAAGAAATCACTAATGTCAATATATTAGTAGAGAACATTCAGGGCTTAGATATGATTACAATAATCCTCATATGATACGTCATTGTATACTAACTTATGATGACTTTCCCCCAAATTTTGGCATAATAAAGGTACAAAACCCTCATTTAGAATTTATATGATGTCATATAGGGGAGTGGAAATGATCAAAAACATAATAGGAATGGTTTCCTTTGAAAATTACTTTTAAATGGCCACATCATCCACATTATCCCTATAGGGTACATTTTTTTCCTGATTTAGACACTATATTAGTTATTTAAATGATGTTGTATTGATGATTGGGTTTCCATACATCAATTTAATTATTCTGGAAAATCTATTTGGCAAGGAAGGTGTTGACACAAACTAACACCCCTAATCGTCCATTAATCGAGAAAATTATGAAATGTGGTAATTGAGGTTATGGGTGTAATAGACCTTAATCCGTCAAGAATCACTCAATATGGGGGTTTTTTAATTGTATAGTCGACAATAAAGTGAAATTACTACCATGTGTTCTAGTGATGACCTCTAGAATTATTGAATAGACTATCCTAGGGATTGAATCCATGGATAAAGACATCTACACTATATAATGAGGTGTCGATAAACTCATAGTATGCCACAAAAAGGTGTTTTTGGGCCTCAAGAATGTCCTAATTTTTCAATTCTGATGAATGTTCCAACTCATAGATCATTTTTTCCTTTGGTAAGACCTTTTCTAGAATGTATTCTTAAGAATGATAGTAAACCAAGATGGATGAAATTATTATATTATAAAAGGGGATTCCATGGACCCAACATGAGTATTACTTTTTTACTAAAATATATTATATATTTATGGTTATTTTAGATATTATCTTAACATAATTGTGTCGATACATCTATATCCACTATTTACATGGTAGTTTTATAATATTATATTTCATATCAGTAATTTATTGATGTTCTAAGATATAATGATATCATTGAGATACTTTGACAAAAATCATAAACATATGTCTTATATTCAACATACATCATACAAATTAGGCAGATATGATTTCTAACTATAAGGTGTTGGGTGATAAAAAGTATTGATACTTATTCTCATAAATATCACACATTTTGGTCTCAAGTAGAGGATATTATAAATACTTACGGATAAATAGTAACACCACATGGTTCATGTTTCATTGGTTCTTCCAATTTACAAACATTAGTATTTTTCTTTTTACGTGATATAAATATCAATATATACCTTTTGAAAAAGTATTTTGATTTCAGAAAATCATGGAATTTATGTTGTGGTTAGGTATCTTGATTTAGTAGTGTCAGTGGTGTTATGAAATTGGATGAAGGGAAAGAATATAATTTTTATCTTCAGAAAGTTAACGATATCCTATCAGTAGATAACTAGGATAGTAATAATTTTAATAAATAAATGGTCATGTTATAAGAATGTATGTCTATATAGTAACATAAATGAATAATAAAACAATAAATAATAATGTAACAATGTGTGAATCCTTATTTATTGGATAGTAAACGACTTATTAACTATATTACACAACGCGTGTTCAAAGGTGGTTATCATTGTTGGCACTATGACATTACTTTTTAGGGTCCTTGATTTGTTGAAGGATGTTGATCTTGGTATATCATTATTTTTGAATTTATTAATAGCCTAAAAATAAATTTTTATTACATTTAATATAACTATTAATTAGATAATATTCCAAAATCCATGGGACTATTCATTCCTACTAATTTTATAGGTACTCTACACTACCTTTAAATTTATAGAAAGACACATAGGTTGAAGGAATCATAATACATGTTCTCTAACCTATATCGATGAAACGATGATCCCACAATTGTATCGACATTTTAATAAGATTTTGTCCCTATGGCATCTCAAGATGATCAGTGTTCGATGGTTACAAAATATATAAATAAATTCATCCAAATTATAGAGGGATCTGGCTTCATTTCCTTTGACTGATGATAAATGATGAAGATGGTATCATGATTTCAATAAAAATCGAAAGAGGTATGGTTCTTATAAGAATTTTGTTGCTACATTAGAATATTTAAGTTCTTTGGATTTTAACAAAGATGCGATAACACAATAGACAATTTTCACGATGTTGATCATAGTATAAAATTTTAAATGACCACTTTTTCAATTTTTCAATGTCTGCCTGGTACCAAAAATTGGTGTCAGAGAGACCATGTATTTGTTTAACTTACTTAAAAATCTTCCATTGAATTTAAATGGATGGTATTCAAATGGTTCAAATTCCACCGATGGGGTATCAATAATATTTTGGAATACCAATTTATTGTCATTTAAAGATAAAAATAAGAATGGTTTGTGATTAATTCGAAGAACAATTGATTATCCGGTTATGGAAATTACATTTTTTTAAAAAAAATACAAATCGAGTGAATATTACACTGTATACTATTAAGGATAACAGTACCTAGATTTAATTCACATGTATAGTGATGTAATAGTGTTTTCCATGTATTCATGGAAAAAATGTTAACATACATTTACAGATCCATTTGGAGGATTTCGCGATGTGTGGGGAAATTGACATTAGATTTCATAAAAAAATATAAGCCTATGAAATAGGATTTGGGAATTATATTAAAAATAAATGCATTGAGGGTGGTTCATATACCATCAAGAAAGGAATAAATCACCATAATTTGTGGTAGGGAGGGAAATAGCACATAAAGATTCTACATAATAAAAAAATAATACATTTTTTCTTTTTAAGTGTGGATCCCCTTGAAGGATCCTTTCCCTCAACCAACAAACTACGATGGACATGTCACCCTAAATAATGATGAGGATGTAATGAAACATATTTCACATTCATATTTGATTGCATACTAAACAAGAGTTTGAAACACTGAATGGGGTGTGTGCTACAACTACATTAAGTGTGACATCATTCAAATACATACCCCTAGCATATGAATTGATTTATTATTCACCATGTGGATCAACCATTGGAATCATATCATGCTCATTTCATTTTATATTATATATATTTTCTTTATTATTTTATATATGTAAATTTTTATGCACGGTCACATGGAGTAGTAAGTGTTCATGTTTAGATAAAAGTAACCAATGTGGTGAGTGTTTTCTAATTTATTTCATTTTAAAAATTTGAGTTAGTAAAATAGAACAAGAAAGTGTAAATAGAAAATTATTTCTTTCAAAGAAAATAAAAAAACCCTTAATGAAAACATAATTCATGAAGCCTTACATCACATAATTTTGAACATACCTAATTGCATGAGGAGTCATCAACCATTTTTTAGGGTTTCTCCTACCAATGGAGAGTTATTATTCTAGTAGAGTTTAGACTTGACTAAATTTTACTATAATGAAATATACTAAGATAAATTGTCGCAACTTTACATGTAATGTTTAATGTAATTATAAGATATCCTTTTTAGGAGAGGAGAATCCACTCAACAAATCACTAAGAAATGAGTTAATGTGGTTGGATAGTTGAAATCATTCTTTGAGACTCTTTGAATATTGGATTAACTATATCATAGAATATGAGAAGAGGTTTTAAGGATAAATGACACTACAATACTCAATAAACTGGTTATTCTGAATATGAACTGCTGGAATTTGATGTAATACCAATGATTCAAAACTTTTTCTATAGGTTGGAAACCCATTTGTTAGAAGTCTGTTGGGATATGATTATAAAATGGTTACTACTGAACCATTTTTACATGGTCATCATAATTGTTTTATCTAAAAAATCATTGATAATGGTTGGTATGGAGTCATCCAAAATTTTCTAAACCATGGGTTTAAAACTATACCAATGGTTTAAACTATTGGTATAAGACCATATAATCAGTTTATAACCATTATCATATACCTTTCCCAACATTTCATTGTGGAACATTAGTTTAAGGCTATTCTAATGTTTTTAAAACTATTGTGAAGGACCCAAACCCCACCTCCCAATTACATAGAATAGAAACCATTATACCCTACCCACATAAACTAAAATTACAGTACCCCTAAAAAATACTAAGGATATTGATGAAAATAAAATAAAACCAAAACATTATACACATATATATAATTCCCACCGAACATGAAAAAAAATGCCCATAGAAACTGGAATGCACATCCCTTAAAACCTGAATCTAATAGAAATCCAACAGAACCTATAGAAAAAAAAAACTCAAATAAAACTTCAAAATAAGAAATAGAATGATAATTCCTAAATAACCATATGAATCCAAAAAATTACTACACCATAGTCAATAACATACAAACATACATCCCCAACCAATTAACAAATAATGATATCACAATAAACCAATTAATCCATTCAACTAGTGATAACACACATAAAAACAACACATATTTTCATTCTGAACAATTCATCAAACATTGAATGTCATAAATATAATAGAATAATATAAATGATCGGAAAATAACACATCACAATCACTGTCATCAATGTGATCTTTACCCTCATACTCAGCCTCATCCTCTACCTGATCCCCATCCTCATCATTATCCTCATCCTTGCCCTCTTCCTCTCAATCATCATCACCCTTTTCCTCAAAATCATCATTTCCATCACCATAACCAGAAACACCAGTATCCCAAACCTCTAGTTTGAATACTACCTGATATACTATATGATTAGTGAGTCATCATCATTTATTAATCACACGATACTGTGTTATCTGGTTGAAGTGTTTGACAAAAAGGTTCCATAAATTTCAAAAAATCTATGTTCTCTGTTTAATTTCATCGATGATCTTATAAGTCAATTTCATCAAAACATTTCTAGCTATTATTTAGCATATTTTTTCATTAATTTTATTTATTCCTAATATGTGCTACTAGAAATATCACCTGAAGTGGGCCAGTTCATCATCAGGGATAATACTCATCCCTATTCGACTTTGTACATTGGTATGGTTCTCATCTCCCACAATCGGTTGTATGGGATAATTTGGACCAATTTTTTTCATTTTATTTATCACCAAGGGCCTCCATAAAAAACTTTTACAACTATAAATATACTATTAATTTACTAAATAGATATTTAAATTTAACATCAATAATTAAAAATTTACAAAATGCTTCTATGTCATTTTGTTTATCGTGTTTCTACATTGTTTCTTTCTTCTCAAGCAAAAAAAACTATTTTTGAGACCCATGTCCTTTAATATTCAAAACCAATATTTCCAATGACATTGAATTTATTAAATCATAATTTAAAATTGTTTATTATTAATAAATTTTATTCCAAAATCAAATGAATTTCAATTATAAATGATGTTGAAAAGAAAAACATATGGTAGATTTATTATAACTGAGAATAAATTATTGGGTTATCAATAGATATAACATATATACAACTAAACATGTCATCACATAAAAAATCATTACTTAAATGATCATTTATATAGTATAATCCTATTAGTAGAGTTGTTTTGATTTAATCATAAATGTCAAAAAGAAAGTCTCCATCATATGAGGTCCAACTAATCTTTAGATCCCCTATTTATATTAATTATATCTAAGTCATGGCTAAAATCATAAATTTTCATGGTCTATTTCTAATTCGTTCATTCTAAGGATCTAACAGACATTTAAGATAATGTTCGACCTCCAGAAAATAATTATATCAAAACAAATAACCAATTTGTAGAAGTGAAATCAATAAGAATTGAATAATAATTTCATGTGGAGGGATATATTGGATCTTGATTTAATAAATGAATCCTTAAATGGTTATTATTTTTTGTGATGAGTGTTCCTCTACCATGGGTAATGTGTATCTAGGATTATTACCAAGGGATGCGATTTTTGTGTAGGTTTGGTGTGATATGGATAAAATAGTATAACTATTGAAAGTGTTCACATCCAATTAGTGATTTTTATTGTTGATGTAATTTGTTTCAACACATGTTGATTAATCTGTGGTGGATATATAAAAAATACATGGTGGTTATCAGATATATAAATAAATATGATAGTATGGAAGTTGGTTGAGAATATCATAGGGTCCAATCGAATAACAGAAAATATATAAGAAGTAACATTGTTATAGATGGTTATGTGTCCTATAAAATGGTTTGTAAGTGGGGAGGTTTGGAAGTATTATTCTTAAAGTATAATAAAATAGCTATCGTAAAAGGATATTTCATTGTGTGAGCACCAAGAACCTGAATAAATTTATGCTATTATAAAAATGATAATGTCTTGAAGATCCCTTTATTTGAAATATATGTTAGTTGATTCAAAAGTATTATAGCCTTATAGATTCACATTAACATGTTTTGTCTTCCAAGGTATGTAAATTTTGTTATTGAGGGAAAATTAGGGAATTATACATAAAATATATTATTGAATAAGCTATGACATGGAAATGAGACTCATATTATGAAGAGTATGTGTAGGTTTACTAAGATGATTTGTAAGAGTAACCGGACTAATATATAATGGTTCATCAATTTTTTTTTGTTAATCTATAAAGTATAGTTTATGATATACATAATAATATTATGCAATTATATAATAGGGTTATATGTATGAATTATACCCTTCTCACATAAATTAATTAAATATATCATTTTTAGTAAAGATTGGCATTTTTTGAAGAGTATTACACTGATTTTAGTGGTTATTCAAATTTAAATGTGTATACACTATGTAGTAGTTGATCACACTAAAACTGGATTTGATATTGAGAGGATTTGGTGTATCATGTTGTTATCATCCTACAGTTTTAAATGGTACATTCTATAAATGATGTTTTATATTTTGTTGGATTTGGAATGCATCGTGATGAAGGAATTCATGACCTAGGGATACTAGATTACATGAGAGTTTGAGGATTGGGGTTTTACAATATCTTTATCATCACACTATGATGATATTAACCATGAAGTAAGGAAGAAAATTCAATAGGTTTTTATATTTATAATATCCTGTCTTATATTAGGGAAATATTATAAAAAAATGGATATATTTTACATGAATATTACCAAGTGTATTTGAAAAAATCCATTATAATCATGTAAAATTATAATTATTTGGTGAGGGAATAATGGAAAATCTCTCTATCAATAGAAAAAAAAATTCATGAAAATAGAATTATATATACATATATATATCTATATTTAATAGTGATTTCTAATAAATAAATTATTTTGGATAAAGATATCCTAATGAAATATCATAGTGAAGATTCATTCATAAAAGAATATATGATGATGATTGATGTAAGAATTGGAATCTGGATGAGCTGGTAAAGGGCATAGCGATGCTCGGGTTCCGCCCACACCACCATCCACTCCACTATCATGGAACGGCTGCGGATCTCTCTTTGGTGATCCTATTCAGCGTGTCTGTGGTGTGAATCCCCCTCTAGTGGTGGCATTGTGTGGGCTCGTCAATTTTGGATGACCCAAAAACTTTATTTATTTCTTTCTGGCAGGGTTTTGGTTTGGACATTGAGCTCCATATACGGCGACCTGAGGTTACCATCCCGTTTTTTTTCGGATGTGGGAGTACTAGGAGGATATACTCTCTTTTTTCGGGATTAATGACGATGACGTGATCTATGACTCTTTTCCATTACATGGTTTTATTATAGTGCGGATCATAAGGTCCTATTTTATCTTTCTCATAATATATTCTTGTTCATGGGGGTGGCTTTGTCAGTTGAGGTTTTTGGTTCCAAGTGTGGTCATGAATTTTCGTGAAACCATTCTGCTTCAAACTCTTCTCTAGATTCATGATCCTTTGTGGCTCTCCGAGTCGTTCTACGATAGTGTTTTTTAAAGGCTTTGGGAGGTACTGTTTGTTCAGTCATCAGTGTTCCAGGGGGGATGTTAGGTCAGTGATGGGTATGGTTTGATCTTGGAGGTGGTCTGGTTTTCAGCCTTGATGAAGTCGTTGTTGGAAGATGTTATGCAGTTATCGATTAGATTCAAATGTGAAATTGTGATCTATTAGTGGAGATAATTTTATGCCTCAGTTGCATGTTTTATTATCAGTTTTTCACTATGGGAACAAGTACTTTCAAGGGATTCAAATTTTTGATGATGTGATGATGATGATGAGTGGATTGCGATTTGGGGAGCGCCTTGAGGTTGATCACGGACCGAGGAGATTCCATGTATGTTTTGTGATGTTTTTAATTTTGTTTTTTTAATTTGAAATATGAATTTGTGTTTTAATGTTTTCAGGTGGATTTGGAGCCAGTTTGTGAGGTTTGAAATTTGGTATCATGGTGTTTGAAATTTGGCATATTGTGAGGTCCCCAATCACCCATAAAGTGGATTACTAAGAAAATGGAAAAAAAGGATTTGACAAAAAAAGAACAAGAAGAGAGGATGGATCCTCACTTGTATGGGAACTCCCGATCCCTCGTCACGTCTCCTAGGGTTTCAACTTTCCCCGGTGGTGTTGGTTCCTCTACACCACTCCTATCAGGCTCTTCTACTATCTTTCTCACGATGGGAGGTAATCTCTTTCAGCTTTTCTTTTTCTACCACTCAACTCTCCCTGCTCTATGATGGAGCTCTGTTTTACAGGAGTTTGTTCTTCTTCCAATGGTATCATTCACTTGTTTTGCTTCAGGTTTTGTCCAAAATATTTTTTTTCTAGTTCAGTTTGTTTACCGGTAACAGTTATACCTCTATTTTCATACTGGGGTATCAATCATGTCTTCTTCATTCTAGTTTCATAGTGTCTGTGGGTTGTAATTTTGTTTTCATTGAGCGGCTTGTGATTTTTATCACTTCGATGCTTTTTGACAGTTGTGTTTCTGGTTGGTTTTCGATGGCTTGATGATTTTGAATTGTTGTGGAATTTTTTTCATTTGTTTTAATTTAATTTTTATTCAAGGGGAAGGGGTCGTCTCTCTGTGGGGTCTCGAACCGCCAAAATATGCCCTGGCCTCAAGTCCAATTTCTCCTACCCAGGTCAGCCAGGTGCGATGGTTTTTCAAGGCTTTAGGATGTCATCTTCGGGTGGCAATCAGCTTTTAAGGAGATTAGTTCTTCACCTGGAAGTCTCGTTCGATGAAGGATAATGGTTCTGTTGATATCTTAGAGGTTTTAGTTTCTGAGGGTTGGTGACGGCGTGTCCGGGGAATCATGACTATGTGGGAGATGAATTTGATGGTGAGGACACTTTGAACCCCAATGGTGAGGTTGTGTTCGTCTCCGACAAGGATGGATTCAGCTCCAGTGATGATAATCACGGCGTTGAAAGTGATGCGACTGATGTGAATATGTGACCTGGTCAGATCTATAAATGAGATTGGAAGTGATAAAATAGGATTAGATTTCAATTTTTAAATATTTAATCCATGTGTGGGTCATTGAATTTTTTGTTCCTGTGGGAGGGATTTTTGGTTGGAGTATCCTATTGGAGTGTGAGGTGTGGTGATTTTGTACTGGATGAATTTTTTAAATTTTTAAATCTATAAGTTTAACTATGTTTTTGGAGGGTTTATGTGGCATTGAATGTTTTTTATGGTTCCCACTTCTCCATAAAGTGGTTCTTTATGAAAATAAAAAATTAATTGTAGTAGTGATGTAAGAATTAGAAATCCATGAGGATCATTCTAAAAAAGAAAGGTGTAGTTTTTATGATGGACCATGGATGGTGATACAACTCTTATATGGATGTTTAAAAATGATATGTGTAGGATATGCAGATAGAGATCAACATAAAAAATATATACATACAGAACTATAGATATATTTATATTATTGTTTATTGGATTTCCATCCAGAGATGTGTTCCTTTGAAGAAGTAGTGACCACTGTAGAAAAATTCCTCTCTTGGTCTTACAATTTATCCCAAACCAGAGTGTGGAAGTATTTCGTATCATCGTTGTTTTTTATGTCTTTCAAGAAAATCTAATAAAATAATTTTCAATGAGGGAGAATATATTTTTAAAGAAAATCATGGAAATTTTCATTTTAAAGAATCAAATTTGAACAATACCTTGAACTCAGTGCTTTTCCAATGATCAATCATTTCTTTATACTATTATGTTGGATATTAATTCATGAAATATGTAGAATCTATATCCATACCAACTATAGCATGATTAAAAATATAAATCATGCTTATATCCTCTCTATAGCTCACCTAATTCCATGAGTTGTGTTGTCTTCATATCATTCCCAATGGGAAAATTAAAACAATTTTGGATCCAAATATTAATTTATATAAAATATTATTAATAAAACATTAGACCTGAAGAATTTTTTTTACCCATATTTTTTTCCAGGAATTATACTTTACATACATTTGAAGGATTCTCAGGATGAGTGGAATGACAAGAATTATTTAAAGTTATTCTGCAATCATTGAAAAAATACTCCTACCATCCCATCCTATTTTTTCAATCATTTAATTTTCTTCATTGTAATCGACAATCGGCTGTTTATAGTTGTTCCGCAGCTCACACATGAGTGTACAATAACGATGATTATTAAATGATCTAACTATTAAATAATGAAAAAAAGATATTATATAAACACAACTTACAATGAATATAAATTATGTTAAAAAAATATTGGGGTTCTATAAATATACCTGATGATGTCTGTTTAGTGGTTCTCATTGGATCCCAAAAGAGTAATGGAACATTAACCTATATAGATAGACTGGGTCCTAGTGTATTATCTATAGGATTATATTATGTCACAATAGGATTCGATGTAGTAAGAATGTGGAAACTCGTTTAGAAGGAATTAGAAGGAAAAGAAGATGGCATAGATGGAATTGAAAATGCATAATATGGATGAGGAGTATGAATCCTTAGGGGATAAGGGAAAGCTATGAATTGAGGCTCAGATTAAAATGGTAGTAAAAACATGGGAGGATTAAATATCATGAAATTCTATAATGACACTGTGAGATTAGAATATGTAGTTGATGTTATGTGAGGGGGATAGATGGGGTGTGATCAGGTATGATGACTAGAGCGCCTAACTATAGTACCCCCCCCCCAATATTTGCAGCCTATGAACTGGATCCATTAGGTTGGTTAAAGAATAAATATATCCTTGGTGGTGGGTCCTGTTTAAAAGATAAAAAATAATCACATTGTAATATATTTTATTAATATATATCATAGACTTAAAATACTCACAAAAGACAATAGAGGAGGGATGCCCATATCACTTATTCATTGACTATTGTGTTTCATAATTTTTCTTCATATCTCTTGAATGATTTTCATTTCCACCATTTTAAAAAAAATGGAACTTATTTTTAAATAAATAACTAAATCGTAACATATATAAGAAAACATAGGTGAAATGACTAAATTATGTTATACCACATGTCAATCCAAATTTAGGATACATTTTCATATAAAAATATAATATTTAGTGGAGAGAATATGAAAACAGAATACATGTCATAGAGAAAACCACATTTTCAAGTGAGCATGTTTACCATTTGTATGTTATAGTTTCTTACTCCTTTTAATTTGATCTAGTTCAATTTTGGTTTGGTCGTTTGGTTCATTCTGGTCAATTGATTATTTCATTTGTATATTTTTATTTATCATTGGTTATTTGAATAATTTTTTCAATTTATTATGTCATTTTCAATTTTTTATTTGTCTGTGGTCTTTTGGATCATATTTTGGGCTAGGTTATTTGGCCATTTTTTGTCCATGTCATTATATTCATTGGTTTTTATTTTCATGTCGATTAGTTTAATATGTACAATTCAATTCATCTTTTTGTGTTCCAATTTATTTAGTTTTGTTTATAATTATTATGTAGGTTTGAATTCTGGTCAAGTCAATATTATAAAATTTATATCAAAGAAAACTGAAACTAGTAAATATTGAAAATCCACATGAAGGTCAAGTTGAGTAAAATTTATTTATTATAAATAGTAAATAAATTTTTATATAACCAACCTCAACAACAAAAGTCAATATAAACCAAAATAACTAAGAAAATATATGGTTGACTCTATATATTTCCCACCACATCTTTAGGTTCACAATGAAATATGAAAGTTGAATTATTGGATTCATCATAAGCAATAAATGGATCACAACTAATGGGATAATAGATGGTGTCAATTATATCATCATCATCACCAAAATTATTATTTTCATTACTTTAATAATGACACCAACTTCAGTTTGAAAATTATTTTTCACATAACAAACTTGTTTCTCAAATGATGATAATACCTATAGTTCATCAGTACAATGAGTGTGAGTCATGTTAATTACTAGAAATACCAAATCATTAATAAAGTTGAAATTTCTATAGATACCCAATGTTTACCTACATATACATTACATTAATTTTTCAGAATACTTAATACATGACAAAAACACACACCCAGTGACAGTATTGGTTTAGTTTCCTTGGAATCTCAGAACATAATCTTCTAATACTGGTGAAAGATCTTCAACATCTCCCATAAAGAACTTCCCCTTTTGTTTTCTTACCAAAAACCTTTCTTTAAATCCTTGGGAAAAGAAAACATAAAAAGGGTGAGCTCAAATGCTCAATAAGGGTAAACATGAAGAACATAAAACAATCCATAAACATTTGAACGTAAAAACATAAACATAAATCATCAAAATCATGAGTAATAACCTAACTCTTGGTAGTTTATAAGGAATAGATAGTAATGGAAAATTAACCATGATAAAATATCATGGGAATAAAACATTTCATTGTGGAAAACCATAAACCAAATGATATGATTTTCATATTAGCCATGGAATTGCTGCCAAGACCATCATAGTGGACAAAGTCCATTACTGTATTGGGTTTACTAGCCATTACAGCCCTGTATTACTGAACCAGATTTACTTTTTCATTACAGTCATGTCTATATCATGAGATATAAATATTTACCTAATCCATTGGATGGAGATATAGGTCCCACCCATCTCATATTTAAATCATTCATTTGTGTTCAACCAAATAAACATAAATCATTCATCATAACCCTACAAATAAAATGGGTTTCATAAACATCATCCCATCATAACATAATCCATGAAGAATAAATGAATATCATTTCATCATAATAAAAATGAAACCATTTAAATAATAGAGAAATTATACTTGAAACATAAACATATTAAATAATGTCATCTTAGATGGAAACTAGTTTTTATAAAAACATGAAATGAATTCTTAAAGAAAATATCATATCTTCTTCAAAATCATTTTCTATTATCAAAATGCCATTAAAGTTTAAATGAAAAGGATTTTATTTAAAATAATCATGAAATTTTGTAGAGGAAGATTCATGGAAATAATTCTTTATGAAACCATAAAAATCTGTTAATTTCGTATAAGTTAAAAAACATTCTACTTGTACTTTTGCCGAAAAAGTCCAAAAGTACCTCGTATAGTAATCAAAAGAAAGATTCCTTCCATACAATCTAGTAAAAAAATGGTGAAAATGACTTTAAAAATATATGGTAGAATAGAGAACACTTTATGAAAACATTTTTAGAAAACATGGACCTAGATGATGAACATAACCCCAGTAAATACTTACGAATAAACAATCTCGGATAGGAACGAGATTGGAATAATTATCCATTACCATTTATGATAGGTGGAATCATACATGTCATAAAATTAAGATAATTACATGAATATTTAAATATCATATCCTCCATAATAAAAATCAAAAAAAAATCATGGGAATCATTTACACCATATAAAAGGAATATATAGTGATTAAGGCATATGTCTCACATAAAAAGAAGTTAGACGAAATAATCCCTAACCTTATATCCAATTTCTTCCATATGTGTCTGAGACTAATGTATTGTGGGTTTAAACATATTATTATATTGTTAGAAAACCATAATAATATATATGATATCATATATGATTCACTTACGACATTATATTACCCGTTCATTTGTCAATTCCATGTTAAAGTCGTGTTTTGGGTAAAATCATTTCATTTGTCCAATGTGTTTTGACTTCTAATTATTCATTTGATTATTTTGATCATGATTACATAAATCCAGAATGTAAAACATTATTTACATATAATATATTCAGAATATAATATATATATATATAATAGATCGATAAATGGAATGAAATACACCATTCATGAAGATGGTAGGTCGTACGTACGCTTGAATGCTGTTTTCCTTTCCTTATTTACTTCAAAATAAGTAAGTAGATGAAATATATATATATATAAATATACATAAATATAGTAGAATTATTATGTCATATATTTCATTATTATTCAATATATACTTTATAATCATTCTCGAATAATTAACTTTGAAATTAATCTCATCGTGTCGTGGAGACGGTAATCCGTACGTATGCACGAGCGATGAAATCATTCCCATAATTATTGAATGGTATTGGAGTGGATGATAGAATATATCATAATTATTATCTTGTTATAATAACCATATATAGTTGTTATTTACACCATTATACCCATCCAAGTAAGGTGGTGGTGGAAAAATAGATTACACCACGGCTTAGAGAAGGTATTTCGTACGTACGCATGTGTGGAGATTTCGTTTTCCGTATGATTGATAGAAGGTGAAATGGGGTTGTTTCATATTCATAATAACATATCAGTATTATTGGAACAATGGTATTTTATGCATGAATTGTAGTATGGTTTGTGTTTGTTGACAATCATCAATGGATGTTCAGAATGTGAACCAGCTAAGTGATCATATAGTTCAAGCATACGATAGTATTGAAGGTGGCGTTGTTTCCCAGTGTTTGCCAATTTTTTTGGAAATAAAAATCATAAAATGAAGACATGGATTGTTGGTAAAATGAGGTGTGCACAAAGAGGAAGTGGTGCGTGAAAAATGAGGGTTGTGCGCGAAAAATTTGAGTTGGGCGTGAAAAAGAGCGGGATTCGCGAAATAGAGGATTGAGGATTTTCGTGCAAACAGTGTTTCAGAATCAGAATGTCAAAAAATGGAAAAACCATGGGGTGTGCGAAATATCTAATGATGTGTGTGAAAAATGATATCGGCGCAAAATATTACGCGCTAGATGAGAGGTTTTATGCACCACAGAGGATTTTTCACGTGGGGGTCTCAGACAACTATAAATATGAGGTGACCCACTTCATTCCTTATTGATGAAGACTTAGAGAAGAACCGAGGTCTGATGCGTGAAAAATATCGCATAAAGGGGTTAGTGCAAAATATTCAGTATTGCGCGGAAAATTTCAGGATGCACAAAAAATGAAGAGTTGCGCCTAAAAATTTGGTTTTCCAACATAAGAGATTCAGTTGCATGAAAAAAGTGGTTCTTATGCAAATTATTTTTCCGCGTGAAAAGTAATGTTTGTGCGCAATAGGAAGGTTTTGCGCACAAAGGGTTGGTGTTGCGTGAAATTGTCAGTGAAGTTTGTCTACACGTTCTGGATATCTGGTTCTGTGGTTCTGTGGGTTCTAGTGCATCAATTCCGGTCATTGATGCAAGCAGTGTCTCATGCTAAGAAGAGACAGAGACTTCAATTAAAATATATTAAAGAAGCCTTCACATCTAAAAACTGAGTGGGACTTCACCAATGGTAGTGAGCCAGGGGGAGTCAACGGGAGTGACTCGAGGGACGCAGTGAGCTATCCCTGATAAATTTTTAAGGTAGTGAGCCTGGGACAGAGTGACTGTTCCTGAACCTTTGTAATTCACAACTAGTGAAGATTAGTGGAATTAGTACTGACCAGAAACTTGTCGGCGTATTCTCCTTAGATGTAGCCCTTAGTAGTGAACCAAGTAAAATTGTTGTGTCATCTCTTTTACATGTGAATGTTTTATTGCTGGTCATATTCATCATACAGGTTCAACTTGTTCCTACCAATGTGGGAACAAGGTCCTTTAATTTAAAAGAAAAAGTTGACACCCTGATTCACCCCTCCCCTCTTAGCGTGTCCCAGGTTCCTACAAGTGGTATTAAAGGCAGGTTACTAGTGTTGAATATGTCCTTTGTCATCATGGATAATGAAGTCAATGTCAGGGGAGTCCCTCTCTTCGATGGAAGTAATTTTCAAATTTTGAAGAACAAACTGTGATCTCATCTATGATCCCTTGGAATGGAAGTTCTGTTTTCCACTATGCATGGTATAAATGTCATTGATCCAACAGGCCTAGATATGACTGAAGTAGACAGGAAAATTTGTGATGAAGATACTAAATCACAAAATGCACTCACCGGAGCCCTTTCTGATCAGATCTATCTAATGTTAAAGAGTTTTACCTCGGCTAAATCCGTGTGGGATAAACTCGAAAATATTTATGATGGAGACAGCAATGTGAAGGAGGAAAAATTACAAGTCCTGCACAATCAGTTTGATGATCTGAAGATGCTTCCAGATGAGAATGGAAACTCATTATTCAAACGAATTACTAAAGCGGTTGGAGCAATTCTGGATCTCAGTGAAGAAATCAAATTCATTGATATAGTAAAGAAAATTTTAAGAAGTCTTCCACCCATGTACAATGAAAAGGTGTCAGCTCTTGAGGAACGAGATGTTTCCAAACTTTCTCTGGATTATCTATTAAGTAGCTTGGTATCATATGAAATGAGAGTCAAAACAGAAGATTTTATGACTTGTGTGAGCAAGGAAATGGAGTTCCGGACCATGGATAAGATGAAAATTTCAATGGATAGTAGCGGTGAAGATGACGAAGAAAAAGAAATTATTTCTCTCATTGTATAGATGTTCCAGAAGGGAAAATGGAAATTAAAAGGGAAGTTACCTCTCATATGTTTTCGTTGTGGAAAAGTTGGGCACATTGCCTCTCTGTTCATAAGAATGATCAATGATGAAGATAGTGAAGATGAGAACATCAAGAAGCCTCGAAAAAGATTTTTCAAAAAGATAGACATAAAATATTGAAAGAAAATACAGAGGAAGAGTTTTGTCTGTGAAGAGGAAGATGAGGATACTGAATTTTTTGAAGAATAATAACACAAATTTAAAACGGGAAATCATGCTTCCATGATAGCTACGGTTGAAATGTTAGAACCCTTGATCAATAAAGATAGAGATAATCAGATTACTTCTAATGGTGATTCAAAGACTCAAATTAAGGACGTGTTTTTCAAGTGTCATAATAAATGTAAAAGATGCAATAAGTTGAAGGAAATGGTCAAAAAATCATCAGAATATGTTGATGAGATTGAAGCAGATATTGAATGACTAGAAGAACTAGTGAGAGTTCAGTCATCAATCCTTGAAAGCACAGATTATGTTGTGGAACTAAAGATTAAAGTTTAAGAACAAGCAAAGGTCATAAATGACCTTTCATCCAGACGGGAAGAGAAGTCCAATACTGTTGAGGGTCTTGAGGATGAAGTTGATACTCTTAGAAGTAAAATTGAATGTCAATCACCGAAAAATAAGGGCAAGAAGAAAATTCATTTCAGAATATTCTCAAGTGAATAATTACTTGCATGAGCCAAGTGTGGTTCATATGGGGTTAGAAAAATATTAAGTGATCAAAGAACCACTTGCATGGGAAAGAGTGGAATTGGATATGAAGCTGAGACATCAACTATTGGAAGTAAAGAGAGCCAAAAGAACGACAAGATGAAAGTTGTACATGCTGAAACATTACCTGAGATGCTGAAAAAGAAACCCTCAATCCAAAATAAAAGAAGTACAGAAAATTATCCTCAAACTTTCAGAAGTGACAGGCAGTTCAACTATTCCCCCAAGGAATAAGGCATGAGGATAAATTCAAGTGAAAAGACATTTCCTCTCATGAAGTGTCAGAACTTTGGTTTTCTGGTTCATACCTTTTCATACTATGAAGAGACAAGGAGCTACGTGAATGGGGATGATCTGAGAATTCAACAAAGGAGGCCGATTTCATATCCTCCATCTTATAGAAGAAATAGCTTCTATGGTTACTGTTTTAATTCTTCTATCTTTGTCCATAAAGCAATGTTTTGCAGGAAGTGGTACGACAAGCGAAATTCATACAACACTGATAGATGGGCCAGTTTTCATCCTCTTGATGATGTTGTTCTCACAAACATTTTTTTCTTATCTGGAAGAAGATTATTGGTATGATGAATCAGATTATGTTTAAGAAAGTATTAAAAGACCATCAATATTCTATGATCAATCCAATATCTCATGGAAAGAGAAGTAGAAGATCAAGAAATCCAATCTTGCAGAAGTAGCCCTCAAATCTACAAAGAGAAGCAGCACCTGGATCCTTGATAGTGGATGCTCTTCCCATATGATGGGAAATGCTGACCTTTTGAAGAAAATTGAAAAGAAGGTTGATGGAATAGTACGGTTTGGTAATGATGGTGATTTGAAGATTAAAGGCAGTGGGAATACTGCTCTCGCCAACAGGGAGCTGAATAAGACTAAAGTTCTTTATGTGGATGGTTTACGCCACAATCTCCTTAGTGTCAGTCAACTATGTGACTCATGGCTCATAGTAACCTTCAATCAAAAAGGCTGCACTATAAAAGGAAAAACAAGGAATTCTCTTATGAACGGCTGTAGAAAAGATGGAAACTTATAACAGGTTGACAGCAAAGTGAACTCTTTCTATTTGTCTATTGAAGAAGAAAACAATTTGTGGCATCGAAGGCTGGGGAACATTAACCAACAATACCTGGAAAAGATATCTAAGATGAAGATAGTCATGGATATTCCCATTCTAAAATGTGAATGGGAAATGTCATGTGATGCTTGTATTCGTGGGAAGCCGGTCTATAGTTCGTATCGACCAATGAAGAAAAGGGCATCACATCTTCTTGATCACATTCATACAGACGTATGTGGCCCAATAAATGTTGATGGAACCTATGGAGAAAGGTACTTCGTCCTTTTCATTGATGATTATAGCAGAATGTCTTGTGTAATGGTGATTCACAGGAAGCGACAAGTACTTGATTGCATGAAAAATAATCGCCGGATTGCCAAGAATGATACTGGAAGGATGATAAAAGTCTTGAGATCTGACAATGGAGGGGAATAAACATCCATCGAGTTTGAAAATTACCTAGAAAAACATGGAATACAACACGAAGTAGTTGCTGTGAGAACTCCACAACAAAATGGAGTTGTTGAGCTTCGGAATCGATAGGTCAAAAATATAGCCAGGACTATGTTGATTGAGAGTGGTATCTCTCTCTATTACTGGAAGGAAGTTGTTGAAGCTGCAGTGCACATTCATAATCGAACAAGGCTCTATATGGGAGAAATGAAGACACCATAGAAATTTTGGCATGTAAGGAAGCCTTCTTTGAAATACTTTCGTGTTTTCAGAAGCAAATGTTTCATCCAGAATAAAGAAGGAAACCAAGGAATGTTTGGCGAAAATGTGGATGAAGGAATTTTTCATGAGTATCCAATGTACAGAAAATCTTACAAGTGTTTCAATAAACACTTGGGGGGATTTTGGAAAGCAACGATGTTAAAATCATTGAAGGAAAACCCCCAAATACTTCAAATAGTACCTATGCTGATGAGATAAAAGATGAGAATGAATGTGAACATGGAATAAATACAAATACAGAAGTAGAAGAAGATGTACAAAACACTTAGAGGTCACATCATGATGTCGAATCAAAAGAATAATATGAAGAGGAAATCTTGGGTGAAGACAATGCGACTGAACCTCAATGGAGAAATCGAAGAGCTGAGATTGATCTATCCAACATAATTGGGGATAGGAATGCACCAAAAGAAACAAGAAGAATGAGTAATAACACACAATCTACATTTATGTCAGTTGTGGAGCCAACCTCATTTGAAGAAGCTACAAAGGATAAATCTTGGGTAAATTCTATGAATGAAGAGTTAGATCAGATTGAAAAGAACTAGTCATGGGATCTTGTTCACAGACCCAAAGGTCAGAATGAGATTGGCACAAAATGGATCATCAAGAACAAGTTTGATGATCATGGAACTGATTTTAGAAATAAGGAACAATCGGTCTATAAAGGATACTCAAAAATTGAAGGTGTTGATGTTGAGGAAAACCTTTTCTCCTGTGGCTAGATTTTATTCAATCAGGTTATTCATTGCCATGGCACTCCAAAGAGGATATAAATTATATCAAATGGATGTCAAGATAGCATTCTTGAATGGTGTACTCAAAGAATAAGTCAACATTGAACAACCAATGGGTTTTGTTCTTGATACAGATGAGATAGAGGTATGAAAACTGAAGAAATATCTATATAGTTTGAAGTAGGCACCACGGGCATGGTACTCCCGGCTGGACTCTTATCTCAAGAAGCTGGAATTAAAAAGAGGATGAGTCGATCACAATCTATATGTGAAAATTTCTCCAAAAGATCAATTCATGGTTCTTGTCTACATTGATGATATCATATTTGGTGGCAGTAGGCAGAAATCAGTGGATTAATTTGACAATCACATGAAATAAGAATTTGAAATGTTTATGATTTGGGATATCACATATTTCTTGGGGCTACAGGTGATTCAAAATAAAGATCACATCTTCTTTTCTCAAGAAAATTATGTAAGAGAGCTGATGAAGAAATTTAATATGCAGGACTCCAAACCAATGTCAACTCCGATTAAAGTTGGAACTAAACATGGAAAGCATGAGGATGGGACCTCTATGGATCCCACCAAGTACAAGAGAATCATTGGGAGCCTACTGTACTTGAGAGCGACATGTCCAGATATTGTCTTTTCCACATGTCTTATGGCCCTCTTTCAGAGTAATCCAAAGGAGGAACATATGGCAGCAGTAAAAAAGAATCATGAGGTACATTCAAGGTACACATAACATTGGGTTATTTTTTGCTGCAGGCGGGAATAGTGAATTATCAGCCTTTTCTGGTGCCGACTGGGATGGTGATGTAGTTGAAAGAATGTCCACCAGTACTGGAGAATTCTTTATTGGGAATTACTATGTTGGATGGTTGAGAAATAAACGAGAAAGTACTTCTCTTAGTACTGCTGAAGATAAGTATATATCTGCCACAAAGGCATGCACTCAACTTATATGGATGAAGCAACAATTAATAGATATTGGTGATGAGGTAAAGAAACCAATGATGATTTACTGTGATAACAAGAGTGAAATTGATCTTACAAATAATCCTATTTAGCATTCTCGTACAAAACATATTGAAATCAGGTGTCACTTTATCAAAGAAATAGTTGATAAAGGGGTGATTAGAATGCATCATGTGGGAACTGATGAGAACGTAGCTGATATCCTGACGATGCCACTGTCAGTAGCTGTGTTTGAAAAGAATCGGTTGAACCTCGGTGTTCAACCAACTCCTACTGCATAAGGAGGTTCCGAAATTCCCATCTCCTCGATTATGGTAACTATTTATATCTGTATATGGTTGTGATGCAGGTTTATGGGGGAGATACTATCCAGGGGGAGTTTGGTTTGAGCTAAACATTGAATAAATTACAGGTCTATGGGTTTATTATCAATGGGGGAGAAATGAATAAATTCAGGAATGTTCAGTCATGTAACGTTTTCAGGGTCAGTGATAGGATGAGATGGATTAGAAGGAATTCATCGGTCATGTCATGCGTCTTGGGTGTCATTGAGAATTCCAAAACACTGGAACCCAATTCAAGCTTCCAATCTTGTTTTCTACACCGATCATTGCTCACGTAGACTTAGAGTCTTGGCTGAGTTGATTCTTGCATTTTTGGTTTTCACATGGATGGGGATCAAGTGAATTTATTTTCTGATTTCCAAAAAACCCAAAGGGAGAGATTGTTGGAACCATGGTATTCTATGCATGAATTGGAGTATGGTTTGGGTTTGTTGAAAATACTCAGCGGAAGTTCCGAATGTGAACTAGAAATGTGATCATACAGTTTGAGCAGACAACAGTATTGATGGTGGCGTCGTTGCCCGGTGCTTGTCAATTTTTTTTGGGCCTCAAAATCAGAAAATGAAGACACGGATTGTTGTTAAAATGAGGTGCATGCAAAGAGGAATTGGTGTGCGAAAAAGAAGGGTTGTGCGTGAAAAATTTGAGTTGGGCGTGAAAAAGAGCGGGATTCGCAAAATAGAGGATTGAGGTTTTTCGCACAAACAGTGTTTCGGAATCAAAACGTCAAAAAACGGAAAAGGCATGGGCTGCGTAGAATATCTGATGATGTGCTCGAAAAACTATATCGGTGCGAAATATTACGTGCCAGATGAGAGGTTTTACGTGCCATAGAGTATTTTACGTGTGGGGGTCTCAGATGACTATATATATGAGGTGACCCCCTTCATTCCATATGGTTGAAGACTTAGAGAAGATCTAAGGTCTGATGCACGAAAAATATCGCATAAAGGGGTTTGCGTGAAACATTCAGTATTGTGTGGAAAATTTCGGGATACGCGAAAAATGAAGAGTTTTACGTAAAAATTGGGGTTCCAACATAAGAGATTTAGTTGCGCGAAAAAGAGGGTTCTTGCACGAAATATTTTTCCGCATGAAAAGTAATGTTTGCACGCAATATGAAGGTTTTGTGCACAAAGGGTTGGTGTTGCATTCAATTGTCAGTGAAGTTTGTCTCCACGTTCTGGATGTCTGGTTCTGTGGTTTTGTGGGTTATAGTGCATCAATTCTGGTCTTTTATGCAAGAAGAGTCTCGTGCTATGAAGAGACATAAACTTCAACACAAATATATTGAAGATACCTTCACGTCTATAAAATGAGTGGGACTTCACCAACGATAGTGCACTAGGGGGAGTCAACAGGAGTGACTTGAGGGAAGCAGTGAGCTATCCCTGATCAATTGTAAAGGCAGGGACCCTGGGACAGAGTGACTATGCCTAAACCTTTGTAATCCATAGCTAGTGAAGATTAGTGGAATTAGGTATGACCGGAAACTTGTCGGTGTATGCTCCTTGGACATATCCCTTAGTGGTGAACTAAGTAAAATTGTTGTGTCATCTCTTTTTCATGTGAATGTTTCATTGCTCATCATATTCATCATACAAGTTCAACTAGTTCCTACCAACGTGGGAACAAGATCCATTAATTTAAAAGCAAATGTTGACACCCTGATTCACCCCTCCTCTCTCAGGGTGTCCCGGGGTCCTACAAGTATATTAGTGATTTTGATTTTATTACGTTATTATGAATCATATAAAGAAGAGGAAGTATCATAAGAAATAAATTTGAAGGAATCGGTAAAGGATATTACTTCTTCTTTGACGCGCCTCTTTTAAACATCCTCTTAGGGCATTAAAGATGGTATTTGAAGAATACCTATACCTCTAGTATGTTTCTAAAGAATTGTAGAGGAAAAATGGATAGGTTTTGTCTGATCTTGAAGGCTCAAAATGTTGTGAAGAGGAGAGGGAGGAGGTGATCTTTTATAAGAGAGGAGAGGGTAACTTTTGGAAACCTCTAAAATATTAATTTATAATAAAACCAAACCCCACATAAAAACATTCAAAATGATTGAAATTTGAATATGAGATGAGCTAAGGTTGTAATATCATCAACCAATAAAATTTAGACATGTTGGGAATTTATTTTAAACCTTATTAACTTGATTAATCCTTATTTAATCTATTTAATTTTATATGTGGTAAAATATTCTAAATTTTAAATTATTGTAAATAATTACTTATGTGTTGTGAATTGTCCACAAATGGATACTTTATGACATTATTGACCAATCAAATTTTAATTTATAATTTTTAAATATTTTTTTGATTTTTAAACAATTTAATAATATGTTATTTTTTATAAAATAACAATAGTGTCAATTTTGATACTATTCATTTATTTGAATTTAAATAAAATCCAAAAAGAGGATATAATCTATTAAAATATTTAATTGATTAATGACATGTCATAATTATCTATAAAATTCCTGGAGAACATTAAATAGTTCATATAATATATTTTTCAATATTTTTAAAACCATATATTTGATATTCCAATCAATAAAATAATTTCTACATCACTATTATGTCACAACTAATGAAAAATATTTAATCCATAAAAATAATAAATAAACTAACATGATGTAGATAATTTTATTATTTTTCAGGTGACTATTTATGTTCAAATTTTTATGAATTTTATCACTAAATTAAAATTATTACACTTATATGATATAAGAGAGGGACATGTTGTCACTTTCTTTGGTTTTAATAATAATTACATCCTTTTCATGGTCAAAAGTCCATGAAATGATTCTATTACGACCCTTAGGTGATATTGGTCTACATTTATTCATCCAATAGAATTTTGGCAGATGTTATGGTAATTTTATAATCTTATTTTTACCCTTAATTACCCGATTTACCTTTAACTATAGTAAATAAAATTTACCTTAGTTACCATTCATAACGTCTAAAAAAAGTATCCAATTATCATAATTTGTACCTATTGATTCCAAATATGGAATGCATTTTTCCAAATTCAAAACACAACAGTGGAATCATTTAATTTGAAATTAATCTCACTGTTTAAAAATTGAGTTTTAAAAGTTAAATTGTTGCAAAAGATTGAAATGTTTTTACCTATGAATTCATTGTAAAATTAATTCAAATGAATTACATTATAATAAATGGTAAAAAATATTCTATTTATATATTAAAACCATTAAAATTATTATTTAACCATATATATTATTTCTATGAAAAAAGATGATTTTAATTAAAAGTTAGCGTATTTTATTATTCATCAAAATATGAATGTTAACAGAAAAATATTAAATAATTATCCAAATTTAATTTTTATATCCTTATTGAAATGAATAAGTTTATTTTTTCAAATTGAACTTATAAATGTGTCAAAAACTAGATTTAAACTGGTTTCTCTATCAAAAGTGGGCAAAACAACATTATTTGAAAAGTATTTATTTTACCCAAAAAATTATTTTGTTCTCATAACATGTTCTAGAATTTTTGTAAGATGAATTATTATGTAATAAAATTCAAAATGTTTTTAATAGTATTCATAACTGCTAGTTTATAAAAATATATTGTTATTTAGTGGAACTCTGTAGTGCATACAAGACACGCTATATAGAAAGGCCGCTCTTGCGTGAAACACAAGCCAATAATAGTGTTTGCGTATAATAAAAGATAATACGGTGTTCCGTATAGTGCAAGATAATATTAGTGCATCATAAAACACAATTTATCCAAGAAATTAAAAAAAGAATATTTCTCAAAAATTCTTTGGGTGTTACATTCTACCCCCATTAAAATGAATTTCTCCCTCAAGATTCAGCAAGGTTATAAATCATTCACTACTTGTAAGTTTCTTTCATAGAAACCCACATCGTAAAAAGGAATACTAAAACATTATTTTAATAAGGAATGTTAGAAACATGACGGATACCCAATGTAACTCATCACTGGGTTTCCACATAGGAGAATAAAGGTGAAAATATGGATATGGAAGAGAAATCTAATCATCAATATATGATGGAGAGTGGTAGAGAACATGACTATGAAAAACACAACAATCACAGAGCCATAAATTTGTGATGATCTATGATACCATCTGATTCATCTGATATGAGCGTACTAGGACAACATTTTTGGTTTTCAAGATCATTACCCTAAAGTTGATGAATTTTTTTTCATAAGGAGAAATACTTCTTGATTTCAGTGTAATGTCATCGTTGGTCATTCCATGAATAATTTCCACTTCATATCTTATTTAAATAAATGAAGTTAGATTTTTTATTCTTTAAGTATTATCCTATCATTCGATGGAATTATAGGTCACTCCTTCTGTCTCTATCAAAAAAATGTTAGCACAAGATATTAAATATACATAAGCCCATCTATGGCGAGGTTAATCATATATGGTTCAAAAAATGGACTTATACTTCATCTTTCATACCGCTTAATAAAATAAAACTAATTTCTACAAATTAGGGACTTCATGTAGGCCAGTGGTATGCGATAAGGGCCTGTTTCACTTTGGTTGTGGGTTCAATTCATGGAACCTAGTCCGACGCGACGGGTTGTCGCCCGTCCTATGGGTTGTCCTTTTCCTAAAACTATACTATTATAACATTCAAAAATAATATCAAAAATCTATATCCTTAAACAGTACCATCTGATGTACAACTTAATCCATTCCATTCATTAGGCTTATCAAAAATACTACTATCCAATCTCATAGTATAAATAAATTGATTACTAAAAAGGTCATCTATCAAGCATGTGAATCCCATAATTTATCCCCAATGTATCATAAGATATATATTGTTGTTGGTCACATTCCAAACATGTTAATAACTTAATCATGTATTCTCTTGAAAAATTAATACCCATTGAACCTTATTGAAAACGTGAATGCTGTTTAAAGTTAACTCTTTCCACATACCAAAATCCCAAAATTTCTATACACTCAAACAATTATATCACTATGTCCTTATATCAGTAATGAGCAAATTAATACTATCAAACATATTATTTTATCCCTTAACCATTCATTATACTCGTATCATCTGCTTTCCAAAAATATCTCAATCACTTTTCATGGTTTCTAGTACCATATTATTATGGAAAACCACAACAGACCAATACATTGATATTTCAATATACCATAAAATTACCTCAACAACATTATTCTTGAATTCCAATAAATATACCCTTCAATCCATCCTATTCAATGATTGGCATGCAATAGTTCCTTAGTCAATTTAGAAGTTACCTGTTAGGTTAGGGATTGAGTTGGGTGATGCCCGTGTTCTCCATAGATAAGACATTGAACCCCATAACTATTTGTCACTCTATGACCATTTTCCCCACACATAAAAAATATTCCCCTCCATTTGAGGTATTCTTCAAGGTTCTTCTTCCCTTTGTCTTGATATTTAGATATATTAATCTTCTTTCCTCTTTGTTCCTCTCCATGAGAACATGCATAAATGCCCTTCTTCCTTTTATTTGATGACTTTGGAATACCACTAAAGTTTACCTTACTAATCATATATCATGATGTCTGATTCGGAATAATCACAATATCTTTCTCTCTAGGCATTACAAAATTCAACTACTCATAGTCACTAATTTGTCCATCATATTCAATGTTAACCCAATTCCTTATGGTTACTGCCATTAACTAAAACCAGAAACCATTGTGTAAGAAATAGTTAAAATAACGACGAACAACAGAATCATAAAAAGTTACTTATATGATGTATAACATATGAAACCTTCTTTAATCTAGGACATATTAGGTTCACCCTAGGTTATTTATGATCTTTACCATAATTCTAGGTCTATATACTATACTTATAAATAACCTTGGGATATCCTTAGACATACCTTACAAATACCTCTAGGGATCTCACTAATGTTTTTGCATCCTAGTTTCCAAAGGTTGGATAAACCTATGATCTGATACCAACTATAGAAACCCAAGTTTGACGTACATAGACAATACATTAATTTTTCGGAATACTTAATACATGACAAAAAAGACACCCAAAGACTGTATTAGATTAATATCTTTATAAACTCAGAATATAATCTTCTAATCATGGTGAATGATCATTAGTATCTCCCATAATGACCTTCCCATGTTGTTTTCTTACCTAAAACCTTTCTTTATATCCTGGATATAAGATAACATAAAAAGGGTGAGCTCAAATGCTCACTATCGGTAAACATGGAGAACCTAAAGCAATCCATAAACATTTGAACGTAAAAACATGAACATAAAACATCAAAATCATGAGTAATGACATAACTCTTAGCAGTACATAAGGAATATATTATAAAGGAACATTATCCATTATAAAATATAATAGTAATAAAACATGTCATTATGGAAAACCATAAATCACATGATATCATTTCCATAGTAGTCATGGCATTGCGGCCAAGACCATCATAGTGCACAAATTCCATTACTGAACTGGGATTTATTTGTCATTCCATCCCTGTATTACTAAACATGATTTGCTTTCCATTACATCCATGTCTATATCATGAGATAAAAATCATTACCCAATGAATAGGATGAAGATATAGGTCTCACCAATATCATAATGAAATCATTCTTTCATGTGACACAAAATAAACATAAATCATTCATCACAACCCAAAAAATAAAATGGGTTTCATAATTAACATCCCATCATAACATAATCCGTGTAGAATAAATGGATATCATTTCATCATAAGAAAAATGAAACCATGTAAATAATAGAGACATTATACTTGAAACATAAACATATTAAATAATGTCATCTTAGATGTAAAATGGTTTTGATAAAACACTTGAAATGAATTTTTGAGGAAAATATCCTTTCTTTTTCAAAATCATTTCCTTTTCTCAAAATGTTATGAAATTTTAAATGAAAATGATTTTGTTGAAAATAATCATGAAATCGTGTAGAGGAAGATTCATGGAAATAAGTCATTATAAAACTGTAAAAATTTGTTCATGTTGTATAAGATAAGAAAACATTCTACTTGTACTTTTGCCAGAAAAGTGAATAGTTACCTAGTGTGGTAAACAAAATAAAGATTTCTTCCATAACATGTGGTAAAAAAGGGTAAAGATGACTTTAAACATACATGGAAGATTAGTAAACTTTTTATGAAAACAATTAGAGAAAACATGGACCTCTATGATAAACATAACCCCCACAAATACATACGTATAAACAATCTCTGATAAGAACGAGATTGGAATAATTATCCCTTACCATATATTATAGGTGGAATCATAAATGTCATAAAATAAATAGATTTATATGAATATTAAAATATCATATCCTCTAAAATAAAAATCATAAAACATTATTGGGAATCATAAACACCATACAAAAGAAATAGATGGTGATTAAGGCATATGCCTCATAGAAATAAAAGTGAGACGAAATAATCCCTTACCTTATGTCCAATTTATTCTATATGTGTGCAAGACTCATGTATATTGGGTATGGAAATATTTTTAACTTTGAACATAACCATAATAACATTTATGATATCATATATGATTGACTTAGGATTTTATATTACCCATTCATTAGCCGATTCCATTTTAATGAAGTGTTTTGGGTAAAATCGTTTCATTTGTTGTACGTGTTTTGACTTATTGTTATTAATATTATTATGTAGATCATGATTAATTACTTTAAAAATGTAAAACATGACTTATATATATTATATTCGTAATATATATATATATATAGATCGATAAATGGAATGAAATACACCATTAATGGAGACGGTAGGCCGTACGTACACATGAATGTTGTTTTCCATTCGTTATTGACGTGAATATAAGTAAGTAGATGACATATATATAAATATACATAAATAAAGTAGCATTATTATGTAATATCTTTCTTTATTATTCAATATAAACATTATAATCTTTCTTGAATAGTTAACATGAAGAATGAATCTCATCGCGTCATGGAGACGGTAATCTGTATGTACGCACGATCAATGACATCATTCCCATAATTATTGATATATTTCTTTACTTATATGTTGTGAATTGTCCATAATTGGATACGTTATGACATTTTTGACCATATAATTTTTAATTTATACTTTTTAAATATTTTTTTGATTTTTAAACAATTAAATAATATGTTATTTTTATAAAATAACAATAGTGTCAATTCTGACAGTATCCATTTATTTGAATTTAAATAAAATCCAAACCAAGTATATACTCAAAAAAATATTTAATATATTCATAACATGTCATATTTATCGATATAATTCATGTAGAACATTAAATAGCTCATATAATATTTATTTTATTATTTTTTAAAACCATTTATTTGATATTTCAATTAATAAAATAATTTCTACATCACTAATTTTTCACTACTAATGAAAACTTTTTAATCCCTAAAAATTAAAAATAAGTTTACAAGATGTAGATAATTTTATTAGCTTTCTAGTGACTATTTTTTTTTAATTTTTATGATGTTTATCACTAAATTAAAATTATTACACTTAAAAGATATAAGAGAGTGACATGTTGTCACTTTCATTGGTTTTAATAATAATTAAATCATCTTCAAGTTCAAAAGTCCATGAAATGAATCTATTCCGACCTTTAGATGATATGGGTCAACATTTATTCATCCAATAGAGTTTTGGAAGGTGTTAGGGTAATTTTATAATCTTTTTTTTACCCATAATTACCTGATTTACCTTTAACTGTAGCAAATATGGAATCCATTTTTCCAAATTCAAAACACAGAAGTGGAAGTATTTAATTTAAAATTAATCACATTGTTGAGAAAATGGGTTTTAAAAGTTAAAATGTTTCGAAAGACTGAAATTTTTTTACCTATTAATTCAGTGTAAAATTAATGAAAATGATTTACATTATATTAAATGTTAAAAAATATTTATTTAAAATTCAAAACTATTCAATATTATGATTTAACCATATAAATTATCTCTATGAAAAAATTGGTTTTTAATTAAAATTTAGCGTATTTTTACTATTCATCAAAATATGAAACATAACTAGAAAAATATTAAAAAATTATTTAAAGGTATTTTTTATATCCTTTTTGAAATGAATAAGTTTATTTTGTCAAATTGAACATATAAACGTGTCAAAAACTAGATTTAATGTGAGTGCACCATCAAAAGGCGGCAAAAATGCATTTTTCTAAAAATATTTATTTTACCCGAAAAATTTATTTTGTTCTCATGCCATGTTCTAGAATATGTGTAAGATAAATTACTATGTAATAAAATTAAAAATGCAGTTAATAAAATTCATAACGTCTTGTTCATAACAATATATCAAAGTTTTGTGGAACTCTGTATTGCGTACAATACACGCAATCGAGGAATGTCGCTCTTGCGTGCAACATAATCCAAGAATAGTGTTTGTGTATACAAAAAGGTAAAATGGTGTTGCATATAGCGCAATATAATCTTGGTGTTGCGTACAACATAAGACATCAAATAAATTAAAAAGAATATTTCTCATAAAATCTTTCGGTGTTACAATGCCTCTTCATCCAATCATTCCATTGAAATTTTATCATTGTGACTTTTCCATGAGATTAACAATATAATATATGTATTTTCTCAATGACTCCATAATAAGAATAATTCTCAATTCAAGGTATACTATCTGATGCACTGGTATAAAAATCTAATATGTATGTTAATGTAACACCCTTGTATTGTCTCCAAATTATATTCTCTGTTTTAGTGGTAAAAATTTTGTTCCCATTAATGAAAATTGATTTACAATCATGAACCAAATAATTAGGTCCAATAACCAATGATCTCAATTACTCAGAGACAATGTCGGTAGAAAAAATATAAGACAGAAATATAACTGAATATTAAACATAATTTAAATATAAATTAATTTATTTATTATATTAATATTATTTCCATAAATTTAAACTAATAAGGAAAAACATCACTATAAAAAGGCACTCCCCATCTCAATGGAAAATAATGATAATTTATATAGATCATTTTGTTATGTTCTATGAAAAAAAATTATAAATAGTTAAACAAATGTGTAATATTACTTGAGATGAGATATGATATAAATGTTCAATTTACATAGTTGATATAATAATCCAGGAAATCATAGTTATACAAAATCATGAAATCTTCAATCTTCTACTCTTCAAGGCTTAATGGGGTCAGTGTATATGATTCAATAATTCCACCAGTTTGTGGAGGTGATGGAAAAATAGGTTCAATTTTTAATATTGCTCTTCTCAATTTTTCATTGGTCTCTTCTATGTCAAAGTCCGATCAAAAATATGAATTGAATTTAAATATATACATTCAAGATGGAAGTATATATTCATTATATAAACATTAATAAGATTCTTATTTTATACATATGAATTATATGTATATATGTTTCATTTAGTTGAATACATAAAATGAAATAAAACAGTTCCAATGAGAATTATTTTTGTCAGAAGATATAAAATTGAATGTATCACACATGTGACAAATTTTAAAGAGAATATTATCTCTAAGTAACATAAAATTTGGGGTTCCTCTACAAATTTTTTTTTCAAGAATTACTTTGATATCTTCTTATAAATGGTATCTCCAATGAAATTTAACAACCGAATAAATAGAACCCTAACATAATTGGATAGAAGATGAAATATTTTAATAGGAGTCAAATTATGTAGAAAAATGTGATCATCATGTTTCTTAAGGGATTTCATTTTGAAATATATATTTTTGACTATTTTGATATGTTTATTAGATATGAATTAGGAAATTTAATAGTCTCTAGTACATCAAATATTTTATTATTTATTTTGGTGTTATCACATAATAATCACACATAACATTTTATTTACATTCACTGATACAGAGTGAAAGAAATTTTGGTTTGATTCTCTGTTCCATCAAGTCATGGAGAGATTGAAAATAATATTTTTTTCATTGAATTTTCATTTTGAAAAATAGAATAAAAAATATGTCATATATTTTTTTGAGTGTGAATTACATCCTATATATGACATAAAAATTGGTTGACCTATACAGAAGCTCAAATAAGATAATTATCTTCTTCCCATTTTAATAGGTTTTAGTGTAAAAATTCTTCACTTTCTATATTATACATGATCCTTTGAGAATGAGAAACTGAAATATTGGATTTTATTAATCACATCATTTCTTAACAGAAACTGAGGTGGACTATTATTGTTTATGTTATTGTCAAACCATTAGCGATTATTATTCTATGGATGGTCCATTGGAATGATTAATTGATATAACATAAAACGATAACAATTGAGATATTTAATTATTCTATATCGTGAATTGGTCATTTTGAACAAGCTTAATATATGTACACTGTCATGACCTATCCATTAGGGCCTGTGATGTGACTACCCCAAACCTGCCTTCCATTGGCCAGGGGTTGGCGACTAGCACCAGAAAGGCATATCCCTATAATGGGATGGCATTTTTTTTAAACCTGCAGAAACACATAAACCGAGAACACAATGAGAAGCCACCATGAAGTAAACTGGTATAGTAAATAGTGTACAAAAAGTAATGGGACCAGAATACAAGCCAAACTAAAAAGTAGAAGTACAACTTAAAATAGAAAATAGCTCATGGATCGTCCACTGAGGATTCTACCTGAAGGGTTGGTACAACTCTTTATTAGTAGTCACTATAGCATATCGCGTCAAATTTTCCACCTCTGAGCACCGTCCAGTCATGGCTCCCTCTTCCTCAATCAACAGTGTCCGTCTTCTGCACTAGACACAGCATGGTTCGAGCATAACCCCTATAGGGGTGAGTATACCAATACTCAGTAGGGACCCCGTGACCCCTGAAGGTCTTCCAGAGTTCCAAAAATGAAAATCCACAAGCAAGAATTCAATCAAAAATCACAAAAAATTCATCAAATATACTTAAGTATATGCCCATACATATACCTAAGTCATCAAAATATAGTCGTTTAATATATTGGGAAACATAAGGCTCCAACATTTAACCATTTTCATAACTAATCCATGAATAAAGAATACCACAATGGTAACACCACGAAGGTATGACCACAAAGATAAATGTACCACAAAGGTAACACCACAAAGGTAACACCACAAAGGTAACAAAACAACAGTAAAAGTACTATAGAGGTAATACTACGAAGGTAATAGTTCCACAAATGTAATAGCACGAAGGTAAAGACTTGGCTCAAAAAAGTATAAATTATGTACAGAAATGAAGATGATTAGTAATAAATCAAGATCATCATATTCTGTCGAGAGGCACTACGGTAGAACCACATTGGATCACTATTTAATTTTTACGTCACAACCAATCTCCTCCAACTCACTGCCACCAACTGGATTCCTTCTCATAGTACGCTTGATTCTGGGAGAACCTCTCCCCAAGTCATCAATCATATTTCAACCATCTCAATGTTCCATGAAGAAGTATCCCAATGGACTGCAATGTTGTCATGGTTCTAATGCGATAGATGACACGTCAATCAGACACTCAGTTTGTGATTTATAAGCATCTTAGTACCGATGACCTAACTTGATTTGAATTTGACCCAACCTAGATGCACTCCAAAAATCTCCAAAACAAAAATCGAGTATACAAAAAGGATCTTCTCACTCCAATGGTAACATTTCCATAGAAAATTTGTCAATTGGATTCCTGGATTTTTGGTAATGTCCATTTAGGTAAAACAAGGCCTGGTTGGGTCAGGGTCCGTTCCGACCCGATTATACCAACCCGGTCTGAGCCGACCCTACCCGGTTTGGTTCTGACCTGGTTGGGATGGTTCATGGCCCATCCCATATATGGGTGTGTCCTGCTAGGCTCATGCATCCTGGCCCGCGATGTGTGTGGCCCGTTGGTCTAGCGCATCCTGGCCCATGGAGGGGCACGACCCACATGAGGTGCGGCCCGCTAGGGCGGGTCCTCCTGAGCTGGCATGAGTGGAATTCCCCCCCATGGATTTCCCTAATAATTGTGGTCGTATGGTTTGAGTGGTGCCCACACTAGATGGGGCCCTCCCTAGATAGTGTGTGCGGGGTTGGGGGGTCCCTATTCGGAAGGTGGAGCGGCGGATCCTCTTATCTTTTCCAGGTCACCCATGGGACCCACTGCGGGTCCTAGTCCACTTCCACGACTTCCTATCCACACTTATCTTTAGCGGATCACGATGGTGCTCCACCCTCTCCTTCCATGGTTTTCCGGTTCTAGTCACTGTTGTCATCCACAATGATATGTTGAGGCCCCATCCTCTAGCGGCGCACTACAGCGGGCCGCTTCCTCTTTCCCCCACAGCGGCTATGGCTACGACCTTCATGGCCGATGAAGCACCTCCATCTTCTTTATGTCCGGCCTCCACCTTCATCTAGAATTCTGGGTTTCTCTGAACCGAATGAAAGTACTTGCAATGAAGGCACCAAAATTCCTACAAAGGGCAGAGGGTCCAGGCCTTGTTCAGTTGGCATGTGCCCTCCATGTTATTGTGATAGCAATAGGGTAGTATAAAAAAATTACTTTAAGGATAAACCAAATAAAAAGCCTACATCAAGGTCATTGGAGAACACCTACGATTGTGGAAGATTCAGTGTTCATCATCCCCACAACAAGCCGCCAATGTCGCCGCTCAATCATCATCTTTCGGTTCATGCTTTGGTGTCACTCATCACTGCTCTTTGGATTCAGTCTCATCCTGCATGTGGTTGGCATCGCAACATTTTATCCAAAATTCGTAATTTTCTAAAGCCATGCCATTACTCCCCCTATGCTGTATATAAATATGAGTGGGGGAGGATGAGTAAAGCACGTGGAATTATTGGGGGTTCATTTAACATGAACCTTCTGAATTTGAATGACATTGTTACAATGGATTTGAGGAGTCAGGCCATTTAATGTCTTGACACGTCATTGGTCCTACCACATCCACATGTACGTTGGAGGAAAAATTAAAAAAAGAAAATAACAAGGATATTTTATTATTCTCTTAAATGTCCAAAATTTATCTTTTTCTCCTAACCTACAACGGTTGAAGTGAAGCCTTCCTTATCTGAATCCTGGCATTGTGGATTCAATGGTGCCCTTGGATTTTTAATCCGAGTACTAGTTAAAATGATTGAAAATGATGCTAGTGTGTTTGCTAAACGTATCATAAAAAAGTTCAGAAATTCATTTCGGGAACAACTGGCCTCAGAATCATGCGCCGTCAATTTTCACAGACTCTAAATAATTCCATATAATTAAAAATATTACATGGAAAATCTGGGTCTTTACATTCTCCCCACCTTAGGTTATTTCATCCCTGAAAGCCACAACAAAGACTAAGGAAACAAATGGGGGTACTGAGAATGAATCAGAGACTCCCACTCCCATGTTCTCTCCTGAAGGATACCATGCTTCTAGTGAACACGCACCAGAGGTATCAATCATCCAATAGTACACACTTTTTTTATCCTAAATCTCTAAGGAAACCTATGTAACTGTCGCCCCATCATCAAATTATTTCTCACCATGGATGATGTTGATAGATGGGTCATGCATTTATCTCCTCAGCTAGGATACATGAAAGATGTCGTACACCCTCTTCAATTGCACTGGTAGTGCCAAGAGGTATGCCACCTCACATATCTTTTGAAGTATCAGAAAAGGTCCGATAATCCTTTGTGAGATTTTCAAACCTTGACCAACTATCTGCAAACCTCTTCGAGGTGGGACCCGTAGGAAGACATGGTCTCCCTCTTCAAAATACAAGGGCCTCCATCTCCTTTAGGCATAAGACTTCTATCTACTCTATATAGTCATCATATACACCTAGATGATCTGAACCTTCTCAATGGTATCCCATACCAGCTCTAGAAAAACAAGTGTTGACCCCCCTATATTTGTCCAGCATATAAGTGACCTACATGGTTGACCGTACAAGGCTTCAAATGGTGCCATTCCAATGGTGGAGTGATAGATATTGTTTTATGAGATATCCACCAAGGGCAAGTGATCCTCAAAACTGTGGTCAAAATCTAGGATTCAAGCATGAAGCATGTCCTTCAGTGTTTTATTAGTCCGCTCTATCTGACCATCCATCTATGGATAAAAGTCGGTTCTCAAACAATGCTGGGTCCTGAAAGCCTCCTATAATCTCTTCCACAACCGGGATGTAAAACATGCATCAAAATCAGAGACAGTCATCTATGGAACACCATGAAGTCGTATAATCTCTTATATGTAGAGGCATCCCAAGCCCTCTACAGATCCTTGCTATTAAATGGGTAGGAAGTGGGCCGACATGGTGGGTCAGTCAACGTTAACTCAGATGGAATCATGTACCATAGACGTATGTGGAAGCACTTTCACAATGTCTATGGAGAAACCATTCCACTTCTACTCTGATGCCTCTAGTAATTGTTTTATGTCAGATGGAACCTGATGCTCGACTTTCACATGCTAACAAGGGAGGCATCGTGAAACAAACTATGCCACTGGGTGCATCATACCTAGCCACTAGTGCAGACATCGGTGGTCCTGGTACATATTCACCACACCATGATGTACCTCTAGAGGGGATACATGGAAATCCCACAACACCTCCTCTCGTAGTGCCACTGGTACCATGGGGTTCCCTCTAATGAAGATGATGTGCTCCACACCTTCATAAAATCCATCAGGTTCCTATCCTGAGGATATCTTGGCACGTCAAGCCTTGCAGTCAATGTCCCAATGTTTTTCCACCTAAACTCGCTGAAGAAGTTAGGGAGTGAAAGTCATCGAGTCGTGGTAAGATGATCCTTCTCTATCCACAAAGGATATCCACATTGCACCTAGCTGGTTTGTCACCCCACTCAGCATCTGTAGACCAGATCTCCTGCAACGTGCGCCTGCTTCTAAGTTCTCCTTCCCATGAGTGTAGAATATCTTAATTTCATAGTCTTAGAGGAACTCTATCAAAAGTCATGGTCTCAGGTTTATGTTCTTCTGTGAGAAAATATACTTAAGACTCTTGTGATCAGAATAAATAGTAAATCTTTCACCCATAAAGTAGTGTCACCACATTTTCAATGGGAATAACACTACTTCTAACTCCAAGTCAGGGGTAGCATAGTTCTGCTCATACTGTTTCAGCTATCATGAACCATAATCAATCACTGCTCTCTCCTGCATCAGGACACAACCATGTCCGATCCCAGATGCATCTCATTAGACTACATACCCAATGCCCACTTCTGGTAGCCTCAAGATGGGGGCACTCGTCAGTCTCTTCCTCAGCTCCTGGAAACTCTGATGGCATCTCATCGTCCATACGAAGGGCTTTATCTTCTTTATCAATGCTAAAAATTGTGTCACAAATCTATAATTTTCAGGTATGATTATCCGGTAGTGCCTACCAAATCCCAAGAAACTCATCACCTTGGTCACACTCCTGGGTGGCTCCCAATAAAGAACTGTCTCTATCTTCTCTAGATCTACTACAAATCCCAACTCTGAGATAACATGTCCCAAAAAGTGGAGCTCTCGTATCTAGAACTAATGCATCAAAAGCTTACCATAGAGCTAGTTCTCTAGACGTGTATCCCTAACTATCTGCAGATGATTTGCCTGTTCCTCCTCCGACACTAAGTATATCAGGATGTCTTCAATGAAGACCACCATGATGGGATCAATGTATGGCTGGATGATCTTGTTAATGGGTCCGATGAACACTTCTTGAGAGATGGTCACACTGAATGGCATAACCAAGAAATCATAGTGGACTTACCAACATCTGAAATTCATCTTTTGCACAACCCCATCTTGTACCCAGAGATTATGATTGCCTGATATGATGTCTATCTTCGAAAACCATAGATCTCCCTTCAACTGATCAAAGAGTTCGTAAATCTAAAGAATTGGATATATGTTCTTCACGGTCACCATGTTCAGGCACTGATAGTTCACACAGAGTCTCAAACTCCCATCTTCCTTCTTGGAGAAAAAAATCGGAGAATCCCATAGAGAAACACCAGGCCATATAAACCCCTTCATAAAAAATTCCTCCAACAGTACTAGTAACTCATGAAGCTCCATAGGTGCCATCTGATATGTTGGTGTAGATATCAATGTCGTCCCAGGGTACAGGTCTATGTAAAATTCTGCCTCTCTATGTGGTGGTAGTCCTAGGACATCATCAGAAAAGACATCAGCATACTGGTCCACCGCTATAGGATAGCTCTGATTCTCAACATCAGCTACTCTAAGGGTAAGTCTAGCCAACTAATGAGTGATCGGCTACACCCTCCTTTGGGTAAGTCCATCCTCTATTGCAAAGGTTCCATTATCTATGGTGAAGGGAAACCCAGTCCCATCCTCACAAACACACCACACATTACACATAATATAATCAATCTGATCATGGACTTTGGATAACCATTCCATACCAATGATGACGTTGTAAGGCCTCAACGCCGCTACTAGAAGATCCCAGCCAAAGTTCTCACCTCCTATCATAAACTCAATATGCTTCCACAAGTGTGTAATCATCGAATCCCCTCCCGTAGGAGTCTATAGCAAGAAGGATCATGCCAATGGCTCCATCGGAATCTCTGAGCTCTGAACAAGTGATGTGGCAATGAAAGAGAAACTTACACCAGTGTCTAAAAGTAATGCAGCTAAGGTGGAGTAGACACAAATCATAACTCGAATAATCTCTACAGCACTGTGGTCAAAGGCCTCAGCTAACTGGAGCTGAGATTTTCCCTGTCCACCTACCCTCTTTGGTTGGGGTGGACCACCAGGATGTCGTGGAGGTAGAACCTCAAATCGCCACCCACTAACTATTCCACAGCTAGCTCCTCTAACATGTTCTCTACCAGGCTGGCATCTTTGCATAAACCTTTTCCTATGCCTCAGCAGTTCCTCAACCATATGCTGGTAATCTATACGATGGGTTAGGAAATCATGATCCCATTGACCTTGCCTGATGCATGAGTAGCATTGCCTGTTCCTCGTATATCATCCTGTGTCTTAAGATCCCCGAACCACCGAACCGGTATACATAGGTTTCCCACCAGAGGATCTATCCTGCTTGGGCCCTACATCATCCATCTACTACCTTCTTTGGAAAAATTTGCTACCAAACGTCCGGTGGTGGCTCTAGTAGTCGGTGCCCACTCAGCTTGGAAACTCTCCTCCAAAATCGATCACTTAAGTTCCCCAGAATGCTTTGGAATGATAAGAGATATCATCAATGATCTGATCTCCTGTCGGAGACCCTGCTCAAATTTTTGGGCCCTGAAGAAAGGTTCTTGTACCATGTCAGTGAAGTAGCGAGAGAGATTAGTCAACCTCACAAGGTACTGTGCCACAGTCATGCTGCCATGTTGTAAGTGCATCATATCTTTTATAAGCCCTGAGCATAGAGTCGCATGGACGAACTCTGCCAATAATAGTCCCTCGATGTCCACCTAGGTGAGGGTCACCTTGTAGTGTAACTAGAGTGTATGACATTACAATCTCTCAGCTTCTACCTATAAGAGACTGGTCTCCAGGATCACCATCAGATCATTTGGTGTCCCAACTAAGAAAAAAAACTCTGGCCATATCCTACAGCCAATCCTCAGCCGTGTGGGGATCCATCTCACCTCGAAACCTCAAAGTCCTCTACCACTGAAACCCATTAAATTCACTTAGTCTGTATGCACCCTCTATTGGTGGGGCTGGTGGCATATGTTTCCCAATGTGTGGTGGTTCTACTGGTGCACTAATCGATGGTACTATCGTCGTAAGAGGGCCCTACAATGAAGCCTCATCGCTCAGGGGGGGGGGCATTTTCATGTACTCTCCAGGGAATCATTGATGGATGTCTATGTGGTGTCATCCTAAATGAAAACAGGTGTTCCACAGTTAATAAGTTATAACTGGTGAGCTAACTGAAAGGGATCAAAAGTAACACTTTTCAAAACACATGCAATCAGTGTTTTCGAGAACAAAGTTGGAAATCACAATTTAAGGTCGTGGTGTATGGATAAGTCAGATGCCACACCAACACTGGATTCCCCAACCTAAAAACCACACTCATTACCCTTTAACACTATTGCCTCATAGAAATGATCAGATTCCTAGTTTTCAGTGGAACCGACTCCTCTAATACCACTTCATCATGACCCATCCCTCGAGGTACGTGCCGGGACTACTCAATGCCCACCATTAATAGGCCTGGGGATGGCGACTAGCACCAGAATGTCATATCCTAATAACAGGAAGTCATTGCCTTTAAACGTATAAAAACACCCAAATAGAGAACACAACGAGAAGAATCCCTGAAGAAAACTTGTATAGTAAAAAGAGTACAGAAAGTAAACGGGAAACAATAAAATCAAAACTAAAAAGTATAAGTACAACTGAAAATAGAAAATAACTCTTGGATCATCTACCACGGATCCTAACTAAAGGATAGGTAAAAATCACGATTTGTAGTCACTGCAGCATGTCACGTCAAATGGTCCACATTTGAGCACCATCCAGTCATGGCTCCCTCATCCTCGATCAATATTCTCCACCATCTATACAAGACACAATAAGGCGCGGGTGTAGCCTAAGTAGGGGTGAGTATATCAATACTGAGTAGAGACCTCGAGACCCCCAAAGGCCCCCCCATCGTTCCACAAATGAAAAACCTCAAGCAAGACTTCAATCACAAAACACAAATCATTCATCAACTCTACATAAGTATATTTCCATTTATATATCTATGTCATCAAAATATACTCATATCATATATGAGGAAAAATATGGCTCTAAATATTATTCCACTTACACTACTCATCCACAAATAAAGAATACCACAAAGGTAACACCACGAATGTAACACCATGAAGGTAAAAGTAACACAAAGGTAACACTATAAAGGTAACACCATGATGAAAAAACTACCAAAATGGTAATACCAAAAAGGTAAAAGTACCACATAGGTAATACCTAGAAGATAAAGACTCACCTCACACAAGGTATAACTTAAGAATATAAGTAAAAATGATTAGTCATAAATATAGATCATCTTATTCTGTTGAGAGGCTCTTCTGTTGACCCACACAAGATTGGTATGTGCTGACCCATGCAGTATCACTGAGCTCTAACCCACACAGGATTTGACCTACACAAGATCTCTATTCAATCTTCACATCACAACTAATCTCTTCTGCCTCACTGCCAGCCACTAGATTCCCACTCATAGTACACATGATTCTGGGAGAACCGCTCCTCAATACATCAGTCATATTTAAACAGGCACAAAGTTACATGAAAATGTATCCCAAAGGACTACCATGTGGAAATGGTCCTAACATGACTGACCACGCAACAATCGGACGCTCGGTCTGTGAATTATAAGCGATCTAGTACTGAGGGAATGATTGAATTTGGGTTTGATCCAACCTCAATGCACTCCAACATTATCCAAAACTCAAATGCAGTGTACCAAAAGGACCACATCACTCCAAGGGTCCAGCACCATAGACGGTTCGGCAAACAAACACCCATATTTCATGTTATGTTCATTTATGTGAAACAAGGTCTGGTTTGGTCCAGGTTCTGTTAGACCCGGTTTGACAGACATGGTCTGGGGATGATGCAACTGGGTTGGGTCATGGCGGGATCGGCCCACTGGGCTGTGGATTATACCGACATGACCAAAATAAGGGCATAGCCTGCTCGTCTCATGCAGCCCGACCCGCAAAGGGCACGCCACAATGGGCTCTCGTGGCCCGACCCATAGAGGGGAACATCATGGAGGAGGAGCGACCCACCGTTGTCCTGTCCTCTTGAGCAGGAATGGGGGGAATCTTCCCCATAGGTTACCCCAAAAGGCTGCGGCCATTCAGTTCAAGCGGCAGCCCCGCTGGCTGGGGCCCTCCCAAGCTAGCATGGTGGGGGTGTTCCCTATTCAGAAGACAGAGTGGTGGAGCCTCTTGGCGCTGCCAGGTAGCCCGTGGGACATGTTTCAGGTCCGGGTCCACCGCCACGGCTTCCAAGATTCATCCATCATTAGCGGCATGTGACGGTGCTACAATCACCTCCATCCATTCCCGAATGGAGTCTGTCTCTGCTGTCCGCCATGGCGATATTTTGCAGCCCCCTTCTCTTGTGGCACGCGACGGAGCCCAACCACCTTTTTCACGGCCGACCACCACTGTCACCCACCACTGCTACGACTGCAACCTTCTACGTCAGGGATGCGTGAAAATGCACCGCCTTCTTATCCACAACCATCCATTGCCTACCTGTTCAGTCACCTAGCATTTCGGGCTTCTCCCAACCTGAGCAAATGTGCCTGCAATGAATGCACCCAAATTCCTACAAAAGGATGAGGGTCTAGGCCGTGCTAATTTGGCTTGCACCCTCCACATTATCATGATAGGAAGAAGGTAGTGGAAAAAAATTACTTTAGGGATAAACTAAATAAAAACCCTTCCTCAAAATCTTTGGAGAACTCTTATTATTGAGGAAGAGTCAGTGTTCATCATCCCCGCAACAAGATGTCGACATTTTCGCTCAATAATTATTGTTCGGTTTGTGATTATGTGCCGCTCGTCACTGCTTTTCGGAGTCGGTCTTGTCCTCCATGTAGTTGGTGTCATGACACTTTATTAGATCTTCATCACTTGGTGAAGTCATGCCAATACTCCTCCCCAGGCTCAATATAAATTGGAGAGGGGGAGGGTGAGTAACACACCATGAATTAATGGGGTTTTCAATTAATATGAACCTTCCTAATTCCAATGGTGCTATTACAAATGATTTGAGGAGTCAATCCATTTATGTTATTGACACATCATTGGTCCCGCCACTGCTGCTTGTCCGTAGGAGAAAAAAAATAACAAGTTTATTCTATTATTATTTTAAATGTCCAAAATCTATCTTTTTTTCCATCCAACTATGGTTTTAGTGAAGCCTTCCTTAAGTGAATCACAGCACTGCGGATTAAATGGTTACCTCATATTTTTAAATCTGAGCATTGATTCAATAGTTAGAAAATATCGCTCATTCCATTACTGAACGTACCTTAAAAAATGTATTGAAATTCATTCCAGGAAAACCGGGCGTAAGAATCACGCACCGTCATTTTTTTCTGACTCATAATAACTCTATATAATTAAAAACAAATACATGTAAAATCCTGGTCTTTAAAAACACAACCGCCTTACAAATATGTTTCAATAATTTTAATACAATGTTTCATCTCTAAATCTATTTCATTTCCCGGAGGAGAAAGACCATATATGAGAAAAATAATGAATATGAAAGCCTTTTTCATACACATCCCTGGAGTAAAGTTATAAATGTGAAAAAAATGTATCCATGAATTGTGAAAGGTTATTATCTTTACAAATAGATTAAATCCATATTATCAAAGACCAACCTCAAATTATTCATGTCAAACACAAATTAGGATATCGTACATCAAATGAATACCCATAAAATCTATCATTAGGTTGAACCAATACATCATTATTCTTTATTATCTCAGTATAATTACAAATAATTCATACTGAAATTTCATTAGACAAGAAATATTTATGATCTCTTGGGATCAACATAATTTTCAAAATTACATTTTGTGGAAGAAATGATGATTTTACATCATATTTTTTCATCCATTATGATTTCTACATTTTATTCAATCATTTCATTCAATAGTTTCCTCCAAGAATAAACTAAAATTTTTATAGAATGTATTTTTATTGGAAATCCATGTTAATCTAAATAAATCCAAGACATATAGGTGTTTGAGGGAATATATGAATCATCTGGTAGATCATTCAATAATAAGGTAATAATTTAATTAATGGTCGTATTATAAATCCCATACATTATTTTCCCCCACAACGTTAGATTTAAAAATAACTAGTTTTTCGATATACTAGTTTCATGGTAGCACCATTTTGTTTTTCACAATTTAAACATCATCATTTTAATTACATGAATCATGTATTCTCATATCAAAGTCTTATTGGGTACTAATCAATTCCATATCATGATTAAGAATGAACATAAATCAATTATCTAATAAATTCTCAAATCCAGTTCCCTCATTTGGACCCTGAACATTTTGAAACTACATTTCATCACCATTGTGATACCTCACGTAGTAGTTTGTTAGAAAATAATATTTTGTTATATGGTAGATAATTTATTAATGACTCAACCAAGGTCTTAGAGTACAATTATAACATGGGAAATATATATAACCACTATCTGAAGCATTAAAGAGATATAATTTAGTGAATAAGTTGGTGGGGAATAAAGGACCATTTGAAAGGTTCCATGGGGAATTTACCCTTCAATTTTGTCTAGTTTGTGTGCATTGGATTCAGTTATGGTTTTTTGGTTAATACAATTTTAATTGTGTTCATTTAAATTCAATTTTAGTTGGGTTATGTTATGTATGTTTCTATTAATTTGTTCTAGTTTCATTCACCTGGGGTTGGGTATCAGTAGATCATGTGCATATGTTTTTTTTTCAATTTCATTTTTTTCAATTTCTGTAGTCTTATTGAATGTTGGTTAATGTTATTCAACTAAATTCTATATAATTTGGTTAAGATCAATTCTATATAGTTTGGTTCAGTTTATTTATATGTTTCGGTCTGATTTAGTACATCTTGGTTCTACACGATTTGGTATGTTTGGTTCATTTGTCATTGGATTTGTCATGGGGGGTTTAGTTTGGTAGGGTTTGTTTTTTATTTAGTTTATTTCAGTTCATTCCTATTATGGTTCTATTTTATATAATTCATGTAAGTCCATTTTTTATCAATAATATATCATTTCTTTTTTTTGGTTAAATGTAGTTCAATTATTTTTATTATATTCTATTTTTCTGGACTTAACTATAGTTCAAATCTACCCGAGCCTACTTAGGTTAGATAATGTAATTTAAACTCAATTCGGTTGAATTGTTTATATGATTCAATTATATAACATATTCCCTAGGGTTATGTTGTTATTCAAAAAACTATTTAAATTATACATATTGATGTTGGATTAGTCACTCAAATTTATATGTTTCATTTAATCAATCATGATCACATCCATAATGTTGGCATTATAAAGTCAGTCAATACCATATTTAATTAATCTCAAGTTAAATCCTATATCATATTCCCTTTATAAAATTCACAAGGTGATTCCATTATATAATTTTCTACCAAAACAAATTAGGAATGGAATGTTGGTAATCATTGAAATGAAATATGACTACATGTTGAAGCATGGATTATCATACAATGATGGTAGTTTTTTATGAATAATATTTTGGAGATGGAGGATGTATGTCACCATACATATTTTTAACCCACTATATTGAATTATTAATATGAATAAAATATTATCATATAATAAAAATCATATTCCGTTTAAGATTATTTATATAGAAACCACATAATAAGAGTATATGGCACACTGTAACCAATTCAATGTAAAAATAATATATAGTTTTTGATTATTTGACTTAGTATCACACCTTGAACAAGTAAATCACACCATAATCATGGTGAATTCAATGATGATCATTACCTAACAATAAATATAATTCCATGAACATTCTATTTTTAGAATAACATAAAAGTTTCTCTTACATTCAAAAAGGAAAATATTTTCCTCATGATATAGGGAATTGAATCAATTTGGAGGGGTGTGTTTTGAAAAAATTAACTAAGTGGATTCATGGTATAACATTTATGAATTATTATAAATAATATATATCACAACTATTGGATTAAGGGTCATAATCATGGAAAATGATTTCAAAATGAACAAAACAGTTCTCTAAATAGAGAGATTGTGGAACAAAATATGAAATCTAATTTTAAGATAGAGTGTTTTCATTAATGACATATCTTCGTTTGAGATAAGAAGAGTAAATGTGATCTATTAAGGACAAAAAATTCACTATTACATGTTGTATATTATATGAAGTAATAGTAATTGTTGATATATAATTGATAATATGGTTTATAGTATGAGAATTATAGATGTTATTTTTTGAGTATATAGGGATGAAGAAAGAGTTCTAGTACTATATCAAAGTGATCAGATAATTTAATACAATGCATAAAAAATATAATTATTATTAGGAATTATATTTATCTATTTTTTTTTTCTATATTGTTTACTCAAAAGATAAAAATTTAACCATACATCGAGACAAAATTCAAGTGTGGATTTATTTTAATATTTTTTTCAATTTTTGGTTACTAATTGTGGGATGGGATCTTGATGTGTATGATTGAAATTGGAGATATTCATTCCCTAGAAATAATATTTAATTTATTGAGTGTTCGGTGGCTTATATAATTTCTCAACATGGTGGGATAAAGATTAAAATTATAAATTTCACTATATCAATGAATAATGTTGGCCATCAATGTGGATCAAAAATTCAAATGATGAAACAAAGGAAATTCATTAATCTAATCACAAAATGTGAATTCAAAGGGGACCCAACATTTACAAAATAAATATTGGTCACATATCCTCCAAAAACCCAATAGCTACTCATATAATTTCCCTAAAAATCATATATTTGACTATATTAATCTAAATCCCTAGTATGATAGTGGGAGTAATACAGTTTAAAAAAATCTTGGACAAATATTTTCCCCCCGCCGCTATATACATAGTGAGTTATTTTTATTGTAACCGCACTAAAATTTGGAGAAACTGTAAATGGGGAATACTAAATGATAGATCTAAAACTCACAAAATTGATGTTATAGAAAAATTGGATGAATATAGAAACTTAATGATAGGTAACTATAACTAGGGAAGAAGTTTGAAGCATCCATAGGGCTCACTGTCAGGATAAATTGGATGTGAGGATATGTAGGTCATGGGTGGAATTTAGATGGATCTCTATAACATTGTTTTTTAAAACCATAGATATTTAAATATTGATAAATTAATACAAATAATCTATTAAAACCATTGTAATTTCCTATTAATAAACCAAAATTTCTAAAAAAAATATTGTTAAACATTTTCATTTTCATTCCTAAGAATACGGTTTTGATAAAACAGTTGGCATAATTTATTTTCAATAGTTTATACCCACAGTTACGTAAAATCATGGGTATATCCACATTAGTATAGATATTTATTCTAGTAGTGATACTATAAGTGTTATAATGTATTTTTATCAAATAGTTGGAGATAATAAATATATTATAATTTATGATGTCTAATATCTAGTAATAAAGATAAAAGTTCTAATCCACTTAATATTTATTTGGTAGAAAAATTTACAATAATACCAAAATTATATTGTGATAATATCTGGAAAAATAACATATCCCAGTAAAGATGAATTTCTTAGATTAGCATAAGAGCTTGCATAAAGTGATAGGATGTGGAACGAAATTTGATTTGTTGGATTCGCCAAAACCTTTCGAGCCACATCGGGAAGCGAGAGTGAAAAGGAAGCCTATAAAACACACATTGATAATTTATTTTATCTCTACTTCATAATTCAATAATCAATTTTTATTTTTTTTAAATTACAATTTGAAATATAACGGTTCACATATTTATCAACATATATAATTTTGTGAGGAGAGTGTGATGCTATAAATGAATGTGATGAGGATTGCACTAAACATGTTTAAATTGAAAGATGCATCATGATCTTCCAATAAATTCCATTATAATATATTTAAAACATAATTACTATTGTTTAATTTACAATAATCAAATTATTTATTTACATAAAAACACTTCATTACCTTTTGGGTATGCTATGCGAAAAAGAAAAAAAATAATAAACGATTAATCTTTAGTTCCTATGGTGGAAAATTTGAAAGATAAAGTTGATAAGGAAAATTTCAATTATATCATGAAATCCATATTCAAAACATAAGTAAATGAAAATATGAAAAATATTTAACATGATGTTATTTTTATTCTTTTCCTCTAAATTAGTCTTCTAATGATAGCATAAAATGATTTGAAGTTGACAAAAGTGTAGGTTTCAACATGGTGTATATTCATTATTTTATGTGGTGATTTTAATTTTCTTTAGGGGTACTATATTATGAATCTGTTTTGTAAATTTTTATCTGAATAAACTAAGCATTTATTTATAGTAATCATACATGAATGAAGCTAAAATTTTCAAGCATCTCAGAATGGTTGATTCCTAAATCCTAGTGGGAAGAACCCAACTTCAATTTTCTATTTTTAATGAATCTTATTGAACATTTATTTGGTATTATAAAAAAATTTATCACACAGTTACATTGTAAATATGAAGATATTATTTCATTTTGGAATGAAATTTATCTATGGCGACCCATACTCAGTTAATATTTCAGTAATTTTGGAATTATTGGTAATAACTGAGGAATATTAAATGTAAGACTCAAATATACAATTCTTGTTAGAATATTCATTTTTTTAGTAAAATTGGAATCAGCCTTTAAGGATATACCTAGAATGTTTTTTAGAATATTTGTTCCTAAAAAACATCATTATTATCAACAAATTTACTTATTACGTATTAAAAAACCTTTGTAAATAATGGAAATCCACAATGCTTTTTGAATTAGTTTCACTAAAGAGCGTTAACTATTCCAATGATAATATAGATGTAAAATCATTTACTTCATAAGATTCCTTTAATAGTTATTTGGAATGTAAATTTGATGTAACAAACATTCATTTTCAGAATATATGGATTCTTCAATTTATTGATCAATAATATTTCTTGATGAAGCATTCATCTATCATTATAATTATAGTGTGATTTTTTTCTAATCCCAAATTTCCTTATAGACATGAAATTTATGATGTCATAAAAAGTATGATAGATTATTGTTCTTAAATTAAAATTTTTCCTATTAAAATGTTGGATGGGTAAATTCAAAAAAGCACATTTTATTTTACACATCAATGACATGATATTATTAAAAAGGCTTTCAATTATGATTATTTGATATCTTTAAATTTCATGAATAACATTTTCAATAAATTCTTCTAAAATAGTGGAAATGGAAAATATTTATATTCAAATTATTATGAAAAATGGATATCATATTACATAATTTTTGAAATAAATCCATTATATCATACTGCATGATTTTAGATACAAATATTTTGTTACATCTAAGTAAATAAATACACATTAGTCATGAATAACACAATGTGAATCAAGGTAATGGCCATTATTGTTTTTAAGGACATTGTAGAATTTACTAAGATGAAATTGATATATTCAAGGGATAAAATATATTTCTATAAAAATATTCACACATCTATTTTAGATGATGGAAGAAATATTTAGTTGGGTTAAATTTAGGATGTAGATATACATGTAGTATGCATTGGAAAAATGGATCAGTTGGTTATACCAAATTTTCATGACTAAATCCATTTCAATTCCACATTTCCTAAAAAATTTCTATGATAATTCTATTATACATTATATTTCATGACCACATTTATTATAAGGTGTCTATATCATGTATCATGAAATGGTTGATGATATAATAAAATGAAAATAAGAAAGTAAAATTGTAGTGATCAATTTATGGATTAATAAATGAATTTTGGTCATAGAATTTACATTTGTAAATATTGTATGATAGGTGTATACAAGTGGTTTGCAGGATCACCCCTACATTTAAATAAAATATGTTAATATCATATGGAAAACATTTATTGGTTTTATAGTTCATTATGACTATGTTGAAATAAAATATGTAAACATTGACACAATGTTGATAGAAAAATTCAATGTAAAAATATTTATTATTGTATAAATATGTGTTACTTGCACAATGTAAAAGCATATATATTTATAATTTATTGAAAAAATTAACGAGATAAATAATTCTAATGTCACATTGCATAAATGTCTACAATAAATGCATGAGAAATAAAAATGGATTAAAATAGAGTTAAAAATTATATATGAATCTTGATTAGATATATAAAAATTAAAGGATATATACAATATATTTCCAACATATGAAATATGGTTGTAATGTTTTTAGTAAAATATAAGAGAACTACATGAGATAAAAATTGAACTGTAGAATTGTTCTTGACAAACTAGAGGGGATTTTTATATGGTACATAAAGTTGAATGAAAATTAATTATAATAGTAAAAAACAAATGAACTTGTATAATAATATAACTTAATATTGTATTTATGATATGTTAACGAGAAATGGATGTTCATTCAATGTAATGGTTGAAATATTTACAAATATTGACTACATTTTGACATTCTAATAAAGCTGAAGATGCAGTGTAAAATTCATAAGGACTAGTTATTGTTCTTGTAATTTGACCTTGTTTGTAAAGTGTTATAATAGTATAAATAATGTTAATATTAATCAAATTTTACTATCTAATATTTAATGTTTATAAAAATAAATACAATATTATACTCAGGGATAACATCTCTTGAGGAGCTGTACTCATTTAGATGAATTAACATATAGAAGATCTATGTTGTAAGGAAATGTGGTGGGACCCATAACTAATCCATAAATAAAGAAAATGAACTAAACATTTGATAGAAAAAAGGTTGAATGTCAGTAATATTGGATCTTGTTAAAGTAGGAGTGTTGTAAAATTGGGCTCCCTAGAACTAAATTGAACTCTAATTTTTTATTACCATATCATGAATATAGTGGGTTATGAATGATGTTATATTACAATATTAATATTGATACATATATGTCCACTGTTTACATGGTGATGTATATAGATTATTTTTCATATTAATATGTTATATTAGTTAATTTCTATAATGAGTACCTCAAGACATGATGGTAATATTCATAAACATATATCTTATGGTCATGATATATCATACTAATTGAACCTAGATAACCTTTGACTATTTGGTGCTTGTGGCATACATGTATTGAGGAATCTTCTCATGAAGTTATCAATTGGTGGTCCCATGTATAGAATATCAAGAATACTAACCCACCAATTTGAACACCACATGTTTCACATTTAATTTGAATTTTCAGTTTCAAAACATGTTTATTGGACTTTTAAATGAGATAATTATCCATTTATGCCATTTGAATGAATATTTTTTTCATGATGAAAACTATAGAAATTTTTTTCATGTAGAGGTAGATTTAGTAGGGCACCTTATTTGTGGTATGACATTAGTCGAATAGTCCAGACATAATTTATTGGGTCTGAAAGGAAGAGATATTGTTGTCCTAGTTTACAAAGATGATATTACCTTTAGTAAATCCTTGCATATATTAGTAGAAGAAAACTTATTCCAATAAGATCAAGGAATAATAAATTAATAATGGTTTTGAAACAGACTAAACATCCTCCTTTATGATATATATAGAAAAAATGAGACTATATTATGAAATATGTGTTAACATGATGTAATTGTTGCAATGAATAGGCCTTCCCTAGTTATAATCCTTGATGAGTTTTTATTCTCCAGTAAATGTATATAAGTAGCACACATTACTATTGAGATATAGACCTAGAGGGACATACACAAAGCATATTCCAAAGCTTGAAAAATTATATTTAATTATATTTTTATGTCAATGTGGGCCCTATGGTGGGGGATGATTAATTTACAAGTTCAAACTATCAAATGGGAATAAATAAATTCAATATTATTCTTGTATGGAATAATATACATTTCATTCATTTAATAATTATATTCTAAAGTTATTTAGTGGATATTAATAATTTTTTTAAACAATACGTTATATTTAACATTCAAGGGCTGTTCAATATTTATTTGGGAGAAATTATTTTAAATAATGAATCATATTTTATCAGATAATATTATTTTATTATTAAAATTATGTCATAATTTACTTATGAAATTTTTGAGACATTACATAGGTTATAAATGTTGTTTAGGGTATACTATAAATTTTAAACATACCAAAAAACTAATGTAAAAAAATTTAGTACGTTTAGCATACTAATAATAGAATAAATATTCCCAAAATCATGGGACTATTCATTACCATGGATTTGAGATGTTCTCTCACATACTCATCATGTTATAGATTCGGAATTAGAGGTTTTTGGAATCTTGATCCATGTTCTCACAAACATATCTATGAAATGATAATTTCATTTTCATATAGACATTGAAAGATCTTTATCTCTCCTCACTGGAACCAAGAGATGGAAGGTATATGGTATAGAAATCTTCTGATATATGGGTTGAAAATCTAGATGGATCCTATTTCAGTTCATTTATGGGATGTTCTCCAAAGATTAGCATAACATGATTCAAATAAAAATTATAAGAGTTATTATTTATATTAATTTCTTTTTATTAATGTATATTATTCAAGATCCTCAAGATATGATCAGGTTGTGATCATTTGGTTGATGAAATTATAATTTCGATCATAGTATAAAATTATAAATTCCCATTTTTCTTGGATTTCCACAATGCACCCTGTAAAAACATCTTCTTGGGGAAATCTGGTTCTATTTATTTGATGTAGATGACTAATAAACACCATGTTGTCAAGAAATGATATGTGAATTTTCCTTTTTTTTACACTACACTATACTAATGGGCCCCTTTATATGAGTTTTGAATATGTGAACACCTTTTTTTAGTCTCCAGTACTTATTGTTGGCCTTATTTATAAGGAATAATTTATAGAATATGTACCTTTTTTTATGAAACTACTAATATATACCTAATGTTTTTCCTATGGATATATTTTTAACAAATATAGTGTCTGTTAACCAAAACATAGAAGATCTATGTTTATTAATAATAACATTTAAATAAAACAAAAATAAATAGAGTCCTTAGAACACTATATACATACTACCTTATTATTAATTGGTGAATGGTAATGCCTATAGAAGAATACTATGTGTAAAAAATGAATGAATCATACCTCTGAAGGGGGGGTGGCAGAAACTGTCTCAAACCAAGCTGGGATGCCATATGACCCAACACGTGACCTAGTCGGCAACATGGCCTGAAAGTCATTCCTGATCGCCACGGGCTGAAAACTAATTTTGAGAATCAAAATAAAACAATAGGGAACAATTTAGATAAATAATATAAAAGATAACAATATAAAAAACTGAAAATTCCACAGAGCTAACCACAACTGAATCTCAATAACAGAAAAATCGCTTCTAATAAAAATACATCTGACTTTGAATGGACAAAAATATATAACAAAAAACTTTAAAGACCCGTAAATTTCAAGGAATTTTTTTTCTTAATTTTCTTTGGAATTTTACAAGAACACAGTTTCTGACGGCACCTGATTCCGAGGCCCGGTGTGCCCGGAATCATTTTCCAAAGTTTGGCTTGGGTACGTTCAGTGAATTGACGAGCGGGTTTTTCTAACTTTTGAACCGGTGCTCAGAATCAAATTCCGAGGGCACCGATGGAATCGCAGCACCGGTAATTTCTTAGAAAAGCCTCTTCCAAAGTTGCGTTTGCTCGGGTGTGGTTTTTAATTTTCGGGCTTAAGGTTAAGAAATAAAAATATTGTACGACAAACTTTATTTTATTTCACTTAAGCCACTTCGAAGCCACTTGAAGCCACTTAAAGTGGCTTAAGCTGAGTTGATGCGGATAGGGTGCTATCCAAAAGTATCCTACCCTCTTGGTAGGATATTTGTGAGGTGGTGCCCACACGAGCCCCACCGTTTCTTTTCTGCTAAGTAACGCACCCGCGAAAACCCGTCATTATGAAAGTCAACTAATGCGTTTTCTTAATTTCTTAACGCACCATTTAATTGGGCAGTTTTGTTCGTAAATTAAATGGGCAGTTTCTTTCTTTGAATTAATTCTACGAATTAATGGGTCGTTACTTACCTCTTTTTCATTGTTGGCATAATAATAAAATAAGACCAACACCGACTTTTGGAGGATTACACGTTGAGAGACTTTTGACAGGAGTTCTTGTGCCTTCACCCTTCTTCGCGAAGAATGCGAAGAATGCGAAGAACGCGAAGAACATAAAGAACGCCAGCCTCCGACGAAGAACGCCGAAACCAAGGAAATCGACGACGCGACACCGTGTGCCGTGACGCCGACGTTTCCTCTTCCGCGACGTTCTTCTGCGATGTTCCTTCTTCCGCAACGATATCTTCGAATCATCTGTTTGAGGTAAGAGTTTCAGGTTTCTTTTAAAACTTCTTTGTGGTTTATAACAAAACACAGATTTAATTATTTATAATTAAATCTGTTGTTTCTTGGTCCTCAGAGTTCGTCGACGCAGCGCCGAATACTGCGACGATCCCCTCCTTCTGCGACGATCCCCTCCTCCCGCGACGATCAAGCCCGCAAAGAACCCGCGTGCGACGACTTGACGAGGTAGGGATTTTATTTGGATGTTTTATATTCTCGTGTTTGTTTCTGTTCAAAATGAAGTAACCGGTTCATGAAAACAATTCTAATTATTTAAAATTGTTTTCGGTTATGTATTCATGTGTTGAATAATTCTCCCTTTGTTTTTATCTAATGCGGAGGGTGCGGGCTAAACGAACACGGCCCGACAACCCTCCGTCGTTCTTCGTGGTTGTGTGGATTTGGCGGGCGATGACAAAATGTGACGCAAGGGAAATTTGACGAACCCACAGTGAGGAACAGATCCTAGGAGGAACAACGGCGCAGACGGAAAGGAAAACGGACCACCGGAGCAACTCCGGTGGCCCGCGGAAGCGGCCGGCGGCGGCGGCCAGAGGACCCGCGGCCGCGCGGGCCCGGCTCACCCGCATCGGACGCGGCGACATGCTGCGTCCATTGATCCATCGCGTCCCCACGTGGGGCCGCGACACCTCCAACCCGTGGGGGCAGCGCCTCGCGGCGTCCAGCTGCTCGGCCGCTCGGCCGAGCCGAGCCAGGCTGGTCCGACCGGCCAGGCCGCACCCTGGCCGGACCGGACCGAGTCCAACCGGGTCAGGTCGACCCGGTTCGGCCAACCCCGGGGGGGGGGGGGGGGGGGGGGGGGGTCGGGTCGGGTCGGCCCGGGCCCAGACCCCCCCGTCTTCAGACCTTTTTCGGTCTTTTGCCCGTAACATGAGCTACGGGCCTCCGAACGACGCGCCGTTAGCGGCAACGCGATGCTTGGATCGAGATGGTCGTTTTGGTATAACTCTCATACCGGGCGTCCGATTGACGCGCCATCTGCGACGTTGAGTTCCTGTTGACGATACGTAACTTTTGGATACATCAACTTCGGACTTTTTGTCAGTTGATGTATCAGCCTCTCGGCTCGTGGAGCAGACCCTCCCGAACGAGCTTGTTGTGTGCGAGAACCCTTGAGGAGGCTGCGACTGCTACTGTGACGACGACTGTGCAGAGATCCTCAGTGGACTGCGATGACGACTGTGCAGAGATCCTCAGTGGACTGCGACGACTACAGCACTCAGCGATCCCTTGTGGGTCAGTGTTACAGGTCCTGTGTGGGCCCGATCCTGTGTGGGTCCGATCTTGTGTGGGTCAGTGCTCAGTGGTTCTATGTGAGCCAGCGCCTATAGGTCCTGTGTGGGCCCGATCCTATGCGGGTCATGGCGGGGGTTAGTTACCTATCAATCCTTTGTGGGTCCGACGACTTAGATGGATCAGTGATCATCTTTATCTTCATCCGAAGAAGTATACCAGTGTGAGCTGAATCCTGTGTTACTCTCCTTTGTGGATTGTGTTGAGCTATCCTGTGTGGATTTACTGTTTACTCTCCTTTGTGGATTGTGTTGAGCTATCCTGTGTGGATTTTCTGTTTACTCTCCTTTGTGGATTGTGTTGTGCTATCCTGTGTGGGTTTACGTTTGCTTTCCTGTGTGGACTGGGTTGTGCTTAGGCTCGGATGTTTGAGCCGAACGAGAATTGATGACTTAGGTATATGTATAGGAATATACCTAAGCCGTGTCGGATGTTACTTCGTGATTGTATCTTTCCTTTGTGGATTATCCTTTGTGAATTCTGGGAGACCTTCGGGGGTCTCGAGGTCCCTACTGAGTAGCTTATGCTCACCCCTGCACGGTCTATGCCCGCACTTCGTTGTGTTGGTTTCAGACGACGGACAGCACTGATCGTGGTGGAGGCATGCGAAGCAGGACGGTACCTGGAGGTGGACCACTGGGCGGGACGTACTCAGAGCGGTCAGGTGGACCTGAGGAGCAGTGGAGGCTATCTGTACCCACCCTTCAGGTGGGACTTCCCGAGGACGGCTCAACACTGCGGCTTTTCTTTTAAGTTGTTGTTTTTCCATTTCAGTTGTACTTTACAGTTGGGCTTGTATTTCCGGCCCCTTTTACTTTCAGCATAGTTTGTTTCAGTTTTTACATAGTGTTTACTTTTCTTCATGCTTACTCTATGGGGATTGTTTACTTTTCAAAGGCAATCCCTTCCCTTTTTCCGGGATTTACGCCATGGTACTAGTCGCAAGCCCCTGGCCTATGGAAGGCGGGCTTGGGGTAGTCACGGCACGAGCCTCGAGGACGGGTCGTGACAAATTGGTATCAGAGGTGGTCGGTTCTACAACAGTCTCTGATCTTTCTTCTATGTGAAGCAATAGTGTTTAGCGTATTGGGTGTGGTTATCACTCCAGGGAGTCCAGTGTTGGTGCGGCGGCCGACGTATCCGTACACCAAGACCCTGACTTCTGATTTCCGACTTAATGCACGAAAACATTGATTGCATGTGTGTTTCAAGTTTTCTTTGTGATTACTTGTGTAAGCTCACCAGGTATACTGTTCTGACCGTGGAACACTTGTTTCATTTTCAGGATGGCCCCACGACGGTAGCCATCTAGGGTTCCGAGAGTAGAGTACGACGACAGCCCGCCGAGCAACGAGGCCTCGGTACAGGACCCGTTGACAGCAGAGGCACCGGCGGTACCTTTACCCGCCGAGCCCCTGATGCTACCAGCACAAACCGCTGACGATGCACGTCACCTCAGAGCTCTGCACGAGTTCCAGCGCCAGCGACCACCCAGGATTCATGGGGAGATAGACCCCCAGGCAGCCGAGGACTGGCTGGAGGCGGTCGTACGAGTTTTCAGGCTAGTGGGGACAGCAGCAGACCTAATGGTGATCCTCGCGGCGAGCCTACTGCACGCAGCAGCGGGCCGATGGTGGATCTTGATGCTCCAGGTGCACGATGAGGAATATATTCTCTAGACAGACTTCGAGAGCCTCTTCCACTCAGAGTTTATCCCGGCCACCCTTTGTGCGGTGAGCTTTCAGGAGCTTCTTCAGCTGCGGCAGGGCTGCTTGACGGTCACCCAGTACGCGGCGAGGTTTACCGACCTTTCTCTCTACTCGACAGACATGGTACATGACCCCTTCTTCCGGGCCTGGACCTTTGAGCAGGGTTTGAGACATGGATCAGGGCATCGCTGATCTCCCTCAGCATCCCGACCCAGGCAGGAGTACTGGAGCGGGCCCTTCTGATTGAGATCTTTCTTGCTGAGTCTACATCAGCAGCGATACCTACCGTAGGGTGGCAGGTAGCGGAGTCTTCGGCAGCAGGTAGCCGACGGATGACTCAGGGTTCCAGGAAGACCAGACCATCCGGAAGATGACCTTGGGACACTGGCTCAGCAGTGCGGGGCACACAGCGCGGAGCCAGTCTTCCGAGAGGCAGGCAGTGCTACGCCTGCGGCGGGCAGGGCCACATGGCACGCAACTGCCCGACCCGCCGTACCGAGGAGCAGCAGATGGTGGAGGGGCCACCCAGGCAGAGGCAGAGGGTCGACCATGGCGGTCCGCAGGGAGGAGGCGGACGAGGCAGAGGAGCTGGCCGAGCAGCAGGTGGTGGGCGACGCTTTGAGGGTCTGCCACCACCACCACAAGGAGGTCAGCCCCGACCACAGGAAGCTGGCGGGCAGAGACAGGCACAACTCCAGGCAGCAGAGGCCTATGACCACGGTGCACCAGAGATGATTCGAGGTACGATCTGTGTATATTCCACCCTTGCTGCAGTTCTTATAGACACATTGTAAAGACCCGTAAATTTCAAGGAAATTTTTTTCATAATTTTATTTGGAATTTTACAAGAGCGCAGCTTCTGACGGTGCCTGATTCCGAGGCCCGGTGTGCCCGGAATCAATTTCCGAAGTTTGGCTCGGGTACGTTCAGTGAACGAACGAGCGGGTTTTTCTAACTTTTGAACCGGTGCCCGGAATCGAATTCTGAGGGCTCCGATGAAATCGCAGCGCCGGTATTCGCTTAGAAACGCCTCTTTCGGAGTTGCGTTTGCTCGGGTGTGGTTTTTAATTTTCGGGCTTAAAGTTATGAAATAAAATAATTTTGCTATAAGTTTATTTTATTTCGCTTAAGCCACTTGGAAGCCACTTGAAGCCACTTAAAGGCGGCTTGAACTGAGTTGAACTGGATAGGATGCTATCCAGAAATATCCTACCCCTTGGTAGGATATTTGTGAGGTGGGGCCCGCACGAGCCCTGCTATTTCTTTTCGCTAAGAAACGCACCCGTGAAAACCCGTCTTAATGAAAGTCAACTGACGCGTTTCTTAAAATCTTAACAGACCATTTAATTGGGCTGTTTCATTCCTGAATTAAATGAGTTGTTTTTTTTTCGTTGAATTAATGGTTCGTTTCTTATCTTTTTAAATTCAAATGTTTTGTTGTGTAAATAAAATAAGACTTAAGCTTATTTTATTTTGGGTTGAAACTTGTGGCGTGGAGAGGATTTGGAGGAAAGCGTTCTTCTTCGGCGAAGAATGCGAAGAACGTGAAAAACGCGAAGAACGCGAAGAACGCCAAACCTGCGGAGATCGACAACGCGAAGCCTTGTACCGCGACGCCAATAGATCTCCCTTCGCGACGCTTCTTCCGCGACGATCCAACCCCGCGACAGCATTCGATCGACAACAACCAAGGTAGGGGGTTGCGCTTCTTTTATTTTCTTTTTGGATTTCAACAACAACATGGATTTAATTATTATTAATTAAATCCGTATGTTCTTGGTCCTCGGAGATCGTCGACGCGACGCCCTTCCGCGGTGTAACGATCACCTCCTTCCACGACGGTCAATTCCGCGACGACCTCGCATCCGATAGCGACGGCGAGGTAGGGATTTATTTTGGGATTTACCCCCCCTTTTTTTATTTATTTCCGTGAACGTTCTTTAAAAATTAAAGATCCGGAATCAAAGAAACAATTTTATTTTATTAAAATTGTTGTTTCCATTCAAATAAGGATCCCGTTTTTATGAAAAAAATTTATTTCATTAAAAATTGTTTTGGATATGCGTTCATGTGTTGAACTTTAATTTCTCCCGTTGTTTATATCTAACGCGGAGGGTGCGGGCCAAATGAACACAGCCCGACAACCCTCCGCTGTTCTTCGTTCTTGTGGGGATTTGACGGGCAATGACGGAACGTGCCGCAACGGGTGTTTGATGATCCCGCAGTAAAGAACGGATCCCGGGAGGAACAACGGCGCAGACGGGAAGCAAAACGGGCCACCGGACCGACTCCGGCGGCCCACGGAAGCCGGTGGTCGCGCGTGTCGCTGGTGCGGCGGCGCCGGTGGCCGGAGGCGGCGGCACCCCGCGGGTGCCGCGGGTGTCCAGCGCGACACCCCGCGGGGATGTCCCGTGGGGCGGCGGCTTTCCCCCGTGACGGCCGCTCGGCCGCTCGGCCGAGCTGAGCCGGACCGGCCCTGGCCGAGCTGGGCCGGGCCAACCGGGTCGGACCCGACCCGGTTCGGGCCAACCAGGGGGGGTCGGGCCGGGTCAGCCCGGGCCCGGACCCCCCGTCTTCGGACGACTTTCGTTCAAACGCCCGTAACATGAGCTACGGGCCTCCAAACGACTCGCCGTCAGCGGCAACACAATCCTTGGAGCGAGTCGGTTGTTTCGTTTTATCGCACACAAAGTTTCGGAATACTTTGGGTTCGGCCAGGTTGGTTCGTACAAGAAACCAACCGGGCCCTCGGAGCGGAAACGCTCATATCTTGAGCTACGGATGTCCGATTGATGTACCGTCAGCTTTTTTAGTTTCCTCTTAGTGAGACGGATCTTTTGGCTCACTCCGCCCGGGGTTTGGGCGCAGGTGGAGTACGGTCGGGTTGGTTTTGCCTTAAAAACCAACCGGGTCCCTGGGACCAAAAGGCCAATAACTCTCAGACCGGGCGTCCGATTGACGCGCCGTCTGTTGTGTTGAGTTCCTGTTGACGATACGGAACTTTTGGCATCCTTCGCCCGAGTTTTGGATACAGTTGGTAGTGGCCGGGTTGGATCGCACCCGAAATCCAACCGGGCCCCTGGAACGGAAAAGCTGATATCTTTCTGACAGGACGTCCGTTTGACGAACCGTCAGCGGCATTGACGATCACATTGAGAAACGGTCCCTATGAGTATACCCTATGAGAGATCGGGGTACAATTGAGATACGGCTGGGTTTGGTTCGCTCACGAAACCAACCAGGCCCCTGGGACGAAAAGGCTAATAACTCACAGACCGGGCGTCCGATCGACGCACCGTCTGTTGCATTGAGACCCCTGTGACGAGGTGGTCCTTTGAGATACTTCTTCGTGGGACCTTGAGATACTTGAAGTATCGAATTGCAGCTCGTGGAGCGGACCCTCCCAGAGACGAGTGTGCGGAGTACGGAGACCGTGTAGCCGACTGAGACCTGACGACTGCTTGACCGACTCGACTTGGAGTGAGTCGACTAGCCCAGTGGACGGAGCACTACTTTGTTTGGGTGCAGACCCATGGAGGACGGAGCACTACCTGTGTGATAGTGCAGACCCCCGGTACTCGTCCGGAGAGTACCTCTGCAGGCTACTTGGGGGTGTGCACTACTGTGTTTGGGTGACATACCTCGGCGGGAAGCACTACTGTGTTTGGGTGGCTAGCCCGCGGTACTCGACAGGAGGAGTACCTCAGCAGTCTTAGGTTAGTGAGCAGTACCTCGGAGTCGTGACAGGACCACTGTACACTCTAGAGACGGATCTCTTCAGCAGTTACGGTTTCGATAATGAAAATCCTGGTTTGAGCTGAGACTTTTTACCTTTGTGTTTCCTCATGATTGAGATGGGTTTCTTGATAACTTAGGTATATGTATGGGCATATACCTGAGTAGTGGTTATCCGCTGATCGCATGATCCTTGTGTTTCCTCATGATTGAGATGGGTTACTTGATAACTTAGGTATATGTATGGGCATATACCTAAGTAGAGGTTATCTGTTGAGATCATCTTTGTGGTTATCCTTGTTGGATTTAGTGAGACCTTGAGGGTCTCAGGGTCCCTACTGAGTATCGTTATACTCACCCCTGCACGGGCTATGCCCGCACCTCGTTGTGTTGGTTGCAGACGACAGGCAGTGCTGACGGAGGCTGAGTGTTCGAGGACTGGACGGTACCCGGACGTGGACTACACGACAAGTCAGTGACCGGAGGTGGACTTCACGGCGAGACGACACTCGGAGGAGGTTGACGGACGAGAGAAATGTGGAGGCTAACTGTACCTACCCTTCAGGTAGGATTCGTGGTGGACGATCCAGGAGTTGTGCCATCTGTACCTACCCTTCATGTAGGATCCGAGGAGGACGACCCAGGAGCCGCTTCCGTCCCTCCAGCTGTTGTATTTTTCTGTTGTACTTTGTTCAGTTGTAGTTGTACTTTCTTTTGGATTTATATTCTGGCCCATTTACTTTTCATCACTTCTTTTTGTACTTAGTGTTTTACTTCCGCTTGTACTCTGTGGTGTTTTGTTACTTTTATAAAGGTAATGCCTTCCCAGTTATCTGGATCTACACCTTTGGTGCTAGTCGCCATCCCCTGGCCTATGGAAGGCGGGCTTGGGGTAGTCACGGTACGGGCCCCGGGGATGGGTCGTGACACACATGAGCGAGTCACTCTTTCATAGTCGCTGCCCTTGTTCGGAGCTCGGAGATTCCGACAGAGCCGTTGGCTCGATCCTTACGGCTAGAGACCCCTACGGGAGCAGACTCGATGATTACGCACTAGTGTCGGCAGTGTGTGGTTACTCTAGGAGGCGAGAGCTTCGGTTGGGATATTATTGTAGCGGCGTCGAGGCCTTACGACGTCATCTTGGGCATGGATTGGTTATCTACAGTCCATGCACATATTGACTGCATTAGGTGCAAGGTGAGATGTCTACGCACTGACGGGAGCAGGTTCACCTTCACCGGTGAGAAGAGAGCCTTTGCAGCACAGGATGGACTCACGCAGAGGAGAGGGCATCCCATCACTCATTAGTTGGCTAGCCTCATCCTTGGAGCAGTTGACGTGCGGAGTCCTAGTTTTCCTGCATTGGTGGATCAGTTCGCGGACGTCTTCCCCGACGACGTTCCAGGGCTACCTCCTCATAGAGAGGTAGACTCTTATAATGATCTGTACCCCAAGACAACCCCGATATCCACTCCAGTGTATCGGATGGCCCCCGCTGAGCTTTGAGAGCTGCGGGTACAGTTGGAGGACTTGCAGGGCAAGGGGTTCTTCCGACCCAGTGTTTCACCCTGGGCTTCCCCGATTTTGTTTGCCAAGAAGGTGCACGGGAGGTTGCGACTATGTGTCGACTATCTTTGCCTGAACTAGGTGACAGTGAGGAACAAGTATCCACTACCGAGGATTTATGACCTCTTCGATCAGCTCAAGGGAGCACGGTGGTTCTCGAAGATAGACCTCAGGTCAGGCTATCATCAGCTCAGAGTTCGAGACGAGGACGTACAGAAGACGGCCTTCAGGTGTCGGTATGGCCACTATGAGTTCTTGGTTATGCCTTTCGGTGTAACCAATGCTCCAGTAGTGTTCATGAGCCTCATGAACAGGATATTCCAGCCATACCTCGATCGATTTGTCGTGGTCTTCATTGACGACATTTTGGTATACTCGACCACGGAGGAGGAACATGCCTACCACTTGCGGGTTATACTAGACACACTTCGAGAGCCCCAGCTTTATGGAAAGCTCTCGAAGTGCCAGTTCTGTTTACGTGAGGTCCACTTCTTGGGGCACGTCATTTCTGAGGCGGGAGTTGCAGTGGATCCCGCGAAGATCGAGGCAGTGCTAGCTTGGGAACCACCCAAGAGCGTGACGGAGGTGAGGAGTTTCTTGGGTCTAGCCGGATACTATCGGAGATTTGTGCCGGAATTCTCTAGAGTTGCGGCGCCACTCTCATCTTTGACGAAGAAGGGGAAACCCTTTGTGTGGTCAGACAGATGTCAGCAGAGCTTTCAAGAGCTGAGACAGAGATTGAGCAGTGCACCTATCTTGAGGTTACCTGAGGAGGGAGTTGGATACATATTCTACTACGATGCATCAGGGACCGGACTCGAATGTGTCCTGATGCAGGAGCGGGCTGTGATTGCATATGGATCATGTTAGTTGAGGCCGCATGAGCAGAACTACGCTACCCATGACCTGGAGTTAGCAGTAGTGGTCTTTGCTATGAAGACATGGCGGCACTATCTGATGGGCGAGCGCTTTATAGTCTTTTGTGACCACCAGAGTCTCAGGTACATCTTATCTCAGAAGGACCTGAACCTGAGACAGCGGTGATGGCTTGAGTTCTTCCAGGTCTATGACTTTGAGATAGTCTATACTCCTGGGAAGGGGAACATAGTAGCTGATGCCCTCAGCAGGAGGACGGGCATTCAGCTACTTGACGAGGCGACAGAGAATCTAGCCGCCTTGCAGATATCCTTCGTGGATAGGGATGGAGTAGCCTTCTTTCAGTCTCTCACAATCTCTCCTCCACTTCTACAGCGGGTCAGAGAGGCACAGCGTGGGGACGCTAACTGTGAGACACATCGTGCACAGATATCCTCGGGACAGGCACCTAATGGTTTCTCCCTTGGAGCAGATCACGACATCCTTTTCAGAGGATGTACCATGGTACCAGTTTCTTTACAGGAGGAGGTGCTAAGAGACTTTCACACTTCTCCTATGGCGGTACATCCTGGAGTGGCGAAGATGTACCAGGATCTCAGACGATAGCACAGGTGGACGGGCATGAAGAAGGTTGTGGCAGAGTTTTTTTCTTGATGCCTCACCTTCCAGTAGGTGAAGGCAGAGCATCAGGTACCAGCAGGCTTGGTACAGCCCTTGGAGGTCGTGGAGTGGAAGTGGGACGGTATATCTATGGACTTCTTGACTGGACTTCCACGTACTTCCAGAGGTCACGACTCCATTTGGGTGATTCTTGACCGACTCACCAAGTCGGCACACTTCTTTCCCATTAGAGAGCAGGGCTCAGTGGAGAGCTTGGGGTGTCTCTACGTTCAGGTGATTTTACGGCTTCACGGTGTGCCATCGTCTATCATCTCCGATCGGGACGCTCGTTTTACTTCCCGGCTTTGGAAGGGGTTGCAGGAGGCGTCTGGGACGCCGCTACGTCTGAGCACCGTCATTCACCCCCAGAAGGATGGTCAGACAGAGAGGACCATTCAGACTCTCGAGGACATGCTCTGTGCATGTGTCCTCGACTTTGGTCGCAGCTGGGAGGACCACATCCCCTTGGTGGAGTTTGCGTACAACAACATATATCACTCCACTATCGGGATGGCACCATACGAGGTGTTGTACGGCAGACCTTGCAGATCTCCTTTGTGCTGGACAGACCCTAGGGAGTCAGCACTTGTGGGACCAGAGATGGTCCGGGCCACGACAGAGAAGGTCCAGGTCATCCAGGAGCGGATGAGGATAGCGTAGAGCTGGCAGAAGTCTTATGTTGAGAGGAGGCGGAGGCCACTAGAGTTCGAGATTGGCAACCACGTCTTCTTGCGTGTATCACCTCGACATGGATTACAGAGATTTGGCTGAGGCGGCAAGTTGTCTCCACGCTTCATCGGACCTTTCTAGGTCCTCAGCAGGATTGGCGAGGTGGCTTATCGCCTGGCTCTACCACCTCAGTTGCACCAGGTGCACGATGTCTTCCACGTATCTCAGCTGAGGAGATACGTGCACGACCCGACGCACATCATTGACCATGGGGAGCTAGACGTGGATGATGGGGCGACTTTTACGGAGGTCCCGGTTGAGATAGAGGATCGACAGGAGCGGTTCCTACGTGGGCGATCGATTCCTCTTGTGCGCATCAGATGGGAGCATGAGAACCTACAAGAGAGCACATGGGAGCGGGAGGCTCAGATATGTGCTCAGTACCCACATTTGTTTCCCTAGTTTATGATGTATCTTTACGGGGACGTAAAGCCCTAAGGTGGGAGTAATGTAAAGACCCGTAAATTTCGATTAAATATTTTTTATTAATTTTCTTTGGAATTTTTCAAGAACGCAGTTTATGACGGCACCTGATTCCGAGGCCCGGTGTGCCCGGAATTATTTTCCGAAGTTTGGCTCGGGTACATTCAGTGAACGGACGAGTGGGTTTTTCTAACTTTTGAACTGGTGCTCGGAATCAAATTCCGAGGGCACTGTTGGAATCGCAGCACCGGTAAATGCTTAGAAACGCCTCTTCCGAATTGGCGTTTGCTCGAGTGTGGTTTTTAATTTTCGGGCTTAAGGTTAAGAAATTAAATAATTGTACGACAAACTTTATTTTATTTCACTTAAGCCACTTGGAATCCACTTGAAGCCACTTAAAGCTGCTTAAGCTGAGTTGATGTGGAAATGGTGCTATCCAAAAGTATCCTACCCTCTTGGTAGGATATTTGTGAGGTGGGGCCCGCACGAGCCCCGTCGTTTCTTTTCCCCTAAGTAATGCACCCGCGAAAACCCGTCATTATGAAAGTCAACTAACGCGTTTTATTAATTTCTTAATGCACCATTTAATTGGGCAGTTTTATTCGTAAATTAAATGGGCAGTTTTTTTCGTTGAATTAATTCTACGAATTAATGGGTCGTTACTTACCTCTTTTTCGTTGTTGGCATAATAATAAAATAAAACCAACACCCACTTTTGGAGGATTACATGTTGAGTGACTTTTGACAGAGGTTCTTGTGCCTTCACCCTTCTTCGCGAAGAACGCGAAGAACGCGAAGAACGCCAGCCTCCGACGAAGAACGCCAAAACCGTAGAAATCGACGATGCGATGCCGCGTGCCGCGACGCCGACGTTTCCTCTTCCGCGACGTTCTTCTGCGACGTTCCTTCTTCCGCAACAAAATCTTTGAATCATCTGTTTGAGGTAAGAGTTTCGGGTTTATTTTAAAACTTCTTTGTGGTTTATAACAAAACACGGATTTAATTATTTATAATTAAATCTGTTGTTTCTTGGTCCTCGGAGTTCGTCGACGCAGCGCCGAATACCGCGACGATCCCCTCCTTCCATGACGATCCCCTCCTCCAGCGACGATCAAGCCCGCGAAGAACCCGCGTGCGACGCCTTGACGAGGTATGGATTTTATTTGGATGTTTTATATTCCCGTGTTTGTTTCCGTTCAAAATGAAGTAACCGGTTCATGAAAACAATTCTAATTCTTTAAAATTGTTTTTGGTTATGTATTCATGTGTTGAATAATTCTCCAGTTGTTTTTAACTAATGCGGACGGTGCGGGCCAAACGAACATGGCCCGACAACCCTCCGTCGTTCTTCGTGGTTGTGCGGATATGGAGGGCGACGACAAAACGTGATGAAAGGGTAATTTGATGATCCTGCAGTGAATAACGGAACCCGGGTGGAACAACAGCGCAGACGGAATAGAAAACGGACCACCGGAGCAACTCTGGTGGCCCGCGGAAGAGGCTGACGGTGCCCCGGAGCACCGACGGACAGAGCCATCGCGGCGGCAGCCAACAGACCCGGGGCCGCGCGCGTCCGGCTCGCCCGCACGGGATGTGGCGACATGTCGCGTCCGTTGATCCATCACGGCCCTGCGTGGGGCCGCGTCACCTCCAACCCGTGGGGGCAGCGCCCCGCGGCGTCCAGCTACTCGGCCGCTCGGCCAAGCTGAGCCAGGCTGGTCCGACCAACCGGGCCACGCCCTGGCCGGACCGGACCGGGTCCAGCCAGCCGGGCCGCGCCCTGGAAGGACCGGACTGGGTCCAGCCGGGTCGGACCAGGTCAGGTCGACCCGGTTCGGCCGACCCCGGGGGAGGGGGGGGGGGGGGGGGTCGGCCCGGGCCCAGACCCCCCGTCTTCGGACCGTTTTCGGTCTTTTGCCCGTAACTTGAGCTACGGGCCTCTGAACGATGCGCCATCAGCGGAAACGTGATCCTTGGATCGAGACGGTCATTTTGGTATATCACACTCAAGGTTTCGGATTACTTTGTGTTCGGCCGGGTTGGTTCGTACACGAAACCAACCGGGCCCTCGGAGCGGAAACACTCATATCTTGAGCTACGAACGTCCGATTGACGTGTCGTCGACTTTGTTGAATTCCTCTAAGTGAGACGGATCTTTTTGCATACACCGCCCGAGGTTTGGACGCAGGTGGAGTTCGGTTGGGTTGGTTTTTCCTTAAAAACCAACCGGGCCCCTGGGACGAAAAAGCCAATAACTCTCAGACCGGGCGTCCGATTGATGCGTCGTCTGCGACGTTGAGTTCCTGTTGACGATACGGAACTTTTGGATACATCAACTTCGGACTTTGTGTCAGTTGATGTATCAGCCTCTCAGCTCGTGGAGCAGACCCTCCCGAACGAGCTTGTTGTGTGCGAGAACCCTAGAGCTGGCTGCGACTGCTACTGCGACGACGACTGTGCAGAGATCCTCAGTGGACTGTGACGATGACTGTGCAGAGATCCTCAGTGGAATGAGACGACTACATCAATCAGCGATCCCTTGTGGGTCAGTGCTACAGGTCCTGTGTGGGCCCGATCCTGTGTGGGTCAGCGCTCAGCGGTTCTGTGTGAGCCAGCGCCTACAGGTCCTGTGTGGGCCCGATCCAGTGTGGGTCATGGCGGGGGTTAGTTACCTATCGATCCTTTGTGGGTATGACGACTTAGATGGATCAGTGATCATCTTTATCATCATCCGAAGAAGTATACCTGTTTGAGCTGAATCTTATGTTACTCTCCTTTGTGGATTGTGTTGAGTTATCCTGTGTGGATTTACTGTTTACTCTCCTTTGTGGATTGTGTTGAGCTATCCTGTGTGATTTACTGTTTACACTCCTTTGTAGATTGTGTTGTGCTATCCTGTGTGGGTTTACGTTTGCTTTCCTGTGTGGACTGGGTTGTGCTTGGGCTCGGATGTTAGAGCTGAATGGGAATTGATGACTTAGGTATATGTATGGGCATTTACCTAAGACGTGTCGGATGTTACTTCGTGATTGTATCTTTCCTTTGTGGATTATCCTTTATGGATTCTGGGAGACCTTCGGGGGTCTCGGGGTCCCTACTGAGTAGATTATACTCACCCCTGCAAGGGCTATTCCCGCACTTTGTTTTGTTGGTTGCAGACGACAGACAGCGCTGATCGTGGTGGAGGCGTGCGAAGAAGGACGGTACCTGGAGGTGGACCACTGGGCGGGACGTACTCGGAGCAGTCAGGTGGACTTGAGGAGCAGTGGAGGCTATCTGTACCCACCCTTTAGGTGGGACTTCCAGAGGACAGCTCGATGCTGCGGCTTTTCTTTTTAGTAGTTTTTTTTCCTTTTCAGTTGTACTTTACAGTTGGGCTTTTATTTCCGGCCCCTTTTACTTTCAACACAACTTGTTACAGTTTTTACTTAGTGTTTACTTTTCCGCTTGCTTACTCTGTGGGGCTTGTTTACTTTTCAATGGAAATGCCTTCCCTTTTTCCGGGATTTACGCCTTGGTGCTAGTTGCAAGCCCCTGGCCTATGGAAGGCGGGCTTGGGGTAGTCACGGCACGGGCCCTAAGGACGGGTCGTGACAAAAACAAACATACACTACCACAAATCCCATGTGAACTTTTTATCACCACCAACCACCAGACCACACTTCTCCAAGACATAATTCAGACCAGATGATTCCAAACATATTTTGAAACCACAAAACAGCTCGAGTCAAGAGACACTAAATGAAACAACTAGGGTGTGAGCTAGACAGCTTAGTAGACAATCACCAAAGTGCCTCTGTGTTTCCTTTCCCAAAACAATTTATTATCACTAGTTTTATTGTAAGGTTATAAAAATATGATTCCATACTTGTAAAAAATAAACACATTTATTTCCCTTTTCCCAAACTATGCACACCATGTTTCCACATTCAAAATAGATTTTCCATTTAAATAAAAACCCAAATAAAACACACTAGGGATATGATAAAAATAAATAAACTGAAAAAATGAACATTCAATGTGGAATAATGTAAACAAAAAATATATATAATAACCATCGGTAATCCTAAATATCCTTAGAAGACCCCTAGATGTACTTGGATTGGAAACAGCTATTGGATTATGGTAAATTCCCTATGTATATAACCATATGGATACTCGCACAACCTCTGCAGTGGAAAATCCCTCTGATCATTTTTACAACTCCAAGAGGGTACCAACCTATCTAATCGGGGAAAATAAGAAACCATCACTTGATCATCTGAATGATGCCTAAGAACCCATGGTCGTAATAGCAATATTGTGTATGTACAAGGCTCTTGCACGCGTGATTCATCTCACTTCCCATTCATACCCCAAAAATGGAAATTCAATATAATATATAAAACAAATTCAAAAAAATACCACAAACACTCAATTTCATGTTTAGAAAACAATTGGCATATTATCGAACACTATGTGTGCATGCATTTCTAGGAATAATAAAAAAACCCTTAGAAAACCATATTAGTCAGATTATACCAATATGAAAACACCACAATAGACTTTCCATGACCATTATAAGGATGAAAATAATATATAAAGATAATTTAAGACACTCATGTACCAAGGGATTTCACCGGAAGGAAATACATTGAAACTCCTACCTCCAAAGTGTACGAATGTAATGAAAATTCATGGGAGTAGAGATCTAAGCCCCATGGACCGTTTTCATACCCAAGATCCAAAAAATATTATACAAACACACACCCAGAACATTAGGGTTGTCCATGGAAGAAAACACACAAGGAAAACCCAAAAAAATGAGGGGAAGAGAAAGAGAGGATATTTGTTGAATAAAACTTGATGAATCATCAAACATTCTTGCGAAATATCCCCAAAATCACCCCAAAATGAAGTAGGAGGTAGTGGGAGAGCCCTCTAGTCGATAGATAACAACCAAGGAATAATTTTCTTGGTGGAACCATTCAATTATAACTTGTTGGATAAATGTTATTAAGCCTATTAGTGGTTGTATGTATTTCTGCTTGGTTCGGTAAACCGTGCGCGAACCTTGAAAGGGTTGCTGGAAATATTCTTCTACATTAGAGTAATAGGTTGTACAATTTTGGAAAACTGTGCTCAAACAATGTGACCAGGAAAATTGGTCAAACTATTTTAACTGACACCCCAAACACTAGGGAAGACCCACCCAAAGATCCTTGAATATTTTAAACATAATGTAATAACATTATAGGTTTCAAAAACTCCACAAAATGAAAATTTATCATAATACCACCAACTATAACAACTAATATGTATAAATGGAAACCAAAACCAAAAAAAAAATGAATTTTATTGGGAACTCAACCTAATCATCAACCCAAAGATCCAACATCAAGAAAAGAATAAAATAATGGAGTATCTAAGGTCAGGGTGTGATAAGAACCATTGGATACTAGATAAATTATCGAGGATACCTAAAATATGAAGGGTGATAGTGACCTCTCAATAAAATAAACAAGTTTTATATATAAAGAGAGTGGTATTCATATTTGCAATATGAGAGGTCATCGTACTCTTTTATTGTCAAAGCATGAGTCTCCATGTGTCATATGTGCTTCAATTTTTTGGGGATATAATTAATTAATAAGTTTTAATAAATTAAATGAAAATCCATTAATTTATGAAGAATCCATTCTAGAGATTATATATATATATATATATTATTTCATGCATCACATTAATGAATAGTACATGCATCAAATTCATATATTAATTGTACACAATGTATATAATATCATAATATATATAAACCTCATGAATCACATGCATATGTAAATGCATAATATTGATTTTTATTTTAGTGCACTTCCATGAATCACCCTCTAAAAAATATCATTATAAATTTATTCTAAACATCAATATGCTTTATGAATCCTTCCGATCTTATTTGGACGTGGTTTTCAAGATAACCCATTACATAATGATTTTTTTCCATAGCTATATTCTTATTTAAGGGTATAATAAAATAACCCTATAGTATTTATCATAATTTAAGACAAAAATTAAATTCCAATTTCTTATATGTAATAAAAGAACGGTCTTTAGAAATGCATCGGTTCTATTCATGCTACTAAGGGGTGTGGTGGGATCTCTATCAAACACACACATATATATATCTCTATATTTATATGTCCACCATATTATGTGTAATATACAAATTATTTATTTTATATATTATCTTGAAAAATTTAAAAGAGAGTCCACTAGACATGGAACATATTGCAACACCATCCTTTTACATCTAAAATTACTCGATTTTTATGAAAAATTATATATCAGAGTACAATCCAAGGATTGTAATGTCTAGTGTTATGGAAGACTAGGTATCTAAAATAGAAAAAATGAAACTAAATAAAAATTTTCATTTTTTAATCACTAAATTGAGATCTTAACATCCATTATGCTCAAATATCTAGCTCGAGTAATCTAGGGAATACATGAAAAAAGGTATGATCAAAATTTCTTTGTAAGGGATTAACCATATGAACATAGGATTACCACAAGGTATATAAGGCGTGACATGATCATATTAAAATACATGTAACATATGGAATAATAACATATAAACCGGGATTCATATAAACCTGTAGTTATAGAAATGTGGAATCAACATAAAAAATGACATTATCGTGATTAAAGGATACCATCCAAGACCATTTCACTTGTTAGAAAAAGCTAAGGCGAACTGCCAAAACCAACACACATTGTAGCACAAGCCAAGGCTAACCACCAAAATTATCACACTTAATGTATCATGAGATTCAATATTACCCAATGAATTAGAACACTATTCGGTAACACCCATATTAACATTTAATGAATATATTTTATATATAAATATTTATACATAATCAATCATATGTAAACATAAGGGTTACCCTTGGAAAGGATTTCGTACCATAATCATGACCTAAGGAATAAAAAATGAGCGTATCATAGAAGTGTTCGTGAAAGGAAAGAAATAAAATATACATGGAAGTAAATATGGACTATAGAAATATATATTGGTATGTTATTATAAGTTTACTTTACAACATGTATGATAATTATTTATGAAATTTTTAGGTTAAAACAGTTTCATGTAATTTTAACCAAAATAATATAGATCCTCTAAAATTGAAAACGGAAACATCCTTTATATAAAACCAGAGGTGAAAAAAGAATATTTTTTAATAAAAATTGATGATTTTATAAACACATTGGTTGTTTTAAATAGTAGATGTGGTGAATTTTAAATTTTGTAAAAATTCCTGATGTTCCCCCAAAACAGGTGTCATAATTGGGAAGTATTGAGGAGGAAATCAAATAAAAACACGAATATCATTAAAAGATAATGATGAAAGGGTGTTTATAAATGAATTTTGTACATGTAAACATAATTTATAATCTGTTCATAAAAAGATAAGATAACATCATTTTTGTAAGAATAATACAAGGTAACATGAATGAACAATGGAGGGTTGGGTGGAAACCCTTATGGATTATCAGCAAGCTATCCGGAGTACTTAAGAGGGAGAAATGAGATTTAAATGGGTTTCATATAACTTATATATCATTAGGTCAATATGGTGAAGGATTGAAGTCATACCCCATAATTAGGGATTACACATTTTATAGAATAAGATAGAGGACATTCTGTAATAAAAGTGGGATAGAAAGGATCCCTTTCTTAAGTTTGATGGTGTTATCCAATTGATATAAATGACCTGAATATTAAAATTAGGATAATTAATTAATAATTGGGGAACCTATAATATATGTAAAAGATTTATTATATCCTCTTTATTTTCATTCATGGCCTATTTTATGGGCTATGTGGTTCAATTTCATTGTTCGAGTTAGTTTGTTTTCTTGGTTTTTAAAATCGGTTTACCTATTTCTATGAATGATGAATCATGTAAATTAATATGGTTATATAGAATTTTAGTTATATTTTTTTATTAAACATATTCAAGGTTATATGGTTTTTAATTTATTTTTGTGACTTGGATTGATGCTGAATCATTATATAACACATTAATGATAAATGGTTGGATTAATTTGTCAAATTTCTTAACAATTTTAGTGTATGGTATTATTATTTTACATCACATGTAAAAAATGAATCCAAAAAAATAAGATAAAATACATAATTAGTAGTCTTCTTCAACCAAAAAAATGGTTTCATTTGACATAATTTAATATAGAAATAGTAATTTACTACTCGACATCCATGAATGTGATAAACTAACACATCTCAATCAATGTTTTCATTTCTTTTATATTAATGAAGGGTGAATGAATGATGATAATAAATTATCCCATTAGTGTAAAAAAATTAAAGTATATGTAGAGTACTATATTTTTCATAACATTTGGATGAGGAGTGGTAAGGATTGAAAAGTTAACAAATGAATGTGAAAGAAAATTAATGAAAGAAAAGAGGGGTTTACCTCTTGATTTAATCTTCCGTGAGACCCTCTTAAAAGGAAGGGATTTGGTATTTTGAGAACACCAATACCATCTCGATGTGGGTGGAACTAAGGGTGAGATTTTGAAATAATTTAATGAAATAACATGGTTTGAGATGAGTGAATATAAGAGGTGATTTTGTTTGGATTTTATAGTGGAGGGGGTGTTCTTAATATTTTACACATTAGTTTATTATTTTTCCATAATAAAAGAAATATTAATGATCCTTATGATGAAAAACAATAATATGTGCAAGTGAGTTCTAATGAATGTTGATTTACACCATCCAAGACACAGAAATGATGCAAAAATGCAGGTTTTAGCATTTTTTGTGAATTATCATATTTTACTATTCATAAAAATTCATGTATTACATAAGAAAACAAAAAATGATCAGTAATTTTTTTATGTGTAGAAACCAAAAAAATCCCATTTTTAAAAATTATATATAAAAATATGAATAATTGAATTATTAATTAAAATCCATATTTTTTTCGAAAAATACATATTTAAAAACCATAACTAATTTTATAATGTTTTCCAAAAATACATACAATATTATAAAATTATATTAAAACCGGAAGACATAAAAATTTTAATTTATGACCAAAAATTTTGGAAAATAAATTTTCATTTAAATTAATAAACTAATTGGAATTAATTATTTATGACTTAAAAAATACAAATACTCTTACTATGATCATATTATTACTTATAAGATGCATAAATTATATTTATAAATTCATAGGTAAGGTGACTAATTTAATGGATGATTTACTTTTAATAAGTCTCATATTACTATTCATTATTGTAAGTTAATTGGCATAATGGTTGGATACTATTCACCAGAAATGATGTTGGTTCCATCAGACCCAAAAAACACCCTAAATGCAACCTTGTATGTATCATTTTTGAAATTCAAGACACAAAAGTGGAAAATTAAATTTAATTGTCACATAGTATTTAGTATCATGATATGTCATTTATAATATGATTATACTATAATGAATAAATATAATAAGGTAATTCCATTGATAAAAAATTGAGTTGTCACATTATTCCCCCCATATAAAATTTTTTCCCTGAAATTTTGTTTTACATTACAGGCCGTAAATAGATACGATTACTTTTCATTCATTGCCTCCATTAGTTCCAATGTTTATTCATTGTACATATGGTTCTTCCATATTACTTTGAACAGGTTAGTTTTATTGTCACATAGAACATCATCACTATGATATAAGATCTTCATGTGATTACCATCATAAGAAAGATCATTCTCCAACATTACCACCTTTGAAAAGGGAGCATGTGAAGGGCATATTATTTACTTCATTAAGAGGGATACATGAAATAAATCATGTAATATGGACATAGTATGTTTAATTTCTAGTCTATATGACACACTCCAACATAATCAATAATCTTGAAGGGTCTGATGTACATGGGACATTACTTTCCTTTCTTTCCACACCACACGTCCTTTCCCATGGAGATATGCATAAAAATACTAAGTCTCCAACATTAATCAGAAGGTCTCATCGATAATTTTTTTCATAACACTTATGTAGAATTTGGGATGACTTGATGTGTTGATGAATGGTTTTCAGCTTCTCCACCATTTCTTCAACAATTTCAGTTCCTAGAAGCTTACGCACAATAATGTTATCTTAACACACTGGAGTTCTGCTCCTTTTCCCATATAGGGCTTCGTATGGTTTCATTTAGATGATTGAGTGGAAATTATTATTGTAGGAGAATTGGATCAGTGAAAAATTTTGGTCCTACACTCCTTTAAAGTCCATAGTACACGCTTTCAACAAACCTTATATTGTCTGAATAGTTCATTCATATTGGCCATCTATTTAAGGATGATAGGCCATATTAATGTTATTTTCAATTCTTAGAGAATATTGAAGAGTTTTCATAACTTTGAGGATAAACTAGAATCTCTATCGATTAAAATATACAATGTTACTTCATTCGGCCTTACCACCTATTTGATATATATTCATGAAAGTTTATCTAAATTGATTTCATATCGAATTATAATAAAGTGAGATCTCATTAAAGGATTATCAACAATTACCCACATAGCATTATTTCTTCTGGATTTCCATGGAAGCCCAGTGACAAAGTCCATGGTGGTGTCCTCCAACTTCCATATTGTTATGGGTAGTTGCTGCATAATCTCCTTAAACTAATATCTGTCAACCATCACTTGTTGGCATACAATACACTTTGATGTATACTCTGCAATATCCTTCTTTATATTATCTCACAAAATGTTATCTCAGAGATATAAATATATCTATGTACTCTTTGGGTGAATAATGAAGGCTGAGCTATGGACATTAATCAAAAGCTCCTTCAATATCATTGGATTGGATAATATCCATAATTGTGAACCATATCTTACAACTACTTCCTCGTCAATAATGATCTCAGATGATTTCTCATCTTTAATGGCTTCCACAGTTTTCGGAATTTCTACATCTTTTCTTTGAGAATCATTAATTTTCTCCTTGAGGGATGGTTGAGAAATAATTTTTTAAAGGAATGATGTAGTTACCCCCTTAATTATTCCCCAGTCCATCCTATGAATATCTAAGAATATTGGATCCTTTTCAACACTCATAATTGATAGAGATGCGGGATCCATTCTATATAGAGCATCTTCCACCTTGTCTGTCATACTGGGATGGTAGTAGACTAAGCAGTCATAATACATAATGAGATCTATCCATTTTCCTAGTCAATATTATTCTATTTTTTTGTTAATATATATTTGAGACTCTTTTGATCAGTTTATATCTAACACTTCTCCCCATAAAGATAATTCCACTAGGTTTTTAATGCAAATATCACAGCCACCAACTTCAGATCATGCGTATGATAGTTTTACTCCTTGACTTTCAAAAACCTTGACTTGTATGCTATATATCATTTTTCAACAGCACCCAACCTAAGCCCTTCTTTGAAGCATCATTTTACACCACAAAGTGTTCTCCAATTATTGGGAGTGTGAGTATTGGAATAATGATAAGCCTCTTTTTCAACTACTTAATGAAGTCTTCACATTCTAGAGTCCAGAAAAACATCACTCCCTTTCGTGTTAGCATGGTCATTGGCTTTTAAAATCATGATAACTTCATCCCAAATCATCTATAATACCTAACTAGACCTACGAATCTTCAAATATTCGTTATAGATGATGTCCTGGGCCACTCATCGAATTCATTTTTCATAGAAGGGTCCACATATATCCCTTTGTTGGTGATAACATGCCCCATGAATGATACTTCCTCAATCCAAAACTCACATTTACTATAATTTGAAAACATCTTATCCATTAGAAAATTCATTAATACATTATTCAATGTCTCCTCATGTTTCTACTTTCTATTGGAGTGTATTAGAATAACATCGAAAAAGACATCCACAATTTTTTAGGTAATCTCTATATTTAATATTCATTAAATCCAAAAATATTTTTGGAGAATTCGTGAGTCAAAAGGGCATCAATATGAACTAATATTGTCCATAACTCATTTTAAATGATGTATTGGGATGATCTTCCTTCCTCACCTTAAATTGGTGATATCCCGACCAAAGGTCCACCTTAGAGAAATAACATTACCCATGAGGCTGATCAACAAAGTCATCTATCGTGGCATGGGATACGTTCACTTTATCATGATTCTATAGAGCACACAATAATCAATACAGAGACACATTGATCCATAAATATACTTGATGAAGAGGACTCGCACACCCCATGGTGAAGCACTCCGGCATATAAAACCCTTATCCAGATTCTCTGATAACTATTTCTTCATCTCTTCCAACTCAATGGTGGTCATTATATAAGGTTTCTTTCGTATAGGCAGAGAACCTGATATATGTTCAATTGAGAAATCAACCTCTCAACTAGGAGTATGATTAATTAAATCTTTGGGGAATACATCTGTTTACTCCCTCATAATAATAATATCTTCATCAATATTCTCTCCTTCATCTCTGTCATTTTGGATAGATATGATTGTTCAAAAAGCAGTAATGTCCTCACATGAGATGATGATTCAAATTAAAATTCATCTTCCTCTACAAACTTGTATATAATTGGAGGATGATTCAAGATTTGAAGAGTGATGCCCCATTACTGATAGTTGATGTTGGATTTGTATGATGATAGCGAATCCATTCCCATGATAACATCAAACTCCACTAAATGAGGTACGCCAATATTGGTTGGGTGGTTCAGTCCACAAAATTTAACTGGGGAGATGTTATATACCATAGATGCAATAATTACCCCATTTTCTATTCTCACATATAACTTATACTTTAAATTTTAAGGTTGTGTATGAATAGTTCTACTAAAAATTCATGATTTGAAACAATGTGTAGAACCAGAATCAAAAAGTATGTTTTCTATTCTTGAATGAATAACCCGAATACATATCACCACATCGATTTTCAGAACCACCCCATTAGTATTGATAGAATATTCCATTCCTAATTGTCCTGGAGGTTATTATCGATTGAATCTGACAACCCTTAGCTTCAAAAAATTGTTCGCATAAGAACCATGCTCCATGAAGTTGTAACATTACATTAAAGGATGAGAGTTGATTTGAACCATTCATTACTCTTCCACATTAGTGTAATTTTACAAGTCTCTTCGGTAGTTTTTACCGAGATGTTCCAACATTCCACATTTGATGAAATTTTTGGTTCCCTTCGATAGTTCCTACTATGATTCTTCCCATAATTTTTACATGTGGAATCATTGGGCTTGTTTCTATCATGGAATTTATTTGAAGAACTTCCCATATTAGATTCTATTTTCAACTTTTTGTCGTCGAGCCCATGATACCACTGAGAGTCTCTGATCAACATTTCAACATTAAGGGTACAACAAACAATCTCATCATATCATTCAAAGTCTCGAATAGTCAACGCTTTTCTTTGAATCGTATTCAGTATGATGAAGAAGTGATCCACATTTATTTCGATGTTCATGAATAAGGTAGAGGCATATCATGCAAGCCTTGTAATGTTTTCTTCATACTATCCGATTAACTCATCTTCCCTCTGCCTGAGTATGAGGAACCCCTTTTCCAACATGAGTTTGTGGGTTCAGGGAAATTATTTCTTGAAAAACATTTTCATGAATTTCTACCAATATATTTAATCAATATCCTCATGGGGCTTCATATTCTCGATTAGTGACCACCACTGATCAGCTTCCCCATTAAAATGATTGACCTCCATTATGACTTTATATTCTTCTATGAATAGTAGAACATAAAATATACATTCAATGGAGTTAATTCATAGTTATGCAAGGAGAGGATTAGAATATCCACTAAAAATTGGAGGTCTTTGTTGCATATAGGATTAAATGACAAATCGGTTTTTCTTTGGATTAGGAGGGTGTTCTACATGTTTATGTTATTATTCATAACTTGATCTAGATGAGAAAGTACCATCATGATGTTCTAATCACACATTCTCATTAAATCAAGCATATCACAAAGGCAATCTTCATATTATCTATAACAATAATTGCTGGAACGTGTTCTCCTATTTACTGCCATAAACTATGAAAAGGAATGTACAATTATAGGTCTTGAATACATATCTATTGATCATAAAAAGAAAACTATGAACGTAAGATAATAAACTTTTAAAGGAGAAGTATAACGTAACTTTTGATTCCATATATTTAAATCTAGGTTATCTTTATTCTATTTCATAGCATATATTCAAATGGGATATTTCTGATTCCCCTAAAAAAGGTTTTTACTAAACTCTTGAATTTACCAATGTATATCCCATGGGAGTATCAAACCACGATTGTTGTAAAGACCATTGTCGTGAACAAGTTCTTATTTGAGTCTAGTTTAAAGTAGTGTTTTTGGGTTTTACCCATAGATACATCTATGAAGTGTCATCTCTACTTATATTCATCCACACATGTATGTATTTTCTTGATAATCCTCCTACTCTATAGTTACAAAAAAATATATGGGGGGGGGGGTTCTCACCCCTAGTATCATCCTTAATGATATTACTAATGTGCTCTAAAATTAATCTCCAAAAATAACTAGATCATCCACTAATACCAACTTTACTGACCTTAGCCTTTTACATATTACATTATATGATTTTAAGCATATTTATACATCAATCAAAAAGACAAGGACAATAAATTCTAATGTCATGTAAGACAAGGTACAAAAAAATGAAAACATGGAACTAAATAAAGAATTTGTTTATTTAATCATAAAGTTGATCTCAAAACATTCATTATTCTACAACATCTACATAGGGTACCCTAGGTAAAACATAAAGAAAGGGATGATCTTAACATCCCAGTAAGGGAATAACGATAATAACAAAGCACTAACACACTGGTTAAAATGCATGAGATGATGATATAAAAAAGAAAGTAACATATGGAATCATATAAAAATGGAGTCATAGTAATTGAGAATCAACATAAAACAAGAAATTGGCCTGAATCAAGCCTAACCTGCAAGACCATTTCACAAGGTAGCACAAGCCAAGGTAACTTCCAAGACCATCACACATGGTAGCAAAGCCAAGCCTAACCGCCCAGACTGTCGCATATAACATCTCCAGAGACTCAAATTTACCCAATTTACTAGAGTTTTATATGGAAACACCGATCTTTGAATTTCATGAATATGTTTTATATATAAATAAAAATACATAATCAATCATATATAAACAATTGGGTTACACATTTAAGTAATTGGGTACCTTAATCATGTCATAAATCATAAAAAATAGGCATATCATAAAAGTGTCCATGAATGATAGGAAGTAAAATATAAATTGAAATTGATAAGGAGAAATAGTTATGTATCATGGTAAGTTATTTACATTATAATTTTCAACATGTAAGGAAAATATATAAGGAATTTTATCATTAAAACATCATTGTGCGGTTTAAAGGAAAATACTCTAGTGGATTTAAAATGGAAAATTGAACCATCCATTATTTAAAAACAAATGTTATTCAGAAAAGTATTAATAATAAAAAAGGAAAATTTTACAAAGAAATTTCTGTCTTAAAATATAATATAGGGTTCACTTAATACCATGTATGAATTTTTGAATATTCCTCAAAACATGTTTTCTTATCGGGAAGTATTGAGGATGGAATCACTTAAAAACATGTATATCCATGAATCATAATGATGAAAGGGTCTTCATAAATTAATTTTTGAAATTTAATAATAATTTATAACAATAATAAAAAAATATAATTTAACTTCCTTTTGGTAAAAGGAATATAAGGCAACCTGATGGAACAAAGTAGATTCGGTGGATTCCTTTACGGATTATCGGCATTGTATGAGCTATACATAAGAGAGATTAATGAGATTTAAAGGGGTTTAAAATAACATATAAATAATAATGGAATTATTGGTGAGGTGAGGAATCATACAAAATCATTAGGTATTAAACCTAAAAGGGAAAAACATATATGACAATCTTGGATAAAATTGGATTAGAGAGGATCCAATACATTAAATATAATGGAATTATCCAGTTGATATTAATGAACTAAAAAAATCAAATTATTTCATTAATTAAAAAAATAAAGAACCTATTTTATTTGAATCATATTTATTATAACCATTTATGTTACTCCATGACCCTTTTGATGGGTTATGTGGTTCTATATCATGTTTCGGGTCCGTTCGTTTTCTTGGTTTTTACAATCAGTTTATTTATTTTCATGAATAGAGAATCATGTAATATGGGGATGGTTTTCCATAATTGGAGTTATATTATTTACATATAATCTAGTAGGTTACATGGGTGTGAATTTACATTTGTTACTTTGTGTGATGCTGAATCATTATATAAAACACTAATGATAAAAGCTTGGATTAATTTGGCAATTTTTCTCATAATTTACTTGATTTGTATTGTTATTTTACGTTATGTGTGAAAAAGGATTCTAGATCCACACATATGATAAAAAACAAATTTCATAGTCTTGTTCAACCATAATAATGGTTTCATGGCCATAATTGATAATGGTAATAGAAATTGATAACTCGTCGTCCTTGAATGTGATAAATTAACACATCACAAACAATGTTTTTGTTTCTTTCGTATAAAAGAAGGGTCAATGAGAGATGATAATGAATTATAACATGAACATAAAAACAATTATAGTACATGTATGTTACTGGATTTTTTATTTCGATTGGTTGAGTATAGGTTAGGAATGAAAAGAGAACATGGAATGAAAATGAATGAAAGAAAAATATAGTTTACCTCTTTAATTAATCTTCATTGAGTGCCTCATAATGAGAGATTATTTGGTCTTTTTAGGAGACAATGGGATGTCTGATGTTGGGAGGAATTTGGAGAGAAATTTTGGAAGAATTTAGGCAAGCTATATGGGGTTATTTAAGTGAAAAAAGATTGTGGTGTGGGTGGGATTTATAGTGGAGTGGAAAGGGATTTTGTAAATATTTTAATCATTAGTTTATTATTTTTCTATAATAAATGAAATAGTAATGATTCATGTGACTAAATACATTAATATGTGTATGTTATTTCTTTCCAATGAACGTTTACACCATCCCTCACTCATGCATTATGCAATAATTTAGGTTTTAGTATTTGTCGTGAATTATCTTATGTTACTATTCATCAAAACGTCAAGTATTCTATAAAAATACAATAACAAAACACAATAACCTTTTTTGATTGGTAGTGTCCAAAAATGAAATCTATTTTTCAAAAATAATTGTCTCAATATGATTAATTAAATTTTTAATTAAATTCATAATGCACACTAAAATACATGTTTTCAAACTGTAAATTGTTTTATAATGTTTTCAAAAATTACATATGGTCTTAAAAAATTATCTTAACAATAGAAGACATAAAATAGTTGATTGATAATGTCATTTTAGGAAAATAAAATTTCATTAATATTAATTAAGTATTGGTAAAAAAATATTGATGACTTGAAAAAATACCAATACTACTACAATGGTTATATTATCACATATAAGATGCATAATTATTATTCATTATACTTTCATGGTTGAGGATAGTATTATTTGGGATGATTTACTGTTCATAAGTGTCATATTACTATTCATAAGGGTAGGTTACTAGTCATAAGGGTAGGTTACTATTAACTAAAAATTAAGTTTATTCTATGAGACCCAAAACAACCCAAAACACAACCATTTATGTCAGATTTTCAAAATTTTAGAAATAGAAGTGGAAAAATTATATTTAATGGTCACACATTATTTATAATCATGATATGTAATTTCTAATGGGATTATACTATAAGGAACAAATATAAATAGGGGATTCCATTGATAAAACATTGGGTTATTATAGAACATGTCAATCTAGTTTTGGCCTATAATAATTTCATGATTTTTTGAAAAGGACTAACCAAGTAGATGAATACATCACATGTCATTAATCTTTTTTATAGTCACCTATCATGTCACATACACATGGAGTTAAATTAGTAATATGTGAAAAAAACAATCATAGAAATGTATATTCTTGTATTAATTCAATCGAGGTCCATATGTATTTTCTTCCCATACAAGTGGAAAAACCCATTTTTGTTGGGCTCTAATCGGTGACATGATCAATGACATACCCAAACACACCCCCAAAAAGTTCATATGTAGACTTGCACAAGTGAAGTATCAATGTATTTTGATTATCTTTCTATGTATCTCACCTACTTAGGTAGGAAGTATTTATTATATGAATACACCCCTAGCTATTACAATGACCGTGTGATATTCCATGAGATACACATTGGAGGATCAACTCATGTGACATGTATATACTTATAACATCAGGAATATATTTTTTGTATCCAATATATAATTATTTATAACTAATAAAATATTATTTTATATCCAGACTTATCATATCATTACAAACTATAATTCTCTGTAATGATCACCAGTTTGGGAAAACACAAAGTCATACTTTGAAGGGATATTATCATCCAAAATTCATCTACAAAAAAATTACAACACACATGAGTGAATGATAATATAATATTTCATTTACAATAATTATATGATATGTTTATAACCTATCTAACCAATTTATTAATAGATTATAAATGGATTTCATGTGTTATTATTGAATTTTTGTGTGACTATTACATCAATATGTAATTCTAGTCATATCCCTTTGTGAAAATATGATAAAATACTATCATTTTCCTCTTAATGAGTTCCATTTTGTATGAAATATAGATTGAATAAATTTAATACTTAGGAATCATATTCGCAATGTTCAATATGCTGAACAATTTCATACTCCATAAAATCACAACATTTATTGTTATAATTTTATCTTCTGTTGTATAATTAGAATCCTTTATACATACATTATCGTCATCAATGGTACTCATCCATCAGAATTTTTCCATGTAATAATTTTTAAATAACATAACTATTTACATTGTCAAATTACAAACACATCCAAAACTATTTTAGGATAAATTTCATTCACATTTTTATTATAATATATGAAACTCATTACATTTATATTGATAACATCTTTGTTCCTGAAGCCATCCAGAGGCGCCCCGTACCCAGTTGGTCACTTGTCCTCTAGTGCATTTTACAAAGAATCAGAGGCTAATGACTAGCTGTGAGGGCCTTGGGTGTGATAGTGGGGAAACATTTCCCTCATTGGCAGAGTAACACATCGAAAGGGAAACAAATACACAATAGATAAAGCAATAAATATACCAACAACAGTTATAGATGAAGACTGGAATAACAAACTAAAGAACATAAATAAATGATGCCTGGTACAAGTGTCTAGGAACCCTTCCAAACTAATCAGAATACTGGAATAAAAATAGTACTAAACCAAAGTACCAAGGAGAAAAATAAATAGATACTTAGAATAGCAAGCCTAAGGTTAGTCCTATGCTCTCTAGCTCCACAACAAGTCATGTACCTAATGTAGAAGGGCGCTTACCCTTGTTTATACCTGCAACAATATAATCTATTTGGGCCCAAAAGCATGGACCAAACATGGTGTGAGACTAAATCCAAGTAGGCAACCACCCAAAAATATGTGCCAAACAGTCAGTGAATATATGGAAGGTAAAAGTATATATGCAGTAAACGAGACAGTACTCAGAAAAAAAAACAATACCACATATCAAAAGCAACTAATCAAGCACAGTAAACCACAATGAAGTGCACACAGTCTATCCCCTCTTGTTCAGTTATATGAATATATAAATACCTTCATAGGAAGCACTCACAATCAATTCCCCTTATAGTCCAAAGTAATTCAAGACTAAATTAGGAATCCCACATGGTCAATTCCCATTATAGTCAAAGGTAATTGAAGGACTCTATGAGCAAGCTCACTCGGTAAATTCCCCTTATATCCCCAAGTGGTTCGTAGAATATCTGAGGAAGATCACTCGGTCAATTCCCTTTATAGTATAAAGTGGTTCAAAGACTCTCTGAGGAAGATCGCTCGGTGAATTCACCTTACAGTCTGAACTACTCAAAGACTCTATGAGGAAGCTCACTCGGTCAATTCCCATTATAGTCTACTACAGTAGGTTCTCATGGACCTGTGTTGGTCAAAAAGCATAGCAAGGAAAAACAGCCAAGGTAAACCTCATGAACTACATGGCTATTCAGTCTACATCATATCTAGCATGTCAGAATACAAACACTCCACCCTACAGCTCATGGCATGGAGAACAGGCAAGGCTGTCAAATAGGCTATGCAGACCAATGGTCGTAAATAGAACACGCATGGAAAACACATACAAATAATAGTAATAAACCCTATTAATATCCAATTAACATTTACCCAAGCATACAAGCATTGCAAGAAATCAATAGGGCTAAAACTGTAAACACGCAATACCCCGTTCAAGGGTATTGGCGAAAATTACACATAATAATCAGTGACTTCCAACAGAAAGGAATAAACCACCTACCTCAACATTGGAAGATTGATATATATTAAACTCGAGGATTGAATCTCCTTGTAACACTGAAGATCGATGCAATTCCAACGCAACTGACGGTGTTCGATGCAGAGGGCAGACGCCCGCTCGAGGGTTTGTCGACGATCCGTGGTTGTATGGAGCTCTCGGTCAACTTCAACTTAGAAGGAGAGTGTTTTGGTGATTAGACTCGACCGTACTGCATTTAATGAAAAAATTGAAAGTATGCAATGTGTAATTATGAAATACATGGCGTGTACTTGCCGTTTCCATAATCCTCTTTAAGCGACCTCCAGGTCACCCACACAGTTGTGTGCATGGAAGCTAAATGGCCAATACTCAGCTACTGGTGCTAACCTTGTACACAGCCTGTACTCATAAAGTACACAGAGTGTACTCCAAAAATTTCCATAAATTCATCTTTTTCTAAAAAATGAGCGGAAAATGAAAATATACCTGAAAAGAAGTTCCAGGTTCTTACAAAATTTCCCCCTATAAAAAATTCATCCATGAATTTCCCGAGTGCAGTATAGAAGAAGAAACCCCAAACAGCCCGGGCCACTATGCTCATACATTGGCCTCCCTCTCCCAAGTCTCGTCCTATACTTTCCCGTGCTACCATAGCTCCCGTACGAGGGGAACATACCAGCCACGGAGATCCTTTGTACTGTGATCAACAATCTGGATAGGATTATCCTCAAACGATGCATCCACTTTGAGCTCAACCTCCTCGGGTTGAAAGAAAAGTGACGGGTCAGAAAAGTAACATCGGAGCTCCGAAACAAGAAAAACGTCATTCATAGCCTTGTACCTCTGAGGTAACTACAACCGATAAGAAATTGGCCCAACTCTCTCTAGAAACTCAAACATCCCAATGTACCTCGTCGAAATATTACCTTGTCTGCTAATCTTTCTCTATCCAAACCTCGGTGTAACACGTAGGAATACCTAATCCCCAAACTCAAACTCTAGAGGATGTCACCGCTGATCTGAATAATACTTCTATCGGGACTGCGTCGTATCTAACCTCTTTTGAATCAACTCCATCTCCTCCATGGTCTCATTAGCATGAAGAGGTCCCGGCAAAGCTACCTCTCCTGCCTCTAGCCAACATAAGGGTGATCAACATGACCTACCATAAAAAGCCTCATAAGGTTCCATCTGAATAGTCGCTTGAAAACTATTGTTGAAGGAAAACAATACAAGAGGTATATGCTTCACCCAAAAACCTCCTAAATCTAGAACGCAATATCAGAGGATTTCTTCAATCACCTGAATCATACGCTCAGACTGACCATCTTTCTAGGTATGGTAAGTTTTACTCAAAAGTATATATGTACCCAAAGAGTTCTGAATCCTATTTCAGACCTGAGAAGTAAAACAGGCATCTCTATGTGAAACAGTGGAGTGTGGAACACCATGCAGATGTAAAATCTCTTGGATGTAAAACTGTCCCAACTCATCAAAACTGGGGTATCCTTGATTGAAAAAAAGTGGGCAACCTTCGTGAGTTTGTTAATAACAACCCAAAATTCATCATTCCCTCAAGGATACCTTGGTAAACCTAACACGAAATCCATCGTGACATCATTCCACTTATACTCGGGAATCGGTAACTACTGTAAAAGCCCTACATGCTGTTGATGATCCACATTCACCTACTAATAGGTGGAACACCTTATAAAAAAAGCAGAAATATCACTCTTCATACCTAGCACCCAATACAGATGGTGTGGATCACTATACATCTTGGTGACACTAGGATGAATTCCCCAAGCTGAGGAATGAAAGTCCCGCATCAGCTCCTCAGGTATATCTGCTAGCACCCATACGCACCCCTGAAAATGAAATATCTTATCCTCACGTATGGTACATCCACGAATAGGGTCCTCTCATGACACACTCTCCTGTATGACTAGGACTTATAAATCTGATAGCTTCCTCATTCACATTCGATCAAGAATAGTAGAGTTTACAACTACAGAAGAAATAAACGTCTGACAATGAGTGTCGTTCATCTCCAACTGAATCTCAGAGAAAAAAGACCTAAGCTTCCACTCACTACTGGCCTCCTCAATTGCCTGTATCTGAGTCATTCTACTAAATGCATCAGCCACTGCGTTTCATTTCCCAGGTGTATAGGCAAGTTCAATGCCAAAGGACTGAAGGCACTCCACCCACCTTTGCAGTCTCAAATTCAGATCACATTGAGTGAAAATTTACCTGAGGCTTTTGTGGTCGGTGAAAAACAAAATGTGTTATCCCAGAAGATAATGTCTCCAATAGTGTAAGGCATGACCAACAGCTTCCAACTCCAGACTGTGCGTCGGGTAATTCTTCTCGTGTGGCCACAAATGATGAGACTCGTACGCAATGACTCCTTCTCCCGGCATAAGCACAACTCCTAGACCGATATAGGATGCATCACGGTAAAGACTATAACTCTTTCCCAACACTGGAAAGGCAAGTATTGGTGCTGATGTCAACCTCCCTTTCAACTCATGAAAGGCATACTCATAAGAATCTAACCACAAGATCATTTCTCCCTTCTTATTCAGACCCGTCAGCAGTGCTACTATTCATGAATAGTCCTGTATGAAACATTTGTAGTATCCATCCAACCGTAGAAAACATGAAAACTCAAATATGTTCTTCACCTTCTCCCAGGAAACTACTGCTCTAACATTCTCTGAGTTTACTGATACTACTATCTATGAGATAACATGACCCAAGAAGTGAATCTGATCCATCCAGAAATGGTATTTTGAGAGCATAGATTATAACAGATGCTTTCTCAGTGTACTCAAAAAGATCTCAATATGGGTATCATGGTTGTGTCAAGTGTGAGAGTACACTAAGATATCATCCATGAAGACCCCCATGAAATAATCTAATAATGGATGAAACACTCCATTCATCTGTGCCATGAAAACTACCGGTGCGTTCGTAAGGCCGAACGGAATAACCATACACTCGTATAAACCATACCTACTCTGGAAGGCTGTTAGAGATATATTATATGGTCTAATGTGAAAATGATGGTATCCATACCTCAAGTCATTCTTTGAGAACACTCGGGCTACTCGAAGCTGATCAAAGTGATCATCAATCCTAGGAAACATATATCAGTTCTTGACCATCAAATGGTTCAGCTTTCAATAATCCACACAAAACCTGAGGGTAACATCCACCTTCTTCGCAAACAAAACAGGAAAACCCCAAGAATAATTACTGGGTCAGATGAAACTCCTTTCCAGTAACTCCTCTTACTTATTCTTGAGCTCCTGCAACACAGGTGTAGTTATACTATAAGGGGGATTGGAAACTGGGGCCACATTTGGAATGAGCTCAATAGAAAGGTCTACCTCACGCTCCGGAGAAAACCTGAAATTTCCTCTGGAAATACATCTATAAAATGACGCACCACAAGAGTAAAGTCTAACAGTGAAGTCCCATGCTCATCCATGTATATACTAGGAAATTGGGCTGTAACTCCTCCAAACCCAGTATGCTCGGGTCCCACTATGCACGCCTAGACATCCCACTCACCCCATTGATGAAATGGTCAACCCTCTGGTGAAGTGAAACTCACATTGCGGTGATAACAGTCGAAGACTACCTAGAAGGGAGCTAACTAGTCCATTCCGAGAATGACATCATAGCCTGTCACCTCTAGAACATAGAGGTCCCAAAAAAGTGAAACCCACCAACCTGTAGAGGGATCTTCCTGTACTGACGTACGCTAGACATTCTAGTCCCCAAATGAGTGTCTAGAATCATTATATCGGTAGTGGAAAGATGCAGAGACCACAGCTCTCCACAACAGAAACATATATAAAATTATGGGAATCCCCTGTATCGAAAAGTGCAGAAGAAAAAACTGAGGCTTCTAAGATCATACCTCAAATTGTAGAGGGTCTAGGATCCTGCTCCTAATGGGTCTGCTCCACTACAAAATTATGGAATGTACCACAACCCTTTGACCCTGCCTGACCACTATGAGCTGATCCACCATGATGTCGCTGAAATCCGGATGGCTGACCACCATGTCCATGGCATCCACCTCGATCTGAATAGCCAGAAGAACTCCAGTTCCCTGACTAGAGAGAAACTGGTGGTGCTATCTGGAATGCAGAGTCATAGAAGAACCCTTATCAATAGCTTTTGGTGAGAATATCTGAAAGAAGAGCTTAGGGTGATCTATCTTGTCGCAAGATGATCACTCCACTAGGTCTCTCGAGAAATGTGGCCCCTTATGCCCATTCTTCCTGCAATTTTAGCACACCACATGGCTTCCATAAGATGCATCCCGCCTACTATGATCTCCTCTTGAAGTCTCCCTATGGAGCTTTCTAATCTCTCTAGGGGGCATACAAACTCTGGATGCCAAACTTCCCTGGATCATAGCTCTAGAATACCTCAGAATACACTCTGTGATTAGCACCTGGTTGATGATAGAGGATATCGAAGTCAACCTGAAGATGTTCACCTGAGATCAGATGTCATGCCTCAGACTAACCTCAAAATTTCGTGAAAGGAACAACTCATCACCTCCTGGAATAGTCGTGAAACGCTAAATCTCTGTGATGTGAGAGGAATACTCCATAACAGTATGAGTACCCTGATCCATACTCATGAACTCTCGGGATCGATCGTCCCTCAATGTCTCTGGATAGAAGTAATGGTAGAAGATGCGTCAAAACGCATCCCAGTCCATATTCTTCTAGTGTCCTGCCTATGAGATCAAATCCCACCACCTCTTGGTAGAGTCTCAAAGCACGTAGGTAGCAAGCTGCACCCTATCCTCTAGTGGTATCTCCTGATTCTTGAAGATCGTCACTGTGGCTTCTAGCCATGACTCTATAGCCTGGGGTCCTCCATCAACTAAAAAGTGGGAGGATGCTTCTATTGAACAATCATTGTCAATTCTTCCATCGACGGGACAGGAGGCGGCACTCCCAGAATAGTTTTCATCATCCTCAAAAATCCCTCTCTGAACTGTGCATCTGCACCTTTATCAGTTATAACAGCTGCTGCCAAGACTGGTATGATAATATGATATATAGGTATTCCCTAATCAGCCATGTCCGGTGTCTGATCACCGTCTAGAAACTAGCGTACAATCGAAGGATTTCTTGGTGGCATGACTCTACAAGGTCAAGAGACACCTTAAAACAAGATTATCAAGGACTAATCACTAGAAGCATAACAAGGGAACATGCGAAAGAATACATCATGTTACACAGAATTAGACTACACGATGTGTATAATTCCTACATGGAGTGTTCCCTTAAGTTATTTACATGGGAATGTACTCCTGGATAAACTACTCATGTGACACCCAAAACACACAATGTGTACTTGAATCCTTTTCCCCTGCCCGAGTCCTTCTACATGGTTAATCCACACAGCTCTTCTATGGCTAGGCTATATGGAGTGTTAACAGTAGACACTGTGTGCACTAGTCAGGACTCACCTGGCCCATGTCGTTAGTGACATGGCCAAACACACGTCTCACACTACACGGCATGTTTTAGGAGGACACTGCGTGTATGTGAAAGGATAACAATGACCCATGTTGTTAGTGACATGGCCGTGTACCTGGGTCAAACTACACGGTGTGTTCGATCCTGACACAACATGTATAGCTTAATGTTTATCCTTCCATGTTGTTAGTTACACGGGTGGATGTAGGGTCTACACTACCAGATGTGTTCAACTGGTAAATGGTGTGTTTCTACAAGAAATCCCATATCCCATGTCTCTACCCACGCGACCTATGACATGGTTAGAGACTACACGATGTGTATATAAAGTACAAGGTGTGTACTTATGAAAAATAGTTTCTTCCCGAACAGAAGAACACATGGCATGTTCTTAACATTATACATAGTCTATTCTCAGTTTTTCCATATAGTAAGCCTCAGAAACAACTCCAGAACCCAAGAAAACTCTAAAACGAACATTGAAGGTGACAAATTCCGATCCATGAGGGCCCATATGCCCTTTGAATCAATTTTTCGATTCTAATACATGTTATAAAATGGAAAACCATACAATGATCCACCAAATTCTAGACCATGAGGGCCCATAACACCTCAAGAACCACTGTTTGGCATTCATTCAATGAAATCATTACACAAAAAATACCCTATATAACAACAAGTATTTTTATCAAGGAATATGTCACAACTGCAGGAATATTATACACAACATCTATCATATAAACATGCAATCGCTAATGCATCATAGATAGCTTTGAAAGAATGCATTGAATGTGATTTCGAGAAAGTGCCTATATGATGCATGAGATGGAATATCCTCATCTCATCAGGTTTCGATAGAAATAAAACCTCAATAACATTAATGGTAATAAAACAAAACATGTGAATTTCCCAATGGTGAAAATAAAACCGACCGTAAAGATGCAAAACCACAAAAATTTAATTAAACTATGTAGATTGGATTTTACCTGTACACGAGTTTGCTACTCCCAGGCACAACTTATTAACAAGTGCCAATTCCATATTATCCCTAGCGAAAGGATCCAAATAGTATTTCAAGGGAAAATAATTCCCCTGATACCACAGTGTGACGTCCTGGTTCTGGTAGCCACCCAGAGGCGCCCCCTACCCGGTTGGTTCAAATGGACTCAAGTGAATTTCCACAAAGGCCATAGGTTACAAACATGCAGTGAGGTACGTGGGTGTGATAGGGGGAGACTATGCCCTCATTGGAAGAGTGACATAGAGGAAGGGAAACAAATACACAATAGTTGAAGCAGTAAATATACCAACAACTATAATATCAGAAGCCTGGAATAAGAAACATCTGATGCACATAAATAAATGATTCATGGTACATGTGTCTAGGAATGTATCCAAACAAATCACAATGCTAGAATACAAATAGTACCAAACCAAACTACAAAAGATAAAAATAAAAAAATCCTCAACATCATAGTCCTAAGCTTGGTCCCATGTTCTCCAGCTCCATAGCAAGTCAAGTACCTGATGTAGATGGGTGATTTCCCTTGTCTATACCTGCAAAAATATAATATGTTTGGGCCCTAAGGGGTGGCCCAAATATGGTGTGAGACTAAATCCTAGTAGGAAACCACCAAAAGATCTCTGCCTAATAGTCAGTGAATATATGTTAGGTAAAATTATAGAAGCAGTAAATAAGAAAGTACTCAGCAGAAAACAATTCCACATATCAAAAGAAACTAATCAAGAATGGAAACCCTCTAGGAAGTGCACAATGCCTTTCCACACTAGTTCAATTATATGAATATATAATGACTATCTGAGGATGAAATCATCGTCCATTCCCCTTTAGTCAAAAGTAATTGAAGACTCACTGAGGAAGCTCACACGGTAAATTTCCCTTATAGTCTATGGTAATCTAAGGAATATTTGAGGAAGGTCACTCAGTCAATTCCCCTTATATCCCCAACGTCAAAGAATCTCATAGGAATACCACTCGGTCAATTCCCATTATATCCCCAAGTGGTTCAAAGACACTCTGAGGAAGCTCACTAGGTCAGTTCCCCATATAGTCTAAAGTGGTTCAAAGACTCTCTAAGAAAGCCCACTCAGTTGATTACCCTAATAGTCTAAAGTGCTCAAAGACTCTATAAAGAATCCCACTCAGTCAATTCCCCTTATAGTCTATTACACCAGGTTATCATGGCCCTATGTAGGTTAACTATCATTGCAAGGAAAAAACGTCCAAGGTAAACCTCATGAACTACTTAGCTAATCAGTCTACAAAATATCAAGAATTTCAGAATACAAACACTCCACCCTATAACACTAGGCTTGAAAAACAAGAAAGGCATCCAAAAAGGCTAAACATATCAAGGTTCCTAAACATAACATGCATGGGCAACACATCAAAACCATAGTAATCAACCCTATTCATATCCAATTAACCTCTACATAGGCATACAAGCATGGAAGGAAATCAGCAGGGGTAAAACGGTAAACACACAATACCCCGTTCAAGTGTATTGGTCAAAATTGTACATAATACTCAAAGACATTAAATGGAAAGGCACAAAACACCTACATCGATGTTGGAAGATCGCTATATGTGAACCTTGAGGATCGAATCACCTTGTATCACCAAAGATCGATGTGATTCCAACACAAACTACTGTGTTTCAATCGGAGGACGAACATTCACTTGGGGGTTCATCAAAAATCAACAGTCGTACATACCTCTCGGTCGAACAAGACCTAGAATGAGAATGTTCTAGCGATTAGACGTGACCCCGGTCCATTTAATGAAAAAAAGGAAAGTATACAGTGTGTACTTTTGAAGTACATGACGTGTACTCTCCATTTTCGTACTCCGCTTTTGGTGACTTCCAGGTTACCCCACACGACCTTGTGCAAGGCCGCTACATGGCCAACACCCAGCTACCAGCTGTAACCAAGTACATGACCTGTACTCATAAAGTACATGATGTGTACTTCAAAAATTTCCAAAACATGCACTTTTTCTAAAAAATGATCAGAAAAAGAAAATATACCTGAAAAGAAGGTTAGGGTTCTTACAATATTTACCACCACACCCTAACCTCTTTAAGGATAAAAAGTGATACACATTTTTTAATGAATGGTTTCAAAATTTTGGGAATAAATATGTTCACTAAATGTAATTATTTTGATTTTTATTTACCTTCCCATTTCATAATAAAAATTTGGATATATTATGTGAAGAATCACTATAATCATTGATTATAAAATGATCTAGTTAATATTAATATTCACATTCTCACAGTATCATGTTTTAAATAGTTTCAATTTAATTTAAAGTCTCATATATTATTTATTTAGGATATAAATTATACAATCACTCAAACTAAATCTGGTATAATCCATTATTTCTAATATTTACTATTCTCTATGTCCATACATACTCCCATTATCATGTTAACCATCATATTATATTCATAATATATTTCTAATACTTAATAAAAAATAATTTTTTTAAGAAATAAAATTTTATTTCATTTAGAACGAATATCTATCAAATAATGTATTTTTTCCATGGCATGTATGAAAATCAATGTATTTTACTAAATTCATTTTGAAAAGATTATTTTATTAAAATATCACACTGATTGGTGGTGGTAACATCATTATATATATTGTAACATATATATTGATGAAAAAATTTATACCAAATAAACACTTTAATCCAAATGTTGTTTTCAAAACCATTCATTGAAATTGATGAATTAGAAACAATATGGGTTCATTTGAAAATATCATAATCTTTTATAACTACTAATTCTAATATTTGTTAGTGTCTTATCACATTATTGAAATAAGAGAATATACACATCTTTCAAAAATATTCACTTGGTCTTGACACTATATATCACGTTTATATGTATCAATATTTATCTACATGAATGTAAACTAAAATATCATATAATTATTCTTATGATTATTTACTCACATATGTACAATATACACTAGGTATCACATACTTTTAAAATCAAAGAATTAACTCATATAACATCCTTAAAAGACATGGAAATTCCATGGTTTTCAAAAAATTCTTTTAGTTGTGTAAATTATAATCCTGCTATATTGAATTGTTTTTATTACTTTGAGAAAAAAATTGGTTTCAATTACTTTTAATTTCTTCTTGAAGAAACATTATTGAACAATTTCATCATACCTTTCTTCTTCTAGTTATATATTTTACTTCATTGTACCATATACATTATATAAGGCCCCAGCCTTAATCCTTACTTAATCTTGAGTTATCACAAGATTACACATTGAGGATCTTTTCAGGTATAGAGTTTTATAGAATTAGATCATAAAACATTCATTACATTCCACATTTAAAAAAAGTGGTTACATAAAATATAGTATTCATTTTTCCCATTAATGGAATCATATTTAAAATAAAACATGGATTCTTTCTTGACAGTTCCTTGAAACTATCATCATATTATATACCATTCCCTTAACCTGTTAAAAACATTTCAAAAACCTGGGATGAGAATAAATATCTCAGTAAAGGTTATAAAAATTATTGAAAGGAAACATTAGTACATATATACATAATAATGAAATCATACTTTACCCATAAAACATAAGCACTTTAACATACCTCATAAAATCATGAATAAATCATAGAAATCATAATACATAAAGGTAAATTGAGGAATTCATAACATTCTTACGTAGGGTGTAACCCTCTTGGTTACGTTTGGAATACCCATCACAGTATATCCCCTAAATATCTTCGGAGAAACATTAACGTTTAACTCCTTCGCGTTACTCGATGCATTGGAGAGCTATACCGGGCTCACCCGCCCTTAGTTTATCACGGAACCACCCATATTCATAAAAAATGCCCAAGAACCATAACATAATCACAACACATAACTTAAGCATAAAGGAAAGATAACATTCACACATTGCAACAACAATACAACATTTTAAGATATTGAAATAATGAATCCATTCTAAAAACCATTTCCAAAACCATTTAAAACATTTAATAAAGAGATTTTTGAATCAAAGTGTACCATACAACTTTGAAGATTTTAAAATTTTCAAACATTAATATCCATATAAATAAATCCTTAAAACCATTTTGAAAACATGGATATTAATGATAAATATTTATAAGAATAATTCATTAAATAATTTAAAATGATATTTTAGTTAAAGGGTTTTTAACAAAATGAGAGACAATTGAATACAATAATTGATGAATAACATTTAATCAGAACATTATAATACCATTAGAATAAAGGGATTAATGATATAATATTTCAAAGGACATTATATACACCATACAAGAGTTAATTGGTGCATAACAACAATGAAGTCTCCATAGAAATGTAAAATGAGATGAATTCCTATATAAAGATGGTATCCTTATGTTTAGAATAAATAAATCTAAAAGTTATGTGTGAAAAATATAAATACACCCAATATAAGTGGATATTAAGTGTAAAACAATCAATGGTCATTCACACATATTCAATGGATTACATATTCAATAACTACATGTTGAACCCAAAGAAATCAGAATTGGGTTAAGAAGTTCCGTTATAAAATTTCGACAGCCTAACGACGTCACTTAAAAATTCAGAAAATGAGTTGATAAGAGAGAAAATGGTATCTCATCACTTGGAAATAAAATTTACATAAATAAGGATACAAAAGAACATATCACAACATAATAGTATGTGAATTAAAACACATAACAATAGAAGTGTTTTAAAAAAAGGAGGGTGAAAGGTCCCCTTACCGAGTTGGGTAACTTTCGAAACGCACACCCCATTGAAGAAAGGTCATACAATGAAGATGTAAATACCCATAAATGAAATTATACTACACAATGTGTATAATAATGGTCAGTACATACACCACTCAAAGGAAATGGTGGTGAACGTAGCATAAATGTCACGGGAATAAAAGTGAGATGAAAAATCTCTTATGAAAACTCGGCAGCCTAAAGGCGCCACTTAAAACTTCCAAAAATGGATTTATGAGATCAAATGGGGTCTCTCATAATATGAACATAAAAAGTACAGTATGATTAATATAAAATAACATCCCCAAACATAAGAAATATGAGCTTAAAAGAAATGACATAAAAGAGAGTACTTAAAAAGAAAGAGAGAGGTTGGATCCCTTACCTCGGGTCCGACTTGACTGGATTATTCTTTAACCTCCTGAATAATAAACATGAGTTAATTTCTACTTGATTAAGAACCTTTTTTTTCATTTTCATTATTCCTTTTATATCACTTACTACCATGATATGAACACTATTTAATTATTTAAGTTAATAATGGTCGTTTTGTAGATCATTGCTACTTGAGTCAAAAATAAACTCTTTATAATTACATGTTGTTCATGTGGTAAAATATATATTATATTTTGAATTATATTCATTATTTAGATATCATATATATCATATATATCCATTATATACATGAATTTATATTATTACATAACATTTAGAGGTAAGAAATGAAATGCACCGTTCATGGAGACGGTAAGCGTACGTACGCATTAACGCTACTTCCATTTAGATTTCTTATTTAATAGAATTAAAACATAATGATACATAATAGTATTATAATTCCAGTATGTTATCATATATAATATCATTAAATCATACCACATATGGTATTAACGAATCAAATCACTTTGAGGGGGCGGTAGTCCACACTTCCTAAAATGAAGATATCGCGTTTAACCATAATGAAAACAATAAAGGAATGCCATAAATGAAAAATACATAAGATTAAGTAAAACATAAAAATATTATATATCATATATATATAGTGACATCTTAATGGCCGCCTTTTTGGGTGTTAAAATAATATTGAACAATCATCGTTTCATGAAGCAGAAATTCACCATCCACAGAAATAGTATGTTCTTTAACCATTAGATGTAGGTGTGTGTAAGTGTAGATCGAATCCTTCTTATAAAAACATCATAATATATTTAATATTATTTACTTGTTACAAAATAAATTAATAAAAAGAGTTTAGGGGATTGGAGAAGCAAAATAAAACAAATGAACACAAGAGAAGACATTACCTTAAAATCGGGTATCTCACACTGATTTGAGCTCAAAGGCTTCCTTGGGAAGAATTATTCCCAAAGTGAGGCTTCTAGAAGTAATATAGAGATATGGAGAGATAAAATGATCAGGGTTTGGCCGAGACAAAGGCTTGAGAGGTGTGGTTAAGGTGGTAGAGGTGGGGGCCTTTTATAAGAGGAGAGGATGGACACTCTTAGAAAGTTACAAAATGTTACTTTATTTTCAAATGAGTTTTGGATTTTGAAGGTCCCAAATTGATGTATTTCAAGTATAAGGTGGTAAGGGTTCGAAATAATCTCATCAAATAGGTCTTTGAAAAGTGTAAGTAATAGTTTTAACATCAACTTTTCATTTTATTTAAATCCATTATTAATGAGGTAATCGATGCATCATCATGATGTCATAAATAATTTAATTTATTTAATGTCTAAAAATTATAAAACAAATATCGTGATGTGGGAAATATTTTTAGCTTTCTAATGAATATTAATAGTCAAACATATGACTGGTAAAACCCCATTTAAAAATTGTTTTAGTAAAACAACTCATGTTTGTGACATTTTTATTTTAACTTTAAATAAATAGTTATTTATGTCATTTTCCTACCAAATTGGATCCATGGGGTCCCCAAGTTGACCCATGGATTATCTTGGTCGGACATGACACATCCAATGAGGGTAGGACATGTGTCTACATCATTTCATTTTATTAAAACATTATTTTTACCATAAATTACCGTAATTACCTCTAATCGTGATTAAAAACTTAAAAGTTACTATTCACCAAAATATTATTTTAATCCCATTGAACCACATTTTACATCCTAATGACAACCATGTATGTCGGATTTTTGAAATTCAAATCACATAAGTGGTAATGTTTCATTTAAATGAAAAATCAGTTTTGAAACTACCACTTAGTGGTTTCACTATTCATAAAAAATTGAAGTTTTTCAGAAAAATACCAAAAATTCACCCGAAGATATATTGGATATTCCGAATTGAAAAATTATGTCTACTTTACAAAATTCAAAACATATATGTTGCATTAATTAATTTAATAATTAATTCCCGCTGTCAAAACAAATAGAGTGTTTTTAAGAAATAATATCTATTAAAAGATTGACACTAGTTTAAGTCCAATTTCGAAGTGAAATTAATTCCAATGACCACCATTAGATTGAATGGTAAAAATATATTCTAAAAAATCTTTAATCTATATTAAAATTATAATCTATACATATAAATAAATCAGATTAAAAGGAGGTTTTGAATTAAAATGCAACATTTTCAATAAAAATGGTCTTTATCGGAAAATAACAAAATTTTACACAAAGTAAATTTTTATGTCCAGATTCTAAAGAAGGATTTTATTTTTTCAAATAAAACATATTAAACTGTCAGAAGTATATTTAAAAAGGGTTCTCCATCAAAAAGCAGTTAATCAACCTTTTAAAGAATATTAGAAGATTTATGCTTAAAATTGGATTCATTTGAATTTTAAGCCTCCAACATTTATTGGATAAAAGTAAAAATATTTGAAAAACATATATAATCATTTTTTAGTTAGTTCCGTTCATTCCCTCCATTACAACGGCTTGGCATTAACTACCTTTTAAAATAATATTATTTTATTATTAGAGTGCAATGTAAGATTTCAAAGAAACTCGTTGTTGCGTATTGGGTACGCCCTCGAGCATAACATTCTCTTTAAAGTAATATTAATATTTTATTCAAAAATATGGACAAATATGAAAATTTCATATTCTTTATTTACCTGGGGTGTTACATCCTTCCCCCCTTTTGGAAATTGCATCCTCGCAATTTTAAAATTGGGCTTGGAAGCTTCATTGAAAATCCCACATCAGAACAAGAGTCAGTAAAACTATCACTTTAAAAGAATGGGAGTGAAGTACAAATGTCACCCGAGATAACCCATACTAGGATTCCAAGTATGAAAATATGGATATGGAGGAAAAAAACAAAGGGTCATGTTCTAATGGAGAGTGATAGTAATCATGTCTAGGAGAAAGTTAACAACAAGAAAATCACAAACTTGTGATGGGTTAAATGGTATTTGATTCCCCAGTAGGAAAAATTAACAGACAAATTTTTTGTTTTAAGTTACTTTTCATTGAGGAATTTATTTATGAGCTTAACTAAAACATAAGTAAGAATACTTAATTTTCATGTTGACTTTCAACTTTTACTATATTTCTTACACAAACTCATATTTTTTCCAAAATATGAGTATTTAGGATGACTTGTTCACATTAAGATAGATATAATCAACTTCTAGAGAATCACCTAATCCACCAAAGAGAACTAGATACATCCCATGTCTTTAGACCTTAACCAAAACTAAAACCAAAAAGGTTAGTATGAGATCAGATAATACCCAAAAAGGATAAAAAAATGTATTCTTAATCTCTAAAATATGTCAAAAAAAACCCAAAGTTCAACAAAGACCAATCAATAAACATCTATCCGTAAAATTCTACCAAGTAAACCAAACTAAGATTGAAACCCAATTTTCTGAAGGATTTAATCACATAGTCTCCTAAGATAAATTTTAACATTTTTCTCCAAAATAAATCAGTTACTCTTACAGTCTCATACTGAAAAATAATTATACTACTCACATATCCTCCATGATAGGCTAATCATTTCCATTGATAACCAAAAATCAACTTACACTTAATTCATAAAATCATCTTACTAAAAAGAATCATTCAAACTAACCAGGGACTTCACGTAGTCCAGTGGTAGGCGATAAATACCATTTGCACTTTGGTTGTGGGTTTGATTCCCGCAGGTCGTCCGACGCGACGAGTTGTCACACGGTCTGCGTGTTGTCCCTTTTCAAAAACTATATAATTTTATAACATTCCCCAAAAGAGATAAATTCATCAAAAATAACCATAACATATTTTAACAACAAGGGTTATCTGATAATTTCCATTTTCAACCCAAAATGTATTAACCAGTAATTGCCTCAAATTCAAGGATCATATAAACCCAAATGGTTCTTTATAACTATATCCACAAAATAAAGGATAATTATTCCTTGAATAAAATTTTCGTATATCAAACATCAGGGTTACTATAAAAAGTCTTCTAATGTAACCCCATCATCAAAAGAGACTTAATACATCTAAGAATTTCACCATCCAAAAATATCCCATAAATCTTGAATCCCATATATGATGAATTCTTACTCATTCAACATTCTTCATGATCCATTAGCCATTCCTTTTCAACATATTCTGAAATAATTCTTTCCTACAAACAAAATCATGAATCATATCCTAAGATTCCAATAATAGAAAAACATATGTTAAGAAATAATCTATACCTTTCATTCTTCATTGTTAGTTTCTTCATCCTTAATCGGAATGGAATTAGGTATTGGTAAATGAATATTTATACAATCATGGTGACCCCATTCCCGAAACTTCTTCGTAGTACATGTGTTTGCATAATTACCATGGACACCACATTTAAAACATTCAATTGATCCTTCAGAAAGAACTTCATTCCCTTTCCTAGAGTCAAATAGTTACTTCCTTTTTCCATTAGAGGTTCTTTCTTTATGACCTTCATTTCCACATCTATAGCATCTTTCTATCCCTTTGAATCATTTTACTATGTGTTTCTTTCCACATATTTGACACATACGTTTTTTTATCATACTTACCTTTATGATTATTACCTGAACTTCTATAGGGATTTTTTTCTCGCATATACGATGCCTTATAAAAATCACTAAGGTTAATGTGGTCAATAATGACTCTAGATAGTTGTTTGAGGATAACCATAAGAGTTCTCATTGTATCCCTGTTGACGCTCCTTTCGTCACGGAATCTAAAGTTCGGAAAAGGGAATATCTGAGCTCAAAGTGATTAATCCTTTGAAGAAACATCAAAAATCGACAAAGGGATGAAAAAGGAGAGCATTGCCCAGAGGTCGCGCAAGTTCCCTCTTGGTCGCGCAAGTATACTTGCGCGCCGCCTCAACACTTGCGCGACCCCTCATGGTCGTGCAAGGGACTTGCGCGACAGATCTGGTAACCGCCCAGTAACCGCCCGGGGTCTTCTTTTGCCTATAAATAGACCCTGTGGGCCCCCATTCGAGAGGATCAGTTCCCAGAAACTCGGATCAAAGCTCCCGACGCCCAAGTCTCTTCTCAAAGCTTCCAGAACACTTCTAAGGTAATTTCTTACCTAGAATGGAAGATCTAAAGGGAAGAAGGAAGGCCTAAGTGTTGAAACATATCAAACACTTGCGCACCGACTTAATTCCTTCAATATAACTTGCGCGTCCCCCTTCTGGAAGAACCTCAAGAGGATGGGAAAGGGTTTAATAAAGAGTCTCTCAAGTAATTCAACTCTGGTTGAAAATCGCGCAAGTATCCCTTATGTCGCGCAAGTATACTTGCGCGACCAATACTTGCGCGCCGCCGCAGGACTTGCGCGACCTTCAATACTTGCGCGCCCCTATCTTTTTGGGTGCCCATCTTTCCCTTTTTCACCCCTCTTAAGCCATTTCACCCTTCCTATTCAAGATTCAGTCTTCAAGATACTCTTCAAAGCCATTTATGGCATGATTTCTTGATTTGACATCCTTATCTGAAAGGAATTATGTGAAATATCTCTCAAAACCTAATGATTTAAACATCTTTATGTCACCAAAGATTGAGAGTTCATTCATTTCAACCTCATCCTTTAAGATGAGAAAATTCTAACCTGGGTCTCCTTTTCAGGAATAAGACTCAATCATGAATCTTGGGCATCTTCCTTAAGAATAAGCCCCAATCAAAGTCCTTTAAACTTGGGCATCCTCCTCAAAGAGTAAGCCCCAAACCTTAATCCCTAACCTGGGTCTCCTTTTCAGGAATAAGACTCAGTCATAACCTTGGGCTTCCTTTTCAGGAGTAAGCCCCAAGTCCCCTAACCTAGGCTTCCTTCTCAGGAATAAGTCCTAGTCATAAATCTTGGGCATCTTCCTTAAGAATAAGCCCCAATCAAAGTCCTTTAAACTTGGGCATCCTCCTCAAAGAGTAAGCCCCAAACCTTAATCCCTAACCTGGGTCTCCTTTTCAGGAATAAGACTCAGTCATAACCTTGGGCTTCCTTTTCAGGAGTAAGCCCCAAGTCCCCTAAACCTAGGCTTCCTTCTCAGGAATAAGTCCTAGTCATAAATCTTGGGCATCTTTCTTAAGAGTAAGCCCCAAGTCTCTTAAAATTTCTCTTAACCAGTCATAAATTTCCTTTGATTTGGGTTTCCTTTTCAGGAATAAAACCCAATCATAAGTCCCCTCCTAACTTGGGCATCCTCCTTAGGAGTAAGCCCCAAGATTAGAGTATTCAAATCTCTATGAAGCACATATAACTTTATGGACCCTGTTCATGGATTTTCTTCCTAAAAGTAAATCCTAAACCTTCGCCTATCTGGGCAGTCATCTATACATAAGCCCCAAAACAAATTCTTATGATTGCATCTTTTATGGCACAATTGTCTAAATTTTACCAATACCTCTTGTTTCTCACACCGAGCATGACTCACGTGAGCTTAGAGTGTAAAAGTAATTATGACATTCATCTTTGAGCCATCAATCATAAAACATCATATCCCATTCCTCGAACTACGTGGGTTCTGATTCCTTTTTCAAAACAAAGGATACGTAGGTAGCCCATTCATGGGTTCGATCCCAACATTGAAATAATCTCTGTCCTTCTGAATGACGATAAACTTCAAGTGCCCCACTGAGTGGCTTTAAAACCAGCCTGGTCATCAAAATGACCAAGAGACTTTTATATAAATGTTTTGAAGGATACCATTGACCAAGAATCTCTAAACAAATATAGATGATTCTATATTGATGAAGAACCTCGAATACATATAAAAGATTCTCTAAATTTCTTGCATATTTAATCATTGATTGTTAAAACTAAAGGAAAGCTCATTTTATACTTGGTAATTTAATAAGGATTCACGAACTTAACTTAAATCTATAAAGAGAGTCCCGGAGTAGACAATAATTCCCCTCAAAAAGGTGTGATGAGTCCGACCTCCCATCCTCTCGACCAATGAAAATTCCTAAGCCTCATTAGCCCACAAGCTAATGAGCGCCTGCCTTTGGAAAGTAGGTCCAAACGGATGTGGAATCATTGGATGTTTCCGGTTCTACGAACAAACCCGTTAGAAACCGATCGGAACGTTTGAATCTCCCGTCCAGGAGGTCATCCCCGGATTCCGCGCGAAACAAAAAATGGTGAACCCGACGTGAATCCTTAACCAAGTTAAAGTGATGTTCTTCTTAGATGTTAGGCCCCTTGGGCCAACAAGGCAATCATTGACATATGATCATCCAAAAGATGCAGTAGCCGGATTCATCTTGATTATGTCTGTTATATGGAACAGGCACTTTTTTTTCAAGATCTTCTACAAAAAATGGCTTTCCTTAAATTCACCCCTGTGAATACTGCTGCTGAGAACACCTCTACTGTGAGGTCTGCTGCCATGAAAACCAATGCTGCTACTCCTGCTGGAACGTCATCCGCTCTGAGGATGACATCACCAACTCAGCGTCTTCAACGCTGTGTTTCAAATGCACTGGTTAAGGAGTACCGTCGTAACGGTACTATCCCAACTCTGGAGGCCGCTCGTCAAGCCCTCCAAGTTAACAATTCTACCTGGTCGTCCGGACAACGGCGACCAGCAATCAAGAAGCAGGCGGTGCTGACTACCGTCTCCAACCGTTTCGGGTCGTTATCCCCGGAACGCAATTTCCATTCACTCCCTTATTCTGAGGAAGTGAATGAGCAGGTCCCGCAGGACCTTAATTCAAAGAGACAGGAGTCCTTCTCAAGGGCTCCCATCAACAATCGCCGCCAGACTCGTGCGGTAGTGCACCCTCAACATGATGAGGGTACCGGCTCCAGGCATTCAGCTCAGGTTCCTCGAACCCGAGCAGGCAAGATGAATCACTAGAGACGGAATCCGGTTAATAATAGGCAGGTTGTCATCCCTGCCATCTCCGGAGAAGTCCACCAACCTAACTTGGTGGCAAATAACGAGCAGGCATACACACCTGTTCGTTTTAATCCCGCTGTCCAGCAGACTCGTCTGGCAGCATCAAGCCGATCCTGCCAGGCAATTCCGGCGGAGTACCATAGGCAGAAACATACACCTGCTTATACATCAGCAGTTAGTCAGCAGGCTCGTCTGACTACATATGATGGATCTCGTCAACAGCGTTTGGAGAAGTGTAATCAGCAGGCACATACACCTGCTAATACTAATCAAGCCTACCAACAGTCTCGTTTGGTAGCGCACGGAGAAGTCAGTCGGAAAGCCCCGACGACAAACAGGAGGCAGACTAAACTCTCTGCCTCCACACTTGAGTACTGTCAGGATTCACTGACAGGAAAAGGAGGACAGGAGCAGGCACATACACCTACTCCAAGCCCGGAATGGACGTATATCCCTGTTCCGGCGGCTGAAGTCACCAAACATATTTTGTCAATGGTGAAAGAGCAGAAGCAAATTCCTGCTCATATTCTGGATGCTTGCCAGGATATCATAATAGCTTCAGCATCATCTCAGGGACAGACACATAAATCTATCCCTAGCAGTGGAGTGACACATCAACAATTCACTCCGGAACAGACACACACATCTGTTCCAGTCCAAGAGGGTTGTGGGGCCTACTCCCCCATATCATATGGACAACCAAGTCAGGCACATACATCTGATTTGAGCGATGATCGTCAGCCTAACCTGACCATCTTTCCTGATCAGGCACATACACCTGCTCAGAGCAATCACTTTCGTCATCAAGTGATTTCTAAAGCGAGTAAGAAGGCATCTAAGAAAAAGATCCGCCCAGCACAGTCAGGAGATCAAAGGCCAATCTGCAACAAGGCCTTGCTCGATGCTGGAGTTCTTGAAGCCCTCAGACATTTATCTGTTGGAATTCAAGATTCTACTCCCTCAGTTCCCAATAACAGGAACATTAATCCCGAAGGTCTTCAACAGACACTTCCTCATGAAGACTTGCTTCATGAAAATTCGGTCAATCTTGAAGTTTCTTCTTCAGATGAGAACCACAGGAACCCTCTGTGTGGTCAGAAGACCAAGGAGCAAGAGATATCATCTTTTGCTGTAACCCATCATGAAGGTCCTCCTCATGGTGATGAACTTCGCTGCGAAAGTCCTCTCCGCAGTAGTGATTCACATTGTCTCGAAAATTCTTCAGAAGGCAATGTAGTGACGAGAAAGCCCTCCTATCTCGAGGCACTTGCAAACGTAAAACCAGTCATGTCTGAAGTTTTACTATCGGCAGGTGAAACTCTTTCTCCATCAGAAGATAGCTTGGGGTTCAGGTTATTCTCCGAACCTTCCCTAGGTCATTCATCTTCCAGCATGAATAGTGATTCCTCTACCAATCTTGTTGAATCCGATGAAGCAACAAGGAAACACCAACTCTGGTCCAAACAGGTAGAAGAATCTTCATTTAATGATAAAGAGGAAATGATGAACATGAGGAAAAAACTGGAAAAAGGTGAAGTACCAGTCATGTTTTGGCCTTTGGCTGATTCACAGTATGACATTCCAAAGATGTTGACGGATGATGGAATCCATGATATTCGTCTTAACATATGGAAAACTCTTTGTCAATTAAAGAAGAAGGTATTATCTTACGATGAATATGAAAATCATCTTAAGATAATAGAAGGGTTACAACGCCAGATTGATTTGGCATCTCTATCAGTCTCTCGGTATCCGAAGGCTGAAAAGCAACAGAGAACCCTTCAACGTTCATGCCTTGGCGCGCTGAGAAAATTGCGTCAGTTAATTTCCAATGCTCCATCTAATGTTCATATCAGAGGATGGGGTATTCACGGAGCACTACATTTCACAGTGCTTTCCGGTCAGCAAAGCCCGCCGAAAATGGTCTCATGCAATGTTATTGCCCATGGCCGGCCACAGTCAATGGGCTTTGTTCATAATCAAAATCTTGCTCGAGATCAAGCTTCAACTAGTTCCTCTCAAAATCAAGTATATAGAGAACAGGTTGTTGAATTGCTCCTACATCAAGCAGGCGAGAATATTGCGCAAGCCTCTCGTCTGGAGCAAACACGTCATCAAATGACAGAAGTTTCGGAAATCATCCAACGGTCTGTTGAACCAGGTAATAAAAGTGGATACAGGTTAATGCATCCTGCTAATTTCCGAACTAAGATCCGCAAGATCAAGAGAGATTTCAAGAAGATCTCAGACATAGCATGTCAAGAGACACCCCAGCTTGCCAGACTGGGGACTTCTCTAACCCAACCCTCAGAATCAACGAATGGGATTCGAGGAGTTGAGCAGAAGCAACAGGAACACCCCTAGTCCACCGGACTGGGGACTTTTTCAAATCTTCAATCCCTCCCTCAGAGAAAGTCAGTATTCTCTCGATTAGGGAATAAGCCTCAAGAGGAACGAAGAGCCAAGATGTCAGGAGATTCTCTCCAAGTGACGGTTCACAAAGAAATTCCTGAGGGGTCAAGTCAACGGAATGCCATGTCTTATCATGGACATAAAAGGAGACAATATCATAGAAATGCTGATAGAAAGGATTTCATGAAATATGCATCCATTAATGTCATCACTGCCGTTGCTGCTGATTCACCAGATGAGGCTCAATCAGAGGGATCAGATGAAGAGGTTCCTGCTCAAGAAGTTGCGCACACAGACCTAAATGAAGAAGGTGTGCGCACACGTAATCAAAGGCTTACCCAAAATTTGGGTATTCCTTCAAGTAACCCACTTCCCCCTCTCCGAAAAGGATCCAATAAGGGGAAAGGAAAGAATCAGGTTACTTCTCACCCTTCCTCTGAAGGAGGTCAATCACTCTCATTAGAGCAAAGGCTTGCACAACAGGAGGAAGAAATGAAAGAATTAAGAAGGTTGAATGCAGAACTACTTCAGAGTAGTCTTCTTCTTAAGAATGCTGAGGTCCGACAGCCGAAGGAATTTGTTGTAACTACTGAGATGGATCAGGAATATCCTCCTTTATCAGTACACCCACAGAGGTCTAATCCTACGGGTCAAATGCAACAACGGTTGGCAGCACTACCATTAGTTGCAGCACCAACCTCCACGGCTATCCAAGCTCCATTCATTGCACCTACCCAAAACCAAGTTCAACCTGACGTTTCTCAAAAGTTAATAACTACTATTGAGTCATTAACAGCTCGGTTAGAAACTATGGAAGGGAAACGGGCGCAAGTTCAACCTGAAAAGAAAGTTTACCCTGAATGGGTAGATTCAATTTCTCCTCCATCCAGTTTTGGAAACCCTATTTTCCCTACTTTCAATGGATCAGGCGACCCTGAACAACATTTGACGCATTACGTGTCTTATTGTGATCCTATGATGGGAACTCCAGAACAACAAGAAGCAGTGAAACTCAGATGCTTCGTGCGAACCTTGCAAGGACCAGCTTTTGTCTGGTATACAAGCTTGAAATCCCGGTCAGTCATCGGATGGGAGGATCTTCGTCAAAAATTCCTTCTTCAGTTCAGCTCAACTTTGCCAAAAACGACAGTTTTCGATCTTACAAACTGCAAGAAAAGGGAGAATGAAAGAGTCTCTGATTTCATTGCTCGTTGGAAGGGATTAACGTATTCCTTGAGTTTATCACTCCCTCAGGAGGAATTATTGCCAATCTCTGTGGCAAATTTGCGTGACGAATTACGCACGCCATTGATCCCTGTGAAATACACAGGAGGGTTTCGAGACCTTACTTCAATCGCTCAACAGATTGAAGATTCCCTTATGCAGGCTAAGGTTAAATCTCGTGTAATTCCATCAGCTCCAGGAAGAAGAATGGGTAAAGCAGAAACTGCTACAGTTATACTTAAACAGGCACCTGTACCTATTTCTACTTCAAAACCTTCATCTTCTCGAAGGGCTCCACCTCCTGAACGCCAACAACAAAGGCTGTTTCGTCCAAATGATCAAAAAGATCAACGACGAAAACAATTTGAGGATATGAAGAGTAAAACATACTCTTTCCGAAGTGAGCAAGTTCCTGGTTACTTCATTTCAGCTCTGGAAAATAATTTGGTTCAATTACCAGTGCCGAAGAGACCAAACAAGGAAGGAGATGAAGACCGTCCCAATTATTGTCCCTTTCATCAAATGTTGGGACATCCCATCCAGGAGTGTTTTGTCTTTAAAGACCTCCTACAAAAGATGGTTGACTTGGGACAAGTCAAATTGAAGGGTTCTTCAGCTCATGTAGCGTGTATTACCGCTACAGATCCAGAGGAAGGAGGCGAGTGGCAGGAAGTCAAAAGCAAAACTGCGAAAAAATATGATGATTGGATGGTCAGAAAGACAATCAATCAGACCCATTCCATTTTGCGAACACAATTGAAGAAACCAATTGTGTCTCCTACAAAAGCTGCAGTAAAGCCTCCATCAAAGGACAAATCCTCAAAAGGGCAGCGTAATTCAAAGAAGAAAGAGGAATCAGAAGAAGATGAGTATGCATCAAAGCCTAAATTGTCTTTGACTCTGGCAGATTTCATGCCATCTACTTCAAAGTCACGGGCACCGTCCCACCAAACGGCACAGCCTAAACAGGCCAACCAGGCAGAGTCTTTATCAGACGAAGAATTGATCTTTGGTTCTGTTAATATGATTCAATTAACAGATTCATATTCCAGTCTTGATGAGCCTGAATTCCCTGTATCAAATAAAGGAACCCGAGGACGTTCTAGAGGTTCAGGATATAGGGGAAGACGTGGATCTTTCCGAAGCCACTACTCTAATTCTACCCCTGCTAGCACTGTATATGCAGCAGAAACTCGTGGTAGAGCCCTTCAGCGAGCTCAAAATGAACAAGCAAGTTCTTCTGCTAATGGCCAACTCAGCTTCGGCACAATTATTTTGGAAGACCGATTAAAGGTTCCATCTTCTTTATCTCAGCAAGCAAATGGATCTAATCAGTCTAATTTTCCAAAACCAAAGATGTTGCCAACTTCAATACAAGATGCATCAGCTTCCAAAGCATCTGCTTCCAAGATACCTGCTAAACCACATATTCCTATTGGGAAACGCAGGCCTCTAGATCAAAAGTATGATATATTGAAACACTTGGCCCAAGTACCAGCCAAATTATCAATTTTGGATGCTTTGAATCTATCAAGAGATCTTCGGGAAGCACTCATCGAAGCTTTGTCAAGTCCTCAAGAGTTTGAAGCTGAGATTGCTGCAGCTGAAATTTATCACATAGAGAATAATCCTGCAGAATGCCATGCAGTGATATCTTTTACTGATAAAGATGAGGATGATGTTGTGCATGGGCACATAAAACCTTTGTACTTATCTGGCAAAGTCAATGGTATAGATGTTCGAAGAGCTTTCATTGACAATGGTTCAGGAGTCAACCTCATGCCCATTCGCACACTTCGTCGATTGGGCCTCACAGAATCTGATTTATCTCCTTCTACCATGATGTTGCAAGGATATGATAAAAATGAACAAGAACCACTGGGAGAACTTACGCTCAGAACTCAGTTTGGAGATCTTGTTTCCAATTCAGATTTCATGATTGTTGATCAAGACTCAGCATTCAATATCTTTCTTGGAAGACCCTGGTTACATCAGCATGCAGCTATTCCGTCATCATACCATCAATGTCTCAAATACTGTTTCGATGGTCAAGTTGGAACATTATATGGTGATAAGGCCCCGTTCAAAACATGTGAGTCTCAATACATTGAGGCGGAATTTTATCACATGAAGGGAAGAGAAAAATCTACAATGAAGGAAATTACCAAAGTTAATGCTCCATATGGTTTGGAAAAAATTCCAATAAATCCATTTTCACATGTGAGTACAGATTATGTGTTACCTATCAGTCAAATTGACATAATAGGCCCAAATCAAAATACTCTTATGGAAAGATCCATAATGTCAATTACGGCAATCGAGCCAGACAACATGGGAGAAATTGGTAACTTACCAAGCAATGATGAAAGCATAAGTGGTGACGTTTTCATTTCGTCTGCTGAAATCCAACAAGTCTATACTTCGCTAATCAGGCCAGAAGAAGTTATAGCAACACCAGAGGTGAATGTTGATGTCGATTCTCAATCCATCATCTCCTCTTTATTTCCCAAAGAAGTCCCTTGTTCATCAATAGGGACGGAAATGGAAGCTTCTTCTTCAAAATGTGAAAATTTTGACATCTCTTATGATCATGAGAATTTCGTTTTTTCATCTACTTTGCAAGTAGAAACGGAAGATATAACACATGATGAAGAGGAAGAGGAAGATCTTAGAGATGCTCCTCCAGCATTTGAAGAGGGTATCTCTACCACTGTGGATGAACTCAGAGAAGTAAATCTGGGTACAGAGAAAGATCCACGCCCCACTTTAATTAGTGCGGCCATGACCCTTGAAGAACAAGAGATGTATATTTCTTTTCTAAAGCAAAATAAAGATATCTTTGCTTGGAATTATACAGAGATGCCTGGCCTTGATCCTGATGTTGCCACCCATCATTTGGGTTTGCCAAAAGAACATCGAGGATTCAAGCAAGCCGCGAGAAGAACACACCCAACCTATGCTTCCAAAATCGAGGCTGAAGTGGATAAGCTTATCAAAGCTAACTTCGTCAGAGAAGTTCAATATCCCAAGTGGTTGGCTAATATTGTCCCAGTAAAGAAAAAGAACGGACAAATTAGGGTTTGCATCGATTTCAGAGATCTTAATCGGTATTGTCCCAAAGATGATTTTCCAGTTCCGATTACAGAACTCTTAATTGATGCGACGGCTGGCTATGAAGTACTTTCTTTCATGGATGGATATTCTGGATATAATCAGATCCGAATGGCCCCAGAAGATGAGGAATATACAGCCTTCAGAGCTCCTCAAGGTGTGTTTTGTTACCGAGTGATGCCCTTTGGTTTAAAGAATGCAGGTGCAACATATCAACGCGCCAAGCATCGTATCTTCAAACCTTTTCTAGGGAAATTTGTTGAATGCTATGTAGATGATTTGGTGGTTAAATCCAAACAACGTTTTGATCACTTGGCTGATTTGGAAATCATATTCCACAAGCTTCGACAACATAATTTGAAGATGAACCCCTTAAAATGTGCTTTTGGGGTAACCTCAGGAAAATTCCTCGGCTTTGTTGTACGCCATCGTGGTATTGAAGTCGATCCTGAGAAGACCAAATCAATCCTTGGTATGTCACCTCCTCAGAATTTGAAAGAATTAAGAGGACTTCAAGGACACTTAGCCTATATTCGGCGTTTCATCGCCAATTTGGCAGGCAAAAGTTTACCTTTTACCAAATTATTGAAGAAAGGAGTCACTTACCAGTGGACTAAAGAATGTCAAGAAGCATTTGATGTTCTCAAGAAATACCTCTTAAGTCCACCAGTACTCATGCCACCTGTTGAGGGTAGACCTCTTATCCTCTATGTGACATCTTTAGAGCGATCATTGGGTGCCTTTCTCGCTCAAAAGAATGATGCTGGGAATGAAAATAGTCTCTACTATCTCAGTAGAACTATGCTTGAAGCAGAAACCCGGTATTCGAGTATTGAAAAATGCTGCCTAGCATTAATCTCTGCAGTTCAGAAACTGAGACACTACCTGCAACATCACGAGGTCCAATTGGTATCTCGTAATAATCCACTCAAATTCATCCTTAGTCGTCCAATGCTTACAGGACGTCTGGCAAGGTGGGCGGTTATTCTACAGCGGTTCGACATTCAATATGTGTCTCAAAAGGCAATTAAGGGCCAAGCTCTGGCTGATTTCCTGGCTGAACACCCTTCAGTGGAAGACACATATTCAGATATCGAACTCCCTGATGAGGAAGTTTTTTCTATTCAAGAGAATCCTCAAACATGGGAAATGTATTTTGATGATGCTTCTAGAAGTCCAACAGGGAAGAAAATGGAAAATCCTAAATTCAACAAAGTTGGTTTAGGAATTGTGCTCATTTCTCCAGATAAGGCAGTGTTACCTTATTCCTTTTTGTTGTGGGAAGGTGGTACCAATAATGAAGCTGAATACCAAGCTCTCATTGCAGGCTTGGAGTTAGCGCTTCAAGCACAAGTGAATCACTTAAAGGTAAAAGGTGATTCAGACCTGGTAATCAAACAAGTCAATGGGGATTATGCCATCAGAAAAGAATAATTAATCCCTTTGTATGATTACGTCAGAGAGTTAATGTCGTAATTCCCTTCAGAACCGACATTTTCTTATGTCCCAAGATCACAAAATGCTCAAGCTGATGCACTGGCTAATATAGCCACAGCTTTAGCAGATCCAAATCGGGACGAGACAACCATCGGTATTGCCCACCGTCGTGCAATTTCACCTTATGTTCAAGTCAGAACAGAGGAAATTAATCAAATTAGTCCCATTCCTGAACCATATGGTCATACTACAGGATGGATGTCACCTATCAGGGAATACCTTCAAAATGGAACACTTCCACCTGATAGAGCCAAGAGAGAACAAATTCGGCGACGTGTGGTCAATTTTACTCTTTATGATGGTCTAAACCACCTCGAGAAAATTCTCTACAAACGTGGTTTTGATGGAGTTTTCTTCGGATGTATTGATGGTGAAGAGACAATGGCTGTCATAAAAGAAGTGCATGCAGGAGTCTGTGGTGCCCACCAGTCTGGACATAGATTGTCTGATCAAATTCGAAGACTTGGATACTTCTGGCCTTCAATGATACAAGATTGTGTTAATTTCACAAAGAAGTGTCATTCATGCCAAGTATATTCCAATTTCATTCATCAACCTCCAGAGTTGCTTCATACAGCTAAATACTCATGGCCATTTTCCACATGGGGAATGGATGTGGTGGGACCTTACCCTTCAGCTACGGCCAAGCAGTTTAAGTACATTCTTACTGCTACTGATTTCTTTTCCAAATGGGAAGAGGCAGTACCTCTCAAAGAAGTCAGTTCTAAATGCATTGTTAGCTTCATCAAGTCTAACATCATTACTAGATTTGGTGTCCCTCATACCATATTGACAGACAACGGCACCAACTTCTGCTCTTCTGAGGTAAAGAGATTGTATCAAGAATACAACATTAAGTCCAACCATTCATCTCGATATCATGCAGCGGCTAATGGCCAGATAGAGGCCTTCAACAAGACTCTTTCAAATATACTGCAAAAGATGGTGGATAAAGATAAGAGGTCATGGCCTGATAAACTCTATCATACATTATGGGCTTATCGGACTACCACTCGCAATGCAACGCGGTCTACTCCATATTCATTGGTATATGGAACAGAAGCAGTCTTGCCAATTGAAGTCCAATTGCCCTCACTCAGAATAGCCATTTGTGATCAGTTATCAACAGATGAGCAATCCCAAAAGCGGTTGAATGAATTGGAACAGTTAGATGAGAAAAGATTGTGCACTTTGCACCACTTGGAAATCTATCAGAATCGAATAGCACGAGCTTTTAACAAAAAAGTTCGTCTTCGTTCATTCATTCAGGGAGAATTGGTATTGGTTCTCAGAACACCAATGATACCAGGAAAGAAGCCTCCCAAGCTTGAACCAAAATGGGAAGGACCTTATTCAGTACATAAGGTCTACTCCAATGGAGCGTATTCTCTGATTTCAATGGATGGAGAACACATCACGACTCCAACTAATGCCAGATTTCTGAAGAAGTATTTTGTATAAACACAAAATATTGTTCACAGAACTAAGACTCTTACATTTGGTTCATACAGCAATGGTTCAGTATGACCTTAAACTACAACTACGTCCAGCATGACGATAAACTGTATGGTCCGTGCATATGACCTTAAACTATTCGCACTTATGTCCTTGCAACATGACACTAAACTGTGCAGCACCAATAGTCCTAACTGCAAGACTTTAAACTGCATAGTCCCTGATTTTGTCCTACATGACACTAAACTGTATTTTGTCCGAGATGACATTAAACTATATTTTGTCCTAGCGACATGACATTAAACTGTGTGGCACTTCCAATGTCCAGCATGACGATAAACTGTAAAAAGATCAGAACTGATATCCTCATATTTATTCACCTTAGTCTTAGCTACATGACTTTAAACTGTACAACATCAGTTCGTCCTTGCTATATGACGCTAAAACTATACAGCAATGGTCCAGTATGACTTTAAACTGCAACTTCGTCCCACACGACATTAAAACTGTGAAAAAGTTCCATAAACAGTCCAGCATGACCTTAAAACTGCATCATTCCTGGTCCATGTATACGACCATAAACTATTTTCAAATATGTCCAGCAAGACGTTAAACTGTGACGTCCTAACTACATGACGCTAAACTGTATAAAAGTCCCTCACGTCCGGAAAGACGTTAAACTATATAATCATCAAAAGTCTAGCATGACATTAAAACTGCACAATCCCCCTTTCGTCCAATATGACGTTAAACTATATTGTCCCCTTCGTCTTAACTACATGACGCTAAACTTTACAGAAAGTCCCTTTTTTATGTCCTACATGACATTAAACTGTACATCGTTAAGGTTGTTATTACCTCTTGTTTCTCACACCGAGTATGACTCACGTGAGCTTAGAGCAAACATCAACCATAACACTCCCTTTGGGCCACTAACCATGTGTAAGTCCCAACAACATTTTTTTTTAGATCATTGTCCACAAGAACAACTTGATCATTAATTCATTCCTTAATTGAACTACACAGACTTTGATCCTTGCCCTCCGGGCTGGGTATGTAGGCAACCTCCCAAAGGTTCAAGCCCAAAAACAATCTTTTCACATTGGTTCACCACAATCTCATATGACAATGATTTGTGAAACCACCCTTGGAATCAATATCTTTACATTGATTCACTTTCGTCCTTGTTATATGACGTTAAACTATACAACACTTTTGTCCAGTACGACAATAAACTACAATATTCTTTGATTTCCTCATTTGAGAAGGAACCATTATTAAACATTGATTCTTTTTCAATCATGGTTTTCATTTTCAAAAAGACTACGTACATACATGGTAATGCCTAAACTTTTTATCTTAGGTTAAAACCATCATTGCACTAAAGTCCCTTTTCACCCTTCACATGTACGAACCAAATTTGTACAAAGGGTAGTTTCTAGAACTACGTGGACTTGATTCCCATCTTTATGGGATACGTAGGAACATTCGAGTGTCCCTCGAATCAAGTCCCAAGTCTTTTGGGCCTAACCCCAAATTTCACTTTCAGTCCCTTGGCTGAAAAGTCCTCATGAAAACACACACTGTGTATTCATTATTATGGTCCGAATTCTATGACCCAAAAAACTAAGATCACTCATCCTTTCGTCCTGCACGACGTTAAACTGTATTTCAAGAACTACGTATGGCTTGATTCCCATTCTTATGAGATACGTAGTGAAGTCCAAGTTTCAATTCAGGACCCAGCCACAACATGATTATGGTTTTCATTGACCTATGTATCTCTATATACATTGGAAAATACCCATCTTTATGTATTATAATCCTAACCTTAAATATTTTCAGATCTTTATAACCCTTTTTCATGACTTATGGTCACAAAAATGTCAAACTTCTGAGAATTCTTTTGCCTGACTATGCAGCACGTGCCCATAGGTGGCCTTGCATAAACAGTCCACATAACAGACTTGTCAGCCAAGAGATGCTATTTATTTGACCATGCAGCCAATGCCCATAGGTGGCTCTGCATGTTTTCAACCCCCTAACGGGTTTGTTAAATAATAGTAACTTCATTCTTGGGAAGAATGCCTCTTTTGTCCTTATTTGTCTTAAACGACAGTATGTAGGGATCCGCAAAAATAGCCATCCTTAACGTATTTGTCCCATATCTTTTTTCATGATCTGAAAGTATTCAAGTCTATGGTTTATTCTTCTTCCCTACGTTTGGGTCAGACCTTCGTAGGAGTGATATTCATCCAGTTCTTCGATATTCTTGTTTGAAAATATCTTCTCCATATTCAAGTACCTCTTTCCATACAACAAACTCTATGCTTTAGAAAATTTGAATCTCCATAAACTTTCACTGGCTTTTAGCACTAGGAAAGTAAATTTCTGAGAGTTCTTTTGCCTAACTATGCAGCACGTGCCCATAGGTGGCCTTGCATAAACAGTCCACATAACAGACTTGTCAGCCAAAAGATGCTATTTTATTTGACTATGCAGCCAATGCCCATAGGTGGCCCTGCATATTTCAACCCCCTAACGGGTTTTGTTAAATAATAGTAACTTCATTCTTGGAAACTACTTCTTCTAATGCTATTTAGCTCTTTTTCATATCATTCCTCAGATTCAAATATTCTTAAGTCATAGTTTACATATTTTCTCTCATACTTGAGTATGGTAATTTGTTTTCAGATAAATTATCAAGGAATTGAATCCATTTTTCGGTCAAAGCTATTTCGACCTTAAACATTAGCCTCTTTTTGTCCGGCTTGCATGACTTTAAACTGCCCACACAAAAGACAGAGGAACTATGAATAAAAGTCAAAGTTCCAGCTCACTAAATATACATTTTTTGTATGATTTAGCTAATATTGAGCAATTAAAAGATTCAAAGTTTGTAGGGTTATTTGTAATAATCCTAGTAAAAATCAAACTATGCTTACTAAGCCCATTGGCTTAAGTAAATTTGAAGCAGGTAATGAAAGAATGCAGGTACAAATGATTGGAGACGAAAGTGTTTTTCATTGATACACAAGAGTTAGAAGGTATGAGGTCCGGAAATCCGGATACTTGTACGGAGGTGAGGCCGTATATTTATAGGCCAGGAGGCCTACCTGCGCGCCATACCAGAGGGTTTAAGGCCTGCGCGACGCAGACTTGCGCGCCTCCCTCTGCGCACTGAAGACTTGCGCGCCGCCCTTTTCCTTTAGAGGGATTCGATTTCCTCAGAGTCAAATCCTCATTTTCTCTCCGGATCCAACTCTGAGGGGGGACTTTTGTTGACGCTCCTTTCGTCACGGAATCTAAAGTTCAGAAAAGGGAATATCTTTGCTCAAAGTGATTAATCCTTTGAAGAAACATCAAAAATCGAAAAAGGGATGAAAAAGGAGAGCATTGCCCAGAGGTCGCGCAAGTTCCCTCTTGGTCGCGCAAGTATACTTGCGCGCCGCCTCAACACTTGCGCGACCCCTCATGGTCGTGCAAGGGACTTGCGCGACAGATCTGGTAACCGCCCAGTAACCGCCCGGGGTCTTCTTTTGCCTATAAATAGACCCTGTGGGCCCCCCATTCGAGAGGATCAGTTCCCAGAAACTCGGATCAAAGCTCCCAACGCCCAAGTCTCTTCTCAAAGCTTCCAGAACACTTCTAAGGTAATTTCTTACCTAGAATGGAAGATCTAAAGGGAAGAAGGAAGGCCTAAGTGTTGAAACTTATCAAACACTTGCGCGCCGACTTAATTCCTTCAATATAACTTGCGCGTCCCCCTTCTGGAAGAACCTCAAGAGGATGGGAAAGGGTTTAATAAAGAGTCGCTCAAGTAATTCAACTCTGGTTGAAAATCGCGCAAGTATCCCTTATGTCGCGCAAGTATACTTGCGCGACCAATACTTGCGCGCCGCCGCAGGACTTGCGCGACCTTCAATACTTGTGCGCCCCTATCTTTTTGGGTGCCCATCTTGCCCTTTTTCACCCCTCTTAAGCCATTTCACCCTTCCTATTCAAGATTCAGTCTTCAAGATACTCTTCAAAGCCATTTATGGCATGATTTCTTGATTTGACATCCTTATCTGAAAGGAATTATGTGAAATATCTCTCAAAACCTAATGATTTAAACATCTTTATGTCACCAAAGATTGAGAGTTCATTCATTTCAACCTCATCCTTTAAGATGAGAAAATTCTAACCTGGGTCTCCTTTTCAGGAATAAGACTCAGTCATGAATCTTGGGCATCTTCCTTAAGAATAAGCCCCAATCAAAGTCCTTTATACTTGGGCATCCTCCTCAAAGAGTAAGCCCCAAACCTTAATCCCTAACCTGGGTCTCCTTTTCAGGAATAAGACTCAGTCATAACCTTGGGCTTCCTTTTCAGGAGTAAGCCCCAAGTCCCCTAACCTAGGCTTCCTTCTCAGGAATAAGTCCTAGTCATAAATCTTGGGCATCTTCCTTAAGAATAAGCCCCAATCAAAGTCCTTTAAACTTGGGCATCCTCCTCAAAGAGTAAGCCCCAAACCTTAATCCCTAACCTGGGTCTCCTTTTCAGGAATAAGACTCAGTCATAACCTTGGGCTTCCTTTTCAGGAGTAAGCCCCAAGTCCCCTAAACCTAGGCTTCCTTCTCAGGAATAAGTCCTAGTCATAAATCTTGGGCATCTTTCTTAAGAGTAAGCCCCAAGTCTCTTAAAATTTCTCTTAACCAGTCATAAATTTCCTTTGATTTGGGTTTCCTTTTCAGGAATAAAACCCAATCATAAGTCCCCTCCTAACTTGGGCATCCTCCTTAGGAGTAAGCCCCAAGATTAGAGTATTCAAATCTCTATGAAGCACATATAACTTTATGGACCCTGTTCATGGATTTTCTTCCTAAAAGTAAATCCTAAACCTTCGCCTATCTGGGCAGTCATCTATACATAAGCCCCAAAACAAATTCTTATGATTTCATCTTTTATGGCACAATTATCTAAATTTTACCAATACCTCTTGTTTCTCACACCGAGCATGACTCACGTGAGCTTAGAGTGTAAAAGTAATTATGACATTCATCTTTGAGCCATCAATCATAAAACATCATATCCCATTCCTCGAACTACGTGGGTTCTGATTCCTTTTTCAAAACAAAGGATACGTAGGTAGCCCATTCATGGGTTCGATCCCAACATTGAAATAATCTCTGTCCTTCTGAATGACGATAAACTTCAAGTGCCCCACTGAGTGGCTTTAAAACCAGCCTGGTCATCAAAATGACCAAGAGACTTTTATATAAATGTTTTGAAGGATACCATTGACCAAGAATCTCTAAACAAATATAGATGATTCTATATTGATGAAGAACCTCGAATACATATAAAAGATTCTCTAAATTTCTTGCATATTTAATCATTGATTGTTAAAACTAAAGGAAAGCTCATTTTATACTTGGTAATGTAATAAGGATTCACGAACTTAACTTAAATCTATAAAGAGAGTCCCGGAGTAGACAATAATTCCCCTCAAAAAGGTGTGATGAGTCCGACCTCCCATCCTCTCGACCAATGCAAATTCCTAAGCCTCATTAGCCCACAAGCTAATGAGCGCCTGCCTTTGGAAAGTAGTTCCAAACGGATGTGGAATCATTGGATGTTTCCGGTTCTACGAACAAACCCGTTAGAAACCGATCGGAACGTTTGAATCTCCCGTCCAGGAGGTCATCCCCGGATTCCGCGCGAAACAATCCCCCATATCATTCAGTTGTTCTTTCATAAAATTGTCACAATTTTCATCAAATCCACTGTTACTTTGGTGCCTTCTAGATCCTGCCATTTAGTTAAACCATAAAGGTCAGTGTGAGTATATCAATAAAATAATCAAACAAAAAAGAGAATGATAAACACCAAGATATACTCATCCAAGTTATCTCAAACTCATTCAAACATAAAAAAAATGACGACTCCATCTAATATACTAACCATTGTGGTTTTACACAACTTATCACTTTTTCATAAACAACACTCTATCCTCTAAAGTTATCTAAACCGGCCGTTGATACCTACTATAAGGCCCCATCCATAAACCTTACTTAATCTTGAGTTATAAAAAGATTACAAATTTAGGATCTTTTAAGGTTTAGAGTTTTCGAGAATTAGATCATAAAACTTTCATTACATTCCACATTTAAACAAAGTGGTTATATAAAAGATAGTTTTCATTTTTCCCTTCAACAGAAACATATTTAAAATAAAACATGGATTCATTCTTGTAACTTCCTTGAAAATATCAACATATCATGTACCATACCCTTGACATGTAAAAAACATTTCAAAAACATGGGACGAGCATAAAAATCTCAGTAAGGGTTATAAAAAGTATCGAAAGGAAACATGAGTACATATATATATATAAGAATGAAATCATACTTTACCCTTAAAAGATAAGCACTTTAACATACCTCATAAAATCATGAATAAATCATAGAAATCATAAGACATAATGGTATCTTGAGGCATTCATAACATTCTTACATAGGGAGTAACCATCTTGGTTACGTTTGGAATACCCATCACAGTATATCCCATAAATCTCTTTTGAGAAACCTTAACTTTTAACTCCATCGCGATACCCAATGCATTGGAGAGCTATATCGGGCTCACCCCCCTTGGTTTATCACGGAACCACCCATCTTCATAAAAAATTCCCAAGAACCACAACATAATCATAGAACATAACTTAAGAATAATGGAAAGATAACATTCCCACATTGAAACAACAATATAACATTTTAAGATATTGAAATAATGAATCCATTCTAAAAACCATATCCAAAACCATTTAAAACATTTAATAATGATATTTTTGAATAAAAGTGTCCCATACCACTTTGAAGCTTTTAACATTTTAAACCATCAATATAGATATAAAAAAATCCTTAAAACCATTTTGAAAACATGGATATTAATGAGAAATATTTATAAAAATAAATCATTAAATCATTTAAAATGATATTTTAGTTAAAGGGTTTTTAACAAAATTAGAGACACTTGAATAAATAATTGAGGAATAACATTTAATCAGAACATTATAATATCATGAGAATAAATGTATTCATGATATAATATTCCAAAGAACAGTATATAGACCATACAAGAGTTAATTGGTGCATAACAACAATGAAGTCTCAATAGAAATATAAAATGAGATGAATTCCCTTATAAAGAAGGTATACTTAAGTTAAGGATAAATCAATTTCATAGTTATGTGCGACAAATATAAATACACCCAATATAAGTGGATATTAAGTGTAAAACAATCAATGGTCATTCACACATATTCAAAGGATTACATATTCAATAACTACGTGTTGAACCCAAAGAAATTGAAATAGGTTTAAGAAGTTTCCTTGTAAACTTTCGACAGCCTAACAACGTCACTTGAAAATTCAGAAAATGAGTTGATGAGAGAGAAAATGGTATCTCATCACTTGGACAGAAAATTTACATAAACAATGATACAGAATAACATATCCCAACATAATAGTATGTGAATTAAAAGCATAACAGAAGAAGTCTTTTAAAAAGTGGAGGGTGAAAGGTCCCTTTACCGAGTTGGGTAACTTTTGAAATGTACACCCCATGGAAGAAGGGTCATACAATGAAGATGTAAATACCCATAAATGAAATTATACTACAAAAATTGTATATTAATGGGTAGTACATACACCACTCAATGTAAATGGTGGCAAATGTAGCATAAATGTCATGAGAATAAAAGTGAGATGAAAAATCCCTTACGAAAACTCGCCAGCCTAAAGGCGCCACTTAAAACTTCCAAAAATGGATTTATAAGATCAAATAGGGTCTCTCATAATATTAACATAAAAATTAAAGTATGAGGAATATTAAAGAACATCCCCAAACATAATAAAGATGAGCTTAAAATAAATGACATAAAATAGAGTACTTAAAAAGAAAGAGAGAGGTTGGATCCCTTACCTCGGGTCTGACATGACTCGATCGTTATTTAACCTCCTGAATAATAAACTTCAGTTAATTTCTACTTGATTAAGAACCTTTTTTTAATTTCATTATTCCTTTTATATCACTTACTACCATTCTATGAACACTATGTAATTATTTAAGTTAATAATGGTCGTTTTGTAGATCATTACTACTTGAGTCAATAATAAACTCTTTATAATTACAAGTTCATCATGTGGTAAAATATATATTATATCCAGAATTATATTCATTATGTAGTTATCATATATATATTATATATCCATTATCTACATGAATTTATAATATTACATAACATTTAGAGGTAAGAAATGAAATGCACCGTTCATGGACACGGTAAGTCGTACGTACGCATGAACGCTACTTCCATTTCTATTTCTTATTTAATGGAATTAAAACATAATGATACATAATAGTATTATAATTCCAGTATGGTATCATATATAATATCATTAAATCGTACCACATATGGTATTAACGAATCAAATCACTTTGAGGGGGCGGTAGTCCGCACTTCCTAAAATGAAGATATCATGTTTAACTATAATGGAAACCATAAAGGTATGACATAAATGAAAAATACAGAAGATTACATAAAACATAAAAATATTATATATCATATATACATATAGTGTCATATTAATGGCCACCTTTGAGGGTGTTAAAAGAATACTGAACAATCATCGTTTCGTGAGGTAGAAATTCACCATCCACAGAAACAGTATGTTCTTTAACCATTAGATGTAGGTGTGTGTAAGTTTAGATAGAATAATTATTATAAAAACATCCTAGTATATTGAAGATACTGTAGTTGTTACAAAAAAATGAATAAAAAGAGTTTAAGGAGTTGGAGAAGCAAAATAAAACAAAAGAACACAAGTGAAGACATTACCTTAAAATCAGGTATCACTCTTGGATTTGAAGAAGACTTCTGCCCAAAGTGAGGCTTCTAGGAGTAATAGAGGAATGTTTAGAGATAAATTGAGCAGGGTTTGGCCGAGCCAAAGGCTTGAGAGGTGTGGGTAAGGTGGTAGGAGGTGCGGGCCTTTTATAAGAGGAGAGGAGGGGCACTCTTGGAAAGTTACAAAATGTTACTTTATTTTCAAATGAGTTTCAGATTTTAAAAGTCCCACATTGATGTATTTCGAGGATAAGGTGGTAAGGGTTCGAAATATACTCATCCAATAGGACTTTGACAAGTTTATGTTATAGTTTTAACATTATCTTTTCATTTTATTTAAATCCTTTATTAATGGGGTAATCCCTGCATCATCGTGATGTCATAACTAATTTAATTTATTTAATGTATAAAAATTATAAAAAAACTATAATGATGTAGGAAATCTTTTTATATTTCTAATGAATAATTATAGTCAAAAATATGACTTGTATAACCCCATTTAAAAATTGTTTTAGTAAAACAACTCATGATTGTGACATTTTTATTTTAACTTTAAATAAAAAGTTATTTATGTCATTTTCCTATCAAAGTGGCTTCATGGGGTCCCCAAGTTGACCCATGTATTTTCTTGGTCGGCCATGATATATCCAATGAGGGTAGGACATGTGTCTAGGTACTTTCATATTATTAAAACATTATTTTTACCTTAAATTACTCTAATTACCTCTAATCGCGATTAAAAACTTAAAAGTTACTATTCAAAAAAATATATTTTAATCCCATTGAACCACATATTACATCCTAATGAAAACCATGTATGTCGTATTTTTGAAATTCAAATCACAGAAGTGGTAAAGTTTCATTTAAACGAAAAATCAGTTTTTAAACTACCACTTAGTGGTTTCACTATTCACCAAAAATTGATGTTTTTCAGAAAAATACCACAAATTCACCCTAAGATATATTTGATATTCCGAATTCAAAAATGATGTATATTTTATGAAATTCAAAACATATATGTTTATTTAATTAATTTAATAATTATCTCCCGCTGTCAAAACAAATAGCGTGTTTTTAAGAAACAATATCTATTAAAAGATTGACACTAGTTTAAGTCCAATTTAAAAGTGAAATTAATTCCAATGACCACCATTAGATTAAATGGTATAAATGTCACTACCACAAAACTGGGCAAGGCCTGTGCCCCCCTTTATCAGCGCAAACGGTTTAGCGCTGATAAAGGGTCGGGCCTTTATCAGCGCTAAAAAAAGCGCTGATAAAGGTTGTATTTATCAGGACTTTTCATTTTAGCACTGATAAATACACCCTTTATCAGCGCTTATTACTAGCGCTGATAAAGGGTCCCACAGATTTGTTAAAAACTCGTGGGTCCTCTTCCTCCTCCCTACACACAACCAAGCTCTCGCGGAAGCCCTCTTCTGCGCCGCTGCCGCCGCCTCCGCCTCCTCCTCTGCTTATGCTCCTCCTCCTCCTCCTCCACCGGCCTCATCCTCCTCCTCCTTCGGTGACTCCGGTGCCTCCGCACTGCCTCAGCCCTACCTCAGCGCCGCTGCCGCCGGTGCCTCCTCTTCTACTGTGGCCTCCTCCTCCTCTGCTGGTGCCTCCTCCTCCTCCGCCGGGGCCTCCTCCCCCACCGCTGCCTCCTCCTCCACCACGGCCTCCTCCTCCTCCACCGGTGCCTCCGCGGCCTCCTCCTCCTCCGCGGCCTCCTCCTCCTCCGCGGCCTCCTCCTCCTCCATTGTGCGGTATGCTATGCCCAATAATTGTAATTTGCTTTGTTTTTTGTTTTTTTCTATATTTCAACTATCATGATTTGTGTGAATCAATTTTATTTGAAGTGGGGGTGGGGGTGCGGGTGCTGCGGGGGGTGTAGTGGGTGGGGGGTGTGTAGGTGGGGGTGTTTAGGTGGGGGAGATGTGCAGTGGGTGAACATGTGTAGGTGGGGCGTACAATGGGGGGTCTATTGGGTGTGAGGTGAGGGGTGTACAGGTTGGGGGTGGGGGTGGGGGTGGGATGTGCAGGTGGGGGTGCCTCCGCGGCCTCCTCCTCCTCCGTCGGTGCCGCCGGTGCCTCCGCGGCCTCCTCCTCCTCTTCTGGTGCCTCCGCGGCCTCCTCCTCCTCCGCCGTCACACCGTGGTCACACCTCGGTCACACCGCGGTCACGCCGCGGTCACGCCGGTGCCTCCACGGCCACCGCCTCCTCCTCCTCCTCCGCGACCGCCGCCTCCTCCTCTGCTCCTGCTCCTCCTCCTCCTCCTCCACCAGCCTCATCCTCCTCCTCCTCTGCTGCCTCTGCTGCCTCCGCTGGCTCTGCCCTGCCTCCGCCCTGCCTCTGCGCTGCCGTTGGTGCCTCCTCCTCTATCGCGGCCTCCTCCTCCTCCATCGCGGCCTCCTCCTCCTCCTCCGCTGCCTCCGCTGCCTCCTCCTCCCCTCCACCAGCCTCATCCTCCTCCTCCTCCGCTGCCTTCGCTGCCTCCGCCCTGCCTCCGCGCTACCGCCGGTGCCTCCGGTGCCTCCTCCTCCATCACGGACTCCTCCTCCTCCTCCGATGCCTCTTCCTCCTCCGCCGGTGCCGCCGGGGCCTCCACGTCTCCTCCTCCTCCGCGGTCACGCCGCAGTCACGCTGCGGGCACGCTGCGGTCACACCGCGGTCACGCCGTGGTCACGCCAGGGTCACGCTGGTGCCTCCACGGCCGCCTTCTCCTCCACCTCCGCCACAGCCGCCTCCTCCTCCTCTGATCCTGCTCCTCCTCCTCCTCCTCCTCCTCCGGCCTCATCCTCCTCCTCCTCCGCTGCCTCCACTGCCTCCGCTGCGTCCGCCTTGCCTCCACCCTGCCTCTGCGCTGCCGCCGGTGCCTCCTCCTCCACCGCGGCCTCCTCCTCCTCCACCGCGGCCTCCTCCTCCTCCACCGCGGCCTCCTCCTCCACCTCCGCTGCCTCCGCTGCCTCCTCCTCCGCCGCCGCGGCTGCCACCGCCTCCTCTGCTCCTGCTCCTCCTATCCTCCACCGGCCTCATCCTCCTCCTCCCTCGCTGCCTTCGCTGCCTCCGCCCTGCCTCCGCGCTGCCACCGGTGCCTCCGGTGCCTCCTCCTCTACCGCGGCCTCCTCCTCCTCCGCCGATGCCTCCTCCTCCTCTGCTGGTGCCGCCGGTGCCTCCACGTCTCTTCCTCCTCCTCGGTCACACCACGGTCATGCCGCAGTCACGACGCGGTCACGCCGTGGTCACGCCGGTGCCTCCGCGGCCGCCGCCTCCTCCTCCTACGCCACGGCCGCCGCCACCTCCTCTGCTCCTGCTCCTCCTCCTCCTCCTCCACCGGCCTCATCTGAAAGATGCCGAAGGGAAAATCAAGCCGCACCCGCCTCCTCTTTATGCACACTTGATATCCCAAGGAACGTGGGATGTGTTTTGCAACCGTCGTGCGGAACAGAATTTTCAGGTACATTGTGTTTGGTTACACGTTGTGTAATGTTGCTTGTATTAATCACGTTGATTGAAAGGTTTTTATTTATGAAACAACAACTGAGTGCTGAAAATAAGGAATGGGAAGCAAAACCAGCGTACCCCTACCATAAAGCAAGGTTGGGGTACGCTTCAATTGAAAAACAATTGGTATGTATTTTAAAAGTATTGTAATAATTTTATGTGACATAAAACAACACTGTAACCATGTTTCTCTGTTTATATGCAGATTGATGTAGCAAAATCTCAAGTCACTTCCATTCCACGCCATGTGCTATGGAAGGAGGCTCGTGCTAATAAAGAGGGGAAACTGATAGATGAAAACACACAAAAAGTGTGGGAATCATGTGTAAGTATGACATAATATAAACTTGTTTTGCTTTAAATCACTATTACATATCAATGCTTACTTATTTTTTCATATTTTATATTTGACATAGTCACAGGAATCAATAAAACACGCACCAGATGCAGACATACTTTCAACGGCCTTGAAACAGGCAGAACAGTATGACCGCGTCAGAGGTGTGGGTTTTGGGGTGTCACCCTGGGCATATTTTAAGAAAAAAAGAAGAGGATGAACAAACTAAAGAATTGCATGTAATGAGAGATAAAGTAGCTACCCTTGAAGAACTAATCCAAACTCAGGGAGAGATGCTAAAGAGTATGATGGAGGATAGGCGAAGAGAACAAACAACTCAGGAACAACCCCCGCGAGAAGATCCACCCCTTACCAGCTTTGAGGCGAGCCATTCCCCTCAAATAACAGACTTAACCGAGGTAATAAAAGTTATAATATTCGTTTTTGTGATATGTGAATCACATAGACACTGATACCTTTCATGTAATGACATTCTGCAGGGTGAAAATGACTGTGATTTATATCTGTCAACTCCCACCCATCGCCTTATAGCGAGGGCTACGATGTTCAAGATGCAGAGTGACACACTACACTCCAGACCACTTCCAAGCAATCATGTAAAAGTGTCTATTAACGTAGCTCATGATCCGAGAACCGAGCTACCCATGCCAAATGACGATGTCGACATTCATACAGTGGAAAAAGCAGTTGGAACATTCATTGCATGGCCGTCGAATCTTGTAAAAAAACATGTCAAAGAAAGAGGTATTCATTTTCAATTCATTTTTTCAAGCAGAACCTTTAACATTAAATTAGAAAATGGCTGAACCGATGAATTTTTTTTTTAGAGAAGGATAAAATGGAGAAGCTAAAATGAAAGAGCGGCTCCAACATTGGATCAACCAACCGATCAAAACGATCTACTGAGAGCGCGTTCACCCCGCCCATTCTATATCCACATTTAATAGCATTGCAAGCTCATGGGGATACGAAAATGAAAGATGGAAAGAGTCATACAATTGTTTGTGAAAAAGATATGTACGGAGAGGAAACATTAGATTTTGTTAGTGCAGACGCTGTTTCTGAGATCATCACATACGATTGGCTGGGCGCCTCAGTTATAAATTTATACATGAGGTATGTTTTCATGATTTGATTTTGCAGAAGCTGACATACTTTGACAATTTTGGATAAATACATCTCATATTTTTCACAGGCGTATATATGAAAAACAATTGAAGGGATTTGCCCATGAATACAAATTTTGACTCGTTAGTCCTCACACCATTTCTACAAAACGAAGAGAAGTAGATTCTAATGTTCAGGCTGAATTGATTTCAAATCTGATCAGAACGTTTCAAAGAAGAATTACGACTGACATGCTCTTTTTAATACTAACGATGCAAGGGTAAAACTCTACATTTTAATCATATCAATTATATTTTCATTTCTATCAGTACTTATTTCTTTTTGTGTTTTTAGGGAACATTGGATGCTCATTGCAGTAAATTTGGATACTCCAAAGATTTATTTTCTAGATTCACTGCATGGATATCCAACTAACCGACCACACATGATGGCGATTTTCAATTTGTAATACACTAGATCCAACATTATAGAACTAAATATCTATTTATATAATTTATATTATATTTTAATGAGGATTTTATTATGATAGGGCGGTGTATGAATATCGTCTAAAGGCTGGAATGAATCCAGGGCATAAGGACGACAATGCCCACAAGATCTAGAAATGGAGAAGTATATGGGTATATATAATTATATTTCACTATCAAAATACATATCAAAACATATTACTTATTTTTCTCGATGTTTCTACAGTGTCCGAAACAATCAAATGACAAGGACTGCGGTTATTATGTTTGTAAATTTATGAAAGAGATCATATTTCATGAACAAACTAGCATCCCTGAAGAGGTATTTTTGAAAATAATTACTACATTATTTAAAATAATTATTAATACTTTGTGTATTTATATTTTTTCAGTACTACTATGATTGTCGTAAAAACTCCTATTCAGAAGATGATATAAATGTCTTTAGAAACGAATGGGCAGCGTACCTGATGGAAGAATGTAAACAAATAGGACAATGAAGGTGAATTCCTAATACTTATGTTATCTTTAAATGGTCATTGATATCTCTCTTTACACTTATAGAGCATCTATGACGTGTATGAATCGACTGCACCTCAATCTGACGCAGGGTGTGACCGGTATGGCTAAATGTTTATGTTATCAGTTGGAAAAAGACATAAACTTTAGAAAACAACACCAATGACATACGGAATACTGAGAAAATGCATTCAGATTGTTTTGATACTTTAGTACAACGATCCACGAGTCATTTGTGACGTGTACGAATCGACCGCACCTCAATATGATGCACGGTGTGACCGGTATGGCTAAAAGTGTATGTTATCAGTTGGAAAATGACATAAACTTTAGAAAACAACACCAATGACATACGGAATACTGAGAAAACGCATTCAGATTGTTTTGAAATGTTAGTAAAATGATCCACGAGTCATTTGTGACTTGTACGAATCGACCACACCTCAATCCGATGCACAGTGTGACCGGTATGGATGAAAGTGTCTGATATTAGTTTCAAATTGAGATAAACTTTGGAAAACAACACCAATAACATACGGAAAACCGAGAAAACACGTTCGGATTGTATTGATAATTTAGGACAATGATCCACGAGTCATCTGTGACGTGTACGAATCAACCGCACCTCAATCCGACGCACGGTGTGACCCGTATGGCTCAAAGTGTTTGATATCAGTTTCAAAATGACATAAACATTAGAAAACAACACTACTGACATATGGAATACCGATCAAATGCATTTGGATTGTTTTGAAACTTTAGGAAAATGATCCACAAGTCATTTGTGACATGTACGAATCGACCGTACCTCAATCCGACGCACGATGTAACCGGTATGGCTAAAAGTGTATGATATCAGTTTCAAATTGAGATAAACATTGGAAAACAACACCAATGACATAAGGAAAACCGAGCAAAAATGTTCGGATTGTTTTGATACTTTAGGAAAATGATCCATGAGTCATTTTTGACGTGTACAAATCGACCTCACCTCAATCCGACGCACGGTGTGACCAGTATGACTAAAAGTGTATGATATCAGTTTCAAATTGAGATAAACTTTCGAAAACAACACCAATGACATATGGAAAACCGAGCAAACACGTTCGGATTGTTTTGATACTTTAGGAAAACGATATACGAGTAATTTTTGACGTGTAGGAATCGACCACACCTCAATCCGACGAACGGTGTGACCCGTATGGCTAAAAGTGTCTGTTATCAGTTGGAAAATGACAAAAACTTTAGAAAACAACACCAATGACATACGGAATACCGAGCAAACGCGTTCGGATTGTTTTGAAAATTTAGGACAATGATCCACGAGTCATTTGTGATGTGTACAAATCGACCGCCCCTCAATCCGACGCATGGTGTGACCGGTATGGCTAAAAGTGTATGATATTAGTATCAAATTGAGATAAACTTTGGAAAACAACACCAATGACATACGACAAACCGAGAAAACGCGTTTGGATTTTTTTGATACTTTAGGACAATGATCCACGTGTCATTTGTGACGTGTACGAATCGACCATACCTCAATCTGATGCACGGTGTGACCCGTATGGCTCAAAGTGTTTTATATCAATTAAAAAATGACATAAACTTTAGAAAACAACACTACTGACATACGGAATACCGAGCAAACGCGTTCAGAGTGTTTTGAAACTTTAGGAAAATGATCCACGAGTCATTTGTGATGTGTACGAATCAACCGCACCTCAATCCAATGCACGGTGTGACCGGTATGGCTAAAAGTGTCTGTTATCAGTTGGAAAATGACATAAACTTTAAAAAACAACAACAATGACATACGGAATACCGAGAAAACGCGTTCGGATTGTTTTTATATTTTAGGAAAACGATGCACGAGTCATTTGTGACGTGTACGAATCGACCGCACCTCAATCAGATGCACGGTGTGACCGGTATGGCTAAAAGTGTCTGATATTAGTTTCAAATTAAGATAAAATTTGGAAAACAACACCAATGACATACGGAAAACTGAGAAAATGCGTTTTGATTATTTTGATACATTAGGACAACAATCCACGAGTCATTTGTGACGTGTACGAATCGACCACACCTCAATCCGACCGACGCACGGTGTGACCGGTAAGTCTTTTTATTAGATAAAGAATCAGTATATATTAAATGAGATAAATCAATCAAAAACATATTGATTTTATATTATCCCCTTTCATTGATTTGAAAATGAAGACATTTGAGTTTAAAATTTCATATTTTAGTTTCAAATTTCCATATTAATGTATTCTTTCATATTACTGTTTTAATTTCTTTCATTATTGCATTACTAACATAATATTTGTTTTCTTATATAGGTGAATTTTTTTCCATGAGTTCATATGCTTTTTTCGGCAACAAATACCATCGAGAGCGGATCACGGATATCAAAGGATGAAACATGAATGTGTATAACTATTGTTGAATAATTGTAATTGTAACCATGTAAAACAATGTTTGAAATGTATATAGCAATGCGTTTTTTTGTATTCATGATGTTAAGTAAATGTATATACCATTTTCAGTCAAAATATTGTGTGCGGTTGCTAGGGTGTGCAGGTGTGCATGTGCTACTTTGTGCAGGTATTCTGGTGTACAGGTGTGAAGGTCCTGTTTTGTAGGTGCAGGCGATGGGGCCTTTGTCAGCGCTGAGAAAGGACACCTTTAACAGCGCTAGAGGAGCGCTGATAAAGGAAGACTTTATCAGCGCTCCGTTAAGCGCCGATAGAGGATACCTATATCAGTGCTCCGAGAAGCGCTGATATAGGAGACCTATATCAGCGCTAAAAAAATGCCAGTATAGGAGGTCCTTTATCAGCGCTTTTTTAGCGCTGATAAAGGTCCCCTTTATCGGCGCTTCTCGGAGCACTGATAAAGGGGACACCCCTATATCTACGCTGGCATTAACAGCGCTTTTCTAGTGCTGTTAATGATGGTTTTTAGCGCTGATAAAGGTGCAGTTTGTAGTAGTGTGTATTTTAAATAAAGTTCAATATATATTAAAAATATAATATATCCATATAAATAAATCATATTAAAACGAGGTTTTGAATTAAAATTGAACATTTTCAATAAAAATGATCTTTATTGGAAAAACAACAAAATTTTACACAAAGTAAATTTTTATGTCCAGATTATATAGAATGGTTTTATTTTTTTTAAATACAACATATAAAATTGTCAAAAGTATATTTAAAAAGGGTTCTCCATCAAAAGGCGGTTAATCGACCTTTTAAATAATATTAGAAGATTTATGCTTAAAATTGGATTCATTTGCATTTTAAGCCTCCAACATTTATTGGATAAAAGTAAAAATATTTGACAAACATATATAATCATTTTGTAGTTAGTTCCGTTCATTCCCTCCATTACAACAGCTAGGTGATAACTACCTTTTAAAATAATATTATTTTATTATTATAGTGCAACGTAAGATTTCAAAAAAACTCATTGTTGCGTATTGGGTACGCCCTCGAGCATAGCATTCCCTTTAAAGTAATATTAATATTTTATTCAAAAATATAGATAAATATGAAAATTTCATATTCTTTATTTACCTGGGGTGTTACACATTGTACCAAAAACATAAACATCTTATGTGTAATTCATTTATTCTTAAAACACTATAATAATTTCATAAACCATTAATTAATTTATTTATCTTGACTAAATGTTTCGTTATATCATGATAGAATTTATTACTTTAACAAAATAATACTTATTGTAATTTTACATTCTCTATAAATAGATTCAATCAAAGTGAATATAATTCACATTCCTAAAAAATAGGCACTATATTAAACTAAAACATATGAGGTCAATTTAAAATCTAATTCCTTTAAAACCATAAATGAATTATTATATGCTTCCATAATCATTATGATTCTATTTTTGAATAACATTTATATACGGTCACATAGGATGAAACTATTCAATGACATAGATTATTTCTCTTTCATTAGATCGTTTACTAAACATTAGGTCTTAGGAATTCTATACATTAAACATATCATTTAGAGGAATAATATAATTTTTAGTTTGATAATTATGATTGATTTATCTACAACATAACACTTAATCAAAGTAATATCATGTCATATATCTCTTCATCAAGGAATGTTAATTAATGTTCTCCCACTAAAAATAATAATCTTTTATATCAAATCTATTTAGTGAGACATGATCTATAATTCACTTTAAAACTATCTTGAAAATTAATTCTTCTCATCAATTAATTTTTTATAGAATCATCCAAATCAAAAAAAAAATGGAATCTTGGATAGTTTAGCAGATAAACTATAGCGACCCTATCCTTTTAAACATAAAATTTCATGATTTTAAACATAATTAATCATCAGAGTACAAGGCATGGATCATTAAGTCTAGTGTCTTGGAAGAGTAGGGACATATATCACAAAACATGGGGCTAAAAACACTTCCCTCTTTAATCATTATAATGAGCTCCTAACTTCCTTTGAGCCCTTACATCTGCACAGGGTACCCTGGGAAACACATGAACAAACGGATGAGCTAAAAAGCCCAGTAAGGTAAGGAACAAAAGAATAAACATTAAGCACATGAGTTAGGAGGCATTACATAATGATATTGGAAGCATAGAACATATGGAATCATAACATATAAACATGGGATCATTAAAACATGGAATAAAATAATCATGGGATCATATAAGCATGAGATTATATAAGAATAGTTTCATAGAGAGGTGGAAGAAACATTATACATGACTTTAGTATGATTCAAAGCTAACAGCCAATCTCATTTCCCATAATACCACAAGCCAAGGCTAACCGCCCGGACCATTTGCCCATAATCTTATCATGAGACATTAACTTTACCCACTGAATTAGATCGCTATCTGGGAACACCCATATAAGCTTATTCATGTATATGATTTCCACTTAAATAATCTCACATAATCAATCATACATAAACAAAAGAGTACCTAAGGAAAGAAATGGGCACACAATCACGTCATGAAGCATAATAAAAGGGACAAAACATACACGTGTCCATGAAAGAAAGGAATTAATTCATAAATTGATATTAATAATGTATAAAGTCATAAATCATGAGAAGAGATAACAAACTAAAGTTATAACATGTAAAAATAGTTTTTAGGAATTTTTGAGTCAAAACATTTTAGTGCGGTTTAAGAAAACATCGAATATATCTTAAAACGTAAAGTGGAATAATATTTTTTTATAAAACCAGAAGTAAACCAGGAGGGTTTTCATAAAAAAATAATGATTTAATTAAAGAAAAGGTGACATAAAATAGAGGATAGAGTACACTTGATGACAGGAAATAATTCAGGACGTTCCCTTAAAATGAGTTCACGTATCGGGAAGTAATGAAGTGAGAATCACATACAAACATGCATATCCCCGAAATGAGTGATGAAAGAGTCTTGATACATAAACATGGAACATTACAAAACATTTTTAGTATGCACAAGAAATGATAAGATAACATAATTTTGGTATAATGGTAGATAAGACAACCCGAAGGAATAAAAGTGGTTCGGGTAGAATTCCTTACGGATTATCAGCATGGTATCGGGAGTACTTGAGGGGGCATAGTGAGAGAGGAAAGGGAATTATCATCACTTATAAATAAATAGGGCAGTATGAGGAAGGTTCAAAATCATACCCCATAATTAATAATTACACACAACATGTCCTAACATAGTGAATAATCTTGAATAAGGGTGAAATTGAGAGGATCCCTTACCTTAGGTCGGTTGGTGTTATCCACTTGATATTAATTACCTAAAAAGTAAAATTATGTTTATTAATCAATAGTTATAGATCCTTATCTAAATGTTAAATATTCATTATAATCTTTTATATGTTCATTTAAACACATTTTGATTGATTACAAGGTTCAATTTAATTGTTTGGGTCTGTTTGTTTCATTTGTTTTATGATCGGTTCAGTTGTATTTAGGTTCAAATAAATTGTAAGATGAAAGTGGTTGTCCAAAATTGAAGTTATATAACATTAGTGTAAATCCAGTAGGTTACATGGTTAAAAAATTCATTTGGTTAATTAGAGTGAAAGAGAACCTTTTCATTAAACATTAATGATAAACACTTGAATTAACTTTAATGATTTTCCCATAATTGACATGTTTTGTATTATAGTTTTATATCATGAGTGTATTAGGATTACTGAACCTGAAATAGGAAATATAACATATATAATAATATGTTTCAACCATAACATAAATGGATTCATGACTAGAAACAAAATGATAAAATAATTTGAAAACACATTATCCAGGATGTTGGTAATTTGACACATCACAGGGGATGTTTTAATTTTAGAACGTGAGGGAGAGGAGGGGAAGCATGATGATTGAAATAAACATGATTATCATCCAGAATATATGATATTCGGGAGCTTTAATTCCTTTTGCATGAGGGGATGGAAAGAGGGTATAAGAAAAGAATGAAAAATGAATACAAAATACTTGAAAACGAAAGAGGGTTCTTACCCTTTAATCTCCTATCTTTGAGACTCCTCTTAGGGGCTTTGATTTTGGACTTTTGGAAAGACCAGAAAGCCTTGTACGCAGGGAAAGTTCCTGGGAGGGTATTTGGGAAGAATTTAGTGAAGGCTAGAGAAAAGAGAGAGTGGGGGGGGGGGGTGGGTTTATAGTGTAGGAGAGATGGGTTATCTTAATATAAAATTCATTAGTTTATTAATTACTCCCAAGAAAAAGAATAGTGAGTCTTCCATGACCAAATATAGTAATTTTATAATGTAATCCCGAACCAATTGGGCTTAAATCAGAAGAAAATCACAAATGACTCAATTAATCCATTATTTAGAATTTATTGTGAATTATCGGTTTCTACTATTCATAAAAAATTCATGTATTTCAGAAAAATCCCAAAATTCCCCCAAACCATTTTTCGACGTATAGAATCCAAAAAATAAATTCCATTTTTCCAAAATAATTTTCTAAATACGATTATTTTAATATTTAATTAAAATAATAATTTATTATCAAAAACTATCACTACCAAAAAATCGGGCATTAGCGACCGCCATTGGCGGTCGCTATAGGTTTATAGAGACCACCCAGTGACTGCCATTAGTGGTCGCTTCAGCTTCGTCGCTTTAGCCCAATAGAGACCGCCAATGGCGGTCGCTATATGTGGCTGAAATTCCAGCCTTAAGGGACCGCTTGGCGGTCGCTATAGGCTGCCTGGCGGGCACCATTAGCGACCGCCATTGGTTGTCGGTGTAGGTGCCCTATAGCGACCGCCACTAGCGGCCGCTAATGCTGCGCGGTAGGTAGCCTATAGAGAACGCCATTGGCGTTAGCTACCCTGGGAAATTTTTTTAAAAAAAAAATTCCTACTGAATGAAATATATATATATATATTTATTAAATAAAATATATATATATATATATATATTAAAGAAAATATTTATATATATAATATTAAATAAAATATTTTTAATATATATATATATTATGTTATAAATATTTTAATATATATATATATATATTAAATAAATAAATATATATATATATATATTATATTAAGTAAAATATTTTTCATTTTCTTAATGAAATGTACGAATTGTTTTTTTTTCTTCACGGTGCAAAATCAGAGATAAAACAAGGTAAAAATCATAAAAAATGGAAAACAATTTCAAACAGCATAAACATCAAGATCGTCATAAAAAATAAATGATAAATGTGGTTCAATGATCTGAGTCGGTTCATCCATTTCAATCTTCTGCTTCAATAAACCTACAACAAGACAAAAAAACAACAAAACAAAACAAACGTAAATTGGACATAATTATTCAGTTATTATATAGATATAATAAAATTAAATCTGACATCAAATCATGGTTCTATAATAATTTAAAACCCCCAATCTAATAAATGCTATCATTTCAGGTAATTCGGAGCACGTTTGCTCCAAATTCGACCGTCTCACGCCGTTTTTGGTGTTTTATGAGACCAGAAACACGTTTCCGGTCACCGCAATCAAACGACACCTCTGATTGAAATTCCATCTACCCAAACATTTCACAAATCACATAGCGGCTGTTGGCGTAGGGTTTCATGGCATTCTGAGGTCGTTCGGGTGGTTTTGACCCCCCAACGCGCCATTTTAGCGCGCGCCGAGCTACTAAAAACGGAACAATCAGCCATACCACATGCACCGCATGTCCGATGGGCGTGCCGTCTCCTCCTACACTTGACAAATAATATTTCTAATGTTTTCGTGTAGTTTCATGTCAATTGGAGCACGTTTGATTTGAATTCGACCGTCTCACACCGTTTTTTGGTGTTTTATGACACTGGAAACGCGTTTCCGGTCACCACGGTCAGACAACACCTCCGATTAAAATTCCATTAGTACAAAAATTTCAAAAATCACACAACGGATGTATTCGTACTGTTTCAGGGAATTCTGAGGTTGTGTGGGTGGTTTTGACCCCCCAACGCTCCATTTTAGCGCGCGCCGAGGTGCTGAAAAAACTCAATCAGCCGTACTACACGCACCGCACGTTCGATGTGTGTGTTGTCTACTCTTACACGTCACGAATTATATTCATAATGTTTTCTTGTGGTTTCAGGTCATTCGGAGCACATTTTCTCCCAATTCGACCGCATCACGCCGTTTTTTGTGTTTTAAGACACCGGAAACGCGTTTCCGGTCACCGCGGTCAAATTACACCTTTGATTGATGTGCCGTTTGCAGGACCATTTCACAAATCACACAACGACTGTTGTCATACGGTTTCATGGAATTCCGAGGTCTTTTGGGTGGTTTTGACCCACCAATACGCCATTTTAGCGTGCTCCGAGCTGCTTAAAAGACACAATCGGCCGTACCGTGTGCACCACATGTCCGATGTGTGTGTCATCTCCTCCTATACATCACGAATAATATTCCTAATGTTTTCGTGTGGTTTCAGGTCATTCAGAGCACGTTTGATCCAAATTGGACCATCTCACGCCGTTTTTTGTGTTTTATGACACCAGAAACGCGTTTCCGATCTCCTCCATCAAACGACACCTCCGATTGATGTGTCGTCTGCCCAAACATTTCAAAAATCACAAAACATCTGTTGTTGTACATATTAATGGAATTCCGAGGCCGTTTGGGTGGTTTTGACCCCCCAACGCGCCATTTTAGCGTGCACAGAGCTGCTGAAAACGACACAATCGGTTGTACCGCGCACACCGCACGTCCGATTGACGTGCCCTCTGCCGACCATTTCCCAATTCACATAATGGCTGTTTTCGTATGGTTTCAAGGCATTCTGAGGTCGTTCGGGTGGTTTCACCCCCCCCCCCCCCAAACGCACCATTTTAGCACGCGCCGAGCTGCTGAAAATGACAAAATCGGTCGTACCACGTGCTTCAAACATCCGATGGGCACGCCGTCTCCTCCTACATGTCAAGAATAATATTCCTAATTTTTTCGTGTGGTTTCAGGTCATTCGGAGCACGTTTTCTCCGAATTTGACCATCTCACGGCATTTTTGGTGTTTTATGACACCGGAAACGCGTTTCCGTCACCGCGGTCAAACAACACCTCCGATTGACGTACCGTCTGCCCGACCATTTCAAAAAATCACACAACAGCTGTTGTAGTACGGTTTCATGGCATTCCAAGGTCGTTCGGGTGGTTTTGACCCCCCAACGCGCCATTTTAGCAATTGTCTAGCTGTTGAAAACAACACAATCAGCCATACCGTGCGCACCGCATGTCTGGTGGGCATTCCGTCTCCTCCTACATGTCACGAATAATATTCCTAATGTTTTCATGTGGTTTCAAGTCATTCAGAGCATGTTTTCCTTGAATTCGACCATCTGACGCCGTTTTTGGTGTTTTATGACACCGAAAACGCGTTTCCAGTGACCGCGGCCAAATGACACTTCTGATGGATGTGCTGTCAGCACGACCATTTCAAAAATCACACAGCAGCTGTTGTCGTACGGTTTCATGGCATTCCGAGGTCGTTCGGGGGGTTTCAACCCCCCAACGCGCCATTTTAGCACGCGTCGAGCTTCTAAAAACGACACAATCGGCCATACCACGCGCACCGCACGTCCGATGGGTGTTCCGTCACTCCTACATGTCATGAATAATATCCCTAATGTTTTGGTGTGGTTTCAGGTCATTCGGAGCATGTTTGCACCGAATTCGACCATCTCACGCCGTTTTGTTTCCGGTCACCGCCGTCAAACGCCACCTCCGATTGACGTGCCGTCTGCTCGACCATTTCACAATTCACACAACGGCTATTTTCGTATGGTTTCATGGCATTCTAAGGACTTTTGCGTGGTTTTGACCCCCCAACGTGAAATTTTAGCGCGCGCCGAGCTGCTGAAAACGACACAATCGGCCGTACCGTTCGCACCGCACGTCAGATGGGTGTGTCATCTCCTTCTACACTTCACGAATAATATTCCTAATGTTTTCCTGTGGTTTCAGGTCATTCGAAGAACATTTTCTCCGAATTCAACCGTCTCACGCCGTTTTTGGTGTTTTATGACACAAGAAATGTGTTTTCGGTCACCGCGATCAAACGACACATCCGATTGACGTGCCGTCTACACGAACATTTCAAAACTCACACAACGACTGTTTTCGTACGGTTTCATGGAATTCTGTGGTCTTTCGGGTGGTTTTGACCCCCCAACGCGCCATTTTAGTGTGCACCGAGCTGCTGAAAATGACACAATCGAACGTACCGCGTGCACCGCACGTCTGATGGGTGTGTCGTCTTCTCCTACACGTCACGAATAATATTTCTAATGTTTTTGTGTGGTTTCAGGTCATTCAGAGCACATTTTCTCCAAATTTGACCGTCTCACGCCGTTTTTTGTGTTTTATGACACCGAAAACGCGTTTTCGGTGCGAGGAGGCTGTCTGGAGTGTGGGTAGGGCTGTTCGGGGTGCGGGGCGGCTGTTCGGGGTGCAGGGGGCCTGTCCGTGGTTCAGGGAGGGCTGTTCGGGGTGCAGGGGGGCTGTCCGGGCTGTAGGGGGCCTGTCCGGTGTGCGGGAGGGTTGTCCGGTGTGCGGAGAGGTCTGTCCGGGGTGTGGGGGGGGGGGGGGTGTCTGGGGTTCGGGGAGGGCTGTCCGGGGTGCGGGGGGGCTGTCCAGGGTGTGGGGGGCCTGCCGGGGAGCAGGCAGGATGTCCGGTGTGCTGGGAGGTCTGCCTGGGGTGCGGGAGGGCTGTCCGGGGAGCGGGAGGGCTGTCCGGGGTGCGGGGGGCTGTCCGGGGGTGTGGGGGCCTGTTCGAGGTGCCGGAGGGCTGTTCGGGGTGCGGGGAGGGCTATCCAGCGTGAAGGGGGCCTGTCCGGGGTGTGGGGAGGACTGTCCGGAGTGCGGGGGGCCTATCCGGGGTGCGGGAAGGATGTACGGGGTGCAGGGAAGGCTGTCTCGAGTGCAGGGAAGGCTATCCGGGGTGGGGGAGGGCTGTCTGGGGTGCGGGGAGGCTGTCCGGGGTGCACGAGGGCTGTCCGGGGTGCGGGGAGGGCTCTCTGGGGTGCGGGGAGGGATGTCTGGGGTGCGGGGAGGGCTGTCCGGGGTGCGCAGGGGCTGTCCGGGGTGCGGGTGGCCTGTTCGGGGTGCGGGCGGGCTGTCCGGGGTGCGGGGAGGGCTGTCCAGAGCACTGGGGGCCTGTCCAGGGTGCGGGGAGGACTGTCCGGCGTGCGGGGGGGGGGGGGGGGGGGGGGGGCTATCCGGAGTGCGGGAGGGCTTTCCGGGATGCGGGGAGGCTGTCCGGAGTGCGCGGGTGCTGTCCAGGGTGCGGGGAGGGCGGTCCGGGGTGCGGTAGGGCTGTCCTGGCTGCGGGGGGGGGGGGGGGGGGGGCTCAACGGGGTGCGGGGGGGCTGTCCGGGGTGCGGGAGGGCTGTCCGGGGTGTGGGGAGGGCTTCCTGGAGTGCGGGGGGCTTGTTCGGGGTGCGGGGAGGACTGTCCGGAGTGCGGGGGGCCTGTCCGGGGTGCGAGAGGGATGTCCAGGGTCCGGGGAGGGCTGTCGGGAGTGCGGGGAAGGATGTACGGGGTGTGGGAGGGATGTGCTGGGTGCGGGGAGGGCTGTCCGGGGTGCAGGGAAGGCTGTCTGGGGTGCGGGAGGGCTGTCCGGGGTGCGAGGAGGGCTGTTCGGAGTGCAGGGAGGGCTGTCCGGTGTGTGGGGGTGCTGTCCGGGGTGGGGGGGCATGTCCGGGGTGCGGGGGGGGGGGGGGGGGGGGGGGGGGGCTATCCGGAGTGCGGGAGGGCTTTCCGGGATGCGGGGAGGCTGTCCGGGGTGGGGAGAACGTCCGATGGGAGCGCTGTCTCCTCCTACACTTCACGAATAATATTTCTAATGTTTTCGTGTAGTTTCAGGTCATTCAGAGCACGTTTGATTTGAATTCGACCGTCTCACGCCGTTTTTGGTGTTTTCTGACACTAGAAACACGTTTCCGGTCACCGCGGTCAAAAAACACATCCGATTGACATTCCATCGGCACAACCATTTCAAAAATCACACAACGGCTGTATTCATACGATTTCATGGCATTCTCAGGGTTTTCGGGTGGTTTTGACCCCCCAACGCTCCATTTTTGCGCGCGTCGAGCTGCTGAAAACAACACAATCAGCCGTACTGCATGCACCGCACGTTCGATGGATGTGTCGTCTCCTCTTACACGTCACGAATAATATTCCTAATGTTTTTGTGTGGTTTTAGGTCATTCAGAGCACGTTTTCTCCCAATTCGACCGTATCACGCCGTTTTTTGTGTTTTAGGACACCGGAAACGCATTTCCAGTCACCGCCGTCAAATGACACCTCTGATTGATGTGCCTTCAGCACAAAAATTTCACAAATCACACAACGGATGTTGTGGTACGGTTTCATGGCATTCCGACGTCATTTGGGTGGTTTTGACCCACCAACGCGCCATTTTAGAGCGCGCCGAGCTGCTGAAAAGACACAATCGGCCGTACCGTGCGCACCGCACGTCCGATGGGGGTTTCATCTCCTCTTACACATAAAGAATAATATTCCTATTGTTTTCGTGTGGTTTCAGGTCATTCAGAGCATGTTTGCTCCGAATTTGACCATCTCACGCCGTTTTTTGTGTTTTATGACACCGGAAAAGCGTTTCCGGTCTCCGCCGTCAAACGACACCTCCGATTGACGTGTCGTCTACCCGAACATTTCACAAATCACAAAACGACTATTTTCATATGGTTTCATGGAATTACGAGGTCGTTTGGGTGGTTTTGACCCCCCAACGCGCCATTTTAGCGCGCGCCGAGCTGCTGAAAACGACACAATCTATTGTACCGCGCACACCGCACGTCCGATTGACGTGCCGTCTGCCAGACCATTTCACAATTCACATAATGGCTGTTTTCGTATGGTTTCAAAGCATTCTGATGTCATTCGGGTGGTTTTCACCCCCCCCCCCCAACGCGCCATTTTAGCACACGCCGAGCTGCTAAAAATGACAAAATCGGCCGTACCGCGTGCATCGCACATCCGATGGGCGCTCCGTCTCCTCTTACATGTCAAGAATAATATTACTAATGTTTTCGTGTGGTTTAAGAACATTCAGAGCACGTTTTCTCCGAATTCAACCGTCTCACGCCGTTTTTGGTGTTTTATGACACCAGAAACGCGTTTCCGTCACCGCGGTCAAAAAACACCTCCAATTAACGTACCGTTTACCCAAACATTTCAAAAATCACATAACGGCTGTTTTGTTACGGTTTCATGGCATTCCAAGTTCATTCAGGTGGTTTTGACCCCCCAACGCGCCATTTTAGCAATTGCCTAGCTGCTGAAAATAACACAGTCGGCCATACCGTGCGCACCGCATGTCTGATGGGCGTTCCGTCTCCTCCTATATGTCACGAATAATATTACTAATGTTTTCGCGTGGTTTCAGGTCATTCAGAGCATGTTTGCCTCGAATTTGACCATCTCACGCCGTTTTTGGTGTTTTATGACACCGAAAATGCGTTTCCAGTGACCGCGGTCAAAAGACACTTCTGATTGATGTGCCGTCGGCACGACCATTTCAAAAATCACACAACGGCTGTTGTCGTACGATTTCATGGCATTCCGAGGTCGTTCGGGGGGTTTCGACCCCCCAACGCGCCATTTTAGCGCGCGCAGAGCTTCTGAAAACGACACAATCGTCCATACCACGTGCACCGCATGTCTGATGGGTGTGTCGTCTCTCCTACACGTCATGAATAATATCCGTAATGTGTTGGGGTGGTTTCGGGTCATTCGGAGCATGTTTGCACCGAATTCGACCGTCTCACGCCGTTTTGTTTCTGATCACCGCCGTCAAACGCCACCTCCGATTGACGTGTCGTCTGCTCAACCATTTCACAATTCACACAACGGCTATTTTCGTATGGTTTCAGGGCATTCCAAAAACTTTCGCGTGGGTTTGACCCCCGAACGCGCCATTTTAGCGCACGCCGAGCTGCTGAAAACGACACAATCCGCCGTACCGGGCGCACCGCACATCTGATGGGTGGGTCTTCTCCTTCTACACATCACGAATAATATTCCTAATGTTTTCCTGTGGTTTCAGGTCATTCGAAGCACATTTTCTCTGAATTCGACCGTCTCACACCGTTTTTGGTGTTTTATGACAACAGAAATGCGTTTCTGGTCACCGCGGTCAAACGACACATCCGATTGACGTGCCGTCTGCACAAACATTTCAAAACTCACACAACCACTGTTTTCGTATGGTTTCATGGAATTCTGTGGTCTTTCGGGTGGTTTTGACCCCCCAATGCGCCATTTTAGCGTGCACCGAGCTCCTGAAAATGACACAATCGGACATACCGCACGCACCGCACGTCCGATGGGCGTGTCGTCATCTGTTACACATCACGAATAATATTTCTAATGTTTTTGTGTGGTTTCAGGTCATTCAGAGCACGTTTGCTCCGAATTTGACTGTCTCACACCGTTTTTGGTGTTTTATGACACCGAAAACGTGTTTCCGGTGCGAGAAGGCTGTCCGAGATGCGGGGAGGGCTGTTCGGGGTGCGGAGCGGCTGTTCGGGGTGCCAGGGGCCGGTCCGGGGTTCGGGGAGGGCTGTCCGGGGTGCAGGGGGGCTGTCTGGGCTGCAGGGGGCCTGTCCGGCGTGCGGGAGGGCTGTCCGGTGTGCGGGGAGGTCTGTCCGGGGTGTGGGGGTGGGGGTGTCCGGGGTGCGGGGGGCGTGTCCGAGGTGCAGGCGGGCTGTTCGGTGTGCGGGGAGGTCTGTCCGGGGTGCGGGAGGGCTGTCTGGGGTGCAGGAGGGCTCTCCGGGGTGCGGGGAGGGCTGTCTGGGGTGCATGGAGGGCTGTCCGGGGTGTGGGGGGCTGTTCGGGGTGTGGGGGGCCTGTTCGGGGTGCCGGAGGGCTGTCCGAGGTGAGGGGAGGGTTGTCCAGCATGCAGGGGGCCTGTCCGGGGTGTGTGGAGGACTGTCCGAAGTGTGGGGGGGCCTATCTGGGGTGCGAGAGGGCTATCTGGGGTGTAGGGAATGCTGTCTGGAGTGCAGGGAAGACTGTCTGGGGTGGGGGAGGGCTGTCCGGGGTGCGGGGAGGCTGTCCAGGGTGCGCGAGGGCTGTCTGGGGTGAGGAGAGGGCTATCTGGGGTCCGGGGAGGGATGTCTGGGGTGCGAGGAGGGTTGTCTGGGGTGCGTGGGGGTTGTCCGGGGTGCGGGGGGCCTGTTCGGGGTGCGGGCGGGCTGTCCAGGGTGCGGGCAGGGCTGTCTAGAGTTCCGGGGGCCTATCCGGGGTGGGTGGAGGACTGTCCGGCGTGCTGGGGGGCTATCCGGGGTGCGAGAGGGCTGTCCGGGGGTGTGGGGAGGCTGTCCGGGGTGCGCGGGTGCTGTCCGGGGTGCGTGGAGGGCTGTCCGGGGTGCGGGGAGGGCTGTACGGGGTGCGGGAGGGCTGTCCTGAGTGCGGGGGGGGGGGGGGGGGGGGGGGGGGGCTGGACAGGGTGCGGGGGGCCTGTCCGGGGTGCGGGAGGGCTGTCCGGGGTGTGGGGAGGGCTGTCCGGAGTGCGGGGGGCTTGTTCGGGGTGCGGGTAAGACTATCCGGAGTGCGGGGGTCCTGTCCGGGGGGGGGGGGGGGCTGTCCGGGGTGCGGGGAAGGCTGTCCGGGGTGTGGGAGGGTTGTCCGGGGTGCGAGGAGGGCTGTCCAGAGTGCAGGGAGGTCTGTTCGGTGTGAGGGGGTGCTGTCCGGGGTGGGGGGGCATGTCTGGGGTGCGGGGAGGGATGTACGGAGTGCGGGGAGGGTTGTCAGGGGTATGGGGGGGGGGGCTGTCCGTGGTGCGGGGAGAGATATCCAGAGTGCGGGGAGGGCTGTCCGGGGTAGGTCGGGGACTACAAATAGTGAACACAGCTCATTCATCAAAAACAAGTTTAATGGTTTATATTAGTAATCACTTGTATTTTTCAAAAATATTACAGAACATGCAATTCTAAACATTGAAAATTAAATGAACAAAAATTATCAAAATCAATAATCAGTTTCATTGTTACTTCTCAATTCGTGCACACAAACATTTCATGAGGCCAAAACACACATGATACCCCCAAATCACAAAAAAAAACTCACTAGAAACTCAACATAAATATCAATAACTATCCCACAGATGATATGAACCAGATGACGAATAAATGCAGGGGCATTCAGTCCCACATGATGAAATACCTCATCAAATGAAACATCAGAAGTCGTGTCAGAATTACATGATAATATACTATGATCAGAGCCTCTCCTGCGAGAGGAAGAAGCAGTCGAGTCTGATCCTGTTGAAAACAATTTTATATACAAATTTACAGATGTTATAAATATATTTATATATGTGTGTTTATTAATTACATAAAAAATAAAGAAAATGACATTCCAATATACCTCGACCCTGAGAAGTAGATACCTCAGATGGATGATGTGGATCTTCTTCCTCTTCCACGGACATTCCTGCAGTCATGGGAAACATTAGCAAGGGGACTCTCCAAAGTGTAAAAATGATAAATTGGATTGTTTTTTAAAAAATCATACTTGTACAGTTGTTAATAAAACAAAAAGGGATTGAATAATTAGTTGTGAATGAATTTTAAACAATCGGAAAGTTTACAAAACAGATATAAAAATTATGTACAAAACCAATAAATGCATAGCAAAATTTCAAATTGAATTAATAAAAATTCATGCAGCACATGAACCAAAGGATGAATACCTCAATGGGAAGATACACTGAAAATAACATCAATATAACATGAGTTAAATCACCTTAAATATTTATAAATGAAAAAAATTCCAAAAGTGAGAATTAAAACATACAAGGATTTATAAAATGTTTAGATAATTTTTGATATCTTAAGCTGAATAGCGGGAAAACAATTATACCTTTCATTAAGCAGGAAAATTGACCATTTCTTCTTTAACAGCCGCTTTGACCCAATAAATATCTTCTTCACATTGAACTACGGTATGATGATCAAGCTTTTGGGAAACAAAAGGAACAGTCTTGTGTTTATCTTGTTCAAATACAAACACTCCTCACCGAGACATTTTGACAACAACTTGACAACTTGGATTCGAAGCCAATGTAACGAAGAATACATGTTCCGCTTGTGATTTCAAAATGAAAGGTTCTTTATCAACTCGTTCATTTCTGCATAACTTATAGTTAAATTTCACAAATGAAAATTGATATTGATCGACTTTACATCCACGCACTGGATCAACCCAATTACACGTTAACAATATGTACTTCAACCCGTGTGTTTATACAACTTCAATGTTGTCTATCAATTGACCATAGTAATAACCTGAATCGGAAAATGGACAATCGATTCCACTGTTTTGTGTTGCTCATTTGTCGTCAACATCATTAATGCGAAATTAAAAACCATTAGCATCTATATATTTATAACGACGAGCCATTATTGATGGACCCTCAGCCAGTTGGATAAATTGTGCAGTTAGTGTGGGGTCCCCTAACTCCCTCAGCATATGAACCTACATAATTCAAATAATTCAATAATGACATATGAAGAAAGAAATTAGTATAATACTTCACTCATAATGAAAATCAATTTATATGTACATAATCCTTGAACAAATCATGAAATGACGCATAATGAGACTGTTGAATTTGCATGTCAGTCACACGATACATCTATTCTTTTATCTCATTAATGTGTTTTCTACAAATGATAACACGATGTTTAAATGATCAACTTATGCATACAAAACATGTAAAAGCTAAATAATAAAAGTGATAAGATACTTACTGTATTAATGGTGCATCTGATGGAGTATTGAACAAGATATATCGATGCGCTTGTATCCACTCGATGTTGTCCATATCATATGTGGATCCTTCTCCAACTGGACCATCCTGAATCCGAGAGGGCTTATCTAATTTTGTTTCAACATCAGTAAGATATTCTGCACAAAAATTTGTACACTCATCCATCAAATAACCATTGGATATTGATGCCTCCAGACGAGCTCTGTTGCATACAAATAGTTTGAATGTAATCTAATACTGCTCAATAGGATACATCCACCTGAATTGCACTGGAACAGCAGCCATTACATCACCAGTTAGGTGCACTGTCAAGTGGACCATAACATCGAAAAATTAGGGGGGAAATAGTTTCTCAATGTGACAAAGAGTAAGTACAATTTGTTTCTGTAAACTTTTTTAAATCACTCATTCATTGATTTCTTAAACAAGCTGTCTAAAAAAATTACTCATCTCAATCAACGTCTGAACAACATTGGGGGATAAAAAATTAAAAATTGAGATTGGAATCATCTGCTGAAGTAGTATGTGATTGTCATGACTTTTCAATCCTTGAAATTTCTTGCTCGTCAGATTCACACACTTTGAAATATTAGAAGAGTAACCATCATGCACCTTGAGCATCTTCAAAATGGAAAGAAATCTCTCTTTCTCCATTGTAGTCATCGTATACTGTGCAGCAGACATATATTCCTTCTTTTCCTCAGCTAAATGTAAATGCAACTGTTTCCTTAAACCCATTTCTTCCAATTCACGACATGCATTCACATAGTCCTTTGATTTCCCGCTGACACCTAAAATGGTCCACAATATGTTATCACAAACATTATTTTCAATGTGCATGATATCCAAATTATGCCTCAGCATGTTAGTTTTCCAATATAGAAGACTATAGAGAATACTTATGTTTTTCCAATTGTGACTGTGCTGCATACCCGCAGCTCGAATATTACGTACCGGAGGAGCCACCAAATCCTAAATTTCATATACTGTGCAGATGTTTTCTTCCTCAATTTGTGATAACATTTCGACTCCTGTCATGATCTTTGGTGCTGGTCTGAACTCTCTAGAACCATCAAATGCCACTCTGTCCTTTTTGAACCTGTGCTGAGGGAGGAGAAAACATCTGTGACCCATATATGCCCATTTTTTGGAATGCTTAAGCCATACAGATTTTTTACTTTTGTTGCAACAAAGACAAGAAAATTCCCCTTTTGTAATCCATCCTGATACATTTGCATAAGCTGGGAAGTCATTGATTGTCCACAATAAAGCAGCCTATAGTTTGACCATTTCATTTATTTCATAGTCATAAGTCATCACACCATCTCCCCAAAATTCATTCAACTCATCAGTCAATGGCTGAAGGTAAACATCAATCTTATCCCCTGGACTTTTCGGTCCATCAATAAGAATGGAAAGTAATATAAATTGTTGCTTCATACAAAGCCACAGAGGAAGATTATAAGAAACCAACACCACGATCCATGTTCTATGAGTTGCACCAACCATAGTCTTGAATGGATTGAAACCATCTGCTGCCAATCCCTATCGGGTATTACGAACATATTTGGAAAAGTCAGGATGTCTCTTATCAAAATCCTTCCATGCATGAGAGTTTGCTGGGTGGGTTAACATATCACTTTCATAAACTCTTTCTGCGTTCCATCTCATTAAATTAGAAACGTTAGATGACATAAAAAATCTTTTCAACCTTGGTTTAAGGGGAAAGTAACACATTTTCTTTATGGAAATCGGTTTCCCCTGTATCACAATCTGACTTTGATGAGTCTGATTTCCCCTGTTCTCTTTCAACCTGGAAGCACAATAAACCGTACAAATATCCAAATGGCCAGTTTCCTTTCTAAACAACATAAATTTGTTTGCACATGCATCTATGGTCTCATATGTAAAACCTAAGTTCTCTTCCAGCTTACAAGCATGGTAATACGACTCGGAAATCTTAGAGTCGACAGGAAGAACCTTTTTCAATAACACCAACAGCATGTCGAATGATGTGTCTAACCAATGATTCAAGGTCCTCAAATGAAAAAACTCCATGATAAAAGAAAATTTATTGTAAGAAGTACATCCAGGATATAATTCTGTTTTTTCATCATCGATTTAATCATAAAACCTCCTCAAATCACGATCTGCACCAGAGCGAAGATTTATCTCACCGGTCTTAAGACTCTAGATGTCAATGCCTTCAGGATCCAACCCACGTACCATTTCTGTAAGCATTTCCTGCATTGTATCATTCATCCTTGCATCAACATCCATCTGATCTGCATCCGTATTTTGACGACGAACATATTTTTCTCCATGACTAGTCCAACACTTATAATTTTACAGAAATCCATTAATGAATAGGTTCTCCTTTAGAGTATCTCGTGTGAGTTGATATCTGTTAGCACATTTTCTACATGGACAACTAATATAGTCACTTTCAAATCCTCTGGTGAAGTCAATAAACTACATAATTCCATTGAAATACTCTCTAGACGTTCGATTTGGAAGAGAAATCCAACTGTTATCCATAATAAGATCCCTATAACAAACATTTTCACAAGACTTATTACATTTTCATTTTTCATATCAAATATATTTAAAATAAATACTAATTAATTGTTTGTGAACCATTTATAAAATAATAATGTAAGTGAAAGCCCATGTCATACCTGATTGCCCTAAAAACCTGGAAGGGAGGGGTGCCGAAGGCGGTGCTGTGAGGGAGAGGAGAGGCAGCGGTAGGGAGCCGGAGCCGGAGCTGGTGCGGCATGGGAGGGGATGGGCGGTGGCGGAGACGGGGAGCCAGAGGAGAGGAGGCGGTGAGGTGGCGATGGTGAAGTGAGGGTCGGATGACGAGGGAGGGGAGTAAGGACAGGGGGAGCCGGAGTGGATGAGCGGCAACGGTGAGGGGACGAGTAGCGGTCGTGTGGGGCGGGAGGGGACAGGGCAGCGGCGGTGCGGCAAGGGAGAGGACGGTGAAGGAGGGGATGGGGGCGGTGGTGCGGCGTGTGAGGGGACGAAGATGGAGGGGATGGGGGGTGGCGGGGTGCGGGGGGGGGGGGTGTTCAGGGTGCTGGGGGGGGGGACGAGGGGGTGGAGGGTGGAGGGCGGAGGTCGGAGGCCGGAGGGGCTCGAGGCCGAAGGCCAGAGGGCGGCCGGAGGGCTTCCAGAGGCAGGTGGCGGGAGGCCCAAGGGCAGAGGGAGGCCGAAGGGCGGCCACAGGGAGGAGGGCGGCCGGAGCCGGAGGGCAGAGGCGGAGGATGCCTAGAGGAGAGGGAGGGTAGGGCATAGGGCGGCCGAATGGCAGACGACGGACGGAGGGAGGCCGACGGAGGGCGGATGGCAGCCGGAGGGTAGGGCGGAGGGTGGACGGAGGGCGGAGGGTGGCCTGAGGGTGGCCGGCGGAGGGCGGCCGGTGGAGAGCGGAAGGGTCGACGGGGAGGGCGCGCGGCGACGGGGAGGGTGTAAGGGTTCGGGGGGGGGGGGTGCCGAAGCCCGGTTTCTGTTTAGGAAAACCTAGCGATTTCTAGTGGCGGTCGCTATAGGTAAAGGGGATCAAAAGCTCATATTTTTAGTAGTGTATTTTTAAAACCTTCATTTAATTATTCTAAAATATAGGTTTATCGTACTTCCAACTTGAATATTATTTCTATACCACCATAGGCGAGGTTACTATTGATTAGGGTATATCACTATTCATAAGGGTATGTTAATATTCATTAGGGTAGGTTACTATTCCCCAAAAAAAATAATTTTGTTTTATTAGAATCCAAAAAACATCTTGAACACAATGGTGTATGCCGGATTTTCGAAATTCCAAACACATAAGTGACAAAATTATGTATAAACATCACTTATAACTTATTAGTTCATTATGTTGTGCCTTCAGGTGGCTTTATGACATAAATATAAGATGGTAATTTTCATTCAAAAACATTGGGTCGTTATATTATTCCCCCCTTATGAAATTTCTCTCTCGAAATTTCGTTTTACAAACTAAGACAAAAACAGGTGCAGGTACTTTTACTTCATTTCTTCCTCCAATTCCTATGTTGCTTCCTCAATCTTATGGTTCCTCCAAAACACTTTGACAAGATGGGATGTCTTGTAGGGTAGAACCTTATCTCTCCGATCCATAATCTTTACTCGGTGCTCCTCATAGGAGAGATCATCTTCCAGCTACACCACCTCTAAGCTTAGTACATATGAGGGATCAAGTATGTACTTCCTCAAGAGTGATAAATGGAAAACATCATGGACTCGAGAAATATTTTGTAGAAGTGCAAGACAATATTCCACGACTCTTATGCAGTTAATGATCTCATAGGGGCCAATATTCCTTGGTATTATCTTCCCTTTCTTCCCGAATCACATGACTCTCTTTCATGGAGATATTCGAAGGAAGGCTTTATCTCTAACATCGAACTCCATTGTCCCTTTGACGGCTGTCAGAATAGCTCTTTCTCTGTCTTTGAGCAGATTTGATATGTTTCTTTATGGCTTGAACCTTCTCTGTCATCTCTTGAACAAGATCGGGTCCATGTAGCTTTCTTTCTCCAACTTCTTCCTAACAGGTTGGAGTTCTACATCACTTTCCATATAGAGCTTCATACAGATCCATTTGAATACTCGAGTGGAAGCTATTGTTGTATGGGAACTCAACCAATAGAAGATGCTGATCCCATCCACCTTTAAATTATAGAGAGTAGGCTCTAAGAATATCCTCAAGCATTTGGATATTTATTTTAGACTAGCCATCAGTTTGGGGGTGATTGGTCGCGCTGAAATTTAATTTAGTACTCAAAGAATGTTGAAGGCTCCTCAAGAATTTAGATGTCAACCTTGAATCATGGTCAAAGAAAATTAATATTGGTACACCATGTAGTCTCACCACTTCCTTCAAAAATAACTTTGCAAGTTGTTAAAGTGAAAGATATTCCCGAATAGTGATGAAATGGGATGTCTTGGTGAGTTGGTCAACCACAACCCATATCACATTATTTCTCTTCGATGTCTTCGGGAGACTCATGACAAATTCCATAGTAACATTTTCCCATTTCCAAATGTGTATAGGCAATGGATGCATCAAACCTTTGGACTTTTGTCACTCAGGTTCAACTTGCTGACATACCGAGCACCTTGATATATATTCTGCAATCTCTTTCTTCATGTTATCCCACCAGAACTATTCTCGGAGATCACGACACATTTAGGTACTCCCAGTATGGATAGAGAAGGTCAAGCTATGTGAATCATTCAATAGCTCCTTCTTTATCTCTAGAAAAGATGGTACACATAATCGTGTCCCAAATCTTACAACTCATTCCCCATCAATTTTGAAATCAGTGGATTACCCATTTCTAATACCTTCTACCCTTTTATAAAATTCCACATCCTTTCTTTGCGAAACCTTTATTTTCTCCATGAGGGATGGTTGAGAAATAATTTGAGAAAGTATTGATGATGTTCCTCCCTTAATGATTCCCATGTCCATCCTTTTCAAATTTAAGAAGATCAGATCCTTTCCAATTATGATCATTGATAAAGATGTAGGATCTTTTCTACTTAGAGAATCTGCCACCTTGTTTTCCCTAACATGATGGTAGTGGATTGAGCAGTCATAATCCTTGATTAGCTCTATCCATCTTTGTTGGTGCATATAATGCTCTTTCTGTGTGAATATATAATTGAAACTCTTGTGGTCAATATATATCTCACATTTCTTCCCATAGAGATAATGTTGCCCGTTTTTCAAGGCAAATATCACTGCCGCTAACTCAATATCATGCGTTGGATAGTTTTTCTCATGGATTTTATGCTTCCATGAGGAATATTCTATCACTTTATCATTTTGCATCAGTACACAACCTAAGCCCTTCTTAGAATCATCAATGTACACCACAAAGAGGTCCCCGCTAGTAGGGAGTGAGAGTACCAACACAGTGATAGGCCTCTTTTTTCAACTCCTTGGAATAGTCTTAAAATTCCTTAATCGAGAAAAACTTTACTCCCTTTCACATCAGCTTGGTAATTGGGTTTGACAGGTGTGAAAATTTATTCACGAATCGTCGATAATACCCATCTAGACCAAAAAATCTACAGATATCCGTTACAGAAGATGGCTTGGGCCACTCTTCAATTCCTTTGTCTTAGAAGGGTCCAAAAATATCACTTTGCTGGTGATAACATGCCCTACGAATGACACTTCCTCCATCCTGAACACACATTTACTATAATTTGAATACAACTTCTCCCTTATCAAAGTATTTAACATATTTTTCAAATACTCCTCATGTTCCTCCTGGCCCATGGAGTATATCAGAATATTATCAATAAATACTACCCCAAATTTGTCACGGTAATCTCTAAAGAATTTATTCATTAAATCCATGAAAATTTATTCAGAATTAGTGATTATTAAAGGTGTCACTATGGACTCATAGTGTCAATTCCTCGTTCGAAAGACAGTCTTGGGAATATATTCTTTCCTCACCTTTAGTTGGAGATATCCTGACCGAAGGTCCACCTTAGAAAAATGACTGGCCCCACATAGATGATCAAACAAGTCATCTATCCATGGAAGGGGATACTTGTTCTTTATAGTGATTTTATTGAACTCACGATAATCAATGAAGAGGCACATTGATCCATACTTATTCTTGAAGAATAGGACTGAAGCACCCCACAGTGAATCACTCGGGCGAATAAAACCCTTCTCCATATTCTCCTATAACTGCTTCTTAAAATCTTCTAGCTCTATGGTGGCCATTCTGTAAGGTGTTTTTGAGATTGGCAGAGATCCAGGGATAAGTTCAATTGAGAACTCAACCTGTAGGTCATGGGGAAGAGAAGGAAACTCTTCAGGGAATACATCAGTGTAATCCCTCACGATGGGTGTGTCTTCAAGCATGATTCTCTCCATTGCCTCAATCATTTGAGCTAGAAATGTATTCTCATAAGGAATCAATATCCACACTTGAGACAATGATTCAAAAGGAGATTCATCTTCCTCCTTGCACTTGTAATGAATCGAAGGAAGCTTCGAGATGTGAAGGGTAATTTCCCTTTCCCGGCAGTTGATGTTGGCCTTGTGCAAAGATAGCCAATCCATGCCCAATATATCGTCAAATTCCACTAAAGGAAGTATGACAAGATTTTCTGGGAGGTTTAGTCCACATACGTTACCTGGGGTGGTGTTATAAACCATGGGTGAAATAATTGCTCTATTTTCTATTCTCACAGGTAACTTTTCCACCAAATTTTGTGGTGGTGTTTTAATAGTTTTATTAAACTTGCAAGATATAAAAGAATGCGTAGAACCAGAATCAAATAGTATGTTCTCTATTCTTGAATGAATAAAAAGCATACCAGTTGCCACATCTTTTTTTGGCTCCACCTCAACAGTAGTGATAGCATAAGATCTTGCATGTTGCCTTGGAGGTTGTTGCTAATTTCCTCCGACAACCCTCGGCTTAGGAAAATTGTTCGCATAATGCCCAAGAACCTTGTAGTTATAACACTGCACTGCAGGCTGAGTGTTGATCTGAACCTTCCTTTCTTCGACATCATTAGCAAGAGTTTTCTTACCCCTTTGATATTTATTGTCCAGATGACCAAACATTCTGCATTTGAAGAAATTCTTGGTTCCCTTTAAAAAATTATTAGGATGCCTCTTCCCACATTTTTTGCAAAGTGGAAAGTTGGGATTCTTTCCATCATGGGATTTGCTTGATGAGTCACCCATTTTGTTCTCTATTTTATACTTCTTGTCACTAGGCCCATGAGACCACTGAGAGTCTTCAATCTCCATTTCAACCTTGAGGGAACAACGTAAAATCTCATCATAGCTGTCGAAGGCTGGAATCACCAACACTTTTCGTAGACTAGACTTTAGTCCGCTAAAGAAACGATCCACCATGCTTTCAGTGTTCATGACAAAGCCAAAGGCGTACTGTGCTAGCCTTGTAAAGTTTTATTCATACACCCAGATGGACTCATCTTCCTTATACTTGAGTCAGAGGAACTCTCTTTCCATCTTGAGATAGAGGGTTCAAGGAAAATATTTGTTGAAACACATCCTCTTGAATTACTCCCAATCTATGGAATCGATTTACTCTTGGGACATTGTATTGTTGATCAGTTTCCACCACATATCACCTTCCCCATCAAAATGATAGACTTCCAGTACCACCTTCTCTTCTTTCTAGCACTATAGGACAGAGAAAATATTTTCAATGGAGTTAATCCATCGTTCTGCGAGGAGGGGATCAGATAACCCGCTAAACATGGGAGGCCTTTGCCGCAAGAAGGATTGCACGGAAAATTGCTCTTTCCTTGTAAGAGGAGGACATTACACCTGATTCAAGTTATCATTCATCACTTGAGCCAGCTGAGAAAGTACTACCATGAAGTTTTGAGCACCCAATTCCGTCCCCTCAAGCATATCATTAGGGAAATCATCACATTGCCTATCACGTTGGATGTTGGTACGTGTTCTTCTAATTTACGCTATTAACTAAGAGAAAGAACATATAATTATAGGTCTTGAATACTTTTCTGTTGAGGGAAAAAAAGAAACATTGGACATAAAAGGATAAACATATATAGAATAAGTATATCCTAACTTATGATTCAATAGGTGAAATCTAGGTTATCCTCAATCTACATCTTGACATATATTTTAATGGTCTTTGTCCCTTAATAATGGATTTTACTAAGATTGTGAATCTACCAAAGCATATCCCTCACCGGGAGTGTCGTTACCAAGAGTGTAGCAAGCCCCGTTGTCGTGCACCAGTTCCTGTTCGAGTCTAGCTCAAAGCGGTGTTTTCAGGTTTTACCCCTAGGATACATCAGTGCCAGAGCTACCTCTACCCGGTCATATACAGACATGGATGTATTTTCTTGATAAACCACTTAATAAATACTCACCAAAATTTGGGAATTTTTTCTAATACTTAGTCTCATCCTTAAGGTTCTCACTAAGGTTCTCTATTCCTAATCTCCAAAAATAACTATACCATCCTCTGATACCAACTATAGCGACCCTATCCTTTTACACATAACATTTCATGATTTTAAACATAATTCATCATCATAGTACAATCCAATGATCATTATGTCTAGTGGCTTGGAAGACTAGTTACATATATCACAAAACATTGGGCTAAAACCACTTCTTTATTTAATCTTCATAATGAGCTCTTAAGTTCCTTTGTGCCCTTACATCTGGATAGGTTACCCTGGGGAACAACTGAACAAATGGATGAGCTAAAAATCTCAGTAAGGGAAAGAACATAATAATAAACTTTAAGCACATGAGTTAAGAGGCTTGACATAATGATATTGGAAGCATGGAACATATGGAATCATAACATATACACATGGGATCATAAAAACATGGAATAAAATAATCATAGGATCATATAAGCATGGGAATATATAACCATGGTTTCATAGAGAGGTGGTAGCAACTTTAAACATGACTTCAGTACGAGTCAAGGTTACCCACCAATCTCGTTTCCTATAGTGGCACAATCCAAGGCTAATCGCCTGGATCGTTTGCCCATAATATTCTCACGAGACATTAACCTTACCCAATGCATTGGAGCGCTATCTGGGTGCACCCATCTAAGTTTATTCATGTATATTATTTCCACGTAAATAATATCACATAATCAATCGTACATTAACATAAGAGTACCCATGGAAAGAAATGGGCACACAATCACGTCATGAAGCAAAATAAAAAGAGACGTAACATACAAGTGTCCATGAAAGAAAAGAATGAAATCATAATTAGACATTAATAATGTACAAAGGAATAAATCATGACAAGAGATAACAAACTGAAGTGATAACATGTAAAAACTTGTTTTTAGGAATCATTGAGTCAAAACATTTTAGTGCGGTTTAAGAAAACATCGAATATCTCTTAAAACGAAAAGCGGCAAAATATTTTTTTTATAAAACCATAAGTAAACCAGGAGGGTTTTCATAATAAAAAGACTGATTTTATAAAGTTAAAGTGGTCTTAAAATATAAGATAGAGTACACTTGATAATAGGAAAGAATTAGGGATGTTCCCTTCAAACGGGTTCACTTATTGGGAAGTAATGATGTGAGAATCACATAAAAACATGCATATCCCAAAAGATAGTGATGAAAGAGTCTTGATACATAAACTTGGAACATGTAAAAAACATTTGGTGTATGCAAAAGAAAAGATAAGATAACATCATTTTGGTATAAAGGTAGATGAGACAACCCGATTGAATAAAGGAGGTTCATGTAGAATTCTTTACGGATTATTGGCATGGTATCAGGAGTACTTGAGGGGTATTAGTGAGAGAGGAAAGGTAATTATCATCACTTATACATAAATAGGGCAGTATGTGGAAGGTTCAAAATCGTACCCCATAATTAATAATTACACACAACATTTCCTAGAATAGTGAATAATCTTGAATAAGGGTGAAATTGAGAGGATCCCTTAACTTAAGTCCGTTGGTGTTCTCCACTTGATATTAATGACCTGAATAGACAAATTAGGATTATTAATAAATAGTTCCAGAACCTTATCTAAATTTGAATGATTCATTATATCCTTTTTAAGTTCATTTATACCCATTTTGATTGATTACAGGGTTCAATTTCATTGTTCGGGTACGTTTGTTTAATTTGTTTTAGTTATCTGTTCAATTTTATTTAACTTCATATAAATTGTATGATGAAAGTGGTTGTCCAGAATTGAATTTATATAACATTAGTGGACATAAAGTAGGTTACATGGTTAAAAAATTCATTTGGTTAATTACAGTGAAAGAGAACCTTTTCATTAAACATTAATGATAAACACTTGAATTAACTTTAATGATTTTTCCCATAATTGACTTGTTTGGTATTATTGTTTTATATCATGAGTGTATGAGTATCACAGAACCTTAAATAGGACATATAACATATATAACAATCTATTTCAACCATAACATAAATGGTTTCATGACCAGAAACAAAATGATATAATAATTTGAAAACACATTATCCATGATGTTGGTAATTTGACACATCACGGGCAATGTTTTAATTTTAGAGCGTGAGGGAGAGAAGGGGAAGAATGATTCATGAAATAAACATGATTATCATCCAGAATATATGATATTATATAGATTTCATGCCTTTTGGATAAGGGGAGGGAACAGGGTATAATAAAAGAATGAAAAAAAGTATACAAAATACTTGAAAACGAAAGAGGGTTCTTAACCTTTGATCTCCTCTCTTTGAGACTCCTATAAGAATCTTTGATTTTGGTCTTTTATAAAGACCAGAAATCCTTGGACGTGGGGAAGGAGCTTCAGAGGGTATTTGGGCAGAATTTAAGGAAGGCTTGTAGCTTGAGAGGATTGGAGAAAAGAGGGAGTGAGGGGGGGGGGGGGTTATAGTGGAGGGGAGAGGGGTTTCTTAATATAAAATTCAATAGTTTTTTAATTCCTCCCAAGAAAATGAATATTGGGTCTTTCATGACCAAAAATAGTAATTTTATAATGTAATCCCGAACCATGTGGGCCTACATCAGCAGAACATCACACATGACTCAATTAATCCATTATTTAGCATTTATTGTGAATTATCGGTTTCTACTATTAATCAAAAATTCAAGTACTTCATAAAAATCCCAAAATATCACCGAAACCATTTTTCGATGTATAGAATAAAAAAATGAATTAAATTTTTCCAATATAATTTTCTAAATATGAATATTTTAATATTTAATTAAAATAATAATTTATTATAAAAAATTAGTTTTAAAACCTTCATTAACTCATTCTAAAATAGAGGTTTATCGTACTTCCAACTTGAATATTATTTCTATGCCACCATAGGTGAGGTTACTAATCATTAGGGTATATCACTATTCATAAGGGTATGTTACTATTCATTAGGGTAGGTTACTATTAACCATTTTTTTTGTTTTATTAGACTCCAAAAAACATCTTGAACACAACCATGTATGTCAGCTTTTCGAAATTCCAAACAGAGAAGTGACAAACTCATGTTTAAAGAACACTTATCACATAGTAGTTCATTATGTTGTGCTTCCATGTGGTTTTATGACATAAATATAAGAAGGGAATTTTCATTTAAAAACCTTGGGTCAATAAATAACCACTTATCTAAATCCATCATATCAATTAACTGAACTATATTACAAATTTATCTTTCCCATGGGTTTCTATGCTATATATAACCCAAAATAAGTGAAAATAACAAACTATAAAAAGGTAATCTAGAGGAACCGTACTTGGAAAGAAACTAGACATGGATGATTCAATTTTATCTATCACTTTCATTACATATATAAGATAATATTGGATAACCCTTCAATTGAACAACCTACTAAGTTAATGATCAATGTATTGTAATGTTTATCTTTCTAAGGAATATCTCATATAGTATTTGATGGGGTTTAATATTTAATATATCCTCCATGTAATATAGATAATATTCCTATTAAATTTTAAAAAACTACATCCTATATAATCATTATCTTATCATGATATATTTTATTTTTTATACATGATTATAATGATTTAGTTGTAGAATCCACATTCCATCAACATAAATATATTTTTTAAAACAAAATTTATCTATATCTCCATACATGACCCAAAAGTTTGTGTTACACACTCATAAATAGAATTTAGACATATTCATTCATTGGTGAATTCAAAATATGCATAAGGTACAAGGAAATTTAAAGTAATGGAATGGTTTTATATGAGATTGTAAGGATCCACATGAGTATGCCTATAGAATCATATAGTCGAACCTATTCACATTTTTTGATAGGTCCTGATCCACTAGGTATGTATCTTTTATGGGTCCATGTATATTTACTCAAGGAAACTTTACTCAAAATAAAATACTATTCATAATAAGATGAAAACAAAATATGAGAAAAATATTCAAAAACTAAATTCATGTTGATAACATAAATTACAAACTGTGGTCATGGTTGTTGAAAAACTAAATTTAGTGTGGATTCATTACATGAATGAAATTGTAAGGATCTATCATAAAATAAATTTATCATATATATTGGAATATATAAATATCATATTTCAGAAACTATTATCTAAACAAAAATATCAAAAAATTTGTGAAATAAAAAAAATTATTTTCTTTTCGAAAACATGAGTCATTAACGAACTACTCAAAAGAAATATAATTACAAAAATATTTTATTTTACCTATAATATAAAAAATTTACATTAATTTCAATTTGAACCCACTAATCATTTATATGAAATGAAATTTATATGATATTCCACTAATTATTATATTTTATAATTTAATATAAATAATGTTAAAATTTAATATAACCTAAATGTCATATGAATTATCATTTATAACACTATATACACCATTTATTTTGATTTCAATGTTAACTATTTTTAAATAATAAAAGGTCTAACATTTAATTTCATAAAAGGTAATTTATAATATTTATCATTACTATTTGGGAATAATGTTTCAAACACATTTATTTCATTAATTATTAAAAAAAAATTTTATAAGTTATTTAGAAAATCATTATAAATTAAAGAATCAGAATATAACTTTTAATAAGATTTGTAAAAAAAATTAAACAAATAAAAACTTTTAATATTTATTGAAAAATTATGAAAAATACTTTTTTACACTTATGTCGCACCCATATTTTTCATAAGCGAATAAACCTTTTACCCTTAGGAAAATGATTTTTATAGGGGAAAATGAGGTCTTTCCAATGAATCTGTAAATGTAAATATGAATTACCTCTTTGCATATCCCTCATATAATGATAAAAACCATAATTTAAAAATAAAAAATATTATCTATGTGATCATGGAAAGGGGGTGAATCACTGATCATTTTTTTTATATTTTCATTCATTTGAAGGAACCTTTAAAAAATATTAATGTGTAATAAATTTACTATAAATAAATAGAGATGACAATTCCGCATGAAGTAAATAAATCACTAAGTTCACTGATCAAAAATAGAATATAGTCCTTAGTATGGTTTTGAAAAAATAAAATTACACACAATCCATTAAAAAACAATACTTTTACATGTTTTTAGAAACGATAGAATATTGTTACACTTCTGATGCACTATTAACTAAAATATTGTTCATGTTTTCTCTGTATAGATAAATATGTAACAAATATTTTCATAAAATCTTCTAGAAACTATCACCCCCCAAGTTTATAATATATTTTTCATTTATCTTCTTTTACATTCTTCACAGTTACACTTCATCTAAGAAATCATTCATTATATTCCTTCCACGTAGTTAGAATAACATCTTCATAGACTAAAAAATAAAATATATGTTTTACGGGTTCTTTAGGAAAACACCATTTGAGGTTTTCATCAAAAAAACTCTTTTTCATGCCTTCGTTTAGACTAAATCCCTCTGACCCAATGATCTTCATCCAATCACTAGAACAAAGATCTCCAATTCAACCCATTATTAAAAAATATTATGTTTTCTTCTATTTGATTCAATTGATCATCAATCCTCTATTTGAAATAAACTTATTATTAAATCAAGGGATTCCTTGGTTGGAAACATCCATACTAAACAATGGGATTTTTGAAAATCTTTGTTGACTTTTTCGGATACTCTTTCTATAACACATCTGATTTTATGAAAATGAATAGTTTAACAAAAAGGGTTTGGTCATAATCCACATTATATAGGTGAGCTAAAAATAGAAAAGTTGGCTACTCTAATTTTTTACCACTCAAGGAAAAGACAAATTTCAAAATCTCCTACTTATCTAAAATTCTCTAAAATATTATAAATTATTATAGAGTATCCTTCAATAATCTTTGAGAAAAGAAATTCTAACTACCTCAATACTCAGAAATTATGAAAAATTTCCCCCATGATAACATTAATATTAATTAAAAAACCTCAACATATTCGTAATATATATATTTATGAAAGTTACATAAAGACCTTAAAAAAATATAGAATTCATTATTTATTTTGAAATACATTATAAAAATTCATATTTCTGAAAATAAATTGATTTATGTTACAATATAACATCATAGTTACATTTTAAATAACAACCTATAACAACTTCCACCATATTAAAACATGAAACAAAAATCATCAACCTATGAATTTCATACATAAATATTTTTGTAGTAGATATTATGTACACAAAAGTTTATTTGATGGAATTTTTTCTATGTCATCCCTCAAAAACATTTTTTTCAGTTCATTAACTTTTTTACGATGAACAGGATTCAAAAATATCGAATTTCTTCACTGTATAGAATCTCTATTTTAAAAAATTAACATTACCTAACTTTTTTGGAATATATAAACATTATACAAACATACACCCAAAGACCATACTTAGTATAGTGTCTTTGAAAACATGAAAACATAGGATATGGTATATAAGTGATCTATATTATCCTCTCCAAGGTTCTTTGTGACAGGCATCCTTCTTAAACAAATAAAACATAATATATATCTTCATAACCTAGGGAAGGATTCATAAAATGGCTTGAGATCAAATTCATAGTAAGGGTACACAAGAGAGTCATATAAACATAAACATGATCAAAAGGGTATGAGAATATGATCATGAAAATATAATATCATAACCAGCATATCAAAGTCATATACATGAATCGGGGTATAAATCTTTTTAGTTCGTAAGACATTAATAAAAAATAATTAAAGTACATGAGACATGAAAGCACAACATAAGAGTAAAACATGGAATTTGGGAAACACATAAGCTTATACTAATTTCCATAGTAGCCAAGGAATTAATTCCAAGACATTATTAGTGGACAATGTCCTTTACATAGGTGAAACCATATTACAACCATATATTACTGAACCAAGTAAAACCTTGTTCCAACTGTGTATTAATGAACAAAGTAAACCCTCATTTGAGCCCTGTAATACTGAACAGAGTAAACCCTCATTCCATCCCTGTATTACCGAACCAATTAAACCTCATTACAGACCTATATTACTGAACTGAGTAAACCCTCATTCCATCCCTATCTAGATTATAATATATAATTCTTTAACAAATGTATTAGATGTAGAACTAGGTCCCGCCCATTACATAATGAAATCATACAAACATGTTCCAGAATATAAAAAATAAATATATCATAACCCATGAAATGAAATGGATATCATAAACATGTAAACATTTTATAACATGAGAAATGTGACAGGGTTCATAATCATTTCATTATAGGTAGAAACTGTGAAAAGAAGTGGGTTTCAAAAGCACATAACCCATGGAAGAGAAATGTGTTTCATAAACATATTCCCCATGAAGGAGAAATGGGTATAAAAAATACCTTGGAATTATGTATAACTTATTCATTGAAAGGATATGGATTGAACCATTAGATCATTCCCTAGAAAGGAATGTATAAAACAAATAGATGTCATCATAGATGGAAAATAATTTTGAAATATACTCTAAAAACAATTTTTGAGGAAAATATCTTCTGTTTTTTAAGTCTTTTTAATACATAAAACCATTTTAAAATAACATTCATAGAAAATAAATTGAAAACACTTAAAGAATATATGAAATAAGTTTGAAAAATATTTTCCTTTATAACTATTAAAAAAACATCAATAATTTACCAAAAACTTTTATTTTGAAACCTTTAAATAATGATTTAAAATTCTACAAAATCAATTTCAATGAAAATAATATGCAAACATATAATGAAATATTGAAAATGTTTTGAAAATCATTTTTCATCAAAAACTATAATGAAGCATGAAAACGCTTTGAAAACCTTTTAATTGAAAATAATTTGAAAACATATAGAGAAAAAATGAAAATGTTTTGAAAATCATTTTTCGTGAAAATGTATAATGAATCTTGAAAATGTTTTGAAATCCAATTCTTGTATAGAACATTAAATTCTTGTAAATATGACATGGAAACATTTTGAAAACAGTTATCCTTAAAATCATAAAGAATAATTTTGTAATCATTTTGAAAAAATATTCCTTGAAAAATATTTTTTTCAAAACAATTTCTTAAGTATTAATCTTTCATCAATGCAAAGGGTTCTTCAATTAAATGATGGTTAGAAAATATGTACATGTTGTATGAGGTCAATAGAACCCTCATTTTGCACGGTAAAAAGGATATAAAAGTTCAATGTTTGAAAAGATACCATAATATTACTTTTAAGAGACTATTAAAACCAAAAATGGTAAAAATATATTTTAGATATTATATGGGTATGGTATAATATTCTTGGAAACCTTTTTTTAATTGATTTATGACTGAAGAGAGGGTATGGTGTGTTTTTCAAAAAAACATTTTAAAATAACTTATGTTCCAAATGAATGGAAATAGAAACAATATATGAGTTTATCATGAAATAATAGAGGAGAAGGTGTGTCTTGAATTTTCATTAGAGATAGATCAAAATATGTTATCAAAGAAAGCATAATAATAAATAATAATGATAAATAATGAGATTGTGTTAACAAACTCCTATAACATAATATTGTGGGATCATGATCTCCATATTTGGAAAATAAATTTCATAAAAAATATAATATCCTTAAAATATTGAGTTTCATGATATGTAATGTAAAATGGATGTATATTCACCCCAAAGAGGTGTTTAGGTGCATAAAAAACATGAGCCTCAAAGAGGAAAATTGAGAGAATTTTTTTTAAACAATTTGGTAATTTTTTTAACATAATAATTATGAATGTAGGATCCTAGAATGGATATGTAAATACCCATAAAATTAAGTAAATTATACATATAATAAAATCATTCGGAGTAAATACTCCATGCAAAAGAAACGAGTGGGGAACATAGCCTGTATCTCATGGAAATTAACAAATAGATGAAAACTCCCTTAACATGTGTCTTGACTCTCTCCATAGTCTTAAAATATTCCTATATTATAAATATAAGATTATTATACATATTATAAAAAATAAAATTCTAATTTCTATTAGCATAGATGTTTTAATTATAACCTTATATTACCATCTTTTTAATGATCGAATAATAAAGTTTCACTTCGGGTAATATTCAAATTGTTCTTCAAATGTGTCTTAATTTATTATATTATTGGTACATATACATATATCATGAATCTATAATGTATAATGTGATATAAATTACTGTCATATCCATTAAAAGTATTTATAATAATATACTATATAATGTAGAACGTAATGTAATTCACCGTTTATAGAAATAGTAAGCTGTACGTACTCATGAACGATGTTTTCCTTTTTTATTATTGTATTAAAAGAAATTATGTAAATGAGATATGTATATATATATATGTATAAATATATATCATTATTAATTTATTATTAATATATCATATACATCATATAATATCGTTATACCAATCCTTAATAAATTATATTTGTTGTGTGAACGAATCACATCACATTGAGGGAGCGGTAGTCCACACTTCCTCAAACAAGATTGTCATATTAACACAAATTGAATTTAAAAATATGTGTGTTATAAAATGAATAAATTATATTCAAGACAAAATAAATATAATATATTACATATATAAATGTTGTGACCATCATAATTGCCACCATGATTGGTGGTAAAGGAGAAATTAACAATCATCATTTCATGTGGTTGTAGTTCATCGGACAAAGAAATAGCAAGTTCAACATGCATGAGATGGAGGTGTGTGTAAGTTTGTATCAGGAAATTTTTGTAACAAAATCCTATTATATGGATTATTTTTTACACAATAATTTAATTATGATATTTGAGTGGTGGAGGAGGAAAATAAAGGAAAGGAGCTCGAGAGAAGACATTACCTCTAAATCAGGTAACTTCTTTTGGTTTGTGCCTAAAGGAATACATGAGTAGTTTTCTTCTAAATGGGAGGAAAAAATAATAATATCGGATTTTTTGGAGGATAATTTTCTATATATTTCACTAATATGAAGGGTTTGAGAGGTCTGAGGAATGGTAAGAGGTAGTGGCCTTTTATAGGGAAGGAAAAGGACTCACATGAAATTTTTAGAATCAAATTAGGTGTTCACATGTTCTTAGCTAACCAAAGTCTTTCCGAGAAAACGAAAATAAATAAATAAAGGTGTATCACCAATATATGAACATAAAATTGGTTTTAGACATGTTTATAGGACATTTGGACCCTTAAATTTAAGGTTTCATCCCTAATTACGAATAATTTGGCCTTAATCAGTGTGATTAATTTTTGTCACTTTTAATAATAATTTTGAACATAAAATAACATGGAATTATTAGACTCTAAATTTTTTATTTAATATAAATTTTATTCTGGTATTTTTAAAATTTCAATCACATAAGAATAGAAATTATGATTAGTGGTAATCTCACTGATAGGACAAAACAATGGTTTTTTAATGTTGGAAAAATACCAAACGTTTGTTAATATTTTTTCTTTAGTTTAAAATTTATTATTATAAAAATGAATTTAATTTTATTAGAATATGTAATATTAATATAATTTCACCTTAAAACATATTTGTAATATCATTTATCATTAATAATTAATTACTTAATAAGGAATCTTTTAACTACAAAGTAGTATCTTTCAGTATTAATCTAAAAATTAAGTTTCTTAGAAAAACTAGATAATTTACCCTTGGATAATTTTGAAATTATTAATTCAAAAATGATGATTATTTTATAAAAAAATATTTCAAAATTTTTATAAAATTACTTTTATTATTAAAAGAAGCTCATTCAAGAAAACAATATTTTTAACCTAAATGGACATTAATAAAAAAATATTATCTTTCACTGTCAAAATGTTTTATTTATAAAAAAAATCATTTTAAAAATAATTATTACAGTTAATATTACTATGTTTAACAACTATTTTATTTTATCTTACTTAAATATGTAACAAAATAGACATAGATATTTCATAGAAACTAGGGTTTCGTGCATCGTATTCCAAGTCAATGTTGCTTGTAGTGTAAGCGAAGTTGGTATTGCGTGTACCACAAGCCAAGTTGGTATTTCATTTTAAGGTAATGGTTCTATTAGTGTTTTAATATATATATCTATTTATAGTTTCATGTGAAATGAAAAATATTGAAAATTTTATTTAATTCAAAAAAAATTATCTAAATATTGGGGTGTTACATTCTACCCTCCTTAAAATGAATTTCACCCTCAAAAATAATCTAGGTTATTAATTGTTTAATACCTGAAATAATCATTTATATAAATCCAAATAGAAACAATTAATACTAAAACTTCCAATAAAAGGGATATTTGGATCCATAATGGTTAACCAATGTAACATATAATTGGGCTTCCAAATAAGAGAATATAGGTTGAGAGTGCAGGTTTTACAAGGGGAAAAAATGTCAATATTTATAGGGAGTACATGAGGCCATAAATCACAATAATGTGAATGATCAGTGTAATGTTGATGTCCTCAAAGTCATAAATATCGGATGATTTAAAAGTTCATCATCTCAATGATAATTAAGGTATTATGAAAAAATTATCAATTTCTAAACGTTGGGTATTTCTTGAAAAATTTATTTAAAAATATCAATATTGGGATGCGATTTGAAAAAATTATAATACATCCATTACCTCGTGGAATTAATTTTCTATAATTAACATTATTGATTGAAGCATTGAAATAATCTATTAATGGATCTTATGTCCCCAAAATAATATAAAGTATAACAACATACATTAATATAGAAAAATAAAAAGTTACACTAATAGATCATCGTAAATATTGTATTAATTGAAAATAAATACACATTAATGAGGAAATCGCAGAGGCAAGTGGTAGGCCTAAATCCCTTATCATCATTTGGTCATGGGTTCAATAACCACGGTCATTCTAGACTTGATTGGATGTCATCCAACATAAATGATGTCCTTTTTTGAAACTATACTAATATAATATAAAATATAGTATACATGAAATAATGTTAATCACTGATTATCCATTTAACTAAAGTTATCAACACAAATTCATTGTAAAAATACTTCATTTGATGATTAACTTAAAACATTTAATGAATTGAAAACCTTAAAACCATTTTCAATGGTGGATATATGAAACGTTAGAAAGAGATCAATAAAATTAGATTAACATTGATTCCCCTGTATAAGAAAAAATTATCTCTTGGTTTTCACATTTCATGTATGTGAATAAACTCATCATATATTCGCTTGAATCATTGTAACAACTTTAATTACCACAAATAAATTTGAAAAAAATGCATGCTTCATCATTCCAATGTATATTGGATTTAATACTTAAATAACAAAATTTTGTAAACATCATTAGTGGTAGAATAAACCACCTATAAAAAAGTATTTACTTTGTTCCAAGGCAATAAACAATGTCTAATTATCTTATTAATACCCCACGTATCAATATCCATATAACATTGTCTTATCATAATGATCATATTAATGGTTACCTTCCCTTAGTCAAAATATCTTCTTGTAAATAAATCACTTCACCCATCAATAGGGATCATTCTACATAAACATGAAAATACTGTGTGAAAAACATAAATATAACAATACTTTAATATTTGATCATCCACAAATTTTGTATCAAAATACCTAACTACTTTGAATACTTAATCATTAATACAGTAATAGTAATTATTATTTCATTTCACATTTCATCAACAGTCTCTTCATCATCAGCAATGTAACCAATACTTGCACCACCTTATTTATTCTCGTCCAGAAATTTATTATTGTGAAATTTTGTTGAATAAATACCATTTTATCTGAATTTATAACACCTTACCTATAATGAGGACATATGGAGGCTGAAATTTTCATCCACTTATTTAACCGAACTCATCATTCTTTCTTGTAAGTCACTTTTTTGTGTTCTTCTTTTCCACTGTCAAAACACCTTTTAGTTCCTCTAAGACATTCACATTGGTGATTTTTTTCATAGTCCTTACAAAAAGGAAATTGAATCTTATTTTTTTGTGGCCTCTATTACATGAACTTTCAGCGAAATCCTTCATTCATTTCCATGGTGATTCTAAGATTGGTAAAGGTAAACAATGTTAATCAGATTCTCTACAAATTGTTTGGGAATTATTACAAAAACATTCACTATAGTGATGATCCCAGTTGACCGCTCATTAAAAAACCTTCCATCACATTCAACATAAATCCAGTTCCTTATGGTTACCACCATTGACTAAAACTAGAAGCGTAGAGTGATAATTAATTTTCAAACCAGAAAACTACATAGTCATGAAAAGAATGACTTATAGGATGTATAAATCATTAAACATTATATAATATAGAAAACCATGGGTTTATCCTTAGATATTCATAGCTAACATATATCTAAATCATTCATGATGGTTCATGATTTTTTTTATGAACTCCAAATGAATATCCCTTAGGTGTGTCAATCCAAGTGTGGAGTAATGTCATTTTTTATATACCGGATTATTCGATGTCAATATCGAAACGTATATTCAAAGTTGTTACACCTAGGTAAATTTGTGATAGAGCAACACACACTTTTTTAAATATACTGGGATGTATTTCATGGAATCCACTCACTCTATCCTTTATAAAAAAATACATTATTTTTTCTTAAAAGTTAACCCATCCTTAATCATACCCTTATAGTCATCCATAGACATATCCTTATAAATAAAACTTGGGATCTCTATAAGGTTTTCTCATCCTTGTTTCTAGAGGTTTACTATACCTTTTGTCTGATAACAACTCTATAGAAATTTGATTTTTAGTCATTAACATTTCATAACTATTTTGGAATACATAAACATTATTCAAATAGATGACCAAATGCCGTAGTTGTTATAGTGCCCTTGGAAACATGGAATCAAAATAACGAGTTCATAAGTGAGATACATTATATCCCACTATGTTCTTCAAGAAAAGTACCCTTCTTAGACACATTAAACATAATAATATCTTCATATCTTGGGGAATGAAACATAAAAAGGGAGAGATCATATTCTTTGCAAGGGTAAACATGGGCGAAATGTAAGCATAAAAATGAGAATAAGGGTATGAGAACCTGATCACAAAAATATAAGATCATACACTATATATCAAAGATCACATACATGAATCATGGTTTTAATTATAAATGATCATATAAAATAAATCAAAAGGATGTAAAGGTGATAATCCATGAATGAATGACATATGAGTAGGACAAGGAATTTTGTTAACACAAAATCATATACCGATTTCCATTGTATCAAAGGCATCAATTCCAAGACTATATTAGTGGAAAAAAGTCTAATACTGAATCGGTTGAACCCCTATTCCTTCCATGTATTATTGAACCGAGTAAACCCTTTTTCCAAACCTATATTACTGAACTGAGTAAACCCTCATTCCATCTCCATATTACTAAACCGAGTAAACACTTTTTCTAGCCCTATATTACTGAAATAAGTAAAACCTCAATCTAGTCAACCATTACTAAATCATGTAACCCATCATTCCATCCCTGTATTATTAAAATTGTGTAAGCCCTCATTCCATCCCCTTATGACTAAACTAAGTAAACAAATCATAACCCATGAAATGAAATGGGTATCATAAACATGGAAACATTTCATAACCTATTGAAATATATAGGATTCATAATCATTTCATAATAAATATAACCCCTGAAAAGAATTGGGTTTCAAAAACATATAACCCATAAGAGGAAAATAAGTATTCTAAACATATCACCCATGAAAGAGAATTGAGTTTTATAAAGTCCATGGCATTAATCATAACTCATTAATAGAAAGGATATGGCAGGTACCTTTATATCATTTCCTAGAATGTCACAAGTAATATTGATAGATTTAATCTTAAATGGAAGATAAAATTGAAATATACTATACACACATTTATTTTAGGAAATATCCATTCTTTTTAAAAAATCATTTTAATACATAAAACCATTTAAATAACATTTTCCTAGAAAATACCTTGAAATCATATAAAGAAGACATGAAATAGTTCTGAAAACCATTTTCTTTGAGTTTTTTTAAAATTAACTTCAAAAAATCTAAAAAATCATTTTATTTGAAAAAACATGAAAACATTTAAAGAAAAATTGATTTTTTTAAACCCATAACTTTAAAAATATATTTAAAAATAAAGAAATCTTAAAAATGTTAAAAAAAATTCTTCTTGATATTTTTTAATGAATATTGAAAAAAAATTAAAAAATTTCTTTTAAAATACATTAAAAACATATAAATAATTAATTAAAATGTTTTAAAAATCGTTTTTCTTGAAATCTAGTAATTATTCTTGAATATGTTGTGAAAACCATTTCATTGAAAGAACATTAAAAACATAAAAATAAGACTTGAAAAAAATTTGGAAACTATTTTCCATGATAACATATAGAAGAAGTTTGGATCATTTTTTAAAACAATTTTCATTGAATATTTCCTTTTTAAATACTTTTGCTTCATGATTATCCTTTTTAACAATGCAAAGGGTTCATCGATGAAATGAAAGTGGATAAATCTATATATGTCGTACATAGTCAAAAGAACATTCCTTTTTCATGGAAAAAAGGATTGAAAATATAATTGTTTAGAAAGGAAAAATAAGATTCCCAGGAAGATTCAGGTATTAAAATAGGGTAATAAATTATTTTAGTTAGTATAAGGTTGTGGTATAATATTCATGGAAACCCTTTTTAGAAAACATAGATTCTCTACCAAAGTGAGGGTATGGACAAGTTTCCCTAAAAAAGCATTCTTAATTTACTTATATACAAAATAGTATAAAATGATAAAAATATACGAGTATATCATGAACCAACAAGGAATAAGTAGACTATTATATATTAGTGAGATATGAATCAGAATTTTTTATCAACATAAGAATATACCTAAACAATGATGACCAGCAATTAGATTTTCTAGATAAGATCTCATAAAATGGTGTCTTGGAATCATGGTCTCTATCAAGGGAAATTTTTTTACATAAAGCACCTAATGTCATTAAATGTTTTTGGTTCATGATATTTCATGTAATATGGAGTTATATGCACCCCGAAATAGAGTTTAGGTCCATAGCATAACATTAGTCTCAAAGATGGAAAATTATGATGAAAACATTTTAACCAATTAGGTATATTTGGAAACATAAACCTCATGAAAGATGGATATTTAAATGGATATGTGAATAAAAATTAATATAGAATGGAAAGTATATACCCCACACAAAAGTAAAGAGTGGCAAACATAGATTGTATCTCACAACAAGTAAAAGTGAGATGAAAATACCCCTACCATATGACTTGACTCTATCCGTACTCATAAAATATTGCAGTATAATTCATACAAGTTTATTTTAAATTTCCTACTAACGAATATTCCTATTTATATTACCATATATGGTTTGATAATAACTTTATATTACCCTCTTGTTAAAAATCCTATATTAATGTTTCACTTCGAGTAATATTTGCTTTGTTCTTCCCAAGGATTTTAATTTGTTTTATCATTGGTCCGTATACATAAATCATGGATCAAGTATGTTGAACATGATATAAATATCAATTATCTATATGATAATTATATTATAATAATATATATAAAATAAATGTACAAAATAGAATACACCATTCATGGAGATGGTATGTTGTACGTACACATGTAAGTTGTTTTCTGTTTTTATTCTCGTACTGAAGAAAAGTATGAAAATGTCATATGCATATAAATGTAAATATATATATATATATATATATCATTAAAAATTTATAATTAATATATCATATAAATCATATATCTTCATAAAACCCATCCTTAATACATTCTATGTAGTGTGTGAAAGAATCGCATTACTTTGTGGGGGAAATAGTGCACACTTTCTCAAATGAAATTATTCTCTGAAAACCAAATTAAAAGTAAAAAGGTGTGTATTGTAAAAGGAATAAAAAAGATTAAATAAATAATAAATTTAATATATTACGTATATAAATATAGTTTCTATCATAATTTCGATGATGATTGGTGGTAAAGGAGAAATTAACAATCATCATTTTGTGAGGGAGTAGTTTGCCGTACACAGAAACAATATGTTCAACAGACATTAGAAATAGGTGTGTGTATGTGTTGACCACCAAAAATGAAATATAGAAATTATATTATATGTATAATAATTTTGTTTTAAAAAATAATTGAATAAATAGATTTTATGGGTTTTAGAAGGAAAAAAATGATGGGATCTTGAGAGAAGATGTTACCTCTAAATTGGGTAACTCTTTTTGGTTTGAGCCAAACGGTTTCCTTCAGAGGGTTTATTCCCAAAGGGAATCTTCAAAGTCAATGGAAGGATTTTTGGGAGTCTATTTTGGATGAACTTGGTTGAACTTAAATGTTATTATTGGTGTTATGAATTTGTAGAGGTGGTTTCCTTTTTTAGTGAAGGAAAATGACTCGCATGAAAGTTTTAGAAAAAAATTTGGTGTCCACATGTTCATACCTAAAAAAATTAAAAACCATAAATAATAAATATTTTGAGGTTTATTTCCTATATATGGATATAAAATGGGGGTTAGAAAATTTTCTTGGTCATTTGGGCCCTTATTTTTAATGTTTTGTCGCTAATAAATCTAAATTTCGCTTTAACTGCTGTGATTAATTTTAATCACCTTTACTAAAAATTTTGGTCCAAAATTAATATGGACATAATTGAATTTAAACAATAGACTTAATAAAACAGTGTTTGTAAATTTTGATAAATTCAAATAATTGAAGTTGAAAAGTTATGATTATTTCTAATTCTGCTGATGGGATTAAATAAAAGTGTTTTAAGGTAGGAAAATGTTCAAATGTTTGATAAAATATTTTATTTAGTTTATAAGTGATGTTGATCCTAATGAATTAAATTATTTTATAAGACTTATTATTAATATAATTTGACAATAAAAAATATTTATAATATCATTTATCATTAATAATTAATTATACAAAAGGAAATTTTTAATTACAAATCTGTATTTATCACCGTTCTAAAAAAATGATGTTTCTCAAAAAATTCGCAAAAATTTACCCTAGGATAATTTCAATGTTCTAAATTCAGAAATGGTGTTTATATATTCAATTTATATTTCTATATTCGTCTAAATTTACTTTTATTATTAAAAGTGAACTATTTAGCATAATAATATTTATGACATAAGAGGCTTTTCCAAAAATATTAGCTTTCATTACAAATATGATTTATTTATATAAAACAAAATTTTTTGAAAAATAGTTATTAATATTTATATTACTAATATAATCCTCTAGGTTATAATTATCTTATTTAAAAAATTAAAATAATTAAAAGAGATTTTTCATAGAAACTCAATGTTGCATAAATCGTACTCGAAGTAGGTGTTGCGTGTAGTGCAAGGGAAGTTTGGATTTATTATAGTGAAAGAAAAGTTAGTATTTCAGGTGAAAGGAATGTTTTAATTAATTTATTAATATATATATATAACTATTTCCGATTTCATGTTAAATGAAAAATATTGACAAGATAAATGAATTCTAATAAACATTATCAAAACCATGGGGTGTAACATTCATAGATGTAACTCTATTTAAAAAAGGTTTGGTAAACTGTAATGATAATTATAGTATGAATATTATACAAAAAATGACTTTCAATCCTTTTTTATTCATTCTTGGATCATTAAATATTTTATAAATAATTATTTAAGAAGCCTTAAATACAACAAATGATCTCAATATTTTCATCCATCGAACATTCCATCTGGCAGAATTTCACGAACCACTTTCCTCAAGATGACTGAATGGATTAAAAGATACCAAGGCCTTCATTCCTATAGATGGAGGAGTGACAATTACCCTTGAGTCCCACCTCCAATAGGCCTCATGGTGGTGACTAGCACTATGGGTGGGTAAACATTCATTCAAGATGGGAGGAATTATGCTTTTTAAGGAAAACAAGATCAGGATATATGATTGTAACTCCCAGAAAAACTCAAAACAAACTTATAGGATAATAAAATGAAAAACAAACACAATAATTTTTTTATAAAAACCACTAAAAAGTATAATTACTTCCATGTATAGTACCAAAAATAAGGCTACGAAGCAACACAACAGCTACCCCAATGCCTGAGCTAGTAGGATCCAGCACAATGCATATAATCATCCTTCAGACTTAAAAATACTTTTATATAAATAGGGTGAGCATACAAGTACACTCAATATGAACACACAAGTCATTCTTTCACATGTGGGGGAAACAAACTAATTTACCTTTGAGAAAACAATAGAACCTCAGAAGAGCCTAACAAGGAATACTATCCTCCCCATCCACACCAAGGAATAGTTAACAAAAATTGAAAGTTGATTAATGTAATAATATCAGCACATTGATAACAGGGACCCTGCACCACTTCCCACTAGTTAACTACTCATCCCTAATGGATAATGGCAAGACACTTCCACTCATCCACAATCCCTACTATCACAATCTAACTTCACCCATAAGGGGAAAAACCACATCCCATCCTACATACAGACACATGGGCCACAACTACATCACATCATACCAGATAGACACTTGGGCCACAAAAACCACACTTCTCGCCTGAAAACACCTAGACGTCATCCCAAAGACACCAGAGAATAAATAAAATTCTCATATAAAAAGTACCCTAAATCTGTTAACAAACCATAATAAATTATATCCTTCCCAACATGTGTTGGAAAATTAATTCCTAGAAGATGGAGTAGGGGAGCTAATTACAAGAAATCCATACTCCTATTGTGATGTAAGAAAATACACCCCCCCCCCCCCGTGAAAATGGGGTTGTTCTGTATCAATTAGAGACAAGTACCTATAGAAATCACAAGTTACTACATGTATATACATATTGGAAAACAAACCCATAGTCCAACCTATGGGTTTCTAAATACAAAACCAGAATACACAAAACAACCCTTTCTGTTACCCCTACATGGACATCCACACAAACAACCACAGCCAAAACCAAAACCCACCCATTTCATTTAATAACATATCATTATTTATTAATAATTTCACTTATTTAATTCCATCACTACCAATGAAACTACCAACCACATCCTTTAGGAGCACATTCAATAGGACCACCAGATTGTAGTCCCATTGCACAACAATGTTCTAAAACTATAACACAACCCTCATGCAGTCCCATTGCTCTATAAGTTCACATATTCAACAATAAAAAAATCTCTCAACCTGATATTCCGTCACTCCTCATCCACCACCTCATTATAAAATCCCACATAAACCACCACTGAAAACACAACTCTAGTGTACACACATGCCACACCCTTCTCATAGATGCAACCCCTCTTTCTACCATTGTTCCAACAACCTTTCTACAAACATCATCACCATACAAACCACATAAGGGAAAAGACATACAAAGCCTACTCTACAAAAAACCACACCAATAAGAGAACTGTATTGATATTAAATCAAAAATGTTCTTTATTTCCACTTTCAAAAATTTCATAGTGATCAAAAAAATAGGTTCAATCCTAGGTAATCCATTTAATTTAACTAGATATAGGTGGTCAATCAAATTTCATGTTTATAGTAATTTCAAAAAAGGATCGAAAAAATTTATAAAGCACCATATGTGGTAATGAAATGACCCCATCTACCATTATTTTCATAGGAATATAACCTATACAATTCACCTTACAGATTAAAGATAACTGTTAAAAACAACAAATCACCACTATTTTCCCCATCCACATTTATGACTAAGGTAACATTTAGATCATATAGTAACAAATTTAATAATTTTTTTCAACTATGATAAAGAGGTTTCACAGGTATACCCACCCCATACGATACAAAAAAAAGGGGAGATGACATAAATCACTTCCTAGAACAACCGGTGACCATATATCATTTCTTCCGCTAAAATAATGGGCCTTGCGAGCAAGATACTGCAAGGAAGAAACAGAATATATGGAGTAACTTAGGCATGAAAATCCTAATGAAGAATGGTACTCGTAACACCTAGAGAAAAAAATAAACACAGTTGGATGATAAGATCATGTCTTAGAAGATCCAGATCATATATCAATGGAAGTGATATGGTTTCAAGGTACATAAAATTCAGATCATGGGTTGACCACATGGCTTGGACATTTCATGGTATAGGGGTCTTTATGATATTAGCGAAATAACAATTCTTCTCAAATATGGAGGAAATGGAATCTAAAACAATTAAACGTTGTAGGTAACTAATTTAATGAAAATGAGTTGTGGAATTGAAAAACAATAAATTAATCACCATTTGGTGAGTCACCATTGTGAGATATCGGTGATGAGTCACCATTAGGTGAGTAACTAATCGGTGAGTCCCCATTTAGTGATTCACCATTTAGTGAGGCACTGTTCGGTACAACACCATTTGGTGAGACACTGTTTGTTGAGATACAGTTCAATGAGTGACCTTTCAGTGACTAACCATTCATGGAGTCATTGTTCGGTTAGACACCCTTAGATGAGTCCCCATTTGGAGAGTCACAATTCAGTGATGCACTTTCCGGTGAAACACCATTCGATGAACAACCGTTTAGTTAGTCACATTTTTTAGATATCATTCAGTGAGTCAACATTCATTGATTCACCAGTTGGTGAACCATCATACAGTGAGTCACCATTCGATGATTCACTGTTTAGTGAGTCATCGTCCTATTTGCTGAGCTACCATTATTTGAGTCATAGCTGGAAAGCTAAAAACAGGAAAACACTTTAAAGATGCCATAGAGACCTCCAGGAACACTACAAACACTATATTTTCACAATGTAATATACTAGAGAGGTTTGGACCATGAAATTACATACCTCCGAAAATATTCTCACCCTAGATAATTTAAAATAAACCCCAAAAGAAAGAGGGTTCCAAACAACCACTTCGTAAGATACATCTCAAGGATAACCAACTTGTGTTGTTCGAAAGATGAAGTTAAAATTCATCATCCAATAACACATCTTATGAAATATACTACCCAAAACTACCACATAAACACCAATGGTCACACTGTCTAGATTGATGGATCTAGGAATTATTTCCTCCATGTAAAGATACTATCTTCTTTGTGTGGCACTGGCTGGCCCGCATTTGTATAATCGCATCCACAATGCTACATCTTTATTATAGATCATGTCATCCATTTACAACATTGTAGGACCCCTTTCTTATAATTTTTAATAATTTATTATTATTTTTCACACATTAGAAAATAGGGGAAACAACTCATGTTATTGAAGGTAAGGTCGAAGAATTACATCATATATAAATCACAAACGTAATACTCAAAACAAATATGGGGAATTGGAACACATATTTGACTCCTACTACCATGTACTCTATTTGAGGGAACAATTCCACTACAACATATGGACCAAGGGATTGGTCCTTCAACAAATCACATTCTCATGATGATCCTAGATCACTAATGGTCATTCAACGGATGTTGTGTCAACCTCGATATCCAACTCCCATGGGTCTATGATATTGGAGTCATCATGTCGATACCGGATGGACCCTCTCAAACTGCCATGGTAGTGCCAATAGGTATTCCACCTCATCAAATCATCCCAACACCTTGAAAGGACTGACGAACTTTGGAGATATCTTACTCTCCCAATCAAACCTCTTCTTCCCACATCTTTCAAAAACAATCACAAACAAATGTTCTCCATCATCAAACTCTATGGACCTCCTCCTACGATCGACATATGACTTTTGTTGGTCATGTTTTACCTTCACCCCCTCATGTAAGAGTTGGAAATTCTTTTTCTTTCACTTCATTACCTCCGGACCAAAAACATTAGTCTCTCCCAACCCCGCCCCACACAAGGGTGGATGACATGGACTCCTGTACAAGGCTTCAAATCATTCCTTTCCAATGGTACAATGCCTAAAATTATTGTATGAAAACTATAAGATGGAAAATTTTCTTACCAAGGATTCACAGAAATACATAACATATGACCAAAACATATCCTCCAATGTCTTGATGGTCCTCTCCATTTTTCAATCCATCTTAGTGTGAAAAGTGGTGGAAAGGGTAATTGAGTGCCAATTGTATGTTGTAATCCCCTTATAACCCGTATGGTAAAACATGTAACTAGATCTGAGATGATGGGTCTCAGAACCCATGTAGATCCACCAAATCATCTACATACCTCCACACCACAGAATCCAATGTGCACGATTCCCTGTTGACTACCAAGTGAGATGATTTTGTCAATCGAACCCCCACTACCCTGATAGCGTAAAATCCTCTCTAATCCCTATGTTGCCCGATGAGAAAATCATTCGAGATGGAATACCACATTCACTTGGGGACATCTAAGGGATGAATAAAACCACTGAGATCATAGTACTCATCCCTCAACTTTCGATAGACTGGGCACTTTTCCACAAACTCTGCCACATCCTGCTTCACCCTGGGTGACATATTTTTTTCTCTTAAGGTGCAAATAAACATGAAAAATCTTTTGTGTACAGCGAGGGGTGATTAATGGAACTCATAGTGAACTACCTTTCACATAGGAACTATGAAAAAATATATTCCCATGGAACATCATAGGATTTTGACCTTCCTATGATCATAATTCTATAGCATCACCCTGGTCAATGAGAATGTGCATCAACCCGGCCTTCGAGTATTGCCACTGAGGCTATTCCACCTTCTACATCAGAGAAGATTATACGATAATCTGAAATAGATAGCCTTTGACACTGTCCAGTCCCACTTCTAGGTGCATGAATGACATGTACTCTATCTTCTATGAAGAATCAACATATTCTCAAACCACTTCCCTCCATGACTTCCAATATAAGAAATTGTTCACCACATTCCCATATCATAAAGTGTTGAAGATATCAATGTTTTAGTCATAAAGAGAATCCATCCACCTCTACTATAAAATGTTCAGGTCACACTAGGGGAAGATATAATTCAAGAACTTGTGATCCATGAATACTTTAAGCACTCTCTAACGAGGTATTGTCACCATAACATCAGCGCTAACATAAATAAGATAGGCTCAAAATTGTTGGTGGAATAGTTATGTTCATGGGAATGTAATTTCATATACCCATAATAGATCACTCCTTATTGTTGAATCAGCATAAATACCAAGACATGAGTGGAAGAATCATAGAACATCTCGAACAACACCCCTTCCTTTGATAACCCAAGTACTAGAGCAATGAACAACATCCCCATCAGATAGTTGAATGCTTTTAGAATTTTCTTGCTACACATAATTTCATGGCTGTTTCTAGTCAAATATTTCAGTAGAGAATAAACATGGGATATTTCGAGAATGAATCAATATTAATGTCCTTACAGACCATGTAATCTACTAACCTATGACACATTATTGGGTTCTACCCAAGAAACTACAACCTGAACCTTCGACCGATTAACTGATAACCCTTATAAATACCCCACATGTCCAACGAAGTGCGCATATCATATATAAAAATTACACTTGGAAAACATCCTGTGTATCTCATGGTGTGGAAGAACCATTGAGAGGGTCCTATTAATCTTGTAATGATCCTCCCCTTAGTTTAAGTAGATTTGGATATCATCAATGAACACGAAGATGAGATGGTCTAGGAAATCCGAGAATACAGAGCTAATGAGCCTCATGAACCAGGCTGGCACATTCATATAACCAAACTACATGACCATGAACTCAAAGATCCCATACCTTGCACTGGAATGCAGTACTTGAGATACCACCACAATTCATCCATATTTAGTGACTCTAACTCCATAGTTCAATCTTATATAACCAACCATCTCATCTCAACTGGTCGAAATGATCGTATATCCATGGTTGAGGATAACGGTTCATGATTTTCACCGGATTCATACTTTGGTAGTCTATGCACATTATCAAACTACTATCTTCTTTCATTACAAACAAGACCAGAGCACCCCACGGTGACACAATTGGTAGGATAATTCCATTATTCATCAAATCATCAATCTGAATCTGTAACTCCTGAAACATTGAACGCAACATTTTATAACGATCCATTAAAATCAAAAGAGAACTATGTTTTAAGTGTATCCCAAACTCAACATCACGTTGTGGGGGTAAAGTCACAACCAACTTGGGAAAAAAATCTAGAGATTATCATAAAACTCATAGATCCTACACCATCTCAAAATTCATCAATCCCACTAATATCATGGATAATAATTAAAGAATAGAATCCCCACACTAGCTACCCGCATGTCTATTATGATCACAAATGAAGTATATAAGTTGGTCGTCCACATAAAAAACATGAATTTCCTCCAAAAAATTTAAAAATGGAATGCATGAGAAGAAACCAATTTATGCCAAGGATGACATCTTACAAATAAATCTGCAATAGAAATGGATATCCACTGGACCGAGGTGGCCCCAAAATCAGTCTACATCCCAAAAAATCATAAAGAAAGTTGTTTAGACCTCTAATTAGTGTACTCAAAACTAGTTGAATGGAATGTATCTTTTGTATTAGTCCAAAGGCATATCCCAGACCGGGTGAGATGAAGTAGTGTGAAACTCTTGAATCAAACAAATCACAAGAAAGAGTAATGAAAAACTGATCATACCACATATGTTCTCTAGCCCTACTAGAACTAATGTCTCTAGAGTGTGTAATTACCCATTCAATATCCTCTTCCCCTCAGCTTTAGACCTTCTTTCCAACCATGCCCTGGTCGAGGTCCATAAAGAGCCCCATGAGACCAGCCTCCACCTACACCGTCTCCCCATAATGGAGTGGGAGCCTATTGTCCCTAAACATTGGAGAGCTTGGAAATAAACTACTGCTGAGGCATGTGCGGAACCTACCCACCTCTACCACATGAGCTCAATCTGGGTACTTACTCTGATGGTACCCATGGCCCCTAAAAGAAAAACAACTCATCCCAAAGATCAGAAGAAAAGGATGAGGTCTAGAAGGTTGAAATTTAAACTTCTAGCCTCTGCTCCCCTCCAGTCGAAACGTAGAAGGCCCCGATGTTAGGGACCTACTATTAATATCCTTCCCCTTTGAGGAACTCGGGTGGCTCCCCACTCTTGGTAAAACACCTCACAAGTGAATCATTTCCACTACCTTATCCTTCTACTAAACCTCCAATTATGTCAGCAGGGTGAAGGGACTAACCACATACTTAATATAAGGATGAAGGAATTCCTCTAATCATCTCACCATAGACTCCTTATATAAAAAAAATCCAGAGAAAAATGATCTAGATCCTTGACCTTGATCCATAGTCCCCACACTGATATACCCCATACTAGGGGAGATTTTCTCCTACCTCTTCTTATCCTTCGCCGCCAAAGAGTGTAATTATTCCCAAATCAAATTATCAATGTATGACCACAAAATATCGGTCCTCTTCCTCTCATCAAGGTAAAATGTCCACCAATGATGTGATTATACCCTCATCTGGCTCACCACAAGAAGAACCTAGTATTTTATCAGATCCCAAATCAAGGTGAAGATGATCTACATCTCCTCAAGTGAACTCTCTGTCTATATATATGATACCTTTACTTAATAATTCCCATGTGTCTATATCTGGAAGGAATGAAGGGTCTTATTCCACTGATCATCATATCTCATACGTTCAACCCTCCTTTGGTTGATTGGGAGAACCTGATGAGCCCTCACTACTCATACCATAGACGGTAGATGTCCGAGAGCCATAGCTGAATGGAAAACATGGAATTCCTAAGCATGGGTAGTATTGAATTTCATGTATAATTATTTTTACTCTTTGTATATTTTAAATACGTGAAATCACCCATGAAAAACAATAACCCATGTTACTTTGATTCATTCAACTTTCAAAGGGTCTCCACCCAACAATCAACACATCCTCACTTAGTCATTTGGTAGACTCAGGGTCCTTCCATCAGATTACAGGGGGCCCAATAATCCCATGTCATATTTTTTCATCATTGGCCTTGTCAGTCACTAAGATCACATAACACCGTTTCCCTACCATTCCATGTATCCCAAACTGTTCTTAACTTTTAACTCCATCACATCTCTCAACCACCCTCTAGTACCATTCTGTCATGACCCACCTTCTTCAAGATGTGGGAAGGGATATCAAGATGATAAAACATTCTTTCATTTAGATGAAAGAGAGATAATGACCCCCTAGTCCCACCACAAATAGGGCTCATGGTGGAATATAGAACCAAGTGTAGGTAAACATTCATTAAATATGGGAGTAATTACCATTTTTAAGGAAAACATGATCGGGAGATAAGAAGGGAAATCCCAACAAAATCCAAATAGCCATATAAGAGAAGAAACTAAAAAACAAACACATGAATGGTTAAAAAACTAATATAAATTAAAATGATACCCATGTATAGTACAAAAAACATGGTTATGCAATAACATAACAACTATCCTAATTTCCAATCTACTAAGGTCCATCACGGTCTTCAAATTCCTCATATAAACCAATAAACTATTTTATATGTGTTGGGTGGGAAATAATATATAATAAGTAGGAAAACACATTTCACTCATGCACTAGTGGGGGAAACATACTAAGGACCCTTTGAAAAAACAACAGAACATAAAAAAGATTTTAACAAGGAATACGAACCACACTAGCCTCACCATGGCGCACCCAAAAAATATAAATTTCTGGAAACCTAATAAAATAAGCACATCGATGATAGGGTACCCTATAGAACTACCCATTGGTTAACTACTCATCCCTAATGTCAAACATCCTGGTGCAAAAAATCTATCAGATTCCCTACTTTCACTACCTTCCCGCTCACTCATGGGCCACAAACCACATCCCCCTACCCATAATCACATGGCCCACAACCACATCACATCCTACCCATAAACACCTAGGCTACCCCCACCACACATCTCACCCAAAAATATTTGAGCCTCATCCCAAATAAACCTCAGAAAAAACCACCTCTCAAATAAAAAGTACTATAAATCTGGTAAAAAAACCCATGCCATTACAGCCTACCTAAAGAGCCTTGGGCAATAAATTCTTGGAAGATGGAGTATGAGAGCTAATTACCAGACATCCATCCTCATACTATGATTTAGGAAAAAAACACTCTCCACATAACAATGTTGGTGTTTCAAACATAGGGCTCAACGCGGATGGGGTGCATATAGAAATAACAAGGAATTGCAAGATTATATAAATATTTAATGAAATACTCAGCCCAACCTATGGCATTCCAAACAAACAACCATCCAATACCAAACATCCCATATTGCTACCCCGACAAGCCCAAACACACAAATAGACAGAACCAATAAGTAAAACTACCCATTTCATTTAACAATATATCATTTTTTATTATAATGACCTGCTATTTCATTCCCTCACTACCTAATACACTTACAACAACAATCATACCCAACCCATTCAACAGCTCCACCAGATTTCATTCCCACTACGCAACACAATTCCACAACCATAACATAACCCAGTTGTATCCCCTTTACAAAACAAGTTCACCCTTCCCAAAATCAATCAATCTCTCATTATGATAATCCATAACACCTCTTGAACCTCCTAAAACATAAATCCAAAACCACCAGCACCAAATCTATAACCCTACTTCACCCACATTCCACACCCTACTCATAGAGCCAATAACTCTATCCACCCCTATACCCACAACCTTGCTTCCTACAACCTCACCATATAATCAAAATAATGATCAAGCCCAATGAAACACCAAACAAAACATATCCACACCAACATGACATGTGTATTCATATTCGATCAACACTATTCATTAATTCCTCTTTCAAAAATTCATGAGTGATCAAAAAAATAGTTCAATCACGAGGCATCCATTTTATTTAACAAGCTATATGTGGTTAATCAGATTACATGTTTATGTTCATTTTAACATCATATCAAAAATAAGTATAAAGAATCATGGTTTCAAATACAAAGACCATCGAACGACCATGATTTTTAGTGGGATACAACACATACAATTCACATTACAGATCAAGGATAAGAGATTAAAAAAAGTGATTGTCATTATTTTATCCTTCCCCAATTATGACTATGTAATAATATAAAGATTATATCAGAATACCCTTAATATTTGGATTCAACTACATTTATGAGGCGACATGAGTATATCCACATGGAATGATACACAAACAAGGGAGTGATGGTGGAAATCCATACCCAGAAAAACAAGTGATAGGAAATCCATTCTTTAACCAAAATAGAGGGCCACATGAGTATGAGACTCCAACAAAAAACAAATATATGGTACAACATAGGTGCATGAGTCCTTAAGAAGAAATGTTATGGGTACAACTAGAGTAAACATAAACACACAGGTATGGGAATATCTGGGCATAGAAGTTCCACATCCAATATCAATTTAAGGGAGATGGTTTCAAAGAACATAAAATTTGACTTCTGGGTTGACCAAAGAACATGGACATTTCAAGGACATGGGTGTGTTAGGAGAATAAATATATAATAACTGTCCTCGTAGACAGTGGAAACAACTTCAGAAACGATAAAACATGTTAGATAACTCATTAAACATCAAAGAGTGGAGGAACTGCAAAACTAGAAATTACTAATTATTATGAGAGTCATCATCGTGAGATACTAGTGATGAGTCTATGTTTGGTGAATCAGTATTCAATGAATCACCATACAGTGAGACTCCATTCAGTGAGGAATTGTTTTTTGGGGAACTATTTGGTGAGGTATCATTCAAGGAGCTACCGTTCAGTGAGTAACAATTCAGTGAGTCAATTTCACGAACCAGTGTGGGTAACCCCTAAAAAAGTCACTCGTGCTGATCTGCAACATGTCCAGAGGGGCATTCCCAATCCCCCTAGGATGGAAACAAGTGTAAGGACTAATTTTTAAGTGCTAAGAATGATTTTTCCCATAAATTAAAGATAAATAGATCGATTAATAAAAACTAAACAATATCGACATCCATGAATAGGAGAGTGAAGATAAACTACACATACATCCATGTGATCTTATCAGTACCACCCAACTAAATACAATGATATCTCCAATAATGACAAACTAGTCTACATATAACTAAAATGATATAATGGGCATGAGTACTGAAATACATAGTATGGATTCCAAGAATAAACCACTGAATCAGAGTATTCCCCATCCCAAACCAATACAATGAGACTATTTTGAAGAACTATTAAAAAAATGAGGTTTTCCATAGTTTAGAAAATATCATAAAACACATTTCATTTTAAAAACCAAAATCCATTTTACAATCAACATCCAAACAAGGAATGCCAAGACAATGATAAGAACAAATAGATAAATAGTGCATGCATTGAAAATTGTTTAACTAAATTTAAAAAAGAATAAAAAATAATTACCATGGTTGATCCTAATAATCCTTTGAATACCCTCTAGTCGTACACAATTTGGATGCACCTTTCAGTGTATGGTGAAGCCCTTAAGTCAATATCCAACTTGATGATCAAACCTCACCTCACTAGTGGCACATAAATATTGTATTGTCTACAACTCTAGGGGGTCCTAACCCTTCTAATCAGGGATAGAAATCAACCATCACTCAATAAACTAAAATTCACACAGAATTCAATGGTTGTAGTAGTATTTTGTCAGTAGGAGGCCCTCACACTTGTGTCTCATCATACCCTCTTTCAATAAACTTTCCTACCCCAAAAACATACATTCTATATGATACCCAATAAAAGGACATCTCTATATAGAAGATCGCCATAAATTTATTTATATATATATACATATATCATATATTCAATTCATATCATCAAAGGTTTAAACCGGGCTGTAATTAAATACACACATTAAAGCCATTTTAGTAAACATTTCTAAAACACCGACCATGTACTCATTTTTTCTGAAACAATTTCCTTTCCATAATTATCCAAAACAAATCCTTTACCAAAACACATTCTTACCAAAAAAGCATTTCACATTTTTTGGATAAACATTAAAAATTATAAAACATGATACATGAGCCTTTTCCCTTTAAAACTCACAAAAAATCATTTTGATTAGTCCTTCAAAACTCAATGTTTTGAAAATTTTATAAAACAAACCAAACTACCCCATAAGCCACACGTTCACCAAAACACACACCAAGAGCCTAATAGAAAACACCGTAAAATTCAATCTTAATCAATTCCTTCAAAAACACACAAGATAACCCACATCCTTTAGAATATAGAAATTCCCATTTAAGGATCTATGTTTATAAAAAATTACCATTTTTACGGTACCATTTTCATTTGAGGGAACATCCATATGTGAACCTATTTCACCATTGGATAAACCAAAAAGCAATGCAACCTCCAAAAACCAAGAGGACACCCAAAACTATTTTCACAAAACAACCAATTTCTTTAAAAATAGTACAAACTACCCACATTATTTAAAGAACCTAAAACATTCCACTTAAAAACATAAATCCCATTTTCAAAAAAATTACATATTAAAAAGATATATCATTACTAAACCAAACACTCTAATCCAGGTTTACAAATATACAATTATCATAACACCATAATTATGGTTAAACATTTAATAAAACCCCCCCATTTACATTTAGTAGAACAATAGAATTTAAAATAAACACCAAGAGTGCCAAAAACCTGGGCATTGAACACAACTACCCTTGAAAACCAAATTTTTGAAAACCAAATAAATTATGCAATGCTATAATAAGAATTGGAGGGGTGATAGAGTGGTGAGAATAAACTTATTACATTTATTTAAAATAACAAGTTGGAACAGAAATTACTTAGGAATGAAATAAATGGAAATGCCTACCTAAAATCAATTGTGGATGAGAGAAAATCTCAATAGTTGGAATAAAAATGCCCCACTGAACAATCACACAACCTATAAAACAAGAAAATTGTGAGAATCAAAACCCGAGGTTCAAGGGATTTAATAAATATAAGGGAATGATGTAAAAATAAAGAATATATTTACCAGAGGGAGTTAGCATTGTTGAAATCTAGGAGGAAGAAGGAGCTCAGTCCACCAGAATAGGGCATAATGATTAGTTTGGGCCACCAGAGCTGGGCTGTGCTGCAAGGGGAGGGCTAGGCTATGTAAGGTGGAGTGGAAAGGGGAGGGTTGATAGGAACAAGTAAAAGAGTTGAGGGAAGGGATGACCGACACAAGGTGTATTGTTGATGGGAGGGCTGGACAGTGCAAGGCAGAGTGGTGTGGGAGGGTTCTGGAGTAGTACTTTCGGCCACACAAGACTGGTAGGGGGTTTTCTATATCGAGAAAACCTAGGGGGAGTTAATTGACATTATGTTTCTATTAAAAAAACAGAAAATAACAATTATATAAATTATATAAATAATATCAATGATAATATTAATAATACATTATTAAAATATTATTATTATTTTATATAATCATAATTATATTTATTTAATTTTTAATTATAACAATATCAATAATAATTTAACTATAAATATATTAAAAACAATTAAATATCATTTAATTATAAAAATATTAACGGGAATTTATAAAAATAATAAGAATAATAATAACAAAAAAATATATGTTTTTCTTTTTAAACCATAATGATATTAATAACAATTTTAAAATAATTATTTCAATAACAATCTTAATGATAATGATATTATTAAAAATAAATTTATCAATAATTTTAATATAATCTACAAAATATTAATTATTATTATTATTATATTCTAATCATTTAAATTATTTTATTATCATAGAATTTTATTATTTTAATTAGAGGTAAACCGTAGGGTCACCTGGGTTATCTGTACGTTCACTACTAGTAGTGCGGCTTCTGTGCACCGGTCTAAAACCCATAAAAATTATTAAACATCAAAAATTCCAAATCAGGACAAAAAAAAACATTGTCTAAATGATTTTAGGCCACAGGAAGAATAATATAAAAGAGAATACGAGGTCAGGGATTGACAATTCCCCCAACAACTAACACTTCCTACCCCTAGAAATTCATCAAGACAACAGTTAACACAACTCGAGTCCATACCCAAACAAAACCAAAGAAAACTTATTGACATGAGGTGACTGTTCCCAACGAATGTCACACCTGGCCGATCCAAGAAAATCCACTACCCAAGGTATATGGGAGAACATTAGTGTGTTCTCCCATCCATGAGGTGTCACTAACACATAAACTTTTAAGCCTGAACACACCACCCCTAGGAGGGAAACTGGAACTCCCAACCCGAACTCATTCAATTTATCCACATGGACCAAAAAAACTGATGAGACTTAAATGTAAATCTTGTTATGAACTGACCCCACAAACTAAGGATGATATATTAAATCAACACCTCCCATACTGACCAAATAAAATCCTCACGACTACCTAAGAATAGGGAATTCCAAGCCTAAACTTATCCCACATTCACAATGCTAGAAGAACAACTCCACTAATAGGATTAAAACATTTAAGGGGAAAACTGACACACTATGAAACTGGGATGGAGGGACCCCAACAAAATTGAAATACACTAAAGAAAACCCCCATAGTGCGCCACCTAGACAAGGAAAAGGGCCCACAAAAGATGCCAATTAATTTCATGAAAACAAACATACCTATAAATATCAAAATTGAGATTAAACTATAAATCAAAATGGATCTATTTATTTAGGGCCCCAACCCCCTTCAAGGAATCCAAACAATTCAAAAATCTAATTAATTGATGTTAAGGACCATTGGATTGTGGTAGACTGATATCATCAACCCATCACAAACAAGGACGATATTATAATGAACATATGAATAAAATAAGAAATAATTGGATATTTTCATCATAAATCAGAGCAAATGATCTGGAAGAAGGTTCAACACACCCTCAAAAACTCTTGATTGTGTGCGAGCTTCACACCGAGACCTGTGGCTAGGGCCATGATGGCTGAAGCATCTATTATCTCATAGTCTGGAATTTTTATCCACTATTCCCTAACTCTTTCTTCCTCTTGATGATTCAATCGATCCCAATGGTATTAATTTTTCAATGGGGTGCAACATGATGGCATATAATTCTCGATCTATCCATATTGGTGGAACACAAGATAATGGTAATACAAACTAGGTGCTTGTATCGACAAAGATATTTTCCCAGAGACATGTCCCTCCAGAATGCACTCTTTCCTAAATGGGGAACCATTATGGGGGCCCAAATTCATTAAACACACCCCAAAACTCAATGATGGTGGGAAATTCAACCTCCATTTGTCCCAAAACTCAACCCTCAATCAAACCTGAGATGCCCCAAACCTTAACAAACATGTGAGTTACCAACAACTCGAAGACCCACTCTAATTCCAAAAACCACAGAACTGCCTCTACTGGATTTTTATTACTTTGGTAAAAATTCAACACATGAAAAGAATCGAGAACTAGCCATGAATCACTAGCAACAATAGCAAACATTATGGGAAGCATACTCTGAAAAAAAAAGAAAAAAAAACTGAAATCGACATCAAACCAAAAACTCCATTAGAGAAATAGATAATGCCAATGTAAATAGGCTTATAAGCCCAACATATACAAACAAAAGAAAAAATTACCTTTACAAAAAACCTCTATTTATTTTCAATTTTAAAACACAGCTATGGTATCTTATGAACTGTAATATGTGAATTCATTTGTCCTTTCTTACATCATCCATAGACAAGTGCCCCATGCACCCTCTATATGTAACCCCACACATGTGGCCCTCCATAAATAAGGACATGGTCCAAACATATCTTTTCTATATCAAATCCCAACACTTACCAAATTTTTCAAATTGAAACCCTTACCATTTAAAAACCCATGTCACTAATTTCTGAACGGTTTGAAAGAAACCCTATTCAATTTAAAACACATTTTAAAAATAGAATTCCACATTCAATTTCATCTCACACTAACATCAATCGAAATCAATACAAATCATAGCCGATGAATGACCATCGGGATGAAGAACTAGTTTATATGTATATCCAAGAGACGATGTTTTGAGACATTCCCCATTGGATGATAGTAAGTAGACCTTAAATCAGGCACTTAGACTTCACATAGGTCACCACCCCAAGTGAGGCCACAATATAATCAATTATTCCTTTATTATCATCCCTCAATCCATATAAAACCATGACATAATATGATGTCCCAAACAACTCCTCGTGCCTTTAGGGTTAGTGTGGAATGGATTCCATGACTATCTTCTTGAACCAACACCCTATGTCCTCATAGTCTTAATCTTAGTCTACTAGACACACCATATAACAAGGGCCTCCTTTGATACCATTTTTTCATGAACCAGCCCGGGTTGATTTTGAATCAAACAGTTGAGCCCATCCAAAACATGTCCCATGGGGTGATACCAATCCCAATAGGATGTCAACGAGTTTCGGGCACCAATGTTAATCGTTGGGATTAAATTAGCCAATAATTGAAAGAGAAACAAACAAATGAATAAAAAATGAAAAATGCAAGTAACCACTAATAGAGGGATAAAGATTAACTACATATACCTCTATATGAAATTCTAGTTCACCACCCAAACAAATACTAACCTTCCTCCAATAAAAATAAACTAAGATAAGAAAACCTCATAAAGGGAAAATGAAACTAAAATGATAAAATAGGTTTGAGCACCGAAATCCTTAGTATGGTTTCCACGAATAATCCAATAAATCCATGTATTACCTTTACCAAAATAATCTAATTACACAAGTTTGAAGTATAGTTACAAAAATATGGTATTCTATATTTTACCAAACAACGTACAATGCATTTCATTTCAAAAACTAAAATCCATTTTACAATCAAAAGCTAAACAAGGAATGATAGGAAAATTCTATGAATAAACAGATAAATATGTATGCATGGAAAGTAGTATAATAGAAATTATACAAGTAAAATAAATAATTTTCATGGGCGATCCTAAAAATACCTATATGGATCTTGGAGATACTCGGTTCGGAATAGCCAATCAGTGTATGGTGATGCCCTTAAGTCAATAACCAAATGGATTCCCTAACATGGTCTTAGTAGTCGTGTATCCCTCCTGGACAATCTACCATTAAAGGTGGTAATTAACCATCTAATTGAGGCGATAATGAATCCCTCACTCTATCAAATAAAAGTTTCCAAGGAACCCATGGTGGTAGTAGTACGGTGTAATTACAATGCCCTCACATGCGTGACTCACCTTTTATGTCGTCAACGAACTTGCCTACCTTTAACACGAACACTCTATACTTTAATCCATAAAGGGATACCCCCTATAGAAGTTACCCATATATATATATATTGTGTGTCTGTGTAATTATTTCACATATTCACATTATATCATCGATGGTGCTAACCGAGCCATCATGCCATACATACATCAAAACCAATTGAGTAATCATTTTTTAAATTCCATACGGGTAACCATTTTTACTGAAAAAATTTCTTTTCCATAATCATCCCAAACATCACTTTTACAAAAACACATTCTTTCCAAAAAAAATCCGCATTTTGATAAAAAAACATGTACCATTATAAAACATGCCAAATTGGCTTTTACCAATTCTAAACACACACCAAATCATTTCCACATGTCCATCAAATATCTAAGTGTTTATAATTGTATAAAACAAACCAAATGGACCCTTAAAAAACATGTTCACCAAAACACACAAAACAAGATAGAAAAGGAAAAAACTACAGGATTCAATTTTAAACCATTCATTGAAAAACACAAAAGAGAACCCACATCCTTCAAAATATAAAGAGCAATTAAACAAAATATGGATTCAAGAAATCACTATTTATAAGGTTCTAATTTAATTTAAGGGAACATAAAATGGAACATACAACATCCAAAAGTACTCCATAAACTATTTTAAAAAAACCACTATCTATTTCAAAAAAAAATAAACTAGCCAAATTATTTAGATAATATAAACCAATCCCCTTGAAACCATAATACCCCTTCATAAAACATTTACACATTAAAAAATCTATAAAATTACTAATAAAAACACACCAAATAAAATTTCAAAGTAAACAATTTTCATCAGACCATAATTAGGGGTAATCATTTAAGAAAAACCCATTTTCCATTTAGTTTAACAATAACATTTAATATAAACTCTAAGATACCCAAAACTCAAAGCATTGCACAAATGTAACCTTGAAATCCTAATCTTTGCAAACAAAATAAATTCCAAAATGATATAATAAGATTATAATGGGTTCCAAAGATGTGAGAATCATCTTATTAAATTTATTTAAAATTTAATGCATCAATTGAAATTCCTTAGGAATTAAATACATTGAAACACCTACCTCAAAAAAAGTTCAGATGTGACAGAATCTCAACAGAATGAATACAAACGCCCCACGGACCAATTGAACACCCTATAGAAAAAGAAAAACACGCAAAACAAAATATGGAGCATTAGGGTTCTTTTAAATATAATGAAAACTCGTAAAAATGAATAAAACATTTATCGTAGGGTGCTCACTCTTCCAAAAAAAGGGTGGAACAAGGAGGTCAAGCCACCGGAGCAGGGCGAAGTAGTGAGGCCGGCCCGATAAATCAAGGCAAAGAGGAAACAAGAGGTCTGGCGGATGCAAGGCAGAGTAGAGAGGGGAGGTAATGCCGGTGTAAGGTGGAGCGATTAGGGGAAGGAGTATCGACATAGGGAAGAGTGGTAAGGGGAGGGATATCAGGTGTAGGGTGGAGCGGTGAGGGCAGGTTTAGAATAGGTGAGGTCAGGTGCACCAGATAAATAGTGGGTTTTTATGCAGTGAAAACTTGGGGGAGGCACATGACTTTGTATTTATATTAAAATAATATAAACATAAAAAAATAATAAAAAATTAAAGGTTATAAATTTTTTATCAATAATAACAATAATAATTATAACTATACATTATTACAACATTCATATAATTTTTATAATCATAATAAAATTCATTTCAATTTTAATTATAACTTTATCAATAATAATTAAACCATAAATATATTAAAAATGAATTTAACAACCATTTAATAATAAAAATATTAATGATGATTTTAATAACAATAATTATTCTTATAATGATTTTTTTTCATTTCATTTTAAACCATAATGATATTATTTAAAATTATTTTGACAATAATAATTTTATTATCATCAAAATTATTTTTTTATTATTATGTTTTAGAAATTTACCTTTTTTTATTCACATAAAATTTTATTATATTATGTACAGGGAAACCACAAAGTTACCTTGGCTGTCTGAATGGTCACCGCTAAACTTGCGGTTTCCATGAACCATCCTCAAGCCCTTCAAAATTATTAAACATCAAAATTTAAAATCGTGACCCTATCCCATATTTGTTCAAATGATGCGAGATAGAGAGAAGAATAAAATAAGAGGGTATCTCAAGTTAAGGTGTGACTGCTAGTATTTGGTGAGTCGCTATTTAGTGAGCCACTGTTCGGTGAGGCACCATTTAGTAAGGTACTATTTGGTGAGGCACCATTCAGTGAGCCACTGTTTAGTGAGTCATTGTTTGGTGAGCCACCATTTAGTGAGTGAGGGTTTAGTGAGCAACTTTTTAGTGAGCTATGATTCATTGATTTATTTTTTGGTGAGCTATCATTCAGTGATTCAGTATTTAGTGAGTCACTTTCTAGTGAGCTACCATTTGGTGAGTCACCATTGTAAAATTAAAAACATGAAAACTCTTAGAACATGCCATAGTGACCACCAAGAAGACTAGAATCACTATATTTTAAAAAAAGGAATCTACTGGAGTTGTCTTGTCCATTTAATGGAACGTTTAAGAATTAAAAAAAATTTATCCATTAACCTTTGTCTATCTGATGAATTTAGTTTTATAAAAATCATTAGATTTTCTTTCTCTGATCACCTAATATCATTTGATGACTACTATTGTAATTTTTAACAAGCATAAGCGGTTTATGTAATTAAAGAATTTATGTTTATAAAATTTTTCCATTAAAATGTAAAACATTTATAACTAAAATTTCTTATAACAATCATCTTATTTACTCGTTCATCTTCATCAAAACATATTCACCAACATAGTCGCAACAATATCTCGATTTTGATTTTGTTTTCAACCATGGAACATAAATCATGTAATATTTGTAACTTCATAATAAATTATAAATTCATAAATTCTAATAATATTTGAGAGAAATTTGTGTAAGAAACAATAATCATTGGAAAACAATATGATGTTGTCCATAATTAGAGACCACTGAATTTTATACATATATATATTAGGAGAAATATTCCATCAACATGGGTAATTTAGAACTTCTTACAGTTAGAGGATTTTTTTAGGCATCCCTATAAAAAAACTATTAACATATTTTACACATGCTAAAAAATATCTCATCCCCTTTAAAATTTCACCGTTAATATATTCATTCACTCAAAATGTAAAACAAATACCAAAGGAAATATTTATGTTAAAAATAACCAACCTTAACAACACTATAAAATTTCATGATGGATGAGGGTATGGGTTCTAATATGATATCCTTGAATATAGTGAGGTTTTACACCAATTAATTCCATAGTTTATAAAACATTTCATTAGGAAATGGTTTTGTGAACAAATTAGTAGCTTTCTCCATTATTGGAGTAAAATCCTATATCTATTAATTCTTCTCCACATGATCTTTGAAAAATTGATATTTTATATCCATGTACCTAAATTGAAAATATTTCCCACTATATTAATGGAAATTTCTCTCTCTCCAATTACCACCTCCCATGTGATGGAGAAACAACATGTCTTCCAACTATCCCTTCATCTATATAATTTTTATTGCATATTGAGTAATAGTAACATACTTAAATAATGTTTTTTTTGAGATTTATTGAATTTTTATTCTTTACATGCGAGCCAAAACCTATTTATCACAATAAAAATGCTCCATGAAATGTTGATCTATAATCATATATACACCCTACCCAATCGTAATCTGTGTAACAAAAAAGAAAAATCTTTCACATACTGTCTTATTTCAACCAAAATATAGGTGTTCCTTTAGTATATTTCATAATTTATTTTTCACAATTATAATGAGATTTTTTAGGTTCAATTTCATACCTTGATAAAAGTGATACAATATACACTCTATTTTTCCTTTAAGTCTTTAAATATAATAAATATATAAAAAGGTTTTTAAATTAATTATGATCTACCACCTTTAATTTGTAATTTTTTTGAAATCTTTGTTATATTTAAAATTAGTTTGAATACTATATTTGATTCTTCCGTTCCAATTATCCTAATAAGTCCCTTAGAATTTATCTCTTATGATAGTAAAATATGTTTCTTATTTTATGAGACTTGTATTCTAATAATGTATTTCATTTTTTCTATCATGGTCTTCTCATAATACTTATTCTTATCCGTAACTAACATTTAAAAACAATCTTCATCATATCCCATGAGTGTGATATTATCAATAGATAAATTTAAAATGAGGTGAGCAACATTATTTTCTTGTATATAGTGGTTTCTATCGGCTCTTCCTTTCTTGAAGTTCAACATCCAGAAGAAAGGGTCTAATTCGGAGCACTAGAATCTCATAGCATAATTCATCACATTAAATTCAATTTTCATATTTCTTAAAAAACATTCACCTTTCCAAACAAAAAATGAACTCCATTATCCAGCACCAAAATCATCATTGATATCTATGTCATGAAAATATGAATTGAAACCCATCTAGAAAATTATATATCTTAGTTTTGAAAAGGTAGAATAAAATAGTTTGATAGTTTATAATCATAACATTACAAAATGTTTCTAACTAGAATAAATCCCTTTAATTAGTGTGTATCGTTCAAAAAAATAATACATTATCTCCTGTTACATCACTTTTTTCATTCAACTTGAATTCAAGGACCCATGGTGTACCAATCAATTTTTTTTATGGTTTTGGTAAAATCTCTAAAGTATTATTAATTTAAATCTGTTATGTGTCTTCCTTCGCGACATCATTCAAATCCATATTTCTTAATTATTAAACAAAATATATTTTCTCAAATTGTGAATATAAGGAATTATGTGATAATAACATTAATGTTATTATATATTGAACCTTTTTTCATGGAACTAATATTATTCTATGAACATACAAATCTTATGAATCAAAAAATAATTATTTTTTTATTATTATAACATCTATTTCCTAAAAAAATATGAGGGTATCCAATAATATTCCATCAACACCACTCTTATCAAATATTCCAGGATTTTCACCATTCAAATTTATAATTTGAGGCTTCTAAACACCATCATATGTTATAAACATGATATTTCATAGTAATAAATATTGTAAGGATTCATATCAATTTTCATCCTATAGACACATTGATTCTAAAAATAAAGTATTTTTATTATAACTTTAGTCAAAAAATATTGAGAAGTATCATGTTCAATCCATATGTTTATTCACCGTCCCCCCTAAAATTATATTTAATCTTTTAGAAACACTATTTCTCTCTCGGGTGTATGGTGAACAAAACTAATGATGCATTACATGGTTTTAAATAAAATATATTAACATCCCACTTTCATACTCACCACTATTAGTTGTTTAAATGTTCATCTCAATATTGTCACATTATTTTTCTACACATATCCTGGAATTCATGAAACTTCTTAGAGAATATTATTTTTCATTAAAAAATAAAATACACACAATTTTAATAAATTATACAATAGAAACATAAATTTCTTTTCTCCAACTGTTTATTTTTGCTCATGGTCCCAATAATGTTATAATTTATCAGGTACACGGGATGAGTGGAATATATCTAATTTTTTTTTTTGAAATGAGTTTGTAATCATAAATTCCAGAAAAATGGAGAAATATGAATATCTTATTATTTTTATATAATTAATATCATGAATATATTATCTATTCTTTAACATACTCATATTACTCAAATATGTATTCTCCAACCTATTATTCAAAATATTATTTTCTATTATCATGCTTAGATATCATGAACATTATGAATATCTAACTTGATCATGTTTCCTTATGTATGTTGGAATCATATAAAAAATTAACTAATTATATACTCTTAAAAACCATATTAAAATATTACTATCTTCGTCACATTGTTTTAAAATGTTTAACATTGTGTGTTTCATCCTTCTGTAAAATAAGTTTTATTTGGATTTTAATTTTTATCCTTAATGATATAATATATAATTCTAGTGATTATATATTTTCCATTATTTCCAAAGGACGGTCTAACTTATTAAAAATTCTTAATATTAAAAAAAACATAATGTATCCTATTGAATATTATGAACACCTACATTACCTGATCTTGGGAAATTCTCTTTTTATAGATTTGAGATCAGTTTCAAAAACCAATTATTTTTTCATGAATTTTTTATTATTCCCTTTTTGATTTTTGTTTTTTTTATAATATTTATTTTTATGGTATCCCTAAAAGAAATGAATTTTCATGCTGTATTGGTTTTTCAAATATATCATAAATAGTTTTCGTTGGATTGAATATATTTTTAAACATTAAACTAAATATTTTCAGTTGTCTCATTTGAGTGGGATGAATCCCCTTTAGTATTTTCCTCCACCTTATTCAATATTCTATATAATGTATATATTTAATGTAGAAAATACATTTGGTATCTAAGAATAATTTACAATTTAACTTCTAACCCAAACAATCATATCTCCCTCTGTAAATTTCACAATATTCTGTGTGGGGTTCCTTCTTTTCATCAATATTATTTCCTTCCAATTTGATATTCCATTGCACAACAATGTGTTTGATACCTACTAAATTTTTATTACTAAAAATTAATTTCTTATTATTATTAATAGAATAAACTATAATAGTATTGTCTTTTTTAAATTTTGTATCTTTAGAATCATCAGGTTTTTGAACCCCTCATGTTTTAGCTTCATATCTGGACTTCATAACTTCTTTTTCCTTTTAATAATATTATTTCTTTTTATAAACCTTTCTTGTTGACTCTTTTTACCATTGATCGATTTACACTTATTATTATTTTACCAATATATATAACTATGTCTTGAAAACATGTAACTCATTTATTGACACTAACTATTTTTTAATTAATGAAATTATAACTCTTAATCCTTATCAATCAAAATTCTAATTATGTTTAATGATTACTTTCTTATTTCCTTTTATCAACATTATAATATAATTTATCTACTATAGAATAATAGATACTTCATTCAGAAATTATTAATTATTTTTATGGAATATTTACCCTTTTATGTATTTATTATCCACTTCAAATATTATATATTTACAATAATTAATATATACTTTGTTTTTATAAATAAATATATCTAATTATCTTCTTCTGATGATCTACTTCTCTCATCACTGGTGAATCGTTGAAAATTCACTTTGACAATAATATTTTTGTTTTTAAAAACAAAACTGAACGTATTATCTTCTTTTTCACATTTATCATATTCATCACACTTAGAAATATAGTTTCTTATTTTTTCATATAGAACTTTTTATCCATTACCTAAGTGTGAAACATGGATTTGGATTCGTTATTCTAAAATAATCATCTAATCATTATATCATCTACACCAATTTCTTAATCTTTTATTCATCAAATACAATGTTATGTAAAATTTCCAATAGCTCAATAGCGAATATATATTAGTGGTAGCTTCGCATTATACTATCATGTTACAATTTGTTTCCCTTTTATAAAATGAAGACATAAATATATGAAAATATTTACTAACATAATATCAAGTTTCATGGTCAAAAATATCTTCTTCTTTGAGAAATATTTTTTTTTATTTCCAAACAACACTGAAAGAAATTTCCCTATCAACCATTTCATTATTTCTCAAAAAATTTCTATTCTATTTTCTTATTAGAATAGAGTTTTATATATATCATCCAATGATAGAGTTTCAATATCTCTATCTTGCAAATATGAATTTTTCCCTAAAATTATTCATTACTAATTCATAAGATCATTTCAATAATGTTTGAGTCTTTCAAATTGTCAGCTAGGCATCTTATGCTGCTCTAAATTCCATTTACCCCTGTAAATAAATTATCAAAAAAAATCAAAATCACCCATATGAAGAAATTTTTACATTAAAATAAATTTTTTCCAATTTTCCTTATTCAATTTCATATTATCTTCATTGATTTTCTCATATTCAATTAGACATTAAAACTATTTTTACACTTTGAAAGTCCCATTAAGAGAGTGATGAATGTATATACTTTTTTATTTCTCCCATATAATTAAAATTTATTCTTATACACAGCTGTTATGGGAAATCTCTCAATAATAGATTGAAAACCATCTTTAGTTACTTAGAGAACCCGATAACCCTCTGACCTATGATATTATAGAATTCAATCTTGCAATATATGATATTTCATCCCATTGGAATATAATGTCAAATTATTATTCATAGAATTTTCAACTTACATCGAAACGTTGTTCATCTTAGAACATTATAAAAGAGTCAATTATGGGAACCAATGCTCTTTTATAACATGAATGTACTCCACATGAAATGTGTGAGCACTTCGATGGGAGGTGGTGAATCTATGATCATTTATATAAATAAGTTATTTTGTATGAAACAACTTTGGCCTATTATTAAAAAGATATTACATAACTAAAAACAATTACATAAGGCAATTCAACAAAAACAAAAAAATTTTACGGTTCACTACTCAAAAATATTATATTTTCCTTGTTATGTTTCTGAAATAATCCAATGGCACTAATTATTTTAGAGATAAATCATTTAATGTGGTTATAGAAAGCATAGAATATCATTACAATTTTGTTTCAATATTAAAATGAAATAGTTCATGTTATATCTTCATATATAAATATGTACCAAATATTATCATAAAAAATATTGTAATCAATAAAAAATAGCTTCATTATGTGGTCACTATGCTTCTTGAACTTCATTTTCACTTGCAATTCTTGATAAAAATAATGTCCTAACTTTTATAACCAACATCATGTAAAAATCACTTCTTGGACATTGGTATATGACCTGTGTATGTAGGGGTTTTCTATAAAGGTGTATCCTATTCATTCTTATAGAAAACCCCATAATATTCATTTGGATTTATAGGTATAATTTAACCCACTAAACATATGTTCACCACAAAATAGAGTCCTTCTAATCCCTCCTACTACTCAAACATTTTCTATTTCATACTATTCAGTGCCTTTAAATAAAATTACAATGATTTAATATAAATTCTTCAACAAAAAATATATTTCAAGTTTGGAAGATTCCTTACAAAAAATTTGGCATTTAACATTTCATATGACGTATCTATCCAATATTATTTCTACAACTCTTTGGTTGTTACACATGTAAATAATTTCTCATGATGGATTTTTTTGATCAATTATTTATATAGGTGCACTCAAAATAGAAATGGTTGTAACTCTAATTTATATTCATTCATAATGGAAAAAATTTTAACATCTATTTATTGTCTAAAAATCACCAAAATCATATCCAATATTCTTAGTATTCTTGGAATCTCAACCAGAATTAACTTCTTTAAACATCCTTATAACTCAACAAGTATCAAAAAATGTCTCTGTTATATTATGAATATTGAATAACCCACCCAAACTTTTAAATTTTTTTTATCATTGTGAATGTTTTATAAATCTCTTAGAACAAGTAAAATATTAGACCACATATCTATCTATTATAAAATTGTATCAGTTCTCCTTCCTAAAAAGTATTTATTGGTTGTTCCACCATAAATTCATATGATAATATAAAAGAACCTATGAACACTTCCATGATACTAGGACATGCATCATAAATCATCATCTATTGATTTTTATATAGAATTATCTATCATATGAAAAATATTTAAAAATAATTTCATCTAATGGAATTCATCGAGTGTGAACTTTTTCAATTTGGTCTTTATCTAATGGAATTCCTAGGAAACCTTATTTTTATTTTCATCAATATTTTTATTTTTAAACAAAATTCATCATCATTGAGCTCCCTCATAGCCAATTTTCTATTCAATAAACTCCATAGATCATCATAGTATGAATTTTATGATTAAAAAAAGATTTATCCCCTTTTATTTTAATGCATGGATCATGAGACCATTTTCAATTAATGATGTGATAAAAATTAGTAATTGAAAATAATTTCCAGGTTTTTATTCATTGAACATTCTGCCTAAGGGAAGATAAAAGAATAATGAATCTTCTTCCATTAACCTTTTTTCATCTAATTTACATGGTTTGGTAAACATTAGATTATTTTAATTATCATATCATCTATCACGATTCGATTTCAATTGATATAAATCATAAAAAATTACGTGAATTATATAAAACAATTGTAATATTTATAAACATTGTTAAAAAAAAAAATTTCATAATAAAACTTTCTGAAAACTAGTTTGTTCTCAACTCCTTCAACTTCTTCAAAACACATTCCCCATATGGTACCCAATTTGAAAAAATTATTTCTAAAATGTCACTTAGAAAATTTATAATATGAATAATAGTGAACATACTAAATAATTACAAAAAAATCACCATTAAATATAATGAAAATTAAAATATGTTCATTATATAAACCCCGTTAAATAAGTGTACTAATATATGAAACATGTTTTTAGGGGTAACTATTTTATGAAAAAACATTGCTTAAGGGTATTAATTTTTTGTAAAACCATTTCATAAAGGTAACAAGGTAGTTACCCATACAATGAACTTTTGGGTTCCAATAATGGGTTAAAACATTACACAATGGCCCATGTAAGGGTATTACAAAGAGTTAAATAATAATTTTCTTTACATAGATCTTCCATAAAACCATGCATATGTACAAAAATTTCTACCATTACATAACCAAACGTGTAAGGTAAGAACAATTATTTAATGGCTTGCATAATGGTATAAAATTTACAAAACCTACTCGCATAAGGGTAAATAAAAATTTACCTATATGCAGATCCTGTAATTATTTGTAACTGGTTTCATTTTTATAAAAAAAATATTACATTTTTCTAGCTTAACAAATTTTCAAAATATTTTCTATTCTTTTTGACGATCCAAATAATTCCACTGATTACTTTTATATGACCACATAATAAACATATGTAGTGAAACATAAAAAAAACACATGGAATCTATCTTCAATGATAATAATTTGTTAATAAAACTAGAAAGAGAGTATATTGAATTGTGTACAATTGCACTGTATCACCCAATGTTTTAATGAATTGGTATTTTTTTCAAATAAAATAAAAATCTATGATATAATTTGTTAAAGGAGAGACCATATTATGAATTTATAATGAACAACCCCAATTTAATATCTCATTATATGCAACACCATGTTAAGATTGTATTACACATTAAAATTTGTCGTCTTCTATTACACATGACACTCAGTATTAACAAAACCAAAATATAATATTAATATTATTATTAAAACTCAATTATTATATCCTATCAGTTAAACATAAAGTTTTGAATTACAATATATACCTTTTAAATTTAATGTAAAATTGTTTTATATAGTGAAATTAAAATGATTAAAATGTATTTAATTTTTATTAGAATCATTATATGTTTTGATGAAAATATTTTATAATTTTTATAACATTCAATTTTTTAAAACTAATATAATTTTTTAATGCACATTTATAAAATATAATTAATTTTTATAATCAGTGGATTACATTTATATTAGTGTTATTTATTTAAGAATTTTTCTGAAATCGTTTATTTGATTAGTAGTGAAAAATAATGAATTTTAATTAAAATCAAAATAATCATATAAGTCATTATAATAGTATGTTATATTTTAAGTTGGATTAGATGTAATATTAGTTAAATAATAAATTCAATAATACTTTTTATTTCATTTAAAAAAATTACATATTGTAATCTAGTATAAAGCATTGTCAAATATTGAACATTTTTTCTTTAAAAACCTTCTTTCTCGTCACATCTATCAGAATAATTATAAATTAAATTTTATAAACTCTATGAATTGAATATATAAAATTGTTTTACACAATTTTAATTAGCATAATTTATGTCATCAAACAACATCAACTTAATTTTTGATCAAAATGAATATTACAAACCATATAAATTCTTTAATATTGATAAGTTAAAATTGGATTAATGGGGGTTAAACTAAAATGACAAGTGTAACAAAGGATCCAAAACATTAAAAACAATTTTATTCCATTATGTAGACCTAAACCCTGATAATATTTATAATAAATTACTTTGGAGACATTTTTTATAATAAAACTACTGTTACACCAATTTCTTTTAAAACATCCACAAGTGAACCACTCACCCCACTAATAAAAGCCACACACCCTTATCATCTACACTTCAAGCATTATAAACTCATTTTTTTATCCAATGCATTCCCAAATAACTTCCCAAATTCCCCATTATCATCCAATAATCCTTATTTTTGACATAAATCCATCCTCGGAATGATTTTTGTGTGAACCTAAAGATGAATCCCAAAGAAGAAAAAACATTCATCAACGAGCCTTTTGATTTATTAATTTTATCCCATATTCATTGATTAATATTAAAATGTGACAATATAATTAAATCAGTTTATTATATATAAATTTATTTTGTTACATTTTATTAACAACCTACACCATCTCTAATTCATCAACTTTGTTAAGGTATTGCAATTCATTTGTTCACTGGAATACCACCTCCCAAAATGGTGCGATTCATTTTTCTATTACCACCTTTAAATGCTAGAAATAATGATATATTAATTATTTATATATTAGTTTTATTAAAATAATAATATTATTTAATCATTATATCACTCATAACTTTATAATCTCCATTTTTGGGAATATGATGACGTCATATGTCGGTTTAGTGGACTATCACCTCAGGAAGCGATGCGATTCATTCATGTTGTGCATAGATAGTAATAAGGATGGGTGTAATTAAATATATGATTTATATAACATAAATATAATTACTTAATGATAATATATCATTTAAATTAATTTCATTTAGTCAATCATGAAAATGGAAACAATGTTTAGGTTTACGTACAACTTAACGTCTCCAAGAGTGGTATATTTCATTTTCAAAAACAAAATTTTATAGATTATAATAAATAAATATATAGTGAAAATATATGAGTTTTTTATCATGTTTAATATTATAGATATTCTTAAATCATGATCAAATTGAAAGGGTAAAAAATATAAAATCGAAACATTTATGTAAAAAGTGGTTTTGACACGAAATGTACCTTTAACGTAGAATTATTAATAAATGGGTAAAAAATGCCCCAATTAAAATCATATATGGTATTATATATCTAAAAATGGTGATATAATAGATTTATAACAAACCTATATTTATTATATCAAAGGTTTAAATATATATTATTATATTTAAGAATTAGGTCAAATGATTTCTGTATCTCTTTTATGTATTTTTTTAGACACTTATAGTATTCACAACATAATTATTTTATATTGTGTATATAAATACAATGAATTTAATTTTTAAAAATTAAAAATAATTTTTTGGGAATTTATATAACCATTTTAATATCTACCTCTCATGAGGTTTATAGTTCAACATTTTTCAAAGCTGTAATTTTTTTCTATCTCAATTTTCCTCATTTGAGACACATGTTTATGTTATTCCACTATCATTTTTATTTTATTTATATACATTTTAATTTATATTTAATAACAAAAATTAATTTATATTAATTATATTTGGAGCTCTATTTATGGAAATTACTTCATGGGGCTTATTTTTCAATGTTACTAAAATGGTAAGGATTTCATGTTACAATCACATCATTTATCAGAAATAGTCATGATTATGTTTCCTATGATAAAATCATAAGATATATCTAATAATTATCAAAATAATTTAATTATTATCTATTAACTCAATTTATTTTCAATTAATAGTAATATTTATCCACTCTTGAGTATATGAAATTATTTAAAAAATATATTAAGGAAAAAATCATATTTATTTCGCTCTTCTGAAGAAAACAGTTTCTATTAACAGAACAACGATTCTTAAAAATGATTTATTTTTTAAAAAATATTTAAAAATGTATTTTAATGAAAATTTTACCCATGTTATAATTTTTTTTTCAAATTATGATCAAGGGAATCATCATTTTTTCTAAAAATACCTTTATTTTCTTTTCCAAAAATATTAAAACAATCTTTTTTTTATTATGAACAAATTTAATAGTGATTAAAACTTACATGACCAGTCAATTATTTTAATATTACATTAAATTTTTTATAGATTTTTTAAAATAAATGTTTCTCCTGTATAATTGGAGATATTTTTTATTTTAAATAAGTTATATAAAGGTAAAAATGGAATTGAAATTGATTCATGTTTTAAAAACCTTTTTTCAAATTGGAAAGGATATTTAATCATGATATATTTTAAATGATTTTAAATATTACATTATAACATGTCATGATTATTTTTAAAGAACTTGATTAACAAAATTTATTCTTAAAAATATTTTCAATGAAAAGTAATGTTCCTCAAGAAATATTCCATGGGATTTATCATTGAAAATCAGTCTCCTTCTAGTATGAAATCATTTGATGAAACTTATGAGTTATTGGGGGATATAAACCATTGATAACATTTTTATTCTTAATATTATTGGTTAAGGATAAATATATGATTATGAAACCGGTTTCTCTTCCACACGTTATACCATGATAGAATTATTATGAATCTAGCTTATTTTTACATGTGTCTTTCAATGAAAAAATAATAAATATATTATAAAACTTCTCCCTCTTACACAGGTTAATATATTATAAAATGTTTATGAATCCCATTTCATTTCATAGATTATGACATGATGAATGATTTACATTCTAATGGCACAAATATATATATTTTTTTCATTATATGATGGGTGGGACCTATATTTCCTTCCAGCACATTTGGTAGTGATTTATATATCTTGATATAATAATGAGAAATATGTTTTGGTGATGGATATGTTATGGTATATAAGTGTGTGTTGATCAATAATGGGAAATTTTTTTGGTTTGATCTACTTTAAGAAAAAGGTGTGTCCTTATCCACTATATGAAATAGGTCTGTCTTGATCAAAAATGGCAAACATGTGACGAGTCATGATCTAACATGTTAATAGTCTTGGTATGTAACTTTAAAATAGTATTAGTATTCAAATAATGAGAAATAGGCCAAATATTTTGGCCTACGGGCTATGTCATGGGCTACATGCCCACTGGGCCTTCAGTCTATATAGTGGGTCTCCCTATACCAGTTAATAGAGGTCTTTGTGTTGCCTTAATAATAAAATAAGGCTTCAGCCCCAACCATTTAAAAAAAATATCCTTCAACTCATCTTATTTTTTCACAGGATCATATATTGATATCTATTATGCTTTTACTTACTTATCATCATATCTCACCTTTTTATATGTTTCCTTCCCTAGGATATGAATATGGGTAAATGTATGGTTTGTCGTAGAGGATTACTATGTGAGAAGGTATTTGTGGGTGATTATGAAGATATTTTTCCATATCAGAATATTATTTAACAAGTATCCAAAGACTCTAAACTACTATAGTCCTCAGGTGTGTGTTTATGTGATGTATTTAATAATCATTTAAAATTATATAATATCAATATATAGAAATCCAATGTCACTATAGTTGGTATCATCAGAATGACATTGTTAAAATTTGAAACTATAATGATGAATCATTGTTGAGATTCCTAGGTATATTTCTATGGATATGTTAAGGGATGTATCTAAGGATAAGTCTAAGGATGGGTGAACATATAGGAAAATTTATTCTAAATTTGGTAAAGCATAAAATGACTAGTTTCCCAGAAATTACATCCTTTTACATTAAGTACAAATGGTTTTGAATCTTGTATATTGCTATATTGGGGTAATATCTCTGAAAAAGGTGTATTGACCTATACTTGATCTTAAACTTGTGCCGAAAAATTAGACATTATTCATACATTTTTTTAATATTCAAGGGGATATTATTTGGAAATTCAAATGAAAAATTATTAAATATTATGAGTGATATTAATATATGGTGACAATTAATGATATATGATAAATCCAATGCATCAAAGGTTTAAAATAAAGTGTCTTTAATGATGAAAAATCCACCTTATTTTAGAAATTCTAGTAATCCAATTGCTGTAATGAAATAGATTAGTATCACTAAAAATATATTTTCTATTCTTCAGTGTTTATATTATCAAAATTTCAATTTGGTTATAATATAAGGAATGTGATGTTTTAAGGTTATATTTGAAAACAAGTACATTATTTTTATTATATGACCAAATAAAGATAATAATTCATTGAATGTAATAAATATTATGATAAATATATTGGTATATATGATTCTAATTTTTCAAGAATTGAATGGTACAATTCATGTTAAATAATCATCCACGATTCCAAAAATAGTTGATTATTTGGTGTCCTAAAACAATATTTCGGAAGTATTTATCTATAATATAATTTAGTATCTATAAATAATTAATTTTTTATGAAATGAAGGTAGAAATAAATATTTGATATTTTGATAAGAGCTATGGATTTTTTATGAAAATGTTGATCATTTGTCACGATGACACAAATGGTGGAAAGAAATTATAGACAACTTCATGCCAGAAATGATGGAAGTTTCATCAAGGGAATTTCTTCAATAAAAATAAGAGGTGATTTTAATTTTTATATATGGATCAAAATTACCATGAAATCTAAAATGGGATTTCTTATTTGGATATGAAAATAGAATAAAATAGGATTCCAACAAATGCACCAAAAATATTGACATGTATCAAGTGTAAGGAGTTTAGAAATTTTGAAAATCAATTCCCCAATGTAAGATCTAATGTGGATGATAATACAAAGCAATAACAAAAGTCAAAAGAAAAATGAAAATAATATGAAATCACAATTGATACACTTATTCATGAAAATTAGGGCACACTTATCTTCCCCTAATTGGAAGGTAATTTTATGTATTATTTTTTATGAATGATCCCAACAAAAACCCTTTTCACCCTTCATTGATATTTCAAATGATTATATCCCTCGGCATGAACTATGGAATATGAAATCAACATTTATTTTCTATTGGTACAAGGTTGACCCCTATATTCCAAGGGAAATATTATCTATATTCGATAAGAGATTATATAGTGTGTAAAGAATGAATAATTTTTTTTGAAGTATATGTGGCTCCATGTAAGATTAAAATTAGAATTATGAATACCATCATGGGTTTATAAATTTAAGGAAGAAAATAATTCATTGAAACCCCTTTTGAGGTTTTACGAGCTGTGATATTCTCATGATTACAAATATTTTAAGTGAAAATTATGGTAATAAAACAATATGGTGTTTTATTTTTTTAGTGACATTTTTATTTAAGTATGATTTAATTTACTATTTTTGGACATATGATTAAAGAAACTAGTAACCTATTGAGATTATCATATCATTGATATTGAGGAAATAATTATATTTAGTAAGCACACAATGTTTCTATCTGAGAATATTTATCTTTGGATCCCTTATCCAAAATATATATTAAATAAATGGTAAGGTTTCATGGAGCATCATATTTAATTGGGTCAAATATGGATATGAATTTCCCCACAAAAATGGGAGATGTATTAAGTAAAATTGTGATAAAGAATTTTGTTTCATCACTATGAGAAAAAACCCTAGAAAATTGGATAATATGTTGTTAAATGGATTTTAAAGGTGTTTGGACTCAACACTGTCCTCTTGGGAATTATCACGTACTGTCCCCTAGGGCCCGTGACATGTCTACCACATGCCCGAATTCCATAGGCCAGGGGATGGAGACTAGCATCAAATGGCGTATTCCCTAAAACTGGAAAGGCATTTCCTTTATAACCTATAAACTCACATAACCAAGCACACAACAAGATACGGTCACAAGAAAACTATATAACCAAGAGGGTGCTAAAAGTAAAAGGGGCTGTAATACATGCCCAATTGTAATGGTACAAGTACAACTGAAATACAATACAATTGAATGAAGAGAAAGACAACTACTAGATTGTCCTATGAGGTTCCTACCTAAAGGGTAGTTACATATTGCCTCCTCAGCACTCCACTTCCGCCAGTCTCCTCTGCATACTGACACGACAGATGGTCCACCTATGAGTACCATCCAGTCCCGGTACTCTCATCCTCAGTCAACACTATCTGTCATCTGCACCCAACACAATGATGTGCGGGCGTAGCCCGTGCAGAGGTGAGTGTAACGATACTCAGTAGGGATCCTGAGACCCTCAAGGTCTCACAAATCCACAAAGGATAAACCTCAAAGCATGTAGTCTACTATTAACCCTTCTTGGGTATATACCCATACATATAACTAAGTTATCATTTATACCCATCTTAATCATGAGGAAACCCAGGGTCCCACCCAAAAGCCCAAAGCTCAACTGTTCCACAGAGGAAGGAAACCCAAAAAGGCAAGTACCACACACGTACGCCACACAGAAGAATACCAACAAGCTATTACCACAAAGGAATGTACCACAAAGGTACAAAATCAACTCACATCAGGTATAACATAAGTACATTATTAGAGATCAATAGATGTAACAAATGAATCATCTTACTATGTAAAGATGCTGACCCACACAGGATCGTTAGAAGATGACCCACACAAGATCGCTAAGAGATGACCAACACATAATCGCTAGGTGCAGACCCACACAGGATCACTAGGAGCTGACCCACGTTGGTTCACTTGGTGCTGACCCACATAAGATCTCTAGGAGCTGACCCACATAGGATCGCTAGGAGATAACCCACACAGGATCGCTTTGAGTTGACCCACACATGATTTCTAGGAACTAACCCACACTGGATAACTAGGAGATGACTCAGACAAGATCGCAATGAGCTGACCCGCACTGGATCGCTTGGATTTGACCCACCCAGGATTGTTAGGAGCTAACCCACCGAGGATTGCGATGAGCTGACTCGCGTAGGATCACTAGATGCTGAACTGCACATGATCATTAGATGCAGGCCCACACAGGATCGCTCTCCATTTTTCTCATCACAGCCAACTACTGGGTTCCCACACTTAGCCTACTCATGTCCAAGAAGATCCACTTCACAAGTCACTGGTTGATACTCGAACTACTACGAAGTCCCACAACGAAGTATCTAAATGGTCCACCACAATAAAAGGGTCTCAACGAAACAAACGGAGCGTCAATCGGACGCCCAGTCTGTGTGTTTTTAGCATTATAGTTTCGGGGGCCCGGTTGGATTTTTGTTCGATCCAACCCGACGGTACGTCATCTTTACCCAAATATTTAGTGGGGTATACTCAATGGGACCATCTTGCTCCATGATTTCCAGCAACACTGATGGTTTTTTAAATGGACACCCTGTGTCAAAGATATGGCCCAAGTAAAGTAAAAGTTCATATTAGGCTTGGGTCCAGTACGACCCGATCAGACCAACCTGACCCGACCAGGCCTGTGTCAACCTAGTTCGGGTCGACCCGTCCCGACCCACTGGGTCATGCCCGGTCCATGGTCTGGCCCGGGCAGCTAGGCGGTCCAGCAGGCTGCGAGGACCGCGAGGGGTAGCGGGTTCTGTGAGGCGGTAGAGGTTTGAGGTCGGCTCAGCCGCGGGGGGTGCCGCGAGGGAATGAGATGGATCAGCTGGGAGGGAGGAGGCCGTGGGGTGTCTCAGTGAGGTTGCGGGCATCGGGGGACAGCTCGGCCGGGAGGCAGCGGCCCAACTACGAGCAGCGGCCCGGTCGTGGATGGAGGCGGCTCATCCGTGGGGCTGTGGCCCGACACCGGGGCAGAAGTGGCACGGCCCTGGGGTGGCGGCCCGGCTGCAGGGTAGTGGTGGATTAGCTGCAGGGTGGCGGCCCAACCTTGGGTGGCAGCTCCGCCAAGGAGGGTGACGGATCAGCTGCGTGGCGGAAGCCTGACCGCATGTGGCGGTGCCGGGGGCACAAAGGCCGCAGGGCTGTGGTTTTCGCGGGGCGACACTATTGCACCGTCTCCTTTATCATGGTCTGCAGGGGTACTGACTGCCATTTTCATGCCCCACTGTGGTTCGTTGTCATTCCTCTATCATGATCATTAATTAACCCCAAGGTTTGCGAAGAGGATGTGCCATGTTTTTTTGGCCTGCAATCTCTACGTTAGAGCCATAGAAAGCGTCTATAATTCCTTCTTGTATTTTGAAGAATTATCAAGAATGGAAAGAGAGAATAATTTCAAAAAACCACTCTACAACATCCCACAAATAATCATACAAGAATTATCCCATACCTTGGATTGTTTGTTGACTTTAGTATGAGAATGAAGTCGAAGAAGGTGAAGAGAGTACCAACAATCATTGCTTCCAAAACCACACATTGATGTTGGGTTCGCTCGACGTGCTCTATATTAATTTCTGAAGAACGTTCTTCGATGGATTTCTTCATTGGATATGTGAAATCCACCCAATATTTCTCCTCACCCAAAATCCACCAAAAATCCATGTTGCCAATATGATATGTTTCCCCAATTTAATTGTTGGAACTACTTCAAATCTGGTTAATTAATTACATAGGTTGGCATAATAAATTTACGGTGGGTGTCACCATTTAAGTGGAGAATTTTAAGAGGATCCCCCACACTTATAAGGGAGTTCATGGGGTTTTAAACCACAGGTGGTCCCCACCACCATAACCTCTCATGGGAGGTAAAGCTCGGTGGTCCCAACCTCTTTAACTTCTCATGGGAGGTTTTGGTTTAGGTGGTCCCCACCTACAAAATATCCACATGTTTGGTTTCAAAATAAAATAGAAATAAAATGTTACACCATTTAATTTATTTTTTCCCTTCACAAAAAACTCAAAATCTATCCTTCACTCTCGACCCACTGCGGTCAGGGTGAAGGTATCCTTAAATGAATACTGGCACTGCGAGTTCAACAGTGTCCTCAGATTCCAATTCCCATCATTTGTTCAATAGTTCCAAAAACATGTTAGAACGTTTACCAAACATACCCGAACAATGTTCAAGAATTCATTTCGGGCACACCAGGCATCAGAATAATGCCATAAATTATTGTACAATCGTAAAATTACAATTTAATTAATAAAAATTACATGGAAATTCCAAGTCTTTTCATTCTCTCCACCTCAGGGCTTTATGTCCTCATAAGGAACAGCTTAGAATAAGGGAATAAGTTGTGGTACTGAGCATGCATCTAAGCCTCCCACTCCCCTGTTCTCTCCTGGTGGTTGACGTGCCGCAAGTGAATGCGCACCAGAGGTATCAACTGTTCATAAAGGACCCATTCCTATCAATGCACAATATCTACCAGAAACTCTGTAATATTTTCCCCATTGTCGACGACCAACTATCAATGGTCGATGATGTGAGAAGGGTCCTACACGTCTCTCCTAAGGTGGGTTACATGGAAGATTTCATGCACTTGGTGAAACTGGGGTGAATGAGCTATGTTGTAAGCCACCTCGCCAACTCTATTGAAGACCTAAAAATGGTCTGATGAACCTCAGAGAAAACATTCCACCTCAGCCAAATCTCTGTAATCATAACCGAGATGAGATCTGTAGAAAGACGTTGTCACCATCATCGAACTCCAGAGGTCTCTATCTCCTGTCGGCATACGACTTCTGCCCACTCTGTGCAGTCTTCATCTTCTCCCGGATGATCTGCCTCATATCTATTGTAGCTTATGCCATCTCTGGTCCAACTAGTGTTGTCTCCCCTAGGTCTATCCTGCACAAAGGTGATCTTCAAGGAAGCCTGTATAATGACTCAAAAGGTGCCATTCCAATGGTCTAGTAATAGCTGTTGTTGTATGAAAACTCCACCAAAGGAAACTGATCCTCCCAACTGCGACCGAAGTCGAGAAAACAAGCACGCATCATGTCCTTGAGGGTCTGAATGGTCTGCTCATTCTGGCCATCCGTCTGAGGATGGAAGGCGGTGCTCAAATGAAGCTATGTCCCAAAAGCATCCTGCAACCCCTTCCATAGCCCAGAAGTAAAATTTGCATCACGATCAGAGACATTTTTCAAGGGTACTCCATGTAGCCACACAATCTTCTACACATAGAGTCATCCCCATCACTCTACTAAACCCTACTCTCTGATCAGTATGAAGTGGTCTGACTTGGTGAGTGAGTCGACAATCACCCAAATTAAGGTATGCCCTCTAGAAGTACGTGGAAATCCTATCACTAAGTCCATGGATATCCCATACCACTACCAATCTGGGACCTTTAAAGGCAGAACCAAGCCTACTAGTACATAATGATCCACCTTCACTTGCTGACAAGTGAGGAATCGAGAGAAAAACTCTGCTGCTAATTTATTCAATCCCGACCACCAGTTCTATCATCCAAGATCTTGGTACATATTCGCCACTCTTGGATGTAACGTTAGAGGGGATGTGTGGAAGTCCCTCATCACTTCCTCTTGAAGTGACACTGGTTTCATGGTGCGTCCTCTATATATGATGACATGCACCGCACCATTAGAAAATCCATCTGGTGCCTGCCCTGGGGATATCTGAGCATGTCATGTCTCGTAGTCAGTGTCCCCACGCTGCACCTCCATGACATGCTGAAGAAGTTGGGGAGTGATTGTAAGAGACTGAAGGAAAGTTGCTCCATCACGTTCCATGAAGGATATCTGTTAAGTGGCCAGATTTTCCATTGCCTCTCCTAGCAACTGTATATCAGATATCCGACTGAGTGTATCTGCTACAACGTTCCCCATCCTAAGAGTATATAATTTCTCGGAGTCATAGTACCGGAGGAACTCAATCCAACGTCATTTTCTGAGGTTTAGGTCCTTATGAGAGAAGTTATACCTAGGAATCTTATGATCTATGTAGACTGTGAAACGCTATCCCATCCAGTAATGTCACCGCATCTTCAAGCTGAAGACCACTACTACAAAATCCAGGTCATGGGTAGTGTAGTTATGCTCATGTTGTCTCAGTTGTTGAGAAAAAATATGAAATAAATTCTCATTCATGCAACGGGTCAAATTTAAGCATTGTCCCTGATGCGATGCAGTAGACTATGTTCCCTATGCCCTCCTGCGGTAGCCTCAAGATGGGGCACTAGTCAGCCTCTGCTTCATCTCTTAAAAACTCTGTTGGCATCTCTCCTACTAGAAGAAGTGTTTCCCCTTCTTTTTTAAGGTAGATAGTGGTGCTGCAACAATTGAGAAATATGGTACAAACCTCCGGTAGTAACCAGTGAAACCCAGGAAACTTCGTACCTACGTCACACTCTAGGGTGGATTTCAAGAAAGTATCAGCTCAATCTTTGCTGGATCCACTACAACTACAACCATCGATATGACATGTTCCTGAAAGTGATCCTATCAGATCTAGAACATGAACTTTGAGAGCTTACCAAATAGTTGGTTCTCTCAAATTGTGTCATGTACTTCCTATAAATGATAGGTATTCTCCTCCTCAGTAGATGAGTAGATCATAATATCGTCGATGAAGACTACTACAAAGAGATCAAGGTATGAATGAAAGATGATGTCTGTGAGTCCTATTAACACTTCTAGAGTGTTGGTTACACCGAATTGCATAAACAAGAACACATAATGGCCATACTGATATCTGAAGGCTATCTTCTACACACCATTGTCTCACAATCTGAGCTGGTGATAGCTTGATCTGAATTCTATATTCGAGAACCACCGTTCTCTTTTCAGATAATAAAAGAGGTCATCAATCCTCGGATGTGGGTACTTGTTCTTTACGAACACCTGTTTTAGGCGCTGATAGTCAACACAAAGCATCAAGCTCCCATTCGCCTTCATGGTGAAAAAAATCAGGGCTGCCCATGGTGGAACACTGTGCCCAATGAATCCCTCCCCCTTCAAGTCCTCTTGGTACAACCACAGCTCACGAAGCTCTGTGGGAGCCATTTGATATGATGGTGTGGATATCAATGTCGTTCTGGGGTACAAGTAAATGTAAAATTCCACCTCTCTAGGTGAAGGTATACCTGAAACATCATCAGGGAAGACATCTGTGTACTATTCCAACACTATTGGATAACTTGGACTCTGCACATCAACTGCTCTGATGGTAAGGCTAGCTAACCGATTAGTGATCGGCTGTACTCTCTTCTAGGTAAGTCCATCCTGTGATGCAAAGGCTCCCTTCTCACCGGTGAAGGTAAACCTATTCCAATCAGTGCAGACACACTGCACTTTGCACTTAATATAGTCTTTCTAACCATGGACTATAGATAACCATTTCATACCCATGATGATTTCGTAAGGCCTCTATGCCACTACTAAGAGATCCCAACTGCAGCTCTCACCTCCTAGAGTATGCTCGCACTGCTGGAACAAATGTGTAATCATCGAATCCACTCCCGTAGGAGGATCTAACCATAAGGATTGAGCCAACAGATCTCTCAGAATCTCAGAGCTCTGAATGAGGGAAGTGACAACAAAAGAATGACTACCACCTGTGTCTATAGGTAATGCAACTAAGGTGTAGTAGACATAGATCATACATTGTATCATCTCCAGAGCGCCATAATTGAAGGCCTCAGCTTCCTGGAGCTGAGCATGCCCATGTCTACCTTCTCCCTACGGTCATGGTGGACCTCATTATGGTGGTGGCGGTAACATCTCGAAACGTTGCCCACTGTCAACTATACGACCAGATCCTCTACCACGTCTGCCCTCTCCCTAAAAACCTCCTTGGCCGAATCTCAATCTCTTATTGTGTGGTCTTTTGACAATCATCTGATCATCCGTACGGTGGGTCGGACAGTCACGATTCATGTCACCCTACCTATCGCATGTGTTACACTGCCCACTCATGGCATGACCGTATCTACCTCGGGTGCCTTGTACAACCGACCTTGAATCCTATGATCGTCCACCTGTTGGTCTAGTCCTCTTGGACCTCTGTGAAATCTATCTGCTGCCAGCTACAGAATACTATGCTACAGGATGATTGCTGGTGGGTTTGGATGCTGGTGACTGATCATCATGGAAACTCTCCACCAAGAGGGCTCTCTCTAGCACCACCGCCTACGTCGGGATGTTGAGTGAGATCATCGAAGCCCTAATTTCCCATCTAGGTCCCTGCTCAAAGGTATGGGCCCTGAAGAATGGGTCCCACACCATATTAGTGGAGTAGCATGAGAGGTATGTGAACCTCGCAGAGTACTGAGCCATATTCATGTTATCCAGTTGTAGATGATGAAACTTTTATATGTGCACTGCACAAAGAGATGCTGGAACAAACTCTGCCCAAATCATGCTCTCAAAGTGTGTCTAGAGAAGTGTAACCTCATGGTGAACATGGAGCATCAAACTCCACCATCTACCTACTACTGCCTATCGAATACTAGTGGCAAGGATCACCCGGAGACTAGTTGGTGTCCCTACCTGTCGGAAGAATCTCACCACAGCCTTCATCCAATCCTCAACTGCACGTGGGTCCATTTATTTGCTGAACCTGGGTGGACTATACTGCTAGAACTCATTCAACATGATCATGCAGAATTCACCCTCTGCTTCTGGGGCTGGATCCATCATTGTACCTTTGGGCAATGGTACTGTTGTTGCCTCCATTGGTGCCTCCACCGGAAGAGAGCCCTGCACCATGGCCTTGTCGCTTGGTGGGCTATCAGTGTGTAAAATCTTAGAACCCAAGCACGCTGTGTACGTGGAGGCATCCTGAAAAGATATAGGTGCACCACATTCAATAAGTTCTATATGGTTATCTGACAAAAAATATCACAATGAAAATTATTGTAAACACACACACAATCATTTCTTGGCACTGAGTTGGAAATCAGAAGTCAGGGTCCTGGTGTATGGATACGTCGGCCACCACACCAACACTGGGTTCCCTAAACTGATAACCACAAACACTAAACTTATCACTATTGTCATTAAAAGAATGATTTGAGTCCCATTTTCTGGAGTAGAGCTGACTCCTCTGATACCAATTTGTCACGACCTGTCCCCCTAGGCCCGTGCCGTGACTACCCCAATCCCACCTTCCATAGGCCCGAGGCTGGTGAATAACACAGAATGGCGTATTCCGTAAAACAGGGAATGTATTGCCTTTATAACCTCATAACTCTTGTAACCAAGCACATAAAAAGATATGAACTCAAGAAAACTATATAACCAAAAGAGTGATGAATGTAAAAGGAGTCAGAATACAAGCCCAATGGTAAGGTACAAGTACAACTTAAATACAATACAAATGAAAAAAGAGAAAGACAGCTACATGATCATTATCTGAGGTTTTTACAAAATGGGTAGGTATAGATCTCCTCCTCATCCCTCCATGTCCACTCATCTCCTCAGCATACTGACACACTGCATTGTCCAACTCTGAGTATTGTCCAGTCCTGGTACTCTCGTCCTCAGTCAGCATTGTCCATCCTCTACACCAAACACAATGAAGTTCATGTGTATCCCATGTAGGGGTGAGTACAACGATACTCAGTAGGGACCCCGAGTTCCTCAAGGTCTCAAAAATCCACAAAGGATAAACCTCAAAGCATGAATTCAACTATCAACCATAATCAGGTATATGCCCATACATATACCTAGGTTATCAAGTTTACCAATCTCAATAATGAGGTAACACGGGGTCCAACCCAAAATCCCAAAGCACAACTCTTCCACAGATGAAGGAAAACCACAAAGGAATTTACCACATAGTTATGCCACATAGATGAATACCACAAAGGTGATACCACAATGGAAATTACCACACATGTAGGAACTCAGCTCACATAAAGTATAACATAAGTACAATATTAGAGATGATTAGATGTAACTACTGAATCATATTACTCTGTAAAGGAGCTGACCCACACACGATCGCTAAGATCTGACCCACAAAGGATCGCTAGGAGCTGTCCCACATAGGATATCTAGGTGGTGTCCCACACAGGATCCCTAGGATCTGTCCCACGAAGGATTTCTAGGTGATAACCCACACCAGATCTCTAGGAACTCACCCACACAGGATCTGTAGGAGCTGACCCACATAGGATCGCTAGGAACCGACCCACACATGATCTCTAGGAGCTAACCCACATGATTGGTAGGAGCTAACCCACACAGGATCGCTAGGAGCTGACCCACACTGGATCACTAGGAGATAACACACACCGGACCGCTAGGAGCTAACCCACATAGTATCTCTAGGTCCTGACCCACACATGATCACACTTCATTCTTCTCATCACAGCCGTCTACTCGGTTACCACAGTAATCCTCCTCATCTCCAGGAGGATCCACTTCATGAGTCACTATTCGATAATCCAACTACTATTATGTCCCATGAATAAGTATCTCAGAGATCCACTATGTCATAGGGGTGTCAAAGCAACAGACGGTGCATAAATCAGACGTCATGCATGTGAGTTATTAGACATTTAGTCTCGGGGCCCGGTTGGATTCATGCTCAATCCAACCCAACCGTGCCTCAAAATTACCCAAAACTCTAGTGGTTTATACTCAAAGGGATTGTCTTGCTCCATGATTTCCAGCTCGGCTGACGGTTTGTCAAACATGCATCCGATGAAAATGTTATGACCCAAGTAAAGTAAAGATTCATATCAGGTCCGGGTCTGGTCCAACCCTGTCAGACCCACTCAACCATGCCCGAACCGCTGGGTCAAGCCTGGCCCATGGTGCGTCCTGGCCCATTGGGCGGTCCAGAAAGCCAAAAGTGCTATGAGGGGCCGTGGAGGCCGCTGATGCCACGGGGTGGCGGAGGCCGCAGGTCGGAATGGCTGCGGACGACAGCTCTGCCGCGGGGGTGTCGCGAGGGAGCGGGGCGACTTGCTCGGGAGGGCGGTGGCCATGGGATGGCTCATCTGGGATTATGTGGCCCAACCTCAAGCAGCATATCATCTGGGGAGGGTGGAGGCACGACCTCTGTGTGGCACCCATGTCGTGGGGATGTTGGGGCTCGGTCGTGGGGCAGCGGCCTGGCCTCGGGGTGGGCGCAACTCGGCTGCAGGGAGGCGGCCCGAACGTTGGCGGCTGCTAAACCGTGGAGGGAGGCGGCTCAGCCGCGTGGCATCAGCCTGACCACTGGCACCAGAGAGGTGGGGCGCGGAGGCCGCAGGGTGGTGGTGGGCGTGGGGTGGCTCCGTTGCGCCGGAGCCTTCATCGCAGTAGGAAGTGGTGTCGACGGCTGTTCTCGTTCCCCACCATGGTTCGTAGCCTTTCCTCCTTCACGATCAATAATTAACCACAAGGTTTACGAAGAGTACATGCCATGTTTTTTTGGCCCACACTCTCCATTTTAGAAAGGTAGAAAGCAACAATATTTCATTCTTCAATTATGATGAATTATCAAGAACAGAAAGAGAGAAAAATTTCCAACAACCACCCTACAACATCTTGCAAATAATCATACAAGAATAAACCCCTAACTTGGATTTTTTGTTGACATTGGTGTGATAAGGATGTTTAAGATGGTGAAGAGAGTGCCACTGATCATCACTTTCGAAACCATGCTTCGATGTCGAGCTAGCTAGTCGTCCTCTTCCATGATTTCTGAAGAACGTTCTTCGACGACATTCTTCGTTGGAGAAGTGATATCCTCCCAATATTTATCCTCTCCCAAAATCCACAAAAAAGCAAAATAGCCAAAATGATATTTTTCCCCAATTTAATTATTTGAAAAATATCTAATTTCGTTAATTAATTACACGGGTTGGAATAATAAATTTGAGAGGGTGGTACCATTTAAGTGGGGATGTTTAAGAGGCCCCCCACACTTATGAGGGAGTTCAAGGGGTTTTAAGCCTCGTGTGGTTCCCACTACTATATCCTATCAAGAAAGGTTATGTTAGGTGGTCATCACCTCCACAACCTCTTGTGGGAGGTTTTAGTTCAGGTGTTCCCCACCTGTTAAATATTCACATGGGTGGTTTAAAAATAAAATAAAAATAAAATGTTACACCATTTTATTTTATTTTATTCCTTCACAAAAAAAAACCCAAAATATATCCTTCACTTTTTACTCACTACGGTCGATGTGAAGGTCTACTTAAGAGAATACTAGTGCTATGAGTTCAACGGTGTCCTAGGATTTTAATTCAAGCACTGGTTCAAAAGTTACAAAAACACGGTAGAACGTTTACTGAACGTACCTGAAAAAAAGTTACGAAATTCCTTCCGGCCACACTGTGCCTTGTAATCACGCACCGTCTATTTTCATGGACTCATAAAATTCACAATTAATTAAAAAAATTACATGGAAATTACAGGTCTTTACATGAATATTTATTGAAACAATAATTTTTTTTGTGAATTCATATGGATAATTATAAATCCATTTATGGAAATTATTACAGAACACTAATGTATTGTAGTGATGTTTTAGAAATAATTCTATTGAATCCTGAGCTAACTGATGGGATGAAAGAAAAGGGGTACAACCATTCAAACACATGTAAGGACTACACAAATTCTTAAGAAATGATATGAGGATAATTTTTGATGTCGTATAGAATTATATATTAGTGATAATTTCATTGTAGGAATTCCTCTCTGAAAAAATGAAGGTCATACAAAGCCCAAGGAATATCAGTCACTGTTAAATTGTTGGTCGTATTTGTATAATATAGTATCTATTAAGACATCCACCAAACCTATATCATGTCCATGATTTTTTCCATGTACCTCACGTAATAAATTACATACTTGATCTATCACATGTATTTAAATAAAATCTCGTACCTTAGTAAAATGAACATTCTAATTTGGAAAAGACGATAGAGATTTTGGATCGAAGAAAGAAGTTCCATGAAACAACAATACTTATCTTGTCAATGTTTTGTGGGAAAAAATAATCATGATGAATATATATGGGGAACTATGTGTGTAATGAGGAGGAATTATTGTATTTTATTATTAGTAAATTGAAATTTTTTTGGGGAAAATTCATTTTAATGGAGGAAGAATTTAACACCACGAGTTTTTATGATTTTTTCTGAAATAAACAAAATTTATTGGATATCTTGAATTGAATTAAAAAACCAGGAGAATATTTAACTAAACTATGAAAAGTTAATATTCATTTACATGAAAATTTTAATCTTCTACTATATGCAAAAATAGGTTTTTTTGAGTTACGCATGACCTTGAGTTTAAAATACCATGATATACTATTAATATAATTATTCAAACACAACTGATATAACCTATCTATTAAACCCAGTTTTATGAATATTAATAACTAAATTTTAAATAATATATATATTGGTTGTATATAAAAAAATGAAATTGATAAATAATTGCTTAATTTTAATTAAAATGTTTATATGTGTGGATAAAAACCACAAAGGAAACAGCTTTTTTATTTTTCCTTCATGGGAACAACAACAAAATTAATAATTTAAAATTTTAATAAATTAAATTGATAAAATAAAATAAAATTTTTATTTAATAATTTACTAATTATCTTAGTCTGATTTTTTTGGGATTTTTTATGAATTGTTTTGTTTTGGAAGAATTGTAAAAAATATTGAATTTTAATTGAAAACTATCATTTTATATAATTTATTATAAAGATAAATTAACTTTTAAATTGTATTTAAAGTAAAAATTGATCAAATATATATCCATTAATCCAATTTCGATCATTTTAATCATTTTCATATTGAATTTTGATATAAAACCATTGTAAAATTGTGAACATCTTTTCTTTAAAACACATTTTCACATCTCATTTATAATATTACTTTAAAAAAAATCCCACTATAGTGAATTCAATTTTAAAATATTATTTTCATATTCTGAAAAAAGATTAATTTATACTATTTAATAATCTAAAATTAATTATTGGCCCAAAATAATTGTAAAAGCAGTAAATTTTTTTAAATATATTAAGGTAAAAATTGATTTACCTATTGTTAAACAAAAACGATATGTGAAATAATGACCCAAAATATTTATAAACCATATTTTATGTAAATATTTAATCATTATAACTTCTAGGATCAGGAATAATATATTTCTTAGTATTTTTTAATTATAAACACGTTGGTGAACCTTTTTTTACAAGTGTTTCACTCACCTCACATATAAAATGCCTCACATTCTCTTCTCCTATTTACACCATAAAACCATATTTTTTGGAAAATTACTTCAATGATAAAGCTAATTCCACAATATAATCAATGAATCAATATTGTGGACATAAATCCATCCTTTTAATTCTTTTTGTGATAACCTATGGAGGATACATGAATAAGAGATAACATTCATTTACGATCATTTTTTATTTATTCCTTCATCCACCATTCAATTATTATTATTCCATTAATATATAATATAATTATTATCATACAAATAATATTATATTTTTATGTTAACATAATGACATACAACCATATCCATTTCCATAAAACTATTTTGGAAATAATCGTTCGTGTTTATGGGGGACTACCGCCTCGTGAACTGATGTCATTCGTTTTTCCATTATTACCTATCAAAGAAGATCATAAGGAAAGAATTATTATTTATATATTATATTTATTATTATATTATTATTATATAATAAAAATATAATATATATATTCATACTATCAATTTTATGGGAATACAATAACGTTTCTCATGTGGATGGTGGACTTGCAGCTCACAAAGCAGTGTAATTCGTTACCTCTTTACATGCATGGAAATATGGATGAGTTTAATGAATAAATGTAACACCCCAGGTAAATGAATAATAATACATATTTCATATTTATTAATATTTGTGAATTAAATATTAATTTTACTTTAAAGGGGTTTCTATGTTCGATAGCGTACCCGATACGCAACATCAGGTTTCTTTGAAATCTTATGTTGCACACTAATAATATAATATTATTATTTAAAATGGTAGTGAACTCCTAGCCATTGTATTCGTGGGAATGAATTAAACTAACTAAATTATTATTATACATGATTGTTAAATGTATTTACATTATCCAATAAAAAAGTTAGAGGATTGAAATGTGAATGAATCTAATTTTAAGCATAATTTACATAAAAGGCTGATTTACCGCCTTTTAATGGATAACCCTCGTTAAATATAGTTTTTTTACTTTAATACATTATAATTGACCAAATATAATCCTTCTTTAGATTGGGGACATCAAATTTTACTTTGGGTAATTTTTTGGTACTTTTCTGATAAAGTTCATTTATTAATGAATAGTGAAAAATACTGTATTTTAATTTAAAAGTTCCTATTTCTCTAATTTATTTATATGGATAGGTTATCTTTTTAGTTTTTTTTAAGTAAAATTGAAATATATTTTTATCATTTAATCCAATGTTGGTCATTGTAAATAATTTCACTTTGAAATTAGACATAAACAACTATCAATCTTTTGATAGTTATTGATTCTTAAAAACACACTACTTGTTTTAACAACGGGAATTAATTTTTAAATTAATTAGTTCCAAATAAAGGTTTTGAATTTTGAAAAATAGACATCAATTTTGAATTCGAAATATCAAATAATGTGTCGGCTGAATTTTTGGTATTTTTCTAAAAAACATCAATTTTTGATGAATAGTGACACCACTTAGTGGTAGTTAAAAAAACTGACTTTATCATTTAAATGAAATTTTACCACTTCTGTTAATTGAATTTAAAAATTCCTACATACATGGTTGTTATAAAGAAGAAAAATTTTGTTCATTAAGAGGAAAATAATTTTTGGTGAATAGTAACTTTTGACTTTTATTTACCGCAGTTAAAGGTTAATTAGGTAATTCAAGGATAAAAGAATATTATAATAATTCAAAGTTACATTAACACTTGCCCAAAACATATTGGACGATTCATTAACGACCATGGTCATCTTTGGGTCTATTTTGGGACCCCATGGAGCCACTTATGAATGATAATTACACTTTAGATTAATTACTTTAATGTAAAGGAAAAAGTGACAATAACAAAACTCTTTTTGTAAATTAATTTTTATATGGTGTTATATAAGGAATATTTTGGACTATAAATATTCATTGGAAAAATAAAATTAATTCCTAAATCATAGTATTTTGTATATAATTTTTAGACAACAAATAAATTAAATTATTAAGGACATAATAATGATGCAGTGTTTACCTCATTAATAAATGATTTAAATAAATAAGATTATAATGCTTAAAATGTTATCCTAAAAATGTCCAATTATGATTGGATGATTTAATTTCGACCATGACTCATCTTATCTACGTCTATAATGATTTTTGGACCATTATAAACCTAATATCATTATATTATAAAATAATACTTTAACACTTTCATAAAGAGCCCCTCCTCCCCCTTATAAAAGGAGACCACTTCTAACCAATTTATCGGACCTCTCAAGCCATTTGGGTCGTCCAAACTCTTCCCAATTAAGCTATCAACATCCTTATCCTCCTCATAGAAGCCTTACCTTAGGTAGAAGTCATTTCAAGAAGTCTTTTTGGTTCAAACCAATAGAATTTACCCAAATTAAAGGTAATTGTTTCTCTTAAATTGTTTTCTTTTATTTTACTTCTCCAACCCATAAACTCTTTTTATTTATTTTCTTTTTCTAACAACACCAGTATCCTAAATATTCTAGTATTTTTTATGATAAGGATTCAAACTACACTTACACACCCCTCAATCTAATGTAAGAAGAACATAATGATTCTGTGGATGGAAAACTAACGCCTCACGAAAAGATGATTGTTCAATTACATCTTACCGCCTCTCATGGTGGCCATTATGATGGAACTATATTTATATATGATATATATTATTTTTATGATTTCCTTACTGTTCTGGAATTACCATTTATATCATGCCTTTATGGTTTTCATAGTGGGTAAATAAGATAATCTCATTTGGGGAAGTGCGGACTACCGCCCCCTCAAAGTGATTTGATTCGTTAATGCCTTATGTGGGATGTATAACGGATGGAGTTAATGATATTATATATGATATTATAATGTAATTATGAAATACCTATGTATAATTATGTTTTATTTCCATTAAAATAAAAAAATATAAATGAAAGTTGCGTTCATGCGTACGTACGGCTTACAGTCTCCATGAACGATGCATTTCATTTCTTACCTCCAAATGTTATGTAATATTATAAATACATTTATATACTGGATATATATGATATATATGATATCTAAATCATGAATATAATTCTGGATATAATGCACTATTGACCACATGGATAGCTTATAAATATAAGGTGTTCGTTTTCACTGAAGTTACAAATATCGACAAAATGAACATTATTAACTTAAATGATTGAATAATGTTTCTAACATGGTAATAAGTGATATAAAAGGAATAATAAACTTTAAAAGGATCTTAATACAGTAGAAATTAAATTTAGTTTATTATTCAGGAGATTAAATAACGAACGAGTCAAGTCAGACACGAGGTAAGGGACTTCGTCTCATTCTCTTTTCATTGAGGCATTTTTAGTTTTATATAAGACTTAATTTTATACGATGTATAAACCCCATTGACTTTTCATTTTATTCAAAGGAAATATTTCTTTATGAAGCATTTTACTAAATAAAAAATGGATTTTTTTTTAACGTAAGCGATGAGAACGACCTTTCCGCCGCTGTGAGTATTATTTGATAGTTGGCTTCCTTAACAAGCCGGAATGTTTTTAAAAGGAAAAATAAATACCATATACTCTTTTTACATATTTTGGTATTGAAAATGTTTTTGATAATGGATTTATTATTTCAAATATCATGAAATGAAATTTTATTATTGGAATGTGGAAATGTTATCTTTCCATTATGCTTATGTTATGTATTATGATCTTGTTATTGTTCTTGGGAATTATTTTTGTATACAAGTGGTTCTGTGATAAACCTAGGGCTGGTGAGCCCGAGATAGCTCTCCAATGCATTGGGTAACATGATGGAGGTAAACGTGAATGTTTCTCCTATGAGATTTTAGGGAATATACTGTGATGGGTATTCCAATGTAACTCCCTATGTAGCTGTGATAGCTAAAATTAAGTATGATATGGATGCCACAAGTTACCTTTATGATTTATGATTTCTATGCGTCATTCATAAATCTTATGATTTAATGAGGTAAGTTAAATATTTCATGTTTTATATGTATTTATGAACAAATGTTTTCATTATTTATTTTGTAACCCTTACTGAGCTTTTTATGCTCATCCCACGTTTTGAAATGTTTTCCCAGGACATAAAGATGAATAAGGTCAAGGGTGGAATCAAGGAAAAGTCATGATGTCTAAAACATGGAACTAGACATGAATTTTTTTTCAATGGATTTTATTTTATGAAAAAAATGGAAACTATGTGGATATTTCTACCTTTTAATCTTTTGAGATGTAATAGTTATGTCCTAATTCCCAAAAACACTAAACCTGAAAAGATCCTCAATGTGAATTATTCATTTAATTAAATATTATGTAATGTGTAAGGCCGGGTCCTTATAGTTGGTATCATAGGTCGGTTTAGATAACATTACGAGTTATGGTATTGGTAAATTAATATCCACAAAGTAATTTATATTAATATTGACAGCATTTCCAGATTACCATGTAGCTTCGCCTAAGATATTTTTGTGTTCAAAATGGTTTTCCGCAGAGGAAACAAGTCAACTATGTTGGGACGACATTAGGAGGAAGACAACCTTCCAAATCAGCAAACTGAGATGCTCGGAATTGGAACTGAACAGTTTGTTGCAGTGATGGCACAATTGACTCAGGTGATAAACAGTGGTGGTATCTACGTACGAGATCATCCATATCAACTGCACAGGAACATGTCAGTAGTAGAGCATTTCATGGGGAAACATCCCCCATCATTCAGAGGATCATATTACCATGTGCTAGCTGAAGGGTGGATTAATTAATTGGAGAAGATTTTTGATGTCATGGGTTGTTCAGAACATCAAAAGTTTAGTCTATTAGTTTACCGTTTTCAAGGTAAAGTTGATCAGTGGTGGTCGATGGTGAAAAATTTTAGGGATAGTGAGAAGATTTATACTCTTGATTGGGATGAGTTCAAAGGTATGTTTCTTGAGAAATATTTTCCTAAGGTTGTTAGTCTAAGGAAGAAAAAACAATTACTGGAATTGCGGTAGGATGATGACTCAGCGGCTGCTTATGAAGAAAAATTCACTCGACTGGCAAGGTATGCTCCAAATTTCATATGAGATATTGATAGTAAAATCAATCGTTTTTACTCAAGATTAAAGCCAAAGTATCGAAGGAAATTATCATCTCGTGAGTTAAAATGTTATGAAAAACTTGTTCGTTGTGCAGAGAAGGTGGAAGTGGAGTTTGCTGATGATCAGATGTTCTTTGTCAAACAACAGAATAAGTGGTCGAGGTGGCAGGCGAAAAGGAAGAACTCTTTAAAAAATCCTGATGGTAAGAAACATAAGTTTACAGTTTGTGAAAATTGTGGTAAAAAGAATGCTGGGGAATGTCTTTTGAATTCTGGTAAGTGCTACCAATGTGGTAAAATGGGACATAAGGATTGTAATTGCACAGAAAAAGATCAGAGTAATGGTACGAAAAAATATGATTTACAGTCAGTATAATGTTTTAAGTGCAATGAAATCGGTCATTATGCAAATGATTGTCTAACAAAGAACTCAACCAAAGGAAAGAAGCTAGAATACAAGCAAAAGGGGAGGTGAAATCCTTTGTAACTACATCAGTAGATGTTGTGACATCAAATGAAGTTGTATCAGGTACACTATTTGTTTGTTCAGATTATGCCAATGTGTTGTTTGATTCAGGGTCTACACACTCTTTCATTTCTCAGAAGTTTTCTAGTAAATTGGGAATTCCATCTCATGATATAAATACTGAACATATGGTAAAAACACCAGGAGTAAATGTTGAGAAAAAAAGAAAACATAAGAACATTTATGTCCTTGTGTGCGAAAAGAATCTACCTGCAAACCTTATTGTTTTGCCTCTAGTAGAGTTTTATGTTATTTTGGGCATTGATTGGATTTCTGTTTATCATTATATGATTGATTGGAGAACTAAACTGGTTTCTTTTTAGAATGATTTTTAGTTTGTATACAAAAATGAATCCTTGTTGTTGATAACATATCAGGAAGCCGAGAAACTAGTAAATGATGGAAATTAATGTTACCTTGCACATATTGTTGAAAAAAAAGAAAGTGTTTAGATTACAGATGTACCAGTGGTAAATGAGTACCTTGATATTTTTCCTGATGTGTTTCCTAGTATTATACCTAATCGGGAAGTCGAATTTACTGTTGAATTAGTTCCTGATGCTAATCCAATTTCAAAACCCTCTTATCGAATGGATCAGAATGAACTTTTAGAGTTAAAGAATAAAATATAGGAGTTATTAGATAAAGGTTTCATTCGACCTAGCACGTCACCATGGGGTTCACCTGTCTTGTTTGTTAAAAATAAATATGGTTCAATGAGACATTGCATTGATTATAGAGTATTGAATAACATCACTGTTAAAAATAAGTATTCTTTTCCTCATATCGATGATTTTTTTGATCAACTCCAGGGAGCTCAATATTTCCTGAAGATTGACATGAGGTCGGGGTACCATCAGTTGAATGTAAAAGAAGAAGACGTTCCAAAGACCGTGTTTTATACTAGATATGGCCATTATTAATTTGTAGTTATGCCTTTTGGGTTAACCAAAACAACTCCTGTATTCATGGATCTTATGAATAGAATTTTCTGTGAGTTCTTGGATTAGTTTTCAGTTTTTTTCAATGATGATATTTTGTTTTATTACAAAAGTAAATAGGAACATGAAAGTAATTTAAGGGTTGTATTGAAAACTTTAAAAGAAAATAAAAATTTTGGGAAATTCAGAAAGTGTGAGTTTTGGTTACAACAGATTTCTTTCCTTGGTCACATTGTTTAAAAAAATTGCATATCTGTTGATCCTACTAAAACAAAAGTTGTTGAATAATGGCAAAGACCCACTAATATAACCGATATACGTAGTTTTCTTGGATTTTCTGGTTATTACTGTAGGTTTGTTGAAAATTTTTCACGATTGTCTAGTCAAATGAATATGTTAACTCGAAAAGGTGTTAAGTTCACCTGGACTAATGAATGTGATGATTATTTTCAGGAATTGAAAAGAAGATTGGTGAATTCTCTAGTTTTGGAATTGCCTTCCAGAAATGGTCAGTTTGTTATCTATAGTGATGCTTCGTTGAAAGGACTAGGTTGTTTCCAAATGAAACATGATTAGGTAATTTCTTATGCTTCACGTCAGTTGTAACCACATGAGTTAAATTACCGTACACATGATTTGGAATTAGATTCAGTTGTTTTTGATTTAAAAATTTGGAGGCATCATTTGTATGGAGTGAAGTGTGAAATATATACTAATCAAAAATGTTTGATGTATATATTCACTCAGAAAGAATTGAACATGAGACATAGGTGATGGTTGGAATTAATCATGGATTATGATTGCACGATCCTTTACCATCCTGGACAAGAAAATGAAGTGGATGATGATTTGAGTCGAAAAAGTAATACTTCATTAACAATGTTACGTTTAGAATGAGATCCTTTGGTTTTTTATTTGATGAAATTAGGAATATATGTTGTTGTTGAAGGAAATTATTCTGTTTTGTTTCAGGTGCCAGTGAAATCATCTCTATCAGACATAATTAAGCAAGATCGGAAAAAAGACAGTGAGTTGCTGAAAAAGGTAGAGTTGGTTCAGAAGGGTAAGTTTCCTGAATTTAACATTGATAATGATTGTGTTTTGAGATTTGGGAAGTGGTTATGTGTACCCTGTGATTCACAGTTAAAGAATGAGTTGTAATGTGAAACTCCTAGTTCTCCGTTTTCAGTTCATCCTGGTAGTAATAAGATGTACAATGAACTTCGGGAGTATTACTGGTGGGATGGAATGATAAGAGATATTGCTGATTTTACTGTGAAGTGTTTGATGTGTCAGCAGGTTAAAGCAGAACGACAGTTACTGAAATGAATGCTTCAGCCTTTACCGGTTCCAGAGTGGAAATGGGAAAATATATCCATGGACTTTGTTGGGGTATTACAAAAGACTTCTCGAGGTAATAATGCAATCTAGGTTATAGTTGACCGATTGACTAAATCTGCTCATTTCATTCCTATTAGAGATAATTTGTCTCTAGATCAACTTGCTCGGTTGTATGTTAAAGATATAGTCCGGTTTCATGGAGTTCCCCTCTCTATTGTATCTGATCGTGATCCCAGGTTCACTTCTAATTTTTGGAAAGGCCTTCAGAAGTCATTGGGTACTAAATTAAATTTTAGTACAACTTTTCATCTTCAATTAGATGTGCAGTCAGAAGGAAAAATTCATACATTGGAAGATATGTTACGTGCTTGTTCGATGGATTACCAGGGAATTTGGGACCAGCATCTTTCTTTAGTTGAATTTTCTTATAATAACAATTTTCATTCCAGTATACAGATGGCTTCATTTGAGTCATTATATGGAAAGCATTGTCGAACTCTAGCTTTTTGGGATGAAGTAGGTGAAAGGAAGCTTATGGGACTGGAATTGTTAGAAGAGATGGCCGAGAAAGTTTAGTTAATTCAGAAGCACATGAGAACAGCTTAGAGCAGACAGAAAAGTTATGATGATAACCGGAAGAAGGATCCTTCCTTTGAGGTAGATGATCATCTCTTTTTCAATGTTTCCCCATGGAAAAGTTTGATGCGTTTTAGTAAGAAGGAAAAGTTGAGTCCGGGGTTCAATGGACCTTATGAAATTCTGGAGAAAGTTGGATCTATTGCGTACAGAGTGGATTTACCCCCATGTTTATCCCAGGTACACAATGTTTTTCATGTTTCGATGTTGAGAAAGTATATGCCAGATGCATATCATGTTTTGAGCCTAGAGGTAGTTCAGTTGGAAGAGAATCTATCTTATGAAGAACAAGCAGTCCAGATTCTTGAAAGTAGAGAGCAAGTGTTGCTGAATAAGGTAATTCATCAGGTTAAGGTTTTGTGCAAAAACCATATGTTTGAAGAGGTAACGTGGAAATCTCAAAATTCTATGAGAGATAAATACCCCCACTTATTTTGATAAGTGAATAAAAATTGCGAAGATGAAATTCCCAAAAGGGGGGAAGGATGTAACACCCCTGGTAAATGAAGAATAATAAATATTTCATATATATTTATATTTTTGAATTAAGTATTAATTTTACTTTAAAGGGGTTTCTATGTTCGATAGCGTACCTGATAGGCAATAGTGGATTTCTTTGAAATCTTAAGTTGCACACTAATAATATAATATTATTATATTAAATGGTAGTTAACTCCTAGCCGTTGTATTGGTGGGAATGAATGAAACTAAGTACAATATGATTATACATTATTGTTAAATGTATTTACATTATCCAATAAAAAAGTTAGTGGCTTAAAATGTGAATGAATCTAATTTTAAGCATAATTTACATAAAAAGGCTGATTTACCGCCTTTTTATGGAGAACCCTCGTTAAATATAGTCTTATTCGCATTAATACATTCTAATTGACCATATATAATCATTCTTTAGAATGGGGACATCAAATTTTACTTTGGGTAATTTTTTGGCACTTTTCTGATAAAGTTCATTTTTTTAATGAATAGTGAAAAATACTGTATTTTAATTCAAAAGTGGCTTTTTATCTAATTTATTTATATGGTTAGATTATCTTTTTAATTGTTTTTAAAGTGAAATTGAAATATATTATTACCATTTAATCCAGTGTTGGTCATTGTAATTAATTTCACTTTGAAATTAGACATAAACAAGTATCATTCTTTTGATAGTTATTGTTTCTTAAAAACATGCAACTTGTTTTAACAACTGTAATAAATTATTAAATTAATTTGGTCCAGTTCTATGTTTTGAATTTGAAAAAATATGCATCAATTTTGAATTCAGAATACCAAATAATGCCTAGACTGAATTTTTGGTATTTTTTCTGAAAAACTTCAATTTTTTATGAAGAGTGACACCACTTAGTGGAAGTTAAAAAAACTGAATTTTTCATTTAAATGAAATTTTACCACTTTAGTGAATTGAATTTTGAAAATAAAACAATCATGGTTGTTATAAAGATGGAAAATGTGGTTTATTAAGAAGAAAATAATTTTTAGTGAATAGTAACTTTTGACTTTTATTTTCCGCGGTTAAAGGTAAATACGGCAATTCAAGGTTAAAAGAATATCATAATAATCTAAAATTACCTTAACACTTATCCAAACCTTATTGGTTGAGTCATTAATGACCATGGACATATTTGGGTCTATTTTGGGAACCCATGGAGCCACTTATGATCGATTATGACACTTTAGATTAATTAATTTAATGTAAAGACAAAATTGAAAATAACAAAACTCTTTCAGTAAATTAATTTTTATATGGTGTTATATAAGTAATATTTTTTACTTTAAATATTCATTGGAAATATAAAAATATTTCCTACATCATGGTATTTTTTTATAATTTTTAGACAACAAATAAATTAAATTAATTTTGACATAATAATGATGCAGTGTTTACCTCATTAATAAATGATTTAAATAAATAAGTTTATAATGCTTAAAATATTATCCAAAACATATCCAATTCTGAATTGATGATTTTATTTCGACTATGACTCATCTTATCTTCGACTATAATTATTTTTGGACCATTATAAATATAATATCATTATATTATAAAATAATACTTTTACACTTTCCTAAAGAGCCCCTCCTCCCCCTTATAAAAGGAGACCACTTCTAACCAATTCCTCACACCTCTAATGGAATTTGGATCATAAAAACTCTACACAATTAATCACTAAACATACCTCTCCTACTCTAATAATCCTTACCTTATGCAGAAGGTTTTTCAATAATGTCCTTTTGGTTCAAACCAAAGGATGTTACCCAAATTAATGGTAACCGTTTCTCTTAAATTATTTTCTTTTATTTTACTTCTCCAACCCCTAAACTCTTTTTATTTATTTTTTTTGTAACAAAAATAGTGTCCTCAATATACTAGGATGTTTTTATGTGAGTTATTTGAACTACACTTACAGACTCCTCCATCTAATGGATGAAGAACATAATGTTTATGTAGATGGAAAACTAAGGCCTCACGAAACGATGATTGTTCAATTACATATTACCACCTCTAATGGTGGCCATTATGATGGAACTGTATTTATATATGATATATATTATGTTTTCAATTTACTTATTCTTTTTTAATTCCCATTTATATCATGCCTTTATGGTTTCCATAGTGGGTAAATACGATAATCTCATTTGAGGAAGTGCAGACTACTGCCCCCTCAAAGTGATTTGATTCGTTAATGCCTTATGTGGGATGTATAAAGGATGGAGTTAACGATATTATATATGATATTATACTAGAATTATAATATACCTACGTATCATTATGTATTATTTCCACTAAAATAAGAAATAGAAATGAATGTAGCTTTCCTGCGTACGTACAGATTACCCTCTCCATGAACGGTGCATTTCATTTCTTACCTCCAAATGTTATGTAATTTTATAAATACATGTATATACTGGATATATATTGTATATATGATATCTAAATCATGAATATAATTCTGGATATAATTCACTATTTACCACATGGACAACTTATAAATATAAGGTGTTCATTTTTACTCAAGTTCCAAATATCGACAAAATGAACGTTATTAACTTAAATGATTGCATAATGTTTCTATCATGGTAATAAGTGATATAAAGGGAATAAAACCATAATATTTTATCATATTTATGGGAAATATAATATTTCCACGAACCTTTAAATTCCATTAAATTCATGGTTGAAATTAGGATCATTTTTACCATACATTATTACTCTAAATATCCATTTTCTACTATAATATTCTCTTGGGTTTGTGGTTGAACACTCATTTGAGAAATAGAGAATTTTCCCCTTCCTTATAGATTATCATTTTCCTTATTTTCATTTATATTAATGATTGATATTTTATAATCTGTATTATAGATAAGATAACATGATCATTTCAACTCAAAGCATCTACCTCCATGATTTATTTCCTAGGGTGGTAATATATTGACTGTTCATAATTATTATTCATCTCCAACAACCATATATAGTGCATATTCAACTATTTTTACTGAAAATGTACTTTAAAAGAATATTATGAATATTAATATACCAAAAGTTTCTCCAATAAGATAAATTCTCTGAATCATTAATGCACAAAATTTACCTCATCTAAATAAAAAACCCGGATTTTTGTAATTTTACTAATGATCTTTCAATTTTTCTATGGAATGATGAATCACAATATTATTATTCATGATGAAACATAACACTATATGAATTGATTGTTCACTATATATCACAAACCCATCTCCACTACAATGTAATGAATGTATAAGTTTACTAAGAAACCTTCTATTTAGATCTTTGAAATTTCTATCATATTCATCATTCCAATGGAACATGTATCCCTTCCATGTGAAATTTGAGTGTTTGTAATATTTTTGTGAAATATAATCAATAATTAATCGATACGATCAATCAAAAATAAAAATTAAAATAATGACTAAAAATCATAGTGGTTTATCTAGGCCAATATTTAATTACTATATTCTTTGATGGATCCACTAATATACCCCATATTTAGATTATATGACCCAAAATTAATCATTTTGCAGACAAATTTGAGACATGCCAAAATTTTCATACATATTTTCATTCTTTATGAACTTTAAAACAACCGTAAATGATCTTCATGCTCATCCTTTCTCATGAATATATAATAATGTTGACTATAATGAATAATTGAATAACCTCAAATTAATATATTATAATAGTTGACCATTGTAATCTCTAAAGAGACTATTCATTATGTCCATGATGATTGTTAGGGAATTTTTTAGACCAAATAGAATAACGATAAATTAATTTGTTTAATTCCTCATACATAAGGATCTCTTGGGTATGTCTTCTATTTTTACCGCCAAATAACTACATCCATATCAAATATTAATCTATTAAAAATACACTTCACCTCAAAATTGATCAAAAAAATTACCAATATGGTAAAGACAATAGTTATTCTTGATTTTGATCATGAAGCATTCATAATAATCAATAGAGATTCACATTGATCTATATATTCATTTAAAAGTACAAGTTTCCACCATGGTGATTCACTTAGCCGAATGAATCCTTTGTCATGATTATCCTTGAGTTTCATTTCATTTATTTCAACCTAAATCTGTCCCTTTATATGTGGATTTTATTAAATAGGAGTGTAATCGGGTATGAGTTCTGTTAAAAACAACACTTCATGATTTTGAGGATGATAGTTAGATTCATATGAAATAATATCAACAAAATCTCATATAATATTCATATATTTGAAATTGAGTTTCTCTGCAACCATATTGGATAATTACCTCTTTTGTATAGGAATCAATACACATTTAATGGATGAATGTTTCATTGGATGTTCATATTTATCATCACAATGAATGATTACCATAGGATAGTGTGGAATATCAAGCATGACTTCCATTCATCATAAATTTATATGGATATATGTAATTAAATCCAATCCATTTTTAAGATAACATAAATTAAACTAGAGGGAGAATGATGAGATTTTCATGATGGGCATTCCTAAAAAAATTAAATAACATAATAATTATAGACCCGAGATGATGTAATTAGAGAATTAGTGGTTTCCACTACTAATTAAACATCATATTATTGAATATCTAAATAATATTCCCTCGGTAAATTTCATGAAAAATTTAAAAAATTTAAAAAATATAATAGCCCTCAGCATTTTAGTGTTCATATCACCACAATAGTTTGATAATTTATTCTTATTTCCCGTACTCAATATAAAATGGATAACATAATAAATTAACATAATAAGCATGAAAACTCATCATTATTGAGTCCAAATAATGGAATGCTCAATGAGAATGACCCATATTTTTCATATATATAAATCACTTCTGATTATATAATTATTCAATACATAAAATTATGATAAATGATAGAAATAGAAATGTTTAGTGTATTTGGAAATGTACAAATATAAAAAATTAGTTCATTAATAATACACATCATCTCCCACATATTTATTCTTAACTATAATCCTTCATAAACTCTTCAAACATAAAACATTTCTTCATTTCATGTGGACAAGAAAACCAATTAAGAGGTGATATTATATGCTACGAAAGGGGAAAAAGGTAGATATCAAGGATCATTTGAATGTAAAATGAAAATAAAGGGTATTAGAACAATACATTAAAAATTTAATATCATACCCTTTAATATTTAGATTAAGGAAATGAGTCTTAGAATGAAAAATGGTTGTTCATAAGACATTAATCAATAATGTATTAAAGAACATTATCCTAGAGAGCATAAATTTTTCTCAAAATTTGGTAAAAAATTAGTGTAATAAAAATATCATAATCATAATCATATTAATAATATATCATTGATTACTATCAATATATTAATAATATGTTTCGATTATGATAACCTTCTATATACATTATTTCGGATTGGGATAACATACAGTATACCCTTTCTGCTAGGCATGGGATAACCCATTATGAATCCTCTTTTTGATATTAAAAAAACCACTCATATACAATCTGAAATCATAAAAAATAATCAACACCCAATTAATTAATGGGGTATATAATTCTAGGCTCACCCATCATATAATCATATGTAATGTCTGATGTATTCCATAATACAAAAACATTAATCATAACATAACCTATGGAAAAGAAAATGGTTTTAATAATTATTTCGTCATTACAACCATAAAACAATTATATAAAAAATATAGATATTATCAGTGAATCATATCCATAGTAAATTATAGGTAACATTAAATGATTTTATCAAATATGAAAAAATCCATTAAAATATTGTTGGGACATTTCTAGGGGAAAGCCCTTTTTCACTTTGAAATCACATATTGAATATCCAAAAAATATCCAAATATTATGGTAAATATTTTTATTTATGAAAATAAAAAAAATTAATGGATGTTTCAAATATCTGATAGTTTATAATGATGGAAAATTATATTCATTTTTTACATTAACTGAACTATTCCATTCACATTTTTGGTAAAAATGAAAATTTAACACATTCAAAAAATAGTTGGAATATTTATTTCGAAACCATTTTGTAAAAATTCATAAATGGGTTAGAAAATTTTAAAAAATATCATATTTGAAAAGTTAAAAAATATTGAAATATAATTTGTATAGAATTTTCATATAATAATAAGTATTATTGACTAGATAGATAAGTATAGTTGGTTATCTTCCATAATATTCTTTTAGTATCTTCAGCACATACATAGAGGAAACTAAGAGGAAAACAAATAATATCTATAAAAAACTTGTGGAAATAAAAATTAGTTATATAATTACTAGGTATATCATTAAATTTCATCATTAGAATCATAATTATAAATAATAATTGTAAACAATGAGATTGTGACAAAAAACCCATACCTTGTGTATTTATTTCTTGAAAAGCTCTATAAAATCATTTATAATAAATTTATAATTATTATATTCCAATAATATAATAATCTAGTAACATATAATCTCATATTTTATCTATTTATAACATTTCAATACACATTATTTAGTAAAATATTATTAAAATCATTGTTTCTGGGTGTTAATCATTTGGATATTTAAGAGAAGTTGAGTTTAGAAGTTCTGATACTTATAATTTGGTCATAGCTATGTCATATTCAAAATGTTAAAAATGATTAAAATGTAATCATTATTCATTATATTTATTTATAAATATTTTTGAAGAGTCATCCATTCTTGATAGATATTGAGAACCGAATTACATTATTCATGCAGATGGTAGGTCATACGTACACATGAAAGTAGTTTCACTTTTTGAATAATGGAACAAAAGAATTGTAAATAATAATTCAACTCTCAAAAATAATTATTATATCATTTATAAAATATATATTCATTAAATGTATTATTATTATTATCTATTTAATTTTAAGATGAAATACTAATTAACTCACTTCATGGAGGTGTTACTCCACATGTATGCATAAGTGACATTATCGAATTCTAGGTAATAGAAATGTATGATTCTTGATATGATTTTGCAATTTAATAATTCTATTTTTATCATAAAATCATATATATTAAACATAAATACATCATAATAACCATTTATGAAATATTCCAATGAAATATTAATTTTATTCCAACATGGAGGTAGTATAATACAAGTAAAAACACGTAATACATCCATATAACATTTTAGGAAAAAGAGGGTGGGTAATGACAGTTCCATAATAAGAACAACATTTCTAAAGATTTTTTATTACAAAATATTATTTTATGATGAATATAATATATTTATAAAAGTTATAAAAATAAATAATTTGATTGTCGTTGGGTAAGATGATTATCTCATCTTTGAGAGACTACCATTAGATAGTTTGTTAAGGTTCCATAGAATAAACATATTAGAATACCAAAAAATAAACTTATATATATAGAAGTTTAGAAGATAATGATTTTTTTATTGAGTTAGTTTTTGAACATAGAGAAGTGTAATGAGATATGGAGTGTTGATTTATAAGGGAGGTAAAATAAACCGTTAGAAATAAAGAAAAACAATAATATAAATAAATAATTTCTCAATAAAAATGGTAAAATCTCAAACCCTAATAATCCACATCCAGTTACTTAAATTAATACATTGGTATATATTAAATAATATAATCTTAATGGGATGAATAGTTTCATGTTTTTGTAATCCATATTATATATATTTACATTACATTATAACATAAAAGTAAAAACAATAAAACTACTCCATTGGAAACATATATAAACTCTGGGATTATCCATTCTAGTCATTAATAATGTATATAATTTCATTATAGGAAAAAATAAAACATAAGAAAAGGGTGATCAAAGATGATCAATAAGGGTAAGAAATATGGTCAAAGTTATCAAAAATAAATATAAACAATGAGTCATGGGGAATAAATAAAAACACATTCCAATAAACATATATTTGACATAATATGGTGAGAATAGAATATGATTAAATGAAAAAATCTAAATAATAATTTGACAACGAAACATAACAAGTGATATTATAATAGTAAAATAATTAATTTTTTATAAAATAATAATATCATATTGAAATAATTAATAATTTTAGATATCATAAAGATAGTATCAAGGCTTTGGCCAATACACCATACATAAAGGGTGAAACCCAATCTAGTTTGGCTCGTGAGACCTACCAATTTACCGAGGGACAATAGAAATCCCTACACATCAAATCATATGTCCAATTAATTCTTCATATGAATGGGGTGAAACATAGAAATATATACATTTGAATGTAAAAATAATTCCCCAATCAATAAACATAATTACTAACCATTCTATGTAAAATGGTGAATGGTATCAATATAGCACGTCCACATTCAAAAAATCATAAACCATTTAATAAAATGTGTTTGATGATATCCTAAAAGATAAATCTTAATTCAAAATAAATTCATATAGATTGTGTTAAAATAGACGAAAATATTCCAATAAAATTATTTAGGAATTTTTAAGAGAAATGACCTTTTTTGGAAAGATTAGTTCTTTTAGAAAACCAAATTTATTTTTCATGAAATTTGATTGTAACATGTATTTCAAAAAAATTGAAATTTTGGCGGTATTTTTTTCATTTTGTGCATATATTACATCCAAATAAAGTGAAAACATGTACAAACAAAATTTAAGATGCTTTAGAAATGTACTACATAAGTGTGTTTTATGGGAAAATATTAAAGAGTGTTTAGAAAATAATAAGGGAAAAAATTTGACTAAAAAATAAAAAAGCTGGAATTTTATGAAATTTTTTTTAGGAAAATAATTTTGGCTTAAAATAGATTATGTATTACACTTGAGAATGGGTAAGAAAAAAAGAAAATTAAATTTTATCGGGATTTCATATCGAGAAGAATTGACAAATGATACTTATAAAACATGTAACACCCCATAAATAAAATAAGGATTATGATAGGTACATATATATTAAACATGAAAATATAATTCAGGAGGAGGGTATATGAATAATTAATAAATATATTTTTTAAATAGAGATAAAGAATAACCTAAAACAAGAATAGATTTTTAGGGAGTAACCCTAAATTTTTTCCCAAAAGAGTTCTTTGATTCCACTTAATGTAAAGTAATATGAAATTAGAATCAATATGAAATTAATTCAGAGCCAATTTAAAACGTATTTAATTTACTATAAATTTATAAAATTCGTTTTTGAACATTTTCATTGGTTATGAGATTGATTTTGGTAGTTCGAGAATGTTTGTTTCCTAGGTTTTCAAGATTGCATCACTTATATTCATATACCAATGAATAAGTAAAATCATAATAGTTATATAGAATTAAAATCATAGTTATTATTTAACATATATAATTTCAAATTTTTATATAAATTGTTTGGTTACACTACTACAAATACGCCCTTTATCAGCGCTAAAAAGGGCCTTTAACAGCGCTAGGAAAAGCGCTGTTAAAGTCAGCAAAGATAGGGGGTCCCCTTTATCAGCGCTAAAAAAAGCACTGATAAAGACCCCTTTTATCAGCGCAAAAAAAGCGCTGATAAAAGTGGTCTTTTATTAATGATAAAAAAGGTGCTGATGAAAGTACCCCTTTATCAGCGATTTTTTCAGCGCTGATAAACGGGTCATATTTCAGCGCTTCCTTTATCAACACTTTCATTTTAGGGATGATAAAGGACCCATTTATCAGCGCTTTTAAAAAATCCATGATAAAAGTTTAATTTTTTTTTCAAAATTTAAAAAATTTACAAAAAAATAAAAAAAAAATTAAAAAAATCATGCCATTCATGGGGGGGGGGGTGATTTTAATAGCACTTGATCTCCCCTTTTAACAGTGCTTTTTAGCCCCTCCAGTGCCCGCACGCACCCCCACCCTTTATCAGCGCTCGCCCCCAACATCCACCCCCATGCGTGCGCCTCTGCCTCCAGCAGGTTTTGAACTCGAGACCTCCCCCCTACGCGCCTAAGCCCTTACCACAACTCTATTTTGATTTTTTTTCTACTTCATTATATCTCTCTATATATATAGTTATATTTATTCGTTTAGTAATATATATATATATATATTAACATATATATAGTTATATTAATATATATAGTTATATTAATATGTATATATATAGTTATATTAACATATATATATAGTTATATTTATTCATATAGTAATATATATTTATATAAATATATATATATATAGTTATATTAATATATCTATATATAGTTATATTAATATATATCTCTATATATATATAGTTATATTTATTCGTACAGTAATATATATTTATATTAATATACATATATATATATATATAGTTATATGAATATATATATTTATAGTGATATTAATGTATATATTTATAGAGATATTAATATATATATATAGTAATATTAATATATATGTAGTTATATTAATATATATATATATAACTAGATTAATATATATATATATAGTTATATTAATATATAGTAGGTATATAAATATTCATATATTTGTATTTTAAATAAAATGGATATTAGTTATTATTTAGATAGAGCCAATATATTTTATATGTAAATTTGTTTAATTATTTATTTTAAAATTTTAATTTTTAGGTGTGAATATATATAAAATATGTACATATTGTTATATATTTGATTATAAATAGCAGTGCATTATAAATATGGATAAAATTTCAAAGAAATAATTTCAATATGAATGTATTACCTCGGAATAAATTCATTCCCCACCAAAAAAGCCAATAATACCCCATCAAACAAGGCTGAAATCCCACAAAATGATAAAAAATATTGGTACCCCGACTAAAAACTCAGTTTTGGATGCCTTTTGGGCCTCTTTTGGCCTTGAATAACGCTTGATCGGGGACCCCCCGTGTCATAGCGACGTAGAGCTCATTGCAGGCTTCGATTAGATATGTGGTAGAGCTCAAACGGACACTCGGATCAAAAAGTCATGGTCGTGTGAAGTTTGAGGTGCGTTGTCAACTTATTTTGGATCTTTTTTTAATTTTTTTATTTTTGTAGTCTTCAAATTGATATTAAATGACTACTAATCAATAATAAATAGAAAATTATTAATTAAAAATATTTTTTAAATTTTTTAAAAAGCCATTTTCAGTAAATAATTTATATATTAAGTGTTAATGTATATTTATACGTATCTAAAATATATTTAAAAATTATATATTATATCTATATCAATATACCTATATTTATATATTAATATATTAATATTTTTTTTTAAATTCGACCTTTTATCAGTGCTACAAAATAAGTACTGATAAAGGGGGTCCCTTTATCAGTGCTAAAAAAGCACTTATAAGGGGGGTGGGGTGGGCTTTATCAGCGCTAAAAAAAGTGCTGATAAAGGGGTATTTTTATCAGTGATTTTTTTAACGCTGATAAAGGTACCTTTTATCAGCGTTATTTTTAGCACTGATAAAGCCCCCCCTTTATCAGCGCTTTTTTGTTAGCAATGATAAAGGGGGACGGGGCACTGGGAAAAACTGTTTTTGTTGTCGTGTTATACGGTTTGAGGATGAATCCTTAGATAAGATAATAGTGATAATCTTTTTGATTATAGTAGAAAATTTTCAATCATCACAAACTAATTATTTATTAAGGATTAATATCATGTTTATAAACTAGTAAAAAATATTAAATAAGTTTTAGTGCATATATAATAGTCTTTTGTATCCATTATAATGGTTTTATGACCATACACGAATAAAAAATTTAGAAATTAAAATTCATTTTTAACGAAGGCAGTAATTCAGCACCTCACAGACGATGTTTTCATTATTAAAAGGAATGAAAGAATAGAAGGATTTATATGTTGAATTATTCCATTAAAAATATAAATATATATTTAATATACCATTTTTATAATTTTTCATTAATAAGGTAATAATAGAATATATTAATAAAACAAATGGATTGAAATCAAAAAGAAATGAAACTAAATTTTTACCTCTTGATGTATCCTCCCTTGAGAACATTCTTAAGGGGATTAATTTTGGTATTAAATTTGGACCATGGGATCCAATAAATGGGGAATGGGATGTGAAGATTATTGGACAGAATCTATATAGGTTTTAAGTCATTATAGTTGTGTTGAAAAGATGTGGTGAGGGTGATATTTATAGTGGAGGAGAGGGGTGCTTTTTGAATGATTTTTTCATTTCATAAATGTTTTATATCAATAAATTGAATAGTTTGATAATTATAAATAAATTTATAAAATTAATGATTTAATGATAAATATTATAGTCTTATAACATCCATATATCATATATGACTAAAAAATTCATTTTTTTAAATATTAAATTACCTTATTTCACTATTCTAAAAAAATTAACTAATTTCGGATAATAAAAAATTTCAACCTAATAAATTTACAATTTGTATAATTAAAAAATGAGAAAAAGTTTTTTAATATTATTTTATAAATATGAGAAATGTAATTTTTAAATAAAATTAACATTTATTCAAAAAATAAATAGCTTAAAATTATATCTAGTTTTATAACACTTTGAAAAATAAATATGGGTCCAATAAAACTATATTCTAATAAAAATACAAAAAATATCAATTAATAAGTCCATTTTAGGAAAATATGTTTTCTTTGAAATCATTATTTTCATTATAATATTTTAAATAAATATTTATGAATTTTAAAAATAGAAATACATAATATATCATTTTAAAATAATTATATTCTTATTAAAAGATATATATATATCATATATTTAATTAGAAGACACCAAATTCTTATTTATTCATTATTATGCAAAGTTACTATTCTATTGGCTTGATTACTATTCCTAAGGTTTACATTAGTATCCCAAATGCGAAGTTACGATTCCATTGGTACATGTTCCTTAACTACTAGAAATACCTCTTATATCATTCATTCTTAATTTACGTTGTTTATACTGTGTCCAATAAGTTATTTTTTTTATTTATATAATATAAATTTATTTTAGAAAGATATATTTTATTAATAGAATTATGGTTCATTAGATTCTCCCCTCCTATAAAGAATTTAATCCATGAAATTTCTAGAATGTCACCTGATAAAAAGATCTGAGTATTTATTCATGCTTGTTTTCTCTATATCCTTTGTTTCCTCTTCAATATTGTGAATTTTCCAAATTACAATTACCAGTTGATTCATCTGATTCCTCAACACATACTCTCTAGTTTTCAAAATCTAGATAGGATCTTCACAAAAAGATAGGTAATGTTCTAGTTCTATTTATTCAAATCTTAGAACATGAGTTGGGTATGGAATGTACATTCATAATAAATATATGTGTAACACATCCTAATAATTTTAAAGGATATGTGGTATATCAAAATGATAATCCACAACCCTAATTCAAACAATGATTTCAAAAGGATCAAGGTACCTATGGCTAAGATTCCATTACTTCAAAATATTATAACCCCCTTCAAAAGAGATACTTTTATAGAGAACATGATTCCTACTAAATATTCCTATTCCTTCATTCAAAAATTGAAATTTCACTTTTCTCTACTATGATATCCTTTGATATGTTTTAATAGTATTTACCTTTACTAATATTTTGACCACAAGCTCTAGGACTATAATCTTACATTCAACGACATTATCCTAATATGTTTTTTTGTACGACATGTATTTCCATACAATTCCTTTTATGGTGAAATTTGAATACTTGATTAGAAACTATTATATTAAAAAAACCCTATAAAATCAGAATAATGATTCCATGTACCTTCAATGTCATCTGAGTATTATCTCATCAATTATTCTGTTGTTTTGATCGCGCTTTTAGACAACCTATCAGTTTGTGGGTGAAATGAAATACTCAAATAATGCTCAATATTCAAATTCATCTAACAAAATTATAGATAATAAATGAAAATCATGGATCCTAATCATACACAATTGAATGTGGCTATCCCTGATGTCATATAACTACATTAATGTAGTGCAATTCAAGATGATTTGGTTAAAAAAATATTCCTTATAGTGAGAAAATTTGAATATTTTTTATGTCAATAAAAATTTTCCCATATTTTATATTTCATTCTATATGTTTTAGGAAATATAGCGACAAAATCCATGGAGATATCATCCCATTTTTATGTAAGATTAGGAAGCAGTCGGATTAATTTTCTCGAATGGTGTCTTCCATCCTTCGCCTACTGACATATATAATATCATGGCATATAATCAAAAATTGGTTGCCTCATATTATTCAAATAGAAATGTTCCTTCGTATCTTTATACATAATAGTGATACTAAACTATATTAAAAAATGTGAGATGTTTGAATACTCTTGTAACATCATTTTTTGCTTGGGTATTGAGAGAACACTTAGCCTCTTCCCAGATTTTAGAATTCCATCTTCATATATGATGTCTTCCAACATCCAATCATTCAAAACATTAATTTTATTTTAAATATGATCATCATCATAAAAATAACATTTAACACATTACACAAAATATGGTTAGGAAACCAATTGAAAAAATAATAATGTCTCACCTTCCTTAATAATTAACACATCAACCTTTTCTAGATCCATATACACATGATAATTTTCAATCCATATTTGGTTCATCACTCTATGATCCATCCTACTCAACGCATATACTACCTTATTCACCTTTTCTTCATGGTAGTGTATTGAATAGTCATATTCCCTAAGTAGCGTGAGTCATATCCTTTGCAGCATGTCGAATTCTTTCTATGTGAATATATATTTCAAACTCTTGTTATCTATATATATATAACATCTTTCACCATAGATATAATGTCTCTAGATATTCGTAGTAAAGAATACATCTTCTAACACAAGATAATGAGTTGGTTACTTACGTTCATTAATTTTTAACTACCTTGATGTATAAGAAATAACTTTATCATTCTTCATAAGGACAAAATGAAGTCCCTTATATGAATCATTACTATAAATCTCAAATCCACCATTTCCCGATTGTATAGTCAGGATTTTAGCATTCACCAATCTGATATTGAATTATTGAAATTTTATTTTCCATATGAAATTAACAAATTTATGTGTAATCATGGTTAATTGGTTAGAAAATATGGAAAATGTTTTAATTTAATGATGAAAGAAACCTGTAAAACTAATGAAACTACATACCTCAGTCATGTTCTTTGTTGAAGGACAATCCGGGTCTGGATTTTTCTTCATAGGATCAAATAAGATTAATTCCTTAATGAAAAGATATCAAATAAAAGAATCTATTTAGAGACTTAATTCATAGTTGATAAATTTCCCATATAACAATATTCTACTCAGAGTCTCCAGAACAACCTGCATATGGTTCTCATGTTCATAAATTATTTTGAAATATATTAATATATCATCAATAAATACAGAATAATCACGAAGATATTCCTTGAAAGATTTATTCATTTGATCTTTAAATATATAGAGTCTATTAGTAAGTACAATTGGAATTACTATAAACTCGTAATGTCCATACATGGTTGGAAAGGTTTTATTTGGAATATCATTCTCCCACATACACAACATATTATATATTGATTGAAGATAAATCATTTAAAAATATTGAGACTAGTGATATTGATCAAATAAACCAAAACATCTAGGTATGGGATACTTATTCCTTGCATTAATATCATTGATTTCCTATAGTCAATGAACATATTCATGAATCAATACATTTTACTAACAAAGAGATCAGGGGCTCGCTGTGGAGAAAAAACTATGGTTAATAAATCCTTTGGCACTCACTTACTCTAGTTGTTCCATTAGATCTAATAATTCTACAATTGTAATTGTATAGGTATTATTTGAAATATGTCTTGAAAAAAAAAATCAATTGGGTACTCAAATTCCCACTCCAGAGTATGTCTAGGTAAATCCTCTAGAAATAATTCAAAATATTATTTAACATTAGGTAAATTGTCAATTTAAAGACTTATTTCCTCATCCATAGATGATGTTTTCTCTTCCTCTTGGAAAATTTCTTTTATAAGTGCTACTGGTGGTAGATATAGATTTTAATCATATGATGTGGTTTCTACTCTAAATATATGAGACTCTATATCCTCCACACAAATAATAATTCTATTCATTCAATATATGTTTCGATTATATTTTAAAATCCAATCCATAATAAGTATTATATCTATGTCCGTCATAGGTATGATAACAATGTCAGTATCTAAGGGATGTTTATATTTCATAATTGGGACAACATGAAACATCATTATTTAAATGAGACTTCTATTTGGGGGACTAACTAACAATTCATTTAATGGATTAAAATGGAATTGTCTAGTTTTCTTGTAAAAATTGGAGGATTTGAAAGAATTCAATTACTTGTAATCAAATAAATAATTTTCCACGTTTGAGAAAAGATAAAAGTACCTACCACAACATCATTAAAAACATAAACCTCAGCAGTTGTGTTCACAAAATATAGTACATTCTCCATTATCCTCTCTGGGGAATGTTTTCTTGATTATTAGGATAATAATTTGCATAATTTACCATCTATTTTCAATTATAGCATTGAACATTGGTAGCTTCTTTATTCCCACTTCAATCATGGGTTTGGTGGCCTTTATCTTCACACTTGTAATAAATACCTATTCGCATTAGGTAAATTCCATGGCGTTTCTTCCTTAAATTTTGGACGGTTTGAAATTTTACTCATCCCTTATTATCATTTTCCTTATTTCTTTTTTCAAAATTGTTCAATATCATTATTATTATCTTGATTTATTTTAATGACATAATATGAGGAGAATTATTTTTTTTTCTTTATAACACATGGGACTATATCTTCTTGTGATGATAATTATTGAACACTAGTTCCCTTCGGAGTAATGGTTTTAACCCATTAAAGAATAAATACATCTAGATATTTGGATTTTGTGTGTAATTAATAGAATTCATTAATAACATTTTAAATTGGATTCATTATTATATACATTTTCATCGTATTTCTACATCAGATTCAATAATTCTCTATCTATATCTACTCATTGTACTCGAGGGAAATATTTTTCAAAAAAATAATAATAATAAAATACTTCCATTCCATGTTTTATATTTCTTCCTATCCTTGGTTTTTAATCAGTGGGCATCATTAATCTGCATCTCCTGAGAGACGATAAGTTTCCCCAATACCCTTTTCTCTTTCATTACTTCCCTGAGCGAGAAATTTCTTCTCTAAGGAAATTATCCACTAATCACCTACAAATGGGATTATAGTCTCATTGTATGATGGAGTCATTTTCTATAAAGAGGTTGGATATTTTTAAACAGTACTTTTGAAAATTATTCTCTATATGGGTATATTTATTATTGATAACCTCATTCACCTAGACCAATATAGTTATATGTTTCTTATTTCTTGTACAAGATTCGGCTTCAAAATCATTATATAGCATAAGAGGGAGAACCCTACATGGAATAGTGTGTTGATACGGGTTCCATTTCTAACGTTATGAACCATTTTTAAGGAATTTAATATACTATGTTGGATTATACATAAAAATAAATAATTTTCAACTAGTAACTATTAATATAAATAAAAAATGTATTCAATGCTTATCTCATTATCCTAAAAATGTTTTTTTTGTGGATATAATTACTTTTAAATCATCCGTAATAGTTCCAAATGAAAATGTGAATTATTGTAAGAATATTTATCAGTAGTGTCAAACCAAGTTCATAGTAAGACCCATTATCATGTACCAGAATACACCATGTTAGGCCCAGGACACCTTTTTAGAGTTGTTACCCCTATGTATGTTTGTTCATGAACAATGTCCACTTATAGTATCCAGACATGAATGCATCACAAGTAATACCCACATAATATATACATTACCAAAATTATAGGATGATTTAATATTCATGTCTTCAATGTATATATTAGATATATGTTCTTTAATAATGGTTTTCTAAATCTAGTTCCCATGGTTTACAATAAACATCCTCTTATAGCAACTATAATGACCCCAAATCGAGTATCCCAGAGCCAGTGCTTTTATTAATGAATTGGAATAGATACAATACATGAATCCCAAAGGACAGATTAATTGAGTTTTCTTAGAGGCCATATTATATATATGAACATTTAATTCCAACTTTAATGGAAAAAGAACATATAAAATTGCTTAGAAACACCCATAAACTCATATATTATCCCCGCATGACATTCATAATATACATTTTCACATCCTAGGAAAACTAAAACACAAGAAATGTGTGATTTCAGATGATTAATATGGGTAATAAATACAGTGAAAGATATAATTAATAAATATAAAGAATATGTATTGGTAAATAATGGAAAACACATGCCTTTAAAAATAATCAAGATCATAATATAAAGGGAATAAAATATAATTAAAGAATTCTATATAAATAATCAAATCAGAGTAAAATGGAAACATGGATATTATACTAGTCAAATAATCAAATGGATTACTAATTACTAATGTCATAATGAGGGAATTTATAATTCTTGACATTATAAACATATCATTAATGCTTCATCCATGACACCCCACATAATGGTTAAAATCGATTTTAGTTTGTCCCATTAAACCTACTGATGCATCGAGGGGATGTAAAGGGACTCACACATCACATAATAAGTCCATTTAATCCCACATACGACAAAAAAGAATCATAAGGAAATTAACATATGAATGTAAATAACTTTCCCCCAATAAATATTCATATCACTAACCATTCTATGTATTATGGTCAATTATATGAAGATAGCTCATCCAGAGTCAAAATAAATAAAACATTTAATAAAATATGGTATATGATTTCATAATAGATCAATCCTAATTAATAATAATATTCAATAGAGGGTGTTTAAATAGACTAAAATAATCACATAAAATCATCAAGTGAATCATTATATAAATACCATTTTTTACTTCAGAAAGATGAGTACATTTGTAATATCATTTGTATTAGTCATAAAATTGGATCTTAAAATTTATATCGTAAAAAAGGTAGGGATAATGAAGTTATATTATAGGAATAATTTTTTTCCAACTAAACAGAAAACATGTAAAAATCGTATTTTATAAGATTTAGAAAAGAGCTATTTAAGTGTAGTTTAATGGAAAATACACAAGTCCCCCTCCAAAAGAACAAAGAATAACATTTTTTAAAACCCAGTAATTTAGAAAGATTTTTTTTCATGATAAATGTGGGGTTTTCTAAAAATATTGGTAGAATGACATACATAATGGAGTGGACTTGAAAATGGGTAAGAAAGTAGAAAGTTCACTTTAATTAGACATTATTATTAGGATGAATTGAGAAAGGATACTTCAAAAACATGAACCTCCCCATAAAATAAAAAGGATTATGATAGGGAAATATATATATATATATATATATATAAAATTGACAAAAAATTTATTGGGAGATCATTGGAATAATTATGAAATACATTTGGGTAAAAAGAGAGAAAAAATAACTCGATGGAAAAATTGAGATTCCGGGCGAAACCATTACCTTATGTACGAAAGTGTTCCAAACATGCACTTCATATCATGGAATATGAAATTAGATATACAAATAAATTAATTAAATTCATATTAAATATATATATTATTTTATATTATTTTATTAAATTTATTTATGATATTTTGATGAGTTATAAGATTGAATTCCTTCATTCAGGTGTGCTTGTTTCCATGGTTTTGTGGATTGAATCACTAGTATGCGTGTACAAAAAACATGTAAAATGGTAATAATTATCCATAATTAAAACTCAACATTATCAATGTAAATATATAATATTGTATGGTTATATAAATCATTTGGTTATTTGGGGTGATGATGAATTCTTAAAAAAGACATTAGTGATAATTGTTTTGATTATTTAGGCGAGTTTTCAATCACCACAAACTAGTTTTGTATTATAGATTAATATCATCTATATATACTCATATCGGAATAGTAAATAAGTTAAAACAAACATATTATATTCCTTTTTTCTCTTAATAATGATTTTTTGACCATCCTTTAAGGAAAAATATAGAAATTAAAATTCATCATTAATGAAGGCAGTAAATGGACACCTTATAGATGATCATTTATTTTTTTAATTAAAAGAAATACGATAAAGGGGTTTATGCTAATTTGTTACATTAAAATAATATAATTACAGTATATTTATTATATTAGAGTTTTCCTACAACATGGATAATGGAATATGAGATGATAATAAGAAATAAAAATAAAATAAATTTAAAAGAAAATAAAGGGGAATTTTAAATCTTGAATTCTACTCCTTGATATCCTCTTGAGGGGGATTGGATTTCATATTTTGATTGGGCCGAGGGACATAGGAAGATGGGTAGGGGATTTTAAGATAATTTTGAAGAATATATATATAAATCATGTATTTAGAGGTGTAAGGAGAAAATGTTGTGAGGGTTGTATTTAAAATATAGTGGAGGGGTGTTATTTCAATATTTTATTCATTGGATTATTATTTTGGCTCAAGACTATAAATAGTATAAGATATTATTAGTAAATATATTAAAATTATTAAGGGTAATTCATGATTTTGGGATTATATCAGCCTTAATTAATCAACGACTCAATAATTCCTGTTCTTGATAAATATTGTATATTAAATTATTTCACTATTAAAAAAATTAACTATTTTAGAAAAAATTAAAAATACCACCTTAAATTGTTTTCAATTTTTATAAATAAAAATGATATTCATTTTATGAATATAATTTTATAAATAGGAGAAATTTCATTATTAGATAAATTTATCATTTATTCCTAGAATATTGATTTTAAATTAAAAAAGAAATTCATAACAATTTGAAATATTAATTATTGTCTCATAAAACTATATTTTAAACATAAGTCAAAAAAATTATATTTTATACTATTTGAATAAAATATAATTTCTTTTAAATAAATATGTTAATATTAAATTTTAAATAATTATTTATGACTTATGAAAAGACCAATACCTAATTTATCATTTTAAAAATATTTATTTTATTATTAAAAGACATAGCTATATCATATTTTTATATAAGAAACCAAAATTTTTCTATACATTCAATGGTGAGGTTAATATTCTACTTTTAGTTTAATATTCATATTGGTCATATTATTATTCCAATTGTTAGGGTACTATTCCATTGGTATATGTTATTTAACTTCTAGAAATACCACTTATTTCATTCATTCTTAATTTATAATGTTTTTTTATAAGTTATTTTATTTGATTTTTACTATATGATATAATTTTAAGAATGAAAATTTCATTGATAGAATTATTGGGTTATTACCTAAATGATTCAAACTAGAAACACATTTGTTTAAAAAATGACAAAATTTAAATATCATCATCAACTAAATTTAGATATGAAGGGTGTCATTTTAAATATTTAAATATATATTCGGCCATTTGATGATAATTTGTAACCTTAATCATGGAAACTACTATTTCATACAGAAAGGGTTATAAATTCTCTAAATATTAAGAAATTGAATAATTAAATAAAATGTAGGAAGATTTCAATTATTTATAATCCTACATTTTATCTTGAATGATTATGATGATTTTTAAAAAATTTAATAAAATATTTTTAATATTAAATGATATTAGTGTCATTTATTAACAATTCATTTAATTATAGATTGAAAAAATAGGAAAATAATGGAATTCAAAAATCAAGCCGTCATACATATATAATATATTATACTAATATATAAAATTATTATAATATAAGAATTTCCACCAAATTTTATTGATTTTAATATTTTTTAAACAATTTAATTTGTTAATTTTATCAATTGAATAAATATTTTTTAGATGTTGAGAAATAATTTAATGATATTATTTAGAAACTAAAAATGAAAAATAAATTACTTGGATAAAAAATTTATTTATTTATCGAATAAATAATTTTAAAAAATTGTATTTGTTCTGTATCTCTATTTAATAATTTTAGTGTTATTGAATCAAAAAAACAAACAGTTTGTGTTTTTTTTCAAAATTAATATAGTGGTAATAATTAATGATAAACTGCACTATATATCCATATATTTGAGATTTGTAAGGAAATGTGCAGACAAAACTCATCCAGTTGTATAAAAGTAATTGTTTGGTTAATTTTAAGAGCTTATCTATTAGTGTTAACCACATTTTACCTATATTACCCTCACTGAGGTGAAAAATATATAACATCAATACTTTTAGTAATGACATAAAAGAAAATGGAAATATTTTAAAAATATATTAGCTATGAATATGAATTTATAATCCAATTTATTGAATTAAAATCAGTAAAATGGATGAGCCTAAAAAAAATTATTCCCCCAACATGTCATGAAACACAATTTTCCAGAAAAAATGTTTTCATATGTATAAAAAGTTTTTGATCAATATTGAACATTAAATAAAGCTCAATGAACATAATGGTAATTAGTGTAATATAACTGAACATATTTTACAATTAAACTTTTTAATATCAAAATAATTTTTTGTAAGTCTACAAATATATAATTAATTGTTAATAAAAATTAGTATTTTTCATTATACATTGATGACTCAATATTTTCAGAAAAATAACAAAAAATAATTCAAAGAAAATTTTTAGATGTTAATGTAATAATTAAAGCTCATTTTTCAAAAAAATCATAAATTTGAAGAAATAAATTATATGATTTTATCACAAAAAGAAATAAAACCCATGTTGGGAAAAAAATATTTTTAAAGCGTATAATGACATTTCTTAAAATTAACTGCATATTTATCAATATATATTCTTTATATATAACAATTATACAAATTGTTTAATATCTCATCTTTCCTATTCATTATTCCAATTCAATGAAAATGTTAGATTGGTATACAACTACAAATATCCACAGTGACTAAATAATAAGGAATATTAGGATTCCCACAGGAAATCAAATTACATTCATAATAAAACAACATATGTAAAAACTGTACATACATTAAACAATAAAAATATCCACAATACAAATAATATGGAAATTTAAAATAAATAACATTTTTAATGAAATATTGTCAAATGAAAGTGAATATTTTAAGACAATTTTAATGACCAAAAAATTAAAAGAGATAAAAGGCGACCATTAATTCATTAATAAAATATATTTTGTAATAAATAAATGTCAGTTGGAGACTAAAATATAATTCAAGAAAAACATTAAAATACATTTTCAACCTAGATATTTATTTTCAAACCCATTTATTTCATATATAAGAACATAAATAGTTTAAAATGGTTATGTATTAAAGAAATTATTCAAAATCTATATATTCTAAAATAATTAAATTTTCATTTTCATAGTGATAGATGCAACTGAACCTCATAGAAATAATTATATTTAACCTTGTTTTCTGTATAAAATACTAGGATAACCAAAAATTTCATTAGTAAATCATTTTAATAAAATAAGTGTCGTTTTATTACATATTTTAAAAATACACACATGCAAGAAAAATATACTCAGTCGAAATGTGAAATATGATGGACTTTTATTTTAAAAAATTATATGCTTGATTCATGAAAAAAGGAAATGATGAAATAAGACAAGGAACCACTCTAAATTTATATAGTATAAGAAAATATATAGTCTCATGAAGTATATATTTTAATATTTATCTTATGAAAATAAGAGTAATCCTAAAAAATGAGATTGTAAAATATGTACTTACCTATTTGGTAACCTTTAGTTAGTAACCCCTTGAAAGGGAAAAAATGTACTGATTTTTTAATCATTATGAATAATTATATATTCAAATTAAATACATCAAAGGCGAAGTGTATACTCGACAAAAAAATAAATAGGTTAATAATTCCAAATATGTCTCAATGAATTGGAAATTGAGGTGAAAAACGTTACAATAAGTTTGACATTTCCAGAGTGATATAACCTCATATATAACAAACCTAATGTTATTATACCTATATAAATGATTATTTTACATATTCATAATATAATAATTGATTCTCATAAAATAAGTCCATGCACATTTATTGATAATATTTTTTTAAAATGTTGACATTCATGTGTTATGTAGTTCATTTTTATATGAATTTTTGTTTGGTAGTTCGTTCCTCATACACTGATAATGGTTTAATAACTTGAATAATTAAGATAATGGTAAAAATATCATATATATTTCTTATATATGTATATATTCATCCAAAAAATGTAAACATTTGAAATTGAATTTCACCATTCATAGACATGATAGGATATATGTACGCATGAATGTTGTTTTCAGTTTTCGATGGATGAAATGAAAGAAAGTTAAATTAAAATTTGGATCTAAAAAAATTATATCATCAATATCATATATATTTATTAATTATATATATAATACAATTTAATGAGTGATGAAAAAATAAACTGGTTGCATCACTTATAAGAGGTTGTTGTCCACATGTATGCAGTAGAAACGTTATTGTTTTCCAATGGATTGGATGATAAGATGGTAGGTATGATATTATACATCCAAAACAAAATAATTTTAAAAATATAATATATATACATTAATATCAGATCAATAACCATTCGTGAATGATATAAATATAAAATTAATTATATAGCTATGTGGGGTCAGTAGTCCGTACATATGCGCGAGTGATACTGTGACATAAAATTTAATGTAAAATTAGGTAAATAGAGATGGATTCATTATCTATATAAAATTGAAACAGATTGATGAAAATTAATTAATTAATTTTTGATGAATAAAATATATTTATATTATTTATAATAAGAATTGAATTGAAGGTACTCATCTATGAGTTACACCTCTTCACAGAGAATTTAATTTTTTCTTATAATATAGGCTTTGAAATTGGTGTATTTTTTTAACTTCCAAAATCTATTGAAAATGGGGAATGAAACTAATGAGGTATTATGTTTTTAATTTTACAATAAATAATTCCCAAAATGTGTGAGGAATGTGATACCATGAGAATTTATAAACCTTTTATTTGAATAAATTAGTTTTCTTTGATAACATGCATCATAGGATGCACCATTTTCATATTTCGTTAAATGATAAAATGAGTTAATCATGTGTTACACACTACACTGACTTGGAATGTGTTATAGGAAACATTGTGTTTCTATGAAACAACATTTTATTATTATAATTATTTTAGTGAGATAGTAATAACCTAGACGTTAAACATAGTAATCTAAAGAGAATAAACTAATTTTCAAATATCATTTATAATTTATTTATAAAAATAATCCATATTTACAATAAGACATAAAATTTTTACAAAAGTATTCATATTTTTGGAAAAATAATTTTTTATAAGAATGAATTTTTAATCCCCTCAATGATCTATAATATAATTTATTATTTATACATTGAAAAAATGAATTTGATGAAATAAAATTCATTAATGAATTCATAATATAAAAAAATCATTAAACGAAATTTTGGGATTGTGATGAAAAAAATCCTTTTTTGGATTGCTCTAAAATGGATTCTATATTTAAAATTCAATCAATTTATAATTACTAATTGGGAAAACATAATTTATGAACAAAAATACTAGTGTAAGTGATTAAAATTAACTACATTCATTAACAGAAAAATTAGCTACATAAAATACTGAACCTTAATGTTATGGCCCAAAATGACCCATATACAATTCCAAAATCCATTTTATATTCATATTTATACCTTATCCTCCATTGTATCTATTTTTACCAATATTTTATCCCCAATTAAATGGAAAAAATTGAAAGCAATCCCAATTTTGAAAATTTACTAGAATACAACTCCACCTCAAATATAAACGGCACTCAACCCTCTCACTTATTCACACCTATCAAAAACATTGGATTATAAAAACACTATCTAAATCACCTCCCAAAATCTCTACCCACATAATAGAACTCTTCCATTATGAGGAGATCCATCCAAAGAACCACTTTGGTTAAATCCAAGAAGTTTTACCTAGAATTGATGCAACATACTTCCTCACGATCAATTGTTCTACCAACCCATACACACACTTCCATCTAATGGTCAATGAACTTATCATTCATATATATGAAGAAATACCACCTCCTGAAATAAGGTACATTTTTCCATTACCACCTCTCATGATTGGGAATTATGATGCAAAACTCTATGTTTATAGTATAAATATATGATATTTATGATGTATTTGAGTTTATGTAATTATTATATAAAGTATAACATCATGATTCTCATTTTGTTAAATAAAATAAATTTTTATGGATGTTTGGACTACCTCCTCCTCAAAGTGTTGAGATTCATTACACTTTACAAGGAATTTTTTAAGGATGGGTTTTGTAAACAAATATGATATACCTGGAATAGTAATAGTACAAAAATTTTATATTTTATATATAAATTTATTTATTTTTATTTAAAAAGTAAAATTATTAGGAAGCAACATTTATGCGTACATATAGCATACCGTCTCCTTGAACGGTGTATTCCATTTTACATTTCCATTGTTAGTATAATATTATAAAAATTTATATACAGAATAAATATAAATATGTATATATATGATATAAATATATATATGTGTGTGTGATTTATTATATTCTATAAATAATTATGTCATGTTCAACGTAAGAGAATCTAGAGTAACAAATCAAAACATGTAAAAAAAATGTGCATTGTACATGATGCATAATATTAACATGGAATTGTTAATAAATAGTTAATATAATGTCATAATAAAATAATACACATTTTTATATATAAGAATATATTTCTCTGATAGATCTATAATAATATAAAATTTATTATTAAAGATGTATGTATGGGTATGTTGAGAGTTATGAAATACGGAATGGGTTTTCTAGTCTCACATTTATTTCTGTGAGACTAATGCTTTCTTCACCATTCCTTCCATTGTGTGGTTTATATTATTACCATTAATTTATTGTATAATTATTATCATCAAACATATGGTTATTTAAATATAAATTTTATCACATATATTTCATGGGGATTTACCATAAAAAAGATACCAAATCATTAGGATACTTTTATCTCTTTTTTTATTCTGTATGACACATGTGTTGTTATAGTCTTCTATTCTATTATGTGGGGTATATACTGCCATTTTAAATATTATATAATCAATCTATAATTTTTAATGATATTTTATGATTTATCTACTTTTATTTTATTACATGGGGAGTATGATTCAATGTTACGAAGTGAAATGAGTTTATTAAAACAATCTCTCTGTCTATCTGGATTGTTTATGATCTTTCCTCCATTGGTGAAATGATATGAACTATATCTCAATAAATCCCATGAAATTTATTATCCACTGTTAATTAATGATAACTTCTTGTTTTTGTACCATTTTTCTACTCTTTGGTAATTAATATAACCAATAATGTGACGTTATGAAAATCATATCCCATTTCTCTTTTCCATCGGAAATCACTATATTTCAAAAACCATGTTTTCCAAAATGTTTTCTTTTAAAAAAAATATAAATAATGCACATTTTATATCTAAAACCATTTAAAATTTTTTTTATATTTTTTCTAATATATATTTCAATGAAAAAGTTTTGTACACTTTTTTCAACATTCTATTGTATGTTTTCAAAGAAAACTGCTATCCAAAGACATTATATTTTAAAAATAATTTTTAAATACGAAACAATATATTTATCAAAAATTTTTTTTATAAAGATCATCCAAAATTATTTTACATTAAAGATAAAATACATTTGGGATACTCAGGTATTTATGGCGAAATGATCCAAAGGTTTCATTCATATATTTTCTCTATATGTTTTATGATTTGATAAAATGATGTTTATGATCCCAATTTCTATTTCATGGTTTATTTGTTTCTGAAAAAATCTTCATTTTCTAGTTTATAATTTACTGGAATGATTATTAAAATTTTCATTTTTTCACGGGTTATAATATGATTACATTTTTTTGATACCCATTTCGTTTCAAGGATTATGATATGATTTCTTATGATCTTGTGAAATATAAATGTATGATTTCATTTTTTTATGGATGAGACATATACCTATATAATGTAATGGGTAATGAATTATATACCATGAGATATAAAATTATGGAATGGGGACATGACTCTATTAGGTAAAGGACTTTTCCACTCGGATGGTCTTGGGAGTGAATCATGACCACTAAAATGGATATAGGAATGGAAAATGAATACCATGATAGTATGGGAAGTCAACCCATTCTAATAACATAGAATTGTAAGTGATCACATGACTAATATAGAAATAATTTTATATTCTTACATTTCTTCCATAATTCAGTGTCTTATTCCTAAGTTAAGCATTTATGGATTATTCTATTGATTCCTTCAAGATTACTATTTTATGAACTACCATTTATATTCCATGATTCATAGATATTATAATTTTTATGTTGAGTATTATATGTGAATGTCTCAATCACATACTCATGCCCTTATAATTTGGTTTATTATTACAAATTTAAATTATTCTCACCTATTGAGCATCTGAGCTAACCAATTAATGTTTTTTCCATTCACGAGGTTATAAAGATATGTATTACCTATTATGTGTCTATGAATGGTGATAATCATGACCATATTAGTAGGATATTATGTAGCTCACTTATATATTAGTGTTTTAGTTTCTATGTTTCTAAAGATAATAAACTATTTTGGTCCTTGGGCAACTAGTTTTTCATTTAATAAGTATAATTAAAATATGATATAATGTTCATTATTTAAAATAAATATTTTATTTAGTTTTTATTATAGAATCATTTAGTAATCCTTTAGAATATATGATGAGAAAACCATTGTGATAAACCTAAGAACATTTAAAAATATATGTATAAGGATAAACAAATATACAAAAATGTCCATGAAATTTGGAAAAGGATTGGGTGAGTGGTTTTATAAAAATACCTCAATGTATTGATAGAAAAATTGGATGGGGGTATAAACATATTTACCTTGTGGTAAAATCTTTTAAAATGTGATTTTATCATGAATTGATCATATCCTAGTATACAACATCATGCTTTACCACACACTTAGTTTTCCACTACAAATGAATATGTTTTGGTAATTCAAAAACACTTCATGAACATTCATGAATGAATAAAATAGAATTTGGATATAAATAACCTTTGATAATCCTAAGGTGTTATAGATTAATTAATTTGTAATAATTTATACATCATGATTATGGTGTTCCTCACAATGATATCTATTTCATCCTCTATTCTTATTGGTTTCAATCAATAGATAGAACCTAAAAGTATCGCGTCCATGATGACTGTGATAGAAAAATCAATTATTATTCACCTAAAAATCCAAATTGAATTTGATATACTATGAAAAAAATCATTTCTATAATATCATAGACATATAAATATAAGATTCAAGGTGGAATTATAAATGAGAAAATGAGAATAAAATATTTTGATGAGTCCTTCATTTGGAAACATCCATCTTCTATCAGTGGGTCATCTGATCCATTTGTAGCTGAATAATGAATCAATACAACTAAAAAATATTCTTTATTCCCTAGTTTTCATAATAAGGAAATTTTATCTTGACTACTTATTATTTAAAAGGGATAAAAGACAAATGGTGGAGTCTAATCATGAATATGGTAAAAGAATATGAAATTGAATCCATGGATTCGGAAGTGTTCATGAAAATACTTTCAATAACTACATTCCTCTAATTAATTGTAAAAATATAGGCAAATACATCCATATATGAAATCAATGATATGATGAATCCATCGATACATAGGTAAATAACTTCACAAGTCTTATTGTGTCTTCATCTAGTGTAATCATCCAACAAGAAAGTAAGGTTAACCAATTTATCAGTGGATTAAATCCATTTCACAGAAGGAATATCAGTGCAGATACTTTAGTATCTATGAATAGATTGTTTTTTTTAATAAAGGTGGAAATGGTGGGTTTAAGTTAAATATCACTCTCATGGTTTTGATAAAATAATGACTATGGAGTTCAATTGAAAATCTAAAAACCATGAAGAGAATAAGATGATATTTTATTTATGATATAATTGTGGTATGATGAATAGAGGAAATTTTCTTAAGCGGTATAATAAATGGTTTGTGTGAATAAAGGAAGGTCATGGATAATTTTATTACTGAAGTTATGGGAATTAGTTTTCTAAAAATGTGAATTAAGACAATAATACATGGAATTCATGTCCCCACATCAGTACTACTTGTATAAAGAGAATGCGAATTGTGATAACCAGTTTCCCTACCTCATGTGTGGGAGGTGATGGTCATCCTTACAAACCTCTTAAACTGCGGGATTATGTAAAATATCATAAAATCACTATTTTTGGTGAGGGTTTTAAATACAGAGTGGTAAAAGGTACACTTAATATAAACTCTAGAATTGCTAGTGACTTATTTTTTTCTAGATCTAACCACTCGTTTCATATCTAATGAATTTTCAATGGGTATCAATATTCCGTCCATGTAATTATATGTCGAATTAATAATGAAATCCCCTATTGGTATGATGATTGAATCTCATGTGTATGATTCCTATATGATTTAAGTTAATGTAAATGTGATTCCATAAAATCATTTCTTTATTCCATTTTTTAATTTAATGTAATATTTGGAATGGATTTGATTGATCTTTATAAATCCCACATCATTTTTTGAATAAGTGAAGATGAGTTTGATATTTCCAACTGAACTATGATCTTATATCAATCTAATTATATGTAAGATCTATATATGGATATTAAATCAAATATATGGCTATTATTTACAATTAAAAATTATGGTTTGTCTTAAATGTTATTGGGTATAAAATCAACATAGATGATATTCATATTGTTCTAGACTCTGTGGATTTATTTTTGAAATATTTGGTTATCCTTCCACCAAAATATGATATTGAGTTCCTGATAGATATCATACCAAGTTACACAACCATTTCCAATAATACCTATGGAATGTCCACAACCATAATGCAAGAGTAGACAAGGAAACACCATGAAAACTGTGATAAGGTATTCATCTACCCATGTGTGTCACCATGAGGTGCACCTGTACTTTTTGTTGAAAAATAAATTTGTCTCAATGGGACAATACATTGATTATTAGGAGTTGAAAAATATCATGATCAATAACATTTATCCTATTACCCATATTGATGACTTTTTTATCTATTTTATTGATCTAATTACTTTTTCATGATTTACCATTATTCTATATGTCATCATTTGTGGATCAAGAGGGAGAGGATAATTCATAGATGACATTTCATACAAGGTATATACACATGGATTATATAGTGTATCCTTCTTGTCTTACTAATTTCCCTCCATATTTTTGGATTTTATAAATAGACATTAGATATTACCTCAATTAGTTTTTTTAATATTTATAGCTAGTAATATTCTCTACTTAAAGGGAATGTAATAACATGATAAACACTTGATAATTGTAATAAAGATTCTAAGCGTGTGGAATTTGTATGAAAATTTAAAATTTATGAATTTTGGATGCAAAGTGTTTCATTTTTGGGTCACATAATCTCTATAGATGGTAGAATACTATATCAATCCAAGACAGAGCCAATAAAATATTGCCCTATAACAACCATGGTGACTCATATCCATTGTTTTTTTGTGTTTCTTGATATTATCAATGGAATGTGGATAATTTATCAAGACTATTTAATCCTATGGTTATGTTTAATTGAATGGTTGAATTGTTTCTTTTGATAGATTAATGTGAGGAAAATATCAAGCAACTGAAGATAAGGATAGTGAACTCACCTATGATAACATTACCATATCGTGCATAAGGGTTTTTAGTCTATTGTGATGCATCCAAGAAGGTATTGGGATATTTTATTATTTTTGATACCGTTTTTATAGCGTATTCATCATGATATTTGAGGATTCATGAGGAAAAGTATCAAACTCATGATTGGGAATTAGCTGCCCTAATTTTTTAATTCCTGGTATGGTGTAATTATCTTTATAGAAAAATGTGTGATATATATAAAAATAATAAAAGTTTGAAATATATATTCATAGGTATGGATTTTACCATAATCTAGATAATATAGATAGATATTGTAATGATTATGGACGCTCAGTACATTACCACAATAGGAATGATAACATGGTGTTCAACGCTTTGAGTAAAAATAATTGGGTAAGGTTATCAATGATAAGGGTTGAAAAAATCATGATTTACAATGGATGAATATCTAAATATTAATGGAAGGGGGAACATATTATCTTACTCCATTTAATTTTCAACCATTCATCTATGTGAAGATATAATTGGTGAATATGGATGATGTATATATATAAACTTTTTAGAAAAGTTCAAGACATTATCCTTGATCAAGATGGAATGATAAAGTTTTGGAACTATGTATGTGTTCCTTCCATACCAGATATGAATAAGGATATATTAGAAGAAGATCATATTTATTTATTATTATATTCCTTTATGTATGAAGATGTATATATACCTGAATTAAAACTTCAGGTGGGATGACATTGAGTGTGATATCATATAGTTTGTATCTTGGTTCGAGGTATGACATAAATTTATGTTAGAAAGACAAAAGTCTAAGGGGATGATGCACCCATTACCAAACTGGAATGTAAATTGGATAATATCACAATGGAATTCTTCATTTGACTCCATAAAACATCTATATGGTTTACTAATATATTTTGGTAGTTTTTTGACCTATATAATTCAAAACACATCATTATTATCGATAAATACTTCTTCCAAAATAAATTTTCTATGATATATGTTAAGGAAGTGGTATGTTTGCATGAAGTTCCACATTATATTGAATCGGTCTTGTATCTCATGATTAAGTCAATGTCTTATGGAAGTATTCTATAAGAAATTGAAATAGAATTTAGTTGCATCATTGTGTGTCATGCTCAGATGATTAGCCTGTCTAAAATAAAAATTCAATCCATATAGGAAATGCTGAGAATTTGTTAATTTTATTTCAACGTTTTTTGGGATCAACAACTTGTTCTAGTTGAATTTTTATATAACAATATTTTTCACTCTGAAATTTAGATGTCTCTGTATGAATCCTTATATGGGAATAAATATAGGTATCAAATTTTGTTTTATTAATGTTGAGAGTGAAATAAAATAGGACAAGAGAAAGATAATGAAATGGATGGGAAGGTCATATAGATTCAATTTCATATCAAGGATGCGCATTGTTAGTAGAAAATTTTTATTGATAACCGATGGCATGATTTCGAATTTGACCCTAGAGTGATTTTTTTTAAAATATCATAGGAAGATGGTTATGAGATACAAAAATAATGGGAGACAAGGCCATTATTATATCAGTACCATTTAGATTCTTGATCATATAGGGATGGTAGCCTATCACATTGAACTTCTTCTAAATATTTCTCCAATCCAATGTTGTGGTTCATGTATCACTCATGAGAAATTAAATAATTGATCGTGAATGTGTATTTAACTAATATTCCATACATATGGAGTAGGATCATTCTAATGAGGAATGAGAAGTTGAAATTTTAGATATTACAATGAATGTTCTATGAAACAATACCATTCACTATGTAACATTTTTTGAGAGAAATCAACATTTAGAGAATGATATATGGGGATGCTTAAGATATGAATAGAAACATGTGACCTCATTTATTATTATCATAATGAGGATTTTTAGGGGGAAATTTATTTGGGGGGGGGGTAGAATATAACACTCTGAATATACATGATCCTTTTTCAAATTTTTTTAAAATTTTATTTTATTTTTTTCCATTAAAAACAATGGTGTGTTTATATTTCATTATATTCTCCATTTCATTATGATTTTTCTTTATGCAGCACTAACTTGTCTTGCATTACACCTAACAAAGAGTTTATTCAAAAACATCATTTTATTATTATAATTATTTAAGTGATATGGTTGTAACATAGATGATAAACCTAGTATGAAAAATAGTAATAAATAATTTTTAAATATTTGTTATAATGTTTTCATATAATCAAAACATACCGATAATAAGACATAAAAATTTTATTGTAGTCTTCAAATGTTTGAAAATATTATTTTCATATAAGAAATATTTTTTATGTTCTTTTATAAAAAATAATGAAATTAATTCTAGAAACGTTTTGGAATAGAATTTATAAAATAGTTGTTATTTTTTAATTCATAGTGTAAATATTTTCTTAGTGTGAATATATAGGATTTTTATGAAAAACTACATTTTTGGATGAATACTAACAAATAATGAATTTTCATTCTAAATTTATTTTTCATATATTTTATTTATATTGTTAAATAATATATTTATTTGTTTTTAAAGTTTAATTATATTAATTTAAATTAAATTTTTTTCAATTGGGAAATTTAATGAAATTTCACATTAAAATGGGATATAAAAACATCCCATGCTTTAATGCATTTTGTTATAAAAACCCTTTATCAAGACATATATACATGACTAATTATAAATTATATTCTACAATTATATGATTAATATATAGAAAATTGGATTCCATATTTAGAATAATAATAATTTCTAATACCTAATAATGTCAACTTAGTTTTTTATTAATTTTTAGTGAACATGATTAAATTTAACTACAATGATTAAGAGATAAATTAGATTAAAAAATGACAAAACCTTAAAATTATGAACCAAAAATACATATACAGTTTACAATAACAATTATATTTTCATATTTCATCTCTATCTTCTATTTTATTGTTTCTTTTACAATTATTGGATCCACATTTCATGGTAAAATCTTGGGTTGAATTTATTTTTAAAAATCTAAATTAATTGAACTCCTTCACCAGTGTAAAAAAGAACTCATGCCTTCCACTTTTTCACACCTCTCAACACCCTGTACATTAAAAAATTATTCCCAAATATCCTTCCAAATTACCGAACTAAATCAGATAATCTTCAATTTTTTAGAACTGTCCATGAATCTCTTTGGTGAAAAAAATGTTACACAAAGAAGAGGTAACATCCTTCTTTAATGTTGTTTGTTTTCTTATCATTATCCACGAAAAATAATATATTTATTACATATTTATATAATAACCTCATTATCCTATAAATAAGGATTTTTTATGTTATGGTCTTGATGTACACTTACACAAACTTCCATCTAATGTGTAATGAACATATTGTTCAGTGTACTGTGAACTACCGCCTCCCAAATTGATGTTATTCTTTTTTTTCCATTACCGCCTATCATGGTTAGGAATAATCTAGTAAACACTATTTTTATATGATATAAATGATATATATTATTTATTTAATATTATTTACTATTATATAAAACATACCTTCATTCATTCCATTTTTTTGAAAATATGATAACTTCGTTCATGGACGTGTCGAGTATAGCCGCATAAAAGTGATGGGATTCATTCACACATTACATGAAACATATTAATGATGGGTATAGTAAATATATATAACAATTTTGAAAAAATAATTAAACAATAATGATGATTTATATATATTAAAACAAATATTTCAATTACTTTCTTTCATTCATATTGATAAATCAACGAAAACAACGTTCATGCGTATGTACGACCATCTCCAAGAATGTTGTACACAATTTCATATTTTTAGCATATAAATATTATTATAAATATTATTATAATTATTATATATATATATATATTATTTTTATATGATTTTTTAATTTCATTTAATAATTATTTCATGGCCTATGTTAGTTGATTAATAATAGTAATCCAAGTCATGTACATAAAACAAAGAGACAATGCCTGAAGAATAACATTAACATGAAATTGTTAATAAATGGGTAATGTAAAGTGATAATTAAACCATATAAGTTATTATATATATAAATATGCTTCTATAATGCTTGATTAATAGAAATATATTTATTATACATGATTTTTTTATGAGTATAAAAAGATTCAATACATAGGGTAAGGATTTTCTAGTCTCACGTTTATTTCCTTGAGACATATGATTTCATCACCGTAAATTCCATTGTGTGATCTATATACTTCCCAAGAATGTATTATATTATTATTATCATTATATTTATTTTTACTTAAATATCCATTTTTCGATATCTCATTCATGGATTTTAACTATTCAAAATTTACCAAATTAGTAGGATAGTTTTGTCTCAGTTTCCATTATTTTAGACACATATTTTTTTATACATCTATATTATCTAATAAAATGTATATACAATTATTTTGAATTTTAGATCTTCAATATACTTATTTTTAGGATATTTTAATATTTAATTAATTACATTTTATTACATGGTGATTATGATTCAATATTACCAAGTGTTAATTGTTTATTTAAAATATCTTATCATTTATCAGGGTTTTTTACAATTTTGCTTCCACTGATAAAATTTTACAATCCAACTCTAAAGAATGCTCAATAAAATTTTTATATGTTAATTAATAATATCATAATGTATTGGTATAAATTTTCAATTTTTTTAACATAATATAACTATGATATTTTAATAAAATATGATCACATCTCTTTTCGATTTGAAATATGTATATTTTAAAAACAATGCTTTAAAAACAATTTTTTTAAATGTTTATGAAATTATCATTAAATATCAGTTTCAAGGAAATGGTATTTATGAAATGGTTTATTTATTTTAAAATATATTATTAAATTAAAAATTGTCACATGTTTTCATGATTCTTTTTTATGTTTTCAAAAGAATTTTTCAATGATTAAATGATATTTTACTCAAGATATGTTTTCAGGGATATTTATACTTAAATTGTCATCTAATAAAACTTCTATTCGTGTTACTCATTCTTTTTTTTGGGGAAATGATCCAATAGTACCAATCATAGTATTTCATGGAGTGGTTTCTGTTTTTATGACATGATGTTTATAAAACCAATTACTCTTTCATGGTTCATATGTTTATGAAACCCTCTTAATTTTCTCAAGTAATGATTTGAAAAAATGATTCTGAAACCTGTGCCTTTTCTATAGATTATGAAATTATTACTTGTTTTTTATAACTATTTCATTTCATTGGGTTATGATATTATTTATTATCAAATTGTGTCACATTTATGTATGGATTCGTTATGATTTTAGTGGGTCCTATATCTCAATATAATGAGTTGGGTAAATACTAATATATCATGAGATATACAATACAAATATGTGGATTGATATTGGTTATCTAAAGGAATTTTCCTACTGTGATTGTCTTTTGAGGGAACCATGACTACTAAAATTAACATGGGATTGATCAATGAATAACATGATGGTTTGTGGTGTGAACCCATACTACTAAAATGGGCTTGGAAATGATTCCATGATTAATATGAATCTATCTTTATAGGCATATTTGTTTACCACAATTCCATGTCTTATTACTATGTTATGATTTAATGGTTTATTATTTATTACCTTATGATTAATGTCTTATTAACTACCAATAATATTCCATATTGTTTCATAGGATCATTGTTATGTAGGGTATGATCATCTAATGTCTTGGTCATGTTCTCATACCACTATGCTCATGTTTATGCTTACATATCTCATTTGTTAAACATTACCAAGAATATAAGATAATGCATTTTTTTATTCCCCACGGTTATAAAGATTTTTATTATATATGATGTGTATAAGTAGGGTGATAGTGAGGAATAAGCTAGTTGGAGATTATGTTTATCACTTATATAAAAAATTTTGTGTTACCATTTTCCCAAAGATTCTAGACAATTACATTCTTTGGGAGTTTATTTAGGTAATGTTGTTTGCACTCTACAGAAATTATATACTATCAATGTTTGAAAATTGAGGGTCATAATAAGAACATTGTATAATAGTTTCCATTTTATATGTGAGGGGACGGGAACTATTGGAATTACGTAATGAATTAAATTAATATAAATTTATTTCCATAATCCCGTGGTAAAAATTGATAGATTCAAAATATAAGATTAATATAATATGAAATAATTTAATAAAATAACATGTCGACAAGTATAGTAGATGTTTCAAACCATATATCTTAGTTATAATCCCTCATTAACACATTTTACAATAATCAAAATATCATAATTTTTAATCTATAACTCTAAAAAATGATACCACAAAAGAAAAATAGCATGTAATGAGATAATTGATGAGACTTTAAACTACATCCCATTTTCCGTTCCAAGAATATATATATATATATTTAACTTTTTTCACTAAAAGAAATTATTTTTTATTATAAAATATAATTAATGTCGTTTTTGAAACTATTTAAATAATTGGAATTTAATGTCCCCAAGATAACAGTCTATTTTATATTTAAATATTTTAAAAATTAATATTACTTAATATTCTTCTAAAAATATTGAGGAATAGAATAATTTCCAAAAAAAAAATACTTTTAATTTTTTTCTAAAAAAATTATTCTATTTTAATATTAATTAAATAAATATTTTGTTAGTTTTTCACATGAATAAAAGATATTTATTCAATAAATACAAATTAAAATATAATTATGATTAAAAAATATCCCTCATTTTAAATAATCATTAAAAATTAATCATAACAACATTTTATCATTATTAATGAATATTAGATATTCAAATTAAAACAGAGTGACATTTTTTTCATTCATTTATCTAAATGTTATTAAGGTCAATATTTATGAAAAAATACCATGTTGGAATTTTTTAAGGAATTTAAGGTTTTTTTTCAAAATATAATACTAAAATATGATAAATTAAAGTGTTATATAATTTTGAAATACTTATCTAATAGATTTAACATTGATTTTCCCATTTTACCCTTACCAAGGTGAAACATATTTACCAATGTTACAATTCATAATGACCAAAATTAAATGGGATATATTTACAAATTTTTTTGTTCATGATCCCAAAGAAGTAATCTGTATTATCTAATTAAATTCATTTACATGGAAGATATTTAATTTTAAAATTAAACATGTGAAACATGATGAAAATAATATTTTCTTAGAAAGATTTTTATGTATAAAAATGATTTTATTAAAATTTAATGAATAATGTTGATCCAAATAAATAATTATATTATTATTTTTTATAAAAAATAACTACTGAAATTTTGAGAATAATATTTCATATAATGGGACATTGTTAGTACATGGAAATAATAGAATGTTTTCAATCAAAATCAGTATATTTTACTATTCATAAAAAACTATCCATGAATTTTTTTAAAATTAATTCTAAGATTATTTTTATATTATAATTTAATAGTTTTTTTTTGAAAAAGTTGGAGGCTAGGACAATTTTATTAAAAGCATGTAAAATAAAGGGACTAAATACGGAGAACGATAAAAAAAGGCAAATCCCAAAATAGGAAAAAAGGAATAAGCCAAAACAAAAACTATTTATTTAATTTTTTCACCAGTCAATCGCTTAGCCTCCTTTATTCTTCTTGAAGTGCATTCAGCTATGCCCTTACAGGACCTTGGCCCTGACCTCTCGATCTCCCCTACTTGAATTCACCTTGCTTGAAAGAAATTGATGCCTTTCATAAAGCATCTTAGCATCAGTGCTCTCAGAGTATGAACTATCATGTTTTCTGTCTTTGAATTTATCAGGAGAGTCATGTTTGGTAATTGGTGAAAACATTCCTTCTACCTCAATTTCATTAGCCCAATCCATAGTATCATGTTGCATTTTCACATCAAGATAGATCAAAATTGAGCCATTAAACTCACTAGTATCATGGATATTCTTATTACATGAAGATTCATTATTACCTGCAATGGAAAGCCCAACCACCACTTGGGTAACCACTGAAGACTATGTCTTCTTGTGGTAGACAAGCTGGAATCCTTCATCATCCACTACCGGTTTTAAAGTAGTATAAAAAGATTTAGATATGACTAGAGCATCAGAATCTGAAGCATGCATACCTTTTCGATTTGCGGAGGCACCAATCCTTTTCTGTGAGAGTTAACAATCTATCTCAAGATGGACTTCTTATCTAACATGATCTATAGTCGAGTCATCATATTTAAGAGTTAAACAAGATTTCTATGAAACCACACATTTTCCATTTCTATATGCATCAACATTTTTAACATTCTCCCCTTCCACACAATTTTCATCCCAAGACTTCATCTTATTTTTAGAGGTGGAGGCATATACAGTAGGTGAGTCACTTGGGTGATCACCCATCCCTTAAAATAGTTGATTAGTTTTCTCTACATGAGCAGCACAATGTGCCTCTTTCTTGTGCTCAGTAATGTCAACATCAATACCCAGACCATCAATACTCTTTCAAAGATCTTTTCTATTCTCATGCTGTAAGAGAGGAATATCGGTTTTCCAAGCAGAGGCACTCTTTCCATTCTTGAGACAATTACTCACATTATGATCATGAAAAGCATAGTATGTGCAAATAATGGAATGTCGAAAACAAAATAATTTGTGATCAATAACATTGCAATCCTTACAGAATTTCATAATTTTTTCATAAACTATACTCAGCTCAATAATATCATCATCAGTTGCAAGCATTCCCTTGTCAAGAAAAGTCGATCCCAGTTCATCTTCAACCAAGAACCTGGAAAAGTGACAGTATTGAGATATATCTGTTTCCTTGTCAATATTAATTGGAATAATGATACATAAAGAAATATTATACAATATTTTTGGATTCCAATGTATCAAATTTATCTCATAAAATCCTACCCAAATTTGAGTTGTAGTGTTACCAACCTCCAAGGGATTGAAATTCTTATCCGATTCACGGAAGTGAATAATTATAGGTTTGAGCGCAATGGAACCAATACCCCAGGCTCAAATTTTTAAATCATAAGTGAGGAAAAGCATATGGATGTATCCTTTACCATACAAGTCACACTTCCATGATGAGAAACCCCAAATCAGTGAAATTCGTTTTTTGAGTTCAACAATTTTTAGAGGTTGAGAACCTTTAGGAAGAAAAAGACAAGCAATAATTGAGAACTCATCCATTTTTAGTTGTTCTGAAACCACAAAAGGATCAGCTTTGATGTGTGATATGTTTATTTTTTTTCAATTGGAAGAATCAAGCCCAATTCTGAGACTCAAAAATGAGAGTTTAGTAGATATACACATCTCGGGATCACAACTCCTCTCCCCGAGTACATAACCACCCATATCAAACACCACCGCCCATGGGTTTCCCTTGACAGAAGCCGCTATTGTAGCCTCCCAGAAAGTGTCACCTACACCATATGGATCAGAAAAACCGATCGCACCAACCACACTAGGTTCCATCACTGATCCGCACGGATCTGGCACCCCCTCAACATCTGTGTTAGAACCGAACTCATCAAATGTCATCGCCTTGCCTGCATTGCTCGCGCCATCTGTCGCCATCCTCGTGCCATCTGTGCAATCCACCACCAATATAGTTACGTTACTAACGCCTCCCAAAATAGGTTCCATAGGATAAATAATCATCGCGCCAACTGTATCATACCTCACTATCTCTCCACAAGCGTGAGTCGCACTCGACGCTTCTGAGTTCTTCCCAAACACTATGGATGCATCCACTATGTCTACGCCATTCACACCGTCTACGATCATACCCACTGCTTAATTAATATAATGATTTTATATTTTTTCAAAAAAAATTTATTCCTTATAATACCACAGAAATATTAGGTAGTTTATTTGAATATATCATTTTATGGTTCATTTAGAATAGACATTGTGTGTATCATAATTTATTGAATAAATAAAATTCATTTGAACAAAAGTATTACATAAAATCTCTAGGTGTTACAAATAGTATTCTAAACAAATTATATCAAAATTAGTTTTGAGATTTTATGATTTGGACGCATTTAATTTACAAATTTAAATAATATAACTTTATTACATTCAACTACTTCATTTTAATATGTAATGTAAGGTGCAATACATTCATTTTCTATTCAATTATATACAAGAAAATTTTCGAATGAAGTTGATTAGAACTCCTTTATATTGTAAAATATCTTCTGATTGACATTCAAAATCAATTACTTTTTTGTTTTCCATCTAATCCATATTAATTAATCAAGATTATAGGGATCATTATTCAAAATCTTAAATTAAATCAATCATTTTTTAGTTTTCTCACAACTATTTTGCCTAAATAATAAAGAAATTTATTTCATAATATATTTTTAACTTTGGAATATATATAAGATATATTATTCGAGTTTATTTTTTGGAAGAGGTATCGACATACTATTTCTCTAATAGTAAAAAAATATTATATCTTTAATTACTTTAATGATGAATGATTCATTTCCAAATATCATCTTTTTACCCTCATCACATAGTTGACAAGAATTTAGCTTGTTGTGTTCATTCCCATCAACATATAAAAATTATTCGGATTTTAGTTTTTTGATTCAAATAATATTATATAAATTAAATTTAAATTTAAATCAATATCATTTCAGAAATATAGTTATCCAAAAAATTTATTTACAATACCCTATGAAATTTTCGTTCCACATGACATATGAGATAAAAAAATGTATAAGAACCACTGATTGTTATGTTTTCAATCATTTAAATAAAATTCCTCTATATAAGAATTTGTAACTATTATTATATTATAATAGTATCTAAAATTATTTATTTTTAAATACTACGTAGAGAACATTTTCCTGTAGTATTTTGTATAAATTATTATTTTTTCACATATTCTATATATCTTTATTTAAATATTTGAATATATTTTGCGTATATATGTTACAATCATTTTGTTTATGGATATCATGACTTGTCTCATGAGAATTATTATTATTTTAATATAGAGTCACAATTTCTTTAGGATTAATTTCATATCACAAAATGGATATGTTATACCAAGAAACAAAAGATTATTTTCCCCTAAAAATTAAGAGTCCTAAATATTCCTAAAATAAATTATTTATATAAAGGAAAAACGAGAGATATTCATCCTAAAATTTATTAATATAATTAATCATATAAAACTGAACAATAATGGAGATCTAGAATATAAAATAAAATTATAATATATAAAATTTACTAAAATAAGAATTCAATATCTAGAAATATATAGAATTCTGATAAAATGAATAAATTCTCAAGATTTTGTATGTGTAAAATAATTAAGATACACAATGATCGGAATTTGGAATTGACTTGATAATAAAAAAGGGATATTATTGTAACATTGGGACAATTCCCATAAAAGAAGAGAATCTAAATAGAAGTGAATTTTACTATTGAGAGAAATCCATTAATAGGATAATTGAATAATTCATAGAGATATGTTTCAAAATTTATATACAACTAAGGATAATCAAATAAAATGATGTTGTTTTCAACTCTTAATTTACATTATTCCTTATCATTATATTATAGTTATTATTTTTTAGAGGAAAATGTATTGTCGTAGGAACGTTGATATGATGTGATTACTATTGATCAAGAATAATATATTTCAATATATCATTTTAAATAACACTATGAAATTAGTTCATTAATCTACAGTGTGCATAATACAAGGCAGATGAAGTAAATAGTCACTCATAGTAGGTTAAAACCATATAATACATGTCTATCATTATAATTGCATTTTTCATAAGGGTGAGTGAATTATTGAGTTTCAAGTATAGATCCTTATTTTCCATGTATATAATTAGAACAATAATGAATTAATTTTGAAAAAGGAAAGATAATTATTATCCCCCTCATAGTTCTATATCCAAACAACTTCTTGGACACCTTATGTGGTAACAGAGTAGACTAGGATATCCATTATTAGATATTTTGGTTAATTGTTTTATTATGATTATATATTTTTTATAATAGTAATTAAATCACTAGAAATAGTGTTACCAAATTTGATAAAAAAGACTATTTAATTTATATACAAAGGGTGTAACCCTATATTTTTTTTGGAATTAAAATTTCTTAGTGTTATTACTAATAGTTTTAGTAATATTGAAAAATATACAAGGTCGATAATTACGTTGGAAAATAACATTGATATTTTGGGAAATTCCACAATTATTTTCTATATTACTTAGATGAGAATATTTTTATTGACTTAATAATGAAAAATAAATATGAGGTAAACTAGAGTACATTAAGGAAGGTAAAGAGATTTCTATAGAGGAATAGATTCAACATTACAAATTTAAATCTAGATAAATAGAAAAAATTAATGGGTAATAATTCAATATTTTACAAAAACAAAATTAAATTTTTATCGTTATAAGAAGGAATGTGGATTATTATAAAGACTGCACTGTTTTAAAAAATCATTTAAGAGATCATCAAGATAAATTTGATTATTTTATTTTCTCTTAAATAAAAATATCTAGATGGATGGTTTCTTTATTTAATTTGTTAAATCATTAAGTCATATAATATGAGAAAACATAATGTACTAATTAAAAAAATATGGATGAAAAATATCATAGTTATGAAAATCTAATGTTAAATATTTTCTTAAATGAATCATAAAAAAATAATATCTTTTAAGTTGTTGATAATGGAATTGAAAATATTATATCCCATATAAAATATAATTTAAAAAAATAATGAAATGATAAAAAGAAAATTACCATTTAATATATTCGACAATAAAAGTAATGGATAATTTCTTTGAGTTTTCCAGTGAATAATAATATTGAGTCTGATGATGAAAATTGGTAATAAAATGATCGATTGATAATATTTTCAAGAAAAAAAAACAAAAAATGTATTGATGTTGTCCTAGGGAATGAATAAATTATTTAAAAAACGAATAAATATTTTATTCTAAATAAGATGATGATTAGGATCCCATGATGATTGCCACATTGAAACAAAATAGAAGTCTATAAGAAAGTATAAAAATTCATGGATTCAGTGTACATAATATTTGAGTAATATAACAACGAATATGAAGAAACATATACCATATATGTTATTAAAATTAAGTTCAATGATTTTGAATACAAAAATTAGTATCCAAAAAATCAAATAAATCATATCATAAGAATAAAATTTAATTCTCTCTAAAAGATGAATAATATATTGATGATATTAGAATTCTAAAATAACATGTGGTTGAGCATGAGGAGATCAAACAATAATATTAATATAACGTCAATACTAATGAAAAATAAATTTTGATTGTTTAAGAAAAATTAATTAATTAATAAAATATGATATTTTGTAAGAGTGTTTTGATTGACTTTTGGAATAAAAATTTGATACAATCAAATATATTTAGAATAATTTTTTTACAAAAACATAGTGACTGTTACCAGAATCAAGGAAAATATAGTACTGGAGAGAAGTACCTGAGATTCTCTAGGGATATTAATTTTTCCTTTTTGAGGTAAAAAAATGTAATTTTCTCCAATGATTTAAAAATTGACTAAAACCATTTTAACTATTACTAAATATTTAAAATCAATTTTTGAGGAAATATATGTTTGGATAAATTATGAAATATAAACCATTGGGGTCAAACCCAATAAATTTATTTTAATATCACTTTGTTCAATTTATAATTTATATTTGGTTATGGGTAAAAAAATTTTATCAACATACATGTATGTCAAAAATTACAAAATATATTTTTGAATGATAAATAAAAAAGTGAATATCACTAATTATTCCCATATTAAAAGTATTGCACTCATGTCCACTATCATGATCTACAAAACAATACCCAATTTTAAAATTTTAATAAATCAGAAAATAATAATAAAATATTCATTGGATAACACAATTTTCAAAACTATGGTGTTTATTATTTTAATGAACCACGTTTATTTGATCATCCAAATATTTTTTTTCAAACCTATTACCCTGAACGCATAGATTAAACCGTGTTATTAGTTATTATAATCATTTTAATCAATAATAATTAGAAAAAAAGAGAATAAGTAGTTCTTAATATTTTTGGGGTTTAATGAAATAAAGTCGTAATGAGTTAGCCTAATCCAAAAAAATCTCAACACTCTAGGATGGAACCAATTAACTTGAAATTTTTTATGGATATCTTGGGATGATTTTCCAAACTATGAAAATCAGTCTAATTCATTATTACCTTATCTCTAAACAAGTTTTGATATAGAGTTATGATATTAGGGGGACTGATATCAATCCAGAATGGTTACATGGAGTCAAATCCCTAAGGATCGAATATTTTAGTAGTTATGGTAATGGAGATACATACATGAGCCATATATTAAAAAAATTACACAATATATGATTAAAGACCTTGTGGATGTAGTACAAACCAATATAAATTAGTCATGTTATAAAGTTTATTTTCCACCAGGTAAACTTTTAACTCAAATCCCTTATAAGAAATAATTCGAATTGAAACTAAAAAATACCAAAAAGAATGAATTAATCATGATATTACATGTAAATTTTTTTCTATGTAAGCTATATATAATTAATTTGGTTCACTACAATAAATTTATTTTTTCAAGAGAAATGTAATAATCACAAAACTAAGTGATATAGGAAAGATAATCAATAATAACATTTTTTAGTAAAATAATCTTTAAACATTCTGAAATGTCCCATACCACTTTCTAACATTTCAATAATAATACCCATAAATGAGAAACATTAAATGAAACTTAAAATATCATGAGAATAATCAAATTAATGATATAAAATTTCAAATGTTTTTATATATACCGTGTAAAAGATATATGTTGTGAAAATGGTGTCTAACACACGAAATGAAATGTGTTCCAATAATAACTTGCTACATGGTATCTTTTGAATTTGATGAACTAAAAGTATTAACGATAAAAATAAGCATTTTAAACCAATGAAGATAATATAATACATTATATATTACATAATAATGGATGTATTTACCCACACAAAATAATTATGTGTTGAAAATGACGTTTATCTCAAATATGTAAAATGTGAGATGGAAATCCCTTACCTTAGGTTTCATTTTCAGGTGAACAACATTAAAATTAATTTATAATTGTTTTAAACATAGTAATAATTTATTCCAAAACAATAATAATATTTATTATACCGTATATTATATTTTTATGAAATATTAGTACACATTTTTTTAGTAAACACTAATTATTTTCACCATTTCTGTGGTTAATTTCAATGTCTTTGAGTATGTTTTGACTTGTTATTTGTTATTCTTCAAAAATTGATCATGGTTTCATATCCTACAGAATATATTCTATGATGTAATTACCTTATATATAAATTATATATTTATTTTGAATAATCCATAAATTATGGATATAAGAAATGAAATGCACTATTCTTGGCGATGGTAGGTCATACGTATGCATGAACAATACTTTTGTTACATTGTCTTATTAAAATATTGAAATGTAAATTATATACTTATATATCTATAGGTATATTATTAATATGTTATAATATCTATGAAATCTATCTAAAATACATTTATTTAAACCATATTTTATACATTCCATGTAGTGCGTGAACGAATCACATCGCTATGTGGATCCGGTAGTCAACACTTCCACAAACAACAATATAGTATTCCAAAAAATAGAAAACATAATTTTTTGTGATATGAAAAAAAAATAGATGAATAAATATATTATAGAAAATAGATAATAATATATTTATATATATATCATATTGAAATAATGTTTCCATTATAATTCCAAGCCATGAGATATGGAAAATGAATAATGAAAGACATCTTTTTTCAAGGTAGTAATTCATTCTACACATAAAAATTTAGTTTGTTACCCATTATATAGATGTGTGTTTAAGAGTAGCTAAAAAATATTGAATAATAAAATTAAATAAGTTTTGGATTGTTTTGTTATTATATAATAATTTAAATAAATAATCTAAGTCGTGGATAATGAAAATAAAATAAAAGATATTGAGGAAGGATGTTACATCTTATTCAGCTGGCTCTTTCAGTTTCCATCAAAGGGTTTAAATGGATGGATTTATTCTTATGTGTAGGAATCTTGTTTGATTGGAGGAGGATTTACACGATTAATTTTTTTTAAAATATAATTCCATCTAGTATTTTCCAATAAAAAGGGGATCTAATAATTATATATATTAGAGTAATAAAAGGATAAGGTATAAATAATTCATTAAAATGTATTGTGTACAAGTGTCTAGTCCATTTTAGCTCCTATGTTTAAGTATTATTCCCTTGTTATGAAAAATTATCTCTTCATCATTGTAATTAATAATAATTACATGAACTAATTCAATTCATCAAAAACTATCTCGAACATATTAGAAATTTATATTATGGTTATTCATGATATGTAATTGTTTTTTCCAAATTACAATCATAGACATGGTAGAAACTAATTTAAATTTAATCACGTCGATGTGGTGACAATAAAAGGTTTAATGTAAAAATGTTCAACAATATTCTATGTTGTTATATCCAACCTTAATGTGAAGTAGACTCTAATAACCTATATTGGATTAAAAACTAAAGAATTGTTGTAATTAAACATTAAAACCAATTAATAATATAATTTAACCAAAATTAATAAATTAAGCAAAAATTAGTTATTAATTAAACTTCATTATTTCTCATTATTCATCAAAAGATTAAATTGTAATTAAAAACACTACAAATTCACCCTAATTTTTTTATGTTTATATGTCAAATATTAATTTTATTTTTACATATAAAATATATAACGGTGCTACCATTTTTATATTGAATGGGTTCTCTATTAAAAGGTGGTAAAATCTTTTATTAATAATAATATATTTTAATCATAAAACATGTTTTATTCTTATCTACTTCAAATAAAATCTATTATAGTAATGTAAAAAATATTTTATAAAAAATATAAAATATATATTTCATTAATATAATTCAATAGTTTTAATTAATTTAATTTATTATGATAGAACAACTATGTGATAATAGAAACATTTTATTTATATTCAATTAGTTATTATATTCATTTCTAATAAATATTTATCCAATAAATTCATCGTATATTTTATAAACAATTTATTTTCATTTGTTAGATAATAATATTCATAACCAAAATTTAATTTCATGTTTATGTCTTATTATATTAATATGTATATATATATATATATTTGTAATATATTATTGTTCGGTAAAATACAGGCATGAATGTAATTCAATCCATTAAAGAAACTTGTTGTTCTGAGTGGTAGACGCCAACTTCGTATGACTTGAATGGAAAGGTATATTATAGATTAATTTCAATCTAAAATAAAAAATATATTATAATTTATCAAGATATTTTATTCCTTTATGAACTTGGTGTTGCGTTTCATACAATATATCTTATATAGTGTCCATATTTCATTATTTCTGGGAATTATGTTATTCCCACCATAATTAAATTTTGTCATCACAATTTAAACTCAATCTTGGTAATATATATTTTTGATATTTAATTTCTTTAAATATCAAATTGTGAGAAGGGGTCATAAAACTTCTTCTAGAAAAGATATGATGGGAATTATAAATTTCACATGTACAAATGTATAACTATGCTTTTATGGAGGATAACATTTGGGGAAATTATAGATACATAAATGGAGACATATTATAAAAAATTAATGGGATTGATTGAAGTCATAAATAAATATAAATAAATTAGAGGTAGAATTTTGAGGGCCTCAAATCAAAAAATAAGTGATGATTTAAATGACCTTCAGTTTAATGAAATTTAAGTTATTAAGATTACATTTTTTTGAATACTTTTTGAAGGTTGAGTAATTATTTTTGTTCCTGAGAATATAATTAAATATAAATAAACAACATATTTCAATAAAAAAATTAATCCTTTTATATATTTATATCAATTTATAATTATTCTATTACTTCATGAAATTGATATCCAGTAATTATATTTTATTCCTGAAGCACTATAAGTGCCTTATAATATATCTCAATCTATATTAAACAAGTATTTACATTTTTCAATCACTATTATCCAAAAAATACTATGATTAAGACATTAATCTATAAACCAAATAATTAACACTACTCAATCATCATTAATTTTTATTAATCATTTTTTTAAATAAAAAAGAGAATCATTAACTAGGACATTGTGTAGGTCGGTGGTTTTTGTGTATCCCTTAATGTCCTTCGGTCAAGGGTTCCTGTCTCACATCCTTTTTAGATTTTATATGTTATCACCCAACATACAAGATATCCTTTTCTAAAACCACATAAATTAAACATTCAAAATAAATATGATATACATCATTGAAAGAAGTGTAATAACTAAATATATATTTAACTAATTTGTTCAATACAACCCCCATACATAAATACTTCATCAATTTATTCACACATTCGTCATTCCGTAGGGTAGAGTTTATCCAAAATATAATTTGTACGATTTAAAAATAATAAAAAAATTATCATCAATATATGACTCCTTAGGTGTAACCTAGGCCATTAATTTTTATTATATATTGAAATCCTTCATATTGGTCTATACATAAAATTTGAATTAACCTTGGAGTATCCCTAGGATTGTTCAATTATGTGCATAGTAAGGCCAATTTTCATGTACTAGGTTACACTGAGTTAGGCCTGATGCACCTTTGTAGAGTTGTTACACCTAGGTATATCTTTTTCATAACCCCATCAACTTGTAGTATCCATAAAGGGATGTATTTCTATGAATACCCACATAACCTCTAACATACCAAAATTATAGGATGTTTAAAAAACATATCCTCAAATTAAACATAAGGGTTATGTTATCAAATATATGTTTTCATAAATCATGTTCCCAATGTTTCTACTAAAAATCCATCAATAACCAATGTAGCGACCCGATCCCATATTTCTAGATATGGTTCCTAAAACTATTAAATTGTCATGATTACAAGGGATAAAACCCTGAAGGACCAAATAGTTTCACAGTCGTGGTATACCACATACATATTTGTGTCTTTTTTTACAAATGAATACACCAAATACTATAAAATTTATTTCTTATGCGTATAAATTTATTCTAAATTATTATATCCTTGCATATCTATCTTAGTAAACATCCTATAATCAAGGGGAATGAAAGTTAAATAAGGGTGAGCTCAAAATCCATACAAGTTTAATGTAGAGTGGAATAAATAATGTTTTATTGACAATAATAATTATGGAAAGTTAAATAACTAAACACACATGCCATATGATCAATAAAATGAATGGATAAACAATATGGATACGTAATAGCTAAAAACATGCTATTTAAATAACTAGATTGGGAATAATCATTATGGTAAGGAAAATATGGATGAAAAATTCCATATAATCAATGGATTGAAAAGTCATGGAATTATTAGATATGTAGACACCACATATCATTGATAAATAATTACTGAATCCAAACGGGGGAAATGATTTATTATATTAAGCAATATTTTCGTAGAACATGGTACCTTTATATTTTTTATCATTCACATAACTGGTTATCATATCTAAGGAAAAAATATAAGGCTAACCAACTAACTCATACCATTAGACTACCGATGCATCAAAGGTATTTCTTAAGCCAGACCCCACCGATATGATACATATTAAAATAATTCCTCACATATAAAATAATTTATTTATCAATGTGCCTTAGGAAATATATATATATATTTGAAGATAATGTTTGAACAATATTTCCCAAAATAATAAAATAACATTCAATGTAAAAACAACATCAAATATTTTATATAGTTTAAGAAAAAAACATATCCATTAAATAATATAAAGGTAGTTAGGTGAAATTAAATTTTTTAGGATAAAAGGAAAATAAATATTTCAAGAAGTCTAGAAAAGGAATCAAGGAGGTGAATTAAATTAATATCTTTGAAAAAATAAATCATAATCCCTCTATAGGATTAATATATATTATATAAATAAAAAATATATCTACTGAAGAAAAATATAGGGGTTTTTCATTGAGAATGGAAATATTATAAGAAGATATTTTACAAAAATTGGTTGGGAAATATCATTATTATTTTGAAAAATAATTTAAAAACACTTTTCATTAAAATTCACATTTCAAAAAAAAGCATTAAAATCTATCCTCATAAAAATTTAAAGGATTCATTCAATAAATGATATAATGTAAATCTATACATGTAATATAAGATAAAAATAGTATTCCATTTTCAAGGAAAAAAAGTTAGAGAACGGCCTTTTTCGAAAACGAAAAGGAGATTACCGTGAAATCATTTATAATAGAAAAAAGGGGGTAGAATATATTTTATAAATCATGTTTGAATAGATAAAAAAATATTGAAAATATTTTTCAAAAACTTGGTTTTTAGAAGAAAATAGGTTCTCTATCCAAAGATATAAGTAAAGTCAAATTTTCATAAAATTATTTCTAAAATTATTTTAGTACCAAGTAGTAAAAAATAGAACTATTAAAATTTTAAGGTCATGAATTAACATTGATTAAGATAAATATAGTTTTTATCATAAAATGATCAAATAATTTTCTATGATGGGAATTTAGCTCTAAACAATCCTTAACAAAATCTGATTGTAAATAAGGCATTAAATATTTTATTACACTTAAATGTGAATATATATTTGAGTAGATTATGTGTATTAGTTGTAAATCCAAATAAATATGTATAAATAATTAAATATGTATTCAAATTCATTATACAAATAATTATAGTGTAGTAATGATAACAAAGAATTTTAATTACCCAACTAAAAGGAGTCATGTTATGAAACAACTTTTCCATATAGGTAACTTATAACACAAATCCCATTTTAATAAATAATTCAAACTAAAACTCAAAAGAACATGAATAATGGATGTATCATGATATTAGGAGAAAAATTTTAATTATTTACACCATATATAAGATATTAAGGGAAGAAATATAAATTGATTATTTCAAGAGAATGTTAACAGTTATAAAAAAAAGGGACATTGAAAAGATAATCATTAACCACATTCTTGGAAGAAAATATTTAAACATTATAAATTGTCATGTATCGCATTGAAACATATGAATCATAATCACCATGAAGTAATGAAATTAAATGAAACCTATAATATCATGAGAATAAGAATATTTATGACAGAAAAAGTGAAAGGGAATTATATATTCCATTTAAAAGAAATAAGTGGTGAAAATGGTGTATGGATCATAATAGGAAAAGAGAGATAAGAATCCTTTACTACTTGGTATCTATTTAATTGTAAAACACAAAAGTAAAAATAATAAAATAAAACATTAAAATAGAATTTTTTAAAAATAATTAAGGATATATATCAGATGTAAATATGAGATATAGGATCCAACATCACAAAATTGTTTTCATTGGTTAACTACCTCTTGAGTTTGTACATTAATAGATCTTAGACCCTATCAGGTGGTATCATTAACATCCTCCTTCTAAAAATGCATTATAATGGGTCTGTGTATAGATAAGGCTTATATATCATGACCAAAATCCCTCACGAATTCTATGTGGGATAAGACCACTGCATCTAGGTACTTTTCCCACCTTGGTGGACCACTACCATTCCCCTTCTGAAAGGGCCTTTAATTTTACGGGGTTGACAAGGGGTTATATGCATTCCCTACCCCCCTCCAATCACTGATGTGGGATCAGAGCCCTACATCTAGAAGCCATGAATCTTAGGGATGCACTACAATGATTGGGGATTCCTAAAATATAGTATTTCAAAATTCGTAGTAGGTAAACAATAGAAACGAAGTTAGTGGTGAATATGAAATTTATCTCACAAATTTAAAAAGTGAGATGAAAATCACTTTCCATGTGTTTCCTTTTCTGTTGAACATCAATGTTACTCACTTATTCATTAAAAATATTAATATTTATGTTATAATATATAATATTAATATGATATTGTACTACTTGTTTGATAGTAAACATTCATTATATTCACTATTTCATGTGTTTATTTCTGTTTTCGTCGAGTATGTTTTGAATTTTTACTTGTTGTTCTTCTAATGTCGATCATGGATTCATCATCTTTAAAATTTATTCACTAATGTATTTATCATTCATATTTTTTATATATTTATTTATAATAACCCATAATTTTTAGATAAAAGAAATTAAATTTACAGTTCCAAGAAATAATAGGCCATACATACGCATTAATGATACTTTTATTTATTTTTCGCATTAATGGAATTAAAATTAAATTATATATACATATATGTGTATGTATGTATATGTATAGGTATATAATATATCTAGTGTAATTTTATTTTTATATATTTTACATATGTTTATTAAATCCAACCTTTATACATTCCATGTATAGCTTGAATGAGTCACATCACATTGAAGAGGCAGTAGTACACAATTCCTCAAACGATGTTATCGTATTCCCAAAAAATGGAAGGCATAAAGGTATGTGTTTTAAAAAAATCTACAAAAGAATAAAAAAAATAAAAAAAATAAAAAAATAATACATAAATAATGTTTCCATCATCATGCAAATCTAGGAAAGGTGGTAAAGAAAAACATAAGACTTTGTTTTGTGAGGTAGTAGTTGATCACACACATAAACGATAAATTTGTTACCCATTAGATGGATGTTTGTGTAAGTGTATATAAATAACATAGAATAAAAATATATCAGTAGATATAGAATATATTTTTTTATTATATAATCATTTAATAATAATATTATTTGGGGTGGAGAATGAAAATAAAATAAAATTGCTTTACGAAGGATGTCACCTCTTATTCGGGAAGCTCCTTTTATTTTTCTGTAACTGGATTCCATGGATGGATTAGGGACAAAGTAGAGGCTTCATGGATTATATGATGGATGTTGTTTATCAATTTGGGTTGGTTTTTTTCTATATAATATGTTTTGAGAGGTGTGTAAAAGTGAGAGGGTTGAGTGCATATTTCTAGTAGAGAAGGAATAATATTCTTAAAAATTTTTGAAAAGGGAATTTCACCTATGTTTCTCGTAAGTATATTTGATCCAATAACTTTAAAAATTAAATAAAATGTAGGATACTAAAAAAATACCATTACAAAATAGATATTGGATAATTTAATAGGTCATTTTGGCACTTTAGTTTATGTTTTCATCCCCTATTAAGCTAATTTTCTACATAATTGGTATAATTAATTTTTATTAATTTCAATAATAATTTTTTAAGAAACATATTTTAACTTCTTATAAATGGTAAAATATAAATATTAAAAATAAATAATCTAATTTTTAAAATTTAAATCACATATGTTGCAAAAATTATTTTAATTTAATCTCGAAGTCAGGACGAACATGCAGGATTTTAAAGTTAAAACATTGAAAATTTTGGAAATTTTTATATCCAAATTCATAATAAAAATTATTCTAGTTAACTGGATTGTATTAATTAATAAAATAATTATATAATTAATCATTAAAACTATTAAGAATTTAAATTTATCTTTATAAATAAATTATACAAAATCCATGTTTGGAATTAATGTTTTGTATTTTTTACAATTAATCAAATAATAAGACATCACAGAAAAATATCAAAAAATAACCAAAACCTAATATTTAATTTTCAATTTAAAAATGAAATTTTATTAGAAAATATAAAATATATTAAATTTCCAAAAATCTGATTTAAAATAGGATCAAAATTAAAAGGGGTAAAATTTTATTTCTAGAAAAAATCAATTTTTAAGCATAAAACAAGATTTATTCTTATATTATACATATAAAAATAGTTATATGAATATGAAAAATATTTAACTGAATATAAAAAAATTATTTCACTTATATCATTTAGTAATTTTGATTAATTTATATATTTATGAAAAAACACCATTGGGATCATAAAAAAAATTTCCTTTATATTCAATTATTTTTATATTAACTTCTAATTAATTGGTAACCAATGAATTCATATTATATTTTTTCCCATTTATTTTCATAAGTTATTTAATACTATTCATTAACACTAATAAAATTTATAGTTCATCCTTTATTATATTAAAAAATAATATTTTTTTATATTTTTTTCACTAAAACTCAGTCCTGTATATATCATAAGCTATTGATGAAATTCATTGTTGTGTGTGATACATATTAACTATATATCGAGTGCATTTAAATATATGTCATTAATTAATATTAATTTAAATAGTAAATTTATATTAATTTTTTGGGATATTATATTCCCTTATGCGCTTGGTGTTCCGTGTCATACATGTTATCAAACAAAAAATTCTTTTCTTAGATTGTTGGGACATTACATTCATGGGAGAAAAAGAACCGGTTAGGATAGAAACCGCTAAGCCTAGTTTCAATTTAATATAGGTTCGAAAAAATTATTCAAAAATATATATTTAAATGATGAATTTAATTTCATAAACTTCATCCTGTATGGAAGAAATAATTTACATTTGGTTAGAAAAACCCAACATGATTGTATCTAGAAGAGCCCATACCACTCCACTACAATTCATGATGTTTTTAGTGTAATAATTTCTACTGTTGAGCTTCAATACAATGCTCAAAGGTGGAAATCTTATCCAGGTCCCTCTATTTATGTTTATTTTTAGAAAGATAATCTTTGAATTTTTTTTTGAGATACTCCTTAAATTAAATTAGATAATAATCGCTGAGAAAAACCACTAATTACCTTTATCATAAAATAATTTTGACCTAAATACTATCCTAGGTATAGAGGGTAAGACTATGCACAACATCTTACCTCATTTATTATATTATACAACTAGACATAGAAAAAATAACCAGATTTATATGCCCCATAAAGATTACATATTAAATAAAATACACCATGGGTGATGATTGTGTTTGTGTGTGAGTGTCTATAATTCTAAAAAGTGATGACCAGTTAGGGGACATAACTGATATTTCCATAAGAGTATGACCAATATACTAGATTTTTTGGGATGAGTAATACTAAAATTTTTTGGAATTAGAAATGTATTGATTTTGTATTATTATTTCAAATGATAGAGAGTATTCATAGATACAACTCTTGAGAAATAATATACTTATAGGGATTAGTTGGATTTAAATGTGCTCATCCCATCAGATAAATGAGCTCGAGGAGTGAAGGGAGGAAATAATTAGTTCAATGTAAGTAAACCATTTGATGTCTTCATGAATAATAGGTAATTAGTTTATTCTATATGGGTGATGTGGAAAGTCATAACCTATTGAGGGACAGAAAATCATGGTTTTCCCCAATAACCAACCGTGATACACTAAAGATATTATGATTCCTTACAAAAAAAATTATATTAGGTATTTTATAATTTTTTAAAATTTTATTTATTGTAGTAAATTGAAACATATTGGTGTTATTTGGAAACCAAAAAGAAAAATTAATATATAACACCAATATGTGAAATGTTTCATTTCATATTGAAGCAATATGCATGAAAAGGGAACCATAACAGAAAAAATATATTACAAAAAAGATTTTTTTTTGAAATATAGGCTTGAAAGTAGAATGAAAGTGCCGGATAACATATCTATGGAGATTTTCCTACTACACCATGTGGTATTATACAACTACATTAAAAGTAGATAGCATCACCCACTCTTAGATGAACTCACACATTCTACCATCCTCATTGAAACAATAAAATATATGGACAAGTGTTTAGAAATCACTTAATGATATAATTTGTTTATTGAAACTAGGTTATGTTGAAATACATAAATACCTTAATGTAAAATCTTTTCATAGTATTATTCTTTTGATAATATGTTTTTTATCATAAACAAGTATCCATAAGATTAATGATACATTATTAGAGGATTTTCATGTAGAACGCATGGTAGAAAATTACAATTCTAGAACATCAGTTTATATTCCCCTCCCTTATAGAATTGCTAAAATAAAGGATTTCATTTGTTTTGTTACATGACCAACCAAAATCAACAAACTAAGGTATTGATGGATACCAAATACCATTGAATATGATCATTGATAACATCTAGACAGAGAATATATGAATAAAGAATAGATAAGGGTATGTGTGACAAGTGAATAGTGATGGCCAATTCCATCATTCACATATTTGATCAATGCACATCATAAATAGACACAAAATGATATGTGGTAAGTTAAATTGACACAAAACATATCAATATAAAAGTTATATATTCCGTAAAAAACATAAGAAACATAATAGATAAGTGTTGGGGCAATTCTATCATTGAATATCAATAGTCGCAAATCAGCCTTCCAAAATAAGGGATTTTTAGGAATGAAATGAAAATTTATGGATATTTAGAATGTAAAATTCCATCAAATTCATTCACATAAAAAAATATATAAAGTACATACGTAACTAATATGATGTATAAGTTCCTGAAAACCAATTATAATATTATTAATTAGTAATTTCAATAAAATTAAAATATTTAAATAATATTCCTTACAATTAGATTCACAAATCACCAAAATTTAATTAAAATGGTCGACTGATGGTGTTACCATAACCTAAACTATTGTCCTTAGAAAAAATTAATTATACAAAGATAATTTTATAAATTATTGAAGTGAAATTTCAATAGTGAAACTACCATCTAGATTCATATTAGTTGGTATCTTCATGAAACACACCCTCCCTGATTAAATTACTTCCCTAACAATCTGAATCGCAATGCATATATTCTTTGACCTACATAGGTAAAATTAGTTTTCTTAAAAAATAAAGGTAACATATATTATTATATTTTACCATTAAACTATTATCAGATAACGGAAACAAATTGATTAAAACGTTAAACTAATTGCTTATTTAATGGTTCCAGTTTAAGAAATGTATTAATCCAATGTGGTAGAGAATGAAATTAGTGAATTCAAATTATACTTCTTAAAAATTTTTCAAAAAAATATAAAAAACATGAATTATATTAATAATTTTAAATATTATAAGAAAATTATGAATGAAAAACCAAATAACATCATCTAACTAACGATTTATTTTCATTATTGAATGTATAAATCAATAGACAATGAAATATACTTTAGGATCCACATCAATGCGTGAAAGATAGATTTATAGGACTTAAAATAGTTATTTTCAAGGTATACATGGAATAAGTAGATATCTGGCCATAAAAATACCTTTTAATATATAATAATATCTATAATACTAGTATATAAAACATTATTCATGAATTCTACATTAGTTTCATTTATAGATGATCGATATAGTTATAGCCTGAAGTAATGACCCATGCTTGTATCACCCCCGGGCCGAGTTATGTAGCCTTTGTTTTTTTCCTGTTAATGTGTTTAAACATCTTCGGATGAGTTGGGAGGAGGTTGGGAGAGTTTGGAAGGGTTTTGAATATGTTTGGAATCTTTTCTATGAGAGCACTATTTGAGCACCATTGGGGGAAACTGTGCAGGTTCTCCAAGAAACTAGGTGGGGGAAACAGTAGGCTAAGCATGTCCTGTGCATGGCTTCCCAAATCATGAGAGGAAACCTTATGGACCACATCACTTGAGATAGTGTCATGCACGCTATTAGCGCTCCGTTGTCCAATCCATGTGGACTAACCCTATGGCCACTTAAAGTTGTTTTTTTAATCCGGTCTCCCTTGAGGTTTCCTCAATTCATTCCAAACATCGTCCTACTTTCACCTCACTCATTACTTTCAATTATAATGGTTTTTTGGGGCTCTCTAAGACTTTTTAGAATAAAATAGAAGGAGTTTCTTGGAAAATTGAATGCATTTTTTCTCAGGTAAGTCTCATCTCGTGGTTTTTTTTGGTATTCTCTAGATCTACATCTCTATATTTAAGGGTTTTCTTGATCTACATCATTTGTAGGTATGTATACTGTTTTGGTTTCTTTGGATGTTGATTTTAATGATTTCTGATGATAAGGAAAGGTTTCTAGATATGTTTTGGTGGTGCGTTGTAACACCCTAAGATTATATGTAAAAAATTATTTTAATTTCATTAATGTCATGTGTTGTACGCTACACCAAAAGGAGCTTGCACAACACACATCCTTGACTTGCCTTGTATTACACGCAATCACGACCTTCCTCGATAGCATGTGTAGTACGCAATAACGAGTTTCACTAAACAACAATATGCTATTAAAATATTATTAAAACTAACCGTTATTAATGGTAATAACCACTTTTTGAAATTTTGTAAATTTTATTTTTCAAAATGGACTTCATTTTTGGATTCTGAATATCGAAATTATCTTTGGGTGAAATTTTGGTAATTTTCGGATAACTTTCATATTTTGATGAATAATGAAAATTACAAAATTTTAATTAAAAACAACTTTTTCAATTGAAATAATTAATAGTGATAAATTATTAATTTGAGTGGTTTTAATGTATATTTAGAATATATTTTTACAATTTAATACAATATTGGTCATTGGATGTAATTTCACATTTAAACCAGACATAAACAATTGTCAATCTTTTGATAGTTATTATCTCTTAAGAACACGCTATTTGTTTTGACGACGGGAATTAATTTTTAAATTAATTAATGCAACTGATATGTTTTGAATTTGGTAAAATATACATCATTTTTGAGTTCATAATATCAAATATAGCTTAGGCCGAATTTTTGGTATTTTTCTGGAAACATTCATTTTTTGATGAATAGTGAAACCACTAAGTGGTAGTTAAAAAAAATAAATTTTTCATAAAACATAATTTTACCGCTTCGGTGAATGAAATTTCAAAAATCTGAGAGACACAGTTGATGTCATAATGTAAAATGTGGTTCAATGAGATGAAAATTATTTTTGGTGAATAGTAACTTTTTACTTTTTCTACCACGGTTAAAAGTAAATAGGGTAATTAAGGGTAAAAATGATATTATTATTACCCTAACACATGTCCTAATTCTATTGGATAAGTTTAATTCGACCAAAAACAACCATAGGAATAAAATATGACCATTTAGGCCCATTTGGATTAGATTAGAAATATAATAAGATTTCATACATAATTGTATTTTATTTATAATTTTTAGACATTAAATAATTTAATGTATTTATGAAACAACGATGATGCAGTAATTATCTTATTAATGAAATATTGACATAATTGATGTTATAAATACACAAATAAATGTAATTTGAGACTTTTTATGAATTAAACTAATTTTATAGGTTCATAGGACATGTTAGTATTGATTTAATTAACTTTTTTAGAACTAATCAGTCTGTTATGATTTTCAAAAAAATCAATTACTAAATAGTGTCAAAATTGACATAAAATAGTTTAAAAAAATATATATTATTAATTGTTATTTTATTCCTAAAAATCTACTGCTCGGCCAAATGACTTATATAGGGTTATATATATTAATAATAAACAACTTGGGGTTCGTTTGGCTTGTTATAGTAAGTTTATTAACCTTATAGTGTAAGAACACAAGAAGACATAGTAAAAGTAAATTATTTAACTTAATGTTAAATTTAAATGATAAGGTTAAAATAAGAACCTAAACATGTCTACATTCTATTGGATGAGAGGATTTTGACCCATCCCCACCTTATCTTCTAAATAAATCAATTTGGAGCTATTTAAAACCGAATTTGGCTTTATAATAAAATAATATTTTTAGTTATTCCAAAGGTACCCCACTCCTCCCTTATAAAAGGGCACCTCCTCCCTCTCTTCCTCACAAAACGTTGAGCCTTCATGCTCGGCCAAACCCTGCCAAATTCTCTTCTCCACTTCCCTAGCAATATCCTAGAGGTTCTGGTCTTCCTCAAAGATCAATTTTAGTGCCCTAAAAGGAGATCTCAAAGAGGCGCTTCAAAGAAGAGGTAATGTCCGTTACCGATTCTTTCAACTTTATTTTTTCTTTCACTTCTTCTTCTTAGGTTGTTTCATTATGAAGTAATAACATAAGTATCACTCATATAATGATATGTTATTATAAGTATGAAACAACCCTATTTCACCATCTATCCATCCTACAGAAAACAAAATCACCGCGCGTGCATATGTACGGAATACCGTCTCCACGACGCGATGAGATTCATTCTCCACTTTAACCATTCATGAATGATAATAAAGTATATATAATAAGTAATCATGAAATATATGACATAATAATGATACTAGATTTATGTGTACATATATGTATGTCATCTACCTAATTCCATTCAACTCAATAAGGAAACGAAAACAGCGTTCATGCATACGTACGGTCTACCGTCTCCATGAACGGTGTATTTCATTCCATTTACTAATATATTAAATATATGTATATTCTGAATATATATTATATATAAATCATGTTTTATATTTTGGAATTAATTAATCATGATCTAAGTAATCATATTAATAATAAAAATTCAAAACACGGACGGCAAATGAAACGATTTTACCCAAAACACTCTTTAACATGGAATTTACAAATAAACGGGTAAAATAAAGTCATAAGTGAACCATATATCATATAATAACAATGATTATGATTCAGGAATAAGTCAATGACATTATTTAAATCATTATACAGGAGGTTCAGACACTTACGAAGCAAATCAGACCTAAGTTAAGGGAAATATCACAATCTCATTTTAATCCGAGATTGTTTATACTTTGGAATTTACTGGGGTGAGTTTTATCATCTACATACATGTTTCCTCAATATGTAATGTTATTTCCATCCATATAAAATTTTTTAAATCCAATTTTACCCTTCGGTGAGTTTTTAGTGAAATATATGAAAGGAATCTTTTGTCGTTTTACGTACGAGGTACTTTTTGACTTTTCCAAAAAAAGTACGAGAAGAATGTTTTTTTTAAATTATATGACATGAAAGGATTTTTAAAACATTATTTCAAAGAATCTTCCTTTAAATTTTTTCAATTTTATTTTTAATCAACTTCTTTTAGTTTAAAATTTTATGTCATGTTAAGAAAGGAAAAATGTTTTTTAAGAAGAAAGGATATTTTCCTCAAGAATGGAGTTCAAGTGTTTTATCAAAATTATTTTCCATCTAAGATAATAAATGGTTATGTTTATATCCCTATTATTACATTGATTTGATTATGTTTTGATGGAATTATTTTTATGAATTCCTTTATCTTATATGAATTGTTTTATGATTTCATGTTGTTTAAGAATCCCATTTTTATTACATGGGTTATGCAATGATGTATGATTTATGATTTTGTGGCACACATAAGAATGGTATCATTATGATATGGGTGGGACCTATATGTCCCTCCAATTCATTGGGTAAAGATTTTATATCTCATGATATAGACATGGCTGGAACGGTAGGTTATACCAGTTCAGTGAAACAGGACTGAAACGGGGAGTGAACTCGGTTCAGAAATGGACTTTGTCCACTAAGATAGTCTTGTCAATGAGTCTTGACTAATAAGAAATGATTCTCTATGATTATGTGTGTATGAAACAATCTTTCAGGTTTTAAGTTATGATTATTGGGATTCTATTTCACTACAATGATTTATCCCATGTTATGAAATTATGCTCTCTTTTGCAGGTTAAGATTTCCAAAATGTTATGTTCTTATAAATATGATGTGATTGATATTTATATTTTTTACCCTTACTGAGCATTTGAGCTCACCCTTTTATGTTTTCTTTTCCACAGGATATAAAGAATGGTTTTACGTAAAAAAAGGGAAGATATTTATGAGAGATGTTGAAGATCTTTCACCACAATTTGAAGATTATATTTCGAGTTTCCAAAGACACTAAACTATTACGATCCTTGTGTCTGTGTTTTTGTTATGTACTAAGTATTCCACAAAAGTATTGTAATGTCCATGTATGTCAAACTTCGGGTCTCTATAGTTGGTATCAGAGGAAAGGTTTATTCAACCTTTGGAAAATAGGATGCGTGAACGTTAGTGAGATCCCTAGAGATATTTCTAAGGTATGTCTATGGATGTCCCAAGGGATAAGTATACGTATAGGATATAGTCCTAGAACTATGGTAACAATATTAGATTAAACCAAATATGATAGATATTGAAGTTACTCCCCCTTTATTATGATTTTTTCCTCTCACACTATTCTTTTTGGGTTTTAGATAATGGCTAGAAACAAGATGATTCACGATAATGGAGGATATGATGGAGAATGGAATGATATTCTTCATGAGCAACCAAATGAAATGGGATTTGGAAGTTCAAACATCATTATTATGCCGAATCAGCAATCTCATAATATGATCAATAAAGTAAAATTTAGTAAGTTTCCTGACTCGGCTGATAAGAGAAAGATGGAGTTTCATGATGATCATAGAGGAAAGAAAGTTCAATTTCCCCAATGCAAATCATGTGGGAAGAGGAATCAAGGAGAATTTTTGAAAGGAACTGGAAGATGCTTTGGGTGTGGAAAAGATGGACACAAAGCCAGTAAGTGCAAAGGAAAAGGTTCAGTTAACACCAGGGATGAGGATAATGGTATTTCTACGACATCAACAATGGTTAAATGTTTTAAATATGGAATGTACGAGCATTATGCAAACTAATGCCGTAAGGGAAAGTCTCCTGAAGAGAATCAGTATGGTCATATGGGTAGTATTTATGTTAATGATGATGAAGAGACTACAAATGATATGTGAGATGAAAGAATTGTTGAACCTCGATCAATGGTTTAATAATGTTGTGGAATGATTACATGTTTATCATGTGTAATGTTGTATAAGTAATCTCATGGTACTATATAATAAAGAGACATCTAAGGATTGTTACACTGTTGTCTTTCCTTGAGTTTTGAAAGTGTATGATTAATGGTACCAGTATCCATGAAAGGTTATTCAGATATTTATGGAATTTAGATGATATGCGAATAATGAAGGGATAAGGATAAAATTAAATTTTTGATAGTATTCATGAGCTCGTGACTGATATAGGGAGAAGGTTATATCATGGTTTGAGTATATAGAATTTTTGGATTTTGGTATGTGGAAAGAGTTAACTTTTGACTACATTCATGTTTTCACTAAGGTTCAATGGGTATTCATTCTTCAAGAGAATACATGATTATGGTATTCACATGTTTGTAATTTCACCAACAAGATATATCTTATGATATATGGGGGATAAATGATGGCATTCACGTTATTGTTATGTGACATTTCAAGTAATCATTTTTATACTATGAGCTTGGACAGAAGTATTTTGGATAAGACTAAATATTGGGATGGATTATGTTGGACATAAGTTAGTATTGTTTAAGGATAGAAGTTTTTTCGATATTATTGATGGGATTTTATAGTAATATATATTTAGAAAAAGTACAACCTGCAGGACAGGTGACAGCCCATCGCGTCAGACAAGGCTGTGGGAATCGAACCCACAACTGAAGTGCGACGGGCCTTTATCGCCTACCACTATCCTACAGGAAGTCCCTGTTTAGTAGAAACTAGTTTTATTATATTAAGAAGTATGATATATGAAGTATAAGTCCATTTTAGGAACCATATATGATTAATCCCACTATAGATGGAATTATGTATTTTTTGATAACATTTCTAACCTTTTGTTTGAGACAGATGAAATGACCCATCATTCTATCACATGATCTACTAACACATCACGAATGAAAAATTAAAATTCATTTCTTTAAGAGATGAAGTGGAAATTGTCCAAAGAATGACCAATGGTGAGACTATACTGAAATCACAAAAGTATTTCTTCTAATTCCAATTTCTTCAACTTTAGGGAAATGATCTTGAAAACCAATAATGTTGTCCTAGAGCTCTTATATATGATGAATCAGATGGTACCTTATATCGTCTCAAATTTATGGCTTTGTGATTGCTGGCTTTTCCATAGCCATGTTCTCTACCACTCTTCATCAGAACATGATGATTAGATTTCTCTTCCATATCCATATTTTCACCTATGTGGAAACCTAGTGATTAGTTTATTTGGGTAGCCGTTACGTTTCATAATTTTGTTTTTAATGATTGGTTTTGGTATTCCTTTTTACGATGTGGGTTTCTATTAAAGAAACTTTTGAATAGTAAACCATATATAACCCCGACGAATTTCGAGGGAGAAATTCATTTTAAGGGGGGTAGAATGTAACACCCCGAGATTATATGTAAAATATTCTTTTAATTTCATTAATTTCTTGTGTTGTATGCTACACCAAAAGGATATTTCACAACATGAATCCTTGACTTTCATTTTATTACACGCAATCGCGACCTTCCTCGATAGCCTGTGTAGTACGCAATAACGAGTTTCACTAAACAACAATATGCTATTAAAATATTATTAAAACTAGCCGTTATGAATGGTAATAACCACTTTTTGAAATTTTGTAAATATTATTTTTCAAAATGGACTTCATTTTTGGATTCGGAATATTGAAATTAGCTTTGGGTGAAATTTTGGTAATTTTCGGATAACTTTCATATTTTGATGAATAGTGAAAATTACTAAATTTTAATTAAAAACAACTTTTTCAATCGAAATAATTAATAGTGATAAATTATTAATTTGAGTGGTTTTAAAGTATATTTAGAATATATTTTTACACTTTAATACAATGTTGGTCATTGGATGTAATTTCACATTTAAACCAGACATAAACAAGTGTCAATCTTTTGATAGTTATTATGTCTTAAGAACACGCTATTTGTTTTGATGACGGGAATTAATTTTTAAATTAATTAATGCAACTGATATGTTTTTAATTTGGTAAAATAGACATCATTTTTGAGTTCATAATATCAAATATATCTTAGGCTTAATGTTTTGTATTTTTCTGGAAACTTTCATTTTTTGATGAATAGTGAAACCACTAAGTGGTCGTTAAAAAAATGAATTTTTCATAAAACTTAATTTTACCGCTTCTGTGAATGGAATTTCAAAAATACAAGGGACACGGTTGATGTCATTAAGTAAAATGTGGTTCAATGAGATGAAAATAATTTTTGGTGAATAGTAACTTTTTACTTTTTTTACCACAATTAAAAGTAAATAGGGTAATTAAGGGTAAAAATGTTATTATTATTAGCCTAAAACATGTCATAATTCTATTGGATAAGTGTAATTCGACCAAAAACAACCTTAGGAATAAAATATGACCATTTAGGCCCACTTGGATTAGATTAGAACATTTATTATTATTTAATTCAAAGAAGAGTTAAAAGAGTTAAAATATATGTTTATTTACTAAAATATTTTTAATATAGGGTTATACATAAGTTAAATTAGATTGTAAAAATTAATTAGAAATATAATAAGATTTCCTACATAATGGTATTTTATTTATAATTTTTAGACATTAAATAATTTAATTTATTTATGACACAAAGATGATACAGTAATTATCTTATTAATGAAATATTGACATAATTGATATTATAAATACCAAAATAAATGTAATTTGAGACTTTTTATGAATTAAACTAATTTTATAGGTTCATATGACATGTTATTATTGATTTAATTAACGTTTTTTGAACTAATCATTCTGTTATGATTTTCACAAAAATCAATTACTAAATAGTGTCAAAATTGACATAAAATAGTTTTTAAAACAAATATTATATTATTAATTGTTATTTTATTCCTAAAAATCTATTTTTTGGCCAAATGACCTATATAAGGTTATATATATTAATAATAAACAACTTGGGGTTCTTTTGGCTTGTTATAGTATGTTTATAAACCTTATAGTGTAAGAACACAAGAAGACACGATATAAGTAAAATTATTTAACTTAATGTTAAATCTAAATGATAAGGTTATAATAGGAACATAAACTTGTCTAATTCTATTAGATGAGATTATTCAGACCCATCCCCACCTTAGCTTCTAAATATATCAATTTTGAGCTATTTAAAACCTAATTTGGCTTTATAATAAAATAATATTTTTTGTTATTCCAAAGGTACCCCTCTCCTCCCTTATAAAAGGGCACCTCCTCCCTCTCTTCCTCACACCACTTTGAGCCTTCATGCTCGGCCAACCCCTGCCAAATTCTCTTCTACACTTCCCTAGAAACATCTTAGAGGTTATGTTCTTCCTAAAAGACCAATTTTAGTGCCCTAAAAGGAGATCTCAAAGAGGCGCTTCAAAGAAGAGGTAATGTCTGTTACCGATTCTTTCAACTTTATTTCTTCTTTCACTTCTTCTTCTTAGGTTGTTTCATTATGAAGTAATAACATCAGTATCACTCATATAATGATATGCTATTATAAGTATGAAACAACCCTATTTCACCATCTATCCATCCTACGGAAAACAAAATCACCTCGCGTGCAAACGTACGGAATACCGTCTCCACGACGCGATGAGATTCATTCTCCACATTAACCATTCATGAATGATTATAAAGTATATATAATAATTAATCATGAAATATATGACATAATAATGATACCGGATTTATGTGTACATATATTTATGTCATGTACCTAATTCCATTCAACTCAATAAGGAAATGAAAACAGCATTCATGCGTACGTACGGTCTACCGTCTCCATGAATAATGTATTTCATTCCATTTACTGATCTATTAAATTATGTATATTCTGAATATATATTATATATAAATCATGTGTTATATTATTGAATTAATTAATAATGATCTAATTAATCATATGAATAATTAAAATTCAAAACACGGATGACAAATGAAACGATTTTACCCAAAACGGTCTTTAACATTGAATTTACAAATGAACGGGTAAAATAAAGTCATAAGTGAGCCATATATGATATCATAACAATGAGTATGATTCTTGAATAAGTCAATGACATTATTTAAATCATTATACAGGAGGATCAGACACTTACGAAGAAAATCGGACCTATGGTAAGGGAAATATCACAATCTCATTTTTATCGGAGATTGTTTATACTTTGGAATTTACTGGGGTGTATTTTATCATCCACATCCATGTTTCCTCAATATGTAATGATATTTATATCCATCTACAATTGTTTAAATCCAATTTTACCCTTCGGTGAGTTTTTTGTAAAAGATATGAAAGGAATATTGTGTTGTTTTTCGTAGGAGGTTCTTTTTGACTTTTCCGACAAAAGTACGAGAAGAATTTTTTTTAACTTATACGACATGAAACGATTTTTAAAACATTATTTCCAAGAAGCTTCCTCTAAAAGTTTTCTAGTTTATTTTTAATCAACTTCTTTTAGTTTAAAATTGTATGACATGTTAAGAAAGGAAAAATGTTTTTGAAGAAGAAAGGATATTTTCCTCAAGAATGGAGTTCAAGTGTTTTATCAAAATTATTTCCATCTAAGATAATAAAGGGTTCTTGTTTATATCCCTATTATTACATTGATTTGATTATGTTGTGATGGAATTATTTTTATGAATTCCTTTATCTTATATGAATTGTTTTATGATTTAATGTTGTTTAAGAATCCCATTTTTATTACATGGGTTGTGCAATGATGTATGATTTATGATTTTATGACACACATAAGAATGGTATCATTATGAGATGGGTGGGACCTATATCTCCCTCCAATTCATTGGGTAATGATTTTATTTCTCATGAGATAGACATGGATGGAACGGTAGGTTATACCATTTCAATGAAACAGGACTGAAACGGGGAGTGAACTCGGTTCATAAATGGACTTTGTCTACTAAGATAGTCTTGGTAATGAGTCTTGACTAATAAGAAATGATTCTCTATGATTATGTGTGTATGACACAAAGTTTCATGTTTTAAGTTATGATATTGGGATTCCATTTCACTACAATGATTTATCGTATGTAATGAAATTATGCTCTCTTTTGCAGGTTAGGATTTCCAAAATGTTATGTTCTTATGAATATGATGTGATTGATATTTATTTTGTTTACCCTTACTGAGGATTTGAGCTCACCCTTTTGTGTTTTCTTTTCCCCAGGATATAAAGAAAGGTTTTAGGTAAAAAAAAGAGAAGATCTTTATGGGAGATGTTGAAGATATTTCACCATGATTAGAAGATTATATTCCGAGTTTCCAAAGACACTAAACTATTACGATCCTTGTGTGTGTGTTTTTGTTATATACTAAGTATTACGCAAAAGTAATTTAATGTCCTTGTACGTCAAGCTTCGGGTCTCTACATGTGTTTTCCCTGATTAGTGTACGGTTGCGTGTGGGTCGAATTCCATGGAACCTGAAAGGTAGGTAGATTGTACCTAGACTCCACCTTTTTAGAACTAGTGTTTTTTCTTTAATTATTTTTTTCCTTAAAATGTAATTATCATAATGATGTGTGAATATTTTTTGAAACACATTTGGTGATGATTTGAGGGATTTTGGGAAAAACAGTTTATTGTTGATAAAGGGGGTGTTATTGTGTTATTTTAAAATGTTGATTTTAAAATAATTAGAGCATGGTTAGGAAATGTGATTTGTAAAATATGGTTTTCAATAATGATATTGTTTTATTGAAATTTGATATGGAATGGAAAATGATTTAATTATGGTTTCAATATATTGGTAATTTATTGAAATTTGGTGTGGTATAGTAAATGATTAAAGGGTGGTTTTAATAAATTGGAGATTTATTGAAGTGGTTTGGAATGTTATGGAATTGGTTATTTTATTGTTTTTGTGGCCTTGGTGGGTTATTTTTTTGGTTGTGTGTTGTTGAAATGTGATGTGAAAGTGGGTTGGAAGACTCACTATAAAAGGTGATGGATAGTTGTTGGAGGAACCCCCATTATGGGCAGTGGTCAAGATGTACTAATAGATGAGAATGGGGTGTATAGGATGGGTAGGAGTCCCACCGTAATGGATGTTTTATTGTGTGTTACCTTACCAATATTGAATATCTTTTGTGCAAATAAAAAATGGTTAATTGTCTTATGTAATGGTTGTTTGGCATTCCCTTAGGTTGCATGGTCCAGGTAAAGGTGGTTTTCTAAGAGTGTGTTTGGATTATTGGTAATATATTAACTATGGAATGTTTTTTATAATTTGTTTTATATAAATCTGTTAACACTTTTATCATTGTGGAATTTGTAGGAAAGTCATTTGGGGAAAACCTACTGACTATTTGTACTCACCCCCTGCTTGGCACATGGGTTATTTTATAGATTTTATTTCTCTAGGACACAGGTACGAGTAAGGAACCTCATTTTACTAGCGGTTCATGGTGATTCATGGGATATGTGGTGATTCCATGAATGGGAGCTTGGTGTGAAGATATGGAGTGTGTCTTGGATTATTTATGGTCACATGTTTAGTATTCTGTATAGTACCGTAATATTGTGTTTATTTGTATCGGTTTTTGGGTTCTATTACGGAACAAATTGGTCTTCTTTTTTGAAATACATGGTTGGGTTGCTATGCCGACGTGCATCATATGGTATCGTTGGAAATATTGGTTTGGATTGTTGTTCTTTTTCAAAAGGGAAAATCATTCCCCAACTATTCTTGATTTCCTCCGAATTTATTACCACCCTTGGAATCTTGGGAACATCACTTAAGGAAAAGTAGAATTCCTCCACCCTCTCAATCCAATTAGATGGGGTGCAATTTTAAAAGTTGTATCAGGTTTTTTGGCCCATGAATTTCAAGTGAGAATAATTTTTCAGTCCTTTGGTGATGATTGTTGGTTTTTGGGTTGACATTCAATCTCGATCTGTTCCTTAGGTTGACATGGAAGCAAGGTATATGATTGCTGGATCATATAATTTATAGCATAAAAAGACGTAGCTATCCATTTTATACTAAATCTCAATTACCAGGGATTATGTTACATATGTGTTTTCTGACACTTATTGGGATTGGGTGTCTCATTGTCATGGGTGTAGCCAATGAGATGAGCATGGCATGAACTATTGAACTGTCTTCTCACTAGGATGCACATTTCATTAAGGTATAATGATTGATGGTGTGGTATGAATGTGTTGATTTGGGAGAATTCTGATTTGGGTTTCAAAATGAAAGATTTTGACCATGGAAATTTTTGGCATTTTGAAAATGGTTATATTTTCAAAACATCGGAGATGTTTAGAAAATGGTGCAATGGTGGAAATGTGGAATTGTGGAAAGCCTAGTTGTGATAGATTCTATGTAATTGAAATTTAAATGGTAAGCATTCATTTTCTTGGGTGTGAGACATATAGTGATTCATATGTTGATAGATATGGAACAAAGTAGGCATCATAGAGACCAATTATAGGAATCTACCTTAAATGTCGTTGCACCTAAGCCCCATGCGAACAAAAAGTTGGACCAAAGTTTCATTCAGGATTTTTAAACAGAGCAGTTAAGAATACAACCATACATACGTGTTAAAATATCTATTATGGATAGATATCCATGTAATGAAGGTATGATTTTCCTCACGATAGGAGGTGTGAACCCTAACACTTAGAGAAATCTCAAGCCAAAAAACTTCTCTTGCTTACATGGAGTACATCATAATCAGATCACCAGATTTTTAAAACTTCCTCTGAGAGACTAGTGTTATCATGGATGTTTTAGTGTGGACATATGATCCAAATCAAGAGAGATTGTAAGGCACAACCAAGATAATGTCATATCATTAAGAATATGGGGCATCGTCAGCGATAGTTCTCTAATGCTCTGAGTATGGGTGTTAGTGACACTAATCGCAAGGAAAGTGTGAGAAGGATAATAAAGAATAGAGTAGGAAAAGAACACATCTACATGGTGCTGAGAAAGTTATAGTTTTTGATCAGTCGAGACCATCTAGAGTGTGAGGAACGGTTCTGTTAATTTACACATTGGTGCAAGCCTTATTCGATACTTGTGATTCACATTCATTTATATCAATTTCCTTGTTGATTTTTTTGGTTTACACGTAGAAATTATGCCTTCAGTTTTGGGAATTCAAACTCATCTGGGCCAAAGAAAATTTTGTAATTTTCTATGTAGAGTGTGTTTCTCAGTCATGGATGACATTGAGTTGATGTGGAATTTCCCTGTGCTTGACATGGATGTGTATGATATAACCATGGGAATTGATTTATTGAGAATTTTCAAATCCCACATTCAATGTTATACATGAATATTTATTTTTGTTGTGGGGGATGGCGTTATACTTCTCTTTAGGGGGGGGGGGGTAGAAGTATGAGAAGTAGGGTTCAACAGGCTTGTTGGCACTAGCGGTTAGTATCATAACATATCAGTTAGTGGCTTTATCATTGGAATAAGTGGAATGTATTGAGTAATGTGCACTTCCAATAATTATGGATATGTTTATGAATGTATTTCCCAAATAATTTACAGGGTTTCCAACTGTGAGAGAATTGGAGATTACAATTGATCTCTTTCTGGAGACAATTTCTATCTCACATTCATCTTAACGAGTGCCACCAATAGAGTTGCTGGAAATAAAGGGGAGTTGGAGGTGTTAGAAAAAAATGTTTCATCTAGCCTAGCATATCATTGTGGGAAGCACTACTTTTGTTTGTTAAAAAGTTGGATGGAACCTTATGACTTTTTGTTGATTATCATAGACCAAATCAGGTTACGATAAATAACTGATATCAACTTGCATGCATTAATGATTTGTTTAACCAATTGTGGAGAGATCATTGGTTCTCCATGACTTACTTTAGGTATGGGTATCACCAATTGTGGGTGAGGAATGAGGATATCTCGAAAACATCTTTTAGAATATGATATTTTGATTTTGAGTTTGTGATTGAGAAATTTGGTCTAACGAATGCACCAATTATGTTCATGTAATTGATGAATCATATATATCAATGATATTTGGATTCTTTGGTAGTGGAATTTTTGATTATACAATAGAGTATTGAAGGAAAAAGTTAGAGCATGATCCACACTTGTCGATAGGTTTGGCGATATTGGGGGATCATAAGTTGTATACTAAATTTTCAAAGTGTGGATTTTGGATGCATGAGGATCATTTTATTGGACATGTTATTTCAGAGAGGGGTGCTTCAGTTGATCTGGAAATGATAGAGTCTATAACCTCATGGAAACTACCAAAGAATGTTTTTGAGATACAGAGCTTCCGTTGTCTAGATGGGGATTATTGACATTTCGTTCATGCTTTTTCACAAATGGAATTGCCAATGACAACTTTGAAAATGAAGAATATTCAACTTCAATGGGATGAGTAGTGCTATAAATTCTTTGAGAAGTTAACAGGTCTCCTTACATCAGCCCCAATCTCGGTTTTCTAGAACCATGGATAGGGTACGTGGTGTATTGTGATGAATCAGAATCAAGTTTGGGGTGTGTTCTCATGAAAAGGGATCATGTGATTGTGTATGGATCATAGATGTTGAGGATGAATGAGAAGAACTACTCAACACATGATTTGGAGTTGCTGGAAGTGATTCATGCTTTAAAAATGTTGTGTCATTATCTCTTCATTGTGAAATTTACTGTGTTTACCGATCACAGTATCATAAAGAATATATTCTCATAATGATATTTGATCTTTAGGAAAATTAGATTGATGGAATATCTACATATGTTTGATTTTGACTTAATGTACTCCTCGGGTAAGGGGAATTCATTGACGGATGCATTAAGTAGAAAATCATATGCTCATGTAGTGAAAAGAATATCAGATCACTAGCAGTTGATGATAGACATAGCCAACATGTGGTTAGAATTTGAGGACTAGGGTGACAGAGTGGTCCACATTCTAGTTTGGTTGGTTCCTGACATGGTTGGTTTGGTTAAAGTGGAACATAAATCTATTTTTGAGTGTTTGTAAATGGGGTCAAAACTAAATGGTGCGGAGAACATTGAGAACTATGAACTAAATGGGATTTCAGCCTTTTATTTTCGGAATTAGATAGTAGTTACAATGGATTTTCAGGAGGAACTTCTCAGGGATTATCATTATTCTAGGTGGGCTGTCCATCCTAGAATTTAGAAAATGTATAAGGCATTGAAGTTGATGTTTTGATGGGCTGGTATGAAGAGGGATGTGTTCAAGTTTGTTTCGAGATGCTTGACTTGTCTGCAACACAAGGATGAGCATCTGTTTCCAGCATTCTTGTTTTAGTCTTTACCTATCCTTGTGTGGAAATCAGAGATGATATCATTGGATTTTGTAACGGATCTCCCACAAATAGTTCGGAAGAATGATACCATATGGCTGATTGTGGATCGTCTCATAAAGGCACCCCATTTCACCCTAATTTTTGAATCTCATACGATGGGGGATCTTTCCAAAATCTATATCTGAGAGGTGGAAAAAAGGCACGGTGTTTCAGTTTCGATTGTATCAGATAAATATCCACGATTACATCTCATTTTTCTTAATCCATATAGCAAGCCCTTGGGACAATGTTGACTATGATCATAGTGTCTCATCCGTATATGGATGGCCAATCTGAGAGGACGATATAAACAGTTCAATATATGATAAGGGATTGTGTGATGTTTTTTTGTGGTTCATGGGAATATCACTTATTATTGGTGGAGTTCTCTTTAATAATAGTTATGTGGCTTCGATAAAGTTTTATCTGTTTGAGGCATTCTATGGGCATCTATGCAGTTCTCCACTTTGTTTGGTGGAAAGGGGAATGACTTTGATGATTGGAATAAGCCTTTTCCAAGTGAATACAAAGTAGACTATGTTGATCGGGAAGAGGATAGAGACATATCAATGTCCTCATAAATCTTATGTAGACCATCGTCGACGAACGTTTCCATTTGAGGTGTGTGATCATGTATTTTTGAGTATCACTCCCATGTAGATACATCATCGAGTTGGAATTTAAAATATGTTATCCTTGATTTATATTTTTTGTTATGAGATATGTGAGGGGATTTGATCAGTTGATTACCACTAGGATTTGTCACCATGGTTTAGTGTGGTGAACAACATGTTTCATTTTTGGCATTTGAAAAAGTATCAATCGAATCATAACCCTGTGATTCGTTCGGATCATGTTGAGCTAGAACCAGATTCTTCCTTAGTTAATGTGACAAAGATGATTGTGGATAGACAGGTGAAAATCTTGTGTCGTCAAAGTATTGGTTAAGATAGTGATTTGTGGTAGCATGGTAAGATTCAAGAGGATACTAGGGAGCGAGAAAAAGATATGGTCTAACAGTGGCACGCTCTCTTTCAACAAATCTATGGTTCTCTACTTTATGAGGTTGGAAAGTCCGATGGTGGGGAGAATGTAGCACCCCCAGTTTGAGGTATGTAGCCTTTTTTCTGACTTTTAATGTGTTTAATGTTCTTGGGATGTATTTGGAAGAGGTTGGGAGAGATTGGAAGGGCTTCAAATATGTTTGTAGGCGCATTTAAGGGGTGCATGTTTTGAACACGGTTGGGGGAAACCATGAGGTTTCTTCCAAAAACTGTATAGGGGGAGATAGTAGGCTTTGTACGGCCTCTGCACAGTTTTCCAAATCATGTAAGGCAACCATGCTGACCCCTTTTTTCGAGATAGTGGAGTGTGCACGGTTAGCACATTGGTTTCCGAACTGTGTGGACTAACCATATGGCCATATAAAGTTAGGGTTTTAAATTCAGGCTCCCATGGGGTTGCCTCATTTCATTCCAAATAACCTCCCACTCGATCATCAATTGGGATTTTCGGTTCTCAGGGGTTAGATGGGATTTCCTAGAAGTTTTGGAAGAAAATAGAATGGGTTTCTTGGTGGATTGACGAAGGATATTATCGGCGAAGTCTCCTCTTGTGTTTCATTGTTTTTTCCTCTAGATCTACATTTTCTTATTTGATTTTTTTCTATATATACATCTGTTTTATATAGATATATGGTTGTGGTTTCCATGGGTGTTGATTTTAAGGCAATATGATGATAGGGAAAGTGATCTATATAGATTTCAATGGTGCATTTTCTTGGATTGGGGTGCGGTTTCATGTTGGTTGAATTCTCTAGAACCCTAACGGTAGATGTCTTCTCTTCAGAATACACTTATTTTAGACTAGTTGTTTTGGTACCATTTAATTTTCTTCATGAATTTAATTGTAAAAAATGATGTGTAAATCATTTTGGAAACCCAACTGTTTAGGATTTGAGGGATTTTGTGAAAAAATAGGTTATTGTTGCTAAAGTGTGCTTTATTGTGTGATTTTAAAATGATTATATTAACATTATTAGTTCATTGTTGTGAAAAGTGTTTTGTGAATGATGGTTTTGAATAAAGATGTTACTTTATTGAAATGTTGTTTGGCATGAAAACTTTTATATGTGTGGTTCCAATAAATGGGTGATTTATTAAAATGTGTTTTGTTATAGAAAACAAATCAAGGGTGGTTTCAATAAATGACTGATTTATTGAAGATTTTTGGAATGTTATGGAATTGGTTATTTTCATGTTTGTGTGGCCTTCGTGGGTTATGTGTTTAGTTTTTTTAAATGTTATGTGAAAGTGGGAAGTAAGTATCCCTATAAAATTGATGGATTTCGGTTAAAAGAACCATTATTATGGGTAGTGGTCAAGAAGTACAGCTAGTTTAGAATGTGGTGTACGGGTTGGGTGGATGTCCCATTGTAATGGTTGTCTTTTCATGGGTTGCATTGACATGATTAAATTTGATTTTTTTCTAATTAAAAATTGAGAATTGTCTCATGGCTTGGTTGTGTTGTTTTCCCTTGAGTTTTATGGTCCGGGTGAAGGTGGTTCGGTAAGGGTGTGTTTGGGTTGTTGGTAATTGACGAACAATTGATTTTTTAATATAATATATTTTATAAAAATGTGATAGTGGTTTATCCAGGTGGTGTTTGAATGGAAGACATTTGGGGAAAACATAAGGAGTTCTTGTAGTCACCCCCGACTTCGTAGTTGGGTGCTTCTGAAGATGTAATTTCTCCGGGACATAAGTATGAGTTAGGCACATCATTTTACTAGCAGTTCATACTGATGCATGGGATCCATGGTGGCACAGGGGTCTTAGCCAAGTTGGTGAGGACTATATAAGTGGATCCTGGAGACCCGAGTCCAAATCTAAGAGGAGGCTAATTTCCGGAGACTATAACATTACTGTAGATGGAACTATAGCAGGAATTGTTTGGGACTGTAGTAGGGGGAATATTCCCCTTCTTGGTCCTTTAGGGAACTGATTTGTCCCCCTAGTCCTTTAAGGCCTTCATTCCACCTAGGCCTTCGGGTCAGTAAGGCCATCGGGCCACCTCAAGGCCTTCAGGCCACATTAAGTGCCGATGAAAACCAGACAACCTGCAAAGGAACAAACTTCAGAAAGAGGGGGAGTAATGAGCTTTCACCATAGATAAAGCTAAAAAAATTTCGTGAATGAGAGGGTTTGGAACCTTCCATCGGGACAAGAATATACATGCATGAGAATGGCTAGCCAAACAACCATGTGAAGGTGGATAGCTTATTTCACAATGAAGATGTTGGGGAGAAGTAGATCCAAGTAGTTAGTCTGGGTTGTATGTAAGGATTGAAGCCTACATGTAATGAATTCCTCAAATGCCTACGAGCCATGTAATACTTACGCCTACAAGTATTGTAAGTGTTCCACCTCACCACTTGAAAGGCAGATTATCAAAATCAATAAAAAAATTCCATTTGTCCATTGGAGGATGGGAGATGTGATGGTTGTTGGAGTAGGGAACATGGTGTACAACTGTGGAGTGTGTCTTTGTTTGTTTTTGGTCTCTTTTTTAGTATTCCACATAGTACGTTGATATTGTGTTTGGTTGTATTGGTTTTTGGGTTGTATTGTGGAACAACTTGGTTGACTTTTTTGTAATACATGGTTGGGTTTCTTAGTCAACATACATCAAATGGTATTGTTTGTAATAATTGTTTGTCTGGTTGTTCTTTTTCAATAGGGAAAATTGATCCTCAACTACTCATGGTGACCTCGACATTTATTTCCATCCTTTGGCATCTTAGGAGTGTTTCTTAAGGCCATATGGAATTCCTCAACCCTCTCAAATCAATGAGATGTGGAGGGATGTTACTATGGGTTTGTTAACTGTATTAATATTATCAAATTTGAACTATTGGAAAACATTTTTAATATTTTTATATTTAAATAGATAAAATGTTCTATCCTATTCATCTAAAATTATTTCCATTTTCTTAATATTTTTCTCATTGACCATTTCATTCATTTCAAAAATAAAATTGAGATGGAATTTTTTTGATTAATCTACAAAATAATTCTATAAATAAGTTGAATTTAATCGATACAAAATGAAATTAAAAGATTTAATTATTAAGATGATTAAATTAAAAAAATCAAAAAATTTACACTTCTTCTAACCATTTTCAATGATAATGGAATCATAAAGATTGTACCATTTTCTTGAATATTTTATATGTCCATGCTATAAATTTTATAAAATAATAATTTCAATAGTTCTAATTTCATTTGAAAATCATCTGGGTGGATTCATATGAATTATTTGATCTAGTTTAATATTACAAATGGAAATTTTAATATATATCCATTAAATATGTAAATCATACATAGAAATAAAATCCAAAGGAATATAAATAGATAAATTCATAATAATTGGGGGGAAATTTTTGACTATGGTAAATACCTTCAGGTTCGTGGAACCCCTTAGAATCTATCCTACCATTGTATTAAATTTTTACCACCCCATTGTTATCCTCTATTATTTTAATTTTCCTTTCTTGTTGAATTATATTTTATTTTTTAGGTTCAGACAAACATATCAATATTTTATTCATATAAATGAATTTATTTCATCTTTTCTAAGATATAGTCACTATTGGGATCGTCTACACATCATCACATTCTTCAATGATTTCAGTTTAACACTTCCTATATCCGAATTAAAATTAAAATCATACAAAACCATGTTAGTGAGTTTGGATAATGTAGGAGGTCTAATGGTCTTATGTACCTTATCTCATGTCAACTGACTTTATATGTTCATCACCACTCTCATCATATGATTTTGAAATAGAGCCAAAATAATATTCACATTGTGCATATTGTATTTGACTAGTATATAGAGTTTCAATGTTAGGATGATTATCATACTCCAACCTAACCTCAATACACTATTATTTGGGTTGTACCAGCATTTTTCGGCTAAATAATATTTCCATTAGTAAGATTATGATCATGAAATAAAACATCATGACCAGTGATGTATTTCTGATATCTTGATTTATTTATCAACAATATATATCCCTTAACCATAAATAAATAACAAAAAATTATACACACCATAACCATAGGATTTAGTTAATCATTCTTAGAATGTTCATAAGATATATATCCAAACTATATATGGTGTGTAATACAAGGTGGATTTCATATCCATTTTTTTTAAAGTTAATATATGATGGTGTGTTGAAAATTCATGAACTCTATCATAGTGAAATATGTACCCTAAAGGGACTTAGTTAAGATGAAATTTGAAGACATGTATAACAACATCTCTAAACTGGTCTTATTCATACTCTTGTATAGTCCATTGATTTTTAGGGTTTCATCAATAGTCTAGTATCTTTTGATACCTTTTAAGCTACAAAACTCTACAAGCTCAATAGAATAATATTCATAGACAATATCAGTTCTAAGAGCCATATATTTCATACCGCGTTCTTTCTCTATACTACCCATCCAATTAATAAAATATTGAATGGAATAAGACTTCTATTTGATAATGTTATTCCAAACCATTGCAGAGTAATTTTTAATATAGGTGACAAAGTTGTAGCCTCGACAATGCGATGAAGTCTTCGAGGGACCCAAAGATTATAGTGGAAAAACACTTTAGGGTTTATAACATTGTATGATGACTTATTGAAACTGACGATCATATATATACCCTAAATACAATCCTCAAAAAATTTAATACTACTGGGGGATACATCATCAACAACCCCAACATAGCATGGTTATCATGTATGTTAGAAATAACCTAGCTAATTCTCATATGAAATGGATAGTATTATCTAATACTTGTACATGAGAAATATTGAGTTTATTTTTATAATTACCAACATCTAAAACATATATTTCATTCAATAAGCTTCACTTTATTAAGATAAAATGGATTACTAATTAGAGGAAATTATTAAATATAAACTAGATAAGAAAGTGTTTCCCATTAACCAAATCATTCACAGGGCGCGCGACATTAATTTCAGTAAATTCCTATAGAATGATGTTGAGATGCCTTGTGATTCTTAACCCATTTTTTGGTTGTTTTGGTTTTGGGTTCTCACTCATCCTACAAAATTGATTGTTTCCTAAATAATATATTTATCTTTATATCAACGTTCCATAGACAATTCTTATACTAAAAAACCATATTTATTGGTATAACCCTTTTGATCTATAATTCATAGGTAATTGAGGATTCTTTTTTATATGAGAACCCATATAACCACTTATAGAATCTTAACTATCCCATAATGAATTTATAGAGAAATGTAACCTATTCCCATGACACAACAACTCTTTTTTATTACCAAATGGACATAACTTTATCCGATATCCCATATATTTGTGAATTATTCTCTTCTATGATACATTTTAAAGGATTATCCTAAGTCCATGATCAACTATGTAATGACGGTTTGATAAGAAAGTTATCATATAATTAGTGTTTAATTACTATTCAACTAAAAGATATTGATCACTACTATTTTTGTTATACTAAATCATTTTGCGATGATAGTCCCACTTTATATACCCATGTTTTTTGGGAAAATTTAATCACCTTACTCTTGGATTTATATAAATGATTCATATACTAATTCCACTCTCTTTTCATACCCCTATTTCTATTGATACTTCTAATATACTATCCATCAACATTATACTTAATACTCTTTTTTCAATAATTTTATTTCACTAATAAAACATATTGAACCTCTACTTGCATGAGAGTATTCATTCATAATTAATATTTTCATGGGGTAGTTTTTTCTCTATAAAAAAACGTTTTCTTGTTATTTACTTATTTCTTATTCCATTTCCATAGAATTCTGATATATTTTGATTCATGAAAAAAAAATTTTAAAAAAATTAATAAAACAAATCTTCTAAATTTTTTACAATCAATTGTAAATATATTAGTGGATACTAATAACATCTTGAGGAAAATCCTATCAATGTTAACCTCCAATTTTGTTATTAGATTCGTATTAGTGTTGTTCAATCATCAGAGATAAATTATTCTAGATTAACCCGTATAATCCTGGGTAAAATATATTTTAGGATTGAATATAAAATTCTAATAGAATTTAAATAGAAAATGTTATAAAATAAATAACACATAAACAAATATATGCAAGATCCATGCCTGAATAATGGGAAATAATTCCATGTAAAATATTCAAAACCATATTAAGAGATAAATTAAATTTAATAAAAATATAAAATAAAAAATGTAGTAGTCGGTGTTTCACATATTCCGTCCATGATTCTTAGTAAAAAAATTGGATACCTCTTCTATATTCCATTGTTATTACATATTTGGGTTAGTGGAATGATGTAGTCGGAGGAAGAGACTATTATCCTCTATATTTAATTTCAAAAATTAAACACTATCATACCAAGTTATATAGAAGGAGTTATCAAGAATTTATGATAGTTTAATGAGAAAATACTTACAATTAGAATAGGAGAACCTTCCAGGAGTGGAGTAGGTGAGTTCTAGAGGGTTTTTAGACATAGAACGCATCAACCATTCCCAAAATGTTTCTCTATCCATAAACTAACATGCTATTTATTTTTGTAGATATATTTACTAGTTTGAACCAAGATACATATATTAAGGCTACATTAAGATGGAAAAAGAGAAATTCATTTCCACTAATCCAGAAAAGGATACTCTATGAATATGTTTCCCATAAAACCCCACAAAGTTTTTCTCCATAGGATATATGATAACTATGATAAACCGGATGATATGATAATTAGAAGGTTATTTATAATTTTTTTTGACTTATCTAATATTCCATCATTTACGGAAAGAATGTTTTCACAATTATATATGTATGAAAAATATATTCTACATTAATTATTAAAATTAGTATATTCTAATATGACCATTGATTAGAGGAGCATCCAAATACATGAATAATAATAATTTATTATGGAATCTCGACCATCGGATTATTAAAACAATTCTATTGAAGACTATAAATGATCAATGATACATTTCAACTTATAATTTTTATCAATAATAGTTAGTATACCTACATAATAATTTATTATTGTCCAATAAATATTTTTGGCTTTTGTTGATGAATATTCTCATTTCAACAATGAAAAGAAGTTATATGATCAATGTGGGATCATAGTTATGGATGAATATTTTCAAAAGACCTATAGACATCAAGAAATTGGTTTTTAAACTCAAAATGTCTTGGGAAATACGAAAAACGATAGGGGATGAATGATTTCTTAAATGTAGAATGTAAACTAACTTAATGAATTCCAGACACCATCCCGTGAATCAAAATTAGTACATAGGATGTAACAACCCATGATTTTATGAGAAATATTTTTTAAATTTCATTGATGTCTTGTGTTGTACGCTAAAAAAAGATTTTATTGTTCTATAAGCAACACCATATTAGCTTGTATTATACAGAAACACTATTCTTGGCTTGTGTTTCACGCAAAAGTGACCTTCCTCAATAGCGCGTGTTGTACGCAATAATGAGTTTCACTAAAAAACGAAATTTTGTTCTTATGAAATATCCATTATGAATAGTATTAACCAAATATTAAATTTTAAAACATTATCATTCATATTAAACATATTCTCTAACTTGTTATGAGAACAAAATAAAATTTTCAGGTAAAATTAGTATTATTAAAAAAATGCAGTTTTGCCACCATTTAATGGGACACCCACATGAAATCTATTTTTTGACATCTTTATTAGATTAATTTGACCAAATAAAATTATTCATTGGAATAATTATATAAAATATTACTTTGGGAAATTTTTTATATTTTTATGTTAACATTCATATTTTAATTAATCATAAAAATACGATAAATTTTAATTAAGAAAACTTTTTTCATCAATACAATTAATATGGATAAATTATCATAATGAAGGGATTTAATGTATAAATAGAATATATTTTTACCATTTAATATAATTCAGGACGTAATCATTAAGTTTACATTGAATTAATAGGTAAAAACATTTCAATCTTTTACAATGTTTTAACTTTTAAAACATGTTTTTCCATTAGTGGGATTAATTTTAAATTAAACAATGCAACTTCTGTGTTTTGAATTTGGAAAAATGGATTCTATATTTGAAATCAGTTGGTCAAAATTATGTTAATAAGATACTTTTAAATTTTATACATTATGAATATTAACTGCGGTAATATTTATTTACTAAAGTTAATGGTAAATCAGGTAACTAAGGGTAATAATAAGATTATGAAATTACACTAACACCTGAAAAAATTATATTGGATCAATAAAAGTATACCCATATCACCTAAGGGTATGAATTGATTAATTTCATGGACTTTTGTTTATTAAAATGATGCAATTATTATTAAAACAAATGAAAGTGACAACATGTTACTCTTTTATATCTTATATGTGTATTAATTTTAATTTAGTGAAAAAATTCATAAAACTTCTAAATAAAATAGTCACCATAAAGATTATAAAATTATCTAAATCATGTAAATTTATTTATAATTTTTAGGGATTAAATAATTATCAATAATGATGACACAATAGTGATAAAAAATGTTTATTTAGTGAAGAAAAAATAATACAGTTTTTATTAAACTAATAGTGACCATAAAAGGCACCAAAACCTTAACAAAAATTATTAGTCGTATACATATACACCATAATAATCCAATGGTCTAATATTTGACCATTTAGAGTCTTATAAAAGCGATTATGACACTTATATTATTTTATTTTAATTGATGTCATAGTTGTCACCTTCATAATTTAATTAATATAACAATTTAAATGTTGTGATTTTAAGATGATAAATTATATTACAAGTATTATTATAGAATATATAATATTTATCTACATAATAGTATTTTATTTTTAATTTTTATGCCACATATATGTATATTAAATAATTATACAAATATTTGGTTGTAATTATTTTATTAACGAAAATATCAAATTAATGGATTTGAAAATATTAAAATAAATTTTATATCAACAAATTAATGTTCTCCATGATTTTTTTAGATGAATATGAAAATCTAGGAATCTGTTAAATATTTTGGTTCGAATATATCTTCTATGTGGATTTTATATAAATTCAAATAATTGAATAGTGTCAAAATTGACACTATTGATATTTTATAAAAATAAAATATTAATAAATTGTTTAAAAATCACAAAAATATTTAAAAATTATAAATTAAAATTTATATGGTCTAAAATTTCATTAAATTTCTAATTATGGAAAATTAAAAACACATAAATAAGTATTTTAACAATTTGGAATTTAGAATTTTATTAACACAAGTAAAATTAAATATATTAAATAATGATAAATAAAAAGTATAGGGTTAAAAATAAACTAAATACAAGTATAAATTTTATTGGATGATGATATTACAACCCTATATCATCCAATATTATAATTTTATTCATTTTTTAATTTTTAGGTGAGGTTTGAGTTTATTATAAATTAATATTTTAAATGTTTCCAAAAGTTCCCCTCTCCTCTCTTATAAAAGGTTTCCTCACCCCCCTCCTCCTCACACCATTTTGATCCTTCACGATCATCCAAACCATGAAAATTTACCTTTTCCACTTCCATATAAATCTAATAGAGGTCCTGGTCTTCTTCAATGTACAACTTTAGTTCCCTAAGTGGTGGTTTAGAAGAGGCGTGTCGAAGAAGAAGTAATATCCTTTACTGATTATTTCAAATTTATTTCTTCTTCAACTTCTTCTTTTATATTTTTTTTATTATAAATTAATAAAATCAGTTTCAATATTATATGGATATTTTATTATAAATATTAAACAACCATATTTCACTTTCTATCCATCCAATAGAAAATGAAATCACCGCGTGTGCGTGCGTACAGAATACCATCTCTACGCCATGGTGTAATCTGTTTTACGCCACCACCTAACATGGATTTGTATAATGGAGTATAGAATAACTATAAATGATTATTATAACATTATTATAATTCGAAAATATTATATCATCCACTACAATTGTATTCCATAATTATGGTAACGATATCATCGCTCGTGCATATGCACAGATTACCGTCTCCACGACACGATGAGATTAATTATCCATGATAAACATTCTATAATGATTATAAAGTATATATAATAAATAATCATTAAATACGTCAAATAATAATGATAATGGATTTATCTATATATTATTAATTTCTTCCATTCAATTTAATAAGGATACAAAAACAACATTCAGGCGTGCGTACGACCTACTATCTCCATGAACGGTGTATTTCATTCCATTTATCGACCTATTATATATATATATATATTATATTCCAAATATATATTATATATAAATCATGTTTTTAATTCTTGAAGAAATTAATCATGATCTATGTAATCATATGAATAATTAAAAGTCAAAACAAGTACGATAAATGAAACAATTTTACCCAAAACGCTGCTTTAATATGGAATTGACAAATGAACGGGTAATATAAAGTCGTAAGTGAATTATATATGATATCATAAATAGAATTATATTTATGTTATAAGTTAATAGTTTTTTAAACCCACTATACAGGAGTCTTGGACACATACTATAGTAATTGGACATAAGGTGAGGGATAATTATTCCAATCTCGTTCTTATCCAAGATTGTGTATTCATAAATATTTACTGGGGTAATGATTATGATCCAGGTCCATGTTTTCACAAAATGTTTTCATAAAATGTTTAATATTCTTCCATGTGTGTTTAAAGTCATTTTTTACCATTTTTTACCACATGGTATCGAAGGAATCATTCTTTTGATTACCATACGAGGTACTTTTTGACTTTTTCGGAAAAAGTACAAGTAGAATGTTTTTTTTAACTTATACATCATGAATGGATTTTTACTTTTTCATAATGACTTATTCCCATGAAGCTTCCTCTACAAAATTTCAAGATTATTTTCATGAAAATAAATTTATTTTAATATTTCATAGCAATTTTAGAAAATAAAATAATTTTGAAGACGAAAGGATATTCTCCACAAGAATTCATTCCAAGTATTTTATTAAAATAATTTTCCATATAAGATGAAATTATTTAATATTTTTATGTTTAATGTATAATGTATCTATTATTTACATGGTTTCATTTTTCTTATGATGAAATGATATCCATTTATTCTATATGGATTATGTTATGATGGGATGATGTTTTTTAAACCCATTTTATTTGTTGGTTTGTGATGAATGATTTATGTTTATTTTGTGGCACACGAAAGAAAGATTTCATTATGAGATGGTTGGGACCTATATATACATACAATGTATTGGGTAAAGATTTATATCTCATGAGATAGACATGGATGGAACAAAATGTAAATCTGGTTCATTGATACAGGGCTTGAACGACAAGTAAACCTGGTTCTGTAAGGGACTTTCTCCACTATGAAGGTCTTGGCAGCAATGCCCTGGCAACTATGGAAATCATATCATGTGCTTTATGATTTTCCACTATGACATGTTTTATTCCCATGATATTTTATCATGGTTAATGATCATTTTTGATTTATTCCTTATGTACTGCCAAATGTTGTGTCATTACTCATGATTTTGATGTTTTATGTTCATGTTTTTAGGTTCAAATGTGTATGGATTGTTTTATTTTATCCATGTTTATGCTTACTGAAAATTTGAGCTCACCCTTTTTATGTTCTCTTTTACCCAGGATATAAATAAAGGTTTTAGGTAAGAAACCCAAAGGGAAAGATCTGTATGGGAGATGTTGAAAATATAACACCATGATTAGAAGAATATGTTATGTGTTTCTAAAGACACAAAACTAATATGGTCTTTGGGTGTCTGTTTTTGTCATGTATTATATATTCTGTGAAAGTAATGTAATGTCTATGTATGTCAAGCTTGGGTCTCTACAGTTTGTATTAGAGAAAAGGTATAGTCAACCTTTGGAAACACTGATGTGAAAACTTTAATGGGATCCCTTGAGATATTTCTAATGTATGACTAGGGATATCCCAAAGGTTATGCATATGTATAGGCTACAGTCCTAGAATTATATTAATGATCCTCAATAACCATGGGTGAACCTAATATGTCCTAGATTTAAGAATTTTTCATAAGTTATAAAACCTATAAGTGACTTTTAATTATTTTGTGGTTCCTCATTATTTTAACAATTTCATATACAATGATTTTAGGTTTTAGTTAATGGAAGGAAAAATAAGGAATTAGGGTAGCATTGAATACGATTGATAAATTGGTGACTATGAGCAGTGAAATATTAAAATTCCTAGATAGAAAGATATTGTGATTATACCGAATCAGAAATCATTATATATTTTTAACAAGGTGAACTTTAGTGGTATTCCTAAGTCATAAAATAGAAAGAAGATGGGATTTTATTCATGTTCTCAGGGAGTGGAACATAGAGGAAGGCAGATGAATCTTTCTACATATCTAGAATAAGGGAAGAAGAACCTTCAAGAATACCTCAAATGAAGGGGAAGATATTATCTGTGTGGGGAAAAGGGTCACAGAGTGATAGACTGTTATGTTGTTCAATATCTTATCTGTGGAGAACAATGGCATTACCCAACTCAATGACCTGACCTAAGAGGTTACTTCTAAGTCAAGGAAGGAACTCTTCCATTCCAATCATTTATGAGGATGTATTGAAAGGAATATGTATTGGAATTCAAGAATAATGTTGTTGAGGTACTTTTAAGGTATATTGAAATATCTATGTATTGGTCCATTGTGTTTTTTCCATAAGAATACGGTACCGGTAACCATGAAATGTTATTCAAATATTTTTGGAATGCATATCATATTCTCATAATGAAGGGATAAGGAGAAAATAATATATTTGATACTATTAATGAGCTCATCAGTGATATAAGGAAAAAGTGATATCATTGTTTGAGTATATAAAAATTTTGGGATTTTGGAATGTGGAAATAGTTATCTTTTTACAGCATTCATGTTCTAACAAAGGTTCAATGGGTATTAATTTTTCAAGAGAATACATGATAATGGTATTCACATGTTTTTATTGTGACCAACAACAAGATATATTTTATTATATATGGGGGATAAATGAGGGAATTCACCTGCTTGGTAGATGACCTTTTTCATTATCATTTTTTTATACTATGATAATGGATAGAAGTATTTTGGATAATCCAAAAGAATGGAATGGATTATGTCATACATCAGATAGTATTATTTAATGAGAGAACTTTTTGATATTATTTTTGAACTGTTATAATAGTATAGTTTTAGAAAAATGACATCCCATACGACGGGCGACAACCCGTCACGTCAGACTAGGTTGTGCGAATTGAACATACAACAGAAGTGTGACATGCCATTATCCCCTACCACTGACCTACAGGAAGTCCCTGGTTTATAGAAATATGTTTTATTTTAATAAGTAATATTATAGATGAAGTACAAGTCCATTTTTTGAAGCATATATGATTAACCTCACCATATATGGACTTATGTATATTTAATATCTCATGCTAGCATTTTTTTGTGAAAGAGACACAAAAGGTGACCTATCATTCTATAAAATGATCTGATAATACTTTAAGAATTAAAAATCCAACTTTTTTTTCTTTAAATAAGATATGTAGTGGGAATTGTTCATGGAATGATCAATGATTAAATTATAATGAAATCAAGAAGTATTTATCCTCATGCAAAACAATTCATCAACTTTAGGGAAATGATCATTAAAACAAAAAATATTTTCCAACTACCCTCTTATCCGATGAATCAGATGGTACCTTAGATCATAAAGAATTTATGGCTTAGTTATTATGGGCTTTTTCATATCCATGTTCTCTACCACTCTCCATCAGAACGTGATGATTAGATTTCTCTTACATATCCATATTTTCACCTATATTCTCTTATGTGGAAACGCAATGATGAATTACTTTGGGTATCCATTATGTCTCTAAAGTTACTTTTTAAAATAATGTTTTAGTATTACTTTTTACGTTTTGGGTTTCTATGAAAGATACTTACCAGTAGTAAACAATTTATAACCCCAATGAAATTCGAGGGCGAAATTAATTTTAAGGGGGGTAGTGTGTAACACACCAAGATTTTATGAGAAATATTTTTTTTAATTTATTTTAGGTCTTGTCTTATACTATACTCCAAGATTATCATGCGCTATATTAAACATCATATTAGTTTTCTATATATATAGACACACACACACACACACACACTATTCTTAGCTTGTGTTCCACGCAATAACGACCTTCCTCAATAGCGTGTGTGGTACGCAATACATAATTTCACTAAAGAACAATATATTGTTCTTATGAACTTACTGTTATAAATAGTATTAACTGAATTTCCAAATTTATAACAGTATCATTCAACTTACTCATATTCTATAACATGGTATGAGAATAATTTTTCTTTTGGGTAAAATAAGAATTTTGCAAAAAATGCTGTTTTACCACCTCTTGATGGAACACCCACATTAAATCTAGTTTTTGACATGTTTATGAGTTCAATTTGATAAAATATACTTATTCATTATAATAAGTATATAAAAATTTACTTTGGATAATTTTTTAATATTTTTCAGTCAACTTTCATATTTTGATGAATAGTAAAAATATGGAAAATTTTAATTAAAAACATCTATTTTCATCAAGATAATTCATATGGTTAAATTATAATATTGAATGTTTTAAAGTATAAATAGAATATATTTTTACCATTTAATATAATGCAAGTCATTATCATTAATTTTACATTTAATTCATATGTAAAAACTTTTCAATCTTTTGCAATGTTTTAACTTTTAAAACTAGTTTTCTCAACATTTGTATTAATATTAAATTAAATACTCCAACTTATGTGATTTGATTTTGAAAAAAATGTATTTCATATTTGGAATCTATATGTCCAAATTATGTTAATAGGCTACATTTTATTTATAGAAAATATGAATAGTAACTATAGTAATCTTTAATTACTATAGTTAAAGGTAAATCGGGTAATTAAGGGTAAAAATAAGATTATAAAATTACCCTAACACCTAAAAATTTTCTCAGAATGAATATAATTAGACCAATATCACCTAAGGGTCAGAATAAATTCATTTAATGGAATTTTTACCATAGAAATGATGAAATTATAATTAAAAAAAAGAATGTGACAACATGTCACTCCCTTATATATTATAAGTGTAATAATTTTAATTTACTGATAAAACTTATAAAACATAAAAAAAATTGTCACAAGAAAGATAATAAAATTATCTACATAATGTGAATTTAGTTATTATTTTTAGATATTAAATATTTATCATTAATGGTGACACAATAGTGATGCAGAAATTGTTTATTTAGTAAGAAAACAATAATATAGTTTTTATTAAACTAATAGTGACCATAAAAGGAACCAAAATCTAACAAAAAATTATTGGTAAGTTAAATATAAACTATATTCATCTAATTCTCTAATATTTGACCATTTTAAGCATTATATATGTTATTATGACGGTTATATTATTATATTTTAATTGATGTCAAATTTGTCACCTTCATAATTTAATAAATATAACAATTTACATGTTGTTATTTTAAGATGATAAATTATAGTAAAAGTATTATTATAGAATATATTATATTTATCTACATCATAGTATTTTATTGTTATTTTTTATTCATAAATTCGTATATTAAATAATTATACAAAAATGTTGTGGTAATTATTTTATTAAAGGAAATATCAAATAAATTGCTTCAAAATATTAAAATAAATGTTATATGAACAAATTAATGTGCTCCATGAATTTTTTAGATTAATATGAGAATTTTTGAATCTATTAAACATTTAGGTTTGAATATATCTTCTATTTGGATTTTATTTAAATTCAAATATTTTATTAGTGTCAAAATTGACACTATTGATATTTTATAAAAATAACATATTATTAAATAGTTTAAAAATTAGGAAAATATTTAAAAATTATAAATTGAAATTTATATGGTATACAACATCATAAAGTATCCAATTAGGGATAATTCAACACACATATATAAGTATGTATAACAATTTTGAATTTAGACTCCTATTACCACAAATAAAATTAAATAGATTAAATAAGGATAAATCAAATTGATAGCATTTAAAATAAATTAAAAACAATTATAAATTTTATTGTATGATGAGATTACAAACCCATATCATCTCATATTTTAATTTTGTTCATTTCGGAGTTTTTTAGTTGATATTTGAATTTATTATAAATTAATATTTTAGAGGATTCTATAAGTGACCCTCTCCTCTCTTATAAAAGGGCACCTCCTCCCTCTCCTACTCACACCCTTTTGAGCCTTCATGCTCGGCCAAACCCTTACAATTTTTAATTATCCACTTCCCTAGAAACATAATAGAGGTCCTGGTTCACTTCAAAGACCATCTTTAGTGCCCTAAGAGGATGTTTAGAAGAGGCTCATCGGAGAAGAGGTAATATCCTACACCGATTCTTTCAAATTTATTTCTTCCTCTACATCCTCTTCATTATTTGTTTCATTATAAATTAATAACATAAGCATCACTAATATTCTGATATGTTATTATAAATATGAAACAACCTTATTTCACATTCTATACTTCTTATGGAAAATGAAATCACTACGTGTGGGTACGTACAGAATACCATCTCCACGCCGTGGTGTAATCAGTTTTCCACCACCACCTTAATTTGATGGGTATAATGGTGTAAATAATAAATATATATTATTATTATATAATGATTCTAAATCTGATATATTATATCATCCACTCCTATTCCATAAAATAATTATGGGAATGATATCATCGCTCATGCGTACATACAGATTACCGTCTCCAAGATGCGATGAGATTAAATCTCCATGTTAACCATTCCAGAATGATTATAAAGTATATATAATAAATAATCAGGAAATATATGACATAATAAATATATTGGATTTATGTATATGTTATTTACTTACTACCATTCAATTTAATAAGGAAATGAAAACATCGTTAATGGGTATGTACGACCTACCGTCTTCATGAGCGGTGTATTTCATTCAATTTATTGACCTATTATATATACATTATATATTATTAAAATATTATATATATATATATATATATCATGTTTTACATTTTGTAAGTAATTAATCATGATCTATGTAATCATATGAGTAATTACAAGTCAAAACACGTACGATAAATGAAACGATTTTACCCAAAACACGGCTTTAACATGGAATTGGAAATTAAACGAGTAATATAATTCCATAAGTGAATCATATATGATATCATAAATAGTATTATTGTTATGTTAAAAAAAATATTTTGTTTAAACCCACTATACAGAAGTCTCAGACACATACAGAAGAAATTGGAGATACGGTAGGGATAATTATTCCAATATCATTCTTATCCGTGATTATTTATTTGTATGTATTTACTGGGGTTATGTTTATCATCCATGTCCATGTTTTCTCAAAATGTTTTGATAAAATGTTTAATATACTTCCATGTATGTTTAACGTCATTTTTACCCTTTTTTACCACATGTTATGGAATGAATATTTCTTTTTTTCCATACGACGTACATTGTGACGTTTACGGCAAAAGGAAAAGTAGAATGTTTTTTAACTTATATGGAATGAACAGATTTTTACAGTTTCATAATTAATTTTTTCCATGAAGCGTCCTCTACACTATTTCATGATTATTTTCAAAAAAAATCCTTATCTTTTAAAATTTCATGTCATTTTGAGAAAAGAAAATTATTTTGAATAAGAAAGGATATTTTCCTCAAGAATTTATTTGAAATGTTTTATGAAAACCATATTCCATCTAAGATGACATTATTTAATATGATTATGTTTCATGTATAATGTCTCTAATATTTACATGGTTTCGTATTTCTTATGATTAAATGTTATATATTTTTTCTATATAAATTATGTTATAATGGGATGATGTTTAATGAACCCATTTTATTTGTTGGGTTATGATGACTGATTTATGTTTATTTTTTGGCACAAAAAAATGATTTCATTATGAGATGGGTGTGAAATATATCTACTTGAAATTAATTAGGTAAATATTTATATCTAATGAGATAGACATGGCTGGAATGACAAGTAAATCTAGTTCAGTAATACCGGGCAGGAACAGAAAGTAAACCCGGTTCAGTAATGGACTTTGTCCACTATGATGGTCCTGGAAGCATTGCCATGGATACTATAGAAATAATATAATGTGATTTCTGTTTTGACACAATGAAATGTTATATTCCCAAGTCATTTTATCATGGTTAATGTTCCTTTATGATATATGCCTTATATACTGCCGAGAGTTATGTCATTACTCATGATTTTGATGTTTTATGTCCATGTTTTTACATTCTATTATTTTAGGATTATTTTATATTCTCCATGTTTACCCTTAATCAGAATTTGAGCTCACCCTTTTTATGTTATAATTTCCCCATGATATAAAGAAACTTTTTAGTTAAGAAAACAAAAGTGGTAGATATTTATGAGAGATGTTTAAGATCTTTCACCATGATTAGAAGATTTTTTTCCGAGATTCCAAAGAAAATAAACTAATACTATCTTTGGGAATCTGTTTTTGTCATATATTAAGTATTCTTCAAAAGTAATGTAATGTCTACGTACGTCAAGATTGGGTCTCTACAAAGGAGAGGTGAAGCATTTGAAAAAAAATCGAACACATGTTTTCCAAAAAAATGAACCATGTGAGGGTCATTGGGGTGAATACTTACATTATTTTATCAGAATAATTAACTGTATACACATTATTCAGGAATTTCAATACATATAATTTAATGTAGATGTTTATAACCACTTCATTTTCTTGGATAATAGCTAATTGAATCTCTTGCGTGTAATGAATATGTGTTTTTCGATAGAGAGGAATTTTGGATGATGTAAAAAATAATAATCATCAATTCAATTTAGCACTGAATTTTATTAAAAAATGCATAGGATGATCGAGAAGAAGTATACAATAGGGAAATGATTCAAAATTTTAATAATCAAGAAGTGGGATGTAGCAGTCTTCGAACTAAAATTAACGCCTCAATTGAAAAAATATGAGGATTTTCCAAAAAATATAATTTAATTATAATACATTCCATAAATTAGAATGATATCAGGTAACATTAATATCATGTTGTTCTTTATTACCTCAATGAGATCATGACTGTATGGTTTTATTCTTTATAGGACATCACTTGATAAAGTTATTTTGATGTTAAGAGGTGATCAAAAGGGTTTTGTAAAAAATTCTATCTGATTTGTATTTTAAAATTAATATAACCTGATATAGTCAACTACCAATTCTATCATATAGAGATATGATAAGTTTTTTGGAATATGAATTCATATTTCCTTGAAATTATTGGTTGACAAGAAATCCTACAGTTTAAGATTTAGTGTTTCATTGAAGTCATAATTTTTATATATTTTTGTCATTATGTGATGCTCTTTTCTAGCTTATGATCCAAAAAATTTCTAAAGAAAAAATTTACTTTCGTTTTAGGTAACCATATACTATTTTTTATTTAACAAACCAAAATTCACTAATAATATCATCCTATTATGAATGCAATGATTTATACAGTTGTTGACTTTATTATATCTTGTCTGAATGGGATGAAATCGAGAATTAATTTTCATGTTCTCACTCCTAAATACGGGGATTCATGTTATTAAGTTTTGAATAAATCCCATGCCATGGATTGTTTAAAATTTGTGCATTTAATGAGGATACAATGATTGAAAAAACAGGTTGAAGAAACCATTATTTTGAAAATTAAAAACCTCCCATTTCAATACAATTATTTCCAAAGGACAGATATATTAAATAATAATCAGATAGGGACTGAAATATAAGGGTGTCTTGTTACACATGGAAGGTATTAAAATATTATATATTACTATGTAATAAGTCTAGTTTACACCACTTTGTTATCCAATGTTTTTCATTATTTCCCCATGTCAATCTATCTCTTCTATATCCCAAATCATGAAGTCAATTGTCCTCCATGAAATTCATAGAGTAGTTTATGGATTTTTTATTAATAATTTCATACTCTTATATAGTGTGATGTTTTTGAAATCATCACAAATTAATTATTTAACTATCCCATGATCAAACTAACAATTAGAACTCTTTATGGAACACCTATTTTTAATATCACTTTAAGCATGAACACTAATTTACTTAATAATTAAAGAGAATGATTAATACATCATCATAAGGATATGATATAATCCAATATTTAATTCATATCCATTATATCCATCCAATTAATCCAAATGTAATTATTGGTAGCTTCCAAAAATAGTAATTTGGAAAATGGGTTTTCATAGCGAAATATTTGATGTTTTCAGAATTGTGATTATGCTATTGATTTTTCCTAATGGAAAGATACAAATATTTCATGACATTGGTGATGAACATTATTTATAGTGGCTCAAACACCTCTTCTCTTCCATAATAAGAAAAAATTACGTGGAAGATTCCCAATTTAAGATTATATGTGTAATCAGTTTAATACATAATGGGGTGTGAATTGTAATTTATAAAAATAAACTAAATAAAATTTTTATTCTCGTAAGATAGTGATTCAAATATATATATATATATATATATACAAACCTTTTTTATAGTACATTATAATAATATAATTTAAGAAATAGTCTATAACATACAATGTGAATATTTTCAAAAACACTTGAACAAAAGTAAATATATTCAAAACAAGTAATTTAAACCTTATTAAACAAGTAATAAAAAATTAGATAAGATTTATACAAATATATCACCTATTTAAACATAAAAATTAATTCATTTGATAAACATGACATTGGGTATCCATATTTTTCAACAAAACATAATGTTCTAACTTCCATAGAGAAGGATACCATTGATACAGATATTAAACAATATTATATTTCCTTAGCACTAGGAACCGTAGATCTAAATAACACTTATCTAACTAAGCCTAGAATCCATCAATAAAATAAAATATCATAAAAATAACTATAAACACATTATTTCTTGGGGAATTTATAATCCTCACACTTATATGTTAAGGTAAAAACTCTATAAAGATTATAATAGACTACATAATTTAATTTTTTTAAAAAATATTCCTTGTTTCAATAGATTGATTGTGATAAAAAATATTTATCCTCTTTGAATAATAATAGTATTTCTAGGTATTTAATTAATAGTATATGATATTTCTCCCAGGTGGTTACAACATGTTCAGAAAAACACATCATCACATGATAATTAATAATACATCTTCTTTGTTCATTCATATATTCTGATAAACAAAAGAATACAATGATTGAATGTTTTCATCGGGTATATTTATTTTAGTTCATCTACAATAAAATTTAATGTTATTCATGTCAGTCATTGTAAATTATAGTTTGGAGTGCATGTTTTCCTCCATTTGACATGTTTTACCTTTATTATTTATACAACATTGTATAGTGGGAATTTCTTATACATGGAATTAAAGAATTTTTTAAAAATCATCTGATTTACCTTGAAAAATTTATTCCCATCTACATTATACAATTCTCTCTGATTAACTATATTGTTTGTAGTTTGGTTCATCTATTCAACTGAAGATATGTTCTATCTTATTTTGTTCATATAAAGAAATTAATTAATGTAATATGTGATTTAAAAATTTTTCTATGTATTGTTAAAATTTATTGTTTCTAAAAAAATTATAAAAAAAAGGGATGTATAAATTTCATATAATAAAAAATTTAATGAAGTATGTTTTTATTTTCAAAACATTGTTTAGAAACATTTGAAAGTATAATTTTTTACTTCAGACCCATGATATATTCCCATTAATATTCCTACAAATGTACTCTCAATATTTATTTTTATCTATTTAAATAATTAAATAGAAATTATTTTTTTATATTATTTGAAGGTGGAGAATATAATTGATCTTAGAGGCCCTGTGTAATGGAGACATAATAGATGTTTATGGATTTTGGGTTGCAACATACAACAGATGGAAAGAATCCTCACATCAGGGTTGTTGTGAATCCATAACAGAAGAGACCATTTGCAGTGGCTCGAGTGAATTGTGTCAAAAACCAATTAGAGAAAATTGATCCTGAAATACTATACTAGAGAGACCCTTTATTCTCTCTTTGGGATAATAACATAGGATTGAACATAGAATGTAGCTGAGATAGAGTATAGGGAGATGTATCTATCACAAGATAATTTTACCAGAAATAATGGGACCAATGGGGTTCCTAATAAAGGAAGTGGCCCTATCACCATATTGAGGGCCTACACATGTGTAGGACAGATCCATGAAAATGAAGACATGTACTATATGATGTACATATGAGGAGTTTCTAAAAGAGAAAAGGCACACATGAAATCACTCTAAATCATATCTATATTGGTGATAGGGGATCAAATATTGAGTGTGTATTATAATGAATTCATTTCCAAAAGAGGACCTTGCCCCTAATTTTGAGGGTAATTAATTAAGGATAAAATGAGGAGATATCCAAATCCATATAGATTAGTGGACCATGGGGTTGAGGAAATAAATCCTATAATAATATCCTCTAATTAATAACCATAATTAATCTACAAATATTTTGAGACTCGCAGTGTTATAGTATGGGAAAAAAATCACATGATACAAGAAAAAACCATCAACGTTTTTGGATCAGATATCTATTTGAATTCATGTATCTATTAAACTAGTGTAAATCCACATTAATAAAAAAATACAATATGTTCATGATGAAGAAGTCAAAAGCACTTGATCCAAACATATAAGGATGAATAAGTTATTCTATTCTTGGTAGTTGACCACCATGGTTGTGATATACTCATATCCAAGTTTAATAAACAGGAGAAGGACACCAAATAATGGTTATCTAGTCTAAACAATTCTATGAGGGAGATAGAGTGAAAATTTAATACATACTTAAAATCATCTAAAAATATAAAATAACCCAATCATAACTTGAAAATATATGATCCTTCAGTAAATTTAAAATCATATAGAAACGCAATTTTTACTGGCATTGAATCCAAATAAAGAATTGTATCCTAGAATGATCCTGGAGGGACAGAAGGTGATTCTCAAGGGGCTTATTTTCCCACTTGTCCATTGAATAGATACTTGAAGAAATAATTTTAAAAAGGAATAAAAATTTTGGGCTCCATTAGAGCCATTTATACTTAATATAATTTCAAAATCCTTTTTGGATAAAAACATTTATAAACTAAATAATTTCTAAAATAATTGAAATTTTATTTAAAATTATAAAATGAGTTTTCATATAAAAAATGACCTAAATTTTCAATATCAAAATAAATATGATGATTGATTTAATAAAAAAATATATTATGGGGCCTTAATGTACACAAAATAATTAAAATTATAATTCAATAATTTAAAAAATAATATTAAAAAATTTAGTGCGAATAGAATAATAATTTTTTGATTTTTTTTATCGAAATGTGAAAATACATTTTTTCAATCAATATGAAATATATTTAAGCATAAAATATTTTGATTGATTTATTTTCCTCTAATTCCACTATTGTTTAATTATTTTAATGAAAACCTCTAGATCTGTAGTTTGGATTATTCATATATAATATTTATTTTTTACTGTTGTTTCTATTAGGATTTTTTTTTAATTTTTTTTGGTATAAATTCATATAAATAATTATATTCTAGAAATATTCTTTTAATACACATATACCATAATTCATAACTTCCGTGTTTCATAAATTAAATTTATTTAATCAAATTTTAGAATTGAATTATATTGAAATAAGTAAAATTGTAGATATATAGTAAAGAATATTTCAGTTGGCTAGATAGTTTTCCAATAGATGATAAAGGAATTATGTAGAATGTAGATGATGTCAAGTATGATTTATATCCCAATATAAACTAATTCACCACCAAGAATCATGCTAAAGTATTTAATATCCGAATAGGTATATTCAATGATAAAAAAGATGAAAATTTAATAATTATCCCAGATATTATAAAAAGTTAATATAATGATTTAATTTATGGAAAATATTTTATTTAAAAATAAAAAATCATATTTTATGCATATATAAATAATGAAAATAGGTTGATATATTAGGATAAAAATGAAAACCTTGATAATTTTTTTCCCTTGATGGCCTCATTATTTTGAAAAATATGTATGTTTTCATCCAAATTCTTGTATGATTTTACTTTTCCATTTGATTACTTGTATCACATATTTGGAGTAATAAATTAAAATTATATATTAATTTTTTATGTTTAAATTTATTAATATATATTTCAATATTATAATCAAATAAATTTTTGTGATATGGTCTTCCATATAACCATGCATTGAATTCACTCATGATTAGACCATTTGGATTTTGGAATAAGATCCTTTCATTTAAATGAGATAAATGTAAAAACAAATTATTATTGGAACTTATTACATCAGAATATTTCAAAAATAGGGTAATTAGTATTACATATCCTAAATTAATTTAACATTTTATGTTTATTTCCACTTTAGTTTTTTGATTTAATACATAAATTTTCATTCAACCTAAGAACTTTAATTCATTCATACATTTGTAAATATTCTATATTAAATATTAATTCTTTAAAAAAATTTACATTCCTTTAATTTTTGGTATTCTTTCCCGTACAATTTTACACTAATAATTATTTTCAATACAATAAAAATGTTCTGAACTATATGTACATTGCCACAGGTTTTTTAAAGTAAGATTTATTCTTAAGGGGGTCTATCATCAAAACATAAATATCCTTAATTAAATATCTCTTGATGCTAATTTATTTAATGATAGATTAGGTATAATATTTAGTCTTTAATTATTATTAACACATACTTGTTTTAGAGAAATTTTAAAACTTTATCACAGATACTAATTGGTACATAAGAAAACTCGAATCAACCACATTATCCGTTCATTGACATTTTTATTTATGAACATTTTATGGAAATGATATAGTCTTTTACGATCAATACATGATTTGATAATTTAATTATGTTATAAAAAGAATAAAAAAATTCTATGTATCCCTTATATTATTTTGCATGTAGATAAAAATTTGGGATTATGTTGAATCATAATGTTAGGAAAAATCATAATTTTTTAACCTTTTGAATAAATCATATTCAAATTTCATCATGATAAATTATAAAAATAATATGGTAGAAGCCTGATACCTCACATTTTAATACATAAAAAGTATTAAAAATAAGCTCTGATCATTGTGAAATATAAATTATTTCATTTCCAACATAGAGATAATATTTCTATTATGAATAAATTGATGATAAATATATTTAATATAATGTAAATAATAAGTAAAACTGATATTATGATAAACAAGTAAATTGAAAATATTTTACTCAGATGATTTGTACGTGAAATTTATAACCCATGAAGATAATAATAATATATCATATTTAATATATTATATTATGATCTAAACATTGACCTAGAATTATTTCAGCCTCAAAAGCGATAATAAGAATAAATTACACTTGAGGATTAAAGTAGATTTTCAGATATTTACTATAAACCACTTGATGATGAAATTGATATTTAGATGTGTAATGATGTGATCACTAAACTAGATCAACATATTTGAATAATTTTTAAATTATATGGGCAACAAAATATATGAAATGAAAATGAAAATAAGTATGAAATTATAAAATATAAAAATTGTACATGATAATCATGAAATGTTATGTGTTACAAATGAAGAAACTCATGCCATATAAAACCTAATTATCCTCAAAGAAATAATAAACATAAAGACTATAGAAAACTATAGAATATTAAAAAATAATTGCATTCAAAGGCTCTAATACCTAGAGCGTGAGTGAGTAATCATCAACTTATAGTGGGATGAAAATTTATGATAATTAAAATATCTCTAAACTTTTTCTCAACAACATATTCACAAAATATAACATGTTTTAAAAAAATGGTTAGTCATCCTTAAATAATGTATCCTTAAATTTATATAATTTTTATTATTTTCATGAAGAATATAACACATTATAAGAAATTAATTATTATATTAATCATCTATATGATATCTATATGTATTTATAAAATAAGTATCGATAGTAGAAGTACAATCTTTCGGTGACTAATGAAAAATAATATATACTTTCTTATGATCACATACCTATGCCTATCATAGACACAATATTTTATAATCAAATAAAATTGACTAATCATATGTTTATGAATTAAATATTAAATAATTTATTTTTTCCACAATTATATTAGTCGGAATGACATTGATAATGTCTCATAAATTCAAAGATTTCATAAACTAAAATTTTGTGTTAATATATTTCTATATTGATAAAGTATTTTTTGATAAAAAAATTACACTATAAATTACTATTAAATGTTTTTAATTAATTATTATTAATAAATAATAAACAAATTGAGAAAATTATGAAAAAAAATACTTAATCATGAAACAATAATTATTTTGAATGATACATAATTAAAATTTTAATGACGTAGTTTCACTTTATAATTAGATGGTTAATCAACATTGGGTACAAAAGGTTATACTTGTTAATAATATTAGACCCCATAATATTATTGTTATAAACTATTTTTTAACAAAAATTTCATGAAGTAAATTTTAATACTATTGAAAAGATTACACGATACATAGATTTTGGTTTGTATAGTAATTTTATTGGAGAAAATTGTATCCTTTAATACATAATAATTATCAAAATAAGATTCATAATATTTCGAAACAATATAGAATGTTATATAGTGGGAGCGGGTGATCTCATTATTTGATCTAATATAGTAATTTAATATTATCGTTATAATTTTGACTTGAAAAAAATTCTCATTAGATAAATTTAAATATGATATTAAGAATATATCATGAAATTTTGTAATAAATAATGTTCTATTAGTAATAGAGAATGTTTTATAATATAATTTCAATATAATCATCATAATTTCTATACCATAGAATTAAAGGCCTTTCCATTCCTAAATAGATTCTACCATTCTGTGATGGAAGATAAATTCTATAATTTCTATTAACAGATAAAAGAGAATAACCAGTGAACCTTAAATTATAAATTAAAAAAATGCCTTGTAATGGACCAGAAAAAAAACAATGAATTTCATAAAATTCTAGGATCCTTAATAATTAAAAAGCATAATATTATATTTTAACTTGTAAATTATATATCAATATCAAAATCAATATATTTAATTCAAATTTAATAAATTTTACTTGTAAAAAGTAAATTTATCCTAGTTAAACTCTACACATGTGTCATTTTTAATGACTATATATTTCAACTTTAGTTTTAACTCTTTTTTTAAAATTAGATTCCCAAAACATTTTATTAAAATAATTCATCATTGTATAAAAATTATAATCCTAAATAGATAATAATTATACAAAGTGATCATGGTTATCATTTTCAAAATATTAAATTTAATACCTTTTATAGTAAAAAAGAAAATAATGTGAATTTCTATAGATTAATCCATCAATATAAAATAATGTAGTTACAAACAAGGAACAAATACCATAAACTAAAATCTAAAATATTTTTTTGGAAATATAATGTTCAAAATATATTTTTGGGTCGAGACTATGAATTCAAATTATTATACCATAAATCATGATTTATTCAATCATATTTTAAATAAAAAATTATATGAATTTTTTAATAATGAGAAGCCATTTTTTTTATTTTATTGTCTTTATATGAAAAAGTTTTTATGATCAATGATATAGAATTTTTTTTAATCTTAATCTAATGTTTGACGAGAAAATAAGTTTTTTTTACTATAACACTTGTGGGACCTACTTAGTCTTCAATATAATATCACCTACCATATATGAATTCGTATATGTAATATTTTTTGAGAATAGTCTATTGGAAAAATAAATTTATATACATCAATAGTATAAGGATATATATATTATTTCAAAAACTATATATTATTTAAAAAGATAATATAGATGAATATATGATATAAAGGAGTTATAAACTAGAATGTGAGTTTATAAAAAAAATAAAACAAAATTAGTTATTAAATAAAATACAAATATTGGTAAAGAATCATCATTATGATAATTTTATTGATGTTATTGATTAAAAAATAAACAAATTAATCTTCTTATTAAAATAATTAATAAATATTTTTTATATATTAAATTTATAATATAAAATGATAGACAAATACATAGGTGACATATGTTTGATGATTACCATTTAATAATAGCTTAATCAGTTAAAATTTTATAATGTTTATTCACTAACATAAATTACATATGACTCTCTCCTTATTAGTACATCATGGTAATTTTCAAGTAACTGTTACAAAAAATGTATCTTAATTCGTAAAATATTTATACTATAATCTAACAGTTATATAAATTAATCTTTCATTAATTATGATGAAATAATTTCCCTAGTAATGATACTTAAATCAATCTAAATCTAACATTATAGTTCATAACATCTGAATTTCATATTATGTCATATGGTTGTTAAAAGAGAATTTTAATTTATTTCATTCATGGGTACTATTATATAAAACAACATATGGGTTTTGATTTTTTAAAAATGCTAGATAATGTTTGAAAACATAACAGTCATTTATATTCACATAAATAATCTTCAAGTTCCAATTTTGGTCATTTATCAAAAATTATTTCTCAAAATGATATTACATAATGAATAAAAAGATGAAAATACACTAATAAATTTTAAATTACACTTTTATTAATTACATCTATTTTAATGTATTATTTATTAGATCTATAAAAAAGTTATATCCCAAATGTTTTTATAACTCTCGTAAAGTGAATTTGATATGGGTAAAATGCATGGACATAACTTCCTTGCATGTTTTAAAACATCATAAATATTGTAAGGAACTATGTCAACTCAACCCACATATACCAGAGACCATTTAATACAATTTAGACTAGAAAATAATACTCTAATAATTAAACTGTTTTGTAATTTTTTTAATTATTAATTGTATGATGTTAAGAAACTGATAAACCAGAAGATATATAGAGTGATGATATGAAGATTACTATACTTAGTGAAGATTTGAAAGGTTATTAAGATTTCTATATCTCATATTTGTATTTCAAGTAAAATAAATAAATACATAATTTAGATCATAGAAATTATTTTACTCTATATAAAATAAACATCCAATTTTTTGTTATTTTATAATTATAGATCTTATTTTAATATTAAAATTTATTTGGATACTATATTTTAAGGATTTAATCTAGATTAAAAATTATATAAAAAACATGTAATTTTCTTATAAAGAATTTAGTATATTAGAATACGAATATTTTCTACATTATGTACATCTATGAGTTTTGAAGTATATTTTTAAAAATACACTATTTAATAGTGTTAGTGAGCTTGGATGAAGTGTTCGTGGAGAAATTACTAAAAACACGGTATTTTTTCTGAAATATAAACATTTATTAGTTGTTAGGTGGTGGAGTGAGATCGAATTAGTGATTTTATTATATGGTTTAGTAGACATTTGGTGTCTAAAAAATTGTATGGAATGTCAATGAAACCCTAATGAATAAAAACCTATGATGAATCAATATCAATGAATATTCATCCCATATTTTTTAAGGTAATTTGATTATGTTTATGAGGGGTTATTATAAATTTGTGTCCATCAAGGGATGTTTATAAATTTTAATATTTTCAATGTGTTATGATTAATGACGTCACTTATTATTTTATAGATTATATCTCCTCACTCTTCATGTTTATTTGTAATGTTTTTTCATGGCTAAGGAATTTAAAGAACTGACCTGTGTAGTTGAGGAAGATTACTATATAAACTCATTTTAACCTCCAAATCTATATAATCCACATTACAAATCAATGGATAATTTTCAATTAAATGGGAGATAATTTAACCTCATTAAATTTATGTAACAAACCCTCAATCATGTGTAGAATTTGGGAATACATGGGGAATGTGAAAAAACATTGTATTTAAATAAGACTACATTTATAATATTTGTTCACTAAGTATGACTAGTAAATCTATATCATAAAATCATTCAAAATTGATTATCTATGCATAAATAATCTAACAATATCTATTCAACTCACCATACTAGTTTAACTAGAAATAGAACATTTTTCAATAATTTCATTATCTGAAATTTCCCTACATAGAAATAAAGGGAAGACCAACATATGGACCCATATTAGTGAATGTTTTTAGAAAAAAACCATTGTAATCACATTTAATATTAGCCGGAAACTCCAAAAGTTCCCATTTTAACTTGATAATCATCAGGAAATAAGAATAAATGATCTATTATCCTTATCTTTCATTTGTTGGTACATTATGTTTACATAGGGCATGTAAAAAAGGGTCAACATGCATTCCTATGGGAACATATGCAATTCATAAGTACTTAATGTCATGGGGAACTCACCACCCACCCCTTTCTCACATTTCCAAAATCCAATTTCAATATAGGCATATAGATTATGACTGTATGAAGTAAACATAAGATGTAAATAATTAGTAAACATGTAAGAAAATAAAAAATCAAAAAAAATGAGACATGGTATTAAATTTTTGAAATAATTAAGGTCTTTTTACAATATTTTTTAAAATAATTGTCTCCCACATTATCCAAACCACCCATGCTTAGAATCAAAAGCTCATGTCTTCCATATGGGTCATGTCCATAATAGTATTTAGATTGTTTATATCCTCTATAATAGGTAGTATATAAATACATATAAAAATAAACACAAACATATACACTTATATAATTATGTAAGCATGTATGTATGTATTTATATATGTATGTATGTATGTATGTATGTATGTATGTATGTATGGATTTATGTATTCATAGGTATTGATAATTATATGCCCTGAGGACCACTCTCCCCCAATTGGGAGGAAGTACACATACCTATATAAAACCTTCACCAAGGCAATCAGTTATCCAATCTTATGAAGAAACACATAGGCAAAGACAAATACATATCAATGATCTATATGAATAATCAGTCCTACTATGAAGTAATATATCTTATGTATACTGTAATCTAATCCCTCAAAAAATAAATACACATTCCCAATGTTGGACCTACAAGGAAAGGCTCAACACTAATATATAAAATTCATGGAAACACATGGGTAAACATATTCAATATCAGTAATTAGACTCTAATAATTATTTTCATGATTAATTCATTTCTCATGGAATGAGAATTTCAATATAAATTTATTTGTATCACAATGAGTCTCTAAGGGATTAATTCTGGAATAACCATGTTATGTATAATAATTTATTTCATAAGGGAACACTATATTTAAATCAAAAGAATGAATCCATAGACATGTCACATCAGGAAAGAATTTCCACTTAAAAAGACATTTAAAGTCAATATTATGAATTTTCTACCGGGAAATTCCAAATCAAGGTTTATTCATTCCGTATATTTGTTAAACTTTTCTTGGATATTATTGGAAAATCCAATTACCATAACAATGTGATCATTAATAAATAATACAATGTAACAAAAAATTATACAAAATGAAAGGGGTTATAATGTGTAAACCCCTAAATAATTTATATAACAATATAAATAATTCAAGAAGCTCATAAATATTATTTTATAACTATAATATACAGAGGTGTAAATAATGATACACAACCAATTTATGAGTTTGATTCATAGAATTGGTAATAACCAATTTCATTCATGGATTAACAAAAATAAATTTTTGTAAAAGGTTTTCCAATGATAATCATTATTTCAGTTATCCCTTTATCTACCTCAATACATATAAAGAGACAAACATTGATTGTATGATAGATAGAGAATATGACCAACCACCAAGTCCTATATAGATGTGAATCCATATTCCATCACAAACTATATATTCGTCTACTAATTGATTTAGAAACCCTATGTTAGTCCAATCAGAATTTATGTCACATCACTATATCAAAAATAATAAATACCTAATTTATGGGAGAAACCTAACAACAATATCATTTAATATGACCCCTATATCTAATTAATGGATTAATATTAAAATATGAAACATAAATAAGAACCCTATATTTATAAATATACTGATTTCATCATTTAACAAATTAAAAGTAGAAAACAAATCCAAAACTAAAAGAAGACCCAACCTTTTCAAAACAAAATATGGTCTCTTCTGGCCTCACAATGGTGGGTTTGGTTGAACACTAACCCTTAGGAAGAAGAATATAGTAAGGCACCCATGGAGGAAAACTCAAATGGGAAACATTATAGAATTTATTTAGAAGATATAAAGGATGGATATATAGTGGTTATGTTTTTTCGTATAACATAGAAAAATGTTATTGTTTTAACATATTGATCCTAGGTGTCTACCAGGTACCTGGAATACAATAATCAAGTACCTAATGGCCTTAACATAGCCCTTACATAATTATAAACACCACATATTATTTCGTATAGGTACACTAAGTATATGGTTCTTCTACAACACCCATGACCCATATTTATTCCTCTATGTCTCTTCTATATTCCTCTTATTCAACTTATCCATTGTATTTAATTAAATATAAGATTAAGAGACCAACATTGGAAGGTAAAACTAAAAAAATAAGTTTATGGGTCATTATATCCTCACAAAAATCACTATATATTCCTCAAGAAGCTTCATTTTTTCTTAACGAAGAATACATGACTACAGAACCCTCATTATAGACTAAAATTACAAAATCTATTATGAATATTGATCAATCTACCACCATACTCAAACCAACAGAATGTTATTTCACATAGTAAATTTTTGCTTCCATCTTAACATGTTTCTCAATGAAGGTACCATCTAAATCTAATTCCATGTAATTATACAAGAAAACATATATATAGAATGGATCTTAACACATTAACCTAGACACATGGAAAACAACGTGAATTATAAAAATATAAGGATTCAATAGAAAATGGTATATAAAATCCCCAGAATTATCTAAGACATCAAATTACCAAACAATGTAATGAGAATGTTTCTCTTTATTTACCATTCACCTAAGACCCAACTGATGAGTGACATTGTAAAATAAAAGTACAATAACCTAGAATTCAAATGGAAATTTCTTCCAATCATAATAAGCATTTTTGAAACTTATTACTTTCACCAACCTCTTTCTGTTAATTTCCACCCATTTTATCATCTCTTAGACTATTCTCAATACAGTTAATATTGATTCACCTGCTATAGTCTATCATTGAAGAGAATTAAATGGGTTATCATAAGGTGACTCATATAGATTCATATATATGTTTTTATGATGGATATTATTGTAGGAAAACATCATGAGTAGTAAATGACTCTATCAATAACCATCGAAATCACAAGTTCCAGAATGTAATATATCCATCATAATATGAATGACCCTTTTCCAATTTTCAATACATATAAGGATGATACATTATATTTATATTTATCTACAATATAATCACTTTCAATAACCCTGATAAAAAAGGATGGTACGTCCTAGGTCTCCTTGTCAGATACATTTCTAGAAATTTCCTCATTAGGATTAAAAATATATTTAATATATATATATTTTTTAAAAATTTTTAATTTATTATATCTAAAAAATAGACCAGAAATGGGATGTATTGGTTATGAGATCCAACATTATACCTACCATATACATTCCTTTTTGGGAATGGGGTATACCCATAATAAATATCATTCTAATATCATCCCACTTCCATTTTGGTATAGAATGAGAATTCAAAAAACCTTAGGGTCATGTATTTTTTTTCTAATCTCAACCAAAAATTAAGACATTGAGACATTTATCATGTTATCTCCCATTTAATTCCAATACACAAGAACCTCCAAGGAATATCCCAATATATATTATAAATTTTGGGATGTATAAAAAAATGACTGAAATGATATCCTATCCAAAAAATATAGGTATGTACCAATAATCTCCTTTGGACATAAAGGAAAAAAATAAGAATATTGAGATAATATTTTGATGATCTCTCCACAATAAATTGTCTATAAAATGATGAAATAGTCATAGTCAGTGATCAGATAATCCTTAAAGCATTCCACTATAGATGAATTATGATTATTTGGATAGAATGACATTTTACACCATTCCTCATATATATTTAGATAAAGTCCAATTAGCCAGGACATAATCCTATAATCATCCCTAGAATCAGGCACTTTCTATGAATTAGTATTCCTAAAATTGGATTCAAATAAAAAATTTCAATTTTGTAGAGTGAATTGAACCTTGAAATAAATGAATTAGAGTTACTTAGTCCACTTATACTTGATTATATTAAAATCTCTCAATGAAAAGATATTGGTTAGGCACCTAAAATTGGTATACACCTCAAATAGTAAATATAACATGTAATGATTTCAAAATTTCAATTAATTAACATTAGAGGATAGTTCTTATTTATAGTTCAGATAATTCATATAATGTAGTTTTAGCTTCCTAGAGCCATAAACCATTAAAATAATGTTTTAAAATTGCACACATCCAATACATATTGTATATGTTTGATAATAAAATTTTACTCGATTACAAATATCTCTAAATATCATGATTTGTATACATGTAATCCTCTTCATAAATTATGATAAAGTCTTCTCACTCTATTCCATCCAAACGAACTTCTTCCCTTTCATTACGCGTGCATTAATAAGAGTGGATATATCATAAATTGTTTTAATGAAATGATAGTCATAATTATTGATATATAGAGTATAAAAACATTGAAGAGAGTCTTAGGAAATATCTATGACATTACCACTTTGAGTTTATAAGGTTCAACAAAAATCACAAATTATGTAAACACAGGGACTATGAATTTCACTTTTGGAATCCATAATAACAAATTTGAATGATTTTTATACAAATTCTCCTCCATTAAAATTCATAAAACAACCAAAATAATTCAAAAAAATCTTTCTAAGTATTAGATAAAATTATGAAATCATTCATAAAGACTAAAATGAATGAGTCAATGTACTAATGATGAATATTATCCATATGTTATATGAAAAAAGTGGGTGAATATTTCAAGAGAAAACGAACAAAAAATATATTCAAAATACACATATTTATTTTTAAAATCTATATTTGGAATATAAATAAGTCTCACATGAACATAATTATATCATAATTATAAAAATAATTTTTTTAAAATATAATTAAATCCTTTCAAATATTTAAAATGTTCTATATTTCAGGGAAAGGATTATCAATTTTTGAATTTTACCTGATTAAACATTCAATAATCTATAAATGGAATAGAATCTTATCATCTTTGATAGAAAATACAATTGGATATATGAGGAGATATTTACTATGATGTATCAAAGCCTTTGATTATATCTCCTCCACATAAAAGTCATATTCTCATTATGCCCTAACTTCCATGTTGTATAGTACAATCAAAATCAACCAAATTTCAGTTCCTAGCATAATCATGAACATTACCTCGTATTTTAGAGACAACATTAAATGTTTGTGGGAAAAAAATAAGAATGTTTTTAATATATGAGGTATCAATTCATAACCCTTTTCTTCTACTATGCGTAGAATCAGTCATACAATTTATTAAGTTATATTTCCATCCTTCTCCTAACACCACCTTTATCTACTCATTTTATTATACCATTCCAAAATAAGAGTGTATTGAGTTACATCAAGGGAAGATAAAAAGAAAACCCTTTAATATTAATGGATAATATATTTAAATTGGGTTTTCTAGTTTTTTCCTAAAGCAAGATGAAATTTTATTCTTTAAATAGTGGAGAAGTGCTAATGATATTGGAATGATATCACTATATGATTACATGGGGGATATTTAAAACATTTTTCTATCAATTTATCGAAAGGGCTATTGATTATTAGAAAAACCAATGATTTATTTAATTATAATCCCAAACATGACTTTAGATGATCCGAAATAAAAGAATTAGAAGTCCCTATATCAAATATAGAATATATTAGGGTAAAATATACTATAAAATTATATATAACAATTAAAGAAACATCCCTTGTGTTGATCATCATGTGATAAGATAGAAAAAAAATATTACAGATCAATCAAAAGAAACATTATGTTGAGATCCAAACCATGGTAAATATTTCACTAGATTTTGGCTCTACATTTCTCATATATTACCCCTTTATGGCCTATTGTAAATATGTGATATTTCAATAACAGTTTTCCCAAGAATGATCCTCTAATATATGACAATATTGGTGGTGTGGGACAATATTTTGAAATTTTGTAGACCCAATAAACCATTGGATATGTCTATAAGGAAAATATATATTCTTTTAAATTTATATAAATAAGAAAATGAAACATATTTTCCTAATGATACCCCACCATCAACATCACATTATAAGACATCTTCAGTTTTAGGAAGTTAAGACATCCTGACTCTAACTACATTGGAAGGTCCTATATTAATGAGCTTTCATACTGACCACACATATTCCAAAAATAAGGTCATTGATATTCTTTCCACCAATCATTTACTTCCTCTATCATTTGAATAACAAATTCCAAGATCACCCATAAATCATGAATTATTCTATTTGTTCTTGGTGATACTATGGAAATTTGATATATTCATGATGAAATTACTTATTAATAATCAATTCATCAAATTATTTCTTGGTAATAACACCATAAATCGATAGAGAAAACATTGTGTTAGGGGGATCCTAGTGTGGTAACACATTCCCCATTATACAAAACTTATTAGAAATAATACAAAAATCATGAAATGTAATGATGGTACTTGATAGGGGATCATGATAAATAGATCTCTGTTATTAATTAGTCAGGGATTATCCCAATGAAATGTCATAGTTTAATAAATCAAACCACCACTACATCACTTCCATGATGTAAATTTTTTTGAATCAATCTATGTATAACAATAATCGTGTAACAAGTCCATGTCCTATATCATACACACATTCTTAAGAATAAAATCTTATTTTTTAACGTTTTTATTGAAAAGATTAAAACTATTCAATAAATTTTAGTATATAAAATATAGGAAAAATAGATAAACTATTTTAATAATAAAAAAACACTGAAATAATTTATATTATCATTATTTAATTTAATTAACAAATAGGATTAAACAATTTATTAATTTGAGAGGATTTAATTTTATGATCTTATGTGATGTTTTTATAACAAATATTGTAAGAGTTGTAAAAAAGTTTTTGTAAAGTAAATGGGTATGTTGAGTAAAATGTTTTAATAAAATAGTAATAATGATTGAAGAATTTAATGAATTTTTCTATTTACAGTATAAGAAAGATTCCAAATGAGATCGTTTTAATGGATATGAAAACATTTTTATTGAATTATAAGAGGATGTTAAAAATGATTCCCTGAATTCATTAATAAGCATTAATAATTTGTTATAAAATCCTAATATTCTCTCTATGTTCTCAACATAATAAATTAAAACATGATAAAATATAAATTTTCACGTCTTTGAATAATGGGAATAAATAAATATCATTAGTCCTAGAACACCAGAAAGTTGTAGTCAGATGGGGAAAACATCAAAATATATATTTTTTTAGAAGTTGAAACAATGTTATCTAAAAAAACTACATGAGTACACTACATTGAAGGAATAGATATGTTGGATATTTTTTTTGTATGAATATTAAGTTGAAAATTATTACATTGCAATTTGTATGAAGATTGAGGTCATGAATGGTAGCATGATATGAATGTGTCTATTTATGTGCAATGGATGATAAACGATTTGATCAAGATGTATATTTATATATAAATATTACATTATACTATATACATATATATAATGGAATCAAAATTTTCATGTAATAATAGTGTAAGATTCCAAAAGCTTTCATAAAGGATTGGTGATTCTCATGTACCGAGACAAGTAAGATCCTATTGGGGTTTCTAGAACCTCATGTTTATGCATCATGAACTATGTAAACATAATTAAAATATTTTATCAAAGATTTTATGACAATTTATTGTGTTTAGAGAACTAAATAATAATCCTAGGATGTTTTTTTTAAAATAGTTCATATCATGATTTCATGTAGATGATGGTTTTTTTGAAAACTATATTTATATCAGATTTATGATTTCAAGGAATGTCTTTATTTTTGGATACCACATAGAAGATTCCATTAGACTAAAATATATTTGACCATATTTCAAAGGATAGATATGTTTCCCTCTAATATAATGAAATTATATATATTTCTATATGATTATCATTAGAAGAACTAGCACAATTATCCGACAGAGTTTCATGATTACAACAAAATAATAATTCCAATGTCATGAGTGAAAAAAATATGAATGCACTTATATCAGAAAATGGCCCAAATATTGAGTTAAAAACTAATTCTATTGGTTAGATAATAAAAAAATCTTACTAATCAGTGTAGTCAAATATTTTTGGGGAAAATAATACATTTTTTATATTACAAATTAGGATGAGTTTTATAGATCAACATGTTCACTTGGAGATACATTAGAAAAAAGACATCAAAAAATGAAATAAAATTTTATCATACGAAAGATGATGTAAATTTATACGAAACTATCTTTTGTGAGCCATGTCTGATATAATATTTTGTGCAAGGTAGGATGACAAGATGGTGAAATGATGACACATTATATAGACAAAGATGAATGAAGAAAATGATCCCTTTAGTTATAGGATTCATATGAACAGAACCAATTGAAAAATTACTAAATCCGTAAACCCAATTAGTTTCTTGATTTATATTTCATAGAGGTATGTTACATCATTGATGATTTGTATAAAATATTCTTATGATGTCATCTTGCAGACATATTCTGGGTAGAGTTTTTAGAGACATTACATGTCCTTATAAACCCATTTAATGTGATGATTCCAAACCGATATTATCATGTATTTCTAATAATAACACCTGTGTTATTTTCTAAGATAGTAGAAGTTGATTTAGAGAGGAAACTCTATTTATATGCACACGTGATGTGAAATGATTAAGTGTTAATAAAATTTTGAGTTAATAAAAGAAAATAGTTCAAAAAATGTGGTGGCTTGAGGTCTGATCCGTGAAAATGGAGAGTACCAAAAATATTTATATGATTAGGTTCATCTACCCTAGTTCATCATAGTAGTGATGGATTTCATGTGATAGATTGAGCAATGATTAGAGGCATATAGTGTCAAGGCTCACTATATGGAGGAATTGTAATTGGAAACTGGGGAATAATTTTTTGAGGGGAAGAATTCAAAGGTGAATTAGATCATGTCTTACCATAGAAAATGTAAGGGGCATTAGACGAACCATATTGGATAAAGATAATGTAATATTGGATAGCATGTCCTAGTGTAGTTTTTGAAAATAAATTTTGATATAAATTCTTATGGATATGCTTAAATGGTTATTATAAGTTTTTTTGCAAGATAATAAATGGTCTAACTAATGGTAGTTAGTTTAGTCATTCTAATTGAGAGATGGAAGGATTAATATTTTATTTTTATCATATATAAAACCGTATTGGGTAATTGGTGGAATTTTTAGGTACAAAACTAAACTACATGATATTGTGTAAATACACTATAGTTTTAATGGTTTAAAATATTATTATTATAAGAATTAATGGACCGATTAGAGTCACCATGGTTAGGATGTAGGTCATCATATTTAGGCTAATACTTATAAAAATTATGTTCTATTTTTCCTTATATCATCCACATAGTATATGGTTAAAATAGTGATGAATATTTTCTAACATAACCATAAATCTAAAAGGATAATTTATTTTTAATCAATATAGTGTAGGAAAGTGATTAGTTTTAATAATATTGGTAAACTAAAGTCTACAATTATTTACCCCCACTCTGCATTTCATTGCATGATCTACTAGGGAATATCATTTGGTATCGAAGGATAGGTTACCTCTATTTGTATTGTCATGTGTTCTTCAAAGTTGTATTTAACTACTCTATAAGAATTTCAAATTTATTGACGTTAAAAAAAATTATATTATAATGTTATGGAATTTTATCTAGATTGAATGGATATTAATGTTATTTATTAATGTATAAATATAACAGTTTTTTAGAAGCACAAGAAAAATATTAAGAATATAGAATCATAGAAGTAGTGTAATTCAACCACTAAAAACCAATTGAAGGATCATTCTCTATCAAATTTTTTTTGGTGCCTAATAAAAAACATCGTCAATAAAAAAAGATAAAACTATAAATAAATCATTTTCAATATATAAAGTGTGTGATTTTTAATAATCATTTGATGGATTTTATTCCAAAATCAATGGATACATGAGAAATTTTTCTTTTTATGTTACTAAATTTATAATTTCATATATTTGTGGATAAACAGATGCAATATCATAAATAGAATAACAATATTTATTCTTAATGAATGCATTAAGAAATAATATTTTTGAATTTACATCTGTTAAAAAGATTTTAAAAAGAAATAAATAATATATACTACATTTTAATGAAAATGTAAAAATTTTAGAATATATTTTTTATAATTTTTTTGGAATATCACTATTTAAGTGATTATTAAAGAATGTTTTTGTGAATTTATGTCCATTATTTAGGGATTTAACTCTCATGTTAATGAAAAATATAGAACAACCAAAGTGCATAATATATTTGTATAGAATATGTATAAACTACGGGAAGAATAATTTCATAAAAAATATATCCAGATCCTTCACCATATCAAATTATCTTATTGGAGAATAAGTTCCATCATATGAAGATAAAATCTATTTTACAGAAGAATCTTTCAGATGTATTTTATTTCTAAATAATATTATGTGAAAAAAAATCATGGGAAATATCCATGCAATAGGTAATGTTCAAAAATTAAATTCTGAGGTTAAAAATACTCAACATGAGATCATGGGAAACCATATAAAGGAAAATCATCTTTTCTTGAAATAAATGAGAATTTTTCATGGATAAAATACCTGAAATATATAAGGTTAATGTGTTGAAAATGTGAATATTCCTGAAAATAAGAATACAATTTTAGCTATAAAATGTCTTGATCTGGTATTGAGATAGAGAAACATTAAATCTACTAAAGTAAAATCATTAAATAATAATGTGATAAAAATATCATTCATTTTTTCCAATTAATGTATTAATATATGAAACACTCAATAAAATGGTTGATGAAATTTTCCGATTTAGAAGCATCATGTACTCAAAACATGAATAGAAACTTATCTCATCACTCTAATGAATCCATTTGAAATAAATCTGTTAATCATTAGGAAAATTAAAATTCTAGACATGAATTACTATATAAATTTATGAAAACCACCTCTAATAAGAATTTGGAAATTAGAAAATTAAATGTAAAGTGTTCCCCTAGATATTACATCAATAAATTTATCCCCCAACCTAAATGTAACATGATAATTTATTTTTAGGTCCATTGGGTAATTTTATTGTGGTAGAATGTTCTAATATATGGCCATATATATCTTGATCAATTTTACATGGTCTGAAGAATAGATAAAGTAAACACTGATAGGGGGAAATTGAATGGAATATGAATCATATATATGTTTACCAAATCTTCACAAATAAATACAAATATATCAACATCCAACATATTTGGATCTCTTGAATACTTTTCTAAAATTTGTAGAATAAATATAAACCACAAAAAAATTATGGTTTACCTCTACCAAGAACAAAACATGTATTTATAACTAAGGGAGTCCAAGAAATCTTAACTAAAATGTAAGTAATATTGAATGTAGGTCTACCTTTAATTAAAAGTAGAAATATAATAAAGGAATGACCTTAAACCAAAGATTTTTTCCCAAATATTTGTTACTTATTTTGAATAAAAATAAACATTATAAATTATTATAAATATTAAACTAAAGTTTCTTAAAATTACCAAAATATAAAACACCAATTTCAAACAATGTAAAAAAAAAATAGTCTAATTTGATTGGTCGAAGATATATTTAGGAAAAATTTATATTTTTATTAGAAGATATCCAAGAAGAGTAACATAATCATTGATATTATTAATTCTTGAAGATGTAAGATAGTTGAACACGCTCCTTAAAATTTCATAAAAATGTTTTCTATGTAAGAAAAAATTGTAAATAATAATGTAATAGATTTAGAATAAAAAAATAGTGTTGTGATAAAATTGATCTCAAGAATAAAATTTAATATGTTCCAATGGTTTTCATGGATTTTTGTTCAAAATTTTTGGACGAATCAAGGAGTTCAGAATAAGAAGGAAATATTAAAAATACATATTCCATTCAATATGATGTTAATAATATGCCACCACATAATGATGAAATGAAAAATGAGGTGAAGAAATTGATGCAACCTAAAAAGATTTCGGTTTATAAAACCAAACATGACTAATTAAGGAAATATATATTCAATAATGTTTCTCGGAAAGAAAAAATTCTCAAAACTATTAAACATTACAAAAGAATATAACAATGATACACCATATTCCCTCATTTGTTTGATAATCATAAAATATCAAAGGGTGTTTAAAGTGATGATGATTTGGGAGCTTCATAAAGTAGAAAAATGAATCATGTTTTTCTGTAATTTTAGTAGATTGTTGTAGAAAGATATTACATTCATACAAGATGCTTCAACACTAGTTTGAAAGAACCTATAAAATATAAATTCAATGGAAACATTGAGTTTTTATTAATGTACTAGCATTTTAATAAATAATTGAGGTACAAATCAAAATAAGAATATTTTTATTATGAATTAAAATGATTGTTTTTATATGAAAATGGGATAAAATATTCTCACATTTTTTATTAAAAAAATTTAATATGTTTTTTATTTTCAATATCGAAAAATTATTTGAATGAAAAATACAAATAAAATTTCCATGAAAATATTTGTTTAAATTTTTTGATTACATGAAAAGGAATCATTTGAAACATTAATGTATGAGTTTATCACACATTCATTCTACACCGATCATTCCTTTCGTCCACATAGATTTGATTGATGTTAGGATTATTTCCTTAAAGAAGTTTATGATTTATTTATCTCAATAATTTATGAGTTACAACTTTTAAGAGAAAAATAACTTTTTTCTTATATGTTCATCCATCATTCTAAGTAGATAATATGGTCGATTTAATATTCAACTCATTATGGGGGAGAGAGAATATTCCTCTTTGTTTAATGCACTTAAAGAAGAAGGGTTCATGGAATTAATTTTTAATATGGGGAACAATGTTATATTTGAATTTAAAGAGAATCTAGTTTTGAAAAAACTACTTAATGTGGAGACTAAAGAAGCTCTAGAATATATTTATAACATATATATTATGTATGATAAATAAATTATTTTAGATTCAATGATGATATTTAAGAAATGCTTTCATAAAATGGTAGATAATCATATTTATAATGGATAATAAAATTTACATAAAGAGGATAATAATGTTTATTATTTTTTTTATTATCCTTTTTAGTATAACATTTATAAAAATTTATTGGAGGAGGTTTTAATGTTTCATTAAATTCGGTTTGATTAATTCATGCAATGTTAGAAAATTATAATCTATTCTGAAAGACTCTAATATAATGAAAATACTCATGATCCTCAATAATGTTATACAACTTCATATAAATGGAGTGAAGTATAAAACAATAATTAGTTGATGATCACCAGATGTATATCAAAGAAAATATAATAAATAAGATAATAGTTCAATGAAAAAATTCATTATAAATTATAACAATGTTACCACATAAAAAATGGCATGAGTACACAAGATGTAACCAGATGATATCCAATATAGATAGTTTGTATAATTTTTATGAATCTAAGATTTATGATAAAATTTATATGAATATCAAAATAATGATTTGTATTTTGATATAAAGGAATTAGTTAATGTCCATAAGGAGATGAACCATCATATTGAGAAGGCTATTTAAAAGTAAGTAATGATTTTTATTACCAACATAATGGTATCATGGTAACAGTGTAATGGAATTATAATTTTATTAGATGTTTTATAAAGGTACATGGAAGCTCATGAAAAGGTATAATTAAGATCATGTATGGTTATCTAGAAATTTTTTATGGGTAAAATGAAATATGTAAATGTACTAATAATAGCTTAAAATTTCTATTAGATCATGGAAATATGAATAGAGAACATTATGAGAGTTTTATAATGAATTATATGAATCTTTTTGTATGATGTTATAATATAAAAAAAATTGTTTTTACCTTTACATGGATCGATGTTTTGATGTCATGGAGTGCATTATTATATGTATGATACCTCATCATATCCATCAACTGAATACCCATTAGATTATATTTTTTTAAGATAGCAATGTTTCCCTCGAATATAAGTAATGTTCATACATATATTTATTAAGATCATTACAAAAACATGTGTAGTAATTATAAAATGATCCATGATTACTTCATACACTGTTTTAAAATTTTTTTGAATAGAAAAATATGGTGGCACCCCAAGAAAAAAATTATCTATAAAGATTTATATGAGTCATATATTCTATTATATAGACATTTCAAAAAGTCAGAAAAATTAGTGAAGTAGAATTTACATTTTTCAATGTGGGGATATATCAATGAATAACTCAAAATAAGTTTTTTAAATCAAAATTATTGGTTGAAGTACCATTTTAAGGATAAATACCATCCAAAGAAATTATATTTCATCCACAAAAAAATGATGTATATTTGAATGAGACTGAATTATTTTGAAACAAGTCATTTATAATGTTTTATATTAAGGAAGGATAATTAAAACGGTAAACTCCCACTCATCAAACACTGATAATTCTTGAAAAAAAATTTACTTATTATATAGGAGTCATATGAAGTGAAATAGTCAATGTTGTTATGAATTTATCGAACTAAGTTTGTCAGTTATGATGATTATGAATAAAAAAGACAAACCAATTCATAGGTATAATAAATTTTCGTATGAATTCATGGGATAAACATATTTTGGAAGGGTTTTTGAGAGAGTATACTGTCCTTGTAAATCCCTTTATATAGATAATATTACATATTTCTTATAGATAATGATATCTGTATTAGATAAAGGATTTCATAGAGGTTCCTTAACACTGATCTTATTGATGTTCAATGATGGTTGTTGATGCTATAGTTTTCAAGAAGCATCATGAATATTCTCAACATGTTACGATTCTTCTAGAGAAATTTTAATGATTTGTAAAACACATTTTGGGTCTATTTTTTTAATATTCACACTTATAAATAGGGAATAAATGGTTAGGGTGGATTTTGATAAAAAAAACTATTCATATGTGCAAGTCAAGTGAAGTGTTGAAGAGTTTAATATTGTGTGAGGATCAAAATAAAATAAACTGGTTGAAGAAAAGTGATGATGCATATTATGGAGAGATGTATCATAAAGTGTAAAAAATATAGGTTAATAATTAGGTTCATTATATATAGTAATATATATAGGTTTATGATTAGATTGATCAAGCATTATACAAGACATGGGCACATGGTGTTGTGCATCACACAATGGAACGATCATAGGTGCATGGTGTCAAGGCGCATAGAATAAGGTAATTTTCAATGAAATATTAGGTGTAGTATTTTGATACATAGAATTCAAAGGATCTCTAGATGCAGGTGTTCCGGAAGATAGGTGGGGCCTATCAAATGGACCAAAACTAGATGAAGGTAAAGGAATGCTAGAAATACATACCTGACTTAGTTTTCATAAAATCAATTTTGAATGATTTTTTTGTGATATACTTATATGTTTATATAATGTTGGCATAAAGGAATTAAAATTTTGTAACTGATAAATGTGTGAATTATTACTTCTTTAAAGGGATTGAAGGAGTCCAATTATTTTTTGAACAATAATAAAATCCCATTTGTAGAAATGTGGCCCTTTTGCTGGATATCTCTACTATAAAATGAAGTACAAATACTACACACATTTAATTGATGAGAATATTATTAGTGTAATAATCATTGGATTGACATGAGTCTCCAGGGAAAATATTTAGGTTCTCACATTGTGGATGTACATTTTAAAAATACCTTTGTTTTATTTTTCATTATATTATCTATATAATATAAATTTAAGAAAATATTGAATAGTTTCTAAAATATATATTCATTATAATCGACAATAGTTGTTTGATTAATTTATAGTTAAAAATATTTTATGTTGAATATAATCAGTAGAAGTCTTTCTTCATTGATTCACTATCCCCTCTACTCATGGTGACTTTATGATCAACATGGGACTATAATTGTTAATATAAGAACTATAAATATATCAATGATAAGGAAAATGATCACATGAAAACAGAAAATATTGAATATTATCCTACTTATTCCAACATAGACAAGTCTAAATATGATGCATACAAATCATTAATATACTACTAACTCATTGAAGAGGTCAGACTAGAACTTAGACCTCTAAGGAAATCTCATGATTCAATCATAATTATGTGTGAAAGAAACAATTAATTAATGTTATATTATCCTTTCCATTACTACAATTTGAATACTCTCAATCCCATAACCAAGAACCCATGTATCTCACATATAGTATATTATAATTTCCCCAAATGAATACCATGTGAGGATCGCTAAAAGACCTCATGTAGTTGTAATAACATCTAAAGTCTATCATAAATTTGAATGGATAAATTTTCTATATGTTAGAGATTATTTTTCCACATCAACGGAATGAAACATTGAAGTGCTCTGTGTTGCGTTTGTTGTCAATGAGGCATGATGTTGTCAAGGAATGAATGGATGGATGTCAAGGAGTTTCAATATGTGAATGACAAAGGATGTGATGGTGATGGTGATGAATGGAGAATGTCCATGGAACTAAGATGCATGTCACTTAGGAGATTCACTTAGTGACATTGGAGGAAATGGTTGAAACATTCTCATACAATATCAGACGATTGTAGAACTGTTCTTAATGTTTCTATACTTGTATCAAGATGATACTAAGTTACACCACTTGAAGAATGGATGATGATGGAGCATCATCATTACATCAGACGATTGTTGAGATGATCATTAAGTTTCAAGAACTTGTATCAACTAGATACAAAGTCATAACAATGATAGAAGACCATGAATTGTATTGACAATGCATGAGGAGTTAGAAGATGATCCATCAACAACATCTAAGTGGATGAAGTGGAGTAAAGAAGTCCATTCACTAACACTTAGTGCATGTGAATCTGAAGAAGTTCCAATTTGATCTCTGATTAGATCAATGAAGTTCATTGAAAAATATGTTTGATTAAGGAGCTTCGGTTGAAGGCAAAAACCTTCAGGAATTCCATTCTTAAATATTGAATACATGATGAAGAATAATTGGAAGAATTCTAATGAAGAAGAAGAGGAGAGAAGAGAAGAGAAGAGATATAGAAGAAGAAATGGCTTAGAGGTTGAAGTGGCATTTGGCATTGGAAACTTGGTTACTTTGTTTAAACAAAGTCCTATGATTTCCCCTTAGAAAAATATGGACCACCAAGGAGGCCAGCCGAGGGTCATCACCCAAGGCTCTTGTGGGACTCACGGTCACCTCGCACATGGGAAACCCTCAAGGCCAAGGCAGCAGCCCTGAGGCAGGGGAGCACCCGCAGGACGCAGCATGGGCGCCAGGGGCACGCCAGGAGGAGTGCATAGCGCGCCCGTGTGTGCATGGTAGGCGCCAGTGGCATGCCCGAGTGTCAGGGGTAGGCGCAAGAGCGCACCCGCAGAGAGAACAGGGTGCGGGGCAGCACCGTGGAGGTTGGATGTTCAATTGTGGAGAGGCGGGGAGCGCATCTTTGATAAACCGCGGAAAAACCGGCCCCCGATTTGATGTGGGATGCGTGATTTTTTTACGGAGCGAATCCTGGACGCCCGATCGATCGCACTCCAGATCTCGACTGCACGATCGATCCCGCGCGAGATCTTATGATCGCGGCCGTACGATGTATTTCAAACTCTGGATCTGACGGTTGAGGAGTCGTCCTCTACCATGAGCTCGCCCGAGGCCACCCGCGACTCCTCCTTCGAACCAGGCGCCTCCCGAGGACGGATTTCGAGCTCCCGGCCACTGTTGATCAAGAGAAAGACGCCTTCGAGTTCGTCTCTCCATGAGGAACTCATACATGCATAAAAATACTCACGCATGCAACGAGACAAGATTTTTGAAGAAGGCCGAGGCAAACGAAGTGCCAAGGCCATGTGGGGTTTATGTTTTGCATGAATCGACTTAAAGGGGGCCATGCAAACGTTCGAAAATGCATGTATGATAAGAAGGCCGAAAAATAAGGGAACCCGCGTGGAAACAGAGGATAAATACAAGATTTCACTGAATCTTGAAAACCTGAAAATCTCGGGGATTCAAAATTTATCTCACGCGGATGAACCGCACCGCCTCTGCCTATATAAAGAGAGGCCGAGACCTCGATGCATCTTGCTGAAAAACATGGAAGACCCGTGAGTGCCTTTTTTCCTCGCTATGTTGAAGCCTCGCCCACACTTGTGCGGCTGAAGAACTCGGGGCCACTCGAGGTCCCGAAGGAGAACCCTGTGCGCATCCCTTGCATGACAGGAAGAGCTCTCTCTGCCCGCATACTTGCGCGGCAGGAGTAGCTTGCGTGACCCACAGCTGCCCCTGGCACTGAGACCTTGTGCGCCTTGCAACCTTGTGACCTTGCGTGGCATTTGAAGACAGGAGTGGCCACACCCCTTACACGCCTTCACTAAGGCAGGGGCTCGTGTTGAGAAGACCACACCCTACAGGTTGTGAGTGCTTGGCAAGGAGGAAGGCTGAGGCTTAATTCCTTGTGCAGGCACCAAGTGAATATCACACCACATTTGTGTGTGTGTGCCAAAAGGAGGAAAAGGCCGTGGGTATTTGTGTGTGCAAGAGGAGGAGTAGGCAAAGACAAGTGTGTGCAAGTGAAGTAGGCCAAGTATTGTGTGTGCTAAAGTGAAAGAAGTGTGTGCTAAGAGACATGGAGGCCGAAGCCTATGTTTGTGAAAAGTGGTTGTGCACACTTAGAAGAAGAAGAAGACCCACACTAAAGTAGAACACACTTTAATGTGTGTAAACAAAAAGAAAAAAGAGTGTGAAGGAGGAAGAAAGGTGTGTGCTAAAATAGTTTACACCCTTTGTGGGTTTATTGCACCAAGAGTAGAAGAAGGGGAGTGCATGCATGAATACATACACGTGCACACGTGAATAAAGCTTAAGTCAGTGGTGTGCATTTGAGTTGTCCAAGACCAGGAGTTCTTGAAGAGTTTTGAGAAGCCATGAAATCAGTGCATGAGGATGCAGAGATACCATGCACTCAGTGCATGAAGTCGATGTGAAGTCAGACTAAAGCCAGACTGAAGATAAAGAAATCATTTATCTGAGTTTTCATTTCATTGAGAAGAGCCTGATCAACTGAAGTGATCAAAAGTGAAGAGCAAGACCAACAGACCTTTTCAGAGGCTGTTGAAGATTCTTGAAGAGAGAGGCCAGGTCATCCTAAGAGAAAGGAGATAAATCATGAGCAAGACGAGAAGACCTGTTCATCACAAGTGAGCAGAGGTACAGAGTAAGGCCAGTAGCCTTTATCCTAGGCTTCTGAAGATACTTGAAGAACATGAAGTGAAGAAGTGCTGCTCGTGTGACTCGAGAAGCCATGAGAAGCCCCCTGTGAGACTCAGGGCGGAAGAAGACTTCAGTGGGATTCTGGAGCAGGCCAGTGGGACTCTGGTAACACTGTGGGACGCAATATAAAGACCCTCCTGTGGGACTCAGGAGAGATATAGTGGGACTCTGTATCGACCATTGTAATACTAACAGATTATAATGGAAGAAACCATGTTGGGGTGTTTAACCAACATGGCAAGGATGTAGGCCTTTGGTGCTGAACCTTGTAAATCCTTGTGTCCAGTGCCTTTACATTTACTGCATCATTCGGGAAAGGTTGATAGATACAAGAAGAGTGGATTTAGGCATTAACCAGCCATAGAGGTTTAATTGATTAAGAATCAATTAGTAAAAAGTATTAAGGGATCATTGATTCACCCCCTCCCCTCTCAGTGATTCACACTAATCTGGGCACTTCAAACACATCCTGAAAAAAAGTTAATAATTTGGAATGACCTTGGTTTGTGGGGATTAAATATACATCTAATACATACTACCATTAAAATTTGAGGGTATATATACAATCTATACCACATATTCCATATGAAATTATACTCTAAGGATAAATATTTATAAAATATATGCATGGAACTTTGTAAGTATAACTTGAATAATTAAAACTATACATAATGCAAAAAACCCAAATAGTCCCTCATAAGCTAAAAGGAATGTCCCACATATGGAGGCCACCAAGTGACTTATTGTTGAAATACCATCTTTCTTTACCTCAAAAATTGTATTGAACTTTTAATAGTTTCTATCCCATCTCAATACATCTTGTGATTTATCCACCCTTGCTATAGAACGAAAATCACTAAGTTAAATATTCTATCCATTTACCTAGGTATCAAAATCATGGTTTACATGAATCCCAATAGAAAAAATGTCTGATATGATAATAATGTACCATATATAATTAAACTACTAAACTCATCTATTTTATGACATAAAAATTTATAAAATTTTGAAATATAAAGTAGGAAAACAATATTAAACAAAGTAAGTATATCAATATGGAACTAGTATGAAAATATTAATGGTAACAAAGGAGGATAGTTATTCAAATTATCCAAATAAAATGGATAATGTATTAATATTACCTTAATAATTTTAATCCACATCAGAGAAACATTATTTGATCTATACTAAAAATATTTTAAAGGTGCTTATACAACATAAGCGATATGTTCATCAGGGGTGACCAAATGAGTCATTCTTCTATAAGAGTTAGTGTATATATATATATATATATTTTTGAATGAATATATGAATGTATATATATATGAATAGATAATCATCTACCCTGAGGGTCACTGTCTTTATATTATGAGGACAAATATGAATTAAATAACTATTCATTTTATGTAAGACTACAAAAGACATAAATGGGAATGCTTTAAAAAGTGACAATTATGAATTAATGGAACATTAAAAAAAATTAACATTATGAAAGGCATTTGATTTATTATATCTTAATTTATATATGGATCCTATGAGTTGACATATGTTATTAGATTCAAATGGGTTTAACACATTCGGTACTATTAATAATAATTATATAATATGTATAGCTGTTTTCATCCCCTCTAATATAACCCTATGGATGTGTATGAAGAAAAAATTTCATTATTCTGTTTTTTTATTTTTTTGAAATCAAATAGAACTAAATGAAATTGTTTTGTACTTTCAACGTATAATAGATGAATTATGAAAATTATTGAATGATGATGTGATGAAATTTATTCATCCTTATTAAATCAATTTAAAATGCATGATACATTAATATATATAATTTATTAACATCCTTGACTAGTAAATTTGTATGGTTGGAAAACTGATAACAGTTTTCATTGTCCAGTTTTAATTTTGATTTGGAACCTCAATGATTACCTCAAATGTGAATATGGTTCTACATTTTTCATTTTCAACTTCTTGAGTTACCTCTCAAATTCAAGTTTAATAAGACACAATTTAATGGAGATATTTATTTCATAAATTCACATAAGGTGTTATCTAGGTCATAAATATACACAAAATTATTTAATTTCAATCCACAATTTTAAAAATGTAGTCATTTGAATGAAGTTGGGAAAGGATATGAGGTGTAATATTTGTAGCTATTGGAATATAATTGTTGAAGAAATTGGATATATTTTTCAAACAACATTATTTGTACTTTAATTTTTTATTTTATAACCATAATTTATTAAATATTGAGAAGCATTTATGTGATAATATATATTTTTTCATTTATTAATGGAAGGGTCCCTTGAAGTATCTCCTTAATTTTCATAATCATTTCAATGAAATGATAATAAATACTAGTTTTATAACGAAATTATAATTGAAATTATCCTTTGGTAATATTTTATGTGATAAATATTAATAAAACCATATTCCATTTACCATTAATGAACATAGAAGTGTTGGATAAATACATTAGTAACCTTTCAACTTTTGATAATTTAAAACCAAAAAATTTAAATGGATTGAAATGTAATGACTCATATATTCTGATGGATTAGTTTCAACCATTGACATTATGTAATATGATACCAAAAAATAATGCTTAACTCTAGTTTATTTGTGCACCTTATTCATAGTGATTTTATATAAAACTATTAATCTAACTGATCTTTAAAAACATCAAGAAAGGATAGTGTTGAAATTTTTTCATTTGGATATGTTATTTACACCTTTATTTTCCTCTTTCATGATACATTTGGTTGATTAATCTAAATATGGTGGACTAGTACACTATCGATGGACACATCCAAATGAACGGTATTTTAATATTACTTATATTTTAATTGATGTATTATATACACTATCGATGGACACATCCAATTGAAATGTATTTTAATATTATTTATATTTTAATTGATGAGATATATCTTGTTAAATATATATTTAAAATTTCTTACTATGTTTCTTATATTTTTATTATCAGGTTTTTAGGTCATTTGAAATGATATTGAGGAACAAATTCAATCCAAAAGGCTCTATTAATGATGGATAATGAGAATGATTCTATCTCTCCATCTTTTTTTGGTATTTTTATTGGATTGAGCCTTGATTCATTCATTTTGGTTGTGTTTGAGAAATCTACATTGATTGTTATTCTAAAAAACAATCAAAAATATTTTTAACTAAAAGTTGACCAATTAACAATGTATGAAATTTTATTCTAACTAAATTATTTTTACTATTTTCACAATGATATGTTATACTATATAATAATATTATAAACTTATAGGTTGAAGAATTTATTTTTCAAATAATTATAGGAAGAAGAAGTTCAGCTCAAAATGAGATACAATGAAAAAAAGATGTTAATAAGGATATTGTTAAGTAATTTTCCCTTCATGTATGAAAATTCTCTTATTCATATTACTAATGTGTTATTATTTTTTTATATTATAATTAATATATTATATATTATATTATAGGTTGTTACATTTGATAATTAATATATAATTTAAAATGATTTCAAGTCTTTGGGATGAGATCCTCTAAGGCTGTATAAGAGATCTGATTCATACAATATTCATGGCTTCCCATTTTGAATTATTATTCAAGAATAAGGTTTGAAAACGAAAAATAGTGTTTTATTTATACTTTTTTATATTTTATACTATATTTCCAATAGGTTGTTATATATTTTTCACATCAAGTAATTGATATCTTTTTTGATATCTTATTTACATTCAATCCTATGATTAAATTTACCATGATATATTATTGAATTAGAATTATTATTAAATGTAAAATTTAAGATAGGTTAATTTCATTAATATGTATCAATAGGACTATCTAATTTTAAAATAAAAATTACTTTAAACTCATTTAGAATGTGAAATGACTAGTTTTCTATTGGTTAGAAATCAAAATAGAAGCATGCAAAGGTAAAAAGAGTAGTTTTTTAAAATATATTACTACACAAGAATTGTGATTTTATCTTCATAATGTAATTTAATAATTGTTATAGAATGACTTTAATAAAATTATAATATAATATGTTGAATTTTTTTCATTCACATAAAAGTTTTTTTTAGTAAAATAAAAATTTATTAATTTATTTTTTTGCATAAAAATGATTTTTTACTAAAAAATATTGTCATCGCATTATAAACACATTTTTTAAAATAAATTTATTCAAATTTGTTATATATAACCTTGTACCGTAGATTCCGTATTTTTAATCTTAATAATTTATATTTCTTAATATGGTCAAATTAGTTTTTATCAATGATTAATATTTATCATGGTAAAAATATTATCCCTTTTGGAAATGTTAAAATGGTTATGAAAGGGATTAACCATAGATATAAGAAATTATAATATAAAAAATACTTAAATAGTTATATATTTTATGATATTTCGACCTTATCCATCTTATCATTGAATATTATTCATTTTGGGTCTAGTATTATTGATTAAGAGATAAAATATTTAATAAAACTTTAAGTACTTTCAGGCTTGACACCCAAATCACACAAAAAAGGTTACCACCTACCATATCTTCTACAGACCACATCATTCATATTGCATAACCAATATCTACCAAAATACTCTCCAAATATCTTTATCCATGACCTTGAGGTGTTGTTATTACTCAAATAACCATATATGAAACGTTATGGTGGTTTTTACTGGAAGATACCTGAAGAAGAGTGATATCATAATTTTATGAATTTTCACTTAATAATATCTATTTCCGATATTTTTTACTAAAAATTGATATAATTTTTTTGAAAATATATTAATTTTATCCACTTCAGTTGAGGGAATTTTTGTTCCTTGTAGTAGTTATTTAAAATTAATTTAATAAATTTCAGTTATTGGATAATATTTTTATACAATATTACTTTAAAATATATTATAATTTATTTTCAATGTTTTTAGTGAAATTTTATTCTCATTCTTTAATTGAGGCACAATTAGATTTTCACCAAAATTTGAATGAAATATATTTTTAATGTTAAATAAATGAATGAATTTTTGTTTCATTATAACTTTAATTTTCATTGAATCCAACTTTACACATTTCTATTTTTATTTTTAAAGAATATATTTTTTTCAATATTTTAGGAAATTAATTTTTTAAAGATACTGAATGAAAATGAAATGTTCACTATTTTTTATGAAATGTCCAAATACTCTCTCAAAGGTAACAGTAATCATTGTCATCATCCTCTAATGATTTTAATACCTCACTCTATATATGATCATACAGTGCCATAAACATTATTTTTTGTGGATTTATTAGTATGATGATGACTTAAGGACGATTCAATTAAAATCATTTCTTTCCCACGAGTTAATTATGTTATGAAGAATTCTTTATAAAAGCCATTTATTTTCTAGGGGTAATTCTATAATAAAATTATATAATTTTATGAAACACTATTCCATTACGTGAAATGTGATATAATGAATTTAATATTATTTTTGGAATTATGGACCACATATGTATAGTTTTAGTTATGGGACACGTTAGACTATAATTATATTACCCTCATACGCATTGGGTAGAATACAATATATCATTAGATAATATGGATTTGAATGGGGAGTGGATCTAAATAATAACGGAATCTATCCACAATAATTTTTGTGGTAGTGAAACATGAATGAGGAATTGATGACAAGGGGAGTAAAACCATTGCATGAATGAAATTGTGATGGGGGAGTGAGAACATTCTTAGAATGAAAATAGAAGTGATGTAATCTCATTACACAAATGAATAGAAGTCTGTGAGTGTACATAATACATTATAGGATGTTTCTATAATAATAGTCTTGGATGTGATTATTGAAAAATAAGTAGATTTTCTATTCATATGTGTATATTACAACCCTATGTGTTATAATTAGGATATTTTATAATGGTTGATGATTTAGTATTGATTATTCCACACTCTGATGAATTATTTATTTTATGACAAAACATTATTCCATGAAGCATGATTAATGTTATTTGAATGATTTGGTTAAAATTTCATAAGTTACGATCTTATTATCATACCCATATTGTAATACTCTTGTATTTAAATATAATTACATTTATGTTCCATAGTGTATTTGGCAAGCAACAACGTGCTTAAACGACATGTGGAATATATTATTTAATGATGGTCATTATAACATAGCCATTAAATTGGAAGATATGAAAATAAGTAAATAAATTATGAAAAATTTATGGCTTAAAAATATATAATATTTATTCCTTGTTTATCAATTTATATGTAATGAAAATAAAAATCAATTAAATGTAAATGAAATGTTTTAAAAAAACAATTTCAATGTGCCAAATGTGTTTTTATGTTAATGAATTTTATTATTCACTAAATTTGATTGTTTTAAATGAAATTGATATATTATATATTCCATCTTGCATATTATCATTCATATCATATTTTTAGGCATGAGATGAGGTAAAATATTGTTTTATTCATAAAATAATTATTCTTCTCAAATGAAGTTTCACCACATTTTTCATACTTATTACTAAATTTATTTTTACCAATTTTATTGAGTATATTTGAGAAAATAAACATAATTCTTTAAATCTAAAATTCTAAATTCATTTATAGTATGAATGTGTGATTTTTTTGAAAATATAATTTTTTTTGATGAATAGTAAAAAATATTGATTTTTATTGGAATAACATTTTTAAATAGCATTATCATCGCACATTCAGGATTATTTTTAAATTAAAATTCACTAATTATGTTAAATGAATTGGAAAATTGGATTAGTTATTTTTATTCAAAATAATTAATAATATATAAATGTTTAACATAATTTTTGTCATATTTATTATTTGGGACAATAAAATATATTTACCACTATTAAGGTTAAAATAAGATGTTGTGTGTTATATGTTATTGTATTAATATTAATTCTTTATAGACATAGAATCTATATTTTATAAATTATATTTAATATTTGGAATCATTGGGTAAAATTTATATAATTTGGGTCCTTAATTTTTGGTATTGACATTTATATTACCTAGGAAAATTTAATGGCCAAATATCATGGTGAAAACTAAAAAGGTTAATGTAAGTAAACATGCAAGATAAGAAAATATCATGTTATTATTGGATTTTTTAATCCACAAAAATATCTTTCCAATTGATTATTTATCAATTTTGGAGGTACATGGGATGAGATTGACCTCCAAATAATGGATTTTATTGGTATTTACTAAAATTAAAATTCTTTTAAATTTTTATAGGGAAACCCCTCCACTAAATTATTCACACCTATAAAAAAATTTCTTACCAAAATGATTCAAAAATAAAACCTAATATAATTATCGACATTGTAGAGAAGCTATTATTCCCAAAGGACCAATCCTAGGGTCCTTAATAAGATATCAAAAGGAGGTGTTTCTAAGTGATGATAATCATCTCCACTAAGCTCTTTCTTTCTTACAGATTATTTTTTTTCAAATCCATTATGTATTTACATTTATATTTTAATTAAAAATATATATCCAAAATAATGAGTTAATATTATGTTTATTACATTATATTTACTCATTTGCTTATACATCAAGTGGTTTAAAAATGTATCATTCATGTGTACGATAGACTACCACCTCACGAACCAATGAAAATTGGTTTCCATCACCGAATATAATGTATTATTTTAATGATAAATATAATGAATATATATGATACATTTGAAATTTTTTAAATTATGTAAAATTATATATCATCCACTTCCATAACCATTAACCCGTTAATGTCATGATATCATCGGTCATACATATGATTGTCCAACAATCTACACAAAGCAATGTGATTAATTTCCATTGACCAAATCTCTTGAATAGTTATATAAATGCATCTAAAAAATAAATATAATATTTATAACATTAATCTAATTCTATATACGTTTTATCTATATCGTATTCCTATGAATTAGAATATCCACAAAAAAACCTGAATGATAAAACAAATCACTTAACACCCGAAAAATGGTAATAAAAAAAATATTATTAATAAATAGGTGATAAATTGTTATGGTATGATCATAGAAGATATTAAATATATAAAAATGGTTTGGGTATAAATAAATAAAAATTTTATAACTATTATACATGAGTTTGACTAATTTTTATCTAAAGAGAAATGTATGGTTAGGGATTCTGTCTCAAATTCAATTCTTTGAGGCATTTATTAATGTTATGTACCCACCATATTTTATATTATTTACATACTACATCCTTGATGTATTATATTATTAATACATCATCATTAATAGTATTTTATGATTCAATTTGAATTATTCCATCCTTGGGAATTTGACAGGAGTGTAACCATGTGGTAAAAAACTTTACCACTTAGTTTGTCTTCATTGGGTTTTATTAATTCTCCATTGTCTTTGAAATTATAAGATTATGTGTGTATTTTATTTTATTTTTTATCTTTTATTTAAAAATTTATTTATTAATTTAAATTTAAAATATAGAATCAATATATTTATTAATCTTCATTTCTTCGTCAAGATATTTGTAAGACATTCAGACAAAAGTTTCATTACATTGAGACATATTTGATATTTATTAGAAATTTACTTTTATGATGTTTATTTACTAACCATATGATATTTAATATCATAAATTTAATTAAATAAATTTAATAAATTTTTTTATTTTAATTTATATATTTCTTATTAGTTAATATTAAAAAGATACCAAATAGGTAAGGACTTATGCTTCAATATCATTTAAACTAGGATTATTTATTCTTGAATCCTGTTGAATAAAATTAGCATATCATTCTATAGTAAAAACATTTATTATTATTATCCTTTGGTCATTCATTAAATTTTTATTTAATATTTAAATTTTCTATATTTATGAAAAATAAATTATTTTGATTTATTTGGAATGTCCAACATTATATCTGGGCTCAGTCAAAAATCCTTCTTTATTCTAAAGTATTTTTTTTGAAAATGTTTCTGAGGAAGATTATAATACTACAAAAAAATTATTATTTATTTTTTACACGGTTTAATTTAAAAATAGTTTAAAAGGAATATTCATTCTAATTTTCCAATGAGGAAGTTTTTATGTTTTCTTATAATAATGTGAAAGGAATCAGAAATTTGATGAATTTAGCAAGAATAGATCATTATAATCACCAAAAAATATAATTATATTGATGATTACTTTATATTTTTAAAAGTTAATTTTCTTAGAAATTAGTTTTTCTAAATATTCTATTAATTTTTATTTAAAAAAAATATTATTTTCAAATTGAAAAATATATTTTTCCTTTAAGGAATTTAATGGTCATTTTATGGTAAATTGATTCATTATCTAAAAAACATTTTATATTTTTTGTAATCCAAAATTAATATATAGTAATAATACCATATTTATTATTTCTATATATGTTTTATGATCACTTTGACAAGTGAAATTATTGAGATTCACTTTCTCAATTAATTTTGGTGGTTTTTACCCTTATCAGGAAGCATTCACATCCTTATGATAATTGGACCATCAATTTCCATTGAATATCCATATTCTTTTCTATTTACGATACAACAATTTATTATTCGATATACTATTTCTATATATGGTGTTTTATATTGAAAGTTATTTGGATAACTATAGAAATAATAATATTTTTATTCTTTATTAAATATTTAAATTCATTGATAATCTATATTTTTTATGAATTAAATATATATTTTTATAATTATGTGATGCAATGGAAATTTTATGATTGGTGTGTCCTTGAATTATATATCCTAAAGATGAATCTAGAAGACTAATGAGACTAATTACTATATTGGAATGAAATGGTTCATTACCATTTTTCTTAAACTGCATCTGAGAAATTTCTTAGTGGTATAGATATCCAGATGTTTTTTGTCATGATAGTTAATATTAATAATTTCTCGAAATAGAAATTCAATAATTGTTAGTGAAGATGTTACTTCATTGATATTGTCCAAAAATTAGATTCATGGTCATGTTATTACATATATTAAATTATTTGTGTACCATTCATTGTTGAAATATAATTTTGCATGCCCAACTTAATGATTAAATAGAAGTTGTTTTCTGTTATTTGATATGACATACTTTTATTCATTAAGGATTCATGATTTTTTCCAATATACATAATACATACTGAGTATCTATGACAACGTTTATTTTATTTATTTTCCCCAGGATTTAATGATGCTATACTTGAATGATTATAGAGATGAGTAATATTTAATTTCACTTTATCCTAATTTATTTTTGCTAATTTAATTCAGTTCTAAAGTATATTTCTAATTTACAAAGAGTAATAAACTATCATTTCCTTTAGGATATGATATCTTGTTTATTTTTATAGTCTAATAAGGTAGCCACTAGTTCTGAGATACTAGATTTGGGGTCATTATAATTACTATCAATTAATTTTTAGCAAAACAAAGGTGAACTATATTTAGAAATAAAATAAATATTAATGGATATGACCCTATTATTGACTTTGATGAGAACTGTATGTATTCTATAACATCATAAATCATAGGTAAATTATAGATTATGTAGTTTTTCAAGATAAAAATAACATTCGTGATTATATAAGATTATGTTGATTTGGGACTATTGTATCTTGGGGTAATGACACTAGAAATTCATGTTTCGATATTATGGAATAATCTCTTACTATTTGAAAATGGGTCCTATTGCACAACTATTCAACACTCATGGGTGATATTATTGGATTATTTTAATTTTTCTGTATTATCCATCTTGATTTTGTTAGAAAGATAATGAAAATTGATGACCAACATTAAATATATGATGTATTTAATTAAAAATAAGTTATCTTTATTTGGACACACTACAAATCATTATATGGTTTTCCCACTATGATTATTATTTCTCATACAATGATTTTTATTTTATGTTTAGGGATGAAACCCAATGAAATCATGTCAATATTAAATAAGATGGAAACTGTAGTGATAATTAACAACTGAATAGGACGATGAATAGATTTAATGATATTGTGATTTTTTTGAGTTAGTTATCCAGATATATGATAAACAACCTTAACCTAAACCAACTCTAAAGCTCATTAGGGATGAGAATTATGGAGTCTTTTAAGTGGTATAGTGGGGGGGCGGGACCATGGAGGAAATAAGGCTCAACATCATTCATGTCGAAAATATGGAAAGAGACTCATAATAAAATGTCTCATGGGATTATTAAAATGGTCCAGATTTCAAAAATATTGTTATAAAATAGTCAATTCTTGTAGAAAAGTGGGGAGTTAAATGGAGAAAAATAAATTTCATCCTAGATATCAATTTATGGTTTTTTTCTTGAATTTTGGGATCATGAACATTATCTGAGTTAATGACCTCTTATAATGGTTGAAACATAGACCAAAGAAATATATAGGTTGATTTAAAATAGTTTATATATATATATATTGGTATTCAAAATTTTTATTGTAGAATTATTTTTATCAATGGTATTTTGGTTATAATATTGATGAAACCTGAAAGATTTAAATTAATTTTTTTGAAGTATATATATATATATATTCATATATGATTAACTCATTAATTTATGATACTATCATCGATCAATGAGTTGTCGGTTAGTCATCAGTTTAAATTCATAGTGACAACTTTTGAGGTTTTATGTGATCAGATTTTAATGACATTAGATACATTTTGGGTGATGTTTGATTCGGTTGAGGTATATATAAACATATGATGTAACATGAAATATTTTTTTGGTGATGAATTGCATCATTATATGTTTAAATTTATTTATAATATTTTAGGATTATATAACAATTGATGTTAATGTAATAATATTAAATTATAATTATTTTATTTTGTAGAAAAAATAAATTTCATGGAGATCCAAATGGATAATAGTTATTTGATGATTAATTCATTTAGGAAGTTCAATTCTTAATATATTTATATAAATTATATAAATACTATTTTAGAATAATCAAAACATATCACAAAAGAGCCTAGGTACCCTGTTAATCCAATAAAAGAGCAAGCTCTGACCAATCCTGAAGGGAATTCTCGATCCCGACAGAAAGATGACTAGAAGCTGTCATTTTAAAACAATGAATGTATGAATTATTTTCCAAAAACATTACAGAATAATATAAAAAATAATGTAAGAATATTAAAATAGAATCCACTTAGTGTAATGTATCAGAATTCCAATTGTAATAAAATCCCAAAGTACTGCAACCAATGTGCTAAAATATGGAAAACTACCCAATTCAATAAGGAAACAATAGACCAAGTCAATGGTTTAATTTCTTAATCAACATCAATGTTATCATTTTCCATTGTTTTATCCTAGAAGGATATAATCTACAAACACTGGAAGGAAAATTTAATGGTGTGAGATAATTCATAGTAGGATTTCACAAAATATTCCATAATAATATTCCAATTTAAAATTAACCAAGAATATTTTTTAAATTTTAAAATATTTTGGTATAGCATTTCAAAATTGAATATAATCAAATCATTCATTACAATTCAAAATATTGAGACATATTTCAAATGATTTAATTTACAATAAATTTATGGGACTCATCACCATTGTGTAAGGAATGATGATGTTCTGATATAAAGTTTTAGAGTTTTTATAGTAATAAAGCTCCACAAAAAACCCCAAAAACTACTTATGTATTTCATGTTCTCAAGTAAAAATAAATTTTAGAAAATTTAATTCATTACTTCTTAAAATAAAATTAAATTCCATTATCAATTTCAAATATGAAAATTTTCTATTTGAAACCCATAATATTTTTTATTCAAATACATTACTTTTCTATATGATTAAATACTATGTTTTCCAAAAATCCATGTTTATTTCATTTATCACAAATAAGGTATTAAAACCAATTCATGTAATTTCAAAATTCATTTCACAATTGAATTCATCAATTAAATTTTCATCCAAATCCATAAATTTCAGCAAAACCCCCATTTCACTAGAAATGGGTTATTTTAAAATATTCCCTCAAAATAAAATCCACACATAAAATAATAAAATATATATTTTTTTCAATTTACAAAAAAAAATGAAATTTTAATTATAAATATTAATTCTCACCAATTTCTAATTCTGTGCCGAAATACAATCTCTAAAAAAATACAATTCACCAGAATTGGGATTCTCCCACAACCAATTGAAACCCATATAATAAAAATCCAAAAAATTTAACTTAAATTGAAAAATTGAAATATAATCAAATAAATTATGGTTAGTATACATTTGGCATCGTAACAGAACCACCAAACTCTAGATTAATGGATCTCGAATCACCAATCCCTATATGGTGTTTATAAATGAATAATGATGATGGAGAATTTAGTAAATGAGGTTAAATAATTGGTTTAATGATCCAAAACAAATTCTATTAGATCCATAAATCAGAATAATGATCATGGAACATTAAAGAGAAAGAGAGAGATAATGGGAGATTAATTCCAAGGGAAGGAAACAAATTGGAAGAGTATTGACCGACGTTCATCATGAATTAAATTTGTTCTAGGAGGGGTATGAGGGGATACGAATCCTCTTTGATATATCTATGGTTTGGAGAAAATGATTTGTTTCAAATGATGTCCACTAGGGATATATAATTGGGTTTATAAATTTTGTATAAAATTGCAGATCCCTTGATATCTTGTACGAATGGTTTCCTGCCTAGACCCACAAGATTAACAAAACCATGTGGCTTGGTCGTGGACCCATTTTAAATGAGCCACATATTTTTCACTAATAGGGAACACATAATGACTAACCATTCACTAAACATAAATTATCCCACTACCTTGAAATTAAGATTTTTCTCTGATAAGGAACACTGTTTTGCAAAACAATTCTCTAACAATTCAATGGACTAAAAAATTCCAAACATTTAATTTTCAACCTAATGTAACCCCAAATAAATCCCAATCAAATAATGGTAAAAATCTGTGCTTAGGAATACAAAAAAATTGTAACGAAATGTTACAACCATCCCTCGATAAAAACTCTTTGTCGTATGAAATCATATGGTAAATCTTCGATGCCAAAAAATGAGTTCAATAATCTCACTAAAAATCCTTCTTATCCCATTTATCATGATAATAATAACTATCCAACTATAATAGAATAACCAATGGTGTGATCCTCTGATGAATTACCTTGGTCTTAGAATCAACTCTCTTAACTTTTTGTTCAATCATACATAAAGTAGGTTCAACATCAATATCACGACAATAGAGATAATGGGATGGATCAAATAGAAACATTTGTAGCTATGATATATGAAACATGTTATGTATCAAGATAATTTGTGGTAAAATTTATAAACAGTATTTAACTTTCCCCACCTTGTCAACAACCTTCAACGGTTCAAAAAATGTGCAATATTTCATTGCCTCCCATGTTGTTGAAGATCTAGCTAGGGTGAAACATTCAAGAACACCCATTCCCCAACTAATAATTCCAATTTACTATGAAGAGGATCAGTATAAGAATTATATCATATTTTGACCATCAACATTCAGGAATTGATCGGCTGAATCATAGAATTCATGTCTTGAACCACACATGGTCCATCCAAAGAAACATTCTCTAATATCTGACCAACATGATATAGATTTATAATGAAAGCCATACAGGTCCTCAAAAGGAACCATCCTAATCAAATATTGGTACCTATTTCTATATGAAAACACAGGAAGACCTATATAATCATCTATAGCTTCATCAAAGTCGACAAAACAAGCACGAATAATGTCCTCAAGAATTTATATAGCACTTTATGTCTGGCCATCCATTTGTGGATGTTATGCCACACTCAAATAAACATGAGATCCCGGTACCTCCTAAAGTCCTCTCTAAAAATGATAGGTGAATCGAGGATCCCTATCATAGACTATAGAAAAAATAACAACATTAGAATGAATAAACTCTTTTAGATAGATATTTCCCAACTCCCCATCATTGGTTGTACCAAGAATGGATATAAAGTGATCTAATTTCATCAGCCTATTGTTCAAATACCATATCAAGTTACTCTTTCATTGGGGATGTAGAAACTCCACAAAAGACACCATATGTATCTCATCCCACATATTTAGAGGGACTAGAATGGTATAATATAGACTAAAAGGTTTTTATTTCTCATTAATAACCTTCTCTCATGTATAGCAACAAGATAAAACTAGAACAATTTCTCATCTCATACCTGGCCACTAGAACTGCCACTATATATCATTGAACATCATAGTGTTTCTAGGGTGAATTTCATACTGGGAATTATGAAAAAACCCCATCATAGATTTTCGTTCCACAAATGTCACAATTATGTGATTCTGGTAAAAATAAATACCCTCCTCGGAGAACTACCATATGAAAATTGTCTCCCCACTATAAAGAGTGTTTCTAATGCTACGTGATTAATCATCACATTGATGGTCATGAAGATTAATCTTGATATGAGTATAGGTCTACAAAACATTACCTAATGAAACTTCATCCCCTTTATCATGTACTCTAATATGATATTGCAAAAAGAGAGCCATCAAACTCCAACCATTGGAAGATTCTTTCACTGCATGGGTCAGAAGTTTCTTACTCAATGCATCAGCATTGAAATTCCCTGTCCCTAAGTTATAGGCTATTTCAATGTCAACAAACTATAGGTACTCCACCCAACACCTCTAGGGGAGATTCTACTCATTTTGAGAGAATATATAACTCATGATTTTGATGTATTAAAACACAATAATCCATTGTCCGTAATGGTAATTCTATATACTCTTATGTGTGTGCATCATAACTACATGTTAGAAGTCAGGGTTTAGGTAATTCATATCTTGTTTCCTATGATGGAGAGTTCCATATAAACTAATATAATTACCATGAATATGAAGGAATCCCAAACCTATACTTGATGCATCATAGAAGACCACATAGACCTTCCTGAAATCCTAATGAGTCAACACATGCATTTTAGTCAAGTGATATTTCATCTCAACAAATTAACTCTGACATTCTTCATTCCATGAAATCCTTATGTTATTCTAAGTGAGTGCAAGAAATTGGATAATCCAATATAGATATGTCATTCACGTATAAATTATAGTGTTTGGATAATCCCAATATGCCCTTAATATTGGATGGCATTTTGTGGTTGTTCCCATGTCATAATATATTTCACCATATCAGGGTCAACTAAAATACCACGTTACAACACCATGTGTCAAAATAATTTCACTTCCCAAATCCATAAATCTCTCTTTCAATGATTAGTATATATTTGGTGATATATCAAGAAACTCATATATGCTCATAGATGATGCACATAATCCTCCTCAGACATAGAATAAATGAAAATTTCATCTATAAAGACTACAGTGTAAGTATCAAGATACTCATAAAAATAATATTCAATAATTACATGAAAACATCTAAATCATTGGTTAGACCAAAAGTCATAACAAGGTGCATGTAATATCCATACCATAAATGAAAGGTGGTTTTCTAAATGTCATCTTCTTTTTTCCTCAACTAATGGTTAACCAGGGTGAAAAACAATCTTTATGAGCATCATCAACCCTTTCAAATTGTCAAAAAATCATCAATATGTAGAAACATATATTTTTTCATTATCATCAAATGATTGATATTTTTCTTATCAATGTAATGATGGTGAGAACCATCAGCTTTCAGAACATCAAGAATCGGTACCGCCTAATATGAAACACTTATGAGTATAAATCCTTCCTTTAGAAGATCATCGAACTAAGACATTAAAACTTTTATTTTAGTTGGTTTCAATTTTTAAGAGGGAATAGAAACTGGTTGAGTACCAGACATAGTTTAAATGAAAACTCATTCTCCCTTACAAATGCAAAACATGAAAATTCATAAAGAAATGCATCCAAAAACATTACAATGACTAGAGGGAGGTCATTGTTAAAGAATTTATTTTCCATATCAATAGAAAACCACAATATCACCTTCCCAATATCCTAATGAAAACGATTGACTCTATTCAACCTTGGATTATATTCTTCTCTGAACCCATGAGACACTCCGTTGGGTGTACTGTAGGAGGCCCATAAATGAAAAAAATATAGGATGAAATTAGAAAATGAGATTATGTAGTATCAAATAAATCTATTAAAAATGGTGAATCTAGAGTATTGATACTTTTTAAGGTTGATGGACACGTATATTCATCCTCTAGAGACTCTTCCACTTCATAAAGAATATTCTCCTCGAATGTCAATGGATATAACCCTATTCTTCCTAAAGCATTTGAGTAATTGAAAGTATCATGAATGTTTAAATGGGACAAATTTCATAGGTGCATCATATCATAATCTCATTGAATGTATTGACATTCCACACTGGTAGAAAATAAAAGGACCTTATACAGGAATTGTAAGATATTTTTAAATAACGTGTATTTGAAAACATACATGAGAACTTTAATGCATCAATTTTCTCTTGAATGAACTCACCCTACTTCTGGGAGAAAAAAATGCTCCTGATAAACCTATCCTAACTTCTACGTCCATCTCTAATGTCCATGCGATATCCAGTACATCATCATAAAAAGGAAAATTCATCATGAAAACCTGATAATGAATATATTGTTGATGTCCCACCATGAACATTTGAGACTTCATCCTCTAATTTGATACTATATCAGGTGGGAAGTGCATGAGCACAATACAATGGTTTGCATAATCTATCTTGTTATTGTCATCCTACTCATGTTTGAAGAACTCAAAGGTTTGTCCAACACTATTGAATCTAGGTATAACTGGTTAGTGAAATGATCCTTGATGTCCTTCCACTCGAATCCCTTATGTTTCATCATTGCCACTATTGTATCCCGCCATCTCCTTATTATATCATTTATCTTGAAGGTATCACACATCACTTTTATTTTGTTGGGTGTGTCCAAAAATCAAAACAAGTATTTAATTCTATAGTAAAATAGTTAATCCTCTTGAGGAATAATTGGTCATTTGAATGGATCTAGATTCTGGATAAGGAACACTTGAGAACAACTATTTATAATGTCCCTATAAGATTGCACTGCTGAATCCAGAATGTGAACTAGAGAGTGTACCTATCCCAGAGCACAGAAACTACACACGATCACAATAATGTGATTCATATCAAAAGTAGTATTTTATCACTGTGGTTTATTATTATCTTTTCCCCAGATATAATTCACATGTCTTCTCGGTGGCATGATGCAACATAGCATCATTAGAAATCTAGAAACACATCAGGATAACGTTAAAATAGAGAAAAAAGTGTTTTTAATCCCAATAAATATAATTTTTTTTGTATTTCAATCTATCCAAATAAAAACAGGGAAAATAATAGAAATACTCCATATGAAATCATTCCCTAACCACCCATGACGACTTAAGGATTCTTATAATGAGAGATGTTTAGGCACTCAATTACAACTACATTATATGTTCTAATAATATTTCACTATGAATAATGATCTTATGAATAAAAGCTCATACACATCCTCTGATATCCCTTTTCCACAAACCATCTGTAGTATCACAGAAACTTGATAACCATGCTGTCTCTGATATACCTCGAAGGGAATTCACAATTCTCATGGCCTGACATCTAACACCTTCCATTATACAAGAAATAAAGTGTGAATGGGTTTTCCACATGTATTGTGGAAGAAATGATACGTGAAAATATTTATATCAAAAGGGACTCAACTTGGATTAATGTACTGGAAGTCAAACATGAGTTAAATCCCAATGTACATAAACCAATGTACCAAAATAGTGGAAAATATCCCTTGTCTCTAAGGACACAACACACCATGTCCAGGGAATAACAGTAATTACACTTCTATGAGATCTTTTCTCCATGCTTTATTGAAGAAATAGATAATCAACACACACTTATAGAAATAAGTGGGGTCTGAGCGAAATCCTAGTAAGATTTAAATGATTATACCATAAAAATATGTCAATATAAAAATATCCATTAATGTTCTTTAAATTTTTACATAAACATGTTGGTCAATTCAAAATCATATTTAAACAAATCATGATTCATATTTAAAAATTGGAAATATATTTCAAATAATATAATTTACCTTAAATCAAGGATTCTTTATAGAAATTGTACTTTTCAAAAAAAATTATTAAATGAACAAACTTATATAAATCCGTTTATATAAATTTTCAAGACATGTGACTTGTTACAGGAGTGAAATATATAAATTTTGAATTAAAACAAGTGATCAACAAGGACATATACAATATTTGTATGATAGTTCCAGGTTATGGGGTTCCAACACTATGAAATGTCATGTATGTAGATAAGAAACTTTGGCCCTAATGAAAATAGGAAACATACACATCACCAAATAAATGATAATGTACTAATATTAAGTTTTAAAAGGTTGTATGTCGCAGACTAACTCCCAAAAATACTCATTAACTACCTTAGGATATCATGTGCTCATGTAAAAATAAACGATGTGGAATTTATTTCCCAACAACATAAAATACAATTAAATCTCGTTATCCTTTTCAAATATGCTAATTTTCTATTTAAACCCCATAACAGGTTATTAATCAAAAACATTTTTTTTTACCCTGATGAAATTCTAAAAATTCCATCAAAAAAATTTAGTCATTATTAACTAATAAGGATTTGAAAAAATTCATGAAATTTCACTATACATTTCATAATTAAATCCATCAATTTAAATTTCATACAATTATATCAATTTGATCAAAAACCCCGAGTTCACTAGAATTGATTTTTTAACAATTTTAATTCAATACCAATTATGTAATTAAATTATAATGTTTTATTATTTTAATTTACAAAAAAACTAAAATTTAATTTAAACAATTTAATTCTCACTAATTTTCAATTACATGAAAAAAATAATTTTTCTCAAAAAACCCAAATCAATGGAATTGAGTAGTTCCAAAAAAAATTTAAATCCATATAATCCAAATCCAAACTGGTTAATTTAAAATAAAATTTTCTAAATTTAAGCATAGAAATAAGGGTTAATATAAATTTGGTCATCATAATGAGACCACCTACATCGGGGTCAAAGGATATTGAATCCCTGAACCCTAACCGTGATTCAGAAATGAATACTGATGATCATGGAATCCATGAAATAATTATCAAACATTACTTTAATGACCTAAAGATTGATATTAAATCCATAAATAAAAAAATTATCCATGGGAATCTAAAGAGAATGAAAGAGATCATAGGATATCAAGAACCCTAGATGAAAAATAACCAAAAGAGGATCAAATGACATTATCCTAGCATCGAATAGCATTCAAGAGGGGTCTGAGCGGCCAAGAATCCTTTTTGGGAGCTCTATTGATGGTAGAAAATGAGTTCAGTTAATGGAGGTCTATCAGGGACCTATAATAGGTTTTTCGTATTTTTTTATATAATTCTGGATCTCCTAAAATATTATAGGCATGATTTGCAAGGCATAACAACATTGTTTGACCAAATCAAGCTTCTTATTTGTGAGCCCATTTTAAATTAATTTCACAATTTCTAATAATAGTTTTCAAATCTTTTATAGACATGTTCAAAATGTGAAAAATCCCACTTCCTTGGGTTCATGGTTTTCTATTATAGGGGGTATGATTTATAAAATCTATAACCCAACCATTCACTTAACTATAAAATTATATAATTTTGAATTTTCAACCTTCAAAACTCATTTCTTAAACCAAATATAATGTCAATAAATATATGGGTTTAAGAATTCTTTAAAATAGTAATTAGATGATACACAAAAAATATACCATGGGATGACCTATCACGTATTTCAAGGTTGCAGTGTATGAACCCTCAATCGAAGGATGAAATGGGTTTAATGACTACACCATGCCAAGATTATGTAAACATTAAAAATAATTTCATATAAATTAGAATATTACAATGATATATATTAATTTTACATTTGGGTGGGTGTTTTTAAGATTAAATATTAATGTATTAATTTGGTTCAATCATTTTGACGTTTTTTTAGTAAATATTTATAGACATATGAAATTACATGTCACTAATTTATTGATATTACGATCCATTAAAAGGTAATTTTGGTTATTCAGAAAAAAATTCATATATTATATTCATTCAGTGAAGTATGATTTAGAGTGCAAATTGATAGAAGCACAACAAAAATACGTAATTTTGCTTATGAAATTTTAAGATATCACGTATGTAAATTTATTTATATATGTAAACTATAAAATACCAACTAATATTTTATAAAAGGATCTTGAAATAAAAAAAATTATCTTGTTACCTTGATATATGATGAATTAGTAGTATTTTAATTCAACAAAAATGTATTGTTTTCTGGTATTTATCATTTTCTTTATCATTTAGTTTATTATGACCAATGATCTCAATCACTATTCATAATTATTTAGGTTTTCCCCCTATGTCCATATTTCCACATAACACCAGTGTTCTGCTATTAAGAATCCTAGTTTTGTGCTGTTTCAGGAGAACATCTTATTAACCCTCCCATATTTAATGATTATGTTCTATAAACCCTTTTAATGATTTGGAATTTTGAGAAAGGTATTTTCATATGTGGAGCCATTGATCTTCATGAACAAGTTCAAATTGAGCGGATTGAATTTATTGAATGTGGAAAATAAGTGAAACCCATATATTTTAATAAAAGAAAATTCTAATTTATAACGTATACAACACACACAACCAAACAACAATGACTGGGTAAATATAATATTTAAAGTTGAATTTATTATTCTGGCCATTAAATTGGTAGTAGTGAGTAATACGAACAATATTATAAAAAATATATTGATTTTAAATTCAAAAAATATATTCATTGTTTACGAATTGACGATTAATGAAAATAAATGTCATTTTAAAGGAAATGAAATTTATCCAGAAAACAATTTTTATGGGCATAAGTTGTTTTTTATATCAAAAACATAAAATTTTCACTATTAGTTAGTTATTTAAATTATATTTATATATTAGATTTTCTACGAAGTAATTTATCATTCATAATTATTTTTTTCAGAATGTGATAAGAATCATTAAATTTTTAATCATAAAAACTAATTTTTTTAAAAATCGATTTTGTCACAATTTTCACCCATATATTAACCTAATTTCTTATCAATACAAAAAATAATATTTGATAAAATAAAAATTATTTTCAAAATATTATTTTTTAAGTGTTAATTTTTTATAATTTTCATTAAAGTTTACTTTTTTTGATTAATAGAGAAAATTACATTTTTTTATTAATATTATTTATTCTTATAATGCATTTATAAGGATAAATGTTCTTTACAAATGTTCTCAAAAAAAAAATATTTCATTTATATATTTTTTATTTTAATCAGTTGTTTTTTCATTTTGATTTTGAATTTCAATACAAAAAATTAATTTGAGAAATCTTTTCCCCAAAAGAACTACATTTCCATCAGGCTTGCAGGTTTAGTTTTAAATAAAATTCATCCACTTATATAAAATAAATATTAAAAAATGTATTACATATTTAGAAAAAACATAAGTAATATTATACAATAAATTCCACTTATTTTTTAACATAATGACTAGTAATGATTGAATGATTTATTTAACATGGTTAAGGTTAAAATGGTATTTTATTATAAAATATGAACATGTGTATAATTTTTTTTCCAACACACATTGAATTTTTATTTGATATATTTTATTTCATACTATGAATTAGTGGGCCTATATTTTTTATAATGACTAATTTATTATGAGGCTTAAATTAAAAATTACATACAGAAAAATAACAATAATTATCATGGAGAAAACCTAAATAGTAAAAGTAAGTAAACATAAAGGATAATATAATTACATGTTTAGAACATTATATATTGGTTTATTCAATATCATAAAAATGATACATTAAGATAAAAATATCCCTAAATATTAAAATTGAATACAGAAATAAAAATATGTTATATAATTTTTAATGTAACATTAGATTGCCTATGAAAAAAATAGTCCTCCTCTATGAATTCAACTAATTTTTATCAGTATTTAATAAAAGGTATAAATTATTTCTTAAAGGTGTTTTTAAAAAGATTATAAAAAATCCTTTTTAATTGATAATTAATAATACAACTTCATAGTTTTTTGATCATTCCTGATGGGTCAATAATAAAATTATTGAATGGTTTCATCAAGTAAAATTAATTTAGTTCATATACAAAAAACATTTAAGGAAATTATTATTGGTATTTTTTAATTATTATTTGGATTTCATGTCTTCTTCTTTATAATATGGTTTTCATGTAGTCTTTACATAGCATCGTATAGTGGGGCATTGTTATACATCGACTTATGGACTTCATAGACATTCATCTGATTTACCATGAAATCATTGTTAATTTATACAGTATATAAGTCTCTCCAATTTATATGATTATATCTTGTTAGGTTCATTGATATGAAATAAGATATGTTCAATTTGATTTGGTTTATCTGGAAGAATTAATCAATGTTTCAAATTATGGACAAATTAATCTCTCTATGGTGAAAATATATTTTATCTAAAAAGCATTATAAAATAACCGGATGTATAAAGTTCATATAATAATGCATTTAATGAATTATGTATTTATTTTCAAAAATATGCTTATAAATTTTCTAATGTATACTTTTGAATCAACAACCATTATATATTCCTTTAGGATACATACACATGTACTCTCTATTATTATTTTGAATTTTTTAATTAATTTCCTAGTAATCCTTTTGTAACTATTTTAATGAGGTGGAGAATTAAATTTTTCTTGTAGAAGATATGAATGTTAGAGACACAATTTATATTTATAGAGTTTAGGATGTAGGGTCTACTGGATGGAAGGAATCCTCACATTTAGGATGCTTTTTATCCAAAATAGAAGAGAACATTAACAGTTGCATGAGTGAATAGATTCATAACCCAATTAGTGGAATTGGATCCTCAACTACTATACTGGAGAGATCCTTTAAGATACTATTGGGGGAATAATGCAGGATGGAAAATAGAATGGTACTAATATAGAGTAGAGGGATTTATCTCTATCACTGGTGTTTTTTAGCATAAATAATGGGACCATTGTGGGTTACTAATACAGGAAGAGGTCCTTTCATCTTAATGAGGCTCCACACATGTGTAGGAAGGATATATGAAAATGGAGACATGTACTATATGATGTACAGACGAGGAGTTTCTAAAAGTGTAAAGGTAATCATCAAATAACTACAAATTTAGTCCATGAATGTGATAAAGGATCAAAATCTATTCATGTATTATTAATGAATTCATTTCCAAATTATGTCCTATACAATAATTTTGGGGTGCAGGAATTAACAATAAACTATGGAGATATCCAAATCCATTTAGATATGGGGCCATAGGGTTGAGAAAATACAGCCTTAAGTCACTTGATCTAATAAATCACCACACTCAATCAACAATTACATAAATACCCATTGAGTTTTAGTAAGTGAAATGAAATCTCATGTGCCTTGAAAATACAATCATTGTTTATTGATCATGTTTCTGATGGGATTCATTGATCTATTATACTAGTAGAAACCCACATAAATCACAAATACAATCAATTCTTGATGAAGTAGCCAAATAGTCTTCAACCAAACCTAGAATGATGCATAAGTGATTCTCTTAATGGTAGTTAACCACCATGAGGGATTCTATAACCCAATATAAGGTCAATAAATGCGACAAGGACATTACTAAATGGTGATCTGGTCTAAACATTTCTAGGCGGGAGATAGAGTGAAAATTTATACCTACTAAAACACATCTGATATGTAAAGAAATACAAATCATCACTTCAAAAATTATGATCCATTAGAAAATTTATAAACATATATGAACATATTTCCTACAGTTGCTGAAGTCAAAAATGTTGTGTGTCCATAAAAGAGCCTGGAGGGATTGAATGGGTTGTTCAAGTGGCTAATTGGCCCACCACTCCATAGAATAGATACTTCATTAAATCCTTGTAATTTGAAATCAAAATTCTGGGATCCATTGGAGAGATAAATACTTAATATAATATCAAAATCATTTTTGGATAATAACATTAACAGACAATATACTTTTCCAATTAATTGCAATTGTATTTAAAATTATTAAATGAGTTTTCATATAAAAAATAACACAATTTCTAAATTTTAGAAATAATATGATGATAGATTTAATATTAAACAAATATAATAGGGGGATTTAATTTTCAAAAAATAATAAATATTATAAAACCAAAATAAAAAACCAATATTTTGAATATTTTTAGTGCAATGAGAATTATAATTTTTTGCATTTTTTTGATGTAAATTGGAAAATTCATTATTATAAAAAATATGACCAATAGTTTGAAAAAAAATATGTACTTAAAATAATTGTCCTCTAATTCCATTATTTGGTTAATTTTTTAATTAAAAACACTGAATCTATTATTTTCATTAATCATAAATAATATTTATATTTTAGTGTTATTTTCATTTTGATTTTTTTTAAATCTTTTAGGTATTAATTCATATAAAGAAATGTATTCCAGGAATATTGTTTTAATACACATATACAATAATACATAACTTCCATGATTCATAACATAATTTTCTTCATTAATTTTTTATAACTAAATAATACATAATTATGTAAAATATATTTGTTTAATTACGAATATTCCAGAATTCTAGATAATTTTACAATAGAAGATAATGAAATTACATTGAAAGAAGAAGATGAATATAAACAAGAATATCATAATAAGGATTTAGAAAACACCAAGATTCATACTAAAGTATTTAATATACAAAAGGATACCTTCATGGATAAAAATTATTTAAATTTAATAATAAACCCTGATATTTTCAAAATACAACAATATTAATTAAATTATCCAGAATTTTTCAGTTTAAAAATAAAAAATAATACCTTAGTCTTATTTAAATAATAAAAATAGTTTGATGTATGTTTATAATAATTCAAATATTGATATGGTTTTATTTATTTTGAAGGAATCATTATTTAGAAAAACATGTATGTTTTGTTCAATATTCTTGTGTGATTTATCTTTTTTATTTTTTTCCTTGTATCCCATTTTTTGTGTACTACATCAAAATTATATATGAATTTTTTATGTTTTAATTTCATCAAACATCATTAAATATTATAATCAATTAAATTATTTTGGTATAATTTTCACTATAACTAAGTACTAAATTCACTCATTGTTAGACCATTTAGATTTAGGGATAAGATCTTTTTATTTCATTGGGAAATTTTTTTTAAAAAATATCATTGAATAATATTTCATATCAATATTTTATAAATAGGGGACTGGGGATTTTATATCAAAGATTAATATAAAATTTTGTGTCTATTTTGTATTTTTTTTTTGAAATTTAAATTCTCCGTCAAAATAACTACTCTACTTCATTCATACCTTTTTTAAAATTAAATATTAAAAATTACTATTTACACAAAATTCATTCCTTTCACTTTTGGTATTCTTTCCTTATAAATATTTTGCTAAAATGATTTTCCGAATAATATGAATGTTCCCAAGTATCATTACTTTTCCACTTGTTTCTAAAAGTATGAATATATTTTCATGGGTGGTTATCTTCCAAACTAAAATATCCATAATTTAATTTCTCTTGTCACTAATATAATTAAGTCTAAATATGGTATTTTTGTTAGTATATATTAATTATTAACACATATATATTTTAGAGAAATGTCTAAATTTTATCTCAAATGATAATCGGTACTCTGTAATATCTAAATACATAACACAATTTATTCATTTTAAGTGAGAATTATGAACAATCAATAGAAATTATAGTGACTTTTACAATCAATACTGATGAAGATATTTTAATTATGTTATAAAAGGATTAAAAAATTCGTATTGATTCCTTAGATTATTTTGGCTGTGAATAAATACTTGAGTTCATGTAAAATCATATTGCTAGTAACAATCATTCTTTTTCATCCTCTTGAAAAAATCCAAGTAAAATATATTCATGATAAGTTATAAAAATAATTAAAGATAATCATGAGACAACACATTTTAATACATCTATATATTTTTTAAAATATTTATGATTTTTGTGAAAGATAAATTATTTCATTTCCTACTACTATATCATGTTTCAAAAATGAATCAAAGGATAATAAAAATAGTCAATAGACTGTAAAAATTATGTTAAACTAATATTATGATAAATAAGTTAACTAAAAATATTTTACTCTTATAATGGCAGTTAAAATTGGTAACCCTTGAAGTTACTAAGAATATCACATATTTAAAAGATTATAATATGATCTAAACATTGACTTAAAATGAATTTATTGTCGAATGAGACAATAAGAATGAATGAAACATGAGGAATATAGTAGATTTTATGATACTAACTATAAAACTATTTTTGATAAAATTGATATTTAGACGGGTAACAATGTGTTCACTAAACTAGATATAAATTTTTGAATGATTTTTAAAATAAATAGAACAACACATTTATGAAATTATATGGAAAACAAATTATGGAATTATTAAATATAAAAAAATTACATGAGAATCAAGAATGGTTATGTGTTATAAATGAAAAAATTTATGCAATATAAAACCTAATTAACCTCAACATAATAATAATAAAAATGACTATATAAAACTATAGAAGAGTAAATAAATTATTTTTCAAAAATTCTCAAATACATAGATTGTGAGTGAGCAATCATCAACTTATAGTAGTATTAAAATTAATGATAGTTAAAATATCTCTGAATTTTTTTCAAGCAACATATAGAATAAATATATGAGGTTTTATAAAAATGGTTAGTCAATCCTCTATTAATGTATTTTTGAATTCATATATTTTATTTTTATTTTCATGAATACTATTACACATTATATGATACAAATTATTATATTGATAATATATAGGATACCTATATGTTTTTATAAAATAAGTATCAATAGAATATCAAAGATCATTTGATAAAAAATGAAAACAAATCGATACTTTCATATGATCACATATCTAAGCCTATCATAGAGCCAATATTTTATAGCAAAATAAAATTGATTCATCACAAGATTAACAATAAAATTATAAATGCTATTTTTTATAATGTTTTATATGTTGGAAAATCATTGATAATGTTTTCTAAATTCAATGAATTTATATTCTAAAATTCAATATTAATATGTTTCCGATTAACCAAATTCTTTTATAAAAAAAACTTGTTCAATAAATTATTAGGAATTTTTATTCATCCAGACATTTTCATATATAATTTAAACTTGAGAGTATTATGAAAGCAATTAATTACACTATAAACACAAATTATTTGGAATGATAAGTAATTACATTCCGAATTACATAGTTTCTCATTTGAATTGGACTGTTAATCAACTTTTTGTACCTAAGGTTATACTCGTTAATACTATTAGACCCAATAATATTATTGTTATTAAATATTTAGTAATGAAATTTTCATGATGAAAATATTAATACTAGAGATAAAAGTAAATGATAAATGGATAATTGTTTCCATAATAATATTTCTGGTAAAAATTGTATCCTTAAAAACATAATAATTATCAAAATGGGAAATCAAAATTTTTAGAAATAATACACAAGGCTATATAGTGGGAACTGGTGATTTCTTTATTTGATATAATAAATTAATTATAAATTCTCACAGTATTATTTACATAAATGACATTCTCATTAAGTGAGTTCAAATATGAGATGGAGAATACATCATAATATTTAAGAATAATAAATGTACTAATACTAACACAAAAGTATATATAGTGTAATCATAATATAATATTCATAATTTCAACACCGTAGAATAGGGGAAATTCAATTCCATAATATTTTCTTCCTATCTATAATAGAAGATAACACCCATAATTTTGATAATAGGATAATATAGAAAAACCTATGAACCTTAACATATAATTATGAAAATGTCCTTGTGATGGACCTGTCAAAACATACATTCAATTTCAATAAATCATGTTACCCTTAACGATTAAAAACATAAGATTAGTTTTTATCAAGTAAATTAAATATCAATATATAAACCTATATAGTTAGTTCTCTTCTATCAATTTTTACCTATAAAAACTAATTTTTCCCAGGTAAAAAATACATATATGTCATTTTCAATTAATATTCAATAAAACATTATATTTATCTCTTTTTAAAAGTCATATTCTATTGTGATATTTTTTAAAATAATTCATCATTAAATAAAAATTGAAAATGTAAATAGTAAATAACTAGACATAGTGACTATGGTTGTGATTTTAAAAATATTAATTTTAAAACATTTTATTATGAAAACAAACATAATATAAATTTATAGGTAATTAACCCTAAATATAAAAATATGTTGTTAAAAGGAACCAAATCCTTCAACAAAGATCCCAAATTATTTTTTTGGAAAATTAATGTTGCAAAAACAATTTTTGGTCGAGACTATGAAGTAAAATTATTATACTATAAATCATGATTTACTCTACAAACTATTAAATAGAACATAATATGAATTTTTGATTGATGAGTAGACATTTTTTTTGTATTTTTATGTCTTTTTATGAAAAATGGTTTTTTTAATGGCATTGAATTTTTTTAATATCAATCTAAAATATGAAGTGAAAATATTGTTTTTACTATTGCAGATATGTGACCAAATCGGACATCAATATAAGATCACATACTATATACAAATAAATATATGTATAACCTTTTGTGAGAATAGTTTATTTAAAAAATTATATTCTAATCATCTATATTATGAGGTAATAAATATTATTTCTAAAAGTAAATTTTCTTTAAAAAAAAATTATGGATGAATGTATGAAAAAAAGGGTGATGATCTAGAATGTGAGTTTCTATAAGAAATTAATCAACCTTTGGTTTTACATAAAATACAAATATTTGTAAAGAATAATCATTATGAATTTTTTTTATGTTATTGATAAAATAAATAACAACATTAATCTTATTTTTTAAATAATGAAAATATATTGATTATAAATTAAATTTATAACATAAATTTATAGATAAATACATATGTGATGGATGTTGGATGATGACCATGCAATAATAACTTAATGAGTTTAAATAATATAATGTTTAGTAATTGAAAAAAATTCTATATGACACTCTACATATATGTACTACGTGGGATTTTTAAATATATGTTATGAAAATGTATCATCATCTATAAAATATCTATAATAGAATTTTGTTGTTATATATAATATGATCTCATTAATTATGCCGAAATATTTTCCCTAGTAATGTGACTTAAATCAAAATGGATGTTTCTATATTTTTAATAAGATATTAATTTCATTTTAATTCAAATGGATGTTTAAAATGAATTATAAGATATTTTATACATGTGTATTTATATATAGGACAACCTATAGGTTTTTAAAGTCTTAATCCCCTGGATAATTTTTACAATCATATTAAGAAATTATCCACAGGTGAATAATCTCTATGTTCCAATTATTATTATTTATCAAACATTATTTCTCAAAATGATATTACATAATAAATAAAAAAGATTTAAAAATATTTATTACTTTTTTACATTAAACATTTATTAATTACATCTATTTTAATGTATTATTCATTAGTTCTATCAAAAATTGACTTTTGTATCGTTTTTTAAAACAGCAATAATGAAAATTTGAGATGGTAATAATGCCAGAATATAACATCCTCGTCTGTTTTAAAACATCATAAATATTTTACGGAACAATTTTAACTCAACACACATATAATAAAGATCATTTAAAAATATTTAGATTATAAAATAATACTATAATTATTAAATTGTTATGAAATTTTTATAATTAGGATCTATATGATTTTGTGAAATTGTAAATCATTTGATATATATAGTGATGATATGATGATTACTATGCCTATTAATGATTTTACATGATATCAGGACTTGTATATTATTATATTCCCATTTTAAATAAAATAAAAAAACATCATTTAAAACATATAATTTTTTTACTACATATTAATGAAGAATATAATGTCTAGTTATTTTATCTTTATAGATCTTATTTCAATATAAAAAGTTATTTAGATACTAAATTTGGAGGATATCAGCTATATTAAAAATTATAACCAAAACATGTAATTTTATTTGACGGTATTTAGTATATTAGAAGAAAACTATTATGTGCGTTATGTACATCAATGACTTGTTATGTAAATTTTTAAATCATGTAATTTTGAATTGTTTTATTAAGCATAGATTAAGTATTAGTGGAGAAATTATAGATAATGAGTTATTGTTTCAGAATAATCAATATTGGTTAACTTGTAAGTGGTGGATTGAGATTATATTAGTGATTATATGATATTGGTTAGTGTACTTTTAGTGTCCAAAACATTTTTTGGAATGTTGATGAAACCAGAATGAAGAATAACTAATGATGAAGCAATGACCATAAATATTTTGTACATGTTTTCTGTTGTAATTGGAAAATGGTTTGGAGGTTTTCCAATAAATTGGGGGTTATCTGGCGATGTTCGTAAATTTTAATTATTTTCATTGAGTTATTATTTTTGAGGTCACTTATTATATTAGATTTTAACTCCCCCACTCTTCATGTGTATTTGTAATGTTTTTCATAGATTGAATAAGTAAGGACCCGACATTTTTACTTGAGAAAGAATACTGTAAGAACTATTGTGAACCTCTCAGTCTCCAAGGGCTGCTGTAAAAATCAAAGGACAATATTCCATTAAATGTTATAATTTTTATACTAATCGAAATTAAGTTACATAACCTTAATAAACATGTCTAGAATTTGGAATGCCTTGGGTTATGTGAAAAAATCCATACATTTAAATAATACATCATTTAGAATACTTCTTTACTAAGGATACCTTGAAAATCTGTATCATGGAATCTATCAAAATTTAGAATAAATGCATAAATAGTCTAAAAATATCTATTCAATTCACCATACTAGTTTAAATAGAGATAGAACAATTATGAAAAAGTTCATTATCTAAAATTTTCATCCATAGCTATAAAGGGAAGCCCCACATGTGGAACCCTCTTAGTGAATGTTGGTAGAAAAAACACTACTTAATCACCATTAATATTGACCAGAAAAAACAAAAATTATTTATTTATACTTGATTAACATCCTGAAATATGAAACCATACTCAATTATAATTATCTCTCATTTTTTGGTTCATTCCATTAACACATGGCATGTAAAACAAGGTCAACATGCATTTGCAAGGGAACACATGTAGGGAGTGAGTACAAAATTTCATCTGGAAGTCACCACCTACCCCTATAACGTCATTCTTAAATCCATATTTAGATATTATATTATAGATTATGTAGGTATGGAGTAAATTTAATCTATAAATATTAGGGAACTTGTATGAAAATAAAAACCCAATAAAATTAGACATGATATTCAGATTTACCAAACAATGGAGGTCTTGTTACAATATTTTTCTAACAATTTTCACCCACATTATTCAATCATACTATGCTATGAATCAAAATTACATGTTTTCCATATGGTTGAAATCCATCATTTTATTCATATTGATTATATCTTATATAGTAGGTATTATATGAAAACAAATATCAATTCACACACATATATATTTATGTATGTATAAATGTATGTAAGTATGTGTTTGTATGCGTGTATATATGTATGTATCTATTTATGTATGCAAATAAATTGGTAATTATATGTCATAAGGGACACTCTCTCCTCATAGGGAGGACCTACACAAAAAATATATTACACCTTGACTAAGGAAATCACTCATTATATTTTATGAAGAAACACACACAAAAATAAATATCAATGATCTATATAGATCCTCTATCCTCCTATAGTGTAAAATATCATATATATACAGAAATACCCCACCATGAAATAAATATGAAATCCTCATGTTGGACCTACAAAGAATGTCTCAACACTGATATATACAATGCATGAAATCACAAGGGTGGACATTTCTAAAATCATTAATTAGAATTTAAGAATTATGAGCATGATAAATTCATTACACATTGAATGAGCATGTCAATATTATGTTAAATGTATCACAATTATTATCTAAGAGATTAATTCCCAAATAACATTATTTCCTATAACAAATTGAGTCATAAGGGAACACTATATTGAAATCAAACGAAGGAATCCGTAGACATTTCACGTCAGGAAAAACATTCCACTTAAAAGACTTTATAATGGATATATTGTAATTTTTCTATAGGAAAACTCCTAATCAAGGTTTATCCATTCTCTATATTATAGGTAACCATATTGGGATAGCCAATTACTATATTAATGTGTTCATTAATAAATAGTACAAAGTTACAAACAATTATACCATAAGAAAGGTCTTATAATGTGTAAACACCTAAATAATTTTTATAACTATATAAATAATTGAAGAAGATCATAAATATGATTATATATCTATAATATACATAGTTTTTACTAAATATACATAATAAAATCATGAGTTTCACATAGAAAATTGGTGATATGAAATTTCATTCTAGAATTAAACAAAACCAATTTGAATTGATGGTTTTTCAATGAAAAAAATTATTTTAGTTATACATTAATCTATCTTATTGTCCTAAAAGAGTCAAATATTTATTGTATAATAGAAATAGAAGCTGATAAACCACCAATTAATATACATATGTCGACTCATATTCCAACACAAGCTTGATATACCACAACTTATTGATCTAGAAAGCCTATGTTATACCAAGAGGAATTTATGTTACATCCAAAATCCAAAATACAAAATAGAAAATCCATTTAGGAAACCTATCCAAAAGATCATGTAATATGACCATGTATATCCGCATAATGGAGTAATATTCATATACAAAATAGAAATTAGAGCCCTAGAGAGAAAAAAAGTTTAGTTTATCAATGAACAACTTAAAAGTAGAAAACAAATCATGGAATTAAAGGAGACCTTTCCATTTCATAACTAGAGATGGACTCATATGGCCACACAATTGGGGATTTGGTTGAAGAATAACCATTAGGCAGAAGAATATTGAAAGGATCCCATTGAGGAGATCTCAAATGGGAAAAATTATTGAATTTATGGAGATATATAAATGGAGGGGTATATAGTGGATACGTTTTTTTTTATAAAATGGAAATCAGTTTCAATTTTTACATATTGATACTAGGTGTATACCAAGTACAAGGTATAGAAAAATCAAGTACCCCATGGCCTTAATTGAATCCATACATCTTTATACCCCCACATATTATTCAGTATAGGTCCACTAAGTATTTGGGGCTTCTACAACACCCATTCCCCTTCTTTATTTCTGTATATCTCTTATGAATTCCTCCAACTCCACTGATCCATTCTATTTATGTAACAGCCCAAGATTTTATAAAAATATATTCTTTTTAATTTTATTAATTTCTTGTGTTGTACGCTACACCAAAATGAGCTTGCACAACATGCATCTTTGACTTGCCTTGCATTACACGCAATCGCAACCTTCCTCGATAGCGTGTGTAGTACGCAATATTGAGTTTCACGAAACAATGATATGCTATTAAAATATTATTAAAACTAGACGTTATGAATAGTAATAACCACTTTTTGAAATTTGTAAATTTTATTTTTCAAAATGGAATTCATTTTTGGATTCATAATATCGAAATTAGCTTAGGGTGAAATTTTGGTAATTTTCGGATAACTTTCATATTCTGATGAATAGTGAAAATTACTAAATTATAATTAAAAACAACTTTTTTAATCGAAATAATTAATAGTGATAAATTATTAATTTGAGTGGTTTTAAAGTATATTTAGAATATATTTTTACAATTTAATACAATGTTGGTCATTGGTTGTAATTTCACATTTAAACCAGACATAATCAAGTGTCAATCTTTTGATATATATTGTTTCCTAAAAACACGCTATTTATTTTAACAGCGGGATTTAATTATAAAATTAATTAATGCAACTTCTATGTTATGAATTTTGTAAAATAGATTTCATTTTTGAATTCGGAATATGAAATATAGCTTAGGATGAAATATTGGCATTTTTCTGAAAAACATCAATTTTTTATGAATAGTGAAACTACTAAGTGGTAGTTAAAAAAACTGAATTTTTCATAAAACTTAATTTTGCCGCTTCTGTGAATGGAATTTCGAAAATCCGAGAGACACGGATAATATCAAGGACTAAAATGTGGTTCAATGAGATGAAAATAATTTTTTGGTGAATAGTAACTTTTTAATTTTTTTACGGCGGTTAATAGTAAATAGGGTAACTAAGGGTAAATATGATATTACTATTACCCTAACACATGTCCTATTTCTATTGGACAAGTGTAATTCGACCAAAAACAAACTTAGGAATAAAATATGACCATTTAGGCCCACTTGGATTAGATTAGGACATTTATTATTAATTTATTTAAAGAAGGGTTAAAATAGTAAATCATTTTTAATATGGGGTTATACATAAGATAAATTCGATTGTAAATATTCATTAGAAAGCTAAAAAGATTTAATACATGATGGTATTTTATATGTAATTTTTAGACATCAAATAATTTAATTTATTTATGACACAAAGATGATGCAGTAATTATCTTATTAATGAAATATTGACATAATTGATAATATAAATACCAAAATAAAAGTAATTTAAGACTTTTTATGAATTCCACTAATTTTCTAGGTTACTATTATATATTGGTGTTGATATAATCAACTTGGTTCGAACATATAATTCTGTTATGACTTTCACAAAAATCATATATCAAATAGTGTCAAAATTGACACAAAATAGTTTTTAAATGAAATATTATATTATTAATTGTTATTTTATTCCTAAAAATCTATGGTTCGGCCAAATAACTTAGATAAGGATGTATATATTAATAATAAACAATTTGGGGTTCGTTTGGCATGTTATATTAAGTGTATTAACCATATAGTGAAAGAAAACAAAAAGACACGGTAAAAGTTAAATTATTTAACTTAGAGTTAAATCTAATTGATAAGGTTTAAAATAATATCCAAAAATGTCTAAATTTTATTGGTTGATGAGATTACAACACTATCTCATCTAATCTTCTAATATGAGTCATTTTTGGAGGTTTTTAAGTGGGGTTAGATTTATTATAAATTAATATTTTTAAGAATTCCTAAGGTGCCCCTCTCCTCCCTTATAAAAGGACACCTCCTCCCCCTCCTCCTCACACCAAATTGAGCACTCAAGCTCGGCCAACCCCTGCCAAAATCCCTTCTCCACTTCCCTAGCAACATCCTAGAGGTTCTGGTCTTCCTCAAAGACCAATTCTAGTGCCCTAAGAGGAGGTCTCAAAGAGGCACTTCAAAGAAGAGGTAATTACCGTTACCAATTCTTTCATCTTTATTTCTTCTTCCACTTCTTCTTCTTAGGTTGTTTCATTATGAAGTAATAACATCAGTATCACTCATATACTGATATGTTATTATAAGTATGAATAAAACCCTATTTCACCATCTATCCATCCTACGGAAAAAGAAATCACCGCGCGTGCGTACGTACGGAATACCGTCTCCACGCCGTGGTGTAATCTATTTTCCACCACCACCTTACATGGATGGGTATAATGGTGTAAATAATAACTATACATAGTTATTACAACATCATATTGATTCTGATATATTGTATAATCCACTCAAATTCAATTCAATATTTATAGAAATGATATCATCGCTCGTGCGTATGTACGGACTACCGTCTCCACGACGCGATGAGATTCATTCTCCATGTTAACCATTTAAGAATGATTATAAAGTATATATAAGAAATAATAATGAAATATATGACATTATAAAGCTACTGGATTTATGTATATATATACATATGTATGTCATCTACTTACTTCCATTTCAAGACAATAAGGAAAGGAAAACAGCGTTCATGCGTACGTACGGACTACCGTCTCCATGAACGGTGTTTTTCATTTTATTTATATACCTATTATATATATATATATAATGAATATATATGATATATAAATCATATTTTATATTCTGGATGTAAGTAAATCATGATATAAGTAATAATGATGTCAAGAACAACAAGTCAAAACACCTACGATAAATGAAACGATTTTACCCAAAACGCTTCTTTAACATGGAATTTACAAAAGAACGGGTAATATAATGTCATAAGTGAACCATATATGATATCATAACAATGAATATGATTCTGTAATAAGTCAATAACATGATTTAAATCATTATACAGGAGGTTCAGACACTTACAAAGCAAGTCGGACCTAAGGTAAGGGAAATATCACAATCTCATTTTTATCCGAGATTGTTTATTCGTAAGTATTTACTGGGGTGTATTTTATCATCCAAATACATGTTTCCTCAATATGTAATGTTATTTACATCCACCTACAATTGTTTAAATCCAATTTTACCCTTCTGTGAGTTTTTAGTAAAAGATATGAAAGGAATCTTTTGTCGTTTTTCGTATGAGGTGCTTTTTGACTTTTCCGACAAAAGTACGAAGAATGTTTTTTTTAACTTATACGGCATGAATGGATTTTTAAAACATTATTTCCTAGAAGCTTCCTTTACAAGTTTTCAAGTTTATTTTTAATCAACTTCTTTTATTTTAAATTTGTATGACATGTTATGAAAGGAAAAATGTTTTTGAAGAAGAAAGGATATTTTCCTCAAGAATGGAGTTCAAGTGTTTTATCAAAATTATTTTCCATCTAAGATAATAAAGGGTTCTGATTTTATCCCTATTATTACATTGATTTGATCATGTTGTGATGGAATTATTTTTATGAATTCCTTTATGTTATATGAATTTATTTATGATGTCATGATGTTTCATGAATCCCATTTTTGTTACATGTGTTATGTGATGATGTATGTTTTATGATTATGTGGCACACATAAGAAAGGATTCATTATAAGATGGGTGGGACCTATATCTCCCTCCAATGCATTGGGTAAAGATTTTATCTCTCATGAGATAGACATGTCTGGAATGGTAGGTTATACCGGTTCAGTGAAACAGGACTGAAACGAGGGTAACTCGATTCAGAAAGGGACTTTGTCCACTAAGATAGTCTTGGCAATGAGTCATGACTAACAAGAAATGATTTTCCATGATTATGTGTGCATGCCACAAAGTTTCATGTTTTATGTTATGATTATGGGGATCTCATTTTCACTTCTATGATTTGTTCCATGTTATGATATTATGATCTCTTTTGCAGGTTATGATTTTCAAAAAGATCTGATATGATTTTTATTTCTTTTGTATACCCTTAATGAGCATTTGAGCTCACCCTTCTATGTTTTCTTTTCCCCAGGATATAAAGAAAGGTTTTAGGTATAAAAAAAAAGAAGATCTTTATGGGAGATGTTGAAGATCTTTCACCACGATTAGAAGATTATAGTCTGAGTTTCCAAAGACACTAAACTATTACGGTCCTTGTGTGTGTGTTTTTGTAATGTACTAAGTATTCCGCAAAAGTAATGTAATGTCCATGTAAGTCAGGATACGGGTCTCTACAGTTGGTTTCAGAGGGAAGGTTTAGTCAACCTTTGGAAACTAGGATGCGAAAACGTTAGTGAGATCCCTAGAGATATTTATAAGGTATGTCTAGGGATGCCCCTAAGGATAAGTATACGTATAGGATATAGTTCTAGAACTATGGTAACGATATTAGATTAAACCAAAGATGTTAGATATTTATGTTACTCCCCCTTTATTATGATTTTTGCCTCTCACACTATTCTTTTTGGGTTTTAGAAAATGGCTGGAAACAAGGTGATTCACGATAATGGAGGAAATGATGGACAATGGAATGATATTATTCATGAGCAACCAAATGAAATGGGATTTGGAAGTCCAAACATCATTATTATGCCGAATCAGCAATCTCATAATATGATCAATAAAGTAAAATTTGGTAAGTTTCCTGACTCGGCTAATAAGAGAAAGATGGAGTTTCATGATGATCATAGAGGAAAGAAAGTTCAATTTCTCCTATGTAAATCATGTGGGAAGAGGCATCAAGGAGAATGTTTCAAAGGAACTAGAAGATGCTTTGGGTGTAGAAAAGAAGGACACAAAGCCAGTAAGTGCAAAGGAAAAGGTTCAGTTAACACCAGGGATGAGGATAATGGTATTGCTACGACTTCAACAATGGTTAAATGTTTTAAATGTGGAATATACGGGCATTATGCAAACCAATGCCCTAAGGGAAAGTCTCATGAAGATAATCAGTATGGTCATATGGGAAGTATTTATGTGGATGATGATGAAGAGACTACCAATGATATGTGAGATGAAAGAATTGTTGAAGCTCGGTCAATGGTTTAAGAATGTAGTGGAATGATTACATGTTTATCATGTGTAATGTTGTATAAGTAATCTCATGGTACTATGGAATAAAGAGACATGTAAGGATTGTTACATTGTTTTCTGATTAATGTTACCAGTATCCATGAAAGGTTATTCAGATATTTTTGGAATTTAGATGATATGCGCATAATGAAAGAATAATAAGATAATGAGGTGTTTGATTGTATTCATGAGCTCATGACTGATATAAGGAGAAGGTTATATCATGGTTTGAGTATATAGAATTTTTGGATTTTGGTATGTGGAAAGAGTTAACTTTTAACTGCATTCATGTTTTCACTAAGGTTCAATGGGTATTCAAGAGAATACATGATTAAGGACTTTAAATGTTTGGAATGTGACCAAGAAAAAACATATCTTATGATATATGGGGTTCAACGATGGTATTAAATCTCTGGTAATCGTCTTCACTATGTTATGAGAGTGGACTGCAGTATTATGGATGAGCCTAAATATTGAAATGGATTATGTTGGATATAAATTATTATTGTTTAAGGATAGAGGTTTTTTCGATATTATTGATGTGATGTTATAGTAATATAGTTTTAGAAAAAGGACAACCTGCAGGACGGGCGACAGCCCATCGCGTCGGACACGACTATGGGAATCGAACCCACAACCGAAGTGCGACTGGCCTTTATCGCCTACCACTGGCCTACAGGAAGTCCCTGTTTAGTAGAAACTAGTTTTATTATATTAAGCATTATGATATATGAAGTATATGTCCATTTTAGGAACCATATATGATTAATCTCACTATAGATCGACTTATGCATATAATTTTTGCTAACCTTTTGTTTGAGACAGATGGAATGACCCGTCATTCTATCACATGATCTGCTAACACTTCACGAATAACAAATTCAACTTCATTTCTTTAAGGGATGAAGTGGAAATTGTTCAATTCACGAACAACAGTGAGATTGTACCAAAATCAATTAAGTATTTCTTCTAATTCAAAATTTTCAACTTTAGGGAAATGATATTGAAAACCAAAAATGTTGTCCTAGTGATCTTATATCTGATGAATCGGATGGTACCTTAGATCGTCACAAATTTATGGATTTGTGATTGTTGTCTTTTCCATAGCCATGTTCTCTACCACTCTCCATCAGAACATGATGGTTAGATTTCTCTTCCATATCCATATTTTCAACTATGTGGAAACCCAATGATTAGTTTATTTGGGTAACCGTTACGTTTCATACTTTTGTTTTTAAAGATTGGTTTTGATATTCCTTTTTACGATGTGGGTTTCTATTAAAGAAACTTTCAAATAGTAAACCATTTATAACCCCGACGAATTTCGAGGGCGAAATTCATTTTAAGGGGGGTAGAATGTAACAGCCCAAGATTTTATAAAAACATATTCTTTTTAATTTTATTAATGTCTTGTGTTGTACGCTACACCAAAATGAGCTTGCACAACACGCATCTTTGACTTGCCTTTCATTACACGCAATCGCAACCTTCCTCGATAGCGTGTGTAGTACGCAATACTGAGTTTCACGAAACAATGATATGCTATTAAAATATTATTAAAACTAGCCGTTATGAATAGTAATAACCACTTTTTGAAATTTTGTAAATTTTATTTTTCAAAATGGAATTCATTTTTGGATTCATAATATCGAAATTAGCTTAGGGTGAAATTTTGGTAATTTTCGGATAACATTCATATTCTGATGAATAGTGAAAATTACTAAATTATAATTAAAAACAACTTTTTTAATCGAAATAATTAATAGTGATAAATTATTAATTTGAGTGGTTTTAAAGTATATTTAGAATATATTTATACAACTTAATACAATGTTGGTCATTGGTTGTAATTTCACATTTAAACCAGACATAATCAAGTGTCAATCTTTTGATATATATTGTTTCCTAAAAACACGCTATTTATTTTAACAGCGGGATTTAATTATAAAATTAATTAATGCAACTTCTATGTTATGAATTTGGTAAAATAGATTTCAATTTTGAATTCGGAATATGAAATATAGCTTAGGATGAATTATTGGCATTTTTCTGAAAAACATCAATTTTTGATTAATAGTTAAACTACTAAGTGGTAGTTAAAAAAACTGAATTTTTCATAAAACATAATTTTGCCGCTTCTGTAAATGGAATTTCGAAAATCCGAGAGACACGGTTAATATCAAGGACTAAAATGTGGTTCAATGAGATGAAAATAATTTTTTGGTGAATAGTAACTTTTTACTTTTTTTACCGCGGTTAATAGTAAATAGGGTAACTAAGGGTAAATATGATATTACTATTACCCTAACACGTGTCCTAATTCTATTGGACAAGTGTAATTCGACCAAAAACAAACTTAGGAATAAAATATGACCATTTAGGCCCACTTTGATTAGATTAGGACATTTATTATTAATTTATTTAAAGAAAGGTTAAAATAGTAAATCATTTTTAATATGGGGTTATACATAAGATAAATTCGATTGTAAATATTAATTAGAAATCTAAAAAGATTTAATACATGATGGTATTTTATTTGTAATTTTTAGACATCAAATAATTTAATTTATTTATGACACAAAGATGATGCAGTAATTATCTTATTAATGAAATATTGACATAATTGATAATATAAATACCAAAATAAATGTAATTTAAGAATTTTTATGAATTCCACTAATTTTCTAGGTTACTATTATATATTGGTGTTGATATAATCAACTTGGTTCGAACATATAATTCTGTTATGACTTTCACAAAAATCATATATCAAATAGTGTCAAAATTGACACAAAATAGTTTTTAAATCAAATATTATATTATTAATTGTTATTTTATTCCTAAAAATCTATGGTTCGGCCAAATGACTTAGATAAGGATGTATATATTAATAATAAACAATTTGGGCTTCGTTTGACATGTTATAGTAAGTGTATTAACCATATAGTGAAAGAAAACAAAAAGACACGGTAAAAGTTAAATTATTTAACATAGAGTTAAATCTAATTGATAAGGTTTAAAATAATATCAAAACATGTCTAAATTTGATTGGTTGATGAGATTACATCCCTATCTCATCTAATCTTCGAATATGAGTCATTTTTGGAGGTTTTTAAGTGGGGTTAGATTTATTATAAATTAATATTTTTAAGAATTCCTAAGGTGCCCCTCTCCTCCCTTATAAAAGGACACCTCCTCCCCCTCCTCCTCACACCAAATTGAGCACTCAAGCTCGGCCAACCCCTGCAAAAATCCCTTCTCCACTTCCCTAGAAACATCCTAGAGGTTCTGGTCTTCCTCAAAGACCAATTCTAGTGCCCTAAGAGGAGGTCTCAAAGAGGCACTTCCAAGAAGAGGTAATTACCGTTACCAATTCTTTCATCTTTATTTCTTCTTCCACTTCTTCTTCTTAGGTTGTTTCATTATGAAGTAATAACATCAGTATCACTCATATACTGATATGTTATTATAAGTATGAAAGAAACCCTATTTCACCATCTATCCATCCTACGGAAAAAGAAATCACCGCGCGTGCGTACGTACGGAATACCGTCTCCACGCCGTGGTGTAATCTATTTTCCACCACCACCTTACATGGATGGGTATAATGTTGTAAATAATAACTATACATAGTTATTACAACATCATATTGATTCTGATATATTGTATAATCCACTCAAATTCAATTCAATATTTATAGAAATGATATCATCGCTCGTGCGTACGTACGGACTACCGTCTCCACGACGCGATGAGATTCATTCTCCATGTTAACCATTTAAGAATGATTATAAAGTATATATAAGAAATAATAATGAAATATATGACATTATAAAGCTACTGGATTTATGTATATATATACATATGTATGTCATCTACTTACTTCCATTTCAAGACAATAAGGAAAGGAAAACAGCGTTCATGCGTACGTACGGACTACCGTCTCCATGAACGGTGTTTTTCATTTTATTTATCTACCTATTATATATATATACTGAATATATATGATATATAAATCATATTTTATATTCTGGACGTAGGTAAATCATGATATAAGTAATAATGATGTCAAGAACAACAAGTCAAAACACCTACGATAAATGAAACGATTTTACCCAAAACGCTTCTTTAACATGGAATTTACAAAAGAACGGGTAATATAATGTCATAAGTGAACCATATATGATATCATAACAATGAATATGATTCTGTAATAAGTCAATAACATGATTTAAATCATTATACAGGAGGTTCGGACACTTACAAAGCAAGTTGGACCTAAGGTAAGGGAAATATCACAATCTCATTTTTATCCGAGATTGTTTATTCGTAAGTATTTACTGGGGTGTATTTTATCATCCAAATCCATGTTTCCTCAATATGTAATGTTATTTACATCCACCTACAATTGTTTAAATCAAATTTTACCCTTCAGTGAGTTTTTAGTAAAAGATATGAAAGGAATCTTTTGTCGTTTTTCGTATGAGGTACTTTTTGACTTTTCCGACAAAAGTACGAAGAATGTTTTTTTTAACTTATACGGCATGAATGGATTTTTAAAACATTATTTCCTAGAAGATTACTTTACAAGTTTTCAAGTTTATTTTTAATCAAATTCTTTTATTTTAAATTTGTATGACATGTTATGAAAGGAAAAATGTTTTTGAAGAAGAAAGGATATTTTCCTCAAGAATGGAGTTCAAGTGTTTTATCAAAATTATTTTCCATCTAAGATAATAAAGGGTTCTGATTTTATCCCTATTATTACATTGATTTGATCATGTTGTGATGGAGTTATTTTTATGAATTCCTTTATGTTATATGAATTTATTTATGATGTCAGGATGTTTCAAGAATCCCATTTTTGTTACATGTGTTATGTGATGATGTATGTTTTATGATTATGTGGCACACATAAGAAAGGATTCATTATAAGATGGGTGGGACCTATATCTCCCTCCAATGCATTGGGTAAAGATTTTATCTCTCATGAGATAGACATGGCTGGAATGGTAGGTTATACCGGTTCAGTGAAACAGGACTGAAACGAGGGTTACTCGATTCAGAAAGGGACTTTGTCCACTAAGATAGGCTTGGCAATGAGTCATGACTAACAAGAAATGATTTTCCATGATTATGTGTGCATGCCACAATGTTTCAAGTTTTATGTTATGATTATGGGGATCTCATTTTCACTTCTATGATTTGTTCCATGTTAAGATATTATGATCTCTTTTGCAGGTTATGATTTTCAAAAAGATATGATATGATTTTTATTTCTTTTGTATACCCTTACTGAGCATTTGAGCTCACCCTTTTATGTTTTCTTTTGCACAGGATATAAAGAAAGGTTTTAGGTATAAAAAAAAAGAATATCTTTATGGGAGATGTTGAAGATCTTTCACCACGATTAGAAGATTATAGTCCGAGTTTCCAAAGACACTAAACTATTACGGTCCTTGTGTGTGTGTTTTTGTAATGTACGAAGTATTCCACAAAAGTAATGTAATGTCCATGTAAGTCAGGATACGGGTCTCTACAATTTAACTAATGTCATGATTAAGAGACTAAAATTGAAATTTAAAACCAACTGATTATGTTTTGTGTCTTCATTACCTCACAACCATTGCTATATGTTCCTAGAGAAGCTTCATCTCTTTTTTGTAAGGGAGAATACATGACTATTGATCCCTCCTAATAGATTACCATTACCAAATCTTTTATGAATATTCACCAATCAACCATAATATTCAAACCAAAAATGGTATTTATCCTTCGAAATAATATCATTCATCACTACAAGTTTCTCTATATAGTTACCATCTAAATCCAATTAAATGCCATTATACAAAACAACATGCCTATGGTACGGAGCATATCACACTAACCTAGATACATGGAAAACCTCACGAATTATACCAATATAACGAGTCAATAAAAACAACTATTTAAAATCACAAAAATTTTCTAAGATATCAAATTACCCTATTATGTAATGAGAATGTTTCCCATTCATTCCCATTCACCTAATTCCCAACAGATGAGAGATATTGTGAAATACAATATTAGTGACCTAGAATTCAAATGGTAACTTCCTCTAGCAATAAGAATGATTTTCGAAACTTTTTACTATCAAGAACCACTTTATGTAAATTTTCACCAATTTTATCATCTTATAGACTATTCTCAGACTAATTAATATTTACTCACCTATCATAATCTATAATAGCAGATAATTAAATGGGTTTTCATATGGTGACTCAAATTGATCTGTATGTATATTTTCCTGATGGGTTTTATTGAAGGAAATCATCATGTGTATAAATGACTCTATCAATAACCATAGAAATCAATAATTCAAGATTATAATATATCCATCAATGAATGAATGATTATTTTTATCTACAATACATATAAGAATGATATATTATGTTTATATTTAGCATCAACCTGGACACCTTCAACAAATATTATAAAATAGATAGGTAAATCCTGAGTCCCCTTATCAGATAAAATTCTGGTCATTACCTCATTAAGATAAAAAATACTTGTAATATAGATATTTTCAAAAGAATTAACTTAATATATCTCCAAAATAGGAAAGAAATGGGATATATTGTTTATGAGATCCATTATTATACATACCATATACCTTCATTTCTTGGAATGGGTTAAGACAATTATAAATAACATACTAATTTCTTCCCATTTCCATTTAGTTATAAAATGTACCTTTAAAAACCTTAGGTTCTTTGATATTTTTCTATTCCCTACCAAAACGTGAGACATTGAGACACGAATCATACTATCTCTCATTTCATACTAATATACCAGATCCTCCTAGACATATCCCAATATGTAATTGGAATTTTGGTATGTATATCCTAATAACTGGAATGATATCCAATCCTAATATTTTACACATATACTTTTATGAACAACTATTATCTCATGGACATAAAGGAATGAATGGGAATACTGAGATCATATTTCTATGATATATCCATTATAAATTATCTTTCAAGTGGTGAAATAATTATTGTTATTGATCTGATAATCCTTCACCAATTCCACTATTGTTGTTTTATGATTAGTAAGATAAAAACAAAATTTACCCTATTCCTCATAGATATTAAGATAAAGGTCAGTTTGCAAATAAATAATCCTATAATCATCATGAGAATAATTCACTTTCTACGATTAAGTATTCATACTATAGGAATTAACTATGACATTTTACTTTTGTAGAGAAAAATGAACCTTGAAATCAAATATTTAGTGTTCCTAAAGCCACATATACATCCTTATATTAAGATATAACTATGAAAAGATATTTTTGAGGCTATTATTATTGGTATACATCTCAAATAGTTCATTTAATAAATAATGATTTCAACATTTCTAAGCATTAACAATGGCGGGATGTTCTTATTTAGGGGTATGATAATTCATATAATGAACTTATAGCTTCCCAAATCCATACAACATTAATATAATGTCTCAAAATAGCACATATCCAATACATATACTATATGTTTGATAATATAGCTTTACTCAATTACATATTACTTTACATATCTTGATTAGTGTATATGTAAGCCTATTCAATGATGAGAATGTCTTCTCACTAATCGAACCAAATTAAATTCATCCCTTTCTGTATGTGGGTATTCATTAGAGTGTATATATTAGAAATTTTATGAATGAAAGGGTTGTAATGCTCATTAAAATGTTGAAACACTATACATTGAATAATTTCGTAGGAACATTCTATGACATTACCACAAAGACATTATCGGTTTCAACTAAAATTCCAGCTTATGTTACCATGTGGACCATGAATTTCACCTATGGAATCCATAATAACAAATCTGAACGATTTTTAAAAGGATTCTACTCAAATTAATTTTCATGAACAAAGAAAATATGTCAGAAATTATCTTACTAGGTTTTAGAATAATCTAAGGTGTCATCTATACAGACAAAATTGGATGATTCTATGTATTGATGAGGGATATTATTCGTACATTCGATGAAGAATGTGGAGTAATTTATCAAAGGAACAATGCATTGAAAAATATTCAAAACATGCATATTGAATTATAAAATCCATATTCAGAATATACTCTGGTCTTACATGAACCTAATTATACTTGATTTGTAAATCATTTTTTTGAAATCTAATTCACTCTTTTCAAAAATATAAAATGGTCCATAGTTCATGAAAATTGTTATCAGTTTTTGATTGTTACCTAATTAATCATTCAGGTATGTATAAGAGGAATGGACTCTCATCATATTTCTTAGAAAATAGATCTAGTGAAACCTTGAGATATTTACTAGGATATATTAAATCAATTGATTATAGATCATCCACAAAAAATATTATTTCTCATATTTTTTCTCTTTCATGTGGTATATTACAATCAAAATTACCAAAAATTTTGTTCGTAGTAAGAACATGAGCTTCACCTCATATTTTATAGGCAACATTAAAATTATGTGGGAAACACATAAGAAATTTATGTACTATATAATTTATCAATTCATATGCCTTTTCATCAACTATGTGATGAACCGGTAATTCAATTTGATAAGTTATTTTTCTAACCTTCTCTAAAACCCACCGTTTCCCCTCATTTAATGATCCCATCCCCGCGTAAGAGTGTGTTGAGTTAAATAAAGGGAAGATAAATAGACTCTCTTTTCATATAAATGGACAATATATTTAAATTTTTTTGGTTACATTATTCTAAAAAAATATCAAATAAGTTTCATATAACAGTGGAGAAGTGCCAATGATATTGGAATGATCCCACCATTAGATTATATGAGAGAATTTTCAAACAATTTTCTATCTAGTTACCAAAGGGGGTATCAATTATCGAAAATAACCTTTCAGTCTTTTAATTAAAATCCCAAACATGTATTTGGATGCTCAAAAATAAAAGAATCATAAAATGTGATATCAAATATATAATATATTCGTCTGACATATACGATAACAGAATCCAAACAAATTGTAGAAACATCCAAAATTTGGATCATCAATAGATAAATTGATAAAAACATTCTAGATCAATCCTAAGGAACATGATCACTAGATCCATTTCTTGGTAGAGGTTCTACTATATTTTGGCTCTAAATTTCTCACATTTTAACCCGTCATGAACTACAATATGTATGCGATGTTTCAATAATACTTTTCCAAAATGAATGAACCTATGATATCTGACTATACTAGGGGTGCAAGACCATAATCATAAATGGTGTAAATCAAAAAAACAATAGGATATTTCTAAAATGACAATATATATGGTATTAATTTTCCTCAAATATGATAACAGGACATATATACCTAATGAGACCACAAGATCAACTTCACATGAGAAGACATATTGAACTTGAGGAAATCAATACATCATGACTCTAACTCCCATGGAAGTTCCTAGCATTATTTTCTATCCAACTGACCTCACTTCTTCCATAGGGATGGTCCTTGGTCTTTGATAAACTAATCCTTCACATCCTCTATCATTAGAATAAAAAATTACAAGATCCCCCCCACCAATTAAATGTTTTTCCATTTGTTCTCAGTGATTCTATGGAAATTTGACATATTCACGAAGACAATAAATATTCATAATCCATTCATCAAATTATTTCGTGGTAATAACCCCATAAAAGGTTGAAGAAACCTTTCTTAGAGAGATCTGGGTATTAAAACCCTTTTCCCCTGATATAAAACATATGATAAATAATACTTAAATAATGAAATTTAATTATGGTCTTTGATATATGCTCTTGATAACTATATCCCTTTTATTTATTAGAAAGGGTTTATCCCAATGTATTAATGTACATTAACAAATCGAACCACCACTACTTCACTTCTATGATGTTGGAAATTTTAAATCTATTTATTTATAATTCCAATCATTTAATAACCCCATCCCAAATATTAGACCTCTTTCTATATTAAAACATGATTATTTATTTAAATTATTTAAAAGAAAAGATAAAAATTGTACTATAAATGTTAGTTTCTAAAATATATGAAAAAAATGATGAGAATATTTTCACAATAACCAATATTCTGAAATAATTTATACAAAAATAATTTTCAAAACTTAATAAATATAAAACAATATTTATTCATTAGAGAGGTTTTATTTTTAAGATCTTATGGGATGTTTTTAAATCAAATATTGTATAATTTGTAAAAAAAATTGTAATGTTCATGAGGATATTGAATAAAATGATGTAATTACTAATAGATATGATGTTTGATGAATTTTTTGAATATTTCCGTATAGAGTATATGATAGATTCACTACGAGTTTCATATAATGATAAGGAAAACATTTTAAAGAATTATTAGAGTATGTCAAAAAATCTTCCTAGACTTCATTAAGAAACAATATACTATGTTATCAAATTTGATGATGTTCTCAAAGTTCCCGACATCGTAAATGAAAACATTATCAAATACAAAGTTTTACATCATTTTATAATCAGGGTGGATGAAGATCATCAAACCTAGCTCACAAGAAATTTATAGTCATATATAGAAAACATCAAAGATATATGTATTTAAAAGTTGAAACAATGTTATAAAAAACACAAATACATGAGTACACACTATATAAATAAATTAAATATTAGATATATATTTTTTGTATGAATTACTACTGGAAATTTGGGCTAATACCATGGTTTTAAACCATGGATATTGGTCCTCAAACTGTGGCTATAGGTAATAGCCACGGTTTCAGGAACCGTGGCTATGTTTTCCATGACTATAGGCCTAGACCTATAGCCACATTTCCAAACCATGGCTCTAGATCTATAGCCAATGTTTTAAACTGTGGAATTAGACCTATAACTATGGTTAAAAACCATGGCAATTAACCAATAGCCACAGTTTAAAACTGTGGGTATAGGGTCTACAAGTCCATAAAAAAACCCCCACCCCACTGCACCCCCCCCCCACACACTCCCCTTACAACCCCCTCCCCCCTACAGACCCCCACCCCCTGTAAAGCCCCCCTAGGCAGCCCTGCCCCTCCTGGGCAGCCCCCCTCCCCCCAAACAAATAGCCCCCACCCCCTCCCATGCACAGCCCACCCCCTACAGGCCCTCCCCCATACAAAGCCTCCCCTGGACAGCACCCCGCCCCCCTACAAAGCCTCCGGTGGACAACCCTCCCCCCTGGAAGGCCTCTCCTGGAGAACCCCCCCTCCTCCCCCTGCAAAGCCTCCACTAGACAGCCCCCCCCCCCCAAATTTAATAATATTTTATTCATCTTATGCCAAAATGGGAGATTGATGAGTGGTTGTACAAAGTTTAAGTAATAAATATATTTATATTACAATGGGTTTGAATAGAACTACGGTTCCCAAAAAATGTTATGTATTGATTGATGTTGATTGATGAGATATATGATGTCATTACAACAATCAATATGTGTAGTTAAGAAGTTATTCTTACTTGAATGATGAAATAATCTAATGTGGTAGCCCACCCCCCCCCCCACTACAACACACCCCCTCCTGGACACATCCCCCCTACATAGAAATCCCCCTCCCTCTTAGAAAACTCTCCCCCCTGCCTGGACAGCACCACCCCCCTCCTGGACACCTTTCCCCCCTGCCTGGACACCTCCCCTTCTTGGATAGCGCCCCCCCTTGCTCCCTGCTGTAAACCTCTCCTCCCTGCCTGGTCATCACCCCCCTGCTGGACACCCCTCCCCTTGGCTGGACAAGACCCCCTCCCTCCTAAACACCTCTCCCCTTGCCTGGAAAGCACCCCCCCTCCCCCCTGCATGGACAACACACCCCTCCCTCTTCCCTGGACACCTCTCCCCCCTGCCTGGACAATACCACCCCTACTGGACACCCCTCCCCAACTACCTGGACAGCACCCCCTTCCTGGATATCCCCTACCGTTGCTTTAAATCTTCGTAATTCAAAAGATAATTATATACTCGCTATGAATATACTTTGTGCATTATGTCCGAGATTACTTGTTGACACTCTTTTTTTTTTGTTTCAGTATAGTATGATCTATCAAGAAGCATCTTTTCAAAGGATGTACCTCCACAAAGAAAGATTCTGAATCATAGGTATTTAAGACATAAGCTTTACCGTTAATTTTTTTTTGGAATTATGATCTATGATTCATTGTTGTCACATATATTTATTTTTTAATCCAAGGAATATTGTGTATGTACTACCTGGTGCAAAAAGCAAAGGATACCAACATTGTTGGGATTTTGTTAGGAACCCTCGGTGTAGGTATGTTTATCAGAAGATTGGTATTTTTTAAGACTAAAAATTATGTAATGAATAATGATAACTCTAGGGATCTCAGGTAGGTTTCATAGGAGTATGGATGAAAATAACAGGTCTATTTTTGTCATCCACTTTAAAATGTCTTTTATTTTAAATCATGGGTATAATTGACATTAAATAATTTTTTTGGAAAGTAACCAAAAAAATGTCATTCCATCTCATTCCATTCCTCCCCATCCATTTCAGTCTAGTTCATTCTATTCTGTCTTATTCCATTATAATTCTTTGAACAAAACGGGCTACAAGTGAAAAGTGTTTTCAAAAAGAAAAGAAAAGAGCACCAACTATGAAAGAATGTCTGTGCTCTGTTTTATGTCTAATCTGGGATTTTTTTAAATAATTATTTACTGCAGGTATGATTATATTGTTTTATGTGCTATGTTAGTGCTCTCTACATCCATTTATATTCACTCCAAAGCTTCTTAGCATGGTTCTTTCATTTACTCTCTAAATTCTCTCTTCCAGTGTTCCCAAGTCCCATTATGATGTGTTGGGAGCCTCACTAATAAATCATCTTATTGACTCACTTTACTATGTGACATTCATTGATGAATGAACATGAAATTTAAAAAAGTCAGTATTTTTCTACATTCCAGCTAAACAATGTTGGCTGAACACAAAATTTTAAAATTCTTTTGGAGAGAAGATGTTTCTACAGTAGTGCATATTCAGAATAGATGATTGTAAGGCCCAATTCTGATAAAACACCTTACGAGTTGTAAAACTACAATATACCCTATTTTTATTATTTAAGTAGGAATTACCTTGACATAAATGTATCATATGTGCTTTCACACATGATATAGTTTAATCACATGACTTAGCCTATCCGTATAAACCATAACCATACAAACCATAGACATAAAAACTCTTAATATAACCTATATGTATTCTAGGGACCTTTATAGTCTTTCCATTATTTTTGAAACGTAGTGATGGATTCTGATTTTTTAATGTATTCTCATTTTTCTTTTTGTAACTGGCCATTCTGCATTTCTCATGAAACCACTTTGTGACTTTTTCACTAATCATGTAGCCGGTTATCTTAGTATGATTCACCAGTTGAAAGAGTTGATAATAGGAGTAGGAATGAAGGCCTATACCTTTTTCATGGGAAGGCCTAATCCAGCGAAGCTTGTAAACTTTCCTGAGGTACCCTTTTACTGATGAATTGTGTAATTGTATTTTTTCCATGGCTAGATTATGAGATATTTCAACATCTGTTTTGATTTTCTATGTTTGGCAGTGTGATGTGTTAATTTATGATTATTGTGCTCAAAATGCTCTGTCGGATAGTAAAGAGTACTTGGCTCCAGTTATTACTCCTTTCAAATCTCTGCTAGCCTTTAGCAGGTACTTCTTAGAACTTATAACACAAAATTTGTTTATTCTTTGATCTTCACACATGAACGTCTCTTTCAGACATTGATTATACCATTATACGGTGTCTATTATGAGTACGATAATGAAATTTTCACCATTCTCTAGAGGAAGGCAGTGGACGGGTGAATACGTGATGGAATCCAGAAATTTAATAACCCCTCTTTTGGTTCAAGACACGAACCATCCTGAAGAAGCATAATTTTCTTTCTTTAAAGGTGGATATGTTGACGGTTTTGACATACGAGGTATTATATACCCATTTGTTAATATTAGAATGGTTATGAAGATGATGTGTTTGATATTTAATACTGATATATGTTTCTCTTTTGGTTTGCATAACCAGAAAATATAGAAGATGAGGTGGAAGGATCTACTAGTTTAGCTTATTTGACAAAAAAGGCTCTACAGGTTGGTGACGGTTGCACTGGTTCTCTGACCAACGGACAAATTAAATCTGGTTATGGCTTTCTCACAGCTCGGTCATATCGTGGTCTTGACATGCACCATAAATCCTCACCATCGCCCTTTATCACTAGTAGGAGTGGTTGGGCATCACAGTATGAAAATGAAATGGGGAAGCATTAGAATCCAAGGTCCATAATATGTGACTCTTCACATGAACCATATCCGAGTTTAATGCATATTTTTCTATGATGCTGACCAAAATATTGGGTGATTATTTTTTGTGCTACAGATACTGGGAGATGTTTTTGAGTAGTTCTGTGAGCTTTTTGATCGGAACATAAAGATGGATGTTTGGTGATGGATGGGTGTAGATGCTAATGTTATGGCTGGTTTTGTCTTAGAGGTGCTGGAGGTTCTGATTCCATGGACTAGTTTGATAACAGATATAGAGTTCTATTGTTGAATGTGGGTTGGTAAATGGGTTGTTGGCTGGGTTATTTGTGTGATGCAGGATGCCTCTTTGATGGTGTGTGTTGCAGGATTGGCATGGGTTGGTGCTTGTGACTTGGGATGTAAATTTGAGTACATTCCTAGTGCTTAGACATTTCTGTTGGCTTATAGGTGTTGGTGTTATTACTGTTGAGGGGGTTACTGCTAAAAATTTGATTGTTATTGAGTTTTTTTCTAGTACATGTGTTATTGGATAGTGTTATTGGATTATAGTAGGCTTCTTCTTGCTGGGGAGTTCTTCTGGTGTCAAGCGGTGTACTACTATATCCATTTCTACTAGGGGATGGTTGTTGATTGAAAGCTGGGAGGTTGGCGTTTAGTGGTGATGGAGATGATGGGTTTACTGGTTTTCTCAGTGGCTTTAGGCTGTTCTCTTGGATTTATTTACGCTTAATCTTTTTTTAGATAATGTTAACAAATTCACCCAACATGCAAGGCCACTCAAACCCACCTTTGGGTCTGGATAGGGATATCAAATCGGCTTTGAATTCATGTGATCATATAGGCTCATCACTGCCTGGAGACCTGCTTATTACGACAAACCATGCCTTGGCAGTTTTATCTGCATGGGATATTCTTTTGGACCCCTATAAAGGTAATAAAGCACATAAAATTTATAATGATCTTTTTAATGGTATGAAGATTGAAAATGGTCAATCTTCATACCCTTATTCTTCTTTGGACTGTGAATCCAAACAGTTTGGCACACTACTTGATAGAAAATATGACCAGACCAATCTGATTTTGATTAATGACTCTATGTAGAACAAATTCAACCCTCTTGGGGGTTTATACTTGAGAAATGTCACTTATGTGGAGAATTCATTTAGCTCTGAACGGACCCCGTAACACCCACTGGGTTAGGACAGTGCATATCCCAAGGATATGGCCTTGGCACCTGATGTTCTGGGTGTTTCAGAGACTGCTCTGGATAGTTACACAAATCAAAATTTGGTTGCCTCAGGTTTTCTAGATTAGAAAGATGCCAACCCAAATATGCCTATTGAATTGGTCATGAATTGGAGGTGAATATTTTCATCTTATCAAGAGAAACCGAACCTGGTGGACACACCACAGATTCTCCTAGGTTCTAGAAAAAAGCTGGAAAAACATTCAGGTACATCACATGACAACCTTACTACAAATATTTCAGGTACATTACCTCCCTTTTTTTCAATCATATTATTGGTATTTCACAGACTTCAGATAACATTAATATTCCTACTAAATCTGAGAAGGAACATACAAAAATGCCTTTTCATGGCCTCTGAGAGTGTTAACCTCATGCGAAGGAAGTCAAAGGAAGGGAACTTTGCTCTTAAGATTGACATCTCTAAGGATTTTGATACCCATAAATGGAGTTTTCTCATTAAGATACTTCAGAGGCATGTGTTCACGAATAGATTTCTGAACCTCGTTAACACTATTCTTGGATCCTCACGGATGTCAATTCTTGTGAACGGTGCACCGAGAGGGATCGTCTCTTGCTCATGGGGTGAACAAAAACGTGACCCCATATCAGGTATACTGTTTGCAATTGCAGATGATTATTTAATCCAATGTATCAATGAGCTTGCTCATCTGGGTATTCATAAGAGGATTAAAGCTGGTTTTAATGATCATTCCCCACCCGATGTTCTCTATGATGAGGACATTGTATTGATAGGGTTGGTGGCAAAGAGAACCATATCCCATATAAAGGCTCTTTTCACTCACTATGAGGATGTGGCAGGACATGCAATAAGCTGGGACAAATCGTCAAATGTTTTTGGCAATGGAATTCTTGTTGGAAAAAAGAACAGGATCACTTGATACCTTAGGGTGAAGAGGGGATCCTTCCCCTTTAAATATCTTGGGGTGAAGAGGGGATCCTTGCCCTTTCACATTATACAAATGGTCGTGTGGGATTATTAAGGAACATCAAAGCATGGTGAGAAAATTTATATGGACAAGATCAATCTTTGAAATGAATATGGTCATAGTGAAGTGGAAAAAATGCATAAAAGGAAATGGAAATTGTAGAATTAGGGGTCAAGGATCTTCATACCATTAATGATTTTCTGATTTAAAAAATCACTTGGATGCTGATCTCAAATCTTTCGAATTTCCCTAGCATTACCCTGAAAAAACATTTTACTAGATTCAAGTTTAGGTTGTGCTACTACAACTTGTTATATATTTTTTAAAGATATTTGAAATAATCATGTATCTATGGAGATTTGATAACCATGTCATTAACAAAATCATTCATCTATTCTTTATAAGAATGTATTAATGATATAATGTGTGTAGTGCCGGTATGTAGTGTCATTATTATCTAATCCAAAGGGCATGACCCAAATGGTGTGGGATGGATTGGAGGTGGCTGGGGGATAGTGGGGGCTTGAATGCAGGTGGAAGGGGGCTGGAATGGTGCTGGAAGGGGACTGGTTCCAGGTGATTGGGAGATGGTGCGGGCTGATTCGAAGTTGGTAAGGGGGATTTTGCGGGCTGGAATGCTGGTGAAAGCGCGATGAAATGAAGGGGTAAGGGGGCTGGTGTGGGATGGATGTGGCTGGAGCATGGACAAATCACGATATTAGAATGGCGTGACAGCGGAATTACCGCGGCATGACCGCAGCATGACCACGGCATGACAGCGGCGTGACCACAGCGTGACCACATCATGTTGGCCCGATCTAGCGACATCTGCGGGGCTGCATCGTTCACTTAGTTTCAAATAGGCTGATATGGATGGCATGAGAGGATGTTTTCTAAGAATATTTAAAGAAATGAATGCTAATATGTGATTACTAGAGGATTGGATGACCCTTGATATACCTAATTCGATGAGGGATCGAATTCAGGTGGAAGGGGGATGGTTGCATGTGTCGGGGGGGATGGTGCAGGCTGATTCAAAGGAGGAAGGGGGCCTGTTGCGGGTTGGAATGTTGGTGGCAATGGGCTGAAACGAAGTTGGAAGGGGGCTGGTGTAGGCTGGTTGTGGTTAGAGCAGGGCCAAATCATGGAATTATCACGGCATGACCGCGACGTGACGGCATCATATTGGCCCTGTCCAGCGACATCCGCAGGGCAACATCGTCCACTTAGTTTCAAATATGATGATATGGATGGAATGAGAGGATGATTTCTCAGAATATTAAAATAAATGATTGCTAATCTGTGATGACTGGAGGATTGGATGACCCCTGATATACCTAATTTGGTGAGGGCTCGAATGCATGGGGAAGGGGGCTGGTTGTAGGTGATGGTGGGATGGTGCGGGCAGATATGAAGGTGGTAGGGGGGCTGTTTCCGGCTAGAACGCTGGTGGCAGTGGGCTTAAATGAAGGTGGAAGGGGGCTAGTGTGGGATGGATGTGGAAGGAGCAGGTCCAAATCACGACATTACCGCGGCATGACCACGGCCTAACCGCGGCCTGACCGCAGTGTGTTGGCCCGGTCCAACGTCATCCGCGGGGCAGTATCGTTCACTTAGTTTCAAATAAGATGATATGGATGGAATGAGAGGATGTTTTCTTAGAATATTTAAATAAATGAATTCTAATCTGTGATGACTATAGGATTAGATCACCCATGATATACCTAATTCGGTGTGGGCTCGAATGCACGTGGAAGGTGCTGGTTGCAGGTGCTGGGGGATGGTGCGGGCTGATTCGAAGGGTGCAGGGGGCTGTTGCGGGTTGTAATGCTGGTGGCAGCAGGCGGAAATGAAGGTGGATGGGGGATGGTGTGGGCTGGATGTGGCTGGAGCAGGGCAAAATCATGACATTATCGCGGCCTGACCCTAGCATGACTGCGTTGTGACTGCAGCGTGTTCGCCCGATTCAACGACTTCTGCGGGGCTGCATATTCCACTTAGTTTCAAATAGGATGATATGTATGGCATGATAGGATCTTTTCTCAGAACATTTAAAGAAATGAATTATAATCTGTGATGACTATAGGATTCGATGACCCCTGATATACCTAATTTGGTGAGGTTTGGAGATCTAGAAATGTGTATGAATACTTTGAAGAATACCCCATGGGATCAGGAAAATCACAGGTTACATAACATGTAATCTGACATTACTGGTACTGTGTGACCCCTGGGCTATGGAACTGGGCTTTTTGTTGGATTTAAATATCACGTGCCATGTGACATGGTCACACAACATGGGACCCATCTTAAAAGTCTAAAGGCACTTAAAGTGGGTCTTGGTTAAAACAACTATTTTAATAAAAAGAGGGAAACCCCCTACAGGGATAAAAAAGGGTCAAGTACGATGTGTGATTTATGAATAACAATGACATCATGTATAAGGAAACCATCAACGCAATAATTTTAAGCAAGGTATACCACTATGAGTTTTCGCAGACAACGCACCTCCGTTGGAGGGGTTTTATTACAAAACCATGACTTATTTATCAAACGAAACAATTATCATAACTAACACTTATTCGTGAATTGAATTTTAATATAAAAATGAATAATTAAGAAGGCAACTAAATGCAATTTAAAACATTCTTGAATTAAATAGGCTAGGAGAGGGACCCTACCTCACCCTCAAGGCACATTTTCTTTTGACGATGAAAAGTCGAATCTTTCTTTTTTTACACTTGCGCGCATATGAAACTTAACATATATATAAGGACACCTATCCCGTATGTACATATTTTCTTGGCCAAATATGCATAAGGGGGTCCTTAGATATATGTTTATACTTGCATATACTCGTTTACACTTTCACTCGTATGCATTTTTCATATCTATATATAAGCACACCTAGCCCCAATATATATATTCATACTACCATGAGTGAATATATATAAAGGGGGAACTTATATATGCATATTCCTACTTATGCATACACATTTAAGACTTCATCATCGGTGAATCGAATCAACCTCAATGAAATCCAAAACACACAACAAAAATATAAGGAACCCAAAAATCAAAAAATCCCTAATTAAATGTTTTGGGATTCTCAAGACAACCATTCGATTATACAACTTCAATTATCATAAAAGCAATTCGTCTCCACTTAAATACTTTGGGATTCTCAACCCATTTCATCAATACCATGCCATTAAAAAATTTGACACTATATAAGAAACCTACATACCATTATATTAGGTTTTACCCAAAGGTTTAACCATTTATAATAATCGATGATTTTGAAATTCCATTTCACAACCATTGATTCAAACCATGTTCCAATTAATCCATTTAAAACACAATTTCCGCATTTAATGACATTGATCTATTTCAAGTAAATTAATCCACTATGTATTCCATTTGAAATTACCCATCAAAAATTCCCAAGTAATATTTAATGGGTTGTTGAAATAGGGAAACATTAAATTGAAAAATTTAAATTAAATTGTATCAATAATGATAAAGTTATCTTGACTGAATCTTGAACACGCACTAAAAGAAGAAAAAACTAAGTGTTAAATTATAATGACCACCAACCGTTAAATAAAATTCCCAAATTTATTCAATTGGTTGAAAGTTTCCACCTTGGTTCTCCATGGCATTCATCACCAACCAGGTACCAAAATTAAACAATGAAATTTCAACCAGTTAGTTTTAATAAATTATAATTAATTAAAAAAATTTCTCTATAAAGGAACAAGAAATGAAAACCCTACCAGAATCTATCACAATATTAAAATCCAAAAAAATAATTATAAAATACCCATGGTGTACTCTGGACCACATTTTTATCCAAAGACCAAACCAATGATTCCATGAAAAATAATAAGAAATTTCATTTTTAGGAAAAAACATAAAAATATTGGTGTCACCGCTTACCTCTATAAAAATGACATGAGAAAACCAAAATTGGTCATCTTAGGATTCCACATATATAAGAAAAATCAAATCCTTATGATATAAGGATGATTCCACCATGCTTTGTGGGAATTGGCCCAAAAAAGCATAAAATAAAAAAGTCAAATTTAAGTGATGAGGATGGAAAAGAGGATATGAATTTTTTTCTCAAATATCCTACGAACGAATCTGAAACCATCTAAAATTAAGGGGGTGTTAAGGGGGGGATAGGGGTTCAGATCCCCTGGTTGTGTGCTAAAAATAGAGGGGAAGGGAGTGGGATTATCTTTAATAAAATTGATGGAATAATTTTGTATTTTACACTATAAAAACCTCATTGATTGGTAGATAATCCAAAAAATGGAACCAAGCTGCTACCAGGACACCAATGAGTTACTGAATATCCAAGGGCTAGCTGGTGGCAGTACTTTATAGCCAACATGCTACCATACCATCCTAAGAAGCCATTAATATTTCTCAAGCCCTCCATACCACCTTCTATTCCCTTATTTTTTGTCTAAAAAATTTTCTTTGGGGTACTCAAACCCTCATTATTCAAATCCAATTCCCAACTCAAATTATGGACTATGCACTATTTTAAAATATGGTAATCTTATTAAATTCCAACACCCATATAGATTCATGAAATTAAAAACACTACCCCATAAGACTTATCATCCCTAAGAATTCCTAGTGGTAATCCATCCACATCTACCTTCCTACATTGATCAACAAAACATATCTAAATGCTCTCATTCCATTATCGATTTCTTGAAACATTAACAACACCTAAATCATGGTGAATAGACTAAAAAAACCCAATCCAATTCCAATAATGAAAAATAAAAAACTGAGATAGCTCTTACCCAATCCCATATATCCCGAAACATGGCTGCAAACCAGGGGATGAGATCGTCGGGAGAAGGGCGATGCTGTGATAGAGGGCGGAATGATGAGATCATCGAGGATATCATCGGAATGAGGATATGTCATCTGGGAGGAGGGTTGTGCAGTGATATGGTTTCGAACTAGGAGAGGAGGAGGAGGGCTGCAGGGACGAGGAGACACCGTCGGGGAGGAGGGCTGCGTGGTGACAGGGCTGTGAATCGGGGGAGGAGAGGAGGGCTGTGTGGAGGAGGATAAGTCGTCGGGGAGGAGGGCTGCATGATGTGAGAATCGGGGGGGGGGGGGAGGAGGAGGGCTGTGGATTGGGGGAGTTGGAGGAGCCCAATGCAGATTAGGAAAAAAACGGTGCTCACGGTGTATTACTGATTTATCCATGGAGATGAATTTAACCGTTGCAATATAAAAGCTATAGCCACGAACCTATATAACTATGGCTATAGGTCTGTGGCTATAGAAAAGATTTTTACTAGTGAGTATTAAATGGAAAATAATTATGTTGAAATCTATATTAATTTGAATTTCATGAATTGAATCATAATACGAAGGAATCAATTTATTTCTAATGGATGATGAACCAATTGATTGAGAAGGATATGTAAATGTAAATATTACATTATACTACAAAAATAATTGAATCATTAGTGTTATGTAATGATAGTAGAACATTCCAAAATATTGAATAATGTTTCATAGTTGGTCACATATTGATATAAGTAAGATTTTTATTTTATGAAAAAAACTCTATTTACGCACAAGTGATGTGAAGTGTGGAAGTGTTTAGAGCATTGTGAGTTTCAAAAAAATAATGTTGGAATAATGTGGAGGAATGAGGTCTGATTAGTGGAAATAAATAGGGTACTAGAAAATATATATATGATAAGTTTCATCAAATTGGTGTTAAAAATAGAGGTGTAGATTTCTTTGTGTCTGACTGAGCATTGATCATATGCACAATGATTCAAGGCTCACTAGATAGAGAAATTACAAATGGAATTTGGGGAATAATTTTTTGAGTGGAAGAGTTTATATGTGTATAGGATCAAGTCTTAATGTAGAAAATGTAAGGCACATCATATGGACCATATTGGATGAAGGTAAAGTCATAAAACATAGAGGTTCTAGGTGGGTTTATTGAAAATAAAATTTTACATAATGTTTTATGGGGATTCTTACATGTTTTTCACATGTTATCTAGAAAGATAATAAATGTTTTTAACCAATGGTTGTCATTATAACATTCCAATTGAGATATAGAGGGATTATAATTGGATTTAGATCATATATAAAATCATTTTGTGTTGCTGGTGGAATTTTTATGGTCATTACTCAATTATGGTATATAGTATAAATGCACCACAATTATAATGGATGAAAATATTATTAGTAGAAGAATTAATTGACCTATTAGAGTAACCATGGATATCATGTATGTTCTAAAACTATGAATAAAACATATAAAAAATGTGTTCTATTTTTTCCTATATCGTCTACATTTTATATGGTCAAAAGTGTGTGGAATATGTTCTAAAATACCCCAAAATCTAAACTAATAATTTATTTTCCAACTATATAATGTGGGAATGATTTTATTTTTCGCAAAATATTTAATATATAGTCACCCCTCATTCAACCCCACTCTTCGGGGTGAATGCATGATCTACATGGGAATCTCATTTTTTATTAAAGGGTTGGTTCACTCTATTAGTATTGACATGTTTTCTTCACAGTTGTGTTTAACATTTCTTTATGAATTGAATATTTATAGACATTGAAAATTATTTATCTTCTAATGTTAAGAAACATTATCTGGATAGAAATAATTTTGATGTTATTTAGTATTGTATAAATATAGTGCTTTTGGAAAAAATCATGATAAATATTAATAATAATGAATATTTGATGTAGTGTAATTCATCCACTCAAAACCAATGCAATTATTACTATCCATTACCCATTTTTTGGTGCATAGTAAAAAACATCATAAATTTGAAAAACAAAAAACTCTAAATGATTCATTTTTAAGCTATGAAGTCATTAATTTTTCAGATTCATTTGATGTTTTTTTATTACAATTCGATGAATACATGGATAATTTTCCATTTTATGTTAATTATTATATAAATTCACATATTGGTTGATAAAAAGAGGATATATAATAGACTAAATAAGAAATATATGAATTAAAGAAAGGACTAAGAAAAAATATTTGAGAATTCACATCTCTCACTAAGCATTTCAAAGGATAAAAATAATATATACTACATTATTAAGAAAATATCAACCTTTTTTAGTTTATTTTTTTGAATTTTATTGGGTATATCATTATTCAAGTGATTATTAATGAATTTTTCTATGCATTTAAGTCCACTATTAAGGTATACAACTCTCATATTAATGATAAATATAGAACAAACAAAGGGCATAATATATTAGTATAAAATAAGTATAAACTGCATGAATAATAATTTCATAATAAATAAGTTTGTAGATCATTCAAAAAATAAAACGATCTTTTTGGAGAATTAAAACCATCCAATATAGAGAAATTCTATTTTAAAGGAGAATTTTTCTGATTAATTTTTATAAAATAATATGGTTTGAGAAATTACTTCCTGGAAAAAATCCATGAATTAGATGATTCCAAGAAAGTATCTTTTGAGGATAAAAATAGTCAACTAGAGATCAAGGTACATCTTAAAACGGAACTACAACTTTTCTTGAAATAAATAAATATGTTGCATATATGAAATACAAAAAATTTAGAAGGTGAATGTGAATAAAATTTGAATATTCATTAAAATTAGAATACCATTTTAACTATATATTCTCTTGATCAGGTATTGAGTTAAAGAAGCATTGAATACACTAATGTTAAATCATTAAATAATACTATGATAACAATCTATGCCATTGTTTCCAAGGAATGAATTTCTTTAATATTGACTCAATAAAATGGTTGAAGAAATTTTAATTCTTCAGAAGCAACATCTTCTCATAAAATGAACAAAAAGGTATCACATCTATCAGATTAATCCATTTTAAATAAATCACATTAAGCTAGTGGAAGTTAAAATTAAAGAAAAACATTAGTAACGAAATTTGTGAATCCAAACCACTAATAAAAAGGTATAAATATGAAATGGTAATGGAAAGGGTTCTCCTAGAGATTCATCAATGAATTTGTTTTCGACTAACCAAAATGTTACACAATAAATGATGTAGAGGTCCATTGGTTAATTTTATAGTTGTGGAATTTTTACATACAAGGACATCAATTTATTCAAAAAAAATTAAGTTATTAAGAATATTGAAATTCAAAATTTATGGGGAAATTTAAATGGAATATAAAGAATAGCTATGTTTACCCGACCTGAAAAAATGAATAAAAATATATTAACATCAAAATGATTTGGATATCATTAATATTTTTTTGAATTTTTTATAATAAATGGAGAAAATGATGAAAAATTATGGTTATCCTCTACCAAGAACCACCGATATATTTCTATCCATGAGAGTTCATAAAAACATAATTAAAATTTAGGGAAGATAAAATGAATGTCACCGTTTTATTAAAATGAGAAAAATAATAAATTTAAATCCACACACCCATGATTTTTTTCCAAAATATGTGATACTTATTTGAAGTACGTATAAACATTATATATTATTATAAGAATTCAATTAAATTCCATGATAATTTTATAAATATAAAGAATAATTTACATAAATCTAAGAATGAAATATGCTAACTGGAAAGTTCGAAGAAATATTTGACGAAATATTTTATTTTAATGAGAAGTTACATAAGAGGAGTAAGGTATTCAAAGATACGATTCATTCTTGAGGATTTAATCCTATTGAACACACTCTTTAAAATTTCCAGACAATGTTCCCCATGTATGATAATTTCTTAAATAATAATGGTAAATATTCCGAATGAAAAAAAATTCTTAGAAAAAAAAAATTATCTCAAGAATAAATTTTAATATATTCTTTTGTTTTTTCATGGATTTATATCCTTAATAGATTGAATAATCATGGAGTTTTGATGAAGAAGAAAATAAAAAAAAATATTACATGGTAGATTAAGTTAAGAATACTCCTCCATATAATGATGAAATTTTAATTAAGGTAAAGAAATTGATGCAACCCCAGAAGTTTTCTATTAAGAAAACCTAGTATTAATGATTAAGGAAATAAATAGACAATAATGTTTCTAGGAATAAAAATTTTCCAAAACCACTTAACATTCTAAAAGAATATTTTAATGATCCACCTTATTGCAACATTTTTTTAATCATCGTAGAATATTAATCGGTATTGAAGTTGATCATTATCATGGAGGGTCCTGAAATATAAAAATGAAACATGTTATTCTGTAATCTCTACATGTTGTTGTAGAATGATATTACATTCATCCAAGATTCTTCAACACAGTTTACAAAAACTATAAAATTTTCATATAATGCAATAATTTAGGTATGTTTAAATAAATTCTACATTAATAAAACATTGATTTACAATGGTAAAATATAAGATTTTTTTTATCGACTAAAATGTTTATTCCCTTGAAAATGAGAGAAAATATTCTACCTTTTTTATAGAACATTTTTCTTAATTTTACGGTAGGAAAATTATTTGAATTAAAATTATGAATAACGTTTTTATAAAATAGGTTTCTATCATTTTTAATTACTTGAAAAGGAATCATGGGAAACTTTAATGTATGAGTTTATTATAATTCATGTCTACACTGATCATGCCTCATATCCAATTAGAGTTGATTGATTTGAAGATTATTTAAATAATAAATTTGATGATTTATTTCTCATAATAATTTCCGAGTTAATAATTTTAATGGAAGAAAAAAATGATTATAGTACGTCCCTCCCATACTCCAAGGAGATAATATGGTAGATTTAGGATTCTGGTCATTTTGGGGGAGATAAAAGTGTTCTCCTTCATTTAAATATCATTAATAACAAGGGGCCTTTGAATTAATTTTCAATAAGGGGGATATGTTCTCATTGAATTTTATGATAATCTAGTATTGAAAAACATCTTAATTGGGGGACGGAAGAACCTCTGGAATTTTTTTGTATTATATATTTTATAAATTTAAAATAGTATATAATTGATTCAGTTAATATATTTATGAAATGTTTTTAATCAATGGTTGATAAGAATATTGATAATTATTAGTAGAATTCAGTTAAAGAAGATAATAATGTTCCTTAGGAATATTTATATATTTTTTAGAGAACATTCATAAAAAATTAATTGACGTGTTCAGAATGATTCATAATTTTTTTAGAATAATTCAGTCAGATTTATATTATGATAATCTATTCTCAAATATCCAAATATTATGAATATAGTCCTAATCCATGATAAAGGTGTATAAATTAATTCAAATTGTGAGAAGTGTAAAAAATTATCAGATGAAGATTAGAAGAAGTATATGATAGAGAAATATTAGCAGTAAGACAATAGTTCAATGAAAACATTATTTATAAATTATAACAATGTTTCCACATAGAAAATTGATTTAGAACAATATAAGTAGCCAGATGATATACCATACAGTTAGTTTGTATGATGTTTATGTTTCTATGATTTATTTTATAATTTATATGAAGTTTAATTTCATGATTTGTGTTGCGATATAATGGAATTAGTTGATGTCCATAAGATAATGAACCATCAGACTGAGAAGGATATTTTATTGTAACACTTGTTTTTTATTACTAACATAAATGTATCATAGAGACTGGGTAAAGGTAGTTAAATATTATTAGATGTTTTTAAGTTACACGATAGCTCTTGAAAAGGTATAATCATGATCGTGTATGGGTATCTCGAAACCTATGTATGGGAAAAAAATATGTAAATTTAATAATAATACCGTAAAAATTATTAGATCAATGAAATATTAATAGATAACTTTATGAGAGTTTTATAATGTTTTCAAAAAATCTAGTTGTATGTAGTTATAAAGTAGATAATGTTTCTGTTATTTCATTACCAAGATCGATGTTTTGAAGTGAAGGAGTTCATTATGGTTTGTATGATACCGTATCCTATCCATTCGAATAATACCCTTTAGATTTTATTTTTTTTATAATATCGATTTTATCCCTCGAATAAAATGAATGTTCATACATATCTGTAATAATATCATTAGAATAAGATGTGTAATAATCATGAAATGATCCATGATTACATCATAGATTGATCTATAATGTCATCGAATAGTGAAATATAAAGCCACTCAAGGAAAAATATTTTTTATGAACAATGATATGAGACCAATGTTCAATTAGATAGATAATTCAGAAAGATGGACTAATTAGTGTTGTAGAATTTACATTGGTTAATGTGGAAATTTATCAGTGACTACCTCAAAATATGTTTTGTATATCAAGGTCATTTTTTGATGTACCATTAGACAGATGAATACCACCAAAATAAATTTTAGGTAATCAAAAAAATGAAGATGTATAGTTTAACTAGATAGAGATTTATGATCCATGTCATGTATAATGTTTTATGATAAGGAAGGATGACCAGAAGGGTAAACTCCCGGTCATCAAACTAATAATTCTAGAATAAAATGGGTGATTCAAAATAATAAAGGTGTCATATGATGTTAAATGGTCAATATAGTTATGAATATATAAAACTGTGTTATTTAATTATGATGATTAAGATGAATGATGTTAAACTAAATCATATCCAGAACAAATGTTCATAAGAATTCATGGGACATTCATATTTTGGAAGGAGTTTTGAGAGACTATAAAAGCTCTTGTAAATCCCATTATTATTATAATATTATGTATGTATTATAAATAATTTTATCTTAATGTGATATGGGATTTTAAAGAGGTTCCTTAACACTGAGTATAATGACGTTCATAGAGGGTTATAGGTGGTGTAGTTTTCATGAAGATTTAAGAATATTCTTGACATATTGATTTTTATCTAGAGAATTTTTTATGAGTTGTAAAACACAATGTTGTTCAAAAAAATTTCTAATATTAACACACACACATATATATATATATGTGGATCAAATGGTTAGAGGTGATGTTTATAGGAAAAAACTATTCATATGTGAAAGTGTAGTGAAGTGTTGACGAGTTTATATTACCGTGACATTCAAAATAAAAGAATTTGGTTGAAGAAAAGTGAAGATTCATATTCTAGATATATATATATATATATCAAAATGAGTAATAGATATAGAATAATAATTATGTTCATTACAGAGAGTAATAAAGATAGTTTTATGATTAGGATCATTCGACATAGTACTTATTAGAGGAACCTGGTGATGTTCATCTGACAAATCCACGATCTTATGTGCATGGAGTCATGGAGAATATAAAAAGGGAATTTGGGAGGGAAGCTAAGATAGAGGTCTTCTAGAAAATATGTGGGGAATATCAGATGTACGAATATTAGTTAAAGGTAATAGAATTATTGATAGACATACTAAACATAGTTTTCATGCAAAAAAATTCAGAATGAATTTTTATGGATCAACATACATGTTTATATTATGTTGGCTTGAAAAAAAAAATAGCTAATTAATGAGAGAATAAATACATCTATCAAGGGATAGATGGGGACTAATAATTTATGTAACTAGAATAAAATCCCATTTTTAAATGTGTGGGTCTTTGGGGAGATAACTCAACTATGGGAGGCAGTATAAATACAACTCAATTTAATTTGGTGATAAAATTAATAGTGGAATAATCCTTTCAGTGACAGGAGTCTCAAAAGAAGATATTTATGTTCTCACCTCGAGGTTATAAATTTTAAAAATACATTTTTCATATTTTTCATTATATAATCTACATAATATAAATTTAAAACACTCATGAATAGTTTCTAAAATATCAATTCATCCTAATAGATAATATAGGTTTTATTAATATAGAGTGATAAATTTTTTGAGTTGTATATATTTGGTAGAAGGATTTATTCACTAATTCACCACCCCTCCTCTTAGGGTGATGATATGATCCATAAGAGAATGTCATTGTAAATATAAGGACTAAAAATATTTCAATTATATGTAAAATTGTTACAATAAATCACAAAATATGGAATATCATCCTACCTATTATAAAATAGAAAAGTTTATTCATGATGTATAAGAATCATTTATAAAAAAGTAACTCATTGATGTGGTCATTCTAAGACCTGGACCACCCATAATGTCTCATTATTCAATCATATTTATGTGTGAAAGATAGATTTATTGATGAATTTATGGTCATTACCATTCCTATCATTTAACTACACTCAATCCCAAACCCAAGACCTCATGTGTCTCTCTGATAAAATATTATAATGTCCTAAATTAAATACCCATGGGGGATCAATAAAAGTCCTCAATAAACTGTATAGATATCTATATTATAACATATATGTGAATGGATAAATTTTCTATATGTTATTTATTATATTCCCACATCAGTGGAATGAAACAAAAACTAAAAATAATTTTAAGAATTCAACATGACCTTGGTCTCTGTGGAGAAAATATAAATCTAATCCAGACTAGAATTAATTTAAAAAAATTGAGGGTATCTATAAAAACTATATCACATATTCCATATGAAATGATACTCCAAGGATAAATATTTAGAATAATATATGCCTAGAACATTGGTAGTGTTACTAGAAAATTTAAAATTATAAATAAAATAGACAACCAAACAGGCCTTCAAGAGCTAAATGGAAAGTCCCACATGTGGATCCATAAATGTGAATTTTAGAAGAAATACCATATTTCTCTACCACAAAAAATCTTCTTGAAATTTCTAAAGTGTCTATACCAACTCTATACATCTTGAGATTTATTCACCCATGCTGTAGTACCGCAATATATAAGTTAAATTTTTTTCTTTTTATCTGCGTTACAAAAAACATGGTGTACATGAATTACCAATAGAAAACATGTTAGATATGATTATAATGTACTATATATATTTAACCTCTAATCTAATCAATTTTTTAATATAAAAATTTGTACAATTCATAAATATAATGTAGGATAATAAGTGTAAACAAAGTAAGTCTATCAATATAAAACTAGTTTGAAAATATCCATGGTAAAAAAGATGTATGGTTATTTAAATTTAAAAAATATAATCAATCAGGTAAAAATATTACATTTATAATTTTCATCAGCAACTACCAATCATTCATTGAGAAATACTCACAATATATGTAAGGTTCCTATACAACATAAGGGACATGTTCATCGGGGGCGACGAACTGAATCTATCCTCTATAAGAGGAATTATATATATATATATATGTGTGTGTGTGTGTGTGTGTGTGTCTTCATTAAAGTTTGTTCATATGCATAGGGAATCATAAAATATGAGGTTCACTATCATTATATTATTAGGGAATAAACTTATATTTATAACAACTAAAAAAATAAATGTTTAGTGGAGGTTCATGGAATACCCCCTATGACAAAAAATATTTTTTTAATATATAAATAAAACATACAATTAACCAATAGATGTTAAATCTATATCAAAAAATTAATGTACCAAGAAATGTGTTTTATGAATTAGATAAATATGGAAATCAAAAATCATACAAATGATGTGCCACACTTTTGAAGTTGTGTTTTCCACTAAAGTTTTATCATGTCAAGTGTCTTAGTGGAATTATTGGACAAGAAGTGTCAATGATTTTGTATTTTCATAATGTAACACCCCAAGCTTCCATGGTACAACTCTCATTGAATAATACAGTAGCGTGTGTTGTATAAATCTTCGAGATTCTAACACACTGTGACCAATCAAAGTAGCTGTTATGAACAGTAATACCCACTTTTTAAAATTATATAAATTTTATCTCTCAAAATGGACTTCATTTTTGGATTTGTAATATATAAATTATCCTAGGGTGAAATTTTGGTTCTTTTCGGATAAATTTTATATTTTTATTAATAGTGAAAATTACTAAATTTTAATTAAAAACCACTTTCTTAATTGAAATAATTAATAGTGATAAATTATGAAATTGAGTGGTTATAAAGTATATTTAGAATATATTTTTACCATTTAATACAATTTTGGTCATTTTACATAATTTCAATATTAAACTAGACATAAACAAGTGTCAATATTTTGATAGTTATTATCTCTTAAAAACACGCTTTTTTGTTTTAACAACGGAAATTAATTTTAAATTAATTTAAGACACTTCTGTGTTTTGAATTTATAAAAATGAAATCCATATTTTTAATAAGGATGTCCAAATTTTGTAAATTGGTAACTTTTATTTTTAGACATATTGAATAATTACTTCATTAAATATTTTAATTACCATGGTTAAAGGGTAAATCCGGTAAATAAGGGTGAAAATAATAATATTATAATAATAATAAATTACCCTAAAAAGTGTCCTAACCTTATTGGTTGATTCATGTCAGACCATGGGCATCTTGGGGTCGATTTTGGGACCCCATGGATCCACATGTAAGTGATATGGACACTTTATATTAATTAAGTTAAAATAAATACAAAAATGACATAAGCATATATCTTTTAGAAAAAAAATTTACATAGGGTTATATATGTTGGATTTTTACTATAAATATTCATTAGGAAGATAAAACGATTTCCTAAATAATGGTATTTTATTTATAACTTTTAGACATTTAATAGTTAATATTATTTATGACACAATAATGATGCAGTATTTTCCATATCAATGAAAGAATCAAATAATTGGTATTATAAATGTTAAAATAAATATAATTTGATTGTTTTGAGGACATACATGAATTTTATTGGTTAATATGACATTATAGGAATGTTTAAAATAATTGGTATCGAATTAATAAATTTTTTAAGACTTTAACAAATATAATTTATTGAATTGTGTCAAAATTGACACAAATGAGTTTTTAAAACAAATACTATATTATTAATTGATATTATATTCCTAAAAATATAAGGTTTGGAAAAAGGACATATATCATGATATTTGTGTCATTAATGGACCACTTTGGTGTCTTTTGGATGTATATAGTATGTTTATAAACTATATAATATAAAAATAAAAAGTAACATGGTAAATGTCAAACTAAATAACTAAGAGTTAAAACTAAATTATATGGTTAGTATAATGACCCAAGCATGTCTAAATTCTATTGGATTAAATTATTTCGACCCATCCCCACCTTAAACCTTTAATAAACTACTTTGGAGTAATTAGAAACTGAATATGAATTTATTATAAAATAATATTTCTAGTTTTTTCAAAGGTGCCCCTCACCCCACTTATAAAAGGGCACTCCCCCTTCTCACTAATTCACACATTCAAAGCCTTTTGGCTTGGCCAAACCCTGACCAAATACTATCTCAACTTCCCTCAATTCATTATAGAGGCCTTAGTTGGATCATAAATCCATCCTATGATGCCCTTTTGATCAAGTCAAAAGGAAGAACCCGAAGAAGAGGTAATGTTTTCACCACCCTCTTTCATGTTCCTTTCTTCTTCAACTTCTTCTTGATTTGTTATTTCAATTCTAAAATAATATATCCAGTATCATATATATACTGTGATGTTATTATAAATATGGTACAACCATATTCAGTATTCTATCCATCCTTTGAATGACATGTCATCATATGTCCATACGTACGGCCTATCGTCTCCACATCGTGGTGTAATTGTTATTCAATACACTATTATTTGGATGGTTATAATAATGATGTGTAATTAATGTAAATAACGAATATAAAATTATAATTACTCTTTATATATCATATACCATCCAATTATATATTATTTTAAAATCAAAATAATGATATAATCACTCGTGCGTACGTACAGACTATCGTCTCCCTGAACGTGATGAGATTCATTCCACATCGTATCCATTCAAGTCTAATTATCATTTTATGATTAAAAATAATGTTTAAGACTTGATATCATTCTTTATATTAATAATATACAACATACACATTACAAACACGACTTATGTAACAAAACATTTAAAAGAAAGCGAGTAAGTTAACACCCGAAACGACAATAATACTAAGATATTATTAACAATGAAATGTTAAAATATCATATATGATATTAATGTATATGATCCTTGTATAGTACAATAACAATTATTTCACCATTATAAATGAGGATAACTTACCCTCGACTAAGTAAAAATTACAAAGTAAGGGGTTTCTTATCTCACTTTTAATTCTGTGAGATTTCCGTTGTTCATCACTTATTTATTGCATGTGGTGGGTGTACTGCCCATGATAGTATTAATTGTGTAATATAAATTAATTATTGTATATTTTCATCATAATTGTATAATCCTTCTTTCATTGGTGTGTGTTTCGTAAGTTACTAAATCAATAATGGAATTTGAAATTTCAATTTCCACTCATTCGAATTTACGCATACTTCATTGATTATTTTACTCCAAGATTATGTGTGGAATCAATATTCATTTTCTTATGTCATAATTTCCACTCTCCATTATGTGTATATACTTTTGATACACATAATCACTCCATTGATAAATTCTCATTTAATCGTTATGAACTTGATACGAGTAATTTTAACTCAATCTCCATTGGTCGAGTTAAACATCCAATTCATTGGTATTGTTTAGACAAGAATATGTGTGAATGTCCTTTGAATTTTTACACTAAATATCCAATAATATTGTGTGTATTTAAATTTTTCACACATAATGATGTCATTGATTTATCCTTATCCTATGGATGCAGCCATTATGAGATATTTCATCTCAATTTACATTCCATTGAGACTCCTCTGTTGTTACATACCAAATCACTTTTATATGGTGTATATAATGTACTCTAACATAGTATATCATGAATCCCTTTATTCTCATGATATTATAAGGCTTTTATTATCTCAATTATTTGCATTCAAGTGTCTCTCATTTGGTTATGAACTCTAAATAAAATATCATTTTAAAATGTTTTAAAGATTTATTATTCTAAATATTTTTCATTAATGTCCATGTTTTAAAAATGGTTTTAAAGATTTATTTATATGGAAATTAATGTTTTCAAATCAAAATTCATTTTAAAAGTTTCAAAGTGGTATGGGACACTTTGATTCAAAATTCTATTTTAAATCTCTTCTTGATAAATAGTGTGACTTTTAAATGTTTTCAAGAAAATGGGGGATATTTCTCTCAATAGTTTGATGATTATTTTAATCAATGTTAATATCCTTCATTATTCTCGATTGGGGATAATCTGACATAATACAATCTTCAATATTGTATCTAATGAGTTATGTTTGAATGTGGATGTTCTATTTTTACACCATTCATGGTTAATGGTTAATGTATTGACATTTCGTTTGCTAGTTTTAATAAGAATGTTTATGTTCTATTCCAAAATTTTCATATGTGGAATGTATTGGACTTAGTAAGTGATGGGTGGCGCCCGTTATAGCTCCACGATGCATTAGTAGGTCTCATGAGACAAACTAGTGTCTTGGCACGAGGCCTTGACAAAATCTTATTTGTAGTCTTGGTACATGGCCTTGCCTACGTGGTTATGATAGTCTGGCATTATGCATTCCATCATTATGAAGTGGTTATTGATATTTCATGTGATTATTCGACTAGTAGAATATCCATGTGGATAAGTAAATGGGATTATTTCATTTTATTTTTTCCATATTATACTGAAGTTCATTTTTAAAGGCTATTGTTTCAGTTTTACATTGCCTTAAATGTTTATTCTTATTTATGAATGTTTCCACTATATTGTTATCCTTACTGAGAATTTGAGCTCCCCCGTTTATATGTTTTATTTTTCCTAGGATGTGAAGAAGTATTTTATGAATGACCTATATTGATAATATAAAGGGATATGAGTGTGGAGACAAGATGTTGTTGTAGTTTTCACTTTATGATGTAATGTAATATTGACGAATGTGTCTACTTATTCCAAGGATACTAAACTAATCGGTCTATCGAGACATGATGTTTTGTGATCATTCTAATTTTATGTAATAATGCACCGACTTTGGGTAACTGGGGTCGGGGCGTTACAGTTGGTATCAGAGGAAGTTTAGTATAATCCATGGAAACTAGATTTAGAAAAACTCTGATTAGAGAACATAGCCCGATGATATACATTGAGGATTATTATAGAAGAACTTCCTAGAATTTTGGTGTTGTATATTTTTTGTGAGTTTTTCAAGAAATACATCCCTGTCTAGATACGAGCAGGTAGAGGTGGGTCTGGCACAGTTTTACCTAGGGGTAAAACCCGAAAACACCACTTTGATCTAGACTTGAACGGGAACTGGTGCATGAAAACGGGCCTTGCTGCACTCTTTGTTACGACACTCCCAAGGGATATTCTTAGGATAATTTACATTTTCTTTACAAACCAATTTAAAGTATTTTAATATAATATGAGAATAAATGACCTTGGTTAATCCTAAGGTGTTTCAAATTGAAAATATGGTGTCATGATATTCTCTAAATGATTTTATGACTACTGTTACTCAAACAATGCTTTCTGGTTTTAGTCAATGGATGGAGTCCAAGGAAGTCATAGTAACTTTTATTATATTGTACAAGGTGGGAACAATGGTGGAAATTGGAAACAAAATGGGATGATGATAGGAGTAAAAGATATCATGTTTATGCCAAATCAGTTTTCCAAAAATATGATCAACAATATATATATTAACCATCTCAAGGACTCAACAAAAAGGTAAAGGTGATGAATGATAAGAGCTCCAGCAGTGGAGAACGTGGAGAAAAGAATCCTAAATTTCCATCAAGTAGGAAATGTGGAAGGAGACACCCATGAAAGTGTCTCAAAGGAAAAATGAAATTATTTACGTACGGGAAAGAAGGACATAAAGTGAAGAATTGCCGAGGAAAAATGAAGAGTTCTATGGAAGAAAATAAAAATGGTCCCAAGAATCCATTTAAAATTATTTGCCGTAAATGTAGGGGACCTGGCCATTACCCGAGAGAATTCCCTATTCTGTAGGATATTTTCTTGGTCAAAGAAGAAGATTTGTGGAAATAAATGGTTGGAGAAATATTTACAAGTATAAGTGCTCCTTGTTGATTGGATTATATTGGAATAATTTTCTCTTGTATTTGTAACAATGTAGTTTTCCATGTGAGAATGATATTTGAGGAAGTATTATCTTTTCCCTTGTGGATATAGTTATAAATAACCATTTGATTTTATATGATCATTGGGTTTGAGTTAATTACAAGTTATTATATTTTGGGTTGAAAATTTAAGGTATGAGATAACATTTCTGGTTAAAATAATTTTATGGTTATTTTGAGGAATTTCTATCATTTTGGTAATGTTATCAAATATAGTTATTGAAAAATGACAACACGCAGACCGTGAGAAAACCCATCACGTCAGACAAAGCTGTGGGAATTGAACCCACAACTAATGTGCGATTGGATTTATCACCTACCACTGGACTACGTGAAGTCCCTAGTTAATGTGACTAATTATTTTTAGTTAAATGTTATTATTCATCAATAATAAGATGATTTGTGTTCTTATGTCTTATCAAATGAATACCCTTAGTATATGGAAATGGTTTGGTGATTAAGTGACAAATGTTATTTTGGAAGATGTTCACTTTGTTGGGAACACTATATGCCCAAGGAAAATAAAATACTATGAGGTTTCATTTGATTATTATTGTGGATTATTATCTATGTTTTTATTGTGGATTTATAGTGATCTGTGTATTTTATGAAAATGATTAACCTATAATAGAGAATATGTGATTAGGTTAATTACATTTAAGTATGTGACTTTAAGAGTAGTTGATGTCATGTAGAGATACAATTTAACATGGAAGACTACATAATCAAAGTCGTCTAAGTATTGGGATTCAATATTAGTTTGGATTATATTGAAGGATTTTAAGGACATTTGTTTATTGAATGATATTTATTTAACATTGGGGTATTGATTTTAGAAATTAAGATTAGTGGTTCTTTCTCTAATGGAATATCCTTTTGGGGGATCCTCGGATCCTGTACTAACATTTTTGGTTTTGGTTAATCTCTAAAGACAAGGTAAATATATAGTTTATCCTTCTTGGATCATGTGATTCTATAGAAGTTTATTCTTGCTCTTCCAGTGTGACCAAGTATTCTTGAATACTCATCATTTAAATAAAATGATTTAGTTGTGGAAATTTATTAAAGTATGAAACTATACTTAAAAATTAAGTATATCTCTTTATTTTCTTAGTCAATATCATAAATGAAATCCCCGTCTTTATAAAATGTAACTTTTAAAAAAATTGTTCTCCGTTTACTTTTCCTATTGGGAAACTAATGACCGTTTGTCCAATCACATGTTTGTGGTTTTCTTATTGTTAAATTTTTCCTAATCATGTTTTCATTCCCTCTCCATCAGAACATGACACTTATTTTATCATCCTTATCCATGTTTTTCTATATAGAATCCTAGTATAGGTTATCTCGGGAGGCCTTTTTTACTTCACTTTCTTTCTTTTAAAGTGACAGTTTTATTGACTCTTTTTTGATGTGGGAACTTACATTATATTCCCAATCCCAATTTCAAAAATTGCGAGGATGCAATTTATTGAAGGAGGGGAGAATGTAACACCCCATGCTTCCATGGTATGATTCTCTTTGAATAATACAGTAGCGGGTATTTTACGCTACATCAAGATTCTAACACACTACGACCAATCAAAGTAGCCGTTATGAATATTAATACCCAATTTTTGAAATTTTATAAATTTTATCTCTCAAAATGGAATTCATTTTTGGATTCGGAATATAGAGATTAGCCTACGGTGAATTTTTCGAACTTCTCAGATAACTTTTATATTTTGATGAATAGTGAAAATTACTAAATTTTAATTAAAAACAACTTTTTAATCATAATAATTAATAGTGATAAATTATAAATTTGAGTTGTTTTAAAGTATATTTATACTATAATTTTACCATTTAATACAATTTTGTTCATTTTACATAATTTCACAATTAAACCGGACATAAACTAATGTCAATCTTTTGATAGTTATTATCTCTTAAAAACACGCTTTTTGTTTTAACAACGGAAATTAATTTTAAATTAATTTCTGCCACTTATGTGTTTTGAATTTGGATAAATGGATTTTGTATTTGGAATCATGATTTACAAATTGTGTAAATAGGTAACTTTTATTTTTAAACATTATGAATAATTATATTGGTAAATATTTTAATTACCATGGTTAAAGGGTAAATCTTGTAAATAAGGGTAGAAATAATAATATTATAATTGGAATAAATTACCCTAAAAAGTGTCCTAACCTTATTGGTTGATTCATGTCCGACCATGGGCATCTTTGGGTCGATTTTGGGACCCCATGGATCCACATGTAAGTGATATGGACACTTTATATTAATTAAGTTAAAATAAATACAAAAATGACATAAGCATATATCTTTTAGAAAAATAATTCTTACATAGGGTTATATATGTTGGATTTTTGACTATAAATATTCATTAGGAAGATAATCATATTTCCTACATAATGGTTTTTTATTTATAACTTTTAGAAATTTAATAGTTAATATTATTTATGACACATTAATGATGCAATATTATCTTTATCAATGAAAGAATCAAATAATTGGTATTATAAATGTTAAAATAAATATAATTTGAAAGTTTTGATGACATCCATGAATTTTATTGGTTAATATTACATTATAGGATTTCCTAAATAAATTTATTTCTAATTAATAAAGTTTTTATGAATTTAACAAAAATCAATTATTGAATAGTGTCAAAATTGACACAAATGATTTTTTAAAACAAATATTATATTATTAATTGATATTCTATTTCTAAAAATCAATGAATCGTCCAAAGGATGTATATCATGATATTAGTGTCATTAATGGACCACTTGGGTGTCTCTTGGATGTATATAGTACGTTTATTAACTATATAATATAAAAATACAAAGTGACATGGTAAATGTCAAACTAATTAACTGAGAGTTAAAACTAAAATATAAGTTTAATATAATGACCCAAACCTCTCTAAATTCTATTGGAAGAAATTATTTCGACCGATCCCCTCCTTACTATTTTAATATTCCACTTTGGAGCCATTATAAACCGAATATGAATTTATTATAAAATAATATTTCTAGCTTTTCCAAAGGTACCCTTCACCCCTCTTTTAAAAGGGAACTCCCCATTCTCACTAATTCATAAATTCAAAGACTTTGACTCGGCCAAAGACTACCCAAATACTCTCTCAACTTCTCTCACATTAACCTAGTGGACTTATTTTGATTAGAAAGGCATCCTATGGAGCCCTTTAGATCAAGTCAAAAGGAAGAACACGAAGAAGAGGTAATGTTTTCACCACCCTCTTTCATGTTCGTTTCTTCTTCAAATTCTTATTTCATTATTATTTCCATTATAAAATAATAACTCAAGTATATTTTATATACTTTGATGTTATTATAAATATGGTACAATCATATTCAGTATTCTATCCATCCTTTGAATGACATGTCACTATACGTGTGTACGTACGGCTTACTGTCTCCACGTCATGGTGTAGTTGTTATTCAATAAATTATTGTTTGGATGGATATAATAATGATGTGTAATTCTTGTAAAGAATAAATATAACATTATAATTATTCTTTATTTATGATATACCATCCAATTATATATTATTTTAATATCAAAAGAATGATATTATCGCTCGTGCTTACGTACGGACTACCGTCTCCACGAACGCGATGAGATTCATTCCCCATCATATCCATTCAAGTATAATTATCATTTGATGATTAAAAATAATTTTTAGGGACTTGATATCATTCTGTATATGAATAATATAAAACCTACCCATAACAAACACGACTTATGTAACAAAACATTTAAAAGAAAACGAGTAAGTTAACACCCGAAAAGACGATAATACTAAGATATTATTAACAAAGAAATGTTAAATGATCATATATGATATTAATGTATATGATACTTTTATAATTCAATAAAAATTATTTCAAAATTATACAGGAGGCTAAACTACCGTCAACCAAGGAAAAAGTACAATGTAATGGGTTTCTTATAACACTTTTAATTCCGTGAGATTTCCATTGTTCAGCACTTATTTAATGCATGTGGTGTGTGTACTACCCATGTTTGTATTCATTTTGTAATATAATTTAATTAATGTATATTTTAATTTTCATTGTACGATCCCTCTTTCATGGTTGTATGTTTCGTATGTTACCAAATCCATAAGGGAATTTGAAATTTCAATTTCCACTCAATCTGATTTACATATACTTCATTTATTATTTTACTCCAAGATTATGTGTGGAATCACTATTCATATGCTTATGTCATAATTTCCACTCTCCTTTTTGTGGATAAACTTTTGATACACATAATCACTCCATTGATAAATTCTCAAGTCATCCGTATGAACTTGATACGAGTAATTTTTACTCAATCTCCATTTGTTGAGTAAAACATCCAATGCAATGGTGTTGTTTTTACATGAATATATGTGAATTCCTGTTGATTTTTTTACACTGAATATCCAATCATATTGAGTGTATTTAAATTTGTCACACAAAATTATGTCATTGATTTATCCTTAACCTAAGGATGCAGCCTTTATGAGATATTTCATCTCAATTTACATTCCATTGACAATCCTTTGTTGTTATATACCAAATTACTTTTATATGCTGTATATAATGTACTTTTATATAGTATATCATGAATCCTTTTATTCTCATAATATTACAAGGTTTTTATTATATCAATTATTTGTATTCAATTGTCTCTTTTTTGGTTAGGAACTCTAACTAAAATATAATTTTAATTTTTTTAATGATTTATTATTATAAATCATTCTCATTAATGTCCATGTTTTAAAAATGGTTTTAATGATTTATTTATATGGACATTAATGTTTTCAAATAAAAATTTATTTTAAAAGTTTCAAAGTGGTATGGGACACATTGATTCAAAAATCTATTTTAAATGGATTTTTGAAAAATAGCTTGACTTTTAAATGTTTTGAAGAAAATGGGGGATATTTCTCTCAATAGATGGATGATTATTTTAATCAATGTCAATATCCTTCATTATTCTCGATTGGGGTGAATCTGACACAATAAAATCTTCCATATTGTATCTAATGATTTATGTTTGACTGTGGATGTGCTATTTTAATACCATTCATGGTTTGTGGTTAAAGTATTGAGATTTCATATGCTATTTTTAATACGAATGTGTATGTTATGTTTCAATCCTTTCATATGAGGAATGAACTGGACTTACTAAGTGACAGGTGGAGCCCGCTATAGCTCCTCGATGCATTGGTAGCACTCCTGATTCAAACTAGTGTCTTGGCACGAGGCCTTGACAAAATCTTATTTGTATTCTTAGCAAGAGGCCTTGGCTACGTGGTTATGATAGTCTGGAATTATGCATTCTATCATTATGAAAGCGGTTATTGATATTGTTTGTGATTATTTGTCTAGTAGAATATCCATGTGAATAAGTAAATGGCATTATATCATTTTATTTTTCCATATTATGCTGAAGTTCAAGTTTAAAAGGCTTTTGTTTTAGTTATACATTACCTTAAATGTTTATTCTTATTTATGAAAGTTTCTGCTATATTGTTAACCTTACTGGGCATTTGAGCTCACCCCTTTTTGTGTTTAATTTTTTCTAGGATGTGAAGAAGTATTTTATGAATGACATGCAGGGATAGTATAAGGGGATATTAGTGTGGAGATAATATGTCATTGCAGTTTTCACTTTATAATGTAATGTAAACATAATTAATGTATCTAGTTATTCCAAGGCTACTTAATTAATCGGTCTTTTGAGACTTGATCTTTTGTGATCATGCCAATTTTATGTAATAATGCACCGAATCTGGGTAATTGGGGTTGGGGAATTATACATAATGACTCATTTGTTGAAACATAGATCCTTCAATAATTCTATGCGGAGAATAAAATCCTTACCAAATATTGATTTGACTATAAAAAATACATACATGAACTAATGAATGCATTATTTACTGAGGAGAAGAGTTTGATAAAGAATAATTCAAAAGATTACATACATGTAGTTAGAAATTAATGAGAATACGTGGGAGTAAAAATGAATGAATCACAAAGAAAATGAAGAAGAACTAAATTCACATATCCATGAATGAAATGAGTATTCAGTTCCTCTAAGACTACATATGACATAATGGGGCATCCTTCCGAATGTTACAATGATGAATTACTGAAAATTAACATAAATTAATGTTATGAAATGTGTTTGATATATTAAATACTTATTTTTATATGAATTATATTAATAGACATATGGGATTAACTTCAAATGATTTTAACCCTTTTGTTACTTTATGTACTAATTATGTAATATTGCCCAATATTTTTATCTCCTTTAATATATCTACATGGATTTGTATGAAGAATACTTCTTTCATTAGTTTTTCTATTTTAGTAAAACAAATTCAAATAAATTAAATTGATTTATACATTTGACCTATAATCTTAGTATTATGAGAATTATTGGATAATGATGTGAAGAAAAATATCCATCATTAAAAAATGTATTAAAAATGCACGGTACATTAAAATTGATAAATAGAAAATTTCCTAGAATTGTAATCATTTATGGTTTGATGACTCATAATAGTTTTAATTATTTAGTTTTAATTTTTATTTTGAACTTCAATGATTACCTGAAATGAGAATATCTTTCTTTATTTTAAATTTCCATCTTATTTATGTTTCTCCAAAATTGAGGTTTAATAAGAAACAATTTAATGATGATGTTGATTTCATAAATTCACATAATGTGTTATCTAGGCCATAAATATTTGAAAATTTATTGATTTTCACTCTAGAAATTTAAAAATTTATTAATTTTAATGAAAGTCGGATAGGGTATGAGGTGTACAATTTGTAGTTATTAGAATATAATGGTTGTAGAAAATGATTATATTTTTCAAAAAAACCATATTGGTAATTTATTTTTTTATTTCATAATCTTAATTCATTGCATATTTAGAATAATATATGTGATAATATAATTTTTTTTCATTTATTCATCGAAGGGTTAATCGAAGGATAACATTAACTCCCATATGTATTTGAAAGCAATGAAAATAAATCATGTTTTATAGGGAAATGAGAATGTAATGAATCCTTTGGTAAAATTTTCAAAGAAAATACTGAGAAAAAAAAATTCTATTGATCATTAATGAACATAAATATACGGGATAGATATTTCAGTAAATTTTCATCATGTGATAACATAAAACACAAAAAGAAACATGGATTAAAATTTAAAGACTCACATATTCTGATGGATTAGTTTCTAACAATGACATTAAGTAATATTCTACCAAATAAATAACCATAGGTCTAGTTGATTTATAATCCCTATTCAGAGTGATTTTTTATAAGACTCTAAATCTAACTGATATTTAAAAACATCATGAATTTATAGCATTGACACTTTTTCATTTGAATATGTCATTTACCCCTTCATTTTCCACATTCACGATTCATTCAGTTGAGTAATCTAAACATGATATATTGGTACACTATCGATGGACACATCCAATTAAATGTTAAGTTACTTTTATTAATATTTTAATTGATGAATTAATATTTTCCAAATACAGAATAAATTTTTTCTAATATGTTTTGTATATTATTTTCAACTAGTACATAGGTTATTTGAAATGATATTCTGGAATCAATCCAAACCAACATGCACAATTACGTAATTGTAAATACAAGAAGCATATCTTCAAAGTTTTTTATTGTATTTGGATGTGATTGAACCTTGAATCATTGATTCTGGATGTGTTTGAGGCATCTATGATAATTTTAATTCTAAAAAATAATCCTCGATATTTCAAACTAGAAGATGACCAATTAGGAAGGTATTATATTATACTCTAAGGAAATTAGAGTTACTATTTTCACAATGATATGTCAAACTCCGTAGTAATATTTTATATCCATTTATTGATGTATTCATATTTCAAATAAAAAGTTGACTATGATGTTCAGATCAAAATGAGACATAATTAAGAAAAGATGTTAATAAGGATATTGTCAAATAATTTTTGATTCATGTTAGAAGATTCCCCTAGTCATATTGTTTATGTGTAATTACATTTAATATAATAGAATGAATACATAATATATTATATTCTTATTAATTACTTTTGATAATTAATCAATAATTTTAAATGATTTCATGTCTTTGGGATGAGGTCCACATAGGCTATGTAAGTGATTGGATTGATACAATATTCATGGATTCTTGTATTTAATAACTAATCATGAATAAGTTTTGAAAAAGAATATTGGTTCATTTATAATTTAATATGTAGTATAATATAACTCCATTGGATTGTTATATAATTTTCACTTTAAATAATTGTTGTATTTTTTGATATCTAGTATTACATGCAATCATATGAATTAATGGGTAAAGATATATTATTGAATTATTATTATTATTATTAAATATGATATTTATCATATGGTATTTTCATTAGTGGGTGTGAATATGACTAAATAATTTAAAAAAATTATTTTGTACACATTTAGATAGGGAACCATTAGTTATCAATTTTTTATAAATCAAAATAGAATAATTTGATTTTATAAAGAGATTATTTTTAAAATATATTATTACACAGGCACAGTGATTTTAACATCATAAATTAATTTAGTCACTATTGTAGACTTATTTGGATGATGTTTTATTATAATATATTTAATAATTTTTTTATTATTCCTTAAATGGTTTTTGTTTTGAAGGTAAAAAATAATAAATTTTGGTTTATTCTAAAAAATGTTATTTCCTCAAAAATGTTTTCATCACATTATGAACACTTATTTTAAAATGAATTAATGCCAGTTATATAAATTTATAGAAGTAAAAGATGTTACCATTTTTTAATCATAATAATTAATATTTGGTAATATTGTCAAATTATTTTCTATCAATTATTAATAGTTTACATGGTAAGAATATTCTCCCTTTAATAAAGGATAAACATATCATGAAAGGTTCTAACCAATGACATAATTATAAAAATATAAAAAGATTCTTATTTAGTTATATTTTTTCATGATATTTTGAATTTATCCATATTATATTAATATTTCTCATTTTTGGTCTATTATTATTGAATAAGACAAATGTTACACAATAAACATTTATGTAATTTTAGGTTTGACAACCGCCTTAGGCTGAAAAGGTTACCTCCTATCATACGTTCTACACACCACATTATTTATTTATTTGAACCCAAATCTACCAAAATACTCTACCATATCCTTATCCATGACCATGGGGGTTTTTCTTCTTGAAATAACCATCCATGAATCCTTATTGTGATTTTTAAAATAGGATACATGGAGAAGAGTTAAATGATTATTCCATGAAATTATACTTCAAAATTTTTCCTCCCACTTATTTTTACATAAAATTTATTAAAATATATTTTAAGGAAAGATGTATTTATTTCCACATTTTTTCGTAACTTTTTCTTCTTTGTCGGAGTTCTTTAAAATTAAATCAATAAATTTAATTTATATGATAACTTCTTTATTTAAAGTCACATTAAAAATTATTTGAAGTATTTTAAATGTTTATTTATGAAATGTTTTTGTAATTTTATTAATGGGGCACTACTATTTTTTCACCAATATTTGAAAAAAATATTTTTTAACATTTACCAAATGAATTAATATTCTTTCAGTTGTAGCTTTAATTTTTATTTAATCTTACATTACACATTCATATTGTTATTTGTAAAGAATATATTTTAGAAAATATTTATAAAATTTTAGTTTTTAATGATACCAAAATAAAATTAAATGGTCCCTATATGTTTAGAAATGTTCAAATACACAATTAAAAGAAAATTTGCATCATTTTCAGTATACTCTATTGGTTGTTATACGTTACTATATATATGATCATATGATACCATACACATTATTTATGCAGATGGATTTGGATGATGTTGATTTAAGGATGATTCTATGAAACACATTGCATTCACACAGGTTAATTATGTAATGACAAATTGTTTATAAAACCCATTTATTTTATATTGATTAATCTATACTAAAATTATAAATTCTTTTTGAAACGCATTTCCATTCCTTGAGTTATGATATTATTATTTGATGATTTTTTTTAATATTATGTAATAAACTTGTATGGTTTTAGTTGTGTTACACATTAGCCTATAATTATATAACCCTCTAATAAATTGGGTATATGATGATATCTCATTAGATAATATGTATTATAATGGGTAGTGGATGCAAATTAGAAATTGAATATATACACAATATTCCTTGTGGTAGTGAAACATGAATAAGGATATAATTACATACGGAGTAATCCTATTCCATGAATGAAAATATGATGGGGAGTGAGCCCATTATAGGAATGGAAATGGGCGTGAAGTAAACACATTACATCAATGAATCGATTTTGGTGAGTGAACGTATTACATTATAGGACTTTGTACACAATGATAGTCTTTGAATAGAGTCTGGAATAAGAAAATGGTTTTATATTCTTATCAGTATACAAGAAAACTATGTGTTATTCTTTTGATATTTTCTACTAGTGGATGATTGATTATTGATTTTTGCACACTCTTTTGAATTTTATATTTTATAATAAAACATTATTCGATGAATTATGATAAAATTTATTTGATATATTTGGTTTTAATTTCATATTTTACGATCATGTTATCATATACATATTATAATACACCTATATCAAAATATCATAACATTATGTTCGATCGTGTATTTGGCATAAAACACTAAGATTAAATACATGTGGAATATATTATTTATTGATGATAATAATAATATACAAATTAAATTTGAGGATATGAATATAAATAAATAATTTAGGTTAAAAAATTATCTAACAAATGTATAAAATTTATATATTTTATACTAAATTTACCTTAATTAAAATAAATTTAATATTTTTTTTGAAAAACAATTTTAATGTGTGAAATTTGTTTTTATGTTAATAAATTATATTATTTACACTTTTTCAATGTTTTAAATAAAATTGATATATTTTATATTGCATCAAGTTAATTATCATTCATCTAATATTTTTTGGCATGGGATGAGAATAAATATAGTTTTATGCATAAAAGAATTATTCTTTTTAAAAGAAATTTCATAACATTCTCCATAATTATTTTTATGTTAATTTTTCCATTTTTAATAAATATATTTGAGAAAATTTAAAATATTTTTGAAATCAAAATTTGAAAATTATCAAAGAGTATGTTTTCTGACAATTTTTTGAAAATATTAATTTTTTGATGAATAATTAAAAAAATAATGATTCTTAAAGAAATTACATTTGGAAACTATATTTTCTTCACTCATTCAGGATTATTTTTAAAATAAAATTTAATAATTGTGTTATTTTATTTTAACAAAATGGATTCAATAATCTTAATAATAATAATTAATAATATATAATAAATGTATCTAAATAATTTTTATAATGATTTGATGGGAAAATAAAATAAATTCAACACTATTAAGTTTAAAATAGGGTATTTTGCAATGCAGCTGCTTGTATTAAGGTTAATTCTTTAAAGACATAGAATCTATATTAGATAAATTATATTTAATATTTTTAATCATTTGGTAAAAATTATATAAAATTGTTCATTAATTTTTAATCATAACATTTAAATTACTGATTTAAATTAAAAAGAAAATTATCGCGGTGAAAACTAAAATGGTAATAGTAAGTTAAAATTTAAGATGAGGGAATAAAATGTTTTCTGGATGGGTTAATCCACAAAAATATCATTCCAACCCATTATTTATCAATTGTGGAGTCATGTTTTGTAGTACTTACTTCTAGATATTATATTTTGTTTAGTTTTTAATAAAATGAATCTTCTTTTGAATTGTAATAGGGAACCCACTCCAATAAATTATTCACGCCTATAATGAAACTTATCTCAACAAAGGCCCCAAAAATAGAACCCTAATATAATATTACACATTATTGGGGTACAATTATTCCCAAAGAACCAATTATAGGATCTTTAATATTATATCAGAAGGAGGTGTTTCTGTGTCATGTTAATCGTGCTCCATCTTTTTTTAAGATTTGTTTTCAAAAATACATTATATATTTACATTTCTATTATAATAAACACTGTATATCCCAAATAATGAAAAAATTCTATTCTTATTAAATTATATATACTTATTTCAATCTCAATGAAATGGGAAAAATACATCACTTGTGTGTACGGTGGACTACCACCTTGCAAACCTATGCAATTCATTTTCCATAACTAAATGTCATTTATAATTATAACGAAAATAATGATGAAAATATATGATACATATAAAGTTTTATTAATTATGTAAAATTTTATATCATCCACTTTTTTAACAATTCACCCATTAATGTAAAGATATCATCGGTCATGAGTACATCTGACATACCATATCTACAAAGAAATATGATTCATTTTCCCTGTCCAAATATCTTGAATAGTTACAAAAATGTATCCAAAAAATAATTTTAATATTTTTAACAATAATATATTTCAATATACAATTTATCTATGTCATATTTTTAATAGCCAGAACATCCATAGAAACACTTCAATGATAAAACAAATTAGTTAACACCCGAGAAAATCGTAATCAAAATATTTATTAATAAAAAGGTGGTAAAATGTTATAGTATGATCATATAGAATATTTTAGTTATGAATATGGTTGTGGTATAAATAAATACCATTTTTATAACTGGTTTACATGATGTTTAGTAATTTTTAACAGAATAGAAATGTGAGGTAAGTTATTCTGTCTCAAATTCAATTCATTTAGGAATATTTTAATATTATGTGTCTACTATATTTCATATGATTTAAATAATACAAATTTGATATACTATATTATGAAAACTTCTTCCTTAATAGTATTTATGTTTCAATTTGAATTATTCCAACCATTGGAATTTGACTTGAAAGTTACCAAGTGGTTAAAAACATCACCACTCAATTTCTTTTCATTGGGTTATATTACCTCTCCATTATATTTTATATTATAATATTATGTGTGTATTTTATTTTAGTTTTTTTTACAATTCTATTTTTGAATTTACATTTCAAATATTTAATCAATCCATTTATTAATCATCATTTCATCATCATGATATTTATAAGAGATTCAAAAAAATCATCACTCAATTAAGACATATTTTATATTATGAATCAATTTATTTTTATGTGGTTTATTTCCTAAACCTTGGATATTTATTATCATTAATTTCTTTAAAATAAGTTTATTTAATTTTTTATTTAAATTTATTAATTATATTTGGGTTATGATTAAAAATATACCAAAGAAACAATGGTTTTTTCTTCATTATCATTTTAATTATGGCTGTTTATGATTAAATTCCATTAACTGAAATTTTTTTATAACTCTAAAATAAAAAAATTTAATATTATTATCATGTGGTCATACCTGAATTTTTTATTTAATGTTTCCATTTTCTATCATTGACACAAAAAAGTATTGAAGAAATTTTTAGGAAAGTCCAAAATTATTTTTCTCTTCGGTTGAACATCTATTTTTATTCCAAAGCACTGTTTTTTTAATGTTTTTGAGGATAATTTTAATGTTACAAAATTGTTTATTTAAGAAATGTATTTCATTTTTTTCTTTAAAAATAGTTTAAAAGTAAAAATCATTCCATTTTTCAACTAATGAACTTTTTATGTTTTCTTATAATAATGTAAAGAGAATCATTAATTTGATAAACATAGTATAAATAGAACATTCTACTCAATAAGATATATCATTATATTGATGATTAATTTAGATGTTTAAAAGTTGCTTATCTTAGAAATTATTTTTTCCTAATATTTTAAAATTTTTATTTTTACAAGATGATATTTACCAATTGAAAAAAGGTATTTTCCTTAAAACAATTTAATGGTCATTTTTATGGAAAATTTATTGATCCACAAAACAAAATTTTATAATTATTGTAATCCACCGTATATGTATTTTTATGAGAGAGTCATTATTATTTATCTATATGGTTTATTATATCTTTGACAAGATAATGTATTGAAAATCATTTTATCGGTTAGTTTTTTTTTTATTTTTTACCCTTATCTTGAAGAATCCACTAGTAATTATTAGACCATAAATTTACATTAAATATCTAGATTATTTCTATCATTGATATGAATAAATTTTATTCTGTATACAATTTTTATATGTGGGGATTTATATTGAAATTTCTTTTTATGACTATGGGAATTGTCAAAAAAAATTATTCTTTTTTCAATATTGATATTTATTGATAATGCATATTGTTATGGATTTTAATATAACATTCGATATTTTTTTAATGAAATGGACATGAAGTGATGGGTGGGTCCTTGAATTATATATCCCCTAGATTCATCGGCAGAACTGATTGGACTAATTATTATGTTGGCATGAAATGGTTCATTTCATTTTGATTTAAAAATTCTTAGAGTAATGTTTTTGGGGTATCAATATCATAGCATATAAGGTAATGATAGCTAATTTTAATAATTTTGTTAAATGAAATTTTAGTTATTTTTATCAATGAGATTAAATAAATTATAGTATCCCCGAAATTGATTAATTTCATGTTATTACATATATGGAATTATATTAGCACCATTTATTCATGAAATTTTATGAGAACTATATGTCTTTAATAATATCCTAAATATGCGGTTCGATATATATTATGTTGTTTTCTAGGATAAAAATACCATTATAGATCATAAAAGTTAATGTGGAACTAGGAATATTGTATCTTGGATTAATAACTCTACAAAAGAATGTTTGGATTTGATGCAAAAATAAAATACTATTTGAAAATGGGCCATATTTCACACTATTTTTTACACTCAAGGGTAATATTGTTAGATTATTTAAAATTTTAATTATGATCCATTATAATGTTTTTTAAATGTTAATGATAAATAATGAACCACATTAGACCTATGATGTATTATATTAAAAATGGAATCATTAATTAGTCATACTATAAATGAATATATAGTTTTCCAACTATGATTATTATTTCTCACACAATGATTTTTGTTTTTAGTCAATGGATGAAACCTAATGATGTCATGTAAATATTGAATAATATTGACAGTGTAGTTATCATGTACAAAAAAAAAGATGATGACCGGATTAAATGATATTGTGATTTTTCTAAGTTAGTTATCAAGATATATTATTAAAAAACTTTTCCATAATCATCTATCAGACTCACCAAATGGGAGAATGATATAGTCTTCAAAAAGATAGAGTGGTGGAGAACAAGTAGAAAATAAGTCTCAATATCATTCACGTAAAAAATATGGAAATAGACGCATTGTAAAATGTATTAGGAGATAATTGAAACGGTATACATGTGTAAAATAAGGGCATAAAATTGATAATTGTTTTGTAAAAGTGAGGAGCAAAATGAAGAAAAATAAATTTCATCCTAAATATCAATTTACAGTATTTCATTTTGTATTTATGGAACATGGACATTAATAGATTTAATGACATCTTATAATGGTTAACTCCTAGACCAATGAAAGATATATATTGAATTAAAAATGTTTATGTACATATATATTGTTATTTAATAATAGTAATGTAGAATTATTTTCATTAATGGTATTTTAGTTATTATATTCATGAAACATGAAAGGATTATGTTTTAGTGTTTGGATGTAAATATCCATTCATATATGATTACCTCATGAATACATGATATTATCATGGATATGTGAGTTTGTTGTTAATGATATCTTTAAATTCTTAAAGACCTCTTTTGAGGTATTATATGATGGGATTTCAAAGAGATTACTTACATTTTTGGAGATGTTTGATTATATTGAGGTATATATAACCATAACCTCTAATATGAAGTATTTTTTGGGGAATGATGTTATTGTCCAATTTTTAATGTTATTTATTTCATTTTAGTATAATATAATCATTAATGTTAATTTAATAATAGTATATTATGAATATTTAATTTCATAGAAAAAAGAAATCACATAGAATTCCAAATCCGCAAAAATTTATTTATGATTAATTTTCATTATGATGTTCATTTTTTCCTATTTTTATATGAATTATGTAAATACTATTTTTGAATAATCACAACAAGTCACAAAAGAGATATGTACCTTGTTAGTCAAATAATCGAGCTAGCGCTAACATAGCCTGAACGACATTTTGGATCCCCATAGGACGATAACTAGAATCTATCATTATACAAAAATGAATGATTGAATAATTTTCCAAAAAAATTGAAGAATATTTGGTCAAATATTGTATGTATATTAAATTTAAGGCACTTTGTGTAATGTACCACAATTAAAACAGTAATTAAATCCTAAATTCTTTTACCAATGTACTAAAATAGAGAAAACTAGAAAATTCAATGAGGAAAAAACCGACCCTGATCAATGTTAAACAAATAAATCAACATCAAAGGTATAATTTACCCTTGTTTGAACTTGGAAGGATACAATCTACAAACAACTGAAGGAACAAGTATAGGTTTGAGCCAATGCATAGTAGGATTTCACAAAATTTTCCATAACAATATTCCAATATAAAATTAACAAAGAATTTGATTTCAATTTTCAAATAAACAGGTTTATCATTTGAAAATCACATTTAACAAAATAATTAATTACAACTCAGAAGATGGAGATATATTTGAGATGATATACTTTACCTTAAATCAAGGGTGCATTACAAAAAGTACCTTTTCACAAAATGGATTAAATAAACACATTTATAAAAAACATTTTATACAAATTCTCAAGGCATGTAAAAAAGTTACAAAAATAGAATATATACATTTGAAATAAAAATTATTGATCAATGTAGTGATATTTAAAATAGGTATGATAGTTCCACTATAAAGGTATCTAACACTATGAAATGAAAAATATGTACATACACCACTTTGGGGCTAAGGTGAAGGGGAATAATCACCATGGGGTAATGAATGTTGATGTGATGATATGATGCTTTATAGTATTGAACGTCAAAAAGTTCAATCCAGAAAACCCTCTAACTACTTAAGGATTTCATATTCTCAAGTAAAATATCAATGAAGGGGAATATATTTCAAGTATAATTAAAATAAAATCAATCCCCACTGTCAATTTCAAATATTCCAATTTTTTTTAAAACCATAATAGTATTTATTAAAAAACATGAATTTACACTATGATTAAACACTAAGGCTTACATCAAACCATTTTAACCCTTTTTTCCAAATATGATTTTAAAACCAATTTATGCAATTCAACATTACATTACACAATTGAATCCAACAATTATATTTTTATAAAATTCCATAAATATACTCACAAACTCCAAATTCACGAGGGATTGGGTTTTTTCAAAGATATCTATAGAAAACAAATACTCTATTAAATTAAATAACATAATTTTTTTTATTTATATGAAAGACATAATTTTGATTACAAAAATTAAATCTCGAAAATTTTTAATTCCATGAAAGAATACAATTTTCTCAAAAACACGAATTCACCCAAATTAGACTTTTCCCACAACCCATTGAAATCCATATAAACCAAATCCCAAAAATCATTTAAATTCACAATATATATATAATCAAATAAATTAAGGTTATTATAAATTTGGCACTGCAACTGAACCATCCATTTTAGGATGAACATATCTCGAATAAAAAAAACCCTAGTAGGGGTTTGCAAAGGAAGAACGTTGATCAAGGAATACAAAAAACATTGATCATTCATTTTATTGACGGGTAACAGATGGTATTAGATCCATAAAACAAAATAAAGATCCATGGAACCCTATGGAGAAATAGAGAGATCACAGGATATTAAGAATGAGAGAAGGAAATTAACTAGATGAGGATTGACTGATGCTCACATTTCTTCCAATCACTTCTGGTATGGGTATGAGGGGCCAGGAATCCACTATGAGGGATCTATGGTTAGGATAAAATGAATTGGGTAAAGGGTGTAACACCCGAGACTTTTATAAGAAATATTTTGTTTTTATTTTATATAAATCATTAAAGGAATCTTTCATTACACACAACACTAGCTTGGCTTGCTTTACACACAATCATGACCTTCCATGACAGCTTGCGTCGTATGAAATACTGAGTTTCACTAAACAATGATATAATATTAAAATATTATTAAAACTAGCCATTATGAATAGTAATAACCACATTTTGGTATTTGGTAAATTTTAATTTTCAAAATGGACTTTGTTTTTGGATTCGGAATATCAAAATATGCCTAGGGTGAAATTTTGGTATTTTTCTGGAAACTTTCAATGTTTGATGAATAGTGAAAACACTAGGATACTATTTAAAAACCAACGTTTTATTTAAATAATTATTTATTTTATTTAAATTTATTTTAGGTAAAAATTGATACATAATACCTATATAAGTTCAATGTAATTCATTAGAGTAATTTTATAATAATTTTTGATATATAAAAAATTTTATTGAACTTTTCACCGTATTTTACCCACCTCCTAGGAGAATTTACAAATTTACATAAAACATAATTTTACCACTTCTGTGAGTGGAATTTCAAAAATCCAGGAGACACAGTTGATGTTAATAAGTAAAATTTGGTTCAATGAGATGAATTTTTTTTTTTGTGAATAGTAACTTTTTACTTTTATTTACCATGGTTAAAAGTAAATAGGGTAATTAAGGGTAAAAAAGATATTATTATTATCTTAACACATGTCCTAATTCTATTTGATATGTTTTAATCGACCAAAAACAGCCTTATGAATAATATATGACCATTTAAGCCCACTTGTATTAGATTAGGACATTTATTATTAATTTATTTAAAGAAGGGTTAAAATAGTAAAAATCAATGTTTAATAAGTAAATAATTTTTAATATAGGGTTATACATAAGATAAAATCATCTATAAATATTAACTAGAAATATAAAAAGATTTCCTACAATATTGTTTTTTATTTCTAATTTTTAGACATTAAATAATTTAATTTATTTATGACACAAAGATGATGAAGTAATTATCTTATTAATGAAATATTGACATAATTGATGTTATAAATACCTAAATAAATTTAATTTGAGACTTTTTATGAATTACACTAATTTTATAGCTTAATATGACATGTTAGTATTGATTTTGTTAGCTTTTTTGAACTAATCATTCTATTATGATTTTCAAAAAAATCATTTACCAAATAGTGTCAAAATTGACATGAAATAGTTATTAAAACAAATATTATATTATTAATTGTTATTTTATTCCCAAAAATCTAAGGATAAACCAAATGACTTATATAAGGTTATATATATTAATAATAAAAAACTTCGGGTTCGTTTGGCTTGTTATAGTATGTTTATTTACCTTATAGTGTAAGAACACAAAAAGACACGGTAAAAGTAAAATTATCAAACTTTAAGTTATATCTAAATGGTAAGGATAAAATATTAAAATAAACTTGTCCAAATTCTATAGGATGAGAGGATTTCGACCCATCCCCACATTATCTTTGAAATAAATCAATTTGGATCTATTTAAAACCGAATATGGCTTTATAATAAAATAATATTTTTAGTTTTTCCAAAGGTGCCCCTCTCCTCCCTTTTAAAAGGGAAACTCCTCCCTCTCTTCCTGACACCACATTGAGCCTTCATGCTCGGCCAAACCCTACCAATTTATCCTCTCCACTTCTCTAGAGACATCCTAGAGGTCCTGGTCTTCTTCAATGACCAATTTTAGTGCCCAAAAAGGAGGACTCAAAGAAGAGCTTCAAAGAAGAGGTAATGTTCGTTACCTATTCTTTCAACTTTATTTCTTCTTCCACATATTCATATTTACTTGTTTAATTATGAATTAATAACATCAGTATCACAAATGTACTAATATGTTATTATAAGTATTAAACAACCATATTTCACCATCTGTCCATCCTACGGAAAATGAAATCACCGAGCGTGCGTACGTACGGAATACCCTCTCCACGCCGTGGTATAATATATTTTACACCACCTCTTTAATTGGATGGGTATAATGATGTAAATAATGAATATATATGATTATTGTAAAGTGATATTGATTCTTAAATAGTATACATTCACTCCAATACAGTTTCACGATCATGGGAACGATATCATCGCTCGTGCGTACGTACGGAATACCATCTCCACTATGTGATGTGACTCGTTCTACATGATCTTCATAGAATAATGATTATATAAATGAATTGAATGAATGAATATGATATATATTACACTAATAAAATTCTGGAAATGAGGTATCTATAATCTAAAAAGAAGAATAAGAATTTATTCAACAAAACACGCATAAGAACAAAAAGTAATAAACACCCGAATAACAAGTAGCAATGAAATATTACTAATAATAAGCTATGAATATGACCATATATGATTTAATAAAATTGAGTATGATTCTGGAATAATTCAATGACATTAATTAAATCATTATATAGGAGGTTAGGAAACATACGAAGCAAATCAGACCTAAGTTAAGGGAAATATCACAATCTCATTTTTATCCGAGATTGTTTATACATTGGAATTTACTGGGGTCTATTTTATCATCCAAATCAATGTTTCCTCAATATTTAATATTATTTCCATCCTCCTAAAATTTTTTAAATCCAATTTTACCCTTCGGTGAGTTTTTAGTAAAAGATATTTTCCTCCAGAATGGTGTTCAAGTGTTTTATCAAAATTATTAATTTATTTTAGTTCATAATAGTATGACATGTTATGAAATGAAATGTGTTTTTGAAGTAGAAAGGATATTTTCCTCAGGAATGGTGTTCAAGTGTTTTATCATAATTATTTTCCATCTAAGATAATAAAGGGTTCTGTTTCTATACCTATTATTACATTGATTTGATTATGTTGTGATGGAATTATTTTTATGAATTCCATTATCGTATATGAATTGTTTTATGATGCCATGGTGTTTAAGAATCCCATTTTTATTACATGGGTTATGCTATGATGTATGTTTAATGATTTTGTGGCACACATAAGAATGATATCATTATGAGATTGTTGGGACCTATATCTCCCTCCAATTCATTGGGTAAATATTATATATCTCATGAGATATAAATGGCTGGAACGGCAGGTTAAACCGGTTCATTGAAATAGGACTGAAACGAGGAGTGAACTCTGTTCAGAAATGGTCTTTGTCTACTAAGATAGTCATGGAAATAAATCTTGACTAATAATAAATGATTCTCTATGATTATGTGTGTATTCCACAAAGCATCATGATTTATGTTATGATTATTGTGATCATATTTCACTACCATGATTTATCCCATGTTATGAAATTATGATCTCTTTTGCAGGGTAAGATTTCCAAATTGTTATGTTCTTATGATTATGATGTGATTGATATTTTTTTTACCCTTACTGAGCATTTGAGTTCAACCTTTTGTATGTTTTCTTTCCCCAGGTTAGGAAGAAGGTTATTAAGTAATATATGCCAAAAGGGACTATAGATATGATGAAATAAATGGGAGACTGTGTAGATTCTTTATGAACCAGTTGTTTATGTTTCCCAGTTTCTAAAGACATTATACCTATAAGGTCCTTTCATGGTTTTGTTATATGTTTTAATAAGTGTACTTCAATTTTGAAGTACTAACAATGCATGTAAAGTATGAGTCATTATAGTTGGTATCAAAGGAAAGGTATAGTCAACCTTTGGAAACTAGGATGTGAAAGACTTAGTAAGAACCCTAAGGATATGTCTAACCATAGAACACAATCTTAGTGTTTTAGAAATGGACATGAATAACTTATGATAAGACCTTAAGTGTGAAATTTTATTTTTGATTATGGGGTTTTCCTATTATAATTAGTGTTTTTCACACTATTCTTCTTGGTTTTAGTCAATGGCTAGAACCTGAAGGAACTGTGTTAATGCGGAATATGATGGGAAATGCAATGATTTTCCCCCTGAGCAACCAAACGTTGTGGGAGATGGAATGAAAAATCTTGTAGCCATGCTCACACAACATTCTCATGCTATGAATCATGCAGGACTTCCCAACAAGAAAAGGAAGAACCAACATTCTGTTGAATCCTTCACGAGACAACGTCCACCTTCATTCATTGGGTCTACTGATCCATTAGTTTCTGAACAATGGATCAGTACTACTAAAAAGATATTTTCAGTTCTCCAATGTTCTGAACATGATAAAGTCATTTTAGCAGTGTATCGTTTGGAAGGTGATGTTGATCAATGGTGGAATCTTATCAAGAATACGAGGCCAAGAAATGAAATTGATTCCATGGAATGGGACGAGTTCAAGAACTTATTTTTCAAAAAGTACTTCCCTCATATTCTCTGAACAAAGATGGAGAGGGATTTTATTGAACTAAAACAAAAGGATGATGAATCTGTTGGTACCTATGAAGAAAATTTTACATGACTTTCAAGGTACGCTTCTAGTATTATTATCCAACCTGAGAGTAAGATATATTGTTTCTTTAGTGGCTGAAAACCAAGTCTTTGAAGGGCGTTAACCATAAGGGACTTCAATAGCTACGAGGAAATAGTTCGATGTGCTCTCAAAGTTGAGATGGAGATTGGAGTAACCCATCAGTCATATGGGTTTGATAAGAAGAGGAAAATGGAATTCAAAGGAAAATATAAAGAGCACACTGAAAAGAAGATGATTTTTACCTTATGCTCAAAGTGTGGAAAGAAACATGGAGGGAGTTGTCTTAAAGGGACATGTAAATGTTTCAAATGTGGAAAGAAGGTCATCGGGAATTTGAATTCCACAACAATGGGAAGAAAATGTCTAGTGATGTGAATAATGAAAATACTACACAGAGTGCACCTCCTACACTTCAATGTTACAAGTGCAAGGAAATGGGGAATTATGCCAATCAATGCCCTTATCTAAGGGTTGTTGATGATGATCGACGTCAACAAACTCTTAAGGCTAAAGACAAAGGAAAGTCACATGCAATTTCAATCAGCGATATGGAGTACTATAATGAAGTGTTGAATGGTACACTTACCATCCACTCTAAAGTAGAAATTTTTTTATTTGATTCTGGATCCACCCACTCCTTTATTTCTGAAGAATTTTCTAAGGGTATCACCATATTACCGCAACAATTAGATGATGAGTTAGCTGTGACAACCCCTAATGGCACAACAGTCGCATCAAAAGTTTATAATTATTCTCCGATTGAAGTTTGTGGGAAAGTGCTTCCTGCAAATCTTGTGATCCTTCCTATAGTGGAATTTGATGTGGTTCTTAGCATGGATTGGATTTCTCTATGTAGATATCATATCAATTGCCAAATAAGGGAAGTCAGATTTCATATTACAGATCAATCTTTGATCGTTTATCGATGCAAGGATGAACATAACCTTCCAGTGGAAATTTCATCCATCTTATGGGTGTTGATTCCACTAAATGAAGGTTATTTATCTCAGATGGTTGGTGAGAAACTCACGATTAAGAATATGCCCATTGTACGGGAGTTTGATGATGTCTTTCCGGAGGAATTTCTGGGTCTTCCACCAAATCGTTAAGTTGGGTTTTCAATACAGCTCGTACCGAGTGCTTTACCTATTTCAAAGACACCATATAGAATGGCCCCAACTAAGTTGCAGGAATTGAAGAAGAAACTCCAAGATAATCTTGATAAGGGGTTCATACGCCCTAGTGCCTCACCTTGGGGAGCACCTGTTCTGTTTGTTAAGAAGAAAGATGGATCAATGAGACTCTGCATTGATTATCGAGAACGTAACAAGATCACTATAAAGAAAAAATATCCTCTCCCGCACATTGATGACTTATTTGACCAACTATGTGGAGCTCAATACTTTTCCAAGATTGATCTTCGTTCAGGGTATCATCAATTAAGGGTCAAAATGGAGGATTTACCAAATACGTCTTTCCGTACACGGTATAGACACTATGAATTTATAGTGATGCCATTTGGTCTTACTAATTGCCCTGAAATCTTCATGGATCTGATGAATAGAGTCTTTAGAGACTATCTTCATCAGGTTTTTGTAGTCTTTATAGATGATATTTTTGTATATTCAAAGAGCAAGGAAGAATATGAAGATCACTTGAGAATTATGTTGAAGACCCTGAGAAAGGAGAAGCTTTATGCCAAATTTACAAAGTGTGAATTTTGGATTCAAAAAGTTTCATTTTTTGGTCACATAATCTCAAAAGAGGGGATATCTTTGGATCCAACAAAAAAAGAGGTTATCGAAAGATGGTCGAGACCAACAACAGTAACCCAGATCTGATGTTTTCTTGGTTTGGCGGGATATTATCGACGTTTGGTGAATGATTTTTCATTATTATCTAATCCACTCACCAAGTTGACTCGGAAAGGAGTTAAGTTTGTTTGGAAGGAAGAATGTGAAGTGAATTTCAAGGAGTTTGAATGAAGGTTATCCAGTGCTACTGTACTCACACTTCCTTGTAGTGGGGAAAGGTTTTCGATCTATAGTGATGCATCCATGAAGGGGCTGGGGTGTGTTCTTATGCAAAATGATATGGTGATATCTTATGCCTCACGACAGTTGAAAATCCATGAGCAAAATTACCCAACTCATGTTTTGGAGTAAGCTGTGGTAATCTTTTCATTAATGATTTGGAGGCATTATCTTAATGGAAAAGGTGTGACATTTATACTGATCATAAAAGTTTAAAGTATATTTTCACACAAAAGGATCTGATTATGCGCCAAAGAAGATGGTTGGAGCAGATTAAGGATTATGACCGCTCAATTCATTACCACCCTGGGAAATAAAACAAGTTGGCAGATGCATTAAGTCGACAAGACCATGCTAGTTTATCCATGATGAGGATCACAAAAGATCCAATATTTATGGATTTACAAAGGATGGATCTAGGAATTATAATGAAAGGGGAAAAATAATATCTTTCTCAAATTAATGTTCAACCGTCTATACATGTTAAGATTAATGAGGCATAGAAAAAAGATGTCGAGTTACAAAAGAAGGTGAGAAATGTTCCTAAATTCAACATTGATTGTGATGGGATAATAATGTTCAGGAATTGTGTTTGTGTTCCTCCCATCCCCGAATTAAAGAAGGAGCTTCTCGATGAGGCTCATAGTTCTTCATTCTCTATTCATCCTGGAATCATGAAGATGTATGGGGACCTGAATGAGTACTTCTAGTGGGATGGCATGAAAAGAGATGTTGCTGAATATGTATCTCGATGATTGGTTTGTCAGCAACTTATAGTTGAGAGACAGAAGTCTAAGGGGATGTTACAACCATTACCCATACCCGAATGGAAATGGGAAAACATCACTATGGACTTTGTCACCGGACATCCAAAAACATCCAAAGGCAATAATGCTATCTGGGTCATATATGATCGTCTTACAAATTCTGCACACTTCATTGATATTAGAGAGGATTTCTCTCTAGATCAGCTTGCCAGGATATATGTAATGGAAGTGGTAAGATTGCATCTAGTTCCATTTTCTATTATATATGATCGGGATATGAGGTTTACCTCAATATTCTGGTGAAGTCTTTAGCATACTCTAGATATAGAGTTGAGTTTCATCATTGCTTATCATCCTCAGACAGACAATCATTCTGAGAGGAAAATTCAAAATCTAGAAGTTATGTTGAGAGCTTGCACTATGGATTTAAAATGTGGTTGGGATCAACACCTAAATTTGGTGGAAAATTCTTATAATAATAGCTTTCACTCTAGTATTCAGATGGCTCCTTATGAATCTCTCTATGGAAAGAAATGCAGTACTCCAACTTGCTGGGATGAAGTTGGGGAAAGAAAGCTATCAGGACCTGATCTTGTTGATGAGATGGAAAAAAAGGTCTGATCTATTCAACAACACATAAGAGCAGCTCCAAGTCAACAAAAAAGTTATACCGACAACCGAAGAAAAGTCTTAGAGTTTGAAGTGGGTGATAAAGTGTTCTTACGAATATCTCCTTGGAATAGAGTAATGAGATTTGGAATGAAGGGAAAGCTGATCCCTAGGTATATCAGTCCTTTCGGAATACTGGATCCTGTTGGGAAGGTAGCTTACCGATTGGCGCTTCCACCGAATCTCACTCAAGTTCACGATGTGTTCCATGTATCTCTCATGAGAATGTACATGCCTGATCCTTCACATGTACTCAGCTCAGATGTTGTTCCGCTGGACCAAGATCTTTCTTATGAAGAACAGCCGATATAGATTCTCGATCGTAGTGAAAAAGTCCTACGGAACAAGACCACTCGCTTGGTGAATGTTTTATGGAGGAACCACAAATTATAAGAAGATACATGGGAGCATGAGGATATGATGAGGGAGAGGTATCCTCATCTGTTTGTTACAAATGACGAATTTCGAGCGCGAAATTCATTTTAAGGGTGGTAGAATGTAACACTCGAGACTTTTATAAGAAATACGTTGTTTTTATTTTATATAAATCAGCAAAGCAAACTTTCACTACACACAACCCTAGCTTGGTTTTCTTTACACGCAACCGTGACCTTCCTTGATATCTTGCGTCGTATGCAGTACCGAGTTTCACTATACAATGATATGCTATTAAAATATTATTAACACTAGCCATTATGAATAGTAATAACCACTTTTTTGAAATTTTTGAAATTTTATTTTTCAAAATGGACTTCTTTTTTTGGATTCGGAATATTGAAATTAGCCTAGGGTGATGTTTTGGAATTTTTCTGGAAACATTCAATTTTTTATGAATCGTGAAAACACTGGGTTACTATTTAAAAACCAACTTTTTATTTAAATAATTATTTATTTTATTTAAATTTATTTTATGTCAAAATTGATACATAATACATATATAAGTTCAATGTAATTCATTGGAGTAATTTTATAATAATTTTAGATATATAAAAAATTTATTGAACTTTTCACCGTCTTTTGCCCACCTCCTAGGAGAATTTACAAATTTACATAAAACTTAATTTTACTGCTTCTCTAAGTGGAATTTCAAAAATTAGAGAGACACAGTTGATGTCAGTAAGTAAAATGTGGTTCAATGAGATGAAAATAATTTTTGGTGAATAATAACGTTTTTCTTTTATTTACCACGGTTAAAATTAAATAGGGTAATTAAGGGTAAAAATGATATTATTATTACCCTAACACATGTACTAATTCTATTGGATATGTGTGATTCGACCAAAAACAACCTTAGGAATAAAATATTACCATTTAGGCCCACTTGGATTAGATTAGGAAATTTATTATTAATTTATTTAAAGAAGGGTTAAAATAGTTAATATCAATGTTTAATAAGTACATAATTTTTAATATAGGGCTATACATAATATAAATTCGACTATAAATATTACATAGAAAGCTAAAAAGATTTCTTACATAATGGTATTTTATTTTTAATTTTTAGACATTATATAATTTAATTTATTAATTACACAAAGAGGATGCAGTAATTATCTAATTAATGAAATATTGACATAATTGATGTTATAAATACCCAAATAAATGTAATTTGATACTTTTTAGGAATTAAACTAATTTTATAGGTTAATATGACATGTTAGTATTGATTTAGATTACTTTTTTCTAAATAATCATTCTGTGATAATTTTTTAAAAAATCATTTCCCAAATAGTGTCAAAATTGACATCAAATAGATTTTAAAACACATATTATATTATTAATTTTTATTTTATTCCTAAAAATCTAAGGTTCGGCCAAATGACTTATATAAGGTTATATATATTAATAATAAACAACTTGGGGTTCGTTTGGCTTGTTATAGTATGTTTATTAACTTATAGTGTAAGAACACAAAAAGACACAGTAAAAGTAAAATTATCAAACTTAAAGTTAAATATACATGATAAGGTTAAAATAGTAAACTAAACTTGTCCAAATAATATTGGATGAAAGGATTTCGACCCATCCCCACCTTATCTTCGAAATAAATCAATTTGGAGTTATTTAAAACTGAATATGGCTTTATAATAAAATAATATTTTTAGTTTTTCCAAAGGTGCCCCTCTCATCCCTTATAAAAGGGCACCTCTCCCTCTCTTACTCACACGACATTGAGCCTTCATGCTCGGCCTACCCCTGCCAATTTCTCCTCAAGAATTCCCTAGAGATATTCTAGAGGTCCTGGTCTTCTTCAATGACCAATTTTAGTGCCCAAATAGGAGGTATCAAAGAAGCGCTTCAAAGAAGAGGTAATATCCGTTACTGTTTCTTTCAACTTTATTTCTTCTTCCACTTCTTCTTCTTTAGTTGTTTCATTATGAATTAATAACATCAGTATCACTCATATACTGATATGTTATTATATGTATGAAACAAACCTATTTCACCATCAATCCATCCTACGGAAAATGAAATCACCACGCTTGCATACGTACGGAATACCGTCTCCACGACGTGGTATAACTTATTTTCCACCCCCACCTTAATTGGATGGGTATAATGGTGTAAGGTATGAATATATATGATTATTGTAAAGAGATATTTATTCTGAAATAGTATACATACACTCCAATACAATTTCACGATCATGGGAATAATATCATCGCTCGTGCGTACGTACGGAATACCGTCTCCACGATGTGATGCGACTCGTTCTACATGATCTTCATTGCATAATGATTATATAAATGAATTTAATGAATGAATATGATATGTATTACACTAATAACATTATGGAAATGACGTATCTATAACCTAAAAAGAAGAAGAATAATTTATTCTACAAAACACGCATAAGAACAAAAAGTAATAAACACCCGAATAACAAGTAGTAATGATATACTACAAATAATAAGCTAAGAATATGACCATATATGATATCATAAAAATGATTATGATTCTAGAATAAGTCAATGACATTATTTAAGTCATTATAAATGATGTTCGGACACTTACGAAGCAAATCGGACCTAAGGTAAGGGAAATATCACAATCTCATTTTTATCTGAGATTGTTTATACTTTGGAATTTACTGGGGTGTATTTTATCATCCACATCCATGTTTCCTCAATATTTAATATTATTTTCATACACCTTCAATTGTTTAAATCAAATTTTACCCATCGGGTAGTTTTTAGTAAAATATATGAAAGGAATCCTTTTTCGTTTTTCGTATGAGGCACTTTTTGACTTTTTCCAACAAAAGTATGAGAAGAATGTTTTTTTAACATATACGACATGAATGGATTTTTAAAACATTATTTCCAAGAATCTTACTTTACAAGTTTTCATGTTTATTTTTAATAAAATTCTTTTAGTTTAGAATTGTATGACATGTTAAGAAATGAAAAGTGTTTTTGAAGTAGAAAGGATATTTTCATCAAGAATGGAGTTCAAGTGTTTTATCAAAATTATTTTCCATCTAAGATAATAAAGGGTTCTGTTTCTATACCTATTATTACATTGATTTGATTATGATGTGATGGAATTATTTTTATGAATTCCTTTATCTTATATGAATAGTTTTATGATGTCACGATGTTTAAGAATCCCATTTTAATTACATGGGTTTTGCTATGATGTATGGTTTATGATTTTGTGGCACACATAAGAATGGTATCATTATGATATTGGTGGGACCTATATCTCCCTCCAATTCATTGGGTAAAGATTTTATATCCAATGAGATAGACATGGCTGGAACGGCAGGTTAAACCGGTTCAGTGAAACATGACTGAAATGAGGAGTGAACTCGATTCAGAAATGGACTTTGTCCACTAAGATAGTCTTGGAAATGAGTCTTGACTAATAAGAAATGATTCTCTATGATTATGTGTGTATGCCACAAAGCTTCATGTAATAAGTTATGATTATTGTGATTACATTTCACTACCATGATTTATCCCTTGTTATGAAATTATGATCTCTTTTGCAGGGTATGATTTCCAAAATGTTATGTTCTTATGAATATGATGTGATTGATATTTCTTTTGTTTACCCTTACTAAGAATTTGAGAACACCCTTTTGAATGTTTTATTTCCCTAGGTCAGGAATAAGGTTATTAATTAAGATATGCCAAAAGGTACTATAGATATGATGAAATAAATGGGAGACAGTGTAGATGCTTTGTGAACCAGTTGTTTATGTTTCCCAGTTTCTAAAGACACTATACCTATACGGTCCTTTCATGATTTTGTTATATGTTGTAATAAGTGTACTTCAATTTTGAAGTACTAAAAATGTATGTAATGTACGGGTAATTATAAAGGGACACCAAAATGTACATATTGTTAGGTTTAAAAATACTAAATAAAATTATTTATATCTTAATATCTTGTATGAATGGTTTCCTGGGTAGACCCGCATAGTTAGACAAAACCATGTGGCCTAGTCATTAAACTATTTTAAATGAGCCACACATTTTTCACTAATGGGAAACAAATATTGAATAACCATGCACTGAACCTGAAACATACCACTGCCTTGGGTTGGATGGTTTTCTCTGATAGGGAGTAATGTTTGGGAAAAACATGCACCAAACTTTCACCTGCCCAAAAAATTCTATTCTTATAAATATTGGACCTGAAGTAATGCTAAATGAAAACCCACAAAATATTTGTACAAATAGGTGATTACGGTCACCTAAAAATAGTAAGGGGGTATTATAACCTCCTGGTAATAAAAACACTTTGTCTCAAGAATGCCTGTGATGAATAATGCACAATAATAAAAGAGGTCAATCCTCTCTCATCAGTGCCTCATGCTCCCATGTGTCATGAGAATTAGAACTATCCTACCATAGTAGAAAACCCAATTGTCTCTTCCTCCAATGAATTACAATTTTCTCTAAATCAAATATCCTTACTACCTGTTAAATCATAGTGAAATCAGGTTTAACTTTAAGATCACGCCAATAGAGAACATGAGATGGATTAGATAGATACATTTTTAGTTGAGATACATGAAACATGTTGTGTATCAATGTCAATTGTGATGAAGTTTCTAAATGTAATATCACTTTATCCCCCTTTTCAATAACCTCATAATGTCCAAAAAATTGAGGAAAAATATTCCTTTGCCTCTTATACTATTGATGAACCATCTTGGGTGAAACATTCAGGAAAACATATTCACAAACTAAGAACTCCAATAGTCTCTGATGAGGATCAGTATAAGACTTATATTAGAACGGGCCTTCAATATTCTTTGATGAATAAACTAAATCATTTCTTTCCTATCTTGTACAAAACGTGGTCCAACCCAGGAGCATTAACTAATCAACGACCAATGAAAAGAAGATTTACAATGGAAGCCATACAGGTCATCATAATGATCATTCCTGATAGAATACTAATATATATTTCAATAAGAAAACACTACCAACCCCAAATTATCATCACATGCTCCACTAAATTCAATAACATAAGTGAAAATAATATCCTCAAGAATATGTGTAGCTCATTCTATTTTTCCATCCTACTATGGATGATAATCTACACTCAAACCGACATGAGATCCAACTTCCTCATGAAGGCCTCTCAAAAAATGATATTTGAACTAGGATCCCTACTAGAGACAATACCACAAAGAACATTGTTAAAATTAATGATCTCTTTTATATAGATATTTTGCAACTGCCCAACTTTTCTTGTAGTAATAAGGTGTTTAAAGTGAGATAATTTCTTCAGCTTACTGGTCAAACAAATATCTTATTTTCATTCATTGGGGACAGGAAAACAAAACCAAAAACTACATAGAGATATCATCCCACTTCCAAATAGGGACTAGAAGGGGATGATACAAACATAAAGGTTTCTATTTCTCAGACTTAACCTTATCTCATGTATAAAAATGAGATGCAAGCTCAATAATTCCTCATCTCATAACTGGCCACAAAAATTACACCACATATCATAGAACAACATAGTGTTTCGAGGGTGAACATACCACTAGGAATTGTGAAAATCCCCCATCATAGATTTCCTTGCAAAAAATGACACAATGAATTGATTTTGGAAATAATTAATACCCTCTTTATTGAAATACCATTGGAAATTGACTCCCCACAATGTAGAGTGTTTCTAACTCCATGAAATTCATCATCCAATTGATGGTCACGAGAAATAATTTTTATAACAATATATGTCAAATGAATTCTGGATAAATAAACTTCATCTCCTTTCTCATGAACAATAATATGCACTGTGAAAATAGAGTCATCAAATTCCAATCATGGAGGATTCTTTCACTACCAAGGTTGGAAGTTTTCAACTCAAATAATCTGCAATGACATTCCATATCCCCATGTTTTCATATAACTCATGCATTTATTATATGAAAACACGATAATAAATTATTCTAAAAATGTAATTCCATAAACTCATTAGTGATTGCATCAAAACAACATGTTTGAGGTCAGGGGTCAGATAATTCTTCTCAGGTGACCCAAGATGGAGAGTTTTATATGAAACAATAAGATTACCCTGCCTAGGAATGCAGACAATTCCAAAACCCATTGAATCAAATAAGACAACATGGACCTACCCGGCCTCAAGAAGATTCAACACTGGAATATTAGTCTATATATTTTTCATATCAATAAAATAACTATGAAATTTTTCATTCCATGAAAAACTTAAATCTTTCTATGTGAGACTAGCCATGGGAGAATACATCTGTCTGAAGCCATTAACAATCCAACAATTTTATCTGGATAAGTCCAATATGTTTTTAATATCTAAGGCATTCTTTGGATATTCTCATATCATAATAACTTCCAATTTCTCAAGATCAATTGAAATAACAGGTTTAAACTCCATTTGGGTGACACCCTCAAATTTTATGAGAAGTATTCTTTTTAATTTTATTGATGTCTTGTGTTGTATGCTACACCTAGATTATCTTGCACTATACGCAACACCGTTTTAGCTTGTAGTGTACACATCAATATTATTGGCTTGATTTACGCACAATTTAACATTATTTTCATAGAATTCAACCCTGAATATAGATTTTGTGCAATGGAATAAGATTATATTATGTTATATGCAACACCAAAGGAATCCTTCACGCAACACTGACTTGGCATGCATTACACACAATAGCGACCTTCTTCGATGGCATGCGTTGTACGAAATACCGAGTTTCACTAAACAATGATATATTATTATTATATTATTATGAAATAGATTTTATTATTAATAACAACATTTTTAATTTTATAATATTTTCAGTCAGCTTAAAAAAAATTTAAACATGGTACGATTACAAAATCAATTTTTCATATAAAAGAAGTATTTTTCAGAAAATGCAGCTTCTCTTCCTTTTGATGGCACACCCATTTTAAATCTAATTTTTAAAAATTATATAAGTTCAATTTGAAAAATTAAACTTATTCTTTTGAATTATGATATAAAAATTTACATTGTATAAAATTTTGACATTATTATCAAAACCTTCAGATTTTGATGAATAGTAAAAATACGCTAAATTTTAATTAAAAACATCTTTTTCGTAGAGATAATTTATATAGATAAATTATAATATTGAATGTCTTTAAAGTATAAATATAATATATTTTTACCATTTACTATAACTATTTTCATTATTAATAATTTTAGATTGAATTCATAGGTAAAAACATTTCAATCTTTTTCAATGTTTTATATTCTAAAACTCGTTTTCTCAACAACGAGATTAATTTCAATTTAATTTCTGGAAATTATGTGTTTTGAATTTATAAAAATGGATTCCATATTTGGAATCATTAGATCCAAATTATGTTAATAGGATACTTCTATTTTTTCCATTATGAATAGTAATTATGGTAAATTTTATTTACCATAGTTAAAGGTAAATTGGGTAATTAAGGGTAAAAAAATTATAAAATTACCCAAAAAATTGTCTTAATATAAGTTTATGATTTTAATTCATCATAGAATATATTTGTGTTTAATTTTTATCTATTGGAACCCACTTGGATGAGATTAAGACGTTTAATTTATTTTATATGATGGAAAGTGAAATACGTCTCACTCAAACATTGATTATTAAATTAATTTTTCTATAAGCTTAATGGAATATAAATTCGATTATAAATAACCATTTTAAATATAATATGTTTTTATTTATCATGGTAATTTATTTTTAATTTTTATAAAATATATAATTACCTTAATAGCTTATACATTAATGATGTCGAAATTATTTATTTACTGAAAAACTAATAACATTGTTTTTATTAAAATAATAATACACATCAAAAGGTCCAAAAACTAGACCAAAACTAATTGGACGAGTATATATACACCATAAGCATACATGTGTTGGGTTTTGAACCATTTGGAGCCTTATAAAACATACTATGACATTTATATTATTTTATTTTAAATGATGTCTATGTTGTCACCTTCATATTTTAATAAACACAACATTTTAAAAGATGGATGTTTTAGAAGATAAATTAGACTAAATGTATTCATACAAAATATATTAGATTCATCTTTATCATAGTATTTTATTTTTAATGTTTATACATTAAATAAGTATATTAAATAATTATACAAAAATGTTGTAGTAATTATTTTCTTATGATAAATAACAAATAAATGGTTTTACAAATATTAAAATAAATATTATATGAACTAATTAATGTGCTCCACGAATTTTATATATTCATATGACGTATTGTGAATGTATTAAATATTTTTTTTACTCATTCACTTATTTGGGTTTTATTTAAATTCAAATAATTTTATAGTGTAAAAACTGACACTATTGATATTTTATAAAGATAACATATTATTAAATTATTTTAAAAATCACAAAAATATTTAAAAAATAAAAAATTTAAATTTATATGGTCGAAAAATTTATTACATATCAAATTATGGACTATTAAAAAAACATAAGTAAGTATTTATAAACATTTAAAATTTAGAATATTATTACCACAAATAAAATGATATAGATTAAATAAGGATAAATCAAAATGATAAGGTTCAAAAATATTCCAAAAATTATTAAATATGATTGGATGATTTGGATAAAACCATATATTATCTAATAGATTAAGTTGAATAATTTTGAATGTTTTTATGTGGGGTTTGATTTGATTATAAATTAATATTTTGGAGGTTTCCAAAAGTTCCCCTCTATTCTCTTATAAACAGGAACCACCTCCCTCTTCACTTCACTCCATTTTGTGCATTCAAAATCAGCCAGTCCCGGCCCATTTACCTTATAAAATTATATAGAAATATATTATCGGTCTTGTTATTCATTAAAGAGCATTTTTAGTTCCCTAATATGAGGTTATGAAGAGGCGCATCGAAGAAGAGGTAATATCATTAACCGATTCTTCCAAACTTATTTCTTCTTCTACTTACTCTATATGATTTGTTTAATTTATAAGTAAGAACTCTAGTATCTCTTTTTTACTGATATATTATTATGAATATGAAACAACCATATTTCACCTCCTATCCATCCTATGAAAAATGAAATCACCACTCGTGCATACGTACGACTTACTGTCTCCACACCGTGGTGTAATATATTTTTTCATCACCACCTTACGTGGATGGGTATAATGGTGGAAATAATAACTATATATGATTATTATAACATGATAATAACTATGACATTTTATATCACCTACTCCAATTCCATTCAATAATTTTGGGAATGATATCATCGCCCATGCGTACGTACGGATTATTGTCTCCACGACGCTATGAGATTTATTCTCCATGTTAACCATTCAAGAATGAGTATAAAGTACATATAATTAATAATAATGTGATATGTTACATAATAATGATACTGGATTTATTTTTGTGTGTATATATATATATATATGTCATCTACTTACTTCGATTCATGTCAATAAGGAAAAGAAAACAACGTTCATGCGTACGTACGGTCTACTGTCCCCATCAACGGTGTATTTTATTTAATTTATCAATCTATTATATATAAATATATATAATGAATATATATGATATATAATTCGTTTTTTACATTATGGAAGTAATTTAATCCTTATATAAGTAATAATATCAATAACAACACGTCCAAACACATACGGTAAATGAAACGATTATTACACAAAACGTTGCTTCCACATGGAATTAACAAATGAGAAGGTAATATAAAGGTGTATGTCAATCATATATGATATCATAAAATTGAATATTACTTTTGAATAAGTCAATGAAATTTTTTAAATCATTATACAGGAGTTTTGGACACATAAGGATGAAATAATACCTATGGTAAGGGATTATTTCGTCTCACTTTTATTTTTGGGGGACATTTTCCTTAATCACCATATATTTCTTTTGTATGGTGTTTATTCCACCAAAAAATGTTTTATGATTTTTATTATCATGGATATGATCTTAACATATGCATGTAATTTTCATTATTTTATGACACGTAAGATTTCACTGATCATAAATTGTTAGGGATAATTTTTCAATCTCATTTTTTTCAGATATTGCTTATATGTAAGTATTTATTAGGGTTATATTAATCATCCATGCCCATGTTTTATAGAAATGTTTTCATAAGGTATTTAAAATTATTCCATGTATGTTTAAACTCATGTTTAATCCATTTTTTATTTACTATTTGGCATGGAAGGAATCAGTCATTTGTTAACAAAAGATGGTACTTTATGAATTTTCTAGTAAAAGTATGAGGAGAAAACTTTTTATCTTATACGAAATGAATGTATTTTTTTAATCATTTCATAAAGCATTATTTCCATGAAGAATACTTTACATGTTTTCAAGTTTAATTAAAATTAAGTTATTTTATTATAAAATTTCCTGACATATTGAGCGAAGAAAAAGTTTTTGATGAAGAAAAATTATTTTCATCAAGAACATATTTAATGTTTTTTTATCAAAAATAGTTTCCATAAATGATGGTATAGTGTTATGTTTCGATCCCTATTATTAATTTGATTTTATTATGTTATGATAGAATTATTCTTATGATGTCCTTTTATCCTATATGGATTATGTTATGATGGCATGACATTTATGAATCCCATTTCATTACACGGGTTATAAAATGATGTATGATTTATGATTTTGTGGAACAAAAAATAATTGTTTCATTAGGAGATTGGTGGGACCTGTATCTCCCTCAAATGCATTGGGTAATGATTTATATCTCATCATATTTACATGGTTAGAACAACAAGTAATTATGGTTCAGTAATACAGGGCTAGAACGATAAATAAACCCAGTTAAGTAAGGGACTTTGTCCACTATGAGGGTATTAACTATAATGCCTTGGCTACTGTGGAAATCATACGATGTGCTTAATCATTTTACACAATTACATGTTTTATTCCAATGAAATTTTATCAAGAATAACATTTATTTTTTATCTATTTCTTACATACTACTATGATTTAGTTCACTACTCAATATTTTTATTTCTAAACATTATTTTGATGTTTTTATATTCAAATGTTTTGGTTTTTTTATTTTCTCCATTATTAGCCTTACTGAGCATTTGAGCTCACCGTTTATATGTTTTCTTTTCCCCATTATTTAAAGAAAAAGTTTAGCTAAGGACACAAAAGTGGAAGATCTTTAGGGGAGGTGTTGAAGATCTTTCACCATGATTAGAAAATTATGTTTTGAGTTTCCGAAGACAATAAAATAATACGATATTTTGGCATTTGTTTTTGTTATGTATTAAGTATTCCAAGAAAAGTAATGTAATGTCCATGTATGTTAAGATTTGGTCTTTTATAGTTGTTGCCAGAGAAAAGGATTAGTTAACCATTGGAAACTAAGATGCGAAAACGTTAGTGAGATCCCCAGGGATATATCTAAGGTCTGTCTTGGGATGTTCGTAAGGTTATGTATAATAATAGGTTACAATACAAGAATTTTGATAATGATTATGAATAACCTAGGATTAAACATAAGATTTTAGATATTGAAAGTAATCCCCCGTGGTTATGTTGTTTTCCTAATATGAGTTTTGCCTCTCATACTATTCTTTTTGGGTTTTATGAAATGGCCAGAAACAGGAGGAGTCATGTTAGTGGAGAATATGATGGACAATGTAATGATATTCATCATGAGAAACCAAATGAAACGTGATTTGGCATTCCAAACATTGTTATTATGCCTAATCATAAATCTCATAATATTATCAATAATCTCAACATTCGTAATTTTACTGACTCAGCTAATAAGATAAAGATGGAGATTCATGATGATCATAGAGAAAAGAATATTCAATTTTCCTCATGTAAATCATGTGGGAATATAAATATAAGAGAATGTTTCAATGGAAATGGAAGATGTTTTGGGTGTGGAAAAGAAGGACACAAAGCTAATAATTCAAAAATAAATGGATCATTAAATACAATGGGAAAGGATAAGAATATTTCTAAGACATCGAAAAAGGTTAAATGTATTTAACGTGGATGTATGGGAATTATAAGAATTTATTTCCTATGGGAAAATATCATGATGAGAATCAGCATGGTCGTATGGGTACTATTTATGCTGCTAATGATGAAAAGACTACAAATGATATATGAGATAAAAGAAGTGTTGAGGAATAAAATAATGAATCTCAGTCAAGTGTTTAATAAGGTAGTGGAATGATTTAATATTTATCATGAGTGTTGTTGTATAGGTAATTTATTGGTAATTTAGAATAAAGAAACATCTAAGGATTGTTAAACTATTATTTTTCCAAAAGTATTTGAATGTATATATTGAATGGTACCGGTATCCATGAAAGGTTATTCAGAATTTTTTTGAAATTTGATGATATGGGAATAATGAAGGGATAAATAGATAATAAGATGTTTGATAGTATTAACGATCTCATGAATAGTATAAGGACAATGTGATATCATGGATTGAGTATATAGATTTTCGGGGACTTTGGTATGTGGGAATAGTTATATTTTGATAGAATTAATTGTTTCACTATGGTTAAACAGTAACTCATGTTTCGATAGAATACATGATTATGGTATTCAAATTTTGGAATGTGACCAACAAGATATATCTTATGATATATGGGGGTTAAATGATGTTATTCACATGCTCAGTAGATGACCTTTCTTGTAATCATTTTATTTATACTATGAGATTGGACAGAATTATTTTTGATAAACCTAAAGGTTGGAATGGATTAATTTATACATCATCTAGTATAGTTTAAGGCTAATTTTTTTATGGAATGTTAAAATAGTATAGTTTTAAAAAAGGGACAACATGCAGGAAGGGTGAAAAACCATTGTGTCGGACAAGGATGTTGAAATTGAAACCACAACTGAAGTGCAAAAGTCCTTTAACGCCTACCACTAGCCTACATGATGTCCCTCGTTAGTAAAAATTAGTTATATTTTATTAAGTTGTATAATAGATGAAGTATAAGTCCATTTTTGGAATAAAAGATAGTTAATCTCACCATAGATAGACTTATGTATATTTAATAAGTTGTGAAAACATTTTTATGATAAAGAAAGATGGAATGACCTGTCATTTTATGGAATGATCTACTAACACTTCACAAATGAAAAATTCAACTTCATTTCCTTAAATAATATATGAAGTTGAAATTGTTCATGGAATGACCAATGATGATATTACACTAAAATCATGTAAGTAGTTCCCATTATAAAAAAATTCATCAACCTTTTGGAAATGATCTTGAAAACCAAAAACATTTTCCTAGTACCCTCATTTCTGATGAATTATATGGTACCTTATAGCATCACAAATTTATGGCTTTGTGGTTGTTGGCCTATTCATATCCATGTTCTCAACCACTCTCCATCAGAACAAGATTTTTAGATTTCTCATCAATATCCATGTCTTCACCTATGTTCTCTTATATGAAAATACAATGATGAGTTAATTTGGGTAACGGTTATATTTCATTATTTACTTTTTAAAATTAGGTTTCAATATTCCTTTTTACGACATGGGTTTCTATGAAAGAAAATTCCATGTATTAAACCATTTTTAACACTCGATGAATTTTGAGGGCGAATGTTATTGTAAGTGTGGTAGAATGTAACACCCCATAATTTTATGAGAAATGTTATTTTTAATTTCAATGATGTCTTGGGTTGTCTACTACACCAAGATTAGCTTACGATATACGCTACACCGTATTAGCTTGCAGTATACAGTAAATTATTATTGCCTTGTTTTATGCACAATTTCATGTTATTTTGATATAATTCAACATTTAATATAGATTTTTTCAATTAAATAAGATTATATTATGTTATATGTAACACCAAAGGAATCGTTCATGCAACACTGACTTGGATTGCGTTTCACGCAAAAGCGACCATCCTTGATGGCCTTCATTGTACGCAATACTGAGTTTCACTAAACAATGATATATTATTATAATATTATTATGAAATATCACTTATGAATAGTATGAACTAAATTTTTTATTTTTTATTATTATCATTCATTTTAGACATTTTCTAGAATATGGTATGAGAACAAAATCAATTTTTCTAATAACAGAAGTATTTTTTTAAAAATGTAGTTTTTCTGCCTTTTGATGGCACACCCATTTAAAATATAATTTCTAACAAGTTTATATGTTGAATTTGGAAAATTAAACTACATCTTTTGAATCAAGTTAAAAAAATTTAAATTGGATAAAATTTTGACATTATTCAGATAACCATTATATTTTGTTTAATAGTAAAAATAACGTAAATTTTAATTACAAAAACATTTTCATCAAGATATTTTTTTTATATTATAATATAGAAAGGGTTTAATGTATAAATAGAATATATTTTTACAATTTTAAAAGATTTATGTCATTAGCAATGATTTTACATTCAATTCATATGTAAAAAAATTTCAATCTTTTTCAATGTTTTAAATTTTAACACCAGTTCTCTCAATAATGGGATTAATTTTAAATTAATTACTGGAACTTATGTGTTTCGAATTTGGAAAAATGGATTCCATATTTGGAATCAGTAGGTCCAAATTATTCTTATAGGCTACTTATGTTTTTTGAAATTATGAATAGTAACTACGGAAAATGTAATTTACCATATTTAAAGGTAAATCGGGTAATTATGGGTAAAAATAATATTATAAAATTACCCTAAATCTTGTCATAAAATAGTTTGATGATTATAAATCTTTATAAAATATACTTGGGTTGAATTTTTATCTATTTTCACCCAGTTGTATGAGATTAAGACCTTTAATTTATTTTATTTAATGAAAAGTGAAATATGTCTCACCCAAACTTTATTAATTAAATTATTTTTAATAAAATTATAAATTGAATATAAATTAAATTATAAAAAATCATTTTAAAGCTAAAATGTTATTATTTATCATGGAAATTTATTTGTGATTTTTAAGAAATATATAATTAACTTAATAGCTTATTCATTAATGATGCAGAAATTATTTATTTAGTTAAAAATCAATAATATAGTTTTTATGAAATTAATAATACTCATCAAAAGGCCAAAAAACTTGACCAAAACTTATTGGTCGAGTATAAATACACCATAATCATCTTAGGGTCAACTTGTGGACCATTTGGAGACTTAAAATATAGATTATCACTTTTATATTATTTTATTTTAAATGATGTCAAAGTTGACACCTTCATAATTTTATAAACATATGTTTCTAGTAGTTTGGTGTTTTAGAAGATAAATTCGACTAAAAGTATTCTTATGAAATATATAATATTTATCTTTATCATATTGTTTTATTTTTAATTTTTATGCATTAAATAAGTATATTAAATAATTATACAAAAATTTTGTAGTAATTATTTTATTAAGAGAAATATCAAAAAAATGGGTTTGAAAATATTAGAATAAATATTATATGAACTAATTAATGTGATCCAAAAATTTTCTTGATTCATATGACATGTTATAAATGTATTAAATAATTTTGTTCGAATATATCATTTGTATTGATTTTATTTAATTTCAAGTAAATGAATAGTGACAAAATTGGCACTATTGATATTTTATTAACATAACATATTATTAAATTTGTCAAAAATTACAAAAATATTTAAAAATTAAAAAATATAAATTTATATGGTTTAAATATTATAATTTATTCAATTATTCACAATTCACAACACAGAAATAAGTATTTATAACCATTTAAAATTTAGAATATTATAACCACAAATTAAATTAAGTAGATTAAATAAGGAAAAATAAAAATTAAAAGGTTTAAAATAAAATAAAAACAAGTCTAAATTTTATTGGTTGTTGAGGTTAAAACCCTATCATATCACATATTCTAATTTTAGTCACTTTGGTTGTTTTTACATGGGGTTTGAGTTTATTATAAATTAATATTTTGGAGGTTTTCAAAAGTGACCATCTACACTCTTATAAAAGGGAACTTCCTCCCACTTCTCTTCACGCCATTTTATCTTTCAAATTCTAAAAACCCTGCCCATTTACCTTATCAACTTTTCTAGAAACATACTATAGGTCCTGGTCTTCTTTAATGACCATCATTAGTGCCCTAATAGGTGGTTTAGAAGAGGCACGTCGAAGAAGAGGTAATATCCGTTACTAATTCATTCAAACTTATTTCTTCTTATACATCCTTTATAATATATGTTCCATTGATAATTAATAACTATAGTATCACATGTATACTGATATGTTATTATTAATATTAAACAATCATATTTCACCTTCTATCCATCCTATGAAAAATGAAATCACGGCGCATGAGTATGTACGGCTTAGCGTCTCTACGCCATGGTGTAATCAGTTTTTCCACCACCACCATACTTGGATGTGTATAATTGTGGACATAATATCTATATATGATTATTATAACATGATAATAATTATGAGACATTATATCATCCACTAAAATTCTATTCAATAATTAGGGGAATGATATCATCGCTCGCGCGTACGTACGAATTACTGTCTCCATGACATGATGAGATTCATTCCCCTTTTTAACCATAAAAGAATTATTATAATTTATATATGATAAATAATAATGATATATATTACATAATAATTATACTATACTTATGTGTGTGTGTGTATATATATCGTCTACTTATTTCCATTCCTATCAATAAGGAAATAAAAACAGCATTCATGTGTATGTACGGTCTACCATCTCCATGAACAGTGTATTTAATTTCATTTATCTATCTATTATATATATATAATGAATATATATATAATATATAACTCATATTTTACATTCTAGAAGTAATTAAATCATGATATAAGTAATAATATCATGTACTAAAATTCTAAACACGTACTATAAATGAAACAATTATTACCCAAAACGTTGCTTCAACATGGATTGACAAATGAAAATGTAATATAAAGAAGTAAGTGAATCATATATGATGTCATAAAAATTTATATGATTCTTGAATAAGTTAATTAAAATATTTAAATTATTATATATGAGGTTTGGACACATATGAAAGAATACATACCTAAAGTAAGGGATTATTTTTGTCTCACTTTTATTTCTGTGAGACATATGCCTTAATAACCACCTATTTATCTTGTATGGTGTTTATTCTTCACATGAATGTGTTATGATTTCTTATGAAGGATATTATATTTACATATGTTGTTAATTTTCTTTTATTTAATGAAATGTAATATTCCACCGATCATAAATGGTTAGGGAAAATTTTTCAATCTCAATTTTATCCTAGATTTCTTATATGCAAGTATTTGCTGGGGATATATTAATCATCCATGTCTATGTTTTATAAAAACATTTCATAAAGTATTTAAAATTCTTCTATGTATTTTTAAATTCATGTTTACCTCTTTTTATATTTTACTATGTGGTATGAAATGAATCTTTTTTTTGTTTACAAAACGATGTACTTTTTGACATTTCTGGTAAAAGTACGAGGAAAATGCTTTTTTAACTTATAGGGAATGAATGGTTTTTTTCATTTCATATAGAATTATTTCCATGAAGATTCCTTTAAAATTTTTCATCATTAATTTTAAATAACATCATTTATTTTTATATTTAATGACATATTAAGAGAATAAAATGTTTTTTAAGAAGAAACGATATTTTCCTCAAGAACTATGTTCATGTGTTTTATCAAAATAATTTTCCATCTAAGAAGATATAAATTTATGTTTCTATAACTATTATTAAATTTATTTGATTATTTTAGGATGTAATTATTCTTATGATGTCCTTTTACCTTATATAGATTATGTTATGATGGCATGATGTTTAAGAAACACATTTTATTACATTGGTTATGCTATGATGTATGATTTATCATTTTGTATCACAAATAAGAAAGGATTAATTATGATATGGGTAGGACGTATATCTCCCTCCAATTAATTGGGTAATGATTTATAACTCATGGTATTGACATATATGGAATGAAAAATAAATCTGGTTTAGTAATACAGGGCAGGAATGACAGGTAAACCTGGTTCAGTAATGGACGTTGTCCACTATGATAGTATTGGTATTAATGCCTTGGCTACTATGGAAATCATATCCCATGCTTAATGTTTTTCGACAACTACATGTTTTATTACCATGTTATTTTATCATGATTAATTTTCCATTGTGATCTATTCCTTACATACTTCCATGATTTATTTCATGACTCATGATTTGGATGTTTAACCTTTATGTTCATGTTTTTAAGTTCAAATGTATATGTTTTTTTCTCCATTATTATCTTTACTGAGCATTTGAGCTCATCCTTTATATTCTTTCATTTCTCCATGATTTAAAGAAATATTTTAGGTAAGAATACAAAAAGGGGTGATATTTATGGGAGATGTAGAAGATATTTCACCATGATTAGAAGATTATGTTCCAAGATTCCAAAGACACTAAACTAATATGGACATTAGGTGTTTGTTTTTGTTATGTTTTAAGTATTCTGGAAAAGTAATTTTAATTTCCATGTACGTCAAGCCTGTGTCCATTATAGTTGGTATCAGAGCGAAGGTTTAGTTAACCTTTAGAAGCTAGGATGTGAAAACTGTAGTGAGATCCTCTGGGATATATCTAAGGTATGTCTAGGGATGTCTGTAAGGTTTAGTATAAATATAGGTTACAATCCTAGAATTATGATAACAATCCGAAAAAACCTAGGATTATACCTAAGATGTTTGACATTGAAAGTAATCTTCCATGATTATGTTGTTTTCATAGTATGATATTTTCCTCTCATACTATTTTTTTTGGGATTTAGGATGTGGCCGGAAACAGGAGGATTCATGTTAATAGAGAATATAATGGACAATGTAATGATATTTTTCATGAGAAACCAAATGAAATAGGACATGTAATTCTAAAAATTGTTATTATGACTAATCAAAAATATTATAATAAGATCAATAATGTCTACATTGGAATGTTTCTTGACTCAGCTAATAAGAGAAATATGTATTTTTATGATGATCATAGAGGAAAAAATGCTCAATTTTCCTCATGTAAATCATGTGGGAAGAGAAATCAATGAGAATATTTCAAATGAAATATATGATGTTTAGGGTGTGGAAAAGATCGACACAAAGACAATAATTACAAAGGAAAATGTTCATTAAACATAGTGAACAAGGATAACAGTATTGTTAAGACATAAAAAATGGTTAAATGTTGTAAATGTGGAATTTATTGGCATTATTGGAATCGATGCCCTAAGGAAAAATATACGATGAGAATCAACATGGTCGTATGGGTAGTATTTATGTTGCTGATGATGAGGAGACAATAAATGATATATGAGATGAAATACGTGTTGATGAATAAAATGATGAAGCTCGGTCAATGGTTAAAGAAGGTATTGGAATGATTGTATGTTTATCACGACTAATTTTGTATAGGTAATTTAAAGGTACTATGGAATAATGAAACATCTAAGTATTGTTAAGCGATTATTTTTTCTGAAGTATTTGAACTTATAAGTTGAATGTTACCAGTAACCATGAAAGGTTATTCATATATTTTTTGAATGTAGATAATATGCACATAATGAAGGGATAAGGAGATAAAGAAATGATTGAAAGTATTAATAAGGTCATGACTGGTATAAGGACAAAGTGATATCATGGTATGAGTATATAGATTTTTTTGGATTTTTATATGTGGAAAGAGTTAACTTTTGACAGCATTCATGTTTTCACTAATATTATATAGTAACTCATGTTTCAAGATAATACAATATTAAGGTATTCACATATTTGTAATGTGACCAAAAAGATTTATCTAATGATATACGGGGGAAAATGATGGTATTCTCAAGCTCAGTAGCTGAACATTCTAGTAATCATTTTCTTTTTACTATGATATTGGACGGAAGTATTTTCGATAAGCCTAATGGATGGAATATATTATGTTAGACATCATATAGTATTGTTTAATGCAAACATATTTTCTAGAATGTTATAATAGAATATTATTAGAAAAAGGACAAACTGTAGGACATGCGAAAACTAGTCGTATCGGATAAGGCTATGGGAATTGACCCCACAACTGAAGTGAGATAGGCCTTTATAGTCTACCACTAGCCTACAGGATGACCCTGGTTTGTATAACATAGTTTTATTATATTAAGTAGTATGATAGATGAAGTATAAGTCCATTTTTGGAGTCATACACAGTTAATCTCAACATATATGGACTTATGTATATTTAATAATTTGTACTGAACTCTTAGTGATAAAGAAAGATGGACTAACCTATCATTATAACGCATGATATTCTATCTCTTCTAGAATGTAAAATTCAACCTTATTTCGTTAAATAATAGAAAAAGTGTAAATTGTGAATGGAATGAACAACAATGATATTACACTGAAATCAAGTAAGTATTTATCCTTATTTAAAAATTCATCAACATTAAGGAAGTTATCATGAATACCCAAAAACCAATTTTGTACCCTCATATCTGATAAATTAGATGGTACCATAGATAATCACAAATTTATGGCTTTGTGGTTGTTGTCTTCTTCATAGCCATGTTATCTAACACTCCCATCAGAACATGGGGGTCATATTTCTCTTCTTTATCCATGTTTTCACATATGTTATCCTATATGGAAACCTAATGATGAGTTAATTTAGGTAACCAACATATTTCTTAATTTACTTTTTAAAATTATGTTTTGTTATTTCTTTTTACAATTGGGGTTTCTATGAACGAAACATTCATGTATTAAACCATTTATAAGCCCGACGAATTTCGAGGGTGAAAATCATTTTAAGTGGGGTAGAATGTAACACCCAGAAATTTAATGAGAAACATTATTTTTAATTTTATTGATGTATTGTGTTGTATTCTACACCAATATTATCTTGCACTATACGCAACACAGTATTAACTTGCAGTTAATGCAACACTATTATTTTCTTGTTTTATGCCCAATTTCACGTTCTTTTGACAGAATTCAACACTAAAAATATATTTTCTTCAATGAAATAATACTATATCAATTTATACACAACAACAAAGGAATCTTTCATGGAACACTTACTTTTTTTCATTACACGCAAAAGAGACCTTCCACGATGACTTGCATGGTACACAATACGGAGTTTCACTAAACAATAATATTTAATTATAATATTATTATGAACTAGCCTTTAAGAAAATTTTTGAGCTAAATTTTAATTTTATAATATTATCATTCGTCTTACACATTTTCTAGAACATGGTTTGAGAACAAAATCAATTTTTTAGATAAAGGTAGTGTTTATAAAAAAATGCAGTTTTTTCTCCCTTTAAATGAACACCAATTTTAAATATAATTTTTGACAAGTTTTTATGTTTAATTTTACATATTAAACATCTTCTATTTAATAAATATATAAAAATTATTGTTGGATAAATGTTTTACATTATTATGATAACCTTAATATTATGATGAATAGTTAAAATACGCTAAATTTTAATAAAAAATAACTTTTTCCTTGAGATAATTTATATGGTTAAATTATAATATTCAATTTTTTTATTTATAAATATAATATATCATTACCATTTAATATAATTAATGTTAATATCATTAATTTTACATTGTATTCATAGGTAAAAACATTTAAATCTTTTTCAATGATGTAAATTTTAAAACCCTTTTTCTCAACAATAGGATTAATTTTAAATTAATTACTGAAACTTTTGTGTTTTTAATATTGAAAAATGGATTCCATATTTGGAATCAGTAAGTGAAAATTATGTTAATATGATACTTTTATTTTTGTCTAGTATGAATAGTAACTACTGTAATATTTATTTACCATGGTTAAAGGTAAATCAATTAATTAAGGGCAAAAATAATTTTATAAGATAAACCTAAAACTTTTAATAATACAATTGGATGATTATACATCGTCCTAAAATATACTTGGGATGAAATTTAATGTATTAGAACCCAAATGGAAGAGACTAAAGCCTTTAATTTATTTTATTTAGAGGAAAGTGAAATATTTCTCACTCAATCATTAATAATTAAATTATTTTTAATATAAGGATAAATAGAATATAAATTGAATTATAAATACTCTGTTGAAATATAAAATTTTTATATTTATCATGGTAATTTATTTGTAATTTTTTAGAAATATATAATTACCATAATAGCTTATTCATTATTGATGCAATAATTATTTATTTAGTGAAAATTTTATAATATAGCTTTTATGAAAATAATAATACACAACAAAAGGACCAAAAACTTGACAAAAAATTATTGGTCGAGTATATATACACCATAGGAATACAAGGGTCTAATTGTAAACCATTTGGAGCCTTATAAAAAATATTATTACATTTATATTATTTTATTTTAAATGATGTCAATGTTGTCACCTTCATAATTTAATAAACAATAAAATTTTAAAGGTGGGTGTTTTAGAAGATAAATTCTACTAAAAGTATTATTATGAAATATATTATATTTATCATCCTCAATGTATTTCATTTTTTATTTTTATGAAAAAATTATGTATAATAAATAATTATACAAAAATGTTGTAGTAATTATTTTAGTAAGAGAAATATCAAATAAATGGCATTAAAAATATTAAAATAAATATTATATGAACTAATTAATGTTATACAAGAATTTTATAGAAGAATATGGCATGTTAGGAATATATTAAAAAAAAATTCGACTCTATCATCTGTTTGGATTTTGTTTAAAATTCAAATAAATGTATAGGGTCAAAATTGACACTATTGATATTTTTTAAAAATAACATTTTATTAAATTGTTTAAAAATCATAAAATTTTTTAAAAATTAAAAAACATTAATTTATATGGTCTAAAAAGTCATAAATCATCCAATTATGGAAAATTAATAACACATAATTAAGTATTTATAACCATTCAAAATTTAGAATATTATTACCACAAATAAAATTATATAGATTAAATAAGGATAAATCAAAATGATAAGGTTTAAAATAAATTCAAACCATGTCCAAATATTATTGGTTGATGAGGTTACAACCCTATATTATCTCATATTCTAATTTTAATGTCTTTGGATGTTTTTAGGTTGGGATTGAGTTTATTATAAATTAATATTTTGTAGACTTCAAAAAGTGCCCCTCTACTCTATTATTAAAGGGCACCTCCTCCCTCTTCTCTTCACTCCATTTTGAGCATTCAAACATGGAAAAAATGTAACAACCAATGGTTTTAAAAATAAATATTTAGTGAATTTTATAATCTAGAATTTAAATTCAACTTCCCCTCTTCTCTGTTTTGAATTAAAAAACAGTCATCTAGAGTTGTGATCAGTAAGTCATATAGAGTCAGATAGAACAAACTTGATTTTTTAGTGAAAAGTAACATACCCTTAGGAGTAGTAATATGAATATTAATATTACAATTATGAATATTAATTAATATTATTATTTTATTTTCTTAATGAAATAAGATAATGAGATCTTAATAAATTTTTCAATGTGAAATAAAACTAATTGCACCGTTAAAATTATTATTTTTCATATTAACTATGTATTTATTTAAAAATTAAATTAATAATAATTAGAAAATTAATTTCCAAAAATGGTGTTCATTTTTTAATTATGCCTTTCAATACATTTTAGTGGTAAATTTTTGGGATCTTTCAGAAATTCTAGATTTTTTTATGAATAGTGTAATATGATAAAATACCGTATATACAAATTATCAGTTAAATAAATTTTTTTTGACATAATAAGTGAAGTAAGGACACTTAGATCGAGCTCACATGCACTTATTAATATTATGGGTATCATGTAACAACACTATTGGTTGTCTTGAGGGAAATAATAAAATAATGAATTAAATATTTAAAATTTACCCCTCTCCTCCACTATAAAAACCCTTCACCAATCTCTCTTCTCTTCACTTCTCTAAGCCTTGAAGCTCCTCAATTTTCGGTTGAAATACCATTTCCTAGTCACTCCCCATGACCTGAAAGCTTAAATTCATGCCAAAATTCCAAAATCCCTTCCCATAAGGAAGTTCTCGAGGAGGTTATTTCAAGATGTAAGCACCTTTCTTTTTCTATTAGTTTCATTTGAATTTATCTTCTTTTGTTATCCACTCCTCACCTCCTATGTCCAAATGACCATGATAACTATAGTATCATCTATATATGAGATTTATATCATGTGAATGGAATAACCATCATCAATATTCTTACTCCATCACTTTTATTTTTATAAAGGTAATCAACGTCCATGAGGTTCCAATTTATAACCTTCGTGGATGATGAAGTTTCATTCTTCAATATTTCCTTCATTACTGGTCATGAAAGCATATAATGGTTTAAATAGACTATTATATATTTATTAAAACCTAATTAATATTCAGGAACCAATATATGTACATATTATTAATTTATCTGGAAAAATTAGTTCATACTAATACATACACCGCCAAATAATCGAAGTGATTATCATCTAATGATTCATATTCATTCCATGTAACCAAATGTAATAAATGTCCATTAAAAATTATGGATGTTCATAAATAATATTTAATTTAAATTCCATAGATTTACTTCCATACCACTACATTACTTAAGAACAAGTGAACCAATTATGAAAAATAAGGAAAACAAACAGTCTAGAACGGCGAAATTCAATAAAATAAATTTTCAACAAAGACATAAGTAAACTGACCAAAATTATTATAAGCTAAGTACATGTCAAATAGGTTCTGAAATAAGTTATTAAAAACTTAATTTCATATTCCAGAAGATTATGTAAAAGAGCGGAACACATTCATTGATATGGTAAGGGTTTTCGACCAGAACTTCCATTTTCATTCGGGTTGCTTTCATTGTCTAATTACCTCAATGAAATTCGTATATATTGTTATGTACTCCTCAAAAATTCCTTGTGAGTATTCTATATATGTACACCAAACATAATCATTTTCTATTTTATGGATTGATAAATGATTTAAATTAAACTTCAAAAACTATTTCAAAAATTCAAGCCCAATTCAAGGGAATTTCATAAAAACATATATATTTTCAAGGGCACTCTATAATCTGTTTTTGGAAACCATTATATTTCTAAATAAAGTCATTTTATTATGAAAATACTATCTTACATTACTTCTGGTATTGTATAAATATTTTTCAAAAGAACTATTCTTTTCAAAATAGAAGAGTATTTATCTAAATTTTGCTTAATGATTTTATAAGAGTATTTTTCTTTTATTCAACACTCTTGTTGTTTATTATGTATTATAGGGTTTAATAATTTATGAATTCATCATCCATATCGGATTGAATGGTTTGTGACTAACTCTATTGTGGATGATCTATCCTAAAACTATTCACCATATTACTTAGAATGGTTAGTGTGTTATGTTTTATTGTTGGGGAAATATAGTTACATTTCATATGATACATTCAATATGAATGTCTATGTTGTTAATTCTTATAAACACTCTTATAAGGAATGCATTGGACTTATAATGTGATGGGTGGGTCCTATTATATCCCCTCGATGCATAAGTAGTTCTTATGAGAAAAATAGATGTGGAATTGGTCGAGGCCTTTCCCAATGTGTTATATGGATTTTGGTTGTGGCCTTAATCATTAGATGTCTTGGACGAGGCCTTGAAAAAATGATTCCAAATGTCCGACATATGAACATACCTCATTATGAATCTAGTAATTTAATGTTAATGTTGTTATTTGACGAGTATAAAACCCATGATTATGATTCATTATGGAATTATTTACTCAACTCATATTCCTGCCATAATGTGTGCAAGTTTATTATTTAAGGAATGTGTTTTCATTAATGCCCCATGTCTTAATTTTATGATATGTTCTGTTGTATTGCTTACTATTACTGATAATTTTATCTCACCACTTTCGTATGTTTCATTTTTCAAAGGACATTAAGAAGTAAACTATGAATGACTTGCATCCATAATTTAAGAGACATGATGTTACTAGTGGAATAAATTAGTTTTGTATTTCCCTTCATGATGTAATGTTAACGTTATTTATTTATCTTGTTTCTAAAAGATACTAAACTAATTTTTTCTCTAAGATTTGTATTCCTTATATGTATGATGAAGTAATCTAATAAGGAATCGGCTCCGAGCAACTGGGGTCTGGTCCTTATAGTTGGTAACAGAGGAAATTTAGAAGAAAACATGAAAACGTAGATTACCATAGAACCCCTAAGTGAGTCTTTGAGGATAAAAATACAATAACATCCTGGTATTTTGGTAAGGAATATATTGTGTGGATCATTCAATAAATACATCAGTGTCTGGATACAAGTAGGTAGAGGTGGCTCTCGAATAGATATACCTAGGAGTGAATGCTCTGATAAAGATTTTAGGGCTTTATTAGGGGTATCCTGGTATATGAGAACAGGATTTACGACACTCTTGGTTATGACACTCCTCGGGGATAAGCATAGGATAATTCATGTTTTCTTTACATGACATTATAAAGGATTTAAATGTAATTTTGTCCTCAAAGATACCATATTTAGGATTAATAGATTATCTATGAATTGAATTTCAATTTTGGATTAGTATTTTTCTACATTTTTATTATAAATTATTATTCATACCCTAATCAAGTGTACGCCATTATTTTGAATTGGATCCTAGGGGAAGAAATGTAAACCGCACGAATGCACGTGTCCCCTGTAGAGAATTTTCTTTGATGAAAAATAATGATGTTGGATCTTTTGTAGTGACTGGTGCTGAGAAACTCATCACTATATAGGGACAAATTACTCTGGTTATAAAGAATAACCTTAAATGTATGGAGCATCCGGATCCACCACATGCAAGATCTATGCTAGATCACTATATGCAAAAACAACTTCTATCATTCAATGGGACTACAAATCCATTTGCAGCTGAGCAGTGTATATGTTCCCTCGAATAGATATTTCTTGCATTGGGATGTAATAAAAGAAAATAGGTTTTCATGGAAGTTTATCGGCTATCAGGAGATGTGGATCAACGATGGTCATTAATCCAAATCAAAAAGGGGGAGGAATAAATATAAAATATGGAATGCAGTGATTTTTAGGAAATCTCCAATGAAAAATACTTTCATCTCAAACAAAGAGCGGATATGCAGAGACAATTCTTGAAACTGAGGTAGAAGGATGATGATAATGTTGCAATGTATGAAGCTACCATCACAATGATAGCAACACATGTTGTGGACTACTAATGAAATCCAAGGAGAAAAATTGATAGATTCTTTGATGTCCTAAATCCATTCCTCCTGCATGCACTATTATCCAAATTTTTTTCATCATATGAGGATATAGTTTCATGTGTTATCAAGAAAAAAAATTCTCTAAGTCTTATGACTATAAGGGAAAGTAAGAAAAAGAGAGGGCTTATGAGAACTATGGGAAGGAAATAAGGAAATAGGGAAGAAGGGAAGAGTTGAATTTACACCCTATGATAAGTAAGGAATGAAACACCCTGGTGCATTCTTAAAGGGAAAAGTATTATTCTAAAAATATGGTCAGAAAGGCCATATGGTTGGTGATTGAAAGGGGAAGAAAAGGGCCACTAATATTCAATGCTATAATTTTCAGGATATGCGACATTATGATAATGATTGTCCAAATCGTCCAAGTGATATGAAACAGAAAAGGACAAGGGAGCTGGGATAAACTTTTGTGATCACAACTGTAGAGGTTGATGTTCCAAATGACATGGTGGCAGGTGATTTGATAGTTTCTTCAAACATTGCCAATGCCTTATTTGATTCTATATCATCACATTATTTCATATCTTCCCAGTTTTCTAAGAAAATTAGATATTTCCAATTTGATTTAACAAGGTAGTTGTCAGTCAAAACTCTTAAGAGAAGTATCATTGCAAGAGAGTTTTGTGTATCAGTTCCCATTAGGGAATGTAAATGTTCTATATCATCAAATCTCATTGTCGTACCCATCATTTAATTTGTATAATCCTTGATATGGATTGGATTTCAGACCATGATACAAAAATTATTTGTAATAAGAAGGAGGTTACAATTTTCGATGATGATAAAGAGAACCTTATCTTTAGAGGAGTAATGTCACCACCAAATTATTATCTAGATCCACACCCAGTAGCTCAACTAAATTCAATTATCGAGGAGGAATATAATGAAATAACAATGGGTGTGGAATAGAATGTTCACATATAATATGCACCTATTGTGAAATAATTATTTGATGTCTTTCCAAAGGATTTACCTGGACATCCTCTAGAGTGGGAAATTGAGTTTTTCATTGACATAATTCTTAGTTCAAGGCCCATATCAAAGAACCCTTATAGAATGGAGACTATAGAGTAAGTGGAGCTACAGAAATAACGGGAAGAATTTAGTGATAAAGGATTTATTCTCCCAAGAATTTCTCCTTGGGGACCCCTGTTCTTTTTGTTATGAAGAAAGATGGGTTAATGATGCTGGGAATTGATTACCCGGAAATCAATGATGTTAAAATAAAGACTATTTATCCTCTTCTATTAATTGATGAATTATTTGATCAACTTTATGGAGCCCAATATTTTTCAAAGATTTATCTTCGATCTGGATATCATCAGTTACTTTTGAGGAAATAAGACATTCCAAAAACAACATTCCGAACCAGGTACGGACATTATGAGTTTATAGTGATGCCTTTTAGACTAACTAATTCACCATCTGTTTTCATGAATTTGATGAATAGAGTCTTCATGGAATATATTGATGAATTTTTTGTGCTGTTTATCGATGATATCCTGGTGTACCATAAAAGCTATGAAGAACATGAAAATGAATTGCGCATTATTCTGAAGACTCTAATAAGAAATTATTTATATGAGAAGTTTAGCGAGTGTGATTTCTGGATCCAATCAGTTTCCATTTGGGGCCACATTGTCTCTAAGAATGAAATATTTGTAGATATGGTGAAGACAAAGGCAGTGCAATAATGGTCTACTCCAATGAACTTAACTGAGTTACGTAGTTTTATTGTATTAGCAGGTTATTATCGAAGTTTTGTTCAAAACTTCACCAATTTAGCCATTCCAAGGTCCAATAACACACGAAAATGGTATAAGTATGTATGGATAATGGAATGTGAATAATGTTTTGAAAAATTGAAAAGGAGGTTAGTGAATGCTCTGATCCTTACCCTACCATCGAGGAATGATGGGTTTGTTATCTATATATATGCATCAATGAAAGGAATGTGTTGTGTCCTTATGTATAATGATCGATTGATTTCCAATTCATCTTTATAGCTAAAAATTCATAAACAATACTATCCTACTCGTGATCTTGAGTTAGAAATGGTAATAATTGCTTGGATGATTTGGAGACATTACCTCTATGGAGAAAAATGCGAGATATATGCAGATCATAAGAGTTTGAAATATATATTCTCACAAAAATAACTCAACATGTTATAAATGCGGTGGATTGAGATACTCAATAATTATTATGGAACTATACACTACCACCCTGGGAAAGGGAAAAATGTAGCATATGCTTTGAGTAGAAAGGTCAATGGAATTATGAACAAGATGAGAGTTGAAATGGATTGTAAGTTCACAGATCTAGTAATGATGGATATGAGAATTATCAAGGAAGGTAACACATCACTAATTTTTCATATGGTTTCCCAACCTTCTTTACTGGAGAGGTTAAAAATTTCTCAGGATGATGAGGAGGAGTTTCAAAAGAAAATTAAATGTATTAATGAAGGTATATAGACTGAATTCTCATATAAATGTGGAATTTTAAAATTCGAGGAAGAGACATTGTGTTCGAGCTATTCCTGATCTAATGATAGAACAATTGGATGATGCTCATAACTCTAATTTCTCTATACATCCTTGTATCAAAAATATATGTTGAGATCTCTGAGAAAACTTTTGGTAGGACAATATGAAAAGAAAGATTGCTGAATATACATCAATGATCTTTGTATGTCAACAAGTGAAGGCTACGAGGCAAAAGTCTAAGTGGATGATGCAACCATGACCCATACCTTCATGGAAGTTGGAGGACATTACCGGGGACATTGTCACTGGACATCCAAGGACATCTAGAGGAAAAAATGCTATATGGGCCATTGTAGGTCATCGTACAAATACATCTCACTTTATCACAAATCGATACTACTTCTCATAGGATCAACTTGTATTGATGTACATCAAATAAGTGGTAAGGATACATGGAGTACCACTCTCTATTTTATCCTACTGTGATCTTAAATTCACCTCAATGTTCTGGGAAAGTCTCCAACATTCTTTAAGCACTGAACAAAACTTTTGTACGACCTATCATCCTCAAGCTGATGGCCAATCTGAGTGAACTATTCAAACACTAGAGGGAATGTTGAGTTCTTGTTCCATGGAATTCAAAATAGTATGGTACCAACATCTTACACTGGTTGAATTCTCCAACAACAACAATTTCCACTCATGCATCCAAATGGAACTATATAAATCCCATTGTAGGAAAAGGTGTAGAACACCAGTGTATTTAGAGGAATTCGGTTAACAAAAACTACTGGGAATTGAATTGGTTGAATAAACTATGGATAAGGTGAAAATCATTTAGTAACATATCAATGTAGACAAAAGTCGACAAAAGAGTTATGCAGATAACTGTCGACGAGACCTTGAGTTCAATGTTCGATACTCGGTACTTCTTTGCATATCTCCATGGGAGAATGTCCAGAGGTTTGGGAAGAATAGAAAGCTATTTCCTTGGTATATCGGACCCTTCGAGATCCATGATTGAGTTGGTATTGTGGCTTATCAACTGGCACTTCCACCTACCATGTTGAAAATACATGATGTCTTTGATGTATCCCTCTTAAGGAAGTACATACCAGACCATTCACATGTACTCTATTCAGAGGTGGTACAGTTGGAGTATGATCTTTCCTATGAGGATCATCCTGTGAGAATCTTGTATCATAGAGACAAAGATCTATGCAACAAGACTAATCATCCTGTCAATGTACTATGGTGAAACCATAAGTACGAAGAGGCAACATGGGAATTGGAGTAAGTAATGAAGGAAAATTACCCACACCAGTTTTTGGCCTCGATTGTAATATAAAATTTGGATGGTGAAATTTCTAAAGGAGGAGTAATGTAACACCCCATGGTTTTGAAAATAAATACTGAATGCATTTTATAATCTATAAGTTAAACTCAACTTTTCTTTTTAAATGTTTTCAATTTCAAAAAACCGTCATCTAGAGTTGTGATCAGTAAGTCATTTAGAGTCTCATAAAACATACTTGATTTTTTAGTGAATAGCATCATACCCTTATAAATAGTAATATGAATAGTAATATGACACTTATGAATAGTAAATAATATTATTATTTTATTTTCATAAGGCAATAAGATAATGAGATCTTAATTAATTGTTCAATGGGAAATAAAACTAATTGCACCATTAAAACTGTTATTTGTCGAATTAAAAGAAAAATTATTTAAAAATTAAATTAATAATATTTAGAAAATTAATCTTGAAAAATGGATTTCATTTTTTAATTCTACACATAAAAAAATGGTATGGGTAAATTTTTGGGATATTTCTGAAATTCTAGAATTTTTTATGAATAGTGAAATCCGATAAAATACTCTATATACAAATTATCAGTTAAATACACGATTTATGACTTCATAAAAAATGTAAGGAAACTTTTTTAGAACTCACATGAACTTATTAATATTAGGGGTTACATAAAACAACATTATTGGTCGAATTGATGGAAATAATAAAATAATTAATTAAATATTTAAAATTTACCCCTCTCCTACACTATAAAAACCCCTCACCAATCCCTCTTTTCTTCACTCCTCTAATCCTTGAAGCTCCTCAATGTTCTTCCAAAATACCCTTTTCTAGTCACTAACCACGAAAATGAAGTTCTTGGTCTTTCTAAAAGGCCAAAATTTGTTCTGTTATGGAGGTTCTCAAGGAAGTTATTTCAAGAGGTAAAGCACCTTTCTTTTTTCTTTTAGTTTCATTTGAATTTATCTTCTTTTGTTATCCTATTATCACCTCCTCTGTCAAAATGACCATGATAATTCTAGTATCATCTATATACTGGATTTATATCATATGAATGGAAGAACCATCATCAATAATCTTACTCCATCCCTTTTATTTTTATAAATGAAATCAACGTCCATTAGGTTCCAATTTCTAACATTCATGGACGACGAAGTTTCATTCTTCAATATTTCCATTATTACTAGTCATGAATCCATATTGATGGTTTAACAATACTGTATTATATTTATTACAACCTAATTAATATTCAAGACCCATTATATGTACATATTATTAATTTATGTGTCAAAACTAGTTCATAATAATCCAAATACTGCCAAATAATCGAAGTGATTGTCATCTAATGATTTATTTTCATTCCATGTAACAAAATTATAGAAACGGACAATAACATTTATGATTTTTGATAAATAATAATTAATTTCAATTCAAGAGATTTTCATTAACACCACTTCATTACTTAAGAACAATTGAACCGATTATGAAAAATAAGGAAAACAAACACTCCAGAACGACGAAATACAATACAATAACTTATCAATGATGACCTAAATGAACTAACCAGAATAATGATCAACTAAATACATGCCTAATAGGTTCTGAAATATTTTATTAATAAGTATAATTTCATATTCTAGGAGCTTAATTATAATAGTGGAACATGTTTGGAGTTAAGTAATGTGTTTTCCACCAGAACATCCATTTTCATTTGAGTTACATTCATTGTCTAATTACCTCAATTAAATTCAAATATATAGTGATGTACTCCTCATATATTGTGTGTGAGTATTCTATATATGTACACTAACCATAATCCTTCCTTATTTTTTGAATTGTTAGTTGTTTTAAAAGAACCATTCAAAACTATTTCCAAAATACAAGCCCAATTCAAGGGAATTTCATAAATTCATATCTATTTTCAAGGGCACTCTGTAATCTGTTTTTGGAAACCATTGTCCTTATAAAAACATTGATTTTATTATGAAAATACTATCTTACTTCACTTTTGGTTTTATAAAAATATTTTTCAAAAGAACTATTCTTTTCAAAATATATGAGTAATTATCTCAAGATTTCATAATGATTTTATATGAGTATTTTTGTTTGATTCAACACGCTTGTTGTTTATTATATTTTATTTGGTTCAATCATTTGTGAATTCATCTATCATATTTTATTTAATGTTTTATTAATAACTCTATTGTGGATGATCTATCCTAAAACAATTCACCATTTACTCTGAATGGTTAGTGTTTTATATTTAATGGTTGGGGAAAGATAGTTACATTTCATATGATTATTTCAATATTAATGTATTTGTTATTTATGTTTATCCCCACTAATATGAGGAAATCATTGGACTTCTTATGTGATGGCTAGGGCCCACTATTTTCTATCTATGCATTAGTAGGTCTCATGAGACAAATAGACTTGGAATTGGCTGAGGCCTTTCCCAATGTGTTATATGGATTTTCACCAAGGCATTAATCCTTAGATGTCATGGCTGAGGCCTTGAAAGAAAAAAATTATAATGGTCGGAAAATGAACTTCCCTCATTACGGAGCTAGTAATTGAAAGTTCATGTGGTTACTCAACAACTAGAATACCCATGATTATGTTTCATTATGGCATTATTTACTCAGCTCATATTCCTTACATAATGTGTAAACGTTTATTATTAAATTCAATTATATTCAATTATGCACCATGTCTTATGTTTATGCCATCTTCCATTGTATATCATACTCTTACTGAGCGTTTGATCTCACCCCCTTCTTATGTTTCATTTTTCACAGGACATGAAGAATTGAATTATGAATTACTTTCAAGCATAATCTAGGAGACATGATGTAGCTAGTAGAATAAATTAGTGTTGTATTTACCTTCATGATCTAATGTTAATCTTATTTATGTATCTTGCATCCAAAAGCTACTAAACTACTTGGTCCTTCCGGATTCGTATTCCTTGTATGTATGCCAACATAATCAAATAAGACATCGTCTCTGGGAAACTGGGGTTGAGTCCTTACACAAACCCTACACATTTCCCTTATAAACTTATCCACAAACGTACTATAGGTACTGGTCTTCTTTAAAGACCATCTTTAGTGCCCTAAGAGGAGGTTTAGAAGCGGTGCGTCAAAGAAGAGGTAATATCCTTTACCAATTCATTAAAACATATTTCTTCTTCTACTTCCTCTATATAATTTGATTCATTTATATGTAATAACTCCAGAATCACTTCTATAATAACATGCCATTATGAATATGAAACAACTATATTTCACCTTCTATCCATCCTAGAAGAAAAGAAATCACTACGCGTGTGTAAGTACGTATTACCATCTCCACCCCATGGTGTAATCTGTTTTTCCACCACCACCATACTTGGATAGGTATGTTGGTCGAAATATTAACTATATATGATTATTATAACATGATACTAATTATGAAATGTTATATCATCCACTCCAATTCCATTAAATAATTTTGGGAATGATATTATCGGTTGGGCATATATACGGATTACCGTCTCCCCTACTCGATAAGATTCATTCTCCATGTTAACCATTAAAGAATGATTATAAAGTATATATAATGAATATTACTAAGATATATTATGTAATAATTATACTGTATTTATGTATATATATATATGTCATCTACTTACTTCCATTTAATTCAATAAGGAATGGAAAACAATGTTCATGCGTACCTATGGTCTACAGTCTCCATTAATGGTGTATTTCATTTAATTTATCTATATATTATATATATATATAATTAATATATATAGGATATATAAATAATTTTTTAAATTATAGAAGTACGTAAGTCATGATATACGTGATAATATCATGAACAACAAGTCCAAACACGTACCATAAATGAAACGATTATTACCGAAATCATTTCATAAAAATGGAATTGACAAATGAACATGCAATATAAAAATGTATGTGAATCATATATGATATCATAAAAATGACTATGATACTTGAATAAGCCAATGATTTTTTTTAAATCATTTTACAAGAGGTTCAGACACAAGAAGAAGAAATCAGACCTATGGTAAGAGATTATTTCATCTCACTTTTATTTCTGTGAGACATATGCCTTAATCACAATTAATTTCTTTTGTACTGTGTTTATGATTCCCAATAATGTTTTATTATTATTATTATGAATGATATGATATTTAAATATGAATGTAATTTTATTTATTTTATTAGAAGTAAGATTCTTCTGATCGTAAATGGTTAGGGAATATATTTCCATATCATTTTTATCCGAGATTTCTTATATGTAAGTATTTACTGGGATTATATTAATCATCTATGTCCATGTTTTATAAAATGTTTTCACAATGTTTTTAAAATTATTCCATGTATGTTTAAATTCATATTTACCATGTTTTGTATTTTACTATGTGGTATGTAAGGAATCATTATATTATTTACAAAATAAGGTAGTTTTTGACTTTTTCGGTAAAAGTATGAGGAGAATGTTTTTTAACTTATATGAAATGAATGGATTTTTTATCATTTCATAGATCATTATTTCCATGAAGATTTATTTACATGTTTTCAAGGTTAATTTAAATTGTATTTTTTATATTAAAATTGCATCAAATATTGAGATAAGAAAATGTTTTTGGATAGGAAAGAATATTTTACTCAAGAGATATGTTCAAGTGTGTTATCATAATAATTTTCCATCTATGATGATATAGGGTTGTGTTTATATCCATATTATTACATTGATTAGATTATGATATGATGGAATTATTCTTATGAAGAGATTTTATCTTTTATAGATTATGTTATGATGGCATGATGTTTATGAATCCCCTTTTTTCCATGGTTTATGCTATGATTTATGATTTATGATTTTGTGGCACAAATTAGAATGGTTTCATTATGATACAGGTGCGACCTATATCTTTCTCCAATGCTTTGAGTAATGATTTATATCTCCTGAGATAGACATGGCTAGAAAGATAGGTAGATCCGGTTTAGTAATACAAGGCTGGAATGTTAAGTAAACCCAGTTTAGTAATGAAATTTGTCCACTATGATGGTCTTGGTAGCAATGCCTTGGCTACTATAGAAATCATATCATGTGATTAATGGTTTATCACAATTACATGTTTTATTACCATGCTATTTTATCATGATTAATGTTATATTATGATCTATTCCTTACATACTTCCATGATTTATTTCATGAGTCAATATTTTGATTTTTAAACTTTATTTTCATTTTTTAATATCAAATGTATATGTTTTTTTCTCCATTCGTACCCTTACTGAGCATTTGACCTCACCCTTTATATTTTATCTTTCCCCAAGATTTGTGGAAAGGTTTTAGGTAAGAAAAAATTGGGATTTTTTATGGGAGATGTTGAATATCTTTCAACATGATTATATTATTATGTTCCTAGTTTCCAAATTCACTAAAGTAATACACCCTTTGGGGGTCTTTTTGTTATGTATTAAGTATTCCAAAAATGTAATGTAATGTCCATGTATATCAAGCTTGGTTCCGTTATAATGTGTCCTATGAATTTCAATTCCCTCATCTAGAAATTGCAATTCGAATGTTTCGCATCGAGTTTCTGATTTATTAGAAATCTCATATCTGCTCTCAGATGATGAAGATAATACTCCTTAGACATTAGGTAAATGAAAATTTCATCTAAAAAGACTACCATAGAAGAATCGAGATACTCATAGAAAATTCTATTCATTTATTAAATGATAATTTCTAAATCAATTGTTAAATAAAAGTACATCAAAAGGTACATATAATGTTGATACCTACTATGAAAGGTAGTTTTTTAAATTTGAAATTATTTTGTCCTCATCTGATGGTAACCATAGAGGAGATCATTCATTTGGAAAAAAAATCTCCAATTTCAAATGATCAGTCAAATCATCAATATTTGGACACATATACTGGTTATTTAGAATCAATCGATTGAGATTTTCGTAATCAACACATAGGCGATGTCAACCATCAACATTATTATCAATGAGAACTAGAACCTCCCAAGTTGAAACAATCAAGAATATAAATCATTTCTCAAGAATATCATCCAACTAGGACTACAATACATTTATTTCAGCTTGTTCCATTTGGTAAATGGGAATATTAATTGGTCTTGTACTTGAAAAAGTGTTAATTGAAAACAAAATATCCTTTACTAGTGGAAAACTAGACAATTCGGAAAGAAAAGCATCCAAAAACATGAGAATGAATTAAAGATATAATCACCCAAGTATTCCATATATTTATTAACGTAAACCCCCAATATCACATTCCCCATCTTGAAATATGAATGTATGAATCTATTCTATCTTGGGTCTCATTCTCCTTATAAGACATAAGACGCAGCCATAGGTGTTGTGAAGGAAACCTATTAAAGGTAAAAATCAATCTGGGTCATTTTGAAATTATCTAATTCATAGTGAAAATGATTTCAAGATATTTCATGTCAAGAACCAAAAAATTCCAGGAAAATATAACATCTGATAGAGAGAAAAATCTTGTGGGACTACAGAGACCCTACACTCGATTCATACTATGTTGTGTAGTAATATCCATTTCACTAGATAGAATATCTATATGAAGGTTTAAAATATAAAACAAATCGGATGAACTAGAAAAATGAGATCTACCAGTATCCAATAAATCTATTACAAATGATGAATCTATAGTAATGGTATCTCTCACGGTTGATTGAAACTTATCAACTTCTTATTGAATCTCTTACACTTCATGAAGAATCTTCTTCTCTAATTCCTATGCCCATAACCCTATCGTGAATGAAGAATTTGTTTTTCCCATAGTTTTATGAGGAGTTGATTGATCCCGTTACACTATGTGGAGTAGAATAAATATAGAAGAATCACTGAATGTGCCCTGGATTTCAATAGGTGACATATTTATTATGATCCTCGGTGAAGAATCTCATTAAATGTTCTACAATTGAACATTGGTAGAAAATAAAAGGACATATTCTAGGAATTGTAGTAGGTCTTGAAATAATATACAGCTGACAAATTCCATGAGTACCATTATGAATTCATTTTTCACTAATGGTACTCACACTATTAATGGGGAAAAAATAATCTCTTAAAAACAGTAATCCACTTACTAGGTTCATCTCAACCATCACTGACATATCATGTACATCATCATAAGAAGGAAACATCATCAATAAAATATGGGAATGAATATATAGATGACGTCCCAAATTAAACCTTCAAGAATTCATCCTCTCATTTCATAATATCTCATGTGTGACGTTCATGAGCTCAGTAAAACCGTTTGCATACTCGGTCAAGGTCGTATTATCCTTCTTATGATTGAAGAACTCATTGGAATTGGATGACAACATAAACTCTAGATATAAATGGTCAGTTAAATGTACCTTTATGTCCTACCACTACAACCCTTTATGAATTATTTCTATCACTATCTTGTCCCACCATCTCCTTCTTAGACCTTTAATTATGACGTTGGAATGTATCACATTAATGTTTAATGGTGAGTCCAAAAATACAAAAAAACCTTGAATTATATTGTACCACTCCTCAACCTCTTGAGGATCAATTGATCCGCTGAATGTTTTTGGAATCTGGAAAAGGAAATCCTGAGAAACAATCTAGTGAATGTACTATGGGAATCCACTACTGGAGCTTAAAAGGGAACCATAGGTGGTACCTATCCCAAATAATGGACACTACACAGAATCAGCTCAATCATTTTCAGATTGAATATAATATTTCTTCACTATGGTTCAGTAGCAGCTTCATCCTAGACCTTATTCACATGTCTTCTTTATGGCATGATGCAGCACAATATCAATAGTCAACAAGGAACACATCAGGTGAACTTTAAAAATAAGCAACAAGGTAATTTAATGCCAATAAATATCTATAAATTATTTTTATTTTAATCTATCCAAATCCAAACATGGACAATACAAGAAATAACCCACAAAAAGATTTCCCTAAACAACCTTTGACCTTTAATTAACATTATAGTGAGAAATTTCTAGGCACTCAATCGCTACTACATCCTATATACCGAAATGATTTCACAATTCAAAGAAATTTCAAGAAAAGAAGCTCAACCTCATCTTCAGATACCACTTTTCCATGAACCGCCCTTACCAACATGGTAACCCGATAACCAAACTAGATCTGACATACCTCGAGGGGTGTTACCAATTCCCAAGGCCCAACAATTATCACCTTCCATTGTACAATAATGAATGTGGGAATGGTTTAAAAAAATTGAGGAAGAAAAGTTACAGGACAATCTGTATATTATAAGAGGCTCCACATGGATTAATGTACTAGATGTAAACCAATAATTAAAGCCCTATGTACTAAAACCAATGTACCAAAAAATGAAAAAAGATCCCAAGTACTTATGGACACAACTCAGTATGTCCATGTTCTAACATCTAGATCGACCATTAAAAGAACATTTCACTATCCTCGATTGAGGAAGGAGATAATGTACACACACCTATAGAAATAAGTATGTTATAAGACAAATCCTTATAGTATTTATCCAATTATTCCATAACAATAAGGCATTGTCAAATTATCCATTAATGTGCATTAAATTTTAAAATAAACTAGTTTTTCAATTCAAAATCATATTTAGAAAAATCATGCTTTATAATAAAAAATATAAAAATATATTCAAAATGATAGAATTTACCTTAAATCATGGGTGCATTACAAAAATGGTAATTTTCCAAAAAAACATATATTAAATAATCACATTTATATAAATTAGTTTATATAAATAATAATGGCATGTAAATTTTTTAAAACAATGATATATATATATATATATATAATTAAAACAAGTGATAAACATGGTAATAGGCCAATTGGTATGATAGTTCAAGGTTATAGGGATCTAACACTATGAAATGTAATGTAATTACATACACCACAATTGGACCTACTACAAATGGGACTCACCCCCATCGCCTAATGAATGATGATATTATGGTATAATGTTTTAGAAGGTTTTATGTCATAGAATACCACCCATAATTACTCACTTACTACCTTATTAATTAATGTGATCAAGGAAAAATCAATGATGGTGAATAATTTTTAAGACTACTTAAAATAAAATTACATTGCATTTTCCATTTCAAATAAGCAAATTTTATCTCTAAAACTCATACTAGGTTCTTAATAAAAAACATTCCTTTTCACCATGATTAAACCAAAATGTTTCCCATCAAAACATTTTTATGTCATTATTTACAAATGAGGATTTGAAAAAAAAATCATGAAATTTCACAATCCATTTCACAATTAAATCCACCAATTTAATTTTTGTATAGTTCAATAAATTTCATCATAGATACCATGTTCAATAGAATTGTATTCTTTCACAAATTTCCGCCAAAAATATTTCTGATATTAAATAAAAAGTTTTTATTATTCTAATTTACATCCAAACCAAATATAAACTAAACAATTTAAATCTCAGCAATTTTCAATTGCATGAAAAACCTCATTTTTCAAAAAAAAAATTAATTCACATGAATTTTGTTGTTCCAATAACCATTTCAAATCCATATAATCCCAATCCAAACTACCTAATATAAATTTAAATATTTGAAATCTAAACATATTAATTAGGGTTAATATATTTATGTTATCATAATGAAACCACCTACCTCGAGATCATGGGATCACGAATCCCTAAACCCTACCCATGATTCTGAAATGAATAAAGACAATAAAATAATCTAGAAAATAAGGATCATACCTTTGTTTAGTGGCCCAAAAAGAGGATATTATATCTATAAATATGCACAAGGATCCATGGAACTATAAATAGAAAGTGGAGATAATGGGAAATCATAAATGGTAGATGGATAATAATTAAAATATGATCAATTGACATTATCATAGCTTCAATTATCTTTAGGCATGGGTATAAGGGGAGAAGAATCATTATTGGGAGCTCTATAGATTGTTGAAAACTATCTGGTTCAATGTAGGTTTCTTGGGGACCAATAATAGGTGCTAGGTATTTTTTAACAAAATTCCAGATCTCTTAAAATCTTGTATGCCTGATTTTCTAGGCATACCTACAAGGTTTTACCAAATCATGCAGCCTATTCAGCTGCCAATTGTAATTGGTTCACATAGTTTCTATTAATAGGGTTCAAATCTTTACTAGCCATTTGAAAATTATTAATAATCCATCTTCATTGGGTAGTATGGTTTTCTGTAATAGGTAGAATAATTTGGGAAACCATAGAATAACTGTTCTCTAGACCAGAAAATTCTAGAATTTTGAATATTCAACCTGGGAAAGCCAAACTCAAAAAAAAATCAAATATTAATAAAAGTATGGGTTTATGAATTCTTGTAAAAATTAATTAGATGTTACCCAAAACATATACCATGAGATGACCTATCATATATTTCAAGGCTGTGGGGTGTGAACCCTAATCCAAATGGTGAAAAGAGTATAATGCCTACCACAAGCATAGAGTATATTCAAATCAGTATGTTTTTTATTTAAATAAAATTATTCTAATATTATATATATTAATTTTATATTTGGGTAACACTTTTTAGGTATAGAGATTAATGTATTGTTTTTTGTAACTCATTCTGACCATTTTTTTGTAAATATTTTTGGGCATATGGAATGTCATTTCACTAATTTATATATATTATGATCTTTTAAAAGTTCATTTTGGTGTTTCAGGAATAAATAATTTATATTTTATATTCATTTGATCGAGTAATATTTGGAGTGTAAATTGATAGAATCACATCCTCAATACTAAAAATTTTACTTATTAAATTTAATGATATAAAGTAAGAACATATAATTATATTATTAATATATAAAATAACACCTAACATATTGGAAAAGGATCTTGAAAAAAAATTAGCATGTTACCTTGATATTTGATGAATCAGTCGTATTTTAAATCATCACAAATTTATGTTTTTTTGGACACTAAATTTATATTTATCATTCAATTTTTATGAAAATTGATCTCTATCACTATCCATAATTATTAATGTTTTCACCCTATGTCTATATTTCTACATAACACCATGGTTATACTACTAGGACTCCTATTTCTGTGTTATTCGAGGATAACATCTTATTTACCTTTCCCTATTTTATGATTTGGTTTTATCAACCCTTTTAAAGATGTTGAATTTTGAAAAGTGTATTTTCAAATATGAAACCTTTTATTTTATAGAACAAGTTAAAATTAACATGTTAGAATTTATTTGATGTTGAGAAAATGTAACACCCATATAATTTAATAAATGAAAATTACATTCAATATCATCTATAACACACAAAACTGATCATAATGACTCAGTAAAAATGTTATATAAAGATGAATTTTATAATACTAAAATTAAAGTGGTATTCATGAATATGTATATCAAAACTATGGAAATAGATTATTTTCACATGTATTAAATAAATTCATTTCTTATGAATTGATTATTAATGAAATTAAATTCCATTTGATTGGAAATGAATTTTTTTCCAAAAAACTGTTTTCTTGTGTGTAATTGTTTTTACCTCAATAACATAAAATTGTTACCATTTGTTAGTTATTTAAATTATACTGATATATTATATATTCTCTAATGTAATTCATTATTCATAAAATATTTTTATATGTATTATAATAATCAATCTTGTATTATTCTTAAAAATAATTCTTTTATAAAAACAGATTTCCTCACATTTTCCACCCATATATTAAAATAATTTTATAGAAATTTTCAAAAATATATTTTCAAAAATAATCATCATTATTTAAATCAAAATTATTTTATTTTCATGTTTTTTAGTATTTTTACGAAATATTACTATTTTTGATTAACAGAGAAAAATCCATATTTTTATTTCAAATTTTTTTTTCTTTTAATTCATTTAAAAGTATTTTTATCTTTTTAAATTATCTCAAATAGAAAATTATTAAATTAATATTTTTTTTATTTCAATTGAGTTAATTTTTGCTAATTTAATTTTGAATTTTGATACAAAATAAAATTTCATTTCAGAAAACTTTTCATTTGAAATCATCCTTTTCAAGAGGCTTGCAGGTTTAATTTTAAATTTAATTCATCCACATTTATAAAATGAATTTAAAAAATGATTAAACAATAAGAAAAATCCTCTATAATATTATTCAATAAATTCCACTTAAGTTTCCAACATAGTGACTATAAATGAATTATATATTTATTGACATAGATTATGGTTAAAATGGTGTTTTACGCTTGAAATGTGTCTATCTAAAAATTACCTTCCAAAATAAACATAATTTTTATTTGATACATTTTATTTCATATTATGAATCACTAGGTCTAAATTTTTTATCATGTCTCATTTATTCATAGGCATAAAAATAATATTACATATGGAAAAAATATTTATTATTATCTTGGTGAAAATTAAAATGTAAAATTATGTAAACCTAGGTGATGATAGAATTACATGTAAAAAATATGTTAATTTTTTGGATTTGGAAGTTTGGATCGACCGTACCTTCCCTATAATAAATTATTTATCAATATTTTAAATTGGGTTAGGTATGACTTCCAATTAATGAATTTATTGGATATTTAAAAAAAGGTCACTCATCCTAACTATAAAAACAGTACCCCATCCGCCTCACATATTCACACCAATTAATAAATTTTTCTCAAAAAAACCTATCAAAATATCTCCCCAAAATATTTGGACACATATAATTGCTGTTGGTCTTCCCATTAAACCAATCCTAATGTACTTAATAATAAATAAAAGTACATATTGTTATAATGGAAGGTAATATACATCACTAATATCCTTAATTTAATATATTATTTCCCACCTTCCATTATATCTTCATAAATTTTCTTGTGTCTAGAATCATGGATCCATTTCTTCATTTATGACATTGGCATATTTACAAAGGTTCAAATTGAATAGAACATATCAGTTTTGCAATATCATAGAATCAGATTCATTCATGATATCCATTTTAAATTAGTAAAATAAAATAAAAAACCAAACAATTTCTCATAATCATTGAAAAATATAAAAATAATTAATCTCTATAACCTTGGGAATGGAATAGAATAAGACGGAATAGGTTCGTAATAACCAAAATTTGTTAGAGAAGTGGAAATTCAGACGAAAACTCTTAACATTGGGAAATGTAAGAGTAGAACCCGCTTGTATGAAATAATTCAATTTGAATATAAAAACCCATGATTTATAAATGTTTTAAAAATTTACTAGTGAAATGGATATTGTGTGCAACATATATAATAAATTATGTGCACAATAATAAAACATGCCTCAATGAAGAGAAATTGAGATGAAGTCTCAGGAATTACTCTTTAGTTTGGTTGAAAATGAATGAAAATAAATTATAATTTTCTTAGTAATGTTATTAATTATTTAAATAATAATACTTATATTTATAATTTCATATATGATCTCCGGATGATATTTTATCGTCGTTTTTTCAATAATATTTCATTATTTACATCATTTTGCATATTAATTTCTTTGTTTATCATGTGTGTTTTGACTAAAATGTTCTTTTCATTTCTTATAGGATATAAATTAAAAATATATGTTATGATAATAATGTTATAAATATCATATTTACGCTCTATATTAATTGTTATAACCACTCTAAAATACAGGGCATGGAAAATGGGTCGCATTACATTGTAGATATGGTATGCAATATATATGCATGAGTGATGATATGATTCCATTAATAGGTGAAAGGGAAAATGAGATTATAATATATTATTATTAATAAATTAATATCAAATCATATATATCACATATGTCTATAATATTTTTCCACAGTCCCTTCAATGTAAAACTTATTTGAAAAATGAAATGCCTCGTATCGTAAGGCAGTAGTCTTCCAAACACATAAGCGACATTGTTGTTTTTCAATAGTAATGTAAATTAATAACTAAAATGTGATATTTTAATTACATAAATATATTTATATATTATATAATATATATTAAAATTTTTCAAAAATTATATCTGTCCATGAGATCTATTGATCGAAAACATGTTCCTCAAGTTCTTGATGTCGTAGTTCACCACGAATATGAATGACGAAGTCATTTCCTATTTGATATAAGGGGGGATGAATATAAATCATTACGTTAACATAATAATGAATAATTATATGTGATGTAAATATATTATTATACTAATATAGTTGAAATGAATTAAGGAGGTGGAATAAAGAATTAAATAAAACAATATTTCATGAATGTCGGCTCTTCTTCAGATGACCTTTTTTTGTGTTCACCAATTTCCATTATAGGATAGATTTACGATAGAAACATGGGATATATGATTTTTTAGGATACAAAGTAAGTTATTTGGGAATTTATTGGTAGAAATAAATGGATTTTCATGGGTGAATTGTGGAGGAGAGTGGTTTTCCTTTTATAAGATGGTGAAATAAAACACATTAATTATTTTATATGAATCACTTAGAAAAACATTTTTATCTCACCAAATTCCACAACATAGTTCATTATCAACCATTATAGGTTATAATGTCAATATATGGCCATAAAATGGGGTTTGGATTATTTTTAGGTCATTTAATACATTAATCTTTATATATTAACAACTTTCAATAAGTGTTTACCTTATCCACGACAATTATTTTTTAATAATTTTACTCTTATTAATGGTAAAAAATTAATTTATACAAATTATATATTTTAATATATTCCTATTACAAAAAATGTAATACATTTTGTTTCAAATTCAACTCATAAAATTTGAAGAATTAAATTTATCATTATTCTGGAAGACGTGATGAAAAGTGTGTTTCCAAGGAGAAAATTAATATAAGTATGAAAGTTTTTAATATCAAAATTAAAAGTGATATTTCATACAAAAACCTAAATTCTATTTAATATAATATAATTTAAAAATTTTAACAATGAGAAAAATTAAATATAATTTAACTTTATAAATTATTTAACCGAAAAAATACAATAAAAATCAAAATTTTAAATTATTCCTCAACAAATTTAACATTTCATAAAAAAAATAATATTACGCTAATTATGATATGGTAACATAAAAAATTAATTTATTTTTATCAATTATATTTTATAAAAATTTCAAAACATATTAATCAAAAGTGTGTAAGAAGTGACAATATCGTTTTCTTTGAAAAATATACCATTTTAGAAAACATGTATTCCACATACAAATAATTCATATATTTTTTCAATTATATATAATCATATTTGAGATGAGCTTTTGGTTATGCCATGAACATTATTAACAATGACATATGGAACAGATCAATGTGCAGTTCTGTGAGACGGTGTCATTTCCAAATGGTAAAAAACATCTCAAATTAATTCAATGATTTAAAAGGGTCTTGTAACAACCCAATATTTTCAAAGTGTAAAATCATGTTTGATAGTGTATATGACTTTGACCACTAATATTTTAAGAGAATATAACACCCAAATACTAAATTGTATATTTATTTAAAAATAATTTCATCCATTTCAACATCTTGTGATGTACAAAACTCTATGTTTAATTGAAACAACATACCCTATTAGAATATTTTTAGTTTTAAATGACCATTATACCCATGAAATTACATTAGAGGGAATCAATAAGACTAATTAAAATTTTAAAATAAAAATATTTATTCATCTATAAAATTAATTAATGTGTACATATTGATTAGAAATGAAATATGATCCATATAAAAAAGAATGAAATGATTTCTAAAAACTGTATGTGTTATATAATGTGGATTAGTTTTATTTTTCACATATACATTATAATAAATTTATTCAAATTTTAGAAAATTAAATTTTCAAAATTAACATCATATTTTAAATCAATATACTGATATTAACTTATGGTGAAGCATATTGATTTTTAAAAAAATGATAATTTTTTATTTTGAGGTTAAGAAAATATATTTTTATAAAATTATAATTTATTTTTAATAAATTAAGTCCTAATATTATTTTAATTTGATCTAAAGTTAATAAATTATTATTTAGTCATTTTAAATCCAATTAATTACTATTTAATAATCAGTATAATATATTTAAGTGTATTTTTTAGTCTTTAAATCAGTATTCTGTTATGAAAAGTTTCCAATGGTTATAATGATTATGAATTTAAAATAATTTATATTACCACTACTAAGAGATTATTTGAATTAAATTTATATATTATATATCTATATATATTATTTTAATGTCATATAATTATTATTAATATTCCAACAATGTATATGAGGTTATCTTTTTTGTAAAAAATTAAATTCTTGAAAAACTATTGTTTCAAAACATATGCATGTTTAATTTTTAATTAAATTCTACTACTACTATTAGATGAATTATCAAATATAGATTCCATATTATTAATATAAATAATTTATATTATAAAATTATATCACATTAATTGTCAACCATTATTAATTTTGAAAACAGTAAAAATTATTTAACACGGTTAATGTAAAAATGATTTAATGGGGATAAAAAGAAAATGATAAGGTTTAAAAATGACCCAAATAATCTATAGTAACTTTTTATGGTAATAATTTGAACAAATATCTTATAAGATTCTAAAATGATCAATCTTATCGTTTTTTTATTAACAGAAACATGTGTGAAATTATTTCGTTTCAAAAATTCCAAATGTTTCATCTCCCCCAATAATAAAATACCATACCTCCCCTATACTTTAAACAAATTTAAATACACCTTCCTATCCAATACATTACTAAATATCTTAATTAATTCTCTCTTGTCATAATATAATTCCAGGAATGGTTAGAAGGATATCCTATGATGGATTTTGGTTTAAACCAAAAAGAAGTTGTCTAAAAAAGTGGTGACGTCTTTAACAATGTTTTTTATTTTATTTATTATTCCACCTCCATAAACTATTACTAAAACATTCTGATTTAACACCATATTTTCTTTAAATATACTAATACATTTTTATTTTATATAAATTATATAAACAATATCTTTATCCATCAAATTGGAAAGGAAACTGATGATTATTTGTACGATATACTACCACCTCACGAACCATCGTAATTTTTTTTCCTTCAGCACTTCCCATGGATGGATATATTTATTTATCTAAAATTTTTAAATTAAATTTGCTAGTTAATTATATTTTTGAAATTAAAATAATAGATATATATTATTAAATAAAATTACATTGTAAATGCGGTAATGTCGCTTCTGTGTACCATCGACTTCTATCTCGCGAAGTGATGTGATTGGTTTTTTCAGTTATGATTTATGAAAAAGAAATAAGGATTCATTTTATGTTAATATTTTATATTATTTAAATAATAAAAATTATATTAAAGAAATATATCATATTATTTCTTAACTTCATATACATTGCGTAAATGATAACTACATTCATGTGTACAATTGACAACCACATCGCGAAGTGATATGATTTATTTTTTACTAACTCATTCCATGGAATGAATCAAATGGAGAAATTTAATGAACCCATGTTATACAAATGAAATGATAATAATATTGGTAAATTATAAAATAATTCACTACCCTACCATATCTTCTATTAAAAGAAAATTATAATGTCTCTATTCTATATGTATGTCCTATAGTCTCCATGTGGGATGTGATTAGTGATCTATGATCAAAATTAAATAATGATAGTTAATAAGTTTCTGACGAAAAAATTGATATATATAAAATTTATATCATTCTGGTGATGATATAACTATAATATGTGTTAAGAATCTCAAACATTCAAGATGAATCATTTATGTGAAAACAAGGGAATTAACACTTGAAACAATAGCGATAATGAAAGATTATAAATTAATATGTAATATGTTGTAATAAAATGATCATATATGATATCATAAATAAAATTATTAATATGTTATAAGTTTATATCATTTTCAAAATCCACAATAAAATATTTTAAATAACACATAATAAAATTTAATCAAGTTATATGGGGCATCCTAAATCAATTTTCATTCATTATGTTATACTGCCAATTTTTTTTATTTTATTCTTCCAAAATTACATGTGAAATTAATTTTGATTGATTTGTGTTTTGACAAATCAATAATTTTTTTATATAACTTTTCTGTACAAAATAACCTCATTGATTAAATCTCAAACACATTATACAAATTATTATGATTTTCACATCCCATATTTACTTCCATGATTTTGATGCCATTTTATCCACTTAGTTATTTTCTATGGGGTATAGACTGCCCCATTGATATTTCATATCATGATTCCCTTTATCTTACATGATATTTAATTTTTCAATTAAATTTCTTTCTTTTAGGGGAATTTTATTTAAATGTTTCCAATCTAATAATGCTTTGAATTACAATCTCACTATTTATTAAGATTTTTTATGATTAAATTTCAGATGGTGAAATATTGTGATTTATAATTTATCAAAACTCAATAATTTTATTATAAAATATTTATAAATGAGAATATAAATTAACATTATCATTTTACAATCTAGCAAACATAAAAAAATTTGAAAATGTTCCTAATAAAATTAAACTTTATTCCTCTATTCAGCTGAATGTCTTTCATCATCCAGATCCATGTTTTCTAAAAAAACTCAAAAATTATTCACTGTAAATAATTATGGTAATATTTATCATTAATTGGATTTTGAAATAAAAAATTATTGGGAATTTCCAATCATTTACCAAAATATGTATATTATTACTTTTCATATAAAAATGTGAAATAAATATTTTTATTTTTAATGTATTCACCATGAAAAGAACACTTACTCCATCAGGGACACTCAATGTTTTCAAGCATTATTTTATATATTCAATTTATAAATAAAAAATATGAATGTTTCAGAAAATTTATTTTTTTAATTGTTATTTTTAAATGGGAAGGGTATTTTCCTCATGAAACGTTCTAAAATATATTTCCAAATCATTTTCCATCAATGATTTCATATTTTGATGTTAATCAATGTGAATGGTTATTTTCCTCATGAATAATTTCATTCATTTATTAAATGAAAGTTATTTGAATTTAATTTTTTCTTCTAAATTATATATATATGTCTCTCACATATATACATAGTTTATTATATATTAATGGATGGGGTAATACATTACATTTAATCTTTTCAAAAATTCATTCATTGTGAACATTCCATTTTAATATGATATATTGGAATATTATGTGACTCATTTTATTAACATGGGTAATTCATTTATAATACCTTATGATTGATTTCATTTATGTGTATCACAGTAATCGTAATCATGTTATGTTGGATTCTCTTATATATTCATCAAATGCATTTTGTAATTTCATAGTTTCATGGGACGTCCTATATAGTATTAGGATGTAAACCAAATCAATTATTGGTTTTTTTCTATAATGTAATACAAACTTTTAAATAATGATTGAGTCATGTTACTGTATATTTTTTGAGTACCTACAACATTTCATGATCTTCAATGATCCTATGATACTATGTTCATTTGAATATTCTTCTATAATAATACTCATAATCCTTCTATTTATGGTATCATGAAATACTTTTGACTCACATGTTATGTTTCCTTATATGGTGTATTACCATACTATGATTTTAGCTCTCCCATTTGGTATTTGTATTCTCAAAGTTATACCTATATTTTTAGAAGTATTAATGGATATAAGATATTAATAAAGATAAATAAATATGAAAATTATTTTTTCCTTCAGTTTGATGTATTATGAACCTAGTATTCTAAATATAGTGGGACTTTACGATCCTTATATTTTATTAATGAATATTTGTATGTATAAATCATAAAATAATATGTGTAAATGGATTATGTCACCATTGTTGTTAATAGAGTAATGGATAAGTTAAAATTTATAAGTAAGATGACAATTCTTTTGTGAGAATCCTATGGAAAAGATTAATTTTAATTACATGGATATGTCTATGTATGGGAAAATATCCTACAATTTTTTTTGATATTTAGATTGAATGGTTTCAAAATAATTTATTCCCTCTCTAGATTCTAAAAGTGGATTTGGTTCTAGGATCGATGTCTGTAAGGGTAAATACTCTGAAAAAGGGGTGTTCAAAATAATACAAACCTTACCTGGTACATGACAATGGGTCGTCTAAATGACCTATTTTTACTCTCTCATGGTATATGCATTAGAAATTACCAAAACCCTTATAAACAATAATGAATTATTTGAATATAAAATTACCATGGATGACCCAGTTTATACATAATGTGTCTTATATTTAAATTAATGTTTCATTATTTAGAAATCATAGTTATAATTTTTGTTGCCCCCAAATATTTTTATGAAATATTTCTCTTGAAATAATTTGATTTTTTCAATATCTTGGGATGTAAGAAATTACAAGTTTTAAAGAGTTGAAAAATATTTTTTAAATATAAATTTTCAGTTATTTACTATTATTATAATTGATGGGTATTGATAGGGTAAACTAATTTAGGAAATAAATATAATTTTCAAACTGAATATAAATTTATTGAAAATGTATTTTAAAATAATCACACAATTTTAAGTAATGACATTTTATTCATCAAAAGGAAAATATTTTTTCGAAAATTATAATTTGATATTAATTATTTCTGAGAGATAAAATAATTTATTAAGAAAAGATAATTTAATTTTGGAATTTATCATATTAAAATTAACTTATAATGATTTTTTAATAAATTTCTCAAAATATTATTTTTTATTGAATAAATAAAAGGTACTGATTTTTATTGAAAAATAATATTTTTTAATAACGTTATTCAGAATGTAAAATTATATTTTAAAAAATTTATAAAATTATTTTAGATATTTTTTATTTTAAATAATCAATTATTGTTTCAAAATAGATTTTTTATTTGAATTGAGCATAAAAACATTTTTAAGAATCATTTTTAGTGAAAAAAATTTTTTTATTGCATTTTTTGATTTATTTAGAAATTATATTTTGAAACATATTCTATTTTAATTTTAAAAAAAAATATTCTATATTATGATTCAACATATAATTTTATTTTAAAGTGGTCTCTTTATTATTTTTTACATTATGAATTGTAAATGTAATAAAATTTTGTACGACAATAATGTGTTAATCGGGTAATTAAAGGTGAAAATTAAAATGGTATGAACTTTTAAATTTCCAAAAAATATACATATATATTATTATATTATTATATATCATCCATAATCTTATATGGGTTGAATTAATGATATTTTGGAGCCACTTCAATACTAGTTTGATAATTAAAATATTTCATTTAATGAAAAGTAAAACATGTAACACTCTTGCTTTTAATAATTATAAATTTTTTAATATATTACCTTAAATTAAATATATTAGACTATAAATATTTATTTTAAAGAAATATAATTTATAACCATTATGGTAATTTCTTTTTAATTTTTAGTGATTAAATAATTTCCTTAAAAGCATTCACAACACTTACGCCTTTATTATTTAATTAGGTGAAAAATCAAATAAATGATATTAAAAAAAATTAAAATTAACATAATTTATAATATTTTTGTTTATAAAAGATTATAATATATAAACAGGGAATGTTTTGGATATAATAATATTTTTTTTCTTATGTCAGTCATTTTCACAAGTTTTTTATGTCAATAGAATGAATAGTATCAAAATTGCAAATAATGATATTTTATGAAATTAATATTTTATGAAATAATTTAAAAATAATAAATTCATTAAATAAGAAAAAAATAATAAATTTATGTCATAAAATATCATCCCTTATGAATTTATACTCAATTTTTATGGATTTTATTCTATAATATTCTTATAATATTTTAATCTATTGAAAATTTTTAACAATGCCCCAAACCTCAATTATAAAAGGGAATATAATTATTCACTTCATTGTACCCCAATGAAATTTATAGATTTACACCCTATTCTAGAATAATTTATATAATTACAAACCCACATTCAATAGATGATGTTTTTTTTCAAAATACCAACACTAGATCTCTTTAGAGGAGATCTAAAGGAGTCCTTTTGTAGAGGAGCTAATCACTCTAGCCAACCACTTTATTTTTCATCTATAATTTAACGTCAAAAATAGTTTATATTTATTATAGAAATATATCTTTTCAATCCTAAATATTATTAAATATTATTTTTATTGTGAAAAATATTGTTATACACCATCTTTCCTATCACATCAGTAGTGAATGCATCACTCGTGCGTTTGAACGACTGACCTCTACATGAACATATACAATTCATTTTTCATCATCATCATTTATGTATTGTAATTATTATATTTTTAATATTTATATATACTATATATTTTAAATTATTGTAATTCTATTATGATAATATCATGTATACCTTCTTATCCTCAATCTTCTAATAAATGATATCTTCAGTCGTGCATAGGTATATTCATCCATCTCTACGATCTGTTATGACTCTAGTTTTTCTTTATATTTTAAATGGATTGTAATAAGAATTAATTTTATAAATATATATGTTTTATATAACAAATTATTTATTCATTAATTGTGTATTATTGTTTACATTTCATTCATTTCATCATACAAACAATTCAAACATTGCTCTTGGGTAAGTAAATATTATCATCTCCATGAATATAGTAAGTCATGTTTCGATCTCAAATATTTATAAAGGATTTTAAATTTTAATTTAATGAATATATTTAATTTTCACACCATTATAGAATTTTTTTAATTATGGGTCCATGATCAATGTATAAATAATGATACTACTTGAACAAAACATACTTTAAAAATAAAGATGTTATCACCTAAAATAATGTTATTAATGACTAATAATTAATAATTTTGGGAAAAGATGTAATAAATAAATTTTAAATTGTATTATAAACATAAATATATGAAATTAAAATAAAAGAAACAAAATATTAATTATACAATTGGTTTTAATGGGAACGCGGAAATTAGATTTTTTTAGTAATGTTTTATAACAAAATCACATTCTTATTTTAGATTGTTTAGGGTTATGTCTCCTTCAAAAAATATTTATCATCAACTTTCATGTTTTCTTGGAATTTTTTTAAATTGGTTTTTTCTTATTTAATAAAATATATTTTTTTTTATGCTTAGAAAATGTTTTCAGAGGCATATATTTTTTTCATTTTCTAAATATGATTCTTTTTGACATTTCCTAAAAAATACCTAATGAATTTATTTCAATAACATATATTGACTGAGGGGACTTTCCCACCATAATTAAACTTTAATTATTTGAATATTAACTTAAAATCATACAAGTTTATCTTCAAAGGAAAATTCCACCACTATAATTGTATGGATTAATATATTATTTCAAAATATAAAGGTTATTTCCCTCAACAATTATTTTAATTGATCATTACAAATAATTTTCACAACTAAAATAACATTATTTGTTGTTACGTTTTATCAATTGGGGATGTGATCATGGAATAGTATCCTATTCCTTCATTTAGATGGTTTATTATTATAAACTCATGATGTTTATGAAACATTTTTCTTATCCATAGGTTATGCTTGGATTAATAGTTTGAAAAATACATTTATTTTAATAGGCTCTATTATGATTTATTTTACTTTGTCATACATATGTATAGTTTAATGTTTATTTTTAAAGGCCTATATATCCCCCCTAGGAATTTGGTATATCTTATTATCCCATGCGAAAATAATGGGTCATTATGGGAAGTAGATTGTCTAAATCATTGAATGGAATGAATTGGCCCCTAATCTACTATGGGATTTAGGTGAATTCCTATTTACTAGGTGAAATAGGGGAATCCTGATATTCTATGTGGAATAATTGAGTACAAATATACCATGAGAAATAGGCGCATTCTAATCTATAATGTGAAATATGTGATTAGTCTTAATCTAATATCTTGGTGGTATTTGTTGTAAACACTAGAATATGAAATTATTTTCTATATTAATGATGGTGACTCAATTTTAGAGAATGTGATTATTAATCATGATTTATTTATGATGATTTATCACTCATAGGGAAATTTTTCTCGGAATTGTAAAGTTTTATACCATGACTCGTGTTAATGATCAATGAAAGGTTAGGTATCAACATTGTAATTTATTTTCATGATGGCATACCCTTATTCATATATAATGATTGCATATGGTTATAGATTTATATCTCTTATACTCAATTGTACTAATCATTTGAGCTTATAATTTATTATGTTTACTTCCCATGGTTCTTAAGAATTGTTTAGGAATGCTATTCCTATATGGAGTACTATATGGGAAGGTATTTGTGTGATGTGATGAAGATAGTAAGGAATATTCTGACCATGTTTCGGAAATTTGTGTAACTCAAGAATTTTAGGGGGGAACTGTTTATAAAATGGAAGTGAAATCATTGTTTGGGGAATTCATACCAATGGATTTACAGACATGATATTTTAATATTTTTGGATCTATATATTTAAATTTCATCACTTTTAAATAGTTATATCATTCCATTTCATTTGTTTGAGATTTATCCTAATCTATTTTCATTTTTTGTATCATAATGATAACATTCTCAATAATAGATATATAATACAAGAATTATATTTAGAGTGGTTACATGGGGTTACAATGTTTTTATATAATCAATTCATCATCAAATTCATATATTTATGATTCAAATATAGTGAGGATAGAATCATATATAAAATTCCCCTCATACTTGTTATTTACTATATTATTATTCCATAAGACTTCTTTTATTAATTACATGAAATATGCATCATAACATAAGGTGTATCTATGATGCTTCAGTGTGTAATGGATGTAGGTGAATACTAAGAAGGATATATGGTGATATATATTATATTAGTATTTTTCCATTGGATAGCTATAATGAAATTCAATATATAATTTTCTCATGAAGTTATTCCGAGAATAATGCTCTAACATCTTCAAAATTTAGTAGAATATGATCATTCATACAAGGGAGAATAGTCACTATATAGGAAAAGAGTATAGTAGTAAAGAACCCATAATCATTAAATTTTGGAGAAAAAAAATCTTCTTAACAACATTTTTATAGAGTTTTTATTTAGTTTATCCTTTATTCCTTGATTTTCTCCACATATTTACACCCTTTATTTATTTTTATTTAAAAACGTATTATAAATATTAATAAGTATAATGAAATGTGAGTTTATTAGATTATATGTTAATAAAATATTGATATATAACTGGCTAGCTATATTCCAATATTTCAAAAATTTATTTTCTTATGAGGCCTCCAAGAGCCTTGAATCAATGTCATCATTTTTAGGGAGCCAACCACTCAAAGTTGGTTCTCTGTAATTTTTTATTAAATATTTTTTATAAAAATTTCTCAAAATATAGATGATTATAATCTTTATCAACCATAAATAATGATATTGAATGAACTAAAAAACATGGTTGACCATCTATTTCCTCAATAATTTTATTATAATAACACCTGAACACTAGTTCAATATAATGAATCCCCTATTAGAGTAGATAAAATGAATTTCGATAGGCATGAATTATAAGAACATGTAAATTAAATAAAATTATAAGATTCAAAAAGTGGCATGACATTATGAAGAACAGAAGTGGAAATATCTAGAAGAATATGAATAACTAGAGTAAAATGTTTTTCCAACAATATTATATATAGAGTAACCATAATTAGATGAAGGGTAACTCATTAAAAATATTCTCTCTGATCTCATCGAACATCCAGAAGATCTCCCAGCACTAACTCTTACTATAAATAAAATAATAAATGTTTTATAATCATTTTTGGATATATATTTTACTATTTTTGTCAATGAATAGACACAAACAAAATCCCCAATTTTTAAAAAAGGCAAACAATATATACTCTTGAATGTATTAGATGAATAAGAGTACACAATAATCAAGGTTTCTGCCATTAGAAGAAAAAACATATTATCCATTATATTACAAATTATAAATTACATTCCATGTGTATTTTTATTTTCAAGATGAATTAAAAGCTAATTAAAATGAGGATGATAATTCGACATTGATCTTATTTTCGTTCTATTTTATTAAAACTAATTTGAATATTTATTTCACTCATAATATCATTACATAATCAATACATTTATTGTAAGACTAGGTGAGATTTGGGGATAATTATAAAACATATATTTTTTATATTATTAATACTATTTATGGAATCATGTGATATAACAACACCAATCATAAATGAATCGTTGAATACTATAGAAATATTATAATATAACCGTTATAAACTTTTATTTTTTTGATTGAATAAGTAAGTGTAATCCCATTTTAAAATATATATAGAAAGTGTATCTTAAATAAAATATATTGACTAGATCATTGGTAATAAGTACAAAATTTTTTATGACAAAAGCATATACGTTTAGGAATAGTTAATGTTTAACATGGTACATTTTTTCTATGCAAACAGGATTTCAATGTATTTTGAATTTTGATTTAAAATATTTATTTATAAAATTATGAGTGTTAAATTTATTTAGTATTTATTTTATATCCATTTAAAAAAATTAATTATAACACGAAAATCTAATATATCATTTTTTAGAAATGAAGAGAAAAGTAGTTGAAGGTAAAAGAGATATTTTTTTAGGAAATTATTTTTATTTTTCTAACATATTATTTATTAATAAATAAAGTTATTAAAAATTTAATAATTATTTTAATTAAATTTATTGATAATATATTCAATAAAATATATTATCTATCTTTCAACGGTTGTTACTAGTCATTGAATGCGATTAAAATAACATAGTGTTTCGATTTTTTTTTATTTTTTTATACATTTGTTCATGGATATAAAAATAATTTTCTACCTCATTTTGATATTTTATTTAAAACAATGAAATTAAAATTGAAATATATCATATCATAATTATATGAGGTGATTTTTTTCAAATTTTCAAAAATTGTATGATTATGGTTGAACTGTGAAAATTAACCAATTTTTTATACTATCATTTCATTTAATTAAATCAAGTAATTGGAAAGTACCATTGTTTTTTTGATTTTATTTGAATGTAACATATTATATCTTTATTTAGAAATAACCTCTATAATTCTGTTGTAATCAAAATTATATTTCATTTATGTAAAAAAATTATGCCTAAAAATGAATTTATCTAAAAAAAAATTTTAAAGTGTTAATGGTTGTTATATTAATATTAGTTTTAAATAAATAAAAATATATAATCATGAAAACTATATTTAATATTTGTAATTAGTATATTCAAATTTTTCAATGGGTCTATCTTCATGTCTAGTTATTATTCATACCAACTTTAGTATAAATAAAGTTACTATGGTAAATGATAATTCTTGGTTAACAATGGATAAAGATTTTTTATTATATAACAATATATCATCAAATTTACTATTAAATGATAGTCTTTTGATTCTAATAACATTATATTAATATTTAAAATGTTTTGGTGAATTTTTACCATGAGTAACAGACTTATAATATTTAAAAGTTATTACTCATTACAAGTGTTCCACTCCACTCACATATAAAAGGTAACCACTTATCCCCCCTTGTTCACAAACATTTATCACTCTATATCAAAAAATATTTACTCAAAACCATATGAACTTCACTCCCTTGAATTATAGGCCATGGTGTCTTCAAAATATCGAACTAATAATGGACAAGTTTTAAGCCTATTGATGTTTTTTAATGAAGAGGGAGAACACTTAACCAAGTAATTTCATGTTAATTTTATTCATACACCTTCATCAAAACTATCATTAAAATGGTGATATGAAAACATCAATTACTAAAACATATTTAAATATTATTATTTCATATGTTAAAAACATTTTTCATTATTATTTCTATCGAATTGGAAATGAAAATATTTATTGTGTTTACATGTGGACTTCCACCTCCACCAAGAGATGTATTTCCGTATTTATCACCTCCTCAAACAATTAGTCATAAATATAGAATTAATTACTTTATATTATGTTTATTAATTTTTCTTAAAGGTTGGGGCATATGCCTCGTTTTATTATTAAATCAAAACAAAGGCCTCTTTAACTGGGTATAGGGAGACCCATTACATTGCCCGATGGCCCAATGGGCATTTAGCCCATTCCATGACCCGTAGGCCCATTTTTTCGCCCAAAGTCTATTCTGTAAATAGTACTGTTACAGTACCCGCTTTGCTACAGTCCTGCACAGTACCCATCGCTGCAACAGTGCTCTACCGCCGCTATAGTGATATGACGCCGCTACAATGCTCGTCATTGCTACAGTGTCGCCGCTGCTGCAATACGCTACAATTCTGCTACAGTGCCTCTGCCCAATGTGTTTTCAAACCCCTTTTTCATGTATATTTAAGTGGTGCTTACCACTAAGCCAAACCCCAAATACAAAACGTGTGTAAGGGTAACGCTCGTCTCCCACTAGGGCCCCCACCATTCCAGAGCGCGCTTCACGTTCCACGACTAAGAAAATGGCTTTGAATCGCCATGTGCCTAATACGCACAGTGTCCGAGTCTGGCGGGTCATAAAAATAAAAATAATAAATAAATATGAAATTTATAATATTGTTTTTATAATTTTAATATGAGATATTTTCTAATATTTTTCTATTCTACTGAGTAGAAAAATTAAAACTTATCTCTTGCATACGTATGAACTAACATCTCCATAAATTATTTATTCCATTTTTTATGACCATGTTTTTAATTAAAAAATATTTTTAAAAAATAAAATTTTGTTCAATAGTTTATTTGATACCCAACCTCATGTATAAATGAACCATAATATATTATACTATTATTACATTTCAATAAAACATGTATGAATAACACAAACAAAAATTATAAAAATTTTATGGTTTAAACAAGTATAAAATAAATTCAATGGCTATAATTGATTATAAATAAAATATGAATCATATTAAAGAAAATGAAATTTTTTCAAAAAGTATATTTTTTCTAAAGGAAGGTCTCATTGGGCATTGAACACATGAATTAAGATTATTTTTTTATCACTTTTAGATATTTTTTTAGAAAAATTATCTTTATTTATTAAATGAAAATTTCTAAATTATAATTTTTTAATATTTTCAAAAAAGATTAATCTTTTGATGAATAGAGAAAATTCTATACTTTTTTGAAAACAACCTTTCTTGATTAATGTTTCAAAGGATAAACTTTTACTTAAAAATACATTAAATATAAAATTAGATATATTATATTATAATAAAAAAATATTTAGCATATTCTAATCAATTTTATATTGATTTTTTATATTGATACATTCTTTACATATGTGAATTTTCCCTTAAAAACTAATATTTCATCTTTTCATCTAAATTGGTTTTAAATTAAATTCTTCCATTTATATAATTTTAATATATTAATATGTGTTAAATATTTGGAGTCATCATAATTAATATTATATAATAAGTTCAACTTATTTTTTGTTCTTAATTAATAGATAAAATAATTTAAATGAATTTCCATGGATAAGTTGAAAACGGGTTTACCAAGGGTTAAAATACAATGATAAGTTTAAAATGAATCAGGTAATTTTCTAATTCTTAAATCATAGTCATATATCTATATTATCTATTACATGGTTTTTACCATTTTTTGAGTCATCTAGCATGTAAAAAACCTTAATATCACATTTTCATTTCATAAATTCTAGGTTTTCCCACACCCAAATAATAAAATTCCCCCCCCTCCTATCACATATTCACTCGCTGAAATAATTTTTTCAACTAATAAATTACAAAATATATTCCTCACATATCTTACCACATTATATAGTTTTTATCATAAATTCAATATATGATTGATTAAGGTATAATCATCAAGAGGTTGTCCGAAGAAGAGGTAATGTTATTAACCGTGCCTATTAATGGTTTTCATCTTATCACCCCATGAAATATTCATAAACTACAAAAATATAATTACATAAGAATTATAAATATATTAATATTTGATTATTGTAATTTAATAACCTATATGCATGTCCTCTTCTATAAAATGGGAAATGAAACATTCAATCATGTGTCCGGAAAACTACAACCACACTAACCAATGTAATTAGATTTCCATCACAACATATAATGTTAAGATATAATTACATATTCTTTATATTTTTATGATATTAATTAAATTAAAAAAATTAAGGAATCTTAATATCACATATACTTTCTTACCAGCTAATCAGTTGGAAAAAAATAACATCGTGTGTATACATGTGGACCACCATCTACACATACGATTGTGAAAGGTTTTTCATTTTATTTTGACATGGATTTTAATAAGGATATATTTAATGAAAATAAATGAAATAACTAATATACTAATTGTATATAATGTTGAATTATTATTTACCTTTTTTCTCAATCTATTAAAAAAATAGAAAGATCCTTAAATTGTACGTACGACTTACCATCCCCACGAACGTTATAACTCATTTTCCAATATATATGTTTTATAGAATATTATAAATAATTATATAATATTAATGTATTATTCATATATAATGTTTACTTTTTTTATGTTGTAAGAATTCTCAATGTAAAATGACTGAAATAATAGAACCAAAACAAACATGCAAAAACACCGTAATTGCGACCAGAAAGAATGATTTTCACAAAGAATTGTTAATAAAAATGTGAAAAAGCCTATAAGTATATATTATGTGGTACGATATATATATATATATAATTGTTTTCTAAATAGTTATTATAAATTAAAATTTATTATATTGGATATATAAAAATTTTAAAAGAAAATCAGACCTATGGTTAATGATTTTTTTGGAATTTTTTTTCATTAAGGAACATTGTAATATTATGCACATATTTTCATTGATATGGCATAAAAACCCCATTTTTATTTAATATCATGAATTATTTATAAACAATTCTCTTTAAAATTTAAAATTTGAATTATTTCAACCATGGCGATTTTTATTGAATATGACTAAGTGGTAAATAATTTCCCATCAAAATTTATTTTAATTCAGTTATATTAATTACTAATTTTCAATGATTTTAAAAGCATATGTGATTAAAGAAATTTTTTTATGTTATTGTTTATTGTAACTTTTTTTTTTGTATTTATATTTCATTAAAATAATAGTTTTTTATTAATTCTCAATTAAGCATTACAATCATTGTATGGGATTCTTGTCTCACATTTATATTCATGAGAATTACCTAATATTACACACTAATTTATATTGTGCAGTTTATATACTGACCAATATATATGTTATATATTGAATATTTTTATCTTCATGTTATTTAATGTTTTATATTAGTTCATTTCATTCATCGGGATAATGATTTAAATATTACCAGTCTGGTAAGGGTTTATGCTACAATATCATTGTTTATTAGGATGGTTTTTATTATATTTCTAATAATGAAATATTATTACATACTTATCTATATCTCATGAATATATTATAATACGTTTATTTGTTAACTTTTCATCTAATATTTCCATTTTCATAACTATGGCCCTCAAATTGATTTGATTAAATTACTTTATGAAAAGATGACTTTAATTCTCACCTCTGTAAAAAATCATTTTTCTTCAAAATCCATGATTTCAAAAAATGTTTTCAAAAATATTTCAAAAATTTTACAAAGACATTAATATATAAATATTTAATGTGATGGGATTTTTACAATATGATATAAAAAAGTATTCTTATCGTATCAAACAACATAATTTTTAATGATTCTTATATAAATGTGAAGGGATAGTTTTCTTTAACTAATATGGCATGAAATAAATTTCCCGTATTAATGAAAATTAAATGTATTAAAGAATAATTTAAATTTTTTATAATTTATTTTTGAATAAATTGGTTCCAAAAATATTATGTGATATTATTTTTTTAAAGAAGAACTATTTAAAAGTGTAAAGAATCTTTTACACAAGAATGTTTTTAAGGATCTCCTTAAATAATTTCATTTCAAAAATATCCAAAATCCTTATTATACTTATGATCCTATAAGGATATGTTGTAATGTTACCCTACCTATTATTTATTTGGATGTTTTATGATCAATTTTACATGGGATGTACTATGTTGATACCATTCATATTAGTCTAGATGGTTTATTATTATGTTTATTTATTAGGGTATTTATTAACATTTCCTATTATAGTATTTAAATTTGAATGTTTATAATTATGATATTGCACCCCAACAATATGAGGAATTAGATTCATATAATATGTGATGTGTGGAGTGTGTTATAGGCCCTTGATGAATTGGTATGTCAAAATAAAAAAACCAATTTTTTATTTGGTTGAGGCCTTACTAATTTTTTATGATTTCTTGGAATGCAGCCTGGATTTTATGTTTATGATATGTAATATTATCAATTCCATCATTTAGAGAATATTTATTATTGTTTAACTTTAGTATTATATTATTTACAATATCTATGGTTATGTTTAATTTTTATGTTTTTATTTATATTGAATTATTTGTTCATAAATTATTACATCCACATAATATTCAGGGAATTTATTAAATAAAATGTGTTTATATTATATATTATTGCTTATTTATTATGACTTATTTATTCATGATATCATTCATTGTTCTGATTCCAATACTGATCATTAGTAAACACCACTTTTTTATTTTACCATTTATTCTAGAAAGGGTATTATGATTTATATGTAGGGATTTTCTAAACAGTAGAATGTTTTACATTATGAAAATACACTGTTTTATTTTTTTTTAAATTTTAATGTGAGATTCAATAATGAATCTTGATTAACAAGAATGCTAGATTATTTATTCAATTAAGATATGATAACATGTATCTAGAACCAGTGTAATAAAGTAATATTTATGTTTAGGCTACTGGGTTCAGGGTCCTTAGAGTTGGTATCAGAGATATTTTATTAAAAAAATTCAAAACAAAATTTATTAATACATATATTTGAGAAAATAACATTATGATAGAATTTTTTGATAAGTATAGAATAACATACTAAAGCTTTAGTGAAGAAGAGATTATGTAGTTATTACCTAAAAAACATACCATTATATATACGATGACCGGATGTTGTTTTTGAAAAGATGTTCCTAGGGGTAATAGCTCTAAAAAGGGGTGTTGAGATTGACTAGAGTATATCCTAGTACACAACAACATGCCTTGCTGCAAATCTAAATTGAATCACTTGAAGAGTATTATTTTCATAATTCACATTTTCATTATGAATCGTCATGAATTATTTGAATAGATGATGAACATAACTAACATAGTATAAAAATATGGTGTCATATATTTAGAATAAATTTATTTGATTTGGACATCCAATAAATTATTCATTATGAATATGTGATGTATCACTATAATTAGTGTTGCTAAAATATTCATTTTGGTTTTAATCAATGGATGTAACTAGAAGGATCCGAGTTAATAAGGAATGTGATAAAAAAAATGTTTAGAAAACAAATGGGATAATGTGTAGGTTGAATAATATAATGATTATTCCTGATTTGTTTCCCAAATATATAATTAACTACACTCACCTTAGCCTTCACTAGGACACACCAAGGAATGGAAGGAGAGAGTTTGTTGTGATATCAATTGGAGGAGAACATGGATTAAATAAGATATAGTTTCTTATATATTAATAATATGGGAATAATCCCTCAAGGGAATATATTACAGGGACAAGAATATGTTTTACTTGTAGAAAATATGGGTATATAGTAATAAATTTGTTGGGTAAAATGAAATATTCAGTTAATGAAATGGATGTGATATTTTCTTCCCGAAGGTATTATAAATGGATGCGTCTTATAAATATTTATTGTACAATCATTGTCAAAATCTATATCATAGGAGAAAATATCAATAATAAGATAAAAATGATATATTAGAAAATGTTTTTTTATTGGTGATAAAGAGAATATGAATCACATATCATGAGGAGAACTATTAATGATTAAGATGATGAATACATGTTAATGGTGTCCAAATGAAGTAGAAATACCGATGTTTTTTTGGTATTTGGATAAACAATATTTATGTTTTATCATTTTTCAACCAATAATACTTTCATTATATGAATCGCTAAAAGTATGAGGATTTTGTTGTATTAGAATTTCAGTAATGATTTGAAATCATATGTTAAATTGTTCCAATAATAGTGATTCATTGATAAGTTGATATTTTTTGAGAAAGCATGTTTTATGTAAGATAACCATTATTATATGATCAATGGTGTGATACTAATTACCATGATATTTTTGTGAGATGTTATTGGTGAACTTGAAATTTGTGAGTGATTTAATATTTTATGTTATCTTTGTTAGAGGTACTCTATTTTTGGATTTATGGAATATATTTGACAATTTATAAATTTATATTAAGGATAATGGATATTTTTATTAATGTTTTTAGGTTATTATGGTCTTCACATGTTTTGTATAAGACATTAAGAACGAGGTTACATCTTTTTAATCTTATATTATGTTTACTTTGGACATTTTGTTACTTGCCTTGTATATTTTTTGGACTATGAATTTATTAAAAAATATTTTTTGTATGTCTTAAAGTAAACTATTTATTAAACGGATTTTGATGAGATATGGGGTTATTGTAGATTTTTTATAAATATTATAATACTGGATTTATGGTGTTAAACATCATGGTCATGGAAGATATATTTAGACAAGTTTAATGACCTGTCATTCATTTATGGATCTAATGAAAACATAAAATATTATTTTTGTTCTTTAGTCATAACAAAATTTATATTGGAAAATGATTTCATGAAGTAATAAATTATTATTAAATTGAATGAAGGTACCCAAAATTATTAAATTGTACTTAAATTAAATCATTTAATATATTTTTTAGACTCCTATATAATTTTAATAAAATAACCAATAAACACTGTAAAAAAGGGATCTTAAAGTTAAATCCCATATTACCATCATATTCATTGAATCAAATGGTATTTTATCTCATTATAGAATAATGGTTTTTTTCACTGTGAATTTATTTTTATCTTTAACGTTATTATGATTAGTGATATCTATCATAGAACATAATAATTTAATATTTTCTACCATGTCCAAATTTTTACCACCCACTTGAGATATCCTATATAGAAACCTAGTTTTTAATTATTCCTCATACCCATCATATTTACCTTTCCTTATATTATGTTGTTTTTTGATAACCTATTTTAGAATATGGTTTTTAACAATGATATTTTCCAATATAAAATCTGTTGTTTTTAAGAACAAGTTCAAATTACATGGGTAAAATTTATTGGATATGTGGTTGTTATAAAACTCTAACATTTTAAATAAGAAAATTTGATTTTATAATATATATGACATGAAACCCCAAAACTATGAAATAATATATAAATTTGATAATTCAATATATATTTCTCACAAAATAAATTTAATTTCATTGATAGCTTGTAGAACATGAAAATTAGAGTCTAAATGAAATGCAACATAGTATATCATTATAACATAATCGTTAAATTGTAGGGAATGAATAAATATAACTAAATTATTAAAATTATATGGTTTAAACATTTATCAAAAAAATTAATTTTTTTCTATTTGTTATAAATAAAATAAAAACAATTTGAATGAAAATTAAATGTTCTCTTAAAATAGAATTTTTCTAAAATGTGGTTTCCCCATGAATTGTGCACAAAATTGAAAATTATTTTTTTACCAATTTTATGAAATTAATTTTAAATATAAATTAATTTTTAAAAATAAAAATTTTAAATTAATATTGGAGTTATTTTTTGAGAATTTTCTAAGAAGATTATTTTTTGATGAATAGTGAAAAATAATAGCTTTTCATTGATACCCAACATTTCATTTAAAGAATTTTTATTAAATGTTTTTTAAAACATTAAAATTATTTAATTTAATTAGAATAAAAAATATTCCATTTCGTCATTTATATATTAAACTTGGATATTAAATCTTTTTGTATTTATGATAGTTATGTCTTTGAAAAATATATGTTTTATTGTGCTTATGGCATAATTATTACGTTAAATTCTACCGCTTATATGATATTAAATTACAAAAAATTATTCCATTTTTGGAATATTATTAATTTATATTATATAATAATTTAATATTATTTTCATAATTAATTGTAAAAACATTTAAATTTAATTACTGGTACTAAGGTTGAAATTACTTGGGATTAAAATGAATTGATAAGGGTTAATAGTACCATATAAAAGTGATTTTAATATTTAATGGGAATATTTAATCCTCATATCTTTTATGGTTCTTTAATAACCAAATTGTTAGCCTTCTGACATGTTTAAAATGTGTGTATTACATTTTTTTAAAAAAAATCCAAGCGTGTCCTCTCTCCCACTTATAAAAGTCCACCCTATGTCATCTCTACTAAACACTCCCATAACCTATTGGGTTGTATAATACCTACCAAAATATATTATCTAAATCTATTAATACATCCTACTTTAATTTTTTATTCATAAATCCAATATATAAATGCTTTAGATAAAATTCTAAACAGGGTGTCTGAAGAAGAGGTACAATTATTTACCATGTGTATTTATTTTATTTGTTATCACGGCCCATTAAAATCTCACTAGAATATGATAAAATTTTAAACTGATTATAAAATATATACTGATATGTTATTATGTCAATTTAATAACACATATCCACATCATTTTCCATGAAATGGGAAATTAATCCATCAATCATGTGTACGATAGACTACCACCTTGCAAATTTATGTAAATATATTTCCATCATTCCCTCTCATAGATGGATATGATGTTGAATTTAAAATATTTATATGATATTTATGACATTAATATACATATTTAATTCTAATATCACTTATAACTTCACACATCACAATCTGGTTGAAAACAATAACATCACTCGTGCGAACATGGAGACTACCACAACAATGTTGCGTTGTGAAATATTTTTCATTTTATATTGAAATAAATATTAAAATTATACATTAAATTAATATAAATTTAATATTTCATATTAAATTTTTAAAAAATATTAAATATTATTTCCATTTCATATGTTCCGTCCTTTGGAAAAATAAAAACATCATTCATGAGTATGTATGACCTACCCTCTCTATAAAAAGTGTAAATAATTTTCCAATATCGTAATTTATTGGAAATTAAAAATAATTATAGAATAATTATATATTATATTTATTTCATGGTTAAAATAATTCATATTATGTAACTGTGATCAATTTAAAATCCACAAAACATTCCAAAGATAACATACAAGAAAATTAAAAAATTATCACCTGAAACAATGATTTTAATAAACAATTGTTAGTATAGATGTCACAAATGACAATAATTAAACAATATTAAATTTTACATTTAAATTAATTGTTATATAAAATATTTATAATAAATAAATATTTATTTCAAATGAGGTACGTACACAAACAAATGAAATTGAACCTGAGGTAATGGATTTTGTCCTAATTTTATTCCATAGATGAATATTATTGTATTTTGAACCTAATTTATTTGATATTGTTTTTATAATACCAATTTTACTTGTAATTTCATTAATTATTAATAATTAATTTCATTTTAGATTTTCCGTTTTACTTATTTCATACATGGGTATTTAAATTAAAATTTACCAACATGTAAATATTTTTATTACACAATTTATTTTCAGTGGGTTATATTACTTAATAATTGTCTTTGATATTTTATGATTATATGTTTGATATAATATTTTTATAATATTTTTTATTTCCAAAATTTAATGTTCATTTAAAACTATAAAACTTAATCGACTCACTTGTCACAACCCATCCCCTGGGGCCCATGCCATGACTACCCCAAGCCCGTCTTCCTTAGGCTAGGGGTTTTCGACTACCACCATAGGAATAATTCCCTAAAACTGGGAAGGAATTGCCTTTATAACCTGAAACTCAAACAATAGAGCACACAATTGGATACAAAACACTAGGTAAACTGTATAAGAAAAGGGTGCTGAAAAGTAAAGGGGCTGTAAATACAATCCCAACTGTAAAGTACAAGGAACTGGAAAAACAAGTACAACTGAAGAAAGAAAAATAGTTATTCGGTCATCCTCTGGGATTACTACATAATAAGAAAGTTAAAATAGGGTCCTCAACACTCCACATATGTCAGTCTCCTCCGTGTACCGAGTCTTCATAAGGTCCACCTCCAGGTACAATCCAGTCCCGGTAGTCCCAGCCTCAATCTGTGTTGTCCATTTTCTATAACCTAGACAACAAGGTGTGGGCATATCGTGTGTAAGGGTGAGTATAAGGATACTCAGTAGGGCCCCCATGACCCTCATGGTCTCACAATATCCAATAAAGGGTAAACCAAAAGGTAAGAAATCAACAGATAACCCCTCATATGTATATGCCCATATATATACCTAAGTTATCAAGTAATCCATCTCAATCATGAGGTAAAAACAAAACATATTGACTTAGATCAACCAATATATTATTTTATGGGTAGAATCTATTAACATATCTAGTTACAATATCGAAACCTCGGATATTGGAGAACTCCTGCTCAATCGAGTACAGTGGGCCTTCCGCGAGACCAAACTCACTTCCAACTATCCTTGGACTGCTGAGGTACATCTCTTGTCGAGTGCCGTGGCTCTCTTACGTCACCACGGCTCTCCCAACCATGGGTCTACTGCCACAACTAGTCGCTCCCCCTAATAGACTGAAGAGTTACTCCTTCTGTCGCGTACCGTGGGTCTGCCACCACAACCAAGAACTCCTCCGCCGCGGGTCTGTCACGACACGAAGGTGCTGGCCACTGGGCTAGTCGATTCACTCCAAGTCAATTGATCATCAGTCCTCAAGACTCTGTGAGATACTAGGTCATCACACTCAGTTTCTCGTCACCGAAAAGATCCACTCCACAAGCTACTAGTCAAGACTCCAACTGTCATGAAGTCCCACGAAGAAGTATCTAAAAGGGATGCCACATCAAAGAAGTCTCAACGCAATAGATGGTGCGTCATTCCAATGACTGATCTGTGGGTTATTAGACTTTTAGTCCCATGGGAATAGGTGGATTTGTGCATGATCCAACTTAACTGTATCTCAACAACACTAGAAACTCTAGTTGGGTATACTCAAAGGGACTGTCAAGCTCCAAGATTACCAGTTCCACTAACGGTTCATCAATCGGACATTCAGTGCGAAAGATATGGTCAAAAGAAAGTAAAGGGTTCGGTAGTAGGCCTAGGCCCAGTCCGAACCTGTCGGACCGTCCCGCACCATCATATTCTGGTTTGACCCAGTTCGGGTTGACCCAGCCGCCCCTTTGGTTTTGGCCCCGCCTGCTGGGCCCAGCCCAATAGGACACGAGGGTAGTTTGGCATGGAGGGGGGCCACGAAGGTGGCTCACCCCGGTGTTGTGGATCCAGTTTGGCCACGAAATCCATGAGGGGAGCGGGAGGCCGACTATGCCGGGGCACCTCGAGGGGTTTGGCTCGAGCAGCTCTCCCTAGAAGGTCGGCTTGGCTGGACGCTGTGAGGGGCACAAATCATGTGGCTCAGCCCCAAAGGTTGGCTCAGCCAGACGTAACGAGGGGTGCAGCTCGGGCGGCTCGGGCTGGATGGCCAGCTCGGCCAGACGCTGCTAGGGGCACGACTTGGGCGGCTCGGCCCGGGAGCCGGGAGGTCGGCGGGCTGCAGGTAGGCCAGCGGGCAATATGGAGATTGGAGGCCGTCATGTGGCTGGGAAGCAGGGAGATTGGTGGGCATCCGGGAGGCCGGTTCGGCTAAAGCACCATGAGGGCGGCGTGAGTTATAGAGACTGTTGGTAGCGCGGTCGTTGACTGTCACCTTCATCGCCTCTTCGTTTTTATCCATGACTAATAACATCACAAAAGAGATCAATGGAGGGATATAGGAAATGTTATTTTGGCCCGCACCCTTTGCGTTTAGGGTTATAGAAATCTGTTCATAAGATTCAGTATACAAACCCATCCATAAAAGGAAAACATCCTCATTCATTGTTTTGAAAGAAAGGAAGAATATGACACTTAAATTAAAATAAACCCCTACCTTGATCATGGTTTGTTGACGGAGTCATGGGGAAGAAGACAAATTTCGGCATTGTAGAGACCCAAAAGTATGATGTACATAGACATTACATTACTTTTTCAGAATATTTAATACATAACAACAACAGACACAAAAAGAACGTAATATTTTAGTGTCTTTGGAAACTCGGAATATAATCTTCTAATATTGGTGAAAGATCTTAAACATATCCCATAAAAATCTTCCTTTTTTTACCTAAAACACTTATTTATATCCTTGGGAAAAGAAAACATATAAAGGGTGAACTCAAATTCTTAGTAAAGGTAAGCATGGAGAAAATAAAACAAACCATATACATTTGAACTTCAAAACATGAACATAATATTTAAACATAAAAATCTTGAGTAATGACATAAAACATGGTAGTACATAAGGCATAAATCATAATGGATCATGAATCTTGATAAAATTTCATTGGAATAAATCATGTAATTGTTGAAACTATTAAGCACATTTTATGATTTCCATAGTATCCAAGGCATTGTTGCCAAGACCATCATAGGGGAAAAAGTCCCTTTCTGAATCGAGTTCACTCCTCATTCCACTCCTGAATCATTGAACCTAATTAACTTACCGTTCCATCCATGTTTATATCATGAGATATAAATCTTTACCCAATTCATTGGAGGGAGATATAGGTCCCACCCATCACATATTTAAATCATTCTTTCATGTGCCACAAAACAATCATAAATCATTCATCATAACCCAAAGAATAAAATGTGTTTCATAAAAATAATCCCATCTTAACATAATCCATATAAAACAAATAGATATCATTTCATCATAAGAAAAGTGAAACCATTTAAATCATAAAGGTATTATACTTGAAATATACACATATAAAATAATGTCATCTTAGATGGAAAATGTTTTTCATAAAACACTTGAAAATAATTCTTGAGGAAGATATCCTTTCTTCTTAAAAATAATTTTCTTTTCAAAAAATTCCACACAATTTTAAAAGTAAGGGATTTTATTGAAAATAAACATGAAATATTGTAGAGTAAAATTAATGAAAATGATGCGTTATGAAATCGTAAAAATCCGTTCATGTCGTATAAGTTAAAAAACATTCCTCTCATACTTTTGTTGGAAAAGTCAAAAAGTAACTCGTAAAGTAATAAAAAAAGATTCCTTTCATACCATTTCGTAAAAGTCAAAAATGGGTAAAATAAGACTTTAAACATAAATGAAACCATTTTTATAAAATAGGTACATGGATGATAAATATAACCACAGTAAATACTTATGAATAAACAATCTTGGATAAAAACGAGATTGGAAAAGTTATCCCTTACCTTATGTCCAATTACTTCTCTATGTGTATGAGACTCTTGTATAGTGTGTCTAAACATATTATTAACTTCCAATTGAACCATAATAATATTTATGATATCATATATGATTTACTTATGACTTTAGATTATCAGGTCATTTGTCAATTCCATGTTAAAGAAGCGTTTTGGGTAAAATCGTTTCATTTATCATCTATGTTTTGACTTGTAATTATTAATATATTTACATAGATCATGATTAATTATTTACAGACTATAAAACATGATTTATATATAATATATATTCATAATATACAAATATATAATAGATCGATAAATGTAAATAAATACAACGTTCATGGAGACTGTAGGTCGTACGTACACATGAACGCTATTTTTTTCCTTATTGAATTGAATAGAATTAAGTAGATGATATACATATATATATATACATAAATCCAGTATCATTATTATGTCATATATTTCATGATTACTTATTATATATAATTTATATTCATTCTTGTATTGTTAACATGGAAAATAAAACTCATCGCGTCGTGGAGACAGTAATCCGTACGTATGAACGAGCGATGATATCTTCCCCCATATTTATTGAATGGAATTGGAGTGGATGATATAATATCTTATAATCATTATGAAGTTATAATAATCATATAATGTAATTCGTTGCACCATTATACCCATCCAAGTAAGGTGGTGGTGGAAAAACTAATTACACCAAAGCGTGGAGGCGGTATTCCATACTTACGCACGCGCGGTGATTTAGTTTTCCGTATGATGGATAGAAGGATAAATAGGGTTGTTTCTTATATATAATAACATATCAGTATATAATTAATACTTATGTTATTAATTTATAATGAAACAACTAAAGAAGATGATGTAGAAGAAGAATGAAACTGGAAAGAGTCGGTAGAAGAGATTACCTCTTCTTCGACGCACCTCTTTTAAACTTATTCTTAGGGAACTAGAGTTGTCTTTTTAGAAGATCAGAACCTTTATGATATAACTAGAGAGGTTGAGAAGAGTAATTGGAAGGGTTTGGCCGATATTAAAGGCTCAAAAGGGTGTGATGAGAAGAGGGAAGGGGTGCCCTTTTTAAAAGGGAGGAGAGGGGCACCTTTGGAAAAACTTTAAATATTATTTTATAATAAAGTCATATTCGGATTTTAATAGCTCCAAATTGATTTTTTTTTCAAAGATAAAGTGGATATGGGTCGAAATCCTCTCAACCAATCGGTTTTAGACAAGTTTAGGTTTCTATTTTAACCTTATCATTTATATTTAACTCTAAGTTAAATAATTTAAATTTTACCATGTCTTCTTTTTTGCTTACACTATATGGTTAATAAACATACTATAACAAACCAAAAGGACCTAAAGTGGTTCATTATTAATATATATAACCTTATCTGAGTAATTTTTCCGAACTATAGATTCTATGGAATAAAATAACAATTAATAATATAATATTTGTTTTAAAAACTATTTTTTGTCAATTTTGACACTATTTGGTAATTGATTTTTGTGAAAATCATTACAACATAATTAGTTCGAAATAAGTTAATTTAATCAATAATAACATGTCATATTAACCTAAAAAATTAGTGTAACTCTTAAAAAGTATAAAATTACATTTATTTGGGTATTTATAACATCAATTATATTAATATTTCATTAATAAGGTAATTACTGCATCATCTTCACGTCATAAATAAATTAAATTATTTAATGTCTAAAAATTATAAATAAAATTCCAATATGTATAAAATCGTTTTATAATTCTATGTTATATTTATAGTCTTATTTATCTTATGTATAGCCCTATATTAAAAATGTTTTAGTTATTAAACATTGATATTAACTATTTCAACTATTCATTAAATAAAATAATAATAAGTGTCCTAATATAATCTATGTGGACCTAAAGGGTAATATATTAATCATAAGGCTTTTTTTGGTCGAAATACACCTATCCAATAAAATTAGGACATGTTTTAGAGCAATAATAATATCATTTTTACCCTTAATTACCCTATTTACTTTTAACAGTGGTAAATAAAAGAAAAAAATTACTATTCACCTAAAATATTTCTTATTGAACAAAATTTTACTCCTTGATATTAACCGTGTCTCTCGGATTTTCAAAATTCCATTCACAGAAGCCGTAAAATTATGTTTTATGTAAATTTTCAAATTCTCCTAGGAGGTGGGTAAAAGACGGTGAAAATATTACAAAATTTTTATATATCTAAAATTATTATAAAATGACTCAAATGAATTACATTGAACATATACAGGTAAAATTTATAAATTTTGACCTAAAATAAATTTAAATAATATAAATAATTAGTTAAATAAAAGGTTTGTTTTTAAATAGTAACACAGTGTTTTCACTATTTTTCAAAAATTGAATGTTTTCATAAAAATAAAAAAAATTCACCCTAGGCTAATTTCGATATTCCGAATCCAAAATTGAAGTCCATTTCGAAAGATAAAAGTTATTAAATTTCAAAAAGTGGGTATTACTATTCATAACTACGAGTTTATATACCATATCGTTGTTTAGTGAAACTCTGTATTGCGTACAACACATGCTATCGTGGAAGGTCGTGATTGCGTGTAATGCAAGACAAGTCAGGGATGCATGTAGTGCATTCTCTTTTTGGTGTAGCGTACAACACAAGAATCCAATGAAACTAAAAAGAATATTTTTCATAAAATCTCGGGGTGTTACATTATACCCCCCTTAATATAAGTTTTTCCCTCGAAATTCATCATGGTTATAAATGGTTTACTACTCGAATGTTTCTTTAATAGAAACCCACATCGTAAAAAGGAATACCAAAACTTATCTTTAAAATCTAAAGTATGAAACGTAATGGTTACCCAAATTAACTAATCACTGGGTATCCACATAGGAGAACATAGGTGAAAATATGGTTATGGAAGAGAAATCTAACCATCATGTTCTGATGGAGAGTGGTAGAGAACATGGCTATGAAAAAGCCAACAAAAAAATCCATAAATTTGTGATGATATAAGGTACCATCTAATTCTTTAAATATAAGAGCAGTAGCAAAACATTTTTAGTTTCCAAGATCATTTCCCTAAAGTCGAAGAAATTGGAATTTGGAGAAATACTTTCTTGATTTTTGTACAATCTCACCGTTGGTCATTCCATGGACAATTTTAACCTCTTATCTTACGGAAATGAGGTTGAATTTTTCATTTGTGAAGTGTTAGCAGATCATGTGATAGAATGATGGGTCATTCCATCTGTCTCAAACAAAAGGTTAGAAAAAGTTATCAAAAATACATAAGTCCATCTATAGTTAGATTAATCATATATGGTTCTTAAAATGGACATATACTTCATATATCATACTTATTAATATAATAAAACTAGTTTCTACTAACCTAGGACTTCCTGTAGGCCAGTGGTAGGCGATAAAGGCCTGTCTCACTTCGGTTGTGGGTCTCATTCCCACAGCCTTGTCCAACGCGACGGGTTGTCACTTATCCTGTAGGTTGTCCATTTTCTAAAACTACATTATTATAACATTCGATAAATAATATCAAAAAAAATTCTAGCCTTAAACAATAATGACTTATGTCCAACGTAATTCTTTCCTATCTTTATGCATTTCCAAAATACTTCTGTCCAAGCTCATAGTATAAAGAAAACAATTATTAGAAATGTCATCTGCCGAGCAGGTGAATACCATCATTTATCCCCCATATATCATATGATATATTTTGTTAATCAAATTACAAACATGTGAACAACTTAACCATGTATTCTCTTGAAATATTAATACCCATTTAACCTCAATTAAAACATGAATGTAGTCAAAAGTTAACTCTTTCCATATACCAAAATCCCAAAAATTCTATATACTCAAACCATAATGTCACATAGTCCTTATATCAGTCATGAGCTCATTAATACTATTAAACATTTCATTTTCTCCTTATCATATCATCTGCTTTCCAAAATATTTGAATTACTTTTCATGGTTACCAGTACCATATAATTATTGAAACCCATAATAAACCAATACAAAGATATTCCAATATCTATAGTACTACAAATCAAATTCCACAACATTATTTTTGAATCCTGTTACATAAACACATTATCATTTTACTACATCATTTTCATACTCAACATCACCAATAGTGATCGCATATGACTTCCCATTGTCCTTTTCTTTAAGATGTTGCTCATGCAGATCATCATTATCCCTTGGATTAGGGCATTAATTAGCATAATGCCCCATTTCCTTGTACTTTAAGCATTGAAGTGTTGGTGGTGCATTCTCTACAGTCCTTTCTTTATTCACATCATTAGCAACCCTTTTCCCACTACTTCGACACTCAGATGGTCGATGACCTTCTTTTACACACTTAAAACATTTTCTAGTCCCTTAAAGACAATCTCCACCTTTCTTCTTTCCACACTTTGAGCATAAAGAAACTTCCATTTTCTTTTCACCATTATTCTGAGATTTCTCTTTGAACTCCATATTTCATTTCTTGTTAAAACCATGAGATGGATATGTAACACCAACTTCCATTTCTACCTTGATAGCACAACGCACAATTTCATCATAGCTACTAAAGTCTCTTATAGCTAACACCCTTCGAAGAATTGGTCTTAAACCACTGAATAATCGATCAAATTTACTTTAAGGTTGGATGATAAAGCCAGATGAATACCTTGCATGCCTTGTAAAATTCACTTTGTATATACCAACATATTCATCATCCTTTTTTTAAGTTCAAGGGAAAAAATTTCCATATTTGTTCGAATTATATGAGGGAAGTACTTATTGAAAAATACGTTCATGATGTCATCCCATTACATTGATTCAATTTCATCTCAGGGCCTCGTATTCTTAATTAGAGTCCTCCATTGATCTGTTTCACCTTCTAAACGGTAAATAGCCAGAATAAATTTTTCTTTTTCTGAACATTGATGTATGTAAAATATCTTTTCAATGGTACTAATCAACTTTTCATCAACAAGTGGATCAGAAGACCCACTAAAAGAAGGTGGATGTTGCCTTAAGAAGGAATCAATAGAATATTGTTCCCTTATTTGCACATTTGGAAGTACTGAATGATTCATAGCTTGTGTAAGTATATTAATAAGATTTTACACTCCATCTCTAATAACATTGGTTTGTTCATAAGGAGAATCATTGCATTGTCCATTACATTGATCAACATGGTTCCTTCGGGTTCCATCCATCGTCTAAAATCCAAAAAGAATAGTGTGAGAGGAAAAAATCAATCTAGGGAAAATAACATAAATAAGGGGGATTACCTTTAATATCTAACAACTTAGGTTTAATTATAAGATTGTTACCATAATTATACGACTATAACCTATACTTATACTTAACCTTAGGGACATCCCTATACATACATTATAAATATCTGTAGGGATCTGAATTTTTTTCGCATCCTAGTTTCCAAAGGTTAACTAAACCTTTCCTCTGATACCAACTATAGAGACCCAATGCATGACGTACATAGACATTACATTACTTTTTCAGATTATCTAATACATAAAAAAACAGACACCAAAGGATCGTAATAGTTTAGTGTCTTTGGAAACATGGAATATAATCTTCCAGTCTTGGTGAAAGATCTTCAACATCTCCCATAAAAATCTTCATTTTTTACCTTAAACCATTCTTTATATCTTGGGGAAAATAAAACATATAAAGGGTGAGCTCAAATGATTTGTAAGAGTAATCATTGAGAAAATAAAACAAACCATATACATTGGATCTTCAAAACATGATCATAATATTTAAATATCAAAATCTTGAGCAATGACATAAAACATGGAAGTACGTAAGGCATAAATCATAATGGATCATTAATCATGATAAAATAGATTGGTAATAAAGCATGTAATTGTGGCAACCATTAAGAACAAGTTATGATTTCCATAGTAGCCAAGGCATTGCTGCCAATACCATCTTAGTGGAAAATTTCCTTTTCTGAATCGAGTTCACTCCTCGTTCCAGTCCTGTATCACTGAACTAGATTAACTTACCGTTCCGGCCATATCTATCTCAGGAGATATAAATCTTTACCCAATTCATTGGAGGGAGATATAGTTCCCACCCATATCATATTGAAATCATTCTTTTGTGTGCCACAAAACAATCATAAATCATTCATCACAGCCCAAAGAATAAAATGGGTTTCATAAACATCCTACCATATTAACATAATACATATAAAACAAATAGATATCATTTCATCATAAGAAAATTGAAACCATGAAAATCATTGAGATATTATACATGAAATATACACATATGAAATAATTTCATTTTAGATGGAAAATGTTTTTGATAAAACACTAGAAAAGAATTCTTGAGTAAAATACCCTTTCTTCTTAAAAATCATTTTCTTTTCACAAAATGACACACAATTCTAAAAGAAAATTATTTTTTTGAAAATAACCATGAAATATTGTAGAGTAAACTTCATGAAAATAAGGCATTATGATAACATAAAAATCGGTTCATGCCGTATTAGTTAAAAAAACATTTTTCTCTTACTTTTGAAGGAAAAGTCAAAATAGACCTCGTATGGTAATAAAAAGAAATATTCCTTACATAACATGTAGTAAAAGTCAAAAAAATGGGTAAAAAAGACTTTAAAATACATGAAACCATTTTTATAAAATAGGGACATGGATGATAAATATAACCCCAGTAAATACTTCTGAATAAACAATCTCGGATAAAAACGTGATTGGAAAAGTTATCCCTTACCTTATGTCAAATTTCTTCCACATCTGTCCGAGACTCTTGTATAGTGGGTTTAAACATATTATTAACTTGTAATAGAACCATAATAATATTTATGATATCATATATGATTTACTTACGACTTTTGATTATCCGTTCATTTGTCAATTTCATGTTATTGTAGCGTTTCAGGTAAAATAGTTTCATTTATTGTCGGTGTTTTGACATTAATTATTAATATGATTACTTAGATCATGATTAATTAATTCTAGAATATAAATCATAATTTATATATTATATATATTCATAATATACATATATATAATAGATTGATAAATGGAAAATAATACACTGTTCATGGAGACGGTAGGTCATACGTACGCATGGATGGTGTTTTTCGTTTCCTTATTTAATTGAATGGAATTAAGTAGATGACATACATATATATATATATACATAAATCCAGTAGAATTATAATGTAATATATTTAATGATTAATTATTATATATACTTTATATTCATTCTTGAATTGTTAACATGGAAAATTAATCTCATCGTGTCGTGGAGACGATAATCCGTATGTACGCAAGAGAGATGATATCGTTCCCATATTTTTTTGAATGGAATTTGAGTGGATGATATAATATCTTATAATCAGTATGATTTTATAAAAATAATATATAGTTATTATTTACACCATTATACCCATCCAAGTTAGGTGGTGGTGGAAAAACTGATTACACCACGGTGTGGACACGGTATTTCGTACCTACGCACGCGCGGTGATTTCATTTTCCGTAGGATGGATAGAAGGTGAAATAGAGTTTTTTCATATTTATAATAACATATCAGTATATAATAAATACTGATTTTATAACTTTATAATGAAACAACTAAAGAAGAAGAAGTTGAAGAAGAATGAAACCTGAAGGAGTCAGTAGAAGAGATTACCTCTTCTTCGACGCACCACTTTTAAAATTATTCATAGGGCACTAGAGTCGGTATTTTGAGAAGACTAGAACCATTATGATATAACTAGAGAGGTTGATAAGAGTACTTGTTAGGGTTTGGCTGAGCTTCAAGGCTCAAAATGGTGTGATGAGAAGAGGGTAGGGGTGCCCTTTTTATAAGGGGGAGATGGGCACCTTTTGAAAAACGTAAGATATTATTTTATAAAAAAGTCATATTCAGTTTTTAATAGCCCCAAATAAATTTATTTAGAAGCTAAAGTGGGAATGGGTCGAAATTATCTCAAAAAATAGGTTTTATACAAGTTTAGGTTGCTATTTTAACCTTATCATTTATATTTAACTATGAGTTAAATAATATATCTTTTACTGTGTCATCTTGTTTTCTTACACTATATGGTTAATTAATTTACTATAACAAGCCAAAAAAACCCCAAGTGATTCATTATTAATATATATAGCCTTATATAAGTTATTTTTCCGAACCATAGATTTTTAGGAATATAATTACAATTAATAATATAATATTTCTTTTAAAAACTATTTTATGTCATTTTTTTCACTATTTGGTAATTGATTTTTGTGAAAATAATAACAACATAATTAGTTAGAAAATATTTAATTTAATCAATACTAACATGTCATATTAACCTAGAAAAGTAGTGGAATTCATGAAAAGTCTTAAATTACATTTATTTGGGTATTTATAACATCAATTATTTTAATATTTCATTAATAAGTTAATTACTGCATTATCATCATGTCATAAATACATTAAATTATTTAATGTCTAAAAATTATAAATAAAATACCATTATGTAGAATTTTTTTTTATATTTCTAATGAACATTTATAGTCGAATTTATATTATGTATAACTCTATATTAAAAATGTTTTAGTTATTAAACTATGATTTTAACTATTTTAACTCTTCATTAAATAAAATAATAACATGTGTCCTAATCTAATCCAAGTGGACATAAAGAGTAATATTTCATTCCTACGTTTTTTTTTGGTCTAATTACACTTATTTTATTGAATTAGTACATGTGTTAGGGTAATAATAATATCATTTTTACCCATAATTACCCTATTTACTTTTAATCGTGTTAAATAAGAGTAAAAAGTTACTATTCACCAAAAAATATTTTTATCTTCTTGAACCACATTTTACTCCTTGATATTAACCATGTCTCTTGGATTTTTGAAATTCCATTCATAGAATCGGTATAATTAATTTTTATGTAAATTTTCAAATTCTCCTTGGAGGTGGGTAAAAGAAGGTGAAATGTTCTATAAAATTTTTATATATCTAAAATTATTATAAAATTGTGCAAATGAATTACATTGAACTAATATAGGTATTATGTATCAATTTTTGCATAAAATAAATATAAATAAAATAAATAATTATTTAAAAAAAAGTTATTTTTTAAATAGTAACCTAGTGTTTTCACTATTCATCAAAAATTGAAATTTTTCAAAAAATACTAAAAATTCACCCTAGGCTAATTTCGATATTCCAAATACAAAAATGAAGTCTATTTAGAATGATAAAATTTATAATATTTCAAAAAGTAGATATTAGTATTCATAATGGTTGGTTTATATAACATATCGTTGTTTAGTGAAACTCGGTATTGCGTACAACACACGCTATCGTGGAAGGTCGTGATTATGTGTAATGCAAGACAAATTAGGGATTCATGTTGTGCAGGCTCCTTTTGGTGGAGTGTACAATAGAAGACATCAATGAAATTAAAAAGAATATTTTTCATTAAATCTCGAGGTGTTACAGGCATTTTCCTCGATCATCGGTTTGTGTGTTGGCTCGTCATAGTCGAAGATGTCCTACGTCAAAGGAGGTTCCAAGGAAGAAAGTCAAAGAAGCTCCTTGACAACGTTATTCTTTGGAAGAATGTGTTATTAATTCTTTGTTGGCGAAATCTTTTCTCCCTAATCTCTCTCCTCTCCAATTTTCCACCAAGAAGAATATGCCAAGGCAAAATAATATATCATGTTTATCTATTATTTAACTGTTGGCACAAAATTAAAATGGGTTAAAAAATTAATTGAAAGTGTTGTCTCAAAAAACATAATGAAGATGATTTGTCATAATTAACTATTATGGGAGTAGAAGAGGCTCCCCTACACTTAATTGATGATTGATGGTTCCTCCCCTTTAATGGGGAGTTTTAAGGGGTTTAAAAACCCGGGTGGTCCCCACCATAATACACATGAAGACGATGTTAGGTTCGGGTGGGCCCCCCCACCAACACCATTCATGGGAGGTTAAGGTGTGGTGGTCCCCACTTCCAACATCCACATGGAAGCTTTAACCAACAAAATAAAAATAAAGCTACAAAACATTATTTTTATTTAATTCTTTCAATAAAATCTCGAAAACTATCATTTATACTCAACCCGCTATCGACGATGTGAAAGTCTCCTTAAGTGAATACCAGTGCTATGAGTTCAGCGGTTCCGTCAGATTTCAATTCCGAGCACTGGTTAAAATGTTATAAAAACCCACTCATAAGTTTACTGAACGTACCAGAACAATACTTCAGAAATTGATTTCGGGCACACCGGGCCTCGAAATCATGCACCGTCAATTTTTGCAGACTCGCAAAATTCACAAGTATTTATGAAAAAAATTCAACAAAAATTCTAGGTTTTTACATTCTCCCCACCTCAGGGCATTACATACTCATAATAAACAACTCTAACTAAGGGAACAAGTGGGGGTATTAAGCACACATCTGAGCCTCCCGCTCCCATGTGCTCTCTAAGAGGTTTATGTGCTGCTAGCGAACACACACCAGAGTTATCGATTGTCCACGTATAACCTTCTTATGTCGATTCTCAATTTCCAATGGAACCTCTATAAATGACTCCCCATAATCGATGTCTATCTCCTTATGGTCGATTATATGAGAAGGGTCATGCACGTATCCCCTCGACTGGGATACGTGGAAGACGTCGTGCACCCAGTGGAACTGAGGTGGAAGAGCTATGCAGTATGCCACCTAGCCAACACTACTACGGACCTGAAAATGTCAGAAGAATATTTGTGAAAACGTGTTGCCTCATCCAAATCTCTGTAAACCTCATCGAGGTGAGACCCATAGAAAGATTTGGTCGCCATCATCGTACTATAGAGGTCTCCCTCTCCTGTCAGCATACGAATTATTTTTGCTCTATATAGTCTTCATCCACTCCTAGATGATCTGAACCTTCTCTGTGGTAGCCCATATGATCTTTGGTCCCATGAGTGCAGACTCCACAGGGTCAGTCCAGCACAAAGGTGATCTGCATGGTCACTGGTATAACACCTCCAAAGGTTCCATCCCAATGGTGGAGTGATAGTTGTAGTTTTATTCAAACTTCACCGAAGGTAAGTGATCCCAACTGCGACCAATGTTGAGGACACAAGCATGCAACATGTCCTAGAGGGTCTGTATGGTCAAATTGGTCTGACCATCTGTCTGAGGATGGATGGCAGGGCTCAGATGAATGTGCCTCCCGAAATCCTACCGCAACCCCTTCCATAGTCGGGAATTAATTAGTGTGTCATGATCGAGACAATAGAAGAAGGTACTCCATGTAGCCGCACAATCTATTGCACATAGAGGCATCCCAATCTCTCTACTGAACCATGCACTCTGATCAGTATGAAGTGGACTGACTAGGTTTGTCGTTCAACGTTCACCCAAATAGAGTCATGACCTCTGGATGTACGTGGAATTCCTATCACAAAATCCATGGATATCCAATCCCACTTCCACTCGAAAGCCTCTAAAGGCTGAACCAAGCCTATTTGTACCTGATTCTCCATCTTCACTTTCTGACATGTGAGGAATTGTAGGACAAACTCTGCAACTGACTTCTTCATTCCCATCCACCAGTTCTCTCATCGGAGCTCCTGGTAAATCTTCACCACTCTAGGATGTACCGCTAGAGGGGCGTTTGAAAATCCCGCAACACTTATTCCAGAATTGACAATGGTATCATGGTACGTCATCTAAATATGATAACATTCACCCCACCTTCAAAAAATAAATATGGTGTTAGTACTGTGGATATCTAAACACGTCGTGTCTCGCAATCAGCACCCCCATGCCATGCCTCCCTGAATCGCTGAAGAAGTGGGGTAGTGACCGTAAGAAACTAATGAAAGGCTGCTCCATCTCTATCCACAAAGGATATTTGTAAAGAAGCTACCTACTCTATCACCTCACTTAACAGCTGTATACCAGATCTCTTGGTGAGAGCATCTGCAACAACGTTTCCCTTCCCAAGAGTATAGACAATCTCGAAGTCATAGTCTTGGAGGAACTCAAGCCAACTTCAATTTCTCAGGTTCAGGTCCTTCTGAGAGAAGATATACCTGAGACTCTTGTGATCAGAGTACACAGTAAAATGCATTCCCATCAGATAGTATCACCCCATCTTCAAGGAGAATACCACTACTGCAAACTCTAGGTCATGTGTAGCGTAGTGCTACTCTTGTTGTCTTAGTTGTTGAGTGTAACTGCCTGAACTTTTAAATTATATTTGTTTCTTAATTTTGTGTGTTATTTTATTTTATACTCAACAAAACTATATCCTTTAATTAATGAAGTGGGTATAATAAAAATGATACCATTGGGTTTCGACTGTTTTATGACCATTGGCTAATATTACTGTTGGAAACTATAATCCTAAACATTGTGTTTTTATAAATACGGTTATCTTGGTTCATTAATACAGAATGAATATTGAATGGCCTCATCTTGTAGACTCGAGCCATATGAAGCCCATCTATCAGAGCTTGGCAAGGAGGTAGCATCACTGGGCTTTGCTTTGGACCAATCCCAAACTGAACTTCAACATATGAAGATTGAACGGAATCGCCTAAGAGAGAAGTTAAAGCTAATTGAAATCACCACTCGGGCAATGTTGGTCGAGCCACCCCAAGATTCTATAACCATAGCACACCTTACACTTAGGTCCTATGATGGTGTTATAAGAGGCTATGTAACGAGACCTTACCTGCTTTGTGTAATCCTTTTATATAAATAAATTTTTATTTCTTATTATGACCATGTTTGTGAATTTCAAATATCCAGATAATTATCAGATGTGTATTATTGACGAATTAAAGAAAAAATGGCTATTTTAAACTATTTTTTAATTCATTAAATAATTAATAATGTGAAATTATTTTCATGAAATGGTCTCCTACAATTGTGTTCAGTAAGAAACGTAGAGTCTAATAAGATCAAATTGGTTTTTAGTGAATGGTAATGTTGGAATAGTAACATATCCATATGAATAGTAATGAAAACTAATGAATACTAATTTAAATAAAAAATAGAAACTTCACCCATGAATGTATAAAAACATTTTACACATCTTAAAATTGAAAAAATTTCCATAGTTTAAGTTTTTTTACTTTGGTATGCCATAAGTATTTTATTTACAATTTTGATATCAATTTAATTATTTAAAATGGAAATTTATTTTCATAAAAATTAATCATAAATTGTTAATTTATTTTATTATAGTTATGCGATATTTTTATGGTACCTTGATTACTTATTAAGTTGTTACAAAATAAGTTATAGTTTAAAAGTTTTATTTTTGGAATAAATAATGAGTTTATTTAAAAAGTAAATAAAAAATAATTAGATAAATATTTTTAGAAAATTAATTTTATTTTTTAATTAAAATCATCGATCATAGGTTATTATTAATTTTTGGGATTTTTCTGAAGCATTTGAATTTTGGTGAATAGTAATAATACACTTTTGAGTTTCAAGTGATTAATGAGATCATTAATGACGTAATAATGATTTAAGATTTCTAATCGACTTATGAATAGGGAGATATGATATGAAATGTACCATGTGGCCAATACCAACTTCAGTTACCATGGAAAAGCCCATGGTTCTGCAAATACCACTGATGAGGTGTCCTTTAGAAATTAATAATTTATTCACTCACTTTTCATATAAATACCAATCCATTTCCCTCATTTATTTCATTCAAAAATCATTACCAACGAATTTATGGTCTTCATACCTCCCATGGAGTCCTCCCAAGGTTCCCTCAAGCCTTCCAAGGTCCCGACCATCGTTATTTAGAAGTCACTCTTCATGGTATGGGATCCTTTCACCCTACCCTTTTGAGTTGTGACTTCCTTATGTTGTGTCTTCTAGTTTCCATCTATTTTTATTGATGGTATGTTATTATATGTTCTAATTACGTTCCATTTCTTGTCTAATTCTTGAAAGATCTTTTATGCTCTCATCAATTTTTTTCTGAATTTTTAAGTGACACCATTAGGCTGCCTAATTTTTCGTAAAAGGAATCGCATGTTGTCTTTTCTTTCTTGTTTCCTTTTCATGTGGTATGTCATTCAAATTTTCATAAAATTATTTTTTCTCCATGTTATTCTGAATTTATACTGTATTATGAATAATTTATGAGTGTTTAACCATTTCCCCCTCTCTTTTCAATGTTTTCTAAAACCATGTTATATAGCCATTATGCTGCAGAAATTTCGTCTCAAAGTTTCTATCTCTTTCTCTCAATAAATTATATTTTTGTATTTATGTTAATTCCTAGAAATATTTCGTTTCTATGGGTGTTCATAATTATATTAAGATGATATATTGAATTTTGGAGTTGACATATATATATTCATCACTCCCTTTCCATGGGTTATAAATGATATAATGATCTAATTTTTAACAACTTTTAAAACGTCCCAATTTTGAAATGGAATCCATTTCTTTTATTCTCTATGGGTTATTAATGAAATTTTGGATTATGTTCTAAGTGAATCACATAAAATTAAATAAATTTTAAGTGTTCACCCTGATAGCACTCCAATGCATTGGGTAAAGAATTAATCTCTAGATATGACAATTTTCAAGATACCTTGGTGAATAAACTTGGTAATTTTTATCACACCTCTGTGTTAAAAATTGGAGATATGTTAATGAATGTATAAATTAAATGTTGTATCAACATAATAATGTTATGTTTCAAGTTCATTTCATTATGATATTCCTATTCTTCCATTTCTCATGCCTTTATGAATTTAATCATGTTCTTATTAATATTGCTCAAGATCGCATGCCAACTGTTTCACGTGTTTTCCTTACTGAGCCTTCTTTTCAACCTTTCCTTTGATTTATATCTCCTGGTTATGATATGTAGTAATTGTACTTATGAAAAACTTATGATGAAGCTTTTCGAGTGGTTTAGAAGAATTTTTTATATTATTTTCATGTATTATGTTCCTGATTTCCAAGACACTAGACTTTAAAGATACTCTATTTGTAAAATATAATGAAATGTTATGTAATAAAAAAGGCGTGTAACCATAGTTGGTATCAGAGGATAGTTTAGTTATTTTTCTAAATTATCCTATGAAATCATTATGAATATTCCTATATAAAAGTATAAATATTGGAAATCTTCCTGGTATTTTGGTGAGTATTATGTAAGTGGTTTATCACGAAAATACACCCCTGTCTAGATACGAGTAGGTAGAGGAAGCTTAGGAAGAGAGGTAGCTAAGAGTGAAAACTCTGACATGGAGCTTCATACATGACCCTGGGTATCCTGGTACACAACAACAGACCCTACTGCACTCTTGGTTACGAAACTTTCGGGGGATATGTTTAGTTAATTATAAGCTTTTTATGAATCATTGTGAAGGATTTATAGAGAAATGTAGTTTTTTAATGAAGTTTTAAGACATAAATTTTTTATAGATAAAAGATTCAAAAATGAAATAATTTTATCAATAACGTGTTATTCTATTAGAGATGTCGGGCAATAGGAGGAACCGTGTAAATTATTACTGCAATGGACCATGCGTTGACGGCTCTCTGATTGAAGCTAGAATTGAGTCATTCATGCGAATGATGAACTAACAGACTCAGTTTATGGGAAATAACTTGAATCAAGTAGAGAGACCGATCTCACCACAAAGGGAACAACATTCTGTTGAGTCCTTTATGTGTCAACGACCATCAAACATCAGTGGATCAACTGACCCATTGATTGATGTGCAGTGGATCAGCTCTATCGAGATAATCTTCTACGTGCTCCACTATTCAGAGCAAGAGAATGTCCCCCTGGCTGTCTATCTCTTAGAAGGAGGAGCTGATCTGTGGTGGGAGCTAATTATAAACATGAGGAAAAGAGTAGAGGTTGATGATATATAGTGGGATGAGTTTAGAGGGACCTTCTTCAATAAGTATTTCCCTCGTTCTATGAGAACAATAATGGAGAAGGAGTTTCTCAAGCTGAATCAGAAGGAGAATAAATATGTGGGAAGATACGAGATGATCTTTACAAGGCTTTAACACTATACCTATAGCATTTTCATGGACCCAAATGGAAAGGATGATAGATTTTTCAATGGACTGAGACCTCATCTGCGGAAGAATCTAGCCAACTGAGATTATGACAGCTATGAGGAGATCGTGCGACGTGCAATGAAAGTAGAACTGAAGTTTGGTGAGACATAGTGGTCTCATAAATCCAATGACAAAAAGTGATCATTGGAGCCAAGATTAGTGAGGAGCTTTGATCAGGGAAGATGAGGAAATAAAGTGCAACGTCCCACGTGAAATAAATGGGGGAAAAGCATTCATGGAACTACTTGCTCAGGAGCGGTAAATGCTATAAGTGTTGAAGAGATGGCCATATAGTGAGGAATTGTCATAGTGAGGTGAAACCTCATGTTCCAAACACTAATGAAAAGGGGAATATAGTGTAGGCCCTACCTGATGTCCAATGGTTTAAGTGTGGAAAACTTGGGAACTTTTCCAATCACAGTACAAATCCGAGGGAAGTGGAGGGGAACCACCATCAACCTCAGCAAATGTCAAGGGAGAAAGGTTGTGCTTTTTCTATCATGACAGCTGAAGTTTAAGCTAAAAATGATGTGGTTTTAGGTACTCTTGTTGTTTTCTCAATGCTATAAAGTACTTTGTTTGATTCTTGTTCCACGCATTCCTTTATTTCCTCCAAGTTTGCAATGAATTTTGAATCAACCCCTAATTTGCTAAAAGTTGAGTTATCAGTCAAGACTCTTTGTGGGGTTATCTAAGAATCATCAGTGTTTAGAAACTCTATTATTTACTTTGGTGAGAACATTCTTACCGCATATCTAGTATTCATTCCCATTCTCAAATTTGAAATAATAATAGGGATGGACTGGCTCTCAATGTATAATGATAATATCAAATGTAGAAGTAAGGAAATCTCAGTTGTCTTCAATGGAAAACATACAGTTATCTTCTAAGGAGAGATATCTCAACCTGATCTTTGTCTAGAATAAACACCTATATATTTTTTATGTAATTGATCGGTGAAGAAGATGATGGAAATGAGAGTTTGAGGATATAGAATGTCACCATTGTCCAAGAATACGATGATGTATTTCCTGAAGACTTTCTTGGACCTCCCCCAGAAAGAGAGGTATAGTTCTCCATTGAACATGTACCTAGGTCTCACCTGATATCAAAGACCTCTTATGGGATATAAAATGTGGAGCTGGAGGAATTAAAGAAACAACTCTAAGAACTTTTGGAGAAGGTGTTTATCTGAACGAGTGTGTCTCCTTGGGAAGAACATGTTCTCTTTGTGATGAATATGGAAGGATCGATGTGGAAATGCATTGAATATATAGAACTGAATGGGATCACAGAAAATAAAAAATACCATCTTCCAAGAATTGATGAATTATTTGACCAACATCGTGGTGCTAAATTCATCTCTAAGATTGATCTTCGATCTGGTTATCATCAATTAAGGCTAAAGAAAGATGATATTTTAAAAACGGCCTTCCGATCAAGATATGTGCATTATGATTTTGTTGTTATTCCCTTCAGACTGACTAATGAACCTTTCATTTTATGGATTTGATGAATATAGTCTATAAGGACTACCTTGATATCATTGTGGTAGTTTTTATTGAAGATATTCTGATATATTCCAAAAGTCGTGAAGAGAATGGGGATCATATAAGTGTTATTTTTCAATCTCTATGGAAGGAGATGATTTTTGGAATGTTTAGTAAATGTGAACTCTTGTTACATGAAGTTTCTTTCTTGGGGCACATTGTTACCAATGAAGGAATCATAGTTGACCCTGCAAAGGAAAAAGTTGTGTAGGAGTGGCATCAGCCTACAACAATAACTCATATTCGAAATTTCTGTGGATTAGTGGGATATTATAGGTGGGTTGTGAAACTTTTTCATGAATTTATAATCCATTAAAGAATTTAACTTAAAAAGGGTTCAAGTTCATCTGGACAAAGGAGTGTGAGGAATGTTTCTAAGAGATGAAGAAGAGATTGGTTACAGCACCTATGTTAACTCTACCCTCAAGTATAGAAGGATTTTTTATATTTAGCGATGCATCTTGTAGGTTCTTGGGTGCGTCCTCATGAAAAATGGAAAGGTCATTGATTATGAATCATGACAGTTGAAGACTCATCACCAGAAATATCCTATGCATGATCTGGAGATGGTTTCAGTCATTTTTCTCTGAAGATATAGAGGCACTATGTTTATGGGGAGAAATGTGATATATAAACAGACCATCAATGTTTGAAGTATATTTTCACACAAAAGGAATTAAAAATGAGACAAAGGAGATGGTTTGAACTTCTTAAGGACTACTATTGTTCAATTTAATATCATCCTAGAAGAGAAAACTATGTCGCTAATGCATTAAGTAGGAAAGACCCATTTGTTCTTTCCATGATAAGGATTCAAAGAGATACTTTCATCAATGACCTAGTAATGATAGGCATTGGAATTATATGATAAGGTACATCATCAACCCTAACCCAAATGATTTCTCAATCTTCACCAATAGAGAAGATAAAAAATTATCAGAAAAATGATCCTTTGTTACAGAAGAAGTTTGTGGCTGTGAATGATGGGAAGTTTCTTGGGTTCAATACTGATCAAGAAAGTGTACTAAAATTTCATACAAGACCATGTCTTCCAACTATTCCAGAAATAAAGATAGAGATGAAGGATAAAGCACATAGCTCTCCTTTCTTTATACATCCTGGTAGCATGAAAATGTATAGGGGCCTTCATGATCATTATTGGTGTGATAATCTGAAAAGGGAGATTGGTGACTACATGTCAAGGTTCCCGGTATGTCAGGAAGTGAAGTTAGAGCAAAAACTTCTTATAGGGGTATTGCAACCACTACCCATACGAGCATGGAAGTTGTATAATATCACTATGGGCGTTGTCACTGGTCTCCCAAGAACATCTCAAGGAAACAATGTGATATGGGTTTTTTTTGGATCGTCTCGGCAAGTCTACCCATTTTATCTACATTTGATAATATTTCTATCATGATCATATTGCTAGGATTTACGTGAAGGAAGTGTTAAGGTAGCATGGAGTTCCACTTTCTATCGTATCTCGTCATGATAAAAGGCTTACCTCAAAATTCTGGTGAATTCTTTAACAAGATCTGTGCACTAAATTTAATTTCAGTATGGCATTTCACCCCCAATCTGATGGACAATCTGAAAGAACTATTTAAACACTCGAGGACATGCTGAGAACTTGCTCAATGTAATTTAACGGTGGATGGGATCAACATATCTCTTTAGTTTAGTTCTCTTACAAAAATTTCTTCCACTCGAGAATTCAAATGGTACCCTATGAAGCTCTATATGGGAAGTGATGTAGAACTCCTACTTGTTGGGATGAAGCAGGTGAGAGAAAGCTCTGTGGGAATGATCTTGTGTAAGAGATGATAGAAAAGGACCATGCCATCTAGCAACACATTAAGGCTACTTAGAGTTGGCAAAAGAGCTATGATGACAAACTTTTAAGGGACTTGGATTTTGATGTTGGTGACAAAGTCATTATACGGATTTCACCTTGGAAGAGATTCATGAGGTTTGGGAAGAAGGGTAAGCTCATACCTAGGTACATTGGCCCATATGAAATCCTTGATCATGTTGGAGATATGGCCTTTCGGCTAGCACATCCTCCAAATCTAGAAGAAGTTCATTATGTCTTATGCGTATCCCTCTTGAGGAAGTACATACCTTGTAACACCCCAAGCTTCTATAATATGCTTCTCTTTCAATAATTCAATAGCTTGCATTTTACACAAGTTTGAGATTCTAACACACCGCGACCAATCAAAATTTCCGTTATGAATAGTAATACCCACTTTTTGAAATTATATAAATTTTATATTTCAAAATGGACTTCATTTTTGGATTTGTAATATCGAAATTAGCCTATGTTGAATTTTTGATATTTTTCAGAGAACATCCAATTTTCGATGAATAGTGAAAAATACTTAAAAAATGTTTTTTAATCAAAATAATTTATATTGATAAATTATACAATTGAGTGGTTTTATAGTATAATTATAATATATTTTAACCTTTTTTTCAAATGGTGGTCATTAGAATTACTTTCACTTTAAAATTGGACATAAACAATTTCCAATCTTTTGATTGATATTGTTTCTTAAAAACACACTATTTTTTTTGACAATAGAAATTCATTATAAAATTAATTAATGAAACATAAATTTTTGGAATTTTGTAAATTATATATAATTTTTTAATTTGGAATATCAAATATAGATTAGAGTTAATTTTTGGTATTTTTCTCAAAAACATCGATTTTTAATGAATAGTGAAACCACTAAGTGGCAATTAAAAAACTGATTTCTTGTTTAAATGAAACTTTACCACTTCTACAAATTTAATTGAAAAAATATGACATACATGGTTGTAATTAGGAAGTAAAATGTGTTTCAATGGGATGAAAATAATTTTTTGTGAAAAGTAACTTTTAAGTTTTATTAATCATGAATAATGGTAATTAGTGTAATTTAAGGTAAATATATTGTTATAATAATATGAAATTACCATTACACTTGTCCTACCCATATTGGATGAGTCATGTCCAACCATGACAATCCATGGGTCAACTTGGGGACCCCATGTAGCCACTTGGGTAAGAAAAAGTCATTAATTACTTTTTATTCAAAGTAAAAATAAAATTGTCACAAACATGTGTTGTTTTACTAAAACAAATATTACATGGGGTTATATAAATGAACTTTTAGACAATAAATATTCATTGGAAATATAAAAATATTTTCTACATCATTATAGTTTTTTATAATTTTTAGTCCTTAAATAAATTAAATTTTTTATGACACCATGATGATGCAGCGATTACCTCATTAATTAACGATTTAAATAAAATGAAAAGATAATGTAAAATCTAAGACATACACTTGTCAAAAACATATTGGATGAGTTGATTTAGAACCCTTATCACCTTATCCTAGAAAGATATAATTTTTGGACCTTTAAAATCCTAAACTCATTATATAATAATGTAACATTTCTTGACTTTCCAAGAGTGCCCCTACTCTCCAATTATAAAAGGCCCCCACCTATACCACCTTATTCACACCTTAAAATACATTTTTCTCGCCAAACTACGCCCAAATACTCTCTAAACGTCCCTCTATTACTCCTAGAAGCCTCAATTTGGGCATAAGTCTTCCCAAGGATGCCTTTGGCTCAAATCGAAAAGAGTTACCCGATTTTAAGGTAATGTCTTCTCTTATGTTGTTTTGTTTTATTTTGCTTCTCCAACCCCCTAAACTATTTTTATTCTTTTATTTTGTAACAACACCAGTATCCTCAATATACTTGGGTGTTGTTATGAGATGGATTTTATTTACACTTACACACACCTTTTTCTAATGGTTAAAGACATACTGTTTCTGTGGGTGACGAATTACTGCCTCACGAAACGATGATTGTTCAATATTCGTTTAACACCTCTCATGGTGGCCATTATGATGAAACTATTTTTATATATGATATATATTAGGTTTATGTTTTCCTTATTCTTCTGTATTTTTAATTTATGGCATACCTTTATGATTTCTATTATAGGTAAACGTGATAATTTCATTTTAGAAAGTGCGGACTACCGCCCCCTCAAAGTGAATTGAATCGTTAATGCCATATGTGGGATGTATAAAGGATGGAGTAGATGATACTATATATGATATTATACTGGAATTATAATATACCTTTATATAATTATGATTTCATTCCATTAAATACGAAATAGAAATGAAAGTAGCGTTCATGCGTACGTACGGCTTACCGTCTCCATGAACGGTGCATTTCATTTCTTACCTCTAACTGTTATGTAATATTATAAACGCATGAATATACTGGATATATATTATATATATGATATCAATATCATGAATATAATTATGGATATAATGGATATTTTACCACATGATAAACTTTTAATTATAAGAAGTTTATTTTTGACTCAAGTAACAAAGATTGCAAAAACGACCATTATTAACTTAAATAATTACATAATGTTCATAACACAGTAATAAGTGATATAAAAGGAATAATGATCTTGAAAAATGTTCTTAAGAATGTATAAATTAACTCTAGTTTATTATTTAAGAGATTAAAGAACGATCAAGTCAAGTCGGACATGAAGTAAGGAAACTTCTTAACTCAATCCCCATTCTTTGGGTTGAACTTATCTTTCTTATCTTTTTTGTTCATTGATTATGTGAGAAATGAATTTTTATACCTTATCATGTATTTATAATTTCTTTTTGTTATATTATAGTGAATACACATGAGAGATCTATTTTATTTACAAAATGATCTTTGTAAGGGACTTCGTCTCAGTCTCCTTTCATTGAGGAATATTTTATTTTATACACAAATTTTTTTATACGGTGTATAAAACCCTTTGACTTTTTTTATTCAAAAGGAATCTTTTTATATGAATAGTTTTACTAAACGACAAAAGGGAATGTTTTTTGTCGTACTTATGAAGCAAGAACGACTTCTCCGCCTTCGTGACCATTATTTGAGCGTCGGCTTCCTCTACAAGTCATAACTTTTTTTAAATGAAAAATAAATACCATGTTTTACTTTTATTTTATTTTGGTATTGAAAATGGTTTTGATAAAATTTTTATTATATTAATGTGTTGTATTTATATCTTTTGATTGAAATATGGAAATGTTAGGTTTCCTTTATGCATGTTTTTTGTGATACAATTATGTCATGGTTTATGATACGTTTAAACCTGTTCATATGAGAAATGAATTGGACTTAATAAGTGCCAGGTGGAGCCCGCTATAGCTCCTCAATGCATCGGTAGGTCTCATGAGACAAACTACTATGTTGACACGAGGCCTTGATAAAATATTATTTGTAGTATTGGTACAAGGCCTTGGTTACGTGGTTATGATAGTCGGGAATTATGCATTCTATCATTATGAAAGTGGTTATTGATATTTCATGTGATTATTAGACTAGTATAATATCCTTGTGAATAAGTAAATGGAATTGTTTAATTTTATTTTTGGAATATTATGCTGAATTTCATGTTTATAAGGCTTTTTTAGTTATACATTTCCTTAAATGTTTATGTTTATTTATTGCAGTTTCCTCTGTATTATTATCCTTACTGAGCATCTGAGCTAACCACTTTCTATGTTTTATTTTCCCATGAGGTGAAGAAATATTTTATGACTGACCTACAGGGATAGTATGAAGGGTATTTGACTATGGAAGAAGGATACTTTTTTATTCTGATTGTTCACTTTATAATTTAATGTTTCATTTATAAATGTATCTAGTTTTTCAAAGGCTACTAAACTAATCGGCCATTCGAGACTTGATCTTTTGTGATCATGCCAATGTTACATAATAATACACCGACTCTGGGTAACTGGGGTCAGTGAATTATAGTTGGTATCAGATGTAGTTTAGTAATAACCTTGGAAGCTTGATTTAGAAAAACTATGATTAGAGCACATATCCCTAAGATAAACTTTGAGGATTAGTATAGAAGAACTTCCTAGAATTTTGGTAAAGTATAGATTTTGTGTATTTTGAGAGAAATACATCCTTGTTTGGATACGATCAGGTAGAGGTGGCTCTAATACCGATGTACCTAGGGGTAAATCTTGAAAACACCGCTTTGAGCTAGACTCGAACGGGAACTGGTGCACAACAAAGGGCCATGCTGCACTCTTGGTTAGGACACTCCCCAGGAATATCCTTAAGATAATTAAATATTTCATTACAAACCATTATGAAGGGTTTATGAGTATATACTTCCTCAAAGAAAACATTTTTATGATTATGGACTATATCCATAAACTGTTCAATTTATGTTATGTGTTTTACAAGTATGGAATTATGTATTTCGATTCATAAACTAATCTAGTTTATGAAATTGTTTAGAAATGGAACCTAGTGGAAGGAATGGAAACCGTATCAATGCACACACTCCATGTTGGGATTTCCATCCTGCTCCATATAATTATAGTGGAGCTGGTTATACAACTGGTGTTGATCAGCTGATCACCATACTGGGACAACTCACTCAGGTTGTGAATAACAACCTTACTTGTATAGAGCACCCTGATCCACAATGTGGAGGATCAATGTTAGACCGCTTCATGAGGCAAGAACCACCATCATTCAATGGGAGTACAAATCCCTTAGTAGGCTAGGAATGGATAAATTCCCTAGAGAAAATATTTCTGGATTTGGGGAGTAGTGAAAGGGAAAAGTTATCATGGCAGTTTACCGCCTCACTAGAGATGCTAATCAATTATGGTCATTGATTCAAATCACAGAGGATGATATTGAGGTATCAAATATGGAATGGAGGGAGTTCAAAAATATTTTCTTAGAGAAATACTATCCTCGTGACCATCGACCAGATATGTAAAGGAAATTTCTGAGTCTGAGACAAAAGGAGGATGAGAATGTCAAAAATTATGAGTCTAAATTTACAAGGTTAGCGAGGCATGTTGCAGATTATATACATAAGCCATGAAGTAATATTGATCGTTTCTTTGATGGGTTGAAACCATTTCTCTGTCAAGCATTAGTATCACAATCTTTCTCAAAGTACAAAGATATAGTCTCATATTCTATCAAGACTGAAATGGAATTCTCTAAGTCTTTTGACAATAATGTAAAGAAAGAGAACAATAGAATGGTGGAACCAGAGATAGATAAAGGGAAAAAGGTAAAGAAGGATTTTCCATTATGCGATAATTGTGGGAAGAATCACCCCGATACTTGCCTAAAAGGAATGGGAGTTTGTTATAATAGTGGAGAAAAAAGGTCACCAGGCTCGTGATTGCATGGGAAAAAAGTGGCTATCATTTTTGAATGCTTCAATTATAGAGAAATGGGACATTATTCAAATGAATTCCCTAAGCGCCAAGGAAAATTACCCCAGAAAAGGCCAAGGGAGAAAGGCTAAGCTTATGATGTTACTATAGATGAAGTTGAATAATTATTTTATTTTTTTCTTTAGATTCATGAACTATATTATGGTTATAAGAATAATGTGATATATATAAGGATTGTATTGAATTACTTATTGTTTTCATTAAGGTTTTAATGTGATGAAGGTAATCATCTATTTAGTATGTGATAATAAGAGAAACATTCCCTTGTTAAGGGAATCTGATGTTACAATTGATTTTTGGAATTTAGAGACCTTTTAGAGAAACTATAGACAGAGGTATTTTGGATACCTACAATGGTTGGAATGGATTAAGTGTAACTTTGGATAGTACTGATTAAGGTTAAAATAGTTCTGAAGATTATTTTTGAATGATTATAATACTATAGTTTTTGGAAAAGGACAACCTGCAGGTCAAGGGATAACCTGCCGCGTCTGAAAAAGCTGCAGGAATCGAACCCATAACCATAGTGCGACAGGCCTTTATTACCTACCACTAGCCTACAGGATGTCCCTAGTTATTACAAAATAGATTTCCTAATCTAAATGGTATGTGTTAATATTTATAACCTTGTACGATTAGGATAAATATAATATTTTAGAGTTCTATTATCTTTTTCGGTGAATGATTTGTTTGTGGTAAAAATTTATTAATGAATGAAAGTCTACAAGACAAGTATGTATATTTCCTTAAGTTCTTAGTAAATCACCTAAATAAAATTCTCAACTGTATGAAAGGCATATTAAAACAAAAAAATTGTCCGTTAACTTTTCCTACTGGGGAATCAATGATCGTTTAACCAATCACAAGTTTGTGATTTTCATGTAGTTTACTTTCTATTAATCCTGTTTTCTACAACTCTCCATCAGACCTTGATGGATTTTTCCCTCCATATCCATGTTTTCTTATAATCCTAGTATGGGCTATCTCGGGTGGCCTTTGTACTTCTCTTTCTTTCTTTTAAAGTTATATTTTTATTAACCCTATTTCTGATATGGTCTTTCCACAAAGGTATTTCCTATTTTCAACCTTTAATTTTCAAAGAAAAATTTCAAATTGCGAGGATGCAATTTATTAAAGGAGGGGTGAATGTATCACCCCAAGCTTCCACAATACGCTTCCATTTCAATAATGCAATAGCTTGCATTGTATGCAAGTTCGAGATTCTAACACACCGTGACCAATCAAAATAGCTATTATGAATAGTAATACCCAATTTTTGAAATTATATAAATTTTATATTTTAAAATGGACTTCAATTTTGGATTCGGAATATCGAAATTAGCCTATGTTGAATTTTTGGTATTTTTCTGAGAACTTCCAATTTTCAATGAATAGTGAAAAATACTTAAATACAAAATTTTTAATAAAAACAATTTATAGTGATAAATTATAGAATTGAGTGGTTTTAAAGTATAATTAGAATATATTTTAACTATTTTATCCAATGGTTTTCATTAGAATTAATTTCACTTTGAAATTTGACTTAAACAACTGTCAATCTTTTGATTGATATTGTTTCTTAAAAACACGCTATTTGTATTCACAATGGGAATTAATTATAAAATAAATTAATGAAACTTATATGTTTGGATGTTTTTAAAATATATATAATTTTTTAATTTGGAATATCCAATATATCTTAGAGTTATTTTTTTGTATTTTTCTCAAAAACATCAATTTTTGATGAATAGTGAAACCACTAAGTGGCAGTTAAAATATTGATTTCTTGTTTAAATGAAACTTTACCACTTCTACAAATTTAGTTTCAAAATTATGACATACATGGTTGTAATTATAAAGTAAAATGTGGTTTAATGGGATAAAAATAAATTTTGGTGAATAGTTAATTTTAAGTTTTATTAATCAAGATTAAAGGTAATTAGTGTAATTTAAGGTAAATATAATGTTATAATAATATGTAAATACCTTTACACTTGCCCTACCCTTATTCGATGAGTCATGGGCGACCATGAAAATCAGTGGGTCAACTTGGGGACCCCATGGAGCCACTTGGGTAAGAAAATGACAATAATATCTTTTTATTCAAAGTAAAAATAAAATTGTCACAAACATGTGTTGTTTTACAAAAAAAATTATTACATGGGGTTATATATGTTAAAATTTATACTATAAATATTAATTGGAAATATAAAAGGATTTCCTACATCATTATATTTTTTAAATAATTTTTAGTCATTATATAAATTAAATTAGTTATGACACCATGATGATGCAGCGATTACGTCATTAATTAACGATTTAAATAAAATGAAAAGATAATGTAAAATCTAAGACATACACATGTAAAAAACCTATTGGATGAGAAGATTTAAAACCCTTATCACCTTATCCTCTAAATATATAATTGTGGGACCTTTAAAATCCGAAACTCATTATATTATAATGTAACATTCCTTTACTTTCCAAAAGTGCCCCTCCTCTCCTCCTATAAAAGGCCCCCACCTCTACCACATTATTCACACCTTCAATTTTATTTTTCTCAGACAAACTATTCCCAAATACTCTCTAAACTTTCCTATATAACTCATAAAAGCCTCAATTTGGGCATATGTCTTCCCAAGGAATCCTTTGGCTAAAATCAAAAAGAGTATCCTGATTTTAAGGTAACATCTTCTCTAATGTTGTTTTGTTTTATTTTTCTTCTCCAACCCCCTAAACTATTGTTATTATTTTATTTTGTAAAAACCCCAGTATCCTCAATATACATGGATGTTGTTATGAGAAGGATTTTATTTACTCTTACACACACCTTGGTCTAATGGTTAAGAACATACAGTTTCTGTGGGTGGCGAATTACTGCCTCACAAAACGATGGTTGTTCAATCTTATTTTAACACCTCTCATGGTGGCCATTATGATGACACTATTTTTATATATGATATATATTATGTATATGTTTTCGTTATTCTTCTGAATTTTTCATTTATGGAATACCTTTATTATTTCTATTATGGGTAAAGGCGATAATTTCATTTTACGAAGTGCGGACTACGACCACCTCAAAGTGATTTGAATCATTAATGCCATATGTGGGATGTATAAAGGATGGAGTAAAAGATATTATATATGATATTATACTGGAATTATAATATTCCTTTATATCATTATGATTTCATTCCATTAAATACGAAACATAAATGAAAGCAGCGTTCATGCGTACGTACGGCTTACCGTGTCTATGAACGGTGCATTTCATTTCTTACCTCTAAATGATATGTAATATTATAAATATATGTATATACTGGATATATATTATATATATGATACTTAAATCATGAATATAATTCTGGATATAATGGATATTTTACCACATAAACAACTTGTAATTATAAGAAGTTTATTTTTGACTCAAGTACCAAAGATCGACAAAACGACCATTATTAACTTAAATAATTACATAGTGTTAATAACATGGTAATAAGTGATATAAAAGGAATAATGAACATGAAAAAGGTTCTTATGTATGTAGAAATTAACTCTAGTTTATTATTCATTAGATTAATGAACGATCGAGTCATGTTGGACACGAGGTAAGGAAACTTCATAACCCAATTCTCATTCTTTGGGTTGAACTTATCTTTCTTACTTATGTTGTTCTTTGATTATGTGAGAAATGAATTTTTATACATTATCATGTTTTTATAATTTCTTTAGGTGAGCATATAGTGAATACATATTACCAATCTATTTTATTTACAAAATGATCTTTGTAAGGGACTTCGTCTCAATCTCCTTTCATTGAGGCATATTTTATTTTATACACAACTTTCTTTTATACAGTGTATAAACCCCTTTGACTTTTACGTTTATTCAAAATGAATCTTTTTTATACAAAGCGTTTTTCTAAATGACAAAATGGAATGTTTTTTTGTCGTATTTATGCGGAGACAACGACTTCTCCGTCGCCGTGATCATTATTTGAGCTTCGGCTTCCTCTACAGGCCATAATTTTTTTAAATGAAAAATAAATACCATGTTTTACTTTTCATTTATTTTAGTATTGAAAATGGTTTTGATAATGTTTTTATTAAATTATTGTGTTGTATTTATATCTTTTGATTGATATGTGGAAATGTTATATTTCATTTATTCATGTTTTGTGTGATACAATTATGTTATGGTTTATGATATGTTTAAACCTGTTCATATGAGGAATGCATTGGACATAATAGGTGATTTCTGGAGCCCGTTATAGCTCCTCGATGCATCGGTAGGTCTCATGAGAATAACTAGTGTCTTGGCATGAGGCCTTGACAAAATATTATTTGTAGTCTTGGCACAAGGCCTTGGAAACGTGGTTGTGATAGTCTGGCATTATGAATTCCATCATTATGAAAGTGGTTATTGATATTTCATGTGATTATTCGACTAGTATAATATCCATGTGAATAAGTAAATGGCATTATTTCAAATTATTTTTTCCATATTATTCATAAGTTAAAGTTTAAAAGGCTTTTTTTTAGTTATAAATTGCCTAAAATGTTTATGTTTATTTGGGAATGTTTCTGCTGTATTGTTATCCATACTGAGCATCTGAGCTCACCCCTTTCTATTTTTTATTTTATCAGGATGTGAAGAAATATTTAATAACTGACCTACAGGGATAGTCGGAAGGGGATATGAGTGTGGACTATGGAGACTATGTTATTGTGACTTTTCACTTTATAATGTAACATAACTTTTATGAATGTATCTAGTGTTTCCAAGGATACTAAACTAATCGGTCTTTCGAGACTTGATCTTTTTTTATCATGCCAATGTTACGTAATAATACACCGACTCTGGGTAACTGGGGTCAGGGAATTACATACCTGACCGTTCACATTTACAAAATCCAGAGGTGGTACAACTGGAACATGAACACTCTTATAAGGAGCATCCGGTGGAGATCTTGGATCGTAGGGACATGGTTCTACTCAACAAGACTACCCACCTTGTCAAGGTGTTGTGGAGGAACCACAAATATGAAGAACCCACATGGGAACTAGAGGAGTCTATGATGAATAAGTACCCACACCTTTTCTCTTCAATGGGTACAAGTTAAAAATTTCAGGGATGAAAGTTCTTAAGGGGGGAAGAATGTAACGAACCAAGATTTTTAATTATATTTGTTTCCTAATTTTGTGTGTTATTTTCGTTTAAACTCAAAAAAACTATATCCATTAATTAATGATGTTGGTATAATTAAAATGTGAAAATTGGATTTCGACTGATAAACTATGTGTTTTTGTAAATAAGGTTATCATGGTTAATTAATACAGAAAAAAGATTGAATGGCATCATATAGTAGTCTTGAGCCATATAAAGCCCATCTATCGGAGATTGGGAAGGAGGTAACATCACTAGGCTTCTCTATGGACCAATCCCATGTTGAAATTCAATGTGTGAAGCTTTAATGGACTCGTTTAAGGGAGAAGTTCAAGATGATTAAAATCACCACTCGGGCAATGTTGGCCGAGCCACCCCAAGATTCTATCATCATAGCACACCTTAAACTTAGGTCCTATGCTGGTGTTATAAGGGGCTATGTAATGAGATCATAGCTGCCTTGTGTAATCCTTTTATATAAATAAATTGTTATTTCTTATTATGGCCATTTTTGTGAATTTCAAATTTCTGGATAAATATAGGATGTGTATCATTGATGAATTTAGGGAAAAGGGTATTTTAAACTATTTATTTGTATTCATTAAATAATTAATAATGTGATTTTATTTTAATGAAATATACTTCTATAGTTTTGTTCACTATGAAATTTAGAGTCTAATAAGATCAAAATGGTGTTTAGTGAATAGTAAAGCAGGAATAGTAACATACCCATAAGAATAGTAATGAATAGTAATGAATAGTAATTAATAGTAATTTGACAAAAAAATAGAAACTTTACCCATGAACTTATAAATACATTTTAGACATCTTAAAAGTGAAAAAACTATCATAGTTTAAGTTTCAGTATTTTTGTATGCCATAAATAATTTATTCACAATTTAATAATTAACTTAATAATATAAAATGGAAATTTATTTTCATAAAATTTAATCATAAATTTTTTCTTTATTTCCTTATAGTTATACGATAATTTTATGGGACCTTGATTACTTTTTAAAGGTGTTACAAAATAGGTTATAGTTTTAATGTTTTATTTTTGGAATAAATAATGATATTATTTAAAAATTAAATTAAAAATATTTAGAAAAATATTTTCATAAAATGGATTACATTTTTGAATTCATAGAGTTGATGTTAGGTTATGATGAATATTTGGGATCTTTCAGAATCATTTGAGTTTTTGGTGAATAGTAAAAATGCAGTTTTGAGTTTCAGGTTTTTAATGAAATCATTAAATTTGTAATAATGATGTAAGACTTCTGGTTGACTTATGAATAGAGAGATATGATATGAGGTGTCCTAAGTGGCCAATACCATGGGCATATACCATGGGAAAGCCCATGGTTTTTCAAATACCACCGATGATGTGTCCCTTATAAATTAATAATTTATTCACTCACTTTTCCTATAAAAATCAAGCCATTTCCCTCATTCATTTCATTAAAAAATCATCCTCAATGATGTTCTAGTCTTATTACCTCCCAATTAGTCCTCCCTTGGTTCACTCAAGCCTTCCAAGGTCCCGACCATCATGCTTTAGAAGTAACCCTTGAAGGTAAGGGATCATTTCACCCTCCGCTTTTTAAGTCATAACTTCATTGTGTTATGTCTTCTAGTTTCCATATGATTTTTTCGAGGGGGTGTTATTATATGTTCTCATTACTTTTGATTTAGTTTTTAATTTTCAAGAGACACTTTACACTCTCATCAATTTTTTTTCTGAATTTTTAAGTGTTGTCGTTAAGCTGCTGAATTTTTCGTAAAAGGAATCGCTTCTTCTCTTTTCATTCATGTTTTCTTTTCATGTGGTATGACATTCAAATTTACATAAAATCTTCTTATCTCCATGTGTATTCTTAATTTATACTGTATTATGAATTATTTATGAGTGGGTGACCCTTGTTCCCACTTTTTTCAATGTTTTCTAAAAGAATGTTATATAGACGTAATGCTGTAGAAATTTTGTCTCAAAATTTCGATCACTTTCAATCAAGAAATTCTCTTGTTTTATTTATGTTAATACCCATAACAATTTCGTTTCTATGGGTTTTCCTAAATACATAAAAATGATATATTTTAATATTTATTTTACAAACATATAACCCTCACTCGCTTTCCATGTGTTATACATGATAAAATGATCTTATTTTTAAGAAATATCAATATGTCGCGATTTTGAAATGAAACCCATTTATTTTATTCTATATGGGTAATTTATGAAATGCATGATTATGTTCTATGTGTCTCACATGATAGTAAATACATATTAATGGTGTGCCCTAATAGTGCTCCAGTGAATTGGGTATTGAATTAATCTCGAGAGATGAGAAGTTTCACGATACATTGCTGAATAACCTTGGTAATTTTTATGACACCTCTGGGTTGAAACTTGATGATATGTTCATGAATGTCTAAATTAAATCTTGTAGCCACATATTCATGTTATGATTAATGTTATTTTCATTATGATATTATTATTCTTCCAATGCACAAGCCTTTATGACTTTTATCATGTTCTTATTAATATTTCTTAAGATCACATGTCAAATTTTTCACATGTTTTCCTTACTGAGCCTTTTTCTCACCCTTTCCTTCGATGTATGTCTCCAGGTTATGAGTTGTAGTAATTGAACCTAGTAAGAACTTATAATTAAGCATTTATAGTGGTTTGGAAGAATGTTTTTTGTTTTTTTCATCTTTATGTTCGTGATTTCCAAGACACTAGACTTTAAAGATATGTTGTTTGTAAAATGGAATGAAAACTTATGTAATAAAAAAGGTGGGTTGCCATATCATGAACCATATGAGACCACTAGATTCTCTTGCATCAATACAAACCCGAGTCAGGTCCCTGATGCGTATCAGTTCACTACGTACCCTACGCCTTCCCCCGGTAGCCTCATGATGGGGACACTTGTCAGCCTCTCCCTCTGCTCCTAAAAGCTCTGGTGGTATCTCTTCGACCACACAAAGGGTTTCCCATTCTTCGTCAAAGTTGATAGTGGTGTTGCAAATCTGGAGAAATCGGGTACGAACCTATGGTAGTACCCAGCTAAAACCAGGAACCTCCGTACATCCGTCACACTTTGGGTGGCTTCCAAGTATGTATCTCCTCAATGTTTGTTGGATCCACTACAACTCTATCCACCGAGATGACATGCCCCAAAAAGTGAACCTCTCAGATCCAAAACTAGCACTTTGAGATCTAACCATAAAGCTGGAGTTCCTTGTGTGTGTCTAGTACTACATGAATATTGTAGGCATTCTCCTCCTCAGTATTTGAGTAGATCAGAATGTCATCGATGAAGACTATGTTGACGTGATCGTGGTACAAATGAAAGATAATGTTCATGAGTCCCATGAACACTACTAGAGCATTGGTTACGCTGAATGGAATAACCAAGAACTCATAGTGGTCATACTGACATATGAAGTCCCTCCTCTGTACATCCTCGTCTCGAACTCTGAGCTAGTGGTAGCATGATCTGAGGTTTATCTTTGAGAAACACTGTGCTCCATTCACCTGATCAAAGAGGTCATCAATCCTCAAGAGTTGGTACTTGTTCTTCAGGGTCACCAGGTTCATGCACTAGTAGTCGACACAAAGCCTCAATCTCCAATCCTACTTACTGGAGAATAGAATTGGGGCTACCCAGGGAGAAACACTAGGCCGGATGAATCCCTTCCCCTATAAGTCCTCTAGTTGTAACTGCTTCTCGTAAAGTTCCATGGGAGCCATGCGATATGATGGAGTAGATATTGGTGTCATCCTGTGATACAAGTAAATGTAAAAGTCCACCTCTTGATGAAGAGGTAGACCTGGGACATCATCAGGGGAAACATCCATGTACTGGTCCACCACTACAGGATATCTTGGAATCTTCACATCAACTGTTCCAAGGGTATGGGAGGCCATGTAATGATTTATTGGCTACACCCTACTCTGGGTAAGCCCGTCTGATGATGAAAAGTCACCCTTCTTGCCAGTGAAAGTAAACCAGGTCCCATCCATGCGGACCCAATGCACTTTGTGCCTAATAAAGTAAATCTGAGCATGGACCGTATATAACCAGTCCATACCCAAGAAGATGTCATAAGCCCTTGGCACCACTACTAGGAGATCTCAGTTGAAGCTCTAACCTCCTAGAGTATTCTAAATCTACCGACACCAGTGTGTAATCATCGAATCTGCTCTCGTAGGAGTCTCTATCCATAATAAGTGATCCAACGGCTACGTCGGAATCTCTAATCTCTAAAAGAGGGCAATGGAAATGAAAGAATGACTGAAACCTGTGTCTATAACTATAGAAGATATAGTGGAGTAGACACAGATCATACCTTGAATCATCTCCGGAGCACCATGATCGTAAGCCTTAGTTGCCTGGAGCTGAGTTCTCACCTTTCCACCTGCTCCATGCGGTTGGGGTGGACCTCCAAGTGGTGGTGGTGGTAACACCTTTTAATGTTGTCCACCAAGAGCTGCACGACCAGATCCTCTTCTGCGTCAGCCTGCCCCCTTTGAATCACCTCGATCGAATATCTCTATCTTCATGGGTGGTTCTTCGACCATCTGTTGATCATCAGAATGGTGGGTTAGATAGTTACATGCCATGTGACCCTGCCTGCCGCATGTGAAACACTGCCCGCTCTGGCATGTATGTATATGATCTGGGTGCCCTCCAAAAATGATCCTAAGTCATGTGGTCTTCCACATTTTGGTCTGGTCCTCTTACACCTCTGTGACATCTGTCTGGTGCCAGTTGTATAAGACACTGCTACGTGTCGACTGGTGGTGGATGTTGCTGCTGGAGACTGCTCAACAATGAAACACTCAACCATGAGGGATCTCTTTAACACCCCCGCCTATGTCAGGTTGCTGAGTGAGATCATCGAAGCTCTAATCTCCCACCTGAGTCCCTACTCGAAGTCTCGGGCCCTGAAGAATGTGTCCCATACCATATCCTTGGAGTAGTGTGAGAGGTCTATGAACCTCGCGGAGTACTGAGTAACATTCATTCTACCATGCTGCAGATGGAGTATCTCATGTATATGCACTGCGTGAAGTGTCATTGGGACAAACTCTTCCTGAAATGGGGTCTCGAAGTCTGCCTAGAGAAGCGTCATTTCAATGTGAGCTTGGAGAATCAAGCTCCACCATCTTCCAACTACTGTCTATAGTAGGATGGAAACAAGAATCACAATTAGGTCAACTGGTGTCCCTACCAGTCAGATAACACTCACCACAACCTCCATCCAATCCTCAGCCACCTTTGGGTTTGTCTCTCCCCTAAACCTGAGTGGCCTCTGGGGCCAGAACTCATGCAATGTGCTCATGCAGCTTGCATCATCTACTGTTGTGGCTGGAGGCATCAATCGCCCAACGGGATGTGGTACCGCTGGTGCCTCTGCTGGGAAAGGCCCCTACACTGAGGCCTCATTTCTTAGACGGCTATCTATGTGTACAACACTCGGGACTCTAGCTAGTCATCTAAGGGGAGGCATCTTGAAAGAAACATACGCGACATGGAAAAATGATTAAACCTGGTGAGATTAACTAGTTGAGATGACATAATGAAACCTTTTTATGACACACATGCAATCAGTGTTTTTGTTCACTTAGTCAGAAATCAGAAGTCAGGGTCCAAGTGTATGGATACGTCGGCCGCTGCACCAACACTGTACTCTCTAAACTCAAAACCACACTTAGTACCCTTAACATTATAGCTTCATAGAAAAGTTCAGAGCCATAATTTCTATTGTAGAACCGAATCCTAAGATACCAATTTGACATGAACCATCCCTTATGGCCCGTGTCGTGACTACCCCAAGATTGCTTTCCTCAAGACAGGGGCATGCGACTTCCACCAAATTCATAATTCCCTAAAACATGGAAGGAATTTCCTTTATAATCTGATTTACACACAACAGAGCACACAACTAGATTCAAAACACTCTACAAATTGTATAACAAATGATTTTTGAAAAGTAAAAGGGCCGGAAATACGAGCCCAACTCTAAAGTACAAGAAACTGGAAATATAAGTAAAACCAATGAAAATAAAAATAGCTACTAAGTCATCCTCTTGGATTCATACCTGAACGGTATGTATAGATAGCCTCCTCAACATCTCCACGTCTTCCAGTATCCTCCGTGTACTGACTCGTCATAAGGTCCCTGTCCGGGTACCGTCCAGTCCTGGTACTCTCCGCCTTAGTCAGCATTGTCTGTCGTCTGCTACCAACACAACGATGTAAAGGCATAACCCGTTTAGTGGTGAGTATAATGATACTCAGTTGGGACGCCAAGACCCTTAAGGTCTCACAAAGTACAAAAAGGATAAACCACAAGGTAAGAAGTCAACAGAAAATCCCAGTTAGGTGTATGCCCATACATATACCTAAATTATCTAGTAATCCATCTCAATCAAGAGGTAAACACAAAAGTTACTGACTCAGCTCAACCATGATTTTGTTTTAGGGGTAGTATCTAGTAACATCCTTGGTCACATTATCGAAACCTCGGCTTCTTGAGAACTCATGCTCAATCGAGTACAATGGACCTACCGTGTCACCCAGAGCGCTTCCCATTAACCTTGGACTACTGAGATAGTTCTCCTATTGAGTACCATGGGTCTACTACATCACCAATGCGCTCCCCACCATGGGTCTGTGGCCACAACCAGGTGCTCCCCCTAATTTATTGCAGAGGTACTCCTCCTGTCAAGTACCGTGGGTCTACTGCCACAACTAGGTGCTCCTCTGTCGTGGGTCTTCCATGACACTAAGGCGTTCTTACTAGGCTTTTTGAGTCACTCTGAGTCAATCAGTCAGCCGTCGTGAAGTCTCATCCATCTACTAGGTCTCTGCACTATACTCGCTCGTCACCAGAAGGATCCACACTAGGAGATAATGGTCAAAGCTCAAATTATCACAAAGTCCATGAAGAAATATCTCAATGGACTGCCACGTCAGATAGGTCTCAATGCAACAGACGGCGCGTAAATCGGACGTCCGGTCTTTGAGTAATTAGCCTTTTAGTCCTATGGGCCCGGTTGGATTCATGCACGATCCAACCTGACCATATCTTAGCTATTTCCCAAACTCTAGTCGGGTATACTCAAAGGGTCCGTCAAGCTCCATGATTACCAGCACCGCTGACGGTTCGTCAATCAGAAGTCTAGTGCCAATGATATGACCAAAATAATGTAAAGGGGTCGGTATAAGGCCCAGGTTTGGTGTGAACCAGTCGGACCGACCCGATCCGTCATTGTCTGGGCCCACCCGGTTCTGGTCGACCTGACCTGACCTGTTTGGTTTGGCCTGGCCCGTTGGGTTGGCCTGCTAGTTGGGATTGGCCCAGCCAATTGGGCCCAGCCCAGCAGGCCGCGAGGACGGTTTGGCCCGGTGGGCGGCCGCATATATAGGCAGCTCAGCCTAGTGTTGTGGAGCTAGTTCGTCTCAGCGATCTACGAGGGGCGAGGGAGGCCAACTTGGTTGGGGGAACATGAGGGGAATAGCTCAGGTCTCTCGTCCTGGAAGGCCATCTCGACCGGACGCCTTGAGGGGCGCGGCTCGGGTGGCTCGACTCGGATGGCCGGGTCGACCGGATGCCACGAGGGGCGTGCCTCTGATAGCATGGCCCAAGAGCCAGGATGTCAGTGGGCGGTCGGGAGGCCAGTGGGTGGCTGGGCAGCTGGGAGGCTGGTTGGAGGCCTGGAAGACAGTTTGGCCGAAGCGCCGTGAGGGTGGTGCGGTTTGCGGAGACAATGGGTAGTGCCGTCATTGTAAGTTGCCTTTGTCACCTCCTCGTTTCATGGACATGCTAAAGAACATCACAAAAGATACCGACGGAGGGATACGGGCCATGCTATTTTGGCATGCACCCTCCGCATTTAGAGTGATAGAAATTGGTTCATAAGAACGAGCACAACCACCCACCCATAAAAGGAAATCATCCTCATTATTCATTTTGAATGAAAGGAAGAACATGGAACTTAAATGAAAATAAATCCCTACATTGACCATTGCTCGTTGATAGAGTCATGGGGGAGAAGACAGAAATCAGCGTTTTCCTCGATCATTGGTTTGTGTGTTGGCTCATCATAGTTGAAGACATCCTACATTAAAGGAGGGTCGAATGATGAAATTCTGAGACACTACTTGTCGGCATTCTTCATTTGAAGAGTGTGTTCTCTGTTCTTCATTGGCGAGAGCTTTTCTCCCTATGATCTCTCCTCTCCGAAGCTCCACCATGATGAATATTCCAAGACAAAATAATAGATTAATTTTATCAATTATTTAATAATTTGCACAAAATTCAAATGGGTTAAATAATTAACTGAAAGCATTGGCTCAAATAAATAATGAAGAGGATTTGGCATAATTATGTTCTTGTGGAGTTGAAGAGGCTCCCCTACACTTAATGGATGTATGAGGTTTTCTCCCGATTAATGGGGTGTTTCAAGGGGGTTAAAAACCCTGGAGGTCCCCACCATTATAAACATGATGTGGAGGTTAGGTTCAGGTGGGCCCCACCACCATATCCCCTAATGGGATGTTAAGGTGTAGTGGTCCCCACCTCCAACTTCCAGATTGAGTCTTTAAGAAACAAAATAAAAATAAAACTACACAACATTATTTTTCTTTAATTATTTAACTAAAAACCCAAAAACTATCTTTTATACTTGACCCAATCCCATCGAGGTGATAGTCTCCTTAAAGGAATACCGGCGCTGTGAGTTCAACGGTCCTCTCAGATTTCAATTCCGAGCACCCGTTGAAAAGTTATAAAAACCCACTCTTACCAGTATTTAATGTACCCAAAAAAACATCCGAAATTGATTCTGGGCACACCGTGCCTCAAAATCACGCACCATCAATTTTCACGGACTCAAAAAATTCCTATGTATTTAAGAAAAATAATTCCATAGAAATTCAAGGTTTTTACATCACTCATTAATTTTCACAATAGCATTATGATAATAGTATGGGTTTCTCATCTCAATTCTACTTCTATGAGACATATGTCCTATATAGCACTTATTTAATTTTTGTTGTGTATATAAAAACAATTTAAAGGTTAAATAATTAATTAATTTATATAATGGATATATATATATAAATTTCATATTATTTATATCGTAAATATTACTATTCAAAAGTAACAAAATTGGTTAGGGTTTATTTCATGACCATAATGTTTATCGGGATTATTTATGAATATGATTCAGAGGATGAAATATTTTGATATACCTCTCAGGGAACTCATGAAAATTATTTTACATTTGTAATTAATTATTTTTTCATTTATCTATATTATATTACTCTATTTGGTTCTAAAAATTATTGGGTATTTCATTTATAAGTAAACATTTTATTACTAACTTTTGTGGAAAAGCACTTTTATTCATAATAGATATTTTATAAAATTATTTTCAAATTTTCTTAACAAAATTAAATTTTAATATTAAATGATTTATTCCTATCATCCTGATTAGACAATAATTTCATGATTACATTATAATTACCAATATTTACTTTTCAAAAAATGTTCTTAAAATATTTTTTGATCTTTTACTTATATAAAGGTTACTTTAAATATAGTGGACAATTTTCTCATTAATTTATTTAAATATATATTTTTTAAATTTTTATTCATCAACATTAAAACCATTATTCAAATTATGCCCTAATGGATTTATATTGTAATGATTCCTTCCTTATTAATTTTATATTTGGTTTATGATTAGATTTACATATGATGTACAATGTTTGATTCCATTTAAATTACTCTAGCAGGTTTCTAAACATTTTTAGGGATTGGTATACTTATTAAAATTTCTTATGATAGTTTTTTAATAAGAAAGTTTATGCTCATTATTTTGTTCCCCTTTCATGTTTAGAATGTACATGACTTAGTAATTGATATTTGGTTTCCATTAATTCCCCACAATGCATTGTTAGGTATCATTAGACAAAATCGATTCAGTATATTGATAAGGCCTTACCTATTTTGGTAAGATGTCTTTCTACAAGGCCTTGACCATATGATTATGTTGTATAATATTGTCTATTCCCCAATTATGGGATAATTTTTTGATGTTCTATTTGAATATTTAATACATTTGAATATCCATGGTTAATTTTCAATATCATTCGATTTTTTTCATTCCATTATTTGGTCATAATTTATTCCTTCCATGTTATGTTCATGGAATTGATTGAATGACATATGTTTTGGTTATTAACCATTTAATATTTATTATAAATTATTTATTCATATTAGTTTCTTTTATACCGATAACATTAATGAGCATTGCAAAAAAATCCATTTTTTATGATTCATTTCACAAGGACTATAAAAAGTGTTTTATAATTGATAATAAGGTATATAATAAAGTGAATATTGGGTTTGAATGATATGCGACCCTTGTTTTGTTATACATGGTTGGAACAAGATGTCCAACCTAGATCATTAATAATAGGCCAAAATGGGGAGTGAACAAAATTCAGTAAAGGGATTTATCGATTCATATGGTCTTTGGATAGAATTTGGACTACAAATATAGTTTTGGGTGTGAACCCATACCACTAAGATGTCCCTAACATCGTTTCCATGAATAATATGGAAATAATTTTATATATATTTTTTTGACCGTCACAACCCCATGTATTATGATTATTTTATGGATTCATGGATTATTATTTTTATTCCATTGGGATTCATGTTTTATGAACTACCAATAATTATACCCCTAGACATGTTTATGTTCATTGATATGCATGGTATGAATTTTCATGTTATTATCATGTTCTCATACACATATTCATATTTTATGATTATGTATCTCATTTATGTTTTTACCCTTAATGATCATCTAACTTCATCCCTTTCGTATGTTTCATTTCCCTATATTAAGAAGAAAGGTTTTAATCTGGAGTACTAAAGGGGAAGTTCATTAGTGTAGATGTTGATGATCTTTCAAGAAAACCAGAAAACAGATTCCACATTTCCAAATACAATAAACTATTATGGCCCTTGGGAATTTATTTTATAATATTTGAATACTCATCTATAATTTAAAAATATCCATGTCTGTAAATATTGGGTTGTAATACTTGGCATCAAAGTGATTTTTATTCATATTTTGGAAACTATGATAATAAAAAATTATTGATATCCCTAGGGATATTTCTATTAATATATCTAGGAATGTATTTTAGGTTGAGTATATGTATAAGTAAAATTATATTAAAATATCCTAGAATTTCGGTAAAAGGTTGTGTTAGAATATTCCTAGAAATAAATCCCTATCTAGACACTATAGGTGGATGTGGCTCTAGCACAGATGGACATTGGGGTAATAACCTTGAGACAACAATATTGAACTATACTTGATTGGGAACTTGTGCAAGATAACCACCCTTGAGGAACAATTATACTCACACACCCAAAGGATATGATTTGGGATTTTTGAACTATTTAAAAATAATCAGGAATTATTTAAAATATATCATGGCTATGAATAAACTAGGATATTCTGGTGGCGTCATTGATTAATAAGGAACATGACATGATTAAATCATCATATATGTAGTTTTTTATTATTGTGTAGTTCCCCACTATGATTATTGTTTCATAAAATAAGATATTTTGTTTTAGTTAATGAAAGATACCTCATGATATTATGTTAATGGGGAATGCAATGGAAAATGAAATGAATATCCTCCTAAGAAATCAAATATTATGGGAGATAGAATGATGAAACTGATTTCTATTACCACACAAATTTCATAGAATATGAATCATAGTGAATATAAAAATGAAAAATTCAGGGAACCATTATTTTTTGATACCTTAATGAGGAAATTACCAGCTTCGTTTAGTGGTTCCACTAACACATTATGTTTAGAAAAATGGATCATTGCGAATGAAAAGTTATTTTCATTCTCCAAATTCAAGAGCTTTAAATATTCATCTTGGATATCTACTATATAGAAGAGGAGGAGGATCAGTACTGGAATATTATTAATAATGTAATAAGATAATATCAAATTGGATCTATATATTGGTATGAGTTAAACCACATGCTTTTTAATAACTACTTTAATCTTATTCTTCATTAGAAGATTGAAAAGGAATTCATAGAACATACCAAGAAGGACGATGAATTTGTTTGTCCTTATAATGAAAATTAGACAAGTCATGAAATGTAATATTTGGTAATTATCATCCAACATGAATGAAAAATCATACTATTATTTGGTGGACTAAAACTAGTCTTTTAAAGGCTTCGGGTGTTAAATATATTAACAGCTATTAATAGGTTTTTCAATGTGCAATCAATGTGTAAATATGGGTTGTAATTGAATATCAATCACATGGTGTTGATAAGAAATGTAATATAGAGTTCAAAAAATATATAAACTCCATGTAGATAAAATGATGAGATTTTATTTATGCTCAATTTGTGGGAAGAAGCATGGAGGAAATTGTATTTAAGGGAATACTAATTATATTAATTGTAAAAGGGTTGATCATTGGTAAAATTATTTCAAAAGTTAATGGAAGAATATTTAAAATGATGTTAATAGAGAAAAAGATTCACAGAATGAACTTTTAATACTCTATTTTTTCAATTATATGAAGTTTGGGCATTATGTGAATCAATTCCATAATTCAATGCTGAACATTGATGATAATAAAAAAATCTCAATGAAAAAAACTGACCAAGATAATTCCTATTAAATTATAATCGATGTAGAAAATAATTATAATTAGGGAACCCTAATCAATATCTACTTATATGAGAATTTCAGGATTGATTTTTTTTAAAAATATCCCTATGAAAATATTATTATTCACCATCTGGTGAAATTTCATACGATTATCTCCATCAACATGTATTCTAGTATAATAGAATAATTTTTGATGTTCTATAGGTACAAGGGTAGAACCGGGGTTCTATTGTTAATATTTCATGTAAAATATAATAACTTGTTTAAAGAATAAAGGCTTAATGATATTTTGTAAGGCTTCCAAGTATAAGCATTAGTGATATGGATTGTGCTAATCATTGGATGATGTCTTAGAGACTAAACTATTACTTAACTATATTAATTCCTATTGAATAAATTGTGATATAATTTTTTGTGATAATGTTAGATGGAATAACCTATCATATTATCTTTGAATTTCATGATCATCTAATTCTTCATGAATGAACAAAATTGATCGTAATTTTATGTATTAATAGGTGAAGAGTTAATTGATCGAGGCACAAAAAAGGTTGATATTTTTCTAGAAAAATCATGTACATGTTATCATGAAAATTATGAAACTCTAGAGAATGTATCTAGAAACCAAAATAGTTATCACAGTACGTTCATTTTTTATGAATCAAATAGTCCATTAGATCATCCCAGATTTCAGTTTTTCTAATTGTTAATTTTTTTCTGGATCATCCATTTTTTTATCAGTGATCTTTATCCATTACTATGATTATTTACATATTTCTTAGAAGTCATTTGTTTCACATTTCACTAATGATCTGGTATATGAAAACCATGTTGTGAGTCCACTTCGGTAACAGTTATGGTTACAGTTTTCTATTTTAAACAAACATTTTAGTACAAATTTCTATGATATTGGTTTTTAGGAATCTAATTTGAAAATTTTAAACCATTAATAAAACAATAAAATTTTATGGGGAAAATTAATTTTAAGGTGGGTAGAATGTAACACCACAAGATATTATGAAAAGAAATTCAAATGAATTTATTCTTTTTGATATATTTCATTTTAGAGGACACTCATGATCAGTTGTGTCATATAAAAGAATAATATTTGGGTAGCATTTTACATAACACCATAATAACTTTTTCCTACACGCAATAAATTTATTAGTTTTCAATACATGAAACCCTATTTTGGTCTTACGTTACCCACAATTATGAGTTCCTTCAATATCATGTGTTACATACAAGGATGAGTCTCACTAAACTAAAATATACTATTAATATTTCTATTTAAATATTATCAGAGTTACCCCTTGTCCATAGGAATAGAAGTTACAACTATGACATCAAAAACTGTGAAATTATTATTTACACATGTATAAAAAATTAGTCATTTGGTTATCAGTTAGAGAGAAACTTAATTAAGAACTATTTTGAATTAATAAAATTACATTTATAGGATAACTATTTTTTATCTACAAATACGTTTTATGTCAATAAATTAAACAAAATAATTTTGATGAATGTGTTATAATAAATAAATAAATATATATATCATATTAAATTGTCATTGTTTACCCTAATCTAATATATTTAAGTGGAATAATATTAGAATAAACAGAATTATATGAATAAAAATAGGTATTGAAATAAAATATAATTTTACATCCTTATAATGGAGAACCCATTTAAATATATTTTTTTATGATTAGATTATTTTTATTTTAAAAAATAGTAATACTTTTTGAAATTGGAATATCATAATTTAATTCGGTTGGATATTTTAATTTTTAATGAGAAAGTTTATTTTTCTAAGGTTAGTGAATAATAATGAATACTAATTGAAAACATATTTTTAATCTATTTTATTTATTTTTCTATAAATTATATTTTAATTTGAAATTAACATTTAATTAGATCCGTTATTCATAAATTAATTCAACTTATTTTAAAGGAAGAAATTTTAAATGTATTTAGATATAAAAACATTAAAAACTTTTGGAATTTTTACTTTAAAACCCCACTCTGCATTTTTGTCTAGAGGACAACATAATTTATGCCCCTTATATGGTATTAATATGGAAAAATGGATTCAATATTTGGAATCATCATAATTTTTAATTTATAATAGATTTAAATTATTTTTTGACCTAATAAATATTAGGGAATGCAATCAAAATTAATTACAGTGACTAAGGTAAAATGAGTGTAATTAATGACTAATCATAAAAAATTAGGTGTAAAAATGACCATACACATGTCTAAAATTATTTTATGTAATTATTTATTAGAATGAAACCTATTAGGGTCCAGAATGATCCATTTTTAACCATTTGGATACATATAAAATGTGAGGTGCACACGATTATTTTCATGAATACCCAATGTGTCCTTTTTCCATATTATAAAATACCTTCCCTCCTCTGGCACTCATTACACCACGAAATCCAATTAGGATCAGCCAAACCCTACTTAAATCTTCTTCCAACATCCCTACATTCATCTATGATTCCTTATATTTTTAATAACTCTAAAAAAGGAATAAATTTGGTTCAAACCAAAAGGAGTTACCCAAAAATAGATGGTTTTAATGTTTACAATGAAATTCAAGAATGAAGGTAATGGTTTTCTCATATAAATCTTATTTCAATGTAAAATATATATATATACTCATATTATTCTGGTTGTGTGATGTGTATATGGTCCTATAACCTGTTATTTTATGAATTTAATTTATTTTATTATATTCAATTTTTATGATGATGTTAATATTTCATGGGTATCTTGATTTAAAAGGTACACATATGGGAAGGGAATTTTATCTCACGTTTTTATTTTTGTGAGATAAAATCTATATTTACCACCAATTACATTATTTTACTCTAAATAATACTCTTTAATATATTCTAACATTATTATTCTAATATTATGGGTATTTAAATATATATTTTATGATCTCTATTTCAGGGGGTTTATGGTTTAAAGGTTACCAAATTCGTAAAGTAATTTTGTCTCAATTTTCTTTAATTGAGATACATGTCATGTTGTGAACCAAAATTCATATATGATGTGTATATAGAAACAATAGACGTTTAATATCATGATTAACTTCTTTTGATGATATTATTATCATTTTGTAATAATAGTATTACATGGGGATTTTTATTCAAATGTTTTAATGTGTTATGGGACACTTTCAATTGTTCAAAGATTATTTAATTTATGAATTAATTTAAATGACCCTTTCAAATTATTTTCCATGTAAGATTAAATATAGTGTTATATTGTATATTTTACTGGAAATGGGATCCAAGGACACTATTTTTTTATTTCATTGAATGTTTTTTGTTTACGATTAGAAGATTGTTATCAAACCCATTTTTCTTCAATGGTTTATACCATGATAAAATTATTATGAAACCCACAACATTTCATGGAATATTATATGATAAAATTATTGTGAATCCTATCTCTTTTAAACATGTTTTAATTGTTTGAACTATTCATAATAGCCATTTCATTACACATGTCCTGATATTATATTAATGAAACCCATAACTTTTTATGGGTCTTGATATGATAAATCTTTTAGTTTTTTTGTGGAACAAGGATTGATGATATTATTAAGTGATGTGTGGGACTAGTTAATCCCAAAAATTAATTGGGTAATGATTTATATCTCATGATTTGGACAAGTTTTGAATGAGAAGTGAAAATGGTTCGGTATGATAGTGCTTGAATGAGGAGTGAACTCAGTTCAGTATGATATGGTTGAAATGATAAGTGAACCCAATTCAATATGAAATCACTGAAGCAAGAAGTTAAATTGGTTCAATATGACAGGTATAGAATGCAAAGTGATCTCTGTTCAATATAAAAGGGTGTGAATTATAAGTTAACCTGGTTTATGTAACTCCTTGGGATTTGGTGAACAAAAATTATAAATAAGTGAATCTTTTTGATATTTTGAATTTCTTGCAAGACCGAGTATAGTCTCATTATATAAAAGAACTAGGACTTGAGTTAATTATAAGAAATTAAAGGTTATATTTATACTAAATATGAAACTTATATTTTCATATAGTAACCACAACAACATGTTTGGCTTGTTTTACACATGATACTGAGTCCCATCAATAGTTTTCTCTACAAGCAAGGTCATGTTTTACCGAACTGCAATATACACTTAATATTATAATTGAAATATTATAATTCATTACACATTGCCTTTGGAATATAACTATTTATAAAGATTAAATAAATTTTAAAAGTATTATTTATAAATGTATATAAAATGAATCCTTTGGTCATTAATTATTAGTATTGTATAAAAGAGCTATTTGAAAATAATGAAATTATTTTTCAAAGATATTTATTTTTCCATGTAAAAATAATTTTTTTATCCATAAATTTTGAAAAAAATTAATAATATTTTTTAAAAAAAATATATGTATTCAATTAATATTTTTTATTCTCATAAAATATATTTTATGGGTATAAGTTAAGAATAAATCCAATATTGAGAATAAAAAGATGAATTTTTCTAAATACTAATTTTACCACCTTTTAACGAGAACCCATGTTGAATTTTTTTTTATAGTATTTAAATTTTAATTATAAATATTTTCATTATTTTTTAATTTTTATTATCAAAATTTCTTTAGGTAAAGTTTTTTAAAATTTTCAATGATGTTTTTTTTATAAGTGGAAAACAATGAATTTTAATTCCAAAATAGATTTTAATCAAATAAATTTTTATCGATAAATTATGTTTTAATTTTATTATAATGTATAATTACATAAATTATACATAACATAATCCCATTTAGGTCATTTTAACAAATATTAAAATTAATTTTTATTTAAAACCATTTCAATCTTTTGGACCTTTTTTCTTTAAAAACCAAAATTCTCATCCCATATTCGAGATTAATTTTAAATTAATTTATACAAATTATTTGAATAGAATTTTAAACAATGAATTAAATATTTTCAAAAAAATAATTTATGATTCCTAATACTTTCACATTTTTTTGACAAAAAATAAAAATAAATGTGGTTGAAAGTAATTACAGCGATTAAGAGAGAACTTTTACTAACAAAACACTATGACTTAAAATGAAAAAACAAAATGAGCTAGAATCTCTCAAAAATCCATTTTATATTCAAATAAAGAACTTATCATCAATTTTATGTAAATATGACTATTATTCTAACAAATTTACCATGGAAAATCATGGTGTAATTATATTATTATAAATTTAAAAGAATGCCACTCCTCAACTATAAAAAATAACTCACCACACCATCTTATACAAACCTCCCAATCTCTTTTTAATTCAAAAAATATACTAACATTTGCTCCAAAAATAAATACCTTAACTATAAAGAACCATCATTTTTTCATAAATCCAACCAGGTAGCCCTTTGTTGAAAACCAATAAGATATTCCCAAAGAAAAGGTAACATCCTTCCTTAGAATCCATAGTTTTATTTTCATTATCCACCACATAATATATTCTTATTCAATTTTTAAATAATAACAAAATTATCCTAAACGTATTGATAGATTTATTATATATGGTATTGATATACACTGATATACTACCATCAGATGGGTAACAATCATACAGTTCTTCTGTATGACAAACTAAGGCCTCACAAAATGATGTTATTCATTTTTCATTTAGACCCACTCATGATTTAGAATTCCAAGGGAAAATATTTTTTTATTTTTTATTTGTGAATTTTATGTTTTTTTATATTATTATTTATTATATAAAACATACCTTAATTCTTTACATTTTTTTGTAAAAATGATAACATTGTTTGTGGATGTGTGGAATACTGCCTCCTTAAAGTGATGTGATTCATCCCCACACTACATAAAACCTATTAAGGATGAGTTTATTAAAATTATATGATATATATAAAATGATAATTTTACTATAATGATAATATATATATATATATATCTCATTTACATTAATTATTTTATTCAAAATTAAAATTAAACAGAAACACTCTTCATGTGTATGTACGGACTACCGTCACCACGAATAGTATATTCTATTTCATATTTATTTAATTTCTAGTGTAATATATATATCTTTATATACTGAATATATATTATATTAATGTCATTTTCTACATTATTTATTTATGTTAATAAATATTTTATTATGTGGATAAAGAATAATAAGTCGAAACTTCTATGAAAAATTAAGCTAATATTACAATAAGCATTACATTATCTCTAAAATGTAAAAAATAATGTAATATAAATACATATATGGTATTATATATAATATTTCGGTTCTATTTTAGATTTATAATAATAATATTTTTATTATATAGGATGTTTTAATGTGTACAAATAATTTCAAGACTATAGGTAAGGGTTTTTTCCTCTCACTTCTTATATTGACGATTTGCATTCCTTATTCGCAACTAATTTATTTTTTTGGTGTATATACTTCATAGGGATTCATTCCATGATTCCTATAATTAAATTTATGGGTATTTACATATCCATTTTATGATCATTATTTTTGGGTTTTATGTTTCTTTTTTTTTCAAATCAATATAGTAAATCTATCTTAATTTTAATTTTTTATCACACATTCCATGTTATGAAACTGTATTTTTCTATCTGCTGCATATTCACTACATTAAATTTTATATAATGAATCATATTATTTTACTTATACTTTAACCATCATTTATTATTATTCTTTGAACTGTATTATTATTTTGTGTTACCAAAGTGGCATCAGTTTATCGCTAGAATATCATCATTTATCGTGATTATTTGTGATTATGCTTCGATTAATGAAATATTATGATCCATATCTTCTAAAATATCTTGAATTTTCTTAACCTCTATTTAATCATGGTATATCCACATAATGGTACAACCTTTCCACTCTTTAGCAGATCAGATAATTAAGAAAATGGGTTTTTTTAGGAAAACCATTGTTTATTTCTTCTTTCGGTCAGAAATATCTTTTCCTTCATAACTGTATTTTTTAAAAATGTTTTAAAAAATGTTTTACCATTTTCATATTATATTTAATGTAAAATTTTATCCATTTATTAACTATCTATAATAGGTTTTTAAAACTTATATTCTTTTCATTTTCCATTGAAGTAGCATTTCAAAACCATTAATGTTAAAAAGGAATGTTCAGAATGTTTGGAAATACCAACCAGTATGACAATAATTTATTAGATGATTACATGGAATTCATAGAATATTATTTTATATAGAATTTTTTTCTTAATATTCTGATAATTTCTTGAATTTAAATTGGGTTAAAAAAATGTGATATAATTTTTTTTATTTTCAAGTAGGGTTTTAAATGATTTTCAAATAACCCATTATAAGCATTGAAATGGTTGTTTTAAATGAATATGTTTCCAATGATATCATTGTTTATTTAATATTTTTTAAAATTAAATTATTTTTTTTAATATTTTACCAATATCCATTCATAAATTATCTAGGAAAAAGGTTTTCAGAATCATTTCATTATTCATTTAATAAATTTAAAGGAGAAAGGATTCAAAATGATTTCAAGATTCTATTATATGTTTCTATAGAAAAATATTTTTAATTCTTTTTAGATTAGTTATAATAATTTTATGGTTATTTTAAATGTAAATAGTCATGAGAATATTTTGTATTTTGAAAATCAGGATTGAAATCATTAAGGAGATTTTCCTCAAGAAATAATTTCAAAAGATATTTCAAAAATATTTTGATTTTTAGATGCCATCTATTGGTTTTAATCATGACATTCTAGGGAAATGATTTAGTGTTCCCAATAATATTCTTTCTGTAAATTGTCTATGTGTTTATGTAATAATTTTTATGGAATCCATCTCTCTTTCATGGTATGTATATTTATGAAACCTATTTATTTTCATACTTTATGCTTTGATGAAATTATCATTGAACCAATATCCTTTCCAAAATCTAAGATATGATTACATGTTTATTGTAACCATTTCATTTCATGGGTTATGATATAATTTTTTATGATCAAGTGGCACATGTTTGTAGGATTTCATTATTGTATGGGTGAATCTTAAATCTTCACTTAATTAATTAGGTAATGATTTATATCTCATGAAATAGACATGACTAGAACTGTGACTAAACATTGTTCAGTAATGGATTTCTTATTCTAAGATGGTATGGGGAGTAATCATTTACTACTAATATGGTATTGGGAGTGAACTCTGATTTCCAAGATGGTATTGGGCGTTTACCCATACTACCATGATTTCCTTGTAAGTGATACCTTTACTATTATTGAAATAATTTTATATACATTTGTGTTTTCCAAAAATTCGATGTTGTATTCCTATGTTATGTTTTCATGGATTATTCCCTTAATTTCCTTATGATCCATGTAATATGAACTCCCAATATATAATCATTGACTCTTTTATATAATCATTAATATTTAGGGTATGATATTCAATTTTTAATCTCAAGTCTTCATACACTTAAGGTCACGTTATTCTTATGTATCTCTTTTTTTACCCTTATAGAGCATGTGAGCTCGCCACATTCTTATGTTTCTTTTCCCTATGTTATGAAGATTGATCAATATTTAAGTAAAAAAATGATATTATTTTTGTGAGGCACATTGAAGATCATTCAACAATTTAGTAAATTTTGTGCCATTTTTTCCAATGATAATAAACTATTATCGTCCTCATGGATGAATTTTTTCAATGTTCTGAATATTCATCTAAAACGATGTAATGTCTCGGTATGGTAAACTTGGGTCACTATAGTTGGTATCAAATGAAATGTTTTTCAATACTTGTAAAAGGTATGAGAGAAATTTACTGATGTCCCTATATATATTTCAATGTATTTTTACAGGGATGTCTCTAAGGATAAGTTTAAGGAGGGGTTAATGTTAGTGAAAATATCACGGAATTTTGGAAAAGGATATTGGGAATGGTTTCCTATTTATTCCTACCTCTCATGATACTAAAGGTGGTCGTTTCTATGGAACATTTGTATATTGTGGAAACCCAAAAAAAACCATATTATGCAAGACTCAATTAGGAACTAGTGTAGAACAGCACACCTAACTATACACCAGGTTTTTTTACTCCTAGTTGTATTGCCTTGTGAATTAAAAAAATATTTATGATCCATCATAAGGTATTTAAAAAGAATAAAATAGTGAATAACCTAGAATAAACATATGGTTTCATAATTTTGACATCCTAAAAGTGATTTTTCAGGATCTTGTTATTTTTTAGAATGATATATGATTCTCCCAATATGCTTTCTTGTATTAGTCAATGGCATGAACTAGAAGGAACTCAGAAAGCAATGAGTATTAAGTACAATTTTATTAGGAGAAGTAAAATGGGATGTTAATATGAGTGAAAGATGATGTGATCATGCCTAATTTATTTTAACAAAACATGATTAATAACATATACCTTAACCAACCCTCATTCCTACAAATGATGATAATGAAGGAGTTACCTGAATGTTAGGGTAATGGATATCATCGAGGAAATAGGATTTAGTTTCAATTATTTCAATAATGTTGAAAGTGTCAAATATGTGAATGTCTATGTTGAATAATAAGATGCTACGAGTGTAAAATAATATTTCCATAATACAAGTAACTCCAAAAGAAAAATGAAGTGTTCAGTTAACAAAATGGATGAGAATATTGGCCTCCATAAGATATCATCAAAGGATAAATTCTTTAAGAATTGAATAAATGTGAATTATGAAAACCTATTTCATAAAAGTAAATATCATGAATGGAATCAACAAGGTTTTATGGGTAATAATAATATTGATGATGAGTATGATACAAAAAATGATATATTAATGGAAAGTCATATAGATTAATAGGATGAGTTATACTTGTTATGGAAAAAGGATTAAGTGGAGTAATTTATGTATTTTGATTAAAGAATTATTAAGGGTGAATTCTGTAAGGGTTTATCAATTTGTGATTTTTTAATATCAATTTAAAATAATATTATGAACAATCCCAATAGATAAGAAAATTGATTTAATGGAAGGGGTATATTTCTAGAAATTAAATGATTAAGGGAAATAAAAAATTCAATATGTTCCTAATGTCTAAATAAAAATGTTTGCACAATGATATATTATATATAAATAAAAAATTTGACGATATTGATTACCTTATATCAAATTAAGGACTTGTTGACATGTGGTTTATGGTAACATTGACGATGTTTACAAAACATTTTATGATAATAAATATATTTAATAAAATTAGAAATAATTATTAATTCAAGTTTTCTATAAGTAATTTTATTAATTTATTTTATTACAAAAAGTAAAGAATATACATGGTAAATATATTCACATGTTTGTTTCGTGACAACCAAGAGATACCACAAAATAAATGGCAGGGAGTTTTAAGATTTTTTTAGTAAAATTATTTCTAATGTTTTGGATTTAAATCATTCAGAATGGTTACAATGTTGACCATATATGGAATGGTTTATATTGAAACTCAGATGATGTTTTGGAGATTAAAGTATTATCACACCATATTAGGATTCATACATATTAGATAACATGTGTTATCTTTTTTCTTGATAAGTAAAGATATATTATGTCACATATCTTTATATTTATGGATCTTATTATAATTAACTAGTATTAATGTACATTAATAATACAACCTTTGTGGGAATACGTAATACATTAAACAAATACACACCTAAATACCATACTAGTTTAGTGCCTTTACAGACATATAATTGTCAAAAATATTATATAAGTGAGCTACATTATATCCCACAAGGTTTTTCATGACTAGAACCCATTTTAGAGGCAAAAACATAAATAATATCTTCCTGACATTGTTAGGGAAATATAAAATGTGGTGGGATGAGATGCTCAGTAAGGGTAAATAAGTGACATATGTAATAAAAAATTATCCTAGAGGGATTTATAACATGAACATAAAATTAAATGACAATGCCTGACATATAAGTGATTATAATCCTAGATCATGAAATAAATATTGGATTTTAAAAAGGAATAAACCACAAGGTAATAAATAGCATAAGAAATGAAATCAAAAAATATCAGTAAGAAATGTAATTATTGCATACAGATGAAAGTGTTATATCATTCCCTATATGTCAAGTCATATTACTAGTACTTATCTAGAAACATCATGGGAACTACACCTACAGGGAAGAACACACCACCATCAACAATCATAGTCCATTCCATATATTGGACTAGGTTTTCCCATATTCCCATAGCAAATTTAGTTTCTCTATCTTTCCATAGTTGATGTAGTTTCCCCATATTCCCATAGGGGATCAACATTCCACAAATTCCAATAGTGGATTAATCCTTTTGAATTGAATAAATTAATTATTTATTGAGACATAAATATTTATCCAATTCATTTGAGTAAGATATAGGTCTAATCTATCATATAATGAAACCCATATTTATGTGTTCCACAAGAATTATATATCATCTATATTATTAGAAACCATGTATTGAAATGGATTTCAATAATATAATTCCATCCTAAACATAAGACATTCTAAGAAAGAATAATACTGGATACATTAAATTTTATCCTCTGGAAAATATATGTATCATCAAATAATTTCAACTAAGATTGAAAATAATTTTGAAAGATCACATGAAAACAATTCACGAGGAAAATAAACATTAACCTATGAAAACATATTTATCTATTTAAATTATCCATAATTTTAAAAAGAAAATATTTTTTTTAAAATAAACCACATATATTTTATTGAAAACTACAAATCATTAAGGTTTTATGGATGAATGAAATTTCAATCATGATGCATTTGTTAGATCAACATCCCATTCTTAAATTTTCCCCAAATCAACAAAGTACCTAGTTTGGAAAATGAGAAAAATACTATTTTCAAACCGTGTTGTAAAAATTATAAAATGGGTAAAAATGAATTTAATCATAAATATTATAATATTGAAAAAAATTGGAATCATTTTTAGAAAACATTGACATAGATGATAAATATTTCCCATCTTTGACTTTGAATTATTTAATCACAAATATTGATGAGATTGTGAAATTAATTCTCAGCACTTTATAAGGTGTATAATTATATTCCACATAAAAGAAATAAAATTATATGGATTTAAAATTACCATAAAATTCTATATAATAATCTTAAAAGACATTCATTGAATGTATATTCCCCACGTTTAAGAAATAAGTAGTGTATATGGTATGTGTCACATCGAAATACAAGTGAGACATAAATCCTTTATTTCATGAGTAACATTAGATTATTCAATAACATAAAATAATAAAACAAATTGGATATATTAATGTCATTAAATAATTTAAGATAATTTTATTACTTGTCAATGGTAAGTATATACTCCACACAAAAGAATCTCGTAATGAATATGGATTTTATCTCACTAAAATTAATCGTGAGATGAAATTTTCTTACATTATGTCTTAACAATCATCGTACTTGTAAAAACATACAATATAATAAATATAATTTATTATTAAAATATTATTTAATATTATTTAATTCTATCCTATTATATATGTTTTACTTAAAACCTATTATTTCATGTTTATCAACAATTTGATGTTAATGTTGCATTTCAGGTTATTACCTCTTTGTTATCCATTCAGGTTTTGAATTGTTATCTTTGGAACTATTACATAGATGATGAATCAATAACATAAATATTTATAATAATGATATATATATATATATATATAATTTTAAATATATATTTATTCATTGTGGTTCATAAAAATAGATATAGGAAATAAAATATAACATTCATGGAGAGGGTCGGTCATACAAACACATGAACGATGCTTTCATTTTCATGTCATATTAAATAAAAAACTTATATGATATATTATCATTATAGAATCATATTTATGTAATATGTATCATACATATTCATTACATTAATCCTTATTAGCATCCCCATGAAATATTTATGAGGAACGAATCAAATAACAACATGGAGATGATAAGACATTTGAACGCACAAGTGATGTTATTATTTCCCAAATGATTTGGTGGTCAAATAGTGGATATAATATTATAATTAAAAAAGTATAATTGTTTCATTAATATCATATAAAAATATATTGTACATCTTATTTTTCAACCATGATAGGTGGTAACGGAAAACTGGACAACATTATTTCATGAGGGGGTAGTTCTCCACACACAATAATGGTAATTCATTAACGATTAGATGGAAGTGTGTTGGATTTTAGGTTGAAACCATAATATTTAAACATAATTGTATATTTATGATACATACTTTATTATATAAATAAGAAATAAAAAATATAAATGTGTAATGGAAGAAATAAAAAAAGAAACATTTGTCGATGAATGTTACATATTTTTTGGGTATCTATTTTGGATTAGAAAAAAAGGAATTCATTGGATGGATTTATTTCCAATTTATGGATTTTCTGATAAAGGGACCGATATTGGTTTTATAATTTGGCAGAGTTTTTATGAATTTTTTTTGAAGTGTGAGTAGAAGATAATGTGAGGTTCTATTTTATCTTAGAGGGGAAGGGTTGTTTTGGAATTTCTCAAAAGATAAATATATAATAAATTAAATATTAATTAAAAGGCCAGAAAAATGAAATTTATTTAAATACCATTTTTCATAATGTTCTAATATAATCTACCAATATATTTTATACAATTTTTAATGTAATTTTAAACATTAGTATTTTGATTATTAATTAGTTAAGCCTTTTTAATTTTAACCATGGTGACATTGTTCTTGACATTATGAGGATGTTATCTTTACATATAAAGGGTAAATTAAATCATAAATTGACTATTTAAGATATTATAGGCCATATATAATAATTTTTTATATAGTTAATATTTTTATGATTTTGAAATAATTTAATTAAATATCATATTAAAAAAAATTCATAAGTATCAATATTGATACTATTAATATCTTGGACATTAAGAAAATACATACAACATGATATCATCACCCGAATTCACTTAAAACACATAAAATGACATATTAGACTATAAAACTCAATAATCACATTAATTATGAATAATTATATATTTTTATTATTCATAATATCAATTAATTTATTGTTTCATTAATAGAACAATTACATCATCATCATTTGTAAATTATATATGATAACTCTATATTCACTAAAAATTAAAAAAAATATGATGTAAATAAAAATTTTATATTCCTAGATAATATGTATAGTCCATAATATCTTCTATTTATCCACATATTAAAAATATTTTACATATTAAATTAAGAGTGTGACATTTTGTCACTCACTTTGAGTTTGATAATATTTGTGAAATTTTCATGGCCAAGTGTACAATAAATGTGACATACTATGTAAATAAAGGATATGGTATTTTTATATTTAAAATTTTTTGTGATTTAAATATTAATTTTAATTTAAATGTAATGCTTTTTTTGATGGAATACCTTATACGCAACAACGAGAATCATTGAAATCTTATGTTTCACACAATGTTGTGTTATACTGAAAAATAATAAAATAATATTATTATTTTAAATGTTAGTTAATGAATTTGTATTTTGTTGGAATGAAAGAATATAATTAACTAACATATGATTACACATGTTTGTTAAATGTATTTACACTTATCCAATAAATGTTAGAGGCTCAAAATGTGAATGAATCCAATTTGAAGAATAAAGTCTCTAATATTATTTAAAAGGTCGATTATCCACCGTTTAATAAAGAACCCTCTTTAAATATAGTTTTTTCACTTTTATATGTTATATTTGAGAAAATAAAATTCTTCTTTAGAATCAGGACATCAAAATTTATATTGGATAAATTGTTTGGTATTTTTCTGATAAAGTTCATTTTTAATGAATTGTGAAAAATACTATATTTTAATTCAAAACTAATTTTTATTTGAATTAATTTAAATTTTTAGATTATCTTCATAATTGGTTTTAATGTTTAATTAGATTATATCTTTACCATTTAATCCATTTGTGGTCATTGGATGTAATTTCACTTTGAAATTTGACAATAATAAGTGTCAATCTTTTAATAGTTATTATTTCTTAAAAACATGTTTTTTATTTTCACAACAAGATGTAATTTTAAATTAATTTCTCCCACTTATGTGATTTGAATTTGGAAAATTGGATACCGTATTTTGAATAAGTAGGTCCAAATTTTGTAAATATATAACTTTTATTTTTATTCATTATAAATATTATTTCAGTAAATATTTTATTTACCATGGTTATATTGTAAATCAAGAAAATAATGGAAGAAATATTATTATAATAATATCAAATTAGCGTAACTATAAATACCCATAAATTTCAAGGAATTTTTTTTCTTAATTTTCTTTGGAATTTTACAAGAGTGCAGTTTCTGACAGCACCTGATTCAGAGGCCCGGTGTGCCCGGAATCATTTTCCAAAGTTTGGCTCGGGTACGTTCAGTGAAAGGAAGAGCAGGTTTTTCTAACTATTGAACCGGTTTCCGGAATCGAATTCTGAGGGCACCGATGAAATCGCAGTGCCGGTATTCGCTTAGAAACGCCTCTTCTGGAGTTGCGTTTACTCGGGTGTGGTTTTTAATTTTCGGGCTTAAAGTTAAGAAATAAAATAATTTTTTTGACAACTTTATTTTTATTTCACTTAAGCCACTTGGAAGCCACTTGAAGCCACTTAAAAGCGGCTTAAACTGAGTTGAACCGGATAGGGTACTATCTAGAAATATCCTACCCTCTAGGTAGGATATTTGTGAGGTGGGGGCCGCACGAGCCCCGCTGTTTCTTTCCGCTAAGTAACGCACCCGCGAAAACTAGTCATTATGAAAGTCAACTGATGCGTTTTCTTAATTTCTTAACAGACCATTTAATTGGGCGGTTTATTTCATAAATTAAATGAGCTATTTCTTTCGTTGAATTAATACAACGAATTGATGGGTCGTTACTTACCCTTTTTTCCGTTGGTTGGCATAATAATAAAATAAGACCAACCAGTCTTTTGGAGGACAACTCGTTGAAAGGTTTGTTAGAGTTCTTGAACCTCCATCCTCCTTCGCGATGAACGCGAAGAACGCGAAGAATGCGAAGAACGCCATCACCCTTGGAGTTTGACGACGCTTCCTCCGAGACGTCCTTCCCCGCCCCGATCTTCGATCAACTGCTTGAGGTAAGAGTCTCAGATTTTCTTTTTAATCTCCTTTGTGGTTTTTTACCAAAAAACGGATTTAATTAATTAAATTAAATCTGCTGTTTCATGGCTTGTTGAGTTCGCCGACTCAACGCCGGTTTCCGCGACGACGCGACACCCTTCCGCGACGACGCGACGATCCTCTTCTTCCGCGACGAACAATTCCGCGAAGAACGCTCACGAGCGACGTCTACGAGGTAGGGATTTTATTTTTGAAAATGCCTCTTATTTCCCATGTTGTTTCCGTTCAAAAAGAGGAACCCAATTTATAAAACAATTTTATTTCATTAAAAATTGTTTTTGGATATGCGTTCCTGTGTTGAACTTTATTCCTCCCGTTGTTTATCTCTAACGCGGAGGGTGTGGGCCAAACGAACATGGCCCGGCGACCCTCCACCGTTCTTCGTTTTGTGCGGATTTGACGGGCGATGACGGACCATGCCACAATGGAAGTTTGATGGTTTCGCAGTGAAGAGAGAGTCCCGGGAGGAGCAGCGGCGCAGACAGGAACAAAATCGGACCACCGGAGCGACTTTAGGAGGTCGCGGAAGCGGCCGGCGGCACGGGTCACCGGTGCGGCGGCGCCGGTAGCCGGGAGCGGTGGCGCCGGTAGCCGGGAGCGGCGGCGCCGGTAGCCGGGAGCGGCGGCGCCGGTAGCCGGGAGCGGCGGCGCCCCGGCGCGCCGCCGGACAAGCCCACTGCGGTAGAAGCCACGACGTCGGCGCTCGCGAACCCGCAGCCGCGCGGGTCCGGCGTGCACGGGACGCGGCTGAAGCCGCATCCGGTTGTCCGAGCGACACCTCGCGGGTGCCGCGGGGTTGTCCCGCGGGGGCGACGGCTCCCCCCCGCGTCGCTCGGCTGTCCAGGAAGACACCCCACGGGTGCCGCGGGGGTGTCATGCGGGGGTGGCGGCTCCCCCCCCCCCCCCACGCCGCTCTGCCGAGCCGGGCCGGGCTGGCCGAGCCAGACCGGTCTGACCGGGTCGGACCGGGTTCGGCCGACCCTGGGGGGGTCGGGCCGGGGCTGCCCGAGCCCGGACCCCCCATCTTCGGACGGTTTTTGTTCAAATGCCCGTAACATGAGCTACGGGCCTCCAAACGACTCACCGTCAGTGGAAACACAATCCTTGGATCGAGAGGGTCGTTTCGGTATATCGAACTCAATGTTTCAAAATACTTTGAGTTCGGTTGGGTTGGTTCGTACACGAAACCAACCGGGCCCTCGGAGCGGAAACGCTCATATCTTGAGCAACGGATGTCTGATTGATGTGTCGTCGACTTCGTTGAATTCCTCTAAGTGAGACGGATCTTTTGGCATACTCCGCCCGAGGTTTGGACGCAGGTGGAGTACGGTCGGGTTGGTTTTTCCTTAGAAACCAACCGGGCCCCTGGAACGAAAAAGCCAATAACTCTCAGACCGGGCGTCCGATTGACGCGCCGTCTACGACGTTGAGTTCCTGTTGACGATACATAACTTTTGGATACATCAACTTCAGACTTTGTGATAGTTGATGTATCGGCCTCTCGGATCGGGGAGCGGACCCTCCCGAACGAGCTTGCTGTGTGCGGGAACCCAAGTGCTGGCTGCGACTGCTACTTCGATAGCGACGACCGTGCAGAGATCCTCAGTGGACTGCAACGATGACTGTGCAAAGATCCTCAGTGGACTGCGACGACTACATCACTCAGTGATCCTACATGGTTCAGTGCTACATTTCCTGTGTGGGCCCGATCCTGTGTGGGTCCGATTCTGTGTGGGTCAGCGCTCAGCTGTTCTGTGTGAGCCAGCGCCTACAGGTCCTGTGTGGGCCCGATCTTGTGTGGGTCATTGCGGGGGTTAGTTACCTATCGATCCTTCGTGGGTCCGACGACTTGGATGGATTAGGGATCATCTTTATCGACATCCGAAGAAGTATACCTGTGTGAGATGAATCTTGAGTTACTCTCCTTTGTGGATTGTGTTGAGCTATCCTGTGTGGATTTACCGTTTAGTCTCCTTTGTGGATTGTGTTGAGCTATCCTGTGTGGATTTACTGTTTACTCTCATTTGTGGATTGTGTTGTGCTATCCTGTGTGGGTTTACGTTTTGCTTTCCTGTGTGGACTGGGATGTGCTTGGGCTCGGACGTTGGAGCCGAAAGGGAATTGATGACTTAGGTATATGTATGGGCATATACCTAAGCAGTGTCGGTTGTTACTTCGTGATTGTATCTTTCCTTTGTGGATTATCCTTTGTGGATTTAGGGAGACCTTCGGAGGTCTCGGGGTCCCTACTGAGTAGCTTATACTCACCCCTGCACGGGCTATGCCCGTACTACGTTTTGTTGGTTGCAGATGACGGACAGCACTGATCATGGTGGAGGCTTGCGGAGCAGGACGGTACCTGGAGGTGGACCACTGGGCGGGACGTTCTCGAGAATGGTCAGGTGGACCCGAGGAGCAGTAGAGGCTATCTGTACCCACCCTTTAGGTGGGACTTTCAGAGGACGACTCGACGCTGCGGCTTTTCCGTTCAGTTGTTGTTTTTCCTTTCAGTTGTACTTTACATTTGGGCTTGTATTTCCGGCCCCTTTTTCTTTCAGCATAGCTTGTAAAGTTTTTACTTAGTGTTTACTTTTCTACTTTCTTACTCTTTGGTGGTTGTTTACTTTTCAAAGGCAATGCCTTCCCTTTTTACTGGGATTTACACCTTGGTGCTGGTCGCCAGCCACTAGCCTATGGAAGGCGGGCTTGGGGTAGTCACGGCACGAGCCCCGAGGATGGGTCGTGACCAATTGGTATCAGTGGGGTCTGTTCTACCGCAGACTCTGATCTTTCTTCTATGTGAAGCAATAGTGTTTAGCGTATTGAGTGTGGTTATCAGTCCAGGGAGTCCAGTGTTGGTGCGGCGGCTGACGTATCCGTACACCAGGACCCTGACTTCTGATTTCCGATTTAATGCACGAAAACATTGATTGCGTGTGTGTTTCAAGTTTTCATTGTGATTACTTGTGTCAGCTCACCAGGTATACTGTTCTGACCGTGGAGCACTTGTTTCCTTTTCAGGATGGTCCCACGATGGCAGCCAGCTAGGGTTCCAAGAGTAGAGCGCGACGATAGCCCGCCAAGCGATGAGGCCTCGGTACAGGGCCCATTGACAGCGGAGGCACCAACGGTACCTTTACCCACCGAGCCCCCGATGCTTCCAGCACCGATCGCTGACGATGCCCGACACCTCGGAGCTCTGCACGAGTTCCAGCTCTAGCTACCACCCAGGTTCCGTGGGGAGACGGACCCCCAGGCAGCCGAGGACTGGCTGGAGGCGATCGTCCGTGTTTTCAGGATAGTGAGGACACTAGCAGACCTCATGGTGATCCTCACGGTTAGCCTACTGCACGCAGCAGTGGGACGATGGTGGTGCCTGATTCTCCAGGTGCACGATGAGGCCTCCCTCATCTGGACGGACATCGAGAGCCTCTTCCGCTCAGAGTTCGTCCCGGTAACCCTCCGTGCGGTGCGTATTCAGGAGCTTCTTCAATTGCGGAAGGGCAGCTTGACGGTCGCCCAGTACGCGGCGAAGTTCACCGATCATTCTCGTTACTCGATAGACATGGTGCAGGACCCCTTCTTCCGAGCCCAGACCTTCGAGCAGGGATTGAGACACGAGATCAGGGAATCGCTGATCTCCCTCAGCATTCCGACCCAGGCAGGATTGCTGGAGTGAGCCCTTCTGATCGAGAGCTTTCTGGAAGAGTCCATAGCGAGACCTACCGCAGGGCGGCAGGTAGAAGAGTCTTCGGAAGCGGGTAGCCGACAGATGACTCAGGGTTCCAGGCAGACCAGACCTTCCGGCAGACGACCTCGGGACACTGGCTCAACAGTGCGGGGCACACAGTGCGGGGCCAGTCTTCCGAGAGGCAGGCAGTGCTACTCCTGCGGCGGGCAAGGCCACATGGCTCGTGACCGCCCGACCCGCCGTACCATGGAGCAGCAGACGGTGGAGGGGCCACCCAGGCAGAGGCAGAAGGTCGACCGTGGTGGTCTGCAGGGAGGAGGCAGATGAGGGAGAGGAGCTGGCCGAGCAGCAGGCGGTGGGCGATACTTCGAGGCTCTACCACCACAACCACCAGGAGGCCCGCCCTGACCACAAGGAGATGGAGGGCAGAGAAAGGCAGAGGTCCAGGTAGAGGAGTCCTACGACCACGGCGCACTAGAGATGATTCGAGGTACGATCTGTGTGTATTCCACCCTTGTTGCAGTTCTTATAGACACAGGAGCGAGTCACTCTTTCATAGCCACTGCCCTTGTTCGGAGCTTGGAGATTCTGACAGAGTCGTTGGCTCGATCCTTACGGCTAGAGACTCCTACGGGAGCAGACTCGACGATTACGCACTGGTGCCGGCAGTGTGAGCTTACTCTAGGAGATTAGAGCTTCGGCCGCGATCTTCTTGTAGCGGCGTTGAGGCCTTACGACGTCATTTTGGGCATGGATTGGTTATCTACGGTCCATGGACAGATAGACTACATTAGGCGCAAGGTGTGATGTGTGCGCACCGATGGGAGCAGGTTCACCTTCACCGGCGAGAAGGGAGCCTTCGCAGCACAGGATGGACTCACGCAGAGGAGAGGACAGCCCATCACCCATCAGTTGGCTAGCCTCATCCTTGGAGCAGTTGATGTGCAGAGTCCTAGTTTTCCTATAGTGGTGGATCAGTATGCGGACGTCATCCCCGACGATGTTCCAGGGTTTCCTCCTCGCAGAGAGGTAGAATTTTACATTGACCTGTACCCCAAGACATCCCCGATATCCACTCCAGCATATCGGATGGCCCCCGCCGAGCTTCGAGAGCAACCTGTTCAGTTGGAGGACTTGCAGGGAAAGGGGTTCATCTGACCCAGTGTTTCACCCTAGGCTTCCCCGATACTGTTTGCCAAGAAGGTGGACATGAGCTTGCAACTGTGTGTCGATTATCGTTGCCTGAACCAGGTGACAGTGAGGATCAAGTATCCACTACCCAGTATTGATGTCCTCTTCGATCAGCTCAACGGAGCACGGTGGTTCTCGAAGATAGACCTCAGGTCAGGCTATCATCAACTCAGAGTTTGAGACGAGGACATGTAGAAGACGGCCTTCAGGTGTCGGTATGGCCACTATGAGTTCTTGGTTATGCCTTTCGGCGTAACCAATGCTCCAGCAGTGTTCATGATCCTCATGAACAGGATCTTCCAGCCATACCTCGATCGATTTTTCATGGTCTTCATCGACGACATTTTGGTGTACTCGACCACGGAGGAGGAGCACGCCTACCACTTGCAGGTTGTACTAGACACACTCCAAGAGCACCAGATTTACGGCAAGCTCTCGAAGTGCTAGTTCTGGTTACGTGAGGTCCACTTCTTGGGGCACGTCATTTCTGAGGCGGGAGTTGCAGTGGATCCCGCGAAGGTCGAGGCAGTGCTAGCTTGGGAGCCACCCAGGAGCGTGAGAGGGGTGCGGAGTTTCTTGGGTCTAGACGGATACTATCGGAGATTTGTGCTGGACTTCTCCAGAGTTGCGGCGCCACTCTAAGCTTTGAAAAAAATAGGAAACCCTTTGTGTGGTCAAACAGATGTTAGCAGAGCTTTCATGAGCTGAGACAGAGATTGACCAACGCACCTATCTTGAGGTTGCCTGAGGAGGGAGTTTGATACGTAGTCTACTGTGATGCATCAGGGACCGGACTTGGGTGTGTCCTAATGCAGGAGCGGGCCGTAATTGCCTACAGATCACATCAGTTGAGGCCGCATGAGTAGAACTACGCTTCCCATGACTTGGAGTTGGCAGCAATGGTCTTCGCTCTGATGACATGGCGGCACTATCTGATTGGCGAGCGCTTTACAGTCTTTTCTGACCACCAGAGTCTCGGGTATATCTTCTCTCAGAAGGACCTAAACCTGAGACAGCGGTGCTGTCTGGAGTTCCTCTAGGACTATGACTTTGAGATAGTCTATACTATTGGGAAGGGGAACGTCGTAGTCGATGACCTCAGTAGGAGGATGAGCATCCAGCTACATGAGAAGGCGACAGAGCAGCTAGCCACTTTGTAGATATCCTTCGTGGATAGTGACGGAGCAGCCTTCCTTTAGTCTCTCACCGGCTCTCCTCCACTTCTATAGCAGGTCAGAGAGGCCCAGCGTGGAGATGCTGACTGTGAGGCACGACGTGCACAGATATCCTCGGGATAGGCACCTGATGGTTTCTCCCTTGGAGCAGAGCACGAAGTCCTTTTCAGAGGACGTACCTTGGTACCAGTCGCTTTACGAGAGAAGGTGATGAGAGAGTTTCACACTTCTCCTCTGGCAGTACATCATGGAGTGGAGAAGATGTACCAGGATCTCAGACGACAGCACTGGTGGCCGGGCATGAAGAAGGTTGTGGCAGAGTTCGTTTCACGGTGCCTCACCTGCCAGCAGGTGAAGTCAGAGAATCAGGTACCAGCAGGCTTGGTACAACCCTTGGAGGTCCCGTAGTGGAAGTGGGACGAGATATCTATGGACTTCGTGACTACACTTCCATGCACTTCCAGAGGTCACGACTCCATTTGGGTGATTGTTGACCGACTCACCAAGTCGGCACACTTTTTACCCATCCGAGAGTAGGGCTCAGTGGAGAGCTTTGGGCGTCTCTACGTTCAGGAGATTGTATAGCTTCACGGTGTGCCTTCGACTATCATCTCCGATCGGGACGCTCGCTTTACTTCCCGGCTTTGGTAGGGGTTGCAGGAGGCGTTCGGGATGCGGCTACGTCTGAGCACCGCCTTCCACCCTCAGAGTGATGGTCAGACGAAGAGGACCATTCAGGCTCTCGAGGACATGCTCCGCGCTTGTGTCCTCGACTTTGGTCACAGCTGGGAGAACCACCTACCCTTGGTGGAGTTCGCGTACAACAACAGCTACCACTCCACCATCGGGATGGCACCATACGAGGGGTTGTACGACAGGACTTGCAGATCTCCTTTGTGCTGAACAGACCCTGGGGAGTCAGCACTTGTGGGACCAGAGATGGTATGGGGCATGACATAGAAGGTCCAGGTAATCCAGGAGCGGATGACGATAGCACAGAGCCGACAGAAGTCATATGCTGACAGGAGGCGGAGGCCACTAGAGTTCGAGGATGGAGACCACGTCTTCTTGCGGGTCTCACCTCGACGTGGTTTGCGGAGATTTGGCCGAGGCGGCAAGTTGTCTCCACGCTTCATCGGGCCATTCCAGGTCCTCAGCAGGATTGGCGAGGTGGATTATCGCCTGGCTCTGCCACCTCAGTTGCACCAGGTGCACGACGTGTTCCACGTATCTCAGCTGAGAAGATACGTGCACGACCCAACGCACATCATTGACCATGGGGAGCTAGTCGTGGATGATGGGGAGACTTTTACGGAGGTCCCGATGGAGATAGAGGATCAATAGGAGCGGGTCCTACATGGGAGATCGATTCCTCTTGTGCGCGTTAGATGGCAGCACAGGAACCTCCAGGAGAGCACATGGGAGCGGGAGGCTTAGATGCGTGCTCAGTACCCACTTTTGTTTCCCTAGTTTATGATGTATCTTTACGGGGACGTAAAGTCCTGAGGTGGGAGTAATGTAAAGACCTGTAAATTTCAAGGAAGTTTTTTTCTTAATTTTCTTTGGAATTTTACAAGAGCACAGTTTCTAATGGAACCTGATTCCGAGGCCCGGTGTGCCCGGAATCATTTTCCGAAGTTTGGCTCGGGTACGTTCAGTGAACGGACGAGCGGGTTTTTTTAACTTTTGAACAGTTGCCCGGAATCGAATTCTGAGGGCACCGATGAAATCGCAGTGCCAGTATTTGCTTAGAAACACCTCTTTCGGAGTTGCGTTTACTCAGGTGTGGTTTTTAATTTTCGGGCTTAAAGTTAAGAAATAAAATAATTTTTTCGACAACTTTATCTTTATTTCACTTAAGCCACTTGCAAGGCACTTTAAGACACTTAAAAGCGTCTTAAACTGAGTTGAACCAGATAGGATACTATCGAGAAATATCCTACCCTCTTGGTAGGATATTTGTGAGGTGGGACCCGCCCGAGCCCCTCCGTTTCTTTCCGCTAAGTAACGCACCCGCAAAAACCCGTCGTTATGAAAGTCAACTAACACGTTTTCTTAATTTCTTAACAGACTATTTAATTGGGTGGTTTATTTCATAAATTAAATGAGTTGTTTATTTCGTTAAATTAATACAACGAATTGATGGGTTGTTACTTACCCTTTTTTTCGTTGGTTGGCATAATAATAAAATAAGACCAACCAGTCTTTTGGAGGACTACTCGTTGAAAGGTTTGTCAAAGTTCTTCAACCTCCATCCTCCTTCGTGAAGAACGCGAAGAACGGGAAGAACGCGAAGAACGCCGTCACCCTCGGAGTTTGACGATGCTTCATCCGAGAGGTCCTTCCCCACCCCGATCTTCGATCAACTGCTTGAGGTAAGAGTCTCAGATTTTCTTTTTAATCTCCTTTGTGGTTTTTACCAAAACACGGATTTAATTAATTAAATTAAATGTGTTGTTTCATGGCCCGTTGAGTTCGCCGACTCAACGCCGGTTTCCACGACGACGTGACGCCCTTCCGCGACGACGTGACGATCCCCTTATCTCGCGACGAACAATTCCGCGAAGAATGCTCACGAGCGACGACTACGAGTTAGGGAATTTATTTTTGGAAATGCCTCTTATTTCCCATGTTGTTTCCGTTCAAAAAGAGGAACCCAATTAATAAAACAATTTTATTTCATTAAAAATTGTTTTCAAATATGCGTTCATGTGTTGAACTTTATTCCTCACGTTGTTTATCTCTAACGCGGAGGGTGCGGGGCAAACGAACACGGCCCGACGACCCTCCGTCGTTCTTCGTTTTGTGCGGATTTAACAGGCGATGACGGAACATGCCGCAACGGAAGTTTGATGGTTCCGCAGTGAAGAGCGAGTCCCGGGAGGAGTAGCGGCGCAGACGGGAACAAAATCGGACCAGCGTAGCGACTCCGGTGGCCCGCGGCAGCCGCCGGCGCGGCGTCGCCGGCAGCCGGGAGCAGCGGCGCCCCAGGGCGCCGCCGGACAAGCCCGCCGCGACAGAAGCCGCGGCGGCGGCGCTCGCGGACCCGCGGCCGCGCAGGTCCGGCACGCCCGAGAGGCAGCTGAAGCCGCGTCCGGTTGTTCGAGCGACACCCCGCAGGTGCCGCGGGGTTGTCATGCGGGGGCGGCGGCTCCCCCCCCCCCCCCCCCCCGCGTCGCTCTGCTGTCCAGGAAGACACCCCGCGGGTGCCGCGGGGGTGTCACGCTGGGTTGGCGGCTCCCCCCCCCCCCCCCGCACGGCTCGGCCGAGCCAGGCTGGGCTGTCCGAGCCAGACCGGTCCGACCGGGTCGGATCGGGTCAGACCGGGTTCGGCCGACCCAGGGGGGTCGGTCCGGGTGGGCCCGGGCCCGGACCCCCCGTCTTCGTAGGGTTTTCGTTCAAATGCCCGTAACATGAGCTACGGGCCTCCAAACAGCTCGCCGTCAGCGGCTACGCGATCCTTGGATCAAGACGGTCGTTACGGTATATATCACTAAAGGTTTCGGAATAATTAAGTTCGGTCGGGTTGGTTCGTACACGAAACCAACCGGGCCCTCGGAGCGGAAACACTCATATCTTGAGCTATGGACGTCTGATTGATGTGCTGTCGACTTCGTTAAATTCCTCTAAGTGAGACGGATCTTTTAGCATACTCTGCCCGAGCTTTAGACGTAGGTGGAGTATGTTCGGGTTGTTTTTGCCTTAAAAACCGACCGGGCCCCTGAAACCAAAAAGCCAATAACTCTCAGACCGGGCGTCCGATTGACGCGTCGTCTACGACGTTGAGTTCCTTTTGACGATACAGAACTTTTGGATACATCAACTTCGGACTTTGTGATAGTTGATTTATCGGCCTCTCGGTTCGTGGAGCGGACCCTCTCGAACGATCTTGCTGTGTGCGGGAACCCTAGTGCTGGTTGCGACTGCTACTTCGACAACGACGACCGTGCAGAGATCTTCAGTGGACTGCGACGACGACTGTGCAGAGATCCTCAGTGAGCTGTGATGACTATAGCACTCAGTGATCCTACGTGGATCAGTTCTACAGGTCCTGTGTGGGCCCGATCCTATGTGGGTCCGATCTTGTGCGGGTCAGCGCTCAGCGGTTCTGTGTGAGCCGGCGCCTACAGGTCCTCTGTGGGCCCGATCCTGTGTGGGTCATTGGGGGGGGGGGGTTAGTTACCTATCGATCCTTCGTGGGTCCGACGACATAGATGGATCATTGATCATCTTTATCTTCATCCGAAGAAGTATACCGGTGTGAGCTGAATCTTGAGTTACTCTTTTTTGTGGATTGTGTTGAGCTATCTTGTGTGGATTTACCGTTTACTCTCCTTTGTGGATTGTGTTGAGCTATCCTGTGTGGATTTACTGTTTACTCTCCTTTGTGGATTGTGTTGTGCTATCCTATGTGGGATTATGTTTTTCTTTCCTGTGTGGACTGGGTTGTGCTTGAGCTCGGACATTGGAGCCGAAAGGGAATTGATGACTTAGGTATATGTATGGGCATATACCTAAGCAGTGTCGGTTGTTACTTCGTGATTGTATCTTTCCTTTGTGGATTATATTTTGTGGATTTAGGGAGACCTTCGGGAGTCTCGGGATCCCTACTGAATATCTTATACTCACCCCTACACGGGCTATGCCCGCACTACGTTTTGTTGGTTGCAGACGACAGACAGCGCTAATCGTGGTGGAGGCTTGTGGAGCAGGACAGTACCTGGAGGTGGACCACTGGGCGGGACGTTCTCGGAATGGTCAGGTGGACCCAAGGAGCACTAGAGGCTATCTGTACCGACCCTTAAGGTGTGACTTTCAGAGGACGACTCGACGCTGCAGCTTTTCCTTTTAGTTGCTGTTTTTCCTTTCAGTTGTACTTTACAGATGGGCTTGTATTTCCGGCCCCTCTTTCTTTTAGCACAGCTTGTACAGTTTTTACTTAGTGTTTACTTTTCTTCTTGCTTACTCTGTGGTGCTTGTTTACTTTTAAAGGCAATGCCTTCCCTTTTTACAGGGATTTACGCCTTGGTGCTGGTCGCCAGCCCCTAGCCTATGGAAGGCGGGCTTGGGGCAGTCATGGCACGGGCCCCGAGGACGGGTCGTGACAGTAACATGTTCCCAAATCATATTGGTTGATCCATATCCGACCATGGGAATCCTTGGTGTGATTTTGGGACCCAACGGAGCCTCTTGGGAGTGATTATGATACTTTATATTAATTAAGTTAAAGTAAAGACAAAAGTAATATGAACATATATCTTTTAGTAAAATAAATTTTATATGGTGTTATATAAGTAATAAATTCGACTATAAATATTAATTTCAAAAATAAAAATATTTCTTACATCATGATATTTTATTTATAGTTTTCAGACATCAAATAAATGAAATTATTTATAACACAATGATGATGCAGTGATTACCTTATTCATGAATGATTTAAATAAATGAGATTATAAAATTTAAAAAAAATATCTAAGACATATAAAATTATTATTGGATTATTTTATTTCTAATAATATTCTTATTATATTTTAATTTAATGATTTTGGGCCCTTTTCATACCAATAATCATTTTATAATAAAATAATACTTTAAACTTTCTTATAGAGCCGTTCCTCTCCCTTATAAAAGGCCACCACCTCTAACCCATTACTCACATATCTCAAAAGCCATATCTCATAAAACTCTTGCCAACTAAGCTCCTTATACCCCTATATTCCTCCTTGAATCCTTCCCTTACACAATAGGCAATTAAAGTGAACATTTTGGGTCTTACCAAATGGATATACCAGATTTAAACGTAACATCTTCTTTTAACTTCATTTTTTTATTTTACTTCTCCAACCACCTAAACTATATTTATTAGTTTCTTTTATAAAAACACCAGTATCCTCAATATATTAGGATGTTTTTATGAGAATTATTCGAACTACACTTCCAAACACCTCAATCTAATGGATAATAACATACTGTTTCTGTGGACCGCGAAGTACTGCCTCACGAAAGCGTGATTGGTCAATCATCTTCGACCACCTAATATGGTTTCCATTATGATGTAACTATATTTATATGTGATATATAATATATTTATATAATGTCTATAATTATGTATTTTTAATCTATATCATATCATTATAGATTCCATTATGGGTAAATGCGATAATTTCAATTGAGGAAGTGCAGACTACCGCCCCCTTCAAAATGATATGACTCGTTCAATCCATACGTGGAACAAATAAAGGATGGACTTAATGAAATTATATTTGAAATTATACTGGAATTATTATATACCTATGTAAATCTATGTTTTTATTCCATTAAATATGAAATAGTAATCAATGTAGAGTTCATGCATACGTAAGGCTTACCATCTCCATGAATGGTGCATTTCATTTATTATCTCCAAATGTAATGTAATGTCATAGAAAACATATATATATGGAATATATATGATATATATGATATCTAAGTCAAAAATATTATTATATATAAAATGGAATTGGGACCACAGAGTTAACATGTAATTATTAGAAGATTATTTTTACATAAGCACAAAATATCGACAAAACGACCATTATTAATTCAATAGAATATGTAATTTTTATGAAATGGTAATAATTGATATAAAAGGAATAATATACTTGAAAACATTTCTAATGAACGTATAAATTAACATTAGTTTATTATTTAGGACATTAAATAACGAACGAGTCATGTCAGACATGAGGTATGAGACTTCGTCTCAATTTCCATTAATTGAGGCATATTTTGATTTATACATGGATTTATTTTTATACAGTGTATAAACCCCTATGAATTTTCATTTCATTCTAATGGAATATTTTTCTACATATCGTTATTCTTAACATCAAAAAAGAAATGTATCTTATTAATATATTTGGTGACAACAACCTTTCTATCGCCACGAGCATTATTTGATATCTGGCTTCCATAACAAGCCATAATGTTTTTTTTAAAAGGAAAATAAATAAAATAAACCATTTTAATGTATTTTTGTATAGAAAATGGTTTCTAAGGAATCATATATTATTTCAATATCATGAAATGTTATATTGTGATTGAAATCTTGAAATGTTATCTTTTCTTTTATGCTTATTTTATGTGATATGAATATGTTATGGTTCTTGGGAATTGTTTACGTATACAGCTGTATTTGGGATAAACCTAGGGAGGGTGATCCCGAGATAACACTTTAATGCACCGGGTAACGTGACAGAGGTTGTTGTTAATGTTTCTCTTAATACATTTATGGAATATACTAAGATGGGTATTCCAAGCGTAACTCCCAACCTAGTTGTGAAACAAACTACATAAGTATGTTATGGATGCCACATGTTACCCTTATGATTTTGGATTTATATGCGTTATTCATTATTCTTATGATTTCATGAGGTGCATTAAATATATAATGTTTTGTATGTATTAGTGGACTAATGTTTTCTTTCATTAATTTATAATCCTTACTAAGATTTTTAAGCCCATACAAAGTTAATGAAATGTTTTTTCACTTGAATTAATGATTAATAGGGTCAAGGATGGGATCATTGAAATGTCACATAGTCTAAAACATGGAACTAGAAATGATCCTTTTTTCATGAGTTTTTATTCTATGAAGAAAAATTGATTCTAAGTAGAAGTGTCTATAAGTAATATTCAATTTGTTAGGTAAACGTTATGACCTAATTATCTAAAGCTCTAAACTTGAAAAAATCCTAAATGTGTATTATTAAATTAATTAAATATTTTGTAATGTTTATGGCCTGGACATTATGTTTGGTATCAATCGTATGTTTAAAAAACATAAGATGTTAAAATATTTTTAAATTAATGTCTATAAATTAATTTAGGGTATCATTATAATGATATAGCATTTATAGATTACTATGTTGCTTCGCCTAAGAAATTTCTATGTTCAGATTGGCATTCCGTAGAAAAAATAGGAAATCTATAAAGGAATGACATAAAGAGGAAGACATCATTTTATATCAGAAAACTGAGATGGTTGGATTCAAAACTGATCATTTTGTTGCTGGGATGGCATATTTTAGTTAGGCTTTGAATGGTTTTTGTATCAATGCTTGAGATTAGCCAGATCAATCATTGAGAAACATGTCAGTAGTGGAGAATTTCATGAGGTATCACCCCCCATAATTCCAAGGATCATCTGACCATATGATAGCTAAAGGGAGGATTAAAGCACCAGAAATGATTTTTATTGTTATGGGGTGTTTAGAACCTCAAAAGGATAGTCTTTATTTTTACCGTTTTGAAGGTGAAGCCGCTCATTGGTGGTAAATGGTGAAAAATATCATGGATAGTGAGTATATTGGTGATATTGATTGGGATGAATTGAATCGTTTGTATCTTGATAAATATTTTTTTATGGTAGTCCATATTTGGATGGAAAAACAATTCTTGGAATTGAGGCCGGAGGATGACTTAGTGGTTGTTTATGAAGAAAAATTCACTTGATTAGCAAGGACTTCTCCACATTTCATATGAGATCTTGTTAGTAAAATCAACCAATTTTACTCGGGATTAAATCTGTAGTATATAATGGAATTAACTTCTCATGGTTTCAAAGGTATTGAAAAACTTGTTTGATTTGCGGAGATGGTGGAAATGTTGTTTTCTAAAGAGAATGTGTTCTTTGACAAACAACATAATAAGAGGTTGAGGTGGAAGAAGAAATAGAAGAACTCTTAAAAAAGTATGATGGTAAGAAACATATGTTTACAGTTTATTAAAACTATGGTAAAAGGAACACTAGGGAATGATTTTTTATTTCGGATTAGTTCTACAGATGTGCTAAAATTTGACATAAGGCTCATAATTTCATATAAAAAAATTAGGGTAATGGTAAGACAAAATATAATTTACACTTAGTAAAATGTTTTAAATTATATGAAATGGTTCATTATAAAAATGAGTGTTCAATGAAGAATTAAACTATGGGAAGGAAGTCAGAATTTAAGTAGAAATAGTGGTCAAATCCTTTAAAACTTCTTCATTAGATGTAGGGCCATCAAATGTAGTATTATTTGGTACACTGTTTGTTCATTCCGATTATGCCAATGTGTTGTTTGATTTAGGGTCTACACATTCTTTAATTTCTGAGAAATTATCTTATAATTTGGAATTCGTTCTCATGATACAAATCTAGAACTTATGGTAAAAACATCGAGATGAAATTTTGAGACAGAAACATATTATAAGAACCTTTATGTCATTATGTGATGAAATAATCTAAATGAAAACCTTATTTTTTTGACTCTAGTGCAGTTTGATGTTATCTTGGGTATGGATTTTAATCATGCATTGATTGAAGGCATATCTAAAGTATTTTTTGCATACAATATTTCTGTATGTGTACAAGAATGAACCTTTACATTTGGAAACATATCATGAAGTTGAGATACTAGTAAAAGATGTAAATTATTGTTACCTGGAACATATATTTGAAAATAAATTAACAATTCATATTAATGATGTCCTAGTGGTAAATGAGAATTTTGGTGTTTTTTCTGATAAGTTTTCTATTATAATAACTAATAAGAAAGTTGAATTTAATGTTGAATTAGTTCTTGATGTGAATACAATTTCATAACCACCTTATTGAATGGTGTAAATTTAACATTGAGTGTAAATGAATCAATTACAAGAGTTATTAGATAAAGGATTCATTCAACCTTTCACATCACCATTGGGTGATCTTGTCTTGTTTTTAAAAAAAAGATGTTGTAATGGTACTTTTTATTTGTTATACTGCATTGAATAACATCACTGTTAAGAACCAGTATCCTTTGCCTCATATCGATGATATGTTTGATCAGCTCCAGGGAGCTCAATATTTTTGGAAAATTGATTTGAAGTTGGGGTACCATCATTGAAAGTAATGGAAATAGACATTCTGAATACCATGATTAGTAATAGATATAGCCATTATGAATATGTAGTCATGCCATTTTGGTTAACCAATGCACTTGCTATATTCATGGATCTTATGAATGTAATTTTTTTTTGAGTTCTAGGATAAATTCATTGTTTTGTTTATTGATGATATTTTGGTTAATTCTAAAAGTAAAGAGCTGCGTGAGTGTTATTTAATGGTTTCCTTGCAAACCATAAAAGAAAATAAACTATTTGGGAAATTCACCAAGAATGGGTTTCGGTTACAACAAAATTCATTCCAAGGAAACATTGCTTATAAAGTTGGAATAACTATTGATCCTGCTAAAAAAATTTATTGAATAATGGGCAAGACCCACAAATATAACTGAGATCTATAGTTTTTAAGGTTTAACATGTTATTACAGGGGATTTGTTGAAAAAAATTCATGGTTTTCTATCCCACTAATTATGTTAACTCGAAAAGGTGTTACGTTCATTTTGACAAAAGAATGTGATGATACTTTTCATAAATTAAAAAGATTATTTTTGAACGCTCCTTTTTAATAATTACCTTCCAATGATTGTGGATTTGTTATCTACAGTGATTCGTCATTGAAAGGACTTGGTTGTGTCCTAATTTGAATGATCAGTTAATTGATTATGCTTTATTCCAGTTGAAACCTCATGAGCTGAATTACCCTACACATGACATGCAATTAGCTACAATAGTTTTTGCTGTAAAATTTGGTGGCATCATTTGTATGGAGTAAATTTTGAAATATATACTGATCATAAATGTTTGAATTATATATTCACACAAAAATAATTCAACATGAGAAAGAGGAGATGGTTAGAATTAATCAATGATAATGATGGGATGATTAATTACCATCTAGGAATGGAATATAAAGTGGCTAATTCTTTGAGTTGAGAATGTAACGCTACATTAACCTTTTTACATTAGGGAAAATATCCTTTTATTATAGATTTGATGAAATTTATCATAGAATTTGATGGTGTGGGAAATTATTATATTTTGTTTTATGTGTCCTTGAAATAATCCAAAGAAAATAGAATAATGGAAACACACAATGAACATGGTGAGTTATAGAATAAGGTAGATTTGGTTAAGAAGGGTATTTTCCTGAATTTAACAATGAAAATGATTTTATTTTGAGATTTGGAATGATATTATGCATGACTTGTGATTCACATTTAAAGATCGAGTTGTTATGTGATACTCATAGTTCTCCATTTTTAGTTCATCCTTGCAGTACTAATATGTATAGAGATTTTTTGGAGTATTACTAGTCGAATGGAATGAAAAGAGATATTATTGAATTGACTATGAAGTGTTTGACCTATAAATAGGTTAAAGCAGAGTGACAATTACCGAAAGGGATGGTTTGGTCTTTACAGGTTCTAGATATATAATGGGAAAATATATCCACAGACAACGTTGTGGGATTACAGAATATATCTCGAGGTAACAATGCAATCTGGTTTATTGTTGATCGATTGACTAAATCTTCTCATTTGAAACCTTTGTGAGATACATTATCATCAGATAAACTTTCTCTATTGTATGTTGATGAGATAGTTAGTGTTCCCCTCTCCATTGTATCTGATCTTGATCCAATGTTCACTTATAACTTTTGGAAAGTCCTTCATAAGTTATTAGGAACTGAATTAAATATTAGTACAACTTTTCATCCTTAATCACATGGGTATTTAGAATGAATAATTCAAACATTGAAGTAAATTGTACGTTCTTGTTCAATAGATTACCTTGGCCGTTGAGACCTAAATTTTTCTTTGGTTGAATATTTTTTATAATAATAGTTTTAATTCTAGTATATAGATGGCTCTATTTGAGGCATTATATGGAATGCAGTGTCTAACTCCCACTGTTTGGGATAATGTAGCTGAAGGGATGTTGATGGGACAAAAACTGGTAGAAGTGATAAACCAAAAAGATTAGATTATTCAGAAGAACATGTGAACAACATAGAGATGGCAGAAACGTTATGCAGATAATAAGAAGAGGGGACTTAATTTCAATTTAGGTGATCATGTCTTTCTCAAAGTTTCTCTATAGAAAAGTGTGATTCATTTTGGTATGAAGGTAATGTTGAGTCTGAGGTTCATAGGACCCTTTTAAATCCTGGATAAAGTTGGATCAGTTGCCTAAAGAGTGTATTTACCTCAATTTTTATCCCTAGTACACAATGTTTTTCATGTTTAAATTTTGAGAAAGTATATTCCAGATCAATATAATGTTTTGAGGCTAGAAGTTGTTTAGTTGGAATAGAATCTCTCTTATGATGAGGAACTAGTCTAGATTCTTAACTGAAAAGATCAAGTGTGGATGAATAATTTAATTCATCAGGTAATGGTATTATGAAAAAACCATACGGTTGAAGAGGAAACATGGGAATATGATAATTCAATGAGAGATAAATACCCCCAATTATTTGATATGTGAATAGAATTGTGAGGATGTAATTCACAAAATAGGGGAGGATGTAAAATCCCTGGTAAATAAAGGATATGATATTTTCATATTAATTAATATTTGTGAATTAAATATTAATTTTAAATTAATTTTAATTCTATTTTTGATGGCATACCTGATAAACAACAACGGGATTCTTTGAAATGTTATGTAGCACACAACATTGAGATATACTGAAAAATATTGATATAATATTATTATTTTAAATGGTAGTTAACACATAATCATTTTATTGGTGGGAATGAATAGAACTAACTAAAATATGATCATACATGTTTGTTAAAGGTTTTTACATTTATCCAATAATATTTTGGGGCGTAAAATGAAAATGAATCCAATTTTAAGCATAAATACTCTAATATTATTTAAAAGGTCGATTTATAGCTTTTTAATGGAGAACCCTTTTTGAAGTCTAGTTTTTTTTTCACTTTTCTATGTTCTATTTTACAAAAAAAATCATTATAATCGGGAAATCAAAATATTCCTTAGGTAAATTTTTGGTAATTTTCTAATAAATTTCATTTTTAATGCATAGTGATCAATATCATATTTTAATTGGAAACTTCTTTTTAATCAAATTTATTTATACGGATAGATTATATTTATAATTTTTTTAAAGTATAATTATATTATATTTTTACTATTTAATTTAATGGTGGTAATTTTATGTAATTTCACTTTTAAATTAAACATAGACAAATGTTAATCTTTTGATAGTTATTATTTCTTTAAAACACAATTTTTGTTTTGACAACAAGAATTAATTTTAAATTAATTTCTTCTACTTATGTGTTATGAATTTGGAAAAAACATATTCCATATTTGGAATTAGAAAGTCCAAATTCTGTAAATATGTATCTTTTATTTTTATACATTTGGAATATTTTCTTCGGTAAATATTTTATTTACCGTATTTAAAGGGTAAATCTAGTAAATAAGGGAAAAAATTTTATTATAATAATATTAAATTACCCTAACATGTGTCTTAATATTATTGGTTGATAATGTCTGAACATGGTAATCCTTGGGTACATTTTGGGAGCCCATGGAGCCACATGGGAGTGATAATGACATATTATATTAATTATTTTAAAGTAATGACAAAAGTAACGTAATCACATATCTTATAGTAATGTAATTTTTATATGGTGTTGTATAAGTGATCTCTTTGAGTATATATTTTCATTTTAAACCTAAAAAAATTTCATACGTTATCATATTTTATTTATAATTATTATATGTCATATAGAAAAAATTATTTATGACACAATGATGATGCAACAATTACCTTATTAATGAATGATTTAAATGAAAGAGACTATGAAATTTTTAAAAAATATCCCAAAAGAATCCAATTCTTATTGGAAGAATTTATTTAAAACAATATTTATCTAATATTTTAATGTAATGTGTTTTGTAGTTTTTTGAAGCTGAGAATCATTTTATAATAAAATAATAAATTCAAACAAACCTAAATGGGCCCTCACCCCCTTATAAAATCCCAACACCTCTAACCCGTTACTCACACCTCTCAAGCCCATTGTATTGTGGAAAATATACCCAATTAATCTCAGTATATCCCTATATTCCTCCTAGTATCCTTTCTCTATGTATAAGTAAATTCATGTAAACCGTTTGGTTCAAACCAAATGGGGATATCCGATTTATGGGTAACGTCTTCTCTTAAGTTCTTTTCATTTATTTTACTTCTCTGACCCACTGAAATCTATTTATTCCTTTATTTTATAACAATGCATGTATACACAATATTATAGTTTTTTTATTAAGAGTATTCATACTACACTTCAACACACCTCCATATAATGGATATGAAGATACTGTTTTTGGGGACGGTGAACTAATGCCTGAAGAAATGATAATTGTTCAATCTTCTCCAACCCCCTCTTATGGTGTTCATTATAATGGAACTATATTTATATGTGATATATATTATATTTATAATTTCCATATACTTCTTTATTTTTCATTTATTTCATAGCTTTATGGTTACCATAATGGGTAAATGCGATAATTTCATTTGAAAAAATGAAGACTAACGCCCCATCAAAGTGATATGACTCATTCATGCTATAAAAGATATATATAAATAATTGAGTTAGTGAAATTATATTTGATATTATACAAGAATTATAATATACCTATGTATCATTATGTTTTCATTACATTAAATATGACATATAAATGAAAGTAGCATTCTTGTGTACGTACGGTGTACCATCTCCATGAAAGGGGTATTTTAGTTCTTATCTCCAAATGTTGTGTACTGTTATAAATACATATATATACTGAATATTTGTGATATATAAATCATGAATATCATTCTGGAGAGAATTTAATTTTGAAACTAGAGAAATATTTTAATTATAAGATGTTCATTTTTGAATCAAGTACGAAATATCGACAAAACGACCATTATTAACTCAAATTGTTATGTAATGTTGATAACGTGGTAATAATTGATATAAAAGGAATAATAAACTTGAAAAAAGTTCTGAATAGAGTATAAAAAACATTAGTTTATTATTTTAGAGATTAAATAATGAATAAGACAAGTCGTACATGAGGTAGGGGACTTCATCTCAATCTCTTTTTAATGAGTCATATTTTGAATTACACACGACAATCTTTTTTACGGTGTATAACCCCCTTTTGACTTTTAATTTCAATCAAAGGGAATATTTGTTTTATGTAGCATTTTACTAAATGAAAAAAAGGAATGTTTTTTAATGTAAGTGATGAAAATTACCTTTCTACCACCATGATCATTATTTGATATTTGGATTCCTTAACAAGAAGTACTATTTTTTAAAAATAAAATAAATACCATATACCATTTTTTACGTATTTTTGTATTGAAAATGGTTTTTTGGAAAGCATTGAATGTTTCAATATCTTGAAATGATATATTATGATTGAAATGTGTTAATTTTATCTTTCTTTTATGATTCTTTTAGGTTTTAGGAATATATTATGTTTCTTGGGCATTTTTTATGTATACGGGTGGTTTTCATGATAAACCTATGGCGGGTGATCCTGAGATAGCACTCTGATGTGTTGGGTAACATGATAGAGGTAACAGTTAATGTTTCTCCTAAGATATTTAGAGAATATACTGTGATGAGTATTATAAACAAAACTACCTACATAACTATGAAAGCTAAAACATAAGTATGTACTGGATTCCATGAGTTACATTTATGATTTATGTTTTCTATGTTTTATTAATAAATATTATGATTTCATGATGTATGTTAAAGAGCTTATGTTTGGTGTGTATTAGTGGACTAATTTTATCATTCATTATTTTATAATACTTATGGATATTTTTATGTTCATCCTTAGTTTTTGTAATGTTTTACACAGGACATAAAGATGAATAGGGTCAAGGAAGAGATCAAAGAAAACTCATGTTGTATAAAACAAAGAAGTATACATGACTCTTTTTTTCAAGATTTTTTATTTTATTAAAAAATTGGATACTGAGAAGAATTGTATATATTTAATATTCAAGGTGTTATATATATGTTATGACTTAGTTCTCTTATGCTCTGAACCTAAAAAGATCCTCAATGTGAATTATTATCTTAATTCTAGATTATGTAATGTTTAAGGGTGAGTCCATATATTAAATTATGAAATTTCAATCCTTAGGTGTTTATGAATAAATTTTATTAATCCAATGTATTTTTAAAGCATTTTTGTAGACTTATAATATTTATTATATAATTTTGGCCATTATTTACCTAATTTACACATAATTGTGGTATTACAAATTTGTAAAGATAATAATCACATTTTAAAAAAATAATAGGTAACTATTTATTAAATTTTTACAATCAGGTTCGAAATATTAAATTATTTTTCTATATTTAGAAAGACATAATTTTCTATAATTTATTTGACATTAATCTTGTTGAAAGAAAAAAAAAACTTTTTAAAGTGAAAAAATCACAAAGATTAACATTTTTTATAATAAATTTCAGTGTGATATTGATTACAATTACCTAAATTAGTTTACCTGATAAAAAATTTAATATAATTATACTTTTAAACAAATAAAATAAATAATTTAACACTATGTATTATTTCAATGAAATAGATCTTTCAAATTAAAATCCCATATTTTTCATTATTCATGAAAATAGAAAACATATCCAAAAAAATGAAAAACTCATCCAAAGTAAACTTTTACATCACTATTTCAAATAGGATGTTTATTTTGTTATATTATAATTCTAAAATTGACAAAAAAAATAATATGTAAAAATTTTTCTCGATTAAAATGTGGTAAAATTACTCTTTTGAAAAAATATAGGGTTTTATGTGTAAAATTATTTAGTTTTTATCATATGCCAGCATAATATATTTGATCAATATCAAAAATATTTTGCTGCATATATATTATATTTAATTAATAACAATTCTCTGAGTAATTGTAATTAATTCAATTTATTAATACAAAATGTCTTTGGGGGAATAAATATAAATATATTTCCTTTATAATTAATTGATATATATTTACATTTCTAATTAATTGGTTACTAATTAATTATTTTTATAAACTACATATTATCATAATTTAGTGAATACTATCCCTAAATACTAATTTAATGGCTATGATATATATTATAATAATGTTTTTTAAAATATTATTATTCGGTAAAATATGGTTTTGCGTGAAATGAAATCTATCAAAAGAACATGGAATTGTCTATAACGTAAGTCATGAATGGTGTTGTGTTTACAGCATGATAATATAAGAATGGTGTGTAACACAATCATAACATGGTGTAGTGTATTACTCAATAAAAACATAGCGCTTTTCATATAACAAAAAATATATTCAGTATTTTTGGAAATTGAAAAATAAAAATTTGATTAAATTAATTAAAAAAAGTTCCCAAAATATAAGGGTGTAACATTTTACCCTTAATAAAATTTATTTCTCCCCCAAAATTAGTCTAGCATATCAATGTATTAATACATTAAATATCCATACATAGAAACCCACATCATAAAAATGAATACTAAAACTTCCATTTAAAAAGGAAATATAGAAACATAATGGTTACCAAATGTAACTCATAACTATATTTACAAAAATTAGAACATAGGTGGGATGTGAAAACATGGACATTGATGTTAAATATAGCCATCTATTTTTGATGTAGAGTTATAGATAACCCAGTTACAAAAAAAATTAACAATAAAAAACCAATAAATATATTATGATCAAAGGTGTCATTTGATTCATCAGAAAAAAGGTACTATGATATCCTTTTATATTTTGAGATTCATTCCGTAGTATTGAGTGTTTTCATAATAAGATATACATACATGATTTAGTATAATATATCCAATTTTTGTGCCTTGATCAATTCTCACAAAAGGTGAATTTTACATTTGTGAAGTGTTAACAGACCAGGAGATCCATAAATTGAATGATAGCTAATTTTATTTGTCTTTGTCACACAAAAAAATTGTTAGCACAAAAATCCTCATATGTTGAGATTATACTTCTATACTTATAGACTCATTCGATGTTTAACAATATATATCATAAATTTTTACCCTTATTAATGGTTTAAAATATTAAAATACAAATCTTTTGAAACAATGTTACTCAATTTATAAAATCAAATTATAATTAATCCATAAAAAACAATATATTGCTCTTAATTTTTAGACACCAACATTTTAAAACCATTATCATGAAATGCCTTTAAAAATGATAACATCCTTAATTACCATAACAACATAGTTAAAACATGCATGATTTCAATAAAAATTAACACTTCACTTAGACATTAAATAAAAAAGTATATATACTCAAACCATGATATCATAATCCATTATTTCATCTTATTAGTCCTAAGGTCATCAATAATATCCATTTTATTATCAAACAACTCTTTATTTCATTATCCTAAAAATATGAAAATATTAAGGGTTATCCTTCCCTTAAACCTATTTTTCGAAAAACATCACCTCTCCATTAAATCGCATTTTTATTCTATCAGAACCATTAAACATGTTTTTATAAATCCAAAGGGAAAATAATAATGGAACAACCATTATAAAATTTTAAATATATAAAAAATAGTTACTGAATCATAATACAAAAACACATCATTTATTTCATTTCATCATTAATCTGTTAACAAGGCCACCTCATCATATTACATTATATCTCTATCCTTTCACATTTCACCTATAATATCATCATTAGTAGAAATATAAGCATTAGTTGTACCAACTTTGTGATTATCATCATGAGATTTCCACATAAGAAATTGATTTTCATTACTACCACTATTTAATCATTTCAATCATTCCTTAATTTATAGTACCTTATAGAGGGATATATTACCATACATTTCATTAGATGAACTTTTCATTTTTCCTTTTCATATACATTATTTTTATTCATTATTTCTATAGTAAAAACATATTATTTTTCATCTAATACTTTCACTTAGTTGATACATTCCACATTATTGAAATAATGTAAATGGAATCTTAATTCGTACACGGGCTCCATCACCCAAAGTCCTATAGAAATACAACCTTATATTCTTGGGTGAGTCCGAGAGATGGTTAAGTTGTGTGTTGTTAAACTGGATCTGTAAAAATTGATTATGAATGATTTAAATGCCTTTCAATCATTTTATCATATCATTTTACTTCTCATCAGAAAATTTTCCACCATATTTTTCATTAATCTTGTTTCATTTGGTTTTCTCTAGTGATGAAAACCAGAAAAATTTGAGAAAACAATGATTATCCTTGTGGGGATCCACATAGTCAAGAAATACAACTTCTATGATATATAAATTATAATTCCTTCCATAATCTATGACACTGTGGTTTTATCGTAGGTTATTAATATCCAAGAACTATTTAAATCCACCTTGATGGTTCGTAATGAGTTTATGAATATCCAAAGAATATTCATCTGGGGCATTAAACAAGGTTATTAGGAAGGCTCATTGTCATGTTATAGGTTACTCTCTATTTAGGCCAGACACACCATGATAGTGTTGTTACACTTTGGTAGATCTATGCTCGAGACACATCCAATTTTTTTATCCATACATTGATTTAATAATAGAAAACCAATCACTCGATTCTTTACCAAAATTCCTATAAATTTTCATAAATATTAAATTGTCCATAGAATAATATTTAGAGACATCACTAGACATGTCTATAGAAAAATCCATAGGGATATCATTAATGTTTTCACATCCTTGTTTACAATGGCTGACTAAACCTTCACTCTAATATCATATATGACAACCTCATCTTAATCTATATGTATATTACATCATTTTTGAAGAATACATAATACATTACACAGACAACAACCCAAATGATTTATTAGTTTAGACACTTTGTAATGTTAAGAACATAATCACTCAAACATAAGTGAGATACATTATCTAATATGATGTTCCTTATGACTCTAACTCTTCTTATACACATAAAACATAGTACATTCTTTGAAAATCAGGGGAACGAAACATAAAAAGGGCTGAGCTGAGATTCTTAATTTGGGAAAAAAAGACACATGAGAGAATAAAAAAGAGCATAAGGATATGAGAATGTGATCATAACATGAGAATAACATTCCCTACATAACAATGACCATAAACATGAATCATAGAATTAAAATTGGATGTTTAGAATACATGAACAACAAGGGAATAAAAATCAGAAACAATTAAATCACAAATTAAGACTGTGACATGGAATTTTGGCATAAACATAAACATGTAATATCAATCTATATTTGTCAAGCCTCATTTTTATACATATTGGGGCACTTCATGGGTACTAAATATACCCAAAGGGACACACCACCATCCCCAGTCATAGTCATATTCTTTTAAGGGAGCATGTATCCTTATTTTACCAATGTTGATATGGTTTCAAAGATCCTTTATGGTGTTTTGTTTTTACAAAGTTTTGTATTTTTTCACAATAGACACTTTTTTAAAATAATGTTATTGATTTATAGGAATATAATTTAGATTCATCGTAATAAGGATTCTATAAATAATGTAGATAGATAAGATCCAAACTAAAAGGGAGAGAATTCAGTTTTCGGTATTCAGAAGAATTGGTCTAGGAAGCGCCAGATTTAGAAAATTGTATTCAAGTCCCTTGACATGACATTTAAAATAATTCAAATCAAAATAATAGGAGAAATGTTGAAGTTATTGAAGAGTTTTTAAACCTGAATCTTAATTCAATTGTTATAATTTTTTCATACATTCTAAACAAATGTTACGCTATTGCACAGATTTGTATTTCAAAAATAAAATGTTGATTGAAGAACATAGGATATATCCTTTACAAAAGAAATAGAAAATGATATTTAGATGATCAAAAAGAAATCATACCCTGCATAATCAGATACAGGATAAGAAGAAATAAAAGATGGTGCTAGGGACTTTAATAAAAATAATCATACCCCGATTTATAATATCTAGGTGGAATAGAAAAATAGATGTTGCCAGTTGAAATGGAATCATACCCACACATTGTAGCATCAAATCATTCATCATATGCATAAAAACCATTCGTTCCAAGGGTAATCATATTGAGGCTCAAGAAGAAGGTGATCATACCAAGTATGAATACCTTCAAAATGATTATATCCAGAATAATCATACTCAACTATAATTGTTCTTATACTTTCGTACTCATATTTTCATACTGAGATTTTTGGAAAAAGGAAATAATACTGAATTATTCTTAATGAAGAATTTGTGTTGAGAAATAAAAAGTCATAATGATCTTATAAAAAAATATTGAAATGATATGATAAATAAAATGATCATAATGATCTGGGAAAGAAATAGATTCTAATTATATGACAAATATATGATGAATTTAAGTTATCAAACATTAATTTTATTTATACATAAATCTCAGAGAAATATTTGGAGGTCTGAAGATATTAATGATAATGTTCTAAATCCTAGATATTTTCAATGATTTTGAGAGGTTAGGAAGGGGGGATGTTTTCATGTTTCCCACATTTGATTTATATGTTCCCTAAAAATACTTTTTTATATCATTTGTTCATTGAAAACATTCACACACACACTAAAGGCTGAGAACATGAGAATTAAAAAGTGATATTTCTAAATTGATTGAAGAAGAATTCGATTGAGAATTCTATTAGAGTTTCTGATTTGATTATTTATACTGAATTCATCATTTTTATAGGTGTAGATCCAACATTATCATATTTAGAAAATATCTTCCAACATAATCATACTAAAAAAATCATATCCAACATCATTTTTTGAGATAATAATATCGATAATTATTTTACTCAAAAATAGGATCCATTATTAATATATTCAGATACTCAAATCCAGATTCATCTTACTCAGAAATTATGATTTAGAATCTATCATTATTTTATTAAGAAATAATTTGATCCGTCATTATTGTATTCAGAGAAGTCTGATTCAGATAAATCAGACTGAGGATTTAGACAGTGTAATTGTGGAGTAGATTCAATAAAGTCATTATTCAATTATTTTGATCAATTTTTTTATATGAATATATTGTAATCTTATTGGAGTTAGTATAATCATTCATATCGGAAGATATAAGGAGTCTAATTTATTTTAGAAAATGTTTTATTCATTATTCTTAATAGTTTATTTCCGTAGACCCATGGGAGTGGATTTGGAATGGATGTATGTTCTCATGGTGAGGATAATCCTATTAAATGTTTTTTCCTTTATTTTATTTCCAACTTTTGAATTTAGGTTTATTTACTAAATTTTGTTAAGAAAATAAATCCTGAAAGGTTGTTGGGATTTTGTTTCTAAATGTATTAAAACATATAATAATTAAACAACTGATTCAACTACCACCCCACTACTCTATTGTTATTCGATCCTTTGTAACAACAATTGTTATGAAATGAAAGGTTACCTTGTTGGATCCTTAACAAAAATAATATCAACTCTGTCAATAGTATAAGAATTCTTAAATTTGATGGCAAAATATATTACTAATGGAACAACTGGAGGATTACTTATATCCTATCTCTTGGATTTGAATATTTATTTAGTTATAGTATTGGATATACACCTATTGAAAAAGATTCTCCTATGATATTTTCTAACAAAACAAATATATAATTTTATGGAAAGTATTAAAATTAAATCCTTATATCCTTATCAATGAATTTTTATCAGAAGGTGATGGCTCTTGAAGCATAATAAATTATGTGTGACAAGTTAGGAAGTGTTTTTAAAGGGAATACGAAAGTTAATAAAGCAATGATACAAGTATAACAGAGTACATTTGAAGACTTAATAATCAGAGGTTAGTAAACAATTGATGTATACTTCACTATCATAACTGAAATCATTTTAAACATCAGTGTATTCAAATATGTCTGAGAAGATTGTATAATTCTGTAGAAACTTATAAGAATATATACAAACAGGTTTGATTTTAGAATTTCTTATTTTTAAGATAAATATAATTTATCTCTTGATTATTTCCTTAAATATCTTATTTATTATGAAATTAGAAAAGATAAAATGTTTAAAAATATGATTAAAGATGTTATTGTTTTTTATGCGATGATAAATTTAAAAATTCAAGATGTTGAAGATGATTATCATTGTGACAACAAGGATAATTATTATGGTGAAAAGAATGAAAAAAATAATGTCGCATATATCAAAGAACTATTGAAGAGGAATAAGAAATTTTGGAGGTAAATATCTTATCAAACTTTTTGTGTGTGGTGGAATCAGAAAAATTACTATGAATTTATATATGATGAAATTTTGACCATATTGAAATGATTCCGATGAAAAACTTCCATGAAAGTAGTGGAATAAAAAATATAAAGGGAAAAATATTCCAATAGATAAAAGAATATGTTTACTGGAAACAAGATAAATATGTTTAGTAAGAATGTGGAGTAAGACTCAACCAACAACAATTATTCAAAAGATTAATGTTTAGAAAACATTAGATCCTTCATTAAAAATTTTGTGAAAACAAAATATTACTCAACGTGTGAAGAATTTTATGAAGAATCTTATAGAGAGTATCATCTCCGAACCAAACATGATCCATGTCTTGGGAAAAAAACACTCAATAAAAATATTAGAATTACAAAGAAATATTTTCAATATTTTTCTTATGAATGAAAAATAAGTTATCAGGTAGTTGTAGGAATACATCAAGTGGATTTTAAGTTACAAACATAGATGTACTGAATAGGGAAATAAGATTGAAGATCTTAGTTAGAAGATGGAAACTGATGATGAAAAAGATAATAGGTTTCAATAGAAACATCTTGAGTTTGATAAAACCTTGGATAAGAGGATTGAAAATCTCAAAAATGCTTCGGATTTAAAAAAAATGAGACTTTTAAAGCTAATGAAAAGGATTATTAGGTGAATCTTGTGAAATCATCCCTTTCCAAAAATAAGTTTTCGTCTAATTCATTTTTCATTTTTGGTTTAAGAAAATGTATTGGGAATCCCTGGTTAGAGAATGTACTTAAGGAACCTATCAAATTCCAAAAATTAGAAAACTCAGTCAAAAGAAATGATGGTCCACATCCTGAGTATATTAGAGATGAAATATGATTCCAACCTCATCAAATATTAAATAAGGTAATATTATATTTCAATAGAAAATAATGATTTAATGGTTATTACCAGTGTTGTGGATTCTATGGGTATAGGGATTATAATTTTTGGCACACCATGTACTTAATCGGTACATGGTTTGAGAAAAAGTTCAAGAAATATAGAAAATTGAATAAGAATAATTCCTAATATACAATAATATGAAATTGTGAATTCTCAAGATGATGGAATTTTTCCAAAAAAATTATATTGAATCATTTGAATATGTTTTTGGATGATGTGATCAAGCTTTTCATATTGCTGAAAGATGTATGAAACTCTTTCCAGAAGTATTTTCTTCTCACCGAAAAGAAATAAATGTTATAAATAAGAATATTACAAAATGATATTTTTTTCATGGAATAACATTAATAGCATGTGAAAGGAATAAACCATGGATCCTTAATAGAGGTTTCTCTTTACATTTGATAGGTGATATAAAAATAATGAAACATTTTTAATGTACGGGTAGTGGAGCAGCTACCTATGGTTATGATAGTTCGTTAAAATTAGAGGAATCAAAACTACGTAGATTGAAGAAGAAAAGATAAAATCAAAGGAAGTATTATTTTTTGATAGTGTAAAACATAACATACTTATTGTAATTCAATTTTATGATGATATAAATTATTTCTCTTTTATAGATGATTTTTGTAACATCAAAAGTGAGAATGATTGAAAATTTATTACAAATGGAGAAAAAACTAGTGGGAATCACTTTCAAATAAGAGAATTTAATGAATCATCTTACATGAGTTCATAAGATAGAAAAAAATTGTGGAACTATATACATAGCCACCTTGTGCGTAAAAAATGAATAAACATTATAAATTTAATGGTTTTATATATTTTCTATAATTTAAAACAAGATATGAGGATGTTTGTATTACATTCTAGAAAGTAAAGATAAATATAAAAGAAATAATAGAATTAAGATTCAATCTACAGGAACACTTGAGTTTATTCATTCTGATTTATATGATCCATTGATATATTAATAAATTAAAAATAGATATATAATTTATCTCTTTTATTGATGATTTCACACTGATAAAAAACATCATGTTTATGAATCACATGTGAGGGGATATTAAAATGTTAAAATTCATCTGAAAGTATGTTGATAAAAAATAGGGGTTTTCCTAAAATGATGATAAATTATAATGGTACCTAATTCGTAAGAAATAATTTTGAAACATATAAGGGAATGAGTAAAATCAATCATCAATATATTTCTTCTTATACTCCACAACAAGATATATTTTCAAAAATAAAGAATAGATGATTGCAGTAAATGGAAAGAAGTATGTTAGGTAAATAAAATTTTCATAAATTATATTGGAGAGAAGATATTTGTACATCTGTACAAGTTCAAAATAGATTCTTGTTAATAGTGGGAACTAACAAGAATCATTATGAATTATTGTAAAACAAAAAAACATCATTGAAATACTTCATTGTTTTTGGAATACGATGATTTCTCAAAATAAAAAATCTGTATTTCGGAAGGTTTTCGGAGAAATAAGTAGAATGAAATTTTATTGGATAGTCAACAAATTAAAGAAGGTACAAATAATGTAACAAACTTTTCAAAATGTTGGTGGACTCATATGATTTGATGCTAAGAGAAAATTATATTTCCTTAACAAATGTTATTGATAATGTTGGGGAGGATAAACTAGATAATTCAAAAAATAGGGAATGTAATTTTAATCATCCTTATCAAGACTCAAACAAATTTTGTGATGTGGAAGTTTCATCTTGGAAAAAGACATTGAAATTTCTTAACAAACAAAAATATGTTAAATTCAACAAAATTATTTGGAATCAGAAGGCTTGAGTTCAAAGAAGATACATGTTGAGATTATATAATCCTATATAAATTATATGAAAAGATGAACTAGAAACAATTTAAAAGTTGTTCATCTCATTTAATGGGACAATATAATGAATGAAGTGTTTGACCATATTGAGAAAAATATAAAATTAGAACTTGTTTTGTGGATGTAACGTAAAAATAATATCGAAACCATGTGGGATTAAATAAAAATGTTAAATAAACATGGATATGTTTCAAGAAACAATGAAAGTCATGTTTTTAAATTATATGGATAGGTGGAATGTGTGGATTTTGAGGAACCCTTTTCCACAGTAATAGGATTAATATTTGTTCAAATGATTCATGTATTGGATACTCATAAAAATTAAAATGTTTATCAAATTGATGTAATGTTATCATTTGTAAATAATGATATTTAAGAAGAAATATAAATTGAAAAACCTAATGGGATTCTACTTTATGAGGATAAAGACGATGTTTTTATATTGATGAAGTCATTGTATTAGACAAAACATTATCTACATAATTTTTATTCTAAAAATTAAGATTTTTTTAGAATGTGGAAATTTTCTAAAGAAATAGATAATTGAAACACATAGGTGGAAGATGTTGAATCCAGGGCACTAATTGTAATTGTTTATATGAATGATATAATTTTTGGGGAGGATAGAGAAGAAGTTTGTGAAACAGTTTTGGAGGAAATGAAGAAGAATTTTGAAATTTTTATGTTGGGAGAATTTACTTGTTTCTTTGTCTTACAAGTTGAAAAATTGGAAAAATAAAACTTTCTATCTTATGAAAAGTATGCTAATGAATTATTCAAAGTGATTTGGCTGGAAGAATCCAAAGAAAATTTAATTCATATTTTAGTGAGAGAAATGTGATGAAAACCTGAATACAGAAAAATTGTGAATTGGAAATACTTTTAGAATCTGATAGGAAGTCTTCCTTGTCATATAGCCTCAAGGAATGATATTTATTATATTGTAACACTATGTTCTAGGAATCAATGTAATCCAAAATAATCACATATGTTTGCAGGGAAAGGAATTCAGAGTTATGTATAAGGAACATCTTCACATTGATTGTTATACCAAAGAAATGGTGAAATAATGATTCATCGATATAATGATGCATATTGGTATAGAGATTATAATTATTTAAAAGGAACCTTGGGAGGAATATTTTTTTAGGTGAATTTTGTGTGACATTGATAGTATGAAACAATGTTTAGAAACATTGAGAAAAACTGAATTTGAAGATGTTGTAGCCACTGAAACTTGTAATCAAATGTTTTGGATCATTGTTCAGGTAGAATATTTTCATATAAATATTTCTAAACCACTGACGATACTTTGTGATGTTTAGAGTGAAATTGATAATTCTAAGAGTAATTTCCATCATTCAAGATCAAAAAACAATGAAATAATGTTTTAATTTATTAAATAAAAATTTACTATTAGATATTTTTTCTTGAATACATTTAAATAAAGTATCATTATAAGGCCCTAGCCTTAAACCGTACTTAATCTTGAGTTATTACAAGATTACACATTGAGGATCTTTTTGGGTTTATAGTTTTAGAGAATTAGATCATAAAACTTGCATTACATTCCACATATAAACAATGTGGTTACAAAAAGATAGTATTCTTTTTTCCCATCAATGGAATCATATTTAAAATAAAACATGGATTCTTTCTTGACACTTCCTTGACACTATCATCATATCATGTACATTTCCATTGACCTATGAAAAACACTTCAAAAACATGGGATGAGTATAAAAAGCTCGGTAAGGGATATAAAAAATATGGAAAGGAAACATGGGTACGTATATACATAAGAATGAAATCATACTTTAACCATAAAACATAAGCACATTAACATACCTCATCAAATCATGAATAAAACATATAAATCATAATACATAAAGGTAACTTGAGGAATTCATATCATTCTTACGTAGGGAGTAACCCTCTTGGTTACGTTTGGAATACCCATCACAGTATATTCCGTAAATCTCTTCGGAGAAACCTTTAAATTTCACTCCTTCACGTTACCCAATGCATTGGAGAGCTATATCGGGCTCACCCGCCCTTAGTTTATCACGTAACCACCCATCTTCATAATAATACCCAAGAACCATAACATAATCGTATCACATAAAACATACATAGTGGAAACATAACATTTCCACATTTCAATCACACAATATCAATACAACACATTGATATAATAAAAACATTATGAAAACTATTTTCAATACCAAAATAAAATATAAGTAAAACATGGTATTTATTTAAAAAAAAAAGGTATGGCTTGTAGAGGAAGCCGAAACTCAAATAATGGTCACGGCGGCGGAGAAGTCATTGTCGCCGCATACGTGTGACAAAAACATTCCTTTTTGTCATTTTGTAAAACGCTTCATATAAAGAATGATTCCTTTTGGATAAATGTAAAATTCAAAGGGGTTTAAACACTGTATAAAAGAAGTTTGTGTATAAAACAAAATATGCCTCAATGAAAGAAGATTGAGACGAAGTCCCATACCTCGGGTCCGACTTGACTCAGTCGTTCTTTAATATCCTGAATAATAAACATGAGTTATTTTATACTTTTTTAAGAACCTTTTTCAAGTTAATTATTCCTTTTATATCACTTATTTCCATGTCATGAACACTATGTAATTATTTAAGTTAATAACGGTCGTTATAACGATCATTGGTACTTGAGTCAAAAATAAACCATTTATATTTACAAGTTGTTCATGTATCCATTATATCCTGAATTATAATAATGATGTATATATCATATATATCATATATATCCAGTATATACATGCATTTATAATATTACATAATCATTTAGAGGTAAGAAATGAAATGCACCGTTAATGGAGATGGTAAGCCGTACGTACGCATGAACGCTACTTTCATTTCTATTTCATATTTTATGAAATGGAATCATAATGATATAAAGGTATATTATAATTCCAGTGTAATATCATATATAATATCATAACTCCATCCTTTATACGTCCCACATATGGTATTAACGAATCAAATCACTTTGAGGGGGCGGTAGTCCGCACTTCCTTAAATGAAGATATCGTGTTTATCCATAATGGAAACCATAAAGGTATGACCAAAATGAAAAATACAGAAACATAAGGAAAACATAAACATATTATATATAATATATAAATATAGTGTCTTCTTAATGGCCACCTTTGAAGGTGTTAAAAGAATGTTGAACAATCATCGTTTTGGGAAGCAGAAATTCGCCATCCACGAAAACAGTATGTTCTTTAACAATTAGATGTAGGTGTGTGTAAGTGTAGCTCGGATTCTTATTATAACAACATCCAAGTATATTTAAGATACTGGAGTTGTTACAAAAGTAATTAATAAAAAGAGTTTAGGGGGTTGGAGAAGCAATATAAAACAAATGGACTCAAGTGAAGACATTACCTTAAAATCGGGTAACTCCCTTTGGTTTGAGCTCAAGGCTTCCTTGGGAAGACTTATGCCCAAATTGAGGCTTCAAGGAGTAATAGAGGGAAGTGGAGAGACAAAATCGGCAGGTTTTGGCCAATCCAGTGGCTTTGGAAGTGTGGGTAAAGAGGTAGAGGTGGGGGCCTTTTATAAGAGGAGAGGAGGGGCACTCTAGGAGAGTAAAGAAATGTTACTTTATTTTAAAATGAGTTTCGGATTCAAAAGGTCCCACATTGATATAATTCGAGGGTAAGGTGGTAAGGGTTCGAAATCCACCCATCCAATAGGTTTTGGACATGTTTAGGTCATAGATTTTACATTATCATTCCATTTTATTTAAATCCATTATTAATGAGGTAATCGCAGCATCATCTTGAGTCATAGTTAATTTAATTAATTTAAATTATAAAAAATTATAAAAAAAATACTATGATATAGGAAATCGTTTTATCCTTACAATGATTATTTATAATTAAAAATATGACTTGTATAACCCCATGTAAAAATTGTTTTAGTAAAATAACTCATTTTTGTGTCATTTTTACTTTAACATTAAATAAAAAGATATTAATGTCATTTTCCTACCAAAGTGACTCCATGGGGACCCAAGTTGACCCATGGATTGTATTGGTCGGCCATGACACATACAATAAGGGTAGGACATGTGTCTAGGTCATTTCATATTATTAAAACATTATTTTTACCTTAAATTACACTAATTACCACTAATCGCGATTAAAAACATCAAAGTTACTATTCACCAAAAAATTATTTAAATCCCATTGAAACAAATTTTACTTCTTAATGACAACCATATATGTCATATTTTTGAAATTCAAAACACATAGGTGGTAAAATTTCATTTAAACAAAAAATCAGTTTTTTAAGTACCACTTAGTGGTTTCACTATTCATCAAAAGTTGAAGTTTTTCAGAAAAATACCCAAACATCACCCCAAGCAATATTTGATATTCTGAATTCAAAAATGTTTTCTATTTTAAAAAATTCAAAACATATATGTTTCATTAATTAATTTAATAATTAATTCCCACTGTCAGAGCAAATAGTGTGTTTTTATGAAACAATAAGTATCAAAATATTGACACTAGTTTAAGTCCAATTTCAAAGTGAAATTAATTCCAATGACCACTATTGGATTAAATGGTAAAAATATATTCTAATTTCCTTTTAAAACCAATTCAAAATATAATCTAATCATATAAATAAATTATATTAAAATTAATTTTGATGTAAAATGCAGTATTTTTCACTATTCATTAAAAAATGAACATTGTCAGAAAAATACCAAAAATTCACACAAAGTAAATTTTGATGTCCCAATCATAAAGAATAAGTTTATTTTGACAAACATAGCTTATAAAATTGTCAAGAAATAGATTTAAAAATGGTTATCCATCAAAAGGCAGTAAAAAAATATTTTAAAAATATTAGTGTATTCTATGCTTAAGATTGGATTTATTTTCATTTTAAGCCTCTAAAACACTATCTAATTTATTAATAGACATAGATAAAAATATCTATTATTCATTACTTACTTGGGATGTTAAATCCTTCCCCCCTTTTGAAAATTGCGTCCCCGGAATTTATTTACATATCGAATATGTGGGGGTATTTAGCCCTCATTGCATTTTCAGATTCCCATGTTGCCTCTTCAATCATGTGGTTTTTCCACAAAACCTTTAACTGATGAATCACCTTATTTGGTAACACTTTCTCCCTGTGGTCAAGAATCTGGGCCAGTTGTTCCTCATAAGATAGGTTCTCTTCCAGCTCATCTACCTCTGGACTCAAAACATGAGATGGATCGGACATGTACTTTCTCAGCATCGAAACGTGAAAAACATTATGTACCTGAGATAAACTCGGAGGTAAAGCCACCCGGTATGCAACTGATCCAACTCTCTCTATAATTTAATATGGTCCAATGAACCTTGGACTCAGCTTTCCTTTCGTACCAAATCACATCACACTTTTCCATGGTGAGACTTTGAGAAAAACATGATCACCTACCTCAAAAGAGAGATCCTTCCTCCTGTTGTCCGCATAACTCTTCTGCCTGCTCTGAGCTGTTATCATGTGTTTCTGTATCAGCTGAACTTTTTCTGCCAACTCTTCTACCAATTCTAGTCCCACCAACTTCCTTTCACCTACTTCATCCCATAAAGCTGGAGTTTGAAACTGCTTCCCATATAACGCCTCAAATGGTGTCATCTGTATACTGGAATGAAAACTGTTATTATAAGAAAACTCAACCAAAGAAAGATGTTGGTCCCAACATCCCTGATAAACCATCGAACAGGATCGTAGCATATCCTCCATGGTTTGAATTTTTCACTCTGATAGCACATCTGATTAAGGATGAAAAGCTGTACTAAAATTTAATTCAGTACCCAATGACTTTTGAAGGCCCTTCCAAAAGATAGAAGTAAACCTGGGATCACGATCAGATACAATGGAGAGAGGAAATCCATGTAACCTGATATCTCTTTAAGATACAAATGGAAAAGTTGTTCTAGGGGGAAAGTATCTCGTATAACAAGGAAATGAGCAGATTTAGTCAAGAGATCAACAATAACCCAGATTGCATTATTACCTCGAGGGGTCTTCGGCAATCCCACAACGAAGTCCATGGATATATTCTCCCATTTCCACTCTGGCACTAGTAATGGCTGATGCATCCCTTTTGGTAACTGCCTCTCTTCTTTAACCTGTTGACAAATCAAACACTTCACAGTAAAATCAGCAATATCTCTTTTCATTCTATCCCACCAGTAATACTCCCGCAGATCTTTGTACATCTTAGTACTGCCAGGATGAACTGAAAACAGAGAACTATGAGCTTCAGATAACAACTCTCTCTTCAACTGTGAATCACAAGGCACACACAATCTCTTCCCAAATCTCAAAACACAATCATTATCAATGTTGAATTCAGGCAACATACCTTTCTGAACCAGCTCTACCTTTTTCTAAAACTCACTGTCTTGCTACTGTGCTTGCTTGATTATGTCTAATAGAGAAGATTTCACTGATACCAGAAACAAAACAGAAGAACATCCTACACCAACATCTTCTATGCCAAAGTTCATCAAATCCTTAACCAAAGGATCACGTTCTAAACACAACATTTCTAATAAAGCATTACTTTTTCAACTCAAAGCATCAACCACTTTATTTTTTTTTCCTGGATAGTAATGAATTGTACAATCATAATCCTTGATTAATTCCATCCATCTCCTATGTCTCATGTTTAACTCTTTCTGAGTGAATATATACTTTAAACTTTTGTGATCAGTATATATTTCACACTTTACTCCATACAAATGATGCCTCCAAATTTTAAAGCGAAAACAACAGCAGCTAATTCCAAATCCTTTCTAGGGTAATTTACCTCATGAGTTTTCAACTGTCGTGAAGAATAAGCAATTACCTGATCATTCTGCATTAGGATGCAACCAAGTCCTTTCAATAAAGCATCACTGTATATAAAAAACTCTCCATTCCTGGAAGGAAGTGCCAAAACTGGAGCATTAACCAATCTTCTTTTCAACTCCAAAAAACAATCATCACATTCTTTTGTCCAGATAAACTTAACACCCTTCCGAGTTATCTTAGTCAATGGACTAGATAACCGTGAAAAATTTCTAACAAACCTTCGGTAATAGCCTGCCAAACCAAGGAAACTAAGAATCTCTATCACATCTATGGGTCTTGGCCATTCTTCAACATCCTTTGATTTTGCAGGATCAACAATTATCCCATCTTTAGAAACAATGTGTCCAAGGAAAGAAATTTGTTTCAACCAAAACTCACACTTGCTGAATTTACCATACAATTTCTTTTCTTTTAAGGATTTCAAAATAACCCTTAAATATCTTTCATGCTCCTCATTAATTTTAGAAAACACCAAAATATCATCTATTAAAACCACCATAAACTTATCCATGAACTCATGGAAAATTCTATTCATTAAGTCCATGAATACAGTTGGTTCATTGGTTAGCCCAAAAGGCATTACTACAAATTCATAATGGCCATATATTGTACGAAATGCAGTCTACGGAACATCTGCTTCCTTTACCTTCAGCTGATGGTACCCCGATATCAGGTCAATCTTTGAAAAATACTGATCTCCCAAGAGCTGATCAAACAAATTATTGATATGAGGCAAAGGATATTTGTTCTTAACAGTGATGTTATTCAAGGCTCTATAATCAATGGAAAGTCTCATAGAACCATCTTTCTTTTTAACAAATAAAATAGGAGCACCCCATGGTGATGTGCTAGGTCAAATGAAACCTTTCTTTAATAAATCTTGCAATTGCTCCTTCAACTCTAAAAGTTCAATTTGAGTCATTCGATAAGGGGGTTCTGAAATTGGATTAGCATCAGGAACTAAGTCAATAGTAAACTCAACTTCCTGATCTGGTATTATTCCAGGCAACTCATCAGGAAAAACATCAGGATACTCATTTACCACTGACACATCATTAATCTGAACAGTTCCTTTATTTTCAACAATATGTGCAAGGTAACATTCATTTCCATCTTTTACAAGTTTCTTGGCCTATTGATATGTTATCAACAGTAAGGGTTCATTCTTGTACACAAAATGAAATTCTTTCTGAAAGGAATCTTCTTTAGCTCTATAGTCAATCATAGCATGGTAAATAGAGAGACAATCCATACCCAGGATAACATCAAACTCTACTAGAGGTAAGAAAATAATGTTCGCAATTAGGTTCTTTCCACAGATAAGGATAGGAAGATTCTTATAAATTCATTTTGCCGCAACATTTCCCCCAGGTGTTTTTACCAAAAGTTTAGGAGTCATTTCTTGAGATGGTATTCCCATTTTACTAGAAAAGTTTTCAAAGATGAAAGAATGTGTAGACCCCGAATGAAACAACACACTGGAAAAATCTGAAAAAACAAAAAAGTACCTGATACAACTTCATTTGATGGCCCGACATCTGCTGAAGTAGTTGCAAAGGATTTCACCACCCCTTTCTGCTTGTAGTCTAACTGCTTCCCATCACTCAAGCTCTTTGTCGGACACTCATTTGCATAGTGACCCATCTCATTGCACTTAAAACATTTCATTAACTGTAAATCAAATTTTAACTTACCATCACCTTGATCTTTTTCAGTGCAATCACGATCCTTATGTCCCATCTTACCACATCAGTAGCACTTTCCAGAATTAAGAAGACATTCCCCATCATGTCTTTCCCACATTTATCACAAACTGGAAACTTAGTTTTCTTACCATCAGACTTTTTTGAAGAATTCTTTCCTTTCTCCTGCCACCTCGGCCTCTTCTTCTATTGGTTTTATAGAACACTTGATCATCGACAAACTCCATTTCCTCCTTATCAGCACATCGGACAAGCTTTTCATAACTTTTGAACTCACGAGAAGCTAAATCCCTTCTATATTTTGGATTTAACCCTGAGTAAAAAAGATTGATTTTACAATCAAGGTCTTGGATAATATTTGGAGCATACCTTGCCAATCAAGTGAACCTTTCCTCATAGGCAGCCATTGAGTCTTCCTCTTGCCTCAATTCCAAGAATTTAATTTCCATCCTAATTCGAACAGCCTTAGGAAAATACTTCTCAAGAAACATACCTTTGAATTCATCCCAGTCAAGAGCATCAATCTCATCAGCGTCCCTGATATTTTTAACCATCGACCACCACTGATCTGCTTCACCCTCCAAATGGTAATTAGGAAGACTAACCTTTTGATTGTCTGAACACCCCATGACATCGAAAATGTTCTCCAGTGCATTAATCCACCCTTAAGCTAACACAAGGTTAGATGATCCTATGAATGATGGGGGATGTTGCCTCATGAAATGTTCAACCACTGACAAGTTCCTCTGCGGTTGATCTGGCTGATCTCGTTCATGGATACCACCACCATTTATCGCTTGAGTCAACTGCGCCATTACTGTAACAAATTGTTCAATTCCAATTCCGACCATCTCAGGATGCTGATTCGGAAGTTTATTTCCATCTGTATTCCTTCTTAGCACTGCTTCCCTGTTTCATCTGCGGAAAACCATTCTGAACAATCATGTCTTAGATGAAGCAACATGGTAACCTTCAAATGCTATATCATTTCAATTTTATCATAAATATTTTTTTCAGATAATCATTTAATATAATTATAACTCCTAAAGTTATCTAAACCGAGCTTTGATACCAACTATAAGGCCCCAGCCTTAAACCTTACTTAATATTGAGTTATTACAAGATTACATATTGATGATCTTTTTGGGTTTAGAGTTTTAGAGAATTAGATCATAAAACTTGCATTACATTCCACATATAAACAATGTGGTTACATAATTATAGTATTCTTTTTTTCCCATCAATGGAATCATATTTAAAATAAAACATAGATTATTTCTTGACACTTCCTTGACACTATCATCATATCATGTATATTTCCCTTGACCTGTTAAAAACATTTCAAAAACATGGGATGAGCATAAAAAGCTCAGTAATGGATATAAAAAATATGGAAAGGAAACATGGGTACATATATACATAAGAATGAAATAATACATTACCCATAAAACATAAGCACTTTTACATACCTCATCAAATCATGAATAAAAAATAGAAATCATAAGACATAAAGGTAACTTGAGGCATTCATAACATTCTTACGTAGGGACTAACCCTCTTGGTTACGTTTGGAATACCCATCACAGTATATTCCCTAAATCTCTTCGGAGAAACCTTAACGTTTCACTCCTTCGCATTACCCAATGCATTGGAGAGCTATATCGGGCTCACCCGCCCTTAGTTTATCACGTAAACACCCATCGTCACAATAATTCCCAACAACCATAACATAATCGTATCACATAAAACATGCGTAAAGGAAACATAACATTTCCACATTTCAATCACAAGATATCAATACAAAACATTGATATAATAAAAACATTATGAAAACCGTTTTCAATACCAAAATAAAAGAAAAGTAAAACATGGTATTTATTTTTCTTTTAAAAAGAAGGTATGGCTTGTAGAGGAAGTCGAAACTCAAATAATGGTCACGGTGGCGGAGAAGTCGTTGCCACCGCATAAATATGAAAAAAACATACACTTTTGTAGTTTTGTAAAACGCTTCATATAAAAAATGATTCCTTTTGGATAAACGTAAAAGTCAAAGGGGTTTATACACCGTATAAAATAAGGTTGTGTATAAAACAAAATATGCCTCTATGAAAGGAGATTGAGACGAAGTCCCATACCTCGGGTCCGACTTGAATCGGCCGTTCTTTAATCTCATGAATAATAAACTGGAGTTAATTTCTACTTGTTTAAGAACCCTTTTCAAGTTAATTGTTCCTTTTATATCACTTATTTCCATGTCATGAACACTATGTAATTATTTAAGTTAATAGCGGTCGTTTTAACGATCATTGGTACTTGAGTCAAAAATAAACCCTTTATAAGTACAAGTTTTTCATGTATCCATTATATCCAGAATTATAATCATGATGTATATATCATATATATAATGTATATCCAGTATTTAAATGCATTTATAATATTACATAATCATTTAGAGGTAATAAATGAAATGCACCGTTCATGGAGACGGTAAGCCGTACGTACGCATGAATGCTACTTTCATTTCTATTTCTTATTTTGTGAAATGGAATCATAATGATATAAAGGTATATTATAATTCTAGTGTAATATCATATATAATATCATAACTCCATCCTTTATACATCCCACATATGGTATTAACGAATCAAATCACTTTGAGGGGGTGGTAGTCCGCACTTCCTTAAATGAAGATATCAGGTTACCCATAATGGAAACCATAAAGGTATGACCAAAATGAAAAATACATAAGCTTAAGAAAAACCTAAAAATATTATATATCATATATAAATATAGTGTCATCCTAATGGCCACCTTTTAAGGTGTTAAAAGAATGTTGAACAATCATCGTTTCGGGAGGCAGAAATTCGCCATCCACAGAAACAATATGTTCTTTAACCATTAGATGTAGGTGTGTGTAAGTGTAGCTCGAATCCTTCTTATAAAAACATCCTAGTATATTGAAGATACTGGAGTTTTTACAAATGAAATGAATAAAAAGAGCTTAGGGTGTTGGAGAAGCAAAATAAAACAAATGGACTCAAGTGAAGTCATTACCTTAAAATCGGGTAACTCCCTTTGTTTTGAGCTCAAAGGCTTCCATGGGAAGATTTATGCCCAAAGTTAGGCTTCAATGAGTAAGATATAGAAGTGTAGAGACAAAATGGGTAGGGGTTGGCCGAGAAAAATGCTTTGGATGTGTGGGTAAGGAGGTAGAGGTGGGGGCCTTTTATAAGAGAAGAGGAGGGGCACTCTTGGAAAGTAAAGAAATGTTACTTTATTTTAAAATGAGTTTCGGATTCAAAAGGTCCCACATTGATATAATTCGAGGGTAAGGTGATAAGGGGTCTAAATCCACCCATCCAATAGGTTTTGGACATTTGTAGGTCATAAATTTTACATTAGCATTTCATTTTATTTAAATCCTTTATTAATGAGGTAATCGCTGCATCATCATGATGTCATAAATAATTTAATTAATTTAAAGTCTAAAAAATTATAAAAAAAATACTATAATGTATGAAATATTTTTATCTTTCCACGTACTATTTATAATTATAAATCAGACTTGTATATCCCCATGTAAAAATTGTTTTAGTAAAATAACTCATATTTGTGTCATTTTTTCTTTAACATTAAATAAAAATATATTAATGTTATTTTCCTACCAAAGTTGCTCCATGGGGTACCCAAGTTGACCCATGGATTTTCTTGATCGGCCATGACACATCCAATAAGGGTAGGACATGTTTCTAGGTCATTTCATATTATTAAAACATTATTTTTACCTTAAACTACACTAATTACCACTAATCGCGATTAAAAACATAAAAGTTACAATTCACCAAAAAATTATTTTAATCCCATTGAACAGAATTATACTTCTTAATGAAAACTATGTATGTCGGAATTTTTAAATTCAAAACACAGTGGTGGTAAAATTTCATTTAAACGAAAAATCAGTTTTTTAAGTACCACTTAGTGGTTTCACTATTCATCAAAAATTGATGTTTTTCAGAAAAATACCAAAACTTCACCCAAGCTATATTTGATATTCTGAATTCAAAAATGTTATCTATTTTACAAAATTCAAAACATATAATTTTCATTAATTAATTTAATAATTAATTCCCACTGTCAGAGCAAATAGCGTGTTTCTATGAAACAACAAGTATCAAAATATTGACACTAGTTTAAGTCCAATTTCAAAGTGAAATTAATTCCAATGACCACTATTGGATTAAATGGTAAAAATATATTCTAATTTCAATTTAAATCCAATTCAAAAGATAATCTAATCATATAAATAAATTAGATTAAAAAGAAGTTTTGATGTAAAATGCAGTGTTTTTCACTATTCATTAAAAATTGAACATTGTCAGAAAAATACCAAATATTCACACAATGTAAATTTTGATGGCCCAATCATAAAGAATATGTTTATTTTGAAAAACATAGCTTATAAAATTGTGAAAATATAGATTTAAAATTGGTTTTCCATCAAAAGGTAGTAAAACAATCTTTTAAAAATATTAGTGTATTCCATGCTTAAGATTGGATTTATTTTCATTTTAAGCATCTAAAACACTATCTAATTCATTAATAGACATAGATAAAAATATCTATTATTCATTAATTACATGGGATGTTACAATCATATTACTGATATCTATATAAAAACAATGAAAAAAGAATGATTTGGGGAATTGAGGGTGAAACTTCAGGTTCAACCTCCCCTCATGTCTTCAAAAATTCAATAAGAAATCACCCCATAGTTCTTTGGGTTATGTTGATAGATGAGGAGGGAAGGTAACAATGTTTTATATTGTTATTAGTTCACATATCATTAATTTATGAATCAAAATATGTGGTTATTATAAAATGGGGGAGAGAAATAATGTTAGAATAGAAAGTGTGAAAAGAAATAATGAGGGGTTGATAATGAAAATGTAAAAATAAATGTGGGGAAATTATATCTTTACATGGGCCAAAAAATTTTTTTCCTCCAAGAGATATAATTCTTTTATCAAAATTATATTATTTGGTAGTTTATTGATATGACCCTCTCATTTTTAGGAAGAATGTTTTTTTATAAAATTAAAAAAATGAGTTGTTTAGAAAAGTTGGGTTGGGAAAAATTATGAGAGTTTTAAAAGTTGTTAACTAGGGTTCTCAAAAAATCCAAAAGAGAATATGGACGCAAATTTTTGGTGATTTATATTTTAATAGTTTTTTATTTGTAGAAAATTAAATCTCTCTATAAAAATAATTTTTTTTAGGAATCATATTTAGATTCATCATAATGATGTTTCTATATATAATAATAAAAGATAAAATCCCAAAAAATGGAGAAAGTAGTTTCTCTTATTTAGAAGAATAAGTCTAGGAAGAACCTGACTCAAAGAATCATATCCATTTCTAACATCATTATAATGAAATTAATTTTATTCAAAACAATCAGAGAAACGATATAGTTGTTGTTGTGTTTATAAATCAGAAATTGAATTCATTAGTTTGAATGTTTTTATACATTTTAAAAAAATTGGAGATGATTTTTTAATTGGTATTTCATAAATCATAAGTTGGTTGATGAATATATGATACATGATTAATGGATGAAAATGAAATAAAGATGAATCTGATCAAAAATAAATTGTTCCAAACACAATCAGATTTGGGCTGAGAAGGAATGAAATCAGTGTTGATGATTGTAATCAGAATAATCATAACTAGATTTTTCATATTCGGGTGGAAGAGAAGAAATAGATGTTTCCAAGTGAAATGCAAATTTACATAGGAATAGTTGCATTTGATCATTCATTATATTCGTAAAATAAATTTTGTAGCGAGGATAATCATACTCAGTTCTAGGAAGAAAGTGATCATACCTAGTATTGTTGTAGTTAGAATAATTGTATCCAGACTAATCGTACTCAATGAAAATCATACTGACATTTTCATACATAGATTTTCATTATCATGTTTTCCTACTGAGACTTTTGTACAGAACAAATCCAACAAAAATGTTCATAATGAAGAATTTGTGATGGTAATTAAAAATATCTTAATGAGATGAGAATGAAAAAGATCATAATGAGATAAGAATGAAAAATATCATAATGATCAAGAAATAAACTGATCATAATGAGATAAGAATGAAAAGTATCATAATGAGCTGAGAATGAAAATGATTTTAATAAGTTTGGAATGAAACATATCGTAATGATCTAAGAAACATATGATGTATTGTAGTGTTTAAACAAGAATATAAATTTTTTTGTATATCTACGAGAAATCAAATAAGGTAATAAGAAGGAAAAGATGATGTTTTAAATTTGAGATATATTCAGATATTGTGAGATTTGGGGAAGTAGGGAATGTTTCCACATTTCCCACTTTTGATTTCTGAGTTTCCTATTAATACATTATTATATAATTCATTCATTCTCAACATTCACACACACACAAAGGAGGAGCGGTAGAGAAATAAAGAGTTAATGTTTCCATATGATTAAAAAATAATGGAATTTATCATTCCATAAGAGTTTCAATTTTGAATAATGATATTGATTTCATTAATTTAATAGAATCTAATCCAGTATTATAATATTCAATGAATCTGATCCAACATTATCATAAAAAAATGGGATCCATCATCATTGTTTTGAGATAATTTGATCCATCATTATCATAATAAGAAAATAGGGTCCTGAATTTTTGTATTCAGATAATCTAATCGGTAGTCATCATAGTCAAAAAAAGGAATTTAGAATCTAGCATCATTGTATTGAAAAAAGTAAGATCTAGCATTATCATATTTTAAAAAATCATATCCCGCCAAATCAAACTAAAGATTTAGACTGAGAAATTGTGGAACATAAATAAAAATGTACTTATTATTTTTTTGGATCAACTATTTTATGTGAAAATATTTGAAATTGATAGGAGTTAGTATAAACATTCATATTCGGAGATATAATTTGTCTAATGGGTGTTGGAATATGTTTTATTCACTTCTTCAAAATAGTGGATTTCTATAGACCCACAGGATTGGCATTGTCAAGGATGTAATATCTCACACTAAGGTCGAACATTATAAATCCTTACTAATTTACATGATTTACTAATTATTTATGCAATAATATTTAAAAATTATGATAAATAAATTAATCATAACATGTTCAATCGGTTATGTTTTTAAATTTTTTAAAACATATAAAAACTAAACAACATTTTCACCCCTCCCCCTATCAGTTGTTATTCAATCCTTTGGAAGTTCGTACGTCCAAATATTCCAAGAGTGGATCAGGATCATCGAATGGATTCCTATCATAATCCCTTGATATATAGGTCATTCATCAATTCATTAGAGTGATATACAAGTCCCCCTCATCACATAATGAAAATCATACATATGTGTTCCAAAAGAAACATATATCATCTATCCTATTAGAACCCTTGGAATTACATTGGTTTCAAAAATATAGTTAAATCATAGACATAAGAAATTCTACAAACAAATAAGACTAGTGGAACTAAATAGTATACCCATTGAAACAAATGTAACATAAAATAATAATATCATAGATACACAATAAATTTTAGAGATCATTTTAAAATAATTCTTGAGGAAAATATTTTTTTGTCTTTGAAATCAATCTTTCCTTCCAATGACATGAAAATTTATAAGAAAAAAAATTCATTGAAAATAATCATGAAATACTACTAATAAATCTTCATGTCATTATGGAATCATGATGTAATAAAATTTCATTTCTTCTACATAAGTTAAAAATAACACACCATTCATACATTTATTGGAAAATCCACTAAGATCCTCTATTGGAAAATGAAAAAAATATTCCTTTCATACCACGTAGTAAAAAAGTAAATATTCTGTAAAATGTCAATAAACATCCATAGAAGAATAGTAAAAAAAAATTTATAAAACATGGACATAAAAGATATGTATTTTCCAATGTATACTTAAAATAGAAACAATCCTCAATACTGAAGAGATGTGAAACGAATACTCTTCACATTATAATTAGTAGAATCATATTCACCTGTAATGAATAAAAATTAAATGGATACTAAAATACCATATTCATCTAGAAAATAATTATAAAATTTATTCATGGGAATTATATTCACCACATATAAGAAATAAGTAGTGTATAAGGTATGTGTCGCCCAAAAATAAAAGTGAGACATAAATCTATTTCTAATTGATTTAATTTAGATTAATGAATCTCAAAGAAGATTAACATAAATTAGAGAATTTTATATCATTATATAAAGGAGGATAATGATATAAAATGGAATACATCAATATACACACAACACAAAAGAAACAATTTTTGAATATGATATGTATCTCAGACAAATAAAAAGTGAGATGAAATTTCCTTACCATATGTCTTGACTCTCATTATACATGTGAAAAAATCGTGTATAAAAAATATAAAATTATTAAACATCCATTAAAAACATTATTTAATTATATCATATCATATTTTATTTATTTATGGCCTTCTATTATCCATTTATAAATATTATTATTTTAAGGTTACTTGTTGGGTTATAACCGCTCGGTTTTTCATTCATTTGTTAACTTGTTATCATCGGTCATCTTTAATAATTCATTTATTGAAAATATGCATAATGATAAACATAATATATATATGTGTGTGTAATATATATTCATTATATATGTATTAAATTTTATTCTTAAATGATTTTGAATTAAAATAAAATAAAATATTAATAGAGTTGTTAGGCCGTACAAACACAAAAACATTGTATTATTTTTCATGTAATATTAAAAAAAGTAAAAAATTATATGATATATTTCCATTTAATAATAATATTTATGTCACAAATATCATTTATATTCCTTAAAATCGTCTTTATAACCATCCATGTGAAATATATTTGATAGAATAATCCCATCGCACCGTGGAGATGGTAAGCCATATGTATGCACAAGTGACATTATCATTTTTGAAATGATTAAGTGGTAAAAATGTGGATGTTATATTATCGAAATTTTATAATAATAATTTCTTAAATTTTTTATAAAAATATATTAAAAATTTTATTTCCTAACCATGAGTGGTTTTAAAGGAAAAATGAACAACATCATTTCGTGAGGTGGCAGTTCACCATACACAATAATGGTAAGTTCATTGCCCATTAAATAGAAGTGCATTCCATTTAAGACTACAAACATAATATAAAAAATCATAGAATATTTATCATTATGAGGTTATTATATAAATAGGAAGTAAAAATAATTGAATGGATTTAAGAAAAAATAAAACAAAAATGGTATTTGATGAATGTTACCTATTCTTTGGGTATATTTTATTTATTTTCACAAAAGGGATTACTTGGTTGGATTTATTCCAAAATGAAGTCTTCTATAATGATTTTATATAATATTTTATGTTTATTGGATAGATTTTGGATGAACCAAATAGTTTATTAATTTTAAAGATAATATATAGATAGATTCTCTTTTATAAGAGTGGGAATGGAACCTTTAGAATCTCCTAAAAGACTAATTTATAATAACATAAATATTAATGAAAATACATAATAATTTAAATTGATTAAATCACATGATATTAAATGTTTTTAATATAATGAACCAATATATTTTTTACAATTTTTATTCAATGTTAATTCTTATGAGTTGGATTTACCCTTAGTTATTTTATTTTAATTTTCACAAGAGTTACAAACAGATTCTTATTAAGAGTGTGTAATTTGTACATATAAAGTGTAAATCAGACCATAATTGAAATATTAAGGATATTTTAGAACATATTCATCTCATTAACATTATTTAATATTTATATGAAATTTAAATAAATTAATAAAATATTATTTTTCTAAAATATCATTAGTGTCAATTTCAACAATATTCATAACAATGCCATTAAAAAAACAAAAAGTGTGATAAATTTGATCCAATTAACATAAAACCTCCAATTATTTCTTGTTGACCCAGAAAATTAATTTAATATTTTAATTAATTTATATTTTATTTATCTTATAATTTATAACAATAATTATTTGATTATTTCAACAATTGTGTAATTATAACATCATCATATTGTAATTATTTATGGTAATAATTTCTTCACTAAAAAATAAACAGATATGATATAGGTAAAAACTTTATAGTTTATAAGTGTCTATATTTTAAATAAAATAATTTATTTATCGTGATATTAATAAATTTATACATATTAAAATAAAAGTGTGACATTTTTTCACACCCTTTGAGTTTAATAATATTTATGTCATTTTTATGGACATGTGTCTGATAAATAGTTCAATTTAGATATTTATGTGTAAAATTATGATTTATCATCATCCATTATCTTTTGGTAATGTGTTAGAGTATATTTTTAATATTTAATGTAGATTTTTTTACCATTTATTACCTAATTTATCCTTAATCATGGTATTAAAAATTTAAAAAGATATTATCCATATTATCCAAAAATAAAAGGGGAATGTCTATGAAATTTAGACCTTATTATTAAAAATTGATAATCCATTGTTCCTAAATCATAAAATATAAATTTCTAAAATTTCATTAACTATAATCCCATTAAAGGAATGAGAAGATGAGTATTTATTGTGGAATCATCCAAAAGGATGGCATGTTTTTATATCCAAATCCAATGATAAATTTATTACAGTGACCTAAATTGGATTTAATGATAACAAATTAATTTAATTATACTTTATAAATAGTAATATATATAACTATCCACTATAAATTATTTTAGTAAAGAAGTTGTTTTCGATTAAAATCTTGTATTTTTCACTATTCAACTACATATGACACTTTTCAGAACAATTTAAAAAATTTAAACTGAATAAAATTTTTACCTTTATTTCAAAAAAAACTACTTTTTCATATAAAAATTCAAAGTGTCAAAAAATTATATTTAAAATTGGTTCTCCTTTAAGATGCTGCAAATTTACCCTTTTGAAAAAGTAGGATTGTTATTATATTATTTCTATTAAATATATTGGATGAATATCATAAAAATTTGATTTCTTATATAACAAATATATATCATTAATATCAATCAATAATTTTAATTAATTAAATTTAATAATACCCAACCAATTTGGGATCATAAAAATAAAACTATTTTCTTTTTTATATATTGTCATTTATTTTCATTTCTAATTAATTTTTAATTAATTAATTAATATTATAAATCATATAATTCCTTAATATAATCAATACTATTCATAACTTGTAATTCAAAAAATACGTTATATCATATAATAATGTTTCAACAATATATTATTTTCCTATTAAACATGCTCTTGGAATTAATGTATGCCATATAAATAACTCAGTGTTGTGTAACACAAGCCAATCATAGATTTGTGTATACCCGAAGATAATTTAATTATGGAGTGTAGTAAAATATTTACTTTTTGTTTCATATAAATCCATCCAAACATAGTGTTCTTCATATAATGATATCTAAATTTTGTATTTTATGAAATGAAAAAAATTCCAATAGATTAAATTATTTCAAAAATTCCAAAAATCTTGGGGCATTGCACTAATGATCCACTAATGATTCAGGAGTGAAAAATTCAACCTCATTTCTTGGAGAATGTGTTTAATTGGATGTTGGGAATGAAAAAACCAATGGGTTAGATAGTACATATAAAAAAAATAAAATCTTGTAATCATATTTCCTAAAGTAAATAGACAGTTAATGAATTCTTCAACTAATTGAAAAGTATATTGAAAAACATTTATCCTAATAAATTCATTTCCATTGAACTTCTATTTTTATAAATCAAATAAATGTTATGGTTTTGAGGCCTTTATCTTTCAATCAATCATTCACTTTCTGAAGATCACTGATACTTATCACTCTCTATAGTTATTTTTGACTTTCATCCATGTCTAATCTTCAATGCTAAACCACACACTACTGGAATGGAGAGCTATACCAACAGTTCGGTGCAAACAGTTTTAGAAAACTGTTGGCATATGTGGATTACATACCTCTTCCCCAACAGTTTCATTAAACCGTTGGGATATCTCACTATTGGACAACTTTTACCAACGGTTTATATAAACCGTTGGGAAAACTTGATTTCAACCAGCTTTTACCAACGGTTTATATTAAACCGTTGGCATATCTAAGACTTTTCCCAACGGTTTTGTTGAACCGTTGGGAAATATTGAAATTCAACCACATTTTCCCAATGGTTTAGTAAAACTGTTGGGAAAGCTTCATATCCCAACGGTTTTTAAAAACCGTTGGAAAAAATTCACTCCAAACACAGTGAGCCCCAAATTCTCTCTTCATGCGACTACAACCCTAAAATTGATTCTCTCCCGACGCTCTCTCCTTACAGGTATTGGAAACTCCATCCATCCTCTTCAATCAATCAACTTTTCTGTTCAAGACATCAAATCTGTAAGTCCTACCTCATTTCTAATTTTCTTCATCTCTCTTTTCTATTTTCTATTTTTTATTTGACCTAAATGTGAGCGATATCTCTATACCCAGATTGAGAAACTCGTTCCACTTGATAGATCCATCTTAAGTCAAAGAATTTTGTTGTTTTACACTCTAAATCTGTAAGTACTACCTTTGTTTAAATGTTTTGCATCTATAATTTTCGTTTTCTTTTTTAATTTGGTATAAACCTTTTTGTGATGTTTATGGCATGGAATACCCAACAAGTGCACATTGATTTGTTTTTTGTCTTTCTTCAATAATTATGTTTCATGATTGTATGGATCAACATTATTTGAAGTCTACATAGCCAATCCTTTCCTGTATTTAGTGAACCATATGAACCAATGGAGGTGCTGGTGAGATGTATCCCCACTCAAAGATGATAAAGAGTTTTTTTAGTCATATTGTCTCGTGGTATGTAATGGATATAAGTATGCTCCATGTGAAGTGATTGTGGACGGTTGGGGTAGTGGCGTAGGTGTTTTTCCATTTTTTAGTGGGGTGATATGGTAGTATCTATGGACATTAGTTTAGTTCAAAAAAATGGATATGTGTTTTGTATTTATAGTTTTTGTTTAAGGAATAATGGGAAGGTTACTAATATTGAGGATGAATTGGATGTTGGTTGGGTGATGGATTGGAATTGTGATGTTGTTTGGATTGGGTTTAGATAATTTTCAAAGAATTATATGGGGATTTCCTCTCTTTAACAAAGCCCCCCTCCTCCTGGACCATGGACACCCCCCTCTTGGACCCTAGACACCCCCCTCCTGGAACATGGACAGCCCACCCCCTCTTTATTGAAACCTGGATAGCCACCCCCTCCTGGACCCTGGACAACCCCCTCCAGCCTCCACCCAAGACCTTGTATAGTCCCTCCTCCACCCTCCATCCAGGACATTGTATAACCCCTCCACCCTCCTCCATGGTCCCCGGACAGCCCCCTAAACACCCCCTAGATAGCCCCCACCCTCTCCCTTGGACCCCAGACAGCCCCCCCCCCCCGGACATCCCCCCACGCTCCTCATCGGCCCCAGAAAAGTCCCCCAAACATCCCCTATACATCCACCCCACCCTCCTTCCTGGACCCCGAACAGCCCCCCCGGGCACCCCCCAAATAGCCCCCAGGACTGCCCCCGAACAGCCCCCGGTTAACCCCCCACCCTCCTCCTTGGTCCCGGAACAGCCCCCCGCCTCCTTGGTCCCCAGATGACCCCCCAGGCAACCCCCTCCTCCTTGCCCCCGGACAGCCCCCCCATCCTCCTTGGTCCCCGGATACCCCCCAGACATCCCCCCACCCTCCTCCCTGGACCCCAGATAGCCCCCCACCCTCCTCCCTGGACCCCGAATAACCCCCCGGACAGCCCCCCACCCTCCTCTTTGGTCCCTAGACAGCCCCTCGGACATCCCCCACCCTCCTTGGACACCAGATAGCTCCCCGAATAGCCCCCCACCCTCCTCCTTGGACCCCGGACAGCCCCCCGGACTTGAATAACATTTTCCCTTTGTACCACTTTGTATGAAAGTTAATGAGACTCATATGCCTTATGTATAATTCTTTTACAAGTTGATTAAATTTTATACCTCATGGATGATATGTAATTGTAGGCATGTTGATTTCACATGCCTTTTTTATTTCTATGATCATGCAATGTTATTTTGGATTATTCTATTTTTTTTATGTCTTGAAATATATGAATTTCTTGGTAAGCTTATCAATTTATTCTCATCAAATGCATGTGAATATATTCTTTAATTTGAATACTAATCCTTGTTGTACATTCTCCATGTTATGTTAATTATGCCTTGTTGGATTTGGTTTACTTGTTAATTGTTAGGATAAGACATGGGTTACAAGTTATGGACTCATGGATGGACTCTTCAGGCTTAGGGAGAATGATCCATGAGTCATATGTGACGTGTATGAGTCAACCCTGCCAAAAACTGAGCCATGGAGTGGCCGAGACTACTCGAACAGTATCTCTTTGGTTAAAAATGTACAAAATTGTAAGTGAAATCAACAACTGACATACGGGAAACGGACCAAACGCCTTCAGATTGTATTGAAACGTTAGGACAATGATCCATGGGTCATATGGGATGTGTATGAATCAACTTTGCCTTAATCTGAGGCACCGTGTGGCCGGGACCACCCAAACTGCTTCTCTTTTGTTCAAAATGGACAATATTTTACGTACATACGCCAAACCGATCAAACAGATTCTGATTGTGTTTAAACTATATGAAAATTATACCTGGATCATATGTGACGTGTACGAGTCAACTCCGCCTCAATCCGAGGCCCGGTGTGGCCGACACCACTCAAAGTGCCTCTCTTTTTTAAAAATGTATTTAATTTTTAGTGAAAACAACAATTGACGTACAAGAAAGAGACCAAACGCCTACAAATTATGTTGAAACTTTCGGAAAACAATCCATGAGTCATATGTGACGTGTACGAGTCAACCCCGCCTCAATCTGAGTCCTGTTGTGGCCGACACCACTCAAAGTGCCTCTCATTTGTTTAAAATGAACTTAATTTTATGTGAAAACAACAACTGACATACACCAAACTGACCAAACACCTACGGATTCTGTTGAAACTTTAGGAAAACGATCCATGGGTCATATGTGACGTGTACGGGTCAACCCCGCCACAAACTGAGCCACGATGTGGCCGAGACCACTCAAACTCTCTCTCTTTTGTTCAAAATGGACTAAATTGTAAGTGAAATCAACAACTGACATAAGGGAAACGGACCAAACGCATTCAGATTCTATTGAAACATTAGGAAAATGATCCATGGGTCATATTTCAGGTGTATGAATCAACTATGCCTTAATCCGAGGCGCCATGTGGCCGGGACCACCCAAACTGCCTCTCTTTTGTTCAAAATGGAAAATATTTTACGTACATACGCCAAACCGATCAAACGGATTATGATTGTGTTTAAACATTATGAAAATCATACCTGGCTCATATGTGACGTTTATGAGTCAACCCCGCCTCAATCTGAGGCCCGGTGTGGCCGACACCACTCAAAGTGCCTCTCTTTTTTAAAAATGTATTTAATTTTAAGTGAAAACAACAACTAACATACGAGAAACCGACCAAAAGCCTTCGAATTATGTCGAAACTTTAGGAAAAAAATCCATGCATCATATATGATGTGTAAAAGTCAACCCTGCCAAAAAATGAGCCACGGTGTGGCCAGGACTACTCAAAATGTATCGCTTATTTTTTAAAATGGACTAAATTGTAAGTGAAATCAACAACTGACATATGGGAAACGGACCAAACGCCTTCGGAATCTATTGAAACTTTCGTAAAAGGATCCATGGGTCATATGTGATGTTTACAAGTCAATATCGCCTCAATCCAAGCTACAGTGTGGCCGGAACCAGTCAAACTATCTCTCTTTTGTTTAAAATAGACATAATTTTAAGTGAAAACAACAACTAACATACTCAAAACCAACCAAATGACTTCTTATTCTATTGAAATATTATGAAAATGATCCATGGATCAAATGTGACGTGTACGAGTCAACTCTGGCTCAATCCGAGCTACGGTGTGACCGGGACCACTCAAACTATCTCTCTTTTGTTCAAAATGGACTAAATTGTAAGTGAAATCAACAACTGACATACGAGAAACTGACCAAACACATTCAGATTCTATTTAAATTTTAGGAAAATGATCCATGGGTCATATGTGATGTGTACGAGTCAACCCTGCCTCAATACGAGGCACCGTGGGGCTGGGACCACCCAAACTGCCTCTCTTTTGTTCCAAATGGACAATATTATATGTACATACGCCAAACTGATCAAACGGATTCTGATTGTGTAGAAACTTTAGGACAATGATTCATGCCTCATATGTGACGTGTATGATTCAACACCGCCTCAATCCGAGGCCCGACTTTTCCGAAACCACAGAAAGTGACTCTCTTTTTTTAAAATGTACTTAATTTTAAGTGAAAACAAAAACTGACATATGGAAAACTGACCAAACACCTATAGATTCTGTTTAAACTTTAGGAAAAAAATCCATGGGTCATATGTGATGTTTATGAGTCAACCCCGCCTCAATCTGAGCAACAGTGTGGCTAGGACCACTAAAACATTCTCTCTTTTGTTGAAAATGGACATAATTTTAAGTGAAAACAACAGTTGACATACGCCAAACCAACCAAACACATTAGGATTCTATTGAAACATTAGGAAAACGATCCATGGGTCATATTTGATCTGTAAGAGTCACCCCTACGTCAATCCAAGCCACGGTGTGGCCAGGACCACTCAAACTGTCTCTTTTTTCTTCAAAATGGACTAAATTGTAGGTGATATCAACAATTGACATACGGGAAACAGACCAAATACATTCTAATTTTTTTAACACTTTAGGAAAACGATCCATGGGTCATATGTGACATTTACGAGTAAACCCCACCTCAATACGAGTCACCGTGGGGCAGAGACCACCCTAACTACCTCTCATTTGTTCAAAATGGATTAATATTTTACGTACATATGTCAAACTGATCAAACGGATTTTGATTGTGTTGAAACATTAGGACAGTGATCCATGGATCATATGTGATGTGTACCGGTCAACCCAGACTCAATTCGAGGCTTGTTGTGGCACTTATTGAGTCACAAGTGATGAGACTCCTATGAAAATACCTTTTCACCATATATTCTAAAAGTGGTATTCGTATGAAGATTGAAATGGGTGTAAATAATATTTGATTTTTTGAAACTCTGATTCAAATATACTAGATGATTTTTGTCATATGAAGATTCATATGGGGAATTATTCACCATGACTCTAATCAATATGTGGTGTAATCAAATAGGTGGTGTTCTTTTTTGTTGTTTTAAGTCTGTCACTATTTTTAGTGCTGTTTTTTATGCAGGTGTATGCACTGGAGGGGCTACTAGAGGGGCTGTTGTGCAACAATTCTGGAAATACAGAATACCAACAGTTTTAAACCGTTGGTATACTTTGAGAAAGAATTATACCAACGGTTCAATAAACCGTTGGTAAAAACCATACTTAAACATATCCCCACGGTTTCATTGAAACCGTTGGGAAAACATCTATACCAACGGTTGTAAACCGTTGGTATAAGATCAAAACCATTGAATTCCCAACAGTTTTATGAAAACCGTTGGGAAAAATACTATACCAATGGTTGTGAACCGTTGGTATAAGATTAGAATTATAGTATTCCTAACAGTTTAGAACCGTTGGGTAAACCTATACCAACGGTTCTTGTTGAACCGTTGGCAAATCCATACCTAGAGTGGGCTATACCAACGGTTTACTGCAAACCGTTGGTATATATCATTCCCCACGCCTTACTTCCCGATGGTTTGGACAACCGTTGGTATAGAATATACCAACGGTTCTCCAGCCTATACCAACGGTTTAGAACCGTTGGTATATCCTTTATTTCCAGTAGTGACATTCTACTATGTGTAAACCTAGTTCTAAGTTATATTAGGTAACTGTTATGTTTTATGCATTCCCTAAAAAAATAACCTTTAGTATTCATTTTTACGATTTGGGTTTCTATGAACGGATAATTCAACTATTAGACAATTAATAAAAAATTAATGTATATTGAGAAATTAATTATAATGGGGGTATAATGTGACACATCTATATTTTGTGTTTTATTAAATTAATTTATACATTTTGATATTTTCATTTCACACAACACAAAATATAGTTTTTTTTTAAAATGAACTATATTTGGTTTGTTTTATATTCAATAGAAATTTAATCTTCCACCACATGAAACAATTATATTATGAATGTGGTACATGAAACCGAATTTATTTCTTATATTTTCAATGATATCGAGCCCCTTCAACATCTTTTTTTTCACACAAGGTTGAGTTTTACCAAAATACAGTATACAAATATTAATATTATGAAAATATTATTATAAATAACACCTAGAAATAAGAATATAATTCATGAATAAGTTTAAATAATTTTTTAAAAATATGATTTATTCATATATATATAGTTAATCCTTTCATATAAATTTGTTTATGTTAATTAAAGAACTTTTTTAAAATAAAAAAAATTACATTTCAATGAAAAATATTTTTCACTGTAAAAATAAAATATTTTCTCAATAATAATTGAAAAAATTTTCGTTCTTGTTATTAATAAAACACATATATTCAAAAAATATTTTTTACACTCATCAAAGAGATTTGATAGGAACATGATAAGAATAAGTGCAATTTTAAAAATGAAAAGTTGTCTTATTCTAAAATGAAATTTTACCACCTTTAAATGGAGAACACATTTTAAATATGATTATTAAAAGTTTTAATTTTTATATTGGACATAATAAAAAACATTTATCAAATAGGAATATCAAAATTTACATTGAGTGATTTTTTTTGGAAATTTTCTGAGAAGTTCTATTTTTTGTTCAATAGTCAAAACTCAATGAATTTTAATTCATAAATACACTTTTCATGTAATTTAAATTTATATTTTTAATTATGTTTTAATTTGGATTAAAAGTATAATTATATCAATTATATATCAAAAAATATAATTTAAGACATTGGAACCAGTTTCACAATGAAATTGGATATTAAAACTTTTCAAACTTTTGGACATTTTTGTTTTAAAACCCCTCATTATCATCCTGCCTACGAGATTAAATTTAAATTAATTTATATCACACTTGTTATTTTAATTTTGAAAAAGTATTAATTGTTTTTATTATTCAAAATTAAGAATTTATAATAAGGTAAACATAGTTTTTTCACACAAAATATTAGTAAATATGATTAAAATTTATTATAGTGATTAAGAGAAACAAATAGCTCAATAATGGACTCTGCCTAAAACAAAAGGCCTAAAACAACATAGCAACTTCTAAAAAAGTAATTTTTTTCCTATTTCGTTACAATACTCAATTTTATCTAATTAAAAAAATTATTGAAGCCACAATACAAGTGAAAGACATGGTGTAATTCCTTTTTCACAAATTTACGAGAATCTTTTTATGGCTCCACAATTAAAAGGCACTCACCTTTCCCACTTATTCACACCTATCAAGAAACATGGATCACCCAAAATATTTTAAAATAAGATTAAAAAAACCCCACATAATCCCTTAATTATAGCTTTTTTTTTATAATTCCATCAATGAAATCCATTTCGTGCAAACCAATATGAGTTATCCAAAGAAGAGGTAACATCATTCTTTAAGATCCTTTATTTTGTTTATCATTCTCATAACCCTATTTTTTTATTAAATGGTTATTTAATTACAAGATTATACAAAATATACACTGATATATTTAATCTAAAGGTTATTACAACACTTATACACAGTTCCATCTAAAGAGTAATTAATTTACCATTCTTGTGTTGAGTGAACTACTACCTTACAAAAAGTTGTTGTTCTTTTTTATGTTACTACCACTCATTATTGGGAATTATTATGAAAAATATATTTATATATGATATATATTATGTATATTATGTGTTTAATATTTTTTTAATTATTTTATAAAACATTTCATCATTATTTCCATTTTGTTTACAAATGATAACTTCATTTGTGGATGTGTGGACTACCACCTCTTCAATGCGATGTGATTCAATCAAACATTACATGGAACACATATTCAGGATGAATTTAGTAAATTTACAATATATATATATATATATGAAATTATAAATATTCTGAAATTATAATCCATATATATATACATATTTGTCATTTAATTTTACTTTCATTTCTTCAAAATGATAATTAAACAGAAATAATGCTCGTGCATATGTACAACCTACCATATCCATGAATAGTGTATTGAATTTCATATTTCAATCCATTATAGTTAATTATATGTATTTATATAATGAATATATATGATATCTATATAATTTTATACATTATTTAAACATGAATAATCATGATCTAATTAAGAGGATTGATAATAATAAGTCAAAAAATATTTGAAAAACAAATTGAATATTACACGAAGTGATACATTTACATGAAACAATTAATAATTGGGTAATATAAAGATATATATTGTATTATATAAAATAGTATAATTTTATATTTTATTAACAATAAAATTTACATATTTTATATAAGGTCTGAATGTGTATGAAGAATTTCAAGACATAATGTAAGAGTTTTCTCTTTTAAAATTATATATCGATGAGATACATGCCATGTTCACTATTAATTACTTTTTTGTGATTTATATATGGACCATTGATGTATTAAATGATTATTATAATTAAATTTCTATGAATTTAGATATACATTATCTTATTATTCATTAATGGGGGTTAGGATTCTGAAGTTACCAAATCGGTAATGTAATTCGGTCTCAATTCTACTTCTTTGTGACACATGTCAGGTTACCCAGCTATATTTTTCATTGAGGATTATATACTTACATTGAATTTTATATATTTAATCTCCTTATTTTAGTATTATTTTATGATTTATTTAATTTTATTATTATTAATATATTATCATTCAATGTTACTAAACATGTATATGTTTATTAATAAAATCCCATCCCTTATCGATATTGTTTATGATTATGCAAAAATTGATGAATTATTACCATCAATATCTCAGGAAATATTATTAATTTTATTAACCTCTAGTTATTCATTTTATATCATTTTAGTTGTAAAATTTTCTACTCTTTCATACTTAATATAACGAAAAATTGTTTTTTCAAAAAATTTAAATTTATTTATCCTTTTTATAGGAAACCATTATTTTTTTAAAAGCTTGTTTTCTAATAATATTTTAAAAAATTTATCAATATTTCCCTCATTTATTTAAATTAGAAATTTACCAATTTGTTACCTTTTTAAAAAATGTTTTAAAATTTAATCTTCATTCTTTTTATTGATAAATGATCTTTTCTAGACATATAACTTATAAAACGAATGTTCATCATGTAAAGACATACCCACTGTATGGACCATTGTTTCATTTATTAATCCATTGTTTGATTAGAAGTTTTTCTAAAATAATTTTTTTAATATTCGTGAAATTTGATGGCTTTAATACAGTGTTCATTATGAAAAGGATTTCCTAAATTGTATTATGTTTTAAAAAATGATTTCATTTTAAATGTCCCTGTATATGTTTTAAAAAGGTGTTTGAAAAGAAAAGAATTTTTTTGATCTAAATGATTTTATATGTGTTCAAATTAATTTCAATGAAAATGGATATCAAAATTATTTCAGGAATCTTTTAAAGGTGGTCAAGGAAAAATATTTTCAAAATGTTTGAGAGCGTCATTTATAACTTTTCGAGGAATAATTTTTTCAATATTTTTTAAAACCTATTCTATAAAAATTAAAGGAAATATTTTTTCAATATTTTTTAATTTTTACTTAAATATTTTAAAATTTATTTTCAATTAAAAAGATCTTCTAATTTTTTTTAAAAAAAATTTTCAATGCATGAAGGATACATTCATAAAGAAATATTTTTAAAATATATTTCAAAATTATTTTTTATCTATGATGACATACATTTGTGTTAATCATTAATTTCTAGGTAAATGATCAAAGGGTTCCATTCATATTATTTCTCTAAAAGTATTTTTTTATTTTAGGATGTTTATAGACCATTTTTCTCTTTCACTGATTATATGGTTATAAAATCAACATAATTTCATGGGTTACACTTCAATGAAATAATTATGAAACCACTCTCTTTTCCAATGGTTCTGATATGATTACATGTCTATGATAACCATTTCATATCATGGGATATTATAATATATCTTATGATCTTCTGGATCATATATGAATGATTTAATTATAAGATGTATTGGACCTATATCACCATCCAATTAGTTTGGTAACGATTTATGTCACATTAGAAAGTGATGACATGAATGGGGAATGAACTCATCTTAGTGAAGTAATATTTCCAATAATATGTTTTAGGGAGTGAGAAATGACTACATATATGGTCATAGAAGTGAACCATGAAAATAATGATGGTATGAGAAGTGAACCCATACTAACAATATGTATTTGGTAGTGATGCCTTGACTACTATAGAAATCCTTTTATATGTTTTTGTATCTACCACAAATTGATTACATTTTTCCTATATTACACATTCATGGATTATGATATTGATTCCCTTATGATTCATATATAATTAACTACCAATATTTATTTTATTGAAAATGTATATGATCTTTGAAATATAGGGTCTGATCATCAAATGTAATTCTCATGTTTTCATACCCTTATATTCATTTTATTCTTTTGTATCTATTTTGTTAAATTTACTAACAATATGAGCTCACCCCTTTTCATTATTTCCTTTCCTAACTTTATAATGAAATATTATAAGTAAAATTACAAAATGGGATGATATTTGTAAAAAATTGAATATATTTCACCAAGTTAGAATATTATTTTACAATGTTTCCTAATAAATCAAAGTCCTCATCAAAGTATTTTTCTAATGTTATAATTATTCTTCTAAAATGATGTAATATCCATGTATATTAATACTGGGTCACAATATTTTAGTAATAAAAGGATGTAATGATAATTGACCATGTACTCTAATACATTGATGCAATTGGGTGTGAACCTGGATTAGTAATATAGGGAAGGAATGGGGGTTGATCCTAGTTCAAAAAAGCATCTTGTTAACTAATATGGTATTGGGAGTGAAAAATTACTATGAATATGGTTTGGGGAGTGAACACATTCCACTAAAATGTCCTTTTATGTGATTACTTCACTACTAAAGATATCATTTTACATGTTTATGTGACTCCCAAAATCCCATGTATTATGAATATGTAATGATTTCATGGATTATTATGTTGATTCCATTATGATTCCTGTATTATTAACTATGAATATTTATATAATGATTCCTATTTATGTTCATTGATATGTTTTGTATTATTTTCAATGTTATTCTCATATATACACGTATGTGAATGTTATTATATTGTATTTCTATTTTTTTACCCTTACTGATAATCTAATATCACTCCTTGCATAGTTTTTATTTAACAAATGTTATTTGTAATGGTTTTATGTAAAATTAATAATGGAGAAGATATTTATAAGAGATTTTAGCGATCATTCACTAAACTATAAAAATGGTATCCACGATTCAAAAAAAACTAATATATTATGGTCCTCCAGTAGGTATTTTTATAATGCGTTGATTATTAATCTAAAATGATTTAAAATCCATGTATATTAATCCCAAGTCACTATAATTGTTATGGAATAATCCTTAATTTAGATCAGGATTATGAATTTTTATTAATATTTTATTTTTTTCTACATGTGGTTTTGTTCCTTTTATAATTTTCTTAATTATAAAATATTTGGTTATCTGGTAGTATATTTCATTTAATATGGTAAAGTTCTGTATTAATAAAATAATTATTTCTTTATTTTAGTATGGTTTTGTGTGTATCATTTGATATATAACACACATAAATTATAAAAAAAAATTAATACTAAATATGAAGGTGTTACTACCATGACTAAAAAATAGTTTCCCACTAACATTTCATTCCTTGTAATAAAATATATTATAGTTTATCTCCTTCATTACATATTATTGTAGCCATGTTTCTTCTTGAATCATATTATTTCTCAATATAATTGTTATAGTGTTTCTGGTAATATTTCTTATCACATTATCTCTATGATCTTAAATATCTATCAGTTTTTCGTAATAAGTCATATCATTGTTTCATTGTACATCTACTGAGTTTAGAATATGAGATAGATCTAGCTATAAATTCTCCAAAATTGATACATGGAAGACATCATATATTGTCTCTAACATTAAAAATGATATCTCTTATTTGGAATTAATAATTGATATTTTGGATCACGTTTCTAATGTCCCTATGTGATCATGTATATCAACGTGGTCAATGAATCTTGGGATCAACTATCCCTTCTTCTTGAATCTAATTACCCTATAAGATGGTGATATTAAAAGGACTATATTTTCTATAACATTAAATTTAAAATATTCTTGATGATAATTGAAATGTATATTTTATTATCTTTGTACATTTTCTATATATAATTGAAATGTTAGAATACTCTATATCATATCTTAAGTATGATATAACCCTAAAAACATCCACTCTCAATCTTCATCCAAATATATTGTAGTTATACTCATATTCCTATATGATGCCACAAATGGTTCCATTTTAATTATAAAATCGAGAAATATTTTATATAATAAATATACTAAAGTAATATGTTGATCCAAACATTATTTGAATTATATATAATAGAATCTCAAAATATACTCTGGATTTTGAATTTTTCTTTCAGATTTACTATCTGTCCAGGGACTATAAGTTGTGTTAATGATGAACTCTATTTACATTTCTTAGTGAGAATATCTATATAACATCATGGTGAACCATATATCATATTAAAATTATATCAAATAGACAATGAACGCATCCTTATCACTTCCTTTATATATATATTTTTATCTTTATCAATTTATAAATACTTAAAATATTCAATGAAATCTTTCTATTTCTAAAGGCGACAAACCACAAACCAAATAAAATTATACCCTATAGATTACTTTGTAAGGAAATTAATTTAATAAACCATGTTTTTCTCCAATTAATAGTTTGGTAAGCGATGTGATTACCCCTATTTCCAAAACCATTACTTTTTATTTTCCCAAGGCCTGATGGGGTCAAGAGGGAGTTCTAACTTTTTTTCCTTTTAAAATTTCATAAAAAACATGCTCTCATTGTCACTTAAATAAAAATACATCATCAATTTATTCTTAAAGTTGATCTACATGTTCTTGTGATTGATGAATTCCATTTTTCAGTAAGTAAGTCTCTTTTTTTGGTAACATGGTCAGTTCATTCGGCCAATTCGTTTCTTTTTATAGTCACAAGGGTTGGCCTTGTAGTTTGTTAACTATGTATTGCCGTAAATATTATTGGTTTTATGATTAATTTTTTCATTCTTGTGTTTCTTTTGTTAGGTCAATTTATTATTTATGGTTAATCCCTTTAAGCCACCATTTCAATAGATTAAAAAATAAGATATTTTTTAAAACAAACCATTTTTCATAGAATGAAAAAAATAATAATTTAAAAATGAGAACTTGAGAATGAAATGAATATTATAAAAATATGTTAACGTAATGGCTTTTTATCTTCTATCATGAATATTTTGATCATTTTATTTGTTTTCCATTTTTCATCAATCATGTGATGCGGACCTTGAATTTTGAGGATTGTTATATTGTTGAAGTCATAGATTTTTTGAATACTATGTTTTCCATCAACATATCAATTTTTTTGGGAGTTTGCTCAAAATGTAATTAGGATTCATGGAGAGTAATGTCGACCGAACACATGCCAGGAGTAGAATTCATAATGTTTTTTTACACATCACTTAAGGGTTACACTTCATATAATGTGAAATACTATTATTAATAAAAAAGGTGACACTTATTTCCTCATAACATAAAATAAGGATTTGTGACATGAAAATTTTTACATAACATGTAATTCTGTGTGTTCAATTTTTTAGTGTGTTGTGCTGGTGTTTGGGGGATTATTTATTTTTTCATCCTTCTCTAATCATCCAAACTTCTTACCCTATGTTATTTATGTTTTCCCCTTTTGATCCAGATTGATTTATTTAGACACTGATCAATAGATTTTGTCTCTTTCCCTCTCCTAGTAAGCCTTCCTCTCAGTTTATTTCTTGTTTGTAGTTGCAACACCATTTTTTAGGGCTTGGTAATTTTATTGTGTTTTCTAAAAAACGATTATTATTATTGGTCCATTCTCTATATCCTGATGGAAGGCCTTATGGTTCCAATCCTTGTTTCCAATGGTGATTAGGTATCCAATTCTCTTTAGGTAGTTGTATATATTATATTATTTTAATTTATTTAATATCATGGTGTTCAAATTGATTGATTGAGATTTGATAAAGAATTTCATGTATTGAAAATGAAATCAAAATGGTTTTGTGTTTAAATAAGTGGTTTTTCTTTGAAATTTAATTACCATGTTTTGAAATGAAAATATAGACATTCAATGCCTGGAGTAGATTGTATTAGCTTTAATTTTGTTTTTTAAAAATGTGATCATGGTTTTTAAAATAGAAATTGAAGAAAATTTACAACATGAACCTTGATTACATCAAGATTGAGACACTTTTAGCCTTAGTGTGTGTGACACCACTAGGTGGAAGCGTCATGTATTTTGATGTTCAACGGTATTCATCGATGTTAATTGGATAAAAAATTATTCCTTATTAATAATATGAGTTCATAGTATGTATAGTCCCAGAGGGTAGAGATATATATGCAGTTTTATTGTTATTTAATTACATAGTCAGTTATTTCATTGATGTTGGATCACATGTATAATTATATTCTGGTATCTTTTTTTGATTGTTTCTAGATTTGTAAAATATGGCATGAAATTTTTTCAAATTTATTGATTATTTGAAAAATTATATCAAAATAGTTTATTTATAAAACTTCTTATAAAACCGGTTTGTTTTAAAAATAGGACATGTACACAATTTTTATTAGAATTTGTAAACATTATTTGGTAGTGTCCTACTAGGCTCTATTTATCACACCCCATATCTTTCTATGGGTGGATCTAGACCATTGTTTTCAATATTTAGGTAAAGTTATGTAAATTATATAACATGAAAGCTTTTCATTATGTTTCTTTTTGTTGGGACAGTATGGAATTGAGATTTGGTCGTTTGGATATTGGTTAGGTCTGCATTTGACTATCATTGGGGTTTTCTAATTCAGCTTAGTTGTATTCAAAATTCCTCCCTCGTTACTATAGTTATACATCATTTTTATTATATAAAAGTATTTCTTTTTTGTTTTCCTTTTTAATACCACCCTATAATGGGTTGGCTCGCGTAAATGGTCTGGTTTTCTTGTGTTGGTCAATTATAATTTGGTATCAAATGGGTTACCAATCCTAAAGTCTATCAACACTAGCTTAGTTGATTCAGTTTCTTGGGAATACCTGAATTTTATTGTTATAATTCTAACTATTGGTGATGAAAATGGTTATGGATAGCTCACCTTAGGTACTGATTCTGAGTTTCCATTAGTGTTCAGAAAAAAATTACTAAGTAGAAGATCAAGTAATTATATTCATTTGAATAAATTATATAAGAAGTTTATTTAAATTAACTTAGATATAATATATTTTTACATGGTGTGTGTAAGGTCATTTGGATAAAATACTATTAGAGTTTATTTAGATGAACCTATTTCTATGAATATGTGTTTCTTTCATACTTTATGATTCATAACCATTTTAAATTTTTATTAATTGGAATCATTATTTTGGATTCTTGTTTTTGGATTGATGGTTATAGAATTTTTTCATGTTTGATTGGTTTTTGTATTTTTTTTACCATAAAATTCATCATAGAATATTATTTCAATATAATATTAGGAAAGTTACGAGGTAGGTTTTACTATTTGATCCTTTATTGTGCCTTTTTTGTGGTTGAAGTACTGATCTATATCATTCCTATTTTTTGGTCAATGGGTGTAGTGATCCCAAGATGGGTAGTGGATCCTAGTTCATAATTATCATGTATAATTCATTTTAGGTGTGTAGGGCCTACAGCAGAAGCCGTTGGGCTGGGGATTTTAATCTTTTCATCGGCGAGACGACAGAACATGTCATCGCCGACGATCCGAGCCCCGGAGAAGTCTGAGGATCTCGCGTAGATTATAAAGAGCACAAAATTAATAAGAAAACTTACCCATTTCAGATATGATGCCATTTTCGACCACAACTTAACGTTGGAGATCATTGCATGAAGTATCAATATCAGGATCCCTCTAGATCGTCCGCACGTGCTTCAAAGATCCGCTGGAATGTCGATTGTTCGATTCCAGGTGCTAGCACAGTGATACAACGATATCTTCAACAACCTGAAGATCAATGCATCGTCGATATTATGATTCGTGATAGGAAACTCGATCCGATCACCGATCGACTAATTCTCTCCCTAGAGGGCGATATGAGAGATGAGCTATTGCCAAAATGGAATGAATATTTATTGTGCTTAAGCCCCTCTCATTTATTTATAGCAGATTGTGGAAATTACCCGATTTGGTTACCCATCCCCCGTTAATTCTACATCCACTAAATAAATAACTATGATGACTTATAACGGCGTCAATATTATTTATTTATTTTATCACATAATTGTAATATATATAAAATATCTTACGTGATAATACTGAGCCTTTTAACTCAACTTTCTTGTCCCGCTTAATTTTAAGCAAACCAAGAATATTAAAATAATATTCATTCGATTAATATTTTCTCTTATTTACTAAACATGTAAATACATTAAATAAATTCAACCCCAGATATTCAAAACTTGAATATTAATGAATTTATTTAAGGCATTTTTTGATTGACAACATTGCCAATGCTCGGACCCCATGGTGGGGCCCACTATGTCCATATACCTATTCAACCGAATAGGGAGGATTCCTGAATACGCTATTGTGTGTGAACCTCTAGGACATTATCTCAATAGCAGCGAATAAAATCGTCAGACCAAGAGAGGGGTCTAGCAACCAGTCCTGGCCCCTAAAGAGACAAGGATAGGCATTTCAATGTATACCAACCTACGAACACTGACTGTGTACTATAGTCTCTTTGTCATTAAATATCTCATAAAGCAGGACGCACACTTTTGTCATCAGCCTAATCTTGCATTATTATTTTTTGATCTACCCGGATGGATTTTCCTTTCTACTACTTTGGCCAAATACTTATGAAGGCGGCGCCATCTTGATCATCTAGGCCTAAGATATTGAACATCCTAAACATGGAAGCGAAAAATCCTTTCTTGACCTTTCAACCAACGCCATACCACCAACAACACACTCAACACAAGCTACCTCATCATGACATTATGTCCATGGTTTTCGCCTTGCATCAATGTACGTAATTAGATTACACACTTTGGTAATGGTCTCATGTCAGGAGAACAATACACATGACTGTATATAGGAACAACCAATAACACCCAAAACATGTGGTGTTCATATTGACGGGTCTGTCCTCATGATCTCACTACTAGAGATCACCACGTGTGAACTTCATGAGAAGAAGTCTCAATGCTTATGAGCCCCCAGCACCTGATAGTCAGACATCTACTTTATCCAGTCAGTAAGATGTATCTAGACTATAAAACATATATTTAAGATCAATGTCATTGTATCTCGAGGATCTCATTATAGCCTGGATCTGTTATAACCTCATGAAATGATAATTAACCATTGTACATTACCATTATTATAGTGGATGCTAAAAAGTATTCACTATAATTGTATGATATCATCATGCATATCTAATTGTACACATGATACAGTAATCAAAAGTACTACATAGTTGGGTCTAGGGAACCCACTATTTCAACACTCCCACTTGCATTAGAGGCAACTTGCAAACTAAACTAGTCAGCTACTCACATGATAAATACCTTGCTTCTTCTGAGTAATGGATATAACTTCTGGGCCTACCACATTTTCGTCGCATGGCATATCTTCTATATGTGAACTCATCTACTTGAGTAAAACCTTTTCAAGATAAGGTATCTCCAAGTATATTAATTTTGTCTATTGTCATAACTCGACAGCTTGGCTAGTAAGAATGTCATAATTCTTATTATGATAAAAATTTTCTCACTAGGTGCGAATCCAAGAATTTGGACAAATAGTTTCGATTTATAACTGCTTCTTAGTTTCCTTAGAAGCTGCAACGTACTCAGTATTTGTAGGTGTGGCTACCAATATATTTCATGAGTTTGACTCCCTCATCTCCTTTGCATAACTACGATACTAGATCAAATTGATCTAAGGACTACTATTATGTATCCCACCACAACTAGTATACCTTCCTCTCCATATTCCAGCTACATATCATTTGTACATATCGAATTACAAGATGATAGTTCTGACTGCATCACTTGTAGTGCTCCTAGAAATAATTGATATCTTCTTATAATTATATCCTGGTAGTATCAATTATTGTACATGATATGTCACATGTGATTGATCCATCGCTATGGCATATGGAATAAATTCACAACTTTAATCGCTACACATGCTCTGAACATGTTAACCTAGAGAGATTAAGCCATGTGACATAGTCAAAAATTCTGAACTTGAATTGTTCCAACTTATATTTTTCAATACAATGTCACTCTATGTACGATTGACTAGGCCCAAGAAACCTTCGGATCTACCTGAGTGGATATTTTTTCCTAGAACATAGGTTACTACTTCAAGTCAATCATTGGAGAATTTCTTTTAACCTGATCTTATCTAACTATAAGATCAAAATCTGTTTTCCATATTTTTCTGAACATATTTCACATGGAAAACATTGGCTCTCCCACTAACCTTTGGTAAACACAAGTCAATAATTCATTCATAATGAATTTTCAAAGATATTTTTGATTAATTTAATCTAGAATTGGATTTCAGTAACTTTTAACCCTTATTGGAATCATTTGATGTCAATATCTCTTCCAGGTTACGTCGTATAGACACCTTCCATGAAATAAGATCTTAACCTCTAATAAATAATAAAATTATCATAGAAGTTCATCTATGACAAGTAAAATTCAAATAGATTTAGGCGTACCGACTTGGTATATCCAATCGAGCCTTATTGGTACCATACATGTACCATCCTTGTATCATTTCATTTGAATACCCACCATAGAATTCAATTTATAAGCCCCTTTTCAATTTGATACATGGAATCCATTATTGAATTTTAGTTAATCTTGTCAATATTAGATATTTTCTTTATACTCCTTCCTTGTAGGATTTTATATTCTTTAATGAATAATTTATCACCGGGCGCAGTGATTATAAAACCATCATCATGGTTTCATACTTCCTACGCATTATGTGTCTCTGGAACATTCATATTCTACATGTACTTGTGGAACATGATCCATATGCCAACCATTTGTGCATCTCAATCATTGAATAAGTCCAAGTCAATTCATCTCCCACTATCTCTAATAGAGATGTGCACCCTTTTATAGAAATGTAGTCTAATACTTGACTACATATTTTCTATCTTAGGTATTTAGGTAATATTTTAATCAACTGTGAAGATAATTAACTTAGATGCACAACGTGTTTAACTTGATGCATGTTTGTTTAAATCCTAACCAATGCCTTGAATCTAAACATGTCCTATGACATAATGGGGTTTTGATTATACTATGACTCATATGATATCCATTTTTCATTTTTCTTGGCATATTGTTTATGTGTTTAAGCCATTACTTGCAAATGACATCATGAAATATAATAGAAGTTTCTGCAAGTTGTAACATTGATACAACATATATCATAACTTTGATGTATAAAATGTTCATTTATTAATTTCTCCACGCAACATTTTGTTGATAAATGTTACTATGTAAGACTCATCATCGATCCTATTTATGAACATCAATATGGTGATGTCGATATGGTAATATGCGTTTTTGAATTACTCCACGCAACATTATCATGATCGATGACTGCTTGGTCAATATATTATTCGGATTACCGATGCGAAGAAACTCATATATTCTTACCAAACTTATACTTCATTGGTACATTCCTTAATGACTTAAAGGAATCTTATGATTTATCATTACCTCTTGTTTTCTTTGGAATAGTTCAGACTGTCTTGTTGAACTAACCTCAGAATGCTTTGTGGCATACCTTTATTTCAAAGGTTTCTTTGTCTAAACTAATGATGTCAATAATACCATAGGTGTTTAGCATTGTCGAGCCTAAATACCATACTAGTTATATAGTTGAAATACGCGTTTAGTTTTATATGAAAAAGAATAACATTTCCACAACTGGGTAGGTCTTACATTTTATATTCATCATGTATTTCCATTAATTCAAATAGTATTGAACTATTTGTTGGGTATGTTAACTCAATAAACATTCATTCCAAAACATGGAATAATGTCTCTTCATGTCCAAATGGGAACATGAGATAAATTGTTTTGGTTATACTACACAACTTGTTCAATTTGAATCAATTATTTGTCAATTACAAGTTATGTGTTTCCCCCCGCTGACTTAGGAATCTCCCTTTCCCAACTTCTTGAAGAAGACACTTTACTTCTTGTAATGTTTCACTACTTACTTGGTTATTTTATTTAAATACATATATTTGAAAATAATATTGTATTTTAATACCCAAAAAGTATTCTAGAAAAAAATAATTTTATTTGATGAATATTAACTGAACGAGAAGCGGGTACTTGCTTCTTGTATTTCAGTTTTTAATCTTCCATGAATTCAATTAATTTTGTGATGCAAATAACCTCCTGTAAAATAACCAACCACTTTTATTTGAAGGACATGATGAAGGTGCACTTGGTGTAACATTCCTTAGGCCTTTCTTCCTTGCCTTTCAATATATTCGCCATAACAATAAAAGATGGTGTTATCTCCAATATTTTTATTACTTGGCGGATGTTACCTTAATGGCAATGAAGCGCTTAATCTATACGGTTCGTTTGTACCTTTAAACGAAACTATAGTAATTGGGTGTAAAAGGTATATGAATGGGATTGCATGAATGATTATGAACTGTCTTTCACTTTACACAAACCGAATATAATCATGACATTCAAATCATGCTTTTCATTCTCCTCAAAAGGACTTTGGATATTAGACTACATGTGATCATCATCCAATTCATGATGCAGCAACCACAACGAACATCAGAATTTGATGATAGAATTATGACAGAACCATCATATTCTTTATTCATGAGTCTCATAAAAGTAGTTTTACACCCTCTCTTCCTGAGATGGCATAACAGGTTGGGACACAAGAACCATGAATTTCCATTATGGTAGTAATGTGCGCAAGTGCCTATACAACACATGGAATTTCATAATTATTTGGACATTATCTTTTTCTAATAATTATCGTAGTTTTATTGTGGTACTTATTGCTATTGTCTACAAATATACTTTAAGAGATTATACTTTTATGTGACTACCAAATTTGACATTACTGATTATTTAATCATTAAATGTCTCCAACAAATTTTTTGAATTCTAGGAACCCTCTGTACTAGAATCGGAATACTCTTGAGTATTCTAGTGTCAAGGATCCCTAAACCTCCCTCATAGTCTACAAGCTATGGCTACACCACTACTCGTCGGGTCTAAGGTAGGCTTTTGGCTGGCCAACCGAATTAGCTCGTGGTTCCTTGATCTGTTGACTGAAGTCCCAACATCAAAAATCATTTACTGATTTACTTAACACATGCCTCTAAAATTACAACAAACTAGCTAAGGCTATTCCATTTCTTCAATTTTAGATATGTCGACCCACCACATGAATAAGAACTCCCCGGAAGTAAGAGGCACCCTCAGCTGAGGCATGAATCGGTACCTTAAACACCCGGTTGTGTTCAAACCTAAATGCTGGAAGGCTGTTTGTGACATAATATTTTCTTTGAGGATTTTATTGTGTTTTATCTCGACGAACGTAATCCATTTATGTTAATCTTGTTCATATAGTTTCCGCACTAACAATAGAACATCAATAGAAATCAAACGTTGCTTCTCGATTCATTTTATTATTTATCATTTTATATACATTCCCGCTATTCTAAAATGCATAAAATAATAACTAAATGCATAAATTCAAACTACTACCCGACTGGTCTTGAGAATCTAAATGACCTAAGGTCATTTTACCTAAGTCAAAGCTTGACTCAATATTCATCTTTCCCCCTATCTTGTATGTTTTCTGGTGTTCTGCTGTATTTCCATGTCTTCGTGGGTCGACGTCACGTCTTGGAGTACTGCCTGGTCTTGGTGGAATCCATGTGTCGTCTTGCATCATCGTACACCGCCTCATCTTGGCGGGGTTCACGTCGCTGGTCGTCTTTGTCCGAAGTAAAAAGATACTCACATGTAGGTGAGGGGAACTTGGGTATAAATTTATATCAGGTAAATTGGGCACACAGGCCCTTATACATTTTAACTTTAAACAAAGATGATGTGCAGACCGTCATTTAATTAATTACACACATCGCACACAATTTAAAATAATTAAATAGATAAATAATTTAAAAGCAGACATATGGGGCCAATGATCAAGACCAGTTGTCGGGTATAAAATATTGCGCAATAAAAATAAAATGCATAAATAAGTAAAAGGGTTATTTAATTTTATTTAATTAAATGAATTAATGAATTCAAATAATTTAAATAATTATCGGTCCTATAATTACTTTAATTTTAATACATAAAATTAAATTACTTAATTAATTAATTTAATTACAAAAATTAAATTAATTTTAACCTCGAGCATTACAATTTATTTTAAACCACAATTAACATATTAATTATTTTAATTTAATTTAATTAATTAATTAAATTAATTACATAACCCGAGCCCATGCAAAGGCGTTCTAGGATGGGCAGGCCCACTCACGCCCGATCCTAGCTGAGCAGACCTGCTCGGTCACATGTTTGGTCTTGTGGAACCAGGTACCTGCTGCCCGGGTAGAGCGTGCTGCGTAGACTACTGTTGTTGGAGGCGGTGCCTCTCTCGATAGGGTGCGGGTGGTTGGGAGTAGGTTCCTGAAGTGAAAAAAAGGATGTCGGCCTGGGGCCTGCTTGGAGACGCGGGACTCGGCACCGGGCAGAGCTGCGGGCAACAGCGCTTGTGCGTTGGATGTGTCGCACCCCGCTTGGCGTGAGGAGGAGTGGGGCGGTGGCCACTTGTGCGGAGGGGATGGAGGCGGTGCCTGCATCTATGTGCTAAAGGGATGCTGGGTTGTGTGAGGCGGTCGACCTGGAGGTGAGGTGCCTCTGCACCTGTACGGTGTCACGTGCCGACCGAAGAGGTGCAGTAGGGTGAGGGGCCGGCGGCGTCCTGTTCTGCGACGGTGAAGGGGTGCAGTGGCCCTAGGTAGTGCGATGTGCCGGTGGAGCGCCTGGGCTGGAGGTGAGGTGATGGAGGAAGGAGCGGCATGCAGAGCAGGGTGTGGCATCGAAGCGGTGTCCCGGAGCTGCAGCGGTGGCGCTAGACTCCCCTGACTGGCATGGTGCTGTAGCGGTGGCGCTGAGGAATAGGGCGGTGGCCGCTGCACTCCCCCGGCGCGGTGGTGCACCCGGCGGCGCTGCAATGTGCCACGTGGGAGGAGGGAGGGGGTCTGCTCGGACCGCTTGCATGTTTTTCCATTTTTATTCCTTTCCACGCGGCATAACCCTTCCCCCTTTTTTGTTTTGAATGTTGCAGCAAGACCCGCTTGGGTCTTGCTTTTGCGTCTCCATGCTGGATGACCCCCTTTGGGGTCTTCCATTATATATATTTTTTTATTTTTTTATTTTTTATTTTTTTTAAATGCTCTTTTAGCTTTTAGATATATTATTATTATATATATATATAATTATAATTATAATAATTATAATGATAATATTTATAATTTTAATAATTTTAATATCATAAAAAACTTGCATTATTTCTGATAAACGTAAATAATCAACAAAATTTAACACCTGACTAAAAACACAAACACGATTCATTCCAGAAATTTTGAATGACCATATCTTGGTTGTTCAGAATTGGATTTAAATGCGGTTTGATCAGGTTTGACCATTTTTAAACCCTCTACATAATGTAATGCAAATTAATTTTATTTGGATTAGAAAATCTATGTGACTCGCTCTGATACCACTGTTTGGTATTTGAGGCCGGCAGTAGAAGCCGGTGGGGTGGGGATTTTAAAATTTTCATCGGTGAGTTGATGGAACTAGTCGTTGCCGATTATCCGAGCTCTGGAGAGGTCCGAGGAGCTCACGTATATTGTTAAGATAAAAAAACTAATAAGAAAACATACTCGATTCTGATCTAAAGTCGTTGTCCACCGCATCTTGTCACTGGTGATCGTTTCATAAATAATCCATAGTAGGATCCCTCTAGATCGTCCACACGTGCTTCAATGATCCGCCGGAACGTCGATCATTGGATTCCGGGTGCTAGCACGATGATCCAAAGATATCTTCGATGTCCTGAGAATGACTACATCATCGATCATGCGAATCGTGAGAGGAAACTCGATCCGATCACGGATCGACTTTTTCTCTCTCTAGAGAGCCAGAGGAGAGAGGAGCTCTGGCCAAAATGGCATGAATAGTTATTGTGATTGAGCCCCTCTCCTTTATTTATAGTGGATTGTGGAAATTACCCGGTTGTGTTCCCCGGACCCCGTTAATTCCACATCCACTAAATAAACAACTATGATTACTTATAACTGTGTCAATATTATTTATTTATTTTATCACATACTTGTAATATATATATAACATATTACGTGATAAAACCGAGCCTTATAACTCGACTTGTTTGTCCTGCTTGATATTAAGCGAACCATGAATATTAAAATAATATTAATTCGATTAATATTTTATCGTATTTACTGAACTCGTAAATACATAAAATAAATTCAATCCCAAATATTCGAAACATGAATATTAATGAATTTATTTAATTCTTATTGTGATCGACAACATGGACAATGCTCGGACCCCATGGTGGGGCCCACTATATCTATATACCTATTCAGCTGAATTGGGAGATTTCTTGAATATTCTATTGTGTGTGACCTTCTAGGCCCTTATCTCAATAACAGCGAATAAAATCCATAGACCAAGAGTGGGGTCTAGCAACCCGTCATGGCCCCTACAGAGATTAGGATAGTCATTGCAATGACTACCAACCTACGAACACTCACGTTGTACTATAGTCTATTTGTCATTAAATATCTCATAAAGCAGGACACACTCTTGTCTCATCGTCCTTATCTTGCTTTATTATTTGTTGATCTATCCGGTTGGATTTTCCTTTCTACTGCTTTGGCCAAAGACATGTGAACGCGGAAACATCCTGATCATCCTGGGCTGAGATATAAAACTTCATAAAGTTTAATGTGACAAATCCTTTCATGACATTTCAAACAACGTCATACTACCAAGGATGCACTCATCATAGACTACCTCTCCACGACATTACTTCCATGGTTTTCACCTTGCATCAAAGTACGCAATTAAATAATACACATTGGTAATTGTCTCATGTCAGGAGACCAATACACATTTCCGTAGATAGGAACAACTAATGACACCCAAAACATGTGGTGTTACTATTGACGTATTTTTCCACATGATCTCACTACTAGTGACCACCAAGTGCGAACTTCATGAGGAGAAGTTTAATGCTTATGAGCCCCCATCACCTGATAGTCAGACATCTACTGTATCCAGTCAGTAATATGTATCAGGACTATAGAACAAATATTTAAGATCAATGTCATTGTATCTCGAGGTTCTCATTAAATCATAGGATCTTCTATAACCTCTTGAAACGACAATTAACCTTTGGACAATACCATTATTATAGTGGATGTAGAAAAGTCTACACTATAATAGTAAGATATCATCATGCATATCTAACTGTACCCATGATACTGTAATCAAATGTACATCATAGATGGGTCTAGGGCACCCAATATTTCAACAATTCACATTTCATAAATGGGGATGAATGATAGTGGGAGTAACATTAGTTTCTTGAACATATTGGGATGATCACTAACTTTTTAAAAACCCCTGAGTATTATTAAGCGTGATATTCCATATAAGGACCCGGTCTTATTACATTACATAAACATGAATTTTAGAAAAGAACTAAATTCCTTTCATATAGGGGATAATTTTTTGTATAGTGTTTTAAATAATTGGGATATAAAACAAAAAAATCATTCCACATTCATATCGTGAAGACTCCACAAAAATAGAATCCTCTTAAATATAAATTTTTTCAAATCCAACATGTTTTCTTTGAAAATTATTCATAAAATTTAATATTCTTCATTATTTGTGTGAGACATCCTTATAACCGATGAAAATAATTTAAAAACATGTGATTATCAACAAAATCTAAATACAGGATATAAAAATAATGAAAGAACACATTATTCCATGAAAACATATAATGTGTGGAATTATTTTTATAAACAAAAACATACTTATCACCCATATAAACATACATTTTGAAAAATGAAATTTCCATGAAATTTCCACATAATATATATTAGATAAATAGAACTTTAAATGTAACATGGGGAATTAGTTATATAATATTTTATCCATATTTTCTAAATTATAATTTGTAACCCCCACGACTACCTTTCATTGTAACCCTCACTGCCATGTTGTTATGTAACCATCACATTTACAAATGAAGTAATCATACAGTCAACCTCCAAATTACACATTCCCAATGAATTGTAGGGAAATATAAGTCCCAACCTTCATTATAAATAATTCCCAAATACCAAAACATAACCATAAAACATCAATAATTTCATAAAAATGTTCCCTTGAATTTCGTAAACATAATTTTATAAGATGATTTTTAAAAGAAATGTCCCATAGAAATATTATATATTTGAGTGGAGACTTAATAGATATGATGGAATATGTATATTCATAGAAAATAAAAATAATTCAACATAATATATAAAAAATTTACCACACAATCAAATTTCAAACAACATAACTAATTAAGTAAAATGTAAACCCAAAGAATGGAAATCTGGTTAAGAATTACCTTTCCTCAAGTTTTACATACTTTAATCATGTTCAAAAATACATTATAATGGTTAAAAGTGTGTTATTAATATCCTACTGAATCATATTCATGTTTTCAATACCTTGTTTTATCATTTTATTACATCATTTATCCCTCTATTCGTTAGTACTTTGTTCCTTCCATTGTCTTGTGTGGGTTCTTTATATGATTTCCATGATCGGTTCATGATGGATATTATTGTCATTTGGAAGTGAAAATATAAATTTGGAATAGAGTGGTTAAAAATTATATCTATAATAATAAATTATAGGACTTATCATTTTTAATTATGGAATGAGGATGACTCATATGTTAAAACATTATTGATATTTATTTGGGTTATTTTGGAAATTCATTGATCATAATGAACTCATCTTGTTTTACAAGTCAATAACACATCTAAAAATGATTACAGACCAATATATAAGATATAATACATATATTATAATCTGGATAAACCATTAAAATGGATTCATGACTAGTTTATAAGGTAGAAAAATAAATCAAAATCACATTGTTGGTGATGTCGGTAAATCGACACATCACGTGCGGTGTTTTAATTTTTTAATAAGTGGTAGAGGAGATGAAATGTAATGGTGAGTCTTCCATAAACATGATGAAATCCATAATATGTAGCATAGTATATAATTTATGCTTCTCTGATATGGGGATGTGAGAAAAGAGTAAGAATATAAAATAAAATTAAAAGGAAAGAAAGAAAACAAAAGAGGATTATTACATGTTGATATCTTCTCCTTGAGATCCTTCTTATGGACATGGGTTTTTTCCTTTTGGTGAGACCATATGGACTTGGACGCGTGGAATATTATTTAGATGGGTATTGTTTAGAACATAGGAATGTCTCATGTATTGGGAGGTGTGGGAGGAAGAGGGGAATGGGGGTGGTATTTATAGTGTAGTAGATGAGGGATTTTACATTATTTAAATCATTACTATAATTGTTTGGCACAATTTTATGAATATTATTGATTCATGTGACCCAAAATAGTAATAATTTAATTTTATATCGATCCAAGTGGGATTAGATCATCCTTGCATGACCTTTTATGCAATAAATCAAGTATTTAGCAATTATCATATTTTATCATATTTCACTAGTCATAAAAAATACTAGAATTTTAGAAAAAACCAAAAAAATATCATAGATACCATTTTTGGACATTTAGAATTCAAAAAATTAAATCCATTTTTTATTATAATTTGTTAAATTTTATTAATTTAATTTTGAAAAAAAATTATAATTTACTCTTGATTAATAATTTTATATTATATGTCATTCTTTAACACCTTGAAAAATTAATCAACATAACATTATATTATATCCTTAAGAATATAAAATAATATTATTATTTAATATTCATTCTGGTCAAATTACTTGTCACATTACTATTCATAAAGGTATGTTACTATCCCCAAAAAAATAAGTTGGTTCTATCAGACTCCAAATAACTTTCTGATCACAACAATAGATAATTGTTTTATGAAATTCAAATCATAAATGTGGAAAAATTATTTTTAAAGGATGGTTATAAATATCTACTGGAAACAATGTTTAATGCATTTAAATTTATTTTAAAAAACTATGGGTTTTAAACTATCCCCACATTCTAGAAATTGAATCTTCGCACTTTTATTTAGTAATTAAACAAGTGAGGGTACCATTCCCTCAAAGAATTTTCAGACTCTCATGTTTCCTCTTTAATCATGTGGGTTGTCTACAAAACCTTTACCTAGTGGATTACCTTATTAGCAATACTTCTATCATTTAATCAAGAATCTGAACAGGTTTTTTTGTTTATATGAGATGTTATCATCCATCCAAATTGCTTCGCTTATGAAGACATGAGATGAAATTGTAACATACATTCTCAACATTGAAACATGAAAACCATTATGTACCTAATATAACATCAGAGGAAAATCTACTAGATATGAGATTGGTCTAACTTTCTATTGATTTTCATGAGTTACAATGAAACGTGGATTTAAATTTCATTTCCTAAAAAATTGCATAACTCATTTCCATTGCGAGATTATAATAAAACATGATAAATACCAAAAAATAAAAAAAAAATCTCCTCTTGTCTGCATAATTTTTATGTCTTCTCAAATATTTCCCTATATTTTTCTAGATCATCTTCACATTCTCAGCCACATCCTCTATAATTCCGGTCCCATCAACTTCATTTCCCCGACATCATCCCAAAAATTCAGTGTTCTACACTGCTTCCCAATAAATGCCTCAAAATGTGTAATATATATACTGGAATGAAAACTGTTATTAGAAGTGAACCAAGGATCTCGGTCCAATATAATGGATAGGGGAACAACATGTAACCTAACAATCTCTTTCAGATATAGCTGAGAAAGCTGATTAAAAGTCATTGTATCTCGAATAAAATGAAAATTGAAAAATTCAGTAAGCCGATCAACAATAAACCAAATCACATTGTCACCTCGAGAAGTCTTAGGTATTCCAACCACAAATTCAATGGATATATTCTCCCATTTCCACTCTGGCGCTGGAAGACGTTGAAGAATCCACATTTTTAAAATTTTCTCTGATTTAACCTGTTAACATGTTAAACATTTCATAGTAAAATAAGAAATGTATCATTTTATTATATCCCACCTGTAATACTCTCGAAGGTCTCTGTACATCTTAGTACTTCCAAGATGAATTGAAAATGGAGAACTATGACCATAATAGAATAATTATTTTTCTTCAATTAGGAATCACAAGGCACAACCAATCTTTTTCTAAATATCAGAACACAATATTTATCAATGTAAAATTCTATAAACATAAAAATTTTATCCAATTCAACCTTTTTCTGTAGCTCATCGTCTTTTTTCTCTGTTTTCTTAATTCTTTTTGACAACGATCACTACACTAAAAACTACGAAAATTTGGTATTTTCTTCACAAAAAACATCCAATCCATAATTCACAAATTCATTAATAAATGGGTTATGATCAAATAATAACATGGTTAATGATTCATGATGTTTCGACTCAAGGATTCTGCCACAATTATTGCATTTCCTAGATGGTAATTGACCATAAAATAATAATTCTTTATCAGTTTAATCCCTCATCTCTACCACATGATTAATTCCTTTTTAGTGAATATATAGTTTTTATGTTTATGGTTAGTATATATTTGATATTTGGAAACATATAAATGATCCATCTAAATTTTCACAGTAAAAAACCAGAGTTGTGAATTCAAAATCATGTGAGGAAAAATTTAACTTACGATATTTTAGTTGTGTTGATGCATAATAATTTACCCGATCATTGTGCATCAAAAAACAACCAAGTCCCTTCAATGAATCATCACTGAAGATGAAAAGCACACCATTTCAGGAAGCCAAGGCCAAAATTGGGGAATTCAATAATCACTTCTTTTGTACCAGAAAAAACATCAAACACTTTTGTTTGAATATATTTGACCCCTTTTCGTAGTAACTTAGTTAGAGGACTAGATAACCATGCATTGTTTGGGACAAATTGTCTGTAATAACCTGATAATCAAATAAAACTGTGAATATCTGTCACATTTTTATGTATTTTCCATTCATCAACCACTATAGTTTTTGCAGGAATAATAGTTATTCTATCCTTATTTACAATTTTCATCTGAAAAGAAATCTGTTGCAAACCAAAAATCACACATTATAACTTTTTTTATAGTTTTTCTTTTTTGTGGTTTGCAAAACAACCATTAAATGTTTTCATCCTCTTCTTTACTCATATAAAATATCATAATGTTGTCAGTAAGCCCAACAAAGAAAATATCTAATAAGTCACGAAATATTCTATTCCAATGATTCATGAATACTACAGGTGCATTACATAACCCAAATGGCATAACAAAAAACTCATAATGCCCATATCTTTTTAAAAAATATGATTTCTGTATGTCTTCTACTTTCACCATCAGCTGATGTTATCTAGATCTCATGTCAATCATGGAAAATTACATAGCTCCCTTGAGCTAATCGAATAGGTCATCAATCTGAGGAAATGTATACTTTTTTTAATATCGAGGTTATTAAATACTCTATAATAAATTCAATGTCATATGGTACCATATTTATTTTTAATGAACAATACTAGACCAACACATGTCGAAGTGCTAGGAATAATGAATCATTTATCAAGGACCTCCAACAACTATGTTTTAAATTCATTATGTTCTATTTTAGCCATCCGATATCGGGGTTTTGAAATTGGAATAACATCAAAAACAAAGTCAGTTGTGAATTAGACATCCCAATCAGGTAAAACACTATGTTACTCATAAGAAAAAACATCAAGGTATTCATTTACCACTGGCATATCATTAATCAAAACAGTTCCCTTATTTTTTAAAAATGAGAAAGATAACTTCCATTTCCATCTTTCAACAGTTTCATAGATTCATAATATTTTTTTACATATATGGTTTTTTCCATATATAAAAATTAAAAAACATTCTAAAAAAACGTTATTGAGGTGATACTTCCAACTCAACAAAAAATCCCTTACATGTACGGTTTTTTTGCTGTTAGACAAAACCCTCTTCTCCCTCATTCATGATGCAGAGAATGATAAAAATTTAAGGCATGCACAGGACACAGTGATTTTTACTTGGTTCACCAGCACTGGGCTACGTCTAAGTAGCATACACCCGCAATGTGCTGATGTACCAATTTCAATATAAGCGCACTACTGTTTACATGTTCGAAGGAGACTCACTATCCCTCCTTGTTTACAACCACTCACAATTTGATAACTCACTGCTCTCTCAACTGAAGTGAGCTCACTGCTTCTTCAGAAGATCCACTCACAGTTTATAGACATGTAGGTCTCTTCGTTTGCATGAAATAATGCAACCTCAACTATTGATAGTTTCTCTATTTATTTTTAAAGTTCATCCACTAATGAATACCCCTATGCCTCTGAATACTAAGCAAAAACCTTTAGAAACACCTTCGCAAAGCACCCTACATCGCGAGGCTTCCAATTTCACGAAGCTCAAACAAGACATCATGAAGCTCCTGCCTTTTCGCGAAGCACTCTCATGAAGCTCTCTCACGAATCTCAAGTCATCGAAGAGAGACTTCCTTCGCGAAGCTCACTGAGCCAACGTGGAGCTCGCAACTTTCGCGGAGCTACAATAGCCGCCGTTAAACTCTTATTTTTCGCAGCACATGGGATACGCGAACTACCTTCATGAAACGAGAGTGAGATATCTTCTTCAAAAATTCTATCTTACTCTTGAGGGGGTTGACCTTTATTTATAAGAAATTACACCATCCCTCGACCCTTCCACACGAAGTCAGTGCCACGTCATCGCCAATCGTGATGCTCTGAAATTTCGGACAGAATTCTCTTAAAATCACAAAGCACCATGTCAATTTTCCAATCGCGGAGCTCATTGTAATCTTAGAGCGTTCCATCAGTTACCTCACGTCACCTCCGCGAAGCTCCCTCGAAAAATCCCTTCACCACCGCGATGTGCTTCAACTTTGTCATTCGCGAAGCTTGAAGTAATCACGAGGAATCACTACCATCATTCATCTGGTCTTTGAGAAATCCAGACCAGGAAGCCTCTATTTGGGAAATTCATGCTTTTTCCATATTTAATTATGATCTTAATGGAAATCCACATCTCACGATGCTCACTGACCTCCAAATTTTGGACCCCAAAATTTTTAAAAACACTGGAAATCGGCACCACCTTGTACTGCTTTTTTGTACCGCCTCCAGATCGTCCTTTCCTTTTTCATCATTCTTTTGACAACATGGATTGTCAACAACTTCTTTTGAACATGAAAATTCTTCATTGAATCCTTCTTTTCCAACAAACACAATGAACCCAAAAATACTTCAATCTTACCTTGATGGATTTTTTCCCAACAATCTCCCCCTTTGTGTCTATGACTGACGCTGAGAAAATTGTGAGTGTGGACTTCTACTACTAAGAAATCAGTATGTCTCATCTTTTTTCCCCAAACATGGCCTTTCCTATGCCAATTATTTTCAGGACTTCATCATTTCCAAACATGACAACTCGTTCTTTGTCATATTTTACACCTATAATGAGATCCTTATTACCTGTCATATGAGATGTGCAGCTGCTATCAAGGATTCACACACCAGAGCAATATGATGCTTTGAGTGAAATTTCTACCACCAATGACTTCTCATCATTTTTATTCTTGGTCCATGCTTTTTCCTTCATACTTGAGATGGATTGTGACTTCAGGTCATTCTCAGAGTATGATGGACCTGCTTCGTCTTACAAAGGTGCAGATCTATTTTGCATTTTCAATAATCATGTTGATTCATTGATCTTCTGCTTGCGAACATTTTGGTTCTGCATTAGAACATTCCTAGGTATGGTTGAAGTACAATACCTAGCCATGTGCCCAAATCCTCTACACGAAAAATAGTGTCCTTCGAAATTTGTTCTAGAGAACCTTTCTCTGTTCATCTTCTACATCTATTCTTGTTCCCTTCGATATCTATTTTCTATGGATCACAAATACTGTGAATGTCCCATTTTTCAACAACAATAACACCTGATATAAAATTCATTCCTTTGTGATACTTCTATACTATTTGTTTCCCATTGGGATCTCTGAATATTCTGATTCTGCCTTGTGCCCAAATCCACTTTAAGTCTCGGAGTGGGTGCTTGCGGTCTGTCCTCAACTTTCACAGCTTTTTATTTTCGATCAAGCCCCCCATCAGTCTTAGCATGTGAACAAAGATGATTCTTCTTTTCTGCTAAACCACTATTCTACACTTTTAGCTTCTCGGTTTTCTGAGTGATCTGCTTTCCTGATGACCCAGTAGGAGTCAAGAGATTTTCTTGATCATTAACCTTTTCTGCAGACTAACAACTTCTCTTTCATGTTCTTCAATACGCTACATTTTTTATTTCCTTGTGTTATTCAAGATATCGATCTCCCTTATCTGTTCTTCAATTTTTATTTTGTACTCACTAAATGATTTTGAGTCCTCTGGTGTTGATAACTTGAGTTTCTCTATTTCTCTCATCAACTCAGACTCCTCTTATTTCTACTACTGCATATAGAGTTTGGCATCACGAACAACATTATTGGGTTTATTTGTTTTGACTCTCCAAACATCTATCTCTTCCAGAGAAGCCTCTAACTTTGCTTGCATATATACTCCTCCCTCAACTTCTTCTTCTTCTTCATCAGCTTTGGTTTCATTCTTATTCTGAGAACAAGAGACAACTACCACTATAGCATTTTCTCCTCTGTCTTTGTAGTTCTCTATCTCTTCAACCTCCTCAACCTTAAACTCTTCTGAACTGTCATATTCTTTTGAAATAATGTTCTTTTTCTTAAAAAAAATTCTTTAACTATTTCTTTCCATTCCCATAGGATGAAGACTTCTTCATGGAAATTTTGATTTCATCGACATCATCATCCTCTTGGAACTTTTTGGGACATCGTGCTATAAGATGTCCAACCTTTCCACACTGAAAACAAGAAAGTGGAAGTTTCCCTTTAAACATTCCTTTTACTTCTTGAATTTTGAGGAGAGGAATGACATCCCATAATCTGTCTCCTCTTATTCTTAAGAGTCTTCAATAGTGAGATTCTTCCGGGCCTTAAATGCCACATCTTTCGATTTCCCCATTTCTACACCATTGTTATCATCATTTCTCATTTCATATGCAACTAGGGTGCTATGAAGGTTGTCCAATGTCAGATCTTTCGGGTATTTATCTTCCAAAACCAAAACATTCAGATTTAACTGAGGTGGAAGTTTTCTCAAGATGAGCTTCAAAATTTTAATGTCTTCAATAACTTCTCCATGACCTCTCATGTCTTCCACTACAACATTTACCCTGTCAAATAATGCATTGATAGACTCATTCAGTTTCATTCTCAAATATTCATACTTGTTCCACAACACTTGTAGCTTTGCCTCTCTAACCTTTGTATTCCCTTCATATATATTCAATAACATTTCCCACATATCATGGGATGTTTTTCAAGACATCATATTTGTATATATAGGATTGGATAGGGCTCCCCTAAGGGATTTATTTCTTTGGAATTAGCATCCAACACCCTACGCTCAGCTTCTGATAATGCACCACTATTTATATCTGCTGTTATGCCATGCATTATTGCTGTGAACAAATCCATTCGAAATGATCAGAAGTAGTGTTGCATCTGATTCTTCAATAGCTGTAAATTGTTCCCGTTGAAGATCTGAATACCTTTATGATTAGTGTCCTTCATTTGAGAAAGAAACACTGAAATTAATCTGGATCTGATACCGATTGTTAGGTCAACTAGGCTAGATACCCTGAGAGGGGGGTGAATCAGGGTAAGACAGATTGAAACAAATTCACCATTTGATCTTGTTTTATTGTTAGAAAAACCCTCTTCTCTCTCCTTGATGCAGAGTATGAGCAAACTTTATGGAATGCACAGGTCATAATGATTTTTACATGGTTCACCCCCATTGGGCTACATCCAAGGAGTATACACCATTAGTGTGCTGATGTACCAATTCCACTATAAGCGCAGTGCAGTTTACAAGTTCGAAGCGGACTCACTATCCCTCCTGGTTTACAACCACTAACAATTTCAGAACTCATTGCTCTCTTAACTAATTTGAGCTCACTGCTTCTTCAGAAGATCCACTCACAGTTTATAAACGTGTAGGTATCTTCATTTTAATGAAACAATACATCCTGAACTATTGATAGAGGCTCTATTAATGGTCAAAGTTCATCCACTAATGATTACCGCTTTTTCTTTGAACACTAGGCAATAACCTTTGGAAACACCTTCGCAAACCACCCTACTTCACGAGGCTCCCAATTTCGCAAAGCTCAAACATGCCTTCACGAAGCTCCTACCTTTTCACGAAGCACTCTCGTGATGAACTCTCACGAAGCTCAAGTTGTCACAGAGTGAAAACCCTCACGAAGCCCACTGAGCCAATGTGGAGCTCGCTTCTTTCATGGAACTACAATAGCCGTCAGGAAGCTCTTCTTTAATGAAGCACATGGGCTACGCGAACCACCATCACGAAACGAGGGAGAAAGATCTTCGTCAAAAATTATATCTTTCTCCCAAGGGGTTGACCTCTTTTTATAGGCAATTACACTGACCCTCGACCCATCTGTGCGAAGTCAGTGCCACATCATCTCCAATCGCGATGCTGTGAAAATTCCGGCAGAATTCTCTCAAAATCGCGAAGCACCACAAAAATTTTCTGATCGCGGAGCTCATCCTAATCGTGGAGAGTTCCATCAATTACCTCGTGTCGCCACCAAATAGCTCCCTCGCAAAAGCCCTTCATTGCTACGATGCGCTTCAACTCTTCCATTCGCGATGCTTGATGTAATCGTGAAAAATTCCGCCATCATTCTTCTTGTCTTCGCGAAATCCAAACCATGAAGCCTATCTTCACGAAATCCATGCCTTTTCCATATTTAAGTATTATCATCATGGAAATACACTTTTCGAGATGCTCACCAACCTCCAAATTTTGGACGCCAAATTTTTTGAAAACAATAGAAAACGACGCCACCTTGTACTGCCCTTTTGTACAGCCTCTAAATCATCTATTCATTTTTCATCATTCTTTTGTCAACATGAATTTTCAACAAATTCTTGGGAACTTGACAATTCATCACAGAAACATGCTTTGTAAACAAACACAATCAATCCAAAAATACTGCAATGTTACCTTGATGGATTTTTTACCAACAATCACCCCCTTTGGGTTTGTTGACAACTCTTCATAACACTTCTCAGAATGATTTTCTACACGATTATACCTCACTGAGTCTCCTTCCAGCCGCTACCACCATTCGCCTCTTGATATTCTGATAACATTCAAGGATTCACTTAACACGTAAGCCCATATGAGAAATGCTCGGCGTGAGAAACAAGATTAGTATTAAAAGTTCACCAATGAATAACTTCATTTCAGACCCATATTGTCGATTCCAAACTGATACCAATTGCGAAATTGGTACCAATTGGTGATAGTTGGAAACCATCTCACACCATTCCATCATCACTCTTCTTCTTTTACCATGATCCTCAGCTGTCGTGATATATATTCTTTGATCGATCACTTCTAGAATCGTCAGATTTATTACTCTCCCCCTATCTCATTTCACTCCCCCTATCTCGCTGCTCCACCTGTCATTTTCTCCACATATCATTCATGATTTCTCAAGTAGCCACACTGTCTCCCCCTTGAACAATCACTATTTTCTCCCCCTTTGTGAACGAACCCAAAGGTCACTCCTTTGCGGTCTGTAATAGAGTAGATAACACATATCTGCATAATGGGGATAAACCCACACTAAACCTCAGGGAGAGGGGGACGTTCCACATCCACACACTTTTACGTGAGGGGAGTAAATTGAGCTCCTAGAGCCAGTAGATGCCTTTCAAACGCTTCCTTGGGTATGGCCTTTTTCAGAATTTCTACATCCTATAGTTCTGTAGGCACATACTCCAACTTCACAATTCCTTGCTCAACCTTATCTTTGATATAATGATACTTTATCTCAGTGTGGTTTTTCCTTGAGTTATGGATGGGATTTTTGATGATATTTTTTCACTTGAGTTATCGCACTCTATTCCGATTGGAGACATCACCTCAACACCCATATCATCAAGCTATTGTTTCATCCACAATAATTGTGTGCATGATTGAGTGGACGCAATATACTCAACTTCTACGGTGCTAAATGAAATTCAATCTTGCTTCTTGATTAACAAAGAAACACACAATCCATCAAGATAAAAAGCACCTCCTGACGTTGACTTCCTATTATCTGTAGAACCGGCCAACTCTGCATCAGTATATCCGAATTATTCTTGACTTAGATTTTCCACTGTACATCAATCTGAATTCCAATATACCCTTGATATACCAAAGTATTCTTTTCACTGCAATCATGTGGCTTTACTTGGGATTACTCTGATATCTCGCTGCTTGTCATGTGGTGAATACAATGTCAGGCCTTGTTGCAGTCAAGTATAGATAACTTCCAATTATTTTCCTATATTCTGTGATATTAACTGCATTATCATCCTCATCATTAGACAATTTCATCCAGATATCTACCGGAATCTTCATCTCCTTGTACTTTTCCATTCTAAATATTTTCAAAGCCTCCTTGGAATATTTGGATTGTGAAATTAATGTTCCATTCCTTCCTTGTGTCACCTATAGACCATGGAAAAATGTTAGATCTACAATCATTGACATTTCAAACTCACTTTTCATGGATATGGAAAACGGTCTGCACTGAGCTTCATATGATCCGAAAAATATTATGTCGTTGACATAAACCAAGACCGTCTTCTTTTGATTACTGTTGTTGTTAAATTAGATATTGTAATCAACTCCCCCACACTTGAAACCATGCTTCTTCAAGTACTGATCGAGCCTTGAGTACCATGCTCTTGGTTTTTGTTTCAGACTATACAACACCTTCTTCAGTCTAAAAACCTTGTTCTCATCCTCATGAATGAGAAAACCATATGGCTTCTCAATATACACCTCTTCTTCCAGAACGCCATTCAAAAATGCAGATTTGTAGTCTGGAACACTTTGAACATCTGTTGCACTATGATGGCTCGAAATAATCTGATTGTCTCCAGCCTTGTAACCGGTGCAAATGTCTCATCAAAATCTATTCCCTCGATCTGGGAGTACCCCATGCACACAAGTCGTGCTTTGTTTCGATTCACTATGTCATCTTCATTCATCTTGTTGTGGTAGACCCATTTAGTCCCGATGACATTCTTATATGCTGGCCTCGAAACAATTTCCCATGTCTGATTCTTCTCAATCTGATCTAGCTCTTCATTCATTGTCTGAATCTAGTTTTCATCTTCAGCTACATCAGCAAAGTATTTCAGCTCAACATTAGATTGGAAAGATGTATGCTACATGTATTTCGTTCTCCTATTCTGAACCGGAGTAGACTGATCACCAATTATATTCTGCCTATCAATTTTAGCACGACTCCTTGTATTTTTGCGGATACAGACTTTACTTCCTCATTCTCATCATCAGTATCTTCTTCTGAATCAACATCAACCACATCTGCTTCCCCTACGTTGCTTTCTTCCTCATAACTCTCATCAAAGAATTGTCCACTATGTTGTTTAATGATCTCTTCATTCTCTACTATAGTGACATCATTTCTCTCAACTACTTATCATATCCTTTTTTAAAGAATTTATATGCCTTTATTTTCCCTGACTATCCACGGAATATCCCCTCATCTCCAAGTGATTCATATTTCCTATGTTTTTCCTTGTTGAGGATAAAACAATTACTTCAAAATATTCGAAAGTATTTCACTATTGGCTTCTTTCCCTACCACATTTCGTATGGAGTCTTTCCTTCATTCAGACACAACAGAGCCCTGTTAGAAATATAGACCGATGTCAAAACTTCTTCTTTCCAAAATTTCTCTGGTAGGTCTTTTTCAATGAGCATCATTCTAGCAATTTTGTTGATGATCTGATTTCCCCATTCAACAACTCCATTATATTGGGGAAATATTATTGAAGAAACTTGATGCATTATCCCATGTTTCTCGAGATAGTCTTCCACCTGACTATTTGTGAATATCGTACCATTGTTAGTACGAAACATCATAATTTTATGTCCAACCATCCTTTCACACTCCCTTCGTTACTATTTTAAGCAGCTGAACACATCAGACTTATGGGAAATAACAAATACACATTCCATTCTGCTATAGTCATCAATGAAAAGAACATAATACCTCTTTTCGTCAATTTTTCTTGGGTTGATAGGCCTACAAACATCTGCATGCACCAATTTGAGCACTCTTGTTGACTTCTTTTCTTTTTTCCTTATACGTCATTATGATGAGCTTCCCTTGTTGGCTTGCATCGCACATGTGACTACGATCACGTGATAGCTTGGGTAGGTCTCTTGTGGCATCACACTTTACCAGATCTTCCAGCGATGGCTGACATAGATGACCAAGTCATTTATGCCACAACTTGTATTCTTCTCTCTGGATAGAAATCACATGTCTTCTTCTCCACTTACCACGTAGATATTTCCCATTGTTCTCTTTCCCTACAGAACCACTGCCCCGTATCTTCCTTTAACAGTATGCATCTTCTTAGTAAACCTTATTTAATGTACTGAGTGACACAGCTGACTGACACTGAGAAAATTGTGACTGAGGCCTTCTACTACTATGACATCAGCACGTCTCATCTCTTTTTCCCCAAGCTTGGCCTTTCCTGAACTAATTATTTTCAGGCCTTCATCATTTCCAAACTTGTTATGTCCTTCATTGTCATATTTTATGCCAGTAACGAGATCTTTATTACTGGTCATATGAGATGTGCATCCGCTGTCAAGGATCCACACACCAGAGTGATTTGATTGTTTAAGGGAAAATTCTTCCACCACTGCCTTCTCTTCCTTTTTATTCTTGGTTCATTCTTTTGCCTTCATAATTGATATGTATTGTTGCTTCTAATCATTCTCAGAGTATGATGGACCTGCATCATCCTGCAAAGGTGATAATCTATTTTGTGTTTTCAACTCACCTACTGGTTCATTGATCTGTTGCTTGCGAACATTTTGGTTCTTCTTCGGCACATTCTTATGTATGGTTGAAGTGCAGTACTTATCCATGTGCCCAAATCCTCCACAACAAAAACAGTGCCCTTCGAAATATGTTTTAGAGAACCTTTCTTGGTTTGGATTCCACTACTTTTCTTGGGACCTTCGATATCTATTTGAAATGGAACAGACATACTATGAATGTACCATTTTTTCACAACAATAATACCTGATATAAGATGAATTCCTTCATATTACTTCTGAACTTCTAGTTTTCCTTTGGGATCCATGATTATTTTGATTCTGCCTTGTTCCCAAATCCCCTTTCAGTGTCGAAGTGGGTGCTTGCGGTGTGACCACTACTTTCATAGATTTATGTTTTCAATCAAGACCCCCCTCAGTCTTAGCATCTGAACAAAGTTGATTCGTTTTTTCTTCTGATCATCTATTCACAACTTTTAGATTCTTGCTTTTCTCAGTGATCTGCTTTCCTGATTACCCGGTAGGATTCAAGAGCTTTTCTTGATCTTTAACCTTTTTCCGCAGACCGACAACTTATCATTCAAGTTCTTCAATATGCTTGATTTGTTATTTCCTTTTGTTATTCAAGATAACGATCTCCCTTTTATGTTATTTAATTTTTATTTTATACTCACTAACTGATTCTAAGTCCTCTAGTGTTGATAACTTTAGTTTCTCCATTTCTCCCATCAACTGAGACTTCTATTCTTCTTCTTGCTGCATATATTGTTTGGCGTCATGAACAACCCTGTTGGCTTTCTTTGTTTTGTCTCTCCAAACATCTATCTCTTCAAGAGCATCCTCTAACTCTGCTTTCATATCTAATTTTCCCTTAACTTCTTCTTCTTCTTCATCAGCATCGGTTTCATTATTATTCTTAGATCAACCGACAACTGCCACCATAGCATTTTCTCCTCAGTCTTTGCAGTTCTCTATCTCATCAACCTCCTCAACATTAGACTCTTCTGAACTGTCATATTATTTTTAGAGAAGGTTCTTCTTCTTAATTTTTTTTTCATGAACTGTTCCTTTCCTTTCCCATAGGATGAAGACTTCTTCTTGGAAATTTTTATTTCATCGACAACATCATCCTCTTGGAACTATTTGGGGCATCGTGTCGCAAGATGTCCAACCTTTTCACACTGAAAACAAGCAAGTAGAAGTTTCCCTTTAAACATTCCTTTTCCTCTTTGATGGTTTGAGGAGAGGAATGTCATCACTTCATCTGTCTCCTCTTCATCTTGAGAGTCTTCAATGGTGATCTTCTTCATGGCCTTGAATGCCACCTCTTTGGATTTCCCCATTTCCACAACATCGTTATCATCATTTCTCATTTCCTATACGACTAGGGTGCTGTGTTGGTTGTCTAATATCATCTCTTTCGGGTCTTTATATTCCAAAACCAAAACTTTCAGATTGAACCGAGGTGGAATTTTCCTCAATATGCGCTTCACAATTTTAATGTCTTCAATAACTTCTCCATGACCTCTCATGTCTTCCATAACAACTTTTAACCTGTCAAAGAATGCATCAAGAGTCTCATTCAGCATCATTCTCAGATCTTCATACTTGTTCCACAATACTTGGAACTTTGCCTCTCTGACCATTTTAGCCCCTTCATATATATTTAATAACTTTTCCCTCATGTCATGTGATGTTTTTCAAGACATAAACGTTGTATATATAGGATTGGATAGGGATTCCCTCAAGGAATTTATTGCTTTGGAATCAACATCCAACTCTCTATGCTCATCTTCTGATAATGAACCACTATTAATATCTGCTGTTATGCCATGAATTGATATTGTGAACACATCCATTCCTAATGATCAGAAGTAGTGTTGCATCAGATTCTTTCGTAGCTTTAATTTGTTCCCATCGAAGATCAGAATCCCTTTATGATTAGTGACCACTATTTGAGAGAGAAACACCGAAATTAATCTGGCACTGATACTAATTGTTAGGTCCACTAGGCTAGATACCCTGGGAGGGGGGTGAATTAGGGTATGACATATTGAAACAACTACCCCTTTTGATCTTGTTTTGCTCTTAGACAAAACCCTATTCTCTCTCCTTCTCGATGCAGAGTACGTGCAAACTTTAAGGCATGCACAAGGCACATTGATTTTTACATGGTTCACCCTCACTGGGCTACGTCCAAGGATCATAAATCGACATTGTTCTGATGTACCAATTCCACTATAAGCGCACTGCTGTTTACATGTTCGAAGCGGACTCACTGTCCCTATTGGTTTACAACCACCCACAATTTGAGAACTCACTGATCTCTCAACTGAAGTGAGATCACTACTTCTTTAGAAGATCCACTCACAGTTTATAGACTTGTAGGTCTCTTCATTTTCATGAAAGAATGTATACTAAACTATTGATAGATGCTCTATTGAAGTTCAAAGTTCATCCACTGATGAATACACTTTGCCTCTGAATACTAGGACACAACCTTTGGAAACACCTTCTCAAAGCACCATACTTCGCGAGGCTCCCAATTTCGTGAATTTCAAACAAGCCTTCACGAAGCTCCTGCCTTTTTGTGAAGCACTATCGCGAAGCACTCTCGCAAAGCTCAAGTCGTCATAGAGAGACTTCCCTCACGAAGCTCACTGAGTGAACATGGAAATTGTAACTTTCGCGGAGTTATAATAGCTTTCATGAAGCTCTTCTTTTGTGAAGCACACGGGCAACACAAACTACCTTCGCGAAATAAGAGAGAAATATCTTCTTCAAAAAATTTCTCTTTCTCTCGAGGGAGTCGGCCTCTATTTATAAGCAATTCCACCGACCCTCGACCCATCCGTGGGAAGTCAGTGCCACGTCATCTCCAATTGCGAAGCTCCGAAATTTCTGCCGGAATTCTCTCAAAACCACGAAGCACCACAAAAAATTTCCAATCATGAAGCTTTTTGTAATCATGGAGAGTTCCGTCAATTACCTCGCATCGCCGCCGTGAAGCTCCCTCGCAAAATCCCTTTATCACCGCAAAGTGCTTCAACTCTTCTGTTCACGAAGCTTGATGTAATCGCGATGAATCACTGTCATCATTCTATTGGTATTCGCGAATTCCATACCATGAAGCATCTCTTCATGAAATTCATTCCTTTACCTCATATAATTATTATTTTCAGGGAAATAAACTTTTGGCGATTCTCACCATCCTCCAAATTTTAGACCCCAAAAATTTGGAAAACACTGAAAAATGGCACCACCTTGTACTGCTCTTTTGTACCACCTCCATATCATCCTTTACTTTGTCATCGTTCTTTTGTCAACACGGATTGTCACCAACTTCTTTGGAACTCGACAATTATTCATGGAAACCTAATTTGTAAACAAACACAATGAACCCAAAAATACTGCAATGTTACCTTGAGGGATTTTTTCCCAACAATCTACCCCTTTGGGTTTGTTGACAACTCTTCATATCTCTTCCCAGGATGATTTTCTGCACATTGATACCTCACTGAGTCTCCTTCCATCCGCTACCACTATTCACCTCTTGAGATTCTGATAGCCTTCAAGGATTCAATTAACCCATAATCTATGCCCACATGAGCAATTCTCGGCGTGAGAAACAAGAGTAGTATTAAAAGTTCACCAATGAATCACTTCATGTCAGACCCCAATTATCGATTCCAAATGTATACCAATTTCTAAATTTATACGAATTGGTGATATTTGGAAACCTTCTCACACCATTCCAAAATCACTCTTCTAGTTTTATCACAATCCTCAGCTGTCGTGATTACTATGCTTTGATCGATCACTTCTAGCATCGGCAGATTTAATACTCTCCCCCTATCTCATTGCGCTCCCCCTATCTCACTGCTCCACCTATCAGCTTCTCCCCATATCATTCATGATTTCTCAAATAGACACTCTGTCTCCCCCTTGAACAATCACTATTTTATCCCCCTTTGTCAATGAACCCAATGGTCACCCCTTTTTGGTCTGTAATAGAGTAGAGAAAACATATTAGAAGATTAGGGAAAAAGACACACGAAATCTTGGGGAGAGGGGGACGTTCCACATCCACTCTCTATTAAGTGTGGGGAGTCCACTGAAGTCCCAGATCCAGTTGATCCCTTTCAAACACTTCCTTGTGTAAGGACTTTATTAGAATGTCTACAACCTATAGTTCTATAGGCACATACTCCAACTTAACAATTCCCTGCTCAGCCTTCTCCTTGATAAAATGATGATTTATCTAAATGTGATTTTTCCTTTAGTGATGGACGTGATTTTTGCTGAGATTTTTTTCACTTGAGTTATCGCACTGGATTCTGATCAGAGACTTCACATCAACACCCATATCATCAAGCTGTTATTTCATCCACAATAACTGTGGGCATGCTTGAGTGGCCGCAATATACTCAGATTCTATAGTGCTCAATGAAATGCAATCTTGCTTCTTTATTAGCAATGAAACACACAATCCATCAATATAGAAAGCACCTCGTGATGTTTAATTCATTTCATCCGCTAAACCGCCCTAATCTGCATCATTATATCCCAATAATTCTGACTTAGATTTTCCATTATACATCATGTCGATGTCCACTATGCCCTTGATATACCGAAGTATTTCTTTCAATGCAAGCATGTGGATTAACATGGGATTACTCTAATCTCTCACTGTTTGGCATGTGGTGAATACAGTGTCAGGCCTTTTTGGAGTCATGTATAGCAAACTTCCAATGATTTTATGGTATTCAGTGATATTAACAACCTTGTCATCATCATCATTATACAATTTCATCCGGGTAGCTACCAGAGTCTTCATCTCCTTTGAATTTTCCATTCCAAATATTTTCAAAACCTCCTTGCCATATTTGGATTTTGAAATGAATGTTCCATTCCATACTTGTCTCACCAGTAGACCAAGGAAAAATGTTAGCTCTCCAATCATTGACATTTCAAACTCACTTTTCATGAATTTAGAAAACAGTTTGCACCGAGCTTCATGTGATCTGCAAAATATTATTTTGTCGACATAAACCAAGACCGTCATCATTTTATTACTGTTGATGTTGAAGTAGAGATTGTAATCAAATCCCCAATGCTGAAAACCAAGATTCTTTAAGTACTAATCGAGCCTTGAGTACAATTCTCTTGGTGCTTGTTTTAACCCATACAATGCCTTATTCAGTATTCAAACCTTCTCCTCATCCTCATGAATGAGAAAAACATATGGCTGCTCAATATACACCTCTTCCTCAAGAACCCCGTTCAAAAAATGCAAATTTGACATCCATCTGGAAAAATTTGAACATTCATTGAACTGCGATGGCTAGAAATAACATGATTGTCTCCAGCCATGCAACTGTTGCAAATGTCTAATCAACATTTATTCCCTCAATCTGGGAGTACCCCTTGCACACTACTCATGATTTGTTCTGAATCGCTATGCCATATTCATTCATCTTGTTGGTATAGACCCATTTAGTCCCGATGACATTCTTATCTACTATCCTCGAAACAATTTACCATGTCTGATTCTTCTCAATCTAATCCAGCTCTTCATTCATTGCATGAATCAAGTTTCAATATTCAGCTTTATCAGTAAAGAATTTCGGCTCAACTTGACATAGGAAAGATATATTCTATTGTGATTTCATTCTCCTAGTGTGAACTGAAGCAGACTGATCACCAATAATATTCTGCCTATCAATTTCAGCTCGAATCCTTATCATTTGTGTAGATACAGACTTTACTTCCTCATTCTATTCATCAGTATCTTCTTCTAAATCAACTTCAGCCACTTCTGCTTCCCCTGGAATGCTTTATTCCTCATCACACTCATGAAGAAATTGTTCACTGTGTTGTTGAATGATCTCCTTATTCTCCACTACAGTGACATCATTGCTCTCAACTACTTTTTCCATCCCTTTGTTAAAGCTTTTATATGCCTTTCTTTTTCCTGAGTATCCAAGGAATATCCCATCATCTCCTCGTGATTCTTATTTCCTATGTTTTTCCTTGTTGAGGATAAAACACTTACTTCCAAATATTTGAAATTATTTCATTGTTGGATTCTTTTTATACCACATTTTTTATGGAGTCTTTCCTACCTTCGGACACAACAAATCTCTATTAGAAATGTAGACCGATGTCAAAACTACTTCTTTCCAAAATTTCTCTGGTAGGTCTTTTCCAATGAGCATCATTCTGGCCATGTTGTTGATGATCCGATTTCTCCTTTCAACCACTCCATTCTGTTGGGGAGTTCATACTGAAGAAACTAGATGGCTTATCCTGTGTTTCTCACGATAGTCTTCCACCTGAATGTTTGTGAATTTCGTACCATTGTCAGTACGAAACATCAGAATTTTCTGTCCAAGCATCCTTTCACACTCCCTTCTGTATTGTTTTTAGATGTGGAACACATCGGAATTATGGGCAATAACAAATACACATACCATTCTGCTATAGTCATCAATGAAAAGAACATAGTACCTCTTTCCGTCAATTGCTCTTGGTGTGATAGGCCCACAAACATCTGCGTGCACCAATTCGAGCACTCTTGTTGACTTCTTTTCTTTTGCCCTATACTTCTTTCTGATGAGGTTCCTTTATTGGCATGTGTCGCACATGTGACTATGATCACATGATGGCTTGTGTAGGTCTCTTGTTGCATCACAATTTACCAAATCTTCCAGGGATGGCTGACATAGATGACAAAGTCATTTATGCCACAACTTGTTTTCTTCCTCTCTGGATAGAAAGAACATATATTATTCTCCACTTACCAAGTAGAGATTTCCCTTTGTTCTCATTCCCTATAGATCCAGAAAACCGTATCTTCCTTTGACAATACACATCTTGATAGTAAACCTTATAGAATGTCATGAGTCACATAGTTGATTGATGCTGAGAAAATTGTGACTAAGGCCTTCAACTACTAAGACATCAGCACGTCTCATCTCTTTCCCCCCAAACTTGGCCTTTCATGAGGCAATTAATTTCAGGCCTTCATCATTTCCAAACTTGAAAAATCCTTCTTTGTCATATTTTATGCATGTAATGAGATCCTTATTACCTGTAATGACAACTCCTTCGTCATTTCTAAATATGAAAACTCCTTCTTTGACCTACTTGATCTTGAAAAGGTGAATATCTATTTTACGTTTTCATTTTACCTATTAGTTCAATGATCTGCTGCTTGAGAACATTTTGGTTCTTCTTTGGCACATTCCTATATATGGTTGAGGTGTAGTGCCTATCCATGTGCTCAAATCCTCTGCACCAAAAACAGTGCCCTTCAAAATATATTTTAGAGAACTTTTCTCTATTTGGTTTCCACCTTTGTTCTTTTCCCCTTCGATATCTTTTGGATATGGAACACACATACTGTGAATGTCCCATTTTTTCATATCAATAACACTAGAAATAAGATGCATTCATTTGTGTTACTTTTTCACTTCTAGTTTCCCTTTGGGATCCTTGAATATTCTGATTCTGCCTTGTGCCCAAATCCACATTTCATTCTCAGAGTGGGTGCTTGCGGTCTGACCTCAACTTTCACAGCTTTCCGTTTTCGATCAAGCCCCCCATCAGCCATAGAATATGAACAAAGTTGATTCTTATTTTCTTCTAAACCACTATTCTCCACTTTTAGCTTCTCGATTTTCTGAGTGATCTGCTTTCCTGATGAACCCGTTGGAGTCAAGAGAATTTCTTGATCTTTAACCTATTTCTGCCAACCGACAACTTCTCCTTCAACTTCTTCAATACGCTTGATTTGATCATTCATTTATTTATTCAAGATATCGATCTCCCTTTTGTGTTATTAATTTTTTTTTCATACTCACTAACTGATTATGAGCCCTCTGGTGTTGATAACTTGAGTTTCTCGATTTCTCCTATCAACTCAGACTTCTCTTATTAATGCCGTGGCATATAGAGTTTGGCATCATGAACAACATTGTTGGCATTCTTTGTTTTGGCTCTCCAATCATCTATCTCTTCAAGTGAAGCCTATAATTATTCTTGCATATATTCTCTTCCCTAAAATTATTATTCTTCTTCATCAGATTCAGTTTCATTCTTATTCTGATAATAACCGATAACTGCCACCATAGCATTTTCTCCTCGGTCTTTTCAGTTATCTATCTCTTCAACCTCCTCAACCTCAGACTCTTTAGAACTGTCATTTCATTTTGAAAGAAGGTTCTTTTTCTTAAATTTTTTTCCTTGAACTGTTTTTTCCTTTCCCATAGGAGGAAGATTTATTCTTAGGAATTTTAATTTCATCGACATCATCACCCTCTTGGAACTTTTTGGGCACCATGCCGCATGATGTCCTACCTTTCCACACAGAAAACAAGCAAGTGTATGTTCCCTTTAAACATTCCTTTTCCTCATTGAAGGTTTGCGGAGAGTAACAACATCACTTCATCTATCTCCAATTATTCTTGAGAGTCTTCAACGGTGAGCTTCTTCATGGACTTTAATTCCAAATCATTGGATTTCACCTTTTCCACAGCATCGTTATCATCATTTCTCATTTCATATGCAATAAGGGCGCTGTGTAGTTTTTTCAATGTCATCTCTTTCGGGTATTTATCTTCCAAAACTAAAACTTTCGGATTGAACAGAGGTGGAAGTTTACTCAAGATGTGCTTCAAAAATTTAATGTCTTCAATAACATCTCCAAGACCTCTTAGGTCATCCACTACAACATTTAACCTGTCAAAGAATGCAACAACAGACTCATTCGGGTTCATTCTCAAATATTCATACTTATTCCACAACACTTGCAGCTTTGACTCTCTAACCTTTATATCACCTTCATATATATTCAATAACTTTTCCGACATGGAATGTGAAGTATTGAAATAAATCACCTTTTTATATATAGGATTGTATAGGGCTCCCTACCAAGACATTTATTGATATGGCATCTGCATCCAACTCTCTATGTTTAGCTTCTGATAATAAAACACTATTAATATCTGATGTTATTCCATGCATTGCTGATGTGAACACATACATTTCTAATGATCGGAAGTAGTGTTGCATCCGATTATTCCATTGCTGGAAATTGTTCCCGTTGAAGATCAGAATCCCTTTATGATTAGTGACCTCCATTTGAGAGAGAAACGCCAAAATTAACCTAGCATGGATACCAATTGTTTGGTCCACTAGGTTAGATTTCCGGAGAGGGGGGGGGGGTGAATCAGGGTATGACAGATTGAAAGAACTACCCCTTTTGATCTTGTTTTGCTTTTAGAAAAAACCCTCTTCTCTCTCATTCCCGATGCAGAGTATTAGAAAAATCTAAGTCATGCACATGACACAACAATTTTTACTTGGTTCACCCTCACTAGGCTACGTCCAAAGAGCATACACTGGCAGTGTGCCGATGTACCAATTCCACTATAAGCACACTACTATTTACAAGATCGAAGCGGACTCATTGTCCCTCCTGGTTTACAACCACTCACAATTTGAGAACTGACTACTCTCTCAACTGAAGTTAGCTATAGGCTTCTTCAGAATATCTATTAACAGTTAATAGACCTATAGGGATCTTCATTTGCATGAAATAATGCATCCTCAACAATTTATAGATGCTCTATTTATGTTCAAAGTTCATCCACTGGTGAATACCCCTTTGACTATGAACACTAGGCAACAACCTTTGGAAACACCTTCGCAAAACACCCTACTTCGCGAGGCTCCCAAATTTTCAAATCTCAAACAGTCCTTCGCGAAGCTCCTACCTTTTCTCCAAGAACTCTCATAAATCACTCTCGTGAAGCACTCTCGTGAAGATCAAGTCTTTGTAGAGAGACTTCCCTCGTGAAGCTCACTAAGCCAACGCAGAGCTCGCATCTTTTGCGGAGCTATAATAGCCATCGTGAAGCTCTTCTTTTGCGAAGCACACGGTCAACACAAACTACCGTGGAAAAACTAGAGCAAATGATATTCTTCAAAAGTTCTCTCTTTCTCTCAAGGTGGCCGACCTCTATTTATAGGAAATTCCACCGATCCTCTACCCTTCCGTGCGAAGTCAGCACCACGTCATCGCCATTCTCAAAGCTCTAAAATTTACGCCGGAATTATCTCAAAATCGTGAAGCCCCAGAGCAATTTTCCGATCGTGGAGCTCATCGTAATCGCAGAGCATTCTGTCAATTACCTCGCATCGCTGTCGAGAATCACCATCACAAAATCCCTTCACCACCACAATGGACACATCAACCCTGCTATTCACTAATAATGACATAATCGCGAAGAATCACCGCAATCATTCTTCCGGTCTTTGTGAAATCCAAAACATGAAGCCTATCTTCGTGAAGTTCATGCATTTTCCAAATTTAATTATGATCTTCATGGAAATCCACTTTTCACGATTTTCACCAACCTCCAAATTTTGGACCCCAACATTTTGGCGAACACTGGAAAATGGATCCACCTTGTACTTCCCTTTTGTACCGCCTCCAGATCGTCCTTTCCTTTTTCATCTATATTTTGTCAACTTGGATTGTCAACAACCTCATTGCAACTCAACAATTCTTCATGGAAACCTACTTTGTCAACAAACACAATCAACCCAAAAATACTGCAATGTTACCTTGAGGGATTTTTTCCCAACACAATCTCAGGCCATATGTCTAAACACCACACATCAAAAACACATCTAATTTTTGGTAAGGCAATCCCTAGTCACTTATTGCCATAATTTTCATAAACTATAAACTAAAATCTCTTACAATCATATTTCTTTTCTTGATTCATACCCATCACTTTCCATACGGATCACTTCATATCCTTATTATCAAAGTGCATGTGATCATAAACAAACGTCTTCCCTAAAATGTCATAAAATTGGAAAAGTTACTCATGAATTTTGATTTCATGGAAGGACAATTCCCATCAATACTTTTGCTTAAATCTTGAGTAAAAGAGGATGATTTTGCTATCAAGATCTAGATTACGATTGGGAGCATACCTCACCTATCGGGTGAAGTTCACATCATACACGACCACAGATTCATCCTATTTCTAATTAAATTCAAGGAATTTATTCTCCATCATATTTCAAACCATATTTGGAAAAATATTCATGGAAATGACATTTAAATTCATCTCACACTAATGAATAAACATCCTACTTATCCCTGATTTTCTTTAACATTGACTAGAACTAATTAAAATAACATTCAGAATGATAAATTGGATGAATTGCCTTTTTATTATATGAACATCCCATAACATCGAATTTCATTTCAATGACTTTAATTGATCCTTATAATAATACTAGGTCTGAAGATTCATTGAATGTAGAATGATGTTGTCTCATAAAATATTTCTCATTTGTCACATTCCTTTGTGTTACGTCTAGTTTTTCTCTAGCATTGTTTCCACCACCATTTATTTCATGTGTTAGTTAATCCGTTACTATCACAAACTACTCTGTTCCAATCCATACCATTCCGGGCTGCATATTAGGAAAGATACCACTTTATAGATGCCTCTCCTCTTCAGCTAGCCTGTTTCTTCTACGGAAAACCATTTTGAACAAACATATCATAGTTTTAAAAAACTGGTAATCATTAAATTCTACAACATTTCAAATTAACCATATCATAAAAATAAATTATTGTATTCTGTTAACTTCATCCTAACCCCTAATGTTATCGAAACCATCCATTGATACAAACTATAAGGACCCAGCCTTATTATAATAAAAAATCTTGTATTTTAGTGAAGAATTAATTCCCTTAATCATTAGGATCTCATTCTGTTTAGGGTTTTAGTTTATCGGGATTAAAAAAATCATAAAATTATACATAAATATAGTGATTATACCAAAACAGTTTTATCCATTTCTTATAAAATATATAACATTTCAAATAAGATAGTTTTTCATTGAAAAATATTTATAACATTTAACATGGCTTAATAATTTTCTATAAACATAATTATAACCTCTAAAAATCATTTAAAAACATGTATAAGCATAAAATTTTCATCAAGGGATATCAAAACGAGGAAAGGACACATTAGTCCTGGAATACATAAAATGTTCGAAATCATTTTTAAAAAAACATTATTGTAACCCATAAAAACATACATTGCCAAACATGATATTTCCATGATATTTCATTAAAAAATATAAAACATAAATAGAACCTTAAATATAACATGGGGAATTACCTACATAATCATGCAACCCTCTCAGCTACCATATAATTTGAGACCCTTACGACTACAATAAAATGTAACCATTATGACTACCTTAATGTGTAACCATCGTATTTACACTTTGATTAACCATTTTTCGACCTCAAAAATAGACATTCTAAATTCATCATAGGTAAATATAGTTCCCACCCATGACCATAAAAATTCCCAAAAACCAAAACATAATAATACATCAATAATAATTCTATATGGACATTGCTTTTGAATTTCTTAAAATATAATATTAAAAGAGAATTTTTAAGAGAAATGTCCCATTAAAATTTCATATAATTGATGTGAAACTTAATAGAGTGGATTTAATTTGTATATAAAATATAAATACTTATAATAAAACATAATATATACAAAATTCACCACAAAAAAAAAATTAATATCACATAAATAATGATGTAGAATGTTAACCGAATGAATGCAAATCAGGTTAATAATTCATTTACCTCAGGATTTTACTACTTAAAACAAGTTTAAAAATCATGTATATTGGTTAAGAGAGTGTTATTAATATCTTTAATTAACATATTCTTGTTTTAAATACCTTATATGACCATTGTATTACATCGTTTATCCATTTAATTATTATTATTTTGTTCCTTCCATAGTTTTCGGCACGTTCTTTACACGATTTCCATGATCGGTTCATGATACCTATTTCTGTATACTGACAGTGAAAATATAGAATTGGAATGATGTTGTATTTAAATATTTATAGAACCATAAATTATAAAATTTATTATTTTAATTCTTATATTTCGTTTATTCAGATGTTAAAATACTTTTGATATTTGTTTAGGCCATTTTGGTGATCCATCAATCATAATGAACTCATTTTGTTTTATAAATCAATAACATGAGTAAAAAATGATTACATAACCTCATATAAGACATAATACATAAATTATTATCAGGTTCAACCACAAAAATGGTTTCATTACTAATCATGAATGAGGTAAAAAAATCGAAATCACATCATACATGATGTCGGTAAATTGGAAAGTCATAGACGAGGTTTTAATTTTTTGAATAAGTGAGAGAGGAGAAGAAGTATAATGGTGATTCTTCAATATACATGTTGATATAAAAAAATATGTAATATATTAAATCATTCATGCATCTTTGATATGGGGAGGTGCAGAAATAAGAAGAATTGACAATAAAATGAAAAGAAAACAAAGAAAACAAAAGACGATGTTTACCTCATGATCTTTTATCCATGAGATTCTTGATAGTGCTCTGGTTTTTTTTTCATTTTGGTCAGACCAGAAGGTCTTAAACATGGGGAAAGATCATCGCAAGAGTATTTGAACAAACATAAGAAGGTCTCATAGATTTAGAGCAGTCTGAGGAAGAGGGGAATGAGGGTGGTAATTTTATTGAAGGTGATGAAAGATTTTAGATTATTTTATTCATTATTATAATATTTTTTCTCAAGTATATGAATTGTCTCGATTCATGTGACCAAAAATACTAATAATTTCATGTGATGTCGAAACAAGTGGGATTAAATCAGCCTTGCATCATATATGATGTTGTAAAACAAGTATTAACATTTATCACATTGTATCGTATTTTACTATTCATCAAAATTTAAAAAATTTCATAAAAATCCAAAATATTCACCCTAACATTTGTAGATGTGCCAAATTCAAAAATTAACTCCATTTTTTTAAAATAATTTTCTAGATACTAATAATATAATTTTTAAGTAAAATAATAAATGTTTCAGAAACAAAAATTAAAATCTATAACTCATTTTATAACACCTTTAAAAATTAATAAACATCTCATTATCTTATATCCTTAAGAAAACTGAATAATAATATGATTTAATACTCATTAATGTTGTATTACTATTCATTTTACTATTTATAAGGGTATGTTACTATCCACCAAAAAAAATAGTTGGTTTTATCTACCATCAAATCACTTACTAATCACATCCATAGATGAATATTTTTAGAAATTCAAATCATAAAAGTGTAAATATTATATATAAAATATGGTTATAAATAACTACATAAAACAAATATTCATCCACTTATATTTATTTTTAAAAACATGGGGTGTTACATTACGTGCATATGCTGAATGGACCAAGATGGATATGGTGAGATTCAACAGTGAAAGCTAAGTTGTATGATGGTTTTGTATGAGTTTCTGTCAAAAATATATTCAATTAGTATTTTTATCCTGAGGCTTTATATGAAATAATGAATCAATAGTTTATAACATTGGATCAAGGGTAATATACTAATATGGATTACTTATCCCACCTTGTTGAGTTTGAGCATATTGAATAGAAGCCTGCCAACAAGGATTACCTAAATGCTCAAACGTTCAAAATAGAGATAAGGGCCGATCTTAGGTTGATTCACGATAATTTTATTCCACTTGATAATTATAAATGTAGTGGATAAAGTATTTTTTAGGTAGACATTTCTAGAAAGATAGGATTGAGAGGAGCTTTAGTGAAAGAAAAAATTAGCAATTATGCTTCTTCTGGTCAAAGAAGAAAGCATAACAATGCTTAGTTTTCTATATGACCAGTTTTAGGGGATTCTATAGGGAATAAAAATATTCTTTTCTAAAAATTTGGGATGTGGTGCCATACCAAGCCGCATTTCTTGAAGGATCTTATAACTTGTCATCTTTATGGGAATTCTTGCCAACTAAAGTGATTCTATGATACGATTATTTTGGTAGTAAGGTTGGATCAACATTCACCAAGGGTTCTTTGGTTCATGTGTATGCTTCCAAAGGTGGTGGGTATCATTCTCGAGACAATGGGGATATCGATGTAGCTTTGACCAAACAACTTTTTGAAGTTAACCGAACACTATAGGAATCTAAATTTGGGTTTGCTACTTCTATATGTATGATGTTTATTTCATCATATATGGTGATAGAATTATTTGATACATTTTCTAATCATTATTTTATATCATAAAACATGTTTTATATGTTGGGTTGTCTTTTGAATATTGTGTAATTTTCTTTGGTTCATTCCTTGTCTTTGGGAATGAGGTATGAACATGGATTCAAATGACCCATGTGTTGGGTAGTGATATGTGACTTTGAGATGGTTTGAGAATTCATAATGCTTGATCATGAAATCATCGACATGATCATCGACATGGACTGAATTATTAATGTAATGACCCATATTTACTTTTATCACTATAATATATTTATCATATTATATGAAGGGTTCTCTAATGTTTTTCAGGGTGTGTGGGACTCTATCTTGGGATGGGAATGGTTATTTTTTTTCTTATGCAGGATTAATCTTATGTTAGTTTTCATAAACATTTCTCGATGTAGTTTCCCTCTGCATGGGAGATCAACTACCTTATTTTTTGTGTATGTACCCTAAGTTCATTCTGGATGATTTTTCATGTTTTCCAAAACAAAGAGTGTTCAATTTTACTATTTATCCATCACCTAAAATGATTCCCATTTCTATGCCTTCTTTTTGAATTGTGGTGGATAGGTTGTTGGAACTTAAATTCTATCTCAAAGAGTTGAAGGTGAAAGTATTTATTTGTCCTAGAATATCACCATGGTATTTTCCAATATTTTTTACTCAGAAGGCATGTATTGTTCTAATAGTTTTTATTGACTATTGATTATTTAATTGGGTGAATATAAGAACATGTATCTTTTACCCAAAATTGAGGATCTCATTGATCAACTAAGGGGGCCCTTGGATTTTTAAGGTTGACCTACGGTTAGGGTACCACCATTTGATAGTTTGAGAAGGGGATATACCCAAGGTATCATTTTAATTTTGAAATATGAATTTTTAGGTTCTGGTTATTAAATTTCTACTTACTAACTCCCATGAAATATTCATCTCATTGATGAACCAAATATTTCATCGGATCATAGACTCTTTAGTTTTATTTTTTGTAGATTATATCAGGGTGTACTCCATGTTACAGTATGAGAATAGGGTTCCTTTTAATATTATTTTTTAAACATTGACAGAACATCATCTGTATGGTATTCGTTCCATGTGTGAGTTCTAGGTCATAAAGTGATATTTATAGGTAATTTGATTTCTGAGAGTGGCATGTTAGTTGATCCTGAAAAGTTGAATGTAGTTATGTATTAGAAGAAGCCTAGAAATTTGTTTGATATATGAATATTCTTGGGATTGGTAGGTTCTATAAATGGTATGTTTATGACTTAACAAATATCTTATCTTTGATGATAGATTTAACTCATCATGGTGTAAATATTGGATGGAATAAAAACATTTAGTGGTGTTTTGTGGTAACAAAGATGATGTTGACTTCAGAAATAGTTTGGATTCTTTTAATACCATTTTTGGGTGTTGATGTTTTCTGTGACTCTTCTGGTATGGGTTAAGGATGTGTCACGATATAGGATAAATAGGTTGAAGCATATGGATCCAAGTAGAAATGATTTAATGAGAATAAATAACCTACCATGATCATGAGTTGCATGTTTTTATGCATGTACTCATAACCTAGCCTCACTATCTATTTTGGTAGCACCTATAGTATATTCTAATCAAAATATACTCAAGTATATTTTCACTCAATGGGATGTGATCTTCTGATAGTGACACATGGTTGAGTAACTTATGAAATTTGATTTTGATATCATATATACTATAATGACCCATACTTTACATACATTATTATTAATTCAAAATTTAAACCTACCTGTTAAAACATATAACAAAACCATGATAGGATCGCATAGGTATTGCGTCTTTAGAAACTGGGAAACATTAAAAACTGGTTCATAAGGCATCTATATTTCTCCCGTTTATTTCATCATATCTAGAGTCCCCTTTTTTGCATATCCTACTTAATATACTTCTTCCTGACCTGGGAAAAAGAAAACATACAAAAGGGTGAGCTCAAATGCTTAGTAAGGGTAAACTAAGGAGATATCAATCATATCATATTCATAAGAACATAACATTTTTAAAATCATATCATGCAAAAGAGATCATATTATCATTACGTGGGATAACTCATAGTAGTGAAATGTAATCCCAAAAATCATAACATAAAACATGAAACTTTGTGGCATACACACATAATCATAGAAAATCATTTCTTATTAGTCAAGACTCATTTCCAAGACTATCATAGTGAAAAATTCCATTTCTGAAACGAGTTCAATCCTCATTCCAGTCCTGTATCATTGAACTGGATTAAATTTCTGTTCCATCCATGTCAATGTCATGAGATATAAATCTTGACCCAATGCATTGGAGGGAGATATAGGTCCCACCCATCTCATTATGATACCATTCTTATGTGTGCCACAAAATCATAAATCATATATCATAGCATAACCCATGAAAAAATGGGATTCTTAAACATCATGACATCATAACATAATATATATAATATAAAAGGACTTCATAAAGATAATTCCATCATAACATCATAAGACTCATGGAAATAATGTTCTATGTAATCATAAAAATCCATTTATTCCTTATAAGTTGAAAAAAATATTCTTCTCATACTTTGGATGGAAAAGTCAAAAAGTACCTCGTACTAAGAACGTCAAAAGATTCCCTTCGTATATTTCACTAAAAACTCACCAATGAGTAAAATTGGATTTAAAAAATTGTAGGAGTATAGAAATAATATTACATATTTATGAATCATGGATTTGGGTGATAAATATTAATCAGTAAATTTTGAAGTATAAACAATCTCGGATAAAAATGAGATTGCGAGATTTTCCCTTACCGTAGGTTCGATAAACTTTGTACGTATCTAAATCTCTTAGATAATGATTTAAATAATTTCATTGAATTATTCAATAATCATAGTAATTATTATTATATCATATATTGTCGTATTATTTTCTTCTTATTAATAATATTTCATTTCTACTTGTTATTCGGGTGTTCATTACTTTATGATATTATGCGTGTTTTCTCGAATAAATTCTAATTCCTCTTTTAATGTTATAGATAACTCATTTAGAGAATGTATTATTGTAATATATATCATATATATTCATTCCATACATTTATAAAATCATTATTTAATGATGATCTTATAGAACGAGTCGCATCACATCGTCAAGACGATATGCCTTACGTACGCACGAGGGATGACATCGTTCCCAAAATTGTATGAATGGAATTGGAGTTGATGATATAATATCTTATAATCATTATCATGTTATAATAATAATATATATTTATTATTTCCACCTTTATACCCATCCATGTAAGGTGGTGGTGGAAAATAGATTGCACCATGGTGTGGAGACGGTATTCCGTACGTATGCACGTGCGGTGATTTCATTTTTTGTAGGATGGATAGGAGGTGAAATAGGGTTGTTTCATATTTGAAATAACATATCAATATATTATTGATACTGATGATATTACTTTATAATGAAACAACAATATAAGAGGATGTATAATAAGTATTAAACATGAAAGAATCGGTAGAAGAGATTACCTCTTCCTCGACGTGCCTCCTTTAAACTTCCTCTTAAGGGAATAGAGTTGGCCTTTTGAGAAGACCAGAACCTCCAGAATATTACTCGGGAAGTTTAAAAGAGTGATGGTAAGGGTTTGGCCATGCTTTAAGGCTCAATGTTGTGTAAATAGGAGAGGGAGGAGGTTCCCTTTTATAAGGGAGGAGAGGGGAACCTTTGGAAACCTCAAAAATATTAATTTATAATAAATTCAAACCCAATATTAAAACTTCAAAAATGATTCAAATCAAAATCTTAGATGATATAGGGTTTTAATCTCATCAACCAATAATATTTAGACATGTTGGGAATTTATTTCAAACATTATAAACATGATTTATCTTTATTTAATCTATTTAATTTTATTTGTGGTAATAATATTCTAAATTTAAAATTGTTATGAATAATTACTTATGTGTTGTGAATTGTTTATAATTGGATAATTTATGAAATTTTTGACCATATAAATTCTAATTTATAATTTTTAAATATTTTTCTGATTTTTAAACAATTTTATGTTTTGTTATTTTTATAAAATAATAATAGTGTCAATTTTTGCACTATTCATTTATTTGAATTTAACTAAAATACACAAAGATTATATGTACGAAAAAAAGATTTAATATATTTATATTATGTCATATTTATCTAAAAAATTAGTGGCTCACATTAAATAGATCCTATAATATTTATTTTAATATTTTTAAAAACATTTATTTGATATTTCAATAAATAAAATAATTTCCACATCACTATAGTGTCACGTTTAATGATAATTATTTCATTCCTAAAAATTATAAATAAATTCACATGATGTAGAAAATTTTATTAGCTTTCTGGATACTATTAATGTTCGAGGTTTCATGATGTTTATCACAAAATTAAAACTATTATACTTATAAGATTTAAGAGAGTGACATGTTGTCATTTTCATTGGTTTTAATAATAATTAATTATTTTAATGGTAAGAAGTCTATAAAATTAATCTATTATGACCCATAAGTGATATGGGTCTACTTTTAGTCATAAAATAGAATTTTGGTAGATGTTATGATAATGTTATAATCTTATTTTTACACTTAATTACATGATTTACCATTAACTACAGTAAATAAAAATTATCATAGTTACTATTAATAATATAAAAATAAATAAAAGAAACCAATTAACATAATTTTAAACCCCTGAATTCAAATATGTAATCCATTTTTCAAAATTCAAAACATAGAAGTTGCAGTAATTAATTTAAAATTTATCTCATTGTTATGAAAACGAGTTTTAAAAGTTAAAACATTTTCAATGATTGAAATGTTTTTACCTATGAATTAAATGTAAAATTAATGGTAATGACATTAATTATATTGAATGTAAAAAATATATTCTATTTATACTTTAAAACCATTCAATATTATAATTTAATAATATAAAATATTTCAATGAAAAAGTTGTTTTTAATTAAAATATAGCGTGTTTTACTATTAATTAAATATGAATGTTATCAGAATAATAATTAATATTTATCCAAAGTATATTTTTTTATTCTAATTTCAAAGAAGAATTTTAATTTTTCAAATTGAACTAATAAACCTGTCAAAAACTTTATTTACTGTGGGTGCACCATCAAAAGGTGGAAAAACTGCAATTTTTTAAAAATACTAATTTTACCCGAAATATTTATTTTATTCAAAAACCATGTTTTAGAAAATATGTAAGATGAATAATAATGTTATAAAATTCATAATTTAGTTAATAATATTCATAATAGATATTCCATAATAATAGTATATCAATATATCGTTGTTTAGTGAAACCTGGTATTGCGTACTACACACGCTATCGAGGATGGTCGTGATTGCATGTGACGCAAGCCAATCCAGTGTTGTGTGTCATGAACGAATAGTTTGGTGTTTCATATAACATAGCAAATAAAATATATATATTTCTCATAAAATCTCAGGAAGATACATTCTACCCCCCTTTAAAATAATTTCTCCCTCGAGATTCGTCACTTTGTAACAAATAGATGAGGATACATGTCCCTCGTCATATCCTCAAGATCCCATGTAGCTTATTTTAATTGGTGTTTCCTCCATCAAACATTAAACAAGTGAGTGGTCTAGTTTTGTAGACCTTTTTTGCTATGATCCAGAATCTCTATCGGTTGTTCTTCATAAGAAATATCTTTCTCTAGCGGTACAACTTCCGAGCTTAGTATATGTGAAGGATCAGGTATGTACTTGCTTAGGAGCAATACATGGAACACAGCATGAACTTGATTGTGATTTGGTGGATGTTCCAATCGGTAAGCTACCTTCCCAACACGATCCAAGATTTCAAAATGACCAATATACCTTGGGCTCAGCTTTCCCTTCTTTCCAAATGTAATTACTATCTACCAAGGAGATATTCGTAAGAACACTTTATCACTCACTTCAAAATCTTTTTATTTTCTTCGGTTGTCGACGTAACTTTTTTGTAGACTCTGAGCTTCTCTTATGTGTTGTGGAATAGCTCTTACCTTTTGTGCCATCTCATCAACAATATAAGGTCCTAATAGATTTCTTTCACCAACTTCATCCCCGCAAGTTGGAGTTTTGATTTTTTCCATAGAGTGCTTCATAAGGAGCCATCTGAATATAGGAGTGAAAGATATTATTATAAGGAAATTGCACCAAAGGTACGTGTTGATCCAAACCACCTTTGAAATATATAGAGAAATCTCTTAACATGTCTTCTAGAGTTTTAATTGTTTTCTCAGACTGACCGTCTGTATGAGGATGATAAGCAGTGCTGAAACTCAACTTTGTATCTAGAGTATGCTGAAGACTTCACCAGAAGTTCGAGGTAAACCTCAGATCCCGATCTGATATAATAGAAAGTGGTACTCCCTGAAATCTTACCACTTCCTTCACATATATCCTGGCCAGCTGATCAAGAGATAAATATTCTCTAATAGTAATAAAGTGTGCTGACTTCGTAAGAAAATCAACTATAACCCAGATAGAATTATTGCCTTTGGATTTTTTAGGAAGTCCAGTGACAAATTCTGTAGTGATGTTTTCCAGTTTCCATCGTCGTATGGGTAATGGCTGTTACATCCCCTTAGACTTCTATCTCTCGGCTTTAACATGATGACAAACCAAGCATCGAAAGATATATTATGCAACATCTCTTTTCATGTCGCCCCACCAGAAGTACTATTTCATGTCATTATACATCTTCGTGCTTCCAGGGTGAATAGAGAATGAAGAACTATGATCTTCATCCAATATTTCCTTCTTTAATTATGGGATGGTAGGAACACAAACATGATTCTTGAACCTTATTATCTCATCACAATCAATGTGGAATTCAGGAACATTTCTCACATTTTTTTGTAACTCCACATATTATTTTTGTGCCTCTTTAATCTTCACATGTATAGATGGTTGACCATTCATTTGAGAAAGATAATATTTTTCCACTTATATTATAATTCCAAGATCCATCCTTTGTAAATAAATAAATATTAGATATTTTGTGATCCTCATCATGGATAAACTAGCATGGTCTTGTCAACCTAATACGTCTGCCACCTTGTTTGCTTTCCTAGGGTGATAATGAATTGATCAGCCGTAATTCTTAATCATCTCCAACCATCTTATTTGACGCATATTCTGATAATTTTGTTTGAAAATATACTTTAAACATTTATGATTAGTATAAATAGAACACCATTGACCATAAAGACATTGTCTCAAAATATTTAAAACAAAGATTACTGCAGCTAACTCCAAATCATGAGTTGGGTAATTTTGTTCATGGATATTCCACTATCGTGAGGCATAAGATATCACCATATCATTTTTCATGAGAACACACCCCAGTCCCGTCTTGGATGAATCACTATATATCACAAATCTTTCTCCACTAAAAGGCTGTGTGAGCACAGGAGCACTGGATAACCTTCTTTTCAACTCCTTGAAAATCTCTTCACACTCCTCCATCCACACGAACTAAACTCCTTTTCGAGTAGACCTGGTGAGTGTATTAGGTAATCGTGAAAAATCATTGACAAAATGTCGATAATATCCAACCAAACCAAGAAATCTTTGGATCTCAGTTATTTTTGATGGCCTCGAAAATCTTTAGATAACCTCTGTTTTTGTTGGAACCACAGATATCCCCTCTTTTGAGATTTTTTGACCCAAAAATGAAACATTTTGTTTCCAAAATTCACACTTGGTAAATATCACATAAAGCTTCTCCTTTCTTAGGGACTTCAGTACAATTCTCAAGTGATCATCATGTTCTTTATTTCTCTTTGAATAGACAATAATATTGTCTATAAAGACTACCACAAACTGATCAAGATAGTATCTAAAGACTCGATTCATTAGATCCATGAAGATAGCAGGGGCATTAGTAAGACCAAATGGAATCACTAAAAATTCATAATGACCATAACATGTACGGAAAGCCACCTTTGGTATATCCTCTTTTTTGACAGTTAATTGATGATACCCAGAATGAAGATCAATCTTGGAAAAGTATTGAGCACCACGTAGTTGGTCACATAAGTCATCAATGCACGGGAGAGGATATTTTCTCTTGATAGTGATTTTGTCATGTTCTCAATAATTAATGTAGAGTCTCATTGATCCATCTTTTTTTCATAACAAACAGAACAGGTGCTCCCCAAGGTGATTCACTAGGGCTTATGAATCCTTTATCAAGATTGTCTTTGAGATTATTCTTCAATTCCTACAACTCAATTGGGGTCACTCAATAAGGCGTCTTTCAAATGGGCATCACACCGCGTATCAGTTCTATTGAAAACTCAACATCATTATTTGGTGGAAGACCTATAAATTCCTCTAGAAAGACATCATAAAACTCCCATACATTGGGTGTATTATTAATCATGAGTTTCTCACCAACCATTTGAGATAAATAACCTTTATTTAATGGATATAAGACCCATAAGATGGATGAAATTTCCACTGGAAGGTTATGTTAATCCTTGCATCGATAGATGATCATAGATTGATCTGAAATCTGAAATGGGACTTCTCATATTTGGCAATTGATATGAGCTCCATATAAACAAAGAAAATGAATTCCATGAATCATATCGAATTCCACTATAGTAAGAATTAGAAGATTTGCAGGAAGCACTTTCCCATAAACGTCAATCAGGGAAGAATTGTAAGCTTTTGATGTGACCATCGTGCCATTAGGAGTTGTCACAGATAACTCAACATCTAATTGTTGAGTTAAAAGGAAGATACCCTTAGAAAATTATTTTTAAATAAAAGATATGGTGGATACAAAATCAATAAAACATTTGCTACTTTAGAGTGGATGGTAAGTGTACGTTTAACCACTTCGTTATCGTACTCCTCATCGCCGATAGAAATTGCATGTGACCTTCCTTTGTCATTGGCCTTAAGAGTTTGTTGACGTTGATCATCATTAACATCCCTTATATTAGGGAAATGATTATCATAATTACTCATTTCCTTGAACTTGTATCATTGATGTGTAGGAGGTGTGTTCTGTGTAGCCTTTTCTTTTTTTCGCATCACTCGACATCTTTAAACCATCATTGCAGCATTCAAATGCCTGATGACCTTCTTTTCCACATTTGAAACATTTACTTGTCGCTTTAAGAATATTACCTCCATGTTTCATTCCACACTTTGAGAATAAGGGAAAACTCATCTTCTTTTCAGTGTGGTCTTTAGATTTGACTTTGAATTCCATTTTCCTCTTCTTATCAAACCCATATGACTGATGGGTTACTCCAATCTCCATCTCAACATTGAGATCACATCGAAAAATTTCCTCATACTTATTGAAGTCCCTTATGTCTAATGCCCATCGAAGACTTGGTTTTAAGCCACTAAATAATCGATCAATATTACTCTCAGGTTGGATAATAATCCTTGAATCATACCTTGTAAGCCTTGTAAAATTTTCTTCGTAGGTACCAACCGATCCATCATACTTTTGCTTTAGTTCAGGAAACATCTTCTCCATATTTGTTTGAAGAATACGAGGGATGTACTTATTGAAAAATATGTTCTTGAACTCTTCCCATTCCATGGACTCAATTTCATATCTTCGCCTTATATTATTGATAGTATTCCACCATTGATCAGTTTCACCTTCCAGAAGATATACTGATAAGATTAATTTATCATGTTTAGAACAGTGAAGAACTGAAAATATCCATTCAGTGGTACAAATCCATTATTCAGCCACTAATGGATCTGTAGACCCACTGAATGAGGGTGGACGCTACCTCATGAAGTATTCAACAGAATGTTTTTCCTTCATTTGCTCGTTTGGAAGTCCTGCATGATTCATATATTGAGAAATGTTTTGTGAGAACGGCTTCATGATTTTTCATTCCATCTCTTATAACATTTGGTTGCTTAGGGGGACAATCATTTCATTACCCATCCCATTCTACATTAACACGGTTCCTTCGGGTTCCATCCATTGACTAAAACCAATAAGCATAGTGTGAGAAACACTAATCATAATAGGAAAACAACTTAATCAAGAATAAAATTTCACACTTTAGGTCTCGTCATAGGATACTCATAACCATTTATAAAACATTAATATTGTGTTCTATGCTTAGATATATCCGTAGGGTTCTTACTAAGGCATTCAAATCCAAGTTTCCAAAAGTTGACTATACCTTTCCTCTGATACCAACTTTAATGACCCATAATTTACATACATTGTTATTACTTTAAACATTAAGCATACTTATTACAACATATAACAAAACTATGATAGGACTATATAGGTATAGTGTCTTTTGAAACTGGGAACCATAAACAACTGGTTTTTAAAGCATCTATATTGTCTCCCATTTATTTCATCATATATAGAGTCTCTTTTTGACATATCCTACTTAATATCCATCTCCCTAACCTGGGGAAAAGAAAACATACAAAATGTTGAGATCAAATGCTCAGTAAGGGTAAACAAAAGAGATAAAATTCATATCATATTCATAAGAACACAACATTTTGAAAATATTATCATGCAAAAGAGATCATAATATCATGACATGTGATAAATCATAGTAGTGAAATTTAATCCCAAAAATCAAAACATAAAACATGAAACATTGTGTAATACACACATAATGATAGAAAAACATTTCTTATTAGTCAGGACTCATTGAAAATACTATGATAATTGACAAAGTCCATTTCTGGAACGGGTTCACTCCTCATTCCAGTCCTGTATCACTGAACTAGATTAAATTTTCATTCCAACCACGTCTATCTCATGAGATATAAATCATCAACCAATGCATTGGAGAGAGATATATGTCCTACCCATCTCATAATGATACCATTCTTATGTGTTCCACAAAATCATAAATCTTATATCATAGCATAACCCATTTAATAAAAATGAGATTCTTAAACATCATGCCATCATAACATAATTTATATAAGATAAAAGGGCTTAATAAAAATAATTCCATCATAACATAATCAAATCAATGTAAATAATTGGGATATAAACAGAACGCTATATTATCTTAAATGGAAAATATTTTTGATAAAAACTTGAACTCCATTATTGGGGAAAATATCATTTCCACTTCAAAAACATTTTTTCCTTTCTTAACATGTCATAAAATTTTAAACTAAAAGAAGTTAATTAAAAATAAAATTGAAAACATGTAAAGGAAGATTCATGGAAATAATTTTCTATTAAATCATAAAAAATCCATTCGTTCTTTATAAGTAAAACAACATTCTTCTCATTCTTTGGCTGGAAAAGTCAAAAAGTACCTCATACTAAAAATGACAAATGATTAATTTCATATCATTTTACTAAAAACTCAACAATTATTAAAATTGGATTCAAAAAATTGTAGGAAGATATAAATAATATTACATATTGAGGAAACATGGATGTGGATGATAAATATTCCCCAGTAAATTCTAAAGTATAAAAAATCTCGGATAAATATGAGATTGCGAGATTTTCCCTTACCTTAGGTCCGATCAGATTTGTAGGTATCCCAATCTCTTGTATACTGATTTAAATTATTTCATTGACTTATTCCTTAATCATAGTAATTATTATGATATCATATATGGTCATATTGTTATCTACTTATTAATAATATTTCATTGCTACATTTTTTGTTGGGTGTGCGTTGCTTTATGTTCTTATGCGTGTTTTGTCAAATAAATTCTTATTCCTCTTTTTAGGTTATAGATACCTCAATTAAAGAATGTTATTAGTGTAATATATATCATATATATTCATTAAATTCATTTATATAATCATTATTCAATGAAGATCATGTAGAACAAGTCACATCACATTGTGGAGACGGTAGGCCGTATGTACGCACAAGTGATGATATCATTCCAATAATTATATGAATGGAATTGGAGTTGATGATATAATATCTCAACATTAGTATCATATTATTAAAATCATATATATTTATTTTTAGCACCATTACACCCATCCAAGTAAGGTGGTGGTGGAAAGTAGATAACACCACGGCGTGGAGACAGTATTCCGTATGTACACAAGCGTGGTGAATTCAATTTCTATACGATGGATAGAAGGTGAAATAGGATAGTTTCATATTTATAATGACATATCATTATATGAGTGATACTGATTTTATAAATTTATAATGATACAAAAAAAATAAGAGGAAGTAGAAGAAGGATGAAACATGAAAGAATCGGTAGTTGAGAATATCTCGTCCTCGACGTGCCTCCATTATACTTCCTCTTAAGGGACTAGAGTAGGTGTTTTGAGAAGACCAAAACCTCAAGAATATTACTAGGGATGTTGAGAAGAGTAATGGTTAGGGGTTGGCTGATCTTGAAGGCTCAAATTTGTGTAAAGTGGAGAGGGAGTAGGTGCCCTTTTATAAGGGATGATAGGGGCACCTTTGGAATCCAAAAAAATATTAATTTATAATAAATTAAATCCTCACATAAAAACATCCAAAATGACTAAAATACAAATCTTGATGTTATGAAGTTGTAATCTCATCAACCAATAAAATTTAGACATCTTGCGAATTTATTTCAATGATCATCAACTTGATTTATCCTTATTTAATCTATTTAATTTTGTTTGTGGTAATAGGATTCTAAATTTGAAATTGTTATAAATAATTACTTATGTGTTGTGAATTATCCATAATTGGATATTTTATGACATTGTAGACCATATCAATTTTAATTTATAATATTAAATATTTTTTTGATTTTTATACAGTTTTATATTATGTTATTTTTTTAAAATAATAATAGAGTCCATTTTAACACTATTCAGTTTTTTGAATTTAAATTAATTCCACACAGAGGATATGTTCAAAAAAAGATATAATAGATTTATAAAATGTCCTATTTATCTATAAAATTAGTGTATCACATTAAATAGTTCATATAATATTTATTTTAATATTTTAAAACCATTATTTCGATATTTCAATCAATAAAATAATTTCAACATCACTTTTGTGTCCCCTTTAATTATAATTACTTAATCCCTAAAAATTAAAAATAAATTTACATGATTTAGATAATTTTATTATATTTTTGTAGACTATTAATGTTATAAGTTTCATGATTTTTTTCAATAATTTATATTTATTGTACATATAAGATTTAAGAGAGCGACATGTTGTCACTTTCTTTGGTTTTAATAATAATTAAATTATTTTCATGGTCAAAAGTCCATAAAGTTTTTCTATTCCGACCCTTAGGTGATTTGGGTCGACTTTTAGTCATCCTATTAAATTTTTGCGGGTGTTAGGGTAATTTTATAATCATATTTTTACCCTTAATTACCGATTTACCCTTAACTGTAGTAAATAAAAATTCATGTCGTTACTATACATAATATCAAAAAACAAAAGTAACCTATTAACATAATTTGGACCCAGTGAATTCAAATATGGAATCGATTTTTCAAAATAAAAAACAACGAAGTTGCAGTAATTAATTTAAAATGAATATCGTTGTTAAGAATACAGGTTTTAAATGTTTAAACATTACCAATGATTGAAATGTTTTTACCTATGAATTCAATGTAAAATTAATTGTAAGGAAAAACATTTTATTTAATGGTAAAAACTTATTCTATTTATACTTTAAAACCATACAATATTATAATTTAACCATATATATTATTGCGATGGAAAAAGTTGTTTTTAATTAAAATATAGCGTGTTTTTACTATTCATTAAAATATGAAAGTTATCAGAATAATATGAAAAATTTATCCAAAGTAAATTTTTATTTCTTGATTCCAAAGATAAATTTTATTTTGTCAAATTGAACTTATTAACCTGTCAAAAGCTATATTTAATATGGTTGTGGCATCAAAAGGTGACAAAATTGCTTTTTCTTAAAAAATAATTATTTTACTCAAAAAATTTGATTTGTTCACATACCATTTTTAGAAAATGTGTAAGATGAATAATAATGTTATAAAATTAATAATGTAGTTAATAAAATTCATAACATCTAGTCCATAATAATATTATATCAATATATCATTGTTTAGTGAAACCCAGGATTGCGTACTACACACGATATTGAGGAAGGTTGTGATTACGTGTAACCCAAACCAAGACAGTGTTGTGTGTTGTGAAAGATTTATTTGGTGTTATGTATAACATAAGACATAAAAAAATATATATTTCTCATAAAATCTTAGGGTGTTACATATACCCTTCAAGAAAGGGAATGTGGTGGATGAGGTATTGAGTTGAAAATTACCGACAGAAGTTGTAAAGAATTTAGTTATGCTATGGTCTCTGATTAGTTTATTTGCTGATATGGACTTCAAAGTGGAGGAGGTTGATTGAAAGGTGTTCTTGGATTTGATAAAGGTTGAAACAATTTTTTTTGATTGGGATCAATTCAAGAATATGATAGTCACCATGATCTGACATTTTTATGAAATCATAAATGGTTGGAAGTCCTCAGGTAAGATTTATCTGTCTCCTATTGGAGCTTTGTTCTTTTGTGGCAGGTTGTTTTTTTCCGTGTTCTGGTTGGTAAGAGTTTCTAGACAGTGGACACCAGTCTTGTTCATCTATGAATCAATGGTCTAGAATGATGTTCCATGATTTTATACATTGGAATTGGTGTACTGAGATGCGGCAGTTACATGTTGATTTTTTATCATGATATCTCACTTGTCAGAGAGTTAATGAGGATCACCATAGACATGTTCATTTTTTGTAGGCTTTACCAATTCTGGTATGGAAGTGGGATGATATTTCCATTGATTTCATCTTTATTTTACAATAGAATTCAATTGGGAAGTGTTCGATTTGAGTGATTATTGATATAAGCACTAAATCCGTGCATTTATTATGATAATAGGAAATGAAAAATGCGTAATTACTTGGGGTATTTTATTTTTGAGTGGTTGAGAGGATTCAAGGGGTTCCCTCACTAGTTGTTTTGTAAAGGGACTCAGGGTTCACATACAAATTATGGAATGGTATATAGGATTAAAATGATTCCTAGTATAAATTGATCATTTATTATAATCCATGGATATATGGCCATATAGATATGCCTATACAGGTTCTCAAGGGTATGCTTTGGGCTTGGGTGCTTGAATTTGGTGGATATTGGGATCAATGTTTTCCTTTATTTTTTTTCTTTATTAACAATTATCAAGCATCGACCATGCTGGAATACATTGAGACATTATATGCGAGACCAAGTCAATCACCATTGTGTTGGGAAGAGTTCAGAGAGTTTTTATTTGTTATTCCAATTTTATTTTAGGTGATGATACACATTATTCTGTTGATCTGGAGGAATTTGATCTAGTAATATAGTCATCACAAATCATAGGTAGACCATCGGTGGAGTCTAATGGAGTTTGAGTATGGTGATTATGTCTTTAATAGTGATTCATCTTTCACGGCGCATCATTAATTGGGTATGATGGGTATGTTATCAATATGGTGTTTGGGCCCCTTCAAGATCATTGAGAGACTGGGGTGGGTGACCAATCATTTTTTATTACCATCTATCTTGTTTTATACAAATGATGTGTCTCATGTTTCCTTATTTATGAGGTCTCTACTAGATTTTTCCCAAGTTATTGGATGTGAGTATATTGTTCATCAACTCGATATCACATTGTTTGAGTAACCATTATATATTATATATCACCAAGATAAAGTAAAACTTGGTAAAATTATTCTGATGGTCTAGTTATTGTTGTAGTTCAGATATTATGACCATGAGATATGAAAGCAGGAGTTATTGATGAGGTATAAATGGCTTTTTATTTTTATGGATCCATGATCTTGATTACATTCTAGGGTTTTAATACTTTTACAGTGGTGAGATTTTAATTCCCAGTTAAATTTCAATAAAATATGTTTCAATCCATTCATTTGGTTTCCTTTTCTCAACGAAAATGTGTTGTTGACTTGGAATTGGGTGGATACCTTTTGGGTGGATACCTATAAAATTTTCATGTTTTCCAATGAATTTTATGTTTTTCAATGGGTTATTTCATAATGTGTAATGAGGTATCATGACATTAATTTTTTAGTCTCATCTAGTGATTTGAATTCACATTGTGATTTATTACACATCGTGTAAGGGTTACACATCATGTAATGTGAATTTTTTTAATAAAATAAAGGGGGACAACTTTTTGTCGTAACATACAATTAAAAGGAATGATTACATGTAAAGTATTAAATTCCATGTAATTACACTTGATCAATATTTTAGGGGGTCATGTATGTATTTTAGTGATCATTCGATTTTTCATCCTTCAATACTCAGAAAGATCCTTTACCGATTGATATTTTTGGGGTGATTCCTTCTGTATGGATTGATTCATTCAACGATTGATCTACACTGTTAGGAACTTCATATCTCCAAATATGACTTCCTATCAATTTATTTCTTGATATTTTTTGTGGAACCATTTTTTAGGGATTGGTAATTAGATTTTGTTTTCTACTAATAATTTTTCAGTATTGTTTATGCCTTTTCTCTTAAGGGTAGATCATATGGTTTCCAATCCATGTTTCTATAGGCGGTTAGGTTTTTTATTATCTTTAGGATGGTGGATCTATTCAATTGTTCTAATTTCCAGTATTTCATGTTCATTGTATTGATTCTGTGATATTTGCAATGGAATTTCAGGTAGTAAAATTGAGAAGGGAAAGGTATCACAATTTAATTGGATTTTTTCTTTGAAAATTAAAATTTCATTGATTTGAAATAGAATAATGGAATTTAATTTAGTTATTTGGATTGGATTGGCTTCAATATTATTTTATAAGAATGTGATAATGATTTTTATAAAAGAAATTGATAAACTTTTCATAGGAGGAACTTTGGGTATGTCAAGATAGATACAACATTATCATTACATTGTGTGAAAACTTTAAAAGGTATCATATTCTATAAAAATGGTCAATTATGGGCCTCAATGTTAGTTGGATCTATCCTTATTTCTTGTTAGGTTTTTGAGTTTCTAGTATGTATTATCACATATTCATGAGTTTGACTGGTAGGGGCATTGTTATTTATGGTTATTTATTAAATGGTATATTATATAATCTATTTTGGATCACATTTATATTTATATTTCAGTCTCTTTAACTTCTTATTTCTACCTATCATAAATATGGCTTGAAATTTTTGAAAATTCAAATATAATTTAAAAAATATTTCATATACATTGATTTATTAAACTTCTCATAAATGTTTTTTGTTTTAAGGATTGGACTTTTGAATTATTTGTGTTATATCTTGTATATATTATTTGGTGGTATCATATTGGCTCTAATTATCATACCCTACTTCTACATGTATGTGGATGTAAACCTTTTTTTAAAGTATTAAGTTAAATTGATAAGAATTTTGTATCAGTAAATCTTATACATACATTAATGGTTCATTTTGGGATAGTATGGAGGTGACGAATAGTATCATGGAGAATGGATCAGTCAATAATTTCCTTTATTTTTGATTTTCCAATTTGGATCATTGGTATCTCCACATCTTTCTACATAATACTATTTCTTTTTTCTTTTTTTCCTTTTATTTATGATTATTTTTCACTTTTTTACCCCACTACGTAATAGGATGGCTCAGGTGATTGGTATAGTTTATCCAAGTTTTTATATTATAGTTAATCTTGTATATATTTCATCTATTTAATTCCTTGACATTCATGGTTTTAGATCTTAAATAAATGGTTAGTTTAAATGGATTTTAATGAAAACAAATTGAAATATAAGTAAAAAATAAATTTGGCCACATTATCTTTCTGAGATCTCTGAGGATATACATCTTATATTATGAAATACTTGTTTTCAACAATTTAAGTTTTTTATTTTTCCATTCTATTCCTCTGATCCGGAAATATATTCTTATGTCTTAGGTGTTTTTAGCCTTTTCTATGACACCCCTACTCAGGATTCAAAGTGTGCTCCTCATACCATTATTCCCCATTTTTATTTACCACTATGTGATAATAAGGTAGGTGTTTATCCCTATATATTATTACTTTCTTATATATATGTTTACTGTAACTGGCCAATCCCAATCAATTTAGACAAGCAAAAAAAGACATATTTCTCTTCCATATTGGTAGAAATACATGGAGTTTGTACAATGTTTTTTGATAGTACCAATTGATATCATTTCAATTAGTGTAAATTACTGATGGGGAACAATGGAATAGTATTGGGGGGGTTCATGTGTGGTATGACGATGGAATGAGGATGATTTCCTCTATATTAAAGTTACCTTAATATACTTGATATATGGTTGTGGTTGGATGTGATATTATGTTTTATGTTCTTTTGTTGGTGAAAATGATATGTGGTTATTGAATTTTTCAGTCATAAGAAGTATATCACTTTGGGAGGTTGGGTATAATGGGTAGTGAGGCACTCGTCAGTTTATTGGTATATATTATTTTTAGTTTTATTTTTTTATAAATATATGCATTAATTTATTAGTAGTTTGATTTCATGATCATAAATCCATAGAGAAATAGTCACTGGCATATATGTAGTTCATATTTAGTTGTAACCATTTGTCTAATTGTGAATGTGGGATGTTTAGGGGATAGTGCAGTTTGGAGAATTTTTTCTAACCACAATGTTTTCTCTAAAATATATATGGTTTTGAATTCAGGAGTTAATGGATATCATATAGTTATCACATTATTTACCTACCTATGTACCAAAACCATGTTGGATTTTACGAAAATTATAGATTTGTGAAATGACCAAAATTATGTTATAGGATTTTCTTAAAAATCCATCTTCATTCTCCCGCATATTTGTATCGATCTCTCCCATTGATTGGATATTATTACAAATTAAATCTTGAGGTATTATACATAGATTAATAATTTCTTAGATTGAGGCCAGCTCATTTCTTATTGATTTATTAATCCTTCCCCATATTCTTCCTTTGTTGATCTATTTCTATTAATTTTTGGAGCCTTGGATGGTGTTTTCATTGAACCTAGGGTTATAGAATTGGGATTCAAATTTTATGGGTTTTTAGGTGTATGGGGATACCATCATTCAATTACATTTTAATTTTATTATGGGAAATGATTTTTTATTTGGTTCCGTGTAATTTAATGTATATAATGGTACTTTTCCATGGATTACCAATTAATTCTGGATTCCCAATGTTTTTTTATCAAATTATATTTTAATTTTGTTATTATTGATGGGTTTTCCAAATGTATTTCAATTAATGATATCTAAAAAATTTCTGTTTCTTTAATTAAGAAATTAAAAATTATTTTATTTAAATGCATATGATGTGGTTGATATTATGACACAAGTATGTTTTTGCTATTAAATTGACGAAAAATTAGGTTTAAAATGTGTTTTATCAAGAGAAATGTTTTTAAATTCTATATGAATGCATGGTTTATGTAATTTCGACATTTAATGAATTCTTATGTATGGAATTTTAAGGAAAATGGATACCATGGTTGTGTGAGTGGTTTAGGAACTTAAGCCTTAGGTTATGTCGTTGACTAGCAATGAAGTGTTAACATAGAGACCATGGGAGCCCATAAGAATATATTACCCAAGGTTCTATGTTTTCATTAGGAATGTTGGTCAAGGTAAAGACTAAAAAACTTAAACTTGTTTTAAATCATAAGCTTTATAGAAAACCATGTGTCAGACTAAGTCATAATAGAGTCCATTGGTATGAACTTGTGATGTTTAATTCTTATTCCTTATATGAATCATTTGACAATGGGTTTATACCTAAAGCAACATTCATTAGATATGAGGTATTTTTTATACATATTAATTTTATTATTTTATGATTATTCCATGTTTGGGAGTGTTGAAGAAATTTTTTCCACATGGATTCACTTTTTTACTTGTATCTAATTATTTTTATTTTTGAAACATATATAATTATCTAAGAAAAACTAATGGAAAATATTAAACACAATATCATCAAGTGAACATGATTTCAATGTGAATGTTTTGTCAATGTGGTTTTGAAACTAGAGTGATTATTTTACATGATGAAAGAATTTATGTTTATTTAGGGTGTCATTCATCTGAATATTTTCCTGTCACCCTATATATTACATTGGGTGTTAGAAAGAGATGTTTTTTAGGAACCATGAAAGGGTAATGAAACCCTGAATTTCATTAGGTCTTCTTAATTATGGACATAAATAGTTATTTATTGATGGTAGATACTATTTCTTCATGGATCCTAACTCGTTTGTAGTGTTTTGGGATTTTCATCCATGACAATGTTATAAATTGGACACTTTGGTGTTATTCTTTTTTTGATCTAATAATTATGGTGACTATAGATATAAAGCATACATATTTTTCATACATTGTAATGTGTGGGAATTTTTGATATCTTAATTTGGTCATTTTATGTACACTATGTCAATATATTTATATCTATTGATTTTAATAATTGGTTTGAATGGAAATCCATTCATGGATGGTTCATGCTTTTTTTCAGGGGTTAGACGATTCAAAAACGGGTACTTGTGCTACACTAGTGCTTTTTTCTAGCCCGTTGTGATCCGGAATGTTCCTTAAGACATCTTAAAAGTCAACTTGGATGACATTTCTAGTAGACTTGTGTTGGTTCCTTGTAAAATTATACCAAGATCATGTGGTTATTTTGAATTCATTAGTTCATAGGAGATAATTATATTGTGGCTCAATGGGTTCGGTGAGGATTTCTGGATGATCAACCGTCTATCATACCAATTCATTAGTTTCCATTGTTTTTTGCGATCTATGTTTATATTAGGATCCTAGTTCCGGCCAGTTTTGATTATATTTGATGTCTCTTGTTATTGGTGATTGGTATCATAGAGAATCTAAGGGATTATTAGATAAATTCATTGTTTTACAGTGAAATATTGAATAAAAATATGTGTAAACACATTAATGACAATTTTTGGTGCCTATAAAACAATTTCAATAATATTTCAATGTTATTTCACACATTTGGAACATTGTGTGTCTAATCCGGCATCGAAATGTTTCACAGTAGATAAATGTTTATATTTTTTAAATTTTGACTCTTTATTCATTTTTAAATTTTGTTCAAGATTTTTTTTTGTTTGACTTTTTTTTAAAATATTTTTATTGTTTAATTGATGTAGTTTGAGATTTTTTCAAGTATTAAACATGATTCTACCTAGTGTTTTGTAGAAATTTCTTCCCAGAAAGGACTCATTTATGAATTTCTTTGGAGCTACATAACATGTCCTATAAGAAAACACTTTAATTTTTAATTATTTAGTGGAATCAGTGATACGACCAATTCAATACATGGGAAAGGAGGTGAAATAATTCAATCATGGAGGGTAGTATATGCTCGGAAGTTCACCAAGTAGAACCCATCTATTTCTATGGATTCAAAGGTAACCATGATCTTATGGAATTAATTGAAATAATTGAACATATATTAAATTTTTTTGAAGACCCTTAAGACTTGTAATTTTCATTTCACTACATCCACAATAGAAGGACAATGAAAAATGTTTTGGGAATCCATGGTATAGGAAATATGGTATGACTACCTATCTAGATATAGCTTAAAATGATTTTAATTAAATTTGTTATCCCAAGGAAACTAGGGTAGAAAATGCTCATGATTTCTAACCACAGAGAATGGGATATTAAGAGATGGAATACACTACGCCGGTTTCTATGATATTTTATTTTTCTTTTTCCATCATTAATAATGGCTATCCTCAAGTGGGTTGATTGTATATGGGATTAATGGATGAGATGAGATCAATGATTTTATTTATTGTCATACAATCTTATGGGAAGGTAATGGGTGATGTATTTATGGATGTGAAAGGTTTAGTTATAAAAATGTTTTTGAGTGGGGTTTCTTCAGTAGTTGGTGGTATCCAAAGATCATCCTTTTTATATAAGTGGTATTAAGATTAGCCACGTCTGAGAAGTCTTGGGGGTGTACAGTAGTCATTAGGGTGCACACTATTGGAATCTTTAGTGCATAATAAAATAACTTGTTATCATTTTGGAAATTCTGGCCATACCAGATTTGAATAATAAGAGTCTCGGTGGAAATGAATCTACTATTAAAATATATGTTGTCTTTAGTTATATAAAAATACCCCCACCACATTAGAGTGGATTTGATTCTTATTTTTATAATGGTTCAAATATAAGATCAGATACTTCAAATATTGTGGGATCCCACCATATGTGTAAATATTGTTTTCATCCAACTTAGAAGGATTAGGGTAGAACTATGCTATGATGTATTTATAATGTTTACATAACACTTTAAGACTCAACATCAAGGTCTAAAATTGTGAGAGGAAATAGGTTTATGGACTCTTCTATACTTTTAGTATTTTTTATGAGTCCCACTAATTAATTTCGTTGGTTAAATTTTCCTAGTGTATTTGGTTTGATAGTTTATTTTATTCCAATGTTAATGGATCTAATTACCCAATTGGGAAGGAATAATGGAAAATGGTTGAAATGGTCGTAATTTCAAATCCTAATCATTAACATGTAGTTTGTGGGGGATTCAACATATTTGAAAAATTCATTTATTGTGTGATAATCAATATGTATTGGATTTCCAATTTCAAACATAGATTGATAACTATTTATTCAGTGTTGAATTAACATATTCAAATGGGAGATCCCATAATTTCCAGCGTGAGTGGAGCTTATGGCCAGGGAGGTGAGGACCTATTTGTATGAATATTTTTTGATTGTATACCTTCTATCTTGGTTGGACTTTATTATATGCACTAGTGTTCATGTGTCGATATATTTGGCTTGTAGAGTAATACCCAAAGATTTTTCAATATAATTTTTATATGTTTCATCAGTGGTAATATGAGTTTATTATTAATTATATTCTAATGGAAAACCCCCTTTCCTTACCAATATACCATAAGTAACTTTTCCTTATAAAAATGGAAAAAATAAAGTTAGAGGATCCTGAAAGAAATTATAACAACACTGCTCTTAATTATACACATAAACCTAATTTATTACATAAAACCACAACTTTATACATCATGGATGATCGATATTTCTTGCGTCTTTGGGGCTTAGGAACATTACATAACAACTTAGAACATCAAAAACACAACTTCTTATTTGAAAACATCATTTACCTGACCACTACAGTCCCGCGTACTTAGCATTGCATGGGAGTACCTAAAGACATGAATGAGAAAAGGGTTAGCTATAAAGCACAGTAAGGGAATAAACATGGAATAACATGAGACATACAATACATTTTAGACAATAGACATAACAATGGGGCACAAGAGAAACATGAACATAAATGAATGATTTTTCATGATAATCATAACAATGAAATGTGTCAAAAACACTTAAAATGGAATTAGCATGAGCCAAGGCACATTTCACCCGAATCATGAGTAAAATCTCATTGCACTTGAATTGTCATGAGTAAATACCAATTTCACATGACATATCATGATATTATTCATTAACCAATGCGTTGGAATTCTATCAGGGATCACCTATCTTAAACATTACATTTCATGCATAAGTGTGCCACATAGATCTTATAACATGGAATCAATCAACATCATATGTTATTACATGATTAAGTAATGTTAAATAAATACATGAAAGTACCATTCAATATGTAGATCTTCATAAAGGTGAATACCCTTTATAGAGACAAGGGTTTTGGTATTCAATACACAATGATCTTTGCTTGGAAAAATACTGCGCCATTTTGGAAGCTTAACGGCTTGACATAACGATTAATGAAAATGATTGATGAGAGATAAAATGGTGTATCAACATATTTATATGAAATGGACAGTAATGCGGTCATATGAATACATTTCCCCACAAACATAATTTATTTTCGATGCATAATACAAAATAATAACTTGGATATAAAAGAGGAGGGGGAAATCCCTCATGGAATTTCGACATGGTAACGGGTGTACATGGGAGGAATTAATGATATGGAAATGGGTCTCCCATCATCCAAAAATAAAGGGAGAATTATGGGGGAGATGATAAATTATACCCCAAAATTTTTAATTGAAAAAAATGGAATAACAACTTAAATAAAATTTGACAAAAATGAGAATGGAACGAATCCCTTACATAGATGTGTGTTTGCAAGGCATGGGAGTGGCTTGAGACAATCTTATTGGGATCTTGGGGCACCTTAGGAGGATTATATATAGAATAGTACGTGGATTGGTCTTACTCCAAAGGCTTTGAGTGAAGATGAAGTGGGAGCTTGTGAGGGTTTATATAAGAAAGGTATGAGAATTATTTATTATTTAGGTTCGGGTCACCACAAATTATGCTAATCAATACCACAAACCATCCCATCATTTTCCCATGGTTGAAGCCAAAGGGGAGTGGAAAATAATATTTTATAAGACCAATGGTAGAACTTCTTTAAATGATATGGTTTCTTATGTGGAGGCGAGTCACACTCTCAAGCATAAAAATTTAAAAAGACAAATAGTTTTGAAAGTTTTCGAGGGTCCACTAATGCTTTGTAAAAAAATAAAAAAAACCCAAATTAAAATTATATAAATGGTAAAAAATATACTGGCTGAAGGTAATTATTATGTTATTTTATTACATTACTATTGGGTCCTTATGATGTCATAACAAACATTATATATTTAAACGGTATTTAATTTTTATTTTAAAATTCGACTATCTCAGAAAATTATAAAAAACTCACCGTAGGATAATTTTGACATCCTAATTCCAAAAATAATATATATTTTATCTAAATAATTTTATAAATATGTGAAATTTTTCTTTTGAAATGAAAACAGGCATTTATCGAAAATTCATGGGTTTTGACAAAAACAGCTTTCAAACGTTAATAGAAATTAAAATTGCATTAATAAAATTATATGATACTTTATATTTAATAAAAAATAATATAATTATTATAATATTTCATTAAAATATTATTTAATTCAAAAAACCTTTAATTCATCAAAATATATTTCCTAGTTGAAAATTTACAAAAAATACAATTTGTTCTTTAAAAACTATTTACAACGTAACAATAATAAAATGAAAGCACATTCTTTATAAAGAAATAATGTACATGGTCATAGTGCTAGGGTACTGTTCCATAACCCCTTATAACACCCACATATGACCGAAGGGTATTCTGTGTGATGGTGACAGACTCTTGGGGTGGCTCGGATAACATCGCTCGGGTGGTATTCTCTATTAACATCAACTTCTCCCATACTCAGTTCCACCCATGCATAATGTGTTCAAGTTCAGCTTGGGAATGGTCAAGAGAGAATCCCAATGATTCCTCCACCTTTCTGAAATATGACAAATGGGCTTCATATGGGGCAAGTATATTGGATGAGGCCATCGCTTCCTTTGTCTATGTTAATTGGATTTGTTAAATCCCTATATTTATACTAATCATGTGATCACTATTCAATGTCTATATTTTCCATGGTCACAATTCATAATGGTATTTTAAAATCCAGAAACATAAAATCAATTATGTTAACAATTTATATAACCATAACAAATATTTAATTTGATCAAGAGAAATTTTTATTAATGAATGTTTGGGTCGTTACAATCTTCCCCACTTTAGAAATGTCACCCAAGAAATTTTATATTCCCACACTATAACAAATGTGGTTAAACCATATTTCTGACTTCCTCTAATTCCCATGTTGCTTATTCAAACATTTGGTTTCTCCACAACACCGGGATGAGGGGAATTGTCTTATTTAATAGAAGCTTTTCTCTTTGATCTAAGAACTTCACCGGTTGATCCTCGTATGAAAGATCATTCTCTAGTTGTAATACCTATGAAAAGAGTACTTGTGAAGGGTCCAGTATGTACTTCCTTAAGAAGGATAATTAAATATATCATTTACATTGTCCATGGTTGGTGGAAGTGCAAGTAGATAGGCCAAAGCCCCACCACGATCAAAATTATTGAAGGGGCCAGTGTACCTTAGAAATAACTTCCCTTTCTTTGCAAACCACAAGACTTTCTTCGATGGAGATATGAATAGAAATACCATGTATCCAACATTAAACTCAAGTACTCATCGATGGTTATCTACATAACTCTTCCGTCGACTCTGGGTACCCTTGATATGATGTTGAATGGTTCTCACAGTCTACACCATTTCTTCGACCATTTTTGGTCATAGAAGCTTACATTCACCGACTTCATCCAAACATGCTAGTTTTCTTCACCACTTACCATACGGGGCTTCATCAGGTGCCATTTGGATGCTCGAGTGGAAATAATTATTATAGGATAATTCAACCAGAGGAAGATGTTGATCCGAACCTCCTTTAATTCCATTGAACATGATCTTAACATATCATCCAGTTTCTAAATAGTTCTCATAAATTGGACTTCAGTTTGAGAATGATAGGCTGTACTGAAGTTCAATTCAGTATCCAGAGCATGTTGAAGACTCTTCCAAAACATAGAGGTGAAACTTGGATCTCGATCAGATACAATAGATAGTGGTACTCCATGTAGCCTTACCACTTCCTTGATGTATATTTGGGCCAATTTATCCAATAAGAAATCCTATTGAATTGCAAAGAAGTTTCCAGGATTTGTAAGATGGTCCACAACAACCCATATTGCATTGTTTCATTTTTATGTATTCGGTAGTCTGGTGAAATAGTCAATGGTGATGTTATCCCATTTCCATGCTTTTATGGGCAATGGTTGCATCACCCCCTTAGACTTCTGTCTATCAACCTTTACATGCTGACACATCAGGCACATTTATATAAATTCAACATTCTCCTTCTTCATATTATCCCATAAATAATTCTTCTGGAGATATATATACACCTTTGTGTTTCTGGGGTGAATAGTTAAATTTGAACTATGTGCATCATCTAAAAGTTCATTCCTCAGCTCTGAAATTGATGGAATGCATACTCTTTTCCCAAATCTCAGAATTCCTTCTTCATTAAAATTGAACTTTGAGTAATTCCCTCTTTTGATAGCTTCAAATTTCTTTTGAATTCCCACATCATCCTTTTGATCATCCCTTAACATTTCCAAAAGAGACAGTTGAACAATCATTTGTAAAAGGATTGATGACATTCTTTTTTTATGATTCCCATTTCCATATTCATCAAATATAAGAAGATTGGATCCCTTTCAATTGCCATCAATGATAGAATCACAGGGTCATATCTACTTATAGTATCTGCCACCTTGTTTTCATTCCCATGGTGGTAATGGATTGAGCAGTCGAAGTCATTAATCAACTCTAACAATCGTCGTTGTCATATATTATACTCTTTCAGTAGGTAATATATATACATGAAGCTTCTGTGGTCCATCTATATTTCACACTTCTCACCAAAGAGATAATGTCACCAAATATTTAATGAAATGTTCACCGAAATCAACTCCAAATCATGTGTTGGATAATTCTATCATGAACCTTCAATATCCTCAATGCATAGGCAAGGACTTTGACATTTTGTGTCAACACACAGCCCATTCCCATCTTCGAAGCATCACTGAATACCACAAAAAGTTCTCCACTTGTGGGTAAATTGAGCATGGTCACAGTGATAAGCATCATTTTTATTTCCTTGAATATTTCTTCACATTAATCAATTCAAGAAAAAATTACTCCCTTCCTAGTTATCTTGGTAATTGGGTTAGGAAACCATGAGATATTTCTCACAAATCATTAATAATATCCAGCTAAGCCCATGAATCTATGGATATCGATTACTGATGTTGGACTTGGACGTCCCTCAATTGCATCTGTTTTGGAAGGATCTTTATATATCTCGTTACTTGTGATGATATAGCCCAAGAATGATACCTCATTCAACTAGAACTCACACTTTCTGAACATTACATAGTGATTCTACTTCCTCAAGGTCTCTAGTACAATTATTATATGCTCCTTATGATCCTCCTAGATTTTAGAGTATATCAGAATATCATCTTTGAAGACTACCAAAAATTTGATGTCTTAATCCCTAAAGACTCTATTAATCATTTCCTTGATGATTTCATGAGCATTAGTGAGTCCTAAAGGTATTACTTTGAATTCATAGTGCATGTATCTTGTAAAAAAAGCAGTCTTGGGGATATCTTCCATTATGACACTTACTTGATAATATCCTGAACACAAATCCACCTTGGAGAAGTATTGTGTGCCACACAACTGATCGAACAAGTCATCAATTCGTAGGATATGATACTTGTTCTTTATCATGATTCGGTTAACCCCACGTTAATCAATGCAAAGGTGCATTGACCAATCCTCCTTCTTGATTAAGAGGACTGGTGCACCCCATGGTGAAGCACTTGGGTGTATAAACTCTTTATCCAGAATCTCCTGTAGTTGTTTTTTCAGCTCCTTATGCTCCACAATATTCATTCTATAAGGAGTCTTGTATATTGTCAATGCCCCAGGTATAAGATCAATTGAGAATTCAACCTCGATTCTAGGATGAAGACCATGAAATTCATCAGAAAACACTTCAGAAAATTCCCTCACTATAGGAATGTATTCAATGATGATTGCCTCCTTATACTCAATAATCTGAGATAGATACACTTTCTCATAGGAAAATAATATCTACACATGAGATGATGGATCTGAAGAAGATTAATCTTCTTCCTTCCACTATTATAGAATCTTGGTTAGATTATCCCCATGGAGAGTGATTTCCATATTACATAAATTTATGTTGTCTCTATATAAGGAAATTCAATCAATTCTGAGAATTGCATCAAACTCTTCCAGAGGGAGTATGATGAGGTTCGCAGGGAAATTCAATCCACAGATTATGATAGGGGAGGAGTTATATTCATGGGATGCAATGATTTCCTCATTTGTCGTACTCACCGACATCTTTAATTCCATGAATTGTGGTGGTGGTGGGATTTTTCTACTAAACATTTGGGATATTCAAAAATGCATAGAACCTGAATCAAAATGCATGTTCTCTATTCTTGAATTAAGAACTAGCATAACTATCACCACTTCGTTGTCAGGCATCACTTCAGTAGTAGTGATGGAAAAATCTCTCCCGTGCTTCCATGGAGGTTGTCGGTAGCCACTGAAAACACTTGGCTTAGGGAACTGATTTTCAAGATGCACTAGTTCAATACAGTTGTAGCAGTGAACAACGTACTGAGGTTCGAACAATGAATTCTTCTTCTATGTTGCAGGTGCAGGATTTTCTTATCAGCAGTTAACAGCTTGGTTCCCTTCACTTCCACACCTAAAGCATTTCCTCGTCCCCTTTAGGAAATTTCCAGGGTGCTTCTTTCCGCACCTTTGGCCAGCGGGGTGCTGTATCATCTTAGCACAATAAGATTTATCCAACAGAACACCAGCATTAAAGTCCACCTTATTATTCTTCTCCCCATGATACCCTTGAGATTCTCTGATCTCCATTTTGATCTTAAGGGCACATCATGCAATTTTCTAATAGCTGTCAAAGTCACATATCGCGAGTGATTTCCGTAGGCTAGGTTTCATCCCACCAAAGAATCATTCAAACTAGTATTCGGGGGAGACGGAAAATCTAGAGGCGTAACGTACAAGCCATGTGATGTTTTCCTCGTATGCTCCGAGAGATTTGTCATATTTTTTCTTGAGGGAAAAGAAATCCTTTTCCATCTTACGTTGGAGGGTGCATAGAAAATATTAATATTAAAACATCTTTTCAAATTACTTCATTTCCAATGTCGTGATCTCTTCCTCAAGCATCATATTTTTTTTTAATTTCTACCATTGATTAGCTTCACCCTCCATACGATAAGCATATAGGAGAACCATCTCTTGTTCAGAATATTTAAGGATCAAAAATATCTTTTAAATATAATTGATCCATTGTTTGGTGATTGAGGGATCAGATGATCCATTAAAAGTAGGAGGCCTTTGTCTCATGAAGTTCTCGATAGTGAATTGGTCATTCATAGGGGGGTTGAACAGTCCCCTTGACCCATGTTTCTATGGAAATATTGAGTAAAATAATAGATAAGCAAGAAAAATATCACGATTCCTGCTCCCATCGGATTGAGCATCTCCTTAGCAAAGTCATCACATTGATCTTTACCTCGTTTATTAGCTAGAGTCCTCACATTACTGGCCATTGGCTGGAATAAATGTAATGTTAGGGTTAACACATAATGGGTGATCTAAGGAAAAAACTACTGACATATAAATAACATTTATTTCCTTAAATTGTGAATCCATAGGCTTCAATGTATGCTATTCTTGATCATCTTTATAACTTATATTCTTTGGGGCAGTTTTCAATCCCTTAATAAAGGTTCATAATAATCTTGTGACTTAACAAAGCATATCCCCCGGGAGTTTCGTAACCAAGAGTGCATCAAGGTCCATTGTCGTGCACTGCATCCCATTTGAGTCTAGATCAATGTGGGGTTTTCTGGATTTACACCTAGGATAAGTCTGTGCCAGAGCCACCTCTACATGATCATATTCAGACAAGGATTTATATTTTTTATAAACCACTTACTAAATACTTTCCAATACTTAGGGATATTTTTATTATACTAATTATAGTCTATATGTATTCACTAGGGTTTTCTAATCCTAATCCAAAAAATAACTAATCCTGACCTCTGATACCAACTATAACAACCTTTGTAACACTGCATGCTTCTATGGTACGCTTCTCATTGAATAATACAGTACGTGTGTTGTACACAACTTCAAGTTCTAACACACACCACAACCAATCAAACTAGCAGATATGAATAGTAATACCATCCTTTTGAAATTTTATAAATTTTATCTCTCAAAATTGACATCATTTTTGGATTCGGAATATCTAATTTTTCCTAGGGTGAAATTTTGGTACTTTCCAAATAACTTTTATATTTTAATGAATAGTGAAAATTAGTAAATTTTAATTAAAAACAACTTTTTTAATCAAAATAATAAACAGTGATAAATTATGATTTTCAGTGGTTTTAAAGTATATTTAGAATATATTTTTACCATTTAATGTAATTTTCGTCATTGGATGTAATTTCACAATTAAACCGGAAATAAACAATTGTCAATCTTTTGAGAGTTATTATATCTTAAAAATAGTCTTTTTGTTTTGACAGCGGGAATTAATTTTAAATTAATTATGGCCACTTATGTGTTTTGAATTTGGAAAAATGGATTCCATATTTGGAATCAGGATTTCCAAATTGTGTAAATAGATAACTTTTATTTTTAGAGATTTTGTATAATTACTTCGGTAAATATTTTTATTTACCACGGTTAAAGGGTAAATCCCGTAAATAAGTGATAAAAAATAATATTATAACAATAATAAATTACCCTAAAACGTGTCCTAACCTTATTGGTGGATACATTGCCGACTATGGGCATATTTGGGTCGATTTTGGGACCCCATGGAGCCACTTGTAGGTGATAGGGACACATTATTTTAATTAAGTTAATATAAATACAAAAATTCCATAAGCATATACATTTTAGAAAAACAATTTTTACATACGGTCATATATGTTGGATTTTAAATTAAAATATTATTTAGAATGCTAAAAAGATTTCTACATAATGGTATTTTAATTTTAATTTTTAGACATTAAATAATTTAATTTATTTATGACATAATGGTGATGCAGAAATTACCTAATTAACAAAAACATAGAATAATTGATATTATAAATATCCAATAAAATGTAATTTGAGACTTTTTATAAATACCAATAATTTTCTAGGTTAATATGACATTTTAGTATTGATTTAATTAACTTTTTTTGAAATAATCATTCTGTTATGATTTTTACAAAAATCAATTATTGAATAATTTCAAAATTGACATAAAATAGTTTTCAAAACAAATATTATATTATTAATTGATATTAAATTCCTAATAATCTATGGTTCATCAAAGAGACTTATTTCATGATAGGTGTATCATTAATGGACCACTTGAGATACTCTTGGATGTATATAGTAAGTTTATTTACCATATAATATAAAAATACAAAGAGATATTGTAAAAGTGAAACTAATTAACTAAGAGTTAATACATAAAGATAAGGTTTATATAGTAACCAAAACCTGTATAAATCCTGTTGGTTGATTTTTTTTCGACCTATCCCCACTATGACCTTTAAATAATACACTTTGGAGCCATTATAAACAGAATATGAATTTATTATAAAATAATATTTCTAGCTTTTCCAAAGGTGCCCCTCACCCCTCTTATAAAAGGTCACTCCCCATTATCATTAATTCACACCTTAAAAGACGTTTGGTTCGGCCAAACCCTGCCCACATACTCTATCAACTTCCCTAAATTCATCCTAGAGGCCTTATTTTGATCATAAATTCAAACTAAGGAGCCCGTTTGATCAAATCAAAAGGAAGAACCCGAAGAAGAGGTATTGTTTTCACCACCTTTTTTCTAGTTCTTTTCTTCATCAACTTCTTCTTCTTTGTTATTCCCTTTCTAAAATAATAAATCCAGTATCTTCTATATACTGTGATGTTATTATTAAAATAGAACAACAAAATTCATTATTCTATCCATCCCTTGAATGAAATGTCACCATACGTGCGTATGTACGGCCTACCGTCTCCACATCGTGGTGTAATTGTTATTCAATATATTATTATTTAGATGGGTATAATAATGATTTATAATTCATGTAAATAATAAATATAACATTATAATGATTCATTATATATGATATACCATCCAATTATATATTATTTTAATATCAAAAGAATGATATTGTTTCTCGTGCGTACGTACAGACTACCGTCTCCACGAACGCGATGAGATTCATTCCCCATCGTATCCATTCAAGACAAAATTTCATTTGATGAATAAAAATAATTTTTCAAGACATGATATTATTCTAGATATGAATAAGATACATCCCATCAATAACAAATACGGCTCTCATAACAAATAATATAAAGGAAAACGAATCTGTTAACACCCGAAATGACGATAATACTAAGATATTTTTAAAAAATCAATGTTGAAAGATCATATATGATATCATATCAATTTAAATGATTCTTGTGTAATTCAATAACAATTATTTTAACCTTATAAAAGAGGTTAACCTACCATCTACGAAGGAACAACTACAATGTAAGGGGTTTTTTTATCTCACTTTTAATTCTGTGAGATTTCCATTGTTCACCACTTATTTATTTCATGTGGTGTGTGTAATGCCTGTGTTTATATTCACTGTTTAATATAATTTAATTCATGTATATTTACAACATAACTGTATGATCCCTCTTTCATGGGTGTATGTTTCATAGGTTACCAAATCAATAATGTAATTTGAAATTTCAGTTTCCACTCATTCGGCTTTACGCATACTTCATTGATTATTTTACTCCAAGATTATGTGTGGAATCACTATTCATTTGATTATGTCATAATTTCCACTCCCCTTTCTGTGGATATACTTTTGATACAAATAATCACTCCATTGATAAATTTCAAGTCATTGATATGAACTTGAAACAAGTAATTTTAACTCAATCTCAATTTATTGAGTTAAACATCTAATTCATTGTTGTTGTTTTTATAAGAATATGTGTGAATGTAATTTGATTGTTTTACACTAAATTTCCAATAATATTGAGTGTATTTATATTTTTCACACATAATTATGTCATTGATTTATCCTTAACTTCAGGATATATCTTTTATGAGAGATTTCATCTCAATTTAAATTCCATTAAGACTCCTTTGTTATTATACACCAAATCACTTTTATATAGTGTATATAATGTACTTTGACATAGTATATCATGAATCCATTTATTCTCATGATATTATAAGGTTTCGATTACCTCAGTTATTTGTATTCAAGTGTCTCTCCTTTGGTTAGGAACTCTAACTAAAATATCATTTTTAAATGTTTTAAATATTTATTCTTCTAAATCTTTTTCATTAATGTCCATTTTTTTAAATTGTTTTAATGATTTATTTATATGGACATTAATTTTTTGAAATTAAAATTACTTTTCAAAGTTTCAAAGTGGTATGGGACAGTTTGATTCAAAAATCTATTTTTAAATGTCTTCTTGACAAATAGTGTAATTTTTAAATGATTTCAAGAAAAAGGGGGATATTTCTCTGTAATAGTTTTGTTTTTTATTTTCAACTATGTCAATATCCTTCATTATTCTCGATTGTGGTTAATCTGATATAATAAAATCTTCCATATTGTATTGAATGAGTTATGTTCGACTGTGGATGTGCTATTTTTGTACCATTCATGGTTTGTGGTTAAAGTATTGACATTTCGTATACTAGTTTTAATACAAATGTTTATGTTATGTTAAAACATGTTCATATGATGAATTAACTGGACTTAGTTAGTGACGGGTGGAGCCCGCTGTAGCTCCTCGATGCATAGGTGTGTCTCATGAGACAAACTAGTGTCTTGGCACAAGGCCTTGACAAATTTTTATTTGTAGTCGTGGCACGAGGCCTTGGCTATGTGGTTATAATAGTTTGGCATTATGCATTCCATCATTATTAATGTGATTATTGATATTTCATGAGATTATTTGACTAGTAGAATATACATGTGAATAAGTAAATGACATTATTTCATTTTATCTTTTCCGTATTATGCTGAAGTTCAAGTTTATAATGCTTTTTTAGCTATACATTGCCTTAAATGTTTATGCTTATTTATGAATGCTTCTGCAATATTGTTATCCTTACTGAGCATTTGAGCTCACCACTTTCAATGTTTTATTTTTCCCAGGATGTGGAGAAGTAATTTATGAATGACCTGTTGGGATATTATGTGGGGATATGAGTGTGGACTATTGAGACTATGTTGTAGTAGTTTTCACTTTATGATGTAATGTAGACTTTATTAATGTATCTAGTTATTCCTAGGATAATAAAATAATCAGTCTTTCGAGACTTGATCTGTCTTGTGATCATGCCAATGTTATGTAGTAATGCACTAACTCTGGGTAACTAGTGTCAGGGCATTAAAGTTGGTATCAGAGGACGTTTTGTACAAACCATGGGAGCTATATTTATATAAACATAGATTAGAGCACATATCCCTAAGATAGGCTTAGAGGATTAGTATAGAAGAACTTCCTAGAATTTTGGTATTGTATAGATTTTGTTATTTTTCTGAGCAATATATCCCTGTCTGGATATGAGCAAGTAGAGGTGGCTCTGGCACAGATGTACCTAGGGGTAAAACCCAAAAACACTGCTTTGATCTAGACTCGAATGGGAACTAGTGCACGACAACATGCCTTGCTTCACTCTTGGTTACGACACTCCCGGGGGATATGCTTAGGATAATTTACATTTTCCTTACAAACCGAATTTAAGTATTACATATCAGATGATAGTAAATGACCTTGGTTAATCCTAATATGTTTCAAATTGAGAATATGGTGACATGATATTCTTTATATGATTTTATGACTACTGTTACTCACACAATGCTTTCTGGTTTTTGTCAATGGCTGGATTCCAAGGAAGTCCAAGTAACTTTGAGAATGATGTACAAGGTGGGAATGGTGGTGGGAATGAGCAACAAAATGGAGTGTTGATAAGAGTGAAAGATATTGTGTTCATGCCAAATCAGTTTTCCAAAAACATGATCAACAACATATATATTAACCAACTCCCGGATAAACAAGGAAGAGAAAGGGGATGAATGATAAGAGCTCCAGCAATGGAGACCATGGAGAAAATAATCCTCAATATCCATCATGCAAGAAATATGGAAGGAGACACCCGGGAAAGTGTCTCAATGGGACAAAGAAATGCTTTACGTCTAGGAAGGAAGGACATAAAGTGAAAAATTTCTGAAGAAAAATGATGAGTACTATGGAAGAAGATTAAAAATATCCCAATAATCCTTTTATAGTCATTTTCCATAAATGTAGTGGACCTGGACATTACCCGAGTGAATGCCCTATTCTATAGGACATTTTCATGGTCAAAGAACAATCTATGTGGAAGTAAATTGTTAGAGAAATTTTTAAAAAGTATTAGTTCTCATTGTTGATAGGTTTACTTTGGAATAATTTTCTCTAGTATTTGTAACCCATCAGTTTTTCAATGTGATAATGATATTTGAGGAACAAATAACTTTTCTCTTGTATATATAGTTATAAATAACCATTTGGTTTTATATGATCATTGGGTTTGAGGAAATTACAATTTATTATATTTTGGGATGAAAATGTAAGGTATGAGATAACATTTGTGGTCAAAATATATGCTGGTTATTTTGAGGAATTTATCTCATTTTGGCAATGTTATAAAACATAGTTTTTGAAAAAGGACAACACGTAGATCGTGTGACAACCCATCGCGTCAGACAGAGCTATGGGAATCAAACCCACAACCAAAGTGTGAATGAGATTTATCGCCTACCACTAGACTACGTGAGGTCCCTGGTTAGTGTGACTATTATTTTTATTTTAATGACTTTATTGATCAATAATATGTTTATTTGTTATCTTATGTCCTATCAAATGGATACCCTTAGTATAAGAAAATGATTTTGAGGTTAAGTGATGAATGTTATTTTGGAAGATGTTCGCTATGTTGGGAACACTATATGCCCAAGGAAAATAGAATTATATGGGATTTCATTTGAGGAGTAATGGTGGATTTTTATCTATGTTTTTATTGTTTATTTATAGTAATTTGGGTTATTTATGGAAATCAACAACCTAAAATAGAGAATATGTTGTTAGGTTAATCACTTTTATGTATGTGACTTTAAGAGTAGTTGATGTCATTTGGAGATACAATTTAATGTGGAAGACTACATAACCAAATTCTTCTATGTTTTGGGTTTTAATATTAGTTTGGATTATATTGATGTATTTTAAGGACAATTGATTATTGAATGGAATTTATTTAACTTTGGGGTATTGTTGGCTTAATTTTAGAAATTAAGATTAGTGTTTTTTTATTTAATGGAATATCCATTTAGGGGATCATCATATCTTATACTAACCGTTTTGGTTTTGATTAATCTCTAAAGGCAAGGTAAATATATAGTTTATCCAACGTGGATCATGTTATTCTATAGAAGCTCTTTCCGTGTGACCAAGTCTTCTTGAATACTCATTTTTCAAAAAAAAATTGAGTAAGTGGTATAATTTTATTAAATAATGAAACTATACTTAATAAGTAAGTATATATCTTTATGTTTTTAGTAAATATCATAAATTAATTCCTCATCCTTATGTAATGTAACTTAAAACAAAAAATGTTGTATATTTACTTTTTATACTGAGAGACTAATTACCATTTGTCCCAACACAGGTTTGTGGTTTTCTTATTGTTAAATTTCTCCTGATCATGTTTTATATCCCTCCCCCTCAAAACATGACACTTAGTTTATCTTCCATATCCATGTTTTCCTACATGGAATCCTAGTATGGGTTATCTCAGGTGACCTTTGTACTTCACTTTCGTTCTTTAAATGTGATAGTTTTATTGACTCTTTTTCCGATGTGGGACGTTCCATTATATTCCCATGCCTTATTTTAGAAATTGTGAGGACACAATTTATTTAAGGAGGGGAGAATATAGCACCCCAAGCTTCCATGGTATGATTCTCATTGAATAATACAGTAGCATGTGTTGTACACAACTTCGAGTTCTAACACACACCACAACCAATCAAGCTTGCCCTTATGAATAGTAATACCTACCTTTTGAAATTGTATATATTTTATCTCCAAAAATAGACTTCATTTTTGGATTCAGAATATCGAATTTATCCTAGGGTGAAATTTTGGAACTTTTCATATAACGTTTATATTTTGATGAATAGTGAAAATTACTAAATTTTAATTAAAAACAACTTTTTTAATCAAAATAATCAACAGTGATAAATTATGATTTTTAGTGCTTTTAAAGTATATTAAGAATAAATTTTTTACTATTTAATACAATTTTAGTCATTGGATTTAATTTCACATTTAAATCGGACAAAAACAATTGTCAATCTTTTGATAATATTATATCTTAAAAACACGCTTTTTGTTTTGACATCGAGAATTGATTTTAAATAAATTTCTGCTACTTCTGTGTTTTGAATTATAAAAATGGATTCCATATTTGGAATCAGGATGTATAAATTTTGTAAATAGATAACTTTTATTTTTAGACATTTTGAATAATTACTTCATTAAATATTTTATTTACCATGGTTAAAGGGTAAATCCGGTAAATAATAATTAAAAAATAATATTATAATAATAAAAAATATACTAAAATGTGTCCTAACCTTATTCGTGGATACCTTTCAGACCATGGGCATCTTTGGGACGATTTTGGGACCACATGGAGCCACTTGTAAGTGACATGGACACTTTATTTTAATTAAGTTAAAATAAATACAAATATTCCATAAGCATGTATCTTTTAGCAAAACAATTTTTGCATATGGTCATATATGTTATATTTTAGACTATAAATATTAATTAGAAATATAAAAATATTTCCTACATAATGGTATTTTATTTATAATTTTTAGACATTAAATAATTTAATTTATTTATGACCCAATGGTGATGGAGTAATTACCTAATTAATGAAAAATTAGAATAATTAATATTATAAATACCCAAATAAATGTAATTTGAGACTTTTTATAAATAAAAATAATTTTCTAGGAGAATATGACATGTTAGGATTGTTTTAATGAACCTTTTTCGAAGTAATCATTCTGTTATGATTTTTACAAAAATCAATTATTGAATACTTTCAAAATTGAAATAAAAGAGTTTTTTAAAAAAGATATTATATTATTAATTGATATTAAATTATAAAAAATCAACTGTTTGGCCAAGAGACTTATATTGTGGTATGTGTGTCATTAATGGACCACTTGATGGTCTCATGGATGTATATAGTATGTTTATTAACCATATAATATAAAAATACAAAGAGACATTGTAAAATTGAAACTAACTAACTAAGAGTTAATACCTAAATATAAGGTTAATATAGTAACCCAAAGCTGTCTAAATCCTATTGGTTCAGTGTTTTTCGACCTATCCCCACATTAAACTTTAAATAATCCACTTTGGAGCCATTATAAAAAGAATGTGAATTTATTATAAAATAATATTTCTAGCTTTTCCAATGGTGCCCCTCACCCCTCTTATAAAAGGGCACTCCCCCTTCTCATTAATTCGCACCTTCATAGCCTTTTGGATAGGCCAAACCCTGCCCAAATACGCTTTCAACATCCCTCACTTCATCCTAGAGGCCTTAGTATGATCAGAAAGCCAACCTATAGAACCATTTTGATCAAATCAAAAGGAATAACCCGAAGAAGAGGTAATGTTTTCACCACCTTTTTTCAAGTTCCTTTCTTCTTCAACTTTTTCTTCATTGTTATTCCCATTCTAAAATAATAACTCCAGTATCTATATATACTGTGATGTTATTATAAATATAGAAAACCAAAATTCATTATTCTATCCGTCCCTTGAATGACATGTCACCATACGTGCGTACGTACGGCCTACCGTCTCCACGTCGTGGTGTAATTGTTTTTCAATATATTAGTATTTAGATGGGTATAATAATGATGTATAATTCATGTAAATAATAAATATAACATGATAATTATTCTTTATATATTATATAACATCCAATTATATATTATTTTAATATCAAATGAATGATATTATCGCTCGTGCGTACGTACGGACTACAGTCTCTACGAGAGCGATGAGATTCATTCCCCATCGTATCCATTCAAGACTAAATTTCATTTTATGAATAAAACTATTTTTTAGAAACAATATATAATTCTATATATGAAAAAGATACATCCCATCCATAACAAATACGGCTTGCATAACAAATAATATAAAGGAAAACGAATCCGTTAACACCCGAAATGACTATAATACCAAGATATTATTAACAAATCAATGTTAAAAGATCATATATGATATCATATTAATGTAAATTACTCTTGTGTAATTAAATAAAAATAATTTAACCCTTATACAGGATTTTATCCTACCATTGGCCAAGGATAATGTACAAGGTAATGGTTTTCTTATCTCACTTTTAATTCTATGAGATTTCCATTATTCAGCACTTATTTATTGAATGTGGTGTGTGCAATGCCTATGTTTGTATTAATTTTGTAATATAATTTAATTCATGTATATTTAAATCATAATTTTATGATCCTTATTTTATGGGTGTATTTTTCGTAAGTTACCAAATCAATAATAGAATTTGAAATTTCAATTTCCACTCATTCAGCTTCATGCATACTTCATTGATTATTTTACCCCAAGATTCTGTGTGGAATCACTATTCATTTGATTATGTCAAAATTTCAACTCTACTTTCTATGGATATACTTTTGATACACATAATCACTCCATTGATATATTTTCAAGTCATCGATATGAACTTGATACGAGTAATTTTAACTCTATCTCCATTTATAGAGTTAAGCATCTAATTCATTGTTGTTGTTTTTATAAGAATATATGTGAATGTACATTGATTGTTTTACACTGAATATCCAATCATCTTGAGTGAATTTATATATGTCACACATTATTATGTCATTGATTTATCCTTAACCTAAGGATACGACTTTTATGAGAGATTTAATCTCAATTTACATTCCACTGAGACTCCTTTTTTATTATACACTAAATCAATTTTATATGGTGTATATAATGTACTTTGACATAGTATATCATGAATCACTTCATTCTCATGATATTAAAAAGTTTTTATTACCTCAATTATTTTTATTCAAGTGTATCTCCTTTGGTTAGGAACTCTAACTAAAATATAATTTTTAAATGTTTTAAATATTTATTCTTCTAAATCATTCCCATTAATGTCCATGTTTAAAAAATGGTTTTAATGATTTATTTATATGAACATTATCGTTTTGAAATTAAACTTACTTTTCAATGTTTCAAAGTGGTATGGGACACTTTGATTCAAAAATCTATTTTTAAATGTCTTTTTGACAAATAGTGTGACATTTAAATGATTTCAAGAAAAAGGGGGATATTTCTCTCTATTAGTTTTGATGATTATTTTTACCTATGTCAATATCCTTCATTATTATCGATTGTGGTTAATCTGATACAATAAAATCTTCCATATTGTACCAAATGAGTTATGTTTGATTGTGGATGTGCTATTTTTATACCATTCATGGTTTGTGGTTAATGTGTTGACATTTCGTATGTTAGTTTTAATACGAATGTTTATGTTATGTTTAAACCTGTTCATGTGAGGAATGCATTGGACTTAGTAAGTGACGGGAGGAGCCCACTATATCTCCTCGATGCATCGGTATGTCTCATGAGACAAACTAGTGTTTTGGCACAGGGCCTTCACAAAATCTTATTTGTAGTCTTGGCAAGAGGCCTTGGATATGTGGTTATAATAGTCTGACATTATGCATTCCATCATTATGAAAGTGATTATTGATATTGCATGTGATTATTTGACTAGTATAATATTCATGGGAATAAGTAAATGGAATTATTTCATTTTATCATTTCCATATTATACTGAATTTCAATTTTATAATCCTTATGTTTTAGTTATACATTGCCTTAAATGTTTATGCTTATTTATGAATGTTTCCTCTACATTGTTATCCTTACTGTTCATTTGAGCTCACCCCTTTCAATGTTTTATTTTTCCCAGGATGTGAAGAAGTAATTTATGAATGAACTTCTGGGATAGTGTGTGGGGATATGAGTGTGAACTATGGAGACTATGTTGTAGTAGTTTTCACTTTATGATGTAATGTAAACTTTATTAATGTATCTAGTTGTTCCAAGGCTACTAAACTAATCGGTCTTTCGATACTTGATCATTCTTGTGATCATGCCAATGTTATGTAGTAATGCATCGACTCTGGGTAATTGGGGTGGTGGCGTTACAACCTTTCTATTTATTACACAGTTGAACCTGATATATTACATAAAACCATCACTTTATACAACATAAAAGATTTATAGGTATAGTGTGTTTTGGTATTAGGAACATTGCATGTTAACTTAGAACGTAAAACATGAAACCTAATTGTTGAAAAATTACTTTACATGACCAGAATATTCCCTCGTACTTAGCATTGCATGGGATAACCTACGGACATTCATATGAAAAGGGTGATCTATAAAGCCTAGTAATGGAATAAAAACGAATTAATATGAGGAATAAAATATTTGTTAGACAATAGAAATATCAATGGAGCACAAGAGAAACATAAACATAAAGGCATGATAAATCATGATAATCATGACATGGAAATGTGGCAACAACACTTAACGTAGAATTATCATGAGCCGGGGCTCATTGGAAATGGAGAATGAGTAAACAATCATTGAACGTGAAGTACAATGAAAACCTTCTTAGACATTTCATTTCATGCATAAGTCTGCCAAATGGATCATATAACATGTAATTAATCTACATAATAAGTTATTCCACGACTATGTAATATGGAATAAATAAATGAAATTACCATTCAATATATAGTTCTTCATAAAGGTTAATACCCTTGATACATACATGGGTTGGTATTCACTACACAATGATATTGTCTTAGAAAAACATGGTGCAATTATGGCAGCATGACGATGTGACATAATGATTCATAAAAATTTTTGATGATAGAGAAAACAGTTTCTCATAATATGTACATGAAATGGAATGTAAGGGGGTCATATAAATACATGTCCCAACAATTTTAATGGAATTTATATGCACAATACAAAAGAATTACATTGATGTAAAGGAGGAGAGAGAAATCCCTCATGGAATATCATCATGGTAGCAGGTGTAAATGGGAGGCATTAATGAGAGCTAAAGGGGTATCCCATCATCCCAAAATAAAGAGAAATGTATGGGGGAGGTGTAAAATTATACCCCAACATTTTTAATTGAAAAAAGGGCATAACAACATCATAAAATTTGGACAAAAATGAGAAAGGAAGTAAGCCTTTACTTGGTAGTGTGATCCAAAATTCTAGGGAGTGGCTTGAGAGAGGATTCATGGGAGCTTGGGGAACCATTGGATAATTATATAGAGAGGATAGAAGGGATTTTTCAAACTCCAAAGGGTTTGAGTGAAGAGGATGTGGGAGCTCTGGTGGGTTTATATAGGGGAGGAGTGGGAATACTTTATTAATTAAGTTTGGGTCACCACACATTAAACTAATCAATACCACAAACCAAACCATGTTTATTTCCCATAGTATTGGTCAAAGGGGAGCGGAATACAAAATTTTATAAATCAAATAGCCTAAATTCTTAAAATAATAGGTTTTCTTATATGGAGGTGAGTCACACTCCCAAGTAAAACAATTTAAAAAGACAAAATGTTTTACAAGTCTTGGATGGTCCACTAATGCATTGTAAAATAAATCAAAAAAACCCAAAATCAAATTATTTTAACGGTAAAAGATATATTTTCTGAACATATTGTTTATATTATTTTATTACATCACAATTGGGTCATTAAGATGACATAAAACACATTATATATTTAAACGATGTTTAATATTTACCCAAAAATTTGATTGTTTTAGAAAATTATGAAAAACTCACCGTTGGATAATTTCTATGTCCTGATTCCAAAAAAAAATTATATAATAAATTTAATAAATATTTTAATTTTTACTTTTAAAATAAAAATCGACATTTATTGAAAATTTACGCGTTTTGACAAAAACAGCTTTCATACATTAATAAAAATTGAAATTTAATTCATAAGATTATATGATAATTTATATTTACTAAAAATTAATTTAAATATTATAATATTTTAATAATATAATATTTTATTAAAAAATACTTTAATTCAAGAAAATAGATTTCTTATTTGAATATTAACTATAAATACTATTTGTGCTTTAAAGACTATTTACAAAGTAACAATAATAAAATTAATTCACATTATTTATACAAAAATAATGTACATAGTCATAGTTCTATGGCCTTGTTACATAACCCTTATTACCCATGCATAATACCGAATGGTATGGTGTACGATGGTGATAGGCTCTTGGGGTGGCTCAGATAAAATCACTCGGGTGGTAATCTCTATTAACATTCACTCCTCCCGTAGTCAATTCTGCTCAATCTTAACCTATTCAATCTCAGCTTGGGATTCGTCAAGAGGGAAGCCCAATGACTCCACCTCATTTCTGAGCTCTGAAAAATTGGTGTTATATGGGGAAAGTCTACTAGATGAGGCCTTCTCTTCGTTTTTCTAAGTAAGTTGGATTTGTCAAAACCCTATATTTATTCTAATCATGTGAACACTATTCAACGACTATATTAGCAATGGTAACAATTCATAATGTTATATTAATATATGGAAACATAAAACCAATGAAGTTCACATTTTATATAACCATAATAAACATTTATTTAGATCAAGAGGAATTTCTATTAATGAATGTTAGGGTCGTTTCAGAAATAGTCTTATTCATCCATCCATTTCAATATAGACATTTCTAATTATATTTTCAAATAATGTACATAAATATATCAATATTCTTATAGACTATTGCACGATTAATTTGGTTTCCATTATAAAAAAATACATGTTTCCTCAATGTAACAATATTTTTTACTAACTCATTAGTTCCCAGTGGTTTTTTGAAAATTGAGATGTTGTTGGGGTACTATTATTTGAGAATTTGGGAAAAGGATATGCACTTGAATAAATTTAGAATATTTTATGTATATTTGTATTATTTGGTTATACCATTTTTCTCTATAATTATTTTATGTTTTTATTGATTTATGAACTAGTATTATAATCACATTATATATTCCTTTGTATTTTGGTATTTTGATGATATCGTGATGTTCTTCATGATAAAGGAGGTCAATATAGACAATATGGAAGATATTCATGGAATACTAAGTGTTAATCACCTGTATGTTAATCATTATAAAGGCTAGTTCTGGATCCATCATGTAAATTTATTTTGAAATTTTATTTTAGGAAGGAATATTATTATATCCAGAGAGAATAAAAATTATTATGGATTAATAGAATGAGAACATTTTGTTAAAGATAATGAAATTTTTTTGTATCTTAGGTAATATATTTGTTTTATGGTCTTCCCTTAGATATCTTCCCCAATGAAAATGTATATTTAGAATGGAATAATGATTGAGTGGAATGAGAAGTGACTAAGATTATTTTAGGTGATGCGAGAATGGTTGAAACGAACTATAATTTTGTTTCTTGTTTTCTAATAATGGTATGGGATATTTACTGATTTGTGGAACTCATGTTTGGGGATAAGGTGTCTACTAATCGAACTTGATCATGTGGTGGCCTATGGATCTCAGTAACTTTTATAAGATGAGGGGAATATCCCAAACCATGAGTTGGAGTTGGAATACCACATGTATTCATTGGACACTTGTTTTAATTATATCTTCAAAAAGTGGTTCATATTTTATTCAAAACATAAATTCCTCAACTACATATTCACCCATAGAGACTTGAATTTATGACAGAGATGCTCGTTGTAATATCATCATAAAATTGATTTCGTTATCTCTTATACCCATAAGAAATGAAATGTGATCTCCAATTACATTGTAAGGAAATCCTCGATTTGGGTAGTTAAAGATTAAATATATGAGTTATGTATGTTGTATTTTAGTGATTATTGGAGTGTAAGAAACCGGGCCCTCTTTTTAGGTATGTTTTCCGTTTTCTGGCTGTTTTTGGGAAAAAGGATAATTTCCTTATATTTTCTAAGTACATGGTACATGTCGTGTACTTCCTTGCCGTAGTAGGCAGTGTGCTTTCCATGTAGTATCCATACACACGGACGTGTGGGAGTGACATGTAGGCCATCTATGCAGAGTAGAGAAAGAGCAAGTAGACTCCGTGTACTACAAAATTATATGCCGTGAATTTTGTTATTTTCATTAAATGCACCGGGGTCGTTTCTAATGGACATAACAACCTTCTCCTAGGTCGTCTTCATCCGAGAAAAGCTATACGATCGCGAATTATCTCTGAGCCCCCGAGCCTCCATCTAACCTCTGATTCGAACACCGTTGATAGTGTTGGAATCACATCGGTGAGTTCTCTCTTCTGCTTCAGCCTTGTTTTTCCAATTCCTCTTCTTTTCCAAGTTATCGTGGGTTGAACGTTTTGGACGTTTTCTTAAATCCACGAAATTCCATGGAGATTAATGCTTAGGGGTTCAAGTATATTGATCTCCTAACCATTAGGTAGGTGGTTTGTGCCTTTCTGTTCGAAGTCTTTGAGTATTATGTGCAAATTCCACCAATACACAAGAACGAGGTATTTCGTGATTACCGTTTACCACATTTTTTTACTTTATTTTCTTTTATGACTATGTAGTGGTAAATTGGATATGAATTGGGTTGATTTCTAGGCTTTGGATTTGTTTTTCCAAAGCATTATTATGTTCAAGACTATTTGGTTCTGTTTAGCCTTTGGCTGCCTTGCCTATTTTCTAGGCCTGTTACTGTAGGATAGAGTGTTGTATTCTAACCTACTTGTAATGTTGTAGACTATTTAGCCAAGTAGTTCTATAGATTTAATTTGGCTATATTACACTATTATGCTCGTTGATTTACACAAAGATGTGAGAACCTGGTGTAGTAAACTATAGGGGGAATTGACCAGGTGAGCTTCCTTAGAGTCTGTTTGAGTACTTTTGGCTATAAGGGGGATTGACCAAGTGAGCATCCTTAGAGAGCCTATAACCACTTAAGGATATAAAAGGAATTCAATGAGTGAGCTTCCTCAGAGAGTCCTTTATTTCTATTGACTATAAGGGGATTGACCGTGTGAGCATCCTTAGAGAGTCTTTGATTTTAATCATGTGTTGTTTAGACTATAATGGGAATTGATGGTGAGTGCTTCCTCAGAGATTCTATGAATGTCCTGGGCTATAAGGGGAACTGATCAAGTGAGCTTCCTTAATGATTACTCGACCATGGGGATATATGGGAATATTGACCAGGTGAACTTCCTCAGAGAGTCCTTGGTGACCCTATACTATACGGGGAATGGACTGTGTCAGCTTCGAAAGAGAGTCTTTCTTTTCCATAGACTATAAGGGGATTGACTGTGAGCGCTTCTTCAAAGAGTCATATTATATTAATATATAGAGATAGAGGGGTTTGACTGAGTGTTCTACCTAGAGGGTTGCATGTACATTCTAGGTAGGACCAGAGATAATGGATATGAATAATTCCCCGAGGGTTACCTGTTTGTGGTTTAGCTGTGTGCTTCACTGTTGAAGGATTTGAAACTGTGGATTGTTCAATTCTTAATAAATTTCATTTTACTACTTTTTGTAATTTTACCTTCCATATAATCACTTAATGTTAGGCACATATATTCGGGTGGTTTCCTACTGGGATTTAGTCTCATAGTCTTTTGGGTCATGTTTTTTGGCCCAAACAGACAATATTTTTATAGGTATATATAAGGGCATGCGCCCTTTTACATCAGGTTCATGACTTGTTGTGGAGATAGAGAGCATGGGACCAAGCTATGGCTTGCGATACTGAAGATATTTTTATCTTTCTTTTGTACTTTAGTTTAGAATTATTTGTATTTCCACCATTATGACATGTTTGGATGCTTTCCTAGACATATTTATCATACATCATTTCATATATATATGGGCTTTAGTGGTTTATTCATCCTGTATTCAGTTGTTTACTCTGGTTGGATATTTACTGTTTCCGCTATTGTATGTATGTTTACTTACGTTGTGTTCTCTTCCAATGAGGGCATTGTTTCCCCACTATCTCACCCAAGGCCCTCACTAGTAGTCGGTAGCCTCTGGAATTTGGGAAAATGCGCTTGAGGACACGTGACCAATCGGGTATGGGGTGCCTCTTGGTGGATTCCAGAACAGGGACGTTACAAAGTGGTAACAGAGTGTTTCTATTCTATTGATTTACTTTTTGGAGCCTTTAGCCTGGGATAGGATGGAATATTTACTTGATAATAAGCTGTTATCGAGAGTAGATTACTCGTGTATAGGGAAAAGCCAATCTAGCTCATTAATTACAATGTTTCTGTTTTTGCAATTATTAAAGTTGATCTGATTTACCTTTAGTAATTCGCATGATTTTTTATGTTTTTTTTTGATGTTGTTGAGGTTTTATTTATGTTGCAACCCTTTGAGATGAGCGTATGCCATCTCATGCATCATATAGGCACTTTCTAGAAATCACATGCCATGCATTTTTTACATGCCATCTAGGATGCATTAGTGATTTCATGTTGTCAAGATAGATTATGTGTAAAATATGCATGCTATTGTGATAATTACATTGATAAAAATAACTGATGTTTGATAGGGCATTGTTTGTGTAGATATTTTCATGAATGAATGCAAATTGTTGGTTCATGAGGTGTCATGGGCTCCCACAGATCAGATTTTGGAACTTTTATTGCTTGTTTAGGTGTTTTATGGGTTTAGGAGTAGTTTCTAATGATTAATATATAGAAAAATAATAATACATTCCATGCAATTTGATGTACACGCCATGTGTTCTTCTGTTCAGGAAGACACTGTTTTTCTTATGTACTCGTCGTGTACTCTATATACACGCCCTGCAGACTCTAAACGGTGTCATAGGCCATGTGGGCATTTACATGGGATGAGGAAAAACCTGGAGTGAACATGCCGGGTATTTACATTACACATCATGTAGTGTCGACCCCATGCCCATCTGTGTCACAAACAACACAGGTTGGCTGAGTCGTTTCTAATGCACGTTGTGTGTCTGCCTTGAACACACCGTGTAGTCTGACCAAGGTACCCGGCTATGTCACGAACAACAATGGTCAGTGATATCCCTTTTCATACACTTCGTGTCTTCCTATAACACGCCATGTAGTGTGAGGTGTGTGTCAGGCCGTGTCACTAACAACACGGTCCAGGTGAAGCCTGTCAAGTACACCCAGTATAGGCATTTCACAAGTTGTGTAGTTTTTTCATATGAGAGCTGTGTGGCTTAACTGTGTAGAAGGACTCTGGAAGGGAAAGAGGATTCAAGTACATGTCATGTGTCAGGACAACACGCCATGTGTCTGGGGTGTTACACGACCATGTTAGGGAGGAGTACACGCCAATGTAAATGACTTCAGGGAACACGCCGTGTAGGAAATGTACAAGGCTTGTAGTCATGTATTGTAAAACATGAATGTTGTATTTCTCTTTTTCCATTATTACAAATGATGTTTTCAATCCTTGATAATCTTGATATATGGTGTGCTTTTGACCTTGTAGAGTCATGCCACCATGAAGTCCCTCGGTTGTGCGCCAGTTGTCAGACGGTGATCAGACACTGGACATGAACGACCAGAGACTACCTACAGATCTTCCCATTGTACCAACCATGGAACCAACCATTGTATCCGACATAGGTTCTAATGGACATTTTAGGGAGGCCTTTCTGAGGATGAATCAGACCTTTTATGGAGTGTCGCCTTATGCCCCGTCGATGGCTGATTTTATGCGGGTCTTTCTACAGAAGCAACGTCCCACATTCTCAGTGGACAGAGCACCCTAGGTTCTTGAGTCATTTTTAGAGGCCACTCTTGTAAAGTCCCGGAAAATTCAAGTAAAATTTTTCCTTTAATTATTTGGAATTTTACGACTCTATGGCATTTGACGGCACTTGATTCTGAGGCCCTACGTGCCTGAAATCAATTTCCAAAGATTAGCATTGGTATGTTTAGTAAACGAACAAGCGTGTTTTTTTCTATCTTTTCAACCGGTGCTTGGAATTGAATTCTAAGGGCACTGATGAACTTTCAACACTAGTAATTTCTTAAGGGGACCTTTACCGCGGTCGCGTATGCACGAGAGGAGATGTTAAAAATTGTGGATTAAATGAGAAGTGAATAAAATTGTGGGACATTTTTTTAATATATCAAATGCGGTTATATCCTACATGGGGGAGTTGGGATGGGACCCACAATCTTCTAACTACCCATGTAAGGATATTTGAGAGGTGGTTCCGATATGAGCCCCAATCATTCACATTCCCATAACTCTCTTATAACTCTCATAAACTTCCCCTTTAAACTTGATAACTCTCCTAAATTAATGAGGACTCTTCCACTCCCTCTCTCACTTCATTAAAACTTGCCAACCCATCAATTAAATAATTAAACAACTATTGATTTAATTAAATAATTGAAATGGATTTTGAATTTTGAAATGCATGGAATGTTAAATTAAAATAAGGGGTGGCCTTATTTTAATGGTTTTTGGCTTGTTGTTTGGGAAAAATTTTTCAGAGGGAACACTTGTGAAGAAGAGGAGGATTTCTCATATGTTGAATAATGCCAACTCTCTGATGAAGAACATCAACTCGGCGACCATAGTTCTTCATCCTCTTCTTCCTCCATGGAAAGGGAGGAGACACCGATGCATGAACTTTCTAGTGACGACGCGTCTTCTATTCTTATCTCTGTGACAAATGACGAGATGTCACTTCCTCGGGTGCTCACTGAGAACGACGAAAATGGAACCGTCATTCATGATGCTTATCAACCGTGAAACATATTCGAGGTAGGGTGTTTGTTCCAATTTTTATTTGTATAAAAATTGTTTTTTGTGCTTTATGAAACATTGATCATCTTTGGCCTATTGTTACCACCTAACGCAGAGGGCGCGGGCAGAACAAACACGACCCGAAGACCCTCCATAGTTTCTTGGTCTGTTAGGAAATGGAAACCGAAGGCGGGGAAAGAACGGTGTTGTCGGGCCATGCAAGAAATGTGGAAAAGGAAACTGGCATCATCGCACTGGTTGTGTGGGAGAAACCACAACCCTCTACACGGTCCGCTTTGGTGGAAGAATCGGGCGGCCTGTCGGCCGGCCTGGCGGAGCCGGACCGCGATGCAAGGAGGGCGCCGCACTAGAAGACCAGCGACCCACGTGTGTGGGATGCGTGCGCAAAAAGGCCGGCCGACTTAGACGACTGTTCTATGGAAGGGCGGTGCCTCCATTGCGGTCAGACCCCCCCCCCCCCCAGACCGCTCGGCCAGCCGGCAGAGCTAGCTGGGCCGGTCACCCATCCGGACCGCCCCACGTTGGGCTGAGACGGGCACGCCACTTCGGGTCGGGCCGCGCCACTTTGGGCCGGGCCGCTCCACTTCAGGTCGGGCTACGCCCCTTTGGGCCAGGTCGCACCCCTTCGGGCTGAGTTGTGTTTTCCTTCAGACCGGTCCAACACCCTTGCTGGGTCGGACCCATCAAAGCGGGTTAACCTGACCCGTCGGCCCACTGGGCGAAACGGGCCGGCCCTGTTATTCACTTAAACGTGAATAACATAAAGTCCGCATATCCGATCGACGCGCCGTCTGCGGCACTAGGACCCTTTCGATGATACAGTTCATTTGTGGTACTATAAGTAAGTTTTGGGTGACTATGGATATTTTCTAGGTTAGAAACGTGTTTATTTCTAACCGGGCCCCTGGAACGGAAAAGTCATTATCTCTCAGACCTGGCGTCCAATTGACGCACCGTCTGTCCCGTTGAGTTCCTATAGGCGAGACAGAACTTTGAGATACATAAACGCTAGAATTTGTGATAGATGATGCATCGACCCTCTTGGCTTGTGGAGCGGACCCTCCCGAAATTGAGCGTGTTGTGTGCGGGAATCCTAGAGCTGGCTGCGACTGCGACGATGATGACGACTATACTTGGATCTTACGTGGGTTCGGTTTTGAGAACGACTGTACTTGGATCCTCCAAGGGTTCGGTAGCGATGACGACTATACTTTGATCCTACGTTGGTTCGGCGGTGATGGATACTGTACTTGGATCCTACGTGGGTTCAACAACGATGACTTCTGTACTTGGATCCTACGTTGGTTCGGCAGAGGAGATGATTCCGAGGCTACATATAATCATCTCCACCCCTCTTCATGAGTAGTATACCTGAGTGAGTTCAGTCTTGACTTTCAATCATTATCTTTGGTATGATTTATTTCTTTCCTATGTGGACTGGCTGTGCTTGGGCTTGGAACATGGATTCGTACTGAGATTGATGACTTAAGAATATGTATGAGCATATACTTAAGTAGAGTTGGTTGATACTTTGTGTTTGTATCTTTCCTTTGTGTATTATCATTTGGGGATTCGGGGAGACTGTTAGGGGTATTAGGGTCCCTATGGAGTATCTTATACTCAGCCTTGCATGGGAATCACCCGCACTACGTTGTGTTGGTTGCAGATGACAGACATCAGTGATCGTGGTCGACGCTTGTGGAGATGGACGGTATCCAGAGGTGGACCACATATCGGAACGTACACGGAGCGGACGGACAGACCCGAGGTACCGATGAGACTATCTGTACCAACCCTTTAGGTGGGATTCCTAGAGTACGACCCGGTGGATGCTATTTTACTTTTCATTTGTTGTACTATCTTTCTCAGTTGTACTGTACTTTTAATTGGGTTTGTATACCGGTGCATTTACTTTCCAGCACTTATTTTTTGTACTCAGTTTACTTTGTGATTACTCCAGATTGTATACTCTGTTGTGGTTTTTTACTTATATAAAGGAAATTCCTTCCCTTTTATGTGGAATTACGTCTTTGGTGCTAGTCTCCAGCCCCTGGCCTATGGAATGCGGTCTTGGGGTAGTCCCAACACGAGTCTCGAGGATGGTTTAGGACAAATTGGTATTAGAGGAGTCGGTTCTACCATAGAATTCAGGACTCTGATAATTTGTTCTCTATGAAGCAATAGTATTAAGAATAATGAGTGTGGTTTTCAGTCCTAAGAGTCCTGTGTTAGTGCGGTGACCGACGTATCCATACACCTGGACCCTAATTTCAGATTTCTGACTCAGTGCTCGAATACACTAATTGCATGTGTGTTTCAAATGTTTTCATTGTGATTACTTTGTTTCAGATCACCAGGTATACTGTATTAACTGTGACACACATGTCGTTTTTCAGGATGCCCCCACATAGGCAGCCAACTAGGGTTCCGAGCTACGTGCAAGATGGCAGCCCACCAAGCGATGAGGCCTCGGTGCGGGGCCCCATTACAGTGGAGGCACTAGCGGTACCTCTACCAGCTGGGCCACCGATACCACCGGCCCCAGCAGCGGAGAGTGCACGCCACCTGAGTGTGTTGCATGATTTTCACCGAGAGAGGCCTCCCAGGTTCCACAGATAGATGGACCCTCAGGCAGCCGAGGATTGGTTAGAGGCTATCGTGAGATTCTTCAGATTTGTAGGGTCACCAGAAGACCTTATAGTGATCCTTTCCACGAGTCATCAGCACGCGGCAGTAGGTAGATGGTGGAGCTGGATGCTGCAGGTGCACGACGAGGAATCTCTACTTTGGACAGACTTCGAGTGCCTCTTCCGCTCGGAGTTTGTTCCAGCCACCCTCTGTGCGGTGCGCATCAAGGAGTTACTACAACTACGGTAGGGCATCATGACAGTAGCCCAGTACTCTGCGAGATTTACTGACCTATCGTGCTACTCCACAGACACGGTACGCGACCCATTCTTCTAGGCCCGGACCTTCGAGCAGGGACTGAAGCATGAGATCAGGGATTCTATGGTCTCCCTATGCATTCCGATGTTGGCATGAGTACTAGAGTGAGCCCTTCTTGTGGAGAGCTTCTTTGCTGAGCCGACGCCAACAGTGAGGTCTGCCGCAGGGCGACACGTAGCAGAGTCTTCTACAGCTGGCAGTAGATAGATATCACATAGGTCCAAGCGGACCATGCCATCAGGTGGGAGACCCCAGGATTCTGGTTTAGATGTACAGGTCACACATAGCAGATCCAGTCATACGAGAGGCATGAAATGCTATGCATGCGGCAGGAAGGGCCACATGGCTCGTGAATGCTTGTCCTGCCATGTAGAGGAGCAGTAGACGGTTGAGGGACCACCCAAGCATAGGCAGATCTTTGACCGTGGTAGTCCGCAGGGAGCAGGGGGATGAGGCAGAGGAGCTGGCTGAGCAGCAGATGGTGGACGACGCTTCGAGGCTCTACAACCACCTCTAGGAGGTCCAACCCAACCACAGGGAGCTAGCGGACAGAGGCAGGCTCAGCTCTAGGCAGTAGAGGCATACGACCCCGGTGCACCTGAGATGATTCGAGGTACTATCTGTGCCTACTCTACCCTTGCTACAGTTCTTATAGACACAGGAGCAAGTCATTCTTTTATTTCTGTTGTCCTTGTTCAGAGCTCAGAGATTCTGCCGGAGTCGTTGGCTCGATCCTTACGGATTGAGACTCCCACGAGAGCAGGCTCGACGATTACGCACTGGTGTTGGTACTGTGAGCTTACTCTAGGAGGCGACAGCTTTGGCTAGGATCTTCTTGTAGTGGCGTCGAGGCCTTACGACGTCATCTTGGGTATGGACTTGTTATCTACAATCCATTCCCATATCGACTGTATTAGGCGCAAAGTGAGGTGTGTCCATGCAGATGGGAGCAGGATCACCTTCACCTGTGAGAAGGGAGCCTTTGTAGGGCAGGATGGACTTACGCAGAGGAGCGGGCAGCCGATCATACAACAGTTGGCTAGTCTCATCCTAGTAGCAGTTGATGCGCAGAGTCCGAGTTTTCCTATTGTGGTATATCAGTATGCTGCTATTTTTTTCCTGACGAAGTTCCATGAATACCTCCTCATAGAGATGTAGATTTCTACATTTACTGGTACCCCGGGACAACACCGATATCCAATCCATCATATCGGATGTCTCTCGCTGTGCTTCGTGAGCTGCTGGTACAGATGGAGGACTTATAGGGAAATGGATTCATCTGACCCAATGTTTCACCCTGGGCTTCTCCGACTTTATTCACCAAGAAGGAAGATGTGAGCTTACTACTATGTGTCGACTACCATCGTCTGAATCCGGTGACCGTAAAGAACAAGTACCCACTCCCGATGATTGATGACCTCTTTGATCTTCTTAAAGGAGCACGATGGTTCTCGAAGATAGACCACAAGTCAGGATATCATCAGCTCAGAGTTTGAGATGAGGATGTGTAGAAGAGGGTCTTTAGGTGTCATTATGGCCGCTACGAGTTCTTGGTTATGCCCTTTGATGTAACCAACACACCAGTAGTGTTCATGAGTCTCATGAACAGGATATTCGAGCCTTAACTCGATCATTTTGTTGTAGTCTTCATCAACGACATACTGATTTACTCGACTACTGAGGAGGAGCATGCCTACCACTTATGGGTTGTTCTGGACACACTTCGAGAGCACCAGCATTATGGTATTCTCTCGATGATCCAGTTCTAGATTTGATAGGTTCACTTCATGGGGCATGTCATCTCGGAGGTGGGAGTTTTTGTGGATCCTACGAAGATGAAGGCAGTACTTTCTTGGGAGACATCTAGGAGTGTGACGGAGGTGCGGAGTTTCTTAGGTCTGGCTAGGTACTATCGGAGATTTGTTCCAGACTTCTCCAGAGTTGCAACACCTCTTTCAGCTTTGACGAAGAAGTGGAAACCCTTCGTGTGGTCAGATAGATGTCAGCAGTGCTTTCAAGAGCTGAGGTAGAGATTTAACAGTGATCCCATCTTGAGGCTACCAGAGGAGGGCGTATGGTATGTAGTTTACTGTGATGCATCAGGGACCGGACTCGGGTGTGTCCTGATGTAGGAGTGGGAAGTGATCGGTTGTGGTTCATGATAGTTGAGGAATCACGAGATGAACTACGTTACCCGTGACATGGAGTTAGCAGCAGTGGTATTCTCCTTGAAGATGTGGTGGCACTATTTGATGGGCGAGTGCTTCACAGTCTACTCTGACCACCAGAGTATCAGGTACATCTTCTCGTAGAAGGATCTGAACCTGCGACAGCTGTGATGGCCCAAGTTTCTCCATGAATATGAATTTGAGATAGTCTATTCTCCTGGGAAGGGGAACGTTGTGGTTTCTGCTCTCAACAGGAGATCGGGCATTCAGCTACTTGGAGAGGCGACAGAGCAGTTAACCACTTTGTAGATATACTTCATGGATAGATATGGGGCAGCCTTTCTATAGTCTCTCACAGTCACTCCTCAACTACTTCAGTAGGTCAGAGAGGCACAACATGGGGACGTTGACTGTGAGACGCGACCTGATTATATTTTCACAGGGCAGGCACCTGATGTATTTTCTGAAGGAGGAGAGCACAACATCCTCTTCTTGGGACGTACCATGGTATAAGTATCACTACAGGAGGAAGTGATGAAGGAGTTTCACACATCCTCTATTGTGGTACATCTAGTAGTGGAAAAGATGTACCAGGATCTCAGACGACAGCACTGGTGGCCGGGTATGATGAAGTTTGTGGCATAGTTCCTTTCACGATGCCTCACCTACCAGCAGGTGAAGTCAGAGCACCAGGTACCGGCTGGCTTGGTGCAGCCCTTAGAGGCCCCGTAGTGTATGTGGGAGAGGATATACATGGATTTCGTGAAGGGGATTCCACGTACTTCTAGAGGACACAACTCCATCTAGTTGATTGTCGACTGACTCACCAAGTCATCCCACTTCCCACCTATTAGAGAGCAGGGCTCAGTGGAGATCTTGGGACACCTCTACATTCAGGAGATCGTATGGATTCATGGTGTTCCATCATCTATCATCTTCGATTGAGATGGTCGCTATACTTCCCGGCTTTGGAAGGGGTTGTAGGAGGAATTTGGGACGCAGCTACACCTGAGCCCCGCCTGTCATCCTCAGACGGATGGCCAAAAGGAGAGGACCATTCAGACACTCGAGGACATGCTCCATGCATGTGTCCTTCACTTTGGTTGTAGCTGGGAGGATCACCTACCCTCGGTGGAGTTTTCATACAACAACAGCTACCACTCCACCATCGGGATGGCAGCATACGAGGCATTGTACGGCCGACCATGCATATCTCCTCTGTGCTAGACTGACCTTAGTGAGTTGGAACTCGTAGGACCAGAGATGGTTCAGGCTATGACGGAGAAGGTACAAATCATCCAAGAGAGGACGAGGACTGCACAGAGCAGACAGAAGTCCAATGCTGATAGGATATGGAGACCACTGGAGTTTGAGGATGGCGACCACGTTTTCTTTATGGGTCTCACCTCGACGTGGATTACAGAGATTTGGCTAGGCGGCAAGTTATCTTCGCACGTCATCAGACCATTCCAGGTCCTCAGCAGGGTAGGCGACGTGGCTTACCGCCTGGCCCATCCACCTAAGTTGCACTGGGTGAATGACATATTCCACGTATCTCAGTTGAGGAGATACATGCATGACCCGACTCACATCATTGATCATGTTGAGATGGACATCGATGATGGGGATACTTTTATGGAGGTCCCGGTGGAGATCGAGGATTAACAAGAGCGGGTCCTATGTGGATGGTTGATTCCACTTGTGCGCATTCATTGGAAGCAGGAGAACCTCCATGGTAGAACATGGGAGTGGGAGACTCTGATGCATGCACAGTACCCTCATTTGTTTCTCTAGTTTATGATGTAGCATTATAGGGACGTAAAGCCCTGATTTGGGAGTAATTTAAAGACCCATAAATTTAAAGGACAATTTTTTCCTAAATACATTGTAATTTTACGAGTTTATGGATTCTGACAGCACTTGATTCTGAGGCCCGGTGTTCCCGGAATCAATTTCCGAAGTTTAGCATGAATACGTTCAGTAAATGAACGAGCGGGTTTTTTTTTCTATCTTTTAAACTGGTTCATAGAATTGAAATTTGAGGGCACCAATGAACTCGCAACGCTAGTAATTTCTTAAGGGTACCTTTACCATGGTTGCGTATGCACGAGTGGAGAAGTTAACATTTGTGGATTAAATGAGAAGTGAATAAGATTGTGGGACAATTTTATTTTTATATCTAATGTGGTAATATTCTATATGGGGGAGTTGGGATGGGACCCACAAGCTTCTAACTACCCATGTAAGGATGTTTTTGAGGTGGGGCCCACATGAGCCCCAAACTTTCATATTCCCTTAACTCTCATAAAATTCCCCTTTAAACTTGATAACTCCCCTAAATTAATGAGGACTCTTCCTCTCCGTATCTCAATTCATTAAAACTTGCCAACCTATCACATAATTAATTGAACAACTCATGATTTAATTAATTAAGTGAAATAGATTTTGAATTTTGAAATGCATGGAATGTTAAATTAAAATAAGGGGTGGCCTTATTTTAATGGTTTTTGTCTTGTTGTGTGGGGAAATTTTTGGGAGATAATGCTTGTGAAGAAGAGAAGGATTTATCCTTTGTTAAAGAACGACAACTATCCGACGAAGAACATCAACTCGGAGACCATGGTTCATCATCCACTTTTTCCTCGATGGCAAGGGAGGAGACATCGATGCGGGAACTCACTAGCGATGACACATCTTCTATTCTTCTCTCCGTGAAAAAATAGGAGATGTCACTTACTTGGGTGCTCACTAATGATGACGGAAACGACACCGTCATCAACGATGCTTGTCAATTGCGAACCTTATTCGAGGTATGGTGTTTGTTCCAATTTTTATTTGAATAAAAATTGTTTGTTGGGCTTCGTGGAACCTTGATCATCGTCGGCCTATTGTTACCACCTAACGCTGATGGCGTGGGCTGAAAAAACACGGCCCAATGTCCCTTCGTTGTTTCTTGGTATTTTTGGAATTGGAAACCAGAGGCAGGGAAAGAACGGTGCCATCGATCCTTGCCGGAAACATGGCAAAGGAAACCAGTGCCATCATGCCAGTTGTACAAGAGGAACCACAAATAGCTACATAGGTCGCTTCAGCGGAAGAACCGGCCAGCCCATCGGCTGGCCGCGCGGGGGAAAACTACGGTGCGAGGAGGGAGCCGCACTGAGGATCTTGCCGGCCGTTGGCCGGCCGGGCGGAGCCAGACCGCGATGCCAGGAGGGCGCTGTGCTGGAAGATCGGCGACCTACTCATGCAGGCTACGTGCTCTAGATGGCAGGCTGGCCTAGCCGAACGGTTTGGGGAAGGTCAGTGCCGTTTGCAACCACTGGTGTGGCAGCCGAGGGTCCGCGCCCCTAGACCACTCGGCCTGCCGGGCCGGGCCTAGTGGCACCGGGCTGCGCCACTTCGGGCCGGGCCACACCACTTCGGGTCGGGCCACGCCACATCGGGCCAGGCCGTGCCCCTTGGGGCTGAGTTGTGTTTGCCTTCGGACCGGTCCGACACCCCTGCTGGGTCAGACCCGTCAAACCGGGTTAACCCGACCCGTCGACCCATTGGGCTAAACGGTTCGGCCCCATAATTCACTTAAACTTGAATAACATTAATTCCAGGCGTCCTATCAATGCTCCATCTGCAGAAGTATGACCCTTTCGACAAGAAAATTGTTTTGAGATACTCTATGTGAGTTTTGGACGACTATGGATATCGGTGGGGTTAGAAATGAGTGTATTTCTAACGGGGCCCATGGAACGGAAAAGTCATTATCTCTCAAACCGGGTGTCCGATTGACGTGCCTTCGGTCACTTTGAGTTCCTATAGACAAGACGGAACTCTAGGAAACATCAACTCTTGACATTAGGACAGTTTCTCTATCGACCCTCTTTGCTCATGGAGCAGACCCTCCCGGAATCGAGGGTGATGTGTGTGGGAATCTTAGAGTTGGTTACGACTGTGACGACGGTGACGAATGTACTTGGATCCTACGTGGGTTCGTCAGCGAGGATGACTGTACTTGGATCATATGTGGGTTCAGTAGCAATGATGTATTTACTTGGATCTTACATGGGTTCAGCAGCGATGGTTAGTGTACTTGGATCTTACGTGGGTTCGGCATAGATGAATTCTGTACTTGGATCCTATGTGGGTTCACTAGAGGAGATGATTCAAAGGCTACATCTAATCATCTCCACCCATCTTTGTGAGTAATATACATGTGTGAGTTGAGTCTTGACTTTCAATCATTATATTTGGTAAAATTGATTTATTTCATGTGTAGACTGGTTGTGCTTGGGCTTAGAAGATAGAGTCGTACTGAGATTGATGACTTACGAATATATATGGGAATATACATAAGTAGAGTTGGTTGATACATCATGTTTGTATCTTTCCTTTATGGATGATCCATTGGGGATTCTGGGAGACCATCAGGGGTCTCGGAGTCCCTAATGAGTATTGTATACTCACCCCTGCACGGGCATTTCCTGCACTATGTTTTGTTGGTTACAGACGACGGACAACACTGATCGTGGTCGAGGCTTGTGGAGATGGATGGTATCCGGAGGTGGACCACCTAGCAGGACATACACAAATCAGACGGACATGACAGAGGTAACAACAAGACTATATGTACCCACCCTTCAGGTGGGATTCCCAGAGGATGACTCGGTGGTTGCTGTTTTACTTTTCATCTTTTGTACATTCTTTCTCAATTGTACTGTACTTTCTGTTGCGTTTGTATACCAGCCCATTTACATTCCAGCACTTACTTTTATACTCAATTTAATTTTTGTTTAATCCATCTTGCATAATCTGTTGCGTGTTTTTAATTATATAATGGCAATGGCCTCCCTTTTATCTGGAATTATGCCTTTGATGCTAGTCGTCCGCCCCTGGCCTATGGAAGGCGGGCTAGGGGTAGTCACGGCACGGGCCCCGAGGACGGGTCGTGACAACGCTGACGATTTTGGGCATCTGAAGATACCTCTAGAGAAGGGGTCAAGCTCTCTACCTACATGCTACGAGATTCTGCCAAGTGGTGGTGGGATGTGATCTCACTGGCGGGACACTAGAAGAATATGGCTTGGGATGTGTTTTGGCACATCTTCTATGATTACTTCATTCTAGAAGCATTGAGGGCCAATGGATCCTAGGAGTTTATGAGTATGGAGCAGGGCACTCTTTCTGTTATGGATTATTCCTCTCTCTTCAATGAGCTGTAGAGTTTCACACATATTCCAAGAAGTGATGAGTTGTTCTTTGTACAGAAGTTTGAGGATGGTATGATGCACGACATCTGGTCGCTGATGAATATCTTATAGTTTATTTTGACATCTTATATCTTTAACCAGGCGCTGATCATAGAGCGTAATCTGAAGGACTTTGGAGCTGCGAGCCAGGGCGGTTTAGCATCTGGAGTTAGGGCTCCACTAGCTTATAGCAGGAAGTGCCGCAGGGGGGTTGCATGAGAAGATCAAAGCAGGAGAGATACATCTTCCGGTAGCCAGGTTGTGTGTTACTAGTGTGGGAGAAGTGGTAATATGAGTCCATTTTTCTCGAGAGACCCAGTGGGTTGATGATCTTGCGGAAAGATGGGTTACCTTTAGCGCTTTTGTCAGTTCTTCTCACCAGCAGCTGGTGACATGGGTTCTTCAATGACATTTCATTTAGGAGCAGCACCACCAGATTGAAACCAATATAGGAACTAGAGTTCTTCCGGATGTTCGGGCCAAGGAGGTGGTCATGGTCATGGCAACCAATCACCCATTTTTCAGTGACATCAAGGTGGATCAGATCAGAGTGGTCAGGAAGTCTCACAGGGCCACGGTACAGGCTGAACATTTGCAATAGAGGAGACCCAGCATGAGAAGGATCCCAGAACCTCTACCGTTCGAGGTATGATCTTTTTAGCCACAGTTTTAGCTTCTACTCTATGTGATATAAGGGATTCCCATTGCTTTATATCTGTTTCTATCGTGGAGAGGCTTGGGCTCTGCATCTTTTCTTCTACTGATATCTTGACACAAGACACTCTGTTGGGGACTAGAATGGATAGTGTACATTGGTGAAGAGAGTGACCTCTATAAGTGGGTGGATGTCACTTATGGAATCTCAATGTCCTAGAGATGACATGATATGATGTCATTCTCGGGGTGGACTGGTTTGTTCCGTTCCAGGAAGTCATTAACTGTTATCACCGTGGAGTGAGTTTCTTATCACGAGAGGGTGGATCTTTTATTCATATGGGATATTTGGATGTCAAAGTGAGTAGAGAAGGTCTAGATCATCATGGGTTGTGAGGAGTTACTTCCAAGATTTATAGTCTTTATCTAGATGACTAGGGGACATCATTGTTAGACTTTCCACTAGTGGTGGATCATTTCAGAGATGTATTTCTAGAGGACTTTTCATGTAATCCTTCAGATCGTGAGGTATAAATATTAATTAATCTTATGAAAAGGGTGGCAATGGTGTCCATTTGTCCTTATAGAATGGATACACTGGAGTTGTAGGAATTCAAGGAGCAGTTTGGGGAATAGTAGGAAAAAGGTTTCATCTCTCCAATTACTTCTCAGTGGGGTTCTCCTTTCGTGTTTTCGAAGAAGGTAGACCGTACCCTCAAACTTTGTGTGGACTATCAAAAGTTGAACAACTTGACGGTTCAGAACTAATATCCCTTGCCGAGGATTGATAACCTCTTTGATCAGATACGAGGAGCCTGGGTGGTCTCAAAGATTTACTCGAGGTATGGTTATCATCAGCTGCACGTTAGACTATCAGAAATTCCTCTTACAACATTCAAGAGAAGGAATGGTTTATACGAGTGTTTGGTAATGTCGTTCAGCCTCACGAATGCGCCGACAATTTTCATGGCACTGATGAACTGATTGTTCCATCCATACTTGGATTCATTTTTGGTGGTATTCATAGATTATATCTTGGTGTACTCTCACACACGAAATGACCATAGTACCCATCTTGAGATCGTTTTGAGTACACTGAGGGAGCATCAGTTATATGCTATGCACTTAATGTGCCACTATTGGATAGATCTGATTCACTTCCTAGGTCATGTCATCTCAATGGAAAGTGTATCAGTAGACCTAGAGAACTGAGAGCTTTAGTTTCCTGGGAGTAGCCTATGAACATCTTTGAGGTGTAGATTTTTCTATGGATGGCTAGATACTATAGACACTTCATACAAGACTTCTTCATGATTAACAGCACCATTGACATGTCTAACCAGAAAGTGGGCGAAGTTCTTATGGTTAGATTCTTTGTGAGTCAGCCTTCCAAAAGCTGAAGGGGAGGTTGAACTCAGCACTGATACTGGTATTTCTAGAGCCATGTAATACCTATACTATTTACTGTGATGCATCTGGTATCGGGATTGGAGATGTGATTAGGCAGGGTGATGGAGTCATTGCGTACAGGTCTCGGTAGTTGAGGCCACATGAGAGGAAATACCTGACACACGATCTGGAGTTGGAAGATGTTGTTCATGCCTTACACTGTTGGAGACAGTACCTTCTGAGAGATCACATTGCAGTTTTCACCAACCACAAGAGTCTCAAGTACATCTTCACTCAGTGTGATCTGAATTTGATGTAGCACTTTTCAGTTGAGTACCTACTGTGTTTTGACATTGAGCTTACTTATAACCCTGGGAAGGGAAATGTAGTGGATGATGCATTGAGAAGAAGAACTCAGATACAGGATGTTTAGAAGTCTAGAATTGAGTGGAAACTTATGGATTTGTTCTCTAAGATGCATTTGGAGGTGCACGCCAGCTAGGGGCAAGCGTTTCTTTCTTCTATAGTTGTTACCTATACACTTATGGATCAAGATGGAATGAGGCTGCAATCAGATTCTGAAGTCCTAGTCCTATGGGAGAGTGTGTTAGGATAGGACCCTATTCCTTAATGGACCATAGGCGAGGATGATATCTTTCATTTACAGGGGCATGTATGGGTTCCAGCAGACATATGCGAGGAGCTGATGCGGGATTTTCAATCCTCAGTTTGGGAAGTTCATCCTGGCATCGCCAATATGTATCGTGAGTTACACCGTGAGTATTGGTGGTCAAGTATGAAGAGGGACCTTTCTGGTTTCATCATGAGATGTTCCAATTGTCAGCAGGTGAAGGTGTACCATCAATGACCAACATGGATTTTATAGAAGTGACCCATTCCCGAGTGGAAGTGGAATGATGTCACGATGGACTTCGTGACCAATTTTCCGAGGTCGCCTTGAGGGAATGATGCAGTTTGGATTGTCATTGACAGAATCAGGAAGGTTTCTCACTTATTGCAGATCAAGGAGACCTTCAGTGTTGTTGATATAGGATGGTTGTATATTCAAGAGATTGTATGTCTTCATGGAGTTCCAAACTCCTTTATTTTAGATAGGGATGCACGTTTTACTTCTCCGTTCTAGAAGGGGCTTCAGAAGGCTTTGGGTACACAGGTACTTTTGAGTACATCTTACCATCCCCAGACAGATCGACAGTCCGAGTGTATAAATCAGGTGCTTGAGGATATGCTCCGAGCTTGAATTCTGGAATTTGGAGGCTCTTGGGAGAAACACATACCACTTATGGTGTTTTCCTACAACAATATTTCTAAAGGGACAATTCAGATGGCACCTTATGAGGCTTTGTACGGTAGGCCATTCCGATCACCATTATATTGGCTGGAGGCAGGAGAGGTAGCATTACTTGGACCTCATCTTGTTTAGGAGACCGTAGAGAATATAGAGTTGATTCAGAAGAGGATGACTACTCCACAGTCGTGACATAAGTCTTATGCTGATCAGTAGAGATGACCTCTAGAGTTTGAAGTCAGGGATCAGGTTTTCATGCAGGTCACACCGAGGTTGGGACACAAGGGGATTATGAGATGGGATAAGCTTTCACCGAGGTATTTCAGGCGTTTTGAGGAGTTGGAGAGAGTTGGTCCAATAGGGTATTGGTGGTAGTTACCTTAGTGGAACTGAGCTATGCATGACATCTTCTATTTTTCTTAGCATTGATGTTACTTTTCAGACCTGTCTCATGTCTTTCATCCTAAGGAGGTTGATCTCGAATAGGATGCGTCGTTTGAGGAGCATCATATCCAAATTGTAGAATCGCAATACAAATGTTCTCCGTGGCTGGTATGTTCTTTCGGTATGAGTGCTATGGCAGTACTGGGCGGGTGCAGGACGAGACATGGGAGAGGGAGGCTGATTTACGAGCACAATGGCCGGAACTGTTCGGGGTTTCTTCATCAACGCCATGCTAGGGAAATTCAGTGGTGAATTTTTTAAGGGGGTATGTTTGTAAGAACCTAAACCTTCTTTTTAGGTATGTTTTTCCTTGTCTGGCCATTTTTGAGAAAAATTGGAAATTTTTGGAAATTTTCTAAGTACGTGCCGTGTACTTTATGAGTACATGCCATGTACTTCTCTGGAGAAAAAAGGCTATGTGCCAACATTGTAGTAGCCAGACACACGACCATGTGGGAGTGACTTGGAGGCCGCCTAATGCAGAGTACAAAAAAAAGTACATGTCGTGTACTACAAAAGTACATGCTGTGTTTTTTCTTTTTTTTATTAAATGCACTGGGGTTGCATCTGACGGATAGAACAACATTCTTCTTGGTCGTCTTTATCTGAGAGAACCCATTTGAGTGAGAATTCTCTTCAAGCCCACGAGCCTCCATATGACCTCCGATTCGAACACAATTTATTGCGTTGGAATCTCACTGGTGAGTTCCCTCTTCTTATTGAGCCTTGTTTTCAAATTCCTCTTCTTTTCCAAGTTATCATGGGTTGAACTTTTTGGATGTTTTTATAGATCTATGAATTTCAAGGAGATTCAAGATTCTAGGTTTAATTATATTGATCTCCTAACCCTAAGGTAGGTGGTTTGTTCATTTACATTCGATGTCTTCAAGTATTATGTCCAAATTCCACCAATACCCTTGAACGAGATATTGTGTGTTCACCATTTTACACCTGTTGTTTTCATTCCATGCTTGTATGCCTGTGTAGATGTAATTTGGATATGAATTGGGTTGATTTTTAGATTTTTGTTGTGTTTATTCCTTGCATTTTATGTTTTACGACTGTTTGGTCTTGTTTAGCCTTTGGCTACTTTGCCAATTTTCCATGCCCATTGCTGTAGGATGGAGAGTTGTATTCTGAAATGCTTGTTTTGTTGTAGACTATTTAGCCAAGTACTTCTGTAGGGTAACCTGGCTATATTACATTGTTATGGTTGTTGACTTACATAGGTCTATGAGAACCTGGTGTAGTATACTATAGGGGGAATTGACCGCGTGAGCTTCCTTAGACTGTCTTTGAGACCTTTTGGCTATAAGGTGGATTGACCGAGCGAGCATCCTCCGAGAGCCAAGAACCACATATGGATATAAGGGGAATTGACCATGTTATATTCCTCATGAAATCCTTGATAGTTATAGACTATAAGGGGGTTGACAGAGTTAGCATCCTCAGAGAGTATTTTATTTTAATCCGGAGATGTTTAGATTATAAGGGGATTTGATGATGAGTTCTTCCTCAGAGAGTCTATGAATGACCTAGGACATAATGGAAATTGACCTAGTGAGCTTCCTCAGAGAGTCCAAGACCTTGGGTCTATAAGGGGAATTGATCAGGTGATCTTTCACAGAGATTCCTTGACGACCCTATACTATACGGGGATTGGACTGTGTGAGCTTCCTCAGAAATAGTGTCTTTACTTGGACTATAAGGAGATTGAATGTGAGGGCTTCCTCAGAGAGTCTTATTATATTCATATATAGAACCATAGGGGTTAGACTGATTGTGTTTCCTAGAGGGTTGCTTGTATTTTTTGTGTAGGTCCAGAGGGGAAGTCTGTGTGTACATTCCAAAGGGTTACCTGTTTTTGGTTTAGCTATTTTCTTCCCTGTTCCTTGATTTGAAACTGTGGATTTTTTACGGCTTAGTACTTTCTGGTTTACTACTTCTGTAATTTTACCTGTAGTATATTTAGTTTCTGTTATTCATATATCTTCAGGTGGTTGCCTACTGGGATTTAGTCTCCCACCATGTTTGGGTTATGTTTTTGGGCCCAAACATACTATATTTTTGCAGGTATAGATAAGGGAATGTGCCCTACTACTTCATGTTCTTGACTTTCTGTGGAGCTGGAGAGCATGGGACCAATCTATGGCATGCGATGTTGAGGAGTTTTTTATCATTATTTTGTACTTTTCTTTAGCACTATTTGAATTTCTAGAATTGTGACTTGTTTGGAGGATTTCCTAGACATATGTATCATTAATCATTTCATATATATATATATGCTCCAGTTGTTTATTTTTTCTAACTCATGACGTTTACTATTGATGGATATTTACTGATTCTGCTATTGTATGTATTGATTACTTCCATTGTGTACTCTTCCAATGAGGGCATTGTTTCCCAACTATCACACCCAGGGCCCTCACTTCTAGTCAGCAACCTCTGGCATTCGGGGAAATGCGCTTGAGGCCATGTGACCAACCGGGTATGGGGCGCCTTTAGGGGGCCTCTAGAACTGGGACGTTACATTGAGAAATGAAATATTAGAGGATGAATAGATGTTTTTCTGGAACTATGTTCATGCCACATGCTATATTTCTGACCATGTTCATTTTAAGTAGAAATTATACCATAATTACATGATGATTTTAGAGCTCTAAATAGAGGATAAACCATCACTAATTAGACACAATATCTATATGATGTTTTCTTCTCTTGGGAGAATTTTTTTGATCATTTGACCATAAATAAGAAGGTGATTCACATGTTGCATTATTCTTGTTATTTCAATCACTCTAGGGATACCAAGGCATTTTATACCTTGAAAATTAGGTATTGGTGGGCCATCATGACATGACTATTTATGACATTGATTCTAGAAGTTTTACCAACAAAATGATAAAATTTGATTATCATATAACAATCAGGTTTCTTTAATCCCTTCCCATTCTAGTATAGAATGGGAACGAGTTCCCCATTTAAATCATGATTGGATTACTAGATATCCCTAAGTAGAAGGACACTATAGGAATGATTATATAAATATGGACTAATTCATCCAATTTTATTCATATTTGATATTTTATTAAGGTAGAGGAGCTTTGTAACTTATATGTGTGATATATTATTATGCTTAATGGTGTTCCATCAATGTTAGTTTTCAATGAAGATCATTATCTTACTTCATGTTTTCAGAGGATTCTACAAGAATTCACAGCAAGATAGTTGAAGTTTAGTATGGAATATTAGCCACATACGTATACTTTGACTGAGGTGGAAATACAGAATTATTAGTATATGATTTGAGTATCTATTTGTTACATGGATGGATCATGGGATAAATATATGTAATTGGATGATTTTTAGTTAAAAAAATAGTAATCAGTCCTCAATAATGTTTCCCCCTTTTGAGATAATGTAATGGAGACAGCGTTTGTCCCCATTAAGCTGGGATGAATTTGGAGAACAATCTTAATTAGGAGTGATAACCATATAGGAGATGAAATATATAGTGATGTTAAATCATAAAATGTTATCGATGAATAAGAGTAATTAAAAATAATATATTGATCCTTTTCTAATCTGTTTGAGTATAAGGGTCATGATTTTTTGGTTCTCTATGTATCTATAAAACTGGGATAGTATAACTTCGGAAAGAAGGATATTTTTTGGGGAATGATATATCATACAAATTCAAATTTTGGAGCATCTTGAGAATATAGACAATTTGTGGGGGTTTACAAAGTTAATGAAAATGATTTAGGAAATCATTTATTTATCCCAGTTAAATATTTTCTATATGAACGCATATCATGTTATAGTGAGAAGAACTAGAGCTGGATCCAAAAACCATACTTTTTGGTGGTGCCTATTCAAATCCACAATTTTCATAACAATGTAATAAATGGTATGTTGATCCTATTAGTATATATATATGTGTTTAGTGAATATTTCAATGAAAAGTTGGTGTGGGAGATCTTAGTAGGGGCTTAGTGGCCTCACATGATTTCTTCTAAAGAGTATTGATGACTTTCTAGGGGAATTAAGAGTCATCATGGGGATAATGGTAACACCCATTAGGTCTCTAGTATATCTTATTTTGAGTTTTATTGATATTTTTATGGTTATAATACATAAAAGATAAACAAAAATGGGTATTGGGTCTTTTCAATAGTCTACAAAGATTCAAATATTTATCTATATATGTGGTTTATATAGATATAAAAAATTCTCTTTTTTACGAATGATTTGTTATAGAATAATATAAATAAAGAAAACTGATGTCTTGATATAGGTTTGGGGGATGAAGTTCCCATATTCCACTAAACCAACACACTCTTAGTGAGCTTGATGATTTTTAATAGATAAGTCCTATTATCAAAGTACCTTATCAACTGAGTGAATGTAGATGACATATTTACAATAAGGATTTTATAGTCACCTATAATTATCTTATAGGGAACCAAAAATATCAATATCATAGTTCTAAAATCTAACAATCTACTAACGACTTTGTACAAGAATCCAATACCCCAAAAATTAAAAATGATTGATTTAGTTTAGAAATATATATATGTCATAGTTGCATCAACAAAAAATAGAAAATGTATCTTTTCCCTAAAATATAAATGTATTAGTAAATCAAGAACCACATCAAAGAGATCACAGTCACCAAAAATCATCCAGAAAAATAGACACATGACAATAGGTGTGGTGTAAGATCCCATGATTCCATATGATCTACATATTTTTTTAATTTTAGGATAAATTATAGTTTATGGACTAATATGAATACCCTTTGAGTAAATGGGGGTATCATGGGTGTCCTGGTCTTATTTGGATCCCAAAAAATGCCTTTTTTAAAGACTAATGTAGGCCACATGGTTAGTATAAATCATGTGGGACATGCTGTAGGGATATTAACTATTTGGGGTTGGATTGTGGGATCCAAGAGACAAATGGTTTGAGGAAACTATGTTTTTAGCTGCTCACACTCATATGAGGGTATCAATAATTCTTTATAGAAGATTTAGGGATGGTTTGAACCCAGTTATTCAAACTGTGTGCACAAACCATGTGTGGTACCCATCCATATAGTAAAGGGTGCATGGTCAGTGCATGGTTTAGCAAATAGTATAGAAAAACCATAAAACGCAGTAAATTGAGGAAAATTTACAACTATTCCCATTAATTATTTTATAAATTAAATATCCACCTCTGATTTTTTGTTGGTATGCCTCATCTAGTAGGGAGGTCTCCATTGAGTTTATTCTATAGCTTTTTATCCATATTATCCATACAAACATGTAATAAATCCTTGATGATCGCATTGGATCCATACAGGTGATTTTGTAATACCTTTTGTGTCATTTATCATTTTTCTGGGTACCAATTTAGTTAATTAGGTTCATGATTATATGAATTAGTTTATGGTTCTTTATCCATTCATTGTTTTTCTCTAGTTCTGAGATAATCAAAAGATGAGACTGGATGATAAATCCACTATAGACCTACGGAAGGTTTTCTATACTTTTTTTGAGTGATTTAATGAATTATCGATTTAGTTTCCATTGTGAGGAGAATCAAACCATAAAATATCACCCCTAAATTGAATTGAATAATTTAATATAATATAAGTTAATAAGATTGGGATATAATTTAGTTTTTCTGAGATATTATGGAGGTCGTTTTACTAACCAAGTCCACACATGGGTTGTTCCATATGAATATCATTTTCCTATGCCTTTGTTAAACCACCCATGAGCTGAGTTGGTTCTTTCCTATTTAGAGGATTCCCAAAATGAATAAAATATAAATGAATTGATTGTCTGGAAAGGTAAATTGTCTCCATATTATGTTGATTCTTTTGATTAAATAGACCATATGGATTTATTATACTAGTGGTTAAAATCATGTATTTTGAATCATTATGAAATGTAAATGTGTGGAATGAATTATATGAATGGTGATTGTAGTTGATGTCTTGGTGGGTATACCATGGATCCTTACTCCATCAGAAGAATTGTATGTTACACCTTGGATCTTGATACATGTAGTGGACACCATGGTTGATATTTATCCTTTGATCTTGTGTCCATGGGATTAAATGGGCCTTGATGTGACATTGATCTAGTTATTTAGGGCTTGTTGTGGATATGGTCAGTTAGAATGTTCCTTGGACCCCAATTCAATCCTAACCTAGATTCCATCAAGATGCTCATGGGACTGAACATGGAATTAGTGGTTAACTAAACCTTGGATCCAGCACCAATGGGTCTGAAAATTTTGATTATATGGAATAGTCATCGTAAAGGTGACATGATTAATTATACAGCTCATATGTGGAAAATTTGACACTTCACGTTATATGGTGTGGTCATCGATGAATTGATATACATATTATATAGTAAGGTCATGTCTGATATGTTATGTAGTTTGTACAGCGTAGTTGTGGTGTTTAGATAAGATTTCTTACTACTACCTTGTTATAGGATCATGATAACCATTTTTCACAGATCCTTGTATTGTTGAACAACATCACATTCCTTGCTAATTTTCCCTTGAAATTATTTCCTACATTACAACCATACTTTTTATATTATGTACTCTTTTTTAGAATATATTCATTATCTAGGACTTTTTATAAACCCCTTGGATGGTGATGTAATATGATTTTTTTAAACCATATGTGGGCTATCGTTGGGTACCCATATAGACTATTTGGATGATGGAAGTGATTGGGGAAGGTTCCCATTGTTGGATGCATGACTTTATTCCATTTTTAGGAGTAGGGGTGCATGGGACCGAGCTGGGGATCATGATGCGATCATGAGATATGTCGTTTTTTGTATTTTTGAAATTATGATACATGTAGTGTAATGATTACATGTTTACCTATTTGTGATGATTTTTAGAAACAAGACATTTTAATCATTTTCAATATTATATTACATTAGACATGTGTTTTATATATCTATCTTCTAGATGTATATATATTGTATCGTTGATATACTACTTCCACAATTGATTTTTTTTATTTCAGCAACTATGATTCACTCTGATAATAGGGTATACTCTCCCCATGAACGAACCCTACATCTTCCCTGCTCTTAGGAAACCTCTAGTATTGGGAATATGTACATGGGGCAATGTGACCAACCAGTCTCTGAGAATCATTAAGTGGCATCAGGGTCTGGGATGTATCAATGTTTTATCAAAGGATTTTTTCCATTCAATATTATTTTGAGACAAAATAATGTGTATTATGATGAATTATATAAATTTAATGACTTATTACTAGGCGCTGCTAACCCTCATACCTGAAAAATCCAAATTACCTATAATAAAGAATAATGTTTTCCTGATTTTGATTATTATTATTATTTTGATTCTATATTTGGGTGAGGAAACTGAATTTTGATGTTGTGTGACATGGTTATAGTTAAGAAGTGGTTTTTATTGCTATGGGTCATGTAGGAAGTAGGAGATGTAACAACCAATCCAGATGAGGTGGTGGTGGTCACGCTCCCGGATTCCAAAAACAAGTTGTATAGAAATAGAAAAGTGTCCATACTTTAGGGAGTGTGGTTGTGGGATAGGGAAAACATAAAAGATAGAACTATTCAGTACACCCTATACAATAGTATTACGGTGTTAGACCATCTTGGGTGAGTGGTATGATCTTGGTAGCCTCTAATATTTTATTTTACTCTTTGATACAAGTTCATCACATATATTTATATAGGTACCTGTTGGTGAGATAATTGGTCTTATAGATCATTTTTGGATGGCATAATGACATATGACATGCTATTGAGGATTATAAATCATGATATACATCATTTCAATGAGTTCCCCCATGAGTTTTTCATGTTTCACTTCATCTATACAATCATTATCCATTATATTATTATATATAATTTCAAAAATGATAAGGAATGGATAGTTGATTATCTATATTATATTTACTATTATTGTTTATGGGTTTCTACCACATCACTAGAGGGAGTAATTTATACATAAATCGGTGAATGAGATGTCCAGGTAAGCCAAGATTGACCACATTAGTGTTGTCTAGGAAAAATTACCACCCATATTGCTAACTTATATCAGGATTACCAAGGAGTGCGTTTGGAAGAATTTTATTTAGTGGTCTATCTTTTCAAATATGTTATCATTAATGAATTAGTTATTTTACCTCCTAAGAGCGAGGTGAAGTTATCTATTGAGAAATATCGATGAGCAGCACTGGTATCCATTCCTCCTTTCAGGATAGCTATTACCGAGTTGTAGGTGCTCACGAAGTAGTTATTGGATTTAGATGGAAAGAGGATTATACAAACCAATAAATTTTTGTGGGATTATATGATCATTTTTTCTAAGAAGTTTAATTGTTCTATTATGTTAGGTGTGTATTATATAAATTAAACTTTCTTATGATTAAGAACGGGTATCCCTTTCCATGTATTGATGAATATTTTGTTCATCTTTTAGGAGCTCAAGTATTCACAAAATTAGATTTGAGATCCGGATAACATCATGTGCATGTATGATCTTCATATTTACTTGATATAGTATATTATATATGGTAAGGTTAATATGAATATCTAGCTATGTCGTTCAATATGATGAATGTGACAATTATTTTTAGAGAATTAATGAACCGAGTATTCTATCCTTACCTTATTCATTTGTTATTGTTTTGTGGAAAAAATCTTGTTATAATTTTCACAGTCAACATCACCGAGAAAAATATCTTATAATCATTTTTGATAAACTATGTGGAATCAGTTATATGGTAATCAAATAAATATCCACTTATTTATGGATATGAATCACTTCCAGGATCTTATAATCTTAGACCCATGATTATCGGTTGACCTAAAGATCGCGAGAGATGTAGTTTATAAGGGGAATCCTAAAACCCTATTTCACATACAATGTTTCATTGGGGTAGATGGATATTTAAAGAATTTCATATAGGGATTATCATGTATGGTAATGTCATTTTTTGGATTTACTAAGAGGGGTGTTATGTTTTTATTGGAATATACCTATGAAACATCCTTTCATGAGCTGAAATAGAGATTGAAATCATCACTAGTATTGATTCTTTTAGAGTTTGGAAGAAGTTATAATAAGTATTATGATTCATTAGTTATTCAGATTATAGTATTTCTAATGTAGGAAGTTATATTTATTTTGTACAGGTTTCAGCTACTAATGCCACATTAGAGGAATTACCTAATGCATATTAATGATTTAGTAGTAGTTGTCCATGATCTACACAATTGGAAAAATTTGTTTTTTGGGAGGGATTTTTTTTAGTGTATAAGGACTCCAAAATCCTCAAATATATACTTACAAAGTGTGATCTGAATCTAAGTCAGTGTAGGTGGGTCGATTAACTATTGAATTTTAACTTCTAGCATTACTATATGCCTGGACAGAAGTATAGTTTCCAATGCACTGAGTAGGAGGACTTAGATACAAGAAGTTCAGGAGTTCATTATCTTGTGGAAGCTAATAGATATGATCTCTGAGATGAACATGGAGGTCCAAGAAAATCAAGGATAGCCTTTTATTTCAGCCTTATTTGAGTCTTCTACCCTACTAGATATTGCTTGGAAGAGGCAGCTATTAGATACTGAGGGAATATTCTTACGAGGGAGTGTGGTAGGTGAGGACCAACATCCTTATTGGACTATGGGTAAGGATGAGATCCTGTATATCCATTATTTTTTATGGGTTCCTAGGGACATCAGAGATGAGTTGATATAAGATTTTGATGCATATGTTTTGGTAGTGCACCATAGCATGATCAATATGTATCAAGAATTACATCGCCAGTAGTAGTGGTCTGGTATTAAACAGGAGGTGGTTGATTTTGTTACGTGGTGTTCCACCAGTTATCAGAATATAGAAGAACATAAAAGACCATCCATAATTTTATAGGACTTACCAATTCCTGATAAGAAATGGTATGAAATCACAGTGGATTTTGTGATAGGTTTAATGAGGCCACCATTATGTAGTGTTGTTGGGAGGGTTTTTATTGATAGGGTAATGAGGATATCACATTTCCAATCGATCATGCAGTCCTTTAGATTTGATGAACCTGAGATTTTTTATATATGTGAGATATTATGACTTAATGAGGTGCCCCATAATATCATTTCAGATACGGACACCTAGTTTAAGTATCATTTCTGGTAGTATTTACATAGAATTCGGTACACATATGCATCTATTCAAAGAATACCATCCTCATATTGATGGTCAGTCAGATCATATGATACAGGTCCATGAGGACATATTCTGATCATACAACCTAGATTTTGGGGGCTCATGGGAGAATCATATACCCCTTGTTGAGTTTCTCTTCAATAATTGATACTAGGAGACAATATGGATGGAACTATAAAAGGATTTCTAAAGTAGGACATGTAGATTTTCCTTGTTCCGGTTAGAGGATTGCAGTGATACATTAATAAGACCATGTTTCTTATAGTAGACATCTATGTAGGACCAGTTGATCAAAATGAAAATGAATACTACGTAGTCTTAATATAAATCTTATTTTGATCTCAAAAAATGACCTATAGGGTTTGGGGTTGGGGATAAATTTTTTTATGTATCTCTCTAATGCTAGGACACTAATATTTAGATAGATTGGAAAATATTTCCTCATGATATATTGGGTCAGTCATGATTCTGGAGAGGGTAATAATGATAGCCTATTGGTTTCACATACCTCAGAGATACTTAACCATGCATGATGAGTTCCATGTATCTTAGATACACCATTATCATTCATACCTATACCACACTCTCTATTATATGAGATGGATTTATAGGTTGTTCCATTCGTTGAAGATAATCCTATTCATATCATTGATAGGTGCATGAAGGATCACTAGGGCTAGTCAGTTCCTCTAGTACATGTGATATGTCCACACAGTTCTTTACAGGACGAGACATTCGAGAGGGAGGCCAACATACATGCTTAGTGGATGGAGTTATTCTCATATGAATATTGATAACCCTTGAGAATTAAATCAAGGTAAATATTACTTTATGTTGAAATATTTTAATATCCCACATTTTATAATGAGGTAAATATATATTCAATTTTGGATTAAAATATTGTTTATGGCCTAATGTAAATAACCATGGACTTCAAGGGGTCTTGTAGAGACCCGAAGCTTGACGTACATGGACATTACATTACATTTGCGGAATACTTAGTACATAACAAAAACACACACTAAAGGATCGTAATAGTTTAGTGTCTTTGGAAACTCGGAACGTAATCTTCTAATCGTGGTGAAAGTTCTTCAATATCTCCCATAAAGGTCATCCCTTTTTTCTACCTAAAACCTTTCTTTATATCCTGGGGAAAAGAGAACATAAAAGGGTGAGCTCAAATGCTCAGTAAGGGTAAAGAAAAGAAAAAAATCAATCACATCATATACATAGCTTTTGGAAATCTTAACCTGCAAAAGAGCTCATAATATCATAACATGGGGTAAATCATGGCAGTGAAATGTAATCACAATAATCATAACTTAAAACATGGAACTTTGTGGCATACACACATAATCATAGATAATCATTTCTTGTTAGTCATGACTCATTGCCAAGACTATCTTAGTGGACAAAGTCCCTTTCTGAATCGAGCAACCCTCGTTTCAGTCCTATTTCACTGAACCGGTATAACCTACCATTCCAGCCATGTCTATCTCATGAGATATAAAATCTTTACCCAATGCATTGGAGGGAGATATAGGTCCCACCCATCTTATAATGAATCCTTTCTTATGTGTGCCACATAATCATAAATCATAATTCATCGCATAACCCATGTAATAAAAATGGGATTCTTAAACAACATGACATCATAAAACAATTCATATAAGATAAAGGTATTCATAAAAATGTTTCCATCACAACATAATCAAATCCATGTAATAATAGGGATAAAAACAGAACCCTTTTATTATCATAGATGGAAAATAATTTTGATAAAATACTTGAACTTCATTCTTGAGGAAAATATCCTTTCTTCTTCAAAAACATTTTTCCTTTCATAACATGTCATACAACTTTAAAATAAAAGAATTTGATTAAAAATAAACTTGAAAACTTTTAAAGGAAGCTTCTTGGAAATAATGTTTTAAAAATCCATTCATGCCGTATAAGTTAAAAAAAACATTCTTCGTACTTTTGTCGGAAAAGTCAAAAAGTACCTCGTACGAAAAACGACAAAAGATTCCTTTCATACATATTACTATAAACTCACCGAAGGGTAAAAATGGATTTAAACAATTGTAGGTGGATGGGAATAATATTACATATTGATGAAACATGGATGTGGATGATAAAATACACCCCAGTAAATACTTACGAATAAACAATCTCGGATAAAAATGAGATTGTGATATTTCCCTTACCTTAGGTCCGATTTGCTTTGTTCGTGTCCGAAGCTCCTGTATAATGGTTTAAATAATGTTATTGACTTATTACAGAATCATATTAATTGTTATGATATCATATATGGTTCACTTATGACATTATATTACCCGTTCTTTTGTAAATTCCATGTTAAAGAAGCGTTTTGGGTAAAATCGTTTCATTTATCGTAGGTGTTTTGACTTGTTGTTCTTGACATCATTATTACTTATATCATGATTTACTTACTTCCAGAATATAAAATATGATTTATATATCATATATATTCAGTATATATATATATATAATAAAATGAAAAACACCGTTCATGGAGACGGTAGTCCGTACGTACGCATGAACGCTGTTTTCCTTTCCTTATTGTCTTGAAATGGAAGTAAGTAGATGACATACATATGTATATATATTCATAAATCCAGTAGCTTTATAATGTCATATATTTCATTATTATTTCTTATATATACATTATAATCATTCTTAAATGGTTAACATGGAGAATGAATCTCATCGCGTCGTGGAGACGGTATTCCGTACGTACGCACGAGCGATGATATCATTTCTATATATATTGAATTGAATTGGAGTGGATTATACAATATATCAGAATCAATATGATGTTGTAATAACTATGTATAGTTATTCTTTACACCATTATACCCATCCATGTAAGGTGGTGGTGGAAAATAGATTACACCACGGCGTGGAGACGGTATTCCGTACGTACGCACGCGCGGTGATTTCTTTTTCCGTAGGATGGATAGATGGTGAAATAGGGTTGTTTCATACTTATAATAACATATCAGTATATGAGTGATACTGATGTTATTACTTCATAATGAAACAACCTAAGAAGAAGAAGTGGAAGAAGAAATAAAGATGAAAGAATTGGTAACGGTAATTACCTCTTCTTTGAAGTGCCTCTTTGAGACCTCCTCTTAGGGCACTATAATTGGTCTTTGAGGAAGACCAGAGCCTCTAGGATTTTTCTAGGGAAGTGTAGAAGAGATTTTGGCAGGGTTTGGCCGAGCTTGAGTGCTCAAATTGGTGTGAGGAGGAGGGGGAGGAGGTGTCCTTTTATAGGGGAGGAGAGGGGCACCTTAGGAATATCTCAAAATATTATTTTATATTAAAGTCAAAATCGGTTTATAATGGTTCCAAAGGGTCTTATTTCGAAGACAAAGTGGGGATGGGTCGAAATCCTATCAACCAATAGGATTTAGACAAGTTTATGGTATTATTTTAACCTTATCAATTAGATTTAACTCTAAGTTAAATAATTTAACTTTTACCGTGTCTTTTTGTTTTCTTTCACTATATGGTTAATACACTTACTATAACATGCCAAACGAACCCCAAATTGTATATTATTAATAAATATATCCTTATCTAAGTCATTTGGCCGAACCTTAGATTTTTAGGAATAAAATAACAATTAATAATATAATATTGGATTTAAAAACTATTTTGTGTCAATTTTGACACTATTTGATATATGATTTTTTTAAAAGTTATAACAGAATTATATGTTCAAACCAAGTTGATTAAATCAACACTAATACATCATAGTAACCTAGAAAATTAGTTTAATTCATAAAAAGTCTTAAATTACATTCATTTGAGCATTTATAACATCAATTATGTTAATATTTCCTTAAAAGGGTAATTACTGCATCATCGTTGTGTCAAAAATAAATTATTTTATTTAAAGTCTAAAAATTATAAATAAAATATCATTATGTAGGAAATCTTTTTATCTTTCTAATGAATATTTATAGTCGAATTTAGCTTATGTATAACCCCATATTAAAAATGTTTTAGTAAATAAACTTTGATTTTAACTCTTTTAACTCTTCTTTGAATTAAATAATAATAAATGTCCTAATCTAATCCAAGTGGGCCCAAATGGTCATATTATATTCATAAGGTTGTTTTTGGCCGAATTACACTTATCCAATAGAATTAGGACATGTGTTAGGGTAATAGTAATATCATATTTACCCTTAGTTACCCTATTTACTACTAACCGTGGTAAAAAAAAGTAAAAAGTTACTATTCACCAAAAATTATTTTCATCTCATTGAACCACATTTTAGTCCTTGATATTAACCGTGTCTGTCGGATTTTTGAAATTCCATTCGCAGAAGTGGTAAAATTAAGTTTTATGCAAAATTCAGTTTTTAACCTACCACTTAGTGGTTTCACTATTCATCAAAAATTGAAGTTTTTCAGAAAAATGCCAAAATTTCACCCTAAGCTATAATTGATATTCCGAATTCAAAAATGATTTCTATTTTACAAAATTCCCAACATATAAGTTGAATTAATTAATTTTATAATTAAATCCCGCTGTTAAAACAAATAGCGTGTTTTTAAGAAACAATATCTATCAAAAGATTGACATTTGATTATGTCTGGTTTAAATGTGAAATTACAACCAATGACCAACATTGTATTAAATTGTAAAAATATATTCTAAATATACTTTAAAACCACTCAAATTAATGATTTATCACTATTAATTATTTCGATTAAAAAAGTTGTTTTTAATTATAATTTAGTAATTTTCACTATTCATCAGAATATGAAAGTTATCCGAAAAGTACCAAAATTTCATCTTAAGCTAAATTCGATACTCCGAATCCAAAAATAAAGTTCAATTTGAAAAATAAGATTTACTGGATTTCAAAAAGTGGTTATTACTATTCATAACAGCTAGTTTTAAAAATATTTTTATAGCATATCGTTGTTTAGTGAAACTCGGTATTGCGTATTACACACGCTATCGAGGAAGGTAGTGATTGCGTGTAATGCAAGGCAAGTCAAGGATGCGTGTTGTGCAAGCTCATTTTGGTGTAGCGTACAACACAAGACATTAATAAAATTAAAAAGAATATGTTTTTATAAAATCTTGGGCTGTTACATTCTACCCCCCTTAAAATGAATTTCGCCCTCGAAATTCGTCGGGGTTATAAATGGTTTACTATTCGAAAGTTTCTTTAATAGAAACCCACATCGTAAAAAGGAATATCAAAACCAATATTTAAAAACAAAAGTATGAAACGTAACGGTTACCCAAATAAACTAATCATTGGGTTTCCACATAGGTGAAAATATGGATATGGAAGAGAAATCTAACCATCATGTTCTGATGGAGAGTGGCAGAGAACATGGCTATGGAAAAGCCAACAATCACAAATCCATAAATTTGTGACGATCTAAGGTACCATCCGATTCATCAGATATAAGATCACTAGGACAACATTTTTGGTTTTCAATATCATTTCCCTAAAGTAGAAAAATTTGAATTAGAAGAAATACTTACTTGATTTTGGTACAATCTCACTGTTGTTCGTGAATTGAACAATTTCCACTTCATCCCTTAAATAAATGAAGTTGAATTTGTTATTCGTGAAGTGTTAGCAGATCATGTTATAGAATGACGGGTCATTCCATCTGTCTCAAACAAAAGGTTAGCAAAAATTATATGCATAAGTCGATCTATAGTGAGATTAATCATATATGGTTCCTAAAATGGACTTATACTTCATATATCATAATGCTTAATATAATAAAACTAGTTTCTACTAAACAGGGACTTCCTGTAGGCCAGTGGTAGGCGATAAAGGCCAGTCGCACTTCGGTTGTGGGTTCGATTCCCATAGCCTTGTCCGACGCGATGGGCTGTCGCCCGTCCTGCAGGTTGTCCTTTTTCTAAAACTATATTACTATAACATCACATCAATAATATCGAAAAAACCTCTATCCTTAAACAATACTAATTTATATCCAACATTATCCATTTCAATCTTCAGGCTCATCCATAATACTGCAGTCCACTCTCATAACATAGTGAAGACGATTACCAGAGATTTAATACCATCGTTGAACCCCATATATCATAAGATATGTTTTTTCTTGGTCACATTCCAAACATTTAAAGTCCTTAATCATGTATTCTCTTGAATACCCATTGAACCTTAGTGAAAACATGAATGCAGTTAAAAGTTAACTCTTTCCACATACCAAAATCCAAAAAATCTATATACTCAAACCATGATATAACCTTCTCCTTATATCAGTCATGAGCTCATGAATACAATCAAACACCTCATTATCTTATTATTCTTTCATTATGCGCATATCATCTAAATTCCAAAAATATCTGAATAACCTTTCATGGATACTGGTAACATTAATCAGAAAACAATGTAACAATCCTTACGTGTCTCTTTATTCCATAGTACCATGAGATTACTTATACAACATTACACATGATAAACATGTAATCATTCCACTACATTCTTAAACCATTGACCGAGCTTCAACAATTCTTTCATCTCACATATCATTGGTAGTCTCTTCATCATCATCCACATAAATACTTCCCATACGACCATACTGATTACCTTCATGAGACTTTCCCTTAGGGCATTGGTTTGCATAATGCCCGTATATTCCACATTTAAAACATTTAACCATTGTTGAAGTCGTAGTAATACCATTATCCTCATCCCTGGTGTTAACTGAACCTTTTCCTTTGCACTTACTGGCTTTGTGTCCTTCTTTTCCACACCCAAAGCATCTTCTAGTTCCTTTGAAACATTCTCCTTGATGCCTCTTCCCACATGATTTACATAGGGGAAATTGAACTTTCTTTCCTCTATGATCATCATGAAACTCCATCTTTCTCTTATTAGCCGAGTCAGGAAACTTACCAAATTTTACTTTATTGATCATATTATGAGATTGCTGATTCGGCATAATAATGATGTTTGGACTTCCAAATCCCATTTCATTTGGTTGCTCATGAATAATATCATTCCATTTTCCATCATTTCATCCATTATCGTGAATCACCTTGTTTCCAGCCATTTTCTAAAACCCAAAAAGAATAGTGTGAGAGGCAAAAATCATAATAAAGGGGGGGTAACTTAAATATCTAACATCTTTGGTTTAATCTAATATCGTTACCATAGTTCTAGGACTATATCCTATACGTATACTTATCCTTAGGGGCATCCCTAGACATACCTTATAAATATCTCTAGGGATCTCACTAACTTTTTCGCATCCTAGTTTCCAAAGGTTGACTAAACCTTCCCTCTGATACCAACTGTAGAGACCCGTATCCTGACTTACATGGACATTACATTACATTTGCGGAATACTTAGTACATAACAAAAACACACACTAAAGGATCGTAATAGTTTAGTGTCTTTGGAAACTCGGAACGTAATCTTCTAATCGTGGTGAAAGTTTTTCAATATCTCCCATAAAGGTCATCCCTTTTTTCTACCTAAAACCTTTCTTTATATCCTGGGGAAAAGAGAACATAAAAGGGTGAGCTCAAATGCTCAGTAAGGGTATACAAAAGAAAAAAATCAATCACATCATATACATAGCTTTTGGAAATCTTAACCTGCAAAAGAGCTCATAATATCATAACATGGGGTAAATCATGGCAGTGAAATGTAATCACAATAATCATAACTTAAAACATGGAACTTTGTGGCATACACACATAATCATAGATAATCATTTCATGTTAGTCATGACTCATTGCCAAGACTATCTTAGTGGACAAAGTCCCTTTCTGAATCGAGCAACCCTCGTTTCAGTCTTGTTTCACTGAACCGGTATAACCTACCATTCCAGCCATGTCTATCTCATGAGATATAAAATCTTTACCCAATGCATTGGAGGGAGATATAGGTCCCACCCATCTTATAATGAATCCTTTCTTATGTGTGCCACATAATCATAAATCATAATTCATCGCATAACCCATGTAATAAAAATGGGATTCTTAAAAAACATGACATCATAAAACAATTCATATAAGATAAAGGTATTCATAAAAATGTTTCCATCACAACATAATCAAATCCATGTAATAATAGGGATGAAAACAGAACCCTTTTATTATCATAGATGGAAAATAATTTTTTTCAAATACTTGAACTTCATTCTTGAGGAAAATATCCTTTCTTCTTCAAAATTTTTTTTCCTTTCATAACATGTCATACAACTTTAAAATAAAAGAATTTGATTAAAAATAAACTTGAAAACTTTTAAAGGAAGCTTCTTGGAAATAATGTTTTAAAAATCCATTCATGCCGTATAAGTTAAAAAAACATTCTTCGTACTTTTGTCGGAAAAGTCAAAAAGTACCTCGTACGAAAAACGACAAAAGATTCCTTTCATACATATTACTATAAACTCACCGAAGGGTAAAAATGGATTTAAACAATTGTAGGTGGATGGAAATAATATTACATATTGATGAAACATGGATGTGGATGATAAAATACACCCCAGTAAATACTTACGAATAAACAATCTCGGATAAAAATGAGATTGTGATATTTCCCTTACCTTAGGTCCGATTTCCTTTGTTCGTGTCCGAAGCTCCTGTATAATGGTTTAAATAATGTTATTGACTTATTACAGAATCATATTCATTGTTATGATATCATATATGGTTCACTTATGACATTATATTACCCGTTCTTTTGTAAATTCCATGTTAAAGAAGAGTTTTGGGTAAAATCGTTTCATTTATCGTAGGTGTTTTGACTTGTTGTACTTGACATCATTATTACTTATATCATGATTTACTTACTTCCAGAATATAAAATATGATTTATATATCATATATATTCAGTATATATATATATAATAAAATGAAAAACACCGTTCATGGAGACGGTAGTCCGTACGTACGCATGAACGCTGTTTTCCTTTCCTTATTGTCTTGAAATGGAAGTAAGTAGATGACATACATATGTATATATATACATAAATCCAGTAGCTTTATAATGTCATATATTTCATTATTATTTCTTATATATACATTATAATCATTCTTAAATGGTTAACATGGAGAATGAATCTCATCGCGTCGTGGAGACGGTATTCCGTACGTACGCACGAGCGATGATATCATTTCTATAAATATTGAATTGAATTGGAGTGGATTATACAATATATCAGAATCAATATGATGTTGTAATAACTATGTATAGTTATTCTTTACACCATTATACCCATCCATGTAAGGTGGTGGTGGAAAATAGATTACACCACGGCGTGGAGACGGTATTCCGTACGTACGCACGCGCGGTGATTTCTTTTTCCGTAGGATGGATAGATGGTGAAATAGGGTTGTTTCATACTTATAATAACATATCAGTATATGAGTGATACTGATGTTATTACTTCATAATGAAACAACCTAAGAAGAAGAAGTGGAAGAAGAAATAAAGATGAAAGAATTGGTAACGGTAATTACCTCTTCTTTGAAGTGACTCTTTGAGACCTCCTCTTAGCGCACTAAAATTGGTCTTTGAGGAAGACCAGAGCCTCTAGGATGTTTCTAGGGAAGTGGAGAAGAGATTTTGGCAGGGGTTGGCCGAGCTTGAGTGCTCAAATTGGTGTGAGGAGGAGGGGGAGGAGGTGTCCTTTTATAGGGGAGGAGAGGGTCACCTTAGGAATATCTCAAAATATTATTTTATATTAAAGTCAAAATCGGTTTATAATGGTTCCAAAGGGTCTTATTTCGAAGATAAAGTGGGGATGGGTCAAAATCCTATCAACCAATAGGATTTAGACAAGTTTAGGGTATTATTTTAACCTTATCAATTAGATTTAACTCTAAGTTAAATAATTTAACTTCTACCGTGTCTTTTTGTTTTCTTTCACTATATGGTTAATACACTTACTATAACATGCCAAACGAACCCCAAATTGTATATTATTAATAAATATATCCTTATCTAAGTCATTTGGCCGAACCTTAGATTTTTAGGAATAAAATAACAATTAATAATATAATATTTGATTTAAAAACTATTTTGTGTCAATTTTGACACTATTTGATATATGATTTTTTTGAAAGTCATAACAGAATTATATGTTCGTACCAAGTTGATTAAATCAACACTAATACATCATAGTAACCTAGAAAATTAGTTTAATTCATAAAAAGTCTTAAATTACATTCATTTGAGCATTTATAACATCAATTATGTTAATATTTCCTTAAAAGGGTAATTACTGCATCATCGTTGTGTCAAAAATAAATTATTTTATTTAAAGTCTAAAAATTATAAATAAAATATCATTATGTAGGAAATCTTTTTAGCTTTCTAATGAATATTTATAGTCGAATTTATCTTATGTATAACCCCATATTAAAAATGATTTAGTAAATAAACATTGATTTTAACTCTTTTAACTCTTCTTTGAATTAAATAATAATAAATGTCCTAATCTAATCCAAGTGGGCCTAAATGGTCATATTATATTAATAAGGTTGTTTTTGGCCGAATTACACTTATCCAATAGAATTAGGACATGTGTTAGGGTAATAGTAATATCATATTTACCCTTAGTTACCCTATTTACTATTAACCGTGGTAAAAAAAAGTAAAAAGTTACTATTCACCAAAAATTATTTTCATCTCATTGAACCACATTTTAGTCCTTGATATTAACCGTTTCTGTCGGATTTTCGAAATTCCATTCACAGAAGTGGTAAAATTATGTTTTATGCAAAATTCAGTTTTTAACCTACCACTTAGTGGTTTCACTATTAATCAAAAATTGAAGTTTTTCAGAAAAATGCCAAAATTTCACCCTAAGCTATAATTGATATTCCGAATTCAAAAATGATTTCTATTTTACAAAATTCCCAACATATAAGTTGCATTAATTAATTTTATAATTAAATCCCGCTGTTAATACAAATAGCGTGTTTTTAAGAAACAATATCTATCAAAAGATTGACATTTGATTATGTCTGGTTTAAATGTGAAATTACAACCAATGACCAAAATTGTATTAAATTGTAAAAATATATTCTAAATATACTTTAAAACCACTCAAATTAATGATTTATCACTATTAATTATTTCGATTAAAAAAGTTGTTTTTAATTATAATTTAGTAATTTTCACTATTCATCAGAATATGAAAGTTATCCGAAAAGTACCAAAATTTCACCTTAGGCTAAATTCGATACTCCGAATCCAAAAATGAAGTTCAATTTGAAAAATAAGATTTACTAGACTTCAAAAAGTGGTTATTACTATTCATAACGGCTAGTTTTAATAATATTTTTATAGCATATCGTTGTTTAGTGAAACTCGGTATTGCGTATTACACACGCTATCGAGGAAGGTAGTGATTGCGTGTAATGCAAGGCAAGTCAAGGATGCGTGTTGTGCAAGCTCATTTTGGTGTAGCGTACAACACAAGACATTAATAAAATTAAAAAGAATATGTTTTTATAAAATCTTGGGCTGTTACAGGTCTTCATTGTGATTTGATATTCATTAGATTCTGGAACTCACTTTTTTGGAAAAATCATGAAGCCCAAGTTGTTTAAAGAAACAGTGTGACGAAGGATGCATGGTAACTTCTAGTTGTAAGGGGAAAGACACAGGGCCCAAGGATAAGAAAATATTGAATAAACATTGTGGATAATGTTGCATTATTTTGGGCATTCATTTATAGTTTCCTAATGTTCCTACAATAATGGGTTTCAAATTTTTAAGCAAACCATGCACACTAGCCCTTGTGAGGATCCACTCATTACAGTGAAGGGAACACGATTGGTTCACAGTTTGACCAACCGTGTAGTGATGTAACTTAACTCAACATTTCCACATTCCGTTAAATTATGTTATAACCTAATACCCCTCTTCTCCATCCTTTGAAAGCCTCATTGTTCCTAGAGACATCAATTGAATCTATTTTATAACTTTTTATCCCAAATCGTCATCAGAACTCAAAATCACTCTCCATTGGTCTCATTGCATCCATGTCAATGAGTAATCAATTCCCTTTGTGGCAGTATTCATTATTCTTGGTATAAATAGAGTAATTTAGGTGAATGCTTACAAGTCATATTTCTATTTTCTTTTCCCATTATGAATTTTTCTCTTGATCTGTGTAAAATCCCGAAATGATGTTGGAATAACACTCTCATAAAGATCTATGTTATGTGGTTTATAATTTTCCTAAGTGGTTTAATAATTTAAAGAGTATGTTTACTTTGTTTGGAATCCTTAATTTTTTGCTTGTCTTTACCCGCATGACCAAGATGAGGGAAGACATATCCAACAACTAGAACCTTCCATCTACAAGTTGAAGGAGATATAATGTACCCCCGAGTCCTGCCTTCAGTAGGTCCTGAAGTGGCGACTACGATGAAGGATATAGAATAACACGTTATATGGAATAAATCACCTTGTTTTTTTAAAAGGATTGGGAGATAAGATGGTATGAACTCAAAAAACTCCAAAAATAAAGGTAAATTTAATGAAAAAATACATTCCCACATGCATGGTCAAAGATAAACCTATACCAAGTACAAGAAAAATACAAATGGAATGTACCGAATCAAAAGAAAAAAGAAACAAAAACTGTACCAACATCCAAGCTAGTACATCCCTACATGGTTCTTGATGTACTCCTAGAAACCTGAAAGCAGTTTTATATACTTAAAGTGAGTACATAGTTATAATCAGTAGAAAAAACCAAAAGATCTCATTCACATTTGGAGAGGCATTCTAATGCCCCATGAGAAAGTAAAGGTAACCAAAAACACCTACCAAAGAAACTATCCACACAACATCACCAAGTCACATTACCGAAATAATTCATGTATAAAAATAATAGTAATAGAACATCAATATTTGGGTACCCTACACCACTCCTCATAGGTTATTGAAGAATCCTATGATCCAAACCTCCCCTTCCAATTTCATTGTAGTCCCACTGCCATCCCAAAAACAACATTATGGGACACCTCAACTATGTATCCTACCCATAAACACCTATTCCACCACAACCATGCATATCCACACTCCAAGAAACCTAGTCTAGAACAACTAGCACCACACCCGTGGACACCTGGGCCTCATACTAAAGACACATGGGAAAAAACAAGCCCACAGACACTTGGTCCAACCATAACAATATACCATGTATGAAGAGTCTTGGGATAAAATGGACCTCATTCCATCACGACCATCCTTAAGAGTCTTAGGATAGTAGAGAGAGGGAGTAAAAAAGAGCTAATAACCATCCACCCAATAGGATGATGGAAAAAACACCCTCCCTCATGAAATGGGGGTGTTCGGAACGAAGTGCTCAACTTGGATGGGGTGAAATTAAGAAGCATAAGAACTAAATTTATATAAATTGGTAAAAAACACTCATCTCAACCTAAGGGTCCAAAACATGCACATACAAATACACCCTTATCACTATTAATTCATGCAAAAAGAATAATAGACAAAAATAGAGAACCCCCCTTCTCATTACCATGTTCATGTTGTTTTATTAGGATTTAATTCTCCACTACTGGGCAGCTAACAAGAACACCTAATAGTCAAAAAAACTCTAGATTGATGAAGACAATGAAACAAAAATTTAAGCTTTCACACTCTGTTCTCTAGTAACGTCACACTAACAAAAGGGATTTGTGATATCCCTTTATGTAATTGAATCAAAACAAGCCCCAAAATAAGGATCTACACATACTCATATTCACCAACCAACAACTGAACAACATCAGATCCCATGTCCATGAAAGTCGCCCGATTAGAATCAAGAAAAAAAATGATGCGAATTAGCAGAATAGAGAAAGGGAGTTTTCAGATTTAACCACAACATTTATCAAGTTCCTTATATCATTTTTGTTAAGTAGGGTGATCACATAAGGATTATTATTGATTAGGAATCCATTTAATCAACAGATTTCACCTGATTAACTAGTTTCCATGTTATGTCCATTCGATCACCAGTTTATACATAGAAACAAAGATTCATTAGTGCGTAAGGAAGGACCACCAACGTCCACTATTTTCAGTGGGAATAAGACAATATAATTAACAACATATAAATGAAAATAAAATAGTATATCAGCATCATCAAAAACACCCTTTAATTCTTTAGAAACTATTTATTATATTCATAATGGTTCAGTTTTATCTACACTCTACGGAAACATTACCACAACAACCCCGCATGATACACAGTAAAGAGAGATGAAGGAAGACACTGCCGAGATGATCAATGATCAATGTTTTCTCATTGCACCAAGAACATGGGATGCCTGACTTCTAGAAGAAAAACTCAGAGGACCCCAAGAGTGAGTATGAAATATTTTAGCAGGAGTGCAGGATTTGTCTCTAGATGAGGGACTCCAAACACACCAAGGAAAGGAAAAGAGACCAGGTAAGAAGAAGATATCTGGTGATAATAGGTTAGATCCAGGAGTTGCAGGATTATAAATATTGAACAACATTATTAGTGGATCATGGTTTCATCATGTTGATTGGAGGTTACACACGAGGGAATTAATTGTCTTTTAATAATACTTCTCAAAGAAGTGATGATAACGGATGTGGGTTAATAGATATTCATTAAATGAAGAGAAATGAGTAACATGGGCCAAATGTAAAACATGAAAATAGTGTGACACCGAGGACAAAGGCCACACATTTATGTGGCTCAAGGTCATTCCAACCAGTGGTGATTTAAACATCTTTTCCAGCCTTTCAATGGTTTTGGAATAGGTATTAAAACACTTTTACATCAAAAGATACGTTACTGGGGCCAAACTGGAAGGTCCTGGAATAATATGGGAGGACCCACCATTAGGTGAGTCACATCGCCATGGAACTATCTCCCTAGTACCATCACCCATGCACTCTCACCCTAGAACCATTTCCCAAGCACCATCACCCTAGAAATATGGCCCCAACACTGTGGCCCTGGCGCCGTTGCCCTGGCACCATCGCTGCCACCAATGCCCCTCAGTGTCACCGATCTTAATCAGTGCCACCGACGCTATTTTATTCCACTGACACCCATCAAATAGCCTATTCATTCAACCCTAAATTTTTTGGAAAACTCTTTAATGAGTCACCTGTGGTCCCCATGACACGTCGAACACTATAAATTTGTAATATAATGGACAAAAAGTGTCCATGATATTACTTTAGATACCCCTCAAACTATTCTCATTCTCGATAATCCATGAGTAACCACAATGAAAATAGAGGATTCCAAACAACCACCTCGAATGATACTTCCCAGGAGTAAACCTCCATGACATATAGGAACACCACTATCTCATACTGATCAACTGTAGAAGCACTACCGCTCCCCTCCATTAAGCAACCACACAAACTTGTAATGGGTATACCTTCTAGTCATATGAATTATGGAGCCGCTTCACCCATGTCATGATATTATCTAATTCGGGTAGCACTAACACCCCCGCATGAGTTTAATAACAACCACATTAATGTTTCTTGATCATGGATTATGTTCTCCCCTCCCCGCAGTGTGATCTCTTTACACACATACAATGGTCAAAGGAAACATCACCTCTCATAGTAAACAATGTAAATAATTTCATCACAATCGATCAAAATGTAAAATTTATCTTGGTACTAGTCATGCATCTGCACCTCCCATTCATAGGTATTCTCATCGAGACCACAATGAATCCATAAAAAAATGAACCAATGGAATGGTTCATCCACGAAGCAACTTCTACTCATGATCTTCAATCCCCACTCGTTACTCTACGAATGTCACATATTCCAAAATATTCATTATTCCCCATTCCAGGATGTGTGAATCACCAAGTAGATATAGATGGGGTGGAGATACATGGAAGGCATCAAGCACCCTCAGTTGTAGTAGTGGTATCACAAGGTGATAAGCCACTTCGTCGACCCGGTTCAACACCGTGAAGCATTTGACGATCCATGGAGAGATCTTACTCCACTTACTAAACCTCAGTTACCCACGACAAGGGAATTTCATCACGAACATGTGGTCCCCAACCTTGAACTCAAAGGGTCTCATCCTATAATCGTCATATGAATTCTTCTGGCCCAGATTCTCTTTTATCCTCTCCCATATAAGCTAAACATTCTCTATCATGCTCTGCATCACCTCCTGGATAAGAACACCTGGATCCCCAACCTAATTATAGAAAAAGAGTGAGTGTTGTGGTATTTCATACAAGTATTAGAATGGAAACATGCCAATGGTAGAGTGATATAAATTATTGATGGAAATCTCTACTAGAGTCTAGTGTCATACCCACTATCTTCTAATGTCCAAAACACATGCCCAAATCATATCTTCCCACATCTGTATGGTCTGCTCTATTTTCCGATATATTTGTGGGTAGAAATTGGTTTGGAGGTATATATTGGTTCCAAAAGCATGTTGCAATCCTTTCTAGACATGTGAGGTAAACTGTGTGTCCCTATCTGAATCTATGTACTTCGGAACTCCATGAAACTAAACCACCTCATCCACATACCTCTGCGTTAAGGTGTCCATTGCAATTGACTCCGTGATTAATAGTAATTGAGTTGATTTCGTTAGCCCTTGCACCACTTCAATGATTTCATGGAATCCTCTTTAAACCCTGGGTATTTTTGTGATGAAATACATTGATACATTGGCCCATTTCAACTTGGCGACATCTAATGGCTGTAACAATCCTCCTAGGACTCGATGTTCAGCCTTCACCTAATCATAGATGAGTCAATGTTCCCCAAACATTGCCACTACCCTCTTCAACCTGGGACACCAAAACTGGACCGTCATGCCCCTATACTTCATGGAAATTCATGGGTGTACCATGAGGGGTGCGTTGTGGAACTCACCATGTAATATTTTGCAAATTTCTTCCGGGACAAATAGATTTCTATGAAATAGATTCTGATTCTTAACATATTCCAACCTCCCATCCAGAGCATTTCTATCGCTAACACAATCTCACATTACTTTAGCCTCTAAGTCCCCCACTAAGACTTTTCCACCATCAGAATCATATAGAACCGCACTATCATCTGAAATTGGATGCCTCTACCACTATCAACTATTGCATCTAGGTGTAAGGAAACCAATTACTAAATCACCTTCCAAGCTACTACTGATTCTTAATCTGCATCCTTATATCAATTTCTACTCATGGCATCATGCCACACGTTCCCCTATCATGTGGTGTTGGAGATATCTAAGTCCCAGTCCTGATGAAATTCTATCCTCCTCTACTACTGATTGTTCTGGTCCCACTAGGAGAAGATATACCTCAATCTATTCTGATCTATACATACCATAAATGATTCCATGTTGAGGTAATGCCACTACAATTTCATCATTAATACTACAGCTGCAAGCTCTTGGTCATGGGTGGCATAGTTATGTCTGTGAGGTCGTAAGTGCATAGACCCATAAGATATTACTATCCACTATTGTATTATTACACACCATATTCTTAGGCCTGAAGTATCACCGAACAATTCAAATGCTACCCATTCATCTGGAAACCTCAACACTTTGGTACTGTCCAACTTCCCCTTCATATAACTGAAGGCTTCCTAGCACTACTCACTTTATACAAAAGCTTGGACTTTCTTGATCAAGGCTGTCAAAGGTGCTACAACTTGGGTGAAGTAGGGAACCAACCTCTGGTAGTGACTTTCTTGACCTAGGAAACTATGTACCTCAGCTATATTCATGGGTTCTTCCCAAGAAACAACCACCATGACCTTCGACGGGTCCACTGAAATTCTCTTATAGGACACCACATGTCTTAGGAATTGAACTTCTTAATCCTAAAACTGTCACTTGGAAAAATTCCCATAGAGCTGGTGATGTCGTAGGACCTCTAAAACCATCCCCAAATTTTCAGCGTGATCCTCCACTGATATTGAGTATATCAGGATTTCGTTGATAAACACAACTACGAATTGGACCATATATTCTCATAAGATGGAGTCCATGATCCCCATGAACACGGATGGTGCATTCATAATGTCGAATGTCATGACCATGAACATAAAGTTCCTATATCTGCACCTGAAATATGTCTTTGATATGTCACCCTCATTCTACTTCAACAGGTGAAATCCCAACCGTAGGTCTATCTTAGAGAACCATACAATCCCTTTTAATTGTTCTAAAAGGTCACTGAATCTTGGATGGGGGTAATGTTTCCTGACCATCACCTGATTCATCCTTTGTTTGTCTATACACAACCTAAGACCACCATCTTCCTTTTTTACGAACATGATTTGGGTACCCCTGTTGATGTGATCAGTTGGATAAATCCCTACTTCATCAGATCATCAATATGAATCCATAAATCCCAAAGCAATGAAGGCACCATCAAATATGGAGCCATAGAAATCAGACAGGAACCATGTTAAAATGTTTATAATGAACTCAACATCAAATCGAGGGTGTAGAGTCATCAACTCTACCGGGAAGACGTTGAAAAACTCACTAACAATACCCAGAACATCTACCATCTCTGTATCTGCTGACTCCACTGACAACACATCTAACAATGAAGGAAGGGGTTCCACTCACCGGCTGCCCTCCAGGAAACCCCGCATACCGACGAAAGCCAAATGTTGGCAAACCATATTTGAAAAAAAACCATTCTCATAAAGCTATCCATAACAGAACACAAAGAGAATAGCTAGCCGATTCCTTAGATGTCACCATTTTGCTGCATCTATAGTGAAAACACATCCTCACTAGACTAATGTAACCCCACTATCAGTCTACATACACATCAAACATTAGACAAGCTAGTCTGACCTCTGACAAGCACATCAATACCAGGGCCATAGGAAGAATCTGTGCCTCTACACCTAGAGCATGGGCTTGAGTGGGTGCAAAAAGGGGATAAAATCTCTTTAACCAAACAAGGCACATGCAAGAGTACCAAACAATTTTGTCATACCTCGAACTACATCTGGACCTATTGGAACTACTAGCTCAGTGGTGTACAACTACCCACACCCAAATACTCTTCCCCTCAGTTGTCAGCCTCCCCCACCAACCATGCCTTATTCTTGGTCCCTAGGGAACACCATGAGGCCGAACTCCTCGTAAAACGTCTACTCTCAGAGGAGCGGGAGCTCACTCTCCCTACCACGGCTGTTGAAATGGCCTGGCTGGAAACTATTGTTAATAAGTTGGGCACTGAGCCTTCCCAAATCCACTGTGTTTAAATTGGTCTTGAAGCTAATTTTGAAGGTATCCATAACTTCCACATATGAAGCACATCGGTCCTAGGCTCTTAGTGAATGGGAGAGGACCGGGAGATAGAAACTGGAATTGCTGAGGCCTGCTCCCTACTGGCTGAAACATAGATGGCCCTAATGCTGGAGGTATGCTGCTAATAACCATCCCTTTTGATGAGCTCAAACAAGATCCCCTCATGTGGCACACCACACATCAAGTGCATACTCTCCAGATCATCATCCTTCTTCCAAACCACCAGTTAGGTCGACAGAGTGAGGGGAGTAAAAACATAATGAAGAGATGGTCAGAGTGCCTCCTATTAACATCTCGCCCAAAACCCTTCATCCAAAAAGAGGTCCCAAGAAAAATGAAGGATATCTTTGAACTTGATCCCCAATTCCCTCACTGTGGTACACTCATGCAAGAGGGATATCAGCTCTAGCCTCTTCTCGGCCTCCATTGTGGAGGAGAGGTATTTCTCCTGGATGTCCTTCTTAATGTATATCCACGAAACGTTTCCCTCCCTCTTCTCCCCAAGTTAGAGCATCCACTATTGACATGATGCTCCCCATATCTAGCTCACTGCTGGAGGAACCCAGTACTCATACAGAGCTCGGATCAAGCTGAATGATATCACCAACTCCTCGAGCTAACTTTCTATATCCATGTCTAAGACACAATCATCATACATCTCGATGGTCTGCCGTTAAAAGCCTTGAAGCGTCTTCTTCCACTAGTCCTCATAATCCTCTCTATCATCCCTCCATTGATCAGCCAAATCTTCCTCCTGGGCCTCAATCACCCATACTACTCTTGGTCGTCATCCTGGTGCCACAGATGCAAGGTAAACAAGTAATTCCTATGTTCAAATAGTTTAGAGAATTTCATTTAAATTTTTCATAAACATGTTATTAAAATTAAATTCCCAAAACAAAATGAAAACACATATATAGAAATCATTATGATGCATTAAACTTTCCTAGGGTCTCTACCTTGTAGTTAATGTAGCCTCACTTAGTCATTTGGTAGGTCTAGAGTTCTTGCATCAGATCATGGGGGGCCCTACAATCCTTCTAGCCAGTATTACCGAGCCTATATAGTGCCCTAAGATTACCTAACAATGATTCCCTATCATCCCATGAAATCTTCATTGTGATTAACAATGAACTCCATCCTATATCTCAACTGTCTCCTTTGATACCATTCCATCATGACCCGCCTTCACCAAGATGTGGGATGGGACAAAAAACTGCAAAACCCCTCCATCTTCATGTTGAAGGATAGATAATGAACCTTTAGTCTCTCCTTCAGTAGGACCCATAGTGGAGACTTGTAAAAAATCTATAGAATCATAATTAATATTAAAGGCCTTACCCATTTTATTTAGTAGGGTTTTGAGATAAGATGTTAAGAATCCAAAAAAAATCCAAAACCAAAGGGAAAAGTAAATCCAAAACCCATTACCACAAGCATGTTCAAAGATAAAATCATACCATGTACAAGAAAACTCCCAAAGGAAAGTACCAAAAGAAAAGCAAACAACAACAACAAATATCCTAACATCTGAGCTAGTATGATCCCACATGGTCCTTGAAGTCCTCCAGGAAACAGGAAAGCATTTATATATATATATATATTTTGAGTACTTTAATATACTCCCCACGGAAAACCAAATGCTATCATGCACATGTGTGGGGAATTCTAATTCCCCGTGAGAATGTAGAGGTAACCAAAACACCAATAATTTGAAATATCCACCAAGCCTCACTAAGTAACACTCCGTAAATAATGCAAGTGATGTAAGTTATATTAATAGAACTTCAATATTTGGGTACCCTATACTTCTTCCCCAATAGTTAGTGATGACATCACACGCATCATACTTCCCACTCCATTTTCCCAGAAGTACCACTGCCGCACCAAAAACAACCTTATGGGCCACCTCAACTACATATCCCACCTACATACCAATTATCCACCACAACCAGATGTAACCACGCCTGCTGACACTTGGCCCAAAACAACTACTACCACACCCGAAGACACCAGGTTCTCATCCCGAAAACACTTTGGAAACAAACATTCTTGCACACACATGGTAAACCAACACAACAAATCCTTCTAGAAGAGTGTTCTGATATAATGAACCTTATGCCATCATAGCCTACCTGATGTGTCTTTGTATACTCGATTGAGGGAGCAAAAATGATCAAATAACCCGCCACTCAATAGTGTGTTCGGAATAACACCCTCTCCCATGAAATGGTCATGTTAAGCATGATGTGATCATCTTGGGTGGGGTGAAAATAAGAAACATAAGAACTATATTTATACATATATTTATCCCAAAACTCATCCCAACCTATGGGTCCTAAAACCATCCCATACATAAACACCGTCATTTATTTTCATTCATGCACAATGCATAACAACCACATTTAATGAACCCCCATTTTTGTTACAATGTTCATTTGGTTTCATTACAAATTAATTCTCCACTACTAGGAAACAAACTAGCACACCGACAAGTCAAAACAATTATTTACTGATGAAGACAGTGAAACAAAAATTTTAGAATTCAAACCAGGTTCTCATATAATGTCACAACAACAAAATGGATATGTGAGATACCTCAAAGTGTTGCAATAAAACCAAGCCCCCACATACAGCTCCACATAGCCTCAGATTCAAAAACCACCATATGAACAAGAAGATATCCCAACCCCATGCATGTCACCCCACAAGCAACAAGTAGAATTACAATGTGTATTATAAGAACTGAGCTAGGTTGTATTTCGATTTAACCACAAAATTTATCCTGTTGTTACATTCCGTTTGGTTAACCATGGTGATCAAACAAAGATTATTAATAATTGGGAATCCATTTAATCAACCGAGTATATGTGATTAACCATTCCCCATTGTATGACCATTCAATTACAAGGTTATTTAGAGAAACAAATGTTCATTAGTCCACATGGAAGGACAACCAAGGGACACTATTTTCAGTGGGAATATCCCTATACAATTCCCAAAATATAAATGAAATCAAAAGAGTATAGTAGCATCATCAAACACACCCATTCATTATTTAGAAACAATATATTGTCTTCATTAGTGCTCAAATTCATCTACACCCCATGGAAACATTATCATACCCACCCCGAATGATACAAAATAAACCGAGACGAAGGTAGACCCTACATGGATGATCAAAAATTGTGTTTTCTCCTTGAGAAAATAATTGGGGATGCATGACTTGTCTATGAAGAACTACAATGACCCCAACAGTGAGTAACAATGGTTCCAGCATGGGCGCATGATTCGTCTCTAGAAGAGGGACTCCAAACACACTAAGGAAACAAAAATAGACTGGGGAAGAAGAAGATCTCTAGTGATAATAATGTTAGATCTTGGGGTTCTGAGATACGAAATCGTGAATATCTTTAAACAAGGATTGTGGTTTCTTCATGTAGTTATGCAGTTACCCATGATACAGTTAATTTTTATTTAATAATTCTTCTAGGTGAAGTAGTGAAAATGGGTGCGAGTTTATAGATTTTTTTTGAAATATAAAAAAAACATGTAACATGGGAGAAACTATAAAATACAACAACGGTGTGACAACAATGAAAAAGGCCACAAATATCAGTGGATCAAGGGTCTCCCAACAATTAAGGAATTAAAACATCTTTTAGTTTTATTAAATACATTTGAAAGGGAACTGAATCATTTTTACATCAAAATATACATTACTGGGTCAAAACTGGACAGTCTGGATAAAATACACGAGGACTCACCGTTAGGTGAGTCACCATCGCCCTGGCACCTTCGCCTCGATACTGTCTCCCCAGCACCATCGCCCTGGAAGCATCGCCCATGCACCATCACCCTAGAACTGTCACCCTGGTACCACCAGTTCCACCCTTAACCATCGGTTCCACTGGAAACTAATGGTGCCACTGACGCCCCTCAGTTCCACTAAGGCGGATGAGTGCCACCGACGATCTTCGAGGTCACCGATGCTCATATGTGCCACTGGAGCCCATTATTTCCAGCAATCTTTCAACACTGTTTTTTTGGAAAACTATTTTATGAGTCACTCACTTCAAAATATTTAACTTTTTCTAACATGGACATATCTATTAGTAAAAGTTCATTTTCTGTTGGTAAAACATTTTACCAACACTTATATCTTAATCACTAAACTGTCGATAAAAACTATGTCACTTAATGTTTTTGCGATAGTTAAAATATTTCTGTTACAATTATTATAATACCAACAGATAATATATATGTTGGTTAAAGTGTTTAGCAACAGAATATTATGACAAATTTTTCTTTTTGTAATAATATTACCAATATATAATATCTATTTACAAATTAAATTTGAATAAAAATTATAAATTTTTATATTTATTAATTTATCAAATATAAATCATTTGTTTTAATTATTAAACCCAAGAAGATAGACAAAAATGTTAAAACATATACAAAAATAATTATATTAATAATGAAATTTAATAATCAATGTTGATTCAAATACAAATGATCCCTCGAGCACCCCCAACCCACAACAGGGTCCATCACACCCCCATGCCCCCAGTAGGATCTATCACTCCCCAGTCAGCTCCAACTATACCACAACCCTCAATGCACCAGCACCAGTGACTCATCCATTCCCCAAAACCAACGATCCATCTCCAACGCCAATATGAAACAAAACAAGTCAGATCCAATACTAATAAGAAACCTCATGTCGCTGCTATGTCACACCCTTTAGCTTCAACATCTTGATCACAGGAAATCAAAAAACATACCCACAGGTCAGTAAAAAATATCTACATCAATTGAATCCATTTTTATAGAAAAGAGACATGAGTTAGTCACCCAACTCATACCTCTAAATATTTATTAAATAAAAAAGTCGCATGAATACACAAGGTGTAACGATCTTACACAATCTTGAAATTGAAAATTGTTAAAAAAAGACACAAAGTGGAGAAGGAAAATGGATCACATCCTCTCTAATGAAATCAAGAATACATTATATATGGATACGTGATTTGATATTCCACCCATAATTCATCCTGTCACTGTAAAAAAAGATCCACATATCAAAAGACTGCTTAGATAAGAGGTTTTTATCACATAAACATGTATAATTTAATGGGATTTCCCTCTTTAATTCTTCATTATGTAGCTATCCATGCAATATTGATATTCCATTTCAGAACGGGTTTCATACTTTGACCTAATGTACTTCAATACCAGAAGAAATAAATCTTGTATGATTTCATCCTTATAAGAACTTTAAGATCAAATGAAACATATGAAGTGGAGTCCTAGACTCATAAAATTTTGATGAAGGAATAATTATACAAAACGAAGTGAATGAGAAATTAATCAGTTCATCGTCAAAGAAATAATCCTTCTGAATTTGGAGATCCAAAATCTGAAGGTCAGCAGAAATACGATGCCATTTACAATCATTTATCCATAATATCATGAAATCTTGTGATATAAGGACATCATGTCTCAGCAGTCCTAGGTAGAGAAAGATATCAAACACATTTTCATCCTATCAGCAAAGAGGATCAAGACGAAATAGAAATCTCAAGGCTCAATTGTCCCAAAAATACATTACTATCAAACCATAGTCAATGGATTTTTGGTTTGATAGTATAGTATTTTGGGGCACCTGCCTGGGAATAAAGATTCATCTGAGAAAAAAAATGTATGGAATACCGGAAAAATTATTATTTATTTTAGTACTTTAAATATAAAATAATATAAATAATTGAACAATTTCAATCCATATTTCAAGGGCTACTCGCTTAAGTGATGACAAATCCTTACTACAAGTGTTGCCTGTGTAGTAGAAAAACTAAAGCAGAAACAGAAGGTTTTCCACACCATATGCTTCATTCACATACAAGACTTCATCATCATAAATTATTACCAATTTCTAAAAAAATTTCAAATTGAAAAATAAGAAAAAGAATATATAACCACATAAAAACAAGAAATAAACATATATAATTTATTTTATTTTTCCAAACAGTTATATGAAATGAAAATATAAATATGCGAGTGACAAAAATACTAATTGAAATGAGAAAAACAAGAAAAAAATGAAGAATAAAAATCTTATAGTTGAAGGTAAATATAGAATAAATTTACTTGTTCTATATTTTCTTTTGTTACTGAATGATTGTGTTGATTCTGAATGGGGCCTCTGTTTAGTTTGGCTAGTTCAAAGCGCACGATGAGAGACAATTGTAATGTTTTTCCAAATGAAAACAGCTACAATAAGAAAAATATGTCATCCAACATTACCACAAAGAAATAGGGGCTAATACCCTCCCTCCCTAGTCATATTCAAATGAATATTCTTTCTAAAATCACCATAATCTGTTATTTTAACATGATGTCATTGTCACTACCGTGACAAACCATGAACTATTCAATATGAGAACAGAACTCGATGCAACTGAGGAATGGGTGTGTGTATGTGTTGACCAAGGATGGAGTTGAAAATATGGGTTAATAATAATATATTATTACCAGTAAAAAAACATACCAATATTCCACCAACTTATTTTTTCAAATAAGTTTAACAATAATCATAAGGCAACACAATATGTATTTTTTTCTATAAACATCTCAGTATGATAAATAAGAAACAAACATTGAAAAACATGAAAACAATAAATAAGGGTAAGTAATTAATGTTGTTTTCTCAAATGATTTTTAGAAATGATAATAAAAATATGTGTACACAAATTCAAGTTGAAACAATAAAACAAAGAGAGAAAAGATAGAATAAAAACATTATAGTTGTATGTAAACATGGAACCTTCACTCGCCCAAATAGCCTTAAAATGTTTTTCTCAAGCTATCAATTTCCACTCTTTAAAAGTTGAACACTTGAAAAATGTCCATGCATATCCTATAAGCACCTCTATGGATACAAGTATAATGGAACTATAATAAAAAGGAATCTAATTCTCAAAATGATTTTGGTAAAAATAATCCATGTTACATGACATATGATGTGTCAACAAGTATTAAATAGATTTTCAATTACATAGTTTGAGGTTGAAAATGTTTTTTAACAGAATTCACAAATTAATACATATTAAAAGAACATAATAACTAATAAGAAAGAAAGAAATCTCCCTTGATGAAAGTTTTTATTCTAATATTATAATCAAAAAAATAATCCTATTTCGTATAAAAAAATACCATCATGTTTCTACCATCAATATACCTATTCATAATAGATAACAGAAATTAATAATTGCTACATTAGAGATAAAAGATCACTAAATCGAGATTAAGTGATGGTGTGCCAGGTGGATTGAATAAGTGAGAACTCTCATCTTTTAACTATTTCCAACCTACTAGGATGATGTCATGAATTCCCCACAGTAAACATTGAATTTCTTAGGTCAGAAATAGCAGCCTCTCAAAGCTAGTTTTAGATCTCCTCTCACGGTGTCAGCCTCCCTATATGTCATCGTCTTGAATACCTCGTCTATTAATTTGGCTAAATCACTCCTTGAATTTCTATCCATGTTCACACTCCTACATTTCAACCACTCAACTAATTTGGTTCAACAACATCTCAATAACTCTAAACCCTTTTCATGTTATTAAATTCTAGATATACTTCCTCTATGACTTCCTTCTTCAGCTCAACTACATTAGGAATGGACTGGTCATAAATAGCATGGAGTGAGGACTCCCTCTATACACCATGTATGTAGCATGTCATGCTGATTACCCTATGTATGGAAAATCAGTTTTAGGCACCAATACACGGACTCCATCATTCCATGCATTGAACCTCACTTCAGTCTCTACTACACTAACGCTATCACATACATTAAATTGATCATTTACAAGGAAACTCACATAGAGAGTTATCAAATTCAAATAATAACTCTAAAGTATCTTAGATCCATATGTGCAGTGAACTGTCCAAATAGAAAACAAACATATCCACTGTAAAACTACACACTCATATAAGAACAAGATCTCGGAAATATCCACCTTACAGCAACATCAACAACAAACACATTTTATAATTCACTCATCAGCATCACAAATCAGAGTCATCTACATTCTGACTTAATTGAAATTAGAACCTGACATAACCACCATTTCTGGTCTATTTTTGATTCAAATATGTATTAGTATTTCATCAAAAAAATCTGTGGAAAATAATGAAAATGGGTCTACAACGCTTCAACCTGTAGAAAAATACTATTGTGTCAGTTGACACTATCACCTTTAGCTACACTCGAACAACGGAGAGTCTTGAAAGAAGTGGATCCAATTCTCTTTTCTCAAACCGCAAATGACCCTAAAAAATCTCTATGCATAGAAATAGTAGAAAAAATTCAACTGGGAGCCACCAAAATTGAACACAAAGGAATAGATCCAATAATGACCCGTGGTTAGATCCAACGAAAACACAAACTAGCAGTGAATATGAACTTGTGAACTACTTTCAATATGAAAAATCCACTATGGCAGCCTCATTATGACAAGATATTCCCTTCGATAATTTATGGTAAATCTCCATGGCCTCGTAATTACAGTATAACTCTAGAAATCACCACCATGACTATCACAGTGCTCAAACAAGACACATTAAAATATTTTTTTTATAAAAAATAACATGTACTTTTCCATAATGTAACATATTTAAGTTCATTTGTATTGAAATATATCTATAAAAAGATCCCTAACCCCTTTGGGGAAGTTCTATATTTATTCCATCATAATGAAAAACATCAAATAAGTAAATAACAAATAAAAATAACAATTTTCAATAATAAAATAAACTATGATTCAATTACATGAAACACTAGTTCTAAATCACATGATTATAGAATTTTGATGTTCTAAATATAAAAGAAATTCAATATAAACATCAACTGATATGTGTATTTAAACTAATTAAATATATAAGGAATGAATTTTAAAAAAAACATAATATTATAAACTCTAAATATAAAATTCAACGGTATATAAACAAATTAATGTAATAAGCTCTAAATGTACATGCATATCCTATAAGCAACTCAATTAACAAGAATAAAAAAACACCAAACTTCCAGAACAGACTCCAAGGATCAACCTCTAGTAAATCAATGGAATCCCAACATGTTCATTACATCAACATGAACCAGAGAACAACCCCAAAAATTGAGGCTACTATCATGACATGAGCATCACATTTATGCTCTATTTGGTAACACTATAAAAGTAGTTTAATAGAAAATAATAATTACTTCTCTATATTATCACATATTTAACTTGACAACATCATCATTAATACTATCTATAAGTAGCTCAATATGATAAATCAAGAGAAAAAAATGAAGAATAAAACCTTAGTGTTGAATGAAATGAATCTGGACTCTTGGAACTCTTCACTCACCCCAATCACCTTCAATTGTTATTCTCAAAATTTCCAATTCAATTCATCACAACTTGAACACTTGAAATGGTACATGAATGTCCTATAAGAAACCCAATTAACATGAATCACAAAAAAATCCCACTAAACCTAAAGACCATATTTCAATAATCGACCTCTAGTAAAACGACGGAACCCCAAATTACCATTACATCTACAAGAACTAGAGAACAACCCAAAAATAATATTCCATTATCATGAAATACTATAATTCAAAAACATTTATAATCATGTAAACATATCATTGTGATGTTCCAATTATAAATTCAATATAATATAGATAATCAACTATTATGTGTATTTCAACAAATTAAATCTATAAGGAATGTATTGAAAAAACTCATAATAGTATGGACTCACAATATTAAATTAAATATCCTATTAAATGATTGAGAAAATAAAATGAATATAATGCATTTACACATCACGTGGAAATGGAATCATACATTAATAATGAAAATGAACATCATTTAGGTATTGCGTACACCAAATGAAAAAATGAATTGTAACCATATAATAAATAAACAACCATTATTCATATATTTAAGAATGAATCTCTTCATAAGATGAGGGTGAGTACATCCATATGAAAATCATTCAATCTTTAATAATTTCTTATGTAAAATTTCTATGTGAATTGTATGATTTACTATAATTCATAGAATGAAAATGTTTGTTCAATTAAAATTACATCTGGACATATAATGAGATGTAAAAAGGAGTCTGTTCAATCTTCAAACTGTGTATGTGTTATCATCCACTAAACATTTGTAGCCTATAATGGGGAAATTGTTATAGAAATTTCATATTTTTTGACTTCCAATAAGTTCTTCAGGGGGAGCGAGATCGATAAACCAAGGGGAGATGATTGAAGGGAATGCACTTGGTGAGAAATGGTGCGGCGATTAGCCAAAAGGGGTGAAATACTAACATCTATTTGGGGAGGTTGAATGATTACCATATTTGAGGTAAGCAAAATGTGGATGAATGATGTGGAGATGAATCGAAAGGATGAACCATGTGGTGACTAATGCAAAGGATGAACTATATGTCGACGAACTGAAATGTTGAACCCTATGGCGATGAGCCAGAGTGGGATGAACGTTTTGGAGAAGAAAAATGCATTCCTCATTATTTTTAAGGTTATGGGGGGATGAGATTTGGGAATGAATATCATGTAGTTTGGAGGCGCCCATATATTCATCGGATGATAATAATTAATATAAAGAATGATTATTATTATAAAAATTATATATTTCAAAAATAAATTACTTATTGTCAATATATCTAATTCTATATTTTTTACATTATATGTTTATAATTAATTTGGTAAGAATCAATATACATTTGAATCAATCATGGGTAAATTTAAATTTTATATATTAGTTTCATGAAACAATATTTAATTATCAGTATTTTAATTCAATATATATGTGCATATTTTTATTGAAAAATGACTTTTTTGTAATAAAAAATTAAAAAATTTATATATTAAATTATTAGTAATATATTTGTTCTTGTTGAATAATTTCGTGTAATGTGTTTGTTTAATAGGAAATGATTTTTCATTAATAATAAATAATTAAAATATATTCATTTGTTTGTAAGATTATTGTTGGTATTTTTATGATATAGAGACTTGTTTAATTGATAATAAATGATATGTTGGTATAACATAGTTAATACTAAAAAATGTATATGTTGGTAAGAAGAGTTTTTGGTAAGTATAGAACATAACAACATAATAATATATTTGTTGGAATTGGTCATTTTTTCCAATAGATATATTATTTGACACAAAATCTCTATTGGTATATGTCACTTTTTTTGGTGACTGATGGTCTCTAGGACACCCCAAACACCAAAAATTTGTTATGTAATGGAACCAGGAGGGTATGTGCCATTAAATAATGTCAGCCAAAAATTGAATTAAATATTATAATTGATCATAATAGAATATGTTAAGGATTTCCTTAAGTTTCTATGATACTTATTTGAGGTTTTTTCCCTAACTAAGGACACCTAAAATGTATTCCATGTGAAATTCATTTTCTGATGCCTTTATTAAACCACCCATGGGATGTGTTGGTGTTTTCCTAGTTATAGAATTCCTATAATGAGCTTAATTGAAATGATTATATTGTTAGGTGATGGATATTACAACCTTTTCATGTTAATAATTTCGATTAAATGGTTAATATTGAATTTTTATATGAGTGGGTAGGCACATGGTTTTTGAAATGATATGAATCATAAATGTATTAAATTAATGTGATTAATTATGATGGTAGAAAATAATTTTGTTCGTATACCTTAAATTATAACGCCAATGGATTCCATAGATTTTACACCTTGGATCTTGATAGCAGTCTTCAACACATTGGAAATAATTTGTCCTTGGGTTTTTATTTTATGGGATTCTTTAGGCCTTCAAACACATTGGATCTGGTTTCTATGGGTTGACAATGGACATGGTCTGTTGACATACTCATTGGACTCCAAATCATTCCTAACAATGCTTATATACAGAATTTAATAAAACTCGAAGAGGATGACAGGGTTCACTATAACATGGATATGTCTTTGATGGGTCTGGAAATTCTGATTAAATAGAATGCTCATGGTAAATGTGAAATGATTGATTATACGACCCAATTTTCGTAAATATGACAGTTATAGTTATATGATGTGTTAGTGGTTTAATTTATATATAGATTATATATATAGTTAGTGGGTGATATGATATGTTGTTTACATATCTTGGTTGTAGTGTACAAAGAACATTATTTTACTACTTTTTTTTATAAGAGCATGAATAATGTTGTGTGGTGAGCCATATATAGCTATACGTGATCAAATTCATGTTTAATTTTCCTTGTTCATTATACTTGTATTAATTCTATTGTTTTTGTAATATTTACTATATATTATCATATATTTAATATCAGTGAAATTAATATAAACCTAGGGTGGTGTCCAATTAGGATTGTATCTCACACTCTACAAGAGTCATTATTGGGTACGTAGACAAATTGTTTCGATATAGGTAGGGATCAGGGAAAGCACCAATAGTTTGATTCATGAAATTGTTTCTTTCCTAGGAGAAAGGGATCATGATACCCATCATAGGCTCATTACTATATGAGGAGAATGTAATTTTCAATATTTTTTGTATTTTGATACAAGTATTGTACTACATCCATGTAAACCTATTTTTGATTCTTTATAGTCACATGAAATGATCATTATATTTTTATGAGGTTACTTTTGGAATTTGTTTCATATATACATATTATCTGGATGTTTATCTATTATATGATTCATTTACTTCCTTTGATATTTATTTTTGTGATTTCAACAAATATGAAACACTTTTATAAGAGGGAATAGTCTCCATACAGACACACCCATGGCCCTCACTACTAGTCATAATCTTTTGGTTGTTGGAGATATGCGGTTGAGCCCATGAGACTAACTAGGATCAAGGAACCATTTAGGGGAATCCATGTCTTTGACCATACAATCTATAACAACATAATGATAGCTTATACATCACCGAATTGAAACATGTATGTCTCAAAAGAGTAGCTCTTTAGAATAACAATGTCATTTTTTAATTTTTAATAGTCGTACAATATATTGGAATGATATATCTCTTTGTATTTATAATGAAAACCCCAAATTTCATTTGGTTGAATAGATCAAATATTATTTTCTGATAAATCAAGATAATTTAAATTTTAAATGTTCATAGAAATACTCATCTCCTCTAATAAATAAGAATGGTTTAATCCATTGAAGATGAGCCTTTTATTCAATTATACAATAGAATTAGAGATATTTTAAGGTCTGGAAAGACCTTTTTGGAAAACATTCAAAATATCATGAATTTAAAACTCTATAATTGAATAAGAGAAATGTAGGGTTTTTTATGTAGCGATAATCTCAGAAAGTGTGATTGAAAACATATTTTTGATACAAAAAGTAAGTTGTTGAACAATAATTTCATTCTCAATCGGTAGATAATCTCCCAAATGTTGGTTTATTAATCCATAATTTATATAATGTGAAGATATAACGATATATAAATTTATTTCAATTATAGGGGTCCAAAAAAATATGTTCATCTTATAAACATAGAGTCAGAATAGTGTTTCTAGACAAGAAATAAAAACATCAAGATAACATTAGATAAAATATTAATCCATAAATAACATAAAAAATTTACCATTATATATATTCCTGAAAACACTTAATGTAGACACATAAGGAAAACAATGAAGGTAATTTTTAGCATCAAAATCAAATAGATTAATTGTTTATTTTTATATAATATCTGACAACAACATTCGGTTTTTATGATAAAAAACTCATATATCAATATGAAATATAAAATATAGGAAATTTTAAATATTATAGTATTTAAAGTGAAATTATATTATATTATTGTTTTCAGTTAGTGTTTTATAAAAAAAGAATAAAAAAATTAATATCATAAGGTATTCCTTATAAACCAAAGTCTTTATTTTATTCTCGTTGATTTATAAACATATGTAAAAGAATGTTTTGATTACCTTACAATATCCACATATTTTATATCAAACTGATATTAAGAGAAATTTGTCATTTTATATCGTCAATGTGTCATAACACAGGTAGTAAATTTTTTGTAAACATAATACAAAAATTATTCTTGTATATTCACAAGAGACAAAATGAATCCAGAAATAAATAAACATAATTGTATTAATGAATAATATTTTTTTAAAAAAAATATGAGTTAATAAAATATTTTAATGAATGTACTATGTGGATGGATTTAATTAGGTAAATGGTATGAGGTGAGAAGAGGTTTTTGAAGTGTATGAATCTCGAATAGCCTTATGAACATCCATGGGATATTCTATCAACCCTATAATATTATGATTAAATATATCATCTACCTTTTTCATCAAATTTTTTGATCCTTATCTCACATAAAAACATTCTACTGAACTATACTTCAAATAAACATGAACAATTTCTTTGTACGGTGAAATATTTTATAGAATATCACTTTACTGGCGGATGAGACTTCGTATACCTGGATCATCAAAAGAAAATTTCTCAACAAGATATTTATTATTTTCTGAAAAAATTGACATGGATTATTATGAAAAAAATACTTCTAAGTTATTCATTCATAGTAAAAAAATGTATTTATATATTCAAAACTTGTAATTAAATTAGCAGATGTTGGATATAAAGAATTAAGTTCTCTTGATCGACCTGAGACAATACTCTTGAATTCTAACTGACTTCCTAGATATTTATCAAAATAACAAAATAATTTTTTTTAAAGAGATTCTACATTTATCATTACAATGTAAGGAAATATTTATCATTTAAATGAATCAAAATATATTAGAAAAATATTAATTTTTCAAATAGATTACAATTGAGATTCAACTGATTCCAGTTCTTCTTTTAGAACATCTATACCTTCTTAATAATCTAATGATTTTCTACAAAAAAATAGCTCAAATTTCGGTGATCAGTTCATCCCATTAATTTTATTATTCATGGAAAAAATCTTCAATCAGTGTACTAAGAGATTCATAAGATTATACATCTTGAATTATTGACAGTTTTCATATTTCAACTAAAATAATGTATCGCCTTTTATCACTCTCGCTATAATATGATGAAAATGAGCCAATTACTTATATCCCTTCTCTAGATTTAGTAGAATAATTTTCTAAATATTCTGTTGTACCATTGACTACATTATATTCTATTATTTTATTATTTTCAACCACTAATGGATCCACTTTCTCACCTCTATGATATTTATCTTAATCTTGTTGTTATACAGGAGCTTCTTGACCAACTCTGTTATCTTCCTTCTATTCCGTAGAGCTAACTATTACACTTATAATCATTGCTTTTTATCTTTTTCAACTACTATGAATTAAGATTTGTGAGTCTAAAATTTATTATTTAGCTATTTTTATGGGCCTTCCTCTATTAGCCACATTGTTTTTTTCTTCTATGAATTCATAATAAAAATGATGAAAACTTCTTTCATTATGTGATTCTAAAATGTTAACCATGATTCTCCTACCAATTTCTTTAGAATCATATTATATTAATGATTCAATAAATTAATCACCACAAGGTCATACTATTATATATGATTTTTTTTATTTTCCTTATCCTCCTGATCATTTTCACTAAATACATGTTGTTCATATGCAGCAACATGCACCAGGTATCCCTTTTTGGTAGTCTAAAATAAAATAAATTTTCATAAGGTTCTATAAATAATTATATTACTATGATGATAATGAATTATTTCTCGAATATAACATATTAATATATTTTTATAAAAAAATCAAGAGAAATTAGTTATCCACATGGATAAGAAAACATTCTTTATCATTTTTTACTACAATTACACATAAACCAGAGCATATATATACTGAACATGAACTTGATTTATTTTACCATCAATGAATTAATATACATATTTTGAAATATAACTTTTCCTAACTCATTAACCATTGGTGCTATTTATGATTGAATTAATTACACTTGTACCATTAGATCTGCTTTAATATCATTGAAAACATATATTTAACCAGGGTAAATCCAAACCAAACATATAATATCATCAAATCAAACTACTTCATCACCAATAGACTAATGATTTAAATGAATGCCCCTTTATCAGGGATACTCATTAATCTTTTCTATTTCTACTAAGGAAATATAAAATTTCATATAATTTACTATTAAAAAATATCCTTTTTATCTATAAAATTAAATTTAAGATGTAAAATTAGTTTTCTTCTCAATAAAATATATACCCAGTATTTTATTCATGGAAAATAAATTCCAAATCCTAAAAGTATAATTCATTGTATATAATATATTATTATAAAATTAAAGATAACAATTTACTACATTCCCTTGAATAACACATTTATCATCTCTTAATGATTATTGGTTCTTATATCCATGTGATATTACTTCTTCTATCATTTTTATATAAGTTATTAATAAAAATATGAAGGTTTGAGGTTCAAATTTTTGGGTTTTGAAGCGATAACAAGATCTTTTAATGAAAAATATGGTTCAAGAATAAGGTTAATAGTAACAAAAATAATTTATTATAGTTTTTTTCAACATTGGTTCAATTTCTCAATCCAAATATTCAAAATAATCATTAATGATTATAATTTTGAAAATACATGTTTTTTAAAAATATTGATAAATCCCTTATTAATTATAGCAGTAGAAAATAAAAAATAGATGAATAGAATTAGTAAAATAATTAATGAGAAATTATAGAAATCAATAAATAATAAAATTAATTTATTTTTTAATAATATTATTATCTCCCATATAGTAAATTTTAAATATTTAATCGAAAGAGGTTTATTAAATATGTATTCATATTGATATAAATTTAGAAAAAATTCAAAATAAATATCCCTTTTAAAACATGAATTCTTAGAAAATAATTCTCTCTTTTAATATATTTAGGTATAGAGTGAATTAAAATAATACTGGAAGTATTAATTGAAATTTCATTGTCAGATCATATAAGAATATTTTGGAAATTAAATATAAAATATAGTAGTGTGTCTTTCACCCAATGAACTTATCCCCAAAAACTACTATTATAAATATATTCTTCCTCAGTTTTAGACAATGAAACAAAATTATTTTACTTACATGACCATGAAAATAAGTACTTCCCTAAAAAGTCAGAGGTCTTTAATGTATTTGTTCTATATTATTTAAAACCTCTATAATATATATATTAATATGAGATTAAAATAAAATAATATGTTTATAGGTAAATTAAATTTTTTAAAATAGTTACTTTTAAGTATAATTTTTTTAACAATTGTATGATTGAATTATTCTTGTGTTTACTGTAATGTAGCACATTGATAAACATAAAACATAATTTTTTAATACTATATGTTTTTTATTGATAAAATATAATAATTAATCAATATACCGTTCTTCCAACTAGTTTTCCATCTTCATTCAAATGATGTTTTATACCAGTACACATGTGAGTTGTATAAGTTTAAATTGATTCTATTGGAATATTTTTTCTAAAAACAAAAATATATTAACTTTTGTTTTAAAATTTTTAAAATAGTAGGGGTAAATTTTAAAACCATGAAAAAAATTTAATTATCTCATTCAATTAATTAAAATTTCTTTTTTATGTCATTAAAAATAATGATATATATTTTTATTGGTTACACCAAAAATAACATCAGCTATATAAATATTGAAAAATAATATATCAAAAAATTGATTTCATAAATATATTAGGATATAATAATCATACTAAAATTCCAAATTCTATTTAAAATGATATTAATATTTCATACCAAGATATAGGTGGTTGATTAAGGTAATAAAGTGATTTTGTAACCTTCAAAATAAAATCTGGTAGATGAGGATTTTCAAAAATTGGTTTCTTTCAATATAAAAATCCTCCATTAAATATCAATTTACAAAAGCATATATTATATTAATATAATATAATTTATAATTCATATATGATGCATAATCTAAATGGATTGTAATTAATCCTAAAATAGAATTAGGTGCGTATGATTCATCGTAATCTATTTCTTCATCTTGAATATAGCCTTTAGCTAATAATCAATATTTAAATCTAGCCATTATCCTTTGGTCATATTATTTTTTTAAACCTATTTTATTTCTTTTACTAGAGGACCTGATTGTTATTAACAATCTCTTAAAAATTGTTTACACTTAAATGATTATGTTCTTATTGGACTTAAATTATTCTATATTCATCATCTAATGCCTCCTATATGGTTTTAGGTTCCAATTACATGATAAATTCATAGAATTCAGTTGCATTTCATATATCTCTTCAACTCATATCACATGTTTCAATATTTTTAAATATAGTTTTTATAGAATGGTCCTTCAATTTTCTAGATGGTCTAGGTAAGACATATATCGGTACAACAATTTCATGTTATTTTAGGATTGATTGAATTTTATCAAATCAAATTTTATTTTAAAATATTTTTTAGGTGTTTCATGTCTCATGTTGTCTATATAATAATTAACTTCCTATGTTAGAATTTTGATATGATCAAAATGGTAAATTTCATCAAACATTACATGGATTGATTCTTTAATTATACATGGATTTTTATTATATACTCTATAAGATTAAGAGGTAAAAAAGTACCCTAAAAATATTACTTAATCGTCCTTTGGATAAAAGTCTCCATGTTTTTCCTTAGATTTCATGATATACACATTGTATCAAAATATTTAAAGTATTCAGAGACAAGGTTTTTTTATTTCATAGTTTATAGGGGGTGTATTTTAGATGAGTTCTCATTTAAAATTTATTCATGATATTGAATAATTTGATGAAAAAATATTACCAAATGTAGGCAGGAATACTACATTCATTTAACATTATTCTTTCCATTTCATGAATAGTTCAATTTCTATATTCTAAAATTCTATATTATTTAGGTGTTCCTGGAGTAGATAAGGTGTGTTTAATACCCAATTTTGATATTGAATAATTATGTTCTTGATTCTAAAACTCTCCACTATGATGAATAATTAATGATATTATTCTAAAATATATATTATTTTGACCAATTTTCCAAAACCATTTAACAATAAAGAGAACCGACAATTAAAATATAGTAATTAAACCCATGTTAATATTAAAAAAACTTCAACAAAAAAATTAATATCTTCCATCCATGATTTCTTATATTTATGGTCGAAAAAATCCATGTTCATTTTCTTTAGTGTTTTTATGAAGCTAATTTGTTGAAAAATTTGAAGGATGATTTTTGTTGCTTCCAATTTGGAATTCATCACAATGTCTTTGTTTAGGAAATTTATGAATACTAAAATAAGGAATTAATTGTTTCCTAGAAAATTTTTATAAATTAAATATGTCATAGTGTCCTTGTATCCTATTTTAATTCAAATATTCATTTGTCTCATCCTTAAAAAAATTCTATTTCTATACACCGATGGAATAGAGATCTTAAGTAAAAAGAATTTCTATTATTGGTGTTATAAACATAATAAATTTAGAATAAAAATAGTAAAATAATTATTAGATAAATAATTATAAAAAACCTTTATAGACATGATATATAGATAATAGAATGTTCTTCTACAATTCAAAGTAATGTTTCATTTTAATGGAAATTTATTTTGGATCTCCAACATATTTATGTCTAACAATTTTTTCGAATTTTTACCATATGTAATCAGGTATCCATATGGTTTTTCTAATATATGAAAATTTTATTAGTCTCTACTAATGTTTCATAATAAAATAATTTTCATAATCCCTGATTCGGTCTTGTTTCCATGATTATTTAACAACAAATATTTTCAACCAAAATTTTGTTTTTTGACCTTAATTTTTTTGGGTATATCTAAGTCAGAAAAAAATATTTTATTAACTAAATTTTGCTACCATTTTGAATATTTATATTAATTTATTTATAAAAACATATACAGAAAATGTTATTTTTTTTACTTGAGTATTTCATTAAAAAAATTCATAATAAAATTCTTCTATCCGATAATAAAAATAAGTTATTTTATAAATTTCATAATTCTAAGAACTATTTAAATATAATTTTATACAATATTTTTCTCAATCCATTACTTATTATTAGATATATTTCTTCTTAATAAAATTTTATAGTAATAAAATGATTATTAGATTATTCTTGCTTAGTTAGTAAACATGTAGTAGTTCCAAATGACTATACTTCCTATTATAATCATTAAATTAATCATGAATAATACAGTTGGGTAGAATTGTCAAATTTTTATTAATATTATAAGTGATTATTAGAATATAATCCTTTTAATTTAAATAAATAATAAGAATATTTTTTTAATTATTTATCCCTCTTTACTAAGGAATCAAATTTTCCTCAATAATTGGGCATTACGAAAAACATTTCCTATCTTAAAAATTTTCATTATTCAAGGAAAACGAAGAATCATAAGATTGTATATTTTTATTCAAAATTATAAATAAAGAATATAGTTTAATTTAGATTGGTTTTATCATTTTCATAATCTAATTTATAATTATTTATGAAGTCTTTAGATGCACTATAATTATCCTTTATAGAGTTTTTACCACTTTTCTCAAATCTATTTTCATCTACGATTTCATTATATTATTTTACATATTTATTTTTTCATCCTTTAATTTTGGATTTAAGTTATGATATAACCCATTTTATTACATTTATAGAATCATATTTATTTATAAACCTGATCATTTTTGCATAATTCCTTACGAATCATTTCTTATTATTAAAAAAATTCTAAATATACTTGGTAGGTGAGATAGTTCTAGTACAGATACTGAGAATTATAAATCATTAGAGAATCTAGTATCTTATTTTTTTAATTAATATTTATTATAAATAAATTTAAGGGAGGTGTTATCCTTTTTTTCAACCTATGGTCATTAGGCACATCATTCATTTCTTCTTCATACTTCATCAAAGTACCAGTCTTCTATTTTCTTCGTAATACTTTAACTAGTGTGGATTGATAAATATAAAGATAAAATACTTTCCACTGAGAGTGTATGACCCTATGAACCATTAATGAATTATTTAATTATTTAATTTTACATCCTAAGGTAACATTACCCAATATTATTTCAATTAATATTTCATTCATCTTGGTGAATCATTCACTAACAAACATTTTGAGTCTATAAAATTTAATCTTAACAATTCTATAGATTAGTTTTTTTAATATTATGGCATCATCCATATGTTAATTTGATTTTTTATATAACTCATTTCCAGTATCACATTGATATTTGTGATTAAATTCATCTAGAAAAAGTATACACCTAATTCTATTCATTGATTTTAATTGATATTAAACACTAGTTCTTTAGAAGCATCTTATGTTTGTGCTTTTTTCATAAATTTACACATGTAGATAATATTAATATAGACTTTAAATATGATATTATTCAAATATTCAATCATGAAATATTTATAGATCCCATAATTATCCCCATTAACATAATGTGTACGGTTTATTTTTAAAACTTTTTTTAGTACTTTAATCGATATATATCATTGTGACTAACTATTAATTGATATTACATAAGATTATTATTATTATTCATAAATAAATCCTATGATAAAAAATTATAGTATGGAATAATAAAAATATATAGAAGATGGGTGAATTTTTTCTTTTCAATAATCTAGAGATATTCACCTTTTTATCCATCTTCATGTTTATATAGATGATAACAATTCTTCTATTTACGTGATATTTCTAGTGAAAAAACAAAGAACAAAAAAATAATTTTTTTATATATTTTTAAGGGATAATAATCCTATAAACCAATATATGCACAATCTCCCACTGAGATAGTTTATTTTCACTATATATATCTACCGATTATATATCCATAACAACTAAGTTCTAGATGATTACACCATTACAATATAGTATTTATTTGGACTTCTAGTTCATTTAATTGGAATATAAAATATCCCTAGCTTATTTCTATAATCTATAAGTCATCTAAAAAATATGTACAAATATCCAAAAATCGAAAAATCCATAGTGATTGATTTAGTTGAGAAACATAGTTCTCTCACAGTTATATCCATAACAGATAGAAAGTGAAACTTCTCATTGAAAAATAAAATTTCTCATGAATGAACAACATCAAATAAATCATGGTTACAATGTATCTTAAAGAAAAATATAATCAAATAAATAGTCTAGGTAACAACAAAATAACCATTTACATAGTATAGGATTAAAATATCAATGTATTCAAAGTGTATCTTTTCAGAAAAATAAATATGTTTTATATTTTTGTAGTGGTACTATATATTTTCATGATATATCTCCTGTTAATTTTGAATATAAACTAAAATTAAATTCATTAAAACATATACAAGAATATAATCTAATAAATAATTAGAATTTGAATTATGAACATTCAAAGAAAGTCTCAATTTTGTGTTAAAATAGGAAAAATTTAATCCATTAAACATGAACCTATGAATCGGTCTTAAATAATATTTAATGATATATATATATATATGGCGAGACCACTGAATAAAAAATAGAAAATAGATTAATTTCAAGACATCATAATAGACCAAGTAAAATATTGGATTTCTCTATGTAGTGATAAACTCAAAAGGTTTAGTTGAAAAAATTTGATTGATTACAAAATAGTTTTGTTTGTCTATACATTTATTCTACAAAAATTGGGTTTCTCCCAAATTTCGGGTTACTAATCCATACCTTAAATACTATGCAGGGTTTATGATCCATACATTTAATTTACAAACACAAGGTTCCCATTGAAAATTTTTGTCTTAAAAATGTATTTGATTGAATAGTGTTTCTTGAATATTTTTAAACACATCTAGACCACATAGAACAAAAAATAACCCATAAATAAATAGATAAATTTCACAACAAATATATTCCAAAAAAACTCCTAAAATAATGTTACTAGTAAAAAAGTTATCTTTTTATATAAAAAAACAAGATTTATGGGGTAGTGATAAGAAAATACATTCCCAACCATCTCCCCATTATTATGATCATAAAACCCATATATCAAATAATTATATAATAAATAAGAAATTAAAAAACAAATTAATTAAAGTCATTGAAGATAAATAATTTGATGTTTTAGTTAATTCTCTATAAACTGTGAATAAATGAAGAATATTATAAGATATGCTTCTGAAACAAAATAGTTTATTTTATACTCTTTATTTAATAAATATATTAAAAATAATAATGTTTTTAAAAAATTGTATCCCCATTTTCTGATATAAAAAAGTAATTAATAAAAAATGGTGAATTAAATAATCAATGTATCTCAAAAATGGTAGTAAATGTTTTATCAGGCTACTAAAAAAATAATATTTTCTCATCAGGAATGATGGAAAAATGTCAACAAATTAAGAGATAAGGAAATTATTAATTAATAAAATTATATTAATAGAAATATTTATTAGTGAAAATAATAGATGGCTTAAAGGTTTGTGAGGAAGGATTTAATTGGGGGAAAGGTTCTTGTTTAGGCAATGTTTCAGATGTAGATGAATCTCGAATAACCAAAGGAATATCCTTGAGCTCTTCCACCATCCCGTTAAAATGATGATTAAACATATCATCAATCTATTTCATCAAAATATTAGAGTTTAATCCCACAATAAAACATCCAACTAAATTGAAATTCATAGAGTCATAAATATTATCTTCAGGCCTAAACATACTTTGATCCCATCTCACTTATCTAATTGAAAATACATCATATATCTGGCTCATCAGATGTTAATTTCTCAAAATATTAATTCTAATTTTACAATAATAAATTATTTGATTGATATCATACTAAATATTATGAATTCAAATGTGTATAGAAGATAAAATTGTACTTATATATTTCGTCCATCTAATTTAATCTAGGGAGGTTGGATTCATAAAAGTATAGTTTCTTTATTTACTAGCCCTAATTCATATCAATAAAAGGTGACATCTTAGATATTTTGTAAAATCAGAAAAATATAATTTTGAAATAGATTTTTCTTTGAACATCCCAATCAAATCAATGATTTCTCTTTGAAATTCATCAATATATCTCCTAAGAAAGAAATTTATTTATGATTTTTTTGCTGAGTATAAATTGATTCCAATTTCACTTTTTGATGATCTGATATTTTTATATATTCTAAATATTTATTAGTATAATCCATCTCCCATTTAATGGAGAAATTACTATTTTTCAAATTATTAAACATGATAAAAAATTCATTAATATGAGTAATAAGAGAGTCAAAAGATTGTCCATGTGGAATTATTAATTATTGTACTATTTAAACTACATCAAAAGAGAAAATTTTATATTTCTGCATTGAATATGAGTACAATGATATTGGAATATATGAATTCTCTCTATATTATGTTGTGTCTTTTCTATAAATTATCCAGTTGTAGAGACAATTTAATGTTCTATTATTTCAGTAGCTTCAACCACTAATTATTTCACTAGATTTCCTCCTTCATCGTTCTCATCAACTTTTTAATATGCATAATCTTCTTACTCATCATTATTATCATCTTTCCATTCTGAACAAGTAATATTTAAACCTATAAAAACTAGTTTTTTAACATCAATAACTACAGTAACATAAAATTCTTGAGTCTGAACAATAGGTTCTTCTCTTTGTCTAGGCCTCAAAGCATGGGAATAACTATTTCATTATTCTATGGGTTCCATATAGGAATAATGAACACATATTACGATAGGTGTATCTCTAATATCAACATTGAGTATCCTACTAGTTTCTTTAATAACATCCTTTAATCTTGATTCTACAACTTCTTTACAATCTATCCATACTAATTCATATAATTTATCATTTATTTTTTATACTTGTGAATTAACACAAAATATTATTTGTTCATTATCAGAGATAAGTGGAAATTTTCCTTTTCTGGCGCTATAAAAAAAGTCTAATTTTATTCAGGGTCTAATATTATGAAGATTATACTGATGAAAGTCTGCGATTAGATGAATATATGTAATATTATCTATTTTATAAAATATAAGAGAAATAAGTCATCCATGTGGATAAAAAGACATTCTATCTTCTTTTTAATAGTAATGACTCCTAAAACATATCATATATATACTTTCATTCAACATAATTTCACTTAACATTAAAAAAATAATATTTTTATTTGGAAATTTGGTTTTCTCTAACTCATAAATCCTTGGTACTATTTCATACTAAATAAATTTGTTAAGAACCATCAATTTATCTTTAGGATTTTTTAAAAACATATTTACAGCCAATTAAGAGACAAAAAGAAAAGACATGACAACTTTTTATTTATTCTTCTCATCACCAACATACGTATATTAAAAATGTAAAACAACTTCTTGAGGGATCTAAAATATCATTGCTATTTATACAGAGGAAATATAAACTTTTATATCATCTACAGATGAAATGAAAATTTCCTATATGTCTCCAATACTGAACTAGGAATTTCAATACAATTATTTTTGTTCTATATAAAATACATACTCATTATTTTCTATAATAAAAATAAATTCCACAACAGAATAGGCAATTATTTGTTTAATAGGATATTTTTTTTAAAACCCAATAAAAATATAAAAATTTCCCTTGAATAAATATTCAAATGTCTCTAAAAGAGCCATATAACTTTGATTTACACTGTCTCTCTTCATTTTTCCATTTGATCATTGTGAGTACTAAAAAATTGACTATTTCAGTTTAGAAATTTAGGGCATTGAAGGGAATCATTATCGCTCAATGATGAAGAGGATTCAAGTTTAAGGGTTAGATATAGATAAATACTGGGATTCTAATTGGTTTTTTTATTTTAGTTCTATTTTTGAGTCCAATTACATAGTGTAATCATTATTGATTTGAATTTTGAAATTATTCTATTTTATAAAGTGTAATAAATATATAATGCTTCAAAAAACAATTATATTAATACAAAATGAATATAATTAATAAAATATTTAATAAATATATAAATAAATCAATCAACAATAAATGTAATCAAATTACTGAAAATTAAATTTTCTCAAATCCACGTTAATACATTTAAAACTTTTAATGGGAATTCCAATTGAGAAAATATAATCATGTTGTATATAATTATTAAAAAATTATAAAGATATATAGCTTTTTAATACCTAATCTCTTAAAAAAAGAATCATTTTTTAAATATACTATGTTCTAGAATAAAATACAAGATTTTATGAAATAATAATTTTCCTTCTATTGTCTGAAAAAATATAAATATTACTAAAATTAATTCTCAAATCCAATAGCGTGTTTTTCATTCCCACCACATATTCATAAAAACTAACATCAAAAATATATTATTCATTATATACTGATAGGGAAAATTAATTTTGTTGCTTACATGAAAATAAAACTAAGGACTTTCCAAAAAATTGATAGGTTTTTGCTGTATTTTTTTATCTAACCTCTACACTAAAAAATCAAAATGTTAATATTATATTAAATTAAATTCTTGTTATATGGGTAATGAAATTATTAAAAAATAGTTCATTTTAAATATCTAAAAAAATTTATCATTATTATGATGTGAATATTGTTTTATTAACATATAAGACATAGAATAATGGAAATTATAATTAATGGTCTTATATTAGTATGATATAGAAAAATAACTAATCATACCTATTTATAACTTGATTTAAACTAGTTTTCCAACATTATCGAAATCAGGATTTATATTAGTGAACATGGGAGTTGTATAAGCTTTAATATTTTCTTGTGCAATATTTTTTCATTAAATGAAAATACATTTACATTACATTAAGAAACATAAATAATATTTTAATAGATTTCAGAACCATGAAATTTAATTCTACCAATATACTAAATTCAAATTCATTTTTCAAAAGTCTTAAAAAATCATTAATAATAATTTAATTGGGTAAATAAAAATTAAAATCATCTACATACATTTTTTATAATAATATATCATTAAAAAAATATTTTATTTATGATAATAGGATCAAATTATCCTTCCAAAAATCAATTTTCACAAAAAAAAATAGATTAATATTTCATACTAAGCTCTTAGTGCATGTTTAAGGATATAATGTGATTTATTAAGTTTGAAATTGATCTTAAAAGAAAGGTATTTTCAAAACCAAGTTATTGTTCAATATAAAATTCCTCCATTAAATATTTATTTATAAAAGATGATTTCACATCCATATGAGATAATTTAAAATTAATATATGATGCACAAGATAAAAAATTTCTAATATATTTTACATCCCTATATATATATATAATATTTATTAGGAATCAATGGAAGTTTTAGAGACTAAGCTACACATTATTAGTTTTGAGGCTGGAGCTTCTACAGAGTAGAAACCTAAGAATTTTAATTTTGACATTATTCAAATATAAACTTATTTGTATTTATTGATATAAATGGTGTTATATTTTTCAGTTATTTTATATGATAGATTTTTTACTAGTTTTTTATAATATATCTCAATCCATTTTAATACAATGAGGGTAATTGTTCCCATTTCAGTTTTTTATACCATCTGTGCTACTATCTTACTTAGGGGCTCTAGAGGTGGGACTTGAGGGTCACTCCCTCTCTACTATTTTGGGCCCAGATTCATACCAATGAAAGTGGGTTTAGGATATAGGAAATTTTTGAAACATCCCCATAGAAATATATCATTTTGATTAAGCTTATTAATAGGTTATATATCATAATGTAAAAAATACAATCTACCTCTTTATGTTTTCCCACAATAAATACTGCTTTAGTTCACTTTGCATATTTGTGATTCAAATGATGATAGAAAATTTCTAGGTATAATAATCAACCAAAATATCATTCTTCAATTATGGTATTTAAATGAATCATATTCATTTAATTAATCTTATAATTACATCATTATGAAATTCTAAATTCTTAGTATTTCTCATCATTTTTATAGCTCTCCATCACCCTTATCAATCTCTTTGATTGTCACATGGATGGATGGATGACCATAAATTTGTGAAATATATTTATTATGACATTTAATTATGATACCCGAGTATATAATATGAAAATTCAAGAGTATTAGGCCTATTTAAATCCTCATCATGGACATTGAAGTATGTTACATCCTACATAGTTTATCTACCACATATTATCTTATCATATGGTAGTAATTTGTAAAGAATCTATAGTATATAATCAATTTTAACCATAAATTTTCGTGCATGTTCCCCTCCTTAAGTGAGAATATATATATTAATTTATTTTTTCAATATATATATATCAATATTCAATCTCTATAAATAATTTATCCATATCATTAATGAAAATATTCCCTTTACTGTATCTAAATCAAATGTAGGGTAATTTTTTTCATGGATCATTAATTGATATTATATATAAACATCCACCTTTTTATTTTACATAAGTATATGCCCAATATTTGAAGAATATTTTAATATCACGAATCCTTCCCAAATTTATGGGTTTTATATTAAGGTCACAATGAGAATATTTCTTTAAAAGACATAAATATTCTTCATGTTCATTTTTATTAAGGAACTCAAATCCATTATTAGTTAACATGGAAATTGGGATTCAAAATAATAATCAATCCCTCAGAACAAATTGATAGTATCCAGATCATCAATGATATATAAGAATCACAATGACATTGGTTGTTCTGGTATATTCATTAATCACATATGTCTTTGAAGGATCCATATATATATATATATATATATATCCTATTTTACGATTATATTGATCATAGAATGAAACCTTAAATATACCAAATTAATTTATGATAAATTTGGAATATAAGACATCCTTTTTTAATAGATTCTAGAAATCTAAAATATGAACATTATATTCTTCCTTTCTCATAGAATATATTGTAATATCAATAGTAAATAACACTAAAAAGCGATTAAAATAATCACAAAAGAATCTATTCCTAAAAAACATTAATATTTCAAGATAATTTATTAGTTTAAATGGTATCAATGTATTTTTATATTATTCATATATTGTATTAATGGTTTTCTTATGTATATATTCCATTATCACCATTAATTGTTGATATCTATACTAAATTTCTATATAAGGTATATGTTTTAAAAAACAAAAAACTTGTAATTTCATAAGATTTTAGAGATATATTGTATCATTTTTGGTGGTTGTGATGTTTTTTGTTGATATAAATTAAATTTTAATTTAATAAATATTAATTTTTTTTATATTGAATTATTATGTTTTAGTTTTAATTTTTTATCTATGTTTAGAATTACCAATAAAATTTTAGCTTTTCTTTATAGATGAAAATTACATTTTACCCTTAAACAAGACAAAATAAATTCCTTTTGGAGAGTTATACATGTTCTCAAAATATAATATTCACAACCAATTTATATTAGATACATTTTTGAAACTATGATAGTATTTCCTTATGAGTAATTTAATTTCATGAGATAAAAATGTAATTCATTAAGAATATATTTCATTTACAAATATATAATTTTATTTTTATATGATGTCATTTATTTTCTTACGTGTAATTTATTAAATAATTACATTCTTTAGGTTTTTACGTGTTTTTTCCTTAATACATAATATTCCCCCCATATTTTGTATGATTCCTCCACCCAAGGTTACTCTTATGACTCATTGTAATGGTTATTACCATTGTGAATTTCTACTCATCCATCCAAAAACATATTATTTAATTTATAATGGATTATTAAATCATAAAATCCTTCAAATTAATTTTTATGATAATTAAGATTAATTAATTCGTCCATATAAGAATAAACAAATTTTGAATATTAATGTAGTTAAAATATAATAAATATCAAAATATGATGTATAATTGTATTTTGGGAATGATATATATTTTTAAAATGATACACTAGGGAATATATACATTCAATTTGGTATTATATTATTTTGAAATTTAATAATCTCCTCCATTGGATTGCTCATGTTTGCGAACATTTGTATATCTAGAGACCACACATTGAGTACAAATATCCATAGTGATCAATTTATGTTTTCTATTATGAGTCCTAGGATTGTAATATTCTCTCACTCTCGATGTTTTTATGTGAATCATGAGAGATTCGAAATGAAGTAGGGGATCCAATAACTCAATTTTATTTTTTTTTAATTATGTAAATTATCATTTTTTCGTGACCTTTTAATACATTTTTATAATAAACCTAAAGTAAAATATCATATCCACAACACTAAAATTATGTGGCTAAATCTATCCCATGTATTTTATTAATTTATGTTTATTTCAAGTGATTAAATAATTCCAAATTATATTTATTTGGGATTTCATTTCTACATTGAATTCCATGATGATATGATTTATGAATATTCTATTGTGATTATGTAATTGTAAGAACATCTGATAATTAGTTAATTATTTGAATATTGTAATGAATGAATTAATTAAAAAAAATGAAAATAATTTTAATCTATAAAATGTTGGGATCTAGATCTAGTAGCTATCCTTAAAGAAATTTCAAGAGAATAATAGGTGATGAAACCTACGAATGGTGAAAATTTCCATAAAATATAGTATGTACCAATTATGAAAGAATATATATACGTGTTTCTTGAAGAACAATGTGGATATACACCTTATAGTATGGTTTTTGTTTCTATTGATCTTATCCCTAATGTAGAACCCATATCCTAGAAACCCTATAGAATCGAAAAAATTTGATTAGTTGAACTAAAAAATCAACTAAAAGATTTTGTGTGATAAAGAATTTATATAAACTACTATTTATTCATAGGGATACCATATTCCTTTTATTATGATGTAAGATAGGCCTATGATGGTGTGTATTTATTACAATGAAATCGATTCCATTTCCATGAAAAAAATTAATAATCTACCCCATATTGATTAATTTTTTTTCTCAATTTCACGGTGATCAATATTTTTCAAATATCAATCTTAATGCGGTGTATCATTAACTATGAGTTATGTGGGATTATATAAATAAAACTATATTTCATGATAGGTATAGACATTAAAATTGTATTGTAATTTCATTTGAATTAACTGATGAACAAGTCATTTTTATTGATATGGTTAATATTATATTAAATTATTTTCTCAATAATTTAATTTTGTAGTTTATTTATTATTTCATGATATACTCATAAATATAAGAGATTATAAGATTTATTTTAGAATCATTCATTAGGATCTTATTGGAAATGTCTTATATAGAATATTTAGAGAATATAAATTATGGCTTCAAGAATTTTCTCTCTCTCCTATATTATCTCTTAGGATGGAATATCAATTTATATATTAAAGATAAACGTAGTGATAGAATGTAAAACAACAACAAAATATGATAGATGTATTCAATTTCTATATATTAATAGGTAATTATTAATGATTATTTCAAAAAAAATCTATATTTTTTTAAACATTAACCATTTTTACACAAAAAGTTTTTAAGATTATATTGTAAAATTAAAGTATATATTCTTTTTAAAGAATCAATGTGGAAATTTGTAAGTCCACCAGTATTAGCATTAATATCAGAAATATATTTATTTGTGATATATAGTGATACATCAATTAATGGACTTAGATGTGTCCTTATAAAAAAAGAAAGATATGTTGCCTATACATTATCAAAATTAATTAATCATGAATATAATTTTACAAAAAATATATATTTTCCAATTATAATAATTGAATTTATGTTCTATATAAATTTTATTTATGGATTATTTTTAAATATACATGGATCAAAAATGTTGGGAAAACATTTTGACACAAAAATATATTAATATGATGTAAATTCCAATGATAAAATTACCTAAGGATTTTAATTTATCAACAAAAATACACCATAGGAAGGAAAATGAGGTGGTTGATTCATTGAGAGTGAATGATCATTGAGTTCTGAAAAAAAATTGGAATTGAATAAATTCATATACTGATGGATTTAGTTAATTTTGTTATGGAATTGATTATTATCTTAGAAACATGAAATATATTCAAAATGGTTTCCAAAATGTGATTAATAAATATACAAAAATGATCACAACATGAATATGAGAATATTCAAATAAAATTCAAAGTCTTCAATTATGGGAATCTATATTAATTCATTAATGAAGAAGGTATATTCTAATATTTAAAGTGGTTATATGTTCGCATGTACCTGAGATTAAAAAATATTAGATGTCTCCCAAATATTAGTATTCCCTATACCACATGGTATTACCCAAATGTATTGTGACTTGTAGTGAAGTTTCTGGTGGGATAATATTAAATGGTAAATTTTATAATATGTATCAATATTCATGTTTTATTAATTATAAGAGGTTAAGAGACAATATCCTCAAACAGTCATGAATACTATACATATTCTTATATGGAATGGATGTAAAATAAATATGGAATTTATCACTAAATTTCCATAGAATTCAAGAAATAATGATTATATATGAATTATTTTTTATATTAATACAAATAATGCACATTTTATTTCATTAATGAAATATATACACCTTTAATGAACCACATGGAACTATATCAAATATGTTATGAAACTTCATGGTGTAATTATTTTGATTGTATCTCATCAATATCCATAGTTTACATAAAATTAAATGAAAATTCATCATACGGATCTCAATACCTAAATATGTTTCAGCACTATATATCATACACATATTGGTGGACAATCAAAATTAACTATTAAAAAATTAGAAGTCATAATGTGTTCATGATCACATGACATTGACAATAGTGGGATTAGTTGTATCCTTTTCTAGAATTTTTATATAATAATATCGTCTATTCAATCATCTAGATCATATTAGTCAAGTGATTTTGGGGAATATAATCTTTTAGTCCAATAATATGTTATGGAGACAATGTAGAATGTAATAACTATTCCATTTTATTTCACGGTAGCTCAAATAAGGGAAAAAATATATGTGAATATTTGAATGAAGGAGTTTTATTTTCATTTGGGAGATGAGGTTTTTTGAAGGTATCTTCCGTTGAGTGTGTTATATTGTCATTCAATAGAGGTATACTATGTCTTAGGTATATTAGGTCTTTTTAAATTCTAGAAATAATATGAGCCATGGCATTTAATTTTTGGAATAGCACCTATCCTCTCTAAAGTTCGTAATGTATTCCATATATCTTTTTTGAGAATAAAAACACCATAACCAATTCATGTTCTCACTACCATGGAAATAGAATTGGAACATTATTTATCATTTTATAAAGAGCCTCTATAGATTCGTGAATATATGGAATGATTTTTTTGGAATTAGATAACTAAATTGGTGATAATACTTTTGAATAATAATTAAATATAAGATGAAATGTGGAAACTTGAAGAATATATTATAAAGAACTACCGAAATCTCTTAATTAGGTGACCTTTATTAAATTTATAGGATGAAATTTGTAAAGGAGGGTATAATTTAAGAATAGATTTTCAATTAAAATATGTAATACATTTCTTTGAAATGAACTATAATATAATGCACATAGATTTATCACATTTTTTTAATAAATAATTCAATAAATTTATAAATTTAATTTAGAGAAATAATTTTCATTTTTTAAATATACAATTAAAAATTATCTTAGTATAGGATTTTTGATTTCTAGAAATTGTTATTATTTAACTGAATTGTGAAATATAATTAATTTAGAAAACTATCACATTTATGAAATTATAATGATATAATAAAAACATGAATGTTTATTACACAATTTTTATACACCAAATATAAATAAAATATGTAATATAATTCAAAGAAAATATTATTTTGAAATTAAAAATATATACTTTACATTTTTGAAATCTATGTAATGTTTTTGTTCAAATATAAAATGTTTCAAGTTCTTCACTTTTAATTATGTATTAATAAGGTTCAATTAAGTGTTTTACATTCCTAAAATAATAATAAGTCTTTATTTATGTAACTTAATCCAATTAATTTTATTTTAAAAAAATTATACTTAATTTTTATGTAACATCATTTTCTATATAAAAATGCATTTTTATGGAAACTGATTTTTGTCACATTTTACAGGTTTGATTTTATAATAATTTATAACACATATAAAATAAATTTTAAAAATGGAATAAATATAATAAATCAATATTTCTATATTTTTAAATTTTAAGACATTGATTTTTTATAATTATAACTATAAACTTTGGTTAAAAAATCTGTCGAATCAATGATTGTTAAAATGAGTTAAAATTGTTAAAAATAAAATGATATGAGTAAAATGAACTACAAAATGTTTACAGAAAACAGTAATATTTAATAAATAATTTTAAAAAATGTTTAATTTCATTAACAAAATATATTTAATGCAACACTGTGTTAAACAAAACACAAGTTACTACTAAAATATTGTTGTTAACTATGATAGTTATCTCTTAGATGATGCAAAAGTGGTTATAAATATGATTAAATTAAATTTGAAAATATATATTATAATATATATATATAAGGGATTATTCTTTTACTATATAATTAGAAGTTAAAATTTATACTATTAGAAAATATGGAAATATTTTTCTGAAAAACTATTTTTTTATAAACAAGAACTTGTTTTATCTCAATAAATTAAATAAATAACTTTTGGTGAATTATTTTTTAGAATATTGATTAGTATATATTACAAAAATTTCATATTAATCTAATTTTTTCTCTATGTATGACATAATAATAATTCATATTTTCCGCCAAAATAATATTTTCTTCTAAAAATAATTTATTTTATATTTTGTGCACATATTTTAAAATTAGTATTTTTCCAATTTTATAAAATATATTTTAAAAACTTTACTCCATTTTTGAATTTATTATGATAATATAATCATAGATTTAGTGTTATATAATTTTATAAAGAGATAAAATTTTCAGTGAATAGTGAAAAATACTAGTTTTTTAAGAAATATAGTTTTTGTTTAAAAAATGTAAAAACATAAAAGACATTTAATATATTGTTTACAGTAAACTAGTTGAAATATATACTTATTAATAAAAATTTTCTCCTTAGATTCTTTTAGATATTGAATTTCTATTTTATATATTTCGATACTTATAAAATTTTATCTTTATAAAACCAAATTTTCATCCCGACTATGAGATTAATGTGAGATTTTGTTTTCCCTCATTTGTGAGTGGAATTTGAAAGAAAATATATTACTTATTTATAATTTGTATAACTAATAATATATAATGGGTTGAATTTAATTTTACATCAAAATAAATAGTAAAAACTATAAATATAAATTATCATAGTTTTATTAATAACACATTAACAAAGGAATAATATTGGTTTACCTATAGGTTTTGAAATTTTTAATTTTAGAGACTTATAGAATGTTAAAAATTTGGGTGCACTTTATTCTTTAAAAAAATACATGTGTGTCATATTCCTCTATTATTAAAAGAGATCTCCTACCATCTCGACTTCAATCTTCCAAAATCCTTTATATCAGCCTTGCCCTTCCCAAATAGTAGCCTTACTTACCTACATGCATCCTTGAGTACTTAGATTGATTATGAAACCCTCTATATAATTCTTCAGATATAAACCTAATGTGGTTCTCCAAAGAAGTGGTAATATTATTAAACTTAGGTGTTTATTACATTTAGTCTTCCACATATTTCAAAACATTTTCAACTTTTTTAATATAATAACACCAATTTCGTTCATATAATGATATTTAATTTTGTTAATGGAAAGACTAAGATATATCTCACCTTCAATCAAATAGGAAATGAAATCGTGGTTCATGTGTATAGAAGACTACTACCTCCCAAAACGATTTTGTTCATTTTCTATCACCACTAATAAAGGATGTTTATGATGATGGATATAACTTTAATATATGATATTTATGATAATATTATGATTTTTTATTATAATGTCACATATACCTTCTTACTTTCCATTCTTCCTGAATATAATATTATTGCTTTTTTTTAATGAACTACCACCTTGTGGTGTGATGTGATAAATTTTTTACATGCTCAATAAATGGAAGTTAATAAGATTAAATTTAATTAATTTATTTGATATATATGACATAAAAAATAATTCTATAAAGTCAATTGTAACAACAATTAATTTTAAATTATGAAAATTATGACCGATAACCTAAATGACATGTAACACTTAATTTAAATGAGAATTTAACAACTCTATACATTATGATATAATTATTTTTATATAATATTAATATCTTTCATAGATTAATGTACATTAATCATATATATTTTTATGTTCGATAGTGTTTTCAACACTCAACTCTTAGCATAAACAACCAAGGATGTATTTAACTATTATAACATAGTAACTAAATTGTTATGTATGAATAGTATTAAATACATTATTAAATGTATATTTTTATATTTCCAACTATATATAAATTTTTATAAATTTTTATTAAATGATGAATAACTTTTTTTAATTCCATATGATTCTATTAAAAATATATTTTCTTCAGAATAGAATATTATTTCATTTCATGAAAAAATATTACAATTTAATATTTTAACTTATATATAAATTAATTTGATTAATTTAATTTCATTTTTAAGTTAAAAATACGAAAATTTACTTTTTTTGAAATTATGGTATTTTTGGGAAAATATTGATTTTTTAGTGAATAGTGAAAAATGCTTCTTTTTGTAAAAAAACTTTTCTTTTTAATAAATAATGTAATTTAAAAGTTCAATTATGTTTTTTTAGTATATAAAATTAAATATATCTTATATGGTTATATTTAATCCATTTAATTACTTTTTAATCATCATTATTTTTTATTTTAGTAAATGTTTGTTGGTTAAAATTGTAATTTTCTAAAAATGTTATATAATTAAATAATTTTTCTCCATTTTAATTAATGAAAATAAACAATAATGAGGGATTATTGAAAATAAATGTATATATTAATTATATATAATAATTAATTGATATTCATTCATGGATAATTGTTAATCCTAGAGTTAATATAAAATCATCTCGAGCTAAAAAATAATATTGTTCTCGAAAGTCCACTTTTTCATTCCATTTGTGGTTTCTTATTTAAAATTAATTACTATATTCCAATTACTGAAATTTAATTTTAAGAAGAAACACAATTTTTGAATAATAACATCAATATAAAATTTTATTAAACTATTTAAATTTCTTGGAAACTATATTTTTTTATAAATAGCCAAAAAAACAAAATTATAATTGAAAAATCCCTTTTAAAATATTATTTATAAATATAAATTTTATATTAATTTTTTTTAATGTAAAATAATTTCAAATATATATTTTAATATGTTTCATAATTTAATTGTATATAAAAACATTGTAAACAATTGAATATATTTCTTTGAATCCCCACTTTGTCATCATGTTTGCAGGGTTAATTATAAATTATAATATTCTACTAATGAGAATTGAATGTAGAATTTTGTATTTAATATTTTTAATCATAATTATATATATTATCTAATAATTTATACATAAATTATTAACAAAATTAATTCTTAAAATAAGAAAAAATTAGCTATTGTTATTATCGTAAAAATTTATTTATTGGGTTCCTAAACTAAAACGGAAAGAATTAAAATGACCTGAAAACTAGTATTAAATATATTTTATGTTTTTATTTTAACCATATTCCTTCTATTATCTGGAATATAAAATTATTGTAACCTTTTTATAGGATAAAAATGTGGTTGGAATTCAATAATTTCAAAAAATTACATTAATGCAACTCACCTCGGTTATGAAAGTTCTACCCCTCTGCACTTATCTTCACAGTTTAAAAACAAATTATTTCTATAAATATAATCCCAAATAACTTATAAAAATTCTTAATATCATCTAAGATTTATTTTTTTGGAATTAAATACAACCAAATAAAGACATTGGAGAAAACTGTACGATGTTACCTGAAGAAAAGGTTATATTCTTCAATGAGGGCTTTTATTTTATTTTCCCACTTCCCCAATAAATTATTATTATAACCTTATTATATAATAAACACAATATATCAAATATAATTTGATTATATTATTTTAATTTAACAACATAAATCCTTATCTTCTTCTATAAAGTGGTTTACACAGTCATTATTTTTGATTCTGGCAGATTACCCACTCACGAACAGATGTTATTCATTTTTCAATTACCTTCTCTCTTGGATATGTATGGTGACAGATATAAATTATATATATGATATTTATAATATAATTACAACTATATTTTTATTATATTATATATTCATTTCAAATTTCTATTATGTTGGTGTTATAATATCGTCTCTCCTGTGTGTAGTGGAATATTGTCTTGTGAAGCGATGTGATTCATTAACAATAATGATTTAAAAGAAAAATAATAGTTTTAAAATTAAAAAATATATATTATATATATGATATATTATTTATATTAGTAACATATTTATAATTATTGAAATATAGTATACCATTTTCATTCTTTCCTTTTCACTCATAGAAAGATGAAGATGTTGTTCGTCTATGTGCGGACTACCACATTCCTGATGTGATGTGACAGTCTTTTTTCAACATCACAACACATGGATTATATATATATATATAATTTTATTTAATGAAATAATATTTAATTTATTATATTATTATCATTCTCAAAATATAAAATATTACTTACATCCTTTCCATAATGATTATAAAAAAATGGAAACATTACTACTGCATACATATGACCTACCATCTCCATGATAGTCGCATGAATTTTTCTTTAGAACCATCATTCATAAGTTTTATTAAAATTATATTTAATGTAAAATATGATAATACTTTTATTATTATTTTTATGGAGTTTATAGAATTATATTTTATTCAGAAGAGCTGAAGCATTCAAAATAATGCAAAAAAGATAACATATTGAAATTAACACCTAAAATAATGAAAATAATTAAATATTATTAATTAATCAGATATAAAATGTATTAAGAGGATAATATATTTTAATATATATATTAATATGGCTCTTTAATAAGTAAATAACATGTTTAAAACCCTTATACATGATTTTAAGTAACGTTCTACCAAAAGGAAGCGTGTTGTGAATGATTTCGTAATTTAATTTTAGTGTAATGAGTTAAATGTCAACATCAAAAATTATGTAATTATATTATTTTTAATATAATGAAACTAGATAATTTTATGTTTTATTTACAATTTTTTATGTTTATTTAAAATTTCTCCACACAATCAATTCATTTATGATATCCTCCCTCCAATGATATCATCTTTGTATGGGATTTTAGTCTCAAATTACCTTCTTTGATAATTCTCACATTTTATGAACCTATATTATTTTGTTAGGTGTATATAAATCCAATTTGACATATAATAAACTGAATTTATTTATTCACATGAAATTTTATGTTTATTTAAATCTCATCTTTTAATGGGGATTATAGTTCAATGTTACTAATGTGGTAAAGGGTTTATGTTATAGTCTAATCATTTATCAGTATTGCCGATGATTAAGCCAAATTTTTTCAAATAATATGATCGACATCCAAAAGATTATAATTATTTTTATTATCCTTTTTTAATCCCAATATTTTCAAGTAATTGTACCAATTTATAAACATTGTTACTTAATATTATTAATGATATGTTTTTATGAAAATTCATAGTTCATACACTCTTCGATTGAAACCTCATTATTTTTCCAAAAAAATGTTTTCTATCAAAATTAAAAACATTATTATAATGAATAAAATTATTTACTAAATATATATCTAATGATGATAGAGTATTACTAAAAATTAAAATATTATATTATTTTCATTTTCCATTAAATACACTTTAGTGTTTACCAAAAATATGAAATTAATATTTTTTAACATGTAAACTATGAAGATAATTTCATATATTAATTGTTATTGAATATTCCTTTATATTTATTACAATTTTATTTTGGATGAAATGTATTTTCCAAAAAAATTGTTTTAAAATATACTTTCAAAAATGGAAAGTATATTTTAATCATGAAATGTTTTAAATTATTTTTTAAGATACAATTATTTGTTTCCATGGTTGTTTTCAATGAAAATGATTTTCTATATATTATTTGAATTAGCATTTTTAAAAAAGTGATTTTTAAAAACTAATTTTTTTCCAAAAAAATGATTTCAATATATTTTAATGGTATTTCCATTCATCAACTTAAATTAATTTTTATGTTACTTATATTTCAATGGGGAATATTTATAATGATCATACACTCATTATTTCTTTCAATGGATTAATATTGGTTCAGAAATATTATCATGGAACATACTGCTTTTCCACAGGTTAATCATGTTTTGAAGAGATTATTACAGAACCCATTTCTCTTCCATGGGTTAATCATACTTCAAAGAGATTTTTATGAAACCATTTTTTAACACGGTTTAATCATGATATAAAAGGGATATGGTTTTTTATAAGTTTCTTGATGAAATACATTATCTATATACCGTATTCCTGTTGTGCCACTTGGAAATTTGTTATATGAATGATGCGCCCAAATAATGTCGACTGAGCCTAATATATATTCAATGATGGGATCACCTAGATAGCGCTCAAATGAATTAGTTAATGATTATTGTATCAATATAATTATATTATTAATCATGCATATAGTTATTCTATTGGTAAGGGTTCTTTATGTGTATTATAAGTGTTCTTTTTAATATGATACGAACATGTTTTATCAATGATATCCATGTGTTTTTAATGATTCCATTGATCCTAATAGATATAAAATGTGTAATTATTATTATTTTATATGACTCCTTCCTTTTTCAAATATATATTTCTTGTTTCCGAAATTTACGATTCAACTATTGATGGGTGTATGTTCTTTTATCATCCTCTCTTATAATCTAATTAGGTTCTCACACACTTATGTTATTATTATATCCACTAATGAAATACAATTTTTAATTATTATGTATAGCCATGCAAAGTAAATTAAATTTCTATTCTTATGATTCCATTCCCCTATTTTATCATGTAAGATGTTTAATTAGTTATGTCTAGAGTGGTTTCATATTGATTATTTTGATGGCTTACTATGGAATATGAAAATCTAGGAGAAGTGATAAGGATACTCTCTTGAATTCATGGGTATTGTTTGTATATGACTATTTCCTAATTCTAAAAAACTCTAAAACTAAATGGTCCTTGTTAATATAAGTGATCCAGTTTTTCATTCTTACATAGTATGTTTTTATTGAAAAAAATAAGTCACCTCCATCTGTATCAAAGGATGAAATTTTAAGTCTAAATTTTCAACTCCATATCTAGAAGTACGAGTTTTGGGATGTCATAGTTTCTATTATAGGATATTTTATATAATATTATATATAATTATGTTTTCATTTGAGTTTTTATAAAGATTTTTGGATACAATTATCGGTCTATAATAATATGGTATATCAAATGTTCAATATCATAGACACCTCTTTAAGGTTTTAAGCTATGATATCTTAAGGTTATTAATGAAATTTGGGGAGACAGATTATTTGGTCAATATATATGTATAAATTCAGTTCAATGTGAATTATGAATATACAATTATGTGGACATATGGTTTCTAGTGTTGATAAGAATTATGGTTTATATGATCTTATATACTAACATAAAAATGGGAACACAAGTTTCATAAAATAGATAACTAAGTTATTAAATTAATATTTGGTGACCAAGTGATTATTTTTATTTCAAAATTATAAGACTCTATTTTGGAGAATGTAATTTGAAAATTATGAGTTAAACAATGAAGTTAAAAACACTCTATAATGTTTATTTTATAGATTTTATTTGTGATATTGGGTTATATATTAATGGAATGAAGTAGTTTTAACATTGTGTATTACAATTGTATTTTGAATAATAATGTGACATATAATTGTTTATCTAGTTTTTTAATTATATGAATTTTTTTTATAATTATATTGTTTTTAGTTAATTTCTAATGATAGGTGGAATAGAATGATAATACATTTCATGGTTGTGTGGTCATTATATGATGATTTTATAACATTGCCTATGAAAAAATCATCGTGAATAGTCATCATTTGAAAAAATTATATGATTGTGGTGGAATATAACAAAATCATGAAATTATACTCATCATTGATGTATATTTAATTATTCTATTTGTCAATATTAAAAATTAATTCTTCAATATTAGGAAAAAATATCTTCAAGAAGAAAGTTTATAATATTACATTCATATTAGATGGATTCGATAGTCTTTTAAATCCACACCATGTTATTTTTTCAGGGACATTAACTTAAAATTTATAATTTAGTATTTTGTGATCAATGAACTCAACAACTCTTCACAATTATTTTCTCTTTTATACCATTTCCAAATATTCACATCCCACCTATGTTATTTTATTTTGAAATCTTCTATGTGTTATTCCTTAAAACCGTCATACTTATAATTAACACTTATCAAGAAGGTGTTCTATTAACCATCTATACAATTTGGATTCACAAAAAAATGTATTTTTAAATATACCACCATTAAATATTTCGATAGTGTTAAAATTGTTAGGAAGTAATTTATAAATGGGGGATAATGTAACACCCAAATATTTTAAAAGAAGAAAATTATTTTTGAAAGAATAAAAGACCCCCATAACCAAACTTATATAATAATGTGAATCCATGAGACCATTATATATAACTTATCTTAAATAAGTCTTATCTATTTTGTAGCTTTTGGTACATGTAACCCTGATATTTTTATGGTCAATATTGTATACAACACACAACACCGTGCCAAGATGACCCAATATATATATTACACATATAACCAAAACATTAAATTAGTGCATTTTAACAGTATATAATACATTATGAAATATGTATATAAATAAATACATTTACTACAAAATATAATATATTGATAGAAATTTAGCTAATAATCAATGAATTTTCTATAAATTAATTTTATTCTTCAAAAATAGGTTTATGATGAAAATGATTTGTATTTCCTTTCATGAGAAAATATTATTAATTTTTTTTAACTTATAGAATATGTATTTCATAAATAAAAAATCAATTTTTATATATTCATAAGAATATTTACATTGGATGTTATTTTGGGAGTTTTTAGAAGATAAGGATTTTTCAGTGAATTGTAAAAATATATATATTTTTAAATATGTCATATCGTTAAAATTAATTAATTAAAGATAAAATCATTTTGCGTTTTAATTATGATTTAAACTCTGATAATTATAGTTTAGTAATATTTATTCTACTTAATTGCCTTCAAATCGTCATTATATTGTATTTTTGTATAAGATTCTTTTTGGGATTAACAACACAATTTTTAGGAAAACTATTTTAAAGTACATAACATATCATGATATTAAATTATTAAAATAAATACTAATGTTGAATTGATTATAATAAATTTATATACTATATAAAAATAAATATCAATTGATATGGAAAAATATGTTATTCTTATATATTATTTTATTATTAAATCATATTGTTCATAAAAAATACACTTACCAAATGCCAAATTTTCATCACATGTGTCATTTTTTTAGCATAATTTTTTAAAATTTTGGATAATTTATTTAGAAAAAGTAAAAAATTATTTTTTAAAACAAATTGTATAAAATATATTTGGTTAAATTGTATATAATTTTATAAAAATAATAATTTTTTAAATATTTATAAATACTGAATTTTAATTAAAAACCCCTTTTGTTACAAATATTCATAAAGTTAAATTATATTTTATATTGGATTAAAAGTAAAATTAGTAAAATTATTTAATTATATATTAGTAATGTTCATGTTAAAAATGGATATTAAATCCTTGAAAACATTTGAACATTTTCCCCTTGAAACTCACTTTTTTCATCACCTCTATGTGATACATTTTAAATATATTTTTCCTCAAATATGAATTGAATTTTGAAAATGGATTAAATATTTGTTTTCAGAGTAATTTATATTACCTAACATGTTCAACATAAATTTTTTGAAAAATAAATAGTGAAAACAGTAAAATTTAATTACAAGGTTAACGTAAATTTTGATTAATCAAGGGTAAATCAATGAAGATGAGGTAAAAAATGACCTAAACCCAATTTTAAAATATATTAGATTGAAATATTTGGATGTTAGGAATTCTAGTCATGTTAATCGTCAATCATTAGATCCATGTTAGATCGATGCATTTTTTTACAGAATTCATTCTTTTCAAAAAAATACAAGTGTTCAACTAACCTCACATATAAGAGGCCACCGACTCTCTCCTATACTCTTCACACATTAAAACCACTTTTTCAGACAGTCCATACCCATATATCTTCTATTATCACTTTATATCATTATAAAATTTTAATTTGGTAATAAATAATACCATGGAATCTATCTGGTGTGATCAATATGATGTTTGTTGATGAATTGGTAGCATTCTTTATTGGGTATTTTTATTTTATTTATTACTCCACCTAATTCAATTATGTTTAAACCATGATTATATAAAAACCATAGTCTATTAAATTTGCTAATATATTATTTTGTTAATTTAATAACCGAAATAATTATCCTCTTCTATTAAGTGGGTTTTGAAATCATTATTCATGGGTACAGTGGACAACCACCTCATATATTGATGTCATTAATTTCTCCATTAACACATCTCAAGGATGGGAATGAGGATGGATCTAAATATTATAAATGATATTTATAAAATAATTATATATCTAGAGAATTTATTTCAAATACATATTTTTTCATTCTGTTATATACCAGATATAATAGTCTCACTCATTTTTATGGATGACTACCACCTCACAAGGAGCTATGATTTGTTTTATATAACACTTTAAATGGAATTTTTTTGTTACAACTCCATAGTTCATCAAAATTATCTATGATTAAGTATCCAAAATTAAACTCATATGATCTACCTATCCGGGATTCTAATTATTTTTGTTCCCCTATATTGTTTCATTATATTTTTCATTATTATGATGGTATTTCCACACTATAGTACTCAAAATAATATCAAAAAAATTATAAAAAATCCACATTTTATATATACTTAATTTAAAATCACGTTCTCTTCAAAAACCAAGTTTTGTAAAATTATTTTTCCAATTTATTTATGAATTTTTCATGTCATTTAATAAATACATGTGTATGTTTATTTTACATTAAAAAAAATAAAAATATTTCATCATGTTATTTTCCAAAAATTAGAAATTTAACGTTTAAAAAAATTTGAAAAAAAATCATTTTTTAATATGATTGATATGAACCAAATGTTAGACCATAATTTTCATTGAAACATACCTCATATATCATATATGATGTTTTCAAAGAATATGTTTTTGAAAATGTATTATGTATTAATTATTTTTAAAAATGGAATGTATATTTTTATCATGAAATGTTTTAAAATATTTTTATATTTTCTTTTATATGTTTCTAATATTGTTTTTGAAGGAAATGGTTTTCTTTTTTTTGAAATATTTTGTTAATAAAAAACTATTTCTCAAAATGGATAGGTTATTTTACTCAAAATATATTTAATGATATTTTAATGGTATTTCAATTCATAAACATCAAATACCCTTGATGTTACATATTCTAAAATATGGATACTTTGTAATGATATTGTTCTTACTCTTTCTTTTGATGGATTATTATTTTTACCAAGATATTTTTATGGAACCCACTTATTTTCCATGATTTAATAATTTTTATGTGAAATTTTTTTGGAACCTACATATTTTATATATGTTAATAATGTTCTAAATATATTTTTAGGGAACCCATTTCATTTTCACGTGTTAGTCATTATATAAAATTGATAATGTTTATTTTATGAGTTTAATGATCAAATATATGTACTATAAACATTATTAATGTTGTGGTTCATGTAAATTTTTTATATTTTTGATGAACAAAAATATCAATTGGTGATCTTGGTATAGTATAGATATGGGTGCTACCAGATATATAAGTAATGTATTGAGTATTTATTATGTTCATTAGATAATTCCATTAGAAGTCGACTATATGGTAATTCCAATGGAAAGGTTTATATAAAGGTAATATAAGTGTTCAATTAAGATGTAATTACAATATAAAAACATGTATTCTATATAATTTCAGTGAATTTATAATGATTCCATTGGTGAATATTTATTTCACATGGACTATGATTATTTATTCTTAATACTCTTTACCTTGTTACAGCCGTATTACATGCATTACAAATGATGCTTTTTGAATTGAAGGGTATGATAACTTTTATTATTCTATAATTCACATTCTTTATGTCCTAAAACACTTATGATATTGAAGATAATTATTTTGAAACTTATTGAGAATTTGACCTCAATATTCTTATGTATCCTTTTCCGAAAGTTACTAATTATGATATTGAATTAGTTATGTATGTATGGATTTTATATAGGATATATTTATGAATGAATATGGAATATGAAAACATATGTATAGTGGGGAAGCTACAATATTTAATTCATAGTTATTTTTTATATAATATTTTTTCCAAATTCACTAAAACTCTTACACTAAATGTTTGTTTAGAATGTAATTTATCTAATTTTTCCATTTGATATTGTATGTTTTGAATGATGGAAATTGGGTGGCCTATTTTAATATAAAATAATTTAATGTAAATCATATTTTTTTCATCACTGAACCCAAGAGTGTGGGTCCTGATCTATTATATAAATATATTATTTACATTTCTTTGGTTTCATCAATCGAAAAAATGAAAAATATTCCATTTGTATGTAAAACATACCATCTTGATGAATGAAGTAATAAATTTTATATACTTTAAATTTATTGATTATTATAAATACATAAATATTGTATATATTTAATATTTATATCCCTATTAACACTTTGTGTATGATGGATGAATGATCAAAAATTAACGTCTACATATACCAAACTAAAAAATACATGAAAAATGACTCAATTAGTAAACGCAACATGATTTTAACAAGTATTTTATTATAAAATGGTAATAAAATGATATAAGTAAATATTAAAATATTTGATAATAAATATTTTGTTTCTATAATATATTTATAATTATCATTTATTTATTATATTAGAGGCTCAAACATGTCTAATGTAATTCGTGACATGGGGTATGTGACTTCCTTTCGCTATTTTATTTTTGGGAGACATTTTCCATAATCACCACTCATTTCATTTGTGGGGTATATGTACATAACCTTTTAGATGTTATGACATGAAAAAACATGAGTTAAAGGTATTTAATTTTTTGGTTTATTATTATTTAATGATTAATGTGATTCAAATGTCACAAAACTGGTAAGGGTTTGATGTGAAAATCATAATTTTTTTCAGTATTGCTTTTTGTTTTTCTTTCGATGATGAGATATTATTACATATTTATCAATAAAATAAATTAATTTATTAATATCTATTTATTTCATTAAAATTCATATGTTCATCACATTTGCCTCTATTTATGTACTCAAGTGTTCAAAAGAATATTTTTAACAAAATTCCACAATATATATCTCTTCAATGAAAATATTTTTTTCTTCGATATCCATTTTTTTATAAGAATATTTTGAAGATTTTTTTAATATAATAAAATTAATTTTTAAATACTCTTATAAAAATGTTTTTTTGTTTTATGAAAATGGCTCTAAATGAATTTTCTTTTTTTCTTTCTAAAAGAGTAATTGTAGTATTTTTTCTGAAAATATGAAAGGAATATTTGTTCTAATTTACAATACATGAATAAAATATCCCAACTTAGAGACTATTCTTTTATATGAATAGTTCCTTATATGTATTCAACGTTATTTTCATTGACAGATACTTTGAAATTTTAAAATAAATTATTATTTTTCAAAAGTACATTTTAAATTTGAAAGGTTATTCTCAAGAAATGTTCCATGTGATATTATTTTGAAAGAAGTTTATCTTATATAATGAATTTTTTTGATGTTACATAATCTTCACATTGAATATGATTAAATTATTATTTATCTATTATTTATCTAGATGGTTTATTTTTATAATGAAATACTATTTATGAAACCCTTTTCATTTCCATGGGTTATTCTGTGATGAAGTGTTGATGAATCCCAATTCTTTTCATGGATTATAAAATGATATATATATTATGAAGGACATTTCATTTCATTATTTATGATGATGTGAATTTATTATGGTATTCTATAACACTAATTTATAGATTATGCGATGGGTGAGAGTTATATCTCCATTTAAATTATTAATAGATGATTAATGAAATATGTGCCCCAATGGTACATAGTAGTTTATAAAAATCCTGAAATAGTGTAGACAAGATTTTATCACAGTCTTAAATAAGGTTACCTGGGAATTTATATCATGAATGAAGAATGTACATGGGTGGTTTTCCAATTAATATCATGTTATGAATACTGTGGTGGAAATACTTGACATAAGATGATATATTTTTTAGTGTATGTCATCAATATATATCTTATTCCAATGTTATGATCTCATGAATCTAGTTCATTGATTCATTTACGAGTCATATATTTGTAAATACTAAAATATATTCCATGACTTAATTTTATGATCTATGATATGTAGGGTACCAGTTTTCAAATTTTTTTCTCATGAAATTTTACCCTTATACTGATGTTATATTGATATATCCATTTATTACCTTAATAAGTTTCTATGATCACCCATTATTATGGTTCCATTCCCCATGTTATGATGAAATTTATTATGTAGAATGTTTCTACGAAAGGTTTTAGTCATCAAGAACCTAATTGGAGATGATATAACTCACATTGGACCAATTTTTTATGTATCCATGATTCAAAAGGTACGCGAACTAAATGATTATGATGGGGATAATTATGTTATGTAATGAGTATTTACTAATTAAGATTGTATACCTATGATTGAAAAGTTTGGGTCATTAAATTTGATATTAGATCATGGTTTAGTTCTTCTTTACTAAATAAGATGATAAAAAATTTGTGATAACCATTATGATGAGTATATTAATATGATAACATTAAAAAGTTTTGGTAAGGAATTGATTATGCGGTTTACCTAGAAATGAATCCCAAACTTGATACTAAAGTTTTACCAGTTTCACGAAAATATTTACCTAGGGGTAATAATTCTAAAAAATTAATATCGATAATGACTTGAACGTCACATGATACATGATATTCGGCCTTACTTTGCACCTTGTTTTGCAATACAAGGGGTTATCGATGGATTAATTCACATTTTATTTACAAATCAACATGAAGTATCTGAATATATGATGAACATGTAGGATGTAAGTTGAACATAGGGTTCCATTGAGTGAATGTATTTCTTCAATATTATGAATTATTATAAATTATTTTTTAGGATTATTTTGTTCCCACTATGATTAGTTTTTTTATCATTAGTGTTTTGTTTTTGTCTTTGGAGATAAAAAAATAAACTATCTTAAAATTGAATATGATACAAAATCTGATTTTGAGAAACAAAATGGTGTGATGAATGGAGTGAAGGATATTTCGATTATGCCTAATTATTTATCAAGATATATTATTGACAAACTTCACCTCAACCAACTCTCAGAGTTTCCTAAGAAGAGATGGATTATGTTCACCAAGAGATTTGGTGGGGATGAACATAAAGGAATTAAGACCTATTTTCCTATTTATGGAAAGCATGTGAATAATAACTCAATGGAATTTATAAAAGTGATTTTTTGATTCGTTATTTGTAGAAAATAAGTAAATTGATTATGTAATTTTGGGGGAAAAATTAAATGTTTAGTTTGCACAAGGAATTAAAATAATGACCTATCTAAGGAATCATCAATGGATGAATATTTTAAATGTGTAAAGGATGGGAATATGAAAATTTATTTCCAAGGGGGAATGCCCAAGAAGATTATCATAATTTTTACATATCTAAGGGTTGTCTTATTGATGCTGATGAGACTAAAAATGACATATAAAATTAAGGAGGAATTAAAGAATATTTTAATGAACCCAATTAAATGGTTTTATAATTAAGAATAATTATTTAATTTTTTTTTATTTAAAAATTATGTTTTATTATTTATGACAAATATCTATGTATTTTTTATTGATTTTATTTTAAGGATTTTTCAAAAATAATTTAAATGGTACTTATTACTGAGATATGTGATTCAAGGGAATGGTTTTATTTCATAGAAAACACCTGATTAATGAAAATATAATCCTCAATATAAATATGGAGTTGATATAATGTTGATTAGTTTTTATAATTCAATAAATGATATGGATAATTTAAATTGGATAGTATTTTTTACCTTGGAGGTAATTAATATGAAAATTTCATTATTGTTAACATTGGTAGAGTTTAATTCATTATTGAATTTAATTATATGTTCCATAATATATGGTTTTATTTAAATAATCATTTATAATGTTTGTATTAATTTAAATTTTATGGTAATTCTGTTTTTACCATGTTTTTAAAGAATATATAATTAAGGTATTAAAATATTTTGATGGTGAAAATTAATGGCTACATTAGAGATTAATGTTAAGATGACTTTGGAAAATTTTGAGACCTCGTTTATTGGTTTTTAAATTTCAGAATGGTATTATGGTTATCAATTTATCAAAATGTTTATTTGGAAAATTTGATGAGCATTAAAAATAAATTTATTATTTTAGCTTATAATGTTTTATGAATACTAGATATTTGATGATAACCATTTTAGATTTCATGATAACAAGAGGTAGTAGGAATTACTTATCATTATTTTATGGATGATATGATCATATTTTTTATCAGGAACGAAAAAATCATCTTCATTTCTTAGAATGTGATAGTTAGTTGAAATTTACTAATTCACAACCAAATAATGAAATTGGTAAAATAAAATAGGAAAAATGAGGTATGCATATTTTCTCATTTTCTATGTCTTGATGTAAACAAATCTCATATCATTAAGAAAGATATATTGAGAAAAACATGTATCCATATAACATTAATTTATTTTGAACCAATAGTATTCAATATCATCATAGAATTATGGTTTTCTATGTTTAACTTTCACATGACCGTGCCCTTATTTTATATCACACTTAACTAATCCTTGGGAATTAATATTCTCTTCTATGTCCATATTTCTAATATACACAAATGTTATCATATTTAGAACCTAGTTATGTGTTATTTAAAATGACCTTTATATTTTCCCTTTCCATCTTTTTAAGAGAATGATTTATAAACTATTTTATAATGGGGGTTTTTGAAAAAAAATAGAAATCCATAATTAAAAAGATCACATTTATAAATTGAGGATGTAATTTATTTAAGGTTATAGAATATAAATCCATGATATTTTATGTAATTTTTTTCAAATAAATTTAATTTCTTTAATATCTTTCAATGGACGCAACACAGAGTTTTAGAAAATATAACATACTATTAAAATACTATTATTTGATATGATATTTATATCGTAGAAATTGTATTGAAAATTATGAATATGATTAGATAAGTGATGAAAATTTATGGTTCATGATATATATATATATGTATGTATTTATTTTTCTGGATACCAAATAATCAATTTCAAAATAAATGATATTTTTTTCTAAAAAACCATTTTTTATATCCATGATAGTGCTTTAACTCATTAAATTAAATAAATTAATTTTTTTATAATTATTTCAATGAAATTATTATATTAAATAGTATCTAATTTTTTTTAAAATTTATATTATGTGTTTCCTTGGTGTGAGTAAAAAATATATCAAATTTTATGCCAAAAAAGTTTCTTTTTCTAAAAAATTGTTTTTTATCATTTTAAAAAAATATTTAAAAATATCACTATTTTCGAAAAAAGTATTTCAAAAAATAAACATCAATTTTGAATTTTAAATTTTAAAATTATCTTTTATTGATATTTTTATTATTTTTTAGAAAATAGAATTTTTGATGAATAGTTAAAAATAATTGTTTTTTAAGAACAATATTTTCATTTTACTTATTTTAAAAAATGAAATTTGACAGAAGATAGGTTTTGATGTAATATTAGTTCAGTTATATGTTAATTAATCTAATATATTTCATTGTAATAATTACCTTATTGTATTTTTATATAAAAAGATTACATACTAATAGATCTTTTCACTTTAGAAAATAGTTTTTTCATTGTGTCTAATATATTAATATTAAATTCCATTTTTCCACTTAATGGAATGGAATTTTTAAAAATTTATTTCTGATTTGGAATAAATATAATTAATATTATATAATAATTTCAATTTTTTTATGAAAAGTGAAAATACTAAACATTGATTATCACGGTTAAGGTTAAAATGAGATTCCAAAGGGTTAAACATAAATGATAAGGGGGAAACTGAAAATGAAAATTTCTTAAATCCAATATTATGGCCATATTTAGACCTTATATCCTATAATGCTCAATATTTTCCAATTATCAACCATTTTGTAATGACAATATTAGGGTACACTTTATTCTTTTCATAAATTCCATTTATGTTCTCTCCCCTACTTATAAATGTTCACCCCCTCTCCTCTCCTATTCACACTTATTAAACTATTTGGTTTAGCCAATAATGGCCCAAAATCATTAATTAATTAACTAAAACCACACTGTAGGAATTATTTTTATTTTTAAACCATTTTAATATATTTTTAGGTGAATTTTAATGGTGTTCTTCAACGAATAAGTTAAAATATTAAACATGTGTTTTTGACTTTTTTCTTCTTCATCCTCATTCAAATATTTCTTAAATACTAAAATATAAAAAAATTATACACAATAAAATTATAGATTATTGTTATAATTTTGTTACATATATATCTCATCTTCCCTAAAATTTGAAGTGAAATTGATGATCTTGTTTATGGTAGATTACCACCTCGCAAACTCGTGTTATTCGTTTTCTATCACCAACACTCGAAGATGTATATAATGATTTCATTCAATCACACACACAGAAATATATATATTTATATATATTTATATATATTTATTATATTTATTATATTTATTATTTCATTATACATATTTAAATATAATATAACATATTACATCTAATTATACGTTACATGGGAATTTGATAATGTTCCTCACGTGTAGATTAAATTACTACATCACAAAGCAATGTTATTAATTTTTAATTACAATTTAAATGGAATGTAATAATTGGAAATTTAGTTAATATATTTGATATATATAACATAAAAATTCATTCTATGAAGTCAATTTATTATTTTACTTCCTTTCAATTCATCCACCAAGGAAATGGAAACTACATTCTTGCATATGTATGTTTTACCATCTCAAAATAACAATGTAATTCATTTTCATTCTCTAAATTAAATATATTGATAAAAATAATTTTATAATAAATTTAATATAGTTATATATTGTTTATAAATTTTGTTATGATGCAATTATGATCACAATTAATGTACTGAAGATACAAAACCAAAACACACATGAAATATAAAGCAGTTTTTACTTGAAACATTATTTTAACTCATAATTCATAATAACCCGTTTATAATAGGTTATAAGTATGAAATTTATAGAATAATAGATATTATAATAGTTATTTAAAAAATTTATAATAATCCTATATTAAATATTCAGTAGTTTCAAATGTTTATGAATGAATTTGAGACTTGAGATAAGGGATTTTTAGTATTTCTATTATTTCATGTGGACATATGTCTCAATCACCCCAAGTTATATTTGTGTTGTGTTTATACTACAACTTTCACCTTATATGTCACAAATATCCATATATTACTAATATTTAATTTTTTGTTTTATATTATTATTTAGTGGGTCTTGTTAGTCAAAATGTACCAAAGTGGTAATGCATAGATGTTACAATCTCATTGTTTATTAGAGGTGTTTAGGATAATGCTTTTGATTCTGAAATAATATTATCTAAATATCAAAAAAATTGTGAATTTTTTTATCCTATTTTATATTCACTAAGATACGTTTTTTCCGTTATTTTTACATATTTTATGTACTAAATATTTTTGAAATTATTTTCATGAAAACATCGATTTTATAGGTCTCTTAGGTACGAAATATTTTTTCACATATATCTATTTATTCTAAAAAAATTTAAGTAATGTTTAAACAATTATAAAATTATTTTTAAAATAACTTTTTATAGGTGTTATAAATCTCAACAAATCTTTCTTAGATGAATGTTTTTTATTTTTGGAATGAGGTAACATGGACATTTTTTTGAATATGTGAATGTAATTTTGGTTTCAACATACATGAAATGAACATAATTTTCCATCCTGATGGTAATTATTATCAAGGAAGGTTACATTATAATTTTTATTGTTTATTTTAAAATAAAACTATTTAGAATTGATTTTAAATTTTATTTAAAATAACTGCTTTTCAATGTAGAAGGTTTATTTTCCTCATAAAATTTTCCATTTTTTATTATATAGAAACTAATTTTTTTCAGATAAGATAATATATTTTGGAATATTGAATCATTACATATGATATGGCTCAATGATTATGTCTCTAATAATTATTTGGATTTTTTATGTTTATTATGACAGGATGCTTATAAAACTAATCTATTATCCCTAGGTTATACTATAATGAAATATTTATGAAACACGTTTTATCTCAAGGGTTCTAATATGATAAATGTTTTAGAAATCCCATTTCAGTTCTGGGGTTTGAATATGATGAATTTATTGTCATATTTTGTCACTAAAATGTATAGATTATGTGAAACATCCAATGATTTTAAGCTATATCTCTAATTAATTTAATTCAATTTCATTGACAGAATACATTGCACACCACACAGAGCTTAAAAATTATTTGATATGCTGTTAAATATTATTATCATAATAATAGAAGTTCAGTTGTAGGTTTTTAATATAAATACAGAATTGATGAAAATACAATTAAAACATTTTATAAAATTATTTAACTACTTACCAATTACATATAAATGACAATAATAATGAATTGAATATAAAGGATTTTTTTATTAAAAAACTATTATTTTGACCAAAATGGAATTTTATAATGATAAATTAAATAAATAACTATTACAGAAAGGTAATAATAAAATATATAATTTATTTATTCAAACAATTTTTGTTAATTTCATCCAATATGTCTGGTAGGCATAATATAAGAATAAACCTAATTTTAAACATAAAATCCTTATTTTTCTAATGTCAATTTTGCTGCATTTGGATGAGTATATTTTTTTAGAACTAAATATTTAAACACACGCACATATATATTTATATTATTTAAAATAATAAACTACATATTATGATGTGTAATATAAAAATTTCCTTTGGTTTAATTTTTGGTATTTTTTTATAAGTTTAATGTTTAGATGAATATTGAAAAATATTTGACACTAATTGAAAACAACTTTTTTGTCTGAGTAATAAAATGTGTTAAATTGTATTCTTGACTATTTTTAAGGTATAATTAGATAAATTTTATATCTTTATATCTTATTTAGAAAATAAAAAACAATCTCACTTTGAATTTGGATATAAAGTCATTCTAATCTTTTGAGAATTTTTACTTTGAAGAGGTATTGTTTCATCCTATCTATAGGGATAATTTTAAATTAATTTCTACAACTATTATGAAATTAAAATTTTAAAATGGATTCCATATTTGGAACCATAAGATTCGTATATATTAAATATATTCCCTTTATGTTTTGATAATATGAATAGTTACATTAGTAATTTTTATTATAATGGTTACGTGTAACATAGGTAACATGGGTAAATATAATGTTATAAATATTAGAAAATTTAATTCAAAGATTCATAATTTAATTTTTTGTATTATTTTAAAAAATATTCCTTGGGTTTATTTTGGGTCTTCTTGGATCCTCATGGATGAATTTAATACTTTTTGTATTATTATATATTATTGAAAGTTAAATATGTCATACTCATGTTTTAATGTGTAATAAATTTTTAATGTGTGGTTATTCAGATGATAAAATAGACTATAAATAGTAATTTTAAATATTATATTTTTATTTTATTTATTATAATAATTTTTATTTATAAGTATTAAATAATTAAATTTAAGTACTTCACAATGATGATGCAGTAATTGTTTAATTAATGGACATACCAAATAAATTTATTTAACAATATAAATATAAATATAATTTTATATAATTATTGACAAACACTAATTTTATATTATAACATGACATGATGTTAATTATATTAACGAATTTTTATTAAGATATATTCTTTTTATGATATTTTTAAAAAGTCATGTAAATAATAGTATAAAAATTGGCCTTAGTGATACTTTATAATAATAAATATTTCACTAAATAATATAAAATTTATAAAAAAATCCAAAATTCTATAAAAAAATTGGAATAGGATTTAAAATTTCATAACGTGTCAATTCATTTTTTTTATTTAATATTTTTTTTTACCCTTATAGACTAAAATCACATGTATTCATAGTAATAGTTAATGGGATTCAATAAGGGGTAAATCCAAAAGTTAATGGTATTAAAATGACCTAAACTTGTCAAAAATTATTTTTAAAATGTATTTGAACAAATAATATTATTATCTTAGAAATAACTCCATTTGGATCCATTATCAATTGAAAATTAATTTTAAATTATTTAATATTTTAAGAGTTCCCTAAAGTCTCTCTCCCCATAATTATAAAAAGGGAACCTCTTTACTAACATATTAACACAACTATGAGCCTTATATTACTACCAAAAACTAACCATTTCTCCAAATAAAATCCTTATACATGTTATGGACGTCCTATTCTTAAAATAATACAAACTATAGATCCCATGAATGTAGATCAAAATGAATACTACAAATAAATATTTGATTGTTTTTACTAACTCATTTTAATTTTTTTATTCTTTTAATTACACATCATATATTTTTTCAATGATATGATAATAAAAACATAATCATATATATTATGAGATGTTATTATGATTATGGTAAAACCAATTTCTACTTTGTATCGATCCCATGAAAAATGAAACCATTGTGCGTGCTTATATATGACTTACAATCTCCATATTGTGATGTGATATGTTTTAATCACCATTTTACATAGATGAGTACAATTATAGATATAATGTAAATATATGATAATTAGTAAGTTATAACGATTCTATAAAATTTAATATACTATTTAATTCTTTACCCATTCACTAATAAGGGAATCATATCATTACTCGTGCGTATATACAACCTATCATTTCCATGAAAAAATGTGATTTATATTCCATATAAAACATTAATGAATTGATATAAAATATATTTAATTATTAAATATTCTATTTATAAAATAAATATAAATATTTATATGTTTTAACTATATACTATTCAAAATAACTTATATATTATTGAAAAAACATGTATATGAAAATGAAATTGTTAATAGTTGATTCAAGGGTAATAACGAAATATTATCAACAAATGTGTGATAAAATGACACATGATGTTAATATATGGTTTCATAAATATAATTATGGTTCTGATATATGTTTCTAGGTTTCCTAAAATCAATATTCATGAGTTTTAGGCATCTTTGAAAAATGGAAGTGTATGATAATGAACTTCATCTTAATTTCCTTTCATTAAGGTATATTATAAGTTTATACACCCACCTATTTTATGGGGTGTATATACATACCTTTTGACTAATCATGTAATTAAGTTATTTACTATAATTTATTTAATGTTATGATATATTTTTTCCTCACATTGGGCATTTGATTTCTATGTTCAAAGACACATTAGACCCCTTGAATGTTTTACGATTTAATTATCAAATATTTTCATCCACTTTATAATATTGATATTATTTCATAGTTATTTACATTCATATATATGGATTATAAAGGAAACATTATGCCAATTATTAATTTATTTCAATGGGTTTCAAATTTAATCATTTTACATGTTTTATATTGAATGTAATGAAAAATTAAAAAATTAATGTGTAGTTTTTTAACGTGCACGATAACAATGACATTTCTAATGTCATGATGATTATAAAATCTCTATCTTCATTTACATGTTTACAAGGTTCTATTAAATAAAAATAGATTCTTTTAAAAATTTATGGCCTTCAAAATAAATTATTTCAATGTAAAAAGTTTATTCCTCTCAAAAAATACAATTATTTTTTTCGGGTATATTCATCTATATCAAAACCATTTGTTGAATCATATTCTTAGCTCTGGTTGATCTCTAATGATATTATATAATATATATTATTTAATGGTTTATGATTACTTTGACTTGGGATTCTCTATTTTAAAACCATTCAGGGTATATGGTTAATTTATTCACATTTTATATGCTAGTTTTTCAATACGAATGTTTATATTGATTATTTTTTCCCCATACATATGAGGAAATAATTTAACTTAGTAATTGATAGGTTATGAATGTTATAGCCTCTTGATGTATCTATTAATCTCATGAGACAAACTAGATATGGATTTAGTTAAGGAATCACCCACTTATTTTCATATTTATTGGTTGAGGCCTCGACCGTAGGTTTCAGATGTCCAACATTATGTATTTATTCATTATTAAGTCTATTAATTATATTCCATGTGATTAATAAACTAGTATTATATACATGGTTATTATTACTAGATAATTTTTCAATTTAAATAGAATATATTTACATTTAATATTTTTATACCATGTTTACTCATATATTATATAGTATCCTTACCTTTATTGGGAATTTTAGATCACCCCTTTCATATGTTTCATTTTACACAAGATTCTACAAAGTATATTATGACTGATATGTAGGGTTACACAAAGATGGAATAATTAAACACTCAATGAAATTAGTTTTGTAATTTACTATTTAATATGTACGATGGATTTAATGTACATTTATTGTTTACCAAGACTGCTAAACTATTCATTCATTTTTGATCAGTGTACTTGTATTTTATGCCCTCATAATAATGTAACCACCGACTCTAGGAAATTGGGGGTGGAATCATTATAGTTCGTATAATATTTAGTTTAGTAGAAACCACAAGAACTACATTTATGAAATAATGGATTTGAAAACATTAACCTATAATAAACATTGAGGATAATTCTATTTATATGATATCTTCCTATAGATTTGCTAATACCTTGGATATCCTAGGTTAAACCTAAGGATTCAAATATTGATAAAGATTTATGGTATATAGATTCAATAAATTATTATCCATGACTATATCATAATTATTTTTTCTTTTCACAAGATTCTTTGGGATTATTTCCATGGTTAGAATTATAAAGGTTATAAAAATAATGGTTATACTGATAATGAGGAAGATACTTCAAAAAAAATGAATAGAATGAATTATTAAGGAATAAGATGATGAAGTGTAGTTAATGTTTTAAGAATGATGTATAATGATTAAGGATCATGTTTATTTATATTCAGGAATTATTAGATAAATGGTTCTATAGTTATAAGAATCATGATATATATAATAATTGTACGACAATACTACTTCTTTGTGGATATGGAATCATGAATGATTTCATTATGGTATTATTGTGATCAAGGTGTTCATATATTTGTTACATGGGAATAAGAAATTAATTATACTTAGAGAATATACCTTTATGTTTATTTTTGAAATTTAGTTTCTTTTATTCTAAATTATTTTTATTTGAATTTGGAAAGACACTTTTTAGATGAGTGTTAATATTAACAACTTATAGAATGTATCATGTTGATGTTTGAATATTATTTATTTTTGGTAATGAATTATTTAACATAGAGGATAACATGTTCTGTTAAATTCAGGTTTGATAACATCTAATGGTCAGAGGAGTGACATAAATATCTTTTGATGAAGGTGTTTTAGGCATAAAATCCATCTTGAATATCCAAATCATGGATTATGAAATGATTTGAAAATATATTGAATCATAACCAAAGGATTTGATTATGACATAGAAATATATCAATAATTTTATCATGACTGATTTATTTATATATTAAAATAATCATTCAGATCAATGAAATATACTTTTGAACAGAAAAAATTCTTATACTTTTCAATATAAAAAATCAATAGTCTTTTAACTGATCATTATAACATTGTTCTGTGATCGTATACATTATAATAACCTTGTTTCTCTCTATATCCATCCAAACATCATAGTATGGTTTTTATTAAATGACTATGTTATAATATCCCACTGAAATTATATTATTCTAATTAATAATTTTGTTGTGATATTCAAATTTCCCTTTCTCTCTTGACAAGGGGACATTTTATTAAGCCTATTTACAATGTGGGTTTCCCACAATGAAATTTTATAATTTCAAACATTAATTTTCAAAGTGTAATTTCAAATTAAAATTAAACAAACTATTAAAGGAGGTTATAATTTAACATTGTAATATTTTTTGTATATATCATCATAATTAAATTCATTTTTTATGATATTATATGTTTCATGAAAAAATGATCTTAAATGAAATATGATATAATTTTAAATATTATTATTTTAACACTAGATATTCAGTCAGATTTTGTGAATATGAATAAATAAATTATGAAAATATATTTTACACATTGTTGTCAAATGGATTCATCGATTAAAAATATATTAGAAAGGAAAATAATAACCAACTGAATATAAAGGTTGTTTTTTATTTAAAATACAATTTTTATGAACACAATGGTATTCTATCCTAATAAATAAAATTAATCACTATTATTATATGATAGTAATGAAATATATATATATATTATAAATTAAAAAAAATTAAATTGTATTATATTCTTAATTTATGAATAAATCCAATTTTAAGCATAAAAGGTTATATTTTTTAAGGCAGTTTTGGTACCTTTTGATGAAACACATGTTTTAAAAAAATTTAAATTTTAATAAATTATATTAGTGAAATTAAAATTTTAATTTTAAATTATAATATTAAATTTTGTTTTTTATTGTTGTTATATTTTGGAAAGGTTTGATATTTTGAATAATAATGAAAAATACATAATTTTAATTGGAAATTGTTTTTTCAACTAAAAAATAAAAACTACTAAATTTTTATTTATATCGATTTTATATAATAATTTGACAAATTTTAAATTATTTAATCAAATTTATTTCATTTTAGTCATTGTGACATTGATTTTAGATATAAAAAAAATCAAACATTTGAACATTTATACTTTAAAACCTCATTGTCTCATCACGTCAACACGATAAATATTAAATTAATTTCTAAAACATCTATGGATTTAATTATGAAAATTGTATATGATTTTTTTATTCAAAAGGTTTGTATTTAGTAAATAGAAATATTTTTTTTGGAAAATATTTAGAGTAACTATGGTAATTTAAATTACCCCAATTAAGTGGAAATTGGGTAATTATGGGTGAAAACATTACAAATACTATTAAATCATCATAACACTTGTCAAAATTATATTTTATGTGTTATTGTAGATAAAAATCACCACTGTGACAATTTTATGTGTTTTTAGAGCTACCTGGATGAATTTAATACTTTTATAGTATTTTATTCTAACTAAAGTAAAAAATGTCATACTCATGTTTTCAATCTGTATTAAATTCATAATATGTAGTTATTTAAAATATATATTCTAAATTAAATTTTAATTTTAAATCTAAAATTTTTATCATCATCATGGTAATTGTTTTAAAAAATTTAGGGAAGAAATAATTAAATTAATGGCTTTTAAATTGATGATGAACTAATTGTTTAATTAATATAAATTTCACAAAAATTTTGTTGAAAATATTAAGATAAATATAATTTTATAAAATTAATGTCATAATTTATTTCTATAGATGAAAAATGTTATTGATTATTGTAAGGATTTTTTTCAATTATATCTTATTGTTGTGATATTTTAAAAAAGAAATGTAATGAATAATGATAAAATTGACTAACGATATTTAAAGAAAATAATAATTTATTAAAGGAAATAAAATTCATAAAAATATAAAATAAAATATACTGATTTTGATAATGTCCCAAATGTCAAAAATGATCATTTTTTTTTCATTCCAATGTAACTTAAAAAACTCTTATAGTGTAAAAACACACGTTCTTACTATAAGAGTTAGAGGTATTAAATTAGGGTTAAATCGAAAATATTAGAGTATAAATATGAACTAAAAATGACTAAAAATATTTATTGACAGTATTTATACCCATATTCAACTTATATTCTAAATAATGCAATTTTGAGAAAATTTAAATGGAAAATTAATACATATTATTTTAATATTTTATGAGTTTTTTAAAAATGCCCTCACATTAATTATTATAGGGAACCTCCTCCCTCATTTATGAAAACCACTTTGAAACTTATATCATGAATAAACTCTTTCCATTTCTCCTACTATAATCATTATCCATTTTTTTTATATGTGTCTTCTGAAATGACAAAATCTAGATCTCATAAGAAGAGATTGAAAGGAAATCCACTGAAGAAGTTGTAATAATTTTAACTAACTCATTGAAGTTTGTTTTTTTATACATTCTCATCAGGTATTTTTTTCATGATAAAGCCATAAATAGTGTATCATATATATGATGAGTGAAGGACCCCGGAACACCCTAAGAGGGGAGGGGTGAATTAGGGTGATAACTTTTTCTTTTTAATGTTCTCGATCTTGTTCCCATGTTTGTAGGAACTTGTTAAACCTGTCAAAAAAATGAATGTAGGAAGTTGACACGTCAATTTTACTTGGTTCACCACAAAGTTCTACTTTCATGGAGCATACACTAACAGGTTGTCAGTCGTACCTAATTCCACTATACTTCACTAGCTACGGATTACAATGATTAGGTACAGTCACTCTGTCCTAGGCACACTTCCTTTACAAAACTTCAGAGATAGCTCAATGCATCCCTCAGGTCACTCCCATTGACTCCCCCTAGCTCACGACCTTTGGTGTAGTCCTAGTCAGTTTATAGACGTGAGGGTCTCTTTAATAGATTTGCATTGATTCTTTGCCTCTACTTAGCATGGGACTCTGATTTCATCAAAGAACGAAATAGGTGCACTAAAATGCATTGAACCACTGACCTAGATAATCAGAAACGCGCAAACACGTTTCACTGACAATTTCGCACAGCTCCATGTTTTACGTGAAACCTCATGCTTTCGCTCAAAACCACTTTTTTCGCGCAAGATGGAATTTTCACGCAACTTCGAATTTTTTGAGAAAGATAGAATTTTTCGCAAAAGCCAGAACTTTTCAAGCAACTTAGAATTTTTCGTGCAGGCCGGAATTTTCCACGCATGCCATAATTTTTTGTGCAACTCAAATTTATTTTGCGTGAGACAGATTCCTTCACGCAAGCCTAATTTTTTTGCACAAATACCGTTACATGAACCTTTTATGCGCATCAGACCTTAGATCTTCTCCATGTTTTCAACCATACGGAATGTGGGGAGTCACCCTATATTTATAGGCGCCACAGACCCCCGCACAAAAAACTCCATGTGGTGCGAAAATCCTTTCATTTGGAGCGTAATGTTTCACCAGTAATAATTTTTCGCACACATCTCCAGATTTTTCACGCAGCTAATTCCTTATCAATTTTTCGATGTTTTGATTGTGAAACACTATTTTCACGAAAACCCTCACTCCACTATTTTGCGCACCATGCTATTTTTCATGCACAACACACCTTTTCTGTGCACCACATCATCTTTACGCACACCTCCATTTACTATTGTCTGCTTGAACTGTATGATCACTTTACTAGCACCCATTCTGAACGTCCACTGAGGATTGACAAAAAACACAAACCATACTCCAATTCTTTCATTGAACTCCCATGGTTCCAACAATGAGATGATATTATGATTTTGGGACAACCATATTCCACCTACTCTCTATCCTCTAAATAACTAAAGCATCATATGTGCGAACTTATTGCCTACCGTCTGCACAACGTGGTGTAATCTATTTTTCATCACCACTTTACATTGATGGGTATAATGATATAAATAATGGATATATATGAAAATTATTAAATGATAAAAAATCATAAAAAATTAGTATACTGTCAAATTACTTACCCATTCACCATTGATGGAATGAAACCATTGGTCAAGCTTAGGTATGACCTACCTTGTTGATAATGAAATGCAATTATTTTTCCATATAAAACATTCATGAATGGAAGTAAAATGTATTCATTTATTAAATATTGTATTTTTAAGAATAATATAATTATAGATATATTTCATCTATATCCTCTAAAAATTAACCACGACATTAATTTGAAAACTTTCATTGGAAAATGAAGCAGATAACACCCGCAACAAGGGTATTGACGAAGTAATATCTTTAAAAAGGTGATAAAATAATATAAAAATGTAATATATGATATCATAAATATGTCTAATGTTCTAGTATAAGTTAATAACATTTTTAAAACCATTTTAAATAATTTTAAACCATGTTCCACTAAAGGTAGTGTAAGGTAAGGGTCTTTGTCTCAATCTTTTTTCATTATGGAATAGTTTGATGCCATACACCAATCTTTTTTATGATCTTTATAAACAACCCCTTTGAATAGTAAAATATTTAATTTTTTTATTATAATGTTATTTAATGTTATGTAAAATTATATTATTTCGTAGGGATTATTATTTAAATGTTCCAAGTTGTTTGGAACACCTTTAATTTTTAAATAATTAATTATCAAATCTTTTTCTCTATGTTAATATTCTTAAAATTCTTTTAAATTTTTATTTACCTGGATATAAAATGATTATAAAGGAAATATTATGAATATTTTTTCCTTCATTATATTGTTTTCAAAAGTAATATTTTTACATTTTTATGTGGAAAATTTTGATAAACAAAAAATGAATTTTTCTATTTTTTAACATACACAAAGATAATGAATTTCATATAGTCATGGATATTATTTAATTTACATCTTGCATTACAAATTTAAAATTATATTTCAAATTGAAATATTACCTTCTAAAAATACTTGGAATTTTGTAATATTTATTTCTACGTAAAAATGTTAATTTCCCTAATAATTTTCAATAGTTTTATTTTATCATTTTCAGCTATATCATCACTATTTGATAAATCTTATACTTAATTGTGGTTGTACTCTAATGATATACTCTTATATATTTTATTTAATGGGTTTTGAATAGTATGACAATGGATGTTCTATTTTTATACAGTTCATTTTTTTTCATTTTTTTTATTTTTTTTATTTTTATTTTTTTAATCCATTCATGGTTTATGGTTATATTAATAACATTTCTTTTCCCAGTTTTTCTGTATGAATGTCCACATTTTATATGTTTCATACCATTCAAATGTGGAATGAATTAGACATAGAAAGTGATGTTTGGGGCCTAAAATATCCCCTCAATGAATCAATAGGTTTTTAAAGACAAACCAGTTATTTATTTGTTTAAATCCTTACCCATTTATTTTCATATGTCTTGGTTGAGGCCTCAATGATATGTTTCAGATTACTAACATTACATATTCCATCAATGTGAATTCAGTTATAGATATTCCATGTGACTATTTGACTATTATAATATACATTGTTATCATTCAAATATAAAGTGAATAATTACATGGCATGTTTTTACCTTTCAATAATTTTTATTGAATATTCACACATAGATCATGTTGTATAATTACGCATACTATGAATTTTCACTCAACCCTTTCATGTGTTTCATTTTTTCCAAGGATTCTAGGATGTATAATATGATTGATATATAGGTTTACACAAAGGGGAAATAATGGCATAAAAGATGAAATTATTTTTGTATTTTATGTTTTGAAATGTAATGTGGAATTAATGTTTGTATCCATATTACTATGACTTCTAAACTATTTGGTCTATTGGGATGTGATTACTTGTATCTTATGCCAAGGTAATAATGTAACCACCGAATCTAGGAAATTGGGGTTGGAGTCATTATAGTCGGTATTAGATATATTTTAGTAGAATCCATGGGAACATGATTTAGGAAATAATGGATTATAAAATATAACCCTAGAATTGAATTTGAGGATATGTATGAGTATATAATATTATCCAATATGTTTGGTAATTAAATGGGTAAACTAGGTTTAACAGAATAATTCCTAGATTGAGAAAGCTCCATTATTTTTAAATCTCATAAATGATTCTTCTTGACTATTGATCTATGATTTGTTTTTTCTCTTTTTGATTTTTTTTGTTTATTGTGTAGAATCATCAAGGTTATACAATTAATGTTTATAATATTGATGATGAATTGAATAAAAAATTAATTATTAATGAAATAATCTACAATGGAATAAGGTGATGAATACCAGTTAAGAGTTTAATAATTGAGTAGTATGATTAAGGATTATGTTCATTTGGATTCATGAATTATGTCATCATTGGTGTGATGGATATAATAATAATAAGCCACATAATGATAATACTATGGTACATATTCATTAAGGATTGGGATGAAAAACGTTTTCATTAAGGTTTTACGGTGGTCAATGAATTAACTTATATTATATGTTGGATTAAGAGCTACATTATTTTTGAAGAATATAATTTTATGTTGATTTGGGAAATATATTGAATTTTCTTCTAAATTGTTTGTCTCTGAATATGGATAGACATATTTTAGATAAGACATCATATTAACTACTTATGAAATAGATTAAGTTAAACAATGGATATTATATTTTTTGTTAATGTATGAATTTTGATATTAAATAACATATTCTATCAATTTTGGTTTTTATAATATTTTATGGTAGAAGGAATGACTTGTGCATATTTTCATAATGGTGTTTTAGGCGTAAAATTCATACTGAATATCCAAAATCATCATATAAAAAATGATGTGGAAATAGATTGAATCATAATAAAAGGATGAGATTATGACATGGAAATAAATAATGTATGTATTATTGAGATATTTATCAATATAGTAAAATTATATCTAAACTCGACGAAAAAGATTTTATAACAAAAAAATTTACCTTTTACTTGTCTCTCTGAAAAATCAAATATATTTTAAGGGGTCACCAATTTATTTTTTGTGACGGTTAACTTTCTAATAACCTTTTTCTCTATCACTCTCCATCTTAAAATGATATTTTTTTTGTGTCTATATTTTCACTTCCATTTGATATAATCCTATTATAATGAATATTTTTGTGGTGAACACAACATTTCCTTTTACCTCTTATTAAGGATATGTTTTATTAACCCAATTTATGTTTTGGTTTTCCCACAATGGAATTTTCATATGCTAAAACTTTATTTTAACAGTTAAATTAAAAAGTATTCCAAAAAAAATTATTAAATGATGATAAAATATAACACCTTGATATTTTTCTATATATCTCTTCTGAAATAAATATAGTTTCTTCTATATTATATGTTTCATGCAACACTAATCCTAAACGAACAATGATATAATTTTAAATATTATTATGATTACACTAGATGTTAAATTGTAAATAGTGAATAGGAATGAATAAATTACAAAATTATAGTTTTAATATTTTTATAAAATTAATTAATTGATTAAAAATTAATTGGAAATGAAAATAAAAAATTAATTGAATATGAAGGATGGTTTTCTATTAAAAACTATTTGTATGCCCAAAATAAAATTTTATCATAATAAATTAATTTAATCACTTGTAGTAAAAAGTATTGATGAATTATATGTGTTATATATTCAAATATCTCTTTAAAAATTCTTCAAATATGTTTTATAGACTTTAGTTAAGAATCAAACCAATTTGAAGCATAAAAGAAAATATTTTCCAAAATACATTTTTTCACCTATTGATGGCATATTTTTTTTTAAAACTATATTTTTTATTGAATTATAATTTATTTTTGAATAAACAAAATTCAAATTAGAAAATATAAAAATTCATTTAGTTGAATTTTTGGTATTTTTCTTTTATGTTACATGTTTTGATGAATAGTAATAAAATTTATGATTTTAATTTACAATAGCTTTTACATCTAAATAATTTAAAGTGTTGGATTAAATGTTTGATTGGTTTTGATGTATAATTAGAAAAAATTTGAACCAGTTAATCTAATTTAGGTACTTTGAATCAATTTTACATTGAATTATGATATAAATACAATTCAATCTTTTAAACATTTTTACATTAATAACGTGTTGTTTGATCATGTCTTTATGGTTAATTTTAAATTAGATTATGAAAATTTTATGAATTTAATTTTGAAAAATGGATTTCATAACAATAAGATGAAAAAATAACACTATAAGTACTACTAAATTATGCAAACATTTGTCCAAATTTTATTTTAAAATTTATTTTTGACCAAAATCATCATAGTAGTGATTTTATGGCCTCTTGGAGGCACATGGATGACTTTAATCATTTTATAGTATTTTATTATTTGGAATGTCAAATATGCATACTCATGTTTTTAATTACTATTAAATTTTTAAAATGTACTTATTCACAAAATATATATGACTATAAATATTCATTTTAAATATAAATTTATTATCATTATCCTGAAATTTTTTTAATATTAGGGAATAAATAATTATATTAATGACTTTCACAATGATTATGGAGTAATTGTTTATTTAACAAACATATAAAATAAATGTAATTAAACATAATAAAAAATAAATTATGATCTAATTAATATTGTCTACAAATTTTACATATGATTTAGACATGTAATGTATGGTTTAAAATTGCTTTTTCTGAAGATATTTTTTTTATATTTTAAACAATTCACATAATGAATAGTATGAAAATTGATATTAATGGTATTTTATAATAAATAATATTATACTAACTCATATAAAATTCATTAAAATAAAATATTCATCAAATATATTTTTATAAGGTTTTAAATATCATAGATGATACATTCTTATTTTTTAGAATTTTATAGCAAATATGTGAACCTAAAATTAGTGAAAACGCATGTCGTCATAGTAAGAGTTAAAGTGAGTCAATAAGGGTTAATGAAAAAAGATATAGGTATTAATATGACCAAATCAGGTCAAAAAATAATATTTCTGAGATGATTAAAACATATCATCATATTATACTATAAATGACTCCCTTTTTATGAATTTTAAATGAAAAAATATTATATTAATTTCAAATTTAAGAGTTTCTTAAAGTGTCTTGTTCCTTAATGTGAAAAGGGAACCACCTCAAACACATTTTCACACTATATGAGAATTATAGAATGACCAAGCCCTAACCAATTATCCTCCAAAAATACATATAATTTCGTTGTATTACCTACTATTATAAAAATTCAAACCCTAGATCCATTAATATTTGATCTTAATAAAGTGTACTGAAGTAGGAGTAATTGTTTTACAACCTCATTCATGTTCATTAATTATTCTACATAGTATTCATTTTTTTCAATTATAAAGTAATAAATCATGTATAATATATATTCTAATATGTTATTGTGATTATCGAACATCAATATTACACCTCTTATCCATCCTAGGAAAAATGAAAGGACCACACTAGCATACCTAAGGCTTATAATTTACACACTGTGGTGTAGTATTTTTCTCATCACCACATTACTAGGATGGGTATACGAAATTAAATAATGAATATATATGATAATTATGACATGATAATAATTCTAGAAAAATTAATATACAAATCAATTTTTTACCCTTTAACCAATAGAGGAATGATACTATCGCTTGTGTGTATATGCGGCATACCGTCACTATGAGGTGATGCAATTCGTTTTCCAAATCCAAAATTCAATAATGGATCTAGAACATTATTTAATTATTAATTAAAATATTTATAAAATTAATATAATTATATAGATTTTGGACATATATCCTAAGGAAAAAACATAGACATTCATGAAATAAATGCCCCAAAAAATGAAGCAATTAACACCAAGAACAAGGGAAACGATGAAATTATATCAACAAATGGGTGATAAAATAAAATATTATAATCATATATGATATAATAAATTTGAATAAGGTTATGATTTAAGTTAATAAAATTATTTAAACCATTATAAAATTTGTTAAATGACATCTGACTAAAGGATGTTTAATGTAGGGGACTCCAACTTAATTTCCTTTAATTGATTTGTTGTTTGTTATACACCCAGATTAGGTTATGTGGTGAATATATTTACCCGTTTAATTATTATATCATTAATTTATTTATTATAAAATTATTAAATTTTATATTAAATTTTATTCTATCACAGGGCTGAAGATTTAAATGTTCAATGTGGTACGAGAAACCATAAATGTTTAATGTTTTAATTATCTAATATTTTTCACCATGTAAATATTTTTCACCTTATTTTACTTATTTTTTTACATGGAGATAAATGTGATATAAACAAAATTTTATTTGGACTATTAATTTCATTCAATGATTTTCAACCAGAATCTTTTTACATGTTTTATATGGATTGTTTTTACAAACAAAATAAATAATCTATAATTTATTATAGTACATGGGAAAAAATTCAAATTAAAAATAATATTATTTAATTTATATAATCCATTATATGTGAAAAAGGGATATATTCAATGAAAATATTTTCATTAAAAAAATTTGGACTTTTTATTGAATAATTTTAAAATAAACAAAGTGTATATCTCTTCAAAAATTTCAATGACTTTGTTAGTGTATTTTAATATATGAGAACACCGTTTATTAAATCATATACTTAATTATGGTTTATATCTTATGATATCATCTAATATATTTTATGGAATTTTTTTTATCAGTTTGACTATGGTTGTTCTATTTTGATATCATTAATAGTTTATGGTTAATGCATTCATATGGCATATGCTTGTTTTTCAATGTGAAGGTTTATGTTGTTTATGTTTCAACCCCATTGCTATGTGAAAATTATTGGATATATTAAATGATGGGTAGGGAATTTATAATCCCTTAATGAATCAGTAGGTCTCATGAGAATAACTATATATGGAATTGACTAAGGCCTTACCTATTTATTTTCATATGTCATGGAAGAGGCCTCAACGGTATGTTTCAGATGTCCACTATTATGAATTCCATCATTATGATTATAGATGTTGATTTTTCATTTGATTGTTATACTAGTCGAATAACCATTTATATGTTTTGTATATAATTTGATTTTGTCAATATCAGGTATTTACCCTTTCATAATGCTTACAACAAATTTTCTCATATCTTCTTATTTTATTCTTACCCTTACTGAATATTTGAGATCACTACATTAATATGATTCCTTTTTTTCAAACATTACAATATGTATATAATTAATGATTTGTAGGGTTAATGAAATGGGTAATAATGGTTTACTCAATGAAATTATTTGTTCATATTATTTTTTATAATGTAATGTGGATTAAAAGTTTGTATCTTACTTACCAAGACTATTGAACTATTTGGACCTTTAGGATTTCATTCATTATATATTATGAAAATCTAATAATGTAACCTATGAATCTGGGATACTAGGGTAGGTGTAATTAAATTATGTGATGGGTATGAGAAAAATATCCTTCCAATTCAATGGGTAATGATTATTGTTATAATATCTCATAATGTACACTAGAGGTTATCCAAAATATTGAAGAATGTACATGTGAGGTTATCCAATGACTGAATGAGTATAAATTGGAGTTTTTTCATAGAATAAGGTAGGTATATGGGTATTTATCCTAATAATTAAATGTTATGAATTCCTCAGAGGATTCACAAGAAATTGGATTTTATATTCTTATATGTATTCCAAAAATCTACATCTTTTGTTAGTGTTGTGATTTTATGGATCATTATATTTGATTTATATATAATTCCTTACTTATATATAATATATATATATAACATGACTCGTTTATATGATAAATTATATAAATTTATGGTTTTCCAAATTTCATTCTCAAGTTTATATACCCTTATGCCCAAATTATGTTGATATTTCCATTTTTTACACATTCTGAGCTTCTAAGGTCACCACTTATTATGTTTTCATTCCTTATGTTATGAAGCAATGCATAGGGTATGATATTTATAAAAAGTGTTATATATTGTAAGAACATTGTGGGAGATTATTTATCTCACTTTGGAACATTTTTTTATGTTTCCATGTTTCCAATAGTGCTAGACCAAAACAATTCCAACTTTCATCGTTAAGTTTTTTTAATGAATATTTTTTTATTAAGGTGTGACTTCAACCATTAAAAATTGTGGTTTGTTTCCATTTTATCCTCTATTAAGATAATATTTTTACCTATTCTATTATAATATAGTAATTTTATTTATTTTAGATCTTTTTTACAGGAGTTTGACTTTAATATATTTTAATCTTTTTAAAATTTATAGTTGTGTTGTCACCCTACATTATAAAAATACACACAATATCCACTCATATCAAACATTTATGTTCATATTTTCTTATCCAATCCCTACCAAAATACATCATAACACCCCTTACCGCATCCAAAATGATTTTTTTTGTTATAAATCTGTCTTATTTTAGTTTTTTATAGACATAAAGCGATTTCCTAAAGAAGATGTACAGTTCTTAACCAATTGTTTTATTTTTTATGCTTTCCTTTACCTCATTAAAAACAATGAAATCCATTTTTCTAAAATATAATTAGTATATAAAATATATTTAAATATTATTATATTTATAGTTTAACCCTTTTTCATTTACATTTCCATATATTTATATATAAAAACATATCTCATGCATCCGTACGCCCTATTTTCTCCAAATAGTTGTATAATTATTTTTCCATCACCACATAAAATGGATATTTATAAATATAAAACTAAATAATATATTTCATATTCATGAAAATTTAATTTTTAAGAAAATATAATATATCTTTTACATTTTTATCCTTTAATGTGTTAAAAAATTATTAACTTTGCTCATCCGTAGGAGTGGACTACAACCTTTATGTGGTGATGTGATTCATTCATCATGTGTTCTTTGAAATAATGGTTCCAAATTGAGATTTATTGAATATATTATATATTTATATCATTATTATCAATTTCTAGATGATGGGGACATGAAAAATATGCAATAATGGTAATCATTTAATGGAATCATATATGATAAACGAAGTAGTTAACACACACAATGATGATGATAATGAAATATTTTAAATAAATATCAATTGAAATGAAATTAGTGAATAATATATTATATTATATATATATATATATTATAAAATTATATTATAACTAAATTAGTCATACGGGAGGTTTAAATCACTTAAGAGTAATGTAAAAGTCGATGTATGGGATATCACTAACAACCTTATTTTATTTCAAGACTTCTAATGTTTAAATTTTCATTAGAAAAATTAGTTCATTATAAAATTTTAAACCCCATGTGTATTTCAATATTATATTTATGTTGGTTTTTTCATATTTATATTCCAAATATATTAATTTTTTATCTATAATAAATAAGAATGTTACCTGTAAGGGACTTTTAAAAATATTTATTTGAAGTTTTCCATTCAACTCTTTTACGTCCTCATAAATATGTCCATTAAATAAATAATTTTTTAAATAGTTTCCCAATTATATATTCAATATATTTTTACCCATGATCTATTTTATATAAAAATATTTAAATTGAAAATTCTTTTCATTTTATGAAGGATGCACTTTTTACCAATGCTGCCAATGAAATATGCATTTTACATAAACAAAAAAATATCCATTCATAATGTCCTGAAAACACATTGATTGAAAAACTAAATTACATATTTCTATGGTTATGTTGAATGAAAATATTTTCATTAATAATTTTTGGAATTTTTATTTGAAAATATATGATAAAAAATGGTATTTTTTCTTTAAAGAATTAAATTACTTTTGAAAATTTATTTATAAATTTTTCCTTACATGAAGTTATGTGGAATATATTTTTAATATATTTTTCTAATTGGTTTTATAGTGACTTGGTTTTAATATAAAATATTTATTGTTGATGAATGGATGGTGTTCTATCATATGTTATTGATATTAGAAAATACCCTACATTGAGATCATTTAAATTCAAGGGATAATTCTCCCTATTACTCTCCATTATTTCTGAGAAGTAATTTTTGTCCATCAGATATATATTTTTAATAACAATGATGAATTTTAAAGAGTTTATATTAACTTAATGATGTTCCCAATATTTACTATTTATATATATGGTATCAGTTTAAGAAATCTTATTAATTTTTATTACTTCATTTAGTAGGGAAATATAAATATTTTTTATTCTTGAATCAATATGGATAAGTGATTATGAATAAGGAATTTTAAAAATGTATTTTATTAATAATTCATAATATGAGGAATTATAATATATGATTGTGATTGGTTGGGTAAGATAACAAATTGTCCCCTGATGTAAAAATTAGAAGGCATGACATATTATATGGGAATATGGTTTATGCATACCCATTTATTAACAGTGATGTCTTGTTTAACAGGCCTTAATGGTATGATTCAATATATCTTTGTGGAGAGGCCTTGATCCTGATTGTCCTTAATTTTTCATTTAATATTTTGGAATTTATTTTTCACTATATATGTTATTTTTATATTGATATTTGATATGATATTTCATTAAACACAAGTTGTTGATTAATGGAATGTGTTTCAGTTATCCGCTCTTCCATATTGATTATGACATACTTACTCAAGATAGTTTCTACTCTATATAACCCTTACTGATAATTTTAGCTGAAGCATTATTTTTTTCATTTAAATTGGATTTGAGATGAAATATTATGAATATTTTCAAGGATAAAATTTTTTATACAATATTTTTTATATTTTAAATTAAATATGGGAATCCAATATATATATAATAGTTTTTAGGATGACTAATCTGATCAATCATGTGTGATGAGATCTAATGTAATAATATTAGTAATTATTCTCAGTTACTGGAACCAGTGAGTTATATATTGTATCAGATTAATTTTATTATGATCCATTGAAAATATATTTAAAATTAATATATCTATATTAATAATTTATTTAATCCATTATGTTATTTTTGTAATTTAACCATTATAGATATTTTTTATGGATCAATATTCATGATTCCAATGAGATAACTCACTATGAACCATTTTTTAGAAATAAAACGTAGAAGAAGAAAGGGAATAAACACCCATAGTCAATATTGGGATTTTCATACTAAGAAATATTGTATAGAGGCTGTTAAAACTGAGATGATCAAGGCCATGTTAGGATAATTGAATTAGGTTACAATTAATAACATTTCCTATGTAGAGAAACGTATTTTACATGGAATGATTTAAATATTTTAAAGGACATCATGTTATACAGTAATCTATATTTTAATGTTAGTATTAATACATTTATTTAGGAATAATGGATTACATCCCACTAAAAGATATTCCTAGATTTTAAATGTAATAATAGGGAAAATTTCATTCTAGTAGTGTAATATCTGAATGGATATGAACATATATATTGGTTATTGATCTATAAAACCAAGTGTATTGATTTAATAGATATGACATAATATTTAAAAATTAAATATATATTATTTAAGAAATAATATCCTGAAGAATAGTGATATGATTTTTAGAGGAAGTTACTCATTGTAAAGGAAATAGATGAAGAAATAATTATAGTGCATGGGTTTAACATTATAGTTTTATCATAGCATGTTGTAGACTGAATATGTATTCCAGGAATATTAATTAACTATTTCATTATAATTTTTAATCAAAATATTTGAATTGAATAGGTTTCCCAAATGTTTTCATCATATGTCGATATGATCTCATGTTCCCTCAGGAAAGAAAAATCATTTTCTATGATTTATCTCATTAAGGTAAGTTATAAAAATAATATGTATTATGAGAATTAATAAAAAATAAATGTGTCAATTTATAAGAAATAGAGGATGAGAAAACCAATATTTTTAAATTATCGTGTGAAACACCATGGTACATTTTTAACGAGAACAACAATTTATTACATTAGGGAAAATGGTTTCATAAATCTCTTTAATGTAACGAAAAACAATAAACCACTACTATCTAGTGCCTCAACTATAAACTGATTCTGAATTATTAATACTATCTTATCTAGGATCATGGTAAATTACGACAATGTTTTCAAAATGGAAAAGGCTATGATTATGCCACTATAATAGTTGAGGTATAAATTTCCAACCATGGGGTTGTAGTTACTTTGATCAAAACCTAAAATATTGCTATGGTTTTAATAGATTTTGGAAATTCACAATCAATTATATCTTCCATTTATTATATGAAAATGATATATTCTAATAAAACCCTATGAAGGTAGTATTCAATCAAGACTCCCATTGAATATCATATTTCCAAATGTATTTTTCAGTTGTTTCCCATTTTGATACCTAAACTTACCCTATTTGAAAACCATATTACTATTACTATGGTTGACATTGATATAATCCTTGTCATTAATTTCCTTAAAAATAATATTTCAAAAATTTATTTCCCAGATAAATAGAATTTGATTCTAGACGGACATGTGTAAACCATTATCATCAGAGGGGATACTACATCTTATAAACCATCCTTTTATCCACCACTAGTAGTTTCCCATAATGAAATTATTAGAAAATAAGAGATGAAGAAACCTATGAATTTGAATGGTTTCTTTAGAATATATGATGTTTTTATTATGCAATAATATATATTTCATTTTCCTAAATATCTACTTGGACATCCACCTAAGCATGAATTTGAGTTTTTTTGATCTCATTCCTAATGAAAAAAAATATCTATCACTCCATATATTATGGATATAGAGGAATTACTAGAATTAAAGAAAACTATATTATTTATTTATATGGGATTTATAAACCTCATTATTTCAACATGTGAATCCATTATTCTTTTTTTAAGATTAAATATTGGTTTATTAGGTTATGTATAGATTACATGAAAATAATTTTTTTTTCATAAAAAACCTATATCATGTATCCCACATTGATGATGTTTTTTATCAATTTAGAGGGGAATACTATTTAGAAATTATTGATATTCATTTTTGATATCATCATCTATGAGTATTGAATAATGATTTGACACATAAAACTTTTTTATGATGTATATAAATTATTAATTTATATTAATTCCCTTTGGATTGAATAATTCACTATATATTTTTAAGGATCTCATTAATGTATTATTTAGGGTTTATCATGGAATTTTTTTGGGGTATTTGTTTTTTATATATTGATATACACTAAAATATATGATATGTAACTCCCTGACTCATCTAACTAGAAAAATGGTATCGAGGCGGGTGGGTCACATGGTCTTAATCGTGCCTCCTCATATAGTAGAGGCTACCAACATGTAGTCGAGGTCTAAAGAGGTGACAATGTGAAGACTATATCCTTATGAATAGAGTATCCCAACATTTAATAAGATAATAATTAACATAAAAATTTTATATATGTAAGAAATAATTATAGAGTAGAAAATAATAAAAAAATATAAAATATGGCCAATGACAATATACAAGGATGCATGAAAAAAAATGGTGGTAAAAAACTAAAACTGTAGATATAAAGAAGAATATTGATATAAAGAATTGCATGACTTGGGAAAGGAAACAAATTACATGAGGGAAAACTCCACAAGTATCATGATATCTAGATTCGTTTTACGATCCTAACTCATAGGTATAAGAAATATAGCTCAAGCAATTTTAATAGTCATGTGATCGTGATATCTACACAGGTACCCCATTGCAGTCGAATCCAAAGTATGTTGTGGGAAAAAAATCACCATAGATTTCCACTAATGGTTTCTAAAGATAAATATAGTTCATGAATATAATTTAACATGTGAGAATGAATAAATGAAATTATATCCAAAGGTGAATAAATAAAGACAGGGCATCTTAGGTTCTATTATGACAGTTGACCAACTCTACCTACTTCAACTAACAACTAGACTGATAATTTATAACTAGAAAATATATATATATAGTAAGAATATATATATATATATATTTATCTATTTCATCCACCTATATGAAAAATGTACATGCAGATGTAATTGGTCATATACCTGGAATACTAGTTGCTGAACGGACCAGGGTGTATCTCAATCATCCATAACCAGTCTAAATGATCCTATAAGCTCCATCAAGGGTACAATCCCTACATATTATAATTATTTGGATACATCAAGATCATTGCTCAATATGGTGAGTGTTCTGTCTTGTTCGCACTCAAATATTAGTGAGTGTGTTGTCATGTCCACACATGCAACGGATGAGGTGTCTCATTCCCACCATCTGCAAAGTATCTCAGGTTTGATACATCATTTTTAACATCAACTATAAAGGGATAATGATACCACCAAGACCATATAATCCTTACCATCAATCCATAACATGTGATTAAGGCATAATCCCTTAATAATATTAATAACTAAAGGCATGAGTAATTTCATCTCATGATTTGTATTTATTAATCCTAATTAACATTAAGGTAATCAAATTTTAATTATATCATGTACTATTAATGAAATGGTCAATGTGTAATTTCCACCCTTTGCAACTGATTTCATTCTAAACATTAAATTCATCCAAGGAAGGAAAACTATCATGAACATTCAATTAAATTTTTTCACACTTCATTTAAAATATCTAAACATGTAATTTTATTTTACAAGGCTCAAAACACAATTAAAAAACATCGGGGTTCATAGGGTAATTAACAACCTTGGTAATCCCATTTATTAGCTAATACTATTTGTTATTAGGAGCTTGGTTCAATATTATTTTTGGTAGTAATGGTCTAATCCATGAACATTGAAGGTGTATTAGTTTAATTAAATTTATATAGAATTGGTCCACTCCCTTTAGAAATATGTTTTGAGGCCATAAAAAATCATGACATATATCTAATTACAAAATTTAGGGATAGGTAATCATTGATGTAGTAAGTCCAATCATGATTTGATAGAAAAATAAACTCTATTGAATTTAGATGACAAAAAAACTAATTTGAGGGGTTTTATAATAAAAAATGAGATTGTTTATCAATGAAGTCACTTAGAATAATACAAAATCACCTCTAAATATCATCGCCCAATTCATCAAAAGAAGAATTTTAAAAAGCATCAACAAATAGAAATACAATTATAATGTACAGCACGACACTAAAGAGGTGTTATAAATAAATAAGATAAATTAAAAAAGTGTAAAATCAATTTATAAACCTAGTGGAAATCATAAACCAAATTCATTAAATTTAACCATTTAATTACATTTGGGAAATATATGCCAGAACACCTGAGGGGTGTCCATGATGGATTTTGGTATCATATATTTTCTAAACAAGGCCCATCCTATATAGTACAATGTCTTCATACCGATTTAAAATGGATAACTCAATTTTATGGAAATCCATAGATACAGTTAGTGGGATATATAATAGATGTATTTATAATTCAATGAATACATGGGTAAAATACTTAGACAACTTACCTCATACATAGCATGATCTATGTAATACACATTGATTTTGAGAATAATTATTTGTATAATTAATTTAACTTTTAAATAATTTAAATTACACATGACTCTGTAAATAGTTCATTATAAATATATATATTATGAATTATGTTAATAATTCCATTCACATGAAATACCAACCTAGCTTGCGTACATGGGATACCGACTTGGCTTGTGCTACATGCAATACAGACATGGCATACGATGCCCACAAAACTATGTTTCTACATAAAATATGTTTTTATTTATCTAATGATTTAAATAATATAATTATAACCTGACCTTTAAACATTGAAATAATAACTTTTAAAATATAGATTAATATATAAATAAAACATATTGATAATGAAGGATAATGTTTTTGGTAAAGTCCTTTTATGTCAAAAATAGCATATTCTTGAATAAATCACTTTTAATAATAAAGTAATTATTTAAAAATGTTAAATTTAATTTTATAAAATAAACATAATTTTTAAATCAAAACATTTATATAAGGCCAGGTTGAATTTTTGGGATATTTTTGAGTAACATCATTAATTGATGAATAGGGAAATAACTAATTTTTTATTAAAAACAGAGTGTTTTCTAAATAATTATTAATGATAAATGATATTATAATTATACGTTATGGTAAAAATATATTACTATTACATATATTATTACAATATAATTCATTATAATAAATATACATTTGAAACTGAATATAAAATCATAATTAACATTAGAACTTTTTCGTACTTTAAAACCCTTTTTTTCATCCTGTTTGTGAGATTAGCACTAATCTTAATTTTTCCGCTTATATGATAAAAATTTAAAAAATTTGACAAACACCATTTTATTCAGTCTAATGTATAAATTCTTATACTACCATGTTAATTTTTTAACAAAATGAATTGTAAAAGTGTTTAAAATTAATCATAGTGGTTAAGACCAAATTAATCATTATTAGAGAATAAATATTAAAATTTAGGGCCCAAATTACCTAGAAACATGTCCAACACCTATTTTATATCAATATTTCAGAAATAAACCATCCATTTTTAATTGTTTTTGGTTTACTAAGACTTTATTTAGGTAAGAACGTTTGCATAGCAAATTTGTTTTTAAAATTACGTGTGAGTCATTTTCCTTCCTTACAAAAGGACACCACCTATAATCATTCCTCACACCTCTCAACACACATATTTTTGTTCATTATATGAAAAATTACCCACCAAAAAATCATCCCTTATACTTTTAATCCTCCCTCTATTATGAATCCCTCTCCAAGAATCCATTGGGCACAATCCAAAACCAGTTAACTGAATAAATGATAACGTTTTCTCTCAAGCTCTTTTCTTTAACATTCCTTATCCACCCCCTTCACACTCTTTATTCTATTATTTTGTGTCAAAACTAGTCTCCTAGATATAAAATGATGTTTTTATACATACAGGATGACCTACAATTACACACACCTCTATCTAATGAATGTTGAACATACTGTTTCTGTGTATGGAAAACTACTACCTCACGAAATGATAATTGTTCATTTATCATTTACCACTAATAAAGATGGCCATTATGATGGAAAATATAGTTATATATGTAATATATTATAATTCCTATGTCTTTAAGATTATTTATTTCTTTTACAACACACATATTTTAAACTTCCATTTAGAATATATAGGATATTATCGTTTGAGAATGTGTGGACGACCACCCACTCAAAGCGATGTGATTCATTTACACGCCACATAGATTGTATTATGGATATTTGTAATTAAATTATATGATATATATATTATATAAATGCTACATAAATAATGATATATAAATATATTAACATGCATATATATATAGATATGTCATTTATATACTTACATTCAATACAACAATAAAAACATAAACAACATTCATGCGTACATACGGCTTACCTTCTCAATTAACAGTGTATTCCATTCTATACTTATATATGATACAAATTATTATAATATCCATATAATTTATATAAATAATATTTTTATCATGATATATACATTTGAATCATGATATATTTATAATGACCAATGGTATAACAAATTAAGACAAATGTGATGAACAATGAAAATATTACCCGAAGTGAAACATTAATATAGGATCTTTAACAACTGATAATTTTGATGATATAATAAAACCATATATCGTAATATATATAATATTAGTAATCTATAAAATATTTATAATTTTTTTTATTATACAGAAATATTTTACTAGTATGGGGTGATTCAAGACACAAGGTAAGGGTATTCCATATCAATTTTAATTTATGTGAGATGCAATATATATTCACCCCTTAATAAATTTGTGAGGTGTATATAAATCCCATTATTTTATTATATGTATCATATACTCATAATTTATGGTTATTCATATTCACATTTTATGATATTTCTTTCACGGGCTTTATGATTCAAAGGTTACGAAATTGGTAAAAATGCATTGATCCCAATTTGTTTTCTTGGAGACTCTGGTATTATTATTCTCCTAAACTCTTTTTTGGGGTGCATATAATTCTATTTTACATGTTATAAAATGAATTAAAATATTTCCATGATATTGTATACATCATGTAATTTCCCTTCCTTACATGGAGAGTACGATCCTAGGATACTAATTTAAAAGAGTTTACAAACAAAATCTCATTGGTTTTAGAGATTGTATATGTTTATGGGTCATTTGATGATATCTTATGATAAATATGTCAAGAATATTCCTGAGATTTCGTCTCCTCTATTAATTCATGATATACTCTAGTATTGGTCCCATTTTCTACTATTTGTTACATAAGATAGTTAAGAATGTGTTTTTATGAAATCCTGACTTCACCCTCTATTTGGATAGAAATATATATTTTTTACAAAGAGCTTCCATGAATACTATAACATTCCCCAATAATATGTAAAAGTCATTTTCACTTTTTTTCTTTTATCATTCCTTTCATTGGAATATTCTCATTTCTTTCGAAATAATTTACTTTTCTGTACCTTTTACCATGTAAATGGAATTTTCTTTTTTACATTGTACGACATGTACAGATTTACCCACTATCATTTCTTCAATGATACCTTTGAATTGTTAAAAATATTAATCATTATGATTTTTTGTAAAATTCATTTTCAAGGAAAATATTTTTCAAAATGGTCTCAAACATCCTTTATAGTTATTTTTGGAAAACAAATTTCAATGTTTTTTATTGTCTTATTTTAAAAAAAATTATGTACTTTCAAATAAATAGTTTTCCAAAAATTTCATGTTTCATTTGTAGTTTTCATGAAAAATGATTTTAAAAAAGTTTTAAATATTTACTTATATGTTTTAAATGAGTTTGTAATGGGATTTTTTTCAAAAAAATTTTCAAGCATCATTTAAAGACTTCGTTTTTTTCAAACAAAATATATATTTTAAATGTTTTGAAACATAATTTAATTTTTTTCAAAGAAAAATATTTCCAAAATAAAAATATGTATAATTTATAAGTTTTCATTTTATTTTATAAGAAAATTATTTTCAAATATTTTTAGTTATTAAAAATTCTTTTCCAAACAGGAAAGAATATTTTCCTCAAGAAACCGTTTAGATTATATTTCAAAATTGTATTCCATATAAGATAACATCTATTGATGTTAGTAATTGATCTAAAGGTTCCATTCATAGCCTTTCTATGAATGATTTATTCTTAATGAAACAGTCTTTATAAATCCCATTTCACTTTCATGGGTAATATGTTTATGAATCCCATTTCTATTTCAATAGTTATATGGTTTTGAATCCCGTATCCTTCCACATGTTTTGATATGCATACCTGTTTATAATAACTATTTTATTTCATGGGATATGATTGGTTTATTAATGATCTTCTGGAACATGTATATATGATTTCATTATGTAACGGGTGGGACTTAGATCTCCCTCCAATTAATTCGGTAATGATTTATATATCATGATATAGATAGAGATGAAATGACGGTTAAATCAGTTCAATAATATGAGGCTAGAATGAGGGATTACTCTATTTAGTAATATAATTCCAGAACAAGGGTTTACATGGTTTAGTAATAAAAGGATGGAATGAGGGTTTAATAGGTTAAGAAATACATTGTTGGAATAGGGGTTCAGTGTGTACATTAATACACGAATGGAAGGAGGGTTTACATTGTTTAGTAATATAGGGTTGGAATGAAGATTGACTCAATTCAGTAACACATTGATGGAACGAGGTTTCAGTCAGTTTAGTAATGGAATTTATCCACTAATATTGTCTTGGCATTGATGCCTTGACTACTATTGAAATCAGTATATGCTTATGTGTAACCATAATTCCATATTTTTTCCACTCTCATTCTAGCATGGCTTATGCACTTTATTTATTATGAATCATGTATTATGATCTACCAATATTTATTTCATCATATGTGTTATGATATTTATTATATAAGGAATGATATTCTATTAACAAGATCTCGTTCTCAAACCCTTATATTTATGTTTATTCTTACATGTCTATCTTTTACCCTTACTGAAAATTTGAGCTAACCCCTTTTAAGGTTTCTTTTCTCAATGTTATTAAGATTGGTTTTGGGTAGAAGTAATAAAGGTGGAGATAATTATGGGATATTTTGATGATCTTTCAATATGATATACAATTTTATTTCCATGTTTCCAAAGGCAATTAACTGTTATGATCCTCTGGCATGTATTTTTTTAATGTACTAAATATTAATCTAAAATGATGAAATATAGTTGTATGTTAATCCCAATTCATTTTAGTTTGGTATCAAAGTAAAATTTTAGTCAATCATTGTAATCTAAGATGATAAAACTTTATTGGGATACCAAAGAATATTTATAAGGATATTTCTAGGGATTTTTATATGGATAATTATAAGGATGAGTTAACGTTTAGGAAAATGTGCTAGAATTTTGGTAATGGATAGGGTGAGTAGATTCCATTACATATATTTCTATGTAGTTAATACAAGTTGATGTGAATTTTTAATAAATGTACCTAGGGTTAATAACTCTGAAGTGATGTTTACAGATGGACTTAGGGAAATCTCATACACAACAACGGGCCTTTTTTCACATATATTTCAACACTCCTACGGGATATGCATTGGGAATTCAAAAACACATCATGAACCATCATAAAGAATTTATATATATGTTTTCTATGAATAACCTAAGATAAACCCAATTTTCATAAATTATAGAGGTATATTGATTTAGGAAAGATATAATTAATTATTTTCATGACTATGTGGTTTTCTGCTATGATATGTAATTCTCACAAAATACTTATGGTTTTAGTCAATGATGTGAACAAAAAAACTGGATTAATTATGAATATGAAGGAATGTTTTTTGATGAGTAGTCAAATGGGATGATCACTGGAGTGAATTATTTCATCATCATTCCAAATTAGTTTTCATGGATCATGATTTACAATGATACCATTACCAACTGTTAAACTCACCAAGGAAGAGAAAGATGGATTTCCCAGAGTGTTCACTTAATGGACACCATGGAAATAAGATTATTTGGATTCCTTTGTGTTAGGAATTTGGAATGAATCACATAAGTAAATGTCATAACGGAAAAACAATGTGGTTTGACTATGGAAAATAATGACACAATTCAATTGACTGCATGTAAAAAATGAATAGTTCAGTTAACCAAATGGAAATGAATAATTTCTTCCTTACGTCGTCATTGAAGGATAAGTCTTTTAAACGTAGAGAAAATTTTCATTAAGTAACTCACGGTCCCATGAAGAAAGTTCCTAATGAGAATCGACAAGGATGTGTGAGTAATGGTTATGTTATGGATGATGACGAGAATACAGTTAAATATGTGAAAGTAGAGTGGTATTATTTTTAATGGATTAAGGATGATGTAATCAAAGTATTTCTGTTTTTGTATTAAAAAAATTAACATTACTGAGTTATGTATGTATTGTTTAGTTAAAATTATTATAAGAATTTAAAATAATATTATGAATGGCCTTGATGGACTATAATGGTAACCTCAAGAATGCTAACATTTTTACTAAGGTGAGGTAACCCATAACATGCTCTTTATGTTAAGATAATGTTGTATGGATAATGATACATGGGATATGAATAAGTAAATCAGATAGTACGAATAAACTTGGAACTATATAAGGAACTTTTTTTATGTAGTTTATGTTACCACTAATTATGCTTTAAACATTTTTGGATTAAATATGTAAATCCAATATACATAACAATGAGAAAGCATGCATGTTTTAAAAAAGTATTTATAGAAATTATGATCACTATCAGGATTCAATAGAATATAAAATAACGGTATTCACATGTATAGAATGTGACCACCAAGAGAATTTTTTTGTTACACAGGTGAATAAATGTTATGTTAATTTCATGACTCTCTTTGAAATGTTTTGGATTTTCACCTTTGATAATTATTTTAATGTTATCAATTCATTAAAAGTTTATGTTAAAATCTGGAGAAGTATTTGTGCATTGTGTTTGTGTTCCAAAACATGTTTAAAAGTATAATCAGTTATTAACCTTATATAAAGGATTGCAATCTTATTTATGATACTAGTGCGGTTAAAAATAGACATCATGTATGTTGGGTAACAACCAATCCGGTATGGCAAGGGTGTGCGTCTTGAACCCATTACTAATGGACGATAAGGGTTTCATGCCTACCACTGGCCTATGTGTTGTTCTATATAATTTATTTTTAATTTTAATGAATATATATATATGATGAACAATTAGTGTTACTTTTTATATATTAATTCATGTTTGTTAAAGAGACAAAAATTTAATTTTTTTTTATTTTATGGCTCTAAAGATGCGTTAAAATAATATTTGAGTGCATTATTTGTTAGTGTTAAATTCTAGACATTCATTCCATAAGGTAATGGATGTATTAAAAATTGGTCAAAGAAAAACATAGAAATGAAATTTTGTTTATAAAAATGTATCAAGAATTACAAGACATTCTGAATTTAAAAAAAAACTATGTCCTATTACCATAATATTTGTTCAGCTGATGGACTTTTAAATCAACACATATTTATGAATTTTAGGACCCCAAAATTTTATTGATCCTTCAATTGTTTTTATTGAGGACCGAATTTCCTCCCTATAAATATTTAAACTTTTCCTCTATGTCCAATCTTTACTCTCAACTTATATTATCTTAGGTGGAATCATAGTTATATGTTACATTAGGTAACCCTTATGGTTCAAAATTTCCATTTACAATTGATGTTTTAATAGACATTTTTATGATGACGGTTTATATGTATAAAACATTCATGTATTAAACCATTAATAATTTCAATTTATTTTGAAGGAAAAAATCATTTTAACATTGTTAGAATGTAAGACCCTTAGATTTTGAGATATATTTTCTTGAATTAATTTTACTATTCAATATTTTTCATTTCACATCACAATATAAATTGATCTTTATATATATATATATATATATATTAAATCACTATGTCAAATATTCCATTCACACGCACTACCAACATGGTAATAATACTTGTAATACCAACATGTCTTGCACTACAAGACTCACCATCTTGGCGTACGATGCACGCAATACCGAGTTTCTACAAAACATATATTTTTTTAATTATTTAAATATGATAATTATAACCTAGCCATTAAAATTATTAATAACTACTTTTACAAGATTTTTTTATATAAATAAAACATATTTATAAAGAAATATAATATTTTTAGAAGTCCATCTATGATAAATATATTATATTCTTGAATGTATCAATTTCAACAATAAAACTAATAAAAAAATTAATATATTTAATTTGATAAAATAAACAACATTTAAAAATTCATAGTGTTAAAATTATCCTAGGGAATATTATTTTTATTTTTCCCAGTAACTTCATTTTTTATAAATGGTGAAAAATACAGTTTTTAGTTAAAAACTGCCATTTTGTCGAATTAATTATTAATGATAAATGATATTATAAAAAAAGGTCCAATAAAATTACTATTATATATATTAATAAAATTTTATTCATCATAATAAATTTTAATTTGAAACTAAATATATAATCTTAACAAACTTTTGGATATTTTTCTAATTGAAAACCATATTATTTCGTGCCATCTACAGGATTATCATTAATATTAATTTTACATCATATGTGATTGGTATTTAAAATATCTTACATAAACCATTTTATTCATTATAACGAGTATATTCCAATACTTCCAGGTTAAAATTTGAAAAAAAATGAATAGTAAAAGTGAATAAAATTATTTACAATAGTTATTTCCAAATTAATCTTAATTAGGAACTAAACCATAAAAATAAGGGCACAAATGACATAGAAAATTATCCAAAACCCTTTGTCTATCCACATTTCGTCCATATACATTACATTATTGATTTTTGTTGTGTTTTTATACTTTTTAGGTAAGAACATGGGAACACCTAATTTGTTTCTACAAATTCTATGTGAGTCCTTTCGCTTCCCTAAAAATGTCCACCACCTCTACCAATTCATCACAACTATCAATACATTTAATTTCATCCATGAACAGACCAATTAGACTCCCAAAAATCCACCCTCATACTTTGAATCCTATCATGGTAAAAAAATCCCCCCAAATAATTATTTTGGCACAAACAAAAAGAAGTTACCCGATTAAGAGGTAATATGTTCTCTCAAGCTCCTTTCCTTTATTTTCATTCTCCATCCCCAAAAATCAATTAATTCCATTTTTATGTTACATATCACTTTTATTCCATATACATGTTTGTTTGTACTCAATTTTTATTACCTAAACTTACACATACATCTTTCAAATTGATGTTGAACACACAATTTCTATGAATGTAGAACTATTGCCGCACGAAATAATGATTGTTAATTTCTCCTTTACCACAAATCATGGTGGCCCTTATGAGGGAAAATATATTTTTATACCAAATATATTATTTATATTAAGATTTATTATTATTTATTTCTTTTACAACACACATATTTTTACCTTCCATTTTTTGTTAATATAATAATCTTGTTTCGAAAAGTGTGGACTACCACCCCCTCAAAGCGATTGACTCATTCTCACACCACATAGCATGTATTAAGGATGGGATTATAGAATATTTATGATTTATATGTTTTATTAATGCTACAATGACAATTTTATACATATATATATACATATTTCATTTACATACATCTTTTCAATAAGACAATAGAATCAAAAACATCATCCATGCATACGTACGACAGACTGCCTCCATGAACGGTGTATTCCATTTCAGACTTCTATATGCGATTAATTATTATAATATTTATATAATGAATATAACTAATATTTATATTATTATATTCATTCTGTAATCATTATATAAGTATAAAAAATGATAAAACAAATTCAGACACACATGATGAACATAACGGATATTACCCAAAGTGAAACTTTTAGATAGGATCGTTAACAAGAGTGTAATATAATGTTATAATGAAATGATATATGGTAATATATATAAAAATATGATTCTGAAAAATATGTTTAAAAATATATATTTATTATACCAGAAGCATGTACAAGTTCGGATAGAGTCAAGATACTAGGTTAGGGGATTTCATCTCACTTTTAGTTTCTAAAAGATATAGGCTACGTTAACCACTCTTTAATTTTGTATAGTTTACAAAATTACTGGGATTTTATTATATTTATATTTTACATAAATTTATTTTAACTCAAATACTTATTTTAAGATCCTTCTTTAATGTAGTTTATTTTTTAAAAGATACCACTTAGTAAAAATGTTTTCATCTCAATTTTCCTTCTTTGAGACTCTTGTTTTTTTAGGCACTTTTTCAGGGTGAATATACTGATATATTAAATTTCATATAATGAATATAAATTTTATAATGATACTATATACTCTATGTATCATTCATTCCTTATATGGAGAGTATGATCCCATGATACCATGTTATAAGATTTTATTGGGACAATCTCACTACATTTAAAGATTGTTTATGTTTATGATTCCTTTGATGAAATCCTTTGATCCATATCTCAAGAATATTAATTATATTCCTTATCCTATGTAATAACATGATATACTCACTTATTGTTACATTTTTCTACACTTTTTTACACAATAAAGTTAAGAATATATTTTTAGGAAAGCCTGACATTACCCTCTCTTCAGTCAAAAGACGATGTTTTCTAAAAATAGTTTCCAGGAATATCATAAAATTCCCCTATAATATTTAAAATTTATTTTTACACTTTTTGACACTTATCAATTTCATAAATGAATTATTCTTGTCTCTTTATGAATAATGAACTTGTATATCCTTTTTACTGTGTAAAAGGAAGAATCTTTTGACCTCGCGTAACATGTACAAATTTACCTATTATCAATTATTTGAAAATCTGTATGCATTTTTAAAAAGATTAATCTTGAATAAAATGAATTTTAAAAGTAAATTTTTATGAAAATGGTATCTAAAGTGGTTTTAAACCTCATTTATATGTTTTTATAAATTTCAATTTTCAAAATGTTTTCTAATAGTATTTATAATTTTTCAAAGTGGGGTCAATGATATGGTTTTCAAATCAATATTAAGCTTATTTATATATTTTTATGAAAAATTATTTTGGCTTTGTTTTGAATATTTTATTATAACTTTTCAATGTTTTGTCAAATAAATGGTTTTCCATACATTTTAAATCAATCATTAAAAGGATTCAAGTGTTTTCAATGAAAATGTATTTAAAATTTTCTAAATCATATTTAAATATTTTTCAACAAAAAAGGTTATATAAATTAGGTCATGTCATTTTTATATGTTTTACCAGTAATTTCTATGAAAATTGTATTCAAATGGTTTATGTTTTAAAAATACCTTTTCAAGCAATAAAAGATAATTTTCTGAAGAAATGTTTTTGAGTATATTTCATAAGTATATTCCATCTAATATGACTATATTGATGTTGCACAATACTAATTAGGAAATGATATAATTGTTCCATTAAAATATTTTCTATGAATGGGTTATGATTAATTCCATGGTCTTTATGAAAACCATTTTTCCTTCATGGGTAATATGTTTAGGAAACTCATTTCAATTTAAAGAGTTTTTTGATTTTGAAACCTTTCTCCTAATACATGTTATGATATGTTTACTTGTTTTTCATATCCATTTAATTTCATGGGTTATGATATGTTTATTTATAGTCTTGTGGAGCAATTATGTATGATTTAATAATGTGATGGGTGTGACATATATCTAACTCAAATAAATTGGGTAATCATTTATATCTCATGAGAGAGACTAGGCTGGAATGAGATTATAAACATTTCCGTAATAGGGGGTTGGAATGAGGGTTTACTCAGTTCAATAATATGTTACTAGAATGAGGCCTTTCATGGTTCATTGATATAGGGCTGGAACAAGGGTTTACTCAGTTCAGTAATATAGGGATTGTTCGAGGGTTTACTATGTTCAATAATACGGGCTCGAATGAGGGTTTACACAATTCAGTAACACAGTGATGGAATTTGGGCTCACTTATTTTATTAATACTTGGATGGAATAGTGGTTCACCCAGTTTAGTAATGAACATTGTACACTAAGAAGGTATTGGAATTGATACCTTAGCTACTATGGAAATTAGTATCTGATTATGTGTTTCCATAATTACATGTCTTATTCCTATCTTATAATTTCATGGATTATGCGATTTATTTCATATGATTAATTTCTTATAAATGGCCAGTCATTATTCCATGATATTGGTTATTAAATTTTATTGTTATTGTATAATATTATATTTAAAAGACATGTCCTCATACCATAATACTCATGTTTATGCTGACATGTCTCCCTTGTTTATCGTTACTGAGCATTTTATCTCACCTAATTTCATGTTACCTTTCTCTAGGTTATGAAAAATGGTTTTAGTTATAAGTACTAATGATGGAGGTACATATGGAAGATATTGAAGATATTTCACCATGATAGAATATTTTCTTTCGATATTTCCAATGACACTAAACTATTACCGTCAACTGGAAATTATTTTTGTAATGTACAATATATTAGTCTAAAATTATTTAAATCCCTGAATGTTAGGAATGAGTCATTATAGTCAACACATCCAATATCACGAAAATATATTTTCTAGTTTGGAAGAAAACATATAAATGGGAATTCACCCTGATAATAGTTATAATTATTTAGAACAATGATAAATTGGATCAGATGAAACTAAAAAAGAAATATTAAAAAGGAATGATTTGATTTTTGAGAAGAATCCATAAAGTCCTAAAAGACTGGAATCTAAAGAAGGACAGATGATTTATCTTGAACACTATATTGGTATTGAATAAAAATTAAAGATGCCATGATAATAGGCTAACACTACTGGAGAAATTGAATAAAAAAACAAATGGTTATAAAACTCATTAATGGAATAAGATTATTTCTCACCTATAAACTAGGAAGCACTGTTTGGCCACACGGTTTTCCAAACCGTGTTCCCACCGTAAGGAACCTTCTACGTGGATCCCTAACCTCACATGGTTGTCCTGTATGGTTTTCCCTAACCGCACTCCAACCCTATGATGAATAGTATAATCATAATTTTTATTTGGCACTAACTGTGTGGCCATGGAACCTAATTTTGGAAAATGTAGATTTTACATGTAGATCCATTCTCCTTAGTTGCTTCAGTTGTGCGGTTTTCAATGGTGGTCCACATGGTATCATACAAACCATACACCCTTACCATACCACCCAGACATGTAATTTTTGGGGCCCAACACTCCCAAAACTCATCGGTAATATGAAGGTACCCTTCAGTCATTTAACAAAGTCAAAAAATATACCATGATGTCTTCCAAGACTCGTAAATTTTTACAGAAACTCATATTAGATAAATTCAGGGCTATTAAACACCAAAAATTAAACATCCAATGAAATTATACCTTCCTTAAATAACATGGGTTGTTACAACCTCCCCACCATAGAAATTATCCTCCCCAAGAAGCCATCTGGATCAAAAAAAACATAACCTATCCAAAAACGGTCATGTAGTCTTGTTCAAATGGTCATGTTATGTTTCCATAAGTCCAAATCACTAAAAATAATTAATTAATTATATGATACTAAAGTCATTAAAACCTAATACAAGATCTTTTTCCTACAGAACACTAGATTGGACATTTCTTGAGCCTATTTATCTAGAGACACAATCATTTCATTATCTCTTTAAAGATATGTTAGATAGTACTTATCATTAAGGGTTTTAACATAAAAAATGGTCTAATTCCATGCCATGGTACCTACAATATTATAATTACTTTATGAGGAATGCCTATTAGCATTATAGAGATGATCCTTTAATTATTTCTTTAACTGGGTGAATCTAATTACATCCATCGTCTTATCAGGGACCTCTCTATAAATAAACAATTGTTTACCAATCGACATAACTAAAAATTTTCATGTAAGCTTTCCACAAATGACACAAATGACCTACACACCACACCCAAATTAACCTATAAATGTTTTTAAACTAGATACGTATAATTATACACATTAAACAAGGTTTATAACAATTTTAACCACATATTTATAACCATTTACAAAATGCACAACATAGATGACCAGTGTATTACAAACGAACCCACAACTCATTATTCCATGTTATCTAGTGTGTACTATGAGCACATTAACCAGTGTCAATTCCTAACATTCGGGGACCTTCCATGATCAAATAATCCCCTAACCTTTTAATCTGTCATCCCTCAACATATACAATGTTATAAACAAGACCCATCCCTTTTGAATTGTTTCCCATTAATCATCACCACTATGGTAGAAACAAATTCTGAGATTACTAAGAAATCACCAAACTACAGTCCAAGGAACTAACCCAAAGAGGTTAATACTCCATGTTTACTATTGATTCATTGGTATATGACTAATATCTACACATTAAATTATTGACTGAGACCAGAGTGGTATTTTTAGGTGGTCAAGTCAAAGGAAATAGTTAGTGTGCATGAGTCTGTCCAAGGAATTACTACATGGGATCCCAGGTATCACTCAAGAAAAACCACCCCATTACAAAAAACATGCATTCATCACCAAAAAAAGAGAAATCTTATTTATTAATATAGGAATATTTTAGAATATTTTAGCATAGTCTATAACGAATGCAATGTTAGTAAACCAATGATGATTTCAAGATAAGGGAAATGCTAATTTATTAATAGATATTGTAATATGTGGATATATAAGATTACCAATAATATTTGAGACACCACCATATTGTCCAAGAAAAGTAATCATTATGATTTTCATCCAACCATACCAAACAACATGAATGAAGAGCATACAAATTACTACTAGTTCACTTCCTAGAAGAAGCATGAGATAATTTTCCAATACAATGTCATTGACTAATCAAAATTCCATTACCTCATGGGGAATAATGTGATCTCCAATATTTACTACCAAATCACATTCATTATCAAACATGTTTCCAAAGGGTCGATAACAATGCTAAACACATCAATTGTGTGATACTGATCATGAAACAACATGTACACTATAACTAATGTGACAGTCCACAACATTGGAGTTTACTTGTATTTGAAGTAATATATAGAATATCCTCTCATAAGGACAATATATGAGATTCACCATAAATGCACCTGTGAAACATCCATAGTCATAATAAAAAACACCATATCATCAGGAAGGTGATAAAAAAACTAAACGGCATGTCATAACACTCGATCCACTTTGAAATCTATCTTACAATTGGAAAATACTTGATTTAAATAACTCCCAAGTCACTCTACTATAGAGATGACATGAGAACATATTCAATAACTCAATCTTAAATGTTTCTACCATACTAAACTAGGTTTTTACATAACATATCAAATCATGAGGTTCTTTTCATATGAATACCCATTAACCTGATGTTTTTGAATCTTAAAGACACATCCTACATATTATCCCTTGGTTATCCACCCAATGAATTCAAGTATTATATGTTCTTTTTCAAAACCTATCTCAAATTCACTCTATCTCATACAACTGTAAAATACACGGATGACCTCCCGAGTCACCCAATGGAAATAGAAACAATATCACGAGACTATCTTAGTAGTTGACCATACCCTTGACATGTCTATCATACTAAAATCACGCATTACATAATACTGACACTCGTAATATGGATCATGGATATAATAATAAACCATACTAGAAAGAGTTTCATTTTGAAACTAAGAGTCTATATAGGTTCAACAACACCTAAACAACACTATATAGAAGAAACTCAAAATATTTTGAAAGAAATTTAAGGGCTATGTGTGCTACCTACCCTAGGCTGGAAATATAAAAAAGAAAAATAATCAACCCTATCACTAGTTCAAGATAAACATATTCAACAAAACCTGATTCTTGTCATTTACACCCATTATAATAATAAGAATAAGATCTATGAAAAATTCTTACATTTCTGTTCCAGGAAAATTCAAGGAGAAGTTTAAACTACCATTACATGTTGGATTAAACCAAGTAGAAAAACTATGGGTTCCTTTGTAATTTAGTACATTGATCATCATTTAATCATTAAACATTTAATAGATTTAAAACAGATCATCAATTAAAATATTAAAACAAAACCACATGTTAATTGAAAAGGTGACCTACGAGGTTCCTATAATGCCAACCTATATTCATAAAAATGAAACCCGGTAGTATTTTATTATTTATTAACATTTCTAAACACCCATAGTTGGTTATCTCATAAGAAACATTCCACAACTATACATCCTAAGATCAGTTGTAAATTATAAAGGATAACCAAAACATTTGAGTTCAAACTTAAATATCTTTTACCTTTATAATCATTTCAAAATTTAACATGTTCATATATCATTATTTGATTATATGGGTTGTAAATCCACATCCTATAAAGAATCCAAGAACATTATTGAATGTACTATACCACCCATTTATCCAAAACCAACTCACATTAAAATCTATATTTTAACTCCTTTTCATTTTTACAACACTTTTTAAATATATCAAGATTATGTGGATTCATGTACATGAGTTTCCCTTTAAAAATTATAAGGTTCCCATACACCTTTAAAATTAAAAATGGTTACTATTTAATATCAAAGAATTATATCATGCCCTTGAAATAATTTATATATCAAAATAAAATTATAATTTTATCAGAATAAGTAAACATAGAAAACATGCTAATAAATATAGAATCAATACATATATAAAATACATTCTATGTAAATAAGGTAGAATCACATATAAGCACCTAAACATTGGTAGGAGATCATACTAATAAATAAAACACCAAATAATGTAATTAAAGTAGTTATGATAAAGAAATTACTAAATACTTAAATAACAAAGAATGATTCAAAAATACATAACATGGCATATAACTGGCCCCAAATCACAATCCGTAATACACATAAAAATGAATCTACAGGCATGGAATATGCATGGAATGTGATTTCGATGATTTGGTAATGATGCATGAAATGTTACTTCCTTTCCACACAAGACCAAGTGTAAAATACATTAAATTAAATAAATAAATATCTAGTGAAAATTACAGTAATTAAATGAGGTGAAATCCTAGTCAACTATAATAGAAAATGGCATGAGAAACAATCCCATACCTAGAAACATATACTTTTCCACATGGGTGGGGTGATCAGTCCCCAAAATAGGTATTTTCCTAGTTCTAACACACTCCATGTCTCTTATCTACCAACCAAAAATAGTGATAAAAATGAATAATGAAACCTATGATGCCACATTGTGGCATCCCGGACAGGCTAACCACTAAACTAGTAGCCAAGACCATGGTTCCCACAGACTGGAGCGCACTGCCCAATGTACTAGAGGATGTCGACGAACATAAAAAATCTAATAAGGTGATAGTGAGGTGACTATACCCTCATTAGGAGATTATAATAGCGGATAATCATATAACAAATAATAGAAATTGTAGAATATGTAATAAATAAATATAGTTAAATGAATAATTACGTGAAAATAAATATAAAATAAATCGGATGCTAATATACAATGATTTATTCATGTTCAAATGATAATAATTAACTAAAAAGAAATATATAAAGAAGGAAATTGATACAATGTACTATATTAATGAGGAAAGAAGACAAATTCCTCGAGTGAATACTCATCGAGAATCCTGAGTTCCATCTTATTCATGTGCTCCTAATTCCCAGGTACAAGAAAGACATCTCATGAAATAGACTATAGTATTATAAACATTAAATCTACTCAGGTACCCAAGTGAAATGGCAGACGGAGATGGTTTTGAGATAAAAATTATATTTTGGTACCACCCACATGGCCTGCTAATAAATATAGATCAAAAATTTAAATTATGACATGTGTAGGAAAATATGAAATAATTACCAAAGAAAATTAAATTATGACCGGTTGGCTAAGATTCCAATATGACATATGGCCAACTCTTCCAGCTTCATCTCAAGGCTAGAATGATACCTTATGACATGTAACTATATATAATGTAGGTATATATATATATATATATTATAGTTATATATTTCATCCACCTATACGAACCATGTATATATGGATTTGAGATTTCAAATACCAGGAATATTTGGTGGTTCTTGGGTTGGAGCGTAACTCAATCGTCCAAAACCAGTCAGAATGAGTCTATACGCTCTAGAAAAGGGTATAAACCTTACATTTCATAATGAGTGGGAGGTGTAATGATTATCGCTCGATATGATGAGTGATACATCATGTCAACAATCGAACAGTAGTGAGTGCATCTTAATGTCAACACTTACAAAGACGAGGTGTGCCATGCCCACTATCCACATAGTTTCACTAGTGTGAGAAATCAAGATCAACACCTGATATAAGAGAGCGTGATACTACCATGATAAATATAACCCTAACCATCATTCCATATACTTTTTAAAAGGGATAATAATTAAATAATAATAATAATAATAGAATCCATAAGTCATTACCTATCATTATTTATATTTATCAGTACCAATTCACATTAAGGGAATCACATTTTAATTATATCTTGTACTAAGAATGAAATGATTGGTGTTCCCTTTACACATATCATAAGTACATTAATATTAATCATTCAATTTATCCAAGGAAGAAAAACCATCATGTTCATGCAATTCCATTTTAATGTATTCCATTTAATCTATTTAAACATAAAACATCATTTTTCAAAGCTCAATATTCAATTAAAAAGGGTCTCGGTTCATAGGGAAATTTCAAATATGGTTAATATAATCTATTAAGATATCCAATATCTTAAGAGGATCTTGGTTTAATAGTCTGTTATGTATGAGTGTTCCAATCCATTCATTTAGAAGGTGCATTAGTTAAATGAATTTTATAAAGAAGAGAGACTCTCCATTTAAAAATATCCTTTGAGGCCATGCACAAAAATTTAAATCTAACTAATAACAAAATTGGTGAATAGTTAATCATTAATACAATAATTGTACTCAAAATTTTAAATAAAAAACTCCACTTTTTAATTTATAAGACCGCACACCTCATTTGACAGGTTTTCTTATAAATAAATGTAATTATTTACCAAAAAAACACTAAACATAATTTCACAGCACCTTCAATTATCATCACGTAATTCATAAAATGAATAATTTTAATAACCTATCACATATTAATATGTAATTATAATGTTCATCATGTCCCACATGAGGTTATATAACTAATTGGTCAAATTCAAACATTGGGTAAAATCATTTATAAAATAATTCCATGCTCTTAGAGGGCGTTACATGCATTTTTTCATTTAATTAATAATTGGAAATATATGATTTCACACCCAATCAGTGTCCATGATCGAATTTTACATCCACTGTTTAACAATAATTTCTCAAAAAACTAATACCAGGTGTATACAATTTTAAATGAAGAAATAAATTTTAATCCAACACATGGAAAATTTCAACGTATGGAATAACATTTATATATATAATTCAATGAAATATTATGGAAAAATCTATGGACCACCTACGTATTATATAAGATGACATAGTTGTCCAATATCAAAATCTGGTTGGGTTCAGTTTGGAGGAAGACTATGAAACATACATCCTTCCTAAAAATAGGGCAAATGAAATTACACTACGAAAACTAGGTCATGAGGAAACTAAATAGAGAATGATGTCATACAAATAATGATACAACTATGTGAAATATAAAGGGAAAAAAGGCACTCAAATAAGATGATGTATGGAAGAGTTATCAAGATTCATATACTATGATTAAGGAGAAACCCATCTCACCCAGAGAGAAGGCTCACATGGTTGGAGGAGGTTTGAAAAATATAATGAAAATATTTTTAAAAATAATTAATAGAAAAAGGTATTTTAACACCTACAAATAGTCTCAATATTGTTTCAATAGGGTTGGCTAAACTGTGCACCATCCATGTGGCTCCAGATGCATGGAACCCTAAACTTACTAAAGGAACCTCAAACTCCCTAAGAGGTGGTGAATTTGGGTGTCACATATTTTTTCTCATAAACTGATCGATATTTTTCTCACGTTTGTAGTAACTTATTTATCCCTACATAATGGATATGTGCAGTAATTAAAACATTCACATATAGAAGAAAAACACAACACTTTTACATGTTTCACCACTAAGGGCTACGTCCATGAAGCATATGCCAATAGGTTAATGGACTTACCATTTTCAAATAGTGTTTACTAGTTCTGGATTTCAAAGGATGGAGCTTAGTCAATATGTCCCAAGCACACTTCCTTTACAATGGATTATGTATATCTCACTACATCCCTCAAATTACGTCGGTTGACTCACCCTGGCTCACTCTCATGGGTGAAGTCACACCGAGTTTATCAACTGGAAGGTCTCTTCAATGGATTGGCATTTAAGTCATTTTCTTTCTTCAGCATGATACACTACTGACATCAATGTCTCAAAATTGATTCTCTTTTATATTCAGTCATCCCCTTTAGTGCAATCACTGAATGTAATAAAACTTCTCATTATTTTCTTCCAGAATCAGAAGTATCTATTAGATTGTTCATGCAAGGAAGATCATCCCACTAGGCATCATCACAAATAAATTATTCTCCTTTCTTATTTACATATATTCACTTGATCGTGCATGCCTCCCATAGATTCTAATTATTAGAGTTTCTAAAATAGAAAATTATGTTTGATAACTAATGAAATAATCAAAACTAATCATAAACAACAAAAATATTATTTTAATATGGCCATTATGACCTTTAAACCAAATTTTATACTATTATTAATGTTTTATAATGAATTAAATATATAAAAATCATAAATATATTAATAAATGATTATTAAATATTCAGTCAACATTTGGTAATGTCTTTTATATTTAACATATATCTTAATTAAAAATGTTTTTAATTGTGTATTATAAGTATTATCCAAAACATATATAAAGGTAATTTTATAATTAAAGACAATATCTTGTCTCATCATATCAAATTTAACATAGGGTAATAATAAGATTTTTTCCATAAAATATGGATTTTTTTTGTGAACAATGAAAATATAGTTTTACAGAAAATCGTAATTTATTTTGATAAATGAATTAATTATTATATTAATTTGATTTCAATATTTAATAATTATTTTTTGATTATATTTAATTTAATTAATTACATGTAAATCATATTTATACGGGATTTTATTATATGTTTATTTTTATGATTAAAAATAAATTTTTCTAAAAACTACATTAAAATTCAAATTTTATAACCAATATAAATATTTAAAATAAATCATAATGATTAATGAAATAAATGAAATATTAATATTATATATATCTATCATTATGACTTTAAAATAATAAAATTAATATTAGTAGTTGTAAAGTAAATATGAACTCATATATTCCTTAAAAATGTATTTTTTAGAAAAAACATTTCCATAATACTTGTGGATTCTATAATAAATTTAATTGATGTTAAAAATTTATTTCAACATTTTGAATTATCATAATTAATATTTGATAACAATCTCAACTTAAAATATGAATAAGATGATTAGTAACTGCTGTAAATATTATTAATCATGATAAAAGAAAAATAAGTTTATTAACTATAAAATAATAATTTGACAAAAAAATCAATATAAATATAATAGTATGAATATATAAATTTAAATTTCATTTAAATTATTATTATATTTATATATTTATGTTGTTACTTTTTAATATGTTAACTAATCATTTTAAAAAAATTATATTTTGATATGATAAATAACAAATAGTATGTTTGGTTATTATTCAAATTCAATTAAAAAATGATTTTTTAACGAATTAATGAATTTATTTAAATAAATAATATTCTAATTTAATATTGTTATTAAATTAATTTTATTATATATAAATTATTACATAATTTTTATCTAGTCAAATGTAATTTTTTTAAGGTTTTAAAACTGCTTTTCTAAAAAACCCATCAATTATCAATAAATGTTTGTTTTTACATTAAAAGTGAAATTCAAATTTTAGAGAATTATTTCGATAAAATAGTTAATATTTTTGGAATGAGGATGTTGATATTATCCAATAGTGAATTTTTCATACTTTTCTGGGACCGTCGAATGTTTTGGTAAAAATTAAATATCGTATAAATAAAATATATGTTTTATGACATCATAATAACGCAAAAATGTGGTAATAAATACAATAATGGGTATTATTGGCCACATATATGATTTAACATTAAAATTATGTGATTTTAAATTTGTTTTAGTTATTTAATAATGTCCTAGTTAATCCTCAAAAATGTATAATATATTTTTTTATTTCAAATTCATTTCTTTGAATATCTGACTCTCCAACACATATGAAAGAAAAATATTTTAGTTACTAGCCCCTTATAAAATTTAAATAACATATTCCATGCCATTTCTTCCAAGACAAATTTTCCAAAACATGGTATTGTGTCTGGTTTTGAAATTTTTAGCCTGAAGGTTCTAAAACTAAAATAATAAAGAATTCTCCCGAATTTCCTATATAATCCCATCCAATCTGCAAGTCCTCTTCACTCAAACAAATTGGATATCAAAAAACCATTGAAACATATTCCACATAGTCCTTCCATGTTTCCCCAAAACTCGTAAGAATCATCTCTCAAGTCTTTTGGATCTTAGATCCCACTAAAGGATCATCCACTCTCCTCTTTTATCAATCATTCTTTTCATGTTATGTCTTTGCTGTTTTTTATTTCTATGTTATGATATGTTATTGAATATAAAAAATACTTAAAATTTGATGTATAAATCATTATATCCCCTTTAACTATAATTTATCCCTTCTCTGAACCCTTATGGGGCCCTGTTACAATGAAAGATTTTAACAAGGGATCCTCACCTTCCTCTCTTTCATTCAATTAAATAACCTTATTTGAAATTAGCATATTAAATTTAATTTCGATATACTGAAATTAATTTTTCACCACATAACTACTTCTTATATTATGTTATATGAATTTGGGATCATCTATCCTCCCTCATTTGTACCATTACCTAATTTTTTATTATGTCAAAATTCTATATGGGATCTTCCACCCTCCTCTTTTATCAAGCATTATTTTCATGTTATGTCTTTTTATTTCTTTTTTTACTATGATGTGATATGTTATTAAAAATCATCCTTAACTAAAATTTGATATATAAATCATTATATCCTCATTCACTCCCATTTATCCCTCTTATGAACCCATATGTACACCAGTTACCATGCATAATTTTCGTAAGTGATTCTCACAATCCTTTATTCCTTTAAATTCAGGTAACCTTCTGGATATTATCCTTTTTAATTTCAGTTGGAATTATTTTAATTATTTTTCAATAAAATCCTTACTTTCAATTTAATTTTATGTGACTGATAGATCATTTATCCTCCAACATTTGAACCATTACCTTATCCATTACTATCCGGAAATTCCGTACGAGATCTCTCTTTTCTCATTTCCATTCAAGAACCTCTTCTATATTAGGCTTCTTAAATTAAATTTTTATATTTTGGGATATGAGGTTATATGATCCCCAAAATGTCCATTTTATGTATAAATTATGCTATATTCCTATAAGTATATTTAATCCCCTGATGATTTTTTAAGCAAAACTATTATTATGATGATATTCCATATGTTTTTCCTTACATTATCATTTTAATCCAAGTATCTTTATATCATTAAACCCTATAATTTTTAATTAAAAATTTTGGGGGATGTTTTTGAAAATACCCCATCATTCCCTTATTATGTATTTATGATATGATACATCATTATCTCTCATTAATCCCTCCCATGTATACCCCTTACCATGCCAAAATTTCATTATGTTATTTCATTTCTCCTCTTTCTGAAAGTTTATTTATTATTATACACCTTATATTTCCCAATTACATGTTCTTGTTAATTTATCTATATGAAATTTTACTATACATTTCATATATATATATTCTATGATAACCATTTCACCCTCATCAACCATTTTTATATATTTATATATCACATCGTTAGGCTGCTAAAATTTCACCGTGATTTTCCATGCCAAAATTATCTTTTAGAGAATACCATTCCCATTTCTCTATCAATGTTATTAACCATTATTCACATATAACTTATGATTATAGAAATTTTTTTATCTATTAAACATTCTTTTATTGAGGAATAAATGATGAAGTTGAATGAATCTATGTTAAATGATCTTTGTGGGACACATCAGCATGGGATTTAAATGGTTATGAAGGGAACGCCCTCATAGCACTCCAATGCATTAAGTATTGTTTAGTATCATGATACTCCCTATAAAATGAGTGTTTACTCATGATAATACATTTTAAATGAGGGTTTACTCATGGTAATATATTTGCAATGAGATTTGGCTCATTCAAATATCATGTTGTATGTTGTTTCCACATTTCCATGTTATAATGGTCTTGTTATATTATGTTCATGTTTATCTTATGCATTATTGATATGTGTATTTCCTAACAAGTTTTGAATTATTAATGTTATGACATGTTTACTCACTTAGTGGGTTTTATATATCACCCTTTTCTTATGCATGTCCTCAGGCTATCCCATACAATGTTATGAATGAAAGAGTGTAGTGTTCATATAAAAGAAGATTTCAATAATGTTGTTTTATTTTAGATCTTATGTATTCTTGCAATGTTACTATACCCCAAATAAACTAGAACCCTTGATTTACTAGGTTGTATTATATTCCTGATTATGAAATAAATCATGTTTAAGTGTGTAAAAATTTTCAAGGTTCTTATATATTTTATCATCAGATAAGTTTAGTTATTTTTTGGGACTAGGATTAGAAAACACTAGTGAAACCCATAGGGATAAGACTTAGAATATTAAAATAATCCCAATTTTTTTTATTATATACTCTATGGATTATCATAAAAATACAACATTGTCTAAATATGAATAATTAGAGGTGTATCTAGCATATATGTATCTAGGTGTAAAACTGAAAACAATTGTTTAATCTAAACTTGAATGAGAATTGATGCACGACAATTGGCCTTACTGCACTATTTTTTTGACACCCCCATGGGATATGCTTTTCTGAATTCATAATAATATTATGAACAATTATTAAGGGAATAAAAGAACTCATAAGAATATACATTAGGAAATAGATAATGGATAACATTGATTGAAGCCTATAAATTCGTATTTTTAAGAAATAAATATAATTTATAAGTTATCCATTGAATGTCATTAGATTTATGTTTAAGTGTTTAAAAGTTTAAAAATATAAATCCTTAATTATATAAAAAAAATTTAGAATATATATGTAAATAAGAAGAACATATTTAATTTTTTAATTTGGAGGACACACTTTTTTGAAGTGGGGAAGAATATAATGACCCGATATTTTAAAATAGATTGTTCTGTTTGATATCTTATGAAATGCACACAACTAAAACAAAAAATATAGAGATTATTTAAATATGATAATTTTATCATTTAAATTAAATTTTATGATATTATTTGTATTATTTAATTCATGAACTATATATGTCACAAATATATTTATAAATGACTATAAAATATTCAAATAAATTTTGATGATTACTTAATTTTTTAAACAATTCCTTAATTAGAAATATTTTTTATTTATTTATTATAGTTTTTTTCTAGAAATCATATAAATTTAAGTTGATAAATATACTCGATATTTTTCCTCATCATATAAAAATTAACATAGGAAAATAATTTGGTATTTTTCATAAAATATAAATTTTTTTATATCAAAAATATAGTTTTACGTAAAGTTGGCATTTCTTTTGATATATTAATTAATTATTCAATTAATTTGATTTCAAGGTATTATATTTATAATTTAATTTTATTTAATTCTATTAATTACAATTAAAATATATTTATACTATATTTTATTATGTGATTATTTTTTAGATTAAAAATGCATTTTTTGTGAAAACTAGTTTAAAATGCCTAATGAATAACCATTTTTATTAATTAAAATAAAATATAATGATAAATTAATTAAATGAAATATCAATATAATATATATCTCTCTCTTTATGAATTGAAAATAATAAAATTAATATTAATAGATGAAGAGTAAAAGTGGACTCTTATTTTCATTAAAAATCTATCATTTAGAAAACCATTTTCCAAAATACCGCTGGATTTTATTTTAAATTAAATTAATGTTAATAAAATGTATTAATTATTTTTTGTATTCATATTAATTATTATATAGAAATCTCCACTTAGTATTTGAATAATATGATTACTAATTCTACTAAATATCAATAATCAAGATAAAAGGAGAAAAAAATAATCAAAAGTAAAAATATTATTTGACAAAAAAAAGAGTGAAAAAATGTAACTATAACAGTATGAGTATTTATATTCCTTTTTATTTAAATTATATATATATATATATATATATTTGATATTGTTTTTTACTTTTTAATTATTTAACCAATCGGATTAAGAAAAATTATATTTTGATACGATAAATCACACATAGTATATTATGTTAATCATTAAATTCAATTAATAAATATATATTTTAATGAATTAATGGATTTTTAAATGAAATAATAATCTAATAGAATATTATTATTAAATTAATTTAATTAAATATAAACTATTATGAAATTTTTATGAAGTCATAAGTTATTTTTATTATGGTTTAAAAACTATTTTTTGTCAAAACCTGTCAATTTTCATTAAACATCAATTTTTACATTAAAAGTAAAAATTTACATATTTATAAAAATATTTAGATAAAATAAATATTATTTTTGGAATCAAGACTTTGATTTTATCCAATGGTTAATTTTTCATAATTGTCTGAGATATTCAAATTTTTAGGTAAAAATTAAACATCCTATAAATAAAATATATGTTTCCTAACATCACAATGACAATAAGATGTTGTAATAAATACTATAATGGTTATTCTAGGTCTAATATATGATTTAAATTTAAAATAATTTTATTTTAGGTTTTCTTTAATTATTTTTTATATTATTAGTGAATCATCAGAAATGTATAATATATTTTATGATTTTTAATTCATTTCCTTGAGAGTGTGAATAACCTACACACAAGATCGTTCAATATATTAATATATTTGTCCCAAATAAATATAGACTAATTTATACCACTACTCTTTTAGGGAATAAATGTGCATAAACCAAGGGTTGGTTTTTGGTTTGGAATATTTTAGTGTGTACTGTCCAAAACCATAATAATAAATAATTCGCCAACCATTTCTATATAAACCCACACAATATCACATTAATATTCACTAAAACCATTTGAAACTAGAAAGACCACTACCCCATACTCCCTATAGTCTTCCCAAGGTCTACTTATGCTCCAAATAAGCCTCTCTCATGCCTTTGGGATCACACATCCAAGTAAGAGATCTTCCACCCTCCTCTTTTATCAAGCATTCTTTTCATGTTATATGTTTTAAATTATTTTATAAAAATACTGGGATATTTTATTTAATATAATAAATAATGAGAATTTTATTTATAAATAATGATATCCTCTTTTATGCACATTTATCCTTCTTTTTAACCCCGGTGAACATCCATTGCCATGTCAAATTTTCGTATGGTATCCTCACCTTCCTCTCTAACATTCAAATCAAGAGCCTTTTCATAAAATACCTTATTTAATTACAATTGGTTGTGTTGTAATTATCTTTTAATCACTTCACTATCGTAAATTTTATGTTTTATGAAAAATGTATTATTTTTCCTCCCTTAATTGGACCAGCACCAAATCCGTTACAATGCCAAAATTCTCTAATGGATCTTCCACCCACCACTTTTATCAAGATTTATTTTCTTGTTATGTTTTTAATTTATTTAATTTCTATATTGTTATATGTTATTAAATATCATAAATACATCCCAATTTATTTATAAATCATTATATCCCCTTTAACTCTCATTTTACCCTCTTATGAACCCTTAAGAACTGCCATTACCATTCTGAATTTTCATAAGGGGTCATCACCTTTCTCTCTTTCATTCAAAACATGTACCTTGTTTCAAATTATAAATTTTATTTTAAATTGGTTGTATTATAATTATTTTTTAATGTCATAAATAATGTCCAATTTATTTTATTTTAATGAAAAATCATTTATCCTCCATCATTTGGACCATTATCTCGGTGGTTATTATGTTGAAATTCTATTATGGATTTCTCTCTTCTCATTTTCATTCAAGTGCCTCTTTTATATTATGCTTCTTAAATTAAATTTTTATATAATGAGTTATGATTATCTGTTCCCCCAAAAGTTCATTTGATGTATAAATTACTATATATTCCTTTATATCTCTTTATTCACCCCTATGATCATTTAAGAACACCATTTACTATACAAACATTCCGTAAGGGTTTCCTATATTTCACATTTTTATCCTTGATTGCTTATATTATTACACCCTTTTATTTTAAATTAAAAATGATTGGGTATGTATTTACACATCCTCTATAATTGCTTTACTATTTTGTATGATTGGATACATATTTCTCTCTCATTATTCGCTCACATGTGTGCATGTTACCATGACAATATTTCATAAGAGTTGTTTCATTTCTCCTCTTTCTTCATTTTTTTATTATGTTACGCCTTCCTTTTTGAAATTTATTTTTTGGGAAATTTATCTATATAAACACAATGTGTAAAATTTCATTTATATATGATCACATACCTACTTATCCCTCATCATCCTTTTTTATGAATTTTTAATTCACGCTGTCAGGCTACTGAAATTGCACCGCGATTTACCATTCCAAAATCATTATTAAATTAATACCATGCCAATTTCACTATCAAGGGTATTCCAATTTATTCACATATATATTTATTACAGAAACTGATTTATTTATTAATAATTCCTTTATTATGGACTGAATGATGATGCTGAATGAATCCATGCTATATGATCTATATGGTACATTAAATAATGAGATTAAAATTATTATGAATGGTCACCCATGATATTGATCAATGTGTTGGGTAATGTTTAGTATCACAATACCCCATGTTAAATGATAGTTTATTCATTGTAATTCATGTGAAATGATGGTTTAATAATGTTAATCCATGTCCAATTAGATTTGGATCATGATAATATCATGTTGTATGTTGTTTCCACATTTCTATGTTATGATGATCATGTAATAACACGCCTTTTTTTCATAGTTCTCTTAGGCTCCATTGATATTTATATTACCTAACCTGTATTGTAATATTAATGTAATTAATTGTTTACTCCCTTTATAGACATTATATTTTACACTTTTCTTATGCATTTCTTTATGATATCCCATGCAGTACTATGTACGAAAGAAAGTTATAATCATTTAAAAATTGTTTTCAATAAAGATGTGGTATATTATTTCTTTTGTTGTCATGTAATGATCATAATACCCATAGAAACTAGACCAACAAATATCATGGATTGTATTAATTGAATATTTTTGTAATAAATGAAGTTTATGTGTGTAATAATGTTCAGGGTAGTTATAGTTGATACCCGAGGAAAGGTTTAGTTATTTTGAAGATTATTATTAGAAAACTCTACTGAATGACTTAGGGATAATACTAATTAAAATAAAATAATATATAAATATATGTGATTATAGATTACATGGTATATCACGAACACAAATACCTTCCTAGATACGATCATGTAGATGTAGCAATGGCATAGAAGAATCTGGGGGTAAAACCCGAAATCACAACTTTGATATAGACATGAAAGGAAACTGAAGTAAGTTAAAAAGATTTATTATAACCTTGGATCGACATACCAATGAGATATTATTTTTTAAATTAATAAGTGTAGTATGAAAAATTATTATGGGGAAAAATACCATAATAATATACGTTTTCAAATAGATCATGGATTATAATGGTTGAATCCTATAAACTCACATGTTAAGGAAATAAATTTAATTTATAAGTTTTTCCAATAATGTGATTAGAGATTTGTTCAATTGTTTAATAGTTTTAAAATACTCATACTTAATTTTTTTCACATTATTATAGACAACAGATGGATGTATGAATAACTGAGTTAATGATTAAATTGTGGGGACACAATTTATAAAAGGGGGAAGAATTTAACGAACCAGGTTTGTTATGTAGAAAATTAAATTCAACAGCTTATCAATACACATAAATGAACCCAAAAACAATTATTATTTAAATAAGGCCATTTAAACTATTAGATTAAATTTTAATATTTCATTAGAATTATATAATGCATGAGATATATATTTCATAAATATATTTATAAATGAATATTAATTATTCAATCAAATTTTGGTAATGTATTTGTGTTTTTCAAAATATGTATTCATTAAAAATGATTTTAATTTATTTATTATAACTACTTTTCAGAAAATTTTTATAATTAATTTTATAAATTAACTCAATATTTATTCTGATCATATCAAAATTAACACAGGGTAATAATTTTTTACATTTCAAAATGTATATATTTTTTGTGAATAGTAAAAATATAGTTTTACGTAAAATTTTCATTTGTTTTGATAAATTAATTAATTAATATAATAATTTTATTTCAATGTATAATAATAATTATTTAATTATATTTAATTAAATTATTTACATGTAAATCATATTTGTACTGGATTTTATTACATGTTTATTTTTATGATTAAAATCCGTTTTTTTTGAAAACTAGTTTAAAATGCATAATGTATAACCATTTTAATTATTTAAAATAAACCATAATTATAAATGAAATAAATTAAATTTTAATATTATATATATATATATTTATGAATTTATAATAATAAAATTAATATTAGTAGTTTTACAGTTAATGTAAACTGATATTTTCCTAAATAATTATTTTTTGGAAAACCATTTTCCATAATACCTGTGGATATTATATTAAACTAAATTGTTGTTAAAAAAATTTATTCTATATTTTGATTCACCAAAATTAATAACAGATAATAATTTAACTTAATATTAGAAAAAAATGATTAGTAATTTTAGTAAATATTAATAATCACGATAAAATGAAATTAGGAGAATAAATGGAAAAAAATAATTTCACAAAAATATAAAGACTCAAAGTAACTATAATATTATTATTATTTATATTAAATTTTCATTTATATTTTTAAAATATTTTTTTATTATTGTTTTTTCTTTTAATTTTTTTAATGATTCTATTTAGAAGAATTATATTTTGATATGAGAGAGCACAAATAGTACTTTTGGTCAATACTCAAAATTAATTAAGAAATATATTTTCTAAAAATTAATAGATTTTTGAAATAAATCATATTCTAATAAGAATATTATTATTTCATTACTTTTATTTAATATATATGATTATTTAATTTTCTGGTAATCAAAAGTAATTTTTATTAATGTTTTAAATCTGTTATTGTCAAAACCCATCAATTTTCACTAAACAACAATTTTTAACATTAAAATTTAAAATTCACATATTTAGAAAATTACTTTGAGAAAAGAAATAAATTTTTGGAATCAGTATGTTGTAATTATCCAAAATTGAATTTTTCATAATTTCTTGGGATAATCAAATTTTTGGGTAAAAATTAAATATCATATAAATAAAATATGTGTTTTATGACACCATAACGACCCCAAAATGATTTAATAAATACTATAATTGGTATAATCAGACTAACATATAATTTTAAATTAATATAATGTGATTTTTTATTGTTTTTACTAATTATATAAATCCTTATTGAATCTTCCAAAATGTATAATTTTTTTTTATTATTTTAAATTAATTTCCTTAAGAGTGTGATTCACCTCTACATATGCAAGGAAAAATATTTTAATATAGTCAGACCTTATACTTTTAAAATAATTTATTCCACACCCATTTTCTAGAAACTATGGGGAAATCCAAAGGATGGTTTGTGGTTTTAATTATTTTAGTGTCTAGGTTCCATAACCAAAATAATAAAGAATTCCCCCACCTTTCCAATATAAACCAACAAAATCATCCATTGTACATCACTCAACCTATTTGGTGCTTGAACAAACTCTACCCCATAATATCTATATTCATCCCATGGTGCACCAAAGCTCCCAAGAAGCCACTCCCAAGACTTTCAGATCACACATCCACGTCAGAGATCTTCCACCCTCCTCTTTTATCATGAATTCTTTTCAAGTTATGTCTTCAAATTTCATTTATTCCTATGTTGGGATATGTTATTAAATATCATCCATACAGCCCATTTTATTTATAAATCTTGATATCCCTATTTAAATTCATTTATACTTCTTATAAACCATTATATACACATGTTACCATGCCCAACAATAATTAAGGATCCTCACCTTCCTCTCTTCCTATTAATTCAAGAACGTTGTTTGAAATAAGCCTATTAAATTTAAATTTTATTTATTATAATTCATACTGAATCACTTAAATAAATTCAATTTAAATTTATTTTAAAGATGTATCATTTATCCTGCCTCATTTGGACCATTACCTAAGTTGTTACAATTCCAATATTCCATAAGGGATCTTCCCCCCTCTTCTTTTTATCCATATTTTTCATGTTTTTTATTTTAATTGATATTAATAATATATTGGGATATGTTATTAAATTTAATCCTTAATACTCATTTCATATATAAATGATGATATCCCCATTAAATCTAATTTATCTCTCTTATGAACCCTTATGTGCACCTATTAACATGACAAATTTTTATAATGTCTCCTCTCCTTCCTCTCCAATTCAATTCAAGTAACTAGTTTGAAATTTTCCATATGAATTTCAATTGGGTGAATTTTCATTATTTTTTAATCACTTAACTACATTCCATATGATGTTATTTAAATGAGATATCATTTATCCTCCCTCATTTAGACCATTACCTAAGCTTTTATTATGCTAAAAATGTGTAATGGATATCTCACTTCTCATTTCCATTCACGAACCTCTTTTATATTTACATCTTGAATTACCTTTTTATATATTGTTTTATGATATTATATGATCCCCCTTACTTCAAATTTTATGTATAGATGACTATATTTCCTTTCTCTCGCTTTAAGACCCCTATGATCTTTTAAGCACAGTTGTTAATATGGTGATATTCTCTAAGGGTTTCCTTACATCCTCAATTTTATCCATGTTTCCTAATACTATTGCACCGTTGTTTCAACTAAAAATTATGGTTTACATTTTTTCACCTCCCCCATACTAACCATATAATTTTTTATGGTGTTAGATCTTTTTATCTATAATTAACCCCTTCCATGTACACCCATTACTATAACTAAACATCGTTAGAGTTTTCCATTTCTCATCATTCATCAGGTATCATTATTATGTTACACCTTCAATTTTCAAATTACTTATGTTGGGACATGTATCTATATAAACCATTACATTCCGTTTAATTTATATATTATGAGAGACACCTTTCTCTCTCATCTATAGTATTTATGAATTTTTATGTCACTATGCTAGGTTGCTGAAAATGCACCGTGATTATCCATGCTAAAATCATCGTATAGTGAATACCATTCACATTTATCTCTCATGGTTATTCACATTTATGAACATATTATTATTGATTATATAATTTTATGTATTTATTTCAAATTATATTATCATGTAATAAATGTTTATGATGGATGAATCAATGTTATATGATCTATGTGCCACACATAAGCTTGAGATTAAAATGATTATGAAACGTGTGCACAGATAGCACTCCAATGCATTGAGAAATGTTTTGTATCATAAAAAACCATAAGAAATGAGGTTTCACTCATTTTAATTCATGTGAATGGATGGTCTACTCATTCTAATCCATTTTCAATGACCCTTGGTTCATGATAGTATCATGTTGTATGTTGTTCCCGCAGTTCCATGTTATGAGTATCTTATTATATCATACCATTACGTTCATGTTTCTCTAATGCTCCATTGATATGCCTATTTTTTAACATTTTTTAATTCCTAATTCTATTCATTGTTTAATCCCTTGTTGGGGTTTATAGGTCCCTCTTTTCTTATGCTTGTCGTAAGGATATCCCATGGAATGCTAAGTACGACAGAATTTTGTTGGCATGTGAATGAATTTTTAAGCAAAGATATTGTATTTTATATATTAAAATTTCATGTAATGTTATTAAGCCCAAAATACACTAGTTATCCTGATATTTTCGGTTTTATTATGTCTTTTTTTTATGTAATAATACATGTTTAGGTTTTTAATAAAGGAAAGGGTTGTTATAGTTGGTATTAGAGGAAATGATTATTTATTTTAGGTTTAGAAAACAATAGTGAAAGCCATACAAATAATACTATGTATAAGAAAATAATCCCTAAAGTTATGTGATTATACTATATGTGGTTTATCAATTGTATACATCCATGTCTGGATACAAGTGGGTAGAGTTGGCTCTGGTATGGATGTATCTAGTGGTAAAACCTAAAAACACTGATTTGAGCTAGACACAAACAAGAACTGGTGCATGTCTATGGTCCTTGATGCACTCTTGGTATGACACCCAATGAAGATATGCATTGGTAAATTCATAATAATAGTTTTAACAATTGTTATGGTAGAAAAAAATACCATTATAATTTATGTTAGGAAATAGATCATGGATAACATACATTGAATCCTATAAATTCATATTTAAGGAAATAACTTCAATTTATAATTTAACCATTTAATCTCATTAGGTTCCTATTTAATTGTTAAATAAATTTAAAATACCCATCACTAATTTTTCTCCATTATTTATGAAAATTTATGGACATAAAAAGTACTGATTTAATGTTTACATTACAAGGACACAATTTAATAAATGGTGAAGAATGTAATGACCTGAGTTTTTAAAATAGAAAATAATGTTCGATAGCTTATGAAATACACAAAACTAATCGTAAAAAAATAATATTAGTTAAATATGGAAATTTTAACATTCAAATTAAATATCAAGATATTATTAGTATTATAAAATCAATGAAATATATATGTCTTAAATATATTAATAAATGATCATTAATTATTTAATCAAATTTTGGTAATGTAATTTTGTTTTCCAAAATATGATTCATTAAAATTGACTTTTATTTATTTGTCATAATTATTTTATAAAACAAATAAAAAATAAATTTGTTTAATAAAATCAATATTTGGACTCATCAAAACAAAATTATATTAGGGTAATAATTTACTCTTTTTCAGAAAATAATGATTTTTTGTGAAAAGTGAAAATATATTCATACCTAAAATTAATATTTCATTTTATAAAGGAATTAATTATTATATTAATTTTATATAATGGAATCATAATTATTATTTTATTATATTTAATTCAAGTAATTACATGTAAATCATTTTTTATATTAGATTAGATTATATGTTTACTTTTAGGAATAAAAATTCATTTTTCTAATAATTGGTTTCAAATGAATAATGTATAACCATTTTAATTAATTAAAGTAACCCATAATGATAAATTAATTTAATTAATTATTAATATTATTTATATATATTTATGAATGGAATATAATAAAATTATTATTAGTATTTGTAGAGTTTAAGTGAACACATATTTTACTAAAAAATGAATTTTTTGAAACACTATTTTCCATAAAACCTCAGTATTTTATATAAAATTAAATTGTTATTAATAAACTTTATTTTGTATTTTGAATATTTATAATTATTATATGTTAATAATTTCAACTTAATATTTTAATAATATGATTATTAACTAAAATAACTATTAATAATCATGATAAATGGAAAAAAATATAAAAATAGGTAAAAAAAATAATTTAACAAAAGGAGTATCAAAGTAAATCTAATAGTATGAATATTTATATTTCCACTTCTTTTAAATTATTAATATTTCATTTATTGTTTTAATTTTTCAATTTGATGATTAATGAGTTTAAAAATATATATTTTGATAAGATAAAGCACAAATAGTATTTTTGAATAATATTTTAATTCAATTTGGAAATATATTTTTAATGAATTAATGAATATTTAAAATAAATAATATTATAATTTAATATTATTAGTAAAATAATTTTATTAAATATGATTTATTATTTAATTTTTATGAAGTCAAAAGTAATATTTATTATGGTTTTAAATCTGTTTGGGTGAAAATTCGTCAATTTTCAATAAAATGTGAGTTTTTACTTTAAAAGTGACAGTTAACATATTTAGAATATTATTTAGATAATATATGTATTATTTTTCAATGAGGAAAATGCAATTATCCAATTGTGAATTTATGATAATTTTCTGAGATAGTTGAATTTTTGGGGAAAAATTAAATATTGTATAAATAAATTATGTAGTTTATGACATCATAATGACCCCAAATGATGTAGTAAATACAATAATCAGTATTAATGGACAAATATATGTTTTCCCATTAAAACAATGTTATTTATTATTTGTTTTACTTATTTTATAGATTCATTGTGAATCCTCCAAAATGTATAATATATTTTATGATTTTAAATTCATTTTGTTGAGAGTGTAAATCACCTACACATAAGAAAAGTAAATATATTAATATCATCATCCCTTAGGAATTTAAAATAATTTTTAACACTAACCTTTTCTTGAAAACTTGAAAAAACTAAGGGTTGGTTTGTGGTTTTGAATATTTTCGTGTCTAGGGTTAAAAACCACAATAATAAAGATTTCCCCAAACATTCCTACATAATCCCATAGAATCTCCCTTTCCTCTTCACTAAAACCATTTGGTTCACGAACAACCCTTGAATAATACTCTTTATATTCCTCTAATAGTGTCCCTAACCTCCCATGATGGCTCCCCCATGCTTTTGGGATCACACATCCAAGTAAGGGAACATATACCTACCTCTTTTATTATGAATTATTTTCATGTTATGTCTTCTTATTTCAATTATTTATATTTTCGGATATGTTATTAAATATCATCCTTACTTAACATTTGATTTATAAATCATGATATCCCCTTTATCACTCATTTATCCCTCTTATAAACCCAAATTTTCACCCATTACCATGTGGAATTTTCATGGGGTTCCTCTCCTTCCTCTCTTCAATTCAATTCCAGAAGTCTGTTTGAAATAAACATATCTAATTTCAATTGGTTTTTTTAATTATTTTTTAATCACTTTCCTACAAAACATTTTTATATGAATTATTGGTCGTTTATCCTCCCTTTTTTGGACAATTACATATGATGATACTTTGAAGAAATTCTGTAAGGGATCTTCCACCATCTTCTTTTATCAATCATTATTTTCTTGTTATGGTTTTTTTTATTTCATTTATTCTTATGTATGTATGTGTTACCAAATATCCTAAATACTTCCAATTTTATGTTTAAATAATGTTATCCACATTCATTCTCATTTAACCCTCTTATTTACCGTTATGTACACCCGATACTATGTGGACTTTTCATAAGCGATCTTCACCTTCCTCTCTTCATTTCAATTCAAGTACCATGTTTGAAATTATCCATTTTTATTTCAATTAGTAATATTATAATTTAATTTATTCACTTTCATATTGTAAATTTTATGTAATTTGAATGAGGCCCCAATTTTCCTCCCTCATTTGGACTGCTACTTGAGACGTCACTATGCCCATATTACATTACAGATTTCTCTCTTCTCATTTCCCATCACAATGATTTTTTATTAGGAATTATAAATTCCATTTCTATATACAAGGTTATGATTTTATATGATCCCAAAAATTTATACTTTATTTATAAATTTGGAGAGCTTATTTCACTCTTTTTATTCCCCCATAAGAACATTCAAGCACACCAGTTACTATACTGATAATTCGAATGGGTTTCCTTCCTTTCGGATTTTTATCCACGTTTATCTACATTTTACACCCTTTTATTTTCAATTAAAAATGATGGGTATGTTGTAAAACATCCCCCATACATCCCTTATTATTTTATATGATTGTAATCATCTTTATCTTTCATTAATTTTTCCCATGTACACCAGTTACCATGCTGAAATTTCATAAAATTTATTCCATTTCTCCCATTTCATCAAGATTCATTATTATGTTACGCCTTCTATTTAAAAATTCCTTGTGATGGGACATGTATCTATATGACCCCATTACTGTTATTTTAATGTATCTATGATGATAGACTCCATTTTCCCTCATCAAACATTTTTCTGGATTTTTATTTGATGTTGTTAGGCTGCCAAAATTGCACTATGATATTCCATACCAAAATCATCATGTAGTGAATACCATAACCATTTCACTACGAAGGGTATTCCCCTTTATGAAAAAATAATTATTAATTATATAAATTTATTTACTTATTCCAAATTTTATTATTGTGAAATAAATTATGATATTGAATAAATCATGTTATCTGATATATCTGGCATACTAAAGCATCAGATTAAACATATTATGAAGGGTGCGTCCAGATAGCGCTTCAATGCATTGGGTAATGTCTAGTATCATGATACACCATTTGAAATGAGGGAATATTCATGAAAAATCATATTAAATTATTGTTTAATAATGTTAATTCTTGTTCAATGACCCTTGTCTCATGCTAATATCATATTGTAGGTTGTTTCGACACATCCATGTTTTGATGATCATGTTATATCATGAATTTTTGTTCATGATTCACTTATACTGAATTGATATGTCTATTTTGTAAAATGTATTGTATTATTCATGTTATTCCATGTTTAATACCTTAATGGGATTTATAGATCACCCTTTTTTATGAATGTCCTCAAGATATCCCATTAAAGGGTAAGTATAAAGGAAATTTGAGGTCATGTAAATGAGGTTTTCAGTTATGATGTTGTATTTTATGTCTTAAGTTGTCATGTAGTGTTCCTAATCTCCAAAGACTTCACACATCTTAATCTTATCAGTCGTATTAATTTCATGTTTATGTAAGAAATCTTATTGTGTGTCTAATAAATATCAAGGTTGTTATAGTTTTTATCAGAGGATATGATTAGTTATTTTTACAATTAGGATTAGGAGACCGCAGTGAAAGCCTTAGGGATAAGACTATATATAAGAAACGAATCACAATTTTTTTATTATAAAGTAAGGGTTTTATCAATAAAATACATCTTTTTATAGATACAAACAAGTAGATGTGGATCTAGTAAGGATGTATATTTGGGTAAAACCCGAAAACACTGCTTTGATCTACACTCGAACGGGATCTGGGGCATGAAAATGGGTCGTGCTACACTTTAGCATTTACACTCCCGAGGGATATGCTTTGGAAAATTCATAGTATTTGTATAAACAATTATAAAATAAAAAATATCCTAAGAATATATATTAGGAAATAGTTCATGAATAATATAGATTGAAGCTTATAAATTCATATGTTATAGAAATAAATTTAATTTATAAATTATTTATTTAATGTCATTGTATTCCTGTTTAAGTGTTTAATAGTTCTAAAATTCGCATCGATATTTATTTCACATTATTCTTGAGAATATATGGAAATTGGAAGAACTGAGTTAATATTTAAATTGCAATGATGTAATTTATTAATGGGGGGAGAATGTAAAGACCCTAGTTTTTAAAATATAAAATTATGTTTGATAGCTTATACAATACACAAAAATGATCCTAAAAAAACAATGATTATTTAAATATATCTATTTTAACCCTTAAATTAATTATTATGATATTATTTTTATTATCTAATCAATGAAATATATATGTCATAAATATATTAATAAATGGATTTTTATTACTCAATAAAATTTTGGTAATGTCTTTTTATCTTATAAAATATGACTTCATTAAAAAAAATTTATTTATTTATTACAATTATTTTCTAGAAAATATATAAAAATAATTTGATAAATAAAATCCAACTTTTTTCTCATCATATCAAAATTATCATAGGGTAATAATTTGGTATTTTTTTAAAAAATATAGTTTTTTCTGAAGAGTGAAAATATTGTTTTACATAAAATTTTAATTTCATTTGATAAATGATTTATTTATTCTAATAATTTTATTTCAACGTAACATAATTATTATTTAATTATATTTAATTCAATTAAATATATGTAAATTATATTTATACTGGATTTTGTTATATGATTATTTTTACAATTAGAAATGCATTTTTGTAAAAACGAGTTTAAATTGCATTTTTTATAACCATTTTAGTAAATTTAGAAAATGAACATTGGTAAATGAATTAAATTTAATATTAATATTAAATATATTAATCAATATGAGTTAAAAATAATAAAATTAATTTATTAGTTTTAGAGTTAATGTCAACTGATATTTTCTTTAAAAATATATTTATTAAAAATCCATTTTTCATAATACAAGTCTATTTTATATTTAATTAAATTAATATTAATAATATGTATACAATATTATAAACAATCATAATTAACATTAGATTATAAATTCAACTTAATATTTGAATAACCTGATTAGTAAATGTAGAAAATTTTAATAATCAAGATATATGAAAAATATGATAATTAATATTAAAAATATAATTTGAAAAATGGGGAATCAAAGTAACTATAAAAGATTTAATATTTATATTAACATTTGATTTAAATTATTAATATATTTATTTATTATTATTTTCACTTTTAAATTTTTTATTTAATTAGTTTAAAAATATTATATTTTGGTATGATAAATTAGTAATAGTATTTTTGGTTAATATTCAAATTTAATTAAGAATTATATTTGTAACAAATTAATGTATTTTTTAATAAATAATATTCCAAGGGAATATTTTTATTATTATTTTTATCAAATTAATTTTATTATATATAACTCGTTTTGTAATTTTTATGAAGTTAAATGTTATTTTTATTGAGGTTTTAAAACTATTTTAGTCCATACCCGCTAATTCTTAATATAGTTCGGTTTTTAAATTAAAAGGTAAAAATAAAATATTTTATAAATTATTTAGCCAAAATTAATATTATTTTTTGAATTAGGACATCATAATTATCAATGGGTGAAATTTACAGATTATTTTTAGGCGGTTGAATTTTTGGGTGAAAATTAAATATCATATAAATAAAAAATGTGTTTTATTCCAAAATAGTGACCCCTAAATGATGTAATAAATTCTATAATGGTTATTCATAGAAAAATGTATGTTTTCAAATTAAAATAATGTGATTTCCTATTTATTTTACTTATATTTTAAATCCATATTTAATTCTCCAAAATGTATAATACATTTTATGATTTAAAATTCATTTCTATAAGAGTTTGACTCACCTATGCCTAATAAAGGGAAATAATTTAACATATTTTCCCCATTTACTTATAAAATAATATATCCCACTCTACATTTGAAAAAAAATTGGGCCAATCCATCGGGTGTTTTTTACTTTTGAATATTTTAGTGTCTAGGGTCAAAACCCAAAATAATATAGAATTCCCCCACCTTTCCTATGTAAACCTGCCCAATATCCCATTCATCTTCACTAAAACCATTATGAGGATGACAAACATCTACTCGAATATCCCTATAACCCTCACAATAGGAACCATTCTCCCAGGAAGCCTCTTCCAAGACATTGGTGTCACACATCCATCTATGGGATCTTCCACCAGCCACTTTTATCAAGCATTCATTTCATGTTATGTCATTTAATTTCATTAATTCCTATGTTTTATATGTTATTAAATTTCATCATTACATCCCATTTTATGTATAAATAATGATTTCCCATTTAACTCAAATTTATCCCTTTTATAAACCCTTATGAACACTTATTACCATGCAAGATTTTTGTAATGGATCCTCACATTTTTCTCTTCCATTAAAATCAGTAATATTTATCAAAATTAGCCTATTTATATTCAATTGGTTTTGTTTTTTTATTTTTTAATCACTTCACTACTGCCCATTTTATGTTATATTTATGATAATTCATTCGTACTCTTTCATTTGGACCATTACATATGTCTTTATTATGCCGAATTTCCATAAGGGATCCTCCACCCCCTTTTATATCAAGCACTATTTTCATGTAATGTCTTTTATTTTATTTTATTCCTATGTTGTGATATTTTATTAAATATCTTCCATACTTATAATTTTATTTATAAATCATGATATATTATTTAAATATCATTTATCCCTCTTATGAACCCTTATGTGCACACGTTACAATGCCAAATTTTCATATGGAATCCTCACCTTCCAGTATTCCTTCTAATTGAAGTACCTTATTGGAAATTATCCATTTAAATTTTAAATGGATTTATTTTAATTTTCTTTAATCACATTTCTAAATTCAAATTTATGTTATGTGGATGAAATCTCATTTATCCTCCCTTATTGGACCTTTACCTAAGTCGATACTGTACTGAAATTCTGTAAGGGATTTCTCTCTTCTCATTTCCATTCATGAATATCTTTCATATTATTATTTTTAATTTCCATATTTATATATTATTTTATGGTTTTATATGATCTCCCAACTTTTAATTTTATATATAAATGATGTGATATTCCTTTCACTCTCTTTCACCCCCCTATGATCATTTTCTCACTCCCATTTCTAAACTGATATTCCATAAGGGTTTCCTTCCTTTCTCATTTTTATCGATGTTTCTTTATATCATTACACCCTTTAATTTTCAATTAAAAATGATGGGTAGGTTTTCAAACATCCCCATAAATACATATTACTTTTTGTATGATGGGATACCTCATTATATCTCATTAATCCTTCCCATGTATACCTCTTACCATGCAGAAATTTCGTAAGAGTTATTCCATTTATAATCTTTTATATGTTTATTTATTAAGTTATTCTCTCTATTTCCAAAATCCTTGTTATCAGATATGTATCAATATGAACCCTTTACATTATATTTTATTTATATATTAATAGATACCCATTTCTCCCTCATTAACCATTTTTATGAATTTTTATGTTACACCATTAGGTTTCCAAAATTGCACAATGATTTTATTTGTCAAAATCTTCATGATGTGAATACAGTGACCATTTCTCAATCTAGGGTGTTCACCTATATGAAAATATAATTATTTATTATAGACATTAATATATGTATTACACATTCTTTTATCATGGAATAAACTATTATTTTGACTGAGTCCATGTTACATGATCAATCTATCACACTTAAGTATGAGATATAAATGATTATGAAGGGTGCTCCATGATAGAACTCCAATGCATTAGGTAATGTTTAGTTTCGTGAAACACTATATGTAATGAGGGTTTAATAATTATAATTCATGTAAAATTAGGGTTTAATCATGATATTCCATGTGCAATGAGCCTTGGTTCATGCTTATATCAGGTTGTATTTTGTTGCCACATTTCTATGATACAATGATCATGTTGTATCATGAAATTATGTTCTTGTTTCTATGATGCACTATTGATATTTTTATTTCCTAACATGTATAGTGTTTTTCATTTTCATCATTTTTACCCCCTTAATAGACTTTATAAGTCACCATTTTCATATGCATGTTCTTAGGATATCTTATTCAATGATAAGTATGAAAGAATGTTCTTTCCATGTATAAGAAGTATTCAATAAAGATGTTGTATTTTATGTATTAAGATGTCATATAATGTTAATAATCTTTTAATACACCAATAATCTCAATCTTGTGGGTTGTATTAAGTTCATGTGTATGTAGTAACTCATGTTTATGGGTTTAATAAATGCAAATTTTGATATATAAAGATGAAATACTTCTATTCTTTCACTTCCTCTCTATCACATCCTCTTACTGTTGTTAATATTTGTTCCTTAAATTACACCATTTTATGTATGCATGTGAGGATTCATAATATTTTCACTTAAACTTCATCCTCCTTCCTCCAACATAAGTATACACCCAAATCTTTATTAAGTTAATTCATTATTATGTGTCATGTATGTATTTATCCAAGAAACACATTCAAACCAGAATGGTGGTAGTCTACTGTTTGGCTTGTTCTTGTACACTCAAGTGTCTCAAATCATACCCATTATTTCACTGTGCATCATGCATGTGATCTATATTTTTCATTATGAAAATAGACTACCTTAGTTTTATTAGGGTGTTTGTGTTCTCCTCCATCACATCGAGGGTATGATGCTCTACATCCCATAGAGCATGAAATCCTCCTTTGAAAACCAGGATGGTTTATGGATCCTCGTCATGCATGGGATTCATGGAAATCCTATGAACATAATGTTTGGACCTCCTTCTTATACCAAGGGTTATGCGGTATACATTTCTGAACCACGTAGAACACGGTTATACCCTAAATTGGACTATATCTTGTTCATGGGACATTCGCTCCGTAGACTACAATGGTCTATAGTTCCAAAACCTTACGAACCAAGAACAGTACATATAACCTTATCTTCGAAAAAAAAATGTAGTTCACAGAAGACCTTCTTAGAAAACCTATGTGGTACGTGGTACAATTTATTCATGATACCAAAATGGGTTGTGAATAATTATTTCCCCTCCCAAACTGAAAGATCATAGAGGCTATGTTTCTCAAAATAGGAGCACTCAAATACTTGGGAATAACCGCTGCTTCTAAGATTGGTGGTTCTCTTTTTATAAGAATATATCAAATATTGTTTACATTCAACTTACCCGATATATACCATAATGATCTTTTATTCAAAGTATCAGGATATTCGTTGTTTTGAAATCTTCAAATACGCATTTGAAGATATTGTGGGAAATTTTTGTGTTTCCAATTCAATGTGGAATCCTTATTTTTAGGGATTTAATCTCATGTGTGTGATGTTGATCTCATGAAAATATTCATTCTTGTCTACCTATGAATCAATCATGTGGTTTCACCTACATGGTTTTCCTTGGTTGAACCTTCTTTATGGGGGTATTCAATGTAATGAAAATTTTAGTTTCATGCAAGGATTAGATATTATACAATTATGCTAATGGTGCAAGAACTATATAGCATGGTAGATCAGATGTGGTTCTTGATCGACTATAGTGGAGAGGTAGCAACGACTTTGAGCAACGATAAAGGATGACGATGGAAATAATGGTTCAAATGTCATGGGAGAATCAGATGGTATGGTTCATTCTTATATGGCACGGGATGGAATGGCCTCCATGATTTGTTTATCAGATGTCCCGCTAATTGGAAGGTCAAGTGATATATAGGAAGCGATCGATAGTGAATATTAGTTTGGTCATTAAAATCTCCAATCCCACCTCGAAATGGAGGTGTGGAGATTCATGGAATTAGTTTCATGTAGTGATAGCATTTTATCACAATTATCCACCCCTCTTTAAGGTACCGCCTCATACCATGATCTATAGGTATGCTCTATACACACACTATGAATCCTTTCCTCCATGACACCCTGCATTGTGGTTCACAATCTGTGTCCTTTATGCCGCTCTTGGGTAGGCAATACTTGGCTTTCCAATGGGTGCGGTTGAGCACTATGGTCCCTTATGTGCCTCAGTTTGATGATGGGTAGCTATCTCGTGGGATGTCCTCTCATTTTTAAATGTATGCCAAAAGAAAATGTTTAAATAAATTTTAGCATAAAATAAGATGCATGACCATCTAGTATGCCAATGTTTATGCCTGGATACCATTAGAACATCAAGACTCATCTTCAACCTTCATCTGCCACCTCTTATTTTGGGACTATCAATTCAAAATCACTTCAATCACCATTAAAAGGATGCTACTTCAATGTTTTAAACAACATATCACTTGTTGATACCTGTACATTCAACATTAAGATATGAGTAACCATCATATGATCTTTCCTTCCCCATTATCTTCAGACAAATGAGAGCTCCGTCCACACATTATTCATCATTAACATATTTGATAACAAATACATCGCAAACCACTAATGTGGTTCCAAAAATATCACCCTTTTATTTTGTTTTCAATACCTCAGAATTTTATTTCAAATGAATGTTTCAAAGTCAAATTTTATTTCAACCTTCTTTTATGTACCCATACTTTTCAATCTATCACTATTTCATTTCACCATATCTCCCACTAATTGACACGAAATAAAATTCTAACGGTAGATATGGTATCATTCCATAAATAGTTAGTGTTATATCATTCATTTCACTCTATGTCTACATGAGAAAAATTTGGTGTAAAAAACCAGATTATTTATGTTTTCCATTATCCACTGATCATGATAGCTCATGAGATGAGAACTCATATAATTGTGTTCAAGGGTCATCCACGTTCATTATAAAAATGGGATAATAAGTATGATATGAAATTATCAACATGAAACTCATTTTCAAATGACATGACATCAAAAAAAATCGTCAGTGTAATTGAATATTATAACAACTAATGTTGATACTAGTTGAACTAATATCTCTGGAAGCTTCTTCATGTGTCTCTCCATATAGGGAACACATCTCACCCCTGACTCATAGGTTCTACCCTTGAGATATCGCATCCCCTTTAACTACCCATATGATAAAAACAAAGACAATAATAAATGATAAATGGGAATTAAGAGGATCTTCTTGACTTCATCAATGTGAGAAGGAAGGGTGAGATGATTTTCAAAAACCAAGATTCTCCATTTTCTCCACTTCTCTCACATGCACATGTGATCTTTAATTCTGACATTTAGTGTGTGGAACTCAGTATTTCATCCATCTCTTGGTGTGTGAATATTGTTTCTTCGAGAGATTTCGAAGAACTAGAATATCTTGGTGCAACTTTCATCTTCTTGATGAATTCTTCTTGAGCTAGAATAAATGAAATCCATTACTAAAAGTGTTAACTTTTTTTGAAACTCACACAAATGTCTTCTCTATCATCATGCGGAATCTTATAATTTCATATTTTACTAGCCTTATCAAGCACAAATTCTTTCATTATCATTCTTTCCTAATAAACTGGCCGGATAACCAATTTATATTTAACATCTATGGATGAAAGCATTGATTTTCCACATGGCTTCTTAAGAGTCTCATCCTTCATAGTAATTCCTTTTGGATGTTCAACTCTTCAACTTATTGGATTTTGAATCCATGGAAATATAACCTTTTCCTCATAGAGTCTTCGTGGGAGAATTTTTCATTGCATTATTCTTCTAATTTCTTCCCAAAGAAGCTTCTACTTTTGTAGTTGGCTATTGTGGTCTTATGTTCGTATTATCATTAGATTTAGGTTGAGATAAGAATTCTCTATTATTGTGACCAACCCACTTGTATACAACACAGATATTGACTATAATTCCAAATATTTTTGCAGTATACAAATGCTTCTAGATCTACTGTTGTTCCTTCTTCTTCTGTGGATTTATCCCCTTTGATATATGATTACTTTGTTCTTTTTCATTTAATTGATTGAACCAAAAATCTGGTGCAAAATTCCCAAATCTATTGTAGCATCAACATTGACCCACAAATCTTGTCTTCTTGATGTCTTTTGTATATGGTTGTTGAGCCTTATTCTTAATTTGTTGTGCTTTATTTGGGGAACCATCTTCTTGCTTATTCTTCTTATCCATCGATCCATTGTGTAGGTTTCTTCTCATCCCAGTTCCTTGTCCACACTATTTAAGAATATTTCATCCAACATAAATTTTTTTATAATATTATATAGAAAAAATTATTCTAGCTGGTATGAATGGTGCCTTCACTTTTTCAGCATCTTGTGATATATTAATGAGTAAAGTATTGAACTTATTATAAAATGTTAGAGGTATTCGGATTTTATAATTCTCCAGTGCGCATTGAGTACAAGCATCAACTATTTCCTTCATTTTTGGAGACTTAATATTTGTCTTATCGATATTGTTCAATTGTGTTTCCATTTCTAAACATTTCGTATTGAATAAGATTTTTTGATCATCAATAAGACTCATCCCCTCTTCACCGGCATTCTTCCTTCAATAAATTCATATTCATTAAATATTATGTTGTTTTGTAATAAAGAGTTATGTTTCTTGAAATTATTAGATGTTTCTTCCAAATATAAATTCTGGACATTAGTGCTCTTCTTCTACTCAAATTCATGTGCATGCATATTTTCTTATATAGTCTTATTTACTCCCTCTTTTTCTTCACGGTATTTAGTATGTTTAGTGATATTTAATCATTCACGAATTATTCCTTCCAAAACCTTTTCCACATTATCATATACTCTTTATAGTCATGTGATCTAAACCATCTTACAGTGAAATTTTCCACATACAACAACAACTCTTTCTTCAAGAATATCATGAAAATAGGTACTTAATTTATCCATATCACATGAAAATTAGATAAAATTGTTTTCCTTTACATGGGAAGAAACCTGACCCATCATCTATTTACATTCCAAACTAGATATTTATTCATTATTAAAATGGATTAGAGAACCATACCCTACATCTTTTTTAGACATAAGGGACTTCTTCAACAATATCTTCAATTTATTTTTTCTTAGTTGTAATGATCATGATGGATGTACACTTCTTCTCAAAGATGACTGAATATTCATCAAGACTAAACTTCATTGTTGACTTTGAAAAGTAAACCATAATCCTATTTTTAATACAATTAATGTATAGTATCCATCATACAAAAACCTCACTCTGATAATAATTGAATGACCCTATGCCACCCTAAGTGGGGGTGAATGGGGGGGGGGGGTCACATTATTTTCTCTTAAGATGATTGATCTTTTTCTAACATTGGTAGGAACATATTGAACCCTTTATGATGGATATTAGAAGAAATTAAAACATTCAAATGCTGATTGAAAATACAAAACTTTTGTATAGTTCACCACTAAGGGCCACGTCTAAGGAACATACACCGATTGGTTTTTGGTCATACCAAATTACACTAAACCTCAATAGTTTGGTATTAAATTAGTTTTTCAGCATATTTACTCTACCCCAACACATTAACATTACAATGGTTTAGGGATAGCTCATTTCTTCTCCCAGATCACATCTGTTGACTCCCCCGGATCACTACCTTGGGTGATGTATCACTCAGTTTATCGACTTGATGGTCTTTTAAATGGATTGGAATGGAAGTATTTTTTCTTATTCAGCACAAGAATCTACATAAATCAATGTCCCTAATTGGTGCTCTTTCATTTTCACTCTTTACATTTAGTGAAATCACTGAATGTTCAAAAACTTATCCTTCGTTTTCTCTAAAATCAGAGGTACATATGTTATTGTTCATGTAATGAAGATCATCCCACTATGCATCATCACAAATAACTTTTTCTTCTTTGTAATTTATATATATTCATGAGATCATACATGTGGAACATTGATGAACTCATCCATTTCTTAAATCTTTTCTCCTTCTCTCTCTCTTGGTGTAGGTAATATTTATTCAACTGAATTTCTCCCTTTAATGTAAGCATGCGAGAATGAATAATCTTCCACTTACACTCTTTCCTCCTTCTTTCTTCACAAGCATGCACCCAAAATCTTATATTGTTCACTAAATTTTATTTGAAATGTATTTATCTATCCATGAATCTTTTTAATACCCAAATAGTGGTAGTCCACTATTTGGCATTTTCTTATACACTCAGGTGTCTCAAATCATGCACATAATTTTTATATACATCATGAAAGTGATCTCTGTTGTTCATAAAACACACACTGAATAGGGTTTATTATGGTGGTCATGTTCCCTTTTTCACATAGAGGGTACGAAGTACTTCATTGAACAGAGTGTGAAAGCCTCCTTCCAAAACTAGGACTGTTCATAGATCCTCCTCATGCATGGGATGTGTGAACCTCATATGTAGAGAGAGTGATGACCTCTTTCTCGTACTGAGTGGTACGTGGTTCTCCTGAGTGTTTTGTTGTCCTCCATAATGAAACCAGATAGTACGTGGTTCACCTTAGTGAATCAAGTGTTACACAGTTCTACGATTCACAAGACTATAGCTGGATCATGTGACCTTCTCTTTGTAGAACATAAATGGTATGTGGTACAACATATTCTCAATCCCAGAATGGTATGTGGGAACATTGCTTCACAAATCAAAAGTGGTTCGCATCTCCCATTCTTTGGAATCTCTAGGGGCATGTGGAACAGTTTCTTTGCGAACCCAAAACGGCTTGCAGATCATTCTTTCTCCTCTCGAACTGGATGATCTAAGAGAATTTTTTTCAAAAACAAGTGCACTCAAAATCATGGATGTAGTATCCACTTCTCGGATAGATGGTTATCTTTTTATATGTAGGGATCAAATTTTTTCTTCATTCAACATCCTCGAGATATTCCATGATGATCATAGCTTATAATATACAAGATATTCAGTGTTTTGAAATCATTAAAACATTGTCTATAGATTTGTCGAGATCATGGACAATTCCCCTTCAATGCTATATCCCTTTTTCTAGGTATGAAATCTACAATGTTTGATTAGTATAACATTCAAATATATATTTTATTCAATTCAAAAATCTTCTTCATGGTCGTAGAATCGTTCCTTGCCTAGGATGATCCTTCTTCCTCGAGGTATTTACATTCATGAATAATGTGTGTTTCATGCATGGATTTAGTGTGATATAATTATGATCATCGTGTTAACATAATAGATCATGGTAGTTTGGGTGTTGTTCGTTATCATCTCTAGTTTAGAGGTAGAAGAAACATTGAGAAGGAGAAGATGATAACGGCCACAAAGCCCGTTTGAATGTCAGGGGAGAATCTGATGGAAAAAGTGCATACTCACACAATGCATGAAGGATGGTGGCCAGTGATAGATAATTAGATTCCATTCTAATAATATGGTTAAGCAAGACATGGGATTTTATTTGAGATTAGTTCGATCATTAAAACAATCATCCCAAATCTAAATAGAAGAACATATATTTGTGTCTTAAGTATCATGTTGCGGAAGATTTGACTTACATTTCTACTTCCCTCTCTACTGTAGCTCCTTATACTAATTATTATAGGCGTGCTATGTGACCACCTTATGTATCATTTCATATGAACCTCCCCGCATGGTGGTGCATGCTCTGTGCCCAGTATTCCTCTATCAGGATTTCTTTTCTCGGCTTCCCCATGGGTGTGGTCATCCCCTGTGGTCCCGCATGTGCCTCAGGTTGAGGATGGGAAGCAAGCTCATGGGCTAGCCCATCTTTTATTAAGTAATCCCCAAGAAAGAGTTATCATAATTGTTTACATTAAATAAGATGCATGGCCACTTATTATTCCAATGTTCATGCATGGATACCTCTAAACCACCAAGAATATTATTCAACCTTATTCATCTTCCTTTTATTTTTGGATTATGAATTCCAACTCTAATTACTCATCCTTAAAAGGATGATATTTCTATGTTGTAAAAAAATGTATCAATTGATGATACATGTTCTTTGATCATTATTATCTATGAAACAATTATCTAATTTTTCCATTCTACATTAAATTTGAAGTTAGTAGAGCATCTTCTTCCTATTGATCATCGTTGAAATCTTTGAAAACAAATACAACTCAAACACTAAAGTGGTCCCAACACTTAAATGGTTGTCCGGTATAGTTTTTACAAGACATGTGTCAACAATGTGATGAATAATGGAAGCATACTACAAATTTAAGAGTAAAATTGCATCTAAGGTACATGGTTTGGGAAACCATGTGTAAGATGAGCAGTTTACATCTACTCAACACCTGCTACCGCACAGTTTTTCCAAGTGGGTTTCACAGTTTCAAACAATCTATGTTTCCTTACCAGATCACCCAGAATAGTGATTTCAAGGGCACGAAACTCCCGAAAATCAACAGGACACCAAAGGGACCCCTCAGGGATTTCCCCATGTTAGAAAACAACACCATCATCTATTCCAAAACAAGGAATTTTGTTTCAATGATCATTTAAAATACCTGAATATCCAATAAATGAAAAAAAATTATATTCCTTTGGAATTATACCTTTCCAAAAAAAACTATTTTTTGGCTTGATAATCATAAGATTCAATTTAGAATCATTATTATGACTAATAGAGAAAAAACGTAAATGAAAAAAATTGGAAATTAAAATTTTAATTTAATAAGTTCCTTTTTTTCGATGTTGTCTATATGGATGAAATATCCATAGATCCTTCAAAGAAAAAGGTAGTGATAGAATTTACAATAGTATTGAATTTTAGATTGTTATGAAGTTTCCTTGGATTTTAAGTTTATTATAGATGATTTCATAAAAAAATGTGTATTATATACCTATTATTACATGAATAAATGTAAAGAGATTATGTTCTAATTGTAAAAATGATGTCAAGAATGTTTTGAAAAAATAAAAAGTCATAGGTCAATGCATCGATATTTAAATTACCATCAAGAAACGAGGGATTATTGATATATTAAAATGCATTATAGGATGGAATTTTAATATGACCTTATACAATATTATAAATTTATTTCCTATACATCAATGTAGTTAATGATTCAAGAATATAATCTTTCTACTAATGATCTAGAGTTTGCAGCTATAATATTTTCTTTGAATATATATGGATGTTAGCCTTAGGGTGAAAAAAATTGAAATATATAGAGTTCATAAAATTTTGAAATACATATTATCATAGGTAAAAATAAACATATGTAATAATAAATTTATTGAAATACTCAAGGGTAAGGATTTTTTTAATACACTGTGACCTTTGGAAGGAAAATATGATGGATGATGCCTTAGGTATGAAATATCATTGATTTTTCATAGAAATGTCAGTTTACACAGGTACAATATTTAATGATATTATAAAACCAGATATAGAAATCATTAAATATTGAGGAAAAACATGTAATCCCAATGGTTTCCAAACCATTTATATTATAGAAAATGAAAATTTCTAATATTGATGATAGGAATATTCGAATTAAAATCAAATCCTTAAATGATAGGATGTTGGTAGACATAATATATTAATATGTTTTATCAACAACATTAATGAAGATATATGATCCATATGTGTTGGTTCTAAAAAGTGAATTTTTAGATTAATTTCATAACTCATGTTCCTATATACAACATAGTATGATAGAAATGTATTAGTCTTTTATAAAACATTTATTGTGGGATAATATGAAATTGTAAAATTTAGAATTTGTATCCTGATTCTTAGTCTATAGATAAGAAAAAGATGAGTTAAAACATTATAAAGTATAAATGAAACAAATATCAATTCTTATTTGGAAATAGGATCATATTATTATGTATGATTTTACAAGATTTTGAAAGACTTCAAGAATTAATGATTCCATATGGGTTACTATTGATATTCTTATAAATTATACACATTTCCTCTCTAGAACTGATGATTTACCTCTTTATAAAATCATGTATATCAATATTAATTAATTAGTGAGACTTTACGGTGTACCAATTTGGATTTTATTTGATAATTACCGATGAAACGAATTATATTTCTGGATAATTACTTATAAGGAACTTGACATAGAGATACATTTTAACACTGCCTATCATCCTCAAATATATGGAAAATGTAAAAGTACTATTGAAATATTGGAATAAATGTTGTGTCCATGATCACATTAATTTAATTCTGTATGGGATTAGCATTTATCTTTTTGTTATTTTCATTTAATAATATATACCATTCAAACATTCACATGACACCATATGAATAATTATAACAAAAAATATTTTCTCGATCAACTTGATGGGAGGATACTTGTGAAAAAAATATTTTAGGTACATAACTTTTATGGATAAAAAGATGAATGTAAAAACTATTCAAAGACATATCAAAAAATATAAAAGAAACGAAATGAACTATGTGGATAATCGATGGAATGATTAATAATTTCATGTGGGAGATCATGTTTTCTTCAAGGTACCTCTATTTTAGGGTGTTATATGGTCTGGAAATAATGGAAAACTATAACCTAGGTACACACTAACATTTCAAAGTCAGGAAATAATTGGATAACTGAATTTCCATTTCTAAATGTCATCTAATCGCTGTATTTTTTTATTATGTGCTCCATTTTTAATTTTTTGGGATTTAAAAACATTAATGAATGCATGTGATCACCTCCATGCAAAAAAAAATTAGATCATGATTTATTATAACGTGAAGATCATATCCACCTAATTTGATAATAGAGAAAAGTGTTTTTGAATTGGTTGACATGATAGGTGATGATACTTTATAGATATCATTAAATAAAAGAGACAATATGGGAACATGAATAATTAATGATGAAGAATTAACATTATCTTTTAAATAGGCGAGATTGTTGAAATTACAAGGATTAATTTTTTGATAGATAAATAATATAACTCCCAAGATTCATTTGTAGTTAGTAAGAATTTCTTACAAATGAAACTATAGCATAATAAAAAAATTCATAAGAATGTGATTAAATATTAAATTACAATATTTAATAAATTTAATATAATTTAATTAATATCAATTTTGAAATCATCATTTCCTAATTAGCTTATTATTAAATTTTGTGAATGTTTAGAAATAATGTATTTTTTTGGGAATACTGAAAAAGACCAATTTTAAAAAACGTGGACGTTCTGTAGATTATAATGATATAGGAATGACATGAAATTTTATGAAACCATATTTTAATTTAAAATATATATTAAATTATTAATCTAAGGAAAATAAAAAATATATTTTTGAAAATATACATATATTCTTCAATTTAGGAATTCAAATTAATTTTTTTGTTCAAATAAAAGTTATATTTAGTTCCTGTATTTTAATCATTTATTTTTTTGAATCATTAAGTTATTTTTGGTTTTAAAGAAAAACAAAAATAATTTTATTGAACATAATCTAATTAATTATATTAAAATCTATATTATATATTATTTTTTAAATATAATCAATTTTAAACTTGAAATGGCTTTTTGCTGGAAAACGTGTTTTCATTTTACTTTACAGGTTTGGATCTAAATTAATATCTATCAATTTGAGAAATTAAATTTTATAAAATTTAATGAATAATTGGAATTATTATTTCATTATATTATAATTATTTTACATACATTTTGTTCCCTATAAAATGTAACTTTGTTAAAAAATTTGTTACCATAGTAAGAGTTAAAACTGGTAAAAAGGCATAAAACTAAAATTAAATGCATAAATAGGAACTAATTACTATAATAAATCCAATTAGACTGTAATATTCCAATGATACACCATCTATTATTTGAATAAGATATATTTTTTATCTAATTATATGTATTTGTACATTAATAAATTTTTATATTTGGAAAAATTCCAAATATGACCTCCACATCATTTATAGAAGGACACAACACTTTCTCTCTTATGAACACTTCAAGAGCCTATTATTTAATCCAATACCTAATTTGATAATTTATTTAGACACCTTCCCATGTCTGATAGGTCCTTTATTTATTATAATACCATCCAAGGAAGGATTTTGGAATAAACCTATGTATATTGTCTTAAGAAGAGCTATAGTTATTGCTCTAGTGTTTCCTTTTTTATTTCATATTTTTACACCTTCAAACATATTATAAATATTTTAATATAATAAAATCAATGTCTAAAATATAATAAAAATAAACATTTTTTATGTTATAAGCCTTTTTAATCTACTTATCCATTTGTGAAAAAATAAAAACCAAGCTCATGTGTGGGTATGACCTACAGTCCTCATGTAGTGATGTAATTTGTTTTTCCATCCCTAGTTAAATGTTCTTGTAGATAATATGGAAATAATGAATATAATATATATATATATACAAAATAACTATTATGTTTTAAAAATAACATATATTTTACCTTCTTAATCATCTGCCTTTTAAAAAAATTATAACATCTCTCTTTTTTACATGTAGACTACCACAACCCCGACGGTTTATAACTCATTTTTCAGGTAAAATTTTAGAAAATTAATTTAAACATGTATAAAATGAATCTATAATAAAATTATAACATGATTATAATTATATATATTATGTATCAATGAGTAATATTAATTAACTAATAATACCTAACTAAAATACATATGAAAAATAATAAATTAACACTTAAAATGATGATGATGATGAAATTTTTATAATGAACAGATGTTGAAAAGTTATTAGTAGATAATATAGGATATTTCAATTCATTATATGTTTCTTTTTTATAATTATAATAAATATAAATTTATTATATATAATCATAAATAAAATATACAAGGAAATTTTATTTTTAGGTAAGTGATTTTTCATGTAATCTAATATTATTTTAGGATTGTTTTTGTTAATATTTCTATTGGAACAATTATATAATCCTAATACATTCATCACTATAAATTATATTTTAATTTATATATTTTCAGTTTTACTATCCTTTATTCAATATTCTCTAATTTTGGATCACGAATCAATAAGTAAATTAATATTAAAGGACATTATATTAAAAATCGTGTTTTGATGTTTTCATACAAACTCTTATACATCAATGTACCTATTTTCATTAAAAAAAGGTCAAAAATGTTTTTTAAATTATTCAAAATATATAATAAAATAAATTTTAACCATATATAAATTTCAACTAAAATGTTTAACATTAATTTTACTATCATTTTATAAATGATTTACTTTTTACCAAAGGTCATAACGAAATATTTATTCTATAATGTAGTTCAAAAATAGCGTTTCATGACACCATGGCTAATATTTGTGTTCATGATTAATTTAAAATTTTCAATGTTTATCTTCAAAAAAATTATTATTATCATTATTTTTTGTATTTTTGTTTCAATGATATCTGATAAAAAAACTATTTTTATTAATTAATAAAATTAATTTTGAATGTTGATCATAACTCTATTCTTACAAAATGTTATTATGAATTTATTTTTAATGTTTTTCTCTAATTTTGTTTTTTAAATGAATTTATTTACTAGAGAAACAATATTTATGATTAATATATTTCATTCTATCATCCATTACTAATGATATATTAGACATATTTTTAGATCTTTCAACTTATTGTGACCATGTTCTGCATCAATCTCTATTTTCATTAGAAATTAATTTCCCCCTTCATGTACATATTTTTACTATCATCGATGAATTCAGATTAATTTCCATAACTGTGATAATTTTCTAATAGTAGAAAATTTTTATATACATAATCATTTGAAATTTTTTTTAAGTAGGCTATTTCATTTACAAAGAAAATATTGATGTTTTCTATTCTTGATTCAATATAGATAATAATTCACTTATAAGGACTTGTGTGACTGAATTTTTTTGGCCATTATGTGTATGAGGAAGGAATATGATGTGATTATAGTATGTGAGTCCTTATTATATATAGTCCCTCGATGTATCAATAACAGGATAAAAAATAATTGGTATTCTATATTAGATGGGTATATAGTTTACATATAGCCATTTATTAAGAATAATGCCTTGGTCTAGAGGCTTTGATGATATGAATCGTGATATATTGGTTAAGATTCCTTGATCATAAATGTATATAATTATTAATTTCATTTATTAATATTTTAGTTTCTATTATCCAAGTGGTTACCATGCTGATATAATTTTTGAATCTTAATTAAAATCATGTTATTTATTGAATGACATGTGTTTTGATTATACCTTTATCCATAAGGATTTTGATTAATATGGACATGTATCATCCACTCTACATAACAATTAATTTGTATTTTTTCTCATCCATTATTTTTTTTCATTCCCTATGATATGAAGAAGGATATTATGAATTATTTCAATGGTGAAATATGTTTTCTTATGCTATATTTTCCATATTTATAGTGTAATCTAGGGATCTTATATTTATTTAATTTTCTATTAGTACTAAAAAAAATTCATCCTATATGTTGATATTCATTGTATATTTTACTAATGTAAATAAGTAAAAACTAGATTTGGGTTATTGGAGTCGGAGTGTAAAAATGATTATTTTATCCATGATAAAAAATTTGGATGGAGGCCCCAAAACCCGGGGTAAGGGATCCAAAAAATATCACCATTGTTCCAAAAACAAGGAGAAACCTCTATCGCAATCAAAATTTTTCATTTATAGGATACCATCTCACATTTCATAATAACAACCATAGATTCCATAAAAGTGTTGAAAGGATTTCCAATAGACCAATAATAATCCACACAAAAGAATATAATTCCATGTCTATAAAATTTTTAACCACCATAATTATGTGATTAGGTACATTCTATTAGGTGACATGAGGGCCCCCATACATTTTTTCCATCACCTTGATAACTATAAAACCCATGGAAGACAATACCAAAGATAAAAATAACCAAAAATAGAAAGAATCGTGAAAATAATCAAATTGGGGGGAATTAAAAATGTAAATTGAAAAATATGCTTAGAAAAATGATAGAGAGGAAGAACCACCACATTAAAAACCTAATCTACCGTTTTCTGAAAGATTATTGTAGGGTATGATGGTGGAGAAAAGAAATAATTTATTAAAAACCATTAGTTTAAACAAATTATTTTTTTTCTATATCACAAGTGAAAATTGTTACATTTTAAATTTTTATTAATTAAACAGAATGAAAAAAAGAAAACTTGATGTGATGGATACCGTACGACACATAGAAGAATACTTTGTCAAGGATTTGAGGATTCTATCAAATAATAAAAAAATCTCGATAGCCATTCATTTCCTTTTAAAATTGGATATTATGATATTATAATTGTTTTTGTTAACATGGAATTTCACCATCAACATTAATTTTATAGGGATGAGAGGAGTAAAAGTCTATATGAGTTTATTAAATTGGAAAACATGAAGGTGAGATATTCATGATGATCGATTGATACCATTTTTATTAATGTCCCTACATTTTACTATTAATTTTACTTTTTTATCCATTATATTAATGGGTAATTGAAACATCTTATTTTATAGAGTCCATTTTTCTATAAGAAGTGTTCTTTTGTTGTCCAATCGGGTTAATTTTGTCTAATTTATTCAATCATCATATTATCTTTATTATTAAATAGTTCATGGAGATTTTTTATGAAAAATATAATAATTTATGTAAGTAAAAAAGATGATAATTGAAGATGTTGTAGAAATATATGCAAAGATAGAGTTGAAATTTATAGTGAAATAAGAAAATTGTAAAATTTAATACAAGAAAGAGAAAATATGATTGATAAAAAGTATTTAGGTATTTGAAGAAACTCTTACACCTATGAATTGATGAAGTCATTTCAGAATGATCGTGTTTATTGGTTTGAATCGGGGAAATATCTTTCCAACAATTAACCACTTTTGGTGAAAAGGAATGGATTATCTAAAATACCTCAATATAATCTTTCTCATGATGCACCACATGATTTTTTGCATTAATTTTAATTAATATTTAGGAATTATATTAGGATCTTTTTTTAATAATCGTAAATACCCAAACTATTGTTCAGAATAATTATTAAATGAAAATATAAATTTTTTACTTGATTTAATATGTTTATCATAGTGCATGAAGTAACAAGGGGAGAATAAAATGGAAAATATTGATTCATAGTGTGTATTGTAATTAAATCTATATTTTTTACTCCATTATAATTATTTTCATATATTTTTTGGGTTTAATGGTTATTTTTATACCACACATGGACATTTGCTACATTTTTTTGTCTTGGTGAAAAATTTTCATAGGAATCCAATCATTCCTTGTGTAATATTTAATTGTTTATATTATTGAATGAGAAATTTGGATGATGAATGAGTATAGATAAGCATGAGTGTGTCAATTTAATGAATCATGATTTTTGGAAATTGGTTATTTTTTTAAAATGAAATTCATCTCTATTTCTAAAGTTTTTTAGGAACATTATGTTGAATGGGTTTATATTATAAATTATTCCACAAGTGATTGAAAAATATTTTATGCCTCTCATTATTTTGGGGGATCTAAACCACTTTTTTCATATTAATTTTTTTTCCATTTCTTGGGAGATACATGGGACATGTAAACCTACTAGAACATCAATTCATGTCATGTTACTAATGTGAAATAATTATGTCACATTAATATTATTTAATCAATTAGTATTTCATCCAATTACTAATTTTAGTCCTACCTTTACCTAGAATCTAGTGTTATGACCGTATAATCCATTAATAGCAATGACTGGGAAAATATATTATATTCCTATTTTATCCATCCAACCCTAATTAATCTTTTTTTCAATGATATACAATGGGACATGTGGGGGAAGCGTTTGTTTCATGGAATGAAGGGTTTTTTTAGAAAGTGATATTTTAGGTATTATCATTGGGTTTGGGGAAATGATCACATATTTACATTCATTGTAGATTATTATACACACTCTAAAATGTAAATGATTAGAACAAATCATTGATTTATATTAATTTATTACTCAACCATAGATATATTCTATGATTTATTATCTAATTCATCCTACTTAATTTTTCATTATTATCTTCACTCGATAAGGAATACTCCTCCAAAAGAAGCCATTATGTTTCCAATGTTACCAAACCAATATAGATACAGAAAAAACAATCATCTAAATAGTTTTTTTATTCTTCATAACAAAATTCATACTGAACAGTTACTTTTATATGATTTTATTTCTCCATTTTAGTAAAATAAAAATTCTTCATATTTCTTTTAAATTTATCACATACTCTACAAATGTACACAATATCTACTCTTGGCTCGACAAAATAATTAAAACCATTATCAAATATTATAAATTCCTTTTATTACACATCCATTCTATCATAATTCAAGGATATTTTTATCCCAAAATATATGGGTGTAGATACTTCTAATGATTATTCAATTATATATATCTTTTATAACATAGGAACAATTTTTTCCAAAAAAGATAAATATAAAAAGCCGTATACACCACTTATAAACCCAATATAATTCTCCAATAATTAATCAATATAATTTCAATGTCTTTCCTAATTTTGTAAATATAAAATTCATTATATTACACAATTTTCCAGATTAATCTACAATCACTAATATAAAACATGATAATGAGTTATTTGGTGTTATTTTCTGTCACATAGAGATTGTTATCCACTATTAATTTCTTGAATTTCATGTAAATCAAGATACTCTATATCATTAAATTTCCATGATGATGTAGTTGTTTAATCTCATATAGTGTTTTATTAATCTTGGGAACTCGGGTTTAATTATGATCCTATATAAATATCTTTTATTTTTCTATTAACACCACAACTGTGGGATATTTTCTTATTAATATTTATTTTTTCTGTATATAAAAATTATTAAAATTTCTTCTATAATGAATTTTAGGAATTATTCTTATTATTTTATTTATTAAAACTAGAGAAAATATATCATGAAGAACAATTCATTTAATTTTATAATATTATTTATAAACTAGATAAAATGATTTATGTGATATTTCACCGTTCCCATTGAGTTAGTTCGAAAAACCTAGTTCATCACTATTACATTTTTATCCTTAGGATGGGTCAAAATTACTCAATTGTAAATCTACTCAATATAGCATAAATCCTACTCCATAACAATAATATAATTATTGTGATATAAATATTTTTGAAACATATTTTATTGAATTTTTAGAATGTAAGATTGTATTATTTGAAATCCCCAAGGTTCATAGAGTTTAATCAAAGGTATTTCTATAACCATTATTTTTTTTTGTTTAATGTGTTTTTAATGGCATGAGAACTTTTATCCTCTATGTTCTAGTCCCACCTCAACACTAAAAATCTCAAAGTTATCTTTTTCTCTGGGATAAAATTATTTACTAATTAATATTATACCATAATTATCATTGTTTTCACCTTCTACTATTTCAATTTCATAATGAAATGGAAGTAGTAATGATGAAGTAACATGTTTATCTATGACTATAGAATCCTATATATAAAAATATATTAATGATATTTTTTATAGTTTTTATAAAACATATATAATTTTATACTAAGTATGTACCCAATAATAATACCCTCATTGATTCTTTAATAAATATTTTCTAAATTCTTTACATAGATCATTATAATGAGGCGGTTACTAAAAATTATTAAATGCTTCAAATTTTAATCATTTAAAATAATATCACAAAATTAATATTCACTAACATTTGTAAAATAAAACAAAGATTTATAATTTAGTAGACCCTTTTTATGGATTGCATTAAGAATTATAACAACTATGTTCTTTACCACACATTAATTCATGATATATTTTGCAAAAATACACATTATACCACACAAAAGATCAATAGGTATTGTGTCTTGGGGAATTATGTACATTTCCTAATATCATGAACCCTAGATACATAAAAATACATGGTAACATCATTAACATGCTTTAAAAATTCCATGGCTTTTAAAACTGGAGAATGTAACCTAGGGAAAAACATTTGAAATGGGTGAGATATAATGTCAAGTAAGGTAATAATCAAGGGATAAGGTCATTCATGTTATAAAATAGCCATATAAATGAGGTTAAATAGTATTAATGTAGGACCCCGGGACACCCTGAGAGGGGAGGGGTGAATCAGGGTGGCAACTTTTTCTTCTTTTAGTTGTGGATCTTGTTCCCACGTTGGTAGGAACTACATAAACCTGTATGATGGATATGATCAGCAATTAAACATTCACATGCAGAGACAGATGACACAGCTATTTTTACTTGGTTCACCACTAAGGGCTACGTCCAAGGAGTATACGCCGACAGGTTGCCGGTCGTACCTAAATCCACTATGCTTCACTAGCTGCGGATACAAATGTTCGGGTACAGACACTATGTCCCAGGCTCACTGCCTTTACAATTGTTTAGGGATAGCTCACTGCGTCCCTCGGGTCACTCCCGTTGACTCCCCCTGGCTCACTGCCGGTGGTGAAGTCTCACTCAGTTTATAGACGTGAAGGTCTTTTCAATAGATATGCATTGAAGTCTTTTGTCTCCTGTTCAGCATGAGACTTTGCTTGCATCAGAGTCCTGAGTTGATGCTCTTTTGAAATCAATCTTCTACTTCAGTGCAATACCTGAATGCACTAAAACTCCTTCTCTTCCTTCAATTCCCAATTCTGAAACCTGAGTGTATCGATATATTTCTCTCTCTGTGCAGATCAGATTTTGGTTGCACGATCGTTCTTCTACTCTTCGCAAAGCAGGTTTGAGAGTGCTAAGCACCTGTCAAAAAGCTTGCGGGACCCCCAAATTTTCCGCGCACCCTTCCCGAGGTCTTGCGCGTAAAATTAAAACCTTGCGCGTAAAAATAACTTTTGTCGCGTAAAAGGCTTTTCGCGCAGCTCTTCTTTTTCGCGCAAAACTTTCCTTTTTCGCGCAACACCTTCTTTTTCGCGCAACCCTCTGGACCTTAACTTTTCCGCGCACCGGAGCTCAGGATTTGTCTAAGTGTCGAGCCTCTACGAATGAGATGGGTTCACCTCATATTTATAGACGATTTTTATCCTGCGCGTAAAACCCTCTTTCTTGCGCGTAAAACTGTCTCTCAGTTCTTTGAATTACGCGCACCTTCCCATTTTTCCGCGCACAGCTCTGGTTTTTCGCGCAACCCATGCCTTTACCATTTTTCAACGTTCTGATTCTGAAACATCATTTGCGCGAAAAACTATTTCGCGCATCCCGCTGTTTTCCGCGGCCAACTTAAGTATTTCGCACACATCCCTGATTTTCCGCGCAGCCCATGCCTTTGCCATTTTTCACCTCTCTGATTTCGAAACACTGTTTGCGCGAAAAACTATTTCGCGCATCCCGCTGTTTTTCGCGCCTAACTTAAGTATTTCGCGCAAGCCTCTTATATTTCGCGCACCACTTCCTTTTTGTGCGAACCTCCTTTTGCAGACAATCCATGTCTTCATTTTCCGATTTTGAGGCCCAAAAATTTGGCAAACACTGGAAAACGGCGCCACCTTGTATCTGCTCTTTTAGTCCGCCTCCAGATCATCCATTCCTTTGTCGACGTTCCTTGAATAAAAACATGGATCATTATTCCACAGTCCTTGAACTCGACCTGCCTCCATAGAAACTCTTTTGCAAACAAATTTGTATGTCGTTTGTTTGCTTTGTCGACAAGGACGATCACCTCAACAACGCTTCATCTTGGTGATCTGTATACTTCAACAACTCTTCTGCTTTTATCACAACCTCCACAATTGTGATATGTAGTCTTTGAAGGAACAGCTTTAGCATCATCATCTTCTATGACAATATGATGTTCATGACTATCTCAGAAGTCCAATCATTGCACATTGTCTTCTTCATCAACAGGTATGATGTACTTCATGCAAACCGATTCAATTCGTCAGGAAGTCTCTTGCATGGTTCTCATGCAATCATGAGTAATTGCATGGACTTCATCCAAAAACCTCATTCTTCTTTGATCATCCTTGGATGGATTATACCTTGGATGGATTATACCTCACATTCTGCATTGTTGTAAACAATGTATCACCTTTGACACATGTTCTTTGAACTTCCGATCAGTACAACAATTGTCTGAATCACCACTCCTCTACTTCATCGGAGTTCTTCATGATCTCCTTCATTTTGATCTGCATTGACAACTATTGACAACAAATACAACCTTATACACAAACTGGTTCCAACAATCTCCCCCTTTGTATTTTGTTGTCAATACCTTAAACATCTTCTGAAATGAATCCGTCAATGTCAAAATGAGAATCTTCTGCATTTCACTTTCTCTCCCCCTTATTGACAAGAAATACAAAGCACATGGTAGGGAGGGTATCAATCCACACTTAAGCAATGTTTCATTAATCATTTCACTCTAAGTCTACTTGAGCAATGCTCGATGTAGAAAACAAGAGGATTTGATTAAGTCAACAAGGCTGTCCATTATCCACAGATCATGATACCAACATTAGATGATAACTCATGTATCTTGTCTTCAAGGGTTTACCACTTTAATTCCAGGTAGAATAAGATCAACTATGATAGAGAATAATCAACCTGAAACTCCTGCACTCACTTCAGGAAATAGATCAAAAACATTCAAGTGCAATTGGCAGGATAAGTGACCTTGGGGCACTTCCATTCTCTTTATGTCACTGATCAATTCAGTTACTCCCCCTTTGTAAATTAATGTTTGATCTGAGTAACCAAGGGATAGTGATTGAGAAATGACATACCTTCTCCATTGGTGTGTTCTTCAAGAAATTCACAGAGCAACTACTTTTGAGTCCAGCTGGAGTTGATATTGATTGAAACAGTGATTATGGAAGCTTCTTCATTCTTCTCCCCCGCAAGGGAAACACTCCTCATCATCTTCATCAAGAGTGATCCTTCATCATCATAATATTTGAATATCAATTGAAGAATCTACTAAGGATGGAAACTTCTTCAGCTTGGCTATCAAGAGTTGACAGCATTCACTACTTCTCAGGTTCTCCCCCTGAGAGCGTTCTTCACCTTCAATTCCCTGCATTATTAGCACAAATACAATACACAAATGATTACGGGAATAAGGTGGTTCCTTATTGCTTCATCAAGAAGACTTGCTTGGTTGAGGTTCTTTTCTCAACCAAGTTCCTCTGTTTACTCCAGTCTTCATGCCTGCACATTTGAACATGTGTTCTGACATATGTCGGTGTGGCATGGCTCTATTCACATTCTCTTCTGCTTTGTGTGGAGAGTTGTTTTGCTTAGCAGCCATCATGAATGATACATTCTTACTCCTCTTAAGGACTGCTTCTTGCTCTGGTATTAAGGTTAGGCAACCTTTTGCAATGTGACCAGATTTCTTGCATCTCTCACACAGAACTTCTTTGACACGTTTGTTTCTCTTTGTTTGCAATCTCTCCTGCACTGTGTCTTCATCATGTGAAAGTTTTCCTTTTCCTTTGTCACCAGCCTTGGCCATCTCATCTTCAAATTTCCTTATTCTTTTCAAATCTTCTGGCCAGATGACCAATATGTCATGTGGAACTTTTGCAGCTGGTTTAGGTCTTCCACATGGGTTCATCTGAGATTCATCCCACTTAGTGTTTCCTTTGGATGAATGACCCTTCAATTTCATGGATCTAAAATCCTGGGTCTTCTCAGCTTGCCTACTTGATATCTTCTTGGGGAGAGGTGTGTTCGCCATATTCTTCTGATTTCTTCCCAAGGTACTTTCTTCGTACTTGGATGGTTTGTGTGGTCTTCTGTTCTTATCAGCTCTGGATATCTGTTGACCTAGGCATGCACCATTCTTGTGACCACTGCCATTGCATGCATCACAGATGTTATCAAGAATTCCAAATCTGTTTGCTGTAAACAGATGCTTCTGGACCTGTGGATGTTGCTTCTTCTTCTCCGGCTTCCTCCCCTTTGATATAGTCATTCCCTGTGATTTTCCATGAAAGGGATTATAAAAACAATCCAGTGCACAGTGCCCAAATCTATTGCAGCACCAACATTGACCCACAAATCTTTTCTTCTTTGTGTCTTCCGTATTAAGTTGTTGGGCCATTTGCTTAGTTGTTTGTGCTCTATTTGAGGAAGAAGCTTCCTCCTTTTTCTTCCCATCCACCCTAGTCATGGTGGTAGGTTTCTTCTTCTCACCTATCCTCATCCATACTTGTTTAGAGCTTTTCTTCCCACCTGCACTGATTGTCGGACTGTATTTAGAAACATGAGTGCAAGATGGTCTGGATGGTACCTTCACTTTCTCAGTTGTCTGTGATAGATCGATGAGAGAAGTCATGATCTTCTTATCACATGTTGGAGGTCTTTTGAAAATAGAATCCTCCATTGAGCATTGAGTACCGACATCAACTGATTCTTGATGTGGATAATCAAGAGTTGTCATAATCTTCTTATCACATGTTGGAGGCATTTCAGCTTTAGACTCCTCCAACGAACATTGAGTGCAAGCATCACTCATTTCATTCTTTTGTGAAGTCTCAATATGTGTGTTCTCAATCTTGGTCAACTGAGCTTCCAATTTTTGACTCACAATATTGAGGATGATCTTCTGATCTTCAATAGTGATCATCTTCTCTTCACAGGTCTTCTTCAACCTTTCAACCTCATCTTCATGCATCTTAACTTTGTTTTGTAACAAAGAGTCAAGTTCCCTGAATTTAATGGAAGTTTCTTCCAAACAAAAATTCTTGACTTCATTGCTCTTCTTCAACTCAGCTTCAAGTGCATGGATCCGTTCTTCCAGAGTATTGCTGACTTCGCCTTTTTCTTCAAGGGCTTTCACCCGTTTGGTGAGCTTCATACTTTCCATAATTTTTCCTTCCAGCCCCTTTTCCATATTGTCTGCTTCTCTTTCAAGTCTAGTGATCTCAACCTGCATAGATTGAAATAGGCTACAGATAATAGCAACCCTTTCTTCTGGAATATCATGCAGATATGTTCTGAGTTTTTCCTGAAAGCTTGAATAGGGGGTGTCATCCTTTCCTCTGGAAGAATTCTGAGCCACCTGCTCGATACTTTCCAAGCCCGATGTTTCTTCATTATTGGAATGGCATGGAGAACAAGACATTGCATCTTCTTTGGATATGAGGGACTTCTTCAGCTGCTTTTTCTCTTTCTTTTTCCTGTTTGTCATGGTCTTGCTAGATGTAGACGTCTGCTCAGAAACTTCATCAAGACTGCTCTTCATTGTTGACTTTAGGAAAGAAACTCAAATCCTCTTCTCAATAGAATTACTGGAGAATATCCAACATACGTTAACCTTTCCCTCTGATACCACTTGTAGGACCCCGGGACACCCTGAGAGGGGAGGGGTGAATCAGGGTGGCAACTTTTTCTTCTTTTAGTTGTGGATCTTGTTCCCACGTTGGTAGGAACTACATAAACCTGTATGATGGATATGATCAGCAATTAAACATTCACATGCAGAGACAGATGAAACAGCTATTTTTACTTGGTTCACCACTAAGGGCTACGTCCAAGGAGTATACGCCGACAGGTTGCCGGTCGTACCTAAATCCACTATGCTTCACTAGCTGCGGATACAAATGTTCGGGTACAGACACTATGTCCCAGGCTCACTGCCTTTACAATTGTTTAGGGATAGCTCACTGCGTCCCTCGGGTCACTCCCGTTGACTCCCCCTGGCTCACTGCCGGTGGTGAAGTCTCACTCAGTTTATAGACGTGAAGGTCTTTTCAATAGATATGCATTGAAGTCTTTTGTCTCCTGTTCAGCATGAGACTTTGCTTGCATCAGAGTCCTGAGTTGATGCTCTTTTGAAATCAATCTTCTACTTCAGTGCAATACCTGAATGCACTAAAACTCCTTCTCTTCCTTCAATTCCCAATTCTGAAACCTGAGTGTATCGATATATTTCTCTCTCTGTGCAGATCAGATTTTGGTTGCACGATCGTTCTTCTACTCTTCGCAAAGCAGGTTTGAGAGTGCTAAGCACCTGTCAAAAAGCTTGCGGGACCCCCAAATTTTCCGCGCACCCTTCCCGAGGTCTTGCGCGTAAAATTAAAACCTTGCGCGTAAAAATAACTTTTGTCGCGTAAAAGGCTTTTCGCGCAGCTCTTCTTTTTCGCGCAAAACTTTCCTTTTTCGCGCAACACCTTCTTTTTCGCGCAACCCTCTGGACCTTAACTTTTCCGCGCACCGGAGCTCAGGATTTGTCTAAGTGTCGAGCCTCTACGAATGAGATGGGTTCACCTCATATTTATAGACGATTTTTATCCTGCGCGTAAAACCATCTTTCTTGCGCGTAAAACTGTCTCTCAGTTCTTTGAATTACGCGCACCTTCCCATTTTTCCGCGCACAGCTCTGGTTTTTCGCGCAACCCATGCCTTTACCATTTTTCAACGTTCTGATTCTGAAACATCATTTGCGCGAAAAACTATTTCGCGCATCCCGCTGTTTTCCGCGGCCAACTTAAGTATTTCGCACACATCCCTGATTTTCCGCGCAGCCCATGCCTTTGCCATTTTTCACCTCTCTGATTTCGAAACACTGTTTGCGCGAAAAACTATTTCGCGCATCCCGCTGTTTTTCGCGCCTAACTTAAGTATTTCGCGCAAGCCTCTTATATTTCGCGCACCACTTCCTTTTTGTGCGAACCTCCTTTTGCAGACAATCCATGTCTTCATTTTCCGATTTTGAGGCCCAAAAATTTGGCAAACACTGGAAAACGGCGCCACCTTGTATCTGCTCTTTTAGTCCGCCTCCAGATCATCCATTCCTTTGTCGACGTTCCTTGAATAAAAACATGGATCATTATTCCACAGTCCTTGAACTCGACCTGCCTCCATAGAAACTCTTTTGCCAACAAATTTGTATGTCGTTTGTTTGCTTTGTCGACAAGGACGATCACCTCAACAACGCTTCATCTTGGTGATCTGTATACTTCAACAACTCTTCTGCTTTTATCACAACCTCCACAATTGTGATATGTAGTCTTTGAAGGAACAGCTTTAGCATCATCATCTTCTATGACAATATGATGTTCATGACTATCTCAGAAGTCCAATCATTGCACATTGTCTTCTTCATCAACAGGTATGATGTACTTCATGCAAACCGATTCAATTCGTCAGGAAGTCTCTTGCATGGTTCTCATGCAATCATGAGTAATTGCATGGACTTCATCCAAAAACCTCATTCTTCTTTGATCATCCTTGGATGGATTATACCTTGGATGGATTATACCTCACATTCTGCATTGTTGTAAACAATGTATCACCTTTGACACATGTTCTTTGAACTTCCGATCAGTACAACAATCGTCTGAATCACCACTCCTCTACTTCATCGGAGTTCTTCATGATCTCCTTCATTTTGATCTGCATTGACAACTATTGACAACAAATACAACCTTATACACAAACTGGTTCCAACAATTAATCCTAAAAATGAAAATTGAGACATGATATTGCAAGATAATTAAAACATGGGAAATATGGAAACAACATAAAACACAACATCATTAACAAAATTCAAGAATAACATACAAAAACTCTTGTTGGAAAATGTCCCATAATATAATTAGGATCACTCCCAATCCCACTATAATGTTTTATGAGACAAAATTTTAGCAAATTCATTGAAGTGCAATATTATTTCATTTTCACCAATCACTTCCATTTCATCCTCATGGTTAACCATGACACAAAGATCACACAACATTGATTCATTCATCATCATATTTTAATTAATGATTATGGAATGAGGGAAAAATGTAATTCAAATTTCAAATAAATAAATGTTTATAATGTTTAATAACATTTATAGGAAATGGGTATGGTATTCTCTACATAATTGTTTAGGTATTGAAAATCAGAGTGAAATTTCAGCAGCATTATGGCATCGCAAAAAATTCATAAAATTGGAGGATGAGAGATAAATGAGTATCTTATAATTTGGATCTAAATTTTAACATAATCTTTATATGTAATATCATATACCATCATATGAAAGAAATGATAAAATACATAAGTTAAATAAGATACTTGAATAAATTTGAGAATGGAAAAGATCACTCACAAGAGTGTGTGACTCTAAATTCTATGGAGGGGATTCTTGAGATCTTGGGGGAACCTTTTTAGGAATATAGAGAGTATTGGGAGGTGTATAGACCTCCTACAAGAAAATTATGAGATTTTAAATGGGAGATTGGGTGGTTTTATATAGGAAAATAGGAGATTTATTTATTAATTAGGGTTTGGAGATTACATAAAAAATAAGCAAAACCACAAAACATCCCATGGTTTTATGACATGTATTCTACAAATTGGGAGTGTTAATATTTTTTTATAAGTACATTGTCATCAATTAATAAAATAATACACTTTATTATATGGAGGTGAGTCATAATCTTAAAGAAATAGTTTAAAAAATATAAATATATTTATGGTTTAAGAGGATTCATAAGGTCTTTATAAAATAAATCCAATATAAATAAAATAGATTTATTTTGAAGATAAAAAATATATTACTCATTTATACCATTTTATAATATTTATTGATTCAATTTTTGTGTCATTATTATTTCATAATAGAAAAATTATATTTATACGGTTGTTCTTTTTTACTCAGAAAGTAGATTGTCTCTGAAAATTATGAAAAATTCATAACTAGATAATTTTGAAGTTCTAATTCAGAAAATAATATTTATTTTCTCTAAATAATTTAATAATTATTTTCATTATTTACTTTTAATATAGTAATCAACATTTATTAATAAATGTTTTAATTTTTAACAATAACAATATTTGAACCCTCAAAAAATTTCATTTTACATAATAAAAATATTATGATATTTTATATTTAATAAATTATATTTAATAATATTATATTTTAAAAAATATTACTTCTTTCATAAATCCATCAACTCATCCAAATAAATTTCTTATTAAAGTTTGTATATTATACTAAAATACTATTAGTTTTTTATTATATCGAAATAAAAAACATTATAAAGTAATAATAATATGAAGAAAATATATTCAGTATTATATACAAAATAATGTAAATACTCATAATGTCAGGCTATTAATATATATCCTTTTAATACTCTAGTAAATTCCTTAGGAGTAAGGTTTGTGTCAGCGAGTCTATCCAAGATTGGTTCGGCATACATGGAATTGGTCCTGATCATGATTATGTTGAACCTCTCCCATAAATGGTTTTGTACAATCTTAAATAGTAAGATATCATATTGTCATGGTCATGGTAATATAATAGTGCTTTTTTCTCCAATAGAAGATCAAATAATGGTATTTTGAGGGTATAATTGTACTGGTTGAGGCCATCACATCCATTGTCTGTGTTAATTGTATTTTGTAAAACCCTATATTAATACTAAATATGTGGTCATTTTTTCAAAGCTACAATATCAATGCTAGTGACATATATCTATCTTTTAAATCTAGTTAGATATAATAAATCGTAAGAGGTTATTTATTTTTATAAAATCATATTAATATGACATTTAATTAAATCAAATGGGGGATTTTATTTATAATAGTTTTTGTTGTTACAATATTCCTCTATTATGAATTTGTTTCCTTTAAATTTTCATTTCCCAATCTAAAATAGATGATAGTAACTATGCTACATCACAACCAATTTTTCCCTCATCCCTCCTTAAATCTTTCGGTTTCTCCACATCACTTTCACTAGGTTCATTACCATATTTGGTAGAATATTGTATATACAATATAAGATCACTATAGGCTATTCCTCGTATGAGAGATCATTCTTTAATGGTATTGCCTATGGATTTAGAAAATGTGATTGTTCTAGTGTTTAAATTAGGAATAGTTTTCAATTAAATACATCTTGTACTTGAGATAGAATATGTGGGAGTGAAATTTGGTAGACCTACCCCTTTATGGGATCAAGGATCTAAAAAGGGATGATGTATCTTTGACTAAAATTTCTTTTATTCACAAATTTCGTCACCTTATTCTATTGATATGTGTGGAAGAATACCATGTCTCAAATATAAAACTCTATATCTCATAAAAAATTCTAATTGTATCTCTTCAATCGACTCTGAGAATCTTTAATGTGATGTTGAATAGCCATGTCCTTGTCTACCATTTCCAAGACCATTTTAGGACCTAGCAGTTGTTTTCCCCAACAACCTCCCAACATGTAGGTGTTATGCACCTCTTCCCATTAAGATCATCATGAGGATCCATTTGGATGCCTGATTTCAAAAAAAAATTTGTAAGATAAATCTACTAAAAGATGATTTTTGTCCAATACTCCATTGATGTAAACCTAGAATGTTCTCAACATGTACTCAAGTGTCTGGATAGTCCACACATATTTTCCATTAGTTTGACGGTGTCAAGCCGTAAGAATGCTCAAATCAATATTCATAGAATGTGAGATACTCTTATATAATTGGAATGTTAATATTGGATCTCATTTAGACATAATCGTTAGTGGTACTCCATAGATCCACACAACTTCTGGGATGTATATCTATTCAAGTTGATCACATGAGAAATCCCCTCGAATTGCAGTAATGGGATATATCATTGTGAGATGATCCAAATCAACTAATATATCATTGATTCTCCTTAATATCCTCAAACGATCATTTAAAAATTATATGGTTATGTTTTATCATTTCTATGTTGGTATAGGTAATGGTCACAACATCCCATTATTCTTATGACTTTTATACATTACTTACTAAAATACAAGGCACATTTATTTATATTTAGCAATCCCCATTTTCATATTGTACCACAAATAGTGCCCTCAAAGACTCGATATATCTTTGTTCTTTCTAGGTCAATGGAGAATGTTGAAAAACATTCATTATATATTATTTCCTTATTTATGACATGATTTTAGGAAATAAATATTCCTAACCCAGATCTCACAAATATTTTATTAATAATTCCAAATTATGATTATTTCCATTTTCTTATAGTTAAAATTTTATTCTAAATTCACAAATCATCCATTTTACAATACATTAAATTTTCAAAAAGAAATAGTTGAACAATCATTTTGGAAATGATTACTAATGTTCCTTTCCTTAAGACAACCGTGGTCATACTATTCAATTGTTAGATGATCAAATCATTCCCAATATTAATCAATCATGAAATTGTAAGATCCAATATTCTTATACAATTATCAACATTATTTTAAATAATATGATGGTAGTTGATTGAACATTCATAGTCCATGATTAGGTCTAACCATCTCTTTTAGAGAATGTTCACGTCATTTTTTGTCAATACATGATGTTCCCTATGAGTATTATGCATCAAGTACCCTATTATTTACTCCTATTAATATGTAATCTAGATAAATATTTTCCTATGAATATTTACTCTAACTTTGAGCCTCTTGATTTCCACTCCCCCACGATAGTTCTAATTTCATGTCCTTCCCAGAGGCACATGAGTGATGGACGAGTAATCCATAGAGGTGGCATCATTGAGGGAAACCAGTTACCTATCCCAGTTTTGATTTACTATAGAGAATATTACTCCCACCATGACATGTTCCCAATCTTGGTGAAATCCGTATCCATGTCTGAGCTGTAAAACGTTAAACAGCCTAACTGCATGTAACCCAATAAAATTGCTAACAGTGGAATTTTTTAAAAATGATGTGTATGACAAAGAACACCAAAAATAAAATTGAATATTAACTATTGATACATTATAGTTTATTTAGTATTTTAAATAAATATAATATATTCTATAGCTTTTAATTCATTAACTATTGAGTTATCTTGTATCGTTCACTACAGCAACTCTCTTCGATGACTTGTTTATGTGTTATACCATGTTTTATTGAACAATAATATATTATTAAAAAATTTATTTTAATATAATGAGATTAATAATAGCTCTTAAATTTATCATTATAAATATGAATAATAACTTTATAAATATATTAATGAAATTATTGGTATAAAACTAGTGATAATAAAAACCAATTGAATATATTGAAAAATGATTTATAAATAACTATTTTTATGCCTCCGAAGGAATTTTACCCAAATAAATTAACTTAATTATTATTATTTAATGATATTAATGAAATATATATAATATATATTCAATAAAAGTATTTATATTTTATCAAATAGATTTTATAGTCACATAATAATAATAAATTAAAATGTATTCTTAAAATTTTTGTTTTTTGAAAAATGAAATTTTCCAGCCATTTAACGGAGAACTTATTTTAAAATAAAATATTGATGTTTTTAAAATATAATCATAATAAACTAATATTTTTATTTCATTATTTCAAATATATGTTAAGGGGAATTTTTTAATTTTTTTTAACAAAGTAGCATTTGTGGAGGTGTAGGAAACAATACTAAATTTTAATTGAAAACAACATTTTCATCTTATTTATTAATTTATTTGAACAATATTTTTAATTATTTTAATTAATAATTTATTAAATATACAAAAAATTATTCTGATTTAGGTGATTAAAATGAATTTCCCAAGGAAATAAGATATTAAATACATCTATTCTTTTGAACATTTCCTCTTTAAAAACACGCTTTGTAGTCATGTCCATGGGATTAATTTGAAATTACTTTCTATGACTTATATTATTAGGGTTTTCCAAAAATAATTCCAAATTTGGAATCCTAATAATTTATAATTTCTAAAATGTTCAAATTAATTTTTTAAAACTAATTTTAATGAAATTAATTAAAATTAATTAAGGGGATAAAGAGAAAAATTTTCTTAAGAGGGGATTAAACCTTAATCTTAAGGGATAAATTACAATTAATCTTGTTAATAACCTATTAGATAGTAATATATAGAATATATACTCATTTTTTAGACATTGTTTTCATTATTGGATATAGATAACATGGAAACAACATGTGTGGATTTCCCTGTTTAAAAAATTTACAAGAATGCATCTCCCCCACTATAAAAAGGAACTCACCCCTTAATCATTTTCACTGCTATAATGTCATTTTTCTCATCCAATATCATCCCCAATAATCATAAAATATTCCTCCCCCCATCCTAGAATCCAAAACATTAAACTAATGCAAATCAATGAAGCATTTTGGAAAAAACAAAAAGGGCTTACCTGTATAATATGTAATGTTCTTCAACAATCACTTTTTGTTTCGTTTACTTATCCACCTATTAAAATCATTTTATATCCTAATTATTTGATAAAACATTAATATTAAATACACATATATGTTTTTATGATAATAATTTGTCTGATAATTTTAAAAACATCTATCAAAGGGGATACACAATCATTGTTCATGTTTACGACGGACAACCACCTTATGAACCGTTGACATTCATTTAGTTTACCACCGTTGAAGGTTGGAAATAAAGAATTATTTATAGATTATATAAAAGAGTATATAATATAAAATATTTATTTATTGTTATGGAATTATTTTGAAACCCATATCTTCATTATTTCCATTATTTGGGAGTACGATAACATTGTGGATTTGAAGACAACTGCCTCCTCAAAACAGTGTGATTCGTTCAAACTATACATGGAATGTATACACGATGATTTTAATTTAAATATATTATATATTTGATACAATTATTAAATTGAAATTATAATAAAAATATATACTCTTTACTTTTTATTATTTTAATATGAAAATAAAATGAATATATTGTTCATGCGTACATACGGCCTACCGTCTCCATGTACGGTGGATTTAAATTTTTTATAAAAAATCATATCGATTATTAGAGATATATATTTAATTAATATATATGATAATCAAATATTTCTAATCATTTTATAAAAAATAAAAAAAAATCTCGACAGAACATACATGAAAACTATGAAATTAACACCCCAAATTGTGAAAACAATGGAAGATTGTTAAAAAATGGTAATAAAATATAATAATAGGTTAATATTGGACTGTGTTAATATTATTATGGTTATATTATAATTTAATAACATTACTAACACCATTATATAATAAGTTAATGGATTTTTCAAAAGAGGAAATAAAACAGAATGGATTTTTCATCTAAATTTTTACATCATTGAGATAAATGTCATATTGACCACTTCTTTTTTGTGGTGTATCAAATTTCCATTATGATATATTATATCATGAATCCATTTAAAATAATATTAATAAATGTTTTACTATAAATTATATAATCTAATGTGTTTTTAAATGAAAATTATGAAGTGGTAAAAGCTGTCTTTGCAATATCATTTTATTTTCTAATTGTTAACATTATCTTAAAACAATAACTTCCATATGACCATTTTCCATTGTAAATAACATTTATTTTAGATGTAAATAACCTTATTTTATGGGTATTATTATTTCATTAATAGTATACCATTTTTTCATGTTGTGTATACATGATAGTTATTTTAGTAATTATGGAAATATTGGTAAATTTTTTTCTTTTACTCAATATGAATATAAAATAATGAAAATTGTTCATAAATTAAGTTTATTATATGTTATATGGGGAATTATTAATAAATTTGTTGAATGGGTGGGTACCAGTTATAGATATCCACTTGATGCATTAGAAGTCCCCTGAGATAAAATAAGATGGTGACAAACCCTTTGAGCTTGTTTCCAAGATGAATAGACAGGTCTCTACCAGAAGACAAAAATGATTTTGTGGATAGTTCTCGATGGTGAAATAGTTTATTTTACAGATACTATTAATTTGTTAATTAAACATTTACTTCATTAATTTTTTTATTTACTATAAATGGTATTTTAACAACCCAAAATCTATGGAATCATTTCATTCTTAGTTTATTGAATAAATGGTATGTGATTTATGTTATTTGAATTCCATAATTTTTAAAAACTCTATCACAATTTATTTGTTATATGTAATTTATTTTTTGGTTATTTTCCATTACATATCAGTTAAAAACTTCATTCTTAGATATCTTATTACATGTCATTCCCGTTCATCTATTTCATTTCCATATTGACTATTTTCATTGATTTATTATTTTATCCAAAATATATATCCATTATTAAGCATTCGACCTCACCATTATTTGGCTTCCTTCCCCATGAATCCAAGAATTTTACATGGAAATATAGTCAATGATATTTTATATAGGATTAAATTTTTCATCAAAATAAAAAAACATGTGATGTAATTAGTGTATTTATTTATAAAATAAGAATCGTGTCTGTATATTTTTTATGAAGACTACTAAAATCTTCAGAACATTATGATTTTATTCCTTATAATCATGGCATTGTAATGGTTATAAATACTGGCTCTATCCTTCTGGGGTCAGTTCAATAAAGATTGTATTAGAGGATGTTTATTTGTAACATTGGGAACAAGATTTATGAAAACATATATTATGGAAAATAATCACAAGATAAAGATTGTAAATTAGTATTTAAGCACATATAAATATTTTAAAATTACAGTTATGGATGAAATCACATGATTATGTGATTAATATTGATAATAAGTTATGCATCTTAAAAAACCATTTTTAGTTTTTTTGATAAAATTCTACCAAGATTAAGGATTTTTTTGAGGAAATTTAGGTCAACAGAACACATTATATTAGTATTTGTTTTAGTGGAAGAAACTAGAGGAATAATAACAAAAACATTTAGGGACACGAGTGTAAATTTATTTATAACCATTGCTGTTATTATGTTCATCAAGGACATTGTAATAGTTCTCAAATTTTAATATTTGGGTTTGAAAAAAATAATAATATATTAGTATAACCATAGAGGGAATGATATTTTAATCAGTAAATTTTCAGGATGTTTGTTATAGTTATATTTAAAATTATATGGTTCTTTAAAAAATAATACCTATAAGGCAGTGGGGTTTGAACCCATGAACAAATTACAATAAGGTTTCAGTAGCTACCACTATCCTACACGATTTCATAGTTAATATTATTTTTTTATTTTAACTATTTGACGATTAAATAATAATTAATAGATAGTTGTGTTACTTTTTATGTTCAGAAAATAATGTATTAAATGTATTAGATTTGAGAAATAGTTAGATTCAAATTTAAATAATTTCCACAATTTTATGGGCCTTATGATTATTTAAAATTGTATTTTATTTCTCCGTGCATTAAATTTGATTTTTGGATATCCATTACTTGAAGTAAATGATGAATTACAATTTTAATAATGATAAATTAATAGGTGAAATTGTTCCTATAAAATTGAGATGTTTTATCTTAGTATATTTACTAATATTTTTGGTCAATAAAATAAATCTTAAACATTAAAAAATAACTACAAGAATGTTTTCCAAATACCGTAGTTTTTGTTGAGACAATGGATGTTTATATCATTAGATATTGATGGAATTGAGGCCCACACGTTTTCATTGATCATTCACTAAATTGTTATTAAGAAACATAATTTCTCACTATAATTGTTGACATTTTTTCATATGAATCTTTATATTCAATTTACACAAAGTTTATCCTATAGAGAAATATCGTTATATGTTATTATATGTAACCTTTTTACTTGTCATTATCTTTTATTAAGATTATATTTTATAAACCCTTTTTTGATGTGGGTTTTTCAACAACGTAATTTTAAATATCAAACCCTTTATTTACAAGATCATGTTTAAAATGTGGGAGTGAATTTTTTTTCGGTGGTATGAATGTAATACCAAGAAAATTCTAAAAAAAATAGTATTTTAACCCAAAGCATGAATGACATGCAATACCCAATGTAGAAAGGCATAAAACATTTCACAAAATTGGTATATTTAATATTTAAAATAAAATTAATATATTATATATTTTTGAATTCACACAAAACTGAGTTAGATTATGTTAAACACAGAAAAAAACCTTCTTTAACTACATTCATTACATGAAAGACATTGTTTTACCAAACAAAAATATACTATAGAAAATTATAATTTAATATAATAAGATACATCACAAATGATAAATTAAATATTATAAATAGTAACAATAAATATATAATTGTATTGTTGAATTTATTTTTTTACAAATTTCAAATATCAAAACTAATTGACTATATAGTAAATTTTTTTGTTAACAACCATTTTTAAGGTTCTAGAGGCATTTTACCATAATATATTAAATTAATTAATATTACTTAATGATATTAATAACAAATATATATTATATATTAATTCAAATATTTTTTATATTCTAACAATATATTTTATAGTCATATGACAAAAATAAATCCAGTTTTAAAACTAAAATTTGATTTTTCCCAAAACGAAATTTGGACGCCATTCAATGGAACACCATTTATAAACTGAATTTTGAAAATATTGAATATTTAATATTTTATAATAATTTTCTTTTTTTAATTAATAATTTAAAAAATAATTTTATAGGCAATTTTTGGTATTTTTATAATTTTTTTAATAAATTATGAAAAATAAATAATTTTAAATTAAATCATATTATTTATATAAATTATTATTTTATTTATATTAAGATTTAAATTTTCATAAAGTAAAATTAGATATAATATGTATAAATAAATTAAATTTAGTTCATTTGAATCAATTTAACATTTAAATTACATTGTAAAACGTTGCATAACATTTGAATTTTTCAATTAAAAAACATTCTTTATCATCGTGTCTACGGGTTTAATTTTTAATTAATTTTTGCCACTAATGTGATCTTATTTTGAATGAATAGATTCCAAATTTTGAATAAAATTCTGTTCTCATTTTGAATAATGTTTATTCAGCTTATTACAAACAATATAACTGAGTGTTATTAAAATTTATTTCAGTGATTAGTAGAAAATTTTTCTTAATAAGGGACTAGACATTAAACATAAGGGAACAATTTACCAAAACAAATAGGATAAATTCAAATTTATTAGTCTTCTTTAAAACATGTTATCTCATTTAAATAAAATTTTTCATTATTAGAGCCATGTGACATGGAAAAACATGGGTGGAATTCCCTAATTCAAAAATTTACAAGAATACACCTCTTCCTAAAATATTAAAAGTCACTCACCCCTCCCAATAAGTCACACAACGAAATCTATTTGTATTATGAAAAATATGACCAAATATTCTACCTATGTGTCTGTACTCATACTAAATGAATGAATTTGGACATAATGAAAACCAAGGAAGACTGTTGGGATAAACAAAAGGAATTACATGAATAAGGTAACATTCTTCAATAATCAATTTTGGTTCATTTACTTCCCCACCCCTAAAATTATTTTTATATAATTATTATACAATAAAATAGTTATATTAAATAAAATGAGATTTTTTATGCTAAGAGTATTACCAAAACCTTCACACACATCCATGAAATGGGATACAGAAATATCATTCGTGTGTATGGTTGACTACCGCCACATGAACTAAGGTCGATCATTCTTCCATTTACCACATTTCATGGTTGGTCATAATGATGAATTTATAATTTATATACGATCTATATAATATTTTTAATCCCTTTATTTTTTTTAATTAATTTATAACACATAACTTTATGGTTTCCATTTCATGGGAATATGATTACATCATTGGTTGACATGTGGACTCCCCTCTTAAAGGCTGTGTGATTGAATCACAATGTTCCTAGAATATGTAAATGATGCTTATAATTAATTTATGTTCAATATATGATACAATTATAATATTTTAATTTTAATATTCATATATATAATTTACTTTTAATTCTTTTAATATTGTAATAAAATGAAAACATCATTCATGTGTATATATGGCCTTCCGTATCCATTAATGGTGCTTTTCATTTCACATATCCAAACATAATGGATTATTAAAAATACATATATGTTGAATATATATATGGTAATTACATCATGGTATAAATCCTTGATATTTTCTAAACATGATCGATAAAATAAAAAAACAAGCCTAAACATACATGAGATTATAGGTTATTAACACCCGAATTAGTGAAAATAATGAAGTACTGCAAATAAACTATTAATAATTTATTATAAAAACGAAAAAAATATGATATTATAAATACGAATATGGTTATTTTAAATTCTAATATGATATTTAAAACCATTATTTATTAAGTAAATTGATGTTCACATTAAAGGAAACGCATGGTATTGTATTTTTATCTCAATTTTTACATCGGTGAGATACATGAATAATTTATCACATACATCATTTGTGAGGTGTATCTACTTACCATTTTGATATAGTTTATCATGAATGTTTTTATCTTCATGTTATTCAATGTTTTAATTTATATTATCTCTTCCAAAGGGTTTTTATATGAATATATTCTTGTGGTAAAACATATCATTACAATCTAACATTCTTTTGTGATTGGTAACATTATCATGAAAAAATAACAACCTAATGTACATTTTATATTGAAAATAAAATTTATTTTATAAATAAAGAATATTATTTAATGGGTATAATTACTTCCTTAACTATAAATTTTTTTACATATAGTGTGTACTTGACAAATATTTGATTAGCTAGGGAAATATGTTCAAATCCATATCATCTAATCAATATAGATATTTTAAAAGACATATTGTTATTGAATTAAATAGATTTTATAATATATGAGGAATAATTTAGATTGGTATGAAATAAGAGTTTTCCAATAATAGATATCCCATCGAAGCATCGGTTGTTGCATGAGACAAAATCAGTTGTTGACAAACACTTTGAGGTTGTTTCCTAGTAAAATAGAAGAGTTTTTACCCATAAGAATAAATTATCTTGAGTATAGATCATAATGGTATAGTGTTACATGTATCAAACACATGACATCCAATAATTGATCATTTATTTCATTCAGATTCATTATTTATTATCAATGAGATTTTATCTGTGAAATAAATTTATTGACGCATTTCATTCTCATTAAATGGATTAAATGGATTTGTGTGTTCAGTTATATACATTTCCATATTGATTACAAACTCTCCCAGAGTTTATTTCTTACATGGATATGTGTTCATTAATTTAAATTTCATTATTAGTCATAAATATCCATTTCATTTTATTGATTACATGGAAAGTGTCTTCACCAATTAACTATCAATATTTAATATTCTAATTAGATCGTTTTTATTTCTTTTATATGTAATCATTATTTATCATTTCACTTCACCCTTATATTGTTTCCTTTCCTAGGAATACATTAATATTATTAGGAACAATATTAAAGGATATTCTAAGTGGGAATAAATATATCATAAAAAAACTGTGATGTAATTAGTGTATTAATTTTTAAAACATAACTCATATATGTATATAGTCTATCAAGACTATTAAACCCTTAGGTATTTTGGTATTTTCTTTATTAAAATCCGGGTAATGTTATCAAAGAAGATACCATCTCTGGGATTCTGGAGTTAGGTCACTAAACTACATGCCTTGGATGCACGATGATAAACTTCACTAAATAATCCTCCAAGCATGAAGTAAAACTCTATCCTCACACTATACAATGAACATAGGATCCTCCATATATGATAATCAGGGGATTCCACCTTCTCCAAAATTTTCCCATTGGATGATACTCTTGCGTCATGAAGATTCCTTACATACACACCAATCCATATTTCCTACAATGGAGTCACCCATATTAATTAAAAAGCATCAACACATAACCACCACATTGACCCATGTTGATGCTCCATCAGCAACACAATCACCCTTAAGGTAAGAAATCAAACATCATGGACTGGTCCTATCACATTTGATAAATTGTGACATTGGGCTACATGTGTTTTGATCCCTCTTTTGGAAATAAGATACATAAAAGACATATTTGATGTTCAATCCCAACAACACTAATGTTTGAAATTATCCCAATTTGGTTAACACACTACATCCATCAATATGATAAAATATTCAACATGGGGGATATACTCCATCATTTTAGTGTAAAAAATTCCCTCCTAGGGACACACTAAAATATCATTCCCTATAGTACATTAAACCAATAACCTTACCCATATTCTCTAGACGTTAATCATGTGACTACATTATCTCCAAAAAATGTGAAACATGTTACTTGGTTCATCATACCTACTCTATTCAATAAATTTTGGATTCATAATAAATTTTTTTTCCAATTACATACATTGGATGCCTTGGATTTTGCACAAAATATTTCTCACACATTGGATTCCCTCAAAAAGATTAATATTATATAGATTTCTGTCATACAAAACCTCCATAAATTACCATCATTCATAATGATAATTCCTATATTGAACTGAGTATGATTTCCTATTAAGATAGAAGAAAAATAATTAACAAATTTCCACATCAAGATAGAACCTCATATGAGTTTCAGGAACAAAACATAAATCTTTTAGGGAGACATAATCAGGAAATTAGCTCCATGGATGTATGCATGGAAGTAGAAACCAACATCCCAAGATCATGTTTAGATCAATGAGATGACTATGTTTTTGAAAGTTATGGAATAGAGAAAAAATTGTTATGCTAGACTATGGTAAATAGACTAATGAAGGACGCACAACCCCTATATAAAGTGTTGAAAACAGAAATGGTGAATGTAACATGAAACTCTTATCCTAAACTCTATGGGATAGTAGTGTTTAGAGAACCATTGTTCTTTCATATTACTGGATCATTGTATTCAATTCTATCTCACACCCTAAAAATGAAATGCCCATAATAAAACTCACCTATGAACTGGGGGAGATAACTTTGGGCATCCATGTTCTGTGACATCGTCATCATGGATCCCTCCATTATTTCAATAAGAATATATAATGTTGAGGTATTAGGCATCACTTTCACTATATCTCGCATGATTACATTCCCACCCCGACTTCAGCAGCGTGTTCATTTTTTTTGGCATTCATGCCCTATATCACCCTCTAAGATCATTCAGATGATGTTGATTGAATCCCTGATGCATCAGTAAAATCATGGAGTGTTCATTCCCAGTAATGAAAGGGGTTGATATGACATTGAGGCTTCATAACCAAAACACTGTTGTTTCCACAAATGTTTGAGTATGGGAAACATTCCCCCATTCCGATGGAATCCATCTTCAAGAGCATCTCTCCGAAGTTCACTAACAACTAAATCCCTTCTTCCAAGGAGTTAGGGGATGTTCGAGTCATGATTTTAGTGGACACTATTCATAATCATCTATGGAAGTCTCTCATTAGGAATTTTAAATGCCCGCACCCACTCATCCCAATGGATGAGGAACTAGTTGAATTAATCCCCACACCTCAAGCCCGAGTGAAAAACAACTATCACTGTCATAGAGGTCGGTCTCTGGATATTCCACGATATGGGGAATCAACTATAACTCATGTGGACCATTCCACCATCATTGTGTCCCACAACATCTCTAGAACAGGTGAACAGGGATCCGTCTTTTTTCACCAGGGATAGAGACACCATCCACCTATTAGGGAGGATGTGTTGACTCTATAAGTCATTAGAACAACCATAAACCATTATGATCCACCTTGTGATGTGGAAATCCAATGTGGAGGACCACACTTCACTACCATCAACCAGTAATGTGGTCCTCCCCATGATCATGTAAACCAATGTGGATGTTCTCCCTACACCATCATCTACCATTGTAGAGGTCGACCGTTTGATACCACCACTAATCAACACATATTCCCTCCACATTCTACTCTCAACCAAATATAAATCCTTCGAACATTATAGATAACCAAAGCATATGTCCTCCCTCCACTACTATCTACCAGATTGGAGGTCCTCCCAATTCCAAAAACAGACCCCACTACAAATAACAATCCAATTACAGGAGTGTGAACACTCATCATCCGAGGGAGAATAGTACAAAACAACATGTCACCATTGACATCTTAGATTACAAAATAACAGATAACCCATTGAGTAAATATTTATCATACCACCCATTGTATAAAGAATAATATGGAAAATTCAATCATAAGATCATAGAAATTGATGTCCAATTGATCCCTAAATTCCTCCACATATTCTTGTAGTTGAATGATGTTACATACACCTTCTATGGAATGTTTGTGAAACTATCTATTTCCTTACATGTTTCTATACTACCTATATCCATATAATAATTTTCATAGATATAAGGGTTTGGGTTGATGATATCCAATGATGGTGAGAACTCCTCTAAACCAAAAATGGATATTTCTTCCCTTGAACATGATGTAGTGGAAACCCTCCATTCCTACAGGGACATGATCTTGATCCCATATTTTTTTCAAGAGAAATCTCATCATCAATTAACTATTGGACCCATGCATCACCCCTTTGTCACGTAGAGAATCCACAAAAATGTCTTCATTAGTGATTCCAAACAAATATCATCTTTCACCAATCAAGTATTTAGTCAATCGAGAAGAGGACCCTTCCTATGGGAAAAAGAGCATACAGGAGGTATGGCTTCAAACTAACTTTCGGTTGTGTTCTGGAAACCTACAGATCAATAAATTTTTATCTCAATGTTCTTCACTATGGACCAAACCGTTTGTTTCATCTAGATATTTTTGGATATGTATCACTACTTCCATGATCTTTAGACAGATTACTCAAGTAACCATGTAACCTCAATTCCTTCAACTCGTAGTGCAGAAAGGCTAACGTCACAACACTCCTAGTTTCTCCGCATGCTGAGTAGATGGATACTAGAAAAATATTATAAATCCCTATATTAAGATCCTTACAGTGATCCAAAAGTTTATTGAGACGGATTACCCATTTTTTAAGAACATAGGCTGGGGGAAATATATCTCATTTCACTTCATCCCTATAATACGACATTTAAAGGACTGACATTCTGGCCTATCTTCTAATGATAAAGATAACCCTCTATTTACCACTATGGACAATATGATCATCACCATCCTCTAATGGATAAATGGAATATTTTCACTATTACGAGGAACAATAGGGAAGACCCTCCTCAAGGGGAAACATAGTACATGGAATACACCCTAAAAGGTGTCCTCACTCTCTAGAAGTGATAAGAGTTGGTCCTCATGAGTCTAAAAATTACATTTTTTTCTTTCCATTAGTTTTTTAAAAATGGATTGGAACATGTTAAACCCTATAACCCATCCTTAGTTGTGCCCAATGTATATTCAAACCCAAAGGTAGCCACCTCGCACTTGAAACTCATGGAATGAAAAAGGATCACCACTGATCCCACTATTGAGGAGTGCCTGGAGTCCAATAACACATTAAGGGACCATATCTCTCCTATAGTGGGGAACCCATTCCTTCAAATCTAGGCACTCTAATTCAAACGGGGAAGCCCATGCACCCAGTCAGGGAAGATGCTAAAAAAATTGAATAAGACTGAGATATGAGTCACCAACCCCATGTGACGAGCATGATTATCCCCCTCAAGATCAAAGTCATGTCTCTCCTTGAAAATATGAGTTTTAAAATACATTGGTGGATACGGACTATCACCAAGATGGCATGATAGCCTAAACTACATCCAAACTCAATTATTTGGAAATGCAATTGCTAGTAATCCCACCTAATAGAAAGTCATAACCAATGTGGGTGGATAATGTTTGGGAACCCTCTAGTGTTTGATTGGCCCAACTTCACATGGCTCAATGGGTTTGGTGACCCACTATAGAATATTGATCACTTTGTCTCCAAGTGTGTCACAATGTCATGGACACCAGAATAGAATAAGGCCTCGTTGATCTGGTTATCTTTTAAGAATCTGGAAGGCCCTATATTCATCTGATCTTTTCATCTTTCATAGGGTCTATTACCTATTAGGATGATCTCTATTGATAGTTCATCTACCAGTTCAGTTCCACCATACTAATTTTTAGCATCATTGGCCTCTACAAATTTATAACGATTCATGATGATAGAATTGTAAACTGTATCACCCAATGGAAAGAACTAAAATATTTTCTTTATATGCTATGTTTTAAAAATAACATCTCATGCTGTGTGTGAAGAACATTTCGAATAATGTGGTTCATACCGTCTTATCTCAGAACTACCTGAGTAGAATTAATGTTTTTTTATAAAAATGATCTCCCTCCTGATGAATCCCTAATTCAATCTAATAATTATTCATTCCCATAGGCCCTTCATTCTCTCATAATAATAACACAAAAGTTAGAGATAGATACCATTTTTCATGAAGTGGTTCTTGAGTTGGAAAATGTAAAGACCCCAACAACAGTATCATAGATCTATCTACATACATTATTACATTGCAAATATCTATAAATTCCAAGATTTTACTTGCAAGTCATTTATAATATACACCTTTACATTCAGAAGAAAATAAAACATAAGAAAGGGTTGAGCATAGATGCTACTAAGGGTAGGAAATCCAAAGAAAATTACAATTAACAAACATTTACATTAAGGAAATGTGAATAACTAAAAATACATTCCATTAATTCATATTTGGGATCATGATATGGAGGAATTAATGATGATTTAGTAATACCATATAAATAATAATAATTAAATTAAAATTAAATATGGATATTATTTTACTCAAATAATAACATGGATTATGGTTTACTAATATAAAACTGATAAAATGGAAAATTATGGAAATATGGAACCAACCTTCATGGCCTCATCCAAGAAATCTGAAAATAAATGATTAATTCCTCGGTCAAAAATATACTTGAAAATAAGTGGTCAAGGCCTCAGCCAATATGAAATATGATTTCCCTCATTATTATTTTTGATTATTTAAGGGGATATATTTGGTCCATCCCATCACATAATATGTTAAATGAATTCATATTTTGAATTTACTGAATCATAATAAATATTCTTATGAAATGTAAATTACTATCCCCAATTAGAAAACATATTCACTATCCATTCTGTGTAATGTGGTGAATAGTATCAAGATAGCACATCCACATTCAAATTGATCATAATCCATTTAACAAAATATGGTACATGATGTCATAAAATAAAAATCCCAATTAATAATAATATTCAATAGTGGTTATTGAAATAGATTAAAATACTCTAATAAAATCATCACGGAAATATTGAGAGAAAAAACCCTTTTTTACATTTCAAATAATATTTCTTTTAGAAAAATCATTTGTATTTATCATAAAATTAGATTGAAAACATATATATCTCATAAATAAAAGGTAAAGACAACAGAATTATCATTGAGGCACAAATTAAGTTCCACATATGTAAAAATTGTTTAATGGGTTTTATTAAATTTTATAAATGGGAAATTTCGATGATATTTAGTAAAAAATATAAAAGAATCTTTAAAGTTGACAAAAACATAATTGATTATAGAAAACATAAAAAGAGAAAAGTTATTTTTATGATAATAAATTGTTACATTAGGAAGACATTTGTTCCTTATAAAATATTATGGAGTGTACAAGAAAATGGTTATGAAATTGGGTGGTAACCCTTAATTGGGCAATATTATCAAGAGAAATTAAAAACAGAATCTTAAATAACTTGTATTCTCTTATCAATGAAGTATAAAATGATTTGGATAACAATTATAAAACATATTAATAGAATTTTCAATAATTATATAAAAATAATGAATAATTAAAATGGGTTGATGTGATAGAAACCATAAGCCCAATGAAAAATGGAGGTTTGGGATGAAACCCTTACCTTATTTCTAATAGTGTTTTTCACTTATGCATAATGTCATGATTAATGAAATTTGATTCATTAATACTTTAATTAAGGAGCTATTCAATTTTAATTTTATTTATTTTAATTTTTTTATGTTAATTTATGTTTTTTAATGAGTTATGATATTCAATTTCGTCATCTGGGAGTGTTCGTTTCATTGGTTTTCATGATGGGTTCACTTGTATACATGTAAGAAAGATCTTGTGAAATGGGAATACATATACATAATTGAAATTTTATTTTGTTTCTAAAATTACTAGTTATTTAATGGTATTATATATCAGTTTTAGATATGAGTATTAATCATTATATAATGTGTTAATGGTAACCATTTAGATTATTTTGTCCTTTTTTCATTCATTATTACCTAGTTTTGTCATATATATTAATATTATGTACATATTCTGGTTGTAGAATATTAAATATGTTTTATTATATATATAATGTCATTTTAAACAATAAAAATGGTTTTATGACAATCCATAAAAGAATAATTGAAAAATTTAAACTCATCTTCCACAAAAGTGGTAAATTAGCACATGGCGGACGATGTTTTTAATTTTAGAATAAAAAGGGGAAGACAATGGAATTTATGCTTGATCATAAATTCTAATAATAAAATTTTATTATATATATAATATTGTATTTATAATGAATATCTTTACATAAGATTTAAGTAAATGATAATATTATAAAGAATGACAATTAAAAAAATGAAATAGAATTTTACCTCTCGAATTCTTCTCTTTGAGAACATCCTTAAGGAACATATAAATTAATTTTTTTTAAGTGAAAAAAGACAAAAATGTGTGGGATAATTTTTGGACAGTAAATTGTATGACTATATTAAATATTAATGACTTTGTCTGTGTGAGGAGAATGGGTGGGGGCAGTATTTATAGATGAGGAGAGGGGTGTTTATGGATTATTTAACACATTTGTATATTATTTTTGACCAAGACTATAAATAGTTCAAAACATATCACTAAATAAATAAAAATATTAAAGGATAGTTCTCGATTATTTTTTCATTAATCATGGATCATATATAAATCAGTAATTCTTGTGGGTGTTAAATTTCATAAATTTCCATATTTCTCTTTTCACCCGAAATTCATCTATTTTAGAAAAATACCAAAAATTCACTCCAACAATTGTTCAACATGTAAAATTAAATATATTTTGCAATTCATAAATATAATTGCCTAAATATGCGACACTTTATTTTTAAATAATATCTTCATTTATAAGAAAAATAAATATTTTATTGTTATAACTAATTTTATAACACATTAAAAATTAATTAATGTCTCAAAGAAAATAATTAATAATAATAAAATATTAATCTTTTAATATATTTATTGAAAATATATTTTCTTTTAAAAATTTATATTATTTATTAAATTTATAATGAACATTTAGGTTTCATAAAAAATTCTAACAACTAATAGATAATATTAAAAATATTTATTTACTTCTTCCATGATATGAAAATATTATAATTCCATTCATAAGATACCAAAATTTTATGTATAAATTCATAGCGATCGTCACTATTGTATTGGTCAGAGTACTACTTCTAATACTCAAATTACTATTCCATTGTTCATGTTAAAATTTTATTGTATATCGTGGTTTTGAACTTGGTGTTGTACTCAGCATAATCTATCAATAATGTTATAGATACATACTATATATTTTTGAGTTGTTACATTCACCCCTCTAAAAAATTGTATCCAAAAAATTTCCAGAATGTCACCACATAAGAAGATTTGGATAGTTCTTTATCATTTTTTTCTCTATATATTTCACATGTCATATCCTTAATTTTATGAAGCTTCCAATGTACATTTAATAGTAGATCCATCAAAATCAATAAGATTTGATCTTTAGTGTCAATAATATGGATAAGATATTCACAATAAGATAAATCAGGTTCCAATTAAATTTCTTCAGAATTGAGAACATTTTTTGGGTCATGAATGTGCATCATTAGAACGGTTATGTGGAAAAAATAATGTAATTACTAAATTATAGATGGTGTTTCCAAATGAAAAGCTATTTATCCAATTCTAATAGGAATTTCAAAAGAAGAAATGTATATGGGGATCATATTATCTTTTATACCAAACTGTATGACACCCTTCAATGAAGATACAATTAGAAAGACATGATCTCACACCTGAAACTGCAGATCCTTTCATCAGTTTCCAGCATAACACTTTTTCCTACATTTAGCTTCTTTGATATGGGTTTTAATAGTCTTTAGATTTTTTTGTTTTTTCCTACACCATCTATATGCCAGCAATCTTTATTTAACAATCTTCATCCCATTGTGTGTGTGTACAAATATATCATTCCACACGACTCGCCATATAGTTACATTTGAATACTGTCATGGAAACTATTATTGTAGGAAAACATTACCAAAGGTAAATATTAATCCTATATTCCTTGAATTTAAAGTGAGAAGGAACTCAACATGTATTATAAATTTTGAATCATCCTTTTTTATTACACATCAGTTTGAGGGTTACAAGCATTTATCAAATTAATCTTAGTATCAAGAGACTTTTTGGACATTTCTAGATAATATATTTAAATCATATATCATTATAAGAGACATATTAAATGGGTTCACCATGTCATCTTAAAACTTCATTAATATAGATTCATGAAAGGCGATCTACTTGAAAATCCCCCTTATATCGAGGAAATATGAAATTTGGTTTAGTTCATTAGTAATTACCAATATTTTATCAATATTTCTCATAGTCCTCTATAATCTAGTGGACAAATACATAGAAATGTCATCCCATTTACATATAAGAATAGTTATATGTTTCATGACTCCCCTATTATTTTTTTCTTTCATCCTTTACCTATTGGAAAACTAAATACCTTAACACATAATCATTAATTTTCAGCTTCATATTATCCTAGTAGAAATGTTTCTTCAAATCCTTATACATAATTCTTCTACTAGGGCATATAAAGAAATTGAAGCTATGAAAATAATCCAATAATTTCCTTCTTTTCTTGGGTATAGAGGTAAGACAAATCCTTTTCCCCATTTTTAAAATTCAATCCTCATATACAAAGTCGATGAGTATCCCATTAATCACTTCATTAATTTTCTTTCAAAAATCTCATCATCAGAATGAGAACATTGAATCCATTCCCATTAATATAGTTTGGAAACTATTTGAAAAAATAGTGATGTCTTACCACCATGGAAAATTCATATATCCATATTTGTAAGATCTGTACACGCAGAATCTTATTAGTACTTTTTTTTCATAACACCATAAGTTGTCCTACTAAAATCATCTGCTTCCTTATTTTCCTTCCATGGGAGGAAGTGTAACATCACAAGTATGTAATGAATCATAGATATTTTTATCAATTTCTATTAGTGAATTAGATATTGTTTTATAGGTTTAAAATGAGAATAAATCCAATCTCAAGCATGGAATACACTAATATTTTTAAAATATTGTTTTACTGCCTTTTGATGGAAAACCATTTTTAAATCTATATTTTGACAATTTTATAAGCTATTTTTGTCAAAATAAACTTATTTTTTATGATTGGGACATCAAAATTTACTTTGAGTGAATTTTTGGTATTTTTCCGATAAAGTTTATTTTTAAATGAATAGTAAAAAATATTGTATATTAATTCAAAACCTCTTTTTAATATAATTTATTTATATAATTAGATTATCATTTGAATTGGTTTTCAAGTGAAATTACAATATATTTTTACCATTTAATCCAATGGTGGTCATTGGAATCAATTTCACTTTGAAATTGGACTTAAACTGGTGTCAATCTTTTGATACTTATTGTTTCATAAAAACACGCTATTTGTCATGACAGTGGAAATTAATTATTAAATTAATTAATGTAACTTATATGATTTTAATTCTGTAAAATAGACATCATTTTTGTATTCAGAATATCAAATATAGCTTAGGGTGATGTTTTGGTATTTTTCTGAAAAACTATAATTTTTGATTAATAGTGAAACCACTAAGTGGTAGTTAAAGAAACTGATTTTTCATTTAAATGAAACTTTGCCACTTCTGTGATTTGATTTTCAAAAAATCTGACATACATGGTTGTCATTAAAAAGTAAAATGTGGTTCATTTATATTAAAATAATTTTGTGGTGAATAGTAACGTTTATGTTTTTATTCGCGAATAGAGGTAATTAGTGCAACTCAAGGAAAAAGGATATTTTAATAAAATGAAAATACCTAGACACATGTCCTACCCTTATTGGATGTGTCATGGACGACCATGAAAATCCATGGGTCAACTTGGGGACCCCATGGAGCCACATTGGTAGGAAAATGACTTTAATATCTTTTTATTTAATGTTTAAATTAAAATGACACAAACATGAGTTGTTTTATTAACACAATTTTTAAATGGGGTTATACAAGTCAGAATTTTGACTATGAATATTAATTATAAAGAAATAAATATTTACTACATCATGATATTTTTTTTTATAATTTTTATAAATTAAATAAACTAAATTATTTATGACATCACAATGATGCAGCTATTACCTCATTAATAAAGGATTTAAAGAAAATGAAAAGATAATGTAAAATCTATGACCTACACATGTCAAAAACCTATTGTATGGGTGGATTTAGAACCCTTATAACCTTACCCTCAAATTATATCAATGTGGAGCCTTTTGAATCCGAAAATAATTTTAAAATAAAGTAACATTTCTTTACTTTCCAAGAGTGCCCCTCCTCTCCTCTTATAAAAGGCCCCCACCTATACCACCTTACCCACACTTCCAAAGCCTTTGGGTCGGCAAACCCCTGACCATTTTGTCTCTAGACTTCCATCAATTACTCTTTGAAGCCTCACATTGGGCAGAAGTCTTCCCAAGGAAGCCGTTGAGCTCAAACCAAAGGGAGTTACCCGATTTTAAGGTAATGTCTTCACTTGTGTTCTTTTGTTTTATTTTGTTTCTCCAACCCCCTAAACTCTTTTTATTCATTTATTTTGTAACAAAACCAGTTTCATCCATATACTAGGATGTTGTTATATGATGTATTCGAGCTACACTTACACACACCTACATCTAATTGTTAAAGAACATACTGTTTCCGTGGATGGTGAATTTCTGCCTCCCAAAACGATGATTGTTCAACATTCTTTTAACACCTTAAAAGGTGGCCATTAAGATAACACCTTATTTATATATGATATATAATATGTCTATGTTTTCTTTAAGCTTCTGTATTTTTCATTTTGTGCATACCTTTATGGTTTCCATTAAGGGTAAACGCGATATATTCATTTAAGGAAGTGCGGACTACCGTCCCCTCAAAGTGATTTGATTCGTTAATACCATATGTATGACATATAAAGGATGGAGTTATGATATTATATATGATATTACACTGAATTATAATATACCTTTATATAATAATGATTCCATTTCATTAAATATGAAATAGAAATGGAAGTAGCGTTCATGCATACGTACGGCTTACCGTCTCCATGAACGGTGCATTTCATTTCTTACCTCTAAACATTATGTAATATTATAAATGCATGTATATACTGGATATATTTTATATATATGATATCTAAATCATGAGTATAATTATGGATATAATGTATACATGAACAACTTGTAATTATAAAGTGTTTATTTTTGACTCAAGTTCCAATGATCGTTAAAACGACCGTTATTAACTTAAATAATTACATAGTGTTCATGACAAGTAAATAATTGATACAAAAGAAATAATGAACTTGAAAAGGGTTCTTAAACAGGTAGAAATTAACTCAAGTTTATTATTCAGGAGATTAAAGAACGACCGAGTCAAGTCGGACCCGAGGTATGGGACTTCGTCTCAATCTCCTTTCATTGAGGCATATTTTGTTTTATACACAACCTTCATTTATACGGTGTATAAACCCCTTTGACTTTTACGTTTATTCAAAAGGAATCTTTTTTATAAGAAGCGTTTAATAAAAGACAAAAGGGAATATTTTCGTCATACGTATGCGGCGACAATGACTTCTCTGCCGCCGTGACAATTATTTGAGTCTCGGCTTCCTCTACAAGCCATACCTTTTTTTAAAAGAAAAATAAATACCATGTTTTACATTTCTTTTATTTTGGTATTGAAAATTGTTTTCATAATGTTTTTATATCAATGTGTTGTATTGATATCTTGTGATTGAAAGGTTGAAATGTTATGTTTCCTTTATGCATGTTTTATGTGATATGATTATGTTGAGGTTTTTGGGAATTATTATGAATACAGGTGGTTCCGTGATAAACTAAGGGCGGGTGAGCACGATATAGCTCTCCAATGCATTGGGTAATGTGAAGGAGTGAAAAATTAATGTTTCTCTGAAGATATTTAGGGAATATACTATGATGGGTATTCCAAACTTAACCAAGAGGGTTACTACCTACGTAAGAATGTTATGAATGCCTCGAGTTACCTTTATCTCTTATGATTTCTATGATTTATTCATGATTTGATGAGGTATGTTAATGTGCCTATGTTTTATGGGTAAATTATGATTTCATTCTTATGTATATATGAACTCATGTTTCCTTTCCATATTTTTATAACCCTTAATGAGCTTTTTATGCTCATCCCACATTTTTTGAAATGTTTTTCATGGGACAAGGGAAAGGTACATGATATGATGATAGTGTCAAGGAAGTGACAAGAAAGAATCCATGTTTTATTTTAAATATGTTTCCATTGATGGGAAAAATGAATATTATCTTTTATGTAACCACTTTGCTTAAATGGAGAATGTCATACATGTTTTATGATCTAATTCTCTAAAACTCTAAACCTGAAAAGATCCTCAAGGTGTATTCTTGAAATATCTCAAGATTAAGTAATGATTAAGGTCGAGGCCTTAAAGTTGGTATTAGAGGTCGGTTTAGATAACTTTAGGAGTTATAATTATATTAAATGATTATCCAAAAATATTTTTTTTTTTGAAATTATATAGCATTTGAAGATTACCATGTTTCTTCATCTAAGACGTGTTTATTCAGAATGGTTTTCCGTAGAGGAAATAGGGAAGCAGTGCTAAGAAGGCATACAGAAGGAAATAACCTTCCGAATCAGCATCCTGAGATTGTCAGAATTGGAACTGAACAGTTTTTTGTAGTAATGGCGTAGTTGACTCAAGCGATAAATGGTGGTGGTATCCATGCACGAGATCAGCCAGATCAACGGTAGAGGAACATGTCAGTGGTGGAACATTTCATGAGGCAACATCCCCAGTCATTCAGAGGATCATCTGACCTTGTGTTAGCTGAAGGGTGGATTAAAGCACTGTAGAAGGTTTTCGATGTCATGGGGTGTTCAGACAATCAAAAGGTTAGTCTTTCTATTTACCGTTTGGAGGGTGAGGCAGATCAGTGGTGGTCAATGGTTAAAAATATCAGGGACGCTGATGAGATTGATGCTCTTGACTATGATGAATTCAAAGGTATGTTTCTTGAGAAGTATTTTCCTAAGGTTGTTCGACTTAGGATGGAAAAACAATTCTTGGAATTTAGGAAATAGGAAGACTCAATGGATGCCTATGAAGAGAGGTTCAATCGATTGGCAATGTATGCTCCAAATATTATCCAAGACCATGATAGAAAAATAAATCATTTTTACTCAAGATTAAAACCAAAATATCGAAGGGCATTAGCTTCTCGTGAGTTTAAAAGTTATGAAAAGCTTGTTCGATGTAATGAGAAGGTGGAAATGGAGTATGCCAATGATCAAGTGTTCTATAACAACTAGTAGAAGAAGAGACTGAGGTGGCAGGAGAAATGGAAGAATTCTTCAAAAAAGTCTGATGGTAATAAAACTAAGTTTCTAGTTTGTGATAAATGTGGTAAAATCCCTGATGGGGAATGTCTCCTGAATTCTAAAAAGTGTTTCTGATGTGGTAAGATGGGACATAAGGCTCGTGATTGCACTGAAAAAGTTCATGGTGCTGGTAAGTCCAAATTTGATTTACACTTAGTGAAATTTTTTAGGTGCAATGAGATGAGTCACTATGAAAACGAGTGTCCGACAAAGAGCTTGACTGATGGGAAGCAGTTAGACTACAAGAAAAAAGGGATGGTGAAATCCATTGCAACTACTTCAGCAGAAGTCAGGCCATCAAATGAAGTTGTATCAGGTACTTTGTTTGTTTTTTCAGATTATGCCAGTGTGTTGTATGATTCGGGGTCCACACATTCTTTCATCTTTTAAACCTTTTCTAGTAAAATGGGAATACTATCTCAAGAAATGACTCCAGAACTTGTGGTAAAAACACATGGGGGAAATGTTGAGGCAAAAAGAATTTATAAGAATCTTCCTATCCTTATTTGTGGAAAGAACCTTATTGCAAACCTTATTTTTATAACTCTAGTAGAGTTTGATGTTATCCTGGGTATAGATTGGATCTCTATTTACCATGCTAAGATTGACTGTAGAGCTAAAGAAGTTTCTTTTCAGAAAGACTTTCAGTTTGTGTACAAGAATGAACCCTTACTGTTGATAACTTATCAAGAGGCTGAGAAACCTGTAAAATATGGAAATGAATATTACCTTGCACATATTGTTGAAAACAAAGGAACTATTCAGATTAATGATGTGTCAGCGGTAAATGAGTATCCTGATTTTTTTCCTGATGAGTTTCCTGGAATAATACCAAATCGGGAAGTTGAATTTACTGTTGACTTAGTTCCTTATTCTAAGCCAATTTCAAAACCCCCTTATCGAATGGCTCAAATAGAAATATTAAAGTTGAAGGAGAAATTGCAAGATTTATTAGAGAAAGGTTTCATTCGACCTAGCACATCACCACAGGGTGCTCCTTTTTTATTTTTTAAAAATAAATATGGTTCTATGAGACTTTTCATTGATTATAGAGCCTTGAATAACATCACTGTTAAGAAAAAATTTCCTTTGCCTCATATCGATGATTTGTTTGATTAGCTCCCGAAAGCTCAGTTTTTTTTCAAAGATTGACCTGAGATCAGGGTACCATCAGTTGAAGTTAAAGGAAGAAGATGTTCCGAAGACTGCGTTTCGTACAAGATATGGCCATTATGTATTTGTAGTAATGCCTTTTGGGCTAACCAATGTACCTGCTGTATTCATGGACTTAATGAACAGAATTTTCCATGAGTTCTTGGATAAGTTTTTTGTGGTTTTCATTGATGATATTTTGGTGTTTTATAAATGTAAAGAGGAGCATCAAAGACATTTAAGGGTTATTTTGAAAACCTTAAAAGAAAATAAATTGTATGGTAAATTCAGCAAGTGTGAATTTTTGTTGCAACAAATTTCTTTCTTTGGTCACATTGTTTCTAATGATGGGATAACTGTTGATCCTGAAAAACGAAGGTTGTTGAAGAATGTCCAAGACCCACAAATGTAACAGAGATTCATAGTTTCCTTGGTTTGGAAGGCTATTACCAAAGGTTTGTTAAGAATTGTTGATGGTAATCTAGTCCAATGATTAATCTAACTCGAAAGGGTGTTATGTTTATCTGGACAAAATAATGTGATGATTGTTTTCAGGAATTGAAAAGAAGATTGGTGAATGCTCCAGTTTCGGCACTACCTTCCAGGAATGGGGAGTTTGTTATCTACAGTGATGCATCATTGAAAGGACTTTGTTGTGTCCTAATGCATAATGATCAGGTAATTTCTTATGCTTCACGACAGTTGAAAACTCATGTGGTAAATTACCCTACACGTGATTTGGAATTTGCTGCTGTTGTTTTCGCTTTAAAAATTTGGAGGCATCATTTGTATGGAGTAAAGTGTGAAATATATACTGATCACAAAAGTTTAAAGTATATATTCACTCAAAAAGAATTGAACATGAGACAGAGGATATGGCTAGAATTAATCAAGGATTATGATTGTACAATTCATTACCATCCGGGAAAAGCAAAAAAAGTTGCTGATGCTTTGAGTCGATAAAGTAATGCTTTATTAGAAATGTTGCATTTGGAACGTGATCCATTGGTTAAGGATTTGATGAACTTTGGAATAGAAGTTATTGGTGCAGGATTTTCTTCTGTTTTTTTTAGCTATCAGTGAAATCTTCTCTATCAGACAGAATCAAGCAAGCACAGAAGTAAGACAGTGAGTTGCAGGAAAAGGTAGAGCTGGTTCAGAAAGGTAAGTTTCTTGAATTCAACATTGATAATGATTGTGTTTTGAGATTTGGGAAGAGATTGTGTGTGCCTTGTGATTCACAGTTGAAGGGAGATTTGTTATGTAAAGCTCATAGTTCTCCATTTTCAGTTCATCCTGGTAGTACTAAGATGTACAGAGATATGCGGGAGTATTACTGGTGGGATCGAATAAAAAGAGATATTGCTGATTTTAATGGGAAGTGTTTGACATGTCAACAGGTTAAAGAAGAGCGACAGTTACCTAAAGGGATGCTTCATCCTTTACCAGTGCCATAGGTGAAATGGGAGAATATGTCCATGGACTTCATTGTGGGATTGTCGAAGACCCCTCGAGGTAAGAAATGCAATCTGTGTTATTGTTGATCGCTTGACTAAATCTACTCATTTCCTTGCTATACAAGATAATTTTTCCCTAGATCAACTTTCCTGTTTGTATCTTAAAGAGATAGTCAGGTTACATGGAGTTCCCCTCTCCATTGTATCTGACCGTGATCCCAAGTTCACTTCTAACTTTTGGAAAGTCCTTCAGAAGTCGTTGGGTACTAAAATAAATTTTAGTACATATTTTCATCCTCAATCAGATGGGCAGTCAGAATGAACACTTCAGACATTGGAGGATATGCTACGTTCTTGATCTATGGATTATCAGGGAAGTTGGGACCAACATCTTTCTTTGGTTGAATTTTCATACAATAACAGTTTTCATTCTAGTATACAGATGGCACCATTTGGGGAGTTATATGGGAAGCAGTGTCGATCTCCAGATTTTTGGGATGAAGAGGGTGAAAGAAAGCTGATGGGACCAGAATTGGTAGAAGAGTTTGCAGAAAAAGTTCAGCTGATACACAAACACATGAGAACATCTCAGAGCAGGCAGAAGAGTTATGCGGACAATAGGAGGAAGGATCTATCTTTTGAGGTAGGTGATCATGTTTTTCTCAAAGTCTCGCCATGGAAAAGTGTGATGCGATTTGGTAAGAAAGGAAAGCTAAGTCCAAGGTTCATTGGACCATATGAAATTCTGGAGAGAGTTGGATCAGTTGCATACCGGGTGGCTTTACCTCCGAGTTTATCTCAGGTACACAATGTTTTTCATGTTTCGATGCTGAGAAAGTACATTACAGATCCATCTCATGTTTTGAGTCCAGAGGTAGTTCAGTTGGAAGAGAACCTATCCTATGAAGAAAAACCGGTCCAGATTCTTGAACACAGGGAGCAAGTGTTACGAAATGAGGTGATTAATCAGGTAAAGGTTTTGTGGTAAAACCACATGATGGAAGAGGCAACATGGGAATCTGAAAATGCATTGAGGGAGAAGTACCCCCATTTATTGGACAAGTAAATAAATTGCAGGAACAGAATTTTATAAAGGAGGTAAGGATGTAACATCCCTAGTATGTAATGAATAATAGATATTTTTATCTATGTCTATTAGTGAATTATATAGTGTTTTAGAGGCTTAAAATTAGAATAAATCCAATCTTAAGCATGGAATACACTAATATTTTTAAAATATTGTTTTACTGCCTTTTGATGGCAAACCATTTTTAAATCTATATTTTGACAATTTTATAAGCTATGTTTTTCAAAATAAACTTATTCATTATGATTGGGACATCAAAATTTACTTTGTGTGAATTTTTTGTATTTTTTCGATAAAGTTCATTTTTTAATGAATAGTGAAAAATGTTGTATTTTAATTCAAAACCTCTTTTAAATCTAATTTATTTATATGATTAGATTATCTTTTGAATTGGTTTTGAAGCAAAATTAGAATATATTTTTACCATTTAATCCAATGGTGGTCATTGGAATCAATTTCACTTTGAAATTGGACTTAAACTGGTGTCAATCGTTTGATACTTATTGTTTCATAAAAACATGCTATTTGTCATGACAGCGGGAATTAATTATTAAATTAATTAATGTAACTTATATGATTTGAATTTTGTAAAATATACATCATTTTTGAATTCAGAATATCAAATATAGCTTAGGGTGATGTTTTGGTATTTTTCTGAAAAACTTCAATTTTTGATGAATAGTGAAACCACTAAGTGGTAGTTAAAGAAACTGATTTTTCGTTTAAATTAAACATTTCCACTTCTGTGATTTGTTTTTCCAAAATCCCACATACATGGTTGTCATTAATAAGTAAAATTTGGTTCAATGAGATTAAAATAATTTTTTGGTGAATAGTAACTTTTACGTTTTTAATCGCGATTAGAGGTAATTAGTGCAATTTATGGAAAAAAATGACATTATAATAAAATGAAAATACCTAAACACATGTCCTAACCTTATTGGATGTATCATTAACGACCAAGAAAATCCATGGGTCAACTTAGGGACCCCATGGAGCCACTTTGGTAGGAAAATGACATTAATATCTATTTATTTAATGTTAAAATTAAAATGACACAAACATGAGTTGTTTTATTAAAACAATTTTTAAATGGGGTTATACAAGTCATATTTTTGATTATAAATATTAATTAGAAATATAAAACCTTTTCCTACATCATGATAGTTTTTTTATAATTTTTAGAAATTAAAAAAATTAAATTATTTGTGACATCATGATGATGCATCGATTACCTCATTAATAAAGGATATAAATAAAATGAAAAGATAATGTAAAATCTATGACCTACAAATGTCCAAAACCTATTGTATGGGTGGATTTAGAACCCTTATTACCTTAACATCTAATTATATCAATGTGGGACCTTTTGAATTCGAAACTCATTTTAAAATAAAGTAACATTTCTTTACATTCCAAGAGTGCCCCTCCTCTCCTCTTATAAAAGGACCCCACCTCTACCTCCTTACCCACACTTCCAAAGCCTTTGGATCGTCCAACAACTACCCATTTTTCCTCTCCACTTCCCTATCATACTCCATGAAGCCTCACTTTGGGCATAAGTCTTCCCAAGGAAGCCTTTGAGCTCAAACCATAGAGAGTTACCCGATTTTAAGGTATTGTCTTCACTTGTGTTCTTTTGTTTTATTTTGCTTCCCCAACCCCCTAAAATCTTTTTATTCATTTCTTTTGTAACAACACCAGTATCTCCCATATACAAGGATGTTGTTATAATAAGGATTCGAGCTACAATTACAAACACCTACATCTAATGGTTAAAGAACATATTGTTTCCGTGGATGGCGAATTTCTGCCTCCCGAAATGATGATTGTTCAACATTCTTTTAACACCTTAAAAGGTGGCCATTAAGATGACCCTATATTTATATATGATATATAATATTTTTATGTTTTCTTTAAGCTTCTGTATTTTTCATTTTTGGAATACCTTTATGGTTTCCATTATGGGTAAACGCGATATCTTCATTTAAGGAAGTGCAGACTACCGCCCCCTCAATGTGATTTGATTTGTTAATACCATATGTGGGATGTATAAAGGATGGAGTGATGATATTATATATTATATTACACTGTAATTATTATATACATTTATATCATTATGATTACATTTCATAAAATACGAAATAGAAAAGGAAGCAGCGTTCATGCGTACGTACGGCTTATTGTCTCCATGAACGGTGCATTTCATTTCTTAACTCTAAACATTATGTAATATTATAAATGCATGTATATACTGGATATATATTATATATATGATATCTACATCATGAGTATAATTCTGGATATAATGGATACATGAACAACTTGAAATTATAAAGGGGTTATTTTTGACTCATGTACCAATGATCGTTAAAACGATCGTTATTAACTTAAATATTAACATTGTGTTCATGACATGGAAATATGTGATATAACGGGAATAATGAACTTGAAAAAGGTTCTTAAACAAGTATAAATTAATTCACGTTTTTTATTAATGAGATTAAAGAAAGACCGACTCAAGTCAGACCCGAGGTATGGGACTTCGTCTCAATCTCCTTTCATTGAGGTATATTTTATTTTATACACAACCTTCTTTTATACGGTGTATAATCCCTTTTGACTTTTATGTGTATTTAAAAGGAATATTTTTTATACGAAGCGTTTACTAAATAACAAAAGGGAATGTTTTGGTCGTACGTATGCGGCGACAACGACTTCTCTGCCACCGTGACCATTATTTGAGTTTCGACTTCCTGTACAAGCCATACCTTTTTTTAAAAGAAAAATAAATACCATGTTTTATTTTTCTTTTATTTTGGTATTGAAACTGGTTTTCAAAATTTTTTTATATCAATTTTTTGTATTTATATCTTGTGATTGAAAGGTGGAAATGTTATGTTTCCTTTATGCATGTTTTACATGATACGATTATGATGAGGTTCTTGGGCATGATTATGATGACGAGTGGTTCCGTGATAAACTAAGGGCGGGTGAGCCCGTTATAGCTCTCAAATGAATTGGGTAATTCAAAGGAGTGAAAAGTTAAGGTTTCTCCGAAGAGATTTAGGGAATATACTATGATGGGTATTCCATGCGTAACCAAGAGGGTTACTCCCTACGTAAGAATGTTATGAATGCCTCAAGTTACCTTTATGTATTATGATTTATATGATTTATTTATGATTTGATGAGGTATGTTAAAGTGCCTATGTTTTATGGGTAAAGTATGATTTCATTCTTATGTATATATGAACTCATGTTTCCTTTCAATATTTTTATAACCCTTACTGAGCTTTTTATGCTCATCCCGCATTTTTTGAAATTTTTTTCACAGGACAAGGGAAAGGTACATGATATGATGATAGTGTCAAGGAAGTGTCAAGAAAGAATCCATGTTTTATTTTAAATATGTTTCCATTGATGGGAAAAATTAATACTATCTTTTATGTAACCACTTTTCTTAAATGTGGAATGTAATACATGTTTTATGATCTAATTCTCTAAAACTCTAAACCTGAAAAGATCCTCAAGGTGTATTGATGAAATATCTCAAGATTATGTAATGTTTAAGGTCGGGGCCTTATAGTTAGTGTATTGAAAAATAATAATATAAGAGTAGCTTGAGCCATTTACTTTTCCTCATGTCTTGTTGATTCAATAAGAATATATATTTCAAACTCGTTCCATCTATATATATATTTATATATCAAATCATTCCCCATAGATATCGTTTATCTATATCTTTATATAAATGATTAAAGACGCTAACTCGTGATGATGATTTGGATACTTTTTCTCATGATTTTTTATTTCATTATTGTATAGTCAATAACTCAATCATTTTACATATAGACACAACCATTTCCATTCACTGAGGCATCACTATAAATCACAAATCCACCATTTCTCAATGTTAGAGTCATGCTAATATCATTCAAAATTACCCTAATCAAATATTCATGGAATTCTCCAAATTTATTTATCCAAATATAAATAAACCCTTTATGAGTAGTCATTATTACTGGGATAGTTAATCAGGAAAATTCTAAACAAAACGCTGATAGTAACCAACTAGACCAATGAAACTACATACCATGGTTATGTTTTTTTGTGTATGACTTTATTTCTAAACTATTATATTCATATAAAAAATAATATTCAATTCATATATATAATAGGGACATAAAAAGAAACATTTTGAATCCCAAATTCACACTTTATAAATTACTAAAATAATTCTTCTCTTTTAAGGGTTTTATAAAATATCCACTAGTGGTTCTCATTTTCCTCGTATCTTTTGGATTAAACCAAGATATCATCAGTGAAAAACCCAAAATAAATAATTAATATATTCATTTAACCCTCAGTTCATTAGATCTATAAAAATAGATGGTAAATTATTCACTCTATATAGAATTTTTGTAAACTCATAATGACTATACTTGGTTCAGAATATTTTATTTAGAATATTTTATTCCCTCACATGAAGTTTATGATATCCAAATAGAATGTTAGTCTCTAAAATATATTTATATCTAATATATTGGAAAAATAGATCATCAATCTGAGGTATAATATACTTTTTTATCATAATAACATAGATTTGTGTATAGTCGATATACATCCTCCTAAATCCTTCTTTATCCTTGAAAAAGATAACATGGCATCCCCATTGAGAATCATCAGGGTGAATTAATACCTGATTATAACTCATATTTTTTTCTCTCTTACTCAACTAATTACATAGTGGCCATTCTATTATGAGTCTTTGAAGTTGGCCTTGAATCATGGATTTAATCAATAGAAAACATAACTTCCCACTGTGGATGATATCTAGGAAAATCCCATAGAAATACATCAATGTAATATCATAAAATCGATATGTCTTCAATTTGAATATTTCATTCCTTTTCCATAGATGAGGTTTTCTTTTCATCCCCAAATATTTCATTTAGAAGAGATATTGGAGGTAGATCCCGATATGACTCCTATGATGAATTCACTCTTATAAAGATGAGAAATTCCATACCTTCATCCCAAATCATAATTTCCACCAATTTTCAATAATTATTTTCATTATATTTGAAAATACATTCAATAACCATGATTATATCATAATAAACTATAGGTATGATGATAAAATCATAAATTATATCACATTTATGTTTCATAATAGGAATTTCATGACACATTTTTGTTTCAATATGGTTTCCACTTTGCGTCTTTACTAACAACTACCATATTATGGTTAATTGAAAACATTTTATTATTAAATAAATTTCTGAATATATATAGGAATACAATGACCTAGAATCAAATAAAGAATTATCTAAATTATAGGAGATGATTAAATTACCTACCACCACATCATTAAGAACATAAAACTCAGATGTTATTATCAAATAATATTTTCATTTCATTGATGGCATTTCTTGAGGTACATTTCATTAATGCATTTGAAAAAACATTTTCATAGTTTTCCATCCCTCTATCATCCCTTTCAATCATGGGAATTATTTCCTTTCACACCACTCTTGTTGAAAAATATTTTTATTTTTAATCAGGAACTAGGGTGTTTCCTTCCCAAAGTAACAAATGCTGGAAAATTATTTTTTTATTATTCCCATTATATCTTATTTCCCCTATAGCCATAAACTTATCTTTTTTTTCCGTTAAATTCAGAATAAACAGAATTAATTCCCTATCTTGATAGCACATGATACTATACATTTGTATATGAGAATTCTTAGGAGTGGAATTCACATTAGAGTAATGGTTTTATCCCAAAAAATAATCAATCTATCTAGCCCTTTGGATTACATATGTAATTCATAGCATACCTTGTTATCATTTTAATGGTGGATTCATTCTTGGGATCATTTTCATCCACTTTATTTCTTATAATCAATCATTTTCTCTTAATATATTCTAATTGTTCCTGAGGAAATTATTTTTCTATGAGAATATCCATAAAATCCTTTCATTCCATATTTTAAACCTCTAATCCAGCTTTTTTGTTTTGAATCAATAGACACCATTGATCAACATCAAATAGGAGATGGTAAACATTAATGATAAGCTTTTCCATTTCATTATCTCCCAAAGCAATTAAAATATTATATAAGGAAATTATCAATTTCTCAACTTCAAATGTATTTTTAGTCCCATTGACTAATAAAGGTTTTGGTTTCACGAAATTATCTATCATTGTTACAATGTATTATGAATTAGGCCGCTCCATGTGAATAATGTTATTACACATAACCTACTTTAATTTTCTCATTATAGTTATAATATTCTCTGCTATATTTTCTTCACATGCTCTAACAACATTATCTTACAAATCAAGGAAATAGCTATATGGAATATGTGTGCTTATACAATATCATTTTTTTTATCTATTCAAAATTTAAAAAAATGGCATACACATAATTATGTTATGAATCATAATTCATAATCTGATCTACCAAAACACACAACATAAATAATACATTTATGTATATCTAATCTCAAAATAATAATCCTTGTTTCATTGGGTACATGTTTACTATTAAATCCATTATAGTTATTTATAAATAAAATGTGAATTATCATATGAATATCCCCCAAAGTGTTAAAACAGGTGCGTAAAAAGGCTTGTTGTCGTGTACCAGGTTACGTCAAGTACCTCCCATTGCACTTTGTCGGAGTTCTTACCCTTAAGTATATCTTTTTCTGAACCAAATCCACTTCTAGTATATAAATAAAGATTTATTTCTCAGAGGGATCACATAATCTCTACCTTAACAAATTCAAGGATGTTTGTTCTATTATTATCCTCAAATTCATTCATTGGGTTATGATCCCTAATATGTGTTCTCTAAAACTAGTTTTCATGGTTTCTTATTAACCTTTATCAATAAGAACTATAAAGACCCCAACACTAGTATCCTGGATCATGTACCATACATTAATAAATTATAATAATAAATAATTAAGACATATCCTGGATGATAGAATTGTTTAGTATTCGTGAAAAAATAGATACAAACATAATTTTTACATTATTACTTGAAATGGAAAAAAATAAAGACTCCATTGTACACATTTGTAAACACCCAGATTATCCCTATAAGTAATTCATAATATACAACTTCCCATCATGGGGAAAATAAAATATAAGAAATAGGTGAGCTAAAATTCTCAATAAGGGTAATAAATACATTAGAATCTATAATAAATAAACATAAAAAATAATTTAATGTTAATAAATAAAAACACATGCCAATAAAACAAGATATTGATCATTATATGGTTGGAATAAAATATTATTAAGTAATTCTATATAAATAATAATACGATAAAGAAACATAACCATGAATATTCTGCTATTTTTTTAATAGAATGCAGAAGGCTTAATATTATGAAAAGGCAAATCTACATGAGTTGGGAAGAGTAAAATTTACATCTATCATGTTGAAAAATGTTCATCAGTTTACCTGGTATGTTGCAGTAATGTATGCAGGTCCCTTCAAAGGCTCCTTTATTAGAATGAGAATCGGCAAGATGATTTTCCACTTAGTAGATGTGCGTGAAAATATAGTTCATTGAAGCCTGGGTAGTCAGGAATCTTTTCCATTTGGTAGTCAATTTCCAGGAATGAATTATTTGACCCAGCCTCACCACTAGATCAATTGTTGTTGAGTCACTCTCAAACCAAACATGATTTTCTCCTCTTTGCTGAGTAATCTCAACAGCTTTAATCAGGCCCTCCATTTTTTCTTCAAGTGTTGTAGCATGACCACATGAGTCATGTTCACCCTACAAAAAATCACCACTGTGATATCTGAAAGTAATACCATATCCAGCAGGTATGGGGTTTCCCATTGAGGCTCCATCCATGTAGGGTTTTATCTAGCCTACAAACGGAGACAACTAGAAGTCATCAATGATTCCAAGAGGCCGAGGGTAATTACCTCATAGGTGGAGCTCCCTAAAGACCACAATATCCTCGACCGAGTTATCACATCAATCATCATTCATATAATTATCATGTTGAGCTACAAAAAAATGGTAGAAAGGGATTTTTTTGATTGAGAATAGGTTATCCATGTTGAAATTTATTTCTTCTGTTCCAGACAATATGAGAAACCTCTGCACATGCAGCCAAAAAAAGATACAGATCTGCTTTGATAGTTGGACAATAAGAAGGTCGAGTAGAAACTGATAAAGAGATCTGGTTTAAGAGAAGTGTATATCAATGATTTCAAACAAAAAATTCCATATGGATGAAGATGTATTATAGGATAGGAATAGATGGTTGATTTCCTCTTAGTTCTACTTAAAGAGAGCACACATGTAGCATAAAAAATTCTCACCCACTATAAGTTCACATCTACCGAGAGTTTGTTGAGATGAAGGCACCAGATCAGAGTAAATCGGGATGACATCATCCATTTTTTGTTAAAGGCCTCCAACCCAGTACTCCAACCATTGATAAGGTGATTATAGTTTCCCATAGAGTAAAAAATTCCAGCAGAGCAAGGCTCCCAAAAGAGGTGGTCATGACTATGCATGAAATCAATGTTATCAATAATGTGAGAAATGTGATATGGTAGGTCATTACGATTGTCAATCTAGTTCATAATTGAGGAATCGTAGTTAGTATTCTTATCAAAAATGATAACTCTATCAATGAGTGGATACCCAGGGCATTTATGCTTCCAAAAATTGAGGGAGGAGTGAGGATTAACCATCCATCTTGAGTGGAAACTGATATTCTGGAAGATGTTTTTAGACTAGGCCAGATAGAAGAGACAATATATTACATATTCCCTTCAATGAGTATTTTAATGATTTTGGATCATAGGAAGACTATATACTATTCCTTATTATTAATAACCCGCCAAAATAATTGTGCTATCAAGGATTGGTTAAAGATCTCAATGTTTTTAACTCTAAGAAATCCTTTAGCATAATGCATACAACATCTTTTCTAAGAGGTATTAATAGCTTTTTGTTAAAGGATAATACCACTCCATGCAAAGTTTCTCATGATTGGATATAGTTTCTTGATCACTAAGGTAGGCTAGGAATTCACCATAAAAGAATAAACCAATATCAAGATGGCAACATGTTTGAAAAGGCAATGCCTTCCTACCATTGAGAGTGACTTTCCCTTCTAGGAGGAGTGAGTTATTCTTACATGGCTCAGAACATTAACAAAGTGAGAAGAATGAGGTCTACCAAAAAAATATAAGGACTCCAAGATACGTGAAGGGGGGAGTCCCTTACTGAATTCTCAGTTCACTCATCATGCAATATTTCCTTGAGGGAGTTATATATTTTCCAAAATAAATAAATGATGTACTCCAATTAACCTCCTATCCCGAAACATGTTCATAATGGGGAATGAACTTCTTGAGATTTTTAATATTTTTAATATCACCCTGAGTGAAAATGATGATGTCGTCAAAAAAAAGAAGGTGAGAGGGTGAAGAGATACCTTTTGTAGCCCTGATTGTTTTGAGTACACCCGTGCATGTCATGTGTAGGAGGAGACTGTTAAGGTAGTCATCGGTGATATAAAAAATAATGGACGAGAGTGGATCACCATGCCAAACACTTCTAGAACACTTTATGTAACCCTACGAGGAACCATTAATGAAAATGGAGATGTGGGTAGAGCTGATAAGAGTTTTGGCCCATTTTATAAACCTTATATAAAATCCAAACTCATGGAGAATACAACCAATGAATTTGTAGTCAAGAGTATCAAAGGATTTTTTGATGACCAATTTAAGAGCAATATTTCCAACCCTTATAGTTTTTTGGAGGCGGTCCACACAATTGGAGGAAGTGAGAAAGTTGTCCATAATTTTTCGCCATTTGACATACCCAAATTGATTCCGATAAATTATATTTCGTGAAATGTGTGCAAGATAAGTGACATGAATTTTTTTAATGATTTTATAAATTGTGTTGACAAGATAAACATGTCTAAATTGAGAAATATAACTTGAATTCTGCACCGTAGGTATAAGAGAAATAAACTGGGTATTGAAGCAATGGGAGATAGAACCCTCAGTGAATAATTGATTAACCAATCAGCAAACATCAATGCTGATGTTATCCCAAAAGAACTAAAAAATAGATTTTTGAAGCCATCCAGACCCGGGGGACTTCATTTAATGAGACCAAAAACAATTTATCTAATCTCAGTGTCTAGTAAAAAAGAATTAAGAGATCGATTATCAGCTTCAGTGACCATAGTGGGAATGATTCCATCCATAATATCCTCAATTCACCTAGTACCATTGGAAAGGTTCATGTAATAGTAGACAATGTTATTTGAGAGGCTATTTCTATCATCCAGAATAGAATCACCATCCTTCAACATTGATAAGGGTCGATTGGCTTTTCTAACTCTATGAAGTGCATTGATGAATTTGGTGTTGCGATCTCCCGCTATAATCTATTTAACATGAAAGATTTCCTTTGGGATGTTGTCCTTCTACATGATGAGGGCATTAAGATCAGATGAAATGTTAGTCTCTTGGGGAAGATCCCCAGAAAAGTTTCCATTAGTGATGTCTTACTAGATTCCATGATGGGAGGTCTCGACAGCATCAATTTACTGATCAAGAAAACTAAATTTCTTCTTACTCCACTATTTCATCCTAGCTTTGAGGGACATTAGCTTAAATATATATGCAAGATGAATATTATTTTAGTATTTCATGGTCCAAGTATCCTTCACAATATGGGATCATTCTGGAATAGTGGTCAATGCATTATTAAACTGAAAGGGAATGGGCTGACTATATCCTTTGTCAATGAAGGTTTTGAGAATTAGGTGATGGTGGGAATTATGTTTGCATGATTGATACATGATATGGTTTTCCACCAACCAATAAGTGATTCATTACCAAAAGAACGATCATTTATAAATGATCTGATGCCACTAATATTCTTCATATACTAGGTGTATTTTGCACCCATAATCTTGAATATGATCAAGTTTCACATCTCATAACAGTCTCTAAATTCCCTCATTGAAATAGCATCGGAGGCATGTCCCAACTTCACATAAGCTTTGAAGATGGAATTGAAGTCACCAATGAGAACACAAGGATCTGATATGGTATTTGATAACTCATTGATAGTAATCCATATAGGACTTCTTCCAATGTAACTATAGTGTGCATAAATAAAAGTGCAGAAGGAGAGATGAACTGCATAGAGAAAGATGAAAGTGTGTTTTTTCTCATCCAATTGAACTGTAGTCAGATTGTTAATACTATGATGAACAAAATTTCAATGTCTCTCCAGGGAAGAAGATTCTTGCATAGAACTGAGGAGGGAGTAACAATTTCATTAAAGTGAAATTCTTGCATTGATTCCATTATTTCTAGTCTCTGAAATTATTATTAGAACTGGTATGTACATAGACACCAGAAGCCTTAAGGAACTCAGGGTGTCTAGGTTGGCCCGCACCTAGCCTTTCCAAAAAAGGATTCTCAACATTTATCAATGATGGAGGAATTCACTGCTTCAGTTTTCTATCAGATATCCTCAGTTACGTTTTGTTTTGACTATTGAGAGACATGAACTTCTTTGGAGTACTATATGTACCAACCAGATGAGTATGCCCATCCTTCATTATAGGATCTATCTAACTAGGGGAAGAGGTTGCTGGTTGGATTTATCTTTATTTAAGAAGGGAATGTTCATAATTCGGCAGACATGGGGGATCAGAATCGATTCAGCTTCAATATAGGAATCTAGGCTGATGGAATCAATCATTTCCGAGTATATGAAGTCCATAGTATAATCCTCACACATCAAATTGAGGGAAAATGAAAAGATATCATCAGAAATGATGTGTAATATGAAACTCTCATCAAAACTGCTTGCTAGATTTTCTGAAACTATTGAAATTCCATTTGTATCTTGTGTATCAATAGTCACAGGTGAGGCCTCCTCTTCCACTAGTTCAACCCAGGACATGCTGCATTTAGCAGTTTTGTCCCCGCTGACTTTTTGGGGGTTATCCTTGTTATCATTTTTAACATTTTGGTTTTGGGTGGTATTATTTCCTCGTATAACATCCCTTAGTGTGTTGGGGGCTATACTAGTGAGCATATGGACCATTCAACACCTATCGATAGCATTCCTCATCATCCTGTAATCCTCATAGTATTATGTTTTCAAATACAAATATTATATCAATTATATGTCCATTGCCATCCAGTGACACCCGCTCCTGAGGAGGTAACTTCATATCAATCTTAGTAAGATCACACACATAGAATCAAAACTCTCTATTGAGCGTACACTGGAGAATAGTACCAAGATAGCACATCCACATTCAATCTAATAATAAAACATTGTGAAAAATTTGGTAGATTATATTACAAAAGATGAATCTAAATAAATCATAATATTAGATAGAGTGTGTTGAAATAGATGAATGTAAACTAATAAAATCTTTGAGGAATTCATGATTGAAATGACACATTTATATTTCATCTAAGAGTTCTTTTGGAAAGAAAATTTGTATTTTTTATAAAATAAAATTGCAAACTAGTATACATGGAATGAATATGGAATTAAAATTAAATTATGTTTCAAGAATAAATGATGCTCAACTAAATTAAAAACATGTTAAAGGTGTTTTAGATAAACATTATATATTTTCCACTAAAGTGTGGTTTAGAAAAAAAAGAGAAACATTAAAGTAGAAAAATATTATTTTTTAAAATAAAACCTGAAAAGAGATAATAAAATTTTTATTTTAAAAAATATTCATTTTAGAAATATATTTGTTTATTATAATTGACTAAATAGTATACTAAAAAATGGGTAATAAATTAGGAGTACCCATTAATTGAGTTTTCTTATTAGGAGGAAAAAAATTAGAACCCTATAAAACATGTATTATCCTATAAAAGAAATATGAAATGATCAAGATACATAAAATTAGAACATATAAATAGAATTAAGAATGATATGTAATAAGATTTAACAATTTAATTGGGTTAACGAGGGAGAATGTTTAATCTGAATGAAAAATATTTGTATTAGAAAATACACATTCCCTATTTTTGAATGTGATCTCCACTTATGATGAATGTCATTGATAATTAAATTAGATTCATTGTAAAATGAATTAAAAACTATTAAACCTATATTTTATTTATTATAGTTTTATTATGTTCATTTATTTCCTTTTTGATAATTTGTGATATTCTATTTTGTTGTTCAGGAATATTTATTTCCTTGGTTTTCAATATTATTTCACTTTTATACATGTATAAATGATCATATGAAACTGGAATAGTTATATAGAATTGAAATTATATGTTTTAATGACCATTTATTTGATTTATTTTTTTTATATATCATTTTGTTACCATATATGAGAACCATTCATTAGTTAAAGCAATAATGATAACCATTTAATTTATTTTGGTGTCTTTTCTATCATGACATACCAGTTCTATCTTTGTATAAATAATATTTATATATTCTAGTTGAAAAACATAAATATGTTTTATTACATATAGTATTGTATTTTTTACCTTAAAATCGTTGTGTGACCATCCTTTGTGGAGGAATTGAAAAATTAAAACTTGTCATCTATGAAGGTTGTACATCTGCACCTCACGGATGATGTTTCAATTTTTTGAATAAAAAGGGGAAGAGAATAGAATTTCTAGTTGAAAAAACATTAACATAATAAAATTATAGTATGTAAAAGATACTAGAGATATCATTCATTTTTTGATATAGGAGTCAGAAAAATTATAAGAAATGAAAATAAAAATGATGGAAATTAAAAAATGAATAGGGTTTTTTTGTAACATCCCAATTTTTTTTAAAAAAATTGAATTGAAATTAATGACATTTTTTTAAGTAGATATTTATAAAAATCCTTTAAACATAATTTTTCCCCTTCTATGTTTTGAATTCAATTAAACTTTTATCTACCATTATGTTCATTATGTTATTTAGAGTCTTTTGAAACCAACTTGTTTTTTTGGTGAATAGTAAAATACCTTTATGAATAGTAATATGAATAGTGATATGACCATAATGAATAATAAATTTTATTATTATTTTATTTTATTATGTCTAGAAGATAAAAACATTTGGTTAATTTTTCATTGTGATAAAGAAGTTGTTATAGAATTAGAACTGTTAATTTTGTAATTAAGTATGATTTTATTGACAAATTAAATTATTAATATTTTTGAAATTATTTTTTAGAAATGGACTTCAATTTTTAATTCTACACGTCGAAAAATGGTTCCGGTAAATTTTTGGCATTTTTCTGAAATTGAAGGATTTTTTATGAATAGTAAAATATGATAAAATACGATAAATGCTAAATACTTTTGATTTACTGCATCATAGGAGATTCAAGGATTATGTAATCCCACTTTGTTCGAACTCACATGCCATTTATACTCTTTGGGGTCACATGAATTATGATTATTCATAGTATTCATGAAAACTATTATAATAATGATTAAAATTATGAAAAATACCCTCTATATTCCAATATAAATACCACCCTCACTCCCCTCTTCCTCGCATACCTCTAAAGCCTTGAGCATTACCTAATTTATGCCAAATTCCCTCCCCAATCTTCTTCCCCACGTCCTAGAACTACTGGTCTTACCAAATGACCAAAACCAAAACCCTTAAGGAGGATCTCAAGGAGAAGAGAACAAGTGGTAAACATCCTCTTTTACTTTCTTTCTTTGCTTTCATTTTATGTTATTAACTTCCATTCCCTTTGGAATATAATTGGATATTTAATTAAATGTCCCTCTTAATTCCATATTATTTATGAATGATTAGATATCCCCTTCCTCTCACCAAACTGTTTTTATGAAAATTTAAGAGACGTCGTTAGGCTGCCCAATTTTCATGAGAAATTTATCAAGTTTTCTTTTATTTTAAAATTCCTTTCTTTTATTATTTTTACCTCACCTCTTCTTAACCAAGATGAATGAACTATTCAGAATATTGTAAATTCTGGATGTTCTCTTGTTCATGTAAAATTCATCATCATTATTTTTATCCTCTCAAACTTATTCAAGGAATTAAAATATTTCTTGTGATGTGTCGAATTGCCGACATCATGGACGATGTGATTTCAATTTGCATTAATTCCTTCAAATATGCTCATCAAACCATTTTTATGATTGAACTGGGTTATAATATATGTATTATGTCTCATATATGGTTATGTAATTGTTTTGAACACATGGTTCCAAATTATATGACAAAATGAGGTTATTGTCAACGAAGAATAACTAAAAGATCTAAAAGAACATCATTAATGTTTAAACATATGAATCATACTCATATAAAACATAAAATAAAAAATTGTATAATTAATGGTACTATAAATATGTAAATACAATTTCATTCCAATTCTAGAATTTCACTTCCAATTGACAAGAACATCCCCCAGGAACCAATCATGGAAATCATGTAAGGAAGTCACCTAAAATTGTACAACAACATAATACTTACAATTAAGTGGTGTAATAAGGATGTTAAATGATCATATAAGATGTTATAAACGTGAAAATATTTCATTAAAATATCAATAACACTTTTTTAACCATTATACATGTGTATTAATCAATTTGGAAGTAATACAAACCTAATGTAGGGGAATTATTAACCTAGTTTCCATTCTTTGTGTTAACCTTATACTCCATTATTTATGTGCAATTTAAATTGTTTTTGTGATGGGTTCTGCTTATATTATGTTTTATTCTGTGAATTCACATTATATATACATAAACCTTCCACTATATTAAGTCTCTCTTCAATTTTATGCTAATTAAAAGGGGATTTTCTTTAAAAATCCCATTTTTAATTTCTGTTTTATGAAATTCCAAAGAAATATTTTTATAGAATTATTCAAGTTGTATGATTATGTTTTGGTTCATAGGAATTATATATTATGAATTGTGGAAACAATATCTCTCTCCAATGCATTGGGTATGAGTAAGTTGGAGGTCGGCTGTATGGTTACTCCAAGTGTAACTGCGATGGTTGCACAAAATAAGGTAGCTGTGAGGGTTACAAATTATAAGGTAGTAGATAATGGTTACAATATTATATAAGTAATTACACAAGATACATTTATTATTATATTTATATTATCCTATTTTGTGTGGATCGTGTGTAAATATCATGTATCACAATATAAGTATATATGGGTGAAAAAATGTCTTCTGAAAATGCCTTCAAATGTTACGAGTAATCAAGGAATAATGTGTTCTTTGCTTCTTTTGCATCCCTTACTGAGATTTTGTGCTCATACCATGTTTTAATGATTTTTCACAGGTTAATGGATTTGTAATTCAAGGAAGGAATCCATGTTAAATGTTGAATAATTTTCAAAGTGTCTTGTTTTATGTTTTAATGTTTGATATTTTGAAAAAAATCGAAAAAGTTTTTATGGTATCCACTCTGTAATAATGTATAATGTCATGAATGTATTTTCTTAATTCTATAAAGCCTTAAACATGAAAAGATCTACAAATTAAAAGGAATTTTTTTTGACTAAATTCACGATTATGTATGTAATCAGGTCGGGTCCTTATAGTTGGTATCAGAGGAAAAGTTTAGACAATATTATGGATTAGGTGATTTTGTTAAATATATGGTTAGTATGTATGTTTATTCATTGAGTTAAATCCTTGTTTTATAACTTTTTAGATTATGGAAATTCAGTTAAAAATCGAAGGGGGAGGATCTCAAATGACATTCTTGTCTTTTTCGGATGGCTTGATTGGAATAATTATTGAAAATTCATGTGGAGACGACTTTGAAACATTTTCTAAAATACATCTCACTTGCAAGAAATTGATTGCGATATGAAACACCTCCACTATACCTCGATACCATTTTGGATCATGGGTTGTATTTAATCAAATCTTATTTTCTAAATATTCTCATATTTTAAAGAAAGGTAAATATTATCAAGAAATTTTTAAATATTTTACCTTATAAAGAGATTTGGATGTATATTCTGATTTTGAAAGTGGTGTTGAAGAAGGGGACCCTCGTGCAACCTATTTATATTTCCCTTTACAATATTCTCATTCAGCACATACACATTGTATTTTAAAAGTACCATTGATTGAATGTTCCAACTCAAACTCGTTCCAACTAATTATAAAAATCATGTTTTATTAGATGTTTTGAAATTATATTTCATACATGATTATTTTCCAAAACTACTTTTCTGTGAAAACCCATAAGACCCAAGTTATACAAGGTGTATTTGGATGAAGAAATCAAATGATTTCGAAGGATCTCTAAATCATTGTTGCAATGAATGGGCATTCTATTTACGCGGGAACGATGATGATGAGACCAGGTGGAGACCATCATTAATGTACCCTCACTTGTGTAATAAGTAAATAAATTTGCGAGGATGCAATTTCCGAATGTTTGGGATAATGTAGCATCCCAGTTTTCATTTAAAAATAATTCAATTGAAATGAATGAAAAATTGTTTTAATTATATATTTATAACTAGCCTTTAAACATTTTTTTTCCATTCTATGTTTTGAATTTCAAGAAACTGTCATCTACCATTGTGTTCAGTATGTTATTTGGAGTCTATTGGAACCAACTTGTTTTTTTTGGGGAATATTAACATACCCTTACAAATAGTAATATGAATAGTGATATGACCCTAAGGAATAGTGAATTTTATTATTATTTTATTTTATTAGGGCAAGAAGATAATAACATCTTGGTTAATTTTTCATTCTGATAAAGAAGTAGTTGTAGAATTAGAAATGTTAATTTTTGAATTAAGTATGATTTTATTGAAAAATTAAATTATTAATATTTAAAAAAATAATTTTGAAAAATGGACTTCATTTTTGTATTCTACATGTCGATAAATTGTAAGGATAATTTTTTTTGTATTTTTCTGAAATTCAAGAATTTATTATGAATAGTAAAATACGATAAAATATGATAAATGATAAATACTTGATTTACTGCATCATAAGTGATAAAAAGATGATTTAAGTCCAATTTATTCGAACTCACATTCCATTTTTACTATTTGGGGTCACATGAATCATTAGGATGCATAGTCTTGAGAAAAAATATTATAATAATGATTAAAATAATGAAAAATACCCCCTCTCCTCCACTATAAATACAACCCTCACTTCCATCTTCCTCCCACACCTCTCTAGACTTGAGAATTATCTAATTTCTGCAAAATTCTCTCCCAAATATTTATCCCCATGTCCTAGAGCTTCTGGTCTCACCAAAAGACCAAAACCAAATCCCTTAAAGAGGATCTCATGGAGAAGAGATGAAGAGGTAATCATCCTCTTTTATTTTCTTTCTTTTCTTTCATTTTATGTTATTCTCTTCCATTCCCTTTGGGTTATGATGAGATATTTCATTAAATATCCACCTTATTTCCGATATTATTTATGAATGATTATATATCCCCTTATTCTCATCAAACTATTTTTATGAAATTTTAAGAGGTGTCGTTAGGGTGGTGAATATTCATGGTAAATTTATCGAGTTTTTTTTTATTTTATGATTCTATTGTTTTCTTATTCTTTCCGTACCTCCTATTAACCAAGAGGCATGAAAGCTTCAGAATCTAGCATATTTTGGATTCTCTCATCTTCATGTAAAATTCATCAACATTATTTTTCTCCTCCCCTTCTTATTCAAGGAATTAAAATATTTTCCGTGATGTGTCGAATTACCGATATCAGGGACGATGTGATTTCAATTTTCATTAATTCCTTCATGTCTTGTCATCAAAACATTTTTATTATTGAACTCGGTTATAATAAATGTAGTATGTCTCTTCCATGGTTCTACAATTGTTTTTTACTCATGGATCTAAATTTTAAAACAAAATGAGGTTGTTGTCATCGAAAAACCACTAAAAGATCTAAACGAACTTCATTAATGTTTAAACATATAAATCATACTCATATAGAACATAAAATGATAAATGGTATAATTTATGGTACTAAAAATATGGAAATACCATTTCATTCCAATTCTAGAGTTTCACTTCCAATCCACAAGAACATCCATCATGATCTAATCATGGAAATCATGTAAGGAACTCACCCAAAACAGTACAAGAACAAAATACTAGTAATTAAGGGGTGAAATGAGGTTATTAAATGATCATATAAGCTATTATAATCATTAAGATATTTCTTTAAAATATTAATAACACTCTTTTAACCATTATACAGGAGGATTCAACAAGTTTTAATTAAGAGAAACCCGATGTAAGGGAATTATTAACCCAATTTCCATTCTTTAGGTTAACCTTCCACTTCATTATTTATGTGAAATTTAATTTTTTTGTGAGATGAGTTCTGTTTATATTTTGTTTTGTAATGTGTATTTATAGTATATATACATACTCCTCCTAATCTATTATGTATCTCTTTAATTTTATCATAATTATAAGGGGATTTATTTTAAAATCCTCTTTTTAAGTTCGGTTCTATGAAATTCCAAAGTAATATATTTATGGAATTATTCATGTTGTATGATTATGTTTTTGTTCTTGTTAGATATTTAGGATTAAGTTAGGGACATATAACTCCCTCCAATGCATTGGGTATGAGTATGTTTGAGGTCGGCTGTATGGTTACTCCAAGTGTAACAGTAATGGTTACACAAATTAATGTAGCTCTGAGGGTTACAAATTATAAGGTAGCCAAGAATGGTTACAAGATTTTTTAAGTATGCCCAAAGATACCATTATGGTTAAATTTATATTTTCATGTTTTGTGTGGATCTTTTCTAAATATCATGTTACACAATGTATGTATATATGGGTGACAAGAATGTGTTTTGAAAATGCTTTCACATGTTATTAGTATTAATGGACTAATGTGATCTTTCCTTCTTTTCCATCCCTTACTGAGCTTTTTCTCTCATCCCACGTTTTTAAATAATTTTTTTCAGGTTAATGGATTTGTAATACATGGAAGTAAGCCATGTTAATTGATGAATAATGGTCAAGGAGTCTTGTTTTATGTTATAATGTTTTATATTTTGAAAAAAAACGGAAACTGTTTCTATGGTATCTACTCTGAAATAATGTGTAATGTCATGAATGTATTTTCCCAATTCTCTAAATCTCTAAACTTGAAAAGATATTCATTGAAAAGGGAATTGTTTTGTTGACTAAATTCAACATTATGTATATAATAAGGCTGGGACCTTATATATTTACTCTTGAATTCCTATCCTTGAGAACCTAATTGGGAAACGAGAAAATAGTCTTTTGGTAATACCAATAATTAAAAAGCATGGAGAAGGAGTTTTGGGATAGTAAATTGGAATAATATAATAAAAAATTAATGCATTGGATGTATGAGGTGAAGGGGTGGTGAATGGTGGTATTAATAATGGAGGAGTGAAGTTTTTTTATTAGTTAATTCATTTCATTATTAATTTGGATCATGACTATCCATAGTTTCGGCCTTATCACTAAATATATTAAAAAAATTATGGATAATTGATGATTATAGGATTTCATTATCCATAAATTATCTATGACTCAATTGTTAATTTATTTTTAAGCCATATCAACTATCATATTTCACTATTCACCTAAAATTCAACTATTTTAGTTTAATCCTCAAAAACCACCATAACTATTTTTCAATTTGTAGAATTAAAATATGGACTCCATTTTTTAAAAATTATTTTCTATATATGATAAATTTTATATTTTATTAAATTCATCATTTACACGAGAAATAATGATTTTAATATTATAATGGATTTTATGTCACTTTAAAAAATAAATTAAGGTCTCATAAACATATCTTATAATCAAAAGTTCAAAAATATAATTTTATGAGTCTATTTAAAGAAAATATATTATATTTTAACTCATTATATTTATTATAAAATTCTAAATAAAAATTTATGTTTTTCAAAAAATAACGACACATAAATTATCAATTCTAAAACATTTATATACATATTCCATGATATGAATATATTTTAATTTCATTCATAAGAAACCTTACATTAATGTATACTTTCATATATAATGTTATCATTGTATTGGATGGATTATAATTCATAATGGTCACATTACTATTTAATTAGTCAGGTTAATATTTTAGAATATATCACTGTTTCAAACAAGGTGTTGTGTGGGGGAATAAGTTATTGAAGATGTTAAATAGACATACCATAAAATCATGGGGTGTTATAGTAACCCTAAATGCCTCTTCACTGAATAAGCCTCATTTATCGAGGCCTCATCAAGCATCGCCTCTCACACTATAGCCATTCAAATCTCAACCACCTCCAAAATAGAATGTGTCTTCCTTCACACATCTAGGAAATGATCCTAGCGAACCCTTATCAAACATAAGAAATAGTACATACACCTTCAAGGAATCATAATTCTCGGTGTATTTCATATAAACCGTAGATAAGGGAATCCTAAAATTTCTAGAGTGTAAGACACACCCAGAGGATAGACTCAGCAGCCACACTAACCATTATATGTATAATAGGATCCTCTAACATGCCATCCTGGAAATAGTTGTGTTTAAATATTTGATCGAGGACCAGGTGGATCATTGTTTATTCATGTTGGGTGATTTTCTAGCATTGGGGAATCTTTACTTCACTGGACCTGATAGTGAGATAGAAGATATTGTTAAATAGTCATAGGATCTCAACCACATGATATAGAATTACAAAGACTCTATTTCTCACAAGGAATCCACCTATACTCATGAAATTATTTGTACTTCCCTAAGAAAACCAGAATCTCTAATGGTTTCCCAACCTCCTCCAACTACATCCTAATATACTATGTTTAATCATTCTAAGACTCATATTAATAGATATTGATGGAATAAAGAATATTAGAGTCACTCACTACAGAAAAATCCATCTCTCACTCTTGGCTACAGAATGCCCCCCAGTTAGAATATATTCCCAGGGTCAACAATGCCAGGGACTATTGCGCTGATGATGTGAATGAGATTTCTTAAAAAAAACTATGTTCAGTTAGTGGATCACATCATAGTTGTTGATTGTATGTAACGATATCAAAAACTAGTCATTTACTATATCCAACGTAATCAGGGGAGAGGTAGAAGAAACATGAACCACCTAAATGATCAAACATGAACCTCAAACTAGAATATCCATTCCACTAAAATTGAAAAATTTCCATACATAGATATGAACATGTACTCCCCCTTCCGGTTCTGTATCTTTGGGTATTCCTCTACACTTGACATTATTAATTGACCATACATCTCATCCTTAACCATGCTATAATCACTAGAGTCTCGATAGATTCCTTTATAATCTAACTGATAGTCAACCAATAGTTTCTCAAAGAAGAACACATAGTTAGTAAAAGAATATTTCTAGTACCAGTCAGGCACCAACGATTCAATCAATAACATCCAGTACACCCATTGCCAAAAAATGTCAAGCCATGTGTAGAAACATTCCCCGATAATAGAAATATATTGTGATAAAGAGACTCTCTGATATACCTTTGAGACAATTAATCCAAAAGTCACTCTATTGTTTAAGGTAAATTTATGAATCATAAAAAATACCACATTAGTTTTTGGTTGATGTTTTGTCCATTGAGGCCCAATATGTAGAGGAGGTAGAACAAGAAGATTATTGATCTATTATAATGATTTTTTTAGAAGATACGAGAGTCCTCATAGAGTGGCCAAAAAAATTGTTGCATATCATCGACAAATTCAATGATGTAGAGATTTTATGCTACCTAATTGATATTTGTTATAGAATCATACTCACCCCAACCCTAAATCTTGACAATCTAGGACTGACCAATGAATATCAGACTCCATCAAACCTAAAAATTCAGGAATATAATAAGATAGATCAGATAATAGGGTGAATTATTTTACTATAGACATAGTTTGAGGGCATAATATTAATCATAGAATTTATGATAGTCTCACAAGATTCTAGTTTCAATGCACTGATGGGAAGACCCTAGTTTCATTTTCATGCATCAGTCCCACTGTTCATACCACTAGTGCCTCGAATACTCCCAAAATAGTGGAGTATGGGTACTAAAGGTGGATGTATTCCCCTTTGACTCATGTGAGGCCTAAAATATAGATGTCTGTTAATATAAGAGGGAGGGGAAGTAGGTTATGAATGATAGGTTTGATCATATTAGTATTACTAATGATCAAACTACAATTATAGTTGATTCATGAGTTAGAATGAATGTAATCTTTATTCCCTTGATTCATTGTACAGATCAATAATATTTAACCTAGGGGGATATTGTTTTATCTGCATGAAAATGGTCTTTTGGTGAACATATGAATATTGAGTAACTGCAAATTACATCATACTCCCACAATGACCAATCCTAGTTGATATAAGAGGACCATAATTCTAGGATGTACTATGAATTATTCCACATGTTTAATCATACATAACATTACCACATGTTTCACAAATTAGGTCTGACTTGATGGAGGTCAAATCATTTCTTTCACGAACCAACCCGGGTCGACCCTGAACCGGTCACCCAAGCCGGTCTGTGACATGAGAAGAGAGGTATTCCTGATCCTCCCAAGATGACGATAAGCATCAGGGCATCAACAGAGGTTGTGGGATCAATTTCTCCCAATATTACTAAACAAACAGTAGAAATAATACCGATAAGTGAATAATAAATAAGCAATGTAAAGCGACTAAAATAAAAATAATGCTAACCAAGCTCGACGACCAAAATAACATTGTGCGACCTCGTGGGTCAATCTCCAACTCAATAATAAAGCTTCTCCCAAGGCAGGCACACTCAAGCTACTTCCAGCTTAGACACTAAAAATAGAAAAGTACTATATGCATTAGTATTTAAACATAGTTGGATATCCCAATATCTATTCCCAATGCACTACCTTTAAATAAAAAAACATTGTTTCATGTTTGAACTACAATTAATAAAAGTATGGGTTTAAAAGTATATTGCATAAATTAAATGTAAGAACCATTTCCATTAACCATATCAAACATTGGGTTCATTTCATTAGTTTCAATGGATTTTTATTAATGGAATGAGATGTTTATATTTTCAAATTTGTATAAAGAGGAATAACACTTTTATTTGAAACCCATTTCTAGAAGCCAAGTCAAAACCAATTTATCACTTTCCATGGAAAACAGTAAGAAAAAATTCACATAAGTACACAACAAGGGTAATGTAAAGATACATACAAGTACCAAAACACCACTACATGTAATAGAAAGTCCACATACATGGGTGAACCTAGGATATCAAGAATAATCCAGAAGACACCAATATAAGAGATATCAGCCCCGTTGACATGTCACACAAGATAAAATCAAAAAGCTCAAATGCTCAGCCATACTTTCTCAGGCAGGCCAAGGTAAAAGTCCCATAGTAACAAAACCAATATATCCACCTAGTATGGGGCACTGGTCAGTACCATAACCTACCAGTGCGGCACTCATTCTCAAAATATTCTCTCAATATCCCAGGTTCCCATGTCTTAAGTATTTGGAATGGGGAAGATCCAACTGATGCCAGCCGCACATCCAATCACATAAATATTTATATATAATAATATTATTATTAATATTAATAATGCACAAAAAATCATCATCCCAAGAAAGACCATTGGACAACCTCTTACCTTTAAACTACTCGAGCACCCGGGAGCCTCTTGGCATGGGCCTCCAAAACTGTCTGTCACAACCAAAGCAGGAGAGCTATCCTGGGAGGGATTTCCTCAAAACAGTTTCATCATTTTCCAAAAAATTACAAATAGGAATTTAACACATTTCACAATCACCACTTTAAATAGAACCTAAACTAGTTTTGAACCATTTAAGGATCCCCAAAATGCACCCTCCCAAGTTGCCAATATTTTTATTAAACGAAACACCACTTTGGAAACAAAATACATACTTCTTATAAGAATAAAAAAACTTGATGCACTTTCCCGAACCCGCAATCAATATTTCTCAAGTAAAATATTTATTAACAAGTCCAAACAAACATTTTCTTACTAAAAAATGAAAGAAAAAAATATACTTCAATATTTATAAGATAAATAAGTTGAAGAAAGCATGAAACAAATGAATATTAAATTAAAAAGAAAGTGAAAATGAAAATCCATCCTCAAGACCAAGGCACAATGATGGCGCATGCTCAGAAACAAGGCGAGATGATAGAACACACTCAGAAATGCCCCACGTGGGTCTTAAAAAGTCAAACCGACCCAAAATATTTAATTAAAAAAATCCCTAATCAACCAAGGTAATATGTATATATATATATATAACTAAAATATGAATATCAATGGAGCTGAAAATAAAAGGGTATACCAAAGGGATGAAAATGCATTGGTAGAGGTGGGTTGGTCGGGGAAACACCGACAGGTGCGGGCATTGAAATGGGGCCACACTTCCAAGGCGGGTTGCTGCACTCATGGGTAGAGGGTGTGTCAGTGGGTCATGTTCCATCAGGGGTACGCTCTGGTAAGCCAGTAGGATAGCTGGCTAGGAAAAGGATTCGGGCTAGAAGAGGGGATCTACGGGTCGACCAGAGAGGGTCATGCCATAACAGCGGAGGGCATCCACTAGCTATGGTGATCACTAAAAAAAGAAAAATGAGGGGGTTAGCCTAGGATGTTGTCGAACAGAGGAGGGTGGCTGGCCGGCTCATGTGCAGTAAAGGGAATGTGTCAGGGGGGGAGTGGTGTCCTCTGTCTGCTGATTAGGGGAAGATCGTGGGTTTCTGCAAGGGAGGGTCAAGCTAGGATAAAGGGGCATGCTGCAAGGAGGAGTCGACTAGGCTGCTGGCATGCTCACTCATACGCAGGATAGAGAGGTGTCGCACTAATAACGAGGGTGATGCGGGTCTTGAGTTTGCTGATGCGGAGGGAAGAGGCAGATCAGGGAGGTTCAACAAGGTGAGGTCGAGGATGTCGCATTCCAGGTAGAGGGGTGCAACGGCGGATAGAGAGATGGGAAACTGGGGTGGGCTGGCGGGGTTCACTGGCGGACAAAGAGGAAGAAAACAGGTGATGGGCTGTTATGTGAGTGAGTAAGAGGCGAAGAGGAGGGAGGTGTAGCGAGGGAGTGGGTCACACAGGAGAGAAGAGGTAATGTTAGGGGATACCCATGTGGAAGACACCAAAAACAAAATTAAATAATTAACAATGAATAAAGGTGGAGGGAGTAGCCATGTGGAAGAAGGTGGAAAAGAGAAGAAGAAATAAGAGATAAAAAAGAATGTAAAATAAAATGAAAAGAAAAAAAGTAATACTAAAATATTAACATTAAAAATAATAGTAATAATAAAAATTTAATTAATATCATTTAATTATAATAAAAATTACAAAAATGACACATAGTTGCAAGGGAGAAGTCGCGCGGTGTTGCGCTCTGCCCGTGCGTCCAACGATGTTGAACCCAAAACGCACACTTTTTATCAAAAACCCTGATACCTCATCTGGGACTCACACCAGACCTCAACAAAAAAAAATAAATGGTAGAAAAATAAATAAAATAAAATAAAAACATCGTTCAAGGTGTGACAATTCTCCCCACCATAACGCTTTCTGTTCTAGAAAATCCATGATTCCATCTAGCCGGTTGATCATCACTTCAGGATTTCACATAACCTGATCCACCCTCTTAACTCCTGGTCATTCCATTGACCACTGACAAGGCTTAACCCTATATCCCGAAAAAAATTAAAATAAGAGGGGAGTCCTAAATGGAGTCCCCGCCATAAGAATTCAACTAGTATTTTGACCGGGCCTTCCTCAAGCTAAAAGAAACACACCATGAACACTTAAACCACTCAGTCATGTCTGAATGGAATAGGAGCTGAACTGAAAACTCCGTATCAACCCAAAAAGGAAAAATGACTCACATTGCACGAGCGATAATTCCATCACACTCTTATGACAAATGTATAATTACAATGACTGAGAAACCCTGACATACACGCTAAAACCACCTCACCACAACGATAGAGTCACAACCTTATCCATGCATCATAAATATCCCTGTGGTTCTTGACAATGCACTAACTTCACTACGAGGCCTTTTGGCTAGAGCTCTGATGGATGAAGCATCTTCTTCTTCACAGCCAGGTTCTGATAAACCCAATAAGAAACATGAATATTTTTATTTGAAAAAACTGAAACATTTTTTAAATAAAAACCACACGGGCATTGAAATCAAGAGTTCATAAAAACCCCATGACATCTCCATACATTTCAAACCCAAAACAACACCTTTATAGAAGACATGATAAAAGATACATTAAAATGGAAGGAGAAATATATAAGAAACTTTAACCAAAAACCCAACAACACGTCACTTCTTAGAACTTCCCCCATGATGCTTTCTAACGACGCCTCGAAAAAATCACTGCAAGTGACCCAGGCATCCACATTCCTGGTAGGGATTTGGAGAAATTGTACATGATAGCTTCTTTTATCCCATATTTCCACACCAATAACACACGAGGATATCTCACTCCAAAGAGGTTGATGAATGTTCCCAAGGCCTTTTTATTTCACAACCTTCTCCATCACCTTTTGATCTCTTACTCATCCTATTGTTGGAAGTCTCCCCACTACACCTAAAAATTGATGGAGGGAGGACCTTTTCAAGCACTCCCACCATCATGGATTTGACATGAAAAGATTGTCCCACCACATTAAAAAATGAAGATAGGTAGGATACCGACACCTTCGATTGTAGATCAGGACACAGACCCGCCTCGAAGCGGTAAACCTTCTTGGAGTCATCTATGGCATACCATGAATCTTAAGGGACTAGATCAACAAAGCGATAGAAATATTCCAATAGGGACATGTCACCCTACTGCAAACAACATATCTCCTTCCTATATCTCCCATTTTATTCTTCATAGAAATATTGATGAATGAATAAGGCCTTGAAAAATACCCATGTAAGCTCTTGACAGGGCATGTTCCGAGACTCCAACTTCCACCACATCCACGGTTAACCTTATAGCATGAAAGTTGTAAACATGACCTTCAACGACTGAGGAAACTCAACGATGCTAAAGTCCCTTTCAATCTTCTGCATCCACTCCTCTTCTGCAGAAGGGTCCTCTTGACCATAGAAGAGAGGTATATCTTGCTTCCAAAACTCAAGTATAAAATCCTTTGGTTGATCAACCACAAAACGATCACCCATCGAAGTTAAAAACGGATAACCACAGTTCAAGGAAAAGTCAAAAGCCCAGTCAAGGCCAACACAATAAATAAAATCCTCAAAATAAAACACTATATAGATGACAAGATATAAAGAGAAGGAAACATGTTATCATAACATAAAATCATTCCTTATGAATTTTTTTTAATTAAAAACAAAATTGGTGGGTTAAACCCACACCATTGGTATTGTTTAGAGTCTCACTCACATACATGTCCTTGTTCCACCCTGGGAATCCATCCGCTATACCATCCATCTATCCACATTCCCACATATCACTATTCTTGTGAGAACCCCTAGGAACACCAAGGCCAAAACAAAAAAAAACATCCTTTTTTATTCCTTTTAACACAAACTTTTCCTGATTCAATATTTTATAAAGTAAGAAGAGTCTCAAAAAAACTCAAACAATGAACATGCATCGGTAGGTGACTTGAACATATGGTTGGCGGCCATATACCAAACATGTCACCGACATAGAGAGTCTTTTTAGACAATGGCCCTAGCTCTACATGGCTTACCAAGTCGTATGGAACAGGAGGACTACTGGCCCGACTCCCTTTATCGAATACCAATAACAAAACGATCCATAAAACCCAATAAAACTAAATAATCCGGACATACCATGGAAACCCGAGGATCAGAATGAGCAAATAAATGTGACGCTCTTCCTGCACTCACCCCTCAGGTCCCGAGAATCCAAATACATCATCCTAGACATCCAAAATAACAAAGGGTGCTATGCAATCCGGGGTCCACTAAGAGTCAACCTCCTCTGATAACATTTTGTCATGAACCAACCCAGGTCGACCTTGAACCGGTCACCCAAGTCGGTCGACGACATTTCCCAAGAGGTGTTACTAATCCTCCCAGATTGCTGACAAGCACCAGGGCATCAACAGAGGATGTGGGAAACGATTTCTCCCAATATAAATATATAAAGTAGTCGAAATAATACAGATCATCACAGAATAAATAAACCATGCAATGCAGATAAAAGAAAAATAATGCTAACTGATCTTGTAGACCGAACTAACTTTGTGCTACCTAACGGGTCACTCTTGGACTCAGCGATCAAGCATCTCCCAAGGGGAGCACACTCAGGCTGAAGCCTAAACAAACAATAAAAATTAAAATGAACAATAGTCACGAGTATTAAAACTCAGTAGGATATTTCAATATCTATTCCCAATGAACTACCTTTAAAATAAAAGAAACATCATTTCAAGTTTGAACAACAATTTAAAAAAATATGTTATTATAAATATTTTACTTAAAGGAAAATTAAAATCCATTTACCTGAACCCTTTCCAAATTTGGGTTCATTTAATTTGTGTCAATGGATTTTTAGATGGGGAATGTGATGTTTATAATTTCAAATTTGTACAAAGATAATTAAACACATTAATTTGAAAACCATTCCTAGAAACCAAGTCAAAATCAATTTATCACTTTCCTAGGAAAACAATATGTGAAAATGCACAAAGTAAGTACACAACTAGGGAAATGTAGAAATACATACAAGTTCCAAAAAATAACTACATGTAACTGAATGTCAACGGACATGGGTGAACCCAGGATATCAAGAATAATCCAGAAGACACCAAAACATGAGATATCACCCCCGTTGACATGTCACAATCGATGAAATCAAACTGCTCAAACACTCAAACATCCTTTCTTAGGTAGGTCGGGGGCAAAGTCCCCTAGTAATAAACAAAATATATCCACCAACTATGGGCCACTCATCAGTACCATAACCGACCAGTGCAGCACTAATTCTCAGAATATCCTCTCAATATGTCAGGTTCTTGTGTCTTTAGTATTTGGAAAGGGAGTGAGCCTACTGATTCCAGATGAGCATCCAATCACTTATAGTCATACATATATAAATAATAAAAAAAATTCACAACAAGAATCACCCTAATCAACTCCATGGGAGACTTCAAACTACTCGAGCTCCCAGGAGCCTCTAAGCATGGGCCTCCCAAGAAGTGTGTCGCATCCAAGGAAGGAGAGCTATCCTGGGAGGGAATTCATCAAAACAGTTTCATCATTTTTCATAATGTTCCAAACTGACATTTAACACATTTCAAAATCACCACATTAAAATGAACCAAAACTAGTTTAAAATAATTTATGGATCCCCAAAATACTACTTCATTAGTTGAAAATATTTTTATAAAAACTAAACTCACTTTGAAAACCAAATACACACTTCTTCTAAACATAAAACTACTTAATTCACTTTCATGAAACCCATGATCAATATTTCCTAAGTAAAATATTTATTAACTTGTCCAAACCAAAATTTTCATGCTAAACAATGAAACCAAATAATATACATCATTATTTAAAAGTTATATAATGTTTATAAATCATGAAAAAAATGAATATTAAATTTAAAGGAAATTGTAAAGGTAAATCCTACATCAAGACCAAGGCACAATGATGGCGCAGCTCGGAAAAGAGGAGTGTCGACAGTGGTCACTCGGAAACGCCCAGCACGTGTCCTAAAAAGGATAACTGACCCAAAAAATTATTTAATTAAAAAACCACTAATCAACCATGGTAATATATATATATATATGTATATATATATCAAATAAAAATATCATAGGAGAATAAAATAAAAGGGTATACCAAATGGAAGAAAATGTTCTGTCTGAGGTGGGTTGGTCGGGTCAACGCCGACATGTGAGGGGGTCCAAACTGGGCCACACTGCCTACGAGGGTTGATGTGCTCATGAGAAGAGAGTGAAGAGGTGGGGTACGGCCCGTTAGGGGTGCACTCTGGATGGAGAAAAGGTTGGCCGGTGAGAGAAAAGGTGTCGGGACAGTGGAGGGGTTCCGTGTGTCGGCCGGAGAGCATCATGCAGAAACAACGGAGGGAATCCACAGGTTAAGGGGGTCGCTGAAAAATTAACAGTGAGGGGTCAACCTAGGATGTTGCCGGTTGGAGGAGGGTGGTTGGTCAGCTCACGCACAGTAAAGGGAATGCATTGGGGGTGGGGTTAGTGTCCGCTGTCTATTGAGTAGGGGAAGAGCTCGGGCTGCTGCAAGGGAGGGTCATGCTGGGTTGATGGGATGCACTTTAAGGAAGATCCTGCTGGGTGACTGGCCTGCTCACTCATATGCAGGATGGAGGGACGCCGCACTAAGAAGGAGGGTGATGGGGGTCATGGGTTTGTCGATGCAGAGGGGGGTGGTACAGTGAGGCGAGGCAACAAGGGGAGGTTGAGGATGTCACAATCAAGGGAGAGGGGTTTCGTTTAAGATAGAGAGGAGGGAATCCGGGGTGGGCTTGCTGGGTGCAGTGATAGATAAAAAGAAGGGAACCGGCTGCTGGGATACTGTGTGAGGGAGAAAGAGGCGACGGGGAGGGAGGTGCAGCAAGGGAGTGGGTTGCGTGGGAGAGAAGAGGTAGGGGCAGGGGAAACCCATGAGGAAGACACAAAAAACAAATGAAAATAAATAATAATGAATAAATTAGGAGGGAGAAGCCATGTAAAAGAAGGAGGAAAATAGAAGAAAGAAAAAAAAGAGGAAGAAAGAAGAAAAAAAATGAAAGTAAAATAAAATTAAAAGTAAAAAATGTAATTATAAAACAATAATAATAATAACAGTAATAATTGAATTCATATCATTCAATAATATTAAAAATAAAGAAAACAACACGCAGTTGAATGGGTGAAGCTGTGTGGCGTTGCACTCTACAAGTGCACCCAACGACGTCGAACCCAAAACGCATGTTTTTTATTGAAAACCCAAGAAACCTCATCAGGGCTCACCACAGACCTCCGAAAAAATATTTTAAGGTAGAAATATGATTAAAATAAAATAATAACATGGGTCAGTGTGTGAAAATTTCCATTACTTTGAAATAATAGTGGGTCTCATTGAAAGTAATTGTACAAAATTTGCTCAATGGATCTGTTTCCATGGTCTCCATTGAATAGGAACCCATTATTGAAGTTTTTGTATCATCTAAATAGTACAACAGGGCTTCCACTTGTTGGGTTTCCCTTGAGTACCCACCTCAAGACAATAATTATCTTGTCTCATATAATGAAGTTGATTTGGAAGATTCCCCTACAACATTTGAAGGGGGTATCTTCACCACTGTTGATGATTTAACCCAAGTGAATCTCAGAACTAATGACGATATGGGGCCAAAACTGATAAGTGAATTTATGTATCTATAGGAGAACGAATATAATATTTAATTCTTGAAAATAAACAATGATACATTCTACTAATGTAAAGATGTGATGATGGGGATCGACCCTGAGGTTGTCGTTCACAATCTCGACCTCCAAGGGGGTCAGCATAAGTACAAACAACCTCCCAGATAGATTCACCCCTTTAATGGTACTATAGTCAATGTAAAAAATAGAAATATTATAAATTCCAATATCATAATGGATTTCTAATAACCCAAATTTATAGACATCATTATATCAATTATTAAAAATATTGGAATATTAGAGTCTTTATCGAATTTTGTGACCTCAATGGCCATTTTATGATGGATAATATAACCCTTCTAGTAAATGATCTATTAATTGATGGTACAACATTATTATAGTCTCTAACTTTCATGGAATGACACTCCAGACAAAATTAGTTCCTTATAACCCCCAAGGATGAGGACTCTACCACATTCAGGGTGCCCCAAGGGACATTATATTATTTAGTGATTCTCTGTGGATTGAAAAAATCTAGATCTACATATCAGTAGGGCATGCCCCACATCATCAAGAAAATTCTAGAGATATTAGCGGATGGTTGCAAGGATAATTGGGTTGTAAAATCCCTCAGGAATTTGGACTTCCTCAAGGAGCTTAAAATTTTATTTATCTTTCTCTCCACTCAAAACATAAAGATGAACCCCTAGAAGGGTGTAATCCGTGTCAACAATGTGAAATTCATAATCCTTTTCCTAAGGTACAATGACATTGATATTGGCCTATAGAATATAATGACCATAAATTAAATTCCTACCATGAGAAACTATTATGGCTTGTAAGGAATCCAAGTACACAAAACCAACATATGGTGATTTATTATATATTTGGATGGAAATTATAATCTATTATCAAGGATAGTGAAAAAAGATATTGATTACCAGTGGCATGAGGTGTTTCAAAATACCATCGAGGAAATCAAGAATCACCTAATAAAATATTTAGTGTTTATGCCACCCATATCAGGATATACTTTGGTCCCCTATGTAACCTCCCATGACTTTTTATTCAATACTCTCATATTCCAAAAAATAATAAGGGTAGTAAAAATTTATATATAGTCTTAGCCATATTGTCCTAATCATTGTTACCTGATACTCCCCCATCTAGAAGAGTATACTTATGTTGGTTTTAGAAGTATAGAATATGAAAAAATATTTACATCATCATGAGATATAGTTGGTTTCTTGAGTAGAACCACTAAATTATATCAACAATAACTCTAAGCTGATGAGGTAATTGGCACACTGGGAAGTGATTCTATAGCTCTTCAAAATTATTTCTTCCAAAAAAAAAAATACTAATTTTTATGAATTGGAAGTCATTCTTGATGAAAATCCATCCTAGGGATAATTTCACCAAGATATTAATTTCTGAAATGAAGATATAATCTTCGTGGATCAGGTTGTACCATTTTGGACGATTCGTTTCCTTGGAGCCTCCTAAATCCTAACGAGTAGAAGGATCAATTATCCCATGATAAAAACATTAGTTTGGGGGATTGTATTCATCAATTATGAATAATCCATCTTACTATACTAATTTATGTTGGTTTCGGATTTACAAAATAATAAACTACATTATTATGCCAAAATTACATTCTTCGTTTTTCATTTGAAAATTATTTCTATTATTTACATTTTAAGGTAGACTCTGATTTATTCACCACCTATATCAAGAGTTGTTATTTCATCAAAAATAAAGATTTAGTGCCCATTCTAGAGTATAATCTTTATGTGACAACCTAGTTCATGTCTCAATAATTAGTGGATCATGACCCTCAATTGTAGAATGCTTAAGTTGGCAATATATCAATCTTGGAAGAATCCCTAATAGAACTAGAATAAGATGATCTAGCCATTCATTTGGAATGCCTGAGGGTTATATCCCCTATCAGTTCAGATATTGGAAAATAGTAGTTAAACTAGTATTCTACTGATTCTTCAGTTCTTGGACCCTTCAACCCCCCACAGAAGATAAAATCTGTGATCGGAAAAATCCTGTTATCATGTATCTCTACTATGGAATTCTCCAAATAGAAAAGACTATGGGCAAGTGAATCCACCATCATGTCACAAGTTAAGCCTCGTTAGTAATACTTATGAGAATTGAATCCTCTATAGATATTTATTTGATGGAATTATCCACATTTACATCAAATGAGATGTTATAACTCTGGTCACGCAATAAGTACACACTAAATATTGTGATGTTCATTATGTGGGATTGAGTCCCTCCCACTAAATTCATAGGATGGGTAAATTCCATCCCACCATTTTCAATAACAATTTTGTGTTATTTAATAGGTTTCATATGTGTTTGCTTAAACCAATTTTTTTCATCAGCTACTATAGGTTAGTCACCCCACCAAATATTATTAGACCATGATAGAATGGTTTCTTTACAATATGGGTCCATACCATCTAATGAGAGATAAATAGTGATTTTTCATTTTTACCACCAAAAAACATCATTTCAATATGGGGAGAAGTAGATAACCTAATGGAATAAAATACACAATCTGTTAACGAGTTTATGAGATCCCACAACATCCATCAATTTTGAGTGCCTCAAACTATTGTCACAGACAAAAACATAATTTTATATGATTTCATGTTGATAATGTTGCCATGAAATTAAAATAACTGGTCAATGTATTCTTCTTTCAACCATGGATAGGAAAATCAACAGATTGAGGAATTCACCAATATCTTCTCTAACAAAATGTTGAAAGTTGTTGGATAGAATAGTAAAATTTTTCTAGACATGATCTACAATTACCTATGGTAATTTTTGAAGAAAACATAAAAAATCAACCAACGATAACCCATACTCATCGGTGTATGGAATAGAGGCAGTTTCACCAAATGAGGTTATGTTTTCATCCCTAGGAACATTATTTTCTCACCAATACATGCCAAAAAATGGTACAAGATCATCCACATAAGATAGAGACTCTCAATGAAATAGGATTAAGACCTGCATAACACATAGAGACACCCAAATATTGTAGAAAGACAAATCAACCAGAAGGGTCACCTCCTTTTCTTCCTTTAGGGTGACATAGTAATCTCTCTTAGAATGCCTATGATTCCCAAAAAAAGCCATGGATGTCAAATCCCAAATGGGAAGGACCTTACATCATACATATGGTATCATCTAATGAATCATACACATTGATCTCTAATAGAAGTTACTCTATCAAAACTCACAATAAAACCAATTTTCTCCAAAAATACTTCACATGAGGAGACTCATGGTCCCAAAATTATAACCCTAAACTACATATAATTAGTCAAAACCCTATGACCATAAGTATATTTTCATGGTCCAAGAATTATAACCACATAATATTTGACTCCCCTATGGTCCTATTTTAATGACCCAAAACTAGTAGTACCTATATTAATAGTTTTTAAACATTAAACATTAAATCACAATGTCCCTAGTGCACATCATTAAATTGTGATCTTATCCTTTGAAATAAACAAATAATGTATCACAGAACAAATATAGGTTGACCAAAATGACATCCCTAGAACATTATGGTAAACTATAGAATTTCCACATTTCATTATCATAAGATTCCATAAGATAACCATGGTACACTACAATTCCCTTTTCAGAGTGGGTTTCCCATATGTCTAGTGCCATCTACCTCACTGTGTTCCAGAACTATGGGTTCCTTTATTCTAATTACCATAGGATATATACAGATGTCTCAAAATCATGTCTCTTGGACCATCCATTAACTCAAAATCATTTTCCCCCTTTCCCAACATATAGACTCAACATTAAGTCCGTAAACTATGTGATATTTGTTTCATATTTTTTATGTGGTACGTGGGCCTACATGCCATCCTTTCACGACGGTTTCTACCACATTCATAACAAAAAATAATAAAATTGAATAAAATTCTATTCCTAATAAAATAATCATGAATTTAAACGATTTTCACATTTCCTTGGATCCATCACTTGAATAATAAGACTATATACAACTGGCTTCATGATTTCTTCTTTTGGAAGAGAACCTTCATGGATTTTTTCACATTCTGTTTAACCATTTTTTCCTCTTAAACAACTTCAATGGTCATTACCCTCATCCAATATCATTGAACATAACCTAAGATTCATATTATATGTGATATAACATTAAAATATCTACATATGGCCTCCATGGTCCCTTGTTGGGATGTTTGGCTTCATCATTGATGTTTTAGAAAGACTATTCCCCTAACACTCTCCCTAACTACAAGTGTTATAATTCCAATTTAAATTGAATATGTAGTGACACCTATACAAACAGTATTTAAGAGAAACCATTTAATAACCTATAAAACTTCTTTTATCCTTGGTTATTTCACACAAAAATTCCATAATGGGCCTCCTCTTCATATATTAACCCCATTCAAATTCTTCGACCCATTAATGGGATGAGATTCCCCTATGAACCAACATCAAGAAGAGAAGAATTGGTTATTATATTCATAAGACCCACCAATGTACTCATCACATGACATTAAACTATATCCCAAAACCAAATAAATGCAGAATGCCTCATATTCTAATATGAAATGATAATGTATCTTTATTTGACAAGCAAGATCCATACTGACATCAGTCCCCTACTTCACCTCCTTCTAGAAAATTGAGTGGAATTTTTCATATCTATAGGATATTTAAATTTTCATAGATGTATCATAATATTCCCATACCAAATAAATTGAATCATTAAGGGGTCCCCCTAATGGAATGATGTTGACTCAGGGTACGGTTTGTCATGTTTTGTGTGGAGGGTATCTTTAGTCCACCTTTTACATCTGGGTATCACTCTTTCATTCAATGCAATCAACATTAAGACACTTTTGACCCCCTTTATCCAAATTTAATTGACCATAGGAAAAAAACTACCCCTACATGGTGAGATCTATGAATTTAAACTGGATGCAAATAATCGCACTGTGATTCACTATTTCATTTTCACCATTTTCCCAATGAGTTAAACTGGTTTTGTATCATAATTTCCAAATTAAATAAATTTCACCTTCATGTTTGACTTATTTCATTTTTTACCACTATTAAAATGGTCAATGTTACGGGTTTTGATAATTACATAGTAGATTTAGGTGATTTGGAGGGCCCAAGATGATGTGGAATGAAAATGGGCCAAGTTGTGCATGATTCAAAGCATACAAAGGGACTCAAATTCACACTACTACTAAAAAGTGAATCTACATAGGATTATCCTTTTTTTAAGGACACTATCTTTTGTGGGATATAACTCTTTTGAAATATCCCAATCACAATTGGTCAAAAAATTATTCCCATCCAGATTGATCTATATAGAGAAACAAATCTCCATAATGTCAAAAGTGTTTTTCATTATTCTGTTGATGTATAGATATGTAATTGTCGAAATGGTTCCAAATATTCAGTAGATATATTTTTAATGTGGGGATACAATGCTTTAATTTTTTCCAAAGTGTTATAATATTTTATGTAGGTATAAAATGATGGTCCGATTTGTTTCTAGAAATATGGGTTCTCAAAAGCACCATCCAATTTTCCTATAAAATGATACCTTGGGAACCATATTTTAATGTTAAAAAATGTAATAAAGATTGGTTATTTTGGAGGCGAAAATGTGTCCTCTAATCATCTATGATATTTTGGATTCCCCTATCCTAAAAGGGGTCTTGGATGAAGGCTAAGTTCCAACCCAGCCTCCTCCAATCTATAGAATTATAAATGGTGGACGATCATTACCAGAGAGTATACATATTGTAAATGGAGTTATAGCAATTATAGCACAAGGTATAATGATGGTTGGTTAAATTTTAATGTGTTGAATTTCATATAAATGTTATATTATCATTCACCACTTTTTATGTCATTTCATTGGTACACTTACATGTATATTTTCATATCAATACCAATTGGGTTGAGAATTATGTGGGAATCTTGGGTTCTTACTATTGCAAACCCAAGTATTATGTTTACCTCACAACAATATATGATTTTTGATATTCATGGGAACACATTAATACTTTTATTTGATCAAAACATTTACAACAAAATTGTTGTGTTAAGGGTTGGTTATTTATACAATGTTTTAAAGGGTGTCAACTGAATTGATATCTTGATTCAACCAGAGGATTCCATTAAACAATATGTAATTTTTATAATAATGAAATATAGAATTTGCTTAGCTGACATGAAATGACCTCCGTATCTCATAATATAAAAGACACCATCTTTTTTTTCAACCATTTAACTTATTAATAAATTTATTTTCTTAAATTTTTTTCAATAACCACCCACTCTTTTTGTAATTTTTAATTAAAATTCACATTGAATAACTATCAATTCTCCTTGATATATGAATTATGGTTTTTCATATACAATAAAATAATTTTAAAATCATAATCATTAGAAAATTGATAATAAGGAATTCAAAAATGAATTCCATCTAAGACGGTATCAATTTTTAGTGTGAGTATTTTATAAAAATATTTTATATTTTTTAATTAATTGTTCACTTATTTTCTTCCATTATTTTTTTAGTTGTTTTATGAAATCATCTTTTCTTAAGCCTCATACATGATGATATCTTCACTAGAGGAACTACTATCTTTTGAACCTGAACTAAAGAGGATCATGAATCATTGACCCCATGAAGAACCGAATGATCTATTGAAGGAGGACACACAAGACGTCAACACACTTCTTGATCATTATACTTTGTCTAAAAACAACAACAAGACTAAAAAACTGGAATATTGTGGATAAAATATGAAAAATAAAAGAACTATCTTCAACTGATGATAACATCCAACACACAAATATTCAAATACAAAGTAAGGAAACCAATTTTAAACTAAAATCAGGTTTCATTCACTCATTACAAAGATTGGATAGACTTGTGGGAGAATATCCAAATAAGCATTTAAAAGTGTTTCATATTGTGTGTCATACATTAAAACCTACCAATGTGGATAAAGAACAAGTAAATCAAAGGGTGTTCCTTTTTTCATTCGAAGGAACCACAAAATATTGTCTGTATAATGTTAATTCAACAGTGAGAGGCTGGGCAGAAATGAATGGAGTTCAAATTTTCACTACCACAAAAAAATTATTAATAGCACAGTGTTTTATCTGCACTAGACAAACGTAGTGATAATGGAACCCTTTATCTTCACTAAAATGAGCACTACTAAAGGGTACCTTCTATCAGTGCCTTCCCAAGAGCTGATAAACAACTCTTTTTATTAGAACATTTTTTCTCTAATAAAAGGAAAACGTTATTAGTGTTTTTTATCACTGATAAAGGGTTACATTTAATAGGTCTGTATGTTTAGTTTTGACAAAGGAAACCCTTTAATAGTGGATTATTTTTTGTTCTCGTAAAGGAACCATTTTTTAGTGTTTTCCGCAATGATAAAAGTATGAAACAAATGAAATAACTAAATAAAAAATAAAAAGTATTTTATTTAAATAATATTAAAAAATTTATTATTTAAATAATTACTCATAGACATGAATAAATTGATTATACTATATATAAATTATAAATATTATATTTTATATATATAGATATACGTATCATCAAAATTAAACATATAAAAATTTAAAATAAGAAAATTGAGAATAATATGATACATTTTATTAATTAAATAATTCTTTATAATGTTAATAAATAGTATATATTAAATATATAGATATATATTAATGTATTTAAAAATGTTTTATATATTTCAAAATATTATTTATGATTTAATTTAAATAGTAATATATTTTGTGAATAATGGTTTATAATTAAAATTTTATAACAATTAAAAATACTGACTATTGAAAAGAGTAATGGACATAATTTATTGTAATTTTTTTTCAATTTGACATATATTAAAAATATTTTAATGATTTCTCATATACTTGATTAATGTATTTTTATATACAAACACACTGAAATATGTTTTTGGAATTTAATAAATTTATATTATGGATTTTATTTATATTTTTTTAGTATGTTTTAATATTATCAATATTTATTATTATTTATTTCATTATATGTAAATTTTTAGTGATTAATATTAATCTAACTTATCCAAAATTTCAATATTATACTGATTTTTCATTACTCAATTTCACTCATTTTTTCCATGCTTGCACTTAATATTATATATTCATTATTAATGTTAAAAATATTTTTTAAGAGGCAATTTATAAACTAATATATTTATAAATTTATATGTATAAATAAATAATTATAAATAAATAGACAGTTGTAGTTTTAAGTGTTTTTATATAATTATAAAAAATTATTATAAATTTATAATATTTTTAGATTAATCAATATATTTAATGTATTTATATATAAAATTGTATAAAATATTTACATTGATATAAATAAAATTTTAAAACAAATTATTTTAAAAAATATATGTAAATACATATAAATTAAAAATTTATAAATTTTTTACTTTATAAAAAGTATTATTATTAGTATAATAATTGATATTTTTAAATGAATTTTTTTAAAAACTCTTATAAATATCTATCAGTTATAAAATATTATTCCTTATAAGGATTGATTTTATCAGCCATTTTTTATTACAGGTAAATATCTATCTTTTTTGTGGCAAAAAAATGACTGATAACGATTCATTTTTATAGTAGTTATTAACATAGTGTTGAATGATGGAATCATTATCAGGGATTTTTTGGAAGTGGTTATGAAAGTGTCGTTGCCTCTATTAGGGACAGTAACCATCACAAACACGTTCATGATATTAGAATATTTCTATGTAATTGTACTTCTAATGATGCTCCTCATTCTTGAATTCAAGCTCATATATAGGCTATAATCAAGGCTCAAACTATTATAAGGATCTAACAATTCCAAGGCTCCAATCCAAGGCTCGAGCGAGTCAAGTCTATAATGAAATATAGGATCGAATGAAATCCATATTTTTTTATATCTCTAATTTCTCTAGGTTATCCACTAAACATTCTCATCCCACATCTGTGGGTCCCAAAAAGTCTTGTTGCACTATTCTATAATAAAAAATAGAAAATCATTGATGTTAGACCCTTCATGATATTGAATTTTTCATAATCGCAAATATTGTCAATATACAGATTCAAATATTCCATTCCAATTTTAATATCTCTTTGAAAATCAAATATATCATACAAAAACATATAATTTAATAAGTCAATTACTTATAGTCGTGAATAAATATGTTTACAATTATATTTTTTCATGTAGTTTTCATTAACACGTAATATTGTAAGGGTATATGCAAGACAGACTCTTTATAATCATTTTTGGAATCCCTGACAGACTGAATTCGACACCCTGAAATAGAAATAGACACACCAAAACTGAAGTTCGACAGACCGAAAAATTACAGACCGATGTTTGAAAAATTGATGCCAACACACCGAAACCGATGTTCCATATGACCAAAGAATGGCAGACCGATGCTTGACTCATCGAAGAATGGCAGAATGAAGTTTGAGTCATCGAAAAATAACAGACCGGAGTTCGACAGACCAAAGTCGACACACCAAAGTATGACACACCGAAGTTCAACAGACCAAAGTCGACACACTGATGTATGACGCACCGAAGTTCGACACACAGATTTTCAACACACCAAAAATGACATACTGATGTTATCAAATCGAAGACAACAGACATTATATGACTCACCGATTGTTATAAATAACTTTTTCTGTTTTATTAATTCAAATTTATTTCCAACAGTCATATTTAGACAAATTAATGTTTCGGACATTATTTAATGTTGTTTGTCGGACTATCCATAGCAAGTACGAGGTACATGCACGTGCAAAGATCATCATGCCTAGAGGATTTTGGAATATAAAAGGACCTCATCATTGACAATAAATACACAACAATATCAGTACATACTGAGATACATACTATGCAAATACCAAAAGATAATAACCAAGCACTTGACATTTCAAGAAGACTCTAACAAGATACCTTATCCAAAAAGTCTCATTATACATCAATACATTAATGAGAAAAACCATTTCACTCCTAAAAGATGGATTATAGAAATTGTGATACTCCGTTCTGAAGACATCTTCGAGAAGAAGACTCAAATACCATTTTCTTAAAATTCATTGAGTCTAGAGCATTATGTCACAACACACAAAGAATTCGTAAGTCTATTCTCTTCTTAACTCTATTGTGTTTTATATTCTATATTTGAGCAGTGTGTATATTTGTTTGTATAACACACATTGTCTCCTAAGCGTAACTGGAGGATAACAAACTATCCTCATACAGAATCACTTATTACATATGTTTACCATGAATAATTGTGTTTGACGTCATGTGTGACCTGGATAACCAGGTGTGTTGTTGTAAACCCCGATCCAGGGTGTGGATCAAATGTTTATTTTTATAAACAGCTTGGTGGAAGGTGATCACCAAATGGAGAGGATTAATTCAATTCTTGATACTGATCCTCTTGTGTACATTTTTGTGCCAATCTTCAATTACCATGTTTTGTTTTATCTTCTTCTTATATTTTACAAATATAGAAAATTCTTTTTACATTAAATAAGATAATTAGTTTTGGTTAGTGTGTATTTATTCTCAATTAGGTAAACCTATTTCAAATGTTGAATTAGTGATCACATTAATTCAACTGAGGACTAATCAACCATAGAGAAATTTTATGAGAAATTAAACATTTATATCTCTAATGCCTTAGTTGACAGGGCTTCATTGAATTGGGGGATTTTTATCACAATGATTTTAACCAAAATTTTAATTGGAACTCAATTCACCTCCCACTTGAGTATCCACTTTGACAAACATTTGGTATTAGGGAAATATTTATTTTCAAGATTTTCAAATTATTTTCAACATTTATTTTATTTGTATCTTATGGATGTCAAAAATTCCATCATATCTAAATTTTCAGTTCATTAAATTCAATGTAACTATTGAAACTATAGTTGAGGGTGTTGTTACTAACATGCCACCTTTCATTACTCGTAATAACAATGCTCAGTGGAAATAAAAAATGAAATTGTATCTAGAGAGTTTGGGATCTGAAATCTGGGATACAATTGAAGTGAAAAAAATATTTCATGCTACTTCTAGGGACACATGGTCTTCACTGACTAATGAAACATATAATAATAAATTTAAAGAAATGAATTCTTTCTACATTTATCTAGGTGATGATGAATTCAATAGAATATGTACTTGTAAAACTGAAAATGAAATTTAGGATACTTTAGCTATTTCCCAGGAGGGAACAACTAATGTTAATGATATTAGACTAAATACATATAGTATTAAATATGATAATTTTTAAATAAAGCCTGACGAACCTTTCTCTGAAATGAATCTCAGGTTCAATGAAATAGTGAACACTATGAATTTTCTTGCAAAACCAGTAGACATCAAGGACCAAATCATGAGACTGCTTCGATGCCTACCTGACAAATGGAGGGGAACTTCTATTTCTATCTGAGAATTTGGGGACATAAGCAAGATTCTAGTAAAGGAACTAATTGTAAAGCTTATGATGTACGTGGAAGAACTAAATGTAAATCCCGAAGTAGATGAAGAACCAAGGAATAAGTCAGTAGCATTCCAAACCACTACCTCAAAGAGAAAAATCAATGAAAATGCTCGCGTTTCTGAAGACAGTTCCACCAGTGAAGAGTCAGATTCAGACAGTGACGAGTAGCTGGCTCATCTTGCTAGAAGATTAATAAAATTATACTGAAAGAAGAGATTCTTTATGAAGTAAAACTATAAGGGAAAGCATGATAGTAATAGAAAATGGAAGAAAGACAGAAAATGGAATGACAACTCAAATGAAATAATTTTTTATGAGTGAAATGAAAAAGGTTATGTGAAGGAAGACTGACCCAAGATGATATTTAGTAATAAATATGAAGACAAGAGAAAAGGATATAAAAAGGCTTTGACATCTACCTAGAGTTCTTCAAATGACAGCTCTAGTGGATCTGATGGTTTTGATAGTGAACAGAACAATCATTCCAACTTATGTTTCAAGACAGAAACATCAGAGGTAACACTTAACTCCCCTATAAATAATGCATATTATTCTGTGAATAAGAGTGAGAAACATAATGATGACGATATGACTATGGATTAACTATTTGAATATTGTGAAAGGCATGGTTATACCTTTAATGAGCACACATAAAAATTATAAATCACTAAAGAGACAGCATGCTTTAAATTCAAATTATAATTCAATTCTGGGTATTGAAAAAGAAAAATTCTCCGACCTCATAAAAGAAAAACATTGTACATATGTTATACAATGAGAAATTAAGAAGATATCTTGAGAAGATTAAAACAGGTAGAGATTCCTTGACTCGGTTTCAAGGAAAACATATTGCTGAAAAATATAAAAATGGTCTAGGATGTCATCTAGGATAGAAAAAGATCATTAAACCTAAATTTATTCCAAAATCTGAACAATCCACAACTAGTTCAAGCGTTGGACCATTTACTGAAAAACAATTCACTAAAGGATTGAACAAAGTGTTTTGTGTCTCAAAATATATCTTTTGATTATAGGAAATCTGTGAGACAAGTACGGGTTCCCAAAGTCTTACATGTTAACCTCTTAGGACCCAAGAAAATCTAGGTACCAAAGTTGCCCCATGTCTAATATGTTTTGCAGTGATGTTTCCAAATTTGTTCTTGTAAGATCTTGTGTTACGTGACAATGGATGTTCGAGACATATGAGAGGGGAGTACTCATGCTTCAGGATCCTAATCAAAGTTGATGGTGGTATTGTAACTTTTGGTGATAATGCTAAAGGGAAAATCATTGTCTCAGGCCAGATTGGTAACCCTTAACCATTATTAATTTCCAAAGTATTTTTTGTTGATGGTTAAAAGTAAAATTTACTTAGAATCTCTTAGTTGTGGGATGACAGTTTCAATGTAAAATTTAAAAATGAGGATTTTAATGTTTTTAATTCAAAAAATGATTTAATATTTTCTTCTCTCAGAAATGAGAATGTGTATGTTGTTGAAATAAATTCTTTATCTATGAAATTGTTTCTTGCGTAAATGTTTTTCATAAGTAATCATAGTTTTGGAACTAAATATTAGGACGTTACAATGTGCACTCACTTAGGGAACTGACATGGAATGGTTTATTTAGAGACTTACCTAAACTAGAATTCCCACATAACAAAGTGTGCAATCCCTGTCAAAAAGGAAATAAACACAAAGTTTCTCAAAACTCAAAGAAATATGTTTCTACTTCTCCACTGCTTGAGTTGGATCACATGGATTTGTTTGGCTAATCAAGAGTTTCATGTTTAAATGGGAAGCATTATGTCTATGTTCTAGTTGATGACTTTTCTAGATATAATTGGATATACTTCTTAGCTCAAAAAAGTGAAGCTTGTTCTTATTTTATCAAATACTCAAAATCTGTAGAAAATCTTAGTGTTCGTAGGATCAAGACCTTGAGAAGTGATCATGGCAGTGATTTTGAAAATCAAGAGTTTGAATCTTATTGCACACAAAATGGATATAGTCACAATATATCTTCTCCCAGAACACTTCCGCAAAATGGATTCATTGAAAGATGAAATAGGACCCTTCAAGAAATTGATAGGAGTATGCTTAGTGAGTATAATCTACCTACCTATTTTTGGAGTGAAGCTGTAAATATATCTTGTTATACCATTAATAGAGTCTTGATTACACTTGTTATTAAGAAGACCCCTTTTGGACTTTGGAAAATAGGATGTCTAAGGTTAAAAACATTAGAGTTTTTGGTTTCAGAGACTTCATCCTTAACACTAATGACAATCTGGACAAATTTTTTTCCAAAAGTGATGAAGGAATTTTCCTAGGATACTCAATCTCGAGTAAAGCCTATAGAGTATTCAATAAGAAAAAAAAATCTATGGAAGATTCAGTACATGTAAAATTTGATGAGACTGATCCACATGAATCCAAAACCTCTCTTTAATATCTTGAAGAAGATATGTGAATTCTAAACCTTAATGATAATGATAGTGAATCCCCTTTAAAAATAACCAATTCTGGGAGTCTTTCAGAATCTACACATTTTGAGTCTGAACAAATAGATAATCATGGGGAGTCTACTTCCACTCTTTCTTGTGGTATTCGAACACTCAAAAATCATCCTTTAGATGCTGTAGTAGGTGATTTTAGTTAAGGGACACGAACTAGATCATCTATGAGAAACCATGATGAACATAAACCTTTTAGTTCACAAATTGAATCCAATAATATTAATGATTCTATCAATGATGAATTTTGGGTAATAAGTATGCAAGAAAAATTAAACCGGTTTGAAAGAAACAAAGTCCGAGAACTAGTTGAAAGTCCTAAGGAAACATTGACAATAGGAACAAAATCGGTTTTTACGAACAATGTTGATGAGTCTGGAAGTATAGTTAGAAACAAGGCTAGACTAGTTGCACAAGGGTATAGTCATGAGTAAAGAATAGACTATGAGGAGACCATTGCACATGTATATAAGTTAGAGGCCATTAGGATACTACGTTCTTATGCCGCTCAAATGAATTTCAAACATTATCAAATGGATGTCAAAATTGATTTTCTAAATGGGTATATAGTTGAGGAAATTTTTATTTAACAACCTCGTGGCTTCACAAATCCCCATTTTCGAAATCATGTTTTTAAACTTTATAAAGCTTTATATGGTTTAAATCATGCTCCAAGAGCTTGGTATGATAGACATAGGTCCTTTCTTATTTCAAAAGGATTTACTAATGTAATATAAAATCATACTTTGTTTATTTGAATTATTTCCAAATAGTTTTTGATAGTACAAATTTATTTAGATGATATATGTTTTGGATCTTCTAAAAATTATTTATGTACTGATTTCTCAAAAATAATGAAAAATTAATTTGAAATGAGATTAATGGGAGAACATAAATTTCTCTTTGGATTTCATATTTTTCAAAATAAATATGGTATTATTTTAAATCAAGTAAATATACTAAATATATTTTAAAACGTTTTGGTTTGGATGATAGTAATGGTAGTGATACATCTATGAGTACTACTTGTAATTTGGATGTTGATGAAACTGTAAAACTAGTGGATCAAATAAATTATAGAGGTATGATAGGGATTCTTCTCTACCTCAGTGCTAGTAGACCAGATAGTATGTTCAGTGTATGCATGCGTGCTCACTTGAAAGATAATCCCAATAAATCTCATTTAAATGTTGTTAAAAAGATTTTCAAATATCTCAAATATACTCCCAAATTAGGACTATTTTATCCAAAAGGAAAACTATTTGATTTAATAAGTTATTTCGAAGTGGAATTTTCTGGTTGTAAGCTATATAGAAAACACACCTCTTGGACATGTCACATGTTAGGCATGTAAATAGTATCATGGTGCAGTAAAAAATAGAATTCTATTGCATTTTCTACTACCAAAGAATAATACATTGCTTTTGGTAGTTTTTGTGCAAAAATTTTGTGTATGAAACACACTTTACTTGACTATGGATATCAATTCAAACATGTCTCTATTAACCTTGAAAACACATGTACTATTAAAATTTCTAGAAATACATTATATCATTCTAGAACAATGGATATTGATGTAAGATATCACTTTTTGAGAGATCATTATCAAAAAGGTGATATATCTCTTTAGTTTATTGGGACTGAACATCAGCTTGAAGATATATTCACTAAAACATTAAATTCTGAGAGAATGAATTACATCAGAAGTGGATTAGGAATGATAAATCACTAACTTGTATTTATAAAACCGATCACTATAAATTCGATCTTTGTAAAACCGATCTTTGTAAATTCAATCATTATAAATCTGATCTTGGTAAAACAGATCTATATACAACTGATATTTGTAAAATCGATCATTATAAAACTGATATTTGTATAACTGACCTTTATAAAATCAATCATTATAAAACTGATCTTTGTGAAATCGTTCTTTATAATAATGATCTTTATAAAACTGATCTTTGTGAAACCTATCTTTATAAAACTGATCGTTGTGAAACCGATATTTGTAAAACCGATCTTTATAAAACATATATCTATGAAACCGATCTTTATAAAACTAATATTTTTATTAATGACCGTTATAAAACATATTTTTCTTGAAACTGATCTTCTTAAAACTGATTCTTTGACACCGATATATTTAGGGGATGTTTTGTAAGTTCCATCTGATTTAAGTGAAATTACTTTGTTTTATCTCCTTCAACTTGAATCGTTTAAATTGTATATTTTACGATTTACAATCCCTAAATGATATATTAAGTCCAATCCATCCAAATCTGTATCCTTCTCCATTGCCGTACAACCTTCCACATTTAGTCTCTCTCCCTCTTGACTGTCAACCTCTCAACATAGTAAGAATCCACATCTTCGCTATGGAATGGACTAAGCGCGCAATAGAAGAACCAAAAAAACCTCCTCCTACTAAGAGTTAGAAAGGTGATTCTAGTGGGACTATCAAATCAAGATTAGAAAGTCGAGTGGTTATAGCTGAAAAGGAAGTGTCAACTGAGTGGCATCTGTCAAGAAAATATTTTCTGTTGAAGGTACTAAAATCTCAAGGGTGGCTCAGTTTGTTTACCAACAATGAAAGACCATATTATCCCCAGCTAGTGCATGAGTTATATTTTTATTTGATTATAACACTAGATGAATCTGATGATGCAAATATAAAATATATGGTAAAATTAAAGGATGTAGCTTTTTCATCTAAGGAATGGGTTGAAGGCTTTAAGGTACCTCATGAGGGTGTCTATGCTGACTATCCTGGTAATATTCCACCTTCATCAAATTTGTTTTCATATGAATATAATCTAAGGGAGATGACTGGAAATGAAGTATCCGAGAGGACTATTGCAAATTAATTCGATGTACAAGTGAGATTTCTTTTTTTAAGTTCATACAACATCAAATATTCCCATGGATGTGAAATTTCTCTGAGGTGAAATATCAGGATGTCTTCTTGATATTATTGATGAAACATGTAATAAAGGTGAATCTATGTAGATATATTATGGTGCACATTTATGATTTGATTAATCCATCTAAGAAGGAAACATGCTTATACTATTCGAGAATTATTTCATTCCATGTTGAAAAAAGTAGACTGTGTAGAATATGAAGATAAAATGATAACTGCTTATAGTGTTTTCTGTCTTCAGAGAGACATTTGTAAAAGGATGAAAATATTATGGAAGCCATCAAAGAGATGTTGGGTAGGTGATGGAGAAAGGTTGTATGAGGAGTTCGATCCATTTGACTATCCTTCTAGACCAATGGGCCATGTTGATCAAGGTCTCAAACCAGGAGAAGTTCTAATATATTCTGATGAGGAAGGTGAGGATGAAGTTCCTAGGGAAGAAAGATATTCTTTTGATGATAAGATTGATCCTAATATAGTTGAAAGTCCCCATGATATGACCTATGGACCTGTTATTCCACCTATGGAATTATCTTCAATAGAATATATTCTAGGTGATGAAGAAGAGGAAGAAACTGATGTTACTAAGGTTGAAGGTTATGTTAGCAAATCATGTGAGGAATCCGATGATGATGATGATGATGATGATGATGATGATTATGATGATGATTATGATGATGATGGTGGTGGTGATAATGGTGATGATGGAGGAAGTGTTGAGCATGTGAGTGATTCTATAAAAGTGGGGAAATAAGTGTTTGACAGATCCAGTGAGGAATTAGTTCATAAAGAGGGTAATGGAATTGAGCAAGTAGGTCAACAAGTAGATGATAATAGAGATACTTGACATGAGGATAGATCATTCCATACCAATGCTGAAAACCAAGATCTCATTCATGAAATGAATGATCTTATGGATGCTGTCCAGAAAGAAGAAGATGTAGTTCCACTACCTCAAATTGAAGAAGTACATGGTGAAGCTAAAGAAGATGGAGCTCAGGAAGAACCTGAAGATTAGTTGTTCTTGTCACCAGACATGGTGTTTTTCCTTGAGACCAGGATGAAGAAGATGATGATATTGATGTCATTCTGGAGCCTTAGGTATAAAGGGTATGATTTGATACCGTTGAGCCAAAAGATTGGACCTATGATAGAGAATTGAATAGTAATCCAAGATATATTCTATTCAGTTTAGAATATGACTCAGATGAGGATATTATACCTCCTCCTCCTATTCCCCAAATCTTGGATGATCCAGAGCCTGCTGCACCTATTTCACCAGTTGCATCTCTTGCAGTAGACCCAGTTGCTCAGTCAGTGCCTAGTGACTATATCGCTAAGGCTAATTTGGAAAAGATTAAGAAATAGATATTTGATTTTGTCATAGAATTAGTGGGATATAGAAATTAAGATTGCACCTCAATAAGTATCTCAGATGCTGAGGCCGGAAAAATTACATGAATTGGGATTCATGATATTCAACTGAATTTTATTACTACAGCGGAAACCATTATTAGACACAACACTTTTCTGAGTGAAGAGGTAATAAAGATGAGAAATGAGATGAATTCCTTAACCTCATACTTCAAGACCACCTTTAGTGGTGTTCTGAAAGTTATTAGGAGCTTAGTAACGCATCTACTTAGTGTAGATTTGAAAAAGTTGAAAGAAGAGCTTGGAAAAATTTTGACTGGGCCATCCAGTTCGAGGAGTGGGAGAAGTGATGCTGTTGATTTGAATTCTCTCAAGGTTGTAATGAGAGAGGAGATTAAAAAACTATAGATTGTTTCATATAAGTAAACCCTTGAAAAATTACATCGCAATACTAATATTTTATACAATATGGTCAGATAGTGCACCAATGAATCCTCTGCATCTTAGAATGAAATTTGGGAAAAATTGGATAAGTATTTCACTAAGATATAAACCAAGCATGAAGTCATCCGCAGTTTTATGTTTCTGGAAGAAAATATTTGAATTCCTCCTGTCATAGAAGCATTCCAAATGAAAGTTCTCCAATTGAATGATTTTACACCTTTACTGAGTAAATTTATGGGGAATAAGGGTGACTTTTAGAAGGCAATGCAATATAAAGGAGAAATCATTAATGACTTCATCAACCTGCACAATCCTTATCTACATGTTCAGGCTGAGGCTATCGTGGACCCTCTAGCTGCTTCAATTGGTACTGCTTCTCGACCTCCTACTCCAATGACTGTCTCTCATGCTCTTACTCATATTCGACCAACCATTACTGAGCTGTCTCAAAGTTGTGTGTTGTCAGAGAGATGGCCTACTCTTCCAGCTATTGTTCCTACAGTTGTTTCTATGCCTGGTGTTGTAATTTGATCACCTCCGTCCTCTACCATTCTCAAACCTCCTCCTTCTCCATTGGATCCTTCATATTGTGGCAAAGCACCACTGTGTCCAAACCCTTAGTGATGGGTCGTTTCTTTTTTATAGGGATTTGGTCTATTCATTTGTCTTTTACTCTTATGACTTTTAATGAAAATTTTTATCGTGGTTTTCTTTTCTCTTATTTATCCTTAATGATTTGTTCTTTTTGTTAATCCCAAAAGGGGGAGAAAATAGGGCTATAATATAAGGATGGCATATATAATATTTAATCCATTTAGTGAGGGGGAGATTTTGAGATTTCTTTTAAATAACTTCTATGTAAAATATATCATTATTCAATATATTTTCATATATTCTATAATTTTTGATTATCAAAAAGTGGGAGATTATTGGATCCTTCATGATATTGTATTTTTCGTAATCACAAATAATGTCAATATAAAGATTCAAATCATTCATGCCAATTTTAATATCTCTATGAAAATAAAATATGACATACATCAACATATTCATTAATAAGTCAATTTATAATAGTAATGAATAAATATGTTTAAATGTACATTTTTACATGTACATTATATTAACACTTCATCTTGTAATGTTATATGCAAGACAGACTCTTCATAATCTTTTTTGGGTTCCCTGACAAACCCAAGTCGACACTCTAAAACCGAAATCGCCACTGAAACCAAAGTTCGACAGACCGAAGTATAATAAACCAAATATTGAAAAACCGAAGACAACACAATGAAACTGAAGTTCCCTGAGGTAGAAGAATTTAACACTGAATTTTAACTCATAGGAGAATGACAGAACAAATATTGAATCCCTGAAGAATGACAGACCAAAGTTAGATAGACCGAAATCGACACACCGAAGTATGACACACTGATGTTCGACAAACTGAAGTCGACACACCGAATTATGACACACCGAAGTTCGACAGACCGAATTCGACACACAAGAAGTTTGACACACCGTAGATGACCAAAAAATGTTATAAAAATTAATACAATATGTTGAATATGACTCACTGATTGATATAAAAAACTGTTTCCATTTCATTAATTCAAATCTATTTCTAACGGTCATATTTAGATTAATTAATGTTTCTGACATTATTAAATGTAGTCAGTAGGAGTATCCACAGACAATTGGGAGGTACATCAACCAGAAAATATCTTCATGCCTAGAGGATCATGGAATATAAAAGGAAATCATCTTGCATGATAAATATAGGATAGTATTAGTACATGATAAGATACATATTGTGCGAATACCAAAATAGAAGATCTAAGAACTTGAGATTAACAGAGGAATATAAAAATCTACATTATAGAAAAAGTCTTAGTATACATCGAGACATTAACGAGATAAACCTTTTCACTCCTCAAAGCATGATTACAGAAACTGAGATACTCTTTTCTGAATACATCTTCTAGAATAAGACTCAAATACCATTTTCACAACATTCATTGAGTCTAGAGAATTACTTCATAGAACAAGAAGAATTCTTAACACTATTATCTTCATAAATCTATTGTGTTTTATATTCACTATTTGAGTAGTATGTATATTTGTTTGTATAAACCACACTATCTCCTGAGCATAACTGGGGGATAACAAACTATCCCCATGCTCAATCACTTTTTACATTTGTTTCCCACAAATAACTATGGCCGAGGTCATGTGTGACATGGAAAACCGAGTGTGCTATTGTAAACCCCGATCCAGGGTGTGGATCAAAATATTATTTTTATAAACAGCTCGGTGGTCGGTGATCACCATGTGGAGAGGAATAAGTCTTTTTTTGAGACTGAACCTCTTGTTTTGATTGTTGTGCCAATCTTCAAATACTCTGTTTTGTTGTATCTACTACATATATTTTACAAAGACAGAAAATTGTTTTTACTTTAACTCTGATAGTTAGTTTTGGTTAGTGTGTATTTATGATAAATTCAGTAAACCTGTTTCAAAAGTTGAATTAGTGATCACATTGATTAAACTGAGGACTAATCAACCTTATAGAAATTTGTTGAGAAATTCAACATTTATATCTCTACTACCTTAATTGACTGGGCTTCTTTGAATTGGAGGATTTTTATCATAATGGTTTTAACATAAATTTTAATTGGAACTCAATTCACCCCCTCTTGAGTATCCACTCCGACCAACAAATGTTATTAAGATATATTGAGGTATAGTCTTCCTGATAGAATCTGGCACTCCTTTGGAGGACATTGGTAATGTTCGACTTGAAATATATCAGACCCAGTGTTGGAAATTTTTTTTGTGAGGTATACTAAAATCACAATACCTATATTCTATGACATCAACCAGTTTTCAATCGACATATTTCAAAAAATTCACCCATTATAGGAGTCGGTGTTTTTATTGGTTTGGAATATTCCATTGAAATTAACCTGGGAACCAATTTTTGATATTTTAATTTAGAAATGAATCTGCTATGATATCCTTGATTCACCATTAAGTCAAAGAATGTATTTAACCAATCATAGATAGCACTATATCAACCCTCATATAAACCACAAAAAAAACATTGTTCTTTTTCTAGTCCTAAAATTATATTTCATAGACATATATGATTTTTAAAATTATTTGATAATTCATTTTCTTGATGTAGAGGATGTGATCAACTCTACATCGCTTTAAACCAAGTTTTCCTAGGTATTGATCCAACCATAAATATCAGGTCTATGGTGATTTATTTATCTTATAACAAGAATTATTTAACTGGAAATGCTTTCTCTCTTTTTCATACAAAATAATCCCATATGGTTTCACAATGTATACTCCCCCCTAAATAACTATATGGAGGAACGTTGAAAAGACACCCATTTGGTATAATTTTAACTTCATTTTCAATAAAAGTGTAAAAAAAGTCAAAATTTTCCAATTAGGCTATAGGAGTGAATTTTTCATAAATATATGTTCCTTGATCTTGGAATTCCCCTCACACACTATTGTTTATTTTAATCCACTTTTCTATAGTGAATGAGTTTATTCCCTAACCCCCACATGGTTTTGATATCATTTTTGTCTACCTTCCTTGGAAAAATATCCTATATCACATTGTTCATATTCAGATCAAGCTCCTAATGCATTGAGTTGAACCAATTACAATCCATGTCATCCTAAACGAATTATTTGGAAATTAATGGGGAAATAGGTTTTTTATTTATACATACACCTTCGAGTATTCAATGAAAATTTCTGAAAAAAATGAATGTTTATTCATTGATTTTATCATTTTTTAATTCATACAGTTGATAAAAAATGTCAATATTTTAAATGATAACCCAACAATCAATAAGTCTTAAAAACACTTCATTTATTTCAAAACACATTTAATAAACATAATGTATTTTTTTATTTAAACCATATAAAAATATATCATTATTTAAAATTTCTATTTGGTTCCTTCTTTAGGAATCTCTAATTACCATACATTTAATTCTCAGAAATTGGAGTCATTCCCCATTTTAGAGAATATAATGGTGTATAAATGTCATTCTAATCAGTTTCATCTCCTAAAAAGATATTATTATAATTTTTTTGGAACTCATCCCCCATATATTTTATGTTTCTTATACTAATCTGAGATTTAGTCATCATATAGATGACTACTTCTTTGATTAGTTCAAGAAACAGAAGTTCATGTCCAAATAAGATATAGGATAAGTGACAAATAACAAAATGAAAGGATAATTGTTCAGAAGATGACTTGATGAGGGGGAAATTTGACTCTAATAGTCAAATTTGGATGAATTCAATGGATATCACCTACCATATAGGATTAATTATTTTCTTTAATTCAATTACATATTTTCCGCAAAACAAACTGAAATTCTTGACATAATCAAATATTGAGTAGCCCTTATTATAATTTCTTACAACTATCTCCTTTGATAATGGATATCTTATTTGTAATTAATTATTTATTGTACAAAATGAATATTTTATAAACCCAATAGGATACATTTACTTTCTCTCACATGATTCAAAGATTCAGTCCAATGTGTCATATTTTATTCTCATTCTCCACACACGTTGATTGATTTTTTTGGTGAGATCTATTTGAATTTTTTTATCATCATTATTGATTTACTGTCGGCATGTATTTATGGTCAATAATGTTTACAAAGTAAAATCGTTATCCATAAAATTAATGTATTTATTCATATTTAGGTTTAATTTATTTATTTTTTACAATTACTCATATAATATTTTTTTCTTCTATAAGTTGATTGTTTTTATCATTTTTTGTGGTTTGTTCAAAGATTATAATGTTCATAAGGGATTGGACTTGGATAATTCTACTAAGATAACAAAAATAAGGAAATGTGTCAAGAATAGATACAACCATTAAGAAAATGTGAATTTTTACAACAAATTTGGAAACTTTTGTCATTATTTTATCTACTATTTGTATGCTAAATTCCACATCAAATTTATTTAATAAAAATATACTATTTTTAATGTTATTTAGTGAAGTAATATTTTTCTTCCAACTCTCTAAAACATGCCAAAAAATATATAAATAATTCTTTCTAACTATGTAACCATGTTTTCAATTTTCATTGCATTTATTTTTCAAACTACCAACCCTGCATATTTATTCGATGTTGTTAGATGAAACAACTTTTTCATTATTGATATCTAGAAGATTATAGGAACCTATTTTCCAGTTTTGGTGACTTCTCATGATATAATGGGATCATGAGATTTACATTCTCTTCTTACATTCAATAAAGATAATGGGTTTTCAACTATGAAATATTGATTCAATATGAAGTGTGGGTAATTTGACCGAGAAATACAAATTGAACAGGGTTACATTTGAAGTTATGATTTTTTTGAGATGTTTGGATTTGTTGGAATAATCCTCACCATAATCATACACATTATTTGATTGAATAGACTTTAATAGATTCATTTTATATAAAAATGAAATTAATTTTAGTAAAATCACAACTAACATAATCACAACTGAGAAGAAGTATTTTGATTATTCTTATACTTTATGGAAAATATAAATATGTAATTTTGGATGGGTAGGGATAATATACACCTCAATTCAATGCATGGTGTTACCACATTGACTCAATGTATTTGTTATCACTTTAAGATCGACATTTTAGTTATAAAAATGACACACACTAAAATAAACTAAAATGCGCTAACATTTTCAGGATAACTTCTGAGAAAAATTAATAACTCAGTTGAGAAATTCTAGAATTATTCTCACATAAAACTGATACATGATGTGATTGGTATGGGTAAAAGTCAATGTTTTTAGTTTAAAATGACATTTAAGTAAAAAAATTCTTGTACTAAAAAATAATCAAACTCATTCAGATTGTTTTCATAAATTACAAAGATGATCCATATAAAATATTTGACATGCAGGAATCAGCTTCATCTCAATCTGACATACGGTGTGACCGATATTACTCCATTTGGGTCTTTCAATTTAAATGTCACATCATTTTTTGAATAAATTACGACTAGCCGAATGAAAACAACGAAAATGCATTCACATCATTTTGATATATTAGTAAAATAATATATAAGTCAATTATTATGTTCATAAATATACCTCACCTCAATATTACACATGAAGTGACCAGTACGAATCTAAGTGTATCTTTTCATTTATAATTTCAATAAATTTTAAAAAAAGTAAATTGACCTACTCAAAACAGAGAAAACACATTGGGGTATTTTTTATATTTTGAGAAATGATCCATGAGTCATTTCTGTGGTGTTTGAATCGTCCACACCTCAATAAGATACACGATGTGCTAAGTATGACTAAATGATTCTTTTAGGATTTTAAAATCAACAGTTTAGTTAAATTATGTCACTCGCTGAAAATTGGGTATAAATGGATTAATTTTATTAATAATTTATGAAATTGACTCTTTAGTCATTTTTTACAAGTATCAATTATTATCAAATTAAAATAATAAACAATGTGATTGGTATGAGTTGAAGTGTGGGTTTCCTGTTCAAAATGAAAATTTATTAATAAAGGAATGTAATGTACAAAAAAATGATTAAAATCATTTTTTTCGTTTATATACTTTACTTAAATGATACATAATCTATTTGGTACTTGTATTTATTAGCCACACAACAATTTAAAGCATTATGTGACCGATATGACTCTTTGTGGATCTTTTAAATTCAAAATAACATTAATTACATTAAATAAGACAACAAAGATACACAAAACTGAGAAAATGCATTCAAATTGTTTTTACATTATGAAAATGATCCAAAAGAAACATTTTTAGTATAGGAATAAATTTAACCTCAATCTAATACATGATGTGTTTGATATGGAAAAATGTGCCTGTTACCAGTTTAAAATCAACATTGTAATTCAAAAATTCCCAATCATTGAAAACCAAGAAAAGACATAGTGACTGTATTTATAATTTTAGAAAATGATAAATATATCATTTTTTATGTTTCTGAATTGGTATCATGTAAATGTATCACATTATGTGTTTGGTATGAGTCAAAGTTCATGTTTTTCGACTAAAATGACATTTTATTAAAACAATACAAGCGATGTATTAAAAAACAAGAAATCCCATTCATAATGTTATGATACTTTAGGAAAACGATCCATCAATAATTTGAGGTGTTTATGAATCATATGCACCTCATTATGATGTATGGTGTGGTCGTTATGACTCAAAGTACATATTTTTGGTTTATAAGTGTCATTTTAGTTTGAAACACACATCACATTTCTAAAACTGAGAAAACAAACCTAGATTATTTTCTCATCATTCTATATTCTATTATATAAAGAATTTACTTATAATTTTTTCCGTCTAATTATTTCTTTAATTTTCCTAGATTTAATAATTGAAGAAGAAAAACAAATGTTGTGATCAGTAAGAATCAACTGTAACTCAATCATATAAAAAACATACTTTGTATGGCTTAAAGAATAATTTAAAATCAACTCTTTCTATTCATTTATTACTTTTTATTATTTTTAACAATGTAAAAAAAATTATTATAAATGATTTTTTTTTCTCAAGTGGGGGTTAGAATCAGAAGTCAATGATAGACTTTTGTTTTTCAGTGTATGTAATAATTTGAACATAAGTAATCATATGAAAAAATATTTGAAATTTTTTATAATATAGTCATTTTAGCTTGTATATATATTGTAAACATCATTTAATTTTTATTTTGTATTTTTATTTGATTGTACTAATTTTGGGGTGTTTCTTGTTATGTGGTGTGATTTTACAACACAGATAAATATGCCCATTTATCAAGGCATCTACAAGTGCTGATAGAGGACCCATTTTTCAATGAATTTAAAATCACAATTAATTTACCATGGCTTTTAATCATGCTCATGTTGTCATCACTTACCTAGTGTTGATAACTGTCATTTTAGCATTGCTAAAGGATTATTTTGTAGTTATATTTGGAACCGCTATCTAGGATAAAGAAATCACAAAGGGAAACACATTATTAAAATTGTGAAAAAATTAAAATGATTTGTTCAGTTTTATCACACCACCAGATAAGTGATCAACTTTTAATAATATTTTTCGGAAGGTTTATTTCTAATTCATCAAAATATGATTACTGTTTCTGTAGGTGTTGTGATAGTTGAAAAAACACAAATCACTATAATGAAAATCATTAAGAACATGGTGAAGAACACTCAACAATTCGGTTTATGGTCTTGTTTACCCATTAGAGGTGTCCATAAGCTGAAAAGTACTGAATTCAAGAATAAGGTGGACACAATTTTTTAGAAGGTATGTTCCTTTCTTTAACAACATACTCTTTACTAATGGAAATCACGATCTCCTGTTCCCATTAATTATTGTATCTGTTCTTCTAACACCCACTTTTGTGACCAGTTCCCTTAACTATGATAAACATCTAATTTTTGTGATGAAATATTTCTAGGAACCCCTATTACTCACCCTTTAGGAGCAAAATAATACTATCTATCCATCACTGTGTAGAAATAAAACCATGAATATAAGAATGGGGGTATTCAAACCAACCTCAAAAACTATGGTACCCACTGGGGTAGAGTAATCAGCAACCACCAACCATAAATTCCCTACCAATATAAATGAATTTAAAAAAACAACCTCTAAATATCATGACCAGGATAGAAGAAATAAGAAAAAATAGTTGCAAATAATATCCAATTAAAAAAACTTCCCAAAAATCCATACGAGACCTAAAACCCAAATTAATACATCTTTCCAAATCAGTGGGGAATCCAATGTTCTGGGCCAGGAAAACAACCTTCTCAACCACAATTAAATCCTAGGGATAATGGAAATATTAGTTCCATATAAAATAATAGTGGAAATCAAAATAAAATCCATATGAATCTTCCAACAGATTCATCCCTTCCCGATGATACATCCATTCCAACAATCTCTAATGATCCAAATAAGAAAAATCATTTTCCTATGAAAAATACATCTTAATGAAATAGTGTGTGTTTTGATGAGTTTAATGGTCCATCCATTCCACATAAATATCTACAAAAGACCTCCCAAACAAAAAATCCAAAAATAAACATAGCATGATATGTATATTATGATTTTTTTTTTAAAAGAGCATGTTAACATCCCCATGATTGATGTCGTGATGAAAATTTCAATATACTCTATGTTTTTGAATGATTTAATACACACTAATTAAAAATTGGAGGTGATGAGACGGTGAGATTGGGTAAGAACGTCTAAATATTAATTGATCCATCACTTCCTTCTAAATGAAATGATATGGGAACATTAACAATTCCACGCACCATGGGGGTATTCATTTTCCAATGATATGATTGATTTGGGTACTTCATTAAATGTGATACCTCACTCCATTTAATCTTAATTGAATTTTGGATAACTGAATCTCACTAAAATTGTTGTTCAACTAACATACAATAGTACAGTACACCACCTTGTGTGTTAGAGGATGTTCTTCTTAAGGTGATTTTTTTTCTTCTTGATTTTTATGTGCTAAAAATGGAAGATGATTGGTTGAATAGAAATTTCACAATTTTATTTGGGTGTACATTTATGAAGACCGCAAAAAAAATAACTGATTTCCCCAATTTTACATTATATGTGGAATTTTTTGGTGACATTGTTCACATCAAAATCCTTTATTCCATCAACCCCCCCTCAGAAGAGAATTCCTCACTTTTAGTTCATTAAATTGATATACTCCCTTCAATTGAAATTATTATTCTTTAATTTCCCCAAATCATACATATGAGTTTTCATAATTGATATTAATGATATTTAATGATTCATGGATTGGATGTCGTACCAGATTAGATATATATCATGTATGTTTTTTAATTGTTGATTTCTTGAGCATTAAGGATCACATGACCTTATGATACCAATATGATTGAAAAATCACATTACTAATCTCGGGATGTTAAAATTGATTATTTATATGATATTAGTTACCAATCACATTCGAAATCCCTCCCATAAATCCAAAATACTCATAAATTTGAACTTAAACAAGTACCTCAAGATTTTATATATTCACTTATTTCGAACGAAAACCAGATGCTTGCAATCATTTCTAGATCACACCCTCCATTGCATAAATTGAAATTTATTTCTCATTTTACTTAATATAAATATGTTCAATTGTTGACAATTTAAAAAATTCCTAGTATTATCCCATCAATTTGACCATATCTTATATTGTTAAATAATGAGGCTAAACTCTTGAGGTAGAAACAATGTAGAATGAACCCAAAACTCATAGATGTTTTTAAAAGAGATATAACAAAATTATTTTCTACTAGAATCATATACCCCATCTCTGAAAGACTTTGGGTGATTCCAGTTCTAGTAGTTCCTAATAAAATTGGCACTATTGTAATTAAAAATGAAAATACCGGATTGGTTCCTACTCATGTGTAGAATAGTTGGAGTGTCTTTATATGATTATTGTTGACTAAATGAACACACTATAATTTATATTAGGTAATGAAAACCTTCACTTTCCCCAATGTATCATTATCATATATAAGGATTCCATTTTTTATGTTTAATTCTCTTTGTACATTCTAGTGAAATATGGTATGTATTTTTTCATATATCATTTAGAATTATCTATAATTATTCATTGATGATTTCAATGTATATGGATCCACTATTGATGATTTTTTTTTTAAACATAGTTTTTTTCCTACATATTTTTGTTGAAATGTATCATGTATTAAATTATGAAAAATTTAATTTCATTGTGTGAAATGATACATTATTGGGACATCCCATTTCTTAGAATGGTATTCAAGATGATAATTAAAATGTGGATGTCATTTATTACCTACCATACCCCAAAAATGTGTTGGATGTTTAGTCATCCATTGTTCATGAAGGATTGTACGATTATATAATTGATGAAATTAGTAATATTGAACATCACATATCCCAAATACTACAAAACTATAAAAATTTTATTTTGAAATTGAATGAAAATTTTCATTTAATAAGTTAAAATGAATTTACACATCATCCCTAGTAATCTAACCACTATGGTTTGATATACCATTTAAGATCAGGTGTGATGCCTCTAACTATGCGGTGGAGTAGTCTTATCATATAGGGTCAACCGAGCTCCACATGTCATATCTTATGACTCATGTAAATTAGACTCTTTCAATGGAAACTACCCCACAACTGAAAAAAAATCTTTCTATTGTGTTTTTCATTGATAAATTCAGGTCATACCCTTTACGGTCAATGTCATTGTGTTCTCGGACTATGAAGTCCTATAGTATCTTCTTATAAAACAATAAGTCAAACCATTTCTCAATCATTGGATTCTTCCCCTTAATGAATATTACCTAGAAGTTGGATATAAAAAAAGTAGATAATGTGGTGGCTAACCATATTAGTATGATCCTCCCATCCTCTGACATTTAAACATCCCCTTGTATTCCCATAAATAACATGTTTTATGGAGGGAAATTATAAAAATTGGATAATTAATTTCCTTAGTATTATGATCATGTAAATTATTTGGACACGACATACATTCATACTAATTTCAACAGAATCCAAGATGAATATATTGAATGCGAGTCCTAACGGACCATTTAGCATTACACCACAGTTTGGTTCACCTGTAGTGATCATGTCATCAGGTGTTGTGTTTCTCGATAGCATGTTTCGGTTTATCCTTAGGTTCTTCCAAACTCTATCTTGTTTGAGCCACTGTGTTCCCAAATATTCTACTTATATTGTCCTCAATTTTGGTCTCTGTTATCCAACATTATTTTAGAGTTTCCAGGTTTTTTGTATTGCTTGTCCTGAATATTATATAATGTGGAATATATCTAAAAGAAAAGATATTCCACAACAACCCTTTCTATTTTATGAAATTTTTTATGTTTGTGGAATTAAAATTATGGGTTCATTTTTCAATTATTATGAAAACTTTTACAATCTTATGGTAGTTGAATATGTGTAAAAAATGTTCAGTCATGAAAAATTAGGACAGATGATTCATAAAACAATGTTCATTATCAGTGACCAAGGTTTTAATTTCTCCAATAGAACATTGTAATCACTTTTGTATCAATATGGGGTCAGGCATCATGTGTATGATGCATATCACCCAAAAACAATGGTCAAGTTGAGGTTTCTAATATAGTGGTAAAATATATTCTTGAAAAAATAGTTCAACCCAATAGAGAAGACTAAAATCATTATCTTGATGATTCATAATAGGATTCTCTTACTAACATTAAAACTACTATTGGAATGTCACTCTATCAGCATGTGATTGGAAAGAGTTCTCACCTACTTATTGAGATAGAGAACCAGTCCTACTGGGACATTAAACATTAAAATTAAAATCATTCTACTGATGTTACACAATGGAAGTAACATTTGTAGGAGTTGGAGGAAATGTATATAGATACTTCTGAGAATATCTGGAATTATAGGGACTGAACCATTGACTCCATGACTATCTCTTCCTTAATCATCAATTATAAAATTGGTAGAAGGTCCTCATTTACAATGTAAGGCTGAAGTTTCATCCAGATAAGCATTATTTCCCTTATATGTGTGCATACACTATTAATGATTTTTATATATTTGGTATTGTTCATGTTACAAATGAAAAATCTAAAAAATATATTCAATATCAATGGGTAGTAGCTGAAGCACTTTCACGAATCCATTATAGATTCCTTGATGAATGAAATCCATGTTTAAGAAGAAAACCACTAGTGAAACTTATTAGGTATTATCCTTTCCACATTCTCTTTTATTATAGTGAGGTCACTGCACAATATAGGTGTGCGGGATGGGTATATTATTAGTTTAGTTAGTAGTTTGAATCTTATTCTTATTTTTTTGTTACATAGTATTTGTCTTTTCCCACCATTCCTATGTTAGTTAGGAATTTTTATAATCATTATTTATTATTATATTTTTTAATTACTAAATAGTATCATCACTATCTTGTTTCCCCCTTCACTTTTTTCTAGAAAATTATTTTTTATGCCCACGTAATCATGGAAAATTATACCCACTTAATTATTAATGTTTTTAAAAATGATTGAGGAATTTCACTTTTTCATGTGGTATTAATATTTATATTTCTTTGTATCAATGTCAAAATATGTGTTTAAAATATTATTTATCATTTAGGTATGAAATTTTCAAGAAAATTGTATTTTTGTTGATGATAAGAATGGTTTTTTTACATTGAATCCTTTGAGAAAAACAGAACACTTTGTGTGAGTAATTTTGCAGAAATTTTGTCACTTTATTTGTCTATAAATAATTACACCTATTCATGAAATTTTAATTTTTCTTACACAATTGAAGTTAAATATATGTTATGTTAATATTTGTCTTTTTTCGAAAATGATTTTTCCAAACGTTCATTCATTATATGATCATTATCATTATTGTACCATATTGGAATATGTGTGTACCTATTATATGACTATTTTAAACCCTTATAAAAACACAAAAATGTGGGTTGTGAATTGGGTAGGTAAAATACCATTCTTACTTGACCTTTATCTCTTTTTAACTGTTATAATTAGTGTAATTAGTTGATCAAAGAAGGGTTGAGTGATGAGTGTGATTTTTGTTCCAAATTCTACTTAAAAAAACAATAATAAAAACAATAATAAATGTGGTGAGTGATGAAATATAAAAAAATTTGGTATATCTATATTACTATATTAAGTATTAACTTTTGATAATTCATTTGTCACTGGGTATTGAAATTTTATTTCAAAATATATAGGGTATGTTCAGTGGAAAAAATCATTTAAGCAGAATTTTTAAAAAGAACCTATATTTACAAGATAGAAAGTGGAATGAATAAATAGAAATTTTTATCAGATGCACACATTAAGAATTAGTTACATAGTTTATTTTCTATTTTTTTCTCATATTGGTATCTTGCACACGTATAATTTCATTCTAATACAATTTATGAGTCATATTTTTCAAGGATCATTAAGAATAACTCTTTGGTGTGATTTTTTCATTGGCCACATTGTTATCTAGAAATGAATTTTTATTTTTAAAGTTTAATAAATTTCAGATTATCTCCATTCATTATTTTTGAAAATTTTAATTTCCCTATGAGTGAAAATTTTTAGTTGTGTCAGTGTGAATGCACCATGATTCACTATTTCATTTTCACTATTTTATTACAAAGTCAATCTAACGTTGTATCATAATTTAAAATTTTAATAACAAATTTCTCTTCCTAATTGATAAATTTATTTTGATTTTATGAATTTTAATAAGAGAAATATTAATTTTTTGTATATTTAAATTGTAGGTGAAGGTGAATTGGAAGGCTTGGCATGACATGGAAGAAAAATGGACCAAATTGTGCATGATCCCAAGAATACGCATGTACTAAAATGCGCACTTCTAAAAATAAATTAATCCAATTTGGTTGAAATTTTTTGGAAATAACCAAAAATATTTGATCTTCAACACTTATCAAGGAACCCAATCTAAATTCATCAAAAAAGACCCATCTAACTGATCTCTCCACAGATTCAAATTATCCCAATGTCTGCAATGGTGCTGGATTTTCTATTGATATCTAGAGTTGTAGTTGTGAAAATGGTGCCAAATTTTATTTCGATATATTAAATAGGTCTGCATATAACTTTTTAATTTTCCCAAAATCAAGAAAAGAGTTTATTAATGGTAAAAACAATTGTACAAATGGTTCCTCAAAATATGGGGACTAAAAAGTACCTTCAAATTTAACTATAAAATGATACCTTTGGAACCCCATTTGTATGTTCGAACTAAAAATAAAGATATAGTATTTTAGATTCCCAGAGGATTTCTCTCCTCATCCAAGATGTTATGTCGGCCCTGATCATCATAGAAGGATCATATAAGAACGTGAAGTTCAACCTAAGTTCCTCCTCTTATAAATGGTTAGGTAATCAATGTATGATAATTTAAAGAGAGACAGGAATATTGTAAAGTTTGTTCTAGCACTTATTCATCTGAAGGTGTGGTTTATTTTTATCAAACATTTAATTAATGTTTTATTTTAAATTTTTGCTCAATTAAATGAATTTTATTAGAACAGTTATTTGTAAAACATTTCATTTCAATACCGATTGGGTTAATACATAAGTAAAAATCATGGGTTGTTCTGATTGGAAAAAACAAGAATCTTATTTCTATCACACATACTTAAGATTTAAGTATACGTTTGTAGACCGTGATATTTTCATTAGATCCAAACATTTAAAAAATTAATTTTTTGTTAATTTTTGGTTTTTTGTGCTTTATTTTAAATGGAATGAGGGGAATTGAGATCAGGATTAACCTAAACCTATGGATTCCATTAATCCATGTGTAAAATTCAGGAAAATGACATGAAAAACATGTGTAGTGAACTTGAAATTAAATAATTATCTCATAAATAATAATACACATTCATTATTTATCAACCATTAAACTCTTTAATTATTTTAATTTCATAAAAAAATTTCCAAAACCATTCATTATTTTAGTACATTATATTAAAAATACACACTCTAAAACTTTCAGATGTCTTTGGGAGATGACATAGGGTCATTCAAAGAATAAGAAATCATCTTTAAATCATAATGAATTTGATGTTTCCTAAAAACACATTCATCTTCCATAATCCAATTTGTTCATATTTAATCAACAATACCAGATTCCCCTCAACCATGATGTCAAACTACAATCTTAACCCTATAAAACCAGGATTCCTCATATGATAAATATGAGATTCCAAATATAAACTAACCTATACCAAAATGGGATGAATTATATGAATTTTTTTATATGAAAATGCATTTATGACATATAAAATTGGGATACCTAACATGACATGTACGGGATGATAAAAAAACATTAGCTCAAATAAAACTAGGATGCCTCATATGAAAATTAGGGAATGACCAAAAAATATTAAGCACTTATAAAACTAGTATTTCTTATATAATAGTCAAGGGATTACCAAAAAACATTACCCCATTAAAAACTAGGGTACCAAATAATTTGAGACGACTTGATATCCTTACCAGAGAATATTTCACCCTAATGGCACGAGTCTCTCGCTACATTGCTTCCTAAAAATATGTATGGATTTATTCCCATTGTTAGGGGAGGAATAGTCATTTTTGGAAATTTTATCTTGGACTTATCCTACATTCAAATAATTTCAAGGTATTTCCCATCCAATCCTAGCTTGATTATTTACTACGTGGTTTAAACATGGTCAATAGTTGACCCTACACTATTTCACCCCATCCCAATCTGATGTAGGTATAGAACCAGGGTTTAGAACACTGTAAATAGTTTTTTACTTTTCACTGGTCATCTCATTTTTTATTATCCATTTAATGAGTTTAAAAATAACTATATCTGGATTTCATAGTCCCATTATCTATTTTTTGAGTCCCCCTACAAATTATGGTTACTCCATACATATCCTTATTTATCGCACAGAGTTTGCCTCATATAAGAATAGTGTTGGGGGAACTTTTATTCAATACATTTTGAGAAAAAAAGTTACCCACGGTCCTATATCTATGAAAATGAATTAGGATCGTAGGTCCAAGAATCACTAATGTAAATTGTATGAAATTTTATCCTTATGTTTTGTGTGATGCAATGCCTCCCTAGGCCTTCCATTCACATCTGTTTTTTTACTATTTCATTTTATGAAAAACACTTTAGGGAAACAATGTTGTTCAAATCCAATGACTATAAACTAAGAACAAATGGTCTAATATCTATGGCCATAAACTGAGATATTCATTCCATTTATCATAAATATAAACTATCTATCTGTCATCTCAAGAATTTTACATTAGGAATCAAGCCTAATTTGGTATAATTCACATTGGGTTGTTATTATGTTGTTCTATGAATTCCATTTTAGAATTCCCATTTATTTTATAAAAAATCATATCCTAATACTATGTGAATTTTTTCTCAGAGATGTCTCGCGCAATATTAGGTAGCCACCTTGGCCTCTTTATTCATGTTGGGTAAAAGTAGACCGATACTGGACATAATCAATTACGACGAATAGCCTTATAGTCCATCCATTACAACTTTTAACTACTTGCAATTGGTCTAAACTCTAAAACCCTAAACTAAGAGACTGAATAATGGTGAAAAGATATTGAACTGTGTGACATATAAACCAAGTTAGAAAATTTTAAACTACGTGATTCACTATCCTCGTCATACAACATTAAACTACCTATTTATCATAATCAACATATTATGTTATGCTTTATAACAATTTTCTTGAATGTATTACAATAAACTAGATTTCTATTTTCCATATTTACAGATATAGTGTTGTTGATCATCATAGGCATTTGCGTGATAATCCCTTTTATCAAATTTGGTTCTATCAATTATTTTGTTATTTATTCTCTTTGACTATCATCCAGTATCTAATATTACCCTCTATTTGGAAGATGAGTCTGATAATTATCTAGAACAATATTATTACACAATGTACTCAATGCATTGGTTGTGTAATCCTAGGAGTATCACATTCTATTTGATCATTTGGTCACTTCATATCCATGCTTTATGTTTCCCCTTATTTAGATCACTAACTTCCCACAAATCTGAGTGACCCCACATGATAGCATGGTCTCAAGACCCACTACCTCACATATCATCTAGTGAACACACCCCAAAATTATATTGATGACATTTTTCCTTCTCTCCGTGTTTCAAACATGGTCAGCAGTCGAGCCTTATTTTTCCAACATTCATAGAAAAAATATAACGGAATCAAGGTTTTGAAAATTTTCAGAAGTTATCCTACATCATCATGCAACAAACTTTCTATTATAGATCCTAGGAATCTCAATTTACACTCTTTATCACCCCTTTTTTTAAGAATAGTTGAATTCCCTTGGTCTAAACCCATTAAATCACCAGTGCATGTTGATAATTAATGTTGGATATTTGGAGAATATCATCCTCTTCCATTATCCTTTCTTGACTTAGAAACTTCTAATGGTCAACCAAAATATTATTAACACAATTTTTCATCCATTGTATGAATCTGTAAACATATTTAGAAATTACATAGTCCCCATTTGTTTCTCACACTGATAGTAACTCACATAGGATAAGGCATTTATAGTTTGTTGTCTTAAAAATTATATTGAATTACCACAGTAAGGTGTTGAAATATAAGAATAATAATTTATTTGATATGTTAAAAAAATAAACTTCAAATATTTTTTAGGGTTAACCCCACAATATATCCTCAATTTAAACCAAAAACCTCCCCCATGGTGCCACCATAGCAATATAGTGCTCCCTCCCATATAACATCATGAACATGTACATAAGGACCTACTAGAGGCCAAAATGATCTTACTCCACCTCAAAACTCACAATGTGAATATCATTAGACATGATCTGCACGTGGTTCTAATAATCCTGGAACACAACAATTTGTAGCACTACCTCCTATACCTGAGATTTATCTATTACCAATTGATCCTCCAATGGACTGATGATATCTTCTTTAGAAATGATGATGGTTTTATTCTCATTAAACTCCTATTCAAGCAATTGATGTTATTAATACCTTCCTGGATCATCCATGTTCCATCCGTTTTATCCTTGTTCCAAACAATGTTATATTATTTCCCATCCTTATTCACTAGCTTGACATGGTAGTCATGGACCATCACATGAAGGAATTAAGCTTCCACCCCATCGGTTCCCATGTTTCATGTCATCTTGTGGATGGACACAATATGAATCACACGATATGGCTCTAGATTGTGGGGGATAATGTGTCACATGATACTCCACTACCTACACTAAATTATGTAATTATCTTCATCAACATAGGATCCGGAATATTAAAATTCATTAGGTGGTTAAATATAATATTATTTGAAGATCATGAAGAAATTAGTGGAATATTTCTCCTATATGATATACTTTGATGGGTTTGGCTCCATACTATGAGGGGGTTTTCTTCATCTGGTCGTCATTGAAAATATTGATACATCTAACCTCATGTTAAACCCCTTTGAAGACACGTCCAGCATCTGTGATAGGCATCACTCTTGGGATTGAGTTTGGATCAGTTTGGATGACTAGATACCTATGTTTTTTGAAAACGTTTGGGGGAGGCACCCTAGATTCCCCGATTGTAACAATTTTTTGAGAACACACCCTCTCGAGCGTTGTGTTAAAAAAATAATTTCATTTATATTTACAAGTGGAAACATATTTGGTATTAATGGTTCACGTTGGATTAAAATAAATAAAGAAGGAAACAATTTGGGACATTTCCATTATAGTTTTGATATGGAACTACATAATGGGATACCAATAAATACCATTTGGAATTTCAATGGTTGGAACCAGACCACTTTTTGCAGGATGGGAGGAAGTTGCAAACCATAAAACACATTGATGCATTAATATCAGAAAATCCATGAATGCTTGAGAGTATTTCAGCTGGTTCAAATTCATCCTTACCTCAGTGCATGGGGATCTCTATGATCAGCCACCCTGGACGTTTTGTCTTGTAGACTGTAGATACTATGATTCTGATTCTAGGTTGTGGTCCTCTAAATATTACAATGAGGAAAAGGGGCTCCAAATTTTCCATTTCAAACACCTTTTTATGAACTCAAGATGATATATCCTCGAGAACAAGTTGGTAGGGAACCCAGTTAAATTTTTTAAGTAAACATTGATCCCAATGTATAGGACTTTATGGTCCCCATCATTTGGTTCTTGTATAATAAAAATCAGGGATAAAACCATTGAAAATAAGAATGGGTAGAATACAAAAGAGAAAATTTACGTAATAAAATTAGCTTGAAAAAAAATTCATTAAGTCCATCAATATTAGGGGTGAGCTCTTCTCACTTATAAGTAACTTCCAAATCATTTTTTGATCCCATAGATTCTTCATTACATGTACCTTATACATCACCACCAAGGGTCGATGCCTCCTAAGATGATTATTCGATGGATATTGTCTCTTTTTGATTAGGATAACCAATGAAAATCATATGAGCTAATAAGTAAAAAATATTGGGTAACCCATGTTGGTGTGAAAAGGAATCTATATCATCCATGTATGGAATTATCTCATGGAAGGGATTTATGATAGTAATACTTGCGAGCCCCAACTTTGGAATATCGATTTTGTTTAGTGATATCCTTAGCCATAACATATATTCTATTAGTTTCACCCACATTATCCACCAATCTATATTTACTATAGGTACGAATCATCAGTTGTATTCTATATTTGATACCACAGCTTCTTCCTAGGAGCCCACCATTCTCTGATGTTCCCAGACTAAGAGCCCTCTTCTTACTCTTGAGTTAAGTCTTGAGGGATCCCTCCCCTCCATGAGGTGGGGTTAAAATGAAAACGTTACATTTCTCATCCATGTCCTTATTTGGATCCCCCCAAGTCCTAGTGATCCCTTGAAGATAATTCCATCTTCCTTCATACTAATCATGTGATATCCATGAAAGCATAGATACACTTATTCCAAGACACAGAATCACACCAGGGTATTCTATAATCCAATTTCTGACATAGGAGTCAGAGAGGAACACATTAATGTTGATAATTGTTAGCATGATAACCTCTCATCTACCTTTTCCCATGATCAACAACCACAATTGAGAAATCATTCACGGATTCCATTCCTCATGGATCCCTATGTAACCTCAATTAATTGGCTACCAGATTAATTAAAACTATAAGAAGAACCGAGAATCTGTATACATCTCAAAATAATTGTTGTCACTTATCTTGGAGACCCATAATCTTCCTTAAAATATCGAAATATAATCTTACTAGTCCATCGTCCCCTCTAGAATGTACACTATCACTTTAAATGGGGTCAAAAATAGGTGGAAGTTGAAGTTCCCAAAGTTTCCAATGGATAAAGTGACCATGGATTCATTGATAGAAACTGGATAAACCCCATAAATGTTAATCAACAAAGGAAATGAACCATAATTTGAGTGGGTAATAGAATTTTATAATTCATACCCTCTAAATTTCAATGTTGATCCACCCATGAATGAATTGGAATGAACTATAGATTAACCTATACATGCTCCCCCAATCAACATGGACAAAATGAATATTGATCTTGGCCAACATCGATACTCCCTAGTTTACCAACTATCGAGACTCCATGATCACCACAATCAAGATCATCCTCGGATGTAGGCCTATGAACCCATCTATTATAGGAAACAACCATCTATTTTGGAATGTTACCATAAATTCAATATTGTGTGCTATCATCTTCAATCCCAAATACATGTTTTTTCCCCACTTCTAATAACACCTGTCCACTATGATCTGGTTGAAAATATCAATCCACCTCTTGAACAAGATTTCATAAGGGATAGGGGTAATGATTCAGTGCATAGCATAATTCCTCCAAATGGAAATGCGTCTGGGGTTATATTACCTATCTATATCACCATAAGACTTTACCTTATTTACCATTAGATTTTGTTGATATCCTTACAATACACAAAACTCGGATTTAAATAAGGCATTATTTAGTAACGTATTTCATAGAAAATTAACAAAATATTTTGACACTCCTATAATAGGAACAAGATATGAACAAACCCTATATTACCCATAAGATACTATATTTTTATTAACAGTACTTTTCCACCTTTTAATGAAGAATCCATTTTTAATCCAAATTTTGACCGATTTATAAATTTGATATATCAAATAAATATTATTACCAAAAATGAAATAAAATAATTAGGTTATAGTGATTTACTTGTATTTTTTGATGCAGATCTGTTTTTTAATGAATAGTGAAAAAATACAGAAATTTTATTCAAAACATCATATCCATCCAATTTATCTATATTGATTTACTATAAAATTTATTGGTTTGTAAGTTTAATTATATAATATTTTGATCAATTAATAAAATTTAGGATATTGAAATAAATTTAAAATTAAAATTGATTATAAAATAATGTCAAACTATAGGAAAATATTACTCTAAAAAAATGATTTCTCGTCCGGTCTGTAAGATTATTTTTAATTTAATTTCTAAAAAATTTCTTATTGGAATTTTTAAAACGGATTAAATATTTGGAATTAAAATAATTTCTGATTTGTAAAAATACAAATTTATTTCCCAAAAAGATTACTGAAATTGATTTATTTTAATTATAATTATTGACATTAAATAATGTTTAATAATGAACTAACCCATTACTTTTAGGTAAGATCATGTGCACACCAAACATGTTTCCAAAAATTCGGTGTGAGTCCTTTTCCTTCCCTATAAAAGGCCACCCCTTCTTCCTACTCCTATTTCATCTCAAAAGAGATATTTTCAGACAATATATACCCAGTTTGTCTCCAAAAGTCCCAATATTATTCCTAGATTCTACCAATTGTTCAGGAATCCACATAAGGAAGCATTTGGGATCAAACCAAAAGAAGTTACCTAATTAAGAGGAAACATTTTTTGAAGCATTTTTTCATTTCAATTATTCATACCATACACTCTTAATATTATATGTTTACATGAAAAATTGTGTCCTCAATATAAAATTATTTTTTCTTCTAAGGTATAGAACTACACTTACATAATCCTCTATCTATTAGGTAACAAACATAGTGTGTCTGTTTACGGCTAATTACTGCCTCAAAAAAAGATTATTGTTCAATTATCCATTACTGCCTATCATGGTGGCCATTATGAATGAAAATATAATTAAATATCATATATATTTTATTGTTAATGCATTTATACTTCCGAAATTCTTATTTAAAACATACCTTTTTGATATCCAAGTTGTGTAAATACAATAATTTATTTCGAGGAAGTGTGGGCTACCGCCCCCTTAAAGCGATATAACTCATTCATCCCAAACATGGAATATATAGAGAATGGTTTTAATAAACCTATGTAACATATAAAACATATATATTATTATGGAACTATAATATAGATATTTATCATCTATCATTAATTATTTTAATTGAACAATGAAAGGAAAGTAGCGTTCATGTGTACATATGACCTACCGTCTCCATGAATGGTGCACTTTATTTGTTATATCCAAATACTATGGACTATTATAAAGACATATGTAATTAATATATAGGATAAATTTTTCATGGCATATATTCTATAAATGATTAAACCATGATATTTTTATTATGAACAACATAAAATAAGTTAAAACCTACTTTACAAAATTAGGTAATTAACACAAAAATATGTTAAAATAATGAAAGAGTGTTAACAAATAGGTAATATATTTTTTTAAGAAGTAAACATATGATATTATAATCATTTCTATGGTTTTGGTATTATTTAGTAAAATATTATCATCCACTATACCAAAGGCTAAATACTACACGCAAAAATCATGGATAAAGTTTTGGATTTCCTCTCAACTTACATTTCATTTACACTAAAATTTTATAATGTGTCAATTCAAATTTATTTTGTGTATATACATCCAATTATCAAGTAAAATCAGGAATAAACTTATTCTTCTATTGTTATAAGATTCATTTAATTCATGGGGAATTTTTACCTAAATGGTTCAAAGTGGTATGGGACAATTTGGAATGTAAAATGATTATTTTTCCTCGAGTTCATTTTAATGTCAACAACATTGTTGTTACTTAAACGCCTCGGAGTTATTATTTATAAATTTAGTCTCCTTATTCAATATTGATATTTTATTTGGAACATTAATTATTTCATATATGTTGAAATATTTTTACATTCAATAGATGGGTTTGGGACATTTAAGGAAATTTTTACAAGTTGGGGACCAGTTAATGAATTCCCTTTAATGAATCAGTTGTCTATTGAGCTGAATTAGTTGGACAAATTGTTTAAAATAATTTTTGATGGTAAAGGTATCATGTGCATATGAGACATGATTCCCAAAAAATAATCTTTTATTTAATTGAGAATTCAGTTATTATTTATCCATGATATTTTTTGTCGACATATCTATGGATGTATTTCATTTTTAGTGCATTTATTTAATGGAATGTTATTTAAATTTCATACCTTACTATATTGATATTTCCATATATAGTTATTTAATGTCATGTGTTATTAGTTATTTAACATTCCATGTTAATTAATTTCTATTGATTCATTATTACATCCACATTACTAACACTTAATAAGGATTTGATCTCACCCTTATTATATTTCCTTCCCCATGTAATGAAGACGAAATCTTTTAATAAGCATTCAGGGATGCATTTTATATTATTTTAATGTATCATGTTTGTATTTCAGATTTCCCAATGTATTATAGGTATCATTTAAAATAAATCATTCCAAGACTGATAAACTGAATAGTCCTTCTAGATTTCCTCGTTATAATAATGTAAATATAATGTAATAATCGATCATCTCCAGTCTATCTGAGGTCAGCGAATTACAATTGGTATCAATGGGAGGTTTATAGAAAACCATAGAAACTAGATTTAGAAAAAATATATTACAGAGAAAAAACCCTATGATATATATTGAGGATAACAGTATAAGAACATCCCATAATTTTGGTAATGTATAGAATATGTAGGAATTCTGTGAAATAAATCTATGCATGGGTACATCAAGTGGAAGTGTTTTAGAAATTGATGTACATAGGAGTAACAACATTGAAAAAGTGTTCCGGGACAGACTTGGGGTAACCTGACACACGAAAATGGGTCTTATTATGCACCTGGTTTGACTCTCAAAGGGTATACCATTAGGATGGTTTATATTTTCATCACAAACTATTTTTATGTATTAGAAGGTGAATATTTTCTAAAAGTAACCAAAGGTTATGATTCTAGGTTTTATGATGCATAAATCTATCTGTGCTATATCATATTTCGAAATATATGTAATTATATTATGAGATAATATAATATATTTCTGTAGTTAAAAATGGTTCCTAGAAGGATAAATTGTGTCAATACTCAAGGAAAATTTAGTGATTTCTAGGATGAGTAACCAATATAGCTGGTTTTGGAACAAGGAAAATAATTGAAATATTAGGGCCATATATTCATTTTATGAAATATAACCATTACTAAAGGGAGAAACACATTCCCTGGAAAAAATCTCCTATTATGGGTCGCTTTATATGAAAGAACAACCCTTGGTTTAGTTGTAAAAATAATCCAATTCTAGATGAACAATGGATTAAGTCTCTTCAGAAAATATTTATCGACTTAAAATTCTATGAAAAAGGAAAATGTATCACTTGTGGTCAAAATTATCTAAGGTTATGTTGATCAGTCATGGTCTCTAATCTTGAATATATGTAATTAAGAAGAAATAAAACTTGGGGAATAGAGGTATTTTAAGAAGAAATTCTTTAATAAATACTTCCACCATGATCAACAAATTGAGATGAAGTGAAAGGTCATTTCCTTAGAGAAAAAGGAATAAGGGAGTGTTTTAGATTATGGTGTTTCCTTTATAAAGTTATCTAGGTATTCTAAAAATTATATACGCAACACTAATTGGAAGATTGATCACATATTTTAAGGACATATAAAAAATCTCTAAATGGATCTTGTTTCTCATTACATTTTATCATATGAATAATTTTTTTATGTGCCATCATAAAAGAGAATAAATCCTCAATATCCTATGTACATAATGTAATCCAAGGTAAGTTGAGGTCTTTTGTACCTCATGAGAAAGGGAATGGGTCAAAGAAGAAAACATGGATGAGGAAAATCTAACCTTGTGATACTGTTGAAAAATCTATCTCTAGGAAATACTTGATGGGACTATGAGTCTTTTTTAAGTGTGAAGAAAAGGGTCATCATATTACTGTAGGAGAGGGGAATAAAGAAGGCACTGATTTTTAGTATTTCACATATAGGGATATTGGGCACTACTCAACAGAGTTCCCTAAGAATCGCCGGAAAAAACTAATGAAGAGTCCAATGATATATGTAAAATAATATGTGATCACAACGGTAGAGGTATAAGTGCCAAATGATGTGGTGGTAGGTACAATAATCCTATCATAAAATTTATCACATGTTATATTTTATTTTTGATCATCAAATTCCATTATATCTACCTAGTTTTCTACACAACTTATAAAATTCCCTTTTGATTTAATAAGAGATTTGTTAATGAAAACTCATAAGGGGTGTATCACTGCAATAAAGATGAGTTTTGCAGTCCCAATTACAACACATAAAAATACTTTGTGTGCGTACCTAATTGTTATAACTATGGAGGACTTGGACATTGTCCATGGTATGGGTTGGATCTCAAAATATGATGCAAAAATTTATTTCAAGAGAAAGGAAGTTATGATTTGTGAGGAAATTGTTGAATCGCTCATATTTAGAGTAGAAGCTTCCTTGCCTGATTATTATGTAGATACACCCATAGTGGATCTTCTTAATTAAATTCTAGGGGATGAAGAACAGACAATGACTAATGGATAAGAAGGTAATATTCAAATTGATTACATTCCAATTGTGTGATAATATTTTTATATATTTCCAGTGGATTACCTAAACAACCTACATAACGTGAAGTTGAATTCCATGCTGATTTAAATACTGATACAATTCTAACTTCAAAGACTCCTTAGAATGGTCACTATGGAATTGGTAGTGTTTAAGAAATGTATATAGTATTTGTAAAATAAGGTATTTCTCTTCCTAGTGGTTCACCTTGGGGAGCTCCAATCCTCATTGTCTAGAAAAAATATGGATTCAAGAGGTTGTGTGTTGATTATAGGGAAATCAATGCCATTACAACATTGAACATGGATCATCTGCGTCTTATTGATAACCTATTTGATAAAATTCATATAGCACATTATTTTTTTATATATTTATCATCATTTTGTGTATCAATTATTTTTTATGAATAAAGAGGACATTTGAAATAAATATGTTCATATGAGTTATTGAAATTTCTAGTTTACAGTAATTATATTTAGATTGACTAATTCACCATTAGTTTTTATGGACATAATGAATAGAATATTAAAAGAATATCTTGATGATTATGGGGGTAGTATACATTGAAGATATTCTATTGTATTTTGAAACCAATGAGGATTAGGGGTATCACATGTTGATTATCATAAAGAATCCTTGAAGGAAAGATTTATATGTGAAATTTAGAAAATGTGATTTCTGGATTCATAATGTCCCATTTCTGGATCATATTATTTCTAAAAATAGAATATCTATTGATCCTAAAATGAAAAACGTAGATAGATAATAACATACCCCGAAAAATAGAACATTGGTAAGCACAATCATTATTTTATAAGGATAATATTACTGATTCATTTATAATTTTTTCCAATAATCTAAACCATTAACCTCGATCACACATAATGAACTTAGGGTTTTCTTTAAAAATGATTGTGAAGAATACCTTGATAACTAATTATATGATTAGTAAATTCTCTGATATTGACTGTACCATATGTGAGTGATGGGTTTCTCATATATAGCAAAGCATCAAATAAAGGACTTGGTTATTTATTATTATAAAATAAAAAAATTTATTGCTTATGCAATAAGAAAATTGAAGACTCATGGCCAGAATTACCTAATGCATGATCTAGAGTTAGCAGTTATAATCATTATTTTGAAAATATTGGGACATTATCACTATATAGAGAGATGTGAGATATAAACAAATCATAATATCCTAGAATACATCTTGTAATAGCTTGCATTGTATACAACATCGAGATTTTAAAACACCTCGACCAATCAAACTAACCATTTTGAATATTAATACCCAATTTTTTAAATTTAATAAATTTTATCTTTTAAAATGGAATTTATTTTTGGATTCAGAATATCGATATTAGATAAAGGTGAATTTGTTTATTTTTCTGAAAACGTTCAATTTTTGATGAATAGTAAAAACACTAAGTTATAGTTTAAAACCGAATTTTCATTTAAATAAATATTTATATTATTTAAATTTATTTTAGGTCAAAATAGATACATAATACCTATATATTTTTAATGTAATTCATCGGAGTCGTTTTTATATAATATTATATACAAAAAAATTATTAAACTTTTCACCGTCTTTTACCCAACTCCTAGGAGCATTTGCAAATTTATATAAAACATAATTTTACCACTTCTGTGAGATTAATTTCAAAAATCTTAGAGAAATTGTTAACATCAATGAGTAAAATCTGGTTTAATAAGATAAAAATAATTTTTGGTGAATAGTAATATTTAACTTTTACTTACCATGGTAAAAGTAAATAGGGTAATTAAATGTACAAATGATATTATTATTACCCTAACACATGTCCTAATTCTATTAGATAAGTATAATTCGACCCAAAAAACCATAGAAATAAAATATGAAGCTTTTTGGTCCACATGGAATAGATTAAGACATTTATTATTATTTAATTCAAAGAAGAGTTAAAAGAGTTAAAATCCAATATTAGTAACTAAAACATTTTTAATATAGAGTTATACATAAGATATATTCGACTAAAATTTTCAGTAGAAAGATAAAAATATTTCCTACATAAAATTATTTTATTTATATTTTTTAGACATTAAATAATTAAATTTATTTATGACAGAATGATGATGCTGTAATTACCTAATTAATAAAATATTAAAATAATTGATATTATAAATATCCAAATAAAATAAATTTGAGTATTTTTTTGAATTCCACTAATTTTATATTTTAATAATACATATTAGGGTTGGTTAGATGAATTTTTTAATAATTTAAAATTATTTTATGAATTTAGAAAAAACAAATTACCAAAAATAGTCAACATTGACATAAAAGTGTTTTTAAAACAAATATTATATTATTAATTGATATTCTATTCCTAAAAATATATAGTTTGGCCAAAAGTCTTATATAATGATATGTGTATCATTAATGAACCTCTTGGGGTTCTCTTGAAAGTGTATAGTATGTTTATTTACTATATAATATAAAAATACAAAGAGACATGGTAAATGTCATACTATTTAACTATGTGTTAAATCTAAAAGAAAAGGTTGATATAATGACTCAAACCTGTATAAAACCTATTTTTTTGAGTGTTTTTCTACCCATACTCACCTTATATTTTAGATAATCCACTTTTAAGTCATTTGAAACCGAAAATTATTTTTTTATAAAATAATATTTCTACCTTTTCTAATGGTGCCCCTCACCCCTCTTCTAAAAGGGAACTCGCCCTTCCCTCAAATTAACACCTTCAAAACCTTTTTTCAAGGCCAACCTCTGCCCAAATACCCTCTCACCTATCCTCACATCATTCTAGAGGCCTTGCATTAGTCAAAAAGCCATCCTATGGAGGCCTTTTGATCAAATCAAAAGGAAGAACACGAAGAAGAGGTAAATATTTCATCACATATTTCATCTTCATTTCTTCTTCCACTTCCTCTTTATTGGTTGATTCCATTATAAAATAATAACTCTAGTATCTTCTATACACTGTGATGTTATTATAATTATCATACAACAGTATTCATTATTCTATCCATCCTTTGAATGACATGTCACCATATGTTCGTACACACGGCTTACCGTCTCCACGTCATGGTGTAATTGTTATTCAATACATTATTATTTGTATGGGTATAATAATGATGTGTAATTGATGTAAATAATAAATATAACATGATTATTATTTTGTATATATGATATACCATCAAATTATATATTATTTTAATATCAAAAAAATGATATTGTCACTCATGCGTATGTACAGATTACCGTCTCCACGAATGTGATGCGATTGATTCACCATCGTAATCCATTCAAGACTAATTTTCAATAGATGATTAAAAATAATTTTTATAGACTTAATATAATTATAAATATTAAAAATATAAATCTTATTCATAAAAAACACAATTTAAGAAACAAATCATATAAATGAAAATAAATCAGTTAACACACAAAAAGACGATAATACTTAAATATTATTAACAAAGCAATATTTAAAGATCATATATGATATCATATTAATGTGTATGATTCTTTTATAATTTAAAAACAATTATTTCACCATTATAGAGGAGGCTAACCTACCATAGACCAATGAAAATCACAAAGTACGATGTTTCTTATCTCACATTTAATCCTATGAGATTTCCATTGTTCGCCACATATTTATTAAATGTAGTGTATTGTGTACTATCATTTGATATATATATATATATTATCATTATTCTCTTTATATTAATGGTATTATTTGATTCATTTGGTTGTTATTAATTTTTTTCCATACGACTCGATTGATTACAACGAAGTAAGGTTTTTCATGTCATTTTCCAATATCCATTAGATTCATGCCATACTACCACTATTTCCTTTTGTGTGGTGTATGTACTGCCCAATGATTGTATTTTTTGTGTAATGTACATTAATTTATGGGTAATTACATCTTCATTTTATGATCCATCATTCATGGGATGAATGTTTCCTATGTTACCAAATTGGTAAAGGAATTTCAAATTTCAATTTCCACTACTTCGGCTTTACGCATACTTCATTGATTATTTTACTCCATGATTATGTGTGGAATCACTATTTATATTTTGTGTAGTAATTTCTACTCTCCTTTATATGGATATACTTTTTAAAATCAAAATTACTCCTTTGATAAATTCTGAAGTCATTGATACGAACTTGATAAGATATTTCATCTCAATTTACATTTCATTGATACTTCATTGTTGTAATACTCCAATTCACTTTTATATGGTGTATATAATTTACTTTGACATATTATATAATGAATATCTTTATTCCATTTATATCATAATTTTTTTATTACCTCAACTACTTATATTCATGTGTCTCTCTTTTTGTTAGGAAGTCTACCTAAAATATCATTTTAAATTTTTTTAAAGATTTATTATTCTAAATCATTCCCATTAATGTCCATGTTTTAAAAATGGTTATAAATATTTATTTATATGGAAACTAAATTTTTGAAATATAAATTTAATTTAAAAGTTTCAAAGTGGTATGAGAAACTTTGATTCAAAAATCTATTTTAAACGGCTTCTTTATAAATAGTGATACTTTTTAATATTTTAATGAAAAAGGGGGATAATTTTCTCAATTAGTATTGATGATCATTTTAATCTATGTCAATATCATTCATTGTTATCTATTTAAGTTTATAAAATATAATCAAATCTTCCATATTGTATTTAATGAGTTATCTTTGACTGTGGATGTGCTATTTTTATACCATTCATGGTTAGTGGTTAAAATATTGATATTTCATATGCACATTTTAATATGAGTGTTCAGAATATGTTTCATCCTTTTTATATAAGGAATGCATTGGACTTAGTAAGTGATGGGTGGTGCCCACTATAGCTCCAAGATGCATCGGAAGGTCTCATGAGACAAACTATTGTCTTGGCACAAGTCCTTGACAAAATACTATTTGTAGTCTTGGAATAAATCCTTGACTATGTGGTTATGAAAGTCTTGTATTATGCATTCCATCATTATGAAAGTGGCTATTGATATTGAAAGTTATTATTAAACTTGTAGAATATCCATTTGAATAAGTAAATGGAATTATTTGTTTTTTTCTTTTCCATATTATACTGATGTTCATGTTTAAAATGCTTTTGATTTGGTTTTATACATTTTCATAAATTTTTATCCTTTATTTATGAATGTTTTCTCTATATTGTTATCCTTATGGAGCATCTGAGCTCACCCCTTTCTCTATTTTATTTTTCCCAGGATGTGAATAAGTATATGATGACTAACATGTAGGGGTAAACTATGGGATCTTAGTGTTTTCTATGGAAACAATGTTGTCGTAGTTTTCCATTTTATGATGTAATATAAACCTTATGATTGTATTTGTACATCCAAGGCTACTAAACTAATTGGTCATTCGAGACTTGATCTTTTGTGATCATGCAAATGATACATAATAATACACCGACCCTGTGATTATGGGGTCGGAGAATTATAGTTGGTATCAGAGGAATTTTAGTACAAACCATGGAAACTAGATTTAGATAAACTCTAATTAGAGCAATAGACCTATGATAGAATTTGAGAATTAGTATATAAGAACTCCCTAAAATTTTGGTATTTTAGAGATTTGGCCAGTTTTCCATGAAATACATCCCTTTCTAGATACGAGCAGGTAGAGGCATCTCTGGCACTAATGTAACCATAGGTAAAACCCAAAAACACCGCATTGAGCTAGAGTCGAACGGGAACTGGTGCCCGACAATGGTCCTTGCTGCACTCTTGGTTATGACACTCCCGAGTGATATGCTTATGATAATTTACATTTTCATTGCAAACATATTTGAAATATTTTCATATAAGATGAGAATAAATGACCCTGTTTAGTATTAAGGTGTTTCCAATTTAAAATATGGTGTCAGGATATTCTCTAAATGATTTTAGGACTATTGTTACTCACATAATGCTTTCTGGTTGAGTCAATGGATGGATTCCAAGGAAGTTATAGTAACTTTGAGCATGATGTACAAGATGGAAACAGTGGTGGAAATGAGAAACAAAATGGAATGTTGATGGGTGTAAAAGATATCGTGTCCTTGCCAAATCAGTTTTCCAAAAATACGATCAACAATATATATATTAACCAACTAAAGGATTCAAAAAAGAAGAGAATGTTGAAGAATTACAAGAGCTCTAGCAGTGGATACCATGGATAAAAGAATCCTCAATTTCCATCATGCAATAAATGTGAAGGAGACACCCACTAATGTGTCCCAGTGGAACAATGAAATGCTTTACGTGTGGGAAAGGACTTTAAGTAAATAATTACCAATGAAAAATGAAGAGTAATATGGATGAAAAAAAATGGTCCCAACAATCCATTTACAGTCATTTTCTATAAATGTAGGGGACCAGGCCATTACCCAAGTGAATGCCCTATTCTATAGGATATTTTATCAGTCAAAGAAGAAGCTATGTGGAAATAATGGTTTGTAGAAATGTTTAAAAGTATTATTTATCCTTGTTGATGGGATTACTTTGGAATAATTTTCTCTTGTATTTGTAACCCTGTAGTTTTTCATGTGAAAATGATATTTGAGGAAGAATTATCTTTTCTCTTGTGGATATAGTTATAAATAACCATTTGGTTTTATATGATCATTGGGTTTTAGGAAATTACTAGTTATTATATTTTGGGATGAAATTGCAAGGAATGAGATAACACTTGTGGTTAAATTATTTTATGGTTATTTTTAGGAATTTATCTCGCTTTGGTAATGTGGTAAAAAAAATTTTTTGAAAAGGAAAACACACAGACATTGTGACAACCCATCATGTCAGAAAAAGCTGTTGGAATTGAGCCCACAACCAGAATGTGATTGGGATTTATCGCCTACCACTGGACTACGTGAAGTCCCTAGTTAGTGTGACCAATTATTTTTAGTTGAATGATTTTATTTATCAATAATAAGTTGATTTGGGATCTTATTACTTATCAAATGAATACCCTTAATATATAAAAATGATTTATTGATTAAGTGATAAATGTTATTTTGGAAGATGTTCACTATGTTGGGAACACAATATACCAAAGGAAAATAGAATAATATGGGACTTCATTTGAAGAGTTATGATGGATTATTATCTATGTTTTTATTGTTGATTTATGTTGATTTGCATTATTTATGGAAATGAACAACCAATAATAGAGAATATGTGATTGTGTTAATTACTTTTATGTATGTGAATTTAAGAGTAGTTGATGTAATTTGGAGATACTGTTTAACATTGAAGACTACATAACCAAATTCTTCTATGTTTTGGGCTTCAATATTGGTCTGTATTATTTTGAATGATTTTAAGGACAATTGTTTATTTAATGGTATTTATTTAAATTTTGTTTATTTTTTGTTTTAATTTAGAAATTAAGATTAATGTTTCTTTCTCTAAAGGAATATCCTTTGAGGGGATCATCATATCATGTACTAACTGTTTTGGTTTTGATTAATCTGTAAAGACAAGGTAAATATATAGTTTATTCTTTTTGGATCATGTGATTCTCTAGAAGTTGATTCTAGCTCTTCTGGTGTGACCAAGTCATCTTGAATACTCCTTATTTGAAAAAATGAGTTAGTGGTAGAAATTTATTAATGAATGAAACTCTACTAAAAAAGTAAGTATATATATTTATGTTCTTAGTTAATCTCTTAAATAAATTCTTCATCCTTATGAAATTTAACTTAAAAGAAAAAAAACGTTTTCTGTTTACTTTTTCTACTGGGAAACAGATTATAACATCCCGCATTTTTATAACATAACCTTTCATTAGATTTTACAAAACTGATGATCTTTAAGGTTTAGTGTCTTGGAAACTAGGAAAAAACATTCATCTTACACACATGAAAGGCTTCTCATTATATTAATCCTAGTTTCATTATTGTATATCATAACCTGGGGACATACATCAAAATAATGGGTGAGCAGAAGTCCCAGTAAGGGTAACAAGGGGAAGCATTTAACATGTGAACTTGATATACATCAATAATGTAATGAAAAAGAACTTCAAGGCATGAGAAAAAAATCATGAGGCATATAATAATAAAAATAACATATTTCATAACTTGAAGATGTGTCTATAACATTTAACATAGACAATCATTTTTGTTTCACCAATGTCCATCCCCAAGGTGTCATTAAAAACGACAAAGGTTATTCACCAATGCGTCGTTTAAAATGGTCATCTCTAGAGATTAAGTCTTTCCCCAATGCATTGGAGCGTTGTTAGGGGGCACCCTTAAATTTTACTTTATTATCATGTGATAAACATATATAATATTAAAATGTTCATAAATAACCCTTATATCATAAAACAAATGGGTTTCATTTCATAATCATAACGTTTTAAAAAGTGCTTTTAAGACATGATCTTTATGTCATTTTAACCCCACGGAAAAAGAAAAAGCGGTTTTCATGTATATAAGACCCAAAATAAAAATAGAACGTTTTGATAAATATGTGAATACCCATATAGAAGAAATATCTTTGAGTATTCAATTAATAAAATAATATAATTTGAGAAAAAGAGAGAGACATTTTGAGATGAAAATTCTGTGGCATAACGACTATGTTTCAGGGTTTTAGAAAACATTGAAAATAGAGGGGACTCGGGTCACCCACTCATAAAAGATCCATAAACAATTATTGGGACTTAATATAATTTATATAAGAACATGGTAATTAAATTTTAATGACATACCCTATGAAATTAAAAACATTTAAGGAATACAAAAATGATATTTCTCTTATAAAAATTCGGCTGCCTAACGACGTCATTTAAAACATAAAAAATGAATTGACGAGATCAGATAGGGTCTCTTATCAGATGAACATAAAAGATCAGTATGATGGATATATATATCATACCCCAACATAATAAAAAGGAACTTTAATGACTTGACATGATAATAGATCTTGAAAACGAGAAGGGTGAAAGAATCCCTTAAAAATTAGACAGCCTAATTGTGCCACTTAAACCTTATTAAAATGAATTAATGAGAGCAAGAGGGGGTCTCTCATCATATTAAAATTAAAAGGACCGTAGGATGAATATAAAAGACATCCTTCAACATAAGAACATGTAGCATAAATGATTCGACATAAAACAGAGTACTTGGAAAGAATGAGAGAGGTAGGATCCCTTAACTTAAAATGTAACTCTTAAAACTCAAAGGTTGGGACCTTTAGGGCTTTGGGACACCGTGGGAGGACTCTATGGCAAGTTATGAGACCAGAGCTTCATTGGGTGAGATTTTGGAGTGAAAACTAAAGGAGGAAAGGGTGGGTATTCATAGGGAAAGTGAGGGGACACGACATTAATGTCCAAGGGACACCTCATTGGTAGTTTTGGCAAAACCATGGGATTTCCCATAATATTTGTAACACCCCAGGTAAATAAAGAATATGAAATTTTTATATTTATCCATATTTGTTAGTTAAATATTAATATTACTTTAAAAGGAACGCTATGCTCGATGGCGAACCCAATACGCGACAACGAGTTCCTTTGAAATCATACATTGCGCTCTAAGAATAAAATAATATTATTTTAAATGGTAGTTAACGCCTAGCCATTGTAATAGTAGGAAAGAACGGAACTATCTAAAAAATGATTATATATGTTTTTCAAATATTTTTACTTTCATCCAATAAATGTTAGAGGCGTAAAATGCAAATGAATCGAATTTTAAGCGTAGACACTCTAATATTCTTTAAATGGCCGATTAACCGACTTTTGATAATGAACCTATTTTAAATCCACTTTTTGACAATTTTATGTGTTATATTTGACAAAATAAAATTCTACCTTAGAACTGGGACATTAAAATTTACTTTCTGTAAATTTTTTCTATATTTCCGATAAATTTCTTTTTTTAATGAATAGTGAAAATTGTTGTATTTTAATTCAAAACTTCATTTTAATCTAATTTATTTATATGATTATATTATCTTTTTAATTTGTTTTAAAGTTAAATTAGAATATATGTTTACCTTTTAATCCAATAGTGGTCACTGGAATTAATTTCATCTTGAAATTGGACTTAAACTAGTGTCAATCTTTTGATACTTATTGTTTCATAAAAACATGCTATTTTCTCTGACAGCGGGAATTAATTATTAAATTAATTAATGTAACTTATATGTTTTTAATTTTTTAATATAGACATAATTTTTGAATTCTGAACATCAAATATAGTTTAGGGTGAATTTTTGGTTTTTTTTCTGAAAAAACTTCAATTTTTGATGAATAGTGAAACCACTAAGTGGTAGTTTAAAAATTGATTTTTTGTTTAAATGAAACTTTTCCACTTCTGCGATTTGATTTTCAAAAATCCGACATACATGGTTGTCATTAATAAGTAAAACGTGGTTCAATAAGACTAAAATAATTTGTGGTGAATAGTAATTTTTATGTTTTATTAATCGCGATTAAAGGTAATTAGTGTAATTTAAGGAAAAAATAAAGTTTTAATAATATTAAATGACCTATACACATGTCCTAACCTTATTTGATGTGTCATGGCCGACCAATACAATCCATGGATCAACTTGGGGACCCCATGGAGCCACTTTGGTAGGAACATGACATAAATAACGTTTTATTTAAAATTAAAATAAAAATGTCACAAACATGAGTTGTTTTAATAAAACAATTTTTACATGGTGTTATACAAGTCATATTTTTGACTATAAATAGTCATTGGAAAGATAAAACTATTTCCTACATCATAGTAGTTTTTTTATAATTTTTATACAATAAATAAAGTAACTTATTTATGACATCATAATGATGCAGCGATTACCTCATTATTTAACGATTTAAATGAAATGAATATATAATGTAAAATCTAAGACCTACACATGTCAAAAACCTATTCTATAGGTGGATTTCGAACCCTTATCACCTTATCCTAGAAATTTATCAATGTGGGACCTTTAAAATCCGAAAAGCATTTGAAAATAATGTAACTTTTTTTGACTTTCCAAGAGTGCCCCTCCTCTCCTCTTATAAAAGGCCCCCACCTCTACCACCTTACACAAACCTCTAAAGCCTTTGGATTGGAAAACCCCTGCCCATTTAATCTCTCCAAATCCATATCTTCATCATTGAAGCCTCACTATGGGCAGAATCCTTTCCAAGGAAGCCTTTGAGCTCAATTCAAAAAGAGTTACCCGATTTAAAGGCAATGTCTTCCCTTGTGTTCTTTTGTTTCATTTTGATTCTCCAACCCTATAAACTCTTTTTATTCCTTTATTTTGTAACAAAACCAGTATATTAAATATAATAGGATGTTGTTATGTGATATATTCGAGCTACACTTACACACACCTTCATCTAATGGTTAAAGAACAGACTGTTTCTGTGGATGGCGAATTTCTGCCTCACGAAACTATGATTGTTCAATCTTCTATTAACACCTTTCATGGTGGCCATTATGATGTAAATATATTTTATATATGATATATATTTTATTTATTTTTTCTATATGCTTCTGAATTTATTATTTAAAACATGACTTTATTCTTTTCATGTTGTGCAAATGCGATAATTTCATACGAGGAAGTGTGGACTACCGCCCCCTCAAGCGATATGACTCGTTCATGCAATACATGGAATGTATAAAGATAGAAATTAATGAACATATGTGACCTATATAACATATATATTATACTGTAATTATAATATATATATCTCTCAATTATTTTTAATTAATATGACAAATAAATGAAAGTAGCGTTCATGCGAATGTACGACTTACCGTCTCCATGAACGGTACATTTCATTTCTTATCTCCAAATGTTATGTACTATTATAAGTACAAATATGTAATGGATATATATGTCATATATTAAATATAAATGATTGATATCATTCTGTAAGTATAATATATATATATATATATCACTTTTAACTTTAATTCCATTAATATGAGAAAAAATTAAAGTACCGTTCATGCGTACGTACGACCTACCGTCTCCATGAACGGTGCTTTTAATTTTTTATCTCCAAATGTTATGGAATAGTAAAAAATGAATATATACTAGGTATATATGATATTTTAATCATTAATAAAATTCTTGAGATGATGTACCTATAACTAAATTGAAAATTCTTTTCCAACAAGTTTAATTTTTACTCATGTACCGAACATCGACAAAAATGTCTGATATGAACTCAATTTACTAACAAATTATTATAACATTATAATATGTGATATTAACTGAATAATAATATTTAAAGGAGGTATTTAATAAATTATAAATTGTCCAAATTTTATTATTCAAGAGATTATAGAATGATCGAGTCATGTTGGACATGATGTAAGGGATCCTACCTCTCTCTTTCTTTTTAAACACTCACTTTTATGTAATTTCCTTTAAGCTCATCTTTCTTATGTTTGGGGGTGTTCTTTTAAATTCATCTTACTGTAATGATTATGTTCATATGATGAGAGACCCTATTCTATCTCAACAAACCATTTTTTGAAGTTTTATGTGGCGTCGTTAGGCTGGCGAGTTTTCATAAGGGATTTTTCATCTCACTTTTATTCCCGTGACATTTATGCTATGTTTGCCACTATTTCCATTGAGTGGTGTATGTACTGCACATTATTATACACTTTGTATAATATAATTTCTTTTATGGTTATTTACATCTTCATTGTATGACCCTTCTTCCCTGGGGTGTACGTTTCGAAAGTTACCCAACTCGGTAAGGGGACCTTTCACCCTCCTCTTTTTAAAAGACTTTTTTTGTTATGTCTTTTAATTCACATACTATTATGTTTGGATATGTTCTTATATATCCTTATTTATGTAAATTTTATGTCCAAGTGACGAGATACCATTTTCTATCTCATCAACACTTTTTCTGAATTTTAATGTGACGTCGTGAGGCTGTCGGATTTCTGTAAGGGAACTTCTTAACCCACTTTCAATTCTTTGGGTTAAACCACTACATATTGATTTTATTATGACAAGATTATGTGTGTAATCTCTATGTTTTAATTTCCACAATTCTACACATAATCATCTCATTGATAAATTCTTATGAACTTGTATGGGAAATCATAACTCAATCTCATTTAATTGAGTTAAATATCTATGTCATTGGTTTTGTTTTTCCAAGATTATGTGTGAATGACCTCTGATTGTTTCACACATATTATCCAATTATATTTGGTGTATTTATATTTCTCACACATAATTATGTGATAAATTTATCCTTAAATTGAGGATACCATCTTCATAATTGATTTCATCTCAATATACATTTCCATTGAGACTTCATTGTTGTTATGCACCAATTCACTCTTATATGGTGCGTATACTGTCCTTTGACATATTATATCATGAATCCCTCTATTATCATGATATTATAATGTTCCGATTAAATGTTAATCCGCAATTATTTGTATTCAAGAGTCTCTCATTGTGTTAAAAACTCTTTAACAAATATATCGTTTTAAATGTTTTAAAGATTCAATATTCTAAATATTTATCTTTAATGTCCAAGTTGTCAAAATGGTTTTCAGTATTTATTTATACGGACATTAATGTTTTCAAATTATAATTCCATTAAAATCTTCAAAGTGGTATGGGACACTTGGATTCACAAATATCGTTAAAATGATTTTTGAAAATGGATTGATTAATTCAATATCTTGGAATTACTTATTGTGATGGAAAATGAAATGTTGTTATTGAAATGTTTATATTTTCAATATTTTATGTGTAATTATGGTACTTGGACATTTTACGAGTGGTTACATGATAAAAAATATGATGGGTGGTGCCATGAATACTAGGATGGGTGGTTACGTTATAACCTCCAATGCATTGGGTATGGAAGTCAGCCGTATGGCTATTCCATTAAGTATGTGTGGAAGTCAACTGTATGGTCATTCCATTTAAGTTTGTTTATGTCCCAATTTACCTTTATATGTTATGTGTTCTTTATATGGGTTTTTTGGTAATCATTTTGTTACAAAAGGGTAAGTAATGATCTTTTATCCATTGAAGTGTTTTTTACTACTTCATAAAGGTGAAAATTATTTCTTTGATAAAGTATACATGGTTTACTTTTTGTTTTGAAAAACTAACTTTTTTCATTCTTTGTGTATCCCTTACTGAGATTTTTATGCTCACCCCAAGTTTTTTGAAATGCATTTCACAGTACTTAATGTGGAATAGGGTCAAGGATGGGATCAAGGGAAAGTCATGCTATCTAAAACATGGAACTAAACATGTTTCTTTTTATGAGTTTTTATTTTATGGAAACTTAGTAGAAGTGTCTACTTTGTAATATTTTGAGATGTAATAGTTATGTCCTAATTCTCTAAAACTGTAAACCATGAAATGATCCTCAATGTGAATTATTCATTTATTTCAATATTAAGTAAGGTTTAAGGCTGGGCCATATAGTTGGTATCAGAGGTCGGTTTAGATAACTTTAGAGGTTATGGTATTCTCTAAGCATAAGTGACATTACCATAATGGTTAGGATATCAGAAAGAGTCATAGTTTTAGATAAAGTGAATGACTATGTATATCTTAGTGTTTATCTTTCTCATTAGTACATGATGATTTTGTTGATATACGCACACTGACATTTCTGTTTTTAGTAAATGGATGGATCTAGCAGGCACCAAATTGAACATGGGTTTGATGGAAACTGTGGTGGTTCTCTAATTAAGATACTGGATGAAATGGGGGATTCAATGAGGAATCTCGTGGTTGTGCTAAACCAACTATCAAGGATTCATGATCAACCACTTGTACCTTGGTATGTTCTGTAATGAATCATGTTCGAGATGACCAATCATTGTGGACGTTCAGGTAATAATTATAAAGGTAACCAATAGGGTTTATATGATCCTTAATTTTGAGGTAATTATGGGTTATTATATATTATGATGGTAAATGAAAGGCATGGGATAAACTTGATGTTAAAATATGTTATGATTATTTTTGAAGATTTTATCTCGTTTTGGGGAATGTTTAAAGAATTATATAGTTTTGGAAAAAGGACAACACGCAGACCATGTGACAACCCGACGCGTTGGACAAAGTTGTGGGAATCAAACCCACAACCAAAGTGCGACTGGTATTTATCACCTACCACTAGACTACGTGAAGTCCCTGGTTAGTTTGACTAATTCTTTTTAGTTTGATGATTTTTGGAATCAAGAGTAAGTTTATTTTGGGTTATCCATGGAAATGATTAACCTATCATGGAAGATATGTGATTAGGTTAATTAATTTTCAATATGAGACTTTAAGAGAAAATAATGTTATTTGGATATAAATGTTAATTTTTACCTTAGAAGACTATGTGATTAAATCCTTCAAATATTTGGGTTTGAATCTTAGTTTGGTTTATTTTGAATAATTTTATGGACAAATTGTGTATTGAATGGTCTTCATTGAACTTTGGGTTTTTTGGACAAATTTTGGAGATTAATAATAGATTTTCTTTTTATAATGGATTATACTTTTGTCGATTATCTGATCTCATACTAACAATTTTTTTGGATTTTTTCTAAAGACATGTGAAATATATAGTTCTTTTTTGTGGATTAGGTGATTCTCAAGAAGTTGATTATAGTACTCTTAATGCGAACATGTTTTCCTAAATACTCATCTTTTGGAGAAACTATGAGTTCGTGTAAGAAATCTAGAAAAAGATGAAAGTCAACATGACAAGTAAGTATGTTTCCTTATGTTTTAGTTAAGCTCAAAAATAAATTCCTCAATGAAGAGTAACTTAAAAAAAGGTTGTCTGTTAACTTTTCCTACTGGGAAATCCAATTCCGTTTAACCCATCGAAAGATAGTGATTTTCTTATAGTTAACTATCTCCTAGACATGTTTACTATCACTCTCCATCAGAACATGACCCTTTGTTTTTTCCTCCATATACATATTTTCATACATGGAATTCTAGTATGGGTTAACTCGGGTGACCTTTGTACTTCCCTTTCATTCTTTTAAAGTGATAGTTTAATTTACTCCTTTTCCGATGTGGGAATTTCAATGGAGTTTTGAAGCCCAATTTTGAAATTGCGGGGACGCAATTCCCAAAAATGGGGAAGGATGTAACACCCCAGGTAAATAAAGAAAATGAGACTTTTATATTTATCCATATTGGTGAATAAAATATTAATATTACTTTAAAGGGAACGCTATGCTCGATGGCGTACCCAATACGCGACAACAAGTTCCTTTGAAATCTTACGTTGCACTCTAATAATAAAATAATATTATTTAAAATGGTAGTTAACACCAAGCAATTTTAATGGAGGGAAAGAACGGAACTAACTACAAAATGATTATATATGTTTATCAAATATTTTTACTTTCATCCAATAAATTTTAGAGGTGTAAAATGCAAATGAATCCAATTTTAAGCGTAAACACTCTAATATTCTTTAAAAGGTCGATTAACCGCCTTTTGATGACGAACCTCTTTTAAATAAACTTTTGACAATTTTATGTGTTATATTTGAAAAAAATAAAATTCTACGTTAGAATCGGGACATCAAAATTTACATTGTGTAAATGTTTTGTATTTTTCTGATAAAGTTCATTTTTTAATGAATAGTAATAAATGTTGTATTTTAATTCAGGACCTCTTTTTAATCTAATTTATTTATATGATTATATTATCTATTTAATTGGTTTTAAAGTGAAATTATAATATATTTTTACCATTTAATCCAATAGTGGTCATTGGAATTAATTTCATCTTGAAATTGGACTTAAACTAGTGTCAATCTTTTGATACTTATTGTTTCATAAAAACACGATATTTGCTCTGACAGTGGGAATTAATTATTAAATTAATTAATTTAACTTATAAGTTGTGAATTTTTTAAAATAGACATAATTTTTGAATTCGGAATATCAAATATATCTTAGGGTGATTTTTTGGTATTTTTCTGAAAAACGTCATTTTTTGATGAATAGTGAAACCACAAAGTGGTAGTTTAAAAACTGATTTTTTGATTAAATGAAAATTTTCCACTTCTGTGATTTGATTTTCAAAAATCCAACATACATGGTTGTCATTAAGAAATAAAATTTGGTTCAATGAGATTAAAATAATTTTAGGTGAATAGTAATTTTTATGTTTTATTAATCGCGATTAAAGGTAATTAGTGTAATTTAAGGTAAAAATAATTCTTTAATAATATTAAATGACATAGAAATATGTCCTAACCTTATTTTATGTGTCATTGCAGACCAATAAAGTCCATGGGTCAACTTGGGAACCCCATGGAGACACTTTGGTAGGAAAATGACATAAATAACATTTTATTTAATGTTAAAATAAAAATGTCACAAACATGAGTTGTTTTAGTAAAACAATTTTTACATGGGGTTATACAAGTCATATTTGTGACTATAAATAGTCATTGGAAATATAAAACGATTTTCTACATCATAGTATTTTTATTATAATTTTTATACATTATATAAATTAACTTATTTATGACATCATGATGATTCATCGATTGCCTCATTATTTAACGATTTAAATAAAATGAAAAGATAATGTAAAATCTAAGACCTAATCATGTCTAAAAACTATTGGATGGGTGTATTTAGAACCCTTATCACCTTATCCTCGAAATATAGCAATGTGGGACCTTTAAAATTCGAAACTCATTTGAAAATAATGTATCTTTTTTTGACATTCCAAGAGTGCCCCTCCTTTCCTCTTATAAAAGGCCCCCACCTCTACCACCTTACACACACCTCTCAAGCTATTGGCTCGGCCAAAATCTGCCCATTTCGTCTCTCCACATCTCTCTCTTCACCATTGAAGCCTCACTTTGGGCATAATCCTTTACAAGGAAGCCTTTCAGCTCAAATCAAAAATAGTTACCCGATTTAAAGGAAATGTCATCCCTTGTGTTCTTTTGTTTTATTTTGCTTCTCCAACCCTCTAAACTCTTTTTATTCCTTTATTTTTTAACAACACCATTATCTTAAATATACTAGGATGTTGTTATGTTAAGGATTCTAGCTACACTTACACACACTTTCGTCTAATGGTTAATGAACATACTGTTTCTGTGGATGACAAATTTCTACCTCACGAAACAATGATTGTTCAATCTTCTCTTAACACCTTTCATGGTGGCCATTATGATGTCACTATATTTTATATATGATATATATGGTATTTATTTTTTCTATATGCTTCTGAATTTTATATTTAAAACATGACTTTATGCTTTTCATGTTGTGCAAATGCGATAATTTCATACGAGGAAGTGTGGACTACCGCCCCCTCAAGTGATGTGACTCGTTCATGAAATAAATGGAATGTATAAAGAAAGGAATTAATGAAAATATGTGAACTATATAACATATATATTATACTATAATTTTAATATATATATATATATATCTCAATTATTTTTAATTAATATGACAAATAAATGAAAGTAGTGTTCATGTGTACGTACGGCTTACCGTCTCCATGAATGGTACATTTCATTTCTTATCTCCAAATGTTATGTAATATTATAAGTACATATATATAATGGATATATATGTCATATATTACATCTAAATGATGGATATAATTCTGTAATTATAATATATATATATCTCTTTTAACTTTAATTCCATTAATATGACATAAAAAATGAAAGTAGTGTTCATGCGTACGTACGGCCTACCGTCTCCATGAATGGTGATTTAAATTTTTTATATCCAAATGTTATTGAATAGTAAAAAATGAATATATACTGGATATATATGATATTTAAAACATTAATACTATTATGGAGATGATGTACCTATAACTACATGGAAAATACTTTTCCAACAAGTTCAATTTTTACTCATGTACCGAACATCGAAAAAAATGTATGATATGAACTCACTTTACTAACCAATTATTATAAAATTATAATAAGTGATATGAACTGAATAATAATATTTAAAGGAGGTACATAATCAACTATAAATTGACAAAATTTTATTATTCAGGAGATTAATGAATGATCGAGTCATGTTGGACACGAGGTAAGGGATCCTACCTCTCTCTTACTTTTTAAGCACTCTCTTTTATGTCATTTCCTTTAAGCTCATCTTTCTTATGTTTGGGGATGTTCTTTTATATTCCTCTTACTGTAATTTTTTTTTTCATTTGATTAGAGACCCTATTTGATCTCATCAAACCATTTTTGGATGTTTTATGTGGCGCTGTTAGGCTGCCGAGTTTTCGTAAGAGATTTTTCATCTCACTTTTATTCTCATGACATTTATGCTACATTTTCCACTATTTCCTTTTAGTGGTGTATGACTTCCAATTATTAAATAATTTGTTTAATATACTTTGTTTATGGGTATTTACATCTTCATTTTATGACCCTTCTTCCATGGGGTGTACGTTTCGAAAGTTACCCAACTCGGTAAGGGGACCTTTCACCCTCCTCTTTTTAAAAGACTTCTTTGGTTATGTCTTTTATTTCACATAATATTATGTTGGGATATGTTCTTCTATATACTTATTTATGTAAATTTTATTTCCATTTGATGAGATACCATTTTCTCTCTCATAAACTCATTTTCTGAATTTTAAAGTGACACCGTTAGGCTGTCGGATTTCTGTAAGGGAACTTCTTAACCCACATTCAATTCTTTGGGTTAAACCTCTACTTTTTGATTTTATTATTCCAAGAATATGTGTGGAATATCTATGTTGTAATTTCAACAAAACGTTGCATGGATATACTATTTATACACATAATCATCTCATTGATAAATTCTTATGAACTTGTATAGGAAATCATAACTCAATCACATTTCATTGAGTTAAATATCTAGGTCATTGGTATTGTTTTTCCAATATTATGTGTGAATGACCTCCGATTGTTTCACTCTTAATATCCAATTATATTGGGTGTATTTATATTTCTCACACATAATTATGTGATAGATTTATGCTTAATTTAAGGATACCATCTTTATAATGGATTTCATCTCAATTTACATTTCCATTAAGACTTCATTGTGGTTATGCACCAATTCACTCTTATATGGTGTGTATACTGTCCTTTGACATATTATATCATGAATCCCTCTATTATCATGATATTATAAAGTTCGGATTAAATTTTATTCTTCAATTATTTGTATTCAAGAGTCTCTCATTATGTTAAAAACTCTTTAACAAAATTATCATATTAAATATTTTAATGATTCATTATTCTAAATCTTTATTTTTAATGACCATGTTTTCAGAATGGTTTTTAGTATTTATTTATATAGATATTAATGTTTTAAAATTATAATTCCAATAAAAGCTTCAAAGTGGTACGGGGCACTTTGATTCACAAATCTCTTTTAAATGATTTTTGAAAATGGATTGATTAATTCAATATCTTGGAATTACTAATTTTGATTGAAAATGAAATGTTGTTATTGAAATGTTTATATTTTCAATATTTTATGTGTAATGAAGGTACTTGGACATTTTACGAGTGGTTAAATGATAAATCATATGATGGGTGGTGCCGTGAATACCAGGATGGGTGGTTACGTTATAACCTCCAATGCATTGGGTATTGATGTCAGCCGTATGGCTATTCCATTAAGTATATGTGGAAGTCGACCGTATGGTCATTCCATTTAAGTATGTTTATGTCCAACGATACCTTTATATGTTATGTGTTCTTTATATGGGTTTTATGGTAATCGGTTGGTTACAAAACAGTTAGTAATGTTCTTTTATTCATTGAAGAGTTTTTTACTACTTTATAAAGGTGCAAATTATTATTTTGATAAAGTATACATGGTTTACATGTTGTTTTCAAAAACTAATAGTTTTCATTCTTTGTGTATCCCTTACTGAGATATTTATTCTCACCCCAAGTTTTTTGAAATGTTTTTAACAGGACATAATGTGGAATAGGGTCTAGGATGAGATCAAGGGAAAGTCATGCTATCTAAAACATGGAACTAAACATGTTTCTTATTAAGAGTTTTTATTTTATGTAAACATAGTAGAAGTGTCTACTTTGTAATATTTTGAGATGTAATAGTTACGTCCAAATTCTCTAAAACTCTAAACCATGAAAAGATCCTCAATGTGAATTGTTAATTTAATTCAATATTAAGTAAGGTTTAAGGTTGGGCCTTATAGTATTAACCCATGGTATTGGCCAATTAGGACACCTCATTCATTATCTTATTATTCATAAGTCTACCACCCTTAAAGAATCTCATGACATCCTCATGATGCAGTTATGATGTCATTAAACAAACCAAATCCCTAAAACATTATTTTCATTATTCACTGAAAATTCATTTCTTTCAGTAAAAACCCCAAAATTCACCTTAACATAACATAGATGCTCTGAATTCAAAAATAAACTCCATTTTATAAAAATATTTTTCTAAATATTTTTAATTTATCTTTTAATTAAAAAAACTATTCACCCGAAAAAACTGATACTTGACTAATAATTTCTGAAACAGTTATTTACCTATTTTATTGAATCACATTACTTAAACAAGGTTCCTAGATTATATTAATACTTTCTTTAAGTATGATTACTAATCTATTTAGTCACATTACTAATCCTAAGCGTAAAATCACTATTCATAATTTACTATTCATCAAAAATCAAGTTGATCATATTAGACTCGAAATTTCTTAATGAACACATTTGTAGAAGACCATTTTTTGAAAATCATTACACCTTATTAATTATTTATGGTTTACATAAATATTTTAAAATATTCTTTTTCCAAAATTCATCAAAAATTTACATCCGAAAATTATCCAGACATTTGAAAATTCACAACTTCACTAAAATAATAAATCACAATTTTATTTATTCCAAAGGATTAAACAAAGTAGCTACAGTCTCATCTCATAGCCCCTTATAACACCAGCATATGACCTAAGTGTAAGGTGTGCTATGGGGAGAGAATTTGAGGGAGGCTCAGATAACATTTCCCTAGTATTAATCTCCACTAACTTGAACTTCTCCCACAGGCGGTTCCGTTCAAGATTGACATGCTGGAGATCAGCTTGGGCTTGGTCCAAATTGAAGCCCAAATTTTCCACCTCCTTCCCATGCTCTGATAAGTGGGATTTATAAGGTTCGATTCTACTGGATGAAGTCGTCGACTCTTCTTTCTGCATTAACCATTAACATATATGTTAAATCATTTAAGTGTAAATTAAAATACTATTCAAAAAGTTGGGGTTGTTACATTCTTCCCCACATATGAAATTTAATCCCCAAAATTTTAAACCAAATGCCTAGTAAAAAAGGTGATGGTGATTTTTCTTCGTTGTTTCCTCAGGCTCCCACGCCACTTCTTCATACTGATGATTCCTCCACATCACTTTCACAAGGTGGGTAGTCTTGTTGCGCAGAACCTTGTTTCTATGGTCTATGATTTCCACTGGTTTCTCCTCATAAGAGAGGTCATGTTCCAGTTTTACCACCTCTGGTTTCAGTACATGTGAAGGGTCGGGTATGTACTTCCTCAAGAGAGATACATGGAAGACGTCTTCAACATCAGTTTGGTTCAGTGGAAGTGCTAGTAGATAGGCCACTGCTCTTATGTGATCAAGGATTTGATAGGGGCCAATGTACCTAGGGATGAGCTTCCCTTTCTTTCCAAATTGCATGACTCTCTTCCGTGGAGAAATTCGAAGGAAGACTTTGTCGCCAACACAAAACTCCAAGTCCCTTCAAACATTGTCAGCATAGATCTTCTACCGACTCTATGTAGCCTTTAAGTGTTGTTGGACGGCATGAATCTTTTCTGTCATCTCTTGCACATGATCAGGTCCAAGAAGCATTCTCTCATCAGCTTCATCCCAACAAGTATGAGTTCTACATCGCTTTCCATACATAGCTACATAGGGTGCCATTTGAATACTCGAATGGAAGCTATTGTTGTATGAGAACTCAACTAATGGGAGGTTTTGATCCCATCCACCTTTAAATTCCATTGAGAATAATATCAGAATCTCCTCAACTATCTGAATAGTCCTTTCAGATTAGCCATCAGTTTGAGGATGAAAGGTCGTAGTAAAATTTAATTCAGTATTCAGAGCAATTTGAAGACTTCTCCAGAATATTTATGTGAATCTTGGATCACGGTCAGATACGATGGATAGTGGTACCCCACGCAGCCTTACAACTTCCTTCACGTATATCATGGAAAGTTGATCCAAATAGAAATCATCCCGAATGGAGATAAAATGGGTAGTCTTGGTGAGACGGTCCACAATAATCCATATCTCTCTGTTTCCTTTGGATGTTTTAGGAGACCAGTGACAAAGTCCATAGTGATATTAGCCCACTTCCATGCTGGTATGGGTTGCGGTTGTAATACCCCCTTTGGAATTTTTCGTTCTACCTTTACTTGCTGACACACCATGCACCTTGTAGAGTAATCAGCAATCTCCCTCTTCATTTTATCCCACCAATAATGATCATGAAGGTCTCTATACATTTTAGTGCTTCCTGGATGTATATAGAAGGTAGAGCTATGAGCTTTATCCATCAGTTATTTCTTTGTCTCCGGAATAGATGGAACACATAGTCTTGTACGAAATTTCAGTACACCATCTTGATCAATATTGAAATCAGGAAACATCCCATCCTTTAAAGCCTCAAACTTCTCCTGCAATAAAAGATCTTCTTTTTTATCCTTCTTGATCCTCTCTAGTAATGAAGGTGATAAATCATATGGGATAGGGTTGATGATGTCCCTTCCCTTACAATTCCCATGTCCTTATTTACTAGATCCTTAATCAAGGGATCTCCTAGGATCCTCATTGTTGCATGAACAACAGGGCCTTTCCTACTTAATGCATCTGCTACTTGTTTTTCTGTTCCAGGGTGATAATGAATTGAATAATCATAGTCTTTAATAAGCTCCAATGATATCCATTGTCTCATGATCAATTCATTCTATGTGAAAATATAGATTAAACTTTGTTGGTCGGTGTATATATCACATTTCTCGCCCTAAAGATAGTGCCTCTATATATTCAGAGAAAAAACAATTGTCACTAGCTCTATATCATGCGTAGGATAATTATGCTCATGAATCTTCAATTATCGAGATGCTTAAGCAATGACCTTGTCATTTTTTATGAGGACACACCCAAGCCCTTTTAGATATGCATCGCTAAAAATAATGAATCATTCTCTGATAGAGGGTAGTGTTAACACAGGTGCAGTAACCAATCTATTCTTCAGCTCTTGGAAACATTCCTCGCATTCTTTTGTCTAGATGAATTTAACCCCTTTTCGACTCAACTTGGTTAGTGGATTAGAAAGCCGTGAAATGTTTTTCACAAACCTCCTATACAATCCTGATAAACCAAGGAAACATTGAATATCAGTTACTATTGTGGGTTGAGGCCAATCCTCCACAACCATTGTCATTGCAGGGTCAACCGAGATTCCTTCATTCGTGACTATGTGCCCCACGAAAGCCACATTTCGTAACCAAAACTCACACTTGTTGAACTTTAAAAATATCCTCTCATTTTGAAGAGTTTTCAAAATGACCCTCAGATGATCTTTATGCTCCTCACTACTTTTTGAATATATCAAATATCATCAATAAAAACTACCCAAAGATATCAAGGTTGTCCTTAAAGACTATATTCATCAAATCCATGAAAATGGCAGGAGCATTAGTCAATATGAAGGGAATAATAGCAAACTCATAATGCCCATATCTTGATCAGAATGCGGTATTTGGAATATCTACCTGCTTCACCCCCAGTTGATGATTACCAAATCGAAGATCATTCTTGGAGAAGAATTAATCCCCATGAAGTTGGGAAATAAATAATCAATTCTTGGAAGATGATATTTGTTCTTCACTTGGATCATGTTCTGTTCTCTATAATTAATGCATAGCCACATTGATCCATCCTTATTCTTCACAAAGAGAACTAGTGCTTCCCAAGGAGACACACCCGGTCAGATAAACCCTTTCTCCAACAAGTCTTGGAGTTGTTTCTTTAACTCCTCTAGATCCACATTTTCCATTCAATATGGGGTCTTCGATATCGGTTGAGATCTAGGTGCAAGTTCAATGGAGAACTCTACCTCTCTTTCTGGGGTAGGTCCAGGTATCCCCTCAAGAAATACATCCATATATTCCTGAACAATGGGAACATCTTCTATTTGTATACTCCCTTTTCCTTCTTCATCCACTCTAATTAACTCCATAATGAAGGCTATAAGAGGTGCCTCTAGAAAAGGATCTGGTCGGGATATCTCTCCTTGGAAGATAATTGTAGGTCGTTCATTCAAGACTACTATGATTTCCTTACTTATGCATTTGATCTTTGAATTATACATTGAGAGCCAGACCATCCCTAATATAATATTGAATTCCAACATGGGAATGACAAATAGATTTTCGATAAGATTGTGATCACTAAAGTTAACACTAGAGTCTCTAAACACTGTTGATGCATGGATAATCCTAGTTGGAGTCTTGACTAAAAACTCTACCTCTAGCAGTTCGGGGATTGATTATATATTCTTTGCAATCATGGTGGAAATAAAGGAATATGTAGAACCAGAATAAAAAAAAATACTTGCTAGTTTTCAGAGGAAAACAAGAGTTCATGCTACCACGTCATTCCTAGCTTCAACTTCAGTTGTTGTGATTGTAAAAGCACGACCATGCTCCCCTAGACTTTCCTGAGGATGATGGTGATTCCCCTCCACTTCCCTTGGATTTGGACAGTGACTAGAAAAGTGTCCAACCTATCCACACATGAAGCATTTGACTTCGGGTAGGGCCAGAACCATCTTTCCTCTGCCATTAGTGTTGGGGAGTTGAGGCTTCACCTCACTACGATAATTCCGAGAAATATGTCCTCCTCTTCTACACTTGTAGCACTTACAACTTCTGATAAAGTAGTGCCCTGAATTCTTTATCCTACATTTATTGCATGTAGAAAGTTGCATTATATTTCCACCTCTTTCCTGATCAATGCTTATTCCCAGTCATGGTTCTAGAGCTCTCTTCTTCTCATTAGTTTTGTTAGACCACCGTTCCTCACCAAACACAAGTTCGACTTTCATAGCATGTCAAACTATTTCTTTGTAGCTATCATAGTCCATGTTGGCTAGATTCTTCCACAGATGAGGCCGTAGTCCACTAAAGAATCTATCAACCTTCCCATTAGGGTCCATGACAAACCTTGAGGTATAACAAGAAAGCCTTGTGAAGTTCATCTTGTATATTCTAACAGATTCATTCTCTTTATTCTTCAGTTTGAGAAACTACTTCTCCATTATCATTCTCATGGAATGAGGGAAATACTTATTAACGAATATTCCCCTGAACTCTTCCCACTCCATAGCTTCCATCTCTCCTCTTGGCTTCATGTTTATGACATGTGACCACCACTGATTAGCTTCTCCCTCTAGGCGGTAAACTACAAGGGTGACTTTTTCTTGTTCAGATTAATGAAGTGCAGAAAATAACTTTTAAATCTATCTTATCCATTATTCCGAAACCAATGGGTTAGTAGTTCCACTGAATTTTGGTGGTTGTTGACACATGAAGGACTCAACAGAATTTTGTTCCCTTCGTGGTGAGATCATTCTCTCAGCTTGATTCTTGTAATTACTCATAACTTGAGTCAGTTGGTTTATCATTCGGATGAATGTTTCTATTCTGGCTTTCAACGGAGGGCCTTCAGTGCATGGTCCATTGCTGTCACCATTTGTACAGTTCCTCCTATTGGACGCCATTTTCTAAAAGAATAAAATCGTTGTGAGAAACTTGTTTCGTTTATGGATCTTTTAACTATAGAGAGTTCTACTTCTTAAATCATCATTCATAAACAATTATATTTCTCTATAATTCTTTCATAATGATTCATAAAAAGCAAGCGATTAACCAAACATATCCCCCGGGAGTGTCGTAACCAAGAGTGTAGCAAGGCCCCTTATCGTGCACCAGTTCCAATTCGATTCTAGCTCAAAGCAGTGTTTTCGGGTTTTACCCCTATGTACATCTGTGCAAGATCCACCTCTACCTACTCATATCCAGACAGGGATGTATTTGTTTGATAAACCACTAACACAATACTCACCAAAATACGAGGATGATTTACTATATTTAAACTTTTCTATAGGGTTCTTCTTAATGTTTTAATATCCTAATTTCCTCAAATAACTAAACCATCCTTTGATAGAAACTACAGCATCCCGCCTTTTTATAACATAACTTTTCATTAAATTTTCCAAAACCGAGGATCTTTAAGGTTTAGTGTTTTGGAAACCAGGAAAAAAAACATTCTTCTTACACACATTAAACGCTTCTCTTTATGTTCATCCTAGGTTCATTAATGCATCTCATAACCTGGAGACATACATCAAAATAAAGGGTGAGCATAAGGTCCAATATGGGTAACAAGTGGAAACATTTAACATGTGAACTTGAGATACATCAATAAAGTAATGAAAAAGAACTTTATGGAATGAGATAGAAATCATGAGGCATATCATAATAAAAATAATGTATTTCATAACTTTAAGATGTGGCGACAACATTTAACATAGATAATCATTTTCATTTCACCAAGGTCCATCCCCAAGGTGTTATTAAAAATTACCAAGGTTATTGACCAATGCGTCATTAAAAATGGTCATCTCTAGAGATTAATTCTTTACCCAATGCATTTGAGCGCTACTAGGGCGCACCCTTAAATTTGCCTTTATTATCATGTTATCCAAATATATCATCATAAACCATTTCATAAATAACCCATATATCATAAAAGAAATTTGTTTCATTTCATAATCATAACATTATAAAATCTGCTTTTAAGACATGATCTTTATGTCATTTTAAACCCGCGGAAAAAGTAAAGCGGGTTTCATGTATGTAAGTCCCAGAATTAAAATAGACAATTTTTATATATATTTGAATACCCATATTGAATAAATATCTTTAAGTATTCTATTAACAAAATAATAGAATTTGAGAAAAATAGAGAGACATTTTGAGATGAAAATTCTACGGCATAACGGCTATGTTTCGGGGTTTTAGAAAACATTGAAAAGAGAGGGGACATGAATCACCCCCTCATAAATGATCCATAAAACAGTATAGGGACTGAATATACTGGATATAATAACATGGTAATGAAATTTTAAAGGTATACCTTGTGAAATGAAAAACCTTGATGGAAGACAAAAATTAGATTTCTCTTATGAAAATTCTGCAACCTAACGGCGTCATTTAAAAATTAAAAAATGAATTGACGAGATTAAATAGGTTATCTCATCATATGAACATAAAATATCAGTATTAGAGATATATATATCATACCCCAAAATAATAAAATGTATCTTGAAAGACTTGACATGAAAATAGATATTGAAAATGAGAAGGGTAAAAGAGTCCCTTAAAAATTCGATAGCCTAACGACACCACATAAACATTCTTAAATGAATTGATGAGAGAAAGGCGGGGTCTATCATATTATGGAAATAAATAGGACAGTAGTATGAATATAAAATTAATCCTACAACATAAGAAAATGGAGAATAAAAGATGTGACATAAAAGAGAGTACTTGGAAAGAAATAGAGAGGTAGGATCCCTACCATAAAATGTAACTCTTAAAACTCAATGGTTGGGACCTTGAGGGATTGGTGGAACCTTGGGAGAACTCATTGGGAGGTAATGAGACTATATATTCGTTGGGGGAGTGTTGGGAGTAAAAACTAAAGGAGGAAAGGGTGGGTATTTATAGGGAGCATGAGGGGACATGGCATTAATGGCCAAGGGACACCTCATTGGTGGTTTTGGCAAAACCATGGGCTTTCCCATTGTATTTTCCCATGGAATTGGCCAATTGGGACAAATCATACCTTATATTACTATTCATAAGTCGACCATCCCTTTAAATATCTCATGAAATCCTCATGATCCAGTTATGATGTCATTAAACATATCAAAACCCTAAAACTGTATTTTCACTATTCACTGAAAAATCATTTTTTTTAGAAAAATCCCTAAATTTCACCTTAACATTACATCGATGCTATGAATTCAAAAATAAATCCCATTTTATAAAAATAATTTTCTAAAAATTTTTAATTTACCATTTAATTAAAAACACTATTCACTGGAAAAAATTGATACTTGACTAATAATTTCTGAAACAGTTATTGACCTATTTTATTGAATCACATCACTTAATCAAGGTTCCTAGATTATATTAATACTTTATTTAAGTGAGATTACTACTTTATTTTGTCACATTACTAATCCTAAGTGTAAAAACACTATTCATAATTTAATATTCATCAAACATAATGATGATCTTATTAGACTCCAAATTTCTTACTGAACACATTTACAGAAGACCATTTTTTGAAAATCATTACACATCATTAATTATTTAAGATTTTCATAAATATTTTAAAATATCATTTTTCCAAAATTCATCATAAATTTACATCATTAAATTATCCGGACATTTGAAAATTCACAACTTCACTAAAGGAAGATATCACAATTTTATTTATTCCAAAGGATTACACAAAGTAGCTACAGTCTCATCACATAGCCCCTTATAACTCCAGCATATGACCTAATTGTATGGTGTGATATGGTGATAGAATCTGAGGGAGGCTCAGATAACATTGCCCTAGTAGTAAGCTCCACTAACATGAACTTCTCCCGTATGAGGTTCCGTTAAATCTTGACATGCTGAAGTTCGGGTTGGGCTTGGTCCAAAGCGAAGCCCAAATTTGCCACCTTCTTCCCAATCTCTGATAAGTGGGCTTTATAAGGTTCGAGTCTACTGGATGAAGCCATCGACTCTTCTTTCCACATTTACAATTAACATATCTATAAAATCATTTAAGAGTAAATTAAAATACTATTCAAAAAGTTTGGGCCGTTTCACTGATGAATGTTTTTTCAATCAAATGTTTGTGGTTTTCATGTTGTTAACATTCTCATGATCATGTTTTTTATCCCTCTCCCCCAGAACATGACAATTAGTTTATCTTCTAAATCCATTTTTTCCTAGATTGATTCCTAGTATGGGTTTTCTCAGGTGACCTTTGAACTTCTCATTCTTTCATTTAAATTGATAGTTTTATTGACTCTTTTTTTGATGTGGGACATTTAATTATGTTCCCAAGCCCAATTTTAAAAAATCGGGGGGATAAATTTCCAAAGTGGGGGTGAATGTGACCCCCAAATCTTCCACGAGATGTTTCCTTTTGAATAATGTAATTTCATGCACTGTACGCAACTTCAAGATTCTAACACACCGCGACCAATCAAACTCGCCATTATGAATAGTAATACCCAGTTTTTTAAATTTTATAAATTTTATCTTTCAAAATGGACATCATTTTTGGATTCGGAATATCAAAATTTTCTTCAAGTGATTTTTTGGTATTATTTTGACATTTTTCAATTTTTAATGAATAGTGAAAACCACTAAGTTATAGTTTAAAACCGAATTTTTATTTAAATAAAAAATTATTTTATTTAAAATAATTTTAGGTATAAATAGATAAATAATATATATATATATATATGTTCAATTTAATTTATTGGAGTCATTTTTTAATAATATTATATATATATATATAATTTTGTTGAACTTTTCACAGTCTTTTATCCCCATCGTTGGAGCATTTGAAAATTTACATAAAATGTACTTTTCCTGCTTCTGTGAGTTGAATTTCAAAAATCTGAGAGACACGGTTAATATCACCGAGTAAAATTTTGTTCAATAAGATAAAGAAAATTTTTGGTGAATAATAACTTTTAACTTTTATTTACCATAGTTAAAACTAAATAGGGTAATTAAATATAAAAATGATATTATTATTCCTCTAACAGAAGTCCTAATTCTCTTAGATAAGTATAATTCGACCAAATAAATCCTTAGGTATAAATTATGAACCTCTTTGGTCCACATGGATTATATTAGGACATTTATTATTATTGAATTTAAAGAAGAGTTAAAAGAGTTAAAATTGAAGGTTAATAACTAAAATATTTTTTATATAGGGTTACACATAAGATAAATTCGACTATAAATATTCATTAGAAAGATTAAATGATTTCTTATATGATGGTATTATATTATTATATTTTTAGACTGTAAATAATTTAATTTATTTATGAAAAAATGATGATGCAGTAATTACCTAATTAATAAAATATTAAAATAATTGATATTTAAATATCCAAATATAGGTAATATGAGAATTTTTTTAATTCCACTAATTTTATAGGTTAATATGACATATTATAGGTTTTTATATGAATTTTATTATAATAAATAATGTTGTTATGAATTTTAAAAAAACTAAATACCAAATAGTTTAAAAATTGACATAAAAGAGTTTTTAAAACAAATATTATTGTATTAATTGATATAATATTCCTAAAAATCTTAGGAACGGCCAAATTACTTATATAATGATAGGTGTATAATTAATTAACCACTTGTGGTTCTCTTGGAAGTATATATTAATCTTATTAACCATATAATATAAAAATACCAAGAGACATGGTAAATGTCAAACTATTTTACTAAGAATTAAATCTGAAAGATAATTTTAATATAGTGACCCAAACCTGTATAAAACCTAATGGTTGAGTGGTTTTATACCCATCTTTACCATATCATTTAAATAATCCACTTCTGAGACATTATTAACTGAAAATGATTTTATTATAAAATAATATTTCTATCTTTTCCTAGGGTGCCCCTCACCCCTCTTATAAAAGGGCACTCTCCCTTCCCTCAAATTCACACCGTCAATTCCTTTTGCCCCTGCCATCCTTTTCCAAAATACCCTCTCAACTATCCTTTATTTACCTTAGAGGCCTTCCTTTAGTCATAATGTCATCTTAAGGAGCGCTTCTGATCAAATCAAAAGGAAGAACCCAAAGAAGAGGTAAATATTTAATCACATTTTTCAAGTTCCTTTACTCTTTCACTTCCACTTTCTTTGTTATTTAAATTAAAAAATAATATCTCCAGTATCTTATATACACGGTGATGTGATTATAATTATGGTACAACCATATTCATTATTCTATTCATCCTTTGAATGACATGTCACCATATGTGCGTACGTACGGCTTACCGTCTTCACGTCGTGGTGCAATTGTTATTCAATAAATTATTATTTGGATGGTTATAATAATGATGTGTAATTTATGTAAATAGTATGTATAACAAGATAATTATTCTGTATATATGATCTACAATCCAATTATATATTCTTTTAATATTAGAGGAATGATATTGTCGCTTGTGCATACGTACCTATTACAGTCTCCACGAACGCGATGAGATTCATTCACCATCATAATCCATTCAAGGATAATTTTCATTAGATGATTAAATGTAATGTTTAAATACATAATATCATTCTTAATATTAATAATATACATCTTATTCATAACAAACACTACTTATGAGATAATGCAGATAATGGAAAATGAATCAGCTCACACCTGAAACGACGATAATACTACAATATTATTAACAAAGCAATATTGAAAGGTCATATATGATATCATATTAATGTATATTATTCTTGTATAATTTAATAACAATTATTTTACCATTATATATGAGGTTAACAAACCATTGTCCATGGAAAAGTACATTGTAAGCCATTTCTTATCTCACTTTTAATTCCGTGAGATTTCCATTGTTCGCCACCTATTTATAAAATGTGGTGTATTGTGTAAAATAAATTGATATATATAAATATATATAATCGTGATTCTCTTTATATTCATGGTATTATGTGATTAATTTGGTTGTTATTATCTTTTGTCCATACGACTCAATTGATTACAATGATGTAAGGGTTTTCATCTCACTTCCTATTTCCGTGAGATTCATGCCATACTGCCACTATTTCATTTTGTGCGGTGTATGTAATTCCCAATGATTGTATTATTTGTGTAATGTACTTTAATTTATGAGTCATTACATCTTCATTTTATGATCCATCTTTTATGGGATGTATGTTTCGTAAGTTACCAAATTGGTAAGGGAATTTCAAATTTCAATTTCAACTCATTCGGCTTTACGAATACATCATTGATTATTTTACTCCATGACTGTGTGTGTAATCACTATTTATTATTTGTGTAGTAATTTCCACACCCTTTTCTATGGATATACTTTTGATACAAATAATCTCTCCATTGATAAATTCTCAAGTCATCGATGTGAACTTGATAAGTGTAATTTTAACTTAATCTCCATTTATTGAGTTAAACATCCAATTCATTGGTGTGGTTGTTACAGGAATATGTGTAAATGTACTATGATTTATTTACACTGAATATCCAACAATATTTAGTGTATTTATATCTTTCACACATAATTATGTCTTCGATTTATCCTTAACATAAGGATACAGTCTTTATAAAAGATTTCATCTCAATTTACCTTCCATTGAGACTTCATTGTTGTTATACTCCAATTCACTTTTATATGGTGTATATAATTTACATTTACATAGTATATCACAAATCCCTTTATTTCCATGATATCATGATGTTTATATTTCCTCAACTATTTTTATTAAAGTGTCTCTCTTTTGGTTAAGAACTCTAACTAAAATATCATTTTAAAATGTTTTATAGATTTATTATTCTAAGTCATTATCATTGATGTCCATGTTTTAAAAATGGTTTTAGGGATTTATTTATATGGTTAATAAAGTTTTAAAAATAAAATTCATTTTAAAAGTTTCAATGTGGAATCAGACACTTTGATTGAAAAATCTATTTTAAATGGATTCTTGATAATTAGTGATAATTTTAAATGTTTTCAATAAAAAGGGGGATATTTCTCTCAAATTGTTTTGATGATCATTTCAAGCTATGTCAGGATCATTCATTATTCTCTATTTAGGATGATCTATTATAATAAAATCTTCAATATTGTATTGAATGAGTTATGATTGATTGTGTATGTGATATTTTTATACTATTCATGGTTTGTTGTTAAAATACTAACATTTTGTATTCTAGTTTTAATACAAATGTTCAGATTTATTTTCATACTTTTCATATGAGAAATGCAATGGACTTAGTAAGTGACATGTGGAGCCTTCTATAGCTTCTCGATGCATCGGTAGGTCTCATGAAGGAAACTACTGTCTTGGCACAAGGCCTTGACAAAATCTTATTTGTAGTCTTGGAAAATGGCATTGACTATGTTGTTATGAATGTATGTAATTATGCATTCTATCATTATGAAAATGGCTATTGATATTTCTATTGATTATTCTACTTGTATAATATCCATGATATTAAGTAAATGGGATTATTCGATTTTATCCTTTCTGTATTATGCAGATGTTCATGTTAAAAAGGATTTTATTTTTGTTCTATACATTGCCTTATTGTTTATGCATATTTATGAATGATTCACTATATTGTTATCCTTACTGATCATCTGATCTCACCCCTTTCTATGTTTTATGTTTCCTAGGATGCGAATAATTTTATTATGACTGACCTGTAGAGATAGACTATGGGATCTCTTTGTTGTCTATAGAAATAATTTTTTTGTAGTATTCCATTTTATGATGTAATGTAAACTTTATGAATGTATCTAGTACATCCAAGGCTAATAAACTAATTGGACTTTCGAGACATGATATTTTATGATCATGACAATGATACGTAATAATGCACCGAATCTGGGTTTCTGGGGTTGGGGCGTTACACATCTTCTCATTTAATGTTCACTACATGAGACAATGGTGATCGCTCAAACTACTAAAAGATTACGATTTCTCTAATCACTACCACCCAGGGTATGTAAATAAGGTGGCAAGTTCATTGAGACATAAATAACATGGAGTTCTAACTCAAATGGGGATTGAGAAGGATCCAATGTTCCTGGATCTAGTGAATATGGTTATGGTAATTTCTATGAAATGGTAGACATCAATCATTTATCAAATGATGGGAAACAATTATCTTTTATCAAGGATAAAGAAGTCTCAATCTAATGATGAATACTTTCATGAAAAAATTAAAGGTGTGAATGGTGAAAAATTAGTAGGCTTTCATTATAAAGATGGTGTTCTAAAATTTATCAAGAGTCTAGGAGTTCCATATTTACATAAACTATAAATAAAATTGTTTTTTTGATTCTCATAGAAATTTTTTTATATTCAAAAAGGTAGAAAAAATTTGTATAGAGATTTGAAGGTACATGTTTGTTGGGATAAAATAAAACAGAAAATGTTGTATTATGTGCCTTGTTGTCTCTTTTTATAACAAGTGAAAGAAATAAGGCAAAATCTTAAAGGGGTTCTAAAATTTCTTCTTATCCCTGTGTGGAAATGGGATGAAATTACTATGGAATTTTTCATAGGACTTCCTAATATTCCAAGAATGAATCTGAAATATGACTTGTTCTTGATCTCTTGAAAAAAATCATCACATTTCATTGTGATAATATAAGACCATAATCTTCCTAGAATGATTATATATTAATGAAGTTGTAAGATTTCGTATAGAACTTCTATCAATTGTATCTGATTGAGACCCAATTTATATCCAAATTATAGAAGAGTGTTTAAAAGGCCCTCGAAACTAAACATAAGTTGAGCATAGCCTACAATCCATAACATGAAGGAAAATTTGAAAGAACAATTCAGACTATAAAAGACATGTTGAGATCATCTTCACTCAATTTTTAGGGTATATGGGATCAATTCATACATTTGGTAGAGTATTCATATAATAATATTCTTTATTCATCTTTTTAAATGGAACAATTTGAAGCATTATATAATAAGAGATACAGTACTCCAAGATGTTGGGACGAAGTTAGTGAACAGAAACTCATAGGTCCCGAACTTGTTTAAGTGACAATGAAAATGTCAAAGGCAATTCAGACTCGTATCAAATGGGTTATACGTAGGAAATAGAGTTATGTTGATAATTAAATAAAAGATTTTTAATTACAAAAGGGGGTCATGTCTTCATGAAGGTTTCTCCATTGAAGGATTTTATCTTATTTTATAAGAATGGGAAACTGTGTTCCATGTACGTCGGACCCTTAAAGATTCATGAAAATGATAGAGTTGTTACATATTTTTTAGCACTTTAGCCAAAACTAATAAATATTCAATATGTGTTCCTTATATTCTTACTATGGAAGTACATTCCTGACCCAACACATGTTCTCTGATATGATGAAATAGAGTTGTAACCTAACCTTTCTTATTTTGAATAACTCATCTGAATTCTTGAAATTAGGGAGAAAGTATTGAGTAATCGGATGACTCATCTGGTAAATGTTATATGGAGAAATCACAAAATGGTTGAAGCGACATTAGAACTAGAAAATTATATGATGTAAATCTTCCTAAATATTTTTCTAAGCTAATAAAAATAATTTTTTGTTGGATGAAATTTTTGTATAATTGAAGAATCTCTCACCTCGATACTTTATCTTTCTTACCTGTAGATTTGGATGATATCCTTGCAATACACACAACACCTAATTTAAATAAAACATTATTCAGTCATGTTTTTCATAGTAAATTATATTATTAAAAATTTATATAGTTTTTTAGTGAATTTATATATCATATTTCCGACAAAATTTTTTACACATGTCTAATAGGAATAAGATAAGAGCAATCCAAATATTACAATTAAATACAATATTTTTAGAAACAGTAGTTTTTCCTCTTTTTGATGGAGAATACACATTAAATCCAAATGTTAACTATTTTATTAATATAATATATTTAAATATGTGTATTCATTGAAATATAACAATTAAAATTATGTTAGGAAGAATTTTTGGTATTCTTCATTGATGATTCATATTTAAATGAATAATGAAAAATATTGAAATTTAATTCAAAACTGATTTTCAGCAAATATATTTATACTCTAAATATTTTCATTTAATTGGTTTATATTTTTTATAAAATATTATTTTTATCTTGTAATATAATTTAGGTCACTGGAATCAATTTCATCTTGAAATTGATTTTGAAAATATGGAAAATGTTAGGATGATTTTTCTCTATAAACCCACATTATATTCAAGTCTATAAGATTTATTTTAATTTAATATCTTCCAATAATGCGATATAAATTTCAAAAAATGGATTGAATATTTAAAATTAGAATAATTTATAATTTCTGATAATACCAACTTCGTCTTTTACAAAAAATATTAGAGAAAGTGAATAAATGTTTTTATAATTATTAAAGTTAAATAAAGCTTTATAATGGAAAAATCATTAAATTAATAAAAAATGAAATATAAACATGTCCAACAAATATTTTGTGGACATAATTTATAAATTAAACTTAAATTTATTATTATTCTATTTTTTATGACTTTTTTTGGTAAGATGTTGTGCAGACGTAAATTTTTTCCAAAAATTCCAAGTGAGTCCTTTTCCTTCCAAAGAAAACACCGGCAATTCTCTCCACACCACGAACCTCTCCAACCACATAGGTTTGGACTTGATCTACCAATTTAGTCTCCAAATATTACTCTAATTTACATATAATCCTCCCATTGTTCATGAATCGACCTAAGGAATCCTATTGGATCAAAACAAAACATGTTACCTAATAAAGTGGTAACATATTCTTAAACGATTTTTTAGTTTCGTTTCCATTCTCCACTTTTTATAATATTATTATAATATGATTAAAAAAACCAGTATACTTAATATGATAGGATGTATTAATGATAAGGTTTCAACCTATATTTATACACACCTCTATCTAATGTGTAACAAACATAGTGTTTCTGTGTACAAAAAATTTCTGCATCATGACAAAAAGATAGATCAATTTTTCTTTACCACAACTCATGGTGGAAATTATGGTGGAATCTCTTTTTATATATGATATATATTTTATTGATAGCATTTTTTTGGTTATGTAATTTTTATTTAAGATAGAACATTATGCTTTTACATTTTTTGTATATATGATAATTTCGTTTGAGGAAGTGTGGACTACCACCCCCTGAAAGTTATATAACACATTCATGCCACTCATGGAATTTATAACGCATGGTTTTAAAAAAAATGTAACACATATAAAATATTTATTATAATGGAATTATAATATACATATTTATCATTTATCTGTAACTCATTTAATTCAACAAAGAATGGAAATTTCCGTTAATGCGTATGTTCGACCAATATTCTCCATGAATGGTGAACTTCATTTCTTATCTCCAAATACTATGGAATATTATATATACATATGTTCATAATAAATAAGATAATTTTGTCATGGTATACATTCTCGATATTATTAAACCATGATTTATTTAATAAGAACAATAAATAACAACTCAGAATGTACTTGAGAAAACATTACAATTAACACCCAAAACAATTAAAACAATGAATGTGTGTTAACCAACGGGTAATAAAATTTTATACGAATTTAATATATGAAACTTTAAACATTCTTATGGTTATTTTATTGATTGGTAATTTATTCTAATGACCTATACAAGAATCAAAATACTGGAAAAAAAGAGGGATACGGTAATATATTTCGTCTCAACATTCATTTCTATGAGGATTAATTGTTATTTTTCACCAATTAAATTTTATATGGTGTATATAATACCCTTTTACATCTTATATAATGAATCCCCATATTATAATGATATTATAAGTTCCATTTATTTCAGGGGGAATTAGAATTTAAAAGTTTCAAATTTGTATGGGACTATTTGGAATGTTTAATGAATATTTTCACATGAGATCATTTTAATGTAAAAATATTTGTTGTTACATAATGTACACTATATTATTATTGATAAATCCATATTCATTATTCAATATGGATATTTTATAAGTAACATTCCTACTTTTATATATGATAAATTCTTTGGATAAGAAATACATGAGTTACGGACCATTTAAAAAAATCATTATCAGCTTAGGAACATTAATTAAAAGCTCCTCTATGCATCAGTAGTCTTTTAAGGTGAATTAGATGGAAAAATAATTTAAATGGTATTTTCATGGTAATTAAATCATGTTCCTGGTAAAAGTGATTTTCAAAAAATAAGCATTCCGTTTATTGAGAACTGTGTTATTATTTATCCAGGAAAATTTATATTGACATATATATAGATTCATATCATTTTTAGATCATTGATTTAATGGAAAATGTTGTTAGTTTTCTACCATGAAATAATAATATTTCCTTGTATAGTAAACGAATGTAATGATTAATTAGTTATTTACCATTCCATGTTAATTTATTTCCATTGATTCACTAGTGCTTCCTCTTTACATACCCTTATGTAGCATATCCTTATTGCTTATTCTTTAATTACCATTAGTGAGAAAATGAGCTCACCATTATTATTTTTCATTCACTAGTTTATGATGAACAAATATTTTAATAATTATTCAAGGATGCAATTTATTTTAATTTTATGTGTGGTAATTTTATTTCTTATATCCCAATGTATTATCGGTATCATTTATGTAATATGTTGTTCCTAGAAGACTAAACTAAATGGTTATTCTGGATTCTAGTCATTTTTAGTAATTCCAATATCATGTAATAATGCACCAGCTCTAGGATATCATGGTTTGGGGTGTTACACTATCACCCAAAAAAAATTCCATAGAAATTCATTGTACTGGAATCCCATCAGTGGAATTTTTACGATGTAATGGATAACCCACAAAATAATCCCCACAAACCCATGGAGGATGTGGAAGGTGTTTTTTCCCAGGTACTAATAGCCAAGGTGCTTTGTAAGTATCTCCTTTTCACGATATGTATGGAATTAGGACTTCCAAACTAATTCATATTACCCGATATAGAACAAATACTCTCTATATTCTTGATAAGTGAACCATACCTAATACTCCCATGCCAACTAATGGTTATATTTTACCTCACCCCATGTATCCAAATTCTTTCACCATGGTTGTCTATTAGCATAAATGTTGGTTTTAAATATTCTAGTGTATTGGGGTGGAAACTATTCATCCATAGGCTAATCCCCACTAACTGTCACTTTCATCTTCCCCAAGTTTTGATGATAGTTTCATTATAATCAATATATGGTTAACCTATAGTAGTTATTTTCCTATGGGATAACTCTTCATGAACAGAAAAATAGAGTCACGACATACACACATTGAAGGTTTGGATAAATACATCATCCATTGGCCAGATGTTTTACCAAGGAATAGGTTTTATTGTTAGATCAACCACTATAGGATTTAATAATGAAACCTAAAAGTGTTTTCCTTTTATACACTGACCTTATATCCTAATGAATTTACAGGTTCCCACAATCTCATCACTCTTGGTGGTGGTAGTAGCATGGATATTAGCTTGGTTGAGATGTTTTGCCACTTGATGAAGATTTATAGGATAAAATCCTAGAGAGAACAAGTCTTCACTATGGTTGTGAAAATTAGGCTCACCATGAAACATTTTAGAATTTCATGTAAAATTGAATCTTATAAGAAAAATTGTTTCAAAAAAACATGAATGTTGAGTGAAAACAACATCTAATGGTCGTGATTTAGAAAAAATCGGTGATTTACATGCCTAAGAAACTACTTATCATGAAGATAATTTAATGTACCATACAAATATACAATCCAATTATTTATTGGAACATACCTGTAGATTTAATGTGGAATGAAACATTTTTTTGATTGGTGATTGGACTAGATTAGAAGAACTCAAATCAGCGACACTCTTTGGTGTTTTCCTTAAAACCCATCCCTATAATCCCCTATGATATTTGATTCTAAGTGTGGGATATTTTTTATTCCAAAACCATGTCATTGTTCTCAAATTTCCAGTTATGGATGGACTAAGCATGTGGCCCACTCTAAAAAACATTATAGGGTTTAGGATTTGTTTTCTTAGAATCAAGTGTTTCCTCATAGAAATGAGTTCTGTTTAAATGGAATCACAGGGTTGCATAGATATCCCCTATTATGAAATAATTATCATGTAGCATGAATAAAAAGTTGGATACTTGAATGAAATAACATATTTTGTGTAACCAAATAGTTCCGTTTGAAATGTGATTTCAATCCCACTGGTTTTGCTGTCAATACCCCAAAACTGAAGACATCTGGTGAAAAATGAAATGAATGGTGCACAAACAATTAATGAAACCATAGAGTTGAAGATGAAAGGAGACTCATACCATGGAATTTGTGCTGGATATTCCTAGTAGAAAGGGGTTGATAAAAACACAAACCTATATCCTTCCATAGTGATGTTTTGTATCATCCAACGACAATATTGGTTAAATGATGAACCTCACCCCACACCTTGGGCACAAGATCCATAATACAAAGTGACACCCGAATGATAAAAAAATACCTATACTATGTGAAATCACATAATAGAATATTTAATGTACCTTAAAACACATAGAAAATGTTGTAAATACCTCTTAATGAAACAAACATGACATGGACCACAATTTTGTGGTCCTTGCACAACACCACCTAAGGCTGGTTCGGTTTGTGTAAGAGAAGACACCAATATAAAAACTAGATATTTTCACAACTCCAAATGTATTACACAACTATTCCCTTAGAATACATGTGTTTTTTCTTGATCTAGAGCCCATGTCTCTCATAAATCTTCTTGTTTTCTATAATATAATGTTGTGTGTAAAAACATTGTTGGTCAAGGACATCAAATCCCCTATTATTTTACTGAATCAATTACCCTGCATTTTTTTCCACATAATACGTACCCAACTGATTTTTTCACCTAAAAATATATACCATAATATGGAGCCTTCTAATTTCAACTACTCAAAAATAGCACCAAAGTCATTCCCTACCTAAAATTCACATGATCGATGGATAGATAATCCATTGATGTAAAATCATTGATGAAAATTGGTCACCTATCTTGTGGAGGACTCCATATGATGACTCTTTATCTCACCTTAACATGGATATCCCATGATCTGTAAGTCCCATTCACATCCAAGCAAGAAGACATAAAACATCCTAGATCAATGTCCAGGATGTACGATGTTAAGCTACATGACATTGTGCTCAGCACATGACATAAAACTGTATCCTTATTCTATTCAATAAAGATAGGATTCCCAACATATGATCATCATAGGATGCCACCTTCTCCACCATATCCCCAATGGATGAATGTAACGCCCCGACCCCAGCTACCCAGAGTCGGTGCATTACTTCGTAACATTGGCATGATCACAAGAAAGATCAAATCTCGAAAGACCGATTGGTTTAGTAGCCTTGGAAAACACTAGATATATTTATAAGTTTTACATTACATCATAAAATGAAAAACTACTACAACAACATAATGTCTCCATAATCCACACTACTATCCCCTCATAATATCCCTGCAGGTCATTCATAATTTACTTCTTCACATCCTGGGGAAAAATAAAACATAGAAAAGGGGTGAGCTCAAATGCCCAGTAAGGATAACAATATAGCGGAAACTTTCATAAATAAGAATAAACATTTAAGGCAATGCATTACTAAAACAAAAGCCTTTTAAAATTGAACTTCAACATGGTATGGCAAAAGTAAAATGAAATAATGCCATTTAATTATTCACATGGATATTCTACTAATCGAATAATCACATGCAAAAATCAATAACCACTTTCATAATGTTGGAATGCATAATGCCAGACTATCATAACCACATAGCCAAGGCCTCGTGCCAAGACTACAAATAAGATTTTGTCAAGGCCTTGTGCCAAGACACTAGTTTGTCTCATGAGACCTACCGATGCATCGAGGAGCTATAGCGGGCTCCACCCGTCACTTATTAAGTCCAATGCATTCCCATATGAAAAGGTTTAAACATAACATAAACATTCGTATTAAAACTAGCATACGAAATGTCAATACTTTCACAATAAACTATGAATGGTATAAAAATAGCACATCCACAGTCAAACATATCACAAAACCTTCAATACAATATAGAAGTTTTGTATCATAATAAATCAACTTCAAATAATCTTAAAATCCATCAAAGGATGTTGACATAGATGAAATCAAAATTCTTTTTAAAGAAATATCTCCTTTTATTTTGAAATCATTTAAGATCCATATAAAATAAAACATTTTCTTTGAAAATATTCTTATAAGCTTGTATGGGAAGCTTCGACGATTTTATAACGGCGGAAAATAACCGCACCCGCCGTATAAGTTAAAAAAAACATTCTTACCTCAATTCTGTCGAAAAGGTTAAAAAAGGACCTTGTTTTGAAAACGACGGAAAGATTCCTTTGTAAACCTCTTATAAAAAGTCAAACAAGGGTATAAATGACTTTAACCCATATTCTTGTAAATAGTAAAAATGTTTTGAAATACATTTCGAAGAAACATGGATGTGGATGATAAAGAGATCCCAGTAGATTATTACGTATAATACAACCTCGGATAATGAAGAGATTGTGAAATAACCCTTACCTTGTAATTTTCCTTGGTTGTGGTAGGTTAACCTCCTGTATAATGGTGAAATAATTGTTATTAAATTATACAAGAATCATATACATTAATATGATATCATATATGATCTTTTAATATTGATTTGATAATAATATCTTAGTATTATCGTTGTTTCGGGTGTTAACTTACTTGTTTTATTTCATATGTTTTGTTACGTAAGACATGTTTGTAAAGGATAGGTTGTATATTATTCATATCCAGAATGATATCAAGTCCTTAAACATCATTTTTAAATCATAAAATGATAATTACGCTTTAATGGTTACGATGGAGAATGAATCTCATCGCGTTCGTGGAGACGGTAGTCCGTACGTACGCACGAGCGACAATATCATTCTTTTGATATTAAAATAATATATAAATGGATGGTATATCATATATACAGAATCATTAACATGTTATATTTATTATTTACATGAGTTACACATCATTATTATACCCATCCAAATAATATTATATTGAATAACAATTACACCACGACGTGGAGACGGTAAGCCGTACGTACGCACATATGGTGACATGTTATTCAAAGGGTGGATAGAATACTGAATATGGTTGTACCATACTTATAATAACATCACAGTATATGTGAGATACTGGAGTTATTATTTCAGAATGGTAAGAACAAAGGAAGAAGAAGTGGAAGAAGAAATGAACTTAGAAAAGGGTGGTGAAATCATTACCTCTTCTTCGGGTTCTTCCTTTTGATTTGATCAAAAGGGCTCCTTAGGTTGGCTTTCTGATCAAACTAAGGACTCTAGGTTGTATTGAGGGATGTTGGGAGAGTATTTGGGCAGAGTTTGGCCGAACCAAAAGGCTTTGAAGGTGTGGAGAAATGAGAAGGAGGAGTGCCCTTTTATAAGAGGGGTGAGGGGCACCTTTGGAAAAGCTAGAAATATTAATTTATAATAAATTCATATTCGGTTTCTAAAGGCTCCAAAGTTGACTATTCAAATGATGAGGTGGGGATAGGTCGAAAGCAACTCGTCCAATAGAATTTAGACAGGTTTGGGTACCTATATTAACCTTATCTTTAAGTATTAACTCTAAGTTAATTAGTTTCACTTTTACAATGTCTCTTTGTATTTTATATATTATGGTTAATAAACTTACTATATACATCCAATATACCCCCAAGTGGTCCATTAATGATTAACCTATCATGATATAAGTCTCTTGGCCGAACCTTAGATTTTTAGGAATTTAATATCAATTAATAATATAATATTTGTTTTAAGAATTCTTTTATGTCAATTTTGACACTATTCATTAGTTGATTTTTGTGAAACTCATAACAGATTTATTACTTCGAACAAAGTCAATTACATCAATCCTAATATATCATATTATCCTAGAAAATTAGTTTAATTCATTAAAAGTTTCATATTATATTTATTTGGGTATTTATAATATCACTTATTTTAATTTTTCACTATTATAGTAATTACTGCATCATCATTGTGTCATAAATAAAATAAATTATTTAATGTCTAAAAATTATAAGTAAAATATCATTATGTAGGAAATCTTTTTAGCTTTCTAATGAATATTTATAATCGAAAATCCAACATGTATAACCCTATGTACAAATTGTTCTTCTAAAAGATGTAAGCTTATGCCATTTTTATTTTTATTTTAACTTTATTAATATAAAGTGTCCCTACCACATACAAGTGGCTCCAAGGGGTCCCCAAATTGACCCAAGGATGCCCATGGTCGGGTATGTGTCCACCAATAAGGTTAGGACACGTTTTAGGGTAATTTTGTATTATTATAATATTATTTTTTTAACCCTTATTTACCGGATTTACCCTTTAACCATGGTAAATAAAATATTTACCACAGTAACTATTCAAAATGTCTAAAAATAAAAGTTACCTATTTACACAATTTGAACATCCTGATTCCAAATATGGAATCCATTTTCCTAAATTCAAAACACAGAAGTGGAAGAAATTAATTTAAAATTAATTCCCGCTGTTAAAACAAAAAGCGTGTTTTTAAGAGATAATAACTATCAAAAGATTGACACTTGTTTATGTTCGGTTTAATTGTAAAATTATGTCCAATGACAAAAATTATATTAAATGGTAAAAATATATTCTAAATATACTTTAAAACCACTCAAATTCATAATTTATCACTAGTAATTAATTTGATTAAAAAAGTTGTTTTTAATTAAAATTTAGTAATTTTCACTATTCATCAAAATATGAAAGTTATCCGAAATGTACCAAAATTTCACCCTAGGCTAAATTCGATATTCCGAATCCAAAAATGAAGTCCATTTTCAAATATAAAATATATATAATTTCAAAAAGTAGGTATTACTATTCATAACGGCTAGTTTGATTAGTTATGGTGTGTTAGAACTCGGTGTTGCGTACAACACACGCTATCACATTATTCAAAGAGAAGCGTACCATAGAAGCTTGGGGTGTTACAATGAATCTCTTATGTAGGAAATATATCATGTGTAATTCCCACTCCCACCTCCCTATTGTGGTGTAATTGTCATGCATCGGGTAGATTCCGTAAATAAGTCTCACATCATCCCTTGTTAGTGCTTCTTTTATGAAATGAGAAACCTTAATAGATGGTGGTAACTAAATGGATTGGTCCTGTCACATGTACATAAAAATACATTATTGAACTACATGGGTTTTGATTCCTTTCTTTGAAATAGAATATATATGACACTTATCTAATGTTAAACCTAGAAAATAGTCAAGAGTGAATTTATCCCCCTTGCGGGGACACACTCTATCCACAACATTGTGAAATTATCCCCTTTAGGGGACACACTACTTCATCCATGTGTGGAATTTACCTTCTTAGGGACACACTCCACCACCTATCAAAATAAGACATAAAAATTATAACCTAATCCTTCTCTGTATTCATTAAACTTATGTCTCATCTGCCTCCACAACATATGAAATTTGTTCCATAATCCATAATACCTAAGATGTGAAAAAAATTGGAATGACAAAGGTAAAAATCATTGGAATACATACACTTATAGTATCAATTACCTCATGGTCGATTTGAGATGCATTGGATTCTATGCCTGAGATGTGTCATGTATTATATTCCTTTTATAAGAGGAAGATATTATAGGTACCCAATATCTATATTGTCCCAATGTTCTCAATGATAATACCTCTCTTAATTGATGTTTTCATCCCTATCGAGACAGATGTAGAGTAATTAACTGATTTCAATGTTGAGATGATGTGGGAAATTTGTTTCATGAACATTAAATAAAGCATTGAGGGAATCCCAGAACGAGTTATATGATCTAAGAAGAACTATAGAGGGATAGAATAACATCTGATAACGATGTTACTATCAAGGAAAAAACCTCACCAATGAAAGTGATGGATATTTATGACCATTAAAAAGTGGGAATGCAAGGAAATAGAACCGTTCATAATACACTGGTCCTGAAAAAAATATCATAAATAGGACTCATAAGTATATTTAAATTATCATATACATAAATTATAAAATAATACATTTATAAAACAAATTATTTTAAAAAAACATTATTGTGGTTCACCTAGAAAAACCATCAAAAATATAATGTGTAAATAATATGGTTCTTATTTTCACAATTTTGATGAAAATTCTTTAATTGTAACAATCAATCTCATCAGTATCCATTTATAATTCTCCACCATGTTTCAATTTTTTGTTTCTATTTTTTACACCTATCTTCCTTAAAATCAATTTACCATTATATTCGGAAAATATATGTTTTTACATTAAAATAATGTGATTTTGGGTTTGTTTGATTTATTTTACATACCTTTAGTGGACCCTCTAAGACTTATAAAACATTTTGTCCTTTTAAATTGTTTTCCTTAAGAGTGTGAAACACCTCCACACAAGAAACCCAAATATTTTAAAAATTTTGGCCATTGGCCTTATATAATATTTTTTTCTACTCTCCTTTGGGGAAAAACATGGGCAAAAACCATGGGCTGGTTTGTGGTTTTTTTTAGTTTAATATGGGGTGTCCCAAACCTAAATAATAATCAATTCCCTCCCCATTCCTATATAAACCCACCCACGTTCCCACTTCCTCTTCACTCAAAACCTTTTTAGTTCGACCAAACCATGCCCTCCTCTTTCTATAATCTTCCCAAGGTGCCCCATGCTCCCAGTAATCCTCTCTCAAGCCTCTACCAAGCCTTTGGGATCACACTTCCAAGTAAGGTATTTCTTCATTTCGGACTTTTGTCCAATTTTCTTGAAGTTGTTAAGCCCTTTTTTCAATACAAAATTCTGGGTTCTGTTATCTCACCTCCTCATAAAATTAAATCTATTTTTGGATGATGGGAGACCCCTTTATCTCTCATTAATTCCTCCCATGTACACCTACTACAATACTGAAATTTCGAGAGGTATTTATCTCTCCTATTTTACATCCAAGTAATTATTATGTATTATGCATCTAAATTAGATTACGTTTTTGGGACACATATCTATGTGACCCCTTACATTCCATTTCATGTAAATATGATGATACACACTTTTTTATCTCATCAACCAATTTTATGAATCCATATGTCATGCCGTTATGCTGCCCAAATTGCACCGTGTTTTGCCAATCCAAGATCATTGTGTAAAGAATACCATACCCATATATCATTCCAGTTTATTCACCATTATTCACATATATATGTTGAATGATACATTCATGTATTTATTCAACATTACATAATCATGGAATAACAAATGATGTTTATTGATTCAATGTTATTTGATCTATGTGGCACCCTTATGCATGAAATGAACTGTTTAAGAAGGGTGTGTCGTAATAGAACACCAATGCATTGGGTAAAGTATAGTACCATGATATGTCATGTTAAATGGGTGTAGACTAATGCTAATTCAAGTGAAATGAGTTTTACTCGTGATTCATGTGCAATGTGGGTTTACTCATGCTCCATGTGCAATAATCCATGGATCATGCTAATTCAATGTTAAGTGTTGTTTCCATATTTCCATGTTATGATTATTATTACTTTATATTCTTGTTTCTCCTATGCTCCATTGATATTCCTATTGTCTAAAATTTATTTTATTCCTCTTGTTATTCCATTTTTATTCCCTTACTGGGTTTATAGAGAACCATTTTCTTAAGCATATCCTCAGTTAATCCCATGCAATGCTCAGTACAAGGGAATGTAGTGGTCATGTAATGAATGTTTTCGATAAATATGTTGTATTTTTTATGTTATAAGATGTTATGTAATGTTCTTATGAGCCAAAGACACTATACCTCTTGATCTACTATGTTTTATCCAGGGATGATTTTATGTAATAAATCATGTTTATGTTTGTAATAAAAAGCAGGGTTATTATAGTTTGTATCAGAGGATAGGTTTTAGTTATTTTTGGGTTTAGGATTTGGAAAACCTAGTTAAGGCTAATCAATAAGAAGAAGTATAATAAAAACATCCCTATGTATTGGTTAGTGTTGAATAAGTGGTTTATCATTTAATACATCCATGTCTGGATATGGACAGTTTTAGGCGAATTTGTCAAAGATGTATTCGAGGGGTAAAACTCAAAAGCACCAATTTGAGCTAGACAAGAATGGGAACTGGTGCACGAAAATGTGCCTTGCGGCACTCGTGGTTATGACACTGCAAGAGGATATGCTTTTTTAAATTCACAAGCTTAGTATGAAACCTTATTAATGGAATTAAATAAAATTTCCCATAGAATATAGGTTAGAATGTAGATCATGAATATCATAGATTTAAGCCCATGGAATCCTAAGTTAAGGAAATAAAAGTTATATATAAGTCAGAAGTTTTTTCCTTGGATTATAATTTATGTGTTACCACTAACATTCCTTTTATTCTATCCAATGGATGGTAATAGGGGGACTCGAGCTAACAACTGATGTAAAGATCAATGTGGTGATTGTACTAATGAGAAGAACAATCTGATGGGAGCGGGAATCACGAACTTTTTCATGCTTCAATCTATGTTAACTCAAGCTTCGAATAGAACCATGGGTCAATAGAAACGTTCAATACCCTCTATGAAATAAAAATTTGCAGTTGAGAGCTTCATGAGACAAAGGAATCCCAATTTCAATGGATCATCTGATCCCTCAATTGCCGAACAATGGATCAAATCCATTGAAAATATTTAATCCATCATTTAATGTCTTGAACAATAAATGGGTCTCTTGGCTGCTTATCACATGGAGGGTGAATCTGATCAATGGTAGATGTTGATCAAAAATACAAATCCAGAGATTGAGATTGAGGCATTGGAATGGAAGGATTCCCAAAAGATGTTTCTTGATAAATATTTTATGTGAAATCACCATTTTATGATGGAAAGGGACATCCTTAACCTCAATCCAAAAGGTGAAAAATATGTCAGATCATACGAGGAAGATTTCACAAGGATTCCATGATACACCTCAGACTATTTCGTTAACCCTAAATTCAAGGTTCACTGCTTCTTTGGTGGGCTGAAACCTAGCCTACGGAAAGCAGTGGCGATTCCTGAGTTCGAGAGCTATGAAGAAATTGTCTGATGTGCCCTCAAGGTCGAAATGGATATCAGAAAATTTTAGGGTATCATGGGGATAAGAAGCGTACGGTGGAATTCAATGTTGGAGTTATTATGGATAAATCTAATGGTGCTAAGAAGATCCAGCACCCCACATTCCAATGGTGTAGAAATAAACACCCTAGAAATTGCCTGAAGGGGAAGAGGAAATTCTTTAGGTGTGGAAGAGAGGGAAACCAAGCTATTAATTGCTGACAAAAAAAACCTGCAACTGCAACAGAGTAGAGGAATTCTCCATTCGAACATCAATACGTTGTTCATTGCTACAATTTCAAAGAACCAGGGCATCTTGCAAATTAGTTCCCAATGAAAAGGGTTTTCATAGGCAACCAACAACCTCCAAGCCAGCAAGGGAGAGATTTTTCCCTCACTACTACTACAGTGAACCACGAAAATGATGTGGTGATAGGTATTCTTGTTATTCAATCAAGAATAGCGAACTTAATTTTTGTTCTGGTTCGATGGATTCTTCTATATCCCATAAGATTATTAGAACAATCCCTGCACCACCACAAATCATGTAAGTAAAGATGTCAGTTAGTATGAAAAATGGGGATTTCATTGCATACCATGAATATAACTCCTCCCCGGTCATAATCTGTGGAAAGAATTTACTGGATAACCTCTTCATTATCCCTCTGGTAAAATTTTATGTAATTATTTTCATGGATTGGAATTCCTTATATTTATCCATAATAAATTGTCGTGAGAGGTAAATCACTCTCTATATGGAGAATCGACTCCCGATTCAACACAAGTGCATGGAGAAAGATGAATGTTATTTATCACCATCATCTAATGTGTGGATATTACTGCACTATGAGAATAGGTATCTGGATCAGATTATTGTGTCCATGGAGGCAACCATCCTTGATGACATGCCTATTGTGAGAGAATTCACTGAAGTGTTTCCCGAGAAATTGTCTGGTCTTCCATCTATAAAATATGTGGAATTCTAAATTGATCTTATACATGGGGAGTTTCCAATATCCATGAATCTATATAGAATGGTTGTTTTGAAGCCTGAGGAGCTGAAGAAAAAACTATACAAGAATCTGGATAAAGGGTTTATACGCCCAAGTGCTTCACAATGGGGTGCGCCAGTCTTATTTGTCATGAAGAAAGATTGGTCAATACGCCTTTGCATCGATGATCGTGAGCTTAGAAAAATCACGATAAAAAATATGTATCCTGTCCCCTGAATTGATGACTTGTTCGATCAACTATGTGGAGCACAATAGTTCTCCATGGTGGATTAGCAATCAAGATATTATCAAGTTAAAGTGAAGAAGGAAGATATCCCCAATACAAATTTTCGTACAAGAAACATATATTATGAATTCATAGTAATTACTTTTGGGCTCACTAATGCTCTAGAAATATCAATGGACATAATGAATAATGCCTTTATTGATTACCTCAAAAAAATTGTTGAAGTCTTTATAGAAGATATTCTGTTATAATCCAAAACCCAGAAGGATCATGAGGAGCATCTAAGAATTATACTAGAGACTTTGTGGAAGGAGAATCTCTATGAAAAGTACATAAAGTGTGTGTTCTAGTTGAAGGGGGTCTCATTCTTGTGCGATATCATCAAAATCAATGAGATATTTATGGACCCCTCCAAAATAGATACAATTGAGGGATGGTCGAGGCCAACATCAGTAACAGATATCCATATATTCTTGGGGATAACTAGATATTATTGATGTTTTGTGAGAAATTTCTCATAATTGTCTATCCCTCTTACCAAGCTAACTCAGAATGGAGTAAAGTTTTCTTAGAGTGATTAATGTGAAGAAACCATTAAAGAGTTAAAAAGGAGGCTTATCACTCCACTCGTGCTCACATTACTCACAAGTGGAGAACTTTTTGTGGAATTCAGTGATGCTTTATAGAAGGGCATGGGATGTGTGTTTATGAAAAATGAAAAATTCATTGTCTATGCTTCAAGGAAGTTGACCATTCATGAGTAGAATTATCCAACACATGGCATGGAGTTGGGTATGGTGATCTTCTCTTTAAAAATTTTGCATCATTTTCCCTTTGGGGAGAAGTGTGAAATATATACGGACCACAAAAGCCTCATGTATATATTAACACAGAAAGAGTTGAACATGGGCCAATGAAGATGGTTAGAGATGATTAAAGTCTATGAATGCTAAATCCCTTACCACCCTGGGAAAGAAAAGAAGGTGTTGAATGCTCTATGTATAAAGGACTCGACAATTCTATCATTGATGTGAATTGAGAAGGATCCATTTTTCATATACTTCATGAAGATGGACATGGGAATCATAATGAAGGGAACGTCTTCAATTCTTTCACAAATGATTTATCATCAATCTCTTTTGGAATGTAAAAAAAAGGATGCTCAAAATAATGATGTGGGAATTCAGAAGAAACTGGAAGCTATTAGAAAAGGGGAATCCTCAGAGTTCAATGTTAATGAAGAAGGAATTTTGAGATTTGGGAAAAGACTTTGTGTTCCATCAAGGCCAGAGCTGAAGAAGGAACTTTTGGATGATGCACATAGTTAAAATTTATCTATTCACATAGGAAAAAAAGGATGCATTCAGATCTCTGAGAGAAATATTTGTGAGATAATATGAAGAAAGAGATCATTGAGTGTAATAAAAGTGCATGGTGTGTCAGAAAGTGAAGGCAAAGAGGCATATGTCTAAGGGGATGATACAACCATTGACCATACCAACATAGAAATGAGAGAACATCGCCATGGAATTTTTCACCAGACATATAATGGAATCCAAAGGAAATAATGTAATATGGGTTGTTGTGGATCATCTTACAAAGTCTGCACACTTTATTTAAATTCATGAGGATTTTCCTTTAAATCAAATGTTACATATATATATCCGGGAAGTGTTAAGGCTACATGAAGTACAACTATCTACTACATCCAATAAAGATCCAAGATTCACCTCTATGCTATGGAAGTGTCTATAACATGATCTAGATATGAAACTGAACTTCAATATGGCCTATCATCCTAAAAATGATGTCCAATCTGAGATAAATATTCAGACATTGGAGGATATGTTAAGATCATGTTCTATGGACTTCAAAGGAGGGTGGGACCAAAATCTTACACTGGTTGAATTCTCCTACAATAATAGTTTCCAATCGAGCATATGAATGGAACCATAATATGCCTTGTATGGCAAGAGGTGTAGAACACTGGAATAATGGGATGATGTCGGTGATTGTAAGCTACTAGGAGAAGAAATGGTCGAAGAAATGGTGGAAAGGTTGAAAACCGTTCAGCTGCATATCAAGGTAGCCCAGAGTCGAAAGAAGTGTTATTCAGATAACCATAGATGAGACCTTGAGTTTAAAGTTAGAGACATGGTATTTCTACACATATCTCCATGGAAGAAAATCATGTGGTTTGGAATGAAAGGGATGTTAAATCCTATGTACATCGACCCCTTTGAGATTTTTGATCGTGTTAGGGATATGACCAATCGACTAGCACTTCCACATACAATGCCCAAAGTACATCATGTGTTTAATGTATCCCTCTTAAGGAAGGAAATACCAGACCCCTACCATGTACTCTCTTCATATGTAGTAGAGCAAGAGGATGATCTTTCTTATTTGGAGAAACTATTGAGGTTATTAGATCATGGAAAAAAATTTCAATGAAATAAGACAATTCCCCTCATCAAGGTGTTATGGAGAAACCACATGTTTGAAGAAGTGATGTGGGAATCAGAGTAAGTGATGAATTATAGTTACATGCATTGGTTTTAGTGTGGGAAATGGAAATTAAGAGGGAAATATTTCTTATGGGGGAAGATTGTAATGACCCAAACATTCACTAAGGGAAATTCCTCTTGATCTAATTAAATTTCTTATTTTATTAATATAGAATGTGAACATCCTTGGTTTTATGATTATCGATTTTGAAATACCAATATGATTTTTGACCAATACTAATAATGTTATTGAATAGTGATCACATATTAGTATAAATATAAGGCTTTAAAAATTCGAATTTACTTAGACAAGGTAAGTGATGACCTCTTCCAGTAGACATGCCCTATATGAAGACCATTTGTTATGGCTGAAAATGGAGGTGGTGTTATTGGTCTCCACTATTGAACAAGCCCAAGCTGAGGTTGTCCATGATATGCTTGAGCAGAATTGATTACGAGAGAAGTGGAAGTTAATAGATATTACCACCCTAGCGATGTTATCTGAGCCACCGCAAGAGTCTGTCCACATCACACACCATACCCTACGGTCTTATATGGGGGTTATAAGAGGTTATGTAATAAGGCCCTTGGACTATGACTATGTTCATTATTTTTTTATAAATAATGTGTATTCATTTTATTATTGTTACATTGTAAATAGTTTTTTAAACACAAATAGTATTTTTATTTAACATTCAACTAAGAAATCTATTTTGATGAATTAATGGATTTTTAAAATAAATATTAATTTATTAAAATATTATTATTAATATAAAATTACTTTCTATTAAGTATAAATTATCATATAATTTTATGAAGGAAATTGTAATTTTTATTATGGTTTGAAAGATTTTTTTCCTCAAAACCCACGAATTTTTTATAAATGTTGGTTTTTATTATAAAAAAATTAAAATTTTTTATAAAATTTTTTAGAAAAAATGAATATTATTTTTGTAATAATGACATTAAAATTATCCAATGGTTAATTTTTTATAATTTTTTGAGACAGTCGAATTTTTTGCTAAAAAATAAATTCAGTATAAATATATAATGGGATTTATGACATCATAATGACCCAATAGTGATGTAATAAAATAATATAATCTTTTTTTGGGACAATATGTGATTTAAAATTAAAATAATGTGATTTTTGGTTTGTTTGATTTATTTTAATAATATTTAGTTGACCCTCCATGACTAATAGAACATTTTGTCTTTTTAAATTGTTCTCCATAAGTGTGTGAATCACCTCCTCATAAGCAACCCTATTATTTTAAGAAGATCGGCCATTAGCCTTATAAAATATTTTTTTCCACTCCCCTTTGGAAAAAAACATGGGCAAAAACCTTGGGCTAGTTTGTGGTTTTGATTAGTTTAATGTGAGGTGTGCCTAGCCTAAATAAAAAATAATAACCTCTCCTTTCTTATATAAACCCACCCCTATTCCCACTTCCTATTCAATAAATTCCATTGGAGTTTGACCAACCCCTACCCTCCTATCTCTAGAATTCACCCATGGTGACTCAAGCTCCCAAGAAGCCTCTATGGATCCTCTCCCAAGCATTTGGGATCACACATCCAAGTAAGGGATTTCTTACATTCTCATTTGTGTCCAATTTTCATTAAGTTGTTATGCCCTTTTGTTTTAAATTACAAATTTTGGTGTATGATTTTTCACCCCCCATACTGTTCCCTTTTTTTAGAAATGGGAGGCCCCTTTTTTCTCATTAATTCCTACCTTGTATACCCATTAAAATGTCAAAATTCCGAGAGGGATTTATCTCTCCTCTTTTACATCCATGTAATTATTTCGTATTATGCATCTAAATTACATTATTTTTGTTGGGACATGTATCTATATAACCCCATTAATATACATTACATGTAAATATGTTGAGACAAACTTTTCTATCTCATCAACAATTTTTATGAATCCTTATGTCACACCGTTATGCTACTGAAACTACACCGCATTTTTTCAAGCGAAGATCATTGTGTAGTGAATACCATACACATGTCTTTGTCAATGGTTTTCACCTTTATGAACATATACATATTGAATGGTACATTCATGTATTTATTCTACATTACTAACTCTTTTATTAACTTTTTATGTTGATTTATTCCATGATATAAAATCTATGTGGCACACTTATGCATGAAATGAAATGTTTATGAAGGGTGCACCCTGATAGTGCTGCAATGTATTGGGTAAACTATAGTATCATTATAAGTCATGTGCAATGGGTGTTGACTCATTATAATTCAATTACAATGCGATTTTACATGTTCTTCAGGTGCAATGAGGGTTTACTCATGCTTCATGTGCAATGAGCCTTGGCTCATGCTAATTCCGTGTTATGTGTTGTCGCCACCTTTCAATGTTATGATTATCAGGCTTTATCATACCTTTATGTTCATGTTTCTCTTGTGCTCCATCGATATGCCTATTTTCTAACATTTATTTAATTCCTCATGTTATTCCATGTTTATTCCCTTACTGGGATTTATAGCTCACATTTTCTTATTCATGTCCGTAGGCTATCCCATGCAATGCTAAGTTTGAGGGAATGTAGTTGCCATGTAAAAGAAGTTATCAATAAAGATTCTGTGTGAATTATGTTCTAAGCTATCATGTAATTTTCCTTATCCCCAAATACACCAGACCTATTGATCTTCTATGTTGTATCAATTGATGATTTTATGTAATAAATAATGCATAAGTGTGAAATAAAAATCATGGTTGTTATACCCTCTTCAATAAGTAAATCGTCTTATATCACTTTTGGTTAAATTCCATTTATTTTTCCCTCATTCTTGAGATATAGATAGTTGAATATTCCTTTTCCATCCACATTTCCAAAATTTTCAGGATTCTCTGTCCTTATCAACTTTAGTATAGTAAGGATTAAAATAATTGTTGTATTGGTATCAAAATTTCATGATATATTATTTGGAATAATGAATGGATTTTTCGGTCCATCTCTTAATCGGATGCCTGTTGAGATATTCATTGAATTTTCCTCACAATCATTGTGTACATGGTTCCTTCTTATTTCAACTGAACCTCAATCCAAAAGGGTTAACATGGCTAATATAACATTAACCATATGGAATAATAATAATAATAATAATAATAATAAAATTAATTATACATTAAAATTAATTAATCTTTTAAATTATCACATTGAATAATACTTAATTTATGTTCAACCTATACCGATCTTAGTTTAACCTAGTTTACCTTAAGTTAGGTACTCTTTTCCTTCTTAACCATATCCCGTAATATAACTAAGAAATCATTCAGTAATAGTGTTTAAAAATGAGCATATGATAAACAATTTATATCCCAGGGGTGTGTCTATCTAGTTTTATATTCTTGGGACCACTTATCATGCGTTAGATTGATAACTGAGTTATTTCCCAACTAACCATTTTTGTGGGGATTTCCCCTAGGTACATATGATAATTGTCAAATCCACATGGATGTATGCATAAAATTATCTGATTATATAAAACCATATATTTAGGAATTTTAAAACAATTCATGATATCACCATATACATCGAATCATCTCATGGGTTTTTAATGTGGTTATTTACCTCAATTACCAAAGGCAAATAAACTAATATCCAAGAATAATGAAACCATTCCTCTGATACTAACTATGTCTACCCAAGATACACATGAATTTATTCTAAATATTCTCCATTATTATAGCATTTAATTGATTAATAAATTCAACATAATATGAATTTAATGTTTTATTGTCCTTGGAGACTAGTTATATAAGAATATTCTCTTATAGTGGTTTTAAATATTTTCCTATAATTTCAATATTCTTGGTCTTATTCTTGACATATCCCATGTTAAACACATACTCATTCAATAGGATATGCAAACATAAGATCGGGGTGAGATCAAAATCTAACTATGTGTTAGATAAACATATCATTATTTCACACATGGATTGATTATAAGAAAATGAGAAATATATAAGAAATATATTATTAACATTATATGGAATAATAAATCCCATTTACATTCCATGAGTGGAGAACATGTAATCCCATATAATCTAACATATAAGATAGAATAAATACTACGATAACATGAAACATAAATCATGGGGGGAAAACTATAGACTTATATTAATGGAATATGGAACCAAAAATACCATATAAACACATCATTATAGATTAGGGTTCTCCAAATTCATCTGACATTTTATTAGGCATAAAAAACTATTTCCCATTATATATTTCAAAACAAAATATGTTTCCCAAACAACCTAAAGAATCACAACCTATTTCTCATTTTAGATCAAGAATCAATACCTATTTAACCAATTTCTCATGGGATGTAAGGCATTAACAAATGCAGTCAAGCGATATATAGGGCCCACTCATCACTTAAACATTAACCATACACATGTGTGTCCCAAGAAAACATATCATAATAAAATCCTTAAAAAACATAAATGAGAATGAGGATATCATTACCTTTAAAAATGTATCACGTTAATAACCCCACAAAACAGATCAATTGATTCAAAATTAAATTTCCCAAAAGTGTAAATTCATAATTTATATTTTATGAGTATTTATAAGAAATAACATCACAAAAAATAAATTCATTTTGAAATAAAATGGAAAATTGAATCCAAATACTAATATAAAGAAAAATAATTTCTATTTAAAATGAAATTATAAAGATCACGTGTATTGATACATGTTTGGATTCCAAAATAAAAATCGGAGATATCAGTGGTAATTGAAAACATATTCTTGAAATAAATATCTTTTTAAGAGAAATCAACAATTAAGTTGATGGGATTTAATCAGAACATATTTTGATTTTTTGGATTTAAAATATTTCATTGAATTGGAGTAAAATTTGTAATTAAATTTTCCAAGAGATATAAAAATGGACATCATATTCAAAAGGGGTAATTGAATATTGTAAACATTTAAGGTCGATGTTCAAAAGAAAATTCATAACTAAAAGAATGATATTTATGTTTCCAATGTACATTTCCATTAATCATGATATGGGATGTTCTCCAACCACATGTATCATAATGATAAACATATTAATTTTTAATTTATAAACCTTATACATATATATTTAATTTAAAACCCTTTATATTCAATTATTTTATTTTTGTATTAGTTTTTTAAGAATGGGTTCTTATTATTTGTATTATATTTTTATAGTGGGGTTGATATTTCTATTCATACAAAAGTAAATTTTTAATAAATTTTTAATTTTACATGAATATATGTTCTATAATAAATTTTAATTTTATAATCACATTACATTATAGGTTTATGCATTTTGTGAAAGTCAATTTGGTAATAAATAGTTGTGGGTTATTTATCTATATCAATGGATTGCATTAAAATAAAATTAATTAATTAATGTTCCAATAAAAATGCATAATAATGATATATAATAATCCGATTTATTTCATATAAATATTCACCAATTAGAAAATAAAATGTTCCATGAAGGTGGGAGGGTTAATAGAATGAATTATTCGATAGAGGTTGTACGTTACATATATTCACAGATGTTCATTTCATATTTTCATGTTATTGGAAAAATAGATAATATGTATATTTATCTCAGACTAAAAAAGTCATTTCTATCAAAAATATTTATTATATTACCCTTCTATACCAACCATTTAAGAAGGTGAGGTAAAAAAATATTTATTCATGGATGTGGTCATCCGTACGTAAGCATGTTTATTATTTTCTTTTTTCTTAACAAAAAATGTAAATTGAGTTTAATTATTAATCCATAATTATAATGACATATCATTATACTAAGGAAACTGATTTTATCATTTTAGGATTTCTTAATGGAATTTTAGTATGAATAATTGCACATAAAGAAATAAAATAGAGAAAGGAGTAGTTATCACTTCATACCTCACTAATTGGACTGCATCCTTAATAAAGACAATTTAACAATTGAAGGATTGTGTTTTGTGATTAATATAACCTATTAAAGTATTATATAAGTTTTTCGAGGTAGTTTCCATAGAATGTTTTTTTCAAATAATGTTTTTTGGTGTGAGGAAGAGTGAGGAGAGAAGATCTTATTTTATAAGTGAAATGGGATGATATTTTTGTAAATACCAATAGAAATTATAATTGGGTACTGACACTCTATGATTGATTCAATAAAATGATAAATAATATAGTGGATAATTGATAAGGTCACAAATGGTTTCAACTACACATGTTTCAAAAATGATTCACATCATCTACATATAGGGTTTTTACATTTTACATATATATTTTATTGTGGTAACTAGATTTTACCTGAATAAATTTCCCCTTAAGATTAAAAAAATATAATTGTCCAATATATATAAATTTAAAGTAATAATAAAAAAATTATCAATTTATTTTTATTCTATTCCTAAATTTGAAAAAATATTTTTATAATATTATGTATACAAAGTATTAAATATATCTAGATAAATACATTACTTATGCTCTAAAACATTAAATATGGGTTTCTAAAATAGTATAAATATTTTTAAATTAATAATATTACTTATGTAAATAATAGTTTTCCAATAATAGTGTATAATAAACATCCAAATAATTTATATATATTAATAATTATATAAAAGGGGTGGTATTTTTAAAAATAGTATGTTTTACTATTCCCCCAAATATCAATTTTTTTATAAAAATATAAAAATTATATCATAAGATACTATTTTTATAATAAATCGATAAATGTAGTTGTTAATTCAAAATAAAATCCTAAATTTCTTTAAAAAAAAGATACAGATATAAAATATTATGGAAAATGTTATTTGAGGAAAATAAATTTTATTATATTTTTTTCTTCTTGTTTCTAATAAATTACCAAAGAAAACTATTGTAAACTTATTTTTTATACAATAATTAAAATTATTTATTACTAAATCATAATTAACATAATTATTTAAAACAAAATTCAATGTTTTAGTCAATACATATATGGAGCATAATGTGAATGGAGAAACTGACCATTAAAAACATATATAAATACTTAAAATATATATAAATATAAATATTTTATTATATATTTATATAGTGACATTTTTTACATACATAAATCTTTTTGATATCCTCATAATACATATGAATTAGATATGATTTTTTTATAGTTTCATAGGGAGGTTCAACTAGCATGGATCTTGTGGCAATAACCACATTCATGAAATTTTCCAATGTATCGATTTATCATCGAATAATTTCTCGATTTTGGGATGGGATTGGCGTACAAAAAACCCCCACTAAATATATTTCCATTCCAAGATTAGAAAAATACACATCATGGGGAATCCTTCCAGTTCTATATTCCAATTCCATCTTAAATATTTAATGATTTTAAAATTTAGTTTATTAAATTTATTCAAAATAATTTAACATCTACGATTTAATCTCTATATTTAATTTTCAAAATATATCATGGGTTTTCATGTTATTTTGGTATATTAAGTGAAAACAAATATTCAATATATAATTTATTTAAGGTGAAGATATAGTGAAATATCATTTCTTTTCAGTTGAAATTTTTCCCAGTATTCAATCCTCATAAAAAAGGATAATCAGTGATGAGTTTAGAAATTTTATAATAAATGATTTAGGATTCCATCAAGTATATTATACGAACATATATTGATTATATAACTCTAATAGTGTAACACCCCAAGCTTCTATGGTACGTTTCCCTTCGAATAATGTGATAGCGTGTGTTGTACGCAACCTCGAGTTCTAACACACACCACAACTAATTAAACTAGCCGTTGTGAATAGTAATACCTAATTTTTGAAATTATATATATTTTATATTTGAAAATGGACTTCATTTTTGGACTCAGAATATCGAATTTAGCCTAAGGTGAAATTTTGGTACATTTCGGATAACTTTCATATTTTGATGAATAGTGAAAATTTCTAAATTTTAATTAAAAACAACTTTTTTAATCAAAATAATTAATAGTGATAAATTATGAATTTGAGTGGTTTTAAAGTATATTTAGAATATATTTTTACCATTCAATTTAATGTTTATCATTGGACATACTTTTACAATTAAACCGAACATAAACAAGTGTCAATCTTTTGATAGTTATTATCTTTTAAAAAACACGCATTTTGTTTTGACAGCGGGAATTAATTTTAAATTAATTTCTGACACTTCTGTGTTTTGAATTTATAAAAATGGATTCCATATTTGGAATCAGGATTTTCAAATTGTGTAAATAGGTAACTTTTATTTTTAGACATTTTGAATAGTTTCTGTGGTAAATATTTTATTTACCATGGTTAAAGGGTAAATCCGGTAAATAAGGGTTGAAAAAATAATATTATAATAATACTAAATTACCCTAAAACGTGTCATAACCCTATTGGTTGATACATGGTCCACCATGGGCATTTTTGGGTCTATTTTGGGACCCCATGGATCCACTTGTAAGTGATAATGACACATTATATTAATAAAGCTAAAATAAAAATAAAAAAGGCATAAGCTTACATCTTTTAGAAGAACAATTTTTACATAGGGTTATACATGTTGGATTTTCGATTATAAATATTCATTAGAAAGATAAAAAGATCACCTACATGATGATATTTTATTTATAATTTTTAGACATCAAATAAGTTAAATTATTAATGACACAATAATGATGCAATGTTTACCTCATTAATAAATCATTTAAATAAATAAGATTATAATGATTAAAATATTATCTAAAACCTGTCCAATTCTTATTGGTTGAGGTTATTTAGAATATGAGTCATCTTATCTTCTACCTCAATGATTTTTGGACCATTATAAACCGAATACAAATATATTATAAAGTAATACTTTCACACATTCTTAAAGAGCCCCTCCTCTCCCTTATAAAAGGAGACCACTTCTACTCATTAATCACACCTCTCAAGCCACTTGGCTCGTCCAAACTCTGCCCAACTAAGCTCCCCACATCCCTCTCCTCCTCCTTGAAGCTTCCCCTTAGGCAGAAAGCATTTCAAGAAGTCCTTTGGTTCCAACCAAAGTGAGTTACCTAAATTAAAGGTAACGATTTCTCTTAAATTATTTTCATTTATTTTGCTTCTTCAACCCGCAAACTCTTTTTATTTCCTTTCTTTTGTAACAACAACAGTATCCACAATATACTAGGATGTTTTTATAAGAAGGATTCAAACTACACATACACACAACTCCATCTAATGGATGATGAACATAATGTTTCTGTGGATGGCAAACTAACGCCTCACGAAACGATGATTGTTCAAAAACATCTTACCGCCTCTCATGGTGGCCATTATGATGGCACTGTAATTAAATATGATATTAATGATATATATTTTATATATAAGCTTCTGTAATTCCATTTTATTTCATACCATTATTCGTTTCATGTTGTATATACATACGATAATTTCATTTGAGGAAGTGCGGACTACCGCCCCCTTAAAATGATATGACCCGTTCATACCACACATGGAACGTATAAAGGATGGTGTTAATGAACTTAAGTAACATATATAAAATATTATATTATACTGGAATAGTAATATACCTATGTATCATTTGGATTCGATTCTTTTAAAATAAAAATTAAATGGAAGTAGCGTTCGTGCGTACGTACGGACTACCGTCTCCACGAACGCGATGAGATTCATTCTCCATCGTATCCATTCAAGTATAATTATCATTTAATGATTTAAAAATGATTTTTAAGGACTTGATATCATTCTGGATATGAATAAGATACAACAAACATGACTTATGTAACAAAACAAATAAAAGAAAATGACTAAGTTAACACCCGAAACGACGATAATTCTAAGATATTATTAACAAATCAATGTTAAAAGATCATATATGATATCATATTAATATATATGATTCTTGTATAATTTAATAACAATTATTTCACCATTATACAGGAGGTTAACCTACCCCAACCAAGGAAAAGTACAAGGTAAGGGTTATTTCACAATCTCTTCATTATCCGAGGATGTTTATACGTAATAATCTACTGGGATCTCTTTATCATCCACATCCATGTTTTCTTAAAAATGTATTTCAAAACATTTTTACTATTTACAATAATATGGGTTAAAGTCATTTATACCCTTGTTTGACTTTTTATAAGAGGTTTATAAAGGAATCATTCCGTCGTTTTCAAAACAATGTCCTTTTTAACCTTTTCGACAGAATTGATGTAAGAATGTTTTTTTAACTTATACGGCTGGTGCGGTTATTTTCCACCGTTATAAAATCGTCGAAGCTTTCCATACAAGCTTATAAGAATATTTTCAAAGAAAATGTTTTATTTTATATGGATCTTAAATGATTTCAAAATAAAAGGAGATACTTCTTTAAAAATAATTTTGATTTCATCTATGTCAACATCCTCTGATGGATTTTAAGATTATTTGATGTTGATTTATTATGATACAAAACTTCTATATTGTATTGAAGGTTTTGTGATATGTTTGACTGTGGATGAGCTATTTTTATACCATTCATAGTTTATGGTGAAATTATTGACATTTCGTATGCTAGTTTTAATACGAATGTTTATGTTATGTTTAAACCTTTTCATATGGGAATGCATTGGACTTAATAAGTGACGGGTGGAGCCCGCTATAGCTCCTCGATGCATCGGTAGGTCTCATGAGACAAACTAGTGTCTTGGCACAAGGCCTTGACAAAATCTTATTTGTAGTCTTGGCACGAGGCCTTGGCTATGTGGTTATGATAGTCTGGCATTATCCATTCCAACATTATGAAAGTGGTTATTGATTTTTGCATGTGATTATTCGATTAGTAGAATATCCATGTGAATAAGTAAATGGCATTATTTCATTTTACTTTTGCCATACTATGTTGAAGTCCAAGTTTAAAAGGCTTTTGTTTTAGTAATTCATTGCCTTAAATTTTTACGCTTATTTTGAATGTTCCGCTATATTGTCATCCTTACTGGGCATTTGAGCTCACCCCTTTTCTATGTTTTATTTTTCCCAGGTAGTGAAGAAGTAAATTATGATTGACTTGCAGGGATATTATGAGGGGTTAATAGTGTGGATATGAAGACTTTGTTGTTGTAGTAGTTTTTCACTTTGAAATGTAATGTAAAACTTTATGATTATATCTAGTGTTTCCAAGGCAACTAAACTAATCGGTCTTTCGAGATTTGATCTTTCTTGTGATCATGCCAATGTTACGAAGTAATGCACCGACTCTGGGTAGCTGGGGTCGGGGCGTTACAGTTGGTATCAGAGGAAGTTTAGTACAAACCTTGGAAGCTAGATTTAGATAAACTCTGATTAGAGCACGTAGACCTAAGATGAACTTTGAGGATTAGTATAGAAGAATTTCCTAAAATTTTGGTATTGTAGAGATTTTGTGAGTTTTCCGAGCAATACATCCCTATCTGGATACGAGCAGGTAGAGGCGGCTCTGGCACAGATGTACCTAGGGGTAAAACCCGAAAACACCGCTTTGAGCTAGACTCGAACGGGAACTGGTGCACGACAACGGGCCTTGCTGCACTCTTGGTTACGACACTCCCGGGGGATATGCTTAGGATAACTCTCATTTTCATTACAAATCATTTTGAAGAGATTATGAGTATATACTTCCTCAAAGAAAACATTTTTATGATTATGGATTATATCCATAAATAGTTCAATTTATGTTAAGTGTTTTATAAGTATAGGATTATGTATTTTGATTCATAAACTGGTCTAGTTTATGCCATTGTTTAGAAATGGCGCCTAGTGGAAGAAATGGAAACTGTATCAATGCACGCACTCCATTTAGGGATTGCCCTCCTGGTCAAGATAATTATAGTGGGGCTGGTGATGCAACTGGTGCTGATCAGCTAATCACCGTACTGGGACAACTTACTCACGTTATGAATAATAACCTTACCCGTATGGAGCACCCGGATCCGCAGCGTGGAGGATCAATGTTAGATCGATTCATGAGACAACAACCACCAACGTTCAATGGGAGTACAAATCCCTTAGTAGCTGAGCAATGGATATTTTTCCTAGAGAAAATATTTCAGGCTTTGGGGAGTAGTGAAAGGGAAAAAGTTACCATGGCAGTTTACCGCCTCACTGGAGATGATGATCAATGGTGGTCATTGATTCAAAACATGAAGGAAGATGATGAAGTATCAAACATGGAATGGAGGGAGTTCAAAGATCTGTTTTTAGAAAAATACTTTCCTCGCGACCATCGAGCAGATATGGAAAGGCAATTTCTGAGTCTGAGACAAAAGGAGGATGAGAATGTCACAAAGTATGAGGCTAACTTTACAAGGTTAGCGAGGTATGCTAGAGATTATATTCGCAACCCAAGAAGTATGATTGATCGTTTCTTTGATGGGTTAAAACCATTTCTCCGTCGAGCATTAGTCTCACAATCCTTTTCGTCGTACGAAGACATTGTCTCATGTGCTATCAAGACCGAAAAAGAATTCTCTAAGTCTTATGACTTTAAAGCGAAGCAAGAGAAGAAGAGACCTGATGATCAATCTGGGAATGGAAATAAGGGGAAGAAGGGAAAGGTTGAATATCCATCTTGTGGTAAATGCGGGAAGAAACATCCTGGTGCTTGCCTGAAGGGAATGGGAGTCTGTTACAAGTGTGGTGAAAAAGGCCACCAAGCTCATGATTGCAAGGGGAAGAAGGAAGCTACCAACGTTCAGTGCTACAATTGCAGGGAGATGGGGCATTATGCAAATGCATGTCCTAAGCGTCAGGAGAACTTACCTCAGAAAAGGCCAAGGGATCAAGGCCAGGCTTATGCTATCACTACTGCTGAGGTAGAAGCTCTGAAAGACGTGGTGGCAGGTAATTTAATGGTTTCCTCATGTTTAGAAAATGCATTATTTGATTCTGGATAATCGCATTGTTTCATATCTTCCCAGTTTGCTAAGAAAATTAGATATTTACAATTTGATTTAATAAGGGAGTTGTCAGTTAAAACTCCTAAGGTAAGTATCGTTGCAACAAAGTTTTGTGAATCAGTCCCCATTAGAGCACATAAATTTTCTTTATCTGCTGATCTCATCGTCATACCTATGATTGAGTTTGATATAATCCTCGGTATGGACTGGCTTTCGGACTATGATGCGAAGATTTATTGTAAGAAGAAAGAGGTTACGATTCTTGATGATAATGATAAGGAACACCTTATTTTTAGAGCAGAATCGTCACCACCTAATTCTTATTTAGATCCACCCCCAGTAGCTCAACTTAATTCAATTATTGGGGAGGAAGAGAATGAAATAACTGTCGGTGAGGAAAGGAATGTTCAAATAGAGGATGTACCTGTTGTGAAAGAGTTTGTAGATGTATTTCCGGAAGATTTACCTGGACATCCTCCAGAACGAGAAGTAGAGTTTTCCATTGATTTGATTCCTGGATCAAGGCCTATATCGAAGACCCCTTATAGAATGGCCACTGTAGAGTTAGTCGAACTAAAGAAACAACTAGAGGAATTGAGTAAAAAGGGATTTATTCGCCCTAGTGTTTCTCCATGGGGAGCCCCTATTCTTTTTGTTAAAAAGAAAGATGGATCTATGAGGTTATGTATCGACTACAGGGAGATCAATGCTATAACGATAAAGAACAAGTATCCCCTACCTCGTGTTGATGATTTATTTGACCAAATGCATGGAGCTAAATACTTTTCAAAGATTGACCTTTGATCTGGATACCATCAGTTGTGTGTGAAGAAGGAAGACATTCCAAAAACAGCATTTCGAACCAGGTACGGGCATTACGAGTTTACTGTAATGCCGTTTGGATTGACTAATGCACCCTCTGTATTCATGGATCTAATGAATAGAGTTTTCAAGGAGTATCTCGATGAATTTGTGGTGGTATTTATTGATGATATCTTGGTATACTCCAAAACCTACGAAGATCATGAAAATCACTTGCGCATTATCTTGAAGACTCTGAGGAGGCATGAATTATATGGAAAGTTTAGCAAGTGTGAATTCTGGCTTCAGGAGATTTCTTTTCTTGGCCATATTGTCTCAAAAGATGGAATCTCTGTTGATCCTTCTAAGACCGAGGCAATCCAAGAATGGCCAGCACCTACGAGTATAACTGAGGTACGTATTTTTATTGGCTTGGCAGGTTATTATCGACGTTTCGTCCAGAATTTTGCCCGATTGGATAACCCATTAACGAAGCTCACACGTAAAGGGGTTAAATTTGTTTGGACAAAAGAGGGTGAAGAATGTTTCGAAGAACTGAAGAGAAGATTAGTCAATGCTCCTATATTGACTCTACCATCGGGGAATGATGGGTTCGTTATTTATAGTGATGCATCAAAGAAAGGACTTGGTTGTGTCCTTATGCAGAATGATAGAGTTATTGCCTATGCATCACGACAGTTGAAAATTCATGAACAAAACTATCCTACTCACGATCTTGAGTTAGCAGCTGTGATCTTTACTTTGAAGATATGGAGGCACTACCTTTATGGTGAAAAATGTGAGATTTATACTGATCACAAGAGTTTGAAGTATATTTTCTCACAAAAAGAACTCAACATGAGGCAAAGGAGATGGCTTGAATTACTCAAGGATTATGATTGCACAATACACTACCACCCGGGGAAAGCAAACAAAGTAGCAGATGCTTTGAGCAGAAAAGACCATGGAGTTCTGAACATGATGAGAATTGAAAGGGATCCAATTTTCATGGATCTAGAGAAGATGGACATGGGAATAACCAGGGAAGGTGAAACATCAATTCTTTTTCAAATGGTTGCCAAACCATCTTTACTAGAAAGGATTAAGAGTTCTCAGACCGATGATGAAGAATTTCAGAAGAAGATTAAAGCTGTGAATGATGGGAGATTGAGATACTTTGTGTATGAAGATGGGATTTTGAAATTCGGGAAGAGACTTTGTGTTCCCAATATACCTGATCTAAAAAGGGAATTGCTGGATGACGCTCATAGTTCCAATTTCTCTATACACCCTGGGAGCACCAAAATGTATAGAGATTTGAAGGAACATTTTTGGTGGGACAACATGAAGAGGGAGATTGCTGATTTTGTGTCAAGATGTATGGTTTGTCAACAAGTGAAAGCTGGAAGGCAACAGCCTGGAGGAGTCATGCAACCTCTTCCCATACCGGAGTGGAAATGGGAAAATATTACGATGGACTTTGTCATGGGGCTACCAAAGACTCCTAGAAGGAACGATGCAATATGGGTTATTGTTGATCGTCTTACCAAGTCAGCACATTTTCTTGCTATAAGAGAAGATCTACCCCTGGAACATCTAGCAAGACTATATATTAATGAAGTTGTGAGACTTCATGGAGTACCCCTATCAATTTTTTCTGATCGTGATCCCCGTTTTACTTCAAGATTTTGGAAAAATCTTCAGAAATCCCTGGATACTGAACTTCATTTGAGCACTGCTTACCACCCTCAGATAGAAGGACAATCAGAACGGACTATTCAGACCTTAGAAGACATGTTGAGATCTTTCTCACTTGATTTTTAGGGTATGTGGGATCAATATTTACCACTAGTAGAATTTTCCTATAACAATAGCTTCCATTCGAGTATTCAGATGGCACCATATGAAGCGTTATACGGAAAGATATGTCGTACACCAACCTGTTGGGATGACGTTGGTGAAAGAAAACTTGTAGGCCCAGAACTGGTGGAGGAAACGGTGGAAAAGGTGAAGGTAATCCAAAATCACATCAAAGCAGCTCAAAGTAGGCAGAAGAGCTATGCTGATAATCGAAGGAAGGATTTGGAATTTCAAGTCAGTGATCATGTTTTCCTAAAGGTATCTCCGTGGAAGGGAGTCATACGTTTTGGTAAGAAAGGTAAATTGAGTCCCAGGTACATCGGACCTTTCGAAATTCTAGAACGAATTGGGGCTGTAGCTTACCGATTAGCAATGCCGCCAAGTCTCTCCAAAGTTCACGATGTGTTCCACGTATCTCTGTTGAGAAAATACATGCCTGACCCAACGCATGTACTCACCTATGAGGAATTAGAACTGGAACCCGATCTGTCTTATTACGAAGAGCCCGTCAAGAATCTTGATACAAGAGAACAAGTACTGAGAAACCGGACGACGCGTCTGGTAAAAGTTTTGTGGAGAAACCATAAGATGGAAGAGGCAACGTGGGAACCCGAGGAACTTATGATGAAGAACCACCCGAGTCTTTTTATGCAGTAATACCCTAGAAATTGCGAGGACGCAATTATTTTAAGGAGGGGAGAATGTAACACCCCAAGCTTCTATGGTACGTTTCCCTTCGAATAATGCGATAGCGTGTGTTGTACGCAACCTCGAGTTCTAACACACACCACAACTAATTAAACTAGCCGTTGTGAATAGTAATACCTAATTTTTGAAATTATATATATTTTATATTTGAAAATGGACTTCATTTTTGGACTCGGAATATCGAATTTAGCCTAAGGTGAAATTTTTGTACATTTCGGATAACTTTCATATTTTGATGAATAGTGAAAATTTCTAAATTTTAATTAAAAACAACTTTTTTAATCAAAATAATTAATAGTGATAAGTTATGAATTTGAGTGGTTTTAAAGTATATTTAGAATATATTTTTACCATTCAATTTAATGTTTATCATTGGACATAATTTTACAATTAAACCGAACATAAACAACTGTCAATCTTTTGATAGTTATTATCTCTTAAAAAACACGCATTTTGTTTTGACAGCGGGAATTAATTTTAAATTAATTTCTGCCACTTCTGTGTTTTGAATTTATAAAAATGGATTCCATATTTGGAATCAGGATGTTCAAATTGTGTAAATAGGTAACTTTTATTTTTAGACATTTTGAATAGTTACTATGGTAAATATTTTATTTACCATGGTTAAAGGGTAAATCCGGTAAATAAGGGTTGAAAAAATAATATTATAATAATACTAAATTACCCTAAAACGTGTCTTAACCCTATTGGTTGATACATGGACGACCATGGGCATCTTTGGGTCTATTTTGGGACCCCATGGATCCACTTGTAAGTGATAATGACACATTATATTAATAAAGCTAAAATAAAAATAAAAATGGCATAAGCTTACATCTTTTAGAAGAACAATTTTTACATAGGGTTATACATGTTGGATTTTCTATTATAAGAATTCATTATAAAGATAAAAATATTACCTACATGATGATATTTTATTTATAATTTTTAGACATCAAATAAGTTAAATTATTAATGACACAATAATGATGCAATGTTTACCTCATTAATAAATCATTTAAATAAATAAGATTATAATGATTAAAATATTATCTAAAACCTGTCCAATTCTTATTGGTTGATGTTATTTAGAATATGAGTCATCTTATCTTCGACCTCAATGATTTTTGGACCATTATAAACCGAATACAAATATATTATAAAGTAATACTTTCACACTTTCCTAAAGAGCCCCTCCACTCCCTTATAAAAGGAGACCACTTCTACTCATTCCTCACACCTCTCAAGCCACTTGGCTCGTCCAAACTCTGCCCAACTAAGCTCCCCACATCCCTCTCCTCCTCCTTGAAGCTTCCCCTTAGGCATAAAGCATTTCAAGAAGTCCTTTGGTTCCAACCAAAGTGAGTTACCTAAATTAAAGGTAACGATTTCTCTTAAATTATTTTCATTTATTTGGCTTCTTCAACCCCCAAACTCTTTTTATTTCCTTTCTTTTGTAACAACACCAGTATCCACAATATAATAGGATGTTTTTATAAGAAGGATTAAAACTACAGATACACACAACTCCATCTAATGGATGATGAACATAATGTTTCTGTGGATGGCAAACTAACGCCTCACGAAACGATGATTGTTCAAAAACATCTTATCGCCTCTCATGGTGGCCATTATGATGGCACTGTAATTAAATATGATATTAATGATATATATTTTATATATAAGCTTCTGTAATTCCATTTTATTTCATACCATTATTCGTTTCATGTTGTATATACATACGATAATTTCATTTGAGTAAGTGCGGACTACCGCCCCCTTAAAATGATATGACTCGTTCATACCACACATGGAACGTATAAAGGATGGTGTTAATGAACTTAAGTAACATATATAAAATATTATATTATACTGGAATAGTAATATACCTATGTATCATTTGGATTCGATTCTTTTAAAATAAAAATTAAATGGAAGTAGCGTTCGTGCGTACGTACGGACTACCGTCTCCACGAACGCGATGAGATTCATTCTCCATCGTATCCATTCAAGTATAATTATCATTTAATGATTTAAAAATGATGTTTAAGGACTTGATATCATTCTGGATATGAATAAGATACAACAAACATGACTTATGTAACAAAACATATAAAAGAAAATGAGTAAGTTAACACCCGAAACGACGATAATTCTAAGATATTATTAACAAATCAATGTTAAAAGATCATATATGATATCATATTAATATATATGATTCTTGTATAATTTAATAACAATTATTTCACCATTATACAGGAGGATAACCTACCCTAACCAAGGAAAAGTACAAGGTTAGGGTTATTTCACAATCTCTTCATTATCCGAGGTTGTTTATACGTAATAATCTACTGAGATCTCTTTATCATCCACATCCATGTTTTCTTAAAAATGTATTTCAAAACATTTTTACTATTTACAAGAATATGGGTTAAAGTCATTTATACCCTTGTTTGACTTTTTATAAGAGGTTTATAAAGGAATCTTTCCGTCGTTTTCAAAACAATGTCCTTTTTAACCTTTTCGACAGAATTGAGGTACGAATGTTTTTTTTAACTTATACGGCGGGTGCGGTTATTTTCCGCCGTTATAAAATCGTCGAAGCTTTCCATACAAGATTATAAGAATATTTTCAAAGAAAATGTTTTATTTTATATGGATCTTAAATGATTTCAAAATAAAAGGAGATACTTCTTTAAAAAGAATTTTGATTTCATCTATGTCAACATCCTTTGATGGATATTAAGATTATTTGAAGTTGATTTATTATGATACAAAACTTCTATATTGTATTGAAGGTTTTGTGATATGTTTGACTGTGGATGTACTATTTTTATACCATTCATAGTTTATGGTGAAATTATTGACATGTCGTATGCTAGTTTTAATACGAATGTTTATGTTATGTTTAAACCTTTTCATATGGGAATGCATTGGACTTAATAAGTGACGGGTGGAGCCCGCTATAGCTCCTCGATGCATTGGTAGGTCTCATGAGACAAACTAGTGTCTTGGCACAAGGCCTTGACAAAATCTTATTTGTAGTCTTGGCACGAGGCCTTGGCTATGTGGTTATGATAGTCTGGCATTATGCATTCCAACATTATGAAAGTGGTTATTGATTTTTGCATGTGATTATTCGATTAGTAGAATATCCATGTGAATAAGTAAATGGCATTATTTCATTTTACTTTTGCCATACTATGTTGAAGTCCAAGTTTAAAAGGATTTTGTTTTAGTAATTCATTGCCTTAAATTTTTACGCTTATTTTGAATGTTCCGCTATATTGTCATCCTTACTGGGCATTTGAGCTCACCCCTTTTCTATGTTTTATTTTTCCCAGGTAGTGAAGAAGTAAATTATGATTGACTTGCAGGGATATTATGAGGGGTTAATAGTGTGGATATGAAGACTTTGTTGTTGTAGTAGTTTTTCACTTTGAAATGTAATGTAAAACTTTATGATTATATCTAGTGTTTCTAAGCCTACTAAACTAATCGGTCTTTCGAGATTTGATCTTTCTTGTGATCATGCCAATGTTACGAAGTAATGCCCCGACTCTGGGTAGCTGGGGTCGGGGCGTTACAAATAGAGTGACCTTATTGTAATATGTATCAATAGTTTATCCATAAATCTCAATTTTATGCTTTTTATAGATGGCCTTATTATTCTACATTATGTTTGTATTGGTGGGAAGATAATCATTTGGGCCTCTATTTTTTGAATAAATCATGAATTTGGAATAATTGATAAGGAAATATTTGATAACTAACTAAATCTAATTGAATCCACACACACACATATATATATAATTATAATAAATTGAAATTTAATATTTTTGATTGGGTTTTTTAATGGTACTGTAATGCCTTATGTTTGTAGGGGTTGGAAATTTCAAGAGGTAGTTTTGGAATATTTTTTTTTTGATTAGTGGATTGTCCATTAAGAGGAAAAGATACAAGAATGGTATTTAGAGTCTTTTGAAGACCAAAAAGGGACTTATAAAATAGGGTTCCTGTCATATGAGATGAATCGGGGATCTAGGAGCCCACCAGAGGAAGGAAGGAGGGGCACGGGTATAATAGAGACTACTATATAGGTTTTAGTCCATGAAGCACAACATAAAAATGTAATTAATCAAGAAAAAGGAGACCACCTATCCTAATTAATTATGGAATTAACAATACATTATTGTATTTAAAGGGTGTTTTATGATTTTAATAAACGGGTTCACCCTCCCCCCCCCCTGGGCAGATAGAGGTGTATAAGGAGGCCAATATTGTTAAACACCGACCCCCTCTTTTTCTCTCTTTTCAGGGTTATAATTTGAAAGGCCATACTACGGTTCTAGTAAATATCCTCCTCTCTCAATCCACTCATCCATTTAATGGTTTATTTGATTTAGAACATTTTTGGTTTACTGAAAATTGAAATTTCATCATAGGATGGTGAAATGGACTATTTTTTATGAGAATTTCATCCATCGTGTCCTTAGGGTATCCCAAGATGATACCCACTAGCATCCATTGATCATTTTGGAAAATGAATTCTATCATGGGTACATTAATGTTTTTTTATTAAAATTGAATTTATTTAATGATGTAATTGGAATTTTCGGTCAGGGATTTTTCTTAGTTTGGGTTTGAAGGTTTTTTGAGGTTAGAATCCCCTTGTTTGTTTATGAATAACGAAATTTATACCTCCATGAGTTTTTAGCCATTATGAAATAGTTTAGAAAATGGTTTAAAAAATTATTAAATGTTGGTTATGATTAATTATTATTCCTTTGCATGATATAGGTACTCCAGAGTGCGGTCAATAGCCATTGGATGTGAGACAGACTTAGGTGGGATTGGGAAGCATGATGTTAGGGTAATTATTAAATATAAAATCTGTGAAATGTGGCTGGTTCTCCTACATACCTACCATTATGGTTTCTAGATAATTTATTTGGATTTTGATATTAGGTACTTCCACTGAGGGTGATGACCTAATTTAGTAAACCATTTTATTCAAAAGAAAATTTCATTGGTAGACAATAAAAAGTTCCAAGACCCTGAGGGGCCTCTAAATTGGATAAATTATGATTTTCATTGATAGTCGAGGACATTAATAGGACCATGAAAATTGGTAACATCAGTATGTGGTTTGAAATGACATGATATATATGACCCTAGTACTGTGGATGTGGACTCAATAAATTAATGAACTCTAGGGATTGTGAAGAACCCTTTTTATCTAACATGTCACCATGCATACTGATGGTTGAGGTCATGACTATTTATTTATCATGTGGCCTCAAAACCACTTAGTTAGTTATTCTAGTATGGGCTTTTGTGATGAGTGAAGGATGAGTGATTCAGTTCCATCTTATGTTACCAATCCTAGGTGGATAATCCTTCAGATATCGGGAATAGATTAGGTGTGATGAACAACCCAAAGAGACCTAATGAAAAAAGATTATCAAAATACCATGTTGGTCTGACTAGCTTACTCAAGAGGTGGTGAATTGAGTATCTACAAAAATTTCAGTTATAATTGGTTATTTTAAAATTTCTCTAAATTAAAAACAAATCATTTTCAGTTTGTAGTGAATTTATAAGAGTTCTGAATTTTCAATTAATTTCTCAGAAGATAAATTTTTTCTCAGCTATACTAATCTAAAGATTAGTATATTTTTGAAACTAATCTACTAGTTTGAAATAGAAATAAATACTTTTTAAACTTACTTTCAATGTTTAATTCTGTTTTATGTGAAATATAATAAACATGTATAAGATTAAAATAAAAGGAAAACGCATAGAGGATATAAAAAATATGTTTAGTCTCATGCCAAGACATTTTCCTCTCTACTTGGTGATCACCTACCACCAAGACGATTAATTTAATAAAAAGTCTGATCCATACCCTGGATCGGGGTTCACAATTGTACAGAAGTCTATCTAGGTCACACATGACCTCTACCATAGTTCTTCAATGGAAAAATAACAAACAGGACACACATAACCTCTTCCACTATTCTATATGGGATACAAGAATTAAATGAGTGTGAGTTTAAGGATATTTTGTATCCTTTAGTTAGGCACATGAAACCGTGTGTGTATGAGACATATACACACACTGCTCAAAAAGGTTGGAAAAATAATCACATCATATCTATGATTCATAGAAAGGATTAGAAATCCTTGTGTTTTATGCAGTGAAGTTATGGACTTGGTTGATGTAGAAGAAATGCCTCTTGAGTTCTCTTTTGGAAGTTAGCTTCACCAAAAAACTTTCGTAGAAATCTAGGAGTGAAAAGTTATGCTCATTGATGTTTGGATGTTCAATGAATTCTTGGATGTTTTTTTGCTTATCTTGTTGATCTCCCTGTATGATATTTCTTTTAGTTCTTGGTTGATTGATGAAAGTCTTGAGAGTTATAGGAGTTTGCAGTTCTTTTATTCACTCTACTTTTCAGCATATTCATCTTCATATATAAAAAACCCATAATATAATTCATTTATACATTGTTATTTAGTAGGCATGAAGATCTCTTCACAGTAATGTACCTCATACTATCTACAGATAGTCTTATAGACAACATTATATTATTTTAGAAACATTTATTTGCCTAAATTTTAGCGTTTGGTATAAAGTTAATTTATTCATTTAGAATTAGTTTTTATGACTATCGGTGAGTCATATGTATTGGTGACTCATTGGCATCGGTCTATCATCATCATTCTATCAAAATCTATGACTTTGTAAATCGGTGAGTCTTTTCATCGGTATCGTTGACTTGGTGAATCAGTGTGTCATCTTTGCTATCAATATGTCAATGTATTGGTGAGTCATCATCGGTGACTCACATTGAACTATCAATGTGTCACTCACTGATGAATCATTCATCAGTGTGTCATCCATTGGTGATTCAATCATTGTTGTGTCAATGATCTTTCTATCGTCTATCAGTGAGTCGATCATTAGTGTGACATTTATCAGTGACTCGTTCATCGGTGTGTCATCCATCAGTGCCTCCTTTTGACTATCGGGGTCAGAGACTTTTGAAAATATATAAAGTCTCTATCTAACATAGAACACTAACAAATTTTGTGATATCCATAAATTCATGTAAATGTACACTTGTAAATATATTAAATCATAAATTTTAATAGTTTAGTTATTAATGGAAATGTATTATACAGGATAAAATAATTCACTTACTAAAAGATATTAAATAAAATTGTAGAAATTATAGATTGACCTGATTTGTGATAATAGAAACCACTATATCATAGAGGGTACAACAATCTCCACCTTTTAATAATAAAATATTATGTCATACTTATGATTTTAATGAATACCAAATACTTGATTTAGCAAACCAGAGTGAACGTAAATTCTAAAAGTGACTACGACTTTCCAATTTAATCTCCCCCATAATTTTGTAACATAATAAATATATATATATATAACATTATATTAGAGTTATATAAATTAAATTAGATTATGTTAAATATATATATATATATATATATATATTGTGGAGTACATGTCATGTGTCATATGCTAGAGTTGCTCAACCTGACATTATGAATTTATGCCCATACTGTGTTTTCAGCCTATTCCTTTCTCCCACATTTGGGATTAGAAAAAAGATTACGTGTAGGGGAAAGAATAGAAAGAAATGGGAGAAACATAGTGAAGACAAAAAAGATTTTCATTAAGGCTAAATAGAGTTCGATAAGAAACATAAAGAACAAATTCCTATCAAAGAAGCAATCTACTACATAGGGATGGATTTTAAGTAGCTTTTCCATTGTTGGAAGAATCAACTGGAGGTGGAGGAGGTGGTTTTCTCGATATTGGAAATGGTTGTCTAAACACAACACCAGGTAAGGCAACACATGTATGGACATTAGTTTCAAGGGTAGGTCACCTTTATTACAACACATGGCTTTGAGGTTGATCTGTAATTAAGGGTCGAATCTAAGAGAGAGCCGGAGATACATAAATATGTGTTGAAGTCCAAGAGGTAGTTTCAATGGAATTAGTAGGTGGAACCACAGTGGCTTCAGCATGAACATGTAAGCATGGCATCGGAAGTTTGATGAAGTCATTAATGATTTTACCTCTATATTGCATAGACTTCTTGAAGTCATCCTTATTCTCTGGGAACATATTTAGTAGAGAAGTAAACTCCATCAATTGTGACACTTGTTTTTTAAAGGCTTCTATAACTAGGGGAACCCTTATATTTTTGGCCAAAAAATTGAATTTATTGATAAGATCATACATGGTATTGATCTTAGAAAAAGAAATTTCCACATTTTCTATCATCTCTTTATGAAAAACAGATGATTCATTATTAAACAGTGTTATCATATTGTAAACAACATCAGTATTTCTATGCACCATGGCAAAAATTTCTTTTTCTGAATCACTATGAAGATTAATGAGTTCTACCGTCATCACAACCCTGATATCCTCTATATCTTCACTAGAAGTCTTTCTTCCTCTATAAAAAAATGGACCACCGATCATTCAGCTAATTTCCTATACAATTTTATCAAATCTACACTCAGTAGATGTGTCACTAGGTTCCTAAAAACATCCATCACAACAATAAAAGATGTCTTGAAATCGATGGTTAGATATTTACACTCATTGTTAATCCTCTCCACTTTTTCCCTTAGTAATGAATTGTTTCCTCTGATTTTCCTGGAATTAGTAATGAGACAAGGATGAATCTCATGAATCACTACCCTTCCTATTTTAGAAGCATAAACATATTAAATGATCATGAAAGTAGATTCTTTACTTCTGGATCAAATCAAAATTCTTATGGACTCACCAATATCATCTTTAAATTACTTTAAATTAGCCTCAGTGACATAGTCACCAGGCACCGATTGTGATACTGGCTCTACTACAGGAGGTGCAATTAGTGGAGCTGGTGAAATAGGTTCTGCTTCATCATGGGCTTGTTGAGTAGGAGGAGGTGTTGCAATCTCTTCATCTGAGTTACACTCTAAGAAAAAAAATGTATCCTATAACTCTATTCAACTAACGAGTAGAGGTCTAGTATTGGTTCTCTACAGTGTCAAACATGCCTCTTCTTCCCATAGGCTCAGGTACAATCTCATATTCATCTTTTTTTGTCCTATCCTCTAGCCAAAAAAACAATTCTGGTCAAAGGCGCCAACTGACCCTGAGGTTCTACTTGCACTCCAACCACATCAGATTCTCCAGGAACTTCCTAAACCTGAGGCACCTATGCAACTTGATCCACAACCTCTTCATCATGGCCCCCAACAATAATTTCATTCATCTCCTGAATGATTTCTAGATTTTAAACATCAGGATGGTCATGTTTGTCCTCATTACCAACATCTCCATGATAATAATCCTCCTATTCAGTAGGATCAGCATTAGTCTATCCATTAGCTTCATCATCACCACCATATATTGATTCCTCACTGGATATGTATACCAATGGTGACCCACTTTCAAAGAACAACTTACATGATCATCATCACCTTCCTCATCATCATCCTCATCATAAAACTCATCATATTGCTTACCTATATATCCTTCCACACCAATGACTTTGTCTCTTCCTCATCCTTATCACCTAATAAAGGATCCCTTGACGGTTGATCCAATGTTGTACTAGCAGGACAATAATATATTTTTGGGCTCTAAGAAATATCCAGATCACTCTTATCATCAATACAAGATCCTTATACTCTTGGAAACTCATGTTTAGATACATCATCATAATGGACCAATTTCTCTCTTGGTTTTTGGCATGGATCATCTTGATCCTTTTGTCTGGTAGGATGGACAATTGGATTGTAATCTTTATACAGTCATTCTTCCTCTCTTACCCAACATTTATTCCAAGGGTTCTAGAAAATATTCACTATTTTTAAAATTTCATACTGAAGGTAGAAACCACTTCATTAACTAATCATTCCATCTCTATATCCCATATAGTCCAACACCTTTAGCATTGTTGAAACCATCATAGGATAGTACAAACATGTTTCTTTCTGAGAGGGTTTTATCATTTCAGAACTGTATACCATTATATACCTACATAGGTTCACCTTTATCCCATTTTTCAATAGGTAAATCCATAAGACATCCCGATATATCACAATACTGAAATCTCCCTTTGATGGTAATATCTTATGTTGAATAAACTTAAATAGTAATCTTGCCAAACCATCCAACTCATTGGCAAAAACTTTCCTCAATTATCTACTTATAGTCATCTTCTTTAGAGAATCCTCATATGAAAACAAATTAGACGAAGTAGGAATGTTACCCTGATAATTAGAATATATACCTTCATGAGGAATTCCCAAGCATTCAACCTATTCCTTTGATGAAAAATATATCTATTTACTCTTCACCATTGACTTCAATCATGCTTCCTCAACTCCATCCCACGATATTTGCAAGCTAAGATAATACTCATCCACAATATAGGGATAAAAAGGACTCTCATTGTTGAAGAACAAACATTTACATCCTTGAGATTCCATTAATCTCAACAAAAGAGACTTTATAGATAGAAACCAATTAGTAGACAATTTATTCTTAGCTGTAATAACTCAGCTTACCAAACCTTTCTTTGAAGTACCACTGGACTCACCCTTCTAACGCTTAGTTGATGGGGATTCACTCGTCTCCTCCATCACACACTTATTCCTTGCCAATTATGAATATTCAAGTCTAAGGGAAGTCGAATGGACATGGGTAGAGAGATAGAGTGTCGAAGAGAAAGTGATTTGAATCCATAGAGAGACGTGAATGGTCAAAGAGGATTGAATTTATTTTATCATTTATGGATTTTAAATCGTAAATTATAAAATTGAAAAATAGTAAAAAGAGCACAAACTTTTGTTATTTTATTAAAAACTGATATATTTACAGAAGGGTAATTCATGGAATCAGTTTCACATAATCATTTTCAAGTGATCGGTTTCATAGGATCAGTTTTACAATATCGATTTTATAGGATCAATTTCATTGATCTATTTCACTGATCAGTTTCACTAATTGGTTTCACCTTATTGGTTTCACCTTATCAGTTTCACCTGATTGGTTTCATTGATAAAAAAATTATTCATAAGAACACTACTAGAAATACAGCCTTTATCAGCACTAAAAATGGCCTTTATCAGCGCTAGAGAAAGTGCTGATAAAGCCGGCGTAGATAAAGGGGGGGTCCCCTTTATCAGCGCTAAAAAAAGCGCTGATAAAAGGGGTCCTTTATCAGCACTAAAAAAAGCGCTGATAAAAGTACTCCTTTATCAGCACTTTCGTTTTAGTGCTGATAAAGGACCCTTTTATCAGCGCTTTTAAAAAAGCACTGATAAAAGTTAAAAAAATATTAAAAAAATTAAAAAAAAATTTAAAAAAATTAAAAAAATACTGCCAATCGGGGGGGGGTTTATAGCGCTTGAACCGACCTTTTATAGCGCTTTTCCGCCCCTATACAGCACCCCATGCACCCCACGCACCCCCCTCCACCCTTTAACAGCGCTTGCTCCAATATTCCCCAAGCGTGCGGACCCCTGCCTCCACCAGGATTTGAACTCGAGACCTTCCCCCTGTGCGCCTAAGCCCTTACCACTACTCTATTTTGATTTGTTTTCCAATTCATGATATCTCTCTCTATATATATTTATATATTTAGTTATATTTATTCGTATAGTAATATATATTTATATTAATATATATATATATAGTTATATTATAATATATATATATATAGTTATATTATAATATATATATATATATATAGTTATATTATAATATATATAGTAATATTAATATATATATATAGTGGTATTAATATATATCTATATCTATATATATATATATTCAGTTATATTTATTCATATAGTAATATATATTTACATTAATATATATATATAGTTATATTAACATATATATAGCTATATTAACATATATATAGTTATATTAACATATATATAGTTATATGAATATATATTTATATAATTATATTAATATATATATAGTGATATTAATATATATATATATATATATGGTGATATTAATATATATATTTATAGTAATACTAATATATATATATGTAGTTATATTAATATATATATAGTTATTAGATTAATATATATATAGTTAAATTTATATATATATATATATATAGTTATATTAATATATATATATAGTTAGATTTATATATAGGTATATAAATATTCATTGTATTTTAAATAAAATGGATGTTAGTTATTATTTAGATAAAACTAATATATTTTATTTGTAAATATATTTTATTATTTATATTTAAAATTAAATTTTTAGGTGTGAATATTTAAAAAATATGAATATATTGTTATATATTTGATTATAAATACTAGTGAATTATAAATAATAATGAAATTTCAAAGAAATAATATCAATATGAATGTAATACAATGGAATAAATTCATACCCCACCAAAAAAATCTAATAATACCCCCTTAAACGAGTGTGAAAATCCACAAAATGTTAAAAAATCAGGGTACCCCGACTAAAAACTCAGTTTTGGGGGCCTTCTGGGCCTCTTTTGGCCTCGAAAATCCCTTGACATGGGTATCCCAGGTCACAGCGACATAGAGCTCGTCACAGGATTCTATTCGATATGTGGTAGAGCTCAAATGGACACCCGGATCAAAAGTTATGGCCGTTTGAAGTTTGAGTTGCGTTTTCAACATATTTTGGATCTTTTTTTAATTTTTTTTAATTTTTTTAGTCTTCAATTTTTTTTAAATGACTATTACACCATAATTATTATAAAATTATTAATTAAAAATATTTTTTTAGTATTTTAAGAAGTCATTTTCACTAAATATCTTATATATTATGTATAATAAGTGTAAATGTTCATTTATAGTTCTCTAAAATATATTTAAAAATTATATATTATATTTATATATCAATATAACTATATTTATATATTAATATATTAATATATTTTTTTTAAAAAAAATTGAAGCCGACCCTTTATCAGTTCTTTTAAAAAAAGCACTGATAAAGGCCCCCCCTTTATCATCGCTAAAAAAAGCGATGATAAAGGCACCCCCCTTTATCAGCGCTTTTTCGTTAGCGCTGATAAAGGGGGGGCGCTGTGAAAAACTGTATTTTGTGGTAGTATGATAAGAGGATAAAAGGAATTTATTGACTTATCATTCCATGTTCATGTAGGATGTAGTTTATTCTCTCAGAGTTTAAGGGTTTGGTGAATATGCCTTCATATTGATGCTCATCCCTGATAATCTTGAGAGATATATCGCTTTATTGATAATGATCTCTCAAAAAGTGATTTCTTACATCAATATTTTTTGTTCAAGAATGATAAATTGGATTCATATAATTTTTAATAGCACTTGTGTTGTCACGATTTTAGATGATTGGTATGAATTGAAATCCACGGTATAATGAAGTGTGTTTCGTCCACAAAATTTGCTCACATCAACTACCAGCTACTATGTACCCTACTTCAGTAATTGATAATGCAAATGAAGTTTTCTTTTACTACACCATGATATTAAATACTTTCGAAAAAATGTGACATATTCAAGAGGTACTCTTCTTATCTAAAGTAAATCCACAAAAGTCAACATATAAATAACTAACGAAATCAAAAACTTGTCCACTAAGATAAAACAATCATAAATTAGTTTTATTTTTGAGGTATTTGGAAACTCTTTTAATGAAATTTAAATTTTATTCTTTTTTTTTCTTGAAATGATGAACAAGTTCACACATTAAACATAATATCTTACCTACTAGTTGTTATGTACAAAAACACCAAATCATTTTTTCTCTTTGTAGTTTGATCAATAGATTTTCCATTTTCATCATGATCTAACATACAAGTATAACTCATTGGGGTTTCACTAAATATAATTCTATATAAACCACATCTTTTCAAAATATCATTAGTGTACTTAAATTGATTTAAAATAATACCTTCTTTATTTTGAAATATTATAAATCCATGAAAATATTTATATTCACCCATCAAACTCATTTCAGACTCACTTTGCCTTATTTTTGAAAAACAACTACACAAAGAATTTTAAAAATATCCAAAGTTAATAATATATACATGTATTCAATCTATTAAAAAATATTTTTAAATTCTTTTTATAAAAAAAGTATGATCAGAAACTCCTTTTGTAAAAACTTTAGAAATACTAAAAATTACATAATCTTACAAACCAATCTCTTGGAGTTTTTTCAAACCATATAATGATTTAGATAATTTGAAAACATGATTTCTAAAATGAAAATTTATAAACCTAGGGGGTTCTCAACAAAAACAACTGTAATTATATAACCATTAATGAATTCACTTTTAACATACTTTTTATAATGTTTAAGGTCTAAGTGTTGGCATATGCAAGTCGGATTATAATGGCATCTAGCCTTGCTACTGGTCCAAAGGTCTCATCATAATCAATTCATTATTCTTGATTATATCCTCGTTCAAACATCATAGATTTGTTTCTTACTATATTTCTAGCTTCATCCACATTATTCCTAAACACCCATTTGTTAACTATGGTCAATGTATCTTTTGGTCTATCTACAAGATTCCAACCATTATTAATATCAAACTGGTTAATCGCTTCTTGCAAATCTATTACCCATAATTCATCATTGATTGAATCATTTATATTTTTTTTGTTCTAGATTTGACATGAACACTTGAGGTTCACCCTTGTTTCTCAAAGAGGCTCTAGTTTGTGTTCCTCTATCTAAATATCCAATAAGAACATCTAAGGGATGGTTTTTAAGGTATTAGTTTGTCTAATAAAAGTGAGACTAGTTAGTTCAGGTTCTCCATTTTGATACGATTCATTATGGGTTGATTCTGGATAATTTCTAGAATCATATTTTTTCTTAGATTCCATCACAGGAAGACTTGAGTTTTTAGCATTAATATCCATATTTGACATATACTTTTCCTGATTTTCTAGAGAGGTCGTTGGCTCATGATGATATGTTTCATCAAACATAACATGTACATATTCTTCCACACATTTGATTTTTTATTAAAGAATTTATTGGATTTGTTTGATGTAGAATATCCAATAATATCCCTTCATTACATTGGGAGTAAGATTTATCTAAATTGTCTATAGTTTTCATAATATAAAATTTTTAACTAAAAACATTAAAGTAACATAATTTTTGGTTTCCTGTTCTTCCACAACTGATAAGTGGTTTTTTTAAATATGGGTCTTATTAAGACTCTAATTATGTTGTAACAAGATGTATTAACTACTTCATCCAAAAATTAAATTGGTAAGTCATATACATTAATCATAATTTAGGCAATTTCATGTATGGTTATATTTCTTCTTTCTACCACACCATTTTTTGACATGTCCTAGTGGTAGAGAAGTTGATCCTATAGCCATTTTATAATAAAAAAGATTCAAAGTCTTGATTTCCAATCTCATGTCCATGATCACTTTTTAAAGATTTAATCTTAACTTCACTAATATTATCTATTCTCCTAGAATATTTGATGATGTGAGATCAAGATTCTCTTTTGGGTTCTAAGAAAAAGTTCCAAGTATATCTAGAGAAGTAATCTACTATAACCATACCATAGTGCATCCAATTTAGTGGTGAAACTCAAGATGGTCCAAATAAATCCATGTGAACCAAATCGAGATGTTGACATGTTGTTACTTCATTAATTGGTTTGAAAGAGATTTTATGTTGCTTTACTTTTTTATAATGATTTCACACCTTGTTTTCCAGAAACCCAAATTTGCGAAGGTCTCTAACTAAAACATTTCTAGTTAACATTATAAGAGAGTGTACATTGTAGTGTTCTAGTCTTCTGTGCCAAATCGAAGACTCTTTGTGAAAGTCACTTAGACAAGAAACATTCAGTAAGGCAAATGTGTCTAAATATATAGCATATATATTATAATTTCTAAGAGAAGTAAATACTGTGTTATTATTGGAATAAAAATCATGGAAAGAATCATTTTTAAATTTTACATTAAATCCATCATCACAAAATTGAGATATTCTAAGTAGGTTATACTTTAGTCCATCAACAAAAACTTCTTTTGATACTGAAATGCGGTTAGGGTTACCAATCTAGCCTAGGATGATGATTTTTCCATTACCATTGTCCCCAAATCTGACATGTCCTCCATGCATTTTGATATGAATTTTAAATCATGAATAGTCCCATATCATGTGTCTTGAACATCCATTGTCTATGTACCACATATTTCTACAGGAACACCTTAGGAGGTTTATCTACAAAACAGTTTATCCAAGAAATGTTTTCCGTACTCATATTTTTTTAGGTCGACAATGATTTGTGGTAAAAGCTTTAGGAACCCAAAATTGTCTTATGGGATTCATATATGCCGACTATAGAGTATTTCAAAAATAAAATCTGGTTTTTCTTGAAGAACTTTATGTTGTAAAATTATTCTTAGAACCGGAACATGCAATAAAATTATGGTTTCTGATGAAAGATAACGATTTTACCGATTGAGTTGTAAAATGTGTATTGGAAAAATTCCTTTAATCTAGTTGATATCTTATCCTAAATGTGTACTTAGGATCTATCTGTTTACTAAACTTTTTAGTAAGGTTATTTTCCCCATTGGTAAATTTTTCTTATGTCCTTCTTTAATTTCTCATTCAAAATTTTTAATTCTTTTTTCCCTTGAAAAATTGATCATTTTTCTCTTTTAAATCATAAGTTTACATTTAACAATTATAGTCAGGGAATTTTGTTTTTAAATACTTATTCTTAACTTTTAACTTGTTATATGTTTCTTCCATCATTATTCAATACGCAAAAAATTCATCATTTTTTATATTCTTAGACTCAATTTCCTTTTCCGGATAATAAGAATTTTGAACCGGAGTGTCTAGGATTACCTGAGAAGTGCATTTCATAAAATACATATGAGCCATATCATCATTCTCATCATCAGAAGAAGTAGATTCACTAGAGAAATCCACAGATGCAGTTCATGTGGCCTTCATTTTATTATTATATTTCATATACTTATTTCTGTACTACTTTTTGTATTTGAGATTTTGACAGTATGCTTTGATATGTCCTTTCTTTCTACATTCATAGAAAATTATCTCTTCTGATTATTCATTTTTATTCCATTTATTTTTTCAATTTCCCTTGTTATCATACATTTTTTTCAATTAAGATTTTTGAATTACTGCTTTTTCCTATTAATTTTTTTGAATATCCTAGCCAGCTGGGCCATTTCTTCATCACTGTCCAAAGTTGATTCTTCACTACTGGAGATTTCAATAACAAAATGAACTTTCTCATTGTCTTCACTTCCAAAGGCAGAAGATTTGGAGGCTATTGACATTAATTTTGGATCATCATCTTCTTTATTTGCATTGAGTCCCTCTTCATAAATGACTAATATTACAATTAATTCCTTAATATTCATCATATCCGTATCTCATGATTCTCTTATAGATGCATATGCCCCTCTCCCACACTCTTGCTAGCATCACAGAATCCTAATACTATTTTCTTTGGTTGTAACATTTCTTCTTAAAGAAATCATTATATTAATAATTTCATTGAACCTGAGATAAATATCATAAATGGATTCATCAGGATTCATTATGAAGTTGTCATAATTGATAGTCTATGTATTTAATCTCATTATCTTGACATTATATGTTCCCTCATGAGAAATAGACAAAGTGTCCCTAATCACATGTGGAGTTTTTCAAGCAGAAATTCGATTAAACTCTTCATCACCTAGTTCACATTATAAAAAATCTATTACAGTACAATTATTGATAGAATCAGTCTATTTAAGATCATCCCAAGTGTTTCTTGCAGTTTCATGAATTGAATATTTATTTTCAATAGCAGTCTAGATTTCATATCCCATGCTTTCTAGATATATTTTCGATTTATGCTTCCTCTAAGTATAACACATTATAAAAGTAACAAAGGCATAGGAAATTGAAGAATAGGAGTATCATAGCAAAAGGAATCTGAATCATGACTGGAATATGTCGATACAACATTTCATTTAGACATTCATGAACATATCACTATGGTTTATCCACGAGGTGTTATAAAAGTTACCATGTTTTTTCACCAAGGAATCATGAAACTTATCATCTCTAGAGATTATTTTCTTTACCCAATGCATTAGAGAGTTATCAGGGCGCACCCTAAATATATATTTACATTTATGTGATCCATATATATAATAATCTAACATTTCATAAATAACCAAAATAGAATAAAATAAATGGGTTTCATTTCAAAATCATGACGTTTTAAAAGTTCTTAAAAATAAGGTCATTATCTCATTTATAACCCATGGAATGGGAGTGAGGGTTATATGTATGTCAATTCCAGAATCAAATATATCATTTTATGTGTATTTATGAGAACCCATAGAAATGAAATAGGTCTGGGTATTCACATAAATAAACAAGATAATTTCAAGAGAGAAAAAGACGGAAATTTTGAGATGAAAATTCTGCAGTATTACGGCTACAAAACATCCTTTTAGAAAAAATTTAAAAGAGATGGTACAAGGGTAAACCACTCATGAAACCGAGCCTAGTCTTTTCCATTGAAAAATGTTTTTCTATTAGTGGTAGTTCCTTATAATCTATTATCCATGTTATAAATTGTAAAAGTATATTAAAGAGATAAAAATTTATAAATAACAGAAATTTTATGTTTTTTGAAAGATAACTACAATCAAAGTTGAAAAGATTTTTAAAATAATTTTTTTTAAAATTTCGTCGATAGAAAATGTTAGTCTGAGTAGCATTATCCAGAAAAGGGTAAATTTTTTATCTATAAAAATTTATGTTAAAATTGGTTTTGGAAAATTTCCCCAAATTAAAAAAATCAATGTCTGTTTGTAGTGAATTTATAAGAGTCATAAATGTTCAATTAATTTCTCAGAAGATCGATTAGTTCTTAGATATACTAATATAAATATTAGTCTTACATTTGAAACTAATATACTATTTTAAAAATGATAAAAATACTTGCTAACTAACAATCATTGTACAATTCATTTTTCTTTGAAATGTAATAAAAACAGATTAGATTAAACTAACAAGAAAAAAGCACAATGGATATAAATAAGGTATCTAGTCCAAAGCCATGACATAGTTCTATGCACTTGGTGATCACAAATCCAAAAGTGTTTTAATTTAATAAGTTGTTTGATCCACACCCAGGATCGGGGTTCACGATAGCACACAAGTCTGTCTAGGTGACACATGACCTATACCACAGTTATTCATGGAAAAAACAACAAACAGTTCACACATGAACTCTTATACTATTCTACAAGGGATAGAAGAATAAATTTAGTGTGAGTTTAAGGATATAAAGTATCCTCCAGTTTAGCATATGGGAAAGTATTTGTGTGTGTGACATATACACACACTTCTCAAAAAGGTATGAAAAATAAACACAATTGAGCTATGATGTAGAGAGAGGATTAGAAATTTCTCTATGTTATGCAGTGAAGCTTTAAACTTGGTTGATGTAGGAGAAATGAGGATTGAGTCCTCTTCTAGAATTTATCTTCACAAAGAGAGTATTGTAGCCTTCCAGGTGTGAAAATTTCATCTCTTTGATGTTTAGATGTTCAATAAAGTCTAATAGTTTTTTTTCTTGTCTTTTTGATCTCCTCGTATGTTATTGCTTTTTTGTTCTTGGAAGTTTGAAGAAAAGATTGAGAGTTACAGGTGTTTGTAGTTATTCTATTCTCTCTACTTTTCAGTATATTACTCATCGTCGCTTAAAAGATCCATAGTGTAATTATTTTATACATTGAGGTACAGTAGGCACAAAGATCTATCCCCAGACATTTACCTTATACTATCTACGGATAGTTCTGCAGACATCATTAATTAATGTTAGAAACATTAATTTTCCTAAATATGACTGTTAGGTAGAAATTTAAATTAAAAATTAGAAACAATTATTATTACTATTAGTGAGTCATAAGTATCAGTGAATCATTGGCATCATTCTATCATCATTGGTCTATCAGCATTGGTGACTATATGTATCGATTAGTCATTTCCATCAGTATCGGTGACTCGGTGAATCGGGGAGTCTTTTGTGCTATTGGTCTGTCCATGCATCTGTGAGTCATCACCGATGATCATGTTTAAGCAATCGGTGTGTCTCCCATCGGTGACTCATTCATTGGTATGTCTTCCATCGGTGAGTCAATCATCGGTGTGTCGATCATTGATGAGTCATCCATCAGTGATTCGATCATTGGTGTGTCATCCGTCGGGGCCTCGTTCATCAGTGTGTCATCCATCAGTGACTCATTTTGAGCAATCAGTGTCATGGACTCTGAAAAACATATAATGCATTTGTCTTACATAGAACACTCTCAAATTATGTGATATTCATAAATACATGTAAATATACACTTGTAAACTTATTGGAAGCATAAATTTTCATAGTTTTGTAATTCATAGAAATGTATTGTATTTTATGACATAATTTAGTTGCTTAAAGATATTAAATGAAATAATAGAAACTGTAGATTGACCTTATTTGTGATTAAGAAAACCACTATATCATATAGGGTCAAAGAGACCCCCTCTTGAATTTTTCAAATATGGAAAATTATTTTGTAACAAGTAATGTTTCATTATCATTTTTTAGATACTGAAGGGAATAATTTCCAAATAGTTTTAGGGGTTATCCCTAGACACTATATAGAGACTAATGAGTCCATGTTGAGTTCATTATTTTCCCTGACCAAGGGGATCCCCATGGGCTCTCAGTGCTAGAGTAACTGAAAAATGGAATATATGGATTTGGGTTGTGATGTTTTTTGGATTCACATATAAACTAAATAGGTGTATAAGGATGATGAGGTAGATAAGATGAGGATGAAAAATGGTGTTCAACTATCCCCTATTCCTTCATTAAATGTGATGGATTTGGGAATGTGTTTTTGGGAGAATTGAGACACATTTGGGATACATTGAATTATATATGGGATAACAGATTGGGAATCCATCCTCTAGAGATAGATTTATTGATTGGGTTTCTATTGTTTGGAGAGTGTTATATGGATTGAGGTTCCATATTTTGGATCCATATAAATTAATGGATACCATAGATTTATATATAGATACATGGAATGTAGTAGTATAGGTCCGAGGAGCCATGTGATTGGGATTATGGATATCATGGACATGGATCCCGATGCAATGAATTACATATAATATGTCCTCGAAGTTGTGAGATTATAGTTATGGGTTAAAGGTATTTGGGGTTGGTGGAACAAAATTCCATTGGATGGTTCGTTAGATCTATGAGATCATGGTTATGTCTAACATGAATTCAGAGATGAACAAACACACAATCATGGGATGTGTCCCATATGTGTGAGGAAATTTTTTAGTATTCAATGGTCTTGGTTTCTACATGATATTAACTACACAGGGTCCATGATATGTTCTTATAGATACACTAACATCAGAAAATTTAGGTATTGTTCATCAGGGTTTGGAACCTAATGATCAATGATATTGGATTATTTATTTATTTCTTGGGATTTTTTATTTATTTTATATAAGAATGCGACATGATTATTTAACAACATTTTTTGGTTGACATGTCACCAAATTGGTGGTTCCCTATTTTGTTATGTAATCACCCCATACATGGGTTTCCACTACACATGGGTACTTGAGAAGCCCTCACCTAGTTATGATAGAAACAAGTTGGGTTGAGGCACATGTTTGATTTCACGGGGTGACTCAGTAATGTAAAAGAATCTTAGGATGTGTTTTAGCATGAATTTTTCATGGATACAACCTATTTAATTATATTATTTCATTTTTTATATATGTTTTTCCATATATACTACTGATGTTTTATGTTTTGAATGGAAATTTGTGCCTTTACAACTTTACATGCATTATTGCATGATATTTTTTTATTCCATAATACTTTATTTATTTCCATCAATAGTTGATGGTTAGTCAATATATTTGATTATAAACATTGATACTATGATTATATCCTCCCTATGATACCTCCTTTTGATACCACAACTAGTTGGTAACCTCTGACATTTGGAGAGGTGAGCCTGACGACATGTGATAGACCATTCTTGTTAACATTAATTGATGGAAGTAGTTTTGGATGTCAAAAGTTATTAAAATTTCAATTTTTTCTTTAATTCTACTTTACATTTGGAAATAATGAGTTTAAGTGATGTGTGAGAGCCTGGAATGGATACTTGGATGGTGATCCATGAACACATTTGATTATGAGAATACTAGGTTTCTAGATATGGGATTGGTGTTCTACATTTGTGATGTTACAATTGAAATGGTTTTCACCTCATGTTATTCACATGTTTTTTGGATTTATTATTTTTTATGTATTTATTACTCCATACCCAATAAAAAGGGACATGTTCATGATTTTGGCACATGGATTGTATAGGAATGATTTTTCTCATTAATCATGATTTAGAACATTGAATTCATAGGAAATGTAGGGAACTTACTGTACGATTTTTATCACTGTAGAGATATCCAATTGATTAATGTGTCACAAAATTACCACATGAAATTTTCTTACATAATTAGTTGGTTGAATTATCTTTATATGGACTAACAGGTAAATTAATTTCCATCAGTGGAAGGTCATGTGGATATATGGTGACATGATTATCAATAATGATAGTATAATCCCTCAATGTATAGAATGTGAGTTGACCCAAATTGGGTAGTTAGGTACCTTGTTCCATATTGGGTAACTATAGTGTGTTTTCTACTCATGTATGGTTACATAAGGTTCCAAAAACAACCGATATAATTTTTTACAATATATATCTGAATGGAATTATACTTAACCAAGCTAGAGACTATGTTTTCCCAAAATACTAGATTCTTATAATGATGTAGCTGTTTATATATGTGTGTACCTTTATATGTGTTGGGATTCATGAGGGACTATCCCCATGGTGGATTCCCAATGGGAATGTATTACATAATTGGATGAATACTTGGCTTGAGGTGACTTATCGATGTTTATGTGAGACCCTATAGTGAGTGGTTTATCATTTTAGATTCTATATAATATTTGAGATGGGATCACAGATAACATACCATGAATTTGTACCATATAAGTGTATAGTGACCTTGGCTTAACACCCATGTATATTACATCATTTTCGATGAATATTTAGTACATTGCAACAATACATTCCCAAGGACAATAATAGTTAACTGTCTTTGGAAACATAGAAAAAATTATTCTATCCCTGTGAAAGATATTCAACATCTAAAAAAGAGATCTACACCATTAGAAAATCATCTTAAAACCATTCTTCATAACCTGGAGAATGGAAGCATAACAAACAAGCAATCTTAGATGCTCAATATGGTAAAACAAGGCACACATGTTAGCATAAACATGACCATAATTCTATGATAATGAGATTGTAACATTAGGAGATCATACCCTGCATATCAAAGGTTATGGACATGAGATATGGGATAAATATTAGAAATTCATATGAGGTAAATCATAAGTAAATAAACATCATGATCCATGAAATCATAACTATGGAATAATAAATAGAAGATTTTCCATAAATATAATAATAAAAACATTTATTTCTGGGCTACCAACCAAAACCTTTATAACAAGTTAGGCTTGGGCTGCGACCTGTGTACCAACATTGGGCTTGGGCTAGAAACCTATGTACCCACATTCATTTATTCTTCGGAGATAACCCATTTAACTTCACGTTTTTGGGATTATACTACAACCAATGTACCCTATTTCATTTAGTATTGGTCTACAACCCATACAACCTATTTCATTTTGGTCTCAGGATACAACCCATACACCATATTTATTTTTATGTTTGGGCTATGACCTAGGTTCCCTTTGAGATCATATAAAAAATATCAATTCCCAATGCATTGGGGGGATATATAGGTCGCACCCATATCATAGTAAAATAATTCACAAATTTTTCAAATGATAATAAAACAATCATCCTATCATGAACCATAAAAAGATATCGGTCTTATAGACATCAAATCATGACTCCTAAAATGAAATTGGTATAATTAACATTTCATCACATCATATTCTAGTGAAAATAGATATGTTTCCTACCGATTTCATTGAATCCAAACCATGACATAGAAATGGATTTTGAAAACATATAACATGTGAAAGGGAAATGGGTTTTATAAATACAATGATATTAAGTGTTACCCATTCATTGAATGTATATGAAAAATCCTTTACATAATTTTAAAAAAGGGCCTTAATATTATCAATGGATGTCATCATAGATTGAAAATAGTATCAAAATATCATTGAAAAATGTTTCTTGATGAAGATAATATTTGTTTTAGAAAATATTAATGTTAATATATAAAACCATTTAAAAATTATTTTCTTAGAAAATACCATGAAAACATATAAAGAATACATGAAAAAAATTTGAAAATATTTTACATTTGAAAATTACCATTATAAAAATTTCTCAAAGTTTAATATTTTAAAAATGAAATGATTCATCAGTGTAATGATGGTGAGTAAATCTATACATCTCCAATGATGTAAAAATGGAACATTCATATTATCTGGTTAGAAGGTTTAAAAGAATTCCTTGTTTTGAAACTGATAAGAAAATTCCATTCAAGATATTGGTAAAAGAAAAAAAATGGTAAAAATATATTAAAAATATTATAGTATAATGGTATAATATTCTTGGAAACCCTTTTTAGAAAATATAGTGTTTCGACCGAAGAATGTGTAATGTATGGCTTTCTTAAAAATACTTTGTTAACTATATTATGTATTAACATGTAGAATATGGTACTAATTAAAGGGTATATCATGAAATATTAGAGGATAATGAAACTTGTCAATATTCTTGAGAGACGAATCATAATATATCATCAAGGGAACCAATAATATAAACATTCTTTATTTAAAATTAGATTGTTTCAATAAACTATTATAACTCAGTAACTTGGGATCACACGGTCTATGTAAAAAGTTTCACTTACAGGAATCATAAAATATCAAAAAAAAAGTATATTAATGGAATGTCATTTAAAATGGAACTATATACATCTATAAGTAGAATTTAGGTTCAGAAAAACCATGATTCTCACAAATTAAATATTGTGACGAAACTGTCTTACCGATTTGGTAACAATTTATATCTAAACCCCATAGAAGAAATATCGTAAAATGGGAATGTGAAGGAAAAAAATATTACATACAAGAAAAATATAATATAATATTTGGAATCAAATACACAAAAAAAATGGAAAAGTGGAAAACATATCTTTTATATCATATAAATTAAAAGTGACATGAAATCCCCTTACCTTATGTCCTGACTCTCTCCATACTCATACAAGATTTCTCTTAATCGGGTAACTCCTTTTTTACTTTTTCAAAAAGGCATCCTTGAGAGGGTTTACCCAAAATTACGATTCATGGTTGAAGGTAGGATAATTTCGAGGCTATATGGTAACATCATGGATGAACATAAAATGACTGAGAGGTGTGGGGAATGGGTAGAGTTGGTGGCCTTTTATTGAGAAGGAAAAGGACTCACTTGGAATTGTTAGAAGAAAATTAGGTGTGCACATGTTCTAACATAAAAAAATTCATACCCAATCAAAAAAACTCAATAATTGAAGTAATATTGCTGAAAGATGTAAACAAATGGGTTTTGGACAAGTGTATAGGTCATTTAGGCACGTAATTTTAATGTTTGGTCACTAATTGAACTTAATTTATCTACAACTACTGAGATTAATTTCAATCAATTTTACTAATCATTTTGGTCAAAAAATAACATCAACATATTAGACTATAAATATTATATGGAATACAATGGTTTTGGTATAATTTTTGAATTTATAATCACAGAAGCGGAAAAATAAATATTAGTGGTATTCATGCAGATGGGATGAAATTACAGTGTTCTGTAGTATGGTAATGTCCAAAATATTATTAAGATTTTTTATTCAAATTCAATTTACATATGATCCTAATAAATTTAATTATACTATTATATGTAATATCAATCAAATTTTTCCTTAAAAAATATTTACAATATCACTTATAATTAATAGTTAATTTGGAAAAAGACATTTTTAATCTAAAAAACTGTATTTTTAACAATTCATAAAAAAATGATTTTTCTCAAAAAATCCAAAAAAATCATCCAATGAAAATTTTGATGTATTTAATTTAAAAATAATGTTTATTTTATCAAATTAAATTTATATATGTTTCTAAAATTACATTCATTTTATATGAATTAAAAGTAGTTTATTTGAGATAATGGTATTCTGAATCATAGAAGGACTTTACCAAAAATCATATCTTTTATTAACAGTATGTTTTAATTATATAAAAAATTTATTAAAATATTTGGAAATTACTTATTACTATACATATTATATTATTTAATTATTAAAAACTATAAATTGTGTTTTTTTCAGAAAAAACTCAATGTTGCGGGTATCGTACACCAACTCAGTGTTGCATGAATTGTACACCATGTCGGTGTTGCGTGCAGTTCAAGCGAAGTTGGTTTTGAGTGTAGTGTAAGCCATGTTGTTATTTATGTGAATGTAATGTTTGAAATTGTGTCGTAATATATATATATATATATATATATATAACTATTTCTAGTGTCATGTGAAATTAAAAATATTAAAAAGTTAAATTAATTCAAAAAAATCTCGAAATCATGGGATGTTACATTCTACCCCCTTAAAATGAATTTCACCATCGAAATTCATCTTCGTTATCAATGTTGTAATACATTAATGTTTCATTCATAAAAACCCATATCATAAAAATGAAAACTAAAATGTCCCCTAAAAAGTGAAATTTTGTACCATAATAGTTACCCAAAGTAACATATAATTTGGTATCCCCAAAAATGAACATAGGTTCGGAGTAAAGAATGTAAATAGTGGAAAAGAATAACTATTTATTGGGATTGATTGAGGTCATGGATCACAAACAACTGATTAATCAAAGGAAATTTTAGGGTTTAAAATTACTTACTCTGTGATGAGTTAAAAGGCCATCATCTTATGAAAAATTAAGGTATTAGGACAATAACTTTTTTCGATCACATTCAGAACATTGAGTAATTATTGTTAAATTTATAAAATATATTAATTATTGATTTTTTTAGTGAAAATTTTCTAATTCATCCATTACATCATTGAATTAATTTCTAGAAATTAACATTGATAAATAAAAAAATAAAATATGTCTTTTACTGATTCTAAGGTAAATAATTAAATAAAAATACAAAATTCATTTATCTATAAAAATAAAAATTAAAACTTATATTTTATCATAAATAATTAGTTATTACAAATAAATTTAAAATAAGCAGGACATCGTGTTTTCCAGTTGTAGCTGTCAATCCCTTATCTTCCTTCGGTCATGGTTTCAAGACCAACGACCATGCCAGACATTATTGGTTGTCACCCAACATAGATGATTCCCTTTTATAAAACCGCACTAATATAATATATAATTTGGACATCATTAAATAATTTTAATCACTGATTACCCGTTAAAATATGGTTTTTAACACATACTCAATGCAAAAATACGTCCTCGAATGATTAACAATATCTTTTCATGGATGTTTAACCTTATAACCCATCAGAAAGATGAATATCTGAAACTATAGAATGATAGTCATGAAATCAGATTAACAATGGTTCCCCTATATCACAAAGTATATCTGGGTAGAACATTAAGAACATGTAAATACCCTTATTTTATATTCCCATTAGTCATTGTAACAACCTGAATTTAATTAAATAATTTGGGAAAACATGCATTATTCCTTGTTACATAGTATATTGGATTTACTCTTTTAAACAAAAAATGTTTTAAAATAAATTAGTAGTATCAAAAACCACCAATAAACATGTTTTACTTAGTATAAAGGTAATATGTAAAATCCGATTTATATATTCATATCCAATGTATCTTTATCCAAAGAACATTATCTTACATGAATAACCTGTTAGGGTTACCTTAAATTAGTCAAAATATTAACATTCATGATATATCCTTTCTTTTCCATCGTTAACATTCAATTTATTCTGGAATTTTTTTTGAGAATCATTAATTGAACAATCTATACATAATTCAACATTATTAATTATAGAATTGAAATATATAAATACTTTGATTACTTCATCCTTAATGTATTAATGATAATACCTCATTCCTTTCTCATTTCAAACTCATTTTCTTCATCATCCATAATATAACAATTACTCGCATTACCTTACTGATTCTCTTCATGAACATTCCTCTTATAACATTGGGTTCATAATGACCATTTTCTCCTCATTTAAAACACTTAACCATCGATGATGACATTGGGAGGAAAAAATTCTCATCCATTTCATTAGCTGAAATCTTTATTTCCCCATTTAAATATCGTTCATTGTGTTATTATTTTCATTAGTCAAAATACCTTATTGTTCAAATAAGACATTCACATAGCTGATTTTATCCACATTCATGACACAATGGAAACTGAATCTACTTCCCTCCATGGTATCCATTAACTGGACACACAGTGAACTCCTTCGTTTTCTTCCTTGGTGAGTCTAAGATTTAGATAAGGTGAATATTTTAATTAATATTCTGTGAGAACCGGTTAGGCATTATCTTGATATCATTTACTCCAGTGATCATATCCCATGTCATATGACCAGAAGTTCTTCCATCACATTCAACATTAATCTAGTTCATTCCAGTTCCTTCCATTAACTAAAATAAAAGAATAGTACTAGCATTACATTTCATAATAGAAAACTATAGTCATTAAAATAATTACATATAAGACATGAAAATCATTGCACCTTCTATAATCTATGACACATTTGGATTATTATAGGTTATTCATAGTTGAAATATATCTAAATCATTTATGATATTTCATGAAGAGTTTCTGAATTCCCAATGTATATCCCCTAATAGTGTCATACCAGGTGTGTTGTAAGGCCTGTTGTTGTGTACCAGATTACCCAGAGTCATGAACAAAATATATTGTAAATGTTTTTACCCCTAGAATCATCTATTCTAGAGCCAGATCAACTTTTAGAATTTAGAATATGACATTTTCCCAGATATTTTCCAAATCATTAACTCATGTGTATAATTATCCTTAGATACATTCCTTAGAAATTCCATATAAATAAAGAAAGGGGTATCATTGAGGTTTTATCATCCTAGATTCTAATGGTTGACTAATTCTTTTCTTTGATACCAACTATAGTGACTCATCCATAACAAAAATAGATATTACATCATAGTAGATGAATATTTAATTTATTTCATAAATACATTCCCAAGGACTGTAATATTTTACTGTCTTTGGAATCATGGAAAAAAATCTTTTATCCAGGTAAATGCTAATTAAAAAATCCAATAAAGATATAAACCATTAGTACTTCTTCATAAAACTAGTCATCATAACCTAGATAATGTAATCAGAAGAAAGGGGTGGTCTCAAAAGCTCAGCTGGGGTTTAAGAGGGAGACATGTAAGCATAAACATGAACATAACTGTATGATAATGCGATCATAGCACTACGATATCATACCTTGAATATCAAAAGTCATAAACATGAGCTATGGGATAATGTTTAGCAGTTCTTGCAACATGAACCATAAGGAAATAACCATCATGTCCTATGAAATCATAACTAAGGAATAAAACCTAGGATTTGTGGCACACATATATGAATAGAAAAATTTATTTTAGGGGGACCAATTAAGACAATTATAAAATTGTTAGACTTTATAGCAACCCGCCATTTTATAACATAAACTTTCATTACATTACACATAACTGAGGATCTTTAAGGTCTAGTGTCTTGGAAACCAGGAACAAAATACATAAAAAAAACATAAAACATTCTTCTTAAACACTTGAAAGGCTTCTCCTTTAGTTCATCCTATGTTCATTATGCATCTCATAACCTGGGGACATACATCAAAAGAAAGGGTGAGCAGAAGGCCCAGTAAGGGAAACAAGAGGAACATTTTACATGTGAACTGGGTATACTTCAATAAGGACATGAAAAGGACTTTAAGGCATGAGAAATAATTCATGAGGCATTTCATAATAAAAACAAAATTTTTCATAACTTGAAGATGTGGCTGCAACATTTAATATTGACAATCGTTTCGTTTCACCAAGGTCGATCCCCAAGGTGTCGTTAAAAATTACCAAGGTTATTCACCAAGGCGTCGTTAAAATGGTCATCTCTAGAGATTAAGTCTTTACCCAATGCATTGGAGCGCTATCAGGGTGCACCCTTAAATTTGCCTTTATTATCATGTGAGCCACATATATCATCATCAAACATTTCATAAATAACCCATATAGCATAAAATAAATGGGTTTCATTTCATAATCATAACATTTTAAAAACTGCTTTAATGACATGATCTTTACGGCACTTTAATCCCACGGAAGGGAAAGTGGGTCTCATGTATGTAAATCCCAGAATTTGAAATAGAACATTTTGATATATATGTGAATACCCTTGTAGAAATAAGAGCTTTGAGTTTTCACTTTATAACATAAAATAATTTTGAGAAAAGAGGGAGAGGCATTTTGAGACGAAAATTCTGCAGCATAACGGCTATGTTTCGGGGTTTTAGAAAACATTGAAAAGAGAGGGGACATGGGTCACCCACTCATAAATGATCCATAAAACAGTAAGGAGGAATAATAAGAAGTATATATGGACATGGTAATGAAATTTGAAGGACATACCATTTGAAATGAAAAACATGGAAGGAAGACAAAATTTAGATTTCTCTTATGAAAATTCGGCAGCCTAACGGCGTCACTTAAACTTCAATAAAAAGAATTGACAAGATCAAATAGGGTATCTCATCATATGATCATAAGAGATCAGTATGATAGATATATAGATCATACCCAAACATAATAAAAAGGAACTTGAAAGACTTGACATGAAAATCGAACTTGAAAAATGAGAAGGGTGAAAGAATCACTTAAACATTCGGCAGCCTAACGGCGTCACTTAAACTTTCATAAAATGAAATGATGAGAGTAAGAGGGGATCTCTCATCATATAAACATGAAATGGGCAGTAAGAAGAATATAAAAGAACATCCTCTCACATAAGAACATGGAGCATAAAAGGAATGACATAAAAGAGATTACATGAAAAGAGGAGAGGGGTCGGATCCCTTACCTTAAAACGTGACTCTTGAAACTCAAAGGATTGGACCTTGAGGGCTTGGGGGCACCTTGGGAGGACTCCTTGGAAGGTAAGAAGACCATAACTTCGTTGGGGGAGTGTTGGGAGTGAAAACTAAGGGAGGGAAGGGTGGGTATTTATAGGGAAAGTGAAGGGACAAAGCATTAATGGCCAAGGGACACCTCACATGTGTTTTTCTCAAACCCATGTGATCTCCCTTGGCATTTATCATGGAGTTAGGCCACATGGGGCCCCCAAAACAATAATTCATAACCCTTGGCCGGCCAACCCTCAAAAGATCTCATGACATCATCATTACACCATTATGATGTCATTAAACATACCGAAACCCAAAAATTGTATTTTTACTATTCACTGAAAATTCTACTTTCTCAGAATAACCCCAAAATTTCACCTTAACCAAATATCAATGCTCTGATTTCAAAAATGAAATCCATTTTATAAAAATAATTTTCTAAATATTTTTAATTTAATTTTTAAATAAAAACACTATTCATCGAAAATTCACTTTTTTCAGAAAAAATCCCCAAAAATTACCTTAACATAATATCAATGCTCTGAGTTCAAAAATAAAGACCTTTTTATAAAAATAATTTTCTAATTATTTTTAATTAAATTTTTAATTAAAAAACACTATTCATCCAAAAAAAACTAATACTTGAATAATAATTTATGAAACCGTTATTTCACCATTTTATTGAATCACATTACTTAACCTAGGTGTCTAAATTATATTAAAACTTTCTTTGAGTGAAATTACTAATCCATTTGGTCACATTACTAATCCTAAGAGTAAAATCACTATTCATAATTTACTATTCATCAAAAATTAAGTTGATCTTATTAGACTCCAAATTCCTTACTGAACACTTTTGTAGAAGACCATTTTTTGAAAATCATTACACATCATTAGTTATTTAGGGTTTACATAAATATTTTAAAATATCCCTTTTTCAAAATTCATCAATAAAATACATTCTAAAATTATCTAGACATTTGAAATTTCACAACATCACTAAAGGAAGAAATCTCAATTTATTCACCCGAAAGGATTACACAAGGAAACCAGGGTCTCATCACATAGCCCCTTATAACACTGGCATAAGACCTAAGTGTAAGGTGTGCTATGGCGAGAGAATCTGAGGGAGTCTCAGATAACATTGCCCTAGTAGCAATCTCCACTAACTTGAACTTCTCCTGCAAGAGTTTTCGTTCAAGCTTGACACGCTGGAGCTCGGCTTGGGCTTGGTCCAAAGCGAAGCCCACAGATGCTACCTCCTTCCCAAGCTCTGATAAGTGGGCTTCGTAAGTGTTGAGTCTACTGGATGAACCCATCGACTCCTCTTTCTGCATTAACCATTAACAACTTATTAAATAAATAAGAGTAAGTTAATATACTACTCAAAAAGATTGGGTCGTTACATTCTTCCCCCCTTAAGAAATTTCATCCCCGAAATTTACACTTGAGGCCTAGTCGAAAAGGTGAGGGTACTTTTGCTTCATCGTTTCCTCGGGCTCCCAAGTCGCTTTTTCGTACTTATGATTCCTCCACAAGACTTTCACAAGGTGGGTAGTCTTGTTTCGTAGAACCTTGTCTCTACGGTCTAAGATCTCCACTGGCTGCTCCTCATAAGAGAGGTCATGTTCAAGTTGTACCACCTCTGGGTTTAGTACATGCGAAGGGTCGGGTATGTACTTCCTCAAGAGAGATACATGGAAGACATCATAAACTTGAGCTAGGTTCGGTGGAAGTGCTAGATGATAGGCCACTGCTCCTATGCGATCAAGGATTTCATAGGGGCCAATGTACCTAGGGATGAGCTTCCCTTTCTTCCCAAACCGCATGACTCTCTTCCATGGAGAAATTCGAAGGAAGACTTTGTCACCAACACCAAACTCCAAGTCCCTTCGACGATTGTCAGCATAGCTCTTCTGCCGACTCTGAGCAGCCTTTATGTGTTGTTGGATGGCATGAACCTGTTCCGTCATCTCTTGCACGAGGTCAGGCCCAAGAAGCTTCCTCTCACCAGTTTCATCCCAACAAGAAGGAGTTCTACACCGCTTTCCATATAGAGCTTCATAGGGTGCCATCTGAATACTCGAATGGATGCTGTTGTTATAGGAGAACTCAACTAATGGGAGGTGTTGATCCCATCCACCTTTAAATTCCATTGAGCATAATCTCAGCATGTCTTCGAGTGTCTGAATAGTCCTTTCAGATTGGCCATCAGTTTGAGGATGATAGGCCGTACTAAAATTCAATTCAGTATTCAGAGCATGCTGAAGACTTCTCCAGAACTTTGATGTGAATCTTGGGTCACGATCAGATACGATGGATAGTGGTACCCCATGCAGCCTTACCACTTCCTTCACGTATATCTTGGCAAGCTGATCCAGAGAGAAATCTTCCCGAATAGAGATAAAATGGGCTGTCTTTGTGAGACGGTCCACAATAACCCATATCGCATTGTTTCCTTTGGATGTTTTCGGGAGACCAGTTACAAAGTCCATGGTGATATTATCCCACTTCCATACTGGTATGGGTAGTGGTTGTAATACCCCCTTAGGAAGTTGCCTTTCTGCCTTTACCTGCTGACACACCAGGCACCTTGTAGTGTAATCGGCAATCTCCCTCTTCATGTTATCCCACCAATAATGATCACGAAGGTCTCTATACATCTTAGTGCTTCCTGGATGTATAGAGAAGGTAGAGCTATGAGCTTCATCCATCAGTTCTTTCTTTATCTCTGGAATATATGGAACACATAGTCTTGTACGAAATTTCAATACACCTTCTTGATCAATATTGAAATCAGGGAACATCCCATCTTTTACAGCCTCCAACTTCTCCTGCAGCAAAGGATCTTCTTTTTGAGCCTTCTTGATCTTCTCTAGTAATGAAGGTTGAGAAATCATTTGGAATAGGGTTGATGATGTCCCTTTCCTTATAATTCCCATGTCCAGTTTTACTAGATCATTAATCAAGGGATCTCCTACGATCCTCATTGTTGCCAGAACAACAGGATCTTTCCTGCTTAACGCATCCGCGACTTTGTTTGCTCTTCCAGGGTGATAATGAATTGAACAATCATAGTCTTTAATAAGCTCCAACCATCTCCTTTGTCTCATGTTCAATTCTTTCTGTGTGAAAATATACTTTAGACTTTGGTGGTCAGTGTATATATCACATTTCTCTCCATAAAGATAGTGCCTCCATATCTTTAGAGCAAAAACAACTGCCGCTAGCTCTAGATCATGCGTAGGATAATTCTGCTCATGAATCTTCAATTGTCGAGATGCATAAGCAATTACCTTGTCATTTTGCATAAGGACGCACCCAAGCCCTTTCAGAGATGCATCGCTAAAAATAACGAATCCTTCTCCGATAGAGGGTAGTGTTAACACAGGTGCAGTAACCAATCTCTTCTTCAGCTCTTGGAAAATTTCCTCGCATTCCTTTGTCCAGATGAACTTAACCCCTTTTCGAGTCAACTTGGTTAGTGGATTAGAAAGCTGTGAAAAGTTTTTCACAAACCTCCTATAATATCCCGCTAAACCAAGGAAACTACGAATCTCAGTTACTGTTGTGGGTTGAGGCCACTCCTCCACAACCATTGTCTTTGCAGGGTCAATCGAGATTCCTTCATTGGTTACGATGTGCCCCAAGAAAGCCACTTGTTGTAACCAAAACTCACACTTGCTGAACTTCCCAAAGAGCCTCTCCTTCCTTAGAGTTTTCAAAATAACCCTCAGATGATCTTCATGCTCCTCACGACTTTTTGAATATATCAAAATATCATCAATAAAAACTACCACAAAGTTATCAAGGTAGTCCTTAAAGACTCTATTCATCAAATCCATGAAAATAGCAGGAGCATTAGTCAAGACGAAGGGCATAACAGTAAACTCATAATGCCCATATCTTGATCGGAAGGCAGTCTTTGGAATTTCTTCCTTCTTCACCCTCAGTTGATGATAACCAGATCGAAGGTCAATCTTAGAGAAGAATTGAGCCCCACGAAGTTGGTCAAATAAATCATCAATTCTTGGAAGAGGGTATCTGTTCTTCATTGTGATCCCATTCAGTTCTCTATAATCAATGCATAGCCGCATTGATCCATCCTTCTTCTTCACAAAGAGAACTGGTGCTCCCCAAGGAGACACACTCGGTCGGATAAACCCCTTCTCCAACAAGTCTTGGAGTTGTTTCTTTAGCTCCTCTAGCTCCACATATTCCATTCTATACAGAGTCTTTGATATCGGTTGGGACCCAGGTACGAGTTCAATGGAGAACTCTACCACTCTCTCTGGGGGAGGTCCAGGTAACTCCTCAGGAAATACATCCATGTATTCCTGAACAATCGGAACATCTTCAATTTGTATGCTCCCTTTCCCTTCTTCCTCATCACCGATTAACTCCATAAAGAAAGCTATAGAGGTGCTTCTAGATAGGGATCAGTTCGGGATATCTCTCCTCGGAAGATAACTGTAGGTCGTTCATTCAAGACTACTGAGATTTCCTTACTTCTGCATTTGATCTTAGCATTATACTTTGAGAGCCAGTCCATCCCTAGTATAATGTCGAATTCCTTCATGGGAATGACTACTAGATTTGCGATAAGATTGTGCTCACCAAAGTAAACACTAGAGTCTCTAAATACTGTTGATGCAAGGATAATCCCACTTGGAGTCTTGACTGACAACTCTACCTCAAGCAATTCCGTGATTGATTCTATATTCCTTGCAAACTTGGAGGAAATAAAAGAATGCGTAGAACCAGAATCAAATAAAGTACTTTCTAGTTTTGAGAGGACAACAACAGTACCTGCTACCACATCATTCGGAACTTCAACTTCAGTTGTGGTGATAGCGAAAGCACGACCTTGCTCCCTTGGCCTCTGCTATGGTTGATGGTGATTCCCCTCCACCGCCCTCAGATTTGAACATTGATTAGAAAAGTGCCCAAGCTTTCCACACTTGAAGCACGTGACTTCGGGTAGGGCCAGAACCATCTTTCCTCTGTCGTTAGTGTTGGGAAGCTAAGGCTTCACCTCACTATGACAATTCCGAGCAATATGGCCTCCTCTTCCACACTTGTAGCACTTTCCACTTCCACTCAAGCAGTTCCCCAGATGATTCTTCCCACATTTATTGCATGTGGTAAGTTGTGTTTGCTTTCCACCTCTTCCCCGATCAAAAGACTACCCTAAACTGGGCTCCAACGACCTCTTCTTTTCATTTGGTTTATGAGACCACTGTGTCTCACCAAACTCCAGCTCAACTTTCATAGCACTTCGAACTATTTCTTCATAGCTATCATAGTCCCTGTTGGCTAGATTCTTCCGCAGATGAGGTCGTAGTCCGCCAAAGAACCTATCAACCTTCCCATTAGGGTCCATGACAAAGCTTGATGTATAACGGGAAAGCCTTGTGAAGTTCATCTCGTAGCTTCCGACAGATTCGTTCTCCTTCTGCTTCAGCTCGAGAAACTCTTTCTCCATTCTCGTTCTCATGGAACGAGGGAAATACTTGTTAAGGAAAATTCCCCAAAATTCTTCCCACTCCAAAGCTTCTATCTCTCCTCGTGGCTTCGTGTTTTTGATCAGTGACCACCACTGATCAGCTTCTCCCTCCAGGTGGTAAACAGCAAGGGTGACCTTTTCTTGTTCCGAACAATGAAGTACAGAAAAGATCTTTTCAATGGAGCTTATCCATTGTTCCGCAACCAACGGGTCAGTAGATCCACTGAATGTTGGCGGTCGTTGACGCATGAAGGACTCAACAGAGTGTTGTTCCCTTCGTGGTGAGGTCGGCCTCTCAGCTTGATTCACGTTATTACTCATAACTTGAGTCAGTTGGTTCATCATTCGCATGAATGTTTCCATTCCGGATTCCATCGGAGGGCCGTCAGCACATGGTGCATTGCGGTCACCATCGGCACGGTTTCCCCTATTTCCCGCCATTTTCTAAAAGAATAAAACCTTAGTGAGAAACTTATTTCATTTATGAATCTTTTAACTAAGACTTCGTGCTTAGACAATAATAGTTCTCTATAATTCCTTCATAATGATTCATAAAAAGCATGTGATTAACGAAACATATCCCCCGGGAGTGTCGTAACCAAGAGTGCAGCAAGGCCCGTTATCGTGCACCAGTTCCCGTTCGAGTCTAGCTCAAAGCGGTGTTTTCGGGTTTTACCCCTATGTACATCTGTGCCAGAGCCGCCTCTACCTGCTCGTATCCAGACAGGGATGTATTTGTTTGATAGACCACTTACTCAATACTTACCAAAATACCAGGAAGTTTTCCTATATTTAAACTTTTCTATAGGGTTCTTCCTAAAGTTTTTATATCCTAATTTCCACAAATAACTAAACCATCCTTTGATACCAACTATAGAAACCCGCCATTTTATAACATAAACTTTCATTACATTACACATAACTGAGGATCTTTAAGGTCTAGTTTCTTGGAAACCAGGAACAAAATACATAAAAAAACATAAAACATTCTTCTTAAACACTTGAAAGGCTTCTCCTTTAGTTCATCCTATGTTCATTATGCATCTCATAACCTGGGGACATACATTAAAAATAAAGGGTGAGCAGAAGGCCCAGTAAGGGAAACAAGAGGAACATTTTACATGTGAACTGGGTATACTTCAATAAGGACATGAAAAGGACTTTAAGGCATGAGAAATAATTCATGAGGCATTTCATAATAAAAACAACATTTTTCATAACTTGAAGATTTGGATGCAACATTTAATATTGACAATCGTTTCATTTCACCAAGGTCCATCCCCAAGGTGTCGTTAAAAATTACCAAGGTTATTCACCAAGGCGACGTTAAAATGGTCATCTCTAGAGATTAAGTCTTTACCCAATGCATTGGAGCGCTATCAGGGCGCACCCTTAAATTTGCCTTTATTATCATGTGAGCCACATATATCATCATCAAACATTTCAAAAATAACCCATATAGCATAAAATAAATGGGTTTCATTTCATAATCATAACATTTTAAAAACTGCTTTAATGACATGATCTTTACGGCACTTTAAACCCACGGAAGGGAAAGTGGGTCTCATGTATGTAAATCCCAGAATTTGAAATAGAACATTTTGATATATATGTGAATACCCTTGTAGAAATAAGAGCTTTGAGTTTTCACTTTATAACATAAAATAATTTTGAGAAAAGAGGGAGAGGCATTTTGAGACGAAAATTCTGCAGCATAACGGCTATGTTTCGGGGTTTTAGAAAACATTGAAAAGAGAGGGGACATGGGTCACCCACTCATAAATGATACATAAAACAGTAAGGGGAAAGAATAAGAAGGATATATGGACATGGTAATGAAATTTGAAGGACATACCATTTGAAATGAAAAACATGGAAGGAAGACAAAATTTAGATTTCTCTTATGAAAATTCGGCAGCCTAACGGCGTCACATAAACTTCAATAAAAAGAATTGACAAGATAAAATAGGGTCTCTCATCATATGATCATAAGAGATCAGTATGATAGATATAGAGATCATACCTTGACATAATAAAAAGGAACTTGAAAGACATGACATGAAAATCGAACTTGAAAAATGAGAAGGGTGAAAGAATCACTTAAACATTCGGCAGCCTAACGGCGTCACTTAAACTTTCATAAAATGAAATGATGAGAGTAAGAGGGGATCTCTCATCATAGAGACATGAAATGGGCAGTAAGAAGAATATAAAATAACATCCTCTCACATAAGAACATGGAGCATAAAAGGAATGACATAAAAGAGATTACATGAAAAGAGGAGAGGGGTCGGATCCCTTACCTTAAAACGTGACTCTTGAAACTCAAAGGATTGGACCTTGAGGGCTTGGGGGCACCTTGGGAGGACTCCTTTGAAGGTAAGAAGACCAGAACTTCGTTGGGGGAGAGTTGGGAGTGAAAACTAAGGGAGGGAAGGGTGGGTATTTATAGGGAAAGTGAGGGGACAAAGCATTAATGGCCAAGGGACACCTCACATGTGTTTTTCTCAAACCCATGTGATCTCCCTTGGCATTTATCATGGAGTTAGGCCACATGGGGCCCCCAAAACAATAATTCATCACCCTTGGCCGGCCAAACCTCAAAAGATCTCATGAAATCATCATTACACCATTATGATGTCATTAAACATACCGAAACCCTAAAACTGTTTTTTTACTATTCACTGAAAATTCAACTTTCTCAGAATAACCCCAAAATTTCACCTTAACCAAATATCAATGCTCTGATTTCAAAAATGAAATCCATTTTATAAAAATAATTTTCTAAATATTTTTAATTTAATTTTTAAATAAAAACACTATTCATCGCAAATTCACTTTTTTCAGAAAAAATCCCCAAAAATTACCTTAACATAATATCAATGCTCTGAGTTCAAAAATAAAGTCATTTTTATAAAAATAATTTTCTAATTATTTTTAATTAAATTTTTAATTAAAAAATACTATTCATCCGAAAAAACTAATACTTGAATAATAATTTATGAAACCGTTATTTAACCATTTTATTGAATCACATTACTTAACCTAGGTGTCTAAATTATATTAAAACTTTCTTTGAGTGAAATTACTAATCCATTTGGTCACATTACTAATCCTAAGCATAAAATCACTATTCATAATTTACTATTCATCAAAAATTAAGTTGATCTTATTAGACTCCAAATTCCTTACTGAACACTTTTGTAGAAGACCATTTTTTGAAAATCATTACACATCATTAGTTATTTAGGGTTTACATAAATATTTTAAAATATCCCTTTTTCAAAATTCATCAATAAAATACATTCTAAAATTATCTAGACATTTGAAATTTCACAACATCACTAAAGGAAGAAATCTCAATTTATTCACCCGAAAGGATTACACAAGGAAACCAGGGTCTCATCACATAGCCCCTTATAACACTGGCATAAGACCTAAGTGTAAGGTGTGCTATGGCGAGAGAATCTGAGGGAGTCTCGGATAACATTGCCCTAGTAGCAATCTCCACTAACTTGAACTTCTCCTGCAAGCGTTTTCGTTCAAGCTTGACACGCTGGAGCTCGGCTTGGGCTTGGTCCAAAGCGAAGCCCACAGATGCTACCTCCTTCCCAAGCTCTGATAAGTGGGCTTCGTAAGGGTTGAGTCTACTGGATCAAGCCATCGACTCCTCTTTCTGCATTAACCATTAACATCTTATTAAATAAATAAGAGTAAGTTAATATACTACTCAAAAAGATTGGGTCGTTACAGACTTGGTCTATGACCCATGTACCTTCTTTTATGGGGGCAAGAAACCTTTGTAGCAACTTCTAATCATTCATGGGCTACAACCCATGTACCTTCTTTTTTTCAGTCTTAGTCTACTATCTATGTACCCTATTTCATTTTGTCATGGGCTACATCCCATACACTCTCTTTATTTTTTGGTTTGGACTACAACATGTGTTCCCATTGGGATTATATAAAACGTATCATTGCCCAATGTATTTGAGGGATATATTTGTCCCACCTATCACTTTGTCAAATCATTCACACATGTGCCACGGGATAATAAACCATTCAACATATCATGACGCAAAAAATAAAATGGGTATAATTAATATTTCATCACATTATATCCTCTAAAGATAGATCGGTTTCTTAACCATTTCATCAAATCATATCCCATAAAAGAGAAAAGGATTTCCTAAACATATAATCTATTAAATAGAAATATGTTTCATACAGACCATTACATTAACCATGACCCATTCAAAAAATTTATATTAATAGAACATTTAGATCACTTCAAAAAAGGACATTTGTCACATAAATGGATTTCATATTAGATGTAAAATATTTTTTAATATATTTTGAAATATTTCATGGGGGAAATATCCTTTCTTCTTTGAAAAAGGATTTTTAGTGCATATCATTATTTAAAAATTATTTTCTGACAAAATAGCATCAAATCCTATAATGATGTCATGAAACAATTTTAAAATTATATTTCCTTAAAAAAATTTAAAAACAATTTTATAAGGATTACAATTTATAATGTGGAATGGAATCATCAAAGGAACGATGGTTGGTAAATCCATACATGTCGTACAAATAAATAAAGAACATTCCTTTTGTATGTTAAATTGGATAGATGGAATGCCTTGTTTGGAAACAGACAAGAATATTCCCTTGATGATATTGGTAATATAAAAATAGGGTAAAATGTATTTAAAAGTATATATTATAATGGTTAAATATTCATGGAATCCATTTATATTAAACATATATTTTGGAATGAAGAAATGGTAAAGTCGGGCTTTCCGAAAAACACTTTATTTACTATATTATGTATGAAATATTATAACACTATAATAATACATGAGTATACAGGAAATTATATAGGATAAGTTATATCATGAGTATTCTTGAGATACATATCATAATACTTCATCATGGTATGCAATAACATAATCAATCTCGAAATTCAATGAGATTAACTCAATAAACACTGAATACTTCGTAACATGGGATCACAGTCTTTATGTAAAAAAATGAATTTACGTGATTTTTGATATATAATTAATAGAATTATATTATGAGTATATCATATAAAATGGATGTATATACACCTTGAATAATATTTTAGGTTCATAACAAAACATGAATATCAAAGATAGAAAATTGAGTCAAAACAATTTTACAAATTTGGTAACTTTTGAAAGAAAAATCCCATAGAAAAAGGATCATAAAAATGGAATTTGAATACCCATACTATTATATAAAATATACATATAATAAAATCATGTGATGTATATACATCACAAAAAGTATGGGGAGGTGATCAAATCTTATATCTCACAAAAAATGAACTGAGATGAAATCCCCTGACCATGTGTCTTGACTCTCCTCATACTTGTACAAGATTCTTCTTAATCGGGTATCTCCTTTTGTTTAAATCCAAATGGACTTCATGAGATGATTTATACCAAAAATAATACTTTAAGGATCAATATAGGATATTTGGGATGCTATAGGGGAAGATCATTGATGAACAGGAGTTGTTTGATAGTTGTGGGGAATGGGTAGATGTGGTGGCATTCTATATGGAAGGAAAAGGACTAAAATGGAATTTTTTGGAAAAAAATTGGTTGTACAGATTTTATTAACAAAAAAACACATAACAAAACAAAAACAAAAAAAATAATTGATAGTTTTTTACTGAAATATGGATTGAAAATTGGTGTTAGACAATTCTCTAGGTTATTTGGGCCCATAATATTAAGGCTTAATTCCTAATTAAACATAATTTATCCTTAAATACAATGATTAATTTCAATCACTTTTACAAATCATTTTGGTCAAAAATTAACAATGTCTTATTAGACTCTAAATATGGGACTAAATAAAATGGTGTTTGTAAATTTTTTGTAATTACAACAACATAAGATGAAAATTTAATATTAATGATTATCCTGCCTGTAAGATGATGTAAAGAGGTTATATACTTGGAAAAAGATCAAAGGTTTGTTAATATTTTTTATTCAGTTTAGGGATGTTAACATTAATGAATTTAATTTTGTTATTATTTATAATATTCTTATAATGTGACGTTAAAACATATTTAAAATATCATTTATAGTTCATAGTTAGGTAGAAAAAAAAATTTAACTAAAAAGTAGTATTTTCACTATTCGTTTAAAAATTATGTTTCTCCAAAAAATATCCAAAATTAACCATATGTTAATTAAAACATTTTGAATTCCAAAATTAATATTATTTTAACAAATAAAATTTCCAAATTTATCAAAAATTACTTTATGTAACATGGAATTAGAAGTAGTTTATTTGAAAAAATGGTATTTTTAAGCATAGAAGGACATTACCAATAATCATATCTTTTATTATCAATATGTTTTATTAATGTAAAAAAATTATAAAAATATTTTATAATTTGATAATAAAATTCATATTATCAATGATAAATATTTAAAAAAATAAAAATTGATGTTTCATAGAAACTAATTATTGTGTGTATCATACACCAACTCAATATTGGGTACATCGTAGGCCAAGTCGATGTTGTCTATAGTGAAAGACAAGTTCGTATTGCGTGTATTTAAATACAATATGGTGTTACTTGGGAAATTCATTTTTATTAGTTTTTTAATATATATATATATATATATTACAACTATTTCTAGTCTCATGTGAAATTAATAATGTAGAAAAGTTAAATTAATTCAAAAAAAATCTCACAATCTCGTGTTGTTACATTCTACCCACTTAAAATGAATTTCATGGCCGCATTTCCTCAGGGTTATTATATTTTTAATAATTTAGTGTTCTCTTCATGTAAACCAATATCATTAAAATGTACACTAAAACATACCTTAAAAGGGGAAATTATGAACCATAATAGTTACCCAAAGTAATATAAAACTAGGTTTCTACAATGGTGAAATGGGTTGGAAGTGAATAGTGGACATGGAGGAAAATCATACATATTTATAGGGAGTGATTGAGAACATCAATCGCAATAAAATTAATTATCAAAAAGAAATTTTAGGGCCTAAAATTCATAAATCTATATTGATTTGAATGGCCACCAGTGAAACAAAAATTAAGGTATTATGACAACAATTTATTTCGATCACTTTTAGAATGTTGAGTTATTCTTGGTAAATTCATATGAACAAAATTTCATTTTTTGGTTCTACATCAATAACATTCTAATACATCCATTACATCATTTAATGAATATCTAGTAAATAAAATTGATGAATAAAGTACTAAAATATGCCTTTAATGTATCTTAAGACATATAAAGAATAAAAATAACAACATGAATTAATCTATAAAAATAAATAATAAAACTAATAGTTCATCATAAATATTTATTCATTACAAATAAATATAAATTTACTAGGAAATTTCATAGGCTAGTGGTAGGTGTTAATTCCTTATCATTCTTCAGTCATGGGTTCATGGCCCATGACCTTTCCAGACATGATTGTTTGTCACCCAACAATCATGATGTTATTTTTTAAAACCACATTAATATAATATATAATATGGACATTCATAAAATATAATTAATCACTGATTGGACTTATAACTATGGTTTTCACCACAAAATTAGTGCCCAAATACATCCCCATAAGTTTAAATTTTTCTTTTTGATGAATGTTTACCATTATAACCCATCAGAAAGATGAAATTCAAAATACATTGAAAGATAGTCAAAAGATAAGAATAACATTGATTCCCTTGTATCAAAATGTATTTCTTCATTGTAATATTCTAAATAGATTAATACACTAATTGTATATTTCATTGTAACATGTTAACAACCTCAATTACCATAAATCCGTTTGTAAACATTAATGCTTACATATTCTTAAGTATATTGGATTTACTCCATAAATACAACAAATATGGTAAACTTCATTAGTGGCAGCTCATGATACCTTTAAAAAGGTATTTTCTATGTTCCAAGGTAATAATTACTATTTGATTTAGATATTTATAACGAATGTACCTTTTTCCATAAAACATTATCTTATCATTAAGAACATGTTAAGGGTTGCCTTGTCTTAGTTAAAATGTTAACTTTCAAAAGATAACCTTTCAAGTCCATCATGGAAATTCTTTATATTCTTGTGAATTATTATAAAAACATAAAATGAAAATTGATACATAATTCCCCATTATTAATTTTGGAATCATAATACATAATTAAATTGATTAATTCATCCTTAATCCATTAATGATAATACCTATTTCCTTTAACATTACATCTATAGTATTTTCATCATATACAATGTAATCATTATTTGTACCACCTTGTTGATTCTCTTTTGGAACATTCATCTTTTGAAATTTGTTTTATTAATGACTATTCTATCTACATTTGAAACACCTATCTTTCAATGATGACTTAGGGAGGACAATATTCCCATCCATTTATTTAACAAATTTCTATATTTTCCTTGTAGTCACTTTCTTTGTTTCCTTCATTTCTCTAGTCAAAACACCTTCTTGTACATATTAGAAATTCACTTACGTGATTCATTCATAATTCTATATAGAAATGAAACTGAATCTTCTCCCCTCCAAGGTCTCCATTACCCAAACTCTCAATAAACACCTTATTTCTCTTCCATGGGGAGTCTGAGAGTCTGGAAAATGTAAACATTGTAAATCAAGTTCTGTGAAAACTGGTTTGGCGTGACAATGAAATCTTTCACTCTAGTGATCATCCCCATTACAGACCATTGGACGTACTTCAATCACATAAAACATTATTCTAGTTTCATTAAGTACGCTCCATTGTCTAAAATCAAAAGCATAGTTTTAGCATTAATTATCTTAGAATAAAACCATAGTCATGAAAAGAATTTCTTATAAGATTCCTATATCATGACATATTTTAAAATCTATTACACCATGGTTTTATCCTCAGTTATTAATTTCTAACTTATATCTAAATCCTTAATGATGGTTCATGAAGAGTTTCTGAATTTCCAAAGAATATACCTCAGTAGTGTTAATCCAAGTGTGCAGCAAGGGCCATTGTCATGCACCTGATTACACTATGTCTAGACCGAAAAATCATATCAGTTTTATTACCCCTTGGTGCATCTCTTCCAGTTCCATATGCACTTGCCGTAACCAGAAAGCAGTGTATTACTAGGAAACCACTCACTCTACCCTTTACAAAAATTCAAGGATATTTTTGAAATATTAACCTATCGTTATACTAATCCATAGATACATCCCAAAGCATATCCTTAGAATTAAACCTAGGGATCTCACAAAGTATTTCCCATATTGGATTCCAAAGGCTGACTATAAATTTCCTTTGATTCCATCTAGAATAACATAGGCTTAACATACATGGATATTATATCATTTTAGATGATTATTTAGTATATTGCAATAATACATGCCCAAGGACCATAATTGGGTACTGTCTTTGGAAACGTTGAAAAAAAATCTTCTATCCTCATAAAAGATCTTCAATATATCCCACAAATATCTAAACCATTTTCACTTATACATAAATCTTTTTTCATAACCTAGAGAATGGAAACATAAGGAAGGGGTGAAGATATATTCTTAGTACATTCAAACAAGGGTGAAATGTAAGAATAAACATGAAAATTATAGTATGATAACACGATTGTAACATTAGGATATCAAAGCATGCATATCAAAGGTCAAAAACCTGAGCTATGGGATAAATAATAAATGATTATATGAAATGAATCATAAGGAAATAAAAATCATGAGCCATGAAATCCTAACAAAGGAATAAGATATAGGATTTGTGACAAACATATATTAATTGAAGCTATTATGTCCAGGATACCTACCAAGACATTTATAACATGTTTGTTAGGGGTTATAACAGATGTGCCTACTTTGGGTTTTGGCACGAAACCCGTGCACCCAATTTATTTTAATATTGGGATAAAACACATGTACCTTGTTATTTCGGGCATGGGAAACTACATGTGTACCCTCTATCATTTTGTCTTGGGCTGCAACCCCAACACCCTATTAATTTTTGGGCTTGTGCTACAAAAAAATAGACAATTTCCTTTTATTCATGGGATTGAATCCATGTATCCTTTGAGATCATATAAAACATAAAATTACCCAATGCATTGGATAGAGATAATAGCCCCAACCATCTCATAGTAAAGTCATTCACACATGTGCTAGAAGATAACAAAACGTTCATTAAATCATGACCCATAAATTGATATAGGTCTTATAAACATCAAATCATGACCCATTAAATGAAATGGATATCATTAAAATTTCACTACATCGTAACCTATAGAACATAGATAGTTTTCATATCCATTTAATCGAATCATATCCTGTGAAATAGATATGGATTAAAAAAAACATATAACCCATGAATGTGAAGCAGATTTCTTATTGACCATGACATTAAGCCTGACCCATTCACAGAAAAGATATGAATGGAACCATTATAGGTATTCCAAAAAGGTCATGTGTAATGTTATTGGAAGTAATTTTAGATGAAAATAGATTTGAAATATCTTAAAAATAATTTATAGAGGAAAATATCCATTCTTTATTGAAAAATGATTGTTCATACATAAAACCATTAAAACAAATTTTCTCATAAATACCTTAAAAACATATATATAAGAGTTCAACAAAATTGGAAATCTTATTCCTTTAAAATTACTGTTAAAATATTTTTATAAAGATTATCCTTTGAAAAATGAAAAGGAATCATCAATGGAATGGTGGTGGATAAATCCGTACATGTCATATGAATTAAAAAAAGGAACATTCATTTTTCACGATAAAATGATAGAATGAATTCCTTGATCAAAAGTAAATAAGGTAATTCCCTTGAAGATATTGTTAATATACAGTAAGGGTAACAATTTATTTACAATATTATAGGATAATGGTATAATATTCTTGGAAATACATTATAGAAAACATATATTTTCGACTAAAGAAGTGGTAATGTTGGGATTTCCTAATAACACATTCCTAATAATATTATGAACTAAAGAGTAAAATATGGTACTGATACATGATTATATAATTATATAATAGAGTTTAAGGAAATTCATGAATATTCTTGTGATGCGGATCATAATATTTCATCATGGGATGTAATAACTAAAACAATATCAGAAATTGATGATACTGTCTGAATAAACTCTTATAGACTCAGTAACATGGGATCATGCTCTCAATGTAAAAAAATTAAATTAAATTAAGCTTAATGTATAATTAATAGAATTAGATTTATGGTATATCAAGTGAACTGTAATTATATACACCATGAATATGTGTTTAACTTCATTACAGAACAAGATTAACAAAGATGGAAAATTGAGACAAAACTGTTTTACTGATTCAGTATCTTTTGAAAGATAAACCCAAGGGTAGAAAGATCATAAAATGGGATGTGAAAAAACATAATTTTAAGTACATGATTCATATAATACAATCATATTAATTACACGCACCACACAAAATTAAAGAGAGGAGTACATAGCTTTTGTCTCAGAGAAATTAAATGTGGTATGAAATCCCAATACAATGTGTCTAGAGTCTTGATGAACTTATAAATGCTTCATATTAATCAAGTAAAATCTTTTTTTTGGTGGAAAAATCCTTCCTTTAGAGTTTTTCTTCCTAATTATAGGATTCAAGGTAATGGGGGATATTTTTGGGAGGCTACATGGGAAGTTCTTGGATGAACATAAAAGGTTCGAGAGGTGTGACGAACGTGTTGATGTAAGGACCCAGCCATAAACATTACATAATATTAAAATAAGTAAATAATTTAAATTAAGGATCTTTTCGGGATTATAAATTTAGTGAACTTGGTCATAACTTATGCATGAAACATGATTATTACATGTAGACACATCTACTCAGTATCCATTTTTTTAAATAAAAACTCATAAAAAGTTATAAATTTTTAGTTTGATGTTTTAAATAGCATGAATTTTCCATGATCCAATCTGTGACCCTATTACACTTTAGGTCTTGTGAAAAACATTTAAAAAATTTTGGAAAATAATAATAATCTATGTAAGGAATACTTAAATAATGAATACTGTTAGTTTTTAAAACAACATGTAAACCATGAATAATATATAATAATGTAATATTTCTCATCATAAAGAAGTAGAAAATGATGTTCACTGAATATAATATCATTGAATACCATTTTCCTAACCGAAGCATATTACCATAAATCCCATAGAAAACAACATATATCATATAATGGAAAACATGGGACATAATCATACTTAAATAGAATAACCATACGTTGACTTCCACAAATCATTCTTACAAATTGAATAGTCAGATGACTAACATAATTTCCCATTGAATTGATTAATATAATGTAACCAACCATCTATGGTTTATCAATGAACCACCCTTAATTTGGTTTATCATGTAACAACTCATCAAATGTCCAAGTACCATTATATAATCATCACACATAAAAGATTGAAAATATCATCATTTCAGACATAAAATTTCACTTCCTATCACAAGAAATAATTTTAAGATATTGAAATAGTAAATACAAATTCAAAACCATTTACAAAACCAAAATTTGTAAAAAGGGTATATGGTATTTATTTTCCATTTAAAACGTCACGTTTTATTAAGGAAGCCAAATATCAAACAATTTTTGTGGTGGAAAAAAGGACATTTTCACCACGTACGTTAAAAAAACTCCATTTTTCATTTAGTAAATTGCTAAATATAAAAAATCAACCCTTTGAATGAAAATAAAAGTCATTAGGTTTTATACACAGTATAAAATAATGTCGTGTATAAATCTAAATATGCCTTAATGAAAGGAGAGTGAGACAAAGTCCCTTACGTTGAGTTGGAATCGTCACATATGTTCTTTGTTCTTCCTGAATAAAAAACATATGTTAATTTCTAATTGATTAATAACAATTTTAAATTTTATTATTCTTTTTATATCACTTTTTCTCTTTCTATAACAAAAATATAATTATTCAAGTTCATATCTGTTGTTTTTTCGTTGCTTGGTACTTGAGTCAAAAATGAACATGTTATAATTAAAAAATTTCTTTGTGGTCAAAAGTAAATTATCTAAAGAATGATATTAATGATATATATATCATATATATAATATCTATATAGTATTTATGTATTTATATTATTCCATAGTATTTGGATATAAGAAATGAAATCCAATGTTCATGGAGACGGTAAGTCGTACGTATGCATGAACGCTACATTCATTTCTATCTCATATTTAAAATAATTTAAGATTAAATTATAAATGGATATATTATAAATATAGTATAATATATATTTAATATATGTTACATATCTTCATTAATTCTATCCTTTACACATTCCATGTATTGAATGATGGTGTCATCTCACTTTGAGGGGGCGGTAGTCCTCATTTCCTCAAATGAAATTATCGTATTTATACATTATGAAAATAATAAAGGTATGTTATAAATGTTAATTAAAAAAGAATAGAGATAGATTAAATATTATATATATCATATATAATTATAGTTCCATTGTAATGGCTTCCATGAGTGGTGGTAGGAGATGATTGAACAATAATCATTTCGTGAGGCAACAATTCATTGTCCAAAGGCCCAGTATGTTCTATACCAATTAGACGGAGGTATGTGTAAGATTTGTTTAAATAATTGTCATAAAAACAACCCAGAATATTGATTATACTAGTTTTTTATGTAAAAAAACAATAATAAGAGCATAGGGAATGGGGAAGGAAAAATAATTGAAAGGAACTTGAGAGATGGCATTACCTCAAATCGGGTAACTTCATTTGATTTGAGCAAAATGGCTTTCGTGAATTGCCTTCTTCCTAACGTAATGCTACTAGAAGAAAGAGAGGAATGTTGAGAACTTATTGTAGTAGAGTTTTGACCATCCATGGGGCTTGTGAGATTTGAGGAATGGGTTAGAGGTGATGTCCTTTTATAAGAGGGAGGAGGGGTACCTTTGGAATGGTTTGAAATATTAATTTATTACTAATTTATTTTCGAATTATAATGACCCAAAAGTAATAAATTTCTAATATATAATGAGGAAGGGAATATATACTCACATAAAATGGGGTTTGAGCATGTTTAGTTCATAAAATTAACATTATCTTATAGCTTTAATCCATATATAATAAATTAATTATTACCACATCTTCATGTATTTTCATAATACATGGTTGCTGTAGTTACTATAATATTCCAAGAGACCCAAGTTTAGTTCTTTTATGGAATAAAAAGATTCAAAGAAAATATTTATTTTTATATTTATAATCTCATTTAATTAAATCTGTCATTTATAAGGTAATCACTACATCTCAATTGTATCATTAATAAATTTCTATATTCTATATCTAATAAATATAAATAAAACACCCAGATTTAGTAAATATTTTTAAATTTTTATTGACTATTTATAGTTTAATAAATCCCATATATAACCCCATATAAAAATTGTTTTTGTAAAATATACATGTTTTGGTTGTATTTCAATTATTTTTAAATTAAATTAAGGAAATGTAATTTTCACACACAAGTGTATTTATGGGGTCCTCAAATAGATTTATTGATGTACATGGTCGAAAAAATATCATAAAATACGTTTACAACATGTGTTACAATGATTTAATTTTATTATTATATTATTTTTTATCCTTATTAACCAGATTTACATTTTAACAATGGTATATAAAATAATTACTAAAGTAATTATTCACAATGTCTAAAACTAAAAGGTATCTATTTACACAATTTAGACCTCATTATTCAACTTATGGATTCCGTTTTTCAAAATTTAAGACATGGAAGTTGCAGAAATTAATTTAAAATTAATTTCCGTTTTCAAAACCAAAAAGCTTGTTTTTATTATCTAAAAACTACCAAAATATTGACATGTGTTTAAGTCCAATTTCAATGAGAAAATAATTACAATGACCAAATTTAGATTAAAAAATAAATATATAATATAATGACACTTTTAAACCAATTGAAATTACAATCGAATAATATAAATAAATTATATGAAAAGATAGTTTTGACTTTAAATACAGCATTTGTCACTATTCATTAAAATTTATCTTTATCCTAAAAATACCTAAAATTTACCCAATGTAAATCATGATGTCCTGATTCGAAATAAGAACTGTATTTTATAAAATAAAACATATAAAAGTGAAAATATAAATATTTAAAAAGTGTTCTCCATCAAAATGTGGTAAATCGACATTTTAAAGAATATTAGTGTATTTAATGCATAAAATCATATTCATTCGTATTTTAAGGATATAAATTTTTCAGATAACTATAGAGACATATATCAACCATTTTTAATCATTATGTAGTTCGTTATGATCATTCCAATCAATGCAACAACTATCAGTTAAATACCGTTTTAAATTTTATTATTATTTTATTTTATTTTTCTGAATAACTAAAAGTTGGGTGCATCATAATATTTCAATGAAATGTGTTGTTTGTGTTTAGTAAGCTATCAAATAATTTTTCCTCTTCAACATAAAATTAATATATTATTCCTAAATATTAATATATAAGAAAATATTTTATTATATAAATAATTGGTTCGTTACATACTTCCCCCTTTCAGATATTTTATCCTTGCAATTTTAAAAATGGTCTTGGAAACATCATTGAAACACCCACATCAGAAAAAGTGCCAATAAAATAATAACATTAAAAGAAAGAAATAGAAGTTCAATGGTCACCTGATATAACCAACACTAGGATTCCATATAAGAAAACATGGATACAGAATAAAAAATAACCATAATATTCTGATGGAGAGTGATTCAAAACATTATTAGGAGAATGTTAACCAACAGAAAATCACAAAATTGTGATGGGTTAAATAGTCATTGATTCCCCATTAGGAAAAGTAAACATCCTACATTTTTGTTTTATGTTCATTTTCATAATGTTGTGGAATTTATTTATGAGATTGAATATTTACATAAGGAAAAATACTTACATGTCATGTAGACATTCATATGTAACTATATTTCAACCACAAACTCATCTTTTCTCCAAATGATTAGCATTCAAGATGAAATGGTCTCATCCAAAGTTCTAGAATCATATTTTATAGAATCAAATAATCCAAAAAGATGAACTATATGTTATCCAAAACCAAAATTGTTACTAAGAGATTATATAACCTTCAAAGGATAATCCTTTATAAAAGTAAATATTACTCTTAATCAATAAAATTCAAAAAACAGTATAAAAAGATCAACAAAGACCATTAAATACACAATTTTCCTTCAAATTATTCAATATAATCAAAATTTATATTGAAACCCAAAACTCAGAAGAATATAATCACATAGTATTCCCTAGTAAATATTAACATTTATCCTCAAATAACATTGACTACTCTTAAAGTATCGTACTGAAGTGTAATTAATCTAATCCAATATTCTCTATGATATATTAATCATTTCCATAAATAATAACAATTTATATATATCTAATATAAAAACATAGATTCTTCTAAAAATAAAATTTCAACCATTACTCAAAAAATAAAATCCCATAGTATTCTATTTTCCTTAGGCATATAATGTTCCCCAAAAGGGAGAACATATTCTAAATAATCTTTTTCACTTAATCAAAAAATAATTTTCTTATAATAAGGATATCCAATTGGTAAAAAATAAGTACCCAAAATAAACTTATTCTTGATCCATAAAATCATTTAACTAAAAATAATTAATCATAATAACCACGGACATCATGTAGTCTAGGGGTAGGTGATAAATCCGAGTCACACTTGGGTTGTGGGTTTGATTCCCGCAGCTTTGTCTGATGCGATGATTTATCGCATAGTCTACATGCTATCATTTTTCATAAACCATATAATTATAATAACATTATCAAAATGATATAAAATCCTTAAAAATTTCCATTAAATGTTCAAAACTAAAATATTATTTCACACCTCACATTTTTCATCCCAAAACTAATAACCCATAATTGCCTCAAAAATAAATGACCACATGATCCCCTAAGGTTATCCATTATATCCACACATGAAAATATAATTATTCCTTGAAAAACATTATCACATATCAAACATCTTGGTTACAAGTTCTAGAAAATGTATTCCAAAGTAATCTTATCATTAATACCTTTAAACATATCATCATCCATAGATCCAACATAACTCTTCAGTTCATAGGCATATTAATCATCGATCATTCTTCATTATCCACTATCAATGTTTTTACATATTATTCATTATAACATATTTCCTATAATCAAAATCATCCATAATGTCATAAGATTTTAGTAATGTAAAAATTTGAGCTAAAGAATAATCCATACATTTAATTGGTCATTTTATGTTTCCTCATCTACAATAGGAAGGGCATTAGGAATTGGTAAAGATATATTTGTACAATCCTGCTAATCTCATTCTCAAAAATTCTTTGTAGGACATATAATTTTATAATGACCATGCACACCACATTTAAACCATTTAATTGATCCTTCGGAAAGAACATATCTCCCTTTCCAAGAGTCAGCATGACACTTCCTTTGTCCATGGATGGTTATTACATTATGACCTTCATTACCACATTTGAATCATTTTTCCATCACCTTGATTAATTCTCCTAATGGTTTCCTTCCACATATTTGACACATAGGTTTTTAAATATACATTCCTTTATGATTATTACAAGAACTTCCATTTGGATTCATTTCGTATATATGAGATTCCATAGAAAAATCATCATCGTTCGGGTGGTAAATATGACCCCATATGGTTGGATAAGAATAACCAAAAGAGTTCTCATTTTAGCAACCATTTCATTCTGTTTATGATTTAGAAAACCACCATAGTTTCCTTCAAATCCATTGTTAATTTGGAGAACTCTAGATCCATGAATTTACAAAAAACTAAAAAGATCAATGTGATTATATTAGAAAATCATCATAAATTATCTTATGAAGAGGGTAAACACTAAGATATATTTATTCATGTTATCATAAACTCATTAAATTTATCTAAAATAATATGACTCTTTATAATATGAGAAACCATTATGGTTATGTAACCTATTCTTAAATAACACCATAAACATTAAATATATATACACAGACCTCTAATACCAACTGTAATGACCCAGGCTTAAACATTGCATAATGTTGAAATAGTTTAATAATTACAATTGAGCATATTTATAGTTTTATAACATTAGATAATTTGGTTATAAATTAAACATACAACTTGAATGGTATATGTAGACACTTCTACATAGTATTCATTTTTTTCCTAAAATAAAATCTCTTCAAAATGAAACATGTTTAGTTCCTTGTTTTAAACAGAATAAATTTTCCTCGATCCAATCGTTGACCCTATTCCACTATATGTCCTGTGAAAAACATAAAAAAAAATTTGATTGAGCATAAAAAACCTAGTAATGGATACATAATGATAGAAAACTGTTAGTTTTCAAACATACATGGAAACCATGAATACATTATCATAAAGTAATAATTTTCACCCTTAATATGTAGAAAAACACTTCAATGAATATAATCTTATTGATTAACTTTCTTTTAACACAATGTATTACCATAAAACCCATATAAAGAAGCATATAACATATAATGGTAATCGTTGGAAATAATCATACATAAATGGAATAACTATATGGTTGACTTTAACAAATAATTCTTATAAATGGAATATCAATACGACAAACTTCCATACCCATGGAATTGTAGGTTATAATGTAACTAACCATCCTAGGTCTTTCACGGAACCACCCATCATTTGGTTTATCACGTGACCACCTGTCAAATGTCTAAGTATCCTTATATTATCATCACACATAAAATATTTTAAATATCAACATTTCAAACATAAAATTTCATTTTTAATAAAAAAAAATTTCATGATATTGAAATAGTAAATCCACTTTCAATACCATTTTAAATAATAAAATATGTAAAAATGATATAGGGTATTTATTTTCCCTTTAAAAACCTCATGACTTGTTAAGGAATCCAAATATAAAATAATTCTCACATTGGCGGAAAAGTATTTGTCACTGCGTACGTTAAAAATAAACATTCCCAATGTTATTTAGTAAAAATATGCACAGGAAAAACATTACCTTTGAATTAAATTATAATAAAAGTGGGTTTATACACTGTATAATATAATGTTGTCTACAATTAAAAATATGCCTCAATGAAAGGAGATTGAGACATAGTCCCTTACCTCAAGTCTGAATCATCACGTATGTTCCTCGTTCTCCCAGAAAAATAAAATGAAGTTAATTTTTACTTTATCAAAAAAATTAATGTTTATTATTACTTTTTTTCACTTATTTCCTTTCTATAACAGTAATATAATTATTCATGTTCATAGCGGTCATTTTTTTGATGCTCGGTACTTGAGTCAAAAAAGAACATGTTATAATTACAAATCATGCATGTGGTAAAAAGTATATTAATAATATAATGATATTCAAGATTTATATATCATATATATCATATATATATATCCATTATATATGTATTTATAAAATTCTATAACAATTGGATAAATGAAATGAAATGAACCATTCATGTAGACGGTAAGTTGTACATACGCATGAACGCAACATTCCATCCTTTTTCACATTTAAAAGAATTAAAAATAAATGATACATTGGTATATTTAACTCAATTATAATATATATTTTATATATGATACATATTTTGCTTAATTAAATCCTTTATATGTTCCATTTATTGCAATAATGAGTTATATCACTTTGAGGGGGTTGTAGTTCACACTTCCTCAAATGAAATTATTGTATTTATACAACCTTAAAAGAATAACGGTATGTTATAAATGATAATTATTGAATCATAGAGACAAATTATATATCATATATAAGTATAGTTCCATCATAATGTCCACCATGAGATGTGGTAAAGAGGATTGGATAATCCTTGTTTTGAGAGATAGTAGTTTGCCATCAACAGATACAATATGTTATATACCAATTAGATGGTGGTTTGAGTAAGTGTAGTTATAATCATTACCATAAAAACATCCTAGTATATATATTATAATGGTTTTCATATGAAAACATTGAATAATAATATCATAGGTAGTGGAGAAAGAAAAAATAATGGAATGGAACTTGATAGAAGACATTACATCAAATCGGCTAACTTCTTTTGATTTGTGCCAAAGGGATTTTGTGAATTTGACTCATCCTATGGAAAGGATTATAGGAGTAATATTGGAATTTTATGAGCTTATGGAATCATATTTTCGAATATACTAGGAGATTAAGATGTGTGAGTATTGGGATTGAGGTGGAGTCATTTTATAAGAGGGTGTAGGGGCTCTTTAGAAATTTTTTGATATATTATTTTATTTTTAATTGATTTTTAAATTATAATAACAAAAAATTTATATATTTATTATATAATATGGTAATGGGTATAAATTCTCTAATATAATGGTATTTATACATGTTTAGGTCATAAAGTTAAACTTATCATTTAGCTTTGACCATTAGTTAAATAAATTATATCTTACCATGTATTCTTGTATTTTCCTAATATATGGTTACTGAAGTTACAATAAAATTTCAAGAGACCCAAAATGGATAATTAATGTTTATTGAACTTTATATATGAAATTTTTCAGAATCAATGATTTTTAAGACAAATATATCATTTAATAAAAAATTAATTGATTTAAAAACTCATTTATGTCAATTTTTATTCTATTCATGTCATGACTTTGTAAAATACCGTAACAAAATGACTATTTAGATAAAAAATAATTATTTAAATTATAAAAAGTCATAATAATCCATTAAATTGGAGTATAGCATCACAATTTTCAAAATAAATTTACATTAATATTTAGAATCTCATTTATTTAAATCATTCTTTAATAAGGTAATCTCTACATCACCATTGTGTCACTAATAAATTTATTTATTTGAAGTCTAAAAAATATATAAAAAAAACCATGATTTATGATATATTTTTATATTTCTAAATATTTTTTATAGTTTTATATTTCACTTATATAACTTTATATACAAATTTTTTTAGTAGTCGATACATGTTTAGGTTGTACTTTCCACAACATTAAATTAAAAGTAATTAAATGTGACATTAAAAAAAATTGGATCTATGGGGTCCTAAAATCGACCAAAGGTTTTAAAGGGTAGAAAATATCATACCCGATAGGGTTATAAAATTTTTTAGTGTAATTTAATATTATTATAATATTATTTTTCTACCCTTATTTACCAGATTTACCTTTTAACCATGATTAATAAAATATTAACTAATGTACTACTCATAATGTCTAAAATTAAAAGGAAAATATTTACAAAATTTGGACCTCATGATTACAAATATGTAATCCATTTTTCCAAATTCAAAACATATATGTTTCATAAATTTATTTAAGATTAATTCCTGTTGTCAAAACCCAAAAAAGTATATTTAAGAAGTAAAAAACTAACAAAAGATTGACATTTGTTTATGTCGAATTTCAAAGTGAAATTAAATAAAATCACCAACATTGGATTAAATGATAAGAATATAATATAATTAATCATTAAAAAATAATAAAGATAATATAATAATATAAATAAATTAGATGAGAAGGCAGTTTTGACATAAAATGCAGTATTTTTCACTATTCATTAAAAAATGAACTTTATCAGAAAAATACAAAAATTCTCCTAATGAAAATTTTGAAGTCCTATTTCAAAATAAGAAGTTTATTTTTTCAAATATATCATATAAAAGTGACAAAAAATATATTTAAAATGTTTTCCCTATCAAAAGGTGGTAAATTGCCCTTTTATAGAATATTCGAGTTTTTCATGCATTAAATCAAATTCATTCTTATTTGAAGCCACAAAAATTTATTGGATAAATGTATTGACATTTAAAAAATATGTGTAAAAATAATTTAGTTTGTTATTTTCATTCTAACCAAAAAAATGGCTATGCATTAACAGCAATTTAAAATTATTCTATTATTATATTATTTTTCTTTATAACTCAAAGTTTTGTGCAACATACGATTTCAAAGAAACCCGTTGTTGCATGTTCAGAACACTTTTGAAAAAATTTTCCTCTTTAAAATAAAATTAATAACTTATTAATAAATTCTATTATATATGAAAATTTATCATTCTATAAATACATCGGTCATTATAGTAGAGGTGGTGGCATTTTATAGGGAATGAAAAATGACTCACATGGAATTTTTAGAAAAAAATTAGGTGTTCACTTGTTCATACATAAAAAAAGTCATTCCAAACCAAAATATCTGAATAAAAGAATGTTTATGGCCAAAATATGGACATATAATGGGTTTTTTACATGTTTCAAGGTCATTTGGACCCTAAATTTCCAGGATTAGTCCCTAATAAAGCTTAATTTGGCCTTAACCGTTGTGATTAATTTTAATCACATTTACTAAACATTTTGGTAAAAAATTAACATGGCCTTATTAGAATCAAAATTTTAGACTCAATATAATGGTTTGTTCATTATTTTGAAAATTACAATCACAGAAGTGGAAAAATTATGATTAGTGTTAATCCAACAGACATTGTGAAATAATGTGGTTTAAAAGAAGGAAAAAGTTCAAACGATTGTTAAGATTTTTTTCAGATACAAAGTGATGTTGATACTAATGAATTTGTTTTTATTATTAGATATAATATTCACCTAATTTTATCTTATTACATATTTTCAATAACATTTTTAATTAATAGTTAATTACACAAGAGACAGCTTTTAACTAAAAAGAAGTTGTTTCACTATTCATCGAAAAATGATGTTTCTTAGAAAAATCCCAAAAATTCACCATATGATAATTTTTAAAATATGAAATATAAATTTTTTTATTGTATAATATTAAATTTCTTAATTTTCCTAAAATTAATTTCATTAGAAGGTAATTAAATGAAGTTTATTTGACAAAATGGTATTTTTATCATAGAAGGAAATTACCAATAATCATATCATTTATTATAAATATGAGTTTTTCTAAATAAAACTATTATAATAATATTTTAAAATTCTTTATTACTATTAATAATATGTTATTTAAATATTTTAAACAATAAAAATATATTTTTCGTAGAAACTCAGTGTTGTGTGTATCGTACCCCAACATAATGTTGCATGAATCGTTTGCCAAGTATTGCAAGAATCATCAATAATGTTGGGATTGAATGTAGTTCTATACATGTTGGTATTTATTGTGAATGGAATGTTTTAATTAGTTTATTAATATATATATATAACTATTTCTAGTTTCATGTGAAATGAAAATTAATAAAAATATAAATTAATTCAAAAAAAATCGCAAAATATCATGGTGTTACAAAGGGACATGAACATTGAACATGGTTGGAGAGTTAAATACCATTGGGAATTAATTTTTTTTTACTTAGTTAGTGACTAGTGTGACTGAGGGAAACATGTTTTTGGGTTTGCCTTATGTCTTTCAGATCCTTTGATTCAAGAATTATTTTTTTGTTCTAGATTTTTTATGGATTCATGGGAGGTGAAAACTGTTTATTATATGGGCTTGGTCATATTTGATTTGATTAAATGATACTCGCATATTAGCGATTTTCATTATATGATCAATCATTGTGATAGTGTGTGACCCTTGGGTTTCAGTATGATCGAAGCAACATGCACTGTATACATGTCACCATAATGATTTTAAGATTTGTGATTATGCATGTGTGATCATAGGACCTATGGTATTGATGAAATGTTATTTTCCTATTTACATGTGATTTTTGGTGAAAGTATAAATTTACCCCATGGTAAATGATACATTGTAATTGGATCGGGTGTGGAGAATATCCAATATGGGTTGATCATATCCAGGTGTTACTAGGAATAAATTAATGTGTTTTAGGGGAGCAACACATGCCCAATGATAGAACCAAATAACCTTTTTATTGAGGATCAATATATGGTAAGCAATGTGTTGGGGAGAAAACCATGGTCCCTTTGAGGGTATGAACCCCTATATCATGGAAATTTTCTGGTTTCTAATGAATAAGTTATAGTGAGTTGAGAATAATAATTATATCAATGTTTTATTTAATTTATTAGGTATGAGTGAAATTGTATAGAAAAATCATGATGTTAATTAATGAATAGGATGTGGGATTCAAATTATGGGTATTTGGGTTCTTCAGTAAATCTAAATGATACTTCAATGGTACAATTCATCATATCAGTAATTATTAAATAACTTGTATTTTGGATGGTCCACACATCCAATGCGATTGTTCAATGGATGATCAATATTACACAGAGGAACCAATTCTTGATAAGATATATTGTGAAAATTTACCCTGATGAATATTTTATGTAGGGTCTATATATGGCTAATAGATAGATTTAGTGGGATAGATTTCTACTCAGGGTGATCTTGGTATGACAAAAGGGTGATTCATGGGGTGATCCATGATTTTTGACATGTTTATAGGGAATATACCTTATTTCATGACATGGTTTATGTGGAAAACCAGGTTCATGAAATGTTTTAGGGGTGAAAAAAACTTTTTTGACGTTTTCTAGGGTTTAAAAAGGTTCATGTCTTGTTTTGGGTGATAAAACCCTATGAAATCACATGATTCATGTCATGACCCTATTTTGTTTCCTGATTTAGGGGGTCAATCCCAGTTTCATCACAAGGTTTAGGGGGTGACTCATGTGATGAAATGTAATAATGGTTTTGTCTTTTTTGAAAACCCTTAGAATGAAATGAGAGTTAGTGTCTTGGCTCAGAGTATGAGTGAGGCCCTACATGTGGGGTTTTTATCTTAAGTGTTGGGATAGAGCCATGGGTAACATTTCATAGTGAATTTGAGGGTGTTAAAAAGAATTTTGAATTTAGGTTGATAGAGGATGTATGAATGAAATTGTACTTGACATTGGACGTGGTGAGATACAACTGTATAAATATGACCGTGCGGGATTTTTTTGGTGGGGTGGTGGAATGTTGAAGGACTTTCCTTCTATAGGAAGTTTATATTTTGTGGAGAACCATGCATTAGTGTATGTAATAGTGAGTAGGGGTATTTTGGTTAGGAGAAACTTACTGTTTGAGAAAAATTAGTAAATACATCATCGATGTGTTTGGAGGGAAAAATTTGGTGATCAACATCTCATTTATATCATCATTATGTGAGTGGGATATTTTCATTCTATGGAAGATGTGATTTCTATTCAATCTTGTGTAAAAAAACATTGGGTGTTTTAGGATTGAGCGCAATTGGTGGATCATGGTATTGAAAAAACCTAAAAGTCGGGTTCTTTGTTTATATAGTCAATTAGACTTCCTAGGGATGATAATTGTTATAATGGTGATATTGTAATACCCTATGTGTGTATGGGTTATGAAATTAAATAGAGAATTTACATTTTTTTATCAGTGTATTGTTTGTTTCATATTTTTGACCTCAAAATAGGATGTTAGTTGAATATTGGACCAAAAAACAGGTTTTGGGTTTGGGATCAAGGCTTTGGTGATGTAACAAGGGTTCAATATGTCATTGGAAGAAGGATAGATGGGTTGAGGGGATGGAGGGTACTAATATCGACGATTTGTTCCATGAAGAATAGATTCACATCATGATTAAGCGAGACATGGTGAGACCCCCTACCCTAAAAAATCATTGTGTGAATTATTAGTTCACACTATAAAAGTAAGGAAAATGTAATTTTTAATGGGGGTCATCCACCCCTATTTTTACTGGATGATAGACATGTGTAATGTGGACAATTTAGTAGGACCTCCTCCTTTCTTCCCTCTTTTAGTTTTAGTTCGTTTTCTGATCGAACAACAGTTGCCGGTAAAATTATTCCGGCCTCACCAAAATCTATTGACTTAATTGTTTATAGATATTTTAGAGTTTTTTATATGGGAAAGAAGTCTTATTTCACCCGAGGATTATTATATTACATGTTTATTATAGCACTTTCATGCAGCCATTGTAGAGCTAATATCGAGGTGGTATATGCCAATCATTGTTAATATTTTCATCAATAAAAGACCACAAATTTTATTTTTTATTATTTTTCAATTAAAAATGAATTATTTTATGATTTATTTGGTTTCATGGGTTGGATATTTTTCTTGTTTTTTGTTCATGGGTGTCGTAGGGATGGCCTATAACTCGTTACATTAAGAGCCAACAGTCGTTTGATGCCCAATGAATTTTAACATTTACACATTTTTAATAAATGTTTTATTTAATTATTAAATTTTGGATATAAATAATTATAATAACATTTAAAGAGATTGATACGTTGGATTTTTGGAAAGTGTAAATATTAGGTTAGATAGTCTTTGATGATCTTGAGTAGTGATATATATGCTTTGGACTAAATAGAAAAGATAAAAAAATAAGGTATGTCATTCTTTGAACATATCATTAAGGGTTAAGAATATTTTATTTTAAATTTTCTATGTTTTCTTTCCGTTAAATAAAATTACCTTGTTTACTGACACCTTTTATATTATTATAAATGCAAGGGTAAACCAAACGAAATTGTTAAGCCCACAATGGTCATTGGAACTAACTTTACTGCCTTAGTCACCAATGGCTGAGGACTTGAATCTGAATTTGAAAAATGGAAATGACCAAAATGAGGAATGAAATAACTTGAAAATAATACCATTACTAGGCTTGTTGAGGACCTATGAAATGAATGAATTCGAAGGGTGAGGAACAAAACTTGTGTGCTTGCTTTTCAGCTCAGCAACCAACAGTCGAGGCCATGATTATTATGATATCATGTAACCTCTAGACCTCATAGAATGTAAGTCTAGACAATGATTCAGGATGAATGTAAGTGGAGTGAATCTGTCTTATATACTGATACCAATCCTAGGTTGACATACCTTGGAAAGACCACGATCGGATTAGGTAAGTGGAGTGATCCTTAGAATCCTTTAAGAGATAGATTGTTCATGGATCATTTCATAAATATTTCCCATTTATAGATTTCTTATGTAGTCATCAAGTCCATGCTACCCTATTGAGGATTCCAAGGGCTTATATTATGTTGAATCATCTAGTGTTGATCCTTTATTTCTAATGTAGACCAAGAACTCAATGTCAAGTTCCCATGATTACTTTTTCTATGTGGACACCATTGGGTGCCCAATGAAAGACTAACCTAGAGAGGATATGTGTATCTATTGGTAATGATTATTATGGGTTTCAGCTAGAACCTAAAACAATATGTTAGACTAATTTTGGTATAATAGATAATGTAGGTAAATTTGAGATCAATAATCCCAATTTGTTAAATCCTTGTTATGGGTTGTATAATTCACCCTAGGGATTGTTGTGATATTGTTTTCCAACCATTATTTTTATCCGTGTATATAGATTGGTCTTCAATGATTTGGATATGGGATTATATATTGGTATACCCTAATTTATATTTTTTTATTTTAAATTTTAGTCAAATTTTATGGATTCAAATATGGTTTTTGATGTTGTCGATTTTCATACAATTGAAAAGAATGCCATAGTACAATTACATGGAGTCATGATATTATGATTTTGGATTCCATGAAGTTCGATCTAGATGAACATATTGTATAGGGATGGGTCATTAGATCTAGGATATTATGGTTATAGATTCCATTTATTTAGATTTTGATGCTTGTAAAACCGTCATATGGGTAACTAGAGACATGACATTGTTGTTACAGATTCTATTGAATAGGATCTCTACACAAAAATAGTTGTGGGATAGGATCCCTTAGTCTTTAGATTACGTTTCGATCTCTATCGGATTAAGATCAATGATGTTGCAACTGTCATGGGATGGGTCCTTATATTTATGTGGATATTTTGGGGTTTCTATATACTTCTATCACACATATTATGGGGTATTAATGGTGAATAGTTCAATCGTAGAGTCACCCTGGAATTGGATGATATAGGTATGATCGATCAGGGTCATAGACGTAATGATTAATAGTAATTGGATTATTTATTTATTTTTATTTTTATTTATTTCTTTTAGTTAAGAGTGTAACATAAAAAAATGAAAACATATTCTTGTTCCTACTGGCCCCCATCAGTGGTTCCATATTGAGTTATGTAATCACACCCAACATAGTCCACCACTACACATGGGTACTCGAGCATCACACACATGTTCATTACTTGGATTGGTTGTTCTAATGCCTAGGTTTAACCAATAGGGATGGATAAAGTGAGTACATTGAGATTGGAATGTGGTTAGGATTAGATTTTTCATTGATTCGATGACTTTAGTCCTATTATTTAATTATATATATTGTCCCATCACCATGTATGACCAATTTTATATGTATGAAACTATTATTTAAGACTATATTGTAATTCATGTATCATTTTTGGATGTTTATTTATTTCTAAATACCTATATTACTTCATTTTTGGTTGTTTTTAAGTTAATGTATCTGATTAAAAAATAGGATACATGGGGTATAACCTCTCCAAGATACCTCCATCAACCCCACTACTATTTGGTATCCTCTGGCGTTTAGGGAGTCATGACTGAGGTCATGTGAAAACCAAGACCAATTAATATTCATTGAGTGATGCATGATAGTAGTTTATAGGTAGACTATCATTTTTGAGAAATAATTATCGTAGGAGATGAGGCAAGAATTCACCTTTGTAGATTCATCCATCTAAAATCATTATATTGTTTTCACATGTAACATAACTTTAGTCATTGTATCCTTGATTCCGAATTATCTAATATGTATTTAGTATCTCTATTTCGAATAAATATCACCCAATCACATTATATTTAATAAAAACCTATTCCATTGAACAAAAAACGTGATAATTAAATTACAGAAAATCCCATAAAGATTATTAATTGATGCAATAAGGTGTTAATGTTAGAATATTCCTTTATCCAATGAGTATTGGAAATACAATTAAATTTAATTGGTATTTTTTAATTGGGAACCTCTCGTGAAACAATAATGCCAAAACCTTTTCACTAAAGAAAGATCATGATGACATCAAGTGGATGTGTTGTCATTTGTTGAAGGGATTATGGAATGTCATACGTGGGTCGAAATTTAATATATATCCATGAAATCATTTTTAGAAAACAAAAAAAGAAAGGCTTTTGATAAATTTTTTGGGCTTTACTGTGTTTTTTGTAATGTGTTTAATAACCATTCTCTATAGCCCTTAACCCTATATAATAAAGTGACATGAGGATTACACGGTTTATTACACAATTTATAACATGGTTTATAAAAAATAGAAGGGATTTTTGGATGTAAAATCTTAAGTATATTAATTTAAAAATATTTATACTATTTTATTTCTTGATGAAATTCACCCTTACATGAGATACTATATTAGTGGTTTATTTTTCAAAAATTCTAGAGCTTTTCCCCATATTCATTTCCATCTCTTACATACTTGGGAAAGAGAGTATTAGATGGAAAGGGAGTTATCCTCTATTTTTTTCATTGAATATTTTTTTCTCCTCTAATTTCAAATCCCCAAACATGGTGATTTCTATTTATTTAGTTTATGGTTTTAATTTAATATTTTGATTTTTTATTTTATTTTTTGGTGAGACTTTCTTAAATATTGATCTATATTCATTTCAATCTATTAAATATTTCATATTTCTTACATGTAAGTGGATTTTCACCCATCATTTCCAAGGAAATTAAATTCTTTTTTGGATTCCCTCGTTTATTATATAAGTGGTTTAATTGGTTCCGTGATATCATAGGGTGTGTTTTTTTATTGGAAATGGGTTTATATGTTTTTTATTTATTTCATTCTATATTATTATTACTTTTAAAAGTTTAAAAATCTATTATAGAGTATTTTTTTTATTTAAATTAAAAATTTATTATTAATTTCAAATGAGTTTTCAATATGGGGAAATGTAAAAATATTTTTTTATTTTTTAACTTTGGGATTAATTTTTTTTATGAAATTGATAAATTCATGAGATTTGACCTTTCCATGTTAGTAAAATTAATGTAGGATAATTTTTTTGAATGGTTATATTTAGGTTTGGTTTTCCCTAAAAATGGAACAATTCAAGTGTTTTCGAGTGATGAATCATTCCATGGGGGCTGTAGAATTCACTTCTGAGGTTTATAGCACAATGTTTTTGTATTTTGATACTCATTTTAATGGTTCATTTGTATTATGTTTAATCCTTGTTTTCCATATTAATCATAGAATACATTCAATATAAAACTTATTCTTCTAACATTTGGTTATGTGTATTGATGTTTGTGTAAAATAGTGTAATGATATGCAATTATCTTCATTTAAATGTATTTAAATTTAAATGATACATTTTAGGAATGTTTTTTTCAAAATACACTCTTTCATCACTATATTGGAATTATAGGGAATATAATGGTAATATTTCTATGTAATTCATACTCCACCCTAGATTAATATTATTTACATTCATGAAAATATTATGTCCAAAGGTAGAGGTAATGGGGGCCTTTTATTTTATAGCAATGTGATTTAGTCAACATGACAAACCATCATGGTTAGATAGTCAAGAAATCATTTTTGAAATGTAATTTAAATTTTTTGAATTATTTTGTCTATACAATCATTATAGTTTCATTTAGGAGAATTTTTTATTTATTTTAAAAAATATTCTAGTATATAAATTCAAAAATGGTATATTAATATAATTTTATGTTTTGATTATATATTTTTTATTGAAATGTTTGTATAGTATATAGTGTAATGTAATGGGATATTTATTTGTTTTAGGGAAGATTATATATGAGACCCTAATAATATCATTGGAATGCTCTTTTGTTGTTACATGTTTTAATGATGTACCCTGGTTCACTCCATAGTAATCTGGTCAGATGCGGCTAAGACCTTACGTGCACTTCATTACAAACCAAAGGCCTCTGATTAGCAATGATGTCCAATAGTGTTACCTTGTGGAGATTATACCACCAAATAATAGTTTTCAATAAATAATAAAAAAACCAAAATACATCAGTAAACATAAATAAGTCATTTTATCACATAGAGAAATATAATAAAATAGGATTTTTATAAAAAATTAAAATTCTTAAACATATATTCATACAAAGACATTATCATGCCAACATAAAATGTCTGGTGGGAACTGTATAGTTATTCATTAATGATGGTAATGAAAAATGAATTTTGTTACAATCATGAAGAGGGTATACTATACATACACGTGAGTAATGCTTCCATTTTTTTAAAATCATAAATGTAAGATGATAATTATAATTTTATATTTCCGTTATTATTATCATATAATAAATATTGTTATTTTTTAAATATGGTTATATTTATTATGAATTTTATTTGGTCAATAAAAAAATCACATCACCTCATTAGGATGTTAATCCACATGTACAATCGAATGATGTCAACATTATTCGATGGATGGGAAGGTAAGAAAATAGATGATATATTATTCTCAATTAATAGAAAATATTACATGAATATCATATATATATATATATATGCATTATATATATCATTTTAACCATCCATTAATGTTTGTGATTGAATAAGAATTACATTTTCATGTTAGGCGGTAGTCGCCCATACACATGAATGAGGGGTTTTTCCTAATAGATTAAAGATGATATTGATATTTTTTATGTCACGACCTGCCCCTTGGGTCTTGAGATTTAACTACCACAAGCCTGCCTCCCAATGGATAGGGGCTGGCAACTAGCACTGAAAGAATTATCCCAAGAGTGGGAGGCATTTTCCAAATTACCTGAATACATGCACACACACACAACCACACCCCAAAATTGCTTGAAAGAGAAAAATTAAAGCCACTAAACAACCAATACATAAGGGTGCAAGCTGTAAGTCAAATGGCCTTGAATAAAAACACCTCAAAATAAAAACTGGAAACAGGAAAGTACAAATGATCTATGTAAGATGTCTGTAGAAGTCCCCATCGCAAGAGTAGGAAATGATTGGCTTTCAAAATCTGTGGAAGTACATCCTTCCTATGGTATGTCAATGGGATCCCCATGGTCATGGGCCACCAAGGTATATTTCGAAGAATCTATTATCTTTACCAGACACAATAGGTGAAAGCGAATCTTGTTCAAGGGTGAGTTAAAAAAATCATAGCAGGGGTCCCCAAACATAAGAGAAATACCACAAAAGAAAGTATACACAATGTACTGTCAGTTCACTTATGTATAATCTTGTGTATATAAGTAAAAACTAACATTTGTACACTTAACACATTGGACTGCAGAGGTACTCATCCCTATTGAGTACCGTGGGTCTGTTGGGTCACATAGAGCCACTCCCCAATGTGGGTCCTCCGGGTCATAAAGAGTTGCATCCCACTTAGGTTTTCATAGTGGGTCCAAAGAGGGCCACATATAACTGGTTCACACAGGGCTATTTATAGCTGGTTACCACAAAGCAACTTTTTCCCGGTACACACATATCTGCATATCATCTGGGCCTGTAGGGTCAATTAGACTTGTCATCCATAGACATCATGTATTATCCAGCCGCCATATTCTCATACATAACATGCTTGATTATGGGAGAATCAAGTCCTCATCCATTCATCAAATATCATATTTCTTGAAGTATCCTTTGAACATTTAAAAAAGAACTTCCTTGTCATGGGGGTTCTAAAATCACAAATGACTCACTAATAAGATTCCTAATCTGAATGATATTGGTGATTTCATAGAGAGGGGATGTTTGTGTCAGGGCCCGACCCGACCTGGTCAGACCGACTTGAACAACCTGGCTTGGAGGTCCTGCATGAACTAGCCTAGTTCAACTAATTCGACCCAACCCAGTTTGTTTCTGGGCCGACCTAGTCCAGCCAGGCCACTAGGTGAGGTCCATTGGGCCTTGCTCGACGAGGCTCAGTTCGACCGTGGGTCCAGCCTATTGGGTTTCCTAGAGATCATGTACCATCTAACCATGCCGCAATAGATGGCCCAGTTCATTCTCCACCTCTTCTTCCTAGTGGTCTAGTTTTATCCCACCGACCCTCCCCCAAAAGTGGGTTGGCTTTTTCCGTCCCGGGCCACCCAACGATAATGTTCAAACACCACCGTTTGATCTTCATTATAGGTTGGTCTCCTCAATCATGAATGCCCGTTGAGCCACCCGTTTAGGCACAACATGGATGGCTGAAGCTAGCCACCCTTGGTCTCACACATGGTACCCGCTAGACCGCATTCTAGTGCACCGCAGCATGCATAGTGCATGCTGCTCCACCGACACATCATGGTGGATTCCTCCAGCTCTTCTAGATGCTAGCCCACTAAATTTGGACCCTAAATACATTGTCACTAACCAAGATAGCCACAGCCTCCACCACGACATTCCATCACCCACCTATCGCCCCATGACCGTTCCACAGTTTACTGGTGTTTCCACTACTGTCGTTGTAACGTCGGTGCCTTATACAGACCACATGGTCTGCTCTGGTGGCATGTTCCTCAAATAGTCTACACCTCTGGCCTCTATAGGGTGTCATCATCCATACTACATTCTTGTGATTTCTTTTCCATCAGTTTAGAGGCATGGTCTATAAGAACACATTAATTTTCAAAGGTGGAGGAATCGGGGCCTTGATCTCATCGGCCATATTCCTCCGCCTTAGATTGATAAAACATAGGAAGGGGGAGGATTAAGTTTCTATCAACAATCTATCCCTAAATAAAAAATATAGAAAAAATCATACCCACCCACCATGACTAGAGACCCTCGGATCATCGTATTCGTGGGATGATCTATGTTCATTGATTTTGAAAGAAGAACTATGAATTAAAATTATAAAAATGTAAACCCCTACCTTGAGAAGCTTTAATAGAGGGTAAGGATCATTGTTGATAGTGATCCATCTGTGGGGATTCAAGATCAATTCAAAGCCACTGGCATTATTCCTTCTTCGGTCCCAAATCCATTCTCTATAGTGTCGTATCCACTTTTACGATTCACCGACATACATCATTGGATTGAATTCTCTCATCGTTCTTTAGAATAACTAAATATTCTAAATATATTCTTCCAACCATGTCATCTCATTAAAAGAGAAATGCGTTCCATTTTTTCTGAAATGGTTAGTCATCACATTGTTACACTATTTTATTTATGAAATAACATTTCTGTTACGCTTCAGTTAAAGAGTCATTACACATTTTCAGTTATGGAATGAATTAGTCGTCTCATTTTTGAATTGTAGAGAAACAATTTACTAGTAAGATAATCTTTTATGTTAATTTTAGTTTTCATAAAACTAATGAAAATTTTAATTTTTCTACAACCCACACCAGTCCAGGATGGTCTACTACAAGGTAAAATCAATATTCTGGATGCAACAGTGCCCTCATATTTCCAATCTAGGAACCCGTTCAATAGTTAGAAAAAATGGTGCACAAATTACATTTTATTTCAGGTATAAAATTTTCCAAAACGATCATTCACCCTCTACCCATGCTGGCCAAATTTTAGCTTTAACTAAGGGAAACACACACTCATGAGATCAATAGAACTCTCAGATTCCCAATCCGAGTTATATTTTAGGAGTAATAAGCATTTGAAAAAAAAATTACTCAACTATTTATTTATGACCTAAAACGAACTTCCTCTATTGGCCCATGCCTGACATCCTTAGTCCCCTTCTAAGAGAATCCTGATGCACTGGGTAAAATGATGAACTATGATTTTTGATCCCTGTACCAGTTTAAAGGTTTGAAAAACCAACTCGTACAATTATTTAATAATCCATAAAAAGACCCACAATATGAACAAGCCACTTCATGCCTTGAAATTAAATGTCGTCTTAAATCCTATCCTCGAAAAAATCCATATTAACATTTTTTAAACTCTCAGAAATTTTGGGTAATACATTACTCCCTTTTTTTGTGGAATAACATCCTAATAAGACAACATAATGATTAATAATATAAAAATAGGTGTCGAGCACGAATATAAGCCTCCATCTCCCATGTTCTCTCCTGAATATTCTTGTACTGCTAACAAACGCAAATTAGAGGAATCCAATTCCCATGAACGACCCTCTCTTGTTGATTCTCTATCAATCTCTAGAACTCCGCAAACATCTCCTAATCATCAATGTCTATCACACCCAATTGATTATGGGTGATGGTTCATGCACATAACTTCTCAAATATGACATTTGGAAAACATCGTGCACCCAGTGCATCTCTAGCGGAAGAGCTAGGAGGTACACCGCCTCACCAACACTATATAGAATTTAGAAAGGGATGGGGATCCTCAGAGATAACTTTCCTCCCTAGCCAAATCAATCTAATATACATTGGGGTGATACCTAATGGAACACATGGCCTCCCTCCTCAAACTCCTAGGGCCTCTTATGCCTATCACCATTGAACATATATCATATTTCTGCAGTCTTCATATTCTCATGGAAGACCTACATCTTTTTGGTGGTATCCAGAACCTTCTTTGGCCCTATGAGTGGTGACTCCCCTGGGTCTGTCCAGCATAACGGTGACATGCATGGAAATCCGTAGAATGACTCGAATTGTGTAATATTGATAATATATTGGTAGCTATTGTTTTATGAAAACTCCACTAGTGGTAGGTGGTCCTCCCAACAATGACCAAAATCATGGACACAAACATGAAGAATGTCCTCCATAGTCTGTATGGTCCTCTTTTTCTAACCCGTTGTCTATGGGTGAAAGGCTGTGCTCATGCGAATCTGAGTCTCGAAATCCTCCTACAACACCTTCCAAAACCGAGATGTAAAGTGTGCATCATGACCAGAGACTATAATTGATGGGACTCCTTGGGGTTGAACTATCTTATGCACGTACAGGCATCCCAACCCCTCTAATGATGCCTTATCCTAGATGGGTCGGAATTGACCTATCTTGGTGAGTTGGTCAATGATCACTCAAATAGTATCATGGCCCTTAGACCTGGGTGGTAATCCCAATACTAAGTCCATTGAGTTACCATCCTACGTCAACTCCGGTGCCATATGTTTTTGGGGCATGCCTACTGGAACCTCATGCTCAGTCTTCACATGCTGGAAAGTGAGGAACCATGAAATGAACTCTTCCATAGCTTTCTTCATTCATATCCTCCAATATAGGCATCGATGATCATAGTACATCTTTTCCACTCTTTGATGTATTGCCAATGGGGAGGTATAAACTTCCCTCAACATCTCCTTTCACGAAACCACTACTACTATAGTTTATCCTATGAAAAGGATGATGTTCTCCCCTCCTATATAAAATCGAGCATGAGCCTATCCTAAGAAAAACTGAGCAGGTTGGACCTCACAGTTAATATCAAAAATTTGTGCCTCCATAACACTCTATATGAATGGGGGAGTGATAGTCATCGACTAAAGGTAAGCTACTCAATTATCATCAATAAATTTTATCTTCATCACTGGTAGCTACTCATTCTCCTCACATAGTATCTTCAAATTATAACACATACTAAGTACAAATACCACAATATTCCCCTTCCCATGAGTATAAGATATCTTGAAGTCATAGTCCAAGAGAATATATATCCATAATCACTTCTTTATGATCAGGTTCTTCTGCGAGAAGATATACCTGAGACTATTTTGGAAGAAGTAGACTATTAACCACTCAATCATCAAATAGTTCCACCACATATATATTAAAAAGAAATATTCATCTAGCTTTAGGTCATTGGTTTCATAGTTCTTCTCAATCAATGTCAACATACATGAACCATAGGTCATCGCTACTCACTCCATAATATGGACACAACCAAATCCAATCCCTACTATGTCGCAGAAAACGATGTGACCAATGACCTCCTCTGGTAGTCTCAAGATCGGGGAACTCTTCACTCTCTTCCTCAACTCTTGGAAAATCTAATGTCACTTCTCCATACTCACAATGAGTTTTTTTTTCAACATAAAATCTTTTAAGGGTTCTTATACCCTAGAAAATTATGGAATGAATCTCTGGTATTATCCAGCAAATCCCATGAAACATCGCACATCTGTCACGCTCTTGGGTGGATCCCAAGCATGCACTGCCTCTATATTTTCTGGATCCACTGAAATTCCATACTCCAACAAAACATTTCTTATGATGTGGAGCTCCCATATCCAGAACTCACACATTGTGAGTTTACCATAAAGATGGTTCTCTCGGAGTGTATCTTGGACTATCTGTAGATGTGTAGTGTGCTCCTCCTCGAACACTAAATACCAAATGATGTCATTAGTGAAGACCACCATGAAATGATTGATGTAAGGATGAAAGATCATATTCATGAATACCATGATCAATTTCAGGGAACCAGTCACTATGAAAGGCCTCCCCAAGAATCATTGTGGCCTTAACTGCATATGACGGTGGTCTTTTATACATCCTCATCCCATACCCAAAACAGATGATAGCCAAACCTTATGTCTATTTTTGATAATCATCTCACTCCCTTCAGATGATAGAATAGTTCATTAATCCTCGGTACTGGATACTTTTTCTTCATGGTCACCTAGTTCTAGTGCTCGGAATCCATGTACAACCTCAAAATCTCGCCTTCCATCATTGAAAACCAAACTGGGGATGCCCATGGTGAAACATTGGGCCTCACGAATCCCTTCTCCTACAATTCATCTTGATGTACCCTCAATTCACGATTGATCATGGGATCCATCTAACATGGTGGTGTGGATATTAGTGTCTTCCAATGATATAGATCGATGCAGAAGTCTACCTCACAATGAGATCATAGTACCAGAACATCATCAAGAAGGAAATCTTCATACTTTTCAACCACTATAGGATTGTAAGGAAACCCCTCTTCCACCAAACTAAGGTCGAGGCTTGCCAATTGCGGAGTGATTGTTTGTACCCTTCTCTGATAAATTTCATCATGTACAGTAAGATCTCCCTTCTCACATTTGAAGGAAAACCTAGTCCCATTCTCGGAGACAAACCACACTATATGCCTAAAACTGTCAATATAAGCATAAACATTAGATAACTAGACCTTACCCATGATGACATCATATGGCATTGACACCACTACTAGGAGATCCGAGCTAATTCTCTCACCTCCTATAGAAACCTTACAAAACTAGCACATGTGTGTATTCATCAAATCCCCTCCCATATGAGTCTCTAATCATAATGATCGAGTAAACAACTCCACCAGAATATCTGAGCCATGAATGATGTATGTGGAAAGGAAATAGTGACTAAAACATGTGTCTATAAGAACTAAATCTATAGCGGAGAAGTTACATTTCGTACATATAATTATCTCTGGAGCACCATGGCCATAGGCCTCCATCACATGAAGTTGTCCTCTCCCTTGTCCACCGGCTCCGAGAGACCGTGGTGGACCAACTAGAGGTGGTGGTGGTAGAACATCAAACCTTATCCCAATATCTGCTTCTTGAATTTCTCCTATACCACATCCACCACCCTAAGGCCCACCTCACTCAAACCACAACTTCAATGGTTCCTTGACCATATGTTGATCATATGTGTTTCTTGTCGGGGAATCACAAGCCATGGGTCACTACCCAACACATGAGAAACACATAATGCCCCCTACTGACTCCCTCTACTATGTTATCCATGAAATACTAACCATGAGTCCTAGGGTTGTCCTTTGAATGGCCTAACCCACTTGGGTCCCCACATCTACGCCTATTTCCCACCACTGAATACTCTAGAACCTACTGTCTACTCCTGACTCTAGCCTTTGATGTCCACTCTTCCAGGATGCTATGCACAAGCAGGTCATGTTCCAGTACCCCAGCCCGAGTCGAGATGCTGAGAGACCCCATGGAAGTATAGATCTCTCAGAGCAGTCCCTTCTAAAAGGATCGAGCCCTGATGAATGGGTCTCACCCCATGTTTTTATAGCAGTGATAAATCTAAGTGAATCTTGATAACTATGCTTCTACTATCATGATACCCTACTATAGGTATAATAGAATTTTTATGTGCACAATGCACAATGTCATTGGGAATAGCACCTCCCGTAAAAATTTCCCATAGTCTGTTTTGGTGATGGTTGCCTTTTTTTCTCTCACTCGTCAACCTCCATCGTCTCCTTTAGGATCCCTGAAAAAGGAACGTGACTAAGATCCCCTTGTTGTCCTTAGGCATTATCACAAGATTAAAGACATGTGTAACCACATAAAGCCAATCCAATCCCACCTGGGGGCAGTCTCACCCTTGATCCTTGGCAGTCTCTACCCATGGAACTCATTTAGGGTGTCGAGCATGTGTTCTACATCTACCAATTGTGTAGAATGTAACTGAAAATCAATGGGTGGTGGTTACACTGGTACACCACCAAGTGAGGTCATACCTAGCACTGGTCGCTGAACCGACACCACATCACTGGGTGGGATGTCCTCGTGGTCACGTATTAGAATCCTGGATGGCTATCTGCGTGGAGGCATCCTAAAATAGATCAAGATGTACCAATGTTAATTGATTATACCAGGTGATATGAATCAAGAATGAAAAGAGGAAAAATACATAAAATCATACATTGAGGAATGTACCATTTATAACATGCAACAAGTGAGTCCGTGTACCATGTTCGGAAGCAAGGTTTTAGAGTCCTATTGTTTGGATATGTTTTCCTCCACACAAACAAATGAGTCCTTGTCCCAAAAAGACGAACTTATAACACTTAGAATTTTTACCCCCAAAAACCCATAGAATCACATCATTGAGGTAGAACTAACAACCTTTGATACCACTTTGTCATGACTCACCCCCAGGACCATTGTCGTGACTATTCCAAGCTCGTATACTAATGGATAGGGGTTGGTGATGAGCACCAAAGGCATTATCCAATGAGTAGGAGGCATTTTACTAATTAAATGTATGCACACACACACAACCACGACACAAAATATCTGGAATAGAAAACAAGCATGCCACTAAACAACCAATGTGCTAGGGTACACACTGTAAGTCGTATAGGCTAAAATACATACCCAAAAATGACATACTGAATGTATGAAAGAAAATATGATCTCTATATTAAGTCTACAGAATACTCGACCATAATGGTAGAAAATGATGGGTTATCAGATGCTATGATTATATGTACTAACTATCATATGTCATTGGGTACCCCTGGTATCAAGCCACAAAGGTCTCCGTCGAAGCGCCAATGGTCTAAACCGGACCCAAAATGTGTGGTAGAAGCTCGTTCAGGGGTGAGTACCATAAAAATAGTAATTCCCTCAAAACATAAAAGAAGGACCACAATGGAATGTATACATGAGGTATTGTGCTCTGACGTAGTTATAATCTAATGTATGTAAGGAGAAACTATCATTCGTATGTTGAACACCCTGAACTACTGAGGTAATCATCCATTATAAGTATTGTGGATCTTCTGGGTAAGACAGATCCACTCCCAACTATGTGTGTTCCATGCCACAAAGTGCCTCTTCCAACATAGTCCATCATAGTTGTTCCACACATGGCCACTTATACCTGCTCCAAACAGGTCCACTTGTAGCTAGATCATAGAGAGATGCTTATAGATGGTTCCCACATGTCCACTTATCATCAAGGCATGTCGGTTCGTATAGACCCACTCATTAGTAGTATTCAGGTCTCATCCAGTTATAGGATTCTTGTACATAGCATTCTTGATTCAAATAGAATGCAGTTCTCATGACATTCATCACATCTCATCATCCATTAAAGTATCCTTAGAATATGCCATAATATCTTCTTCATTTTGAGGTTTCTAATTCCACAAATGACCCGCAAATCCAATAACCTGACTGAATGATATTTTTGTTTCAGTAAACAAGGGTCAGTTGTGTCTGGGACCCAGTCTAACCTCGTCTGATCGACCCGACCAAACCAACTTGGATGTCCTGCATGATCCAAATTTTTTTTACCGACCCAACCTAACCTGGTTTTCGTCTTGGTCGGCCTGGTCCGTCCTGGCAACTAGTCCATGCCCATTGGGCCTTGCTAGATTCGGCAAGGTTCGATCGTGGGTCCAGCATGCTGGGTCGCCCAACGACCTAGTTCTCTCTGCCCAGGCCAACAATAGGCATTCTGGTTCAATACCATCTCGGGATTTCCAGTAGCCCAGTTTTATCCTACCAGCATGCCCCGTAAATCCTAGATGGATCGTTCCAACATGGGCCACCCAATCACCCAGTTCATTTCACTTGGTCAGGCATACAAGGCGAGATGATCTCCGCAGCCCAGACGCCCATTGGGAGGCTGGTTCATTCACAACCTAACTAGATGAACCCAACCACCGCTTGTCCCCTTAATGGTCCTCACTAGACTATGTGCCACTATGCTAAGTCTACCATGGCACAAGATGCTCCCTCGATGAAGTAGAGTGGCAGTATCTACCTCTTCTAGCCATCGGCCCACTTCCAATAGCCCCATACTATACCACTGCGGCCCAAGACTGCAACGACCTTCACCTTAGTGCACTATCATTGGTTGTTGTCACCCACCTTTGGATGCCGCCACAGGCCACCTCTATTGATTGCTATCACCGGTGCACCAGCTGTGCCATTCGCAGACCACTAGGTCCACTCCGATGGTCAGTTTCCTGAACCGTCTATGCCTATGGACTTCTTAGGTGCTGTATTCTATACTACGGCCTCATGATTTCTTTTTTGTCAATATGGATGTGTGTTCATGAAGGAAACATGAATGACCAATGGCAGATGAATCAGGGCCATGTTCACGTCGGCCTAATTCCTCCTTGTTAGATTTTATAAAACATGGGAAGGGGGAGGATTAAGTTTCTAACAATAATCTATCCTTAAATCAAAACCCATAGATAAAAGAATACCCTCTTACCTGAAAAATAAATCATTAGATCACCATGTTCATTTGTTGATCCGCATTCTTTGTTTTAGAAAAAAGAATGGGGAATTCAAATTTTTAAAAGGTAAACCCTACCTGGGGAAGTTTCAATAATTGGGAAGGCTCGTCGCTAATGGTGATCCGTCTGTGGTGATTCCTGATCCATTAGAATCCATTGGATTTCATCATTTCTCATTCCCAAATATGTTATCCAAGGTTTCATCACCTATTATCTGATTTACCCACAATCTTTATTGGAGATAATTATCACATTTTTCATTAGAATATTAATCGATTCAAAATTTGTTTCTCCAACATCGTCATCTCATTAAAAGAGAATCATGTCACATAGTTTATGTTACGATGTAGTTAAGAGTCATTGAACTGTTTCATTTATGGAATGAAAGATTTATCCCATATCTACGTAGCATCATAACTTTTTAGAATAAAATAAACTATTAATGTTTATTTATCTTTTCTTATAACGAACAATAATTAACTTTTTCCCTCAACCTGTTCCTATTGAAGATAGGTCCATTCATAGGTAAAGTTTTAATTCTGGACGCTAGGGTGCCCTCAGTTTTTCAATCCAATCATCTTTTTAGATGTTTCAAAAACTGTGTATTCGTGCCCTTTTAAATTTTTTAATAATTCTAAAAACATTGTTTCACCTTCGTCCCGCACCAGTCGAGGTAAAACTCCCCCTAATGGAAACATGCACATATGAGCTCTACTTTAATCTCAGATTCCCAATCACAGATACCGTTTAGTGGTTATAATATTTTGAAAATAAAATAAATGTTAATTAAGTAATTATTTACCACCAAATTTAACTTTCTCTATTAGCCCACATCTGCCAATGTTAGGCCCTTTCTAAGAGAATTTTGATGCTCTGAGTTCCCTAGTGCTATTGAATTTTTGATCCAGGCACCAGTTTAAAAGCTAGAAAAACTGGCTTGTATGAATATTTAATAAACCTCTATAAATGTTCAAAAATATGTTCCAGAAACTCGAGGCCTCATAATTACATGTATTCTCAAATCCTGGTCCAAAAACCATCCCATACGTTTTTTTAAAAATCATTGAATTCTGGGGTATTATAGGTTATGCCATTAACAAACTAAATCTAATTATATAAAACATATTGGTATTATTAATAAAAAATGATGAATAATTGATGGAGGTAGAATAATGAATATGGTTAAAACACTCTTTTAAAATATATAGAGATCCTTCAGACAACATCTATTTATTTACACATTAAATACTAAACGGTTGGTTTTAAGACTAAACATAAACATCTAAAATATTGTATGGGAATTTAGGAATGGATTTGGGTAGGTATTATTTGAATCCAAGGGCTACTGATGTGTGTATATGAATGGAGAGGGGTTCCATTTTATAAATGTAGGATGGAGCATTCGTAGAATTTCCAAAATTATTAAACTAATATAAATTAATTTTCAGTGTAAAATTTCTCCTAATGAATATAATTAGAATATATAATAATTATATTTTTAAATAATCTCATAACATAATATTTTGAAAATTTTTGGTGATTTTTTCACCCTTATTTCATTGTTTTATCCCCCATTAACCTTTTTAACAAAATCCATGATGTTAACATTTTTTAATCTATTGGGGTAATGAAATTGAAAATAAATGAAATTTGACAAATATATGGAAATTTTTTTATATATTATTCTATATATCATTCACTTATATGAAGATAATATTTTTGTTAATTTTATATCATTAATTATATTATTGTTTATTATAAAATATCATAAATTTCATTTTTTGAGATACATGAAATATTATAAAAAATACATTACTAACACATTACTAATTGTTCAAAAATAAAATAATGTATAATATATGGATGATATTATCTCAATATAATGATAAAATGTAAGAACCCATGTTTTTTATTCAGGTGAAATAATGAGGGAATTTGATTTTTTAGTAATTCTTGGATGTGTTTCTATAAAAACACAGCATCGAAACATAATTACGAGAGTTTGGATATTTAAATGTCATTTTTTTGGACATGGGGGAAGGCTCGATAACTTTCTTGGGTAGTTTTAGGATTTTCAAGAGTGCTGAATTGGGAAAGATATGTTTTTAAGGACATGTAGAGGGAGAGCGGTTTGTCTTAAACCGTGTCACCTGAAGTAGTAACCATGTGTCTTGTTGCAGGTGAGGATAGGTGTTTCGAATGGGCAGTGTATGGTTAGTCATACCATGCATCCAAACTTAATTCGTAATGGAAGAGGCAGTTTCTAGGCAATGTGCGTCACATGTTTTGTGCATGGTAAAATAACCATGTTATTCAAGCTGGGATTGCTGTCTTGGTGCCCAGTAATGGAGAGTAAGGTTGGCGCATGGTGTGTCAAACCGTATGTCCTAAATTGGTCACTGAGAACCTATTTTAAAAATAAAATACATTTAAATAAAACTTAGATTAAATTAAAATTAGGTATTTTGGGTGTTTCCCATCCCTTTTCAGGTCGCGCGACACTTGGCTCCCCTACTTCCTCATAATGCACGATGTCGTCCTTTTTCACCCCTCTTTGGATCCAATATCAACCGAATTTTCACTGGTTCTTAGTCTGAATCTCCATAGTTAGGGTTTCTCCTCCCTCTCTAGTACTTTTCATGGCCAATTTTGGCTTATCTGTCACTCTATGTTGTGAGGTTTAAACCTTAGCATTGGGTTTTAACCATTTTTTATTTTTCTTCGGTATTAAGGTTTCGTAAATTGCATCTCAGTTTAGGTTGGTCCTTGTTCTAGAAACATCCACCAAAGGTGCCGATGTTCGGATTGTTTTAGTTTTCCTCCACAGTTTGAGGTAAGGGGTTTTAACCACTAATTTTATGAAACCTTCTATTTTAGGGCCTTATGATGTTTAGGGGTCCCAGTTATATGTATAGTGTGTTACAGTACCCTTGAAATACTATCAGACATATATGAGAGTATGTATAAAGTAGTATGATTCTGGGATTGGACAACCTCATGAGTTAAAAATTGTCAACTTGGTATTATGCTTGAGGTGGGATCAATATCCCTTACATATTTGTTTAAAAAATCTTTAATTTTCTCTTCAAATAAGATGATTTATGTGTTCTCCTGTTTAATGTAATATCTTATCTTGAATAAATTCTTAAATATGGGAAATGAGAAATTGTTTGGTAAAGTGATGTTCTTATAATAAAATCCCTACAATGATGGTGTGATTCCTTCAAACTAAAAAGTAGTGATAGTTTTTATATAATGCTTTCTTGTGGTGTTTGATTTTTTTATTTCCATACCATTGGTGATGATATATTGTATGTTAATGCATGATCCCTTTGTACTGTTGGATGTTGTTTCCCATGTGAGTTAATTTGGGAGTTATCAATGTGTTTTGTTATAAATTATTTATTTCTTTTTATATCTCTTGTTTCTCACATTAATAAGTCAACTCTATTCCTTGGGGATTAGATGGATAATCTTGAAGCACACCTTAGGTTTCCTTATTAAATGGACATTGAATGACATTAGCCTTTCACACCCATAGTAGTGCCTTTTTACCCTATTTCGTGGGATTTAAATATATAATTCATTTATATATCAATTGGTGTATTAAATGGGTTAATTAGGAAGGGATGAGTGATTGAGACCCTTTTCCACAAATATTCCATTTCTTGATTAAGCATCAATTTCATTGTATGGGTAATCCAATGTGAGTTAAATACTACCAATTCGTGTAGTAGTTTATTAAGAATGATAATCTTATTATGAATAATTTCCCACGCGACTTAAAAGATTTCATATTCATGTAATGGTTTTGTATGCTTGTGGATACCAGTAAAAATACCACTTTAGTGATAAGATAGGTTGGTATGTTACAATGTGGTATCAAATGTGTTTTCTTTGTATTTTTTTTTGGATGGTACATAGAAGATTAGAAATGTGTCGACACATGTTAAATAATTGAGATTAGGAATGATCACACCTCTTTTAAGAAATGACCTAGTGGTTCAGGTTTGAAATTACTGCATATATTTTTTGATTTTACATTGGATGTGATTTCACATAGGGTGAATGGTGTATTATTCAGGGCTTATAAATTTATATAAATTTATGGTATTTTTCACTTGGACTAGAATTGTATGGACGAAACATGATCCTAATCATTATCTATAATTAGAAATTCACATACCATGAATATTAAATGTGATGTACTTACATTAGTAGGTTTCCTGCTAAGTATGATTATGTGGCTTGAGTGATGTCATGCTCAGTTTAGTACATATTGATGTAGTATATTAGCATTCCATGTTTTATAGAATGTCTTTATTGTGCTCTAATATTCTTATATGATATATTCCATGATTTTTATGCTTTTTTTAAAATGCTACTATGGATATTGAAATGGTTTCATGCACTAATAATTTGTTTTTTGTGATTTAGGAAATAACATGTTTTCAATTGTAAGGTGAATGGGCGACTTATGATTTGGAAAAGGGTAACCTGTATATGCGAGCCATATCTGGTTCTTTATAAAAGATTACTAATTTATTGAAATGGAAGGAAATTATAATGTTAAATGAAAAAATGGTTTGGATTTTATTTAAATTAATTGGATCCAAATGCCAACTATAAGGTGTACGGGTGCCTAATGGATTGGTAGATGGGAACCAATGTGACTGAGACCTTATATAACCATGGTATATTTGAGAATGTCTGTAATTGTAAAATCTATTAATCTTTGAACTTGGATGGCTTGTTAACTTTTAATATTTTCAATTAAAACCCACATATGTCAGTTGGATCGAGCTTTTTTAATATTATATGTTATGGTGATTATGTTATCATTGGATAAACAAATATGACTGGGTATCATTTTTATGAAAGAATGTTGGTATACTAGTACCCTTAGAGGTATCCTAATTAGTTAAAAATGAATTTATTTTCTATATTTCCTATTATGAAATAATTTCAAAAATGATAAATGTTTGAAAAGAGAGTTTATTATATTTTCATGTTTTTTTCATTGAGCTATTAGCTATTGCAGTTTCTAGGTTCCTTGATTTCTAGAATGGTACATAAGTTTGTATTTAATTTCTTTCAAAAGTTTAGTGGATAAATGGGATTAATTTAATGGTTTTAAATTGGAACCTAAGGTGGTTTCATTTCCATAAACCCACATTTAATGTAAGTTAAGATGTCTCTAGTGATATGTCTTGGAACAGAGATGTGATTATTTATCCAAAGAATATTTCTTTTTATATTTGGACTAAATACAAATCTTTCTTAAGACTAGTGAAATCTTTTGTGTGTCCCCAAGAGATAGTAATGACACTTATGCATCTTAAGGTTCAATCCCTTGAAAGGTTTCACCCTTATATATTGATTCCTTTCTTTACACTCTATGAGTTTAACATTGGTGTTTTTCAAATGTCATTGTATCTAGTATGACATATGGTTTTTAAAAGGATTCCCTTGTTTAGATGTCTAGTCATTTGTTTTAGACCCTTTACAGGGGAGTTAACATATAGTAATGAATCCTTTATTAGGTTAGACATGTCTCTGGCATGGTCAGCTACTAGGAGGTCATGTAAACCTCTATTTTATTTAGTGATGGATGACTTGGCAGGTCATCATCAATGTAAATAAAAATGTTTTGGATGATGTACTTTTGAGGCAGTTTCTAACTGATCCGTCCAGTACTAAATTGTATAGGGAATACAACCTAAGTATAGTAATCATGATGTGTTGTTTTCTCTTGTAAAAATGGGGTAGTATATGTTGACATACACAATACCTATTGACTGTTAGATATTAAAAAGATCTATTTCAGTTTAGTTAAATCTTGGGATTTGCACTATTGTGTGTGTCCTTGGGTCATCTCCTTTGTAGTGTGACCTGATTATTTGAAAATTATGTTCATCCAACTACTTGGGTGGGTAATATGGACATGGTAGATGTGACATGCCAGTCAAATTGTTCTTGTATTTTTGTAACAAATATTTTAGAAGATGTGATAGTGGGTCGTGGAGCATCACGTCGTTTCAGAGGTACTTGGTGGTGAGTTCGTTGATGCATGACTTAAATGTGATTGGTAGTATTCCCAACCATTTAAAAAATCTGTTAATTTTTTAGGGGATTTGGTGGTAAATTTTAAAGGAACAAGAATTCCTTAGGTGGTACGGGCATGGAGTTTCGGTTAGGGTCACATACGTAGGTGAAGACGATACTTTTTTAATGATTCGTCCAACTATGGTTCGATTAATCTACTTAGTAAAAACTATTTTACTCATACAATACACATCTAAATGAGACGAGAATGTCCCATATGATGATATCAAGTATGATACCCTAAGAGGTCCTCATATATACACCATGCTAATTTCTAAATGTTTTTGGGCAAGTAGTTATCCCCCCATGAAGTTTTACACTAGATGTGTGGGTTTTTTGAGTTTTGGTGAGTCCTATGTGATACATGGGTTCCCATATAGGAACACCATATACAACCTTTTGGACACTGGAAACATCATTTGATATGACCACCAAGAAGATGCCGCTTTTGGCTCAGTAAGTGTTTTATGGGGACGTTTTTTCATTGTATGAATGTATCACTTATATTTTGGGGAATGAGATACATAGGGATAGTTCCATGTACACTAGTCGGGTAAATATGAGTTTCTCCTCGAGTTGTTGTGAGGCTTGGATGTAATTATTTGATGGTATTATTTCTCATGGGATGGATGTAGTCTAGAACTTAGTTTGTGTGGAGGCACAACATTTTTAAATGGACATGTGTTTATTTCATCCTAAAGAGTCACTGAATGTTAGTTGTGACCTAAAACTCACTTTTCTATCATAAATCTCATAGGGTTTTGTTTGTTTGTAATGAAATTCTAGCCACGGGGGGAAAGCCTTGATTAGGAATTGGACTCGTTCTAATGTAAAAGCTTATGTTGGGGATCACCATTTTTAAGATTCATGAAAAGATATAATCATGATCATGTAATTGATTTAGAAGTATGGAGTAAGTTCAACTTTATTGTTTCAGTTGGAATCAGGCATTGGTTCGTGTTTTTTGTGCGTGAGTATCATGTGCTTATGTGATAGTTGATGTGCACTGGGTATATCGGAAACAAGATGCTTCCATTTCGATGATGTTGCATAAAACTTTTATGGTCGGTTATGAATTTTTTCCCCCAATGATACTCAAGGATGCGATGTTATATAGTGAGGAGTTTGTAAGAACCCATGTTTTTGAACCAAACACAATTCTAAGGGAATTTGAAATTCTGTAAATTACTAGCTGTTTAATTTTGAATAGTGAAATTCAGAACATAATTTTGGGGTTTTTTATGTTTAAAAGTGATGTTTTTGACTTCGTGGAAGGACTGAGAGATTTCTTCGGCATCCTGTGTAGTTTTGGGAGCATCATACTGGGAAAGTATGGTTTTTAAGGACCTGTAGATGGATCACATTTTTCTGAAATCATGTAGCCCATAGTAGAAACTATATGTATTATTACATGTGTGGTATAAGTTTTTCACAAGTCCCTTGAATGGTTATTCAATCCATGGTGATAGCTCGCACACTTAGTGGTAGAGGCAGTATCTACACAATTTTCATCACATGGTTTTCACATAGTCAGATAAACTGGTGGGTCACATAATGTGGGGTTTCTTGGTTCTCTATAATAGAGCACACATGCAGCACACAATCTATTAAACAGTGCAGCCAAAACTGTGCGCCAAGAAAAGATATTAGAAATTAAACATTCTTAAATAAAATTTAAATAAAATAAAATGGGGTGATTTGTGGTGTTTCGCCTCCTTTGTTGGTTCTAATGACACCAGCCTCCCCTCCTTCCTCAGGAGGCATGACTGCCTCCTCCGTCACCCATCTATGGCTCTAATTTTACATGTATTTCCACATTTTCATGGTCTAAATTTCAATGGTAAGGGTTTCTCCTACCTATCCTTTCTTTTTCTTGGCCGGTTTTGGATTCTACACCACCGTACGATGTGCAGCCAGAGCCCTATCTTAGGCTTTGATCTTGTTTTCATTTTTCATAAGTTTTATGCTGTTGTAAATAGCCTCCAGGGTCATGTTGGTTCACTTTCTGGAAACCGCCACCAATGGAAATTATCTATGTGTTTTTTCTGTTCATTTCCATCTTCTGAGGTAATGGTTTATACCTCTTGATTTGTTTCACACCCTCAATTTTATTCCCTTATGATGTTTATGGGTACCCGATATTTGTGTAGTGTGTCTTGGTACCATTGGAAGACTCATAGGAAAAAACAACAGTATACATATTGATATATGTGCTTGTGAGTTTAAGTCATCCTAAGATTAATAGCTTTAAATTGGTCTTATTCTTGAGGTCATATCCCCATCCTTGACCTCTTTATTTAAGAATTATTTAATTACTTTTTTAAATAGTTTAATTTATGATTTTCCATGTTTAATGGAACTGCAATTCCTAAATTAATGGTTAAATATGAGAAATGAACTGTTTTTTTATAATGTTATGTTTTTATAATAAATCCCCTCTATAGAATGTGTTCTTCCATCAAACCAAAAAAGTAGTGATAGTTCTTAAAACATGATTTCTTGGTGTTTTAGCTTTCCATATTGTAATTCTACTAGTGATGAAATATGGTGTGTTAATGCCTGAACCATTTTATATTAAGGGATGTTGTTTGGAATGTGAGTTAATTGGGGACATAGACAGCTATTTGTTATTAAGAATGTGTGGATTATTATGACTATTATTCCCACATGAGTGTGTTAATTCTTATGCATGGTGTGTTATATGGTTAATATTGAAGCACCACTTTGGGTTTCTTTATAAATATAACATGAATGACTTTGGCCTAAGACACCCTTAGGCATTCCTTTTTACCCAATGTCATAATATGATAATTATTATAATTGATCAGCAGACCGGTCCAAATGATGACATCACACAGCCGGTTCCGCGAAGTAGTCAATCATCGGACTATTGTCATTCGTGGAATGGGGGCGGAGATCATCTGCGGGCGCGAAGTAGGACAGGTGCCGAACCGGTCCACCTTCATGAACTGGCCCAGCCGTGGACCACGTCAACCTGCCTGGTCTGCTTCTACTGTCGTTCTCGGAATAGAGGCGGAGCCCTCCGCGGGCATGAAGCACTCCCTGAGCTCATTTGGTTCGTGGGGTAGATGCGCTCGATCCCCCCCTGTGACTTGCGGATTGACCAGGACATCTGTGAATCGGGTTTTCAGTCATGGGCCTCCGCAAAAGGCGTGGCATGACCACAGATACACCCTTTTACCCACTCTATAAAAAGAGATCGAGGTGAAGAGAAGAGAGGATTCAGATGGAATTGATCAGATTCGGGTGGAAGGATTTCGAAGGAAGGGACTTAAGATTTCACAAAAAGCGAAGTTCCATTTCGCTAAACCGAACAGGTATGAACCTGGAAGCGAATTAATAAGGTACCGAAATCACATAATAACATGGTGAAATGCAAACATAAAATAACAAGGAAAAGAAAACTGCGAACCATGGCCCCTCCGCGGATGAACTTTTCATAGACCAGGGAGCTTATGCCTCTTTTCTGATCTGTGGCACCGCATATCATCCTTATCTGCAGGCGAAGCAACGACCGACGAACCACCAATGGGAATCGCCCTTGGTCGCCAATGCTCGCATGGATCCCACGATGTACCATCCTTGTACACGGGCTGACCCCGAAGCTGCGAACCACCCTCTTACGCGGGATTCCCACCAGGCCGCGAACCACCCTGGTTCGTGGGGTTCCCATCAGTCCGTGGACCACCCTAGTTCACAGACAGCCTCACCAGCCACGTAGCACCTCCATACGCATAGGGCGCCACTCCTCATATACCCATGTGGCTTGCCAAATCCTTCAGGGTTCCCATTCCCCGAGCTAGATAAAATCCTTCCAATCCAGCCTGATCCTCTGCGACTCCCTCATTGGCCTACTCATTGGCCCCGAGCCGAGGCCCCCACCAGAGCCACCAGACCCATGTGATGTAACCTTCAAGAGCATTATCGTGCCGTTTTGAGTTCACATACCCACGTTAGAAAGGGGTGAAGGGGATTCACTGACCCTTGAGCGGATTTACGAAGCATTCCTAGGTTTACATTCCCAAGGTAATGTGGAGTCTAAGCTTGGGAGTCCCTTCTCTACCCCTCCACTTTTTGGGGTCGGGGCACTTCTCCCTTCTTCGGGGGGTAGTAAAATACCTATCAGAAGGAATCCCCCATGCACTTATGTAATTCCCCCAGGAAAAAGAGAGGTGATGGGCATAGGAGCACCGCTTTCCTTCTCCCTTTGCGTTTTTTTCCATGGGTGATCATCCTGGAGTAAGCCCCGACCTTATGGGCCACACTATACGTAAGCCTCACTCCACTTCCCACAGACGCACCTTTTGTGACGTGATCGTCTGGTCCCTAATGCCTCTTATTTCTCACACCGAGCATGACGTACGTGGGCTTAGAATAAGAATCAACCATGACATCCTTTTATGGTCCTCCTCATAGTGTAAGCCACAATACATTGTGAACTACGTGGACTTTGATCCATGTCAAGGCATGGTACGTAGAAATCATCCCTGATGTTCAAGACCAATCACTGTCGGACCCCCGGGTCCACATTCACATTGGCTCTCCAACAATCCATTTCGAACTACGTGGACTTTGATCCATGTCTCCTAGGCATGGTATGTAGGAAGCCTCCATGTGGTTCGAGCCCAAAAACTGGCTGATCCAACTATATTTACATCGGTTCACCGTGCCACTCCTAGTACCGTCTCAGTGAGTCCTGACTCCTTAGGGTCATTAATCCAACGAGGGATGGTAAACCTCTAGCATAAATGATTCTGAACCCCTGTATTCAGCTGACCACTACCCACCAGGAGAAGTTCATGGATACTATGCTTCGGTATAATCCAAAGATTCACGAACATATGAATACGTCCTAAATATTTATGAGAGTCATAGAACATGAAATAATTCCCCCCAAAAGGGTGTCATGAGCCAAAATTTCCATCCTCTTGACCAATGTGAGTTCTTAAGCGTCATTGGCCAAACCACCCAGTGAATGCCTGCCTTTGGAAAGAAGGTCCACTTGCCATCGGATACGAAACTATTGGGCGTTTCAAAACTGACCCGAAACAAAAATGGTGAACCCGATTTTAATTTTTAACTAGGCATGATGGATATAACCTAATTCCATTGTGTGACCCCTTTTACTAAAAATGAGGGCCAAGATAGGTCATTAATTATGAATGGGATCATGGGATGCTGCTTTAATGGGTTTTCTGTTTGTATTTGATAAAATGTATTATAGGTACTGCACATAACTCCCTTCGATCCAATGGCGTCACAAAGGAACTCTCAAGTTCGTGCTTCCAACAACTCAATGATCGGGCGTCCTCACCAATGGAGGAACCCATCACCTACCTAGCTTCTTCAACGCTTGGTCTCAGATGCCTTAATACGAGAGTACCACGTGAACGATACTCTGTTGACGGTGGAGGCAGCCATGCATTCCCTCCAATCCTCCAAAACTCACCAATCGCCTGCCCCGTAGCGGCCACAGAGGCAAATCCAGAAGGCCCCTGTTGCTGTCTCTAACTGTTTCGGGAGTCTATCCCTAGAAAGAGACAATGTGTACCTTCCATACCTTAGGGAGGTGGATGAGGTCGACGGTGAGGACCTCATCCCAGCTGAACGCGGTTTCTGTTCCATGTCCCCCGCCAGAAGTCATCATCGCAGTCATACCGTGATGCAACATACTCACGCTCAATATGATGTAGCCCAAGGATCCATGCCCATTCCTCCCAAGCTCCGACCCCTCGAATCGCCTGATAAGGGTGGAAAACATACAACCGGGGACTGGTCATCACCCTTGTCCTCGAGGAGGATCTCTGCTTCCCAGTCACAGAGACACATCACGAACATCCACATACACCTATTCTCTCTTCTAAAGCCCGCCATCCAGATATGGCAGCATCATATGAGCATGTGCGCTTCCCCACCGAGCTCTGTCAAGCCTATCGCTGACACTCGACAACACTTACGGGGCATGCACCTCTCCCTGCCCAGGGTCATGAAGCCCACCAACTAGACGTGGTGGTGACCTAGAACCTACAAGATCAGATCCCAGAAGATTCTTATGATTCCTACCATCCCAATGTGGTGACGATCAGCAAAGCCCGCCATCTAGATGTGGCGGAAACTCATAGGTGGGAATGTCTCCCCACCAATAAAGTAGACCCACTCGATATGGTGGGAACCTGACATATACAGGGCCAGGTCTCTGTGGATGCAAGTACAGTCCACTATCCCGATGTGGTGGAAAACAGAGAGATAAACCGGCATATCCCAGCCCAGGGGTAGATTCTTTCACCTGCCCCGACACCGGAGAATTGTCAGTACCCAATGACCAACAGAGGACCAGAGTAGGATATTCCAACTCCCATACCAGAATTTTCCTTTATACCTGTTCCAGTCAAAGATGTCTCTCTGCATATCCTAGAAATGATGGAGGAGAAGGTATCGATTCCAGATCATATCTTGTAGACTTTGCAGAGTGTAATAGTATCAGTGGCTACAGCAAGGACTCAGTCCCGTGACCCCGTCTCCCCAATTGAGGCGACTCATCTAAGAGATGAGATAGCCGCCTTGGAGCAGATCTGTATCCCTTCTTCCGCACAAGAGGGTCACAAGCTATATTCCACGATGCAAGGGCAACCGGATCGAGCAGCTGCACTCATTCCTAGTAGGGTACACCCGTCCATCACGATGGATGCTCCAGAGCTGGCATATTATCCTGATAAAAGTCATGATGTTCGTCGGAATATACCAGCAGCATCACGAGACCCAATTAGACAGGGACACAAAGTTGAAGTCCATTTTCAATAGCAGACAGTCCCCACTGCCTGTTTGAAAATGCCCCAAATGTCCCCAAGGTAGCTGGAAAATACAAATCGGATTCATGACTTCGATCTACTAGAAGTTGGGGTTCTCGATGCTGCTAAGTTCATATCAAAGGCTCTGAAACCTGCCCACCCATTACCATATTATGGGAGTGGTAGTAACAATTGAGAAGGTCCTCCCCATAATGTCTCTACCAGCAGCTCTGAAGGCCCTCCCTAGAGCACCCACGGGGGCCTCCCCCCGGGTATATAACGATCGATCACGAGAACTCCTATTTTGATGGGAATCATGGAAACCCTCCACATGACCAAAAGAATGAGCTGCAAGAAGGCCATCTCCTTAATGCGGTCCACCCTGAAAGTCCTCCCCAGGTTATACTCTGCATACAGTCTCCATGTAGTGGGACCACGGATTATGATAGTATTCCTCGCTATCATATTCGCAACTGTGGAGGCCCTCCCCGCAGTGATGTCCCGTCGCGACAAGAAGGCCCTCCCCTTGTCGTGGCCTACCTTGAAGGTCCTCCCCAGGGGTTACATTGCAATGAAACTCCGCGAATCCGGCCATCATATCACGGTGGTAGTCCTCACCACCCTAATAATGGAGGTCATCCCCATAGTAACGTCAAGAAATGAGAAGGCCATCCCCTCATTGCGGTATTTTCTAAAGGCCCTCCCCATGGTGTACCCCGCATATGTTTTCGCTTTGGTAGCCGTAATGGTAGTCCTCGCCATTGTGAAGGTCCTCCCCATAGTGGCCCCAAACAACAAGAATGTCCTCCCCTTGTTGGCGTGTTCCTTGAAGGTCCTCCCTATGATGCATGTCGAATGTCAAACCATGATGGGCATCCTCACCATTATGGCAGTTGTTGCGGAGGCCCTCCCCGTAACAACTCTACGCAGCCAGAAGGTCATCCCCTTGTTGTGACATGCCTTGGAGGTCCTTCCCTGGGTATACACTGCAAAAGTCCTCTATGTAGTGAGGCGTCTAGGAGTAATGGTAGTCCTCTCCATTATGGCCGTCATTGCGAAGGCCCTCCCCACGATGACATATCATATCGACAGGAAGGTCCTCCCCCTTCTGAATCAAGCACAGAAAAGCCCTCGTATGCCGAGGCACTCCGAAGGACAGGATCAAGAATGTCATATTCCCAGTTAATCACCAACAACGTCCTTCTTCAACCGAGAGACATTTCTGGGCCACTTTCATCTTCTGAACCACCCTGGAATTGCCCACATGATGATTCGGCACTAACTAGTCCCACTACCTCCAACCACACTATCGGCGGGTGTCTCAGTTGGGCAGACCAGGTAGAGGAATCACTAGTGGAGGAGTATGCCGACTTGTTGAACCTAAGGAAACCACTGTCCATGGATGATATACCAGCTATGTTTATGCCAACAACAACCTATCAGTTTGACATAACCATAGAGTTTTTGGAAGAATGTGTGCATGACATCCACTATAATATATAGACAACCCTCCACCTGATGAAATCAAGCTTCTTTCCCTACGATGTGTATGTAGACCATGTCAAGAAAATAGGAAACCTCCTGTGTCACATCGACCTGGAAGCACTTCCGTCAGCACGACAACAGCGACCCGAGAGGTGTAAAGAAAACATGGAGATATCTTTCCTCTGTCCGCTGCAGTAGTTGCGTCGCCTCATCGGTGACTCCTCAACCGGAGTCCATTTTAGTGGATGGGGAGAACATGGAGCTCTGAATTTCACACCGCTCCCTACCCAGAAGAACCCGTTCGACATGGTGTCTTGAAATATCATCACGTCAAGACGGAAATCGAGTGGTCTCCCTATTCGTGAAAGGCAACACACCAGTAGAGTCAGGCCTTGAGTCAGTTCTAGAAGCATCAGGCCCGACGGGAACAAGCCATTTTAGAACTCTTGAATCATGCCACCGAGAGCATACGACAAGCCTCTCACCTAAGAGAGGCTAATCAGATATCTTTGCCTACCTCCCTAGAAGGGATTGATTCATAGAAGAACTCGACACCAAACCTAGTTCACACCAAAATGGGGGCACACAAGATTAGGCAGTTAGTGATAGCCGTTGCCACTACCGCAATCGAGGGTCAGCCCCAGCCTATAGGGCTGGGGGCATTTTTAACATCAAATTCCCCTGTAAGACCAATGAAAATGGGAAGATACCTAACATCCTGGGAATGGATCCAACCCAAGCACTCAGGACTGGGGGAATTATTACCCCCTCAACAACAACCTCCCCCACGAGTGTTATTTTTCTCTCATCTAGGGAGGACAGTCAGAAGAGGAGGTTCTCATCCTATCCCGTCATTTGAATCAATATCCCCTCCAAGAGGAAGGTGCACCGTATGGTCACATCAAAGAACTCTCCGCATCACTCTTCATCAAGAAGTCCTAAGGCAATCTCGGCACATGAAAGGGAAGTCCAATAAAAGATACGGGATATCGTCTTTCTATTTGGAAGATGAAATCTTCTCCGCCCGCGATATGCATCTATCAACGTCATAGAGGTTAACCCCACGACTAACACCAGAGATGATGAAAATCAGGATGGATCGAGAGACGATGGTTATGGTATGTCTGCCACCCACAACGAACCACCAGGTGTGCACACCCGGAACCAGAGGGATGCTTTAATCATGGGATCCCCTTCAGCTAACCTCCATCTACTTACCCTACGAGCTTCCAAAAGGGATAATAGAAATGGACTGGTTACCCTTAATCCATCTCCTCCTCTTGAAAAAAACGAGCCACTCATACTCGTAGAGAGGTGTGCTCGACAGGAAGAGGAAATGAACGAATTGAGGTAGATTAAAGCTGAGCTACTCTAGTGGAACCATCTTATTGAAAGCACATCCTAAGAGCAGCCACATCTTGAACTCCCCTAAGTGCACCTCAATGACCCTGGTTTACACCGCCCAATGAGGCACCTGGTCCGTCCAAGTACCTAAATGTGGATCCAGATGAATACCAAGACTTCCCTCCACTCAGGAAGAAACTAGAGCAAGTATGCCCAAACCCTCTGAGGGTGTCCCGAACGGCATATTCACCCTTGGTGTCGGCTGAGGAAGATCCTCGAGCAATGCCTCATGGTGCACCTGCACAGGACCAGGGCACAATAGGATGTAATCCACGGACTAACCAGCACCATCGAGGCACTAACGGCTCGATTAGAAGTAATGGAAGGTCGACACACTTTGATACAGCCAGAACAGATGCCCTATTTAGATTGGTTGAGCATCAGACCTCCTCCAACAAATTTTGGGAGCCATGTATTCCCTATCGTCAAAGGATCAGGTGATCCGGAATAGCATTTGATGCACTACACATCCTATTGCGGCCCTATGATGGGGACTCCGGAACAACAAGAAGCAGTGAAACTCAGATGCTTCATATGGACTTTGCAAGGATCAACCATTGTATGATATACGAGTCTTCCAGCCCAATCTATAAAAAGATGGGAAGACCATCGGCAGAAGTTCATGTTACACTTCAGATCATCATTGCCTAAGTCAATGGTCAGCGACCTCATGAACTACAAGCAGAGGTAGAACGAGAGAGTCTCAGATTTCATCGCTAGATGGAATGGTCTGATCTACTCTTTGAACAGGCCAATGCCTCAAGATGAGTTACTCTCCATATGCATTGATAACCATTTGAGATGAGCTGTGGACACCGCACATACTAGTGGAGTGCACCACTGGCTTCCGCCTTCTCTCAGCCATTTCCCAGATAAATGAGGACTCCCTACAGCATACCAATTTGATATCCTGAATAGCCTCGCAGGCTCCCACAAAGAGAAGATAAAGAGTTGAAGCATCCTTTGTCACGCTCAAGCCATCCCTTGTGCCTGATCCACCGCTCAGGTCTCCAAAATATCGTTAAGAGCCCCCTGAACATCAGATGCTACCTCCGGCTAGGGGGGACGATCGGAGAGGTTCAAAGCGGAACCAGTTTGTGGAACGAAGACATAAAGCATACTCGTTCCGAGAGGACCAAGTCCGTGACTACTTCACCACTGCCATGAATTGAAACTTTCTCCACCTATCAAAGCCGAGGAAACCTGAAGAAGTTGTCCGCGATGATAGGAAAGACTACTGTCTTTACCATCGTTTGTTGGGTAAAAATATTCGGGAAGGCTTCGTCTTGAAAGACCTCCTGCAAAGGATGGTAGACTCTAGGCAGGTGAACTGGGACCACCCCAAGCACATGTGACATATATTTCTACCACTGACTCTAACAAAGGGGAGGGGTGGAAGTAATTAACCAGCAAAAAGGGGAAAGAAATTTGATAACTGGATGACTCGGAAGACTGTCAACCGAGCCCAGAGCATACTCCGAGATCAGCTACAGCTACCAGTGTTTCCTCCAACAACCCTTTATGCTGCACAACCACCAGTATCAACCTCACAACCCTCAATAAGCCGGTCATCCAGGCGTAATTGAAAAGGGAGGAGAAAAGAAGAAGACGATAAATCCGGAACAATGCCAAAGTTAACCCCAGCACTGTCATATTTCATGACCTCAAACTTGGCACCATGGGCATCGACCCACCAAACAGCACCATCAGGGACAACCGACCAGGTTGTCTTGTCAGACGAAGAGGAGCCAACCTTTGGTTCCATAAACGTCATCCATCTCATGGAATCATAACTTGACAAAGGGTACGGTGATGAACCCGAGTTCCCGACATGAGGAGAAAAGGCAAGGAATCAGAGAGGCAGGGGATACAAAGGGAGGCACAGTCGCAGCCGATACCAACCCTACGGTTGGACCTCGGACCAAACCGTTAATATCACGGAAACCCGTGGGAGGGCTATTCAACAGACTCAACAGGAGAATGAATATCACCCCACCTCCACAAGAAGCCACCCTGGCACCGTTATTCTATGATACCCATCAGAGGAGGAACGATCATCTCGCCGCCTAGTGTGCACAAACAGACCGGTCGGGCCGAGTGCCCAGAACGTGGGAACATCGCCGACCCCTAACCCTACTACTGTTCCCCCCTCTACATGCACTCGAGCTCCCAATCTGCCTGCTAGAACTCTCCCGCCAGCGGAGAAGCATCGACCGTTGGAGAAAAAGTACGACATACTTAAGCATTTGGTGTCAGTACTAGCAAAGATATCCATCCTGGAGGCCTTGGGATTGTCAGCTGACCTCAAGGAGTCACTTATTTAATCCTTGATTAGCCTCCAGGAGTTTCAATCCGAGGTACCTACCTCCGAGACTTACCGGACGAAGACTGGCTCGGCTGAATGCGATGCAGTGATCTCCTTCACCGGTCTAGATGAAGATTCCATCATGTTGGGACACATCAAACCATGATATGTGTCTAGAACACTAGATGATGTTGAGATCCACAAAGTCTTTATTGACAATGGATCGGAAGTTAACCTCATTCCCCTACGGACACTCTGTAAGTTAGGATATAGTGAGGGCGACCTAATCCCCTCAGCGACCACTTTGTTGGGTTATGACAAGAGTGAGCTGAAGCTAATGGGAAAAATTAAGCTAAACACCCATTTTGGTAACCTCATGGCCTACTTGGAATTCCTGGTGGTCCGGAAGAACACATCATTCAATGTCCTACTGGGAAGGTCGTGGCACCATAAGCACATGGCCATTCCTTCATCCAACCACCAGTGTATTAATTACTGTGTTAATGGGAAAAGCGGGACATTGCACACTGGCAAGGCCCCTTTCGAGCTCTTCAAGGGACACTACATTGACGCAAGGTTCTATGAGAAAAAGAGGAAGAAGCCTTTGGCCGATAGTGTTGATTGGATCCCCCGCTCCAAATGGTCTGGAAGTGGTTCTTGACGACCCCCTCAGGAATCTTGGTAGAGACTACATATTTCCCATCAACCATATTGAGAGAAGGGATTCAATTTTGGACACATGCTCAGCTGTCTTCATGACTTCATCCATAATAGCTGAGCGTGACAATGCGGGAATGTAACAACATGAGATTTTATGAGAATTATTCTTTTTAATTTCATCGATGTCTTGTGTTTTACGCCACACCAAATGGAGCTTTCACTACACACAACCCTGAATTGGATTCATTTACACACAATCGCGACCTTCCACGATAGCGTGTGTTGTACGCAATACTGAGTTTAACTAAACAACAACATATTATTAAAATATAATATAAAATAGTCGTTATAAAAATTAATACCCACTTTTTGAATTTTAATAAATTTTATCTTTCAAAATGTACTTCATTTTTGGATGCGGAATATCAAAATTATCCTAGGGTGAATTTTTTGTATTTTTCTGAAAAGTTTCAATTTTTGATGCATAGTGAAAACACTAGGTTACTATTTAAAAACCGACTTTTTATTTAAATAATTATTTATTTTATTTAAAAAAATTTAGGTCAAAATTGATACATAATACCTATATATTATCAATGTAATTCATTGGAGTCATTTGATAATAATGTTAGATATATAAAAATTTTATTGAACATTTCACCGTCTTTACCCACCTCCTAGGAGAATTTGAAAATTTACAAAAAACATAATTTTACCACTTTTGTGATTGGAATTTTGGAAATCTGAGAGACACAGTTAATATCCAAGAGTAAAATGTGGATCAATAAGATAAAAATAATTTTTAGTGAATAGTAACTTTTTATTATATTTACCACGGTTAAAAGTTAATAGGGTAATTAAGGGTAAAAATGATATTATTATTACCCTAACACATGTCCTAATTATATTGTTTAAGTGTAATTCGACCAAAAAGAACCATAGGAATAAAATATTACCCTTTATGTCCACTTGGATTAGATTAGGACATTTATTGTTATTTTATTTAATGAATAGTTAAATTAGTTAAAATCAATGTTTAATAACTTAAACATTTTTAATATAGGGTTATACATAAGATAAAGTCGACTATAAATATTCATTAGAAAGATAAAACTATTTTACAGATGATTTTTATTTATTTATAATTTTTTGACATTAATTAATTTAATTTATTTATGACATGATGATGATGCAGTAATTACCTTATTAATGAAATATTAACATAATTGATGTTATAAATACCCAAATAAATGTAATTTTAGACTTTCTATGAATTCCACTAATTTTATAGGTTAATATGACATGTTATTATTGATTCAATTAACTTATTTTGAACTAATTATGTTGTTATAATTTTCACAAAAATCAATTTCCAAATAGTGTCAAAATTGACATAAAATAGTTTTCAAAAAAATATTATATTATTAATTATATTATAATCCTAAAAATATATGTTTTGGCCAGATGTCTTAGATAAGGATATATATATTAATAAAGAACCACTTGGGGTTCGTTTGGATTTTTATATTCTGTTTATTAACCTTATAGTGTAAGAAAACCAGAAGACACGGTAAAAGTTAAATTATTTAACTTAGAGTTAAATCTAATTGATAAGGTTAAAATAGTAACCTAAACTTATCCCAAACGTATTGGTTGAGAGGATTTCGACACATCCCCACTTAATCTTAGAAATAAATCAATTTGGAGCTTTTACAAACCGAATATGTCTTTATTATAAAATAATATTTTATGTTTTTCCAAAGGCGCCCCTCTCCTCCTTTACAAAAAAAGGCACCCATTTCCTCTTCTCTTCAAACCCTTTTGAGCCTTGAAGCTCATCCAACCCCAAAAAAGTACTCTTCTCAACCTCTATAGTGATATCATATAGGTTCCGGTCTTCTTAAAAGACCAACTCTAGTGCCCTATGAAATGTTTTAAAAGGGGTGCGTCGAAGGAGAGGCAATATCTTCTACCGAAAATTTCAAGTTTCTTTCTTATTCTAATTCATCTTCTTTAGTTGTTTCATTATAAATTTATATCATAATTATTACTTATATACTGATATATTATTATAAATATGAAACAACCCTATTTCACCTTCTATCCATCCTACGTAAAATGAAATCACTGCGCGTGCGTACGTAAGGAATACCATCTCCACGCCGTGGTGTGATCAGTTTTTCCACCACCACCTTAGTTAAATGGGTATAATGTTGTAAATAATAACTATATATGATTATTATAACATAATACAAATTCAAATATATTATACCATCCACAAAAATTCCATTCATTAAATATGGGAACGATATCATCGCTCGTGCATACGTACAGATTACCATCTCCACGACACGATGAGATTCATTTTCCATGTTAACAATTCAAGATTTATTATAATGTATATATAATAAATAATAATTAAATATATTAAATAATAATTCTACTAGATTTATGTATATATATATATATATATATATATATTTCTTCTACTTAATTCCATTCAATTCAATAAGGAAACGAAAAACAGCGTTCTTGCGTACGTACGACCTACCGTCTTCGTAAATGGTGTATTTCATTCCATTTATCGAAAGATTATATATATGTATATTGTGAATATATATTATATATAAATCATGTTTTATATTATGGAATTAATTAATCATGATCTACGTAATCATATTAATAATTATAAATCAAAACACGGACGATAATTGAAACGATTTTACCCAAAACGTTGCTTTAACATGGAATTGACAAATGAACAGATAATCTAAAGTCGTAAGTAAATCATATATGATATAATAAATATTATTATGGTTCTGTTACAAGTTAATAATATTTTTAATCTCACTATAGAGGAGTCTTGGATACATACGGACGAAATTGGACATAAGGTAAGGGATACCTTTTCAAATCTTGTTTTTATCCGATATTTCTTATTCATAAGTATTTACTGGGGTTATATTTATCATCCATGTACCTATTTTATCAATATGGTTTCATTTATGTTTAAAGTATTATTTACACATTTTGTACTGTTACTACATGGTATGTACGAAATCTTTTTTTTTATTAGCATATGAGGTACTTTTTGACATTTCCAGCAAAAGTACTAGAAGAATTTTTTTTAACTTATACAGTATAAACGGATTTTTTTGGTTTCATAAATCCTTATTTTTATAATGTTAACTCTATAATATTTCATGGTTATTTGCAATAAAATCATTTTATTTTAAAATTGTTTGGCATTTTGTGAAAAAATAATAATTTTTAATAAGAAAGGATGTCTTCCTAAATAATTCTTTTCAAGTGTTTTTAAAAACCACTTTCCATCTAAGATGTCATTATTTCATATGTGTATATTTCATATATAATATATCTAGAATTTACATGGTTTCACTTTTCTTATGATGAAATGATACCCATTTGTTTTATATGGATTACGCTAACATGGGATGATGTTTATGAATCCCATTTTATTTTTGGGTTATGATGACTGATTTCTGGTTGTTTTGTGGCACATGAAAGAATGATTTTAGTATGAGATGGGTGGGACCTACATCACCCTAAAATGAATTGGGTAAAATTTTATATCTAATGAGATAGACATGTCTATAACACTATGTTAATCCGGTTCAATGATACATGATTGGAACGAGGAGTGAACTCGATTCAGAAAGGGACTTCATCCACTAAGATGGTCTTGGGAGCACTGCCTTGCCTACTATGGAAATAATAACATGTGCATAATGTTTTCCACAATTACATGCTTTATTACCATGCTATTTTATCATGATTTATGATCCATTATGATCTATACCTTACGTACTTCCATGTTTTATGTCACTGCTCAAGATTTTGATGTTTAAATATTATGTTCATGTTTTGAAGTTTAAATGTATATGGTTCGTTTTATTTTCTCCAAACATACCCTTAAGGAGCATTTGAGCTCTCCCTTTATATGTTTTCTTTTTTCCCCAGGATATAAAGAAATGTTTTTTATAAAAAAAGGAATATATTTATGGGAGATGTTTAAGATCATTCACCAAGATTAAAAGATTATATTCTGAGTTTCCAAAGACACTAAACTATTACGGTCCTTTGGTGTCAGTTATTGTTATGAATTATATATTCCACAAAATTAATGTAATGTCTATGTACGTCAATATTTGGGTCTCTATAGTTTGTATCAGAGGAAAGGTTTAGTTAACCTTTTAAAACTAGGATGAGAAAACTTTAGTGAGATCCCTAGTGATATTTCTATGGTATGTCTAGGGATGTCCCTAAGGTTAAGTATATGTATAGGTCATAGTCCTAGAATTACAGTAACGATCTTATAATTAAACCTAAGATGTTAGATATTGAAGGTACTACACCTTTATTATGTTGTTCTCCCTGGCATGATTTTTCCTCTCACACTACTCTTTTTAGGTTTTAGATAATGGATGGAACCCGAAGGAACTGTGTGGATCAATGTAATAGAAAATGCAATTATTGTCCTCCTGAACAAACCAATGATATGTGATATGTAGTGAAAAATCTTATTGTTATACTTACACAGGCTATGAATCATTCTGGACTTCCAAATGAGCAAATAATGGAACAATATTCAATTGAGTCCCTCATGAGGCAATGTCTATCTTTTTTCAGTGCATATTCTGATCCACTTGTTACTGAACAATGGATCAGTACCATTGAAAAGATATTTTCCATACATTGTTGTTCGGAACATGAAAAATTCATTCTTTCTATTTACTGTTTAGAGGGTGATGTGGATCAATGGTTGACTCTAATTAAGAATACGAGGCCTCGAGATGAAATTGAATCCATGTAATGGGATGACATCAAGAACTTATTATTCAATAGGTACATCCCTCGTATTCTTCGAACAATGATGGAAAATGATTTCCATGAACTTATGAAAAAGGATGATGAATCTGTTGGTATATACGAAGCGAATTTGACAAGGCTTTCAAGGTATGCATCTGGCATTATCATCCAACCTGGAAGTAAAGTAGATCGATTCTTTAGTTTCTTAAAACCATGTCTTAGAAGGGCATTAGCTATAAGAGACTTCAGTAGCTATGATGAAATTTTTTGTTGTGCTATCAAGGTAGAAATGGAAGTCGGTGTTACATATCCATCTCATGTTTTTGACAAGAAACGAAAGATGGAGTTCAAGGAGAAATCTCAGAGTAATGGTGAAAAGAAGATGAATGTTTCTTTTTTCTCAAAGTGTCGAATGAAGCAGGGTGGGGATTGTCATAAAGGGACTAGAAAATGTTTTAAGTGTCTAAAAGAAGGTCATCGAGTATTTGAGTGTCGAAGTAATGGAAAAAGGGTTGCTAATTATGTGAATAAAGAAAATAATGCAGAGAACGCACCACCAACACTTCAATGCTTCATGTGCAAGGAAATGGGGCATTATGCTAATCAATGCCCTAATCCAATGGATAATGATGATCGACGTGAGCATCCTATTAAGGAAAATGAAAATGTGAAGTCACATGTGATCACTATTGGAGATGTTGATTATGACAAATATGTAGTGGAATTAATATGTGTTAGTGTAATGGGATTCCAAAATAATGTTGTGGAATTTAATTTGTAGTACTGTAGAATATTTGAATATCAATGTATTGGTTTATTCTGGTTTTCAATAATTATATGGTACTAGTAACTAGGAAAATTAATTAAAATATTTTGGAAAGTAGATGATATGTTATAGAGAAAATGAAATGATTAATAGTATTCATGATCTCATGACTGATATAAGGACTAAGTGATATTATGGTTTGTGTATATAGAATTTTTGGGATTTTGGTATGCGGAAAGAGTTAACATTTGACAACATTCAAGATTTCACTAAGGTTCAAGGGGTATTAATTTTTCAAGAGAATACCTGATTAAGTTATTCACATGTTTGTAATATGACCAACAAGATATATCGTATCATATATGGGGGATAAATGATGGTATTCACATGCTGGACAGATGGAATTTCTAGTAATTGTTTTCTTTATACAATGAGCATGGACAGAAGAATATTGGATAAGCCTAAAGATTGGAATGGATTATGTTGGACATAAGTCAGTATTATTAAAGGCTAGATTTTTTTCGATGTTATTTATGGAATTTTATAACAATGTTGTTTTAGAAAAAGGACAACCTACATGACATGCAACAACCCGTCATGTCAGACAAGGCAATGGGAATGAAACCCACAACTGATGTGCGACAAGCCTTTTTACCTACCACTGGGCAACAAGAAGTCCCTGGTTAGTATAAACTAGTTTTATTATATTAATCAGTATGATATATGAAGTATAAGTCCATTTTAGGAACCATATATGATTAATATCACTATAGATGGACTTATGTATTTTTGATAACTTTTTCTAACGTTTTATTTGAGACAGATGGAATGACCCATCTTTCTATCACATGATCTACTAACACTTCACGAATGACAAATTCAACTTCATTTCTTTAATAGATGAAGTGTAAATTGTCCATAGAATGACCAACTATGATATTGTACCAAAATCAAGAAAGTATTTCACATAATTGCAATTTCTTCAACTTTAGGGAAATGATATTGAAAACCAGAAATGTTGTCTTAGTTATCTTATATCTAATGAATAATATGATACCTTAGATCATCAAAAATTTATTTCTTTGTGATTTTTGGATTATTTATATCCATGTTCTCTACCACTCTCCATTAGAACATGATGGTTAGATTTCTCTTCTATATCGATATTTTCACCTATGATATCATATGTGGAAACCTAGTGATGAGTTAATTTGGGTAACCGATATGTTTCATACTTCACATTTTAAAATTATGTTTTAGTATTCTTTTTTACAATTTGGGTTTCGTGGAAGGAAAATTTCATGTAGTAAACCCTTTATAACCCTAATGAATTTTGAGGGTGAAATTCATTTTAAGGTGGGTGGAATATAACAACCCGAGATATTATGAAAATTATTCATTTTAATTTCATCGATGTATTTTGTCGTATGCTTCACCAAAAGGAGAATTCACTACATACAACCCTGACTTGTCTTGCTTTACAAGAAATCGATACCTTCCACGATAGTGTGTGTTGTACGCAATACCGACTTTAACTAAACAACAATATGTTTTTAAAATATTATATAAACTAGCTAATATGAATAGTAATACCCTCTTTTTTAAATTTTATAAATTTTATCTTTCAAAATGGAAATCAATTTTGGATTCGGAATATCAAAATTACCTTAGGGTGAATTTTTTTTATTTTTCTGAAAACTTTCCATTTTTTATGAATAGTGAAAACACTGAGTTACTATTTAAAACCCGACTTTTTATTTAAATAATTATTTATTTTATTTTAATTTATTTTAGGTCAAAATTGATAAAAAATACCTATATATGTTCAATGTAATTCATTGGATCCATTTTATAATAATTTTAGATATATACAAATTTTATTGAACTTTTCACCACCTTTTACCCACCTCCTAAGAGAATTTGACAATTTACATAAAACATAATTTTACCGCTTCTGTGAGTGGAATTTCGAAAATTGGAGAGGAAAAATTAATACCAAGGAGTAAAATGTGGTTCAATAAGATAAAAATAATTTTTGTTGAATAGTAACTGTTTACTTTTATTTACCACGGTTAAAAATAAATAGGGTAATTAAGGGTAAAAATGATATTATTATTACCCTACCACACGTCCAAATTCTACTGGAAAAGTGTAATTCGACCACAAAAAACCTTAGGAAGAAAATATTACCCTTCAGGTCCACTTGGATTAGTTTAGGACATTTATTATTATTTTATTTAAAGAATAGTTAGAATAGTTAAAATCAATATTTAATAACTAATACATTTTTAATATAGGGTTATATATAAGATAAATTCAACTATCAATATTCATTAGAAAGCTAAAACGATTTTATACATAATTTAATATTATTTATAGTTTTTAGACATTATATAATTTAATTTATTTGTGATATTAAGATGATGCAGTAATTGCCTTATTAATGAAATATTAACATAATTGATGTTATAAATACCCAAACAAATGTAATTTTAGACTTTTTATAAATTACACTAATTTTATAGGATAATATTACATTTTAGTATTGATTGAATTATCTTTTTTATAACTAATTATGTTGTTATGATTTTCACTAAAATCAATTACCAAATCGTGTCAAACTTTATATAATTTTTTTAAAACAAATATTATATTATTAATTGTTATTATATTCTTAAAAATATAAGGATTGGGAAAATGACATAGATAAGGTTATATGTATTAATAATGAACTACTTGGGGTTATTTTGTCTTGTTATAGTAAGTTTATTAACCATATAGTGTAAGAAAACTAGAAGACACGGAAAAAGTAAAATTATTTAACTTAGAGTTAAATCTAAATGATAATGTTAAAATAGAAAACAAAACTTGTATAAAACCTATTTGTTGAGATTATTTAGACCCTTCCCCACATTATCTTTGAAATAAATCAACTTGGAGCTATTAAAAACCGAATATCACTTTATTATAAAATAATATTTTCTGTTTTTCCAAAGGGGCCCCTCTCTTCCCTTATAAAAAGAGAACCCCTTCCCTTTTCTCATCACACCTTTTTGAGCCTTGAATCTCAGAAAATCCCTACCAATTCCTCTTCTCAACCTCTCTAGTTATATCATAGTGGTTTTTTTTTTCTCAAAATACCAACTCTAGTGCCCTATAAAGAAGATTAAAAGAGGTGTGTCGAAGAAGATGTAAGATCTTCTACCGACTCTTTCAAGTTTCTTTCTTCTTCTAGTTCCTCTTATTTAGTTGTTTCATTATAAAGTAATAACATAAGTATTACTTATATACTGATATGTTATTATAAATATGAAACAACCCTATTTCATCTTCTATCCATCCTATGGAAAATAAAATCATCGCGCGTGCGTACGTACAAAATACCATCTCCATGCCGTGGTGTAATCAGTTTTTCCACCACCAGCTTACTTGGATGAGTAAAATGGTGTAAAGAATAACTATATATGATTATTATAACATCATACGGATTCTAAGATATTGTATCATCCACTCCAATTCCATTCAATAAATATGGGAACAATATCATCGCTCATGGGTACGTACAGATTACCGTCTCCACGACGCGACGAGATTCATTTTCCATGTTAACAATTCAATAATGAATTTAATGTATATATAATAATTAATAATGAAATATATGACATAATAATGCTACTGGATTTATGAATATATATATGTATTTCATCTACTTAATTCCATTCAATTCAATAAGGAAACCAAAAACAACGTTCATGCATACGTAAGGCCTACCATCTCCATGAACGGTGTATTTCATTCCATTTATTGATCTATTATATATATGTATATTCTGAATATATATTATATATAAATCATGTTTTATATTCTGGAATTAATTCATCATGATATATGTAATAATATTAATAATTACAAGTCAAGACACGGATGAGAAATGAAACGATTTTACCCAAAACGCTGCTTATACATGGAATTGACAAATTAACGGATAATATAAAGTCGTAAGTAAATCATATATGATATCATAAATATTATTATGGTTGTTTTACAAGTTAATTATATTTTTAAACCCACTATACATGATTCTCGGACACATACATAAGAAATTGGACATAAGTTAAGGGATAACTTTTCCACTCTCGTTTTTATCAGAGATTGTTTACTCCTAAGTATTTACTGTAGTTATATTTATCATCCATGTCCCTATTTTATAAAAATGTTTTCATGTATTTATAAAGTATTTTTTAACCATTTTTGACTTTTATACATGGTATGTAAGGAATCTTTCTTTTTATTACCATACAAGGTACTTTTTCACTTTTCTAGCAAAAGTACGAGAAGAAATTTTTTTTAACATATACTGCATGAACTGTTTTTTACGGTTTCATAACGCCTTATTTTTATGAAGTTTACTCTACAATATCCCATGGTTATTTTCAATAAAATCATTTTATTTTAAAATTGTGTGGCATTTTGTGAAATGAAATTGATTTTTAAGATGAAAGGATATCTTCCTCAAGAATTATTTTCAGGTGTTTTATCAAAATTATTTTCCATCTAAGATGTCATTATTTCATACGTATATATTTCAAGTATAATATCTCTATGATTTACGTGGTTTCACTTTTCATAAGATGAAATGATATCTATTTGTTTTATATAGATTATGTTAATATGGGATAATGTTTATGAAACCCATTTTATTCTTTGGGTTATGATGAATGATTTATGATTGTTTTGTGGCACATGAAAGAATGATTTCAATATGAGATGTGTGGGACCTTTATATCCCTCAAATGCATTGGGTAATGATTTATTTATCATGAGATAGACATGGATATAATGGTAATTTAATCCAATTCAGTGATATAGGACTGGAAGGAGGGGTGAACTCGATTCAGAAATGGAATTTGTCCACTAAGATGGTCTTGGCAGTAATGCCTTGGCTACTATTTAAATAATAACATGTAATTAATGGTTTCAGAATGACATGCTTTATACCCATATAATTTTATCATGATTGATGATCCATTATGATCTATGCCTTACGTACTGCCATGTTTTATGTCATTGCTCATGATTTTGATGTTTAAATATTATGTTCATGTTTTGAAGTTCATGGTATATGGTTTGTTTTATTTTCTCCATGCTTACCCTTACCGAGCATTTGAGCTCACACTTTATATGTTTTCATTTCCCTAGGATATAAAGAAAGGTTTTAGATTAAAAAAAAGGAAGAACATTATGGAGATGTTAAAGATATTTCACCAAGATTAGAATATTATATTTCGAGTTTCCAAAGACACTAAACTACTACAGTTCTTTGGTGTCTGTTTTTTTTATGTATTAGATATTCCGCAAAAGTAATGTAATTTTTATGTATGTCATGCTTTGGGCCTCTACAGGTAACGTCCTCCAACCCACAATCTGAGGACGAATACTCAAGCGAGGATGCCCACGATGCCTCGCCCTCAAACCCTCGAGAACCTATGCCGGAAACTATCCCCCAATCAAATAAAGAAGATGAAGATTTGGGAGAAGAAGAGGAGGAAGATATCAGGGATTCACCTCCCGCATTTTAGGAAGGTATCTCTGCCACTGTTGATGATCTCAGGAAAATAAACCTGGGTACTGAGGTAGATTAGATGCCTACTCTCATTAGTGTAGCCATGTCCCCCGAGGAGTACGAGGTATATACCTCGTTCCTAAAGCAACATCAAGATGTCTTTTCCTGGAATTACACAAAAATGCCGGGAATCGATCCCGAAGTGGAGACGCATCAGCTGGGTCTTCCAGAAGACCGCTAGGGCTATAAACAGGCCACCAGAAGGACACACCCCTCACATACTTCCAAAATAGATGCTGAAGTGGATAAGATTATTAACGCAGGCTTCATTCAAGAGGTCCAATACCCCATCTGGTTGGTCAAAATCATCCTTGTCAAGAAAAAGAATGGGAAAATCCGCGTCTTCATCAATTTCAGAGATCTCAATAGGCATTGCCTGAAAGATGACTTCCTGGTCCCGATCATCGAGTTATTAATCGATTCAACGGCCGGTTATGAGGCTATGTCCTTCATGGACGGCTATTCCTACTATAATCAAATCAAGGCGGCCCGAGAAGACAACGATTCCACTGCATTCAAGGCCCATCAAGGAATATTCTGTTACAGGGTCATGCCCTTTGGTCTTAAAAAAGCTACCGCCACATATCTGTGAGCCATGAATTGTATTTCCAAGACATTCCTGGGGAAATTCGTCAAATGTTATGTAGATGACCTGGTGGTCAAATCAAGACAATGCTTAGATCACATGTCAGACCTTGATACCGTCTTCAACAAACTTTGACAACTTAGCCTGAAGATGAACCCCTTGAAGTGTGCCTTTGGGGTTACCTCAGGGATATTCCTTGGCTTTGTTGTATGCCATTGCAACATCGAAGCTGACCCTGAAAAGACAAAGGCTATACTTTTCCAGCCACCTCCCTGCAAACTCACTATGTTGAGAGCATTCCAAGGGAGCTTGGCCTATATTAGGCGATTCATAGCCAACCTGGTAGGCAAATGTTTTCCCTTAACTAGGTTAATGAATAAAGGATTCACGTACCAATGTACAGATGAATTCCAAGAGGCATTTGACAGCCTAAAGAGGTACATTTTAAGACCACCAGTGCTCATGCCCCCTGTCGAAGGAAGACCTCTCATCCTATATTTGACAGCCCTAGAGCGGTCACTGAGATCCTTCCTCGCACAAAAGAATGATGCCGATTGTGAAAATAGTCTCAATTACCTCATCCAAATGATGATTGATGCTGAGACTCGATACTCAAACCCCGAGAAAAGTTGTTTGGCCTTGGTCTTTGAAGTTCAAAAGTTGCGACATTATCTTCAGCATCATGAAGTACACTTGGCCTAATGTAATAACCCGCTCAAGTACATCCTCAGCCACCAGATGCTGACCGGGTGCCTATCCCGATGGGCAGTCATCCTGCAACAGTTTGACATCCATTTTGTGCCCCAGAAGGCCCTAAAAGGCCAATCATTAGCATATTTACTGGAAGATCACCCCTCACCAGGGACTACCGCACCCAACATCGAGCTACTAGATAAAGACATCTTCATAGTTCAAGAGGAGCTCCCAACATGGGAAATTTACTTTGACGACGCATCCTGAAGCCCGACCAAGAAGAGAATGGAAGACCCCGAATTTAAGAAGGTGGGATTGGGGATAATACTCATGTCCTTTGAAAAGGTAGTCTTTCCGTATTCCATCCATTAGTCAGAGGGATGTACGAGAAATTATGCGGAATATCAAGCCCTCATTGCAGGGGTGGAACTCACACTCCAGGAACAAGTAAAACACCATAAGGTAAAAGGTGACTCAGAACTGGTGTTTAAAAAAGTCAATGGTGACTATACTATCAAAAAAAGGAGTTGATTCCTCTATTTGACCATATCTAAGGGTTAATGGATGAATTATCTACAGAACCCACATTAACCAATATTCCCCGATCTCAGAATGCCTTGGCTGACACAATGGACAATGCATCCAACGCCTTACCCGACCTAGACCGTTGTGAAACATTAATCAGCATTGCTCACTGCTGAATGGTCTTTCCGTTTATCTAGACCAAGATGGAGGAGATCCAAGAAATAAGTATTTTCCCTGAGCCATATGCTCCCGCCACTGGTTGGATGACCCCCATTGAAAACTACCTTCAATGGGGAGAACTTCCTTCAGACAAGTCTGAATGAGAGCAAATGTAGATAAGGGCAATCATCTTTGTCCTATATGGCGATAAGGGTCAACAAGAGGTCCTCTACCAACAAGGCCTCGACAGAGTCCTCCTCAGATGCATTGACGGAGAAGAAACCACCACTGTCATGACTGAAGTGCATGCTGGAGTATGTGGGGAACATCAGCCAGGGTCAATGCTTTCTCATTAGGTTCGAAGACATGGATACTATTGGCCCACAATGGAACGAGATTGTGAGAGTTTTACCGCAGAATGCCACTCGTTCCAAATTCATGAAATCTTCATACACCAACCCCTGGTGTTACTTCATCTGGAAATGTACTCCGGGCCAATTTACATCTAGGGAATGGACAACGTCCGACCATATCCCCCCACCATAGACAAACAGCTGATGTATATCACCATGACAACCGACTTCTTTTCCAAATGTGAAGAAGATATACCCCTTAAAAAAATCGGGGCAAGAAACGTTGTTAGCTTTGTAAAAACCAATATCATCACCATATTTGGTGTCCCTCATACCATACTGACGGATAACGACACCAACTTCTGCTCTGCTAAATTGAAGAAACTACACCAAGAATATTGTATCATGTCTAACCACCCTTCCACTACCATGCAGCGACCAACAGACAAATAGAATCTTTCAACAAGACCATGACCAACATTCTCCAGAAAATGGTGGACAAAGACAAGAAGTCATGGCTGGATAAAATCCTCTATGAATTATGGTCTTATCGAACCACAATCTGCACCGCTACTCAAGCTACCCCATACTCACTGGTATACAACACAGAGGCGGTCCTGCCCACTGAACTCAAACTTTCCTCACTCCGTGTTTCCATTTGTGATCAATTATCCAATGATGAGCAATAAAAAAAGTGGCTAAGAGAACTGGATCAACTAGAGGAGAAGTGGCTACACACTTTGCACCATCTGGAAGTATACCAGAACAAGATTACATGAGTCTTCAATTAAATGGTCAGTCTTCGGTCTTTCTTGGAAGGAGAATTGGTTTTGGTCCTCTGAGCCCCAATGATACCTGGAAGGAAACCTCCAATGATGGAGCCTATGTGGGAGGGACCATATGTTATACACAAGTTCTACTCCAACGGAGCATATGCCATGATCTCCATGGATTGTCATTTCACCACGGCTCCTACCAATGCGTGATTCCTAAAAAAGTATATCGCATAAAAACCAAATGTAATCCTTGTCCTTACGGAACAACGTTAAACTGCACGGATTTCATAGAACTATGTAAGGCATGATTACTTCGCTCGCTGGATATGTAGTGACACCAAGGTTTCCCATCCACGCCCATCCATCCCCAAGAAGGTTTATAAATGCACTTTTCCCCTGTGTACGGACTAGACCTGCACGGGGTGTACCCCTCATCCTTACCGCATGATGTTAAACTGCACGGATTTTAGAGAACTACATATGACTTGATTCTTGCCCTTGTGGGATATATAGTGACGCCATTGTTCCCCATCTTGGCCTAGCCACCCCCAAATTAAATTTAAAAATGTCCTCTCTCCCCCGTGTATAGACCAGACCTGCACGTGGTGTACTACTCGTCCTTACCGCAAAATCATAAACTACATGGATTTTAGAGAACTACATATGGATTGATTTCTGCCCTCGCAAGATACGTAACGATGCCAGGGTTGCCCATCTTGGCCCAGCCACCCCCTAATTGCAGTTAAAGATGATCCCTCCCCCCGTGAATAGACCAGACCTTCACATGGTGTATTTCACGTCCTTACCGCATGGCGTTTTACTGTAAAGATATCAGAGAACTACGTACGGCATGATTCCTACCTTCACACGATACATAGTGATTCCAGGGTTCCTCTTCTTGGCCCAACCACCCTCAAATAAGAGTTGAAAATTCCCCCCTCCCCTATGAATGGACCAGACCTGTACGTGGTGAATTTAATAATGAACAACATACGGCTTTATTCCTGCCTTTGTAGGATACGTAGTGACACTGGGATCCCCAATCCTGGCCCAGCCACTCCCAAATGAAATAAAATAAAAGTTAACAATACCCCCTTCCCCCATCTATGGAACAGCCCTGCACGAGGTGTAGTTCTTTCAGAGAACTACATATGGCTTGATTCCTGCCCTCACATGATACGTTGTGATGTCGGGGTTCCCCATCTTGGCTCAGCCACCCCGGAATTACAGTTAAATATGTCATAATTCCCCCTTGTATGGACCAGACCTACAGAGGGTGTATTTAGCATTGAACTATGTATGACTTGATTTCTGCCTTTTTAGGATACGTAGTGACGCCATAATTCCACACCCTAGCCCAGCCACCTCAAATAAAATAGTTAAAAAATGCTCTCCCCCCTGTGTACGGACTAAACCTACATTGGGTGTATTTCGCGTCCTTACCACACGATGTTAAACTGCACGGATAAGGAAATTTTTTTTCCTTTCCCCCGTGTATGGACCAGACCTGCACAAGGTGTTCTTTTCATCCTTACCACATGACGTTAAACTGCATGGATAATAAGATTTCAGAATTATCCTTTTCTCTCAAGTATGTACCAGAACTACATGGGGTGTATTTTTGCTTCCTTACCGCATGACGTTAAACTATAGAGATAAAAAAATACCCTTTTCCCCCGTGTATGGACCAGACCTGCATAGGGTGTACTCCCCATCCTTACTGTAGGAAGTTAAACTACACAGACTTCATTGAACTACCTGGGTCTAAATTACTACCCTCGAGGGATATACAGTGACGCTAGGGCTCCCTCACCCTGGCTCAACCAACCCCAAGTAGAAATTGAAAATGCCCATTCCCCCGTGTATAGAACAGACTTGCAATAGGTTTATTTTCTATCCTCACTGCATGATGTTAAACTGCAGGGACCGTGTCCTCACTGCATGATGTTAAACTGCATTGATTTTGTCTCAAACCAGCTAAGATATATGGAGAAACAAGGATGAAATACTCCTTTCACATTTGGATGCATCCACCCCATACATCAGCCTCCACATCCCGAACAATTATGGGTCTTCGTAACCAATCATGGCCATCATAAGTGGAAAGTTGTTGACCTGTTTACACCTTTTCAAGATAATGCATACCATGCCCTCAGTAGCTCTGCATATTGATATCCCATGTCCCATCTACCAAAGGCAATATTTCAATAGGTGACACTCTTCCAAGCTCTGTACGCTTACCGGCCTTAGAGCCCCCATACCATACCTCCTGATCCAGAAATTTATGGCGTAGTGGTTTACATGTTCGTCCCCTTTTAACATCCAAACGTTTCCAGGGTATCCCTACCCGGTTAGCCTATGTATCCGCCTGTGGTTCTCAAGATGACCTCTATCAATGAACATCATGCGAGGACAAGGCTACATTGACTCAAAAGACAATTGCAATTAAGATGTTTCTTGTATTCTCGGACATCATTATCCCCACATGCCGAAACATGTACTGTGAGAAATCTCGGGTTTTCATAATCATTCATGGCCATCAGAAGTGGAAATTTATCGACCTGGGGACACCTTTTCATGACTATGCATACCATATCCTTAGAGGCTCTCCATATTGATAGCCCATGTCCCGTATACCAAAGGCAAGATTTCCTTGGGTGACACTCTTCCTAGATCCGTACGCTTATTGGCCTCAGAGCCCCCACACCCCATCTCCTGATCTGAGAAACCTTAGAGTTGCAGTTTACAACCTTCATCCCCAACCCTATCAAGAGTATATTAGAGCATGTTAACTCAGTTGTCCTTCGAGTGGCTGCAGAAATAGTCACCCAGTGGTCTGAGCTCTATGACAACTAAACTAGGAGTAATTCTTCCTTACCGCATGACGTTAAGCTGCATAGGGTAAAGGTACACCCCCGCGCACAAAATAAATCAGTACAGGGATCTCCATAAGCTTTAACAGCGACCAGGGCCGAGTATGCGCGACATGTCCAGGCATTTTCATTCCGAATGTCAGGCTTCGTGGCCCAGAAAATTGTGGATGCTCATAACCATTCACATCCATCGGAAGAGGAAAGGCATCGACTTGTGGACACCTTTGGATGACTATGCATACCATGCCCTCAGTGGATTTTCATATTGATGTCCCCTGGCCCATCTACCAAATGAAATATTTCCACATTCGACACTCTTCCTAGCCCTGTAAGCCTACCGGCATCAGGTCCCCATATCATTTCTCTTTATCCAAGAAGCGTTGGAACCATGATTTACACCAATCGACCCCTCTCCATGTCTTGGACATGCCGAGATGCTCGAGCCCAGTTACATCCTAATCAAGAGTGGCCATTGCAACTACGTCCTTACTGCATGACGTTAAACTACACAGAGGATCTTGGCCGCTTGGTGTAAAGCTGCAAAGACTGAGCATTAAACATCCCTGGAAATTCTTGTAAAGATAAGCGTTTTCACTGGTTTAAAAATACCCCCCTTCCTTACCGCATGACATTAAATTGAACAGAATCAAATAACAGTCCCCGTCCTAGCTGCATGACATTAAACTATGTATCATCCTTTTAAAATACCCCCCATCCTTAACGCGTGACATTAAACTGCCCAGAAGTCGTACTTATCGCATGACGTTAAACTGCACGGTCAAACCTGTCATAGGTTCAGTAAGGGACAAAGGTTTTTCCCCGTCCCCTGGTAAATGGGTCAGACCTGCATGAACCACCGTCTCACACCAGTGTGAGAAGGGATGACTACACATAATCTCTGGATATTTATCCTAGATGATTCTCTCGTATCCAGGCACCCTCTCCTCAGAAACCATACTCCGTACTCAGAAAAATCCAAACTCTCATAAGCCACACTTGGTGGTCCTAATCTCAACTTCCCTGTAGTTACTCGGCCATCGATAGAATACAGTCACTGAACCAAGGACACCTTTGCATGAATATGCATACTATGCCCTTAGCGGCTCTGCATATTGATATCCCTTGGCCTTTCTACCAAAGGAATGATTTCCTCAGGCAATGCTTCTCTTTGTATGCCTCTTGGCCCCTGAGCCCCTATGTTCAAACTGGGATTCGTAAACCCTATAAGATACGGTTTAACATTATCTTTCACAACCCTGCCTAAATATGGTGGAATGTATCCGACGAGATTACCTACGACTAGGAGAATTCATTCCATTCTTGATAATGTCCCAGCTGTATGACGTTAAACTACACCAAGCTCCAACCGTCCTTTACGCTAGATAAATTTGTAGGGTAGGAACCTTTCTTCCACAACCCTGATTGATACAGATGTTCTCAATACCTTTCAGATGTCACATACCCTTTCTAAGACACCCCTGGTGGTTTTCATAATTCTCCATGCTTCCCATGGTTGTTTCCATAAGCCAGACTTTCATAAATTCCTATGGCCATCAGATGTGGAGAGTCATCGACTTAAGGATACCTTTGCACGACTATGCATACCATTCCCTTAGCAGATCCACATATTGATCACCGATGGCTCGTCTACCAAAGGAAATATTTCCTTAGGAAACACTCCTCTCAACTATGCATTCCAATATGGCTCCCATGCCTTGAGACATGCCTTGCATGTCGTTCAAATCTAAACACACTCCCTCCACATGCGTCTGAAGGACATTGAGACATATTTAAATCAACCAATCCTCATTGGGGCCCTGGACCCACCATACTTGGTCAATGTTATTTGACCTAAAACATCAGTAATGATAGTATTGATGGCGGGACTTTAAACATCTCACAAAAGAGGCACAAAGATTTTAGGCCGAAAACCCGAAAAGGGCGACCTAAAAAAATTCGGGCCAAACCCGTTGGGTCCACAATAAGTGGGCCTAGGTAAAATTGGGGCATGAAAGGAAAAGACAAAAAGTTTGTAGTGTTTTTATACAAAACCCTAGAAATAGTAAAACTATGCTCGTTGGACCCCATGTTCCCGGAAAATGTTAGAGTTTGTTTCTATTTTCCTGAGTTATGATTAATTATGATTCAGTGAGTTTTTATTTACGTGACAATTGTTCCAGCAACAATCAAATTTTACAGTAATGAAAGATTGTCATAGGTTGTATTCGGTTTACAAAATAGGAAAGGGGGGAGGACGTCCACAAGATTCGGTCTCTCCCTCACAAAAAAGAGGGTTAAATAAAATAGAAAATACAAGAATAGAGCTGATAGTCATAAAGGATCCTAACTCGCTCTCTCAAACATATCAACAACCGAGCGGCGAAGGATGTTTCAAGACTACTCCAGGGAGGCCTTCTCCCAGACCTCAACCTCAGCCACTGAACGAGTATTCTCCACTATTGTCTGGAGATCGTTGATCCACTTTCTGGTGGCTTCAACACTACTAGTCATAGTTGATAATTTATCCCTCAGTGTAACACCCGAGACATTTATAAGAAATATTTTGTTTTTATTTTATATTAATCATCAAAGTATTCTTTCACTACACACAACACTAGCTTCGATTTCTTTACATGCAATCACGAACTTCCTTGATAGCTTGTGTCGTATGCAATACTGAGTTTCACTAAACAAAGATATGCTATTAAAATATTATTAAAACTAGCTGTTATGAATAGTAATAACCACCTTTTCAAATTTTGTAAATTTTATTTTTCAAAATGGACTTCGTTTTTTGATTAGGAATAATGAAACTAGCCTAGGGTGAAATTTTTTTATTTTTCTGAAAAACATTCAATTTTTGATGAATAGTGAAAACACTATGTTACTATTTAAAAATCGACTTTTTATTTAAATAATTATTAACTTTATTTAAATTTATTTTAGGTCAAAATTGATAAATAATACCTATATATGTTCAATGTAATTCATTGGAGTAATTTTATAGTAATTTCAGATATATAAAAAATTTTATTGAATTTTTCACCGTCTTTTACCCACCTCCTAGGAGAATTTGCAAATTTACATAAAACTTAATTTTACCGCATCTGTGAGTGGAATTTCAAAAATCCTAGAGACACAGTTGATGTTATTAAGTAAAATGTGGTTCAATGAGATGAAAATAATTTTTGGTGAATAGTAACTTTTTACTTTTGTCTGCAATGGTTAAACGTAAATAGGGAAATTAAGGGTAAAAATGATATTATTCTTACCCCAAACACATGTCCTAATTCTATTGGATAACTGTAATTCAACCAAAAACAACATTAGGTATAAACTATGACCATTTAGGCCCACAAGGATTTGATTAGGACATTTATTATTAATTTATTTAACGAATGGTTAAAATAGTTAAAATCAAAGTTTAATAAGTAAATAATTTTTAATATAGGGTTATAAATAAGATAAATTAGACTATAAATATTCATTAGAAAGGAAAACTGATTTCATACATAATGGTATTTTATTTGTAATTTTTAGACATTAAATAATTTAATTTATTTATGACACAAAGATGATGCAGTAATTATCCTATTAATGAAATATTGACATAATTGATGTTATAAATACCCCAATAATTGTAATGTGAGACTTTTTATGAATTACACTAATTTTATAGGTTAATATGATATGTTAGTGATGATTTAATTAACTTTTTTGAACTAATCATTCTGTTATGAGTTTCACAAAAATCAATTACTAAATAGTGTCAAAATTGACATAAAATAGTTTTTAAAACAAATATTATATTATTAATTGTTATTTTATTCCTAAAAATCTAAGGTTCGGACAAATGACTTAGATATGATTATATATATTAATAATAAACAAGTTGGGGTTCTTTTGGCTTGTTATAGTAAGTTTATTAACCTTATAGTGTAAGATCACAAAAAGACACGTTAAAAGTAAAATTATCTAACTTAATATTAAAAATAAATGATAAGGTTAAAATAGTAATCTAAACTTGTCCAAATTCTATTGGATGAAATTATTGCGACCCATCCCAACCATATCTTCAAAATAAATCAATTTGGAGCTATTTAAAATTGAATATGGATTTATAATAAAATAATATTTTTAGTTTTTTCCAAAGGTGCCCCTCTCCTCCCTTATAAAAGGGCACCTCCTCCCTCTCTTCCTCACACAACATTGAGACTTCAAACTCGGCCAAACCATGCCAATTTCTCCTCTCCACTTCCCTAGAAACATCCTAGAGGTCTTGGTCTTCTTCAAAGACCAATTTTAGTGGCCTAAAAGGAGGTCTCAAAGAAGCGCTTCAAAGAAGAGGTAATATTCGTTACCGATTCTTTCAACATTATTTTTTCTTTCACTTCTTATTCATTAGTTGTTTCACTATGAATTAATAAAATCAGTATCACTCATATAATTTAATTTTATTATAAGTATGAAAAAACCCTATTTCACCATCTATCCATCCTACGGAAAACAAAATCACCGCGCGTGCGTACGTATAGAATATCGTCTCCACGCCGTGGTGTAATCTATTTTCCACCACCACCTTACTTGGTTGGTTATAATGGTGTAAATAATAAATATATATGATTATTTTATTGTGATATTTATTCTTAAATAGTATACATACACTCCAATACAATTCCACGATCATGGGAACGATATCATCGCTCGTGCGTACCAACAGAATACCGTTTCCACGATATGATGCGACTCATTCTACATTACTTTCATTGCATAATGATTACATAAATGAATTGAGTGAATAAATATGATATATAAAACACTAATACCATTCTGGAAATGAGGTATCTATAACCTAAAAAGAAGAATAAGAATTTATTCGAAAAAACACGCATAATAACAAAAAGTAGTAAACACCTGAATAACAAGTAGCAATGAAATATTACTAATAATAAACTAAGAATATGACCATATATGATATCATAACAATGAGTATGATTCTGGAATGAGTCAATGACATTATTTAAATCATTATACAGGAGGTTCGGACACTTACGAAGCAAATCGGACCTATGGTAAGGGAAAATTCACAATCTCATTTTTATCTGAGATTGTTTATACTTTGGAATTTACTGGGGTGTATTTTATCATCCAAATCCATGTTTCCTCAATATGTAATATTATTTATATCCTCCTAAAATTGTTAAAATCCAATTTTACCTTTTGGTGAGTTTTTAGTAAAAGATATGAAATGAATTTTTTGTCGTTTTTCGTACGAGGTACTTTTTGACTTTTCTAACAAAAGTACGAGAAGAATGTTTTTTAACCTGTACGGCATGAATGGATTATTAAATCATTATTTCCAATAATCTTCCTTCACAAGTTTTCATGTTTATTTTTAATCAACTTATTGTAGTTTAAAATTGTATGACATGTTAAGAAAATAAAAATGTTTTTGAAGTAGAAAGGATATTTTCCTCAAGAATGGAGTTCAAGTGTTTTATCAAAATTATTTTCCATCTATGATAATAGGGTGTTCTGTTTCTATCCCTATTATTACATTGATTTGATTATGTTGTGATGGAAATATGTTTATGAATTCCTTTGTCTTATATGAGTTGTTTTATGATGTCATGATGTTTAAGAATCCAATTTTAATTACATGGGTTATGCTATGTTGTATGGTTTATGATTTTGTGGCACACATAAGAATGGTATCATTATGAGATAGGTGGGACCTATATCTCCCACCAATGCATTGGGTAAAGATTTTATATCTCATGAGATAGACACAGCTGGAATGACAGGTTAAACCGGTTCAGTGAAACAGGACTGAAACGAGGAATGAACTCGGTTCAGAAATGGACTTTGTCGACTAAGATAGTTTTGGCAATGATTCTTGACTAGTAAGAAATGATTATCTATGATTATGTGTGTATTCCACAAATCTTAAAGTTTTATGTTATGATTATTGTGATTACATTTCACTACCATGATTTATCCCATGTTATAAAGTTATGATCTCTTTTGCAGGGTAAGATTTCCAAAATGTTATATTCTTATAGATATGATGTGACTGATATTTCTTTTTTTTACCCTCACTGAGAATTTGAGCTCACCCTTGGGTATTTTTTTCTTTCCCCAGGTCATGAAGAAGGTTATTAAGTAAGATATTCCAAAAGGTACTATAGATATGATGAAATAAATGGGAGACAATGTAGACGCTTTATAAACCAGTTGTTTATGTTTCCTAGTTTCTAAAGACACTATACCCATATGGTCCTTTCATGGTTTATTTATATGTTGTAATAAGTTTACTTCAATTTTTAAGTACTAACAATGTATGTAAATTATGGGTCGTTATAGTTGGTATCAGAGTAAAGGTATAGTCATCCTTTGGAAACTAGGATGTAAAAGCCTTAGTAAGAACCCTAAGGAAAAGTATAAGCATTGAACAAAATATTAGTGTTTTAGAAATGGCCATGAATAACCTAGGATAAGACCTTATGTGTGAAATTTTATTCTTGATTATGTGGTTTTCCTATTATAATTAGTGTTTCACACTCTATTCTTCTTGGTTTTAGCCAATGGATGGAACCCTAAGGAACCGTGTTAATGCGGAATGCGACGGGCAATGCAATGATTGTCCCCCTGAGCAACCAAACGTTCTAGGAGCTGGAATCCAAAATCTTGTAGCCATACTCACACAACTTTTTCAAGCTATGAATCATGCAGGACTTCTAAACGAGCAAAAGAAGGAGCAACATTCTGTTGAATCCTTCATGAGACAGCGTCCACCTTCATTCAGCGGGTCTACTGATCCATTAGTTGCTGAACAATGGATCAGTACTACTAAAAATATATATTCAGTTCTTCAATATTCTGAACATGATAAAGTCGTCTTAGCAGTGTATCGTTTGGAAGGTGATGCTGATCAATGGTGTAATCTTATCAAGAATATGAGGCCAAGAGATGAAATTGAGTCCATGGAATGGGACGAGTTCAAGAACATATTTTTCAATAAGTACTTCCCTCGTATTCTATGAAAAAAGATGGAGAAGTAGTTTCTTGAACTAAAGAAAAAGGATGATGAATCTGTTGATACCTATATTCAAAATTTTACAAGACTTGCAAGGTACGCTTCTGTGATTATTATCCAACCTAAGAGTAAGATCGATAGATTCTTTAGTGGCTTAAAACCACATCTTCGAAGGGAGTTAGCCATAAGAGACTTCAATAGCAATGAGGAAATCGTTCGATGTGCTCTCAAAGATGAGATGGAGATTGGAGTAACCCATCAGTCATATGGGTTTGATAAGAAGAGGAAAATGGAATTCAAAGGAAAATCGAAAGAGCACACTGAAAAGAAAATGATCTTTCCATTACGCTCAAAGTGTGGAAAGAAACATGGAGGGAGTTGTCTTAAAGGGACAAGTAAATGTTTCAAATGTGAAAAGGAAGGTCATTGGGTATTTGAATGCTGCAATGATGGGAAGAAGATGTCTAATGATGCAAACAAAGGAAGGGATACACAGAATGAACCTACTACACTTCAATGTTACAAGTGCAAGGAAATGGGGAATTATGCCAATCAATGCCCTAATCCAAGGTTTTTGGATGATGATCGACATCGACAAACTCTTAAGGATAAAGACAAAGGAACGTTACATGCAATTTCTATCAGCGATGTGGAGTATGATAACGAAGTTGTGAAAGGTACACTTGTCATCCACTCTAAAGTAGAAAATGTTTTATTTGATTCTGGCTCTACCCACTCTTTTATTTATGAAGATTTTTCTAAGGGTATCACCATATTACCTCAACTATTAGATGTTGAGTTAGCTGTGACTACCCCTAACGGCACAACAGTCGCATCAAAAGTTTATAATTCTTCTCCGATTGAAGTTTGTGGGAAAGTTCTTCCTGAAAATCTTGTAATCCTCCATATAGTGGAATTTGATGTGATTCTTGGCATGGATTGGATTTCTCTATATGGATCTCATATCAATTGCCAAAGAAGGGATGTCACATTTCATATTCCAAATCAATCATTGATCGTCTATCGATGCAAGGATGAAGATAACCTTCCAGTGGAAATTTCTTCCATCTTATGGGTCTTGATTCCACTAAATGAAGGTTATTTATCTCAAATGGTTGGTGAGAAACTCATGATTAAGAATATGCCAATTGTAAGAGAGTTTGATGATGTCTTTCTGGAGGAATTTTCGGGTCTTCCACAATATCGTGACGTTGAGTTTTCAATAGAACTCATACCGGGTGCTTTAGCTATTTCAAAGACACATTATAGAATGGCCCCAATTGAGTTGTAGGAATTGAAGAAGCAACTCCAAGAGAATCTTGATAAGGGGTCCATATGCCCTAGTGCGTCACCTTGGGGAGAAACTGTTCTGTTTGTTTAGAAGAAATATTGATCAATGAGACTCTGCATTGATTATAGAGAACTTAACAAGATCACTATCAAGAACAAATATCCTCTCCCATGCATTGATGATTTATTTGACCAACTATGCAGTGCTCAATACTTTTCCATGATTGATCTTCGTTCAGGGTAATATCAATTAAGGGTCAGAAGGGAGGATATTCCAAAAACAGCTTTCCGTACAAGGTATGGACACTATGAATTTATAGTGATGCCATTTGGTCTTACTAATGCCCATGCTATCTTCATGGATATGATGAATAGATACTTTAGAGACCATCATGATCAGTTTGTGGTAGTCTTTATAGACGATATTCTTGTTTATTCAAAGAGAAAGGAAGAACATGAAGATCACATGATAATTATATTGAAGACCCTGAGAAAGGATAATCTTTATGCCAAATTTACAAAGTGTGATTTTTGGCTTCAAAAAGATTCAATTTTGGGTCACATAATCTCAAAAGAGGGGATATCTGTGGATCCAGCTAAAATAGAGGTTATCGAAAGATGGTCAAGACCAACAACAGTAACTGAGATCTGAAGTTTTCTTGGTTTGGCTGGATATTATCGATGTTTTGTGAACGATTTTTCATGATTATTTAATCCACTCAAAAGGTTGACTCGGAAAGGAGTTATGTTTGTTTGGATGGGGGAATATGATGAAAATTTTAAGGAGTTGAAAAAAAAGTTATCCAGTTCCCCTGTGCTCACACTGCCTTGTATTGGAGAAAGGATTGTGATCTACAGTGATGCATCCAAGAAGGGATTGGGGTGTGTTCTTATGAAAAATGATATGGTGATAGCTTATGACTCACGACAGTTGAAAATACATGAGAAAAATTACCCAACTCATGATTTGGAGTTAGCTGGGGTAATCTTTGCATTAAAGATTTGGAGGCATTATCTTTATGGAGAAAGGTGTGACATTTATACTGATCATAAAAGTTTAAAGTATATTTTCACACAAAAGGTGCTGAATATGCGTCAAAGAAGATGGTTGGATCTGATTAAGGATTACAACTGCTCAATTCATTACCACCCTGGGAAAGAAAACAAGGTGGATGGTGCATTAAGTTGACAAGACCATGCTAGTTTATCCATGATGAGGATCACAAAAGATCCAATATTAATGGATTTACAAAGGATGGATCTTGGAATTATAATGAAAGGGGGAAAATTGTATCTTTCTCAAATAAATGTTCAACCATCTATACATGTTAAGATTAAAGAGGCATAGAAAGAAGATGTAGAGTTACAAAATAAGGTGAGAAATGTTCCTGAATTCAACATTGATTGTGATGGGATAATGAAGTTCATGAATCGGCTTTGTGTTCCTCCCGTCCCCGAATTAAACAAGGAGCTGCTAGATGAATCTCATAGTTATTCCTTCTATATTCATCCTGGAAGCATGAAGATGTATAGGGACCTGAAAGAGTACTTCTGGTGGGATGGAATGATAAGAGATGTTGCTGAATATGTCTCTCGATGCTTGGTTTTTCAGCAAGTTAAAGCTGTGAGAAAGAAGTCAAAGCGGATGTTACGACCATTACCCATACCAAAATGGAAATTGGAAAACCTCACTATGGACTTTGTCACCGGACATCCTAAAACATCCAAAGGCAATAATTCTATTTGGGATTAGTTGATTGTCTTACAAAGTCTGCACACTTCATTGCTAGTAGAGAGGATTTCCCTCTGGATCAGCTTGCAAAGATATATGTAAAGGAAGTGGTAAGATTGCATGGAGTACCACTTTCTATTATATCTTATCAGGATATGAGGTTTACCTCAATGTTCTGTCGAAGTCTTCCTGATACTCTGGATACAGAGTTGCGTTTCAGCACTGCTTATCATCCTCAGACAGACGGTTAGTCTGAGAGGACAATTCAAACTCTAGAAGATATGTTGAGAGATTTATCTATGGATTTCAAAGGTGGTTGGGATCAACACCTACCCTTGGTGGAATTATCTTATAATAATAGCTTTCACTCCAGTATTCAGATGGATCCTTATGAAGCTCTCTATGGAAAGAAATTCAGGACTCCAACTTGCTGGGATGATGTTGGGGAACGAAAGCTATTAGGACCTGATCTTGTTGATGAGATGGAAGAAAAGGTCTGATCTATTCAACAACACATAAGAGCAGATCAGAGTCGAAAAAAAAGTCATTGTGACAACTGAAGAAAATAATTAGAGTTTGAAGTGGGTGATAATGTTTTCTTACAAATATCTCCATGGAATAGAGTAATGAGATTTGTAAATAAGGGAAAGCTGAGCCCTAGATATATCGGTCCTTTCAAAATATTGGATCGTGTTGGGAAGGTAGCTTACAGATTGGCACTTCCACTAAATCTCTCTCAAGTTTACGATGTGTTCAATGTATCTTTCTTGAGAATGTACATACCTGATCCTTCACATGTACTCAGCTCTGAAGTTGTACCGCTAGAACATGATCTTTCATATGAAAAACAAGAGATAGAGATTCTCGATCGTAGAGAAAAAGTCCTGCGGAACAAGACAACTCGCTTGGTGAAAGTTTTATGGAGGAACCACCAATTAGAAGAAGCTAAATTGGAGCTTGAGGATATGATGAGGGAGAGGTATCCTCATCTACTTTTTACAATTGACGAATTTCGAGGGTGAAATTAATTTTAAGGGGGGTAAAATGTAACACCCAAGACTTTTATAAGAAATATTTTGTTTTTATTTTATATAAATCATAAAAGGAATCTTTCACTACACACAACACTAGCTTGGCTTTATTTACATGCAATCGCAACCTTCCTTGATAGCTTGTGTCGTACGCAATACCGAGTTTCACTAAACAACGATATACTATTAAAATATTATTAAAACTAGCTGTTATGAATAGTAATAACAACTTTTTGAAATTTTTTAAATTTTATTTTTCAAAATGGACTTCGTTTATGGATTCATAGTAATGAAATTAGCCTAGGGTGAAATTTTTGTATTTTTCTGGAAACATTCAATTTTTGATGAATAGTGAAAACACTGGGTAACTATTTAAAAACCGAATTTTTATTTAAATAATTATTTATTCTATTTAAATTTATTTTAGTTAAAAATTGATACATAATACTTATATAAGATCAATGTAATTCATTGGAGTAATTTTATAATAATTTTAGATATATGAAAAAATTTATTGAACTTTTCACCGTGTTTTACCCACCTCCTAGGAGAATTTTCAAATTTACATAAAACGTAATTTTACCGCTTCTGTGAGTGGAATTTCAAAAATCCGAGAGACACGGTTGATGTCAGTAAGTAAAATTTGGTTCAATGAGATGAAAATAATTTTTGGTGAATAGTAACTTTTTACTTTTATTTGCCACGGTTAAAAGTAAATAGGGTAATTAAGGGTAAAAATGATATTTTTATTACCCTAACACATGTCCTAATTCTATTGGATAAGTTTAATTAGACCAAAAAGAACCTTAGGAATTAAATATTACCATTTAGGTCTACGTGGATTAGATTAGGACATTTATTATTAATTTATTTAAACAAGGGTTAAAATAGTTAAAATCAACGTTTAATAAGTTAATAATTTTTAATATAGGGTTATACATAAGATAAATTCGACTATAAATATTCATTAGAAAGATAAGAATATTAAAAACATAATGGTATTTTATTTTTAATTTTTAGACCTTAAATAATTTAATTTATATATAAAATAAAGATGATGTAGTAAATATCTTATTAATGAAATATTGACATAATTGATGTTATAAATACCCAAATAAATGTAATTTGAGACTTTTTATGAATTCCAATAATTTTTTAGGTTAATATGACATGTTAGTATTTATTTAATTAACTTTTTTAGAACTAATCATTCTGTTATGATTTTCACAAAAATCAATTACAAAATAGTGTCAAAATTGACATAAAATAGTTTTTAAAACAAATATTATATTATTAATTTTTATTTTTTTCCTAAAAATCTAAGGTTTGGCCAAATGTCCTAGATAAGGTTATATATATTAATAATAAACAACTTGGGGATCGTTTGACTTGTTATTGTAACTTTATTAACATTACAGTGTAAGAACACAAAAAGACACGGTAAAAGTAAAATTATCTAACTTGAAGTTAAATCTAAATGATAAGGTTAAAATATTAAACTAAACTTTTCCAAATTCTATTGGAAGATAGTATTTCTACCCATCCCTACCTTAGATTCTAAATAAATCAATTTTTAGCTATTTAAAACCGAATATGGCTTTATAATAAAATAATATTTTTACTTTTTCCCAAGGTGCCCCTCTCCTCCCTTATAAAAGGGTACCTCCTCCCTCTCTTCCTCACACCACATTGAGCCCTCAAGCTCGGCCAAACCCTGACAATTTCTCTTCTAGACTTCCCTAGAAACATCCTAGAGGTCATGGTATTCTTCAACGACCAATTTACTGCCCCAAAAGGAGGTCTCAAAGAAGAGCTTCAAAGAAGAGGTAATGTCTATTACAGATTCATTCAACTTTATTTCTTCTTTCACTTCTTCTTATTTAGTTTTTTCATTATTAATTTATAACATTAGTATCACTAATATACGGATATGTTATTATATGTATGAAACAACCATATTTCCCCATCTATCCATCCTACGGAAAATGAAATCACCGCGCGTGCAAACTTACGGAATACCGTCTCCACGCCGTGGTGTAATCTATTTTCCACCACCGCCTTACTTGGATTGGTATAATGGTGTAAAGAATGAATATATATGATTATTTTAAAGTTATATTTATTCTGAAATAGTATACATACACTCCAATACAATTCCACGATCATGGGAACGATATCATCGCTCGTGCGTGTGTACGGAATACCGTCTCCACGATGTGATGTGACTCGTTCTACATGATTTTCATTGAATAATGATTAAATAAATGAATTGAGTGAATAAATATGATATATTTTACACTAATACCATTCTTGAAATTAGGTATCTATATCCTAAAAATAATAATAAGAATTTATTCGACAAAACACGCATAAGAACAAAAAGTAATAAACACCCGAATAACAAGTAGCAAAGAAATATTACTAATAATAAGCTAAAAATATGACCATATATGATATCATAACAATGAGCATGATTCTGGAATGATTCAATGACATTATTTAAATCATTATAAAGGAGGTTCGGACACTTACGAAGCAAATCGGACCTAAGGTAAGGGAAATATCACAATCTCATTTTTATCCGAGATTGTTTATACTTTGGAATTTACTGGGGTGTATTTTATCATCCAAATCCATGTTTCCACAATATGTAATATTATTTATATCCTCCTAAAATTGTTTAAATACAATTTTACCTTTTTGTGAGTTTTTAGTAAAATATATGAAAGGAATCTTTTGTGGTTTTTCATATGAGGTACTTTTTGAATTTTCCGACAAAAGTACGAGAAAAATATTTTTTTAACTTGTACAGAATGAATGGATTTTTAAAACATTATTTCCAAGAATCTTCCTTCACAAGTTTTAAAGTTTATTTTTAGTCAACTTCTTTTAGTTAAAAATTGTATGACATGTTAAGAAAGGAAAATTGTTTTTGAAGTAGAAAGGATATTTTTCTCATGAATGGAGTTCAAGTGTTTTATCAAAATTATTTTCCATCTAAGATAATACGGGGTTCTGTTCCAATCCCTGTTATTACATTGATTTGATTATGTTGTGATGGAAATATTTTTGTGAATTCCTTTTTCTTATATTAATTGTTTTATGATGTCATGATTTTTAGGAATCCCATTTTTATTACATGGGTTATGCTATGATGTATGGTTTATGATTTTGTTGAACACATAATAATGGTATAATTATGAGATCGGGGGGACCTATATATCCCTCCAATGCATTGGGTAATGATTTTATATCTCATGAGATAGACATGGCTGGAACGGCAGGTTAAACCTGTTCAGTGAAACCAGACTGAAACGAGGAATGAACTCTGTTCAGAAATGGACTTTGTCCACTAAGATAGTCTTGGAAATTAGTCCTGACTAATAAGAAATGATTCTCTATGATTATGTGTGTATGAATAAAAGATTCATGTTTTACTTTATGATTATTGTGATTACATTTCACTACCATGATTTATCCCATGTTATTAAATTAGGAGCTCTTTTGCAGGGTAAGATTTCTAAAATGTTATGTTCTTATGAATAAGATGTGATTGATATTTCTTTTGTTTACCCTTACTGAGCATTTGAGCTCACCCTTGTGTATGTTTTCTTTCCCCAGGTCAAGAAGAAGGTTATTAAGTAAGATACGCCAAAAGGGACTATATATATGATTAAATAAATGGGAGACAATGTAGACGCTTTATGAACTAGTTGTTTATGTTTCCCAGTTTCTAATGACACTATACCTATACGGTCATTTCATGGTTTTGTTATATGTTGTAATATGTGTACTTCAATTTTGATGTTCTAACAATGTATGTAAAGTATGGGTCGTTATCCTCAGTATCTCTGCCCGTTATTCACATTCATGAAACTTAGAGGATAGAAAGACCGCTTGATCTCGAGAGATCGCCTCCTTCGCTATCAGCTGATGGAGCTGTATCATTGCTTTCTCCAGGGCTCGAGTCCCGTAATGAGATGTGACAAGGTGAGCATGTTTACGTTCACAAGAAGCAACTTTCTCACGGGCCATGAAAACTTAGTAGGTGAGAGAATGGAACTAACGATAGTCAAAGCCACCTGACCCCAAACCATGGAAGAGCTATCGAAGAGATTCAGTTTTAACTTACATATAAACTAGAGGAGTTCCTCAACAATCTTGAAAATACGGGGCTAGGCCCACCTGCGCACTGCTCGGTGGTACGGCGTGGCACGAGGTTCATTGGTATACTCACTGGATAGCACGGGAGCAAAGTCAGGCATTGTAATCAGCGCAGACATGTGCACACCAGAATACGGTCCTAAAGCTGGAAGGTCTGAAGCTTCTAACCGCGGTTTGGGCTTGGGAATCAAGTTGTTGAGTCCGGTATCGGTCAGTAAAACCTCATGAATTATCTCGTTTGGAAACATAGCCACCAGATCATCCTCATCCACATCTAAGAAGGTTGGGTTCATCTGAATTTCGGCCACAGAGGGGCTGGGAGAGGAGAATCTCTCGAGTCACTTTGACCGACAAGTAATCAGTCGGTCCTCCCTCAGAGCTGATGAGAAAGGTGCGGTAGGCATAGCAGCCATAATGACTCCGGACATGGGAACCTACCAGATAGCCTTTCCTAGGATCCCATGGGGTAATGTTTTACCCACATCCTTGCGTACTGCAAGGATTGGCTGGAACCTACTCCCATATCAGGCAAGAGAATACTTGTGTCAGATCCCTCCCATATCAGCATCAACCACCATTGACGGAGAGTGGTGGGTGCAGTCCTCGAACCCAAGGAGGGGGAAGGGAAACATGGAGTTGCATACACCCAAACTGACGGGAGAAATGATGGGGGTATATAACTCACATAAAGAAACCCCGTTGATCTGTGTGGCCATAAACCCGTCCCGCAGCAAAATCGTGTATGAACGTTCCTCAAAGCTCCCCCTGCGGTTTTCATCCATGATTCCAGAACGAGTGGGGTAGTGAGATAAATAAAACTGGTAAATTTCACTTAGGTGCTCAATGATTTCATCAGAATTGAATGACTTTAGACAAACCCCGGCTATATCATGTAGAGTAGGCCAGAAAGTAGGAAGCGGGATGACTGTGTTATGACAATACTCATAACAGCGACAATGATTCGCTATGCAGCCATATAAAATTTTAAATGTCCCACTTAGACAGTAGGGGGACCAACCCACCAACATGTGGCTCAGCAGTTCATAAATACGTGCCAAAGTGGGAACGATGAAATTCACTGGACGAACCTCTGCCAACTCAACTTCCATCATCAAGGAGCAAGCCCTGACACCTAGGTTGATATCCCGATAAGGGAATAAGCACTCGCCCAAAAACATAGCAAAAAAAACATGCTAGATGGAGCATAGGTGGAACACCGAGGCGCACCTCGTAACCCCATAAATGTTAATCACCCGTCTCTAGAACCACCTAGTAGGAACCTGGGATGGTTCGTGACTATTGAGAAGGATCAATCCTGGGGTGCTTGATCTTTGGAACAGGACCAGTGGTGTTTAGAAATAACCATATCCAGGTGCTATAGGGAATAAAAGAGCGGGTGCGCAAGGCCTGACCGAGTGATTTCTCTGCTATAACCAGCAGATCCCTCGCCAACAAAGGCACTTGTTCGACGTCGTCCCACGCCCCATGAGTGGGCAGAAACTCATCGTACATCTCACCAATAATTTGGAGACCTCCCAATTGATAGATGTGCCACAGAATAATGTCAACATCACTATGGGAAAGGTGGAATGTATTAGTGCTTGAACACCAGCGACTGAGCTGGTCAGGCAGGATCAGAGATGGCAGGTAAATAGCAAATTGGGTATCCCACATTGTGGAGTATAAATTGACTGCCTCCAGGGACTCGGGAGATTCTGGACAATGATGATAGAATCAAAAGGACCAGGCCCAGTCATTCGAGAAAAGCCCACCAGACCACAGATCCCACCTAAAAATCCACCTCACATCAGGGTCCACTCGAGCAAGGTTGATTATTGAATGGTAACTCTTGAGGACAACTTCTTGAGAAAATTTTTCTGTGCACCAGTCACTTTGGGTCCAAAAAGAACCTCTCAAAATGAAAGTGTCCTTTGGATCAGGATCATAAATTATCTCCCAGGATTGGGCGAGGTTTGACTGAATACACCTCTGCGACGCTTCCATGAAAGGTGACGGAAGACCTCAGAAAGTAGGGGGATAGAGAGGTCGTCTTGTAGACCGAAGCTGTAAAGTGGAAGTCGATTGGATAGTGGATATATCGGGATCTCAGGAGAGAGAAATCCCTTAAAGACACCAACGTCGGGAATGATGTGCCGACTGTGGTCCTCTTTGATGCTCTCCGCTTTGTGAATCATAGCAAAACACATAACTGAACTAGTCGAGAGAGGCTCGGCATCATGTCTGGGTGCATGGCAAGGAGGAACCATATTTTATCCTATATTATAGAAAGAATAAAAATGGATAGTCTGGAGTAATAAAATATGGAAAAAATATCGTATGTATGGTAATGAAATCGCAAAGCCTTCATGAGCAGGCCTCATAAAGTGGTTTGCGATGACGGGATCCCTCGAACTAACCCTACACGGAAGGGGTTCACGGTATGCTGGCCCGCGGGGCGTTGGCCAAAAAACCGCGAACCATGTTTCTCCATGGGATCCTAATCCCAGATTCAAGTAGTTATGTTCGGAGGACTTAGGTAATTTTTAATGTCAGAAAGACCTCCTTCCGCTTAGCATCAAAACTGCGAAGAAAATTCATCTACAGCCCGTCGTGACATACTTTTTAATTAATTAAAAGTATTGGTTCACAGTTGGGAAATTGGTCCGTGGGTGAAGGCGACCGCAAAGGAAGAATGACTCATAGAAAGTGGCATCTGTTTCATGGAAGAGGTATTTTCGTGAAGGAATGAGCACGCAGAGACAAAAATAAGAGAGAGGGCTCTGGTTTCGTGAAGAATATGGAAAAAGAAAAAGGAAGGGACACCTGTATTTATAGGCGTGGTCCCCTATCTGGTCCACCCCTCTACCACAAACCATCCATGTTACAGGACCACTCTGCATTAGAATGGCCTCCTCTTCGTTCCGAATGGACCCCATTACGATGGGGGGCATTTGTAGGGTCCTGAAAAATCTGCAAAAGAGATTCTACCCAATTCCCCCAAAGATTTGGGGGGGGGGGAATGGAGAAAACTAAAAGGATGCACAAAGGCGAACCGGTCCGCAGACCTGTCCAAATGATGATGCCACGCGGCCGGTTCTGCAAAGCACTCCCTCAGCGGACTATTGTCGTTCGCGGAATAGTGGCGGAGATCATTCGCGGGTGCGAACCAGGACAGGTGCCGAACCGGTCCATCGTCATGAACTGCCCCAGCTGGAGACCGCCTCAACTAGCCCGGTCAACATCCACTGTCATTCGTAGAATGGAGGCAGAGCCCTTTGCGGCCGCGATGCCCTTCCCGAGATCGTTTGGTTCGTTGGGGAGATGCGCTCGATGCCCCCCACGAGTTGCGGATTGAATGGGTCATATGTGAATCAGTTTTTCGGTCGTGGGCCTCCACAAAAAAGTGCCACATGACCATATATACATCCTTTTCCCCACTCTTTTAAAGTAGATCGAGGGGAATAGAAGAGAGGATTCAGAGGAGTTCGATCCGATTCTGGTGGAAGGATTTTAAAGGAAGGATCATAGGATTTCGCAAACAGTGAAGTTCCAGTTCGCGAACCAGAATAGGTATGAACCTGGAATTGAATTAATAAGGGACCAAAAACGCCTAATAACTTGGTGAACTGCAAACTTAAAATAATATGTAAATGAAAACTACAAACCATGGCCCCTAAATGGATACACTTCCCGTGGACCAGGGAGAATATGCCCCTTTTCCGATCTGTCGCACCGAGTAGTACCCTCCTACACGGGCAAAGCCCCGACTGACGAACACCTGACCAGCATCGCCCTTGGCCACCGCTGCTCGCATGGATCGCACTGCGTACCAGCCTGGTACATGGGCTGAACCTGGAGCCGTGAACCACCCTGGTTCACTGGATCCCCACCAGGCCATGAACCACCTTGGTTTGAGGGGTACCCATCAGTCTTCGAACCACTCTGGTTTGCGGACGGCCTCTCTAGCAGCGTAGCACCTCCCTACGCGAAGGGAACCACACCTCATATACCCACGTGGCCCGCCAAATACATCGAGGTTCCCATTCCCCGAGACTTGTTAAATCCTTCCAATCCAACCCAATCCTCTGCGACACCCTCATTGGAATACTCATTGGCCTCGAGGCGAGGCCCCCACCAGAGCCACCAGACCCGTGTGATGTAACCTTCACGCACATCAGCATGCCGTTCTGAGTTTACATACCCACGGTAAGCATGGGAGAAGGGTCTTCCCTGACCCTTGAGAAGATTTAAAAAGCATTCATGGGTTCTCATTCCCACTATAATGTGGAGTCTGGGTTGGGGAGTCCCTTCTCTTCCCCTCCACTTATTGGGGCTGGGGCACTTCTCCCTTCTTCTAGGGGTAGTAAAATACCCATCAGAAGAAAGCTCCCAATCACTTCCGAACATCCCCCGGGAATAAGAGAGGTGATGGGAACATGATAACCTCTTTCCCTCTCCCTTTATGCTTTTTTTTCATGGGAGTCCCTCCTGGAGTAAGCCCCGACCTTATGGGCCACCCTATGCGTAAGCCCCACTACACATCCCACAGATGCACCTTTCGTGACATGATCGTCTGGTCCCTGCTACCTCTTGTTTCTCACACCGTTCATGACTCACATGGGCTTAGAGTAAGCATCGACCATGAAATCCTTTTATGGGCCTCCTCAGAGTGTAAGCCCCAATCCATTGCGAACTACGAGGACTTTGATCCATGTCCAGGCATGGTACGTAGGAAGCCTCCCAGAGGTTCAAGCCCGATCAACGTTGGACCCCCCGGGTCCACATTCATGTCGGATCTCCAATAATCCATTTCGAACTACATGGACATTGATCCCTGTCTCCTTGGAAGGTTACGTAGGATGCCTCCATGAGGTTCAAGCTGAACAACTGGCTGATCTGACTATCTTTACATCGGTTCAATGTGCCACTCCTAGTACCGCCTCATTGAGCCCCGACTCCTTGGGGTCATTAATCAAACAAGGGATGGTAAACCTCGGGCGTAAATGATTCTGAACCCCTGCGTTCAGCTGACCACTTCCCACTAGGAGAAGTCCATGGATACTATGCTTGGGTATAAACCAATGATTCGCGAACATATGAATATGTCTAAAATCTATAAGTGTGTTCCTAAATAGGAAACAATTCCCCCCAAAATGGTGCGATGAGCCTGACATACCATCTTCTCGACCAATGTGAGTTCTTAAGCGTCGCTGGCCAAACCACCCAGCGAACGCCTGCCTTTGGAAAGCAGGTCCACGTGCTGTCAGATACAGAACCGTTGGACGTTTCAAAAACGACCCGAAACACATAATTTTAAACATTATGTTTTGAATTAACCCATTGGTATTTAATTTTTAACCTTAATCATTGTAGTGACTTCTTCAATATTAAAGGGTTATTATTTTCCATAAAATTTATAAAATTTCACCTAAATTTCCATGGGATTAAATGTTACACAATATTTCATACTATTTTTTAAGTCATTAAATAAATTATATTTAACATAACATAATAATAATTTCATTTTAAAAACTATTCACAAAATTTGACTTTTAAAACCACAATAATGAAATTTAATTCTAATATAAACCATTAAAACCTATTTGATATCTTGTATTTATATAAAAAATTATTTTTTAACTATAACCCACCTATAAAATATTTATTTTAGATATTTTAAATTTATTTTCTTTAATTTTTTATTTCTTGTGTAAACACCGCCTCTAAAATATATAGACTTTTTAGGAAATTATTTCATCATGAAATTTTTAAAAATTAGACCATGATAAAACCAATAAAATAATAATTGTCAAAAAAAGTTATAAAATATATAAGTTGTGTTTATTCCTATCTAATAATATTACAGATATTAAAAGGAATAAATTTCCATTTTGGACATTCTATTTTTCTTAATTTTTATAATGATCAAAATCAGAGAAAATTCGAAAAAATTTCTTATTTCCAAATTTTGCTATATTATGGATTATATAGGCTCATAAAATGACATTAATTTAGGTGTTTTAAAAAAAATTAATACTTATCACATTTTCTCTCCCCAATTAACACAGTTTTACATTTATAGTGGTAACAAATATTTACTATGGTTATTTTTAATATTGAAAAAAGTTATGTAACCATATTTACTAATAATTATTATTTTGATTCCAAATATAGAATCAAATTTATTATAATTAAGTCAATTGTATTGGTTTAATTACATTTATAATTAAACCCAAAAAATTAAATGAAAATATATTCTCTAGGAAAAACACATTTTATGATTAAAAATATTTTTATACAAAAATTAAAGTAAATTGTGGATTAAAATAAAAATTATTAAATTATATTAAAAACATCATCATGGAAATTTTTAAATGATTATAATTTTTTTTTAATTTTAATCACTTTAAAAGAAAAAACAATTTCAAATACAAATAAATATCTTTCAAGATTCATTAAAAAATTAGCCTTCCCCAAAAATTCACTAAATTTCACCATATACTTATTTTAAAATGAATAAATAAAAAATTATATATTTATTATGAAATTAAATTTATGAATATTCCAAATTTGAATTATAATATTTACACATGAAAATAAATAATAAACATTTTTTAAGAAAACATATTTATGAAGCATAAAACAACTTTACTGGAAAAATGTTAATATTTCGTATGAATTATTAAATTATTGTTTTATATGTCCTTTATTTATATTTCATAATTTGGTTAATACTATTCATACCCCTCCCAATTGTAATTTTTATATGAAACCATACCATTAAAAAAACATTTCATGGTTCCTTTAAGCTTAGCGTGGCATGTTTTATACACTATCGAATAATGGGATCTTTTAAAATATCTAGGATAGTAAACCAGTACGATAATAATCTACTAGGGGTATATCTCTAAGACATAAAATGAATGTATTGAACAACTCTGGTCACTATACATCCCTTGTAGTATGGGACTATATAGTCCCTGTCACGGTGCCTCTCACGATTGATATAATGACATGACATAAAATAAAACATATATTTTAGTCCAACTGGGTGGAATATTACAACATAATTTTATTGGAAAACATCATATATGTTGTTTTTAACATATAAAATAGATAAAACATTTTTATTTGGTCATATAAGTCACATGAAAGTTCATATATATCATGTTAATCCTAAGTTCAAAATATAATTCATGAACACCAGCCTCAATATATAGACTAAGATAATAAAAAATAGAAATTCATATATCTTAAAACATAGTTGTGTCACATTATCTTAAAGGAAAAAATACCATATCCCATGTTAATTATACATCATATTGAAAAATGTGTTTGTGATCCACTAATATGATATTCATCACAAGATCTTACATATTCTTATATATCTAGTAAACAATACCCTAAATAGAATGAAAAAATAATGAAATAATATATGTTATCATTCATATAAATCATTATATTCCACTATAATTCTTTTTCTTGGTTCATTCCATGGTAATAAATTTTGTGGTTTGGAGGAACTCAAGTGTTCCTCATAAAAAATAGGATTCCAAAAATCATTGAGTATCGTTGGTGTTGCTATGGGGAGTCAATATTCTGATAACTAAGTGTCTAATAATAGATACATAAAAAAATTATCCATAAACATAAAACATCTATTTGAGTTTGTGGAAAATTCTTAATAAACAAAAATACTATAACAAATAAATATGTGGATACATAAATTCATACAAAATCATGGCCATTATAGTATACAATGACTAATCAATCACTAGGATGATCATATATAACAATAAATAATGCAAATAATGATATTTGGGCTCTAATGTCATTTCTGAGACACAATTCATCCCAATATCTAATTACATCTTTGTTATTCAACATGATCAAGGTACATCATGACTCTACCCAACTAGAACCTATGATTATTGATGTCGACATAGGTACCCATGTAACAGAGGCACTTGTACAGGGTGAGAGTGAAACCTAGTAGTGAACCACCTACACAATTCCATATTTAAATAGTAAATGTAGTGTATATGATGGTGACATTATTATAAAATACATTAATAATAGTGGAATAATATGTAAAAGCCATTATTAGTCCTCTTGTTCTAATATGAAACTTGATATGACCCAAAGTATATCACCCAATTTCAGACTGCCTTTGATCACATCACAAAATCATGCCAACATGTATTGGACCTATAATAAATATATTATTGACTACAACCACTAGATCCTAGGAAATCTTTGAGGCATCTATAACCATGATGATTAAAATTTAAATCTTATGAGAACATCATAGGAATCAAATATAGTATTAGGCAGTATCACAGATGAAGTAATACTAGGTGATCAGAATTCATTAGACATCATTGTCTATTTATATGGGACAAACATATGTATTCATAGTCATCGAGAATCATAAATAATTTTTAAGGGGTCAACCTAGGTGATCAATGGTTTTCAAGAATCATCAATGATCTAAATGACCCAAGGAAATTATTAGTCATCATGAATCACCACTGATTCCTATAGGGGGACCCTAGGAAATATTTAGTCATTTATTGGTATCAATGATTTCTTGGTTGACATATAGGAAAATAAGTAGCTATCCATTTTTTTCATCGATTCTTGGGTGGTGATCGTAGGTAATCAATAATTAATAGCCAAAAATTCTAAATGCCATGAGATATTACCAGGAATTCAATTGTAGTAGGAATGAAGTCCAGATCCAAGGATTATTTCTAATGCATCTTAAAAATGTAAATATACCTCAAAATATAGTAGGTTACTCATGTACCATCTAATATAAGAATCTCATCATGGTTGGTGATCTGCCTGAACCCATTTCACATAACCATGGTCAACCTCTCATGTTCTTTAACTATTCCTGTCACTATTTCAATATAAGGCTCACAACATTGATTCAATATATAAGGTGGCTTTATAATAATTAATACCAATTCATATTTATACTCGAATTAGTGTCAATATATATTTGGGGAACTTGAGGGGGTCACATTGGTCACATCCTAACAACGACACCCTTATATGGGTTCCTTTATCTTAATATAATATCTATGGTAAGCACCCTTCATTCAGGGGAATAATATCACTCCTCCTTTTCATAATTTTAACAAAACTTCATTTTCCTCCTAAGATAATTTATAAATAAATTTTTCTCAATAGATGACCAAATATTGTTTCCCATCTAAGGTCATCACTAGGTTAGTGCCCACAGACCCAACCCATCAAAATTTTATGCAGAGAATACTCACCCAGGTATGCACATCTTAGTGAGGGAATAATTTGTTATCAATGATCATATCAACAACATTGGAGGTTATAAGGCATCACAAGGCTCACTATGTCATACTAGGACCTCTCCCTCCAACCCATCCCATTATTATAGTTGGAGGATTCCCAGGAAATTATAATATTGGAAAATAACTTCATATAATTTATTTAAATCCCACCCCGCAAGGTCAATGTATTTAGGGAATAAATTTATTATTTCGGCCTCAACGATCCAGATTTGATGCATCATAGTAGTGCATAAGGGTTTTTATTTTCCCATAGAAAATTTTAAATTCCATAGGAATCTTAATTTAAAATAAATAAATCACATAATTTTAAAAGTTCAATCTCTCTAAATGGAGAGAAATCATATAACTTGCCATATAAAATCATGCATAATATGCTAGGAAAATCTTATATAGACAATATACCCCAAAATAGAGCCAATACCTTATGAAGGGATGCTCAAACATCCTCACCAAGACCCATCTAGGCTCACATCAACATCACAAGAACCCATAAGAAGATATAATATTCAATGATTAATTAAAAATGGATTAAATATATTTATTCAATAAATTTAAAATAATTATTAATTAATTTAATTATGAATTATTAAGTAGTAATTTATATATAACTCTCTATGTAACCTCATCACACTAAAACCATGACCAATCCCGTATTTAAGGACTACAAATCACACTTAAAAAAATCATAATAAAAAACCAATGTAAATAGAACCCATTCAAAATTAAATTTCCTCTAATTTAGTGAAAAAAAAAGATAACACTTCTGCATAACAATAAGAAAACTATGTGTAACATCATGCAGGTTTCATCATAGGACATACTGGTGGTATTCCACACAAAATACATACCATTATTGAATGATTTAATCATTCTATAGTGAAATAATCCTTAAAATGAACATCCAAAAAATCACCTAATAAGATAGCATATGAGTGGAGTATGAACAGTGGGATTTGAAAATTATTATACCTCAATCCACTACAAAATCATATAAAAAATAACACCAAATAAAAGGGGATTTAGAGTAATATGGGAGGATGATGGTGGATTTTTTCATGTGTGTAAGGGAGAGGATGGTGGGCCCAAGTTGTTGAATTATGGTAGGGATAAATGGTAAATTCACAATTTTTTAAAACATAATAATGTCAAATGGTTGTAAAAACTATTCACTAATTGTTCCACCTACACTATCCAAGGTGATAATTCTTCTATATTTGAGTTATAGGTTCATTTAAACCATAACACAATCGTGAAGAACATTCTATAACCAACAATCATGTACCAGGTCATTTATCTACAATCATGATGTCTCTATGCACCTCACCCCCAATCAAAAAAAAATTCACGTTTTCCTATATGTTATAAATGGTTCGGCATTAATCATATTCTAACCATGTAGACCAACCATGTACTCAACAAATAAAACTCAAAACACTTGATTCTCTCATTGATACATGGATTAAAAAAAATGTTGAACCACAGACCAATCCTCTAAAATATTACAAATTTCACATGAAGACCCCATGTCACATTCATTTAACCAAGGATCCTCCAAAAAATCCAATACATTTCCAAAGAAACCACCACTAGATTCTATAACTCTCAGAATATGAATCGTAATCTCTGAGGTAAAAAAATCTTCACCAAATAAAATATAAATAAAATTATATTTGTAATTTACATCCTAGAAATATCATGGGTTTTAAAAGAAGTTATGGTAATATTGAAAAAATGGACACTTTATATCAACATTTTTTTACAATTTTATATTTCATAAATTAATAGGTTATGAGGGAAACTTTTCTCTCATGAGATATTTTTTCCATTACTATTGTTTTGATTAAAATTAATAAAAATTATAAAAATTATTAAATTGGTTTTTGAATAATTTTTAAAATTTTTTATGTTTGGGAATGTGTTTACAATTTTACATAAATTTCATTCCCTAATAAATTCCATGAAATATTTAATTTTATATAATGATTTCATAATTTTTTATCTAAATTGTTTTTCTTTATTTTCATTTAATGACCTAGAAATCCATAATTTATTTTTTTAGTTGTATAGTAAATTACTTCTTTGGTTTCTACATAAGTAATGTGGTCATTATAACATCCCATCCTTGTATCAACTAAAATGGTGCCCCAAGATTAATGGTCACATGGCCTCAAGTGCTCCTCCTAGACGCGAAAGGTTACCAAGTAGCATCTAGGGAATAAATATGATATAGTGGGATTCTATATCATCTAGATCAGAAATAAATACATTATAAGTAATTATAAATAAAGAAAATATAATATAATAACTACTGATAGTAAAACATAAAATAATAATTGATCATTTAGGATCATGCTATGTAATAATTATTGGAAGTTAATTAAACATGAACATAGACACATGATGGATATATACATAAAAAATAATTAACAACTATCTCCAATTGCATTAAAATCACCATCATGTCCCTCTACTCCTATAATCCATACTATCCTAGAATTATTATAATAAACAAGCACAATTTAAAGAACCTAAACCTATAACCATTTTCTCAGTTCACGTACCAAACAATATCCCAAATATTGTGTTATATATACACATAATGCCACAACCAATGGTTTCTAGAAATTCCAACAAATTAATAGCATATAAATTTGTGTGTGGGAATAATAAGAAATGTATTGTAGTGAAATAAATTAATGTAATCAATCTGAGCTTAGGATTCTCAAAAGACACATGGTCGACTATACAAACATCAGACTGAAATGATTATTTTAGGAGTGTATTCCATGTTGTGTTCATTGGGGTTGTTTTATGAATCATGGAATAGTTTTATTAAATTATGTTATGGATTCTAATTCGGGTTTGATGTGATATTGGTATGATTTTGGTCTTCAGAGGGGGGTTTTAGATGGATTATGTGAAAAACGTGGTTACACTCCAGGGAATTGTTTTTTGAAGGTTCTAAATGATTTTTTTATTTATATAAGAGGTACAACTATGTTTCCAAATCGTTTTGGTAGCCGTGTACTTTTGAAATTTCCTATTTTAATGTAAAACATCTATTATGTGACGTGTTCTATCTTGGAAATGTTTTATTAACTTGTTTACAGGATTTTTTTGTGTTTAAAAAAGAGGTGGAATGTGTTGTGGGCTGTTTTGGTGTGAGTATGCTTCCCAAAATGAATTTGAATAAAAAATGGGATCATGTGAAAAGTGTGTGGACTGCTTGGTGTGAGTGACTTAAAAGTGGTAATTTCACGTGAATATTTTATTTCATTGCTTGTGTAACCAATTTAAGAACATGTGGAAACACCTATGTATCCAGGTGGGTGGACGTGTACTAATATGCTAGTGATCTCATGGAATTTGTCCCCAGTCTCACATAGCAAATTTGAAGACGACAAAACTAACTAAACTATGATGATGATGTTGGTGGGGGAACACTAGGTTATGGTTATGATCCTTAATAGTGTCTTTTGTTCCCAAGAACAAATATTTGTATGGTTACCTACACCCAGATATGTGGTACCTGGGACCCACAATGAGATAGTTCCTAGCGGTGTTCCCATTGCTAGTGCTTAATGGACATTTTACACTCTTCCTCAGCATATGGTTTGTTTGGATTGATAAATTCAGTAGCATGTCTATTTTATTTAAAAGTTTTGACTCATTAAAATAGCCCAACTTAAAACTGATTTTAATCAAAATTTCATTTCCAATCATTTTTAATAGAATTTCTTGTTAAGAATACATGCAATAATTTTGTCCTATAATGATTCTCACATGGATTTTTTGTGTGGTGGAATCCTACTGGGCTTTGGCTCACACCCTACTTACACCTTTGGTTGTATGTATAATTGGTAATGTATGATGTAGGTTTGGGTAAAGTTCTTAGAACTGGTGGTCTGAGTTATTATCGGTCCTTCGTGGTGTGGTATTGTGGATATGTCTTGAGGGTGTTTCCCCCTTTCCATTATATGGTACATGGTATTTAAATTTTGGATTTATTTTATTGTTGTTGTCTTTGGTATTCTTATAAACCTTATTTCGCAATTCTAAATTTTATTAAAGGCTTGTATGGTGTAAAATTTCATATTTGATTTATTTATTGTAATTGGTTGACTTATGTTTCTGAACAAAAGAGAATTATTCCCAAACACTCGTATATGATACCCATGAACTTATTCCAACTCTTGGGGATTGGGAAATCCCTTTGGGTCTTACCACTGACCTGGTTGGGTGTCGTTTTTGAAGTCAACCAGATCTATTTAGTGACATAAAATATATAAGAAAGGTCACTAAATTTACAAAATCAACATATCATAATATTACTCAAATAATGTATCTATTGTAATTAAAAATAAATTATATTAATACCATAATCTCCTTAAATATTTATGAAACATTCATGCATCCAACAGTAAAATCTTAGGTTTTCATTACCTCTAAATATCTTATAATTCCAACATAACATAAAGTACCATATTACTAACCACACTTATCGTCACCAATATTATCCCATAAAAATATATTTCATATTATCTAAACATAAATCACATATTTAGGGTTATCTTCACCAATTAATTTATTTTCAATTAGATCAATATAAAAAAAATCACATCTCTTGATTACTGACATTATTCAATACAAGCTTTCATATCCATAAAATTGAAGTACTATAGTACAAATCTTATATATCTCATGATATATATTACCAAATTTTCTTCATAAAATAATCAAATAACATAATACATGAATCCAATCAGCATCATATTAATCACTTCACTTCCTCTATGTTAGCATTATAAGATTTTCCATGATCCATTATCATGTTTTTTGTATAATCCTTTAATAAATGAGACATTAATTTCAGTAGTGTATCATATCCTTGCAGTGGAAGCACTGAACATTGAAAAATTATTTCCATTCCATATAATTAAGACCATGGTGGAATTTTTCTCCACACATGAAGAAAAATCATTTTCATCACAATCATATATCAGGGTTTTTCTTTAAACAATTATCCCTTGTGGGAAAATACTAATTTACCTTATACCATTTATCTACATTTTCCCCATATTTAATCTTACTATTTTTCCTCCCTTTGAATCAATAAGACTTGGGAGATTATTTCCTTATCTTTTTAGAACATGATATTATTTCCTCTCAAGTTGAGAAGATTTGGGAAAATAGTTCCCATCTAAATTCTAGATTTAACCCAACAATTAAATGATCAATCTTACACTTTGGATTATGTGAATTGATGTTGTTCTCATTCCATCCACTAGGCATCAATACTAGAAAACTAGAATATAGTATATTTGAACATAACATTATGAAACATAATGTATAATACCATAAATATTGAAATAATTGATATAAATTGAACAATTGTGTACCCAATATCATAATCATGAAAATGGTTTCATTGGGGACATATTTATTATAAAATAATTCATAATTGTTTGTAATGAAAAATTTAATTATCTATACAATATCCACTAACAGTGTCCAACCAGGTGCAGAGTAAGGCCTATTGTTGTATACTATGTCATGCCATGTCAATATAGGCACACCTTGTCAATGTTGTTTCTCGTAGGAATAGTTTTTTTTTTGAAATCCACATCCACTTATAGTATCTAGATAGGGATTACGAACTAGAAATATTCACATAATCTATCGTATACACAAAATGGATGTTATTATATAATTTTCCTTAAAATCAATCATTGGTTTATGTTATTTAAACTGTGTTTTCTTAATATAGTTTCTGACTTTTCTATTAAACTTCCTCTTATAACCACTATAAATACCCTGACCCCAATATCATAGAGTGATTACCACACTTAATTACATTCATATAATTAAAAAATAATTCACATCCATATGGACCAAATAGTTTTGTAGATTTGTAAAACCATATACTAAAATATGTTTAACATTTCAATTATAAATTAAAAACAACATAGTAACTCTAATGGGAACATCCAAAAACTCCTAGATTATCTCTACAAGTAGTTCTTAAAATACATCATTGTAACCCAAGAAAAATAATATATAAATAATGGTGGAGATCTGATTCTAAATAATGTAAAAACATAATTTGAATTTTATCATAAGAATAAATACTAATTAAATGGATATAACTGAAACACATTCCAATAAAACATAATATTGAATATTTTATGGTAGGAAAAAACTTGATTAAATTAAGGAATATAAATAATCCATTAAACGTTCCCATATATATTCTATAAGTCGAATGATCAAATGATTTATAAATTAGCAATATCACAATGAGGAAATGAATAATTCCATACATAATATATATAACATTAAGTCCTTGGGAATTAAGACTACATAAATGGTTATGGCCTTATCCAAAACCTGGTCTGGTTTGTCTCATGAGACCTACCAATGATTCGAGAGCATATAACAGGCTATTATTGTCACATACTAAATCCAATTCATTCAAAAAATTTCAAATTATAAATTAAAATGTTATATTAAAAAATTTTCTTATACCCATTTGAAATATTTAATTCATAGTCCTAAATGAAAATACACAACTAAAATCATTGATAAATTCTTGAGAGAAATACTATTCTACTTTTGAAAGAATATTTTTTTTTTCAAAATCATTTGTACATGTCATAAAATCATACTATATACATAAATATCCTATAAAATAAAAGGAAACGAGAATTAAATTATATTTTAGGTATAAATTTTTTTAAACATAAATAAAAAAATATAAATAATGTTTTTAAGAGACTATATTAATCGGACACATTAGTTCAGTTTAAGGGATAATATAAAAGAGTCCATCAAATGGTAAAAGTCAATACTATTTATATAAAACCAAGAATGAGAAAATATATTATTTCATGAAAAAATTTATATTATAATAATATTGGATTAATAAAATATATTATGGATGGTACAGGAAATTGTGTCTGAAATTGAAAAGTTTTCTATAATTGAGCTTTCTTAATAGAAATAATTGAAAATAGAACCCTATAAATCACATATTTCCCCATAAAATAGTGATGAACTAACTAGAAAACATGATTTTTTCGAATATACAGAGAATTTTAAATATCTCTATAAAAATAATGATGAATTAAGATGGGGTAAATATAGAGACTGCATATCCTTAATGAAAAAGGAGGTTTATGGAGAATCCCTTGCCACTTGGAAAATAATCTAACCATATGCACCATTAGAATAAATATACTCAAATGAAACATTAAATACAATGAATATATATATATATATATATATATGATATTAAACAAAAAAATTATGAATACATAAACCACAGACAAGAAATTGTGGTGAATTAGTCATATATGACAACAATAAAGGTTAGATGAGAAAACTATTACCTTATATCTGAAATAGTTCGTACGTGTAATAAATGTCCTGGATAATGAAACCATATTCATTAATAAATTGATTCATAAAAAATTTAACATTTATATTATTTATTAAAAGTTTATTAATTTTATTTATTGTCTTTTTATGAGTTATAAGAATCAATTTTTTCATTTGGGAGAGCTCTTGTCCATGGTTTTCATAATTGGTTAACTTTTATACATGTATGAAAGATTATTTTAAAATGAAATAATTATAAAAATTTTATATAAAATGATATTAATGAAATTAAATAATATTTAATTGTATTATATTTAAAATTTTTAATATATGGTGGTGATTCCTTAGAAAAAATGTTAATGAAAACCATTTTGATTATTTTGGAATTTTTTTATCACCACGAATTAGATTTATTTTATAAATTATATTATATATATATTGTTTTCTGAATATTTAATAAATTTATGTATATATATTATAAGTTTTTAAACAATAATAATGGTTTTATGACCAGCCTTTTAGGTGGAATTGAAAAAAATGCATGGTGTCCATGAAGGCAGTAAATCAGCACCTCATGTATGATGTTTTCTTATGTAGAATAATTAGGGGAAAAAAATATTTGAAAGAGGATATCCCATTATCAAAATTTCATTATAGTATATAAATGTGACACTAGAGTTGTCCTGCATGTTTGGAATGAGTATGTATGTAAAGGATAAGAAAATAAAAGTAAAATAAAAGGAAATGGAAGGGATGGTCTAATAGTTTTACATCTTGAATTATTCTTCTTTAGAACCTCATTGAGGGGCATGGGATTTTTCCTTTTTTGAGAAAAGAGGTTTCATGTTGTGGGGAATATAATTGTGAATTGGATGGGGTTGAAATTATACAAGATTCATGTCTTATGAGGTGTGAGGGGAAGATGGTGTGACAAGTTGTATTTATAGTGGAGGATAAAGTAGTTTTTGAATATTTTATTGATTTCATCATTTTTTGATATAAATATTATAAATAGATTAATAAATACCACTAAATACATTTAAATAATGAATGATATTTTGAGATTATGAGATTAAATCATCCATACATCAGCTATGACTCAATATTTCATGTATTTCTTAAATATTGTAAATTATTGTATTTCACTATTTACCAAGAATTCAACTATTTTAGAAAAAACCCAAAAATTCCCACAATTTTTTTTCGACATGCAGAATTAAAAATGATCTTCATTTTATTAGAATAATTATCTTATTATTAGGAATTTAATTTTCAATAACAATAATCATTTATTCAAAAAATACAAATTTTATAATTATAACTAATTTTTTACACTTTGAAATATTAATATATGTATCATACAATTATGTTATAATCATAATAAAAATATAATTATTTATGGGTCTAGTTTCTAAATATATATTATATTTTAAATTGTTACATTGATTATAATATTGTAAATAAATATTTATGATTCAGAGAAACACCAATACATAATATATCATTTTAAAACATTAATTTACTTATTCTATAATATAAAAATACCATTTTTCCATTCATAAAACACACAAAATTTATTTATAATTTTATAGGTGATGTTAATATTAAAATCATAAATATAATATTAATATAATGAAATTTAATTTATTATAAAAAATTGGATTTTTTACTATTTAATGGAAAATAAATAATTTCAGACATATAACCAAATTTCCACCTAAGCTAAATTTTACAATAATCATTTAAAAATGAATTTTTTTTCTTCAATAGACTTCGTAATAGTGTCAAATTTTAATTTCTCAATAAGCATGTTAAATAATGGTAGTTCAACTACCTTTAGAAAAATATATCATTTTAATGCATTTTAGAATTCATTCTAATCTTATTCCAAAAAATATATTTGGATGAATTTAATAACATTTTATTAAATATATAATACAAATATTTCATTACTTCTTTTCATTCCTACATATTTAGTAGTAATCTTATAACAATCATATAAATATAACTATATTTAATAGAATATCTTTGTTTGTTTAAGCGTGCAGTTGTGTAAAATCTATTTTTTCGAAGAAAAAAAAATTAAAAATAGAAATATTTAATATCTTTTGGTGTTTAACTTGCTTTATGTAAAGCTCTCAATGTGATTTTTATGGATTAATGAGGTTTACATTCTAGAGAATGTCATTTCTGATCATGGTTTAATCATGGATCATACGAAGATCGATACAATACTTACAAGAGATCCACCCAAGAGAGATACTAAGGTGTGGACCATTCTTAACTTGGTGAGGCACTATAAAAGATTTTATGAATTTTTCATTATAATTACAGCCCCTTTGACCTCCATGATGTTGAAAGGGAAGTATTTTACATGGTGAAATAAGTGCTAAAGTATATTTTAGTAGTTGAGGTAAAGGCTGATGTGTGCTCCACTGTTTAAACCACCAGAGGAAGGCATTGAGTTCATAGTTTATTTTGATTCATTAGGAGATGGGTTCGGCAACATGTCGATGCATAATAAGGAAGTTATTATACACAGGTTTTGGATGTTGAGACCCATGAGTATACCTATGCAACTTCGGACCTAGATATGGAAGTTGTAATCTTCGCCTATAGGATGTGGATAATCAACCTTCTAGGGGAGTACATTATGGTTTACACATACCACTATAGTGTCTGGTATGTCTACACATAGAGGGACCTAAACCTGCGACAATCACACTAGGTGGAATATCTATGGGACTATGAATTCAAGATATTCTATACTCTAGAAAAGGGAAATTTTTTTGAAGATTCCTTTTTCAGAAAAACCCATTTTCTCTTAATGTGAAAGGAATCAGAGCAATTATATTCCCTATAGCTGGACTTGTCGGAGCATGATTGAACAAATTTCCTATAGTCGATCGTGTTTAGTCCTTCACATCCAAAGTGTCTGAGAGATTCCATAAGGGGAGTCATCGACTGCGATGTTATACATGTTCAAATATCCAAAAATGACTCGCCAAATGAATATTTTGAAGGATAAAATCATGTAACCTTGTTCTATGGTCAGATAATGATTCATGTAACATTACAGTGGAGGTGATGTAGGAGTTCCAAAATATCCCCCTTGATCACCTCTCTTCATGGAGAATATGTAAAAAAATCATTCAGTGGTATTTTTGGTGGTCCAACATGAGATGAATCGTAGCAATGTTCATCTGTTGGCACCAAATCTATTAGTAGATGATGGATAATAACAATGTTCTGTAAAGTTTCCTATAACCCCTTGTTATCCCAATTTGGAAATGTGATGGTTTATCCATTGACTTTTTCATAGGGATTCTTTGCATAGTGAAAGTCCATGACTCCATCTGGGTGATAGTCGACTAGCTTAAGAATTCATCACACATCCTTTCAATCTGAGAGAACTGTTCAGTTGAGTGTTGGGGTAAGTTGTATGTACGGGAAATCGTTCTCTTTCAGGGGGTACCCTAGATGATTTGATCTTATCATTATGAGTGGTTAACATCATGATTTTGGATAGTCCTACAATAATCATTTGGGACAAAATTTTGAATGAGCCATGTATTTTAGAAACATAAAAATTGAAAGATTGAGTGCACTATCCAAGTGTTAGAGGATATAATCAGTGAGTTTTTGTAAGACATCTGTCATATTAGGGAGGATCATCTTCCTTTGGTTATATTTAATGAAAATTCTATGTAATTTTTTATAAATTATATTGGATTATTTCGAGACCAAGAACTTATAAAACATGTGATTCTGAGGCTCGGGGAGGCTAAAATAAGTGTTTGAATTTTTTTATGATTATTTAAAATATCACAAATGAGCGGTATTGGAAATATCTAAACGGGTGCCAAGATTAAAAATATAAAAGAATTGTTGTGTCCAGAACAATGACATTACAGATGGATGGATTGTACACCAAACCATCGTAGGTCGAGGAAATTGTTAAATTGTGGACTTTTTGAAAAAATTTAGTAAAGGAATTTTTTGAAGGAAAAATAAAATAAAATTTTAGTTTTTTTATTTGAATTTTCATTGCAGTGTAACATAAATGTTGTTTCACAAATGGAAGAAAATAAAGACAATATAACATAGTGTAACAGATATGTTGAAACACATTTTCTATATTTAAAGGGTTAACCTAAGATCGATCATTAGCTTGATCGAGGATTTCTCTGAACCCTTACAGTTTTTGCATTGGCGAGCAACGATCAACAAATAGCACCAATGACGGATTGAGAAATGATGACCAAAAATAGTATGATATTATTCAATTAAGGATCCAACCGAGAGGTAGATGTTTTGTTATTTATGAATTCTGTTCCCCATTTATTCTATTCCCCATTTTTTATTTCTACACAATGAACTCATACCAACCAACTAGCCGGTCAATCAGTGGTTCATTTATTGTTCAGGGATATGATATTTTTTCATTGGGTGTGTTATGAGAACATGGATTCATTTTTTTGATCATATTTTAAATTCCTATCAAGGGTAGATCACGTGTAAAGGAATGAAGGGCATGATCCATCCATTGGGTGTTCCTTTTAAATTATTATTCTCTTCCCCTTTTCATATGTTCATAGTGACATAATGACCCGTATTGTTGATGAAGGATCACAGCGGTGGTGTTGTAAATCTGTGGTGGTGCCAAGGTCCGCCAGATCAACTGTCGGTGGAGGCACACAGTAGCATAGGAGGCTGTGACTAGCTAGACCCAGTAGTCCAGAACCATGGCACTAGCGGGGCACCACATCAGGAAGAGGAGGTTGTTGCCAATAGGTAGTGGTGGTGTGAAACCAGGTAACCAGTGGGGCACCGTGTAATGTCAGGAGACTAGTGGTTGGGTCATTGGTTGGTGTTGGAACACAATAAATGGAAGAGCATATGAGGGAGGAGGTTGGATGAGCTGGCCACAAGATTTAGGGATAATGCGGTGTGTACATCATTCTGGGTTGGACCTAACCAGCCTAGCAGAGTGGGCCGGGCTAGGAAAAAACTGAGCTGCTGGTTGGGCTTGCTAGTTAGAAATAAGCTCGCCAATGTTGTCCGAGTTAAAGGAAGGTATTGTCGCCAGGAGGTTCGTTTGGATGAACCTTCCACCCAACGAGCCAAGTCCACAAGGCCCAATGGCCCTGACCCCTATGATAGGATGGACTAGGATAGCCCAGACCTGGACGGGTCGTGTCTGGTCTGAAATATTGTGTCGGGTCGGTTTGGTCCTCCTAGGTCGGTGAGGCCAAGACCTAACCCACCGCTTTTAGTATAATGTCCATAATCATCCAACACATGTTTCTAATTTACGAGTAATTTGTGTGGTTGGGACCCTTGTGTTGAGATCAAAACTTTGGCATAATCCCATTGAGATTCTGTGGATGTTGATAAATGACCAATGGCTTTAGTATTACGTTCCCACAAGATCCAGTGCACTATGAGTGGAAATCATGTGAGTGGCTATGTCGAACAGACCTGAATGACCTAGAAGACGGGAAAACCATAGTGGACCAGAAGACGAGTAGACCATAGTGGCCCTATATTCAAGTGGACTGGACCTTAGTGGCATGATAGATGAGCAGAGCTCAGTGTCCCAACAGACAAATGAACCATAGTGGCCTGACAAATGAGTAGACCTTAGTGGCCTAGCAGACCTTAGTGGCGTACCGACCTCAGTGACATGGATGATGAGTGGACCTTATTGGCTCAGAATACCTCAGTGATTAATTAGGGATGTGTCCCTCAGTAGTACATGATTTTTTTCATTATGATTGATGATATTTCTTTTTATATCTTAGGTAATACATGTGTGAGATTTCTATTACATTTTGTGTAATTTTTTGTTGTTGTTTGGGGTACCTACATAGTAATTTGTAACTCATCCCTACCTGGGATTCACCAAAATGTGTTGTGTCTTGTGAAGAAGTCTGAAAATTTTATAGAGACATTTGTGGCCTATGAATAGGTGGTGCCTCATGATATCGGACATGTGAGGCATAGTCCTTTGGATTCTAATAGTTAATCGTCACCTAACATTTTGGCAGGGCTTTCTACATATAGATTAACAAATCCCTTGTACTCACTTGTTTACGTATTGTCTTTTGTGGGTTTTTATTTTGGCCCATTTTACTTAAATCATGTATTTTTACTCTCAATGGTTTTCCATGTGGTATGCATGTTTTCTTTTTCAGCATTGTGTGATAAAGATGTGAGTTTTTGTGTGTGCAGATACTCATAAAATGCCTCCCACTTGATGGATTGTGCCTTTGGTTCTAGTTTACATCTCATAGACATTGGGAGGCTTGAATGGTTTAGTTATCACATAGTCTCTGGGGGATATATTGTGATAAATTATTATCAGAGGAGGTCTGTTCAACTATAATGACCAAGATTATAGGGATTTGTTTTGTGGAAATAGTGATTAATGTTTAAAGATTGATATTCAGGCTTGGGGAGCCCCGTGTTGGTGCAGCAGACGATGTATCCATACACCTAGACCATGAATTATACTTTTCAACTAAATACATATAAAAACCAGTTGCATGAATCATATTATAATTGAGTGTTTCTAATTTTTTTTGATTTAGTGTCAACTCACTAGGTACAACCTATTCACCCTGGTTCAACATGTTCTATTTTAGGATGCTTTGACATAGACAGGTTGTAATGATTCAAGTACCTGAACACATGCATGTTATGCCTAGTAATGGGGAATCAATATAGGGACCGATACTAGTGATGGACCCACTGGGAGGTGCACTAGTGCTTCCACCACTCACTAATCAATATTTGATAGCAAGGCTACCGGTAGAGGACACATGTAGGATTAGTTCCTTACATGATGTCCAGACATAGAAACCACCCATTTTTAAGGGTGAGACTGACACCCTAATGGATGTGGATTGGCTAGAGGTGGTTATGTGAGTATTCCATTTAGTTAGGGAACCTTTTGACAAGATGGAGATAATATTAGTGAGCATTCTTTAGGTCATTTTAGGGAGATGGTAGACCTTGATGATTTAGAAACATGGTGAGGTGACCATCACCTTGAATGACTTTGAGCATCTCTTCGGAGAGAAAATCTTTCTTGCAATGATGGGATCAGTGCACATACATGAGATATTGTATCTACATCAGCATAAAATGAATGTAGCAGAATACATGGAAAGATTCACCAAGATTTCTCTCTAATTCACAGACTTTGTCTAGGAACCATTATTTTGGGATCCAACCATTGAGAAGTGACTATTCTAGGAGATTTTGGAATCCATGGTATCTCTTATCATTCCTACTCAGGATGGGGTTCTGGAGCGAGCCCTACTCTTAGAGACCTTCCTAGCAGAGTATGCACCAATACTAGGGGAAACTAGTAGGCACCCAACATCGGAGTGTTCAGTTGTGGGTAGAAGGAAACTCACACAGGGTCCAAAGAGGGCCAGGCATTTTGGGGGATGACCCCAGGATGCAGGAACAACAGTACAAGACCCCCAGCATAGGGGTTTCATTAGAGGAGCAAGGTATGATATTCATGCAGCGGGCATGGGAGCATGAATCATGATTTGTTGATTCTCCATGAATATGATTGGAAACTATTTAAGGACCACATAGGCATAGGTAGTTGTTCGTGCAGGGTTGCCCATAAGGTGGAGGGCATGGGAGGGATGTCAATATAGTAGAAGTCCATGGGAGAATGTTTGAGGTGCTACAACCACCACCCCTAGGTGAACCGCTATGGGATCTAAGAGCCAATGGACAGGGGCGAGGCCAACATCAGGTGATGGAGGCATATGACCGTGGTTCTCAAGAGATTATTAGTGGTATGATCTATGTCATATCCAGGATAGCTATAGTTCTTATAGACATATGTTTTAGTCACTATTTTCTTAACACATACCTTGTTCAGAGATCATATATTCTAGTGCATCCATTGGATTTGTCCTTATTATTAAAGACTCATTATAAAGGGGATTATATGATTACACACTTGTTCCAGCAGTGTGAGTTTACTCTTAGAGGCAAGAGCATCAGATGAGATCTTATAGTAGTGGCGTTGGGGCCTTTCAACTTCATCATAGTTATGGTCTAGTTATCTGAAGTTCAAGATCAGATCAACTATTTTAGGCATAGAGTGTTGTGTGTCCTTGATGATTGGACCATGTTTTCCTACACCACCAAAAACCGAGATCTCGCAGTGCCGAGTGACAATTCTCGGATGTGGGTGCATCCGATCTACCCCAGATGGCTAGTCTCACCCTCAGTGCGGTGGAAAATAAGAGTCCTCACATTCCTATAGTGTTGGATGAGTACAAAGACATCATTACTGAGGATGTTCGAGAATTACACCCTCAAAGGGCGGAAAAATTATACATCGATATGTATCCTGGGATGACCCTCATATCCACACCAGTATATTGGATGACTCCCATAGAGCTTCGTGAGTTAACTGTCAAACTGGAGGATTTGTAGAAGAACGGATTCATGAGACCCAGTTTTTCACCATGGGCTGCCCTAGTCTCGTTTTCCAAAAAGGAAGACGGTATTTTGTGGTTGTGTGTGGACTTCTGGCACTTGAATCAGGTGACCATGAAGTACATGTTTCCAGAAGCAAGGATTGATGACCTCTAAGATATGCTGAAGGGAGTGATATGGTTCTCACAGATAGAACTTATATTGAGATATCATCAGCTTTATGTATGAGATGTTGATTTCCCGAATATAGTCTTTTGATGTCTGTATGGATACTATGAGTTCTTAGTGATTCATTTTAGTGTGACCAATTCCCCATAATATTTAATGGGACTCATCAATTGGATCTTGTAGTCTTACCACGACCAGTTCTTTATGGTCTTCATTGTTGACATACTTTTGTACTCCATGTCCGAGGAAGAGCATGCTACACACCTGTGAAGAGTCCTAGATACACTCCAGGAGCACCAACATTATGGGAATATCTCTATGTTTTAGTTATGGATATGTCTGGTCCACTTTATGGTACACATAATTAAAAAGTATGGAGTACTTGTAGATCTATTAAGGATAGAGGCGGTTCTTTCTTATGAGCCACCTTGGAGTGTGACTAAAGTGCATAATTTCTTTGGGTTTGGCAGGATACTATTGTATGTTTTTTCCTGACACCTCTTGGGTAGTAGCACCCTTATCATCTTGTACATGGAAGGGAAAACCTTTATGTAGGGGTAGAATTTCCATTAGAGTTTTCAAGAGATAAGGTAGAGACTGAAAAATTCCCCCATCTTGAGACTACTAGAAGAGGGAATTGGGTATGTAGTATTATTGGACGCATCATGGACTGGACTGGGTTGTGTCTTGATGTATGGTATAGTAGTGATTGCATATGGTTCACAATATTTGAGGTAGAACGAGCATAATTACATGACCCATGACCTAGAACTAGCAGTGTTGGTGTTTTCATTGAATATGTAGTGTCACTACTTGATGGGTGAGTGGTTTACCATCTACTCTAACCACAAAAGTCTCGGGTATATCTTCTCATAGAAAGAACTGATTATGAGGTAGCAATGGTGGATAGAGTTACTCTAGGAAAATGAATTTGAGATGTTCTATACACTTGGGAAGGGGAACGTGGTAGCGGATGTACGCAGTAAGAGATCTGGTTTATAGTTGCTGAGTGAGGTGTCAGAGCAGTTATCCACGATACAAATATCCTATGTGAATAGTGATGAGGCAACTCATCTTTAGTTGATGTCTGTCACACCCCAACTCATACAGATGGTTAGGGAGGAACATCTTATAGATGTTTACTATAAAGATTGATGTACTCACTAATTATCAGGATATTCTCCTGATTGATATTCGATAGGGGGAGCATGTCATTTTTTTCTGAGGGTGCATCACTATGCAAGTGGCATCATGTGAGGAGGTTCTGATGGAGTTCAATAGATCCACTTTGGAAATTCATCCAGAAGTGGTAATGATGTTCCAAGACCTCCCTAATCAGTACTGGGGGCCAAGGATGAAGAATTCACTAGTAGATTTTGTTTCATAGTGCCTCACTTGCCAGCGAGTGAAGGTAGAGCATCTTGTTTTAGTAGGCTTGACTCAACCGCTTGAGGTTCTTGAGTGGTAGTTGGATGGTATCATGAGGAACTTAATGATGGGTTTACCCCACACATCATGGGGAACAATAAAATCTGAGTGGATGTTGACCGACTCAACAAGTTATCCAACTTCATACCCATCCAAGAGAAGAGTTTAGTAGACCGCCTGGGAACCCTCTACATACATGAGATAGTTCGACTCCATGGAGTCACATAGATAATAATCTTAGATAAAGATGCATGCTTTACATCCCAGTTTGGGAAGTGATTTTATGATGAGTTTGGGACTCATCTACGCTTATGCATAGCTTTCCAACCCCCGATAGATGGTTAAACATAGAGGACATTCTAGTTTTTAGATATTATACTCCATGATCGTATCAGGGACTTTAGGCATAGATGGGGGATCACCTACCATTTGTGGAGTTTGCATACAACAACATCTACCACTCCACAATTGGTATGTCACTATATGAGGCATTGTAAGGGTGACCATGCAGCTCATCATTATGTTGGACAGACCTAGGGGTGTAAGATCTCATAGGTCCATAGATTGTACAAGCTACCATTGAGAAGGTACAGGTCATCCATGAGCGGATGAGGACTGCATGGAGTATACATAAATCTTATACTGATAGGTGATGGAGGTCCTTGATGTTCTAAGATGAAGACCATGTTTTCCATTAGGTCTCACTACGATGGGGACTGAAGAGAATTGGTCGGGGCGGAAGAAATCTCTGAGGTTCATCGGACCTTTTCTGATTATAATTATAAATGGAAACATGGAGTACCTTCTAGCTCCACAATATAGGTGCACCATTTTTCTAATGTTTCCTAGTATTACTGCTGAGGATGTACATGCATGATCTATCACATGTCATCGATTGGGGTGAGTTGGATATTGACAATGGGAAGACATCTTTAGAGTTCATGGTTGTGATTGAGGATCCATAAGAGTGGGTCCTTTTTGGATTGTCAATTCCTCTAGTGCATGTTCAGTAGATGTATGGGAATATCTTGGAGAGAACATGGGAGCAGGAAGCTCAAATCTAACCTCATTGTCCTAATATTTTTAGCACTACTTTTGGTTTATGAGGAAATAAATCCTTAATGGTGGGGGTAATGTAATTTTTCTGAAATTCTATGTAATATTTTAAAATAATATGGAATTATTTTTAGACAAGGTTCTCAAATTGAACTTGATTCCAATGATTTTTGAACCTGGAATAAGTATTTTAACATTTAGTATGTTTATTTAAAACAACCATGTGAGATGTTTCGAAAACATTTATGCAGTTGCTCAGATTAAAAATCTATGGGAACAATCACATTTGGAATGAAGTATATAATTAATGAATGAACTAACCATAACCAATGTAGGTCAAGGGTAAAATTTAATTTTCTTACTTTTTATGAAAATTTATTAAATGAATTTTATTATGGAAATATTAAAAAAAAATTAGTTTATTTTATAATAATTTTGAATATTGTTTCAGTGTAACTGAAAAAATGTTTCATAAAATAAAAAATGTTACGATGCTACAACACAGTGTAACAAAAACGATGAAACATGTTTTTTCAATTTAATAGGTTAACCATTGATGGTTTGTAGGAACGATTGATGCTTGCTCTGAACCCATGATGTTTTGGCATTGGGAGTGTCAATCGACGAACCCACACCAATGATGGATTGAGCAATGAAGAACGAAAGTAGTGTGATCATCATTAATGAACAGACCATCCTGGATGTTGGGTTTTGTTCTTTATGAATTGGATTCCCCATTCATTCTTCTGAAATAATGAATGCAAATAGACATAGAAATAGGTTGATTAGTGGGTCATTTGTTCTTGCGGGGTCTTGGATTTTTTCATGCAGGGAGTTATGGGAAGGAGAATTATTCTTTTTTATCTTTTTTTATTATTATTACAAGTACAAATCACAACGACATGAACCAAGGTTGTGATCAGTCTTTTATGTGTTGCTTGTATATTTTTCTACTCTACTCCTATTATTATGTTATTCATGACATAATGAAAAATGTGGTAAAAGAAGGACCACCATGGTGGTGTTGGCAGGTCGTTGCTAGGAGGGCCATAGTGGTAGCAATGGGCCATTGGCTCGAAGGTGGGTGATGATACATAGAAGCAGCCTGTGGCGTTGCGGAACTTTTTTTCCACATCATGCAGAGGAAGCCACGACCAGCGGGCTATAACAGTGTGGAACTATAGCACTAGTAGAGTGATGTTTCATATCAGGAGACCTGCAGCCTGACCAATTGTCAGTGCAAACATACGGTCTATGGGCCCGCGTGTGGGGGAGGCAGTCAACCAAGATGGTCATGCAATGTAGGGAGAACGTGGCACCCAACATGACCATGATGAAACAAACTAGCATACCACCACAAGCCGGGCAAGGGGGAATTGGGCTGTTGGATGGACCAGCTATGTAGAAACATACCCGCTAATGCTGGTCGAGCCAGAGTAGGACTTACCCATGGCCTAACTTGTCGTCTCCAGTAGGCTTAATATACATGTCCCCTAGGAAAATATGGACTAGGTGAGTCCAAACTCGACTGGGTCCTATCGGTCTGACCAGGTCATTCTGGGCCCAAACCCAACTAGACCCTTTTAGTATAATGGTTACATTTTTTCAAACCATGTGTCATATTGACTATCCATTTGTGGCATTAGGACCAATGTTAAAAGATCGTTATTTAGACATACTCGAAGTGAGTTTCCATATAGATTTTGATACGACCAATTGATTGAGGAATATATTATCTCATAATCATCCATTCTATGAGATATTATCCTATGACAAGCTGTGATGAGAAGAATGTGACAGGTGAACCTCAGTGTCCTGACAGACGAGAAGATCTCAGTGGCTCAGCAGATGATTGAACCATAGTGGCCCACTAGATGATCGGGGCATACCTCAATGGCCCAACAGGCGAGTGGACTATAGTTTCCTTATAGAAGAGTGGGTAAAACCTCAATGGACTAGTAGATGAGAAGAACATAGTGTCCCAATAGACGAGCATACCACAATGGCCTGAAAAATGAGTGGACCTCAGTGGCCCAACAATCCTCAGTGATGAATGGACATTAGTGGACCAGTGGAAGAGTGGAACTCAGTGAATTGATAGACCTCAATGAATCATTAGGGATGATTCCCACAATAGTACATGATGTTCTATTTTATGACTCATAATCTTCCTTTCTATACATTAGGTTATACCTGTGTGAATATTCCATTACATTTTTTTATAGTTTTCTTTGTGGTTTAGGGTTAATACTGAGTATTTCATTATTCAAACCTGCATGAGAATCACCCTCATGTGTTGTGTCTTGTGAAGATGACATGTGTTTTGACATAGACCTTGGTGGTCCATGAATAGGTGGTACCCAATGAGATCAGACATGTGTGTTGTACTCCTATGGCTTAAGCATGAAAATATTCACCTACCATTCAGGTAGGGTATTCTGTGGATGGATTATCAGATACCTTATAGAATAATTTTTATATCCTGTCTTTTGTTAGTTTGTATTTTTTCCCATTTAACTTATTGCTTGTACCTGCACTCTTAGTGGTTGTCTTAGTGGTATGCATTTTTTCCTTTTCACCATTATGGACTGGAGTTATGAGTGTGCCTGTGTAAAGGTAATTGGTAAATGTATCCCACTTGTAGTGTAATGCATTTAGTGGTAGTTTCTATATCATAGCCTATGGGAGGAGGGCTTAGGTTAGTCACAGAATGAGCCCTGAGGGATGGGTCCTGACATGGGTATATTTTTCATTCAAAAACATACACCACCCTACCATCGACAAGGAACCCTTTGAGGACCTATACAGGAGACCCTACTGGTCACCGTTGTGTTGTATAGAGATTAGAAATTCTTTTATTGTTGTTCCAATGTTGGTGAGTGGGATGATAAAGATAGTATAGGTCAACTGTGAGTGGATGATGATGGTAGAGAGTAGAAATAAGTCTTATGTAGATCACCAGAAAAAGCCCTTGTAGTTAAATAGTGGAGACAATAGTTACTTGAGAGACTTCCCTTGATGAGGAATGTGGTTGTTCAAACTGGGTGGTAGTATATCATTATTATTAAACATCTCATTCAAAATAAATTAGAGGGTTAGTGAGGTTTCTTATCACTTCTCCCGACCCCCATAGCAGGAGCGTGTGTAAGACGTCTTTAACATGTCCTGGATGAGGTGATACATGCATAACCCCATTTACATCATCGAATGAGGAGAGATATACATCGAAAATGGATCCACCTTTGCTGAGCCCCCTATGGATATCATTGAACTATAGGAGAAAACTCTACGTGTATGGACCATCCCCTTAGACTGTTTATTAGGTATGTAGTGGAACTAGCATTAGAGTAACTACAAGGGGGAGATATATGTGCAATCTCAGTATCCCGAGTTGTCTTCCATTTTTTTCTTTTTAGGAACGATAATATTAATGGAGTTAATGATTTAGAAACTTTGTTTTTTCCTTGTAATATTTTTAATATATATATATATATATATTTCTAGATTTATTAACTAAGACAACATGTGATTCTGAGGCCCCGTGTACCAGAAATTTTATTCAAACAATATTTAATATATTTAATATTTGTCACTCATAACTTTATAAATAAAAAAATTGTTAACTATTAAAAGGATGTTGACTTTATAACTCGAAGACCACAATTGAGTTTGGAATGTATTGTATACCCTAGTATTGATAAAAAATGGGTCGGCACGGGATTTTTGGACCCCACGATCATTGGAAGTTCATTTAATGAGTTAATTAAATGATTATTTATTTTAATCACATTGGATAACTCTATAAAAATATCTCCAAGAGTAGTTACAAGATCCATGGGAGAATTCCCGAGCTCTCTCATCCTCTTCCATTGGAGGATCACAACAGACGACAATGAAACTCCATATAAAAGAAGAATAGGATGACGTGTACAAATTAACTCATCTAAAATCATCGGAATAGATGTCATACATCAATGATCAATACATTATCATTGTAGGAAAAAACATTTATCATTTTCACGTCCTTTTATTATATGATTGAGTATATTGTTATACATTCTTTGATTTTTTACCTTTTTTACAACATTTTTATGTGCATGAGTACTGAAATTCAATTATTTCTAATTGTTTTCTAACCATGGGGTCCTTCTTCACGATTTAAAAAAAAACACTTGTCTAATGATGTTTAATCATTTGGTTTTAGTTATTTTCTCCCTTATTTTTTCATGTTTTCACTAACTAGGCCCATCAATCCATGTTCAAAGATTCTCAGGTGGTACAAATCCTGATCAGACCCTTGGAACTATGAGAAATTGATTAATAAAGAATTCATCGATTAATCGAGCTTAAATCCAAGATCATAGCAAGGTGAAAATTATCATTTCAATGGTTTGGGGTCAAAAAATTGAACATAGATCAGTTTTTCATGTGTATAACTAATGCTAAAACCATAAATTGTGAATGGAGATGATTTTCGGTGAGAAATGGTTGAGATCAACAATTTCAATATACATATATCAATTTTGAGATAATTTAAGTTAGAATCAATGGATGATAGATAATAATTAATAGGAATGATCATATCAATAACTATAGAGAAAAACATGACTACACACTATGTTGAAGGATGAATGCATGATGTGTAGTCTCCTCTAGTGTGAAGACTAGGTTTTAATAACATGTATGGATAACATAGAGTGTATGCTCTATCACACACTATGTACCCCTTCCCAGTTGAACAACCTATGTGATAGATCATGCGGGTGGGAACCTATGTGTATATACATAGTTGGGTAAACGACCATGTAATCCAGTAAACAAATATGGGTTCATGTACTAAGATACAACCAACATCACATGGTCGAACACCTCAGCTGGATGGACATGATGTGTAGTCCACACTCACAATTTATATTCCTTCACGGCTAAGAATCATGTGTCGAGGATGAATATGAACAAGATGTGGAGTGGGGCCATACGTTATGTGGGTCCCCTCACACACAATGTATCGTACATTTATTTTATAAGAATAATTAATCCAATATATATACATAATTGGAAGTCATATTTTGGCATGTGAAGAGCCTGCACTAATTGTTTTTTCATGTAGAACATGATGGTGACCTTATTTGCAGCTTGAAGTTATGATACAAATTATACCAGGAATGATTCTTTCTAGGTAATCCTTTACTATGACAATGATCACATAGGATCACAAGATACCTTCTATGTGTAACAATCCTATGAGGCATGGAATAGGTCCCACAAAGAATTAGAGTGCAACCCTCCAACTATGCTAAGAATAGATCTTAGAACATTCTAATGGAACCCTTGTGTGGGGAAGGATATGTGTCCTCAATGATTTATAGTGGTACCCTCTAACTGGGATATGCGTGGTTCATTGACCTTATGAGTGACACGCTCCAACAGTATGTGAGCATGGGGCCTCAATGTTTAGATTTGAACCCTCCAGCAGGTCTAGTCATGGGTCATAATCCTTCTTAGTGGCACCCTTTAAAGGTATCGTGGCATGGGTCCTTTTTCGATGAGAGTGGATCCCCACTAACGAACTAGATAGTAGGTCTTTAACATTGATTTTATTCCCACTTAGTTGTGTGGCATAGGGATGAGTTGTGGTTAGTTATTATTATAATTATTTAATGAATTTTGTGATGCTTGGTATGTTGATGTACTTTTATATTTATCAAATCTTTTTTTTGGGATGATATTTGATATGATGATACCCTACTTTATCATGTCAGATTCTTTTACTATGCTTATATGTATATATGTATATATATATATATATCTTTATTCTTTACCCACACCTTGGATATGGTTACTCTTCTTTCAGGATAGGAGACGAAACATGGGTATTCCGTGATTTCCCTTTTTTAGCTTCTTATGGTTGGAGTGGTTTAAAATTATACTATAGGTGGGGAATACTCAACCAGTAGTTCATCAACTCGCATGGTTTTTCCCCTATGTTTATAAGATCATAAATTCGTTCTTTGTTGGTTTGATATGTACTCTTTTAAATATACATTTTGATGTCTAGTGTCTTTCTCTGCATGTTGTATCTCTTAATACTCTCCCTTCATAATTCAGGGTGTCCTTCTGGGTATGTATATACTGACACTTGCATCGTATTTTCCTACGTATGTCATGTCTTGTGTTGACGAAAGACTGGTTGATTGTGACTATATTAATGATTAGGTATAGTAGGAGCCTAGACTGTGTATGGTAGTCCTAACTTGGGATTTAGGAGCTAGGCTATCTTACCTTTTCATTATTATCTAGTTTTGTTACATTGGTACATATTTCTGTTTTCTAGGGTATTTTATATCCTTACTTTTCATTTTACACTACCATTCTATTGTATTGTTTACATGTTCATGCAAGATAGGTTTACTTTATAGAAATATTTCCTCATACACACATTACCTATTAAATTTTTCATCATGTTGTTTGTGTGTTAACATATAGGTTTTAATTCAATGGACTTATATATTTAGTTTTTCTTTCTGTGTTTGTTTCCTCCCAAGGCCTATGGAGGTAATCTTGGGATAGTTGCAGCTCGAGACCCATCTTGGTTCTTGTCTTGACAAAATAGACCATTTTAGAACCTTTAAAGATATAAGGTATAATTATGAATATAAAATATGAATTATATCGGTTTGGGTTCAATTTTATCCACTACCTTTTTAGTTTAACCCTTTTTAAAACCATTTTTACCTTAACCACGATAATTAATTTTTACTATTTTTAAGAGTATTTTTGTAAAAAACATTTTAACATATTATACAATATTTATTATTAAGATTATAAATATGTAATTCATTTTTCCATATCCAATTCACAGAAGTGGTAAAATTTTATTAAAAATTAAACATGTTGATGTGATGAAAAAGTAGTTTTCCAAAGAGGAATGTTTTGAAGGATTAAAAATATAATATAAAAAAATTAAAAATTAGAATGATTGAAATGGTCTATATTGGTTTAATTATAATGCTATGGAACTAGTTATATATTTAAATACATATTAAAACAAAATTCGACATTATTATTTCCATAATAAGACATGAAGTTTTCAATAAAACCCATTTTCAGTATTCATCATGAAATTAAAATTTTCAGAAAAATAAAAAAAATTTACCCTAAGATAATTTTAAAAGGTTGATTCAAAAAATTATGTTCCTTTTTTCCAAAACCCTGTCAAAATATTTTGAAAATTAATTTTATTATTTTTTTCAGAAAATGAAATAATCTTTTTAAAAAAGAGTATTTTCAAAACATATAAAGACATTATCAAAAATTGAGTACTTTAATATCAATATGTTATATTTTTTTGAACCCATTATTATTAATATTTAAAATTTGGTTATTACTATTAAAAGTGCAGTATTTAACATATAGTTCATCATGACCATGTTAGATAGTAATATAAATATTATATTGTGGTTTGTTAGAACTAGGTTTTTTGTATAGTTAAATCTATCAAATGAATTAAATTTAAGCAAAATAATATACTTAATAAAATCACAAGTTGTTACATTTTACCCCATAAAAAATGAATTTCTACCCCAATATTCCATCACTTAGGTACATACAAATGATGATTCTTCTGTGTCACTACATCCTTAGGTTCCCACATACCTTCTTCAAACCAGTGGTTTCTCTATAAAACATTGACCATGTAAGTGGTATTTTTTATGTAAGACATTCGTTGTATGAACATGAATCTCTATTAATTTTTCTTCATATGAAAAAACATTATTTAGGAGCATGACCTTCATGTTTTTTTAAATTTTTTCATTTATGTATACACATTCTCTAGAAAGATACATGTAAGACATCATGGACTAGAGAGAGGCGTGGTGGATGTTCCAATCGATAGTATGTCGTCCCAATAAAATAAATTATTTTAAAGGGTATGATATACATAGATTTTAGTTTTCATTTATTCTAGAATATCATAACATTCTTCCATGGATAAATTCCATGAATCAAATTTTCACTTACTTCAAATTTCAAATAACATCAGTGATTAACCGTATACTTTTTCTATCAAATTTGTGTTTCTTTTGTCATCTTTTGAATAAAGATAACTATATAGGCTATGTTGTTTCCTTGTAACATATTTAAATATGTGTTTATATATTTCTTAACTAAGGAGTCGACACAGAATGCAATTCTGATGCTCGGTGTGACTGAAATTAATTTTATAAAATATTAAATTTATTTTATATTGTGTGTGGAATGTATCTGAAAGAAAATTGGATAAATTATAAATGATTAATCAGATCCAATACTTTAGATCAATGATGGGTCCAAAACGTGGTGTTTACTCTTGGTGAAATACAAAACGAGACCTTGGGGGATGTTACGACACCTATCTCATTGGTGATATGTTATGTGGATTAAATTAATTTATTAAATTAATTGATTTATTTAATTAAAATGACCTAAAATGTTATAAATGAATCACCATGGAATACTTCCCGTGGTTTGCTCATAATCATTAACATTTTCCAAAGGCTCTCCTTTATTAGTCCTTAGGTAGAACTCTATGAACGACGATGAAATGCCGAATCGAATTGGATCAAGATACATCAAATACAAAGGATCACCCCAAATAAATTGAAAACACATTATTCATTAGCGAGTGATAAAACCTTTAGTCATGACTCTATATTTGGTGTTTCTATTCCCTTTTATAAAATTATTGAGCATATCCACTCTCATTCTTGGATGTGCTTTAGTTTTGTCCTTTGAATATACTTATGTACTGAATTTTAGTTTTTGGAATATTTTTTTCAAACCCTAGTATATCCATTTTTAATGTTTCACCAAGAAATTTTAGCCAATTATGTTCAAAAAATTATTTTGGTTCTTTTGTCCCACGTTTCTTTGGGTTCTTTATCATTTGTATCCCTGCAGTCCTGGATCAACCTTGTTAGGAAATATAGAGCTCTATCATGCCCCAAAATGAATCTGGGATTGGTGAAATGGGAAAGGAATGATGAATCAATAATAAATCCAGAAATATTTCAAGATGGGGATGATTGATATGATGGTATGAGGGATATATACAAGGGTTGAGTTCATCGTAGAATATGGTATTAACTACAAAAACCTTCCTGGTGAACGAAGCCGAATTTCACCAAATCATAGTGGGAACACATGAATGGCAGATAGATCTCTGATTTTTAGAAGTAATTAAAGAGGAATATCTGGTGGTGTTGACTAATTTATGGAGTAAATACCGGATCTGGGGATCTTTGATTTCTGGAAATCATATGGAGTACACACCATGTAACAAGATGAACACATGGTGTATGGATTTATCAGTGTTGGCACTAGGGTTTTGGAAACCCATATGGATTGTATGATGTGTACGTCACCAACACATAGTGTACCACCTTAATATTCCTATAATCCATGTGAAGGGTCACCTCACTAGGAATGTTATGTGATCCATGTACACGGTATGGGAAGTTTCCACGGGCGGTAACCTATGTGGATTAGTACACTATGTACTAAATTACATGGACACGGGGTTTGGTATACAAACATGATGAGTAGCACATGAACCAGATTGTGGTTAACTATGACATGTCATCTAGTCCACCTATATTTAGTGTACTACTACATGGGATAAATCCATGCTCTATCTAAGGACACTACCATGATGATAAGTGGGGCCACAAGTTGTGTGGGCCCCCTCACATTTTGTGTACCCCTTAGTTCTGTTTCATGAAACTATACTGGTCCATATCTTCATAATTTGTATATGTATTTTTTCTTTTGAGTATCACATCCTATTGTTTTTTCACATAGTGCTCTATGGTTCCCTTGGTTGTCTCTTTTCAGATATGATGTAAAATATTCTAGGCACAAAAACTTCTGAGGCATCCTTGATGAAGGAAGTGGTCCAGAAGGTTCACCATATACTTACTCCCAAGTGGAACTCACTAGTTTGTCTGGGAATGGGTCCATATTGGATTATAGAGTGGAATTCTACAATAGGGATGGGAATGAGTCCTCTATAGACTCATGAGTGGAACCCAATATAAGGGATATTCATGGGTCCCCAGTGATAGTTATAGTGGAAACCTCGAGCTCGACTAGGTTGGGTTACATGAAGACTATTAGTGTGGAACCCCCCAACTAGGCAAGGCAACCGTCCTCAAAATTGTTATTGTACCCTCTTGTAGTATCAAGGATTGTGTCCTTGTTGACTCAGAGTGGAACCCAACAGATGTACTGTGCATGGGTCCTCAACAATCAGAGTGGAACCCTCCAACCAATAGGTCAATGGATCCTCCATCGAATATCATAGTGGAAAACTCCTACTATACCAGTACATTAGTCTTCTATTTATAAATTTTGCCCCTCAACTATGTGACATAGTTACAAAATGCAGTTTGATGTAGCTTTATACTCATGAGGAAGAGAAACACTTCCCCACTAAGACATGTTTTGGTAATGAGGAAAAACAATGTGAGTGAGTTAGTGCCAACCAATGTAGATAGTATCTATGTGTGGTGAATGAGTCCCTTATCATTGTGTGTTGAGGTCAAATGTGATGTATGATGGTCGTTGTTTTTAGTCTGTTGCAACATTTGGATTCTCTTCTTCTTAGGATGAGTTGTGAGATGGATATCCCATAACTATGTCCATTATGATTAATTGATTGAGAATATATATATATATATATTCTTCTATATCCACCCATTGTATTTATATTCTCTTCATCTAGGATAGTTGAAGAGGCATCGAAAATTCCATGTTCTTTACACGTCCAACTTCACATGGTTGGATGAGCCTACTCTCCTACTATATGTGGTTATGTCTCAATAGGTATTTCATCTACTCATGATTATTACCCCCTTGTGTTTGGATGAGATTACATTCATTTATTATTAGGTTGTGTTGCACTCTTTCACTATACCTTGTGCAACTACTCTATTTCTCTTATATATTATATCTTACAGTTTTCAATTCTCTTTCAGGGTATTTGGTTGGGAATGTCTATACTCACCCGTTCATTGAATTTTCCACCTCATATCATCTTTTATACAGATGAAGGAAAGGTTGACTGTCACTATCGATGATCATAATGATAATGGTACTTTGAAAAATTATCGTGTCCATAGCATGATATTCAGGAAAACATATTTCTTTTTTCAGTTTTATTTTCATTTTTTATTAGTTTGGGACATATTTATAGTTGGGCATGTTTTTTCCCTTTTCATTTAATTTACACTATCTTACCCTTGTACTATTTTGAGTTTCATTAATGTTTGGTTCACATTTTAGTAGTGATGAATCTTTTCTACTTGACCTGTGCACTTTTTTATTAAGTTGATGATGTTCATGTGTACATGTACTTATGGAAAGGACTCCATGATTTAGTTTTTTATTTGACACTTTTCACCACCTCTATGACAATGGAGGATGGATTGAGGTAGTTGCAGCTTGAACCCCGACATGGGTCAGGTCATAAGAGATTGGTATAAGATCAATGTCATTAATTACGAATTTTTAGATTTATTCCTTAAAAAATGTTAGATTGAGTTTTGGGAAATCGTGTCAAAGTGTCTCAAGTGCGACTCTTAGGATGGGGAGTCCAGTGGCAGTGCAACAGCCAACCTAGCCATTCAGAAGGACCTTAACTACCTTCTTGTCGTCTAGGTAATATGAGACATTTTTATTGGATTAATGGTTCATTAATGATAAATTATTATATCTTGGATTTCCATTATTGAGTCATATAACCATTTTTAGGATACATGTAAATATATTTGATCATTTGATCTTGGTACACTATGATAACTTTCAGAATTACTCTCTGATGATTGCCATCCATGATACCAACTATGGTTCATGACGATGATCTAATGAGCGATGAGGCCTTATTAATTGGTCAATCCTATGATATTCTAAATCCAAGTGAGTAGGTAGGCGCACCTCCACATGTATGTAGGTGATCATACCAGTAGAGAAGGATGAGGATGCACATAGGACTAGAATGCTCCAAGTGTTCCAGTATTAGAGACCGCTATGGATCCATGGAAAGACAAATATCCATGAAGGAGATGATTAGATAGTGTTAGTTTTCCATATATTTTGTCTTATTTGGACCCCAATGGATTTATTGGTGGCATTGTCAGCCTTTATTTTTTTCAAAATTAATCTATCCATTGGTGGGGATTTGTTACACAGATGAATGATGAGATGGCACTGTAGAGGGATGTCTTCAAGCTGTTGATTCAAGAGAAATAATACCCCTCGAGTCTATTCTCAGTATGAATTTAGGAGATTCTAGATATGAGATATGGATTGACGATGGTGGTTGAGTATGTTTTAGGGTTCGTAGAGCTTATGTGTTAATCCCTTTACATGATCTTGGATGGCTACTTCCATGAACCAATGTTTCAATAGGGAATTTGTAAAGAGATCTGACCCATTATAGGTCCCTTGTGTATCCCCACCTATGCCATGGTTCTAGAGATGGAACTTTTGAGAGAAATATTTATGCTGTAAGGATTCCAGATAGCTAAAGAAAATAGTATACATTAGAAAAATGATTTGTCTGCAACAAACATTAGGTTTTGGGTTCCAAGATCTTAGCATAAGATATCCTTCCATGTTTAAAATAAGGCGCATGGTCAGAGGTAGAATAGAGATTCATGGAATCCAATATAGGGTTTGTGATTTGATTTTGATGGGTGAGGTAACATGGCACACGACTTCAAAACCAAGCATGCAATGAATACCATGTAGATAGTTGGCATACCGCCACGGTAGAGTTTTGTGCTATGATGAGTGATATCATGGACATGTATAGGGTGGTCCCCATGGAGGAGAAACATGAAGATGAGATGTATGAGTTGTAGGTGGAATATGAAGCTATGGGATCCTTCCCCCACAACCACCAGACATCCCATGACAGGATTATGGAGCTGGTGGTCGAGGCCGCGGACAGCTGTAGGCTTTTGGATGTCAATGACCACATAGCTCGTGAGATGATTAATGGTAAAATGTGTGTTTATACTAATTTTTCCTAGTTATTATTATACATAAGATACAATCATTCCCATTTCACTTCAATATAGGTGAAAAGGCTGGAGCTCCCAGTTGAGATGCTATCACAACATCTTCATCTTGATGTTCCTATAGGGAATGCTTCTTCTGTATCTTACATCTATCAGTTGTGTGATCTGTCAGTTATAGAATATATGATCACATAGGAAATATTGGTCATCATGATGGAATCCTATTATTTCATTATCAGTATGGATTGTCTTTCTATGGTACGATCCAATATTGTTTTCACTAAAGACAATTCTGATTCCTCCCCACTAAAGGGAAATGATTCTCTATTTCTAGCGAGGGAGGCCTCATGGTAGTATAAAAGGATTCTGTGATCATGTGGATTTAGCCTATCATCAATTACATAGTGAGTGTATCCCATAGTGCAGTTGGATTTATAGGCATCTAGGTTTCTTCAGTTGTAAAGGATTATATAGACATCTTCCCCAAATATGTTTTATAACTACCTCTGTGGTAAGAGATTGAGTTTCCACTGTTTTGCATTATGGGACATCCCCAATATATTTTGTGGCATATTGGATTTCACCTATCAATATTTTGGAGCTACTTTTGTGGTTGGAGGACCTTCATGAGAAAGGCTTGATCAGACCCATTGTGTACCCCTGGGAAGCTCCAATCATGTTCATGAAAAAGGAATATATAATTTTATTCATTTAGGTGGATTATCATCACCTGAAATGTTCCATGATAACCATTTTAGAAGATTCATGAACACTTTTTTCAACTGTGATGCATGAGATGGGTCTTGAAGTTATTTCATAGGTCTGAATACCACTATTTCGGGGATTGTGAGGCTGATATTCAAAGGTTGGATTTCTCATGTCACTAAGGATGCTATGACTTCCTGGTGATTCTCATTGGTGGGAAAAACTCCATTGCCTTGTTAATGGAATTTATGAAAACTTTTATCCATCCAGACTTGGAATAGTTTTTTCTTCATCGACATCATACTCGTCTACTCTATAATAGAGATGGAGCATGAATGCCATGTGAGGATGGTTCTTGTCTTTCTTTGAGGGCACCAAATTTAAGAAAATATTTCGAAGTTCCAGTTCTAGATTCATGAGGCTCAAATTCTAAGGATTGTCCTTACTATGAATGATTTTGACTTGGATCCAGTGAAGATTTAGTTTTTTTTTCTTTCATGGGCTCCACCCAAGAATGTGTTATAGTTGTGGATATTCCCTATCTTTGTGGAGTAATATAAGAGATTTGTGGATGTCTTCCCTAGAATCATAGACCCTTCGACTGTCCTACTGTGGAAAGGGCAGTTTTTTACCTAGAATGGGCAGTGCTAGAGGGTATCGTATAATTTTAGGTAAAGGATGACGATTTCTCAAGTGTTGAAACTACTATAGGAGGGTGTAAAGATCACAGTGTATTAGAATACCTTAAGACCAGGGCTTAGTTTTTTGATGATGTTGTGGCAGAAAATCGTCGTATATATATTAAGATAGTTGAGTTTCCACGATGTGAACTATGTGAATCAAAAACATGAGCTAGAATTGGTAGTATTTTCCCTAATGATGTGGATAAAATATCCTTGGGGGGAGAGCATTGGGGTTAAATCGGACCACCTGAGTATGAGGTAAGTGTTCACTCTGGGAGACATTAAACTAAGATGGTGATGCTGGTTTGGAGTTCCTCCAGGACTACGGAATTGTGATAGTCTATAATATATTTAAGGGAACCATTATAGAAGATTCATTTAGAAATAATTCCTAGGCACTCCTAGTTCAGAAAAGTTCATAGTACTTGGATTCTCGGTAGCTAAATCTAGTGTAGCATAAGTGTATAACTTATCTTCATTAAATAGTTTTAACTAATTCGCTTCTCATGAATGTGAGAGATTCCCAGTGGGGAGACATAGAATGTGAATTCCTGCATGATCAGATATCCATTGGTGACTCACCATATTTGTATTCTAATGGAGGGAATCCCGTCATGTTGTTCCAATGGTGTACAATGTTTCGAGTCACATTGTGGGAAATTGTGATATGGGTGTCCCATGCTTCTCCTATAGCATAACAAACTTATGTGGGGAAGATTTAAAGAGACCATTATTGTTATAGTCATGGTCTGGTATGAGACTAAACATAGAGAATTTTCTCTATGGACTCTTGAACCATCAGTAGGTAAATGCTAAGAACCATGTTCTCATTGTTTTTTTACAACCTCGTGTGATCCTATAGTGGAAGTGGGATGGAATATGCCATCACATTATCATTAGGATTTTCTACCTAGTGAAGGGTCATGATTCCATTTAGTTGGTTTTTGGAATACTCATGATGTTGATACACATCCTTGATATCCAGGAGTAGATTTTGATTGAGATTTTTGAATAGTTGAATATATGAGATATTGTTCACATTCACGAGGTTCCCTTGGTGAGTGTCTTCGATCGTGATAGGTGGATTATATTACCATTTTGGAGATGGAAAAAAGAGGAATTCAAGACCTAATTTGGAATTAGTATAGTCATTCACTCCCAAACCGATGGGTTGATTGGGCACACTATCCATGTGCTAGATGATATTCTATGATATTGCATGTTGAACTTCATACAGTGTTGTGATGATCACATTCGCTTGCTAGAGTTTTTTTAAAAAAAATCTATCATTGTACCATAAACATTCTCCTTTTGAGGAACTATACGGGACACCCTATAGGTCACCCTTCATCTAGATATAGACTGCTAACTCATCTCTGTTGGGCCTCAATATGGTGTCAGAAAAAATGTAGAAACATTAGGTCATCTATAGTGTGGGTGAAGATTACACAGAGGAGACAAAAAACTTATGCAGATCATCATCGTATAACCATGTAGATCTTATAGGGAGACTTTATTTTTCTATGGGTATCACCATGATAATGAATACAAATGTTTTTCCAGAGTGTTAAACAATCCATGAGGTTCATTGGGCCATTTGAGAGCATGCAGACAGTGGTTGAGGTTGCTTTCTGCCTTTCCCCACCACCACCACAAGAGAGGGTGCACAAATTATACCATGTTTCTCAATTGAGGATATCTATGCATAAACCAATGTATTTCATCGATTGGGACGAGCTACGCATAGATGATAGATCCACCATTATAGAGATCTAGGTGGAGATTTCATACTATCTGGAGTGGACCATGCATGGGCTAATAATCCTTTGGATTTGTGTGATGTCGCGGCATAGAAATGTGCAATAGTGTTCTTGAGAGCAGGATAGCCATGTGTAGGCCCAGTTTCCTATGTTTTTTCCTAGTTTTTTCTTTCTGGGGATGATAATCAGAAAGTATGGAATAATGTAGAGACCTGGTTTATTACTTTTATAACATTGAAATATTTCTATATATATTTAAAACTCTAGGCCCTGATATGGTGTCTGATTTCGGGATTTTTAATGACTGAGATAAATTTTATAAAAATAATAAATATATTTTTTATTTCATGTGCATGATACATGAAATAAAATATGATTACCCTTAAATGGTTGATAAAATAAAAAAATTAAGAATAGAGATCACCCCAGAATGAGTTATTTATCCTAGTCATGACAAAATTTTAGCCGTCATGGGATGATCAAACCCCTCACTCATCGGTGGTATATTATGTAGATTAAATTAATTTATTAAATTAATTATTTGATTTTTTTTACCTAAAATGAAATTTTATAAATGTATCACCATGGATACATTCCTAGGACTGAATCATAATCCTGAGAATTTTCCAATATATATCCTTCCTTTATTATATGTTCAATCATCATGAATGATGATGAATTGCTAGATCAAATCAGATCAAGATACAGTGAATAAAAAGGATCCTCCAAAATCATTGGAAAGATTGTTCTTCATAGGTTAGTGATTTAATATTGTGGTATTACTCGTCATTTGGGGTATTACACCTTTGGATTTTATTGTTGAGCTTATCCACTATTATTCTTTGATCTTCTCTACCTGTGGCCATTTTGTGGTCCTATATACCAGATTTAAGTTGTTTAATAAAAGTTTTATAACACTTGTATTCTTGTTATAGATCATTTTCCAATAAAGTGTGGGAAAAAATATTTTTTTTTGTTTTTTTCTATAGTTTCATCACATTCATCACTGCTTAGATACCTGGGGTCTAGGATCGACTTTGTCGGGTGGTACCATGCTTAATAGGGCCCCCGATTCCTGGTGGACTGCTGACACCATATTGGAATGATGAATATAGAATATATATAAGTATGTTTTAAGATAGGAATGAAAGATTCAACATTTTGAGGCTAGATCATCAATAGTAGAATCATTGAGAGCATTTAGAATGAACAAAGAAACCCTTACATGTGAATGAAGTCGATTATCAATGAATGATGTCCAAATGTTTCCATTATAGAGAAATCCATGTTTTTTGGGTTGAATTGAGGGGAAATATATTATAGTATGGTCTGATTTGAGGTGAGAAGACCAAATATGTAGATATGGGATTTCAGGAGAAATCATAACAACACATCGTATACCAAGATGACCACACAACATGAATCCTTTTTCAGTGGCAGTATTAGGTTTTTTTGAAACCCATAAGGACGACATTGTGTGTACATAACCAACATGTCTTATACCACCTTCTCATGTGAGTAACTCATGGGATGGGTCATATAGCCAGGAACACACCATGCACTAATTACATGACCTGGGAAAATCCCATGGGTGGTACCCCTTGTGGATCAACACATCATGTAACAAATTACACAAACAGTGGCTCTGGAACTAAAAAATGGAAATTAGAACATGACTCTGGTCCCAGTTAGCAATGAAACACCATGTATCCCACATAAACATATGTGCATATACATGGGAAGAATTCATGTGATATATTTGTACAAAACTAGGATTCGAAGTGGGGCCTCAAATCATGTGGGCCCCCTCACTCACATTTATCCCATTGTTCCAATTCATGAAGCTTCAAAATCACGTATCTACTTAATTTCAACTCGAATTTTGATCTACGATTACTCTATCATGACTGTTTTTTCACAAAAATGTGATAACACCCTTAGTTATATATTTTGAGAAATGATGTCAAATTTTCATGAATGACACCTTCTAAGGTGACCCCAAGGATGAAAGTGATTAGGCAGGATCATAGATGCTTATTCCGGAGTGGAACCCTCCAACTGGGATAGGCATGGGTCCTCATTGGCTTCTAATGTGGAACCCTCCAGCTGTGTTGGGAATGGGTCCTCTATATACTCTCGAGTGGAACCCTCAAGCTGGGCAACAAATGGTTCCTTGATGACTTTTAGAGTGGAAGCCTCTAGCTGGGATGGTCATGCGTCCTTGATGTCTATTAAAGTGGAACCCTCTAGCTATGCTGGTAATGGGTCCTTGATTCCTCGAGTTGAACTATACTACAATATCAAGTAATGGGTCATCATTGGCTCAGAACGGAACCATCCATCTATGTTGGGAAAGGGTCATCAACCATCTAAGTGTAACCCTCCATCATGGAAGGGCATGGGTCTTCTTGTGAGTTACATAGTGGAACCCTCTTGTTGTAACATGGAATGGGTCCTCTGTATAGAAATTGTGTCTCATCGATTGTGTGTCATAGAGATGAGGTGTTGTTGCACATTGCTTTGGAATCATGAAGAAGAGGGATTCTTTCCCCACTAAGACATGTTTCTACAATTCATCCTAAAACATCAAGGTGATTCAGATCCTCCCAATAGAGTATAGTAACAAAGTTTTGTGAATGAGACGCTTAGACTTCTATATTTAGGGCATATGTGTGGAATACTAAGTATCATTGTTGGACTATTAGAACCATTAGCCCCTCTGCTTCTAGAGATGAGATAGGTGATGGAGATCCCCTTACCCTCTCATTTTAATTTCTTTAACTTGACATATATATATCATTTCTGTTGTATCCACCAATTTGGTCTAGATGATTGCATTCCAAGAGAGGCAGAGATTCATTTTGTATGCCAGGGAATATCCATTTATAGATTATCATGGTAAGATGAGCCTACTATCCTACAATATTTGGTGAAGGATTGATTGGCAGTTCATCTACTCACCATACTTATCCCTATGTGTTTGGACAAGTTTACTTTCACTCTTCACTGGGATGAGCTTTACTCATTCAATGTAAATTATGCATCTGGTATATTTCCCTTCTATCACGTAGCATGAGATTCCTTTGATAATCAATCATTATGTTTTTTTATTTTATTATTTTCTAGTTTTGGACATATTTCTGTTTCGTCTTGTATTTTTCCCCCATTCATTTAGTTTACACTACTTCAGTCTTTTACAATCTATAGGGTTATGTATGGTTAGTTTGCTTTATATTAGTGTTTTATCATTCATCCTTTCCTAATGAACATTTTCACTAAGATCGTTGTGTACCTGTGTACAAGTTTTTTGGAAAAGGCCTTTCCGAGATAGTTATGCCTTCACCACATATCACCACCCCTAGCCAATTGAGACAGTCTTGGGGTAGTTGCAGCTGAAGCCCCAACATAGTTTGGGTCATGACATTAACCTTTTTTCTATTTCGTTAGATATATCAGATCTAAATAGCTATCATTTAACAAGCTCATGAAAAAATGTTGGATATCTAAGCATCATTGAATATAGGTCTTCAGGACGAAAAATATGAATACTCATGTGAAGGAATTATTTTTATAAAACTCTACTAGTGGAAGGTGTTGATCCCAGCCACCATAGAAATCGATAGAACAATATTTCAACATATCTTCTGGGGTTTGGTTTGTTCTCTCAGACTACCCATCTATATGATGATGACACAAAATGCTAAAACTCTACTCTATATTAGGATCTTGCTGAAAACTTCTCCAGAACATTGATATAAACCTTATATCCCAATCTAACATAGTGGAATGTGCTACTCCATGAAACTGTGCCACATACTTAATGTACATCATTAAAAGATGATTTAAAGAGAAATATTCTCTTATTTTGATTAAGTGTGATTGTTTTATTAGGTTGTTTACTATAACCCATATAAAATTATTCCCTTTAGATGATTTTTGTATTTTGATGTAATAATGCATGGTGGTGTTTTCCCATTTTCATTTTGGTATAATTAATTGATATAATATCCTTTTAGACATCTTTCCCTTATCCAAAACATGATGACATTCCATGAATTACTATATAAACTCGAAAATAATGCTTTTCATTCCATCCGATAAAAATACACATTCAAATAAATATACATCTTTATATATTAAGGATTAATAGAGAGTGAAGAACTATGTGCCTACACTATCAACTCCTTGAAATATAAAATTGGTGGAACACAAATAATCTACCTAACCCTTATAATTACATCATAATCAAGGGTAATCTCATAATAATTTCTCATTATATTTTTTATCTCTATATCATCCTTTTATGCCTCTTTAATCATCACATAGATTGATGATTGAACATTCATTTGAGAAAGATAAGATTTATCCCCATAATTTATGAATTCCAAATATATCCTTTATGAATCCCAAAATTTTAAGATATTTTTTGATTCTCATCATGTATAAGCTGACTAATTTTGTTTTACTCAAAGCATAATCCACCATGTTATCTTTCCCCTAGTGTTAATGTATTGGGAAGTCTTAATCTGTAATCACCACTAACCTTGTCCTCATTCTCATGTTCAACTCTATCTATGTTAATATATAGTTAAAAATTTTGTGCAAAATGTATATAGAAAAATTTTCCCCATGAATATAATTCCTCTATATCTTTAATTAAAAAAAATATCACAGCTAATTAGTAATTATGAATTGGGTAATTTTTCATAAACCATAAATTTTCAAGAGTCATATGATATTACCATGTAATTATACATATGAATGCATACCAATCACTTATTGAATGAATATGTAAATTTTGAAAACTATTTTCCACTATTGGGTAATATAATCACAAGAGAAATGATTAGTTATCTTGTCAGTTCCTTGAAATTTTCCTCGCATTCATCTATCCAAAGTAAATTCGATCTATTTTGAGATACATTTGTGAGTTGATTAAATATTCATGATAACTTCTTGATAAATCATAAATAATAACCTTCCATACTAAGAAAAATTCATATCTCATTTACTATGGTTGGACTAGGACAACATTCGACATTATATTTCATTGATGGATAAACCAATATATCCTCAAATAAAATAATATAACACAAAAATTACGTGGTTTGTATCAAAATTTCTAGTTTGTAAATATTTCAAAAAACTTTACCTTCCTCATGATTTTTATTAAATTATCAATTGATCTACATGATCTTTATATATATTTAAAGAAGTAAAAAATATGATCTATAAATACCACCAACAACTAATTAAGTTAACATCTAAAACTGTATTTTCTATATCCAAACAGATATCTTGTGAATTAGTGAAACCAAATATAATCACTATATACTAATTTCTTACACACCATTTATGAGAATAATTTCTTGGGTATGTCCTATTTTGTGATCATATATAGATGAAATATCGATTGAAGATAAAACATTGGTATGTAATGATATTTCTTGAGTTTATAAAAAAATTCATCAATACAGTGTAGAAGAATAATTTTCTATATTTTGATCATGTTCATCTCTTGATAAAAAATTCAAAGTCACATAATTGTATGTTTATTTTTTAAAAAGGTAATGGGTTCACCCCAAAGGGGCATTATTGGACCAATAAATCATTTTTCAAGATTCTGCTGGACTTTCTTTACTACTTCCTACAACTGAATCAATGCTATTTTATTGGGAGTCATTGAAATAGTTGGGGAACCACATATGTGTTCTATTAAAAACCCAACATAATGATTCGGTTGAAGACTAGGAAATTCTTCTAGAAATATACCAACAAACTTCCACACAATAAGAATAGCATCGATGTTGAGTTTCTACAAAACCATCATAGATAAAATCCCATATTAAGTAGTAATAAGAAATTATAAAACAACTCTGATTTCTCAAAAAAGTCATGATTATCATCACACTAATATTAAATCATAGTTTTGTTTTGGAATATAAAATATGATTCCAATTCATTAGAAATGAATGTGAGATTTATGTATAAAAATTGAATCTGGTCCAAAATAATATCAAATTCAGCCAATGGAGGAATGACTAGATTTTCTAGAATCAAATTATCACAAACCTCAATAATATATGAATCATATACATGATAAAAAATCACCATATAAATTTCACAACACCTTATCACACCCCTCCATACAAATAACGATTCCATGATATTTTCACGTGTACCTTAGATTAACTGGTTACTGACATCAATCATCATTATTATCATTAGGATTTGGAATTGTTAAGAATAGGGCATACACACCTTGCCTTTGAAACACAAGAGTACGGTTTGTGCATTCATGGATATTTCTATCTATTCCCATCATTAGTTAGCTTATTCCCATGACATTATCTTTTGATTTCCTGATGATTAGACCTTCCAAAAATAAAACATTTACCAGTACCCTTATTATATTTTACTCCATGTCTATAACCATACATCAATCATGAATGAATAATCATTTTCTTCTCCCCATTGGTTTTATTGTTTCCTTTGAACTCAATTTTATTTTCTTATAAAAAAATCTAATTAATGGGTAAATACAATCTCAATTTCCACCATGGGAGAAAACTAATCCATTTTATTATTATAAATGTTGTTCCCTATGGAAAAAAACATTCAATGAAATTGGATTTATCCATTGATTAATTGGTCAACCATACTATTTGGATAAATGTTAATTCCAGAATTATACCACGCATATCTTGTAAAATTATTCTCATAGGTATCAATGTAATTGTCATCCATATACTTTATGTAACACCCAAGACTTTTATGTTATATAAATCATCAAAGGAATCTTTTTCTATACAACACTTGCTTGGCTTGCTTTACACGCAATCGCGACCTTCCTCGATAGCTTGCGTCGTACGCAATACCGAGTTTCACTAAACAACATTATGCTATTAAAACTAGCCGTTATGAATAGTAATAACCACTTTTTGGAATTTTATAAATTTTTTTTTTCAAAATAGACTTCATTTTTGGACTCAGAATATCGAAATTAGCCTAGGGTGAAATTTTGGTATTTTTCTGAAAACTTTCAATTTTTGATGAATAGTGAAACCACTAAGTGGTAGGTTAAAAACTGAATTTTGCATAAAACTTAATTTTACCGCTTCTGTGATTGGAATTTCAAAAATCCGAGAGACACGGTTAATATCAAGGACTAAAATGTGGTTCAATGAGATGAAAATAAATTTTTGGTGAATAGTATCTTTTTACTTTTTTTACCGCGGTTAATAGTAAATAGGGTAACTAAGGGTAAATACGATATTAATATTACCCTAACACATGTCCTAATTCTATTGGACAAGTGTAATTCGACCAAAAACAAACTTAGGAATAAAATATGACCATTTAGGCCCACTTGGATTAGATTAGGACATTTATTATTAATTTATTTAAAGAAGGGTTAAAATAGTTAAAATCAAAGTTTAATAAGTAAATAATTTTTAATATGGGGTTATACATAAGATAAATTCAATTGTAAATATTCATTAGAAAGCTAAAAAGATTTCCTACATGATGCTATTTTATTTGTAATTTTTAGACATCAAATAATGTAATTTATTTATGACACAAAGATGATGCAGTAATTATCTTATTAATGAAATATTGACATAATTGATGTTATAAACACCAAAATAAATGTAATTTGAGACTTTTTATGAATTCAACTAATTTTATAGGTTACTATGATATATTAATGTTGATTTAATCAACTTGGTTCGTACATATAATTCTTTTATGACTTTCACAAAAATCATATATCAAATAGTGTCAAAATTGACACAAAATAGTTTTTAAATCAAATATTATATTATTAATTGTTATTTTATTCCTAAAAATCTAAGGTTCGGCCAAATGACTTAGATAAGAATATATATTTTAATAATAAACAATTTGGGGTTCGTTTGGCATGTTATAGTAAGTGTATTAACCATATAGTGAAAGAAAACAAAAAGACATGGTAAAAGTTAAATTATTTAACTTAGAGTTAAATCTAATTGATAAGGTTAAAATAATACCCTAAACTTGTCTAAATCCTATTGGTTGATAGGATTTCGACCCTTCCCCACTTTATATTCGAAATAATACCCTTTGGAACCATTATAAACCGATTTTGACTTTAATATAAAATAATATTTTGAGATATTCCTAAGGTGCCCCTCTCCTCCCTTATAAAAGGGCACCTCCTCCCCCTCCTCCTCACACCAAATTGAGCACTCAAGCTCGGCCAACCCCTGCCATTTTCTCCTCTCCACTTCCCTAGAATAATCCTAGAGGTCCTGGTCTTCTCCAAAGACCAATCTTAGTTCCTTAAGTGGAGGATTCAAAGAGGCGTTCCAAAGAAGAGGTAATATCCATTACCGATCTTTTCAATTTCTTTCTTCTTCAACTTCTTCTTCTTTAGTTGTTTCATGATAAAGTAATAACATCAGTATTACTTACATACTGATATGTTATTATAAATATGAAACAACCCTATTTCACCTTCTATCCATCCTACGGAAAAATGAAATCACCACGCGTGCGTACGTACGGAATACCGTCTCCACGCCGTGGTGTAATCTATTTTCCACCATCACCTTACAAGGATGGTTATAATGGTGTAATGAGTAACTAAATATGATTATTATGAAGTAATATTGATACTGAAATAATATATATATACTCCAATACAATTCCATGATCATAGGAATGATATCATCACTCGTGCGTACGTACGGAATACCGTCTCCACGATGTGATGCGACTCGTTCTACATGATCTTCATTTCATAATGATTATATAAATGAATTGAATGAATGAATATGGTATATAATACACTAATACCATTATGGAAATGAATTATCTATAACCTAAAGATAAGAATAAGAATTTATTCGACAAAACACGCATAAGAACAAAAAGTTATAAAGACCCGAGTAACAAGTAACAATGAAATATTACTAACAAGAAGCTAATAATATGACCATATATGATATCATATAAATATGTATGATTCTGGAATAAGTCAATAACATTATTTAAACCATTATACAGGAGCTTCGGACATGTACAAAGCTAATCGGACCTAAGGTAAGGGAAATATCACAATCTCATTTTTATCCGAGATTGTTTATTCGTATGTATTTACTGGGGTGTATTTTATCATCCACATCCATGTTCCCTCAATATGTAATATTGTTTCCATCCACTTACAATAGTTTAAATCCAATTTTACCCTTAGGTGAGTTTTTATTAAAGAATATGAAAGGAATCTTTTGTCGTTTTTCCGTACGAGGTACTTTTTGACTTTTCCGACAAAAGTACGAAGAATGTTTTTTTAACTTATACGGCATGAATGGATTTTTAAAACATTGTTTCCAAGAAGCTTCCTTTACAAGTTTTCAAGTTTAGTTTTAATCAACTTCTTTTATTTTAAAGTTGTATGACATGTTATGAAAGGAAAAATGTTTTTGAAGAAGAAAGGATATTTTCCTCAAGAATGGAGTTCAAGTGATTTTCAAAATTATTTTCCATCTAAGATAATAAAGGGTTCTGTTTTTATCCCTATTATTACATTGATTTGATCATGTTGTGATGGAATTATTTTTATGAATTCCTTTATATTATATGAATTGATTTATGATGTCATGATGTTTCAAGAATCCCATTTTTGTTTCATGTGTTATGCGATGATGTATGTTTTATGATTATGTGGCACACATAAGAAAGGATTCATTATAAGATGGGTGGGACCTATATCTCCCTCCAATGCAATGGGTAAAGATTTTATATCTCATGAGATAGACATGGCTGGAACGGAAGGTTATTTCGGTTCAGTGATACAGGACTGAAACGAGGAGTGAACTCGGTTCAGAAAGGGACTTTGTCCACTAAGATAGTCTTGGCGATGAGTCATGACTAACAAGAAATGATTTTCCATGATTATGTGTGCATGCCACAAAGTTTCAAGTTTTATGTTATGATTATGGGGATCTCATTTTCACTTCTATGATTTATTCCATGATAAGATATTATGATCTCTTTTGCAGGTTTTGATTTTCATAAAGATATGATATGATTTTTATTTCCTTTATTTTCCCTTGTTGAGCATTTGAGCTCACCCTTTTATGTTTTCTTTTCCCCAGGTCAGGAAGATGGATATTAAGTAGAATATGCTAAAAGGGACCCTATATATGATGAAATAAATGGGATACACTGTAGAAGATTTATGAACCAGTTGTTTATGTTTCCCAGTTTCTAAAGACACTATACCTATACGGTCCTTTGTGGTTTTGTCATATGTTGTAATAAGTGTGCTTCAATTTTGAAGTATTAACAATGTATGTAAAGTATGGGTCGTTATAGTTGGTATCAGAGGAAAGGTATAGTCAACCTTTGGAAACTAGGATGTGAAAGCCTTAGTAAGAACCCTAAGGATAAGTCTAAGCATAGTACACAATCTTAGTGTTTTAGAAATGGCCTTGAATAACCTAGGATAAGACCATAAGCATGAAAATTTTATTCTTGATTTATGTGGTTTCCAATTATAATTAGTGTTGCTCACACTATTCTTCTTGGTTTTAGTCAATGGCTGGAACCCTAAGGAACCGTGTTAATGCGGAATGCGATGGGCAATGCAATGATTGTCCCCCTGAGCAACCAAACGATATGGGAGCTGGAATGCAAAATCTTGTAGCCATGCTCACACAACTTTCTCAAGCTATGAATCATGCAGGATTTCCAAACGAACAAAGGAGGGAGCAACATTCTGTTGAATCCTTCATGAGGCAGCGTCCACCTTCTTTCAGCGGGTCTACTGATCCATTAGTTGCTGAACAATGGATTAGTACTACTGAAAAGATATTTTCAGTTCTTCAATGTTCTGAGCATGATAAAGTCATCCTAGCAGTGTATCGTTTGGAAGGAGATGCGGATCAATGGTGGAATCTTGTTAAGAATACGAGGCAAAGGGATGAAATTGAGTCTATGGAATGGGACGAGTTCAAGAACTTATTTTTCAATAAGTACTTCCCTCGTATTCTCTGAACAAAGATGGAGAAAGAGTTCCTTGAACTGAAGCAAAGGGATGATGAATCTGTTGGTACCTATGAAGCAAATTTTACAAGACTGGCAAGGTACGCTTCTGGTATTATTATCCAACCTGAGAGTAAGATCGATCGATTCTTTAGTGGCTTAAAACCAAGTCTTCGACGGGCGTTAGCCATAAGAGACTTCAATAGCTACGAGGAAATCGTTCGATGTGCTCTCAAAGTTGAGATGGAGATTGGAGTAACCCATCAGTCACATGGGTTTGATAAGAAGATGAAGATGGAATTCAAAGAAAAATCTAAAGAGCACACAGAAAAGAAGATGAGATTTTCCTTATGCTCAAAGTGTGGAAAGAAACATGGAGGGAGTTGTCTTAAAGGGACAAGTAAATGTTTTAAATGTGGAAAGGAAGGTCATCGGGCATTTGAATGCCGTGATAATGGGAAGAAGATGTCTAATGACGCAAACAAAGGAAGGGATACACAGAATGAATCTACTACACATCAATGTTTCAAGTGCAAGGAGATGGGGCATTATGCCAATCAATGCCCAAATCCAAGGGTTGATGATGATAGTCGACGTCAACAAACTCTTAAAGCTAAAGACAAAGGAAAGTCACATGCAATTTCTGTCAGCGATGTGGAGTACGATAACGATGTGGTGAAAGGTACACTTACCATCCACTCTAAAGTAGCAAATGTTTTATTTGATTCTGGATCCACCCACTCTTTTATTTCTGAACACTTTTCTAAGGGTATCACCGTACTACCTCAACAATTAGATGTTGAGTTAGCTGTGACAACACCTAATGGCACATCAATCGCATCAAAAGTTTATAATTCTTCTCCGATTGAAGTTTGTGGGAAAGTGCTTCCTGCAAATCTTGTGATCCTTCCTTTAGTGGAATTTGATGTGATTCCTGGCATGGATTGGCTTTCTCTACATGGAGCTCATATCAATTGCCAAAGAAGGGAAGTCACATTTCATACTCCAGATCAATCTACGATCGTATACTAATGCAAGGATGAACATAACCTTCCAGTGGAAATTTCTTCCATCTTATGGGTATTGATCCCACTAAATGAAGGTTATTTATCTCAAATGGTTGGTGAGAAACTCACGATTAAGAATATGCCCATTGTAAGGGAGTTTGATGATGTCTTTCCGGAGGAATTACCGGGTCTTCCACCAAATCGTGAAGTTGAGTTTTCAATAGAACTCGTACCGGGTGCTTTGCCTATTTCAAAGACACCTTATAGAATGGCCCCAATTGAGTTGCAGGAATTGAAGAAGCAACTCCAAGAGAATCTTGATAAGGGATTCATACGCCCTAGTGCGTCGCCTTGGGGAGCACCTGTTCTATTTGTTAAGAAGAAAGATGGATCAATGAGACTTTGCATTGATTATCGAGAACTTAACAAGATCACTATCAAGAACAAATATCCTCTCCCACGCATTGATGACTTATTTGACCAACTACGTGGAGCTCAATACTTTTCCAAGATTGATCTTCGTTCAGGGTATCATCAATTAAGGGTCAAAAGGGAGGATATACCAAAGACGGCTTTCCGTACAAGGTATGGACACTATGAATTTATAGTGATGCCATTTGGTCTTACTAATGCCCCTGTTATCTTCATGGATCTAATGAATAGAGTCTTTAGAGACTATCTTGATCAATTTGTGGGAGTCTTTATAGACGATATTCTTGTCTATTCAAAGAGCAAGGAAGAACATGAAGATCACTTGAGAATTATATTGAAGACCCTGAGAAAGGAGAAGCTTTATGCCAAATTTACCAAGTGTGAATTTTGGCTTCAAAAAGTTGCATTTTTGGGTCACATAATCTCAAAAGAGGGGATATCTGTGGATCCAGCAAAAACAGAGGTTATCGAAAGATGGTCGAGACCAACAACAGTAACTGAGATCCGAAGTTTTCTTGGTTTGGCTGGATATTATCGACGTTTTGTAAAAGATTTTTCACGATTATCTAATCCACTCACCAAGTTGACTCGGAAAGGAGTTAAGTTTGTCTGGACAGAGGAATGTGAAGAGAATTTCAAGGAGTTGAAAAGAAGGTTATCCAGTGCACCTGTGCTCACACTTCCTTGTAGTGGAGAAAGGTTTGTGATCTACAGTGATGCATCCAATAAGGGATTGGGGTGTGTTCTTATGCAAAATGATATGGTGATAGCTTATGCCTCACGACAGTTGAAAATCCATGAACAAAATTACCCAACACATGATTTGGAGTTGGCTGCGGTAATCTTTGCATTAAAGATTTGGAGGCATTACCTTTATGGTGAAAGGTGTGATATTTATACTGATCATAAAAGTTTAAAGTATATTTTCACACAAAAGGAGTTGAATATGCGTCAAAGAAGATGGTTGGAGCTGATTAAGGATTATGACTGCTCAATCCATTACCACCCTGGGAAAGCAAACAAGGTGGCAGATGCATTAAGTCGACAAGACCATGCTAGTTTATCCATGATGAGGATCACAAAAGATCCAATATTTATGGATTTACAAAGGATGGATCTTGGAATTATAATGGAAGGGGAAAAATCTTATCTTTCTCAAATGAATGTTCAACCATCTATACATGTGAAGATTAAAGATGCACAGAAAGAAGATGTCGAGTTACAAAAGAAGGTGAGAAATGTTCCTGAATTCAACCTTGATTGTGATGGGATAATAAAGTTCAGGAATCGGGTTTGTGTTCCTCCCATCCCCGAATTAAAGAAAGAGCTGCTGGATGAGGCTCATAGTTCTTCATTCTCTATTCATCCTGGAAGCACGAAGATGTATAGGGACCTGAAAGAGTACTTCTGGTGGGATGGCATGAAAAGAGATGTTGCTGAATATGTCTCTCGATGCTTGGTTTGTCAACAAGTTAAAGCTGAGAGACAGAAGTCTAAGGGGATGTTACAACCATTACCCATACCCGAATGGAAATGGGAAAACATCACTATGGACTTTGTCACAGGACTTCCTAAAACATCCAAAGGCAATAATGCTATCTGGGTCATAGTTGATCGTCTCACAAAGTCTGCACACTTCATTCCTATTAGAGAGGATTTCTCTCTAGATCAGCTTGCCAGGATATATGTAAAGGAAGTGGTAAGATTGCATGGAGTACCACTTTCTATTATATCTGATCGAGATCCGAGATTTACCTCAAAGTTCTGGCGAAGTCTTCAGCATACTCTGGATACAGAGTTGAGTTTCAGCACTGCTTATCATCCCCAGACAGACGGTCAGTCTGAGAGAACAATTCAAACCCTAGAAGATATGTTGAGAGCTTGCTCTATGGATTTCAAAGGAGGTTGGGATCAACACCTACCTTTGGTGGAATTTTCTTATAATAATAGCTTTCACTCCAGTATTCAAATGGCTCCTTATGAAGCTCTCTATGGAAAGAAATGCAGGACTCCAACTTGCTGGGATGAAGTTGGGGAAAGAAAGCTATTAGGACCTGATCTCGTTGATGAAATGGCAGAAAAGGTCAGATCTATTCAACAACACATAAGAGCAGCTCAGAGTCGACAGAAAAGCTATGCCGACAACCGAAGAAAAGACCTAGAGTTTGAAGTGGGTGATAAAGTTTTCTTACGAATATCTCCCTGGAAGAGGGTTATGAGATTTGGAAAGAAGGGGAAGTTGAGCCCTAGATATATCGGTCCTTTCGAAATACTGGATCGTGTTGGGAAGGTAGCTTACCGATTGGCGCTTCCACCGAATCTCTTTCAAGTTCACGATGTGTTCCATGTATCTCTCCTGAGAAAGTACATACCAGATCCTTCACATGTACTCAGCTCAGAAGTTGTACCGCTGGAGCAAGATCTTTCTTATGAAGAACAACCGATAGAGATTCTGGATCGTAGCGAAAAAGTCCTACGAAACAAGACCACTCGCTTGGTGAAAGTTTTATGGAGAAACCACCAACTTGAAGAAGCTACATGGGAGCTTGAGGATATGATGAGGGAGAAGTATCCTCATCTGTTTGTTGCAAAGTGACGAATTTCGAGGGTGAAATTCTTTTTAAGGGGGTTAGAGTGTAACACTCGAGACTTTTATGTTATATAAATCATCAAAGGAATCTTTTTCTATACAACACTTGCTTGGCTTGCTTTACACGCAATCGCGACCTTCCTCGATAGCTTGCGTCGTACACAATACCGAGTTTCACTAAACAACATTATGCTATTAAAACTAGCCGTTATGAATAGTAATAACCACTTTTTGGAATTTTATAAATTTTATTTTTCAAAATGGACTTCATTTTTGGACTCAGAATATCGAAATTAGCCTAGGGTGAAATTTTGGTATTTTTCTGAAAACTTTCAATTTTTGATGAATAGTGAAACCACTAAGTGGTAGGTTAAAAACTGAATTTTGCATAAAACTTAATTTTACCGCTTCTGTGATTGGAATTTCGAAAATCCGAGAGACACGGTTAATATCAAGGACTAATATGTGGTTCAATGAGATGAAAATAATTTTTTGGTGAATAGTAACTTTTTACTTTTTTTACCGCGGTTAATAGTAAATAGGGTAACTAAGGGTAAATATGATATTAATATTACCCTAACACATGTCCTAATTCTATTGGACAAGTGTAATTCGACCAAAAACAAACTTAGGAATAAAATATGACCATTTAGGCCCACTTGGATTATATTAGGACATTTATTATTAATTTATTTAAAGAAGGGTTAAAATAGTTAAAATCAAAGTTTAATAAGTAAATCATTTTTAATATGGGGTTATACATAAGATAAATTCAATTGTAAATATTAATTAGAAAGATAAAACGATTTCCTACATGATGATATTTTATTTGTAATTTTTAGACATCAAATAATGTAATTTATTTATGACACAAAGATGATGCAGTAATTATCTTATTAATGAAATATTGACATAATTGATGTTATAAACACCAAAATAAATGTAATTTGAGACTTTTTATGAATTCAACTAATTTTATAGGTTACTATGATATATTAATGTTGATTTAATCAACTTGGTTCGAACATATAATTCTTTTATGACTTTCACAAAAATCATATATCAATAGTTTCAAAATTGACACAAAATAGTTTTTAAATCAAATATTATATTATTAATTGTTATTTTATTCATAAAAATCTAAGGTTCGGCCAAATGACTTAGATAAGGATATATATTTTAATAATAAACAATTTGGGGTTCGTTTGGCATGTTATAGTAAGTGTATTAACCATATAGTGAAAGAAAACAAAAAGACATGGTAAAAGTTAAATTATTTAACTTAGAGTTAAATCTAATTGATAAGGTTAAAATAATACCCTAAACTTGTATAAATCCTATTGGTTGATAGGATTTCGACCCTTCCCCACTTTATCTTCGAAATAAGACCCTTTGGAACCATTATAAACCGATTTTGACTTTAATATAAAATAATATTTTGAGATATTCCTAAGGTGCCCCTCTCCTCCCTTATAAAAGGGCACCTCCTCCTCCTCCTCCTCACACCAAATTGAGCACTCAAGCTCGGCCAACCCCTGCCATTTTCTCCTCTCCACTTCCCTAGAATAATCCTAGAGGTGCTGGTCTTCTCCAAAGACCAATCTTAGTTCCTTAAGTGGAGGATTCAAAGAGGCGTTCCAAAGAAGAGGTAATATCCATTACCGATCTTTTCAATTTCTTTCTTCTTCAACTTCTTCTTCTTTAGTTGTTTCATGATAAAGTAATAACATCAGTATTACTTACATACTGATATGTTATTATAAATATGAAACAACCCTATTTCACCTTCTATCCATCCTACGGAAAAATGAAATCACCACGCGTGCGTACGTACGGAATACCGTCTCCACGCCGTGGTGTAATCTGTTTTCCACCATCACCTTACAAGGATGGTTATAATGGTGTAATGAGTAACTAAATATGATTATTATGAAGTAATATTGATACTGAAATAATATATATATACTCCAATACAATTCCACGATCATAGGAATGATATCATCACTCGTGCGTACGTACGGAATACCGTCTCCACGATGTGATGCGACTCGTTCTACATGATCTTCATTTCATAATGATTATATAAATGAATTGAATGAATGAATATGGTATATAATACACTAATACCATTCTGGAAATGAATTATCTATAACCTAAAGATAAGAATAAGAATTTATTCGACAAAACACGCATAAGAACAAAAAGTTATAAAGACCCGAGTAACAAGTAACAATGAAATATTACTAACAAGAAGCTAATAATATGACCATATATGATATCATATAAATATTTATGATTCTGGAATAAGTCAATAACATTATTTAAACCATTATACAGGAGATTCGGATACGTACAAAGCTAATCGGACCTAAGGTAAGGGAAATATCACAATCTCATTTTTATCCGAGATTGTTTATTCGTAAGTATTTACTGGGGTGTATTTTATCATCCACATCCATGTTCCCTCAATATGTAATATTGTTTCCATCCACTTACAATAGTTTAAATCCAATTTTACCCTTAGGTGAGTTTTTAGTAAAGAATATGAAAGGAATCTTTTGTCGTTTTTCCGTACGAGGTACTTTTTGACTTTTCCGACAAAAGTATGAAGAATGTTTTTTTTAACTTATACGGCATGAATGGATTTTTAAAACATTGTTTCCAAGAAGCTTCCTTTACAAGTTTTCAAGTTTATTTTTAATCAACTTCTTTTATTTTAAAGTTGTATGACATGTTATGAAGGGAAAAATGTTTTTGAAGAAGAAAGGATATTTTCCTCAAGAATGGAGTTCAAGTGATTTTCAAAATTATTTCCCATCTAAGATAATAAAGGGTTCTGTTTTTATCCCTATTATTACATTGATTTGATCATGTTGTGATGGAATTATTTTTATGAATTCCTTTATATTATATGAATTGATTTATGATGTCATGATGTTTCAAGAATCCCATTTTTGTTTCATGTGTTATGCGATGATGTATGTTTTATGATTATGTGGCACACATAAGAAAGGATTCATTATAAGATGGGTGGGACCTATATCTCCCTCCAATGCAATGGGTAAAGATTTTATATCTCATGAGATAGACATGGCTGGAACGGAAGGTTATTTCGGTTCAGTGATACAGGACTGAAACGAGGAGTGAACTCGGTTCAGAAAGGGACTTTGTCCACTAAGATAGTCTTGGCGATGAGTCATGACTAACAAGAAATGATTTTCCATGATTATGTGTGCATGCCACAAAGTTTCAAGTTTTATGTTATGATTATGGGGATCTCATTTTCACTTCTATGATTTATTCCATGATAAGATATTATGATCTCTTTTGCAGGTTTTGATTTTCATAAAGATATGATATGATTTTTATTTCCTTTATTTGCCCTTGTTGAGCATTTGAGCTCACCCTTTTATGTTTTCTTTTCCCAAGGTCAGGAAGATGGATATTAGGTAGAATATGCTAAAAGGGGCCCTATATATGATGAAATAAATTGGAGACACTGTAGAATATTTATGAACCAGTTGTTTATGTTTCCCAGTTTCTAAAGACACTATACCTATACGGTCCTTTGTGGTTTTGTCATATGTTGTAATAAGTGTGCTTCAATTTTGAAGTATTAACAATGTATGTAAAGTATGGGTCGTTATACTTTAGATCAAGTAATAACTTCTCCATTATCATACAAAGAATTTGAGGGAATTTTTACAAAAAAATATTAACTTAAACTCACCACACTCCATGGATTATATTTCATATTTATTTCTAGTATTATTTATGGGCGTCTTCTACGGATCCAATTCACCTTCAAAATGATATACATTAAATATTTATTTTTCAAGATTCATATACTGGATAATGAGAAATATCATTTCAGTGGTAGTGATTCTTTTTTCATCAACATTATCACCATAAAAACCACTAAAATATGAAGGATTTTACCACGTTATATAATCAACACAATATTGTTCCCTCCTTATCATGTTTTAAGATAAGCATGATTCCAAACATGATAATTTTTTTGAGAATTTCAATAATAATTTTCATTCCATATCCCAAAAAATTAATTTCTCCAGCAGGAAAATCATTTCATTATTAATATCATTTCCCATTTACATGGTTCCATCCATTTCCATCAATTGACTAAAACCAAAATATATATAGTGTGAGAAACAATTATAAAATTGGGAAAACACATATCCTAGAAAATAATTTATACTAATTCTAAATCATGATACCTTCCTTTCAATTAATGACACATATGGTTTAGTCTAGGTTATTTATCGTATTTATCTATTTTAAATCCATAATGTCTGTTTATAAATAATATTTAAATTTACAAAGGAATATACCCCAAGAGTGTCAAACCATGTGTGTAGTAAGTCTTGCTATCATGTAATAATTATTGCTCAAGGCAAGTCAGAAATTTATTTATTTTACCCCTATCTTAATCTATGCCAACACCATTTCCACTTTTAAAATCCAAAAAGGTATATATTACTAGGTAAAACAAATAATATCTTACTCTAAAAACAATATCATGTTTCTGTACACATTGGATATTCCTAATGATTTTTACTAACATTGTATCATCTTAAATTCCAAATATGAACTAAATATATCATTATATAAAAAATTTATTGACCATGGATTTTCATAAATAGATTTTATATATTTTTTGATAAAAATTTATTACATTATACAAAACACATAATGGATGATCCTAAATGTATAATGCCTTGGGAGATATAGAAACATAAATAATTAGTTCATAAGTGAACTATATAATCTCTAACAAATTTCTTCATAGAAAGAATGAAATGGATATCACAGATTATCTTAGTGGTTAAATAAAGAAGATACATAAACATAACATGGTCATAAAGTTATTAAAACATGATCATAACGTTTGAAAACCATATACTATATGTCAATGATTATAATATTGGGTTAAGGAATATTGATTGGTAGTTCAATGTACATGAAGCATAAGAAAATTAAAGAACATAATACCTATGAAAAAAATGTCATAGGATCATAAAATATATTATATTTATATAATCTAATAAAATCATTTCCGTATTAGTCATGGCTCATTTAAAATCCTATCATAGGGGAATGGGTTCACTACCCAAAAAACTGTAATAGAAAACGTTCACTCATAGGAATATCATATGGAAAAAATACCATTACTAAACTAGGTTCATTCCCCATTCCAATATTATTTATATCATGAGATTTCATTCATTTCAAAATGTAATTTAGGGAGATGTATATCCCACTCATAAAATTAACAATATCATAGAAATGTGTTCCGCAAGATCAGAAGACATTTTTCATATCAGAAGCCATTAAAAGTAGTGGGTTTTATAAGAATTGCATCATAGGATAAACTCTAACATATCAGGTAAATAAAGAATAATTAATATTTCATATTTATTAATATTTTTGAATTAAAAATTATTTTTACTTTAAAGGGGTTGCTATGTTCGATAGTCTACCTGATACGCAACAACATGTTTCTTTGAAATCATACGTTTCACACTAAAAATATAATAATATTATTTTAAATGGTAGTTAAATAGTTGATGTTTTAGTTGAGGGAATGAATAAAACTAAATACAATATTATTATACATGTTTGTTAAATGTATTTAAAATTATTCAATAAAATGTTAGAGGCTTAAAATATGAATGAATCTAATTTTAAGCATAATTTACAATAAAAGGTCGATTTATCACCATTTATTGGCGAACCCTCTTTAGATATATTTTTTTAAACATTAATAATTTTTATTTGAATAAATAAAATCCTTATTTAGAATGGAGACATCAAAATTTACTTTGTGTAAATTTCTGGAATTCTTCCGATAAAGCTCATTTATAATGAATAGGGAAAATATTGTATTTTAAATCAAAACTGCGTTTTAATATAATTTATTTATATGGTTAGATTATATTTTTAAATGGTTTTAAAGAGTATTTAGAATATTATTTTACCTTTTAATACAATGGTGGTCATTGGAATTAATTTCACTTTGAAATTGGACATAAAAAAAGTTTCAATCTTTTGATAGTTATTGTTTCATAAAAACAAGCTATTTGTTTAAACAACAAGAATTACTTTTAAATTAATAAATGCCTCTTCTATGTTTTGAATTTAGAAAAATAGAAATCATTTTTAAATTCAGAATATCAAATATAGGTGGGGCATATTTTTTTTGTATTTTTCTGAAAAACTTCAATTTTTGATGAATTGTGAAACCACTTGGTAGTAGTTAAAAACTGATTTTTTCATCTAAATGAAATTTTACAACTTCTGGGAATTAAATTTAGAAAATAAAATATACATGGTTTTTATTAGTAAGTAAAATTTGGTTCAATAAGATGAAAAATAATTTTTGGTGAATAGTAACTTTTGACTTTTATTTACCGCGGTTAAAGGTAAATAGGGTAATTCAAGGAAAAAATAATATTGTAGTAATTCAAAATTATCTTAACACTTGTCCTGAACTTATTGGATGTGTAATGGAAAACCATCGGAATCGTTGGGTGTATTTTGGGACACCATGGGGCCACTTATGAATTATAATGACACTTTAGATTAATTAATTTAATGTAAAGGCAAAAATGACATAAACAAAAATCTTTTAGTAAATTAATTTTTATATAGTATTAAATAAGTAATATTATTTACTAAAATATTCATTGGAAAGAAAAAAATATTTCCAACATCATGGTATTTGTTTTATAATATTTAGATATCAAATAAATTAAATTATTTATGATAATAATGATGTAGTGTTTACCTCATTAATAAATCATTTAAATAAATAAGATAATAAAGATTAAAATAATATCCACAACTTGTCCAATTTTTATTGGATGATTTTCCTTAGACCATGAGTCATCTTATCTTCTTCTATAATTATTTTTTGGACCTTTAGAAACCGAATACCGCTATATAATAAAATAATATTATCACACATTTCAAAAGCGCTACTCCTCCCCCTTTTAAAAAGCTCCAATTTCTATCCAATTCCACAAAACTCTCAAGCATTTAGGCTCATCCAAACTCTACCCTATTAAAATTCATACATCCCTATCCTACTCTTAGAATCCTTCCCTTAAGTATAAGGCACTTCATGAAGTCCTTTCGGTTCAAACCAAATAAAGTTACCCAAATTAAAGGTAACAGTTTTTCTAACATTATTTTCTATTATTTTACTTCTTCAACCCCTAAACTCTTTTTAATATTTTATTTTATAAAGAAACTGTATCATCAATATACTAGGTTTTTGTTATGATAAGTCTTCATACTACACTTACACATACCTCAATATAAGGGGTGAAGAACATACTGTTTCTGTGGAAGGGAAACTAACGCCTCACGAGACAACGATTGTTCGATTATCTCCTACTTCCAATAATGGTGGCCTTTAAGATGACACTATATTTATATATTATTTTTATTATTTTTATGTTTTCTTCATGCTTATTTAATTTTCATGTATAGAATACCTTTATGGCATCCATTATGGGTAAACATGATATTTTCATTTGAGGAAGTGGAGACTACCGCCCCCTCAAAGTGATATGACTCATTAATGCCATATGTGGGACTTATGGAGGAAGGAGTTAATGATGTTATATATGATATTATACTGGAATTATAATATACCTATGTATATTTATGTTTGAATTCCATTAAAATAATACATAGAAATGAAAGTACCATTCATGCGTACATACGGCTTACCGTCTACATGAATGGTGCATTTCATTTCTTACCTCCAAATGATATATACGGTTATAAATATATATATAATGGATATATATGATATCTAAATAATAAATGTAATTCTTTATGTAATGTAATATTGACCACACGAACAACTTGTAAATATAAGGTGTTCATTTTTGACTCAAGTACCAAATATCGACAAAATGAACGTTATTAACTTAAATAATTACATAACGTTTATAACATGTTAATAAGTGATATAAAATGAATAAAAAACTAGAAAAAGGTTCTTAAGAAAGTAGAAATTAACTTTAGTTTATTATTCATGAGATTACAGAACGATCGAGTCATGTCAGACACAAGGTAAGGGACTTCGTCTCAATCTCCTTTCATTGAGGAATATTTTGTTCTAATACCCGACTTTCTTTTATATGTAGTATAAACACCTTTTCCTTTTCATTTCATTAAAAGGGAATATTTTTATACATAGAGTTTTTCTAAATGACAAAAAAATAATGTTTCTTTTTAATGTAAGAGGTGACAACAACTTTTCCGCCGCTATGAGTATTATTTGATCGTTGGATTCCTTAACAAGTCGTAATATTTTTAAAAGAAAAAATAAATGCCACATAATATGTTATATATTTTAGGTATTGAAAATGGTTTTGATATGTTAATATATTGAAATGATATATTTTTATTACAATGTGGAAATTTTATCTTTCCTTTAAGATTATGCTATGTGTTATGATCATGTTATGGTTCTTGGGCATTATATACGTATACTGGTGGTCCAATGATAAAACTAGGGTGGGTGAGCCCGAGATAGCTCTCCAATACATTGGGTAACATGATGTAGGTAAACATGAATGTTTCTTCTAAGAGATTTTGGGAATATAATGTGATGAGTATTCAAAAGTAACTCCCCATGTAGCTTGGATAGCTATAATATATTTATGTTATGGATGCCACAAGTCACCTATATGATTTATGATTTATATGTGTTATTCATAAAATCTTATGATTTTATGAGGCAAGTAAAATAGTTCATGTTTTGTATGTATTTATGAACAAATGTTTTCATTCTTTGATTTATAACCATTGCTGAGCTTTTTATTCTCATCCAAAGTTCTGAAATATTTTCACACAACCTAAAGATGGATAAGGTCAAGGATGGGATTAAAGAAATGTTATGATGTCTAAAACCTGGAACGAGACATGACCCATTTTTTCAAGAGTAATTATTTTATGAAATAAATGGAAATTGTGTAAAAGTGTCTACTTTGTAATCTGTTGTGATGTAATAGTTATGTCCTAATTCTCTAAAACTATAAACCTAAAAAGATCTTCAATGTGAATTATTAACATAATTCAATATTACGTAATGTTGAAGGTCGGGTTCTTATAGTTGGTATCAGAGGACAGTTTATATAAATTTTTTAGTTATGGTAATGTTAAATTAATATCAATAAAGTAATTTATGTTAATATTGAAATCATATAGCATTTACATATTACCACGTTTCTTCGCCTAATATATTTCTGTGTTTAGAATGGTTTTCCTCAAAGGAAATAAGGAAGCTATGTTGGGATGAAATAAGGAGGAAGACAGCCTTCCAAATCAGCAACCTGAGATAGTCAGAATCGGAACTGGACAGTTTGCTGCAGTGATGGCACAGTTGACACAGGATCTAAATGGTGGTGGTATCAATGTACGAGATCAACCAGATCAACCAGATGGGAACTTTTCAGTAGTCGAGCAATTCATGAGGAAAAATCTCCCATCGTTTAGAGAATAATCGAACCCGGTGCTAGCAGAATGGTGGATTGAAGCACTGGAAATGATTTTTTATGTCATGTGTAGTTCAGAACATGAAATGGTTAGTCTCTTTGTTTACTATTATGAAGCTAAAGCTGATCAGTTGTGGTCGGTGGTGAAAAATATCAGGGATAATGAAGAGATTGATTCTCTTGTTTGGGATGAATTCAAAGTTATGTTTCTTGAGAAATATTTTCCTAAGGTGGTTCATCTTAGGATGGAAAGAAAATTCATGGAATTAAGATAGGAGGATGAATCAGTGGCTACTTATGAAGAAACATTCACTAGACTGGCAAGGTATGCTCCAAATTTCATACGAGATCATGATTATAAAATCATACATTTTTAAAAAAGTTTAAAATCAATGTATCGAAGGAATTTAGCTTCTTGTGAGTTCAAAAGTTATGAAAAACTTGTTCCTTGTGCCGAGAAGGTGGAAATATAGTTTGATAATGATCAAGTGTTCTTTTAAAAACAACAGAATAAGAGGTATTGGTGGCAGGAGAAATGGAAGAATTCTTCAATAAAGTCTGATGGTAAGAAACATAAGTTTACAGTTTGTCACAATTTTGGTAAAACTCATGCTAGGGAATGTCTATTGAATTTTGGTAAATGCTACCAATGTGGTAAAATAAAAATTAGGCTCATAATTGAACTGAAAATGATCAGGGTAATGGTAAGAAAAAATCTGATTTACAGTCAGTAAAAGGTTTTAAGTGAAATGAAATGGGTCATTATGAAAATGAGTGTGAAACAAAGAACTATACCGAAGGAAAGCAGCCCGAATATAAGAAGCAATGGGTGGTGAAATCCTTTGCAACTACTTCATTAGATTATGGGCCTTCAAATGAAGTTGTATACGGTACACTGTATGTTTGTTTAGATTATGCCAATTTTTTGTTTGATTCAGGGTCAACACACTCTTTGATTTATGAGAATTTTTCTAGTGAATTGGGAATTCCATATCAATATATGAATATAGAACATTTGGTAAAAACTCCTGGAGGAAATTTTGGGTCAAAAAGAAAACATAAGAACATTCCTGTCATTCTATGTGGAAAGAATCTACCTGCAATCCTTATGGTTTTACCTCTTGTAGAGTTTGATGTTATTTTGGGTATGAATTGGCTTTCTGTTTATCATGATAAGAATGTCTGCAGAGCTATAGTGGTTTCTATTCAAAATGATTTTCAGATTGTATACAAGAATGAACCCTTGCTTTTGATGACATATCAGGAAGCTGAAAAACTAATAAAAGATGGAAATGAATACTACCTTGCACATATTTTTAAAAACAAAGGAACAGTTCATATTAATTATGTGCCAGTGGTAAATGATTACATTGATGTTTTTATTGATGATATGCCCGGTATTATACTTGATTAGGAAGTTGAATTTACTATTGACTTACTTCCTGATGCTAAGAAAATTTCAAAACCACCATATCGAATTGCTCAAATTGAACTTTTAGAGTTAAAGACACAATTGTAGGAGTCATTAGATAGGGGTTTCATTCGACCTAGAACTTCACCATGGGGTGCACCTATATTGATGGTTTAAAAGAAATATGGTTCAATGTGACTTTTCATTGATTATAGACCATTGAATAAAATCACTATTAAGAACAAGTATTCTTTGCCTCATATCAATGAATTGATTGATCAGCTCCAGGGAGTTCAGTATTTTTCGAAGATTGATTTGAGGTCGGGGTACCATCAGTTAAAAGTAATGGATTAAGACATTCCAAAGACCCCATTTTTTACAAGATATGGCCATTATGTATTTGTAGGTATTCCTTTTGGTTTAACCAATGAACCTGATGTATTCATGGATCTTATGAATAGAATTTTCGGTTAGTTCTTAGATAAGTTTGTGGTTGTTTTCATTGATGATATTTTGGTTTATTCCAAAATTACAGAGGAATATGAAATTCATTTAGGAGTTGTATTAAAAATATTAAATGAAAAGAAACATTATGGGAACATCAGAAAGTGTGAGTTTCAGTTACAAAAAATTTCATTCCTGGGTCACATTGTTTCAAAAAATGGAATAACTGTTGATCCTACCAAATCAAAAGTTGTTGATGAATGGCCAAGACCCACAAATATAACCGATATTCATAGTTTTATTTGATTGGAAGGTTATTACCAATGGTTTTTTGAAAATATTACATGTTATCTAGTACAATGACGAAGTTAACTCAAAAAGGTGTTAAGTTCATCTGGACAAAAGAATGTGATGATTGTTTTCAATAATTGAAACGATGATTGGTGAAATCTCCAGATTTGGCACTGCCATCTAGAAATGGTGAGTTTGTTATCTATAATGATGCATCGTTGAATGGACATGGATGTGTCCTTATGCATAATGATCAGGTAATAGCTTGTGCTTCACGTTAGTTGAAACCTCAAGAGTTATATTTCCCTACACTTGATTTGGAATTAGCTACTACTGTTTCTGCTTTAAAATTTTGAAGGAAGAATTTGTATGCAGTAAAATGTGAATTATATACTAAAAAAATGTTTAAAGTATATATTCACTAAAAAATAATTGATCATGAGATAGAGAAGATGGATAGAATTAATCAAAGATTATGATTCCACGATCCATTACCATCTGCAAAAATCAAATAATGTGGAAAATGCTTTGAGTAGAAAAATTAATGCTTCATTAACCATGTTACATTTGGAACAAGAACATTTGGTTTTTGATTTGATAAACTTTGGCATAGAATTTTTTGATGCAAAAAATATCTGTTTTTTTATTAGGTGTTAGTGAGATCTTATCTATCAGTCAGAATTAATCAAGAACAAAAAGAAGACCGTGAGTTACAGAAAAAGGTAGAGTTGGTTTAGAAGGGTAAGTTTCATGAATTTAACATTGATAATGATTGTGTTTTGAGATTAGGAAAGAGATTATGTGTGCCTTGTGATTCATAGTTGAATAATTAGTTGTTATGTAATGCTCATAGTTCCTCGTTTTCAGCTCATCCTAGTAGTACTAAGATCTACATAGATCTTTGGGAGTATTACAGGTGGGATGGAATGAAAAGAGATATTGATGATTTTACTGTGAAGTGTTTGACATGGCAGCATGTCAAAGCAGAGTGGATGTTACAAAAAGGGATGATTTAACCTTTACTGGTGCCACAGTGTTAATGATAAAATATATCCATGGACTTTGTTGTGGGATTACCAAAGACATATCGAGGTAACAATGCAATCTGGGTTGTTGTTGATAGATTGAATAAATCTTCTCATTTCCTTCCTATTCGAGATACATTGTCTCTAGATGAAATTTATTGGTAGTATGTTGAAAAGATAGTCAGGTTGCATGGAGTTCCTCTCTCTATTGTATCTTATCGTTATCCCGTTTTTACTTCTTACTTTTGGAAAGGCCTTCAGAAGTCATTGGGTACTGAATTAAATTTTATTACAACTTTTCACCCTCAATCAGATAGGAAATCAGAACAAACAATTCAGACATTAGAGGATATGTTATGTACGTGATAGATGGATTATCAGGGATGTTGGGACCACCATATTTCTTTGGTTCAATTTTTTTTATAATAACAGTTTTCATTTCAATATACAGATGTATCCATTAGTGGAATTATATGGAAAGCATTGTCAAAATCTAGAATTATGGAATGAATTAGGTGAATGGAAGCTGATGGGACTAGAATGGGTAGAAGAGATGGCAGAGAATGATTAGTTGATTCAGAAGCACATGAGAACCTTCCAATGCAGACAGAAAAGATATGTAGATACCCGTAGGAAAGATATATCTTTTGAGGTAGGTGATCATGTCTTTCTCAATGTTTACTCCATGGAAAAGTGTGATGAATTTTGGTAAGAATTGAGAGTTGATTATGAGGTTCATTGGACCTTATGTAATTTTGAAAAAAGATGGATCAATTTCCTATAGAGTGGCTTTACATCCATGTTTATTGTTGGTACTCAAATTTTTTCATGTTTCGATGTTGAGAAAATATATACTAGATCCATCTTAGGTTTTGAGCATAGAGGTAGTTCAGTTTGAAGAGAATATCACTTTTGAAGAACAAAAAGTCCAGATTCTTGATGATAGAGAGACATTGTTACAGAATAAGGTAATTCACCAGGTAATGGTTTTGTCGAATAACCATATGGTTGAAGCGGCAATATGGTAATCTAAAAATTCTATGAGGGATAAATACCCCTACTTATTTTGATAAGTAAAATTGTGAGGACACAATTCTCAAAAAGGTGGAAGGCTCTAACATCCCAGGTAAATATCGAATTATACATATTTCATATTTATTAATATTTTTTAATTAAATATTAATTTTACTTTAATGGGGATTCTATGTTCGATTGCGTACCTGATACGCAACAACGGGTTTCATTGGAATCTTGTGTTCCACACTAATAATATAATAATATTATATTAAATGGTAGTTAAATCCTAGCTGTTGTATTGGAGGGAATGAACAAAACTAACTATAATATGATTATAAATGTTTGTTAACTGTATTTACATTTATCAAATAAAAATTTAGAGGCGTCAAATATGAATGAATCTAATTTGAAGCATAATTTAAATTAAAAGGTCGATTTACCAGCTTTTAATGGATATCCCTCTTTAAATATAATTTTGGCCACATTAAAACTTTATATTTGAACATATAAAATCATACATTATAATGGGGACATCAAACTTTACTTTTTGTAATTTTTTGGAATTTTTTCGATAAAGTTCAATTTTTAATGAATAGTGCAAATATTGTATTTTAATTCATAACTCAAATTTAATCAAATTTATTTATATGGATAGATTATATTTTTAATTGGTTTTATAGTGTACTTAGAATATTATTTTACCATTTAATCTAATTTTTTTCATTGAAATTAATTTCACTTTGAATGTGGACACAAAAAGTGTTTATCTTTTGGTAGTTATTGTTTCTTAAAAACAGGCTATTTGTTTTAACAACAGGAATTAATATTAAATGTATTAAATCCAATTATTTTTTTAATTTATCAAAATATGAATTATTTTTTAATTTGGAATATCAAATATAGCTTAGGCTGAATTTTTGGTATTTATCTGAAAAACATCAATTTTTGATGAATAATGAAACCACTTAGTAGTAGTTAAAAAAACTGACTTTTTCGTTTAAATTAAATTTTAACACTTTTGTGAATTGAATTTAGAAAATAAAAAATACATGTTTGTTATTATTAAGTTAAATTTGGTTCAATAATATGAAAATAAATTTTAATGAATAGTAACTTTTGACTTTAATTTATCACGGTTAAATGTAAATAGAGTAATTCAAGGTAAAAAGAATTTTTTAAGAATTAAAAATTACTTTAACACTTTTATTAACAATACTGGATGAGTAATGACCGACCATGTGCATATTTGGGTCTATTTTGGAACCCCATGGAGCCACTTATGAAGGATAATGACACTATAGATTAACTAATTTAATGCAAAGGAAAAAATTTCATAAACAAAAATCATATTCAAAATTAATTTTTATATGGTGGTATATAAGTAATATTTTTGACTATAAAGATTAATTAGAAATTTGAAAATATTTTCTACATCAAGGTATTTTTTTATAATATTTAGATATCGAATAAATTAAATTATTTATGACACAATAATGAAGAAGTTTTTACCTCATTAATAAATCATTTAAATATATTAGATTATAAATATTAAAATAACAACCAAAACAAGTCCAATTATTATTGGAATATTTTATTTCGACCATGAGTTATCTTATCTTACACTCTAATGATTTTTGGACCTTTAGAAACCGAATATCATTATATAATAAAATAATATTATCATATTTTCTTAAAGAGCCCCTCCTCCCCCTTATAAAAAGTCTTCATTTCTAACCAATTACACACACCTATCTTGCCTTTTGGATTATCCAAACTCTGCCCAATTAAGATCACTACATCCCTACACTTCTCCATGAATCCATACCTTAAGTAGAAGGAACTTCAAGAAGTCCTTTTGGTTCAAACCAAAGGAAGTAACCCAAATTAAAGGTAACAGTTTCTCGTAATTTCTTTTATTTAATTTTACATCATCAACACCTAAAATCTTTTTATTCCTTTATATTATGACAAAAATAGTATCCTAAATATTCTAGGATGTTTTTATGATACGTTTTAGAACTACACTTACACATACCTCAATCTAATGGGCGAAGAACATACTGTTTCTGTGGACGGTAAACTAATGCCTCTCGAGATAATGATTGTTCGGTTATCTCCTACAGCCTCTCATGGTGGCCATTAAGATGAAACTATATTTATATATTATATATATTATGTTTATGTTTTCTTAATGATTCTTTATTTTTCTTTTATATAATACCTTTATGGTTTTCATTATGGGTAAACGCGATAATTTCATTTGAGGAATTGCGGACTACCAACCCCTCAAAGTGATATGACTCATTAATGCCATATGTGGGACATATAAACATGGATTTAACGATATTATATATTATATTATACTAGAATTATAATATACCTATGTATCATTATGTTGTAATTCCACTAAAATAAGAAATAAAAATGAAAGTAGCGTTCATGCGTACGTACGGCTTACCGTCTCCAAGAACGTGGTATTTCGTTTCTAAAATCTAAATGATATCTATGGTTATAAAAATATATATATAATTGATATATATTCTATATATTATATCTAAATAATTAATTTCATTCTGGATATTATGGAAAATTTACCACATGAACATCTATTAAATAGAAGGTGTTCATTTTCTACTCAAGTACCAAATATCGACAAAATGAACATTATTAACATAAATGATTACATAGTGTTTATAACTTGGTAATATGTTCTATAGAAGGAATAATAAACATTCCAAATGTCCTTAAGAGAGTAGAAGTTAAATTTAGTTTAAAATTTAAGGGATTAAAGAATGATCTAATCAAGTTGGACACGTGGAAAGGGACTTCATCTCAATCTCCTTTCATTGAGGAATATTTTGTTCTAATACCCGAAATTATTTTATATGCCGTATAAACACCATTTAATATTAATTTCATTCGAATGGAATGTTTTTCTACGATGCTTTTTCCTAAATGACAAAAAAAGAATTTTTTTAATGTAAGCGGTGACAACGACCCATCTGCTGCCATAATTATTATTTGACATTTGGCTTCCTTAATAATCCGTAATGTTTTTGAAATGAAAAATAAATACCATAAAATATTTTATGTATTTTTGTTATTTTAAATGGTATTGATAATATTTTTGATATGTTAATATATTGAAATGTTATATTGTTATTATATTCTGGAAATGTTATCTTTCCTTTATGCTTATGTTATATGTTATGATCAAGTTATGGTTCATGGGAATTATTTATGTATATGATTTCTTCCATGCTAAACCTATGGCTGGTGAGCCCAAGATAGATCTCCAATTAATTGGGTAATGTGACGGAGGTAAACGTGAATGTTTCTCCTAGGAGATTTAGGGAATATACTGTGATGGTTATTCCAAAGTAACTCTATATGTAGTTGTGATAGATAAAATATAAGTATGTTATGGATGACAAAAGTCACCGCTTTGATTTATTATTTCTTTGTGTTATTCATGAAAACTTATGATTTAATGAGGTAAGTAAAAGAGTTCATGTTTTGTATGTATTTATGAAAAAATGTTTTCTTTCATTGTTTTAAAACCCTTACTGAGCTTTTTATGATCATCCCAAGTTTTGAAATGTTTTCACAACACATAAAGATGAATAAGGTCTAGGATGGGATAAAGGAAAAGTCATGATGTCTAAAACTTGGAACTAGACATGACTCTTTTTTTCAAGTGTATTTATTTTTTGAATAAATGGAAACTATGTAGAAGTTTTGGATTTGTAATCTTTAGAGATGTAATAGTTATTTCCTAATTCTCTAAAACTATAAAACTGAAAAGATCCACAAAATGAATTATTAAATTAATTCAATATTATGTAATGTATAAGTTCGGGTCCTTATATAAACCCCATGGAATAAAATTTGGTTTCATATAAATTTCTAGCTTATATAACCCACCGAAGAAAATGGGTTTCATATATAGTTAATGAAATCATAAACAATAGAAATGAAATAAATTTTATAAAAACATCTTCATACTAATCATATATCATTCTGAGAAGTATTAAGGATGGTAGAACTTGATTACTTCCCCATTAGATAAAAATAAACACTACTATTTATTTTCATTTATGAATTCAAATTCCCAAAAAATCATTAAAATATTCTTAAGAAAAATATCTTTTCTATGTTAAAACACTGACATAAATTCTAAAAATAATAAATTGTTAAATAAATAATTTTATTTAAAAATATTCATGTAAGTATGTAATTTACACTTTAAAACATTACATGGTCCTAAAATTGGAAAATTATGATCATGTTGTACAGTTTAAAATAAAATTTTCATTCAAATTTTCGTAAAAAGTAAAAAAATTACCATTTAGAAAATGAAAAGAAGAATAGTTTAAAAAATATCTATTTTTTTGAAAAGGTTATAAATGACATTATAAATCGTAATTTAATTTATTAAATTCTTTAAAACATATTTTTAATATATAAAGATGGAGAAAAAATCATTTTCAACTGAAGAGATAAACAAAGAGTATTTTTCATAGATACATTATTTTTAAATATTGAATTTATAAATAGTGTAGAATGAAGGTAAAACATATAATATGATGAATCAAATATAGTATAAAAAGATTCATGATTTTTCTAACAGATGGATCATAATATTTCATCATTAGAAACATAATCACAAAAAAACCTGATAAATAATGTGATTAAAATAACAAAAATTACTACTTGGGAATCTTTTTAATCATAAACAATTAATGATTAACAAGAAAAGAAACATTAAATATAATTAAAATAATTATATTCAGGATTTAACTTGTAAAATGGATGTATTTACACAACAAAAAATATGATAGGTGCATAATATATCTTATGTCTCCAATATAGAAATTTGAGGAAAAAATCTCTTACCTTAAGTCTCGACTACCTTATTACATGTTCAAAACTCATATATAATACATATATAATTATTATACATCGATTAGAAAACATAATACTAATCATAAAACCATATAAGATTTACATTCAATTTCTAGTAAATCTTGTTTCTAAAATTCATTATAAAAATCACGTTTTGGGTAATAACTTCTTCAATTTTTATGTATGTTTTGGTTTGGTATTTTTTAACCATTTAAATTAATCACGTTTCAATAATTCCTAGAATAGGAAAAAATATAAAAATATATTTTATATTTTATATTTATTTATTTTTAGTAATATTTAATATAATAGATATTATATTTAATACATGGTTTATTGAGATGGTAGGTTTCACATACGTAAGAATATTGTTTCTGTCTTTTAAATGATGAAAAAAATAATTGTAAATAATATTTTAACATTAGAAATTAATTTTTATGAAATTTTAATAAATATATTTATTAATTTTTTCCGTATTACTTTTATTTCAAAGTGTTAGTGAAAAAAGAATCACATCACATTGCGAGGCTATGGTCTTTCGTACACACCAATGACGTTAAAGTATTCTCGATGGAATAGAATATAATAAGTTATATAGGAAATTATTAATAAATAATTTTTAATATCTAAATAATTTCATATGAAAATACTATATATATCATTACATCTATCTATGAGATGTGCTGATGGAAAATCAATTTTACTAGTTCGGGCGGCTGTTGTCCGACGTACATAGGAACAACAGTTTCCTTTGTCATTTAACCAGGGAGGGGATGGTTGTAGCTTTTGAACATAACATAAAATAGTCTATTTATATTTAATATTATTAGGATATTATTTTGACATTATTAAAAAATATTTAAAGGGGGTGGTGGAAAAATTAAAAAAATGCATGGTTAAGGACAATATGTCTTTTCTCAGACAATTTCTTCTCATTTTCCACAACGGACATCCTATGATGTATTTATGGGATTAAAGAGACATATATGATTTTTTATTCTAAGTAGGTAGTTTATATAGATATTTATTTTATTAAAAAAAGGGTTTTTGAAATGTGGAATAGGGGGTAGAGTGGGTGACCTTTTATAAGTGTGGGAGATGACACACTTGGATGTTTTTAAAAAGATATAATTTCACCATTGTTTTTCTCTTGAATAAAGGATCAAAATATACCATTTTCATAAATTAGAATATACAATGTCGAAATAGGGCTATAATTTTGCCATTATATATGATATAGATTATTTTTTCACTTGCCTTTTTTGTTTAACCCTCTAGTAAAATAGTTTTTATCTCAACCAAGACAATTAGTCATAAATGATTTTAATATTAATTATGGTAAAAATATTAATTTAAAATGATAAAAAAATTAATTAGGATTATTTCATATATGTAAATCATTTTCTTAATTTCCATTCATATAATGTAAAAAATGATACTTAAAATTAAACTTTTAGACATGACGAAAAAAATATTTCCATAGAGAAAGGTTTTAAATGTTTAAGAATACATTATATAAATATTCAATATAAAATTGTTTAAAATGTTAAATATTGGTTTTATTATAATATTTTTTCACTCATTCAACTTTTTAAACAATTTTTTAAAATTATTTATTCTTATATATTCTTTAAACAAAAATTACTTTTCTAATAAAAACATAGGTATTTAACAATTAATTAAAAAATTGATCTTTTCAGAAATATTCAAAGAAATATACCCTATGATAAATTTGAAATGATGATTGAGAAAAACAATTTTATTTTTTAAAATATTTTTTAAAAATTTTAAAAGAATTAATTTTATTATTTTTTCATAGAAATATATAAATTCATTTTTTTTACAAAAATTGTATTTTTCAATAATATAGACATTACAATAAAATTTTTACTATTTTATAAATGTGTTTTATTTTTTAAAACTACAATACATAATATTTATAATGGTTTTATTTATATTCAAACAAAAAATTTTAATGGTTAGGCCAAAAATACTGTGTTAATCAGTAATATAAATAATATGTTCTAGTTTTTTAAAACATGTGGTTCCTTGTAGAACAAGCTATCATGAGAAATTAAATTTAATTGAAAAAGAAAATATTTCAAAAAATATACTGGTGTTATAGTGTTTCTATGTTAGTTTCTCATACAAAGTGAATTTTCAGTGCCTGATGCTCTTGAAACTCTTCCAAACATCGAAGACATCTCATAGGCCTTAAACTATATCCAAAAATAACACACTTACATGTTCATAATCTCATAATTACATTTCAAGACACAATTTAATATTAATCCCGTCAAGTTAATGGAATGTTCATAAAATTTTATAATTTTATCCCATTTAAGAACATGGGATCCCACCTTAATGAATTCTATATTCAAATATAAAATGAGTGCATTTATCTATTGGTTTAACAAGATGATCACATGATTATACAAACATTGTTGACCGTGACTACATTTTCATCAATGTGGGTTATCTATGGATTTATTTCTCATATCATATGATGTTCAAGAAACTAATATCAAATCATTCATTCTATTCTTTCTTCCAAATATAACTATTCATTCATTTCTTGCAGAATGTGTCACCTTTTATATTAATAAATATTTATTAACTAATTTTATATTATAATATTTTATTTATAAACGGAAAAAAATGTTTTACACAAAAATATTTAAATTTCTTGTAATATTTTTTGAATTTTTGTATCAATTTATTTATATTTTTAAATTTTATACTTATCTACAACCTTTTGAATGAATTTATTGTCTAGAAAAATATATTTTATATTTCACTATTTAAATATTTTAATTTGTGCCTGGATTTTATATAACCATAAGTATTTTTTTAATATATTATTGTATGCCAAAAGTAATTTTATAATAAAAGTTATAATTCAATATTTTACAATTTTATATTTAAAAATCCTAGATTATATGAGAGTTAATTTTAATAGATCCAATTTAATTTGGAATAACATTATTATAAAATTTTATTTTATATTTCCTTAACCTATTATTATTTTTCCTTCATTTCATAAAAAAATAATACTAAAAATTTATCGAGCATTATTTATCCTTATTTTGATATTTTAATATATAAATTACATAAATGATCAATCAAGTATGCGTTAATTTTTTACAACTAAATGAACGAATGCAGACTCAAATATACATTTTTTTTAAAAACTCACCCTAATAACCCTCTGTAAATATATTTTCACAATTACAAATATTTTAATAAATAATTAAACATTTTCTATTTCTAATTCACATTTTTTTCAATAAATATTTATCTTCCCTTCACTCTAACATTAAAATATTAAACATATATTATAGAGTAAGGAATTGGATATTCCCTTTTAGATCCATTTTTATAAGGACATGAAAAACTAAAGTATGATGGATGGAATTTTCTTTAGTTAAGTGGTATATTTCTTGTTTTTTTTATTTCCAATGTAATTTTGTTATCTTTACATCACTTTTTGTGAATTTTTTCGTTAATACATTTCACTACAGTTCAAGTAAATCATATTTTTTAAGGTTATGGAAGTTACTACCAAGTTGGAACTATTTATGAAAGAAAATAAAATACTTTTCCAAAATAGTAAATATTTGTTTTCTAATTCTATTAAAAAATAACTTGAATTCTAAAAAAATTATAATATATAATAAAAAAGCTACAAAAAATGGGAAATAAACCTCAAAATATGACCCAAATATTTTCTTTCATGGAATAAAATATCAGAATCTTAAAAAAGACAATAATATTATTTTTTATATTTATATTCATTTGTTCCCTAATTAAATTGTTTTGTCATTTAATTATTTTCTTCAATTTATATTCATTGAGTTATTAATCAAGGTTTGTTTTCCTCATGTTTTATTCCATTATATTTTATTTATAAATACTCATCAATAATGGATCAAAAGAACTCTAAAAAGAACCCTTGAGGGTGTAGACAGTCTCATGTGGTAAATACTATAGAATAATTATTGGCCTACACCTTGAAATTCCTAGTGAATAGATGATGGATGATCTACTACTCAGACCTTAATTCTTATTCAATTAAAGAGTGGATAAATACACCTCAGAGATTTTGTATTATATTAAATTTTATATTAATATATGTTAAATAATATAACATTAGTGAATGAAAATAACATTATTTTGAAATTTATTTTTTAAGGCATGAGGATTTAAATTTAAATTTATTTTTGACATGAATAAACTTATAGGTAATTTAAATAATCTTATAGGCTACTTGCATTTATATTTTATTCTAATAATCTTTTAAATAATAATAATCACAAAAATGGATGATGGTGTGCTGATAATTATATTATATTCATAATATTAAATTATTATTATTTATATTTTATATTGGTTTTATATTTATGATTGTGTTGTTAATTCAAAAAAAATTATTTAAATTTAATGTTATGTATTTCATTATTTTTAGATAATTTAATTAATTAATATTAATATATAAATATTATATGATAAAGTAGTTTTCATTTATTTCATCAATATTATATTTCTAAATAAATAATATAATATTTTTTGAGAAAAAATAAGGTTTTTATATTGAAAAAGGATTTATATGAAGTAGAATATTTAATCAAAACAACTCCATTTTAAAATATTTTCAATATTATTGTTTGAATGTGTTTGTTTTTGAAAAGTTGCTTAATATCACTATGAGTGAATAAATCCACATCATGAAATAGAGTAATGGTATTATTCCTACTCCACATATTGAGTAAAACTTATTGAAATTGATTACAACATAATTCATTTTTATACATCATGTAATAACACTACAATTCTTTTTCATAAATATATAATTGTTTTCAATAGAAAAATTTATTCTAAATGTAGATGAAAAAATTATCTTAAATATAATTTTTATAATCATTATATTATTTTTATATAATTTTATGTGCATTTTTATATCCAGATAAAAAACATTTAAATACTTTTTCCATAAAAATTTGTACAAATTATTAAAAAAAATATTCTTTCTACAAATCGTTTTAATTTTATATTAAATTTTATTTTCTAAATCCAGTTTCTTTTTTATTACATTTGTTACTATTTTAAGATATCATGAATAATTAATTGATATCAAATGATGAAATTCCATATGTATTGAATATGTTTTTGGGGTGAGCTAGATTTTAACTAATAGAGTTTCTACTTATTTGGCTCTAACTCAAAAAAAAGGCATGTGTGAGATTTATGAAAAAGAAAAAAGATTTTTTTACACGAATAAGATGAAGAAATTTATATTTAATTACATTATATTAATAAACCCATGAACTTATTTTTTGGTAATTTTTTATACATCATTTTATGACTATATGGGAAATAATTGAAAAAATAATGGTTCATACTAATAATATATAATTCATTCAAGCATAATTGGAACTATATTCAATATTTATTGAACTGTGAAAAAAAATTGAATTTTTTTAAATACCAAAGAAAATTATTTTAAATTTTTTTTATTAAGTTAAGGATTAAGGTAAAGGATTAATGTATGAATGAATAATTTATAGTATAAAAATGGAATAGTTTTAGTTGTTTTTTAGATTAGGATGTAATACTCAATGAATGTGGAAATTTTTATATGACTATATTAATTTTGTGTAATTAAATATATTTTCAAAAAATCTTCCTTAAACATAAAACAATTTACTTCTGTGACGTAGAAATTATAGCACCCCATAAACTTTGAGGTATATTTTTTATATATTTATAAAAAAATATTCATTTTGATGGTTTTCAAATATTATGGGAGTTATAAGAGGTCAAGTGTCAATATTTAAAGAGTTGGTTTTGGTATGGGATGAATTTATTCTATAGGAATAATGTCGTTCTATAATACGTTTTGTTTTGACAAAGAGATAGGTTATGTAGGATTTTTTTATATCTTTGTTGGCCATGTTTTAACATAGGTGTTTATTCAACGAAGTTATTAATCGTTTTTAAAGGGGATTCCATGTTTTTTGGAACCATTATAGAAAGAGGAATAGAATTATGAACTAAAGGTTAATTCCACAATATGACAATGGATTTGAGTGATTATTCCATGATCTATATGGTCCTTCTACAATAGTCCCTTATAATTTTTTTATTATTTTAATTAATATTATTAAAATAGTAAAAACATATATCATCATTCTACAATTTCAACCATGTATATGTATTACCCCTTTGTACTATTGGAGGGTTTTGTATCCTCCACCTCCCTCTCTCAACATATTCATTAAATGTCTATCCTAGAGAAATTATAGAGGTATTTACAACATTTGAGGTAAAATAAATCATTGATACTAAATGAATAGTAATTTATTACTAAAAGGTATGAATTGAAAAAATTATTCTTCTATTTTCTATTCTTCATGCTCTATATGACATGCAAGGGTTAGCATGTTTGTGTAAATTCCCTAGAACAAAACTTGAACATGGTTACATACTTTTTAAGAGGTGAATATGACAGAAATAACCAATTATAAACTCTACAAAACCATTAAATTATTTTCATATAAATTTATTGTCTTTTTTACTTAAAAAATATGTTTGAAACAAGGGAATTGAAACCCCTGAGGGATGGTTGTAAAAATGACATAATGTAAGTGGAAAAGTGGGAAATCAGTTAGCATTACGTGGTGATTATAAGTTCGTAATTTAATTCAGATAAAAATGTATTTTCCTCATCATTGTAATTTAAGAGAGAAAGTTCACAATTCTGTAATAATTATTCTATTTGAAGGATAATATTGGACTATAGTAGTTCCATTAGCTGTTGGGCTTTACATATGATTTCTCAGTTTATGATGTTTATGGAATGGGTAGTCATCTGAATTGTATTATATTTTCATAAAAATTCCTATGTTATCCAAGATCTTCTAATCATAGGATATGAAAACAATATCATTATGATTTTAAGTATTTTTCTCTCTCCTATTGTGTCAATATATTTTTTGATTGGTCATTCTCATTTCAAAATATTAAATGTATTGATGATTAATGGGTCATATTTATTTATATAAATGAATGTTTTGATAAACATTTCACAATTTTTATAGATTAATTACATAGTGATAAATTGATTACATTAAGGATTTTTTTATTATGATAACTAATTCACTTTTTTGGTTTATTACATCTCTGTAATAGACTATTCATCATGGATAATATTATCTATGCTGAGAGACCATTTATCGTGGTTGTGTTATATAGTGGTGATAGAGAATTCATCTGTGTTAATATTATGATTATAACCTATTCATGATTTTTTAGTAGAGTAGTGATTTTCCATTCACTTTTACTTATTCAATATGGTGATATCCAATTTACCTTTGTGATTCTTTGGTGCTATCCCACTCCTTATATTGTAATGTATCGATGATAATTTATTTAAAAATAAATATATAGTGGTTATAACCTATTAACCCATATTCCATGTGATTATTATAACAATTTCACCATATTTTAATTGTGATATCTTGTTCTCCTTATTTTAGTGGTTATATCACATTCATCTTCTAAGATAATTTTTTCTTGTTAACCTTATGATGGTCCAGGGTGATGTCATACTCACATAGTTATATATTGATAGAGGGGAAATCCTATTCACCCATACTCAATGTGATGGTGATATAATGTTAGCATTATTTCAACAGGGGTATCCAATCCAAAAATATTGGGCTTATGGTGACATCTTATTCCCTTATTTTTGAATTTGGTGATAAACCATTTACATAGTCCTGTGTTATGTGTATTCATTACCCGATTAACTTGCCTCGCTATTAAAGGAGATAGTTTACATAAAATATTAACGATGTTGATGATACCAAATCAAACATTTATATTGTCCTTGTTATAACATTGACCTAGTAGAATGGAGGACATTATGACATTCTGTTTATTACATAACCATGTTCAGTCATTGGGAGCACTCTCCAATTCGAGTACTATCTGAGATAGTTATAATCAATATTTTGGGATGTTTTTTGTAACCTATGAATTAATGATTTACATATATAATTATTTTTATATCATTTAGTATAATTAATTCACTCATATATATACATGAGTATTTATTCAATGGTACATTTGTGGTAGTATACAAAAATTTATGCACACAATGTATATGTATCTAGGTGAATATGGGAAATTCATGATATGTGGTACTGGTAAGAGTGATGGACATGTATTTGATGTTTGATCCGAGGTTTCATGATAGGTGTTTAGAAAGGATAATAGAAGAACAATAAAGTCATTTCTGTGATGTATCTTATATTTTGTTCACTGTTTATCATTTCATATATAGTTAGCTTATTTGGCGGTCAGAATCATGATGTGTGTATGACCTAAAATTATAGAATTTATCATTTTATAATATAAAGACATTATATTTTTTATATTTAATTAATCTCATTAATGTTCATATTTTATTGTTCATTGAGGAAGTTGATTTGATTTTCATTTGATATTGTTAATTATTATCAAATGGTGGTTAAAGTCACATTACAAGTTTTTTTTGAATATTGTTTCTAGTTACTATCCTATAGCATATGGAGAGGTGAACATAAGGTATATGGTGACACGTTTCAGTTATGATTCAGGTATATCATGATGGGGATGATATAAAGTGGTGTCAAATGATTTTTTTACTCTTTAGGAAATAATATACAGATAAATGATGTTGGTTAAACATGAGATGTTATTAATACTTATCTATAGATAACCAATGTATATGTAAAGTAAAATTTATTAAGAATGAGATTAATCTTCTTTTATTTATGTGGAAATAATTTTGAAAATTTTATTAATATATTAGGTGAATAATGATTTATCATTTTACTCATGTAATAGGTTAGTAATAATTGTGGGTATATAGTTGTGGTGTAGGCTAATTGGGGAAACCCTTAATCCAATATCCAAATGACCAGAGATCGAATATTTGAAATCCCCTTCTAGGATCTACGGTGAAGGTGGTGTAATGGGGTTGAAATAGGTAGGCGGTGATGTGGGCATGATTTAAGTAGGGGAGGATGTAGTCTTGATGATGCAGGCAGATTTTGTTGGAATGATGCTACACTAATCCTTCAAATCTAGGGATTATCTCCATTTATATGCATTGGTGATGCTCAAATGTCTTATTTTATATATATAAGGAAATAATAGTTTGGTGAAGGCAGAAACGAACTGAATGATCTTGTACCAGTCTCTATTAAGAAATGTAATATTACTTTTTTGATCTCATATATCATAAGATGATGAAACTATATCATTAATAATTAGATAAATGTTCTACACACATGGATAGAAGGAAATTAATTCATATATTTTCTTACATCAATGAAGGATCATCGGGAGAGAATATATTGTTTTCCTAGAAAGAGAAATCGTATAACATATGGGAGAATGTACTTCGAGAAGTTACTTTTGACAAATATTATTTTTCGCCTCTGTAAATATTAGTTTTTTTCACATTATTACTATTTTCTTATCATTTTTTGGAATCATTTTTCATTGATATTAATATTTTGAAGTCGTAGAGTGTTTAATGTTTTAAAAAATAAATATAGTGTCTTCTTATATAAGTTGATTGTTAAAATATATTCCAATAAAACATGTTTATTGATTTTTGATTTACATTTAATTATTTATTATATGAATCTATGTATATTATATACCTAACAAATGAATTGGTTGGTTAGGATAGATCCATTCCATATAATTTCATGGATGGGATATATCCTTTTATTGATTTTTAAAAAATACAATATCACATTGTTTGATATACATGTTTTGAGCTATGTGTTATAAATTTTATCATTATAAAACATTAACAACATCCTTTTTAGATATTATAAGGGAATATATTAATATTTTTATTGGTTATAGTGCACAAATAATTTTTTTCTAGTAACTCCAATCAAGAAGCATATTTTTGTAATAATGATATAAGACTAATTGTCTATGGGTCATGTGGTTCCCAGAGACGGATTATTTGTATCATACTTGACCATAGAGTTATAAATGAAAGTACTAAAAATATATATGGTTTTGTTTTGTCCACATGCTACATAGATATAGGTTGAGTCACAATAGATAATTTTAGATCATATTTAGAAAACCCTGTAGAAGAGGGTGTAGTTTCATATATATATGCTTCGACATACAGTGAAGTACTTGTTGTATTTTATAGAATAAGATAGAAAATATAATTATTATAGTGTAGAAGGAAATTCAGTCTCATTTATTTTTGAAATTATTGTTTAAGATATGAAGTGTTTATAAGTCTTGAGAATATATGTGTATCAAACTGGCTTGTTTTAAAATACCACATCATGAAAAGAGGACTTCAACAAGGACTATTGTGTGTTCTTCATCACCATGATATGCAATGATGAACTAGATCACCACTAAAATAACTTGTGATATAGTTTTTACCCATAAAAAATAGTGGAATCTAACCAATAATCTAACTTGGTGTTCCAAAACACATGATATCCATTCTTATGAAATAAATAGTATTAATAAGTGAAAAAATATATATAAAATAACAAAAATAAAAGACCAACCATAATATTTAATAAAATTTTAACAAAATAAATAAATATATTATGAATAAATGGATAAAATAGGCCAAAGAAAAATACAGTAAGCCATATGAACCGATTATAATCAATCCCAAGAGGAACCATAGAACTGGACAACTAAAATATAAACTCATTGTGATATAATTTCACTAACACATCCTACTAAATCCATCTGTGGAACTTCAAAATAATTATCCAATATGATATTAAAATATATTAATCTATAAAAAATAAGAGTTTTATTCATATAAATTTTTGTACATATAGTGTGATACAATTATTCCAAGAAATATTGGACTAAGGTGTATAAGAAATATATTTTATAAAACATTACATTATCTCTAGCTTGAAAATACATAGAAAATATACTTTCATGTGAAAATGTTTAAAGGAAACAAGTAACATTATATTTTTTTTCCTTAAAATAATTATTTCAAATCCTCTTTTATCCTAAATCAAATGTGTAACCTCCATGTAGAATGATAATAATTTAATATATTTAAATATATATCTATGTCAAAAAATGAAATAACCATTTCATTTTCATATTTTTAAATCCTTTCCCAAAACATTATTTGAAAAATATATTAAAATGATAACTAAACCGAAATGAAGATTCATGATATACAAACCAAAAACCATTACTACAAATAAATGAAGAATATGTGCCACATTTTTTATAATTGAAAACCATGTCATCTTAGTGAAATGATAACGTTACAATAAATAATCAATTAAATATAATATAATTATATGTAAATCACTATGTCTAAATACGAGATGATACTATACATACTCAACTAGGAGAAAATGAAAACCAATGTTGCGTTCCGAATGAAATAACATCCAAAATCAGTCTCACAAGACTCATTGGGAAAACTCTCATTTTGAGGTCCTCATCTAAACTAGGTGAAACTTGAAATTTCAGTAATGTTTGATTGTACATTATTTTTTTCAATATCTTTATTAGTTTTCTAAGGTTACTATGATATATTTTAAATAATGGTAATTAGATAATAAATTTATATGGCCTACACATATTTCATTATAAATAAATAAAATTAATAAATCACCTCATCTCTAACACCCTTTCAAAAATAATTTCATTTCATATATTTAAAACTATCAAATATTAATTCAATCGATCCTGTATAGGGTATGTGTTTATACAAAAATAAAAAGAGATGGTCTCTGTAAAATCCCAAGTAAGTAATGAATAATATATATTTTTATCTATGTCTATTAATTATTAAGATAGTGTTATAGAGGCTTAAAATGAAAATAAATACAATCTTATGCATGGAGTACACTAATATTCTTAAAAGATTGTTTTACTTCCTTTTGATGGAAAACCATTTTTGAATCTATAATTTGACAATTTTATAAACTATGTTTGTCAAAATAAACTTATTCTTTATGATTGGGACATCAAAATTTACCTTGTGTGAATTTTTGGTATTTTTCTGACAATGTTCATTTTTTAATGAATAGTGAAAAATACTGCATTTTACATCAAAACTGCTTTTTAATCTAATTTATTTATATGATTAGATTATGTTTTGAATTGGTTTTGAAGTGAAATTAGAATATATTTTTACCATTTTATCCAATGGTGGTCATTGGAATCAATTTCACTTTGAAATTAGACTTAAACTGGTGTCAATCTTTTGATACTTATTATTTTGTAAAAACACGCTTTTTACTCTGGCAGCGGGAATAAATTATTAAATTAATTAATGTGACTTATATAATTTGAATTTTGTAAAATAGACTTCATTTTTGAATTCGGAATATAAAATATAGCTTATGGTGAATTTTTGGTAGTTTTCTGAAAAACTTCAATTTTTGATGAATAGTGAAACAACTATGTGGTACTTATAAAGACTGATTTTCCGTTTAAATGAAATTTTTCCATCATTGTGTTTTGAATTTTGAAAATCCTACATACATGGTTGTCATTAAGAATTAAAATGTGGTTCAATGAGATTATTATAATTTTTTGGTAAATAGTAAATTATTAAGTTCTTAATCACGATTAGTGGTAATTAGTGTAGTTTAAGGTATAAATAATGATTTAATAATATGAAATGACCTAGAAACATGTCCCAACCTTATTGGTTGTGTCATGGCCGACCAAGAAAATCCATGGGTCATCTTGGGGACCCCATGGTGACATTTTGGTTGGGAAATGACATAAATAACTTTTTATTTAATGTAAAAGTAAAAATGACACCAACATAATATGTTTTACAAAAACAATTTTTACATGGGGTTATAAAGATCAGATATTTTATTATAAATAGTCATTGGAAATATAAAAAGATTTCCTACAGCATAGTATTTTTTTATGATTTTTAGACATTATATAAATTAAATTATTTAGGACATAATAAAGATGCAGTGATGACATCATTATTTGACGATTTAAATAAAATGGAAAGATAATGTAAAATCTATGAACTAAACATGGCCAAAACCAATTGGATGAGTGGATTTATAACCCTTATCACCTTATACACGAATTATATCAATGTGGGACCTTTTAAAACCGAAACACATTTTCAAAAAAAGTAATATTTCTTTACTTTCCAAAAGTGCCCTCCTCTCCTCTTATAAAAGGCCCCCACCTCTACCTCATTTCACACACTCCTCAAGCCTTTGGCTCGGCCAAACCCTGCCCATTTACTCTCTCCACATCCCTCTCCTCATCCTAGAGGATTCCCTTTGGGCAGAATCCTTTCAAAGGAAGCCTTTAGGCTCAAATCAAAAGGAGTTGCACTTCTAAAGGTAATTCATTCTCTCATGTTCATTTGTTTTATTTTGCTTCTCCAACCCCCTAAACTCTTTTTATTTACTTATTTTGTAACAACACCAGTATATTAAATATACTAGGATGTTTTTATAGTATTTATTTGAGCTACACTCTCACACAACTACATCAAATGGTTAAAGAACATACGGTTTCCGTGGATGGCGAAATTCTGCCTCCCGAAACGATGATTGTTCAATACTCATTTAACACCTTCAAAGGTGGCCATTATGATGTCACTATTTTTATATATGATATATTATATGTTTATGTTTTTCTTAATCTTCTGTTTTTTTTTCATTTTGGGAATACATTTATGGTTTCCATTATGGGTAAACATGATATCTTCATTTTAGGAAGTGCGGACTACCGCCCCCTGAAAGTGATTTGATTCGTTAATACCATATGTGGGATGTGTAAAGGATAAAGATAATGATATTATATATGTTATTATACTGGAATTATAATATACTCTTATATCATTATGATTCCATTCCAAAAAATATGAAATAGAAATGGAAGTAGCGTTCATGCGTACGTACGGCTTACCGTCTCCATGAACGGTGCATTTCATTTCTTACCTCTAAATGAGATGTAATATTATAAATACATGTATATGATGAATATATATGATATATATGTTATCCAAACCATTAATATCATTCTATATATAACGAACCTATGACCAAATTAACAACATGTAAGTGTAAGAAGTCTATTTTTGACTTAAGAACCAAATACCGACAAAATGAACATTATTAACTTAAATGATTACATGATGTTCATAACATGGTATAAAAGGAATATTTAACTTGAAAAATATTCTTAAGCAAGTGGAGATTAACTGGAGTTTATTATTCAGGATATTAAAGAACGGTCGGGTCAAGTCAGATACGAGGTATTGGACTTCGTCTCAATATCCTTTCATTGAGGCATATTTTATTTTATACACAAATTTCTTTTATACGGTGTATAAACCCATTTTGACTTTTAAGTTTATTCAAAAGGAATCTTTTTTATACGAAACGTTTACTAAACGACAAAAGGGAATGTTTTTGTCGTACGTATGCGGCGACAACGACTTCTTCGCCGTCGTGACCGTTATTTGAGTTTCGGCTTCTCTACGAGCCATACCTTTTTTTTAAAACGAAAAATAAATACCAAGTTTTACATTGGTATTGAAAATGGATTTCATAATGTTTTTATTATATAAATGTGTTGTATTGATATCTCGTGATTGAAATGTGGAAATGTTATGTTTCCTTTATGCATGTTTTATGTGATCTGATTATGTTATGGTTCTTGGGCATTATTATGAAGACGGGTGGTTCCGTGATAAACTAAGGGCGGGTGAGCCCGTTATAGATCTCCAATGAATTGGGTAAGGCGAAGGAGTGAAACGTTAATGTTTCTACGAAGAGATTTTATGGAATATACTGTGATGGGTATTCCAAACGTAACCAAGAGGGTTACTCCCTACGTAAGAATGTTATGAATGCCTCAAGTTACTTTTATGTCTTATGATTTCTATGATTTATTCATGATTTTATGAGGTATGTTAAAGTGCCTATGTTTTATGGGTAAAGTATGATTTCATTATTATGTATATATGAACTCATGTTTCCTTTCCATTTTTTTTATAACCCATACTGAGTTTTTATGCTCATCCCAAGTTTTTGAAATGTTTTTCACAGGTCAAGGGAAAGGTACATGATAAGATGATAGAGTCAAGGATGTGTCAAGAAATAATCCATGTTTTATTTTAAATGTGTTTCCATTGATGGGAATGAAGAATACTATCTTTCTGTAACCACTTTGTTTATATGTGGAATGTAATGCAAGTTTTATGATCTAATTCTCTAAAACTCTAAACCCGAAAAGATCCTCAATGTGAAATCTTGTAATAACTGAAGATTAAGTAATGTTTAAGGCTGGGGCCTTATAGTTGGTATCAAAGGTCGGTTTAGATAACTTTAGGAGTTAGAATTCTATTAAATGATTATCCAAAAATATTTTTTTTCGAAATGATATAGAATTTAAAGATTACCATGTTGCTTTATCTAAGACATGTTTGTTCAGAATGGTTTTCCGTAGAGGAAACAGGGAATCAGTGCTAGGAAGGCATACAGAAGGAAATAACCTTCCGAATCAGCATCCAGAAATGGTCGGAATTGGAACTGAACAGTTTGTTGCAGTAATGGCGCAGTTGACTCAAGCGATAAATGGTGGTGGTATCCATACACGAGATCAGCCAGACCAACCGCAGAGGAACATGTCAGTGGTGGAACATTTCATTAGGCAACATCCACCATCATTCAGAGGATCATCTGACCCTGTGCTAGATGAAGGGTGGATTAAAGCACTGGATAAGATTTTTGATGTTATGGGGTGTTTAGAAAATCAAAAGGTTAGTCTTTCTATTTACCTTTTGGAGGGTGAAGCAGATCAGTGGTGGTCTATGGTTAAAAATATCAGGGACGCCGATGAGATTGATGCTCTTGACTGAGATGAATTCAAAGGTATGTTTCTTGAGAAGTATTTTCCTAAGGCTGTTCAACATAGGATGGAAAAGCAATTCATGGAATTGAGGCAAGAGGAAGACTCAGTGGCTGCATATGAATAAAGGTTCACTCGATTGGCAAGGTATGCTCCAAATTTTATCCAGGACCTTTATAGTAAAATCAATCGTTTTTACTCAGGATTAAAGCCAAAATATCGAAGGGCATTAGCTTCTCGTGAGTTTAAAAGTTATGAAAAGCTTGTTCGAGGTGCTGAGAAGGTGTAAATGGAGTTTGCCGATGACCAAGTTTTCTATAACAACCAGCAGAAGAAGAGACCGAGGTGGCAGGAGAAAGGTAAGAATTCTTCAAAAAAGTCTGATGGTAAGAGAACTAAGTTTCCAGTTTGTGATAAATGTGGCAAAAGGCATGCTGGGGAATGTCTTCTGAATTCTGGGAAGTGCTACCGATGTGGTAAGATGGGACATAAGGCTCGTGATTTCACTGAAACGGATCAAGGTGAAGGTAAGAACAAATTTGATTTACAGTAAGTGAAATGTTATAAGTGCAATGAGATGGGTCACTATGCAAATGAGTGTCCGACAAGGAGCTTGAGTGATGGGAAGCATTTAGACTACAAGCAGAAAGGGGTGGTGAAATCTTTTGCAACTACTTCAGCAGATGTCGGGCCATCAAATGAAGTTGTATCAGGTACTTTGTTTGTTTTTTCAGATTATGCCAGTGTGTTGTTTGATTCGGGGTCTACACATTCTTTCATCTCTAAAACCTTTTCTAGTAAAATGGGAATACCATCTCAATAAATGACTCCTGAACTTTTGGTAAAAACACCTAGGGGGAATGTTGAGGCAAAAAGAATTTATAAGAATCTTCCTATCCTTATCTGTGGAAAGAACCTACTTTCAAACCTTATTGTTCTACCTCTAGTAGAGTTTGATGTTATCCTGGGTATGGATTGGCTTTCTATTTACCATGCTAAGATTGACTGTAGAGCTAAATAAGTTTCTTTTCAGAAATACTTTCAGTTTGTTTACAAGAATGAAACCTTACTTTTGATAACATATCAAGAGGCCCAGAAACTTGTAAAAGATGGAAATGAATGTTACCTTGCACACGTCGTTGAAAATAAAGGAACTGTTCAGATTAATGATGTGCCAGTGGTAAATGAGTATCCTGATGTTTTTCCTGATGAGTTTCCTGGAATAATACCAGATCGGGAAGTTGAGTTTACTGTTGACTTAGTTCCTGATGCTAAGCCAATTTCAAAACCCCCTAATCAAATGGCACAAATTGAACTTTTAGAGTTGAAGGAGCAATTGCAAGATTTATTAGATAATTGTTTCATTAGACCTAGCACATCACCATGGGGTGCTCTTGTTTTATTTGTTAAAAAGAAAGATGGTTCTACGAGACTTTGCATTGATTATAGAGCCTTGAATAATATCACTGTAAAGAACAAATATCCTTTGCCTCATATCGATGATTTGTTTGATCAGCTCCAGGGAGCTCAGTTTTTTTCAAATATTGACTTGAGATCGGGGTACCATCATCTGATGGTAAAGGAGGAAGATATTCCGAAGACCGCGTTCTGTACGATATATGGCCATTATGAATTTGTAGTAATTCCTTTTGGGCTAACCAATGCACCTGCTGTATTCATGGACTTAATGAATAGAATTTTCCATGAGTTCTTGGATAAGTTTGTGGTGGTTTTCATTGATGATATTTTGGTGTTTTCTAAAAGTAAATAGGAGCATCAAAAACATTTATAGGTTATCTTGCAAACCTTAATAGAAAAGAAATTGTATGGGAAATTCAGCAAGTGTGAGTTTTGGTTGCAACAAATTTCTTTCCTTGGTCACATTGTTTTTAAAGATGGAATAACTGTTGATCCTGCAAAAACAAAAGTTGTGGAAGAATGGACCAGACCAACAAAATCTAACCGAGATTCGTAGCTTCCTTGGTTTGGCGGGCTATTACCTAAGGTTTGTTAGAAATTTTTCACAGTTATCTAGTCCAATGACTAAGCTAACTCGGAAGGGTGGTAAGTTTATCTGGAAAAAAGAATGTGATGATTGTTTTCAGGAAATTGATAAGAATATTGGTGAATGCTCCAGTTTTGGCACTACCTTCCAGGAATGGTGAGTTTGTTATATACAGTGATGATTCATTGAAAAGACTTGGTTACGTCCTAATGCAGAATGATCAGGTAATTGCTTATGCTTCACGACAGTTGAAAACTCATGAGGTAAATTACCCTACACATGATTTGGAACTAGATGCTGTTGTTTTTGCTTTAAAAATTTGGATGCATCATTTGTATGGAGTAAAGTGTGAAATATATACCGATCACAAAAGTTTAAAGTATATATTCACTCAGAAAGAGTTAAACATGAGACAAAGGAGATGGCTGGAATTAATCAAGGATTATGATTGTACAATTCATTACCATCTGGGAAAAGCAAATAAAGTGGCTGATGCTTTGAGTCGAAAAAGTAATGCTTCATTAACAATGTTGCATTTGGAACATGATCCTTTGGTTAAGGATTTGATGAACTTTGTCATAGAAGTTGTTGGTTCAAGAAGTCCTTCTGTTTTGTTTCAGGTATCAGTGAGATCATCTCTATCAGATAGAATCAAGCAAGCACAGAAGCAAGATAGTGAGTTGCAGAAAAAGGTAGAGCTGGTTCAGAAAGGTAAGTTGCCTGAATTCAACATTGATAATGTTTGCGTTTTGAGATTTGGGAAGAGATTGTGTGTGCCTTTTGATTCACAGTTGAATAGAGAGTTGTTATTGAAGCTCATAGTTCTCCGTTTTCAGCTCATCCGGGTAGTACTAAGATGTATAGAGATCTGCGGGAGTATTACTGGTGGGATGGAATGAAAAGAGATATTGCTGATTTTACTGTGAAGTGTTTGACTTGTCAGCAGGTTAAATCAGAGCGGCAGTTACCGAAAGGGATGCTTCAGCCTTTACTGGTGCCAGAGTGGAAATGGTAGAATATATCCATGGACTTTGTTGTTGGATTTCCGAAGACATCTCGAGGTAATAATGCAACCTGGGTTATTGTTGATCGCTTGACCAAATCTGCTCATTTCCTTGATATACGAGATACTTTCTCTCTTGATCAACTTTCCCATTTGTATCTTAAAGAGATAGTCAGGTTACATGGAGTTCCTCTCTCCATTGTATCAGATTGTGATCCCAGGTTTACTTCTAACTTTTGGAAAGGCCTTCAGAAGTCGTTGGGTACTGAATTAAATTTTAATGCAGCTTTTCATCCTCAATCAGATGGGAAGTCAGAACGAACAATCCAGACATTGGAAGATATGCTACAAGCTTGTTCTATGGATTATCAGGGAAGTTGGGACCAACATCTTTCTTTGGTTGAATTTTCATATAATAACAGTTTTCATTCCAGTATACAGATGGCACCATTTCAGGCATTATATGGGAAATGGTGTCGAACTCCAGCTTTCTGGGATGAAGTGGGTGAAAGGAAGTTGATGGGACCAGAATTGGTAGAAGAGATGGCAGAAAAAGTTTAGTTGATTCAGAAACACATGAGAACAGCTCAGAGTAGGCAGAAGAGTTATGCGGATAACCGGAGGAAGGATCTATCTTTCGAGATAGGTGATCATGTTTTTTTCAAGGTTTCTCCTTGGAAAAGTGTGATGAGATTTGGTAAGAAAGGATAGTTGAGTCCAAGGTTCATTGGACCATACAAAATTCTGGAGAGAGTTGGATCAGTGGCATACCAGGTGGCTTTACCCCCGAGTTTATCTCAGGTACACAATTTTTTTCACATTTCGATGTTGAGAAAGTATATGCCAGATCCATCTCATGTTTTGAGTCCATAGGTAGTTCAGCTGGAAGAGAACCTATCTTATGAGGAACAACCGGTCCAGATTCTTGACCATAGGGAGCAAGTGTTACGGAATAAGGTGATTCACCAGGTAAAGGTTTTGTGGAAAAACCACATGATTGAAGAGGCAACATGGGAATCTGAAAATGCAATGAGGGATATGTACCCCCATTTATTCGATAAGTAAATAAATTGCGGGGATGCAATTTTCTAAAGGGGGAAGAATGTAACATCCCATGTAAGTAATTAATAATAGATATTTTTATCTATGTCTATTAATTATTAAGATAGTGTTATAAAGGCTTAAAATGAATATAAATATAATCTTATGCATGGAATACACTAATATTCTTAAAAGACTGTTTTACTGCCTTTTGATGGAAAACCATTTTTCAATTTATATTTTGACAATTTTATAAACTATGTTTATCAATATAAACTTATTATTTATGATTGGGACATCAAAATTTACCTTGTGTGAATTTTTGGTATTTTTCTGACAATGTTCATTTTTTAATGAATAGTGAAGAATACTGCATTTTACATCAAAACTACTTTTTAATCTAATTTATTTATATGATTAGATTATGTTTTGAATTGGTTTTGATGTGAAATTAGAATATATTTTTACCATTTTATCCAATGGTGGTCATTGGAATCAATTTCACTTTGAAATTAGACTTAAACTGGTGTCAATCTTTTGATACTTATTGTTTTGTAAAAACACGCTTTTTACTCTGGGAGCGGGAATTAATTATTAAATTAATTAATGTGACTTATATGATTTTAATTTTGTAAAATAGACTTCATTTTTGAATTCGGAATATCAAATATATCTTAGGGTGAATTTTTGGTAATTTTCTGAAAAACTTCAATTTTTGATGAATAGTGAAACCACTAAGTGGTACTTATAAAGACTGATTTTCCATTTAAATGAAATTTTTCCATCATTGTGTTTTGAATTTTGAAAATCCGACATACATGGTTGTCATTAAGAAATAAAATGTGGTTCAATGAGATTATAAATTTTTTTGGTGAATAGTAACTTATTAAGCTCTTAATCACGATTAGTGGTAATTAGTGTAGTTTAAGGTATAAATAATGCTTTAATAATATGAAATGACCTAGAAACATGTCCCAGACTTATTGGTTGTGTCATGGCCGACCATGAAAAGCCATGGGTCAACTTGGGGACCCCATGGAGACATTTTGGTTGGGAAATGACATAAATAACTTTTTATTTAATGTAAAAGTAAAAATGACACCAACATAATATGTTTTACAAAAACAATTTTTACATGGGGTTATAAATATCAGATATTTGATTATAAATAGTCATTGGAAAGCTAAAACGATTTCCTACATCATAGTATTTTTTTATGATTTATAGACATTAAATAAATTAAATTATTTATGACATAATAATGATGCAGCGATGACATCATTATTTGACGATTTAAATAAAATGGAAAGATAATGTAAAATATATGAAATACACATGGGAAAAACCAATTGGATGAGTGGCTTTATAACCCTTATCACCTTATCCACGAATTATATCAATGTGGGACCTTTTAAAACCGAATGACATTTTCAAAAAAAGTAATATTTCTTTACTTTCCAAAAGTGCCCCTCCTCTCCTCTTATAAAAGGCCCCCACCTCTACCTCATTTCACACACTCCTCAAGAATTTGGCTCGGCCAAACCCTGCCCATTTACTCTCTCCACATCCCTCTACTAATCCTAGAGGATTACCTTTGGGCAGAATCCATTCAAAGGAAGCCTTTAGGCTCAAATCAAAAGGAGTTACACTTCTAAAGGTAATTCATTCTCTCATGTTCATTTGTTTTATTTTGCTTCTCCAACCCCCTAAACTCTTTTTATTTACTTATTTTGTAACAACACCAGTATCTTAAATATACTAGGATGTTGTTATAATATTTATTTGAGCTAAAATCTCACACAACTACATCAAATGGTTAAAGAACATACGGTTTCCGTGGATGGCGAAATTCTGCCTCCCGAAACAATGATTGTTCAATACTCATTTAACACCTTCAAAGGTGGCCATTATGATGTCACTATTTTTATATATGATATATAATATGTTTATGTTTTCCTTAAGCTTCTGTTTTTTTCATTTTGGGAATACCTTTATGGTTTCCATTATGGGTAAACACGATATCTTCATTTTAGGAAGTGCGGACTACCGCCCCCTGAAAGTGATTTGATTCATTAATACCATATGTGGAATGTGTAAAGGATAAAGTTAATGATATTATATATGTTATTATACTGGAATTATAATATACTCTTATATCATTATGATTCCATTCCAGAAAATATGAAATAGAAATGGAAGTAGCGTTCATGCGTACGTACGGCTTACCGTCTCCATGAACGGTGCATTTCATTTCTTACCTCTAAATGTGATGTAATATTATAAATACATGTATATGATGAATATATATGATATATATGTTATCCAAATCATTAATATCATTCTGGATATAACTAACCTATGACCAAATTAACAACATGTAAGTGTAAGAAGTCTATTTTTGACTTAAGAACCAAATACCGACAAAATGAACATTATTAACTTAAATGATTACATGATGTTCATAACATGGTATAAAAGGAATAATGAACTTGAAAAAATATTCTTAAGAAATTGGAGATTAACTCAAGTTTATTATTCAGGAGATTAAAGAACGGTCGGGTCAAGTCGGATACGAGGTATGGGACTTCATCTCAATCTCCTTTCATTGAGGCATATTTTATTTTATACACAACTTTCTTTTATACGGTGTATAAACCCCTTTTGACTTTTACGTTTATTCAAAAGGAATATTTTTTATACGAAGCGTTTACTAAACAACAAAAGGGAATGTTTTTGTCGTACGTATGCGGCGACAACGACTTCTCCGCCGTCGTGACCGTTATTTGAGTTTCGGCTTCCTCTATAAGCCATACCTTTTTTAAAAAATGAAAAATAAATACCATGTTTTATTTTGGTATTGAAAATGGCTTTCATAATGTTTTTATTATATCAATGTGTTGTATTGATATCTCGTGATTGAAATGTGGAAATTTTATGTTTCCTTTATGCATGTTTTATGTGATATGATTATGTTATGGTTCTTGGGTATTATTATGAAGATGGGTGGTTCCGTGATAAACTAAGGGCGGGTGAGCCCGTTATAGCTCTCCAATGCATTGGGTAACGCGAAGGAGTGAAATGTTAAGGTTTCTCCGAAGAGATTTTAGGGAATATACTGTGATGGGTATTCCAAACGTAACCAAGAGGGTTACTCCCTACGTAAGAATGTTATGAATGCCTCAAGTTACCTTTATGTCTTATGATTTCTATGATTTATTCATGATTTTATGAGGTATGTTAAAGTGCCTATGTTTTATGGGTAAAGTATGATTTCATTCTTATGTATATATGAACTCATGTTTCCTTTCCATGTTTTTTTATAACCCATACTGAGTTTTTATGCTCATCCCATGTTTTTGAAATGTTTTTCACAGGTCAAGGGAAAGGTACATGATAAGATGATAGAGTCAAGGATGTGTCAACAAATAATCCATGTTTTATTTTAAATGTGTTTCCATTGATGGGAATGAAGAATACTATCTTTCTGTAACCACTTTGTTTATATGTGGAATGTAATGCAAGTTTTATGATCTAATTCTCTAAAACTCTAAACCCGAAAAGATCCTCAATGTGAAATCTTGTAATAACTCAAGATTAAGTAAGGTTTAAGGCTGGGGCCTTACAGTCTCAATACCAAGATTGTCACAAAAACCATGTAAATAAATATTTATAATGATTCATCCTAGACTTTAGAACAAACATGGGATAAATGTTATAAAACATTCTTTTGAAACTATACATAGATACAGTTTTTCAAAAAACATCAGCTAAATCACATTAAAATTTCACGTCTTCTATAATAACTCACATATCCAAAATTGATTCAAAATAAACCATGCAACCCTTTTAGATGATATTAACTCTTTGAAATCAATTATTTTCTTCCCTGGAAACCATATTAATACAAAAATCAATTTGATTTGAAAACTCCCAAATATAATGATTTTCCACTTTATAAACTAAAATAGTTCAAAAACCACTTTATCTTCAAATTTATTTATAAATATCCACATATGAATTTATTCAAAAACATTCTATACCATTTATTTAGAAATTGGGAACTATAAACCCATAAAAATCCCTTTATTCCATTTATTCCTTGTTTGGAAAATACTAAAAAAATTACAACCCAATTAAGGGTATGACAAAAAGCAATATATTGGGAGATAATGAATTCTGAAAACGTAAGTGTTGCAAGAAATTTCATAAATAGATGAAATTAATCAAAAAATAACGACCATAAATCAATAAAAACAGTACTTCAATGGAATACTCCATTGTAAGGAATAATATAACCTCTATAATTCCTAAAAAACTAAATTCGTACTTTTTTCCTTATTAAACACTATTTCCAAAAACCATTTCCATTAGGGTTCAGGAGGGATAAGTAAAAATATAAGAAATGGAATAAAGAAGGATAATGAAGATAAAAAGGTGATTATACCACTAATTCCACTTAAAATACAAGGAATAAGGTATTGGAAGTAATTAAGAATAATATAAGCTCACATGATCTCCCTCTTCGTTGGTAGTGTGAAATGTGATTGAGAGGAGGGTGAACATAAAAAAATTTAAATTAGAGAAAAATATTAAATTAAATAAAATATATTTCTAGTTAGCTTTTAATATTTGGATGTATGGTTTACAAGACCATTTGATAAATACCTAGCCTCAACTAGAACCTAACTACCACAACTCACATGGTTATCCCCAAATAGATCTCCAAAAATTTCTTGAATCATGTGTAATTCACTAATGGAACTCCCTAATACATAATGTAACCCTGTATATTTCGTTCAAAAATCATTATTTATTTATATGAACTATATAATGATTATACATCAATAAAATATCATGAAAATCCATTTGTAAGAGTAATATGTATGGTGAAACATTTCCTTGCATTATTCGTTCACTATAACCTAAACTGGTAACCCTTATTAAGTGTCACCTATATTGTTTTACCTTATCTGATGGTCTTACACATATTTTTCTACTCATGTCACTGTATGATGAAGGGTTTACCATATATATCCCTATTTTTCATTAATAATACTAAGCATATTGTAACCCTATAGTAAATGTGAATAAAATAAAAATTTAAAAAAAATTAAAAATAAATATTCAATTCTATGAAAATCAAAATTACTCATATTTATATCATATAAAACCAAATTGTGACACAATAGTTTTAAAATTCTGTCTACTTCGCCCATTACACGATACAAAGGTAAATTCAAAACATATAAATCAAAAAGAATGAAAAATTTCAACCCTCTATATATACATGAGGTTGAAGGGTTGGAATAAATATAATGAGGGAAAAAGAAAATCCCACATCAATATAATACACTTCCTCAACCCAACATAACCACAATAACTATTTTCATAATGAATCATTGAAATTATTTGAAAAATATTCAAATAACATCAATCATATCCATGAATAACCAAAATCCCCATCAAGAGATACAATGCAAAAGTAATATAGGGACCTTCCTTATGTTTTCCAACTACTTAAAATTCATATTCGAATGGAGAGGCCAAGGAAATACAATCATACAATAAAACAATCTCTAGATAAAAATCATTTCCACAAAATACCAAAGGGAATGTAAATCTTTCACCAAACCACAATAACCATTCTGTATGCCTGTTCAAAATAAAAAAAGAATAACCCAAAACAATACCCAAAATACCATAATATATGGAAAAATAACATTATCAAAATCATATAAAATAGGAATGGATAAGATAATTAAATTTGAAACATACCTCAAAATGGAATAATATATGTTTCATCTATGGGTAATATAGATAAACATAATGTTAACTTAGTAACTCACTCATTTAACACCAACCTATGATGAACCAGATAAAAACCCAACCCTAAATTATCCTTAGGGCCTTACTATAAGACATCCCCTAGCCATTATATAATTTCATTTAGAAGAAATACCTACAATATAATATCATACAGAGCATCACTCTTCTTATCTACTAGAGGATGAACTCTAGCATCCCATGTGAAACCCATCTAAACCAAAATCTCATAAAAAATCCATCATCATAATAAATCTTCAAAGAGTTCAATAACTCATTGAGGAAAGTGTGTTACAAAAAATAACTGATATCTAATAAGTATAGTGTTGATTCCCAAATGATGCATTAAGAAATAATTACCTCAAAGAACCAATCCACTCTAGATTCATTAGGAATGAAAAAAAAGATATATTATCATCAAGATAAAGGCTATGATTGAAATTCCTTCTTCTAATGATAATTCAATTTATAAAATATCTGAAGATGGATTTGAAGAACACAGAGAGGACATGTTTTAATATATTTCAATTAATACTACAAATATTTCTCTTCTTTCACATACCCAAAACACAAGAGATATCACTTATTATTATGAGGATAAACAAGGCATGTATAATATTAACCCTAATAATGTAACATTTTGGAATTGGAACATATTTTGTCAACATCACCTAATTTTTTTCACCATTTACTTAACTATATAAAATAATTACATTATCTATCACATGTTTCCCCACCTGACTATCTTTTAGTGGCTTGAATTTCATAAACAATTTCTTATTATAATTCATGAAAAATTAAAATAAAATAAATTTGATGTCATGGTAGAGGCATTTATCAACAAAATTATATTTCATAGATTCAATATAAACCTTCTTGAGAGAAAATAATAATATCTCAGATAAATGATGCACATTCTCCTTCACAGTTTACTCACCTAGTTGGAGGTTCATGAGTTCAAATGATTTATTCAGATTATCATTATTTGGGAAATGAATGAAAATGAACACCAACCTAATGAATTCATAGGAAATATTTTTATGCTTCTATGAAGGGAAAATAGTTTCCCCCCATATACGGATTAGTCCATTAAACAATACCACAATAAATTCCACATTCATTGATCTATGAGTTTGCAAAGAAATAATGATTCCCATAATTTTATATAACCACTCCATTAATTTTATTGATCATTAATCTACATGGAATGTAGGAAAATAATTATTTAAAAAGACTTGTATAAGATCAAGTGGAAAAAAGAACATGGATCCACCAACTAGTTATCAGTTTCATTAGTTTAATATGATGGAATGTTCATTAACAAGAATTGAGTTGAATTACACTTTGGATCATCACTAGAAATATATTTCTCACAATTCATAAATACATTTCTAATATGAATACCCTAAATAAAAAAAATAAGGAAACTGAATCAACATGTACCTCCATTAAAAATCCTCCCATCTAGATATAACACATGGGATTAAACCATGATCCACAAACCTATAATGATAAAGCAGATATAACATATACTATAAGAATATACATTTGAAACCATAAACATTAAATGAAAAAATATACCACTAATTTCATAAATGAATGAACACATTGGTAAATTTTACCCTTTTAAACATTCAACTTTCTTAAAAGAACATATTAAAATACATTTCATAACTCTACCATAAGTTGAAATTATTACATCTGCATTAAAAAGTTCAAATCAATTACACTAATTAATTTTTTTTAAAACATAAAAAATACACTTAAACATTATAAAACATTCTATTATGTCAAAAAAATTAATGTGGTGATATTTTTATAAATATAACATAAAAACACATTTTAAAATAACGAAGAAAATTATTGTAGTTATCTGTTCACAAAAAAACTAAAGATTAAAATATAAGATTTATTTATATCATTACACTACAAATAATTAACAAATTAAATACATGTAATTTATGAGTTTGAAGGGGTAAAATAATAAAATAATAATTGTTTATTTTCCACCAATTAATTTCCAATATAGCATGGAATACTAGGAACTAATTTAAAATTGACAACTATATGGTGTCCAGGATCATCTGCATGAGTAGTGCATTATTTTATAGTTTTTGTCCCCATTAAATACTGTTTTTATTCAATCATATCAACCAAAAAATAGAATGAATCTATAATATAATTCATTAAAATAAATTATAATTAAAAATAAATTATTTTATATTAAAATATATAAAAATAATTATACTAAAATTAAAATCCCAACTACATATGGTTTATCATCTTGCATCATGAGAGGTGGTTATTTGGAAAATACTCATAACCTACATATTGAATATTGAAATCATGTGTATATACCACAAGACTATGAAGATAACCATAATAATATTATATAATTGTTTAAATAACTATATTGGTTCAAATTATCATATAAAACAAATCATCCTTCCCCAACCCAAAACCACATTTCCAATCACCTTGGGATAGGAAAAATAACAAGAAAATCAAAATAAAACCTTATTTGATTATTACACCATCATATAATATAAATAAGTATAATATTAGAACCAATAATACGAAACCGTGAAACAATACATTACATTTCCTTTAAAGTGTAATAAATAGTTTTAATAAACAAACCAAACGAAATAAAAAATAACCAAAATAAATTAACTATCCTACTCAATTTTAAATATAAAAAATAAAATTGATATAAATTATGAATACCAATGTAAAATAGGCCAAAATATAAATACAACTAGTTTAATTGAATGGTATTAAAATATCCTAAGGGGAACAATATACCCAAATATCTACAAATTCACTTCCTCATGACCTAAGAACACATGAAGATCTTAAGAAATGAATAAATATTAGAACGCTAAAATCATTCAATGTGTGATGAAAACCTATAAATCTATATAAAAATAAAAAGAGAAATTTTCACACCATGATGTATATGGTGGATGTGGGTTTAATGTTCTAAGGTAGATTTTACCAAAGGATCATTGAAATTAATTTTATAAATTTTTTCATAAATTATACTTTGAACCACATTGATAAAATAATATTCTATGTGAGAATGTGTTAAATAAATAAATAATATTATTTTTCCCTTCATAATATATATTTTTAAATCATTTTTTCACATCTATCAAATATAATGTCCCAATTGTAGAGAAAAATATTTTAATAATTTCCAATTAAACATCTAATATTATAAAATAAAAATCAATGGAATTATCTTATTTTTAAAACCATTCTCTTAACACCATTTCAAATTACATAAAATATTAAAATAGTACCCATAATGGGAATTATGTAATAGAAAAAACCATAAATGAAATAAATATAGCATATATACAACAATATTGACAAAATAAATTCCCATGAATCATAATGAAACCAAAATATTATAATAATTACACAAGTCAATGTAATAAAATCAATGGATGTACATTATGTCCAAATATGAGAAGATTATTGACATACTAAAGTGGAACCAACTATCTTCATATATTGAATTCCTAATTAAATAAACACCTGAACCACAATCACAAGTAACATTGGGGAAACTCCCCTAAGAAGGGAATGATTTATAGTAGGGAACACTAGGTAGTGAAATAATCTATTCTAGTGTAGCATGAATTTAGATCTCTCTCATAGATAAATGTGGTTATTATGATGTATGGTAGAAAAGTGTTAAAATAATCATGTTATAAGACAAAGACATATTAATGAAATATTTTATAAGAAAATACCCCTCATATAACCCCAAAAATCCTTTAAATTAACAACTCATTAAAAAAATATACAATTATAAAACAATACATCGATCCATCCAATATAATTAAATAGATTAAAAAAAGAATAATTTTTTTTAGAAAAAAATTTTTTCACAATGATCATGAAATCGAGTTTTTTTAAAAAGTTCTAATACAGCCTTAAAAAAATTCAATAAATATTAGAAGACATCCTTTTAAAACAATATAAGAAAAAAAGAATCCTATAAAGGACAAACTAAATCAAATAAAAAAATGAATAAATATTACTCACATAAACAAAAATTATTATAAAACAATTTAAACCCCCAATTTTATATGAGAATGAGTAATTAAAAATAATTATTTTTATACTTCAAAGTCACATAGAAATAAAAATACTTATTTGATTAGAAAAAACACATTGGAACCATTATCATTCTATTTTTAAAATAAATTTATCTCAGTATCATATTTAAAATGTAATTTAATAATAATAATTCACTTAGTAATTTATATTAATAGTTTTATTGTATTAATAATGATTTATAACTCAAGGACCAAAAAAAGATAAAACCACCTTTATTATTATTGAAAAAACATTAAAATTTTAAATACCATAAATGTAACAACATATATATATATAGATTGTAATAAAATGAATTTAGAAACGCTAATTTTCCCATGATACCCTAAAAATAAAAAATAAATCAGAAATACCTACCTAAAATCATTTTAAACAACTCCCATCAATGATAAGAAATATAATAATGAAATCCATGGCCTCTACAAGAAATAGAGAACCAAATCCCCAATATTTCAGTATTTAAAACCCTATTTTTATCCACTATTTCCATCATGGATCATGTGAGGAGAAGATATCAAGAGGAAATGGATGTATGATAGAGAATAGAGGGAAAAAAGCGAACCATCCCTTCAAATTCATATTTAATTCCAAGGAAATTTTATTAAATGAAAACAAGAACAATTTGATAATATCCCTTGAGATAATTCTTGGTATGTCATGTGATATGAAGAGGAGAGAAGATAAATTTGAAAAAAAATAAGACAAATATGAATGAATACATTAATAAATTCCATTTATAATAAATATTCATCATTTGGATGCATGGTTTACCAAGAAATCTACAAATAGCGAAATATTCACTATAATCAAGATGAAAATTTTCACATTATTACCTCTTAATATTCTATAAAACATGTTTTAGTTTTTATTAATTTGTAAAATGAACTAAATCATACATATGGGCACCTTTAATGGTTACTTCTAATATAATAATGGTTTTCTAAAAACTGTTTACTATCCATGAACAACCAAAGGATGTAGAAAACCCATGTGTGAGAGTCATCCACATAGCTTCCCCAAATGATGAAATACAGTACTAGGATAACCTTACATAAGATTCAGTTTTATGGTGTCCCCTTTTTTACAGAATATTCACATAGTTTTTCTTGTATGTAAAGGTGATCCACATGGGATTCCCATTTGATGAAGGTGTTCCACATAGTACATAAAAATCATGTTAAAACCATATGGAAACCATGAAATACATAAAATCCAAAAATAAAATAAATTTCCAATTCAAACACCCCAAAAAATTGAATGATATGAATTTTATTTAATATAAAACAAAAAAATGACACAGGGTGGAGACATTATATATATTTTTAAGGGGGAATATTTGTGTTGGTTTATATAAATTTATATTTATTGATATGATTTATTTTTCACACACATTAATGGATAATAAGTCAACTGTGGGTTGATGATTCTATGATGGCCTAAGGAATTTGATATGTTTCGTAGTAAATATATTTTTTGGGGTTTATTTTCTGGAGTTGAGATATCAAGACCTAAATATTAAAATCAATTAGGTTGAGGGTGGACATTTTATATAGCGTAGTTATTCTTCTAGGGCTAAGATTGATTCATATATTAATATGATGTAGTGGATTTATAGATCATTCTGGAGTATTTATATTCATACTAGTCAGAGTAGGTGTTCATACCTCCTTTCATGTGGGTGGACTTTGTTGGAGTTCAAACACATTGGTAAGGAATGACATCTCTATTAAGGTTTTGGTAGACAACGGATGGGGTATTAATCTTCTATTTAAATTTATAATTTCTATATGATCTATTGAATTTTTTCATAGCTAGTTAGTAGACTTGATTTTAGTTTGACATAGGGTTTTGGTAGGGGATATGTTTCTCATACTATAGCGATAGTCAGGAATATTCAAATGGATTAGAACGCTTAAGAGGAAATATTTATCTGGTGTAGTTGTAGTAATATTATTAATGTGGTACCCCAAAATTATTTTCATTGATGGTATCTTAGGGATATATATAATTTTAAGTTTATTTGTTGGAGGATACTCCTTTTGATCAGGGATAAGGCCCTTTTATAGTTACAGGTATAATAATTATGAAATCTAATCTTTATTTTCTATTAACATATAAGAGATATTAAAAATAAATTATTTATACCCATTTGGTTGGATATATAGGGCTATATATATATGTCCAATTTGGGGTGATTTCTAATGATACAATCTTGGGTGTATGGTCTCAGTGTTTTCATATTTTCTTCGAACGCACCATCATGATTCATTTCTATAGAAATCTCTATGAATAGTTTATATTGTTGATAAATATCTTCAATGAGATACATGGGATGGTTTATAAGACTCATAATCAAGGAAAAATAAAATACCATCACCAACATGTGTCATTCTTGATCGTTTAGGGTAATTCTCATACCATCATTAATGAAAGAGATTTATTGGAAAGCCATTTGGTAGAGGACGATTAATAATTAGGGAAGATTTTATCCTATTTGGTTGTTTTCATTATATTATATGTTTAGGAAATAGAGAATCCAATATTTTCCCCTGTTTTTTCCTATTCCATGATTTTATACGTGAGGAGTTTTTTATATTTCCTCCCGATGGAGAGAGAGCGCAAGAGAGACTAAGTTTAGGATCAACTTGATTCTCGGTATGAAGTCCTTACTGATTTCTTGATACAATATGATTCACTTATATCATATGGAGATTATTTTCTCTCTAGTTTATCTTGATGTGAACAAATTCATTATACAATGAATATCCCCTCAGGGGTTCCAATTTCATTATCCAAGAAGGGTGCTTGTTCTTTGTTCTTAAGTGTGTATTATTAGACGATGAACCATGTGATGGGTAAGAAATAGTATCCTCTATCTCATATTGATGTCATATCATATATATTAATAATGTCAATGTGGTTATATAATAAATACCAATTTTCCAAATATCATTAGTTATAGCTGAGTCTATTCGATGATCCTTATACTAGATTCAATAGATGATATGGCATGTATTAGTATCTTATGATGCCTTTCAGGATAATTAATGAAAAAATGTTATTGATGGAAATTATAAAAATCCTCTTACATATATATGTTGTTTTTTTCATGTTCATATTAAATTATTGTTTTATTTTATACTCTTATCTACCATCCTCTACTCGAAAGCTATTAAATCAGTGTACCGAGAGAGGTCATCACATGAACTCAAATATACCTCCACATATGCCAGAGTTTTTCGGCTAGCGTATGGGGTAAAATAAATCACATGGGGAGACTATAAGAACATTAAAATTGTAATCCATAAGATAAAACAATAATATTGTGGAATCAATATATAGTATCTAATGAAAATGCATAAAAGACCATTTTCCCAACATTGTACAACTCCACAATAAAAAAGTAAAATATGTAATGCCATGCTAAGCATTACCAAAGTCAACTAAAACCCAAAGTAAAGGAAATAGTGGGACCCTTAATTATGTCCCAAATCAATGTCTGAATAAACAATCATTCATATACCATGCCCAAATGAACTACCTATAATGGGGCCCATACACTTTTCTGGAATTGAAACAATGAGATCTACTCATGTACCAAACGGTGGCCCGAGTATGGTGGGAATAAAACATAGTAGGCAACCACTAATGGTGTCTAAAAAATATACAGTCTAAATAGATAGTGCAAGAAAGTTCTAATTAAACGATCAGAAAACAAGGAATACTCAGATTCCATTAGTTAAGAACCATTACATTAACACTTCCAAAAACAATTTAGAATTTTCATCATTTAGGACATCTATATTACTTAATCTATTTTCATCACATGTTCCATGGTTTAGGAAGATAAATCATATAAACATGGGTCTTTGGAAATCAATTAGTATGAATAAAGGAATATGTAAATTACCTATCTCTCTAAATATAAACAAATCACATCAACACAATATCTACACATCAGAACCTTGGTTCGAGTGGAATGAAACTGTTAGGGAAATATATCATTTTACCCTTCCCTAACCCATGCATTTTCGGGTGGTGCTTAGATCCTCATTCTAGATCCACTGACGGGTGTAGAACCTCACATCAATACCCCACTCTTCCAAGTCATATATACACAGTTATTTATACAAACTCTACACACATATCATATCATTAAAAAACGCAACTAATTAAAACATAAATCACATTCCATAACAATAATCATAGGATTTAATACTACCCTATAACCCATGAAGACATTTTCCTTTTACATCTCATTGTTGTTTATCCCAATTCCCATTATCATTCCTTAACCTATTAACTATATTGAACAATTCCTATATATTACCCATTATTTATTCGTTACCAAAAATTATCCCATATATCCCATTTATCATTTTTATAAGGACAATTCTTATATCACCTACCCCAAAAACATTATTACAATTAACCAATTATGTATACCCCATTATTAAAATGTATTAACCCATTCAACATATTTATCCATTTACTTGTGAAAACCCACTTACATTGCCTTCAATTCACAAGCCGTTAAAAATATAACATGTTCCTCATTTTATACACACAAATGCTTTTTAGAAATTAAACACAATTAATAATCCATTAAACACCATCTAAATTAAATATTTTAACTAATTTATCATTTATAAGTATTGGACCATAAACTCATTACCATTTTTGAATTTCATAGTTCATATAGCCCATTAGTATTAAACCAAACGACTTACTATTCAACTACTAACCCTAAGAACAACTATCATTATTACATTTAAACTCAATTGACCATATTAACATGTTATTTAGGGGATCTCAGTTATGACACATTAATGATAAACTTAAACTTAACAACATTTAGGTTCGGGAATGTCGGTGCACCCCATGGGTGGCTGTAAATAATTTTAATCACCTTTAATGCTACCCACAAGGATCATGAGATGTCTATATCATTATTTATACAACCATTTTATTGAATCATACTATTGGTAAAAATTTCCCCTCAAGAGGGGAGAAATATCTAAATATACATGCACAAATCTATAAAAAACTATGGGATATATCTTGTAGGCCACCTATCTCATATCAGATGATGAAATTTCTTTTTATCCTAGCCTTATATCCAAATAAAAACACACTTTTCTTCCCCAACCTAGATTACATTAGAAAAGAGTGTTTTATGAGTTCAGAATAATATGGGAGAAACTAAAAACACTAATCTGAACTGAAGATTGAAGAGGAGAATTACGCATACTAGTGGATTCGATCCGCAACCAATGATGCTCCAAACAACCAAGAATAAAAAAAGAATAATCTTTTAAAAGAATGGATTTCTTTGGTTTGTCCTTACAATTGAAAAGGTGTGAAATTAGGGAGAAATCATGTGGGGATCTAAATATCCCATAAATACAAAATTGTACATTTTTTAACTTTTATTGGGATGCATGGTTTTTTCACAAGGTTTAGAAAACCGTGCATGAATCGTGTGAAAGATATTATCTAATGGGAAAATGATGCATAGTTTCCTAGGAATATCCACACAGTTTGAATAACTATTCACCAAGCATTCATAATAACATTGTTCAAGGTTGAACATTTTTCCTGGGAAGGCTGAACTTTTTACATAATGGTACTTCGACCATGCCCCTTCCACAGGATGGCCCAATTTCCCTTAATTTTTATGTCCTAATCCCCCGAATAACCCTATATGCCCCCCTTCCTACAAATAAAATCTAATTAACATGAAAAATGTTATAAAACAACGAAATATGTGCATACAATCATAAATATCAAGATCCTACAACCTCCCCACCTTATAACACCTCTTCCTCATCCAACTTTTCCAAGCATCACTATGATTTCATAACAAAGAGATCAATACATTCAGCCCACTGATCCCTTCCCATTTCACAAGTTTCTTGTTGAACATTACAATGCTACCACACAATTGTAACCAACATAAATATCTTTCCCCATATGACTTCCTCACCATAACCTTTAAAACCAACCAGATAATCCTAAAGTGACACATGAATTTAAACCATACATCAACTACAAGAACATCATGGAAAAAAATACATCATTGACTAATTCATAGCACAAGGAAACATTATACGTATATCATTTCACTATAGAGGAACCAATCAAAGCCCCATTAGTTGTATCCTATTAAAAATGCATGACCTTAATCATTGTGCATCATTTTACCCTGTTTTCAAGACTCAAACAGTAACCTAAACCTGATATCACCCAAAAGAAAACCCACGGTTTTTCCAACAAAAATTCCAGACTTATGTTAATATACCACTTGTTTCGTGAAGCTCCCATTACCTTACTATAATTACATATATAATCAATACTCTAGGGGAACTCTACTGATAAAACTCCTGCTGATTCTAGCTATCATGGCCTAATAAACTAAACAGTGATCACTCGAGTTCCTCCAATCTTAGTATATGATCATTTCATCAAAACACCACTTTACTATAATGGTTCTATCCACCATATTTCATTATTTGGAACCCCCAAAATCAATGAAATAAAAAAAAATCTCAAATAAACTTTTACATCAAACCTTATGTTTTCCAAACTCACTGCACTTAAAAATCCAAACTGACTTCTCCCTGCACTGGCCTCCAGACAAGCCATTGAAACTGCTTGAGAGAACATTCCTAATTTATCCCTCCATGTACTGCTATCAAATTAACCTCAATAAAGTGAAACATCATTTATTAATGGAACATCTTTCTTCAAAATAAATCCATATGTAGGTTACTCTCACCACACCCATTCATTATTACCATCTTAGCTTGGACCGTCCTGGACTAGCTTGTCCCAGAACACCCATCATCCACTGATGGTACACTACCTTTTTTCCTCCTCACTAAGGCTTTGGTGACTTAAAGACTATTACTATCATCCAATGTACGCACATAGGTCATTCCCTGACATCCTGAAGAATTTATTCATCATGAAATGACTACCATCCAAACCATCATCTAGCTCCACTTCCAAAAATCCAGATTCCCAACACCAGAATCCCAACAATTCATACATGAACTAAACATGGATAGGTTCACACTCAAATCAAATACAATATTTCAAAAGTAATTCTCATCCATACACATCCACCAAAGATTATTTTCCAATCCCCCCCCCCACTCATCTGTAGCTCTAGCTAGTGTCATGCTATCCTCGGTTGATGTATCCATGAATCATAGATTCACCAATTGAATAACACTACATCACCTGGAAAAGGTGACCTAAAACTTCATGACATTCCAATACCAACCAAATACTCATACCCAATTCTACTTATAATTTTTATTGGAGTTATAAAACCCAACCTATGTTGTCACAAACCATTGTGAGGCCTCACCATTCCCTTTGATGACTAGACACTATAGTATAAAATTTCATTCTGAACAACCCTAATCCCAACGACAATGCTTAGCACAATTAATGACAATAATAAAGCCCTAACTGACCTCTATCAGAGGCCTAGAATTGGACACATAGGTTCCTAGTTGGTATCCTAGTATCAATACACCAACTTATCGTTATCCTCTCCACCTACAGTACTAACATGTCACTCACCAACTTAGGAGTATCATTTCCATTTCTCTCCATGATAGATTCCAATCATGACGACTTACTAACTATCTCAATTTCAATCCCCAAATAGAGACATGGTTTTCTAGATTTTCCCAGAACAATAAAATGAATGTCACCCAGATCCCATTCACTGATTTCATGAATGACACCCAAAATTTTTTTCACCCCCAGTCTATCCCAAGGACCTTAATTCAAAACCATTGATGTGGTACATACCAACATCTGTCTCCATATATACCACCACCATGAGAGTAGGTTCCATGATTTCCCTCATCCAACCAAAAAAACTTAATGTATCTAGGAGTAAATCTGGAGCTTCTCAAAGTACCTGTGATGATGTAAATATTTTGGCCATGATTGTCACTAGCTGAGGTATGCTAAGAATTTTTTGAAGAAAACCACCACCAATATTTCCAATACTTATGTCACATCCCACATTGGGACACTATGACTTTCTAGGGAGCACATGATTCCATGCTATACACATAACATTAGAACCTAAGAACGACCACCTATGTGTGATTTCTAATCAAGACCCACCACCACTCCACGACCATCCACCATGAATCCATGAAACAATATATAATACGTAACTACTTCTACCACACCCATCGAACTCTTTTGGTATGCGCGTAACAAAAAATAAAAAAAAATGGTCCTCCACACCATAAAATCAATGGTATCTCAGATAACCATGATTCCTAACTTAGTTTCATATAGAACTACATATTCTTATCCTAATAAAAATTTCTCCTTTCCAGTGCATTCCCACATCTGGACCTCATTTGATCCTTTAAAATTTTACAATTTTTTGGGACCACTCCTACACCGAATTTAGTTCCCAAAATACCGCCATCACCTGAGAATATCCCAATTCTCACGTACTCACCTAACCATGACTCTTGGTCCATCATCCTAATTGAAATTAAGTTATTTTCAATATACCACCCAGTAACCAAACCATTAATACAAAAAATATCAACCCCGTGAACACCCTCCCCTTAAGATTTACCTATAAAAGAAAGAATAAAACCATGCATCATTAACTCTTGTATCCTTTACTCAAAAAAAAAAACATAATGACCTCCATTAACCATCATCAAAATAAATAGGTGAGTCATACATGTGATATAACACTTTAAAAATAACCATATAAAAAACGATAGGCATTCGGGTTCCCTTATGAAATAACATCAGAACAACTATACCATTTATTGAAATTTGATGTTACTCATTATTCAATGATTCCACCTCTGAAGCATCATTAATGATTTATATTTCAAGGAACATGCATCACTAGGATAGCTTTCCAAGAGGTCACCCTTGATTTCATCGAAACATTCAACCTGTATCCATAACTCATCTCGCATCACCAAACCACCAACCATCCCACTTTTCCTTCTAGCTCAAAACCAGGTAAAAGTCATTGAGTCCCACTAATAAATTACAAAAAATCCACCTTTGTGATACACAAACAAAATCATTAGGAACACTTTCTGACCACTATCATTGGTCTCCTTGAAGGTCGAATGACACCATCCCCCAAAATTGGAGTCGCGAGAAGCAAAATACATTATCCCTCTTTCCAAACCACACACATCAAGACATGAACTAATGGATGTTCTTTATTTGAAGTATCACCCCCGTTATGATGCCCCCTATGCCTAGCACACCAGGAGACCATTTACTCTAGGTTACACCCAAAAAGTATCAATACACATAAATAAACACTATGAACCAAACACCCTCTCTGGGGGCCCAAAACACAACATGGAAGTTGCCTACACAAATTTTCACCAAAATTCATGTATTAGCCTTGTGTTCTATCATACAATCTATATGGTCACAAACCATGAGGGTTTCCAAATTTTCATTACAGAACAATACATCATGACCCAAAATCTACAACACTACCATGGTTTCTCTATGCACTTCCCATATACCATATCATAACTCATAATTCCACACAACACATTTCTATTGTCTCAAACTAGGTCACTCTCATTTCATTTAACCACCCATTCAAAGGGTCAAATCGACAATACAAGGAATACCCACTACACAGTTCACCCAATGTTCCACCATTACACATCCTTTAATAATTAACCTCACCATTTTTTAGATAAAACATTGAAATTTTAAACTCCCCATTTCTCAACACGTTGTAATCATAATTTTGATTAATTTCACGCTTTCATTATGAAAATTCAATAACCGTTTTTTCCTTCACAATGAACATCCCTATCTTTTAGAAACCATTCAATATTTAAAATATATAACAACCTATAATTTTTACACGATCATACATTTTTTATACATACTAATCCTTAAATTGCATTTGTATTTTTTTCATTTACCCACATTTATAATAGTTATTGGACACCCTTTTTCATCAAATTTTCCTATGATATAAAATAAATTCTACTCTCCATGCCTCATACACGCATCATGTGTGTTCCAATCATGATGCATTCCAACTATGTCCTTAGCATACTAAAATGATATATAAATTCAAAACCTCATGTCATTTTGAACATGAGAAAAATATCATAAAATGGGAAAATCACACATCTTGTGCATAACCCAATAGTAAAATAGCATTCAACTATAACAACACACATTAGGAACAACAATTCCCACCCTTGGTGACATGGGGTTCCCTCATACATGAGTCAGCTACCCCCATGAATGAGCTCATAACAAAGTTCTGAAACATCATTACCTACTTTCTACCAACACAAATTAAAATACCGCAGAAAGGATCCTACTCTGATACAACTTTTTTACATCCTTGAACCAGGGACTAGTAAATAGGTCCCCCAAGACAAGTCGTCACATGACCTCAAGCATACCTCCTCTTACACCAGATGTTATCAACTAATGGAGAAGGTTAAATAAGTCATGTTGGGAGACTACACCATATTTACCAGATACATAAAAACATATAAAAATAAAATATAAGAAATAATATGTAATATCCAATGAACAATCATAAAAACCCATTTCTCAAACATTGTACAAGTCCACAACCGAATAGTAAATTATGTAATGTCATACTAAAATGATCCAATGTGAAAAAAACCCAAAATATTGACAATAGTAGAACCCAAAAATAGGTTCTGACTCTATGTTTAGATCCTTAATCGTTCATTTCCCAAGAATAACTCAACTCCCTAGCATAGGTCCATTTCCCATGTCAATAAATGAAACCATGAGATATTTTTGGGTTACAAATGGTGGCCTGAGTTTGGTGTGAGTACAACTCAGTCAGACACCACCAATGGTGTCTACAAAATATCCATTCTAAATATATAGTGCATGAATGATCTTATTACATGAAAAGAAAATAATGATAACTCGGGTTCCATTAGTTAATAATATTTACAATAATCCTTTCAATAATTTTTACCATATCCATCATTTATTCCATCATGATTACATAATTAATTTTCATCACAAGTTATATGGGTTAGGAATATACATTATAAAATCATGGTTTAAGTAAATCAATCACTTTTCATAATGAAATAATACAACTCTCTAACTCACTAAGGATAAACACAACACATAAACATATTATCCTTACCCAGAATCCTCGGTATGGGTGGAATGAAGTTAGTACGGTAATAGATCCCCCATAACATTCCCTAACCAATGATGTTTTTAGTGAATTTTAGAGCCACATTGGAGCGCAACTTGTTGGTGTAGAACCACTTTCCAATACCCCACTCTACCAATTCATGTTCCCAAGATTAATTTTACATTCATCACACATATACCATATCACATTCAAACACAAAAAAAATCAAATAGGAATAAAATTACAATACCATCAAGATGGGAATTAATACTATTCCAAAATCCATTATCAAATTTTCTATTTACATCTCATATTCATTTAGACAAATTCACATTCTCATGTCTTAACCCATTAAATATATTCCTCAATTCTTATACATTATCCATTATTCATCCATTACCATACTTTATACCAAATATCCAATTTATTATTTCACAAGTAAAATTATTAGATAATAGAGAACAACCAGTTTATTACATTTAACACATTACATGTACTCCATGATTCTCATGTATTAACCCATTGAAAATATTAATCATTTCCCATAAACAAACATATTTACCTATTATTCAATTCACAAGACATTTTTAGTTTATAATGTTAGCCATTTCACATAAAATAATATTTTTTTGGAATTTCAACAAAATTAGTAATCTATTATACACTATCTCAATTAATTAATTTAGCTCATTTATCATTCATATGTCTTATATTATCAACACAATTACCTTTTCTATTTCATAGTTCATATAAATAATTGGTATTCACACCAATTACCCATTTTTTCCATCACTAACCATATGAAAAACTACCATTATTTCATTTCTACACAACTAACTGTTTTAAAACATTATTCAGATGTTGTATGATATCACACATTAGCTGTATATTTATCCTTAGCAACTTATAAGTTCAGGAATGTTGGCACACCCCAGGGGTGGACCTAAATCATTCTAGTCATCCTCAATGCATCCCACATTGATAATTAGGGGTGTAAATTTTTATGGATCCAATCATTTTATTGAATCATACTCGAGGTGTATAATTAACTATAATAGGAAAGAAATATTTCAACACACATGCTTAAATCTATAACAAAACTATGAGATATAATTTTTATACAATGTACCTCAAATATGATGATGAATGCATACATTATTGTACCCTTTTATTCAGTTCCAGACACCCATTGATTATCCAACCAAGATTACACTAGAAAAATAAGGTTCTATTATTTTGGAAGAAGATGGGAGAAAATACAAACCCTAATCCGGAAAAGAGAATCAAGATGAGCGTTAGACATACCCAAGGCATCGATTCGAAAAAAACAGTGCTCCAAATGGACAAGGATCGAAGGAGAACCAAACATAGGGTTATTAAGTCGATTTGGATTATAATTAGGGTATATATATGGAAAAATTAGGGAGAATCTTGTAGGGATCTGTATATACCATAATGGAAAAACTGTAAATTTTTCAACATTTACTGGGGTGCACAGTTTTTCTACACAATTTGTTAAACAGTGCACAAACCTTGTTCAATTTATTGTCTAATGGGAAAAGGGTTGCATTTTAATCTTGGAAGCTCCACATGGTTTGACTAACTATGAACTAATCATGTGTGATTCCACTATGCAAGGTTTGATTTATTCCCCGTAAGGCCACACAATTTACTTATCTCTACGCCTTGCTTAGGTTGGCCCAGTTTTCCATCTTCTTATGTATTAAACCCCTAGAACACCCTCGAGTCTCCCCTTACTCCTAAGAAACATCTCATTAACAAATAAAATATATTACTACAAAAATATTAATAATTTGATACCTTAATGAAGATGGGGATTTTACACTTATACACAGGATGATCTTAATCAACATTTGGGTATTTTCTTAAGAACACTGAGGAAGAATCAACTATATGCCAGTCGCTCGAAGTGTTAATTTTAGATTAGAGATATTTCTTTCTTAGTGTGAATTATATAATAGTCTACTTTATTAGTTGAATCTAATATGGAGAAGGTTATTATTTCTTTAGAGTTGCCAAAAAATGTTTTCATGAGCTATACCTCATGTTATTTGAAAGATTCTATAAATGTTTCATATGGTAATTATGTATATTATAAACACCAATGACATACCTAACCAATAACAGAGAAATTATTAAGTGTTAAAAATTATATAATTGAACATTTCATGATATAAATTTTTGGTTGATGTCTATATAGGTGATGATGATACTAGATACGGTTAAGAAGAATACCTTTTATTATGAGGCATTATGTATTGTCCTTGGTGTAGTTATGAAATTCATGATGAAAGAGGGGTCTCTTGTTAGACCTAGAAGTTATGGTTTCATTAATAAAACTTTTTAGTGATTGATTTAGATATGGTATTTTTATATTATGAATTTAGGCATTGGAGTCCCAATATTTTAGGTGAGAGGTTTGTGATATACAGTAACAAAAGTGAATTAGGCATATCTAATTATATCATGAACTGATCCTTTTGACAATAAAGGTGGGTCACATTCCTAAAATTTATTGTATATTAGATGGAATATTCCCCTAATAATGGGATCATCATTTCCAATTTACCATATAGTAAAAACATGGTGTAGACTGTGGGAGATAAATGTAGAAAGTGACATATAATGAACCCATTTACTAAGATAAACCACATGTTTTAAGCGTATCGGGGTTTTTAAGGTACTTGTTTTTATTATAGGTGCAGATCCATTAAATTTCAATTTTAAATCTATTGTTTTAACCTTATATAAATTTATAATGAGGTTACATTATTTTCAAGAGAATATTGATATTTTTTAGTTCCCATAACATTGGGTTTTTGGAAAAACAGTCTAGGTTTAGATTTTGTTTAAACTATGAAAAGGAGACCATATAGATTTTTTAAAACATGCGAGGTTCTATAGAAAACTACAGAGGGGAGAAATTTTTTTTTGATACTATGCACCCCAGGTCACATGGCCATGTGTTCTGGTTGAGGTTTTGTAGATGAGTCTCACGGTTTGGGAACAGTTGACAAAACAAAATCCTGTCCATGCACATGTAGTTTAATTTAGATAGAGGGTCTACGTGGTTGGCACTTAGTTTGGCCAAACCATGAACCCCCTTAATATAGTGGAAATTACCATTTTATCCATAAACTCATTTATAACATAACCATATTTTCTACTCTATTTCACAAGCTGGACTTCCCCTCCATTGTAATCTCTACATCCCCCCTTACGTTTAACGAAACCACTTTTTTATGAGCTCCAATTGAGATTCCATTTAACTTTTTGGTTAGCCACCAATAATTCATCAAATTTGTTTTTTATTTCCTTAATTTTCATCATCAAATTAAGAATTATATGTATTTTGGATTATATGCCGAATCTTTCTGTTCATTTTTATAGTTTTTAATTATCTTCCATTTTATCAAAAATCTGAAATAGATTTAGGATGACGGTTCTTCTAACACTATAAGATAGGTAGTCCCATGATTTTTTCAAAATATATCACCTTTATATTATAAATCATTGTGTCATGTACTGAATATTATGAGAATAACTTCCTAATATTGGGTTTTCATAAATTAAATGTGTGGTTTGAGACCTTTGTGACCCATGTGAGGCATTAACATCATGGGAGTTAGGAAAATTAAATTTAAACCAACCCTTTTGTTTCGTGGTAAATTTATTAGAAATAATAGTGTATTATTGTGTATTGAAATAATCATTTTGGGTTTTTTGTTTTAACCCTTTGTGATTGGGTTGTAAAAATGGGATACTTTAATAAAATTATATTTTTTTAACTAAATCAAAAGGGTGAATATTGGGTTCATTCCCCATGGTCATTGACTCTTTTTATTAGGCATCATCAATCCATTAAAAATAGACTTTCCCGTTAAATTGGATGAATTATTAAATGAAAGGTATTTACTAATTTCCTTCGACCATTCTATATGACACATAGAAGACAATAAAAAGGTTCTGGTTTGGATCACCATGGATGATCTCAGATGTATTATAAAATTTAATGGATTATATTTCACGGTGAGGGAAACCACCATTCCTTCTATAGAATTCCATGGAAGAGATCACCTAGTGAGTGGATTATTATTTCACTATGAGTGAGATATGGGTTCTCAAGAATGAATTCAGTGTATGATATTATGTAAATACATATACCCCACTATCCAAGATCTTGTTCCATAAATTATTACATTGGAATAATAAATAATGAAATTGTATCTTAAATGATCAAATATTTTAGTAGACTTGGAAAACATGATAGAATCATAATCATTATACTACAACATGAAATGATATAGAACATAGTAACATCATTATAGACACCAGTATTATCCATGATTATCCCTTCATGTCAATCATAATATACATCACCGAATCATTCAGAAAAACAAAACATAATAAGGGGTTGATCTCAGATTCTCTGTAAGGGAAATAATACAGTGGAAGCTATCATAAATAGTAAAAATATAAGGTCAATAACTAAAAACTCATTCCATTAAAACATAATATATACTATAGTATGGAAATAATAATACGAGATAAAATAGCAACTTATAAATAATCACATAAAAATTATACTAACCCAGGAATATTGTACTAGTGAAACAATAACATGGATTATCAATAAAAAATTTCATAATGATATAATTCATAATGTGGTACATCATAAACATTCCATTAAGGACTCAACCAAGACGTATAGATAAATTGGTAATGCCTCGACCAACACTCGGTCTAGTCGGTCTCGTGAGACCTACAGATGCCTCAAGGGGGTATAATGGGCCCTGAACAACACATAATAAGAAAAATTCATTCCTCATATTAATGGGTTGTAATGTTAACAACATATAAATTAATATTGAAACTAAAATATAAAATTTAAATAATTTTACCAAGAAGCAAACATAATTATTGTAATACCCCAAGCTTCCACGGTATGATTCTCTTTGAATAATACAGTAGCGTGTGTTGTACGCAACTTCGAGATTCAAACAGACTACGACCAATCAAAGTAGTCATTATGAATATTAATAACCAATTTTTAAAATTTTATAAATTTTATCTCTCAAAACGGACATCATTTTTGGATTCGAAATATCAAAATTATCCTAGGGTGAAATTTCGTACTTTTCGGATAACTTTTATATTTTGATGAATAATGAAAATTATAAAATTTTAATAAAAAACAACATTTTTAATTGAAATAATTAATATTGATAAATTAAAAATTTGAGTGGTTTTAAAGTATATATAGAATATATTTTTACCATTTAATACAATGTTGGTCATTGTACATAATTTCACAATTAAACCGGGCATAAACAAGTGTCAATCTTTTGATAGTTATTATCTCTTAAAAACACAATTTTTGTTTTAACAACGTATTTAATTTTAAATTAATTTCTGCCACTTATGTGTTTTGAATTTGGAAAAATGGATTCTATATCCGGAGTCAGGATGTCCAAATTTTTTAAATAGTTAACTCGTATTTTTAGGCAGTTTGAATAATTATTTCTGTAAATATTTTAATTACCATGGTTAAAGGGTAAATCCAGTAAATAACGGTAAAAAAAATATATTATAATAATAATAAATTACCATAAAACATGTACTAACATTATTGGTTGGTACACGTCGGACCATGGCCATCTTTGGGTCGATTTTGGGACCCCATGGATCCACTTGTATGTGATAAGGACACTTTATATTAATTAAGTTAAAATAAATACAAAAATTACATAAGCATATATCTTTTAGAAAAACTATTTTTACATAGGGTTATATATGTTGTATTTTCGACTATAAAAATTAATTAGAAATCCAAAAAGATTTATTACATAATGGTATCTTAGTTATAATTTTTAGACAATTAATATTTAATATTATTTATGACACAATAATGATGCAGTATTTTCCTTATCAATGAAAGAATCAATTAATTGGTATTACAAATATTAAAATAAATATAATTTGAACGTTTTCATGACATCCATGAGTTTTTTTGGTTAATATGAAATTATAGGATTGCTTCAATGAATTCGTTTTGAATTAATAAACTTGTTAAAACTTTAACAAAAATAAATTATTGAGTAGTGTAAAAATTGACATAAATGAGTTTTTAAAACAAATATAATATTACTAATTGAAATTCTATTCCTAAAAATATAAGGTGCAGAAAAAGGACTTATATCATGATATTTGTGTCATTAATGAACCACTTGTGGGGTCTCTTGTATGTATATAGTATGTTTAATAACAATATAATATAAAAATACAAAGCGACATGGTAAATGTCAAACTACTTAACTAAGAGTTAAAACTAAAAGATACGGTTAATATAATGACCCGAACCTGTCTAAATTCTATTGGTTGAAAGTCTATAGACCTATACCCAACTTATAATTTTAATAATCTACTTTTGATCCATTAGAAACTGAATATTAATTTATTATAAAATAATATTTCTACCTTTTCCAAAGGTGCCCCTCACCCCTATTATAAAAGGGAAGTCCTCCTTTTCACTAATTCACACATTCAAAGACTTTTTTCTCAACCAAAACCATCCCAAGTACTCTCTAAACTTCCCTCACTTCATCCTAGAGTCATTAGTTTGATCATAAAGCAAACCTAATAATCCCTTTTGACCAAGTCAAAAGGAAGAACCCGAAGAAGAGGTAATGTTTTCACCACTCTCTTTCAAGTTCCTTTCTTCTTCAACTTATTATTTCTTTGTTATTTCTATTCTAAAATAATAACTCCAGTATATTCTATATACTATTATGTTATTATAAATATGGTACAACCATATTCAGTATTCTATCCATCCTTTGAATGACATGTCACCATGCATGCTTACGTACGGCCTACTGTCTCCACGTCGTGGTGTAATTGTTATTCAATACATTATTATTTGAATGGGTATAATAATGATGTTTAGTTCATTTAAATAAGAAATATAACATTATAATTATTCTTTATATATGATATACTATGCAATTATATATTATTTTAATATCAAAATAATGATATTATCGCTGGTGCATACGTACAGACTACTGTCTCCATGAACACGATGAGATTCAATCCGTATCGTATCCATTCAAGTATAATTCTCATTTGATAATTAAAAATAATGTTTAAGGACTTGTTATAATTCTGTATATGAATTATATACAACCTACCCATAAAAAACATGACTTGCGTAACAAAACATATAAAAGAAAACGAGTAAGTTAACACCCGAAACGACGATAATAATAAGATTTTATTAACAATGCAATGTAAAAAGATAATATATGATAATAAAGTATATGATCCTTGTATAATTCAATAAAAATTATTTCACAATTATACAGGATGACAACCGACCCTCGACCAAGGAAAATATACAAATTAAGGGGTTTCTTATATCACTTTTAATTCTGTGTGATTTCCATTGTTCACCACTTATTTATTGCATGTGGTGTGTGTACTGCCCATGTTTTTATTCATTGTGTAATATAAATTAATTCAGGTATATTTTCATCGACATTGTATGATCCTTCTTTCTTGGTTGTATGTTTCGTAAGTTACTAAATCAATAAGGGAAATTGAAATTACAATTTCCACTCATTCAGCTTTACGCATACTTCATTGATTATTTTACTCCAAGATTATGTGTGGAATGGATATTCAGTTACTTATGTCACAATTTATACTCCCCTTTCTGTGGATATAATTTTTATACACATAATCACTCAATTTAAAAATTCTCAAGTCATTGGTATGAACTTGATACGAGTAATTTTTCCTCAATCTCCATTTGTTGAGTTAAACATCCAATTCATTGGTGTTGTTTTTTACATGAATATGTGTGAATGTCCTTTGATTATTTTACACTGAATATCCAATAATATTGATTGTATTTAAATTTTTCACACATAATTATGTCTTTGATTTATCCTTAACCTATGGATTCAGCCTTTATGTGAGATTTCGTCTCAATTTACATTCCATTGAGTCTCCTTTGTTGTTATATACCAAATCACTTTTATATGGTGTATATAATGTACTTTGACATAGTATATTAGGAATACCTTTATTCTAATGATATTAAAAGTTTTTTCTTATCTCAATTATTTTTATTCAAGTGTCTCTCTTTTGGTTAGGAACTCTAACTAAAATATCATTTTAAAATGTTATAAAGATTTATTATTCTAAATCATTCTCATTAATGTTCATGTTTTAAAAATAGTTTTAAGGATTTTTTTATATGGACATTTAGGTTTTTTAATCAAAATTAATTTTAAAAGTTTCAAAAGTGGTATGGGACACTTTGAATCAATAATCTATTTTAAATGGCTTCTTGACAAATACTGTGACTTTTAAATGTTTTCAAGAAAATGGGGGATATTTCTCTCAATTGTTTGATGATTATTTTAATCGATGTCTATATCCTTCATTATTCTCAATTGGGGTTAATCTGACATAATACAATCTTCCATATTGTATCGAATGAGTTATGTTTGACTGTGGATGTTCTATTTTTATACCATTCATGGGTTGTGGTTAAAGTATTGACATTTCATATGCTAGTTTTAATACGGATGTTTAGGTTATGTTTCAAACCTTTCATATGAGGAAAGAATTGGACATACTTTGTGACGGGTGGAGCCAGATATAACTCCTTGATGCATCGGTAGGTATCATGAGACAAACTAGTGTCTTGGCACGAGGCCTTGAAAAAATCTTATTTGTAGTCTTGGCACCAGGCCTTGGATACGTGGTTGTGATAAACTGGCATTATGAATTCTGAAGTGCCCAGATCAGTGTGAATCAGTGAGAGGGGGAGGGGGTGAATCAGTGATCCCTTAAAACTTTTTACTAATTGATTCTTAATCAATTAAACCTCTATGGCTTGTTAAGGCCTCGATCCACTCTTCTTGTATCTCTCACCTTTCCTCGAATGATGCAGTAAATATAAAGGCACTGGACACAAGGATTTACAAGGTTCGGCACCAAAGGCCTACATCCCTGCCATGCTCTCCCAGCATGGATTCTCCCATTATAACTTGTTAGAATTACAATGGTCGATACAGAGTCCCACTGTATCTCTCCTGAGTCCCACAGGAGGGTCTTTATACTGCGTCCCACAGTGTTACCAGAGTCCCACTGGCCTGCTCCAGAATCCCACTGAAGACTTCTTCTCCCTGAGTCCCACAGGGTCTTCTCCTGGCTCCTCGAGTCGCACGAGTAGCTCTTCTTCACTTTAAGCTTCTTCAAGTATCCTCAGCAGCCTGGGATAAAGGCTGCTGGCCTTGCTCTTCTTCTGATCACTTGTGGTGAACAGGTCTTCTCGTCTTGCTCAGGATTTGTCTCCTTCTTCTCAGGATGACCTGACCTCTCTTCAGCTACTGAATACTCAGACAACTGATAGCTTTATCTTCGGTCTGGTCCAGTCTCACTACAACTCTACTTCATGCACTGAGTGCATGGAAACTCTTTATCTTCATGCACTGATAGCATGGGTTCTCAAATCTCTTCAAGATCTTCAAGTCTTGGACTCCTCAGATGCACACCACTGATTTAGCACTGTTCACGTGTGCACGTGCATGCATGTAAGCATGCACTCTTCTCTTTCTCCTCTTGGTGCAATAGACCCTTAAAGAGTGTAGTCACTTTATGCACACACCTTCTTACTTGAACTTCACACTTTTGTTCAATGTGTTTACACACTTAAATATGTGTTATACTTTGTGTGAGTCTTCTTCTTCTTTTAAGTGTGTCCACTCCTTTTAGAGCACACACCTAGGTTCGGCCAGCTTGTCTCTTTTCACACACTTGTTTCATTTTGCACACACTTGAAACTTGGCCTATTCTCCTCTTCTTGTTGCACACACACACTTTAGTGTTCTTTTATTTTGTTCTTCGAAGTGTGCACACACAAGGTCACAACCCTCGGCCTCTTCAAATGCACACACTTAAAGTGTGTTCTTCTTTGTTCAAATGCACAACCAAGACTATGGATTATTCAATTCTTACACACACACAAAGTGTGGTCTTCCACTTAACTTGGCACACACCACTTGGTGTTGTCCTTTGTGCACACACATGGCCTCTGGTTCTTCTTCTCCACTTGGCACACAGACGAGGCAAGGCCTCGGCCTCCTTTGCTTCTTTGCACACACTAAGTGTACTTCACTTTTCACACACAAGTGCTCAAGCCTTGGGTTCTCCTTGCACACACCAAAACCATAGGGTATTATCTTCACTATGCACACAAGGCATGCAAGTCTCGGCCTTCACTTGAATTACACACACACAAATAGTGTCCCGGCCTTGTTATTTCTTTTGTGCACACACACACAAGCCGTAGGGTGTTCTCACTTGAACCCTTTCTACAAGGAGGCGCACAAGATGTCTTGGTGCAAGGGGCAGCCGGGCAAGGTGCCACTGGCCATGGGTCGCGCAAGCACTTGGGTGCAAGGCAGCCCGGGCTTCAACCGTGGGCGCGCAAGATGCCGCGGCCCCGGGTTCTTCCTGCCGCGCAAGGGGAAGGCGCGCAGGGTTCTTCTCCAACCTCTTTCGCGCAAGGAGTGCGCAAAAGGAACACCGCGGAGCAAGGGATGCTCCTGGATTCACTGCCGCGCAAGTGTGCGCGCAGGGCTTCGACTTCGTGAGGCACAGAGTGCTTCTCACGGGACTTCAAATACTCAGCGGATCAGCAAGCAATCAGAGAGCCTTGGGCTCTTCTTTTATAGGCGAGGCAGAGGCGGTTCATCCGCGGGATACAATCTTTGAATCACCGATATTTTCGGTTCTTGAAAATCTTTAAACTCAATCCGAAAATCACGTTTCTTTCTCTCTGTTTTACGCGGCTTGATTTATTTTTGTTCCTCTACGTGCATGCGACTCAGAACGCATGCACGGCCTTCGGTTTAGGCTCATCCCATGCAAAACATGAACACCCGAGTGTCCTCTCACCCTCGGTTTGCTTCGGCCTTCATCGAATTCATCATCTGGTAGCATGCATGCTCATTTTAAGGCATGGTTGTGTTCCGTATGCTCAGACGATTCCAATGGACACTTCGGTTTGTTCGGAGGTGGCCGGATACTCAAATTCTGTCGTCGGGAGGCATTGGTTCAGCGGCGGCTTCGCGGGAAGGCTCTGCATGGCCGAAGGTGGGAGACGATGTCGGGGCCGTCGGATTAGATCTTCAACGGCCGCGATCAGATCATCACCGCGGAGATGAATCGTGCGGCGTGGATCGGGCGCGCGATGAGACGGACGGCCAGGATTCGCTCCGGGTGGAAAATGCGCGTCCCACATCGAAACCTTCCGCGGATTTTCCGCGGTTTATTACCTTGCCACTGCCACCATATGCTCAGTTGAACTTCCTCCCTCACGGTGCCACCCCGCACCGTGTTCTCCCTGCGGGCGCGCTCTGCGCCCACTCTGCTCCTCGCGGGCGCGCTTCTAGCGCTCACTATGCTCCCTGCGGGCGCGCCACTGGCGCCCACTATGCACATTGCGCTCCTCCGGGCGTGCCCCTGGCGCCCATGCGGAGTCTTGCGGTGCGCCCTGCCGCCCTGGCTCGCCCCACGGGTTCCCCCGGGCGTGGTGCCCTAGCGCCCATGCCTTGGGGTTGAACCCCCAAGGTGCCTTGGCTGGCCATATTTTTTGGCAAAGGAAGGATGAATCCAAAGTACTCCAAGTTCAAATGCCATGTAAGTACTCCAAGTTCAAATGCCAAGTGCCAAATGCCAAATGCCTCTTCCTCTAAGCCATTCTTCATCTACCATCATCTTCCATTTCCCTTCTTCTTAGGAATTCATCATTAGAAGTCCTCCATTCTTCTTAAACAAATATTCATCACTTAGGAATGGAATTCCAAACGGTTTCTTCTTAACCTTCTTCATCTCCTCTTCCATATGTGTTCAATACTTAGGAGTGAATTCTTGAAGGTTCTTTATCTTCAACCGAACTCTTGAATCACATAACATCTTCAATGGGCTTCGTTGCTCAAATCAGAGATCAAATTGGAACTTCTTAAAATTCACATGCACTAAGTGATAGTGCATGGACTTTATTAATGCACATCATCCACTTAGTAGTTGTGGATGGATCTTCTTCAACTCCTCATGCATTGTCACTACAATGCATGGTCTTCTAATCATGTTGTAACATTGTATCCAGTTGATACAAGTTCTTGGAACTTAAAGATCAGTTCAACAATCGTCTGATGTTACTAGAGAATGTTTCAACCACATCTCCTATGCCACTTAGTGAATCTCCTAAGTGACATGCCTCTTAGTATCATGGCCATTCTCTCTTCATCACCAACACCATCACATCCTTTGACATTCACATCTTGACGATTCATGACATCCATTCATTCCAAGACAACTTCATGCCTCATTGACAACAAATGCAACACAATGCACTTCAATCTCCCCCTTTGTATTTGTTTTCAATACACTCCTTCAGCACATATGAATGGGTCAATATGTGTGCCAATATTTTCTCCCCCTTATTGGCAATCAAATTCAAAGGTGTGGTGTGGTTCTCTTTCAAAAATCACTTCCTCCCTTTGAAAAGTATTTTCTTGAAAAACACTGAGAGAGGATGATGTCACATGTTCACTTGAGCAATGAACCTTTAGTAAATCAACTCTAAGTCTACTTGGGCTAACCCGGTGTAGAAAACAAGAGTGATGTGACCAAGGAACTCAATGTTGTCCAACATTCACTATACATGTGAGATCATGCTTAGGGGTTTGAATTTTTTCAGATATAACAATGAATTGCTAAATCCTGCACAAACTTCACAAAACTCATTAGAAAGTTCAGTGCAAAGATAAAGCTCCCCCTTTCATCCATTTGTCTTCAATCCATACTCCCCCTTAATTGACAAGATAAACTCAATTAAGAAACAAGGGATGAAAGTATGATTGGAATACCTTCACTTTTCTTCAAGATGGTATTAATCTAAGAATCCCATCTTCTTCAGATTGGCTCCCGCTCAAGGGGTGCACTCCATTCTGTCCAAACCATCCTTCAGCTGAGAATGATCATCATCTTCAATTCCCTGCAATGTCAGCACATGTAAATACCAATAGTATAAGGGAATAAGATGGAACCTCCTTGGTTCATCAATGTGAACAACAAGGTTGAGAAGATTCTCTCAACCGAGATGTCCCATTTTCACCAGTCTTCACACTTGCACATTTGATCTTCTTTGATGTTTGTGCTGGTGTGGATCTCAACATATCTTCATGTGAAATCTTCTTCTTCCCTTTTGCCTTAGCAATTGCTAGAACTTCATCTTCATCTCTTTGTAGATCTTTGGCAAGTTGCAACTGATTTGGCCATATGACTAGTAAGTCACTTGGAAGAGTGGCCTCAGTTTTGGAAGTTCCACATGGTTCTTTGGATGCTGCTAAGCTACCTCTCTTAGGCAACTTATTTTCAATCAATCCCTTCTTCTGGATTGATTGTCTTTTGGAGTTCAGTCTGCTTCTATTTAGTTTCATGGCTTCTTTACAAAGGTCCATGATGTGTCCGTTCTTTCCACAGTAGAAGCATGTCTTGGTGGTCCTTCTGGATGCATCACCCTTCTTGGATTTAGACTCCAAGGACTTCTCTTCATTCTTCAAACTCTTCTTGGGAGCATCTTCCACTTTCTTATGATTGCTTCCCAATGATTCTTTCTGAGCCAGGTTCTGTGATATTTTCTTCTTTCCAGCTTTGTATACAGTTGGAGATTGACATGTAACATTCTTTTGACCACTTTTGCAACCATCCCAGATGTTGTCAAGTAATCCAAATCTATTTGCAGTAAACAGATGTCTCTGGACCTGTGGATGTTGCTTATTTCCTTCTGGCTTGCTCCCCCTTGGCATGAGCTTCTTTTGTGCTTTGACATTTAGTGGATTGTACCAACAATCCTTTGCACAGTGCCCATACTTATTACAACACCAACATTGACCCACAAATCTTGACTTCTTCAGTCCTTCTGATTTTAGGGTACTTGTCTTGAATTGTTGTGCTGCTTCAGGAGAGCTTTCTTTCTTCATTGTCTTCATCCATACTTGTTTAGAATTATTCTTCCATCCTGCACTTTTTGTGGAAACACAATTAGAAACATGAGTACAAGATGGGATGGATGGTACCTTCTTTTTAGAAGTTGTTGCCCTATTATTAGAGGATGTCTTTCTTTTAGAATCATCCTTCTCAAAGCTCACTTGAGTAGCAACATTTCTTCTTTCAGCTGACTGGGAGGATTCAGCTTTGGGTGATTGAAAATTTTTCAATATCACCTCCAGTTCAAAGCATTTCATGTTGAGGGAGTTCTTCTCATCCTCAACCATTCTTAGCTTTCCTTCCCAATTCTCCACCAGTTGTTTCATCTGGTCTTCATGCACCTTCTTCAATTCTTGCAATGAATTGTCCAGCTCCTTCACCAGTTTGACTTTTTCTTCAAGTTGAGAATCTCTGACAACCATTGATACTTTATGCCTCTTTTCCAGTGCATGGAAAACATCTTTGACCACAGTCTTAAAGAATTCTTTCTCAGAAAGGCTTCTTTGCAATTCTTCACAAGTATCTTCATATCTATCATTGCAAAGAGAAACTGTTTATTCCTTAGCCTTCACCAGCTTTCTGAGAGTGTTGGTTATGCCAACCTTTTAGCCAGCTGATCTTCCATAGCATTGGCTTCTTCTTCTAACTGTGATTTTTCTTCATGAAGATCGTGGATGCCTGTAGCTATACACTTTGCCACTTCCATGGGAACTGTCTTCTGAAGATATTTGAGTGCACTCTAAAGATCATTCAATGTTCCAACTTCATCACAGCTAGGACAGGCTTTCTTCATCTTCTTGGCCTGTTTCTTCTTTCTATTTTTCTGAGTCTTGGCAGATATCTCCATTTGAGGTTGTTCTTTCATTTCCTCAAATCTGCACTCCATAAAGACTTCCTTGGATCTTTTAGAGGTAACCTCCCTCTGATACCAATTGAAGTGCCCAGATCAGTGTGAATCACTGAGAGGGGGAGGGGGTGAATCAGTGATCCCTTAAAACTTTTTACTAATTGATTCTTAATCAATTAAACCTCTATGGCTTGTTAAGGCCTCGATCCACTCTTCTTTTATCTCTCACCTTTCCTCGAATGATGCAGTAAATATAAAGGCACTGGACACAAGGATTTACAAGGTTCGGCACCAAAGGCCTACATCCTTGCCATGCTCTCCCAGCATGGATTCTCCCATTATAACTTGTTAGAATTACAATGGTCGATACAGAGTCCCACTGTATCTCTCCTGAGTCCCACAGGAGGGTCTTTATACTGCGTCCCACAGTGTTACCAGAGTCCCACTGGCCTGCTCCAGAATCCCACTGAAGACTTCTTCTCCCTGAGTCCCACAGGGTCTTCTCCTGGCTCCTCGAGTCGCACGAGTAGCTCTTCTTCACTTTAAGCTTCTTCAAGTATCCTCAGCAGCCTGGGATAAAGGCTGCTGGCCTTGCTCTTCTTCTGATCACTTGTGGTGAACAGGTCTTCTCGTCTTGCTCAGGATTTATCTCCTTCTTCTCAGGATGACCTGACCTCTCTTCAGCTACTGAATACTCAGACAACTGATAGCTTTATATTCGGTCTGGTCCAGTCTCACTACAACTCTACTTCATGCACTGAGTGCATGGAAACTCTTTATCTTCATGCACTGATATCATGGGTTCTCAAATATCTTCAAGATCTTCAAGTCTTGGACTCCTCAGATGCACACCACTGATTTAGCACTGTTCACGTGTGCACGTGCATGCATGTAAGCATGCACTCTTCTCTTTCTCCTCTTGGTGCAATAGACCCTTAAAGGGTGTAGTCACTTTATGCACACACCTTCTTACTTGAACTTCACACTTTTGTTCAATGTGTTTACACACTTAAATATGTGTTATACTTTGTGTGAGTCTTCTTCTTCTTTTAAGTGTGTCCACTCCTTTTAGAGCACACACCTAGGTTCGTCCAGCTTGTCTCTTTTCACACACTTGTTTCATTTTGCACACACTTGAAACTTGGCCTATTCTCCTCTTCTTGTTGCACACACACACTTTAGTGTTCTTTTATTTTGTTCATCGAGGTGTGCACACACAAGGTCACAACCCTCAGCCTCTTCAAATGCACACACTTAAAGTGTGTTCTTCTTTGTTCAAATGCACAACTAAGACTATGGATTATTCAATTCTTACACACACACAAAGTGTGGTCTTCCACTTCACTTGGCACAGACCACTTGGTGTTGTCCTTTGTGCACACACATGGCCTCGGGTTCTTCTTCTCCACTTGGCACACACACGAGGCAAGGCCTCGGCCTCCTTTGCTTCTTTGCACACACTAAGTGTACTTCACTTTTCACACACAAGTGCTCAAGCCTTGGGTTCTCCTTGCACACACCAAAACCATAGGGTCTTATCTTCACTATGCACACAAGGCATGCAAGTCTCGGCCTTCACTTGAATTGCACACACACAAATAGTGTCTCGGCCTTGTTATTTCTTTTGTGCACACACACACAAGCCGTAGGGTGTTCTCACTTGAACCCTTTCTACAAGGAGGCGCACAAGATGTCTTGGTGCAAGGGGCAGCCGCGCAAGGTGCCACTGGCCATGGGTCGCACAAGCACTTGGGTGCAAGGCAGCCCGGGCTTCAACCGTGGGCGCGCAAGATGCCGCGGCCCCGGGTTCTTCCTGCCGCGCAAGGGGAAGGCGCGCATGGTTCTTCTCCAACCTCTTTAGCGCAAGGAGTGCGCAAAAGGAACACCGCGGAGCAAGGGATGCTCCTGGCTTCATTGCCGCGCAAGTGTGCGCGCAGGGCTTCGACTTCGTGAGGCACAGAGTGCTTCTCACGGGACTTCAAATACTCAGCGGATCAGCAAGCAATCAGAGAGCCTTGGGCTCTTCTTTTATAGGCGAGGCAGAGGCGGTTCATCCGCGGGATACAATCTTTGAATCACCGATATTTTCGGTTCTTGAAAATCTTTAAACTCAATCCAAAAATCACGTTTCTTTCTCTCTGTTTTACGCAGCTTCATTTATTTTTGTTCCTCTACGTGCATGCGACTCAGAACGCATGCACGACCTTCGGTTTAGGCTCATCCCATGCAAAACATGAACACCCGAGTGGCCTCGCACCTTCGGTTTGCTTCGGCCATCATCGAATTCATCATCTGGTAGCATGCATGCTCATTTTAAGGCATGGTTGTGTTCGGTATGCTCAGACGATTCCAATGGACACTTCGGTTTGATCGGAGGTGGCCGGATACTCAAATTCTGTCGTCGGGAGGCACTGGTTCCGCGGCGGCTTCGCGGGAAGGCTCTGCATGGCCGAAGGTGGGAGACGATGCCGGGGCCGTCAGATTAGATCTTCAACGGCCGCGATCAGATCATCGCCGCAGAGATGAATCGTGCGGTGTGGATCGGGCGCGCGATGAGACGGACGGCCAGGATTCTCTCCGGGTGGAAAATGCGCGTCCCACATCGAAACCTTCCGCGGATTTTCCGCGGTTTATTACCCTGCCGCTGCCACCATATGCTCAGTTGAACTTCCTCCCTCATGGTGCCGCCCCGCACCGTGTTCTCCCTGCGGGCGCGCTCTGCGCCCACTCTGCTCCTCGCGGGCGCGCTTCTAGCGCTCACTATGCTCCCTGCGGGCGCGCCACTGGCGCCCACTATGCACACTGCGCTCCTCCGGGCGTGCCCCTGGCGCCCATGCGGTGTCTTGCGGTGCGCCCTGCCGCCCTGGCTCGCCCCACGGGTTCCCCCGGGCGTGGTGCCCTAGCGCCCATGCCTTGGGGTTGAACCCCCAAGGTGCCTTGGCTGGCCATATTTTTTGGCAAAGGAAGGATGAATCCAAAGTACTCCAAGATCAAATGCCAAGTAAGTACTCCAAGTTCAAATTCCAAGTGCCAAATGCCAAATGCCTCTTCCTCTAAGACATTCTTCATCTACCATCTTCTTCCATTTCCCTTCTTCTTATGAATTCATCATTAGAAGTCCTCCATTCTTCGTAAACAAATATTCATCACTTAGGAATGGAATTCCAAACGGTTTCTTCTTAACCTTCTTCATCTCCTCTTCCATATGTGTTCAATACTTAGGAGTGAATTCTTGACGGTTCTTTATCTTCAACCGAACTCTTGAATCACATAACATCTTCAATGGGCTTCGTAGCTCAAATCAGAGATCAAATTGGAACTTCTTCAAATTCACATGCACTAAGTGATAGTGCATGGACTTTATTAATGCACATCATCCACTTAGTAGTTGTGGATGGATCTTCTTCAACTCCTCATGCATTGTCACTACAATGCATGGTCTTCTAATCATGTTGTAACATTGTATCCAGTTGATACAAGTTCTTGGAACTTAAAGATCAGTTCAACAATCGTCTGATGTTACTAGAGAATGTTTCAACCACATCTTCTATGCCACTTAGTGAATCTCCTAAGTGACATGTCTCTTAGTATCATGGCCATTCTCTCTTCATCACCAACACCATCACATCCTTTGACATTCACATCTTGACGATTCATGACATCCATTCATTCCAAGACAACTTCATGCCTCATTGACAACAAATGCAACACAATGCACTTCAAATTCCATCATTATGAAAGTGGTTATTGATATTGCATGTGATTATTCGACTAGTAGAATATCCATGTGAATTAGTAAATGGCATTATTTAATTTTATTTTTTCCATATTATGCTGAAGTTCAAGTTTTAAAGGCTTTTTTTAGTTATACATTGCTTTAAATGTTTGTGATTATTTATGAATGTTTCCGCTATATTGTAATACTTACTATGCATTTGTGCTCACCCCTTTCTATGTTTTATTTTTTCCAGGATGTGAAGAATCATTTTATGAATGACCTACGAGGATAGTATAAGGGGATATGAGTGTAGAGACAATATGTCGTTGTAGTATTTACATTATGATGTAATCTAAACATGACGAATGTATCTAATTATTCCCAGTCTACTAAACTAATCGGTCTTTCTAGACATGAACTTTTGTGATCATGACAATGTTATGTAATAATGCACCGACTCTGGGTAACTGGGGTCGGGGCATTACAGTTGGTATCAGAGGATGTTTAGTACAAACCTTGGAAACTATATTTAGATAAACTCTGACTAGATCATAGATCTCTAAGATAGACTTTTAGGATTAGTATATAATAACTTCCTAGAATTTTGGTATTGTATAGATTTTGTGAGTTTTCCAAGCAATTCATCCCTGTTTGGAAACGAGCAGGTTGAGGTGGCTCTGGCACAGATGTACCTTGGATTAAAACCCGAAAAAAACCGCTTTGAACTAGACTTGAATTGGAACTGGTGCACAACAACAGGCCTTGCCACACTATTGGTTACGAAACTCCTGGTGGATATGCTTAGGATAATTTACATTTTATTTACAAACCAATTTGATGTATTTTAATATAATATGAGAAAAATTATCTTGGTTAATCCTAAGGTGTTTCTAATTGAAAATATGGTGTCATGATATTCTCTAAATGATTTTATGATTACTATTACTCACACAATGATTTCTGGTTTTAGTCAATGGCTGGAGTCCAAAGAAGTCATAGTAAATTTGAGAATGATGTACAAGGTGGGAACGATGGTGGAAATGAGGAACAAAATGGGATGTTGATAGGCGTAAAAGATATCATGTTAATTCCAAATCATTTTTCAAAAATATGATCAAGAACATATATGTTAACCAACTCCAGGACTCAATAAATAAGAGAAAGGTGATTAATGATAAGAGCTCCAACAGTGGAGAATGTGGAGCAAAGAATCGAAAATTTCCATCATGCAAGAAATGTGGAAGGAGGCACCCAGGAAAGTGTCTCAATGGACCAAAGAAATGATTTATGTGAGGGAAAGAAGGAAATAAAGTGATTAATTTCCAAGTAAAAATGAAGAGTACTTTGGAATAAAATAAAAATGGTCCCAAGAATCCATTTATAGTTATTTGCCGTAAATATAGGGGACCTGGCCATTACCCGAGTGAATGCCCTATTCTGTAGGATATTTTCTTGGTCAAAGAAGAATCTATGTGGAAATAAATGGTTGGAGAAATATTTAAAATTATAAGTGCTCCTTATTGTTGGGATTACAATTGAATAACTTTCCTTGTATTTGTAACCCCATAGTTTTCTATGTGTGAATGATATTTGAGGAAGTATTACCTTTTCAATTGTGGATATAGTTATAAATAACCATTTGGTTTTATATTATCACTGGGTTTGAGGAAATTATATGTTATTATATTTGGGGATGAAAATTCATTGTATGAGATACCATTTTTGTTTAAAATTATTTTATGGTTATTTTGAAGAATTTATCTCATTTTGGTATTGTTATAAAATATAGTTTTTGAAAAAGGAAAAAACACCGACCGTGTGACAACCCGTCGCGTCAAACAAAGATGTGGGAATGGAACCCACAACCAAAGTGCGATTGGGATTTATCACCTACCACTAGACTACGTGAAGTCCTTGTTTAGTGTGTCTAATTATTTTTAGTTAAATGATTTTATTGATCAATATTAATTTGATTTGGGTTCTTATATATTATCAAATGAATACCCTTAGTATCAGAAAATGATTTGGTGATTAAGTGATAAATGTTATTTTGGAAGATGTTAGCTTTGTTGGGAACACTATATGCCCAAGAAATATAGAATAATATAAGGATTCATTTTAGGATTAATGGTGGATTTTTATCTATGTTTTTATTGTGGATTTATACTTATTTGGGTTATTTATGAAAATGATTAACCTATAATAGAGAATATGTGATTAGGATAATTACTTTTATGTTTGTGACTTTATGAGAAGGTGATGTCATTTAGAGATACAATTTACCATGGAAGACTACATAACCAAAGTCTTATATGTTTTGGGATTCAATATTAGTTTGGATTATATTGAAGGATTGTAAGGACAATTGTTTATTGAATGGTATTTATTTAGCTTTGGGGTATTGATTTTAGAAATTAAGATTAGTGTTTCTTTATCTAAAGGAATATCCTTTTGGGGTATCATCAGATCTTGTACTAACCGTTTTGGTTTTAGTTAATCTCTAAATACAAGGTAAATATATAGTTTATCCTTCGTGGATCATGTGATTCTATAGAAGATTATTCTAGCTCTTCCAGTGTGACCAAGTCTTCTTGAATACTCATCAATTTAAAAAATGAGTTGGTTGTGGAAATTTATTAAATAATGAACCACTACTTAATAAGTAAGTATATCTCTTTATTTTCTTATTCAATATCAGAAATAAATTCCTCATCTTTATGTGATGTAACTTAAAACAAAAAAAATTCTGTTTACTTTTCCTAATGGGAAACTAATGATTGTTGTCCCATCACATGTTTGTGGTTTTCTTATTGTTAACTTTCTCCTGATAATGTTCTATATCCATCTCCATCGTAACATGAAACTTAGTTTATCATCCATATCCATGTTTTTCTATATATAATCCGAGTATAGGTTATCTCGGAAGACCTTTTTACTTCTCTTTATTTCTTTTAAAGTAATAATTTTATTAGCTCTTTTCTGATGCGGGACTTTAAATTATAGTCCCAATTCCAATTTTAAAAATTTCTTGGACATTATTTATTGATGTAGGGGAGAATTTAACACCCCAAGTTTCCACAATATGATTCTCTTTGAATAATACAGTAGCGTGTGTTGTACGAAACTTCGAGATTCTAACACACTGCGACTAATCAAAGTAGCCATTATAAATAGTAATACACAATTTTTGAAATTTTATAATTTTTATATCTAAAAATGGACTTCATTTTTGGATTCAGAATATTGAAATTATCCTAGTGTGATATTTTGGTACTTTTCAGATAACTTTTATATTTTGAAGAATAGTGAAAATTACTAAATTCTAATAAAAAACAACATTTTTAATCGAAATAATTAGTAGTGATAATTTATGAATTTTAGTGGTTTTAAATTATATTTAGAATATATTTCTACAATTTAATACAATGTTGGTCATTGGACATAATTTCAGAATTAAACCGGACATAAACAATTGTAAATCTTCTGATAGTTATTATGTCTTAAAAACTCGATTTTTGTTTTAACAACGGGAATTAATATTAAATTATTTTTTGAAAGATATGTGTTTTGAATTTGGAAAATTTTATTACATATTTGGAATCAGGATTTTAAAATTTTGTAAATAGTTAACTTTTATTTTTAGACATTTTGAATAATTATTTCGGTAAATATTTTAATTGCCATGGTTAAAAGGTAAATCCGGTAAATAAAAGTAAAAAAATAGTATTTTAATAATAATAAATTGCCAAAAAACGTGTACTAACCTTATTGGTTGATACATTTTGGACCATGGAAATATTTGGGTCGATTTTGGGACCCCATTGATCCACTTGTAAGTGATAAGGACACTTTATATTAATTAAGTTGAAATAAATAGAAAAATGACATAAGAATATATCTTTTAGAAAAACTATTTTTAAATAGGGTTATATATATTGGATTTTCAAGTATAAAAATTAATTAGAAATCTAAAACTATATACTACATAGTGGTATTTTCTTTATAATTATTAGACATTTAATAGTTCATATTATTTATGACACAATAATGATGCAGTATTTTCCTTATCAATGAAAGAATCTATTAATTGGTATTATAAATGTTAAAATAAATATAATAGGAAAGTTTTCATGACATCCATGATTTTTATTGGTTAATATGATATTATAGGATTTCTTCAATGAATTTGGTTCGAATTAATAAAGTTGTTAAAACTTTAACAAAAATCAATTATTGAATAGTGTCAAAATTGACATAAATGAGTTTTTAAAACAAATATTATATTACTAATTGATATTATATTCCTAAAAATAAAAGGTTCTGACAACAAACTTATATCATGATAGGTGTGTCATTAATGAACCACTTGGGGGTCTCTTGTATTTATATAGTATGTTTATTAACTATATAATATAAAAATACAAAGTGACATGGTAAATATCAAACTAATTAACTAAGAGTTAAAACTAAAAGATACAGTTAATATAATGAACCAAACCTATATGAATTCTATTGTTTGAAATTATTTCGACCCATCCCCACCTTATAATTTTAATAATATACTTTGGAGTCATTAGAAACCGAATAGGAATTTATTATAAAATAATATTTCTAGCTTTTTCAAAGGTGCCCCTCAACCCTCTTATAGAAGGGAACTCCCCCTTTTCACTAATTCACACATTTGAAGCCTTTTGGCTCGGACAAACCCTACCCAAATACTCTCTCAAATTCCCTCACTTCAACCTATAGGCATTATTTTGATCATAAATCCATCCTATGGATCCCTTTTGATCAATTAAAAAGGAATAACCTGAAGAAGAGGTAATGTTTTCACCACTCTCTTTCATGTTCCTTTCTTCTTGAACTTCTTCATTCTTTGTTCATTCAATTCAAAAATAATAAATCCAGTATCTTCTATATACTATTATGTTATTATAAATATGGTACAACCATATTCAGTATTCTATCCATCCTTTGAATGACATGTCACCATACGTGCGTACGTACGGCCTACCGTCTCCACGTCGTTGCGAAATTGTTATTCGATACATTATTATTTGGATGGGTATAATAATGATGTGTATTTCATGTAAATAATTAATATAAAATTATAATAATTCTTTATATATGATATACCATCCAATTATATATTATTTTAAAATCAAAATAATGATATTATCGCTCGTGCGTACATACGGACTACCGTCTCCATGAACGCGATGAGATTCTTTCCCCATAGTATCCATTCAAGTCTAATTCTAATTTGATAATTAAAAATAATGTTTAAGGACTTGATATAATTCTGTATATGAATTATATAAAACCTAACCATAAAAAACACGACTTATGTAACAAAACATATTAAATAAAAATATTAAGTTTACACCTGAAATGACGATAATACTATGATATTATTAACAATGCAATGTAAAAAGATCATATATGATATTAAAGTATGTCATCCTTGTATAATTCAATAACAATTATTTAACCATTATACAGGAGGCCATCCTACCCTCGACTAAGGAAAATCTACAAATTAAGGGGTTTCTTAAATCACTTTTAATTCCATGTGATTTCCATTGTTCACCACATATTTATTACATGTGGTGTGTGTACTGCCCATGTTTGTATTCATTGTGTAATATAATTTAATTCATGTATATTTGCATCAACATTTTATGATCCTTATTTCATGGGTTTATGTTTCGTAAGTTACTAAATCAATAAGGGAATTTGAAATTACAATTTCCACTCATTCGGCTTTACGCATACTTCATTGATTATTTTACTCCACGATTATGTGTAGAAAGACTGTTCATTTGCTTGTGTCATAATTCCTACAACCCTTTCTGTGGATATACATGTGATACACATAATCACTCTATTGATACATTGTCAAGTCATCGGTATGAACTCGATATGAGTAATTTCTCCTCAATCTCCATTTCTTGAGATAAACATCTGATTCATTAGTGTTGTTTTGTACAAGAATATGTGTGAATGTCCTTTGATTGTTTTACACTGAATATAAAATCATATTGAGTGTATTTAAATTTTTCACACATAATTATGTCTTTGATTTATCCTTAACCCAAGGATACAGCCTTTATGAGATATTTCATCTCAATTTACAATCCATTGAAATTCCTTTGTTGTTATATACCAAATCACTTTTATATAGTGTATATAATGTACTCTGACAAAGTATATCATGAATCCCTTTATTATAATGATATTACAAGGTTTTTATTATATCAATTATTTGTATTAAAGTGTCACTTTTTTGGTTAGTAACTCTAACTAAAATATCATTTAAAAAAGTTATAAAGATTTATAATTCTAAATATTTTTCATTAATGTCCATGTTTTAAATATCGTTTTAAGGATTTATTTATATGGAAATTTATGTTTTCTAATCAAAATTAATTTTATAAGTTTCAATGTGGTATGGGACACTTTGATTCAATAATCTATTTTAAATGGTTTCTTGACAAAGAGTGTGTCTTTTAAATGTTTTCAAGAAAAAGGGTGATATTTCTCTCAATAGTCCGACGATTATTTTAATCGATATCTACATCCTCCATTATTCTCGATTGGGCTTAATCTGACCCAATACAATCTTACATATTGTATTGAATGAGTTATGCTTAACTGTGGATTTTCTATTTTTATACCATTCATGGTTTGTGGTTAAAGTATTGACATTTCATATGCTATTTTTAATAAGAATGTTTATGTTATGTTTCAAACTTTTCAATGAGGAATGCATTGGACATAGTAAGTGGTGGGGGAGCCTGATATAGCTACTCAATGCATCAGTAGGTCTCATGAGACAAACCAGTGTCTTGGCACGAGGCCTTGACAAAATCTTATTTGTAGTCTTGGCACGATGTCGTGGCTACGTGGTTATGATAGTCTGGCATTATGAATTCCATCATTATGAAAGGGGTTATTGATATTGAAAGTGATTATTCGACTAGTAGAATATCAATTTGAATAATTAAATGGCATTATTTAATTTTATTTTTTCCATATTATACTGATGTTCAAGTTTAAAATGCTTTTGTTTAGTTATACGTTGCTTTAAATGTTTATGATTATTTATGAATGATTCGGCTATATTGTTATCATTACTAGGAATTTGAGGTCACCCCTTTCTATGTTTTATTTTTCCCAGGATATGAAAAAGTATTTTATGAATGACCTATAGGGATAGTATATTGGGATATGAGTGTGGAGACAAGATGTCATTGTAGTTTTCACTTTATGATGTCATGTAAACATGACGAATGTATCTAGTTATTATAAGGCTACTAAACTAATCGGTCTTTCGAGACTTGATCTTTTGTGATCATGACAATGTTATGTAATAATGCACCGACTCTGGGTAACTGAGGTCAGGGCGTTACAATTTGTATCAGAGGAAGTTTAGTACAAACCTTGGAAACTAGATTTAGATAAACACTAATTAGAGCACATATCCTTAAGACAGTCATCGTGGATTAGTATAGAATAACATCCTAGAATTTCGGTATTGTATATATTTTGTGAGTTTTCCAATAAATACATCCCTGTTTGGATACGAGCAAGTTGAGGTGGCTCTGGCACATATGTATCTTGGGGTGAAACCCGAAAACACCGCTTTGAGCAAGACTTGAATAGGAACTGGTGCAAAACAACGGGCCTTGCCACACTCCTGGTTACGACACTCCCGGGGGATATGCTTAGGATAATTTAAATTTTCTTTACAAAGGAATTTAAAGTATTTTAAAATAAGATGAGAATAAATGACCTTGGTTAATCCTAAGGTATTTCATATTGAAAATATTGTGTGATGATATTCTCTAAATGATTTTATGATTACTGTTACTCACACAATGCTTTTTGGTTTTAGTCAATGGATGGAGTCCAAGGAAGTCGTAGTAACTTTGAGAATGATGTACAATGTGGGAAAAGTGGTGGAAATGAGAAACATAATAGGATGTTCATAGGCGTAAAAGATATTGTGTTCATGAAAAATCATTTTTCAAAAATATGATCAAAAACATATATATTAACCAACCCCAGGACTCAAAAACGAAGAGAATGATGATGAATGATAAGAGCTCCAGTAGTGGAGAACGTGGAGAAAATAATCCGAAATTTTCATCATCAAGGAAATGTGGAAGGAGACACCTAGGAATTTGTCTCAATGGAACAAAGAAATGCTTTACGTGCGGGAAAGAAGGACATAAAGTGAAGAATTGCAGAGAAAAAATGAAGAGTACTATGGAAGAAAATAAAATTGGTCCCATTAATCCATTTATAGTTATTTGCCGTAAATTTAGGCGACCTGGCCATTACCCAAGTGAATTCCCTATAATGTAGGATATTTTCTTGGTCAACGAAGAAGCTATGTGGAAATAAATGGCTGAAAAAATATTTAAATGTATTAGTGCTCTTTGTTGATGGGATTTCAATGGAATAATTTTCTCTTGTATTTGTAACCCTATAGTTTTCCATGTGAGAATGATATTTTAGGAAGTCTTACATTTTCCCTTGTGGAAATAGTTATAAATAACTATTTGGTTTTATATGATCACTAGGTTTGAGGCAATTATATTTTATTATATATTGGGATGAAAATTCAAGGTATGAGATAACATTTATGGTAAAAATTATTTTATTGTTATTTTGAGGAATTTTTCTCATTTTGGTAATGTTATAAAATATAGTTTTTGAAAAAAGGACAACACCCCGACCGTGTGACAACTCGTCGCGTCAGAAAAAGCTGTGGGAATCGAACCCACAGCCAAAGTGCGATTGTGATTTATCACCTACCACTGGACTACGTGAAGTCCCTGGTTAGTGTGACTAATTATTTTTAATTAAATGATTTTATTGATCAATAATAAGTTGATTTTGGTTCTTATGTATTAACAAATGAATACCCTTAGTATAGGAAAATGATTTGGTGATTAAGTGATAAAGGTTATTTTGGAAGATGTTCTCTTTGTTGGGAACACTATATGCCGAAGAAAAAAAGAATACTATGGGTCTTTATTTGAAGAGTAATTTTGCATTTTTATCTATGTTTTTATTTTGGATTTATAGTGATTTGGGTTATTTATGAAAATGATTAACCTATAATCGAGAATATTTGATTAGGTTAATTACTTTTTAGGTTTGTGACTTTAAGAGTAGATGATGTCATTTAGAGATACAATTTAACATGGAATACTACATAACCAAAGTATTGTATGTTTTGGGATTCAATATTTTTTTGGATTATATTGATGGATTTTAAGGAAAATTTTTTATTGAATGGTATTTATTTAACTTTGGGGTATTGATTTTGGAAATTAAGATTAGTGTACCTTTCTCTAAAAAAATATCAATTTGGGGGATCATCAGATCATGTACTAACCATTTTGTTTTTGGTTAATCTCAAAAGACAAGATAAGATATAGTTTATCCTTCGTGGATCATGTGATTCTATAGATGTTTATTCTAGCTCTTCTAGTGTGACCAAGTCTTCTTGAATACTCATAATTTAAAAAAAATGTGTTAGTTGTGGAAATTTATTAAAGAATTAATCTCTACATAATAAGTAAGTATATATCTTTATTTTCTTAGTCAATCTCAGAAATGAATTCCTCATCATTATGTAATGTAACTTAAAACAAAAACAATGTTGTCCATTTACTTTTCCTTCTGGGAAACTAATGACTGTTTGTCCCATCACAAGTTTGTGGTTTTCTTATTATTAACATTCTCCTGATCATGTTTTATATCCCTCTCCATCAGAACTTGACACATAGTTTATCATCCATATGCATGTTTTTCTATATAGAATCCTAGAATAGGTTATCTCGGGAGACCTTTTTACTTATCTTTTTTTCTTTTAAAGTGATAGTTTTATTGGCTATTTTTTGATGTGGGACTTTACATTATATTCCCAATCCCAATTTTAAAAATTGTGAGGACAAAATTTATTGAAGGAGGGGATAATGTAACACCCCATGATTCCATGGTACGATTCTATTTGAATAATACAGTAGCATGTTTTGTATGCAACTTCGAGATTCTAACACACTACGAGCAATCAAAGTAGTCATTATGAATAGTAATACCCAATTTTTGAAATTTTATAAATTTTATCTCTCAAAATGGAATTTATTTTTGGATTCAGAAATTTTCCTAGGGTGAGATTTTGTTACTTTTCGGATAACTTTTTTATTTTGATGAATAGTGAAAATTACTAAATATTAATTAAAAACAACTTTTTTAATCGAAATAATTAATAGTGATAAATAATGAATTTGAGTGTTTTTAAAGTATATTTAGAATATATTTTTACCATTTAATACAATGTTGGTCATTTTACATAATTTCACAATTAAACCGTACATAAACAAGTGTCAATCTTTTGATATTTATTATCTCTTAAAAACACACTTTTTGTTTTAACAATGGGAATTAATTTTAAATTGATTTCTACTAATTTTGTGTTTTTAATTTGGAAAAATTGATTCCATATTTGGAATTAGGATGTGCAAGTTTTTTAAATAGGTAAATTTTATTTGTAGACATTTTGAATAATTACTTCGGTAAATATTTTAATTACCTTGGTTAATGGGTAAATCCGGTAAATAAGGGTAAATAAATAATATTATAATAATAAATAAATAACCCTAAAACGTGTCTTAACATTATTGGTTGATAAATGTCCGACCATGGGCATCTTTGGGTCAATTTTGGGACCCCATTGATCCCCTTGTAAGTGATAAGGACACATTATATTAATTAAGTTAAAATAAATACAAAAATGACATAAGAATATATCTTTTAAGAAAACAATTTTTACATAAGGTTATATATGTTGTATTTTCGACTATAAATATTCATTAAAAAACTAGTAATATTTAATACATAATGGTATTTTAATTATAATTTTTAGACATTTAATAGTTAATATTATTTATGACACAATAATGATGCAGTATTTTCCTTATCAATGAAAGAATCAAATAATTTGTATTATAAATATTAAAATAAATATATTTTGAATGTTTTGATGACATAAATGAATTTTATTGGTTAATATGACATTATAGGATTTCTTAAATTATTTTTTTTCGAATTAATAATGATTTTAAAACTTTAACAAAAATCATTTATTGAATAGTGTCAAAATTGACATAAATGAGTTTTTATAAAAAATATTCTTTTATTAATTGATATTCTATTTCTAAAAATATAAGGATCGGCCAAAGAACTTATATCACGATAGGTGGGTCATTAATAGACCACTTTGGGGTTGCTGGTATGTATATAGTATATTTATTAACTATATAATGTAAAAATACAAAGTGACATAGTAAATGTCAAACTAATTAACTAAGAGTTAAAACTAAAAGAAAAGGATAATATAATAACCCAAACCTATCTAAATTCTGTTGGTGGAAAGTACTTCGACCCATACCAACCATAGAATGTTAATAATCCACATTCTAGCCATTAGAAACTGAATATAAATTTATTATTAAATAATATTTCAAGCTTTTCTAAAGGTTCCCCTCACCCCTCTTATAAAAGGGAACCCCCCCTTCTCACTAATTTACACATTCAAAGCCTTTTGGCCCGGCCAAACCCTGCCCATATACTCTCTCAACTTCCCTCACTTCAACCAAGAGGCCTTAGTTTGATCAGAAAGCCAACCAAATGAGCCATTTTGATCTAGTCAAAAGGAAGAAACCGAAGAAGAGGTAATGTTTTCACCACTCTCTTTCAATTTCCTTTCTTCTTCAACTGCATCATTATTTGTTTTTTCAATTCTAAAATAATAACTCCAGTATATTCTATATACTGTTATATTATTATAAATATGGTACAACCATATTCATTATTCCATCCATCCTTTGAATGACATGTCACCATACATGCGAACGTACGGCCTACCGTCTCCACGTCGTGGTGTAATTGTTATTCAATACATTATTCTTTATATGGGTATAATACTGATGTGTAATTCATTTAAATAATAAATATAACATTATAATTATTCTTTATATATGATATAACATACAATTATATATTATTTTAATATAAAAATAATGATATTATTTCTCGTGCGTACGTGCGGACTACTGTCTCCACGAACGCGATGAGATTCATTCTCCATCGTATCCATTCAAGTCTAAATCTCATTTGATGATTAAAAATAATGTTTATAGACTTGATATCATTTTGTATATGAATAATATACAACCTACCCATAACAAACACAACTTATGTAACAAAACATATGAAAGAAAATAAGTAAGATAACACCCAAAACGACGATAATTCTAAGATTTTATTAACAAAGAAATGTTAAAAGATCATATATGATATTAAAGTATATGATCCTTCTATAATTACATAACAATTATTTCACCATTATATAGGAGTCTAACATACCCTTGACCAGGGAAAAAGTACAATGTAAGGTGTTTCTTATCTCACTTTTAATTCCGTGAGATTTCCATTGTTCACCACTTATTTATTGCATGTGGTGTGTTTACTGCCCATATTTATATACATTGTATTATATAATTTAATTCATGTATATTTTCATCATCATTGTATGATCCTTCTTTCATGGGTGTATGTTTCATAAGTTACCAAATCAATAATGGAATTTGAAATTTTAGTTTCCATTCATTCGGCTTTACACATACTTCATTGATTATTTTACTCCATGATTATGTATGGAATCACTATTCATTTTCTTATGTCATAATTTCCACTCCCCATTGTTTGTATATACTTTTTATACACATAATAAATCATTTGATAAATTCTCATGTCATCGGTATGAACTTGATACGAGTAATTTTTACTCAATCTTTATTTGTTGAGTTAAACATCCAATTCATTGGTGTTGTATTTTACAATAATATGTGTGAATGTCATTTGATTGTTTTACAGAGAATATCCAATCATATTGAGTGTATTTAAATTTTTCACACCTAATTATGTCATTTATTTATCCTAAACCTAAGGATGCATCCTTTATGAGATATTTCGTCTCAATTTACATTCCATTGAGACTCTTTTGTTGTTATATACCAAATCACTTTTATATGGTGTATATAATGTATGTTGACATAGTATATCATGAATCCCTTTATTCTCATGATATTACAAGGTTTTTATTATCTCAATTATTTTATTCAAGTGTCTCTCTTTTTGTTAGGAACTGTAACTAAAATATCATTTTAAAATGTTTTAATGATTTATTATTCTAAATATTTCTCATTAATTTCCATGTTTTAAAAATGGTTTTAAGGATTTATTTATATGGACATTAATGTTTTCAAATCAAAATTCATTTTAAAAGTTTCAAAGTTGTAGGGGACACTTTGATTCAAAAATCTATTTTAAATGGCTTCTTGACAAATAGTGTGACTTTTAAATGTTTTCAAGAAAATGGGGGATATTTCTCTCAATAGTTTGATGATTATTTTAATCAATGTCAATATCCAACATTATTCTCGATTGGGGTTAATCTAACACAATAAAATCTTCCATATTGTATCTAATGAGTTATTTTTGACTCTGGATGTGTTATTTTTATAACATTCATGGTTTGTGGTTAAAGTATTCACATTTTGTATGCTAGTTTTAATACGAATGTTTATATTATGTTTCAAACATTTCATATGAGGAATGCATTGGACATAGTAAATTATGGGCGGAGCCCACTATAGCTCCTCGATGCATCGGCAGGTCACATGAGACAAACTAGTGTTTTGGAATGAGGCCTTGACAAAATCTTATTTTTAGTCTTGGAACGAGGCGTTGGATACATGGTTATGATAGTCATGCATTATGAATTCCATCATTATGAAAGTGGTTATTGATATTTAATGTGATTATTCGACTAATAGAATATCCATGTGAATAAGTAAATGGAATTATTTCATTTTATTTTTTCCCATATTATGCTGATGTTCAAGTTTAAAAGGATTTTGTTTTAGTTATACAATGCTTTAAATGTTTATGTTTATTTATGAAAGTTACCGCTATATTGTTATCCTTAATGGGCATTTGAGCTCACCCCATTCTATGTTTTATTTTTCCGAGGATGTGAAAATGAATTTTATGAATGACCTGCAGGGATTGTATATGGGGATCTGAGTTTGGAGACAAGATTTCGTTTTATATTTCACTTTATGATGTAATGTAAACTTGACGAATGTATCTAATTATTCCAAGGCTACTAAGCTAATTAGTCTTTCGAGGCTTGATCTTTTGTGATAATGCTAACGTTATGTAATAAGGCACCGACTCTTGGTAACTGGGGTCGGGGTGTTACAGATATAAATTAAACAAAATAATATGTTTAATGGTACAAGGATAGTAGATCCCAATCCAAAATAACCATAAAAATTTAAATAATATATGTTTGTTGGTATATAAATAGATAAGACTCAATTAAGAATAATATTCAATTGTGGGTGTTGACATATATGAATATACTTGATCAATATCTTTGAAATTTTATTCAGAGAAATATTCTTTTAACATTGGAATCACTTATTTAATGATCTTCACAATTATAAGTTTATTTCTCATAACTAGAGTCATGTCCCGGTATAGTTATATGTTTTTTAGATCTGGTTTCATCTCCAGATCCATCGTCATTTTCATGCATTGGAGGGAAATACCTATCTTGAATACACACATTGATACGATTTCCATTCCTTTAAAAACGTTCCATTTCTAAACAATGTCATACACTTGATTAGATTATGAAATTTTAAATCTAATGAAACACATAATGTATAACTACTGTCAAATTTTTTATCTTTCTTACCTAATGAATATTCTAAAAGTTAGTTATATGGTCACATTTCCCTGATCTATGTTTTTCTAAATCTAGTTTCAAATTTTTTTAGTAAACATCATCAGATATCAACTATAATGACCCCCTCCCTAGTAGTCTAATGATGATACCATGATTTATGAAAGTTCCATAATAGTGATGGAAATTTCATCATAAAATATTTACAAGATTAGTAGCTTAGAAAAACTACATACAAACATAAGCCCTAGAATAAAACATGAAATTAAATACAACATAGCAGCTCTTATTGGAGACACCCATATTCTCCAAGATTATCCATGGATTTCAATCATAATATACATGTAGGAATCCTGGGTGAAATTATAACATAAGGAAGGGTGACCTAAAATTCTCATTAAGGGTAATCATATAGTGAAATCTGTTATAAATAATAATGAAGTATAAATAAATTTGAGTAACAAAAAATTCATTCTATTAAAACTTAATCTTATTATAATATGGAGAGATTAAAAGAAAAAAAATTATTCAATATAAATAATCACATGAAAATGATACTTACCCAAAATTATTATTCTAGTATAATAATCACATAAATTATCAATTACTAATATCATAATGAGGGAATGTTAAATTTGGTATATCATAAACAATCCATCATTGGATCATCCTAGAAGTCTACATAAATGTGTATGGCCTCAAGAAAAAACATGGTCTAGTTTGTCTCATGAGACCTAACCAGGCATTGAGGGGCTATAATAGCACTATCCAGACACTTACCCAGTCCAATTAATTCCCCATATTATAGATGTGAAAAATAATAAACATATACATTCATATTGAATCTATCATTTGAATTGAAAATAATTTCACCAATCAGTAAACATATTCATAAACTATCCATTGTAATTTGGGGAATAATATCAATATAGTACATCACAAACCGTAATGATCCTAAACCATTCAATAAAATATGATATATGATATCATAAAAGATCAATATTAATTATGAATAAGGCTAAATAGTTTTTGTTAAAATATATAAAAATAGTCTTGAAAAGTCAATGATAATTTCTTGAGAGAAATACACTTTTTTACATTGGAATCTTGTATTTATAAGTCCACACAATAATAAAATAAAACATCATCATTGGAAATAATCATTTAAACATGTAAAGGAATAATGAAAAAATTAAAAAAACATGAAAGTGGGAAAATATTCCTATATAGTATATGTTTTAATAAAATTAAATTTGAAAAAAGAATATTATAATAAATTATTTTTTAAAAAAAAGTATGAGTGTTAACCCGAGGAGTCAATTCTCTGTATTAACTATAAATACTCATTAAACAAGTCTAAATAAATCTTAATATTACAAAAATTATTTTACACATATTCATATCATGAAATAATCATTGGAGTAGATAATTCGCCCAAAAAAAGTAAATTTGGTGATGAATTACCTTACCATAAAGAAAATAGATGAAATATAGACCCATAAAATTAATAAACCCGAAATGAAAAATTTAATATCATGATGATAATGTTATTATTGAATTAATATATCAATGTTTAGTACACATAAACCACACACAATAAATAATTGGGGGATAATGAACCTCTCATGGAAATAAAAGCGAGATGAGAAAACCATTACCTTTTATCTAAAAGAATTATGATATTGTATTTATTATCTAAAAGAATCAAGTTATATTACTTAATAAAATAATATATAACCTCTTAAATTTTTTATTTTAATTTTATTAACTTAATTTACGGAAATTATGATGAGTTATAATGTTTAATTTCATTATGCTGGGATAATGTTTTTCACAATTTTATTAACGGTTCCCTTGGGTATAATTATCGGTGTTATTTTGAAATTGTAATAATGTCACCAGAAAAGAAATTATTTTCTATTAGAGAAATTATATAATTTAATTAGTGTCATATATCAGTTTTCATATGGTATAAGGTTGATTCATTAGATAAAATGTAGACTAAAATGGCATTATTTATTTTTTATATTTTTACGACCATCAAGAACTTGTATCATTTTAATTAATATTATGATTATACATTGGTTCTATAACATGATATATCATATTATATGCATATTAAAATATTTTAAGCCATAATAATGGTTTTATGACCACCCATTAAAGGTGAAATGAATAATGAAAACACGTTGTCCATGAAAGCAGTGAATTGACACCACCCGAATGATGATTTATTTTTTATAAAAAAGTAGAAGAGAAGATACTTGATTATGGATTTTACAATACAATAATAAAATTATATTATATGTATGATACTAGGGTTAAAATTTCTCTCTTTTATGGTAGGATAGGTTATGATAATAAATGAAAATAAATTAAAAGAGAAATAGGGGGTTTTACATATTGAGTTTCATTTCATTGAGAACATCATTACGACACATAAAAATGGTTTGTTGAGACCAGTAAGACCATAATGTGTGTAAGAGGTGTGGGGGAGGAATTTGTAAGAATATAGGAAACATACATATCATATAAGGTGTGTGTAGAAGGTTTGGTGATGGTTTCTATTTATACTGGAAGAGGGGGGTGATTTTTATAACTTTATTTATTAGATTATTATTTTGTGACAAGACTATACATAGTGTTGATTCATGTGACTAAATACAGTAAACCTATAATGTGAGTTTAATATAATGGACACCAATATCATCCATTATGCATCCTTGACCCAAAATTTCAATTATATACTTATAATGATAAAAACTATAAATTACCATATTTAACTATTCACAAAAAATCAACTACATTAGAAAAATATAAAAAATTCACCCAATCCATTTTTAATGCGTATAATTAAAAAATAAACACCATTTTAAGAAAATAATATTATAAGAATAACATATTTAGTTTTTCAATAAAATAATCATTTATTAAAAAATATAATTTTTTTTATTATTACTGATTTAAGAAACCCTGAAAAAGTAATTATAGTATCATAATGTTATCTTATAATTATAATGAAAAAAATACAAATTTGTGAATCGCTTTTATAAAAATAAATTTTCTATTCAAATATTAGATTAATTATATAACTATAAAAAACATTCAAATTTTTCAAAAATACCAATACTTAATTTATTATTTTTAAATCATTTATTTAGTTATTATGTGATATAAATATATTATATTCTCATTTATGAGATTCCTAAATTAAATTTATAATTTTATAGGTGATTTTATTATTCAAATTGCCAGATTAATATTCCTAATGGTTACATTACTATTTCAATGGTCATGCTAAAATTAAACAGTGTTACACAGTTATTTGTGCCACATAAAATATTGAATAAATTGAATTTATTTAATAATATAGATACTATAAAATCATCGGGTGTTATAACATAGAATATGATTACTTTACAATATACACTGAGTCATACAAGGGTTCTTATATGGAAATCTGTGGATATGATCACAAGGTGATGGGTTCCAAATGTATAACTAGAGAAATACCCATGATTCCTCTGTGGAATGACTTGGATGGGTGTATGATTCTTTTACAACTAAATTAAACAACACCTCTTCCATGAAAAAGAACATACATATAGTGGGTTAGTACATTACATATATAATGACCTTATCATATTTTATTTATTATGTCATATGGTCCATGAAATCTCATAGTTACATTATATTATTATTATATTTGGATGCCTTATTTATGTGTCAACGGTCCCATGTAGATATAAAATTATTCATATATTAAAATATATTATACATTCATGTTCATAGGCAGTCCATATTTGGCCATTTGTTGGGAGGGTTGGATGGGTGTCTTATGGAGAACCTATACTGACATGGGTTTTATGAATTTCATTTACTATTCTTAGTATTATACTTTCACATTGCATTATACTGTATTAAAATATTTGATCTAATAAAAAAACTTTTTTAGTTGCCTACAAGATTATATCACTCCTTATTCAAGCTACTAATGGGTACCCATATTGAATTTATTGATGTAGGTTGGGAAAAGGCCAAGTGGCTAGTCATGAATGCATAATATGATTATAAAATGGTATCTTTGGATCACAACATGAATCCTCAATTCATGATACTATGGGAGAAAACCTTTTGGTAATTTTATCCTTTTGTAATAAATGAATTTATTAATGTATTATTTAATTTATTCCATTTTGTTTTTGTTTAGAGCCATGAAATTGTCACTATTTCATGTATGAAAAGATTTTTATTATGAATGTCTGTTATTATTTTTTAGATACCCTACTATATAATACTTCCTTCATATTGATATATTATTGCATTTATTATATTATTGTGGTGCTTCAATGATCATGATGGTATAGTCTTCCCACAATTCCACCCAAGACACTCACTACATGTCGACATCCTTTTCTATATGGGGAGGCATGTTTGAGGCCATGTGGCCAACCATGAACAATTACTTATGACTGAATCGATTAAAGGATGTTAAAAGTTGTTATCAACTATTTTTTTATTAAATTTTGGGATGGTTGGTATGAGATTATGACATTTTTGAATTTTCCATTGATCCTATTTTTGGGAGTAGCTAACCCATATATGGAGAAAACCCGAGATTTCATCGAATGGAGTTTTATGTTTTTTGATGATGCATGTTATTGTTTTACTTATTTCTCCAATGAGAGATAAATCTATTTTGTTGAATTAATTTTTGTTATGGATTACCTTTTACATGTGTCCAGATATGGAAAGGATATATTCTCTCATGTGTCATTATATGAATTTAGAGACTTACATGAAATTGATATTCCATTCCATGTAGGTTACATTATTTGAATGAATGATACATGTTTTGTATGCTCGGAGTGAAAAATATATTATTCAACTAACGTTTCAATAGTAAAATGATATTGAATTATTTTTTGTTAAAGTGTTTACATAAACCTAAATAGTGTTTTCTAATATATCATTATGGTTGGACCTTAAATAGTAAATAATCACACGATTGAGATGTGGAAGTAAGGTTACATAGATTTAAAAATTAGCTAATTATGAATATATGCACGTCAATTTTAATTTAAAGAGAGTGTGTGCCTCTATAAATTTGGAATAATGATTCATATAGTCAAATATTCTTATATGACATGCTAAATTATATTTATTTGTTCTAAATTATTAGATACAGTTACATGTACCACCAATTTATATATATAAACCACGTTCTTATATAAATTTAGAATGGAACTTCATCGATCCAGTCTATAGTTGTGGGTAGTGGGAGAATCTCAAAAAAAATCGTGAATTGATAAATATCACCTAAACATAGTATAAGGAGAAGGAAGAGAGATTTTTTATTTGTATATCAATGATTATTGTTATATTATTATATTATTAAATCCAATTTGGAGGAATTAGATTGGTTTTTTATAGATATTCCACCAGGACTTCCTCAGTTCCCGGGCCAAGATGCTGGTGACTACCATGCTTTGGAGGAGGTGGTCCTTAAGACACTAGTATTCCTTCCAATACAAGAACCACTAGAACGTTTATTTATACATCCTGGTATTCAATATATAGGAACATATTTTCTACACTAATAGGGTTTTTGAAAATTTCGGATAGGGAGTTCCATGGACTATACAATTTTGGTAGAATTGAGTATAGATATCTATAAACTGCACCCTCATACATTTTCGAAGGAAGGTGGTCCATGGGACACTATGTTATAGATAAAGTCTATAATTTAATTTTTTAGGAATCATTAGATGCCTCTAGATAGGTGGTCCATGCTCTATATATATATATATATTATTTATGGATTGATTGATCAATGGTAGGATATCCAAAATTGGGTAGATAAGCATCAGAACATGATATTTAGATATTCTCAAAATAATTTATATTATTATTATAGTAAATATACATAGATAACTGTATGGGATATGGATCATATAAACCTTCAACAAGGTAATATATCTTTTTGGGATTATTAATATCAGTTCATAGAGTTACAATGTTTTTTAACTATCCATTCTAATGATCAGTTGACTAAAGAGAGGTGTTTTGAGGATTGTATTATGCCATCCATATGAACTCAGGTCAATTTTTTTCTTTTGAATTCTATTTAAAAATAGACATCCAAAATCTTATCACTAAGCATAATATAAGGGTATAAGAGATTGTGGAAAACTAGAGTTTAATAATGAGGTAGAGTGGTAGTTCATCTAGTGGTAGGAAGCATCTATGTGAGAGTTCTCATCCGTGTAGTGGTAGCAATAGAAGCCACGCTAGAAGTTCTATTGTTTGACCTCAGTGCGGTGGGCTAGAGAACATGAACCCCCAATACATCTATGATCCAATTTAATTCCAACATTGTGGCATGATGGGTCATTTTATGTTTTTAGAACCTTTCCACTAATGGTGAGAAAGCTATGGTATGAACCAACTACAAGTTCGAGTGTAGTATATATAAGTATATGTCAAGTAGAGAGATAGAATACTTCTGTCATTCGTGTTGATGTGGTGGTCATTGAAAAGGGTATAGATATAGAATATGCAGTTCAATTAGATGATACCTACTCAAGGTTGTGATATTATATCTCATTGCCACGAGTTGGTCACGATTTATGTCGTTCATCCTATACTAGAGGAGTATGGATATATGAATTCTTTAGTAAATTGTACAATTATAGTATCAAATATTACTATTCCTATTTTATTTGGTGTTGAAACTTGCCAACACATTAAAACTATTAATTTGTTTTTAAATCCTCATGATTTAAATCCAATTCTTCTATTTAGTAAAAACCATGCATACCCTACTGGGATTATGGTTAGAAAGTGTATTCCAATGTTAGTACTTCCCCATTAGGATTTCTAGATATAACTTCTTATGGGACCATGTAATCCATAAGATTATGGGTTTTCACATAATACTTATAAAGGTATGGTTTGTTCCTTAACACGCACATGTTGACTCCAATCACAAGAGGGTGTCTTTACATCACACAAAGAAGGTAATTCTATATAAATGGGAGAATGATATATCCACATGAGTCAAGTTAGACCTATGAATTATAGGCAAGGATAATGATATCACAAGGGTTGATTATTTTTCTAGATGATTGAGATTCACATGAGATATACTTCTATCTTGTGGTCAATTATTTCAGGGATATTTTTATAGAAATATTTTGTTCTAACTCATCATAAAGTGGTAGTGTTTTCAATTGATTTAGTTCTAGGAACATAACTACTATCCATTATTCTATATAGTATGACTCAAATTTATCTTTTTTAACTCAAAATATACATAGGGTTTCTAGAATCAATCGGGGTTATTTTATAATTGCCCCGTCTTGAAAAGCATTAACATTACAAAAACAGATTGCCAAAGACTATATTAGTCTAGTTCATTTGGAAACGTGGTATCATAAATAATGGTATGTAAGTGATAAATATAATCTCCCACTAGGTTCTTCATGAAGAGAACCCTTATTAGACACACAAAACATAGAATGTCTCGTCCTAACCTGGGGGAAATAAACATAAAGTGGGTGAGCTCAGATGCCCAGTAAGGGTAAACAAGGGGGGAATGTATACATAAACATGAGAGTATTAGAACTTGATAATGAAATTTCAAGATCATACCATACATTCCAGTGATTAAAAATTTGAATCATGGAATAGACCATGACAGTTCATAAGATACAAATAATAAGTCAATAAAGAATAAAATACATGAAGTCATAAAATATTAATAAAACATTTAAATGTGGTAGAATCAAGATCATATATAATATAATATCCATATAAACCAAGGCATCATTATTAATACCATCTTAGTACTATGGGTTCACTTCACATACCATCTTCATTATCATGGTTCACTCCCGTGGATATATTAGTATCATGAGTTCACTCCTCATACTATACTGGTAGTCATGGATCACTCACATGTCCATATTAGTAGTAAAGGATCACTCCTAAGAATATATTAGTATATCACATGAGATATAAATCTTTACCCAATGCATTGGAAGGAGATATCAGTTCCACCCATCACATAATGAAATCATAGATACATGTTCCATTAGATCATATATAATCATATCCTCAACCATGAAATTCAACGGGTCTTATATACATGTAATCATATCATAACCTATTGAAAGAGGTATGTTTCATAATCAGTTCATCATAAACACTACTCATGAGAAGAAGTGGAATTCAAAATAATATAACCTATAAAAGAGAAAAGGGTTTCACAAATATAATTCCATCAAAACCAAATCCATTTAGGGAAATAATATGAATTGAATAATTGAATAATATATTCATAATGGCATGAGCAACACAAATATATGTAATCATAGATGGGTAATAATTTGAAAAGATCTTTTAAAAAAAATCAGATTTTGATATTATTATTTCTCCTAGTAAATGTTCTTCCTAAAATGTTTAATATTTTGAAATTCATTTTCATAAAAATAAACATGAAAACTTATAGGTGATTCCTTGATAACATTTTTAATACCTTTTTTCCATGAAAACATAAAGAGGGACTTGAGAACATTTTGAAAACCTTTTTCCTTCAAAACATATAAGAAAATCTCAAAAACATTTTGAATGCCACTTTCCATAAAACATAATTCATAATATTAAAAAGAAATATTAAAAATTATTTAAAAACCATATCTATAAAAGAAACATTTAATGAAATTTCCTTAAAAATTAAACATTTAATTATTCAAAAGAATTTTCAATGAAATGAAGTCATGTAAATCGGTACATGTCAAATGAGTTAAATATAATATTCCATTTTGACGGTAAAAGGGTAGAAAAAAATTCTTTATCGGAAATTGAAAAGATTATTTCATTGAAAAAAATTAAAAAGAAATAAAAGGGAAAAACAATCCTTTCAATATCAGTGGGTATTAGTGTAATTTTATTTTAATACCATTTTATAAATAATGGTTTTGAAATAACAAGGATTTATGACAAAATAGATAGGTAAAGTCATATATTCTTAAAAACCTTTTCTTAATAATCATAAGATACAAAGAGATGAAAAAATGTTAATAATACCTGAAGACATAGATACAAACCATCGAAGAAGAAAATTCTTGATATTTCATTAAATATTAATCATAATACTTCATTAATGAAAACACAATCATTAACAATCTTGATAAATGGTGAGATTTTTTCAATTAACACATATCACATGGTTACATAGAATAAAACTACCATGTAGAAAAATGAAATTACATAATAATTATAATATAATGAAAATAAGGTGATTCATAATATAAAATTTCAATGGAAGTTTATACACCCAGTGTAAAAAATGTATTTTTAGATCATGGTATGTTTCTCAAAGAGGGAAAATTGAGAAAAAATTAATTTCATGACTTAGTATCTTTTAATACCTTAACCCCTTGAAAAAAATTATAAAATGGTAATTTAAATACCAATATTTTTATATATATTATACATATAATAACATCCTAGGTTGTATATACACAACACAAAATAAATGTGCGGTGTAAAATGCATGTGTCTCAAAAAAATGAAGAGTGATATGAAATTCTCTAACCATATGTTTTGATACTCTTTATACTAGTTCAAGCATCTTGTATAATAAATGAATGTTTATTATAAATATTTTACATATTAATATTCTTATATCTAATAATATATATTGTTTTATTATGAATTTATATTATGTTTTTGTAAATAATTTCATTTTATGGTTACTCTACATGTAATATTCCTTTTGTTTTTCATACATGTATTAATTTGTTATAGAATTAGTCCATATACTTATACAGTGATATCGATAATATACAAAATATTGAAAATATAATTTATATTCATTATATGTGTATTATAATAATCCATTTAATATATAATTATTAAACGGAATACATCATTCATGGAGACGATAGGACGTACATACACATGAGCGCTATTTCTGTTTATCTGTCATGTTGAAAGAAAGAATGTAATGTATATATTTAATTATAAATGTATAATTATCTTATCATATATTACATATATATTCACTAAAATATTCCTTATTACATTCCATATAGTGTATGAACGAATTACATAGCTTTGAGGTGGCGGCTACCCACACTTCCTCAAAAATACTTTCATATTTACACAAGATATAATGTACAAAAATATGTGTTTTAAAATAATTACAGATGATTAATGAAATAATTAATATAATATATATAATAATTTAAATTATTCTTTATCATAATTTCCACATTTATGGGTTCTAAAGAAAAAAAAATGAAAATTCATCATTTAGTGAGGCAGTAGTTTTCCATACACATAAACAATATGTTAGTTACCCATTAAATAGAGTTGTGATGATGTGTAGTAATAATAAGTAAAATTAAAATATAATAGTACATTTATGATACTGGTGTGTTTTAAAAAATTTAATTGAAAAATTGGTGGGACTGGATAATGAAAATAAAATAAAGGAGTTTCATGGAGGTTTTTACATCTTAATCTGGTAACCCCTTTTGGTTTGCACCAAAGGGATTACTTGAAAGGATTTAAACATAAGGGGTGATTAAAATAATAATTTAATGGCAATCGAGAGCTATTTTTTCATATTTTTTATAAATATATGTTTATTGAGAGGTGACAAGAATATATAATAGAGGAGGACTTTTATAATTGAGGAATGACAATCTTGTAATATTTTGGATAAGAAAATAACCACCAATGTTTTTTATTATAAGTTGATCCAATAATAATTAAAAGTATATAAATAAATGATAGGTTCCAAATATGTCCACAAAATGTATTTTCGACATGTTTATAGTGCTCTTTGGACTATACGGTTATGGGTTATTCTATTCTGAAGCTTAATTTAACCTTAATAATTGTAATTAATGTTAATTACTTTCACTAATATTTTGGCTCATAAACCATGTTAATCTTATTTGAAATTATAAATTATGATGATTCCAAATATTTAAATAATTTTTCCATATTCCAAACAAATAATGTTTTAAATTTAATTAAAATTTAATCTTAGTTATGGGATGACATTGCGGGGTTTTAAAGTAAAAACATTCAAAATGTTCCTATGTTTTTATTATCGTTTTCAATGTAAAATTGATTCAAATTTACCTCAATTGGATTTATCAATTGAAAATTAATCTAAATAAACATTTAAACCAACATAATATATAATTTAACTATATAAATAAATTGCATGAAAATTCATTTTGGGGTTGAATTTTTGTATTTTTCAATATTCACTAAAAAATAAAACTTCTCTGAAAAATACAAAAAATAATAATCCATAACTAATTTTTATTTTTGAATTTCAAAAATAAAGTTTATTTTTATATTAAAAATTTATAAACATTCTAAAATTTATATTTTATATATGTTCTACATCAAAAGGCTGTAAAATTTCATTAATAAGAATATGGGTTTTATTTGTAAAATTGTGTTGTTCTTATCTTATTCCAATAGAATATTTTGGATTAATATAAAAAAATTATTATATATTACATATATATTAAAATAATAAATTCTTCATATTTTAATTAATTTACTTATTAAGATTAAGACAACTTTGTGAGAATAAGAATTGTTTTTTATAAAAATACTCACTTTATATTAAATTTTTTATTATATTCATTTGAAAATAACTCTTAACTAATTAATTTATATAATTTCATATATATCATATTTAGATATATCATCTATACCCCTATCATGTTTTCAGCATAAATTATTTTGAGAATGTTGTAGATGCATTATCAATTAATGACATATATTTATCGTTGATCTATGTGTTAATGTTATACATAGAAATGTTATACCTCTAGTGTATATACAGTACCATCAATGGAATATATAGAAGGATACCTACCAACTGGAATATGGTATATGAGTGTGGTGGATGATGAATTTTACTAGTGAGGCTAAGTGATTCTTATCAGGGATGAGTTTTTTGTGGTTGGGAAGCTGTAATACATTTCTTATTAGTAGGTATGTATTTGTTATAATATTTTTCAAAAATTATGTATTTTTATTATTTTTATGTATTATAAGATATTTTAGTGATTGGGTGTTTTTATTTTAGGTGTTAGGATTAATGTGGGGTCATTTATTATATGGGAATAAGATAATTCTACACTATTAGGCATTTTAGTGTTTCATGTGGCGTTGTAAAATAAATTAATAGAGTAGGTTGTTGTTTATTTTGTAATGAGTTCTTTCAAATTTTCAAAACCATGTATAGTCAATAGAGGGGTGGTTGTGATTTCTTTGTATAGTCCCCAAAAGTGGAATTTCATTGGGAACCATGTGGTCACATCACAACATAACATCGAGGTACTGCAATTAGTCTATGTTTTATAAGATTAGTCCAAAAATGGCCCATGATATAGTTTTTTTATTTAATTAAATTTATTTAATTCTTGAAGACATACAAAATGGGTTTTCCCATTTCCTTAACAATAGCCTCACAACCAACCTTGGCTCAATGGAATATATTTTTCTCCACCTCCTTTGATTCTCAACTAATTTTAGAATCCTATCTCTTGATGGATCATTAGAGTGATTTATTCGATTAATGGTGAATCATTCTATAACATTATATGAGATTATTTTTATAAATACTAAGTAAGTGGTCCACTAATTTATCTATATTTTTATAAAATTATACATGTCATATGACATTTCAAGGTTCGTGATTTTGTGAAACATAACAGAACTAAACTGAAATTATGTTTCATTGTTCTAGAGGGTTTAGTATAACCTATCTATTCCATGATAGAAACTCTGAAAAAAGTCTATTATATACATTATCACCAATGAATTTGTTTCATTGGTATCTTATTAGCTAAGATGGGTATCATAACCAATAATAGGTGACCATGAATTTGTCTTGATTTAAGGGGCCTTTTGAGGAATCCTTGAGAATTACATGGTGATTGAAATCCTAAAAATAAATTGGGTAGAATATTATTATCCTCATAATGATATCATGTGATAAAATGTTACCTCTTTATTATGACCCATATAATATAATGATTAGTATTGTAATTTATTCGTGCAATGTTGGTTTGATCTTGAGTTAATCCTCTTAGGTGTATGAATTCAATGGAATGGGTATCCTTGTGACTAGTATTGGAATTTTGAGACCAATTCCTAGGATATTAACAATTCACTAATCTTACGATATAAACCTAATATAATAATGATTTTAGAGATTTTCTATTCATGCTTTATATTTTTCTGTTTAATAATAGTTCGTTCACTTTTCCAAACATAATACACCACGATTAATACACATTCACATATTATCATGTAAACAGATTAAGTGATAAACTATTCATTATGTTTATAGATTATGTAAACTCTGATAAGTTTTTCACAGTAATTTTGATTTTATATTGTGATAAAATATTCACTTGTTTCTTTTATTGTTTCATAGAGATAAACTACTTCTTATGGATGATATTATGTATGGTGATAGTCCATCCTCAATCATTATGTCATATGTTAGTGATATAACATTCAACTATATTAAACCCGTAGTAATAACCAATTCATTTAATTTTGAATGTTTAGTAGTGATGTCACATTGACACAAATTCATTTGGTATGGTGATTTCCCTTTAATCATTGTTTGGTTTTTGTCATAATCCAAACACCTATATTATATTTTATTTTTAATTGCTAGATATCCAATCACTATGGAGTGTTTATACCCCTTTCAACTATATTATATATGTTGGTGATTTAGCAATTACCTTATTGTGATTATAGTATACCATAAACTTTATTATTGTATTCGTATCCCATTCACTACAATTTTGTGGTGATAAAATATGCACCTAGATATATGTTAGAAATGTTGATAGTATGTTTTCCCAAACATTGGTTAGTGGTGATAGCATCTGATATTTGTTGTTATAGTGGTCAAACATCGACATAAATAGTTGTTATAATGATATATAACTCCCCAAGTCACATAATGTTACTTATAATTACCCATTTAGATATTGTCAACACCATTGGGGATACCCAATTCAACTGGTCTATTGAAAATAGATTAGACAACCCACTAATATATTGTATTAGTAGTGATACCATGTTCACATTATTTAGTGATTGTATTGAAGATAGCCCATCTATCCCCTATCCATTTTTAGACTATGGAAACACTCTCTCATTATATTAGTTTCCATGGAAAGAATATCCCATTATATTTATTAAAAATAAATCTCAAGGGCCATGTCCAATTTCATCTATAAAGCATAAAAATATACCCTAAAAATTTTCACCATGGATACAACATTTTATATATCAAATAATATCTATAAAAAATCATCTCAAATTTTAGAATTAAAATTTAAAAAATATATAAAACATACCCCATATTATAACTTTCTATCACTCAAATATTTTACCGAAATATTTTATAAACAATATTCAATTCAACCTCAAAATCTCATTGAAAATAAATCAACAAATAACCAATTTCATCACTAATTATATGAGTTATAGTACAAAATAAGTCTACTCAAATATTGTATATATTATATTTTAAAAATTATATTTCATATAAACAATTTTCAAATTTCTAAAGGAATCTGAAGTTTTCTATGCATTAATTAGATCAAGAATAATATGAATCTTCTAAAAATCATAAATATTCAAATTATCCATGATTTACCAGATAATAACTATCTCTTATAAAAATTGTACTGTTGAAGATAAAATAAACAAAAAATGTATTATGGAAATCCTAAAATCCAACATTAAATCAAATATAAATATGATATGCATATATAGTACATAGATCCCCATTTCAAATATTGATTATTTTTATCACCTATGGAAACATAATCCAATAATAAAAAGAGGGAATATATTAGTTTTTCTCAACTCAACTAACTTCCTAGCTTAATTTGGGTTTATGTAATTTATTACCTTTTAAAAAACCACTATTATTTAAATTTAAATGTTTCTCTACCATTGATGAAATAAGAGAAAACTTCCAAAATATAGTTTATGATTATTATTTCAACTCTTTTTTAAAAAGTAAATTTATAATAGTAAACCGTAAAAAATTAAATCTTTAAATGAAACAAAAATAATATAATAATATTCTAGTATGGTAAATAATATCCTCATAATCATATGAATTAATAAATTGTCATGACAAAATTTTGAAATTAATTTAAATAATAAAATCTATTGATACTAATTATCAACAAGTTCATCTCAATAAGAGTTCCCCATCATGGTTCCCACATAAATAAATATTAAAGATCCTATTTTTAAATAATACTAGAATCCAATTTAAATATTAAATATGGTATTTAGGGTACAAAAAGTGATACCTACTAAAACACACCCTCTTATTATATTATTCAACAATACATAGAGGGATGATGGCCACATAATCCATACAAACTTTTCTTATAAGAGGGTTTTTTCCTTGTATCCATTGTTCTAGGAGAATATCATTCAGAATATTCAATCTTAAAAAAAGTAACAATATATAGCTGATATGAAAAACAATGACACAAAAACATAAAAACAACCAAGAATCCAAAGAAAAATGTTCAGAACAATGAAGTAGTTTTCGCCTAATATAAAAATTGATCTATTTACTCGGAAGTATATAGATTTACACTATGTGTAGTGATCATGGTGTAATAAATAACATATAAACATTTAGGAACAATTTAAAAGATTACATAGTTCAATATTAATCTAACAGCAAGTGAGAAACCCACCACAACATTATATTAAGGATAAAAATTATGTTACAAGGGAAACTAGTTCCAAAACCATACAAGACTTTGTGAGTAAAAAGGATTAAAGTCTACCACTCTAAATAAATATGTAACAATAATCTCTTATAACTCTTCTATGACTTCTTCTTACCATAGGATATATAATGGTCAATTACCACAAATGGAAACTAATGATACATAATCATTTATTTTTAAAAATTCGATACAAACCCAATATTTTTATAAGTTCCTCTATAACTGATTCTCAATTTTATAATATTAACCATATTCTCATCTAAAGAAACAATTAGTACATGATCAAGGCTACCACTAGTTAACCCACTATCTTAACACTAAAACATCCAATATATAGTGAAAATTAATATCTAAAAAATATTCCACACAATTTTCCCACATTTTTTTATATTTAATAATATATCTTCTTAATTATATACTTATTCAATAATTTTAATTCCCATCCTCTCACTTATTCATTTAATTATTTTGAATAAATTCTAATAATAACTTCAGCACATTCTATTGAAACGTGTGCCACATCAAGGACTTACTTTTTTTGTTACAACCAGTTTAAGTGATTATTTTTACTACCTAAAAAAATTAGCGAATTTCCATATATTCATTCTATATGTTTCCTTATACAAGTATCATTTTAAAAATTACAACAAATAACCAATACTTTTTTTTCGACAAACACCTGTAATTTCCCTTGTAATAAGAATTTTCCTAGGTTATGTATTTCAGTTTCCAAAATAAAAATTGAATATGAAAAGTAAGGATAATTGTATAACGAAAAGGGAGGGGGAGAATCTGTGATACTTTTTACTGTATATTTCATTAAAAATGAATCAAATTTCACCACTTGTTAAATATTTATTTCCCTACTAAAAATATTCAAACACATATTCATAGGGACACGAGTACTTACATAGTTTACTATTCAATAAGAATAGATAATTTCATTGTATAGTTTTGGAAATAATCCCTTTCTACAAAATACACTAGAAAAAAAATACTTTGTAGTAAAATACAATGAGTTGGATATACCCTTTAACTCATGTACCACATTGAAAATAATAAAATATTGTGTGTGTACCCTCTAACACAATTAGGGTAATACATTTTTTGTGTAACAACACATGTTACCAATGCCTCAATTTCAATTTAGACAAATTTATTATTTTCAAAAAAATTATTTAATTTCGTACTAAGGAACTAGTAAGAACATTATGTACTTTGATATGGAATTAAATTTAATGTCCTATTATGATTCTCCCAACAAAATTCTCTCACAATATTTTTTAAAATCTGATTTCCTAAAATGAGAAATTTGATTCTATAAAACTAATAATGAGTCAATTCGGAATTAGTTGTTCCCTAGTTTGGAAATCCCAATATGAAATTCATGATCAAATTATGCGGCCTAATACTATGACAATCTGAATATGATGATAAGAAAAAATGTAATGAACAATTAAATATGATGATCGGTTTAATGATTTTGTGACATTATCTCTTCTTCATTCACTTCTCTCTATTGAGACTAATTTGATACAGATTTAATATAATAGCCACTTTCTATCCCTAAAACTATGGAGATTATATATATTCTATTAGGAATAATAAACCCTTTTGAGAATATCTTATAAAAGTACAATGAACATCTCCACTTTTATAAGAGACCCATGAGAGGTTTTGGTTTCTATCTAAAAAACATTCCCACTCAACCAAATTCACAGAAATATCAACTTCTCTTAAATTTTGGGTTTATTTATTAATTCATCATTTTTTGTCAATTATTATCGAATCTTCTATGTGACATCAAATTTTTTCATACTTTCTTTTCAAATTGCAGTCAAATTCTAATTCTCAACTTCTATTTCGGATTCAATTGCATTGATATCTAGCCATTCTGATTTGGACAATATGTTTGGAAAGATGAATCAGTATCAACTCGAATAAGATGAATATTGATTCAATTGAGTTAACAAAACATATTCATTGTGTTTCATTATGTCACCCCAATACTTTAACATATTTTCCTATTATAATAAATTTTAATTTTCTGATAGACTTACAATACATAAAACAACTGATATAAACAAAACACTATTCATTAATATTTACCACAATCAATAAAATACTAAATATGATATAGTGTTAAAACAGTAAACCCACTAAAATATTTTCACACCCATATAATATATTTTATAGGCTTGAGATAAGAGAAACCCCAAAAAACACATAAATTACTATATATTTATATATGTTATTTTTCCCCTTAGGACAGGGAACCCTTAGTAAATTAAAATTTTGACTAATTTATAAATTTAATTTTTAAAAATAAAAATAATATTTGGAAAACTATTGTAATAATTAGCTTAGGGGGATGTTTTTCTATTTTTTTTGATACATTATTTTTTAATGAATTATGAAAAAGTCATAAATTTATTTAAAAAATGTTTTTTCAACTGATATATTTATATGGGTAAATTATATTTTAATTTTTTTTAAATATTTGTTACATCATAATTTTTATTAATTCATATAGTTTTTATCATTACAATCTTTTCTTCTTTTAAATTTACTATAAACACATAGAAATGTTTTGGATGTTTTAACTTTAAAACACCATGTTTTCATCATGTCCGTGGGGTTATGTTTAAAATAATTTTTGTTACATATGTGATTTGAATTTGGAAAAATGGAATCCATATTTTGAATAATAATAATATATAATATCTAATAAGTTCATGTTGTTTTTTTACCAAATAAATTAATGAATTTAATTAAAATTAATTTCAATGATTAAGGATATATTTTCCTTAATTAGGAACGAAACCATATCCTGAATGCCCATAAATGAACCTATAAACAGGACCAACAGTAATTTTATATAATTATTACGGATATATCCACATTTTTAACAACATTGGAATATTATTGATCCACATTCAATTAAAAAATTGGTGGGGTTCCTTTCTTTTAAAATATTACAAGATTTCCACTCCTGTCCACTTATAAATGGCATCTTTTCATGTCACTTAGCCAAACCTCTCAAACCACTTTTTTAATAATGAATTCTCAAAAACTCACTCCAAAACATCCTTACCTTCCTTATTGAAGCCTCTATTTGGGTAAAAATCAATCCAAGGAAGCCTTTTGATGAAATCCAAAAGGAGTTACCTAATTAAGATGTAACTTGTTTCCTAAAGATATTTAATTTTATATCCATTATACACTCCCCCTATTATCCTTATTCCATTATAATATAAATAAAATAGTATAATAAATATACTATAATTTTTATGTTATGGTCTCAACCTTCACTTAAACATAGTTCCATCCAATAGGTAATGAAACCAATTTTTATATATAGGACGTACTATTGCCTCTCAAAATAGTGATTGTTCGTTTTTCCCTGACAACCAATCATGGTGAAAATTATTATCATAAATCTATTGATATATATTATATATTATATTTATTATTTCATTAATATTATTTAATAAATTTAAAAAACATATATTTTTGCTTTCCATTTTGTGTAGTAACGATAACATCATTTGTGGTAGTGAGGACTACCTTACCATCAAAGCGATGTGATTCATTCACACTATACATACAACATATAAAAGATGGTTTAATCACAAATATATGACATAAAAAATTTTTATATTCATGATATAGTTACATTAATATAGATATAATATATCATTTTATTTATTACCCATTAAGACATTTGAAAAGTGATGACGTCATTCATGGACGTGTGGACTACGGCCTCCTATAAACGATGTGATTCCATTTACATCACATGAAATATATATATATATATATATATGATTAAATAATTTGTTATTTATGATAATATTATCATTCTAGAAATATTTAAGTTACATACCTTCTTGGAAAAACGATCATTGATAAATGGATACGTTACTCACATATACGTACAACCCACCTTCTCCATGAGTGTAACGATGGGTCATTTATCATAACCATATTTAATTATTTTTTTAAACTACAATTTATGGATAAATATGAAATTTATCTCATGATTATTATTATATAGATGTTAAATAATTACCCCTATGTCTATATATTACCTATCAAAGATATTCTTGACACCAATATTGATTTCGGACAAAACACTCGACATTAATATAATTGATTTAGTAGAAATATTAAACATGATAATAAGTAAAATAAAAGATATTAAAAACATGATAAAGTTTATAAATCAATTAAATAACTAATATATTTTTATTACTCCGTAATACAAATACATATGAGACAATTCTTACTCAAGTTAATGGAATTTATTCTCAATTTACATTCTATTCAAGGTTATTTGTTAATGTGAACCAATTCACTTTTATTTATTATATATAATACCTTTCCAAATTTTATATAATGAATCTATTTATTCTCATGATATTATAGGTTTTATTTACATATTATTCCATCATGGGGATTATGATTTAAATTTTTCTAAGTTGTATGGGACACATGGAATGTTTAATGATTTTGTTCCTCAACCATGTTCTTAATGATTATATTTGCAATATCACTTCCTTTTGTGATTAAACAATTTATATTGAAAAAATGTCATTATTTTAAAAATTTATCATTGTAAATTTACTTGAATATCCATATTCTTTTACAATTGATGTTATTATTTTCGAAATAATAAACCATTTTACATAAAATGACTACATTGATTATTAATTGATTATTTAGGAAAATATTGACAATTACACATTCCTTATGGATATTTTATATATAATATTATTATTTTAAACTATTATATATGAGGAGGTAATTTTACATGAAATTAATAGAGTATCCTGAACATTATATATCTCCTCAATGCATCGACAGGTTCCCATGAGACAAATATGTTGGCCAAAATAAATAGAATCCTATCCACTGTATTAAATGTATCATGAATGGACTAGAAGGTAAAGGTTTTAATGTTCCTTATACATTACATCCATTAAGAAATAACTTCCTTAATTTTTTTTAGTTATTATTTATCAAAGATATTTCTCATCGACAAATCAAAAGATGTAATTAATTCCCATTTTATTGGTTTATGGAACTTATTTCAGTTTTATACCTTTCCAAATTAATTATCCCTTATCTAGTTATGTAAATAGAATGTGGGATCAGTTATTTACCATTCCATATGGAATTATTAGTTATTTATTACTTTTTATTTACCCTTTTTGAGAATTTGAGCTCACATTTTTTATGCTCCATTCACTAGGTTATAAAGAATAGAACTTTGAATAATCTTTCAAGGATACATTTTATTATACCGTTTAATGTTTTATTTTATTTCCCAAATATATTATGTATATCATGTTTGGAATCGCTCTTTATAAGACTAAAAAAATGATCAGTAAGTTGTGATTTTATACCTTTTAATAATGAAACTGTAATTAAATAATACAATGATCTTAGGCATCTGGGGTTTCGGCATTATAGTTTTAATTAAAGGATGTTTAGTAGGAACATAAGAATGTAGATTTAGAAAACATACATTATGGAAAAAAACCAATGATATTTTTTAAGGACAAGTATATAATAACATAATAGAGTTTTTTTTAGGTAGATATTATGTGGTTATTCTTGGAAATACATCCCGATTTGATACTACAAGTGGATGTGGTTATAGAACAGATGTAACTAGGAGTAATTACTCCAAAAAGGTCTTCTAATCCTGACTCGGGGTATCATGGTGCATAAAAATGGGGCATACTATGAACATATTTCGACAATATAAAGGTATATTCTTAGGATAATTCAAATTTTATTTACATACCATTATAAAGTATTTAAAAGTAATGATACACCTAAAGTAACCAATGATTATGATTTTATGACTTATGATGGCTAAATTTATGTTATGTTCTATACCATTTTTTTAATTATATGTTATGAGATAATCTATTGCATGCCATTGTTTATAAATAGTTCCTAGAAAGATTAATGGTGTTAATAATCATAGAAAATGCAGAGATTTACCTTCAAGGGAAACCAATGCAGTTATTATTGGAGTGATGCTAATAATGGAAATATTATGGAAACATAATCATGTTATTATTAATATCCTTGAATGAATGAATAAACCTATTATATGAAGAGAATATCTTATGAAAGATCAAAATTTGAGATAGGATCCCCTATTTTTTAATTGAACAAATGTTCCAATTATGGCAGAGAAGTTGATTATGTCCTTAGAAATTATATTTACTACCGTAGAATGCAACGAAAAGGAAATGGTCACACTTTCTGTCTATTGTATCGAAGGTGATTCTGATCAACCATAGTGTGTATTCTAGAATATATTGGAGGAATATTAAATTTAACTCTTGTAATGGAGAACTTTTAAATATATTTTCATAGATAAATACATCATTTGCGATAAAAAAAATTAAACGAACATAATTTTCCTTATCTTAAAGAACAAGTAAGAATAGTCAGTTTTTTATTATGAAGATACCATTAAAAGGGTATCTATGTATTATATGGATTGTATATGAAACACTAATTTAATTATTTACCACTTCATTGAATGCCTTAATCCAAATCTTTGAAGGACATTGGTTTCTTGGATTTTTCCATATTATAATGAAATAGTTTTGTGTTTCATTATAATGGATAAGAAATTTTCTAGAATGAATATATTTAAGTGAAACCAAGAGAATAATAGTTTATCATAGAACCATGAAAAAGGGAATGCATGAAAGATGAATAAGAAGGATGAGTTATTTACCTCATCTAAAAATTGTGCAAAATATCACCTAGTGAAATGTTTGAAGGGGAGGACTATTTTATATAAATGCATATTCAGGTGTCACTAAACTCATGAATCCTGGGAAAAAAATATGAACAATGACTTTTTGTGAAATAGTTGTAATGATATTTATAATTACCCAATAAAATTTCTTACTTTATAAGGAAATACGCCAAAAAAAGGCTAAGGGGATATTACCAAGATTATGTGATCACTACAGCAGAGGTTGGAGTACCAAACGACATGGTCGTAGGTACAATAATCCTATCATATAAATTAGATATATTTCTTTGATTCTATATCACCACATTTATTCATATCTACCTAATTTTCCATGAAAACTAGACTTTCACTTTTCAATTAATAAGAGAGTTCTCAATCCAAACTCTTAAGGGGAGCATCAATAAGGAATGTTGTGTTAGGAATCCCCATTTAAACACATAATCATGCTTTATGTGTTCACCATGTTTTCATACCAGTGGTTTACTTTGATATTATCCTCAATATAGATTGGTTCTCTAAAATATGAAGAAAAAATTTATTCCAAGAGGGAGGAAATTAGAATTTGTGAGGATGATGTAGAATCCCATGTCTTTAGAGTTAAAGCTTCATCAACTGATTCATATTTTGATCCAGACTCTATAAATATAAAGAATGGAATTCATGTAGAAGAAGATAAAAAAATTTATAGCGATAAAAAGTGGAACTTTTTAAATTTAATATATAGGTCTTTTGTATTTATTTCATAATAAATTAATTAGATGACCCCCAGAGTATGAAGTCGAATTTTCAATTAATTTAATTCCTAATGTAAGGAAAATATCAAAGGAAACCTATAGAATGGCCATAGTGGAATTAGTGAATATGACGAAACATCTAGATGATTTGTGTAAAATAGATTTATTCACCCTATTGTATCAACATAGATAGCCCTTATCCTCATTGTTTTGAGGAGATATGAATCCATAAGTTGTTGGATTGATTATAGGGAAATTGGTTCTATATTGGACAAGTATACTCTACCTCACATTAATGAGTTGATTGTTCAACATCAGGGAGTATAATATTTTTAAAATATTTATCTTTGTTCTGGGTATCACCAATTACGAGTGAAGGAGTAAATTCTAAAGATAGATTTTTGGACAAGGTAAAAACATTACGAGTTTATAATAATTTCATTTAGATTGACTAATATACCATCTATTTTTATGTAATTAATTATTTAATTATTCAATGAATATCATGAAATGTTTTCATAGTATTCTTTGATGATATTATGGTTTATTCTAAAACCTATGAGAACCATGATAGTCACTTTTGGATCATCCTTAAAACTATTAGAAGGGAAGAGTTACATGGGATACTGGGTAAATGTGATTTCTGGCATCAGAAAGTCTTTTTTCAAGGTCATATTGTCTCCAATGATGGAATATCAAATGATAATAGAATAAAAAAGGAAGTAAGGTAATGACCTACACAAAAAAATATAACATAGGTATGTAGTTTAATTGGTTTGGAAGGTTACTTTTAGTAATTCATTTAGAATTTTCCAGATTAGCTAAATTGTTAACCAATCATATGCATAAATGGGTTATGCTTTTGTGGACAATGAAATGTGAATAAATCATTGATGAACTAAATGGAAGATTATTCAATGCTCATATTTTGACTCTACCAAATTGTAGTGATGAGTTTTTTTGTATATAGTGTTGCATCAAAGAATGGACTTGGTTGTGTCTTAATGTAAAGTGATAATGTTACTACATATGCTTCGAGGTAATTGAATACTTGTGAATAGAAGTCCTGGACCCATGATCTGTATTTAGCCGCAGAATTCTTCACTCTGAAAATATGGAGTAATTTTCTCTAATGAGAATGATACGAGAAATATATTAATCATAAATTCCTGAAAGAAATATTATCATAAAAAAAGTTAAATATTAAACAAATTTGGTGGCTCAAACTACAAAAGGATTATAATTTCACAATACTCTACCACCCAGAGAGAGCATATAAGGAGGTAAATGCATTGTTTATGAAGGATTATAATGTTATAAACATATTTTGATTGAGAAGGATTCAATTTTCATAGATCTATAAATATGTGAATAGAAATGTCTAAAAAATGGTATACATCAATAATTAATCAAATGAATGAAGAACCATAATTATTTAAGAGGTTAAAGATTCATAAATATGATGATGATGACATTAAAAATAAAATTAATACTGTGAAAGATGTAAAATTAGAAAAACAAAATTGTGAACATGGGGTTCTATTGTTTGGAAAGAGGCTATGCATTCCATAGATACCTGAGATAAATAAAGAGTTTTTGGATGATGCTCATAGCAAAAATTTCTCTATACACCTTAAAAGAAAAAATATGAATATGGACATGAAGGAACATTTTAGCTAGGATACCATGAAGCTAGAAATAGTGGATTTTGTATCCAGATGCATTGTTTGTCAAAAATTGATTATTGTGCGGCAACAACCTAAAGGATTCTTGTAACCTCTTCCAATTCTATTTTATAAATTGGATGAAATTAATATGGATATTGACATGGGACTACAAAAGACTACTATAAACATTGATACAATATGGGTTTTTGTTGATCTCCTAACCAAATATGCACATTTCCTCTCCATAAGAGAAGATCTACCTCTTGAGGAACTCACAATAATCTACATTAATGAAGTTGTAAGACTTCATGGTGAACCTATATCAATTGTAATTATCTTGAGATCCCATCTTTACCTCAAATTATTGATGATTTTTTTGAAGGCTCTTGATAGTAAGCTTCATTTGAGGAATACACACCATCCTCATACTAATTGAAAGTCAAAAAAATCAATTCAAATTACGAATGATATGTCGGGGTCATGCTAACTCAACTTTCAATGTATGTAATATAATTATTTAAATTTGGTAAATTTTATCTATAATAATAGTTTCCATTCTATTATTAAAATAGTATCGTATGAAACATTATATGGAAGTAGATGTTGTACTCCATATTGTTGGGATGAAGATGTAGAAATATAACTCATAGGCCCATAAATTTTTGAATATACTATGAACAAGCTAAAGGATATTCAAACTCATATTAAAATCACTCAATGTAGGAAAAAGAGTTTTGTTGATAATCATAAATAAAATTTAGGATTATAATTGGGAGATCATTTTTTTCTATAGGTACCTCCATGGAAGGCTGTAATTAGGTCTGGTAAGAAGGTTAAACTATTAACCATGTATATCATACCCTTTTAGATTCATTAAAGGGTTGGAGTTGTTTCTAATCGTTTTTAAATGTTGAAAATTATTCCAATGGTAAATGATGTGTGCCATATATCTAACATGAGAGAATACATGCATCAACAAACACATGTGGTTTCTATGAAGAGATAGAGTTTGAACATTACCATTCATACTATGAAGAACCCCATAAAATTATTTGATACTAGATATAATGTACTGAGGAATCGAACGACTCGTCTAGTAAAGGTAACCTGGAGAAATAAAAAAACGGAAGAATCATCATGGGAACAAAGGGATTATATAAAGGAAAACTACCAAATATTTTTATCCAAATAAACATGAAATTTTCAGGAATAAATTTTAGTATGAGGTAAGAATTTATCACCTCATAACTTAAATAAAATTCCTTCTAGAATAAATTTAAATTTTTTGATAGTCTTTCATACAAACGACAACAAATGAAAAAAAAACTATTTAGTAACGTTTTTCAGATTAAATAAAATTATAAAAATTTTACATGGTTTATATATTAAATCCACTCAAATATTTTTACACTCATATAAAATATTTGATAGGTCTGAGAGAAGATAAATCCCAAAATAACACATAAAATACTATATTTTTGTAAATGTATTTTTTCCACATTTTGATGAAGAACCATTTTTAAATCATAATTTTTTCCCATTTATAAAATTAAAATGTAAAAAATAAACTTCATATTTGAAATACAAAATTAAAAATTATCTTGGGGTGATGTTATGGAATTTTTCTATGAACATTGATTTTTTAATGGGTAATGAACATTAATGAAATTTTATGAAAAAATTTTCTCTCGTATAATTTCTATATTAGGTTAAATAAAATTTAAAATTTGTTAAAAAGATTAATTAGATCTATTTTTTTTATCAATTTATTCAATTTAGGTCCTTTTAATATCTTCCTCCTCAAAATTGACAATAAACACATATTAATATTTTTTATGTTTTTACTTTAAAAACCCATATTTTCGTCATGTCTGTGAGATTAAATTTAAATAAATTTCCACCACTACTATTATTGGAATTTGGAAAATGGCCTCATATTTGGAATCATAATAATTTATAATGTCTAATAAGGAAATTGTTTTTATCAAATATATTAGGGAATGTAATTAAAATTATTTTCAATTATTAAGGTTAAATTGTGCTAAATAAAGAACTAATCCATAACCTAAAGAATCAAAACAATCTATAAAAATTTACAAAATCTGTTTCCTACCCATATTTATACCCTAATAATCCTTTTATTTACTCATAATCATAATTTATCCACTTGAAATAAAAAAATCTGGGGGGAGTCTCATTTTTTAAAAATATTATAAGAGTTCAACTCCATGTCCATTATAAAAGACCACATTTCTTCCCATTTAAAAAACATAGTAATGCCACTGAAGTTCATAAAAATAATCCCAAATATCTCTCCAGTATCCCAATCATCCACCTTTTATCCTATATTTGTTAATAAAAAAATCCCATTAATTATTTTGGATCAAACCAAAAGGAGTTACTTGATTATAAGGTAACATCTTCTCTAAACCCCATTAATTTTATTTCCATTATACACTCCATCAATTTTCCCTATTCAATGATAATATGAGAACACCAGAATATTAAATATTATAGCTTTTTTATGTTAGTTTTTCCTAACTACACTTACACATACATCCTTATAATGGGGAAAAATACTACAGTTTACATGTACGATGGACTACCACCTCACTAAACGATGTTTGTTCATTTTTCACTTATGAAAAATATTAGTGGCCATTTTGATGGATAAACTATTTATATAATTTAATCATTTTATTAATTCGTTTTATTATTTTTTGGTAATTTTAAAATAGACATATGTATACTTTCTATATTATTAAAAACGATTACATCATTTGTGGAAGTGTGTACTACTGGCCCCTCAAACCGATGTAATCTATTCACAATACACATTGAACGTATAAAGAATGATTTTAATTTACATGTGTGACATGAAATATATATATATATATATATATTTATATACATATATATGATATTAATGACATAATTACATTTCTTTAATAATAATATATCATTTTTTAGTTACCCTATAATACACATAAATAGTGAAAAAGTTGTTCATTGAAGTGTGGACTATCGCCTCATCAACAAGATGTGATTTCTTTTTATGTAACATGAATTATATATATAATTATTTATGATTTAATAATTTGATATTTATGATATAATTATCATTATATAATGATTTTATTTACATACATTTTTTCCTAAATGATCATTTAATAATTGGAATGTTACTCTTGTGTACATACGACCTACCTTCTCCAAGAGGGTAACATCAGTTAATTTTTTCAAAATATATGTAATGATTGGTTTAATAAGTATAATTAATTTATAAATATGAAAATTATTTCTTCTTTATTATTCTGTAGATGTTATATAATGACCCCTTTGACTATATTAGACCTATTGGTGTTATTTATGTCACATAAATGAAATTTGGACAAAATAGAAGATGTAAACATAATTGACGTAGTATTAGAATAAAGTAGGATGATATGTTACATAAAAATTAAGATAAACATGAAAAAGGATATCATGAATGTAAATAAATAACATTTATTTTTTATTCATGAATATAATGACACACTATACAAGTCAGACTCAATGTAAGTTAATTTTTTCTCAATTTACATTCCATTGAAGTATATTTTTTATTATGTGCAATTCATCATTATTGGGTGTATATATGTCATTTTGACATGTTATATTGTGAATATACATTCTCTCATGACATTTTATGTTTTATATAAATATAATTTCAAAATGGGGATTATGATTTAAATGTTTCAAAGTGGTGTGGGACACTTTAGAATGATTAAAGATTACCCACCTTAAGAAAATTCTTAATGATTATATTTACAATCCCACTTCCATTTGTGATTATCAACCATCACAGGAAAAAAAACATTATTGTAATAATTATAAATTTTATAGTTACATGAATATTCATATTCATGAAAAATGGATATTTGTATTTCCAAAATTTGACACCATTTTACATATGATGTCTACTTTGATAGTTAATTACTTTTTTGGGGAAATATTGAAAATTATGTAATCTTTATTGTTATTTGATAAGGAATATTATTTTTTCAACTATTAGATATGAGTACAATTTTGATAGGAAATGATGGGAGGATCCCAAGATTTATATATCTCCTCATTTCATGGACAGGTTTTCATGAGACCAATAAGATGGCCAAATTAAATGGGCTTCATTCTGTAGTATTAAATGTAGTGTGAATGATCTTGAAGGTATATGTTTTCATTTTCCTCGGACATTATTTCCACTAAGAAATCAATTTTATCATTTATTTTTAGTTATTATTTGTCAAGGATATTTTGTATTCCCAAATCTATGGATGCAATTCATTCTTAGTTTATTGATTTATTGCATGAATTTTAGTTTCAAGCCCTATCATATTAATTGTTTATTATCCAGTTATTTATGTGGAAAGCATTCTCAATTATACAAATTTACATATAGATTGATTCAGTATTTCATCAATTTTACATACCATTATTAAGAATTTGAGATATCCCTTATTATGTTTCTTTTCCCAGGTTATGATGAAAAGAACCTTGAATAAGATTTCAAGGATTCATTTTATTTCAGATTATTATATAGCATGTTTAATTTTGATTACCCACTGTATTGGGGATATCATGTATGTAATATGACATTTGAATATTTCTAAACTGATCAGTCCATTGAGACTTGATTCATTACAATCAATCCAATGTAATAAAACAATACACCATCTCTCGTATTCTAAGGTATAGGCATTATATATAGGCTTACCCTTGACAAAACATCCAACCATCTCCTACAACCATTATCTTGATTCACCTGCAAAAAAATATATTTGAAAAAAAATAAAAGATTTTCTATCTCTTCTAAAACACATCATATTCATGATAAAAATTTTATATCTTTGGGATTTTGGTCTGACTAAAAACCTGTACCATCAGTTTCTCACATTAATCACAAATCACGCCTTCATTTAAATTCCAAACTCATCCATTGTCAAACAATTAAATCATCTTAAATGTTTGACTAAATTGTTGATCGATAACTTTCATTATGATTTTCATCAGCTTCAACTAAATTCCTTTTTCACCAACTTTGTTGATTTTCTTCATGAATATGATGGTACAAAAAATATAATGAACTTGTTTAGCATCTCCAATTCAAGATAATAATTTCCTTCACAAACATTAGTGAGTATCATGACATCATTTATAATTTTTAATACATTGAATATCATTTTATCATTTCCTAGTTTTTGATGGATATTATTGTAACTTCCCATTTATTCTAGTAACCATATTTCTTTTATGAAATAACTTAAATATGATCATTCTGAATAAGATTCCTCCTGAAACAATTTGTTATATTACAATTAATATAAATATGATATCATGTTCTTAAATACAATATTCAACATTCTTTTATCCATCATTCTTTAATAAATCTTGTATCACAAGTATTCAGAATACTTGAATTATGAGATATCAATGATCAACTAAGTTTCATCACATTTAAATCATAGTCATGTAAACTCTGAATCTTCTCCAATATGATCATACCTTCTATACCAGATACCATGTGAATATGATCACCCTTTACTTCCCTCAATAATAATTCTCATTGAAAATAGCCTTTTTTAAGCATTGTGAGACCAATTTCTTGAATATCATGGATTGTATGAATTTCAAAAAATATACAAAGTGTCGTGATTTCAATTCTTCAAAAACATTTCATGACAACAATAGACAATACCTAAAAACAATCACCTTCCTCATCATCATTGTTGAAATAATATCCCTCTTTGGATTTTTTTGTTAGCCAAGTTTCAAAAATCACTAAACATTGTTTTCTCATGAAATGGATTACTTATAAAAAATTATAAGCCCATGAGAACTAACTCGATATAGAAAATAAAAATTACTGATAAGAAAACCATGTTGTCCATGAAAAAGTGTTTGTGAAATCATAATTAGATTCTATTTTCTTTAGCATTTCATCTTCATCTTCTCATATTACAGGGATTTTAAAAACATATTATTTTCTACAACCACTCCAATGAACATTTTGAATAGTTCACAAACATTCAACATAGAATTCATAGATTACTCATGTCTTGTCTTTTTTACATTCTTCAAAAAATATAGATTTATGAAGAAACAATTATCCCCTAGACAATACTATAAAAATATAAGAGATACAGGGGACATAAAAACATACTTATTTCCTCGATGAGAAAGTGGTTGGATGCCCATGGAAATCCACATTTTAAAAAATTATTCATTCGGTAATGGTATTTTGAAAACGTAAACAGCTTGTTCCAGCATAATAACATATTCCATCTTCAATTCATTATTCTCAATATGCTATTTGATAAAATGATATTTTATATCCATATGTTTAAAATGGGAATGTTGGACTAGATTCTTCATAAGATTTATTATACATTGATTATCACTTCCTAAGAGTGTGGGTAACATATATTCAACATGTAAATCTTCTAAATGACTTATCATCCACATTAGTTTAGTATCATCTTGAGTGGAAGAATATTACTATGCATCATCCAAACAGAGAGTTACTAAATTATATTTCTATACAAGTCAACTAACCCAATTCTTTCCCTAAAAGAATACCCCACCAGATGTTGATATTCTATCTTCTACATTTTATATCCAATCATTATATGAATACCCAAATAAATCATAAAATTATGTGATATCATAAATAGTTCTAAAATCAATTATTCCATTGATATATATGGGAATTATTTATTAATAATTTCAATATTAATAATTAGGATCTCTTTGAAATATGAAACATAATGTAGCATCATAAAAAATGTGTGCTCGGGAGACATTTAAATTCAGAAAACATTTTATCATCCTCCAAAAAAATTTATAATCAAAAATTTTTCCTTCTACATAATTCTTCAACTTTATTCCCTGAGTTATTTTCTTAGAACTATTTTTTAGTTTTCCATGTTTAATATCTTATGATTTTCCTTAGAATACTTTTCTTTAGCAAGAATAATGTGTTTCTACCTATTCAAAATTTGTAACCAAATAATTTTTTTTCATTTCCCCACTGCATTGAAATTTCAAATACATTTTTCATTTCTTCAGAAAATATTTAACATCTTCTTTAATTATTCCCATAAATGATGATATCATCAAAATAAACAATTACAATGATTGAATACTCTTGACATTCTCTAACATGAATATTTCTCTCAAATAATCCATTCATTAAACTAATATTCCTAATGAAAATATCCTATTTTTATACCTTTCTCTTGGAGCATGTTTTATCGCATATAATGCCTTCTTAAATCTAATTTATAAATTTTATCATTCCTAAAAACAAATCCACAAGGTTTTTGAAATTAAATATCTTCATCAAGATCACAATTCAATAATTCATATTTAACTTCCATTTTAACAATATTATAACATAGTTGTGTAGAAATATAATGAAAATTATGATTGTTTCAAGTTATTCCATCAAATAAAATGTTTCAACAAAATCAATAACTTTAATTAATGAATACCATTTTCTCACAAATTTATCTTTGTTTCTTATCACTTCACCTTATACATTTAACTTGTTGTAGAAAACCCACATTATGCCAATAAGGTTTTTGTTGTCTGATTTGTGTATGAGTTCCCTTCTATCATTCTTTTCAATCTTATATAGAACATAATTAATGACCTAAAACCATTAATGATACTCAAATTATTCTTTCAAATCATTCTGTATTTAGTTTTGAATATATAGAAGTATGTGTAATAATGTTTTTTGTTCCTCTTGTTTGATCCTTCTGATGTTAATCCTGAATTATATTCTTATATTCCACTTGTTTTCTCACCCTAGGATTAAATTTTCATGCATATTCCTCTTCACAATAAATTGATGATTCTAATTATTCTCATTAAATAGGATTACGATTATCTATAACCTTATCAGAATAGTATTAAAAATATTAATGTTCACCTTTCTCATTGGTATGAATATGTCTATCATTCTATTCTTTCTAAATTACATTCACTTAATATTCCTTATAAATTCTACCTATTTCATTTTTGAATCATTTCAATCATCTTCCTTTCGAATAATAGCAAGTAAATATTCCATCTTCCACATTTTTCTCGAACATTCCATAGTTTCCACTTTTCTTATTTATAATATTTAGAGTCCCCAAATCATTAAAGTATTTCAAACATTGAGATATTCAATAATCCAATTAATATGAAGTGATATATATGTTATTCTTGTAGAAAAATGGTTCTGAATATTAACAAAAGTACTCTTGGATGGCCTCCAAATGCAATGAGAAAAATCATGCCCAAGTAAAATAGTTTATCCCATTTCACCAAACTACTATTATTTCATTTAAAAACCTCTATTTTGTTAGGGAGTATACGGGGAACTATACTATTCAAAATTCGATAAATCTTATGATAACATTAATATTATTCTTTTTTTTATTCACCACCATTTTTAGTTCACAACTTCTTCACATATTACTGACATTCCTTCTGATCTTTTCATCTGAAAAAATTGAATCATTTTCAAGGAATCTGGCTTATGTTCATATAAATAACACAAGTTATGGGAGTGAAATCATCAGTGACTGTGATTAAATAATTATATTCATTCATTGAATGTTTTCTCCTTGATCCAAAAATATCATAATGAATTAGACCCATGGGATATATTGAGAAAATTTTAACATTCTTATGCACTAAATTTGCAATCATGCTTTTTTAAAACGTAGGGAAACACCAATCTCTTAAAAATTTAAAATCATGAATATATTCGACAATATCACATTTCTAATATTTTACATGTTTCACTTACACACGTACCCCTGCCTTTTATCCCACAATTAATTCTCTACCACCATAGTCAAGTAACAAGACTTTTTATTTCCCATACATTAAAAAAATTACTACAATTCACTAGACACAGGTAACTATCATTCCATCCAAATCACTCTTCAGAAAAATACATATTTAATAAATGTAACTTTTTTACAACCATCACATAATTTTTAAACACTCAGATGGTTATTTTTTTCCTTAACAACTTATAAAGAATTCTAGGATTTGAACTTTTCTTTCAAAAGGATAGTTTATATAACACCTTTGATTCTTAGTGATCCATCATTACCAAATCTCACAATTCCTTCTATGAAATATTTTACAATATATATAAAAATTTGATCTCCTATTATAGGAGAATAATATACACAAAAATAATACATGGTCATTCTCCTTTAATATCATCCAACATATTTTCAACAACAAGGGTTTATTCTTCTTCCTTTCCTTTCTTCACCTTCATCTATTGAAAATTCTTAAGAATATTCATTTTCTGTCATTAACAAAAAAAAGAAATATTTTTTGCAATGTGTCTAGATTTTATGCATATTTTAAATATATTTTCCAATGGTTAGAATTTATTTTCATTCATTACTTCATGCTTCTCATGTTTCATCAAAATATCCTTCACGGATTTAATTATTTTAGGAGATTTATTCCACCCTAAACCATTTCCTTTCACAACATATGAAATAAAAATAATGTGTTTGGGTAATCAAAAACATTTTTTCCATATTTTTGAAACAAAAACAATAAAAACAATATCTATAGAATTATTATTTTCACTGAAACATTCATGTTGTCCAGAATTGTTGATATGTTTCTCAGAAACCATCTTGTCTTTCTTAAATAAACCACAAACATTTCTATTATCAATCAGAGTTTATTTTCCATTCAACCGTAATAAAATAATAAGTATTTGAATAATTTATGTATCTGGATAAAAAAAATTTAACTCAGGGTATTATTAAACTACTTGAATTCCCAACATTTTTGGTCTTCGTTACATACACAACGTTTCCATTTTTCTTCCTTTCAAAAACAACTTCATCATTATTCTTAACCAGGGATGGTATCTTTTTTAATCCATATCTGGTTTTTCAATTCAATAACATTAAACAAATTTAGAGATAGATTATTTGAATATTATGTTTCCATATTCATCATTTGATTATTATTTTTGGATAAGATCCTAGTCTTCTACATTTTCCATTATCTTCACCTCTAGATGATCATTACGAATATATTTTCATTAAGATGTTTTTTAAAATAATCAACAACTTTTAATATAATTTATTTCTCATCATTAATAAATTATATATATTTTCTCGAAAAATTTTAATTTTCTAACATCTTGGGTTTCTTCTGATGTCTTCAAATATTTCTAAGACATTCCTTCAACTGTTCTTTCAAATGATATTCCAGTTGAGTTTCACCTTCATCAAAACATATACATCCAAATTCTTCATCATTAAATGCTTAAATGAATGTATTTTAGACACCATGCACACTAAATGTTTTGGATTCATCATCATTACCTTCTTTTTCATCATCTATTGATAATAATATTATTCTTTTGGATTGGAATATTTTTTTTCTATTTCCTTGTGGAATATGATTTTCTTTTATCTTTATATTTCTACCCTGATTTTTATGGCCTTCTTTATTCTTCATCACCATCTTCTTAATTATTTATTCACAGACAGTTGGATGCAATTTTCCAAATAGATCCATATTCAAAAGAATTCAAGGGATTTTACCCTTTTTATTTCCCTTTATCTTTTCATGAATTTTTTGAAAACAATGATAAAATAACAGAAAGATTTTTTACAAAAATCATTTTCAGAATCGTATTCAACATCATCATCTTAAATAAAAATTATATTCAGATTATATTTTTTAGAACCATTGAATGAAATTTCTCTATCAACACTGTTTTTTTCTTTTCATATCATTCTTCCTTAAAAATTTCATAAATATTGAGAGTGCAATGAAAATCATCTATTGATATTGTTTCTGTACATCAATCATTCAATAAAGAATCTTTTGCATCAAATATGTTTGGAAATATTATAATGATATTTTTATAAACTCTATAATATTAAATAATTTCATTAAGGGATATGATAATAAAATAAATGTAATTAAACCTAGTAAATAGGTTCCCAAGAGATTCATATTTACCCATCTTAAATCATTATAATTCAATCTCCATATTTGAAAAAAAAAATTCTTCTCATTTTTCATCCCTTCATATATGTTTTTAAAATTATCAAATATACCGTTGGTTGTGGAAAAATCGTTCACCCTTATGAATTTACTATCATAATGTGATTATAAGAAAACATATGTGTGTCGTATATTATTCTCAAGATTATTATTATAAAGTGATGTAAGAGGGGATTTATAATAAATAGGAGGAATCCCATCAGTAGCATCTTCAAGAACATCATATCCAATAGGAATAAGACACATAAACATTATATATTTCTATATATGATAAATATTTCCATTGTAAGCCATAATACCATTACTATTCACACAATTCTATTCTCCATCAGTGATGAATAAGAGAAGGGAACCTTTTCTTAGATAATAATTGAAAGTACCCAGTCGGTATAATTATATTAATGGGAGGGGTGAATAAATGATATTTTCTTTTTATTTTTCCCTATAAATGAAAAATCCTTTTTCTCATGTTAAATATTTCTCTCCCAACAGAAAAAAATTCAAACACACATCTAAATGATCATAAGTATTTATAATGATCACTAATCAATAAGAATATATACGTACTTGGTATGGTTTGGAAATAATCTAAGATCACACAATCCACTAATTTTTTTGTGAGGAATATAATGAGTAGGATATAGCCTTTCAATCATGTATCACTTTAATAACAATAAATAGTGTGTGTGAACCCTATAGCACAATTCGGGTTATACAATGTTTGTGAATCAACACATGTTACTTATGTGTCCATTTCAATTTCAAAAAATAAATTCCTTTAAAGAAAATATTTAAATTTCCTACCTAAAAGATGGTAAGAACTACAATGACTTTGATATAGAACTAAACCAGATTTTCTATTTTGATTCAACTAATACGATTCTCCTAGTCTGGTACTTCAAATCTGATTTCCCAATATAATAAAGGTGTCTCTATTAGAATACAATTGTGTTAATTCATAATTTTTTTCCTCCATCCAAAAATACCAATATAGAAATCACAATATAATTATCCATCTTAATATGATGACCAGTTATATATGATGACAAGAAGAACATGATAAATAGCTAAATACGATGATTAGATGAATAATGTTGTGATATATTCTCTTCTTCATTCACATATCTATGTTGATATTTGTTCAAAATGAATTGATACGAAAACCTCTTTATATCCCATAAACATTGGATCTTCTCTCACTTATCTCCTAAACAGTACAACCTATTCCGAATCTCTCAAAAATGTATGATGTTCTTCTCCCCTTTAATAAAAGACAGGTTAGAGAGTTTGGTGAGAATCCCCAAAACATTCCCACTCAACCGAATTCACCCAAATATTGATTTCCCTTAAATTTAGGTTTCATTTATGAATTCATCAATTCTTCATTATTCTTCTCGAATATTCTCCATGACATGATAATTAATTCATACTTCCTTTTTAAATTCCTATCAAATTCTGATTCTAAAATCGTAATGATTATTCGATTACATTGTTATCTACTAATTCTGATATTGTATATATTGTTAGAATGTTGAATCCGAATGAACACTACTATAATGAAACTTGATACCATTGGGGATTTAAAACATATTCTTGGAATTTCATGTGCCACCATGACAATACATCAAGTAATCTCATACAACATTTCTCTAGATCCTCTTAAAAAAATTGAAAATAAATTAGTGATAAAGATTCACTTTGAAAGTTGTCATCTTAAATCATATATTTTTTATATATTTTGGATTTTATCCTTGCCGAAAACATGTACATTCAGTTTCACAAATTTTTTTGAAAAATCTCCCCAGCCATCAAAATCTAAACACTTCCTTTCATAAATCATTAAACCATGTTAAATGGATTACTACATTATTATCTAGTCTATTTCATTATGATTTTCATCAGCTTTAACTAAATTCCATTTCCATTTAATTTTTAAAATTTTTTTATGATTATGATGGTATATCGATACAATGGACTACTATAGAAGCTACAACTCTAGCAACTCTTTTCGTTAAAAAAACATAAACATGTATCCTAACATCCATCAAGACATTGAATACATTGAATATTCATTTTATCATATTTTTATTTTTTATTTAATGTATTGTAACTTCTCATCCTTTATGAAAACAAAATTTCATCTCTAACTCAGACTAAATAAAATTGTTGGGAATATGATTATCCAATATATGATATTTCATATTTTGATCGGGATGAATATGATCTGTAGTTCCTTAATAAAATATTGAAAATTATTTTATCCACATTTATTCCATTAAGCTTGTATCATAAGTTTTCAGCGTACTTATGATTTATGAGAACTCCAAGATCAACAAAAATTGTTACATTTAAACCAGATTCATATAGACTCTGATTATCTTACAATATGATCACAACTTTAGTATTGTATCTTTAGTGAATCTAATGTCCCTTAACATCTACAATTATTCATTATCAATAAGATCATCCTTTTTAGTATTTTTTTGTCAAATTTTATGAATATAATTGTAAGTCCAAATTTCACTAAAATATAATTTCAGGTAATTTCTTTTCTTCAAAATCATTTCATAACAAAAATTAAAAATACTAGAAAACATTCACCTTCCTCATCAGTTTGATCCAAAAAAATATTTTAATTTTGGAAACCACTAGGTATTTTTAGATAATCTGAAACATTCATATTACATTCTCTTCATCCCCCAAATGGCCAGGGTGGTTCTCCAACATTCCTGAGATCAACCAATCCCAACTAAATCCCAGAAATCAACCACATAATTTATTATACATTGATAATGAATTCTAATTACCCTGAAACAAATAATTTACATCATCAAATTTTCTTTATAACATCTATATTAGAGATCCATTATATTTTTTAAATCCTTCAATAAGTTTCACAATTTACTGTGTCCATTTTACTTCTCCATTTAGATCTAATAGTCCAAAATACCACCCTAATCCTCTATAATATTCAAATTTTTTGATATATCTTAATTTAGAGAATCCAAAAGAATCCAACCTCTAAATAATCTACACCTTAATGAATATATACTATCATAAAAATATCATACTCTGATAATAAAAGGTTGGAACCTATTCGGTCTCTTTCCCCCAGTGTAACAAAAGTATACAAAAATCCTTCTGTACACTACATATAAGCCTAGTTCCAATACATAAATGGATTCATCCTCACAAAATAATTCAATTTATAATAATTATGATATCATATAATTCAATAGCCAAAATTTTAAATCACATTATTTTCCACCATACCTTGTCAAAGAAGTACTCCAAAGACTATGGGTTTTCCCCCACTTTTGGTATCTATAGGAAGTTGTGTCAATTCCCCAAAAACAATTATTTTGGATATGTTCAACTCCTTCCAGAAAAGAAATACTCTTGATCCAATCATTTATAAATGAAAAATGAAATGAAAATAATCCAAAAGATAATATACGTGTTTAATTAGACCCAAAACATCTTTTACAGTAATTGTATGGACACACTGATTAATATATTGTTAATAATTTTGATAAAATACAACTCCATGGATCCTCTATATGCTTTCATTTTTTTCATTCAATGTATTAACATCCAATACAAAACACAAATATTTGGTTTTTTATGTATATTCTTCTTAACAATATTGAATCTGTAACATGACATTTTTAAAAAAAATGACTATGAACGATAGTATACCGGATATACCACATCAAGCATAAGAAAAAAACTAAATATGATTACATTAATTTTACAGTTATATCAAATCATTCAAAATATAAAGAATAAAGAATATTAAAAAATTATTGAATATATGATATTAAAATATTTATATAATGTTTCATTAGTTACCAAGATATTTTGAAATGGAAATAAGAACCAATTGTATATAAAGGATATGTTATTATGAAAAGATATTTAAATGTGAATAATTATGTTTATAAAAATAACAAATCAACCCTGTGGGATTATATTAATATAATAAAATTAAATTCACCTGATATGTCTTCTATATCTTATATAAGAAAAAAGTTAATCTTATACATAAAAGGAGTATATTTCAAAAAGACATTTTTTGCATCCATTTGAAAGAGAACCCATTTTAAATAATGTTTTTGTCTTTTTTTTAAATTCTATTTGACAAAATTAACATATTATTTGGATTTGTGAGAAAAAAAATGGATAATTTTTTGTTATTTTTTAAAAATAATAATTTTTTTCTGAATATTGAAATATTAATTATTTTAATTTAGATATATTTTCTCTTCTAATTCAATTATATTGTTATATTTTCATTTTAATTAATTTTAAAGTAAAATTTGATTATTTTTTATCCTTTAACCCAATTTAGGTCATTGGAATCAATTTCATATTGATATTTTATATAAACTACATGATATTTTGAATGTTTTACTTTAAAAAACGTCATCTCATTCTGTCAATGTGTTTACTTTTTAATTACATTCCTCTAATTATGTTATTTAAATTTAAAAAAATGGACTCTATATTTGTAATTATAAGGTTCAAAAAATATAAATATGTCCCTTTTATTTTTTAACATGATGATTATAAGCATTAATAATTATTTTAATTACAATGGTTAACAATAAATTAGGAAATTAGGATTAAAATAATAACATAAATATTATAAAACAACCCAAAAACTTCTAATAATATTATATGATAATTTTTTTTCGACACATTCAATCCTTGAGAATTAATTTTTTCCTTTTCATGCCAGTTGGTTGTGATTATTAAATTTAAAACATTTTATTTCAAGTAAAGACAAAGATGACATAACCATTACTCTTATAACTAAAATAGTTTTAATATGGGGTTATATAAACAATATCTTCGACTCTAAATAGTAATTAAATATATAAAAAGACAAACTACATCATTGGTATTTAATTATAATTTTTAGGAAATAAATATTTTATGAAAATGGCGACACAATGATTATGCAATAATTTCTTAATTAATGATGGAATTAAATAAATAAAATTATGAATTTTATGGAAAATATAATTTTACATAATTAATTCCATCGAAGAATTTTATAGATCCCTCTAATCTGTTATAGATGATTTAATATTGTTTTTATGAATGAATATGCACTACTGAAAATAAGCCAATTTGCGACGGGTCAGTTGCGACAGGATCCCATCGCAAAAGCCAATTTGCGACGGGGGTCTGTCGCCAATGATCCGTTGCGGTAAATGACGTCACAACTAACACTATTTGCGATAGGTCCGTCACTAAAAATATTATTTGCAACGGTAATATGTCTCGTCTCAAATACTAATCGATATATATATTAAAAACATTAATTAACACTTTTGTGATGGGCTCGTCACAATTTCCTATTGTGATGGGAATATTTTCCCGTCGAAATAGGAAATTTAAAAAAAATTAAAAAAATTTAATTACGAAGGGATACCGTCTCGTCGCAATTATCTATTGCGACGGGATGATTGTCCCGTCGCAAATATTTATAAAAAAAATAAAAAATAATAAATTATTAATAAAAAAATTAATTAATATTTTAATAGTAATAATACAATTATAATTCATTCAAATATTATAACAAAAAATCAATCATATATTTAAAAAATTATAATTAAATTAAAATATTAAAAAAATTAAATATATAAAAAAATTAATATTATAAAATATGAATATTATTATTAATCATATTAATATTGTAATATAAATAATATAATATTTTATAAAAATAATAATATACCGAATTCATATTATTATAAATAATTAAAAAATTAAAATTTTATTTAAAAATTTTGAAATTTTTTATGTATTAAAAATACTGAATATAAAATTATTATAATAAATAGAAAAGGAAAATATGAAAATTATCAACATTTGAAAAAATAAATATAAAAAAATAATAAAATACTAAGAGTAATATTATTATTATGAAAATAAACAAACATTTAAATAAATACCAATAATAAATAATAAAGTATTAAAAATAAATAGAAATTTAATAATACAATATTGACACCAGTATAAGAGAGACAGAAACTCTAAATAGAAAAAATGTCATATTTTAAATTTACAAACATTATAACATCTAAACAATAACTAATCTGAAGGAGGAGGGGGAGGGAGGGGATCTGCTGGTGGAGGAAACTGCATCCCTAAGGCATTAGTGAGTCGGTGCATGTACTCCCTCTGCTCCTGCTGCTGAAGTGGCGACCGACTCATCTGCTCCTCGTACACCTACTACTGTCATCGCCGCTCCTCCTCATGCTGCTACTGCTGCCGACGTATCTCCTCCGTCTCCTTTTGGAGACTCTCTATCAACTCAGTCTAAGATCGTAACCAATCCACATACTGTGTAGCGGAATAAGATGCACGAGCTCCTCTCAAGCTGGACGTCGACATCGCAGCACTACCATAATAATCTCTGGGAGTTAGTCGAGAGCTGAAACCAACTACCATGCCCTTCTCGAAGGCATATTGGGTCGCCTGCATCCATGTCGCCTCATCAAACTGATGGCCACTGGTGTGATCTGATGTCTCGGGCTGACCCTCAGGCGGGGTCTGTGACATTGCAGTCTCATATGACTCCTTTAGTTTCAATTTAAAATTAAAATTGTGAATATATTATATGTAGTTCATTTTTACACTTGAAAACCAATATTACTGACAACGATGTGACGCTGGCGATCACCTCTAAGCTCCCCAGTAGTTGGATCACTGTACATCCTCCGATATACGTCGTACTCCGTAATATCGGGGTGCTCGACAGCCTATAAGAATATAAAATAAATTGATAATATTTAAATTTATATAAAATATTGATAAAAAATGTACATACCAAACGCTGTCTATGAGTAATATTTGCATTCACTTTCACCACTCTATTGGTGAGTAGGTTGATAATTTTGAAAAAGAATGCAAATATTACATGTGGAGATAGAATTTTTCTTAAAACCAATACAGAGATGAAAAGATAATTGAGAAAGATAATGATCACGCTAGTTTTTTCCAATTAGCTAATTATTACTAATTATTCCTAATTATTGGTAATTATTCTAAATTATTACTAATTATTACTAATTATTGGTAAATTTTACTAATTATTGGTAATTATTCCTAATTATTGGTTAATATTGGCAATTATTGACAATTATTGGTAAATATTTGGAACTATTGGAAATTATTGGTTAATATTGGTAATTATTACTAATTATTATTAATTATTGTTAATTATTACTAATTATCATTAATTATTACTAATTATTGGTAATTATTGTTCATTATTACAAATTATTGGTAATTATTGGTAATTAGTGGTAATTATTACTAATTATTGGTAATTATTACTAATTATTGGTAATTATTCCTAATTATTGGTAATTATTGGTAATTACTCCTAATTATTGGTAATTATTCCTAATTATTGATGATTATTCCTAATTATTGGTAATTATTCCTAATTATTAGTAATTATTCCAAATTATTACTAATTATTCCTAATTATTGGCAATTATTCTTAATTATTGGTAAATATTGACAATTATTGGTAATTAATGGTAAATATGGGTAATTATTGATAATTATTGGTAATTATTACTAATTATTGGTAATTATTCTTAATTATTACTAATTATTGATAATTATTACTTACTATTGGTAATTATTGGTAATTATTCCTAGTTATTGTTAATTATTCCTGATTATTTGTAATTATTGGTAATTATTACAAATTATTGGTAATTATTGGTAATTATTATTAATTATTACTAATTATTCCTAATTATTGGTAATTATTGGTAATTATTTTTCATTATTCTTAATTATTCCTAATTAGTGGTAATTATTCCTAACTATTGGTAATTATTCCTAATTATTGGAAATTATTCCTAATTATTGGTAATTATTCCTAATTGTTAGTAATTATTCCTAATTATTGGTAATTATTATTAATTATTCTTAATTTTTGGTAATTATTCCTAATTATGGGTAAATATTGACAATTATTGGTAAATATTGGTAAATATTGGATAATATTGGTAATTTTTGGTAATTATTACTAATTATCGATAATTGTTGTTAATTATTGGTAATTATTGGTAATTATTGGTAATTATTACTAATTATTGGTAATTATTGGTAATTATTCCTAATTATTGGTAATTATTCGTAATTATTGGTAATTATTGGTAATTATTACGAATAATTGGTAATTATTGGTAATTATTTGTAATTATTACGAATTATTCGTAATTATTGGTAATTATTCCTAATTATTGGTAATTATTGGTAATTATTATTAATTATTACTAATTATTCCTAATTATTGGTAATGATTCCTAATAATTGGTAATTATTCCTAATTATTGGTAATTATTGGTAATTATTGGTAATTATTGGTAATTATTGGTAATTATTGGTAATTAATGGTAATTATTGGTAATTATTCCTAATTATTGGTAATTATTGGTAATTATTGATAATTATTATTAATTATGTAAGAACCCGGTTTTTGCTGAGAAAGACTTTGTAATATTCTTGATGATATTCCAGGGCAGCGCCTTCAGACGACATGCGATTCCGAGCCCCAGAGTGGCTGGAATTAAATTTTCAGTGCGTTCACACTGGTAATGCTAAATAAATGGGATAACTCCTAAACGGAGTTTCGGATCAGAGATCCGAGTGTACAGATGGGTGCGGAATGAGGTGTTTAACCTAGGAACGACATAAAACTTGTCGGTGCGGGATGTTTGAACCCCTCGCCCGCTCCCGGAACGTTAAACGGATAAATAAATTAATTAATTTATTCGTTTAGTGGCGAAACGCTAGTATCTCTTAAACGGTGGCTCAGATTGGAAAACCGAGGGCACCGTTGAGTTCAGAGCATGCCGTTTACCCTAGGAGGGGTATAAGTCTCGCGGGCGCGGGCCGTTTGTGAAAAATGGCCCCAGGGGCGTTTTCGTAATTTGGCGGCCTCAGGCGCTAAGTTTAATAACTTTTGAACGGGGTCTCTGGTTAAAATTCTGAGACTGTCGTTGTGCTCGGGAGGTGGTGTTTACCCTAGGGGTGGCTTAAACTCGACCCCGTCGGGGGTTTCAGATGCTGGTCTTTTCGGGGGTTTTAAATTAATTAAAACATTAATTAATTTATTTAAACCCTCCCCCACCCCCTTCTCCCTTGAAACCCCTGGCAAAACTCCTCTCCCTCTCCTCCTCCACCTCCAGCGAGGGCTCCGGCGAAGCAGCTCCGGAAAGGCGGCGGTTCGGTGGCGAAGCTCTGGGCAACGCCCACGAGGTAGGATCTTGTTGCGTTTTTCCTTCCCGCACCTCCTTTGAACATAAATCTTATGCTCGAATTTTTGTTGGATTTTCGAACGAACCAATTGAATGCGTAGTAGAGTTTTTACTCTTTCCAATGCATATTTCGGAATTAAAATCCGATCTCGGAGGAGTCAGGGGTTGATCATCGAAGGTTGCGGGTTTTTGGAGGGGTCTCGGGTGTTCCGGCGGGTAGGCGCGGCGGCGGAGCGGCTCCAGGCGGCGGTGCGGTGAGCCGGACGGCGGCGGCGACCTCCGGCACGGTAGCTTGCAGGCGGCGGCTTCAGTTCCAGGAGGCGGCGCGGCGACCAAGCGGCGGCGCGGCATGCGGACGGCGGCGCGGCGCTTCGCGCTGGAGGTGGGGCGTGGTCGTCCGGCTTGGCAGGGGTCGCGGAGAGACCCCTCGCGAGGGACCGAGACCCGCTTCCAGCGGGTCTCCTCGACGACCGAAGACCGGCCTTGTGGCCGGTCGGCTGAAGCGGGAACCGCGGGTCCGCGGCCGGCCCACGCGGCAAAGCTGTGGGCCGGCCGGTTCGGGCCGGCCCAGGCCGGTCCAGCCCAAGGGTTGACCTTTCCGGCTTCTGACACCCGTAAATATAGTTACGGGTGTCCGTTTTACTTGCTGTCTACGGCAGTGTCTTCCTGACGTTGAGGGGAACGTTTTGAGATAGTTTTGGGAATTTCAAATTCCCGAAACGAGGGGACACGGAGGCGCGACGTGTCCTTAAGTGGGCGAGCGTATTTCCCCGAGTTTATTGTTTTGGACGGCGCGGGCGCATGCGACGTCCGCTTTGAGTGCCGTCAGTTGCGATGGGACCCTGGGGTCGAGGCGGAGGTTTCCAGGGTGGTTTTAGGCTTTGAGGTCAAAGTTGACATGTGGTCCCCACGGCCTGTCTTTTGAGTTGCGTGCAGCTTTTAGCGACGTTTTCCTCGGTGATCCGTTCGGGGCGTGCGAGCAGTCGATGTTGGGTTTTTTTCCGAGGGCATCGCATTGGCGCAGTCTGCCCACTTTAATTCCGCACGATGGTGCGGGCCCCGTGAGGGCCATTTCGGGAGTTGACGGTGATTTCCAGCTTTATCACCGGGCGACCGTTTTGGACAAGTGAGTAGTCCATTTCGTGTACTTTTCCGAGAGGATCGCAACGGTGCGATCCGTTTGCTGAGTTTCGGGACCGGGATGCGGGTCCCATGTGGCACCGCTCGGGTGCGGTGCGCTGGGATGCACCTTTTTCTCCGGATATATGTTGCTCTCGTGTGAGTAGTGCTTTTGACATGTTTTCCTGAGGGGATCGCAATGGTGCGTTGTGCCCGACTGTTTTCGGGGCTGAAGTTCTGGAACACGGGACGTCGTTCGGGCGTGAGGCGGTGTCGGTGACTTTTCCATCAGATTTATGTTGGAGGCGAGTAAGTAGTCGATCCTTCATGTTTTTTCACGAGGATTACAACAGTGCGCTCCGTTTGGTTGTGCGGAGCCTCTTGCATGATCTTGTTAAATGTGGAAATGTGGAGGTGCCCCGGTGACGGTCCTTCTATCGTATTTGTAGCGGACCTTTGGCGAGTTATCGCGTGCACTCCCGTGTGAGTGATGTAAATGTTTGAAGTGATGTGGTTGGCCGTGAGTGGGCTTTTGAGGTGGAGTTGTTATGTCACGCCTTCGCGTTCACGTTGGGTGTCGTGTGCACGATAGCCTTAGGGCTGGAGACGCGGTGTACTCTGGGAGTATACGGGAGCACTTGGAGGTATGTGTTGTTTGTACCTGAGGATGTTGGTGCGCTCAGTTAGGGTTGACTTGGGGCCACACGTCGTGTGGTCCCCATGTACGTGACGTGTTCTGCTTGACGTACATTGACCTCTCACAACTTAGAGGGTCCCTCTGTGGGTTTTTTTGACCAGCAGGGTGGAGTTTTCCCATGGCTTGGTGTTGGTTTGTTGGCCAGCAGGGTTGAGTGGTCTCCCCCTGGTTTCGTTCTCGATGGATCGGCCTGTAGCGGTGCTAGTGGCACCCCGTGATGGAACAGGCGTTGAACCCCTCAGGGTGAGTTGTACTGGAGTTGGGTGGTTGCGCGATACCCACTCCATGTTTGGTTGGCCAGTGTTGTACCCTCCAGTAGAGATGGGCAGAGCGGTTCTGAGTTTTACCCTCCAGCAGGGTTGGGCAGTGGGTTACTCATCGACTTCCTTGGGCTTACCCTCTAGCAGGGCTGGGCAGTGGGTTTCTCACTGACTTCGAGGGTTTACCCTCTAGCAGAGACTGGGTAGTGGGTCACCCGAGGCTCTTAGGGTCTACCATCCAGCAGAGACTGGGAAGTGGGTCACCCGATGCTCTTAGGGTCTACCCTCCAGCAGAGACTCGACAGTGGGTCACCCGACGACCTCTTAGGGTCTACCCTCCAGCGGGGCTGGGCAGTGGGTCACCGTCATCTAGTTCCTGGTCTACCCTCCAGCAAGGCTGGGCAGTGGGTCGCCTGTCGACTTATTCTAGGGTTACACTCCAGCGGGGCTGGGCAGTGGGTTGCCAAATGATGTGTTATGGTTTACCCTCCCGCAGGGCTGGGCAGTGGGTCACCCAGTATTTTATTATGGTTTACCCTCCAGCGGGCGTGGGCAGTGGGTCTCCGGTTGATGTATATTTTTTACCCTCCAGCAGGGCTGGGTAGTGGGTCACCCAATGTATGGTTATGAATTACCCTCCAGTAGGGCTGGGCAGTGGGACACCTGTTAGCATTCCAGACTCAGTCCTTTCTACAAGGATAGTCTGTGTATTTTCCTCCATGTTTACCGGAGTGGGACCCTTGGTTGTACGGGTCGGTGATGGAACGACTTTGGCTTTGAGAAGACCTCTTGACTACAGGGCAGTGATGAGGTGTGGTTTGACTTTCCCTAGAACCCTCAAGTTTGATGGGTGCTTTCCCCACCGAGACGCGTTTTTGTGACGCGATCTAAAACTGTGCGGGTGAGTCAGTGCCGCCCTAAGCGGATAGTATCGAAGTGCGGTGATTGAGCCCCTTGGCTTGCGGTTCGGGGCAGACATGCGGGATGCTGGGCATCGATTGAGTTTCATCTGGGGCTGTTGGAGACACTTTTCATGGGCTGAGCTACGGGATAGAGATCCCCTTACGAGATTGTTCGGGTTTCTTGTTGAGCATACAGATATGTATTACCCTGTTTCCGGTACCCACTTCTTGGGTTTGGTTACTCTCCTTCCAGGAGAGGTGAAGATGTGTGGGGTATGCCACATGCTTTCCGTGTCTAGCTTCTCATGGTTGGACGAGTCTACTCTCCTGCTATAGGTAGAGAAATCTCAATGAGAAGTGAATCTTCCCACCATTCCTAGCTCCTTGTGTTATGACGAGTCTTCTACGTTTCTCTTGTTGGGTTGAGCTGGACTCTTTACTTCACTTTCAGTTGTACTCTACTTTTCTGTTCGCTCTACCTCTCACCCTTCGGTAACTCCTTTGTTGCTCCCTCGAGCCTTCGGGGTATCCTACTGAGTATTTTTATACTCACCCCTGCTTGGGCTTTGCCCGCACTTAGTTTTCCCTTGCAGACGACGGACAGGTGGAGCGTGACTTCAGTAGAGCGTAGGAGCATGGGAGCTTGGACCACGTGCGGTGGTCGTGGCCAGGTTCCAGGTAGCAGACTCGTCGGCTGTTTCTTTTCGTTTACCTATTGCCGGGTTGGGGCACTTTTTGGTTGGGCTCGTGTTTTGCACCTTTTCCTTTCATTTTGTACCTTGTACTGATTAGAGGTCGACACACATTTGTGGTATTTATATATCAGTTGCCCCTTTTCTTTACTTGTCTTTTCTTTTACTCTGCACTGTTGCATTGAGTTTGTTGCATGTGTGTGAACATGTTCTTAGGAAAAGGCCTCCCCGAGATATTGTGCCTTCAGCGCTGGTCGCCAGCCCCTGGCCTATGGAGGTGGGCTTGGGGTAGTTGCGGCTCGTGCCCGGGTAGGGTCGAGTCATGAAAAAGTGGTATCAGAGGTGGTTCGTTCCTTGGGGCATTGTGCGGACGTCCCAAAAATAGGAATTGGTTGGGATATAGGGCAATAGTGTTAACGTGTCTTGAGAGCGGCTCTCAGGCCAGGGAGTCCAGTGATGGTGCGGCAGCCGACTTATCCATTCACCAGGACCTTGATAACCCGCTTTTCGACTCGACATGCTGAGACACTTCTTGTAGGGAAATTTGATTGTGCATCACATAGGACTGAGTCTGTGACTGTCCTTCTTGAGTCAGCTCCCCATCGTTTCTATTGGTATATACATATATGCTCATCTGACTGTGGCACTCCTTGATAATATTAAGGATGTCTCCGTGAGGACATCCAGCCAGGATACCAGCTTTGGTTCGTGACGACGACCCTATGAGCTACAAGGCCACAGTCCAGGACCCATCGTGCGAGCCCCTTTCTCCAGGTGGACTGGTAGCAGCACCCCCACCTGTTGAGTAGCAGGAAGTTTCAGCAGAGCAGGCTGAGTTTGAGCGCAGTTTGAGTGCGCTCCGTGAGTTCCAGTGGCAGAGACCACTGATGTTCAGTGGTAAGCCAGACCCTCAGGCAGCAGAGGTTTGGCTCGAGGCAGTGGTTCGCCTTTTCAGGCTTGTGCAGACGCCGACAGATCAGAGAGTGGCTTTAACAGCCACCCTTTTTCGTGGCGTAGCTAGGCGTTGCTGGAGTTTGGTGACTCAATTTCTTGAGGAGTCGTCGCTTTCGTTGGACGACTTTCAGTTGTTGCTCCGTGAGGAGTTTTGCTCCTTCTTCTTGCGCTCCTTTCGAATTCAGGAGCTCCTGCAGTTTCAGCAGGGAGGGATGACGGTGGCCGAGTACGCGTCTAGTTTTGCAGACTGTGCATGCTTTTACCCGCACTTTGTCCATGACGACAACCTCCAAGCGCGGGAGTTTGAGCAAGGTCTCCGCCGAGAGATCTGTGCTGTCATAGTACCCTTGGGCATTTCCACATATGCTGGGGTGCTAGAGCAGGCGCTGGTGACAGAGGGCTTCCTATCATGTTTTGCGGTTGGTAGTGGCAGTGGGCGCGATGGAGATGAGACGTCTACTGTAGCTAGCAGGTGCCGGAGGACAGGACCTTGATGCAGGTGGCCTTACCACTGCCGGTTTCGGAGACGTGGTCGTATACCACTATGGCGAAAAGGCGCAGGGCCTCAGCCGAGGATGCCATTCCGTGAGTGGATCCCGGGGCGTGGTCATACACCACAGTGACGCCGGAGGGCACCAGGGCAGCCCAGAGAGCGCCAGTGCTATGCTTTTGATGGGCGAGGTCACTTGGCACGAGACTACCCGACCCGAGTTGCTGAGAGCTTCGGGCAGGCAGCAGGCGCACCACCACGGCAGAGGCAGCACCTGTTGTACCTCTCGTTCCCCTCGTTGTTTGATTTTCATGATCACAATCACCTTATTATTTGTGTAACCTTGTTTTTAAGTGTTGTGGATGATAGGCAAAATATTTCCAAAGGATTGGCCCAAGAAAGCTGGCAAAATGGACTGAATTGCAGTCCACCGGCCAACCGGTGTGATAGCACCGGCCAGCCAGTGGACCTGGCAGAGGCATTGCCCACTGCCAGGTTCCACCGGTCAGCCGGTGGCTCTGTCACCGGCCAGCCAGTGGAACCCAGACCAACAGTGCCAGCTACTGTCTCACCACCGGCCAGACGGTGGATCCTCCACCGGTCAGCCGGTGGAGCCTGGACCAAATCACTTCTCCTCTGCCATGGCATCGGCCAGCCGGTGGAGCTGTACCGGTCAGCCAGTAGCCCAGTCAAACTAGCCGTTGGCTTTGACCAGTCAACTCCCATTTGGCCTCCAACGGCTCCGAGGCCTTTTCCAACGGCTCCGAAGACTCCCCAAGGGTTCCATGCCTATAAATAAAGGACAAGAAAGCCCCGAACACCAACCAGATCATATACAAAGCCACCGTACACATTTTGTATCATTTGGCCAATCTCCGGCGACTTCCTTCAAAGGATCCTCAAGTGCTCCAACCAATTTCCAATCCAAGAAGCACCTCAAGAAGCTTGGGAGAGCACTCAACATCAACTCCATCATACTTTGGCGCCCAAGCCTTCCTCAATTACGGTTTTTCTTGTTTTATCCTTTTTGAGCTTAAAATTGGGTTTGTGCCTACAAACCCCAAACTCTTTCTTCATCCCTCTTTCTTTTGGGTTTCACATCACCATTAAGGTGTGAAAAGGTTGTCAAGCTTTCCTTTAAATAGCTTGAGACATAGGTGAGCTATCCTTCACCTGTAAGAATAGTGGGTTCTTACTAAACCATTAAAAGTAAGTGGGTTCTTGCTCAACCAACAAAAGCAAGCTGTAATAGGTCCTAGTGCTACCTCAAAGCCTAGTGGGTTTCTTGCTAAAACCATTGAAAAGCAAGCGGTAGGAATCTCTCAACGGTTGAGTTGGGAGCGGAGACGTAGGCCGGGTTTTGGCCGAACTCCGTTATCAATTTCTTGTGTGATTGCCTCTTTTATTTTTTGCTGCACATACTTTGATATTAATTTGTTAATCATTTTTTAAAAGGCAATTCACCCCCCCCCTCTTGCCATCATTCCCTTGATTTCTCCGACCCAACAATTGGTATCAGAGGGGTAATTTGAGTAATACCTTAAAAGGTTTCAAATTCAAAGATCCATTGTGATGGCATCTACCTCTTTCGCCCCCGAGGGCTACTCATTGGGTCGGGCTCCATTTTTTGATGGGTCCGACTATAATTATTGGAAAACCCGCATGACCACTTTTTTAAGAAGCATAGGATATCCTATTTACAAAATTGTCATGCAAGGTTATACTTTGTCTACCCCCGACGAATCCAAATGGACCCCGGCCGATATTAAGAATTTTGAGCTTGATGGCAAAGCCATGAACGCTTTCCATTGCGGGTTAGATAGAAATGAATTTAATCGTGTATCCACTTGCACCACTTCACATGAAATTTGGAAGCTTTTAGAAGTGACTCATGAGGGCACTAACAAAGTTAAGGATACTCGGTTAGACATGTATAGACAAGATTTTGAAAGCTTTACTATGCATCCTTCCGAATCTATTACCGATATGTTTTCACGCTTCACTGACATTTGAAATGGAAGGAAATCTCTTGGTGATGATGTTTCAGCCGAGACGATGGTCAAGAAGATCTTATGGGTCCTTCCGAGCTCATGGGCACCAAAGGTAACGGCGATCCAAGAAGCTAAGGACGTCAAAAATATGCCGGTAGAGTAGCTCATCGGATCTCTCATGACTTATGAGATCACGATGAGGAGGCCAGCTCAAAAGGAGGGCACACCAATCAAGACACCAAAGAACATCGCCCTCAAGGTACAAAAAGAAGTAAGCTCCTCCTCCTCATCATCATCTTCATCTTCTTCATCATCAAGCGGCGACTCGGAAATGGAGAATCTCGCCCGCCAAATGCATAAATTTATGAAGAAGCACAAGAAGAAGAAGAAATCTCACAAGGCGCGAAAGAAAGAACCCACCGCAAGATCCGAGCCCAAGGTAAAATGCTACGGGTGTGGCGAAAAGGGCCATTTCAAGCCCGATTGCCCACTCAACAAAAAACGGGCCATGCAAAAGGAAAAAGGAAAGAAAAAGGTCCTCAAGGCGACATGGAGTGACACCTCATCATCCTCCTCCTCCTCCTCCTCAAGAGACCAAGGTACAAAATGCCTAATGGCAAAACATGAGGTATCATCATCCTCTTCCTCTTCTTCCTCCTCTAGTTCTTCTAATTCATTTAATCATTTATCATATGATGAACTCCAACATGTTAGAGATCAATTAGAAAATGGTTTTCATGAGCTTTCTTCAAAATTTGTTTCTTTGAAAAAGAATTTCAAAAAGCTTTCCTCCGAAAAAGACCAACTTCTCAAAGAGAAGGAGGAACTCTCCCTAAAAATCCAAAATTTCCCAAATGTTGATTCTTTGGAATCAACCATCAAGGACCTTAGAGAATCCCTAGCCAAGTTCACCCAAGGTGAACAAAATTTTACCAAATTATTGGGTTCTCAAAGGGTTTCTAGAACCACCAATGGACTTGGCTATACCAACCAAGCCTCCTCCTCCCATGCACCCACTGTTTTTGTAAGGGGGAGCTCTAGTTTTAAATTTTGCAATTATTGTAAAATACCCGGGCACCTTATTTATGAATGTAATTGTAAAAATGCCTGGTACGGCCAAACCAAGTCTATTTTCTATTCCGATGAGTTTTATAGGAGAAGACCTGCTATGAAACAAATTTGGATTGAAAAATCCCTTTTGGCGAGTCTCTCCGGGCCAAAAATAGTTTCCTTTCCCCGGTGATTCTTTTGTTTTATTTAGGGGGACAAGTTTTCTTAAATTCAAAAATCTCTTTCGATTCATTTTTCAATTTAAATTTTCAATTGGTTTTCATTTCAAAACTTTCAATTCAAACTGTTATTCAATTTTTCATTCAACATTTTCATTTCAAAATTTTCGATTCAAAACTTTCAATTCAAATTTCAAAAATTTCAATTGATTTTCAAATCTCAAATCTTGGTTTTAAAATCTCTAATTTCCCTCAATCAAGTTTTATGCCCCGTGCTATTTTGATAATCACAAAGGGGGAGAAATTTCATGATTGATTGGGGGAGAATCCTTTTCATCATGCTTAGCATTTCCTTTCAATTTCAGTATTTTACATTAATTGTTTTGGTGATTGTGATCATCAAAATAGGGGGAGATTGTTGTACCTCTCGTTCCCCTCGTTGTTTGATTTTCATGATCACAATCACCTTATTATTTGTCTAACCTTGTTTTTAAGTGTTGTGGATGATAGGCAAAATATTGCAAAAGGATTGGCCCAAGAAAGCTGGCAAAATGGACTGAATTGCAGTCCACCGGCCAACCGGTGTGATAGCACCGGCCTGCCGGTGGACCTGGCAGAGGCATTGCCCACTGCCAGGTTCCACCGGTCAGCCGGTGGCTCTGTCACCGGCCAGCCGGTGGAACCCAGACCAACAGTGCCAGCTACTGTCTCACCACCGGCCAGCCGGTGGCTCCTCCACCGGTCAGCCGGTGGAGCCTGGACCAAATCACTTATCCTCTGCCATGGCACCGGCCAGCTGGTGGAGCTGTACCGGTCAGCCGGTAGCCCAGTCAAACTAGCCGTTGGCTTTGACCAGTCAACTCCCATTTGGCCTCCAACGGCTCCGAGGCCTTTTCCAACGGCTCCGAAGACTCCCAAAGGGATCCATGCCTATAAATAAAGGCCAAGGAAGCCCCGGACACCAACCAGATCATATACAAAGCCACCGTACACATTTTGTATCATTTGGCCAATCTCCGTCGACTTCTTTCAAAGGATCCTCAAGTGCTCCAACCAATTTCCAATCCATGGAGCACCTCAAGAAGCTTGGGAGAGCACGCTACCTCAACTCCATCATACTTTGGCACCCAAGTCTTCCTCAATTACGGTTTTTCTTGTTTTATCCTTTTTGAGCTTAAAATTGGGTTTGTGCCTACAAACCCCAAACTCTTTCTTCATCCCTCTTTCTTTTGGGTTTCAAATCACCATTAAGATGTGAAAAGGTTGTCAAGCTTTCCATTAAATAGCTTGAGACATAGGTGAGCTATCCTTCACCTGTAAGAAGGATAGTGGGTTCTTACTAAACCATTAAAAGTAAGTGGTTCTTGCTCAACCAACAAAAGCAAGCTGTAATAGGTCCTAGTGCTACCTCAAAGCCTAGTGGATTTCTTGCTAAAACCATTGAAAATCAAGCAGTAGGAATCTCTCAACGGTTGAGTTGGGAGCGGAGACGTAGGCCGGGATTTGGCCGAACTCCGTTATCAATTTCTTGTGTGATTGCCTCTTTTATTTTCCGCTGCACATACTTTGATTTTAATTTGTTAATCATTTTTTAAAAGGCAATTCACCCCCCCCCCCCCTCTTTCCATCATTCCCTTGATTTCTCCGACCCAACAACACCGTGATCGGAGTAGTGCCCAGAGAGGTGGTTCTAGCAGTGGAGATAGAGGAGCTGGAGGTGGGGGACGACGTTACGAGATCTCCCCATCACCACTCGGCGGTCCACGTCAGGCTCCAGGAGCGGACGGTTGGGACCACGGACAACCGTGAGCTTTGGATGTCTACGATCCTGCAGAGCATGGGATGGTGAGAGGTACCCCTTGAGACTCTTCTATCTTTTGTAGTAGAATTTTTGGGCTCTATGTGTGAAAGTATTTTCCATCTGCTCCTTGTTTGAGGAGTTACCAGGGTGACGCAGGGCGTCTTGAGTAACCCTGTGTTGCTAAGGAAAAAGCGTGAGACCTTTTCCTTTAGTCGATGGTGTTGGCTCATTCGCTTCCGAGCGTGTAAGAGAGCATCAACTATGGAAACTTGTGAGACCAAATATCCGTGGTTGTTTCACCTTATGGATATTCTAAAAGAGGGAATCATCGGGCCTTGTTCCAGGTGCGGGTGGTGATTCCAGTCTCGGCGTGCGACGTAGAGGTTTGACCGGGGAGGCGAGCTACCCCTGAGGGCCTTCGGGCAATTTGAGACCGTGAAAAGTGATGGCGAGGTACCCTACTGCCTTGCCCTAACCCCAAAGTCTGGAGTGGGTGCACGACATCGGCAAGGGCCGACCAAGCATGAACAGATCAATCCTTTGGTCTGTGTTTAGTGACGCAGAGCTGTTCGTGGGTTCTTCTGGGTATGGCAAAGCCAGGGGTGGGCTTAGTACCCTGTGTTGCTCCCTAGTTTTTCTTTTCGAGGACGAAAAGCTTGAAGGATGGAATGATTTAAGAATCCGGTTTTTGCAAAAAATGACTTTGGTATATTCTTGATGATATTCCAGGGCAGCGCCTTTAGACGGCGTGCGATTTCGAGCCCCGGAGTGGCCGGAATTAAATTTTCAGTGCATTCACACTGGAAATGCTAAATAAATGGGATAACTCCTAAACGGAGTTCCGGATCAGAGATCCAAATGTATGGATGGGTGCAGAATGAGGTGTTTACCCTAGTAACGACATAAAACATGTCGGCGCGGGATGTTCGGACCCCTCGCCCGCTCCCGGAACTTTAAACGGATAAATAAATAAATTAATTTATTTGTTTAATGGTGAAATGCTAGTATCTCTTAAACGGTGGCTCGGATTGGAAAACCGAGGGCACCGTTGAGTTCAGAGCATGTCGTTTACTCTAGTAGGGGTATAAATTTCATAGGCGCGGGCCGTTTGTGAAAAATGACCTAGGTGCGTTTTCATAATTTAGCGGCCTCGGGCGCTAAGTTTAATAACTTTTGAATGGGGTCTCGGATTAACATTCATAGACTTCCATTGTGCTTGGGAGGTGGTGTTTACCATAGGGGAGGCTTAAATTCGACCCCGTCGGGGGTTTCAGATGCGGGTCTTTTCGAGGGTTTTAAATTAATTGAAACATTAATTAATTTATTTAAACCCTCCCCCACCCCCTTCTCCCTTGAACCCCCTGAAAAAACTCTTCTCCCTCTTCTCCTCCACCTCCGGCGAGGGCTCCGGCGAAGTAGCTCCAGCAAGGTGGCGGTTCGGCGGCGAAGCTCCGGGCAACGCCCACGAGGTAGGATCTTGTTGCGTTTTTCCTTCCCGCACCTCATTTGAACATAAATCTTATGCTCGAATTGTTGTCGGATTTTTGAAAGAACCACTTGAATGCGTAGTAGTGTTTTTACTCTTTCTAACGCATATTTCGGAATTAATATCCGAGCTCGGAGGAGGCAGGGGTTGATTGTCGAAGGTTGCGGGATTTTCGAGGGGTTCTCGGGTGTTCCGGCGGGTAGGCGCGGCGGCGGAGCGGCTCCAGGCGGCGGTGCGGTGAGATGGATGGCGGCGGTGACCTCCGGCACGACGGCTTGCAGGCGGCGACTTCGGTTCCAAGCGGCGGCGCGGCGAGCAGGGGGCGGCGCGGCATGCGGACGGCGGCGCGGCGCTTCGCGCTGGCGGCGGGGAGTGGTCGTCCGGCTTGGCAGGGGTCGTGGCGAGACCCCTCGCGAGGGACCGAGACCCGCTTCCAGTGGGTCTCCTCGACGACCGAAGACCGGACTCGTAGCCGGTCGGCTGAAGCGGGAACCGCGGGTCCGCGGCCGGCCCACGCGGCAAAGCCGCGGGCCGGCCCAGGCTGGTCCAGCCGAAGGGTTGACCCTTCCAGCTTCGGACACCCGTAAATATAGTTACAGGTGTCCGTTTTACTTGCCGTCTGCGACAGTGTCTTCCTGACGTTGAGGGGAATGTTTAGAGCTAGTTTTGAGAATTTTAAATTCCCGAAACGAGGGTCCGCAGAGGCGCGACATGTCCTTAAGTGGGCGAGCGTATTTCCTCGAGTTTCTTGTTTTGGACGGCGCGGGTGCATGCGACATCTGCTTTGAGTGCTGTCAGTTGCGTTGGGACCCTGACGTCAAGGCAGAGGTTTCCAAGGTGGTTTCAGGATTTGAGACCGAAGTTGAGGCATGGGCCCCACGACCCATCTTTTGAGCTGCGTGCAGCTTTTAGCGACGTTTTCCTTAGTCATCCGTTCGGGGCGTGCGAGTAGTCGATGTTGGGTGTTTTTCCAAGGGCATCGCGTTGGCGCAGTCGGCCCACTGTAATTCCGCACGATAGTGCGGGCCCCGCGAGGGCCATTTTGGGAGTCGACGGTGATTTCCATCTTTATCACTGGGCGACCATTTTGGACAAGTGAGTAGTCCATTTCATGTACTTTTTCGAGAGGAACGCAATGGTGCAATCCGTTCGTTGAGTTTCGGGACCGGGATGTGGGTCCCACATGGCACCGCTCGTGTGCGGTGCGCCGGGATGCACCTTTTTCTCTGGGTATCCGTTGCACTCGGGTGAGTAGCGCTTTTGACGTGTTTTCCAGAGGGGATGGCAATGGTGCAATGCGCCCAACTATTTTCGGGGCCGAGGCTCGAGATCACGGGACGTCGTTCGGGCGTGAGGCGGTGTCGCTGACTTTTCCATCGGATATCCATTGGAGGCGAGTAAGTAGTCGAACCTGCGTGTTTTTTCACGAGGATTACAATGGTGCGCTCCGTTTGGTTGTAAGGAGCCTCTTGCATGATCTTGTCAAATGTGGAAATGTGGAGGTGCCCCGGTGGCGGTCCTTCTACCGTATTTGTAGTGGACCTTTGGCGAGTGATCGTGTGCACTCCCGTGTGAGTGATGTAAATGCTTGAAGTGATGTGGTAGGCCGTGCCTGGGCCTTTGAGGTGGAGTTGTTATGTCACACCTCCGCGTTGATGTTGGGTGCCGTGTGCACGATAGCCTTAGGGCTGGAGACGCGGTGTACTCTGGGAGTATACGGGAGCACTTGGAGGTATGTGTGGTTTGTACCTGAGGATGTTTGTGCGCTCAGTTGGGGTTGACTTGGGGCCACACGTCGTGTGGGACCCATGTATGTGTCGTGTTCTACTTGACATAATTTGACCTCTCGCGAAGTAGAGGGTCCCTCTGTGGGTTTTTTTGACCAGCAGGGTGGAGTTTTCCCCTGGCTTGGTGCTGGTTTGTTGGCCAGCAGGGTTGAGTGGTCTCCCCCTAGTTTCGTTCTCGATGGATCAGCCAGTACCGGTACTAGTGGCACCCCGTGATGGAACGGGCGTTGAACCCCTTAGGGTGAGTTGTGCTGGAGTTGGGTGGTTGCGCGATACCCACTCCGTGTTTGGTTGGCCAGTGTTGTACCCTCCAGTAGAGATGGGCAGAGCGGTTCTGAGTTTTACCCTCCAGCAGGGCAGGGCAGTGGGTTACTCATCGACTTCCTCGGGCTTACCCTCCAGTAGGGCTGGGCAGTGGGTTGCTCACTGACTTCTAGGGTTTACCCTCCAGCAGAGACTGGGAAGTGGGTCACCCGATGCTCTTAGGGTCTACCCTCCAGCAGAGACTGGGCAGTGGGTCACCCGACGCTCTTAGGGTCTACCCTCCAGCCGAGACTGGGTAGTGGGTCACCCGACGACCTCTTAGGGTCTACCCTCCAGCGCGGCTGGGCAGTGGGTCACCCGTCATCTAGTTCCAGGTCTACCCTCTAGCAAGGCTGGGCAGTGGGTCGCCTGTCGACTTATTCCAGGTTTACCCTCCAGCGGGGCTGGGCAGTGGGTCGCCGGATGATGTGTTATGGTTTACCCTCCAGCAGGGCTGGGCAGTGGGCCACCCAGTATTTTATTATGGTTTACCCTCTAGAGGGGCTGGGTAGTGGGTCGCCGGTTGATGTATTATGGTTTACCCTCCAGCAGGGCTGGGCAGTGGGTCACCTGATGTTTGGTTATGAATTACCTTCCAGCAGGGCTGGGCAGTGGGACACCTATTAGCATTCTAGACTCAGTCCTTTCTACCAGGCTAGTCTGTGGCTTTTCCTCTGTGTTTACCGGTGGGGGACCCTTGGTTGTACGGTTCAGTGATGGAACTACTTTGGCTTTGAAGAGACCTCTCGACTGCAGGGCAGTGAAGAGGTGTGGTTTGACTTTCCCTAGATCTATCAAGTTCGAGGGGTGCTTTCCCCACCGAGACGCGTTCTTGTGACGTGATCTAAAACTGTGCGGGCGAGTCAGTGTTTCCCAAAGAGGATAGTATCAAAGTGCGGTGATTGAGCCCCTTGGCTTGTGGTTCGGGGAAGACAAGCGGGATGCTGGGTATCGATGGAGTTTCGTCTGGGACTATTGGAGACACATTTCTTGGGCTGAGCTATGGGAAAGAGATCCTCTTACGAGCTTGTTTGGGTTTCTTGTTGAGCATACATATATGTATTACCTTGTTTCCGGTACCCACTTCTTGGGTTTGGTTACTCTCCTTCCAGGAGAGGCGAAGACGCGGGGGGTATGCCACGTGCTTTCCGTGTCTAGCTTCTCATGGTTGGATGAGTCTACTCTCCTGCTATAGGTAGCAAAAGCTCGATGAGAAGTGCATCTTCCTACCGTTCCTAGCTCCTTGTGTTAGGACGAGTCTTCTACGTTTCTCTTATTGGGTTGAGCTGGACTCTTTACTTCACTTTCAGTTATACTCTACTTTGCTGTTCGCTCTACCGCTCACCCTTCGGTACCTCCTTTGTTGCTCCCTCAAGCCTTCGGGGTATCCTATTGAGTATTTTTATACTCACCCCTACTTGGGCTTTTCCCGCACTTGGTGTGCCTTTGCAGACGACAGACAGGTGGAGCGTGACTTCAGTGGAGCGTAGGAGCTTGGGAGCTTGGACCGCATGTGGTGGTCATGGTCGGGTTCCAGGTGGCAGACCTGTCGGCTGTTTTCTTTTCGTTTACCTGTTGCCGGGTTGTGGCACTTTCTGGTTGGGCACGTGTTTTGCCCCTTTTCCTTTCAACTTGTACCTTGTACTGTTTTGAGGTCGATATACATTTGTGGTATTTATATAGTAGTTGCCCCTTTTCTTTACTTGTCTTTTCATTTACTCTGTACTGTTGCATTTAGTTTGCTGCGTGTGTGTGTACACGTGCTTAGGCAAAGGCCTCCCTGAGTTATTGTGCCTTCGGCGCTGGTTGCCAGCCCCTGTCCTATAGAGGCGGGCTTGGGGTAGTTGCGGCTCGAGCCCGGGTAGGGTCGGGTCGTGACAAATTATTGGTAATTATTCTTAATTATTGGTAATTATTTTTAATTATTGGTAATTATTCCAAAATATTTGTAATTATTCATAATTATTGGTAATTATTCCTAATTATTGGTAATTATTCCTAATTATTGGAAATTATTCCTAATTATTGGTAATTATTCCTTATTATTGGTAAATATTGACAATTATCGGCAATTATTGGTAAATATTGGTAAATATAAGTAATTATTGGAAAATATTGACTATTATTGGAAAATATTGGTAAATATTGGTAATTATTTATAACTATTACTCATTATTACTAATTATTACTAATTATTCGTAATTATTTTTAATTATTACTAATTATTGGTAATTATTGGTAATTATTGTTAATTATTATTAATTATTACTAATTATTACTAATTAATGTTACATATTACTAATTATTGTTAAATTTTTCTAATTATTACTATTTTTTGAATTATTCCAATTATTACAAATTATATTCATTAACTACAAATTACATTCATTAACTAATAATTACATTCATTAACTACTAATTACATTCATTAATTACTAATTACTATCTTTAATTAAAATTAAATTTAATAATTACTAATTACAGTCACTTAATTATTAAATATTTTTAATTTCTCATAATTAAATCTAAAAAATCAAATTTAATACCTTAATACATCATAATTATATCTAATAAAAAATAATAAAAACTAATGTAAAAATATAAAAAAAAACATTAAATAAATATTAAATTAAAATTCAGAAAAAAACCTTTAAACTGGTTTTCGAGCTTTCAAATTTTTGTACTTGTAGGATGATCCCCGCAACCTCCTTGAAATCAACTTGCAAAAAAAATTCACTCAACACATATAAACTAGTAAAAAAGTAGTTCAGATTCAGAAATCTTGACAAGGCTGGCTGTATTTATAGGTTAGATTATTTGTGACGGGGTTTATTGCGACAGTATTCCCGTCACAATTGGTATTATTTGCGACGGTCCTGTCGTAAATAACCTCAGCCACATTTATATGGGCAGTAATAAAAGGGGTTATTTGCAATGGGTCCCATTGCAAATAACCCCTGCTGCCAGGTTATTCGCGACGCGAACCCCTTCCCGTCGCTAATAACCAGTTACCACCGCCAGTTATTTGCGATGGGAAGTGGATCTCGTCACAGATATCTTTCGCGCGATTTGGCGCGCATTCGCGCCAAACCATTTGCGACGGGTGAGAATATCTCGTCGCAAATAACTCTTTATTTGCGATGAGGATTATGCCCCGTCGCAAATACCCCGATTGCAGTGGTTATTTGTGACGAGACATATTCTCGTCGCAAATAACCCGTCGCTAATACCACTTTTTCCCGTAGTGATGGTTTTTATGGTATTTTTAAAATGTCAAGTACTTAATAGTGTCCAAATTGTCATTTATGAGATTTTAAAATAAATATTATTTTATTAAATTATAATAAATTAACACAAATAAATCATTCAACGAAATTATCGCGTTAATTATAAATATGTTATTAATGAATCATTTTTTGTCATTTGGAGTTTTATTGTAATTATATTTACTCTAATTGTGTAAATTTCTAATGTCACTGTATTAATTAACAATGATTAAAACAAAAATATTGTGTTTAAAAAATAATAAAAACATATATAAATTGAATTGGATGAATTTATTTTAACACAAATTCATCCTATATTCTAAATAATTTAGTTCAGGCTGATTTTGAATTGAAAATAATTTTATATTAATTTAATAATTTTAATAATTTTAATAATTCCAAAAGTGTCTATCCCCTCTCTTATAAAAGGGAATCCATTCATGCCTATTGTTTACACTACAAAACCCATCTATATTGGCCATTATATATCCAAAACCATTCCTAAAATACATCCAAAAATTATAGATGACACAGTTTTGGCTGAACACCATCCTTAGAGGAGTTAAGGTGTTAAGAAAAGGTGATTGTCCAAAAGAAAGGTAATTTTTTATTTGAGTGTTTTTATTTGATTACTTATTATACAAAAAATATTATAAAAACATGTTGACATAATAACACCAGTATCCTCAATATACTTATCCGTTTTTATGTTAAAATCATCACTTAAATACATATCTTGTTACATTAAATGAGAAAATAATTCATCATTCATGTGTATGTGTCAACTATCACCTCCACGTACTAATATAATTAATTTTACATAACATTATATCAAGACTAGTTATAATGAGTGTTTTAATGTTCATATTAAATATTCATGAAATATGTGTTATTATAATAGAATAATTTATAAGTGGTTATCTTACATTCCATAAAATTGATACTGTTGTTCATGCGTAGGTGTGGACTATCACCTCCATGAAGCAATTGATTTGTTTTTAATAAAAAAATCACTTTCATGATATATAAAAGGATATTAAAATTATTAAAAAAATTTAAATGATATAATTATCATTATAGGAAAATAAATCTTTATTTAACATTTCCATAATGATCATTGAAAAATTAAAACATTACTCATGTCTACATCCGTCGTACAGTCTCCATGATGGTAACGTTGTTCATTTTTTCATATACACATATAATGAAAGGATTTTAAGGTATAATTAATATATAAAACGTATTATTATGTGATTAATTTTTTTTAAGATGATGGAATTTATACCACATGGACTATTGACATCATTCCAAAGTCATATTTATCTCAAGTATCGAATATTGAAAAAACATCCAAAGAGAGATAAAATAATAATTTAATTGTTATAACATTTTATTAAGAAATTTAAGGTGAATAATAAATATAAATAGGTTTTATGAAAGATTAAATTCACCTAAATTTATTATTCAATAAAATAAATATTCTACATTCTGAGTGGGAATAAATGTAAGAGACTCGTTATCAAAAACATCATTTTAAATGTATTAAAGATATATTATTCTCAATCATTTCCATTTATGTCCATGTTTTCAAAATAGATTAACATGATTTATTTATATACACGTGATTATTTTACATTTTTACTTTATTTGAAGGTTTCAAAGTGATATGGGACACTTTGATTCAAAAATAATCTTTTTAAAAAGTTTTAATTGTGTTTTAATATGGATTGATTGTTTCATTAACATGGAATGATTTTTTAACATTTACATCAGGAACAAAATTTCTTATAAACATGTTACTTTAATGTTTTTTTACTTTTACAAGTTTACACTTTTATTTTCTGCAAATTTGTTTTCATTATTGAAGGTGTGGCTTTGTAAACATGAAAATCAGAATTTAAAGTGGAAATTTTATTTTTCCTCTAGGATTGTTTTATGTGTTATCATTATGTTACAATTCATTGGAATTTTCTAGGAATATGGTTGACATGGAGATAATCCTAAATTTTTTGAGACAATGATATCTCTCAAATTCATTGGTTTTTAACACAATGTTAATTGGTTGGGTTTCTCCTTAGAGATTTAGGAAATATACTCTGATGGGTATTCCATATGTACGCATGAATGTTACTCCCTATGTAACCATGAAAGCTATAATGTATGATTGTTATAGATTACAAAATTTACCTTTATGATTTATGATTTATATGTATTTTTAATGAAATATTATGATTTCATGAGGTAAGATAAAGAGTTAATGATTTGTGGATGAAATGACATATTTTTTGAAAATGTTATCATTAGTTTAAAATATTAATGGACTAGTGGTTTCATTCATTATTTTATATCCCTTGCTGCTATTTTTGTTCTCATCCCATGTTTAAAAACGTTTTTCATAGGTTATAATATTATTAAGTATAAAGAAGATGTAGTGATTAAATTATTGAATATTTTCTTCGAAAAGAACTCACATTTTATTTTAAAAGGTTTTCCTTTGGTAGGAAATATTGATTCAATGTTCATGTATCTACATGTAATGTATGGGTATAATTTTTAAGAGCGTCTAAAAATTCTATGAAACACTAAAATAAAAATCTCCTTGAATGTGATCTATATTTCTATGGAACTATAATAAGTTATATTTATGTTCGGGTCCTTACAGATAGTTTGAAATGATGTTTTATACACCTTTAATGATTAAGATGTTTTTAACTAGTTAAGGATATCATCACGAGTTTAATATTTTAAGTCTGATTACAAGTTTACTATCATACAATCCCTTTTTAGGATCTAATCTATGAAATATCATGGTGATGAATGGTATTTTTGAAGACATTTATTTTGGAGGTATTTATGGGTTATTACTTTTTAGGGTGAAAAACTAAATGAATGGGATAAACACTATGGTTAAAACATTTTCTTCTTATTTTTAAATATTTTAAATCATTTTTCAATTTTTTATTTATTATACAATATTAGGTAATGGAAAACTCACATGATGTGTGATAACTCATAATGTTAGACAAGGCTGCAGGAATCCAACCAACCACATTAGGGTGTCAATAGTGACTCACATATCACTGGCCTTTGTCAAGCCCTTTATTAGTTGACTTTTATTTTGAAGTAAATGCAATAATAGAATAAGAATAATTTGTTTTTTGGAAATAATGTGTTCTCAAATAGATATCCCTAGTATTAGAAAATGATTTGGGGGGGGGGGGTTAAGTGATAAATGTTATTTTGGGATATGTTAAATATTTTTGGATCTTTATATGAATAAGATAAATAGAATACTATAGAATTTTAATTGAAGATTAAAGGATGAATTATATTTTGGAAGAATCTATTATCCAATAGTGTAATTATGGTGATTCATGTCATTTAGGGAAATAATTATCTTATCTTGGAGATTATGTAATTAAAATAATTACTTTATGGTATGAGACTTCAAGAGTAATTGATGTTATTTGGAGATAAATACTAGATCTTATCATGGGACTTCATGTGATATAATACTTCTTATTTTTGGGTTTCAACTATAGTTTATAAAATTTTGTGGGAAGTTTTGTGTATCGTTATTTGTTGGATGGCTTATGATCCACATTTTGAAACACTATTGAATTTTAGAGATTAATGTAGTTTTTCATCATATAATAGTTTATTATTTTTAGGGAATTGCCTTATATTAACCAAATAATTTTTGTTTTGCTTAATATTTCATGATAGTAGAAATATATTTTTAATCTCTTTTGGATTATTTTATTCTGTAAATGTTGGTTCTAGTTCTTTTAATTGAAAAATATTTCATAAATTGACATCATTTGGAGAAAAGAATGCATTTGTGATGGAAATTAATTAAAGGATTAAAATAAAATTTATAAGTATATATATTCCCTTATTTTTATATTAATTAGTTAAATATAACCTCAAATATATGAATATGACCTTAAAACAAAAAGGTTTTTCTTATATTTCCAACAACGAAATCAAAAACTATTTAACCCATTACAAATTTATGGTTTTGTGTTTTTTAACATTATCCTAAAAAATATTTATATTATGCTCTATCAGTTCTTGATTGTTTGTTTTATCATGCATATCTATGTTATCCTACATGGAAACTAAAAATGTGTTACCTTAGGTGGTCATTGTAGTTAATTTTTTTTTTAATGTGGTGGTCATATTAATCATTTTCTTGATGTACGATTAAAATGAAGGTATATTGAAAATTAAAATCATATTTTTTTATCCCAAGATGAAATTGGGATGAATAAATTTATTAATGTGAGGATAATGTAACATCTTTATTTTAAAAATAAATACATAAAATGTTTGATAGAGTACATGATACTCCTCATAGAACATATGCGAAATAATAAATATTATTATTTAAACGTTACCATTATAAACATGACGTTAGAATGTAGGGAATGAACAATATTAAAAAAATAATGATATAATAGTTTATATTTGTTAACATAATTTTTCATTGGTTGTCAAATTAATTATAAATAAAAAAAATAAATATAAAAGAGGTTTTTATGAAAAACAACATAAATAAGAATAATAGTTTTTATAAAATATTGAAATCACTATTTTTGGATTTTATTTAAATAAAAAAATTAAAATTAATCTGATTTTTTTAGATCTATTATAAGAACGAATTCATATTTAGTTATAAATGGATTAGTTTTGAAGACATGAATTTTTCCCCCATTGGATAGGGATCATAAATTAAATATTTTTTTATAAATTCAATAAATTATATTTGAAAAATTAAATATATTATTTGGAAGAAGGATATAAGAGTTTACATTGGATAAATTTTTATACTTTTTTCATAATATTCATTTTTTAAATGAATAGAAAAAAATAATGCATTTCAATTCAAAACTAATTTTTCATCTATTAATTAATATATAGTTATATTATCAATTTAAAAGGTTTTAATTTATAATTATGTTGATTTTTTATCATTTAAAATAATTTAGTTCATTGGAATAAATTTGATATTGTAATTGGATATAAAAACTATGTGTACTTTTGAACATTTTACTTAAAAAATACATTTTCTAATTATGTTAACAGAAATAATTTATGTGTGATTTTTAAAAATTAAATGTTTTGAATTTTGAGAAATTGATTCCATATTTGGAATTATAAGTTTAAAATTATATAAATAGGTCTCATTAATTTTTGGACATTATGAATAATGACTTTAATTTTTATTTTTATTACCCCAGTTAAGGGTAAATCTGATAATTAATGGTTAAAATAATGATATAGATATTATAAAACAATCCTAACACGTATAATAATCATATTGGGTGATTTATTTTCTCCATGTATATTTTACGGTCTTAAAGTTTGTCCTTTGATGCCACTTCAGTGTTATTATGAAATTTATGACAATTTATTTAAAGTAAAGACAAAGATATAATAATAATGTATATTATAACTAAAAAATATTAATATGGGGTTATATAAGTTATATATTCAACTATAAATAGTCGTTATATAGATAAAAATATTACTTATATCATTTTAATTTATTTATAATTTATATAAAATAAATAAACAACGTAATCGGTGATATACGCTTGATGTTGTAATTTCTAAATTAATAATATAATCAAATTAATGATGTGATAAATATTAAAATTAATATAAGTTGATATAATTGATTCCATTAAATTAATTTACAGATTAATTTAAGATGTTAGGGATGATTTAAATTTGTTTTTTCTAGGGAATAATGTTTGTATTACGTTTTTAAATATTCATGTAGTGGGTAGTGTCAAAATTGAAATTTATTATATTTTAAAATAAAAGATATATTATTAAATGATACAAGATTTATATAAATACATAAATACTCTTAATATATTGGGTAAATCTAAATATATCATTAATGAGTCATTTTATGTTGTTTGTAATTTTATTTTATTTATATTTACTATCAAATTGTAAATTACATAATGTCACGGTAAGATTTAATAAGGAGTAAAACAAATATATAATGTTTAATAAATAATTAAAACATGTATAACAATAATTGTATTATTGTATTTATACCCAACATAATAATATATTCAATTTTTTTTACCCATTTTGAATTGAAACTGAATTTATATAAATTTATAACTTTTTTTAATTCCAAGAATACACCTCCCCTCTCTTATAAAAGGGAACCCATTCATCTCTATTACATACAATTTAAAACCAATTTTTATTCCATAAACTACCAAAAACCATTACTAGAATACCACCCCACATTATATAAGCCATATTTTAGGCATAACACCCTCTTTATAGGTGTTAAGGTGTTAATAAATGATGATTGTCAGAAGGAAATGTAACATTTTTATTAAAGTGTTTATATTTTATTTTTTAATCCAAATCCATAAAATATTATCCAATAATGTAGATATAATAAATCTAGTATCCTAAATATTATGAGTTGTTTTTAGGACAATATCATCACATAAATCCATATTTTATTCCATTAAATGGGAAAATAATTAATCATTCATTCATATGTGTGAACATCCACCTCCACAAACCGATATAATTCACTTTCTTAAACCATCTATCCACACTTGTTATAATGATGGAATTAAAGTTAATATGTAATATTCAAGACATATATATCTTTATAATAAAATACTATATCAATTACATTCATACTTTCCACCAAATTGATGACATCGTTCGTGTGTATGTGTGGACAATAATCTCTATGAAGTGATGTGATTCATTTTTAATCCCGACATCACTTTTATGATATATTGGAATATATTTAATTGATAAACATGATTTTAATGATATAATAATCATTATAAAAATATGAAATTATAATTACCTTGTTTCCATAAAGATCATTGAAAAATCAAAATCTTACTCATGCATGCGTATGACTTACCATCTCTACGATGGTAACATTTTTCATTTTTCTTGTCTATATTTAATGAATGTATTTGAAGGTATAATTAACATATATATTTGATATTATTATTGGATTAATATTATTCAATAGATGATGTTATTATGAACACATGGACTGTTGATATCATACCAATTTCATCTAAAACATAGGTACCGAATATTGACAAAACATCCCATGTGAGTTTAAATAATTAATAAATTGTTATAAAATTAAAATAAGTTATATAAATAAAATAATAAATATTATTTTTCCCAAAAATATAAATTAAATAGATTATATTATTCATATTTATGACTATAATTCATGATGATTCAAACTCAATGAAAGGGACTTCTAAAATAAATATCATTTTAAATGATTAAAATGTTTATTCTTAAAAATAATTTTCATTTAAATCCATATAATGAAAATGGGTTTAATTTATTTATTTATATGCATATTAATATTTTTAATTTTTAATTCATTTAAAAAGTATCAATTTTGTATGGGACACTGTGATTCAAAAAAATTAATTGCAAGTGTATTAATTGTGTTTAAAAAATGGATTGATTATTTCAAAAACATGGAATTGTTTTTTAACATATATGTCATGAGAGGAATTTATCTATTTTATATCACATTAATGTTTTTTTGATTAATTTAAATGTTTAAAAATTAATTTTTAAATTTATTATTTTTATTTATAATTGTGCGCCTTTTTAAAAATTAACTGACACTTCAAAATCTAAATGTTATTTTTCATTTATGCTTGTTTTATGTGTTATGAATATGTTATGTTTATTGGGAATTTATAATGAATATCTGTGTTTCCTTGGTAAGTCAATGGTGGTTGATCCCATGATAGCTCTTCAATTCATTGTGTAATGAGACAAAGTTAACTTGTTGGGTATCTTCTATGATATTTAGGGATTATAATGTCATGGGTGTTCCAAATTAAACCATAAAGGTTACTCACTATGTATCTGGGAAAGGAGAAATTTATGAATGATAGGGATTCAAAAAGATAACTTTATGATTTTTTATTTCTTTGTATTTTTATAAGATCTTAATATTTCATGAGGTAAGATAAAGATTTAGGTTTTATTGATGAAAAGTTTGATGTTTTGAAAATGATTTCATGTGTTTATAATATTCATGGACTAATGATTTGTTACCATATTTTACGTCCCTTACTAAGCCTGTTGTGCTCATCCCATATTTTAAAATGTTTTTCACGATTCTTAATATTTTTAAGCTTATAGTTGATTCAATGATGAATGTATCGAATAGGGGTCATGAAAAGAAGTCATGTTTTCTTTTAAAAGGGTTTCCTTTAGAGAAATATTGATATTTTTATAGGTATCCACATGTAAAGTATGGGTATACATTGTGAGATTTTATCCAAATTCTAAGAAACTATTAACTGAAAATATCCTTGAATCAGAATTCTAGTTCAAAAACACTATAATTAGTTATGTTTAAAGACATTTACATACATAATGCTAGTGGTAATAACATATGAAACTGTCTTATTTATAAGTCTCAAACAACATACCACCACAATTTAAAAAATGACCTATATTAAAGCATATTTCTTCATCTTAAAATAATTTCTAATAGCCAAAGAATTAGGGATAGATAATAAAATAACATCACATAGAGTATCACATCTTAGTAGAAGGAACAGTTTAAAGTGAAATTATATATGAATGAAACATTATTGGACCCTATAATTAAGTATAAAATATTTTAATAATTTAATTCCCATTTTATTTATCATAAGAATTGAGGTAAAACAACCCCCACAAAAAAATAAACATTCACATGTTCTTTACTCAATCATACTTGGCTCGAGTACTCCTAATAACTAGGATCTAATTCATCTTATCACCCAATTGATAAATATACCTATTACACAATTTCCTTATTTCAAAATATTTTCAAAAATCGATATCCCACTTTAAAAAAATCATGGAACTCCCTTTTTTAATTTTGAAACAAAATCCCCATGATTATCTAAAAACTCACACATTGAAACGTGACAATAAAAATTGATTTAGTAATATTGGGGTATGTTTCATTCCTAAATATACCCTAGGTTAATATAAATACAAATTTTTGGTGAAAATAAATATAATAACATCCACTCCCTCTATGTTTTAGGATTTATGTATCCTTTAGAAACAAACATTTTGGAATAGAAATTTTAGTTCACACACCCATTCATTTTCCTTTACTCTACCAATAAAATATGTGGAAAAGGTTCATGTACAATTAATTAAATCATTATATTTAAAACTGATAGCTACTGTTGAAATAATATTTACTATAAATTTCCACATTTATTCCATGATGGTCACTATCTGAGATAACACATTTTCAAAAAGTCCTATTGCATTTTATTGGATTAATTTTGTTCTCATTATGGCATAACATCTCAAAATAATCCATACATTTTATAAAAAGATACCTCTAAATCAATCATCAAAAATAATGAAATCTTATGAAATATATATTTTTTAAAAAGTCCATGATGGTTTCCAAAATTCATTTAATAGTTTTATACATATGTAAACACTAATTAAACATGGTTATTCCAAAACCAAAATTCTATTCATGATAGCCCCACAAAAATATGGAATACATTATAGAAATTTGAAATCACTATACCCTAATCAGTGAAATAGTCCAAAAAACTAGTGAAGTCCTGACATTCCTCTAAATCAAGAAGATACAAAAAAAATTATTTATTAAAAAAATATGGAAACACAACATATGTGATTATGTGGTTCATATAAAGTCTTATTCCATGGGTGAATCACGTTAAAAATTTAAATTAATGATAAAATATTTTTTATATTGGAAACCACCATCTGTATCGCAATCCAAACAATCTATGTTATATGTGATTTATTAAAAAAACAACACATGAATATAGAAAACGACTCAATAATTATATTTCCATGACTCATTCAAGTTGTTAGTGTTTCAGTAGAGAAGGCCCAACAATTAAAACTGATAACACACAGTTCTATATCATTAAAAAAGTGACCCTAACCCAATATTAATAGAGGAAACCACACAATAATCATCTATTTCTATTGTATTCACCACATTCCAATCTTTAATTTTATCCAATGCAAGATCCAGGCTACGACCATGTTCCCTACTAGCATATCGAAATAACAACTGATATCTAATTATAATACAAGATATATATTCCTCATTATACATTTACCACACTAATAAATGATTATAAATCATGTCCTATATATTACAATATTGGTATATCATTTCGATTCAAATCCATGTGTATCTCAAATTTATCATCCAAAATTAGTTTCAATGCTAACTTCACCACACCATCCCAAAAACATGAAAAATAAAAAATATCCCCATGCATCAAATCCAATAGAATAGATTTTCAATAATCATAGATGTAAAATTATTAGTTTTAGTGAAAAAAACCATCTATTGTTGTATTTTTTATTCTAAAAGTCTAATTTTTAATATTCAAATACTTATTTATAAAACAATTTACCAAAAAAACCATACATAAAAAATGATAGATTGAAATATTTATTGAAATATATCATGTGAATAATTTGTAAAAAAAATCATTATTATATTATATTTATGCCTAAAATATTATTTAACAGGATTTATATGATGATTTTTATGTTATATAAAATTAAACATTATCAGTTTATTCTATTCCAAAATTATAATTTTATTTAGAAAATAGCCTCATATCTCAACCAATTTTTAATACTAAATTTTATATAAATAGTTGAATTATAAATAATATCCTCATATTCAGAATTTTTATTATTTTTTTATGAAATTCCATGATTAATAAAATATAAAAAATCTTTTATCATTTCCCTTTAATACTAACTTCTCATTCAATAGATATTATATATTCTATTTTTTCAATTGTTGAATTTTCAAAAAGACTCATTAAATTACACTTTTATACCCCCTTGAGATATGATTATTATTATTTTTCTAAGATGGTTATTATATAAAAATTCTAATTCTTGTAACCATATATATAATACTCTAAATGATATCGTTTAGACATATTATACTTCAAAGATATTAAAATTTAATTTTTGGGTATGGTTTCATATTCATTTTTATTCCATTATTATCTTTAATCGTAGTCGATATGAATTATCAATGGTGACATTATACTAAAAAAATTGTATTGTATAAAAATTTATAATTATCGTTATCCCTATGAAAAAAATAATTCTCTTATTTTTTTAATAACTACACATAGGGTTCCTCATCAAAGGAATGTCCCATTTTGTCAATTGAGTGTGGAATTTGATATCTTAGTAACTATCCCAAATTAGTTAGAGCATCCATAATTTTATCATCACCATTAAAATTCATTGTAGGTACTATATGATACATACCTGAATATAGCGGGAGGAGTGAAACAATGGTCAATGTCCAACATGAGATTTCAATATTTTCCAGTATTTGAAAACTCATTGAATACATTTTGAATTATTAAATTGGTTATGTAGTGATCAACACATGAATTTTTATGATAATGGGTAATAATAGATATAACACTATAACAAAATAAATGTTATAAGGGGCATGAAACCATTTTAATAATGTGGTGGCATACATGGTGAACAAAATTTATAATATCATTGACCACATCAATATCTCCTTGTTTATGATGAACAAAGAGATAGAATGATTAAAAAACAATATCGAACTACTATAAGAATGTAAAATAAAACTAAAGGTGAAATTTATATGTAATAATAAGATCATAAAAATGGGTGATCCTTCCTCTATCATATTCAAGTGTCTTTGGAACATGAAATTGGTTCTCACATATATTCTTCACTTAAGCTTCTCCCACATAGGTGGACCTCTCTATCTAAATGATATGAAAATAATTTTTTTAATCCTTGGACACATTTCATGATTACAAAAAATAAATATACCAATATAGCTAATACTATGTACTTAATAATTAAATATAAATATATATATATATATATATATATATATATATGGCCCCTTCAAAGATAAGATTTATATCTTAATATCTTCAACCAAAATATCTATAAATCCGGGTGTCAAAAATAGTCTCATGTTACTCGATGAGTTATATATATTATCTCTAAAGATAAATTCATCTGGTAGACTACAATGGTGTAATAATTTATGTCATCAATTCATCCCTAAAATATAAATATTATGATAGATAAGAATTATGGAATTAATCAAACCACGATTCGTGGATAATTTTTATGATGCTATATATATTATAACTGTGTGACATACTCCATCATGACATAGTCTTCAGTCAAACTTAGATCCAAAATTCACGGTTGATGAATATCCTTATATTCACAAAATCTAATTCTATTTTATTTTTTTACCCTGATCCTTATGGTATGTTCACATAAATTTCTAATTCTAGTGAGGTACATAAATATAAAATAATTGATTAATATGGCTTAACTGTGAAAACCAGGTCCCGATGACAGCACAACCACCTCGCTATAACATGGTCGTCGGGTCCTAGCCCACCAGGTACCACCAGTTCCCCGCAGACATGTGGGTCCCACCCAAGGGACCACCCACATGCCTGAACGGGTCATCTGACTAATGACTGTCCCCACTGGCCAACACATGTCTTTTCCAGTGTGCTTTGTCCTCACTCACACACACCCTGGGAAACTTCCCAGAAGGTCACCCATCCTGATCACTACTCAAGGCCAAGCACGCTTAACTGTGGATTTCTAATCAGGTAGGCTCCTGAAAAGGAACGTGCACCTTGTTGACCTGATTCATATCATTTACCCATTTAACCCTTTATCATTTTAGGGTGTTACAATCACCCCCCCCCCCTTAGAGCACAACGTCCTCGTTGTGGGCCCTACATCTCAACCCAGGCAGTGCACCACACTTCAGGCTGGGTACCACCTCTGATACCAAACCTACTGACCCCGCCTTTTCTTTCACTACTATTACATCATTTCAATGATAAACAACATAATAGTATTACGCATAGAGGATCCAAAGTTTTAGTGTCTTGGTCAAACTAGAACCACATAAAACAAATTGAACATCAACCATAAACATTTATTTCATTTATTATTCACTAGATTCAGAGTGGCACTTGTCCTCTCCTTAGTAGATGTAGCCACCTGAGGATATACATCAAAAGGGTTGAGCTATAAGCCCATTAAGAGGATAGATAAGAACAATATAGAATGGGGTGAGCATAATCATGACATACGAAAATGATCATGAACATGAGAGGAGCATAAATAAAAGACCTGATATGTGGAAATGCATAAAAATGAAACATCATTTCTTAGTGGTTAACTACCACACATATTTGTGAACCAAGATAGCTTCTTTTTCACACAAAATTTCACATTTACTCATGAGATTCATCACTTTACCCAATGCATCAGAGCACTATATAATTCCAGGTGCACCCGTCACATCATAACATTATCATTTATCATGCATGCCATAATGAACATATAACATAAATGAACATAACTAACCCAGGAAAAGGAATGATTTTCATATCATAATAACACATTCATGAACATTGGGTTCCCAAAATAAATAGGGAACAATATACTTGATACAAGAATCATCAACGTTGAATGAGAGGTAAAAGTTGAGTTCTTAAGAGAAGAGTTCTTTCGAAAAAAAATTTGATTGACAAAAACATCAGTATAAAAAATTTATATCCCATAAAAATAAATAAAAATATGAACAAATGATATTTAAGGAGTGACCATATCAAAAATTTAGTGAAAGAGGTAGAACCCGAAGGATGAACGTTGGGTTCGAGAATTTCCCCTTAGCTTGTACTCGAATGCCTCCTTCTCTTTAATGTCCTTTATAATGACATTATATTCATTAATTAAAAATTACAGAACCTATTATACACTAATAGGGTTCATTCTAGATTCATTATTTCATATTATGTTCATTTGGATTACTTATAGAGTTTAAAAAACATTGATCGAGGATGTTCGTTTTCATGGTTTTCTTGAGTGGCTCACTTGTATTCTTAAATTGATGTTTGGGTAGACCATGGGTCAACATCAAGAACTGATATTACATGTTATTAATGATATTAAAGATATTTAATTATTATATAATGAATTATATTATATCCATGTGGACGAATCATTAGATAAGAATTTAATGATGGTTATGTAGGTTAAATTGAGCGGTTTTTGGGTCACAACGAACTTGTTTTAACTTTTCACATAGTAATATGGCCATAGGTTATCTTCAGAACATAAAATATAAAATAATACATATAAAATATTCTGGTTCAACCATAATAATGGTTTCATGACCATATCTGAAGGTAGAAATGGAAGAAGAGAGCATGTTGTTTTTGATGGTGATAAATTAACACCTCATGAACAACGTTTTCTTTAATAAAATAAAAGGAAGAGGGAAAGGGGACGGGGTGATATAATATCCCATTACAATAATAAAATTACATTATATGTATAATACTGGATTTACAAAGCAATTTGGATGAATATAGGTGGGGAGAGATCAAGAACAAAACTTGAACTTGAAAGGAAATTAAAGGAGAAGTGGGAGAGAAATTACCTCTAGAATCTTCCTCTTGAGATCCTCCTTATGGACATAATCATGGTCTTCTTATGATACCATAAGCTCTTGGACGTGGGGGAGGGACAATAGAAGGTGTTTGGGCAGAGTTTAGAGAAGGCTTGGAGCTTGATAGGTGTGAGGAAAAGACGGAGTGAAGGGTGGCTTTTATAATGGAGGGGAGAGGGGTTTCCTTAATATGAAATTGATTAGTTTATTAATATCACCTAAGACAAGGAATATTGAGTCTTGATCGACCAATAATAGTATTATTAAAATGTAATCCCGAACCAAGTGGGATTACATCAGCATAACATCACACATGACCCTATAATTAGCTTATTTAGCTTATTTTGTAAATTACGGTATTTCACTATTCATAAAAAATTCAAGTATCTTTGAAAAATACCGAATATTTACCCCAACCATTCATTGATGTGTAGAATCCAAAAATGAAGTCCATTTTTCAAAAATAATTTTCTAAATATTATTAAATTAATATTCAATTAATATCATATTTTACTAAAAAAATAGTTTTTAAGATTACAACTGATTTTGTAGTTCATTCAAAAATTACATAGGGTCTTATAAAATTATCTAAAAACTATTAGACAATTATTCAAAAAATTATGATTATATTTCAGGTAAATAAATATTCTTTTAAATTAATTAATTAATTATAATTAATTATTTATGACTTATAAAATACCAAAAACGTTTACTAAGCTCAAATTATCACTTTCTAAGATGTCTAAATTTTATTTTATTATTCAGAGGTAATGTTTCTCTTATTTAATATTCATAAGGGTCATATTACTATTCATAAAAGTAGGTTACTATTCACCAAAAATTATTTTTGTTCCATTAGACTCCAAAAACTATCTTGAACACAATAGTGTATGTCATATTTTCAAAATTCCAAACATAGGGGTGACAAAATAATGATTAAAGGTCACTTATCACTAAGTAGTTTATTATTTTTTATATCTATCACATAAATATAAGAAGGGAATTTTCCATTGAAAAGCTTTGGGTCGTTACATTCTTCCCCCTTAAGAAATTTCACCCCCGAATTTTCACTTTACACAAAAAGGTGAGGGTACTTCTCCTTCATTGTCTCTTCTGGTTCCGAAGTTGCTTTCTCAAACTTATGGTTCCTCTAGAACACTTTCACATTTTGGGTTGTCTTGTTGCATAGAACCTTATCACATCAGTCCCGAATCTTTACTGGCTGCTCCTCATAGGAGAGATCATCTTCCAGCTGCACCGCCTGTGAGTTTAGTACATGTGAGGGGTTTGGTATGTACTTCCTCAGTAGTGATACATGAAACACATCTTGAACTTGATACATATTTGGTGGAAGTGCTAGAAGATAAGCCACATCACCTATGCGGTCAAGGTTCTCAAATCGGCCAATATACCTTGTACTTAACTTTCCTTTCTTCCCGAATCACATGACTCTCTTCCATGGAGATATTCGAAGGAATAATTTGTCACCAACGTCGAACTCCAAGTCCCATCAACGGTTGTCAGCATAGCTCTTCTTCCGACTTTGAGCAGCATTGATGTGTCTCTGGACGACTTGACCCTTATCTGTCATCTCTTGAACAAGATCCGGTCCAAGCTGCTTTCTTTCTCCAACTTCATCCCAATAGGTTGGAGTTCTACATCGCTTCACATAAAGATCTTCATACGGAGCCATCTGAATACTCGAGTGGAAGCTATTGTTGTATGAGAACTCAACAAATGGGAGATGTTGATCCCAACCACCTTTGAATGAAAGAGAGAAGGTTCTCAGCATATCTTCAAGAGTCTGAATATTCCTTTCAAACTGGCCATCAGTTTTGGGGTGATAGGCCATGCTGAAATTTAATTCAGTTCTCAAAGCATGTTGGAGGCTCCTCCAGAACATATATGTGATCCTTGGATCATGGTCAGAGACAATTGAGAGTGGAACACCGTGCAGTCTCACCACTTCCTTCACATATATCTATGCATGTAGTTCAAGCGAGAGATCTTCCCGAATAGCGATAAAATGGGCAGTCTTGGTGAGTCGGTCAACCACAATCCATATCACATTATTTCCCATTGATGTCTTCAGAAGACCCATGACAAAGTCCATAGTAACATTTTCCCATTTAGACATGATTATAGGCAATGGCTGCATCATACCTTTGGACTTTTGCCGCTCAACTTTAACTTGCTAACATACTAAGCACCTTGATATATATTCCGCAATCTCCTTCTTCATGTTATCCCACCAGAACTGTTCTTGGAGATCATGATACATCTTGGTACTCCCAAGATGGAAAGATAAAGTTGAGCTATGTGCATTATCCAATAGCTCCTTCTTTATCCCGGGTGATGAAGGCACACAAAGATGTGTTCCAAACCGAATCACACCATCGTCATCGATATGGAACTCTTGTAGCTTCCCTTCCTTTACTGCATTCACCCTCTTTTGTATCTCCTCATCATCCCTTTGTGCTTCCTTAATCTTCCCTTGGATTGATGGTTACACAATCATTTGGTCAAGGTAGGATGTATCCCCTGCCCTTATGATTTCCAAGCTCATCCTTTTCATATCCAAGAAGATTGGGTCTTTCTCAATCCGCAAGAAGGATAGAGTAGCAGGTTATTTCCTGCTTAGAGCATCGGCAACCTTTTTTGCCTTTCCAGGATGATAGTAAATAGATCAATCATAATCCTTGATTAGCAATAACCATCACCCTTTGACGCATGTTGAGCTCCTTTTGTGTGAATGTTTACTTTAGGATCTTGTGGTCGGTGTATATGTCACACTTCTCACCATAAAGGTAGTGCCGCCAGATTTTCAAGACAAAAATCATAGCTGCTAGCTCTAGATCATGTGTTGGGTAGTTCTTCTCATGGATCTTCAACTGTCGTGAGGCATAGGCTATCACATTATCATTTTTCATGAGTACAAAACCCAAGCCATTCATTGAAGACCCACTGTATATCACAAAACATTCTCCAATTTTCGGTAGTGTGAATACAGGTGCAGTGATCAGCCTTCTCTATAGCTCTTTGAAGCTTCCTTCACATTCTTCCATCCAGACATACTTTACCCCTTTCCTTGTAAACTAAGTTAGTGGGCTTGACAATCGTGATAAGTTTCGCACAAAACGTTGGTAGTACGCAGCTAATCCAAGAAAACAATGGATTTTTGTGACAGTAGAGGGCCTATGCCATTCACCAATCGCATTTTTCCTTGAAGGGTCCACAGAAATTCCATTACTTGTGATCACATGTCCCAAGAACGTGACTTGATTCATCCAAAAGTCACACTTGCTGAACTTGGCATACAAATTCTCCTTTATTAAATGTCACCAACACAAGTCTTAGATGTTCTTCATGTTCCTCATTGATCTTAGAGTAGATCAGAATATCATCGATAAAAACTACCACAAATTTTTCGAGATAATGTCTAAAGACTCTATTCATCAAATCCATGAAGATTTTAGGGGCATTAGTAAGTCTGAGGTGCATCGCCAAAAAATCATAGTGCACATACCTTGTACGGAAGGCAGCCGTCTAAATATCTTCCTTTTTCACCTTTAACTGATGATATCCAGAATGAAGATCCAACTTTGAGAAGTATTGAGCTCCTCTTAACTGGTCGAACAAGTCATCAATCCTTGGGAGAGGATACTTCATATTTATGGTGATTTGATGAGTTCCCAATAATCGATACACAGCTGCATTGTTCCATCCTTCTTCTTCACAAAGAGCACTAGCGCACCCCAAGGTGATGCACTGGGGAGTATGAAGCCTAATTCCAAATGCTCTTGTAGCTGCATATTTAACTCCTCTAGTTCAATAAGTGCCATACTTTATAGAAACTTTGAGATAGGAGTAGCTCCAGGTATGAGTTCAATTGAGAACTCTACCTCACAATCCGGGGGAATTCCGGGTAACTCTTCGGGAAATACGTCGATGTATTCCCTCATGATGGGAATTTACTCAAGGTTGAAACTTTCCTTCATCTCAACCATTTGGGCGATGTATTCCTCTTCATAGGGAATCAACACCCACACCATTGAAGGCTTTTTCAAAGGAGATTCATGATCTTACTTGCATTTGTATAGGAGCATTGGATGGTTCAGAATATGAAAAGATATTTCCTTTTATAGACAGTTGATATGCGCTCTATATAATGCAGCCAGTATATTCCCATTATAGCATCGAATTCCACCAAGGGAAGTATTACGAGATTTGCTGGAATAATCTTCCAACATAAGCCAATATGAGAAGAGTCAAACACTTGGGTTGCAATGATTGCACCACTTGGTGTTTTTACAGATATCTCTAATTCAAGGTTTCAAGGATTTTATTCTATAGTTCTAGAAAACTTGCAAGATATAAATGAATGCGTAGAACCAGAATCAAATAATACTTTTTCCATTCTGGAGTGAATAGGATGTGTACCTTGTACAACATCATTATCATGCTTCACCTCTACAGTAGTGATAGCAAAAGCCTTCCCTTGTTCATTTGGCATTGGTGGCTTCTGATGCTGATTACCCTTGAGAGCTCGAGGTTTAGTTCACCGGTTTGCATAGTTCCCTATCTCCCTATAGTTGTAGCATTGAACCTTGAGTGGTTCTCCCCTTTCATCAGCTACATTGTCCTTCCTTTTCATGTCTTTTCGACACTCTTGAGCTTGGTGTCCTTCTTTCCCACACTTAAAGGATTTCCCCGTACTTTTGAGGCAATTACCATGGTGCAACATCCCATATTTTTGGCATGTGGGTCATTGATTTTTCTTCCCACCTTTGTCACTAGATCCAGCGGCTTGAATATCCATATTTATTTCCTTATCACCATAGCCATGGGACCATTCTCCAAAGTCCATCTCCACTTTGAGAGAACATAGAACAACTTCTTCATAACTCCGAATGTATCGAATTGAAAGAGCTTTTCGTAGATGTTGTTTTAATCAACTAATGAATCTATCAATTTTCCTATCATTGTTGATAAAAAAAACCAAATCATACCTTCAAATCCTTGTGAAATTTTCTTCATAGGTTGTGACAGATTCTCCTTCTTTTTGTATGAACTCTATGAATTCTCTCTCCATCTTCGTCTGAAGAGTTCATCCAATGTACTTATTAAGAAACATTATCTTAAGGACTTCCCATTCAATCTATTCAATTTCCTCCCTTGGATTGGTGTTCTTAATCAAAGGCCACCATTGATCAGATTCTCCATCTAGACGATAAATGGCTAGAGTCACCTTCTCCATCTCAGAACAGTGAAGATCAGAAAATATCATCTCCATGATGTTGACCCACTGTTCCGCAACTAATGGATCAGAAGATCCACAAAACATCGGTGGTCGTTGCCGCATAAAACATTCGATTTCCAATTTCTCCCTCTTTGGTGAAGGAGGATATTCCCCATTATTATGGTTATTATTCACAACCTGGGATAATTGGGTATGCATTTCCATGAAGTTTTGAACTCCACCACCCAAATCATTGGGGATGTCGTTTGGGAAATCGTTGCATTGGACTTCACAAGAGTTGTTGGCCTGATTTCTCCTGGTTCCCACCATTTTCTAAAATAGAAAAGGTTATAACAAAAAATAAGTAGACAAGTCATGAATACATAAATTATTCATTTGAACAATTTATAATAAAAGAATAACATATGGGATCCCTATTTAATATTCTTGTGTACATATTTTTACTTAGTCCCATACTAGAGGTTTTCTCAAGGGTTCACCAATCCTAATTCCCAAATTAACTAAACCTTTCCTCTGATAACAAATGTGACAACCAGGTCCCGGTGATAGCACAACCACCCCCACCTTAACATGGTCGTCGGGTCTTGGCCCACCAGGTACCACCAGTTGCCCCGCAGACATGTGGGGACCAAACAAGGGTCCACCCACATGCCTGAAAGTGTCATCTGACTATTGACTGTCCCCACAGGCCAACACATGTCCATTTCAGTGTTCTTTGTCCTCACTCACACACACCTTGGGAAACATTCCAAAAGGTCACCCATCCTGATCACTACTCTAGACCAAGCATGCTTAACTGTGGAGTTGAATCAGGTATGCTCCCAAAAAAGAAGGTGCACCTTGTTGACATGAGTCATATCACCTATCCATTTAACCCTTTGTCATTTTGGGGTGCTAAAATCACCCCATCTTTAGAGCACAACGTCCTCGTTTTGGGCACTACATCTCAACCCAGGCAGTGCACCGCACTTAAGGCTGGGTACCACCTCTGATACCAAACATAGCGACCCAGCCATTTATTTCATTACTATTACATCATTTCAAAGTTAAACAACATAATAGTATTACACATAGAGGATCCGAAGGTTTACTATCTTGGGAAAATAAGGACTACACATAACAAATACAACATCAACCATAAACATTTATTTCATTTCTTCTTCACTACCTTCTTAGTGGCACTTGTCCTCTCCTTAGTAGATGTAGACACCTGAGGATATACATCAAAAGGGGTGAGCTAGATTCCCAGTAAGAGGATAGATAAGAACAATATACCATGGGGTGAGCATAATCATGACATAAGAAAATGATCATGAACATGAGAGGAGCATAAATAAAAGACTTGAAAAGTGGCAATGCATAAAAATGGAACAGCATGCCTTAGTGGTTAACTACCACACATATTTGTGAACCAAGATAGAATCTTGTTCACAACAAATTTCACATTTACTCATGAGATTCATCAATTTACCCAATTCATTAGAGCGCTATATAGTTTCGGGTGCACCCGTCACATTTAAACATTCATATTGCGCTATATAATTTCGGGCACACCCGTCACATCATAACATTATCATTTATCATGCATGCCACAATGAACATATAAGATAATTGAACATAAATTACCCATGTAAACATATGGCTTTCATATCATAATAACACATTCATGAACTTTGGGTTCCCAAAATAAAGAGGGAACAACATACTTGATACAAGAATCATCAACGTTGAATGAGAGGTAAAAGTTGAGTTCTTAAGAGAATGGTTATTTCGGAAAACATTTGGATTGACATAAACTTTAGTATAAAACATGTATATCCCAGAAAAGGAAAGAAAAATATGAAAAAATGATCTTTAAGGAGTGACCACATCAAAAATGGAGTGAAAGAGGTAGAACCCAAAGGATGAATGTTGGGTTCGAGAATTTCCCCTTACCTTGTACTCGAATGCCTCCTCCACTTTAATGTCCTGTATAATGACATTATATTCATTAATTAAAAATTCCAGAACCGTATATACATTAATAGGTTTCATTATGGTTTCATTATTTCATATTATGTTCCTTTGGATGACTTGTAAAGTTTAAATAACATTGATCGAGGATGTTCGTTTTTATGGTTTTCTTGAGTGGTTCACATGTTTTCTTAAACTGATGTTTGGGTAGATCATGGGTAAACATAAAGATCTGATATTACATGTTATTTATGATATTACAATATATTTAATTATTTTATAATGATTTATATTATATCCATGTGGACAAATCAATAGATAAGAATTTAATGATGGTTATTTAGGTTAATTTGATCGGTTTTTGGGTCACAACGAACTTGTTTTAACTTTTCACTTAGTAATGTGGCAATAGGTTATCTCCAGAACATAAAATAGAACATAATACATATAAAATATTATGTTTCAACCATAATAATGGTTTCATGACCAGATCTGAAGGTTGAAATGGATGAAGAGAGCATGTCGTTTTTGAAGGTGATAAATTAACACCTCGTGAACAACGATCTCTTTAATAAAATAAAAGGAAGAGGGAAAGGGGGATGTGTGATATAATATCCAATTAGAAACATAAAATTACATTATATGTATAATAATGGAGTTAAAAAGAAACTTGGATGAATATATGTGGGGCGAGATCAAGAAAGGAACTTGAACATGAAAGGAAATTAAAGGAGAAGTGGGAGAGGAATTACCTCTAGAATCTTCCTCTTGAGATCCTTACTTAAGGGCCTAAGCATGGTATTTTGATGAGACCAGAAGCTCTTGGAAGTGGGAGAGGGTATAGAGAAGGTGTTTGGGCAGAGTTCAGAGGAGTCTTGGAGCTTGAGAGGTGTGAGGAAAAGAGGGATTGAAGGGTAACTTTTATAGTGGAGGGGAGAGGGGTTTCTTTAATATAAAATTGATTACTTTATTAATTTCACCTAAGACAAGGAATAGTGAGTATTGAACGACCAAGAATACTATTTTTATAATGTAATCCCGAACCAAGTGGTCTTACATCAGCATAACATCACACATGACCCAATAATTTTCTTATTTAGCTTATTTTGTAAATTACGGTATTTCACTATTCATCAAAAATTCAAGTATCTCAGAAAAATCCCAAAAATATAACCCAAATATTTTTTGATGGGTATAATCTAAAAATGAAGTCCATTTTTCAAAAATAATTTTCTTAATATTATTAATTTAATATTTAATTAAAACCATAATTTACTTAAAAAAACAGTTTTTAAGATTAAAACTGATTTTGTCATTCTTTCAAAAATTACGTTGGGTCTTATAAATTTATCTAAAAACTATTAGAAATTGATTCAAAAATTTATGAATACATTTCAGGGAAATAAATATTCTTTTAAATTAATTAATTCATTTTAATTAATTATTTATGATTTATAAAATACAAAAAACGTTTACTAAGCTCAAATTATTACATTCTAAGATGTCTAAATTTTATTTTATTATTCATAGGTAATGTTACTCTTATTTACTATTAATAAGGGTCATACTACTATTCATAAGGGTAGATTACAATTCATAATGGTAGGTTACTATTCACCAAAAATTATTTTTGTTTCATTAGACTCCAAAAACCATCTTGAACACAACCGTGTAAGTCAGATTTTCAAAATTCCAAACATAAGGGTGATAAAATTATGTTTAAAGGTCACTTAAAACTTAGTTGTTTATTACATTGTGTTTTTATGACATAAATATAAGAAGGGAATGTTCCATTGAAAAACTATGGGTCGTTACATTCTTCCCCCTTAAGAAATTTCACCCCCGAAATTGCACTTAACACAAAAAGGTGAGGGTACTTATCCTTCATTGACTCTTCTGGTTCCCAAGATACTTCCTCAAACATTTGGTTCCTCCACAACACTTTGACAAGATAGGTTGTCTTGTTGCATATAACCTTATCACTTTGGTCCAGAATCTTTTCTGGATGCTCCTCATAGGAGAGATCATCTTCTAGATGCATCACCTATGTGTTTAGTACATGTGAGGGTTCTGGTATGTACTTCCTCAGTAGTGATACATGAAACACATCATGAACTTGAGCCATATTCGGTGGAAGTGATAGACGATAGGCCCTAGCTCCTATGCGGTCAAGGTTCTCAAAGGGTCCAATATACCTTGGACTTAACTTCCCCTTCTTCCCGAATCACATGACTCTCTTCCATGGAGATATTCGAAGGAAGACTTTGTCTCCAACGTCGAACTCCAAATCCCTTCAACAATTGTAAGCATAGCTCTTTTGCCAACTTCGAGCAAGTTGATGTGTCTCTGGATGACATGAACCTAATATGTCATCTCTTGAATAAGATTGGGTCCAAGCATCTTTCTTTCTCCAACTTCATCCCAACAGGTTGGAGTTCTACAACGCTTCCCATAAAGAGCTTCATATGGATCCATCTGAATACTCGAGTGGAAGCTATTGCTGTATGAGAAATCAAACAATGGGAGATACTGATCCCAACCACCTTTGAATTCAAGAGAGCAGGCTCTTAGCATATCTTCAAGCGTTTGAATAGTCCTTTCAGACTGGCCATCAGTTTGGGGTGATTGGCTGTGCGGAAATTTAATTTAGTACTCAAAGCATGTTGAAGGCTTCTTCAGAACTTAGATGTGAACCATTGATCACGGTCAGAGACAATTCAGAGTGGAACACCGTGCAGTCTCACCACTTCCATCACATATATCATTGCATGTTGTTCAAGCGAGAGATCTTCCCGAATTGCAATAAAATGGACAGTCTTGGTGAGTCGGTCAACCAAAACACATATTGCATTATTTCCCTTTGATGTCTTCGGGAGACCCGTGACAAAGTCCATAGTAAAATTTTCCTATTTCCCCATGGGTATAGGAAATGGCTGCATCATACCTTTGGACTTTTTCCACTCAGCTTTAACTTCCTCACATACCAAGCACCTTGATATATATTCCACAATCTCCTTCTTCATGTTATCCCACCAGAAGTGTTCTCAGATATCACAATACATCTTGGTACTCCCAGGATGGACAGAGAAAGTTGATCTATGTGCATTATACAATAGATCTTTCTTTATTCTGGGTGATGAAGGCACACAAAGCTGTGTTCCAAACTGAATCACACCATCATTGTCGATATGGAACTCTTGTAGCTTCCCTTCCTTTACTGTATTCACCCTCTTTTGTATCTCCTCATCATCCCGTTGTGCTTCCTTAATCTTCTCTTGAATGGATGATTGCGCAATCATTTGGGAAGTTAGGATGTATCCCCTACCCTTATGATTTCCAAATACATCCTTTTTATATCCATGAAGATAGGGTCTTTCTCAATCCGCAACATGGATAGATTAGCAGGTTCTTTCCTTATTAGAGCATCAACTACCTTGTTTTCCTTTCCGAGATGATAGTTAATAGAGAAATCATAATCCTTGATTAGCTCTATCCATCTCCTTTGACGCATGTTGATATCCTTTTGTGTGAATATATACTTGAGGCTCTTGTGGTCGGTGTATATGTCACACTTCTCACCATAAAGGTAGTGCCGCAAGATTTTCAAGGAAAATATCATGGCTTCCAGGTCTAGATCATGCTTCATGTAGTTCTACTCATTGATCTTCAACTGTCGTGAGGCATAGACTATCACATTATCATTTTTCATGAGTACACAACCCAAGACTTTCTTTGAAGCATCACTGTATATCACAAAACTTTCTCCACTTTTCGGTAGTGTGAGTTCAGGTGCAGTGATCAGCCTTCTCTTTAGCTCATTGAAGCTTCCCTCACATTCTTCCGTCTAGACATACTTTACCCCTTTCCTTGTTAACATAGTTATCGGGCTTGACAATCATGAGAATTTTCTCACAAAACGTCGGTAATACCTAGCTAATCAAAGAAAACTATGGATTTCAGTGACACTAGAGGGCCTGGGCCATTCCCCAATCGCCTTTGTCTTTGAAGGGTCCACATAAATTCCCTTACTTGTGATCACATGTCGCAAGAACGTGACTTTATTCATTAAAAAGTCACACTTGATGAACAGGGCATACAAATTATCCTCTCTCAATGTCGCCAACACAAGTCTTAGATGTTCTTCATTTTCCTCCTTGCTCTTATAGTATATGAGAATATCATCGATAAACACTACCACAAATTTTTCAAGGTAATGTCTAAAGACTCTATTCATCAAATCCATGGAGATTGTAGGGGAATTAGTAAGTCCTAAGGGCATCACCAAAAACTCATAGTGCCCAAACATTTTACGGAAGGCAGTCTTCTGAATATCTTCCTTCATCACCTTTACCTGATGATATCCAGAACGAAGATCCACCTTTGAGAAGTATTGAGCTCCTCTTAACAGGTCGAACAAGTCATCAATCCTTGGGAGAGGATACTTGTTCTTTATTGTGATCTTGTTGAGTTCCCGATAATCGATACACAACCGCTTTGTTCCATCCTTCTTCTTTACAAAGAGAACTAGCGCACCCCAAGGTGATGCACTAGGGCATATGAACCCTTTGTCCAGATGCCCTTGTAGCTCCTTCTTTAAATCATCCAATTCAATAGTAGCCATCCTATATGGGCACTTTTAGATAGGAGTAGCTCCGGTTATGAGTTCAATTGAGAACTCTACCTCACGATCTGGGGGAATTCTGGGTAACTCTTCGAGAAATACATCGTCGTATTCCCTCATAATGGGAATATCCTCAAGGTTGAAACATTCCTTCGACTCAACCATTTGGGAGACGTATGCCTCTTCATAGGGAATCAACACCCACACCATTGAAGGATTTTTTAAAGGATATTCATGATCTTCCTTTCATTTATAGAGGAGCATGGGATGGTTCAGAATATGAAAAGATATTTCCTTTTCCCGACAGTTGATATGCGCTCTATATAATGAGTGACAGTCCATTGCCATTATAGCGTCGAATTCCACCAAGGGAAGTATTACGAGATTTTATAGAATAATAATCCCACATACGCCAATAGGAGAAGTGTCAAACACTTGGGTTGCAATGATTGCACCACTTGGTGTTTTTATAGACATCTCTACTTCAAGGTTTCAGGGATTTAATTCTATAATTCTAGCAAACATGCAAGATATAAATGAATGCGTAGAACCATAATCAAATAATAATTTTTCCATTATTGAGTGAATAGGAAGTGTACCTTGTATGACTTCATTATCATGCTCCACCTTTGCAGTAGTGATGGCATAAGCCTTCCCTTGTTCCTTTGGCTTTGGTGGCTGCTGACGTTGATTACCCTCGAGAGCTCGAGGTTTAGTGCACTGGTTTGCATAGTTCCCTAGCTCCCTATAGTTATATCATTGAACCATAAGTTGTTCTCCCCTTTCATCAGCTACATTCTCCTTCCCTTTCATGTATTTTAGACACTCTTGAGCTTGGGGTACTTTACAACACTTAAATCATTTCCCTGTACCTTTGATGAAGTTCCCATGGTGCAACTTCCCACATTTTTAGCATGTGGGTCATTGATATTTCTTCCCACCTTTGTCACTAGATCAACTGGCTTGAACTCCATCTTTCTTTTCATATCACCATAGCCATAGGACCATTCTACAAACTCCATCTCCACTTTGAGAGCACACCGAACAACTTCTTCATAACTCCCAAAGTCTCGAATTGCAAGAGCTTTTCAAAGATGTGGTTTTAATCCACTAAAGAATCTATCAATTTTGTTATCATTGTTGATAACAAAAACCCAAAGCATACCTTGGGAGCCTTGTGAAATTTTCTTCATATGTTGTAACATATTCTCTTTCTTTTTTCATGAGCTCTATGAATTCTCTCTCTATCTTCGTGCGAAGAGTTCATGGAAAGTACTTATTAAGAAACATTATCTTAAAGTCTTCCCACTCTGTCTCTTCAATTTCCTCCCTTGGCTTGGTGTTCTTAATCAAAGACCAACATTGATTAGCTTCTCCATCTAGACGATAAACGGCTAAAGTATCCTTCTCCGTCTGAGAACAGTGAAGAATAGAAAAGATCTTCTCCATGTAGTTGACTCATTGTTCCATAACTAGTGGATCGGAAGATCCACAAAACGTCAGTGGTCATTGTCGAATAAAAAATTATATTGCCAGTTTCTCCCTCTTTGGTGAAGGAGGTTGTTCCCCATTATTATGGTTATTATTCATAACCTGAGATAATTGGGTAAGCATTCCCATGATGTTTTAAACTCCACCTCAAAAATCATTGAGGATGTCGTTCGGGCAATCGTTTCATTGGCCCTCGCATGAGTTGTTGGCCGGATTTCTCCTGGTTCCCACCATTTTCTAAAATAGAAAAGGTTATAACAAAACACTAGTAGACAAGTCATGAATACATAAATTATTCATTTGAATAATTTATAAAAAAAGCATAACATATGTGATCCCTATGTAAATATTCTAGTGTGCATATTTATACTTAGTCTCATACTAGAGGTTTTCTCTAGGGTTCACTAATCCTAATTCCCAAATTAACTAAACCATTCCTCTGATACCAAATGTGACAACCATGTCCCGGTGACAGCACAACCACCCCGCCTTAACATGGCCTTCGGGTCCTAGCCCACCAGGTACCACCAGTTGCCCCACAGACATGTGGGGCCCAACCAAGGGTCCATCCACATGCCTGAACGGGTCATCTAACTAATGATTGTCCCCACAGGCCAACACATGTCCTTTCCAGTGTGTTTTGTCCTCACTCACACACACCCTGGGAAACTACCCAGAAGGTCACCCATCGTGATCACTACTCCTGGCCAAGCACGCTTAACTGTGGATTTCTAATCATGTAGGCTCCCAAGAAGGAAGGCGAACCTTGTTGACATGAGTCATATCATATAGTCATTTAACCCTTTATCATTTTTTGGTGTTACAATCACCCCCATTTAGAGCACAATGTCCTTGTTGTGGGCCCTACATCTCAACCCAGGCAGTGCACCGCACTTAAGGATGGGTACCACCTCTGATACCAAACATAGCGACCAAACCTTTTCTTTCATTACTATTACATCATTTAAAAGATAAAAAACATAATATTATTACACATAGAGGATCGAAAGGTTTAGTGTCTTGGGCAAACTAGGACCACACATAACAAATACAACACCAACCATAAACATTTATTTCATTTCTTCTTCACTACCTTCCTAGTGGCACTTGTCCTCTCCTTAGTAGATGTATCCACCTGAGGATATACATAAAAAGAGGTGATCTAGAATCCCAGTAAGAGGATATATAAGAACAATATAGCATGTGGTGAGCATAATCATGATAGGAAAATGATCATGAACATGAGAGGAGCATAAATAAAAGACTTGAAATGTTGCAATGCATAAAAATGAAACATCATGTCTTAGTGGTTAACTAACACACATATTTGTGAACCAAGCTAACATCTTGTTCACACAACATTTTAGATTTACTCATGAGATTCGTCACTTTACCCAAGGCATTGGAGCGCTATATAATTCTAGGCGCACCCGTCAAATTTAAACATTCATATTGCACTATATAATTCTGGCCGCACCCATCACATCATAACATTATCATTTATCATGCATGCCACAATGAACATATTACCTAAATGAACATAAATAACCCATTAAATGTAATGGTTTTAATATCATAATAACACATTCATGAACATTGGGTTACCAAAATAAAGAGGGAACAACATACTTGATACAAGAATCATCAACCTTGAATGAGAGGTAAAAGTTGAGTTCTTAAGAGAAGAGTTCTTTCGGAAAACATTTGGATTGACATAAACTTCATTATAAAACATTTATATCCCAGAAAAGTAATGACAAAGATGATCAAATGATTTTTAAGGAGTGACCATATAAAAAATAGAGTGAAAGAGGTAGAACCTGAAGAATGAAAGTTGGGTTCGAGAATTTCCCCTTACTTTGTACTCGAATACCTCCTTCTCTTTAATGTCTTGTATAATGACATTATATTCATATATTAGAAATTCCAGAACATTTTATACATTAATAAGGATAATTATGTTTTCATTATATCATATTATGTTCCTTTGGATGACTTATAGATTTTAAAAAACATTGATCGAGGATGTTCGTTTTCATGGTTTTCTTGAGTGGTTCACTTGTATTCTTAAATTGATGTTTGGGTAGATCATGGGTAAACATCCAGAACTGATATTACATGTTATTAATTATATTAAAGGAGATTTAATGATTTTAAAATTATTTATATTATATCCATGTGGACAAATCATTAGATAATAATTTAATGATGGTTATTTAGGTTAATTTGAGCGTTTTTTGGGTCACAATGAACTTGTTTTAACTTTTCACTTAGTAATATGGGCATAGGTTATATCCAGAACATAAAATAGAACATAATACATAAACGATATTCGGGTTCAACCATAATAATTGTTTCATGACCAGATATAAAGGTAGAAATGGAAGAAGAGAGCATGTCATTTTTGAAGGTGATAAATTAACACCTCATGAACAACATTCTCTTTAATTAAATAAAAAGAAGAGAGAAAGGGGGTAGGGTGATATAATATCCCATTAGAATCATAAAATTAAATTATATGTATAATACTTTAGTTACAAATCAATTTGGATGAATATAGGTGGGTAGAGATCAAGAAAGGAACTTGAACTTGAATGGAAATTAAAGGAGAAGTGCGAGAGAAATTACCTCTAGAATCTTCCTCTTGAGATCCTCTTTAAGGGACTAAGGTTGGTATTTTGATGAGAAAAGAAGCTCTTGGACAAGAGGGAGGGTCTAGAGAAGGTGTTTGGGCAGATTTTAGGTAAGGCTTGGAGCTTGAGAGGTGTGAGTAAAAGAGGGAGTGAAGGGTGGCTTTTATAGTGGAGGGGAGTGGGGTTTCCTTAATATAAAATTGATTACTTTATTAATTTCACATAAGAGAAGGAATAGTGAGTCTTGAACGACCATGAATAGTATTTTTATAATTTAATCCCGAAACAAGTGGGCTTACTTCAGCATAACATCACACATAACCCTATAATTAGCTTATTTAGCTTATTTTGTAAATTACGGTATTTCACTATTCATCAAAAATTCAAGTATCTCAGAAAAATCCCAAAAATTTAACCCAACCATTATTTGACGTGTATATTAAAAAAATGAAGTAAATTTTCAAAAAATAATTTGCTAAATATTAATAATATAATAATTAAATAAAATCATAATTTACTTAAAAACAGTTTTTAAAATTAAAACTGTTTTTGTAGTTCTTTAAAAAATTACGTAGGGTCTTATAAAATTATCTAAAAACTATTAGACATTGATTCAATACTTTATGAATACATTTCAGGGAAATAAATATTCTTTTAAATTAATTAATTAATTATAATTAATTATTTATGACTTATAAAATACCAAAAACGTTTATTAAGCTCAAATTATCACTTTCTAAGATGTCTAAATTTTATTTTATTATTCATAGGTAATGTTACTATTATTTAATATTCATAAGGGTCATATTACTATTCATAAGGGTTGGTTACTATTCAACAAAAATTATTTTTGTTTCCTTAGACTCCAAAAACCATCTTGAACACAACCGTGTATGTTAGATTTTCAAAATTCCAAACATAGGGGTGACAAAATTATGTTTAAAGGTCACTTATCACTTAGTAGTTTATTATTTTGTGTTTTTATGACATAAATATAAGAAGGTAATTTTCCATTGAAAAACTTTTGGTCTATACATAAACAATCCAATTATGGAATATCAAACTACCTTTTTATGTGATTTACATTTTCTCCTTAACAGTTCTACAAATTATTTTAATACTATCCCCATCATGGTTTTATTTTTTACCTATATCTCCTTATGAATAATTTCATGATGAAACCTCCATATACTAAACCATGAGGCTTTTACACAGGCATGAAATATTTCTATAGCTCAATTCATCAGGACACAACAAATATGGGTTGTTGTATGGTATATCAATATAAGAGTACACAATTCATTTATTTGACACATTTATTGGATGAGAATAAGTTCATTGTGATTAGATAGATCAAAAAAGTTATTCAACTAATTTCTTTCAAACAAAATCATAGTTTGAAAAACATTATTGCATTGTGATTTCTTCTAAAATGCTTGACAATGAAATTACTTTTTTATGACCAAATTAATTATTATTTATCTATTTAAAACCACCATAATGTCTCTAATACTATATCATCATGCTATAAGATCTTTTTAATCTTTTCTTCTAGTGTTATCCTATAATATTCGATATCTTTTACAACATTTGACTGACAAGAATATGGTAAAAAACCTCATACTAATTTCAAGTATATTTAATAATGTTTAACTAAAACACAAAACTAAAAAACATATATCTAAAACATATCTTAGTAAGTCATGAAATCCTAATCACAGGTAAAATACATAAACAACATTATTTAGAGGTCAATTCCACCACACAATTCATTTATCTAGTGATTTTTAGATATATACATCTCTTGATTTTCCTGAAATCATGTTCCTAATGGAAATATATATTATCAAAATAAAGAGTCAAAATATGCATCATTCTATTCATAAAACATGCGATTAACCTTCCTTCAATAACTATTTATTATATTACTATGGAATATATTATTTTTATAGAAATCATATGGGATAACCATTTATTCTTGACATGTTTAATCATATCAATATGCCTAATCTAATCAATCTTTTTATTGAATTCTAAATCAAACATTATTTTATGGTGTGAGATCTATTGAGAGTAAACGTAACAAGATATAATAAATTAAGCATGGAATTCATATTCATAAAATCCATGTCCATGTAAATCTCTTCATTTTGATTTATTATAATTTCCCTCCTCAGAAATCCTCATCATAAAATTTTATATTGATTGATAAAAAATCATAATATAAAATAAACAAATTTTCGTAATATAAATCAATCACACCGATTTTATCATCAATAAGTCTATAGAATTTCTATAAAATATCATTAGTTTTTATGCCTCTTATCCCCCTTTAGAAAATATAATCCAAAGGAAGCAAAATAGATTAAGTGATTTGGATTATACTTGGAACTATCAACCCTAATGTTTTTGATTATTTTATCTACCTTTTAATGAGGGTGACTTCATTAAATTTAGGGGAATCATGAAATTTTCTCCCCCAGTATATTTATTATTTTTTAAAAAGGAAACATTATCAATTGTATCCCTTTTGATATCAATTAATTTAGCTTCTTTTGTAATTTGATATAGGGAGATAAATCTTATATAGATTAAATAGGCAATCCATTTCATACCAATCCTATATCAATATTAATGCTTTTAGTACTCAGAAAATAGATTATATATTCAAAATAATTAAATATATGTAAATATGAATATCAATATTTTAGTATAATCCCATTGGTTTTAACACATTATTAGAAACCATAATAATCAACCAAAAATATATTTAGTCAATAACTGATCACCTAGAATATATTTACTAATGAAATACCCTATGTGATTTATCAAATAAACATCTCATTTATTGGTCAATCATTATCATGAAAATAGTGGATCCAGACGCATCGGAAGTGTGACGGTTGGGAGGGCCCCACTATGCTTTTTCGATAATCGATGACCAATTCGAGAACAATATGATGATTAATTCTAGTATCTGTAGATTGAACTTAAATATTTAGACAAAAATAATAACAATGGCTGATCTATGAAATAGGATCATTGAGAACATTTTTAGAATTAATTTAATAATTTATAATGAAAATAAATGCATGGTTCTTCAGTACTTTATTCGGTGAAGATTGTTAATCATCTAAAATGAGCCTTATATATTTCCTTCATTTCTGTTTTGAGGATCCAATGTAGAATCCCTTAAGTGGCGATCCACATGTGCTCTAATATTCTTAGAACAAGGCCACACATTATGTGGGTTCTAGTATGGATAAATGAATGTATTGCATCAATTTTTACTGAATCGATCATTCTTCGTTAATGAAGAACAACTCTTTATCTTAATAGGAAGAGATGAGAGGAGTCGATTGAGAAACTTTTGGGATAAAAAACTCTAAATTAACATGGTTTGGTCACATTAGACATACCTACTTATTAATAAAACTAGGGTTTTAGTCAAGAATATTTAATTATTAAACATTAATTAAATGAAATTAAATCATTTAGATAAAACACAAGCCACCTAAAAAATATAACAACACCATTATTTGTGGTGCACCAACTTGTGAAAAATTTATCATCAAATGAAATCACGTACCACATAATGATAATAGTATTATTATTATTGCTTGTGCCTACTATATAAACATTATTTACCAACTTTTAACTATTTAATTTATCAAAAAACATGGCCTTGGTCTATTTGAATTCCTCTTCCATTTATTGAACACCTGAAAGAAATATTTTATTTTATTAAATAAATTTTTTATTTACAAGGTAGAAAATAAATATTTATTAAATGTTCAATAAAATATATAAATATATATTTTATTTATAATCTAGTGAAAAAATATTCATTTAATTTTAATGATCATTATGACTTGAAAAAAAAATCCATCGGTCTAGCGAATAATATTGATTCCATTAATTAAATTCAAAGATAATTTAATCGAGTCCACCAAAAACACTTTGTGTTTGACCATCTAGGATTTTTATCATTGGAATTAAGTGGGCATGCCTAAAGTACAAGATTAAAATCTATCAACTGGTCATGTCATGCAATAGAATGAATTGAAAGTTGTAATGGAGATATCCACATTTAAATGATCACTATGTAATATAATCACTTTGTAACAACATCTCATCAAGAATGTTTTATGATAGTGTCATCAACCTATATGCTTGATACATCATTATTTGAGTTTTTGAAATAAACGCATCATTACACTATGGCCATGGAATTTAATGTAACAGTTCTATTTCAGTCAAATGACTGATATATCTAATTCCATAAATGGATGGGACAAATATTTCCTTGACTTATCCATTAATAACATGCCATTTGTGACAAACCCAATGTACCCTACTTATAGCCAAGTTATGGCATGACGATTTTAGTCAGAAAATCAATGTGCTTGAGTAATGACACATTTTAATGATATTAATATTGTCTAATGATGATTACACACACTTACTGGTTGGAATATCAAATTACACAAAATAACATGGAATTCCAACTAGCAGATTTGTTTTGATCATCTCTCATCTTGGAAATTACAAAGTGAGAACCCCATGAGAAGAAGTATAATCTTCTTATGAGTAATCGCACATGATTTCATGTATACTATTTGTATCATCATAGTATTTAAACCAACCATATATCAATATTTATGAATATTGCTATAGCCATTCAAGGTTCTAATCATAGTCGGTAACTTCTATGACCTTATTAATGTGAACATTACTCAAGGACATTATTACATTATAGTCATAAAAACAATGAATAAAATGTAATAAGATGTTTATGTATTAAATAAATGAAATATTCATGTAATCAATGTACAAATAGTTGGTTCTAAGAAACAAACTCTAACAATCTACAACTAGGATGGTAGCCTTCTACCTACGATATTTAGTCCACTAGACCTCACATGATGATCATGTTTCTACTGAGTCAAGGATTTAGTCATGGGGTCTACCACATTGTCTTTTGTGGAAATACTACTTAGTGAAACATTTACTATTTGAAAAAAAATCCTTACAATGATTATACCTCTTTAGTATGTTCTTTGTCTGCTAATGTGACCCTAACTCTTTTACGAGAGCCACCACTGCAGTGTTATCACAATAAAATGTTATGGGGTCTTAACTGATTTTTACCACATCTAGTTAATGGATGAATATTCATATCTAAACTTCTTCTTTAGATACCTCAAAAGTTGTGATTTAATCGGAATCTACTTTATAATCTTCGACCACACCTTTCATTCAGCTCTTCTAGATCACAAAATCACCATTCTAAGTGAATATGTTTCTCGTTTGGGAATTCATATCATCATCATCAGTACGGAAACTAGCATATGAATATCCTCCGATGACAAGTTCTTCGTCTCCTCTATAAAATAGAAACATTTCCTTAGTATTCTTGCGATACCTGAGGATATTCTTGACTACCATCCAATATCGGTAACATGAATCAGCTTGATATATTCCTATCACACCCAATGCATAGGTGTCAATAGCCTACTAAAAATCATAGAATACATTAATGACTCAATCACTGATTCATATGAAATCCTTTCCATTATTTTTCTTTATTTATACCTCTAAGGACACATTTTCTCAAAAAATATGAATACAATGTGATGCTGGAAATAATTCCATCCTGGATTGTTTCATTCTTAATCTCATTAGTATCATGTCAATTTATGTACATCGACTTTGGGCCATCAATATCTTGGATATATCAGGATGGATATTGATCCCCAGAATATATGTTTCCTCACCCAAGTTCTTCATGTATTAGAATTTATTGAACCATATATTAACAGACTATAAGATAAGTATTTCATTTAAGATAAGTAATATGTCATCAACTTACACTATTAGGAAAATGACTGCAGTCCCACTAAATAGTTTGTAGGTACAATTGTCACATTTGTTCATTATAAAATGAAGTTCCATTATGGCTTCGTGAAAATGAATTTTGAAGGACTGAGATGCTTGCTTTAATCTGTAATTGGATATTTTAAACTTGCATGTCTTATTAGAATTGTTTGTAGTCAGAAAACCTTGAGGTTATGTCGTATATTCCTCTTCCTGAAGGTTCTAGTTATGTTAGGATTTTATGACATCCATTTTAAAAATCTCATAGTCATGGCATAATGAAATGGCCATGAAAATTCTGATGGATTTCAGTATTGTAACTGGTGAAAAGGATTCTTTGTAGTCAATGCCTTGATATTGTTTAGACACTTTTCTAACTAGTCATACCTTATAGGAATTGACATGTCATTCCATGCCTAATTTCTTCATGAATACCCATTTTTATCTAATAGTTATTACATCTACTGGAGTATCAACCAAAATCATGACTTGGTTTTGGTGAATGGAATCAATTTAAACATTCACTACTTCTTGCCACTTGGTAACATCTATGAAACTTACTACATCTTTGTAGGTTAGGTGATCATTATTATCAACTAAGAATGATTCACCATCCATAGTAACTAGAAAAATTTACCTTTGCAATTCTATAACCTATCTAGTACTCGTATTCAAAACTTGTTTCTCTAGAATATACCATTCTTCCATGGGGAATTGTGGAATATTCTACTGTATTAACTCTTGTGTACCCTGAGTCTTGAATTCATCAACGTATATCTCTCTCCCATTTTCTCTTTTAGGGATTCTATCCCTCTCAAGGAATATTTCATGCCTTACCACTATATCCTTTTTGTCTATGGGATCGTATAGGTAATATCCCCTTGTTTCCTTATGGTATCTGATAAAGGTACAATTTGTGCCTCGGGGGAGAGTGTGTTACTAGAAGAGGTCATAACAAATGATTCTCTTCCCCAGACATGTAAGTTCAATAACATGGATTTCCATCCACTAAAAAGCTCATATGGATTACCATTTATATATTTATATGGTACGTAGTTTATTATGTGTTCCACTATTTGAAATGAATATCTCCAAAAGGATAATGGAAGACTTGCATGATTATCATTAATCTCACCATGTCCAATAAGTTGTGGTTCCACCATTCTCTTACACCATTCCACAGGGGTGTTTATAGAAGAGTGGGTTGGGATAGGGTCCCAAACCCCCTTAAGTGATCAATGAATTCCAGATATGGTTATTCTACACCTCAGTCTATGTATATTTTCTCAATCTTCTTACCAAACTGGTTCTTAACATCATTCTTGTATTCCGTGAACATTTCAAAAATACCAAACATATAGCTAATTAAGTAGATATATCCATATCTAATAAAATCATTAGTAATTGTCATGACGTATGAGTGACCAACACATTATTCAACTTGAAATGGTCCACACACACTGGTATGAACCAATTCAAGAAGATCTTTGGATATTTTACCATTCACACTAAATAGGGCCACAGTAATTTTTCATTGTAATCATGTGTGACATAAACAATGTGGTTTTAGTTTGAATGAATCTATATATAAATCAAGATGTAACTTTTCCAATAATTTCTCATTTACATGACCTATCAGGTGATTCCAAAGTTGGGTGGGGTATGATTCATGTGATGTAGTTTTGTTATTGATTGTCATTACATGGTTTGTGTAATCCAACATATAAGGACAACTATATAAATGTGCCTTATCAAAACAAATTCTCTCTTCATAAAATAAAAAACATTTCTTTTTGAACATCAAAATTAATAATTTTTATGTAGTTTGGAAATCCAAATAAGGTTTTTGGTTGTAGAAGTTTTATAATAACAACATTTAATACCAATATTTTTCTAGTTAGAAACATGAGGTGGTAGCCCATAACAGCTACAATCAAAAGTGTAGTTTCATTGGCCGCTCGAATATTTCCCTACCCTATGAAAATTATCCTTAATACACATGGTTCCAATATTGGATACATATGTGAGAAACACAAGTTGTATCTAATACCCAATTCGTAGAAACAAATAAATTTAACTCAATACAAACTAAACCTAAAACTTCCCCTATCTGCTTTAGTAGGTTTAAATTTTTCTTTTATTGGAGCATCTTGCAACATGTTAATCAAATAGAACAATATCCCTTTATATCTTCCTTGATATTTCGTTTCGTGTAAGGGAATGAAGAATCTTTGGTATTAAATCTCTTCTCCTTCTCATTCATCATATTCACCATAACGAACTAATGATTTTCATGATTCAGGTATTTATCCACGTTGTGAAGGAGGATAAGACGATTTGGTAGATACATCTCAATGTTGTTCATATTGACTTTCACCACAAAACTGGAGATTGTCCAATGGATTTATGAGATAATGAGATTAGTACCCAGTTCATTAGGGATTTTAAACCCTATAACCTCTAGACGCTCAATGATGCCAATGACATTGACTATGTGAGTCCAAGATGGGGAACCCTCTCAATGATTCCTTTGAAAAGGTTCCATGGAGATCTCAAATCGTTCCTAACTATTTACCACCTTGTAAAGACCACATAGGTGGTCAAGTATAGTATAGACAGACTTCCATTCATGAGACTTCATGAGTTCAGAAGACATTGATGATGACACAAAACATTAAACGTCGACTACATGGTTCATATGTTTTTCATAGAATTAAAACTATTTATCACTAACCTATTTGGTTGGTGGATCAGAAAATGAGGACTCCATCATGTAAGATTTCTGTTCGTGGTGTAGAATTAAATGAAGGTATCTAAAACATTTCTGGAAGTTTTTACCAATGAAGATTTTATCTTTATCTTGTATTGATCATAGGGATAATGTGGTTGTACTTTATTCATTTTTATTCCACAAATTAAAATATAATATAATTAGTACTTTCCTGATTACATTTTATGATAAATAATTATATAATTTTATTAAGTCTCCCGTATATTATCATGTCACAATTTCCCTCACCATTGAACTCAAAATGTCTAGTTTCTTGAAAATTATAAGGGAAATGATCCATATTCCCCTTCATATAACCACAAAAATGGTTGTCCAAGCTGTTTAAATGTAATTAGGTAGAATGTTTTTTTCTAACTACAGGCTTGCATCTCATTGACCCATTGAGTGGACTCCCTAATCCTGAAATCCTAACTTGAATTTCCACAGTAGTTTCCTCCAATATTAAAATAAACCTATAAAGGTATACTCTAATTGTTGTAATATGGTTATGTCAAACTAAAACATTCATAAGGGATTCTTGTATAAAATTAAGTGTCCCTACATGTGTTCTTCAAACAAAATGTTTTATTGAGTCTATCCCTTAATCATGTAACGAACAGAGTAGTCTAGCTTAATATTTTACTGACTTATTTTTACCTCTTAAACATATGTTTCCTTATTATATTTATCAGATGCTAGTTAATATTATTTTGAACATACATAAGTGATTAACCTTGTCTTGTTAATATTTATCCGTAATCCGGTTTTATTTTTGTTATAACTAGCATTCTTATTAAATAATTAATTAAGTAGTTGCATAAAAACATCCATAATGAAAAATCAGGAAACTGAAAGAAATAAAAAAAATGGTATGATCATGAGAATTTATAACGATTAGTTTATCTAGTGGTTGATAAACTAACCACTGACATAGGGGAGAAACATGTTGAACCATTTAAGGTTCATGTCTATATCTTTCCACTATTCCACCTTTGTATCTTGTTGGATTGGTTTCACCTTGTCTCCATACTTGAACCACCACCTCATGATTGGGAGATCCATCCACGACAAATTCGTTTTTAACTCAAACATAAGAGAGGGGTAAAAGAGGGGGTTTACTTAAAAGAAACCCCGATCATGTAGGCTCTATATATTGATGATGAAATATGACACATAGACTAACAATTAAATTTATAATAAATTAAAAGGAATCCAATCACATAAAATGGATTGGTATAGCTCATGAACATCCACATACATGAAACAAATTATGAATTTAATAAAACTAGATTTCAATTATTTAGTCATTATTGTTAAGATAATTATCCATTGAACCAATTTATTAATATCTTTAATTAATCAATACCTTATATTATTCCATTCTGAATTTTCTTTTGATTATCATCTATAAACATGGAGGTAACATGGTGAACACCCATTAAAGTCAATATGATATGTAATTCTAAATATTACAGAGACATTAATGTTTTAATTCTATATAATTTTTTAAAGTACACGGTGTGTTGTTCCGAATACATGGTGTGTACTTCCTTCACTGTCATATCTGATGTGCATGCATAGGGAATCAGAGTGTGAGGTGTATTTTGGATATCATGGAGTACATGGAATGTCCAGTCGGCCAAATGCTATGTTGTCTCATGGTTACACAGTTACCGGTTAGCATAGCTATGTATGGGATACACTGTTTGGCACGTGACTTGAAGAGACTACACAACAAGTCTAGTGGGCTGCACGACATGTAATCTTATTGAATGTGTTCCAATGTATCTTGGTTAGCACAAAGTGTAAGAATTAACTACAATGCATTTCATTAATACAAACAACTTTTGTAATAACCTAATTACTCTTGATTTACTAAACACAGCTACGTGGTGTGTCTACAAGATTACATGACATTTATGGAAGATTACCCGACATGTAACTCCCAATACAAAGTGTGTAATATTTTGTTACCTAGATATAATCGTTGGTGCGTTCTAATGAGTTCCTTGAGTTAATTTTAATCAACAAATTATTCATTTTTTGTTAGATCTATAAGAAATGAAAAGATGAATAACAAATATGTAAATTAAGATTTAAAGAATGATTAAAGGTGAATTGAAAAACAAAATTATTAAAGTATAAACCATCAACGAATTATTAAAATAATTATAAATGAAGATGATCCTCGTTCTGATTCAACTTGAAGGATCCAGATACATTAGAAGTGTGGTGTTTTGGAGGGCCCAACCTTGGTATTATAATAATCGATGACAAATCTAGGTTCAATATGATGATGAACGTTAGTATCCATGGATTGAAATAAATGATTTAAACAAAGAGATGAATAGAAACAGATCTGAGAAAGAGGATATTCCCCTTCATGTTAATAAATAACTTAATAAATTTTTATGTAATTAAATACATGTTTCATCGGTACTTTCTTCATTGATTATTTTTTATCATTCAGAATGAACGTTCTATATTTCTATCATTGTGCTTGAGATGTTCCAAAGAAGAATCCCACTAGATATTAGCCACTTGTTCTACAATAGTCTTCAATCAATGCCACTCATTCCCTAGGTGATATCATGATGGAATGAACCATTAGCGATCGCTCATTCTTTGGTCTTGAAGAACGTCTCTCATTTTAGATAGGGAGAGATGAGAGGAGTTAAGAGGTAAATTGCTTGGCTCAAAAATTCTCAATTCACCAGGGTTTGGCGCAATAGACGTACCTACCTATTAATCAACATGGTGATTCAGTTACAATATCTAATTGTAAAAAATATATTAAATTCAGTTATTACTATTACTGAAAAATCATGGCACATAATAATGATAAAAAAACATTATTTTTTGTGTGCCAACTAGAGAAAAACGGAACCATAAATGAAATACCAGGCCACATAATGATAAAAATATTATTTTTATTTCTTGAGCCAAATAGATAAACATTATTTACCGACATGTAAATAATTAATTTATCAATGGACATCGTCTTGGTCTATTTGAACCCCTATTTACTTTATTCAACACTTAGATAAAATATTTTATTAACTTAAATAATTTTTTTATTTATAAACTACTAATTTAATATATATTAAATATTAATTATAACAAGAAAATATGTTTTCTTCACAATCTAATCATTAAATATTTATTTAATATGTACGATCATTTTAACTAGATGAATATTACTAATTAGTCTTCAGAAAATTTTTTATTACATTAATTAAATTCAAATAATAAGTATTCTAGACCACCAAAAATGCTTAGTGTGTGACCCGCTAGGATTCTATCTCATTTGCATTTGGTGGGTTTGCCTAATGTCCAATATTACTGTTTATTAATTATTCAAAGAAACCAAGAGAAAGAACATAATGTCTCAATGATGACATCCAAATATGAAGGATCGCTATGTAATATAATCCCTTTTTGAAAATATCCCATCAAAAGGTTTCAAGATAGTGTCAACAACCTATATAATTTATATATAATTCTCGGACTACCTAAAATAAACTCATCATTAAACCATGTCAATATAATTTAGGGTGACGATTATATTTTAGTCAAATGGACAATATATCAACATTCTTAAATGGATTTTACAAATCCTTAATTTACTTATCCATTAATAACATTTTATTCCGGACACACCCAATATAACCTATAACCCTCCAACATATGGCGTGACCGTTTTCATCCACAAATCTTACTGCGCCAGTCCTGAAAATTTTTAATGATAATATTAATTTCTATGGACCCTTTCCCATCCTCCAAGATAATAATACCCAATGACACTGAAAGATGAGAAATTCCTACTGGCTGGTCTGTTCAAATAATCTATAATATTTCATATCACCAGGTGTAAAGTCCTGATAAGAAGTCTCATATTCTTTTGAGTACTTGAAAATGGGATTTTGTATACAATGCGTCCCATCATAGTATGTCATCCAACCACATATCTATATTTAGTGTTATTATCACAACACTTCAAGGTTGTCATCATAGCGATGCACTATTATGAATTTATTAATGTGACCAATATTCTAAGACATTATTACATTATATTCATGAAGAACAGTGAATAATATGTAATAAGATTTTTAATATTTAAATACATTAAATAATAAAGTAATAAATGAACATGGAGTTGGTTCTAGGACAATAATCTAATATAAATTAAAAAATAAATACTTTAAAATAATTTATCTTCTTATACCTCAGTTTATGTTTGGTGGAAGTTGAAATATATGAAATAATTTAGGATAAAAATGATTTTTTCGACTAACTAAATTCAATTCAACTAATTTTTCTTCATGTCCACAATCAAGGACATTGTTGATTCCATTTCCACAAAAATACCCTATTGGTTTCCATTTATGTTTACTCCTTATAAAAAATTTTCATCCTTAAAGAAATTACTTCGTTTTATGTATGCATTTGGGAGGAAACATTGAAGAACTCTTTAATGTTTTGTCAATAGAGATTGATCACACTAGATCACAAGAAAGTCTTTTTCAACTCATTGAGTGACATGTTTTTTTATTTTTTTCATTGTGATACACAATGTTTTTTGTTAGATTCTCTTATTTTTACTTATCCAATGTTGAATTTTCATCATTATATCTCTTTTTGAGAACTGAAATATATATTTTAACTCCAATTTCATGGAAATAAACATAAAATATATTTTGTTGATATAAACCAATTCTTTTCACTATCTGCAAGTCCTATCAAGTCATCCATGTTTTGTAGGATGATTCTACATCTCATTATATAGTTTTTATTTCTTCATATTCCTGTATTATACAAATATAATTCTTGAATTGTAGTTACTCATATTTTATCCAATGAAATCACACCAATAAAAACACAGTTGTGTCTTACATTTCTACAGAAACAAGTGTCTCTATTAGATTATATGTTTTTATATACATGTTTTGTTTCTACTGGTAAATATCGACCTTCTAATTTATATAGGTATTTAATGACCTTTTGTCATCATATGTTAGTCTACCTCAGAACTATTTCCCATTCCCCCTTGGCCTGATGTGTTTCCCACTATATTTTCTTGTTCATACACAACTCATTTATTAAATCAATGAAAATTATAAAAAAATAATATCTTTATTTTCAACGTAGTCACAATTAGGTTTTTATGATTTCTCAAAAAGGCCTTGCCAAATTATAAACAAGAAAATTTCTTGAGAATATATATCCAAAGGATTATAATTAATACCTTTAGTATCCATTATATTAGAGTACACCCATTATAACACATCATATATATATTTATATAAATTCATCCAGCCCTCATCGAGTTTATCATATTATTATTAAGTTATGTTTTAGTGAGTTATAAATTCAAATGTATAGAACACACATCACATTCAATTTCTGGGCCATATATAATCAAGAAATCTATATCTATTTTCACTTATGAATATAAATATTAATAATTTAAATCAAAAATTGATATTTTCTAGTATCATTCTCAATTTCAATATAATTTTAATAAGTAAGCACATGATAATATATTATAGGCTTCCATAAGATTCCATAACTTATTTTACACCCTTTATCATTTATTCTTTGATACCTTACTATTAATATCCTTCACATGTAAATTAGCAACATTATCTCAAAAACAATATTGGAATGCTCGTTAAACTTTTACTTTATAATATAAGGAATAATGTAACAAATAATTTAGAGTGAGTTTATAATATCTTGACATGACATCTCGATTAATAAATAAATAAAATCAACCAATATAGATATAATATAGCTAAAATATTTTAAAATGTTCTACAATTTTATGGTTGAATGAATATAATAATAAAAAATTAAATGATCTAATGAAAGATCCAAATATTAAATTTACAATCCCTTTTTCTTAACCCTTGATTATATAATGGTGTATCTAGAACCTTAAATGAAATTTGGTGTTGATATCAATTTTTTATCAGATAATTTGAGAGGAAATACAGTTTTTGGTTTCTATAGACGATCCAATTACGATTTAAACCAATTTTTAAAAATATGAGAAGTACGATTTATTATCAATGTGGTTTCACTGGATTTAATACTGATTTTAGGTTTGATAGGAGAGGTACCTAACCACTATGGGTGGTGTATAATTGTTCATTGTTCAATACGAACTTTCCACCATTTCTCTCTTTCATAACTCCTTTCCAACATTTCCAATTCGTACATGGACCATATGATGATCAACACATGAATAATAATTTTGGTGTGTGATAAAAAAGATATAACATATGTGACACTAGGATTATAATGTTAAAAGTACTCATTTTATTGAGTGGTTATATCCTTGTAAAGAAAGAGTTATCCCCCAAATGAATAGTTCAATATCTTATCATAATTGATGAATAAAGTGAAATATGGACATTGAAGATAGTACTACAATTATATATGAATGTCAAACATGACCAAAAAATAAATAGTTTAGTAACAATATGCCCTCCATTTTTTGAAATCAATACTCTATCATCATTAAGATTCATTATAACCGAGGATAAGTTTGAACCGATGGTCCTCTATCAAGATTGACCTAGTTACAATGGTTCAATAATTTTTAATGATCTCAAAAATATCATATCATAACATTGGAATCCTAATATAATAATGGAATGAACATGTTCTAAATGAAAAATGACATGGATAATTATTTTATAGAGATATTTCATATCTCTATATCATAATTAATGATTCAAATTGATCCATGAGTCCTATATTGTCACATCTTTCTAAATATGTTATATCTATTTTAGGTAGACTCAACTTAGTCTTAATACTACAATGGTGTAAGATATAAATCCTATTATCTATCCGAAATGATATGTTATATCATATTTGACAATTTTGGGATTAAAAATATCATAGAGTGGGTGTTAATTTACTAATCCATGTGATTCTCTATTCATTAAGAGTTCTCCATGAGCTGGTAATTCATAATTTTTTCAATTACTCTATTATAGAATAGTTCCTTGAGCCATTTTATGAATCTTGACCATGAACCAACCATAGATTATAATAAAATGTATTATAATCCAAATATATTATAGAAAAAATGTAATCTCTTTTGATTATCCTCTAATAGTTTATTCTATAATCCAAAATGGGCATCTTCAATTCCAACTCCCTGTTTTATTTTACTTTGCCTCATCTTATGATTATATCATTCAATATTTATCATCCTGTAATAATAAAGCATTGAATAAATTTTTTCATTAAAATTATATTCACATCAATCCATCTATAATTAGGAATATCCATAATGATTTATCAGTCCATAATTTTAAAAATATATTTATAAACAATTGAAATTATATATAAATTAATTCATGGTCCTCAATTATTGGAAAAATCCTAAATGGTATTAAAAATCAAAAACAAAATCCATCATATTAACATTCATTTGTAAATCAATCACTAAACGCCTCATTTAAATATCATTGACATGATTTAATTTATGTATATTTATCATTTAATTATGTCCTTTAATATTTCCTTAAAATCATTAATGATATCTACTTGAGAAATTAACATTTCACTAATATCTAAAATGCCTTCTTGTATTGTCATTGTAGTCATGGAATGAAAAAATATATTTAAAAAATATGGATTTTCTTCTCTCCAAGATCAACTAATCCTCATATTATTTTATTTTAATCACTATGAACTAATTCTCTTAATCCTCCAGAATCTTTAAATAATTATTAATTTTTAGCACTGGTTTCAAAAGAAAATAATTTAGAATATTAATATACAAAATAATAAAGTCATTCTCAACCTAAAAGAGATATATAAAATTAAATTCATATTGATTTAATTGTTCATTTATTAATTTCATTTTAGTCTCTAAAATATTATTTTTGACCTAATTTTTTTTATCTCAGCTTAATGAATATTTTATAAAATTATATGTCCATCATTATAATTTGTCTAACATTTAGAGTTATATTATTTTTTATTTTATTATATATGAAACATGGTTTTATCGAACATAGAATAATCCAAAACACCACTATCGAATTAAAATTCATAATATAATCTCAAACATTCTATACATGAGAAAGAGTATAAATTAAATTTTGAAATTATGTAGGATTTTTCAGAATCAAATTAGTTATCTCCAAACTCAAAATAAATTTATAATATATTTTTTAATTTAAGAAATGAAACATTCATATTTTTATGAGTCTAAAAACTCAATAATGAAAAAATTATGATTTAGATTATTTATTGCTATCTTAGGATTTATACACCTTATTAAATAATTTGGTAATTTTTTTCCATTTTTAAAAAATCATTCTTAACTTTTTTCTTGTATATATTGTTTAGTTCAACATTTTTTTATTCTAGAGTATCTTCTATTATTATATGATAGTCAATAAAATAATTTAAACATCTACTTTTATAATATTTATACACATATATAAAATTTTAATTACCCTTCTTGAAGATCCTAGGGATATCTTCAATGAATGTCGGATATCAATTGAAATATTTTCAAATTGACTATATAATTTATGGTATTATAAAGCTTTATTATAATTATGGAATCATTCAAATCTTTACATGTAACATGAGTTTTGATACTAATTGAGATACCTAAAAAATAAAAGTATACTATTGATATAATTTCAATTATTATTCCAACTTTTGAGGTGATGAACATTCAAATAGGGGAAATTAGTTATCCCTATATTGTATATTATATTTTATGAACTTATTATGTTTTTTTAAAAAACAAAACATCTGTCACTTATTAGAATAAATAATATATGTTTATATATTAACTCAAACTCACATTTATAGAAGCATTAATGTTAATAACAACAAGATAGAAAATTTCAAAGAGGTATATCTCATAATTTAAAAGGCTAAATCTATATTGTTAATGGTATTATCAAATCCTGGTGTTTTACACATTTGATAATAATAATTAAAATAAATATGAAAGTTAATTTATCATCTATTAATACTTCATTTATCTCAAAAAAACTTATAACAATCACTCTTAATTTGAATGATCCTACATGATTTCATTATAACTAAATATTTTGTTTTGTGGAAGAACATCGACATCTAAGACCTACATTACATCTACCAGTAGTTATTAATGATATTCTATGTGGGAAGAAATAAATTCATAATCTAATTGGATCAAAATATATCAGTATTAACTTCTCAAAACCATATATGTTTGTTTCTATTTTGGAAGGACGACCCTGAGATATTTTTTTGGTATAGAATAATGGTTGATTACGAGGGGCTCATTTCCTACACAATAATTAGTATTGGGTAACCATTTTCGTTCATGATAGAAACTCCCAATGCTTTCCTCATCAATAGCTTTTTACAAACCTACTTTCTAAAGGTATAAGGTTAATTATTATTTTAGACCCAATTATTTTTAGGGACATATATTAGTCAATAGGATGGGATGTTGTGATAATCACACATTTTTAGTGGAATTGATTCCCACTTTGGAAGTCTCTTATAGATTTGGATATGTTTGAGTATCTATTCCTTGTCCTGATATGAGAATGATTAACCTAAAAAAGTATTATATAAATCTATTTTGTACCCAAAAAATATGGAAATCTCTTCATTGAATGCTTCTGTATGTATCTAAGGTTCTTTATCCATTTTTAAGTAATGAATAGTTTATTATATGACGAAGTCCTACAATCAAATAATTCATATTTTTTCCCCACATGGAGAAGGTTGATATTGCAACGATGTGATTGAGACATTATGAGGAATCTTATGTATCCTTATTATTGCATGACTCAAAACCCCCATAGTTCGCAAAGCCTCAAAAAAATTAACTTTACGTAGAGAGAACACATGTGTGGGTATTTGTGTTTTAAATAATTGAGATTAGGTCTCATGGAGACAACCGAAATATTGTGTTAATGACATTAATTAGAGTTATCATATTTCAATGACAACCCCTGGGACTTTCCTCAAGGTAGATGTCCTAATTTGGGTGATATTTCTCTCATCCCATTCATCAGGGAATACAAACTAGGATTGAATTAGTTAATGTAGATTTATTATGCCAATGAGGTGTTTATTATGATTCCCGAGTCCCATGTGAGATAAAATCAATATGAGAAACAATGTTTGGAAAGTGACCATACATATTTCAAGTGGACATATGGATTATGAACAATGTTGTCCCTTGTATTACAAAAAATATGTGCATAGTACATAAAGAGATTTCCCACGTATTCAGAGTATGGAATGAATCAGTGTCATCACAGATCAGTTGTTTTTTTAGTCCATTGAGGGATGTAGTATAGTTATCAACCAATGGGAATGATTAGGTCCTGATGGTTGAATGTTGAAGACATGTGGATTATATCGAAATGGTTGTTTATTTTATATATAGACTTATGAAGGATTCCTATATATATATATATGTTATTGTAGGAATAATATTACTCATAGATCAGCTGGTCAGGGCATACACGCTGAGGTTTTCTTTATGATTGAGGCTTACACATTGTTTTGGTGCTTTCCACTGTCATGTTTTATGGCATAAATTATATGATTATTTCAATTCACTAATAAAATGAGCTCTATTCTCATTTTCAGATACAAGGGATGGAATGTAATACATTTCATTACCTAAGGATGTTGGAATTGGTTTATGGGACTTCCCTTTGAGGATTTGATATGGATCTCCGGCATTTGGAGGGCATCCTATGTATCCTAGTTATTGTAGTAACCAATATAGTCATAGTTCTATTTATCAGGGCTTACACATTGAGGTTTACCATATCACCATGATATACACTCTGAAATTTCCATAATGATTAGGGAATAGACACTAATAAGGATGACTATGGAGATCAAGTTCTTGGGTTTTCTTTTCCTTATAAAGATTTATGTTGCAAATGATACGATAATTGCAACTCCCTAATCCCACATGAGCAATGGTTGGTGTGGAAAGATGTGATGGAATATGATATTTTTGACTTCATATATATGTGGGAGTTATGTTCTAGGGTGGAATATCAAGGGTATGATATAGATCTCAGGCTTTTATAAGGCATTCTATGTATCCGAGTTATGGAAAGAACATTATTTCTCATAGCTCAATTGGTCTGGTCATACATATTGAGGATTACCTTATCATTGGGCCATATATAATTATGTTTCCCATGTAATTGGGAGTTACATTTTGAGGATGAACTAAGTGATAGACACCTCAGATTCCCTTGTCCTGTAGTAGTCTTTACAATATGTTACATGTTTATTGTTCATTCGACAATCCTCATTTTCTTTCTTGACACATTAGAAAATTACAACGAAACATGTTCCATGTCAATATCATGATCCAAAAATCATGTCTCTAGGACACCACATATCATGGATGGAATGTAATAGGACTATCACATGAACTAGGTTGACTCATCCAATGAAAATTGCAAGACCAGGACAGTTTTCTCAGGATGCCTTTGTGTGGCCCCAGCTAACATATCTAGTGGGAGCCACATGATGTAGCTGATATACCCATGTTTCATAACATATTATGGCTGAAACATATGTATGCATCATGAGAGTAATTGTGACTTGTCTTGAAGGGTCTCATATGTCTTAGATTACATATCTAAAAGGTGTCATCAAACTTGGATGTCTTACTTTGAGGGCATCGCCAGAGCCACTTGACAAGCCCGAGTGCTACAATGAGACACAAATGATGTGATAAGGTGTAATTTTATTAGTCAAAACACATGTCTAATTTACATCGCAAAACATGAGCAATAAACTAGGAGGGTTTCACAATACATGGGATGCATTCTTATGGGGCACCATGGGACATTATTCTACATGTCCATACAACTTCACATGACCCAAATAGTATACTGAAGCAGTGTCGTGAGATCTGGATGACATGTCATGGTGTTTTGATGTGTCATGGATGGTTCATGTGATGTTAATGAGGGATAGAGAACAAATAATTTACTTGAGTTATCCACCTTTAATCTGTTTTCTAGAATTTATACTATGATTTAAATAATTTAATTTAGTGTTAGTTTATTTTCGGACATACACAATCTAGAATATGTGTGGGATGTCCCTCACATGTCCATCCAAAATCAAATTATGTTATCTATGGGTGATCATGTTATGTGCTTTATGAAAGGATCATGATTGAAATATTTGTTCACCATTATATTACCGAATGATAAAATTTTCAGATGTAATATTATCCACTATGAGAAATCCACTCTAGTGTTCATATGAGTTTCCAAGTGTTTTTGCATCTCTATAAGGCCAAATATCCAATTTTCAAGCTTGGGCAGGGAATTTATAGACCTCTACTCCATGATTTATAACCTCTTTGTATGATGTATCTCACATGGATCTAGGATGGAGTCTTCAAAGGGCTCTATGGGCATGCATCTTCATGAGTATCTATCATGGATAGAGGTGAGGGAGTATCTGGATATTCAGTGACCGTGAGAGTACTCTAACAATGCCTCTATTTTCATATTAATAGTTATTAAAGGGGCTTTATTGAGTTATTTTGATACACAAATTGACTTTCATATTGTCATATTGACATGTCCAAGAGCCTTCGGGAGATTAGGATTCCATTTGAAAAGCCTTTTCTTGATCTCTTGTGAATTTTATGGTACATTATATGATACTTGTATAGACTATTGAGGGTCCTGCATAGGATTAGGCCCACTTGTCTAAGAGTCATGGGTGTATCTTTTGTGGACATACTTATCACATCGTATGAATTTTATGACAACAATATTCTCCTGCCTCCTGTGCTATTATTTCCATTGTTTTTTAAAATGTTTCTAAGTCATTCAAGATTGGATGAGTATTATCAAGGAGAATTACTCTATTTTCTAGTGATGTGTCACATGACCAACAAAGGATCTACTAGGATGCAATGAAATTTCATGGAAAACCCCATCTATTTTTCTTTAGGAATATATTTGGGGAGTTTGATGTTTCATGTACATACTTGAGGCCTTTCATGTAACAATATTAACAAGCCAATGGGTTTGCATGAGATGAGGTGGGAATGCCTCCAGGGTTATGTGGTGTCTTGTGGAATTAAATGGGCATGTTTCATGATTCTTAGCAATTGAGATAGGCTCCCACCTCCTCTCATTTTACTATTTTTTATTCTAAAATGTCTTGGGGGACTCACATGTTTTATTAGATGTTTTTGGGAAAAACATCCTCACTATAGGTGTTGTGTTGGGTGATATTTATGACTATAAGGGGATCTCATATTTTTAATATATTCTTCATATTTTCATTGGACAATTAGAATTGTTTTCAAGCATCCGCCGGTTTTCAATCCATGTGGTTTGGGGGGAGCTTTTCTATCTACCACCACATGACAACTCCTCTCCTAGAGAGACTTCACAAGAGCAAGATAACTTGTCAAAATTGGATCAACGGGATTCTCTACATGAAATATACTTCACATGATTCTTTTCCAGGACATTATGATGGTCAAGAAATCATGAATCTCTTAGAGGCTTTCAGGACCCATAGAATTCTGCCACCTTCTCTTATTATTTTGTGGGGAAAAAAATACACATATCAAGTTATTTATCCTTTTCTTAATTGAAAACTTCTCATTTGACAAGTGTTTAAAAATTACATCCTTACTAAGTGATGCTCGTGGGTATAAGGGATCCATATTTCGTAATGTAAATTATTTATTGAGTCTTTAGTGGTATTATGAATTGATTTCTTGGGAAAATTTTGATCTTCTGGGAAATGCCTGGTATTCTAAAAATTTATATTTATATATTAGAGTGAAGGGAATATTCATTTAATCATCTATTTATGTTTCCCGAGATCTCTCCTTTCATTAGTTGGATGACCTTGTTGCATGATTGTTCTATGGGACCCAACCAAAAGACCTGTTCACTTGCAATAATAGAGAGCTTATTGAATGAGAACTTTTTCAAAAGGCCACTATTGATCAGGTGTCTATCTTTTCCAACTATGAACCATTATTTAGAAATTACTTGAACTTTGGTCTTGAGGAATAATATTACCATTTGGGATTCATAGGATATGTTGTCTTGGTCATTTGAATAATTGATTATCATGTGATTTGTGTTACCTTGTTCAGGGCATGCGATCACGAGTCTCAATTGGTGTTGATATTGGGAGATGCCTATATGTATTTATGAGACCCAATTAATCTTCCAGGGGTCAGGTGATTTTTGATCTCTTTGAGTAACTTGTGAATGAATTTGTTGATTCATGTGAACTGTAAGATTCCGGATTATTTTATATTCCTTTTTTTCTGAACCATGTACCATTTTCTTATTTTCATATGGAATTCTAATTGAAACCCTATTTCTTAACTATAGTAAATCAATAGGCCATTGTTTCTAGAAATTGAAATTTTGATCCCAATATCATGTGTATACTTATAACAAGATCTTGAAGAGATTCCACTCATCTGATATTCAAAATTATCCCTTAACTCATTGAATTCCTTTCTATGGGATAGTTTTGATGGATGGTGCTATGATTCTTCCTCAATATTTTAATATTCCATCTCCATGGGTGTCATCTTCTCGCAGTTTTGTTCAGGCATCAATTTCCAGGGATTGTGTACTGGTCATAGCTCAGTCCCATTGGTTGTCTTATATGTTGGAAAACCCTCCCATGGGTCCAGATGATGACAATTTTTCTCATTAATTTATCCCTCATAACTATTTGAGTATATTTTCTTCCACTCTAACTAACCTATGTGGTAGTCTGAGTTTTGTATGGGAACATAATCTAGGAGATTATATCTCTGATGAATGGTTATGTCTCTTCTAGTCCTAGTATGGATTATTAAATTTAAAAATCATTTATATGGGGTTGATATTTATGAATCTATGTGGATCTCTAAATTAATCATATACTGCTTGTCTGATCACCTCCGAGAAATGATTATCCATTTCGGTCATGACACTAAAACATTCCATTTGACCCATGGTGAAGTTTGAATCTTCGTATTGGATATCTTCAAAATTGGGATGGATTCCCCCTGTGGGTGAGATGTATGATTAATTTCTCTCTACTGTGGATATTCAGGATGATCCCTTATAGACACCTATTTTTTTGAAGGAAATGAGAACCACTGTGAAGGAGAAATTGAGGAAAGATTTAATGATGTTCCCTCTTATTTTATTCAAGGACTGAATCAACATTTTTCTTTGGTGTAGCAGAGTGTTACCAACCTCCATATGTCCTCACTAATGTCCCTCTCAGTAGATCTGCGATAGCACTGGATCATATTAGGCCATATTGGAGGCCTGGGTCTCTATCTCATGGGGATAATAAGTGAATTTGAATGTCTATACCAACCTAAGGTCGGTAGGATTTATTGAATTTTTTTTAAATGATAGATTTTCCTTTCCAGGTAGTGTGCATAGGGATCCACGTCATCACATTAGTGATGGAATTGTAGCCTAAAGAAGGATAGTGACTCAATTTAGAAGTACAAATCCTTGTATATCTCAATCAAATTTTCTTCCATATACAAAAAGGCCTCACCGGTTAATGGATCAGTGGTAGAATTCTGATTTTGGTTTTTTATAGGGAACCATTTCAATTTTTAGGAATGTTTTAGTACTACTTTATTATCATCTTGCTTATCACATCCTAGACTGTTGAACATATCATAGGTAAGAAATCTAACTATAAGCTCTACAAAGGATTAGGATATTCTCAGATAATCATAAATCATCCATTTTATCAGTGTTCATCCACTAGCTAGGCCACATATAGATAATAGAAACATTCCTCTAAAAAAAGATCATATATGATCTCTCTTCAAAATGGGGTTCTTGCAGTTGGGATGGTCAATAAAACCATATGAATACCTTATACTCCCAATAAATTCACCCATTGGATTGGCTACAACCAAGGGGTATGCCATCTTCTATTGTCCAGTGAATGTGGATAGCGGTCCCTTGGGGTTATTCACTAGTTTTTGATGATGTTGAATGAGAAGATTCTAAGGTTAATATCCTACTTCATCATGTTTATTAACCTACGTTCCTTATCCAAGATTATGGATAAGATATGCTATTATCTTACCTAGATGGGGTTCTAGGCCTGCATGTTCATAATGAGGTTAGTCCGTTTTCCACACCAACTCCACAATCTACAGAGATGATGGAACTACTTGAATACCTAAGAGATATGTCAATAATGTGACCCCACACTAGTGATTGCTACCCCAACTGGGGATCTAAATCTATTGAGCACATTATTTCATCATCACAGGATACTAATGATACTCATTTCATGAGATTATAAAATAAGTACTTATCTACTACTTCTCTATAGGATCAATAGGTTACTCTTCAAGTCATTCTTACATCATTCGTCAAGGAGGATTAGATGAAACAATGGCTGGTCTAGAAATATATTCAATATTTTATTACTCATATTCCATTGGAAACATTTTGTTGAGTAAGGGGTCACGTCGATCATATTTTTCACAACATGGGGGGCAGGTGGTTTGGATCAGCATCCCCTATATTCCATAATGACACAAATTTTCTTACCTGATGAGACTTGTCCATAATGGAGAGGGACTTTCCTACTTTTATAAATGATGAACCTTTTTCCAAATTTTTGAGGTAGGTGTCAGAGGCATTACAACAGGGAATCTAATTGATGTCAGGACTGTAAGAGAATATGGATTCTTGGATAGTGGAATTTGGAAGATATGAGGAGGTCATTTTAAATTTGAGGTCTAATATGATAATGTAATCATCCTCATGCTCTACTTACTATAAGAGGTTTGGAGAGTTTAAAACATTGGTATAGGCTCTCCATCCATGATTATAGAATGTAGATGTGGGGAATGTTGCATTCATTGAACAATCGATGCTTCTGGACAGACTCTTTCAAGAATTTCTATTGTAGCCAATCTAATTTTACCATAACATTACCATTATAATTCATTCTATTATTAATGGTATATCAAATAGACTAAAAAATGTGGAGATTCCTCCCCCCTTTTTCATATTATAAATGACACAAAATTTCATAACTTTACACATTGTTTTCTAGTTTATTATCATCCAGGATATGCATGTCATTTTATTGATATGATAAAATGTGAATCACCAATGAAAAACATCCATTTCATAATATCATGAAATCTTGAATATCTAGAGCTGACTATTTGAATCATAAATGATTTTTCATTGAGAACTTCTCCTGGATTCCCAACTACACTAGATTTTTCACGGATGTATCTATTTATTTTACCTTGAAAACACCTGATTCTCGGAAGGAAATTTTGAAAAAATATATGTCCCAGTGGGAGAGTTCTCTATTGATTTCTATAGTAGACACACCCTGTGAGCATAGATTTATTTTTTTCTGAGGCCATATGGTGGTCTATATAATATATTTTAGTTTTAATCATTTATTTTCTTAGTTTTGGGACATTTAGATCGAACCTAATAACTCTTTAGATTAGGTTATGTTGGATCGAACATAATATTTATTTAGTTTCATGATATTTCAGCTCATACGTGATATTTTTTTGTTTAGGGTATTTTAGCTTGGACATGAAATTTCTTTAGTTTAGAGTATTTTATCTTATACCATCTATTGATTTATTTTACGGTCTTTTAACTCTACCCTCCTATTGGTTTAGTTTACGGTATTTTTTCTTGGACATGAAATTGCATTAGTTTAGGTGATTTTAGTCCAGACCTAATATAGATGTAGTTTAGGGTCTTTTAGCTTGGACCTTCTGTTATTGTTGTTAAGGACTTTTATATTAGACCTTTTATTACATTAGTTTAGGGTCATTTGGAGTCAAAAATCTTTTGATTTAGTTTAGGGACTATTATCTCGGACATGATACTGTTTTAATTTAGGGACTTTAGCTCAATCCTTATATCATTGTAGTTTTGGGTATTTTAGCTCAGAACATATATTGTGTTAGTTTAGGATCTTTTAGCTCGGACCCAATATTGCATTAGTTTATGGTATTTTAGATCAGAACAAATATTGCATCAGTTTATGATCTTTTATCTCGGACCTTCTTTCGGTGTAGTTTAGGGTATTTTAGATCGAACCATTTATTCATTTTGTTTATGTTCTTTTAGCTAAGTCAATATATTTAATCATCTTAGGGTCTTTTAGCTCAGAAAATATATCATTTTATTTTTGGGTGTTTTATCTAAAAAAATATATTACATTAGTTTATGGTATTTTAGCTCGAAACATTTATCAATGTTGTTTAGATTCTTTTATCTCAGACATGATCGATGATCATGGAATATGGTGTAGACACGCATGGAGTTTCCTAAATCACACTGGGATATTGAGCTCTATCATGGTGTTTATAATGATATCTAGGATTACAAATCCCTTATATAGATTGATGCATTTCATTCATGGCCATACCCACATATGCAGGAGTAATGGGCCTATATGTATAGATAAGAAATGAATCCCTTAAATATGGGTTTCATTTCCATTGGATATTGAATTTTATAGAAGTGATTTTGTATGAGATCAAAATACCAGAGATAATAGGTCCACCTCAATAGTTGGAATATGGTGATGTATGTAATAACAAAAATGGTTGAGTCATGTGTACGAGATGGTGCAGACATGTCAGGTATGTCCCATGATATCTTGAGATGATATGTTTCTCCACGATTATTATAGGTATCACAAGGATTGAAGATCCATTATAGAAAGGGGGAGATGCCTTTAGTTGGCGGTTCATGGACCTTATGAATTGGTATCATGTTCACGAAAAATAAGAACTCCACTCTTCCAAAAGTTCCATTAATGTTTTTTGAAACTCAAAAATCATGGTGATGAAGTTGTGTATAGTGGAAAGATATCAAGGATGGGTTCTAGATCCCTAGTGTGGTAAGAACATAAATTATAAATCTTGATCCCTAAATCATGTTGTTTTGAATCATGAGATATTGGAAATCAATGGTTTCGTAATATAATGTATCATTCATGACATCATAATAGGTAGAAAACATGGTGAATTAACGTCGATGAGGTCAAATCTTCTTGGAATGTTTAGTTAAAAGACTTTAAGCTTATACAATGTTATCATATTTTAAGGATGATATGGGAATTTCATATCAGGAGTAGTTCAGTCACACTACAGTGTTGAGTTCTTCTATAGTGGTGTCAAGGCTCATAAAGATCTAGATGACATTTAGGAGGCTAACACATTTGGTTGAAAACCATAGTCATATATGATGGAGAAATAGGGATTCATGCATTGTAAATAAAAGGTTCCCTTGAAGCTGGATATCATTTCCAAGGGACATTGAAGGTTCAAATTGATCTAAGGAACGTCGAATCATGAATTTGGATTTTTCTGATGGGTAATATCCAATAAGGGTTCGAAAACCCTAGGAGTTCTGTCAGTACCTAGTAAAAATATTCTCATGGATAATATACATGAAAAATCATTACCCTTAATTTTCCAAAACCTGGGGGTCAGTGGGCATAACTATCAATTTACTATGGATTCTAATGAGGCACTATGATGTTTTTTCCTTATTTATTTTCATCCAAAATATTTTTATACTATGAGGATGTAGTGATTAGAAAGTGAAGAATTGATTTTTTCCTCGACCGACTTTCGTTGCTTTTCAACTTCAAGAGTTTTGTGTATATTTTTTCTAGATGTTTAGGGCCTTGTGATTTGGACCCTTATAGTCTAGATTTTAGGGTTATACGACTTTGACCATAGCAAAAACATTTATTGGTCTTGACCCACATAGACCTGTATGGGGGATGATACCCAAGAGCCTAATTGTGATACCCATGGTCAAGGGAACTCAACAATACTTCTGAAAAGGAGTGGAAAATATTTTAATTCATGTAATGAGGATATCATGTCATGTAATGGTATAGGAATTAACACTAAGGGTGGTTCAAATCACACCGTGTTTTTCAGTTGTGCAATGTTTATTTCAGGGTTCACAAGGAATAGAATATCTATTTTGATGAGTGAAAAATTTGGATGATGACCATAGGTGAATATTGTGGAGCCATAGGTATTCATGAATAGAATACAAAATGGTCCCTTTTAGTTTTTTTCCTTTCTTAAATGTAAATGGGTGGCGAGTGGTAACCAGAGGTACTCGATACATGAAATGTGGTTTATGGATTGAGGTTCCATAAAAGATGGTAGAATAACCCCATACTCCAGTTGACCTAGGTTGGGATTGAATTGTCCTTTGATAAGGAATTATAATGGGTGATGGCATTCAAGTAGTTTAATGTCATGTGGAAAGGAAATACTCTATTTTTTTAGTAGATTAATTTCATATATTATGTATGTGTTCCATTCAATTTTTTACCAATTAGTATGGATGTTTATATTCATTATATTGTTATGTTGTAAAGACATGTTCTGTACAGTTTATTGTCATGTGGTATAGACATTTTTTATGTAGTTTAACATCATGTGGTAACAACACATTCCATGAATATTAATTTAATATGATAATGAAATTTTCCATGAAATTTAACATCATGTTGTAAGGGCATGTTCCATACAATTTAATCTCATGTTTTAAGGAAATATGTTGTATTGTTTGACATCATGTTGTAAGGATGCATTCTCTGCAATTTAGTGTTATAATGTATGGATAATAATATTTAGATGAAAATTAGTTTAAGGAATAATACAAGAGAATGTAGGTTCTTATGTGGATCTGACTCGTACATATTCAAAGTGAGCTTGCATTATTCATCTATAATGCAGTAGGGGTTCATTTTCTGTTTATTATTGCTGGGCCCAGGATTAGAGATCTTGACATTACTACTTATCCTAAAATGGTTGGAATCAAGCCACACATAGTTCTTAAGAGGCCGTGCAGTTTAACATCATGATGTAAGGACATGGGATCCCTGACGTGAAATGGTAATGTCATGGATTGGCCCATGAATAAAATTCTATGTGTTATTGTGTATCCCATAGTGATGGGAATAAAATGACCTGTAGTTATTAGGAAATAACCATATTCTGGTCAGACCAATACTCAATGAGGGGAATTATTAATTTTTTTATTTTAACTGGACCCATTGATCGAAATATAAGAGCAGCTGCATATCCTGTAAGGCTAGGAATCAATTCAGATGTAGTTCTTGCATGGGTAATTGTCTACGCTTCTCCGACCCATACACGGAGGTGGAAATTGTTTCCATTGATTTGTGTATTTGTGGCCAAGATTTAAGAAATATGCGTCACTTTCTATCATGTGATGACATGAATAAATACAGATGTAGTTCTTGAGGAACCATGTAGTTTAACATTATGCAGTAAGGACATGGGCTCCCTAACTTGAAATGGTAATGTTTTGGTTGGACCAGTGAATAAAATTCTGGTTTTCACTATGTATCCAATAGTGATGGAAATCAAACCCCACATAGTTCGTAGGAGAGATCCATGTGAAGGTGTAACTGTTGCATAGTTTTGGGAAATTTATAAATATTTTACTATGAATGGAACTAGATTTGGATGTATGGGTGTTGAAATATAAATTTTAAGGAAAAGAATCAATTCAGGTACATTTATTACAAAACAAACTCTCTACGCAATAATGAACCATATATAGATTTTGGAATAGTTTCTGTTTTTTATTGCAGGTTGGTCGAGGATTGAAGATCCAAACATCACTACATATCATATGATGATTGGAATCAAGCCACATATTTTTCTTATGTAATTGTGTATTCTAACATAATGTAGAAATGATGTAGATGAACTGATTTTAAAAGGGGTTTAATGTATGGACCCACAGATATAACATGGTCGTCACTACGTATCCTATGGTAATATGAATCAATACATTTGTATCTCTAGAACTTGGAACATCCTACATACTACTAGAATATAGGAAGAGAGGGGGGATTATTATATTTTTCACAACTATAAAATTTAATGTGAGGTGATTAAGACATTGAGGAAAGGAATATACTAATCTGGATTCCTAGGATGTTGACATATATGAAAGGTATTTATTGTGAAATAACAAATTTATGGGGGGTGTAACACACTCCCCATCCATTGCATCCAATGAGTAAGCTCCATTTTGGAAGAACATGTGTTTAATGTAAAGACCTACTCATTGGGGTTTTAGGTTCGGAAGAATCTTCACTAGTATAATTTGGGTTTTGAGATCCAACATCCATTCTCCCAAGAGTAATGAACATAGGATACACTTTTTATTGAAGGCTCGCATGATCCAATTTTGATGAATCTTATTTTTGTGTAGTGTACGCAACCTGTTCTCATCAAGACACTCAAATTTTTCCATACTATTCTACAATTTCTCATCATTTAAGAGCATTCCCCAAATAGATATTCAACGGAAAGGTAGCTGGAATTATATGGGTAACCGTTCCTTAGTCCAATACTCTAATGATAATAGAATTTCTTTTGTGGAAGTATGTGAGGTGATATATCATACCTTCAAGTCATAGAAGAGATTTTTCGATTAGGATTACATATCCTTGTTTACCATAATCTAGAGTATATTTTATAGAGTCTTATTATAGGCCTCTATATACCCATTTATCATTGAACGATATAGATATGATTGATTGGACTCATTATTATACACCTGGTAGAGTTTCTTTGACTCTGTATAATAGAAGTTGGTGTCATTGTCGGTTAATATTGTGTTTGGGACAATAAACTGGAAGATGATATGGGACCTCACAATGTTGATGACAATATTTTTCCTGACATCCATAAGGAGTGTTGTATCAAACCATTTGGAAAAGATTTTGATTGCAATAAGCATGTACATGAACATATTAGCTATCGTTGGGGATATGGCCACAGAACATCCATTCTCCAAATATAAAATGGACATGAATATTTAGTTTTATGTAGCAATTCTGGGGGTTGATGGATGAAGTTTTCATGAATATGTCCAGCATGAAATTTCATGGTGGATTCCACTACATCCTATATCCTAGTCGGCCAATAACACCCCAACCCATTTAATTTAGTGGCAGTTCCTCATCTCATATTGATGTGCATTGTAAAAGCCCACATGGACATATTTAATGATAGAATAAATCAATACTTATTCCATTAATATTTGGATGATTCCAAAAAATCCAAATTGTAGAGGAATTTTATTTCTCATTTTCACCATCCTGTAGGTTGAAATTCATTTCCTGACATTGAATATGTCCCATTTCACCTATGTCCATTGGGATAATCTTGTTTTGGAGATAAATAATTATGGGATTAATGTATCCAGCAGAGGTCATTAGTTAATCACACTCTAGGGTGGGGCTGACACGATTGATCTCTTCCATATCACATATGATAGTCAACAAGACCATTCTTCTATGTGTGATATAAGTGAAAGATTCCTCTTGATCAGAGTCATCCTAGACTATAAAGGAATTATAAAATGCATAAGTGTGATAATTAATTGACATGATAACATAATTTAGTGTTTTACAGAAGGGAACTCTTCCATCAATCTCCTAACATATCCAGTAAGAGAGAAAGGTTCTTCATTTTTTATGGAATATTCACCCTTGATCTGATTTATTAGTAGATCAAAGTCACCATTGATATTTAGGTAGGCTATTTACAACATTAGGGATACTTCCAACCCGACAATGAGGGATTTGTACTCTGACTCGTTTTTCATGTAGCCTTCGCATAGTGTCAAATAGTAGGAAAAAACCACTTTGTCAGGAGAAAAAAATATAACCCCTTAAAAACCCCGATTGAGCATCATTAATTAAATCAATTTTCAGATATGAATTCAAGAGGTTCAATAAAAATAAATCTTCCATGCACATGGAGATTCATGGGCATATAATTCCTCCTCTTCTAGATACTCAATGTCCACCGCTGTATTTTTTTGTTGTAGGAACTGTTAAAAGTAGATCAGCTAAGGGTTTCCCATTCACTAACTTCTGTGATATGAACTAAATGTATTATATATATATAATGACCACCCATATGCCAACCAACTAGTTAATATAATGAGTCTATGGATTTTATTGAGATAATCAATATATGAGACCAGATGCACCTCATATTGTTGCATGAAATGCCTCAGAATTTTAACAAAGGAGATGAGTGTAAGGTAGTTCTTATCATCATCTGAGTATGAGGTATCCGTATCTATCATAGTTTAGTTATAGTAGTAGAGACTATTATTGATCCCATGTAATTCTTATATGTGATTACGGATCATAGTGACTATTATTTGAAATCCAGATATAAGATGAGTGGCCTACCTTCCACCAGAGACATCAGGACCAAAGGGTTCCAGAGAATAATATTTTCAAAGGCTTCAAGGAAATCATTATCCCATTGAGAGGTGACTTAATTATTCACTATAACAGTGAAGGGAAAATCATGAATGTACATGATATTAATGATTCCTAGAATGTAGTCGAGGTTCCCATTGACCCCCCTTGGATATTTGAGATTTAAAGGGGTGAAATTATGGGAATAGTAGTATTATTCTCTGGTTTGACATCGATATCTTGGCATCATACCAAAAATCAAAGAAATATCACTTATTTTTCCCCATTGAATAATTTTAAGAGATTCATATTTGGAATAGTTTGAAACTTTTGGAAGACTATTTTGTGATTAAAGAATAGAACACTTCACTATTGGGATTTTTACAGCTGACCATCAACATAAAAATTGAATATATTTTCTAATACTGAATTAAATATATTATTCACAGAACATTCATATGTGGTTCCAATGTTCTTTATGGTTAATCAAATTACCTAATAGTATAATATTCTATAATGTTCTATGAGGACGGTGACTTCTTCATCTTCATTGGATAAAATTATCTGATTGTATGCAAAGTACCCATCCATGATGTAAAGGGCTTGCAAGATAGAATTTTTATCGATCAGTAGTTCTGTGACTGTCAATAGGATTAATTCCTATGAGAATTTTGATTAATGTCTACAAAATCGATGCACACCAAAATGTTCCTATTAGTTTTCTTGATAATGATAATTTTGGAAATCCATATTGGGTATAATAGTTCTTCCAATAAATTTTCATTGTTCAACTTATCGAATTATGCTTCTAATTTTGTGCGATTTGAGGGATGCATCCTCTTATCAACCCCCAGAAGCCTCAATTCTAATTTGGTAGTCTGAGATGGTGCATAATCACATCTAGATACAGTTTGGGAATTTCTGTGTAGTTCAAATAAAACACATTTTGGTGATGCTTAATAAATGTAATATACATATCATTCTCTTTTAGAGGAATGGTGGAAATAATATTTATAGGGTGATGGTCATCCTCTATTCCTAAATTTATTTGTCTATGCTCATTGATGGTGGTCAAGACACCTTACTCAAATGAAAGAGTAGCATTTCTGAGGACATTCACAGTGTTCCCTAACTCTGGATATGTGGAGAAATTTTTAGATTAATATGGAAACCCAGGGACATCTCTGTAACTTTTTGGGTGAGAAAATCCATGAGGAGAGGCATTATCATTACCTATCACCTGATTTTTTGAATAGATATGTTATGGATGATTTTATAAAATTCTATCACTAGGGAAAAAGGAACGTGGACTACTAGGGTCCATTTTATCACCACAACTAGATTTATGGGGGCACGTAGTCGATGTTGGGAATACTCTAGGGAATTCTAGTGTTAGTACCCAATCCATTAGGTTCTAAAACATGTATAACATCATCCTCCATTGATTTACTTCCTCCCTATTTATATAAATATGTTTCATCATATGTGGAACTCTATGTATTGAAGGGGGATCTATCTGCATGAATTACATCATCTTTTACGTTGATTGTGTTTTTCAGACACTAAGAGGATGTTAAAGGTACCCCTTAGTGGATGTAGAGCTACGAAATTCTAAGAAGTACATTATATGTGATGTCTGGTAGGACATAAATTAAATCAATGTCATATGTGAGATCACAAAACTGAGATTTGTTTTTGATCTTCCCAATAGGTTTTTTCTCGCACTGATGTTACTATTGAATTGTCAGTTATGAAGGAAATAGGTCCAATTAGCCATATTCCAAACATTGGAGGGTTCATACATGGAGGGGAGATTGATCCCGGATCCATTATCAATATGGGACATTTGTAATTTGATATTACTGAGTCTTTATAAAACATTTTGGGGAATAATTTGAACTTGGAGTACTTCTTCATGGTCTTCTTCAGGGAATGAGATGGTAACATTACATTTTAAGGGAATGGTCTCTACTTGGTTGACCTCTACTATAGTGAATTCTATCTCAAACTCCTATGGGATCTGGAGGGCTTCATCAAGTGACTCCCTACGTAATATTGAAATGTTGACTGCATTGATGATTGCGATGTTGGTAGAAAAAAATACCCAATTGTTTCCTAAAATCCTACATTTGTTCTAAAGTTCTACACTCTCCATTATGGGTTTACCCTTTGATTTGTGGATAAGAAATTGAGGAATTTGTGTGGATGAGACTGGTGCATGTGCAGAAGTCATGGGAATAACTGCTGCCCGTGGTTAATGTTACATGGGCCTTCGTAATTACTATGTATGATTGGATAAATGAAACATCTCTTGGAATTAATGTACAAAAATTGAGTGTAGGCGATCGATGGAGGGTTCTAGGACACCTCCTTTCCTCTTTCGGGATTAATGGAGCTCTTTCCAAAGTGTTTCTACTGTATATATGTTTTTTATTTGGACATTATTGGAATATTAGGTACGGACACGTTAGTGATGTCCCCTATATCATTATTTCCTGCACACACAGCCTCTTGTTCCTTAGTTATGTGTATGGAACTCATAATCTGAGGCATATTCATTATCAATAAAGAATATTTCCAAGTGTATCATGTATCTACAACTAAATAATATCACATAATCCAACTAGGATTTCATTTTTTGGGTCTGTTCTCATGGTTCATATGCTTCAGGGAAGAAATATTCAAGAGTAAGATCTTGTATAGGAGAAGAATATCAATCCTCTTATTTTGTTTCATAGTACATCTGGAGGTCACAACCACCTATGGTGGTAGTACCTGTTTTTTCCAATTTTGGTGGTGGAGGTACTGTGGGTATGAATATATTTACACTCTGGTGGAAGGATCTCTGTCAACTGTTTTCTAATTCATCCAGTTCTTAAACTTCTTCTCACACCTTGACAGAACTTTCTGGCTATCACATTCTTCTTCTTATTGGGATATAGTTATAGAAGGCGCCTTTTTATACCGAGTTATATAAAAATGCTGGTCCATAGTAGATCACTCTTGGAATGAATTCATTGATGCTAAAGTGGTCCGAGATATTATGACCCATCATTATATGGAAATGGAAATAATTGGTATGGTCGGTTAGGTCGACCTCATTCAGCATCCTGGGATATGGCAGTGTGATCCAGTTATTGTTAATGGATTCCATGAAATTAATGGGGACATGTTTCTTTTTGAAAGAATATTTCTTAATCATCTATTTCTCAAATCCTGGGTGACCTTAATTTATCTATTCTACTAGTCAAGGATGATTATATTGTTTTCTCCACTTGACAGGAGGTGATGTGTGGTTTGGGACCTTCATGGGTTCTTGGATTGGATCTTTTTTCTAGCTTGAGAGTGAAAACCATAAATTTTTATTTTCCTGTAATTTTCCATGTGTTGAGGACATGACTCAGTGTTTGGATTTGGTTCACTGTATTTAATCTTCAAGATTTTGTTCCATTTTATCGAACTCATAAAAAACACCTTGATACTTCATGGAGATCATAATAATCTTTAACTCAACATGGAGATTTTTTGCATATATTTCAAATAGATTTTCATTTGAGATATGAATGATTAGTGAATAGGTTAATCCATTCAACCAAGCTATGAAGTCAGACACAATCTCATTCCCACATTGTTTTCCTTTCATCATGATTATGATCAACTGTTTTCTATACTGTGGAGATAAATTGATCATGAAATTGATGATGAAGGTTTTCATATCCTGCAATGGATCATATTGGATGGTTTTTGTCTATAAAAAAGCTTACCATATTAGAGTTCATAAAAAACACAACAGGTTTGTCACCACATGTTGATCTTAAGGGACCATCATTAGCACAAATTAAGATACAACGTGTGGTTCAAGGTCACATTCACCAAAAAAAGTTTTTAAGATAAGATTTCCCAATTTGGGTGTGGGAAAAGTTTCATCCACATATTCTGGATATTTCATCATATCATGAATTACCAGTGTGAATCTCCATTTCATGGAATCCATTCGAGTAGCTAGGGACATGATGATGTTAAGAAGATTATAGGGAACTATTGATTGAGACACCATCCATCTATAGGGATCATATGTGGACCAATGAGATGGCCCCACATTCAAATCAACTAATTCTTGATTTGTCCCAAGACTAAATGATCTCCATGATTAGGGAAAGGTTATCTCCACAATAGAGGGAATCCGTTATAATTTTCTACATCCTCATTTATGTATATTGGTTGCATAGATCCCAATCTAGTTTGATGATCATTTACTTCTCTTGGTAGAGGATCAGTTGTAGGAGGGAGGATATGCATCTCTACCTAATGATGACACCTAATGGGAATATTTTCCCTGAGTATCTCATCATTGAGTTGTTGGAATGTATATATTTCACTATAATATTGCGTTAGTAATTCCTCCATTGAAGTAATATCAAATCTTCATTATGGTGATCAGGATGTAGTGTCATTATTCCCTTTTTCTTTAGTAGTGTTCATCCATGGAGGTGGATACATAACATTCAAAGGTTCCATATTTTGGAACATTACTTTGTTTTGGGTATGTATATCTTCTATTGGTGCATTTAAGTCACCCTCTTCTCATGGATCATTTCCCATCATGTGTCGTCTACAATAGCATCTTGATCAATTTATATCATATTGACAGTGACGACATTCACAAAGGCATTTTGGGAGATGATGGTGGTGCCATAATGTTGAATGCAACATAATGATTTAACAAATCTTTGATTAGGGTCATTATTCAAACCCTTGGCCATTTAGGTTCATTTTGGCATCTGAACCAAATGGGTTCTAGTCACATAAATCATATTTTTTTCCCATAATATTTTTTGAATGGTTACCTTGAGGGAGTTTGTGGTCAAGATTTTCATATGGGCCACAACCATTAGAGGTTTGTCTTGAAATTAGAGGAAAAGGTGTGTTTCCAACCATTTATTTTTTCCTCCCATATTTGATAAGATAGATTCTCTCTAGGGTGATAATGATTATGAAAATTCCCACATATTTGTGGGGTGGGATTCATCAGGGATGCAATTGTCATGGACTGGTCCTGTTGCTAAGAATCCAATAATTCATGTTCTGAATTTTATGACTCATAGGACAAACCTAATGATATAAATCCCCTAATCCCAATGGGGTGGTGTTGGTGTAGAATCAGTATTGAGGTCCCTAGGACCCTCTGAGGGGTTTTGGAACAAGGTTATTCATATTGAGACAAAAAATCTCCCAGCCCTATGGACTAAGTATTATTTTAAGTTAGTAAATCTTTGTGGGAAATCATGATCCCAGAAATGGAGGTTGTGGTAGATATTACCTTGTCCCAATGAGCTAAGTCCGATCTTTTATTACTGATAGAGTAGATTCATGTTTAGATCACTTAATGCAAAAAAACTATGCCCATTTTGGATATGGGTGTGATAGTAATGAAATATGAGAACCATTATTTATGGGATGTTTTCAAGTTGATATCAAATTCTATCTTCGTGATTGAAATTCATTCCCATTAATTTGAGGGGACCAGTTAGAATTCATGTTAGAGATCCTCTATATCATTGATGTTTTCTATACACTGTTGAAGCGGGGGAATGTTGCTGTAGTGACCAACTGGCATTTGTGTTACCAGTTACAAGATTTTTCTATGGGATATAACATTACAAGACGTCGTATCTCTGTTGTTATTGTACTCTAGGGGTTTTGAAAATTGTAATTCACAATAATCTCACATCCTAAAATATATATTCATGATGTGGCATCAGATTTAAAATTATGAAGAGTTGTGATCGAATGAAAGAATGAGTGATGCAAATTTTCAATTTCCTTTTCCAGTTTCAGATCATTATCCTTGGAGATAACATCTATACCCAGCTAAAAATATAGTTTTTATGGTATTAAGGTGATCCGTATATCATAAAGAATATAGGAGTCTAATCTTCAGCTACTGATGAGTATCCCATATTTTAGGCATAAATTTAACATGCACTCTTATTTTAGCTCATATGGGGTCTCATTTCTAGAATCCGCGAGGGAAAAAATGATGGGAAGGTTTGTTTTGATTAACTATCTCCATATATAAATATTGGACTCCACTTTATTATATTTACACTCCTCTATATATATAAATCATAGATTATTATTTTAAGGGTCTCATGCTGATTGGAATGGAGTGATTTTGGAATATGAGGGGGAACCATTTGTGGTTGACCCTAGTGTTTCATGAACAAAATTATACAATTATTGTAGTGTTTTTAACACATATCTATATGGTGATGTATGGGATTTGAACACCTCTCAATATGAAGGTTCTGTGAAAGGGGAATAATTTCATTACACTTGGGATATATCATCTTGGGGTGGTTGACCCTAGGGAATGTTAGAGTAAAGTCCATGCAATCCATTTGTACCCTACCATGAGGAGGACTATCATGGAAATGAACATCTTCTAGTTCAATTGAAGTGTTGAAAACCCCCCATGGTCTTGATAATGTGTCTCGAATTACCTCACAGAAACATCCATTGAGAAGATCAGGCATATGGACTATGTCCGACATCCCGGTTAGAATATATCAACTTTCCATTTGGAATTATGTAGAGATGTGAGTATATTGTATACAGATTTATGGAAATTTAATATATTTATATGGTGAAACTATTGTAAGAGTATGCTAAAAAAAGATGTTGGAATATGCCAATGAGTTTTTTCATTATTGACTAGGATATGAACCTACGATATGGCGTGATCTAATCTCACTTGGTGAGCATTTGTTAGCATGTGAGTATGGCCCAATCAAGAGAATTTAAAATATGAAACTTTCCTTTATTGGAAGGATTAATATCCTTCACCAAGGATTGTGTCGTGCTCACTTGGTGAGCCCATGTTAACGCAAGAATATGATCCTAGTCCAAATATAAATTACCCACTCAAATATATTGAAAGACCATGGGAATGAGAGAAGGTATATGAGCCTAAACATGTATTGTGTTGGAATGATGTTGGTGAAATTATTCAATAGAAAAAATTGGAATATTCACCTAGATTTAGGGATCTACTAGAATATTCTAGGAAGATTCAATAATATGAATATGAGCATGTATTGAGCCTTCTTCCATTTTCACTTGGTCAAAACTGACTATTATAGGGATACATTCCTAATCCATGGACTTTGGATATTTCCACTGGAATTATTCGACATGAATATGAGCCTATCCCATGGCTTGTGCCCCTCTCACAGGGTGATCCCCATCCCAAATGGGAGAATGAGCTCGATAGTACGCTTTTGAAATATACCATCAGACATATTCGACAAGAAGGTTCCCAAATCTTGAGGCATGTTACACTCTCACATAGATAGACCCTACATGAATTATAGTATGATCACGGTCTATTACCTCTTAATTTATTAGAATATGCTCAAAATCCTCATAGATGGGACCAACAATGTGTATTTTCTTTAGAACAACCACTTTTTTTCTATGGTTAGAGTGTTGATCTATCCTTTCTATAGAGATAGAAACACGAGCATGCACATTTTTCTATAATAGTACTAGAATGTTCTAGTGGAGTTCTTCAGCTATTGAAAAAATGTATTATCATTCTATCAAAGTGTGTTTAGCGATATAAGCCTAATTTTTTTTGTCTCCATTATACACAGGGAGATGTCTTCGATTGAATGGAGAATATGCACACACTTTTTTCTTCATTATGCCACTAGAATATTCCAATGGTGTTCATGTATAGTGGTATAGATAAGTTCCCCCCTTCTATTTTTGGAATATTCCCACAAAATTGTTCTTTGTGAGTAGGGATATGAGATTTCTCTGTGGTTATTTCTGGAATAATATAGAAGTATTCTTCCATGGGATTGGTGATATGAACCTACACCTGGGTATCCAAAACCATCCTTGCCTGATGATCCTTTATTTTTTCTTGTTCATGGGTATCCGAGTTGGTGGTGTGTCGGGTCATACCATCAGTGGGTGACTGGTGGGTACCAATGGGACAATACTAGCGACAACGGTTAACATATTCCCTCCATTAGTGAAACCTAAACTAGAAAAGTGCCATATCTTTATTCATGGTCCACATTCATTAGATGTTTAAGGTGAAAATTTTCAAAATCCATAGATAAGATCAAGATTCAGGTGGTTGTATTGATAATTGCTACTAGCATTGAAACAAAATTACCTAGGAAAGGAAGACTTGTTTGTTTCCATTCATGGAAAACTAATAGAAATATTCCCAAGTCATCATTATACAATATTGGTGGTGCACTAGAACCATAATTTTCTCCACCTTTCATTGGATATGTTGAGCATATGATATCATTTCGCAACCCGTGGGGTTTATTCTATAGATAATTTACCAAAAAAATCACATGATTAAGGAGACATTATCTCAGGTTGGGATTCAATCAATAGGAGCAATCATTGTTATCATGTATACAATAAAGAACATGGTTATGAATTACTGATATATCGTAGGCATCATGTGCTCAACTAGATATGTAGGATGAACATAATTTTCCTATTTTTCTAATCCATTCATTCTTCTCACATGGAATTTTCAATGTGTGGATAGACATATATGAAACCCTGATTATAGAGGATCCACCAAATATCATGCAGATAATACTTCTATATTTGTGTAGGGGTGAATAAAAACTGTAATAATGCATGATTAAATGTTTTTTTGTTATTTTAGAGATTCATGTCTAGTTTATATTTTTTTATACTAGGAAATGAAAATGGTCAGACAGATTATAAACCAATCTTTTTTTTATTATGGAGTTTCACATTAGGTTCACCATTTTAGTCTCGACGTCAGAATGTGGGGAACACAAGATGCATTCATACTTGTTTGTCAGTTGGTTTTGGGGAGTATTTTGAGGTCCAATCTTTAACATTTATTTACTATTGTTGTAATTTCTAGAAACACCTCATAGTTTTGTCATTCATAATAGGGTATAGACCCACATTCCAAATGAATGGGTTAAATTGGACTTTTAGACCTAATGGAACATCATGACTCCCATTGGTCGAGAAGATTGGAGTTCAGGATCATCAAACATTTTAGTGGAATTTTTACCCAATATAGAACTCACTTATAGATTTAAGATTTCATTGAGAAAATCATCCCAATCCAAATATGAGGTCACATTCCATAACAAAAAAATTATAGGATAAATATCTCTTCACAAAAAATGGGGGAATCTCGTCATCGAATCCATCTGTATGTATCTGAGGTTTTTCATCTATTAAATAAATAGTTTCCTTATATGATGAAGCAATTCAACCAAAAACATCATAATTTTCTTCCATGTAGGGAGGAGGTTAGAAAATGAGGGGGGTACTGATCCATTATGATGCTTCATATGCGTCATAGTTCTTTCATGAATAAAAAATTTCATTTTTCATTATGACCTATACAGTTTCATGCTATGCAGAGAGGGAATATATTTGGGAAGTTGGGTGCCAAATATTTGAGGTCAAGTATTGGGCAGACATCCTAAATATCATATTTATGGCAGAATCAATGTTATTGTAGTTCTATCACACCATTTTTGACTATCATAAGTTATATTTTGTCACATAGGGGAAGTTTATATCATTCCACTCACTAGGGATTGCATGCTAGGATTTCCCTGTCTGTTGGAGATTTATCATTCCAATGAAATTTTTATATAGATTCCCTTACCCCACATGAGTCATGGTCAGTATGGAAACTAAGGGATGGAATGTGACTAGCCTCATTGTATGAGTATGCAAGACTTATGCAATAGAAAGACCCTTGGGTTATGTAATAATGGGCTCGAGCATTGAATAGTCATCATCTGTATCCAATATATGACCGGAATCATAGTCATCATAGTTCAGTTTTTCTTATCAATCTGTTGGTGGATGAAATACAGTGATCATCCCTTGGAAATGTTTGGGTCCCCATGGTTGAAAGGTCTATAAAAAGGGGCTTACATCAAAATGGATTTTTACTTGAGATCATGACTTAATAAAACATCCTAAATATCATAATTATTTAAGGAATCAGTGTTTTGAAAGTTCAGTTTGTTGGGAATTACACTCTGAGGCATCCCTTATAGTGGGGGCCTATACACTAACATTTACATATCCTTTGTAGAGGTTTTTGGTGAAAATTCCATGATTATTTCAATTCCTTAATCCCACATGATCTATTCTAATTTTGAGAAATAAGGAATAGAAATTAATCAATGTTACTACTTGAGGATGTTGGAATAGTGTAATGGGACATTCCTTCGGGGTTTGATATGGATCTTTAGCTATAAGAATGCATCCTACATATTGTAGTTATGGCAAGAATCATAGTTCTCGTTGGTCTTTTTGTTGGGACTTACATGATGACGTTTCCCTTATCATCTAGGCTTACACATTGATATTTCCCTTATCATTAGGGATAAAACTCTATGGAATAATAAGGTGATCGAGTCCAAGGATTCCATTTTCTTTATTAAGGATTATGATGACAATTATATGATAATTGCAACTCCCTAACCCCACTTATGATATACATGGAATGGGAAACAAGCGATGAAAAATGATATGTTTCACTACATATATATGTGGGACATATGTGATGAGATGGCCCATTGGGGGTTTGATATAGATCTCGAGACTTAGAAAGGTGACCTATATATCCTAATTATTGGGGGGAATTTGAGTTTTTGTAGTTCACTTTAATGGGGCCAACATGCTGAGGTTTCCCATATCATTATGGTTAAAAACTATCACTTCATTTATCATCAGGGCGTACACACTTAGGATGAACAAGGTGATTGATTTTTAGGATTACATTGTCCTCTATCCTAAATAACTTTTTGGTACGCATTGATTATCCGCTCAACATGCCTCGATTACCTACATGACATGTCATATAATGTCTACCAGTCATTCCCAATGTCAATATCATGATCCAAATGTCTGGTCCAAGGGATATCACATATCCTAGATGTAATGTGTGAGGATTATCACTTGACTTAAGCTAACTCATTTGAAGGAAATCGTAAAACATGGATGGTTTCCTTTAGAAGCCTTCACATTACTTCAGTTGACATGTTTAGATGATGTCACATGATCTATCTGACATTCGCATGTTTTATCACTGGTGTTGGCGAACACATATTAAGGGAATCATGAGAGTCATTGTGACCTGTCTCTAAGGGTGTCTCATATCCTTATTGACAAGCTCAGAGTTCATCGTGATACCTTACTAGTTTTACAAGAGGGCGTCATGAGATTTAATTGGCATGAACTGGTGCTACCACAATAGACAATTGAGAATAGAAGGTTCTATTATATGAGTCACACCACATATTTGAAGAACATCATGAGACAATAACATTGAAACCAAAGGGTTTTGTGAGACTTGTGTTGAATCCATGAGGGGAACCCTAGGACTTTATTAAATATTTCTATATGAATTATCATGATGAAAATAACATATTTTAGGAACATTTTGAGATCTAGGTATCATGTACTAGTGTTTTCTCGTGTCTTGGATGATTCATTTGTATCACACAAATGTTTGAAAAGCATGTTATTCACCTAAGTCATCAACATGTAATCATTGTTCTATATGTTATATTAATAATGCCTTATATTTATTAGTTGTCATTAGATTTTAAGTCTCGCATTATCTATAAGATGTGTTGGATATCCCTCACGTGTCATAGAAAATGTTTTCCTCATGATATATGATTGATCATGTGAAGTGATTAATACCAAGAGCCTAATAACACTAGTTATTGGATTGTATATTACCTGATGGAAAACAACATAGTCGTGAGATAAACCACTCTATAAAATCTGATCTAGCACTGGTGTGAATTTTTAAGTGTTTATATGTCTATGTAGAGGAAATAATAATTATTCTCATGCTGGGGTGGATAATTTATAGGCATCACCACCCTATTTGATCACCATATTTCATGGATTATCCTATAAGGATCCATTATGGTGTTGGAAAAGGTCTCTAGTGCCATTCCTCTTCATGAGTATCTATCTTGGATTTCTCTTATGGACTTTGTTGAATTTTAGTGAACACGACAATACTCTATTGATGGCTCCTTTATCATATTATATCCAATTAAAGGGACCTTGTTGAGTTTTGAAGATATGCCATGGGACTTCCAGATTGTATTATTGACAAGTAAATGGGCCTTTATTAGATCAAGATGCCTATTGAATATCCTTCACATGATCTTGGGTAACATGTGTGTGACTTTTCGCGAGACAAAAATGGTTTTTCAAGGGGCCTTAATGGGATAAGGCCAACTTTTCTAGAAGTCTTGAAAGACCATTTCGTGGATATCCTTATTAGGTCTCATGTGTTTCATGATTGTGATATTCTCCCTTATCCTTCCCTTATTTTTTTGGTACGTTACAATGATCAAGAGTCATGTGGGATTGCATGAATATTGTTGCTGAAAAATACTCTATTATGTCATAATTCATCTTGTGTCCAAAAAATTTCCTGTAAGGATACATGATCATTTCAGGGAAAAACCATCATTTTTTCATAGGTTGGCATATGTGGCATGAGGATTCGTGGATATACCTAAGTCCTTTTGTGCAATGAGGTAGTCATGCCAAATGTGTTTTATGAGATGAGGTGGGTATGTTATTAGGTTCTTATAGTGTATTTTGGATAACTGGATGTGTGTCACATGATGTTCAACAATGGCGAGGGGCTCTCACCTCTTACCCTTTACTTCATTTTTATTCGAGAAATGATTGGGGGTCTTGTGAGTTTTATAAAATTACTTCAAGGAAAATTATACTCCCCATTGATTATGCATCACATGATCAGTAAACAATTAATAGGATAATGTATCTAAAATAATTTCTTTCTATTTTCGAGGATTTATGTATGTGTTGTTAGGTGTCCACCGGTTAAAAATCTGCATCACAAGGGGGATTTTATCTGGCTGTCATTACATGACCAGTAGTTTCCTAGATAGCCTCTTTATGAGAAGCCTGATTTAACAAATGGAGCTCCATAGGATCTGATGTATGTTATGCACTGCACATGGCTATTTTATCTGTCTTTATGATGGTAACATAATCACGAGTCTCATATATTCCTTCATGATACATGAGATTTGGTCATGTTCTCTTTAAATTTCTTTTGTGGGGGAAACAATACCCAAATTCAGGTACTTCTCCCTTTATGAATTAGTAATTTATCATTTGGGGGAATAAACAATAATATCACTCATATGATGATGGGAATGTGATCTCAGAAGAAAAAAATACTTTTCTATTTCATCAGTTATCTTTGTATAATACATATTCCCTCAATTATATATTTTATGGATCATTATATTAATATAACCATAAATTATTTTGACCTAATATATTATTAATCATAATATTTTTTCTATAAATTTTACACATTCAACAAATCAATTATTTATGATCATATTATATGATTGCACAATTTTAAATATACACTGAGTGATGTGAAATAAATCATTCAAATTAACATCTCAATTACCCAAAATGATTCCCACTTTAATTTGTAATGATTATAAATATTTTATTATAAATTTTTATTTATAGATAAATTTAAATTAAATGAGAACATAAATCCCCAAAAATAGGAATGTTTTCTATTTGTTTTTCTCATATTACAGAAAGTTATTTTCTGTAATTTTACATGAAGGATATTTACCAACTTAGTCCATTAAATAAAAAAAATATAAATTATTAAAATTTAATTTATTATATTATTTGTAAATATCATGTAATATATACAAAAAGTATAATTAAATCATAGAAGTAAAATTCCTATAAATAAACAAAATATATTCTAAGGCACCACCCTTATTCTAATGCATGTATTGAGACATAATATCTCCTTTATTTTATTAATATATCTTCAATATATATATACATATATAATTAAAAAATAACTATTCTCATCTCTCAATGATAAGATATATTTGAAAGTAAAAATTAAATCAAATATCACAAGGATTTTGTTTCATGGTAGATGATTTATAATAGCACATTTCCATACTCTCATAGCCTTGAAAATATGTAATGGTGAAATTTTATCATTCATAGTGTGGAACATACCAAAATCATATCGATTAAAATGTTCATGTTTTTATTGATTATAAATAACTAATAAATAATATTTTTATACTATTAGATATAATTAAAATGTTTTATTGGATATCATCTTAGTGTCATTTATATAAGAAAAAACACCATCTTTCACAGAAATATTTTTCAAATTTATCAAATGTATTAAATGACCTTTTATAGATCATATATGTTGAAATAAAAAATATCAAACTCAAATAAACATTTGAAATAAATAAATCAAAAATTTAGGCCTCATTTTCATTGATATCTTTTATTTATGAAACTTAGGTAAAACAATGTTATTTTAATGAATATTATTCCAAAATATTTAAAGGTATTCTATATATTTATTGTATTCTTATTTATAATATCACTTTAAAAATTTATAGTAGAAGATAAAATATTCTTTTAATGTTTATAATTTATATAAAATTATCTTATATTACTATAAAAAACATTAAAATTCTACTCATTACACAAGAAATAAGAATTATTAATCATAAGATAATAGGAATAATATTTATAAATTTATATTGGCTTACATTTCGATAAAATATTATTTTAGGATTCTTAAGATTGTTATGGCTTATATATTCTTTATATGATAAATTAATGTTCTATTCAAATAAATTTATATGTATCCTTTAACGTAATTGTAAATATTAATGTAAAGTCATAAGTACATTATATAACATATACAAACTTGTTTTATAATACGTCGTTCAAATTCATAACATTAATATATGGGTTTTGTGGTCATATGTCATGTGTTTTGTGAAAATACATTGAATGTAACTATCCTTATTATACATTAAATTATTTAGGAAATATTTATCATGATGGTATTAAATTTAGTGGTGACTGTTATGATAGTTTATTTTAAAAAACAGGGTTTATAGATGTTATTTTGTCCCCAACAATATTATTTTATATTCTTTATATTTTATAATTTATAAGAATTGTTTTAACATCTTACATTTAGAGACCATAATCTCAACATATCTAAAATCATTTTTCTGTTATTTTTATTTCCATTTCATCACTAATAATCTATATTAATTACTATCATTCAAAATTATCAACAGATTTCATACTAGGTTAGAGATGATTTTTTCCCTAAATCATATCACAATAAGGAATTCACATTTCCATTACATGGTATTCTTAAATAAAATAGAGATTATATTTTAGTTATTATTGTTGGTGGGGTGGGGTTTTGGTGGGGTGGGGTGAATTAACACCTTAAAACAAGTGAGATAAAATATAAATTATGTAATAAAAATTATAGTGGTTCTAATCCACATGATAATAATAATTTACTCACACTATCTCTTACTACTGAAAATGTGTGGATATAGAGTATGAAATCATTATTTCTTTAAGGGAGTCACAAAAAAAAACTATGTTTTAGGATTGGATCGAGAACCCCAATACACCATTATTTTTGTCAAGATGAAAGAACAAATATAATATTTTCTTTTAAAAGGAAAAACCTAATTACAAAGAACATGCAATTATGATATAAATTATAAAATGAGTATAGATATAAAATATATGAATAAGAATTATTGGATTAAATAACATGATATTTAAAGGATTGGTAAATAGTCTCCACAATCTTGATTTTATGTTTTTAATATAAAATACTCATTAACATCTACAGAATTCATTGTCTAGTATTGTGTATTGTTCTTGTTTTTTATTTTTATTCTTATAAATAGAGTCCAAAATTTATATCATCTTGGTGTTCACATATAAGTAAAAAATAATTAATATTTACCAAAATGAAACATGGTCTACAAAAAATGGATTGACTATTGTAGTGTTGAGTTGATTTCACTACTCATGCCTTGGAAATTTACAATATCTTTAATATTTATCAACATTTATCAAGTTATTACCATGTTTTATTATTATAATTCAATTTTCATCTATTATGAAAATAAAAAAATATCATTCAATTTTAATTATTATTTCCGATACAACATAGTCACCAATGCACAATTTTAACATTTACATTAATGAAAAATATTTTCATATTACTCATAATATAACAACACTATTAATCTAGAGTGTCTACTTTTATCCATGATAAAATCATTCAATAATTAATAATAATAAAAATTTAACTTTTCATTCAATTATACAGTACATTATCCAAATGAATGAAAAACACACCATGAACTGAACAATCCCATTTCAAGGTTCATCATGAATTTATATGTTAATGTAAGAAATTTATATATTAAAAACATGTGATTTTCCTCTGTAATAACCCTTTATAATTATTAAAAGTATCTAAATAATGGAAAAAATGAAAGATAAAATATATCTGTAAATTATAAAAACACATAAACCAAAATTCAATCTTGTATATAATATTTTGTAACATTTAGATGGATGTATCATCCACTACATGCATTATACTCTATGTGATGAGGTAACATAATATATTAGAAGAGTACTTACGGTTATGATATATCAGGATGTAACTCATATACCATTATTCTAATAAAATACTCATACATATATATTGATGATAATATAATATAAATGAATTATAATCCTTCTTAAAATAAAAAAATATTAGTACATATCAAAACAAAATAAAAAAATTACCACGAATCCCAAAATATCCCATTTTTTTAAGGATAAACGAATCGATCCAAATAGATTGAAAGAAATAGTGATTAACCATAAAATATTGGTAATAAATTGTACATTTTTTTCATTTTTTAGTAAATATTTCATTTATATTTCCATATCAAAAAATATATTTTATTTCTGAAAATATGGTTATTACTATAAATATGAATAAATCCCCCTAAAAAATAATGATCTCTTATCAACATTGGGATTATAAAAAAATGAATGTAATGAAACATTTTAGAATAGTAAAGGAATTAAATATTCAAATTAGAATTTATTTTTCAAGAATATTATTTCGTAATACATTAAAAAATATTCAATTTAAACACAAATAATTCAAAAAATAAATGAAAATAACTCATTCCCTTTAAAAATATATCTTAAATTATGGATTTTATTTTGATTTAAGAGTTTAATTTTTCTTGGTGTCTCTGTTTTTCTTAACCTATTCTAACACATGTTGTATTGTTAGCTAGTAAATGTTTATAAAATGATGTACGAATTCATTTATGGGATAAATAGTTCTTACAATAGATATGGGAGTACATAAAATCTGTTCTACTGATGACATATTCATGATTATAATAAGTACCAAATCATTTTATTTGCAGGATGAATCGTCTTCTTATTCACATAATTAAATGATAAAAATACAATGGACACTTATTTTACATTGGAATAATCTACTATGGTTCTTATTTTTACACCTTATCATTTTGTTGACACTAGAATATATTTATATCGATTTCAATAATTCACTTTTCAAAACATATTCTTTTCATTCTTAATAATTTGTTTAATTGTAATTGATATTTCCTTATATTCTATTATTTCACCCACATCAACAAAATTATTTAATAATGTTAAACAAAAATCATTTTATTAATAGCGTTCAATAAATTTATGTGTCATAATATTGAAATTTTTTTGAATATCCCTTTCAAAATATGGCATAGTATAACATGTTTTTATAAAACTCTATTTAATAATATAAAACATTAAAATTACTACAACAACATTATTTATCATGGAAATTTTTTTTAAAACATATTCTATATTATACCATATTTAATATTGAGTAGCATGTTTGTTTCTTCACTAAACACATCATGTAATTTCCCATCGTTTCAACAGATGTATAAACACTAACTTTAATTCTTACATTTTTTCCTCAATCAGATATTTTAACCTCTTCGATTTCTCTATCAAAATAACTCTTGAAGTAATATATCATTAAATTCTATATATTTTTTCTATTTTACTCGATATGATGATGGTTTAATGATAACCCTTTATATAAATCCAGTAAGAAACATATATCATATTTCATCTACAAGATATGAAAAATGATTTCTATTATTATATTTTTGAACTAAATGGGAAATTCATCTTTGTAGTTATTTTCTAATAGATCATTCAAAATATACATGTTTTCATGTTATCCATGAAAAATTCAATTTTATTCGTTATATATCTAACCATATTCAATATTCACTAGAAAAATAAAAATTTATTGAATCTGATAAATGAATATGCCATATAAAATTTTCAAATTCAGTTCCATTCATATTATTAATTTTTATAATATCCATCCTCACAAAATTGAATGGATTTTTCAATGTTGTAAAACTAATAATGTAAAAATAATGAAAAATAATATTTTAAAATTATACATGACTATAATTAAGATATAACTAAATAAATTTGTTATTGAATTTATAATATTCACTTAATTAAAGTATACTTATTCTTTAGGTTCTAATCTTTCTTAATAAAACATTCAGCATATATTATAAAGGAAACCTTATTCATTTTGGTTGAACATGATTTTGATTCCATCTTTCCCTATATAATATATTTTAAACACAACATCAAATTTATCTGAAAATAACATAAATTATACTCTATTAAAATTTTAGAAAAAAAATCTACTCACTCATATTCTTATGGGTTTTCTCTTTGAAGGAAAATTTTATGTTAATGTTACAATGACGATGGTGTTTAATTAATTGTTATTATTATTATGATTATAGTATTATATATATACACAATGGTTGTTTATACCTATTTTATTGCTTTTTAGTTGTTTTTTTGGGGCATAAATATTTAGTTATAGGGGTTTGATTCAGTACAGAATATAGAATTCTGTTATATGTGGAAAATCACATGACAACAACACAAGGTGTTTCTCCATGAGGAATGCTCTACAAATATGTGTTACACCTCAACCAAAGTGGTTACACCATTAATGGTACATTGGGAAGTATTATTACACTAAACCCCTATGAAGGTTTTCATCTCAAGGTATTACATCATGTTATAACAAAAGGAAGAGGGATTACTAGTCCAACTCTAGAAAGTGGTGATGCAACCAAATCCTTATGGTCATAGCCTAATGAATCCCCAGAGGGTAAATATCACTGTATCTAATAAGACATTAATAATATTTCACTTATTGGGAATACGTGTTTTTTAAACATGATGTAGAGTATCTCAAAACCATTATTGGCCACTCAACCAATAATACCTTCATCCCCTCTCCATCACATTTTCACCCACTCCCTATTTACTCTTTGGTCTCTCAAAACAAAATTTCATGGAGGCTAGGGTAAAACATAATCTTATCATCAATTTTTGTATTCATATTTATATGTTGTGGTGGATTCTTTGTTTTCATGTCAATTTTTATGATTTCTCAATTTCAAGTGAAAAATGATAAACCATGATATGATATTGGATGAGATAAATCCATTAAGATTGATATGTGGGTTCTTTTCATATTCAACTGTATTATATGTGTTTGAATGTTGTGTCTGTATGTGTGACTTCTATTTTAGATACCATGTTTCGGAAATGGGGTAAGTGATTATCAAAATGTAGAATAGGCTATGTTAAATCCACTTTGTAAAATATATGGTTTTACATGAATATTTTTGTGAGTTTAGGGTGTCCTGATGAATATTCCTCTCAGGGTTTCATGATATTTTTTTTAGACCCTAAGGGGTTAGGGTATCATTTTAAAAATTGTATTTGATATGTAATGTGACATACTAACATGACATGACCCACCGAGACTCCACTTAATCTAGTGGGTGGATGATTGTACCACTATAATATGTTATCTAATAGGTTATTGGATGGAGGTGAGGAAAAAAATGTGTAACCACGCATCAGAAGCCATATCCTATAATAACCTTAAATTTTAATTCATTACCAATATTAAATAATAGACCCTAATAGGAACATAAAAATATATAACCACTTAAATTTATCTAACATAACCATGTGACTACAATTCCACGTAAAATAAAACAAGGAAAAAATATATAAATGGGATATATATATAGTATATAATAACCACCACATACAACTGACTCCAGGATTCAGATGAAACATCCACTCAATAGATTATCCTACTATAATCTACATCTGAAAATATCACTACCATGAACCATCATAATATTCTTTGTAACATTTAATCCATCCCTTCTAGATTAATATTTAAAAATATTTTAGCTATGAAACATATACACATACAGAAAATATATGGGGATAAATCTTCTGTAGTATTGGGGATTATCAAACCTTATAGGAAATGATTAAAATTATATGTATTGAGAATACAAGGAATCTTCAAAAACCCAAGACCATGGAACAAAATAATTTAACCCAAATGAACTACCTATGCTCTAATTTAACAAAAACTATGATAGGGGAAGAAATAAAATCCTCATAACAGAACTCTATAAAGAATCGTATCAAGAGGAAACCATTTATACCTAGGGTAGCATAAATATCACAATACATGAAGTCGAATTTATGGATATAAGGCATAACTATAGGGTAAAAACATTGGATAAATTTTATTTAGTAGCCTAATGGAATACACATACTAATATTTAAAAATATATATGACTCATGATATACTATAATTCCATAAATTCAATATCATCTCTTTAAAAAACATTAATGTATTTCACATCCTATTGGTATCAGTGTATATACTAAGTGAGTACCTAACCCTAAAAATGAATTTAACCCATGCACATGAGCCTTAGGCATGTTTGTAAGGACTCCGTATAGGCATCCAAGTGACCAGGGATCAAATCCAAGCAGAAGAAGAATTTCCGGGGTATTATTGTAGGTACTATATCGGGAACTATGCTGCACTATAGTGGTATTATAGCATTCACTATATAGCACTGTTGCAGCCGGGAATATTCCCTAGGTTGGGGCTTCGGGCCACCGATTTGGTCCTTGAGTCCTTTAAGGCCATCAGGCCACCTAGGCCTTCGAATCAGTAAGGCATTAGGGACACCTCAAGGCCTTCAGGCCACCTTTAAGTGCTGATGCAAACAAGCAAACCTACCAGGAAAAAGCTCTATAAGGAGGATGATCAAAGATATTTCACCACAACTGAAGATAAACAGATTGTAATAATGTGAGGGTATGGCACCTGCCATCAGGACAAGCCTGTGCATGCACGAGAATGCCTAGCCGAACAACCATTTGATGGTGGAGAGCTGATTTCATGATAAAGATGCTGGGGAGGAGAAGTTCCGAGTAGTTAGTCTAGGTTGTATGAATTGTTTGAAGCCAACAGGAAATTAATTCCTCTAAGGCCTATGGTCCAGGTAATAGTTACGCCTATGGGCCTTGTAAGTGTTCCACCACCCCCCTTGAAATGTGGATTATCAAAAATCAATAAAAAATGATGGCATTTGAGCAATTGGAAGAATATAACCCATCATAAAATAGAGTATAGATTCCATTGATGGTGGATCATTCTCTAACACACATGGGAGTACTACCTCCAATGATGATGGAATATCCTTAAACACATTGTGAAGTATGTTAATAATATCTATCATGTGTGGTATTGTTCCCGATCATGTGGATGTCACCAAGGGTGTTACTACATTCTATACATAAAGGTTCAATCCCTATTACATGGTGGCGTTCTTAAATCTATATCTACTGAAGACATCTCACCTACCACTTTATATCTATTCAAAATACCTATGATCCACAAATAGTGCAGAGTAAAATTTTTACAGTCACCAATAGTCAGGGGAATCATATTTTTTGGATCAATATGAGAATATACTAAAAAGTGAAAGGTAAATGATCCAGGATTATCATATATCATGTAAAACATAAATAATTTTATGGATAAAACAATACATGACTTGTCATGTGGGTTACATGACATAATGGGCTCTCAAGAAGGGATATTTGGGGAAAACTGTCACACAATTCATGTGATGTTTCCTTACACAAGATATATAGTAGGGTATATATTATTTATGAATTTGGGTTACTTGATTTTATATGATGTATGATAAAGGAATTCAATTTTTTCATTATGAATACCTCAAAACATCGGATATGTTGAGTACATGGAATGTAGTTATCTAAACCTAGACTATATATGGAAAACTCATCATGTAAGTCCATTTAGGATCATGTTGTGTAAAACATATACATGTTAGGTGACCGGACCCAATATCCACAATGTGTATAATAATGGTATAAATCATGGAGCTCTTGTTCATTGCCTAATCATTTACATGGAAACATTTCAATGTAAATGGTCCTGGGATAAACAATGTCTGACAAGATGTAACTCGACCAGTCACATAAAAAATTTCATGTATGTTGAGTTTGAGTCCCATGGAGATTTTGGTGGTGCCCGTTTTGGAGATTCTTGTTGTGTGTAAATAAAAACTATACATAAACCAAGTATGGTAAGGGGTTTGGTGTGTAAACTAATGTTACTTTATATGTATTAACAAAATTAGAAACCCAAAAGTGTCATCGCATGGCCAAAAAATAATTTATCAAGGAATTTATTTAATTGATAACATAGATAACTATTTAACTGCAACAACTTGAAAAAAATATCATCATGGTAATAATAAAAAAACGACTCCCATAATTACATTCTTGAAGATTGTTGGAGACTAATCCCCACATTCATCCAACACTAGGAATTAAATTTTGAAATAATTTTGATTACATGATAGAAGATGAAAATAATATTAACAAAATATAAAATTATGTTCTCCATTCATTAAGAAAACAATCTAATTAAATTATTTAATATATTTTTTTTAAAACCTCAGTCATTTTATATTATAAAAATATATAATAAATTTAATTCTTATAAAGAATTTATTTCATACATGATGAATGTTTTCATTGGTCATTTCTTAAGAGAAATTTAATAATTTATTTAATTAGTAATTTTTATAAATTTTTGGTTACTTATCTAATATAAAAATGTTTTTGGAAAGAAAAATTCATTCAAAAATACATAAATATAAAATAAATAATGCTTCCATCAGTCCCCTTAAAAAACCATAGATGAAGGTAATCATTTAAAAAATGATTTCACCCATTTAAAATCATCATGGGAGTTATCTAGAAATTAAATGTTTTGTTAAGTTACCACAAAATATTTTGCAGTTAATCATATTCCAAGCTATTCTGCATTCTTACTCACTTTTCACCATGAAACTTCTATGTGATATAATCATTATTGGAAAGGGATCAAATCACATACCATTAATTTGGTATATAAAAAAAATATGAGGTCATACTTCTTTGGTTAATAACCACTGATTGAATGGTATGAAATGTTACATAATTTTTATTATTACTACCAATGTGATGAACACATTGTATATTGTAGAAGACACTCCATTGTGTGAAGAGAGTGGGATAGAGAGATATTTAGTGTTTTTCATTATTTATGTCTATCCAATCATAAAAAAAAGATAGGTATAGAGGGATATTTTCAATGGGAGGATTGGTTGAGTTATATGAAAGTTAATTCCTTCCCCTAAATCCCCATTAATGTCCCCAAATGAATCCATAATAAATTCCTCCAATTAATGCCACATCATATGTTCCAAACATTATAACAAACTAGTTTCTATAATTATTCACTAAATATATCAATGATATATCATCTTTATGTTGCTTCACACTAATGTGGTATTTATTTGTTACTTTTTTTGAAATCAAATTTTCTATTAAATTGTTTTTTAATGCTAAAAATCATATTAAATTGGTTAATTTACACTTTATTGTTAATTTATTGTAGAATTTTAAAATCAATGAGTTTTTTTATTATAATTATTTCTTTATTGGATAGATTATCAACTATTCATTCTTTTAATTAATATAATATTTGTTTGTTATTAAATTATTTAATTTTTTAATTTTCATTTCCCTGTTATTATTTACATTTTTATTATGTGTATTATTTTCATCCCATTTTTTCATTAGTTTTAAAATTTAAATTTATTTAATGAATATAAAATTTTAATATATTTTATTTAAATAATTTAATAATTAGTAACATTAAATTATAGTAAGATTATATTAACATTTTTTCCATTTATTTATTAAAAAATAATATATAAATCTCATGAAATATTATTTCAATTTAACATGAATCGATGCAACATATAAAAACCCCATGGATAGAAATAAATGTGATGATTTTGTGTTATTAACCAAGAATGTTGAGGAAAAACACCCATTATCTAGTTGTTCATATTGAAGTAAACAACATGTAAAAATTAGTTACATTGATAGGAAGGTTGAGGGATGAGTGAGGCTGAGTAATAAAGAACCTAAAATTTTCAGAATTTAGGATCTATGAATAGGATGTACTCTTTAAGGTCAGGGCTGATGAACCCCACCACTAGTGAAGCAGGACCGAGCCAATTTTGATATAGTGTGAGTGAAGTCTAAATATTGACATCATTAAATATTTTTTTAATAAATAATTTGACGCTGATTTTTGTTTCAAATTTCTATTAATAAATAATATTTTACAATCCATGTATGGAAAAGCTGATAGGGGAAGATTAATATTCAATGTTGAAGAATTTTTGAGTTACATTAATGTTTTTGTGGAAGATTCTATTAAAAATGTTTTGAACATATGATTGGGTTTTTCATTTTGTATTTAGGTTTTCAATGTATTATATATTATAAATATTGATATCCAATAATATAATGTTAGATTGTTAGTTTGATGCATCCATCATGGTTTTTCTTTTTTTGATTATTTCTTAAGGAATTTCTATGTTGAATTTAATTATGTGAAGATAACATGATAATGAAATAAGAATGCATAAATTTTTTTAGTAACCACTGATATGTATATTCTAATATATGGAACATAATTATTATAATGGAAGCATATAATTTCCAAGGTTCTACTTGAGGGATGAATTTTTTGATTGATGTCCAGAAAAATTACATCCCGTTTGGTTGTTAGTAAGGTGATTAATTTCATCAGTAAAATTCATTTCAATGAGAAATTCTTAAATTAAATTATGGAACCCAATTTCTTATATAGAGATATTAATAATGATTTTATTATTTAGTGTGTGTCCATGTAGAAGAGAGAACGATGTGAGAATATGAATTTCAAATGTTGGATCTTGGAGAAGTAGGTGACTTTAATAGAGAATCCTCTTTCTTACGCACCATTTTTTAGATATGGAATCATTTGAATATATTCTTATTTCCATTTTTGAGAGAATGCATACTTTATTTTCATAGTGTTTTCATATTGAAATGAGTGGAAAATTTTCAATCTGTCTGATTCAATTTCATAATCATGTCAGTTCTAATTTTGTATAGTGATATAGTTTTAGTTCTTTATGTGAATTTATTTTACGATACTATATGTATTGAAATGTGATGATGATAGATATGTTCACTCATGATAATCATCTAATGTTTTCGAAATTATAAAAGTATTACTTCTATATATTACATCAATGAACGCCTTTCTTCTTGAGTTTTGTATTATAGTTCATTTTTTTGATGGTTCACAGAATAGTGTAGCACACTTTATGATAATTAATTTATTCTATAAACCTTTATTTATATCACTAACCTAAATTTGTTCATTTAAATCATGTAGATAAAATCATTTTAAATCATTTTAATATATTCCAATTCCCTTAATTTCTTTTTATCTAGTCCCTCATTCACTCACATTCCCTCTATCAATTCTTCTCTTTTTCATCCTACACCACTACATTATTTGTACTATTTTTTTATTGATTACATAGTATTTATTATCTTACCTATAGTTACTATAATCACACTTAATTATTTAATAATATTAATCATGTTTTAAATTACATTACTTATTAACATTATCAATGATGGCATGATCAATTTTCAATTTGTGTCTAAAGAAGGCATGTGTAAACACAATAAAAAAATAAAAAATATATAAAGTGTAAACCAAATAAAGATAAATAAAAAATTTGTAGAGATATATTATTCTTCTATTTAAATGGAAAATTCATTTTCAAAAATATTTCATGAAACTAATAGTAATGATGAGGATGATCTAATAGTTTTTATAAGGTACATCTAAGAAAAAGATTTTTTTAATGTAAAAATATTTTAGTAAAGTTATTGAAGATATTTTTAAAGGGATAAAATCTTGGGAAGCTAATTTAGAAAAACAATTTGTGAATTTTTTCTTTATGAAAAAAATTACCTAGATTAACTTTCATCACATTCCAATTAGAAAATAGGAGAAATTTATTTCATGGATGTTAAATTTAGGATGCATGGTCACCATATTCAAAATCTAATGTTTAGTTTGGAATTATTTTGGATTAAAAAAGTACTCTAAAAAAGGTGGTAAATATGATTTTTATGATATTTTATTTGTGGATTTTTTTTGAATAGAGGTTGAATTATATGTGTTTTACTATTTACCAAACACATCTTTGTTTTTTGAAGTTTAAATTGGAAGATTTTATATTTTAGTAAAAAATGAGATAAATTTGAAAGTGTTATCTTAAATAATTTCAAATATTCAAAATTCATTTCAATCCAAACTCAATAATCCACTATTAGGCCCTTATTATCAGAAAAATAGTTAATTTTATAAATATTTTGAGGTTTAATGTGGAGAAGAACTCTTAAAGGACCTTCTCCCACCCATTGTATCTCCCCATTTAATGTATTCCCTTATATGATGTTTAAAATTATAGAGATCTAGCACATTTCAATAAGTGTAAAACATCCTATCCACAACAGATAAAGGTTATTTCTTGGGGAATTTCATTACTATGAGGTGGGTATGATATTTTTATGGCTGTTTATATTCCCACAAATATCATTTATCTTTTAAAAAATAATGGGAATCCTCGATGTGGGAGATTATGGTTGATAAACCACACCCCCTTGTGATAATGGTTCGTTTTTAGGGGAGTTTTTTTTGCAATAATTAACCCAGCGCTTCAGGGGAGGAAACACATGAATTAATATTTTTTTCAAATAAATCAGTACTCACTCTTTTTTAATACACATATAGGCTTAATCAAACTATATTTCAAATGGTATTTTGTTGAAATTTTTATGACAAGATCATTAACTAATTTTAACTTATATAAGAAACTAAAAAATTGAACAACTTGTTTTAGAATCCATTTCATTTTTATAATGAAATATTATTTCTCAATGTTGATGTTTTTTATTATTATGTCTATTATTTCCATTTTATTTGTATTTAATATGTTAGCTTGATTGTTTTTTCATTATAAAACAAGGTAGAATTTTTAATTAACAACATTTTTAAAAAATTATTTATTCTAGGGGTGTACTTTTTTAAATAGTTAAAATTTTATTTATTTTCCAATTTTATTAATTATAATATTTTCTTGTGTTTCATTAAAAAAATTAATTTTATGAATTATAAGTTTCAAGTTTTAATTTTTTTCAAAACTTATTGGTTAACATTGTTTTGGTTTAATACTTTGTCTGCTGAAAAAGATTATTAGAATACAATTTTAACATCCTATTTGATAATCATTCAAGAATTTACACTGTGAAAAGAGGAATCATACTATATTTTTTATTCCATGAAGAATTGAATTACTATATCCAATGTATTCTTTTATATTTTTTTTACAGATTTTGTGATGAAAGACATGTTATGAGTTGATATATCTCCCCTTAATATATAAATAATTTGCAGCTAAATTAAAAACCATTTTTAACATATCTTTCTCTAATTTTATTCCACCTTGATTTCATGATTGGGGATAATTTTTGGTTTTAAGTGATGGGGAGGGGTCTAATTGGGGATAAATTGTAATAATTTTTTGGCCAATCTAAAAATCATAATTTTTAAAGGAATTGAATTTTTTGAAGCATCACATATGAATATTCGCTTGAAGAAAATTTTGTTCATGTTTGATGTTTTTGATACTACTTTGAGAAGGTTAATCCTTAACACCTCTTGGATTTTATTATTTAAATAATATTAATTTAACATTTTAAAAACCAACTTTATTAAAATTTTGGGATAATTTTATACATTAATCATTTAGATGGAACATTTTTTGTAGAATAAAACTCATGAGATATACATCCAAATGAATTGTTAAATAAAAATATTAATAATGACTAAATTCATTCATTAATTCTTTTTATTGTTTATTCATTTACTATAAAATGAGTTATTTAAAAAATTAATAAATATTTAATCGTCCCTATTATATGTTTTTTTATTATTATCTCTTATATTATGTGAGACTGTCCACTGTGAGTTAAATAAAACTTTTCACATTTAGTAGGATGTAAACTTACATTTTAATTTTTTTTAAAAGTTCATATTTAAATAGTTTATTTAAAACAATAACATTTTTTATTGAAGAAAATTAATTCATGCGTTAATTGAATTTAACTACTTGAGATAATCCATTAGGGAAAATAAATATATAAATCAATTAAAAGTAAAATTTTAGTTATTCTGTATTGGGATATATTTTCTACAACAAAATGTTACTAAATATATCTTGAGGAAAAATGGACATAATTGTTGGGGAAATAGATGTGGGCATTATTTGTTTATTTTTTCTATATCAGTTTTGTTATTAAATTTTGTTTTTAATTTTAAAATGATATTAGTTTTTTTTAATTATCACTTTATGGTTAATTTGTTTTTGAATTGTTAATCAAATAGTTTATTGAATTATAATGTTTATTTTATTTGTTATATTATCAAATTTTCTTTATTCTAATTATAAAAAAAATTATTGTTTATAAAATTTTTAGTTATTATTAATTATAATATAATATATTACTTTTTATGTCATATATATTATTTACTTTCCCTTTGATTTTATAGTTTTACTATTTCAATTAATTTATGTAATGTAAAATTTTAATTTATATTCATTAAATAATTTAATATCTTGAAACATTAATTTATAATTGTGTTACGTTATAACAATTTATAATTTCTTTCTTTTTTTAATTTAATAATAATTTAATATGTTTATGCAGTATGTTTCTAATTTTTATTAATTTATTATTTTCATAATTAATTTTTGTGAATTTATTTTATAAATTATTTTTTACTTTTCTTAAAATGATTTTTTCAAATCCATTTTGTATTTTATATTTAATGGAGTTTTACTATTATTTAACATTTTTTTATATAATTTATTTATGATTAATGTTTTTATACTGTTTTGAAATTTAAATTTATTATTTTTTCTATTTATCAATTACTTCTAATTTTTATTATTACAATGCAACCAAATTCATGGATCCTTTTATCATGGGATTTCATGTATCCCACCATGTAACCTAATTAGTCTTCTAACCAAATGTCTGCATACCCTTTTCCCCTTTACTTTAGATACTACATACCCAAATTAGCCACCTAAACCGAAGCATCTATTGAAGAAGCTTGGAGCGAAGCTTGGAGAGAAGCTTGGAAAAAATGTGAATCTGATAGATTTTGAAAAAGATTCCATAGACGATAAAGTCTATTGATTCCAGTTGAGTGATTCAGAAGGATAAAGTTAGGCTAAACCAAAACTAACTATGGTAGTTATTCTTACAATGTTTTTCATCTGATAATGATGGGTTTGTTCACAAGCCTTAGAAATGATGATTGTAGATAAGTACTTGAGTATTTTATTTCAAATTCTAACAAAATTCCATTGAGATGAATGGATTATAAGATGCATATTGGGTTATGGATGGATTGTATACACATGAACATAGATATGTTGAAGACAACAACTTGAGATGAAGATTCAAAACAAGTTTGATAGGTGAATCCTACACTTGAGATCCAATTATTTCTTTTGTCCTCATCGATACGTCATCCAGAAAAATCATCAACAGATGGATTGGTGTTCAGAATAAGTATTTTGGTTCTCTTCCAAGAATATCAGGGAAGAAAACATGAGATTTAGCAGACCCCATTGAAGTTAAAGATGTTGGTCGATGATGTGAAAAAATATTTTCTCAGTACCCAAAAACATGTGGATAATAAATTTTGGAATTTAACGATTATTGTCAATCAATTTAATTGTATTATGATTTGGATATCAGCATATGATGCAGTGTATTTCATTAATAAAATTCATTTAAATTTGGAACTCTACAACTACATGAGTGAACATAATTTAATTGGTAGAGATGAGGGCATATATAAGATTCTAGAGTGTGAGAAGGAGTAGAAGATGGAACACTCACAACATTATAAATTTAAATATTGGATCTCAAGGAAAAAATAAACATTAAAATAGAAAGATCTTTATTCCCATCCTTTTCATGTATTTATATTTATAGATAACATATATTGAATATATTATTATTTTCTGTTTTGTTGAATATGAATACATAATATCCATAAGAGTTTCACTTTGAAATGTTTTGATAATTTTAATATGTTTTATTCAATTTCATATTCAAACTAGTGTTTTGTATAATGAATTAATTTAAATTGTATATGGGAATATATTTTATGCTATTATAAGCACCGATGGGTAACGACAGAATATATTTTCACTCTTGGTCATCATATGAAGTACTAGAAATTGGAAAATAAGGACATCTCTTTTTCAATAAATGAACTTTCTTCCTCACGAATTTTAGATTCCTAATCATTTTTAGATGATTTCATTAGACAACATTGAATCCTTGACTGATTGCTATTAGATTATAAACACCTTAATTTATATCACTAGAACAATTTTATTAATTTAAATATTGATGAGAAAATCATTTCAAATCAGTTCAAGATAAACCTATTCCTCTAAATTCATCTTCACCCAATCCCTCTCTATACCTTTCAATATCCCACACTCATTTTTACTATTTTTTATCCACCACCATAACATCATTTATAGTATTTTTAGTTGGTTATTTTGTTTTTTTTAATTTTTTTGGTTTCATAATTTCTTTTTTCATCTCCATTGATATGATAAACATACTTATGTCTTTAATAGTAGTTCATATGTTAAAAAGTAATTAACATTTTCTCATTCTGAATGATGATGTGAGAATACAAAAAAAATTAAAAAATAAATAATTTATAGTTAATCTTAAAACATGAAAATAAAAAGTCCTATGATTCAATGGGTATTGATAAAAATAAAACCTCTATTTTAAAAAACTACTCGTTCTGGAAAAAACCATGGAGATATAATTTAAATTCAAGAATCTATTTACGATTTTTAAAATGATCACACTCATGTGATGAATATTTATTTATTTAATAAATATTAACTATAATAATTTATTTAACTGTCTTACAGATCAATATAAATTAATCCTATGGATTACTACCACATTTTTAGTTTATGAAAACAATTAAATTTTATTTATGGGGTTAACCACTATGGTAAATTTAATTATTAACCCTCTTTAATGGAATTTACCCATGAAACTCAGATATAAATTAAATCACACATAGATATAATATAGGTATCTTCACTTATTATGTTAGTCTAAATTATTTGATTACTCTGGGATTTATGTAGATGTTATGATAAAGAATGTCCATGAGAATTTCATGGGAAGGAGCTTGATATGGATTATAGATTTTCAAACTACCTTGTACGGAATAAAATAATAATGTTTTGGATTTTAAATATTGAGGCAATGCCATTTTTATAGAATTGGATATTATAGTTAATAGGTCTTCTTGGGTAGTGTTGTGCATTGAGATTAGGGCCTACTTGGACAGGTTCTAGGGAATGTGAACCCCTTTATTGTTTTATGTATGACTTTTGTTTTTTCTATTTTTTCAATAGGTCATGATATGTACTTGGAATGTATTAGGTAAAATGGAGATGTTGGGATCCAATAGTGTACTAGTGGAATGAGTTGTGTCAATTAATGTCTTATTATACCTTATAAGGGGTTTTACCGGGGAAAGGATTAATGAGTTGATGTGGCCAAGCATTATTGATGATTAAAGAAAGTGACCAAGATTCATATGACTAGTGACTTGATAATGAATGAACAGTTCTAGTCAAAGGGATTGGGATCATATATATTTGATGTTTAGACATATGTGACCTATAGTATAACCTTATTTAGATGGGTTAGTTTGTGTGTGTGTGTGGGGGGGGGGTTGAGTTATTTGTATTCGATACCATATAGTGGAGTGCTTGGTGTGTGTTTGACTAGCTGTCATATAGGTTGTTCCGTGTTTGAATTTTTTTTGAACCTCAAACATATTCATCTTCAAAATTATGTGGATACTACCTTATAATTGGGGATCATAGGTAGTAGTAATCAGTCCTCATAGTCATCGTTTCTTTATTTTTGGATGATCATATGAGGGGTGAGATGATTCCTAATAGTTTTTCTATATGGGTTTGGCTAGGTATTTCCATTTCAATGATGAATTTACAAAAGATCTTTATAATTATAGTTAATATTAACTTCAATATTAAAGCCAATCATTAATAACTAGAAAATCAAACATCATCCTCAAAAGACAATAATTTTTTATTAGGGAGTCCATTTTAGCTCCAAAACCACTCAAATCGATGATTATGAAAGGAACCAAAACAGGATTAGATTTTAATTAAGTATTAATTAAAATAATAACAAATTACATCATTCTAATAAAAGTACTATATTAAACGTGATCATTAAACAGACATAATTTTTGATCTTCGTGTTCACATGGGCTCTACCACATATAAATTGGAAGCATATGATGAGACCAACACCCTAGTGATCATGGAAGACCAATCACATTTTTCGGGGTCAAAAAGTACTAGAAAGCCTCTAAAACATTTTTTTAGTTGAGATATCCCAATTAATTAATATTCAATGGTATTTCTATCTCGTTTAAGGATTTCCTATTGTCTTTTTTCAGTGGGGACTGAATTTATTCTCAAGGAGAGCATTCATATTGATATTATGGTTCTAAAATTTTATCATTTTTCACAAATTAGTATTATTTATAATAAAATATATTCTAATTTTATAGTATTACTTATACTAAATATCATGTATGAATACATATTTATGTATAAAATTAGTTTCAATGATATATATAGTATAAAAATAAACATTTCGTTATTAATTTCATTTAAGATAAAAAACATCTATTTTATTAACCTTATAAAAATAAAATAATGTTTATATATAAACAAATAAAAGTAATGTTTATATATAAACATGTGTGTGTTAAAAAAATCAATATTTATTTGTATATTCTAATATACAAAAATAAATAAATATACGTGTAAATATTTGTGTGTTTATTTGGATAACTATAAACAGGTCATTGTGTGTCAACAATATTGTGTGTATACATCATATATAAATGTATTTTTATATTAGTATACCATTATCATTTAATATAGTATATAATTGAATTTGTAGTAAGACTATGTGAATATATATATAAACATATGGAAAAATGTTAATACATACATGTGTGTGTGTGTTGGAAGACAAATATTAATTTATAATTATATTCTAATATATGGGAATAATATTAATATATAAAATATTTTAAAAAAATATTTATATATATATATATATCATACACATTCTAGGAGGTCTCATCTTCATTTAAGAGTGTATTCATATGAATTTTATGTCATTTATGATTTTATTCAATTTATTAACATTCCTATTGATTTAATGGTGTTTCAATTATTATGGTTTCACCTATTTTGTTAATTTATTATCAATTATATATATCTGTTTATATGAATTCATGAATACTTGTGAATATTTATATACAATTGTAAATATTTATACAAATTTATGTGTATATATTTTTATATCATATATGTGTAAATATATTTAGAGTGAGATAATTATATTTACTTGTTTATATATATATATATAAATTTATAATTATATATATGAGTCTGACGTTGTTTTATTATTTATCATAAATGTGTGTTTTTATATATTTATGTAAATTTTTATAAATTTATATATATTTATAGATAGTTATATCCATTTATTATTTTTTATTTATTATTTAATATTTATTTTTTAATAATAAAATTTTATTGATTTATTTTTATTATTAAATTACTTTTAAATTACTATTTGATATTTATTTGATATTTATTTATTATTTATTTTTTATTTCTAATATATATATATATTTATTTATTTTTTATTTATTTTTTATTTATTTTTTATTTTCAATTTATTTGTTTTTTTATTATTTATTTATTCATTATCTAATTTTTCATTGTTATTTATTTATAAAATATAATGTATTACATATTTATTTAATATTTTATTAATTTATTAAATAAATAAATAAATAAATATTATTTATTTATTACTTTTTATTTATTTATTATTAATAAAAAAAATTTATTTATATTTCATTATTATTTATATAATACTTATTGGTTCATTATATATATATATATATATATTATTTTATTATTTATTAATTAATTTTTTACATATTCTATATACATTATTTATTAATTTATTAGTAAATTATTACGAAATTATTAGTAAATTATAATTTTTTATTTATTAGTTTATTTTATTATTATTTTAATATATTTTTACCTTTATTCTATTATTTATTATTTTTCATTTTTTATTTATTTTCTATTATTATTGTAATATTTATTTCTCAATATTTTGTTTTTATATATTAATATTATGTTGGTTTATTGTTTATAGATTAACTATTAATTATTTAATAATTTTTTATCATATTATTTTTAATAATTTATACATTATACATTATACATTATTATTTGTCATCAATTATTCATTATTCACTATTTTTTATTCATCAGTTAGTATGCATTATTTATTAATAATTATTTATTATTTATTTTTCTATTTTTCTATCATTTATTATTTATTATTGAATACTTATTATTTACTATTTATTATTCACAATAATTTTATTATGATTTAATATTCTCCACTTATTACACTATTGTATTAATATTGATTTTGTTATTTATTAAAATTTTATTTTTCTACTATATATATATATATATATTAGTATATTAAATTTTACTTATTCACCTAATGAAATTTATACAAGAGTGGTAAATCTTTAAAGAATAATTAATAGGTTATTGGTTCAAATATTACCCAACATAGAATCTTTATATTAGGAATATACCTGCTTGTGAATATTACGAGAATTAAATATTTAAAAAAATTAACAACATTAAAAATTAATAATTAGAAATTAAAAAAACAATAAATCTATTAAGAGATTAATATAATATTTACAATTAAAAAAAAGAATAAAAAAATTTTAAAAAAATTGAAACCCCCTTTGAAATATTTTTTTAGTGTCTTAAAAAGTCAGTAAATTATTTCCCCAATTTAGAAAAATAGTTGATAAATCTTTCTCCAATGGTTTTAAAAATCATCTACAAAATATTTGATGAAGCACGATTTACTGGTAATTTTCCTAAACCATCACAGAATGATATTGTTGTTGTTTAAAGTGTCGTTAAATGAAAATAACATGATAATAAATTCCAAATTTATTACAGTGTTAGTCTTAGTTCTATCCTTTCCATTCATGGGATTTTCATGATATATGTCTACAATGGTTCATGGATCATCTTTGATGAAATTTGTTGGCATCTGGTGTTGTTGTTACCTTGTTGACACACAACGACCAAATATGATTTCATGTATGTTATTTTCTATGCCTGTTTGTTATTTCCATATATGTACATTAGATATTGGGGCATATTAGATTAATAATATTGGTAGTGTCCTACTAAAAATATTTATCATAAATTGTATTGGTAGTCGGGAGATAATTATGTTATGATTTTTCATTTTATTATAACAGGTTGTGCATGATATTTGGTTAGAGTAACAAGTTGTGTTTTAGGGGAGAGGATCAAGGAGGGTCCTGGGATTTTGGATATTCCCCCAAAAGTATTTTGGGTCATTTATTTTATATATGACCTATCAAATGAGATGTTTTTTCATATATATAATTTGAGCTACTGTGATGTAGATCCCCGAACACACGATTTGTAATTCAGAGTATAAAATGATCAGTATTATTTTTTATATGTCAATAAAATTGAGAAAATAGACATTCTAGGACAATATCTGTCTATGTTTTGGATAATTAGATATATACAATACAATTTATCAAAACATGTTACAATATAAAGTTAACAAAAATTCATTGTGTTCACTTCCTATTCAATGAATTACATATCATTAAAAAATTTATAATACCCAATAAAAATAAATTTAAAACATAATGTGGGCATTAATTTCATAGTAAGGGGATTTGAAAAATAATTCATAATTTATTTTATAATATTTGGTTCACTAAAATGGGTTCTTATATTGAAAAATATAATAAGTCCATATAATTTTGAATACCATTAATTTTAAAAAATTATTAATATATTCAAATAATTGTTTTTATTTCTACGATTGAAAATAAAGATTTTGATTGATTAATTTTGATAATCAATAACCCATAAAAACCCATATACCCACATAAATATATCTCTTGTGGGACAACATCCCCTTAAGGTCACAGATTTACTCCCCATTCCATAACATAACATTTAAAACACTAGTGTCAATATTTATAAAATATTTTCATTGTTCTACATTTCACACTCACAACCCAAAAAAATTCAAAAACCATATTTAAATTATTTTCAATGTGGAAAATATTGACACCATTTACTCATAATTATATAACATCATTTTGAGAAAAACATACCATCACAAAACATTCTAATCATAAAATATATAATCACAATTGTAGATAAATTTAGTACAATTACATACATTAAATACAAAAGATATCAATGATATATTTTGAAGATGGCCATATCAAAATTACATATTATTGAAATATAATAAGGTCCATGGAAATTGTTTCACATGAAATGTAATCATTTATTTTTAATTAGCACATAAAATTATAACATTTATCATTTTTAATTAAGTGAGACATTTAAAATGGTACCGATAAAATGATATGTTTATCAAAGGAAAATTATAAAATCAAGAATACAAAAATTCATATTGTTTACAAATATCTTATGAAGTAATTCATTAACACCTAAATATATTTCAATAATATGAAGTATCATTATGATGGTTTAAATTAATGTTTTGAAAAAAAAGTTCTCTTAAACAAACTTTATAAAATTCGAAAATCGTCCATTATTTTATATAATTTCAATTTATGAATAAAATTATATATATATATATATATAGTATTTTAAAACAAAAATAACCCTTAAAAATCAATAAATAAGGTGACTTATGAGAAATCCTTTAAAAACTCTATAATTAAAAATACTTTGATGGGTTGTTTTTTTAAATGAAATTCCTCACAAAAAATTAATTATGATAAAATAAAAATATATTTATATTTGTAGATATATATATATATGTAAATAAAATATAAATTTTTTGATTAAAAATAAAACCAAACCCATGTCTAAAATGAATCAGAAGATTTCTTGCTACTTGAAAAAATGTTCGAATGATGTGTTGTATAACATAGATAAATGGTTCGAGTGTCTTAAGGTGCGAAAAATGGTGGTTTTATATAACAAAATATTTCTATATTTTCTTTGCACCAATATCTCTCACTGATTAGTTTCATGTTTGATAAATAATAACACTTGGGTTTTTAAAATGGAATGTTTTTGAAAAATAATTTTTTTTATATTTCATGTTGTAATATTTTAAAATATAAAGAGTGTTTGAGTGTTTCACAATGAAAATAAATATTTTATTTTTGTTCATAACATGATTATTTAATTTATATAAGAGGGATATTTAAATATTTATATAGAATCCTCTAGATGTTGAGGGGTCGCACAGTTTATATTTTACATTTCATCTGTGTCAATTTTTGTAGAATTGAACTGAGATGGGCCCAGGTTGTAGGAGAATTCGATGATAGAGGAGGTATCGATGGATTAAACTACTCATGCAGGAAATAAAGTAGATAACAAGTGGAGGAGGAGGGGATCTTGGTGGCTCCCAGATATGGTGGTACGAGGAATTGGGAAATAACTACAGTGACGAAAAAAATTGGAAGATTAGTTGAAAGGCATAGATGAGCCTGGATCGATAAAACGACTGTGATTCAATCCCAAAAAAAAATACCTACCCAAAATCATATTGTGGCTATCCATGAACCATAATAATCAGGTCTTGGTGTAAGAACCTGAGTTATTAGAATGGGTCAAAATCCAGACCTTGTTTGAATTTTGACTCACTTATTACAAAACTAGAGAAGATGGACAATTCTAGGTTAAATAATTGAAGTTGTGGAGGTCATGTAGGTGCACACTATTGGCACACAGTTTGAAAAAACTATGCAGACAGATCGTGCGAAGTCTCTGGGTGATACAATGGGCTCCACACAGGCGGTGCACGGTTTTCCAAACCATGCGGGTTGGTCATGCGATGTTCCTGGGTGAGGCACTGGCAACCACATGGTTGGCGCATGGTTTGACAAACCGTTTGGGTTAATCATGCATCCACTTAAAATTATAGTTTTTAAGATCCTGGCCATTTCAGAATTCCCATTCTCCTCTTTTCCATCCATCCACTTGGGGCTTACATGGAGAGAGGTGGTCAGACCTTCAAATTCCTCACGTATCTTTGTCTGAACTCCATTTTGAGTACCATTTGATCCCTTGGTACCCACTCAGTAAGGCATTGATTCCACTTGATCCATTCTTCTAGATTTATGTCCTAGAACGAGTTTTTGTGGTTTGAGAAGTTTTTTTTTTATTTTATAGATCTACCGCGTTTTAGACCTAATTGGAGGCTGATATCGAAGGAGTATCAAAGTACTAGTACGAGGTAGGTGGTGCATACCTTCAATCATGTTTTTGTGTACATTTGGGTGGCGCATCCTATGGCGCGTTTTAGGGTATTTTGAGAGAGACCCTAATTGACCTACAATTTCATCTTAAGTTTTTTATTGCACCTTTGGGACACCTATGGGAATGTCGTTTGTCCTGTCTAGATTAAGCGGGGTCAGGTGGGAGGTTGTTTCTCACATGGGGAATTTTGGTCGGGGGTGACAAAATAATAATTCATTAAATTTATTGGTTTAAACAGTTAGTTTTAGTAATTTAAACCTTGATATGAATTTTTGGAGACCATAGAAACTTTAGTGCTAGTATGGGACAACACTTCCTTACTGCAATTCATCTGTTTAGATGGTTTTTCCTGTTTTGTGTTCTGTCAAAATAAGATTATTTATTTGATGTGTGATTTTTCGTATGCTGAAACCTTCAAGTTGAGATGGTCATGGTCATAGTTACATGGGTGGTCATGACCGCAAGATTGTGTGTTATGGACATCAGCTTGAGGCAGTATGACTGTTAGGTTGGGCTTGGCCCAATGTTACATTTGGTGGTTTTAACCACAGGATTGGGCGCCATGGATGTCGGCTTGAGGAAGGATGACTGTTTGGTTGGGTATGGCCCGAGTTACGTGGATGGTAAGGCCATCAGACTTGAGCGGCATGGTCGCAGGGACACGAGGTGTCAGATGTGTGGTGTGATAGGTAGAATTTTGGTGATTACTGCTCACTTGGAACTTCAGTAGCGGACACACAGAGATACTCCGTGATGAGGTAGTTTTTTCTACTCATGTAGCTAGAGGCCCCCGTAGATGTGGATTAGTTATTTTGGTTGGGGGTGTTTGCCGTAGAAATCCACGTGGGAGGTGAGGAGCCTCCAGGGGATAGCTTTGAGGCTATTGGGTTGGGAGATGAGGCTCGGTGTGATTTTAGGGCTGGTATCACTATCCCTCTAGTAATTTATTGGAGGTTCAATATCACTATCCCTCTGGTTACTTATTTGAGAGCAGATATCGCTGTCCATCAGGTTATTTTATTTGAGGGAAGACATCGTTGTCCCTCTGGTTATTTATTAAAGGACCATCATCGTTGTTCCTCTAGGTTACTTTTTGTGTTCCCTCGGGATGTCGGTACATGAGGCATGAGGTGTCAAGAGGCACAAGGTGTCGGGTTAATATTCTTGGACATGCCTTTGGGACGTCGGTACTTGAGACACGTGGGGTAAGGGGGCACATAGTGCTGGGTTAGATGATAGAGATTCCAGTTTTGGTCGAACCAGGTGACACTCCATGGTGGCAGCTGAGCCGCTGGGGGGTTTCAGTTTATTTGTGCATCGTGCAGTTTACTGTTATCCTCATAAATGCTTGTCTTTTTAAACCCATATATTAGGTATGCACCATTGGGTGGTATCCTACTGGGATTTGTCTCACACCCTGCACAGGCTCTTCGGGATGCGTGCAGACTTTATGGATTTGTGTGCAGGAATGAGGCCAGCTTCTGGAGCTGTGCTGCATTAGTTGTTGCATGGAGATAGTATGGACCTTTAGGTCATTGCTAGCTATTGTTTATCTTGTTTTGTTTCCTACTTGTATTAGCATGCATACAAGGTATCTAGCTATAGCTGGTTTTCCATTGGCGCCTTTTTATATATAAATACATGTATGACTTTCTTGGATGCATGTTTTACTGTTTAGTAGTAGTTACAATTGGTTATCATGATTTTGTGTTTATTTCTATTGTTGTTGTTATATTTACTCCTTTCGATGTTTATCGATATTGAATGTGCTACCGCTCTGCGGGTCTGGTTAGAGTCTACTGAGTCATTTGTTCCACTGCGTCATTATTATTATACTCGGTCTAGTACCATTACTATACTCATAGAGGGTATTGCCTCCACATTATACCTTTAAGTCCCTCACTTCTATTCGGAAGCCTTTCGCGTTCAGGGAGGGATTTTTAAGGTAGTAACACCCGACCCGTTTGGCACTGTTCAGGTGCCTACTCGGGTCCGGGTTGTTACAAAGTGGCTTCCACCACTAGATGAAAAAATAACACACAATAACGATGGCCTTATATGAAGGATATCACCAAGGAATCATCCCAGACTATACAAATATAAATATGTGGTATCCCTATACACAAGACTAACCTCGCAGTTTCTTGAGTTGGGCTTTCATGGTTCTATACACCACTAACCTGAGGGCCAGGCCTTAGTACCCACATAAGGAGTGGTGCACATACTTCCCTTTTTTAAGGCGTGAGTACATTTCCAAATTATTTTGTAAAAGATTTTCTAAAATTTGTTTAAAGTAAAAAATATATAAATACATAATCTTTTTAATACGTCTATTTATATTATTACACCATTTGAAAGGTTACTTTTTTATTCTTATTTGAATCTATTTCTTTTGAAATATCATTTTATTAAATTCTAATGTTATAATTAATAGTTTCGAAAATTTAATTCTAATTAAATAAAATTCATTAAATTCCATAATTTTATATCTAATATGATACCAAATATATATTATAATTTAAAATTTTTTACTTATTGAAAAATTTCTATTAAATGTAATTATGTATATTTTTGTATAGAATTATAAATTTAAATCATTTAAAATTTTAAAACACGTAAATAATATTAAAACCCAAACGATTAAATTTTTTCAATGGTTACATATATGTCCTATAAATTCCCATATCAGGAGGGTATTCGAAAAAACACACCAAAATTTATGAATGTTCATTTCATTCTTACCAGAGTGGTTTTCTACTGCACTATGGATCTTAGAATTATTGTTATTATTCTAATGATTACTTTTATAATTATGATATATTGACGGTAGGTGGGGAACATAATCAGTAACACAGTGTTACACGATAGTGCAATGGTTTTATTGGTAATGCTTATAATGAGATTTATGGATTAGTTATAGTATTTTAGTCTTGTAATGATGTAGTGTGATCAGTTTTTTTATAAATATACTCCATTTTATATCTTAATTTTTTTAATTCTATTTTTTACAATATATTTAAATAATAATAATATTAATAATACAAGTAAATCATTGATTCAGGGTGTTACACATTAGTCACATTTGACATAAAATATTGAATCCTGCTGTTATTACTTATTAGAACTTAATTTTGATTTCATTTATGTTATCTAATTTTGTTTAAAACTCTTATTATTCCTATATTATTATATTTGATGGTTTATAGATCATATTCTCCTCATGTTGTTAATTTGTTCTTGCATGTATTTACTAGCATCTAGCATAAAGATATGCATTCTTGAGGTCATGTTATACATTTGTATTAGATCAACGGTTTATTTCCTAGGAAGGGGTGATACAAAATTGTAAGGGGGAATTTATTTGGTCATATTAATTATTTCTTAATCTGTATCTAATGATTGAAAATTTTCAAACATGGAAGGTACATAGGACTGTTGCATTTTGATCACATTTCTATGTTGATAATTTCATTTTTTTGGGTATAGAATTTTTATTCTTTCACTTTTTTGTGATGGAAATGTTTCTTCTTGGATGATACATCATGTTGAGTTTTTATTAATACCTATTCATTTAGCCATGTGGTGGAAATACTGTATGATTTCAGACATCATACTAGGAATTATTGGATGTCTAAATATGTGCATGACTATTTTTCTATAAAGAATAGAATTCAAAATATGTAAATTTTTTATAAGAAATTGTTATAGTTTTCTTAATTGGATTTAGAAAGATAGAAAATTAATATATTACCAATAATGTATTTGGTTTTTCCAAAATAAAATATTTTAGGTTCATTAATTAATTCAAACTATTGAAATAGTTTTCTTATGTTATTTTTTGATATATGGTGTTATAGTCATGATCAAGGAATAAATCAATAAAAAAATTTTTTTGACCTTTTATTATATTGTATACATGAATATCCAATGTATAATTCTTGTTGTGTTTTGTATGTGTTCTAGAATGAGAATTTTTTTTAATGACATACATACTTGTTGTTTTTATCGGTTATCACTTTTATATGATTCTATGGATTTACTCAAATATTATTTGATAGTTCTATTATTTTTATGTTATTGTATGTTATGATATAGTCATCATAGTGTCTCAATGTTTTTCTAAAATTGTTAATAATAGTTGGAATCATCTAGTGCATAGGGTTGTGTGACTAAGGAAACAAGGAACACATGTTGTAAATAAATTTTTTATTTCCAATGACAGAGTGTTACAAATGTAATACATGTTATTATTTACCAGTTTTATGAAATTTATACAAAATTTATTAACCTATTTATAAAAAATTATTATCATTTGAAAGAAAAATGAAAATCCAGTTTATATATAGTATAATTTAAAATTGATCAAGATTTATTAAACTTAATAATTACACATATAGAATTCACCCATACAAAATATTTATCTTATTATGTTTGTCTTTACACTCATAGCTCATTGAATTTATTTCATATGTATTCATAAGATGTGATAATGACAAAAATGATCGTTTTGTATTATGAATTTCAAATAATATATTTTAATTCAATTTTTATTGGTAGATTAGGTGAATAACTTTCTAATGTATGTGATTACTATTAGTGAATTATTCTTTTGTCCTTCATAATGGTCATCGCATAAGAAATAAATAAAGAAATGAGTGTAGTGTCTTTTTTTATGATTCCTCCCACTAATCATTTATAATAATAATTAGGAAATTAACACTTCATATAATATTTATAATTTGTTCTGTAATATAAATCATATTGGAGACACTATAATATAATATTAATGGTTTGATGCAATGAAAAAAAAATTAAAAATATATTTCAAATAAATAAATACAATAGCTGAAATAATGATATCTATATTTTAAATTATTCTAATTTAATTATGTAATTTTATTTTCTACTGATTCCACTCATCCAATAAACTCATCATAACCATATTTGTACAATCCATTTATACACTGAGATGATCTTAACACTATTTAAATCATTATCATGGACATGTGTGAAGGAACCCAGGGTGCAGAAGAAGCATGAAAGACTCACAATATTTAATTTGGTACTTGGAATCCTATTAAAAACACTAAATACATAAATCCCTATTCAATAATTTTTAAATGGATTTTATATAATTAAATTTAATCATAAAATATAACATCGAATGAAACTGTAAATGGTACCTAATTTGACTGATGTTATTGGATTTATTCACTCATCATTGATGTGTCGTCGCTAAAAAGCACAATTTTAGGTATCCTTGATATCATCCACACATGTTCCACAATTACTAGATCATCTATCTATGACTCCAAAGTTCTATCATGGTATATTTATGTTTATTAAGATGTTCCATCGATCACTTGATGAATGAAGACTCGATTGAGAATGCATGAACGATCCGACCTGTTATTCCATTATAAAATCTCTTTATAAACATATGTAGTGAGGAGAAGATAAATTATCTCAGTAAATTAATCCAAAATGGGGATATCCCTAAAAAATATGTTAATATGAGATTTTATACCTATGTTATACTTTCTAAAATTGTATGTCTGTCCCTATAATGTAATAAATTTAATTATAGATTGTTTCACACATGAACGACTTAATAAAATATTCATAAATTCCAAAAATATTTTATTACGCACATGTAACACAATAAAATATTATTTGAATAATTATGAATCATTAACTCATCTCATATGCTCTCCATATAATTTAATAAACCTCGAACATCCTTTGTTCCTAAAAAAATTATATTTTCCCACATTAACTTTTTCTGTTAATAAGACATCTCAATATCTTGAAAAATAAATTAGAACATAAATAGTCTTGACATGAATAATATAAATGAGTTATTTTTTAATTTTTATCGATCATAATTGGATTATCTCCGGCCCCCACACATGTTACCCTATTTGTCCTAAATTTTATTCGTTAAATAGGTTGAAATTGTGGATACACTTAGGGTGTGACCCTTAATGTCCTCATCTGAGTAGATGTAAGTCCATCCAATATTCCAAGAGTGGTGTCTAGAAACCCATCATGGGCCTTGAAAAGTTATGGAATATCTCTTATACAACTACCTCTTATAAACATTTTATGTGTAATATAATCTTTTATTCTTGTGACAACTCATAAACTAGGATGCATACTTTTGACTTATTCATTTTGTTATTTAATTTATTTCTTTACCTTACTGAAAAAATTACCCTCTTATACCATGGCCATGGATTAAATGAAGGAACTACCATCCTATTCAACCTACGTCCATGAGATATCTCTTCCACAACTCATAAGTGACAAAATCAATCTTGATCATTCAACTAATGCAAAATCACAAATGAAAAACCAGAAAAAGAATCTTCACCATGATTTCATTAACATGGACTCTTTCTATCATCAATGTACACAATCAAATGATGCACATTGATAATGATCACAAATCAAGGTACCAATACACTTTTCTATAGACATGAACATCCAATGACACCTGAAACCTATGGTGTTTCTATTGTAGAGTATATCCTCATGATCTAATCTCTTTGATATCCCTAAGTGAGAACGTCAAGACAATATGTTTCAATACTTATGATCCACCATCACGTGATTGTCATACATCATTTGTGTCCAGTTAGTATGAAGAATCTAGACCATGAGGAAAATATTCAAGATTAAATTCATAGTATCTCGAGGTTCTAATTATAACATGGAACTACTGTAAAATATTGATATAACACATAATCTAAGTGTAATACCATGTAAATAGGGGATGTGTAAATATCAACACTATTTTTGGTATGAATAAACACATGTATATATTATCCTTTATACATGTAATGGTACTCAAAGTTACAATTTTTGTTGGGTCTAGGGAACCCACTATTCCAATACTCAAACCTTTAATAGATCCAACATATTAAATATTCTTGTAAACACTCACAAGATTAAGAAATGTTTCTTCTAATTTATAGCTTTAGTCACATGCCTGCCATATTTCCACTATTCACCTATTGTATTGTCTCATACATTACCTCATTGAATAAGACTTGTCAAGAGTAAATATATTCGATTACATCCCTTTTTTACACTACCTAAACTTTGGAAATTTTTTTGTATTAATAATATAATTATTATAAAGGAAAATCAATACGTACTAGGTAATATCCCTAAAATTGGAACAAATCATTACATATTTTATAAAACTTCTTTAGATACCTTAAAAGACACAACAGTCACTATATTGTTTGATACTGATACCACTATCTTTAATTAGATTATATTTTTCATTAACTAATATAAACATAGATATTAGGTCATATTAGCATTAAATAAATACTAGTCTCTATCCCATTATAACCACTATCTATTTCTGTCCCCATACTGGGTACAAATATTTGGTTATTAATATAATACAATTAGATTGTTATGACTACTTCCCCTTCATTTCTTTTAGATATAACTGATATCGTGACACCCATTTTTTTCAATTTTATATATATTCATTTTAAAAAATAATAATATAGAATTATGTGTTTTAATTAATAATAATAATACTTATAAATAACTATATGTCAAAGTTTATTCTTTGAAATTACATGATTTTCTAAAAAATATTATTTTGAATATGACTACGTATATTAGAAAACTCATTTTTTTATCAAAATATTACATAATTAAATACTTTAAATAATTTCCTAAAAAATTAATTTTTTAAATAATAATTTTATGAATAGATTCATTTTAAATAGAGAACACCATGGATTTACAAAGATTTTTACTATTTAATGAGTGAAACGGTGAGTATCTAAAATGCACCAATTTGTGATAACCATGTCAGTAAACATAAATTTTCCAATTATAGTATTTTAATTTTGAGAATCTTATATACATAGTTGAGATTTGTACGATATTTAGAGTATAATAGGATCAACATACATTTTTGGTAAATAGTAACATACCATTATAAATAAATTTAATTTTGAATGGATGAATCAATGAGTCTCTAAAAATTACCACTTTGTTATAACCTATGTAGTAATCATAATTCATCCACATTTTCAATTTGAATTTTGAAGAACTGACAGACACAGTTGCATTTAGTATGATATTTAGAGTTTGAGAAGACAAACATAATTTTTGGTGAAGAGTAACTTACCCATATGATTAGTAATATGAATAATAATATGATCCATAATAATATTAACTCATATTATTATTTCGTATTCTTATGGTTATAAGATAATTAGAGCTGGATTATTTTTTCAAGGTGATATAAAATGAATTATAGTTTTAAAATTAATTTTTTCAAATAAATTAAGATTTTATATAAAAATTATATTAATAATTTTTTAAAAATATTTTTGAAAAATTTAGTTCAATTTTGAATCCTACACATCAAAATATAATTATAGTGAATTTTATTCATTTTTCTAAAATTCTCAAATTTCTTGATGAATAGTGACATATAGTAATTTAACGAATATATAAATTATTTGTTCATTTCACTATTACTAGCATCATAGATGAGGTAAACACAGTTTTTTCGAACTCACATTAACTTATTACTATTATTGGTTACACGAATCACCAATATTGGTAGTATTGAGGGTAATAAGTATATAATGAATATGATATCCAAAAATCACTTCTCTCATCCACTATAAACCCCCCATCACTACCTCTTCTCTTCACTCTTATCAAGATAGGGAATTTTTTAAAATTATACTAATGTCTCCTCCAAATCCCCTTCCCCATGTTCACAATCCATTGGTCTCATCAGAAGACCAAAACCTCTCCCATAAAGTGGATCTCAAGGAAGACAACTTCATGAGGTAAATTACACTTTTCATTTCATTTATTACAAGTTATATTATTTTCTTTTTCATTTCATATATAATTTCATTAAAATGTTGTTATGAATCCAATACCATACATGTACTGAAATTTTTGTTATAAAAAATGAATAATTATTTATCATCTCTTCTTTCATGTTCTTTTATACTAGAAATAAAAATACCATCTGAGATGTGTTAATTTTTCACATTCAGGGACAACAGGTTTTCAGTTTCTATTTCCATCTTCAATTATGGTAAAAAAAAAGTAATTGTTGAAACCGAATATAATATATGTATTATAACTTATTTATGGTTCTATAATACTTTTTTACTCATGATATTAATTTATAAACGAAAATGTATTAATTGTAATCATGACCTACAAATTAACCCAAATAGTAATCATTAAACCATTTTATAATGATTCATGCTCACTCCTAATAAAAAAACAATTTTTTTTGACCATATAAATTTTTATATGTTCACTAATAACATGAAACTTCTACCATGGACAACCATTCTCATTTTACATGTTTATCTATAAATGAATTTAATTAAACCGATCATGAAAACCAAGGAAAAAAACACTCCCAATCAATGAAACTGAATCTCTTAACCAATCAAAAGGCCATGAATGAACATAATAAGATTATAATAAATCAATTAAATGTATAATATGTTCTGTAATTATTAATTTATTAACCCAAATTTTAATATTTAGGTAATTAAGATCAAGTTACAAACACCTTCAGACATACGGTAAGGGTTACCACGTCTCACTTCTATTTTTGTGAGACATTATTTCCACTAATATTACTTCTGTATGGTGTAATTATTTTGCACATTGATGTATCATATTAGGAATATATTTAATTTAATGGTATTAAATGTATCATTTGAAGTTTAATATTTTTGGGGCATAAGATTTGATTGATTACAATGTGGTAAGGTTTTTCCTACATAAACCTCCATTTTCATTTGGGTACCTATTATTATATACACACCTCAATTAAATTACTATTTATTTCTATTTACTCATCATAAGTTATATTTTAATATTCTATATATGTTTACCGACAAGAATCCTTCTTTATTTTATTTGGATTTATATGGTTTAAAAGGATTATTCCAAAATTCTTCTTGATAAGCTATCCAATTTCAAGGGAACTTCTCGAATTCATTCATATTTTCATGTTCACAATGTAATCTATTTTAATACATTATTATTATTTTAAATCAATTTTTTTATCATGAAAATCAATCATTGTTCATTTCAAGTTTTATGAATGAAAACACACCTTTTCATTTTAAAATATCTTTAATATTCTTCTATATGCACACATAAATATTTTATTTCTAATGATTCATTAAAATGTCATTTTACATGATTTCACTTTAGTGGGACATCATTTATGCTCCAAATATAATTTCAATGTTCATTCCCTTTTTTCTGGGATATAATTGTTTTCAAATTTGATTTCTTCACAAATACAAAAGAACACTTTTTTCAATAGTAAAAAAGGATCTTCTTTCATCTCACATTGTCATTTACAGGATATAGGCAAAGTTCACCACTTATTCCAAGAATGTGGTGTATGTATTTACCTATGGTATATTATATCAAGATTCTTTTTATTCTCATGATATTATAGGGTGTTACAGTTTGAATGATTCAAGGTTGAATGGGACTCTTTGGAACGGTTAAGGATAATTTCCTCAAAAAAATTTCAGTGGTATCATTTAAAAGAATCATCATTTACGTCAAAATCCATGTTGAATCTTGTACATCATTAAGGTGTATCTCCTGTGATATCATCTATAATATTTTTTAAGGTTATCTGATAAGTTTGAAAATTGATTTTCTATCTTGATAGTATTCACCACATTACTCTTAATGGAAACTATTTATGCAGAATGATTATGGAGTGTTATTTACATTTATCATATTAGTTTCAATTTGAATTTATATGTCGTTTTATCCCCCATTCATATGACGAATGCATTGGAGTTAGTATGTGATGGGCGGGGCCCACAATAGCCTCTTAATGCACTTGTAGCCTCATTAGACAAACTATGGTCTTAGCACAAGGCCTTGACAAAATGGGTTTTTATTGTTTTAGAACAAGGCCTTGATGGTATGGATATGAAGATGATATGCATAACCTTATTATGAATATATAAATAGAAATTTCTCATGGTTATTCAGCTAGTAGGATACACATGATTTTTTCATTATTAAGGAATGATTCATTTAACTCTTATTCATACATAATGTGATCAAGTAAGAATATTTTTAATGGCATGTGTTCTTAGTTATTCTGAATGCCTAACTTTTATGTTTATGATATCCTTTTCTATATTGTTTACCCTTAATGTTCATTTGAGATGAACCATTTCTTTTGTTTTATTTTATGCAAGTTGCAACATTGGTTATTATGAATGCCTCGCAGTGTTAATCTAGGTGTCATAGATGATCCCAATGAAATTGATTTCATGTATTTAAATTCAAGTTGTAATGTTGAGATTATGTATGTATCTATATTTCCAAAAAACTAATCTATTCATTATTTTATGACACATCCTTCTTGTAATAATTCCAATTTATTGAAATAATGCACAGGCTTTCAGAAACAGGGGTCATGGAATTATAGATATTTTCCTATTATAGAGTATATGTTTAAAATGTCACAGCTCGAACATATCATAGAATATGTGATAGATCCATTTGTAGTGATTATTGAATTATAATTACCATATTAATATCCTATTATGCCTATTCAGTTATTATTAGAGATATATATGCCTTGTGACACTGGTATAAATTATATCTATGATTTTTCAAAAATGTATTTAATCAATATATTATTAATATATAGACAATTAAATAGGCTTTAGAAAAATTAGATCTACCTCAACAGATCTCATTCATTAAAACTTTATTTTATATTATAATTAAATCTATGGAGAGTTACTTTCATCATGATATTGACTATCTATATGTCCAATAGATGTTTTCCATATGTTATCAAACATATTTAACGGAAAACAATGGAACTCCCACTATCCTCTGGTAGACTCAAGGAAATGATTCATTTCAAATGAATATTATATGATATATTTTTTTACTTTAATCATGAACTATATTTCAGTTAATTGAACCCTAATTGGAATCCTATGACGTCACCATCCCATTCTAGATGTTTTTTATAGAAATTCTCCATTATTCTTGTGAGAGGATACTTGTTCTTTATCATGATTTTTTAAGCTCACGATAATCGATGCAAAGATGCATTGACCCATCATTCTTCTTGACGCTGAGGACTAGTGCACCCCATGGTAAGAACTTGGTCATGTAAACCCTTTATCCAGATTTACCTGTTGTTATTTCTTCGGCTCCTCAAGATCCACAACAGCCATTCTATACGGATTCTTTGATATTAACAATGCCCCAGGTATATGTTCAGTTGAGAATTGAGAATCTCTTCTAGGAGGAATACCAAGAAATTCCTTAGGAAACACTTCAGTGAATTCCCTCACAATAGGTATGTCTTATAAAACGGTTTCCTTCATAGACTCAATCATCTGAGCTAGATACGCATGCTGATAGGGTATTAATATAAACACTTGAGTTGATGGAGCTAAAGATGATTCATTATCCTCCTTTTACTTGTAATGAATCGGTGGTCGATTATCCCTATGGAGAGTGATTTACCTCTCAAAAAAATTTATTTTGGATCTATATAGGGAATCCAAATCCATGCAAAGAATTTCATCAAATTCTATCTGAGGGAGTATGACGAGGTTTTTCGGGAATTTCAGTCCACAGATCTTGATAGGGGAAGAGTTATATTCATGGGATTCAATGATTTCCCCATTTGATGTACTCACCGACATCTTCACTTCCATGATTTGTGGGTTTGTTGAGATTGTTCTACTAAACTTTTGAGACATAAAAGAATGTGTAGAACTTGAATCAAAAAGTATGTTCACGACTATTGAATAAATCACAAGCGTACCTGTCACCGCAGCATTGTCGTGGTTCAATTTGGCAATAGTGAGGGAAAAAGATCACCCTTGTTTCCTTGGTGGTTGTTGGATGCATCTAAAAACCCTTGGCTCAGGGCACTGATTTTCCAGATGCCCTAGTTCATTGTAGTTTTAGAAATGAACAACACATTGAGGTTCAAACAGAGTGTTCCTTTCCCTTATTGTAGTCGTGGGGTTTTCTGGTCGGTAGTTAAAAGCAAGTCCCTCTTCTCTTCCACACCTAAAGCACTTCCTCGTCCCCTTTAAGAAATTTCCAAGGTGATTCTTTCCACACCTTTGGAAAGTGGGGTGCTGGATATTTTTAGTATCATTGGATTTATCCAGCGGACTGCCAGCATTGAATTACACATTTCACATCCTATCCCCATTATACCCATGATATTCTCCAACCACCATTTCGACCTTGAGGGAACATCAGACAATTTCCTCATAGCTATCGATGTTACTGATTGCTAGTGCTTTCCATAGGCTAGGTTTCATCCCACCGAAGAAGTAATAAACCTTGCATTCGAGGGTAACGACAATTCTAGAAGCATATCATGCAAGCCTTGTGATTTTTTCCTCATAAGATCCAACAAATTTATCGTTTTTTTCTCGAGGGAAAGTAAGTCACTTTCCATCTTAAGCTGAAGGGTTCATAGAAAATATTTATCGAAACACATCTTCTGGAAATCCATCCATTCCAAAACCTCAATCTCTTCCTCATTCTTTGTCTTTTTGAACAATGTCCACCATTGATCAGCTTCACAATCCATACGATAAGCATCCATGATAACCTTATCTTGTTCATAACATTAAAGGATGGAAAAGTTCTTTTTAATGTAGTTGATTCATTGTTTAGTGATAGGGAGATCATATGATCTATTAAAAGTATGGGGCCTTTGTCTCATGATGCTCTCTATAGTGACTTATTCTTTATTTGGGGTGGTTGAACGTTCCACTTGACCCATGTTTCTATTCAAAAATTGAGTTAGCTGAGCGAGAAATCCTGTCAATGTTCGTGATTCCCTCTCCCATTGGATTGGGCCTCTCATTAGTAAAGTCATCACATTGATCTTCAAATTGATTGTTAGCATTAGTCCTCCTATTACCATCCATTAGCTGGAATAAAACGAAATTTAGGGGTAACACATAAAGGGTAATACAATAAATAAACTAAAGACTTATAAATAACTCTTATTTCCTTAACACATGAATCTATTGTCTTTGTTCTATGTTATCCACGATCTAATTTCTATCAGATATTCATAGGGATTTTTTTTGTCCATTAATAATGGTTCATTATAATATTGTGAATTTACCAAAGAAAATCCCTTGGGTGTGTCATAACCAAGAGTTCAGCAAGGCATGTTGTCAAGCCCTAGTTTCCGTTCGAGTCTTTCTCATAGCTGTGTCTTTGGGGTTTACCCCCATGATACATTTGTGCCAGAGCTGCCTCTACCTGCTCATATCCAAACAAAGGTGTATTTTCTTGATAAACCACTTTCTCATTACTCACCAAAACATAGGGATGTTTTTAATATACATATTCTTGTCTCTAAGGATTCACAAGGGTCTTCTAATCCTAATCCCAAAAACTACTTAACCTATCCTTAGATATCAACTATGACAACCCAGCTTTTTATTACACAATTTAATGTAATTTATTACACAAACATCATTTTATACAGCAGTGGATATCGAGTTATCTAGTGTTTTTGGGCCATAGGATCATTACATAACAACTTAAAACATTAAAAAAATCATTATTGAATACTTCCTTTACATTACCACTACATTCCCTCGTACTTAGCATTGCATGGGATAACCTGAGGACATGCATAATAAAAGGGTGACCTATAAATAACAGTAAGGGAATAAACATGGAGTAACATGAGTAATAAAATACATGTTATAAAATATGAATATTATTAGAGCAGAATAGAAGCATACAAATAAAGGCATGATAAATCATGAGAATCATAACAAGGAAATGTGGAAGAAACACTTAACAAGGAATTAACTTGAGACAAGGCACATTACACATAAAACATTATTAAATCCTCATTGAACATGAAGAACGAGTAAAAACTCATTGCACATGAATTAGAATGAGTAAACAACCATTGAACATGAGGTTTCATGATACTAATCTCAACCCAACGCATTGGAGCACTATAAGGGTTCACCCTTCTTAAACATTTCATTTCATGCACAAGTGTTCCACATGAATCATATAACATGGATTTATAAAACATAATCATTTATTCCTTGATAAAGGTATATGGAATTCAAACATGATACTTTATAGTCAATAAGTAAATTTTTATAAAGGTGAATACTGTTGATAGATAAATGGGTATGGTATTCACTATAGAATGGCATTGGCTTGGAAAATAGGTGAAATTTCGACAGCGTAATGGCATGACGTAAAAATTCAGAAAAATGGTTGATGAGAGAGAAAAGGGTGTCTCATCATATGTACATGAAAATGAACAATAATGGGGTCATATAGATACATGTCCCAACAATCGTAATGGAATTTAGAGTCATGATTCAAATGAATTGCATGAATGTAAAAGAGGATAGAAAAATTTCTTTTGGAATATCAGCATAATAATGGTTGTATATGGGAAGCATTTAGTGAAAGAGAAATGGGTCCCCCCTAAATCAAAAATTAATGATGGACGTATGGGGTAGGTGTTAAACAATACCCCAATATTTATAATTGAAATCAAGATGCCTAACAATTTAAAGAAAATTGGAATAAAATAAGAAAGGATGAAAAAACCCTTACTTAGAACTGTGCTTCCAAAGGCTTGAGAGTGGTTTTAGAGATTCTTAGTGGGAGCTTGCGGAACATTGGGAAGATTATAGAGAGACTAGGGAATAGTTTGGATGAACTAAAAATTCTTTGAGAGAGGAGGAGGTGGGATCTAGTGTGCGTTTATATTGGAAATGTGAGGGGATTATTTATTATTTAGGTTTGGGACACCTCATATTAAACTAATCCAAACCAAAAACCAGCCCATGGTTTTTTCCAATGATTCTTTGCAAAGGGATGTTGAAAAAATTATTTTATAAGGCCAAAGTCTGAACTTCTTAAAATAATGGGGTTGCTTGTGTAAAGTTGAGTCACCCTCCCAAGGAAATTAATTTATAAATACAAGATGTTTAAAAATTCTTGAAGGGTCCATTAATGCTTTGTAATATAAGTCAAAAAATCCAAAAATCACATTATTTCAATGTTAAAACATATATTGGCCGAAAATAAGGAATATTGTATTTTATTACATCACTATTGGGCCATTATGATGTCATAAATACATTATATATTTAAACAGTATTTAATTTTTACCCAAAAATTTGACTGTCTCAGAAAATTATGAAAAATTCACCGTTAGATAACTTTGACATCCTGATTCCATAAATAATATTTATTTTATCAAAATAATTTTATAAATTTTTTAATTTTCACTTTTAAAATAAAAATCGACATTTATCAAAAATTCATGGGTTTTGACAAAAATGGCTTTCAAACTTTAATAAAAATTACGATTGCGTTAGTAAAATTATACAATAATTTATATTTAATAAAAATTAATTTAATAATAATAATAATATTTTATTCACATATTGTTTAATTAATAAATACATTAATTCATCAAAATTTATTTCTTAGTTGAATATTAACTAAATATACTATTTGTGCTTTAAAACCCATCTACAAGGTAATAATAATTAAATAAAGGTACATTCATTATTATATACAAAAATAATGTACACGAAAATAGTGCTAATTTATTGTTAGATAACCCCTTATAACACCCACATAAGACCGAATTGTAAGGTGTGTGATGTTGACTGTCTCTTGAGGTGGGTCAGATAACTTTTCTCGGGTGGTAATCTCTATCTTATTCCAATTCTCTCGTAGGTGGTTCCACTTGAGCTTAACATTTTAAAGTACGACATGGTCTTGTTCAAGAGAAAATCCCAAAGACGTATCCTCATTTTTGAGCTCCAAAAAATGGGCTTCGTATGGGGCACGTCTACTTGATGAGGCCACCGCTTCCTTTGTCTGAGTAAATTGGATTTGTTAATGACCTATATTTCTACTAATCAGGTCATCGTTAATCAATGGATATATTAACAATGGTCACAATTTATAACTGTATTTTAAATACCCAAAAACATATAACCAAAGAATTTTACATTTTATATAATCATTTTACATAAAGAGACATTTATTTTGATCAAGAGGGATTTCCATTAATGAAAGTTTGAGTCGTTACAATTTATATGGGGGTCTACATGGAGTTCGGGACTGTTTTTTAATGTTTTTATTTATTCTACATATTATTTTACATGTATTACAACAATATTCCATTTAGTTACATTATACCTTATATTACATTGATTATATTATTATTGGAGTCATCATATTTCATTAATAATGTTTTGGTGCATTACTAATTATTTATAGTATCTACACTATTATTGATACTCTATAATAGATATTATAGTCTCTACAATATAAAAATAACACCCTATATACTATTTGGAATTATTTTTGAATGTGGGGAGTGGCACATGAAGACCCATAACTAACCTTGATTGTTCACATGAGGGAGCACCGTGATAGGGTTGATGCAAATTGGTATCAGGGATTTAGGTTGTAATTTTATGATTCTTAAAATTGGGAAAAAATTATACATGATACTAGCATTCCTTGGAGATTGGTAATAATCTCATTTGAAAGTGTAGCTGACCCATGTGTGATAAAAATTCTGAGTTCCCAGGGATTAGAGTGTTGTTTATGTTGTTCTCTTATTATCATTTTGATGTTATATCACCTTGGGTGATTCACTTAATGTGTGATGCTAAAATTTATAAATATTTTACTCATGATTTTCTATTAAAATAGATGATTACCCACAAATCATGATAGTAATGTAGGCTTATATAATGAGATTCATTATTCAAGATATGAACATATTTTTTTCAGGGGATATATTTGTACACATAAATTGTGAAATGAAAAACACTTGATGTATCTTATAAAAATAAGTTATAGAGATGTTTTTATTTTTACAAATCCCATGATAAAACATTTATATAAAACATTAAGCTAGTGGATGTCTATTTTTTTAACATTATGATGCTCAACATGTTGTGTAACAAATGTTTTAACCATTGTGATATTATTTGTAGATAAAATACCTCCTCATCATCTTCATGATGCGTATTACTACAATGGAAATTAGTAAACATTTAACATTTCTGAACCAAAAACTCTTATAGATCCAGAGAAATATATGGATAAGTAGCATCCCAAATTATTTGTAAGGTTCATGTGATTTATGGAGAGGGAGTCCATACACGCAATCCCTTCGATGATTGATCCAAACAATGACTTCCAGTAACTGTATCCACCTATGATTACTTGTGAGGGAGGATCCGGGTAATAGAGATATATATCGAATTTGTCAATAAAAACATTGATCCCATTAAGGCACTTATAAATATTAATTTTAATCTTACTACATAATTTTCATTAGAACCATAAAATTATTAGTGGGAAAATGTGGATCAAGACCATCAGTATGAGGAGATAAACTGGAAGGACATTGAGGCTTATTTCCCAATCAACTTCTATCCAGAGATGTTGAGGTATGAGTAGGTTTACATGTTTTTTCACATGACATATTTAATTATGTTATTAATGTTTTATGCTAGAAAATTCATTAATTCCTATCATTTAACTCCATATTAGGAAAAAAATATGGTCTCCTGGGTGAAACATTTCTTGTATGGGATTTTATATGAGATAATTTTTTATGTGAATGTTATTTAGATGAGTTGCTTCAAATATGTGATGAAACAGGATGTCATTTGGAGGTAAATATATCACACTAAACCTTTACTCCCATATATAATATTTGAAACCTAAACATTAAATATTCAGATTTGATACCAATTATTATGACAAAAAAAATTCTATCCAAATGTCACCACATCGAAAGGATAAATTGGAATACTTACATTCGAAAGGAAATGTTTGGTTTAGAGTTTTAATGTATTGGTAAAATGTTTTACATAATAAATAACCATGTCCTTAAATGTTCATTTCTTTTAATTAACCTTTTTTTCTAGTTTCACGTTAAGGTATCAATATTTTCTATATTAAATCCCTTATATACATAATTCATTCATCAACATTTCTTGACAACATAATGAATGGAAACATAATATTGGTGAGATAAAATTACCAATTAGAGTAAAAATAAGCATTAACAAGTGAATGTAATCAGTGAAAATAATATGTTTATAAGGATATGTTGACATAATCACAGTGCATTAGAGAATCATAAAGGAACATATACCCATGAATTTCTAAATCATCAATTCGGAATCATGGAACAATGATTTAAAAGAATAAATATTATACAAATTCTATAATCCTGAACCATATTATATTAATCTTGATCAAATAAAACACCGTAAACCCAATAAAATAATAGATAAAACCTATTAGTATCTTATAGAATCATCTGCATAGAAAATTTATAGAACCCTTATAGAACTATTAAAAAGGGAATGATCATACAGTAAAAATAAAATATAATTATCCGTAGATAAAAATAATTACCAATTAATTGGATCACAATATGGTCTCACACATTGTATAAGCTATAACAGGCTCATTCGGTGGTATTTGGATAGAACCTATATATAAGTTATTACTAGGACACCCAATAATATCAAGGAACATCTAATATATGAGCTATTATGGGATCACATTGCGCTATCTAGGTACACCAAAAATTAAATCCATAATTGTATCACTTTATGTAATTTAGTAATACCCATCATATATGTAATTTCTAATAAAAAAACATAAATATATACAAATATATTATATTTCATCAGAAAACACAAAAAATAGTATTTTATTCATAACATGGATATGACATGGAAATGAAATGGGTTCCATGATAATACCATTTAAATATGATTATCCTATAGGAAGGAAATTTGATCCGCAAAATCTATTTGAAAATGCTTATCCCATGGGAAAGAAACTGGTTCCATGGAAATCTCTTAGAAACATGATTTTCTAGTGGAAATTAAATGGGTTCCATGGAAATCTTTTTGAAACAATCTTAACGCATCTTGAGAAATAATGATAATGTTATCATTATAAAATATACCCATTAGAAAATATATAAGAATATAGGATGTCACCATTTATGAAAATTTATTCTAGAAAGATCACATTAAACATTTCCGAAAGAAAATATTTTTTTTGAAAAATATGATTTTTGAATTAAAATTCATAAAATATTATTGAAATCTGTTTCTTTAAAAATTACCTTGAAAACATATAAATGTTGTTTTAAAAATAATTGAAAACATTTCTTGATGAAAAATCATTTCAATTTCTGAAAAAAAAATTAAATCGTTTTTATATTCTATTCATTTTAAAATATCCACGTAATCATATAATAATTTATTAAAATAAAATAATTATTATGATGGAAAAACCATATATTCATGTCACACAAATTAATTTGACGATTCCTTTCAATTTTTTGGTAAAACAAAAGATAGAATTTCTTGTGCAATGGTAGGAATATTCTATTCAAAATAATTCTAAAAATTATAACAAGGGTACACATTTATTTAAAAAATCATTTGAATAATGTAATGAAATTTGAAAACTTTTATATATACATTACTTTTTCTAGAAAAGGGGTTTTCAAACGATGATTAGAAGAATGATGATTTTTCATACAATTTTTTATCGTTCATTTTCTGTAAAAAAGGTAAAAATGGTAAATTTACATTAAAATAGAATGAATAAAGATAGGATAAGAAAAATAATGGTACTCTATGATAGTTATACTATATGATTTCAAAATTGGATACTTATTCACAGAAATTCCTATTAAACAATGAGATTTAAACATAAAACTCTTGCCACATTGGTAAATTTTAATCGTACATCCCATGAAAGGATAACAGTAGATTATATATAATATATCTAGGGAAAATATAAATTCTTTATATTACATAAAAATTGGGTTGTATATATACCTCATAAAAGTAGATTAGTTCATAACATGACATAAGTCTCAGAGATGGAAAATTAAGATTAAAATCCCTTATAAAGATCTTATCATTAATGTGGTGATTAATAAATTAATGTATTATGTATATAAATCTAAATACACAAAAAATAAGTAAAAAAACAAAAAATAATCAAAATTCATTACAAACATAAAATTATAATGAAATAATCGATGAAGTGGATGTCTAACCCAATGAATGGAAATTGATTTATAAAATCCATTACCCAATGCTTTTTTTTGAATGAACATGTTTTAATAATATGCATATTGGTTTTAAACATGTTATTTAAACTTTTTCTTGTATCTATGAGACATTGTGACATTTTTTTGTAATGATTTTTTACAATTGGGATTTCTTGCCGGTGTATCCTTATGCCTATGTGGCTTTCAGTTTTTGTATTTTTGATGGGTTCTCCATTATCCTAGAAAAGGGGTTTGGGTGTTTTTTAAATTTTTTTTAATAAATTGAATTTTCCCTAACATTAATAAGGAAATGTATAATGTTATAACATATTATGACACATTTGTTAATAATATGTAATTATTTTCATTGTTTTGGGTTTTTATTCTCTTTTTTCTCATTCATGTTTTTTTGGAATATTTATGTTCTTGGGAAAATAAAATAGTTATATAATATCCATAATAATAATTAATTAATTAGTTATCACATTATTACAACAATAATATTTTTAATACCAATAATTAAATATGGGTTTGAAAAAATGTAGTATGTTATGATCATAGAGATGGTAGGTCGTACGTACGAATGAGTAATGTTTCTAGGTTTCAATAATAATTATGGAATAGAGGTAAGTAATTTTTTATCATTATATATTAAAAATAATATAATAAAAAATATATTAATTATTTTAAATAAAATTATATATATCATAAATGTGGTGTGCTAATAAAATAGAGTCACATTTGTTCATGAAGGCGGTAGACCACACAAACATGAATTACGATATCATCTTTAAGTTTTTGAAAATGTAAGAAACAAAAGGATTTATTTTAATATATGAATTTTTAATATGTCATGAATATAAAAATTTTGTCATGTATAACATATATATTAATTAAAATTATCTTTACTACCTTCCATTTGAATTGTTTGAGGAAAACAAATCACATCCCTTCATGATAGAGTTCTCTGTAGTATACACAAGCGACGTTATTGTATCCCCAACAGAATAAAATGTAAAATTGGAATATATGATATAATGAATTATTATGTATAATTATATTTCATATATCCTATTTATTGTTTAAATACATCATGTTATTTGACCATTATAGGTTGTAACTGAAAAATGAATAAAATCTGTTTGTGTGGGGGTAGTCAGCCGTACACATGAGTAATAATTAACTAAAATATTTTTTAGAATAAGATAATTATTTATGTAATTAAATTAACATAATAATAATTTTTTTAATATACTAATTTAATTAAATAATAATATTTTAAGATTATTTAATAAGGGGGAGATATAAATAAAATAAACACAGTCGTTGAAGGACGTTGCCTCTTCTTTAGGTAACTTCTTTTAGTTTTTACCTATGGCTCTAATTACATGGATTTATACCAAATTTAGGGATTATATAATGATATAGAGGTATATAAAATTTATGAAATCAGGTATTTTATGAACCAATGTGTTTTTAATGTGTTATGAGAGGAGGATAGGGAGTGGCCTTTTATTTGTGAGGTGGTCGGCACAGTTATAATTTTTGAATGGATTGAATTCCACACATTTTTTTCACTTGTAAAAAGAATTACATAAAAAACCATATACATAATAAAAGCCATAATGTAGAAATATTTCTCTAAAATATATTTTATAGTTGTTTTTTGGTCATTTTAATCCCTACATTTTTCATTTACCCCCTTGTAAGCCCATTTTTACCTTAACGACGATAATTATTTTTGTACTATTATCCCTATTAATTTTAAAAATAAATAAGTTTGAAATTATTAGATAATATAAAATATTATTATTATAAATAAGGAATCCATTTTTCCAAAAAAAAATTATAGTAGTGGAAAACTCTAATTTAAAATTAATTGCACAAACGCAATAGGAGTATGGGATTTAAAAAAACATTTCAAATTCTTATATTGTTTTTATATTAAATGTAAATATAAAATTTATTAAGATGACCTAAATTATTATATATATATAATTGAAAAACAATTTCTATAATATAATTAAAAATTAATGTTTTTTATAAATAATTTAAAATAAAAGGATTTTTTCAATTAAAATTCAGTATTTTTACTATTCCTCAAAAAATATTCATTTCAGAAAAAATAGAAAAATTCACACTATTATAATTTCTATATAATTATATAAAAAATAAATATTAATTTTTCATATAATTTTCAAAATATCAAAAAAAAATTATAACAAAACTAGAATATGCACTGAAAAAGTTTGTTTTTGAGGAGTGTATTTATTTCAAGAACAGCCTAATTTTATATTAACATCCAATATCATAATAATTATTTGATGAATATAAATTTAAATTTACTAATAAGGAATTATTTATATTCTCATAAAACATTCCACATTCGGTATTTTTTTTATTAATTGAAATGGAGAATGATTATGCACTTTAAAACCATTTTCTGAAGAAAAAAATCCACTTTTAAACCCAAATGACATTTTATAATAAAATTCAATATAATGAATTTTTTTTTGTAATTAAGTGGATTCAATACAATGAGAAAATAATTAAGTTAACGGAATAAATATTCCAAACAAAATGTGAGTATTAAATAAATTAATTTATTCAAATGAAAATTAATTTTTACCAAAATTGAAATTGTTTCACCATTAAATTAAAATCTGTTTTTTCTATAAAATAATAATAATTCTCCTAAAATAATTTCTGATATTTTAATTTATAATATTAATTTTTTTATCAAATTTTTTTATAATTATTTGATAAATTAATTATAAAATTTTTTTCAACCAAAACAACAAAAATATTTTATGAAGAAAACATATTTTGGTAAATAAAAGCTACATTACTAAAACTGATTAATTATTTACAGAACATATATCAAAAATTCATTTTTGATTATAAATTGTATAAATAATGTTACCTATATATTTCATGGAGTAGTTAATATTGTTCATACTTTCTAATTTAATGCTAGGGATAAAACAATTATATATATCATGGCTTATTTATGCTCAGTGTGGTTTGTTGAATATGTTGTTGAACATTAAAATATAATGGTTTCATGTTCCATAAGATATTAAAGAGATTTAATTTATTTAATAATAAATATATGGTAATATATATGTGTGTTATATTCTTGTCTAAGATTAGTGTTTCATGTCATTTATGAAATAAAACATAATTGTCTTCTTTTATAATATTGGGGTGTTACATCATCCCCCCCATTACTAAAATAGGTCCCCAAAATTGGAAATTCATCTTAGCATTTAAATGATAAAAATTTTCAAATTCTTTTGTTATAAAACAAAATCATAAATAGGGTTAACAAAACACCTTCTTTATAAAAGTGGAAGAGAAGTACAATGGTTATTTAGAATAAAACAAACTTGACCTTTAATAAAAATTGGTTTTATGGTCAAAAACATTATGTCGGTTTCATATAAACTGACAAAAAATATGTTTTTAAGAGTTTTTGGGAGTGATTCTTTTAAATACCAGTGCCAAAAAGAGAAAAAATTAGTTTCGACATCAATTTTTGGAAAAATAAATGACAAATATTTAAAAAATATTTTTTCTGGCGTTTGTTTAAAAAAAATGCCAATAATTCTAATGTTTTTTAAATATTTTATAGATTATTTATTGAGCATCGAGTTGAGAGGTCGTGGAGAAAAATAGGAGTTATGGATTGTATATTTTGGATGTTGGAAGTAGATTATCTCTATAAGAATTCTTAAAGAATTCCAACTTTAAATGAAAATATCTCTTAATCTGTATGTCTGTCTTAGCTCCACATCCAGTCAAATTAATGATTAGGAAATTCCCTAAAACATTATAATTTATTTATATTTTTTTGCATCATTTTTTATGAAAATCGAATCAAAAAATTAATTTTTTTCATATTTTTAGTCAGTTTTTTTAAAAACTAATGATAGTTTTTACCTATTACCATCAGTTTATTTAAAAACTGACGCTAAAAATGTTATTGAATGGCATTTTTGACATTGGGTTTGTAAGAAATGAATGTTAGAACACCAATGTAAATCCAATTTTGTATCTGTTTTAAACAAAACTGATGTTAAACAGTATTCGTCAATACGCGGGATCATAATATCAATTTTGTTCGTAGAGTACATTTAAAATTTTAAAATACCTCTTATAATTTCATATAATTCAATAGAAAATATTTTTGTTTATATTATATAAATCCATTTTCTCATTTGTTTATCATTTTCAACCCCTTCAATTCAATCAATTTTTCTATGTGGCTTCATTTTTTAATTTGAACATAGCGTCAGTTCTATTCATTTATTTTATTTATTATTCTTTTCTATCATTTTTAAACAAATTTATTAGATTTATTATAATGCTTATTTATTCTTATGATCGAGTTAAAAATGTAAATCATTCAGAAGAGATTTACCAAACACGGTATATATTTAATTATCATTCACCATTTTCATTATCACATTATTTCTACCAAAAATATATGAGATATGATGATAAACAACATATCATTTTTTTGGAAGATCCTAAAACCATTGAAATAGGTTTGAAATAATATGTTTGTTTTATTTCATTTGGTTTATGTGATTTTAATTCACGTTTAACATGTTTTCATGGAAATGAGTTGTATCAATTGAAATATTGACATGTTCAACATTCGACCACCATAACTTTTGATTCGTAACTCCATTCTTGCTCCACGACTAGTGAAATAGACTATAAATAAATTCTATAAAACATTGAAGAGAAAAATATTTTTTGAATCTATTTGTTAATGTTTTTCAAAAACATTTTCTTTAATTTATGGCATCATTTTTTTAAAAGTTATTGTTGAATATTATTTTTTTAACATTTTTGTGTCGGTTTTTAAGGAAACCAAATCCAAAACTGATATCGATGGGGTTTTTTGGCCTCGGGTGTTTTCCCAAATGATGCAAAAAAAAAACAAATTTAATTCTTTTTTTTACATCAGTTGTCAATAACCTATGTCAGTAGTCATAGTTTTACGTTAGTGACATCAACATCGATTAAAAACAAACCTCAAAATTAAAAAAACCCAATGTTAATGGCCATTTTAACATTAGCGTAAGATTCTAAATTGTATTACGTAGGTGGGATGTGAACATTTGGATATGGATAAAAATATTAAATAATTATATATATTGATTGATTTCATTGGTAAAAAACATGTGAATGGTCAATGGATTGTTAGGGGAACCAAACTGTAAATATGTGATGGTTTTAAAGACCATATGATTCATTAGATATTAATGTAATAGGATAAAAGTAATGTCTGCAATAAAATTCCTATAGTTTAGAATTTTTTCACTAAGTAGATTAAACAAATGTAATTACACTTACATGAGAGTTACAATTTCATCAATTAACCAATTTGCGCCATAATCTAATCTTTTTCTCTAAATGGTGAGTATAAAAGATGAATTATTCATGACAGAAGCACTAAAAATAAAGCTTTAAAAGTTCTTATAAACATAAAAGGTAGAGAAATAAATTCCAACTATATTTTTAACATTAACAAAAAAATACAACATGGTAAGATAACTAACCAAATGAGTAATCCATCATATGATGAAATAATACATTAATATCCTATATTCTATAGTAATAACCAATGTTCAAAATAAATATTTACTAAGAAACTAGAAAAATTAATATTTTTTATCATAGAATTTTATAAAATGACTTTTAGTTTTGAATCAAAAAATATAGTTATCATTATATTTTAAAAAACCATAATCACGTATTCACCAAATCACTTATAAATCACACAGTTATCTATAAGATGAAACGTATGTTCTATATTTACCGCAATATCCATGATAATATAATCCCTAAATGTTATCAATACCTTAAATATTATTTCCAAAATAATTAAATACATGCCTAATGTTAAACCAAATAATTACCTATAATTCAAACTAATAAAATGTCTCTTAATGTGTCATTAATAACATTAAATTCTAATAATAATAAAAATTAAAACGAGATGTCTAAGAATTTAAAAATAAGATCATAGTTAACATTATAGACTTGTGATGGTATCCATAACTCTTAATAAAACCTCACATGATAACACCAAAATCTATAATGTTATCTAAACCAATCATCTAATAAAAACAATAATATCCATGAACCTGCACTCACAGATCCGGTGAAGAAATCATAAATATTATATTTCCGGATTTGATAAAAAAAAATTGTCACACTTCTCCCAATCCAATCATAACAACATATAATGAAAACATTTGATCACTTCAATTCTGAAGGACCATTTTGGTGTAGTGTTTTAGAGAATTATGACACACTCCTACATATATAATTCCCATTTTCTTAAATGATCATTTCTACTACCCAACCCATCATTTCTTATTTCACATTAAGTAATCATCATCATAAATATGAAATCCATTCTTGAAATAATTCCTTTGACAACCCAGGTAATGATAGAATTTATAATTTTCATATTATTTATTTTGAATTATATAGTTATATTAGTTATAAAAATATTATGTATTTGAAAAATTCAAAAGAAAATAGATTTAACTAAACTCATTTCTTATATGGTTTCCTTAAATATAATATTATACGTCTGAATATGAATTTTAAAATATGAAAAATAATTTTTAAAATCATATTATCAAAATATACATAGGGTTAAATTTTTGGATTTTAAAAAGAATATTGATTTTTTTGTGAATCATGTGAAATAAGAATTTTTTTAAAAGTAATATCTTTTTTATAAGTTATGTAAATTAAAATATTAATTTGTTTTCAATATGATTTCAAGTATCCAACATATTTTTAGTGAAATTTAATCGACATAATTAATTTTGAATAATCCTTGTATTGGTTTTTTGTATATATTCGATTTTGGGTTTAAAAATATGTTTTTCTAAAATAATATTTTAAAATGACAATTTTTTTTCTATTTTAATGAACTAAATAATTATACCATTCATATAGATAATATATAAATGTTTTTTTAAAAAAAATTATTGTTAAAAACATGTTGTCTTGCCACATCTGCAAGATTGATATTGCTTTAAAATATTCCATTTATATGAATTGAATATGAAAAAACACATTCCATGTTTCGAATAATAATAAATCATAATTTATAAGTAATCCAAAATTATTTTTTTACAATATTTAATTGATTAAAATGATAAAATTAATTATAGTGATTAAGTTAAAAATGAGTTTACTAAGGGATTAATGATTAAAATTATGGGGAAACGACCTAGAAACATGTCCAACGCCCATTAGTAAAAAATTACACGACCTTACACATTAAATTATATATAATGGACCATTATTTGGGCATGGATACATGGAAATATCATGGGTGAAATCCACTCTTTCATGAAAACAACATTTGTGCAAACTAGCTAAGTATCCAAAGACCATCAAATCTCTTCCCCTTTATGCACCATCAAGAGTATTTGGTTCAAAAAATATCTATGAAAAAAAAATCCCTCCTATAATACTAAAATCCTTATTGTGGGCCTAAGTGCATCCAAAAAATTCCACTGTTTAATCCATATTGAGTTACCCAAATAACAGGTAACGTTCTCCAATGAGCCTTTTTATTTTATTTCCTCTTCAACCCTCTTCAATTGTTCCTAAACCATGATTATACAATAGTATTGGTATATTACATATAACTATTTTGTTTTAATATCTAAAAATCTCCCAAGTCAATCAAATGGGTTTTAAAAACATCATTATTAGGTATGAGTGACTTCCACCTTACGAAGAGATGTCGTTCGTTTTCCTGTTACCAAGTTTTACTATTGGGTATGATGACGGATGTAGAGTTTATATTAAATATCTGTAACATAATTATAAAATTTTATTTATTATATTATATGAACCATTTTATCTTACATACCTTAGGAGATATGATCACTTCTCACGTGTGTACGACAGAAAATCTCGTCTTGTAGCGATGTGATTCATACTTAACTAATGCATCACATGGATGGTTATAATTTGAAAGATAATTTTTATGTGGAATAAATTAAATAATTATTTTACTAGGTACATATTTATGATTATATAAATATAATATATTCTTTTTTTCTACATTTCATCTCAATGATAAAAATGATAACGTTGTTCGTGGATGTGTGGACAACCACCTCCTCAAAACAGTGTTATTTCTTTTCTCATCCCCACATCATAAAAATGATAAAAATATATATGTATATATAATTATATAATATGGTATTTATGATATTATTATAAATCTATAAATAGAAATTTTTTTACCTTCATTCATTAATGATCACAGAGAAATGGTAACCTTACTCGTGCGTACCTACAACCAATTATCTCACCGATCATAACATACATCATTTCTCCAATCCAAAATTCACGATTCGTGTTAAAAGTGTAATTAGTATATAAATATGATAACTATTTCATGATTATTAATTTCAAGATTTTTAAACATTTGAAATTATGATGATTTTCAACCTATCAATGTTTTTTGTCAAATAAACCGAATATGGTCAAAACATCTAACATAAAAATTATTGATTCTGTAGTTGACTATTAAATGGTAATAACAAAAATAAAACCAATCATATAGTTTAAAATATCTCAATAAAGTAAATAATTATCAAAAGTTTATAATTTAGGAATATATTGGTACACATGACAATTCAGACTCAAGGTAAGGGGCATCATCTCAATTTCCTTCCATTGGGGAATATTTTGAAGTTATTCACATATTCTCCACTAAGAGGTTTGTGTACAACACAACAGATAGGTTATATCCTGTGAAATATATTATAATTTAAAATAATGTTTTAATTAATTTTATTATTTCATGAGGATTATGATTCAAATATTTCCATGTGATACAAGACTTTTCTTTAAAAAATATCATTGAATGTTTTCTTTCAGACTCACTTTCTCTTCCATGTACATGTTTTTTTTTTAAAAATTATTAAAATTTTTATATAGATATAATAGATTAATAGCGTTCATTTTATGCCTCAATATAAATTATGTTCAATGTTTTTAAAAAGTAATATTTTTATCTGTTTTATAAGAAAAGTTTTGAAAAATTACAAAAGCAATTTCATATACTTATCATACATAGTGACAATGTATTTTCCACCCGAACACCATGAACATTATTTTTTTTCTAGATTATTTTGGATTAAATCATGGTTTACATAAATGGAAAACCATTTTCCTATTATTTCGGTATTTTGGTATTTAAAATTGCTCTTCCATATTATATAGTTTGTTTGTATTGAATTTTTGTTAAATGAAAAACATATTTTGATATCCAAATGTTATAGATTTACAAGTTTAAAATAGTATATATAATATTATATAATGGAAAACTATAAGAACATAAATATTTTATTCAATATATGGTACTCGAGCATTGTAATCGAGAGAAGGGTGTTACCAGATAACACTGGGTGATCCTATTACTGTATATAGGTTTGGGTGTCCTAGATAGCAGTTGGTGAGACCATTAATGATTATATAATATGAATTCCCAGATAACAATGGGTTATCCCATTAATGATCAAATTATTGGTGCAACAACATATAACTCCAATATAATTCTTAATGTTTTTTCTCTAATAGGCAAGATGTAGAGAGTTACCAAAGGGTTCATCCTATGGATTTAATTATCCTCTAGTTACTTTTGAAACTTGACTTAAATGATTCACGAATATGATAATCTAAGTTATAATGAAAGTATTTTTATTTTATTCAATGTTTTTTAAATTTTATCATTTTAAAAAATGTTTTGTTTTTATGTGAAACCATTATATTTATTTTGATCAATGAACATTGATGTAAAGGTAAATATTTTATGTGTTTTTATGTTTTCATGAAATTAACGATTTCCATTATTTTATTATATATTACCATGTATTTGTGCTCATACAATGTTTGTAAAATATTTTTTTAGATTTTGAGGATAGGTAAGGTAATGAAAGATATTATGTTAAAATTCATGGATATTTTCCATGAAAATAAATATTTAATTATTTTAAAAGTATTATGTTACTGGAAAATCAATACTAATATGAAGTGTTATCATTAAATTTAATGATTTTCTATGTATTATCAATGGAGTAATTCTTTAAAACTCTAAACCTGAAAGGATCCAAAAATTTTAGACAAATAATTATGGACATAAATCCCCAGATGATGTATTGTTTAGTTTTTTGTTCCTTATGGTCGGTATCAAAGTTTGGTTTAGAGAATTTTAGTGGTCAGAACAATGTTAATAACATTCCATTAAAAAACATTCCCTTATGTTTATGTTAAATTAATATACCATTTAAGGAATAATATATTTCTTATCCTAAACTATTTTTATTCACATTGGGGTTTCATAGAGGAACATGGATGTTGTAGTGGGAAGGATATTAGGGAAAAGTATTATTCTATATAAGAATATTGAGATGGTTGGAATTATAAATAAAATAATATGTTATATTGAGAAACAATTTATAGTAGGTATACATGGTTTTGGTATTCATTACATAGAATAACCTGATCTACCATGAAGTAACATGTCTATTCTGTATAATTTGTTAAGGAAACGTCCTCTATATTTTAGTGGACCGTTTGAACCTATGATCACCAAAGTATTTATCAATTCCCTATATATGATATTTGATGTCATATGTTGTTCATAAATCCAAAATCTATGTCTTTCTATCTATCTTTTTGAAGTTTAATTTGATACGCATTGTTATTTGGGTAGGAAAACCAGACTGAAATATGATCAATCTTACTTGTAATGGGAAACATTTATGTACCTTTTACTTATTGAATATTACCATATGATTTTTTGGAATCGGGGTGAAATAAAATAACTTGAAATCTAGTTAATATATTATTATTTGGTATCTTTACATGTTGAAAAAATCCTGTGATAGACTGCATATGTAATAGACTATTTTTCAGCACATTGATAAAAAAATTATTTGATTTTACTCAGAGTTGAATCCATTTTTACAAATATTGTTAGATGTAGAATAATTTAAATATTTGAGAATGTGGGTTGTCCTGATGAGAATGATGAGATGGAGTTTCCAAACGTATATTTTCATCAAGATGAAAACATTAATAAAAGGACATGGTTGAAGGAAATTGAGAAAAAAACTTCTAATAAATCTAGAGGAAATCCCCTAAAATGTTCCAACTATGGGAAAAACCATTTAAAATAATGTTTGATCGAATATGGGCTGTGTTTTCTATGTGGAATTTTTGGTCACATGGATCATTACTATAAAGAAAGTAGTCATGAACAGAAAATGAACGGTGTAATTGATAGATATCCAATAGTGAGGTTTCATAGTTGCAATGAGTTGGTTGATTATTCTAATTCTATATAAAGCTATTATTGGAAACAAAAAGGTGTTGAAAATTAATTTTGAACTACAATAGTTGTTGTTAGGCCATATAATGAAGTGTTGAAAGGTATCATAATTATGACTTAAAATTATTGCAACAACTTATTTGACTCTATATCCTCACATTATTTTATTTATAATAAATTTTCACTTAAATTGTTAAGATCATCTAATGAATATAAGATATAACATTTGGTAAAAAAATCAAGATGGATATATATAGGATACAAAATTTTAATGGTATATTCGTATTACAATCAATGGGATGTTTTTTCACACAAATCTAGTTAAATTGGACATTTTAGAGATTGATATCAATCTTTTTATATATTTTCATTCATTATATCATCATAAAATATATTATAGTTCAAAATATTTTTATTTAATTATTTTCTTCTTTAAATAACATACAATTAATATGATAAATTGATTAGTGAGGTAAGTGAATGTAACATTGCTCATACAATTGAAAATAAGGAACTGTTTAAATTATTTATGTTCCTATAGTAAATGAATACAAGGATGTATTTCCTGATGAATTTCCCAGTGTCATTAATGGTGTATAGGTTGTGTTTACTATTGAATTTTTATGTGATCTCAGCCTATTTATAAACCCCATTATTCAATGTCTTAAGTGTGTTTTTTTAATTCAGTAATAAATATCATGAGAGATTATATAATGGTTTGATATGACTTAGAACATAACCATGGAGTTCCAATGTTTTGTTTATTAAAAATATAGATTGTTCAATGAGACTCAATATAAATTATAGATCCATGAATAACATCACTTTTGGGAAAACATATCCTTTTTTACATATTGATGATATTTTTGATCAGATCTAGGGAAAAAATTATGTTTCACTAGTGAACATGATTTTGGAGTAGCATTATATGAAATTTATGTATATATACACTCTTGATAATGGGTTTCAGAATAGATAACGTCATTATGATTTATGGTTATGTCATTTTGTTTAGCTAATGAACCCATTATATTTTTTTATTATTACGAATATAATTTATCAAGATTTCATGGAAATGTTCTTGGTTGTGTTTATTGAATATATTTGGGCATATTCCGAAATTCCATAAGAAAATTAAAGAACTCTAATGATTTTTTAAACAATATAATAAAATAAATAGTATTGGAAATTTTGAAATTGGATTTTTTATGGAAAATTTCTTTTTTCCATCGATATATTTTATATAAATATGGATGAATTATTGACCCTGGTAAAAAATAGTTGTTAAAGAATGTAAAATAAACAAAAATATTATACATATTTATTGTTTTATTGGATTAGAAGGTTTCTACTGATGGTTTGTAAAAAAAATTCTCGATTGTCTATACCACTATCAAATTTGACCCAAAAAGAAGTTAAATTAACCTTGAGAAAAGAATGTGATTTTTTTTGAAAAAAATACTCGTGAATTCTCCAGTTTTTGATATACCCTTCAGAAGTGGTGAATTTTTCATCAATAGTGATACTTTGTTGAAAGGACACAGTTCTATCCCACTACTGAGAGATAATATAATTTCTTATTCATTATTTTTGTTGGTACATCATGAGTTAAATTACTGTACACATGATTTCAAAATATTTACAATTGTTTTATATTTATATATTTTGAGGAATTTATTTTTGGAGTGAAGTTTCATAGATATACAAATCAAAAAAATTTATGTATATATTCAATCAAATAAAATTATACAGCAAAAATATAATATGGTTAGAAGTGATCTGGAATTATGATTGCACGATTTGTTATCCTCATGGAAAATGAAACAAAATAGATGATGTTTTGAGTCAAAAAAATAATTATACATTTACCATGTAATACTTGAAATGTTTCTCTATGGAAAATGATTTAAAAAAAACCTATAGTTTGGGATGCATGTATATCTTCAGTTCTTCTTTAGGGTACAGTGCAGATGAGTTTGATAGAAATAATTATGCATTCTCAGAGGGAGGGTCTATCTTTGCAAGAAACGGTGGATTCTTTTAATAATAGTAATTTACCAGATTTTAATATTGATAAAAATTTTATTTTATAATTTGTAAAAATATTATATTTTCAATGAGATACCCATTTGAAGTAAATGTTTTTTTTTGAATCTCATAGAACTATATTTTCCATTCATTTTGGAATCATTGTGATGAATAAGGACCTTTAGGTGTATTACTAGAGGGATTAAATAAAAATATATATTCATAATTTTAAAATAATGTGTTTGAATTGTTAGTCGGTTAATGATGATTGAAAATAACAAAAAAGGAATTATTCTTCATTTACTAGATCCATAGTTGTAATTGGACCACATATCCATGGATTTCGTGGTGGTATTTTTTTGGAAACCCATATGTAAAAATGAAATTTGAGTTATTATTGACTGATTAACAGAATATGAATGTTTTTTCCATTTTTAATACATTATCATTGCATCAGACTTCACGATTGTATATAATGTAGGTAGTTTGTTTACACAAACTTCTTCTTTAGATTATATTAGACCATTCTTTTTGGTTTACATCCAATTTTTTGTAAAGGGCTTCAAAAGTAATTGGGTACTGGATTAAATTTTATTAAATCTATTTATCCAAAATATGATTGAATGTAGAAGGAAATACTTCAGACCATAGATAATATTCTTCATTAATCCTCAATGGATTACTAGGGAAGTTGTGATCAATATATTTATTTGGTTTATTTTTCTTATAATAAAAGTTTTCATTCACATGTAATGATGACCCCATTTGAGGCCTTATATGGAATGTGGATTCAAATACCATATTTTTGGTATTAAGTGGGAGAAAGTAATTCGATGGTATAAGAGTTAGTAGATGAATTGGATGAGAAGGTGTAAGTGATTATGTAACATATTGGGGAAACTCTGAGATGGATGAACAGTTATATATATATATATCAAAATTGAATAACTTTCATTAGAGGTAGATGATCATGTATTTCTAAATGTTTATCCATGAGAAACATTTATATGGGATCCTAAGAGTGGAAGATTAGTCTATGGTTCATTAGATCATATGAATTCCTAAAAAAGAGTTGTATCATTTGTCTACTAGGTGTCCTTTTCCATGGTTTTATCTCAAGTACACAATGTATTTCGGTATCAATGTTAATAAAATATGTACTGGATTCATCTCATATTTTTTCCTTATAACACTTTAGTTGGAAGAAAATATTTCTTATGAGTAACAACCCGTTTATATTTATGAATGTAGAGATAAAGTGTTGTGTAATAAGGTAAGTCACCAAGTAAGGGTTTTATAAAAAACCATATGGTTTATGTGGAAACATGAGAATCTAAAAATAAAATGAGAGAATGATATATACACATTTTAATAACTATGTAGAACTACGTAGAGAAAACTTCTAAATGGGGGTAACAATGAAACAACCCAGGTAAGGATAGAGTAAATTTTTTTGATATATATTTATAGGAATTAGATGGTTGTATTAGTTATAAAAATATTAGGTAATTTTTAAATAAAAAGGAGGATGTTGTTTGGGATTGGGTTCTCTCCCATAACCCAAAAATCATTCTTGGGATTGACGGACTTCTAGTATCCATCGTTGTTGCACCTTCGAATATCCTAATGAAAGAATTTTTTGATATAATTCAATATTTATTTCTAGTGGAGAACCACCCATGGTGGTTTGTGCTATAACAATGGTTCCTATTCCAAAGGTCAACAACCCTTTCTCCTATTAATCAGTTTAGACCCATAAGCATGAAAAATTGTTTCTACAATGTCATGGGTCATATTATCAACTGGAGATATAACAAGTACCTTTATTATTGGGTTTCATAGAAACTACATTGTTTTATTTTAGTGATACCCATAGAATAGTTAATTGGCCTGACATAAGAAATTATTGGTGATATTATCCTTAAAACACATGATTATATATAATTATCATTCTTGATATAGACAAGGTTTATGATATGATAGAATGGTGATTCATTGTCAAGGTAATGAATGGAATGGGTTATCTAACTGGGTGGTGGAGCTCTTATTCTAGTGTTTTAGTTCACCTTGGGTTTCAATAAATCATATGATAAAGAAATGTGGGATCAAGAAGTCTATCCCGGAGCATAGAGAGGGGGATCCAATTTCACCCAGTGTTTTTATTCTAGTGTAATACACCGTTAGTATGTTCATATCCCGATGCATCAATAATGGTTCTATCCTCTCCTTTCATTTAAAACCTAATATTACCAATTTTTCTCATCTTATGGCCTTAGATGATATGATTCTACTTATTAATGTGAATTAGAGATCCATAAAAATTCTGAATAGGGACTCATATGAATACCATATATGGAGTCGAAGAATTAATAATAATCAGAAAAGGAAAATTTATATTTCATCTTGAATCTCAAGAGATAAGAACCCATATGATTGTGAAAACTCTAGGAACTCTCAAAATGAAGTTTTTTATGCAATATTTGTGTGTTCCATTACCCTAGTGGTGAATTTGGATCCATAATTTTGTGATTTTGGTTGATTTTTTTTTTCAATTGCATCAATAATAGAAAAAATATATTTATTCTCTTTTTTGGATGTATTACATTGGTAAATTTCAAGATTTTAATTATTATCATAGACATATTATTATTCCATACGGGGCCAAAGACTATTGTTCAGAACATTTAAACTATCATTATCTCTTTTATATTAGATTCTTATTTTTAGGGTTGTTTTAACTTGGTCTTGTTGGCGAGGCTTTCTAGGTTACCAGAATGTGGCGGTATTAAATTGGGAAGTGTTAAAGATTCCATGTTTTGTAGTAAAAAGAAGCAATCTTGGGTTATTTTGGAGGGTTGATTCCTTTAGGGTAAATTCATGTATGAAAAATACATTTCTAAATTTAACATTATTAAGGGGAAAAAATTGGGTATGTTACTAAGGATTTGGGATTCAAATCTAAATTTTCAGTTGCATTAAAGTTGGTTTTTTGGTTATGGTGATATTAATTAATTGAACCATTATTTAGTGGGATTTCAACTATGATTTCCTGATTTTCCAACACTTGACATTTCGTTTTCTTAGGAAACACTACACCTTACAACATATGTCTTGTTTTGAGTATGTAGTAGTAAAATATGTTACATAATATCATGCTAAACAATGATCTGGAGAATATTATTCACATATGAACCCTGTATGGATTCTTCTCAGCTAGGGTTTATAGGTTCTTAGTGAAATTTAATATCATCACAAGGGAGTGGGGGGGGACATCATCTAGTGTCATAAAATCATTGTTATGTTAAAATTTATTATTTGTCACATCATAAATAATATAATTACTACTAACAAAGTGTCTCATTGAAAAGGTATTTGTATCTCCTCTATGCGTACATGTAGTATTTTCTTTAGTGAATAATCTTACATGCATTTTTTCTTACATGGATAATGGGAAGATAATGACTAGTTGAATCTTGGTGGGATATTTGAATTATATTTCCATTCTTACTCAATGGCTGAGTTTCTCTACAACTGATTACATGGTCTTAGAAAAAAATATCAATACAAGGGAAGACATATCCTCTTGATGGTAGGTTGTTGGTGTATTTGGAATGCAAAGAATAAGGCTTAAGGTGAGGGGTATATTTCTTCTCATTTATTATTGGTCTCTAGATCATGTACCTAGTGATATACATGGTGGTTCTATTGAAAATATGGGATACGTTTCCATCATTATTTCATTTGATGGCTAGTAGAATCATTTTTTCCACCCACTAAAAGGGTGAATGACTATGGGAGGAGCGATCAGTGGATCACACAAATAAATTTCCTCATGATTTGTACAAATGGTGATTTAATTCATGGCCTCATTTAATGTAGGGGTGTGGTCTATGAATATAATGTTTTGGAGGTTTTTTATTTTTCTAGTTTGTATATTCTTTTCATTTCTCTCTTCAGAGAAGCCATAACATTGATCAATTGGATTTAGGTATGTCAGGATAATAACCTCATGCTGAATTGGGTTAAAACATATACTCATTTAACTAAAAACGGTCAAGACCCATCCTTAGGGCCCGTGTTGTGACTACCCCAAGCCCGCCATCCATAGGCCCGGTCCTGACAACTAGCAAAAAAGGAGAATCCTTGATAAAAAGGGAACACATTGCCTTTATACCTGTAACTCACACAGTCTGAACACAGGCAGTAGAAGAAACGAGTACTAAAATAGAAAAGAAAAGTGTGCTGAAATAAAGTGGGCCATTTTACAAAACCAACTAAACAATAGTTACAAGTACAAGTAAAAAGGGAAAAATAGATATTGGTTCGTCCACCAAGGAATCCTACCTATAGGGTAGGTAAAGAACTCAAACAACTTGTCCCTACTGCACGTCTGTCTAGTCCAGCTCCGATCAGCCTCCCGTCTGTCACCCTCATCATAGATCACTGCTATCCATTGTCTGCATATAACACAACAAGGTGTGAGCAAATCTCGTTCAATGGTGAGTATAACAATACTGAGTAGGGGACCCTAAGACCCCTGAAGATCTCCTAGAATATACATAGGATGAACCACAGAAGAAAGATACAGTCATGAAATATCAACCAAACATACATAGATATATGCCCATATAAATATCTATGTTACAGAGTCTGGCTCCAACTCTCGAGCCCAAGCACAACCCATTCCACAAAGGAAGTAACGTCAATCATCTTGATAATATCGACTGAATGTCTAGAATCAGCTCACATAGGTATACATATTTTATAGAGTGATTTAGGTGATTAGATGTAGCGAGTGATTCATCCAAGATGTCAGCCCCACACAAGATTAAGGACCAGCTAAGCTGTCAGACCCACACCCGATCTAGGATTAGCTATTCTATTGGACCCACACAGGATAAAGGAATAGAAGTCAGAACTATCGGACCCACCTAGGATCTCGGTAAATTAGACATCGTTGTCGAACCCACTGAGGATCCCAGTATAGTAGTCAACACTTTCGAACCAATGGAGGATTCTGGTATAATCATGCCCCCCTACCTTTTAATCGGTGTTCGCTCGACGGAGTCGTGGGAAGGCGGCATCGTTCCGTTGACATCGGGAATAGATGACATCGTCTTTGGCAATGGTCATCATGGGTGGCGTCTTCCCTCCTTTATTCCGGTAGGAGAAGGGAGAAGATGTCCAAGGAAGAAGTCAATGAACAAAAGATGTCCCTAGCATTCCACACATTCCTTTTTGGAAAGAAGAAACATTCTTCATGGGAGATGGTTCTCTGTTGGAGAGGATAATTCTCAAAAGATTCTCCCATGTTTCCACTAATGAAAACTAAGCCAAAATAATAGGGGAAGTTCTCTATTATTTTTATGGCACCAAGACACAAGAGTTTTCGTTAATAAAATGTGACAACTCAATTAATTTAATATGAATGAATGGATTCAAAATTCAGAAGAAGGGACGTGGAGAGTTTCAATTAATTAAGATGGGGTTGGAACCATTATGATGGTAGGCCAAGATTTTTCCCCATTAATGGGAAACTGAAGGCGTTAAAGGGGGTTTAGGGGGGGTTGAGATCGTGTGGGCCCCACCACATAATATCCTCCCATGGGAGGTTTTTCACTGGTGGGACACACCTCCGACCTCCCATTGGAGGATTAAACAATAACTCAAACAAAAATATGATAGACATATTTTTATTTAATTTATTTAGAAACCCCAAAAATATAACTTCCAACCTCGATAAAATACAACAACGGTAAAGGTCTCCTTAAGAGAATACTAGGGATGTGAGTTCAACGGTGTTCTCAGATTTCAATTCTATGCACCGATTCAAATGATATAAAATATCACACATACGATTACTGAAAAAACCAGAAAATCCCATCATAAATTGATTTTGGGCACCCCGAGCCTCGGAATCAGCCGCTGTCATAAACCGAAGACTCATAAATTTCCCATGTATTTTAAAACAAATTCATGAAATTTTTGAGTCTTTACATTCTCCCCACCTCAGGGATTTATGTTCCTGTAAGCTACAACACACACTAAGGGAATAAAGGGGGGGGGGGTATTGAGCACACATCTGAGCTTCCCGCTCCCATGTGCTCTCCTGGAGGTTCCCGTGCTGCCACCGAACGTGCACCTGAGCAGTCGACCGTCCACATTTGACCCACTCTTGATGATCATCAGTCTCTACTTGATCCTCCGTGAATGTCGCCCCATCATTGATGTCTATCTCCCTGTGGTTGATGATGTGGGATGGGTCGTGCACTTATTTTCTCAGTAGAGATATGTGGAAGAAGTCGTGCACCCAATGCAACTAAGGTGGAAGAGACAAGAGGTAAGCCACCTCTCCTACCCTACTAAGGACTTGTAAAGGTCTGATGAATATCAAATATAACTTTCTACCTCATCCAATTCTCCGTAGACCACATCGAGTTGAGACCCGTAGAAATATGATGTCGCCATAATTGAACTCCAATGGTCTCTGTATCCAATCAGTATATGACTTATGCCGGCTCTGTGCAGTCTTCATCTACTTCTGAATGACCTGTAACCGCTCCATCGTAGCATGCACCATATATGGTCTTAAATGTTCTGACTCCCCTAGGTCGATGATGTATGGAACTCCCTCAACACTCCCTCTATAAGTGAAACTTGTACCGTGGTCCATCCTCTGATAAGAATGACATGCTCCCCACCATCAGAAAATCAATCAGGTGTCTGCCCTATGGATATCTGAGCATTTCACATCTCACAGTCAACGTCCCCATGTTGTGCCTCTCTAACTCAATGAAGAATTAGAGGAGTGATTGTGAGAAACTCTAGAAAGGCTGCTCCAACTCTATCGACAAAGATATCTGCAACACGAACAGCTACTATGTCGCCTCTCCTAGAAGCTGAATTCATGATATTTTATTAAGAGGATCTGCTACAACATTTTCCTTCCCATGAGTATAGACTCTCTCAATATCATAGTTCAAGAGGATTTTGAGCCCTCTTCACTGTCTCAGGTTCAGGTCCTTCTACGATATGATTTACCTGAGACTCTGGTGGTTAGAGTAGACTGTAAAACACTCGCCCATCAGATAGTGCTACCACATATTCAAGGAAAATACCAATACTACTAACACCAGGTCATGGGTAGTGTAGTTTTGATCATTTTATCTCCACTTATGAGATTAATACGCGATCACTGGTCACTACTGCATCAGGATACACCCAAGTCTGGTCCCTAATACATCACAGTATACTACGTACCCAACGTCCTCCTCCGGTAGCCTCATGATGGGTGGACTAGTCATACTCTGTCTTAGTTTTTGAAAGATGTAATGGCATCTCTCTGACCACATGAAGGGTTTCCCCTTCTTCGTCAATGTTGAAAGTGGTGCTGTAACTCTAGAGAAATCTGGGAAAAATCTCAAATAGTTCCCAACCAGTCCTAGAAAACACTAAACCTCTGTCACACTCCTAGGTGGATCCCAAGAAAGTACTTATTTGATCATCACTCGATCCAATGCAACTCCATCCTCTGAGATTTCATGTCCCAAAATGTATTCCTCTCAGATCCATAACACTCACATTGAGAGCTTACCATAAATCTAGTGCTCTTGGAGTGTGTCCAGTACTACCTGAAATTTGTAAGCATGCTCATCCTCAGTAGTTGAGTAGATCAGTATGTCATCGATGAATACTACGACAAAGTGATCAAGGTAATAATGGAAGATCATTTTAATAAGACTCGTAAACCCTACTAGAGCATTGGTTACGCCGAAAAGCATAATGAAGAACTCGTAGTGGCCATACCGACACCTAAAGTCCATCTTCTCTACATCCTCATCTCGAACTATGAGCTGGTGATATCCTTTCCTAAGGTCTATCTTCGAGAACCATCATGCACCCCAAAGCTGATCAAATAGGTCGTCAATCCTCGAGATTGGGTACTTGTTCCTCATGGTCACCTGATTCGGGTGATGGTAGTCAACACACAATCACAATCTCTCATCCACTTTTATGGAGAAAAATATCAGAGATGCCCAGGGAGAAACACTAGTTCGGATAAATCCCTTTCCCTACAAGTCCTACAGCTGTAACTGTAGCTCATAAAGCTCGGCGTGAGCCATCCGATATGATGGAGTAGATATCGGTGTTGTATCGGGGTATAGGTCAATGTAGAAGTTTACCTCTCTGTAAAGAGGTAGTCTTGAAACATCATCAGGGAAAACATCCACGTATTGATCCACCACAATAATAAAACTCGGACTCCGCACATCAACCAATCTAGGGATGAGACTAACCAAATGATGTGTGATCAATTTCCCCTCCTCTATGTAAGTCCATCCTGCACTGAAAAGGCTCCCTTCATTCCAATGAAGGTGAAACTGGTCCCATCCGTGCAAACACACCACACTTTGGCCCTAATACACTCAATCTGAGCATGAACTGTGGATAACTAGTCCATACCCAAGATGACGCTGTAAGGCCTCGACGACGTTACAAGGACATCCCAGCCGAAGCTCTCACCTCCTAGTGTAATCTCACACTGTCGGATCCAGTGCATAATCATAGAGTCTGCTCCCATAAGAGTCTCTAGTCGTAAGGATCGAGTCAACTGATCTGTCAAGAATCTCTAAGATCCGAACGATGGTAGTGGTAATAAATGAATGACTCGCACCTGTGTCTAGAAGTACTAAATCAAGGGTGGGGTAGACACAGTTAGTACCTTGAATCATCTCAAGTGTGTGTAGGTTATAGCCCTCGACTTCCTAGAGCTGAGCCCACCTTTTTCTACAAGCTCCTAGTGGTCGGGGTGGACCTCCTGGTGGTTGTGGTGGCAGGGCCTCGATACGTCATCCACCACTCGCTGCATGGCCAGCTCTTCTGCCAAGTCCGCCTTCTCCCGGTGGACCACCACCGTCGAACCTCTTCCTCTTCTTGGGAGGTCCCTCTACAGTCTGCTAATCATCTGCATGGCGTGCTGGGAAGTCACGAGCCATGTGACCATGCCTGGTGCTTGCATAGCACTGCATGCTCCTCGTATAACTGGATCAGTCTCGTGTGCCCTGCCCTACCAAACCTGTATCCTGGGGTCGCCCACTTGATGGCCTGGTCCGCTTGGACTTCTGCAATATCCATCTACTACCGGCTACAGAAGACTCCGCTACTTGTCTCCCTGTGGTGGGTCTCGCTGTTGATGACTGCTCAGAGAGAAAAATCTCCAGTAGAAGGGCTCGCTCCAGCACCCCCACCTACGGCGGGAAGCTGTGGAGGATCATCAAATCCCTGATGACATGCCTGAGTCCCTGCTCGAAGGTCCAACCCCTAATGCATGGGTCTCGTACTATATCCGTGGAGTAGCGCATGAGGTCGGTGAACCTCGCTGAGTGCTGAGCTATTGTCATGCGGCCCTGTTGCAGATGAAGTAACTCCTGATTCCACACTACCCGAATGGTGGCAGGAACAAACTCTTACCGAAAGAGACTCTCGAAGTCTATATAGAGTAATGATGCCTCATCATGAACCTGAAGCACCAGGCTCCCCCATCTGCCTACTTCTGCATGCAAGAGACTCGCAACAAAAATCACCATGAGGTGGGATAGTTTCCCTACCAATCTAAAAACTCTCACAACAGCCTCCAGCCAATCCTCAGCTGCCTGTGGGTCCATCTCTCCCTGAAACCTGGATGGCTTCTGGAACTGGAACTCGTGCAACGCACTCAGATGGTGTGCAATCTCTACTATTAGATATGGTGGTATTGGTGACCCCACGGGTAGTGGTACCATTGGTACCTTTGCTATGATGGGGCCCTACACTGAGGCCTCGTTGCTCGGTGGGATACAATTTCGTATGTAACTCGGAACCCTTCCTGGCTGCCTTCGTGGGGCCATCCTAAAAAGATAATGGTGCACCACGGTTAAAAGAGTATACCTGGTGAGCTGACACAGTGTATTCATGAAGAAAACATTTCAAAGGAAAACACACATGCAATCAGTGTTTTCGTGCATTGAGTCGGAAATCAGAAGTCAGGGTCCTAGTGTATGGATACATCAGCTGCCACACCAACACCAGTTTCCCTAAACTAAAAACTACACCCAACAAACTTTTCACTATTTCCCTTAAAAGAATCAAAGTCTAATTTCTATGGTAGAACCAACTCATCTGATAAAAATCTGTCACAACCCATCCTTGGGGCTCGTGCCGTGACTACCCCAAGCCTGCCTTCCATGGGCTAGGGGATGGTGACTAGCACCAAAGGTGAATCCCTAATAAAAAAGGAAGGCATTTCCATTAAACCAACAACTCACACAGTCTGAAAAAAAGAAGTAGATTCTATGAGTACTAAAATAGAAAAGAAAAGTGTTTTGAAATTAAGTGGTTCAATATACAAACCCAACTGAACAACAAGTACAAGTACAAGTAAAAAAGGAAAAAACAGCTCCACGTTCTTCCACCGGGGAATCCTACCTAAATTGTAGGTACATAACATGAACAACTCTTCCCTGTGGTATGTCCGTCTAGTCCAGCTCCAAGCAGCCTCCCATCAATCACCCTCACCCTCAATCAATTTTATCTCCCGTCTGTACTGAACAGAACAAGGTGCGATTGAAGCTTGTGCAGGGGTGAGTATAGCAATACTATGTAGGAAACCCTGAGACCCAAAATGGTCTCCCATAATCCATTAAGGATAAAAAAATAGAAGAATGATACAATCACGAAGTATCTACCAACCCTACTTAGGTATATTCCCATACATATAAGTAAGTTACACAGTCCGACTCCATCTCTCAAGCCCAAGAACAACCCATTCTACAAATTAAGTAAAGTCAATCATCTTGATAATATCAACTGAAAGTCATGACTCAGCTCAAACAAATATAAATCTTTTCTAGAGTGATTGAGATGATCAGATGTCGTCAGTGATTCATCCATGCTGCCAGACCCACATAGGATTTAGGACCAGGTATGTTGTCCGACACACATAAGATCGAGGAACAACTATTCTGTCAGACCCACACAGGATCCAAGAATAGACGTCAGAACTATCTGACCCACGGAGGATCTCGGTACAGTAGTCATAGCTATCGAACCCATGGAGGATCCTGGTACAGTATCGTTGCTATCGAACCCACGGAGGATCCTCTAATCTCAGTCGCAGCCAGCCCTAGGGTTCCGGCACACATCACGCTCGATTCTTGAAGGGTCTGATACTCAATCCAAGTGTTGATAAATCAACTTACATGAAGTCTTAAATTTATCTATCCCATAGTTTTGTCTCATCATAAGGAACCCAACGCGATATACGATGCGTCAATCGGATGCCCGGTCAGTGAGTTAATGGAATTTCCATTCTAGGGGCCCGGTTGGATTTTTTTACGCTCAAAGTAACCCGACTATACGCCAACTGTGTCCGAACCACATTTAGATTATGTCAACAGAATCGTCTTGCTCCAAGAATTCCTTCGTCGTAGACGGTTAATCGTTTAGACACCCATAGCCCAAGATGCGGGCTAAAAGGTGTAAAAGGCCATAGCGCGTCCATGTCCGGTCCGACCTAGTTAAACCGACTGGGCCCAACATGGTCAAGAGGTGCGGCCCGACCTGAATATGTGGACCGGCCCAAGGCGCAGCTCGATACAAAGGGGCGGCCTGGCCCGAAGGCGCGACCTGACTCGAAGGTGCGGCCTGTCCCGAGTGTGGCCCGACATGGGGCGGCCCGTCCTGTGGAGGCCCTACAGAGGGGCAGCTAGGACGTGGCGGCCCAGTCGAGGGGCGGCACGGCCATGGGTCTGCCCGGATGAGGGGCGGCCCGGCCATGGCGGCCTGGTCCAGGGGTGGCCCGACCGTGGGGTGGCCCGGCCGAGGGGATCCCTGGGCGCGGCGCGACGGCGTCACACCGTCTTTGTTCTCCCTGGCCCGCATGGTCGTGGACCCGTTCCTCTGGCGTGGCGTGATGACACATTTCCTCTTCCATCCGTCGCAGCCCACCTGGCCCAGGTTCTCCTCTAGTTTGGTGCATCAGCACCACACCCTTCTGGCTATGCCTCCATCGTCAACCAATCAAGAAGAAATCAGATGGATATCGGGCCGTGACGGTTCGGCCTGCACTCCCTGCATTAAGTGATAACAAGTGGCCATAATCAAACCAAAATAAACAACGAGTAATGCGGGTATAATTCATACATTAAAATAATAAAATCCCCTACCTTTTAATTAGTGTTCGCTCGGTGGAGGCACGAGAAGGCAGCGGAATTCCATTGACGTCTGGAGGAGATGTTGTCGTCATTGTCAACGTTTTTCCATGGACAACATCTTCCCTCCTATAATCCAATAGGAGAAGCAAGAAGACGTCCAAGGAAGAAGTCTAAGAATAAAGGATGTCACCGGCGTTCTTCACATTCATCTTCGGAAATAACAAGAATTCTTCGCGGGTGATGGTTCTTCATTAGAGAGGATAATTATCCATGGAATTTCCAAAGTTTCCACCAAAGAAAACTATGCCAAAATAATAGAGGAAGTTCTCTATTATTTTCTTGGCACAATGACACAAGAGTTTTCGTTAACTAAATGTGACAACTCAATTAATTTAATGTAGCGGAATGGATTCAAAATCCAAAACATGGGAGGTGGAGAGTTTCAATTAATAGAGAGGGTTTTGGAACCATTATGAGAATAGACCAAGACTTTTCCCCATTAATAGGAAACTCGTGGGGTTAATGGGGGTTTAAGGGGGTGTTTTAGCTCGTGTGGGCCCCACCACATAATATCATCCCATGGGAGGTTTTGCGCGAGTGGGCCCTACCTCAAACATCCTCTTGGAATATTATACCACCACTCAAATATAACTATGCTTGACATATATTTTTTTAATTTATTTAGAATCCCCAAAAAATAACTTCCAACCTCGATAAAACGCAACTGCGATGAAGGTCTCCTTAAGAGAATATCGGCGTTGCGAGTTGATCGGTGTCCTCATATTTCAATTCCAAGGACCAGTTCAAAAGATATAAAATCCCACACGTACGATTACTAAACATACTTGAACAAAACATCAGAGATTGATTTCGGGCACACCGGGCCGTGGAATCAGGCGCTGTTAAAAACTGCGAATTCGTAAAATTCAAAAGTATTTAAAAAAAAATTACGGAATTTATGGTTCTTTACAAAAACTCCTTTCATGGAATGTCTTATAATCGATTTTCCATTATTTATTATATATTTTGAGTTATGTTTCTTTAATAAATACTATGTCTTGGAGACTCATACATGGCATGAAGGAAAATAAGATGCATATTTTTTGGATTCTGAGGCAAGTCAGGATGTAAGCTCATTTTTCCTCTCTAGTATAGGATATCCTCCTCATAAATGTGTCAAACTGGTTAGGGATGATTTTTTTTGGGAATCATTATATTATCCCTCCATGACCTATTTGTATTTTTTACTCTTTCTCTTATTAATAAAAACATATTAATTATGATGATGATGAGTGAATAGTGATAAATAGAAAATTAAAAATACATTTCATTTTAATAAAATTTGTAACATAAATGAATCGTCTAATTTGAATATGATTTCATGAAATTTTAGTATTATTTATTTATATTTAATCCACTTAATTACTTTTTAATCAACTTTATATTTGTTTTTAGTATATGTTTTTGGGATGGAAAACTTGTCTTTCTAAAATAAATTGTTTCAAAATGAATAATGTTCCCTATTTTAATTAATTAATATAAATAAAAATAGTTAATTATTTAAATGATATGTATAGATTATATATCATGAAATATTATTTCATTTTATAAAATTATTATTATTTTTCATATAGTTAATATAGAATTGTCTTTTCCTAAAAAAACATTTCTTTAAAATTTGATGTTTCATCACATTTGTGGGATTAATATTAAATTATAATTTTCCACATTTGTGAGTTGAATTTGTAAAATAAATTTCACTATTTATAATGAAGATAATTTATAATATCCAATAAGTCTAACTTATCTTTTTAAACAAAATTATTATTAAAAAGATCCAAAGTAATCACATCGCATAATGTAAAAACAAGTTTACGAAGGGATCAAACATTAAAAATAAGGGAAAAATGACCATTAAACATTTCTAAAAGATATATTGTGAACAAATATAGACATTATAACATATTTTATATATAATAGACTAATATTCAAGTCTGTTTACATGAGAAAACATGGTTTGAATTAACTCATTCCTGAAAAATACAAGTGTGCCACTCACCACACTTATAAAAGCCAACCAAATATTCCCCTCTAATCAAACTTAATACCGTAATTGGTCCAGAAAATAATAGCCTAAAAAACATAAAAAATCCCTCCTATGTTACTATAATCCATTTATTAAGAATAAATCCATCAATTTAACGTATTTGGTTGAATCCAAACGGAGTTACCTAAGATAGATGTAACCGTCTCCAACAAGTGTTTCTATTTTTTTATTCATCCCTTTCAGTTATTCATAATCCATGATTATAATAGAAAATCAAAATATATATTATAATTATACGTTTTCATATAAATTTTATGATCTATAACCACACACATATCCATCAAATGGGTTTTGAAATCATCATTTGTGTGTACAGAGGACTACCGCCTTTTGAATCGATGTAATTCGTTTTTCCATTACCACCATTCAAAATTTTGAATAATGATGGATAAAAAGATTATATATTAAGTTTGTAACATAATTATACCAATAGAATCATATTATAATATATTGTTAGCATTTCATACATTATGGGAAACAATAATGACAATCATGTGTATGACAGACAACCTCCCCCCGAAGAGATGTGAACCATTTTTAACAGACAAAAACATGGAAGGTAAAAAGTGTAAATATAATTAATATAATTGATATAAATGATATATATAAAAATATTATATTCAAGAAATATTTATAATAATATAAATATATTATTTTTTCTTTCATAGATTTTCACTCATCAATAAAAATGATAAGATTATTCATTGTTGTGTAGACTACCACCTCCTCGAAGCAATGTAATTCCTTTTTTGATCTACAAATCACAATAATTATATATAAAAGTATAAATTATTAAATATTAAAGTATTTATTATATTATAATCATTCTGTAAATATATATTTAACTTACCTTATTTCTATTACGATTATTTTGAAATGGTAGCATTACTCATGTGTACGTATGGCATGTCAGACCCATGATTGTTACATTCTTCATTTAATTTAAACACCCATGATTTTACATAAAAGTTCAATTTATGTAAAAATATAATCATTATTTAATGTGTATTACTCATTATATTTTTCCGTCATGTCCTCTTTGACCATAGTCAACCTACCAAATACTTTTTTGACACATAAGCCGAATACGGCCTCAACATCAGACATTAACATTATCTATTAAGTAATAGTTGATAACATGATAATATGAAAAATAAATCTAATAAAAAACATTCAATATGTTATAAAGAAATTTAATAATTAACATAAGCTATTTATTTAATAATGTAATGAAACATGTGACCAGTTAGACTCAAGTTAAGGGACTTCACCTCAAGCTCCTTTCATTGAGGCATATTTTGATGTTACACACCTATATTCCATTGAGAGGTGTATATACCAAACTTTTTACATTTTATATCATTAATTTATTTATTATCATTATAATTAATGTTTTGTTTAATTTTTTGTCCTCCATTAGTCTTATTAATTAAAATATTTATAATGTACAATTAATTTCCCTTTCTACTTTAATTTCAATGGTTTTAAAAAGAAATATTTTTATGTGTTTTATATATAATATTTTGTTAAAAGATAGAAGGAATGAATTATTCTTAACATAAATGGGTGAAATTTCTTTTTCTCCACTATGACCATTATTTTATTTATGGACACCTTAGAAAGGTATCATGTTTTTATTTAATGAAAACCCATTTTTCCATTTATTTGTGTAATTTGGTATTTAAAATGTTTTTTAAAAATATATAGGTATTTTAAATTTAAACATGGTGTTTTAAAAGAAACAGGTACTTGATTTACAAAAGTGATTTGTTTATGCATTTGATAGTGTATTCAAAATGTTTTATAATGGAAAAGTGCACGAATAAAAGTGTTTTCCTCATGATTTAGTACATGGTAATTATATGTGAGAAATGTGTGTTCCAATATATTGTTGGGTGATACCATTACATCTTATATGATGGGGTGACCCAGATAGTGTCATGTGATCACATTCCAAATTATAGGATGGAGTGGCCTAGATTGCACCAGGTGAGCCAATTATAGTTTAAATGAGGGTTGAATCATGATTGTTCTCCAATTAATTATGTAATGATACATTACATAATAGGAAAGGAGGATAGTCATATGAAAGGGTTTCCCCAACGGTTTTACCTGGTCACCAATTACTTCTGACATGATTTAAAATAGTTTATAAATGATATTCTCTTAGTTATAGAGAATGGTTTTCAATTTACTAATATTGGTTTTAAAGGATTTATTTGAGAAAAAATTATATCTTTCAATAGAAAATGTTTATTTATTTTTCTCAAATAAAATTAATGTAAATGAAAATAATATATTGGGTATCATAATTTAACTGAAAAAATAGTTTCCTTTCATTTTTATATCCCTTACCGATACATTGTTATAATCACTTTTTTTCAAATGTATTTCATAGGGATTATAAATAGATAATGTAACAGCATAATTCATGTTGAATTTATTGGAGACTTTCTGAGAAAATAAATCATTCATTATTTTAAAAATTATTATATTATCTAAAAAAGGTTTCTAATTGTATGTGTTTAATTTTTATTTTAAGGATTTTCATTATATGATTTATGTACAAATTATTTAATAGAATAATACAAAAAGAATTTTCAAATATAAGAGAATTAATTCTCTACATAGAACACAATATTGTTTAATGTTTATAGATAAGTCCTTATAATTAATTTAACATCATTTCTTTAAACCAAGGGAAATAGATTCATATAAATGGTGAGATCAAATTATTAGTAACTACAAACATAATCATTAATAAGGGAATGTAATCAATTAATAAAAGTGGTGTATATCGGTATCATGACATAATCAGAGTGCATGATAGTATCATAAAATAACGTATATGCATGAATGTTTGAATAATCAATCCTAAAACTTGGAATAAGGCTTTAAAAAATCATAGAGTCATCATAATAAATAACAACGAGACATGTGATATTAATATTGATTAATGAAAATATTATAAACCAATATAAAGAATAGATAAAACATTTCAGTATATTAGAACACCAAATTCAAATGAAATTTATAATACCATTTTGGAACCCTTACTAATGAAATAACCATAAAGTCATCTTAATATAGAATTATACAGAGGACATAATCATTACCTATGCATTAGATAACCATCTAGGCACATTCATTATATAAACTATAATGGGATCACCTAGAGAATTCTCGGTGAACCCATAATATATGTTATAATAGGATCAATCAGAGAAATCTGGTCACTCTCATCTTATAAGATATAATTGGATTTCTCGATTCTATTTATGAACACCATTAATATAAGATATAATGGGGTCTATGGATGCTATCTGGGTTCAATCATCAAATAAGTTATTTAAAAGTACCACAATAAAAATTTAGTAAAAATATATTTAATTTGATCACAAAACTCATAAAAAATAATTATTCATTTGATAACTAAGTTACACTGTGGAATGAAAATTGGATCCATGTACATCTATTTGAAACATGATTAACTAGTTGGAATGAAACAGGTTCCATGAAAATATCCTTGAAACATTATTAACCAAAGGGAATAGAACAAATTCCATTAAATTTATTTGAAACATGATTATCCTTTTGAAATGAAATGTGTTCCTGGAAAATATCTTTGAAAAAATATAAATTCATCTAGATAATGAGTGAGGATGGAATCTTAAAAAAATAACCCCCACTGTTACATAAGTAATAATAAAAAAAGTAATCATAAATTAAAATTTATTGTGAAATATCACTTAGAAAAATTCTTATAGAATATAATTTTCCATTGAAAAATAAATTTTCGAAAATATAATTTATAAAATATTTTAGAAATACATTTCTTTTAAGGTAATATTTAAAACGTATAAAGGTAATTTTAAACATCATTTAAATCATTAATTGAAGGAAAAATTATTTCAATTTTGAAAAAATATATCTTGAAAATTTTAAAATTTATTTCCCTTGAAAATAAAATTGAATATTAATAATGAAATACTACATGAAAATAATTTCTATGATGTTAGAAAATTATTTTAATGTCATACGTGTTAAAACAATGATTCCTTCCACATTATTTGTAAAATAAAAAAATGCATTGTTTGGATAATGACTTGAAGGTTCATTTAATAAAAAAATTTAAAAAGTAAAACATGTGAAAAGTGTATTTAACTAATCATTTGTTAGTTTTTAAAAAAATAATTGAAAATATTTTTATACTACATGTTTTTGGTAGAAAAATGGGGTTTCAACTGAATAGAGACATAAATGAATCTTTTCTTAAATTTTTTTTTCAATTATTTTAACTACCAAAGTGTTAGAAATTGGTATTATTTATTGAAATAATCATGAATATCTATTTTATAATAATGATTATGATACTCTTTGGATGTTATATCATAATATAGTAATATTTGAGACTTTATCAAAGATAATCTTCATAAACTAAGAGAATGTAACATTAAACTCTTACAACATTGGTGCCATTTGAATCGTGAGACCCATGAAAGGATAAAATTAAATTGAACCTAAAATATCCTGATTTTAAATTAATTCATCATATAACATGTAAAATTGGTTGTATATACACATCATAAATTAATATAAGTTCATAATGTGAAATAATTCTAGTAGGATAAAAATTGAGACACAAATCCCTTATAAAGATCACATCAATTTAGTGAGGATTATTAAATGAATTTATTATGTGTATCAAATTTAAAACCACATGAAATAATTTTAAATACAATATAAAATAATCAATGGTCATTTTACATATATTATTTGTGTGACAGAATTGGTGAAGTAGAGTCTTTACCCAATGAATTGAAATTGAGTTATGAAATCCCTTACCTCACACTTCCTTTTTTCTTAACAAGATTTAAACTCATGAAAATTGGTTTTAAAAATGTTAATAACATATTAATGAACCATATTAATATTTATAATATCATATATGATTATTTTACTAAATATTACTACATTTCCATTAATAATCATTCATCATTTTGATTATTTTACGTGATAATTGTAATGTTTTCTCATTCATTATTTGTATTGAATGTTCAGGTTATTTAGTATATAATAGAGTTATATCATAACCATAATAATAACCATTAAATAATTATCATGTTTATACATCAATTACTCAGTTTTTGACATGTTGGGAAGTATGGATTTGAAAATTGAAGTATGTTATGTTCATGGAGATGGTAGGTCATACATACGCTTAAGTAATGTTTCCATTTTTCAATGATAATTATAGAAAAGATATAAGTAATATTTTAGCCATAAATAATGATCATATAATCAGAAATAAATTATAATTTCTTTAAATATAATTTTATATATAATCCATTTAGTGTGGTTATAAAAGATAGACTTACATTGCTTCGTGAAGGTGGTAGTCCACGCTTACCCGAATGACATTATAATCATTCATTGAGTAGAAAGGTAAGAAATAAAATTATATATTATTTTATCATATTGATAAATATAACATTAATATAAATTTAATTTAATTTAATTTTTATATATTTGTAAAATTTACCCTTATTAACTTCCATGTAAATTGTTATTGAAAAACAAATCACATCTCCTTGAGAGGTTGTAGTCCGACGTACACTCAAGCAACATTATTGTATATCAAAAAATTGGAAATTTAAAAAGGAAAGCATATTATAATGACTCAAAAATTAAATCTAATGTTATAAATATCTTATATATAGTTTATATTAACCATCATACCTAACTGTGAGTTGTGGTAATTTTGAAAAATGAATGTTATCGATTCGTGAGGCGATGGTCCGCCACACACACGAATGATAATTTCATAACCCACTATATGGAAGGGTTAATGGGTTTGGTTATTAAATTAATATAATAAAATATAAATATATTTAATATAATTATGTTATTATATAATCATGTTGTATTAAAAAATAAAAGTGTTGCATGGAAAAATAAAATAAGAATTCATGTTGAATAACGTTACCTCTTCTTTGGGTAACATCTTATGGTTTTTACAAATATCCTTCCTATGTTAGATTTATTTTTAAAATAAGAAATATATGATGATATTATATATTTATTGAAGTTATTTTTATGTTATTTTACAATTCAATGGGTTTTTATGGTTTTTATATAGGAAAAGAGTTGGTGGCCTTTTATATCTGAGGTGAGTGGAACACTAATAATTTTTTAAAAGAATGAATTCCACCAATGTTTTTTTCATGTAAAAAGTTATAATAATAGAATATCATCAAAAATAGAAGTTATAAGTTATAATTCTGTCTATAAAATATATTTTATACAATATTTTTTATTTTAATCGTTATCTTTTGATTTTAACCCCTCAGTAATCCCATTTTCAGCTTAAACGTGATAGTTTGTTTTTTTTGTTTTCACTACTCATTTAGGTACAAATAATGTAATAATTATATTATAATATAAATTATTTTATATAAAAATATTTAATCCATTTAAATTTATTATATTAATATAATTGGAAATTTATAATTAAAAACTAACCTCGTAGGCATGAAGAGATAACATGTTTTCAATGAGGAATTTTTCAAAAGTTTACAGAGTTTTAATATCAAATTTCATTATTAAAGTGAATAAAATATAAAAAATCCGATTAATGGATATATAATTGTATTATTTTCCAAATACTAATTTATAATATAATTTTAATTTATAAATTATTTAATTGATTTGAAATTTTAATTTAAAATTCATCATTTTTCACTATTTGTCAAAGAATTAATCCATTCATAAAATAATAAAAAATTAATCCTAATATAAATTTATTATGATTATTAATAAAATTAATTTTCTTTTTATAATAAATTTTAAAAATTGAAATAATAATTTAAAACAAAACCCATGGACGTGATGAAAAAGTTGTTTTTTGGGAAGTGTATTTTTTAAAGCCCAAGAATATTTTATATTTACTCCATATTAAATAATAATAATTTCATGAATATAAATATTAATTTAATGATATATAATATATAAATTTGTTTTAAAACATTTATAATTAGGAATTAATTTAATTAATTATAACAGAGAAACAATATGTACTTAAAAATACTTTTCAGAAGAAAAAAACCCCTTTAACCCAAAAACAAACTTATACTAAAATAAAATATATTGATGATTAAAAATTAAATAATTTGATTAAATATATAAAATAATTCTTATTTTACATGAAATAGTTTTCAAACCATTATGTGAACTTTAAAATACTGAATTTATTGAAAAAATTTGCATTTTAAAAAAATCGGCATTTTTTGCACTATTCACTAAAAACCAATATTTTCAAAAATATACCAAAATATCAGACAAAATAAATTATAATATGATGATTTAAAAACTGAAGTTAAATTTTTCACACACATTTTCTTAATGTGCCCAAAATTATTTAGAATATTTTTTCATGAATATTAATAAATGTCATTTTTGACTAAAACATTTTTTTGAAGAATACAGTTATTTTACTAAAAATTAATTGATTATTTTGTAAAAATTAATAAATAATTGGTATTTATTAGGAAATATATATATATATATCCTAAATTAGTTAATATAATTCATACACAATAATTGAATGAGTTTGTTATACTGGTTATATTTATTATGATTTGTTCAAGCTTGGTATTGTATGTTAGATATACTATCAAACATAAAAATATCGTGGTTGTGTGTTCTGAAAGAAATAAAAGATATTAAGTTTATTAAAAATAAAATATATCAGTAATTTCAATAGAATTTACATTCTCTTCTATGTTCATTGTTGTATTTTTTGTATGATATCATAGATAATTTTCTTTTTTTAAATAATGAGGAGTAATAGGAAACCTGAGGGAAGATCTTGCTATCAAATATGAAGTCATAATAATTCATTCATGAAGGTCTTCTTCAAAAATCCTGAAGCACCACTATGTAAACTACCATTGTGGACATTGTAGATAGAGGAACTATGTTACTGTGAAACCATTTTAAGGTTATTACCTAGTATAGTGATTTCATTACAACGTGATGGGCCAAATGAACATCTTGTGTCCTTACTACAAAATGGAGTGTCATGATTGTGATAGGTTGGGCCATCTGTAATTGTTTTTTAGAGACTCTCGGTATCAGAATAGTGGTCGGGGGTCATAATAGGTAGTAGAGTGTAAAATTGACTTAATATCCCCTCAATAAATATATAGGTAGAGTTCCACTGGATGTATAAGATGGGGTAGGGGATGTGGAACAAAAGTTTGCGAAGGGTAGTAACCACTCAAGGGAGAATCAATGGGAGTCATAATGGAGCCTAGAGACGAGGGGTGAGTATGTTGCCAGCAATGTAGTTTAATTTGATCGGTCGTGACATTGTTCCTTCTACCACCATGGAATGAATTTTGGATTATCAACCCTTGACCACATTTTATTCGTTACAGGATCATCACATCCCTTTTTTTTATTTTCTATATAATCAATAAAATTCGGTTGTTATATGAATATATTTTATGGTTTTTTGACCATATTTACATCATTGGGAGTGTGATCCAAGGATATCAAATGCTGAAAAAATGTTGTCATGAAATTCTTTGCTACTATTTCCTTTGGAAGCTGTTTGTGATGGAAATGGTAGTCTATGAAACGATTCTAGGTATTGATTTAGGACTTTTGTACTAAGAGCATATCAACTATTATAGAGTAAATGTTTCCTTTCTAATTTAATTGATGGCGTCTATAATTAACTAGTAGAGTATGATATTTGAAATGGTCAGGCATGAAAAATTTATTGTAGATTGGTTTGTATCATAGAGAAGATTATAGACTATATTATAGATGATGGTGGAATGAAATAGGATATGTTTGCACTAGTGGTGAGTCTTTTTCAGGATTTATTTCCAAATGATTTTTTTGAATTACAACCCAAGAGAGATATCGAGTTCATGATGGAGTTAGTGAACGAGGATAATATTCTTTTTATACCACCTTAAATAATTACACCAGAACATATTCATAATTAGAAATGTTTAGTTGGAATATTTAGAAACTATGGGATTCATATGGGATAGTACACAACCATTATGTTAATCCATTCTCTACACTATGAAAATGGATGTAACATTATTCTTTTGTGTGGATTATAGGAAACTGAACTATATGATGGTCAATAGTATCTATCCACATCTGTTAATTGATTATATCTTTGATCAGCTAAGTGGTCTAAAAAGTTTTTCTATGTTATATTTTAGTGCAATGCACCATCAGTTGATGGTGAGATCCTTTGACATACGCTGGGTAGCATTTAAAATAAGGTATGGATTGTACATGTTCTTCGTGAATCTATTTATTTTAAAAAACACCAACATTATTCTTGGAATTTATGAATCAGATCCTTTATATATTTGTATATCAGTTAATATTAGACATAAACAATGAAATATTGTTGTATTCTATTTCTATAAAGGATTATGCCCAACATCATGAACTAATCATGAGTATGTTTGGAGGGAATCATCTATATTCCACATAATCTAAATTCATTTTCTAGATTGAAAAAGATAATTTCATGAGTCATTTAATTGCATTGGTTAGAGTTCTTGTGAACTCATAGAATGTTTTATCCCATGTATCACAGGATTTTTCTAAAAATAATAGTTTAGATTCATATATTTATATATATAGAAGGAAATTATTAGTACCTTAATCATGAATTCTTCTTTTTTTGAATCATCGATGTCTAAGATGTCTAAGAAGGGTTGAATTTTTTTAGATGCCTATGAGAGAGATTGATTAGGACATAAATAGTCAGTTAACCTATGTACTTATCCAAAACCTACCTATTGCATGTATGGAATATATCATGCACTTTGATAGATCTGGGCTTAGAATCAGAGAAAATCTAATGTTGGAGTACTAATTTTGGTTTTTTTCTCAATACAGTTGATAATTCATGAGGGGAGTTTACTTACTCAATATTTGGATTTATCTATGTTTTTATACACCATATGTTTCTTGAGAAACTATCTTATATTCGAGAGGTTTGTGGTGTACACAAACAAGAATACCCGTAGGTTCATATTTTCTAAGAGATACATGAAACATAAAAAAATATGTGGATCAAGTATCCATTGTCATTTTACATTGAGAGGGATTGATCACCAGGTTTAGGTATTGAAATTGTTGATGACTTGTGCTTAAAGGAACATATAGATGTTATATGAGAGACGGATGATGAGTGGATACTGATAAATCATTTTCATAAATTCATTTATATGTTTTGGAGTCCTTTGTATTTGTATCACTGACATCAACATATGTTATAACTGGTATTTTGGACCCAATCATGAAATTTTACTTATGTTATTTGGAGATATTACATCTATGTTAAAACATATATGGTGGGGATACACCACTAATATGGTCTCATATTAGATGTAGTGTTCATATTTTCTGGTTTCAGGTATGCATTCCTATGATTTTGAGTGAGGAGATGATGAGGGAGTATCATGTTCCTATATGGGTGGTACATCCAGTTGCAAAAATGAAATATTGTGAAACCCATAGGTAATATAGGTGTCCTGGGATGGTGAATGAATAGAGGTAATAATGGTGATTGGATTCACCTATCATTAGGTAAGGGTTATGTATCATATACATATTGAGATATAACATCCTTTGAATACATTGTAATTATTTTTTGTTGACAACTGAAAATATTTTTTGAGAGTACTACGTTTGGCACCTCATAAGAATAACGAATTATGGGTATTCTTGGATTGAGTGATGAGGGTATCCCACTTCATTACTATTTGGGATACCTTCACTATCAATGATCTGGGTGACATCGAGGTATGGTAGATAGTATATCCACAAGGTGTTCCATGGAGCACCATTTCCTATCAAGATATTTGTATAATATCTCGATTTTGGTATAATATTCATTAATATTTAGGATCATAATTTCTTAGGATTATAACCTATAACCACCATAGGGATGTCCAATCTGAATGTATAATTCATATTTGTGATGGTATGTTATGAGCCTATGTTTTGTACTTATATAGTTATTGGGAGAATTACCTGGAACTTTTGGAGTTATTTAAAAATAATAACTTACAGGAATCAATCCAAATGGATCCTTTCAAGTTTATATATGGAAGGACTTGTATTTATCATCATTTATAGTTATAGGTAGGTGATTTAGTGTTTATTAGTCCTAGTATCGTACTGGATAACATTGAAAAGGTTAAATTAATTTGGAATCATTTTGTGACCACAAAGAGTTAGTAGAAATATTTTTCTAACCATTAGAGATAACCATAGATGGTTGAGGTTAGTAATTGTGTTTGCCTTTAGGTGTCATATAGGCTTAGTTAGTCATGTATATGAAATCACTAGTAGTTTTTTTCTCTGCTTTATTAGTCCATTTGAAATATTTTAAATGGTTTTTCTAATGGTGTGTCAGTTTTCACTTGAATATCACCATAATGCCATTCATGGCTTACTTCAATTATAACAACATCGTATATATAATCCTAACCCATATCAAGTAATATATTTTGATTACATTGGGCAATATATTAATGCATTCTTGGACATGAATCTGATTTGTATCATGGATCATTTTGAGAATAGTATCCAAGCGAATATCATAACATTGTTATAAGTGCACTAGTGGCATTTTTTTGTTCAAGAGGAGACCTATGAGAGGGAATATAATATTCAGACAATGTTTTCAGTCTTTTTTATTGATACCCATCGAGATGTCTTTTATCATAGCTCAAGGGAAAAATGTTTTATGGTGGGGAGTTTTTAGGAGCACATGTTATTCAATCCCTTCCATAGACGACATCTTAGAATTCATTCCCAAAATAATATCTCATTCCATTGGGTCATGATGTCCCAAAATTTTAAATTGAATGGAATGATGGAAGGATCTATTTTCTACCATGAACATTGTTGGGTTGTCTAATTTTACACTTCTTTTGAGGTGGGTGGCCTAGAACAACTCACTAATGTATGTTTCATTCCTTATAATATATGAAATAGATGTGATCATGTTGATATATATGCACATGAGATAAATAATTGGATAATTAACTATTTGATAAACCCGTTATGCATAGACCTCTCATGGATCATGCTGGATCCATTGGCATTGAGAAAAAGCTTAGGTCCACTTGAGAGGTGATCTTACCCTTGAACCATTAATGAATTTGTCGTCTATTTAATGACATTTTTCCATGGAATGTAGTTTATGGTAAATAGTGAATTGGAATGTTTTGATAATGGTCATTTATCCCAATTCAATGGATCTACCAACAGGGAATAAGTACCATATATATATATATATGAATTGACCAATTTCAGATAACATGTAAGTTTCGATAAATCAATTTTTTGGTTTATTTTACTTGATGTTTCTGAAATGATTCATAAGGGTCTTGATCCACTAGCTCGTGGGATGTGGCATGTCACAATCGAATTTGGTTCCCAACAAAACTAGTACCTGACACAGTCCACAACAAGGCCCAATGGGCTTTCTTGATCCCCATGAGATGACACAAGTGCCCCAGGTATCACAAAAAGTAATTTGGGGATAGTATACCGATGTTTATAAACATAAAACAACAAAAAAAACACAATATAATAAATCATTATTTTTCAACACAAACTATATTTTACAAAAATTCACAACTGAATTACATAATTTAATATAATTATAAAATAATATTACAACTAATGAAACCCACAATGGACAGACCGAGAACTATCCTCATGGAATGAGGATCCTCTCTCAAGCAATCTCCATAAGGCAACATCACAATGAACCTCTAGAAACCCGAACCACTGGCACAAAAGTTGTACCCAAACATGTGAAAGAAATAACAAAGTCAACTTACACACAAAGGTGTATGTATTGTGTGATAAAAATCCTAGTAGGATACCTCCACTAATAGATTCAATGTGATAATACTTAAAAGTACAAAATCATGTATGTTTTCATAAAATTAAATACTAGTAACAATTTCTAAAAGATGAAAATTAAAATAAAAATAGTTTTTAGGTTGGATATATTAATGAATAAACACATTTAAATAAAATTACAAACTTACTGAAATTTCCATCCAAAAAAATTATATGTCCACGATATGTATGAAGCATCTAATAATCACAAGAAACTAGAAAAATAATACATATGCACTAGCTCATTGTGGGTACCATGTACCTAATATCTCGGTGAAAGTAATCACCACAATATCCATTCTTATGCATGAGACACTAGTAGGGAACATACCCATAACCTAGTGGTCCCCAATCATTCTCATCATCATAGTTTAGTTAGTGTTGTTAGATTGAATAATTCTACAAGAAACTAAGGCCAAACCCCATGGGATCACTATAATACAAGTACATGTCCACCCACGTAAATACCCAGGTTCCCCCTTGTGCTCAAACAAGTTCAAAATGACATGAAATATAATTTTCACATGAAAATACCACCTCAACACCAATCATTCACCAAAAAAACCACATTTATATCACACAAGTCACATAACCCCCTTTTCAATCAAATACATTTTGAAATCATACTTACACCAAAATTTCCCACAACACATTTCATATCTCACTAACACTTCATCAAATCCATTAAACAAATTTATATGAACATTGCACTATGATAAAATCCACATAATAGCCCACAAAAATATCAGATACTAATTCTTTCATAAAAAATACAATTTTCCCATCACAATCATGCAAAACATCCCACAAACATGTTTCGCACCCACATCATTATTTCATAGATCACCTCGACAAATTAAAAAACATTCATAAAATGTTCGACATCCCAACTAACTACATAATCGTTCAAAAACACAATTTTGAAATACACACCCACCAGTATAGTACATAAACATTCCTTTCACACCTTTTGTAAATCATTAAATAATTTACAATTTTCATAAAACCATCCCAAGGTGTATACCATTGTTTTGCATACAACCCATTTCAAAACCATCTTTCATTGACAAATCTCACCAACACCAATCCAAAACAAACTTTTCAGCCGTAGAAAAATTTATAAAACCGTGATCACATTTTATAAAGTCACCTAAAATAATACTACCATAGATACACATGAAAATACACATTTCTATACAATACTCCAATAAAGTATAACATGGTTTTACACATCAAACCCATTCAAAAAACACAATTTCCAAGGCCCACATAACACAAAGTCAATAAAAAACAGAATTTTCAGCCCCTTTCAACAACTAGTAAATATATTTCATATTTTAGAAAACTACCACAAAAGATTTCACATGAATTATATTTTAAAAGTACACAAATTCAAACAAAAATGAAACAGTAACACTAAATGCATAACTATTTCTACCAAAACTGATTTTTTCACCACACCCAATAAATTTGAAACATGAAAAACTAATTAACCAATAACTCCCAGTCATCATAAAAATATTTCACATAGAATCACCAAATGTAATTGTTGAAACCCCCAAATCATGCTCCAAAACACCAACCACTCCCCCGATGCACCTCAAGGAAGTGAAATCTAACCTAAAACTATAATATATTACCTAAAAGACCACAAATAAAACCCTATATTCAAACACTAACTTTAGGACATGATTAAATTCAAGAAATGATGAATTAATCCCTAGGGAAAGGGAAGAAATCATGGAAAGAAACTCGTACATGACGAAATATTGGTGTTTCCTCACCAAAAACCCCAACAAATATAAGTTCCATAAAAGAATGAGGGAGATTGGATGCCTCACATGGATGATGGTTTGGGAGAAGAATGGGGAAGATTTGAGTTTATTCCAAAAGAGAAAACATCCAAATTCAAAATGTTTTTAAAAACCTGGACAACCCTAAATGGTTTTCTTGCAGGGTTTAGTAAACCATGTGGCCTAATAGTGCAACCTATGCTAGCCACCCAAAAACCATATATTCTACTAAAATTTTCATGGAATTGAAGATGTAATCCTAGGGGAAATATAGTCCAAGGATATAGATGAAAAATTATTCAAAAAACTGCCCTTCTTAGCCCAAAAGACATCAACCTCATGGGTATAAACCACCTCAACAACTTACACCACAAGTGGTGTCACTAAGAGTGTCACTGATCTAACTATAAAACACCACATCCTCATTCCATACATTTGAAAAAATAATAGGCCAAGTATCATACAATATCTCCCAAACCAAGGTCATAGACCAAGTACACATGAGATATCAAAATTTCAAACCCGAAATGCCCTAAAACTAAGAGAATGCTAAAAATAATGGAGGACTTGAATCAATGCATGAAGTTACAAATACAGGTGTGTAAACTATCCCCAACATAAATCATTCCTCCATCATAAAGCTACATCAAGGCTAAAGTAGAAAACCAAACCCAACTGAGAAACCAAGAGTTTCTCCATTTCAATGCTTTACCCCCATAGGCCAGAACACCTCCAGTGATCCATTAATAAAGAAATATACTCAATAAGAAAAAACTTACATCAATTTTATAAAATGATCAAGCACATTCAGATTTTAACCCAAAAGGAAAACTACTCAAATAATATGTAAACATGATTCAAGAAAACTACCTAGACGTTCAACGACAATGAACAAGGTTACACTAACTAGGATTTAACAAAACCGCCAGGCTCTCTAAAATCTCCCCATTTACCCAAAGAAGATGTTTGTAGTTAAATAGATCTAAATGAGACTACATACCGCCAACCCGAGACCATAAAAAAATCTGAGTTACTAGTATGTGGAGATAAAAATGGGCTCCCCACCATAAGATACAATTAAAATTTCCCAATATAGAAACAATAATCTAACAGTGGAAGGCCCGAACAGACTCCTCAGTGTAAGGGGTATGCTTCCATTATACATTTCAAAATTAACATACATGATATTCATAGTGGGTATATCCACCATAATAACCAAACATCTTAACCAAACAGAATAAGTGGGTACAAAAAGATCACAAAATTTAATGTTTTGGATGGTCACATGGTTAGTCCACATAGTTTGGCAAACCGGGCACTAACCCTGGGGATCATTCTGTCTGCATGAATTCCCATCACATATTCACTATTAATCATGCACAAATTCTGTGCTCAGCCTGTTAAACTGAATTTCGAATCTTTCTCCAAAAACATAATATTCTCCAAAGGGGACAAGAATGACATTGGGCATTAGCATGGGCACAAGGCCCTCCACCTCTTTCCACCAAAGTGGAAAATAGAAGCAAGACGATGACACCAAAGGCATAAACTCTTACCTTATTTCTTAATGAGGTTATGACCTTGTACAATGGTTTGAATGACCATGGGATTTCCCTTGATTATGTTCCTACTTCTCTCTAGGACCTATGTCTAGAGTTAAAATGATTGAAGTATCTTTGGCTTCATAGTTTGGACATGGAAACCCCGTGAATAGAACTACTTCTTGTGGTGATACTAACAACTACACCACAATCCTAAATAGGTTCACCATGACATAACACAATATTGAATTCACTTTACCGAAACATGAAATTTCACTAAAATAAGGGATTAGAGGTTGCACACACATTTCACCATGTTATATCGGGTCAGAAACAATATATAGAAATGATCCATAGAAACAGCTTCTTCTAGAATAGATGATTTTGAATTTTTCCAAAGGGAGACAAACTCCATACATCACAGAAACTCTCAAAGGATTGGATGACCTTATCCTTTACAGTCAAATGTGAGCAAGACATAACAAGGCGTCACTGATCATGACCATTGCGACTGATAGAATCAATGCATGAAGAGGGACCTTATGCAACATCTCCAAATATTACAAGACTTCAGAAAGTGGCCATAACAGCCTATCATGACTTGATTATACACATTTGTAGTTTAACATAAAACCCTAAATCAACGATACATTGAAGGAACCAAATTATCTCTTAGACACCAACCACATTGGCAACCCGATACTACATCCACCTTCGGTGAATCAATATCTTATGAATCTATGGTCTCTTTCAACCTTCCACCAGAACTCTCCCACTACTAGAGGATCAATAACCAAGAAGGGAAAGGGTGTAAACTCAATATCCAATTACCGAGAATATGATTCCACATATTGATCAATTAGAGGGTCTTCCAACATTGAAACAATACGGGTTTCACTTCAGTCGTGCACTAACACATAGTGGGGTCGTACCTTATGAAATAATAGAACTGAAGGACCCAACCAAGCTAGTACATTGGTCAATAAGTGCCAAAAACCATATCCCAACACATGAAGGAAACCACCATAATTTCATCCTGAAACATTTCTCATAAGGAGACCACTAACCAACCCTTTAACCCATCTTATCGACCAAACACAAACCCAAAACACCATTCAAACACGTTGGCTTCTTAGACTAAAAACATCCCACGAAAAAATTTCAAATAACACATAAGACACAGCGTCCTAAACCAGTAATCAAGACATCATGTTTTCCTAATCAAAGAATTCTTTGAAAGCAAAAAATTCATTGGTTAGCGTATCAACAAGTGGACAAGCCATGGGCCTCACACATGCATGTTTCCGTGCCTCACTAGACACCCTCATTTTATCTATTCCAGCACTCATGAATTCAGGCCATTAACCATCTATCATTCCATATAACCCCATGAATGTGGTTTCATGAGGATATACCAAAGGATAAAAAAATCATTCCACTTTTGAAAACCAAAACAATCAACCAATACATCATTTTTATCAAATATTCTAACCCCAAAATCAAAATACCAATTTATAAATTAAAAAAATTATAAGAAATGAACAACCATTTAGATAAGAACTCACTTTCTGGAAGTTCACATCAATTTAAAAAACATAACATCCCAGGAGAACACCATTAAAAAAGTTTATAAAACTCTATTGGGAACACATTTTCAAAACAACCTTTTACACAGTTCCTGATTTTGAAAGAGGTGTAAACACACCATTCTCCATTTCAAAAAAATCTAAAAATTCAGTTCCACCCATTCAAAAATAAATCCATTCCCTTTTTATTATAAAATCATTTCACAATAACAATATGATTCATAAAACTAGGTCATTTTTCCTTTAATCCCAAACTACTAATATTTCAAAACTAAAGGACACAAGACAATGCGAGGGGAGACTAGCATCGGTGTGTGACTTGGAAATATGGTTGGTAGCTATATTCCAATCACTTCGCCATCTAAAATCGTGTTATAGGGAAATATCCTCATCTCCAAAAGGCTTACCAGGCCCTATGAACTCACTGACCCTAATAACCCAAATCTCCTTTCATTTCCCCTAATCATCATCAAACCATGAAATCCAATGAATTTAGATAACACTTGACTTTCCATGGAGACTTGAATTACGTCAGGTTGTGTGTGATCTAGAAAACTACCCATAACTGAAATACTAAGTCCTGATAATCATAACTTGTGTCTCTCCCGATTATTCCACAAATAGAATAACCCAAAGAGTTAACCTGAACCTCCTTTGATACAATTTTTTAAGGAACCAAATCTGGTCTCCCTCAAAACCGGAACCTAACACGGTCCGTGACAAGGCTCGAATGGATTTCTTGATACCCCGAGGCAGGAATAACTGAACAGGTTTCACAAAAGGAATTTGGGAATGATTTAATTGAGTTTATAAACAAAAAAATCAAAAAAATATAATAAATCTGGATTTTTCAAAACAAATCATCTTTAAAAAAATGAATTACATAATAAAAAAATTATAAATGACTATGAAAACTGAATAGACCCACAATGGACATCCCAAGAACCATGCTCATGGAAAAAGGCACTGCCCTCTGACCATCTACACAAGACATTACCACGATAAACCTCTAGAATCCCGAACCATTGGCATACATGTTGTACCCAAACCTCTGACAAAAATAACCACGTATACATACAGAAAAAGGTGGAAGTAGTATTTGAGCCATATCCCAGTAGGATACAACCACTATGTAATTCTATTTTATAATTATTTAAAGGAAAAAATCTTGCACGTTTTCATAACATTAAATACTAGTAACAATTTCTAAAATATGCAACTTAAAATAATTTTTTTCCATGTTGAATCTTTTGAAGAGTCCACACTTTTAAATAATATACTAAAGGTACAACATTTTACATACAAATATATGGTATGCAGATGTTATGTGTAAAGTAGAGGCCAAACCCCACTGGATCACTAGCATACAAGTACACATCCACCCACCTAGATACCAGGGTTTCCATCTTGTGATAAAACATGTTCAACATGCCATGAAATATAATTTTCACATTAGAATACCACTTAAACAACACACATTCTCCAAAAATCCCACATGTTTATGACACAAGCCACATAATCCCCTTTTTTATTCAAATACATTTTGAAATAATACTCACAATAAAAATAGCCCACAACACCTTCCACATCTCTTTAAAACATCAAAAATTCCTTTAAACAATTTTATAAAACCTTTAAAATATATTCCAATCCATATAATAGCCCACAAACATACCCTGTAATACTTCTTTCATAAATATAATCCATTTTTCACATCACAGTCACATGAAACTGCCCAGAAACATGTTTTTCACCCACATCACAATTTCATAAATCACCTTGACAAATTACAGAACATTCTCAAAACGTTTGACATCACAAATGACCACATTATATTCCAAAAACATATTTTATGAACATACATCCACCAAAATAGTACATAAATATCCTTCTCAAACTTTTTGTAACTCATTAAGTCATTAACAATTTTCATAAAACCATCCCTAGTGGTATAACCATGTTTTGCATACAACCCATTTCAAAAACCTCTCTCAAGGAAAAATCACCCCAATACTACTCCAAAAATAGAATTAGTATCACTATTAACATTTATAAAACCTCTCTAATGTGTTATAAATTCACCTCAAATAATACCACAAAATATACAAAAGAAAACACAAATTTTCACAAAATACACTAAAAAAATATAAAAAATCTACACAACAAACCCATTCAAAAAACCCCATTTCTATGTCCCACTTTAGACGAAGAAACTAAAAAATAAAATTTTTCTCCCCATTCATAAACTAATTTATAAAGTTCATATTTTATAGAACTACCATAAATGATATCACATGTGTTACATTTGAAAAGTTCACATCTTCAAACAAAAATGTAACTGTAACAGTAAATTCATTACTATTTCTACCATAAATTGTTTTCAAACCGCATCAAACATATTAGGAACATTATAAATTAAAATCAAATGAATTCTAACTCATCATAAAATTATTACACCTGGAATCACCTACTAAAATTATCTAAACACTCGAATCTTGGTGCGAAACACCAAACACACTACTCATGCACCTCAAAGAAGTGAAATCCAACCTAAACCCATAATATTTGACAAAAAAGACAGAAAATCAAACCCTATGTATGAACTGCAACTTCAAGACATGAGAAACATCAACATAGTATAAATGAAACCATAAAAAAAGTGAATAAATCAAGGAAACAAACACTTACATGAAGAAATATTGGATTTCCCCCACCGAACACCCATCAAAGACGTGTTCTATAAGATTTTGAGGGATCTTGGAGGCCTTCTATGGCTACTGGTGTTGAATGGAAAAAATGGGGTGGATTAGAATTTATTCTTCAAGGGTAATTTAGGAAACTAAATTTTTATTAATGACCTAGATATGCCTACATGGTTTTTCGGCACGGTTTAGTAAACAGTGTTACATATTACGGACTACCTAAAACCATCAATTATTCTCCAATTTTAGTGGGTACAAGGGGGGACCATGGGGAAAATATAGTCCAAGTATAGAGATTTTTTTAACAAAACAATGTGCTCTCCTTATCCAAAAACTCGTCCATGTGATGGCTATAAACAACCTCAACAACATACCCCACAAGCGGTGTCACTAATCAGACACCAAAACACCACAACCTCAAATGATACCTTTGAAAAACGTGGAGTCCATGTTTCATATAATACCCCCAAGACCATGGTCATACATCAATAACACAATAGACACCAAAATTTCAAATCTGGAATACCCAAAAACAAAGAAAAATCTAAGACCCAAAGAAGGACTTGAATCAAAGCATGGAATCGAAAATATGGATGTGGCATGGCTCTAATGATTTATCCAAATGCATGATATTCTATAACATGATATGAGATGGGTGTTTACCCATTATTTATGTGTTCTCCTAAAAGATGTAGGAGACTCCAGAATGGATATTCACGTATAGAACCTAGTATGATATGATTAATTACCCCTTGGTGATGTACATAGATGTAATATGTAAGACCTCGAATAATTATAACATTTTCATGGATCTCATTTTATGATGGTATCCAACACCTTGGAAACATGCATTATGGGAATATTTAAGAGACTCTAACATGGTTATATATGTATGGATCCAAGTGGTACTATGGATACTTGGTTACATAAGATATGTTATAGCTGATCGATCCTGATATAGGTGGGTACACCATTTGATAGAGGTATTTGGAAAATAACTATAGTTAGTGTGGCTCACCCTGGGTGTTGACTATAATCCTAAGGATTGTTTGTTTTTTGTAATTTTTTGAAATAAGTTATGAATAATACCTTATTATTATTGTATCATTACATGAATTATATATTCAATATGAATTTTACAAACACTATGGGTGTGGTCATACATAGTTTTTCTCAAACCCAATTTAGATAACCATTTGGAACCCAGGTAGATTTTTTGGATATAGATATGGGAAAGGTCAAGATTCCCTACATTAATCAATTGTTAATTGGATGGGTTATTTCTTAGATATGGTAATAACATGGGGTTAGGGATAAGGTTTTTGATATCATTAAGGAGTCTACATAGTCTTTTACTTGTATGACTTAAGAAATACATTTAGTTACATCCAACATGATATTACATTTTTTTTAAATTTATTGGATTCTTCATGTATATTTTAACCTATATTTAATTTTCTGACTATTTATATAATTATTTTTGTCATTTCTAATTTGTAAAATAGGGTATAGTTTTCCTAGTATATTCCTTACACTCTCACCACTAGTCAGTATCCTTTTGGAAACTGGGAGGCATTTAGGACATCACGTAACCAACCTAACATGATTACATGAGGGAGAACCATGATAAGAACTTAATATATGTGAGCTTGAGAAATAAAAACACAATGACTAATAATGATTTAAAAAATGAGTTTATTTAGCCATAATTTTTACCAATTTCCCAAACATAAGAAATTCCTAGGTCAAATGTATTAAATACATTGATCCATGAAGATATGGAATTTGCATGTTGAAAAAAATTTATTTTGATTTTTTTGACAAATATATAAATTATGTAATGTTAACATGAATATGTTATCTACTTCTTCAATGTTTCACATATATCTTAAAATTATATAATTTTTTGGGTAAGGAAAATTAATTATTATTAAAATTAAATGTTCATTACATCTTATACAAGGAGATAACATTCGTTGAAAATAGTTTCTTTCTTTTTTTAATTGAATCTATGACCATTATAGTAATAAAATAAAGAAATATATTTTCATTACTATTAATTGTTAACATATATTTATGTTATTATGTATACATGTTGACTATTTCACTTAAGAAAATATTTCATAGGCTTTTAGTCCCAATAAATATGTTCGAGAATGAGAATAATTCCCAATCAGTGGGTATAAATTTGTTATAAATCATTGAGTTGTGAAAAAATGCAAACATGAGATGACAGATTTATGTTAAGTAAAATTGAAGAATTTTATTCCAATGCATTAGATAGTCTACCTAGATATAAAAATTTCACTTATTATGGATTTTTTGAGAAGACTCTAATATTGTATTATTACTCCCATAACTAAGTCAGTATAATAAACCAATGTTATTTGATTCAATTAATTGATATAGAATAGTTATTGTTGAATGTGGGTTTATAGTGTTCGACACGAATAAATTCATAGATTCTGATTAAGCTTCTATTGTAGCATCGATGGTGAAATAAGTTATTTTTTTGAAATATTCATTACGACATGAATTCAGTATCATTACTAAATTAATTAAAAGACATTTTTTATGATGGTTGGGATGAAATTGACACTTTCACTTCCCCAATTATTATTTCTCGATATATTGTGAATTATTTATCAAATTCATAAAAATTATATTTAACTGTGAACTTGAATTATTGGTGGGTAATATATAGATGAAAAAATTTATGTTCTCAATTTACTCAATTTTTCTTGAATTGGGTCTTTCAGTTTGGTAATATTAAAATTTATTAATGTGATTTTGTTTATTTATCTGTAGAAATTTTACATTATTTCATGTTGGTTACATTTGGATATGGTATGTTTTTTTTATTATATTGAATTTTTATGGTCATTAAATTTGGTTTATTTAATTTAAAAATGAATGATATTGCCTAAATACAGTTCCTCAATAATAAGGACATTTTAAGAAAAATTAATTACATTCATTTTAAATTATTTTAACTATATATAAGATACATATACTAAGAGTATTTGAATAATTTTTTTTAACCAATTATTTAAGAATAATTATTTAATGAAAAGTAAATATTTTAGTTATAACCAAAATTTCTCCCATTTTTTCACCCTTTGATTGCAGAACTAATATTCAATTTATAATATCATCCTATAATAGGTACCATGTAGTTTTTTTTCGACTATTTTCTTGTATAAAATTCAAATATTTTAGTTTCACTTCAATATTTTTTTTTCATATTTATGGTTTCATTTATTTTATTCTTATAGTTATTATTTGTTCTTACTGTTTCTATCCCATATATTTTTTATTGAATCATATATATTTTTAATGTATGTCATAAACATTCTATATTGAAACATTTATACATGTTTTATGAAATAACCAACATGTCATTGTGTGGTTTATTTTATATTATTTTATATTAATTTTCGGGACTATAATATTTGTAATTTCGGGTCTCTGTATATTAATTTTAATTATTTTTATATGTTGAATGATTTTCAAAAGTCCTATGCATGGTTAGTAAAAATTGTGTAGCTAACCATTATATAGTTATTATAAAGATATTTTTTAGTGTATAAATTTTATTTCAAAAAATATGATGAACCTTAAATAAGTGTTCTTTTTGATAAATTTTTAATGTTCATGGCCAGCTGACAATACTAATTTAATGTTTGGTGTGAATTGTGCATGTCTTAAGAGTAACCGTGTCATGTGCCTTTCCATGGGGGTGTCCATTCCTTTATCATATGAATGGTTGGAACCAAATTATTTAAAATATATGACCAAACATGGGAGTTACCTAGTATTTATAATTTTTATGTTTCCATGTTTTCCCTTATGATTTTAATTCCTTCAAGCCCTCACCCACCCCTCTTATTTATCCATGCCATGTGAAACTTGAGGGGACCTCCTCCACTCCCCTATTAATAAATATTTTTAACCCATCCATGGTTTAATTTTTTCAACTATAATCCCCCAATAATTATCTTTTTTTACTCACTCACTTCCTTTATCCCATTATTACATCCCCTCTAGCGAATACCATGGGGTTCTGTGGTTTGAACTAGTTTTTTGGATGGTCTAATCACGGGGGATCATTTTTCAAGGGCATGAAAAGGGTAGTTCTAGGTTTATTAGAATGTTAAATGTGGACGATAATACATTATGACTTGTTTCATTGTATTTAAATCAAGGTTATGGTCATTGTTTTTGTTTTATTTCATTAAATGCAATGTGATTTTGTGACTGAGGTATTGAAATCCATTAATTTCTAGTTTAACTATATACGAGTCAATGTTATTCAGTTTCCAAAAACTTTTAGGGTGGGATTTCTTGTGGAATAAAGAAATTCATAATGATTATTTGGGATTTTATGGGTTTAATGATGTGATTGGGGGACATGTTACATTGATTTTTTCAATAGAATTTTTTAAAATGAAAGGGATATTATAATAGTATTGTTTTTATATGTCGAATGATTTTAAAAAGGCCTATGCATGGTTAGTAGAAATTGTGTAGCTAACCATTATATAGTTCTTCTAATGATAATTTTTTAGTGTATATGGTTTATTTCAAACAATATGATGATCATTACATAATTATACTTTTAGATAAATTTTTAATGTTCATGGTTAGCTCATAAGACTAATGTATAGTTTGGTGTGAACTACAGATGTCTTAAGAATTACTGTGTGATGTACCTTTCCGTGGGAGGTGTTCATTCTAGTATCATCAACATGGTTAGAACCAAATTTATTAAAATATTTGAACAAACCATGGTAAATTCCTAGTATTTTTTATTTTTATGTTTCCATGTTTTCCCTTATGATTTTAATTTCATTAAGCCCCCTCCTTTCTCTCTTATTTAGCCATGCTAGGTGAAACTCAAGGGGACCTCCTCAACACTTCTATTAATTAAATATTTGGATCCCCTACATGGTTTAAATTTTTTTTTTCAATTGTAACCCAACAATAATTATATTTTTTATTCTTCCACTGTATTTCTCCCAGTATTACATCCCCTCTAGCGAATACTATGGGGTTCCATGGGTTGAACTAGTTTTTTGGATGGTCTAATCATGGGGGGTATTGTTTCAAGTGCATGAAAAGGGTAGTTATATGTTTATTAGAGTGTAAACTATTGAAGGTAATACATTAATTCTTGCTTCATTGTATTTTAATCATGTTTATGGTCATTGTTTTAGTTTTATTTCCTTAAATGGTATGTAATTATGTGACAGATGTAATGAAATCCATTAATTTTTAGATAAACTATATATGATACAATTGTAGTGAGTTTCCAATAAAATTTATGGTGGGTTTTCATGTGTAATAAAGGCATTCAAATTGAATATTTGTGATTTTATAGGTTTAATGTTGTGATTGGGTGTCATTTGACAATGAATTTTTTAATGGAATGTTTTAAATGAATTGGGTGTTTTTATAGTATTTGACCCTATTTGGGACATAAATTGGGTGAAGAGTGAGCTTATCTAGTATATATGATATAACTGAGTTTAGATGTGATTTATAATTTTTTTGTAGTGGAGGTTTAGAAATGAATTTCAAAAATTTGGAGGATGTATTGGTATCACATGTTGAGATTTCAGTAATGCACGTTTGTAACATTATTATTAAATTGCATGGAATGTGTAACCCTCATAGGAGACACTTAGGTCTTATTTGTGTTTGATATGGATTTTGTATGGAAGATTAATATTTATAAATCATTTGATATGATAGATATAAAAATGTTATGTTTCAGATGATTGAAAAAGTTGATATGATATTTATGATTATTGTATTTTTTGTAATTTAATATCTCATTGTCTTGTTAATTACTCACTTCAATTGACTTTTATCATGGGAAACTAGGTAATTAAATATAAAGTCCAGATTAGTTGTATGCTATTCTTGTATGAATTAACCCACTTGTTCCCATGGTGTGTTGTCCACTCATTGGGATCCATATTGTACATAGTGACCCTTGAGAGGGCACTGGATTGTGATTGTCCCAATTTCACTAGGGGACTCCAATATAAAGTGTTTTGGGTAATACTAGTATATATATAGAAAATTTTGTATTCTACTATGTGTCCGATGATACATGATAATGTAATATAGGGGATTTCCACCCTTGTATCCCCTAGATCTATTGGCCAATATTGTAACCCTTTATTTACTTCAGTTTTTTGTTTTTATTTATTTTACATTATCATTGGAATGGTGATTTGATTATTATTTATGTATTATGTTGATCTTAGATTGTTTTAATAAAATCGTTTCCTAAATATTTTTTATTGGTATATCTAAAAAAATTTACAAGATTGGATTTAAACAATGTGTTTTAGAATGGAATGTTAAGGTTACCCAAACATATTATAAAAAATTATTAAATAATTTTACATAACTATTGAATAGTTTTCCAAATAATACACACATTAAAATCATAATGGTTTAGTCTGTTTTTAGAATCAAAAATTAATTTGGTTTTTTCATGAATGTTATTAAATATATCACTCAAAGTTCCTCACACATTATAGCCCTCTTTGACATATCCTATATAAAATATTTCCTTATAACCTGGGGAAATGGAAATAAATAAATTGTGAGTTAAGATCTCTATAAGTGAAAATATTGATAATATAACTCAAATATCATAAGTTATCATGATATGAGTAACAAGATATGATAATATAATCATGATTATAACATAGGTGTAACAAAATATAATAATTATCCTGATCATCAAAAACATAACACAACCATTTGGCAGAATATAATAATTTGGCATAAACAAAAGCATAAAAAATTAAATCATTATGGCCTAGGAATAAAAATTAAAATATTCTAGAATAATATATCAGGAATCATCATGGTTACCCCATATAATAGTATAGCCTGCTGAATATCTATAATTCTCTAGTATAATGAATCAAACATTATTACAAGTATCTCATAACATATTAGATTAATTATTTTAACCAGTATCACATAATATAATAGAACATGAATTATAAAAAATATCCCATATCAATATTTTGAGATATATCCCATTTAACCAATGCACTAGAGATATATAATGTTCTTACATTTCTCATAATTATAATCCATATATTTTGGTTCCATAAGTATATAACATTCATGATTCCATCATCACTTAATTAAACCCTAGAATGAAATGGGTTTAATATGAAATTACATAAAGCATCATCAAAATACATCTTGTTAAAGATTATGGTTGGAATCATTAGAGTATATTTGCATTGAATCAGAATAATATTTATAGTATGTTGACATAGAAGATAAATATTTTTATATAATCTTTTAAAATATGCATTCAAAATAGACAAAAATATCTTATTATGTTGGTATCTTTTGAAAAATTATAATTCCAAAGAAAATGGATATTGAATATAACAACCCATAATTTAAATACATGGTTATTACTTCAGAATTGAAGCATACTTATTACAACATATAACCAAACCACAATATGACCATATAGGTATATTGTCTTTAGAAACTGGGAAACATAAACAACTGGTTCAAAAAACATCTACATTTTCTCCCTTTTATTTTATCATATCTAGAGTCCTTTTTGGCATATCATACATAATACCCTTCTTCCTGACCTAATGAAAAGAAACCATACAAAAGGGTGAGATCAAATTCTCAGTAAGGGTAAACAAAAGAAATATCAATAACATCATATTCATAAGAACGTATCATTTTGTAAATCTTAACCTGCAAAAGAGATCATAATATCATAACATTGGAAAAATCATAGTAGTAAAATGTAATCCCAATAACCATAGCATAAAACATGAAACTTTGTGGCATAAACACATAATCATAGAGAATCATTTCTTAGTATTAAAGACTCATTTCCAAGACAATCTTAGCGAACAATGTCCATTTCTGAACCGAGTTCACCCCTCATTTCAGTCCAGTATCACTGAACCGGATTAACCTGCCATTCTAGCCATGTCTATATTATGAGATATAAATATTTACCCAATGCATTGGAGGGAGCACTAGTGGAAATATGGGTTTTTTGCATCGGCGTAATAACGTCGGTTTTTTAAAACCCGACGCGAATACTATGTGCGGGGAATTAATGGTGTCGGTTCTGCAGAAAACCGACGCCAATAATATTAGTTAACATATTTTTCGCGTCGGTTATTATAATAACCGACGCGGAAAATAATTAAAAAAAAGTTTCCGCGTCAGTTTTCAAAAAAACCTACGCGGAAGTTTTTATTTTTATTTTCGGCATCGGTTTTGAGGAAAACCGACGCCGAAAACCGACGGCGAAAAAACACATTCGGCGTCAGTTTTCCTAATAACCGACGAGGAAGATAGTTTCTAAAAAAACATTTGGTGTCAGATTTTCTAAAAACCGACGCCATAAGTTAAAACTTCTGCGTCGGTTTTCCTAAAAACCGACGCCGAAATGTTCTTTTAAATTTTCAGCGTCGGCTTTCCTTAAAACCAACGCGAAAATTCTTATTAAATTATTCGGGGTCTGAAACACTCATTTTGTTCTACCGTCGAAATAGAGCTCCGCTGTCCCGAAACCCTCGTTTTTTTCCCTCGTCGAAATCAAGCTCCGCTGTGGCCCATTCGGACATCCGACTACCTTGGAACCAAATTTGCGATCTCGGCCGAAACCCTTATTTTGTTCGATCGTCGAAATCAAGATCCGCGGCTGCACTTCGGACTCCCGACGACCTTCGAACTTGATTTGTGATCTTGGACGGACATTTTTGAAGGTTTTTTTCATCTGCACGATTTCTGGTAAGCGTTCTTCCTCTTTCTCTGTTGCTATCACACCATTTTTTCACTTGAAATGTATAAGTGGGTCAATACATGGAAATGGTTGAATATTATTTGGATGTGCCACTAGATTGGATAGTTTATAACAGAAAACTAGTTATTGACTATGGATTTGCACTATATACTGGTATTTGATTCCAAACTGAGTGCCTCCACGGATTTCCTCTAGATATATTTAATAGATTCCATTTATTATCTATCTGTATGTTCTATTTATTTATAATTCTTATTGGTCATTATCCCTTCAAGTTTATATCATATTATTTGTTTCATTTACATTCATTATATTCAATATTTGATCATCTAGTAATAAATTATATTTTTGGTTTTGTTTTTAAAATGAATTTTTATTGTGAAAACATTTTTGAAAAGAAAGGATTCATGTGTGATTTTTAAAAAAGGGAATTTGTGGAAATATCTGTTTTGTTTTTTAGAATAATTATAATCCTACTTTATATATGTATTTTAACCTTTTTTGGACTTTTTTGGAAAGGAAATGCATTAAATAGGGTGTGATAACCTACTGAGCTATTTATGATCACATCATACTTGTTCCAAACAACAATGGTTGACCTAATATATTTTTTAGTTTATTATTTATAGTTTAATATTACATTAGAGCATGTTGGCGTTGTGTTTGGTGGTGACAAAGAGGTCACATGGAGATCACGATTTCATGGTGTATCATAAGTTTTTTTCTGTTTTTTTTATTTTGAAGTTTTTGTATTTGGATTAGTTATGTATTAATTGATGTTTATTATTGTTAGTTCTACCGTGTATTCAGTTTAGATATTGATCTTTGTAGTTTTTTTGGGATAAATCATTCCTTTTTTATTCTTTTGATTCCCTATAGTAGTTTCCAGCTTTGGGGGATCAAGAACGCCCTTCAGGCCATATCCCAGACTGTGTTGGGTTTCTGGTTAGATGGCATCTCATCATGGTTCTTGAAAAACCATAAAAAAATCATTTCCAGTAATAATAGTTCTCTAGACTTTCCCAAACTCACAATTGATGACATTTATGTAGGTGATTCATTTATAAAAGGGAATATTGGAAAGAAAAAAATAATCTAGAAAAAGTAAAATCATTGATGTTACTCAAGATAGTTTATGGTGTTGTTTTTGGGCCGATGACACCTAAATCCCTTGATAGAATATGTATTATGTATTATATGTTCAATAATAAAATAATATAGATTGGATTACGGTGATTATCCACTGAAATGTGGAACTGAAATGCATTGATCTGTTAGATATGGATAAAGAGAAGTGTCTTAGTATCAATATAAAGATATACTAAAATGATAATGACATATAATTTACAAAAACTATGTGGGAGAATAGAAAAAAATCATGGGAAACCACATCAAGTGTCAGTGGTGTGGGATCATAAACTGATGCCATGAGTCATATTACCAATGAATTCAAGCATGCGTCCCAATATAATTGATGCTCCTAAGAATCATTATAGGTTTATAAACGTATAATGTGGAGACTATACCCACTATTAGGAGTAAAACCATATTATAAATAACCTTAGGATATAAATAAACCAAATGAGCCAGTATGAATGATACTCTTATTTGGATGTCTTATATTTTACCATGTGACCCAACTGCAAAATGTCAATTTCGACCAAAATTTAAATATTGAGGAATTTTATCTTTGTATTTGACTCTTTCAATTATTATGTTCACAAAAATAAGAAGTATTTTATTAACATACTCTTCATCATGTTCAATAATATCCTCAGAATAATCAAAGAACCAATCATTAATTTATTTTATTTTAAACTACATCATTGATTGAAATGACATATCATTTTATTTCTTGATCTTATTTTTTAAATTTTGATACATTATAATTTTTTACGAAATTAGAATGTCGTTAACACACATGTATATAATATGAAAATAAAATGTTTACTCTATTTTTAAAAGAGTTTCATATTTGATGTCTTTTATCTGATTATCAATAGTTTTTATGGAATATGTTTTTGTTTACAATTTATCTGATAGATATTTAAATGATTCTATGTTTTAATATATTCATCAATTATATTGTGATATCAGGTATTAATGGATCATAATTGGATTTATCTACGAAGAACTACTAGTGAATATGAAAGAGGAGTTGACAATTTTTTGGAATTTGCTAAACGGCATAATCAAAATATTGATTTGATTTTCTATCCATGTGTGAAGTGTGTAAATATGAGAAAGTTAAACTTCAGAGAAATCAAGGATCATCTCATTTGTTATGGTTTTAGCCTTAATTATACACGTTGGATCATGCATGGTGAAAGAACTGAAAATTCAACATCCAATGTTGATGACGATATTCATAATGCGGCAGAGGATCGTATTGAAGAATTAATTCATGATTTAGGTGTTGAAACCATCGAAAAAACACCAACTGTTGAACGATTGTATGGAGATTCTGAGAAACCATTATTCCCAGGTTGCAGTAAATATACAATGTTATCAGCAGTTTTTAGATTAGTTAACTTAAAAGCAAAAAATGGGTGGAGTGATAAAAGTTTCTCCAGTTTACTTGAGCTTTTAAAAGAGCTTCTTCCAAAAGGCAATGGGCTTCCAGATTCCAATTATGAGGCGAAGAAAATATTATGCCCAATGGGATTGGGGTATAAAAAGATACATGCTTGCCCCAATGATTGTGTACTGTATAGGAAAGAAAATGAACATTTATCAAGTTGTCCTACATGTGGAACATCGCGCTATAAGATGGATGAGAAAGTCAACTCAGATTCATTTTCAGGTGATGTCATGTAACGTTATGAAAAATCAATTTTTTTACTTTCCAATGATATCATCCAATATTATTTCAAACAATTCTGATAATTCAATTCTGATTTATTTTTAGGTACCAAAATCAAAACTCCATCTAAAGCAATTTGGTACCTTCCAATTATTCCTCGTTTGAAGCGTCTATTTGCAAATTCAAATGAAGCAAAAAGGTTAAGATGGCATTTAGATGAGTGCATTTCTGATGGTAACTTAAGTCACCCTGCCGATTCACCACAGTGGAAGAGTTTTGATAAAAAATTTCATGATTTTGGAAGTGAAGTTAGAAATATCAGAATGGGATTGTGTACTGATAGAATGAATCCATATCGGAGCCTCAGTAGCCAACATAGTTCATGGCCTGTTTTGCTGGTACTTTACAACTTGTCCCCACATCTATGTATGACGAAAAAATATGTTATGATGAGCTTGATGATTTCTGGACCAAAACAACTGGGAAATGATATTGATGTGTATCTTACACCATTGATTGAGGATTTAAAACTGCTATGGGAGAAAGGTGTTACAGTTTTCGATGCATATAAGAAAGAGTATTTTCTTTTGCGTGCTATGATAATGTTAACTATAAACGACTTTCTTGCATATGGAAACTTATCTGGATATAGTGTTAAGGGAAATAAAGCATGTCCAATTTGAGAAGAACAAACTTCATATTATCAATTGCAGAATGGAAGAAAGACAGTGTACATGGGACATAGAAGATTTTTGCGAATTGATCATCCTTATCGTAGATTGAGAAAAGCATTTAACGATTTACAAGAATACAACCTCCCCCCTCAACCATTTTCAGCTGAAGAATATTATGACAGAGTGAAAGATATTGATTCAACATTTGGAAAGAGAAAAAGTTCTGGTTTACAAAAACATATCTGGAAGAAGCAGTCTATTTTTTCGAACTACCTTATTGGAGATTTTTAGAGATAAAACATAACATTGATGTTATGCATGTTGAGAAAAACATATGTGATAGTTTGATTGGAACTTTGTTAGACATAAAAGGAAAGACAAAAGATGGATTACATGCTAGATTGGACTTGATATTAATGCGAATACATTTGGAGTTAGCTCCCGCTGTGAAAGGAAAAAAGAACATATTTACCTCTGGCTTGTCACACATTAAGCAAGATTGAAAAGATGAATTTTTGTCAGTGTCTTCATGGTATTAAAGTACCCAGTGGTTTTTCTTCAAATGTAAATAATTTTGTGTCATTGAAGGATTGTAAATTAATAGGTATGAAATCACATGATTGCCATGTGTTAATGCAACAAATTCTACCAGTAGCAGTGCGTGGTATATTACCGAAAGCTGTCAGGAAGACAATCATCAGGTTATGTAATTTCTTTAAATCCATTTGTAGCAAAGCTGTTGATCCAAATTTGATAGATTTGTTGGAGAATGAAGCAACTCTTATTCTTTGTCAACTAGAAATGTATTTCCCACCCACATTTTTTGATATAATGGTTCATCTATTGGTTCATTTGGTGCGTGAGATAAGAATGTGTGGGCCTGTTTATTTAAGATGGATGTATCCTTTTGAAAGATATATGAAAATTTTGAAAGGATATGTTAAAAATCCTTATCGACCAGAGGCCTCTATTGTTCAAAAATATGTATCAGAAGAGGTGATTGAGTTCTGTACTGATTATTTGAATGAGGTGGAGCATATTGGTCTCCCTCTATCTCGACATATGACAGTTGACAGAGAAGGTAGAGGGGTTCGAGGCTTAAAGGTAAAGTTCATTCCACATGATGAAGTGATGCAAGCACATTTATACATTTTGAACAACACAGATGAGGTTCAACCATATATATCCTCACATATTGCTGAATTAAAGTTACGATATCAGAAAAGAAATGAAAAGTGGTTGATGATTGAGCATAAGAAGACATTTGTTTCATGGTTTAAAGAGAAAGTCACCCCAGATATATCTGTATCAGAAACATTGAAGTGGTTATCAGGGGGACCATCTTTTAATGTGATCACTTGGTTTGGTTTTGATATCAATGGCTACACATTTTACACAAAAAACCTCGATGACAAGAGTACCGTTCAGAATAGTGGTGTGATGGTATTCGCTGAAGCAGTGCATTTTTCGAGTTCCAAAGATAAAAACCCAATTTCTGCATCAACATCATATTTTGGAGTTATTGAAGACATATGGGAAATTGATTATATTAAATTTCGAGTCACTATTTTTAAGTGCAATTGGGTTGATAGTAATAGTGGCGTGAAACATGATGAATATGGGTTTAAACTGGTTGATTTGAAAAGATTTAATCACAATGAGGAACCATTTATCTTGGCGACACATGCAAAACATGTATTTTATGTCATTGATCTGTCGAATGATCATTGGTCGGTTGTTTTGCAAGGGAAAAGATATCATTTGGGTGATGATGATGATTCTGATGATGCTAGTGATTTACATGAGCCTTATTCATCTATTATGCAATTTTCAGATGATTACAATGAATATAAGACAGTCATAGTGCATGCAGTATGTACTGATCATGATGAAGGGACGTGGGAAAACACTAAATTAGTCTCCTAATTTTTTTGGTAAATATTTATATTTTGTGACTAATTTTAAAACATACAAATGCATGCCTCTAATTTAACATATTTATTTTTCATTTCCTTGTTTCTAATTATTCAGTTTTCTAATGATATGCAGGTACCCAAAATTTCATTACACTTTCTACTAGCAATGTCAAATATAGATAGAGAGGAGCAGTTACCGAGGTATATCTATTTTGACATATTATTAAATATTTAGTAATATACATATTTAAAGAAATAAAACTGTTAATTTATATAAAAAATTTTGCAGGACTACGGATGCGTCCTTGGCAGAGGAGACTTCTCCAGTTACTACTCAAAAATCAAGTTCTCTAGTTGGTAAACGTGGTATTACACGTTTACCAAAACTATCACTCGCTCGTGATGATAAAAAATCACACATCCATTTTGCTGATAATAATAATGCAGTTGGCCCAAATGCAGTTCAGTTTGTCAGTTATATAGCGATGTAGAGCCGTTGTAGGATTAGTATTTTATATCCTGATTGGAAGTCAGTGGACAGGACGGCGAAGCAACAACTTTGGGAGGCCGTGACGGTAAAATATCTTTATTTATTTATTTTATCTAATTTTTTAATATTGTATAGTTTAAATGACATATTTAATTTTTTCAATTACAGGTGACATTCAATTTTGAGGAAACCAAAGAAATTAGGAAAAGACATCTCTCTTTAGCGGCGGTTTGATGGAGAGATTTTAAAAAAAAACTGACGAAAGATTATGTTTTTGGAAAGAAAAGGTTTGAAAGCCCATGTCTTAAGTATCCATATATAGATGAAGAAACATGGAAGTGATTTGTTGACAGTCGTCAGGAAGAGAAATTTCAGGTATTGTAATTGTTTTATATTTTAAAATTTATGCTATATTTTCCTTATTACTTATGTGTTTATTTTTATGTAACAGGCCTCCAGATGTTCTCATCAGGAGATCCAGTTGAAAAACGTATACCCTCATACTTTATCACGTGGAGGATACTCGTATTTGGAGAAGAAATTTATCGAAGAAAAATTTGAAGCATTAAGAGCTCGATCAAGTAGTGGTTCAGAAGAGGTCCAGTATGGTCCTCCATCTCCTCCCACTCGCCATGAGAAATGGAAACGAGCAAGAAGAAGAAAAAATGAACAATATCTTACAGACGAAGCTCATCAAGTGGCTGATAGAATAGTATGTAAATATTAATTCTTTGTTAACAATTTTCCTTTTTTATAATTTATAAACACTAATATAAATTTTTTATTTTTCATTTCAGGATGAACTTCAGGAGAAAGAGACACATAGCTCTTTTATCCCTAAGGGTAGGATGGATATCCTAGCCACTGCTTTGGGAAAGGCTGAACACCTCGTCCGTGTTAGAGGATATCAGGCGGGTGTTAGTATTCGGAAGGTTTTTGGTAAGAGTAAGCAACCAAGAGACCCGGAAATCAAATCCTTAAAAGAAGAGACGCAGGATATGAAACGGTCTATGGGTGATCAAATTCAAGCAGCAGTACAGAAGGCTTTATTATAACACTTGGCAAGATAGTCACAGTCTGCTCATCCTTCCGAGGTATATTATTTACTGTTAACAATTTTTCTTTTCTATAAATTATAAACACTGATATAACTTTTTCATTTTTCAACATTCTCAGCCTACTCACTCAGACTATCCTGCGTCATATGTTTACCCAACACCGTCTGGGCAGCCTTCCGAGGTATATTATTTAATGTCATCAATTTTTCTATTTTACAAATTATAAACACTGATATAACTTTTTCATTTTTCAACATTCTCAGCCAACTCACTCGGACTACCCTGCCCCATCTGCTTACCCTGCCCCGTCTGCGCAACCATTTGAGGTATATTATTTTATTTAATTTTTAATCAATTTTTCTATGTTATAAATTTTAAACACTAATATACCCTTTTCATTTTTATGACTTCCCAGCCTGCTCACCCTGACTACCCTTCCCCACCTGCTAACTTTGAGCCTCCACCTCCTCCATCGGATTGAACCTTATATTGTGAGTTGTTTGCGGGAGATCCTCATGTACATATTGTTGCGTTAGGACATGTGTATTTTTTGGGGGACTCGGTACATCATCAGCCTATGCAGATGGGTCAGGTTAGAGTATCCGTACTTGTTAATATAGATCCTACTGCTCTACTACCATTTCCAACTGCGGAGATCACCAGTGTTGGGGAATGTATGAGCCATTTTTTACTTTGGCCAACTGCACTTCTTCGTTATATTTCACATGAGGTATGAGTTTTTTTAAATAGTAATTAGAAATGATTCCAAATTACTTATAATGTTTTCTGACATTTAACTTATATAGGAATATCTGAAAGCAAAAGAAACTGTACAAATGCAGCAAAATGTTTAGAAACAGTCGGCTGTAGATACTTCTGATATTTCTTCTGGGTTGAAAAGATTATCTCAGTGCTCTTCTTCCTTGAATTTTATCTATGAGTTTCGGATGACGTCCGATATATGTGGAAGAAATTATAAATTGAGAATATTGAAAGAAGATATCAAGAATGTAGTTAATTTTGAAGTGATCGGGCTGAATGTGGTGCAGTTGTTTTCTATGTAGGTAAATTGACGTTTGAATTGCTATTTCTTTAATAAAATATTGTTATGTCATTGACTAACTATATTTTCTTTTTAAATTAGGTATCTATACAGGATTCTTTTACAAAATGAAACTACAAGCATTTACAGCTTTATAGATCCAGAGTACATTTCCTTGGAAGTCAAACATGTGAAAAATGATGAAAGAGTTAAATATATATCCGAGAGATTATCACAAACAGAGATTCAGTTCTGGTTTTTTCCATTTCTTGATAAGTAATAATATCATCATAATTTTGAACTCATGATCATTATAATTTCATTAATTGTGAACTTTTTGTATTATAGGGGGCATTGGATGTTAGGTGTATTTTTCCCAAATGAATGCACCTTATATTGGTTTTGCTCTTTATTAGGAAAAGTGCGTAAACCGTTTTCCAAATTATTAAACAGGTAAGTTGTTTTTTTATTTTTAGAAGTTTGTTATGTTTAATTTTAATTTTTTACACAAGTTTTATTAGTTCTTATATAAAAAAATGCGATTCATGGAAACATTTTACAAAGGAAAAGAAACCAACGAAAATCAAATATGTGGAAGTACAGGTAATTAGTTTTTATATTTTTGTTATATATTGGGTTTCATTATTAGTTAAATGTTTTATAACTGCAGTGTCATCGTCAAAATGGACATGTTGAATGTGGTTATTATATTCTACAATTTATGTACGAGATAATCGCAACTGGGGAAACTACTGATTTTTATAAGGTTAGTTGTATTAATTTTTTTTTATATTTTCATCCACTTTATTCTATTTATTAATTTCATATCATTCAATATTATTGTAGGTATTCAATGATTCACAGTCATATTCTCAATCTGATATGATCCATATTCAATCTACTTTTGCAGACTATTTGTTAATTCTGATTAAGATTTGAGGTATGTATATACTAATATTTATAAATAATAATATATATGGGTTTAAAAAACTAACTCTTATGATATATTAGGTGTTTGAACCTACTAATAATCAAATGAATGCTTCAACAATAACAAACAATGAGCATGTCATATATTTCAGGTACGTGTATTTTAATTCTTCTTTACTGAGTTTTCTCAAGTGCCTCTGCAAAAACTATTTTATTTAATCTACTAATAATCAAATGAATCCTTCAACAATAACCAACAATAAACATGTCGTATATTTCAGGTACGTGTATTTTAATTCAGAATTAGTTATTATATTTCTTTTCATTGTTATTTCTTAAAATCATTTGTCTGTACAGTGACAGATCTGGAGGGTGGTACTTGGATCATGAACATAGAGATTCGTATAGCGAAATAACATTCACAAACACTAAAAATTGTCTCCCTTTCATGCACATCAATATCTTCAAGGCCTTTTTATTTTTTATGCAAATAAATATCGGAAAATGATTTCTGAGAAGCATATCACATAATACCTGAAACAACGCTTAGTGGGTTTTCACAAAGATAAAATAGAAGGCGTCAATTTTTAAGGTATGTTTCTTTATGTCTCTTCAATCTGCATTTGATTTTAATTTTCTAACCTATTTTTTGCACTCAAACATATTTCTCTGTTATTCCATAACTTAAACAAATAACAATAGTGAATGGGTAATGCACGTCTATACAGAGCAAATATAAAAACCTGAGGTTGGGGGTGGTGGGGATCCTATAGTGAAAAGACACCCCCAACATCTTCAGTGGGGGAGGTGAGGAAGAGGTTGCATCGGCTGAGTGTTCCTGGAATTTTGATCAGGAGTCGTAACATTTCATTTTGGTAATTTACTTTGTGAAAAAATGAATGATTCAAATAAATTACACATTTTCATTTAATGTTTATTCATTACACTAATATCTTGGATTGATTTTTTCACGCACATCTCCTTAGTTTCATTACTGTTTTGACAGGATTGGTGCTATCTATGGGAGGAAACTTACAATGATTGATACTGAGTATGGTTAGATTAAGAAAATGCACCATATAGGTACGTGTATTTTAATTCTGCTTTACTTTGAGTTTTCTCAAGTACTTCTGTTAAAGCTGTTTAATTGTTTTTGTATACTTTGTTTTTTTTTCAGGGTTCCGATTTTTTTGGAGGAGAAAATATATGTATTTTATTTTAAAAAAAATTATTTACGGCGTCAGTTATTTTAAAAACCGATGCCGAATATTTTAAAAAAAAAATTATTTACTGCGTCAGTTTTTTTAAAAACTGACGCTGAAAGTTTGATATGGTGTCAGTTTTTTAAAAAACCGACGCCGAAAATCCTGTGTAAATTAGTTTCGGCGTCGGTTTTATATAAAACCGAAGCCGAAAACCTAGTCGACTATATTTTCCACGTCGGGTTTTTAATGAACCGACGCGGAAAATAATGTCTAAATGTAGCTTCGGCATCGGTTTTATAAAAACCGACGCCGAAGCTCATAAGCGAATTATTTTTTGTGTCGGTTTCTATGAACAGACGCGAAAACTGTATTTTTAACGTCACCTATAAAGACGTCGGTTTATAACCGACGTTAAAAATAAAAAAAACCGACGCTAAAAAGTGTTTTTGCACTAGTGGAGATATATATCTGACCCATCTCATAATGATGCCATTCTTATGTGTTCCATAAGATAAATTATACATCATAGCATAACCCATGTAAATATGATTCTTAAACATCATGCCATCATAACATAATACATATATGATAAGAAGGATATCATAAAAATAATTCCATCATATCATAATCAAATCAATTTAAAAATAAGGATAGAAACAGAACCCCATTTTTTCTTAGATGGAAAATAATTTTGATAAAACACATGAACTTTATTCTTGAGGAAAATATCCTTCGTACATCGAAAAAAATTTCATTTCTTAACATGTAATACAATTTTAAACTAAAAGAAATTGATTAAAAATATCCTTGAAGACATGTAATGGAAGATTAATAGAAATAATGTTCTATGAATCCATTCATGCCATATAAGTTAAAAAAACAATTTTCTTGTACTTTGGCAAGAAAAGTCAAAAAGTAACTCGTTCTAAAAACGACAAAATATTCCTTTCTTATCTTTTACTAAAAACCCACCAATGGGTAATTTTGGATTTAAAAATTTTTAGTAGGATATAAATAATATTAAATATTGAAGAAACATGGATGTGGATGATAAATATGCCCCAGTAATTACCAAAGTATAAACAATCTCGGATAACAATTGAGATTGCGAAATTTTCCCTTTCCTTAGGTCCAATTTGCTTCGTACATGCTCGAAACCCCTGTATAATGATTTAAATAATGTTATTGACTTATTAAAGAATCGTAATCATTTTTATGATATCATATACAATAATATTATTAGCTTCGTATTAGTAATATTTCATTGCTACTTGTTATTCGGGTGTTTATTGCTTTTTGTGCTTATGCGTGTTTTGTCGAATAAATTATTATTATTATTATTAGGTTATAGATACCTCATTTCCATAATTTTATTAGTGTAATATATATAATATTTATTCAATCAATTCATTTATATAATCATTATTCATTGATGATCATGTAGAATGAGTTGCACCACATCGTGGAAACGGTAGGCCGTACGTACGCACGAGCGATGATATCATTCCCATGGTCGTGGAATTGTACTGAAGTGTATTTAAACGTTTCAGAATCAATATCACCTCACAATAATCATATATAGTTATTCATTACACCATTATACCCGTCCATGTATGGTGGTGGTGGAAAACATATTACACCAAAGCGTGGAGATGGTATTCCGTATGTACGCATGCGCGGTGATTTTTTTTCCGTAGGATTGATATAAGGTGAAATGGGGTTGTTTTATATTTATAATAACATATCAGTATATTAGTGATACTGATGTTATTACTTCATAATGAAACAACTAAATAAGAGGAAGAAGAAGAATAAATAAACTTGAAAGAATCAGTAACGTACATTACCTCTTCTTTGAAACGCCATTCCTTAACCTCCTCTTAGGTCACTAATGATGGTCTTTGAAGGAGACCAGGACCCCTATAATGTTTCTAGGGAAGTGGATAAGATAAATGGGAAAAGTTTGGTCGATCTTGAAGGCTCAAAGTTGTGTAAATAAGAGAGGTAGGAGGTGACTTTTTGTAAGGGAGGAGAGGGGCACTTTTGGAAAAACTTAAAGTAATATTTTGTTATAAAGACATATTCGATTTTTAATAGCTCCAAATTGATTTATTTTGAAGATAACGTGGGGATATGTCGACATTCTTTCAACCAAAAGATTTTAGACAACTTTAGGTTACTAATTTTACCTTCTCATTTAGATTTAACTCTAAGTTAAATAATTTAACTTTTACCGTGTCTTCATGTTTCTTACACTATACGGTTAATAAACATATTATAACAAGACAAAATAACCAAAAGTGGTACATTATTAATATAAATAACTTTATCTAAGTAATGTTTCCAAACCATAGATTTTTAGGAATAAAATAACAATTAATAATATAATATTTGTTTTCAAAACTATTTGATGTCAATTTTGACACTATGTGGCAATTGATTTTTTTGAAAATCATAATAGCATGATTAGTTAGAAAAATTTTAATTAAATAAATACTAATATGTCATATTAACCTATAAAATTAGTTTAATTCATACAAAGTCTCAAATTAAATTTATTTGGGTATTTATAATATCAATTATGTTAATATTTCCTTAATAAGCTAATTATTCCATCATCATTGTGTCATAAATAAATTAAATTATTTAAATTATAAAAATTATAAATAAAATACTATTATGTAGGATATATTTTTATATTTATAATGAATATTTATAGTCTAATTTATCTTTTTTATAACCCCATATTAAAAATGTTTTAGTTATTAAACTTTGATTTTAACTATTTTAACTATTCTTTAAATAAAATAATAATAAATATCATAATCTAATCCATGTGGACCTAAGTGGTCATATTTTATTCCTAAGGTTGTTTTTGGTCGAATTAATCTTATCCAATTGAATTAGGACATATGTTAGGGTAATTGTAATACCATTTTTACCCTTAATTTCCCTATTATCTTTTAATCGTTGTAAATAAATGTAAAAAGTTACTATTCAACAAAAATTAGTTTTATCTTATTGAACCACATTTTACTCCTTGATGTTAATCATGTCTCTCAGATTTTCAAAATTCAACTCACAGAAGCGGTAAAATTATGTTTTATGTACAATTGCAAATGCTCCAAGGAGGTGGGTAAAAGACGGTAAAAAGTTCAATAAAAATTTTATATATCTAAAATTACTATAAAATGACTCTAATGAATTATATTGAACTTATATAGGTATTATGTATCAATTTTGACATAAAATAAATTTAGATAAAATAAATAATTATTTAAATAAAAATTTGTTTTTTAAATAGTAACCCAATGTTTTCACTATTCATAAAAAATTGAAAGTTTTCAGAAAAATACAATAAATTCACCCTAGGCTAATTTTGATATTCCGAATCCAAAAAATGAAATACATTTTAATAGTTAAAAAATATAAAATTTCATAAAGTGGGTATTACTATTCATAACTGCCCGTTTTAATAATATTTTAATAGCATATCGTTGTTTAGTGAAACTTGGTATTGCGTACAACGCAAGTAATAGAGGAAGGTCACGATTGCGTGTAAAGAAATCCAAGCTAGTGTTGTGTGTAGTGAAATATTCCTTTGATGATAAAAAAATATTTCCCATAAAAATCTCGGGTGTTACGTTCTACCCTCTTAAAAATGAATTTCTCCCTCGAAATTTGTCACTTTGTAACAAACAAATGAGGATACCTCTCCCTCATCACATCCTCAATCTCCCATGTAGCTTCTTATAATTGGTGGTTCCTTCATAAAATTTTACCAAGAGAGTGGTCTTGTTCTGTAGGACTTTTTTGCTATGATCTAGAATCCTTATCAGTTGTTCTTCTTAAAAAAGATCTTGCTCCAGCGGTACAACTTCTGAGCAGAGTACATGTGAAGGATCGGGTATGTACTTTCTCAAGGGAGATACATGGAACACATCGTGAACTTGAGAGAGATTTGGTGGAAGCGCCAATTGGTAAGCTACCTTCCCAACACGATCTGGTATTTCGAAAGGACTGATATACCCAGGTCCCATCTTTCCCTTCTTTCCAAATCTCATTACTCTCTTCCAATGAGATATTTTTAAGAACACTTTATCACCCACATCAAACTATAAATCTTTTCTTCGTTTGTCGGCATAAATTTTTTGTCGACTCTGAGCTGCCCTTATGTGTTATTGAATATATCAGACCATTTCTACCATCTCATCAACAAGATCAGGTTTTAAAATCCTTCTTTCCCCAACTTCATCCCAGTAAGTTGGAGTTCTGCATTTCATTCCACAGAAAGCTTCATATGGAGCCATCTAAATACTGGAGTGAAAGATATTGTTATATGAAAATTCCCCCAAAGGTAGGTGTTGATCCCAACCACGTTTGAAATCCATAGAGAAAGCTCTTAACATATCTTCTAGAGTTTGAATTGTCCTCTCAGACTGATCGTCTGTCTAAGGATGATAAGCAGTGCTGAAACTCAACACTTTATCCAGAGTATTCTGAAGGCTTCTCCAAAACATTGAGGTAGACCTCAGATCCCGATTAGATATAATGGAAAGTGGTACTCCATGCAATCTTTCCACTTACTTTACATATATCCTAGAAAGCTGATCAAGAGATAAATCCTCTCTAATAGCAATGGAGTGTGTCGTCTTTGTTAGACGATCAACTATGACCCAGATAACATTATTGCCTTTAGATGTTTTAGGATGTCCGGTGAAAAATTACATAGTGATGTTTTCCCAATTCTATTTGGGTATAGGTAATGGTTTTAACATCCCCTAAGACTTCTGTCTCTAAGCTTTAACTTTCTGAAAAACCAAGCATCGAGAGACATATTGAGCAACATATCTTTTCTTGCCATCCCCCAAGAAGTACTCTTTCAGTTCCCTATAAATCTTAAAGATTACAGGATGAATAAAGAATGAAGAACTATGAGCCTCATCCAGAATCTCCTTATTTAATTATGTGATAGGAGGAACATAATCCCTATTCCTGAACATTATTATCCCATCACAATCAAGGTTGAATTCATGAAAATTTCTCTCCTTCTTTTTTAACTCTAGCTCTTCATTCTGTGCCTCTTTAATATTCACATGTATAGATGGTTGAGCATTCATTTGAGAAAGATACAATTTTCCCCTTCTATTATAATTCTAAGATCTATCATTTTTAAATCCATAAATATTTTATCTTTCGTGATCCTCATCATGGATAAGCTAGCATGGTCTTGTCGACTTAATGCATCTGCCACCTTTTTTGATTTCCCAGGGTGATAATGAATTACGAAGTCGTAATCCTTAATCATCTCCAACCATCTTATTTGGTGCATATTCAGATCCTTTTGTGTGAAAATATACTTTAAACTTTTATGATCAGTATAAATATCACACCTTTCACCATAAAGATAATGCCTCTATATTTTTAATGCAATGATTACCGCAGCTAACTCCAAATCACGAGTTGGGTAATTTTTCTCATGGATTTTCAACTGTCATGAGGCATAAGCTATCACCATATCATTTTTCATGAGAACACACCCCAATCCCTTCTTGGATGCATCACTATTTATCACAAATATTTTTCCACTATAAGGCGGTGTGAGCACAGGTGCACTGGATAAACTTCTTTTTAACTCCTTGAAATTCACTTCACACTCCTCCATCCATACGAACTTAACTCCTATTTGAGTCGACCTGGTGAGTTGATTATATTATCGACAAAAATCTTTCACAAAACGTCGATAATATCCAGCCAAACCAATAATACTTTGGATCTCAGTTACTGTTGTTGATCTCGACCATCTTTTGATAACCTCTATTTTTGCTGGATCCATATATATCCCCTATTTTGAGATTATGTGACCCAAAAATGCAACTTTTTGAAGCCAAAATTCACACATTGTAAATTTGGAATAAATATTCTCTTTTCTCAGGGTCTTCAATACAATTCTCAAGTGATCTTCATGTTCTTCCTTTCTCTTTGAATAGAAAAGAATATCATCTATAAAGACTACACAAACTGATCAAGATAGTCCTTAAACACTCTATTCATTAGATCCATGAATATAGCAGGGGAATTAGTAATACCAAATGGAATCACTATAAATTCATAGGGTCCTTTCCTTGTACAGAAAGCCGTCTTTGGTATATCCTTCCTTTTGACCCTTAATTGATGATACCCTGAATGGAGATCAATCATGGAAAAGTATTGAGATCCGCGTAGTTGGTTAAATAAGCCATCAATGCGTGGGAGAGGATATTTGTTCTTGATAGTGATCATGTTAAGTTCTCGATAATCAATGCAGAGTCTCGTTGATCCATCTTTCTCTTTAACAAATAGAATAGGTGCTCCCCAAGGTGATGCACTAGGGTGTATGAATACCATATCAAGATTCTCATGGAGTTGCTTCTTCAATTCTTGCAACTCAATTGTGGCCATTCTATATGGTGTCTTGTAAATAGTGAAAGAACCCGGTATGAGTTCTATTGAAAACTCAACATCATGATTTGGTGGAAGACTAAGAAATTCCTCTGGAAAGACATCATCAAAATCTCATACAATGGGAATATTTTTAATCATCATTTTATCTCCAACCATTTGATATAAATAACCTTCATTTAGAGGAATCAAGACCCATATGATGGATGAAATTTACACTGGAAGGTTATGTTCATCCTTGCATCGATAGATGATCATAGATTGATAAGGAATATGAGATGTGACATCCCTTATTTGGAAATTGATATGATCTTCATATAAAAAAAGACAATCCATGACAATAATCACATCATATTCCACTATAGGAAGGATCACAAGATTTGCAGGAAGCACTTTCCCACTAACTTCAATCGGAGAAGAATTGTAAACTTTTGATGTGACTGTTGTGCCATTAGGGGTTTTCACAGCTAACTCAACATCTAATTGTTGTGGTAATACGACAATAACCATAGAAAATTCTTCATAAATAAAAGAGTGGGTGGATCCAGAATCAAATAAAACATTTTCTACTTTAGAGTGGATGGTAAGTGTACCTTTCACCACTTCATTATCTTACTCCACAACGCATATAGTAATTTCATTTGACTTTCTTGTGTCTTTGGACTTAAGAGTTTGTTGATGTGAATCATCATTTACAACCCTTGGATTAGAGCATTTATTGGAATAATTCCCCATTTCCTTGCACTTGTAACATTGAAGTGTAGGAGGTTCACTCTGTGTATCCTTTTCTTTGTTCACATCATTAGACATATTCTTCCCATCTTTGCGGAATTCAAATTCATGATGACCTTCATTTCAAGATTTGAAACATTTAATTGTCCCTTTAAGACAACTCCCTCCATGTTTCTTTCCACACTTTGAGCATATGGGAAAAATCATCTTCTATTCAGTTTTCTATTTAGATTTCCCTTTGAATTCCATTTTCCTCTTCTTATAAAACCCATATGATTGATGGGTTACTCCAATCTCCATATCAACCTTGAGAGCACATCGACTGATTTCTTCGTAGCTATTGAAGTCCCTTATGGATAACTCCCTTCGAAGACTTGGTTTTAATCCACTAAATAATCGATCGATCTTACCGTCAGGTTGGATAATAATTCTGGAGTAGTACCTTGCAAGTCTTGTAAAAAAATTTGTAGGTACCAACAGAATCATCATCATTTTTCTTCAGTTCAAGAAACTCATTCTCTATATTTGTTCGAAGAATACCGGGGAAGTACATATTAAAAAATATGTTCTTGAACTCATCCCATTCCATGGATTCAATTTCATCACTTTGCCTCATATTCTTGATGAGATTCCACCATTGATCAGCTTCACCTTCCAAATGATATACTACTAAGATGACTTTATCTTGTTTAGAACATTGATGAACTGAAAATATCTTTTAAGTAGTACTGATCCATTGTTTAGCAACTAGTGGATAAGTAGACCTGCTGAATGAGGGTGGACGCTACCTCATTAAGGATTCTATATAATGTTGGTCCTTACATTTCTCGTTTGGAAGTACTGCACGATTCATATCTTGAGAATGTTTTGTAAGCATAGATACAAGATTTTTCATTCCAACACCCATAATGTTTGGTTGGTCAGGGGGACAATCATTGCATTGCATGTCGCATTCTGCATTAACACAGTTCTTTCGGGTTCCATCCATTGACTAAAACCAATAAGAATAGTGTGAGAAACACTAATTATAATAAAAAAACCACATAATGAAGAATAAATTTCACACTTAAGGTCTTATCATAGGTTATTCATGGCCATTTCTAAAACACTAAGATTTTTTCCTATGCTTAGACATATCCTTAGGGTTCTTACTAAGGCTTTCACATCCTAGTTTCTAAAGGTTGACTATACCCTTCAACTGATACCAACTATAACGACCCATACTTTACATACATGGTTGTTACTTCAGAATTGAAGCATTCTTATTACAACATATAACCAAACCACAATAGGACCGTATATGTATAGTGTTTTTAGAAACTATGAATCATAAACAACTGATTCATAAATCATCTAAACTGGCTCCTTTTTATTTTATCATATCTAGAGTCCCTTTTGGAATATCATACTTAATACCCTTCTTCCTGAACTGGGGAATAGAAAACATACAAAAGGGTAAGCTCAAATGCTCAGTAAGGGTAAAAAAAGAAATATCAATCACATCATATTCATTAAATCATATCATTTTGGAAATCTTAACATGAAAAAGAGATCATAATTTCATAAAATGGGATAAATCATAGTTGTGAAATGTAATCCCAATAATCATTACATAAAACATGAAAAAAAAATTTCATACACACATAATCATAGAGAATCATTTCTTAGTAGTCAAGACTCTTATCCATGACTATCTTAGTGGACAAAGTCCATTTCTGAACCGAGTTCACTCCTCGTTTCAGTCCTGTATCACTGAACCAGATTAACCTGCCGTTCCAACCATGTTTATCTCATGAGATACAAATCGTTATCCAATGCATTAGAGGGAGATATAGGTCACACCTATCTCATAATGATTCAATTTTTATGTGTTCCTCAAGATAAATCATACATCATAGTATAATCTATGTAAATGGGATTCTTAAACATCATGTCATCGTAACATAATCCATATAAGATAAAAATGATATCATAAAAATAATTCCATCATATCATAATCAAATTAATGAAAAAATATGGATAGAAACAAAACCCCATATTTTCATAGATGGAAAATAATTTTTATAAAATAATAGAACTTCATTCTTGAGGAAAATATCCTTTATAATTCAAAAACAATTTTCATTTATTAACATGTCATACAATTTTAAACTAAAAAAAGTTGATTAAAAATAAAACTGAAAACATATAAAGGAAGCTTCTTGAAAATAATTTTCTATGAATCCATTCATTCCGTATAAGTTAAAAAAACATTCTTCTCGTACTTTGGCTGGAAAAGTCAAAAAGTACCTCGTTTTAAAAACGACAAAATATTCCTTTCATATCTTTTACTAAAAACTCACAAATGGTTAAAATTGGATTTAAACAATTGAAAGATGACAGAAATAATATTACATATTGACGAAACATGTATGTGGATGATAAATATTCCCCAGTAATTACCGATGTATAAACAATCTCAGATAAAAATTGAGATTGCTAGATTTTCCCTTACCTTAGGTCCGATTTACTTCGTATGTGTTCGAACCTCCTTTATATTTATATAATAATGTAATTGAATTATTCCAGAATCGTACAAATTATTATGATATCATATATGGTCATATTCTTAGCTTCGTATTAGTAATATTTCATTGCTACTTATTATTCGGGTGTTTATTGCTTTTTGTGCTTACGCGTGTTTTGTCGAATAAATTCTTATTCTTATTTTTAGGTTATAGATATATCATTTCCAGAATGTTATTAGTGTAATATATATCATATTTATTAATTAAATTCATTTATATAATCATTATTCATTGATGATCATGTAGAACGAGTCGCACCACATCATGGAGACGGTAGGTCGTACGTACACAAGAGCGATGATATTGTTCCCATGATCATGAAATTGTATTTAGGTGTATTTATACTTTTTCAGAATCAATATCACTTTAAAATAATCATATATAGTTATTATTTACACCATTATACCCATCTAAGTATGGTGGTGGTGGAAAAGATATTACACCACGACGTGGAGACGGTATTCCGTACGTACGCATGCGCGGTAATTTGGGATTCCGTTGGTTGGATAGAAGGTGAAATAGGATTGTTTCATATTTATTATAAAATATCAATATATAATTAATACTGATGTTATTACTTAATAATGAAACAACTAAATAAGAGGAATCAGAAGAAGAAATAAAGTTGAAAGAATTGGTAACAAACATTACCTCTTCTTTGAAGCGCCTCTTCTTAACCTCCTCTTAGGGCACTAATGATGGTCTATAAAGAAGACCAGGACCCCTAGAATGTTTCTAGGGAATTGGAGAAGAGAAATGGGCAGGTTTTGGCTGAACATGAAGGCTCAAAGTTGTGTACAGAGGAGAGGGAGGAGGTTCCCTCTTATAAGAGAGGATAGGGGCACTTTAGAAAAAACATAAAATATTATTTTATTATAAATTCATATTCATTTTTTAATAGCTCAAAATTGATTTATTTTGAAGATTAGGCGGGGAGGGATTGAAATCCTCTCAAACAATAGATTTTAGACAAGTTTAGGTAACTATTTTAACCTTATCATTTAGATATAACTCTATGTTAAATAATTTACCTTTTACCGTGTATTCTTGTTTTCTTACACTATTTGGTTAATAAAGATACTATAACAAGACAAACGAACCCCAACTGGATATTTATTAATATATTTAACCATATATAAGTCATTTGGCAGAAAAATATATTTTTAGGAATAAAATTACAAATAAAAATATAATATTTGTTTTCAAAACTATTTTACATCAATTTTGACACTATTTGGTAATTGATTTTTGTGAAAATCATAAAAACATGATTAGTTCGAAAACAATTAATTAAATCAATACTAATATTTCATATTATATTATAAAATTCGTTTAATTCATAAAAAGTCTCAAATTACATTTATTTGGATATTTATAATATTGATTATGTTAATATTTCCTTAATAAGATAATTACTACATCATCATTGTGTCATAAATAAATTAAATTATTTCAAGTAAAAAAAATAAAAATAAACTACCATTATGTAGAAAATCATTTTATCTTTCTAATGAATATTTATAGTCTAATTTAACTTATGTATAACCCTATATTGAAAAATTATTAAACATTGATTTTAAATATTTAATCTATTCTTTAAATAAATTAATAATATATGTTCTAATCTAATCCAAGTGGACCTAAATGGTCATATTTTATTCCTAAGTTTGTTTTTGGTCGAATTAGACGTATCCAATAGAATTAAGACATGTGTTAGGTTAATAATAATACCATTTTTACCCTTAATTACCCTATTTAATTTTAACTGTGATAAATTAATGTGAAAAGTTATTTTTCACCAAAAATTATTTATATCTTATTGAACAACATTTTACTCCTTGATGTTAACCATGTCTCTCAGATTTTCAAAATTCCACTCACCTATGTGGTAAAATTATGTTTTATATAAATTTTCAAACTCTCCTAGGAGATGGGTAAAAGACGGTGAAAAGTTCAATAAAATATTTATATATCTAAAATTATTATGAAATGACTCTAATGAATTACATTGAACTTATATTGTTATTATGTATCAATTTTGAACTAATATAAATTAAAATAAAAAAAATAATTATTTAAATAAAAAGTCAGTTTTTAAATAGTAACCTAGTGATTTAACTATTCATCAAAAATTGAACGTTTTCCGAAAAATACAAATAATTCACCCTAGGCTAATTTTGATATTCCGAATCCTAAAATGAAATCCATTTTAAAAGATAAATTTTATAAAATTTCAAAAAGTGGGTATTACAATCCATAACGGCTAGTTTTAATAATATTTTTATAGCATATTATTGTTTAGTGAAACTCGATATTGCGTACAATGCAAGCTATCGAGGAAGGTCGCGATTCCCTATAAAGCAAGCCAAGATAGTTTTGTGTGTAGTGAATGTTTCCATTGATGATAACAAAATATTTCTCATAAAATTCTCAGGTGTTACATTGAATATATTTAAAAAACTTATGAAAGATTTAAAGCACTATTCATGACTATTAAAGAATGTGATGTTGGGAAAATTTGATCAAGGATTATATTTTAAAAAGAAAATATACATTTCAAACCTTTGTAATAAGTCAAAATTATGTCATATGGAACAAATTATAAATGATTCCTTTTAATAAATTATAATGGAAATAAAACTTAATATAGAATACCTTAATACAAAATTTATTGGGGATTTAAAAACATTTATTAAATTATTTGATGAACATGGAGATATAAGAATATATTTCAGATAAAAGGAAGAGAAACTAGGTTTTATATTTTAAAAATACTCCTTTCATTCATTTAGTACTAATGAGATGAAAAATGGTACTAATAAATCAAAACAACCCTAAATAAATAGGTAAAAATAAATTATATAGGGTTTAATGGGACATAAATGTATAATTTCCCACAGTAGAAATTGAAAGATAAATAATCTTGAAAAAAAGTATGATTGTTACATAATCTCTTTCCGCTAGTCTTTGGTTGATTCTTACACACACTAACCACTAATATAAAAAATTTAATTTTATGGTAAATTTAAATAAAAACCATATTGACAATTTTATAATAATATTTAATTCACTCTTATTTTAGAAGTTACCCTTTTATTTTGAATTCTCAGTAAAAGATTAATTTTTCCATTATCTCTTTCATTGTGCATACAATTTACATTTTTGATATTATGGTAATTGAAACTTCATTATGGTTTCATAATATCAATAATACTGGTTATTTCATAAATATCATATTTATTCATTTTATAATCAAAATACATATAATGTGGAGTATAAAAATTAATTACTTTACTTCATAGAGATGGTTGTCTATACATATGCACGAGTGATGTTTTAATTATCAACAATTATGATTAAGGGAGTTATATAGTAATTTATAATTATTAAATCATAATTATTTCAAAAAAACATATATTTTATCCAAATATTTTATTAAACCAACCTGGTGAGGTGGTGATGAATAATGAATGATTTTATTTATGGAGACAGTGGCTCGTACGTATGTCTGGTAAACATATTCATTTTTCAATATATGGAAAAGTGGTAGAAAAATGGTCTAACTTTAGCTAAAAATTAGCTATGTGATGATAACAATTTAATTATATTAATATTATTTCAGGGTATTTGTTGGAGTTTCATGAAATAATAAAACATTAAATACATTTTTAAGGAAATCTATATCTATTTTGTGTATCTTCCTTTGGGTTCACCATAAGCCTTTATAGGATTTTTTTAGGTATGGACCTCTAGGATGTGTGGAGTGTTTTTTGGAAGATATTTTAATAGGTCTTAAATAAGATATACTGCTCAATGTGTGTGATTATCTGAGGAAATGAGATTTTATTTATTACGAAAGAGGAGTGGAACCATTAAAAATATAATAAACATTATAAAATAAATGTCATTATCAAGGTAAATTGTAAAAAAATTGGAATAATTATAATCAAAAGGTGATCGTGGTTGAAATACACTCATCGAATTAGATAATTTTATTGTTTTTTCTATTGGAAGCCATGTAACTTTTTGAATCTCATCTTAACCCTTACCATTATAAAATAAATTTTTATCATTTTTCATATTCTTTTTTACTAAAAATTACCTAGGCCTTATATGAATCATTTGAATGGTTAAATCCAATTATGGAATACATTTAATCAAATTTAATTTCTAATGTTTGTAGAATTTGTTTATAATATCTAATCAAGATATAGGTAGAAACCATATATTACCAAATATAGAATTTGTATCATAAATATGATATTATTCTCATTTATTTCCTAGAAACAATCATTAGATAAATTTAAATAAAAATTATGTAATACATTATTTAAACATTTCATTAAAACCATTCATAAATATTTATCAGTTCAATTTATTTTGATTAAATACATTCCACTCAATGAAATCCTTTTATTAATAAATATCACCTTTACCTCTAAATGGTTTTAGTGAAACATCAATGTAATTAATAATCAATGTATAAATTATTATTTCTTTTTTATAAACATAATAAATATATTTCATCATTGATAAGTAGTGGTCTATATATAAAACATAGAAAATAAAACTCTTTAAAAATTAGGTCTGATATGATTTTATTATCATAATTAAAATTTAAGTACTTAAGAAGAATTATTTAATACATTTTTTAAGGAAAAAATTAATTTCTCTATTTTTTAATGTGGTTACCCTAATTAATATCACCAAATTTAATATATTGGTTATATGATCACTTTTAATAATAAATACATCATAGATTATATAATCTCACTATTGTGTGTAATGTAGGGTATCAAATACTTTAGATTTATTTTAATGGATAATATATTAAAAAACATGGATGTTATATTTTAATCCCTTGAAATTAATTTCCCTCATGAAATTATATTACATTGAAGAAAAAATGAGGACACCTCTATCTTATTATATCCTCATGTTCCGAGGTTTCATTCTCAAATGTGTGGTTTCACCATATAAATATTACCATGTGAGTTGTCTTGTTCCAAAACACTAAATCACATCGATCAAAAATGTCTAATTTTTGTTACACATTTGAAATATAATTATCCAAAAATAAATCATTTGAGTTTAATATATCAGAATGGAAATATACTTACATCATGAAAATATATATGTGGAACACATTATTCTAGTGGGAAGATTTTGGGGAAGTGCCAACTGATGAGTTATCTTCGCCAATCGATCAATACTCTTGAATGGAAATTATTTTATAGGGATCATATTCCCCTTATTTTAAATTCTCATAAACTTCTCTCATTGTGATATTTAAGAAACTTATTTCCCTCCAACTACAACCTCTAGATCTAATTGAAAGATGTCATGTTAACTACTTTAGAAAATCTTAGATTCCCTAGTGCGTTGTTGAATGAATATGACATTATTTCAATTATATCATCTAGAATAAGTCACAATAGGCTTCATTATCCATTTTAATTAATGTATATTTTAGTTCCTCACTTATTTAAATAGATTACATCATAATAATACATTTAAATACTCAACTGAAATCTATTGTTGTATGAAAATTATAGTACTAGAAGGTTTCGATCCAAAAATTAATAAAAATCCATATATCAGTATCTTATTATATAATTAATGGATTGAATGGTTCACTAAAACCAAAATTATATTTTAGCATTATATGTAGTACAAAAAAACACAATATTCAATTCCTACTGATCACTTCGAAGTAAATTTGACATAATCATCAGTTCTTGATGTGGTATAATTGAAATGGGTACTATTTGTATCCTTACCACTTACATAATGCATATTTTTTGAAATTTTGATCATGTGATTAATATTCTATGATATCAATTTTGTGAGATGGATTCAAATGGTAATCATCTACCAACAAAATGATGTTATACCCTTTAGTTTCCTTGCAAAATATGATAATGAAATATATAGGTATATTTTTATTTAGTCAAAAAGGAATCATTGGACTTGTATAGTCATTTTTTTTGGAAATAAGAATTTTAATTTTCAAATGAATTCATAGGTTGTTTTATTACGTAATTTAATGATTTTATTTATATCATATTTATTATGATTTTCGTACTATGTATGATAAATATCGTGCACATAATGGCAAAGAGTTATGACTATTTCCATGTTGATCACTATGAAGAAAAATTTGATTTATATCATACTCAACAATCACAATTTATATCAGTCTTGACAACTATTATTTTCATCAAAAACACTGATCAATATCATATTGACTAGATATATCATATACACCATCATAATATAAACCATCATACTCATTTACTAACAACTTTGTTATTTTATCATATGATATGTATTCTTTTCATACCCACTTTATCATTGTAATAAAATATTTTAATATATAAAAGAAAACCTTTTAATCAAAATGATATTGTGTATTCTTTTTTGATATGCATGATAAAACGATGTCATTGTTCAGTTAAAAGATAACAGTAGGTGTTCTACGTGTCCAAGTCCCCCAAAAATTTAAAAATGAAATTTGACTATTGAAGGAAAAATATGACAATTGGTACGAGTCATATAAATAAATTGTCTTTTGGATAAGCTCAAAAATATTAATGAATTAGACACATCTTTCAAGCAGTTTGTCAAATCTATCCTTCGCGAGAAAGACTCTATAGTCAAGTTGTGAACTACTCATTCTACATAATTACGAATTTAAATTGATTTTCCCTATTTTGATTTCCACCATTGGTGATTACGATCAAGGGATTCATGGAACATGAAGACAGATGTGCTGATCATTTAAGGATTAAGGGTTTACGAGGCTTGGAAGGGCAATGTGTCAAATACCTTTTTAATAGAGGAATTTTGGGGATAGCAAGACAGAATCCGATATTCGTATCATTGGATTATCCTGGTGTGGGTAAGACATACTTTTTGAGATGATAAATCAAGGGACCATTATCCAAGCTTAATGGATTCCCTTCCATTTGTGTTAAAAGTGCAACGACCTAGGTTTTTATAAAATAATAAATTTTCATATCTATTAAAATATATGAATAATATATTAATTTTTTTTGAATGTTAACTTCGTTCGATAGCCTACTCAACACATAATAACAGGTTTCATTGAAATCTTATGTTGCAGTCAACATTGAGTTATACCGAAATATAATATAATATAATAATTATTTTAAATGGTAGTTAACGTACAGTCGTATTATTGCGGGGAATGAAAATAACTTTTTACATTATTCTCACACATGTTTGTTAAATGTATTTTAATTTATCCAAAAATATAGAGGCTTAAAATAATAATTAATCTGATTTTAAGCATAAAATACCCTAATATTAATTAAATGGACTATTTACCATCTATTGGTGGTGAGAGATTTTTAAATATTGATTTTTTTGTATTTTATGTTCCATTTGAAAAAAAAAATAAACTCTTTATTTAGAATAAGGACATCAAAATTTAATTTGGGTAAATTTTTTGTATTTTTCTAATAATGCTTATATTTTAATGAAAGGGGGCATATTCTATATTTTATGTCAAAATTTTATTTTCATCTAATTTATTCATATGATTATATTGTAATTTATATTGTTTTTATTGTTTAATTAGATTATATTTTTATCATTTAATATTGTTTCGGTCAAGGGAAGTGATTTTACTTTTAAATTGAACATAAACACATGTCATTCTTTTGGTAGTTTTTTCTTAAAAACTTACTTTTTGGTTTTGAAAACATGAATTAATTATAAATTAAGTTATGAAACTTATTTGATCGGAATATTGGAAAATTTATTCAATATTTTGAATCAGGAGGTCCAAAATGTGAAAAGAGGTACCTATAATTTTTAGACATTATGAATTGTAACTCCAGTAAATATTTTATATACCATGGTTAAAGGATAAATCTGGAAAATAAGGGAAAAAATAATATTATAATAATACTAAATTACCCAAACACATTTCCTAACATTAATTTAAGAGTATTAATTGTTGTGTTTGAATTGATTTTTTTTTAATTTAATCATGTTTTTATGGTTTTTTAAAATGAGATGATATGAATTGTATAAAATTTGACAATAATGAGTTTTTAAATAAATTAATATTTTATAATGTTATATATTAGTATTAAAAATATAATATTCTTCCAAATTACATATATAATGTTTAAAACTCATTAAAGATCCATTTTAGGTCACTTAGAATTTTATTGAAACTATAGAAACCATATACTATGAAAATGCATGATGACATGGTAGGTGTTAATTTATTTAACTAACGGCTAATGCTGAATGTTAAGGTTAATTTTATGACTTAATATTGGCTAAAACACATTATCTGAGATAATTTAGTCCCATAATCTTCTAATATTATAAATATATCACTTTTGGGTTATTAGAATTTGAAAATCTATTAATAATAAAAAAATATTTTAAAACATTCCTATTGTTCCCCACCTCCTTATTATAAAATTACACCACCTATAACCCATTACTCACACCTCTCAGGCACCATGGATCATCTAAACATTACTTCAATAAGCCCCCAACATTAAACTATTCCTCTTGTATTCCTTCTCTTTGCTAGAAGGAAATTCATGAAATACTGTTAACTCAAATCAAAATAAGTTACTTGATTCAAGGTAATGTCTTCTCTTAAGTTCCTTTCCATTATTTTACCTTCTACAATCCGGATTATCATATAATTATTTTTTATATAAAAAAACTAGTACCATAAAATTACTAGGTTTTTTATGAGAATTATTCGAACTACACATACACACACCTTTGCCTAATGTGTATAGAACATATTGTTTCAGTGGAAGGTGAACTACTACCTCTCGAAACCATAATTGTTCAATATTATCCAACAAACTATCATAGTGTCCATTATGATGGAAGTATAATTATATATGTTATTTATATGATATTTATTTTTTCTCTATACTTCGTTAAATCTCATTTAGAACATTCATTTATGATTTTCATGTTGTATAAATACAATAATTTAATTTGAGAAAGTGTAGACTACCACCCCTTCAAAAGTTATATGACTCATTCATGTTGTACAAGAAATGTATAAAGATGTTATTAATGAACTTATGTAACATATATAACATTGATATTGTACTGGAGTTATAATATATTAATGTATAATGTTTTTTAATTTTATTAGTTATGAAAAGGAATTGAAAGTAGTGTTCATGCGTACGTACGACTTACCGTCACCATGAATTTTGAATTTCATTTCTTATATCCAAATGAAATGTACTAATATTAATAAATATATAATCGATATTTATGATATATATGATATCTAAATCATGAATATCATTCTATATATAATTTAATTTTGTCCACATTGACAATTTGAAATTACGATAAGTTCATTTTTTATTCAAGTACCGAGGATCGACAAAATAAAGGATATGAACTTGAATAATTAGATGATTTTTGTTGAAAGCTAATAAGTGATGTATACGGAATAATAAACTTTAAAAATGTTATAAATGAATTAGAAATTAACTAAACATTATTATTAAAAAATTTTAAGGAACATACGTGATGATTCCTACTCAAGGTAAGAGACATCGTCTCAATCTCTTTTCTTTAAGGAATATTTTGATTTATACAGGAATTTATTTTATATAGTGTATAAACCCCTTTGAAAATTAATTTAATTCAAAGGGAATATTTTTTCTACGATGAATTTTAAAAAATGACAATGGGAATATCTCTTTTTAACGTACACAATGACAACATTCTTCCCGCCGCTGTGGGCAATATTTTATATTTGGATTCCGTAACAGGTCGTCATTTTTTTAAATGAAAAATAATTACCATATACACTTTTTAAATATTTTTATTGAAAATTGATTGAAAACTGGATTTACTATTTCAATATATAGAAATTATTTATTTTTATTGTAAATGAAATTATATATTTGAAATGTTGATATTTGTAATCTTTTATGTGTGATGATTATATAATGGTATGTGAATATTTGATGTGTGGTCACATGATAAACCAATTGGCAGGTGGTTCCATGATAAACCGAGGATGGGATGTTACGTTATTACATGTGACGCATTGGGTATGGAAGTCTGTTGTATGGCTATTCCATTTGTAAGAATTATTTGTTGAAGTTGATCGTATGGTAATTTCAGTTAGGTATGATTATGTCCCAAATCTACCATTATATGATATATATTTCTTTCTATGGGTTTTCTGGTAATATTTTGGGTTACAAAAACGGGAAAGAAATTATCTAATATTTAGTGAAGTGTTTTTTCATCTTCATTAAGGTAAAAAGTATAACATTATGATAATGTATTTATGGTTTAAATGTTGTTTTGAAAAGTAACAACTTCTCTTTTTTATGTATCCCATACTGAGCTTTTTATGCTCTTCCCATGTTTTTGGAATTTTTTTCACTTGAATTAAAGAGGAATATGGTGAAGGATGGGATCAAGGAAATGAAATTGTAATGAAAACATAGAACTGAACTTGTTTTAATTTTTAAGATTATTTACATTATGACAAAAAATTGGGTAATAAGTAGATGTGTCTACTTGTAATATTCAAGTTTTACATATAAGTTATGACATCATTCTCTAAAACTATAAACCCTAAAACTTCCTCAATGTGAATTGATAAACTAATTCAAGATTATGTAATGATTAAGGTTGGGTCCTTACATTTGTTATTATAGGTCAGATTATATTTTTGTAGAGGTTAGGGTGTTATTTAAGCATAAGTGACATAATCATAATGGTTTTCATATTATAAAGAGTCATAGTTATTATAGATAAATTTAATGGGATTAACATAACATGGATAAGTATATCTTAGTGTTTACTCTTTTCATATGATATTATATGATTATTTTTCTGATATAATCACACTAACCATTTTTGTTTTATTAAATGGATAGATCTAGTAGGTACCAATGTAATAATGGATATGAAGGAAACTGAAGTGGTTTTCTAAATGAGAAACCGAATAAAATGAGATCTGCAATGATAATTTTTAAGGTTATTCACAACCAACTATCTATAGTCTTTATTGACCCCTTGAACATTGATTATTTTTATAATGCATCATATATGCATGAAATGAATCCCAATTGATTATTAGGTAATAATAATAAATGTAATTATATTAGAAAAACCCATGTGTCAATTATGTGGAAATAAACACTTAGGAAAATGATTCATTGGGATGGGAAGATGTTTCAGATGTGGTAACGAAGGTCATAAAGAAATCACTTACCACTGACAACGGAAGTGTCTAGTTAACTCCAGGAAATAGAAATAATTTCATTACAAAGGATCAATTGAATGGTTTAAATGTGGTGTGCATGGTAATTATACAAATAGATTTATTAAGAATAATGTTCAAGAATGGGATCAGCAGGATCGAATAAATATATGTTTACCACTTCTTAATGCCATTCCAACTGAAGATGAGGAAACTGAAAATAACCTATGAAAGTTATGGATTATTTCATAGCTCATGTTTTTACATTACTGAAATCATAGGACATTATTCATGATTTTGTTTATAGGAAATAAGTATAAAATAATAAGATAGAAAAACAATGATTAAGGATCATGAATATTGTTCGATGATTAGGATGTATTTAAATTGAATGGTTCTTTTGGATCTATGAATGATGATATGTTTAAATGTATTAATGATTAGATTTCATTAGAATACTTTTTCTAAAATTTGTGACCCTCAATATTTATATATGGGAATTTTTTTCAAGGATGAATTATATTTCTTTGTGTGGACATAATGGATAACCATAGGGGTTTTTGTGATCTTTTTATGAGGAAATTATGTGTTATTAGTTTTTGGGATGCAAAATGTGAGGTATGAAAAAATATTTGAGGTTAAAACTTGACAAGGATATTTTTAATGATTTTATCTCATTTTGTTAATGTTATTAGAATTATTCTATTTTTAAGAATGTACAACACAAAAACCATGTGACAACCTGTTGCATCAGACAAAGCTACATGAATCGAACCCACAGCGAAAGTGTGACTATGATATATCTTCTACTACTAAACTATGTGAAGTACCTAGTTAGTAAGATTAATTCGTTTTAGTTAATGGATATAATGGATCAATAATAAGTTTATTTTTGGATCTTATGTTTTTCAAATGGAATCCTTAGTATAGGTAATTGATATGGTGATTATGTGATAAATGTTATTTTGGGAGGCATTCCCTCTTTTGGTGAACACTATATAATTTATGAAAATTTAATACTATGGGATTTAATTTGTGGATTAATGGTTGAAATTTTATTCTAGAAGAATATATATTTTTATATTGTACATATTTTTATTTGGTTTATTTATTGAAATGATATACCTATCATATAGAATATATAATTATGTAAATTACACTTCAGTTTGATACTTTTAGAGTAGTCGATATTATTTAGAAATAAATGATAAAATTTACTAAGGAAGACTATGTGATTAAATTCATCTGAGTTTAGGGATTCAATATTAAATTGGATAATATTTAATTATTTTATGGACAATTGTGTATTAATTGATCATTGTTGATGTTTTGGTACTTTTGGTTGAATTATTTAGATTTAGAGTATTATTTATTTTTATAAAGGATTACCATTTTGTAGATTATATGATCTCGTACAAAAAATTTTGGTTTTTGTTAATATATAGTTCATCTTTTTTATTATGTGATTCTCAAGAAGTTGATTATAGAACTTTTTATATGACCAATCCAACTTGAATACTCATTTTTTGGAGAGAATATTAGTTTGTCGTAAACATTTAGTGGTGGATTAAAGACTTCATGACATGTAAGTATGCTTCCTTATGTTCATAGTCAAACACATAAATAATTTCTTCAACATTACGAAGAGGAACATAAAACAAAAACATTGTATGTTTAATTTTCCTACTATTGAATTAAAGACTATTTAACCCCTCACAAGTTTGTGATTATCTAGTGGTTCTCTTTCTCTTAATCTTGTTTTCTATAAATCTCTATCAGAACATGACGGTTAGTTTCCCTCCCATTTCCATGTCTTCTTACATGGAATCTTTGTTTCGGTTATCTTGGGTGACAATTTAAATTTACTTTACTTATTTTAAAGTGATATTTTTAATGATTTATTTTTGATGAGGGACATTTAATGATGTTTATATGTCCAATTTTATAATTGCACGGACAAAATATCCAAATGGGGGAAGGATGTAACAACCCAGGTATTTATATAATTTTAATTTTTAATATATATTAATATTTATGACTAATATATTAATTTTATGTTAAATAGGACAGTATGTTCGATAGTGAACTCAACATGAAACAAAAATATTCTTTGAAATCTTATTTTTCTCACAACTTTGAGTTATATGGAAAAATAATATATTATTATTATTATTTTAAATAGTTGTTAATTAATGCAAAGTTGTTGTATTGTAGAGAATAAACATAACAAAGTACTTTATGACTAAAAATGTTTGTTAAATGTCATTAAATTTATCCAATAAATTTTAAAGGCTTTAAATAACAATGAATATGATTTTAACCAAAAAATACTCTAATATGCTATTAAAGGTCGATTTACCGCCTTTTGATAGAGAACTCATTTAAAATATAGATTTTTTTCACTTTTATATGTTCCATTTGACAGAATAACCTTCTTAATTAGAAAAGGGAAATCAATATTTACTTTGTGTATGTTTTTCGTATTTTTCTGATATAGTTCATTTCTTTTTAATGAATAGTGAAAAATACTGAATTTTATGTCAAAACTCTCTTTCCAACTAATTTATTTATATTATTATAATCTCCATTTAATTGGTTTTAAATTTCAATTATATTATATTATTATAATTTAAAACATATTTGGTCATTTAAAGTAATATTACTCAAAAATTTGTCGTAAACAATTGACAATCATTTGGTTGTTTGTACAACTTAAATAAACACTTTTTGGTTTTGACAGTGGCAAATAATTTAAAATTAATTTATGCAACTTGTGAACTTTAAATTTGGAAAAATGGATTCAATATTTTTAACCAAGAGGTTCAAATTGTTTAAATAGGTACCTATTATTTTTAGACATTATGAATAGTAACAGCAGTAAATATTTTATTTACCATGGTTAAAGGGTAAATATGGTAAATAAGGGTAAAAAATAATATTATTAAAAAAGAAAACTACCCTAACACATGTCCTAACCCTATTGAATGAGTATTAATTGTAATATTTGAATTAATTATGTTTTTCTGAATTAATCAAGTTGTAATGGATTTTCCAAATGTCATCATATGAATATCATAAAAATGACAAAAAATGAGTTTTTTTTAAAATAATATTCAATTAAATGATATAATAGTTAAAAAAAAAATATATTCTTCAAAATGATATATATTATTTTAAATATTTCATTAAAGATCCATTTATGGTCACTTGGCATTTAATAGTAACCGTAGTAACCATATATTATGAATATAATAGAACACATGGTAAGAGTTAATTTAATTAACTAAGGATAAAACCTTATATATAAGGTGATTTTTATGACATAAACGTGTCTAAAACCCATTGTATGATATGATTTTGACCCATCCTCATTGGATCATTGAAATATATCACATTTTTGTTTTTAAAATTCTAAAATCAATTAATAAGAAAAAATTATTTCAAAACATTCCTAAAGATCCCCTCCATAAACTTATGAAAGAACAGCACCAATAACTCAGTACTCACACCTATCAATCCCACTGGCACATCTATACTCTTCTCAATAAATCTGTCAGCATTCCTCTCTTCCTCCTAGAAGCCTTACTATTTACAGAAGGTAATTTATGAAAGCCATTTGGCTTAAATCAAAAGATGTTACCCAATTTGAGGTAATGTATTCTCTTAAGTTCATTTCCATCAATTTTCCTTATCCACTCCATATTATCTTATTTTTATATTTTTACATAAAAAATAGTATACAAAATATATTAGGTTCTTTATGAGAATGATTCGAACTACACATACACACACCTCCATCTAATGGGTATAGAACATATAGTTTCTGTGGACGGTGAACTACCGCCTCACGAAATGACGATCATTCAATCTTATCCTACAACCTCTCATGGTGTCCAATTTGATAGAAATTTAATTATATATGATATATATTATATTTATTTTATCTATATACTTCTGTAATTATCATTTATAACATTCTTTTATGCTTTTCATGTTTTATAAATACAATAATTCCATTTGAGAAAATACGGACTACCATCCCCTCAAAGTGATATGACTCATTTATTATACACATAGAACATATAAAAAACGAATTAATGAACACATGAAACAAATATAAAATATATATTATACAGGATTATTAATATATTAAGGTATCATTTAGTTTTTATTCCTTTAAATATGATAATGAAATGAAAGTACTGTTCATGTGTACGTACGACTTATCGTCTCCATGAACAGTGCATTTTATTTATTATATAAAAATGCATTGGACTGTTGTAAATACATATATAGTGGATATATATGATATATATGATATCAAAATCATTAATTTCTTTTAAGAGATAATTTAATTTAGTCCACATGCTCTATTTTAAATTATAACAAGTTTATTTTTGACTCAAGTACCGAGCATAAACAAAATGTTCGATATGAACTTGAATAATTATATGATTGTTATATCATGGTAATAAGTGATATAAAAGGAATAATAAACATGGAAAAGGTTATTAATAATGTATAAATTAACTTATGTTTATTATTATAAAATAACAAGGAACATACGTGACAATTCAGACTTCTGGGAAGAGACTTCATCTCAATGTCCTTTCGTTGAGCCATATTTTGATTTATACAAGACTTGATTTTATATAGTGTATAAAACCCTTAGACTATTAATTTAATTCAATGGAAATACTTTTTATACATAGTTTTTTACTAAATGTAAAAGGTAATGTTTCTTTTTAATATACTCGGTGACAATGACCTTTCCCTTTCCATGGGCAGTAATTGATATTTGGCTTCCATAATATGTTATGATGCTTTTTAATGGAAATTAAATACCATATAACTTTTCTAAATATTTTTGTATTGAAATTGTTTTTGAAAGTGTATTTACTATTTCAATATATTGAAATTATTTTTTGTGATTTCAAAAGAAATATTATGTTTGAAATGATAATATTTGTAATATTTTATGTTTGATGATTATATAATGGTACTTGGATGTTTGACGGGTGGATACGTGATAAACCAAATGATAGGTGGTAATGTGATAAAATAATGATGGGTGGTTCTGTTATAACCTCCCATAAATTGGATATGGAAATTGAACATATGGATATTCTATTATTAATAATGATTTGTGGTACTAGACCATATAGTTATTCCACTTAAGTATAATTATGTCCCATGTTTAACATTTTATGATATATGTTTCTTTCTATGGGTTTTACGGTAATATTTTTGGTTACAAAAATGGTTAATCAATGAGACTATATTCATTGAGGTGTTTTTCTAGTTATTTAAAGTGTATAGTATTACAAAATGATAATGTATTCATGGTTTACATGTTGTTTTGAAAATTAACAATTTTCCTTATTTATGTATACCTTACTAAGCTTTTTATACACATCCCATATTTTTGAAATGTTTTTTTACCAGACTTAAAGTAGAATAGGGCCATCTATCGGATCATGTAAAATTCATGCTATTTAAAACATTTTACGAAACATGTCTCATTTCTTACGAGTTTTAATTTTATAAAAAAATTGGAAATTGTGCAGAAGTGTCTACATGTAATATTCATGTTGTATGTATATGTTTTGACCTAATTTTTTAAAGCACCAAACCTAAAAATATCCTCATTGTGAATTATTATGTTAATTCAAGATTATGTAATGTTTAAGGCTGGGTCATTCCAATAATAATTGTATTATTTTACATTATCGTGGTATTTTAATCAAAAGAGAAATGAATTACTTATTAATCTTTCTATTCTATACATTTATTATCATGAAAAATATAATTATGATACATTAGTAATACTCTGATTACTATCTACTGTGGTTTTAGCTTATTAATTACTCAATATGATTCAGAAAACTTTATGACTTAATCAGGTCATTATTTTTCTCTGACCATCTTAACCATATTGATTACGATATTCTATTTGATTACTAAGTTTTAATCATTTCAAGTGCGAATACAATTAATTTAAATTATGATGTTTTTAAAAAATATCTTAACCAACTTGATTACATTAAAAAAATAATAACTAAGTCCCAATATAATTAATTGCTTTAAATACGTTGTGGTGATTTTTAAATTTAATTAGTTTAAATTATTTTAATCTAAAAACTTTTAAGGGATAAAAAATAATGCTTTTGAACATACAATTCACCCCATCTTTTATTGTTCCATCTTCATAAACATTATGATACTGCAACTAGTATTAGAGTAGGTTTCCACAACTCACATATATTGTTACATTATATTTAAAATTTATTTATATTTATCTTATTAAACTTTTAATTATAGATATCTGTTACACTAATAAGTATCATGGAAAAAGTTATTTTCAATTTTTATAATTTTGGCTTGTTTAAATGTTGTATCAATAGAAAATTTAAATCCTATAAAACCCCCATTTTTTTATGGTACTGACTATGAATGCAGGAGTGAGAAAATGATTTTATTTATCAACATTGGTGTTGAATATATTGTACTGCTTTCAGGAGGCTATAAAATTCATGATAAAGAAGTTAGACAATTAACAAATCAAGATAGATATAAATATAAACTTATCTATAAGGTACACAAAACTTTACATCGTTCAATGACTAGAAATATACAAAGATATATATCATCTCATGAAGTAGAAAATTTATTTTGGATGAAACACGGGATGACTCATTTTTGTGCATCTAAAGACATCAAGGAATTAAGATAAATGCTATGAGAATACTATCATTCTTTTGTTTTTTCTTATAGAAAACATATAACTGAATTTGAATAGACATTTATGACTATAATAAATAACCTACAATACATTGGAGAAAACATATTATAATTTTATGTTCTTTTGGAAACATTTATAGACATTATTCCTAATGAATGAGATTCATAGAGAATAATAGTTGATGAATCATGAAAAGTATCAAATTTTACTCTTGATGAGGTATTTGAAAATCATTTACACTATGAGAAAAAATGGAAGAGACATGTTTGAATCTAAAATTAATATTATGGAATTGTTTCATTTACAATAACTTCAAATTAGATGAACTCCAATACACCTGAGAAAATAGTAAATTTAACAATGAATAAAGTGGTTGTTCAATCTGACACAAGTGGATCTAAACATTGAGAAAATAAATTATCCAATCATTCTTGAAATATTATCATGATTTCTAGAAAAAATAATTTCATTACATATATTGTAAAATATAATATGTAAAATAATGATTTAGAAGTTACATTATATGAATGAAAGAAATCAAGACACATCAAACCAGATTTGACTAGGATGAAAATAAAGGATATGAAATAATGGATTTCTAAAAGGATCAGAAAACATACTAAAAGCCTAATAGAATGAATACTCTAATGGGAAATTAATCATAATGTACTAGTGGAAGAGATTAATCTAATGAACCCTCATATAATTAAAATTCTTTCGAGATTAATATTGGACATCTAGCTTGAATACATTTTGATAATCAATGCTTTTTAGTGAAGGTACACACTACTAAATCATTGACCATCATTTAATTTGATATTAATTATATTGTTGAATAAAATGTTAGGATGTTATGTTATTGAGTATGATATACTATATAATACCAAACATAGGATCAAAATAAAAATGAGACTCTCAGATACAAGAGGGGGGGTGAATTGAACCATTTTAAATTTTCCCTTTAGAAATTTATAGAATGGTTATGTATAACAAGGTTAAACTGGATAATTCAAAAGACCTCTATGAGTTCTAAAGACTTTCTAGATTCTGGAAAAGTGATTCCAAAAATGAAACATAAATAAAGTTAAAAATATTATGATTCTACCTTAAGGCGTATAGAATCTTACTATATCAGAGTACAATGATAAGGAAGTATAAGAATGTATTCTTTCCCCAACAATAAAAAATGTAGTGTAAAAACTTGTAACAAAAAAAGTATCAATTAATAAGTCTTTTAACCCAAAGAGAAGGGAATCCAACTACTTTGGATAATGTTCCCTTGATTTATACTTTCTAGAAAGTATGTCTTACCCACACAAGGGTAAGCCCTCGATATGAAGATCGGAGTCTGTCTTGCTATCCCAGCATGCCCTCAACTATCAGGTAGTCGGCACCTCTGTCTTCCTTAGGAAGGAAGCCATCAACATCAATGTGTTGGAACCTCTGTCTTCCTATCCATGGAAGCCCTCTATTGTACACAAAAACTATCGGTGTCTCATGAAGAATGTCTGCACAAGGAAATGTTTTTACAATCTGTTCAAACTTTCTGCACGAAGCATGAGAGTTAATAAGAGACTCCCTCTCCAGAAATCAATTTTGGAAATTTCTGATCACCAAAAATTCCAAAAGTCCTTAGCGTGTTCAAATGATCTCTTATTTATAGGTGAAGCTCTAACGGTCGGCTCCCTCCTCCAATGGTAATATTCTTCCTTGAATTGCGGAGGGACCTGTACGTGTGTCACTCAAGAAATGGTTAATTAATAACTAAAAGCATGACATATTGTTGTAATAAAACAAGTGTAAGCATAACTAATCCAATATTCAGAATGGAGGAGAAAATGAATGTTCGGAATGAAAAAGGATAATGTTCAGAATGAAATTTAAAATAAATTCAGAGTTTATAAACATAAGAATATTAGGATTCTATTTTGTAGGAATTCAGAACCTGGATTCTGTTGAACTCCGAAGTTTGAATTTCAATGAAATTTGGAGTTTGATTTCACTAGAATTCGGATCCAAAACTTACAATGATTAGTGTCAAAGTTCATAAGAATTCATATTCTGTCCTTATCAGAGTTCGTAGTCTGAATTTAGAGAGCTCGGAGTCAGAACATAGAGAAGTTTGTAATCAGAATTCAGAGTAGAACTTTTTGAGAGTTTGTATCCGGAATTCGGAGAGAAAATTCATGAAAGTTCATATCTAGAATTTGGATTAGAACATAATGAGAGTTCATATTCCGAATTCGGAGTTGAACTTCATTAGAGTTCGTATCCAGAATTCAGAGTGGAACTTCATTAGAGTTTGTATCTAGAATTCAGAGTCATAAACATAATAAGACATATCTACGTATTATACAATTCTGAGGTTTTATATATGAATCAGAATTTTATACATAAGATAAATATTGATATGAACAATGATAAAATGGTAGTGGTAAATTTCCATTGGGAAGGAAATTTTTCTTATGGAAGTAAAACAGGGGTAAAAAAAATTTCCTTAACCAAATGTGTTTTTAATTTTCAAAACAAGAGGAATGGTAAAGACATAAGGAAACCTTCATGACTTATCAATCTCCCCCAAGAATGAAGGAATGGAAAAAGTTATAAGGAAAACCTTATTGACTCAACCATCTCCCCCTTTCTGGAATGCACAAATATCCTTATGAAAAAGAATGTAAAGACATAGAATAAATTTCTAGACATGTAATAAAAGTGTTTCTACCTTTTTTACTAATCAATGGTGAATACAAATAACTACGCCTTAGGAATTGAAACTCTAAGGATCATGTTCTAGGTTTCTGGAATGAGATATTTCATTTTAATGATGAATTCTTAATGAGAACTCCTCCATACTTAAGGATAGTTCTTTTTAATGTAGAAATTTTTCTTCTCCCTATTAGATTTTTCCTTCTCTCTTTTGAGTTATTTTTCCTTCTCCCCCTTTGTGATTTTCAAAAAGAATTTAAGCGAATGGAAAAATAGTAATGTAACTGAAACATTAGTAATACATACAAACAATAAAATCAACCAATGTTTTCATTGACATTGAAAGGATTTTTACATGTAAAGACATTACAACAAAAGATCGGAATGGTCTATTTGTCTTCTTTTTCCTTGGTGATTAGCTTCTCTAGAAGGGTTTTATGTTTCTTTATGTCATTATGGTCCTCCTTATCATGATTTTCTGAGACTTTAATCCTATCATCTTGAGCCTTAAGCAGATCAGCCTAAGCCTTAATATCTTCATCCTATTTCGTAAGATTCTCTTCAATCTCAATCCGGAGATCTATTTCCCATTTCCAGATTTGAGCAACAGAGTGAATCTTGCCATTCAGATCTGTCACTTGTTGATTCCGAGTATTTTTTTCAAGGATCAGTTTTTCCTGAAGATTCTTCATCTTGGAATCCTAAGTATCAAACGCCTCTTTTACATCATTTTGAAAGGTCTCAAGCTCTGTCAAATCATCATTGATTTTCTTTTACCATAAAGTCATTTTACTGAATGATTTCTTGTGGATCACATAATTGATTAAAAAATTTATGATCTGAATCAATCTTCACACCTTTATCCACCACCATGGATATGTAATTGGAATTATGATTTAAGTTGTTATGAATCATCTCGCACCTGGAGTCTATTTTAGGAAAGATCGAAATTGTGTCCACCAATTTCTTCAGAGAGTCAACAACAAAATTGTGTCCCAGTGCAGATGACTCCGAATCCGACAACATGATAGGTGAATGTTCTTATTCAATTTCCACAAGAATTATTTTAGAAGATCCTACAACTTGAATTTTTCTTATGATATCTTTCATTGGGGTGTCAATAAGCACTTTCTTACCCTTATAAACTTCCGGAATGTATTCCTTATCATGATATTATTCATGACATTCAGATAGTTGAACTATCTTTTCTTCATCAGGTTTTTCCTTCTCTGCTCCATCATCTAAAAAGTGTTTTTCAAATCTTTCTTCCCCAGATAATTCACTCTCTTTCTCTTCTTCCCTGTCTTCATCATTCTTATCATATTTCTCATCTCCCTTTCCCAGAGTGACAATCTTTGAGGACTCGGCCTCAAATGTTTGGAGTGATAATTTTTCTGATGGATTTGCCTTTTCCTAATAATCATCAACTTGTTTAATCAGATCATCTAAATCACCACTTTCTTCTTCTACTACTTCTTCTTCTTCTACTTCCTTTTTTGGGTAATGCCTCGGTCAAAGACCCAAACACCATTTATTAATAAAAGAAACAAAAGTTTACATGAAACGAAAGGAAGGAATTTTATTACAATCTCTTTCAAATAGGTGACGAAAATCAGCTGGCAGTGCATCCAGCCAAGTCATGTTCTGGTGGACACCTTTATTGGCAAGGGCATCAGCGACCGCATTTTCTTTACGGAAGACATGTGTAGCAATGTAGTCGATATCCTGAAGCGAATTCAAGCAGTTCATCCAACGCATAGTAAGCGGCTAGGCTAGATGAATAACTCTGTTCCTAATAGTTTGAACAATGGTGGTAGAATCACTTTCAATCCACAGTTTACACCAACCTCTTTGTAGCGCAAAATCAACAGCATGGATGACTCCAAGAATCTACGCTTCAATGGAAGAGGCGATCCCACACCCACCGTAAAAGCAACCATGACAATGGTCATCAGAGTCTCTGAAAATGGCACCACAACTGGCAGGTCCAGGATTTCCTTTTGAGGCGCCGTCGACATTCACTTTAATCCAACCCGGCATTGGAGGTTGCCAGAATACTTCAAAGGGTTGCATGATCTTCGGGAAAATACCCGGGACACGGATACGTCTGAGGATCTCGAAGTCTCCAATATGATTGCTACAACAATCTTTTTGAATTGATGCAGCTTCATGTATCTCAATGAGTATTCGAGATTTTCCTGCATTGAGGCCGAAAGAGTGATTATTATAGATAAGATCATTTCTTACATACCAGATTTCATGAAGAAGTTCAGCCACTGCCGCAAGAAAAATGTTTTTGACTTGTTGAGAGGCTTCATATTTAGTACATTTCTTCAAAAGAAAACAAATCGGATCAGATAAGGACCATGAACAATTAAAAATCTCAAAAATATAGTTCCATAAAGCCATGGCCGTAGCACAAGACAAAAATAGATGATCAAAATCCTCTCTGTGCTGATTACATAAATGACATTTTGAGCAATGTTGAATGCCAGAGGCTTGAAGTCGATTTGTAGTGGGCAATCTATTGTGAGTAATACGCCAAATAAGGGTGAACCTGGAGGGTTTGATCCAAGTCTTATTGAAGGTACTCACCCAATTATAATTAGGTTCATTGTCAGGAAAGTTGTGCATGTAGAAGTATTTTGAGTCAAGTATGCCATTGGGAGCAGGTTCCCAAATAAGGAAGTCCCCATAGGTGGAGAAGGTATAATTTTCAATGATTTGAGCAATGTCATTGGGGAGGTCATGCCTATGAAGATGCATAACATCTTTAATTGTGTGGGTGGTGTTTATAGAAGTGTTATTAGGAGGCAGCATAGAAATTAAAGGAGTACCTATCCAGTTGTCACACCAAAATTTAATGTTGGAGTCAGCGCTGACCATCCATCTAGAATTAGCCATAATCTTCTGATAAGAGTTTCTAATAGAGGTCCAGATTGAGGAGTTGATGAAATTAATATTTCCTTTTAAAATTTTATTTAAAAATCGATATTTTAAGAAATCAGAGTCTTTAGAGTTATTATTAATAAGGCGCCAAGTGAATCTCGCTTGCAGGGCATTGTTGAACAATTTTAAATTTTTTATGCCAATGCCTCCATTATCAAGAGTTTTACAACATGTCTTCCATGGGATGGTAACAAGTTTCCTTTCAATGATACTTCCCATCCAGATGAAATTTTTTATAAAGGTATTGAATTTCTTGAAAGTACCTATGGGCCATTTATAAATCATGAGTGAGTAAACCAGCTTAGAGACAATGGTAGATTTGACAAGAAAAATTCTACCAGCCATGGAGAGGGATTTACCCTTCCAAGTAGAAAGTTGATTAATGATTTGATCCATGATATTAGAGAAATAATATGATTTAGGACGTCCCCAGAAAATCGGGACGCCCAAGTATGTGAAGGGAAAATAACCTTCTTTAATTCCAAGATTATTGGTGATAATAGATTTTATTCTAACAGGGAAATTTTTTCCAAAGAAAATATGAGATTTGTTCCAAGAAATAGATTGTCCAGAAAGGTTCTTGTAATGAGAGATAGCTTGTTTAAGACATTGAATATTTCTTTGATCACCCTTTAGGAAAAAAATAATATCATCAACATAGAGGAGGTGAGTGGGGACAGAAAGGTTTCTAGCGGCCTGAATGGGTTTAAGTTTATTTTGATCAACCAGATTATGAAGGAGTCTGCTAAAATAGTCTTCTGCAATAACAAACAGAGTGGCCGAAAGAGGATCGCCCTGTCTAACAACTTTAGATCAATTAAAAAAACCAAGAGGTGTTCCATTTATTAATATGGAAATGCTTGCAGATTGAAATAAAGTCTTCATTCTCTTGATAAAAGTCTCATGAAAACCAAAACGTTTCAAGACTCTAAATATAAATCCCCAATCAATGGTATCAAAGGCTTTTCAACATATTCATCCTCTTCTTCTTCAACAACTTCCTTCTCTTTATATTTTTCCAGAGGGACAAAATTCTTCCCCGGTGTTTCAGGAAAAGGCTCGACGAGGAATGTTTCTGGTATGGGAATATTCCGGAATGCTACTTCTATGGATTTCAAAAGAGATTGTACAACTTCAGACTCATACATTTTATTCTTCATCTTCTTCTCATTTTCTTGCCTCTCAGGATCTTCAACAGCTGTTTCTCTTAAGGCCATAGCCTCAGCAGGGTCCAAGCCGAACTGTGGCTCCCCTTCTATCATCTTTTCCATATCTTTCCTCCATTTTTCACCTACCTCATCCAGATATGCATTTTGTTTCTTCGGTTTGGGAGGTTCGAATTGATCTTCCTTAACATTAGGTGTTTTTTCTATGTCCTCCACTTCCTTCAGCTTTCTCTTCTTCCTAGCTTTCTTCGATGGCTCATCTTTTTCATTATTTTCCGGATTGGCTTCTGCCTCTTCCTCTAGCAGATCATAAAACTCTTTTGTCTCCTTAGAAAAATCCATATTCATTATTTTCAGTGTGTCATCACTAACAATCATAAATTTTCAATTCCAAAACTTTGGATTTGAATGAAATATTGAATGAATCAAGACACCGAACTATAATATTTGAATGTAATGCTGGATACATGATATTTTGGGCTCTAATATTTCCATCGTTGATGTTCATGATCGTAACAAGTACATTCCTCATTAGATTGATTTTTCGTAGATTTACAAGGAAGTATAAAAAATATATATCACTTTTCATGAGGGTGTCTTTGTCAACCTCTCATGGTACTAAAAAACAATGTACCCACGACTAAAGAATTCGATTGTTAGAAGATAGGTGAGAAATTTTGGATGTCTTGACATAATGTAGTCCAAGAAATTATAAGGCCTTTTCCTTAACAAAACTACCTAGAACATTCAATAGTTTGTGTGAGAAAAATTCAGCTTCTCCTTCGTATGCCAGCCCCACTGAGATTTCAGCCTTCGTGTAAGTAAGTTTGTAGGTCTTCCCATATCTCTTAAAAGAAAAATTTTCTCTTCCCACTTCCTCGAAGAAGAAAACTGATTCATAGAACTCTATGAGCAATTCCAGATACACCATGTCTTGAACACCTGCCTTAGATATGCATACATCTTCCCAACCATTTAACTTAACATTCATAGAGATGATATAATCATACTGGAAAATGTTTGGATGGACCAACGTTTCCCTATATACTTTCCATTTTGAGATTGGCTTCATGGTAGACATTTCTTGAGATGTGGCTTCTATAGACATTCAGATTGGAGGAATTATGAGAGATTCAGAATGGGCATTAAGAACTGAGGCAGGGCTTTGAGACGAGAGAGCTTGGAAATTGATGAGGGACAAAATTAGGGGTCCCCTTTATATAGGCTATTGTGGTGACCTTTCAGCTTCCAAAAACAATTTGAGGGTTGAAAAACTCTCTGATCTGATCTGACAGTTGAAAACATGTCCACAAGGAAATCTTGAATCTGATCTTTTGAGGTTTTAAGAAAAAAAAATTCGGATTTAAGAAGAAACAAATCCGAGAAATTTTATTTGAAAAAGAAACTACAAGCAACTAAAAACAATTATAAAACTTAAGTAATGAAGTCATACCTTTCAGATTGGCTTGGAAGTTTATTCTTAATAGGTGATATTCTTCTTGAAGAAAATTTGACTACGAAAAACTCACTACGAAAAAATTATGACCAAAAAAGATTTTATTGGAAAAAAACATTGAGTACCAAAACTCAATTACAAAAGTTATGAGAATAAAAATCCTCATTACGAAAATTCTCATTACGAAAATTTCCAGAACACAAATTTCCCTTAAAAAAAATTTCCATTACGAAAGTTTCCATTATGAAAATTTTATTAAGAAAATTTCTATTATGAAAAATGTAAGATCTGAAGAATTCATATTGCGAAAGCTTATGTTCTGAATATCTCATTACAAAAATTTTCAGTTCTGAAAATTCCATTACCAAAGATATGAAAACATCATTAAAAAAATATGAAAACAGAATTATAAAAAATATGAAACCATGATTATGAAAAATCTGAAAACATCATTACAAAAAATATAAAACCATGATTACGAAAAATATTGAAAAACTTATAAGAAGATATAATGCCCCTAAGAAAAGGAGTTTATAATAGTAAGGATAATGGTTCAATGAGAAGTCAATGAATGAAGATTACCTCATGGTTATCATTCCAAAATTCTGTTTGATGTATTCAAATCTATCAGATGTTAATGATTTTTTAAAAATATCAGCAAGTTGATATTGTGTTCCGACAATTATAAGAATGATATCTTTTTTTACAAATAAAACATTTTAAATCAATGTTTTTTCAAGATGAACGATATTAATTATACCAATAATTTCTCCCTGAGTATTATCTTCGAAAGTTACTTTTCCTCCATTCGTTTGGATAATCTTTTCAAAATAGTCTTTGTTACAAGTCATATGCCAGGAACATCCACTATCCATGTACCATGTATTGTTGTTGGTACATTCCCTATTTTTCTGGAAATAAGAAAAATTCAGGTTTTCATAATCTAGACTAGCTCTGATCCGAAATTGTTAGACGACAAAATTTTGGGTGTTCACATTTGTTTAGAAAAATATGCATTATGAAACCCAAGAGATTGAACTCTGTTAAAGGAGAAATTTTTCTTCCAATGCCCACCACTTGGAAAATTAGTGCAATAAGGGGATCTTGTAGTGTTTCCTTGAGGTTTCATTTGAGAATACATCTTCTCAAAATTTTCCTTCCCAGAGGTAAATTTTGCAAGAAGCTTATTAAGAGAAAATATTTCAGATTTCAATCTAATGGCTAAATTCCCATCCTGAAGAATCATTTTATTTGAGTTAGATTTTTCCTCTATATCTTTCAACTCTAAAATAAAATTCTTAAGATCTTTAGAAATTTCTTCCTTAATAGAATTTTCTTTCTCAAGGTCTTTAGAAATTTTTTATAAAAACACTTCTTTATCTCTAAGATCCGTAGAAAGATCTGAAATATATTTTGTAATAATTTCTTCCCTAGTATTATTCATGTCTAATTTTTTAGAAATTTAACAATTTTTTGCTTCAATTTAGATGGAAAATCTTGAAAAATTTTTATATAAAGGTTATTCATTTTGTAAAGATGAATTATCTTCATTGAAAGTACTATTTTTGGAATAATAATTCTTATCAAGAGACAAATTTGTTAAAGCCTAAGCAGAGCGTACCTTGCCCATATGACATGTATTCGAGAAAGAAGTAGTAGAAATGAATCCCATATTCTTCTGAGCAGATGAATCATGTTTAGAAGATTCACTTTATGATGAGTCTCCATAGCTATAATTCCAAGTAGCATTAGCTTTAATACTTTTCTTGCTCATTGAATGATATAATATCATTTTATTCTTGTCTTAATTCCTTCCCTTCATTTCCTTCTTTTTAAATTAGGGACAATCATGTCAGATATGAACTGTTCTTCTACATTCTTAACATATATCTTCTCCATCATTCTTATCTCTGTCGTCATTATTTTTTTATTTATTCTGATGGGTCTTCTGAGCTATAACGTTTTTCATTTTCCGAGCAAGATTCGATAATTCATTTTCAAAGATATCACTCTCACTAGATTCGGATTGGATAATAACCTTCTTATAATTGTATAAAGTAACTCTCTTTGGAGTCATGGATTTCAGATGATTTGAAGTTGTAGTAAAAGCTACACTTCCATTTTAATTCTTCTTCATCACAATATCATCATCTCTCTTCATTCTAGTCTCATGTTAAAGAAGAGGTCCAAAAAGATCATTGAGGGTAATCTGAGTAACCTTTCTATTCTCATCAATCATAGTCATTTTATATTCCCACTCATTCGGAATGATGTCAATTATCTTATCAACAAGAGCTTCATCATCCAAACCTTTTTCACCCATTGATTGTAAAAAATTAACTATAGTCATGATTCTCTGTTGTAATTTTCATGTGGGTATGCTATAAGGAAAACTGAAACCATGATATTCAACTCTAAGTATGGACCTTCTAGTCTCAAATTACTTTGGATGTACCAAAATTAGTAACTTAGAGTTTCATCCATATAGAATATTCTTCTTCACAAGATGAAATTTGGCTATATATATTTCTAGTCATTGAACAAAGTAAAGAATTGCGTACATTATAGTTACGTTGGTAATAATGATTTTCTTTTTTTGAAAAGTTAGTTACTTCTTTATCAGGGTTATTGTATCCACCAGTATGAATAACAAAATTTTCAAACCTAGTGTTGATAATGAAAGTCCTCATATGATCTCTCCAATATTCGTAATAATTACCATCAAATATTGGTCGTCTAGTTGGCTTGAGATTATCAATGGATCCAACATTTAATCCTTCCATTCATAAGAAAGTCATTGGCACACAAACATGGTAGTAGAACAAGTTTGTAAACTAGAGGAAATATCCTAAACGAGAAATTAGATACTGCAACTCTATGAAAAATTGATTCTGAACTATATGAGTCCGAAAAATATGAATCCGAACAATTTTATTCTGAATAATATGAACACGAAAAAAATATGAATCCAGAAAATTCAATTCTGAGAATTCACTTCTGAATTTAACCATGATATTAAATCAGATTTAACCAAATCCACTAATTCCAGCTGTTAGATTGGTACAGGGTTCAATGAAGTCTATCATAGCAAGAAAAAGAACTTGAGCAAGGAAAATTTATATGTGAATATAAGTATATCAAAAAATATCTCTAATACCAATTGTAAGGATGGAATGTGATTGATTATGATATACTCAATAATACCAAACGTAGGATCGAAATAAGAATGAGATTCTCATATACAAGAAGGGGGGGTGAATTGTACCCTCATAAAAATTCCCTTAAGAAATTTTTAGAATGGTTATGTTTAACAAGGTTAAACAAGATAATTCACAAGACCTCAATGAGTTCTAAAGACTTTCTAGATTCTAGAATAGTGATTCCAAAAATGAAACATAACAAAAGTTACAAAGATTATGATTCTACCTTAAAGCGTATAGAATCTAACTATATCAGAGTACAAGGATGAGGAAGTATAAGAAAGTATACATTCCTCAACAATACAAAATGTAGTGGAAAAACATGTAGCAAAAACAAGTAACAAGTAATAAGTCTTTAAACCCAATGAGAAGGGTATCCAACAACATAGGATAAAGATCCCTTGATTTATACATTCAAGAAAGTCTATCTTACTCACTCCCGGGTAAGAAATCAATATGAAGATTGGAGTCTGTCTTGCTATCCACGCAAGTCCTCAACTATTAGGTAGTCGGAACCTTTGTCTTCCTTAGCAAGGAAGCCCTCAACTTCAAGCTGTTTGAACCCCTGTCTTTCTATCCCCAGAAGCCCTCGATTGTACACAGAAACAAACGGAGTTTCACGAAGAAATTATTCACAAGGAAAAGTTTGAAAAATCTATTAAAACATTCTGCACAAGGCATGAGTGTTAATAAGAGCCTCTCTATTTTGAAATCACATTAGGAAGATCTGATCACAAAAAATTCCAAATGTCCTGAGAACTTTCAATAGAGATCCTATTTATATGTGAAGATCCAATGGTCGGCTCCCTCCTCCAACGATCATATTCTTCCTTGAATTTTGTAGGAACCGGTATAGGTGTCACTCAAACAACAGTTAGTTAATAACTGAAAGCACGACATCGTTTTGTAATAAAACAAGTTTAAGCATAACTAAACTGATATTCCGAATAGAGTAGATAATGAATGTTCAGAATGAAAATGTTTAAGGTTTGTAATAGAAGTTAAAATAAATTCAGAGTCTATAAACATAAGAATATTTGGATTCTATTTTGTAGGAATTCTTAATCTCAATTCTGTATAAATCTGGCGTCTGAATTTAAAGGAAATTCGGATTTTGATTTCACAAGAATTCAGATCCAGAACTTACAATGTTCGGTGTCCATGTTCTTGAGAATTCGGAGTCAGTCCTCATTAGAGTTAGGGGTCTAAATTCAAAGAGCTACGAGTTATAACATAGAGAAGTTTGTAATCAGAATTCAGAGTGGAACTTTATGAGAGTTCGTATCAAGAATTCAGAGTGAAACTTCATGAGAGTTCCTATCCAGAATTCATAGTTGAATATAATTATAGTTCATATTCAGAATTCAGAGTTGAACTTCATTAGAGTTTGTATCCAGAATTCAGAGTGGAACTTCATTGGAGTTCGTATCCATAATTCAGAGTCTTAAACATAATACCTCACATATAAGTATTATACAATTCTGAGGTTTTAGATATGAATCCGATTTTTATACTTAAGAAAAATATTGATATGAAAAATGAAAGCAAGGAATGGGTAAATTTCCTTTGGGAAGGAAATTTTCCTTATGGAAGTTAAGCAGGGGTAAAATGAAATTTTCTTTAAGAAAAGGTGTTTGTGACTTTTAAAACAGGAGGAATTGTAAAGTCATAAGGAAACCTTGATGAATTATCAATATCCCCCATGATTTAAGAAATGGAAAAATTCATAAGTAAATCATTACTGACTCAACATAAAATTAAAAATCCTTGGATAAATAATCTTCCTTAAATGATAATTATTTTACATAAGTTAATGAAGTATTTATATTTTTCAAGTTAGTTAAAAATGAGAATGTAAAAATTAAATAATAACATGAAATGTAAAATGTGAGGATCTAAGATTTAATAAATGTATTATAAGATATTTCTAAAGATAAAAAAGCCAAATATTTTGAAATAACTTATATATATGAAAACATTGAAAAAGTAAATTCTAAAATGGGTAAACTTTTTAAGGATCAAGAAAATGATGTTTTTGTGAATAACGTTTTAGAGATAAAATGAAATTTCTAAAACAAATACCTTCAAGGATCAGAATTTTGTTATTATACAAAATCTGAAATTCTTTCTCCTAATAAAATCATACAAAATCATAAATCTGGTAAGGAAGAATTTCATAAAATGTATTACTAATTCACCATCTAAGGAATATTATTGAATTGTTTACTCTCATTCAAAACCTATTTTTAGCAATAACTATTTTCTTCCAAAAATTCCACATTGGGTAATATGTGTCATATTGGTGCCCATTGGAATAAAAAATAGTCATAAAATATAATTTAATCCTTTAGATAAAACAAAACCCATATTTCAAAAAAAATTGTGGTTTCGAAAAATTTTATTGTCTAACATTTCTTGATCCTGTATATTTGGGGTTATAAAAATCTAATTGTTTTATTTTTATGAAACAAATTGAAGTACCAACAACTTACAAAAATGTTACATGGATTTTCTATGTTCCTGACATATTATTGGTAATAAAAACATCATTGAAAATATTATTGAAATTAAAGGTGTAAGAGTTTCCTTTAGAGACAATTCAAAAGGAATGATATTTGGTATTGGTAATATTGTTATTATTTTAAAAGAATTGATTTGAAATGTTTTATATTTTTTAGGTCTTTATTATAACCTTATTAGAATAAGTCAAATATGTGATGATTGTTAGCCTAGTATTTTCATGAATAAAAAATTTATATTACACAATTCCAAGTATTTAAATGTTCTTTCTACAAAAAGGCATGAGAATTTTTACAAACATAACACTAAATTACTTTGGATCCACAACATACATTGCCTAAATTAAATGGAAGATTGATCTTGGACATTGAACAGAATTTTAGGAAACTACCACCTTAGGAACATATATTAATTGTTTATGAAAATAAATGATAAGGATCTAATAAAACAGTAATTAATTTTTTCAAAAGTTTGTGATCCTTCACAATATGGAATAAAAAATAAGTCAATATATAAATCAATTTGTGAAGTGTCAAATTTGGATGCTTTATAGTTGGTGCACAAATAATGTTTTTGGTCCAACACAAATTAGAAGTATTAGAGTCAATTATTATGTATTTATTTCAGTTGATGACTACACTGTATTTACATGAGTTTATTTTATAGAAAAGAAATATAAAAGCGTACTTTTAAAAAAATATACAAGGTTAATAATGAGAAAAAAATTCCATTGATAACAATCCATGGTGATCATGGTGTATAATTTGAAGATTATGATTTTGAATATTTTTTTAGTAAGAATGGAATTATACAAAAAAATTGAGAAGCTAGAACTATTCATCAAAAAACTGTGGTTTAATGAATCAATTGTATTATTCAAGAGATAATAAGAAAAAATTTAGAGTGGATATTTTATTATAATACAATTTTTGTATGAAACTATGAGTTATTATTATTATACTATAAATTTATTTTTAATTACACAATTTATTAATGAAACACTTTATGAATTATGGAATGGTTGAAAACCAAGAGTTTCATATTTCAATGTTTTTGGAATAAAAATAGTCATTTTTAATACAAAATATGATTTTAAAAATATAACACCCTAATACAATGAAGGTATTTTCATAGGATATTCCCATATATATAATCTGGGTATAATTTTTTATAAATTTTTTTGTACATTTATGGAAATAGTAATTGCTGAATTTGATTAAACGAAATCATTCTTTTTAAATATACTCAAACTACATGTTCTGACATGTTTTCTAAAACTGATTGTCAACCATTGTAGGGGATTCATCTAATAACGATAATACTCAAAAAATTATCCATGAATTATTCACTCCAAAAGTATTTCTAGCTTATGGTGATGATTTTTTTTAAACACAAATCAGACATCTTTTAATAATCATACTAGTGATAGTATCATTGGTGAGGTATATACACCTATAAGGAATAGATTTTCTATAATAAATGAAGTAGAAAATCCATAATTTCATTCACAATTCGAACAAAAAATATTTATGAGGCTTTTGGTGAGGATTATTTGATAAAAACCATACAAATGAACTTAATGAATTCAAAAGGAATAATATTAAGTCCATGACTAAAAGACCTAATGAAACTTCAGTAATTGGAGTGAAATGGGGTTTCAAAAACAAATGTGACAAAATGGGAATAATTATTTGAAATAAAGAAAGACTTGTTACTAAAGGTTGTAATAAATAAGAAGGAAGAGATTATGAATAACCCTAATCTTCGGTAGATGAACTACAATGTATTAATTTTCTATTAAACTTTTCAATATAAAACAATTTAAAAGAATTTCAAATGTATTTAATGTGTGATATTCATAATGTCTATGTTCAAGAAGAACGTTTTGTGGAAAAACCTCAAGGTTTTTGATGATACAAAACATCTTGATAGTGTCTTCAAACATACCCATCCTTTATATGGCCTTAAATAGGCACATAGATCTTGGTACGATAAATTAATTGGATATATGCTTCAATTTTTGTAAGCGAAATTATGATCCAACAATTTTTAAAAATATTGAAAATAAATATGTTTTGTTCATTAAAATATAATGTGATGACATTATATAATGATCAAATCACAGTCTTTTACAAATTATTTTTTTAATCTTATGATGTATGAGTTCAAGATGAGTGTGATGGGTTAGTTAACATTCCTTCATGATTTTAAAATTTTTCATAAATCAGAATGAAATTATATATCAAAACATACATATATTAAATTTCATATTAAAAATTATGGATATGAAAATAATTTATGTATTAGTATTCTAATTGGTACCTCAAATACTCTAGAAATTGATGAAGCTAGACAACTAATAAATCAAACAAATTTTAGATGGATGATATGAAATCTACTATACATAATATCTAGTCATCAAGAGATGATGTTTTCAGTATAATTATCTCTAATTTATAATGAAAATCATAAGGAATCCCATTTTAAATATGTTATAATAATTTTTCATTATTTAAATGGAACTATTAATTTGGGATTTTTTAATTCTTCTAATAATGATTTTTCTTTGAAATGTTTTTCAGATGGTGAATTTGGTGGTTGTAGAATGAATAGAAAAATCAAATCTGGAACATGTCATTTCTTTAGATATTCATTAGTTCCATGGTATTGTAAGAAACAACAAGCAGTAACGCATTCCAATACTGATGCTAAATAGTAGCAACAATATGTTTTTGTATTGATGTGTTGTGGCTGCAAGACATAGAAACTAATTATGGAATGAGTTTCTCTAAATCTCAAAAACTATGTGATAACACTAGTTCCCTAGATTTAATTAAAAAACCTCTACAACACTCATGTTCAAAACACATAGATACTAGGAATAAAATTCTTATGGATGACACGTAAAAAGGATATGTCATTTTACAATATATCAGAATTCATGAACAACATTCTAATAAATTTAAATAACCATTAACTTATGATATATTTGAATAATTTAAAATGAATCTAGTAACAATAAAGATAACATAATCATTAAAATCTAATTATTGGTTGATTTTTTAAGTATATTATGTTACACCTTTTCATAGGGGGAGAACATTTTATTGATAGTTTAAAAAAATTGTTACACAAAATTTTCGTAACCAAAAGTTTCATAGCCCAAATCATTGTACCGAAATTTTTCATACCCAATAATTTTAATAGTCCTTTTAACTATTAAATTTTATATTTCCATTATAGGTTTTATAAACTTTTTCATATTCATTCCAACTATTCTCTTATATATTTCAATTTTGGCCTAAAAAACTTTTCATAATAATTTTCACTATTCAATTTTATATTTCCATTGTATGCATTAAAAACATTTTCTTACTCATTTTTAATTTTAACATTAATATTTCCATCATAAGTATTGAAAACATTATCATTCTCAGTAATTTAAATTGATACCAACAAATCAATTTTGATACTTTAAAAGGTGAAATATCCAATTTAAATTTTCTTCTTCAATTATATTCTTTATATTGGTAATTAATTTTATTTTATTTCAAATACATCATATTGTTTAAAAAAATAATTCCATAGAAAACCCCTAAAGCATTAAATGTTTATAAACTATTAGAACGTTATTAATGAAATGTGAGCTATAAATGTTAAAAGATCATTTTTCTATCACCTATAAAAAGGGACCCCTTTTTATCAAAAATCTAATTCCTTCTACTCAGATTTTAATCTCTAATACTCCTTCCAATGTTACATCTAATTATTTTTTTACTCATAGATATATGTCATAAACATGTCTCAGTCATTAGAAACCTCTCCAAAATATTCGGATCCAAAATATTTAAACAATATTATGTTTCTTATTGAAACTATAGTGACCTGATATTTCTACGACAAGTATGCTTTATCAATGAAAATAATCATTTATTATAAAGTATGGGAGTCGTTATGTGTTGAAAACTCTAATTATTTTCAAGACACCATTATTTTGGATAATGTATGATTGTTCTAGAGTACTGTAAATTTCAATAAAGAGTTGAATATTGATTTTCATATTTACGACACAGATATTGGTGTATCTACCAAATAAGACGGTCATCTAAAATGTGTTCCATTTTTGGGTAATGAATTTTTCCTCAACATAAATTTCTAAATGAAAATGATCTTTTATTATGTTTAAATTCAAATAATCTCTTTTTGAGAACCATGAACATAAAATAAAAACAAATCATCTTTCAGTTGATAATAATTTGATATATGTTTGGATTCAAGGGTTATTAATAGATGGGAAAGGTGATAGAGAGACATTAATGGAATTAGATGTTTATAATCATTAATTTTTGGTGAATATGATAATGATAAACATGATGTGTAAACTTTTCAACCCCGTAAAAAATAAGAAGTTGGGTGTGATCAAATACAAACTTATTATGTTTCTAACAACTCTAAGTAGGTTAATTTTTGAATGCCTAATGTTTTTCAGTCGTGAAATTAACTTAGAATAAAAAAATTTGAAAGTTAAATAGATTAGTGATGATACAATAAGGATATTGAAAATTCATTTTTATTATAGAATTAATATGTTTCTTAAGGTTGTTGTAGTAGAATCATTAAAAGTGATAGTTGGGGGTAGTCAATGTGTCACAAAAAATGAATAATAATTTTTTTGGTGAAAGAAAAGAAATAAATCACTGATATATTTCTAATTCCAATGAAGAAATGTGTTTACACTGCAAAAACCACTTCTATTTGGATAATGGAGCAAGATCAGGGAAAATGGGGAGATCCTGAATTCATTTTGAACCCCGTAGATTCTATTGATTAAAAGATTCAGACTGAAGTTATCCTCAATGAAGATGAGTATACGGTGAAGTAGAAAATACAAAGGGTTACATTCTTAACATTGATAATTTCATGAAAAGTGGTGAGAAATCTTATGTAGGTATTAACATATTAGAACCAATTAAAAAAGAAGATGAAAATATTAACTATATCATTGATATGTTAAGGAAAATGAATGGAACAATTGAATAATCAGCGACTAAAAAACAACTCAATTTCTCATCTCTAGAGAAAAAAATATACCAAGATGATAGAGAGATATGAATATCATGATAAATATGTTTAATGAAATAGAGTGGTAGATAATAAAAAATCATTAGATCAAGAAAAATTTTATGATGCATTTCCAGTGTGATCTTTTCAAGAAACGTCAAGAAAAATTCAATCTACAGTAGTTGAGTTATCAGTGAAGGCTTCATAGAGAGCTCAAACTTGAAAAATTATTTAAATAACAGATAAAGTCAAAGATATATTATTTTAAGGAAATTGGAACCAAATTTCCAATTTTGATTTGGAATAGAATTCATTCTATAGATCTTCCATGTTATATAAGAGGCAGTGATCAGATAATACTATCAACATTAATAGATATCAATATAATGTTCAATACATTATAATAATTTAAAATGATCTTTATTTTGACAAAGAATAGAAGGGAAAATTGATTTTGTGATTGATAATAAAAACCAGATTTCATACTCAATCATGATCGAAAGAAAAATAATGATGAAACTTGTTTCCAAGATTAATATATGTGTTGAAAGATCAATAATTTTTAGTAAATCATGTAATAATGTTTTAAGGACATCAGAGAAGGCTAATGAGACTATTAAGATTCATGAAGACAAAATTGAAGATCTCATAATGCTTGTGAATAAACTCTCGAATTCTTTTAACAATTAAATTGTAATACTGTTCAAAAATTGAAATCATTCATAGGTCCATAAGTAGAAATACCATATAATTAATTAAAGTGTTTAAAGAAAATCTTAATATCACTCATGTAATGGTTTCAAATATCATGTTTTATAAAAACGATATCACTGAGTTGAAAAAGAAAAATAATTTGATGTCTGTTAGGTTTTCGGTTCAATAAAAAAAGATTAAAGATCACAAAAAACCAAGTCATTCTTTAGAAGAGAAACTAAAATATTACGAATATTTTTATCATACCTCGAAAAAGTTGCTGGAAGATTAGGAGCTACAGATGCGGTCTCAGAAGAAAATCTCATGACAAGAACATGGATGATTGAAAGAGTTCAAGAAGATGTAAAAGATAATTATGTATCTTATAAAGAAGGAAAAGTAAAATGAAAATAAATGAGGTATTAAATCTATAGTTGTATTTTTGAAACAATTATAAATGTGTTTGAAATATATATTTCATTCTATTAATGGATTTCCACTCACTAGATTACTGTTCTTTCGTATCTTTGATGTCATCAAATACATTAACTTATTTTCATTGTTTATTTCTCTAACCAATTTACAAGTCTTAGAGATAATCTCATATTAATTTTTTTAAAGCACCAAGGGGGAGAATATTTTATAAATGGGGATAATATGGAATATTTTTTTTTGTAAAATGAGAGAAGCTTTCAATATTCGACTACTTTTTGTAAGGTGGTATTTTTTTGAATAAGATCCTTAGGTATTTTTTTTAACATAATGGGAGGTTAGTCATATTAAATTACTATTAAAAAGTGTTTTAAAACTCAATGGTATATCTGTATATGTTTTTTAATTCCAAATAAGAAATCAAGATTCTTATTTATCTTAAACATGATTTTAATTTGTGGTTAATACATTTCTAAAATGGGAAGATTATTCAGTCAATAGTATACTTTTGACTTTTTCAGTTTCTTTTTGTTCTAGAAATCACAAACATACATTTCAATTGAATTCATATGTTGTTTTATTATTTAATTTTTTATTTTATTTAATAGGTTGGTCATTATGTTTTTCACACATTGTAAATAAAATATCAAAGCAACCAAAAAATATAGTTTTACTATTTTCATGTTTATTAAAATGAGGTTGAGTTTGATTTATTTCATAATCACTCATCACAATTTATATTAGTCATTACAATTATAATTTTCATATTATATACCAATCAGAATCATACTAACTAGATATATCATATTTAATGTCTTAACATAAATCATCATACTCATTTACTGATCACTTTTTTATTTTATCAAAATATAAATATTCATTTCATGCAAAATTTATCACAAAAAGATAATAATGTTTTATGAAAAAGAAAACTTTTTAATAAAAATTATTTCATGTATTCTGTTGCGATATTCATGTTAAAATGATGTCATTGTTCCAGTTTCAAGATGACCATTGAGTTCTTGGTGTTAATGTCCATCCATGATTTTCAGAAACAATGAGAACATTGGAGTGAAAATGTGTCCATTAGTATAAGAAATAAAAATACTGAGTGATTTTGATGAAATCCTAACATTTGATGAATTTGAGACATCCTACGAGAGCTCTGTTAAATCTCTACTTCGTATAAAATACATTATAGTCATGTTGGGAAATGCTCGTTCTAAATACTTGTGTCATTTATGGGTTTTTGTTTTCCAAGTGTGTCATCGATCAATGGTGATTATGATAGATGGATTCTGGGGATAAGATGACATACGGGTCAATAATTTGAGGATCGAGGGATTTTAGGCTAAAAAACAGAGGCGTCAATTACCTTTTTAATTGAGGGATTGAGGGCGTAGAAAGACAGAAGTTGATCTTCATATCAAGGGCTTATTCTGGTGTGGGTAAGACAGACATTCCTGAAATTATAAATCAAGGGACCTTTATCTATGGTTAAAGGATGCCCTTTTTTGGGTTAAAATAATTGTATTATCTTACATTTCAAATTCTTTGTAAAATAAAGATAATTGAATAAAATATTTATCATTCTATTCTATATAATTATTATCATATCCAATCTGATTATGATTCTTTATTAATACTATAATTACTATCTTTTGTGATTATTATATTTTTAATTACTCAACACGATTCAATATGATTTATGATTGAATTGGTTCATTTTTTACTCTAATCATCATAAACATAGTGATTATGATATTCTACATGTTTCCTCTATTTAAATCATTTCATCTGTGAATATGATCAGTTTCAATTATGGTTTGTGGAATACTTATCATAACCACGTAGATTATGATATTATTTTTTATTAGATGTATGGTCCAATATTATTAATTGTTTTAAATAAAATAATAGGCTGTTTGAATAGAATTAGTTTAAATTATTTTAAACTAATACAATTTATGGTATAAAAATGTAATTTTTTAAACCTACTACACACCCCATCCACTTTCATTGTTTCATCTACATATATATTATGATCCAATAAGTTTCCCATTACAATTTTAGTACAGGTAATGGTTACATAATCCCTTCATAAATCTATCACCCTAACTTATCATGATGACATAAAAAGTATGAATATATATACACAGTAATAACTTTCTTCATTTTTAAAACCAATAATTATTTTTTTGAACTATATTAACATTTTTACTCTAAGGATATATAGTGAATGATGAGCTATGTGATTCATCCAAAAACTGTTTCTTCATTTTTTTTAAATAAGACACATGATCGGTTCCAGAATATAATCATTCCATCACTCTCATAGTTGAATTCAAAAACATTAATTTCCCTATTTTCAGATACAAAGCATCTACCTACACCTCTTTAATCATCAAACTAATGAATGGTTGAACATTCAACTACGAATGATTGGATTTTTTCCCTTATATCATGAATTTAAAATTGTCTTCTATTAATCCATAAATCTTGGAAATCTATTAATCCACATGTTGGACAAGCTTGAATGGTCATTCTGACTAAAACCATCAACCACATTTTTTCAACATCCATGGTTGGTAATGTATTGAGACGTCATAATCACTAATTGACTCTAGTAATATCATTTGGAACATATTTAACTCTTTATATGTAATTATATAATAATTGTTTTTAAAATTAGTCCATATATCATACCATTCACCATATAGATTTTTCTTTTATGATTTTAATGAAAAATTTACCACCACTAGATCAAAATAATGAGTTGGGTATATTTAAAAAAATATTCAATTGGTTTGTGGCATATGATAAAACTATATGATTCATCATCGAAATACATCTCTATATCTTCTTTGAAACATCAATGTATATCACAAACCCTTCCCCATTATAGGGTAGTGTATGACAATGTTCACTAAATAACCTTCTCAAAATCTCCTATAAATATTCTTCATATTCATATATTAAAATTAAATTGAGTCTCTCCTGATTAATCATGGATATGTGATTTGATATGTGTGATAGATTTCCCAAAAAGTATATTAATAATATCCATGGACCCTCGCAATAATATTGATCACAGTCATTATGGTTCATCTATTCCATTACCCTATATATTTTAATTTTTAATGATTGACAAATATTCAGTTTCATTTAATTAAATGACACAATAATGATAATTTTTGTAGCTAAAATCTACATGTTATAATTTTTAAAATTACTTTATCCTTCCCCATGGACATCTCTACCTTCTACAGATGATCTTTATAAATTTCCTTTATCTTAATATATATAATTATATAATATATATTGTTTATTAAAATTGACCAAGATAATCTTAAATTATTTTATTCATTAGATATATAAGTATAAAGAGTACATTGGTAAATCTAAAAGACATCACTATATATTCATAGTGTTTATACCTCATACAAAAGGGTATCATGGGTATGCACACCCCTTTGATTTTCAATTGATGATATATAGAATAAAATCCAATCTTTGAAAAGTATTTATCCCTGCATAATTTATTAATAAAATTATCAATACAGGGTTGCAGATACTTATTCTTGATCATAACATTGGGAAGTTCTCATTTATTTCTGAAATTACAAATTAAACTATTTTTATTCTTAAAAAATAACTTTACTACCCTTTATTGATTGAAAAGGGAATATTTACTCCTGGTCATGACTATCCAGAAGTTTCTTGTTCAATTCTCACAACACAATAGGAAATTTACTATAATGAGTGTTTGAAATTGGTATAGCATTAGGTATGTGTTCTATTGAAAAATCAACTTAATGATAAATGGGATGAATGGAAACTCATAATGAAATAAAATTATATATTCCTAAATATTATATATGTATTTAATGTTGGGTTCGTACCTTCCCATATGAAATAAAAATCATTATGTATAGATAGTAAGACCAATAAAATAGATTCAATTTCTCATAGAACGTCATGTTCATATTTTATTTAATAGATGATCATAGTTTGATTCAGAATATCTAAACGTGGTAATTCATATTCAATATATAGATAGAGATCCAATACATTCCCAAAATAACATTAAATTTTATTATATGTATAATAAGATTATTTTTATATAGAGCATTCCTATGAAATTCTACTAGAGTGGAACTATATATTGGACAAAGAAGTATCACAACATTTGAATTATTCACTAAAAAATTAATATATAACCATTTATATGGGTATTTATTACCCATAGAAAATTATCTACACATAAATGTGTTGGTAGAGATAGAATCAAATAGTCTATTTTGGGTTAATTTTTTGATGTTATGTGTGCATTTCATTAATTTGTTTTACCATCATCAGCAGATATAACTCAAAAGACTTTCCCTTCATTCCGTTGGCTTATGAGGCCTTTTAGGACTATTATACTCAATTTACCTTTAATTTCAGCATTTAGTTTTATAATATTAATCAAATATCTTCAAAAATGATAAATCTATTTAGTTCCAACCGTCTTCTATTCTATTATATTGTTTTCATGTTTTATATCTTCAACAATCATGTTCTTACTGGCCAAATCACCCATATATAAAGTATCATCCTTCCCCTTCTATAAATTTTCCAATGGAATCCATTATACTCTTTTTTCATATAAGCTGTTAAATTTTATTTCTTTCATGTGATTCGATTTTATTGTTCCCCTAAAGACTAATATTTCATTGTAACAAAAAAACTCATGACAATATTGAGATTTCAAATCTTCTATTTCCACCATGAGATAACGTAATATGTTTTCATCATAGTTAATAAATTTTCTTATGGATATATCTATTTAGAAACTTGTTTTTAAGACTCTAAAATATAAGTCTATTGTGATTTTAGGGTCAATGATAAAATTATATTCTTTTTATTTATGTCTTGTAAATTTTAATTTATATATAACAATGCATTCAACACCATTTTTCATTAACTCTTAAAAATCCTCTATTATTTTTTATAATATTTTCATGTAGAAAAATTAATAAGAAATACATTTTTTAAACTCCTACCATCCCATATATTTATTTTATAAATCTTGCACTGTATTCTTGATTAGATTATACCATTGAAATTCCTCACCATATATATGATATGTGGATAAAAAACCTTATCATGATCTTTGATCTAGAGAGAATAAAAAATATTATCCGTCACATTTATCCAATTTTTTTCAATTAGTAGATTGTGTTCCTATTAAAAAATATTGATTTTCCAGCTTAAAATATTCAATGAAATATTTATCCTTTCTCAATTAATTTATAGGCTCAACATAGTTCAAATTTTTATTCATTACATGATTTATTTGGGTATCCATTTCCATAAGGTTTTTCATTACATAACCATGACCTTAAGTCACTCAAAAGGGTATTCGTCTAACTTCCCTTAAAATCTATTTCTAACTTGTTTCATCCTAGTTCAATCCATCGAATAAACCCAAATTTGGTATCATATGTACCTAAATAACAGTAATCATAGTGAGTAGCCATATATTTAGAAATTAAATCCTGAATATTCATAAATTATGAAATAAATAATGCAAATTCTGACACTTTAGATTCATCCTATATCACTCTTGGTTGTCTATAGGTTTTTTGTATATTTCACCCTTATATTATTCAAAACATAATATATAAAAATAATTAATCCCATTTTTTATTACTAATATTGAGACCCAGTAATTATATACACACATATTAAATCATTTAAAATGAATTTTGAATACCATTCACAATTATACACACCCATGTTCCATAAAGGTCTAATGTCTTTAGTAACTAGATACATAATCAAATTGTTTCATTAAATATTACCAATTTATCAATAAAACTTTATTTATTTGGTACCATTATTAGACATATCATACTAAGAACAATACTTTATAACTATGTAAATTTAAAAACTAGAAAGGTTGAGCATAAATTTTTATTAAGGGTGCACATAGAAGATATCACCTAAATATCACAAGTGAACATAAGATGAGAATTTTTATATGATTATATAATCAAGTGCATAACATAAGAGAATCATAGTGAGAATAACATAGCTCATATCTTAAGGGTCAGAGAATAAACATTATAATAACATGGAATAACGTATTCAAATAAAACTATTACCATTATCCATGAAAAATATAATGTTACGTATGGCATAACATAATAATATGGCCTAAAATATGGCATAAAGAACCATGACCTTTTGGATTAGAGACATAAGAAGAATCCCAAAACATAATAGATCACAAATAATCACTGTAATCTCATATAATAATTGATCATGAATTGTCATCATAATACCATAGTATAATATATAAAACCATATTACTAGCAACAATTTTTACATTAGATAGATCACTATTTTCAGCATAATGTAGTATGTTGGGTCAAGAATTATTACCAACATTCCATTATAATATCATGATATATATCTTCATTAACCAAGTAATTCTCGGGATATAATGTCCCTACACATCAAGGAATGATAAACCATGTATTTGGGGTCTATAAAAATATACAATTCAAAATTTCAATATCACATTATTAACCCTGGGAATGAAATAAGATTAATTTGAACTTTTATAAAAAATCATCACATTCTATACATAGAAATGAGGTGTATGTTTTCCATAGATAATGACTATAATGAATCATATTAATCCTTAATGAATATTTACATAGATCCAAAATTCATTTATAAAATCATTTAAAATATTCTTTGAAAAATAAAGAAAAATATACAAATCATTTAGAATATTTTGAAAAGTAATAATTCTTAGAACAATGAGAATATTTTTTTAAATACGTGGAATAATATAAAGGAAATATTATTATTAATAAATAAGAATAACATGGGAAAATCTATACATGATGTATATCTTAGAAATAAAACATACTTTTCAAACTCTATTAAAAATTCAAAAGTTAGTCAGAAATATTTTTTTGAAAATTCCCTTTTTGTATTTTTAAAAGAAACTAAAAGTTGTGATAAAAGAAATTTTTCATAATTTTAAAAATATTCATAAAATACCACAAAACTACTTGATGACCATGTACATGGAGGAAAAGGATTCGAGGCAAAAAAAAAGAAACAAGGTCATTTTTCTTAAAAACATACTTTATCTATTTTTTTAGTACCAAAGAGATGGAAATGGAAATAATTCATAAACAATGATAAAGAACCATTGTAAAAGAATGTATATTGGTATTAAGGGATAAATAAAATATAATATCCCATAATTTAAATTGGAAAATAAATAATCCCCATAAAAAGAATATTTTAGAAGTAACTCTTTTCTCATGTCTAAAATTTATTCCTACACGCTATAACTCTTATTTAAGAAATATAGATTTATATAAATATTTATGAAAATAGTATTCATACTTATCTTACCATATATAATTCATTATGAATTTCTTATCACAAATTTATTACAATTTCTCCACTAAAAACAATATTTTGGGTGTAACTATTTCATTTTTCATGCATGTTTTAGTTTGGTTATTCTTATCCTTGCATGTTAGTTATGCTCTCATCATCACCAAAAATATTAATCTTATCATAAATATAGTATTTATTCTTTATATATAATTTTATAAAACACCATGTAAAGGGGTGAAAATAAATGAATTAAATCACTATGTGGATATTGTACCTCATACACACACACAAGTGTTGTTTTCATTTCTCAATGAATAGGATGAATTGAAGAAAAATAATAATTTTTCATTAGTGAAAAATAATAATTAATTAATATCGTATATATTCATTAAATCTATCAACATAAACATCCCTGTGAGGTGAAAATGAATAATGATACACATGACCCTATAGAGATGGTATTCTATATATGTACATGAATAATTATTTTAATCTGAATTAGATGGAAATGAGATATATTATTGTTAGTCCATTAACATAACAATAATTTTTTTATATTAATGATAATTATGACATTATATTATTATATTCATAGAGAAAATTAAATTCTTTTTTGAAATAATGAATGTTCAAATAGATTGGTAAATATATTTACAAAACCTCTGAGTATCTTCCTCTAGATTACGCCTTAGTCTTCTATATAATGTAATTTTAGTGAGAATGAACCTCGAGTAAATGTTAACGAAATTAGGAATCGATTTTTTTCATTTTTTTAATCCATATTGCACAATATATGTGAATAAGTGAGGATATGTGATACCATTTTATAACTAAGAGTATGGGCACCCTTGTAAATATTAATAACATTTAAATGTAATAAATTTCATTTTAATGTTAAGTGGAAAAAATGTAAAAAATTATAAGATAAGTTTAGAAGACGTTGAAATAACCTCATCCAATAAAATAAATCCGTAGTTTTTGAGGTATTAGATTCCTTATCCATTACATTAACAACTATAATCCCATTTTAACCACTTCCCCCATGAATTATATTTTACCATTTTAATTACTTAGTTTGAAAAAAATTATACCTATAATTATAATTTTTTCAACATTATGATTCCAAATATTGACTCCATTTTAGTAAATTAAATTTATAGCTATTCAATAAATTAATCTAAAATCCCTGAAAAAAAATAAATTATATAAATGAAATTATTTTTTACAATAAATATGAATTTTCCTCATTGATTATGTATTAAAAAAATATTTACTTAATATTAATATATTTTATTGAATATATTTTTTATAACACTCAATAAAATGATTAATCAATTGTGAATATTATTAATTATTAATATAAAATACATTCACTTAAAAACTATTTTTCAAAAAAATAGCACTTTTTAACTTCAAATTAATTATTCTTCATTTCAACCCAATTAATATCAATTCAATAGATGATTAGCCATGTGATTATATATGTTATTGAAGAATTTTACAAACTATTGGTGTTGTACTTATTCAATCTAATTAATGTATCACTTTTTTAAATCAATTGTTAAATACCACATGATATGATGTTATGTACGGTGTCCATTAAACATATGCTTCTTCACGCTATTCATTAAATCTTATCTAAAATTATATTTTTCTTTGACTAGCTAAACAAAAATCCACAATTGTACATATTGGGACCCCAATCCCACATATATATGCATCAAAACCCTAAAATCATTAGGATAAGAAGAATCATTAAAGTCAAACATATTCCTCACAAATTTGAACACCCTTCTTTGTAACATCCTTTGATTGATTGAATTTAAACCTCCTAGTAGTTATTAAATTTCTTTATTTCATAATTTCAATAAATTACATAAAACCATCCATTAATATAGATTAAAATAAAAACACTTTTTTTTTGATTTTTAGGGATTTTAACATCCATATTAATATCATCAAAATTAATAAATTTGACAAACTTTTGTAAATAAAATAGAATATTTTATCCATTATACCTTAATTACATTCATATGAATAATGAAATTCAACCAGTGTTCCTGAACAACACTGTAGGATCATCATGAAAAACTTTCACCCAAAACTACATTCATCTGATGAGTTTTACCTGAGAAATTCAATCATTACCATTGCTCAAAAATCATTTAACGTTGAACATAATTTAGAACCCATTTTTGATGATTAATAGAGCTTCATTAAACCCTATTACATATTTATATTCAATAACCATTACATTTTCTGATGGCTCAATAAAAGGTTCATTTGGGGAACTCTATCTAATTACATTGAAATTCTTGTTTTAATGAACCTTTGGAAAAAATTATATTTGATGAAATTATAATTTTTTTCATCATAACTCTAAATACTCTGACTTAATTTCATTATATACTTAACTATGCGAATTTACATCTTGTTGAATTTTTATAATTATTTTTTCTTGTGTAACTAAATTTATTTCAACCTCAAAAATTAAAAAAAACTCTCTATATGATCAGAATAACTCATTAATGATTAACTAATAAAACAATTCCCTATCATAGCTCGAAATATTTAAAAAAAATGGAAATTACATAGTTAATACTTTGGTTGAAAAAACTAATTTTGGTAAACTTCATATACACATCATTTTATGAACTATGAGAAAATGTACCTCAAAATTCTAATTTATACAAATGATTGGATCATGATGTCAACCAATTCTCATGATGTTAAAAAAATTTGAATCCCATCACACTGTATTTATTGATTTACTTCATCCAACATTCAGTCTGATTATACATGTAAGTATAAATGAAAAAAAAATTCTTCTCCATACTTTGATGAATGAAATTTGATCGATGGACCCGATCTAATATACCCATGTCATTGTACTCAATTCAATCACGTTGATAATTCCGCAATGTTTAGTGATTCATATTTTTCAATAGTGTTATGTGATTTAAATTGAAGAATAGAATACAAAACCAAAATGAAACATTATTATAACCAAACTAACTTCTTTTTAACACCTTCAATATCATTGAAACATCTGAAAAACATATTGTCCAAAAAAAAATCCAATAAGTATTTTTTAGAAGAAAATCAAAATAAATAACTAAATCTTTGTAACTCTATAAATGGATTGATTTTCTAAAAATTCTAATCCTACATGATACATCTTAGTGTATGAAACAAGATTCATTCAACATTAATATAATGTTTTCCTTAATCATTGATATTATAATTTTTTTTATAAAAATTTCAATCTTTTTAATTCACTATGGACACTCCAATTATAATGAAAACATCATATATAAACATTATAAAACTCTTTAATAAGTTAAAAAATATTTTTATCTTAGCTTTCCCCCTTTAAAAATTCCCAAATAATATATTCACCTCCATAAAAAGTAAATCAAATGGATATGGGTAGATTTATTGTAATTATTCCCCCCTATGAAAAAAAATACAATTAAAATATGATATAAAGGATGGAAGTATTTTAAATTATCATTGAAGAAGGATTGGATATAATACCGTAGTCAAACTCAATATATGAAATTTTTCCTTTGATAACTATTTAGTAAACATTTAAAAAAACGTCTACAATAGGAAAAAACTATAACATTAGTCCATTCCACTCAACATGCTCCTCAATGAAGGGATATTTTATATCTATGTTCTGATAATGAAAATGTTTAATAGGATTCTTGTTGATATTTATAGCAATTTAATAATAACAACACAAGATAAAGGGAAACATCACATGAAATAACAAATGTTCCATCTATGTATTTATCCAAATTAGTTGATTTCCACCATGGGTGAAAGATACATACTCATATAAAACATCATAGAGAATTACTAAACTCTTTAGGATCAACTCCTTAGTATAAAAAAATTTATTAATCTTTTTCTACTATGATAGATTATTATAAATTGAAATATGCAGTTGATATATCTGAGAAATATTTTTCCTTCTATAGGATGTGATACCTATGGATGACATTGATAACTAAATAAAACATAAAAACATTCACTATATATATCCATGAACCCCTTAGATATAGTATGATTAAAACTAATTTTCTAAACTCTTTTGTGTCAATTACTTTACATACATATAGTTTGAAAACATTGTTCCCATTAAAATATTCATGGAAGACAGATTTTAATCTTCCATACTGCATTTGTTCATAATTTCATTAGTATACATTTCCAAAGATAAAAAAATAGATATATAATTTCATATAATTTTAAGCTAATAAAATAGTTCATTTCAATAATCATTTACATTTCAAATAAATTTCATATCTCGTAGATAATATATTCCCACATTTCATCACCAATCCCTAAAAATATGACACCATCAACAAAAATAATAAAAATTAGAGAAACCACCAAAAAAAATTTTATGTATAGGTTCCTATATAATATTCCTTTCAAGAAATTCAACATCTCTAAGAAATTATCCACTTGAGAATAAAAAACTCTCATAATGCATCATCCCATAAAAAATATTCTCCAACATTCACTCATAACAGTAATTATGAAAAAGTATAAATCCATATAGCTTTTCAAAAGAAATTTTTACTTGATATCTCCATTAAGAAAATAGGATTTGACATCAATAATTAATATATTATGTTTCAATTGTGAAACAACATAATGAATTATTCTGAGAGATTAAAAACATTATATAATAAAAAAGGTCTTAAAATCTATTCCTTGAATTTTTTATTTACATTTATAGACTGCTCATCCATTGTTTCTTGTCACCTCATCTTCTTAATTCAACATATTTCAAAAATTCCATTTTTTCAATCAAATTATTATTTTCTATTTTGGGTACATGTTTCTATGTAACATTACTCATAATTTTATAGAACTATATATTCATGACATCAATCGTATATTGATTCTCCTTATATTATTTAACATATTTTAACTCAACCTATGAATATAAGGAAGTATGTGATAATAACGTAGATGTTTTTCTTATTTGAACAAGTTTTCATTAATATCCAATAATGTTTTTCAAATCCATCTTACTTCCTCATCCAATTATGAGATAAGTGCAATTATCCTTTCTCATATGAAATATATGAGTTACAATCATTTTCTTTCACCACATCAATATAATTATAATTTGTTAATATCCTTTTCATTATATTTATCTATAATTACTTCATCTTCACATTATTCAATATCTGCTATTATCTGTGAAACATTTTAATCCGACTCTTCTAGAACATTCACATTTTTAGTGTCAAAAATATTTACAATTTCATTATTATATCCCGAATATCCTCTATTATTTGGAGTATATCTCAAAAAAATTCAGCGAATACCTATTTGATCAGAATACCCAATAATTTCCCCTTTTACATTGATAATTCAAGGACTTCAAAAAACCTTAAGGAAGATCAAAAATGGGGTTTATTTGTATTAAATATCATGAGGAATCATATTTGAGTTATTCCTATTTAAAAATAGATTATAAATATGAATTACTACTCTAATAGATTGCCTAGTAAATTATCTATAAGAATCATGGTGAATCAATAGTGTCCATGATATATCCACCAGATGTCAATTTCTCATTTATGACACACCACTATGTTGTGGTGTTTATTGAGAACACAATTCTAGAATAATTCAATGGTTTTATGAATATGTTTAAACATACCATTTTTTATTTTGTCAGCATTTTTAGTTCAAGTCTTCTTTTAGAATATCTATATTTTTGTACCATTTATCCTAATGCTCTTGAATTTTTTGGGAGCCTATGACCTATATTTCATATAATAATACATTTATATTGATAAAAATTAAAAAACATGTAAAATATGTACATTTTATGATTTTTTACTTACTTTCTCTATGAACCAATAGGTCATAATGTATCATCTACAATGGAAATGTGGAATGGATCTCAGCATCATTATGTACCGATTTTTTAATCATTCTTTTCCTTCGTATGGAACAACATCGATCTCTTATTCTTGTCATGTTATTAATATCTTATATAATATATCTATTTTTCAAATTATTTATATTCCTCTTATAAATATTCCATAACTTATTATTCCATAACTTATTTTCATTAATCATGCCTAGGCAGAGTGACTCATGCACATCACAAACGTGAAATACGATTCCCTAGATTTATTTTACATTTTTACCAACGTCCCAATATTCATGTAATTAATCAAAAATAAATCTCTTATAAACACAAAATCAATTTAAATTATCACATTTTTTATACATCTAATAGGCGGTGTTTCAATCCATCAACAAATAAGTCACCATATCATTTTATTTTTTCTTCTCTAATAATTAAAAATTAAATGCATTTAATTCTTAGGGGATCATAATTAGCGAAAATAATTGTCCCCTATTTGAAATAAATCACTTTTTTCAACAACTATTAATCTCTAGTCATATATGGTCAGCACCCACTTTCAATATATCCATGTTAATTGAACATTATTTGATTTTAGATCATCTTTAACAATTAAGTCAATTTTTTCCTTTTTCATCCCACTCATGTGTCTTTTGATATTTTTAACATAAACTATGTTGTTTTGGTAAAATAACTAGATATACATTATCATGATTTCTAGGTGGGTCAAAAGTTTCAAAAAATGATTTTTGTGATATGAATATATTTTCAATTTTAAGCTAGCATTCTTAGGATATCTAATTTATCTAGGTTAAATCCCTCTCAAAATATTTCTTCAACTCCACCAAGATTCATTATAATTTAATTATTGAGCCAACACATCATTTTATATTAGAAAACCTCTAAAATATCAGTAACACCAACAGAAATCATATTTATACTTGTAACTTATATTATGTCCTAAACATCATACCTTCTTTATATTATCATTGTCACCATAAAAATTAACACTTGTCTACAAACCAATTATTTGGAAACATCATGAAATTTAATTATTCTTTTTATATTTATTCTCATCATCAATATGATCGCTAGTAACAGTAACATTTGTATTTTACTTTGAATTTTGGGAAATTTGATGATTTTTAACATTGAATGTTTTTGATACCTATGTTGTATTTTTAACTTCTTTTTTACCATATTCAAACATGTTGTTAGACTTTATGTATAGATTTTGTGGATCATTCTCAATTTCAATATTCTTAGAACATTCTCAAGATTCTATAAATGAGTTTTTGAGTTTTTTTCCAGGCTAAGAAACAATAAGTTTTTGTTGAACAAGATCACGTTATTTTTTCATCATATATTTCATTTATTAAATAAAAATTTTGAGTTATTACTAATCATCAAGTAATATCATCAAATTAACATTTTATTTTATCAAAATGAATATTTATTTATGGAGTATTTTTAATAGTTTTCTCATATATCCCCTTTCATCAAATTAAAATCTTCTACTACATGTTTACCTATATATTAGAGACATCCTATAAAAACTCAGTTAATAATTTACTTTAATCAAGCATCCTCGTATTCATCTATAGACATAACGATTTCTTTATTGGTAAATATTTCATCACAATCATTTATAATATGTAGATTTGAAGTAGTATAATCCATAATGTTTACTATTTCTATTTCACTATCATCATCATCCTCACATTTAAAAAAATTATCCTTTTATATTTATTATAACTATAATTCTTCACCATTAAATTACAGTTTCAATTTTCTACAATATTTCTAATGGATCACCTTGATTTACCATCTTCATCATCACATTCTTTATAATCATTTTCCCATGGACAATTTGATTTGAATTTCCCAATGGCTCCAGAACTATTCAAATTCCAAAGAAACATTCCATTATAAATAATTAAGCCTTTTTTTACCATTTTATAAAAAAAGAAATAAATTCATCATATTTTTTTCATACCTCATATTCAGTTCCATATTCAATGAATTCTTTCTCAATAAAATTCTAATATTTTACATTCATAAGGACTTTGAATGAAATTTCCCAATAATCAATTTTTTATTATTAATAGCTTTTTTATTTTAATTTTGAAAAGGATGATAATTCCATACAGATCATCTAATGATATTGATTCAAGATATATATTTTTAAAAATGATAGCATGGAATTGACATTATCTATAAGAATTATAATAATATGTTCAATAGTAGTTTAATATTAACAATTCCCACCAATACATATTTTGGTTTTTGTATCGTCATTAACTCTTATTAATAAGTCAAAAATAGATTTATATAATCCACTCTTAATATAATTATTATACAATATTTATACATGTTAATTCTCTTTCATAAAATTAATTTTTCCTTCATAAATATATCTTAAATTATCCCAGATTCTTCTTATAGAAAAATATCAGATACCCTTGGAAATTCACATTCAAATAGGGAAGATTGTATATCATTATTTTTACTCCCATCAATCTAAAAATTTCTCTCATCACCAACTGTTAAGGGAACACCCTTGAAATGACGATGGAATATATATATTTTTTCTTAAACAACTTCATATATATTAGATATAATATTAGGTAACATTATATCCTTCCAAATATTATTTTTATTCCTATTAGATATTGGAATAACCTTAATATTAATAGAGTTCTAAACATCCATAGAAATCCTTCCTACCTCTATAAATTATCTATGTGTAATATAAGTAAACCATATTTCTCATACAAAAACATATTTGAAACAATGATCTATGCAATCATTGAGAGGGTGTGAATCATTGTTCATTTATTATTTTTTATTACATAAGTAAAAAAAATTCGACTCAGCTTATTTATAATCTGATGTACTAGAAAACAAAAAAAATTAATAACCACACAAATTTAGGGATTTATAATGTTTAAAACTCAATAAGTGTATCTAGAACTTGTAATGGCTTAAAATTAAAATAATTCCACAAAATTTCCATGAAGACAATCTTTTTGGGGGTTACAACAAGAATAAAATATCATTTCACTTGTGTTTCACTAAATTCAATCGACATTTCATGTTATCCTCTCACATAGTTGATATATAAAAATTTTTCATAATAATTATACGAAACCTATCTAAAATTATTGATAAATTATCAGTAAGATAGTTGAAATTTCTTTACACTTTCCTTTCTAGAAATTGCATATTATACATAAAATTTCAGTTATAGTAGCAAGCAAGGAAATTATTTTGTCTAGTAGTAATTTTTTCTGTATGATCATCTAGTATATTTCATATAGTTATTACATTTTTTATAATCCATCTACTTACTTATATAGACTAATACCAATATGATAACCTATTCATTAGGTCACATTGGTATGCTATTTTTCGAACTTCATTAGCCAAATCAACTCATTTCCGATAAAAAAAATTTATTATACCAAATGATAAGAAACATTTTCATGTTCATATCAGATCAAGACCTTTTCATAGTATCAATATAATTGTCTCTTGAATTCTGTATTTCTCCTCCCTCACATAAAAAAAACACATGTACATATCACAGTGCACCCACCACCTGTATATGGGGTTGACATCTCTGAAATTGTAAGGAGGAGTGTGAACATTAAATATTAATTTGAAGATAAAATTCCAAATATAATTCTTTGATACTTTCTTTTCTATAATCATATTAAATTAATTTCAATGTTTGTAAAATTCCTTAAGATTTAATATTAGTGAAATATTCCAAACCATACATATATGTTAGTATGAAATATTATTTTTCTTTCATTATTATTATTGAATTCGACATCAATTGTGCAATCATCAAATTTTAATACATTATGAAAATTTTAAATATCTTTTCAAATATTTGGTCGGGTAAAACAATATTATTTTTTTTGACCAATTAATCATGAACCAATGTTCTCAAAAACATTATAGTTTTATCTTAAAAGCCTTTCCCAAGAAACTTCTTTTTATTTAATGACTTATAGCATAGACCTTTTAATACTTCCTGCACTGAAAAAATATGATTGATGATAAAAATTTTAAACATTTGTCTGTTGATTTCATAGAGTTCCATCGAAATCTCATTCATATAGGGATTATATAACTATTAATTTGTATGATGTATTTAAAGAATGTTTTTATTGTGAATTCTAGCTTTGGAATTTTGATTTCCAAAATAATGAAACCACACACACCTATTTTTCTGATGAAATTATAAAAAAATTATTGGATGAAATACATACTTCTAACATAATTATTTCATATCATGAAATGTAAAGAATTATATCTTGTAAACATCTTATGATTATTTTCTGTATCAAACACCATTGATAGAAACATCAAAACATTATACAATGTTTCCTTAAAAGATAGGATTTATAATAATTTGATAAAAAAAATTACTTATCCAACTCCTTGAATTAATTATCATAAAACATTTAACATTTAATATCCAATAATTTGGCTGACAAAATCATGGTATTAAACATCATTAAAGAATTTTAGTATGAACATTTTAAAAAAGTGCTTCAAAATATTACTTTTTAATAATTCTTGAATCCTAGGAAATTTTAGTGCTCATGATTTTTGTTAAATTAGGAACACATGAATTTTATTAAATTGATTTACTTCATTTAAATTTCAATCATATGGAACATATAACCATATTTGGAAATTAAATCTACACCACACATTGATAAATAGCGTCAGAATGATGGACTCTTTTGGATATTCATGATCCACTGAGGTCTTTCTGATCATGTTTTTAACCCATCAATGTTACTCGATTTATGTTCACAATAATGTCAAGTGATTTATAATGAAAAAAAGAAAACAATTACGGAAACCATATTATATTAAAATAATCTTTTTTTAACACCTTTACGTTATTTGAAACACCAAAAAACATCTTGTTCTCAAAAGCTCCCCCATAGGGGTTTATATTATACTGTGTGGCCCCTAAGAGGCTTTGATATGGTTATTATCCTAGTTTCCTTATGGGTCCTATGTATAATGTCTTTTTAATAATATCTGGTCATGTATCATTATTTTTAGGTCCTAGTATGTTTCCCGTGATAGTAGTTGTTACAAGATGGTAATTTACCAACATTATTTCCCATAGATATATTTGACTATATCTCCAACATTTTATACATTAGTTGTTTGGTTCTTCGTTTTACTCCATAAATAGAAAATAGATTTGATATAAAATTTTAATTTTATATTTGTCATACATTGATTTAATTAAATGGTTTTCAATGTTATTGTAATGTTAATTTATAAAATGTATACAAAATAGTGGATTTAAAATAATTTTTTTGAAATTGAAAGTGAATGATTTGTTGTACTGTATTCAAAATCATGGTTTTCTAAAAAATATTTATATTTCTTGTGAAAAAATCATGAGTTGATATTTTTTAGTGCTCTCATATTTATAAAAATATTCTCCCATTGAATTTTAAATTATCATAAAATGAAATTACATTTGAATGTTGTTCAAAAACATTATGGTGTTATCCCATTGAACTTGGTTTTTCATGCACCATGTATACACCATTTCATGCATGCAACTCATATGTTTTCATTTGAGATTATTTGGATCTATCATCCTTTAATTATGTTTAGATTTATTCATGTGTTATATTGGATATGGAGATTGAAAAAAGGTTTATATGATGTTAGTTGATAAAATACAAGTTGGGATTTATTTTATTTTAATATAAATTATTCAAATATATATTATGATGGTATATACCTTGTTTTTTTTTGTGTTTAGATTTTTTTGTTTAGTTCATGTGATGTATTTATTTATTTATTTTATGTTCTATGTGGTATTTTTACTATTATTATTCCATTTTTGGATTATTAATTATTTCAGTATGGTTGAAATCATTCCTAAAGTATATAATTTGATTCCCAATACCTAAATTCTAACACTAAGGTAATGGGAACACACATAGTTCTATTTGGTGAGAGGAATCAAGTGTTGGATCAGTTACATAATCACATAATATTCTGGCTCCCTGACCCCTACCATGTTCTTATTCCCTTCGAGATAGAGGATGTTATTATCTCTACCCAGTATGATGATTGAATATTCATCAACAGTGGTCGATTCATTCTTTTTTTTTTGGTATTTGGACTGGCATTTGAGATAGTATCCTCTGATATCACCAATATGTTTTAGTAATATAGACCTTCAATTACCTTTTCAAAACCCATCAATTCTTTTGATTCAAGGAAACGTGGTAGGAATATTTTTATTCTTTTAAAATAGATTTATATCTCTTTTCTATTTGATTTATCCTCGAATATATACTGAAATAAATTTTTCCAATCCAATGGTCGTCTTTTTGACCAATGATATTGAATATGAATACCAAATAAAATAGATATTTAATTTATTATTGGACACATTTTTGCTAGGTTTCCATCATCTTGGTCACCTGCAATAGGTTTGCGTAGTGGATCAGTCAACGATGTTTCTAATACACCAACCATGGTAGGTGATTTTGAGAATGTGGGTAGTGGGATGGAGAGTTCTTATGTAGTTTTTGTTAGGCTAGGTTCTTTTGAAGCTCATAGAGATAGAATTTGCTTTCCTCTATTGAATGGGTAATGAGAACTCATGGGGAAACATCTAGTTGACCGAACACTAGATCATTCCACTAGATTCACTCAGTGAGATAGGGACAAGGCTCTTTTGGGAATTCTTCACATAATCGGCTTCTAATACCGGTGTATATTCAACTGGACATTCAAAAAAACAAATTTTTAAGTATTTAAAATAGGTTGGATGGGTTATAAGAACAAGAGTGTGGAAAACTATGAGAAATTTAAAGGCCTATAAGATTGGTAAATATCTATGGGGAAAACTCAAAAATAATAATGAAATTATAGAAGAGTCTCCTAGTCATTGTTGAAGTATGATGAGGATGAGAAACTCAATTTTTTCACTTAAATGGATATTAAAATTATATTTTAATGATCAGTGATATTAGAGACAATCTAGTGAATGTAGGGAGAAGTACCAAGGCTTTGAATTTTTTTTCAAACATTCCAAAAGTGATAATACTCGATCAGTATGAAAGGTTATTTAAATTTGGGAGCCTATTCAACCTTCCCTGAAATCACGTGATCTGCTAGAAACACATTATGGGGATGAGGAGGAGTACTGTAGTGATAAAATTAATGTGGCTAAAACTGAATGATTAGAGGATTTTAATTGGTTGTTGAATCTGGTGGCAAATGATATTGTCTAAAAAGTATATAAGAAGTAGGCTTCCATAATAAATCTTATCCTTCATTATAAGGAATATATAGAAGTGGAAGATTTTTATATTAATGATTCAATGGATGAAGCGAATAAAATGACTGAGAGATAAATTTGAGTAGACCTTAATGATGATCATGTTAATTGGATCAGTAAAAAACACCAGATTTTGACTCATGGAATTAAAATGGGAAAAATAAATCTAGAAGAATATATTTAGACTCGGGTCTGGTTTCCCTATCACATCAAGGATCTCATCAAAGAAGATCTAGAAACAAAGGTATCCTCAATCTCATGGATCATGCATAAGGTGATTAATTAACATTTTTATTTCATTTTTGGAATATATTGATAATTTCATATGCTATAGAAATTTGTATTACATGTATTATTGATTGTTCTCACATTCCCTAAAAATTAATTTTACAAATATTATATATAATTTTCATTCAGTATAGTTTGCACATGACTTGTTCATAGTTATTCGAAATTACAAATCCGACCTTTAGATAGGTCATACAAAGTTAATGGCTTAGTTTTAACCATGGGACAGTCCTTATATTTGAGTGTTTTTAGTTCAATTTTTAATTTTCATGGTTTCATTTGGATATCACACTATAAGGGTGAACTATATGAGTCTCAAGGGTAACCATACGAAATACCATTTCCTAGAAGTGTCCTCTCTCTTACCACATACACAATTGAAAAAAAAATTAGTTAAACCATGTGAACAAACCATGCGTGTTTTCCTATTTTTAAAACAATTTATTTTCTATGATTTTCCCTATTATTTTTAAAGGTCCAACACCATTCCCTCCTCATGTTTTTTTTCAGATCAGTCATGGGGAACTCAAGAGTAAATCATTTTCACATATCATCATTAAATATCTGGATTTTATCTATGATTTTGAGTGACATTATCCTTCCTCATTTCATATTCTTTCTCATATGCCTTACATTATCAATTTATTACCTACCATCCCACAGACCATAGGGGATAACATGTGTGCAATTAGGTTTTAAAATTACCTAATAAGGGATGTTTCTATATCTAGAGATTTTGGAGGGTCTTCTATAGATTTTTAGATCATTCACCATCAATGGTGATTCATTACAACTTATATTATAGGATTTACACCATGGATGAGGTATTTTTTTTTCTTATCATTCTTTAAATATATGCTTTTGTGTTCTTAATGATTTTGATGTATTAATAATTTATCTAATTTTATTTGTGATAAGTTTATTATGTTTCCAATGTGATTTGGAGTGAGTGATCGCTTTGTATAAAAGTATATCAATTAAATTCTATTTTTTAGTTTTTAATATATATATTGGTGAAAAGTGACGTTAAATGTTTTAATATAATTTTTCGGAGTAAAATTGGTTTTTGGAATGGAATTTGACCCCATTTAGGTCATAAATTGTGTGAAGTGTGAGATTTTAAGGGAAATATAATTTAAATGAGTTTTAATATGATTTTTAAATATTTTTATGTAAATTATATTTAGAAATAAATATTATAATGTATAAAATGGATTGGTATCCCATGTAGATATCATGGAAAAGTCTATTTGGAAATTTTATGTTAGATTCCATGAAACGTGTGAAACCCACATTTGAGCCCCTTCAATATAGGATATATGTGATATAGATTATAGGTTCTGGATGATTTCAAAATATTCATTTAATATTATTGTCCAAATAATGGTGTTGTTTCATTTTGGGGGTGTAACATGGGAGATGATATTTCTGATCACCGTGTTGTTATTCATTTGATAATTGAATTGTTTATTTCTTTTTAAAATATATATGGATTTATCTTGGGAAATTAGGTAGATAAGTAGAAGGTAGGGATTCATTTTATGATAGCCCAATGTTCTCTATTTATCTTGTTCCCAATGATATTTGTTCTCTTCTATGGGTTTATATTAAAATCAATGACACTTAATTGGGTTTCATATAGTGATTGTTTTGGATTCATTATGGGGTTTTGTATATAGTTTTTTTGAGGACAGAAGGTCTAGTGTCATTCATTTTAGATCATATTGTATTTCACATGATACTGTTTGATTCAAGATTAGGTATTTCCTACCTTGTATCACCTGGTTCAATTGGAAATTTTTTTAAAATTTTTTTTTTCTGTTTGTTTTTTTAACTCTATATCATTAAAAAAATTCATATTAGTTCATTTTTTTTACTATTTACTTGTTATTAAAAATATTTTTTCAAATAATTTATGAATTGGTATTTCTAAAATAGAATTTAATGACATGATTAATATTTGGTGTTTCAATAAAGAGTGTATGGGATTAAAATTGGGGTTTATAAAATCATGGATTCTTTAAAAGGGATTACTGTTCTATGAAAAAATTGAGATTTTATTTTTTGGAACTTTTAATTGTAGAAAGATAAATTATAATTGTATTTAAAACATTAATAAAATGATATTAATTTTTTTGGACGTGAAAAAACTCCTCTTTGTATTCGTACTGAGCATGGATTCTCTCACACCATGTATACATAGTTTGGTGAATAAAACTCTAATGGTTGAATTTCATGTTATTTGGATTATTATTCCTCTATATACTATTTTTTCAATGCGTTCATTTGGATATGGTGAGTTACTAATGGGCCACATTGAGATAGTGGATAACAGTTGGGTTTGGTCTTCTTTTATTTTTATATTCAGCATACTTTTTTCAGCTATGATGACTAAGAACCCATTCAGTTTTTTATTCTTGTATTGTTGATATTTTATTAGTTTAGTTCATTTAATTTTTTTATAGAAACTCATAGTTTTTATGAATATATACTATATATTAATAGGTAAATATTCTTTATATTATATAATTATCCATCCTAGAATCATATTTGTCAAGTATCTTTAGAAACATGGATACACAAACAACTGGTTTATTTGATATTTATATCACCTTACACTTAGAAATTCCAAACTAGAACCAATTTTAGACATTTAGTACTTAATAAAATTCATCAAAAACCAATATAATTGAATCATAAGAAAGGGTGAGTTGAGATTCTCAGTTAGGTTAAACAAGGGAGATGTTAATGATCACCTAGGTATAATCTAAGAACAATGGTATGCGAACATGAGCATAACATTGGAATATAGGAACCTATATTAAAAGTAACATAATCATGGTCTAGGAAGTAGTTATTAAGTCATGAATCATAAATTATTAAATTATTATGATATATTATAGAAAAACATTGTCATAAGACAAATATCATGTCATACACATAAGCATAGAAAAAAAATTTCATTGTAGTAAACAGTAATTGAAAATATTTTTATTGTGAAATGGGTTCACTCCCAAAACCGTTATAGTAGTAAAGATTCACACAAAAGACTATCATAATGGAAAAATTACCATATTTAACTAGGATCGCTCCCATTTATTTTTATGTTTACCTCATGAGATATCCATCATTACTAAATGCATTGGTGGGGTATATATTTATTGGAAACCCAATCACATAATGAAAATAATATAGGTTCATTACTTAGAATGTAAAAAATTCATAATATCCTTAACTATGAAAAATTAATAAGTTTAATAAGCATTTCTTCATAGCATAACCCATTGAAGATTAACGGGTTTCATAATTATTTCATCATTTTTTGTAGAATAAACTATATAAAAAGAACATGTTTCATAAACATTTTTTCATCATAATCATAAAAATTATAGACAAAAAATATGGAGGGTATAATCAGATCATATCAATAATAAATATTAGGAAATTTATAAATATTATATGTTATAAAGAATAATTATTTTAAAAAATTACATGGATCATTTCTGAGAAAAATACAATTTTTTAATTTTAAATAACATAATTAAAAATTAAAAAAATTCCAGATATTAATGAAAACTTTATAATTGATTATAAACATTTATACATTAAATTAATTCATTAAATAATTTAACATGGATTACTTTAGTGAGTTCCATTGATGTTATACATGTTATAATAAATATTACATTCACATTTTATGTAAAAATTCAAAAATTAATCATTTAGAAAATTAATAAAATATTACATTTAAACCATTTTTTAAAACATAATTCACAGGTGAAAATTAATTTTCCCCTTCATTAGATAATGGTACAAACAGTCTTGAAAACAATTTTAGAAAATATTTATGTGAATGAGAAATTATATTCGACTAAATAGAGAAATAACATAAATTTTATCATAAAAACACTCAATTGGTCTCCTGTAAACTTAAATAGAATAAAATGGTAGTAAAACATTTAATTTCTATAAATAATCATAGAATAATAAAATTTATAATATTCATCTTTGGTAGATCAATAAATTTTACCATGAGAATATTAATCATAAACAATCCTGATATACAATGATTTTATAACATAAAATCCTTTCCAATTTGGTATTTTTGAATCATAATACCCAAGAAAGAAAAAATCCTTATATAGATATTTATATCCCAATTATATTAATAATAATCATCATTAAATACCTTTGTGGGTAGTTTATAAACAATAAAAGTGGTGGATATGGCATGTGTCTCATAGAAATTAATGTGAAATGAAAATCACTGACCTTAGGTCTAAATTCATTCATACATTTTCAAAACATATATATAATAAATAATTATTTATTAAAAATATATGGTAGAAGCATAATTATATATATCATAAAATAAATTATCTAATTATAACATTTATCCAATTTTATTTATAATAATAAATTTCTAAAATAATTGTTGTATATGATAAGTACTTCATTTATCATATATGTTTTGTTTCCTTAGTTTTGGTACTTGTACATTGAATTTGGTAAAACCATATCTATAATCATTATCATGATATAAATATCATATAAATATATTACGTAGATATTTCTAGTCTTCTATAATTGATCGATATGGATGAATGAATTACACCATTCATTGATATGGTTTTTCGTACATACAGGTGAATATTGTGTTCATTTTTTCAGTGGATTTAATGAAATGATGTTATACAGTAATTCAAATTTATTGAATAATTTTTATATTGTACATATATTATATAATAATTAAACTTATTTTTATGATGATCTATTTCAACATATAATGATAAATTTAGCACATCACTTTGTGGAGACAATAGTCTACATGAACGCACATGCAACATTATCCCTTTTCAATAGATGGAATGGTAAGATAGTATATATGATATTATTATAAAATGCATATAATTATGTCATAAAGGTAATATAAATAATTTAAATTAATCGTTATAACCAAACATGATAGGCGGTGATCGAAAATGAATAACATCGATTCGCTATATGATAGTCGGTCATACACCCGATCAATGGTTTTGGTTCCAATTTGATAGAAGAGGATATGGATATACGTTTTCCCATTAAAATAATAAAATTTAATTAAATTTTAAATATTTTTTATTATCTCATTATATATTAATAACAATTGAATGAGGTTGATGAATAAAAAATTGAAAAATGCCCGATTTAGAACAATATATCTTCTTTAGACTAACTCTTTAGGTTTGAACCAAAATTATTCCAATGAAGGTTTTATAATAAAAGGTATCGATTAAGTGGAAATAGAATTAATGAATGTTTTTTAGGTTTTTTAAGACCAATGGCCTCTTGATGTATAAAGAGATGATGAGAAGAGGTTTCCTTTAATACGTGGGATAGGATCTCACATGGAACTTTCCTAAAGGGGAACAATTCGATTAAGATATTATAAAAAAAATATCCAAATGGAAATAGAATAGAAATTTGGAAAGGATAAATTCTAAATATGGAAATAAAATAACAATTATATAAGATTATTTGTCATTTTAATCCTTATTTTTTAGTTTAATACCTCGATAAACATGTTTTGACCTTACTCGTGGTATCATATTTTTACTTTATTTACTATTCATTATAACCAAAAATTAATTTAACCATATTATATTATATTAATTATTATGATTTAAAATAACTGATCAATTTTTTTAAAGTAAATATACAAATGTGAAAGAATTTAATTTAAAATAAATCACATAGGCATGATGAAAAAGAGGAATTTTAATGAAAACATTTTCATAAGTTCAAAATTTTTTATATATAAATTCTACATAAATTTGATTAAAATAAAATATATTAAATTAATAGTGATATTATTCAACTATGTTTAAATTAAATTTATTTTTAAACAAAATGAAACATTTTAAAGGCCTAAAATTAAATCAATCTTAATAAAAATCATTATTTTACACTATTCATTGAAAAGTTAATCTTCATATAAAGTTATAGAAAATTAACCCTACCTTAATTTTTAAATGATGATTTAAAAAAAATGAAGGATTTTTTTTGAAAATAAATTATAATAATTTGGAGGAAAATAATATTAATTTAAGTGCATAAAACATAACGAAGCTATTTTTTTGAAAAATACAATTGTATGCAAAAAAAATAAGATATTTTTTTATCCTATGGCTTGAAAAAAACATATGAATAATAAAAAAATTGAATAAAAAATTAATTTATAGCATTTACTAAAATCATTCACTGATAGTGTTTAATTAAATTGAATATAACTAAAGTGAACTAAATGGATACAATTTTTTTTTTGAAATTAATTTATTAACTCTCAAATGATTTTCATTTTCATTTTTCATTAATTAGTAACCGGTTAATTTATTTTATACACTTGTAAACAAAAATAGGGTCATAATCTACATTTATTATTCATAACCATTCATCCAAATGCTATGTGATAACTATGAAATAAAATAATCATATTTTAATAGTTTATGGTGGTATGTTGAAACTATATGATGATTATAACACAATAAATCATAGAAATAAATGTTATCTGAAAAATATGTTTGAAAAAATATAGTGGATTTACATTTTACCCCTTAAAAATAATTTGACACCATAAATTACATTACTCAAATACAAAAAATTCTAGATACTTCTACCTCTTATTATCCTCAGGTTCCTAGGTAGATTCCCCAAATTGGTGGATTCACAACAAATCATGGACCATGTGACTGGTTTTTAATAGCACATTCTATCTATGATACATAATATCCAGGGGCTATCTATCGTGAGATATATCTTTCTCCAGTGATTTGAAATATGATTTTATAACATTTGATGTTATAGGTATGTATTTTTTTTAAGATAGATACATGGAACACATCGTTTACATGATAGAGGATTAGTGGAAATTCCAAATGATAATCAACCATCCCAACTCAATCAAGAACCTGTAAAGGACCACTATGCATAGGGATTAAAATCATCTTTTTTTAGAATATGGTAACCTTATTCATAGGAGATGTTATTATATAAGAATTCTAACTACATTCAAATTCCATAGCACATTGATGATTGTCAGTAAAAATTTTATATTTACTATGAGATTACGTGATGTAATGTTAAATGGTTATGAAATTATCTTCCATTTTCTCATCTAGCTTAGGTCCTAATATATTTATTTCTAAAGCTTCATCCCAAAAAACACGTCCTACACCTTTTCCATATAGTTCTTTATAAATACCCATCTAAATTCTCAAGTGAATGCTATTATTGTAGGAAAACATGACTATTGAAAGGTGTTAATCCAAACAACATTTTAAATAATTAAAACAACATCTTAGCATAACCTGTAGGGTTTTAATGGTTCCCTTAGACTAAAAAACGTTCTAGGGATGATATATTGTGCTGAATCTGAACGTAATTTTATGATCTTTCTGAAGAATTATCAATAATATTGAGGTATTCCACATATACAGATCAGAGAAGAAGGAATGTGGTACTACATGAAACATTACATGGTCCTAAATAAATATTTTGGGAGTATGATCAACAGAGAATTCTTCTATAATAAAAATTAAGTGCCTAGATTTTATATGTTTGTAGAATACATCCCAAATAACATTATGTCCATCAAAAGTTTTTGGGTGCACAGAAACAAAATCCATATTTATTTTTTCTATTTTATATCTAGTATAGGTAATGGCTATAACGTCACATTTGACTTTTTCATATAGTCCGCAAATTTAAGACCTAACTAGCCCCAAGATTCATACTCTATAATATTTATCTTCAAGTCCTCCAACAAAAAATACTCTTTTATTATCTCTATAGATCTTCGTACTTTTTTTGTTATTAAAGAATTATGAACTACATGAATCAGCCAACACCTCTATATTCAAATATTGTATGAATGGAACACATACATGGTTTCTAAAACATATCATTACATAACAATCAAAATTTTACTCTGGAAAATTTCTCACCATCTTCTATTATTCCACACTGCCCTTATGTTCCTCTTTATTCCTCATATGGATATATGGTTTGAAACTAATTTAATCAATATAGTATTTCTTCTCTTCCTTCAAAATTTCAGTATTAATCCATTGAAAATACCAAAATTTTGGATATTTTATGATCCACATCACATAGAATAAAACATGATCATTTCAAATCATATCATATTCTTCCATTTTCAATTTCCCAGGATGGTAATGTATTCATATGTTATAATTGTTAATCAGATCCAACCACCTTTTTGATGTATATTAATCTTCCTTTTAGTGAATATAAACTTTATAATTTTATGATCATTATATATCTTGAAAATATTTCCCAAATGATAATACCCCCAAATCATCAATGAAAAAATGTCCACTGATAACTAAAAATAATGAGTTGGAAAACATTCCCTATAAACCATGAATTTTTTTAAGGCATATGCTATGTCTATATCATAGTTCACGGGAACAGATCCCAATCTATTCTTTGATGCATTACTAAAAATTACAAACCATTCTTCAATACAGGGTAATGGTTGAAAATGTTTGATGACTAATATTCTCTTTAGTTCCTTGATATTTTATACACATATATTTTTTTAGAGGAACATATAACTTATTTTTAACATAGTGAGTGTATTTTATAGTCATTGGAAATTCTCCACAATTTGTCAATAATATCTATCCATATGAAAAAACAATATATATTTGTCATAGTGGTTGGTCTATTCCTTCATTTAACATTTTTTTCACTGATTTATCCATTCATGTACCTTGTATTGAGATTATATGAATAAAAAATGATACCTTTTATATAGAAAATTGACAATTGATAATATTTCAAACTTTTCAATCCTCAAGGAATTTGGAACAATTATTAAGTGATATTCATCATTTATCATGATTGTGGATTATTTAATAATTTAATCTAAAAATTGTACAACATAATAATCATGGAAATATCTAAATTAAATATTTATAAAATCCATTAAGATAATATATTAATTAGTAAGACCAAATAAGATAACTATATATTCATAATTTCCACACCATACATGGAATGTGGTCTTTGGAATTTTCTCCTTCCTGTGCCCCAATTGATTATATCCAAAATGAAGTTAAATCTTGGAAATTCATTGAGATCCAAACAGTTGACCACAAAAGACATCAATATTGGGTAGAGGATATTTTTTATGATTTTGATCTTATTTATTTCTCAATAATCAGGGCAGAGTAGCAGCAATCCATTTTTCTACTAATCAAAAAGAACTGGTGAACCCCAAGTTGACCAACATGGACACATAAATCCATTTCTATTATTCTATTAGAGTTTCTTTATAAATAAATAAAACTCAATGAAGGATAATCTAAATGGATTATTTTAAATATTAGTAATATCATGTATGAGTTCTATTAAAAAATATGCTTCATGGTTTTGTGGAACACTATGATACTCTTTCAAAAAAACATCAATAAGATTTCACATAATAGGAATATATTTGATGAATATTTTTTTGAAACCATTAGAGATAAAACCCCCCATTTAAATATGAATCTAGATACATACAATGGATGATATTACCATTGTATGTTCAAATTTTTTGTCACAATGATATAATCTCATTGGTTGGTTCTGAATATCAAACAAGAATTCCCTTACACCGAAATAGATATAGAATTTTTGTAGATAAATCCAATCCCCAACTAAGATAATATCAAATTCATCTTGATAGAGAATAACAATATTAGAAGGAATAACATTCCCCCAATATTCTACCAAATTATATTTATAGACTTCAAAAGCAATCATCATACCATTTTGGTTTTTCACATGTAATCTAACATCTCGTCACTGAATAATTGAATTATCATTCCTTGAGACATTTCTTGATATAAAATATTTCAGAAAACTATGTTCAAATAGGGTAATATTATATTGGATCATATCTTTTACTAAATCAACATTATCATTCTATCATCAATACTATTAAAAACCAATAATTTTCATTAACATCAGCCATTATTTACCATAGTTGTCAACCATTTATAGTTTGTATAAATTGTTACATGATATTCTCAATATATGACACTTTAGGTTTAATATATGACATTCATGGTCATAATCTATTCAAAATCATCATATTAGTTTATAATAGATATTTTTATTAACCCCTACACATCCTTCTGTAGTGTCCAATATGGTGTTCAGTAAGGGGACACTCACCATGCTACAAAATGATTGATGATATATAGATTAAAAACAATTTATAGAGATATTACCCCTAGATGAAACGTTAATAAACCAAAATCACTTGTTGTATCCACATAGGGATGTATTTATAGAAAACCACCAACATTTTTTACAAAATCATTGGATTATATATTATAATTATTATTATCTTATGTGTTCTTATTAATATTTTTCATCCTACTTTCCTATGGATAAATGATCTTGGAACTGATACCAACAATAGTGAACCATAATTTCTAAGCATTGATATCACATATTAATTGATGAATATTCATTACATGAGATAATGACCCATTCCGTATTTGTATTGGTCAGGTATATTTAGATATTTGGATACATAAAAAACCACTTCATAATATTTATACGGCATCGCATGACAAGTTCATTATATCAATAATATTTCTAAGATATATCATAGATAATACCATTCATAATTACTTCTGTAAAAGTTTTCATATGACATAATGGGATAAGATGCTTAGTAAAGATAAAAAATGATATATCAATGATCACATAAGCATTACCTTCAAATTATATTTTGAGAATGTGAACACAATTTAGAAAAACGATCAACTTAATATCATATATCTTAATTTGTATTCCATAGAAAAACATTTGGGAGATCATAAGACCTGAATCATAAGTAAATAATATAATATGATAAATTATGTCATAAAATAGGAATAACAAAAATATTTGTGAAATATACATAATTATAGAAAACCAATTTTTTTAGTAGTCAATGCTCATTTACAAGACTATTATAGTGGAATGGGTTCACTGCCAAAACCATTATAGTATTCAAAGCTCACTCCCAAAAATGTCATAGTGGATAGATTAACATGTTGAACTGGGTTTTCTCGACATTCCATTATTGTTTTTATCATTAGATATTCGTCATTACCTATTCAATTGAATTTATATGTAATTTTAAGGCCTCCCACAACGTAATGATAATCAAATATATGCATTCCAATTTATAATAAACAATTCATCATATCATAACCCCTAAAAAATCATTAATTATCCTTTCTCCAGGGAATAAATCGAGGATGATAAATGATTTTCATAATCATTTCATCAATTTATCCTTGTATTACCCGTGGAAGTGGAACGAGCATCATAATCATCTCATCATCATAATTATCAACCATTTAAAGATATATTAAGGATGGTATCACTTGATAATATCCATCTTATGGATTTGGAAATGTCAAAAGAATCAAATTTATAAGGAAAAATTCTTTTAAAAGTTCAAATGAAACATTTATAGAAGAAAATATCATTTTTATATTAAAATCACTTATTTAAAATATTATTTATTACCAAATATTATAGAAAAAAATTGTTTTTCCATTTTTGTTTTTTTAATTATATGGTTAGCTTCAAATCAATGATCATTCATTATGTTGGAAAAAGCTTTCGCATTGTACATGTTAAAACAATGATTAATTTCAAATTTTCAATGAAAAGTCAAAAGTACAACATTCAAAAAATGAAAATAACATTCCTTATAAATAATTTATTAAAAATAAATTAATTTTTAATATCAAATTTAAAAATTTTTGGATAATGTTAAAAAAATAGAGACCTTTTTTTAAAAACATATTTTTTGGAAGAGAACTGATTTTCTACAAATGTGATAAATAAAGTACATTTTTCCTATAAAATAATTTCGCATTATGTTGATCATATAAAGAGAGGAAAATAAATAATAAAACTAATATGTTCAAGAAATAACTAGAGGATTGAAAAATTGATGAGATTATTTAATTTTAGATTAGTAAATGTCATCTATAGATGTATAATCACAAATATTCCTTATAAAAATTAAGAATGTTACAGAAAAATCCTATCGATTTTGTAATATTTGAGTGATATTCCCAATGAAAGATATAAAATTACATTGATATGTAAATCTCAATAATTTTTATAATGTGCATTGTAAATGAAATTCTTTGGTAGTATAAACACCACATAAATGAATCAATGATTGAATATGGAATGTGGCTCATTGAAACTAAAGTGAGATGAAAATGTCATGCCTTAGGTTATGTTTATATTTCAATAATTACATTCCATCATCATATTGAGTGAATAATCAAAAAAATTAATTAATTATGAATATAATGGAAAAATATAAGATAGATACAGATTTTTTCACTGAAATTTTTATTATTTCAAAATCTTATTAAAATGATGTATTTTTGTGTTTTAATTTTGAAAACAACCTTGAGGAAATTTTTTCAATATAATGTGGGATGAATTTTATGAAAGGACTTTGGAATTTTGAAAGTTGTATTTATGAAATAAATTTTAAATGTTTTTTTAAAAGGCACTAAATAACTGAGATTTATTTATTCAAAAAAATTCCATATTTTCAATTCAATTTTTCTTAAATTACATTTTTTATACTTGTTTTATTTTTATTGCAGAATTAAATATAATTTTTTATTTTGAATTTATTGTGTCCATGAAATTTTATTTAATAAAATATATTTTATTGGATATAATTTAATTGTTTTTTTTTCAGTTTTAATAGACTAAATAAATTCATTGGATTTATTTAAATTATTATTTTGGATTTCATAATTGACTATATATCAATTTACTTATAATTTTTAGGGAAATCAATTTTTTGATAAATGTTATTTTGTCTAAATTATGAGGTGTTTTTTTCTAAAACTACTACAGCAATAATATGATATTTATAGTTATTAATAAGGACTATCTTTTCCATCTTCTACCACTTATTCCCCTGTTAGTAGAATATCTATGTTTTACCATTCATGAATATCCATCTCAACCAGTTCAATATATTTGATGACAGCACCCCATGCACTCTTATAAGACAGTCATTGAGAAGCCTAAAGCCAAAGTAGTGCCTCTCGATAATTCTGTTGAAGCTATAAACTCATATCTATTTCAATGTAACACCGCTAATGGGAATCACCAAGAACCTCTTCACTTATAATTCCCACACCTTGGGAATGGGGATCCCTCCCCCTTTGTAAAGAACCCCCCCCCACACACACACACATTTTATTTTCATATATTTATATAATATAAAATAGTAATAGAGATAATAATAAAATAATATATTATAATAAATACACACACAAATACTATTATATATATATATTGTTATATACATTTCATAATTAGTATTTATATTTTTTAGTTTATGTTTTTCTATATATTTTTATTAATTTCATTAAATACTTATAATAATAAAATAATAATAGTAATTTTTATATTCTAATTAGTTGATTTTGTTAAAGAATAGGTATTTCATAGTGAAAGGCCTCAGTGCGCCTAAATTCTTTGGTTCGATTTTAATTTCAACACAAATCATGTCACATAATATCTTTCTACAGTTCAGTGGGATTGTGTCATAATAATTTGACATGGGTTACAAATGACATGATGGTCCATTGAAATCATTTGGGTTAGGAATTTTCTCAAAAAACATATGAGGAAGATATATAGTTATTGGCCCGCCACATAGAGCAGTGTGACAGATTCTACGAGTAGTTACTATGATTGAACTCAAATGAGAGGGGTGAAGATAATTTAATTATTAAAGGTAGTAGAACCCACTAAAAAACTTTATGGGTGAGTACAATTAAACATTCACCCTAGGGAATAATTAATATGGAAGAGACAACCAAGATGGGATAAGGTATTAGAATCAGAACCATTGGAGGGGTGAAATCTCACTAGATATTCTTCATCATCTATTTCTTCTCAATATTTTATATTTTTTTAGTTTTAGTAGATAATATTCTTATAGGAATCATACTGTTATCTTTTGAAATTATTAATATAATTTTCTATTAAGATTACACAATTTCAAAAGTTCATTTTCATCTTATAGATCTCATTTCTATTGTTAATAAAAAAATATTTAATGGAATTATACATACTGACATGTGATAATCATTTTCACATTACCTTTGAATTTAAAAAAATGTATTCAAAATGTAAAATGATAAAAATATATTTTCAACTAACAATCATTTCCAAACCAAAGTTAGTATTGAAGAATCATATCTATGGAATGATCAATGATTTTTTTTGATCCACCATAGTGAAAGCTCAATGCATTATCTCTATTTTTCCCAACACTAATTCAATTGTGGTTAACTAGAGTATCAATAGAAAATATCATACCAATTAGTTATAGTATTATTTTTTTGACATCTACCACTAATTATCTCTAATATTTTGTCTTTATTCCCATTCCACCACACCATTTTAAACATTTCATTTCATACTTCTATTTCTCCCACAACATTCAATTTCAATTATTTTCATTTTTGTTTCCATTGTTGTTTTTTATTTTTATTTTCTCACACCAAACACATTTATTATTCCCAATGGAAATGACACCATTCTCACCATAGTTTTATGTAGTAATTAGGATTTAAAAATTATTAATTTCCAAGATTTTAAAACACCCATATCAAATTTTGGCATCGTTATCGAGGAATTAAAATTTTCCTTAGTAAATTCTCCATTTTTTATAAAAAAATGTAAATAATAAATAAATAGAAAATGTGTTCAACTTCTATAATTAACTGTTTGATTTAACTTTTATCCAACCACTTTATAAGGATGTGTATATGCTGTAAGTTTGGTTTCAAAACCTACAAGTTGTAAAGCTATCAAATGCTTTAATGGCTCTCTCCCATTAAACAAAATCAATAGTATACATTAAATTTAATTAAATATAAAAAGGATTATTAGGGGAATGATCTGACCTAGAATGTTTTCCAAATTCTTAGAGTACCATGGAATTTCTTGTAACTATATACCTGGATGAAATTGATCCAAATAGAAATGAAGTACATAAAACCCCCTTTAAATTTTTTACTTTTTAGAAAACATATTAGAATAAAAGAGAATAAAATCAGAAACCAGATACTAGAGATGCCAATATTTTAGTCAGAAATACTCTAAATATATTGCTGGAAATTTAAGGTATGCATTTAGAACCCTATTTCATGGGTAGAAAGAGATAAGATATGGTGATGTTGAAGAAGATAGACAAAATCTGGAAGATAAATTATTTTCTAGAACTTCTATTAATGATTTTTGTGTCTTCTAAATTGTATAAGTAATTTTTAATGAATGGATTGGTCAAAACAACATCATTTATCATATCCTTTTACTTATAGAACACCACACTAGAGGTGGTATTTTATTGAACTGAGGATATATGAGGTTCAATACCTAAAACCTACCCCAGATATTCACCCATAATCTTTGTTAAATTGAGAAGTAGAAAAAACTACACTAATTATCAGTGTTATGAAATTTATAAAATAATCTATATTTTTATTTGGATCTAATTTTGTTGAATATGATCTCAGTTGTGCTATTTAATTTATATATATTATTTTTTCAGTCCATTTTTTATTACCTTGAGACTGATGAAGTAATTGTAGCTGCACATATTGAGAAATTTCTAGAACACTCAATTCATATAGAAATTTCCAATGTGGAGGATACTTTTTAAGAAGAGATATTAGAGCTATGAATAAGATCTAGAGAGGGAGCTAGAATAATTTTAATTTCCCATGAATAAATACTTCATTGGACTAAATAATATTAAAAAACTCATCCAAGAATCATATAAAAACATGTGCACTTCCATCCTCATGCTGAAGAATGAGTCAAATTCACTAAATTATGTTTTCCCCTATAGTACTCCTCAAATGGTCCACCACCAAGGAGATGGACATGACTCTGACTATGAAATGGGTATACCATAATTTATAAGTCACTAATTTTGGTATGTATCATATTTTGAGGGTTATAAGAAATAATTCGTAAATACCATCAGATAAGGGCTGATCTAAATATTTTTTGGCTGTTGAGATTCAAAACACAACACCCCTTGGGGGTTTATCCCAAGACTATCCATTTTATTTTAATATTTTGTTTTCTTAATGCTGGTTTTTAATTGTGTGGTTTCCTTGTAGGGAAATAAATAGGTAGTAACTCCATATTGTAAGTAACACCCCAAAATTTTAAATTAATAACATCATAATCGAGAGTGTGTATGAGACACCACACAAAGAAATAAAATAATTTAATATCTTCATACATTATGATATATTTATAATTTTAAATAAATTAAAAATATTATATAAAATTTAATTCATGAAACAAAATGTTTATCTTCCATTACATAAAGAAACTAGTTTCCTCAAAAGCTTTCAGAACACGAAAGACCATGTTTTACCAAACAATAATACAATATTATTATTGTTATTTAATATGATAGTTTTCACCAACTCTTTTTAAGGGTGGGTCTGAATAGGATTATCTAACATATGAAAATATATATTCTACACACATTTATTGGTTTTAAATTTATTATAAATAATCATCAACATCAGTTAAAATAAAAATAACATTTTTCAGAAAAACAATATTTTTCTAAAAGATGGTTTAGTCATGCTTATCACAAATAATTTAAAATAAATCAATAAAAAATTTCAAAAATTTATTTTAAAAAATATAATTAAACTAAAAATTTAAATTATGAAATTATATAAGACTAATGTTTTCCTAGTTTTAGGAAAAGATTCATTTTTAAAATAATAGTGAAAAATAATAGATTTTAATTGAAATATGCCATTTCATCTAAATAATCTATAAATATAAATTATATTCTAATTTTTTTCAATTAAACAATTTTACATTATAAATATATTATTATAAATTATGTAATTATAATATATTTTTTATTGAAAATATATATAAAAACATTGTAATATTTTGAACAATTTCACTTTAAAACCCCACTTTCTCATCACGTCTGCAGCATTAGTTTAAAATTAAAATTTTCCACTTATATGAATTGAATTGGAATAAATGAATTAAATATTTATAATATTAATTATTTAAAATGTTTAATATGGTAAAATTAATTTTTTTACAAAATTAAATGTGAATTTAGTTAAAATTATTATCTACCGATCAAGTAAAAATTGATTTACCAATGGGTTAAACTATAATGGAAATGTTAAAATGAGTTATAAAGATGTATAAAAACTATTTTCTATTAATATATTTACCATTAAACCTCTATTTTTATATAAAGATCCATTTGGTACCATTTTTACGTATGAAAAATGTGACATCACACAATTCTATTAAAAAATATCAATTGTGTCATCACTATGGCTAATAAAATGCCACCTCTGTCCTCTCTTATTCACACAATAAAATATATAATTTTCTATGATGAAATTCCAAAATAACTTACCAATTTCCCCCCCCCCCATATTCATATATTCATTATTTGGGGCATATTAACCTTTGATTCCATTAGTTTAAGCCTATGTAGGATTCTTTAAGAAGAGGTAATGTTCTTCATCAAGCGCCATTGTTTATTTATTTCTCCACCTTAATAATTTTTCTGAAACAATGATAATAAAATAATATATGAATATGGAATATAATTTTATGTTTTAATAATATGTTAATGACTAAACAAAAATATACACTCCCATCAATTTTCTTCTGAAATCATCATTCGTGTCTACAGTATACTACGACCTCAAAAACCTATGTCTTTCGTTTTTTCATTTCCACGATTCATTGTTGGGTATGATGATAGATGTAAAGTATATATATTTGATATTTATAACATAATTATACCACTAGTTTCACTATATGATATTTATAATTTTTTCTTTCATTCCGTAGGATATATAATAATGTCGCTAATTTGTATGGTGGACTAATGCCTAATGGAGCATTATGATTTGTCTTTCAATAACACTTCACATGGAAGGTGATAATTTTAATTATAAGGATTATATGTCCTAATTATTATATTAATGTAATATTTATCATTATGTAAGTATAATATATTTAACTTTATTTCTTCCCTATTAACTCATGTTACGATGATAACATTGTTCATGTACATGTTGACTACCACCTTCACCAATAATGTGACTCTCTTTTCATCACCAAAACAGATGTATGACATATATAAATATATGATATCATTATAATTATTTAACATTAATATTTTACTTACCGCCTTTCCATATTGACTTTTGAAAAATAAAAATGTTACTCATGCGTATATACGTCATATTGTCTCCATGATCGTAACATGCTTCATTTTTCATAACCATAATTAATTATTAAATTTAAAAGAAATATTAATGTAAAAATATTTTATATATGTAACTATTATTATTATATATATGATAAAACAATTTAATATATTCATGAACATAAGATTCCATGAACAAACGCGCATAAAAACAAGATAATTAACACCCCGAATAATGAAAATAATAGAAAACTATAAATAACGAGTTATAAGATATTAAAATAAGATAACATATCATGTTATTAATATTAAAAATTTATTTAATATTTTACTAAATTTTCTAAAACCCCTATAAATTAGCTTATAGGAAAATCACACAAAAATAAACATGAGATAGGGGATTTAATCTCAATTTCATTTATATTGAGGCATATTGTAATGTTATGAACTGTGTTTGTTTTATATCGTTTACATAATAACCCATTGACATTTAATATTACGATTGATAAATTATTAAAGGTATATTAATATTCATCATGAATTATTTCTTCAATGTGTATTGGACATAAATTTTACTATATAGTTTCTAATTTCATAACTCAACTTCATTTCAATGGGTTATATGATATATTATTTTCATTGATATTATTTGATTATATGTGTAATGAATATTTCATTATACTAAATTGTTTTAAAAAAATATTTGTATTCATAGATTGTATGAATAATATATTCACTGACTAATTCTCATTTCAATGTTATGATCATTGTAAGGGTTTATTTGGAAATCACATTCTCACATAGATGGTTTATTCATAAATTTTTGTTGAATAAAATAATTTTATCATTATTTAATAAGCCCTTAAATTTTCTTCTTCTGTGGTTATTCATGATATTTTTCAAATAATATCTCTATTTTCCTTGTCTTTTTAAATTAAAATACCTTATAGAAAATAATAAAAAAAATCTAACATCATTTCATTATTTTGTCAAATACATGATTTCTTCTGAAACCATGTTTTCAAAAAATGATTTAAATATTGTCTGAAATATTTTAATAATGATTTATCACATATATTATTATCTATTTAATATTTTAAAAAAAGTATTCAATGGAATCATTTTGTCTTCTTAGTACCAAGGTAATTGTCTTACATTTTTACTAAGAAAAAGTAATGTTCATTACAAAATGAACAGAAATAACCATCACCATTTAATTAAATATTATACTAAAACATTCAAAAAAAAATTAAAAAAATCATTATATTATGTAAATTATTTCTTTTCAAAATTTAATTCTTCAAATAAAATATTTTTTGAAATACATTATGTTTTAAAAAGTGATTTAAATGTGAAAAAGATAGTTTCCTCATGCGTTTTTTTAATGATCGTTTTATGTTATTTCAATTCATAAATGACAAATAATATTAATTATTTCACCTATGGTTATATTTTATATAGATACCATCAATATTATTCATATATATGGTTTATGATTATTTTGACTTAGGAAAAAAATGAAATTAACTTCATTATTCCATTTTTTTGTCAATAACATTCCTATAAAATGTTAACATTCTTATAATCATTTGAGTCATATTTACAAAAAATATATATAATATTTATCATGGATTTTTTATTCTAAAATTGTATATCATTTTTATATACAAAGTATTAATTTTATTTTAAGTTGATTAACTGGGGTAATATTGGAGATTCTTTATATCATACATGATACATATATTTGATAAGTAACATTGTATATGTTTTGAAAATATTATATTATATATGAAAAATTATTTGGATATAAATGACATAGGATTGGTAGGATATTAATATCTCCATGATTCATAGGTGTTCCAATGGGATTAATCTGTTCCCTATAATTAGTTAAATGGGTTTTCACAATAAATATTTTAAAAAATTTTATAACTACAATTCACATTCAAGGTATCTTGTAATTGAGAAACAATAAGTATAATAATTTATCTAAATATCCATTAAGTATTAAATTATTAGTATCCAAGAGATTTCCACAAGAATATTATCTCTAAATGAATCTCATATTTAGTTTATTTATTAAATATAATTCATTTCTATTATATACCATATTATATTGATTATGGAGCACAAATTATGGTCGTCGTGTTATTAATTAAATGGAATGTGTTTTCTATTATTTACCTTTATATATTGATTATTATCAATAATATTTTTTCTATGATATTATATTTGGATCCTCCTATTATATGTTTTTTGATTATATATCATCTATGTTTACTTATTAAATTGAAATATAATAATGCATATTGATTCATTAATGCTTCTACTGAACTTAAACAATGTTGATAATTTTATCTCAACCTTTTTTTGTTTCATTTCCCCATGATTTCATGAAGTTTACAATGATTAATATTCCTGTTTACTCTAGGTGGAATAAATTTATTTTGGAAAATATAATTATGTCGTAATTTTTTTTCCAAGGTAATTTTAGATTCATGAATGTTTCTAGTTTACTAGGAATAATAAAATATTTATTCCTTCATGAAGAAATCACAAATATCTTTTTAAATTGTAGTGTACTATGAAACTAGATCTGGGCTTCTGATGTCAAGGTATTAATAGTTTCAATCAGATTATGTTTAGTAGAATCCTTGGAAACTAGATTTATGATAATATGTATTATGGAATATAACCCAATCATATAATTTGAGGATAAGTATAGGCGAACAAAATAAATGTTTGGTAAAGATAAAATTATTTTTTATTTCATATAAATAAATCCTTTTATATATACTACAAGTGGAAGTGGATTATCCACCAAGGTACCTAGGGGTAAAAACTCAAAAAATGGCACATTGGGATAGACCTGGTCATCACAGGGTGCACAATAATGGGGCTTAATACACACCTTTTTTGACACTCTATGTTATTTTATTAGGATAATTAATTTTATTTACAAACCATTATGAAGGATTTTAATAGACAATGACATTTGATGAACTATGTTACACCTTATAATGAGGAAGGGAATATGTTGAAATAAAATATATTAATTATTTATTGGGATTTCAAAATTATATTATAGAATTACTTTTTCCAATGGTATTTTGGTTTTAAAAATAAGGAAACATATAATTATTATGATAGATTTTAGAATCACACATGTTATTGTTAACTTAAGAATTATAGATTTCATCACAATTATGAGTTTAAGACTAATTATAATAAGAATGTCTTAAACATGTTTTTTTAGATTTTATCTGATTTGATTATAAAAATAGTATAGACATTTTAGAGAATTTATGGGAATATTATGTTTTATTAGAAATTTTATTTGAGGAATAATGACATTACATTTTATAGACATATAAATAAATTTGTTGATAACACATAGGGTTTATATGAACATTAATGACATTATAGTAATAATAAAAAAATATAATTTTGAAATTTAAAAAGTTTTGTACCTAAAACAATAGTTAAAAATTTATTTATTTATAAACATTATTCCATAGAATTCCATAAGTTTTTGGTAATTTTATAGTAATAATTTTAATATAGTTTATAAAAAGGACAAATTATGCATTGATTGACAAACCATTAAGTCCAGAAAGGCCATGGAGCTTGATCACATGATTGATAGATGATAAGTGTTTAGTTCCTACAACTAATCAACACAATGTCCCGGTTAATATGTCATTATTTTTAGTTAAATGACATAACACTTAAATAATAATAATAAAAAAATTATATTACATTTGTGGTTTAGAGATTAATTTATTATATTTGATAACTCGTGATAAACATAATGGATTTAAAAAACATTTAGATTTATAAAAAAGATATGTCACCCTTTAATTTATCTTCTGATATAGTAAAAGTAAATTTTTTTCCTCGGGAATAAAAAATTCATTTATAGATATTAATTTATTGAGGAATTGGATGAATTGTAAATTGACCGAAGCATAAAAAAGTAGAAATTGTGTTTAGGGTTTTCAAATATATCATGTAATTATATATCATTATATTCATAGGATGTAAAAGTGTAAATAAAAATTAAGATAATGATATTTAAAAAATGTATAATCTGAATACTTTTATTTGTGTTGAAATGATGGTCTTTTGAATCTTTAAAGATTAATGGAATTGAGGTCCTCAACATTCCATTGATTATTCACATTTTTTTTAAAAGAACTGAATCACTATATCAAAATATTTTTTGTCACACCCCAACGCCAAGGATCGCGATGTCGCGACGCTGCGCAGCTTCACCCATACAGTGGCGTGGCCTTTAGTCAAATTTTATTATTATTAAAATGATGTAAATTCATTTATTTTTTTATTATTAAGGTTATTATTATTTTTATTTTTATGATTATTATTATTAATATTGTTATTATTATTATTATTGTTATTACTATTATTATTGTCATTATTATTATTATTATAGTTATTATTATTAATAATATTACTATTAATATGATTTTTTATCTAATTTTTACTTCTAATTTTATTTTATCCTTTTTTCATTTTTCATTTTTACTTTCTCTCATTGTTCTCTCTTTTCCCTCCTTCCATGTGGGTGTCCCAGCATAGTGATCCAACCTCTTGTTATTCTCCATGCACCCTTATTCCCCCTCCTATTCACCCTTTCGCCCCCCCCCCTCTGCCAATCTGCACTCCTCCAATGCACATAGCCGCATTAGTGCTTCCCCAGATGTGGCTCGCCCCTCCTGTCTAATAAACCCAACAGCGCTGCCTCCTCCTGGTATTGTGCGAACCTCCATAAGCTTCCCTCTTGCTCAACCACTGGCTTACTGCACCCCTCTGCAACGCCCTCGGTGTATGCCTCCAGGTTCGACGCCCTCCTGTTGGCCAGGCCTCCCACGCACCTTGCACACTCCGGCCTTCCTACACCCTACCCGTCACCCCTTACTGCTAACCACCCATCAGTATGCCTCCTCCTACCAGCCAGCTCCGATGGCATGCATCTGCCCCTTCCATTGGCCGAGCCCAACCCTCAACCTCCTACCTCGCATAGTTCCACACCACCCTCTGTGCCTGCTCCCTCTTAGTGCATAGCAGCCAGCCCTTGTGACATTCGAGTAGCCCAACCACCAACGCCACTCCACCGCTACCCGACACCCCAATTCCCTCCTTCTGTACACTGTGCTGCATGCCCCTCACTGGCCTCGTATGGCCGTCGCACACCACTTTAGTGCCTTCATCCTGTCACAGTAGCGCAAGTCCCAAAACCCCATCCCTGCTTCTTCTGGACAGTGGCAGGAGACCCTTCCCCCTACTCTCCAAGTGTCTCCAGCACTGCCTCCCCTATCCGAGAAACTCCCATGCACCCACATCCTCCGCTTCTCCCTTGCTGTAGTGTGAGCCAGACCACCCCAAGCCCCCTATTTATGCCTCTACCAACCTAGAGACCCCCTGCATAGCACCCAGGTCACCCCCTTGCTCCGGCCAGTCGCTTTCTCCGATGACCAGTGGGTGTGACTCCTCTGTCTGGTGCCAACTAACAGACTTTGTACTTGCTATCAGTGCACTGACCATCATGAAAACACCATACTCTGACATGCGACGACACTACAACTCCTGCGGGAACCTGCCTCCAACCTGGTGGGACATCATTCAGGCCACCGCGTAACTCCGACTAGATAGTCACCTCCGGTTGTGTGCCTTTAGACTGGTAACGCGCCATCGGATCTACAATGCACCATTCTTGGCCATGCGCCCCCCCTACCAGTGACTTTTTCAGCGCCCTGCATCCTCTCGCTGACCTTCCATGCACCTTGTTCTCTATTGGGCACACGACGAGCGTCCACCGCCGAAGGTGAGTGGATTGGGTTCATGCTGTTTCTCCTACATTGGGTTTGATGTGAGTTATGTACTGTTTCTTTTTTGGATTAATTTAAATTAATGTTTATGTATGTTTGTAGTTATCTAAGTGATGTTTAATTTTTTGTTTAGTTCTTGTCAGTGTTTCTATATTTTAATATTATTTTAGTTTTTTTGCAACATGTTGGTGGGGTACCCCTATATTACCGTGATCTAGCGGGTGCTTCTACGCAAGTTTGAGATGTGCCCCATCATCGTTATAATAGAGTTATGAGTTGAGGTAGGTACCCCACTGCACTCTCGTTTAAATTCAGATTTTATTAATTGCTTGATATTTTATTAATTTTAATAAATGATAAATAATATCAGATAATTAATTTTTGATTAATAACTTGGTGTAGAAAGAGTTTTTTATTTTATACAAGGCACTGGAAATATTTTTTTGAGGAACGAACACCTTGTAGTGAAATAATTCCCATTTGGCCTTTAAACAAAACTCACTGAATTTCATGTGTAGTTCTGGTTTTAATGATAAATGATTTCTTCTGAAACGTGATCAAGTGTTTTGGGTTCTCTTGAGAAATTGGGTTTTTCTTTAATGATGGATAAGGCCCATTTGGAACATTAATGAAATAAATCATTTTTGGAAAACACTTTTTGGGGTGACTTAGGGGTGATCTTTTGTGTAATTTGATTACATGAGTTGTCTGTGATGTTTGTGCATCATGAATAGTTGATTTAAATTGTGGACTAACCCCTTTTTCATTTTAATATATGTGTTGACATGGGAACCTGGCATAATGAGTGAAAATTCTGAGAACGATTCCTAAACTAGTTTAGATTATCCACTGGCTAATGGCCCCATAGCAGGGGAATACAAAGTTATTTCTGCTATGGGGATTGGGTCCCTTGGTTAGGCCATTAAGGGCTATACCGAGCATAAGGGTGTTATGACGTCATTGAGTTAGATCATGCCTTTGTGATGAGTCACATGTATACTACGTTCTGGGTTTTTCAAGAGCTCTTAGGGTTGATCCATCTTCCCTTTTGTGTTTATTTTTATGTGGCAGACGATGGAGAGGTCTAGTTCGGTTGCGGGCCCCTACGTTCCATTTTTTCCATTTCCCTTAGTGTGTGTTGTGGTTTATGTGTGGTTTTCATATTGGATAATAACTGAAATTTGGATTTCTAAATTTTTCGTGAATATGTTTTCAAAATGTAATTCACCTTCACCTTTAAAACATTAAAATTGTTTTTAAATTAAAAAGGGCAATGTCCTGTTATTTATTTTAGAAATTAAAGTGTGTGTGTAAAATAATACATTATATAATTTAGATCAAACCTGAATTTGGTAAATTACTTATTGAATGGTAGTGCATTGGGAATAGTTTTTTGGGCATGCATACTGAGTTTTAATACTCACACTTATAGTGTTTTCCTATTTTTAGTTTTGCGGCACGATTGGCTCAAGCTCACTCACATGGGTGAGGTTTGGTTGTGGACTGGTGAGCGACTCTCGGAGTCAGGAAGAGTTTTGGTCGTGGTCATGTTAGATGGTTGTTTCTTTCCGTTCTTCCTTTTCAGTGTAATTTATATACTTTTTGTTATTAAACTTTTTTGCTGCTTTATTTATTTTCACTGGGATAAATTGTCCCCTCCTATTTATTTTTGATGCCCGACACTAGTTTCCAACCAGTGGAGATCGACAACGCCCCTCAGGTCATTTCACGGATTGGCTCATGTGATCATTTCAGGGTCGACCCGAGTTGGTTCATGAAAAAATAGTATCAGAGCTAGTTGGTTCCTAAGAAAACCTTGTTTTTCAGAGCGCCCATTGTTATTTGGGGTTGTCAAGGTATAAGGAGTAGAATTTTCAGGACTCGAGGCGTACAGATGAGAAGGACTCCATGATCCCTTGCTCATTCCAAACCTCGAGTTACCATGGGATGTTTTGGTTGTCAGGGTTTTTTTATTATTATGGGTTTTTGGTATTGCGATATGAAATGAGAGTCAGAAAAGTGACATCTGTGAGCTCGGATGGTCTGGTAAGCCATGTGGAGCCATGGACATTACCCTAGAGCACTCCTTGTGATGGTGGCATGACTAGCGTATGGCCTCCAAGAATATGTCTAAGTCCCACATCGGTATTAGATTCCCCTTATGGATCATTTGAGTTATCCTTTTATCGAAAGTTGTTTTGATAAACTCTATTTAGTCCAATGGACTAATTCAGTTGGGTCCTTAGCAAGAGTGTGCCCCATAAAGAATTGATGTATGTTTCACATGTGGTCAAGAGTGACCACCCCAGTGTTAAAATTTTGAGTTGATCATTGAAAGGATTTCCATATTAGAATCTGGAATTGGTATCTATCACATTCCTTTTCTAGTTGAGTGGATCCCCTTATAGCGGAAGCATGGTGGTGTGTTGTTCATAAGAGGATGATATGGTCATTTGCAAGAATCGTGTATCGTTTGGGACCTGGGTTTAGATCCCTCCCCTAGTAATGTTTCCCCTCAGTTACAGAGTTCATGTTCAATGGTTTCTGTCAGTGTTGATCTCACTTTTAAACGAAATAGTGGATATTTTGGAGACTTCATGGTACTTATACTTTAACAAAAGTGTATCCTTCCTTCGAGAGATCTAAGCTTCTCGGTTCTGGATGAATGCGTTTTCCCCTATATTCCATTTTTCGTTTCTCCGTATTCAAAGTGTAAATAGTGATGTGTGTGCTTTTACTAAGTCCATGTCATGGAAAAGTCCCATTATGAGGAAATGTGGGCCTTGGGATGTATTGAGATCTATTGATTTGTCCCACAATGTGGTGTGGTTACTTTTGTTACAATAAGGAGAAGTGTCACTTGGGGGTTTCTGAAGCGTGACTGCGAGGCAAGAGATGCTTCAGACACTAGAGCTGCAGCCATAGGTCATAGAGTGAAGCTGGCACGTAGTCAAGACCCCCCTAAGTGTGTAATGGATATTAGTTTAACGTATATATTTTGTTTGGTTTGGAGTTTCTCTAATCGGGTCCCTTATAATGGGGGATGGGGTGTATGACAATACCATCCATGTTTTCTGTGTCGATCCTTGCTCATCAGTCAAGCCGGCGTGTAGTCAGGTGAGCCCCAGCGGTGTAAAATGACCATAGTTTAATCTCAGTCTTTAGTGTGGCATGGTTTGTGTTTATCCGAGAGTTTGACGTCATTGGAGTACTGGTGGTAGTAGTATTGATGTTCGATCCGTTGGGCCCTTCCATTCCCCCCCTCATGGTGGGGGATTTTGGTCAGGTTGGAATGTTTTCCTGTTCAGTTAGTTTCACTAGTCCTAAGGTATGGAGACCCATTGTGGCTCTCGTTTAATTCAGTGGGATTATTTCCTACGGTGGGGAGTCAGTTTGGGGCTCCCCGTGTCAGTATCATAGTGTCATCTCGGGTTATGTTTCGGGTGGTTTTTAAAGTGATCATGTTTCGAGGATATGTTGCGTCTTATGGGAGTTTGGTGTTCGATTGGATCGATCAACTATAGGTGCTTAAACATTTCAGAGCGAGTGACACTTAAGGAGTTTCTTCTTGGGTCTAGGTCCTATTGTGGCTTCCAATGGATGGGAAGCGTTATGGTGGGGAGAATTATCACACCCCGACGCCACGGAGCATGAAGTCATGACACCGTGCGGATTCACCCATACAACGGCATGGCCTTTTGTTAAATTGTATTAATATTTAAATGATTTAATTCATTTATTATTTTTATTATTAAGGTTATTATTATTTTTATTATTATGATTATTCTTATTATTATTGTTGTTGTTATTATTTTATTGTTATTTTTATTCATATTTTTAATAATATAAATAATAATATTGTTATTATTATTTTTACTATTAATATGATTTTTTATCTAACTTTTTCTTTTACTTTTTTTATTCTTTTTTATTTTTTTTCTTTTCTCTCTTTCATCTCTCTTTTCCCTCCTTCCATGAGGGTGTCCCCTGCACAGCGCCCTAGCCTCTTTTTCTTCTCCTTGCACCCTGCTCCCCCCTCCTATTCACCCTTCCATAGCGCAGCAGCCATGATTCCCTCCCACTCCATGATGTAGCACCTCACTCCACCAATCTGCACTACTCCAATGCGCATAGACGAAACATCACTCCACCGGATGCGGATCTCCCCTCCTGCCCGATGCACCTAATAGCGCCGCATTCTCCTGGTGTGGTGTGAACCACAAGCGGCTTCCCACCTACTCAACCACTGGCCTCCTGCACTCCTCTATAGCGCCCCTGGCTTCTACATCCATGTTTGGCACCCTCCTACTAGCCCAACCTCCCACACACCCGGCACACTTCGGCCTTCCTACACACTGACCGTCACCCCTTGTTGCGCACCCCCGATCAGCGTGCCTCCTCTTACCGGCCAGCTCTGGTTGCCTGAATCTGCCACCTACCCTTGGCTGAGCCCAGCCCTCTACCTCATACATCGCACAGTACCGCAACACCCTCCTAGCCTGCTCCTTCTTAGCGCACAACATCCGACCCTTGCGACTTGCGAGTAACTCGACCCCCAATGACACGCCACCGCAGCTCGACGCCCCAGTTCCCTCATGCCCTGCACCGAGCCGCATTCCCCTTGATACCCTCATCATACCGTCATGCACCCCTACAACACCTTCAACCACTCATAGCAGCGCAACTCCCTACAACTCATCCCTGCTTCGTCCGGCCAGTGGCAGTGGACCCTTCCCCCCCTACTCTCCAGTTGTCTCTGAAACTGCCACCCCCATCCAAAAAACTCCCCAGCACCCGCAGCCTCTGCTTCTCCCTTGCTTCAAGGCGATTTGGACTGCCTTAAGCCCTATATTTGTGGCTCCACTGGCCTGGCGACCCCCTGTGTAGCACCCAGGCCCCCTGTTTTCTCCGGCCAGCGGCTTTCTCCGGTGGCCCGCGAGTGTGACTTCTCTATCTGGAAAGCACTAGAAGACTTTAAACCTATTGTCTTCACACTTCACATCAAGAAAACTTCATTTCTTTCCTTGTGACAGCACTTCAACACCCGTGGGAACCTACCTATGACTTGGCGGGACATCTTTCCTGCCGCCGCGTAACGCCGACCAGGCGATGCCCTCCGGTCGTGCACCTTTTGACCTCTCACACGCCCTCCGACTAGTCGTGTGCCCTTCTCGGCCATCTTCCCCCTAGTGGAGTCTTTTTTGGCTCCCTGTAGCCTCTATCCGACCTTCCGGGGCAGGATGACCAGTTATGTCAGCTCTCGTCCCACTTCTGTTCCTGTAACCAGTCGCACGCCTTGTTCTCGATTGGGTGCGTGATGAGTGTCTGCCGCCGAAGGCGAGTTGTTTGGGTTCCCACCATTTTTCATGCATTGGGGTTCAGGTGAGGTGTGCACTGGTTCTTTGTTTTATTATTTTAAATTAATTTTTATGTTTATTTGTAGTTATCTTTGCGATGTTTAATTTTTGGGTTATTTCTGGTCAATGTATCTGTGTTTTAAAATTATTTTACTTTTGATGCAGTGCGTTGGTGGGGTAACCCCATGTTACCATGATCATCGGTTTGCGTGTGGTTGTGCGTGAGTGTGAGACATGTTGCGTCGTTGTTCTAACTGAGTTGTGAGTCGATGATGGTCTCCCACTGCACTCGACATTAAATTCAAAATTTATTAATTGATTTATATTTTAATAATTTTATTAAATGGTAAATAATATAAGATAACTAATTTTTGATTAATTACATGGTGAATAAGAGCTGTTTATTTTAAACACGATGCTTGAAATATTATTTTGATGAATGGACACCCAGTAGTAAAAAAATTCCAGTTTTTACTTTAAATATAATTCACAGAATTTCATGTGTAGTTTTGGTTTTAATGATAAATGATTTCTTCTGAAACGTGATCAATTGTTTTGGGTTCTCATGAGAAATCAGGTTTTTCATTAAAGTTGGTGAAGGCCCATTTGGAACATTAATAAAATAAATCATTTTTGGAAAACTCTTTTTGTGGTGACACAGGGGTCTCCTTTTGTGTACTTTGATAGCATGGGTTGTGTGTGATTTTTGTGCATCATGACTAGTTGATTTAAATTGTGGACTCACCACTTTTTCTTATTGTTAAACTTGTTGACATGGGAACCTTGAATAGTGAGTGAAATTTAAGAGAACTATTGCTGCACTAGTTTATATTACGCACTAGCTAGTGGCCCTATAGCATGGTAATACTAAGCTATTTATGCTATGTGGATTGGGCCCCTCATTTACACCATGGTGTTCTATACTGACTATTAGGGCGTTATGACGTCTTTGAGTAAGAGAATTCCTTCAGGATGAGTCACATGTATAGTACGTTCTGGATAGTTCACAAGCTCCTAGGATCAACCCATATTCCATTTAGTGTTTATTTTTATGGGGTGGACGATTGAGAGGTCTAGTTCAGTTGTGGGCCCCTACATGCCATTATTTTCATTTACCTTATTGTGTGTTGTGGGTTATGTGTGGTCTTCATTTTGGCTAATAACTGAAATTTGGATTTCTAAATTGTTCAAAAATATGGTCTCAAAAATTATTGCCCCTTCTCCTTTAAAACATTAAACATGTTATTAAATTAAAAAGGGTGATATACTGTAATTTATTTTAGAAATGAAAGTGCGTGCGAAAACTAATACTTTATATAATTTAGTTCAAACCTGAAATTAGTAAATTCTTTTTTTAAAGGTAGTGTATTAGGAATAGTTTGTTGGTCACACCTATTGAGTTTTAATACTCACGCCTATCGTGTTTTCCTATTTTTAGTTTTTCTACAAGTTTGGCTTGAGATTGCTCCGGTGGGCGAGAGTTGGTTGTGGAGAAGTGAGCGACTCTCGGAGTTGTGAGAAGTTTTCGTCGTGTTTAAGTTAGTTGGTTGTTGATACTGCTCTTTCTTTTCAGTGTCATTTATTTACATTGTGTTATTCTACTTTTATGTTGCTTTATTAAGTTTCATTGAGTGAAATCATTCCCTTTCGTTTAGTTTTGATACCCGGCACTAGTTTCCAGCACTTGGGGATTGGGAACACCCCTCGGTTCATGTCGCAGATCGGCTCGGGTGATTGGTTCAGGGTCGACCTGAGTTGGCATGTGACATTTTTCATTTTCCTTTATGTCTATATCATCACATTACACTAATGTTATTTTACTTAGAAGCTAAATATATGTTTTCTTGCTAATGACCTATATACTCCCCTTCCTGTTTCTTTAAATGGATATATAATTAACACTTTTACATTGTGAATTTTTGGACAACAGTATTTAAAAATAGCACACCCTTGATTAACCATATAATGTTATATGTAGAAGGATGAAATTTAATTAATTTATTGAAAATTTAATAGCCTGAACTTCTGAAATATGAACATCATATTCAATAGTGTGTATGAAACGCAACACCATGTGTATAAAGGAATAAGATATCATAATACAGTATGATATATTTTCAATATAAAATAAATTAAATATATTCAACAATATCCAATGAACACAACACTTATTTTATCTTGCTTTACATGTAATAAAGTGTTTCTTTAAAAAAATTTGTTACACACAAGACCGAGTATTATCGAACAAAAATCTAGTATAAATATTATTATTTAATATGATAGTTATTACCAAGAAATTGGAATGGATTGTATGAATATGATTAAATATGTTATAAAAATATATATATTACAAACATTTATTGGAGATAAAATTATTATAAGTAATAATAACAATCATTTAAAATAAAAAAAATTATTTCGGAAGAACTATAATTTCTTAAAAGGTGGTATAGTTTCTCTTGGAGCTCATAATTTAAGATTAATTTTCCATACATTTAAAAATATTAACAGAAAATATAATAATAATATTTGAAATCCTAATACCATTGTTATCTTATGGTTAATGTTTTTGCATTATTTTGAAAAGAATCATTTTTTTATAAATAGTGAAAAATATAGAATAATAATTTAAAACTGCCTTTTAGTCTTAATAATTTATAAGGTTATCTTATATTTATTATTGGTTTTAGAGTTAAAATATTTTAACTAAAAATATATTAATCCCATTTAGAAAATATGAATCATTTTCAAATTTATTTTAGATATCAAAACGTGATAAACATTTGAAAATTTGCACATTAAAAGCCACTTTCACATCACATATGCAGTATTAATTTTAAATTAAAATTTTACAATAATATGAATTAGATTTCAAAAATTGTTACTTGATATTTTGAATCAAAATAATTCATATTTTCTAATAATTCTAACATAAATTTTGACCAAAATTTATAGTGGGTGAAATCGAAAATAATTAACACGGGTAATATAAAAGTGGATTTATTGGGGTTTTAAAATAAAAATAAAATGGCTAAAATGGCATAAAAACAAGTATAAACACTATTTAATAGATTAATATCAACATTTACACCTATAATGTTCAATTATATTTCAATTTAGAGAATTTTTACATATGAAAAATGTGGTATCATGCAATTATTTTGAAAAATACCTAATGTGTCATATCCCCCACTTAAAAAGGCCACCCAGTATCCTCTATTATTCACACCGTAAAACGTTTTTGGGTTGATCCAAGACCTAAAAAAATAAATTTAATAAATTTATCCCCTTATCCAAAACTCATTGTTAAGGGTATAAATCCAACCTTTGTAGGGATTAATGAAAACCAAATTCAGATACATGATGAAGAGCAAATGTTATTCAATGAGAATCTCAGTTTTACTTCTTTATCCACATACAAGACATTTAATTAATACATAATAATATTATTGCATAATTATATAAAATATATTTTTTTATAATATAATTATAAAAAAATCTTCATTTCCATAAAATGTGTTATGAAATATTCCTTCGTTTGTATGGTGGACTACAACCTCACAAACTAATGTCGTTCTTTTTCCATTTCCACCATTATAGGTTAGGTTTGATGATAGAAATAAAACATAACTATACATATGGAGTCATATTATTATTATATGTATATACTTTCACAATCCATTCCATATGTGATAGCGTATCATCGCTCGTGTGTATGGCAGACTATCGGCTCACGAAGTAATGTAAATCATCTTTCTCTAACACTTTATATAGAATGTGAAAAAGATAATGTTAATGATTTTACTATACAATTATTTTATTATTGACATATTTTTCTAAATTAACGATAATATATATCATTTTGTTTCTTTCCTTTTCACTCATGTGATGAAAATAACATCATTCATGTATGTGGGGCCTACAGCCTTTACCTAGTGAAGTGACTCACTTTTCATCAACCAACATCATGGATAACATATATAAGTATATAACAGTTTACATATTATATAATTATAATTATATAAATCTAATATATTACTTACATACTTTTTATTATGATCTAGAAAAATGGAAATGTTACTCATGCCTACGTGTGAACTACCCTCTCCTTGATCATGACATAGTTCATTTTTCATAACCATAATTCATGATTGGTTTTCAAAAAAACATATTTAAAAATCTGATAATAATGTAATAATTGTTATTATAGAGATTATGATACTATATAATATGTTGAAGAAACATACATTTCATGTTGAAACCCGCAAGAGAAACAAGTCAATTAACACCCAAAATAATAAAAATAATGAATGATTATTTACAGCAAGTGATAATAATTATAAAAGCATCATATATGTTATTATAAATATTGATATTATTCATTAGTATGTTAATCATATGTCTGAACTCAGTATACATTTTTTTAATAGATGTTCACGCAAAAGGAAATATAAGGTAAAGAATTTTGTCTGAATTTCACTTCACTGAGGAATATTATAATGTCAGTCAACTAGATTATTTAATATGGTGTAAATAATACTTCTTTTAAATGTGATATAAGGAAAAAAATCATTATTCATGGAATTTAATGTTTCTATTTGAATTATATTAACTAAGGGGAGTTAACATATATCTTACCAAGTTGTAATGAATTTCGTAATGTAAAATTCTTTTCATTATGTTATTTTACTTATTCAATGTATTATATATTATATGATTATTATTATAATAAATTATAATTATGTTATTCTTTATTAATAATATTTTTATTATATTTACAACTAATACACATAATTTATTCATTGGCTAATTATCACACAAATTTTTTGATCCATATATGGGTATATTTCACAATCTCATTCCCATAAATATTTTTTATTCTTAAATACCAGTTGGAAAAGTACTAGTGATCATTGTTTAATAAATAATTTAATTTTGAAATCATTTTTGGGGAAACAACATTTTATTTATGGTATTTTTTCCTTTTCTATAAAAACACTAATAAATAAAGAAATATACATTTTAATTTTTTTCTATAACTCAATATTTTATTTGTCTCTTATCCAGTCTCATTTTGAGGATTTGGAATTGTTCCAAATTTGGTTTTAATACCTATAATATAAAGAGATATTAAATGAATACAATATATGTCTCATATACCAAAAAATTATTATAAACATTAAATTGAATCAAATAAATAAAAATCATGAGGGGAAATAACCTACCAAGAAACATCTTCTAGTTACAAGAGAACCATGTAATTTCATAGAACTAATTATCTGGACCAAGTTGAATGAAATATAAATGAAGTACTCCAAGAACCCATTGAATTTTAATTTTTTTTAAATCAACTTATAATAATGTAGAATAGAAGTAGAAACAACAATCTATAGCGGCCAATATTTTATTCTGAAATACTCTCAAAAATATTGTTAGAAATTCTTGATCTTCATCCCAAATACTATTTCAAGGGATAAAAGAAGATATTATATGAATAATTAAAATATTATGGGAACAATCTAGAAGGACATTTTATTCAGTACTTCATTTCAGGATTTTTGTGTGTTTTAAATTTTATAAGAATTTTTCCATTCTTCAATATCACAAAACAACTTAATACATCATATAATTTTCCTTGTTGGGAAACAAACTAGAGATGGTATTGTTTTGATGAAATGATAGAGAAGGTTTAATACCTCAATCCTAACCCTTACATTCTACGATGATGATTGTTCAAAGAGGAAGAGAAACAAAATTCACTGATTTAGGGTGTTAATAAATTTATTAAATTATTTGTATTTTTATTTATCATTTATTATTGTGAATTGGTTATTAATTATGTTGCTTCCTTCGTAGATATTTTTTATGAATTCCATTTCATTATTTCTATAAGACTCAATAGGAACATAAATATGCACTTATTGGGGAATTAAACGACCTCTCTTTTTTGGTTGAAAATTTTTGTGTCAGAGGTACTATAAAAGATGAGTTACTAGAGCTATGTATAGGATAAAAAAGGGTGATGAAATTATTTATTGTAATTAATGAAAACAAAGATATCATTTCATTTTTTTCATTTTTTTTGAAAATAACGTTTTTATTATATGTTTCAGTCTTATTCTATAAAAAACTAAACATTTAATAAATAGACACTTTGTTATACATCTCAGAATTGTTGTTTTATTTAACTCTTATCCAGGAAAATTATGATGATGTTTCATTGATCCAATTTTGGTTATAGAACCATGAATTTGGAGAGCTATCAGATACTAAAATGGTTTACTCTGATTAAAAAAACAAAAATATATATTAAATTTAATCAAAGAAATAAGGATCTTGAGTGGAAAGAACATACTAAAAATAATCTCCAAGATATTAAGATAATAATGTAATTTAAAATAATCGCTTATCTGAATAAATAGGACCAAAAGATAAATGAAGTACTCTAATAACACATTTATTTTTAATTATTTAAAAAAAAATAGAATAAATGAGTATAGAAGAAGAAATACAAAAATAGAATATCTAATATTTTAGGTTGAAATACTCTAAATATCTCTATAAATATTTAGGTTCTACATATAGAATCTTATTTCATGGTATTGTAGGTGATAGGATATAATTCATTGTAGAAGATGGTCACAATATAGTAGATCTTTTTTTCCCGTACTTTGTGTGATGATTTTTTGGTTACGAAATTATTTTGAATTGTTTGATTGGTTTATAAAAGATTGGTTTTTTAAATAATGCTATATGTGAATGTAGTTGAGGAATATTTAATACTACTAAAATTAATTTATTCCTTGAATAATTATCACAGAAACAATGTGATCATTGTAAAGTTTTATTTCAAAATTTCATTCTCAATGAGATTTTTGATTCTAAAATTCTAACTGAATGAAATAAATTGACAATTGTTTAATCAACACATTATATTTTGGAATTATTATCAGGGAAAAAAATTTTATTTTGGGGTTTCTCCACTTTTCTATAAGAAACACTAAAAACAAAATAAATAGACATCATGAATTGCTTCTCCATTTCATATTTTTATTTATATCCTATGCAAGAACAATATGAGGATATTGTATTTTTTCAATTTTGGATATTAAACTAACAGTCTAGAGAGATATCAATTTCCAATGTGTCTATGACCAATCAAAAAAACAATAATATTCATTTCATTCAATTGAATCAATAATGATCATGATGGGAAATATTGTTTAATTTTGGGGGTTTCTCCACCAATCTACCTTATATATGTATTTGACACCTGATCACCATTATACTAGTTATAAGTAGTAATTAAGGTTTTATAAATAATTAATTTTTATTAGTTCAATAACCTCATATAAAATTTGGGCATCAATTTGAGGGAAACAATGATTGCTTTATGGGATTCTGCACTTTCCTATAAAAACACTAAATGAATAAGTAGAAAAAGAGTTTTAATTTTTTGATTAGGTATTTTAAGAGTATTTTATATAAATGTGGATAGTCCCTGAAGGGAAACATTGTAGCATCTAATTATGTCTTTAGAAAAGGGAAAATAAATAAAAACCACATCATACTCCATAAATTAATTATTTGATTTCTACTGTATACAATCACATTATAGGTATGTGGAATTATTCCAATTTTGGTTATTTAAAAACAATATGGAGAGCTATCACATTCTTCAATTGTTGTCTCCCATCTAAAAAATAACACTACATATTCAATTCATTCAAATCAATAAGGATCATGTGGGGAATGTCCCTACCAAGATGTATCTAATACATACTAAAATAACAAAAGAATTTTGGATAACTACATAAATAGACTAGGGTGAACAAAATATAAATATAGTAATAGATCTACCCATTAAATTTTTACTTATTTAGAAGAAAACCTAGAATAATGAAGAATAAAACAAGAAAAAAGGAAAAGTAACACCCAATATTTTTATATGAAATATTCTAAAATATATTGCATGAAATTTTGGATCTGTATATGCAATCATATTTCAATGGATATTAACATATAGGATATAATGAGGGTGAAAAATATGGGCACAATCTAGAGGGCCATATGTTTCTTGTACTTTATTTAAGGAATTTTGGATGTTCTGAATTGTATAAGGATTATTCAATTATTCAATAGGTCTAACCGATATCATACATCCTATCATTATTATTATAGGAAACCATTTTAGAGGTGGAATTATTTGTATAGAGGATAGAAGAACTTGATTACATCAAAAATACCCCATACATTCTCCAATTAGCATTGTTCAATTAGGAAGAGGAACATACTGCACTGATATAAGGAGTTGAAAATTTTATGAAGTAATATTTATTTTTTTCTTTGTTTATATTAAATATGAAATTAATTATATTGCATCCTTTTATAGATATTATGTATGATGTCTATTATTTTTATTTCCTTGAGAATCAATCAGAACATGTAGGTACTCATAATGAGTAATTGATGGAGCTCTCAATTCTAGTTGAAAATTCTAGTGTTGGAGATACTATTTAAGAGGAGTTAATAGAGCTATAAAAACGGTGAAAATATGGTGGTTTCATATTATTAATTTCTCATGAATAAATAATTCATTAGACTGAATGAGAAGAAAAACATCATCCTACAATCCAATTGCAAAATGTGAAAATCTACCCTCAAGCTGAAACAAGAAAATTGTCCTATATTTTATTTTTCCCTATAGTACTGTAGAAGGGGACAACTACCAAAGACCAGGACGGGAATGACGTTAAAAATGGGTTATTACAAAATTTATATGCCACTAAAGTGTGTAATAATCACATATGGTAGTTCCTAAGCAAGAAGACACAAATTTCATCTAACATGGGCACATCCAAATATTTTCTAGCTGTGGAATGTCAAAACACAACACCCCTTGGGGGGTTATCTGAATATTATAATTTTCTTTATATTTTATTTTCTCATTGATTTTATAAATTTTTTTATTACATGTTCGAAAATAATCATATATCAATTCCTCTTGGTATGTATTACCCAAAAATTTAAAATATTACCATCATATTCGATATCGTTTATGACACACAACACCAAACATAAAGAGGAATATAATATCTTGATACTTTATGATATATTTACTGTTTGAAATAAAATGAAAAATTTATATAGATTTAAATGCATGAAATTAGGATTTTATCTTTCATTAAATGAAACAATGATTTTCTCTAATATGTTACATTACATGACATAGAAAGATATACAAAAATACAATAAACTATTAATTTTAATATATGATATGATAGTTACTGACTATCTATTATAATTGTGTGTCTGAATAAGATTAAATAAAAAATGAAAATATATATTTTACGTACATTTTTTGGTTATCTATTTATTATAAATTATTATTAGAATCATTTAAATGATAAAAATAAATGTTTTTATGAAACATTATTTTCTTAAAAGAAGTTTTAGTCCCGCATAGAACACATAAATTTATTATTATCCTTACTAATTTTTGAAAAATTATTTCAAAAATAATAATATTTAAAATTTAAATTCCATAATTATATTAGGGATAATTTTTTGTAATATTCTGAAAATATTCATTTGTGATGAATAGTGAAAAAAATACAAGATGTTATTTGAAATCATAGATTTCTACTAAATAATTTATAATGATATATAATATTATGAATTGGTTTTAAATTAAAATTTTTTCAATTTTATATATCTTAATGCAATTTATGTAATTTATTTAATTTTGATATTGAATTTAGATTTACAAACATTGTAACATTCTGAACAATTACACTATAAAAACCCCTTTTTGTCCCATCGATCAGATTGATTTTATATTAAAATTTTACATTTCTATGAATTTAAATTTTAAAAAATGGATTACATATTTTTAATATTCATAGTTTATAATTTCAAATATGGTCAACATAATTTTTGACCAAACATAATCGTGAATGCAGAAAAAATTATTTTCCATGGTTAAGGTAAAAATTTATTTAGTGGGTTTAATACATTCAAAAATTTATAAAATACCTATAAATAGGTAAAAAACAATTTTAAGTACATATTTCTTACCATTATACTTATTGGGTGATATAATTCTCCATTTGGGGCCCTTTTTACATATGAAAAATGTGTAAACAGACAATTATATTAAAAAATACCAATTCTGTCCTCTCCCCAACATATAAAATACCACCCCTCTCCACTATTTTTCACACCATATAACATATTTTTCTCTACCAATACATGAGAAAATAACATACCAAATACCATCCCATAATAATATATTCCTTATTTTTTTTATAAATTCATCATTTTAATGAATTTGTGCAAACCTGTGAAGGATACCCAAAGAAGAGGTAATGTGTTTCGACGAGCGTATTTATCTATTAATTTTTCCACCTCTATAATATTTTATTAAATCATGATAATATAATATCCTGTGAATATTATATATACTAGTATGTTTTTAAAATTAAGGAATGAACTCATTCAATCTCCACTTCCATCCAATGAGTTACAAAATCAATATTCGTGTGTTTGGTGGACTACCGCCTCTGAAACTGGTGTTGTTCATTTTTTTATTTACCTTCCATTCCATAGGAGAGATGATAGTGTCACTAATTTTTATCACGGACTACCGCCTCATGAGCTGATGTGATTCTCTTTTCACTAAAACATCACATGGAAGGAGATAATGAAAATTTTAATGATTATATGACATAATTATGATATTTTTGGTTTATTTATCTTTATTTATATATAATATATTTCATTTTATATATTTCTATTTCTCTCATGTAATGATGATACATAGTTCGTGTGCATGTGGACTACAACCATTACCAACGATGTGACTCTCTTTTCATATCCAAAACACATGGATGAAATATATAATTATATAGAATGGTATATATTATATAATGATGATTATTTAATTTTAATATTTAACATATGTCCTTTTCACTGTGATCTGCGAAAATAGAAATGTTACTCATGCATATATACGTCGAACAATTTCTAGGATCGTAATGTACCTCATTTTTCCTAAAAATTATTCATGATTCATTTGAAAATAATAATTAATGCAAAATTATTATAATTATTCCATGAATATTATTATATATATGATTGAACTATATATTATATGAAAGATACATATCATTCGGGAAGAAACACATATAAAAACAAGGCAATTGACAACCAAAATAATAAAAAAATGAAATATTGTTAACAACATGTGATAAGATGTTTTAAAAGGATCATAAAAGATGTTATAAATATTATTATTTTTTAAAATATTTTCTTAACATGTTTAAAAAACTATAAAAAAAAGTTAATGGATGTTCACTCAAAAGGAAACACAAGGTATGTGATTTCAATACATTTTCATTTCATTGAGGTATATTGTAATTTTATGAACCCTGTTTCTTTTATATGGTGTATATAAAACCCCAATGACATGTAATATCCAGAATAATATATTATTAATGGTTTATTATGTTTAAATTTTAATTATTTTTTCTATGTGTATTGAATAGAAATGTTACCAAGCGGTAAATAATTTCATAAATTAATTTATTTTTAGTAGGTCATATTACTAATTAATTGCCTTTTATATGATATGTTTATTTGTATAATTAATTATTATTATATTCTATTTTATTTCCACTTTTTTGGTGTTTTTATTGATATTACTCATTATCTATTCATTTGCATACTCTCACATCAATGTTATGATAATATTAATGGTATATTTTATAATCTCTTTCTCATCCTGATTGTTTGTTCTTAAATTCATGTTGAAAGAAATCATTTGATCATTGTATAATAAAAAATTTAATCTAATTCACTTATGGATATTCATGGTCTTTTTTAAATAATAGTAAAATTTTCCTATTTTTTGAAAAATTAATATTTTTTAAAGAATTTTTTTATGAAAATCCGACATCATTTCATTCTTTGGTCAGGAAAATAAATTATTCCAAAACAATTATCTAAAAATGATATCAATATTTATTTTCACCATTGATAACAACATATTAAAAAAAGTATTTTCCATATCATATATTTATAAATTTAGTCAAAGGAATATTTTTATCTCTTTATGAACATTCTATTTTTATTACATTTTTACTGAGGAAAAGTAATGTTATTTACACCATGTATTGAATTGAACACCACCATTTTATTGAAGATTAATTTGAATGTTTATTAGATTTTTTGGTAAATTTTTTTTCTAATATTATAGAAATTCTTGGTTTCCAAATGTTTCCTTTTCAATGAAAATAATATTTGAAATATTTTATGTTTTAAAAAGCGATTTTCAAAATGAAAATGTTATTTTCCTATGGAATATTTTTAAATATTGTTTAATTTTATTTCTATCCATAAATTTAAAAATACATTTATTCTCATAAAAATGGTTGTATGTTATATTGATAACATATATATTCTTCCTCTAGATGGATAATCATTATTTTAACAAAAGAATTTTTTGACATTCACTTACTTATTCCATTTTTTAGTCAATAACTTTCACATAAAGTATTAATTTTCCTATGATCATTAGACATTAAATTTGATAAAAATATAAATATTATTTATCTGGGAAATTATTTGTTCTAAAACCATATATCATTTCAACATACAGAGTGTTAATTTGAATGTAATTTTATTAACTGTGGAAATATTGACAAATGTGCATACCATAAAATATATAGAAATTTGATTAGAGACATTAGTTATGAATGAAATCTATTATGTTATATTTAAAAATTATTTGGATATATATGACATAGGTGGTAGAGGTTATAGATATAACCTCGATTCATTGGTAGTATCATGGGTTGATTTTTCTGGCTAGACATAGTTAAATGGGGTTTCACCGAGTATGATTTAAATCTTCTTGTAAATGATATTGACAATAAAGGTATCGTGTACCTGGTTACCATGTTATCTATTAATTAATAATTTATTTCACATAGTTTCTAATAATTATTTTCCATGATATTTTCACAATGAAATTAAATCAAGATGCACCTCATTAATAATTTATTTATTATATGTCATGAATTTTTAGTTAATTTTATTTACATATTGATTTTGCCTTATCAAATTATGAAAGGCCAGTTATTGATTAAATGGAATGTGATTTATGCTATTTACCTTTGAATATTGATTATTATATCTGATATTTTTATTGATATTTTTTTTATATGCACAAATTTTCTGTTATGATATTATTTGGCTTATGGGTTTAGTTATTACATTAAAATATAGACTGTGATTATTGATTCACGAATTCTTCCACAACACTTAACTATTATTGAGAATTTTATAATACTATTATTTTGTTTTCTTTCCTATGGATTTAAAGAAGTTTAATTAGATTAATATGAAGGTCCACTGAAGATGGAATAAATTTATTTTTGAAAAAATAATTAGGATGTCATTTTTATCTCATGGTGTAATGTGTGACTCGGGTATGTATCTAGTCTACCATGAATAATAAAATATTCGGTCTTTTTGGATGATATTCCAAATACATTATTACAATGTAATGTAGTAATAAACCTACTCTAAGATGTTAGAGTGTAGTTCACTATTGTTGGTATCTGTTAATGTTTAGTAAAAAAATTGAAAACTAGATTTTGGAAAATATATATTATGGAATTAAATCCTGTGATAGAATTTGAGGGTAAGTATATAATAACATCATAAATTTTTTGTAAAGAAATATTTAGGTGGTTATTCTTGAAAATAAACCCTTTTATGGATATTATAAGTAGGCATGGTCCAAGAATATAGGTAACTAGGTGTAATAACTCTAAAAAGGTGGCATTTATCTAGACTTGACCGTCACCTAGAGCATTACAACATGCCTTATTGCACTACATGTTTGACAATCCCAAGGGATATGCATATGCTAAATAAAATTTTCATGAAGAAACATTATGAAAGATAAGAATAGATAATGAAATCGAATTACCTTTTTAAAACACAATAATAAAGAAGGACATATATTGAAAAAAATATTTTATTTATTTATTAGGATTAAAATTTTTTATTATAGAATTATTTTTACCGATGATATTTTCATTTTAATAATCAAGAATTATTTAAATAATATGTTAAATTATAGATGTATGTTTTTATTCATTATCTTAATAGTTATAGATACCATCATGGTTATGATTATTGATCATATGTTCAAATCCTTAAACATATCTTTTTAGGTTTTATGTGATCAGATTCTACAAATATTAAAGTAATGTTACTGAATTTATGGAATGATTATGTTTTAGTGGAAATTTTTATTGAGGAATAATGCCTTTACATTTTTTGGAAATACATAAAACTATTTTGATAACCATAAGGGTTTGTATTATCATTTCTAATATTTATTAATAGTCAAATAATATTAATAGAAATTAGAGAAAATGTTGGATTAAAAACATTAGTTTAACAGTTATATAATGATTAAATTTATTTCAAGGTTTCCCATAAATTGTTTTGGGATTATTATATGAGAAATAATAAAATAGTTTAGAAAAATGAAAACCTTTTTACAGAGTCACAAACCATCATGTCTAGAATGTCCATGGAAAATTAACACCTGACTTACCGATGATAAGGGTTCAGTTTTTACCACAAGGCTATGAGAACTCTTGGTAAATATGTAATTATTTATAGATAAATTATTTAAAATTTTTAAAAACCTTAATAATGAAGTAGATTTGTTTTTTTTTGTTTAGAGATTAAAAAATTATATTGGATAACTCATGCTACCCATATTATATTTGAAAAATATTTACAGACATATAAAATATCGTTCACTATATTATTGAACATATGATCATGTAAAAGTAAATTTTATTCCTACAGGTATAATAAATTGATTTTTAGATATTAATTTTACTATTAAAGGGATGAATTAGAAATTCATTAAAACACATAAAAAAAATAAATTTGGTTTTATGATATAGAAATATATCAAGTAATTATATTTCTTTATATTTTTATAAATTCAAATAGTTACTCAACATTATGAAAATGAACTTGAAAAATAATGTTATCCTAATACTATTATTTTTTTAACTGATAGTATTTTCAATCATTATTGATTTATGGATTTGTAGTCTTCAATATTCCATTAATCAGCTGTATTCATAATCATTTTGACACCAATCACTCTCTAAAAATATTTTTTCCTTTCTTCCATTTCTATATCTTCAATTTCCACTGTTGTTCTTCTACAAAGAATCTTAGATATATTTTATTCCAAGTGACCATTGTACATAAATTTATCTCTTATTAATGGGATATTTTATTATCCATTTTAATATTTTGATTTTTCAACAATGGCATTAAAAAATGTCAAACAATAATTTACCAAGATCAATATTAAATTGAAATAATGAAATTTATTTAATGTGGGGATATTCTGACACCTCACAAATTTCAAATATGAACATCATATTCAATATCTTATAGGGCACACAATACCAAGTGTAGAAATAAATATAATTTCTTGAGACAATAGTATATTTTAACTATTTAATATAAATTAAATATATTATATTTCAATCAATGAAAGCAAAAATGAATTTATCTAGCATTACATGAAAGAATGAGTTTCTCAAACAACATCTATTACACACAACACCGAGTTTTAGAGGCCAAAAATCTACAATTTTTATATTTATTTATTATAAAATCTATCACCTAAAAATTTGAATGAAGGGTATGAATACTGAAACAAATATATGAAAAAATATATATTAAACACATTTATTGGTTATATATTGATAATAAATAATAATATAAATAATTTAAAATATAAAAGAAATGTTTTTAGAAAAAATTTTAATATCCTAAATGATGGTCAAGTAACATTGAGTGATCACAAATTAAAATTAATTTTTAATAGTTTTAGAAAATTTAGGATAAAAATTAAAATTTATTCTTTGAATCTTAATACCAAATTTATCTTACATTCATTTTTTTGGATTTTTTCTGAAGAGTTTAATTCATTGATGAATAGTGAAAATATAGAATTTTATATGAAAATTTATTTTTTGTTTAAATAAATTATAATGATAAATTATAATCAGGTACATGTGGATTACCACTATTATAAAGAGATGTCACTCTCTTGTCATCACACAAACACTTGGATAACCAATATAATTATATAATATAGTCAATATGATATCATGATCATTCTAAAATTGCAATATATTACTTTGAGATTTAAAAATATTATAGAAGAAATTGAAAATGTTACTCATATGTACGCATGACTTACTATATCTATGATCGTAACAAACTTCATTTTTCATAACCAAAATGTATAAATATTTTTAAAATTAAAATTGATGTAAAAATACGATAATTATATCCTGATTAATGTTCAATAGATTATAAAACTATATAATATGTGTAAGAACTAGATAATTATATATGATTCATGTATGAGAAAACAAGGAGATTAACACCCAAAACAATGAAAACTGTGAAATATTATTAACAAAAACTGATAATATTTTAAAAAGGATCATATATGATATTATAAATATTAATAATATTTTTTAATAGGTTAATACAATGTTTAAAACTAATATACATGATGTTAATTTATATTCACCCAAAAAGAATTGTAAGGTTAGGGATTTCATCAAAATTTTCTTTCACATAGGCATATTGTTATGTTATGAAAAAAATTTCTTTTATATGGTAAATATAGTTCCAATATTACATGTGATATAAATAATAAATCATTATTAATTCTATTTAATTTTTTATTTTGATTTATTTTATCTATGGGGAGTTTCATTAAATGTTACCAAGTGGTAAAAAATTTCGTAACTCACCATCTTTGCATTGGTTTATAAAAATTATTCATTGAATTTGTTATTATATGATTATTTTTATAATTAAATTTTATTATATTATGCTATATTTGATATTAATTTTTGAATATTTACAGCAATTATACAAAATAAATTCTTTGACTAATTCTCAGTTGATTGTTGAGATCATTATAACATTTTATATTACAATCTCATTTTCATTGATATTATTTATTATAATATTCCAGTTGAATGAAATGATTTTATATTATTTTAATAAACCATTTAGTTTTATTTTCATGTAGTTATTTGTGAGATTTTTGAGAATAAATACCATGTTTACACTCTTTGGAACACAAAATTCATTAATATAATATTTTTTATAAAATATGACTTCATTTTTTTCTTTGTTCAAAAGCCTATTTTATTCCAAAACCACATTTTATAAAAAAAATCAAATAGATTTTTAACATTTTCAAAATGATTTATTAAATAATTATTTACCCATCTTATATATTACCATTGTTTTTAAATTAATATTCTCATATCTTTCTTAACAAGGTTATTTTACATCCTTCTTACAAAGAAAAATTAATTCATTATGAAATTTGAATAATTATTTATCGTTATCACTTTTAATCTTAATTTACTATATTAAAAGGAAATTTTGAAAGAACATTTTCCGTCATATTATAGAAATTAATGGTTTTAAAAGCTCATATTTCAATGAAACTGAATTTCAAAATATTTTAGTTTTTTAAATGTTATTTTCATAATTTAAGTGATATTTCCATCGAGGTTGTTTTTAATACTATGATCATGTAATATTAATTTAAAAATTATAAAATATTTTATTATTACTCCAATTGGTATATATTATATTTATAACACCATTATTCTTAATTTTCATGTTTATGATCATTTTGAATAAGTAAAGTACTAGAATTCACTTCATTCATCCATTTTAATGATCAACATGTTCCCATTAAAATGATAAAATTTTGTTTACCATTGGACATGAAATTTCCATAAAAATGCATATTATTTATCATGGATATTGTTTCTTATTAAAATATATATAACTTCTACTTACGTTCTATTTACATCAAATTTAATTGATTAATTAGGAAAATATTGAAAAATATATATTCTTTACTCAGTACAGATATTAGTTTTTCCACATTATTCGTGAATTTTATCCACTTTTTTATATATAAGGAATTATTTGTGTATATATGACATGGTTGGGGCCCTAATATTTATAGTCTCTTGATACATCAATAGTCTCGTGGGAGGAATCTGTTGGATAACCCAAATTAAAAGAATTTTCACCCAGTATGCTTTATACCTTCTGAGAAAGGTCTTAACAGATAAGGTATCATGTATGAAGGAAACATGACATCAAATACTTAAGAATTTATTTTAATTAGTACTCATTTTTTCCTTCCTAGGATATTTTAACTATGACATTATCTATGGATGCATTTCACTACCAGTTTAATTATTAATGGGAATGTGTTTTTAGATATTTACCCTGACATATTGATTATGACTTATTCAATTATTATAGTAAGGATATTAATTAAATTGAATGTGGTTAATTTTTTTAACATTAAATTTTGTTTATTATCTCTAATATTTTGACGTTGATATTATATCTAGAAGCACACCATTATCAGCTAAAAATAAAATAAAATGTGTGTTGTGTAATTCACTTTCCTTATTAATTATTCATATTGAGTAATGAATCCTACCACTATACATAATACTAATAAATAAAGTTAGCTCCCCATATTTTTTTCCACTTCCTTAGGATTTAATTAACTATATTATGTCTAATATATAGGTATATACAAGATGAAATAAATATATTCTTGGAAAAAAATTATTTAATAATATGTGTATTCTAATATAATAAGACCGTTATATATGTATATAGTTTACTAGTACTACTAAACTATTTGTTCATTTAGGAGGTGATTTATTATATTTTATGACAGTGATATATTAAGACACTAGCTTCAGGCTAATAGGGTTGGGGTTACTACAAGGTATTCATTCAAGGATAAAGGGAGAAACACACATGATTTACTAGATAACATGCCCTACTTTAATCTTTAGTGTCATAACACATTAAACATTATATGTTGTATTCGAATGTAAATATATTCAGATTTTTAAATACTATATGTTGAGGATAGGGATCATGCACTATGAAAACATATGGAGGATTCATTGGACATAACAGAAAAATAAAATATTCTACCCTCAAGGAGTGATGGTTTTAATTATTTCTTTTTAATTCATTTATCATAATATTTCTAGGAACTAATTTCGGCATATAAGATGTACATACATTTAATATTTTAAACGACATTTCTTTATTGGGTGTTATTTTCATGAAATATATTTTGTTTAAAATTTAGTTGATCCTCGTTTTGAAACCGTTTTTCACACATTACAATAAATTTAATTCCATTAATATTGAATAACAATATTTATAAGGATTCTATTTTAACTTCATTGAAATTTATTTTTTCTATGTTTTACAATGAAAAGAAATAACTTTTCTTAAATATTAATTTTATGAATGTTTGGAAAAAGAAATTTTTGACCATTAATGCAAACCCCTTCACATTCATTATATTATTGTATTGAAAAAAAATCAAATAAAATGTATCCCACATTCGGATCCACTATTTGGTAAATTTTGAGTTTTATTTATGGGGGAGATAGGACTTTATATTCAAATATGGTCTTTCAAATTCCATACTTATCAAAATCGTCCTTGATTTTTTTAGAAAAATGAATTTTTTTTCAAATTCTTTCACAAAATAAAGGTCATTATGATTCCATTTTCAAAAAAAAATATTTACTAAGTAGAGGATAATAACAAAGTAATCAATAGTGGTTTTAACTAAATCTAAAATTATTGGGTTATTTAATTTCTATGCAGTGTAAAATATATTTTTTATGTATATTATAATTATGAACTATGAAAGGGTGTGATATAGGTTATACATTTTTGCAATTGTTGTAGTTGATTTAGGAATCTAGAAAGCTGAAATCAAACCTTGAGGAATCACATTTCGAATGGATTAATCCCCTTTGGGATCTAACACAAAGGACGATGTTAAAAGTCATTTTGAAACAGTCTAAACTAGGAAAATGAGATCCCATGATGAGATCCTATGAAAATGGAGAATTCATAATTTCATTTTTTAAATAAAATTCACTTAAAAATTTAATATTTTATTTTCATAGTGTATACATAAGAAATATGGATTGGAAATCAAATTAATATTCTATGTAAATATGATCTAATTTAGGTGAGAGTAATTTTTGACACAAATGATGATGGGAATCATTGAATAGTATGAAAATAAGTTTAGGTTAATAAAATTAGTGAGGAAAATTAATATAATGATTTAATTTTCAGGAATGAGGTCAAAGATAAATTTAAAAACCCAAGATATAAACAGTGTGTCTAACCTTAGGATTAATCCCAAAGAAGTAGTTTCAAGTTCCACAGTGGTATTTTTGGAATGATTTCATGTTTTTATATATATTTATACCATAAAAGGAAAAAAATTGATGTTTAATATCACAAAAATTGATAATGGATAAAAATAATGAATAAAAAGAGAAACAAGACATCGATAAAATAACATAAGGAAAATAAAAAGGGATATAGAAATATATTGAATATAGTCAACAATATCACGTCTCGATCAATGTTGATCCAATCTCAACTACACTTCATAGATATTTTGAAGAAACCCATCCTCTCTCTTCCCCACTCAATGGGTGCCAAATTACATGGATCACAAACATCTCTTACATAATTAGTGAAAATAGGAACAAAAAATATTTTCAGTGCTCAATAATTTCTCCAGATTTAAAAATTAATCACTAAATAGAATCATTATAAAAAACATCATGATACCTAATGATAAATCATTGATGGTCATATCAAAAAACCAACTCAAAGGTTCATCATGTAAAATTAATGAGGAATGGAAAAATGAAAGATGAAAAGGAGTATCAAACATATCTAGTGCATAAGTGTTCTCCCTCACACGTAAAACCACATTCCAAATCTTCCAAGAGGAAATATTAAGTTGTAATGATCATCTTGATTCACGGATCTCTGGTCATCATCATTTTTCAATTTATTAATATAGCCTTGAAAATTAGATCTCTATTTCTGAGTAATTGAGATCACAGCATCAAGAGGAAGAAGACCACACACAATAAATATAATGATTAAAAATATCAAATAATTATTTAAAAACCATATACATAATAATGATATTTTTAAAATATAGAAAAAATTGAATATAGTGAAAATGAAATTATAATAATAAATAAGGTTCCCATCTATAAGAGTGGATCTGATTCCGAAATACCAAAAATAGTGAAAAAAAGAGTAGTGATCCTCTAATTCAAAAACAAGAGAGAAACATAGTAAAAAACTATATAGTAGACTATATATATCAACATATAATTCTTTGATATTTACATCTTCATATATGTGTAATATCATTGTGATAATCATTTTCCTCAAACTATGATGTGTGAAACCATCAAAAATGGGAAGAAATTTCCTATGATAACCTTATATATGATCCCCACCTGATCCCCTCAAACGATCACATTTAATCATTAATTACATTTTAATAAAATTTCATAACTCTACCTCAAACAAATTAAATGATCAGAAAACAACACTTTTAGTATAATTGTTTTAGAGTTTGGAAATCATTTAATCCTTGTGTTATTATATAAATATTTATATTATTTAACAATATTACTATTCTAAATATTTATATATGAAAATTTATTTTTTTCTTTATATTATAAATAAATTATATTTAAAACTACAACTATAATTCAGATAAAAAATTATTTAAAAATATATATACTTATATATATATATATATTTACATATTCATATTATTATTATTAATATTATTAGGCTCAACTTTCTTCTTTCGTGTTTAAACCTCTGGATAATTATATGTATATATATATATTCAATAACCATACTCATATATATCATACCGTATATGATTCGATTATAAATTTTTAACACCCATTTATTAGGAATTCATTATTAAAATAATTATTTCAGGTGATAATGACTTCATTTTTCATATATTATTTGGTTCAAAATATTTGTTCTTTATAAATTTATTATGGTTCCATCATATATATAATTTTAATTACTATTTTAATATAATATTCATTTTTTATATTCATATTTGTTGGCATCAATTAAATTTATAGATAGAAAAATGAATTGCATCATTCTTGGGGATGGTAGGTCATATGTATGCATGAACAACTCTTCCATTTTTTAATATATATGGAATAGAAGAATGGTATGTAATAATTACGATTTAATTAATAATTTTTATATCATATACGTCATATATAATTTTTAAACACATTCCTATTACTATCAATTTGAAAATAAAATGAAAAACGCACCACACCGCTTTATGGAGGAAATAGACCACATGTGCGACATGATCCCTCCCCTAGTGCCAGTTAATCATGCCCCATTAAAGTGGTCCATATGCCCTCAATTGTGACTCCATAGATTTCAGAGGCATCCGAATTGTATCGAGAGCCTAGGATGTAATGATCCTAGTCAGGTCGACATCCTACTAACACAAGAACCGGTCTACTGCAAGGCCTGAAGGGTGTTCCCGATCCCCATGGGCTGGTACAAGTCCCTGGAAATCAAATGTAATGTTTGGAAATTATTTCGCTGAATATATTTATAAATTAAAAACAACCAACCATATAAAGTAAACCAAAAAATGAAGTCACGACCGAACAAGCATTAAACAAAAAAACAAAAATTTGAGTTACATTCTTAATCCAAAACCCAAACAACACCCAAAAATTTTGGTGACAAAAAACCAGTTTAAAAACAACTAGTTGGCATGATATCACCACCCTCAATCCATATCCATGACACTACACCCATAATGAATGCTAGCAACCAGAACCACCGTCTTCGAAATCCTTACCCTTACCTGTATCGAACATAAATTAATCTACATACATCCGAAGGTGTATATAGGGTGTGAGCTACTTCCTAATATGATTCTATTGAGAAAATATCCCATGCATATATTTTAAATGATATATAATGTTTCACATTTAATAAAAGGAAATAATTAAATTCATAAAGAGTTTTAATGAAACTGATTTAAGGAAAACAACATTCAAAGAATGTCATTTTTAAATTAAAAACACTTTTTATTTTATATTATGTCATAAGTAACATCATATGATGATGGGGAGTTCCAAGTAATTCAAGAGCATCATCTATGAGAGATTCCATATGTGTACTAGCATATAGTGTGACACTAGAACCTCGTATCTCGATGAAAAGTGGTATATAAAACACAACATCTTATGTTCTCATACATGGGCCACTAGAATGTGAAATCCCCATAACCCTAGTGGTCTCCCATCATCATCCAATAGTTTTGTTAGTTTTGATGTTGTCAGTCCAACTAAGTGAAACAAGGAAAATACAACTTCTGTATACCTAGCACACATGTCCTAGTCCAATAAACTAGTAACTAGGCTTACCATTTCAGCTCAATAGAATCCATGTTCATATCTCATGACATATTCAAAAAAATAAAACAAACATGTCACTACCTATACCATATACCCCCACATGAACACAAAAATCCCATTTTTAAATAATGCACACACCATATAATTTTTAAATAATAATTAATACCATTTTCACTATCGAATAAACCACTAATAAAAATTATTAGATAATTTCAAAATGAAACACATGATTATAAAGACCAAAATCCATTAAAATATTTTCTTATTACAAAAAAATCTTTAAATACACAACAAAACATAGTTCAACAGCCTTTCACAAATTAATAAACTCTATTCACAGTTTAATAAAACACTAGAAAATGACTAATTATGAGTTTTCATCAAAAGGGTACCCATATTATATAAACATGCCACATAACGAATAAAATTCATATTATACATAAAAAAAATATGATTTCCCAAAAATAAATCGAAGAACATGAAAAATTAATTTGGGACGAAATTTAATTCATTAAATAATATTTATACATAGAACTGCCAACCTATGAGTAGATAACCACAAAAATTTGGTGGGAATCCCCAATTAATTTCCAAAAGCACAACAATAAACTCAAATTTAACCCTAAATTCAATAAATAAAACTAAAAATATCACAATATAAATGAACTCAACACAAACGCCGATGTAAATTCCACCCAAATGGAATAAAATACCAACAAAATAAGAACACACCAGCAGTGAAGGTGTGGAGGTTAGCTGAGCAAGAGGAGGGGTTGTCAATTGTGAGATATAATGTCCAAAGAGACAATGATTTGGATGGAGTCATTCTAGACTAGGGTGTGGTCAAAATATACATCTAGGATGGGGTTGTGTGGTGTGAGTTATAGGGGAAACATGCGGGTTATGCGAGGGATGCTAGTGCAAGGTCTGGCCAAGGGGGTACAGGGCGGAGTGACTAAAAGGTGAAGGGGGGTAGGGGTGATGGTCAACGAGAGGGGATTGCTAGAAGGGGGATCATGCTAGGGATAAGGTGGGGGTGATATAACATGGTGGTGGATGGGGAAGGAAGAGATTGATATTTTTAAAGAAAAGAAATAGAAAATAATAAATGGGAAAAGAAATAAAAGGAAAGTATAATCCATAAAAAAATATTCCCCCCCAAAAAAATTATATATATTTAATTATGATATTAAAAATCTAATTAATATTAAGGATCTTACTGATTTTTTAATTATAAAAATAAATTTAAATTAATAACCAAAATTTAATATTGATAAAAATAAAAATAAAAATATTATTATTATAAATATTATAATAATAATTATTATTAAAACTAATATAAAATAATTTTATTTTTCTAATTTCAATTAGAATTCATTAAATTGACCATTCAGATAAATAATTAACTAACCACTCCTCGGACATTCAACATTGAGATCTACTGAAGCCACGTGGCTTCAACTGTGCCATGTTCGTGCACCAAACATTGCCAATCCAAAACGATTGATTATCAGTAAAGTTGAAAAAAATAAATTGGGCCTTGCCTGAACCAAAACAATACATTTAAAATTAAAATAAAATTATAAAATAAAAATTATTACCGATGTGCGTTTGGGAAAATTACCCCTACCATGAAATCATTCCACCCATGGAAATTCAACTCAAACCCTACTCGTAGAATAAAAATGGATAGTATTGTTCAAACCTCGATTCTGGTCCCATGCCCTATGCTCATCATTCCCATGCCTCCACATGACACAGACCAATAGAATTTTCATCCAATGAAGGGCCATATCTTAGGAATCCTCTATCTGCATTGGCCTCTCAAACACTGATAAATTGGGTTCTATCTCCATCTCATCCCAATTCAGTATATGAGATAGATCTACATTATACATCCACAATAAGGAGAAATAAATATGTCATGAATTGATGTCAACTAAGAATTTATAGCTAACCTATATGTAACCTTTCAAATTTTTACGGTCATCTAGAAATGCCCAAAATACCTCTATGTCATCATTCCCTAGTTTCCCAAAGAGTTGTTACCCAAACAAGGGGCCACCATCAATAACACCTGATCAACCACAAAAAACATGATATATTAACACCTCTAACATGCATAAGAACATCGGTGAATCTAAGATGTTAGACATTACAGTCTTATCAAAATTACTTTCTCAGAAATCTCATGCACAAGGCTCATTCCCAAAAGTGTGGTATCAATTACATCAGTCGGACATAACGGAGAATGACATGGCCAGCCATACATCACCCAAAATGGTTATATTCGAATATATGATTTCTAAATATTATTATAATTAAACTCGACCAATCCAAAATTGATAACCCAAAATCCCCTAAAAAATAACACACATGCACGAAGAATGTCCTCAAGAATCTCTTTTACCACTCTATCATACCATCCATTTGAGGATTTTTTGATGTGCTCATTTTGACCCATGATCGCAATACCCTTTGAAGTCCTTCCCATAACTGATAGAAAATGAGGAGGTATCTTTAAAAATAAAATGATGTGGAACACTATGATGTATTACTACCTAATGAATATTTAATTGGCCTATCTTAAACACATTAGCTATATCATTGATCTAGATAAAGTGTGAGGGTTTGGTCGGATATTCAATCACCATGAAAATATCATTTCTTCCCTGGGTTTTGTGAGTAAATCCAATAATTAAGCCCTCGACGACCCCATCCCACTTCAAGGTAGGAATGGGTAATTGATGAAGAAAACCAGAGTATCATTGAAGCTCTATTTTCACTAGATTTCAACTATATCATCATGATATGAATTCATATATTTCATGTCCCATACCTAGCCACTGAAACAGGTAATGTACATCATAATACATCATTTTTGTACTAGTTTGGACAGACCACATCGACTGGGGAAAATCCTGCATCACCACCTTCTGTAGAGACAATGGCACCACTGCACAAACCTTGATGCTCAAAATTTCATCACTAGATGAAGACAAATTAGAAGAAGCCTCCCCACAATAAGGAAAAAATAGAGGCCACTGATACAAATCATCAACAAGTTTCTACCACTGGATCAGCTTCTTAAAGAGACGGATTCAACTGAATTTTTGCCTAGATTTTACCTCTATTGTGCTCCTTGGCCTCCAAGTTCATTTTGGAAAAGATCCCCATCAAATTCCACTCATATCTGGACTTCCCCAATGCCTATAAATGCACTTTTTTATTAAGGCATCATCCACCACATTACCCATTCCCGTAGAACAAATGAAATCAAAGTCAAACCCCAATAGAAAATTGATCCAATAGTGATACCTCATATTAAGATGTTTTTTTGAGAAGATCTTGGATAAACATTATGGTTAGAGTAAACCAGAATTTTCACCACAAAGTGGTAGTGATGCCATGTATTTAGGGAATGCATAACCACTACTAACTATAATTCCTGAGTTAGTTAATTCATCCCATGCAGTCGGTGTTAGTGAGAACCACATGCCAATACATGATTATCCTGCATGTGTTCAAACCCAAGGCCCATACCTAAAGCATCTCAATAAAACATGTTTCCCTTTCAAAACACTAAAATAATCTACATAGGGGTACTAGTCAACCACAACATCAACACATCAATGGATTCCAAACACTATGGAATACATTCAAATTTTACCCCTTTTCATATGAGTGCAGTCATAGAGGATTCAAACCATGATATATCCCTATCAAATCACTTGTAATAACCTTCATATCTTAGAAAACAACTAATATTGAACACATTATTTAGATTTTCTACTAACAAAACTACACTGTTATTCTCAGGATCTATTGAAATCCACTGATCCAAAGTGATATGGCCTCTAAAACTCACTTCTCTAATCGAGAAGGTTCACTTTGAATGTTTCAAATAATGGTGACGATCCCATAGTGTACTAAACACAATCCTCAAATGATGCTCATGATCTTCCTAAAATATAGTGTTTACCAGGATTTCATCCAAAAATACCATAATATATGAGTTGAGACACTAGTGGAACACCCTATTCAATAGTGCATTAAAAAACGGCCAGTGCATTCTTATATACAAAATTCATGACCATGTTCTCAAATTAGTTATTCCTATTTTAGAAATCCTTCTTCTGGATGTACACATCTCTCACCCTAACCTGGGGGTAATTTGAATGCATGTCAGTTTTGTTAAACAACATATCTGCCTTCATATTGCTGAATAAATCATCTATATGGGGGGAAGGGTATTTGTTTTTTGATGGTTAAATTATTCAATATTCGGTAATCAATACACAACCAAATAGAACCATTTAACTTGTTCATGAATATAACACAAGTGTCCCAAGGAGGGATTCTTGAGTGAATGAAAACATTGGATTCCAAATTATCCATCTATATCTATAATTCTATCAATTCGGTGGGGGCCAAAAAATATGAAGGAATAGATATAGGTTGTGTTTCTGGAGCCAATTCAATCGAGAACTCTATGTCCCACTCTCATGGTTATCCCCAAATATCATCTAAAATTTAACTATATACTCATCCACTAAAGGATGTAATCCTCACTGAGGAGTTCCACCGTTGTCCTCTAGCATGAGCGATGATATTTTTTGATCAAGATTTCCAAAATCTATAAGTGGAGGTCCCATGCAACCCAATCAAGTATCCCATTTTCCAATAAATATCTTAGGACTCCCATCAGGTTCCATGAAGATCACTAATCACCAATAACAATATAAATGAACATGAAAGCAAACAAGCCAGCCCATGATGAGGAACACATCATACATGTCCATATCTAGGACCATGAAATCCCATTCCTTCTCTACCCTTGACACAGGAAGATACACGGTGGACGCCTAAGGCCATGATCCCTCTTCAATCCCAACGGTGTTACAAAATAAATGGAAAAAGACAATATCTAGGATATTAGGTTAAAAGAATACACATGGAGGGATGATATAAAAGAAATATATGGCATGGCATAAAAAATAAGTGAAGCTAAATGAGATACAATCGGAAAGATACCTTGAATTGTGGAAGGTATGGCATCTGATCCAATTGGTTCCTAATCCATAGCATGCAGATGTAAGGCCCCTTCCTACGAAATGACAATATTTTTTGTTTCATTCTTGAAACGGTCCTACCTATAATACGATATAGTTCTCTCTCCCTGACCAAAAAACTGAGATCCCATCTTCCTTGTCACGACCCGTCCTCAGGGCCCGTGCCGTGACTACCCCAATCCCACCTTCCATAGGCCAGGGGCTGGAAACTAGCACCAAAGGCATAAATCCTGGTAAAAAGGGAAGGCATTTCCTTTATAAAAGTAAAAAAACACAATAGAGTACGCAAGCTGGAGTAAACACAAAGTAAACTAAGTACAATGGTATGTGCGGGAAAGTAAATGGGTAAGTATACAAACCCAACTGAAAGTACAGTACAACTGAGAAAGAAAGTACAACAGGTGAAAAGTAAAGCAGCAACCATGAGTCGTCCTCCGGGAATCCCACCTGAAGGGTTGGTACAGATAGTCTCCTCGGTACCGTCGGTTCGTCCGTTCGCTTCATGTACGTCCCGCCAGGTGGTCCACCTCCATATACCATCCATCTCAACAAGCCTCGACCACGATCTGTGATGTCCGTCATCTGCAACCAAAAAAACATAGTGCGGGCAATGCTCATGTAGGGGTGAGTATAATGATACTCTGTATGCACCCCGAGACCCACAAAGATCTCCTAGAATCCAAAAAGGCTAAACCACAATGGATAGATACAAACACGAAGTATCAACCAACTCTACTTAGATATATTCCCATACGTATAACTAACTCAAAAATCTCAGTACGGCTCAATCTTCCGAGACCATGCACAACCAGTCCACACAAGAAAGAATTCAATCATACCAATGATAATGATTTAAAGACAAGACTCTTCTCAGATAGGTATACTACTCACGAAGAGGGGTTAAGATGATTATATGTAGACTCTTAATCATCTCCTCTGTCGAACCCACATAGTATCCAAGTACAAAAGTCGTCGCTGCCGAACCCACAGAGGATCCAAGTACAGTAACAATCGCTGCCAGACCCCCATAGGATCCATGTACATTCGTCATCACTGCCGAAACCACATAGGACCCATGTACAGTCATCCTCGCAGCCGAACCCACGTAGGATCCCCATACAGTTGTGATCATCGTCGCAGTCGCAGCTAGCTCTAGGGTTCCCGCAGACAGCCTACATGATTCCAGTAGGGTCCGCTCCACAAGTAAAAGGGTTTGATACGTCAACTATCACAAAGTCCACTGTTGATGTATCCTGACATTCTGTATCATAAAAATGAACTCAATGTGACAGACGGCGCGTCAAATGGATGCCCGTTCTGAGAGATATTGGCTTTTCCGTTCTAGGGGCCCGGTAGATAATATGATCGTTCCAAACTAAGCCATTTACCAAATTTGTCCAAAACTCAATTAGAGTTTCACAAAAGGACTGTATCATCTAAAGAGTCCTAGTTCCATAGACGGCGCATCTAACAGACGTGTGTTCTCTATGTAATTCATTTTTATGTGAATAACGTGCCAGGCTCGTTTAGCCCAGGGGGCCGATGGGTCGGGTTAACCCATATTTACGGTGTCGACCGAGTAGGGGTGTCGGACCGGTCTGAAGGAAAACGCAACTCGGCCCAAAGAGATGACGCCTGGACCAAAGTGGTGTGGACCATATCAGCCTAGTGCGGCTCGGCCCAGCACGACCTAGTTGGGAACGACTCGACGGGGCGCGTGGTGCGGCTGGTTCAGCCGGCTAGGCGTGCGGCCTGGCGGGATCAGATGGCTAGTCGAGCAGTTCCGGGGGGGCGGGGCCTGTATATCCACACCAGCGGCACCAAGCAGCGCCGCCCCTCCCAAAACCGGCAGCTAGGGCGGCCGACCTTCTCGAGTACGCTGCCCACACAGGCGGGTGGCCGGTCTTCCAGCGCGGCACCCTCCTGGCACAGTGGTCGAGCTCTGCCTGGCCGGCAGATGGGCCGGCCAGTTCCTCAACACGGCGCTCTCCTGGCGTAGCGGTTCACCTCCACACGGCCAGCCGACGGGTTGACCGGTTCTTCCACCGAAGCGGGCCGTAGTTCATTCCGCACAACCGGCGCGACGACACTAGCTTCCTTCTCCATATTTCCGGCACAGCACGACGACACTATTCTTCACCCGCCTCTGGTCGCCAATTCCAAACGATAAATTTCTAGAGGAGGGTTGTCTGGCCGTGTTGGTTCATCCCGCGCCCTCCGCGTTATATGGTAACACATATCCATGAACTAACAAGGTTCACAAAGCACAACCAAATCATTTTATTTTCAATAATATTGAAACAATTCACCCAACATCAACAATTTATGACGAACATCGGCATCACGGTAAACGGTGTCGCTAGGTGAGGATTTGTAGACGTCGACTAAGAGCATCCGAGCAGAAGGAGCCGTCTTCGAGTTGTAGAGGAGAGGAGAAGGGAAAGTGCGGTGTCATTGGAGAGTTTCCCCACATTGGTTTCTCTCCCTTGCCGCGGAGGAAGAAGAACATATTGGAAGAATGGGGTGTGTTCTTCACCAAGAGGAATGGTCTTTGTCAGAGAAGGACCGTTCTTCGTTGAATAATATGTTCTTCAAAACTCTAGTGTTCTCACCCAAATCCTCCAACACAACAATTTCCAACCCAAAATAAAATAAGGCTTCTATTTGTTTCATTTAATCATGCCATGCTTTTCAATAGTCAAAACTCAAACACATAATTAATTCAATTTAAGATGTTCAACAATTAATTAATATTTGTGTTGGATAGAAGTAAAAAGGGAGAGTGAGAGGAAGTGGAATGGTTAATCAATTAAATTCAAGGGGTTTCCAATATTAATCAAAGGAGTTTGATGGTGGGTTAGAGGGGTTTAGAGATGATCAAGGGTTAAGACACATGTGGGTCCCACCCAAAAAATATCCTCCCATGGGAGGTTATGTGGGTGTGGACCCCACCTTCAACTCCCCCTAGGAGTAATTAACCACCAAACATAAAAATTAAATTGTGGCACCATTTTTATTTATTTTAATCTAAATCCCCAAAAATTAATTCCCAACCTGCTTAAAATGAAATTGCGGTAATGGTCCCCTTAATAAATTATCAGCGATGTGAGTTCATCGGTGCCCTTGGATTTCAATTCCGAGCACAGGTTCCAAAGATAGAAAAACTCAATCATTCATTTACTGAATGTACCAAATCTAAACTTCAGATATTGATTCTAGACACACCGGGACTCGAAATCAAGTTCCTTTAGAATCCACAGACTCATAAAATTCAAAGGTATTTATGAAAACAATTTCCTTGAAACTTAAGGGCCTTTAAATTACTCCCACCTTAGGTCCTTACATCCCCGTAAAGCTACATCATAAACTAGGGAAACAAATGAGTGTACTATGCACGTATTTGATCCTCCCGCTCCCATGATCTCTACTGGAGGTTCCCGTGCTTCCAAAGAATGTGCACAAGAATAATAAACCATCCATTTCGGTCGCGCTCCTATCGGTTCCCGATCTCCACTGAGACCTCCTTAAAAGTCGCCCCATAATTGATTTCTAGATCCCCAAGATCAATGATGTGAGTCTGGTCTTGCACGTATCTCCTCAGCTGAGAAACGTGGAAGACGTTGTGCACCCGGTGCAACTGAGGTGGAACGGTCAGGTGGTAAGCCACCTCGCCTACCCTGCTGAGGACCTAAAATTGTCTGATGAATCGAGGAGATAACATTCCACCCCGGCCAAATCTCTGTAATCCACGTCAAGGTGAGACCCATAAGAAAAAGTGGTCACCATCCTCAAACTCCAGTGGTCTCCGTCTCCTACCAGCATACGACTTCTATCTGCTCTGTGCAGTCCTCATCTGCTCCTGCATGATCTGCACCTTCTTTGTCTTAGCCTGAACCATCTCGGGTCCTAAGAGTGCTGACTCCCCAGGGTCAGTACAACACAGAGGAGATTTTCAAGGTTGTCTGTCCAATGCCTTGTATGGTGTGATCTCGATGGTGGAGTGGTATCTATTGTTGTATGCAAAAATCCACCAATGGTAGGTGATCCTCCCAACTGTAACCAAAGTCAAGGACACATGAACGGAGCATGTCCTCGAGTGTCTAAATGGTCCTCTCTGTCTGGACTTCCGTATGAGGATGAAAAGAAGTGTTCAAGCATAGATGCATCCCAAATGCCTCTAGCAACCCCTTCCAAAGACGGGTAGTAAAGCGAGCATCTCGATCGGATACAATAGACGATGGCACACCATGAAGCCATACGATCTCTTGAATATAGAGGTGTCCCAATCTCTCCACTATGCCCTGCTCTCTGATAGGTAGGAAGTGGGCCGGCTTGGTGAGTTGGTCTACAATCCCCCATATGGAGTTGTGTCATCTGGAAGTACGTGAAATCCCTGTCACAAAATCCATGGACATCCCGTCCCACTTCCACTCCTGGACCTCTAAGTTATGCACTATGCCTGCAGGTACCTGGTGCTTTGCCTTCACCTGCAGGCAGGTGAGGCATCGTGAAATGAACTCTGCCACAGCCTTCCACATACCTGGTCACCAGTTCTATTGTCTGAGATCCTGGAACATCTTCTCCACTCCTGGATGTACCACAAGAGGGGATGTTTGAAACTCCCTCAACACTACCTCTTGCAGTGAAACTGGTACCATGGTACATCCCCTGAAGAGGATGACGTGCTCTCCTCCTTCAGAAAATCCATCAAACTTCTGCCTTTTAGAAATCTGAGCATGCCGCGTCTCACATTCAACGTCCCCATGATGTTCTTCTCTGACCCGCTGAAGTAGTGGAAGAGTGACTATGAGGGACTGTAGAAAGGCTACCCTATCTCTATCCATGAAGGTTTTCTGTAAAGTGACTAACTGCTCTGTCACCTCTCTATGTAGTTGAATGACTGATCTCCTACTGAGAGCATCAGTCACAACATTCCCCTTCATAGGATTATATACTCTTTTAAAGTCATAGTCCTAGAGGAACTCGATCCATCACCACTTTCTCAGGTTCAGGTCCTTCTGTGAGAAGATATAGCTGAGACTATGGTGGTCAAAATAGACTATAAAGTGGTCGCCCATAAAATAGTGTCACCACATCTTCAAGGTAAAGACCACTACTGCAAACTCCATGTCATCAGTAGCATATTTATGCTCGTGCTGCCTAAACTGTCATGAACCATAGGTGATCACAGCCCGCTCCTGCATCAAGATACACCTGAGTCCGGTCCCTGATGCATCCCAGTAAACTACATACCCTACACCCTCCTTCGATATCCTCAAGATGGGCGCACTGGTCAATCTATGTCTCAGCTTCTGAAAGCTTTGATGACATCTATCTGACCACAAGAAGGGTTTACCCTTCATCATAAATGCTGAAAGCGGTGCTACAACTCGAGAGAAGTATGGAAAAAATACCCGATAGTACCCAGCCAGAACTAGGAAACTCCGCACATCTATCACGTTGTTGGGTGTCTCCCAAGCTAGTACTACCTCAATCTTCACAGGACCCACAAAAACTCCCGCCTCTGACATGACATGCCCCAAGAAGTGAACCTCTAGAATCAAGAACTCGCTCTTTGAGAGCTTACCATAAAGTCGGTGCTCTCAGTGTGTGTCCAGTACAACCCGCAAGTGGTAGGCGTGCTCCTCCTTAGTAGTTGAGTAAATCAGTATTTCATCGATGAAGGATATGAAAAAACGATCGAGGTAAGGGAAGAAGATCTTTTTCAAGAGACTCATGAACACTACTAGTGTGTTGGTTACATCGAAGGGCATAACCAAGAACTTGTAGTTGCATTACAGACACCTGTAGGCCGTCTTCTGCACATCATCATCTCGAACTCTTAGCTGAGGATAGCCTGACCTACAGTCTATCATCGAGAACCATCGTACTCCCTTGATCTGATCATAGAGGTCATTAATCCTCAGCAGTAGGTACTTGTTCTTTACGGTCACCTGATTGAGGAGATGGTAGTCAACACATTGTCGTATGCTCCCATCCACCTTCTTGGCGAATAAAATAAGAGAATCCCAGGGTGAAACACTGGGTCGGATGAATCCCTTTCCCTATAAGTCCTCCAGCTGTACCCATAGGTCGCGATGCTCAACAAGAGCTATCCGATATGCTGGAGTGGATATCGGTGTTGTCCCGGGGTGCAGGTCAATGTAGAAATCCACCTCTCTACAAGGAGGTGGTCCTGGAATGTCATTAGGGAAAACGCTTGCATACTGATCCACCACATCAGGAGAACTCAGTCTCTGCACATCAACCGCTCTGATGATGAGAGTAGCCAACTGATGTTTGATCGGCTTCCCTCTCCTCTGCGTAAGTCTGTCTTGTGCTGCAAAGGCTCCCTTCTTGCCGGTGAAGGTGAACCTACTCCCATATGTGTAGAAACACTGCACTTTGCACCTAATACAGTCGATCTGGGCATGGACTGTAGATAACCAGTCCATACCCAAGATGAATTATTAAGGCCTTGACGCCACTACAAGAAGATCCCAGCCGAAGCTCTAGCCTCCCAGAGTAATCTCACACTGCTGGAACCAGTGCGTAATCATCGTGTCTGCTCTCGTAGGAGTCTCTATCCATAAGGATCGAGCCAACAGCTCCGTCAGAATCTCCGACATCCGAACAAAGGCAGTGGCCATAAAAGAATGACTCGCTCCTATGTCTATAAGAACTAAAACAAGTGTGAAGTATACACAGATAGTACCTAACATCATCTCAGGTGTGCTGTGGTCGTAAGCCTCCACTTCCTTGAGCTGAGCCTGCCTTTATCAGCCAGCTCCATGTGGTCAGGGTGGACCTCCTGTTGGTGGTGGTGGTAGAGCCTCGAAGCATTTTCCACCACCTTCTGCTCAGCCAGCTCCTCTACATCATCCGCTTGCTCCCTGAGCACGGCCATGGTCGAACCTCTTCCCCTTATTGGGTGGTCCCTCAACCGTCTGATGCTCCTCTGTATGGTGAGTCAGTTAGTCATGAGCCATGTGTGCATGCCCACTACATGCATAGAACTGCCTGCCTCTCGTATGACTGGCTCTGCTGCGTGATCCCCGCACATCCGAACCCGTATCCTGAGGTCGCCCACTGGATGGCCTGGTCCACTTGGAGCTCTACGACATCTGTCTACTGTCAGCTACATAAGACTCTTCTACGTGTCACCCTTTGGTGGGTCTCACTGCTAGTGTTTGCTCAGTAAGAAAACTCTCCACATGAAGGGCTCGCTCCAGTACTCTTCCGTGCATAAAAATGCCAAGGAATATCATCAATGCCCTGATCTCATGCCTCAATCCCTGCTCGAAGGTCCGAGCCCAAAAGAATGGATCCAGTAATATGTCCTTGGAGTAGCGTGGGAGGTCGGTAAATCTCGCTAAGTACTAGGCTACTGACATGTTGCCCTGCCGTAGTTGTAGTAACTCTTGGATGTGCACCGCATGGAGGGTGGCTGGAAAAATCTCCAAGTGGAAGAGGCACTCAAAGTCCGTTCAAAGTAGAGATGCCTCGTCGTTCATTTAGAGAATCAGGCTACACCATCTACATGCTATTGCATGCAGGAGACTCGCGACAAGGATCACCATAAGGTCTTTTGGTTTCCCTACTAATCTTAAGACTCTGACGATAGCCTCTAGCCAATCCTCGGCTGCCTGAGGGTCTGTCTCTCCGTAGAACCTGGGAGGACTCTGTCACTAAAACTTTTGCAATGCACTCAGGTGGTGTTCACTCTTCGATGTTGGGGCTGGTGGAATCGGTGGCCCAGCGAGGAGAGGTACCGCTGGTACCTCTGCTGTAATGGGGCCCTGCACCAAGGCCTCGTCGCTCGGTGGTCTTCCATTATGCACGTAACTAGGAACCCTAGGTGGGTGCCTTTGTGGGGCCATCCTGAGAAGAAACAGGTGCGCGACGGTTAGTAAGGTATACCTGGTGAGCTGACACAAAGTAATCTCAATGATACCTTTTAAAAAAGTCATGCAATCAATTTTTTCGTGCACTGAGTCGGAAATCAGAAGTCAGGGTCCTGGTTTATGGATATGGTGGCCGCCGCACCAATATTGGACTCCATGTACTGATAACCACACTCAATACCATTAACACTATTGCTCCACAGAGAAGAAATTATCAGATTCTGGAGATCATCAATAGAACTGACTCCTCTGATACCAATTTTTCATGACCCATCTTCAAGGCCCATGTCGTGTATACCCCAATCCCTCCTTCCATAGGCCAGGGGCTGGCGACTACCAGCAAAGGCATAAATCCCGTTAAAAAGGTAAGGAATTGCCTTTATAAAAGTAAAAAAACACAATAGAGTACGCAAGATGGAGTAAACAAAAACTAAACTGAGTACAATGGTAAGTGCTGGAAAGTAATGGGAATGTATACAAACCCAACTGAAGGTACAATACAATTGAGAAAGAAAGTACAACAGCTAAAAAGCAAAGCAGCAAGCACGAGTCATCCTCAGGGAATCCCACCTGAAGGGAGTGTATAGACAGTCTCGTCGGTACCTTGGGTTCATCCATTCTCTCCGTGTACGTCCCAGCAGGTGTTCCACCTCCGGATACCATCTAGCTCCACAATCCTCGACCACGATCAGCGATGTCCGTCGTATGCAACCAACACAACATAGTGCAGGCAATGCTCGTGCATGGGTGAGTATAATGATACTCAGTAGGGACCCCGAGACCCCGAAGGTCTCCTAGAATCCACAAAGGTTAAACCACAAAGGAATGATACATTCACAAAGTATCAACCAACTCTACTTAGGTATATGCCCATACATATACCTAAGTCATCAATCTCAGTACGAATCCAACTTCCGAGCCCATGCACAACCAGTCCACACTGGAAAGAAGTCAATCATACCAGTGATAATTATTGAAATTATAGACTCAGCTCACACAGGAATACTACTCACAAAGAGGGGTGGGGATGATTAGATGTAGACTCTGAATCATCCCTTATGTTGAACCCATGTAAGATCCAAGTAAAGAAGTCATCACTACCGAACCCATGTATGATCCAAGTACAGTAACCATCACTGCTGAACCCACGTAGGATCCAAGTATAGTCATCATCGCTTCCAAACCCACGAAGGATCCATGTAAAGTCATCCTCGTTGCCGAACCCATGTAGGATCAAAGTACAGTCGTCATAATCGTCACAGTCGCAGCCAACTCTTGAGTTCCTGCACATAGTGTACTCGATTCTAGGAGGGTCCACTCCACGAGTAAAAGGGGTCAATACATAAACTGTCACGATGTCTAGAGTTGATGTATCCCAAAGTTCCTTCTCATAAAAAGGTACTCAACGTGACAGTCGGTGCGTCAAACAGACGCCCGGTCTGAGAGATATTGGTTTTTCCGTTCCAGGGGACCGGTTGAAAATATTCTCGTTCCAAACATGACCGTTTAAAAAAGTTGTCCAAAATTTACTTAGAGTATCACAAAAGGAATATTTTGTCGAAAGAGTTTCAGTGTCACAGACGGCATGTCGAACGGACGTGCGGCCTCTATGATATTCATGTTTAAGTGAATAACAGGCACAACCCGTTTAGCCCAGAGGGCCGACGAGTCGGGTTAACCCAGTTTGACGGGTCCGACCAGGAAGAGGTGTTGGACCGGTCTGAAGGAAAATGAAACTCGGCACAAAGGGATGCGGACTGGCCCGAAGTGGCGCGGACCGACCCGGCGGGGCATGGCCTGGCCCGGTTGGGCGCGCGGCCCGACCCGGCGGGGCATGGCCTGGCCCGGTCGGGCGCGCGGCCCGATAAGCTCGATCGGTTGGGCTCACGGCTCAGCTGGCTCGGTCGGCTGGCTGAGCAGTTCTGGGGGCGGGAGGGGGGGTCACCCCCCCCCCTCAGTCCATATTAGCGACTCCAAGCGGCGCCGCCCTTCCCCAAACCGTTCAGCTAGGCCGACATGCCTCCTAGCGCACAAGGCCCGCACGAGCGGGCTGCCGGTCTTCCAGCGTGACGCCCTCTTGGCACCGCGGTCCATCTCCGCCCGGCCGGCTGAAGGGTTGGCCGGTTCCTCAGCAGGCCGCCCTCCTATCGCCGCAGTTTTCCTCCGCCTGGCCGGTCGATGGGCCGACCGGTTCTTCCGCCGAAGCGGCTCGCGATGCGGTCCGCGGTTTATTCCTCACAACCGTCACGACGTTTCCAGCTTCCTTCCCCTTATTTCTGGCATGGCGCGATGACGCCGTTCTTCCCCTGCCTCCAGTCTCCAATTCCAAAGGATAAAGTTCTAGTGGAGGGTCGTCGGGCTGTTTTCATTCGGCCCGTGACCTCCGCGTTAGATGGTAACACATACCCATGAATGAACAAGGTTCACGAAGCACAACCAAAAAATTATATTTTCAATAAAATTGAAACAATTCACCCTACCTCAAAAATTTATGACAAACGTCGGTGTTGCAGTTAACGGTGCGGCGAGGTGAGGATCTGTAGACGTCGGGTGGGAGCATCCGAGGAGAAAGCGGCTTCTCCCCCTTGTCGTGGAGAAGTGAAGGGAAAGTGCGTTGTCGTTGTTGTGTTTCCCCACATCGGTGTCTCCTCCCTTATCATGGAGGAAGAAGAAAATATTGGAGGAACGGGGTGTGTTCTTCCCCGAGAGGAATGGTCTTCATCAGAGAAGGATCATTCATTGTTATGGAAGATGTTCTTGAAAACTCTAGAGTTCTAACCTAAAACCTCCCACACAACAATTGCCAACCCAAAATAAAATAAGGCTTCTCTTTATTTTATTTAATCTTTCCATGATTTTCAAAATTCAAAACTCAAAATCATAATTAATTCAATTGAATATGTTCAACAATTAATTAAGGTGTGTGTTGGCTATAATTAAAGAGGGAGAGAGAGAGGAAGTGGAAAGGTTACTCAATTAATTTCATGGGGTTTCCAACATTAACCAAAAGTGTTTAATGGGGGGTTAGAGGGGTTTAGGGATGATCAAGGGATTAGGTCACATGTGGGCCCCACCCAATAAATATCCTCTGATGGGAGGTTATGTGGGTGTGGAACCCACCTTCAACTCCCCTTGGGAAGAATTAACCACCAACCATAAAAATAAAATTGTGCCACCATTTTTATTTATTTTAAACAAATTCCCCAAAAATTAATTCTCATCCCGCTTAAAACGCAACTGCAGTAAAGGTCCCCTTAAGAAATTACCGGTGATGTGAGTTCATTAGTTCCATCAGAGATCAATTCCGAGCACTTCCTCAAATGATATAAAAACCCGCTCATTCTCTTACTAAACGGACTAGAGCTAATCTCTGGATATTGATTCCGGAAACAGCGGGCCTCAGAATCAAGTGTCGTCAGAAGCCACATACTTGTAAAATTTCAATGTATTTAATAAAAAAATTCCCTTGCAATTTACATGTATTTACATTAATCCCACCTCAGGGATTTATGTCCCCGTAAAGCTACATCAAAAACTAGGTAAACAAATTAGGGTATTGTGCACGTATCTAAGCCTCCCGCTCCCATGTGCTCTCTTAGAGGTTCTCGTGCTGCCAACGAATACGTAGAAGAGGAATCAACCATCCATGTAGGACCAACTCTTGTTGATCCTCGATCTCCACCAGGACCTCTACAAAAGTCTACCCATCATCGATGTCCAACTCCCCATGATCAATGATGTGATTTGGGTCATGCATGCATCTCCTCAGCTGAGATATGTGGAAGACGTCCTGCACCTGGTGCAACTGAGGTGGAAGGGCCAGGTAGTAATCCACCTCGTCTACCCTGCTGAGGACCTGATATGGTCTGATAAAGCGCAGAGATAACTTTCCACCCCGGACAAATCTCTATAATCTATGTTGTAGTGATACCTCGAAGAAAGCATGGTCACCATCCTCAAACTCCATTGGTCTCCGTCTCTTATCTGCATAGGACTTCTATCTACTATGTGTAGTCCACATATGCTCCTGGATGATCTACACCTTCTCCGTCGTAGCCTGAACCGTCTCTGGTCCAATGAGTGGTGACTCCCCAGGGTCAGTCCAACAAAAAAGAGATATGCAAGGTCTATCATAGAATGCCTCGTATGGATCCATCCCGATGGTGTAGTGGTAGCTATTGTTGTACGCAAACTCCACCATGTGTAGGTGATCCTCCCAGTAGTGATAAAAGTCAAGGGCACATGCACAGAGCATGTCCTCAAGTGTATGAATGGTCCTCTCCATCTGGCCATCCGTCTGAGGATGAAAGGCAGTGCTCAAGCGTAGCTGCATCCCCAATGCCTCTTGCAGCCCCTTCCAAATCCAGGAAGTAAAGTGGGCATCTCGATTGGAGGCGATAGAAGATGTCACACCATGAAGTTGTACGATATATTGAACGTAGAGGCATCACATGCTCTCCACAGAGACCTGCTCTATGATAGGTAGGAATTGGGCCACCATGGTGATTCGATCGACAATCACCCTGATGGATTTGTGTCCTCTAGAAGTACGTGAAAGCCCTGTCATGAAATCCATGGATGTCCCGTACCACTTCCACTATGGGACCTCTAAGGGATACACCGAGCCTGCTAGTACCTGGTGCTCCGCCTTCACCTGCTGGCAGTTGAGTCATCGTGAAACAAACTCTCCCACAGCCTTCTTCAGACCTGGCCATCAGTGTTGTCTTCTGATATCCTGGTACATCTTCTCCACTCCTAGATGTACCGCAAGAGGGGAAGTGTGAAACTCCCTCAACACTTCCTCCTGCAGTGCAACTGGTACCATGGTACGTCCCCTGAATAGGATGATGTTCTCTCCTCCTTTAGAAAATCAATCAGGCGCCTGCCTTATAGAAATCTGAGCATGTCACGTCTCACAGTCAACGTCCCCATGTTGTGCTTCTCTGAACCAGTGATGTAGTGGAGTAGTGACTATAGAAAGGTTTCTACATCTCTATCCATGAAGGATATCTACAAAGTGGTTAACTACTTCGTCGCATCTCCAAGTAACTGAATGCCTGATATCCTGTTGAGAGCATTAGCCAGAACGTTCCCCTTCCCAGGAGTATAGACTATTTAAAAGTCATAGTCCAAGGGGAAATCAAGACATCGCCACTGTCTCAGTTTCAGGTCGTTCTGTGAGAATTTGTAGCTAAGACTCTGGTGGTTAGAATAGAATATAAAGCGCTCAACCACCAGATAGTGCCGCTACATCTTCCAGGAAAATACCACTGCTGCTAACTCCATTTCATTGGTAGCATAGTTATGCTCATGCAACCTCAATTGTCATGAACCATAGGTGATCCCTGCCTGCTCCTACATCAAGACACACCCATGTTTGGTCCCTGATGCATCGCAGTAAAATACGTACCCTACGCCCTCCTCCAGTAGCCTCAAGATGGGCGCACTGGTCAATCTTTGTCTCGTCTTTTGAAAGCTCTACTGACATTTATCTATCCACACGAAGATTTTCCCCTTCTTCGTCAATGCTGGAAGACGTGCTACAACTCTAGAGAATTGTGGCACAAATCTCAGATAGTACCCAACCAGACCTAGGAAACTCTGCACATCCGTCACGCTCCTGGGTGGCTCCCAATCTAGTACTGCCTCGATCATTGCAGGATCCCCAACAACTCCCACCTCCGAGATGACATGCCCCAAGAATTGAACCTCTTGAATAAAGAACTAGAAATTCGAGAGCTTAACATAAAGATGGTTCTCTTAGAGTGTGTCCAGTACAACCCGTAAGTGGTAGGCGTGCTCCTCCTCGGTAGTCGAGTGAATCAGTATGTCATCGATGAAGACTATGACAAAACGATATAGGTAAGGCTGGAAGAACTTGTTCATGAGAATAATGAACAATGCTGGTGCATTGGTTACACTAAAGGGAATTACCAAGAAATAATGTAGCCATACCGACACCTATAGGCCATCTTCTGCACATCCTCATATCGAACTCTGAGCTAAGGATAGCATGATCTGAGGTATATCTTCGAGAACCATCATACTCCCTTGAGCTGATCAAAGAGGTCAACAATACTCATGAGTGGGTACTTGTTCCTTATGATCACCTGATTCAGGCGACGGTAGTCGACACAATTTCGTAAGGTCCCATCCACCTTCATGGCAAATAAAATCGGAGGAGCCCATGGTGAAACATTGATTCAGATGAATCCCTTTCCCTGTAAGTCCTGCAGCTGTACCTGTAGCTCACGATGCTCGGCGGGAGCCATCCGATAAGCTATAGTGGATATCAGTGTTGTCTCGGGATATAGTTCAATATAGAAATCGACCTCTCTGCGAGGAGGTGGTCCTGGAACGTCATCAGGGTAAACGTCCTCATACTGATCCACCACATCAGGTAAACTCGATCTCCGCAGATCAACCTCTCTGAGGATGAGACTAGACAACTGATGTGTGATCAGGTGCCCTCTCCTCAGCATAAGTCCATCATTTGCTGCAAAGGCTACCTTCTCAATAGTGAAGGTAAACCTGCACCCATCTGTGCGGACACACCACACTTTGTGCCTAATACAGTCGATCTGGGCATGGACTGTAGATAACCAGTCCATACCCAAGATGGCTTCATAAGGCCTTGAGGCCTCTACAAGAAGATCCCAGTCGAAGCTCTCGCCCCCTAGATTAAGCCCACACTGCCAGCACCAGAGCGTAACCATCGAGTCTTCTCCCGTAGGAGTCTCTATCCATATGGATTGAGCCAATGGCTCCAACGAAACCTCCAAGTTTCGAAAAAAAGCAGTGGAAATAAACGAATTACTCGCTCCTATGTCTATAAGAACTACATCAAAGGTGGAGTAGACATAGATAGTACCTCGAATCATCTCAGGTGCACCATGGTCGTAAGCCTCCACTACCTGGAGCTGAGCCTGCCTCTGTCTGCCAGCTCTCTGTGGTTAGGGTGGACCTCCTTTTGGTGGTAGTGGTAGAGTCTCGAACCATCTTCCACCACCTGCTGCTCAGCCAGCTCCTCTGCCTTGTCTGACTGCTCCCAGCGGACCGCCACAGTTGAACCTCTACCTCTACCTGGGTGGTCCTTCAATCGTCTGATGTTCCTCTGTATGGCGGGTCGGGTAGTCATGAGCCATGTGGCCCTTCCCACTGCATGCATAGAACTTACTGCCTCTCGTATGACTGGCTCTGCTGCGTGATCCCCGCACAACCGAACCAGTATCCTGAGGACACCCAATGGATGGCCTGGTCCGCTTGGAGATCTGCGACATCTGTCTACTACCGGCTGTAGAAGACTCCGCTACGTGTCGCCCTATAGTGGGTCTCACTGCTATCCTCGGATCAGCAAGAAAACTCTCCCCATGAAGGGCTCGCTCCAGTACTCCTGCCTTCGTCAGAATTCTGAGGGAGATCATCGAAGCCCTGATCTCATGCCTCAATCCCTACTCGACGGTCTAGGCCCAAAAGAATGGATCCTGTAGCATGTCCGTGGAGTAGTGTGAGAGGTTGGTAAATCTCACCGAGTATTGGGAAACTGACATGCTGCCCTACCGCAGCTGTAGTAACTCATAGATATGCACCGCACAGAGGGTTGCTAGAATAAACTCCGAGCGGAATAGGCTCTCTATGTCTGTCCAAAGTTGAGATGCTTCATCGTGCACTCGGAGCATCAGGCTCCACCATCTACTTGCGACTACGTTCAGGAGAATCGCGACATGGATCACCATAAGTTCTGTTGGTGTCCCTACCAATCTGAAGACTCTAACGATAGCCTCTATCCAATCCTCATCTACCTGAGGGTCCATCTCTCTATGGTAGCTGGGTTGCCTCTATCGTTGAAACTCGTGAAACACACTCAGGCGGTGTGCAATCTCCGCTGCTGGGGCTAGTGGTATCGGTGGCCCAAATGGTAGATGTACCACTGGTGCCTCTGCTGTAATAGGGCCCTCCACCGAGGAATCGTTGCTCCGTGGGATGCCATCACGCACATAACTAGGAACCCTAGATGGATGCCTTCGTTGGGTCATCCTGAGAAGAAATATGTGTGCCACAGTTAGTACAATATACATGGTGAGCTGACACAAAGTAACCACAAAGAAAGCTTTTTAAACACACATGTAATCAATGTTTTCATGCACAGAGTCAGAAATCAGAAGTCAGGGTCCTGTTGTTTGGATACGACGACGACGACGCACCAACATTGGACTACCTGGACTGATAACCACACTCAATACCCTTAACAATATTTCTCCACAGAGAAGAAATTATCAAAGTCATGAGTTCTGTGGTAGAACCGACTCCTCTCATACAAATGTTTCATGACCCGTCCTCATCGCTCGTGTCGTGACTACCCCAAACCTGCCTTCCATAGGCCAGGGGCTGTCGACTAGCACCAAAGGCGTAACTCCTGGTAAAAAGGGAAGGAATTGCCTTTATAAAAGTAAACAAATAGAACAGAGTATGCAATCTAGAGTAAAAACAAAGTAAACTGAGTAAAATGGTATGTGCTGGAAAGTAATGGGCCAATGTACAAACTCAACTGAAAGTACAATACAACTGAGAAAGAAAGTACAACAGATGAAAAGTAAAGTTGCAACCACGAGTCATCCTCTGAGAATCCCACCTGAAGGGTGGGTACAGATAGTCTCATCGGTACCTCGGGTCCATCCTTCCGCTCCGTGTAGGTCCAGCCAGGTGGTCTACCTCCGGATACCGTCTAGCTCCACAATCCTCAACCACGATCAGTGATGTACGTTGTCTGCAACAAACACAATGTAGTGCGGGCACTACTCATGCAGGGGTGAGTATAACGACACTCAGTAGGGACCCCGAGACCCCTGAAGGTCTCCCAGAATGCAAAAAAGTTAAACCACAAAGGAAAGATACAAACATGAAGTATCAACCAACTCTACTTAGGTATATGCCCATACATATACCTAAGTCATCAATCTTAATATGGCTCCAACTTCCGAGCCCATGCACAACCAGTCCACACCAGAATGAATTAAATCGTACCAATGATAATGATTGAAAGTCAATACTCAACTCACACAGGTATACTACTCACGAAGAGGGGTAGAGATGATTAGATGTAGACTCTAAATCATCTCTTCTATCGAACCCACTTAGGATCCAAGTACAAAATTCATCGCTGCCGAACTCACTTAGGATCCAAGTACAGTAACCATCACTTCTAAATCCACGTAGGATCCAAGTACAGTCGTCATCGCTGCCGAACCCACAGAGGATCCAAGTATCATCTTCCTCGTTGCCGAACCCACGTAGGATCCATGTACAGTCATCATCGTCATCGCAGTCGTAGCCTGCTCTAGGGTTCCCACACACAACGTACTAGATTCCAGGAGGGTCCGCTCCAAAAGTAAAAGGGGTCGATACATCAACTGTCCCGAAGTCCAAATTTGATGTATCTTGAAGTTCTGTCTTGTAAAAATGAACTCAATGTGACATTTGTCACGTCAAACGGATGCCCGGTCTGAGAGATATTGGATTTTCTATTCCAGGGGCCCGGCTGAAAATATGCTCGTTCAAAAACCGGCCATTTACCAAAGATGTCCAAAACTCACATTGAGTATCAAAAAAGGACTATCTCATCGAAAGAGTCCTAGTGCCGTAGACGGCGTGTCAAACGGACGCGCGGTGTCTATGTTATTCATGTTTAAGTGAATAACGGGCCCGACCCGTTTAGCCTTGTGGGCCGACGGGTCGGGATAACTCTGTTTGATGGGTCTGACCCAGAAGGGGTGTCGGACCGGTGCAGAGAAACACGCAACTCATCTCGAACGGATACGGCCTGGCCCGATGTGGCGCGGGCCGGCCCGACGTGGCGCGTGGCCCGGCTAGCTCGGTCAGCTGGTCGCGCGGCCCGACTGGGTCGGCCGACTGGCCAATCGGTTCTGAGGTGGGGGGGTCTTTCTGCACCGGCAGCGCCAAGTAGTTCCGCCATTCCCTAAACCGCCCAAATAGGCCGGATGGACTTCTGGCGCACACATCCCGCACGGGTGGGCCGCCTGTCTTCCAGCGCGGCGCCCCCCTGGCGCCGTGGTTCGCCTCCACCCGGCCGGTAGATGGGCCGACCGGTTCATCCGCACAACGGGCACGATGGCGCCAGCTTCCTTCACCATATTTTCGGCATGGCGCGACGGCGCCGTTCATCGCCCGCCTCCAGTCACCAATTCCAAAGGATAAAGTTCCAATGGAGGGTCATCAGGTCATGTTCGTTCTACCCGCGCCCTCCACGTTAGATGGTAACACATATCCATGAATGATCAAGGTTCACGAAGCACAATAAAAAAATTATATTTTCAATAATATTGAAACAATTCACCCTACCTCAACAATTTATGATGAATGTCGGTGTCGCGGTAAACTGCGTCGCGAGGTGAGGATTCGTAGACGTCGACTGAGAGCGTCCGAAGAGAAAGAGGTGTCTCCCCTTGTCGCGGAGAAGAAAATGGAAAGTGTGTTGTTATTGGTGAGTTTCCCCACTTCGGTGTCTCCTCCCTTGTAACGAAGGATGAATAAAATATTGGAGAAACGGGGTGCGTTCTTCACCGAGAGGAAAGGTCTTCGTCAGAGAAGGACTGTTCTTCGTTGAGGAAGATGTTCTTCAAAACTCTAGAGATCTCCCCCAAATCCTCCCACATACCAAATTTTATCCCAAAATAAAATAACGCTTCTCCTTATTTTATTTAATCTTGCCATGCTTCTCAATATTCAAAACTCAAACACTTAATTAATTCAATTGAGGAAGTTCAACAATTAATTAAGGTCTGTGTTGGCTAGAATTAAAGAGGGAGAGAGAGAGTAAGTGGAAAGGTTACTCAATTAAATTCAAGGGGATTCCAAAAATTAACAAAAGAGTGTAATGGGGGGGGGGTTAGAGGGGTTTATGGAATATCAAGGGTTTAGGTCACGTGTGGGCCCCACCCCACAAATATCCTCCCATTGGAGGTTATGTGGGTGTGGAACCCACCTTCAACTCCTCTTGGGAGGAATTAACCAGCAACAATAAAAATAAAATGGTGCCACCATTTTTATTTGTTTTCAACAAAATCCCCAAAATTTAATTCTTAACCCTGTTAAAACGCAACTGCGGTAAAGGTCCCCTAAAAAAATTAACGGCATTGCGAGATCATCAGTGCCCTCAGAATTTGATTCCGAGACTAGTTCAAAATATAGAAAAACCCTCTCATTCTTTTACTGAACGTACCTGAGCTAAACTTCTGATATTGATTCCGAACAAACCGGGTCTCGGAATCAAGTGCCGACAGAAGCCAAATACTCGTAAAATTCCAAATTATTTAATAAAAAAAATTTCCTTTAAATTTCCTGGTCTTGACACTCCATGTTGGATCTAACTGAATTGAAACTCCCATTGAAGCCATATATATTTCCCCACTCTGATATGCGAGTGTCTCATTTCAAAACTATTGTGGGTGTCATATTATTCTACATAGATAGAATGACTTTGGGTAAGATGGCATGCATGTTTGAGATATCCTACCATCCCACACTGATTGAACATAACATACACTACAACAGAAGGCATAGATGATATCTTCATAGGAGGATGTCCTGAGATTCGACCTCCCTTCTTCCCTTCCTCATCATATTTCCTCTTTGTCTCAGATAAACTGCCACTTCCCTCAACAAACACCACTCTAGTAAACCAAGATATTCCATTCTGATCAATATCGACAATGAGATATTGATCAAGCACCTCATCATAAGAACCCAGCATGAACAAGAATACCAGATTATAGATTTCATATTGAATACCTTTCTCAAACCTCCATATATTCATAGAATCAATTGAAAAATTCTTTGCCACCAACCACTCTATCTCAAAAAAATCAGTTATCATAATTCATCATTGATCGATATCCCTAGTAATGGTCTATAAACTCATGAGATCTTGTATAGTCTAGTACCTCAGGTCAATTATGATAATTGATGATGGACTTTATATACTTCTAACTCATCTACTCGTGGTTCCCAGAATGATTCACAAATTCCCAACACCTAAAATTAGGACCCTCTAGCATAAATTAGGAACATTTAGCCCTGAACTCCTTAGGTGTGTCAATGAGAATACATTCTCTATCATCTCAATCCATTCCTCTACTTCCCAAGGCATTACATTTCCCAGATATGTAGGAGGATTTTTCTTCAGAATCACTTGAGATCATACTTCCTAGTACCAAACTCCTCATCTCTAACTTGAGTAAAAGAAGGAGTAGGAGTTCCTCCTTGTCCGGAAGCATTAACATCTTGGACCGCTACTTATAAAAACCTCTGATCAAGTTGTGTGTGAGAACCCTCTCTTGTTCAATCCTGATGTTTTAGGGAATATATATAGGGAGGCATTCTTCCACAAGATATAATAGTAACATTAGATCATCATTAATAAATAAGGCCTAAAAATAAAATTTTAGAAAGGCCAATTAACATCAGTAAAATAACATAAAGAAGAAACATAATGACAAATCGAATTCTCCCCACCCAATTTTCTCAAAAATTTTGAAGCCTGCACGTCCCACCTGATGGAGAATTAAAACAAGCATCCCAACATCCCATGGCGAGTCGAGGTATATCATGAGGTTTTCTGGCCAATCACCCTACTCGAAACCAAAAACCCCAAGTCCCGAGAGTCCTAGATCCTGTCTAACGAGACTCCTCCAAAAGAAAATAACTCAATGGCCTTAACCAGAACCTCCCTCTAATACCATTTTTCATGAACCATGATGGGTCAACATCCAACTGATAATGTAACACCCCAGGTAAATAAAGAATATGACATTTTCATATTTATCCATATTTGTGAATAAAATATTAATATGACTTTAAAGGGTATGCTATGCTCGATGGCGTACCCAACACGCAACAATGATTTTCTTGGGAATCTTACGTTGCACTCTAATAATAAAATAATATTATTTTAAATGGCAGTTAACATGTAGTTGTTGTATTGGCGAGAATGGATAGAAATAACTAAAATATGAATATATATGTTTTTTTAAATGTTTTTACATCTATCCAAAGGCTTAAAATACGGAAAGAATTCAATTTTAGGCTTTTATAACCTATTTTTCACTAAAGGTTCACTTATCGCCTTCTGATGGCGAACTGTCATTAAATATAGTTTTGATCACTCTTATACATTCTTTTGGACCAAATAAAACTCTTCTTTAGAATCGGGACATCAAATTTTACTTTCTGTAAATTTTTGGTATTTTTCCGATAAAGTTCATTTTTTAATGAATAGTGTAAAATGTTGTATTTTAATTCAAAACCTCTTTTTAATCTAATTTATTTATATGATTAGATTATCATTTGAATTGTTTTTAAAGTGAAATTAGAAAATATTTTTACCATTAAATCCAATAGTGGTTGTTGGAATTTATTTCACTTTGAAATCGGACTTAAACTGGTGTCAATCTTTTGATATTTATTGTTTCATAAAAACATGCTATTTTCTCTGACAGCGGGAATTAATTATTAAATTAATTTATGTGACTTATATGTTTTGAATTTTTTAAAATAGACTTCATTTTCGAATTCGGAATATCAAATATAGTTCAGGGTGAATTTTTTGGATTTTTCTGAAAAACTTCAATTTTTGATGAATAGTGAAACCACTAAGTGGTACTTATAAAAACTGATTTTTCCATTTAAATGAAATTTTGCCATCTTTGTGTTTTTAATTTCAAAAATCCGACATACATGGTTGTCATTAAGAAGTAAATTGTGGTTCAATGGGATAAAAATAATTTTTTGGTGAATAGTAACTTATTAAGTTTTTAATCGCGAGTAGTGGTAATTAGTGTAGTTTAAGGTAAATATAATGCTTTAATAAAATAAGATGAGCTTGACACATGTCCTACCCTCATTGGTGGTGTCATGGCCGACCAAGACAAGCCATTGGTCAACTTGGGGACCCCATGGAGACACTTTGGTTGGGAAATGACATAAATAACTTTTTATTTAAGGTAAAAGTCAAAATGACACAAACATCTTATGTTTTACGAAAACAATTTTTACATGGGGTTATAATGATCATATTTTTTATTATAAATCGTAATTGTAAAGCTAAAAAGATTTACTACGTCATAGTTATTTTGTTATAATTTTTAGACATTAAATAAATTAAAATATAAATCACATAATAATGATGCAGTGATGACATCATTATTTGAAGATTTAAATAAAATGGAAAGATAATGTAAAATCTATGAACTACACATGTCCAAAACTTATTGGATGGATTTCGAACCCTTATCACCTTATCCATGAATTATATCAATATGGGACCTTTTAAAACCGAAACACATTTTCAAATAAAGTAATATTTCTTTACTTTCCAAAAGTGCCCCTCCTCTCCTCTTATAAAAGGCCCCCACCTCTACCTCATTTCACACACTCCTCAAGCCTTTGGCTCGGCCAAACCCTGCCCATTTACTCTCTCCACATCCCTCTCCTTATCCTAGAGGATTCCCTTTGGGCAGAATCCTTTCAAAGGAAGCCTTTAGGCTCAAATCAAAAGGAGATACACTTTTAAAGGTAATTCATTCTCTCTTGTTCATTTGTTTTATTTTGCATCTCCAACCCCCTAAACTCTTTTTATTTACTTCTTTTGTAACAACACAAGTATCTTCAATATACTAGGATGTTGTTATAAGATTTATTCGAGCTACACTCTCACACAACTACATCAAATGGTTAAAGAAAATACGGTTTCCGTGGATGGCGAAATCCTGCCTCCTGAAACGATGATTGTTCAATACTCATTTAACACCTTCAAAGGTGGCCATTATGATGTCACTAATTTAATATATGATATATAATATGTTCATTTTTTCCTTAAGCTTATGTTTTTTTTTCATTATGGGCATACCTTTATGGTTTCCATTATGGGTAAACGCGATATCTTCATTTAAGGAAGTGCGGACTACCGCCCCCTCAAAGTGATTTGATTCGTTAAATACCATATGTGGGACGTATAAAGGATGGAACTATGATATTATATATGATATTATACTGTAATTATAATATACCTTTATATAATTATTATTCCATAAAATATGAAATAGAAATGAAAGTAGCGTTCATGCGTACGTACGGCTTACCGTCTCTATGAACGGTGCATTTCATTTCTTACCTCTAAATGATTTTGTAATGTTATAAATGCATGCATGTACTGGATCTATATGACATATATGATATCAAAATCATGAATATAATTCTGGATATAATAAACATTTGACCACACGAACAACATGTAATTGTAAGAAGTCCACTTTCGACTTAAGAACCAAATATCGACAAAACAAACATTATTAACTTAAATGTTTACATAATGTTTATAACATGGAAATAAGTGATCTAATAGGAATAATGAACTAGAAAAAGTTTCTTATTAAAGTGGAAATTAACTAAAGTTTATTATTCAGGATGTTAAAGAACGATCGAGTCAAGTCGGACCCGAGGTAAGGGATCCTACTCCTCTCTTTCTTTTTAAGTACACACTTTTATGTCGTTCCTTTTAAAGCTCATATTTCTTGTTATTGGTATGATATTTTATATTAAATTTACTTTAATTATTATGTTCATGTGATGAGAGACCCTATTCTCTCTCATCAATCTATTTTGGATGTTTTAAGTGGCGTCGATTGGCGGCCGAATTTTCATAAGAGATCTAACCACTCTCTTTCTCTTTAAGTACTCCCCTTTATGTCACTTCTTTTAAGCTCCTATTTGTTATGATGGGGGATGTTCTTTCATATTCCTCTTTCTGTACATTTTGTTTTAATGTGATGAGACACCCTATTTTATCTCATCAATCCATTTTTGGAAGTTCTATGTGGCGTCGTTAGGATGCCGAGTTTTCGTAATGGATTTTTCATCTCACATTTATTCCCATGAGATTTATGCTACATTTGCCACAATTTCTTTGAGTGGTGTATGTACTGACATTATTCTAAACTTTGTGTAATATACTTTCCTTTATGAGTATTTACATCAATGATTTATTGTCCTTCTTTCATGGGGTGTATGTTTTGAAAGATACCCAAGTCGGTAAGGGAACCTTTCACCCTCCCCTTTTTTAAAAGACTTCTTTTGTTGGGTCTTTTAATTTACATATTGTTATGTTGGGATATGTTCTCATATATCCTTATTGATGTAAATTTTATGTCCAAGTGATGACATACACATTTTATCTCTCATCAACTCTTTTTTATGTGATGCCGTTAGGCTGTCAAGGGAACTTTTTAACCCAATTTCGATTTTTTGGGTTCAACATGTAGTCATTGAATATGTCATCCATTGAATATGTGTGAATGACCTTTTATTGGTTTACACTTAATATCCACTTATATTGGGTGTATTTATAATTGTCATACATATTTTTGAGATTGATTTGTCCTTAATTGAAGGATACCTTCTTTATAAGGGATTTCATCACATTTGACATTTCTATTGAGGGTTCATTGTTGTTATGCACCAATTCACTATTATATGGTGTATATACTGTCCTTTGGAGTATTATATCATGAATCCATTTATTCTCATGATATTATAATGTTCTGACTAAATGTTATTCCTCAATTATTGTATTCAAGTGTCTCTAATTTTGGTAAAACCCCTTTAACCGAAATATCGTTTTAAATGTTTTAATTATTTTTTCTTATTAATATCCATGTTTTCAAAATGGTTTTAAGGATTTATTTATATGGATATTAATGGTTTAAAATTTTAAGCTTCAAGTTGGTTTGGGACACTTTGATTCAAAAATCTCTTTATTAAATGTTTTAAATGGTTTTGGAAATGGTTTATTTTTTGGATTCATTATTTCAATATACTAAAATGTTATATTGTGATTGAAATGTGGAAATGTTATTTTTCCTTTATGCATGTTTTATGTGATACATTTATGTTATGATAACGGGTGGTTCCGTGATAAACTAAGGGCGGGTGAGCCCCATATAGCTCTCCAATGCATTGGGTAACGCGAAGGAGTGAAACATTAAGGTTTCTCCGAAGAGATTTAGAGAATATACTGTGATGGGTATTCCAAACGTAACCAAGAGGGTTACTCCCTACGTAAGAATGTTATGAATGCCTCAAGTTACCTTTATGTCTTATGATTTCTATGATTTATTCATGATTTGATGAGGTATGTTAAAGTACCTATGTTTTATGGGTAAAGTATGATTTCATTCTTATGTATATATGAACTCATGTTTCCTTTCCATATTTTTATAACCCTTACTGAGCTTTTTATGCTCATCCCATGTTTTTGAATTGTTTTTCACAGGTCAAGGGAAAGGTACATGATGTGATGATAGTGTCAAGGATGTGTCAAGAAAGAATCCGTGTTTTATTTTAAATAGGTTTCCGTTGATGGGAAGAAAGAATATTGTCTTTTATGTAACCACTTTGTTTAAATGTGGAATGTAATGCAAGTTTCATGATCTAATTCTCTAAAACTCTAAACCTGAAAAGATCCTCAATGTGTAATCTTGTAATAACTCAAGATTAAGTAAGGTTTAAGGTTGGGGCCTTATAGTTGGTATCAGAGGTCGGTTTAGATAACTTTAGAGGTTAGGGTATTCTTTAAGCATAAGTGACATTACCATAATGGTTAGGATTTCAGAAAGAGTCCCAGTTTTAGATAAATTGAATGAGTAAGTATATCTTAGTGTTTATCTTACTCGTTAGTACATGATGGTTTTGTTGATATAATCACACTGACCTTTTTGGTTTTAGTAAATGGCTGGATCTAGCAGGCACCAAAGTAACAGTGGATGTGAAGGAAACTGTGACAGTTTTTTGAGCAAGCAACTGAATGATATGGGAGCTACAATGAGAAATCTTTTGATTATCCTCAACCAACTATCTGGAGTCATGATTGACCACCTAAACCTTGGAGATTTCTCTAAGGTATCATATATGCAAGAAACAAATCCCTACGGAAGTACACGTAATAATCATAAATGTAAGTGTGTTCAAAAACCTATGTGTCAAAGATGTGGAAAGAAACACCTAGGAAAATGTTTCAAAGGGACAGAAATATGCTATAGATGTGGAAATGAAGGTCATAAAGCAAGAACCTGCCATGGAAAAAGGAAGCATCCAGTTGACTCGAGGAAAGGGAAAGAAGTTCTTTCTAAGGGATCAGTTGAATGTTTTAAATGTGGTGTGCATGGTCATTATGCAAACACATGTCCTATGAATAAGTTTCGTGAATGGGGTCACCAAGAGCGTAACAATATTCGTTTACCAATACCTAATTCCATTCCGATTGAGGATGAAGAAACTGACAATGACCAATCAATGGTATGTACTATTTCATGACTATTGTTTTCTTATTTTGGAATCTTAGGATATGATACATGATTTTGTTTGTAGGAAAGAGGTATTTCGGAATAAGTTGGAAAGGAATGGATAATGGATCATGAAGAACGTTGAATGAGTAAGATGTCAACATATAAGGGCTTCAAGAGTTAGGGTGAAATTCTTAAGAGTATTAAGTCTCTTTTGATGATGGGGTTACATTAGAAGACTTTTTATATTATGTGTAACCCTGATGTTTAATATAGGCAAATTTTATTCAAGTAATAGTTATCTTTTCTATTGTGGACATAGTCAAAAATAACCATTTGGGTTTATATGATCCTTACTTTTGAGGTAATTATGGGTTACTATATGTTATGATTGAAGTGAAAGGCATGAGATTAAATTGAGGTTAAATTATGTTATGGTTATTTTTGATGATTTTATCCCTTTTTGGGTAATGATTTGAGAATTATATAGTTTAGGAAAAAGTACAACACGCAGACCGTGTGACAACCCGTCGCGTCGGAAAATGCTGCCGGAATCGAACCCACAACCAAAGTGCGACTGGTATTTATCGCCTACCACTGGACTACGTGAAGTCCCTGGTTAGTTTGACTGATTCTTTTTAGTTATATGATTTTATGAATTAAGATTAAGTTGATTTTGGGTTATCAATGAAAATGATTAACCTATCATGGAGGATATGTGATTAGGTTAATTACTTTTCAATGCGAGACTTTAAGAGCAACTGATTTTGTTTGGATATAAATGTTACGATTTAACTTGGAAGACTATGTGACTAAATCCTTCAAATATTTGGGTTTCAATCTTAGATTGTTTTACTTTCAATAATTTTATGGACAAATTGTTTATCTAATGGTCCTCGTTGATCTTTGGGTTTTGTTGGACAAATTAAGGAGATTAATCATATATTTTCTTTTTATAAATGGTTATCCTTTTCTGGATTATCTGATCTTGTACTAGCATTTTTGGTTTTGGTTTTGGTTAAAGTCTAGAGACATGCGAAGTATATAGTTCACTTTTGTGGATTAGGTGATTCTCTTGAAGTTGATTATAGTACTCTTAATGGGAACAAGTCTTCCTAAATACTCGTCTTTTGGAGAAAATATGATTTTGTGTAAGGAATCTAATAAAAGTTGAAAGTCAACATGATAAGTGATTATGCTTCCTTATGAATAAATTCCTCAATAAAAAGTAACTTAAATCAAAAATGTTGTCTATTAACTTTTCCTACTGGGGAATCGAATACCGTTTAACCCATCACAAGTTTGTGATTTTCTCGTGGTTAACTTTCTCCAAAACATGTTTTCTATCACTCTCCATCAGAACATGACCCTTTGTTTTTTCATCCATGTCCATATTTTCATACTTGGAATCCTAGTATGGGTTAACTCGGGTGACCTTTGTACTTATCTTTCTTTATTTTAAAGTGATTGTTTTAGCGACTCTTCTCCGATGTGGGACTTTCAAGGATGTTTCCAAGCACAATTTTAAAAATTGCGAGGACGAAATTTCCAAAAGGGGGGAAGGATGTAACACCCCAGGTAAATAAAGAATATGACATTTTCATATTTATCCATATATGTGAATAAAATATTAATATGACTTTAAAGGGGATGCTATTCTCGATGGCGTACCCAACACGCAACAACGAGTTTCTTGGGAATCTTACGTTGCACTCTAATAATAAAATAATATTATTTTAAATGGCAGTTAACATGTAGTCGTTGTATTGGCAGGAATGGATAGAAATAACTAAAATATGAATATATATGTTTTTTTAAATGTTTTTACATCTATCCAAAGGCTTAAAATACGGAAAGAATTCAATTTTAGGCTTTTATAACCTATTTTTCACTAAGGTTCACTTATCGCCTTCTGATGGTGAACTGTCATTAAATATAGTTTTTATCACTCTTATACATTCTTTTGGACCAAATAAAACTCTTCTTTAGAATCAGGACATCAAATTTTACTTTGTGTAAATTTTTGGTATTTTCCCGATAAAGTTCATTTTTTAATGAATAGTGTAAAATGTTGTATTTTAATTCAAAACCTCTTTTTAATCTAATTTATTGATATGATTAGATTATCATTTGAATTGTTTTTAATGTGAAATTAGAAAATATTTTTACCATTAAATACAATAGTGGTTGTTGGAATTTATTTCACATTGAAATCGGACTTAAACTAGTGTCAATCTTTTGATACTTATTGTTTCATAAAAACACGCTATTTGCTCTGACAGCGGGAATTAATTATTGTGACTTATATGTTTTTAATTTTGTAAAATAGACTTCATTTTCGAATTCGGAATATCAAATATAGCTCAGGGTGAATTTTTGGGATTTTTCTGAAAAACTTCAATTTTTGATGAATAGTGAAACCACTAAGTGGTACTTATAAAAACTGATTTTTCCATTTAAATGAAATTTTTCCATCTTTGTGTTTTGAATTTCAAAAATCCGACATACATGGTTGTCATTAAGATGTAAAATGTGGTTCAATGGGATAAAAATAATTTTTTGGTGAATAGTAACTTATTAAGTTTTTAATCGCGAGTAGTGGTAATTAGTGTAGTTTAAGGTAAATATAACGCTTTAATAAAATAAGATGAGCTTGACACATGTCCTACCCTCATTGGTTGTGTCATGGCCGACAAAGACAAGCCATGGGTCAACTTGGGGACCCCATGGAGACACTTTGGTTTGGAAATGACATAAATAACTTTTTATTTAATGTAAAAGTCAAAATGACATAAACATCATATGTTTTACGAAAAAAATATTTACATGGGGTTATAATGATCCTATTTTTGATTATAAATAGTCATTGTAAAGCTAAAATATTTCCTACATAATAGTTATTTTCTTATAATTTTGAGAAATTAAATAAATTAAAATATATATCACATAATAATGATGCAGCGACGATATCATTATTTGAAGATTTAATTAAAATGGAAAGATAATGTAAAATCTATGAAATACACATGTCCAAAACTTATTGGATGGATTTAGAACCCTTATCACCTTATCCACGAATTATATAAATATGGGACCTTTTAAAATCGAACCACATTTTCAAATAAAGTAATATTTCTTTACTTTCCAAAAGTGCCCCTCCTCTCCTCTTATGAAAGGCCCCCACATCTACCTAATTTCACACACTCCTCAAGCCTTTTTCTCGGCCAAACCCTTCCCATTTACTCTCTCCACATCCCTCTCCTCATCCTAGAGGATTCCCTTTGGGCAGAATCCTTTCAAAGGAAGCCTTTAGGCTCAAATCAAAAGGAGATACACTTTTAAAGGTAATTCATTCTCTCATGTTCATTTGTTTTATTTTGCTTCTCCAACCCCCTAAACTCTTTTTATTTACTTATTTTGTAACAAAACCAGTATCTTAAATATACTAAGATGTTGTTATAAGATTTATTTGAGCTACACTCTCACACAACTACATCAAATGGTTAAAGAACATACGGTTTCCGTGGATGGCGAAATTCTGCCTCCCGAAACGATGATTGTTCAATACTCATTTAACACCATCAAAGGTGTCCATTATGATGTCACTATTTTTATATATGATATAAAATATGTTTATGTTTTCCTTATGATTCTGTTTTTTTTCATTTTGGGCATACCTTTATGGTTTCCATTATGGGTAAACGCGATATCTTCATTTAAGGAAGTGCGGACTACCGCCCCCTCAAAGTGAATTGATTCGTTAAATACCATATTTGGGACGTATAAAGGATGGAAATATGATATTATATATGATATTATACTGTAATTATAATATACCTTTATATCATTATTATTCCATAAAATATGAAATAGAAATGAAAGTAGCGTTCATGCGTACGTACGGCTTACCGTCTCCATGAACGGTGCATTTCATTTCTTACCTATAAATGATTATGTAATGTTATAAATGAATGCATGTACTGGATATATATGACATATATGATATCCAAATCATGAATATAATTCTGGATATAATAACCATTTGACCACAGGAACAACATGTAATTGTAAGAAGTCCACTATCGACATAAGAACCAAATATCGACAAAACAAACATTATTAACTTAAATGTTTACATAATGTTTATAACATGGAAATAAGTGATCTAATAGGAATAATGAACTATAAAAAGGTTCTTAATAAAGGGGAAATTTACTCAAGTTTATTATTGAGGACGTTAAAGAACGATCGATTCAAGTCGGACCCGAGGTAGGGGATCCTACTCCTCTCTTTCTTTTTAAGTACACACTTTTATGTCGTTCCTTTTAAAGCTCATCTTTCTTGTTATTGGTATGATATTTTATATTAAATTTACTGTAATTATTATGTTCATGTGATGATAGACCCTATTATCTCTCATCAATCTATTTTGGAAGTTTTAAGTGGCGCCGGTAGGCGGCCGAATTTTCATTAGAGATCTAACCTCTCTCTTTCTCTTTAAGTACACCCCTTTATGTCACTTCTTTTAAGCTCCTATTTTTTATGATGGAGGATGTTCTTTCATATTCCTATTTCTGTACATTTTTTTGTAATGTGATGAGATACCCTATTTGATCTCATCAATCCGTTTTTGGAAGTTCTATGTGGCGCTGTTAGGATGCTGAGTTTTCGTATGGGATTTTTCATCTCACATTTATTCCCATGAGATTTATGCTATATTTGCCACAATTTCTTTGAGTGGTGTATTTAATGCCATTATTCTACAATTTGTGTAATATACTTTTCTTTATGAGTATTTAAATCAATGATTTATTGTCCTTCTTTCATGGGGTGTATGTTTTGAATGATACCGAAGTCGGTAAGGGAACCTTTCACCCTCCTCTTTTTTAAAAGACTTCTTTTGTTGGGTCTTTTAATTTACATATTGTTATGTTGGGATATGTTCTCATATATCCTTATTGATGTAAATTTTATGTCCAAGTTATGAGATACACTTTTTATCTCTCATCAACTCTTTTTGATGTGATGTCGTTAGGCTGTCAAGGGAACTTTTTAACCCAATTTCGATTTCTTTGGGTTCAACATGTAGTCATTGAATATGTCATCCATTGAATATGTGTGAATGACCTTTTATTGGTTTACACTTAATATCCACTTATATTGGGTGTATTTATATTTTTCACACATATTTTTGAGATTGATTTGTCCTTAATTTAAGGATACCTTCTTTATAAGGGATTTCATCACATTTGACATTTCTATTGAGGGTTCATTGTTGTTATGCACCAATTCACTATTATATGGTGTATATACTGTCCTTTGGAGTATTATATCATGAATCCATTTATTCTCATGATATTATAAAGTTCTGAGTAAATGTTATTCCTCAATTATTGTATTCAAGTGTCTCTAATTTTGGTAAAACCCCTTTAACCGAAATATCGTTTTAAATGTTTTAATTATTTGTTCTTATTAATATCCATGTTTTCAAAATGGTTTTAAGGATTTATTTATATGGATATTAATGGTTTAAAATTTTAAGCTTCATGGTGGTATGGGACACTTTGATTCAAAAATCTCTTTATTAAATGATTTAAATGGTTTTGGAAATGGTTTCTTTTTTGGATTCATTATTTCAATATATTAAAATGTTATATTGTGATTGAAATGTGGAAATGTTATGTTTCCTTTATGCATGTTTTATGTGATACATTTATGTTATGATAACGGGTGGTTCTGTGATAAACTAAGGGCGGGTGAGCCCGATATAGCTCTCCAATGCATTGGGTAACGCGAAGGAGTGAAACGTTAAGGTTTCTCCGAAGAGATTTCGGGAATATACTGTGATGGGTATTCCAAACGTAACCAAGAGGGTTACTCCCTACGTAAGAATGTTATGAATGCCTCAAGTAACCTTTATGTCTTATGATTTCTATGATTTATTCATGATTTTATGAGGTATGTTAAAGTTCCTAAGTTTTATGGGTAAAGTATGATTTCATTCTTATGTATATATGAACTCATGTTTCCTTTCCATATTTTTATAACCCTTACTGAGCTTTTTATGCTCATCCCAGGTTTTTGAAATGTTTTTCACAGGTCAAGGGAAAGGTACATGATGTGATGATAGTGTCAAGGATGTGTCAAGAAAGAATCCGTGTTTTATTTTAAATAGGTTTCTGTTGATGGGAAGAATGAGTATTGTCTTTTATGTAACCACTTTGTTTAAATGTGGAATGTAATGCAAGTTTCATGATCTAATTCTCTAAAACTCTAAACCTGAAAAGATCCCCAATGTGTAATCTTGTAATAACTCAAGATTAAGTAAGGTTTAAGGCTGGGGACTTATAGACAACATACCTTATCCACATTAAGGCACGAAGGGTGTTCCTGATCCCCATGGGCTAGCACAAATTTCCATTTATCAAATGTAATGTTTTGGAATGATTACATGAATGTATATAAAAATATAAGAAAACCAACAATATAAACTAAACAAAAAACTGTAAGTCATAACCAAACATGCCTTTAACAAAAAAATAATAATTTGAGTTCCATGATTAACCCAATACCCAAAAAACAACCCTATAGTATTATGACCAAAATATAGGTCAAAAATAACCACTTGGAATGAGAACACCACACTCATCCCATCTCTACGACACCACACGAAGAATTATAGCTAGCCACCTAAACCAGCATCTTCTGAATCCTAAACCTAACATGTATCAATCTTAACCCAATATACTCACAAAAAAATCTGTAATTAGGTTCTGAGATAGCACCCATTTGGATGATATTGATAAAAGATTCCATGCATAAATATTAAATCAAAATTATAGTTGCAATTTTAATAAAAGAAAAGAATTAAATGTTGTGATAGTATTAATGAATGTAAATTTGAGGAGAAGAACATTCACATGATGATTTTTATAAAATTTAAAAAAAATTACATTTAAATTATCTCAAATGTCAAAGTATATGATGATGGAGATTACAATGTAAATCAAGTTCATCAACTATTAGAGATTCCCTATTGAAACTCGCATAGAATGGGACCCTAGAATCCCATATCTCGGGGAAAGGTTGTATAGAAAGAAACAATAAAATGTTTTCTCGTGCACAAGCCACTAGTATTCGATATCCTCATAACCCTAGTGGTCTCCCATCATCATCCAAAACATTAGTGTTTGTTGTAGTATGATTTATCACAAATTTACCCTATATAAATAGTGTAAGAAGTCTTTTGTAGTTGTAACACCCTATGATCTTTTGAGATGTATTCTTTTAAATTTCATTGATGTATTTTGTTGTATGCTACACCAAGATTAACTTGCACTATACACCACAACGTATTAGCTTGTATTATACACAACACTATTATTGGCTTGTGTTGCACGCAAGAAAGACCTTCCTCAATAGCGTGTGTTATAAAAATACCAAGTTTCACAAAAAATGATATATTGTTATAATATTGTTATGAACTAGCCATTAGGAATAGTATTTACCATATTATGAATTTCATAACATTATCATTCATCTAAAACATATTCCATATCATGGTATGATAACAAAATAATTTTTTCAACTAAAATAATTATGTTTCAAAAAATTTTGTTTTGCCACCATTTGATGGCACACCAACATTAAATCTGGTTTTTGACATGTTTATATGTTCAATTTGACAAAATAAACTTATTCATATAAAAATGATATAAAATTTTACTTGTGATAATTTTGTAATATTTTTTTATTAACATTCATATTTTGATGAATTGAAAAAACATGATAAATATTAATTAAAAACAACTTTTATCATCAAGATAATTTATATGGTTAAATTATAATATTGAATGGTTTTAAAGTATAAACATAATATATTTGTAACATTTAATATAAATTATGTCATTATCATTAATTTTACACTGAATTAATAGGTAAAACATTTCAATCTGTTTCAATGTTTTAAATAAATACTCGTCTTTTTTACAATGAGATTAATTTTACATTAATTACAAAATCTACTGTGTTTTGAATTTTTAAAAATGGATTCTATATTACAAATCTAGTGGTTAAAATTGTGTAAATAGATAAATTTTAGTTTTAGGCATTATGAATCGTAACTACGGTAAATTTTATTTACCACAGTTATTGTTAAATCAGGTAATTAAGGGTATAAAAATTTAAAATTACACTAACAATTGTCTTGATATCATTGGTTGTTTATATTTCGCTAAAAACATACATGGGGGGAAATGTAATCTAATGGAACCCACTTGGATGATATTAAGGCCATTAATTTATTTTATTTAAAGGAAAGTGAAATATGTCTCATTCAAACTTTATTAATTAATTTATTTTTTATAAAAAATTATACAAAATATAAATTCGATTGTAAATAATAATTTGAAAGAAATTTTTTTTTCTTCATCACTGTAATTTATTTGTAATTTTTAAAAAATATATAATTACATTAATAGATTGTACATTAATGATGGAGAAATTATTTATTTAGTGAAAATAAAAAATATAGATTTTATTAAAGTAATAATACCCATCAAAAGGACCAAAATCTTGACCAATCATTATTGGTCGAGTATATTGAAACCATAATCATCCAATAGTAGACTTTTGGACAAATTGGAGCCTAATAAAATAGATTATTCTATTTATATTATATTATTTTAAATGATGTCAAAGTTGTCACCTTCATAATTTAATAAAGATAACCTTTTAAAAGATGATTTTTAGAAGATAAATTTGACTAGAAGTGTTTTTAGGAAATATATTATATTTATCTTAATAATTGTATTTTATTTTAATATTTATGAAACAAATAAGTATAATAAATAATTTAATAATAATTTCATTAAGAAAAATATCAAATAAAAGGTTTTAAAAATATTAAAATAAATATTATATGATATAATTAATGTGCTGCACAAATTTTATATATAAATATGACATGTTAGGAATATATAAAATATTTTGGTTTGAAAATATCTTTTTTTGTGGATTTTAGTTAAATTCAAATAATTGAATAGTGTAAAATTTGACCCTATTTGTATTTTATAAAAATAACATATTATTAAATTGTTTAAAAATAACAAAAATATTTTAAAAATTAAAAATTAAAAATTATATGATCTAAAATGTCATAATGTATCAAAATATGGAAAATTTTACAACACATAATTAAGTATTTAGAACAATTTAAAATTTAGAATATTATTACCACAAATAAAATCAAATAGATTACATAAGGATAAATCAAAATGATAAGGTTTAAAATAAATTTCAAACGTGTCTAAATTTAATTTTTTGATGTTATTACCACCCTATATTATCTAATATTATTATTTGAGTTATTTTTGAGGTTTTTAGGTTGGTTTTGAGTTTATTATAAATTAAAATTTTTGAGAGTTTCCTAAAATGCCCCTCTCCTCTCTTATAAAAGGGCACCTCCCACCTCTCCACTTCACACAATTTTGAGCTTTCAAAATCAGAAAAACCCAACCCATTTCTCTTATCATCTTCTATAGAGACATACTAGAGGTCCTGGACTTTTTCAAATACCGACCTTAGTTCCATAAGAGGATGTTTAGAAGAGGCACACCAAAGAAGATGTAATATCCTTTACTGATCATTTCAAGATTATTTATTCTTCTAATACCTCAATATGAGTTGTTTATTCATTATGTACTAACTCTGATATCAAATGTATACTGAAATGTTAATAGGAATATGAAACAAATATATTCCATGTTATATCCATCCTATGTAAAATAAAATCACCACGCGTGCGTATGTACGACCTACCGTCTCCACGCTGTGGTGTATTATGTTTTTCATAAGAAACCTACTCAGATGGGTATGATAATTGAAGTAATAACTATATATGATTATTTAAATGTGATACTTATTATGAAATATTATACAGCATATACTTTAATAAAATTCTGCAATCATGGGAATGATATTGTTGCTCGTGTGTACGTACAACATATAGTCTCCATGACACGATGATATTCATTCTCCATGATTAACCATTAATGAATGATTATAAATTATATATAATAAATAATGATGAAATATATGACATAATAATGATTCTTGATTTATTTATATATATATATACATATGTCATTTACTTCCATTTAATTTTCTATGGAAACAAAAACAGTGTTCATGCGTACGTACGACCTACCGTCTCCATGAACGGTGTATTTCAATCCATTTTCGATCAATTATATATATTTATATATTGAATAAACATGATATTTAAATCGCTTTTTACATTATGAATGTAATTAATCATGATCTATGTAATCATATGAGAAATTACAAGTCCAAACACGTAAAATAAATGGACTAATTTTACCCAAAATGACGCTTTAACAAGGAATTGACAAATGAACGGGAAATATAAATTCATTAGTGAATCAAATATGATATCATAAGTATTATTATGGTTTTTTTAAAAGTTTATAATATGTTTTAAACTCACTATACAGGATTTTCATACACGTAAAAAACAAAATGGACCTATAGTAAGGGGTAACATTGCCAATATCGTTTCAATCCAAGATTCATTATTCGTAATTATATACTGGGGTTTTATTTATCATCAATGTCTATATCTTCTAAAAAGGTTTTCAGAAAATGTTTACTATTTTTCCATGTATGTTTAAAGTGATTTTTACCCATTGTTGACTTTTACTAGAAGGTATGGAAGGAATCTTTCAACTGTTTACCATATGAGGTACTTCTTGACTTTTCCAGCAAAAGTACAAGGATAACGCTTTTTTTAACTTATATGGCATGAACAGATTTTTACAATGGAATAACGCCTTATTAACAGGAATCTTCCCTTACAACATTTCCAGTTTATTTTCAGAGAAATTATATTTATTTAAAATTGCACTTCATTTTGATAAAAGAAAATGATTTTGAAGAAGAAAGGATATTTTCCTCCTAAATTCATTTCAATTGTTTTATCGAAGATATTTTCTATCTAATACGACATTTTCTAATCTGGATATGTTTCATGTTTTATGTCCCTATTATTTACCTGGTTTTATTTTGTTATTTATGAAATTATATCCATTGTTTTATATGGATTATGTTATGATGGGAAGATGTATATGAAAGACATTTTATTCATTGGGTTATGATGAATGATTTATATATATATTGTCGCACAAAAAATAATGATTTCATTATGTGATGGGTGGAACCTATATCTCCCTCTAATTCATTGGGTAATGATTTATATCTCATGAGATAGACATAGATGGAATGAAAAGAAAATATGGTTTAGTATTGAAGGGATGGAACGACAAGTAAAGGTGGTTCAGTAATGGAATTTTTCCACTATGATGGTCTTGGCTGCAATGCCTTCGATACTATGGAAATAATATTATGTTCCTAATGGTTTTCCATAATTACATGTTTTATTCCCATGATATTATATCATGATTAATGTTCCTTTATGATATATGCCTTATGTACTGCCATGATTTGTGTCAATAATCACGATTTAGATGTTTTATGGTCATGTTTTTACATTCAAATGTTTGTGGGTTGTTTTATGTTATCCTTGATTACACTTACTGACCATTTGAGCTCAAACTCTTTATGTTTTATTTTCCCTAGGATATAAAGAGATGTTTTAGATAAGAAAATAAAAGGGGAAGATCATTATGAGAGATGTTGAAGATCTTTCACCATGATTATAATATTTTGTAGCGAGTTTACAAAGACAATAATCTATATAGTCTTTGGGAGTCTGTTTTTGTTATGTATTAGGTATTATTCCAAAGTAATGTAATTTCTATGAATGTAGAGCTTTGGGTATCTATAGTTGGTATCAAAGAGAAGGTTTACTTAACCTTTGGATACTAGTATGTGAAGACTTTAGTGAGATCCCTAGAGATATTTCTAAGTTATGTCTAGGGATTTCACTAAGGTTATATATAAGTATAGGTTATAGTCATAGAATTATGGTAACGATATTAGAATTAAACCTAATATGTTAGATGTTGAAGGTACTCTCCTTTAATAAGTTTTATTCTTAGCATGATTATTGCCTCTCACAATATTCTTTATGGGTTTTATAATATGGATGGAACCCGAAGGAACCGTGTTGATTAATGTAATGGAAAATTCAAGGATTGTCCTCCTGAACAAACTTATTTTATGGGAGATGGAGTTTAAAATCTTATTGCTATACTTACCGGATCTATGAATCGTTCTGGACTTCCAAATTAGCAGAGAAGGGAACAATATTCTATTGAGTCCTTCATGAGGCAATGTCCACCTTCATTAAGTGGGTCTTTTGGTCCACTTATTGTTGAACAATGGATCAGTACCATTGAAATGATATTTTCCATACATCACTTTTCATAACATGAATGAGTCATTTTGGTTGTTTACCATTTAGAAGATAAAACAGACCAGTGGTGGACTCTAATTTAGAATAAAAGTCCCCAAGATAAAATAGAATCTATGGAATGGGATGAGTTCAAGAAATTGTTTTTCAATAAGTACTTCCCTTGTATTCTTCTAACAAATATGGAAAAGGATTTCCCTGATCTTAAGAAAAAGGATTATGTAGCTGCTGATATATACGAGGTGAATTTTACAAGGCTTGCAGGGTATGTATATGGCATTATCATCCAACTTGAAAGTAAATTTGATCGATTCTTCACTGGCTTTAAACAATATTTCAATGGGAATTAGCTATAAGTGACTTCATTATTTGTAAAGAAATTGTATGTTGTGCTATAAAGGTAGAACTGATACGTGTTCTTACATATCCATCTCATGGTTTTTAAAAGAAAAGAAATATGGAGTTCAAGGAAAAATCTCAAAACAATGGTGAAAAGTAGACGAATGTTTTGTTATGCTCAAAGTGTGGAAAGAAGAATACTGTAGATTGTTTTAAATGGACTAGAAAATGTTTTTTGTGTGGAAAAGAAGGTCATCAAGAATTTGAGTGTCGAAGTAATGGGAAAAAGGTATCTAATGAATTGAATAGAGAAAAGACTACAAGGAACACACTGTCAACACTTCAATGATACTAGTGAAACAAAATAGGGAATTATGATAACAAATGCCAAAATACAAGGGTTAATGATGATTGGAATCAACAACCACTTCTAGAAAAAAATATAGGTAAGTCGCATGCGATAACTATTGGTGATGATGAATATGACAATGACGTGGTAGAATGATTAAGTGTTTATGTAATGGGATTCCAAAATAGTGTTGTGGAATCTCATTTATTGTATCATCGAATATTAGAATAAATAAGTATTGGTTTTCAATAGTTGTATGGTACCAGTAACCATGAAAAGTGATTGAAATGTTTTTGGAAAGTAGATGATATGTGCATAATGAAGGTATATAGAAAAAATAATATGTTTTAATGTATTAATTTTCTTTTGACTAATATAAGGACAATGTGATATCATGGTATGAATATATAGAGATTATGGGATTTTGGTATGTGGAAAGAGTTATCTTTTGACCGTATTCATGTTGCCACTAAGGTTATATTGTAATTCATCATTCAAGAGAATACACTATTAAGGTATTCACATGTTTGAAATGTGACCGACAAGATATATCTTATAACATATGGGGGATAAATGATGGTATTCACATGCATGGGAGATGACCTCTCTAGTAATATTTTTCTTTATACTATGAGATTGGACATAAGTATTTTCGATAAGCCTAAATATTTGAAAGAATTAAGTTGGAAATTAGATAATATTATTTAAGGCTAAACCATTTTGATATTATTTATGGAATGTTATAATAGTATTGTTTTAGAAAAAGGAAAACCAGTAGGACGAGTGACAACCCATTGTGTTGAACAAAGCTGTGGGAATCGAACCCACAATCAAAGTGTGGCATGCCATTATCACATACCACTGGACTAAAATAAGCCCCTAAATTTTAGAAATTGGTTTTATTTTATTAAATGGTATGATAAATGAATTATAAGTCCATTTTTGGAACCATTTCATAATAACCTCACCATATATAGACTTATGTGTATTTAATATCGTGTGCTAACATTTTTTGTGATTGACACATATGGAATGAACTATCATTCAATAGCGTGATCTGCTAATAATTCAAGAATGAAAAATACAACCTCATTCCATAAAATAAGAGATGAAGTGGAAATCTTTCATTGAATTACCAACGATAATATTACACTGAAATCAAGTAAGTATTTCTCCTTATGAAAAAATTAATCAACATTAGGAAAATGATCTTGAAAACCAAAAATGTTGTCGTAGTACCCTCATATCTTATTAATCTGATGGTACCTTATATAATCATAAATTTGTGGATTTGTGATTGTTGGCTTTTTCATATCCATTTTCTAAACTATTCTTAATCAGAACGTGATGGTTAGATTTCTCTTCAATATCCATATTTTCACCTATATTCTCATATGTGGAAACCCAGTGCCGAGTTAAAGTGTGTGACCATTATGTTTCAAACATTCCGTTTTAAAATTTAGATTTATTATTCATTATTATCACATGTGTTTCTATGAATAAATCATTCAAGTAGTATACGACTTATAACCCGACGTATTTTGAGGCCAAATTCAATTTAAGGGGGGGGGGGGTAGAAAGTAATGCCATGAGATTTTACGAGAAGTATTATTTTTAATTTTTTTGATGTCATGTGTTTTACAATACACGAAGATTAGATTTCACTATAAAAAACACTGTATTATATTGTAGTATAAGCAACACTATTCTTGTCTCGTGTTGCACGGAAGAGCGACCTTCCTCAATAGAGTGTGTTGTAAAAATACTGAGTTTCAATAAACAATGATATACTGTTATAATATTATTATGAGCTAGCCATTATGAATAGTATTAACCAAATTTTGAATTTTATAAAATTATCTTTCATCTTACACATATTCTAGAACTTGGTATGACAAAAAAGTAATCTTTTTGGAAAAAATAAATATTTTAAAAAAAATGCAGTTTTGCCACCTTTTAATGGCACACCCACTTTAAATATAGTTTCTAACATGTTTATAATTTCAATTTGAAAAAATATATTTATTCATAACAATAAGGACATTAAAATTTACTTCGGATAAATTTTTATTATTTTTATTTTTACTTTCATATTTTGATGAGTAGTAAAAATACCCTAAATTTTAATTAAAAATAAATTTTATCATCATGATAATTTATATGGTTAAATTATAATATTTAATGGGTTTACAGAAAAAATATAATATATTTTTACTATTTAATATAATTTATTTCATTATCATTAATTTTACATTAAATTCATAGGTAAAAACATTTCAATCTTTTGTAATGATTTATATAAAAACCCGTTTTTTTCGACAACGATATTAATTTTAAATTAATTACTGCATCTTTTGTGTTTTGAATTTGTAAAAATAGATTCCATATTTGGAAACCGGAGGTTTATATTGTGTAAATAGATAACTTTTAGTTTTAGGCATTATGAATAGTAATTAAGGTAAATTTTATGTACCACAGTTAAAGGTAAATCAGGTAATTAAGGGTAAAAATAATATTATAAAATTACACTAACACTTGTCTTGATATCATTGGTTGATCTTATTTCACTATAAAACAAACTTGGGTAGAAATTAAATCTATTGGAACCCAGTTGGATGAGATTAAGGCAATTAATTTATTTTATTTAAAGGAAAGTGAAATATATCTCACTCAAACTTTATTAATTAAAATATTTTTAATATAAGGTTATACAGAATATAAATTCGTTTATAAATACTAATTTGAAAGATAAAATTCTTGTATTCATATTGGTAATGTATTTTTAGTTTTTAATTACTATATAATTACCTTAATATCTTATACATTAATGATGCAGAAATTATTTATTTAGTGAAAAATCAATAATACAGTTTTGATTAAAATAATAATACCCATCAAAGGACCAAAAACTAGACCAAACATTATTGGCCGAGTATATCTATACCACAATAATCTATGGGTTGACTTGTGGACCATTTGGAGCCTTATAAAATAGTTTTTGACATTTATATTATTCTATTTTAAATGATGTCCATGTTGTCACCTTCATAATTTAATAAAGATAATATTTTAATAGTCAGTTGTTTTAGATGATAAATTTGACTAAAAGTGTTTTTATGAAAGATATTAGATTTATATTAATAAAATTATTTTATTTTAATTTTTAAGAAACAAATAATTATAATAAATAATTATACAAAAATATTGTACAATGATTTTATTTAGAAAATTATCAAATAAATGGTTTGAAAAATATTAAAATAAATTTTATATGTACTAATTAATGAGCTCCATGAATTTTATAGATAAAAATGAAATTTAGTAACCTATTTAATATTTTTGATTGATCATATATTTGGTGGGGATTTTATTTCAATTAATATAATTGAATAGTGAAAAATTGACATTATTGGTATATTATAAAAATCACATAATATTAAATTGTTTAAAAATAAAGAAAATATTTAAAAATTAAAAATCAAAAATTATATGGTATAAAATTTCATTTTATATCTAATTATGGACAATTATCAAAAAATAATAATGTTTTTATAAAAATTTAAAATTCAGAATATTATTACCACAAGTAAAATAAAATAGATTAAATAAGGACAAATCAAAATGATAAGGTTTAAAATAAATTCCAATAATGACTAAATTTTATTATTTGATGATATTACAAAAATATATCATCTCATATTCAATTTTTAATCATTTTGGTGGTTTTTATGGGAGGGGTTTGATTTTAATATAAATTAATATTTTTGAGAGTTTCCTAAAGTTCACCTCTCCTCTCTTATAAAAGGGTACCTCCTCCCTCTCCTCTTCATACATCTTGAGCTTTAAAACTCTGCCAATACCTACCAATTTCACTTATCAACTTCCATAGATACATAATAGAGGTTCTGGACATTTTCAAATACCAACCTTAGTTCCCTAAGAGAAGGGTTTGAAGAGGCACATTGATGAAGAGGTTATATCTTATACCAAATCTTTCAAAATTATTTCCTTTCTACTTCCTCTATATAAGTTGTTTCATTATTAGGTAATCACTCCAGTGTCACTTGTATACTTGTATTTTATTATTAATATGAAAAAACCAAATTCCTTCTTCCATCTATCCTATGAAAATTGAAATCCACACGCATGAGTATGTATGACCTGCCATCTCCATGGCTTGGTGTAATCTATTTTTTATAACCGACCTACTTGGATGGGTAAAGTAATGGAAGAAATAAATATATATGATTAAAATAATGTGATATTTATTCTGAAATATTATACACCATAAAATTCAATACAATTGCACAATTATGGGAATGATATTTTCGCTCATGCGTACGTATGACTAATAGTCACCATGACGCAATGAGATTCATTCTCCATGATTAAAATTTCAAGATTTATTATAAAGTATATATAATAAATAATCATGAAATATATGTCATAATAATTCTTTTGGATTTATGTATATATATATATATATATATTTCATTTACTACTATTTATTTTAATAAGGAAATGAATATAGTGTTCATGCGTACGTGGGACCTACCGTCTCCCTGAACGGTGTACTTCAATCCATTTATCAATCTATTATATATATTAATATGTTGAATATATGTCATATATAAATCGTTTTTACATTCTGGATGTAATTAATCATGATATAAGTAATCATATAAAAAATTACTTGTAAAAAAACCTAGGATAAATGAAACGATTTTACCCAAAACACATATTTAACATGGAATTGACAAATAAATGGGAAATATAAAGTCGTTAGTGAATCATATATGATAACATAGATATTATTACCATTCTATTACAAGTTTATAACAATTTCTAACCCCATTATACATGAGTTTCGGACACGTACGGAAGAAATCGGATCTAAGGTATGGGGTAACTATGCCAATCACGTTTCTATCGGAGATTGTTTATTTATAAGTATTTATGGGGGTTATATTTATAATTCATGTCCATATATTCTAAAAATGATTTCATAAAATTTTTTCTATTCTTCCATGTATTTATAGTGTCATTTTACCCTTTTTTGACAATTACCTTATGGTATGGAAGAAATCTTTCTTTTGATTATCATACGTGGTACTTTTTTACTTTTCTAGAAAAAGTACGAGGATAATGTTTATTACCTTATACATAATTAAAGGATTCTTACAGTTTCATAATGCCTTATTTCCATTAATTTTACTCTAAATGATTTCATGAATATTTTTAATGAAATTAAATTCTTTTAAAATTGACCAACATTTTGAAAAAAGAAAATGATTTTGAAGAAGAAAGGATATTTTCCTCAATAATTCATTTCAATTGTTTTTTCAATAATATATTCCATCTAAGATGGAATTATTTAATATGGATATTTTTAAAGTATAATGTCTAAATTATTTACATGGTTTTATTTTTTTTATGATGAAATTATATCCATTGTTTTATATGGATTATGTTATGATGAATGATTTATGTTTATTTTATGGAAAACGAAAGAATGATTTCATTATGAGATGAGTGGGACCTATATCTCCCTCCAATTAATTGGGGAAGGATTTATATCTCATGAGATTGACATTAGAGGAACCGAATATAAATCATGTTGAGTATTACAGGGCTAGAATGACAAGTAAACCCGATTCAGTAATGGACTTTTTCCACTATGGTGGTCTCGGGAACAATGACTTGGCTACTATAGAAATCATATGTTGTTCTTAATGGTTTTACACAATTACATGTTTTATTCAAAATATATTTTATCAAGATTAATGTTCCTTTATTATCAATTCCTTATGTACTTCCATGATTTCTGTCATTACTCTGAATTTGATGTTTTATGTTCATGTTTTTACATTTAAATGTTTGTGGGTTGTTTTTTGTTCTCCATGTTTACCCTTACTGAGTATTTGAGATCACCCTTTTTGTGATATAAAGAGAGGTTTTAGGTAGGAAAATAAAAGGGTGAGATCTTTATGGGAGATTTTGAAGTTTATTCACCATGATTAGAAAATTTTGTACTGAGTTTCCAAAGACACTAAACTAATATGGTATGTGGGCATCTGTTTTGGTTTTTTATTAATTATTCTACAAAAGTAATATAATGTATATGTACGGAAACCCATGTATCTCTACAGTTGTATATATTGGGTTATCGAATCCACAGTGTTTGAAGAAGTAACATGTAGACATTATGATTTCAAGGATGGATTGGCGTTGTAGATGACAACTATTTATATTCACATGATTTGGAAACAAAATTATTCAATTTAGTGAAAATTTATTATTTGATCTATCCAAATTATGAAGCTAGGTTGATCCATAGTTTATGCATAGGGTGAATCGGATGAATTTCATTTCCTAGGAATTCTCCATTCAATAGTTCAAGCGGTATCCAAACAATAAGATAACTCCCTTATTTAATTATATGATTTATACATAAAAAATAACTAATATAATCCTAGATACACTTATTAGATCTCTTTCATCAACACACCAAATAATTGGATTGTACTAGCACTCAGAATGCGTAGTCATTAAAGTCAATAATGAAAAAGAAGAAGACAATTAATTGAAAGGAACTCTAAAAATAATGTTATAATTAAAGAATTTAATATCATAATATAAAATTCTATCCACCCCATGAAACTCTCTTGGATGAAAAAATAAAATTTTATCCCTCAATTGATTCTATTATAAAAAAGGAAGCGGGAATTCAACATAAAGAAGCAAGAATGAAGAAAAAAATATTATAAAAAATGAACCCTATACCGTTGTGAGTGGAATTCAAAAGTTAAAGTTTGAATAAATTTACATCATGATTAAATGAAATAAAAGTGTACTAAAAATTAAAATAATATGTTAATAATAACAAAAAAATTTATTATCATACTAAAATTATTTAGAAACATACATGTAAAAAATGAAGATGCGGTTACAAAATGAAAGAGGGAAATTACAATTGAATGATTGACTATTATAGAAAGGAAAAAACATTTATCCAATTCCCATCACTGCAAAATCCTCATATAGTAATATTAGGAGTCTTAGTTCAATCCACAATGAATACATTCCTTTCCCATTAATTGAGACTTTCAATAGTAGGGTGAGAAGATCAAATGAAATTTTAGGTTTCAAAGTTGTCTAAGAAAATCACCAAGATTCATCCCCTTTATTGACCTGTGAATTTTTAAATGAATATAGATGAATCTAAAGAGGTAGTAGAAGTAAAATATCAACTTCTATGTGTTCATTAACAACTTTCATAATTTCAAGATGATTTTAGTAGCTGTTAGGAGGTCATACTTGATCAAGTGGGTTGACCTAATCAGAATTCAAATCTGGCGAACCATTTAAATGTCATCATGGGCTCCATTTATCTTCATGAACACATCAGAAATATCTCAATCCATAATTTAATGAAATTATACCTAAATTTTCCTCTTTCTAATGTTAAAATTCTATCATTAGTGTGATTTTATTGTGGGTTCCACTTTTGATTTATGGTTCATAGGCCCATTATGATTTATCCAAAAAAGTTCAATATCTATGCCAACAAATTATCACCATCCATTGGGATTCATCCACCTATCCAAAAAGATTAAATTTTCCAAATAATGTGATCAATAATGTCAAAAAATATAAAATTAAAATAATTAATACAATTAATTACACAATATGATAATTTATTGGGCCTAAATTTACATTTTACACATGAATTGCAAAAAATGGTTTGAAATGAAGTTTAATTTAAAAAATGTACTAAATTATATGTTTAGGGACATTTAAAAACATGGACACTAATATATTAAAAATGAATATTATCATATTTTAGTGGATATTAAGTGTTTTAAATCCATCTATGTGAAACATGGTCTTTGCAACTTCTCTATTACTAGCATATTAGTCCTAGTATGCCCACGTAGTACACAGGATTCCCATATGTGGTCAATTGGTTCCATGTTAATATCACATGTAATATTAAAATAATAAAACCAAGAAATTCACTACCTATACCCAATACCACCAATTTAACACACAATCCCCATTTTGAATTAATATGTGCACCAAAAACCTTTTAAACCTAGTTTACACCATTTTCCAAATCCAATAAACCACTAAAAAAAATCATAAAAAAATTTAAAGATCCAACACATAAAATTACATTCCAAAACACAAAAAAAAATCGTTTATTTTTTCCAAACACACATTTAAACCCCAAAAAAACATAGTTCTCCAACCTTGCACAAATTAATAAAGTCACTGCACAATTTAATGAAACAATATAAAATGACTAATAACATGTTTTCATCAAATTCTCACTCATATTAAATAAACATTCCACTAAAAATATCAAATGAATATTAAGCTCCAAAAATACTAGATCACAAAAAAAATTACTTGAAGAACATGAAAAAATTAATTTGATATGAAATTTAATTCATCAAATAAAATTTATACCTCAAACCACCTACCTTGGTGTAAAAAACCCTAAACATTTTGTCTGAATCTCCAATTTGTAACCTATAGAACCACAATAAACTCTAATTTAATAAAAAATTCAAGACATCGAACAAAAAATATCACAATAGAACATCAAACAACTATAACCCTAATCTAAACATCTCTAGAATGCGACAAACAACCTACTCAAAATGAACGAACCTATAGGGAGGGTGCGGGAGGCTTTCTGAGCAAGGAGAGGGGCAACCGGAGGTGAGCCGCACCTGTTGGAGAGATGAGTCACCTATGAGACTCTTTATATAATGGGGGATATACAAAATCAATTGTTTGGAAAGGGTTGTTGGGTGAGATTAGAAGGGGTGAAGCGTGGGTGATACAAGGGATGTCGTTGTGAGGTCTGGCCCAATGGGGTGTCGTGCGGTTCGACTCACAGGTGAAGGGGGGAAGGGGTGATATCTAAAGAGACAACGAATACTAGAAGAGGGAGTGGGAAAGGTTATAGGGGAGGAAGATGTAGAGTAATGAGGGAGGGGAAGAAATATAGGAATATTGATAAAGAAAGAACAAAAAGAAATCAATAAAGGGGAAAAATAAATGGAAATTAGAATCCGTAAAGAAAAAATTCCAACAAAACTAATAATAATTTATATATATATAAATAATTAAAATATTTACAATAATATTAATATTAATGAATATAGTAATTTTATAATAAAAAATTTGATACTAACAACCTAATTAAAATAATAATAATAATAATAATCTTAATATTATTATCATTATTATAACTAAAATATTTAAAATAATTTTATTTTTATCATTTCATTTTGTATTCACATAATTTATCATTTGTATAATTAATTAACTTAACATGAACTAGGTAGGCCATATAGTGATATGTTGAAGTTGCATGGCTTCACTCGTGCTCATATCATGCACTAGAAATTACCTTGACAAAATGCTCGTGTGTCCACAAAAGAACAAAAAGTCTACTGTGTCCATCCAACATGTTAACAAAAACATACAAAACAAGATAAAATTATAAACTAAATATTTTTACCAATGTCCGGGTGTGACATAGGGTGTGTATGTGATGAGACACTTTGCCTATAGATTAGAATATAGAATAGTGGTATATAGGAAATAAGAAATTGTGGATGAAAACATTATGAGAACAAGACTGGTCACTCCCCCAAGTGGATGGAGTAATAATAAATAGACAATAGTGGAGAAATAAAAGAAAATTAATCAAATTTAAATAAACAATATGTATATGATAAAAAAATGATTCCAGAAAATATGATGATGATTGTGATTTTATGTATCTATACAAAATGAATTCATGATGAACATGATATACATGCATATACGACATTATATACAAAAATTTTATAGCCCAAAAATATAGATTGTATTATCCTCATGAGCCTAGGATTAGACCCATGCTCCTATAATCCATCCTAGAAATGTCAATCAATCATCAAAAGATGATCACATTATTTAATATATACCTAAAATCATGGAGACTTCTTTGGTACAAAAGGTGGCCCAAGAATGTTGTGAGAAATACTCAATAGGTGACCACCAATGGTTTATTGATTAGTACAGTCCGTGCTATATAAAATGAACAATATAATAGTAATATTAAAATCTTGATACTAAATTAATATGAAATGGTGGTCTTGGTTCTATCTAGATACCTGACCTCCACAACTTGCATCAGCCAAAGAAGGATGTCCCTAAAGCAATAAATTTGTCAAAAAGTGATAAGGATTTTCCATGTGTCATCATAAATAATTAATAAATTGTGTAATAACTATTTTATTTTAATTTTTATTGGAAGACATATCAATGGATCATAAGTCAAGAATTACATGATTTAATATTAAGTCATACCATGGGAATCTGTAAAAATTACAATCAAATTTAGTGTGGCATCCTGATCCCATTCTGGAATATAAACAATGAATCCCAAGCGTAACTCTCGGATTTCCAAAAATATTAAACACTGAAGATCCCATCCAAGGAAACCATTTTTCACTCTCATCAAGGAGTGAGAATAAACCATTATGTCCATCCCATGTATCTCACATAGGGGACCATGTATCGCTCGAGGCATGGTATAACCATCCTTCCAATGAGACCATCCTCAGCTGCTCCCCTACGGAACCAGTATCACCAATGGGTATTACTAATCCACCGACAAATTTTATCTATGGCATTCCAAGGGTCAACCTCAGCATTCCCAACAGATACAAAAACTAGGAACAGTGATTCCATCCATGAAATCCTTACTTTAGTACACATGTTCTCTTTTAAACAATAAAAAGATACGGCATTTAATTCATAACCACCAGAAAAAAACAAGGAAATGAAATAAAGATCAAATAATTTTACAAAAAAAATAATTACATTAATCATATTCCAAACGTGATATCCAATTCATTTTATTTGATCCTATCAACTATGGAATAATTCAATAGGCGTAAGGAACTACAATAATATAATAATAAATGAGGCATAAAGAATAGTGCATAACATATAATAATAATCACAGGGCAATAGAATATTGAATATAACAAAAATAATGAGGATTAAGTTATGACTAATGATCTATAATTTATCATAATACAATTCAGGTTTTACGAAATTTATAAAAGGAAACCACACACCACATGTGGAGTTTAAAAAATTAGAGAAGTCGACAAAGGACAAATAATGAGGGGAACAACAATTATGGTGGCTCCCCTAATGGTGAGAATCATAGGACATAACTTTCCATAATATATGGTAAAAATTATAATTAGAAACCATTTAGGTTAATTTATATTAACAATGTCAAGGTATTAATAGAAGGATTCGGTGTGCGACATAATGATACATGACATAAAAGAGATGAAACTTGCAAGAAAGAACTAGACCACCTAAATTAGGATTTCATAAGAACAATAGTTCATTGTCAAAAATGAATTATACTATAAAAATTATATCAAAATAATCATAAAATTACTTAAAAATTTGGTAAATGATCTAACACAATAATAGATTAACAGAGTAGAAGGGAAACATATAATGGATGGAAGAGGAGCGTAGAGCATACCTCGAACTTTTCAATGCATCAAATGGTGAGGTATTTGGAGTATAAACAGAGGAGGAATAAACAATCCTATTATGTAAGGAAGAGGGATCTCCCATGTCTCCTATAGGATAAAAAGGGTAGCGAAGATGAATTCGGTGTTCTAAAAAAATTAATCGAAAAACATAATTTTACCATCTTTTACTGAGCTTCACAGGTTGACCACATGGTTGTCCAAACTATGGCCCAACCATGCAAACAATTCATCCTATGGGGGGACCACACATTTTCTATCTGACGGTCTGACCAACCATGTGAAATCTATGTGATATACACTATCCAATAGGACATGAAATTCATATATATGTGCACCCTATTTCGCATAGTTTAACAAAGACTATGCGACCACCTACTACCTTCTATCATAACCACTAATTTATAGGGAAAAAATACATGCCACATCACATGTTTTCTATTAACCATGATTTCTAGTCTAATTACTTAAAAATATTAGGTTCTGGCACTGAAAATGTCTCATACTCTCTCTGGATGTTTGTGACTCAATTAAGTAATAATATAGTGGACAAAAAGGAAATAAAGCCGAAAATCGATAGTCTATAACTTTCAAAAAATCAAGGATGTTACAATCTACCCTTCTTAAGAGAACTCATCCAGGAGTTTCTCTTTTGAGGGTGGTAATAATCTATTTGTGAAAATTTATATCCATTATGCACATACATCGACCTTCATCTCCCAGGTCTTGTCATGCCCGCATCTGTAATTCTATAGCACCCAGAACAGAAGAACGAAACTAAATTGGAGATCCTTCATGATCTAATAAATGACATGTTTCATGTGATCCATGAATGAAACATATGTGTTCCTATCAATAACCTCATAGTGATATTAATGAGATGGTTCAGGCTGATAATGACAAATCTACGATTTGCGGAAGATTATATGTGTGTAACAATAACTATGATGCAATTATAAATGATAGGATTACAACCCAAATATATCCACTATGATAAAAGGACTGACATATAACGATGGTATATTTCCCTATCTTCAAATAATTATATGACTCCATCATGGGGAAACATTTAGAAAGACCGGATGTACTAACTAAAACTCTATTCGTCTGTGAAGACAATTGGTATAAGACATCTTCTTGGACTGTGTAGTATCCATACAACTCAGAATCAACTGGAATTTGTCTTAGGTCACCTGATTGAGACAAGGACCAAGTAGTTCTACCTCACCTACCAATAACCATCATAGAGGTTAACTACATGACATACTATATTGGGGCTCATAGATATCTATCTGAATCATCGAATAAAACTATCTGTTATAGAAAAAATACATTTGAGGTTTGTTCTATTCCCATGAATGTATGATGTAAAATGAAATATACCTAAAGAATGTCCTCTAACAACTTTATCTTATCCTCAGACTGCCCTTTAGTTTGAGGGTGATATGATGTACTCAAGATCATCTTTGTACCAAGTGCCTTCTAAATCCCCTTCCCAAACAATGAGGTAAAATAGGTATCTCAGTCAGATATGATAGAATGGGGAACACCGTGATTTTGAAAAATCAACCGGATGTATAGAATCCAAAGATCAAAAATTGGGAATGTATCTTGGATTGGTAGGATGTGTGATACATCAGTCATCTTGTATATGATCACCCAAATAATGTCACTACTTTTAGGTGATCTCAGAAAACATGTTACAAAATCTAGGGTGATGTCATTCCATTTCCACTCATTAATGGAAATAGGCTGTAAAAGACCAGTAGTTCACTGGTTCTCAGACATCACCTACGTAATGGTGGAGCACGTGGTGATAAAACCATTAATCATCATCTTCAAATCTATCTACAAATATAGACAAAACACTTCACATTACATATTGGTAAGCCTGGGATGAACTTCGAAAATAGAGGCATGATATTCCCATATTTAATCTTCCTATATACCATAAGGCACCAAAACAATCCCATAAAGGTGAAGGATATCATTCCAAATAAATAACAAATTAATTGGTGGGTTCTCACATAAGAAACTCTCCCATATAATGATTACCTTGGGAACATATATCTTTCTCATCCATACCATTTTAATAAGATATGATTCCACCACAAGAGATGATAAATTAGGTTTCCCATGTTGTTTTTAAACCTCCGTGTGAATCTTAGAAAAAAGAGCCATCAACTTACACTCTGTGTTGTCCTCTAGTATACCCTTTTACTATGACTTCCAGATCAAGGCAACATCCATGACATTAATTTTACTCGGATTATATGTATGCTAAATGTCAAATGAATATAGGTATTAAACCCACATGTGCTTCCTGAGATTCAGGTATCATTGCGTGGATATATTTTTGGAGCTCTTGTGATCCTTGTAAATAGTGAAATAGTGACCCAAAAAATATTTCCTCCAGCAGTGTAAATCATAGATCAAGGAATAAACCTCATGGGTGTGGGTAGGATAATCATACTAATGAGGTCTCATCTGGTAGGAAACGTACACTATAGACCTATAAACCTGCATCTGCACTACTCCATGTCCAATCCTTGCAGAATCATAGTACATAGTATAGATTATTCATAGCCCTAGTATAATCAAGATAAATACTGAAGTGGGTCTCCTCTTTATCTCCTAAAATTATATCTCCCAACATTCAGAATAGAGAGATTTCTGGCCCTTCTTAGACCAAACTGTAAGAGACACTACTATGTAGAAGAAATCATATATGAATAAATTGTATTGTCAAAATATCTCCATGAAACTGTATGTATAAAACACATTATTAGTCTACTGATAAGAAACCATAATGTTCACATTCTCTGGGGTAAAATATACCCCTACCTATGATATGATATTACAACATTTATGTACCTTAAATATCCAAAAGTGGAATTTTCTAAGCCTCACATATAGCAAGTTATCTCTTAGTGCATTGAACACAAACTACATAGGGATGGAATTTTTGTTTCTGTTGTGAGAAATCATAAATATTTAATAGATTAATACAACCATTATTGCATAGATTTATGGGTGGAAAACCCAATTCATAAGGGAAAAATTGAATTCGACATATTTATATGGCATAACAGTCGAACCAAATCCATCGACAATCCATTCCTCCTCCAGAAACCTCTACATGGTATGTTCGATTTCCTCACAATGACTTGATGGTATCCCAAACTCAAATTGATAAAATAGAAAAATATTACTCCATAAATCTGGTTGAATAGTTTACCAATATGAGGTTTTGGAAACTAGTTCTTCTCTATGATCTAATTTAGTCAAGAGTAATCGACACAAAATATAAGGGTTCTTTCATTCTTCATGGAGAAAAGAAAAGGCAAACCCCAAAGTGAAGTGATGGGTAAGAGCAAAACATCTACCTCTAGATATTCAAGATGATTGTTTTGTTCATGGAGTTATATTGGTGCCATCCTATATGGAGGAATTAAAAATAGATCCACACATCAAACTAGATAAGTGGAGAAATCAACATCTCTCTAAGGAGGTAAACCAGATAAATCATCAAGGAAGACATCTAAAAAATGATCCACTATGGAAGGTAATTCAAAAAGATTCATTCCTTAATCACTAATAAAGAGATTCATTATTTTTTCTATAACTATTCCTAGACCATAACACATGGGTTCATCTCAAAAAGACTATATATACCTTTCTCCCTTATGAATATACACATTGCTCTTGGGTGATGTGAAATTCACCCTTTGGTGATAGCAATCTAGGTGAGCTCAATAAGACACTAGCTAGTCCATAACATGAATAGCTTAAAATAATTTCATATTGAGGAAGAATAAACCCTATAATAAATGGTTCCCACATATTTCAATGGGGTCTCTTTTCCATGAAGTATACTCTGAAAAAAACTCCTAACAACATGTTATGATTCATGACACCACATAATCACTCTATTGCAAGGATATGAAATTCTAAAATCATTATAGATATAATTTTTTTGGTGACACACCTATTTCAAATTAATAAAAACAAAATTAGAGGTTACCAAAATAGTACATCATAATTTAGAAGTACCGGGACACAGACCGTTAGGTGTATGCAACACTACACCGATTTGGTCTGATTTGTAGCCCTGATATTTAACCTGATTATCCTAATAAGGTCTAACATACTGGTTCTAAACATCAGTTATCTGAATATCAAATCCATTAAAACCTCCTAATCTTGATAATAATAATGATGGACAACTAATATGTTATCATGGAGTAAATTATCATGTACCTAATATAAGTGTCAGTAAATTTCCCTGCTCACTAGAAATTGGGGGAAAATATCGTTATATGCATTTAAGGTGACCCATCCTACTACAAGAGTATCATTAAGTAGGGTTCATCGTACAATAGATCATATATGGAATTGCCTTCCACAATAGTGAATCATGTCATGGCTTTTGATACTTTTCACATGGCTAGTAACATCCCTTATGCATACCTTTGAATTGGTTTTTCTTATTTCCTGATGAACCACCATCCTTTTAACTACACTACCCTATCTCACATTACCATCTTCTCTATGGTTTTATTCTTCTATAGGGTCTTGTTTCCCTATTTCATAAACAGTGATCAACTAGAATATTTTCCCCTATGTTCTAATGCATACACATTCCCAAATTCAAATCAACTTAGAGTTGTCACCTCATATCCCGTCAGAGCCAGAGATAAATGTTGATTCTCGATGAAGCGATACAAATAATCAATAGTAGTCATATAACCATGATGAAGATATATAAACTAGAAGGAGGTGTCCAATCTCAATATTGATGTAAATATTGTTATAATATATGGCTTCGTAGAAGTCTTCCCAGACCATACCCCAATGATGCTCAGACTAAGATATCACACGCCCCCAACATGTGGTAGAGTCAAACAACATGTATGTTGAAATAGTTACTCTCTACTTTGTAGGAAAATCAAGATGTTCATTAATCGATACCATGGATTATGTTTGTGTCTCTATAGCCTAAGGTATGTTATCCCTCAATCATGTGAGATGATGCTGTTGTGGGAACCCCTAAGTAAGTTCTACGATAGTTGTGGAAGGTTTGGGAGTAGCCTATATAAACTGCATGAAATAGAAGAAATTGTCACAAATATGAGTATCAACACCCTATGTTGGATCAAAAGGAGGTTCTTCATGAGAAAATATAGGAGTTATCAGGGGAGGATCAAGGTCTACCACCATCAAAACATGCTTTCCTCTGTTTTCTTGGTGTACGATGTGAGGAAATCACAGTGGAATAACTACAAAATTTCCAAGTACAATCCTAATATAATATTGATATGATGATATGGAAAGTAATAATTATAAGGGACATGAGCATAGACATTATATTAATATCCCCAACTCTCTACCTTATCATTATATTTTGGATATGTTGAAATTAAGAGTCAATGAAAGATCATAAGAGACCCAACCTACTTCCCAGTACTAAGGTGGTGTCGGGGTCAAGGTCTCACACAAGATGGTAGTGGTTTGAATATATAGACTACAAAATACAAGGTATATTGGAATAATATTTTTACTTTTCCATCTTTAATATTTATATAGTGGTATCCTTTTTATTTTGAAGCTTTAATTTATAAAAATTTATTTATATTTGTTTGGTCATTGATATCATGATCTTGTTAATTGAGTCACTCTTTCAAATTTATAATTTTCATACCCTTTATAAATAGTGCATTGCACATCATGTAACTATTACATGACATTTACACCTGATAAAAGGATGTAACATGATGTGTATGGTTATTTTGTTGAACGAAATTCCATTTCATATTTATATATTTACTCAATTAGTAAATTTCTACTGAAATTAATCGATAAAACCAATTATTGTGGTATATATTTTCAACTAAAAAAATTATGTCATCGTGAAAAAATGATAGCACACTATAATACATAGAAAATAGGGTAACATAATAACCTCTTAAAAACTAGGCAATACATACAGAAAAGTAGACATTCCATAGAATAATTTAGGAAATTTAAACCCTATGGTTCATAGTATGAATAATGAATTTGATATTCCATCTCATTATCAATCCAATGTAAAACAACCCATTATAATAATATAAAAATAATAATGAAATAAATCAAGTGTTTCTCCTGATAGTGAAATCCATTAAACTATAACAGGTGAAAAATTGAACTACATTAACCCATCAAGGGTAATTTTGGTTTCCCATGTATTTATTTTTGCTACTAGCAGGAATTGACTCATTTTGAAAATCCATTACACATAGTTTTCCTTATAATATATAAACATTAAGATAAAAGGATAAATTACTATGATACAACATTGTAACATCCTTCCTTGGGTTCCACATAATTGTTCCCCAATATAGTGATCCATAAGACCTCAAATGTGCCTCCCCTTATGCCATAGGCTACCAATTATAAGCGAGGTCCTTGGATGAGTCTGTGGGGAGAATATTCCCTCATAAGTCATAGTGGAGCATAGAGGAATTTAATATGTATGAAATGGTAGAATAAGACACACAAAACACATGGAAAATAACCCACTATTGTGGAAGTAGTAATAAAAAATAGACATTTTTGAGTAATATCAATAAATAAGACAAGATAAATAAACAATTATAAGAGGTTAAATAATAAATAAAAACAAAAAATAATGATGAGGATCATGATATCGTGTAACAATAGAAAATTAGTACATGAGGAACAAGGGATCCCTGCATATACCACATGGTATAAAAAATAATAAAATGAACGAAAAGAATCTACTACTAGAATCTTGAGAAAAAACTAGGTCCCTTTCTCCCACACACCATCCAAGAATTTTCAATCAATAATTAAAAGTCAAAAACTACCCTTTATCTATAAATTTAATCATAATGACTTCTTGCGTACCATAGGTGGGCCAAGAAGGGTCTGCGATATACTAAGTAGGCCACCACCAACAATCTGTAGATATGTCTATATCATTCAATATAAAATGAATAGTGTGATAGTTTGAGTAAAATAATGACAATAAATATATAAAACATGATGGTTTAGGTTCCACCTAGATACTCGACCATCATGTCCTACATCATCCTATGAAAAATGTATTCCAATTAATGATTTTTTATAAATGTGATAGCCATTGTTCATGTGTCATCATAAATAAGGTATCATGTGTTTATCTACCCCAATCATGCATTTTGTCTTGGAGAATGTATCTTTGAATCATAAGTCTAGCATTACATGATTTTATAATATGGAATCCCAAGAAAAAATGGAGAAACACCCATAAAATCTAATATGGAATCACGATCCCAACCAAGGTTATCTATAAAAGGATCCCAAGGGTATATAAATGATCTATAAAATATCCAGTTCCATAGATCATGTCTAAGGAGACCCATAAAATCCATCCCTTATATCAGCATGGAGTAAGAATAAACCACTAATCCCATCATAGGAATGTCACATAGGGGACCAAGTATCACCCAATGCATGGTATAAACAGCATTCCAATGATCCCACCGATGGTGTTTACCCTAGGGGAAGTGTGTGACCATGTTTACAAATAATCCTCCCAAATAGGACATCCACGAGAATAAAAGATTCCCTATTGGTGCATCCAATTGATCCAAATAGTAAGAAAAACGAGTCCATCCACTACTTCATTATGTCACGACCCATGTTCTATCTCTTCTTATAACTAGATATGGCACTAAATTTATAAACACGTTTCAACCACAATGGATTTCTATAAGCATCACATCATCTTACAAAAAATTAATTACATTTATCGCTTCCTAAACTATCCATCATAGGTATTCTGTTGAATCCCAACAACTATGGCCTACAAAAACAGACATAAGTCACCATGCAAAAAGCATAAGAAATGAGGCTTAAAAAATAATACATAATAAATAATAAAAAGCACATGGTAATGGAATATAATATATAACATAAAGAAAGAATAATAATGCATAGTAAGTGGATTAAAATTCACCATAATTCAATTAATTTGTTTATGTATTTTATTCAAGGAAAACACCAACAACAATGGGGTGTATAACAAATTGGTGTAGTGGGAAAAGTACAAATTGGGAGATAATCACCCATTTGTGTGGCCCACATAATGGGAAAAAACTAATACATATTTCTCTGTAGTATATGGTCAATATTATCATTAGAAACGATTTAGAGTAATTTATTTAATAATTTAGAGACATTATCAGATGGTTTTAGCATGCGACACAATGGTACAAGACATAAATGAAATGAAAATTATAGAAAAGAAAAAGAAAACATCTCTTAGGATCACAGTAGACCACTCATCTATTTCCATCCCCGGAGTCATGTTGGAATATAAGATATCAAAAGAATCAGAATATTTCTAGAAAATGGGTGAAATGGGATCACACCAAAATAACACAATAGAGGATAAATGAAATAAAAAATGGAATGAATAAGAGTGTAAATAATTCCTAATCCTTTCCAACTTATGTAATTGTGAAGGGTTTTAGATTACAAATGAAGGAGGAATGAAAAATTGTATGATGGATTTATGAGGGAGTTCACATGGTATGTAGTGGATAAAATATTTAGGGAAAAGATGAATTATTGGTTTTAAAAAATTTAAGTGAAAAGTGTAATTTCCCCCTCATTTAATAGGCTACATAGGTTTTCCACAAAGTTAGCAAAACCATTTGTGAACTGTTCTCCTTATTCTACTTAAGGGGGATGCACAAGGGCTAGGTGCATGGTTTTAAAAACTAATCTCAATACATGGGGGAAAAAAATCCAAAAAGGATCTGAAATCAAAAATAAATATTCCACATTCTACAAATTTTCAAAGAGACCATGAATCCCCATTCTCCCTTTTGTCTCACTCACGCGTTGTTAGGGAAACCATGTAGACATGGAAGCATGAGTTCTCCAAACAGTGTCGTCGAGTCTCGTTCTGAAAAAAAAACAATATTCCATCTCAAAACAAGCCCTGAATACCCCTGTAAACTCTGTGGCACCATTAGGTATTTCTATAAAGTACAAAAAAAGGAAATAATGTTGCTAATCCATGTTTTTTCACCTTCCAGAAAAATTAAGATATTATTAGTATTATTGACAAACATTATTGATTTCAATGGATTGGAAGTTAAGATGATAGTTGTTGTATTATATTTAAAAGATTATTATTTTTCAAAAATAACTTGTAAAATTGTTAAATAAATCATTATTTCTTTCTATGAGAGGTGGTCATGGAAAATGAATTACATCGATTTGTGAGGATGTTTTTTATCATAAAAAAATCACCAATTTCACTTCCCATTTGATAAATGATGTGATTGATATAGGTAATCTAATTAAAAAAATAATATATTATTATATGAATTGTATATTTTTTATATAATAATAATTTAATTATATTTGAATGTGGTTTAAGAAGAAATAAAAAAAATGCTCGGTTAAGAATGATGAAACATCATTAGAAATCTCTATTAGGTTTCCATGAAAATGAATTCTAGGATATTTTAGTTATAAAACCAAGTAATATATGACATTTTAAGTAAATTAATGAATTTATGTCTATAGGAGTGGAGAGGAAATTCCATTTTATAAGTTGAGGATGGGTCCTACTTGGAATTTCAAAAAATATTTCAATATCATAAATTAATTATAAATCCAAATGATTCTAAATGGATAGGAATTCTATGATTATAGAGAATATGGGGAAAATATGTCTGTAAAATAAAATTTATATATCTTTTAGGTCATTTTAATCCTTTTCTCTATATTTTAACCCCTCATGTAAATCTATCTTAACTGTAACTATAGTAACCAATTATTTTACCATTCATTAGGAAGAAACATTGAGTTTTATTATTATATGAAATTAATTATGATTATTCTAAATAATGATTCCATTTTAAAAAATTCAATTCAATTATGTGTTGAAATTAAATTTAAATTTGAACTCGTAGAGGCTAAGAAAACATTCTTTTCGAGAAGAAATATTTTCCTGAATATAAAAAAGTATTTATATAAAAATTGAATATAGACATGATTCTAATCAACTAAATTTAAATATTTTAAATATTACTGAATAATGAAAAATTAAAAATAATTTAAAAAATTAATGGCCATAATTTCTATAAATAAAATGATATTTTTTTGTAAAAATCAGTATTTTTCACTATTTATCAAAAACATATTTTCTTATAAAACTCTTAAAAATTACACTGGTAATTCCGATAGGTTTGTTTAAAAAGAATATGTTCTTTTTTAAAAATAAGTTTTCAAAAGTGAAACATATTTATTTTAAAATATGTGTGCAAAAGGCGATGAAATCATTTTCTAAATAAAATATATTTTAAAGCATTATATTTTGTTTGTTTTTATTTCATGCCAAAAAAAATATTAGATGAATGATTAAAAATTTTATTTTGAATATAAAATATATATCTCAAAAAAACAAATCACAAATACTTTCTTGTTTAATTTTTTAAGATAAAAAAACATTTCATGAATACAATTTTTTTAATTCATTTACTATCAATAGACTTTTATTTTAATTTATTATAAATTTATAACCATTAAATATAATTTATGCATGATTAAAACATAAATTTTTTATTATTTATTTAGCCCTATTCATACCCTCCAATTTAATGTCAATGTGTTAATTATCACATTAAGTAATAATATTCTATTATTATATCAGAGTTCGTTTAAACTCGGAATAACTTGGAACAAAAACTATCCAAGAGATAAAATTTATGTTATAAAATATTTATAACATAATAGGTTGTTATAAGTTTGATTTATTCATGTATTGTATGATTATGGACCTTTACTTTATTTGTTTCATGTCTGGATTGTTCTTTTCTTCTTCAAGAGAGAAAAAATTCCCAAATTGTGTTGTGCAACACACATAAACTGGTATCAAGCATGTGGGGATCAAGAAAAACCTATATTCTATTTGAAGAGTGTGTTTATTTTTTTGGGGGAGCCATAGGTCAGTTAATTAAATTTATATTAATAAAATATAAATTTTTCTCAAAACTACATTCACTATCCTTAACATTTATTCTGTTTTAATTTTATTGTTTCTCAATTTATCATATACTAAATAATGGAATTTTATATTTCTAAAGAATAATTTTTTTCACTATATAATTATAAAATATTTCCTTTTTATGTTTCTCTTGATCAAATGTATCTTCTTATTTTATGACAAATAGAAATAACTCATAGACACACAAATATATATATATATATAATTTGAAAAGTTATCTTTTGATAATTAGTTACTTGTACTATTCAATATTAAAAAAAACATTCACCTAGTAATCTAATTTGAATCATTCTTTATTAAACAAAAATTTGGGATAAATTATTCTAATATAAAATTAAAATAGATAAAAATAGATTTACATTTTCCATAAATAGAATCCAACTAGATTTAATGGATAACTAATTTTAGAATAGTTTTAAAATTCAATAAAATAGATTTGAAATTAATTTTACATCATTAAAACATGTTTAAAAATATTTAAATAGATTGAATTATATGATGTTTCAAAAAAAAAATTAACTCATTTTTGTAGAACATATTTCATAAAAATGTTTAATATTTCACTAAAAATGGTTCACAAAACAAATATTAGAATAAGAAATATTTCATATTCTATTTATTAAATTTATAATAATCCTTTCTCAAATGGTTACTTATACAATTTGACATAGTGAATTTAAAATTTTTATTCAATTGAAATTAATTACACTATATATATAATTTTTAATGTATTTCGAATTTCATTCATCATAGAACAACACAGTATTTTCTAAATGATATTATATGTCAATCCATAGAACTAATCCTTTTACACTTCATTATCCTATATTATTTTCCTTTTATTATATATATATAATTATAAAATAAAATTATAGATTAATTCAAATGAATAATAAACTATATAAATTGTACTAGTATAATAAAAATAGTTTACATGTAAATTGTCAAAATAGTTTTTATGAATTAATTATGTTCATCAATATTTTTTTTGGAATTTTTTACATGCTAATTTGAATGCTTTGGTTATGGAATGTCACGTTTTCTCATAGACTAGGTTTCCAATTAGTTTTCAATTATTCATTATTTCCACCTTTTATACATAAATTTTCTTTCTCATTACTTTGTGAAATATGAAACAAAGTGTATTTTCAACTAATGAAAAATATGAATGATGTTGATGAAATGAACATAAAGTGATTGTTTTATAATGATTGAAATCTTTATGAGATTTGACGGCCTTATATAGTTCCCTTAATGAGCATAGTAATTATAATATATATCAATGATAATATATTCAATTTCATTTTATTATTATTTTTTATATTTCATTCTATTTCTTTCTTATAGGATACAACTGATCTATATTAAAACAAGTAATTATACTATGAAGAATGGACTCTTAGAGAACCCACTATATCTATTATCACTTACAACCACAATCATATATCCATTTAACCAAACCAGACCCTCTTATCATTCCTCCCGAGGTACCATTAATGTCTCTATATATTCGGTCGTCATTATTTTAGGGAGATTTCATTTTTCATGTACCTTTTCCATATCCAATTATGGCTACACATCTCTTCTATTCTTTTCATAACACCAATATGTCATCTATATTCTCCAATACTACCAATACATAATGTTTATATGGTGATCTTATAACATATACTATGTAACATTATGATCACCCCGAGAATATTTGACATCTATGACCTAGGAGCCCCTAAATTGGTTCCCCAAGATGTCTCGTTATATAACCTCAAGTGCACCTCCCTCTACAATAGAGGTTACTAACTATAAGGGAGGGTGTAAAAGTCACGTGGGGAGACTGTACCATCATTACCCCATTATTACACAATAGAAAATAAATTTAATAATATAAATAATATAGAATAACCAATGCACGTGAATAAAAAACAATATCCCATAACTGGGCACAAACCAGAACCAATAGTAAATAGGTCATGTCATACAATACTTCAATGTGAAACAAAACCCAAAATAAATACAAACAGAGGAATCCCCAAAATGGTATTGTCTCTAGGTTTGAAACCTCCTCCATGTACTACTCAAGCATGACTCAACAACCATGAATAGGGCCCTTACCCATTTTCTAACCATCAATCATGAAAATATATAGGATACCAAATGGTGTCCCAAGAAGTATGCGTGTACCACTCTATAGGCCACCAACAACATTTCCTACAAAATGTCTAGTCTAAATAGATAATGCATGAATTTATTAAATAAATTATAAGTCAAAAAAATAAAGTTTGGTACCCAATAAATAACAACATTCACAAAAACTATTATTATCTTTAGAAAAATTCATCATTTTCATCTTCTTTTAGTAGGCAGTTCATCATCAATAATAAATCCACAGTATAAGAATTTACGTCACTCATAAAATGATTGAAGGAATTTATCATTTGGAATAAAGGAATAAGCAAAGTCCATATCTCACTAGGGATAATAAATCACAATGTCACAATGTACCCCCTTGAATCCCTAATCTAGGTGGAATGAAACATTTTAGGGAATAGGGAATCATCCCCTTCCCTATCTTGGGTATTGTGGGTGGAGTTAGAGCATCAGTCCAACTCGACCAATGGGAGGAGCCACCGTGCTTTTTCCCACACCTCAAGCCATGTGGGCATGTTAATTCAACTATTCACCACACACAAACCATATCATAATTGACAAAACTATAACATTTAACAATAATATTCCATAAAAATATAAATGGGGGTTGATAGTATTCCAAAACCCATGAAAACATTTTTCATTTACATCACATAACCCATTTAGCCCAATTCCCATTCTCGTTCCTAGCTCACTAAGCATATAAAATAATTACCATCTATCAAACCGTTTCACATATTCATCAATTCCATTATGAAACCATGTTTGACATATTTTCCATTTCACATATCAATTCCAACTTAACATATTCAATATTTCATATTCTCTAACTCTCTTAGTAATATCTAACATAATTCAAGGGCCACATGTCACGATTACTTTTAACCCAGTTAACCAATTTTTGTGTCATGCAAAGAAACCCTTTAATCAATTTTCTAATATATACACACTACCAATATTAAATTTTATCATCCATTAACAAATCTATATACTCAGCATGGTCACTATGTTATCACAACACTATCTTGTTCATACATAACCAATTTATGGGTCCTTGAATATCGACACACCCCTTGGATGCCCCTAAACTTGTAATATCATCCTTGATGAATCCCATGGGTACTATGAGAGTTTCTATTCATCATTTTGTTGTCAAATTTACCAAATATCACAAAATGAATCAAAATCATAATAGGGAATTACAAGGAAAAAAACATAACATGCCCAAATCTACAGTGAAACAATCATATATAACTTTTCAACTACCTACATCGGATGAAATGATGAAAAAACTATTAATTGTTACCTTAGATCATGATTAAAACACTCATTGAAGCCTAAAACTAGATCTCACTAAGCAAGGAGGGGTTTTATAGCTTCAAGTGAAGTTAAGATAGAGATGAAAACCATTACCCCAAATGGTAAGAAAGAGAGATATTGGACTCAATAAATGCTCTGATCCACAAAAAACAAGGCTACAGACTATTTAGGATTGAAGGAGAACATCCTCTTTAAAATGTGGGTTTCAATGGTTCATCACTAGGGATTAGAGGATGTGAAATGGGAGGAAAATCAGGTGAGGTTCTTAAATCACATATTAGGAATTCTGTAATTAATTTAAATTGAGAGGAGCACATAATTTACCAATCCAATTTTCCAATTCATGAACAATGCACGTGAAAGACATTATATTGGGGGAAAGGTGGCCACAAAATTATCTATTAAACTCTTCATGGTTTAAAAACCATGCTCCATCCTTGCGATATTCTATTATCTAAAATTGCACGTTTCGGCCCTCCCCTCACAAGGTTTGCACTATATATGTGCGAAATGTGCAGAATGAAAAAATAGATACGTTTTCCTTCTACTTCATGTCCCGAACCCCCTGGGCACCCCTGAGCCTTCACATGAACCATATAAACTTTAAATTGGTCAATGTAAAGATACAAAACCAAAATGAAACAAAAATACACCTTAAGAAAATATGAGGTCTTAAAACATTTCCCACATATTACGACTCATTATCAAGCTTAATTTTGATGAATTATTGAGTTTTTGGTGAAAAGTGATTGGTCCACTAGCCTTGAAAATCCCAATCATGCTCCCAATTTTCTTCTTAAAATTATCTATTTTTCCATTAAACCTGAACTAAACACACAATATTGTCTCATAAAACCTTATTGTAATTATCTACATTATAAACCAGATGCTCCTCAAAGGATGAATCATCCTCACACGAAACATCATCAATATTTATTACATAATATTGATTATGGTGATAATTCCAGAGTTACTGGACATGGAAAACATTTCCCATAACATTATAATGATTGGGAAGAGCCAATCCATAATCCGCCGGTCTAATCCTCTCTATGATCTGAAATGACCCAACATACCTAGTTTCCAATATTCCCTATTTCCAAATTCGATGGTGACCCAACCATAGAGATAGCCAATGAAACATACTATCACCCATTATAAATTCAAGAGGCCTACCATCATGATAATCATATAACTACTACCTACAATGATCCATCATCAAGCACTTCTATATTAATCAAACATCTTCCAATGTCTCCCACATGATATTAGGTCACCAATATAATGAAGACCTACATGGTCTCCCATAGAGAGCCTCAAAAATATCCATCTAAATCATATCCTAGAAACAGTTGTGGTTGGAAAATTAAAAAATTAGATAAATCTTTTTTCAACAACCCACTAATATCCTAGACCCAAGCTCTCAATATATCATCCAAAACATTAATTGTATTATCTGACAACTAGTCTGTTTCTAGGTGATAAGCCATATTTGAAAACATTAGGTAACTAAAAACCATCTCTAATACCTAGTAGAAGCATGGTGTGAAATGCGGTTCATGGTATGAAACTATGGTCCTTGGCACACTATGAAACCACACAATCTCTTGAAAATATAACTCACCCAAATGATCAATTGTGTATGTCTCTTGGATCATCTTGAAATGGGCCAAATTTGTCAAACAATCCAAAACCACCAAACTACATCATTCTTCCATGGTGTGCTCGGAAGACCCACATTTAATTCCATCATTACATTATTCCACATAAACATCGGAATAGGAAATTATTGTTACATACCAAATGCTGTTGATTCAGGGCCTTCAAATTTTGGTAGTTAATGAATCATGCCACATAACTCAACAAAACATTCTTTATACCTAGCCACTAATACTTCCTATAAATATCATGACACATATTATTCAATCTAGTATGTAATTCCCACATTGATGCATGGAACTCACGCATCAACTCTTCCCATGTACACACTAGAACAACCACACAACCACCAACACTGAAAATTCACTCATCACAAATACCACAAGTACATGGTGACTCCCCACTATTTAGACATTCCTTTATATCCAAACACACCAGATCATCGAGATTACTCTCCTTGACCCAGATCAAAACCGCGAACTAAACTAATACATATGTATGGTTCATTTTATTTTTCCTATAATACACCTGTATGTGCATCCTGACAAACATGCCCACTTGTCTCCAGTCAGAGTTGGATTCCTACACCAATATATTCTGATCCTTCTGACATAGAGAATCGACAACACTACCCCTTTTTATAGATTATAAATCAGCATGATGTTTAAGTATTGCAGATAATCAACCCACTTTTAATGCATAAGATTCAAATCCTGATAAAAGAAGATTTTCTTAGTATTTTTATGATCATTAAACACCAAGAAACGATCTCCAAACAAGTAATGCCACCAACTTTTTATGGCATAAAACACAATAACTAGCTCATGAGTATGAGTAGGTCATTTATTTCATAAGGCCTAAACTATATTGACACATATTCTATAACCTGATAGTCTTGAATCAACACTACCCCATGTTGATCAATGACTACATCAAAGAATAAGGTGTACCTCTTACCCGGTTTTGGTAAAAACTGAATTGTTATAGTGCTCAAATTCATTGTTAATCCTTAAAAAACATTATCAAATGCCTCTAAAAACTCAATAAAACTCCTTTGTTGGTTATTCCTAAGGGTGGTACATCAAAATTTGTGAAATACCGTGTAAATATTCATCAAAAAATGCCTAGTCATAGAAAATTCTAAACATCAGAATCATTCTTAAACTCCTCCTAAGACACCACTACCTACACTTTCTCTGGATCTAATGACACACCTTACTAGAAAATTATGTGACCCATGAAATGTACATTATCAACATTGATCTAAAATTTTTATATCTTGGTTTAATTCATATTCTATGTTAGTGTATTTTAAATGAAGCCATGATTTCTAGCATGATCATCAAGAGTTCACGAGGACACCAAGATTTCATCAACAAATACAACCACCAAATGATCCATTTATTTGTGAAATATTAAGTTTATTAAATATATTAGCATAACTGGTGAGTTTTTCAAACCGAACAACATCACCACAAACTCATACAACTTTTATCTATACTAGTAAGCTGTATGTGATATGTCTAAAGGTCTCATCATGAATCGGAGTTATCATGGTCTCAAATCAATTTTGGAGAACCTTGTGTAACCCCTTAGTTGGTCAAGTATGACATCAATTCAAGGATGTGGGTATCTATTCTTAATCATTATCTGATTCAACTTTATATAGTCAACACATAATCTGAACAACCCATCTACATTATTGGAAGACAACCTAGGATACCCCCATGTCGACATACTAGGATGGATGAATCACTTTCACTCCAACTCATCTAGATGAACCTTATTTTCAAGTATTTCTTTTGGCATCATTATGTATGTCCGAATAGAAACCCTTTCTACCCAAGAATGAAACTCAATCCTACACTAAACATCTATATTTTTTGGTAGCCCCAATAAATCGTCATGAAACACATCCTGAAAATGATCCACAGTGGAAGGTCAGACTATTGGATCCCTTAATCATTCATTTAGAAAAAAACAACTTAATTAGTCCATGAGTTCTGTCAACTGCTGGGAAAAATTACCTGTACAACATTCTTGAACATTTGATACACCTCGAAGGACATAAGTGTCTCTATAAAGTGAAGTTAACATTACCCAATGTTGGTAGAAATAGATATATGATTGATATAACACCAACCAATCCATAACTAAAATTATGTAAAATCCTAAAATCCCATGTAATAACAGGTTCCTTTGAAAATTATATCCTCCAACCACTAAAGAACAACCCTCACATTGTCTAATATTCTCAAATCACACCTCAATCAAAGTATCAATTGACTTAACTGCACTAGTAATTTCCATATTTAGGCACAACACAACTAGAAAATGTTCAAAAATAAAATAACTCAATGAACCAATTCCATATAAAGCACTAAAGATTGTAGAATCAACATGAATCATACCTAAAATGATATACTATCTAGCCTTACCACCTCTATGTAGAGACTGAACTTCATGATGTTGACCTGCCTGTATACCATTGGTTCCAGCTTGTGTACTTTTTTATGCACTTCCCTACTTGTGTGGATAATTTTGAATAGGGGATCCATGTCAACAACCTATACCGATATGACCTATGGAGCTCCAACTACCTACCAAATACGAGATAAAAAGACACCCTACCACACTTGTCTTTTGACTCTGACATCTCTATATGCTCCACTGCCAAGGTTTCTTACATAACCTTTGTATATGTACCAACCATCCACATGAATGACACTTGAATAGTGGTACAGAACACTAACCCAACTTGTGGCTTGACCTTCCACACTGGTTATAGAAAACTTGATCACCACCCTATGATATTATCCCTCTCTTTTGACTATACTACAATCTTTCCTTATGTTAGAAATTTCCAAAATTATACTTACTTCCTTCATAAGCTGCCCCTTTTTTCTTCCTAGCCGGTACCACAAGTTCACCACTTAATTCTATCTTTAGGTTCCCTTCTAGAGAAAGGGCCTGGTCCACTACCTCTAAAAACCACATGAGACGAATGATATTCAGGTGAGACCTAATATTGGGTTGATTCCCATCTCAGAATCATTTATCAAAAGTCACCTCATCCCTTTCCAATGTTGGAAAAAAGTGAATAAATTCATTGAGATGACTACTATAATGCATCATTGATGCACCCATTAGGTCACACTCGTTACCTCTTCATCCTTATGCTATCTGAAGGTAACTGGTTAGTATTTTTCTGAAAACATTTCATGAAAATTCTTGTATACCATTTTCTAACCTGCTTTGTCAGAACCATAATTTTTCACAAGCGCTTTTCCGAACCCCACAACATATATGCCACAAGTTAGACTAAACTCTATGAATTTTTCCCCATATGATCAAGAATTCTTTGGATTGACTCAATCCAAAACTCGAATGCTTCTTTAACACCCTCTCTAATAAAGGTATTAGGGGTAATGTATCATAAACTCCCTAGTCATCTCGATCATATTAAGTGCAACCCACCCTGGGCCACATTCCATAATCTACATAAAAACAAATAATTTATCATCGAAATTCTCTTCCCAATTGTCTTTTACTAGTAGATATTATTTCTCTACTATTTCAGAAGATATCTCGGTAATTTACTCTTGTATCCAAATAGGAACATATCATCATTGTATAATCTTTTTATATTTCCAAACATGATCTTTAGAATAGATACCATAAAGCTTCCAAAAAATATATTGGATCACTCACCATTAACAATAAAAAACATTACTCACACACATTTCATAGGATTCTTCTAATACCTAACAAACCAACCTCCACCATCCATCTTGAGGGCCATCATTAACATTGTGTAACTGACTCACATAGTTACAAACCATAACTTCTACACCATTAAAAAACTATTTCCAATTAAGAAAATACATCAAAAAAATTATTTCACTATCACCCCTTGTTAAGAACAGTTATTTAATTATTATTTAACATTTTACATCCCTTTTTTCTAGTTTGAATCATTTCATTAGACACCATTTTAATCAATTTCATGAAAATAAAATGCATCCAACCCTTTATGTCACAGACACCTGTTCCATGTGTGTGCCTACCAGGGTGTATGAATCTTATATACATGAGTTTCTAGAATGATTCATGAATGAAAATCCATGTTCAATTATGGTCACAAAAAAATATCATAAAATTGTCATATCACACAAGAAGTGCATCACCCAATTGTTAACTATCATCAAATGTAACAACATATAATAAGAACAAAAAATTTCACCCATGGTCAATTTTTTATTCCCTCATATATGGAAATGGTACTCTAAATAATGAGATCATTAGCAAGTCCATAGACCTTTTAAATTTATTATCTACCATCCCTAAATAGTACCTCAATGAAAAAGAGCTCCGATAGTACAAATTTGAAACATACATGAACTGAGAACCACTAAACATATTCCCCAACCAAGGTGTTCAGATAACAGCAATCATGAATCATTGTATTCCATAGGTTTGTGACAATAAGCCAGGTTCTGAGAGTCATATGGGTGGACTATATGCTCTTGACCAGAGTACACCATAATAAAAAAATTATATTGAATAGAAAAAACATTGTAGAATAACAAATGGAAATGAAAATGTAGATGTCTCCCAATACTAGTCACAACTCACACCCGATAGTAAATAGGTCATTTCCTACTACATTTTTCCATGGCATGAATCCCAAAATAAATAAAAATGGTTGCTATCCCGAAAATGGTCTTAACTCATTGTCTTGAACCTCTTTCGTGTACCTATGAAGCATGAATCAACTCCTAAGAATATGACTATTTCCCATTTCCATAACTGAAAGCATGAAATCTGCTTGGGTACCCAATGACAGGACAAGAAGAGTTTGTGTATAAATATGTTTCCCACCACTAATGGTGTTTACAAAATATCCAGTCTAAACAGATTGATCATTGATGTTTTAAATAGAGTAAAAGTAAATAAAAGATAATTTGGGTGTCACTAGCTTACAACTTTTAATTTAACTATTATTACCATTATAACAATTAATTATTTTCTTCCCCTTTATTGAAGAGTTAATCATCATCATGTAATACATGGGTCAGGAATTTATATCATTCACATAATGATTCAAGGAATTTATCATTTTTCATAAGGGAATAAGTCAAGTCCCTATCACACTAGGCACTATACATCACTACATCACAATTTCCTCACCTTGAATCCTCTGTCCGAGTAGAACGGATCCATTTTGGGAATAGGGCTCTATCCCCGTTCCTATCCCATACAATAAGGGTGTTTTTTGAGAATCAATCCATCTCAACCCGTAGGCAGGGCCTCAATCCTTTATTCCACACTTCATGCCATGTGTCCATGCTTATTAATCCATTCACCACAGAAAAAACATATCAAAAACAACAAAAAAATACCAATCATAATCATAATCAATAACAATTAAAATGGGAATTAACATTATTTCTTACCCCATTAACCCATTTTCTATTTACATTAAATAGCCCATTTAGCCCAATTCACATTCTCATGCCCAACTCACTGCATGTATTCAATAATTCCCTTATATAAATCCATTTAACATATACATCAAATCCCTTATGAGACACCATTAAACATATTTAACTTCTAAAATATCAATACCAATTTAAAATATTCACTATTTTATGTTAACTAACTCTCTTATGAATTTCTAACATAAGTCACATGCCACACGCCATGATCTAATTTAACCCAACTAAACCATTTTTTTGTCATTCGAAACAACTCTTTATGCCATAAAAAATTTGATACAAGCTACCAATATTCCATTTTAACTTCAAATAACATATCAACATACACTACATGGGCTCTAAATTATCACATAATGAACATTCACTTACATAACCACTTTCTAGGCCAGGAAATATTAGCGCACCCCATGGGTGGACATAAATCAGCCAAATAATAATTGTGGAATCCCATTTGGACCATGAGTTTATTAATTCATCAATTAGGAACCCATTTTACCAAATATCACCAATGGAATCAAAATCCCAACAAGGGATATATATGAACTTAACAGAACCTGCACAAATCTATAATGAAACTATGGGATATAACTTGTAAAACACCTACTGTGAATATGTTGACAAATGAGATCTTAATCTAGCCGAGGATTCCAATTAAACCATCATTTTATGTCTTAATTCATATCTCACTTGATTTTGAGGGGTTTACATCATTTTATGAAGATAATAGTGTGAAGAAAACCATAAACCGAAAAGAGAAGCAACCAAGGTATTAGACTCACCTAGAGCTTCTATCCACAACCAACAAAACTCTAAATGTCTAGGGATAAGAGGTGAATCATATCTAGGAAGGTTTAGTCAATATGAGTTTCCACAAAATAGTAGAGTGGGAGGAATTAGTGGAAATTAATGTGATGTTTTCAAAATCCCATAATGGAAAATTTGAAAATTTTCAACCCTTATTGGGGCATATCGTTTCCCCACACGGGGTTTCAGGCCAGGTACAACCCATACACAAGCCATTTTCTAGGGTATAAAGGATTATAGACAGTTAGCTAGTAATATCATCATTATTTATGAACCATGCTTCAATTGTGTGATATGACACTATCTCAAATCACATAGTATGGCCCTCCCATCTCATAGTTTGTACAAACTATGCTAAAACAATGAAACATGCCCAAAAAATCTTATTTTTCCTTCTCTTTCATTTCCAGAAACCCCCAGAAAACCTAGATCCTTCTAATGAACTTTTGAAGCATTTTTTAACCCTATTAAAAGTTACTTATAACAAAACATAAACAAAAACATACCTTTATAAAATCATGGATGTTACATCATTCATTGTAGCATACTTATAATTAAAATGATACTAATATGTCATATCATATTGATCCATCACATCATAATGATCTTTTTTAATTTTAGTATACGAATAGAACTGCAATAAATAATATCATCATTATTTTAATTAAATTGTAATGTGTATTAATTATCTTTTTCATTATTTTACAAAAGGTTCATTTTATATGTGATGTGGGAATACTTATATGCATGATGTGTTGAACATTCAAAGACACATTATTGTAGATTAAAATATATAAAACCTATTGAATATTAAAAAATTTATATATTATAGTTGTTTAATGTAAATTTTTTATAAGTATAGTAAAATCATTCTTGCTTGTAAAATAAAAATAAACACACATCGAGTGTCAAATTAAAAAAAATTACATAGATGAAATATTCGTATTAAATTATTAAAAATTTAACTATATATATTTATTTTAGTTGAATAAATAATGTTATTAAATCATTATTTTAACATTCTAGAAGATCGATCTTTAAAGGTGACAAAGTTTATGGAATTATTTGAACTATGGATATCATATCAGCACGATTTTTATATTTGTTGGACTAGTATTATTTTCATTGAGGTAGTTGGTATACCAACCATGAACAATTTTTTAGTAACATAATACATGGAAATAATCAGTTATTGAAAGATTAAATATTTTCTACTATTATTCAAATTTATTAGTTTTTCACTAATAGTTATTATGATTTATTTTAATATATTCTGTTATATTATTTAATTTTATTTTTTTGGATTGATCAAAATGAGATATAAAATAAGGCTTCTTTGAATTATATACACACATTGGGGTCAAAAACAATGAAATATTATTAGCGGAACTATAAATATTTTATGTTCAACAATGATTAATAAAGAACAAACACAACTGAACTACACCAAATTAAAATTAATACATTTGACCTAACTAATCATAAGTCCAAAAATGTAAATTAAATTAAAGTAAATAACAATGAATCAAAACAGAAAAATATATCATGAATGAACTATACCAAGGAATAACTGATCCATTACAAATAAAATTAAATTGAAATGACATGATCCAAATAAATATGAGGTTGTGACTCATTTATTCCTGAAAAATGGGCTATAAATTCCCTATAAATCTTGTATATCCATAACAAATATGGTTGTAAAGGCCCCTCAAAGGCATAACCAATTGACACAACCCGATTAATTACTATTAATTTAGAAAAATATTCTTATGATAAAATAATCTTTACTACCCACCCCACATTTTCTATTAAATTCATGGATTTTCATATTCACAAACATCTTCTTGAATCCAACCTAGTGTGTTATTGTGATTTCAATAATTCTATTTTCTATTATTTGAAAATTGATTATTTAAAAACTAAATTACACAAATTAAATCTTAATTTAATTAGAATTTAACCTATAATGTCAACTCTAAATTTACCTTTTAACTATAACCATTTAGGCTTTAGAATGAGTCACTATTCCATGATTGATTTCCAATGTTTTCCTTGTGTTTTCTGTACAATAAAGAGAATGTAAAATCTCTAAATTGTGGTTCATAAGATCAAAAAGAAAACAAATAGGGGAATTATTGATGGAAGATTGATTCCCACTAACTTGTGGTATCTTATATTCTCTATTTTTTTGTGAAACTTGGTTGAAATTACTCATTTCTCATCCATATAGCTATATTCAACTAGTTTATATCAAATTGCTATGATTTTTTGGTTCTCATTTAATGCATATCATGTGTGTTGTCTTTATTAAAATTTATATGCTCTGAAATTTCTCAAATATAAGGCTCTATATAGGTGAATGGGGTCTCTAAGATCCCTCTAATAGTACAATAAATATAAATTCCAGACATGGTTAAAACTGTTTAAATATTTAAGATAATTTATATGATCTATGAATTTTTTTTAAGTAATTTACTTTTGAATATATAATATGTAGCATAAAAAATGTTAACAGTTTACATCAATATAATATAATATTTTGAGATTATATGAAAAATGTTAACATATATGTTTTATTTTTTATTAAATTATAATGATTTTAGAGTTTACATAAACTATAAATAGTAAATTATAATCTATTAATAGTTTATATATTGAATTAATTTTTTACATCTTATTTTCTTATTAAACTATGAACTAAAAAAACTAACATAAAAACAAAAAAAAATATACAAATGGTCTAAAAATTTAGATATTAATATAGTATAAACATTAATTATGTATAAATATTATTATATAAATATTTTATATGTTTATATGTTAATTAATAAACTCTATTACCATGTATACATGTAAACTATTAACATGCAAACCTATAAAATATTAATTTTATTAACATGTACATAGTTTGAATTAATATTTTCAAATAAACATGTAAATTGATTCATTTAATATGAACATATAATGTTTTAAACTATATTATCTAATTAAACTAGTGGGTAAATAAGAGAAAAAATATATAAATAAATTAGACTATATATACCAAAACCAATTCTAAATCAGTCTTAAAAACAAAAATTTACATAAAAAATGTGGAAAACATACCATAATAGACCTAAAAAAATAATACTAGAACAAAATTAAATTTAAATAAACTAAATTTAGTTTAACCATTAATGATCTAAATTATAATAACATTTTTAAAGAAATATAAATCATAATTTATGGAATTGAACTATACGAAATTGAAAAAATAGTACCAAACCAAAATGTGAGAAATTGAACTAAACTAAAACAAATAAAATTGAGTGGGTATTTTTTAATACATCATGAAGTAAATGAAAAAAAAATGTAAACTAAATCAAATTGAAATAGAAAAATCATTATTTATATAAAAGGCACTCTAACATACTAAACTAAACAATATTGACATAAAAAAACAAAACAAAAATATTTTATTCATATATAACTAAAATATTATGATGTTGGTGAAAAAGATAATAATTAACCAAAAAAGTTCATATTCAAAAAAACTCACCTAAATCAATTCATACCAATATTAAATCGAAAATAAATAAAAGGAAGAGATAGAATATAGCCTTTCCAACCCAAAACAAATAAAATAGTAAAAAAACTAGTGTGAATTTACCATGATCAAAACAATCTATGTTTATTACCTTTTTAAATGTTTCCAGATTTACATTTTTGGGGATAATATGATTCATTTTTGTGAAATTTAAATCAATTATTTTGGTTTTGGTTAGTTAATTTTTTTAAAATGTGCTAATTTTTCATAAAAAATAAAAAATTATTGAATACTTTTTTCTTACGTTCAATTTTATTTGCAGTGGCCTATGATGAAACTAGAAGGCTGTGTGCCTTAAAATATTTTTTTCACAATCTATATGGAAAAATATATGAGTGATTTTAATGAATATACATAATAAAAAAATTTATGTATTATTCAACGATATAAAATATTTAAAATCTATTTCACAATAAAATATATCATTTATAATTTTAAAAACATAGTATTGGGAACCTTGATGAGTAATAAGATAAGATTTTTTTTCCAAATGATCATTTGAGACATATATCATTTGAGGAAAATCAAGGGAGAAACTGTTGTTGACCTTGGAAAAGTAAAATAGGTATTAGAGCACATTAGGGAAATTAAATAGTTTTAGTATCATTGGGTGGAAAGAGGTTCATATTAAATTATTTCAAGACAAATAATTTTCCATGAATTATTGAAAAAGAAGTAATATAGTCACTAAAAAGTTCATGAAGGTTATTATAGTTTTATGTTCATCCCATCCACCATATAAAAATATGGGGTTTAATACCTGATTATTAATGATACACTCTTTATGTGATGCACGGGGAGATGTTGATGGTGGTCTTAGTGCTTATCGGACTGGTGAATTTTTTGATTGTGACAATGATGATGATATTATAGATGAAGATGGTAGTAAACATATTAACCATGAGAGGGATGATAGTGATGACCATGATGGATGTGGTGGTCATGTTGATGATCATTTTGTAGAAGATATTGATCTCCTATATTTCAGAATTTATATTTGCAACCCTAATAATACATGTATAGTTTAATGTAATTGAATCTAATTATATATATGTGTGTTACGATTTGTTTATTACGATATCAAAAAATTCACTATTAAAATATAATGTATGTTTTTATTGGATTTTAATTATTATATGATTGTTTCATATTTTTATGGAGGGGTTGTAGGTGAGGTGGGTGTTTGGGATAGGAAATATGAGATTCATTGAGGGATCCAATAAAAATAGTGTTGAGTTGTTATTTTTATATCATTGTACAATAATATTTCTCAACAATTCATAAATGTTCTAGTACCCCATCACTACAAACAACCAATACCACTGACATAAGAAATCGGTGGTTTAAATTTGTATAATAATGATTTTAAATAATGCATTAATATATATCATTCCAAAAGGAAAAATATAAAAAAAATTATAACCATTGATATATCCTATACTAATGGTTTCAAGGAATTAAATGAAGTTAAATTTAAGGTAGTGTGTTAATCATGAGACTCACTATGTAATCATCTTAATCCAATGAAGTGATATTATTACATATTTGATTAATAGTATTCTATGATCAATCGTTTCATTGAAAATTTATTCAGACCAACATAATATATTTTATTCTCATTATATATTTTATGAATCTACAATTATCAATATTAATTCTATTATCATTCCTGATGCTCCCAATTTCAATGTCAGGTCTCTAATTCCATTGTTCACTCAACCAAGATTATAATCATGTAAATTATATTTTATATATGATATATGTTTTTATTGATCATATTAATATTAAAATAACACATTACTAAAATAAAATAAAATATATTATACACATTACGTCATATTGAGTTATATTTTGACACAACGAAACACATTATGTTCCAAAGGCATGAAAAAGATGTTTCATAACCGATTTTTAGTTTGTATAATATTTATTTTTTTCCCACTTTTATACATGGTCCCATGTTAAATAGAATATTACCTATAGGTATTTTTTACTAGAATATTATAAACTATAATTAGGTATTGATTTGGTATAGGAGTTAATGTAATTTATAAGAACTACTAATGAAACATAATTCATTCCATTTCCAATGATTTTATAGGAAAAATATTACCACCATAATGGTTTCTAATTCAATAGATTTTTCCAAACTCAATGTTTCTTCATAAAGAACAACAAAATACTATATTTTTTTATATAGTTACAAAATCTACCGATTATTTTCATAACAATCTTCACTTCACTAAAATTTGAATAAAATTATAGTAATATCTCAAAATATATGGTGCACGAATATAATTGATTGTGATCTATTGTATATATATTACATAATTAAATATTATCTTCACACTCCATATATGGGTTTCTTTTAGATTACCTTCTAAACCTGCAATTAAATAGAAAATACAATTTATATCCATTTTACTAGTTGTTTGATACAATAGGATTCATATAATTCATATATGTGTGTTTTAATTAGATGTAATTCATTCCAAGTCCTCATTAATATTTAATTTATTACTCATAATAATCAGAAATTTTGAATGGATTCTCATCCATACATCTTAAATATAAGATTTTCTAATTTTCATTCAATAATAAAAATCATATATTTTCATTGAAATATTTTATATATATAAAATAAATAGAGTTCTATAATTATAATAATATTAAATCCATTTCATATTATTTTTTAATACACATTACATCATATTTGATTAATATCACATCATATAATTTCTTAACAAACATAGGCTTATATATAACATTCTTTCAAAAATGATTTTATCAATAAATTGGAAAAATCATTTCCATTTTCGAAAACAATTTGTATCAAAAAGAAACGGAATATTATTGAATTCATAAAGGGATATCATTAATCATATATTCCATTTATTAGTTTAAAAATAAAATTAATTTTTATATCATATTGAAAACTAGTATATATTTACAACAATATTGTTGAAAAATAATCTAATTTAATAAATAATATTTTTCATCAATTTTAAAGAGTTTAAAATACATGTGAGTAGTATTGGAATCATTAATTAAAATAGATTCAAATATATATATATATATATATATATAGAGGATAAATTTATTCCTTATTGTTTATTCCCACTTTTTTATTATATTTGTGTGATGCCCATCACATTGTATTTGTCAAAATATGACTAAAATAAAATGAATTATTATTACAATTATCTATTATTTATAGGATGATAATAAAATATAATGAACACTATTTTTTATTAATTATACCTAGAAAATTTATTCTGTTCTTATTCTGTAGAAATAACCCAACATATATCTATTAAATAAATACATATATATAGAATTTTTTTATAAAAATGATGTACAATCACAATAGTTTCTTATTATCTTACATGTTTAAGATGGAGATTTAATAAATGTATTTAATGTATTTTTTATATTATCAATAATAGTTTTCTAGGTTCATGGTTGAGATGTATTAAGATCCCCGTCAATTTGATAAAGCTCTATATTTTAACCACAATCAACAAGGTGGTAATTATTAAATTAAAATCTACTACATTATTTTTAATTCAATAAAATATACATTCTTCATGAAATGTTATTCACCTTATTCTGGAAATTTATTGACACATAAAAAACCCAATTTAATTAATTAAAACGTATATATTAATTTTCATTGATAATATATCCTTGGAACACTGCTTATCATCTCTGACATAAAAAATTTAGTCAGTCATTAAACTAAAGATATAAAGTGTAAAACCAAACACTATACAATATTTAACATTAGGTTTCCCTCCTTTTATAATATCATAGGAATTTTATTTATGATAGGTTTAGGAAATTTTCTATTCATTAAATAATAATAAGTTTTCATAAAATAAAAAAAAATGTATACAATGTTTTTATTAATTTATTATGTTATGTCCATGACACGAATTTTCTTTTATATTATTTCTACCAGATTATTAATTTTTGGTTAACAACTTTTCAGAATTTTTGTACATGACTTGAATCATTAAACAAATCTCTAAACTCATGGTTTTAAGATTCCCCACCATGATCACATCATATGGAAAACCCCATGAAAAAATTACAATTTTGAACTAAATCACTGAAAACGTAAAATAATGAAATGTTTTATTTATATGTGGTAAGTAAAATAAATATGAAAATATGGTGTAATAATTTACTATAATTAAATTATGCACCTCCTCTCTAAATATTGTTTTTTTAGTTGGTAAAAATAAATAATTATAATCTATTAGGATATAGATCCCCAAATATTTTTTATTAGATTTAATGACTCTATAAGATTCTTCCATTTCCTATATAAAACATAAAACACAAAAATTTTTTACTTTCAAATAAAAAGTTTTAATGATAATAATATTATTAAGAAATACGTAATCATTTCTCACATTACATTCACTGAAACATCTATTATAAATATAATTATAATTAATTTTATAATTTATAAATTTTATATTTTGTTATTTTATGATTATTAAAATTGTTATTTTAAACATTATCCTTTCATAAAGAAATAAATTTTATGTTATCAGAGTTAAAAACATTTATTTTTCATTATATAATTTAACTAAAAGTTTTCTCATCATTTTCATTTGAGATAAAAATAATATTATAATTCAAACCATTAAAATGAAATAATATTTTTATTATTGATAAATAAGGAAATAATAGCACTCTAAATCCATAGATCCTTTCATTAAATTTATATCTAAAATTTATCTGGACTCCCTCAATTGGGTTGTATATTTTAAATTTTGATGGGAATCTTTTCATATTCATTGAATGCCAAAAAAATTTATACAAAAGTTCATACATGATAATTTCAAAGCATCTATCATATAATGATAAAAAACAATGATTATTTTTGTACACATTTAAAATTTTGTCTTGATATATTATTAAAAAACATGTTAGTAGGGAATTATTTTATAGAGTTAACATATTTCTATCATAGGAATTATGTCTCTATATGTTCATATTTTATATCCTCTTTCTATTTTCCCATGAATCCCTATTCATGAGGATGATGTCTTATATATTTTCATATAATTTATGCCTCTTGGATCATCGGGACCCCCGACTCATAATAAAATAGATTTTGGAATTTCTAATCTCTCATATTCACTTTCTATTGGGTTTCCATTATTTTATGGTTTTTGTTACAATCGAAAATTCTATACACACAAACAAATTTAATTCTTTATGATGTTCATTATTATTCAATGTATATTGTTAATCATGGTTAATAAATTTATTTGATATCTATTCCATGTCAAGTTATGTTCACCTATCTTTATTAGAGTCCCAATAGGTGTTCTCTATCTGCATACTAGTCTATCGGTTTTCCTCATGAGTAAATATGGATTTTCTTCTTTCTTATGTGATAGAGATCTTCATTTCTTATATTATGGACCATTGAATTGGTTTTTGTATGTGATTTCAAGGATTTGATTTCAGTGTGACGGAGGGGGATATGATGTAATAGAGGATCTAAATTATTTTTTAGTCATTTATAGTTTAGTTTTATAATTTATGGTTTTTTATTTGAGTTCGTCATATTTATGTGTTCTTAGTATCACTATTTCTTCAACTGGTGTGTTATCTTCCCCTATTTCTGGGTTTATCATATGTTATGTTATTTATCCCGATAGGCCTATTTATTCCACTTTATTTATATTATCATTTTTAAATTTTTTCTAAATTTTATTTGAAAAATATTATATGAATCAATTAACCATATTTGAGAGATTCTGGTGATGATATCTAGATACACAATTTCATCCACTTCATAATATATATAGAGGCACTATTGTGGGTATAATAATAAATGGAGGTTGAAATTATCATGACTGTAAAGAAGTGTATTGTTTAGATGATAATATCTTTATTTCACATGATTGTTGAGGATCTGTGATGATAGTACTTCTTATTTGAGTTTGGTAGTGTCAACTCAAATTTTTATGTAGTATCCATCCCCTTCAACCAGGGAAAATATATTGCGGCTACATAGGGGTGTTCACCCCAATTTTTCTATTTTAAATGTTTTAACCCTGATTATGATTTCTATCAAAGTAATTATGTTCTTGGTATCGCTCTGTGGGGATAGTGGTATTGGTATTTTATTATGTTAGGGTTTCATAGTTATGATGGTGTCTAATGACACTCGGTTTCATTCCTAATATATGGTGATGTTTATCAATAATGGATTTTGATTATACTATTGATGAATAATGATGAAAATTGTTGATCAATGACCTTATTATTCATTACATAGATGGAATATTACTCTTTTTCCTCACTAGCCAAGCTACCACACAGTGCATAAGATATATCTTGGTTTTAGGAATACCCAAACCTATTAATTGGTGAGCTATATGAATCATGTCCTTTTTTGGTAATTTACTTTTATATGTTTGGTAGTGTATGTTTTCTAGTTTATGTTAATTTTGAGAGATATCAAAGGGATATAAGGATGTTTTTATGAAAATATACTTATCGGTTGAACACCATTTTATTAGTCCAATATTTTTTTAAAATATTAAAACTAATTATTATAATATAGATAGAATGAAACCATTTAGAAACTGAATATATTTAATATTTAAAATAAATGACATTTTTCATGAAATATTTTATGATGGTAATGATATGGAAAGAAAAATTTAATGGTAATATCTCAATGAAAACATAGATATATATGGTATTCTCATTCTAAAAGTAAAAAAAATATTAAATAATTATTTTTAGTGTCAGTTTGAAGAAACTAGTTTCAATATAATGTTGAATTTAACCCATTGTATCAACAAAAATTTCTGTAATGTTTATTTTTTATAAATCTGTTTTGTTTTCATATTTCTTCACTTACATAGTGAACACTGAAAACGTTTCCCTTATATTTTAATTCTCAATTCTGGGAATATAAATTTCATTGTATTTAAAATCTTCACTGTATTTATCTACCTTATTTATTACTTATAGTTATGAATTTAGATAATTATTTTCATTCACCACCATTTTATATTTTTTTCATTATCATATTATACATCTCATAAATTTAATCTAATTCTTATTAAATTTTTTCTAAAATTTAATTTATCACTTCTATATTTTCTTTTTCAAGATAAATGCCAATCGAAAAAAAAACTAACTTTGTCCACTCTAACAACTAGATAAAGAGGATACATTCTAACTATAACTCCCTGAATATCTCATGAACATATATTCTTTAACATTAGTTATGATTAAATATTCTCTAATCCTTGATTTTGACATATTCATTTATTAGGATTATTTCCTTCATTACCCATAATAGCTCACATTAGATGAATTAAAAGTATGGTAAAATGTGTTTCCTTTCTTATACTATATCTTATAATCCATTTTTGGACATGTTTGTATATATTTACTTTTCATGAATTTAGAATTTGTTTTTTAATAACCGAATTCATTTCTTAACAATTGATCCACATAAACCCAATGAGAGTGTATTCAATTGATATGATATACGATGTTTTGAATGGAAAAACCTTCTTCTTATGCTTTTATTATTTATTAATGTTCTTTAGTTCATATGTATTTATTAAAATTTATCCAATAAAATTAAACATAAATTATTTTCAATTTTTATTTAATTTATCAATGAACATCTTCTTCAAATATAATTTTGTAATAAAATATCTAGAAATACTTCTGACTAGTAATTCACTTCCCATGGTTTCTCTAAGTGAAATCTTTGTAGTTAATTTATTATAAAACTAATCATACACCTCAAGAATAGTATCAGTTTCAACAATCCAAAAATTTGGATATTCATTTATCATTACTATATGATTATTTTCATTAAAAATATATTTTTTCATGATGTTTGTTTTAAAAAATCCCACATATTTGAAATTTTTTAGATCAAGTTCAAATTTTATGAATCTACATTATACTAATTTTGAAAAATAATATTCATAAATTTATAGTTTTGAATATATTTTGAATCCTCATTACCAAAAAATAGTATCAATAGAACACACTAAATTTTTTTATGTTTTTACTTTAGTTTTTTTTAAATGTTATTTTTTTCATCTAAGATGTTATTTTGGTTGTCCTATAGTTTTTTCCTCCATTAAATTATAATGGAAAATTAGGTATGTAACACCCCAACCTTCCACAATATGTTTCCCTTTGAATAATTTAATATCTTGCACTGTACGCAACTTCGAGATTCTAACACAGCAAGACCAATCAAACTACCTGTTATGAATAGTAATACCCACTTTTTAAATTTTATATATTTTATTATTCAAAATGGACTTCATTTTTGGAATCATAATATCAAAATTAGCTTAGGGTAAAGTTTTGGTATTTTTATGAAAACATTCAATTTTTGACAAATAGTGAAAAACAATGAGTTATAGTTTAAAAATGTATTTTTTATTTAAATAATTTTTAATTTTATTTAAATTTATTTTAGATCAAAATACATTCATAATATCAATGTAAGTAAAATTTTATTCAATTGAGTCAGTTTATAATAATTTTAGATATATAAAAATTTAATGGAACTTTTTAATCGTCATTTACCCACCTCCTCAGAGCATTTTAAAATTTGAATAAAACATAATATTACCACTTATGTGAATTGAATTTCAAAAATTTGAGAGACACTGTTAATATAATTAAGTAAAAGTTGGTTTAATAAGATATGTTGTTTTTTTGGGGATTAGTAACTTTTGACGTTTATTTACCACGGTTAAATGTAAATAGAGTAATTAAGGGTAAAAATGACATTATTATTACATTAACACATGTCATAATTCTATTGGATAAGTGAAATTAGAGGAAAAAAACCTTAGGAATAAAATATGATCCTTTAGGTCAAATTGTATTAGATTAGGACCCTTATTATTATTTAATTCAAAGAAGAGTTAAAAGTGTTAAATTCAATGTTTAATAAGTTAACCATTTTTTAATATAGGGTTACACATAAGATAAATTCAACTATAAATATTTTTTATAGAGGTAAAAATATTTCATACATAATGGTATTTTATTTATATTTTTTAGACTTTAAATAATTTAAATTATTTATGACACAATGATGATTATGTAATTACCTAATTAATGAAATAATAAAATATTTGATATTATAATTATCCAAATAATTGTATTTTGAAAATTTTTATGAATTAAACATTTTTTATAGGTTAATATTAAATTTAGGGTTGGTTAGGTGAATTTTTTTGGATGTAATAATGCTGTTATGAATTTAGGAAAAACAAAATAACAAACAGTGTCAAAATTGATATAAAAGAGTTCTTAAAACAAATTTTATATTATTAATTGATATTATATTCCTAAAAATATAAGGATTATCCAAAAGACTTATATAATGATAGTGGTATCCTTAATGAACCATTTTGGGTTATCTTGGAAGTATATGGTAAGTCTATTAACCATATAATATAAAAATACAAAGAGACATGGTAAATATCAAAGTATTTAACTACGAGTTAAATATAAAAGATAAAGTTATTATAGTGACCCAAACCAGCCTAAAACCTATTGGTTGAGTTATTTCCGACCCATAACCACCTATACTTTAAATATTTTATTTTGGAGCAATTAGAAACTGAAAATGATTTTATTATAAAATAATATTTCTAACTTTTTCTAAGGTTCCCCCCACCCCTCTTATAAAATAGAACTCACCCTTCCAACAAATTCAAACCATAAAAGCCTTTTGGATCAGGAAAACTCTGCCCGAATACCCTCTAAACGATCCCCCCTTAATCCTAGAGGACATAATTTTGTCAGAAATCCATCTTTTGGAGCCCTTTTGATCAAATCAAAAGGAAGAAATCAAAGAAGAGAAAAATATTTTATCACTGCTTTCAAGTTACTTACTTCTTCCACTTCCTCTTTCATTGTTATTTCGATTATAAAATAATAACTCTAATATCTTCTATATACTGTGATGTTATAATAAATGTAGTACAACAATATTCAGTATTCTATCCATCCTTTGAATGACATGTCACCATGCATGCGTACATACGACTTACCGTCTCCATGTCGTGGTGTAATTCTTATTCAATACATTATTATTTGGATGGGTATAATAATGATGTGTAATTTATATAAATAAACAAATAACATAATAATGATTCTGTATATATGATATACCATCCAATTATATATTATATTAATATCAAAAGAATGATATTATTGCTCGTTCATACGTATGGATTACTGTCTCCACGAACGCGATGAGATTCATTGCCCATCGTAATCCATTCTAGAGTAATTTTAAATAGATGATTAAATGCAATTTTTAATGACTAAATATAACTATGAATATTAATAAGGCATATATTATTCATAACAAACACTACTTATGAATCAAATCATATAAAGTAAAATGAATCAGTTAACACCTAAAACGACGATAATACTAAAATATTGTTAACAAAGAAATATTAAAAGATCATATATGATATCATATTAATGTATATTATTCTTGTATAATTTAATAACAATTATTTCACCATTATAAATAATGTTAACCAACCCTCAACCAAGTAAAAATACAAAGTAAAGGGTTTCTTTTCTCACATTTAGTTCCCTGAGATTTCCATTGTTCGCCATTTATTTAATAAATGTGGTGTACTGTGTACAGTCAAGTGATATATATATTATCATTATTCTATTTATATTCATGGTATTATGTGATTCATTTGGTTTTTATTAACTTTTTTCCATGCGACTCGATTGATGGCAATGAAGTAAGGGTTTTCATCTCCCTCGCTATTTCTGTGAGATTCATGCCATACTGACACTATTTCCTTTTGTGTGGTGTATATACATCCCAATGATTGAATTAATTGTGTAATATACATAAATTTAAGGGTAATTAAATCATAATTTTATGATCCATATTTCATGTGATGTATGTTTCATAAGTTACCAAATTGACCAGGGAATTTCAAATTTCAATTTCCACTCATTCGGCTTTATGCATACTTCATTGATTATTTTACTCCATAATTATGTGTGGAATAACAATTTATTATTTGTGTAGTAATTTTCACTCCCCTTTATATGTATATACTTTTTTTACACATAATCACTTCATAAAAAAATTCTCAAGTCATCAATATTAACTTCATAAGAGTAATTTTATCTCAATCTCTATTTATTGAGATAAACATCTAACTCATTGGTGTTGTTTTTACAAGAATATATGTGAATGTATTATGATTGATTTACACTGAATATCCAATAATATTGTGTTTATTTATATTTTTCACACATAATTATGTTGTTGATTTATCCTTAACCTAAGGATTTGGTTATTATAAGATATTTCATCTCAATTTACATTCCATTGATACTTCTATGTTGTTATACACCAAATCACTTTTATATGGCGTATATAATGTACTTTGACATAGTATATCATGAATCCATTTATTATAATTATATTATAATGTTTTTATTACCTATGTTATTTATATTCATGTTTCCCCATTTTGGTTAGGAACTCTAACTAAAATATCATTTCAAAATTATTTAATGATTTACTATTCTAAATAATTCTAATTAATGTCCCTATTTGAAAAATGGTTTTAAGAATTCATTTATATGAACATTAATGTTTTATAATTAAAATTCTTTTTAATTGTTTCAATGTGGTATGGGTCACTTTGATTTAAAAAATATATTTTAAATGACTTCTTGATAAATATTGAGGCTTTTAAATGTTTTCAAGAAAAAGGGGGGTATTTCTCTCAAATAGTTTTGGGGATTATTTTAATCGCTTCCAATATCAATAATAATTATCTATTGAGGTTGATCTATTATAATAAAATCTTACATATTGTATTGAATGAGATATGTTTGACTGTGGATGTGTTGTTTTTATACCATTCAGGGTTTGTGGTTAAAATATTGACATTATGTATGCTAGTTTTAATATGAATGTTCATATTATGTTTGAACCTTTTCATATGAGAAATTAATTGGGCTTAGTAAGTGATGGGTAGAGCTCGCTATAGATCCTCAATGCATCGGTAGGTCTCATGAGACAAACTAGTGTCTTGGAACAAGCCCATGAAAAAATCTTATTTGTAGTCTTGGCACAAGGCCTTGACTATGTGGTTATGAAAGTCTGGAATTATGCATTCCATCATTATGAAAGTGGATATTGATATTGTATGTGATTATTTCACTAGTAGAATATCCATGTGAATAAGTAAATATAATTATTTTATTTTTATCATTGCCATATTATGTTGAAGTTTAAGTTAAAAATTCTTTGGTTTTAGTCTAATACATTGCCTTAAATGTTTATGCTTATTTATGAAAGTTTCCACTATATAATTATCCTTACTAAGCATATGAGATCACCACTTTCCATGTTTTATTTTTTCCAGGATGCGAAGAAGTATATTATGACTGACCTATAGGGATATTCTATGAGATCTCAATGTAGTCTTTGAAAAAAAAATGTTGTAGTTTTTCCATTTTATGATGTAATTTAAACCTTATGAATGTAGCTAGTATTTCCAAGGATACTAAACTATTCGATCATTAGAGACTTGATCTTTTGTGATCATGAAAATGATACATAATAATGCACCACTCAAGGATTTTGGGGTCAGGGTATTACAGTGGGTCTTAGAGGAATATTTGTAAAAACCATAGAACCTATATTTAGATAAACTCTTATTATAAAACATAGCCCTAATATTGACTTTTAGGATTAGTAAAGAACTTCCTAAAATATTGGTATTGTAGAGATTTTGTGAGTTATCCAAGCAATACATAGTTCTCTGGATATGAGCATGTAGAGGTGGCTCTTGTACAGATGTACCTAGGGGTAAAACCCGAAAACACCGCTTTGAGCTAGACAACAATGGGAACTATTACATGAAAACAGGACATGCTGCACTCTTGGTTACAAAACTCCCGAGGGATATGCATAGGATAATTTACATTTTCTTTACAAACTGATTTGAAGGATTTAAATATAAAATGACAATAAATGACCTTGGTTAATCTTAAGGTGTTTCAAATTGAAAATATGGTGTCATGATATTCTTTAAATGATATTATGACTACTCTTACTCACACAATGCTTTCTGTTTTTAGTCAATGGATGGATTCCAAAGAATTCATAGTAACTTTTAGAATGATATACAAGGTGGGAAGGATAGTGGAAATGGGAAACAAAATGGATTTTTGATAGGATTAAAAGATATTGTGTTCATGCCAAATCAATTTTCCAAAAAATATGTTCAACAACATATATATTAAACAATTCCTGGACTCAACAATGAAAAGAAACATGAGGAATGATAAGTGCTCTAGCAGTGGAGACCATGGAGAAATGAATCCTCAATTTACATCATGCAGGAAAAGTGGAAGGAGACACCCATGAATGTGTCTCAATGGAACAATGAAATGCCTTACGTGTGGGAAAGAAGGACATAATGTAAAGAATTTATGAGGAATAATGAAGAGTATTATGGATGAATATTAAAATGGTCCCAAGAATCCAGTTAAAATCATTTTCCATAAATGTAGGGGACCTATCCATTACGCAAGTGAATTCCCTATTTGATAGGATATATTCTTGGTCAAAGATAAAGCTATGTGGAAATAAAGGGTTGGAGAAATGTTTCCAAGAATTAGTGCTCCTTGTTAATGGGATTACTTTAGAATAATTTTCCCTTGTATTTGTAACCCTATAGTTTGTAATGTGAAAATGATATTTGAGGAATATTATGTTTTCTCTAGTGGATATAGTTATAAATAACCATTTGGTTTTATATGATCATTTGGGTTTGAGGCAATGACAAGTTATTATATTTTGGTATGAAAATGCATGGTATGAGAAACCATTTGTGGTTAAATTATGTTATGGTTATTTTTAGGAATTTATCTCATTTTGGTAATGTTATAAAATATAGTATTTTATAATGGAAAACACGCAGACTGTGTGACAACCCGTCGCATCGGACAAAGCTATGGGAATTGAACCAACAAACATAGTGCAACTGGGATTTATCAACTACCACTAGACTACATGAAGTCCTTTGTTAGTGTGAATAATTATTTTTAGTTAAATATTTTTATTGATAAATAATAAATTGATTTGGGATCTTATGTCTTATCAAATGAATACCCTTAGTACTGTAATATGATTTGGTGATTAAGTGATAAATTTTATTTTGGAAGACATTCTATCTGTTGGGAAAACTATATGCCTAAGGAAAATAGAATACTATTGAATTTCATTTGAGGAGTAATGGTGAATTTTTGTCTGTGTTTTTATTGTGGATTTTTAGTGATTTGGGTTATTTATGGAAATGATTAACCTACAATAGAGAATATGTGATTAGGTTAATTACTTTTAAGTACGTTACTTTAAGAGTAGTCGATGTCATTTGGAGACACAATTTAATGTGGAAGACTACATAAACAAATTCTTCTATGTTTTGTATTTCAATATTACATTGGTTTATATTAAATGATTTTAATGAAAATTGTTTATTGAATGGTATTTATTTAACTTTGGGGTATTGTTGGCTTAATTTTGGAAATTAAGATTAGTGTTTCTTTCTCTAACGGAATATACTTTTGGGGGATCATCAGATCTTGTACTAACCGTTTTGGTTTCGATTAATCTCTAAATATAATGTAAATATATAGTTTAACCTTTTTGGATCATGTGATTATCTAGATGTTGATTCTTGCTCTTTCGGTGTGACAAAGTCATCTTGAATACTCATCGTTTGGAAAAAAAATTGTGTTAGTGGTAGAAATTTATTAAATAATGTAACTCTACTTATAAAGTAAGATATTTTTTTATGTTCTTATTCAATCTCATAAATAAATTCATCATCTTTATGAAATTCAACTTAAAACAAAAAAACGTTCTCTGTTTACTTTTCATACTGGGGAACTAATGACCATTTGTCCCATCACAAGTTTGGGGTTTTCTTATTGTTAACTTTCTCCTGATCATTTTTCTATCCCTTTCAATCAGAACATGACACTTAGTTTATCATCCATATCCATCTTTTCCCACATGGAATCCTATTATGGGTTATCTCGGGTGACCTTTTTACTTCCCTATCATTATTTTAAAGTGATAGTTTTATTGACTCTTATTCCGATGTGGGACATTCAATTATGTTCCCAAGCCCAATTTAAAAAATTTTGAGGACACAATTTCTAAAAGGGATGAAGAATGTAACACCCCATGCTTCCATGGAACGTTTCCCTTTGAATATTGTAAAATCTTGCATTTTACGCAACTTTGATATTCTAACACACCGCGACAAATCAAACTAGTCGTGTTAGATAGTAATACCCACTATTTGAAATTTTATAAATTTTATCTTTCAAAATGGACTTAATTTTTTTATTCAGAATATCGAAATTATATTAGGGTGATTTTTCGGTATTTTTCTGAAAACATTCAATTTTTGATGAATAGTGAAAAACACTATGTTATTGTTTAAAACTGAATTTTTTATTTAAATAATTTTTTATTTTATTTTATTTTATTTTAGATCAAAATGGTTACATAATACCTATATAAATTCAATTTAATTCATTGGAGTCAAATTATAATAATTTTAGATATATAAAAAAATTTATTGAACTTTTTAACCGTCTTTTACCCACCTCCTAGAGGCACTTTCAAATTTGAATAAAACATAATTTTTATGCTTCTGTGAATTGAATTTTAAAAATATAAGAGATACAGTTGATATCAGTATGTAAAATGTGATTCAATAAGATTAAAATAATTTTTGGAGAATAGTAACTTTTGACTTTTGTTTACCATATTTAAAAGTAAATTCTGTAATTAAGGGTAAAAATGACTTTATTATTTCCTCAACACATGACCTAATTCTATTGGATAACTGTAATTATACCAAAAAAATCCTTAGTAATAAAATATTATCCTTTAGGTCCACATAGATTATATTAGTACATTTATAATTATTTAATTCAAAGAGGAGTTAAAAGTGTTAAATTCATTGTTCAATAACATAAACACTTTTTAATATAGAGTTACACATAAGATAAATTAGACTATAAATATTCATTATAAATCTAAAAATATTTCCTACATAATGGTATTTTATTTATATTTTTTAGACATTAAATATTCTAATTTATTTATGACACAATGATGATGCGGTAATTACTTAATTAATGAAATATTAAACTATTTGATATTTTAAAAATCCAAATAAATGTAATTTGAAACTTTTTATGAATTAAATCTATTTAATAGGTTAATATGACATGTTATGTTTGGTTATAAGAATTTTTTCTAAGAAATAATGCTGTTATAAATTTAGAAAAAACAAAATACCAAATATTGTCAAAATTAACAAAAAGGAGTTTTTTAAAAATATATTATATTATTAATTGAAATTCTATTCCTAAAAATGTAAGGTTCTTCCAAAAGACTTATATAATGATAGGTGTATCTTTAATGAACAACTTTGGGTTCTCTTGGAAGTATATAGTATGTTTATTAAACATATAATATAAAAATACAAAGAGACATGGTAAATGTTTAACTATTTAACTAAGAGTTAAATATAAAATATAAGGTTAATATAGTGGCCCAAAACTGTCTAAAACCTATTGGTTGAGTTATATTCGACACATCCCCATCTTAGTTTGTTAAATAAATCATTTTTGTGCTATTAAAAACCGAAAATGATTTTATTATAAAATAATATTTCTAGCTTTTTCTAAGGTGCCCCTCACCCCTCTTATAAAGGGAAACTCCCCTTCACTCAAATTAACACCTTCAAAGCCTTTTGGATCAACCAAAATCTGCCCAAATTCCCTCTACACTATCCTCCCTTTATCATAGAGGCCTTCCTTTAGTCATAAAGCCATACTAATGAACCCTTTTGATCAAATAAAAAGGAAGAACCTAAAGAAGAGGTAAATATTTCTTCTCCTATTTCAAGTTCATTTATTCTTCCACTACATCATTTGTTGTTATTTCCATTATAAAATAATATCTCTAGTATCTTCTATATACTGTGATGTTTTTATAAATATGGTAAAACCATATAAATTGTTTTATCCATCCTTTGAATGACATGTCACTATACATGCGTACGTACGACTAACTGTCTCCGCGTCGTGGTGTAATTGTTATTCAATACGTTATTATTTTGATGGGTATAATAATGATGTGTAACTGATTTAAATAACAAATATAAAATGATAATGATTCTTTATAGATGATATACTATGTAATTATATATTATTTTAAAATCCAAAAAATGATATTATCACTCGTGCGTACGAAAGGATTATCGTCACCACAAACGCGATGAGATTCATTCCCCATCATAATTCATTCAAGACTAATTTTAATTATATGATTAACAGTAATGTTTAATTACTTAATATCATTCTGAATATGAATAAGATAAATCCTATTCATAATAAACACTACTTCTGAAACAAAGCATATAAAGGAAAATGAATTAGTTAACACCCAAAACGATGATAATACTTATTTTTTTAACATATCAATATCAAAAGATTATATATGATATAATAATAAGGTATATGGTATTTTTATAATTTAATAATTATTATTTCACCATTAAAAAATATCTTAACTTACCTTCAACCATGTAAATTTACAAAGTAAGGGGTTTCTTATCTCACTTTTAATTCCGTGAGATTTCCATTGTTCGCCACTTATTTATTAAATGTGATGTATTGTGTATTATAATTTCATATATATATATATAATCATTATTATCTTTATATTCATGGAATTATGTGATTCATTTTGTTTCTATTAAATTATTTCCATGCGACTCAATTGATTAAATTTGAGTAAGGGTTTTCATCTCACTTCTTATTTCTGTGAGATTGATGCCATACTACAACTATTTCTTTTTAGGTGGTGTATGTACTTCCCAATGATTGTATTCATTGTGTAATATACATTAAGTTATGTGTAATTACATCTTCATTTTATGATCCATATTTCATGGGATGTATGTTTTGTAAGTTACCAAATTGTAATGGGAATTTCAAATTTCTATTTCCACTCATCAGATTTACGCATACATCATTGATTATTTTACTCCAAGATTATGTTTGGAATAAATATTTACTATTTATATAGTAATATCCACTCCCCTTTCATTGGATATACTTGTTATATACATAATCACTACGCTGATAAATTATCAAGTCATTGATATGAACTTTAAAAGAGTAATCTTAACTCAATCTCCATTTATTGAGTTAAACATCCAATTCATTGGTGTTGTTTTTAAAACAATATGTGTGAATATCCTCTGATTGATTTACACAGAACATCCAATAATATTGAGTGTATTTATATTTTTCACACATAATTATGTCATTTTTTTATCCTTGACCTAAGGTTATGGTCTTTATAAAATATTTCATCTCAATTTACATTCCATTGAGAATTCATTGTTGTTATATGCAAATTCACTTTTATATGGTGTATATAACGTACTTTTACATATTATATCATGAATCCATTTTTTCCCGTGAAATTATAATGTTTTTATTAACTCAATTCATTGTATTCAAGTGTCTCTTTTTTTGTTAGGAACTATAACTAATATATCATTTTAAAATGTTTTAAATATTTATTACTCTAATTAATTCTTATTAATGTCCATGTTTTAAAAATGGTTTTAAGGATTCATTTATATGGAAATTAATGTTTTAAAATTAAAATTCCTTTTAAATATTTTAAATTGGTATGGAAAAATTTATACAAAAATCTATTTTAAACAGATTCTTGTTAAACAGTGAGACTTTTAAATGTTTTCAAGAAAAAGGGGGATATTTCTCTCAAATAGTTTTGATGATTAATTTATTCTATTCCAATATCATTCATTATTCTCTATTGAGGTTGATATATTATAATACAATCTTCCATATTGTATTCAATAATTTATGTTTGACAATGGATGTGTTATTTTTATACCATTCATGGGTTTTGGTTAAAATATTGACATTAAGTATGTTGGTTTTAATACCAATGTTCAAATTATGTCTCAACCATTTCAAATGAGAAATGAATTGGACATAGTAAGTGATGGGTGGAGCCTTCTATATCTCCTCAATGCATCGGTAGGTCCCATGAGACAAACAAGTGTCCTGGCATTTGGCCTAGACAAAATCTTATTTGTAGCCTTGGCACGAGTCCTTGACTATGTGGTTATGAAAGCCTGGCATCATGCATCCCATCATTATGAAAGTGGATATTGATATTGCATGTGATTATTTTACTAGTAGAATATCCATGTGAATAAGTAAATGGAATTATTTAATTTTTATATTTTCCATCGTATCCTGAAGTTCAAGTTTAAAATTATTTCGTTTTAGTCTTAAACATTACCTTAAATGTTTAGGCTTATTTATGAATGTTTCTGCTATATTGTTAACCTTACTGAGCATCTGAGATGACCCCTTTCTATTTAATATTTTTCCCAGGATGTGATGACGTATATTATGACTTACCTGCAAGGATAGTCTGTGGGATCTCAGTGTTGTCTATGGAAAAAATGTTGTTGTAGTTTTCCATTTTATAATGTAATGTAAACTTTATGAATGTATCTAGTACTTCCAAGGCAACTAAACTAATCGATCTTTCGAGAAATGATCTTTTGTGATCATGCCACTAATACATAATAATGCATCGACTCTTGGCTTCTGGGGTTAGAGAGTTAGAAGGTACCCATCCATTATCCATTCCTTGACTATCAAAAAAAATACCCATTTCAAATTCTAGATTCAAAAGAAAAAATATTAGGGGAAAATGTATTGAATATAAAGAAAAAAAATCAAAAAATAGATTATATTTGGAGAAAATAATTTATTATTCCAGTATAATAAAATATTTTAATTTTTTTGGGACTAATATTAATAGATTATTTGTCCAATACTACTATAAATGGAAAAGGAAGATAATGTTTCATATAAAAGTACTTATTTAGACAAATACCAGAAAAAAATTTAAATGTGATGATTGCTTAGCTGATCTAAAATGAAATACATTGGTAGTGATATTATTGATAGAATAACTATATTAAAGTTGAAAGTTGAAGTTTTGGGAATTTAAAATGTGCAATACCAGGTCATGGTTCAATTATGGTTGGAATTTTATGTTCCCTTGAATAATCAAGGAGGTATTCATAAGAAATGATAAATGGATGAGAAATTATCTAATATTTAAAATATGGACTCCATAATATAGATAATTTGAGAGTAAAATTAATGAATAAGTTATATTGTGAATTTAATGGAATATGATTTAAAGAAATTAAGATAATAACATATTAAATAATTGCATTAAATTGTGTAAAATATATATGATCCATAAAACCAGATATAGAATATAATATTTATCATTGTGAGGCATTAATCAAGATCAATCACAGCTATTTGAGGTATTAGACAAGGGGAATATGATAAGTGTATAAAAAATCTTATCATGGGTAGTGTGAGAACATGGAATGAGGTGACACTAATAAAAGATATTGAAGTGTGTCTATAGTACATGAAATACTATTATTGGTCAATGTCATACTATAATGATTGATTATGGTATTAAGTAATCCATATGAGATGATGTTTGATGTAGAACTCATGAAATTCAGGACAATATTCTACATAAAACGAGATTAATGGTTTCTCGAAAGATGAAGATATCCATAATGTAGTGCATTGAAAACATTGATATATTGAATAAAAAATGGATATAGGTTATTCACCACAATATGGAGCATGTATTTTTACTATTAGAATTTTTCATTTGTGGAGTAGGGACCATATCTCAGAATGTTCCTCATTATGGTAGGACAATTGGCAGGATCTAGTTTGAGATGGTTCATTAAGATGGGTAGTTGGAAGACACCACACAATCATTGACATCATAGTGCATTTTATATATAATTTTATGAAGGGGGAATCCCACTATTGGTGTTTTGACATCCATAATAGATATGTGAGAACATGATAGATACATATTTTTGAGATTCATATACCATAGTCCATGATGTATTTTGTAATAATATTTTTTGGCTAAAGAGAAAATTAGTATGTGGATGTGGATATAAGCATTTCAAATTGTATTTCACATGGATTGTTCAATTCCATTTCATAATGAATTTTGAATATTTTTTTACAACAAATTTCATAATGACGTGGAAGAATTTAAATAATATAGATTTCATATAGAATAAGAGATCATGATGAATCATTTATCTCATGATATAATTAGTAATAGTTTTTAAAATATATTATATGAATATATAATATCATATTTAAATGATTTTAAAGTACTAACAATTTCCATGAATTCAAATATTAATTTTTTTTTGGAAATGAAATTCAAAAGATATCTTGAATATATATGTGAATGAGAGGAAGAAAATCTATTTTTCATCTTGGTACATTGATACATATACTATTGATTATTTTGTATATATCATAGAAGGAAATGATTTGTTAAAAATTCTTAATGGTGATAACTTCTATTTATTAAACCGATGAACTCAGTATCAGCCATAAGAGATCCTTAAGTATTGAAAGACTATAAGGCCTATGATTGAACTATATCAAAATAGGTAACTAAGACATGGTGAGAATAAGAAAAATATTATTACCCAATGGAATTTTAATATTATTAAGAGATGTCATTTTTATGTCTAAGAGACATGAAGGTGAACTTGACAGCCTCGAACAATTTAGTAGAACATTGTAGCATTCAATGTGTTGTCTGAAAATTGTTTCAAGGGACCTTGTAAGAACTTTTGAGAGTAAGTATGAATCGATGTTCAAGATTATAAGGTGAATTATTTTTATGGGATAGACTTAATTTATGGTATCAAGTGTAAATAAACCATAATAAGGTGGATGTATTATTAATTTTTAAATCCCAAATTTTGGTGGATTAACTGTGATTATTTTCGAGTGATATATTGTATCAGTAATCACTATAATTTATAGATGAAAATGAATGTCTCGGAACTGAACCCAAAATTGGAAAGTAGTATGATCTAACATTATGGTTTAAAATTGTAAAAATGATTGTGTTTGTTTCCTTTATTTCGTGTAATATTTTGGAAAGCTTGAGATACATAAGAAGTGAAGATCAAGAACATAATCAGACTTTGAGGATGGTTTAAATGGAAGAAATCATATTATATACGAACCATTAATTAAAACTACCCCCAGTAAGTAATCTTAATGATCTTGGGTAATTAAAAAAATATAAAACATGTATATATCAATGATACCTACTATTTTCATAGGTATTGACATGATGGTAGTCATGAGCGGTGGTGTATTAAAACATACAAAATTCTATTCTAGATAAAACAATAAATGAAAAAACAATCTATTTTATAATTTTTAATCAATAACACAATAATAAACATTTTATATCCTCTAAAATTTACAATATATTACCCACTATTTCCTACCCCAAAATTTTAGAATGGTTGGGAGTACTAGACCGGGAATACCTCTAATAGGTCAGGGGTTGGAGACTGGAACCGTGAAGGTGGATCTGCAAGAGAGGACATTAACTAATGAATACCTACAAAAACATAGATATATCTTTATTATAATGATACAATTTACCATTCAAAATTGTAAAAGGTAGAATATTTAAAATTGGAATATGTATATGATACATAAATATTATCAACCATAAAATTCTATAACATTAATAATTTATAAATTTATTGAAATGTGTAACATGAATAATATGTGTAAATAACAAACATAACTCAGTTAATAAGTACATAATATTCATTAATACTCCTAATATTGACACTAATTATTCATTTCAATAACTTCTACACAACATCATCACTTACTAATTGGTCTCAATGATCACCCCATACTATGTATCAATTACTAGAATATAATATTAGAAGGGAAAATGTTTAAATGAATGGGTGTGTATAAAAATGCATAGTATTATGCTAGAAATATATAAAACATAAAAAACTACACAACTCAACTTATATAATAAAAATGTTATTTTAGGAAAATGTAATTCCCCAACCCAGGTTCCAATAAATAGGTGCACTGAGCCGGTATGCCACTAAACCCTAGGTGTGCCTCCACATATGTCAGTGGCTTCAAAATATTATAGAGGGTATAATGACCCAATTGAGGAGGATATAACCAATTTATCATAAGATTCCACAAAAGAAAATCAATAAATAATGAATAAATTGTAATAATAAACATGACTCCAAATTTCATTTCCAAAAAATGGGTACGTGCCCATAACCAAATAATATATATTCCAAGTGTTTTATTTAGTTCCATGTGCGATAGAAAACCAATAATAAAGAGAAGATACTGAATCCCCAAAATTGGTCAAGACACCATGTCTATTTCCCTCATCCATGCATATCACTGATCCCAAAATCATCACACTATCGTAGGGCCCTTTCCCTTATGTTTCCCTTCAACAAGGAAGTATACTTGGGTACCCAATGGAAGTCCAAGAATAGTTCAAGTAGAAACCTATAGGTCATCACCAATAGAATTTAAAATATATATATTCTAACAAAAATGTTTTTGAATTAGTAGGGGAAAATTTAATTGATTATAAACCATGTTTCGTTAGTTAATATGGTTTAAATTTTACTATTTCATCCTTTGATCCATGTTTCTCATTATTAACAACCATAATTTGACATATGCTGATCAACTAAATAATATTCAAGTGGATTCTAGTTCCATATATCACATGGACATTCATTTTGCATCACAATAAAAATATCAACTTTCCACATAGCCTCAATCTAGGAATTAATATCATTAGTATTCGTTAGGGGCATAGAGCTTCAATCCAAAACCCTAACCCGTATAATACCTCAATAAGGAAATGAAAACCAGTCTAGACTAACCCCTGTGAGTATAAATTTAGTCATTCACCCCAATCATGTGAGAAAATCCCCAGTCTACCAACCCATTCAAACCATTTATCACATTATGATGATTTGTAACCATTTAATAATTTTACCATGTGTTTACTATTACAAAATTTACATAGTAAAGTTAGTTTAATCACCTTGTACCATTTTTAAAGCTAAATAAAACTATCATTATAATTAATTCCTTTAACCATGCTAACATTCTAAATGTAATTATCATTCATTCTATTTCATATACCCTCCAGCATAAACTTTAATAAATCAAACCCATGGTCAAGGAAGAGGAAAACCCCATGGGTGTAATTTCGCTCTATTTAGCCAACATCAATGGATTCCATGAGAATAATGAGACTTAAATTTGTCATTTAGTTGTCCCAATTACCAGTTCCTTCTAAGGGAACCAAATGGATTTCCAATGGAAACCACAATGCAACCACACACACACAAATTATAGAATCAATAATATGGGATATACTTGTAGGACACCGACCTCATGTTCTTAGAAGTATGATCACATAAATTTATCCATTGAAAATAATTCCAATGAACTTCAACTCGAAGTATAGAATCTTATAGAAAAACTTTTTTTAGGGTTTTGGATTGAGACGAAAACCCAAAAAATGGAATTTTTCAAAAATAGATGGAAGATGAGGGTTTGACTCACCTAGAGCTTCAAACACACCCCATAACACTCCAAAAAATAATGATTCATTTTAAAATAATACCTTGGAATCATTTGAGTAAAGGGTTAATCAACAATGATTTTGTAAGAATTGTTAGAAGAAAATTTGGTTAAAAACCTTAAAGAATGAGGGGGTAATATTTGAAATTCCCCATTTAATGAGGCCCATATTTTGGCCAAATGTTTGACTAAACCATGAAACACCCTTTTAAAAAGAGGGGGTTACATCACACTGTATCATAGTGAGCCTGCACGAGTTAAAAAACAATATAGTGTAATTTTAGAATGGATCTATCCATGTCAACATTGTTTCAGGCTCCCCCTTGTATGATTTGTCAACCATGAACCTATGTCCTCTAGGACCACACTATTATGGTGATCCATTACTACTAACCATGTGATCATTATTCAATAAGAACTCAAAGGCCCTTCATTCCCGATTTCATTCCCTAAACCTCTAGTAAAACTCCATGAATCATTATACACCTGAGATACAAAGAATTAACAATAATAAAAATAGTTTAATTGAAACATAAATAAGTACTACCCTTAAATGAAATATCTATTCTTACCAACCTACCCAATTTATAATGGCTCATAGATGACACGTACTCCCAATAATTACTAACCATATATGGTAATCATATTGGGCCCCTAGCCCTACACATTTGTCTCTATCTTCTAGGGTTAATCTTGAATGTTACCATGCTTCCCAAAAAATCATACCAATGTAACAATATCACCTTGTAAAACATTATCACTCTAATCCAAAATATGAAGAAAATGCTTCTTTTATAATACTCTAGAATCATGCTCAACATCTTTAATTTCAAATAGATGAAAATGGATATGGTGATACTAAAAAAATTATGGCACGTGAGATATATATTCTATACCACTATACCACTGTTGATGATCTAATTGGTACACTATCATATGATCCACTCCACAATCCCAAATGACCAACATATCTGGGGACATATTACAAAATTATTGAATCCAACGGCAACCGATCAATGGTGATAAACTAAAAACAAACAATAACCCCCCATAAATTCAATGAGATGATGAAGTCCATTAGAATATATATATTTTATAATCTATGACATATCCATATGTTTCTGAATCATCTGAACCTACTATGATGTCTCCATTATGAGACTCAGTCCCAATAACTCTAATTCCCCATCCACAATCCAACATAAAAGAGATCTACATGACATACCATAGAAATCCTCAAAGGGTTCCATCAGAATATTCTTCTAATATCATGCTGTATATGTGAACTCAATGAGCTCTATGTGTTTTTCAAAAATCCCACCAAAATCTTGGACACACAACCTAAACATTTCCTATAGCTCCATGATTGTATTTTTTGACTACCTTGATAGCATAAATAGAAATCATGTACTCATAAACACTTGGGTACCAAGTTCCTTCGGTAACCCTTTATTGAAGTTTGAAATAAAACATGAATCATAATTTGAATCAATACTAAGGATACCCCATAAAAAACTATCTACCCAACATACATGAAACCTAATTTTTCAATGGTAAAATTATCTCAAATTGGTATGAAATGGGATACCTTTTTCAACTAATCCACAATCATCTATATCTTTATATTATTCTAAATGGTCCATAGGATAAGGACCATAAAATATATGGTGACATCATCCTAATTATATTTGAAATTAGGGAATGACTATATAATAGCATACCGACTCTCATGACAAGCCTTCACATACTGGAAGACATGTCATTTTGTAATAAAACTTGTTACCCCATTCTTCATCCGGGGCCACCATATATTTTCTATGAAGGTCACAATACATCCTGGTCAAAATAAGTTTCACTTCCTACTTTTTGGAATGAAACATATGCATTGTCTATTCCCACATACAATTAGGTACAAAAACACGACCATGAACATAAATGACATCATCTTCATCGATGGACTAGTTAGAAGGTGACTCCCCACCATCATAGATTTCCCTCAATCCTAAAAACTACGGATCCACATACTACCTCTCTATGATTCTGTGTAGAAGTGTGAACACAAGTAAAGAATATATGAGGGTATTCTATCCCTATCCACCAAGGAAAATTATATGTATCTCAGTGAACAAAGTCATCATATTAAACTCAGAAATAAACTCATGGACCTCATGAGTCTATGTCTTCTGTCTCAAGGAGTCAGCAACATTATTCCCCTTTCCCAATATATAGTACAACTCTAAATGAAAATATATCATATACCAGACCAATGTGCACTGACTGCTATTTAAATATTTATTAGAAAATATTCACTTTTTTACTTTTGTGGTATTTATACAAAATAAATCAATAATCCAATAGCTAATTCTACCAACATGTTATAGCATAAAGCACTATAGACAACATGATATCTAACATAGGGCAATTTTGTTCATGGAACCTCTACTGTCGTGACCCATATTCCATGACCCAATCTCTCTTCATCAATACTACCCCATGTTCAATACTGGATGCATCGCAATACATGTTTTTTTTCATGATTCCGGTTGTATCAAAATTGGGTTAGTAGTCAGACACTTCTATAACTCCTATAAATAATTATCACATACTCCAAACCACATAAACATGAAATAATTCTTATTAAATCCAAAAAGTGGAGCTAACAAGATAGAAAATACCTTGGTGAAAATAAAGTAATACCCCACAAAACAAAAAAAAATTATTATTTTAAATACATTCCCATGTTACTCGCATGATAAAACAACATTCACATTTATCCTGTCCAAACACACAGCATCATCCAAGATGATGTGACACATGAACTGTATATTGTTGATCAGGAAACTAAATTTGGGTAACCTGGTTTTTAGGGTGTGATATCATAGTTTACTCATGAATATTTCATTGAGTTTATCATGATCATAATGAGTTTAGGAGTACACCAATATGTCATCTATGAATAAAAATAAAAAATGATCTAGGTATGAATGGAAGATTCATATTATTATGTCCATAAATACACTAAAACATTTTATCAACCTAAAGTCATAACGACACCCTTATACAACACATACCTTCCCATGAATGCATTCCATGGAATTTCAGAATGTCTCATGCTTTCTTGATCATATTGTAACCTCAAATAAATTTTGGAGAACATAGAATCACCTATCTGTTGGTCAAAAGTTCTTTAATATGTGGAAGAGGAAATCAATTCTTAAGTATCATCCAATTTCACATCTTGTAATCAGCCCGCAAACAAAAATACCCATTATATTTCATAGAAAAAAACCAAGGATCCCTAATGTGATATACTTGAAGAAATCAACCCTTTATTCTCCAATTCATCCAACGGTTCCATAAGTCGATGTTCTACAGGTTCCATTATATATGTTTGAATTAAGACCAAATTATACTTAAGAATTTTATCAATCTTGAATAAAATCAATCTCATTGATGGTATCTATGATAAGTCCACAAGAAACACATATGGGAACTAATCTACAATATGATGAATGAATTTATTCTATAATTCCCCACTGCCAAGTACAATAAATGCCACATTAGTTATTATATCACCTAACTGATGCTGAATCGGGCCTTCATGACCTTCCATGATATTCAATTCCCCATAAAGAACATAACTTTTCCCATAAGGAGATGTGAAATTCACTATATGATGATAATTAAAAATTTGAGTCTGGTATGTAACCAACCTATCCAAACCCATTATTTGATCAAAAACCTATCATGTTAAGAAAAAACAATGCAGGAAGGGTTATAATCCCAACAATTTCCAGAGAACTCTCATTAAATTTCTACATACTCTCTACATGAACTCCTAATGATTTTTCAATCGATATAACCCCAAACATATATTTCACTACAAGACCCATCAAACTCCCAAAATGAGAATATATAATATAATTTTTTACCTTGTATCAAATAATGAAATAGAATGTATAGAAGCTATAAGAATTACACCTCAAATAGTCTATGGTCCAAGCCCACCACTACCTAGTGTAAGATGATGTACATCAAGATGACCTACCCATTTACCCAGGCTCTAGAATATCTTCATTATGCTACACTACCTAGTTGATATGGATTTTCTTTTCATAGAGTTCCACATCTACCACCCAGACTAGTAATGCCCATGAAAATCCAACTACATGCCTCGTATGTGGTAGAAGAACTCCTTTTTGAACTATGCATTGTCTTTTACCTCTGCCACTGCACACATGCTAGGGGTTCTTATATAACAACTGTACATTCCCTGTCCTGCCAAAAACATAGAAATCCACTTCTTTTCGGGGACACTAACTATGCATTTCTCCCAATCTACTATACACATAATAGATCACTAATTCACTACCCTTAAATATAAAATTTATTCCCCAACTACTCTATCTATCACCACCCTATTGAGATCTCTGACAGTGGTACTTCTTATTTTTAGAAGATGCATTACAGGTCCGCCCAACTAAAACTAAATGACCACCACTAGAAGCCTCATTTAAATTATTTTATGAAATGAGTTATTGATCCACCATCTCAAAAAACCTTTTTAAATGAAATATATTTACTATTGACTTCATCATGTAACTATTTACATCATAAAATTACATAGTATATGCTATTTTATACACTACCAATGATAGAAAAAATTATTGCAAATCGGTGAAGAATATTTTGTAATACATCACATGCCTAGTCTCGTGAGTCAAATTAATGAACTCTATAACTTTTTCTTCACTCAATATCATCAAATGAAAATTTTCTATAATATTGTATAGGATTATGTTCCTCAACATTCAACTTACCTGAATATTCTGAACCAGAATATCCCCCTACTGCATTTTTGGTCCTTGCAACGTATAAGATTCCAATTTGACTCCCTTATCAAGAAAAGCCTATATTTGATCAATAATCAAATATATGATACTAATATAGAATTCATCTTCCAATGTTACACACCATATGGAAAACATCAAAGGTTTATTTAAATGATAATATATATTCACATCAATCATACTCAGCATAGCCTACCTAAGATCTCACGCAAAAAAAATTGCACAAGTCAAGAAAAGTTATCAAAGAACAACTCATACACTCTATTATCTTAAACTAAATGGGTATTTTGAACCACAACCAGAAGATAATTATTAGTGATACACATATGTCTCCCAACCTTTATATGTCACCATGGTGGCATTACTCCCCATTGAAAAAACACACACCTCAAAACACATAACATAATGTTTCCATGATATTTGAAAAATAAGTATCACTATCAGCCACACAAAAATAAATCATATACAAACTATCCTAAAAAACCTGATTAAAGGCCTATCACTACCCTCAACCATCCATATAATGGGTCATAACTAACATATGGAAACCAAACATTCATGTTCACATCACATTAAACACCATACTGACCCCTTTCACATTATATAATATAACGCTTTAATGACTTATAACATTCTCATTTGATATTATTTTTAACCATTAGAAATGGTTTTTAATTCATTATACATTTATAAAATCTTTATTAGGATATCTTTAAATGAAATAATAGTATAATTTAAAATTCATTTACAATTCCCATACCTAGAAACAATATGTTTTTAATTTATGTGTCTAACATGATTTATGTTAGAGATATCACTGACATCCTAAAATAATGGATGTATTCCCTACCTCATACCATTTCGTCCCATGAGAAAAATACCAAAATACAATAATAACACACATCTAGTGAATCAACCATGGTGAAATAAAATTCATCTATGAAAAAAATATATCAAGACAAACGATCCCTTCATAGGTATATGGGTTTTCCCAGCTACATGTTTTAGATACTCCCATAAATGGTTTTATTCCTAAGGCCTGACACATCATTATATAATGTATACCTTTAAAAAATAAAATTAATAATAGATATGAAATCCTCTAATACAACATTATAATGCCCCGACAAGGGTGCTACTAAAATGGTTCCCCGAGCCAGTGTGTTACATGACCTCGGGAACTCCTCCCCATATGTCAAAGGCTATCGACTAGCTATTATGGTCTAATGAGGATCATGATTAGACTATACCCTCTTTATTAGAGTAATCCCCAGTATATATGTCAATTAATAATGAAAAAAGTATTACCAATAAACATGAATCAGAAATCTTCTTACCAAATCCGGGTGCACACCCACAAACAATAGTAAATAATCCACCTCAAATTTATAGTACAAATTTTGGTTCAAATCAATAAATAAATAACTGATTAAGAATCCTAAAAATTGGTCCCAACAACATGTATAGTTCATCATCCCTGAAAATCAGTGATCCCAAAATTATCTCTCTAGTATACTAGACTTTCCATAAGAATGACCACCATTCATGAGTCTACTTGGGTACCCAATGGCTACCCAAGAAGGGTGTGAGTACAACATAGTAGGCTTCCACCAACGGTGTCAAAAAATATCTATTCTTACAAGATAGTGTATGAGAGTGTCTGGTAATCAAAAAGGGTAAACCTATATAAACTAGGTTCCATTAGTTAAAAAGGTTTACATAATCCTATTTCATCATTAATTCCATGATACCCATATTCAACATCCATGCCTCGACCTAGGCCGTTCAACTGAACAACATGAAAGGGGAGTCAAGTTACCGAAATCCTAAGAAAATTAATTTCCCAAGAAGAATATATATCATCTTTTTTCAATGACCATGTCCATCCATTTATATCATGTGTATTTTTTTGTGGCATAGAGCCTCAATCTAACACAAAAAATAAGTAATACCTCTGTGGGGTTAATGGAATCAGTATATCCCAACCATTGTGTTTATATCTTATTTTTATGACCCCATTTGTGGGAGTATATACTCATTATAACAACAAATTCATACCATATACCATATAATAATTCTTGTTTAATAACTTATTGCATTTACCATTTAGGTAACATAACTCATTTAACACAATGAGGTTAGGCCAATCACACCTTATAACATATTTCAAGATTAATAGAAATATCATTATTTCTATTCAATATACCCATGTTACCATGATAAATGTAATTTAAATGTATTAAATCACATAAACCACTAAATTTTACAATTAACCAGTCAAATCCAATTTTAAAGAATCATCACACTTCAAAGGTTCCCTTTAGTTTGGTCTTTCCAACCTCAATGAATCCCATATGAATCATGATGGTTTAATTAGTGATTTAGTTAACCCATTTTTCATTAATTACTAAGAGATCGAAAAAGAAAATTAGAAGGTACCCAAAAAAACCACATACCCAATAATTAGGGCATCTAGACTATGGGATATACTTGTCTACCACCTACATCATGTTTATAGATGAATGATTTCTTAACAACAACCCTTGATTTTAAATCAAATGGCCTTAAAGTCCCAAATGTAGAATCATCTACAAAAAATGTTTTTTCGAGAATAAGATAGAGAAGAATAACTAATGAAGGCCCATTATAGAAAATAGAAGGAATGTGAGTGTTAGAATCACCTAGTGATTTAATCTTAACTACACAACTATCCAAACAGATAACAATAGACGATGAATCCTCCCCTAGAAGCATGGGAGGAAATATTTCATCTCTTAGGCTGATGGAAGAAGGATGAGGTAAATTTTTTCCTAAAACCCTTAAAGCTTGAGGGGTGGGGAATTGAACGATACCCCTATTAATGAGGAATAGTGTTTTGCTGCACATGTGGCCAAACCGTTAGCTAACAATGTTCCACCGTCCTTCTAAGAGGGGATTGGGTCGCATGATCTCTTAGGAAGCCCACATGGTTTGAAAAAATATACAGTGGTAGTTTGAAATGGATCAGTCTAATCCCACATGTTTTCTGAATACTCATTGCATAATTTCTCAACTATGAACCTTCCAACTCCAATACCATGTAGTAATGGAACACAATTACTACTAGCCAGGAAACAAGCACATGATGACCGTTCTTCTCCCCTTTTATTCCCTAAACCCCTTGGATGTGCATGAAACTATTCCTAGACTAGAGAACTAGACTATTAACCTAAATAAAATGATTTTAACAGAAATCTAAATGAGTAAATACCTCATAATATTTTTAGGGTTATAAAATAAGTAAATATAAAATAGTGAATTTACTTTTTAATAAAACACCAACAAACTATCCAAATCACTTTTTTTCATTTTCTGAATAAACCACTTTTTGGAGAGGTGGTAACCTCAAAATCAAATTCAGACATACAATATCTATGGGAAGGACAGATTAATGTTAACAGCGAATTGTAATGTAATAGAATTGTCAATAAAGGGGAACATGCAGTGTGCAGTCGCCTTGAGACCACCGTAAAAGTGAAGTGAAAATCATCAAACCACGAACCACCATTCAAGATTCAAAGTTTAAAAACATTTATAATATTTAAAATAGGTCACTATCACACCACCTCGGTAATCAAAGCATCTCAAATAAGGTGAGTAGTAGGAACCTCGAGCCACGAACATGAATGACCCTCACGTCACTACCTCCACACAGTTATCGGCACAAATTCTAGAAATCTTCAGGATCTCTAGAATGAAATCACTTTGTCGTTACCAATAAAAAACTAGAATAAACAATCAAAAAAGTAGATAAAATTGAAATACAACACTTAAGGGACTCAAAAAGGGAGAAGACAACTGTGCATGTGCCTCCGAGATCACCCATCGCTCACAAAAACACATTCATAAACCTCCACAGAATCCATATCACCCAACAGACTTGGAAAGGGGAAATGAACCTAGAATACAGAGTAGTGTGCGATTAGATGTTGAAACCAGAAAACCTTATAAATGTGTGTGGGAAAAACTATGGTCCTCGTTGACATAGATGGGAGTGAGACAAAAATCTCCCCAGAACCAACATACAAAACATTTGAAAATCCATCACTACTGAACCAGATTGAACAATGGGAAAAAGAGAGAATAACTTCCCCAGTGCCCCAATAGGTGGGAAGTCTGCACTGGTCGCACCCCTAGAACACTGTTTACCGCTCAAACATCTCCTCCCAAAACATCGGCAAAAAACACTGCAAAATCCTAACTATGTATGGGAGTGAATAATCGGTAGACAAGGTAGTTTTTGAATATAAAAATTCATCAAGAGGGAGCCACAACCTTCGACCTGACATTCATCTCATTCCTTCAGGGACACCACCAATAAGACTCACACTAGAGCGAGCCAAGCCCCCATTTTAGTTGAAGATGAAACTCCAAGAGCGATGTTTTTAGACCAACACGAATCATCATCATAGAGAACTAGTCCTCAAAGAAATAATAACCACCCAAAAAACCACAATGAACAACCCAAAACAGCTAAAAAATGAGACCAATAGTAAATAAAGAACACCAAAATTGGAGGGGAACAGCTGAACACCAAAAAAATACAAGGGTTAAGATGGAAACGATAGTCACCAGAGGAAACCCTTGAAGTTCACGGATAGCATGGAGGAGATTTTGGGAAGGGATAGAACCCTAGAATGCTGAGGAAAGAGCGCCATCCAAGTAGGGGCTCATTTTTTACACAAAAAAACTCTCAAAAGGGGGATAGAGAAACTACTTAATCTTTTTTTCTTATCAAAATGATGAACAAAAAAATATAACACTGTCTTAAAGGGATGATTATACCTATCTTCTTAAACCTAATAATTCTTGGTATAAAATAAAACCAAAAAATTTAGAAAAAATAACCTCAAATATATGGATTTCCTGAAGAGTAATCGAAAAAATGGAAATAATTCATGTGATATCAAAAACCCATGAGCGATCTCATCTCTACTAGGATCACCTCTAGAATGATAAAATAATCAATGATCTTGATATACAAGCATGTTATTTCTCCAATAATATCAATCAACCAATAATTGTTAATATATATATATTTATTTATCTAATAATACAACTATATTCATCATTAGAATATGAAAATTTTAATTTAATAAGATAAAAATACAAAATGAAAAACAATTATTCGAAAAATACAATTTTTAACATTAAATAATTCTTTACACATCAATTTAAAATTATATATTCATATTTACTTAATTTAATTTCAAAAATCCATTAATATTAAAATACATATTTTAATATTAATTCTATATAAAATAATTTTTATAATAATAACAATAACATTGTGTGTCACATAAAAATATATATTTAAAATAAATATTTAATTAAATAAAAAAATTACATTTTATGATTATATTGTTTTCAATTAAATAAGATACTGATTTTATATACCCAACAACTATATATCAAATGACATTATTTTATAATGAAAATATATCAAATATACATATATAAAATGGAATGATTTCATTCTAATATATATCCTTCAACCCATTCTTTAAATCATTAATTCTATTTAATTACTTCTATCTCAATATGTATATTATATCTCAAATTATATGATTTGTTTTCATAGTTGCAATTTGGGTTATAATCTTCATTCAAAAATATGAATAAAATGATTAAATGTTCATGTTATTTTAATTTATAGGTGGTTTTATTCCACGTATAATTTTCTTCATGTTGTTTCATATATTGTTTTAATAATATAGTAAAGATAACGTTGTATTGTAATAATTTATCTTAATAAAATCTAGCTTGATTATTATTTTTTTCATGAAGCATGTGAATAAATATATTTAACATTGTAAAGAAAAAATATATAGTAAAATTATTTGGTGCAACATTCAACCTATAAAAAATAATTTCACTCCTGAAATATCATTACATGGATTAAGGAGAACGAGGGTGTTTTTATCTCATTATAACCTCAGGTTCCCATATTTCATCCTCAACCATATTATTTATCCATAATACATTGAAATATTGTGTGGTATTTTTTCATTGTAAACTATATATATAATCAGATATTTATACCAATTAATCCATTTAAGAAATATCATGTTGCAATTGTACAAACATTAATTAATTAATTATGAAGGTTTTGGTATGTCATCACTCAAAAGAGATACATGGAATACATAATGAACTTGGGATAGATTTCTTGCATGTGCATCATGTTAAGACACCATTTTAATATGATCATATGTTTTTATAGAGACAATGTATCTTTGGATCAACACATGCATATTCTTGATTCACATAATTCTTATCGATGGTGATATTCAACGAAATACCTTTTATATATCTTCAAACACCTGATCTAATCAAAGATTATCAACATAGCTATTATATCGACATTGTGAATCTATAATTTGGTTTTCAATGTTTTCAATATATCATCAATTTTTAGTGAACGATCTTGACCTAATAGATTCTATTTACAAACATCATCACAACATGTTGGTGTTCTACATATCTTCCAACACAGATCCTCTTATAGTGCAATTTTAATTATAGAATTGAAACATTTATTATATAATAAGTTATTAAGAGATATGCATCTTACCTAAACTCTATTAAAATTAATTAAACATGGTATCAATAAATATTTGGGTGTTTGAATGATTTTTTCAAATTGAAAATCAGTATATGGATAATAAGAGGTGTAAGATCACAAATTTGTATCCAATTTTTATTCAAGACATATCTAGAGCATTGTATAAAAACTCAAATCCCAATTAGATAAAATTCAGAGTGGCATATCATGAAGCATTACTGGTAAATTTATATCTAACCTAGTTTTTTTATTGAGTATTAAATCTTCTTCAATATAACAAAAATGTTTTTTATTGTTTTGGAAAATATCCAAAACAAAATTTTTATTATATACATTAGAAATCATGGGAATTTCCATGATGTAATCCATAGAGATGTTCTCAAATTTCCATACTCTTATAGGTAATTTATTAACCATTCCCTTTAATTTTTTTCATCGATCCTTTACATGTTTTCATACCAAGAATCAAGATACATAATTTAAAAACCTGCAATTCAAATTTTTCCACTAAATGTGACTATTGAGATCTGTATACATCATTATGATTCCTGGATGGATAGGTAATGATGAGATAGTTTAATTATACAATATTTCACTCTTCAATTATGGTATTTTTGGAACACATATTAATTTTCATAAATCTATAATTCAATCATTGTCAATGTTAATATCTTGAATATCATATACTTTCTCTAGTAACCCCATGTACTCCTTCCATTAATCATTGATATTTATATGGATGTATGGTCTTATTACCACTAAAATAAATACTTAGGGTCATTCATGAATCTACTAAAAAAAATTTAGGACCCATTCATATATTGGACATCCCCAAAACTTGTAGACATAAAAAAGGATCCAACATGTCCACTATAGTCTAGAATAAAAATTAGTAAATCCAACTATATGGTATATATAGAATTACCAATAACATAATTACTTGGAATCATCATGTAAATAAATGGATTATTGTATGGTACATATTGAAATATAATCAAAAATAATATTCACTGTCCTCCAACCCAACTCATATAATCCATTCTCATGTGTCCATGACCTTTGTGAAATTCTAGATAGGTACCATGCATTTGGTCAATAATTATACATATTCTATAATAGAAGAAAGCAAGGTTGGACCACATATGTCAAAAATCATGTCGTGTTCATGAGTAGGGGTGAGTCCAATAACCCATTAGGTATCTATAAGTCCATAAAAATGCAGAGTGATACTATGTTAAAGTGTACGTCTATTAAATATGTATATATATATATATATATTGAAACCCTGCCATTTAAATTGTACCACTCCAAAAAATAACACACATTGCACATATAGACATGCATGTTAATTAATCATGTACTAACCATACCACCATGATAGTTGAAACTGCTTTCATAAGAACCATTCTAGAAGGAAGAGAGTCGCACCATTTCATAACATGACCCATACCCAATGTTTCTATGTAGGGTTTCATACTTTGATCAAAATAAACATAATGCTGTAGGATGAGGTAACATCCAAAAACAAAACACTACCCTAAGGTGAAATGTCGGTGTCTATAAATCTTCACCCATCCCATCAAACGTAATGGTGTTTACATGAGAAGAATTTTCTTCATCCCATATAAATCAAGGAATTAGACACATGAAGAACCATGGTAATATCTTCTCACTAAATGGGGGAAAATTATTTATCTGAATACGTAATCTATTACTCAATGTTGTCCCATTAATCACACGCATTTAGGATCCCATCATTCTTATAGAATTCATGATAATTCCATCCCAAAAATGTTAGGTCCAGGCCTTAATATACATCTTACAAAGTGATATATTTCCCCAATCACAAGTACATCATCAAACAACTATAGGAAATTGAAAATAAGGAACATAGCCTATCTCCCAACTCACAAACTCATAGTTAGGGAACTAGCCACTCAGATCATAACCCCATTCCTGAATCTCATCCTGAAACCCATATCAACCTTCTATGGATTCTTCCACTTACATTCAAAAAAATGTCATGTTGATAATAATTATTATAATCTAGGAATAGGAAGTGAAATGTATTATAAAATAAAAGAAGAAAACAATGTAATCATATAACTAGAATAATAAAAAATCACTCACAATTTATAAAACAAGGAATAACATAAAATATCTAAAAATATATGATGGAAATTAATCATTGTTATTTTAAAAAAAATTAGGAAAGGAACCACATGCAATATTACTAATTCTAGTCCCATAGAAAAAATTCCATCATATATTTCCATAGAAACCCCCTCTTTGATTTTGAAATACAATTTCAAACAACCATTTTCCAAATAGCCATTTTTTACATTGAATTTGAATTTTATTCTAAACCCATTTAATACAAAATTTAAAAAGGAATCATTTTCTCTTTGAAAATAAAAAAACCTCAAAGAAGACCATAAATTGGGCCATCAACACTCATTCAACCATTGATCCACTATCTAACCATTTAATTCACATTGAATTATATGTTAAATATTAGATCAATATTAGTCGATCCCAATTCAATGAATAAATAATAGATGTCTTTAAGAATGAATAAACTCTAATAATGATTTGACATGAACACAAAATTCCCAATAGAGTTAGCGACACAAATAAATTCATGGATACCTATCTCAATAAATGATACAATATTATTTTAGAACATTTTAATAATGTATTATGAGTCCACATGATCCTATATAACTAATAAAATCTATCAATATAATAATATTAATAACTAAAATGAAAAACCCAAAATAGAAAAACTGAATCCAAATATTCATGGGGAAATCGCCATACTGAAAACAGGTGTAAAGTGGTGTGGTCCAGTCCCAACACACATCGAATCATAATCCATTTGAATATATGAAATTAATTACAAAACCCAATGATTAAATTAAAAACGTGATTCCAAAAAAACTAAATAAATTCAATTGAAAAACCTCAATGACGAAGATAAATAAAATTAGGAATACATGTCTTTACGGTAAATAATGAATATGACAATTTCATATTTATTAATATTTGTAAATTAAATATTAATTTTAATATAAAGGGGTTGATATTTATAATAGTGTAATCAACATGAAAAAAATGGGTTTCATTGAAATCATATGTTTCATACACAGTTTGAGTTATACGGAAAAATAATATAATAAAATTATTTATTTAAATGGTAGTTAACACATAGTCGTTTTAATGAAGGGAATGAAGAGAAAAAAACTACAATATGATTATACATATTTTTAAATGTTTTTACATTTGTCCAATTAATTTTATAGGCTTAAAATAATAATCTGATATTAAGCATAAATAATCTAATATTCTTTAAATAGTCATTTTACAGCATTTTGATGGGGAACCCTTTTTAAATCTATTTCTGTCACTTATATATGTTTTATATGATAAAATAAAATTCTTTTTTAGAATCAAGACATAAAATTTTACTTTGGATGAAATTTTTCTATTTTTCTGATACATCGCAATTTTTAATGAATAGTGCAAAATAATGTATTTTACTTCAAAAAGACCTTTTAATCTAAATTATTTATATGGATAGATTATCTTTTTATGTGATTTTAATGTTTAATTAGATTATATTTTTATAATTTAATCCAATTTTTGTCATTGGATGTAATTTAACATTAAAATCGGACATAAACAAGTGGAAATTGTTTTATAGTTATTATTTTTCCAAAACACAGTTTTTTCTACAATGGGAATTAATTTTAAATTAATTTCTGCGACATCGGTTTTTTGAATTTGGAAAAATGGATTCCATATTATGAATATTAATTTATAAATTATGTAAATTGGTAACTTTTATTTTTATATTATATGATTATTTACTTCAGTAAATATTTTATTTACCATGATTAATGGGTAAATCTGGTAAATAAGGGTAAAAAATGTTATAATAAATATAAATTACCCTAAAACATGTCTTAATTATATTTTTTCATACATGTATGACAATGGGAACCTTGGGTCTATTTTGTGACCCCATGGAGCCACTTTTGATTGATAATGACACTTTATAGTAATTAATTTTATGTTAAGGAAAAAATGACACAAACATATTTCTTTTAATAAATCAATTTTTACATGGGGTTATATTAGTTATCTATTCAATTATAAATATTAATTTGAAATCTAAAACGATTTTCTATATCATGGTATTTTATTTATTAATTTTTTACATCAAATAAATAAAACTATTTATGACATAATGATGACGTTGTGTTTACCTTATTAATGAAGGATTTAAATAAATAAGAATATAAAAATTTAAAAAAATTCAGAACCTGTACAATTCTTATGGGATGATATTATTTTCTACATGAGTCAAATTATATTCAAAACTAATAATTTTTTGATATTTTGAAACCGATAATATATTTATAATAAAATAATAATTTGAAACATTTTTAAAGAACCCCTCCTCCCCCTTATAAAAGGAAACCACTTCTAACCCATTTTTCTCACCTCTAGAGACCCTTGGCTTGCCAAACATCTTCCCAAATAACTTCCTACATACTTTAAATCCTCCAAGAAGCCTTACCCTAGGAATAAGTCAATTCAAGTAAACCACTTTATTCATACCAAAGGGAGATACCAGATTTGAATGTAATGTCTTCTCTTATGTTCTTTTATTTTATTTTACTTCCCCAATCCCATAAAATCCTTTTATGACTATCATTTATAACAAAACCTGTATTATCAATTTTCTTTGTTGTTTCTAATATAATTATTCTATCTTCACTTCCACACACTTCCATCTAATGGACTTAGAACGTACTGTTTAGGGGGACGACGAACTACTGCATCATGAAATGATGATTGTTCAATATTCTCCTACCACCTCTTATGGTGGCTGTTATGATAGGACTATATTTATATAGGATATATATAAAATTTAATTTATCTCTATGATTTAGTATTTTTAAATTTATATCTTACCTTTATGCTATCCATAACGTGTAAATAAGATAATTTTATTTGAGGATTTGCGGACTACCGCTCTCAAAGTTATATGACTTGTTCAAGGTATACATGGAACATATAAAGGATGGAATTTATGAATTTATGTAACATATATAACATATATATTATACTAGAATTATAATATACTGATGTATCACTTTTTTTCATTTTATCAATAATTAAAATGAAATTAAAGTAGCGTTCTTGCGTACGTACGACTTACTGTCTCCATGAATAGTGCATTTCATTTCTTAGGTCCAGATGTTATGGACTATTATAAATACATATATACTAGATATATATGAGATATATGATAACTAAATCATGAATATTATTTTGTATATAATGTAATTTTGACCACATTGAAATTTTTTATTTATAACAAGTTCATTTTTTACTCAAGTTCCAAACATCAATAAAATGTTTGATATGAACACAAGAAATTAACTAATTGTTGTATCAGGGTAATAAGTTATATAAGAGGATTAATAAACATGAAAAATATTATTAAACAAGTTTAAATTTTATTTAAATTTTTATTCAAGAAAAACAAGGAACTTACAAGACATGTCAGATTTGAGGTAAGGGGTTTTCATCTCACTTTTTATACCCATGATATTGATGCTATATTTGAACTATATCCTTTAGTGTGGTGTATGTACAATCCATTATTGTATTATTTTTGTAATATAATTTAATTTATGGGTATTTACTTCTTAATTTTATGATCCTTCTTTCATGTGGGGTATATTTTGTATGTTACCAAATCGGTAAGATAAACTTTCACCCTCCTATTTTAGTGAAATACTTATTTTATGTTATTAATTTTAAATTTACATTTTATTATGTTGGGATTGGTTCTTATATATCCATATTACAGTAACTTATATGTCCATGTGATTAGAGGCCCTTTTCTCTCTCATCAAATAATTTTTTGAATTTTTAAGTGATGTTGTTGGGCTACCAAATTTTTGTAAAGGAACGTCTTAACCCAATTTCAATTCTTTCGGATAAACTTATAATTATTTAATATTTTATGATATGAATATGTGTAAATGTACTCTTATTGTTTTAAAGTTAATATTCACTAATATTGGGTGTATTAATATTTTTTCACATAATTATTTCATGGATTTTCCTAAATCTAAGGATATGATATTTGCAAGGGACTTTGTCTCAATATACATTCATTTGAGACTTATTTGTTGATATACACCAATTCACTTTTATATGGTGTATATTATTCATGTTGACATGTTGTATCATGAATCTCATTATTCTCATGATATTATAATCATTGATTCATATTATTCTATAATTATTTTTATTCAGGAATTATCTCAAGTGGTAAGGGACACTTTAATTAAGTCATTGTTTTATGTGTTTTAAAGATTTATTCATCTAAATCATTATAATTAATGTCCATGTTTTAAAAAAAAAATTAAACATTTTTATATATGGACATGAGTTTTTTTAAATTAAAGTTTCATTCAAATGATTCAAAGTGGTATATGACACTTTGATTCAAAATCTCTTTATTAAATGGTTTTGAAAATGGTTTTATCAGAACATTGATTATGTAAATATCTTGAAATGATATATGGTGTTTGGTTTGTGGAAATGTTATATTTATTTTAGGCTTGTTTAATGTGTTATGATTACATTATGGTTATTGGGAATTTTTTTATGTACATGGGTGGTTCTGTGATATACCTAGGGGAGGTGAGCACGAGATAACACTACAGTGCATTGGGTAACATGAGAGAAGTAAACGTTAATGTTTCTACTAAGAGATTTAGGGAATTTACTATGATGGTAATTCAAAATGTAACTCCCTATGTAGCTGTGAAATCTACAATGTAAGTATTTTATGAAGGGATTAAGTTACCTTTATGATTTATAATTTCTGTGTGTTATTCATAAATCTTATTATTTCATAAGATATGTTATGATTGAAATTTTTGTTTTCATTGATTTGTATTTATTGTTTGGATAATATTTACCTTCCTTATTTTATAACCATTACTATTCTATTTATGCTTATCCCATGTTTTTGGAATGTTTTATATAGGACATAAAGATAAATAGGGTCAAGGATGAGATCACTGAACATCCATGTTGTCTAAAGCATTGAATTGGACATGTTTATTTTTTAGAGTTTTAATTTTATTAAATAAATGGATACTGAGTAGTAGTGTCTAAATTTAATATTCAATTTGTTATGTAATAGTTATGGCCTAATTCTCGAAAACTCTAAACTTCAAAAAAAACCTCAATGTGAATTATTGACATAAATCAATATTTTGTAATGTTTATCGATGGGTCCTTGTAGTTGGTATCAGATGTCGATTTAGAAAACATTAGGGATTAAATTTTTTTGTTAAACACAAGGTAAGTCCCTATGTCCATTATTTCAGTTGAATCCTAGTTTTATTACTATTTCAGTTCAAGGAATGTCGGTTACAAATGGAATAAGGGGGATCTCAAAAGTCATTCAATCTCTTCCTGATGACATGCTTGAAATAATTATTGCAAATACATGTTCAGATGATTGTGAAATATTTTCTACCATTTAACTCACTTGCATGAAATTTTTTGAGATATCAAAAACTTCCACTATACCTAGATATCATCAGGGATCGTGGCTTGTATTTAATCATGTCCTATTTTCCCAATATTATAATATTTTCAAGAATGATAAATATTATCAAGTTGTTTTCAAATATTTTACATTATCACAAGATTTTGAAGCATATTATGATTTTCAAAAATGTGCTGAAAAAGGAGACCCTTGTGTAACCTATTTATTTTTTCTTTTTCAGTATAGTCTCTCAACCCATACTTATTGTTTTTTAGAAGGTCCATTGATTTCATGTTACAACTCAAATATGGCTCGACTATTTTATAAAAATAATGTTTTATCATATGTTTTGAAATTATATGTCATACATGATTTTTTTCCGAAACAGGTTTTCTGCGAACACCCATATAACCCAAGTTATACAAGGTCTATTTAAATGAAGGAAGAATTTTTTTTAAGTATGTATATATAATTTTTGCAAAGCATGGACCTCATACATACATGAACAAGATGATGATGTACCCATATAGACACCATGATCAAGGTATGTTGTTAATTTTATTAGGAATAGTTTTATTTTATCATATAGAGGTGAAAAAAAAGGAAAGTATGTATAAGGCTTCATCAATTTAGTTTTTGAGGTCTTAATGTATTCGGATAAAAATGAAAGGTATAGGAAAACCATTAGGGTTAATATATTTTATGGTTATTTTTTAGAAATTTATCTCATTTTTTGGAATGATTTAAAATTATAAATTTTTGGAAAAAGGAAAACACATATATTGTATGACAAACTATCACGTCAGACAATGTTGTGGGAATAAATCCCACAATCAAAGTGTGATTGGGATTTATCACCTACCACTGTACTACGTAAAGTCTCTTATTAGTATAACTTATTCTTTTAGTTAAATGATTTTATAGATCAAGAATGAGTTGATTTTGGAAACTTAAGTTTTATCAAATGGATATCTTTAGTATAAGAAAATTATTTGGTAATTAAATGATAAAGGTTATTTTAGAAGATTTTTTTTCTTTAGGAACATAATATGCTTAAGGGAAATTGAATAATACGGTATCTCATTTATGTAGTAATTGTAGAAATTTTATTTTGGAGTGATATATGTTTTTATTATGGACATATGTATATTTGGGTTATTTATGGAAATGATTAACCTATCATAGAGTATATTAGATTTGTTCAATTACACTTTAGTATGAGACCTTAAGATTAGTCGATGTTATTTGGAGGTAAATGTTAGGATTTATCATTGAGCACTATGTGATCAAATCCTTCTGAATTTTGGTTTTCAATCATATTTTGTGTTATGTTGATTAATTTCAAGGATAGTTGTTTATTTAATGGTATTTGTTGAACATTGGGGTTTGTTTGTCGAATTTTGGGGATTAAGAATATTATTTCATTTTATAAAGGATTATACTTTTTGGGGATTATCTAATCGTGTACTAACCATTTTGGTTTTGGTAAATGTATAATAAAATAGAAAATAAATGGTTGATCTTTTGTGGATCATGTTACTCTCTAGAATTTGATTATAGCACATCAGGTGTGACCAAGTCATCTTGAATACTCAACATTTGGAGAAAATATGAATTTGTGGAAGAAATGTTATAAAGGGTGAAATTCTACATGAAAAGTAAGTAATATTATTTATTTTCTTAGTCCAGATGAAAAATAAATTCCTCAGGAATATCAAAATAAACTTGAATAAAAAATGTTGTCTATATTTTTTTCAAAATGTGAAATCAAGGAACGTTTAACCTGTCACAGTTTTGTGATTTTCTAATCATTAACTTTCTCCAAATCTTCTTTCCAATCACTCTCTATCAGAACTTGATGATTAATTTCTCTTCTATATCCATGTTTTCCTACATTTAATACTAGTATGTGTTATCCCGAGTGACATTTCTACATATATTTCTTTCATTTAATGTAATATTTTTGTTGAATCTTTTCTGATGTGATACTTTTAATGATTATTTTGAGCCCAATTTTTAAATTACGAGGACACAATTCCAAACAGAGGGGAAGGATGTAACATCCTAGGTAAATAAAGAATACAACATTTTCATATTTATTAATAATTGAGAATTAAATATTAATTTTACTTTAAATGTGATGCTATTTCTGATATCATACTCCACACATAACAACATGTTTCTCTGAAATCTTATGATGCACATAACTTTGAGTTATAACGATTAATAATTTAATAATATTATTATTTTATATGGTAGTTAATGCATAGTGATTGTATTAGATGGAATGAGAATTACTAAATAAAATATAATTATAGATGTTTGTTAAATGTTTTTATATTTATCGAATAAATTTTATAGGTCTAAAATAATAAAGAATAAGTTTTTATGCATTAATTCTCTTATATTCTTTAAAAGTTCATTTTACAGCTTTTTGATGAAGAACCCTTTTTAAATCTATTTCTTGTCACATTTATATGTTTTATATGAAAAAATAAAATTCTTCTTTTTAATTGGAAAATCAATATGTACATTGGATGAAATTTTGTTTTTCCTCTAATAAAGTTCAATTTTTAATGAATATTGAAAAATGCCGTATTTTAATTCCAACCATCCATTTAATATAATTTATTATTATGGGTAGATTATGTTTTTAAATGGTTTTAAAGAGTAATTAGATTATATTTCTACCATTTACTCCAATTTTGGTCATTAGATGTAATTTCAAATTGAAATTGGACATAAAAAAGTGTCAATCTTTTGATAGTTATTATTTCATAAAAACACGCTTTTAGTTTTGACAACAGGAATTATTATTAAATTAATACAATCCTCTTAGGTGATTTTAATTTGATAAAATGGATTCCATATTTATAATAAATAGGCCCTAATTATGTAAATAGGTATCTTTTTTTATACTTTATGAATATTTACTTCTTACAATTTTTATTTACCATGTTTAATGTGAAAATATGGTAAATAGGGGTACAAAATATTACTATTATAATAATAAAATATCCTAAAACATGTCCTAATATTATTGGATGATACATGTCCCACCATGGTCATCCTTGGGTCAATTTTGGGACCCCATAGAGCCACATGGGAGAGATAATGACACTTTATATTAATTATTTTAAAGTAAATACAAAAAGGACATAAACATATATCTTATAGTAAATCAATTTTTACATGGGGTTTTATAATTTATCACATAGAATATAAATATTCATTTTAAAGATAAAGATATTTCATAAATCATGATATTTTATTTGTAATTTTTAACCTCAAATAAATAAAATTATTTCTGACAAAATGATGATGTTGTGTTAAACTTATTAATGAATGATTAAAATAAATAAGATTAAAAAATTTAAAAAAAATTACCACAACCTGTTCTATTATGACTGGATGATTTTATTTCAATCATGAGTCATATTATATTCTAATTTAATTGTTTTTGGACCTTTTTAAACCGATAATATCTTTATAATAAAATAATACTTTAAAAAATTCAAAAATAGCACATCCTCCACCTTATAAAAGGACACCTCCTCTAACCCATTTCTCACACCTCTCAAGCATCATGACATGTCCAAAATCTTCCAAATTAAACACCCTAAATCCATATATTTCTTCTATAAGAATTTTCCTTGTAATAAATCAATTCAAGTCAACCATTTGGTTCAAACAATAAGAGATATCTGATTTAAAGGAAACATCTTCTCTTAAGTTATTTTCTTTTATTTTACTTCTCCTACCCACTATATTCCCTTTATTAATTTTTTTTATTACAACACCAGTATCATAAGTATACTAGGTTCTTGTTTTGTAAATTATTCAAACTACACTTCCAAACACCTCCATATAATAGAATAAGAATTTACTCATTCAGTGGATGGTCAACTACTACCATGCGAAACGATGATTCTTCAAATTTTTCCTACCACCTCTTACGGTGGAAATTATGATAGAACTATAATTCTATATGCTATTTATGATATTTATTTTATCTCAATGATTCTGTATTTTTTTTATATCATTCCTTTATGCTTTTCATAATGCGTAAATACAATAATTTAATTTGAGGAAGTGCGGACTACCGCCACCTCAATGTGATACGACTCGTTCATTCTATACATGGAATGTATAAAGGAAGGAATTTATTAACCTTTGTAACAGATATCACACATATATGTTACTTTAATTATAATATAACTATTTATCACTTAGTTTTAAATCCTTTAAAAATGAAGAAGAAATGAATGTAGCGTTGATGCAAATGTACGGATTACCGTCTCCTTGAATGGTGCATTACATTTCTTAATTAAAAATGTTATGGACTATTCTAAATACATATATAATGGATATATATGATATTAAAATCATGAATATCATTTTGGTTATAATGTTATTTTAACCAAATGAACAATTTTTAATTATAACAAGATCATTTTTGACTCATGTTCCAAACATCAATAAAATGTCATATATGTACTCAAGTTATTAAATTATTATTGTTGCAAGGTAGTAAGTCATATAAAAAGAATAATAAACATTTAAACGGTTTGTACAAAAGTATAAATTAACATAATTTTTTTATTCTGCAAGAACAAGGAACCAATAATACAAGTCAAACTAGAGGTATGGGGTTTTCATGTCACTTTTTTTCTATCAGATTCATGCTATATAGGACACTATTTCACTTTTTGTGGAGTATGTACTACCAATGATTGTATTATTTGTTTAATATAATTTAATTTATGGGTATTTATGCCTTCATTTAATGATCATTATTTCATGTGGTGTATCATTTTTATGTTACCAAAATTATAAGGGAACCTTTCACCCTCCTCTTTTAGGGAAAGGAATATTTTATGTTATGTTTTTTAATTTCAATTTTCTTATGTTGGGATATGTTCTTATATATCCTTATTTCTATTCATTTTATGTCCATTTGATGAGATACTCTTGTCTCACCATCAACTCATTTTCATAATTTTTAAATGACGTCGTTATGCTACCAAATCTTTGTAAGGGAACTTTTTAACCATATATAAATTCTTTATGTTAAACTTCTACTTCGTGATTACGTCTTTCTATGAATATGTGTGAACGATATCTGATTATATTAAAATTAATATTCACTTATATTGGGTGTATTCTAATTTGTCACACCAAATTATTTCATTGATTAGTCTTTAATCTAAGGATATGATCTTTTCATGGGACATTGTCTCAATTTACATTCCATTGAGACTTATTTGTTGTTATACAACAATTCACTTTTATATGATGCATATACTACTCATTGAAATATTATATCATGAATCTACTTATTCTCATGATATTATAAGCTTTTATTAACGTTATACTATAATTATTTTTATTCAAGTATTTTCTCAAGTTGTAAGGGACTCATTAACTACAACATTGTTTTATATGTTTTAAATATTTATTCTTCTAAATATTTCTCAATAATGGCCATATTTTCTAAATGGTTTAAGAATTTATTTATTTGGACATGAATACTTTTAAATTAAATTTTTATTCAAAATATTCAATGTATTATGTGACTTTTTGATTAATAATAACTTTATTAAATGGTTTTCAAAATGGTTTTATCAAAGCATTGATTATGTCAATATCTTGAAATGATATATTGTAATTGGAATGTGGAAATGTTATCTTTCCATTATTATTGGATTATGTATTATGATTATGTTATGGTTCTTGGAAATTTTTTTATGTATACCAGTGGTTCCGTGATAAACCTTGGGAGGGTGAGCTCAAGATAGCACTCCAATGCATCGGGTAACATGACATAGGTAAACATTAATGTTTCTCTTAAGAGATTTAGGGAATATACTATTATGGGTATTCCAAATGTAACTTCCTATATAGTAGTGAATGAAACAATATATGTATGTTATGAAGGCCACATGTTACCTTTATGGTTTGTAATTTTTGTGAGTTATTCATAAATCTTATGATTTAATAAGTTATGTTATGATTGAAAATTATGGTTTCAATGATTTGGTTTTATTGATAGGCTAATGTTTACCTTTATTATTTTATATCCCTTGCTGATATTTTTATGCCCATCCCAATCTAATAAAATGTTTTACACTAGACTTAAAGATGAATAAGGTCAATGATGGGATCCAAGAAAAGTCATGCTGTCTAAAACATGGAACTAGACTTGTTTGTTTTTAAGAGTTTTTATTTTATGAAAAAATTGGATACAAAGTAGTATTGTAAATATGTAATATTGAAGTAGTTATGTTATTGTTTTGGCCTAATTCTCTAAAACTCTAAACTTGAAAAGAAACTCAATGTGAATTCCTGACATAATTCATGATTATGTAATGTTTAAGGTTGGGTATAATATCCCATAAAATCCACACACAAAAGATCCATGAAGTATGATGATTTCACCATGCCCCAGTAAAATAATATCATTAATACCCTAAACAGGGCATTAATAATTAGTGAGTAACATGGGGAGTAATTATGAGATTATTTAAATGAACATATCCTAAATTCATCTAAAGATACACCTTCGAACTAAGCTAATCAAATTGGAGACAAATAGGGGAATGAAAGGGACAAAGTGGGACCCCCTTCACCTATCTCGATTAGACTAAGAGGGTATAAAAGATGGTTCCAGAAAGGATACCCTAAAATGTAAATAAGGATTAAAAAATGCACCTACCCAGCAATGGTTCATTGTGGAACTACCCTCCCTGAAGAGGGGGTAACCCAACAACCTAACATCATCACAACATGGCTCTCTACATTACGGAAAAATATACCTCATGCATAATAATTAAATGAAACACATAGATTTAGGGGTTGACCTCCAAATCATCCTGAATATATGGATACAAACACATTAATATATCATGGTGTGACCTAAGAATCCTAGTATAATCTATTACATATAATAAAATTCAGCATCTACGTCAGCTTGACCATAGCTTTGACACTACCTAGATCATCAAAACCACCAACTAGGCTCCATTCCAATTCCAAAAACATATTATTGATATGTTCCAACCATTATATTTTTTTTCAATGTCCAAATTCTCCAAACAACGCCTGTATCAGGCCAAAAAGTCAAATTTCATTTAAATTTCTCATCCCATAAAGATGTGCGTCATTACAAATAGCCCAAAATAATTTTACACATCCTATAGAATCCACGGTAGTACTTCCATTATAACCAATGTTTTCATTGAAAAATTCTCCATGTTCACTCTGCATTCTATCCTAAAACGTCATTTGAGTTTCTACCGCACAGTCCAAGAATAAATCCCAAATATACTATTAGTACTCAAAAAATTCATGTTTGTTAATACTATTAATCAAGTCTCTGCTAAATCAGCAAATATATTTTTAACCTCCCTATATCCAATTATATATAACACTTCCATTTAATCCTTCTCTATATAACCTTCCTTGAAAGTGCTCGTCCACATCTGCTGAAGCATGAATGAATCACAACACCACTTAGATACAATTCCTTGACACCTATAGGCATCAATAAATAATATAAACATCCAAAAATTAATTCAAACCCAACTATTAGTGTAATTTCATGGATGGATCATATTTTAACCCGTTACACCATTATGATCTATCGATGAGTTCTAATTTATATTCAATCTGAATCCTTCTTTGGTTACACTACCACCACCAAAATCCTATTTTCAACAAATGGACTCCATCCGACACTACACATGAATTCCATATATATTTTTTCTAATTAAATAAGATAAATTTTGATGCACCCTTGCATTATAATTCTGATGACACCTTAACCATTCAGTAACTCGTCTCATGTAACTAGTGACCCTTCTAACAAAATTGTAATTGAACAATGATCGATTCAATTCTACCCACTATATGAGTATCCTTATGATTTCCCAATAGAACCCATAATTATAATCTCCATGCCCCGTGACATATCCATTACCAAACACAATGACTTGATGTGACACTATTCGAATACTCTAGTTCAAACCAAAAACTAATCACCAGACACTAAGGTGTTTCTCTACCACACTCATTGAACCAGAGGCACTAAAACTATGTCACCCAATTCATACATTGAATTATAGAGAAATTTCAAAAAAACCATATTCCAACACATGACCATTCATTTGAAAATAACTATTTATCCTTCAAAAATTATTTTTTCAAAAAAAACATCAATTGTAGAAATCATTTCCATTGGACTATTGAATATTCCAAATCATAATTCAAAAAAACCCTCAAATAAGTTTTAATATATTAACCAATTGTAATGTAAATGAGATAAATTAAATTTTTTTATAATATTCTTCAATTAATAGTGGATTATGTTTATAAAAATATCAAACAACACCATCCATGAGAGAGTTCATCATTCTTAAATCATAGAACTATCATGATATATGGAAAATTCAATAGATACTAGATTTAACAATGAACCTTCATGGGTATCATCCATCCTTCATTTGGATTCTCAGTATAATCCCACACCTTACTCATATTTTTGTTTCAAATTTTAAAACTATAAATATCAAGAATGTTAGGATTCAACTGAGTTGATGTTTTTTAGGAATGTTCTATGTCTACCTCCCCTATCCCAAAAACCTAACGCCACCTCTAACTAGCACTGCCTAATTCCAAGAATCATTCAATGCCATTTTTTAATTCATTAATAGAAATTACCCAAACAGAAAAAATGAAAGGATTCTCTATTACCTCATACATACCACCCTACATGAAAATGGTTTCGAATAGTATTGAGGTTATATCAATGTTATGGAGAGTTTATTACCTATAAAAGAAAGTGTAGATAGCATGAGATAATATACCAAAAACATTTCGTGTACAATCAATATAATAGAAAACCAAAAAAATTAATAAAAATAAATTTGGGATCAAACATGTAAAAAATCAGAATATAAAGCAATAAATAAATCTATATGATGCATCAAATCAAAATGATGATGAAATAGATAAACATAGAATCATTATATAAAAAAATTGGAATGTTATCCAATAGAATATAAATAATAACAAAATATAAATTACAATACCGTCTTTCCCAAATAACATAATCCAACATGCAGTGTTTCTGTCCAATTTAACATTCTAGACCGATATGATATCTCCATCACTAAGTGATACCTATATCTAAAGATTAAATAAGAAGGTTTACCCATGTTCTTTAGAACCCAATTAATTTACATGGGTATGGGGATTGTCAAAAAACCTAGTTGGAATACACAATTCATAAAAAATATAGTGTTCTACTATGAAAAATTTTATGTGTATAAAAAATATATAAATATTACATTAGTTACCATGAAACACACCCACCTTGAAACATAACACATAGTGAATATACAAATAAATATGTAAGACTATCATGTAATAACCAGGGAACCAGGACACCTAACCTATCTACTTCTATAACATGCTTGAATGAATAGATTCACCCAATGTCACAATCAAACCCATTCATGATGATATTATATAGGTTGTAATACTAATATTGTCAAATTCTTTAATATTCAGGGTAGGGTATCCTCCAAAACCTAACCACTACCAAAAGGTTCATGATAGGGTGTGGACATGTCTGGACCCATCCCTTTTCAATCATTATAGGTAACATATAATGAATCCTAGTAATCTTTTATCACTAAATGGATGGAACACCTGAAGTTCCATGGATTCGATGTGTCACTCAAGGGTGTCCAGACGTCTCACCATAAGACACTTATTGTCACTCTAGTTTGGTATAAAAATCAAACAAAAATAGAACCCCTTTATCCCATGGTGGTCTGGCTAGAGACCTCTCACTCATAGAGGGGCTGAGACTCGGGATCCACTTTCTATGAAAATTTCTATTTTCTATCAAAAGTACACATTGAGGAAAATTATGTAATTAATTAATAGTGAAATAAACCCATCTAACAAATCTCCAACTAAAACATAGTTTTTAAGTTATTCAGAACCATGACCCATATCTCAGGTAACCATGCAGCCCATATAATTGCTGTAATGATTCTATCACATACATCCACACCATATTTACAATTTTATACCAAATAAAACAAAAATAAAACATTAATATTCAATCATAAACATGACATAATCCATATACAATGAAATAAAAAAATTTAACATGTACATAATCCCTTATCCATTAGAAAACATGCCATTTCTAGTTCAAAAGGAAAAAACACTACCAAGACCTTTGATATATTCAATGAAACAAAACAAAATATAATATAATAATTATTTAGAAAAGGTACCATGTTTCATCTCACTCACACTTATCGCCTTTCCAAAAATCCAATTAAAATGTTCTTTAGAAAACAATGATATCATTTTAAAATCCAATTTCAAAACATATTTTTCAAATCACCACTTTCCCCTTGAAATTACATTTGATTAAACCCGTTTTAAAAATATTTGAAAATGGAAAACTTTTCTTATTAAAATTCAACACATAATGCCCAAAATATTATAAATATTCCAATTGACACTCATTCACCTCAGTGACATGTTTGAAAACATTTAGTGACCTATAAAATTTATGTTGACTATTAGGTTGTTGAATACCCTTCCCATTCTCTGGGTGAGATCACACAAGTAGTGTGACATACATATAATAATAATTATGAATTACCATGAAAATATAATCCAAATATATCAATAGATTCAAATAAATTCAATGCCATCTACCATAGTTGACTATCCACAAATATATACCAGGATCATACAACCCTCCTCTTAATAAACAATCACATATCTCATCAATAAACACCATCAAATTATTGATAAAAATAATGAAAATGAAACACCATAACATACATAAAACTCATAGGTTTCCCTCACAATATCAAAATGTTATACAATAGGTTATGATTCACTCTTATCCTTCTCCCGATCATATCCCATGTGAAAGGCCCATAAAATTACACAAATCATTGGCAAAATTAACAAAACAATTTAAAAAACTAATTCAATTCATTGGAAAACATACCATTAAAAATGATAAATGGTATACTAAATACAACATTTTATGAGGACCTATATAAAATTTATATTATATGGATCATTATGAGGGATGATTCAACCTTGATTTGGAGAAATCTTCTACCCAAAACCCAAACTGGTTAACCAGAAAGTAGAGAATAGAACATAGAAATAAAGAGAGTGAATGGTGGGGAAGAAACTTTATATATATGTAAATAAACACCCTCAATAATACTATATCAAATTTGGGACATATAGGATAATGTGAGAGGTAAATATATCCCTCTCATTCAATTCATAAGATTGGAATGAGGGGAGATAGAGTTGGGATTCAAATATGTACCCAAAAAATTACCAAATTAACAATAAAAAATCTAGAAGTCTACCGTAGTGTAACCATGGGGGTGGTGACAGGAATAACAACTAGGTAGATAGAAAAAATATTTTCCTAATATCACAATGGTATGACCCATATAAGTTAAATTCTGATTTACCCCAAGATAAATCTTCCCTTGAGTTGAAGGCCTTCATGAAGATCCACCAATGTCTTGTAGAGTGATATACCCCAGGTAAAATCATGACTCAAATCTATACCCCTCTTGTAATTACCTATCATGTTTTAGTTTATATCACACATAGATACATTAGGCCATCATGTTATAACCTCAGTATCATCGAGAATCCCTCTATAGATACAAAAATCTGGTAGTTGGTAGAACGCTACACATACTCTAATGATTCCATTAAATTATAATCCACTTATTGGGCCTCATTCTACATCCAATAATATCTTCCTAATACATGAAATCTTTTTGACTTGTTATTTTACTACTAATTTTCCAAATAAACACTTCCCCATTATTTTTCAAATATTCTATGAATTTCTCAACTTGAGGAAACGATGATCAAAATAAAAAACAAAGGATTCATTCCATTCCCCCATTATTTATGATCCTATCCATTGAAAATAAATATATATTTTCCCTATTTAAAACTTCATTATCTAAAAGGAATCGTGGTCCTTCCAAAAAATAGCTTCAACCGCAATGGTTTCCATCATTGGGTTGTAATTTATCGAGAAATCACATGGCACTGTCAATATTATCCACGCAATTTAGCATATGTTTAACTCCTAATGTGTGAATATAAATAATAATATATTATGATCAGTATATATTATTATCTTTTAAATATAAGGATAGTTATTCTATAAATTCTTACAAATATTTCCTTTACTAACTCAAATTCATGTTCATGAGGTTTATCTCATGAATATTTCATTAATTCATTAAATAAGCTTACATTGTGTCATTATGAAAGGGAAAAATATCTATAACTTAATTAATGTTTAGTTGTATATTACAAACACTTATCCATTATTGGGTAGTGTGATTAGATGAGCACTGATCAACCATCTCTTGGGATTTTTTAAATTTTCATCACATTAATCTATCCAAAGGAATATTTCTCCCTTTCCATGTTAAGATAGTTTGTTTATTTGATACTGATGAGAAATGTATCAAATTATGTCAATATTATCTAGACATTAAAGAAAAATACAGATCCACATTATTATGGATGACCTATTCTAGTAACTAATAACTTATATCTATCAATTAACCATAGATATACATCCACTTTTGATTATATATCCCATGAATGATAGTTTTTGTATCATGAATTGAAACCATTTAATTTTTTAGGAAATTAATTCTCCTTGATGGTATTGGGAATAATCCTAAAATAATATTTACAAAATTCATTTATCATTGAATATATTAGAATACATTCTATAAACACCACCCTAAATTGCTCGATGGATCACTAGAGCCTCTATTCATTAATTCCATGACAATATAAAGGGAATTCCTATGTCCGAATGACATCACAATTAATTTATAATGTTCATATATATTAATAAATATAGAATTTTATGTAAAAAATTTACCCTAAATTATTTATATCTAGAAAAAATTTCAATCATTAAGAGGTATTGATCCCCTTGTAGTTGATTGAATAATTCATCAAACCAATGTAGAGGACACATGTTCTTGACCTAGATTTTGTAATGTTCATGATAATCCATACTAATACACATTAGTCAATAATTATTCATAAGAATTGGGAATGGTGAACTCCATGGTTAATCACTAAAAAATATAAAAAAATTATATAGATCCACTAGGAGATACTTCATTAATTCCTCTAATTCAATCTAGGATATTTTATATAGGGTCTTTAATATTAGAAACGAAAAATATATGAGTTTTTTTAAAAAATGAACCTAATTAAATTGGGGTTATACCTATATACTCTTATGTAATTACAAAAACAAATTTTTTTAAAATATTCATTTATTAAATAACATATTTTTACACATCCATTTAAGCTGAATACGCCTCACGATTATGTATGATGAAGAAGAAAATTGATGTAATTTCCATTTTTATTTTATGTTCATATTTTCACTAATAGATGACCATAGGATAATTTGATATACGAATTTGATTTCTCTATCCACGTAATGGACATGTAATATATGTAGGGAGATCGAATCCATTCCCAAAATAAAATCAATGTCTACTAAATTGAAAATTTATTGATTTATAGGTAGTGAATTCCTAGAAACATATATTTGATAGAGGTTCTATACATGGGATGAAACCATAATTCCATGATGATTTTTCCCTAATAACATAATATATAGCTTTTGGGGATCTAAATAAATAGGGAAATAGGAATTTTTTGACATGAATGAATTCACAAAGCTATGATCAAATAAGATATTTTAATAATTTTAATTCCATTCACCATCCCAATTCCATAAATATATTTTGATTCCATTATAATAACCAAAATATATAGTATGAGTATCAATAAATTATAAAAATTATATATAATATATGATTATCAAAATAAATCCTAATATGTACTAAATTATTACACCTTTACTTCAATATAGGACATTTTAGATTTATCGAGTATTGCATAAGTTTCATCATGGGCTGTTTTTGAATATATTTTCGCATTATAACAAAAAAATAACTATAACTCATTCTAATAACAACTGAGGTTTCCCAATAATATTATAAAAATATATTACATATTTTTTCATGAATATATATTAAACCTCACAGTAAATAACACCAAATATCTTAATGGTTTGGGGTATTTGTATATTAGATACATCACCAACATAGTGGAAAATATTTCCTATATCTCTCATAAATAAATTTCTCACATGATAGATTTTTTACACATTATATATAATAAAATTCTTTATAACATGGGGAATGGAATAATATTAATCGGTTATCTGATATTCATAGTAAGTATAAATAAAAGACACATAAATAAAAATCATAACTGTTCATCATTTGAGCATATGGTTTTGGTAAAAAAAATCATGGTGCATTGATATAACGTAAGTGAATTATATCCAATAAAACATATATTTTATAACATGAGTCATGGAATAAGGCCTCTCTCTTAACTAAATACATGAGTCATAAAAGGGTGAGAACTTGAGTCAGACATCACGATTGATGAGAACATAACATTGTTCAGTTGTATAAAATACAAATTTGGAAAAAAATATACGAATAAAATAAAAAACATATGTCCTAGATAACAAACAAGAAATTCACATAATAATGGTATATTGAACAAAATTTCCATAACATAGTGGAATTAGGAAATCCACTCATGTTGCTTAATATATTAGACTCTCGGTAGAAATTTTTATACCTTATATATCACATGAAATATAATACATTAACGAATAAATTTCTAGTAAATATTGACCCCACCAGCCACAGAAATATAAATCATTCATACGTGTCCCATAGGGAAATAAAAACATATATAATACTATTATAATGAAGGAGAAACTATTTTTAATGAAAACAACTATAAGATATTATCATAAATCATCTTCAAAAATATGTTAGATAGTTTCATTATAGAGTATTCATAGTGAAGCATGAAAAATAATAATGATTGAATTCATGGATGAAAACACTTTTAGAAAAACATTAAAATTTACTTTGAGAAAGAAAAAAATAGGCTTTACATTTTTTTTTTACTTTGAAAAAAATATAATATAAAATAAAGGAAAAAAATTTATTTGGGAAAATTATGAAAACCATGATACTGATTTTCAGGATGAAAATATATTATGATGATGGTAAAATAAATTCTTATGAAAAAAATTTAAATGGTATTCCTTTCAATCATTTATACTCAAATGAAATAGTCATTATAAACGGACATGGTAGAAAATGTTGACAATATTTCATAGAAACATTTGTAAAGAACATTGACGCCAATATTTAATAACTTATGAAATCATGAAAATCATGATATGGATATCCATTTGTTATTTTATTTGAATAGAGTGTCTATAGAAAGAGTATATTGAACCAACTCAGGTCGACAGGACACGTCACCAAAGGTGGATTTCTATAACGGTTGTTCAACACAAAAACCACAACAAGACTCATGTATAACTAAAAAGGGATGAAAAATAAAAGTGCATCATGGAATAATAAGAATGTAAACACAAGACAAAGAATCATGAAAAATGAGAATCATGAATAAATGAAACAAAGACAATTCCAAAACCAAAACTCTTTGTGACCACACATCACCATCATCCCAACCCACTATAACGGAAATATGACACAACATAAGTCAATAGGCTATATGAAACTCTTTCCATTACATGTGTCCTATAAATCCAAAAATAAATACATAAAAATTCATCTATATGGTGTGAGGAAAACACCTAGTAGTATACCACCATGATTTTATACAATTCATGTCACTAAACAACAATTACACAATGCTTTGAAACAAATCAATTCTCGCCAAACTAATTATTTTAAAAAAAATCATAAAACAATATTTTCATTCAATTAAAACATTCAACATCTAAAAAATAAAGAATATAAAATAATATAAAATATATAAAAAGATTGAATTGATCCTAACCCACCATGATTAAAAATGTTAAAAATGTGATAAATCATATCATAAACCATGTCCTCATAAATAAAACCATGAACATATGAAGCACTATCCTTTGGGAATATGTACAATGAAATGAAAGAAGCACTAAACTAGAATAACATGATTCTAAACGATACTGAGTGGGGACATGATATTTTTGAGTCATGATAACTCATTTATTTCCATAGTATAATGAGCACAAATCATAATCTCTAGTGGTTCGGAACTCACTAATTTTTTCATCAATCCATAACCTAACTCAACCTAGATTAAAAAATGTGATGTATTTGAAAAAAAATAATTTAAAAATTTCTAACTATTTTATAAAACATTTTTATAAGAGATACCGCACCACTACCACTCGATAAAATCTACATTATGGTTAAAATTGTCATTATGGAATTTTATAAAATAATTTTAGTGCATCAATCTATTTTTAATGAAAAACACGCTTTAAACCCACACTAAATTACAACCAAGATGATATTTAGAAAAACCTTATTTGATATCAATTAACAAATTTTCCTAAACAAAACAAATTGAATTTATAACAACATTACATATATCATGAGTCTGAATAATTATATACCATCACTAACCTCTCCAATGGAGGAAACAAAGCCACCATTGAAATTGATTGTTTAAAATGAAGCGGCTGATCCCTCTCTAGACTAGATCTAAAGAAACATATTCAAATAGAAGAAAAAACTTATAGATATATCCATCAGAAATAATAATATATTTCTAAGTGTAAAGAGTAGAGAGATCTATAAAGATAAAGGGAAACTATATTTAAATTTAATCATTTCTCAATGAAATCACTAAATTAAAAGAGAATCACCAATGTAAAAGAGGAAGAACATTCAATATCCATCATGAAAACACAATATTGGAAAATATATATTTTGTAGCAGTATAAAAAAATTTATATAAGGCAAAACTAGATTATTAAGAATTATAAATCTTCTCTTAATGATATCATGTGGTTTCATTAAGAGTTAAAACATCCACCTGAATATCAGCTGTCAAACTGTCTATTTCAAATTTTGAAATAACCATTATCATATCCTAGTGCTTCACAACCTGACATGGAGTAATCAATTACCTATCCTTGGAGTCAAAATATTTATACCCTCTATAGTATTTTGTATGAACCATGAATGTTTTTTATCAACCATACCTTCTATTGGTGCGTGTTAGGGACCACTATATATATGGTCAATATGATGACCCCTAGTGTCCATCACCCAAGACATCACCCACCGTGAGTGTTTATGATATTTAATTTTACTGAAATTGATCCCCATGACAAAAAATTCTGGACCATGATTTAGTATTACTCATTTATCATAGAGGATTGAAAATGTTCTTTTCATGATACCCAGCCAATACAAAAAACATCAAACCCAAATTTATCCAATTGGAGTCTCAAAATATATCATAACTATGACCTAATTTGTGTAATAATTTTCCATAAAATATAAATTTCGTTACCTATAATGAAATATGGATCTAGGACAACTAAAGAGATAAAGACACTACATCATAACCATGGATTCCTTCTCATAGTTCATGTGGAAATCCCATATACACTTTCACAATATGCAAACTAATGAATTATTTTATCATGTAATTGAAATTACCTAAAACACAGTTTCCTAGAGTCAGCAGTTTCTTTATTATATAATTTCTAGATACAATAAATCACATCCAAAAAGACTAAATAGTATAATGATCATGGTAAACTAGATACAAACTTGAAACTCATTTTACAAATGAAAGAATAAAGTAGAACAATGTTTTTCCATCAAGTGAATCATTCATTAAAGATTCATAACACTACATATTAAACATAATACTCATCTTGGAATCCCTGGGAAAGAAACATAATAAGATGTTTATAAAAAATTACTAGTAAAGGTATTATTACAACAAAATTTATAAATAAATATATAATAATAAATGTGTAAAGGTAAATCATTGAAACACATGTAATTTAATCCACTACATGGGAATAATATAGAAGGAATAAATTATTATCAAATAAATCCATATACATAATCATATGAGCTTGAAACATAACAACATATATTATAACTTATCGAATAATGAGACTGATATCAATACACATTCTCATATTGAGGAAATTTATATTTATTGGAATCACAACTACAAATTTAAGTGATTATTCCAAGACATCATATATAAATGAGTGAGGTCTATACCAAAAACATAAACTAATTTGTCTCAAAAGACATTCCAATGCATTGGGGGGATATAGTGGTCCCGAACAACTACATACCATGTTTAATTCATTCCCTAGATAAAATGGGTTAAGAAAAATCTATATAAACATAATTATTTTCAAATATATAATATTAAATGTTACTAATTTAACCAATAAATAAACATATTCATAAACCATATAGGTTAATGTGGAGAATGGTTTCAAAATAGTACATTTGATTCAAATGATCATAGACAATCTAGAGAAATATTTAGTATGATATCATTAAAAAAAATTCATAATGGATTATATGGTAAAAACAAGAACTTATATTCTTCATGAAAATATATACTACAATAATTAATTTAAAAATCATAATAAAATTAACCGTTTGATTTTGGATGTCATTTTTTAAAACTACAATTTCACATAAAAATTGAAATATTTTTTATTGAAAATAATTTTTGAAAATTGAAAACAAATTAATTAAATCAATGAGAGGTCGTGATAGCATATAATTTCATACATTCCTTATAAGTTGAATGGTTACTTTTAAATTTCAAGTAAAAGTAACACATGCCATGTTTGGAAAACAACGTGGATATTACATTAAGAATATATTGTGAAAATGTATATAATTTGAATAATATTATTTAATAAATAATATTTATAATGTAATTTTGTTTCCAAAATCATTTTCACAAAACATATATTTGGAGGAAAAATGAATAATCACTGAAGAGAGAAAAAAATTCATATTTTCATAAAAACATTTTCTAAAAAAAATTACCAAATAGATGAAAAATGGAACTATTTCTCGAAATGTTCATAAATAACAATTAGATAATAATATTAATTATTTTATTTAGTAATATATCATAATATATCATCATTCTAAATACAATTATAATGAATCTTATGAAATGATAAGATTGAAAAATAAACCATTACAAATTTGGTAACATTTAAATTCTGAGCCTCATAAAATAAATTAAATAAAATTATAAATTAAATACAACAATGATAAATGGAATAATGATATATCTTATCAAAAGGGGATGTGTATACACCAAACTAATGTAATATGTGGTGAATATGACATTCTTTTTAACATCCCAGGTAAATAAATAATAAATAATATTTCATATTTATTTATATTTTTGAATTGAATATTAAATTTACTTTAAAAGGTATGATATGTTCGATAGCATACCCGATACGCAACAACGGGTTTCTTTGAAATCTTACGTTGCACACTAGTAATATAATATTATTATTTTAAATGGTATTAAAATCCTAGCCATTTTATATGAAGGAATGAAAAAAAACTAACTAAAATATGATTATAAATTTTGGTTAAATGTATTTACATTTATCCAATAAAAGTTAGAGGCTTAAAATATGAATGAATCTAATTTACATTAAAAGGCCGATTTATCGCCTTTTAATGGAGAACCCTTTTTAAATCTAGTTTTGTTTACTTTAATACATTATATATGACCAAATAAAATCCTTCTTTAGTATGGGGACATCAAAATTTACTTTATGTAAATTTATGAAATTTTTCTGATAAAGTTCATTTTTTATGAATAGTGAAAAATATTTTATTTTAATTCAAAAGATCCTTTTAATATAATATATTTATATGGTTGTATTACATTTTAAATGGGTTTTAAAGTGAAATTAAAATATATTTTTACTATTTAATCCAATTTGGGTCATTAGAATTAATTTCACTTCGAAATTGGACATAAACAAGTATCAATATTTTGATAGTTATTGTTTCATAAAAAACATGCTATTTGTTTTGATAACGGGAGTTAATTTTAAAGTTAATTAATGACACTTCAATTTTTTGAATTTGGAATAATATCGATCATTTCCGAATTTGGAATATCCAATATAGCTTAGGCAGAATTTTTGGTAATTTTTTTAAAAACTTCAATTTTTGATGAATAGTGAAACCACTTAGTGGTAGTAAAAAAAACTGACGTTTTCATTTAAATTAAATTTTACCACCTCTATGAATTGAATTTCAAAAATCCAAAATAAATGGTTGTCATAAAAAAGTAAAATTTGGTTCATTAAGATAATAATAATTTATGGTGAATAGTAACTTTTGACTTTTATTTATCGCGGTTAAAGGTAAATAGGGTATTTCAAGGTTAAAAGAATATTATAATAATTAAAAATTACCTTAACACTTGTTCAAACCATATTGGTTTCGTCATTAATGACCATGGTAATCTTTGGGTTGATTTTGGGACCCCATTGTGCCAATTGGGAGTGATAATGACATTTTAGATTATTTAATATAATGTAAAGACAAAATTGACATTAACAAAATTCTTTTAGTAATTAATTTTTATATGGTGTTATATAAGTCATAATTTAGACTATAAATATTAATTTCAAAGATAAAAATATTTCCTACATTATGGTATCTGTTTTGTAATTTTTAGACATCATATAAATTAACTTGTTTATGACACAAAAAATGATGCAGTATTTACCTCATTAATAAATAATTTAAATAAATAAGATTATAATGATTAAAAAGTTTATCAAAAACATGTCCAATTCTGATTGGATGATATTATTTCGACCATTAGTCTTCTTATCTTTAGCTTTAATTATTTTTGGACGTTTTGAAACTGAATATCATTATATAATAATATAATATTTTCACACTTTCCAAAAGAGACCCTCCTCTTCCTTAGAAAAGGATACCATTTCTATCTGATTCCCCACACCTATAAAGCCATTTGTATCATCAAAACTCTACCCAATTAATCTCCCTACATTCCTATACTCCACGTAGAAGCCTTACCTTAGGCAGGAGGTACTTCAAGAGGTCATTTGGTTTAAACCAAAGGGAGATATCCAAATTAAAGGTAACAGTTTCTCTTAAATTGTTTTCTTTTATTTTACATCTACAACCCCTAAAATCTTTTTATTCCATTATTTTGTAACAAAACCAGTATCCTCAATATACTAGGACTTTTTTATGAGAAATATTCAAACTACACTTACACACACCTCCATGTAATAGATGAAGAACATAATGTTTCTATGGATGGAAATCTAACACCTCGCGAAATGATGATTGTTAAAATTTCTCCAACCTCCTATCATGTGTCCATTACGAAGGAAATGTATTTATATAAGATATATATTATTTTTATGTTGTCTATATGCTTATGTATTTTCCATTTATAGCACGAATTTATGGTTTCCATAGTGGGTAAATACGATAATCTCATTTGAGGATGCGCGAACTACCGCCCTCTTAAAGTGATGTGACTCGTTAATGCCTTATGTGGGATGTATAAAGGATATATTTAATGATATTATATATGATATTATACTATAATTATAATATACCTATGTATTATTATGTTTTAATTCCATTAAAATAATAAATATAAATGAAAGTAGCGTTCATGCGTACGTATGATTTACCGTCTCCATGAATTGTGTATTTCATTTCATGCCTCTAAATGTTATGTACTATTACAAATATATGTATATAATTGATATATATGATATATATGATATCTAAATCATTAATATAATTCTGTATGTAATGAACCTTTGACCACATGAAGAACATATAATTACAAGAAATCCATTTTTTGACTCAAGTACCAAATAACGTCAAAATGAACATTATTAACTTAAATGATTACATAATGTTTATAACATGGTAATAATTGATATAAATAGAATAATAAAATTGAAAAAGGTTATTAGGATAGTATAATTTAACATTAATTTATTATTCCGGAGATTAAAGAATGATCGAGTCAAGTCGGACATGAGGTAAGAGATCCAACCTCTCTCTTTCTTTTCAAGTACTCTCCTTTATGTCATTTATTTTATGCTCCATGTTATTATGTTGGAGGATGTTATTTTATAATCAACATGCTGTAGTTTTTATTTTTATAGGATGAGAGACCCCCACTTACTCTCATCAATTCATTTTATGAATTTTTATGTGGTGTCGTTAGGCTGCCAAATTTTTGTAAAGGATTTTCTTATCTCACTTTTAATTCCATGAGATTTCCATTGTTTGTCACATATTTATTACATGTGGTGTAATGTGTACTGCCATTGATATATATTATCATTATTAGCTTTATATTCATGGTATTCTGTGATTCATTTTTTGGTTATTAACTTTTGGTCATACGATTCAATTTGAATAAAAGGAAGTAAGGTTTTTTCATCTCACTTTTTATTCCCGTGAGATTCATGCTATATTGGCCACTATTTTTTTTGTGTGGCATATGTACTGTCCTTGATTTTACTATTTGTGTAATACAATTTCATTTATGAGTATTTACATTTTTATTAAATGATTCTTCATTCATGTGGTGTATGTTTTGTAAGTTACCAAATTGGGAAGGGAATCATTCACCCTCCTCTTTTTTTTAAAAGGCTTCTTTTTGTTATGTATTTTAACATATGTCTTATTATGATGGGATATGTTATTATATATCCTAATTTATGTAAAATTTATGTCCAAGTGATGATATTCCCTTTTTATCTCATCAACTCATTTTCTGACTTTTAAAGAGACATCGTTAGGCTGTCGAGTTTTTATAAGGCTATTTATTAACCCAATTTCAATTATTTGGGTTAAACTTGTACTTCATGAATATGTCATCCAAAAAATATGTGTGAATGAACTCTAATTTTTTTACACTTAATATCCACTTATTTTGGTTGTATTTATATTTGTCACACATAATTATGTGATTGATTTATCCTTAAGTTATGTATACCATCCTTATAAGGTATTTCATCTCAATTTACATTTCCATTAACACATCATTGTTGTTATGCACCAATTAACTCTTATATGTTGTATATACTATAATTTTACATAATATATGAAGAATACATTTATTCTCATGATATTATAATTTTCTGATTAAATGTTATACCTCAATTATTTGTATTCAAGTGTCTCTCTTTTTGTTAAAAAACTCTTTAACTAAAATATCATTTTAAATGTTTTAAAGATTTATTCTTCTAAATATTTCTCATTAATGTCCATGTTTTCAGAATGGGTTTTAGGATTTATTTATATGGACACTAATGTTTTCAAATCATAATTCATTTAAAAGCATCAAAGTGGTATGGGAAACTTTTAATCAAAAATATTTTTTAATGATTTTGAAAATCATTTGATAAAACATTGTTTATTTCAATATCTTGATTTGATATATTATAATGTGGAAATGATATCTTTCCTTTATACATGTGTTATATGTTATGATTATTTTATGGTTATTGGGCATTGTTTACGTATACGGGTTGTTCTGTGATTATCCTAGGGTAGGTGAGCCCGAGATAGCCCATCAATGCATTGGGTAACGTGATGGAGGTAAACGTGATGTTTCACTAAAGAGATTTAGGGAATATACCATGATCGATATTCTAAGTGTAACTACTTATGTATCTGTGATATCTACAATGTATGTTTGATATGGATTCCATAATTAACCTTTATGATTTATGATTTGTGTCTGTTATTCATAAATCTCATGATTTCATAAGGTATGATATGATTGAAAAGTATGGTTTCATTGAACTGAATTTATTTATGGGCTAATGTTTTCCTTACTTATTTTATAACCCTTACTGAGCTTTTTATTTTCATCCCATGTTATTTAAATGTTCTCCATAGGAATTAAAGATAAATATTGTCAAGGATGGTATCATGGAAAATTCATGCTATCTAAAACATGGAACTAGACATGTTTATTTTTAAGAGTTTTTATTTTATGAAAAAAATGGTTACTGAGTAGTAGTGTCTACTTGTAATATTCATGTTGTAATGTAATAGTTATTTCTCAATTCTCTAGAACTATAATCCTGAAAAGATCCTCAACGTGAATTATTCATTTAATTCAATATTATGTAATGATTAAGGTCGAGTCCTTATAGTTGGTATTAGAGGCCGGTTTAGATAACATTAGTTGCTACGGTACTATTTAATCATAAGTGACATTACCATAATAATTAGGATTTTATAAAGAGTCATAGTTATTTTTATAACGTGAATCAGTTTAAGATAACATGAATAAGTATATCTTATTGTTTACCCTCCTCATAAGATATTATATGATTATTTTACTGATATACTCACACTGACCTTTTTGGTTTTAGTAAAAGGATGGATCTAGAAGGCACCAAAGTAACAGTAGATGTGACGAAAGCTATTATAGTTTTCTGAATGAGAAGCTGAATGATATGAGAGCTGCAATTATAACTCTTGTGGTTATTCTCAACCAACTATCTGGAGTCATTATTGACCTCCTAAACCTTAGTTATTTTTATAAGACATCATGTATGTGAGAAAAAAACACCTATGGATGTTTAGGAAATAATCATAAAGGTAAGTATGTTCTAAAACCTTTGAGTCAAATATGTTGAAAGAAACACAAAGGAAAATATTTATAAGGGATAGAAAGAAGCTATAGATGTGGAAATGAAGGTCATTAAGCAAGAACCTTCCACGGAAAAAGGAAGCATCTAGTTGACTCTAGGAAAGGGAAAGAAGTTCTTTCTGAAGGATCAATTGAATGTTTTAAATGTGGTGAGCATGGTCATTATGCAAACACATGTCCTATGAAGAAGTTTTGGGAATGGGATCACCATGATCATACAAATATTTGTTTACCAATACCTAATTCCATTCCGATTGAGGATGAAGAAACTAAAAATGACCGATGAAAGGAATGGATTATTTCTTATCTTATGTTTTCCTATTATTGAAACCTTATGATATGATTCATGATTTTGTTTGTAGGAAAGAAGTATTTCAGAATAAGTTGGTAAAGAATGGTTAATGGATCATGAAGAAGGTTGAATGAGTAAGTGGTCAACATATAAGGAATTCAAAATTTATGGTAGATTTCAGGATGGTGAAATGCTTAAAAGTATTAAGGCTCTTTTGATGATGGGATTACATTAGAAGACTCTTTATAGTATAACCCAGAAGTTTGATATATGAAAATTTTATTAAAGGAATAATTATCTTTTTTTGTGTTTATAGTTATTAATAACCATTTGGGTTTATATGATCCTTGAATTTGAGGTAATTACCAGTTAATACATTTTGGGATGCAAAAAGAAAGTTATTACATAACCTTTGTGGTTAAAATATGTTATGGTTATTTTTTATGAATTTATGTCTTTTGGAAATGTTATAAAATTATGTAGTTTTTGAAAAGTGACAACACGCAAACCGTGTAACAACCCGTCGTGTCGGACGAAGCTGTGGGAATCGATCCCACAACCAATGTGCGACTGGTGTTTATCGCCTACCACTGGACTACGTGAAGTCCCTGGTTAGTATGGCTAATTATTTTTATTTATATGATCTTATTAATTAGGAATAATTTGATTTTGGGTTATCTATGGAAATGATTAACCTATCATGGGAGATATGTGATTAGGTTAATTACATTTCAGTATGAGACTTTAAGAGTAACTAATGTTATTTGGAGATAAATGTTATGATTTACCATAGAAGACTATGTGATTAAATCCTTCATAGATTTGGGTTTCAATATTAGTTGGGATTACTTTGAATAATTTTAAGGATAACTCTTTATTTAAAGGTATTTCTGGAACCTTGGGTTATTTTTGTTGAATTTTGGAGATTAAGAAGAGTATTTATTTTTATAAATGATTATCCTTTTAGTGATTATCTGATCTTATACAAAACATTTTGGTTTTAGTTAATATCTAAAGACATGGGAAATATATTGTTAATCTTTTTTGGATTATGTGATTCTCTCAAAGTTGATTATAGCGCTCTTAATGTGAAAAAAACGTCATCCTGGATATTAGTTGTTTGGAGAAAATATGAGTTTGTGGTAGAAATCTAGTAAAAGATGAATGTATACATGACAAGTACATCTATTTTCTTATATTTTTGGTTAAGATCATAAATAAATTCCTAAAAAAAATTTACTTTAAACAAAAACCTTGCCCGTTAACTTTTTCAACATGGGAATCAAAGACTGTTTAACCCATCACAAGTTTGTGATTTTCTAGTGGTTAACTTTCTCCTAAACTTGTTTCCTAACACTCTCCATCCAAAAATAACCCTTTTTTCACCTCCATATCTATGTTTTCATGGAGTCTATGTATGGGTTAACTCAGGTGACCTTTGTGCTTCTCTTTCTTTCTTTTATAGTGATAGTTTTACTAACTCTTTATCCGATGTGGGACTTTCAATGATGTTTCTGAGCCCATTTTATTTAAATTGTGAGGACGCGATTCCAAAAACGGGGAAAGGATGTAAAATCCCAGGTAAATAAAGAATAAGACATATTTCATATTTAATAATATTTTTTAATTAAATATTAATTTTACTTTAAAAAGGTTTCTGTGTTCGATAGCGTACCCGATACGCAACACCATTTTTCTTTGAAATCTTACGTTGTACACTAATAATATAATATTATTATTTTAAATGGTATTAATCTCCTAGATGTTGTATTGGTAGGAATTAAAAAAACTAAATACAATATGATTATACATGTTTGTTAAAGGTATTTACATTTATCCAATAAAAGTTGGAGGCTTAAAATGTGAATGAATCTAATTTACATTAAAAGGCTAATATATCACCTTTTAAGGGAGAACCCCTTTTAAATATAGTTTTGGTCACTTTAATACATTCTATATGACAAAATAAAATCCTTATTTAGAATGGAGACATCAAAACATACTTTTTGTAAATTTTTGAAATTTTTCCGATAAAGATCATTTTTTATGAATAGTGAAAAATATTGTATTTTAATTTAGAAGTGCCTTTTAATATATTTTTTGTATATGGTTAGATTATATTTTTAATTGGTTATAATGTGAAATTAAAATATATTTTTACCATTTTATCCAATGTGGTTCATTGGAATTAATTTTACTTTGAAATTGGACATAAACAAGTATCAATCTTTTGATAGTTATTGTTTAATAAAAACACTCTATTTGTTTTGATAATGGGAATTATTTTTAATGTTAATTAATGACACTTCTATGTTTTGAATTTGGAATAATAGAGATCATTTTTTAATTTGGAATATCAAATATAGCTTAGGCTAAATATTTGTTATTTTTATGAAAACCATCAATTTTTGATGAATAGTGAAACCACATAGTGGTAGTTAAAAAAAACTGACCTTTTCATTTAAATGAAATTTTACCACTTCTATGAATTGAATTTCAACAATTCGACATACATGTTGGTCATCATGAAGTAAATTTTGGTTCATTAAAATGAAAATAATTTATGGTGAATAGTAACTTTTGACTTTTTTCACCGTGGCTAAAGGTAGATAGGGTCATTCAAGGTTAAAAAATATTATAATAATTTGAAATATCCAAAAAAATTGTCAAAACCTTCTTGGTTTAGTCATTAACGACCATGGGTATCTTTGGGTCGATTTTGGGACCCCATTGTTCCACATGGGAGTGATAATGACAATTTAGATTAATTAATATAATGTAAAGACAAAATTGACATTAACAAATTCTTTTATTAATATATTTTTATATGTTGTTATATAAGTAATATTTTAGACTATAAATATTCATCGGAATGATAAAAAGAGTTTCTACATCATGGAATTTTTTCTATAATTTTCAAACATCAAATAAATTAAATTGATCATGACACAATAATGATGCAATATTTACCTCATTAATAAATGATTTAAATGAATAAGATTATAATGATTAAAATATTATTCAAAACATGTCCAATTCTGATTGGATTATTTTATTTCGACCATGAGTCATATTATCTTCATCCTTAATGATTTTTGGGCCTTTTAAACCCGAATATAATTATAAAATAAAATAATATTTTAGCACTTTCCCAAAGAGCCCCTCCTCTCCCTTATAAAAGGATATCATTTCTATCGAATTCCTCACACTTATCAAGCAATTTAGATCATCAAAAATCAGCCCAATTATCCTCCCTACATTCCTATCATCCTCTAAGAAGCCTTACCTTAGGCAGAAGGCACTTCAAGAAGTCCTTTGGTTCAAACTAAAGGGAGTTACCCAAATTAAAGGTAACAATTTCTCTTAAATCATTTTCTTTTATTTTACTTATCCAACCCCTAATATCTTTTTATTCCTTTCTATTGTAACAACACAGGTATCCTCAATATACTAGGATATTTTTTGGATAAGGATTTAAACAACACTTACACACACCTCCAACTAATGGAAGAAGAACATAATGTTTCTGTGGATGGTAAATTAACGCCTCGCGAAACGATGATTGTTCAAATATCTCCAACTGGTTATCATGGTGGCCATTACGATGGAACTTTATTTATATATGATATATATTATTTTTATTTTTTCTTTATGCTTCTATGTTTTCCATTTATTGCAATCTTTTATGGTTTCCATAGTAGGCAAATACGATAATCTTAGCGGACTACCACCCCCTCAAAGTGATGTGACCCATTAATTCCTTATGTGAGACGTATAAAGGATGGTTTTAATGATATTATATATGATATTATACTGGAATTATAATATACCTATGTATCATTATGTTTTAATTCCATTAAAATAAGAAATAGAAATTAAAGTAGTGTTCATGCGTGTGTACGGCTTACCGTCTCCATGAACGGTGCATTTCATTTCTTACCTCTAAATGTTTTGTACTATTATAAATACATTTATATACTGGATATATATGATATATATGATATCAAAATAATTAATATAAATCTGGATTTAATGAAACATTGACCACATGAACAACATGTAATTATAAGACATCCATTTTTTACTAAAGTACCAAATATCGACAAAACGAACATTATTAACATAAATGATTACATAATGTTTATAACATGGTGATAAGTGAAATAAAAGGAATAATAAACTTGGAAAATGTTCTTAATCAAGTATAAGTTATCTTTAGTTAATAATTCCGGAGATTAAAGAAAGATCATGTCAAGTCAGACACGAGGTAAGGGATCCGACCTCTCTCTTTCTTTTCAAGTACTCTCTTTTATGTCATTTCTTTTATGCTCCATGTTATTATGTTGGATGATGTTATTTTATATTCACCATAATGTAATTTGTATTTTCATATTATGAGATACCCTTTCTTACTATCCTAAATTCGTTTTCTGAATTTTTAAGTGGCGTCGTTAGGCTGCCGAATTTTTGTAAGGGATTTTCTTATCTCACTTTTAATTCCGTGAGATTTCAATTGTTAGCCACTTATTTATTACATGTGGTGTAATGTGTAATTACATTGATATATATTATCATTATTTGCTTTTTATTCAAGGTATTCTGTGATTCAATTTTTGGTTATTTTCTTTTGGTCATACGATTAAATTTCAATAAAAGAAGTAAGGGTTTTTCATCTCATTTTTTATTCCTGTGAGATTCATGCTATATTGGCCACTATTTTTATTGTGTGGTGTATGTACTGTCCATGATTGTACTATTTGTGTAATATAATTTCATTTATGAGTATTTACATCTTCATTGAATGATTATTCATCCATGTGGTGTATGTTTTGTATGTTACCGAATCAGTAAGGGAATCTTTCACCCTCCTCTCTTTTTTTAAAAATGACTTCTTTTTGTTATGTCATTTAACATATATCTTATTATGTTGGGATATGTTCTTTTATGTTCTTATTTATGTAAACCATATCTAAATGTGATGATATTCCCTTTTTATCATATCAACTCATTTTCTGAATTTTAAAGAGACGCCATTAGGCTGTCGAATTTTTACAAGGTTACTTCTTAACCCTGTTTCAATTCTTTGGGTTAAACTTGTACTTATTTATGAGATGACCTTTTTATGATTTGTGTATGTTATTAATAAATTTCATGATTTCATAAGGTATTTTATGATTGAAAAGTATGGTTTCATTGATATGTATTTATTGATGGGATAATGTTTTCCTTCCTTATTTTATAACCCTTACTGAGCTTTTTATTCTCATCCCATGTTTTTGAAATGTTTTCCACAGGACTTAAAGATGAATAGGTTCAAAGATGGGATCAAGGAAATTTCATGTCATATAAAACTTGGAACTATACATGTTTCTTTTTAAGAGTTTTTATTTTATGAAAAAAATGGATACTGAGTAGTTGTGTCTACCTGTAATATTCAAGTTGTAATGTAATAGTTATGGCCTAATTTTCTAAAAATCTAAACCTGAGAATATCCTCAATGTGAATTATTCATTTAATTCAATATAATGTAATTTTTAAGGTTGGGTCCTTATATTTCTCATGGAATTAAAGTTAGACAAGAAACACTTTCATTAGGTCTGATTTTCCTCAAACATTTTTGAGCCTCTTTTGTAATTAATATAGGATTATTATAAATATTTTAAATAAACATACTCATATATCTAAAAAAATATAATATTAACCTATATTACCTCATCAAAAATGTATTATCATTTAATTGTTACAATCACTTCTTTAGGTGATAATTGATTCATTATTCATGCGTGTTTTAGTTTGTTATTTCTAGTAATTTTACATTGATATTTGTTCAATCACTAATAGAATGTCCAAAAAGATATAAATATAATATATAAAAATTATATATATATATTTATAATAGTCTATAATATTTAGATATATAAGTTTTATCATACTGTTCATAGAGATGGTAAGATATATGTATGCATTAAAATTGTCTCCAATTAACTCGATGGATGGAAGGGATGGAAAATAAAAAATAATACACCTCAAAAAAATCATTATTTTGTAAAATATATTATTAATATTAATAAAATACATCATTTTTAAAAACATGTAAATACAAAAGGGATAAATATTTCACATATTTATATGGAGGCAGTAGTCCACATGTACGCATGAGCCACATTATTGTTTTTCAGCAGATTGAATGGTAATAATTTAGATGTGATATTATATTTACATAAGTATGGTTAGTTCATAAATAGACCATATATTCTTTATCATTATCCTTAATGTAACACCCTGACCCCAGTTACCCAGAGTCGGTGCATTATTACATAACATTGGAATGATCACAAAAGTTCATGTCTCGAAAGGCCGATTAGTTTAGTACCCTTGGAATAACTAGATACATTCGTCAAGTTTACATTACATCATAAAGTGAAAACTACAACGACATCTTGTCTCCACACTCATATCCCCGTATACTATCCCGGAAGGTCATTCATAAAATATTTCTTCACATCCTGGGAAAAATAAAACATAGTAAGGGGTGAGCTAAAATTTCCAGTATGGATAACAATATATCAGAAACTTTCATAAAAAAACATAATCATTAATGCAATGTATAACTAAATCAAAAGCCTTTTAAAATTGAACTTCATCATAATATGGAAAAAATAAACATAAATAATTCTATTTACATATTCACAAGGATATTCAACTAGTCGAATAATCACATGCAATATCAATAACCACTTTCATAATGATGGAATGAATAATCCCAGACTATCATAACAACGTAGCCAAGGGCTTGTGCCAATAATACAATTAAGATTTTGTCAAGGCCTAATTCCAAGATACTAGTATGTCTCATGAGACCTACTGATGCATCAAGGAGCTATAGCGGGCTCCACCCATCACATACTAAGTCCAATGCATTCCTCATATGAAAATATTGAAACATAACATAAACATTTTTATTAAAACTAGCATAAAAATGTCCATACATTAACCACAACCAATGAATGGTATAAAAATAGCACACCCACTGTCAAACATAACTCATTTGATACAATATGAAAGATTGTATTGTGTCAGATTAACCCCAATAGAGAATAATGAAGGATATTGATATCGATTAAAATAATCACCAAACTACTGAGAGAAATATCACCCATTTTCTTGAAAACATTTAAAAGTCACACTATTTGTCAAGAAGCCATTTAAAATAGATTTTTTACTCAAAGAGTCCCATACAACTTTGAAACTTTTAAAATGAATTTTGATTTGAAAACATTAATTTCCATATAAATAAATCTTTAAAACCATTTTTAAAACATGGACATTAATGAGAGATATTTTGAATAATAAATCTTTAAGCAATTTTAAAATGATATTTTAGTTAGAGTTCCTTACCAAATGAGAGACACTTGAATACAAATAATTGAGATAATTAAAACCTAGTAATATAATGATAATAATGGGATTCATGATATAATATGTCAAATTACATTATATACACCATATAAAAGTGATTTGGTATATAAAACCAAGGAGTCTCAATGGAATGTAAATTGAGATGAAATCTCTCATAATGTCTGCATCCTTTTTTTGAGGATAAATAAATGACATAATTATGTGTGACAAATGTAAATAAACTCAATATGATTGTATATTCAGTGTAAAATAATCAAAGTACATTCACAAATATTCTTGTAAAAACAACACCAATGAATTGGATGTTTAAATCAACAAATGAAGATTGAGTAAAAATTACTCGTATCAAGTTCATACTGATGACTTTAGAATTTATCAATGGAGTGATTATGTGTATCAAAATTATATCCACATAAGGTGGAGTGGAAATTATGATATAAGCAAATGAATAGTGATTCCACACATAATCTTGGAGTAAAATAATCAATGAAGTATGCGTAAAGCCGAATGAGTGAAAATTGTAATTACAAACTCCATTATTGATTTGGTAACTTACGAAACATACACCCATGAAAGAAGTATCATACAATGATGATGGAAATATACAGAAATTAAAGTCTATTACTCAATGAATACAAACATGGGAAGTACACACAACACATGCAATAAATAAGTGGTGACCAATGGAAATATCGCAGAATTAAAAGTGAGATAAGAAACCCCATACTTTGTACTTTTTCCTTGGTCGAGGGTAGGATAGCCTCCTGTATAATCGTGAAATAATTTTTATTTAATTATACAAGGATCATATATATTAATATCATATATGATCTTTTAACATTGCTCTGTTAATCATATCTTAGTATTATCGTCGTTTCGGGTGTTAACTTACTCATTTTATTTTATATGTTCTGTTACATAAGTCATGTTTGTTATGGGTAGGTTGTACATTATTCATATACAGAATGATATTAGGTCCTTAACCATTATATGTAATCATAAAATGATAATTATACTTGAATGGACACAGTGAGGAATGAATCTCATCACGTTCATGGAGACGGTAGTCCATACGTATGCACGAGTGATAATATCTTTATTTTGATATTAAATTAATATAAAATTGGATGGTATATCATATATAAAGAACAATTATAATGTTATATTTGTTATTTAAATTAATTACACATCATTATTTTACCCATCCAAATAATAACGTATTGAATAACAATTACACAATGACGTGGAGACGGTAGGCCGTACGTACACACGTATGGTGACATGTCTTTCAAAGGATGTATAGAATACTTAATATGGTTGTACCATATTTATAATAACATCACAGTATATAGAAGATACTGGATTTGTTATTTCAGAATGGAAATAACAAAGAATGAAGAAGGTGAAGAAGAAAGGAACTTGAAACAGGGTGGTGAAAACATTACCTCTTCTTCAGGTTTTTCCTTTTGACTTGATCTAAAGGGCTCTTTATGATGGGTTTCTGATCAAACTGAGGCCTCTAGGTTGAAGTTAGAGAAGTTGAGGGAGTATTTGGGTATGGTTTGTCCGAGACAAAAGGCTTTGAATGTTTTAATTAGTGAGAAGGTGGAGTTCATTTTTATAAGAGGGGTGAGGGGCACCTTTAGAAAATCTAGAAATATTATTTTATAATAAATTCATATTCAGATTTTAATGGATCAAAAGTTGATTATTAAAAGTCTAAGGTGGGTATGGGTTGAAATAATTTAAACCAATATAATTTAGACAGGTTTGGGTTATTATATTAACCTTATCTTTTAGTTTTATCTCTTAGTTAATTTGTTTGACATTTACCACGTCACTTTGTATTTTTACATTATATTGTTAATCAACATACTATATACTTCCAAGAGACCCCCAAGTGGTCCATTAATGACAAAAATATCATGATATAATTTCTTTGTCCAATAATTAGATTTTTTAGAATATAATATCAATTAATAATATAATATTTGTTTTGAAAAATCATTTATGTCAATTTTGACACAATTCAATAATTGATTTTTGTTAAAGACATAAAAAATTTATTAACTCGAAAAATAATCATTTAAGAAATCCTATAACGTCATATTAACCAATAAAATTAATCGATTCCATCAAAACTTTCAAATTATATTTATTTTAACATTTATAGTACCAATTATTTGATTCATTCATTGATAAGGAAAATATTGCATCTTTATTTCTTCATAAATAATATTAACTATTAAATTTCTAAAAATTATAAATAAAATACCTTTATATATGAAATATTTTTAGATTTCTAATTAATATTTATTGTAGAAAATCCAACATATATAACCCAATGTAAAAATTGTTTTTCTAAAAGATATATGCTTAAGTCATTTTTGTATTTATTTTAACTTCATTAATAAAAAGTGTCCATATCACTTACAAGTGGATCCATGGGGTCCAAAAATCAACCCAAATATTCCCCTGGTCGAAAATCTATCAACCAATAAGGTTAGAAAATGTTTTAGAGTAATTAATTATTATTGTTATATTATTTTTTTACCCTTATTTACCAGATTTACACTTTAAACATGGTAATTAAAATATTTACCGAAGTAATTATTAAAAATGTATAAAAATAAAAGTTACATATTTACACAATTTTAACATCTTGATTAAAATATGGAATCCATTTTTTTAAATTCAAAACACAAAAGTTGCAGAAATTAATTTAAAATTAATTCCCGCTGTTAAAACAAAAAGCGTGCTTTTAAGAGATACTAACTATGAAAAGATTGACACTTGTTTATGTCCGGTTTAATTGTGAAATTATGTTCAATGGTCAAAATTGTATTAAATGGTAAAAATTTATTCTAAATATACTTTAAAACCACTAAAATTCATAATTTCTAACTATTAATTATTTCGATTAAAAAATTTGTTTTAAATTAAAATTTAGTAATTTTCACTACTCATCAAAATATAAAAGTTATCCGAAAAGTACCAAAATTTCACCCTAGGATAATTTTGATATTCTGAATCCAAAAATAAAGACAATTTTGAAAGATAAAATTTATAAAATTTCAAAAAGTGGGTATTACTAATCATAACGGCTACTTAGATTGGTCGTAGTGTGTTAGAATCTCGAAGTTGCGTACAACACACACTACTGTATTATTCAAAGAGAATCGTTCCGTGGAAGCACGGGGTGTTACATTCTCCACTCCTTCAATAAATTGCATCTTCCCAATTTTTAAAATTGGGATTGGGAAGATAAGGTAAATTCCCTAATCCGAAAAGATCCAATAAAACAATCACTTTAAAAGAAAGAAAGAGAAGTAAAAAGGTCTCCTGGGATAAGCTTTACTAGGATTCTATGTAGAAAAACATTGATATGGATGATAAACTAAGTGTCAAAGTTATGATGGAGAGGGATAGAAAACATGATTAGGAAAACGTTAACAGCAATAAAACCACAAACTTGTGATGGGACAAACAGTCATTAGTTTCCCAGTAGGAAAATTAAACATAAAACATTTTTTTTTGTATTATGTTACCTTACATAAAGATGAGGAATTTATTTCGGAGATTGACTAAGAAAATAAAGAGATATACTTACTTTCTATGTAGAGTTTCATTCTTTAATAAATTTCCACAACTAACTCAATTTTTTTAAATGATGCGTATTCAAGAAGACTTGGTCACACTGGAAGAGCTAGAATAAAATTCTATAGAATCACATGATCCACGAAGGATAAACTATATATTAAACTTGTCTTTAGAGATTAACCAAAACCAAAACAGTTAGTACAAGATCTGATGATCTCCTAAAAGTATATTACTTTAGATAAAGAAACACTAATCTTAATTTCTAAAATCAATACCCCAATGTTAAATAAAAACCATTCAATAAAAAATTGTCCTTTAAATCATTCAATATAATCCAAACTAATATTGAAACAAAAAACTTGGAATACTTTGGTTATGTAGTCTTCTAGGTTAAACTATATTTGTAAATGACATCAACTACACTTAAAGTCACTTACTGAAAAGTAATTAACCTAATCACATATTCTCTAATATAGGTTAATAATTTTCATAAATAACCCAAATCACTATAAATACACAATAAAAACATAGATAAAAATCCACCATTACTCCTAAAAATGTAACCTCATAGTATTCTATTTTCCTTGGGTATATAGTGTTCCCAATAAAGTTAACATCTTCCAGAATAACAGTTATCACTTAATCACCAAATCATTTTCCTATACTCAGGGTATTCATTTGATAAGACATAAGAACCCAAATCAACTTATTATTGATCAATAAAATCATTTAACTAAATATAATTAGTCACACTAACCAGGGAATTCATGTAGTATAGTGGTAGGTGATAAATCTCAATCGCATTTTGGTTGTGGGTTTGATTACCACATCTTTTTCCGATGAGACGGGTTGTCACATAGTCTGTGTGTTGTCCTTTTTAAAAAACAATATTTTATAACATTACCAAAATGAGATAAATTCCTCAAAATAACCATAACATAATTTTAACCAAAAATGATATCGCATACCATGAATTTTCATGCCAAAATAGAATAACTCGTAATTTCCTCAAACCCAATGATCATATAAAATAAAATGGTTATTTATAACTATATCCATAAGGGATGAGATAAGACTTCCTCAAATATCATTCTCACATGGAAAACTAAGGGGTTACAAATACACGAGAAAATTATTCCAATGTAATCCCATCAACAAGGAGCACTAATACTTTTAAATATTTCTCCAACCATTTATGTCCAAATAGCTTCTTCTTTGACCATGAAAATATCCTACAAAATAGGGAATCTACTTGGGTAATGGCCAGGTCCCCTACATTTATGGAAGATAACTCTAAATGGATTCTTGGGACCATTTTTATTTTCTTCCATAATAATCTTCATTTTTCATAAAAAAAATATTCATTTTATGTCCTTCTTTCCCACACGTAAAACATTTATTTTTTCCATAGAGACACTTTCCTAGGTGTCTCCTTCCACATTTTCTTGGACGATGGAAATTTAGGATTCTTTTCTCCACATTCTCCACTACTGGAGATCTTATCATTCATCGGCTTTCTCTTCATTATTGAGTCTGGGAGTTTGTTAATATATATGTTGTTTATCATATTTTAGGAAAATTGATTTGGCATAAACACGCTCTCTTTTACACCTATCAACATCTCATTTTATTGCTCATTTCCACCACCGTTCCCAGCTTGTACATCATTCTCAAAGTTTCTATGACTTCCTTGGACTCCAGCCATTGACTAAAACCAGAAATCATTGTGTGAGTAACAGTAGTCATAAAATCATTTAAAGAATATCATGACACCATATTTTCAATTTTAAACACCTTAGGATTAACCATGGTCATTTATTATCATATTATATTAAAATACTTCAAATTGGTTTGTAAATAAAATGTAAATTATCCTAATCATATCCCATGGGAGTGTCGTAACCAAGAGTGCAGCAAGGCCCATTTTTGTGCACCAGTTACCGTTCAAGTCTAGCTCAATGCGGTGTTTTCTAGTTTTACCACTAGGTACATCTATGCCAGAGCCACCTCTACCTGCTCGTATCCAGACATGGATGTATTTCTTGTAAAACTCAAAAAATCTATACAATACCAAAATTCTAAGAAGTTATTCTATAATAATCCTCAAATTATATCTTAGGTCTATGTGATCTAATCATGGTTTATCTAAATCTAGTTTCCATGGATTGTACTAAACTTTCTCTGATACCAACTGTAACACCCCGACCCCAGTTACCCAGAGTCGGTGCATTACTTTATAACATTAGCATTATCACAAAAGATCACTTCTTAAAAGACCGATTATTTTAGTAGCATTGGAATAACTAGATATATTCGTCAAGTTAACATTACATCATAAATTGAAAACTATGATGACATATTGTCTCCACACTCATATCCCCTTATAATATCTCTGCAGGTCATTCATAAAATACATAATCACATCCTGGGAAAAATAAAACATAGAAAGGGGTGAGCTCATATTCCCATTAAGGATAACAATATAGCAGAAAATTTTATAAATAATCCTAAACACATAAGACAATGTAGAACTAAAACAAAATACTTTTAAACTTGAACTTTAGCATAATATGGTAAAAATAAAATGAAATATTGTCATTTACTTAATCACATTGATATTCTACTAGTCGAATAATCACATGCAATATCAATAACCCCTTTCATGATGATGGAATGAATAATGTCAGACTATCATAACCATATAGCTAAGACCTCGTGCTAAGACTATAAATAATATTTTCTCAAGGCCTCGTGCCAAGACACTAGTTTGTATCATGAGACCTACCGATGCATCGATGGGCTATAGCAGGCTCCACCCATCACTTACTAATTGCAATGCATTCCTCATATTAAAATTTTGAAACATAACATAAACATTCGTTTTAAAACTAGCATACGAAATGTCAATACTTTAACCATAAACAATGAATTGTATAAAAATAGCACATCCACAGTCATACATAACTCATTCGATACAATATGGGAGATTGTATTGTTTCATATTAACCCCAATTGAGAATAATGAATAATATCGACATTGATTAAAATAATCATCAAACTATTGAGAGAAATATCCCCCATTTTCTTGGAAACATTTAAAAGTCACACTATTTTTCAAGAATCCATTTAAAATAGATTTTTGAATCATAGTGTCCCTTACCACTTTGAAACGTTTAAAATGAAATATTTTTTAAAACATTAATGTCCATATAAATAAATCCTTCAATCCATTTTTAAAACATGGACATTAATGAGAAATATTTAGAATAACAAATCCTTAAAAAAATTTAAAATGATATTTTAGTTAGAGTTCCTAACCCAAAAAGGGACACTTGAATACAAATAATTGAGAAAATAAAAACCTTTTAATATCATTAGAATGAAGGTATTCATGATATACAACGTCAAAGTACATTATATATACCATATAAAAGTGATTTGGTATATAACAACAAAGGAGACTCAATGGAATGTAAAATGAGATGAAATCTCACAAAAAGGCTGCATCCTTAGGTTAAGGTTAAATAAATGACATAATTATGTGTGACAAATTGAAATACACTAAATATTATTGTATATTCAGTGTAAAATAATCAAAGTACATTCACACATATTCTTGTAAAAACAACACCAATGAATTGGATGTTTAACTCAACAAATGGAGATTGAGTAAAAATTACTTGTATCAAGTTCATACTGATGACTTGAAAATTTATCAATGGAGTGATTATGTGTATAAAATTTATATCCAAAGAAAGGGGAGTGGAAATTATGACAAAGAAAATGAACAATGATTCCACACATAATCATGGAGTAAAATAATCAATGAAGTATGCGTAAATCCGAATGAGTGGAAATTGAAATTTCAAATTCCCTTATTGATATGGTAACATATGAAACATACACCCATGAAAGAAGTATCATACAATGATGATGAAAATATACATTAATTAAACTATATTACACAATTAATAAAATCATGGGTTGTAAACACACCACATGCAATAAATAAGTGGTGAACAATGGAAATCTCATGGAATTAAAAGTGAGATAAGAAACCCCTTACTTTGTACCTTTTCCTTGGTAGAGGGTAGGTTATCCTCATGTATAATGGTGAAATAATTTTTATTGAATTATAAAATTATCATATAAATTAATATCATATATGATCTTTTAACATTTCTTTGATAATAATATCATAGTATTATCATCATTTCGGGTGTTAACTTACTCATTTTCTATTATATGTTTTGTTACATAAGTAATGTTTGTTATGGGTAGGTTGTATATTATTCATATACAGAATCATATAAAGTCCTTAAACATTGTTTTTAATCATCAAATGAGAATTAGACTTGAATGGATACAATGGGTAATGAATCTCATCGCACTACTGGAAATCGGATCTTTCCCAACACTTATATATACCCTTTCCCAACGGTTCTCCCAAACCGTTGGGAAAGGGGGGTCTTTCCCAACGGTTTGGGAGAACCGTTGGGAAAGGGTCCTCAAAACCCACCTTTCCCAACGGTTCTCTCAAACCGTTGGGAAAGGGGGGGTCTTTCCCAACGGTTTGGGAGAACCGTTGGGAAAGGGTCCTCAAAACCCACCTTTCCCAACGGTTCTCCCAAACCGTTGGGAAAGACCCCCCCTTTCCCAACGGTTTGAGAGAACCGTTGGGAAAGGTGGGTTTTGAGGACCCTTTCCCAACGGTTCTCCCAAACCGTTGGGAAAGACCCCCCCTTTCCCAACGGTTTGAGAGAACCATTGGGAAAACTCACCCCAAAACCAACATCCACCCTCACTGCAAATTTCCACCTATCCCAACACATTTGAGAACCGTTGGGATAGGTCTATCCCAACGGTTTTGAGAACCATTGGGATAGATTCTTTCATTTCTTCCAGGTCTGCTACCTGAGAACATTATATAAATCTAAATTTTAAATAATTATGATAATACATATATATATTTATGAAATTATGTTTACAAAAGTGATGTTAGCTTAGTGGTTAAGTCGTTCGATTATAAACAAGGGGTCGTGGGATCAAATCCCAGCGCATGTATTTTTTTTGAAATACATTTACCAACGGTTTTATATCCGTTGGAATAGATTTTCATATTACTTATACCAACGGTTTTGTAAACCGTTGGGATAGGTCTATACCAACGGTTTTGGGAAAACCGTTGGTATAGACCTATCCCAACGGCTTACTTCGCAACGGTTCTCCAAACCGTTGGTATAGGCTATACCAACGGTTTGGAGGCCTATACCAACGGTTCCAAACCGTTGGTATAGGTTAGTATTCTACTAGTGTCGCGTTCGTGGAGACGGTAGTCCGTACGTATGCACGAGCGATAATATCATTATTTTGATATTAAAATAATAGATAATTGGATGGTATATCATATATAAAGAATAATTATAATTTTATATTTATTATTTACATGAATTAAACATCATTATTATACCCATCCAAATAATAATGTATTGAATAACAATTACATCACGGCATGGAGACGGTAGGCCGTACGTACGGATGTATGGAGACATCCCATTCAAAGGATGTATAGAATAATGAATATGGTTGTTAAATATTTATAATAACATCAATGTATATAGAAGATACTGGAGTTATTATTTTAGAATGGAAATAACAAATAAAGAATAAGTTGAATAAGAAAGGAACTTGAAAGATGGTGGTGAAAAGATTAGCTCTTCTTCAGGTTCTTCTTTTTGACTTGATCAAAAGGGCTCCTTGGGTTGGCTTTCTTCTCAAAATAATTCCACTAGGTTAAAGTGAAGGATGTTGCGAGAGTATTTGGGTAGGGTTTGGATGATACAAAAGGCTTTGAATGTGTGAATTAGTGAGAAGGGGGAGTTCCCTTTTATAAGAGGGGTGAGGGAACCTTTGGAAAAGCTAGATATATTATTTTATAATAAATTCATATTCGGTTCATAATTGATCCAAAGTGGATTATTAAATGTCTAAGGTGGGGAGGAGTCTATATAATTTCATCCAATATAATTTAGACAGGTCTGGGTCATTATATTAACCTTATCTTTTAGTTTTAACTCTTAGTTAATTAGTTATCCATTTACCATGTCACATTGAACTTCTATATTATATAGTTAATAAACATACAATATACGCCCAAGAGGCCCCCAAGTGGTCCATTAATGACACAACTATCCTGATATACTTTTTTTGGATGATCCTTATATTTTTAGGAATATAATATCAATTAATAATATAATATTTGTTTTAAAAACTCATTTATGTCAATTTTGACACTATTCAATAATTGATTTTTTTTATAGTCATAACAACTTTATTAATTCGAACAAAATTCATTTAAGAAATCATATAATGTCATAATAACCAATAATATTAATATATTTTATCAAAACATTCAAATTATATTTATTTCAACATTTATAATACCAATTATTTGATTCATTCATTGATAAGGAAAATATTGCATTATTATTGTTTCATAAATAATATTAACTATTAAATATCTCAAAATCATAAATAAAATACCATTATGTATGAAATATTTTTATATTTTTAATTAATATTTATAGAAGAAAATCGAACCTATATATCCCTATGTAAAAATTGTTTTTCTAAAAGATATATGCTTTTGTCATTTTTTGTATTTATTTTAACTTAATTAATATAAAGTGTCCTTATCACTTACATGTAGATCCATGGGATCCCAAAATAGACCCAAAGATTCCTATGGTCAGACATGTATCAACAAAAAAGGATAGTATGCGTTTTAGGGTAATTTATTATTATTATTATATTATTTTTTTGCCCTTATTTACCAGATTTACCCTTTAACCATGGTAATTAAAATATTTACCGAAGTAATTATTCAAAATGTCTAAAAAGAAAAGTTACCTATTTACACAATTTGTACATCCTAATTCCAAATATGGAATCCATTTTTCCAAATTCAAAACACTTAAGTGGAAAAAATTAATTTAAAATTAATTCCCGTTGATAAAACAAAAAGCGTGTTTTTAAGAGATAATTACTATAAAAAAATTGACACTTTTTTATGTCCGGTTTAATTGTGAAATTATATCCAATGACCAAAATTGTATTAAATGGTAAAAATATATTCTAAATATACTTTAAAACCACTGAAATTCATAATTTATCAATATTATTTATTTCGACAAAAAAGTTTTTTTTAATTAAAATTTAGTAATTTTCACTATTCATCAAAATATAAAAGTTATCCGAAAAGTACCAAAATTTTACCCTATGATAATTTCAATATTCTTAATCCAAAAATGAATTACATTTTTAGTGATAAAATTTATAATATTTCAAAAAGTGGGTATTACTATACATAACGGCTACTTTGATTGGTCGCAGTGTGTTAAAATCTCGAAGTTGCGTACAACACACGCTACTGTATATTTCAAAGAGAATCATACCATGGAATCCTAGGATGTTACAATTAATACATTGCATGAAATTGTTTGTGATAAAAAATCACATAACTCTGTGAGGTGGAAGACCATTGTACACATGGGGGACGTTATCATATCCCCGCAGACAGAATGGTTAGAAGGTATTTGTGATATCATAATAGAATATATTTAATAATCCCAAAAAGATTACATCTATATGTAAAACCCCTATTTATATAAATCCTTGACACGTGATGATGGAAAATAAATTACATTGGTTCGTAAGGTGGTTTTTATTTATACACAATATCATCGGTTTCATTTTCCATTTTATAGATGTGGATATGTATATGGGTTAGGACATTAAAATAATAAAATATTAGTATGTAGGAAATAAAATTTCGATAATATTAGAATATATAAATATTATTTTATGGAGGTGGATGAATAAATAATACAAATATGCATGTCTGTGGATTTTTCAACTTCTTTAGAGGCCCTCTTCATGTTTATACCTACATCCTTCATATGAGGTATTCCTAATAAAACATGTAATTATTTAGTATTTTAATATAGGAATATCATTTCATATAGAATATATGATTCACAACACCAAGATTGTCTGCAAATTTAACACCCCAAGTATTTATGATTTATTTATTTTAAAATAAATTTTAACTCAGTATTGGGTACAAATTCATGTGACATATGTCTTGATGAAAACCAGATACTCTATTAAAATATTATTATTTAAGCATGAAAATTATTAAATTACCATTAATTTAGAGGGTATGAATAGGGAAAAACCATTTATGAAAAATATATGGTTTATAAAATAATAAAATAAATTCAATAGTTATTCATTAATGTGAAATTTAAAATGTACCCTCTAAAGTAAAAAATAAATAATTTTGGAAGAAACCATTTTTTCAAAAGGGTGTGTAGTCGGACATTGAGAAAAGAATTTTTTATTAATTTTTACAAATTTTGGAATCATTATTTGAAAAAAAACATCATTTTTGAAATTTATATATCAAAATTATATTTGGGTGAATTCTTGACAATTTACGGAAAATAGTAATTTTTTGATGGATAGTGACAAATAATAATTTTATCGAAATTAAATTTTCCATTAAATTTTTTACAAAGAAAATTTATATTTAAAAAATTTCTCCCAGTAAAATTATCTCAATTATATTAAAATTTAACAAATTTACGTTATTTGAATCATTTTAATTTTGAATTTTTATAATAAAACATTCTATACTTATGAGAATTTTTGGTTTGCAAAACAACACATTCATCACATATGTTGTTCAATTTTTAATTGATGTCTACCACTACTATAAATTTAAAATTTGATAGTAGATTGTATAATTTTAATCCACATAAAATAAAATATCTAGTAAGTTCAAAAATATTTTTTACCTTAATGAATAAGAAAAACAGTATAAATTAATTTATGTGGTTAAGGAAAAAAAATTATCATTGGTTAAACTATGTAGAAAAGTGTCATAAATGACCTTAAATATATCAGAAACACATTGGTTGTAAATATGTAGAACATATATTCTTTAGGGTATGAATATAAACCATTTTAGTCTTTTTTAAAGATAAAAATTTGGGTATCAATATTTTTATTTGATAATTACATTTGTCTCATCTCACCCACTTACAAAAGGCCACCCCTCTCCTCCCATATTCACACATCCAAAACACTATTTCCAGCCAGTAATGCCTAAAATAACATTATTAATTCAATGACCACAGCATATAAGAAATTTCAGATTATAAATTCCACCTCATAACGTAATATAGATAAATCATAAATGCCTCTCCGAAGAAGAGGAAAAATTATTAATGGCGAGTAATTTTTTGAATTTTTATTCCAGCTTCTAAAAAATATATTCAGAAATAAAAACATAATGAATCCAGTATCTATTATATTAATATATTTTATTATTTTGATGTCATAACATATATCCATATCTACTTCTATCAAATGATAAACACAATGGTCGATCATTTGTATGGTGGACTACTGACCCACGAACTGATGTAGATTTATTTCCATCATCACATTTAAATAATGGATAAAATTATATATTAAACATATTTATATGATATTTATGAAAACATTAGACTTCCGGAATTATGATATCACATATATCATTTCACTATTTATTCCACGGGGGATACAATGATGTTGCTCGTGTGTATGACTGGATACATGCTCACGAAACGATGTAACTCATTTTTCGCCTATGTTTTACATGAAATGTAGTAAGGTTAATTAAATTTAATATATTTTATATTTATTATCTAAAAATTAATTTATATATTCAATATGACATATAACTTCTTACCTAACAATCTTCTGGAAAACCATAACATCACTCGTGTGTACGTCTAGACTACCACCTCCACGTAGTGATTTGAAATTTTTATCATTGTATTTTTTCATGGATGATAATTAAAATGTATTCGATTAATATAGATTATTTATAATAAATAATAAGTACTTTTAAAATATAAATTAATATTTATTTTCCTTTCATTACATCTATTAATAAATATTGGAAACAATATTTGTACATATATACGACCTACTATCTTCATGAATGGCGTAATCCGTTTCATTATATAACATTATTATATTTAAATAATTACATATAAAATTAATATATAGTATTTTAATAACATTTATAACATTATATATATTATTTAACCATTATAAAATTAATATAACCAAAACTATTAAGCTAAAATACTGGAAAAATGAATCAATTATCACCTGAAATAGTAATTTTGAGAATGATTTGCTAATAAATGGATGATAAAATATAATAAATAAATCATTTATGGTATTACATATATGATTATTTTTCTATAATTGATTTATGATAATCATATATTCTTTATACATTGTTTCTTGAAACATACAATTGAAGTTGAACCTGAGGAAGGGTTTCTCATCTTCTATTTACTTTTGTGACACATGATCCAAATTCATCATTAAACTTGTATATTGTGTATACACTACCCATTTTGATATTTTATATCATGAATATTTTTTCTTTTATGGTATTTTAGGTTTCATTTAATGGTATTTATTTCATGTATGTACTGATTCAAATTTTACCCCTGTGGAAAGGGATCATTTTACAATCTCATCATTATTTGATATAGTTTTTTAGTATTTCTTGGTATATTTAATGTATATTTATATCTAAAAGTAAATGTATTTTTTATCATATGAATTTTAATTAAAATTTTAATCTAAAAATACTAGTTTTACACTATTTTTTATTTACAATATTTTATAAATTATTTTTAAGAAAATCCATCTTTATTTTCACATCATTAATAAATCCTTTTTTTATAAAACTCCATGATATATAATTTTTTTATATAATTTTAACCATTTATGAATGACTTATTAAATTAATTTTCAACCATTTTCTATTTTGGAAGCTATTTTTAATATAATATTAATTTCATTCTAAAGAAATGCCAATTTTTTTCTAAAAATGTGAAAGGAATGTTTGTTTCAATTTGCATGAATGAATGAAATTCTCCACCATCATAATCACTCAATATTCATAAAATAATTTATATGTTTCACAGGTTATTTTCAAATAAAATTATGTTCAATTTATTTTATATACATTTAGTTTTAAAAGGTGATTATCAATTATCAAAGGGTATTTTCATAAAAATAGTTGTGAAGTATATTTTCATGGAATTTATATTCAAAAATAAAAAAACATTATTACAATATGCTACACTAGGGATACGTAGTAATAATTCTATCTTTATTATTCATCTAGATGGATTATGATGAGGTTTACATTGAATGTAAAATTTTATTACCATTCAATGTAACATCTGATCCAATGGTCCACTAAATGGTGCCTTGATTTGGTGGGTCACATAGCCTCAATTATGTCTCCCCATATTCAAGAGGCCTCTAACTAGAAAAGAGGATCTTAGGTGGTATAGTTTGGAGTATATACCTTCATTATAATTGTAATATAGTGGTATTACTAGTGACTAATATAGAATATGAATAATATAAATAAATATAAAAGAGAAACAACTAAAAGAATATAATAACAATAAATATAAAAGTAGTTTCAGGTAATATAAGATGATCATGTCGTGTATCTATACAAAATGGTTGGAAATACAAGGAAACAATATTCCAATATAAAACATGTATCAAAATTACAAAACACTATAAAGGAAAAGTCTCTAGCCTGCATCATAAGAAAAGTTTGGTCCTAGATCCTCTGCTTCTATGAAACAAAAAGGTCTTGTGTTGAACAGTGGGAACATTCCCTTGTCCCTACCTACATCTATGAAGTCGATCTAGGTACCCAATAGTGGTCTGGACATGGTGTGATTTATCACTCAGTATTCCAACACTAATGGTGTCTATAACATGTACATTATAATTATAAATAATGAATAAGTGTGAAATATGTCACACATTTCATTGTAATAAATGTAAGCATTCAAATCATATATGATCTTCTCCATCCAAACAGGGATCCATCTAAACAATAACCTAGAAACCATAATATAATTCTACTATAAATCATAAAAAAGATGTTATGATATTGTACAGTATAACTACTGTAATATAATACCCATAGCAGGGTTATGCTTAAATCATAACAAAAGTACCCATATTGGCCATGACATGTAATCGAGTTTCATCATCCACAAATTCATATTCCATGTAATCAAGTGTTAGAAAACGAAGGGCCAAATCCATGGTATAAAAGACCAAAAAATCCTCGTTAAATCCATGGAAAATCTTGATTGAAACTTGATAACATCATGGGTGGATTATAAGTAAAATGTCTAGAGAGGATGTGCACAGATAGTATATGAAAGTCAGATCCAATGTTCACAAATTCCATTAGTATCCTATGTATTAAGTATCATAGGAGTAGAAATTTCTGAGGACTTCACTACCATACTCAATACAGATCCATAGAGTATAATGTTCCATTGAATCCAGTGGATCATGATCCTAGGAGTAAAATAGTTTCAAGGGATATCATACCATAGTTGTAATCCATGGAGTAGAACTGTCCAAGTAATACAATAGAATCTTGATCTACATTATAGAAATATCATTTACATCCAACACCAGTATATCTACGTCACTCTCCTTTCACCATCCATTCCATATTTATTTACAATTCATGATTACATCAAACCCATTTCCACATTTTCTATTTAAAAAATAGAAAATGTGTAAACACCATGTAATCATCATTAAATTAAATAATTAATCGTCTCTTAATCAATCATTTAATTCTCATTCAACTCAGAAAGGATCCCAAAATAGGTGTTGTGCTCACACTAACCCATCAGGTTGGTATAACAAATAGTATATATAACAACACATCTCACAGTTGTTCAAAAAAATATAAAGGGGTAGAAAAAATCCCATGGGTTTCTCTGGTTGAGGTGCATGACCTCCAGCCATATTATGTCAATATTGGGTAGCCTAGAAACCTACCAAAAAATTTAGTTAGGGATTTCAATTAATTTTATAGTGAACTTCAGAAAATATAGTGTGCAGTGCAACTAAATCATGGTACATATGATATCGAACAGTAATGGAAACATATATACCACATATCATTTGTCTATGGAAGAATACTCATACAATATCAACTCCTAACATGATCAAGAATGAAAAAAAATCCTAGAAGTAGTCAAATTCATTGAAAATAAATAATAAGATATCACATCAATATAGTTCATCATATAGAAAGAAAAATAAATAATAGAATTAGAGAAAAGTAGAACATACTTATTGGGATCCAACAAGCTGATTGTCTCTGGAATGATATGTTTCCCAGAGGATTCAAATCCAATACTTGAAGATGACATCTAGGAGAAATCGAATTGGGTGGGGGGGTTAGGATTTCCCCTTGAATGAAGAAGAAATAGAATTGGGTTTCATGAAATATTAAGGGAAAATGGTAAATTGACAATAAACTAATTGGTCACACTGTTTTGTAGCACGGTAGGTGAAACCATGCACCAATCATTCTCCAATAGTGCACCCTAATTTCCTCTCCCGGTAACCCGCATGGTTTGGAATACCAGGCCCAAACCATGACAAAGTACAATATACCCTATCACCCTCACAAGGTCCTAGAGAATTGTTAGACAAGACATGAATCAGCCACGAATTTCCCTTTTTCTAAATATTTATAGTGTCCACACATTGGTGTATAACCTTAGGTGCATGGTTGTGGATAACTACGGCCCTTATGATACTATTTTTCAGACACCTTAGGGTTACCCATATACTTGTGTCATGGGAAAATGGTTTCTCTTAACCATGAATACCATATTCCTTTTCCAAAAAATTGGCATCCAAAATCCAAAAAATCAACAGACACCCTTGAATCTCTCATGATCTCATTTGGAACTCACATTTTATAAAAATTGAGTAGTAAACCTGAAATTAAAAACAATTTTACCACATAAAACTCAGGATCATGTAATATTCTACCATTAATTGATTCATCCCAGAATTCCACTTCTAATGGATGTCAAGATTTCTATGTGAATACCAATGGCCACTTTCCACATATGTTGGATTATTGTTCCCAACTCTCATGCGGTTATTGGACATGATACCATTGCACATGTAATAGTGGAACTGATTGAATATGGATGGAATTTGTGATACTATCACGAATAAAACAAAAATGTTCAATTAAGGATACATAAACTTATAACTCATCCTCCTATGGAAATAGAGTATGAGATGTGTATGAGTGATAAATCTGTTGTAGAGATATATGTAATACAACATGAATGGATAAGTACCACTGTGGAAACTACAACTAATAGGATAAAAAATAGAATCTCTCTATAATATTGAATGGTAAAAAATATCATGGTGAATGATTACCTTGTCTCAAAATTAATTTCTTTCCTAGCCTCTATGTGACATTTAAAAATACTCAATCCCAAAACTCAGAATCTATAGATGATCGATGACGATCAATGGTCGATTTATTTCTAGTCTATGTAGTAGCCTTACAATTTCTGATCATCTAGACCTACACTGATGTATATTTAATAATACATGGTATGAAAAATTATTCCTCTCCTAACTATATCCAATATGGAGGATATCATCATGGTCTACCAAACAAATCCTCATTTGGTTTCATCAGGATAGTTTCTTGATGTCTATTATTGTAGGTGAATACAACTAGGGATATATGTCTCTCCCAGGAGACCCCATAATTAAGGTTGCATGCACTTTGCATATCCTCTAGAACATATATAGTGTTCCTGAATAGTCTATCAGGTAGAGGGATATATTCATTTCTCAGAATCAACTATTTACCCAACACCCTTTGGGTTTTGTACCAAACAATGATATAAACTGTACAGCCCTATATGAACCCATGGTATGAGGAAACCAGTGAAGTCTCAGAATCTCCGAGATATGAAATCTCCCATGATCATATTCTGATAAGGTATCCAAGATCTATAGGAAATGAGTCACCTATGCGAGCTAGTCCATAACAACCCACAAAACATCACTACCATGTGTCGACCATGGAAATGGAATTAATAAATCCATCACAAAATCATCCTATTTACACTTGGAAATAGGCACCTTCTTTCAATTCCTAGCTAGTTACTGTTATTTTTATTTCCAAAATTGATAGGTGGATCATATCATCACAAAACCAACTACTACCCATTTCATACTCAGTAACTACTATTGATAGCCCAAGTTGTGATACATCAGGGTATAACTAGGATATACTACCCTAGACGAGACAGGAAACTCTCATATCATCTCTATTCTTATGACTGATGGAATCCAAATGCATCAAAAAATATACAGAATTTCATCCTTACCCATCTTCCATCTATGTGGTTGTTACACATTCTACCATTAGATAAGGTCCTCAGCATCAAAAACCAATCTCAATTTCATTGTATCTAGAATTGTGAATGTCACTTCTAGGGATTAGATAAATGTATTGACATGTCCATTTTGCACCCCCATTTCCTTATTTTAGAAAAAGTCCCAAATATTCCACTCACTACGGGCCACCTGAAATACATATATTTGAGTCATGCTACTCAGTGCATTGGGAAATGCATTTTCCTTTTCAGCAATATAAGCATGATCGAAGACGTAGTACTATAGGTACTAAACCCAACTTATTTTATTAAGAATCATTTAATTATTTCTAAATATGTACATGGTGATTTTATAGTATGTGTACGCCATAAAATTCTCACCATGTAAGTAATACCATTAACAACAAAAGGCATTGGCATTAATAGATGACTTAATATTGTGAATATAACCATTCCTATATTGTTACCTCAACCTATTATACCCATATTCCATGATTCTCACATCCAATAAAAAAATTTCTCTAATCCCAATATCAAATTCAACAAAACACATATTTTAGCCATTCGACAACTCTTTTATAATCAGGAATGATGCTAACGTCATTCTCCCTTTCAGGTCTTGAATACATCTCACATGTATCAATCCATAAAAACACTAGATCCTTCTGAGCGATGTGAGTAAGATGTTCTTATAATAATGACAAGTTCATTATGAAATGATTTTAATATCTAGAGAGTCCCAAGATACTACTAATCTCATGTATGTTATTTGGATTCTTTAAGGAAACTACCACTCTAAACTTAGACGGGCCTACTAATACGCTTGTGTCTGAGATTATATGAGCCATGATGTGAAACTATGAATCTAAAAGTGGAACATTAAAATATTAGCTTAAAAGATATAATCTCTCAATGTATCCAAAAGGATATCAAGGTGTTTGGAATGGTCATGTTTATTGTGATAATACATCTTCATATCTTCCGCAAATAGAACCTAAAATGAATCCAGACAGGGTTGGAAAACCCAATTCATATGTGCCATTAAATATGGTGGAACATTTATTAGAGAAAATAGCAAAACTAGATACTCATATAGACCACACTCGTTATGAAATATTTTATGAGGTATGTGTGTCAGTTGAAAAGAAATACATAGTGATAACCTGACGTGAAATCAATCTTTGAGAAAGATAGAAATCCTTCGATATGGTAAAGGATATCCTCAAAATGTGGTAATACATACAGTTTCTTAACTGTAAATTGGTTCAATTTTCAGTAATTTACTCATATCTTATGGTCTAATCAACATTTTTTAAAAAATAACATGCAAAACCCACATGGAAGTACTGGGCCGTATAAACCCCTTTTCCTCCAAATCCTATAGCTGCCTATTGAGATATAGAAACTATACTGTAGCCATCCTATAATGATAAATGGATACTAGTGAAGATCATAGAACTTGATCGATAGAAAAATCATCCTATCTCTTAGGAGGTAGTATATAAATGACATATTGAAAATTTCCAAGAAATGAACAACCACTGGAGTAATGTTTTATTGCCCCATTCATCAAATAATATAGATATAAACTAGAAATATGGGATATCATCCCATCCAACCCATGTCTCTCTAGAACAAATCTACCTTCATGGACATCCCATTCACCATTGTGAATAAATACATCACCCATAACTGATTTGAAGGTCACCCTTTGACGATAGCCATCACATGGGAATGAAAATAAACTATATAGTTCATCCTTAGTATGATTTAAAACTAAGGAATATCTAGGGGAAAAATATATCATATGATGTAACACCAAATAATCTTAATGGTAACTCTCTGAACTATTGTAAACCATCTATTATGATTTACAACAGTGCATCCAATGGAAAACGCCATTAGAAAACTACACATTGATGCAAAGGATCTCCACAATAGGTATAAATATAGAAAAAATGATATGAACCTATATTAAAAATGATAAAATACTATAGTAGATGCTACCAAGAGAGTAAATTTGACTATAGTGGGCCCAGTGATCTGCTCCTCAGGTGTAGGATGTTTAAAAAATACATGGTTTGAACTACAAACCTGTGAAACAAATTCACTACCCAGAGTAGGTCCACTCTTTTCTTACAGTACAACTGGTGCTTAGATTCCCAGACCAAGCCCCCCAACATAGTCTAAATGACTAGTACAACCCCAAATCCTAGCTTCAAATGGAGCTATGATTCCCTCTCTTGAATCTGGAGTTGAAGTATATCCCCTTCGCATGACTACTGGAGAGAAGACCTTGCTAAATCTCTATACAGAGCCCATCCTCAATCATGCAAAGCACTCAACTAGTTCATGACCGCATTGACCCCATATATCTCCCCATCTCCCATAATGATGATAGTGGACAACACTAATAGCCTAGTTAGTACTCCAATCACAAAAAGCCCTTGAACGGTGCTTCATGCAATTAGAGGACGAACCACTAGTTCGAGAGGCTGGACAACCCTTCATTATGAAATCTAATTCCGACATGTTCGATTTTTTTAAACTCTAAACATAGTAAGTCTATAATATAAGTCAACCAAAACATTTTTAGTTCCCATTAAACAACATTCTTGAGACCTTCCTTGAAGCGTCTATCCCATGATGGCTCGTCAGCAAGATTAATTAGTGAAATGAACTAAATTGTTGTGAATATGAAAAATACTCTATAACGTCCAACTCTAACTACACAATATGAATAAAATCACTGAACATTTCAACTATCATGTTGACATATAAAAATTAATCATAAATCCAATATTTGAAATTGCTCTAAAACATATCTCGAAGCGCATCAGTATGGTTCAAAATATCCCACCAGTGCTTAGTGGATCGCCGATGTATATATAGTTTGAGAATCACTCTCATATCAGAAGAAATATCCATATGCTAATAGATAAATTAAATATACTTCCATAGAATAGTGGTATGTGTAATTCCATCCCCTAAAATCATATAAACATGTTACTTCTAGAAAAAATTCATCTACTCTTCCATAGAAGAGGTAGGTTATAGTGCCCCCAAAATGGTTTTCATGAAAAAAATGAAAATGTATTAGTAATGAGAAATTATACCAGATTCCATTTCAAATTCAATTTCCATTAGAGGAACTAAATTTGGTTCTACTAGTATCTTAAGGAAGACAACATTCCGGGGATGGACGTCACCACCCACCAGCCGCACGACGGGAGGTCATAATAATGTCATGCCTCTACAATGCCGAACACATGACTCATAAAAGAATCGTGTAGTGACCAAGTCACATATCAAATCATTGGTTATGTAAAATTCTTCCATTAAATAAGCCACTCCTCTATGTTTAATTCAAATTTCATGCCTAGTAATGAGAATAACAATAAATGACACAAGTTAAACTACATATTACCACTCTAAAGCTGAGTGTAGGACATGTTCTATTTTTTCCTAGTTCAACTTCTTTAAGATTCATATTTATATTACAAATATCATTTAATGCTTGAACTAAATTGGTCAACACTTCCAATACATATGTACCACACAACTTAGGATCTAATGTGTGGCGTCCATTGATTACAAACCATAAAAAATTATAATCCACGTGACCAATGGTCCAGGAATCAATGTTCCATAATTGGCTGCCTATGTTTTCTATTATAGTTTATATAGGGAAATACAATTTAGGTTATAATATTCACTGTGTGTACCAATCATTTTTTCTTAGTTTCCTATACAATATATTCACCACGTATCAATTATCATGCAAGGCACACATAATAAATATCATGAAGTCGAGGAATACTTCCTATATAACAAGTCACATACCTGACATGTTAATCTTGTAAAGTGTCTAAAATGATTCATGAGATGACATACCCTTATCTCATCAGGAAACGGTAAAATCCATAATCATAAGAAACATCAAACAACATGTGATTCACCCAATAGTGGAATATAATCAATTATAACATGAAACCCCATAAAATAGTTTCTTTTTATAGGAAAAATGTTTTTTTCCTATAAATGGGTTTGATACTATAGGGAACAACTCATTACCCAATTTAAATACATTCTAATATCGTTTCTATTTTGAAAAATTATTAAATTTAGAAAATAAAATATTTTGATACCACTTTATAATGTCCCAATATAAGAGCCACTAAATAGTGCCTTGAGCCAGTTGGTCACATGGCCTCAAGAATGCCTCCCTATACAAAAATGGTTATGGACTAGTAGTGAGGGACTGAGGTTGTATCATAAGGATACTAAACCACCATAAAAAGAGTAGAACATCAGTTTCAAAAGTTAATAAACAAGATTAAGTATAATATAAATAAATAAAATTATAAACATTTAAAAGAGTATAATAATAAAAAATTCAAAAGACGTTTCATGTTAAATATGACGATCATATAAGGTTTCTATATATAATTGAAGTCAATGAATGGAAATAATAATCGAATAAAATATATGCATCAAAATTCCAAATGTAAAAAAAGTATTTATCTCTATACATAATTATTTTCATACATTTGTCTTCTGATCCTATGATACTATGTAATAAACTAGATGTGAATTGTAAAATGGGCGATTTCCTGTACCACTACCTGCTTCCATAATGTCTTTCAAGGTACCCGAAAACAATCCAAAAAGGGTGTGAGATGAAACTTTGTCGGCCACCACCCATGGTTTCTATAACATGTATAGTATGCTTATAAATAATGATTCCATGATTAGTATACCACAAGAATAACATCAATAAACGTAATTTGTTAAAGAATATATTAACATTTTCATCTGAAAATGGATACTTATAGACAATAACAAAACATCCACAATCATTGGTTATTGAAAATCATAAAATAGAAGTTGTGATACATTCCAATGTAAAAAAATTTAATAAAAAATAATGCAATGGTTATCTATAAATCATAGAAAAATACCCACAACATGCATTCCTTTTAAGAGAGTTCCAGTATCCACAATATCGTATTCCATGTTATCATGTTTCAGAACATACAAGGTCAGATCATTGGTATAGAAGACAAAGGCATCCGTCATGACCCATCCCCCAGGGCCCGTGTTGTGACGACCCCATGCCCACCTGCTATAGACCAGGGGCTAGCTACTGGCACTGAAGGTGTATTCCCTAAAACATAGAATTAATTGCCTTTATAACCTGTAAGCACACATAACCAAGAGCACAAAAAACTAATAACACAAGTAAACTGAACTATAAATAGAGTGAGTGCAGTAAGTAAAAGGGGCAAGAATACAAGCCCAACTGGAAAGTACAAGTACAGTTGTGATACAATAAAAATGAAGAAAAGGGAAAGTCAACATCTCGGTCATCCCTTAAGGATCCAACAGGAAGGGTAGGTACATATCTCCTCCTCATCACCCCATGTATGTCCATCTCCTATTCATATCGACACGTTGTATGGTTCACCTCTGGGCACCGTCCAGTCCTGGTACTCACATCCTCAGTTAGCGTTGGCCATCGTCTACAACAAACCCAATGTATTGCGGGCATATCCTATGCATGGGTGAGTATAACGATACTCAGTAGGGACCCTGAGTCTGTCATGGTCTCATGAAAAATCCACATAGGATAAACCACAAGGTATTAAATCAACACATAAACCTACTTAGGTATGTGCCCATATATATACATAAGTTATTAAGTAATTCATCTCAATCACATTTTCAAGACAGAGGTACTGAATCAGCTCACAGAAGGATTTATTCTAGGGGTACTATCAAGTAACATCCCCAGTCACATCGTCGAACACCTAGGCTGCTAGAGAACTTCTCCTCTATCGAGAAAAGTGGGCCTACCACGTCACACAAAGGCACTTCCCACAAATGTTGGACTAATGAGGTACTCCTCATGTCGAGTACGATGGATCTTCCACATCACACAACACCACTCCCCATCGTGGGTCTTCTACATCACACAAAGGCTCTCCCCCTCATGACTACTAAGGTACCCATCCTGTCGAGTACCATGGGTCTGTCGCATTACACTGTGGTGCTCCCCCTCAAAGCCTGCTAATATACTTCTTCTGTCGAGTACCATGGGTCTGCCTCATCACGCAGAGGCACTACCCACTGTGGGTCTGCCGCGTCACACAATGGTACATCCCACAAGACCTGTCAAGTCACTCCGAGTCAAAACGATCAACAATCGTCAAGTCTCAGCCAGCTACTAGGTCTTCGCACTATGCTCTCTCTTCTCCAGAATAATCTTCTATAAATGATACAGGTTTATACTCGAACTATCATGATGTTCTATGATGATGTTTATCAAAGATCTACCATGTCATAGGGATCTCAATGCAATAAGCAGTACGTCAATTGGACACTCAGTCTTTAAGTTATTAGCCTTTCAGTCCCGGAGGCCTGGTTGGATTCTTGATCGATCCAACATGATCGTTCCACATATTAATCCAAAATTTCAATGATGTATACTAAAAGGGATCGTCTCACTCTAATATTTCCAGTGATGCTGACGGTTCGTCAAATGGACGTCTGATGCCAAAGTTATGGTCAAAATGATGTAATTGGGTCGTAGCAGGCCCGGGTCTGGTCCGACCCGGTCGGACTGACTCCAATAAACCCGGCCTGGGCTGACCCGGTTTGGTTCGACCCAGCAAGACTCACTAGTCTCGGCTCGACACACTCGGCTGGTCGGCCCTTTGGGTTCAGCCCGGCCCGCTGTGCGTCCCAACTTGATGGGTTTGTCCTGGTTGGCTGCGAGGGGCCGCGGATGGCTGCGGGTGGCCGTAAGGCTGTGGAGGGTTCCACGAGGGAGCGAGGTCCCCGGGCGGCTCATCCAAGGATGGCGGTTTGGCTGCAGGGTGGCGGTACATCCACGGGGTTGTGGTTCAGCCGTGGGGTGTCACTCCGGCCACGAGGCGGTGGCCCGGCCGCGCGGGGTGGGGGGGGGTTCTAGCTGCTCGATGATAGTACGATCACGAGAAGTCAGTTTGGCCGTGGGTTGGCCATCTAGCCGCATGGAAGTGGCCCAAATTCAGGGTAACGCCTCAGTCGCAGGATGGTGCGGAGCCGCGGAAGCTGTCGATGGTCGCGTTCTATGCGAAGGCTGCGGGGCGGCAGCGGTGGCTGCAGGGCGGCGTCGTTAGCCCTTCGTCTTCATCGTGGCCGACGGTGGTGCTGACCGCCATTCTCATGCCCCAAACATGGATGATATCCATCGTCCTCCATTGCAAATAACACCACATGATTTGTGGAAGGGTAGGGCCATGTTGGTTTGGCCCGTACCCTCTACATTAGGGTTTTAGGATTTGGCTCATCATGAAATGAACATAAACACCAAAATTATATCATCTGGCAATGATTGTTCCCAAACAACAAAATAAATAGAAGGTATGTACATGGTATGTGGTTAAAAAATATAAATAAACTTCTACCTCATGTTGTTCATTGAAATTGAGGTGAGAAGGAAGTACAGACGTCGTATCGTCATAGATGAAGATGTCCCACATCGAAGGAAGTTGAAGATATTAGCATTCGTCACTCCCGCTACACGCTTCTGATCCCAGGCTCATTCGTTGGTTCTTTATAGTCGATGGAATTTTTCGTCAGTGAGAGTGTTCTTTTTGAAAAAATGTGTTCTTTGTTGGAGAGATTCCTCCAAATATTTCTCCTCTCCCAATTCCACCAAATTTGCAAAGTATCAAAAATCTGATATGTTTTCCCCAATTTAATTTATGGCACAATTTTAAATTGGGATAATTAATCACATAGGATGGAAAAATTATTTATGGTATGATGACTTAATTAATGTAGAGGAAGCTCAAGAGGATTCTCCACATTTAAGAGGGAGGTGGGAGGTTTCTCCTTCATTAAGAGGTTCGGGTGGTATCCACCTCTTAAATAAAACTTGGGAGGTTTTGGGCTTGGATGGTCTCCACCCCATAACCTATAATAGGAGGTTTGTTCGGCTGGTCCCCACTATCATAAACTATCATGGGAGGTTTAGTTTTGGTGGTCCCCACATCTCAATATCCACATGGAATAAAAATAATAATAAAAGTTAACCAATGTTATTTTTATTTTATTCTTTCCCAGATAGTGAAAAGATAACATCCACCCTCGAACTACTATGGTCGAGATGAAGGTCTCCATAAGTGAATATAGTTGTTGTGAGTTCAACGGTGTCCTCATAATTCAATTCCGAGCACCGGTTCAAAAGTTAGAAAAACCCGCTCGAATGTTCACTGAACGTATCTAAAAAAAGATCGTAAAATTATTAACAGTCACCCTTGACCCGTGCCGATCGAGGTTAGGCTTTGACCATGTGAAACATGCCCCAAAAAACTCAATGGTAATATCAGATTTTCAATTCGGGATATGGTTTAAATTTTATGGATTTTACAATAAAATAATTGTCACTTAATTATTTTATTTAGGCCCAAAAAAGAAAATTCACTAGTGGCCCACGCTGGCCAAAGATTGTATCTTCTTAAGTAAATCATGCCCTCACGAGTTCAGTGGTGGTCTCATATTTTAAATCCAAGATACCATTTGTGAATTTTAAGAATTAGAAAAAATAAATAATTTATTTAATTATTTTATTTATGATTTTCCATTTTGGGCTTTCTCACAAGAGGCCCACGCCCACAAAAAATAAGTCATTATTAGGGTAAACCATCCATTCTAAACACAACGATGCCCTCATATTTATGATTTCGGAAACCATTTAATAGTTATTCTAATTTTTCAGGAAAACTACTTACGCATGAAAATTAAAGTGTAACAAAACTTCGACGGTTCTTTCCAGGAAATCCAAGACACGAAATCGCACATCGTTAGATTTTGAGGTCTCGAAATAATTCCATATAATTTTAAAAAAATACAGAAATTCTAGGATAAAAAATTCTCCCCACCTTTGGCCTATAAGTTCTCGAAAACCAAAGCAAAGGAAAAATAACCAAAAGAGGGAACTGAGCACGAATTTGAGCCTCCTTCTCCCATGTGATCTCTTAGAGGTTAAGGTGCTGCCAGCGTATGCGCACCAGAGGTGTCAACCGCCCATGAAGGACTTGCTCCTATCAATCATCAATATTCACAAGAACCTCCATAAAGGTCACTCCTTCAACGAAGTCCAGCTTATCGTGGTTGATGGTGTGAGATGGGTCGTGCACGTATCTCCTCAGTTAGGATATGTGGAAGATATCATGCACCCAGTGAAACTGAGGTAGAAGAGATAGGGGAAATCCACCTTGCCAACTCTATTGAGGACCTGGAAGGGTCCGATGATCCTTAGAGATAACTTTCCCCCTCGTCCAAAACACTACAAACCTCATCGAGGTGAGACCCATAAAAGGACATGGTCTCCCTCCTGTCGGAAAAAGACCTCTTTAGGCTCTGAGAAGTTTTCACTTGCTAACATGTGAGGCATCATGATACAAAATATCCCACTGTTTTCTTCATCCCCGGCCACCAATACTAATGTTGTTGGTTGTGGTACATCTTGACCACACCAGGATATACCGCTAGAGGGGATGTGTGGAACTCCCTAAAAAAATTCCTCCCTAAGTGAAACTAGTACCATGGTATGTCCTCTGAAGAGAATGACATGCTCCACACCTTCAAAAAATCAATCAGATTCATGTCTTGTGGAAATTTTAGCACATTGAGTCTCATAGTCAGCATCCCCACACTCCGCCTCCCTAACTCGCTGAAGAACTAGGGGAGTGATCATAAGAGACTGAAGAAAAGTTGCTCCATCCCGATCCACAAAGGATATCTACAAAGAATTCATCTTCTCTGTTGCCTCACCTAATAGTTGTACACCAAATCTCCTGTAGAGTACATCTACTACAACATTCCCCTTTCCAAGAGTATAGACTATCTCGATGTCATAGTCCTCGAAGAACTCAATATAATGGTGGGGCCTCAGGTTCAGGTCCTTCTGAGAGAAGATATACCTGATACACTTTTGATCAGAGTACATTGTAAAAATTATCTCCCATCAATTAATTTCGCCACATATTCAAGGCAAAGACCCCTGCTGATAACTTTAGGTCATGGGTAGCATAGTTCTGCTCTTACTATCTCAGCTATCGAGAACCATAAGTGACAACTACTCTCTCTTGCATGAGGACACATCTAATTCTGGTCCCTTATGCATTTCTGTATACTACGTACCCAACTCCCTCTTCCGGAGGCCTCATGATGAGGGCACTCGTCAGCCTCTGCCTCATCTCCTGAAAACTCCACCGGAATCTCTCCGACCAAACAAAGGGTTTCCCCTTCTTAATCATTATTTATAAAGGTGTTTCTACCCTAGAGATGTCGGGTAAAAATCTCTGGTAGTACATAGGAAAAATAGACATCCCTCTCCCTTCAAGGAGGTATTTCTGGAAACATCTTTTGAAAAGATGTCCCCGTGCTCTACCACTCTTGTTTGGAACTGAAATCGGAAATCACTTGCTACCACGAGGGTAAGTCTAGCCAACTCAAGAGTGATTGGTTTCACCGTCCTATACACGTGTTCTTCCTGTGCTACCTATGATTCCTTTTTTGTCGATGAAGTAAAACCCCATTCCAACATTACAGAGAAACCACAACCATTTTTTCTAATACAGTCAATTTGAGTATGAACTATGGATGTCCAGTCCATACACAAACTAATGTCTTAAGGCCTTGACGCTACCACCAAGAGGTTCCAACCGAAAATCTTGCCTCGAGGGTCATATCACACTTTCGGCGTATGTTTTATTATTGAGTCTCCTCCAAAATGTATCTCTAGACGTGAGGGTGAAGGTAATGTCTTAACTCGAAAATCTAGGACTTGACCAGGATTTGTGGAAAGAAGGAATGCTTGGTAACTATTTCTTTTTTATATGATAGCTAGTAGTAGACACAGAACTTACCTCGAAACATTCAAAGATCCCTTAGGACACACTACATGACCGCATGCAACAACACCCTTCCCCTATAGTTTAGCTCCCTGATCCTGGTTGGTTCCACAAAAAGGGGGACGGTGGTTCTAAAATGTTGAAATTTACAACACCTCATGCTGATCTTCTAGTTCTGGATCCATTTCTGTTGCCCTAAAGATTCATATGTCCCTAAATCATCTTCTTCATGAATCATTTTTACATGCCTATGTCTCAATGTCTTGTAGCAGTTTCTTGTTTATCCTCTACTAACATTCACTGGCTATATCGGCTTGGCCAAATAACATTCAACCACAAAGGCAATCTCTAGCACCCCAACATATGTAGGAAAGCATAGAGGAATAGTGTTGGCTCGGATGTCCTTAAACACACTGAGATTGATAGTCCGAGCCCCGAATAACTGATTGTATAGTATTCATCGTGTACCATAAATTATCAGTACATCTCGAGGAATTCTCAGATACTGACATGTCATCCTACTATAGCTGTAGAAGCTCATTAGAACTCTCACACACCTTCACAATCTAGTCCTCATCCACATGTGAGTCAGGTTCACATCAGAACCTGAGGGGTATTTTATGCTAAATAACGCCTAAGGAACTAAGCCTTTATGTGTCCTCTACCGGTACTGCCGGTTGTAACAGCTGACCAATGGGTACTGATATAGATGAAACACTACCCAATGGTACCATCTCGGGAAATGTTCCAAGTACCAAAGCCTCATCACTAAGTATACCAACCTCATGGTCACTCACTAGAAAATACTAGTTGCTAAGATCACAATCTACTCTACATGTGTCTCAACTAGGCGGAATACTCTAGCAACCGCCACCAGCGAGCCATCATCTGCGTGGGAATCTATCTCACCTCCAAACATTGGTGGCCTATTCTACTTGAACTCATGAAACACGCACAGTCGGGGTGATCTATCTACCAGTGCGACTAGTGGTATCAACTGCCTAATGGGTGGTGGTGTTGCCGGTACACTACCTGAAGGTACCAATATAGTAATACGGCCCTGCACCTGAGCCACGACGCTCGGTGTCCATCATCGTGTACTATCTCGGGAATCCTAGCTTGATATCTATTCATGATCATCCTAATCAGGAACAGGTGCACCAAGGTTATTATGTTATTCCTAGTGAGCTGACTTAATGAAATCAAAAATAATCCTTTAATAAGCACACACACAATCATTGTTTTCATGCACTAAGTCATAAATCAGAAGCCTGGGTCATGGTGTATGGATACATCGTCTGTTGCACCAACACTGCATTCCCTAAAATAATAACCATACTCACTACAATTAATAATATTGCTATTAAAAATATCAGAGTTTAATGTTCTAGGATAGAAATGACTCCTCTAATAACAATTTTTCACAACCTGTCCCCCAAGAAACGTGTCGTGACTAGACCAAGCCCGCCTTCAATAGGAAAGGGGATGGCGACTAGCACCAAAGGTGTATTCCCTAAAACTGGGAAGGAATTTACATTATAACTTGTAAGCACCTGTAACAAAGAACACAACCAGATAGGAACACAAGTAAACAGTACTGTAAACAGAGTGAGTGTAGTATGTAAAAGGTGCCATAATACAAGCACAACTGGAAAGTAGAAGTATGACTGTGATATAATACAACTGAAGAAAAGGGAAACTCTGCTGCTGGGTTGTCCTCCAAGGATCCAAACTAAAGGGTAAGTACAAATTGCCACCTCTTCATACCACATCATTTTGTCTCCTCCGCATATTGATATGTCGTATGGTCCACCTCTGGGCACCGTCTAGTCCTAGTACTCACGCCCTAAATTAGTGTTGTCCGTCGTCTGCACCAAATACAACGAAGTGCGGGTATAGCCCGTGCAACGGGTGAGTATAAATATACTCACTGGGGACCCCGAGACCATCAATGTCTCGTGAAAAATCCACAAAGGATAAACCACAAGGTATGAAATCAACAAATAACACTACTTAGATATATGCCCATAAATATTACTATGTTATTATGAAATCCATCTCAATCATGAAGAAACCACAGAGGTACTAACTCAACTCACACTAGGACTGATTCTAGGGATAATATCATGTAACATCCCCAGTCACATTGTCAGACAACTCGGCTGCTAGAGAACCTCTCCTCTATCAGGAATAGTGTGCATGTACCTTCACACAGAGATGATTCCTACAAACCTTGGACTACTGAGGTACTCCTCCTATCGAGTACCATGGGATTGCCACATCACATAGAGGTTCCCCCCACTGTGGGTCCTCCTCATCACAAAAAGGTGCTCCCCCTCATAACTACTAATATACTCCTGTCGAGTATCGTGGGTCTACCGTGTCACACAGAGCTACTCCCCCTTGAAGCCTGGTGAGGTACTCCACCTATTGAGTAAAGTGGGACTGCCACATTACACAGAGGCACTCCCAATTGTGGGTTTGCTGTGTCACATAGTGGCAGTCCCCACTTGGCAGGTCAAGTCCCTTCGAGTCAAAATGATTAGTAGTCATCATGTCTCAACCAACTACTAGTTTTTGTACTATGATATCTCATCTATGGGAGGATCCTCTCTCAAAGCAACTGGTCCATACTCCAACTTTCCCAAAGTTCCATGAAGTAGTATCTCAAAGGTCCACCACATCATGCAGTCTCAACGCAATAGACGTCGCATAAATTAGACGCTTGGTCTGTGTGTTATTATCTCTTTAGTTATGAGGGCCTAGTTGGATTCATGCTCGATCCAACCTGACTGTTTCCCATCTTAGTCCAAAATTCTAGTGGGTTATACTCAAAGAGACCATCTTTCTCCAAGTTTTGTGGCGCCTCTAACGGTTTTTCAGATGAATGTTTGGTGCCAATGTAATGTCCAAAAGGATGTAATTGAGTCGTAGTGGTCCCATGTCCGGTCGCACCGACTCGACATGACCCAGACTGGGCCAAACCAGTTCGGGTTGCCCCGGCCTAACCTGCTAGGTCCAGGCCGACACGTTGGGTGGCCCGAACCGTTAGGTTCAGCCAGGCCCGCTTGGTGGCACTACTTGATGGGTCCGGCGCAGGAGGTCGTGAGGGGCCAGGGAGGGCTACGGGTGGTCGCGAAGCCACTGAGTGTGCCACGAGTGTGCAAGGTGGTAGGGTGGATCGGCTAGGCTGGACGGTTCATCTGCATAACTACGTTTCGGCTGTGGGGAGGTTGTCTGGAAATGTGGGGTGGCCGTCTGGCCACAGGGCAATGGTCCGGCCGTGGGGTGGCGGTCTGGCTACGCGGGGTGGTGGTTCGGCCAAGGGGTGGAAGACCGACCATGAGGCTACAGTCCGGCTGTGGGGTGGTGGTCCGGCCACGGGGCGGGGCCTCGGTTACCAGGAGGTGCGGAGTCGCAGATGGCGGCAGTGGTCATGGTCGGCGCGGAGTCCGCGGGGCGGCGCCGCTTTGTTGTCCCCTTCTTCACGGCCGATGGTGGTTCCGGCCATAGTTCTCGTGCTACAACTATGGATGGTGGTTGTACTTCTCCTTCACGAAGTACACCACAAGATTTTCGGAAGGGTCGGGCCAAGTTGGTTTGGCTAGTACCCTCCGCGTTAGGGTGGTAGCATGTGGCTCCTCATAAACATGAACATGGGTCTTAAAATCTTGTCCTCCAGCAATGATTGTTCCAAAACCACAAAATAAATAGAAGGTGTATACATGGGAAGTGATAAAAAACTAGAAATAAATCCCTACCTCGGGTTTTTCATAGACGTTTGTGCGTGAAGGAATTACGGACGTCCTTTCATCGTAGAGGAATACATCCCATGTCGGAGGAATTCAAAGATGTCGACATTTGTTGCTCCCACAACACACTTCTGATCCCATGCTCGTTCATTGGTTATTCATAGTTGAAGGCATTCTTGGTCAGTGAGAGAATTCTTCATGAAAAAAAGTGTTCTTAGTTGGAGAGCTTTCTCCTAATATGTCTCCTCTCCCAATTCCACCACATATTCAAAGTATCCAAAATGTGATATGTTTTTCACAATTTAATTGTTAGAACAATTTAAAATTGGAATAATTAATCACATTTGTTCTCATAATTTAATATGGTGTGTTGGATTAATTAATGTGGAGGAAGCTCAAGAGGATCCTCCACATTAAAGAAGGAGTTGGATGTTTTCTCCCTCATTAAGAAGTTCGGGTGGTCCCCACCTCTTAAAGCAGACTTCGGAGTGTTTGGACTCGGGTGGTCCCTTCCCCATAACCCCTCATGGACGGTTAGTTCAGGTGGTCCCCATCATCATAACCTCTCGTGGGAGGTTTAGGTCTGGTGGTCCCCACTTCTCAATATCCACATGGAAAAAATAGAAATAAAAGTTACACAATTTTATTTTTATATTATTCTTTCAAAAATATTTGAAAAGATAACATCCACCCTTGATCTAATGTGGTCGATGTGAAGGTATCCATTAGTGAATATTGGCGATGTGAGTTCGACGGTGCCCTCAGATTAAAATTGTGAGCACCAGTTGTAACGTTAAAAAATCCCTAATGCACGTTTACTTAACGTACCCAAAAAAAGGTTTGGAAAATTATTAACAGTCACCCTCGACTCGTATTGGTCGAGGTTAGTCTCTTCCCAAGTGAAACATGCTACAAAAAACCCAAAAGAACTCTCGGATTTTCAATACAAGTTACCGTTTACAAGTTATGAATTTTACAATTAAATATTAGTCACTTAATTATTTTATTTACGGCCAAAAACTGACTTTCACGGGTGGCCCGTGCAGGCCAAAGTTATTATATGCTTAAATAAATTATTCCATCAGGAGTTAAAAGGAGGTCTCATTTTTTCAATCTGAGCTACCATTTTTGAGTTATAAGAACTTCAAAAATTAAATAATTTATTTTATTATTTTATTTATGATTGTGCCGTTTTTGGGTTTTCTCACAAGAGGCCCATGCCGACCAAACATAAGTTGCGCCTAGGGTAAACCCACCATTCTAAATGAAACAGTACCCTCAGATTTTTGATCCTATCATTCATTTAAGATTTATTCGACTTTTTCAGGAAAACATCTTACGCGCATTAATTAAAGCGAAACAATACATCGACAGATAATTCTAGGCACTCCGGGCCTCGGAATCGTGCTACGTAAGATTTCACGGTCTCAAAATAATTCCATATAATATAAAATGAATATATACAAAAATTTCGGGATTTTAGAACATCCACATCGATTCCATTCATAATATTTATGGAAACTAGAAGACTAATTGGCTCGATTACAAGGAGCATGTCTACCGAGAATGTCCAAATCATGTATAAGAATTCTGGATCCATGGGTTACCAATTCGATTGGCATCCTAAGGAATTGGAATCCTAAGAGTATAAATTTATATTTCATCCAATACCATAACCAATACGGATCCATGGATTATAAATGAATGAGGATTAATAAAGAATTATTATCATGGAATTAGAAAGTTCAAATGGAATCCACTACAATAGCTGGGATCCATGGAGTATAAATTTAAAATACCTCCAATGGAATTGGTATAAAATGAGTATAGATGTCCAAAACATCTACGACAATTATGATTAAATCACTCTAATTTTATAATCCATTCCAGATTCATTTATAATTCATGATTACATCAAACCCATTTCCACATTTTCCATTTATACAATTAAATCATTTGAACATCTTGTAACAACCATTCAAAGGAGGTATAAACCATCTCTCAACAAATATTTTATCTCTCATTCAATTCATTAATGTTTAATAAATAAGTGGATATCTCTCACTCACAAAATAGGGTGATATAACATAGAGATCATACAGCAACACACCTCATGTGTGGTAAAAATAATATAAAATGGTAGAACGCACCCCATGGGTGGAACATGATAAGGGGAATTTCCTACAACCATATAATGTCACTAGCAGGAAATCTAGTTAGATTCCAAAAAAAATATAATCAAATATTACAATTAATGTCTTGGTAAACTACAAAAAGTATAGTCTGGGGATCTACTAAAACATGTTATATATAACACTAGACATTTAGGGATTGTTATCGACCATCTAATTTCTATCAATGGAATATATCTCATCCAATATCAATTCCAAACTCAATGTGATTTATATAAAATGAGGGAAATAGTCAAAGTTTCATAAAATATGATATATGTGCTCATAAAAAATAAAACATAGATAATAGAAAGGAAATAAAATAATTGAACTAGTGCAAGGTAGAACACATGAGCATGGATCCAAAGAGATGATGGTTGATTGAATAATAAGAACCACAAATGATTTGGATAAAATTGAAGAATATGGATTCAAAGATATTTCCAAATCGTTAGGGATGATGGCCTCTAGAATGGGGAGGAGATATAATTGAGTGTTTAGGAAATTTTAAGGTTGAAATGTTAAATTCTTCAAATAATCCAAGGTTGCATAGTTTGGCCACAAGATTGGCTAAACCATGTGCCAACCATGAACCCCCAATTGCCTCTCTAGGGATCCCACATGGTTCATGATCACAGTTTAGAAAATTATGCACAAACCATACCGTATGCCATTATCCCCTTTTCACCTATATCATAGGCATGGAACACAGTTAGAACAAATATGTTCTGACCATGCATTTATCCTCTACCACACATGGGTGTGAAACTATATGAGCATGGTAATGGTGAACCGTGAATACTCATTATCCCTATGTCAAACCCCCCAAAGTTACTTATAATGGTGAGGCATTGGAGACATGGTTTCCCCTAACTGTTCAACCTACCTTCCATTTCTATAAACTGTGCCTCGGTGCTCCAAAAAATCCCCATACACCCTTCAATCATTCATGATATCATTAAAAATACTAATAGTTTATTACCAATGAGTTAATTTAAAATAAAAAGGATAAGTACATCATCGAAAAACCAAGGATCATGCATTCATTATTTTACTCTCAAAGTTTAATGATTATGTTTATTTTATTAGGTTATGTACTAAAATATAATATGTTAGTTTTAAAATACAAATGGTTATATTAAATATTATTCAACCCGTTCATACGATGAATGAGTTGGACTTATTAAGATATGGGTGGGGTATTATTATAAACATACACTCATTGCATTGTCTTGTATCAGGAGAAAAATAATTTATACAAATTACATGGGTATTTAACAATAAATATATAATATCTTAATAAACACCGTTAAAGTAAGTTTTAGATGTCTAACATTATGCATTCCCTGGCCATGAGAACTGTTAATATTGTCCATGTTATTATTTTATTAGTTAAAATATTTATGGATATGTTTGAAGATTATGTCTTTATTTTATTATCATATGTTTTCCATGTTATACTAAATTTATTGATTAATGGGAATACATTTTAGTTATTTACCATGAAATATTGACTGTTATTATTCATTAATGAAACATTCCATTGTATGATTACCCATACCAAGCCTCTGTGCTCTCAACATTATTATGTTGGATTTCCCCTAGGATACCAAAAATTGTTTTGTGATTGAAATACGGGAATAATTTATGTGGAATAATGGGATTATAATGGAATACTATTGGTGTATTTTATTTTTTAAATTGTAATGTGGATTTCATGTATGTATCTAATTTTCCAATTTTACTAAACTATTATGATCTTCGGGATGGGATTCTCTGTAGCTGATGCCAATGTAATAATTTAATTACTAGATCTATGCTACTTGTTTAGGGGTAATTATAGTAAACATCATAAAATGTTTAGTGTAATCCTAGGAAAATAGCATTAGGAAAACATAAAAAAGTAGTATAACTCAATCAATTAATTTGATGATGAGACATTGTGTAGGGTACCATCCTAATGGTTTTTTAATGTAGATATTATGTGGTTTTCCATGAAATTCTTCCCTTTTTGGTATCAACCAATGGATGTGGTTATAGACAAGATGTATGTAGGGGCAATATCTTCAAAAAAAAAGGAATGTTAGGATTGAATCAGGAATTACCTGGTACATAACAATGATCATTACTGCACACCTAGTTGGAAACTTCATAGGGATATACATTGATAGATTTACTTTTTCATTACATAATATTATAAATTATTTGAAAATATTTTTATAATTTAATTACTTCAAAAAGAGACAATGATTATGATTGTGAGAACACTTATGCATAAAATTTTTTTCATTCACTGTTATCTGCATTATAAAATATGTTTCATAATGTTATGATCCTATATAGTTGATCACAGTACATAAAAATGGTTCCTTGTGGTAGGAATGTAAACCATATCAATAAATGTACCACGTATAGGGATTTCCCTCATTGGAATGACAATAATGATTGGGCAAGTGATGTAGTTGTTTGAAAAGATATTATTACAATATTAGGGTAGCTGATTCGAGTTATCCAAAAAAACATTCTTTTGTAGTGTATCATAAGAATATACCATGTGGTGTAAAAATATTGTACTAATAAATTCTTTCTCAATCCCCATCATTCAATGTTAGTAAATATCCACTTGTACCTGAGTAATAGATAATTTCCTTATAGAAGATATTTCGTACTTTCAGAAGCAATGAAAGGGAGAAATTTATCATTTACATTAATCATATCTTTGGAGATTTGGTTAAAATGGTGGTCTTTGATTGAAAACACTAATTATAAAGATTATGTGGGAAATTTGTAATTGAAGTATTATAAGGTACACTTCTTGGAAAAGCATATTCTACACATGCAATGGGAAAATATGGAGACAACTTTTTTTCAATATAAGAAAAAATGAAGATGAAAATGTTTCTATATGTGAAGAAAACATTACAAGGTTAGCAAGGCATGATAATGAGTACATACATAATCCAATGATATGTATTGACTATTTATTTGACTGTATTAATATAATTCATTGAACAGATATAGTAACCCAAACATTATCATCATATGAGGACATAATATCTTGTTGAATAAATATTCATAATGAATTATCCAATTAAAATGGTTTTTATGGTCGAAATAGAAGAATACAATGGCATTGAATAATTTTTATAAAGGTTAGAATGGAATGATGGATTTTCTCTAATGTGCTAATTTTGGAAGGAAACACCTCGATAATAGCAAGAATGAAATGGTACTTTCCAACATGTGTGGATATAATGGACACCATGATTCAGATTTCAACAATAATAAATATGTTTCAAATTTTCAATGCATTAATTTTTAGGATATGGGGAACTATGAAAATAATATCCCTAATAATCCGAATAATATAGATTATAAGAATCTATGTGATCAAGATCAAGCTTCCGCTTTTACTATAGATGAAGGGGAATGATTAATGTTATGGTGTTTGGATTCAAGAATTATGTTGTCATAATATTTTATAAACGAAATTATGGTTATGAATATTATCATATGTTTAAGGATTATATTTATTTAATTTTTCTTTATGGAATTGAGATCAAATGATGAATGGTACCAATGACCAAGAAAATTGTTTCAGGGGAATGTTGTTGTTTTCAAAAGACACATGATTTAGGTAATATAACTCATAACATGTGGTCTATATTAAAATAATAATTATATAGAGATTTTTATGGGATTCTATTGGTGACCGTAAAATTGTATAGTGATTTTATGGTTTATATTATCTTCAGTGGAGTATCAAGTATGTTTGGATTTATGGAATATATATGTTGACCTACTATTTTTCTGAAGAATGGAAGTGTTAATTAATGTTTTATGGTGATAAATGTATTAAAATATTTTTAATTTGATAGTAAGAGACACATTATATTTTATGTTGAATATAATGTTGATTTAGATAAAAAACTTATAAATTAGTACTATCATATTTTATAAGAGACACATGGTTAACTATTTATGGAATGTATTTAGTTGAGCTATTGGTGTTATTTGATGACTTTTTATGGCCATTTTTATTTTTAGTAAATGTTTTAGGTATATGTTTTTAATCATTTATAGATGTTATGACCAGTTAAATGTTAATTTTAGAGCATTAGTCATAAAATATTCATTTTTGCATATTCATTTTATAGAGTAAGAGATAAATTAGAAGTTGATCAAAGCACATCCAAAAGATGAAATTGTTCATATAAAATAAAAAGTATAAGTTATGTACATTACATTATATTGTAAAATATAAAATAAATTTCTCAACTCTAGTAATATGATCATGAATCATAAATGTTTTCCAAATACATATATTTCGGATTAACCGATAGCCAATTTAACCATTACATATTTTTGTTCTTTATTTCATTAACTTTATGTAAATCATAGACTTTCATGGTATCAATGATCTATATAAATCTCTATAAATATTTATTCTTTCTTCAATGTTTATATCTTCACATACACATGATGTTATCCTACAAGGAAACCTAGTAATATGATTATTTCATATGACCTTTTTATATAACTATCCCACTTATTAGAAGGAGGTTTTATTAAACCATCTCATGAGGTGGTATTTCAAAGAATCTATGTTCAAATTCCCGAAACATTATTACCATTATCAATTTTAAATTTTAGGACTCAATTTTTTATGGTATAAAATATAGCACCTCAAGATTTTAAAATGGAATCATCATATTAAATAATATATATGAATGGAACCATGATGATTATAAGAGAACATATAACAATAATAATTTATGAATATTTTTTAAAATAAATTCAATCACTTTGATATCATTAAATTCATGCAACAATGAATTTGAATGAAAGATGATACTTCATTAATTTTTTTTATTTAAAGATGAACATTATAACCTAAATGTTCTATTCGAGGGTATGAATATTACTAAATAATTTTAGAAAATGTTATGGTTTACATAGGTGATAAATAAATTCAATTGTATTATATTGATTATTAATAAAATAAGAAACTTTTGAAGGGGAAATAAATTTTCTAAAAAACTATATTTTTCAACAAGGGGGTCCAGTCATGCTTTTTTTATATAAATTCAAACTACCTTTTTCAAAATTATTAAATTTATTTGAAATTATTTTTTTTTAAGATAAATTAAAAATTTATAATGGGGTGAATTATTTATAATTTTATAAAACAATCAATTTTCAGATGAATAGTGGAAATGATTATTTTTATTGAAAAATCATATTTCATTTAGACTATTTAAAAAGTTAAATTTTATGAGAAATAAATTTTTAAATAAAATAAGTTCAATTATATTAAATTTTAACTAATATATTTTATTGGAATCAATTTCATATTTAATGTTGATGTTGAAATATTATATACTTTTGAGAATTTTTGTTTGGAAAATAACAATTTCCTCGCATCTATTGTTTAATTTTTAATTGAATCCTGCCTCTTTGATGAGTTGAATTTGAAAAAATTGGTCCCTTTTTGAAATTCACAATAATTTAAATTTTCTAATAAGTTCAAATTAAAATTTTACCATCAGTAATAGTGAAAATAGTAAAAATCTATTTATCATGGTTAAGGTAAAAATAGGATTACATTGGGGTTTAACTAATAATATATGTGTCTAAAATGATAAAATACATTTAAAATAAAAATATTGTGCATATATTTAATCCTTATAAACTCTTATTTAAAAAATTACCAATTTTGTATTCTTTATTAATTAGGAAAATGTGGACATCACTTTATAATTTCAAAATTTTCATCTTTGTCCTCCCCCACATATTAAAGACAACTCCATATCCTCCACTATTCACATAGGAAAAACCATTTGATTTAACCAATACCTAAACAAATAACTTCTATAATTACCTTCACAAATCCTAGAAGAATTGTTTTTATTAGTAATACCTCCTATACAGGCTTTATGTATAAACATAAATATCCTCTCTAAAGAAGAGGTAAAATAATTAAACATGGATCTTTCTATTATTTCATCATAAAAATCCTTAAACCTTATTAAAATATGATTATATGATATAAAAATATCTAATATATACTAATATATAATTATGATAATGGAATAACACATATTCATCTATACATCCATCAAATAATTAACAAAATTGTCGATCGTGAATTAGGCGGAATACCGCCTTGTGAACTTTTGTAATTTATTTTCTATCACCACAATTGAATGGTGGAAATAATAATATATCATATTATATTTATGTTTTATTTGTGAAATTATTATAATTATTTAATTATTTGATTGTATATAATGTCTTACTTTCAATTTTTTGGTGGATACGATAACGTCACTCATGTGTATTGTGGACTACCGCCACGCGAAGTGATCTGATTCCTTTTTAGTTAATATTTACATAATAGGTGGTACTTTTATATTTATGGAATATATGGGAAATTTATGATCTGTCCGTAATTCTTTAAATATAATATAATATCTATTATTTTACCTTACAATCTTTTGTTGAACAATAACACCACTCGTGTGTATATGTGGACTACCACCTCCACGTATTAATGTTAAATGTATTTCATATTATATTTTACATGGATGTTAGTAAGGAATTAATTTATTAATAAAATTAATATATATGAAATAATTATTTAATATTTAAAAGATAAAAAAATATATTTATTTTCCTTTTGATGCATCCTTGGGGAAAATTGAAACAACATTATGTGTTTGTAAGACCGACCACATCAATGAATGGTGTGACTCATTTTCAATCACTAAATTTAATATACTAAAATAAATGAAAATATATTGAATATACATGATATTTATATCATTATTATCATTATTTTTATGATTTTACAATGATCATTTTTAGTAGAAAATTTGATAAAAAACAAACTTGAAAAATGAAGTAATTCCCCTCATGAACTATGATTTTGTCAATGAATTTTTAATAAAGACGTGATAAAAGACAATAAGTAAATAATATAATATATAAGATATATGATAATTGTTTTAAATATATATTTAATAAAAATATTTTTATTATACAAGAGGATCAGGCTCATACGAATGAAGTTGAACAACATGTAATGGTTTTTTGTTTCACTTTTACATTAGTGGGACATATTTCATATTCACCATTTATTTCATTGTGTGTAATACACAATTCCCCTTTATAAATTTTATATCATGGAACTATATATCTTCATGGTATTTAAATTTTAATTTTATTTTATTTCATTCTCAGGGATTATGATTCAAAATTTAACAAAGTATTCGGGGTTTATTGCACAATATCCTCATTATTTAGGATTGTTTTTTATGTCTTCATTATGAGAATTACATAATATTTCTATATTTAAATTAATATAATTTCTTTTAATATATTTATTAATATTCCTTTTAAATTAATATTTCAATTTTTACCCTATTTGGTATATAAAATTATTGTGCATTTTTTTTATGAAAATCCTCTATTATTTTTCCCCTTGGTTGAAAAACACTTTTCACCAAAATAATTGTTTTCTAAAAATGTATTATAAATATTTTTAACCTTTAAAATTTGTTTTATTAAATTTAGTTTCCCATTTTGAAATTTATAATTTTATAAAACAATATTCATGTCATCATGAAAACAAGTGATATTTGCATTTAATATTAAATGTGATTGGAATTTTTTTCCATGAACACCATGAACTGAATTTCCCACCATCATTACCAATAAATTATTTGAAGATTATTTTAAAACGTTCATTGGTTATTTTCATATAATGTACTTTCAAATTATTTTTTCATATTCTAGTTTTAATATCAGGTTTTCAATGTGGATAGTTTATTTTCCAGAAAATTGTTTTTAAGTATATTTTCATGGAACATATAATAAAAAATTAAAATAAACCTTATTATATTTTTTATTCACTAGGGTTATGTTGTAATAATACAATACTTTTTAATTGTCTAGATGGTATCTAATAATTTTGAATTGGTATGTACAATTTTATTTCTATTCTATATTTTACTCTAGATGGTTAACGATTATGTTTATTTGACTGTTGTAAGTATTAATATTTAATATGTTTGTATTTATATTTGAATTTTATTTAGATTATGATTCAACACATATATATGATTAATGAATAGTAAATAGTATTTTATGGGGGATTACTAGTTATAGATATCCCCTTGATGCATCGACCGGTCTCATAAGAAAATTAGTTGGCCAAATTATATGGGTTTATAACCCCATATTTAAACTATGTTGTGAAAGGTAATACAGATATGTTTAATATCTCTACCATTATTTATTCACTCATTATGATTGAATCTATTTTTGTCAATGTGATTGTTTTTTTAATTTTAATATCCAATGATATGTTTATTGCTAGTGTGGTTATTTATCTGGATTTATTTGATCATCATCTATTTATTCCATATTATGTTCATTTTATTGATTAAATGGTGTTTTTAAGTTATTTACATATCCGTATTAATAATTCTTATTAATTAATCATATCAACCATTATATTCATACCTTCACTAAGAGTCCATGCTAACCCCTTTCTTTTGGTTTGTCCTAGGATACCATATCGTTTTTTTGAGATCTGTGGGTACTCTATGAGTAATAATGAAATTATAAAATAAAATATTTTATTTTATTTTTTTAATTGTAATGTTAATTTCTTATATGTATCTACTTAACCATGACAAATAAGTTTTTATGTCCTTTCATATGTGATTCATTTTTTTGTTTGATAATGGAATAAAATTACCACTAACTATGGGATACTAGGGTAACTGTCGTTACCAAAACAATGCCTATAATATATGTGTAGGTTATTAATTAAGATGTTTTTGATGGTCTTGTCAGATCCAATGGGTTTTAAATTTTTTTTATAAGAGAGGAGTGGGGGTGGCCTTATATAAGTAGGGAAGATGAAACATATAAAATTATTTAAAGGTTAATGTTATTCCCACATTCTTTACATGAAAAAAGCATAAAAATAATTCCTTAATGAAACTTATAGGTGTAATTTATAAATATTTATACAAAATTATTTTTGGATTTGTTTTACGTCTTTTAAACCCTTTTATTCTTAGTTCAACACTTAATAAACTCGTTTTCACCATAAATGATGTAATTAATTATTATGGTTTTTATGATTCATTAGAAAAAAAGATGAATTTTATATATATTAAAAAATATGATAACATAAAATATAGAAATATTTTTAAAAAATTAAATTCATTAACGTGGAAGAATTCAATTTAAAATTAAACTGGTAGAGGCGTTGAAAAAATGTATTTCCAAAGAATTTTTTTTTCAATTTTAAAAACATTATATCAAAATTCAATATCAAAATGATTAAAATGACCTGAACTAGTTAAAATTTAAAATAAATGGGCTAATTTTACATTAACAACAATTGAAAATAAAATTTAACTCGGTAGATAAGCTAAACATATATAATGTTTTCAATAAAATAAAATATTTTCACTTTTCATCAAAAAATTAATATTTTCTAAAAAATCCAAATATATTAAACGAATGATAATTTTGACATATAAATTATAAAATTGAAGTGGGTTTTGTAATCTAATATTTTTTAATATTTTCAAAATTTAATTCTAAATTTTGTATGGAAATAAGGACAGTACCACCATTTACAAAAATAATGTTCTTTAGATAACACATCTTCTTCATTCAAATGATTATTTTTTATTTATAATAAATATTTTAACATTAAATATATTTTATTAAAGTTCAACCCATAGAATTTTTATAATTTATTTAGTTCTACTCATTCTCGCAAACTTAATGGAAATGTTGTAATGGTCATGTTTAATTAATAACATTTTAATTTAGTATCGGGTTTTGATCAAACTTGGTGTTTCATGAATCATAAAATATCAAGATAAATAAATTTATTTTAAAATAAATATATCATAATGTCTCAGTGTGATAAATTCCTTTATAAGAATAGTTTTTCATGATATCTGCTTTGTCGAATTTGATTTTCCACTTTAAAAATATTACGATGTTAAATTTTACCACCCGTAGATTAATTTCATCCTCATAATATAATATTAATCTCAAAAATTAAGGGATATAAATATGATGATACCGTTTTTTGGAAAACCACATCATTAAGAGTGTTAATAGAACATAAACATGATAATAGATAAAAGGAAGTACAATGGTTGTCTATAGGATCAAATACATAGGTTTCCATGTAGGGAAACATTAGTGGGAAGTGAATATATGGATATTGATGAAAATTTTAAATAATAATAAATAATGATATGTGTTGCTGATCAAAAGAATTACATGATTAATGAAAAGATAAGGACCTCAAAACCATAAAACTTTGATAATTTAAATGACCATTTGATTCATCAAATGTGATGATAATTTGAAAACATTATTTTCGCGATCTTTATCCTAATGTTGTTGATTTTATTTACTATAAATGAATATAGGAGTATATAATTAGTTTATCTATTTCTATTTCATAAGAATACATTCATCTTAGACTTGTTGTTTGATAAATTCCCACTTCAACTCTTACTCCAAGAAATGAATATAAAAAAATAAGTTTTTTTATGCATTAGACACCAAACATAACATTTAATAGATCATAATATCTATAAAATATGAAAAGTCAATCCTCCTCTCTTCCCTAAAATGAAAATTAATAGCAAAAGATTAACAATATAATAGATTAATCTCTAAAAAAAATTTAACATCAAATGTCAAAATAATCTATTTCATATGTCATTATTTATAAGGTACATCTAAAATATGTATGACCAAATTCATTGTCAAAAAATTTATAAGGAAGATCAATAAATAAATATTGTATTCTCATAAAATATAATGACGATATTAGTGTCACAATAAAAATATTTGAATACATTTTCACCATAAAACCATAATGAAAACACTAGCGATTCAAAAAAATCCTTCCTTCTTCTTTTAATTAAGCATCAAATTATCATATTTATTCTATAATTCAAAAATTTCAAGAAAATCCAAAAAAGGGAACATAAAACATCAACCCCCTAACCAATTTCAATGTCACCCATAATATTAAATAATCATTACATTATCAATATTCTCACCACATAAATCACATTTTAATTGTTCTCTACCCGCAATTATGTGTTTTCCAAAACGTCCAACTTACGATTGTATCACTTTTCTGGGAGACATTCAACATGAGTATTCAAGTACATATAGAAAAACCACTATAGTGTAATACTTATAAATTCTATGATTGTGATAACAATAATATAATTAATAAAATACTTCAATAATAAAATTCATGGAATAATATTTACTTGAAATTTAATTATTCTAATTCATTCATATACCATTATATATTCTACAATATCACATTCCATAGAACATCCTTCCTTTTATATATAGTTTTTAGTCTCTTAACCATCAATAGTATAACCATTAATATTAAAACCATGCAAACTCTCTTTAATATAGTTTTCATTAGGACATAATTTTTATAAATCCCATAAATACCAAATTTAAATCATTCAATTGTCAATGATACCATGGGGAGACAATTATTTACATCCATTAACTTAACTGAATATCTTTTCCCCTAAAAATACATTATGTGTGTTCTTATTTTCCTCACCTATTAAAAATTCTCATTCCCCTAAGACATTTACATGTGAATCTCTTGACACCTTCTTTACATATATGAAACTAAATATTCTTTCCCCATTGATCTCCACCACCAGAGCTCTTAAATAATATAGCCATATCCTCTTTAATGATTTTTGAGTGTTGGTTATTGTTTATTATATTTATCATATATCTTTATAACTGATTAGGAATAATAAAAATATCCTTTACTCCAGTCATCATCCCATTTGGATTCTCACCAACACATTTTCTATCACATTCAATGTTAACCAAGTTCTTTATGTTTCCCACCATTGACTAAAACCAAAAATCATCATGTAATAATCAATAATTATAGTGGTTGACCACATTATAATTATAAATAATTTATATGGTGTCTAAATCGAGATACATTAATTTAAATTTTAGACACATTAAGTTAAATAACAGGATACTTCTGGTTATTATCCATTCATATACATCATAATTATTTGTAAATATAATGTGAATTAACCAAAGAAAATATCCCAGAAGTGTTAGAACAAGTGCACGATAAGACCCATTTTCAGGTACTCGATAATTTGTGATTCATGTCGGATGATCCTCTATCAGAATTATTACCCCTAGAAATATAAATTCTATAACCATATCCACTTGTATTATATATATAGGGAATCATTTCATGTAAAGCCCACGTAATCTACACTTTACTAGATTATCTAGATGTTATATTATACTTTGTGTTATCCAGAATGTGCTTCATAGGGAAATGTTCAATAGTATATGTTTTCCTATGTTTATTTTCCAGGGTTGATAATAAATTGCATCTGATTCCAATTATAATGATCCAAAATTTAGATTCCCAAAGTTGGTGATTAATTTACAATATTTTTTCTCTATATAACTGATTCTATGCTAAAGGAATGAATAGTTTTTCAGTCTTGGTAAACAAGAACCATACATGAATCTCATTTATAAATGAAAACATAATGTACAATAAATTATTTTATCCAAGTGTATAATTATTTCCCAAATCATAACATACATCCCAATCATAATACACATCCTGGAACCATTTGGAAAGAATCATAAAAAGTGCGATAGAAAAAATTCTTATTAAAGGTATGAGTACATTGGAATATATAAATAAATAAAGCATAATGTATAATAAAAGACAAATATATGAAACACATTCCATTTAAATAATAAATTAAGCATAATTTGGTGAAAATGAAAGATAATGAACTAAATTCATACACTTAATCATATCATATAGAAACATAAAAATAAATATTATAACTACTTGAATAATCACATGGAATATAATAATGAATCATAGAATTCATAAATTCATAATGTTGTAAATCAAAACTATATAGTCATGGACTTCTGCCAATACTTCATACATAAATATGTAATGCCTTAGAAAAAACTCAATCTAGTTTGTCTCATTAGACATAATGATTCTTATAGGTGTTGTAGTGCGACAGACCCTTAATATACATTGTCCAATACATTCCCCATATGAAATGGGTGAAACATAATCAATATAAACATTCATATTGTAAAAACATGGAATTTGTTTTAAGACTTTCCCCAACCAATATACATAATCATAAACCATTCAGGGTAATATGGATATGGGAATCAAAATAGTATATCCCAGTTAAGTGATCATAAACCACCCATATAAATAATAAGGTTACTATCATTACAACATATACTTAATAAATTTTATGTTAAAATTGTGGTTATTTATTTTTATGAATAGAAATTTCATAAATATTTGTTCAATAAAATTATTGAGGAAAATATAATTTTATTTTTGAAAAACACCTATTAAAACTAAAATTTTAAAAACTACTTCTATTTGAAATTATTATTTTAAATTAAAATATACATTAAATAATTGAGTTCTCTTGATTATGGTAAATTCCATAAATTCAATATATGTTTAAAAAAATCTGTTGATATTTTCATTAAAAACCAAACATGCGTTTTTTTAATACAAAATAAATATTAAACTATGTATACTTTTTAAAAAAGTTTAAAATTTGTAAAATTTTATTTAATAAATCATCTTTATAATGTTTAAAACATTTATAAAACCATTTTTAGATTACATATATTTTGAATAGCAGTGATTTCTAATCAAATTGAGAAATACTTTTTGATTTTCAAAAAAAATCTCAATCACTTTAATTAAAATAATCCAAAAATGTGACTATTTAGAGTAAATTTCATGAATATATAGAGTATAAAAATATTGATGATTTCGTTGAGTGATATATGATAGGATTTCAACATTGTATATTTATTAATAAATAATCCCAATAAACAATTGGATTATAAAATAGACTATTACCACTTTTGTATATTTGGAATAATAAGATGGATGAATGAAATAAATTATGATAAAAAAATTAATACCATGAAGTTAATTTTATTCATGATGTAACATATCAAAAGTGGAATTATATATACCCCGTCAGTGGAATTGTTGGCGAATATTACATATGTCCCTCCAAAGTAACAATGAGATGAGAAACTCTTACCTTAGGTCTGATTTCAATTTACCAATTTAAAAACACCAGTATAATAAATATAGTATTATTATTAATATGTCATATTATAACAATCACATATTTTATACCATATTTTATATAATTGTTTTTTTATCACCTTATTGTTATCATTTCACTGTTAAAATCATTATTTTTATATATAATTGCATCATTGTTCATATTTATTTTCATTTGTTTATTTATTTCCATTAAAATTGATTAATTATACATCATATCAATAATTTTATCCATGATATAAATATATTCTTCATTACATATTTAATTAGTTGAATATATAAATGTTAGAGATAAATAATGGATTACACCGCTCTTGGAGATGGTAAGTTGTATGTACACATGAACATTGTTTATGATTTTCTCTATAAATTGAATGAGAGGAAAATAAATATGAATTCACCATTCTAGAATAACTATTAGGTTATATATATCATTTATATTAATCAAATTCAAACATAATATCTCGTATGAAAATATAAAATGAAAAACATTTCACAACATTACGTGGAGGGGGAAATCCACATATACAAATGAGTGAAGTTATAAATTTCCAAGGGATTAAAAGGTAATAAGATATCTAGGATATTATACTTCAATATGTATGTTTATTTAATAATTATCAAATAATTAAATAAAATTAACCATACTACATACCATGAAAACAATAATAAAAATGAATCACATCACTTCTGGAGGTTGTAGTCCACTGTACGCATGAGTGACATTATTGTATCTACAAAATAATGGAACGAGGAGCTTCATACATGATATAATAATTCCATATTAATAATTATTTCATAAATTTAATATATATATATATATTTAAAATTCATCATTAAAAATATCCATCTAGATTGGGATTGAAGAGGAATGGCTTAAAATCACGAGTCAATAGTCTACCAAACACATGATTGATGATTTCATTTACCACTTAAAAGAATAGAAGATGGATATGTGTTATTACATAAAAATTATAAAAAAAGTGTTATATTTTTTTATTCTAGTGTATTTATATAATATATTTAATGATTATTTTAATGACTCGTAATTAAAATTAAATGAAATACTCATGTTTATGAATATTACCCCTTCTTCAAAGTGCCTCTTTTGGTTTAATCAGAAATCTTTTAAAAAATAAATTTGTAATAAAATTAAGGCCTCTTGGATTGGAGGAGTTAATTAATGAAGGTATTTGGTTATGTATTGTTTGGAATTTAGGGTTTTAGAAGGGTTAAAATGAGAGGATAGTGGTCGCCTTTTATAATTGGGGGAGAGGACGCAGATGGAATTCTTGAAATGATAGGGTGATACACACATTTTTATCATCCATGATGTCTAAAAAATGGTTAATTAAATATATTTATTGGTTTTATGGTCAATATATGTCAACATAATTGTATTTGGATAAGTTTCATGTCATTTTGTATCCTTATTATTTCTTAACCCCCTGTAAACTTTTTTTCACCTTAACCACTGTAATAAATATTTTCTTTTTTGAATGTTAATTATAGTAAATAATTATGTTATACATAATTTATAACATAAATTATTATGATTAAAAATATTTAATCCATTTTTCCAAATTCAATCCACATATGTGGATTATTCATTTTAAAATTAAACAAGTAGGCACAATAAAACAAGTCATTTTTTCACAAAACATTTTCAAACCATTGAAATGAATTTATATAGGAGGTCAATATGATATTTATTAAAGTTAATTATATTATTTAAATTATAATATAATTTAACTAAATTTACATTAAAATAAAATAAAAATATAAATCCTATTTATAAATAACATAAATGGAATGGATGTTTTTTTAAAAATATGTATTTCCTCTTTTCATCAAAAAATATATCATTTCAGAACAACCCATATATTTTACCCGATGATAATTTTACAATTTATATTTAAAAAATTTATTTTTTTAAAATAATATTTCGTAATGTGGTAAAAAATTATTTTCAATTATGGGCAGAAAACATGATTAATCCACTATTTTGAATAATGGTGTTCTTCAAGGAACATTTCTTTTTTATATTAAATGATAATTTTTTTATAATCAACCGATAACTATTGAATTTATTTTATAATTGTGTATAAATTTTAATTTTCATAATTTATTCATTTCAATTCATAACCACCAACTTTACAACTATATTATAATGGTCATGTTTAAAACATATTTTTTTTGATAGCGTATTGTGTCTCTTTTAAACATGGTGTTTTGTAAACTGTATGTTATTGAAGAGAAATAATTTATTCAAAAATAACTATACGTTAATTTTTATGTAAATTTACTTTTATTCTAAAAACGGTGTTTCATTTCTTATACAGTATCAATGTTTATGTCCTTCTTTTAAAAACTCAAGGAATTATATTAAAACCTTTTACCAGAGATCCATAATCTGAACTAAAGACTACAGCAATGAGGTATCAGGGTAAATATTTCAATCCACACATTCCATCACATAAAAAGGATCTTTTTGGTACTTTATAAATTTGGATACATGAAACACCTCTTGAATTAATATCAATCAGGATGGAAGGTCCAACCAATTATCCACCATTCCATACTGCTCAATGTGCTCAAAATTAACCCAATGTATTCATTCCTACATTCCCTTTTAAACAAATTATCTTCTACCAAAAAAGGTTTAACCCTAAGAGAAACATTATAATCTACCTCAAACTCTAACATGCAATGATGATTGTTCAGATATGATTTATGAATACTCTAGGTTGTCACTAAACTCTTCCTGATCAACTACTCTTTATATGTCATCTCTTGAAAATTACATGATCCATCCAAATATCATTCTCCCATGTTCTCCCAACAAAAAGGTTACTTATAGGTCTGCCCATACAATTCTTCCAAAGGAACTATTCAAATAATACAATGATGAATATTTATTTTGAAATACATTACCCAATGTAGTTGTTTTCCAATAAACCACCAAAATCATGATCTCGTGAATGAATTATATCTTTCAGAATTGGTATGGATTGCTCAGTCTACCCATATATATAATGGTTATAAATCATTATTTAATTTAATTTGGTATTCATAGCCTATTGTACACCATTTCAAAAATTGGATGTAAACCATGGATACCGATCAGAAAAAAATAAAGAAGGAACCCTATATATTCTAATGATAACTCAAACATACAAATGACCATATTATTCCAACTTCATGTTATCTTTAATATGTTGTAACTAAGGCAATTTCATAAGAAAATCAATGATAACTCAAATCACATCACTACCATAAATATTTTATGATCAATCTATAAGAACTTATATAGATATCTCATTCCACATTCTCATAGAAATTTGTAATGTATACAAAAATACAATATGTCACCAGTGTTCTATATTAATCTTTTTGAATTAAGGCATCATGACACATAATTTGAAGTCAACTAACACACCCCAATATACTAATAGAAATGTATCAACTCACGATACATCCAGTTAGTCCTATGGTGTATGGATTATCTAGACTGATATATATTGTCCCTTAACTCTTTATTTATATATAATAGAATAAATAATATTCTTCATAAATTGAAGACGTCATTATTAGACTGAGACATGACACCCATGGTATCCCCACCATATTTTATTTACACAGAATAGTGGAAATCAATGTATGCTTCTTTCCTAAGAAGAATCAAATTATCAAATTATCAATCATAATTTACAAAATCTAAGAACACCATCCCATATGACTAACCAACATTGAATATCATCTCCAAAAACATACACATAAAAGAACAATCCTCTATCGATTATTTCATAGTGTGATTCAGTAACATCTGGTTCAATGTGTAGACCACCATAATCCATTTTATAGGTGTATTTGAAAATATAAAAAGGTATATAGTCACACAAACCAGTTTCTCTATCATAAGATGATGTTCAGTTGGTGGAGAATATATTTCAAGCACATAAGATATAAATATATATTAAACTACTCGTTGATGAGATAATGACACTATTTTTTGACATCATACATCAATGCACCCAACTCAAGATTAGTTATTGTGTAACTATTATCATAATGATTTATATGGAATGAAACATATGAAACCACCAACTTACCTTTCTTCATAATGCATCCAAATATCATTCGTGAAGCATCAAAATATATATCAGAGCCGAAACCTAGTTTTAGAATAATTAAAATAGGGGATGAAGTCAATCTCACCTCCAATTCATTAAAATATATTTCAAATTTGTAATTCCATTAAAATATCACATCCTTATGAGTTAAATCAACCATAGGATATCCACTCATGGAAAATTCAAGAACAAAACTTATATAACTACCACAAAAACTCTGGAATTACTAGATCCCAAACAATGATCTATGTAACTCCCAAAGATAGCTCATATCATTTTCTAATTTATTGAAACATTATGATTATGTATAACATGACTTGGAAGAATATCTTATTATATCTAAACATAAAATTTAATGGTCTTCTCATACAAAGTCTATTCATTCAGATTTCTAGTAATGAAAAAAAGTTGATACCTCTATTCTTCCTCTAACATGGTATAAACTAAAATATAATCTGCAAAAAAAATGTCCCAAAAAACTGATGACATATTCTGTTCATAGAATCTTTAAATATCATAGAATCATTAATAAGACCAAATGGAATATCCATGTGATCATAATTTTCATACATGTTCCTGAATTAAAACATAGTAATACCCCCACCCCTGTAACCCTTAACGAATGGAACCCTGATTGAATATAAATAATTGAAACCCACTAGAATACCCATATTAGATCATAAAGTTCATAGATCCTTGGAAATGGATACATTCTCTTAATAATTAACTAATTAATACTTCGATAATCAATAAAATGATGAAGGATTTCATATTAATTAATTGTGATGATTACTAACCTATAGTTATACGCCTGAATTAAATAATACTTTTTCCTAAATATCATAAAATATAAACTTCATCCCTTAAACCTAGTATGGTTCAATTCAATATGATTGAAATGATAAGAGATTCATCCCTCAGTAAAATCCAATAGATAACTCAACTCCCTTTTGATAAGTAACACTAAAATCATTAGAAAAAACTATAGTATACTCATCAACCATGATAAGAAATAGACCACTAAAACCTTTTATCGTGATGTTAAAAACATCTTTTACAATTGGATTGATATTATTCTGGCATCAAGAACAACATACCCCACTATCCTGAATCTAGGATGCTAGTCACCCTAAAATCTGTGAGTAAACCCATGTGATGTAAGAAGCAGAACCCATTGATGATATTAATTGATTTAGTATTTAAAATTACCCAAAAAATCCTTGGAAATGGTTATTTTGAATATTTTACGATCCATAACTGGAAAATATAGAATATATAGTGATGATCATGCCATGGATCTTGGAAAAATTGAAACCCTTTTTTCCTTTTTCCTTAAGGAGTAGAATGATCCATCACGAATGAAATAACATTTCAGTATAATACCAAAAAACAAATAAAAATTATTGATATTAATGAATTTAATTTACCAGTATCCATCAAATCCATGATTATATGGGACAATTTAAACATCATACCTCTCATAGTAAATAGAAATAATTTAGATTATACTATTTAATACTCTGTATACAAAGACATCCAACCACATCTACACCCATATCTTTCAAAACTACATTACTATCCTGAATTTCATAATAATTATATCTATAATCCATTGATACATTAGAATGACCATGTGAACCATTGGTAATAGTCGACCATGCTCTTCAACCATGGGATATTCTTTTGTAAAAACATATTAGATTAAAATATTATCCACAATGATGGAAATTCATGTGTGATACTATAAAATCAATATTATAATCCATGTGTCTCCCGCACTGATATAGAACCACCTCCTAATGACTTGATAAGGCCCAAAGAATCACAATTAATATAAATTGATCATTATTATAGTGTTTTGTTTTCTGACTAGATGATAAACTCTAGATACCCTCAACATAAACTAATGCTACCCCTATGATCATATTCCTACCTATGTCATCATCATATCTAAATATTTTATTATGAACCTATGTAAACCTATATAGGAAAAATAGGACAATCATCACCCAAATATTAGAACTGAACCCCATATCAAACATTGAGGAATTTATGTAGTCATTAAAAATATACATGGGTAATAATTGAAATAACTATGTGAAATCAATATCATACTATATAATTGAACACTAACCATTATTCATGATTAAAAATTCATAAATCTTAACCAAGCGTAATATTTTAGGATAAAACTATTTATTAATGTCCTCTTTAAAGTAGTTTTTTTAATATCCTCATGGAACTTTACTTCCACAATGGTTTCCCCACATTTCATTCATGGTCCCTCAAATATATAAGTATAAAAAGAAGATGTTGAGTCTTAAATGGACTTTTAGAATATGAAAATCTTGTCAGTGCATTAATTCCACACTTCAGGTTATTGGGTTCCCTTATCAATGGGAATCATTGGTGGGTTCTAGTTGGTAAATTCGAAACTATAGTACAATGTCAACACATAGATTTGAACACATGTTTGATACATAGTCCAAATTTCAAACATAATTGTTTCCACCAAAAAGTCGTTTACTAGATATTTCAAATGTGGAACTCATATTGAAAAATTGACTCTTAGACTAAAAATATATATTGAAGGAGGAATTATCTAAGGGGAATATAAGAAAACATATAATTATGTTAGGATTACAAATCCAAATAAAAAAGAAAATTTAAGAATCATCATAAAATACCATAAAAAATAATATTTTAAGGAATAAATAGATTTGGTGAGTTTGATATGATGACAAGACAAGGGTTTTCTAAATAAACCCTAAAATTTGGTTATTCTAAATATCCCAAAAACCAATCATAATGCTTAAGGGAAACCCCTAACCACCTATGGTAACATGGAGCTATGTATGAATGTCTACTATTGAGGCACCATTCCAAAGATATCCCCCACGATCTAATGGTCCTAACTCATGTCTACTATAAACCCTAACATAAACCCAAGTAGTGTCATCAAACTTCAAGATGGGTATCCCACTTGAATCCATATTGTAACTGACCAACTAGGGTCAACATCAAACATCACGGAATATTACTTACCGCACGATGTCGATAAAAAAAACAACATGTATCATTTATAAAAAAATGGATAAAAAATGTATATCCTAAATGAGATCCTACAAAACCATGATATATATAGTATAATCCAAAAGGATAATTTTGAAAAACGAAAAAATATCCATTTCTAAAACTAAAACTCCCTATAACCATTTTTCACTCACATCCCAACCTTCTATAACAAAAATTTCAAGTATAAATGGTTTCATAAAATACAACACTCTGTCATTTACCTATATCTTATGAATCCAAAACCACATAAACTAAATGAAAAACGTAACATGTGAGGAAAATGAATAGAAAGATACCATAATTAATATATAAAATTCCTATCATCATGAAAAAATTAGTTATATCCTTAAAATGATTCACAATTTTATTTATTTTGATATTTTTTTCACAAAACTAATATTGTCATGAACTAACTTTGGGTTATATCTAAATCGTCACCCATCGCAGCTCGTGTAAAGGCCTAAAGGGAATTTATGATACCCATGGGCTTGAAACTAGTGTCTGCGTATCATAAATACACTATTGGGAAAGACTTAACCCATGACGATTAATTAAGAAAATGACTCAAAAAATACATCATGCCAAGATCAATATCTATGACAAAAAGTGACACAAAAATTTCAGGATAATAATTTTAATGATTTAACCAAAACCAAAATACAAAAATTTGAATATAACACAACCAAAATCCTCTATTAAACAAGAGGGTCATCATCCTTAATCTACATCCAGCAACACCTGCACAGGAGGATCACTGACAACAAAATCATCTATCACCACCACGATATATCTTTCATTTACCTATATCAAACATAACGAAGTCTACATATACCTAAGGGTGTATATAGGGTGTGTGGAAAACCCTTTGATGATTACACCCAAAAGAAAGATTTCATTCAATAATATTGGAAGTCAAATGTCCATCTATGTTTGAAGAAATATTTTGGAACCACTTTTGATAAAAAAAAATAATGAATACATTTTCTAATAAGAATGCATTTAAGAATAACAAAATAGTAAGGTCCACAGAACGTAGATGGTAAGAACCACATCTCATGAGATCTCTACATCATTGAAGACACCAAATGGATCTTCTTATTTTGGGACACTAGGTACATCATATTTTAGTGAATCATGGTATAAAGACCATTACCCCATGCGCCCTCATGCACGAGACACTATAGTGGAATCCATAAAAAGATATGTGGCTTCCAAAAATCACCATGTTTTGTTTTTTGTTGTTTATTATATCCATATTGATGAAACAAATCCTTGACCCCACCAATATAACTAGAAAACAAGTCATAGTTCTCCCACCTAGATACGGACGATTCCGTCTGTGCACAATGTCATTATCTACATGACATAGATCATTATATTTATATACACAAATAAATTAATAAGAGTAAACATGAAAACACACCACATTTCATAGGAAAAACCACTTTCCAATAAATACACTCAAAAAAACCCTATATAAAAACACTTTTCACAATATACATAATTTATCCAACACATTTACAAATAACAATAAGAATAAAACATGATACACAATCAATTTTCTTTTGTAATATAACATTTCAACCAATTTGCACCATGAATCCTTTAATTTTTTTTTTCAAACCACACACATAATCCCTAGAACACATTCAAGAAGAAAAAAAATATTCCAAAAATAATTTAATAATGGTAAAACAAGGAACTCCTACCTCAATCCTTGAGTCTTCTAGAAATTGGTGGAAAACGACAACTGCGCCTCATAAGAACCCTCTAAAGGCATGATAGAACCATAAAAAATCAATATTTTTCCCAAAATCTCTTGATAAAAACATTATTAGGTTAATCAGTCCACTGTATATGAATAACTCAAAGAGTTAGGTGAAAAGCCTATAAAAAAGAATAAATCATGGGAAGAGAGACTTAATTGGTGATTCTTGAAAATAGAAGTCCAAATAAACTGAAAAATAGAAGTTAAATGGATCAAAGACGGAGAGGAAGATGCTCTTAGGGCTGAAAATACCAAATGGATATAATTAGGCGATGTTTAGTGTAAAAATTATGTGAATTTGGAATTCTAATCCCCAATTTTAATGACAATGATAGGCCACATGGCTTTCAAAACCTTGAAACAACCATGTAGTCTCATCTATCCAAGTGGAAACCGGCCACATGGTTTCATGGGATTGGTCACACACCCATGTAGTAGGATGTGTATCTTGGACTGTTCTACTATCCAGGGAACACATTTTCTATTGGGAAGATTCATGATATCCCTTAATTATGTGCCCATTATGCATATAATTTTGTAAGTTCCAAAAACTAATTCCTTCACCAAAAAATATTGGGAAAATAATTTTAAGATTCAAATAATATAAATAAAAAATGAGATACATTAAAATTAAATCACAAATGTGATAATTATCCCCACCATTAAAATGTAATTCCATCATAAATTCACCCCATAGTCTAACTAGATAATAAAAATGGATATTGATCCTCAACCCAAGACATCACCTCCCATGGATGATGCTCATCATACTTTAATTTCAATGATCTCTAGAAAATATTTTGTATTTCACTTAAAGAACATTCTATTTGGAATCCTCATTCATTAATAGTCAGATAAACGTAGAAAAATCTGATTCCATCACTAAATATTTCAAATTAAACAAATGGGAGGGTCCGAATTATTCCTTTTTCAGCTATAATACCTGGAATACATCATGAATTGATGTCAACTGAGAGAGAAATGCTAACCGATATTCTAATTTAAAAAAAATAATCTCAAATGTTATATCATAACTCATCATTATATTCCCATTATTAATAGGACATCACTAAACTATGTGAGGTGCCACATTCAAAAACATCTATTCACCCATGAAGTATTCAATTTCTCAATGTCAATTATTAGTATAAGACTTATGGAGACTTTGAGATATCAAAAATTGTTACCTGATCAACATTTATTTATTAGATGATTCCTGAACCAATCTATGTCCCAACAATGAGGTTTCATCCACGACAATAAAACATAAATGGGACCAACAATACAAATAATAAATCACCACAAAGTGTGCATTTTGAATGTAGGATTGGTAAATGTTGTTATATGAATGCTTGAAGAATCCCAAATTGTTAACTGCTGAGCCTATAAAATTCACCACACATATCTGTAGAATGTCATCCATGATCTTATTTCCTCAATCCATATTAACATCTGTTTGATGATGGTATTTCATACTCAACTTAGCATTTGACGGCATTTTTTTGAACAACTTCCCAAATTAAAGGGTGAATTGGGTGTCCTAGTTTGAAACAATATCCAATGGAATCTAATGAATCCTCACTATCCCATATACATACAGACAACTCAATTCGTCCACTTTAAATAAATCAATCATCAGAATTTAATTTGATGATTTGGTTAGACTATCAATTACATCAAAAATCATATTCCATCCCCAAGGTGTATGAGGTAAGAGAATAATGAAATACCTAGAGACCTCATACCACACATCGTAGGAATTTGAAATGGATAAAGAAATCTTGATGTCTATTGGTTCTGTTCATTAAATAACTGACACATATAAAATCAAGATAAAACATCATATATGTCCCATCTCATACCTATACACCAAAACTGATGATGCACATCATAAAATATCTTGATGGAATAAGGATAAATGGTCCACAATGATAGCTGGCGATCCTACATTACCGAATTCTATAACAAAAAATTTCCCCACTAGGTAACCCTTGAAACATAGAACTCTCTCAAGATACAATGAACATTCATATGGAACACTCTCGTCATTTAAGTACTACATAGAATTATGGTACAACACATCATTTGATTTTTATTTATGAATCATATCCATAAGGGATGGTGTGACTCTAGCATTGAACCTAACTCAACTATTATCCGTGTTCTCAAGATGGAACTCGGAAAAAAGGATCATTAAAATCCAGCCATCAGTGGACTCTTTAAATGATTTCACCCACTCTTTCTAACACATGGAATCATAGACCACATTACCATTTCATGGGGTATTGAAAATTTCAAATTGAAAGCCCTGAAGGTATTTTAACCAACAACAATTGCTCAAATTTAAATCATTTTGGTAGAAATTGTATGTCAGGCTATTATGTTCCAAAAAAACCAAAAACTTCTCCCCTAATAAGAAATGAAACCTCATTTTCATGTCTATTATCACCACTACTAATTGAAATTCATGAGTTGGGTAATTATTTTAATGTGATAAGAATTGGAGATATTAAAACACCACAACATGTTCATTCTTTATTATCGCATACCCACGAAAAATTCATAAATTATCGCAGTAGACCATGTATTCCATTCTAGATTAAAGCTGGATAAAAATAGGGGTCATGGTCAACAATCCTTTAATCTACAAGAAAGATATCTAACTTTCTAGATTCCATTTAATCATTAGCCCTTTTGGGTAACTACCTTTGTGGAAAAATAATTCCCTGAAGAATCCTAAATAAACTTCCTATAATACAATACCTTGCCCAAAAATATCATAATCTCGAAAACAATCTTCAGATATTCCCCTGAAATCACTACACCGATCTTTTACAAGTCCATCAGAACCTCTCATTCCGAGATCACATAACCTAGTAACTTTATCTCCCCAATCTATAAGGTGTACATGCAAAACATCACCAAGAGATACTGATATCTAAGAGTACATAACATGAAACTCAAAGTCCACTCATACTCCTCCCCAGTAATTAAGTAGACTATGATGTCATCCTAAAATACCATAAAATGACATGATATAGTTCAATCAATTGGTTCATAAGAACTATAATGATCATTTGGAGATATTTTCAAGCCAAACAAAATGAATAACATAATAAAAATGGCCATTCCTTCTTCAAAATCTTATTTTTAAAACATCCAACTCTCTAACTATGACCTGCTGGTAGTCGAAACCCAGATTGATCTTGGAGAACCACCTTTACCCCTTAATTTGATAAAATGGTTCATCAATATGGTGAAGGAATATTGGTTCTTAATCATCACCTTATTCATCTTCTGATAATCAATACATAACTAGATAGATCTATCATCCATCATTAAAAATAGAACTACGGTGTCCCCAGGTGACATGATCCTTAGAATGAATCCATTGGATTCCAAATAATATAGATGTATCGTTAAACGCCACAAATTTGTGGTGGCCATATGGTATGAGGGAAGATATATAAACTGTGTTATACATGAAAAATCGATAGTGAACTCCATGTACCATTTTGGAGGAAAACCAATAAAATCACAAGAACATTCCTCAGCTAACATATCTACCATAAGAGGTAATACACCCTTAAGAACCCTACCATTGTCCAATAACAAGAGAGATGAAATATAAAAATCATGACTAATTATCTATGAATTTGGAGGTCTAGAACATCCTAAACAAGTATTCTATTTTCCTTAAAAACCCTCGGTAATCCCATCAGGTTCCCCAAAACTCACTTGTTGTCGATAAAATTTTTTGTGCACTTGGAAATGCCCTAACCAATTCATACTATAGATCACATAAAATATGTCCATTTCTGAAATTAAGAAATCCAATTCTTAGCCAACCCCTTATATGGTGAGTTCAAAAGATGGACACCTGAAACCATGATCTTCCTTCTTAACAAGTAGCATCCCCAACTCAATCACGTATGGAATAAACTCAGATGAAAAACTCAACAAACCGACAAGATGAGAAAAAATGAGAGATATAGTGGCATTAATATCAAATAGAAAAACAATTATAGTTGTTTCAATGAGAACAATAGAATGAAAGTGTTACATCCTTCATCAAATTTCCCTGGGACTTATTCCAAATTATGAATATGTATTATCTTTCCATTAAAAAATAAAATTTTAATGAACCGTGACTCTGACTTGAGCAGACTCTAACCAGAAAATGTTGCATCCATGTCACCTCCACCACTAAGCCGAGAAGTCATTGTCCTGGAAGGATCTGATTAGGCTTACATTCCTTTCAAAGTTATTAATGTTTCACCACCCTAATATGGATGTGTAACTATAAAAACATATACATGTACCACATCTATCCTCATTGATGGAATGATCTTGGTGGAGCAGAGGACACAGACCACACAAGCCCCACCTACCCACATAAATGAAAAAATACAGATCTAGTGTAAGAATCCATTGATGAAGATAGTCATGAAGGATGACTTAATCTACCACCTCCCTACTTATCCATATAGTCCCAAATCCTCTTCTTATCAGATGAACTTCTACTTCCCCACGCCACTACAGATAATAATTGAGAAAAACAATAACTTCCACTTTGATTTATCTCTTCCATCAATGCATGATGAACCACCTCAACAAAAATCATTAACATGAACAAGAATAATTGGAGTTAGATATCATTCTAAAACCCCATATCAATCTTTTGAGCCTTCAATTTCTCATTTTGGAAAACCTTAGGCATTCACAAAACCAACATTGCACAGCGGTAAGCGTATTCTATCATGTTTTGATCTCGTTGTTGGAGATCGAAAATCTCATAGGTCTTTAAAAAGGACGTGCCCATATTGAAATAATTCTCATTGAACATGAACTTTATGAACATCCAACCCATCTTCTCATACTTCCCAGCTTGAACCGCTAATTCCCACCACCTTCCGCGATGACCATCCAATAGGAATGAAGCACACATTACCTTCACTTCCTCTGTAGTTTCGAGAAACCCAAATATCACTCGTTCTTCTCAAGACAATCCAATTATCCATGGGGATCTGTTTTACCCTGAAAAGAATGACGATTTTTCTTTTGGAGATCCTGATATTTTTCAATTCCCTGAAAAGATTTATATTCCCGAACTTGAGTAGGATCTGATCCCTCTACCTAACCAAAACGTAAACAACAACATCCACTAGTCTCTAATAAAATATTGAGGGATAACTTTCTATGAAATCATCCCACAGTTTCACAATAATTCTATAAGGCTGTATCATGCAACATCAAGCAAAAACTATAACGAATAACAAAAAATAAACCATTTTTTATTTTTCTCATCGACAGTAAAATATTAAAAACACATTCATAAATTATATAAACCTTATCTTTCATAATAATAAGAAAAATCACATAACCCCTGCCTTGGGTCCATGCATAGTATATAAGATGTACATCTCATCTAGAGGATACGTTAAACCAAATTCCAATGTACCATGTTGACAAAAATCTTATAATGATTTCTGTTGTCTAGAAACACCAGTGACAACTAGAAGCTCAAGAACCAAATATCCTTTATCCATTCTATCCAGAGTCTCCCAAATATCATGACCCAAATAATGAGTGAAGAGCTCCTCTAATTCTATTTTTTCATGAACTGGGATGTGATTTTATTCAACCGTTCATCCAACCTAGTATGTGGTAGGGATAAAAGGGAATTCCCAATACCCATGGTCTTGAAACTAGTTCATGGGTATCAACAACACACTTTTTGGAATGATTTCAACCCTCATAAATAATCAAGAACAAACCTCAAAAGATGAAATCACAACATGATCAATATCCATATCCAAAATATATACAATGATATCAATAGAATAATTTTATAACATTATCCAAAACAAAAATTAAAAACCAAGAGTGGAAATCCAAAACCAAAATAAAAAAATACCATACAATAAGATGATAATCACCCTTAACCCACCTCATCCGACACCACCAAAATAAGAACAGTATAAACCTAACCTGCCATCACTACCACAAGAAAAACATTATTTAATAGGGTTATACATAACAAATCCTAGATACCCCTAATGGTGTATATTGGGTGTCAGCCAAATCCCAGTAGGATCCCATGAAAAAGATGATCCCATTCTTTAACAAGAGAATACAAATAATTATTAATGTTTTTAGAAAGTGTATGGATCCATTTTTATAAAAAAAATTCATGAAAATTTTTCAATGAAGCATTATTTTAAAATTATCTTAAGAGTAATGTCCCCGAAATGCCAACAGTATTCACTACATCACATGATAGAACCACTTCACAAGAAATCCCAATAGGCTCTAGATCTATTCGGATGGTAGATATGTCGTTTCATGGTGAAAATAGTATAGAAAACATAACCCAAAAAATCGTCATCCACGACTCACTAGTGAGGAATCCATCCAAAGTTCAAGGGGTTTATAGACATCATCATAGTTTAGTTATTATTGTTACATCAATCCTTCTAGATAAAATGGGACCCCTGCCCATCCTATCCAACTAGTGTACTAGTTATAGTCCTCACACCCCGATACATAGGATTCCCTTTATTCTCAATTTCATTAATCACTTCACATAGATCACCGAATTCACATAAACCTATCAAAAATATTGTTTTCAAATTAAAAATCACAATATTTTATTAGAAATCCCCCTTTCAAATACATACACACTCCAAAACCATTTGGAAACACACTTCGCACCACTCATAAAATTTATAGAAAACATTTACTAAGAAAAACATTGAATCACACAAGAAAAACAAAAATGTTTCATTTAGAAAACCATCTATAAACCCATACAAACCTTTAATCCTTTTCAGAACATATTTCTCACAAAAAAAATAGTTCATATAACTCATTAAAGAAGAAAATAAATCATAAAAAAGTAAACTAATAATGATAAAAACATAGAATCATCTTTCTCAACCTTCGAAACATCCAGAATCTAGTGTAAAACCATAATTGTACCTCAAAGTAACCATATAAATGAGTTATCAAACCATGAACATCTATATTTTACCAAAACACTCAATATTTAACCCTTATTAATAGAATAAAATAACACGTGACGAAGAACTCAAATTGAGAGGAAGAGTACCTCTAGTAGTAGGAAGATATCAAGAGAAGAGTGACTAAATTGATGATTATTGGATATCCGTGTCTAAATCCATGTAATAATCAATATTCATATGTTCCAGCAGGGAGAAGAGGAGGATCCTTGGGCTGTAGATCCAATATGGTTCAAATTAGGGGTGGTTTAGGGTTAGAATCAGGGGAGGGTAGAAAGGTAATTCAACAATTTTAATGAGATTGACATGAAGCATGTTCATACATCATGGTTTTTAAATGGTGAAGCAACTATGTGGTCATCTATTTCCAAGAGGTTATCAGAAACTTTTTGTCTTAGGGGAGGATGCAATCCAGTGTTGTAGGTTGTGCAACCTGTATCGTGCCACTATCTTGGGCCCACGATTTCTCTATGGTTGGTGCACAGTTCCACCTAACCGTGTTCTAACCACACACCACTTACTATAGGATCCAAAATATTTTTTTCAAAAAAATCCAAGGAAAAACAAAGGGAATATTATAAGACTAAAAAATAATGTAATACCTCAAATAAAAATCATTGATGTGAAATTCAATGGTTTTATTTAAAAAAGTCTCCATTCAAGAAAAAAATAACACCCCAAGACAATATAATAATTAAATTTTTTTATAGTTTTTATGAAACAAAACACTTAGCTTAAAACATCTCAAGAAATATATTTATTTAAATTTATTCTCTTCTATGGAATTCGATAAATTCCACCTTGATCCTAAATAAATAGTAATATAGTATATTGTTTTATTCATACCACTAAATTGTTGAGTATAAATAGAAATAAATAATTAATGAAAATTGTATTGTTTAAAGTTGTTTAATATAAATTAAATTCATATCTATTAATTACAACAAAAATAAGAATCATTTCAATGAAAAAGGAATGTTTTCTGAAAAACAGTAGTATTCTAAAAATATGGTTTTTCAAACATTACTCTCATATTTTAAAAGAAATTTTTAACTTTTTTATTTCAATCTATTAAATAAAATTTTTATTTTAACAATTTAAAATTGTATTATTGAAAATTTTTGATAAATTTTTGAAATTAATACTTTTTTAAGGAATAGTAAGAAATACTATGTATTATTTAACAATGCCATCTCATTTAAAGAAATTAAAATTTTCATTTATATTTATAATTGTTTTAAAAAAAATTAATAGTTAAATTTTATTATAATAAATAAAATTTATGTCCCTATAATCAAATTAATTTTTTATTTTGATATTAATTGTCTTTTTTACTAGTGATATATTTTTTCAGAATGTTGATTATTCATCATGTTTATGTGATTAATATCATAATAAATTATTAAAAATATAGGAATTGAATTTGGATGAATATATTACATGTTTTGAATCCAAAAAATTATTATCATATAATGTTTCGATATAATTTTTGTTCATAATGAATAGTAAAAAAGTAGAAATTAATTTCCACGATTTTGGTTAAAATAGTATTAATGGGGGTTAACCTAAAAGAGTTATGTTTTGGAAAGACCTACAAAAATATAAAATTCCTATTTAATTTTTATATGTCAACATTATATCTTACATGGTTCTAGAATTATTAATTTTGGATCTCGAGAATTTTAAAAAACATGGGTATAATTTTTTCTTTTTAAAAATCACATGTGTGCCCTCTCCCCCACATATAAAGGACCAGCCACTCTCCTCTCATATTCAGACTCCCAAATCCTTTTTTATCATTCAATACCTAAAAAATAACTTCATTACTCCTCTTTAAACATCCTACAAGCCTTTCATTTATCATTAATCAAATCTAGTAAGGGTTTAGGCATAAACCGAAATGGTTTTTTCAAGAATGGAAAAGTTTATAATCATTATTTTTTATTTTTTTCATTATATAACCCACTAAAATTACATTAAACTATGATATGATAAAAAAATACTATAATTTATATAAAAATATTTTATTATGATAATTTATTAACCTATATTCATCACGTATTCCATCAAATGGGAAATGAAATACTTGATCATGGGTACAAAAAACAACTATTTTTCCAATCGATGCCATTCATTTTCAAAGACCACATATCTAAGATTGATTCAATTATAGATATGAATTATTTTTAATATATTTGTTAAAATATTATTCTTATGTAATTATATTATCATATGTACCTTCCTACTTTCCATTTTTTTGAAAATTATGACATCGCTCTTTCTTACATGTGGACTACGACCTCCATATGATGATATGAAATGTTTTTCATTTAAAATTGACATGGATGGTTTTAGTATATATTTATTGAATATAAATTAGATACATGTTCTTATAATATATTTTTAATGGGTAAATATTATTAATCATTATTTTGTTTGATCTACTGGGAAAATAAAAACAACATTCTTGCATATGTACTGACTACATTTTCTATGATCCTTGTAACTTATTTCCCAATATCTAGTATTTATAGACTATGATATATACTAAAATAATATTTATATATCTATTTATATAACTTTTAAGAGAAATTTTTTTATAAAACCATGATCAAATTAATAGGACCGAAACTACAGGAAAAATTAATATGAGAACAAAATAATTATCACCCAAAACCATGATTTTAAAAAAGAATTGTTAGTAGAAAAGTTCATAAAAGAATATATTTTTATCATATATGAGATTATATATATAATTCTGGTTATATAAAATATTTTTAATAAATACTTATTAATTATATAAGAGTTATAGATATGTACAAAGGAAACCAGATATGAGGTAAAGCATTTTATCTCAATTTGATTTCATTGGGGAATATTGAAATTTTATGCTTCTAATTTAATTTATTTGACATATAAGTGTACCATTTTACATGAAATCAAATTAATTATTTATAATTTATGTCAATTTAATGATTTAATTATAAATATTTCATCCAATTGGATATTATTTGAAAATTACCTAGTGGTGATTAATTTCATAACTCAATTTCATTTCATTGAATTATAATACATATTCATTATCATTGGAATTATATGATTATACGTGAATTATTTTGGACATAAAAAAGTATTTATATGCTGAAATAAAAAAAGGGGGTGAATTGTATGTTTAAAAACATACATTTTAACCTTCATCAAATCACTTTTTTTAAAAGGTAAACAAATAATATTCACTAAAAACTCTTTTGTAAGGTTAATAAAAATTAAATTAGGTTTGATAAGAACGCATAATGAAAAAAAAAACAACCTAAAAAAAGATTCCACTTTAAAGAGTATGGTATCTTATATTGGAGTTACACCAAAATATAAATTATATGAATCACTTTCTTACTGTTAAAAATTGCAACACAAATTAAAAGTACATTTAAAAGAGTACAAGACTTTTAATGTAATGAGTTGTGTATCCAAAACAATTGTAATAAATATTCCTTGCTTTATAATTTCATGAAATTCTATCTTACCTAAACTAGTGTAAGTCATCGATCCACCAATTATCGATGTTGTTTATGCTGTCATCAAAATCCCTCAATCTATAAGGTTATAAGCAACTGTTTCTTCAATTAAATCAGAAGCCCTTGATTAATCAGGAAATAGAAACCTCTATCTTACTTAAAAAATGAATCCCTAGATCATATACAATAAAAATTGGAATCACACAAAGAAAAAAAATATTATTGAAAATTTAAGTTTGTGGAACAAGTTGTTCACAACTTAGACTCTTCAAGGATATTTTATAAAGTAATTTTAGAAGAGCTATCATAGTTTAATAACTCAACTAACTGATCATAATCACAGTCATGTTAAAAATATTCTGTATTTATAGGTGATATCTAAAAATGTCAAATTCTCCTCCAACAGTCGTATTTTTCTGGAAAATTTCGAGGGACCTGTACAACTAACACATAAAATGGTCATAAAATAACTGATTAAATGACATCAATTATCATATCAAGTTATCATGAAAAATATTAAGTATATATGATTCTGAATATTTTAAAACATTATTTTAAGGAAATATAGTATCAATAAGAATGAAAAAAATCAGTATACTTAAAAAATATAAAAAAATATTCGAAATATATTAATCCGAGTCTAGAAAAAATGAGAATTAGAATATAGGAATATGGTAAATAGAATTCAAAAATACATGTGAATCAAAATTGAGAAACTATGAATTATATTTGAAATTTTTAACGATTTGGAGTTAATGAAAGCAGAAGAAAAATGACAATTCTGGGAGAATCGGAATCACATTTCGAAATGAATCAGAATTGATAAAGTGAATCTGATTCACAAAATTGAGAAAATCGGAATCATGATTATAGACAATTCGGAATTGACGAATTGAGTCATATTAAATTTTCAATTCAACTCATAATTGAGGAACCAGAATCAAAATAAAAATTTTAAGAGAATTAGTTTAAATTTTTTTGAAGGAAACATAATTGTGAATCAAGAATCAAATTTGACTTTTTAGATGATTCATAATTGAGAAAGTGAGAAATTATGAGTTTTATTAAGGATCCAATTTATTCCATTAACTATTAAAATAATGATACACATAGCTATTAAAATGATTGGAAACATTCATATATATTTCATTAAACATAGAAATAATTATTAAGAAAATTCGTATAAATTTTCATATAGATAAAATATGTTATAAATAGAATATGCTCCTGTTTTCCAAAACAGAAAGGTTTGAGAAAAGGTATAAGGAAAATTTTGATTTAATATAATCAATTTTTAATAATATTATGTTTTAGTACGGATTTTTTTATATTAATATACATTTGATACACATAATAAATTCTTTAATTAAATCCCACATTAGTTTTATGGTCATTGTAAGGGTTTTTCATCTCCCAATTACTTCTATGAGACATTTTCAATATTCACCACTTATTTCCTTTTTGTTGTGTATATATTAGATAGTATTGTTATATATGTAATATCATTATCATTATGGTATAAATATATTCATTTTAGTTTATTTATTTCATCAGGATTATAATTAAAAATTTAAAAACATGGTATGAGTTTATTCCACAATTTCACCATTATTCATGATTGTTTGTCTTTAGGAATCCACGGGGATAAATATTGTGTATTTTTACCTCAAACCCAATATATTTCCTTCCCATATGGTTATTTATGATATTTTTATGTAATATTACCACTTCCAAGTTTTTTACATAAAATTTATGGTGATATATTTTTAATAAAATTAAACTCCATCTATGTCTTCGGTAGAAAACACATTCCTGCAAATCCATGTTTTCTAAAATAATAATTTATTACTATGATTGTTTAAATTCATATTTACTAAAAATTGGATTGTAAATTTTTTTTAATGGAATCATCTTTTTATTTTTTAAAAGATACTTTTGACTTTTCCAATAAAAATGTAAGTGTAATCATTGATTTTAAGGCAGTCATCATGTATATAGATTCCCATTAAAATAAACACTCATTTTTTTGTCTCGTTATATATAATTTTCTAAAATTATTTTTTTTAATGTAATTTCCAGTGTTATTGATGTTGATGTTTTTTAAAATTAAATTTGAAAATTGAAAATTTTATCTTCCTCAATGATTTTTAACAAATTTTTTATGATATTTCTATTCATGAATGATAAAAAACCTATTTAATATATAACCCATTAGGAATATATCAAAATGAAATTTGCCTTATTATTTACACAGATTTATTATTATCTATTTTCATTTGGATATATAATTTTGATTCCATTCAATGCATTACACTAGATATATTATGATTTTATTTATTTATTATGCTAATTAATAACATTTTATAAGATACATTTTCAATAGGAAATTAAATATTGATTATTTTTCACCCCATTCATATGAGAAATAAATTGGATATAGTATATGATGGGTGGGGCCCACTATAAGCCCTCTATTCATCAGTAGGCCTCATCAGAAAAACTAGAATTGGTTTTGGACGATTCATTAACCATTTATATATATTTCATGAAACAAGTCATCGTCGATGTTTCAAATTTCATAGTACATGGCCTTGATTTTATGTTTCAGATGTCTATCATTATGCTTACTATTATAATAAATTCAATTATTGATGTCGATATAATTATTTTATTTGTTATGATACACATATGATAGATTATAGAACCTGATATTATTTATATAGAACTATTTTATTATCATTTATTATTTCTATATTGTACATTTCTTATTGGTTTTTAATGTGTTCGTACCCTTACTGAGCTTTATAGCTCACCCCTTTTTTATTTTTCCTTTCCCCAAGATGATAACGGGTTTATTATGATTAATATGTAGGTATATTCTAATTTTATTTATGGTGTTCTCAATGAAATTTATATGTTGTATTTTATGTATTCAAATGTTATTTGAATTTCAGGAGTCTATCTAGTTTCCCATGATTATTAATGTATTTGGTCCTTTGGGATGAAATAGCTTATATCTAAATCTGATGTAAAAAATTATCATGAAACTCAATGCTAATAGGGTCCAGGGATCTATATAATCGTTGAATACAAAAATTTACAAAAGAGAGAAATGTATAAGAATGATCAAAACCAACAATGCTATTACAATAAGATAAATATATAGGGAATCAAAGAATAAAACATGTACAAGTACTGAAACATAAAAATTTGACAATATTTAGTTTTAACTAATGAATTAATTCTTTTATATTTGATGATATTTTCAGTAATATAGTTTTATATAACTATGTCATAAATAATAAATTATAAAAACATATATATAACATGAGTGCACATACAATCATTATTTATATTTCCTACAATATAAGCATATGAAAAATACATGAATTCTTTTCCAGATAAATTTTCACAAATTTCAACATAAATTAATCCTTTACCATTATTTTCCTTAAAACCTATGGTTTTTTAAAATGTGGGTAGAGAAAAAAATTCTAGTATAGGGAATTAAAAGAATAAATTTGTTAGCCTAGTGAAAGGAATGAATACCCATGAAATTATTTCTTTAACTCAATGTGTGTGGATAAAAATTCAAAAAAACATCAAGAATTTAAACAAAAATTTCATCAAATAAATAATTTAAAATCCATAGTAATCACATATATATCATGGTGGTAACTTAGATCATCATTATTCATATCACTATTACAAAAGTAATGATTGAAAGTTTCAACATCATTCTCTGGAGTAGCCAATTTATTTGAGGGCTAACACAGACCCCCCCCCCCATCCTGGATTTATAATGAAAGCACATATCGTTGGTTTATCAAAAAAGGAAATTTCCATGGATTATAATATTACCACACATCTTTAATCTATAATGGATCCACCCATAAATTTTTTATAATGTTACTACCCATAAATTGTTCATTACAAAACCACCCATACATGGTTTATAATATGACCACATGTCCATGGTTTATAACATAACCACAAACCCATAGTCAATAATGGAACCAACCATCAAATGATTTATACTGTAACCACCTACCGATAGTTTATAATGGAAAAACATATCATAATAAATAGTGCCCATGAATAATAATATAATCATAAATCAAGAAATATTTCCTTATCAAAAAAAATCTTGTAAAACTCTTTCAATCCCATATGAAACACACTTTCAAATATCAAAATACCATTTTCATTTAAAATCCCTTTTTCAATAACAAAAAAATATTTTATTTTATTACCCAATTTTAATAAAAAAATACTTATCAAATTGAAAGCGTTATATTCATTTCGAAAAAATGGATGCTTGTAAAGGATTCAATTCTTAAAATAATGGTTATGGCAGCAGTAAAAGTCATTGTCATCGTACATTTTAAAATAGAAAATTGTTTTGGTCGTTTGTAAAGAAATTCAAAAATTCTATATAAAGAATCTATTTTTAAAAAAAGTGAATTATGGAAAAATTTCATTAGAAATCCATAATTTCCGTATTATTACATTAATAAATATATTTTAAAAAACATCATGAAAGATAAAGAGTGTATGAAGGAAAATATTAAAATATTATTTTGTTTATAAAGGTTCCTTACCACTTTGGAATAATTTTAATCACAATCTCCAATAATAAATAACATTAAACAAAATATTAAATATAGATAAAACATAAAAATTAAGGATATAACTTGTCATTGGGGATATATATACACCTAAAAAAGAAAAATAGGTGTATAACATCGAAATATGCCACAATAAATATATAAATGAAACAAAGTCACATACCTCATGTTTGAGTCCCCATGATAATTATTTATCTTCTTGAATAATAATAATATGTAAATTATTCCCTTATATAAGAAAAATTTTATCTTTATTTTTTTATTTCACATATCACCATGTCATATGTAATTAATTAATTACTTTTTGATTATGTATTTGTATAATATTTTTCATATATGTCCAATAATTAATAGATAATGATTAATATTGTCGAAGAGGTCCTTAATTAAAAATACATAGAATAATAATATTGAAATAATTATCATATTTATACAAAAAAGAATACTTTATTAATAAAACAATCATTTTGTTAATGAAAAATAAACTATGTTACGATCATAGACATGGTAGGTCATACACACCCAAGAGTATCATTTCCAATTTTCAATGATAATTATGGAAAGAAAGTATGTATTTTTTTATAATTCTAGAAAGATAATAATATCACAAATACCTTAATATAATTTTAAATATACATATGTATATATATCATTAAATTGATTTAGTTATAAAAAAATCCTTATGTTTTCATAGAGGAGGTAGTCCACATGTATGTATAAATGAAGCTATCATTTTTCTGTGTGAGAATGAAAAAGATATATTATCATTTAATAGTTAAAATATTTAATAAACATCATAATTTCATGTTGTATATCAAATATATTTATTATCATCATATTCATTATTTATCATGTATAGAGTTACACTACTACAAAACTAGGTTTGTCTAATGAAAGGGACTAAACAATGCTAGTTGAAAACTCAATTAAAGTCCCCCTTTGTCATTACTAAAAAACGCACTATTAATGGTTGTATTTAAAAAATCTATTTTTATAATTGTTAAAGGGGGTCTTCAACAATGCTAAAAATGCATTGTTAAATGGGGCCATTTTGTGGACTTATTTACAAGTGCAAATAAATAGGTTCTTTTATCACCTTTTTTTACAAGCGATGATAAATGTAAACATAAAAAGTTATTTTCCTAAAAGTAATATATTTATATATAAATATATTTATATTGATATTAATATAATTTAAATTTTTTAAAATATTTTTCAGATACGTTATATAGGCATTTAGAAATATTACATATGATATTTTGTAAAAAAATAATATAATAAATAATTTTAATTAATAATTTTTATATTATTACCAGATAAGAGTCATTTATTTTCAAATTGAACATAAAAAGATCAAAAAATTATAAAATATCTAAAATAAGTTGAAAACATAAATCAAAGTTCTAACTGCTTTAATTTTTGATCCAGGGGTCCACTTGGACTCTAAGACGTATTAAATAAAATCTTGCGATGAGATATTTCCCTATGAAACCAAGGTAAACATCTGTTATATTATTCAAGTCGATGAGGCCTAAATTTCTTAAAAAAGTGATTTTTTAGTCAGGCTTCCGGAATTTTAATGTTAGAGGGATTTTAACCCACATTTATGGGGGTCTCTTTTTCTCATTATTAGTGTGGATTGAATTTATTCCTAGTTATTACATTTATATTGATATTATGGATTTTAAATTTTAACTTTTTTCATGACTCTAATCAAAAAAATAATAATATTTAAATATTTTTTATATATTCAACCTAAAAATATTAATTTTATCAATAAACATTTAAGCATATCTCCATATAAAATTTATTTATTAATATATAAACATATAAAAACCTATATATTTATATATGGATAAAAATGTGAGGATATATATATAAATGTAACACCCCAGGTAAATAAAGAATATGAAAGTTTTATAATTATCCCTATTTGTGAATAAAATGTTTATATTAATTTAAAGGGAACGCTATGCTCGATGGCTTACCCAATACGCAACAACAAGTTCCTTTGAAATCTTACGTTACACTCCAATAATAAAATAATTTTATGTTAACACCAAGCTGTTGTAATGACGGGAACTAACTACAAAATGATTATATATGTTTGGAAAATATTTTTACTTTTTACGATAAATGTTAGAGGATTAAAAATGTAAATGAATCCAATTTTTAAGCGTAAAAATTCTAATATTCTTTAAAAGGTCGATTAACCACCTTTTGATGGAGAACCTTTTTTAAATCCAATTTTTGACAATTTTATGTGTTATATTTGACAAAATAAAATTCTTATTTAGAATCGATACATCAAAATTTACTTTGTGTAAATTTTTGGTATCATTCCGATAAAGTTCATTTTTTAATGAATAGTGAAAAATGTTGTATTTTAATTCAAAACCAATTTTTAATATAATTTATTTATATGATTAGATTATCTATTGAATAGTTTTTAAAGTAAAATTAGAATATATTTTTACCATTTAATCCAATAGTGTCCATTGAAATTAATTTCACTTTGAAATCTGACTTAAACTAGTGTCAATCTTTTGATACTCATTGTTTCATAAAAACACGCTATTTGCTCTGACAACAGGAATTAATTGTTAAATTAATTAATGAAACTTATATGTTTTGAATTTTTTAAAATAGAAATCATTTTTGAATTCGGAATATCAAATATAGCTTAGGGTGAATTTTGGGTAATTTTCAGAAAATCATCAATTTTTGATGAATAGTGAAACCACTAAGTGGTACTTACAAAAGCTGATTTTCCGTTTAAATTAAATTTTTCCATCTTTGTGTTTTTAATTTAAAAAATCAGACATACATGGTTGTCATTAAGACGTAAAATGTGGTTCAATGGGATTAAAATAATTTTTTGTGAATAGTATCTTATTAAGTTTTTAATCACGATTAGAGGTAATTAGTGTCGTTTAAGGTAAAAATAATGTCTTAAAAATATGAGATGAGCTTGACACATGTCCTACCCTCATTGGATGTGTCATGGCCGACCAATAAAATCCATGGGTCAACTTGGGGACCCCATGTAGCCACTTTGGTTGGGAAATGACATAAATAACATTTTATTTAATTTTAAAGTAAAAATGGCACAAACATGAAATGTTTTACAAAAAAAATATTTACTTGGGGTTATACAATTCATAATTTTGACTATAATTATTCATTAGAAAGATAAAAAGATTTCCTACATGATGATATTTTTTTAATTTTTATACATTAAATATTTTAAATTATTTATGACATCATGATGATGTAGCGATTACCTCATTAATAAAGGATTTAAATAAAATGAAAAGATAATGTAAAATATAAGACCTACACATGTCCAAAACCTATGGGATGGGTGGATTTCGAAACCTTATCACCTTATCCTCGAAATAAATCAATGTGGGACCTTTAAAATCCGAAAAGCATTTGAAAATAAAGTAACATTTTGTAACATTCCAAGAGTGCCCCTCCTCTCCTCTTATAAAAGGCCCCCACCTCTACCACCTTACACACACATCTCAAGCCTTTGGCTCGGCCAAACCCTGGCCATTTAATCTCTCCACATCCCTCTATTCATCATTGAAGCCTCACTTTGGGCAGAATCCTTTCCAAGGAAGCCTTTGAGCTAAAATCAAAGGAAGTTACCCGATTTAAAGGTAATGTCTTCCCTTGTGTTCTTTTGTTTTATTTTGCTTATCCAACCCCCTAAACTCTTTTAAATATTTTCTTTTGTAAAAACACTAGTATCCTTAATATACTAGGATGTTTTTATGTGAATTATTAGATCTAAAATTATAGACACCTCCGTCTAATGGTTAAAGAACATATTGTTTCTGTGGATGGTGAATTACTGCCTCACGAAACGATGATTGTTCAATATTCTTTTAACACCATAAAAGGTGGCCATTAATATGTCACTATATTTATATATGATATATAATATGTTTATGTTTTCCTTAAGCTTATGTATTTTTCATTTATTCCATACCTTTTTGGTTTCCATTATGGGTAAACGTGATATCTTCATTTTTGGAAGTGCGGACTACCGGCCCCTCAAAGTGATATGATTCGTTAATGCCATATGTGGGACGTATAAAGGATGGAATTAATAGTATTACATATTTTATCCTACTGGAATTAAAATATACTTTTATATATTTATTATTTCATTCCATTCAATACAAAAAAAAGAAATGAAAGTAGCATTCATGCGTACGTACGGCTTACCGTCTCCATGAACGGTACATTTCTTTTCATATCTCCAAATGTTATGTACTATTATAGGTACATATATATAATGGATATATATGTAATATATTACATCTAAATAATGGGTATAATTCTGGAATTATAATATATATATCTCTCATTTTGTTTTAATTCCATTAATATGGCAAAAAAATGAAAGTAGCGTTCATGCGTACGTACGGCCTACCGTCTCCATTAACGGTGCTTTTAATTTTTTTATCTCCAAATGCAATGGAATAGTATAAAATGAATATATACTGGATATATATGATATTTAAAACATAAATACTATTCTGGAGATGATTACCTATAACTACAGGGAAAATTCTTTTCCAACAAGTTCAATTTTTACTCATGTACTGAACATCGACGAAAACATCTGATATGAACTCACTTTATTAACCAATTATTATAACATTATAATATGTGATATTAATTGAATAATAATATTTAAAGGAGTTCCTTAAGAAATTATAAATTGACCAAATTTTACTATTCAGGAGATTAAAGAACGATTGAGTCATGTCGGACACGAGGTAAGGGATCCTAGTCCTCTCTTTCTTTTTAAGTACACTCTTTTATGTCATTCCTTTTAAGATCATCTTTATTATGATTGGGATGTTATTTTATATTAATCCTACTGTAATTTTTATTTTCATATGATGAGAGACCCTATTTTATCTCATCAATCCATTTTGGATGTTTTGAGTGGCGCCATTAGGCTGCCGAATTTTCGTAAGAGATCTAAGCTCTCTCTTTTTTTTAAGTAATCTCATTTATATCACTTATTTTAATCTCCTCTTTGTTATGATGGGGGATGTTATTTTATATTCCTCTTTCTTTACATTTTATTTTAATATTATGAGATACTATATTTGATCTCATCAATCCATTTTTGGAAGTTTTAAGTGGCGCTGTTAGGCTGCCGAGTTTTCGTAAGGGAATTTTCATCTCACATTTATTGCAGTGAGATTTATGCTACATTTCCCACCATTTCCTTTGATTAGCATATGTACTTCCCATTATTATACTCTTTGTGTAATATAATTTCATTTATTGGTACTTACATATTCATTGTATGACCCTTCTTCAATGGGGTGTACATTTCGAAAGTTACCCAAGTCGGTATTGAAACCTTTCACCCTCCTATTTTTAAAAGACTTATTTTGTTATTTCTTTTAATTCACATACTATTATGTTGGGATATGTTCTTATATATCTTTATTAATGTAAATTTTATGTCCAAGTGATGAGATACCCTTTTTATCTCTCATCAACTCATTTTATAAGTTTTGAAGTGACTCTGTTAGGCTGTCGAATTTATGTAAGAGAACTTCTTAACCCACATTAAATTCTTTGGGTAAAACATCTAATTATTGATTTTATTATGCCAAGATTATGTATGGAATCTCTATTTTGTAGTTTAGAAAAACCTTTGTGTGGATATACTATTTCTACACATAATCATCTCATTGATAATTTCTTATGTCATTTAGACGGACTTGTATCGGAAATCATAACTCAATCTCATTTCATTGAGTTAAATATCTATGTCATTGGTTTGTTTTTCCATGATTATGTGTGAATGAACACTGATTGTTTTACACTTAATATCCAATTATATTTTGTGTATTCGTATTTGTCACACATAATCATGTAATTGATTTATCCTTAATCTAAGGATACCGACTTTGTAAGGGACTTCGTCTCAATCTCCTTTCATTGTGATATATTTGGTTTTACACACAACTTTCTTTTATACGGTATATAAACCCCTTTGACTTTTAATTTTATTCAAAAGGAATCTTTTTATATGAAGCGTTTTACTAAACCACAAAAAGGAATGTTTCTTTTAACGTACGCGGTGACAATGACCTTTTCCACCGCCATGAGTATTATTTGGTCTTTGGATTCCTCCACAAGACGTAATGTTTTTTAAAATGAAATAAATACCATATACTCTTTTATCTATGTTGTTATTGAAAATGGTTTTTATAAAGGATTTGTTATGTCGATATATTTAAGTGATATATTGGGATCTAAATGTGGAAATTTTTTCTTTCCATTATATTTGTTTAATGTCTTATGATTTTATAATGGTACTTGGACATTATGACGGGTGGTGCCGTGAATACTAGGATGGGTGGTTACGTTATAACCTCCAATGCATTGGGTATGGAAGTCGGCCGTATGGCTATTCCATTAAGTATGTGTGGAAGTCGGCCGTATGGATATTCCATTAAGTATGTGTCGAAGTCGATCGTATGGTTATTCCATTTAAGTATGTTTATGTCCCAAGTTACCTTTTTATATTAAGTGTTCTTTATATGGGTTTTATGGTAATATTTTGGACACAAAAGGGTATGTAATGATATTTTATTCATTGAAGAGTCTTTTTTACTACTTCGAAAAGGTGAAAAGTATTACATTGATAAAGTATACATGGTTTACTTGTTGTTTTGATAAACTAATAGTTTTCATTATTTGTGTATCCCTTACTGAGATTTTTATGCTAATTCCAAGTTTTTGAAATATTTTTCACAGGACCTAATGCGGAATAGGGTCAAGGATGGGATCAAGGGAAAGTCATGCTACCAAAAACATGGAACGAGACATGTTTCTTTTTAAGAGTTTTATTTTATGGAAACATAGTAGAAGTTTCTACATTGTAATCTTTTGAGATGTAATAGTCATGTCCTAATTCTCTAAAACTCTAAACCTGAAAAGATCCTCAATGTGTAATCTTGTAATAACTCAATATTAAGTAAGGTTTATGGTTGGGGCCTTATAGTTGGTATCTAAGGTCAGTTTAGATAACATTAGAGGTTAGTGTATCCTCTAAGCATAAGTGATATTACCATAATGGTTAGGATTTCAGAAAGAGTCCTAGTTTTAGATAAAATGAATGAGTAAGTATATCTTAGTGTTTATCTTCCTCATTAGTACTTAATGATTTTTTTTATATACGCACACTGACATTTCTATTTTTAGTAAATGGATGGATCAAGCAGGCACCAAAGTGACAATGGGTTTGATGGAAACTGTGGTGGTTCTCTGATTAAGAGACTGAAGGAAATGGGGGATTCAATGAGGAAACTCATGGTTGTTCTAAACAAACTATCAAGGAGTAATGATCAACCACTTGTACCTTGGTATGTTCTGTAATGCATCAGGTATGAGATGACCATTCGATGTGGAAGTTCAGGTAATAATTATAAAGGTAACCATTAGAGTTTATATGATCCTTACTTTTGAGGTAATTATGGGTTATTATATGTTATGATGGAAAATTAAAGGCATGATATAAACATGAGGTTTAAATATGTTATGATCATTTTTGAAGATTTTATCTTGTTTTAGAGAATGTTTTAAGAATTATATAGTTTTGGAAAAAGGAAAACAGGCAGACTGTGTGACAACCCGTCACGTCGGACAAAGCTATGGGAATCGAACCCACAACCAAAGAGCGACTGGTATTTATCGCCTACCACTGGACTACGTGATGTCCCTGGTTAGTTTGACTAATAATTTTTAGTTAGATGGTTTTTGGAATCAAGAGTAAGTTTATTTTGGGTTATCTATGGAAATGATCAACCTATCATCGAGGATATGTGATTAGGTTAATTAATTTTCAATATGAGAATTTAAGAGCAACTGATGTTATTTGGAGATAAAAGTTAATTTTACCTTGGAAGACTATGTGACTAAATCATTCAAATTTTTGGGTTTCCGTATTAGTTTGGTTTACTTTAAATAATTTTATGGACAAATTGTTTATCAAATGGCCCTCGTTGAACTTTGGGTTGTGTTGGACAAATTTTGGAGATTAAGAATAGATTTTCTTTTTATAAAGGGTTATCCTTTTCTGGATTATCTGATCTTGTACTAACCATTTTGGTTTTTATTTTGGTTAAAGTCTAAATACATGGAAAGTATATAGTTCTCTTTTGTGGATTAGGTGATTCTCAGGAAGTTGATTATAGTACTCTTAATACGAACAAGTCTTCCTAAAAACTCGTCTTTTGGTGAAAATATGAGTTTGATTAAGGAATCTAGTAAATGTTGAAAGTCTACGTGACAAGTAAGTATATTTCATTATGATTTAGTTAAGCTCAAAAAATAAATTCCTCAATAAAAAGTAACATAAAACAAAAATGTTGTCTATTAACTTTTCCTACTGGGGAATCGAATACCGTTTAACCCATCACAAGTTTGTGATTTTCTAGTGGTTAACTTTCTCGTAATCATGTTTTCTATCACTCTCCATCAGAACATGACCCTATGTTTTCTCCTCCATGTCCATGTTTTCCTATATGGAATCCTAGTGTGGGTTAACTCAGGTGACCTCTGTACTTCACTTTCTTTCTTTTAAAGTGATTGTTTTACTAACTCTTGTTCCGATGTGGGACTTTTAATGATGTTTCTGAGCCCAATTTTAAAATTGCGAGGACGCAATTCCCAAAAGAGGGGAAGGATGTAACACCCAAGGTAAATAAAGAATATGAAATTTTTATAATTATCCCTATTTGTGAATAAAATTTTAATATTAATTTAAAGGGAACGCTATGCTCGATGGCTTACCCAATACGCAACAACAAGTTCCTTTGAAATCTTACGTTTCACTCCAATAATAAAAAAAATTTATGTTAACACCTAGCTATTGTAATAAAAAACTACAAAATGAGTATATATGTTTGACAAATATTTTTACTTTTTACGATAAATGTTAGAGGATTAAAAATGCGAATGAATCCAATTTTTAAGCGTAAATATTCTAATATTCTTTAAAAGGTCGATTAACCGCCTTTTGATGGCGAACCTCTTTTAAATACACTTTTTGACAATTTTATGTGTTATATTTGAAAAAATAAAATTCTTATTTAGAATCTATACATCAAAATTTACTTTGTGTAAATTTTTGGTATCATTCCGATAAAGTTCATTTTTTTAATGAATAGAGAAACATGTTGTATTTTAATTCAAAACCACTTTTTAATCTAATTTATTTATATGATTATATTATTTTTTGATTTTTTTTAAAGTAAAATTAGAATATATTTTTACAATTTTATCCAATAGTGGTCATTGGAATTAATTTCACTTTGAAATTGGACATAAACTAGTGTCAATCTTTTGATACTTATTGTTTCATAAAAACAGGCTATTTGCTCTTACAGCGGGAATTAATTATTAAATTAATTAATGAAACTTATATGTTTTGAATTTTTTAAAATAGGTATCATTTTTGAATTCGGAATATCAAATATAGATTAGGGTGAAGTTTTGGTAATTTTCTGAAAAACTTCAATTTTTGATGAATAGTGAAACCACTAAGTGGTACTTATAAAAACTGATTTTCCGTTTAAATGAAATTTTTCCATCTTTGTGTTTTGAATTTCAAAAATCCGACATACATGGTTTTCATTAAGAAGTAAAATGTGGTCAATGGGATTAAAATAATTTTTTGGTGAATAGTAACTTATTAAGTTTTTAATCGTGATTAGAGGTAATTAGTGTGGTTTAAGGTAAAAATAATGTTTTAATAATATGAGATGAGCTTGAAACATGTCCTACCCTCATTTTATGTGTCATGGACGACCAGGAAAATCCATGAGTAAACTTGAGGACCCCATGGAGCCACTTTGGTTGGGAAATGGCATAAATAACTTTTTATTTAATGTTAAAGTAAAAATGACACAAACATGAGATATTTTACGAAAAAAAATTTTACATGGGGTCATAAAAGTCAAATATTTGACTATAAATAGTCATTGGAAAGCTAAAAATCTTTCCTACATCATAGTATTTTTTTATAATTTTTATACATTAAATAAATTAAATTATTTATAACATCATTATGATGCAGTGATTACCTCATTAATAAAGGATTTAAATAAAATGAAAATATAATGTAAAATATATGACCTACACATGTCCAAAACTTATTGGATGGGTGCATTTCGAAACCTTATCTTGTTATCCTCGAAATACATCAATGTGGGACCTTTAAAATCCGAAAATCATTTGAAAATAAAGTAACATTTTGTAACTTTCCAAGAGTTCCCCTCCTCTCCTCTTATAAAAGGCCCCCACCTCTACCACCTTACACACACCTCTCAAGCCTTCGGCTCTACCAAACCATTCCCATTTCATCTCTCCACATCCCTATCTTTATCATTGAAGCCTCACATTGGGATGAATCCTTTCCAAGGAATCCTTTGAGCTCAAATCAAAGGAAGTTACCCGATTTAAATGTAATGTCTTCCCTTGTGTTCTTTTGTTTTATTTTTCTTATCAAACCCCCTAAACTCTTTTTATTATTTTCTTTTGTAACAAAAAAAGTATCCTAAATATACTAGTATGCTGTTATGTGAAGGATTAGAGCTACAATTATACACACCTTCGTCTAATGGTTAAAGAACATACTGTTTCTGTGGATGACGAATTACTGCCTCCCGAAACGATGATTGTTCAATATTCTTTTAACACCTTCAAAGATGGCCATTAAGATGTCACTATATTTATATATGATATATAATCTGTTTATGTTTTCCTTAAGCTTCTGTATTTTTCATTTATGGCATACCTTTATGGTTTCCATTATGGGTAAACGCGATATCTTTATTTTAGGAAGTGCGGACTACCGCCCCCTCAAAGTGATTTGATTCGTTAATGCCATATGTGGGATGTATAAAGGATTGAATTAATGGTATTACATATGTTATCCTACTGGAATTATAATATACCTTTATATCATTATTATTTCATTCCATTTAATACAAAAAAAAGAAATGAAAGTAGCTTTCATGCGTACGTACGGCTTACCGTCTCCATGAACGGTACATTTCATTTCTTATCTCAAAATGTTATGTACTATTATAAGTACATATATATAATGGATATATATGTAATATATCACATCTAAATGATCAGTATGATTCTGGAATTATAATATATATATCCCTCATTTTGTTTTAATTCCATTAATATGGCAAAAACATGAAAGAAGCGTTCATGCGTACGTAAGGCCTACCGTCTCCATGAACGGTGATTTTAATTTTATTATCTCCAAATGCTATGGAATAGTATAAATTTAATATATACTGGATATATATGATATTTAAAACATAAATACTATTCTGTAGATGATTTAACTATAACTACATGGAAAATTCTTTTCCAACAAGTTCAATTTTTATTCATGTACTGAAAATCGACAAAAACGTCTGATATGAACTCACTTTATTAACCAATTATTATAACATTATAATTTGTGATATGAACTGAATAAAAATATTTAAATGAGGTCCTTAAGAAATTATAAATTGACCAAATTTTATTATTCAGGAGATTAAAGAACGATCGAGTCATGTTGGACACAAGGTAAGGGATCCTACTCCTCTCTTTCTTTTTAAGTACACTCTTTTATGTCATTCCTTTTAAGATCATATTTATTATGATTGGAATGTTATTTTATATTACTACTACTATAATTTTTATTTTCATATGGTGAGAGACCCTATTTTCTCTCATCAATCCATTTTGGAAGTATTGAGTGGTGCCGTTAGGCTGCCGAATTTTCGTAAGAGATCTAACCTCTTTTTTTAAGTACTCTCATTTATGTCACTTATTTTAAGATCTTATTTGTTATGATGGGGGATGTTATTTTATATTCCTCTTGCTTTAAATTTTACTTTAATATGATGAGATACTATATTTGATCTCATCAATCCATTTTTCGAAGTTTTATGTGGCGTCGTTAGGCTGCCAAGTTTTCGTAAGGGATTTTTCATCTCACTTTTATTCCCGTGAGATTTGTGCAACATTTTCCACCATTTTCTTTTGAGTGGTGTTTTTACTTCCCATTATTATACTATTTCTGTAAAATAATTTCATTTATGGGTACTTACATATTCATTTTATCACCCTTCTTCAATGGGGTGTACGTTTCGAAAGTTACCTAAGTTGGTAAGGGAACCATTCACCCTCCTCTTTTTAAAAGAATTATTTTGTTATTTCTTTTAATTCACATACTATTATGTTGGGATATGTTTTTTTATATCCTTATTAATGTAAATTTTATGTCCAAGTGATGATATATCCTTTTTATCTCTCATCAACACATTTTATGAGTTTTGAAGTGACGTCGTTAGGCTGTCGAATTTCTGTAAGGGAACTTCTGAACCCACATTCAATTCTTTGGGTTAAACATCTAATTATTTATTTTATTATGCCAAGATTATGTTTGGAATATCTATTTTGTAGTTTCCAAAAACCTTTTTGTGGATATACTATTTCTACACATAATCATCTCATTGATAAATCCTTATGTCATTTAGACGGACTTGTATCAGAAATCATAACTCAATCACATTTCATTGAGTTAAATATCTATGTCATTGGTTTTGTTTTACAATGATTATGTGTGAATGACCTCTGATTGTTTTACACTTAATATCCACTTATATTTTGTGTATTCTTATTTGTCACACATAATCATGTAATTGATTTATCCTTAATCTATGGATACCGACTTTGTAAGGGACTTCGTCTCAATCTCCTTTCATTGAGGCATATTTGATTTTACACACAACTTTCTTTTATACGGTGTATAAACCCCTTTGACTTTTAATTTTATTCAAAAGGAATCTTTTTATATGAAGCGTTTTACTAAATGAAAAAAAGGAATGTTTCTTTTAATGTACGCGGTGACAACGACCTTTTCCGCTGCCGCGAGTATAGTTTGGTCTTTGGCTTCCTCCACAAGCCGTAATTTTTTTTAAATGAAATAAATACCATATACTCTTTAATGTATGTTGGTATTGAAAATGGTTTTTATAAAGGATTTTTTATGTCGATATATTTAAATGATATATTGTGATCGAAATGTGGAAATGTTTTCTTTCCATTATATTTGTTTAATGTCATATGATTTTATAATGGTACTTGGACATTATGACGGGTGGTGTCGTGAATACCAGGACGGGTGGTTACGTTATAACCTCCAATGCATTGGGTAAGGAAGTCGGCCGTATGTCTATTCCATTAAGTATGCGTGGATGTCGGCCGTATGGCTATTCCATTAAGTATGTGTGGAATTCGACCGTATGGTTATTCTATTTAAGTATGTTTATGTCCCAAGTTACCTTTTTTATGTTATGTGTTTTTTATATGAGTTTTATGGTAATCTTTTCGTTACAAAATGATAAGTAATGATATTTTATTCATTGAATAGTTTTATTTACTACTTCAAAAAGGTGAATGATATTAATTTGATAAAGTATACATGGTTTACTTATTGTTTTTAATAACTAACAGTTTTCATTCTTTGTGTATCCCTTACTGAGCTTTTTATGCTCATTCCATGTTTTTGAAATATTTTTTACAGGACTTAACACGAAATATGGTCAATTATGGGATCAAGGGAAAGTCATGCTCCCTAAAACATAGAACTAGAAATGTTTCTTTTTAAGAGTTTTATTTTATGGAAACTTAGTAGAAGTTTCTACTTTGTAATCTTTTGAGATGTAATAGTCATGTCCTAATTCTCTATAACTCTAAACCTAAAAAGATCCTCAATGTGTAATCTTGTAATAACTCAATATTAAGTAAGGTTTAAGGCTGGGGCCTTATAATAAATATCTTGATATTTCAAAAAATGTAAAACAAAATAGTATGGGGGAGCCAAAAAGGCGCTGGTGTATAAGGTAAAGGTCTTATGTTGAAAAATCGCTTGATGAAGGAGCATGCGTGGGAGTGTGGGATAATCTAAAGCACTGATAAAGGGGTGGGTGAAGCACCAATAATGTAGTGGGTTTTGGATGATAAAGTTGGTGTGATGAAAAAAATCACCCTTTATAAGTGGGGCCTTTTACAATGCTTTTTAGCATAGTTGAAGGCCCCCTTTAAAAGCGCTAAAAATATCTTTTCAATCCCCATTTTAATAGTAATTTTTAGCACGATTAAGTTTTTCTAACATTTAACCATTCATAAATTATCATTTCTTTTTTTATCATTTATAATTCCCAATTTAGTTGTTGTGTTATTTAATAAATAAATCACATAGCTTTACTAGGTGGTAGTATACCTTATAATGAGTGACAATACATTATCACCCAAAGAATAGAAAGTAAGAACATAAACAAGATATACTAAATTTTTTGTATAAATATTCTAAAATAGTTAAATATATTCATTAAATTAAGAAAAATAACAATCATAGAGATTTTATGGAGGAAAACCAATTCCATCAGTTCGTGAAGTGCTGGTCTTTGGTATACACAAATATTGATTTCATATATCATTTTTCAGAATAGTATATGGATTTATATTATAAAAATAACATAATAAAATCTATTTATATGGGAAATAATGGTGTTATTATACTTGAATAATTGATGAATATTTTTAGGAGGTTAAACAATAAATTAATTAAAAGGATTGGTTAATCATTATACCTCTTATTTAGAAAGCCTCTCCATGTATGCACCAAAATATATTTTAGAATAGATTTATGGTTATGATAAAGGATATAGGTTATGTGTATTTAATTTATGATGATATTTAGTTTTTTATTAGATAATAAAAATGTTTTTTAATTTGTGAAGTATAGAGTAGATTTGGTGGCATTTTATATGCGAGTTGAGTGTAACCATTGAAATAATTTGAAAAGAATAAAATGTATCTACATTTTTCAAATACAGAAAGGCTAAATAATTGATCATTATGAATAATTTGATATTTTAAGGTAAACATATTTCCTTAAAATTGAGTTTATAAATGGTATTTAGGTCATATTAACACTTATCTTTTTAGTTCATCCCCCGATAAACTCGTCTTCACTATAACATCAGTAATGAATTTTTATTTTTCACAGTTTGTTATAGTAAAAAAATATATTGAAAATATTGGGTAACATTAATTATTATTAATCCAAATATGGATTCAATTTTAACAAATTTATTTCATTTAAGTCATAGTATTTAATTTAAAAATAAACATGTACGAGCGACAAAAGAGCGGGTTTTCTAGAAGTGTATTATGCAAGGGACAAATAATTTTATATTAATATTATGACTAATAATAATAATTTTATGAATATTTATTAATATTTATTGAGATATAATATTTATTTTAATTTAAAAAATTATTCATTTGTATTAATTTTAATTAGTTAAAATGGGGAAACATTATCCATTTTAATATATTATTTAGAAAACCTAGGTTTTAAATCAAAAATAAACTTACAATAAATTCCAATATTAATTTAATACAAAATCAATTAATTGTATTAAATAAAAATAAATAATACTTATATTTCATGTATTTATATTAAAAAATAATGTGAGCTTTAATGTAATTAATTTATTGAAGATAAATGTCTTTTTTATAAAAGATAATTATTTTCACAATTCACCAAAAAATAATTTTTTTATTTAAAAGCCCAAAATATCACACTAATTTAATTTTGTTAGGATAATTTCAAAAAATGGAACAACTTTTCTCAAAATTAAAACCTTAAATTTTTAAAAAAAGATAAATAAAAAATCTTGTAGGAAACGATTTTAGTTAAAACTATTTCCCTTTAGATGAAAGAAATACATAATATATTTTTTAATGATTTTTTATATTGAATTTATTTAAATTATTTATTCTATCATATACTATGTTTTCATATTCTCAGACCCTTCTATATATAGAATCCTTGAAATTTTACTCACTTATTAAATAAGGTGTGATATCATTCCAAGAAAGCATTTTCAGATTCCCATCTTGCCTCTTCAACCATTTGTTTTTTCTATAAAAACATTTCCTCATGAATCACCTTACTCTAAAAATATTAATCTCTATAGTCCTGAATATGAATTGGTATTCCCTCATAAGAGATGTTCTCTTCCAACGTAACCAATTCAAGTATCAAAACAGGTGGCGAATATGGAAAAAATGTTTTTAATATTGAGACTTGATATGCCTTATCTACCTTGTATAGACATGGAATAAAATCTACTATATAGGAAAAATTTTCCCACATATATCATCATTTAATACGATCTACTAATCTAAAAAACTATGTCTCCATTTTTGGAATAATTTAAAATACCTTCACATGGAGATAAATAAAAAAAATATTATCACTATCATTGACTGCTAGATTTGTCCACCGATTATCTGCATTATGTTATTGACTTCATAGAGTCATACTCATATGTTTTTAAATAGACTACAACTTCAAAACCATTTCCTCAACCAAATATATTCCTAAACATCCATTCATATACAACAACCTAAATAGTTTGTGTTTGACACCACTTTATATATATTTCCTCAAAAGGCTACATCTATATAATGGAATGGAAATTATTATTATAAGAATACCCATCCAAAGAAAAATATTGATCCTAAAATCTGCATTATTCTATTAAACAATAAATATTTGTTTCTTCCATATTATGATTAATCTATTTAGAGGAACCATAAATTTGAATATGAAAGGATGTAATGAAATTTATTTTTTTACCCAATAACTTCTAAAGTCCTTTCCAAAAAAATTATATAAATTTGGGGTCATGGTATGATAAAATAGAGAGAGTAAATCCATGTGAACTACATATATCTATATGATACAATATGTAATGCTGGTATATTGACATGATATCTCGAATGGGATGAAATTTTTCATAATTTGTAATCTATTAATAGTATCCCAAATAGAATTATTTTCACATGATGTCTTTTATAATCCCACCAAAAAAATATATTGATATATCATTCCATTTTCACATCAGTATTGGAAATGGTTAGAAAATTCCCTTTAGTAATTTTCATTCATCTTTAACATATTGGAAATCAAGACATCATGGTAATGATTTCAATATCTAGTTTAATCCCATCCAAACATTAATACTATAGAATGATTATGTATATATTATTTCCACCTCTATGAATGGAAGAAGTCAAAAATATATGTTTCACTCAAAAAATATTTCTACAAAATGAATCAAATGTAACATGAAATATTTTTCCAAATTGTAAAATACCATATTTATAAATATTTAAATCTAAAAAATTACCCTTCTTAATGTTTTATATCTTTTTTATTCATTGAATTATCCTCTTTACAATCTTTATTATTTAGTTAAAACAACGTTTATTTCTATGAATCATGAAAAATATTGACTTCCTTGCATACAAAACATCTAGGAAAAAATTATGATTGTCATTAACCAAAGTGTCATGATCCAAACATGTCATATTTATTATGGAATTAATTTTCTAACTCAAACTATCATCTACATTATTTTATTTTAGTGGATGGTAATGAATCATATAATATTAATCCAATATAATTTATCTCCATATTTTTTATCTCATGTTTAATTTTTAATGAATTAATATATACATTAATTTTTTTTGACCTATATATATTTCACACATTAATCCATTCAGATGACGCATCCAAATATTGAAAGTAAAACCCATAGAAGCTAAATCCAAAAAACATGTAGGGTAATAAAACTCATGTTGTTTCAAATAACATGATTTTAAACCAATTACATAATTATTATGGATAAAGACACAATCAAATCCCCTCAAGGATGAATTAATATAGATTAAAATTTCTACATATATAGATGGAAAATACAAAAGCGTAGAATTGATAAATTATATTTTTATTTCCTAAAAAAATCATTACATTATTTTTTCTTGATTAATTTCACTCCTCTTTTAGTAATAGTAGGTAATGGGCCATACAATCAATAATGGTTTTAAAAAATCATCCAATAGTGACTATATAATCCATGAAAACATCAAATATTAATGATATTTGTCGGTATTAGCCATTCTTAACCAAAAAATTTATCATGGTCAATAATTATTCAATCATTATAAAAATTATGACCATGGGAACATATTTTTTTCCACCAAATATCACAGTTACTAAATTTTAAATAAAATTTATATTATTTGAATATTTGAAAATGAATCGTTATTTGTCATTTATATACCTCCTAAAATTCACAATATACCAAAATGTTATTAATAAACACATCCACAATCATGTATAGTAATTCATGAAAAATTATATTCATATTGAACATAAATACAGTAGGTGAATTAGATAACCCAAATAGAAATACTAACAATTCAGAATTGGTTTTACTAAACTGAAAAGTACTCCTCAAAATATATGATTTATTACCTTTCAAGGGATATTACTCCAAAATGATATCAACGTAAAAAAATGTACTATAATCCAGGGATCTTATCAAAAAATTCTTTGATTTGGTGAAAATGATACTTGTTCTTAACAATGTTGTTATTAAATTCTCTATATTTAATGAAACGAATCATTGAATTTTCATTTTTTCAAGAAACAAAATAGGATAGCCCTATAATAATGTGATTGGGTGAATGAAACCATTATTTATAAACTCTTGAAATTTAATTTTAAATTATTAAATATCTACTTGAGCCATTTTATAAGGGTATTTATAAATATTCATAGAATCAAGAAAAATGTCAACAAAAAACTCAAACACTACATCATGAATAAAACAAGAAAACCATGAAAAATACATTCATGTATTAATTCACTAATAACACATTAATAGTTTTAGTAGATTAATATTTTAAATAATATGATCTAGGTATCCTTCACATCTATATCTAATAAATTTTTGTGCTTATTCTTTTGTTATCAAATACATTAAATTATTAATCAAATGTTTAATAGCTTTTCAGTAGATCATATCATGATTAACTAAAATCCAATCCATACCACAAATGATATCTAACTATTATATTTTCATTTAAATAATATTTTAACGAAATACCATACCACTGATGATAATATCAAAATTTATATAAATATTGGTTTTTCTAATTCACCCTCTTTGACTTTTCATTAAAATATTCATCTCATTTTTATGATGTGATATTCTTAATATAGAAAAAATTTAATTATAAATGGAAGAATGTAAAGATATAGTCTCAAATAGGGTATTTGTATAATTATAATAAATATTTAATATACTAATCACCACTTCACTTGATGGTCCAACATAAATTTTCTTAGTAGAAATTTATTTTTCTACACATTTCTTCCTCAAATCTTCATAATTTCCATCTTACCTGATTAGTAATGTAACCATGTTAGTATTGTTACCCTAAACATTGAAACTGAAGCATCGTATAATTATATTATCATTATTCTTTATCTCATATTCCTTGGTTTCAGGATCCATATGTCAAATCATAAAAAAACGAAATAACTTCTTAAAATCCTTGATAAATTCTATAGGATTATTTTTTGCACAATTCATATAATATAGAAACATGGTTTTCATACCTCTACATTTCTCAAATGGATGTTTCTCTATTACCTTCCATATTAACCTTTTCTTAATCTTTTTATCTCGAGTCACATATGTGTTGGGAAGTTGAATCCCCAATTTCTGAACACAATAAAAAAATTATCATATATTATAAATTTTTAGGAAGCCAAAACTATTAAAAATATAGGTTTTACCCCGCGTCAAAATATATTATTTTTACTATCAATTTTCTAAAAAAAATCACATGTACTAGGATAGTCTTGTAAATTTTTTTCATTCATGGCCAAATATTCATAGTCTATTTATATATGTTTTAAAAATTGTTTCATTTTCCTTGGCTGAAAAAACATTGGATAATATTTCACAATAAAATGATTCTTAAATATGTCCCATTCCAAGGAATCAAGATCACATTTATATACGGTATTATTAACCAAAGATGAAAAATATTCATCACCAGCTTCAAAATAGTAAACAAAAATGGTTACATTTTTATGTTTTGAACACCCAATGACTTTTAATAGATTATCTAAGGCATTGATCCATCCATAAAATTACACTATGTTAGATGATCTACTGACTAATGGGGGATGTTGTCTCATGAAATAATCCACTATATACATGTTCCTTCATGGTAGATCTGGTTCTTCTCTATATTTTATACCCCAACTATTTACATCTTGATTCAACCGAGCCATCACTATAAAAAAATATCTTCTTCCAATTCCAACTATCCCAGGATACTTATTTGGAAGGATACCTTCCTCAATATTCCTTCACAGTAAAGATTAAATGTTTTTTATATAAGAAAATTTTCCAAAAAGACATATTTTACATAAAATAACATGACAATAAATAATTCCAATATCATTAGAAATATAATAATAAAATTAAATCCTTCTTAGTTATGCTATTATCATTATACTAAACTCTATATTTATCTATATCAACATATGATACCAACTATATAACCCAATCCCTAAATAATAAATAATCTTGACATTTATTTTAAGAATTCATTCTCATAAATTTTATGATATTTTTAGGTTATTAGTTTTAGATAACTATGTCATAATTCATAAATTATAAAACCATATATATACAATGTGGAAAATTTTAATCAATATCCATTTTTAAAAAAATAAACATTTGAAATGTAACTAAATTTGTTTTCTTGATAAATCTTAATGACATAAAACATGAACCATTTATTTCCATTAACAATATATAATCCTTGTGTAAAAAAATTTATAAGGTGGGATTACCACAAAAAGGTCAATAAGAGAGATAAAAAGAATATATTCATTATTCCATTGAAAAACATGAATATTGGTGAAGTTTTTACCTTTGACTTATTATTATTTGAGAAAAACTCATTTGAAAATTTTCAAATAAAATTAAACACACTTTTTCTCAAGAAGATCATTTAAAACCATTATGTAGTACTTATAAATCATGTAGGTATATTGGGACGTCATTATTCATATCGCTCTGATAAAGGAATAACCTATATTGTCAACCTCCATATCCATAGTACCCAATGCATTATAGGGATATAAAAAACCAACTTGTCCTTCATTTATCATGAAACCACATGTCTTGGTTTATCATGGAACCACCCTTTTTATAAGTAATAACGTAACCACCCATCAGTGGATTATAATGGAACCACCACTGATTTGTTTAAAACATAACCATCAATACCAAGTTTATGACAAAACCACCCATCTATTATTTATTATGTAACCACACATCCATGGTTTATAAAATAACACACCATTCAGGTTTTTCAATGTAACCAACCATCATTGGTTTATACTGTGACCACCCATCATTAGATAATAACAAAACACCCATCGTCATAAACAATTACCACAAACCATAACACTGTCATAGACGATGAATGATTCCATTTTCATCATTAATACTGCAAAAATCACTTTTAATACCATAGGAATAACTCTTTGTGGTATCAAAATAACCATTTCATTTATAAATCCATTTTAATACAAATATTACATTTTATTTAAAACTAAATTTTATTATAAATATATCCATAAAGATGGAAATAGGATTTATCTTTCAAAAAAATATTAAAATTGAAAATGATAGACACCTTTAAATAATGCTTATAATGGTGTGAAAATACGTTTTCTTTGTAAGCATTAAAATAGAAGAATCCTTTTATAGGTTATAATGTATAAAAATATATTTCTTCAAATATTTCTTTTTGATGTTTTTTTAAAGATAAATATTTCTTCTGAAAAATATTATTTCCATAAAGTTACCATCATTATATCATTTAAAAATACATGTATATGGAATAGAAATAGGGTTTCAAAGAAAACATTAAGAGATTAATTTTTTTTTTACTAAAGTGCATTACCACTTTGGATGTTTTTAAATTATAAGAAGAATGAAATAATACCATTATAAAATATTTAAATAAAAATATAATAGATAAATTCATTATATAACATGTCAATGGTTCTTTATATACTCCTCACAACAAAATATATGTGCATAACATCATAATATGTCTCAATTAAAGGAAATTGACAAGAAGTTCCTAACCTCAAGTTCAACTTGTCGTGCTCATTCTATGTCATTCTAAATAACTAAAATTAAGTCATTTATTTTCACTATGAAACTATTTTAGGTTTACTATTCCTTTTATTTCATTTATCAACATTTCATATACAATTACATAATTAATTAATTTTATGTTAGATGTTTCAATGATATTTTGTTTATATGTCCGAAAATAAATTTGGTATGATGACTATAGTTAAAGAGGTAATTATTTCAGCATATATAGATTAATAATCCTGAAATTATTATTATTCGTATACATAAATTATACATCATAAAATCTACATGATAGAGGGTCATGAAAAATGATCTACGTTACGATAATATATATGGTGATTCTTATGTATGAATAAGTAGTGTTTCCATTTTTCAATTATATTTATATGAGGAAGTTATTTATTATTGTATATTTAAAAAAATTCTATAATATCATAAAACCTAAATTATTTCATTAAATATACATATATATATATATATCATCCATTTAATTTGTTGATGATAAAGAGTAACATCGCTTCCTAGAGGTGTAGTCGATGTGTATGCTTGACCGATGTTTTAATATTTTAGTGTAAGAATGAAAAATGATTTACTATTTCTTTATAATGAAACATATGAAATTAATATCATAATTATATCAATCATATAACATATATTCTTTAAATTTATTGTTAATACCTTCCATACCAAGTGTTGGCTGAAAAACGAATTGCATTGCTTCACGAGACGGTAGTCCTCTCTACACATGAGAGATGTTATATTATTAACTATGGAAGGAAAAGTAATATTTTTTATGTTAAATAATAAAAAATAAGTATAAATATGTTACAAATCTAATATATAAACATTAAATCAAACATTATAACAAGATTTATGAGGTGATGATGAAAAAAATGACCTTGGTTTGTGAGTTAGTGGTTCGTAGTTCATAAAAAAGATGATTTCATATCCAGTTTGTATGAATTGTAGATGGATTCTCATTATGAAAAAAACATAATAAAATATTACTACATGGTAAATACAGTTTTTTTAAATTCAATAAAATTTAAGAATATTTTAAGGAGGTTGAAGAATATAGAAAATAAAACAAATTGTCAAACATTATACATCTTCTGCAGACCAACTCCATTGGGAAGCAAAAAAATTCTTATTAGGATGGATGTATTATCAATATAATAGATATTGGTTGTGGTTATGGATTGGAATATATTTGGTTAGGTACTGTCACAGAAAAAGGATGATAGGTTTATTAATAGTTTGTTGGTGGTTTCCTTTTTTGAGTGTGTTGAGTGGCACACTTGTAGTTTTTTAAAAGAAAATGGCGTACCCACATTTCTCACATCTAAAAAATCTCAAATAATGACCATTATAGAGACCAATACATGATAAGTTCAAAAAATGGTCATAAAATAAAATTTAGATGAGTTTTTATGCCATTTTAAACATTCTCTTTTTAGTGTAACCCCATATAGATGCATTTTCACCTTAGCCACTATAATTGATTTTCATTTTTTCACTGTTTATTATAAAAAAATAACATAAAATTATCAGATATTATAATTATTATTGATTAAAAAATATAGATATATATTATCAAATTCTATTCAATGAAGTGGACAATTTTAATTTAAAATTAAACTTGAAAACGTTATATGAAAGTTCTAGATTAAGAAGTGTATTTTTTATGAAATGAATGATTTTATTTTACCTATATGACTAATAATAACGATTTTATGTATCTAAATTAAATCTTATTTATATATAATATATATTCATTATTTAATAAATTCGCCATTATTTATTATTTTAATTTTTTAAAATTGGGAAACAATAAGCACTTTAAAACAGTTTTCAGAAAAAACCCATTATAACCTCCAAAATAAACTTATACTAAAATACTGTATAATAAATATTTGAAATTAATTTATTTTTTTAAATAAATCCAAACAAAATTTATATTAATTGAAATTATATTATAACATAACCTGAAATTTGAATTATGTGATTTTTTGAAAATAAATGCATTTTTTATAAAAATAATAATTTTTCACAATCTATTAAAAAGACAATGTTTTCTGAAAAATAACAAAATTTCACCCAATTTTAAAATTAATATGATATTTTAAAAAATGAAATTATATTTTTTAAATTTTAATTTTAAAATTTATAAATGATGTTTTAAAATTATAATATAAACGAAAAAAGTTTAGTTAAAAGTATTTTCATTTGGATATAAAATTTAGATGATCTTTTAATAATGAATATAACCATATAATTTGTGAAAATGATTTATTATATAATTTCCTACATATTAAAACTATTCCAAAAATAAATAATTAAAGAAATTTTTGGGATCTATCATATTGGTTTACATTGTAAGATATAAACGAAACATTATACTGATATAACAAAACTCTTAATGATACAGTGCCCTACCATAATCTATCAGTATATTAAAAAATAAAAACAATCCACATCAAAATAATAACCCATAATAATATATATTTCTTCCACACTTAATAATGTATACATATTTACATTACATGACACACTCCAGGTTTCCAACTTCCTTATTTCTACAAAATATATAATTAAACCATAATCACAATTTTATAAAGCACTTCTATAAGTGATGCATCACCACTCCCTTTCCAGATATTATAGTTTATAGTCAAAATATTTTTTGATTAATTTTAAAAATCACTATAAGTGCATAATTATTATTAATTATAAATACCATTAAAACCCACTTTACAATCCATGCAAGATTGAATATCAAAAAATAGTCTCTTTTGTTATCAAGTAAATTGTTTTCATAAATCAAACTGACTAAATAGAGTTGAAAATAAATTAGATCATGAGTTAGAATAATTTTATTGATTCACCTAACCCACCAATGGTGGAAACCATGTCACCTTTAAAATTTTGGTTAGATATGAATAGGTAAATACCTCTCCATATGTGATCGAATAAAACATCATTAAATACCCATAAATAGATCTAAATACAACCATCATAACTACTAAAAATTTCCTGATTATATAAAAAATCGAGATTTTGTAAGATATGAACAAACCATATGAAATTAAAAAAAATACATTCAATAGATTTTCCAAAACGAAGGCAGAAAACTAATGGACTAAAGGAAGAGCTATCAAAATACTTTCTAAAATAAACTTAATTGGAATCGCTAGTAAGAGGAGGATGGTGAATTTCATAATATATGGAAAATAATGATTTTATTTCATTAAACATACTGTCATTGTGATTGTAAAGTACTTTATTAGAATTTTTAAATCCCTCCAGTAGATCAATGACTAAATTTTCTATTTTAAATATTAAAACAACACCCACCACCACCTGGTGATGATAACTATGGCATGATTTCCACAACCACACCAATATTATAAATTTTGACATGGTTAATCTCTATGGAATGGTATAAGAACCATATCATTTTATGGATACAATGAACCATACACAATTGTGTGGATGTGTCTACTCTTGTAGTGGTCCATTGGAAGACCCTAACTTCCAAAACATGAGACCATGCTGAAAAGGGGAAAGTTGGGCCTTCCAATTTAACACTAGAATTCCCCGGGCTGAACCCTACATGGACCATGGTGTTGTTGGGTCCATGTTGCATAGAAAATATCCTAAAACCCTTTTTAATCAACCAATTACCTCAAAAACATTCTGAAACCAAATTTACGAAATAAAATGATCAAAATAAAACATACATGTGAAATTCTTGAATTACTACAAGGGTTGAATAAGTTCAGGATTACATTTAAATTTTTTTATTTATAAACTATCATTTATGACTGGTTATGATTGAAATCTCTCCCTCATATATATTTAAACTCATACTTGAACAATAATTTTATAAAATGAATCTTAAATAGACACATATAAATGTTTATTGAGTTCGACATTAGTGTCGGAACCTACTCCTTACCACATCCAGTTGTTATATTGGTCCATATATTTTACAGTATAAGTGTATCACCGAAATAAAATGGGTTGCATGGTATCAACCTTTAACTATATTATATATCTCCAATTATATATAATATTTTTATACTAACTCCAGCTAGTTATATTGAACCAAAAACTTCACTAATTGATAAGGATATTCCATAAAATTCAACTTCCTTTAATTTCAAATAAGAAATAAAAATCATTGTGTCAACTCAATATTATCTATATAATATAGCCCAATGTTCATGATTAATGGCCACATAAATTATATAGTGAATAATTATAGATGTCCTCAGTTTTCACGTGGTGACATCATTAAAATAAAGGCATGGATAATTTTTATTACCATCTCTAAAATCATGGGAAGATAGATTTTTTTATTATAAACTCCATATTTTAAAGCCCTCACACTTCACATATTCCCTTTAATCTTCCATTCATTCATGCACTCTTCACCCAAAACATTATCCAACTACTTATTCTCACATTTCATATTGTATCATATCAAAAAATAAATTTTAATAGATTTTTTCCCAGATTTATTTATCATGTAATTAACTATATAATTGATGAAGCATTTTTCAAAATTAAATGGCCCTTATAAAAAAAATTTGAAAATAAAATCACATCATTAACCATTATCCTAAAAAATATAAACAAAAATTTGAAGATCAATATCAAATATATTCATACATGTTGTAAATATTACCATTTATTCTACCCAATGTATACATATAAATGATATTTACACATATAATTGTGATATTTCGTGATAAGTAATATAAAATTACATGTATTTTTATTCAAAAAATACACCTCATTGACAAATAATTTTATTAAATCATGATTGAAAATTATATATAAATTTTTACAACATACATGTGGCATAGAATATATTCTTCACTATGGAAAAAACATCACATTTGATCACTCATACTCCTGAGAAAATAGTCTTGCATCACAATGTGATTATAATATAACATAAGAATAAATTAATAATATTGAATCATCTGATTTACATATCAATTATACAAAAAAATAAATTAAATTTTGTGGAGTTCATTTTATCCACGTGTTCTCATGAGTGATCATTTTATTCATGGAATAAGTGTAAAATATAAGTTATTTTACATCTATCGTGGTTTATTTATTATTTTTTACCACTTAATTTTAGGTACCCTAAAAATTAACTTTAAACATATAATATGAATTCTAAAAATACATATTTTAGTTTAAATGATTCCACAAACTGCCTCTAATTTTTGACACATACAGAAATACTGATTTCTAATACATAATAACAAATGACTCACAAATATTTCAACATGAAATATATAAGGAGTCCAAATGACTCATATATTACTTCAATGACTCCTATATAGTTCACCATTTGAGTGAATGACTCATACAATATGGCTTTGTGAAACACACATTGCTCAAATGACTCATTAGAAGGTGTTTCAAGAACACTTATTTATATTTATCTATCTCACAAAAATTGGAAGAATGAATCTTACATAAAATCAGTTTGAAATATTTCAACTTATTCCTAAAATTTCATGAAACATGAAATAGTGATGTTATTACTCTACATCAACAAAGGTTTGCTAAAATCATCTTAATAACATTCCAACTAGTTTTAGATAATTTTATTCCACAATTCATGATTCATAAACATGATTGAAAATAAATGAATCCTTTAATAATCTATCAAGGAACTTTAATCTATCCATTTTGATTTATTAGAATATATAATAAACTATTTTCTTTTTTATATATATACACAGTGACGCCATATAATACATATTATTCATGAGAATTATTAAATAACGTCCATTATTCAATATAGATTATTATTACACAAATTTTAGGATAACATAACATGTTTTAGACAATTCAATCCCTTAGTGACACGAAATTATTGCCAAGTGAGTAAGCTGATTTATCAATCAAATCCTCATAGATTTATCCTAATATTTTCAATAACCAATGTTCTATAAAACATATCATGTTCACACTACTTCATTGAAAATGATATCCCCCATTGGAATGTATGTAACATACTTATATCCATTCACTATCCTAATTTAACAAAAAAATACAAATACTTATGGGCGGCGGTCCTCGAAATGATTTTCATTTGTTAGTGGAAGGAAGAACATAATGTTCCGGACAAAATTTAGATAGCCCATCTTTTAGAAACAATTTAGTAAAATTTGAGGAACATTTTCTTTGGTATAAATAAACTCAATATCTACATTACCAATATTAACCTTTTCAATGATTAAATGATATCTATGGTCAATATTATTTCATCCTCTATATTGTATATGATTTTTAAAAATCGATGAAACATTGATTATAATATAAAATTCATAGTTTTTATCAATGTAAACCATCATGTCAATATATTTAACTAGAATTCATATCTTTTGAGTATAAACATGATTTGTTACTATGAATTAGAACTTTATTATGTGCAAAGACACTTATTTTTATATTACTCAAGGATACAAAACTACCACCATTAAATAATGCGTCATGGGAAGTGAAATTCCTACCAATGAAATCTATACCACAATCGGAGTTTATAAACGTTGAATAGAGAATTCGATATTATATTTATGATGAAAGGGTAATCTCAAAATGAAAATCATATTTCTCAAGATCTCATTGGTTTCCCACACATGATACTCATTTGAATAAAATATAATATTCCAGGATAATTATATTCAAACATTACTGAATATACATTTATCGATATAAAAATGTATAATAATAACTTTGAAAAACTATAATCCCAATAAATAAGTCATTTCTTATAGTGACCTAGGATTTTTATACATGGATATTACATATTTTTAGACGAATTTTCAATATATTAGAAAAAACACATGCCAGAGGAAAATAATTGTTTACTATCTTTTGATACTTGGTTTACAATCTATTAATAGATGAATGATCACCAATATATCTTATAAATATCATATCTTTGAGAACACATTAAAATCATACCCAACATAAAACAATCATTTATATAGAGGGAAAAAATCATAAGAATGGTTGAGCATAGATGATGAGTAAGGGTAAAAAAGGTAGATATGTATCATTAATATGAAAATAAGTGTATTATAACATAATAGTTATATTTAAAAACCAAAAACTTCATATTAGGGATCATAATCATGATTCTTGGAATGATGATTAATAGTTGATAATACATAAATCACAAGGAAATAAAATAACATGACCCATGGGAGTATAAAATTTGAATAAGATGTGTAATAGTGGAATACACATAAGAATAAAATATAATTTCCACAGTAGTCCAGCCTCACATCCATGGATTTCATAGTGAAATGGGTTCATTGCCGAAACCATCATAGTAGTTAAGGTTCACTACCCAAACCGTCAATGTAGACAAATTCCCCTAGTGATTTGCATTCACTCCCTATTACAGTATTATCTATCTCATGATATATAAATCATTACCAAATTCATTGCGGGAGATATAGGACCCACCTATTACATAATGAAAATCATATGTTTCTGTTACAAAAACTATAAAAAATTCATCATTTCATGATCCATGAAATGAAATTGGGTGCATAAAAATTTTATCAGTTCACAAACTATAGAAAATAGACAGGTTTCATAATTATTTCATTATTCCATTATAGAAAAACCCCTAAAAATAAGTGGGTTTTATAATTATTTCCACATAATATAACCTGTGGAAGAGAAATTGTTTTCCTAAAAATCTTTTCATCATAAACAATTCATATAAATAATAATAATAATAATGGAATCCAAGTTTCATATCCTCAATAAATCATATTTTACCAAGGATTTCATCTTTTATGGAAAATGATTTTTATTGAAAAATCACATTGAATGTTTCTTACCAAATATAAATTTTATTTTGAAAATAACATTTAAAAATAAATATTCATAAATATTCTTAATTTAAAATAAACCTGAGAACATAAATATCATTTTACACATTTCTTGATTAAAATATACATTCTAATTTGAATATAAAACCTTTAAAAAATAATATCAAAAATCCATTTAATATTAAAATAATTGATTTAAAATCTGAAAAAATCCATAATATTTTGGAAAAAAATTCTATGTAAAATTAGTTGGAAAAAATTTATGGTGATATTGAAATCATTGAGAAGTCATGATAGCACGAAATAGTATTCATGTTGTGCATGCTAAATAAATATTCTTTTTAGATTAATATCAAAATCTAAATAGTGAATCTTTGAAAAAATACATGAAAATTAATTTTATAATTTTTTTTTAAAAAAACTAAAATATGTATAAAACGTCTTAAATAAATAATTTTAACAATTTGATAACATTTTTTAAAACTATTTCATTAATCCTGGTTTTTGAAGCAAAAGGTTTTTCTATTGAGTAGATACATAATGATGCTTTTTCTAAAAAAAATTCTTTTTAACTATCACATACATAATGAGAGGGATATGACAACAAAAATTAATTCTTACAAAATAAGTAGAAAATAATAATATTCATGAGTTTATTGATATATGTATCATTATATTTTATCCTTACAAAAATTATAACAAAAAATCCCAATAAATTAATAGATTGTAATAAGAAATCACTAAAACATTTTTAATAATTATTTTTTATACCTGCGAAGTAATAAAATAAAAAAAATGTTAAAATAACCTGAGAAAAAAATAAATTCATGACATTTAATGTCAATGTGGTAATATAAACTCCTCATAAAAGAACATAGATGCATAACATAACACGTGTTAGAAAGAATGAAACTTGATAAAAAAATTCCATTCAGATTTGGAATGTATTTAAGTGAAAAACTAATGAATGATTTATCCTGTAAGAACCCGGTTTTTGCTGTGAAAGACTTTGGAATATTCTTGATGATATTCCGGAGTAGTGCCTTCGGGCGACGTGCGATTCCGAGCCCCGGAGTGGCCGGAATTAAATTTTCAGTATGTTCACACTGGAAATGATAAATACATGGGATAAATCCTAAACGGTGATCCGGAGCATGGATCCAAGTGTACGGATGGATCCGGAATGGGGTGTTTACCCTAGGAGCGACATAAAACTTGTCGGCGCTGGACGTTTGGACCCCTCGCCCACTTCTGGAATGTTAAACGGATTAAATAAATAAATTAATTCGTTTAAGGGAAGAACGCTAGTATCTCTTGAAACGTGGCTCGGATTGGAAAGCTGAGGGCACCGTTGAGTTCAGAGCGTGCCGTTTACCCTAGGAGGAGTATAAGTTTTGCGGGCACGGGCCGTTTGTGAAAAATGGCCCTAGGGGCGTTTTCTTAATTTGCCGGCTTCGAGCGCTAAGTTTAGTAATATTTGAACGGGGTCTCGGAATAAAATTCCGAGACCGCCGTTGCGCTCAGAGCGTGGTTCATAGCCTAGGGGAGGCTAAATCTTGACCCCGCCGGGAGTTCGGGTACGGGGCCCACGGGGCGGGAGTTTAAGTGTTTTGTTTTTAAACACTTCCTTCCCCCCACCCTCCTCTTCTTCTTCTTCTTCTTCTTCAAACCCTCCTCCCCCTCCACCTCCGGCGAGTCGACCTCCGGCTAGGAGACTCCGGAAAGGTGCGGTGGTGCCGGCGGATCGACGCGAAGCTCCGGGCGAAGCACAGCGAGGTAGGCGGTGTTCGTTTTCGTTTTAAATCCCGAACCCCTCTTTGAATTCGAATTTTAGTGTCTAATTGCTGCCCGATCATCGATCCAAGACCGTTATCGCATAGATCTTTTCTCGAGATTTCCGGAATGTTATCCGGATCAAATTTTCGACCACCAGATCGTTTCTGGCGAGTGCCGAAGTTGGCGCAGGGCGGCCGCGGCTTTGGGAGGCGGCAGCTTCGGCTCCGGGCAGGCGGCGCGGCGGCCGCGGCTTCGGAAGGCGGCGCGGCGCTGGGCGCGGCGATGACAGCCGGTGGCGCCGGCAAGAGCGAGAGGGGTCGCGGGGCGGCGGCCCCGTGCGGCGCGACAACGACCTGCACTTTGCGGGTCCTTGTGTGGGGTGTGCGACCGGCCCCCGTGGCCGGTCAGTGGAAAATCCCGCGCGGCGGGCGCGCGGGTGTGAAGGGGAGCGGGCCGCGGAGCAGCGGCCCGCGGCTCGGTGGGACCGGGCCCAGCGGCTGGGCCGCGGTCCCACGGGTCGGCCCAAGCAGGGCGGACCGGCCGGGCCGGGCCGGTCCGGCCCAAGGGGCTTTGCCCCTCAGCCTTCGGACGCCCGTATTTCGGGATACAGACGTCCGTTTTGCGCACCGTCTGCGGCAGTGCGGAGCTTGCGTCAAGACTGAGTTTTTGAGATAGTTTTGGGAATTTTTAATTCCCGAAACGTGGGGTCGCGGAGGCGCGAAGTGTCCTTAAGTGGACGAGCGTTTCTTCTGGAAAATCAGGTTATGGACGGCGCGTACGCATCCGACGTCTGTTTTGAGCACCGTCAGCGGCATTGTGACCCTGGCACTGAGGGAGAGGTTTCCAGTGCAGTTCCAGGCGTTGAGGCTGGAGTTGAGGCGTGGGCCCCACGGCCCGACTATTGAGCTGCGTGCAGCTTCTAGCGACTTTTTCCTCGGTCGTCTGTTCGGGGCGTGCGTGCAGTCGATGATGGGTGTTTTTCCGAGGGCATCGTGTTGGCGCATTCTGCCCGCTGTATTTCGGCACGATGGTGTGGGGCCCACGAGGGCGGTTTGGGGCGTCGACGGTGATTTTCCATCTTTATCATCGGGCGACCGTTTTGGACAAGTGCGTAGTCCATCTTGTGTGCTTTTTCGAGAGGATCACAACGGTGTGATCCGTTCGATGAGTTTTGGGACCGGGATGTGGGTCCCACGTGCCGCCGCTCGTGTGTGGTGCGCCCGAACGCATCTTGTTCTCCGGATACCCGTTCTACTCAAGCGAGTAGTGCTTTAGACGTGTTTTTTCGAGAGCATCGCGATGACGCAGTCCGCCCGACCTCTTTCGGAGATGTGGTGTGGGTCCCACCCGACCGAGCTATGGTGAATAGTACCTTTTTCACCGGGTGGTTGTTTTGGGTGATTGAATATTCAATCCCGTGTGTTTTGTTTTCGAGGGGAACGCAGTGGTGTGCTCCGTTTGTTCAGTTTTGGGATTCTGGGGTGGGCCCCACATGGGTTGGTCACGATGAATAGTACATTTTGCACCAGTTGACCATTTTGGGCGAGTAAGTGGTCTATCTCGCTTTTTTTTCGCGAGGATTACAACGGTGTGATTCGTTTGGCTGTGCGGAGCCTTATACGCAATCCACTTAAATGTGCAAGCATGAAAGGTGCCCTAGTGTTGGTTCACCCTACTTTGCTTGCAGCGGACCTTTGGCGAGTGACTGCGTGCACTCCCGTGTGAGTGATGTAAATGCTTGAGGTGATGTGCTTGGCCATGTATGGGCCTTTGAGGTCGAGTTGTTACGTCACGCCTTCGCGTTGATGTTGGGTGCCATGTGCACGATAGCCTTTGGGCTGGAATGAGGTATACTCCGGGAGTGTACGGGAGCGCTTGGAGGTACGTGTGGTTGATTGTACCTGAGGACGTTCGTGCACTTGGTTGGGGTTGACTTGGGGCCACACATTGTGTGGGCCCCACGTGCGTTCCATGTTCTGCTTTGCGTACTTGACCGCTCGCAACGTGGAGGGTCCCTCTGCATGTTTGGTTGACCAGCAGGTTTGAGTGGTCTCCCCCTGGTTTCGTTCTCTATGGATTGGACGGTAGCGGGGCCAGTGTCACCTAGTGATGGAACAGGTGCTGAACCCCTTTGGGTGAGTTGTGCTGGAGTTGGGTGGTCACGTGATACCCACTCCGTGTTCAGTTGGCCAGTGTTGTACCCTCCTGTAGAGATGGCAGAGCGGTTCTGAGTTTTACCCTCCAGTGGGGCTGGGCAGTGGGATACTCATCGACTTCCTCGGGCTTACCCTCCAGCAGGGCTGGGCAGTGGTTCTCTCACTGACTATTAGGGTCTACCCTCTAGAAGAGACTGGGCAGTGTGTCACCCGACGCTATTAGGGTCTACCCTCCAGCAGAGACTAGGCAGTGGGTCACCGACGCTATTAGGGTCTACCCTCCAACAGAGACTGGGCAGTGGGTCACCCGACGACCTCTTATGGTCTACCCTCCAGCAGGGCTGGGCAGTGGGTCACCCATCCTCTAGTTCCAGGTCTACCCTCCAGCAAGGCTGGGTAGTGGGTCACCCGTCGTCTAGATCCAGGTCTACCCTCCAGCAAGGCTGGGCAGTGGGTTGCCTGTCGACTCATTCCAGGTCTACCCTCCAGCGGGGCTGGGCAGTGGGTCGCATGATGTTGTCTTATGGTCTACCCTCCATCGGGGATGGGTAGTGGGTCACCAGATGATGTGTTATGGTTTACCCTCCAGCAGGGCTGGGTAGTGGGTCGCCTGATGATGTGTTAGGGTTTACCCTCCAGCAGTGCTGGGCAGTGGGTTGCCCAATATCTGGTTATGAATTACCCTCCAGTGGGGCTGGGCAGTGGGACACCTGTTAGCATTCCAGACTCAGTCCTCTCAACTAGGCTAGCCTGTGTCTTTCCTCCGTGATTACCGGAGCAGGACCCTTGGTTATACGGGTCAGTGTTGTGATGGGCTTGGATCTTAAGCAGACCTCTCGACTGTAGGGCAGTGACGAGGTGTGGTTCGACTTTCCCTAGAACTCACAAGTACGAGGGGCACTTTCCCCACAGAGACACATTCTTGTGACGCGATCTAAAACCGTGCGGGCGAGTCAGTGTCGTCCAAAGCGGATAGTGTCGAGGTGCGGTGATTGAGCCCCTTGGCTTGCAGTTCGGGGCAGATGTGCGGGATGTTGGGCATCGATGGAGTTTACTTATGGGATTGTTGGCTACTCTTTCTTGGGCTGTGCTGCGGGATGGAGATCCCCTGACGAGTTTGTTCGGGCTTCTTGGAAGAGCATAAGGATATGTATATACCATGTTCTAGTACCCACTTCTTGGGTTTGGTTACTCTCCTTCCAGGAGAGGCGAAGATGCACGGGGTATGCCACATGCTTTCCGTGTCTAGCTTCTCATGGTAGGATGAGTCTACTCTCCTTCTATAGGCAGCAAAAGCTCGACGAGAAGTGCATCTTCTCACCGTTCCTAGCTCCTTGTGTTAGGACGAGTCTTCTACGTTTCTCCTCTTGGGTTGAGCTGTTACTCTTTACTGCACCCTTGGTTGTACTCTTTTCTATTCCTTGTTCGCTCTACTTCTCACCCTTCAGTACCTCCTTTATTGCTCCCTCGAGCCTTCGAGGTATCCTACTGAGTATTTTTATACTCACCCCAGCTTGGTCTTTGCCCGCACTTAGTGTGCCTTTGCAGACGACAGACAGGTGGAGCGTGACTTCAGTAGAGCGTAGGAGCTTGGGAGCTTCGACCGCGTGTGGTGGTCATGGCCGAGATCCAGGTGGGAGACCCATGAGCTGTTTCTTTTGTTTACCTGTTTCCGGGTTGTGGCACCTTTTCTGGTTGGGCGCGTGTTTTTCCCTTTTTCTTTTCAGCTTGTACTTCTTACTTGCAGAGGTTGATGCACATTGTGGTATATATATGACAGTTTCCCTTCCCTTTTCTTTACTTGTCTTTTCTTTTACTCTGCATTGTTGCATTGAGTTTGCTGCGTGTGTGTGTACAGGTGCTTAGGCAAAGGCCTCCCCGAGTTATTGTGCCTTCGGCGGTGGTCGCCAGCCCCTGTCCTATGGAGGCGGGCTTGGGGTAGTTGCGGCTCGAGCCCGGGTAGGGTTGGGTCGTGACAATGTGGTATCAGAGGTGGTTCGTTCCTTGGGAAGCTGTTTGGACGTCCCTAAAATAAAAGGAACTGGTTTGGATTTAGGGCAACAGTGTTAACATGTCTCGAGAGTGGCTCTCAGGCCAGGGAGACCAGTGATGGTGCGGCGGCCGACGTATCCATTCACCAGGACCTTGATAACCCGCTTGTCGACTCGACATGTAGAGACACTTGTTGCAGGGAAAATTTGATTGTGCATCACATAGGACTGAGTCTTTGACTGTTCTTCTTGAGTCAGCTCCCCATCGTTGTTTTTTTGGTATATACATATATGCTCATCTGACCGCGACACTCCTTGATAATATTTAGGAAGTCTCCGCGAAGACAGCCAGCCTAGATACCAGCTTTGGATGCGTGACGACGACCCAATGAGCTATGAGGCCACAGTCCATAACCCATCATGCGAGCCCTTTCTTCGGGTGGGCTGGTAGCAGCACCCCCACCTGCTGAGTAGCAGGCAGTATCAGCAGAGCAGGCTGAGCTTGAGCGCTAGTTGAGCGCGCTCCGTAAGTTCCAGTGGCGGAGACCGCTGAGGTTCAGTGGTGAGCGAGACCCTCAGGTAGCAGAGGTTTGGATCGAGGCAGTTGTTCGCCTTTTCAGGCTTGTGCGAATGCCGAAAAATCAGAGATTGGCTTTAGAAGCCACCCTTTTTATGGATCAGCTAGGCGTTGGTGGATTCTGGTGACTCGGTTTGTTGACGAGTTGTCACTTTCATGGGGTGACTTTCAGTTGTTGCTCCGTGAGGAGTTTTTTCCCTCCTGCTTGCGGTCCGTCGGATTCAAGAGCTCCTGCAGTTTCAGCAGGGAGGGATGACGGTTTCCAAGTATGCGGGTAGTTTTGTAGACCGTGCACGCTTTTACCCGGACTTGGTTCATGACGACAACCTCTGAGCGCGGAAGTTTGAGCAGGGTGTCCGCCGAGAGATTCGTGATGTCGTAGTACCCTTGGTCATTTCTACATATTCCAGGGTGCCAGAGTAGACGTTGGTGACAGAGGGCTTCCTATCATGTTTTGCGGTTGGTAGTGGCAGTGAGCGCGATGGAGCCGGGACGTCTGACGCAGCTAGTGGGCGTCGGCAAGCTGAACCTCGACGCAAGTGGATTTCTGACAACCGGACTCAGGGGCGTGGTCGTACACCACAGGGGCGCCAGAGGGCCCCAGGTAAGCTCAGAGAGGTTCGATGCTATGCTTGTGACGGGCGAGGTCACTTGGCACAAGACTGCCCGCCCCGAGTTGCTGGGAGCTTCGTGCAGGCAGCAGGCACACCACCATGGCAGAGGAAGCACCGTGATCGGAGTAGTACCCAGAGAGGTGGGTCTCGCAGAGGAGCGGGAGGAGATGGAGGTAGGGGATGATGTTACGAGGTCTTCCCATCACCACTAGGTGGTATACGTCAGGCTCTGAGAGCTGACAGTTGGGACTGCGGGTAGCCGCGAGCTTTGGGTGTCTACGATCCTGCAGAGAACGAGATGGTGAGAGGTACACCTTGCGACTCTTGTACTTTTTACAGTATAATTGTTAGGCTCTGCATGTTAAAGTATTTTCTCCCTGCTCCTTGTTTGAGGTGTTACCAGGGTGACGCAGGGCGTCGGGTGTAACCCTGTGTTGGTAAGGAAAAAGGCGTGAGACCTTTTCCTTTCGTCGATGGTGTGACTCTTTCGCTTCCGAGCGTGTAAGAGAGTATTGGTTGAGAGACATCAACTGTGAAATCTTGCGTGACAAGATATCCTTGGGTGTTTCACCATATGGATATTCTGAAGGAGGGAATCATCGTGCCTTGTTCCAGGTGCGGGCGGTGATTCCAGTCGCGACATGCGACGTAGAGGTTTGACCGGGGAGGTGAGCTAGCCCCGAGGGCCTTCAGGTCATTTGAGACCGTGCATAGGGATGGCGAGGTACCCGACCGCCTATCCCAAACCCCAAAGTCTGGAGTGGGTGCATGACATCGGCAAGGGCCGACCTAGCGTTAACAGATCAATCCTTTGGTCTGTGTGCGGAGGCAGAGAGCTGTGCATGGGTTCTTCTGGGTATGGGAAAGCCAGGTGTGGGCTTAGTACCCTGTGTTGCTCCCTAGTTTTTCTTTTCGAGGAAGAAAAGCTTGAATGAGGGAATGATGTAAGAACACGGTTTTTGCTGTGAAATACTTTGGAATATTCTTGATGATATTCTGGAGTAGCACCTTCGGACGGCGTGCGATTCTGAGCCCTGGAGTGGCTGGAATTGAATTTTCAGTGCATTCACACTGGAAATGATAAATGAATGGGATAACTCCAAAACGGTGATCCGGATAAGGGATCCGAGTGTACGGATGGGTCCGGAATGGGGTGTTTACCATAGGAGCGACATAAAACTTGTCGGCGCGGGACGTTTGGACCCCTCGCCCACTTCTGGAACGTTAAACGGTTTAAATAAAAAAATTAATTCGTTTAAGGGCGAAACACTAGTATGTCTTGAACGGTGGCTCGGATTGGAAAACCGAGGGCACCGTTGAGTTCAGAGAATGCCGTTTACCCTAGGAGGAGTATAAGTTTTGTGGGCGCGGGCCGTTTGTGAAAATTGGCCCCAGGGGTGTTTTCGTAATTTGCCGGCTTCGAGCGCTAAGTATAGTGACTTTTGAACGGGGTCTCGGAATAAAATTATGAAACTGCCGTTGCGCTCAGAGCGTGGTTCTTAGCCTAGGGGAGGCTAAATCCAGACCCCATCGGGAGTTCGGGTACGGGGCCCACGGGCGGGAGTTTAAGTGTTTTGTTTTTAAACACTTCATTCCCCCCACCCTCTTCTTCTTCTTCTTCTTCATCTTCAAACCCTCCTCCCCCTCCACCTCCGGCGAGGCGAGCTCCAGCGAGGTGACTTCGTCAAGGTGCGGTGCTGCCGGCGGATCGACGCGAAGCTCCGGGCGAAGCCCAGCGAGGTAGGCAGTGTTCATTTTCGTTTTAAATCCCGAACCCCTCTTTGAATTCAAATTTTAGTGTCTAATTGCTGCCTGATCTTCGATCCAAGCCCGTAATCGCGTAGATCATGTACCGAGCTTTCCGAAATGTTATCTGGATCGAATTTCCGACCAACGGATCGTTTCCGGTGGTCCTCTGAAATTTTCCGGCCGTGAGGCCGGTTTCCGGCGAGTGCCGAAGGCGGCGGACGGCGGCGCAGGGCGGCCGCGGCTTCGGGAGGCGGCAGCTTCGGCTCCGGGCAGGCGGCGTGGCGGCCGCGGCTTTGGAAGGCGGCGCGAATCTGGGTGCGGTGGCGGTAGCCGGTGGCGCCGGCTGGGCGCCGGCGAGAGCGAGACGGGCCGCGGGGCGGCGGCCCCGTGCAGCGCGACAACGACCCGCACTTTGCGGGTCGTTGTGTGGGGTGTGCGACCGGCCCCCGTGGCCGGTCGGTGGAAAATCCCGCGCGGCGGGCACGCGGGTGTGAAGGGGAGCGGGCCGCGGAGCGGCGGCCCGTGGCTCGGCTAGAACGGGCCCAGCGGCTGGGCCGCGGTCCCGTGGGCCGGCCCAAGCAGGGCGGACCGGCCGGGCCGGGCCGGTCCGGCCCAAGGGGCTTTGCCCCTCAGCCTTCGGACGTCCATATTTCGGGCTACGGATGTCCGTTTTGTGCACCGTCTGCGGCATCGCGGATCTTGCGTCAAGACGGAGTTTTTGAGATGGTTTCGGGAATTTTTAATTCCCGAAACGTGGGGTCACGGAGGCACGACGTGTCCTTAAGTGGACGAGCGTTTCTTCCGGAAAATCTTGTTATGGACGGCGCAGACGCATCTGACGTCCGTTTTGAGTGCCGTCAGCGGCGTTGTGACCCTGGCACTGAGGAGGAGGTTTCCAGTGTGGTTCCAGGCGTTGAGGATGGAGTTGAGGCGTGGGTCCCACGACCCGACTTTTGAGCTGCGTGCAGCTTCTAGCGACTTTTTCCTCGGCCGTCCGTTCGGGGCGTGCGAGCAGTCGATGTTGGGTGTTTTTCCGAGGGCATCGTGTTGGCGCAGTCTGCCCGCTGTATTTTGGCACGATGGTGCGGGGCCCACGAGGGCGGTTTGGGGCGTCGACGGTGATTTTCCATATTTATCCCCGGGCGACCGTTTTGGACAAGTGCGTTGTCCATCTTGTGTGCTTTTTCGAGAGGATCGCAACGGTGCGATCCGTTCGTTGAGTTTCGTGACCGGGATGTGTTTCCCACGTGGCGCCACTCGTGTGCGGTGCGCCGGAAGGCATCTTGTTCTCCAAATACCAGTTCTACTCAAGCGAGTAGTGCTTTCGACGTGTTTTTCCAAGAGCATCGCGATGGCGCAGTCCGCCCGACCTCTTTCAGAGATGTGGTGTGGGTCCCACCCGACCGGGCGATGGTGAATAGTACCTTTTTCACCGGGTGGCTATTTTGGGTGATTGAGTAGTCAATACCGTGTGTTTTTTTCAAGGGGAATGCAGTGATGTGCTCCGTTTGTTCGGTTTCGGGATTCTAGGGTGGGCCCCACGCGGGTTGGTCATGGTGAATAGTACCTTTTTCACCGGTTGACCATTTCGGGCGAGTAAGTTGTCTATCTCACATGTTTTTCCGCGAGGATTAAAACGGTGCGATCCGTTTGGCTGTGTGGAGCCTTATACGCGATCCTATTAAATGTGCAAGCATGAAAGGTGCCCTAGTGGTGGTTCGCCCTACTTTGCATGCAGCGGACCTTTGGTGAGTGACCGCATGCACTTCCGTGTGAGTGATGTAAATGCTTGAGGTGATGTGGCTGGCCATGCTTGGGCCTTTGAGGTGGAGTTATTACGTCACGCCTTCGCGTTGACGCTGGGTACCGTGTGCACGATAGCCTTTGGGCTGGAAAGAGGTATACTCCGGGAGTATATGGGAGCGCTTGGAGGTATGTGTGGTTGATTGTACATGAGGACGTTCGTGCGCTTGGTTGGGGTTGACTTGGGGCCACACGTCGTGTGGGCCCCACGTGCGTGTCCTGTTCTGCGTTGCGTACTTGACCTCCCGCGACGTGGAGGGTCCCTCTGCGTGTTTTGTTGACCAGCAGGGTTGAGTGGTCTCCCCCTGGTTTCGTTCTCAATGGATTGGCTGGTAGCGGGGCCAGTGGCACCTAGTGATGGAAGAGGTGCTGAACCCCTTTGGGTGAGTTGTGCTGGAGTTGGGTGGTCATGTGATACCCACTTCGTGTTCAGTTGGCCAGTGTTGTACCCTCCTGTAGAGATGGCAGAGCAGTTCTGAGTTTTACCCTCCAACGGGGCTGGGCATTGGTTTACTCATCGACTTCCTCGGGCTTACCCTCTAGTAGGGCTGGACAGTGGGTTGCTCAATGACTATTAGGGTCTACCCTCCAGCAGAGACTGGGCAGTGGGTCACCCGATGCTATTAGGGTCTACCCTCCAGCAGAGACTGGGCAGTGGGTCACCGACGCTATTAGGGTCTACCCTCCAGCAGAGACTGGGCAGTGGGTCACCCGATAACCTCTTAGGGTCTACCCTCCAGCAGGGTTGGGTAGTGGGTCACCCGTCGTCTAGTTATAGGTTTTCCCTTCACCAGGGCTGGGCAGTGGGTCACCCGTCGTCTAGTTCCAGGTCTACCCTCCTGCAAGGCTGGGCAGTGTGTCGCATGCCGACTCATTCCAGGTCTACCCTCCAGCGGGGCTGGGTAGTGGGTCTCCTGATGATGTCTTAAGGTCTACCCTCCAGCGGGGCTGGGCAGTGGGTCACCGGATGATGTGTTATGGTTTACTCTCCAGCGGGGCTGGGCAGTGGGTCGCCTGATGATGTGTTAGGGTTTACCCTCCAGCAGGGCTGGGCAGTGGGTCGCCCGATATCTGGTTATGAATTACCCTCCAGCGGGGCTGGGTAGTAGGACACCTATTAGCATTCCAGACTCGGTCCTCTCGACTAGGCTAGCCTGTGGCTTTCCTCCGTGATTACCAGAGTGGGACCCTTGGTTATACGGGTCAGTGTTGTGATGGGCTTGGACCTTGAGCAGACCTCTCGACTGCAGGGCAGTGACGAGGTGTGGTTCGACTTTCCCTAGAACTCACAAGTACGAGGGGCACTTTCCCCAATGAGATGCGTTCTTGTGACGCGATCTAAAACTGTGCGGGCGAGTCAGTGCCGTCCAAAGTGGATAGTGTCGAGGTGCGGTGATTGAGCCCCGTGGCTTGCAGTTCGGGGCAGATGTGCGGGATGCTGGGAATCGATGGAGTTTACTTATAGGACTGTTGGCTACTCTTTCTTGGGCTGAGTTGCGGGACGGATATCCCCTTACGAGTTTGATTGGGCTTCTTGGAAGAGCATAAGGATATGTATATACCTTGTTCTAGTACCCACTTCATGGGTTTGGTTACTCTCCTTCCAGGAGATGCGAAGACGCGTGGGGTATGCCATGTGCTTTCCGTGTCTAGCTTCTCATGGTAGGACGAGTCTACTCTCCTGCTATAGGCAGCGAAAGCTCGATGAGAAGTGCATCCTCTCACCGTTCCTAGCTCATTGTGTTAGGAAGAGTCTTCTACGTTTCTCTTGTGGGGTTGAGCTGTTACTCTTTACTGTACCCTTGGTTTTACTCCTTTCTATTCCTTGTACGCTATACTGCTCACCCTTCGGTACCTCCTTTGTTGCTCCCTCGAGCCTTCGGGGTATCCTACTGAGTATTTTTATACTCACCCCTGCTTGGGCTTTGCCCGCACTTGGTGTGCCCTTGCAGACGACGGACAGGTGGAGCGTGACTTTAGTGGAGCATAGGAGCTTGGGATCTTGGACGGCGTGCGGTGGTCGTGGCCGGGATCCAGGTGGGAGACCTGTGAGCTATTTCTTTTGTTTACCTGTTGCCGGGTTGTGGCACCTTTTCTGGTTGGGTGCGTGTTTTGCCCTTTTTCTTTTCATCTTGTACTTCGTACTTGTAGAGGTCGATTCACTTTGTGGTATATATATGGCAGTTCCCCTTCATTTTTCTTTAATTGTCTTTTCTTTTACTCTGCATTGTTGCATTGAGTTTGCTACGTGTGTGTGTACAGGTTCTTAGTCAAAGGCCTCCCCGAGTTATTGTGCCTTCGGCACTGGTCGGCAGCCCCTAGCCTATGGAGGCGGGCTTGGGGTAGTTGCGGCTCGAGCCCGGGTAGGGTTGGGTCGTGACATATCCTCATATAGATATGTAAAAAAAATTAATTTATAGCTTAAATAGGTGATTAATATGTAATATGTCTCACATATTTAAAAAGTGAGACAGAAATTCCCATATCGCTTTGGTAATATTTTGAAGTGTAATCCCCAAAAAAGATTAACATCAAACAAAACAATAATATAAATAAATTATGTAGATTAATGAAATGAAATGTAAACTTTCATTATATACACCTCCTATAAAAATAATTTCTGAATTATCATTTGTCTATTGGAAATAAAAGTGAGACTAGAATTCCATTACCATAAGTATATATTTCCTTTGTATATGTCCAAACCTCCTCTATAAGAAATATAATTTATATATACATATATATATATAATAGAACCAAGATTATTTATATTATACCATATTTTTTTACTTATTATCATTCAATATCCTCGAAATACTAATTCTATCTAAAAATATTTTTTGGTAAATATGTTCTTTTTATGTTAATGATTTGTTTTTTTATTTTCAGTTCTCTTACTTTGATCATGGTTCTATAATATCGAGAATAAAAATCAGGAAATAAATATTATATTTATAAATTAACTATACATTAATGACCAACCATCACAAATGATATTCATAAATTATGTATGTTGCGATCATATTGAATTTAAGTCATATGTACACAAGAGTAATGTTTCCATTTATCCACAATCCTTATGGAAACGAGGTGTGTTCTGCCCTACCATTTATAAGTTACAATAATATAAAAAATAAAATTTTATTTCGTTATATATACTTATAAATATCATCCTTGTTGTTTGGTGGAGAAAATATAGAGTCACATCACTTTATTATGGTGTTACTCCACATGCACACGAACGACGCCATTGTCTTTCAGTGAATGGAAATGTTAGAAGATAAATGATAGATTATCATTTAATAATGAAACAAATGTCATGGAAATCATAATTTTTTAATTTATATCACATATATTAATGAAATTTAAATTTATTATCTTATATGTAATGTGTTAGTGAAAAGGGAATCACATCGCTTCATGGGGATGTAATTTTTCGTACACACGAGTGACATTATCATATCCTCTATAGAATGGAAATTAATATATATATATATATATATGATATAATTAATATGAATGTAATTTATTTTTTATTAATATCCTATATATAATTCACACACATCGTCATACCCAATTGTGAGATGTGATAATGGAAATGAATGACATTGGTTCGTGAGGTGACATTCCATAATATACACAAATGATGATTTCATTCCCCATTTGATGGTAGTGGGTATATTGGATGTTCATGAACATAACATAATAAATTTTATATATATTTATGATAATGAGGCAAATCTATAATGATGTTTTAATCACAATTGACATAGGTGGAGAAAGAAACAAAAAAGCACTTGTTAAAGTACATTGCCTCTTCTTTAGGTAACCTACATTGTATGAAAATAAGCCTACCTAGGTAGGATTTATGAGAAAAATAATAATATAGGATTATTTGAGGGAATTTAGTTAGTAATATAGGTATGGATTTTTTTAACCAATACGGGTTTAATGTTATAATAAAAGATGAGAGTTGGTGGCCTTTTATAACTAAGGTGATTGGAAAACAGTTAATGTTTTGAAAATGAAAATGTGTACCAACATTTTTCGCATGAAGCATGGATCCCAAATAAATTTTTTGTGATAATTAATAATCGTATGGTGTATATATGGAAATAAAATTGTTTTTATACCTGTTTTTAATTCATTTGAAACCTTATCATTTTAGGTTATTTCCTCGTAAACCCATTTTTATCTTAAACACAAAAAAATATTTATACTATTTATACTATTAATTATTTTATTAAATTAAAATGAAATTATTAGATAATATATATTATTATGATTTAAAATATTTAATCAATTTTTTCAAATTCCATTAAATAATGTTGATAAATTTAACAAAAAAATGAATCCTTTATATATGGGGAGAAAAAATGTTTTTAAAAATAAAATGTTCAAAAGATTAGATGTTTTTTATAATTTCAACCTATGATAATTTTAAAATTATAATTTAAAAAATTAACATTATTTTTTAAAATAATGTTTAAAAAATTATTTCCAATTATTTTTTAATGTAATTGTACAATGGGAAACAATAACATTTTTTCTATAAAAATACAAATTTTAAATATAATATTGGATTTATTCTTATTTATTTTCTAGAAACACTTTATCTTAATATTAAAATTTTATTAAATATAAAATTTTTAAAATTTAAAGAAAATCATACAAAATGTTTGGTTGTTTAATTTATTTTAGATAAACACATTTGTTTTCGTAAAATTATTTTTTTTATTAAAATATTTACTTTATATTCATGTAGAATTTATTTATTGTTTTAATTAATTTTATACCGATTAACTCAGTTTATATAGATATTTAAAACATATATTTCCATAATTTAGTTAATCATGATCATACCTTCCATTTTAATAGCTATGAGATGACTACAATAATATAATATTTTACTAACATGGCACATTTTCCTCAAACTCATCGTTTGGTGTAATGAAATCTAATAATGGTATTATGTGTAACACTAGAATAACTCATTGTTTCATGTTATACATGATTAATTAGGTGTTTTTTATAACTCATAATATCAAAATTAATAAATTCATTTGAATAAAATAAATTTCTCAAAATCCAATGATGCTACATTCAACACACCTTAAAATGAACTTCACCCTAGAAATTAATCTCGGTCATTAATGTTTTAACATTTCAAAATTAAATTATAGAAACCCACATAATAAAAAAGTGTCAATAAAACATCATATTGAAATATATATAAGGATTTGTGAAATTCATTTTTAATAACACATGTATGGTTTCCAAACATGAGAATGTTGGTGGCATGTTAAAACACATACATAACAAAAAAACATACAACCCAATACTAATAGAGATCGATCGATATAATTAATAACAGTAATGTGTCTACTAAAAAGGAGGTTATGATCCATATAATCATAAAACAAATAGGTGTGAAAAAATAATTTATGTCATATAAAATCCTGACGACAACGGAATTTTTTTATTTTAATTTCTTTTTCCTAATGTTGAAAAGACATTTTCTATCTTGGACATAGAACATTTGAAAATGTACTTACTTGATATACTATTATTTTAAAGTAAAAAATTTTATCCTTTATTTATTCCTTGTTTGATTTCCACTTCATCTCTTACATTAAGATATAAATTTTTCTTGTTTATAGCACAAAACACTATCCATAACAGAATGATAAGTATTCCCTTCAAACAGTAGTTAACAAATAGGCAGTCACCAGTTATCCATTATAGATAAATACTCATATGGTGTCATAAAACATTAAAATCTAAAATGTATTCCCATGATCGACATAAATAATCCCATCAATGGTTGACCTTATAACCCATCTAAAATTCCAAAATTATAAAAAAAATCACAAATTTTAGAAAAATAAAGATAATATTGATCCCCCATATATCATAATGTATCACTTGCTTGTCCCCTGCGAAACATGTGAATACCATAGTTATCTATTTTTTAGAAACATGGTAATTACCTATATTACCCTAAAACCTTATTCAAAAAATATACGACTCTAGATTACTTACATTGAGAAAAGATTATTAGAAAAAATCCATAAGTCTAAAAATTTTGTAAACTCATTTAATAATAGAATATATCAGTATTTCAACAAAACATTAATATATTAAAACGTAATTAATACTTTATAATTTCAATTATCCATATCAATCATCTTATTATCCAAACTGTATATCATTTTTCAAAATTAGGAACATATTAGGGGTTATATCTCTTTAATCAGGTGTTTTATGTAAAGTATCACATTGCCATTAAATCAATTTTCTCGGTCATCAATACCATGAAAAATATTTTAAAAAATACTTATTTATTAAGATCATAAAACACCTTATTTATTTCATGTTTCATTTAACACAATCCTTGAATTAAAATACATAAATAATTCATAAAACCCATATCATTATCAAACCATTAAATATGATTTTTCATTTTATTCCATCATACCTCTTTCTATTTATATATCATTGGTTATCTATTCACTATCAACAGAAATACAATTAATCATAGAAACATTATTATTTTATCCCAAATATTTCCCCTTATGACATATATTTTCATAATTCATGTATATTCTATATTTTAAATATGTAATATATGACAATACCTTAGAAAGACCGTTAATATAATCTCTTACATTAAATGAAATTTTATTTTTTTCCATTGAAATTAAATTATTTGTGTCCTTTTTTCCACTCCCAAAAAATATTTTATCCCCTATAAGATATTACCTTGAATGCTTCATCCCCTATTATTAATATATAGGAAACTAAATTTTCGTTCCATCGTGGTCTCCGCTACCTAAACACTAATTGAACTCTTTCATTATAATATTTTATAACTCAGAGAGTCGGTTGAGCTGATCATTATAAATTATGTTAATTAATAACTTATTAATAATAGTCACAACATTATTAACTCTATTCATTATCCAAATTGGATGCACATCATCATTTTTTACATCACACAAAATTTTATCCTAGTTCCTTTTTGTTCCCTCCAATGACTAAAATCAAGAATCATTGTTTGAAAAACCCAAATCATATTGTAAACCCATAAAGCCTGAAAATAATTTATCTGTGGTCAAAATATAGACATATTATTTTGAATATGTGATATATTAGGTTTATCCTATTCTATTAAATTTCCTCATATCATTAAAAACATCAAGATGGTTCGAAATGAGTTTGATATTATCTAATGTATATCCCCCAGGACTGTCAAACTAGGTGTGCATCAAAGATCATGTTTAGGCATAGGGTGATGATCGATCCCAGCTCAATTCACCAATTTTAGTGTTATTACACCTTGGTACCACTATTCTATAACAACATCTAATTTTTGTATTTCACTATCATTTATCAAAATTCATGGTCATTTTTATATACTTTGACTCATCCATAGAATTATCATTAGATATAACCCGAGACATATCCTTATAAATATGATTTAACATCACACTAATGTTTTCTCATCCTAATTAACAAAGGCTAACTAAACCTTTTGTGAGATACCAACTATACTGAGAAATGATTTTCATGCATGGATATTATCTCTTATTACATGATTATTCAATACCATAGATAAGCATATGCATGAGGACTATAATATTTTAGTTTATTTGGAGACTAGGTACACAATCGTATAAATTAGTGAATGATCATCAATATCTCATAAAATGATATTACCCATTAATTATCCTCACAAACATACACTACTTAAAACCTCTATTCATATTATGTTGTTAGTAAACATAAGAATGGTTTAGCTCAAGTACCCAATAAGTGTCAGAAAGGGAAATACGTAAGCATAACATAAACATAATGGTGTGAGAACCTGATCATAACATATGAAAAACATGCCCTTCATATCAAATATTTCATTATTGAGTCATGTAATATAGAATGAATGATAATACAACATGAGTCATATTGAAATAAAAAAAATGATCCATTAGGGCATAAAATTGGTACATGACATAGAATTATGGAATACATGTAAGCATAAAATATCATTTCTATAGTATTTTAGGGTCACTTCAAAGGCTATCATAGTGAAATGTATTCACTCCCCAAATTATCATAGTTGTCAAGGACCACTCCTTAGACCATCATAGAAAATGAAGTCCCATAATAAACTGGGTTCACTTTTTTTATGTCTTATCTATATCAATAGTTATAAATACTTACCCAATGAATTGGATGGGCATATTGGTCCCACACATCACATAATAAAAAATATACATAAGGGTTCCACAAGATAAAAATATATTCATTATATTCTAACCCATGCAATGGAATTGGTTTTGTAAACACTTCATTGTATCAAAACCTATGGAAAATTAGTTGGTTTAACAATCATTTAACAATTTCATTATATCAAAAATTGTGAAAAGAAGTAGGTTAAATAATAATTTCATGATAACATGACTCCTGGATTAGAAATTTGTTTGATAAACATATTATCATTATAAACCATTTTTGATAAAGTATAATAATGGTATCATTTTTTGATAACCCGAGAATTTCATAATTTAAAATGGATTTCATCTTAAATGTATCATTATTTTGAAAGATAAATCACATGGTACGTTTCTTATGAAAATTAAACATTTATTTAAAACACATTTTAAAATGAAAAAAAAATAATAAAATATTATTTAAATTATTTTATTATAGAATAATAAATAATTTTTTAAAACAATCAATAAAATTAATTAAAAATATTATTTGAACAAAATATCTTTTCAGGTGTGGAAAAGCTATTTTTAAAACAAAAAAATTTGAAAAATTCATTTAATTTTGAAAAATATTATTCAAATTTAAAAACATTCTTATATATTAATGGAAATATTTTATTTAATAGAAATTTGAAGAAAATTAATGTAATATTCAAGTCATGAAGAGGTCATGATAGTGGGAAATACCCATTATTCCATTCATGTTAAAATAACGATTCTTTTCACATTTTTTGTAAAAGATAAACTGGAATTATTTGGAAAATGACATGAAGTTTCATTTTAGAATATTTTTTAAAATTAAAACATGTGTAAAAAATTATTTATTAACCAATTTTAATAATTTAAAATAATTTTTATTATTTAGAACACGGGTTTTGGAAGAGAAAGTGTTTTCAACTATAGAGAGAAATATATATGATTTTTCATTAAATATAATTTTAAACAATTGAGTACATAAAGTGATGGAAAAGAATAAAAAAATTATTCTTATGAAATTAGAATATTAGAAGAAAATTTGTGAGCATCATGAGTGATAGATCATAAGATTTTATCATTAGAAACATAATCATAAACGATTCAAATAAAAGATGATATTATAACATAAAATCATTACCACTTTGTTAACATTTCATTGCAATACTACAGAAGGGAATTTATGAAATTAAACATAAAATATCATGTGAATATATAAATTCATTATCATAATTTTCAGAAAGTTGTATATACAACTCATAAAATAATATACATTAATAACATAATATATGCCTCAAAGAAGAAAAATTTAGTCCCAAATACTATAGCTATTTTGTGACATTTGAACTATAAACCAGATGAAAGAGGTATCCTAAAATGAATTTGTAAATAAAAACAATTTATATTATAAGAATCTTAAAATTAATTCTTGGGTATTACTAACACAACAAAATTGAAATAGGTGGTGAATATGTAATGTGTCTCATATAAGTAAAAGGTGAGACGACAATCCCTTTACGATTTGGTAATAAATTCATTTGGGGACACCAACAAAAGAGTGACATAAAAAACTAAATATAATTAATATATGTATGTTAATTATATAATATATAAATAGTAATTATATACACCACAAAAAAGAAATGTGTGGTGAATATTCATTTTTCTCACAGAATTAAAAGGGTGACAAGAAATCCCTTACATTAAACTTTAACATACTTCACACAAGTATGTACAAAAAATATAATAAATTTAATTTTAATATAAATATATTATAGAAAAATAAATATATAAATGATACCATGAAAAATTTACTTATAACTATCAATTGACCATTTATTACCCATTCCTTTCTAAAATCATCTTTTGGGTAACAACCTCTTTGTTTATCATATATGTTTTTGCCTTAGTAGTTTGGTCCTCTATATTTGCTCATAGTAGCATAATTTAAATAAAAATTACAATGAAATAATTGTCATATTTTTTCACCAACTATACTTCTAAGATCCATTGTGAAATATGGTTTGATAAAGGAATTATCTTACAATCATGGATTTGGAAGGTCGTATGTATGCATGAGTAATGTTTCTAAATTTTCAAGAATCATTTAGGAAGAAAAAATTAAATTTTCGTTAAATAATTGTAAAAATATAATAACAAAAATATTATTTATTTAAATATAAATATTCTTATCATCTATGTGCTGTGGATTTGAAAAGGGAATTCCTGATCACTTCATAAAGGCGGTGGTGCAAATGTACACATATAACGTTATCATCTTTTAGTGACAGAAAATGTAATAACTAAACTGATGTATATTTTATATTAATAATGGTAAATATTTCATGAAAATAATAATTATTTCATCTTTAACACATATATTCATTACCATTATGCTAATTATCTTCCTTGTAAAACGTTAGGAAAAAACTAATCACATTGTTTCACGAAGTGGTAGTCTTTTATCACATGACATATGTTATCATATACCATATAGAATGTAAAGTAAAAAAGGTATATATATTATATTATTATAGTATATGTATAAGTTTTTATAAATATAATATATATAATTTATATCTACTATCATTCCCAACTGTGATATTTGGTAAAAGAAAAATGAATGACATCGGTTCCTGAGGTGGTAGTTCTCCATACACTGGAATTATAATTTTGTATCCCATTTGATAGTAGTGGGAATAGTTGTAGTTAATTACCATAACAAAAACAATTATTAGTGTATGGATGATACTATGTTTATGATTTCATCATAGATTAATAAGAACTTAAGTATATGGAGGATAAAATAAAAAAAATTCTGATTGAGGAATATTACCTCTTCGCCAGTTAACCTCCTTAGGACTTCCCCAAAATCCTTCATTGATAGGATTTATTAAAAAACATAAGGATTTTTTGCGATATTTGGTACTTTTAGAAGTTATATTTCTAGGACATGTCTCAAATAAAAAGGTTTTATGGAGTGAAGAATATATGATAGGTTGTGGCCTTTTATACGTGAGGTGAGTGTTACAGTTGAAATGTTATGAAAGCAAAAGGGTCTACCTACGTTTTTCCCATTCCAAAATCTTAAAAAAGAATTTTTTTCGATAATTTGAAGACATTTTTCAAATATGGTGATAGAAATTATATTTGACAATTTTTTAGTTCGTTTTAAAACTTATTGTTTTACATTAATCCCACGGTATTCCCATTATTTCCTTTACCATGGTAAATAATTTATTCAACAATAACTATTAACCTCGATAAAAAATTTAATTGAAATGAAAGAAAATATAAAAATTGGTTAATCCAAAAATGTATTCAATTTTCCAAATTTCATTCATAGACGTGGAAAATGGTAATTTAACATTAATCCCACAAACACAATGAGAAATCTGATTTCCAACGAGAAATTGTTCAAATGTTTACAATGTTTTTATGTAAAAATTAATAATTAAAATTTGTATAAAGACATAAATTAGATTAATGTATATGTAATTTAATTAGTTTAAATTTGAGACCAATTAAAAATATAAATTGAAATTATATATAATTTTAACAGAAAGGGGATTTTCAAATAAAATTTGGTATTTTCACTATTCATAAAAAAAATCTTCTTTTAAAAAGAATCTCGAAAATTTACCTCAAAAATTTATTTACATGAGGATTTAATTAATGAAAATTAATATTTCAAATATTGTTTCTAAATTTCCAAAATATTTGTTTTAATTTAAATTTTCAAAAGATTACGAATAAGAATTTTTAGAAAAATACAATTTTATGCATAAAATTTGATTCATTAAAATATATTATATAGAAAAAATTGAAGTTGAAGGTTAAATACATGATCGATTTTCTACTATATACTTTTCATTAAAATCATAAAAAATATATATATTTTTTGAAATAAAATATTATTATTTTCCTTATTTTTTTGTCAAACTTTTATTTTATTTTAAAATAGTTTTTTTCTAAATTTTAAAATAAATTTTTACCCAAGTATTCATCTTATATACATTTTTAAACTATTAATATTAATTATTTCGTTAATAACACTCATAAATTTCATTTCAATGAGAAGGTTATTTCTGTAATTTAAAAAAATTACAATATTATGAAATAATTTATTTAAACTCTGAATGGAATGTAACATTATAAAAACACGGTATTGAGTGTAATTAAATATTAAATTAGTGTTATTTGTAGTGAGAAATTTATAAATTATTAAATTAATTTCTTTAAAAATATTTAATCAAATATCAGGTTATTACATTTCACTTAACATTGACATCTTAAAATGAATGTTCATTTCCTCAGTAAATTCCTTATAGATATATTCTTTATAACTTTCATAAACTACGAAATCAACTTATATATTAATAGTTATAGTACATATTGAAATATTATTCAGTTATAAATTTCTACAGTCATCTCTTTTTAGAACCATCATTCTTCTCAAATATCCATCAATCTTGGAAAACCTTTCTTGAGGATCAAATTTAATCACCTATAAATCTATTTTAATTTTATAGTCCATATTTTTATCCTCATCAAGGATAAAACATTCTAGGTTTTAAATGAATACTTCTTATCTAGGTTACCATTATGAATGTATTATTTTGCATCCGTTTGGTATATTTTTTAGTTTTTTCTGAGCTAACACCACTAAAAACATTCCTATAGTCACAATTCCTTCAACCTATGAAAATGTTTCTTCAAAATAAATCTCAAAAATATATTAATACCCCAAAAAAACTAGTCATGCCTTACTATGTCAGAATTTAACATTACCATTAAGATTATTTTTAAAAACTAATTGGTTCTAATTAGATTTTTTTTCATGTACTAGAACCATCACCAATATAGATTTATTCTTCGTATGATCAAATTTCTCAATCACAATGGTGTTCCATTCTTGATGCTTACCTACCACTGAAACTATTTTGGATTTGTTGACACTCCTTTATGTCATAGAGTCCAACTAATTGAAAAGGGAATACCTTAAGCCCAATGAGGGTCACCCTTTGAAGAACATCAAAATTTAACAAAGGGATGAACCAAGAACTCATTTGAAGGTTGTCGCGCAAGTATCCTTCACGTTGTGCAAGTCACTTGCGCACCCTATTCCTTTATTCACCCATGGTGCCAAATGTACTATAAATCGCCCCTCTGGGCCCCCCATTTCAAGGAAAAGTTTTCAAAAACTCAGATTCAAGCTCTGGTCGCCCAAGTCTCTGTCTGAATTCTTCCAAACAATTATAAGGTAATTTTTTACATAGAAGGGAAGCTATAAAGAGGAAGAATTGGGATCTAAGTGTTATAACTCATTAATACTTGTGTTCCTAAGTGTCATGCCCTTAAGGGAAATTAAGACACTTGTGCTCCGCCCTTCCCTCTCAAGGGAACTTCCTCACCACTCTTCTGAAAGCCTCTAGGTATGATACGAAGGGCTTGGGTTCCATGTTTCCAAAGTATTAACCTATAGGTTCATCATTTCTCAAGGTGACTCATGGAATTCAAGTCTACTTGCGCGACCAGGACTTGCACCCCAGTACAATACTTGCGTGCCTCCTTCTTAGTCACCTCCTTTCCTCAAATACATCTATCCTCTTCAAGATAGAGCTTTCAAAACTCTCTTCAAATCCATTTATAGCATGGTTCCTTTGTTGGTTACCTTATTTGAAAGGAGTTCTAGGAGAGCCTCTCCCAAAACCTTGTGACTTACATGCTTTATGTCACCACCATTAGGGGTTTCCTCTATAAACTCATCCTTTAAGATGAGAAGATCTCTTGGTTGGGGCCTCCTTCATAGATGTAAGCCCCAAGTCTCAAGACCCTTTATCCCGGGCCACTTTCTCTGGAGTAAACCCCAATCTTAATTTCCTTTTGATTAAGGATTCCTTTCCAGGAGTTTTTCCCGTGTTAAAATTCCAAATATCCATAAAGTCCAAGTATCTTTATGAACCCTACTGTTCGGCTTCTATCCTATGTCATGGTCTTCATTTACTTGGGTCATCACACATACATAATCCCCACATCATTTCTTATAAACTGCATCTTTTGTGGCACCATTGTCAAGTTTACTAATACTTCTTGTTTCTCACACCGATCATGACTCACATTGGATTAGAATGTAAAATTAATCATGAAATCTCTTTTTGGGACATTTAACTAAGAATTAACCCCATATTTTTCCCCCGAACTACATTTTTTTTGAAAAAGTGATGACATGAACCAGTTTCCCAGTTCATGTTATCATGGGAATTTATTAAAATCAAAACGTTGCAGTACAAGAACGAGGTGTAATGTGTTTAAAATTGTGGGAATTTAATGAGAGAACATTATAAATCATGAAAAATAAACAAAAACAATGAAATATATCTGTCGAGATGAAATCCTTCAAAGAGTAGTGGTATCCAACCTCCATAAGAGTGCAGAAAACTTCATGATACGGGCATCCATGTTCTGCATATCAAGGGCATAAATAGAAATATCCAGCTAGAATGAAAACCTCAGAATCTTCAGCAAACAATAACTGTCAAACAGGATGAAGGATTCTCCAACAAAGAAACCACACGATGCTCTCTAAAAGAAATTTTTACAAAATCCATAGAGAACCTAAAACTCAGACTTCAGAATAAGTTTATAACAGATCAAACATGCCCTAATCTGCCACTAAAACATATAATCATTGCCAAGAAGCAGGAGAATCAGAACCTAACTTCTAGAGATTAGGAAAAATGAAGCTGAATCTGTCACTCAATTCAAATAGAATCCAACAAGAATCAGTGATCCATCCATCCAAATTCTTCCCATCAAGCATAAAAGAACAAGCCTGATTGAAGCTTCTAGAAATTCATAAAAGAAGCAGACTGAAATGACCTTTCAAAAGCACCAGAGTGAAGCTAAAACACAAATCCTCTTATTACATCAATTCCCCTCCAAATCAGGCTAGATGTAGAGGTTCAAAGCACAACAATAAAACTCCAAACAACCAGATTTAGATAATTCCACTTATAGTCTTAATGAATAGAGAAGACAACCTTCAAACAGTTTCACATTCGGACAAGAGAACCCCAAACCTCATTTTAAATAGAGAGATTGGTTGAATGCAGAAACCCAAACTATACTTCAAACATCAATCATCTAACAAAGTCGAAACATCAAGAGAGTTGTATCATAAACATTCCAGCAAAAATATTTCAAACAACCTCAAAAAGAAGACCAATCCAAGGTGTCCAACAATTATAATCCCAGATCAAAAAAATATAACATTGCATGATGGAGAGTACTGACAGAAGAAACATAGCACAAAAAAACAAAAGAAGAGAGAAAATTAGGATTCTTAGTCTTCAAAAGCATAATAGAAATCATTTCCATGTAATCCCATTGAAGTCGAAATTTGGATTCTTCTTGAATTCCTCAACAACAAATATGATCATTCATTTCTGGAGTTCCATATAAGTGTCAACGATCATGTCACCATCGTTGTATTTTCTAAAAGTAATTCTATCATTCTCGTCTATCCATGTGTCTAGCTCTTTTGGGAAGTCCAAATTTTCTTCTTTTACATAAGCATATCTAATAGCAGGGTCATTCTCATCATCCTCACTGGAGGAGGATTCTGAATCTGTTGCTTCAGACTCAGACACCATTTCGGTTGGCAAAGGCAGTAGAGGGATGATGTTTTCATCCTTGACCTGGGCAGCCAGGGATTTGTGATAATTGTTCTTTCAATTTTGGAGTGGTCCTTACCTTTTTTTCTTGTCTATATGTCGAATTGACAAAACAATCTGAGTCAACCATCATTTTCATTCCTTTTTTAGACCTTGATTTCAAAAACTCTTCCTCTAGCTGACAAGATTTATCATGTTCATCATGAAAGGATTCATCTGAATCAGATTGAAACTCTTCATCTCCACCTTGTTCATTGATATTTGTCTTTGAAGTAGGAATTTCATCATAGGTTTTGACCCCATCGTTTTGCATAACTGGTAGGGAGTTGGAGGCATCATAAGGATTCTGGGTGCCTTTGTTACAAACAATAGTTAATGGTTGGGTGGTTTTTGGTTTATTTTTCTCTATCAAAACTGATTTTCATTTGGGGAGGGGAGGTGGTATCCTCTTTTTCTCCTCACGCTCAGTATGATGATGTCTAATTCTAGAGCACATTTTACAAAAAACAGGATCATTTTCAAAAATAACTTCCTGGAAAAAACCATTTAATTTATTTTCCAACCAAAATCTAGAAGGTAGTGATTGAGAGATGTCAACATCAGTACACACTCGAGCCATTGATGGGCGAGACATGTTATGCATGGAAAAATCAAGTTTAATTGGGTGACGAAATAATCTAGCAATAGAAAAGAGTGCCTTCTACTTAAAAAAATGAAGTGGAAGTCCAGAGAATCCCAACCAAATGGGGACAATAGGTGGTTCGAAGTCTATATAGAAATTATGTGTCCATTTCATGACCTTCATATTACAGCCTCTGAAGCCCCAAGAACCCCTCACCCAAAGTCGGTAATAGTAGTTTTCAGAGGAAAAGTGCAAAAGAACATGTAATGAGTTCAGGAGACCAACATGAAAGTTTTCTAAAATAATCTCTGTCTTTCTGAATGAAAATAAACATCAAGTGCCCCACTGAGTGGCTTTAAAACCAGTATGGTCATCATAATGACCATGAAGATTTTTATTTACTATAATGAAGGATACCATTGACTATGAATCTCCAATACAAATGGATGATTCTTTGTCAATGAAGAACCTCAAATACATATAAAAGATTCTCTAAATCCCATACATATCAATCATTGATTTCTAAATCCAAAGGAACACATTTTTGTGCTAGGTGAATTAATATGGATTTGTGAACATAACTTAATTATATATGAGAGTCTCAGAGTAGGCAATAATTCCCCCCAAAAAGGTGTGATGAGCCTGACCTCCCATCCTCTCGACCAATGAAAATTCTCAAGCCTCATTGGTCAACAACTAATGAGAACCTACCTTTGGAATGTAGGTCCAAACGGATAATGAATCATTGGGTGTTTTTGGTTCTATGAATAAACCTGTTAGAAATCGATTAGAATTTTTGATCCTTAAACAAACAAGGTCATCCCCATTTCTAGAATAAACAAAAATGGTGAACCCGACGTGAATCCTTAACCAAGTTAAAATGACTTTTTACTTGTTTTTTAGGCCCATATTAAATTAAATATGAGGGCCAACAAAGAAATCAAAGACATATGTGTTCAACCAAATCATTTAGTCCAGCCAAGCCTATCTTGATTATGTCTTCTATATCAAACAGGAACTCTTTTCCAAGATCTCTCTATAACACATAATGGATTCTTTAAAGCTCAAAAATGTTAATGCCTTAGCTGCTACTCCTGCTGGAACGTTGTATGATCTGAGGACAATATCACATACTCAGTGTCTTTAACGCTGGTTCTCGAATGCATTAGTAAGGGAATACTATCAAGTCGGTACCATCCCGACTATGGAGGACACCCGACAAGACCACCATGTTAATAACTCACCCTTGTTATTTGGACAGGGATGACCAGTGGTCCAAAGGTAGGTGGTTCCAGCCACCATTTCCAACCGTTTTTGGTCGTTATCCCTGGAACGAAACAACCAGTCCCTCCCATATTATAGGGAGGTGAATGAAGAGGTCACTTAAGGCCTCAGTTCATGATGATAGGAATCCTTCCTGAAGACTCCCACCAAGAATCACATACAGAATCGTGTGGTAGTACACCCTCAACATGATGAGGGTATTACCTCTAGGTGTTCAGCTCAGGTTCCTCAGACCCGAGCAAGCAAGATGAACTGCCAGAGGAGAAATTTGGTCAATACGGAGCTTGTTCTTACCTCTTCCCCCTCCGGAGAAGTCCATCAATATAACTTGATGGCATACAACGAGCGGGCATATACACCCGTCCGTCCTAATTTCACTGCTCGGTAGAATCATCTGGAAGTAACACACAAATCCTGCCAGGAAATTCCAGCTAAGTACTATAGGCAGACACATACACCTATTTATAATTAATTATCCAGTCAGTAGTCTCATCTGACTACAACCAATGAAGTTCGCTAATCGAATATGGTGGAAACTAGTAAGCATGATACACCTATTTACAATAAACAATTGTTTCAGTAGTCTCATCTGCCAGTGTGGAAGGAATCCCATCAACCATACTTGACAGAGAATACACAGCAGGCACATACACCTTCCAATGTTTATCAAGCCAGCCAATAGTCTCATTTGGTAGCACCCGGAGAAGTCAGTCGAAAAGCTCCGATGACAAATATGGAGTAGACTCAACTCTCTACCCCTATGCCTAAGTACTATCAACATCTGTTGATAGGAAAATTAGCACATGAGTAGATACTTACACCTATTCTAGACACATATTGGATGTATATTCCTGTTCTAGTAGTCGCAGTCACCAAGCACATTCTGACAATGGTGAACGAGAAGAATCCAATCCCAACCCATATTCTGGATACCTATCAGAATATTATAATAGCTTTAGTAGCATCACAAAAAAAGAATCATAAATCTATCCCTATTAGTGGAGTGACTCATCAACATGTCACCCCGGAGCAAATACACAGCTTTGTTCCAGTCCAGGAGGGTTGTGGGGCATACTCCCCCATGTCATAGATACAATCAAGTCAGGAACATACACCCGATTTAAATAGAGATAATCAGCCTAACCTAACCATTTCTCCTGAGAATGAACATAAAACTTCCCATTATAACCACTTTCATCAACAAGTGCTTTCCAAAGTGAGTAAGAAGGATTCAAAGAAAAATACCCATCCAACAAAGTTGAAAAATCAAGAGCCAATCTATAATAAGGCCTTGCTCAATGCTGGACTTCTTGAATCCATCAGACAATTATCTATTGAAACATAGGATTCTACTCTCTCATTTCCAGATTATAGAAGTATCAGGGATTATTCCAAAATTAATTATCCAAAAAATCCTCATAAAGGCTTTATTCATGAAAATTTGGTCAATCTCGAAGTATTATCATCAGATGAAAGCCATGATAGCCCTCAGCGTGGCCAGAAAACCAAGGAGCAAGAGGTTTCAGATTTTGTTGTAACCGACCATGGTGGTCCTCCCCATGATGATGATGAATTTAGTAGCGAAATTCATATTTGTAGAAGTAATTCTCATTTCCTGGAAAAATTTTCAATGGACAATGTAGTAACAAGAAATCCCTCTTATCTTGAGGCACATGCAAATGCAAAGCTAGTGATGTCTGATGCCTTACCGCTAGCAGGTGAAATAATTTCTCAATCCAAAGATAACCCAGGGTGTAGGTCATTCTCCGAACCACCCTTGTGTCATTCATCTTCTAATTTGAGAAATGAATTATCTACCAATCTTGTTGAATCTGAAGAAGCACTACTAGAAAAACAGGTATTTGTGAGGGGGCATTTGCGACGGGATCCCGTCGCAAATAGCCCGTTGCTGAAAATGGCGTCGCAACAACACTTATTTGTGACGGGCCCGTCGCTAAAGCCTTTTTTTGTGACGTTCATTCTCCCCGTCGCAAATAGTATTCCGTATTTTTGTATAAAACTTTGAAAATAGTTTTTGCGAGGGGACCCGTCGCAAAAACTATTTTAAAAAAAAAATAAAAATCTATTAATAATACTAGTATTTGCGACGGGCATAGTATCTCGTCGCAAATACTATAAAAAAAGTAAAAAAAATAAATTATTAATAAATTATTTTAATTAATATAATTATATAATTATAATTCACAAATAAAAATAATTAATTATTTTAATTAATATATTAATAATAGAATTGTAATTCAAAAATAAAAACTAATAGAATATTAATAAATGATTTAATTAATATAATAATATTAGAATTATAATTCATAAATAAAAAAATATTAATAAGTTAATTTAATTAATATAAAAATAATAGAATTATTTTACATTCAAATATTAAAATAATTCAAGTATTACAAAAAATATAATTAAATTATAATATTATAAAATTTTAATATATATATATATATATTAATATTATAAAATATAAATAATATTGTTATTCATATTAATATTGTTATTTAAAAATATAATATTATTAATATTTTATAAAGAGACAAAAACTAAGAATAGAAAAAAAAATATTTTGATTTCCCAAATTTTATAACATAAATACAAACTCTAATCTGAAGGAGGGGGGGAGGTGGGGGATTTGCAGATGGCGGTGGAGGAAACTCCATCCCTAAAGCATGAGTGAGTCGGCGCATGTACTCCATCTGCTCCTGATGCTGCTGCTGCCACCGACTCGTCTGCTCCTCGTACAACTGCTGCTGGCGTCGACGCTCCTCCTCATGCTGCTGACGCATCTGCTCCTGCTCCTGTCGGAGACTCTCTATCTGTGCAGTCTGAGATCGCAACTGATCCTCATACTGTGTAGTAGAAGAAGATGCACGAGCTCCTCTCGAGCTGGACGCCGACATCGCAGCACTGCCATAATAATTTCCGGGAGTCAGTCGAGAGCCGATACCAACTACCCAGCCCTTATCGAAGGCATACTGGGTGGCCTGCATCCATGCCGCCTCATCAAACTGACGGGCAGTGGTCTGATCTGATGACTCGGCCTGACTCTCAGGCTGGGCCTGTGACGCTGCGGCCTCATATGACTCCTATAGTTGCAATTTAAAATTAAAATTGTGAATATATTATATGCAGTTAATTTCTAAACTTGAAAACAAATAATACTGACCACGATATGATGCTGACGATCACCTCTGAGCTCCCTAGTAGTAGGATCACTATACATCCTCCGATATACGTCGTACTCTGTAATATCGGGGTGCTCGACAGCCTATAAGAATAAAAAATAAACTGTTAATATTTATAGTTATATAAAATATTTATAAATAATGTACGTACCAGATGCTGTCTATGAGTACTGAAAGAACGAATCCCAGCTCAATGATTCACCTCCTGTCTCCCCCGATTCTGCCTCCCCACCGATGATCTCCTCTGAAAGGCACCACTCAACCAGTGCGCACATAATCCATCCCATACATGGGATGAAATATACTCTGGTCGGTGTGCTCTACATGACTCCTCAAAATCTGACACTCCTGCTTTCTTCATCGCATCTTTTCTTAAATTGTGCAAAAACTGACGAAGGCGATCACGCATGGCCACCTCCCATGCCTCGTGGATGGCGTCACGCATGATATCCTCGATTGGATACCATAAACCCTGCAAATAAATCAAAATATCATGTTATAAATGAAATGATTTTAAAAATAAAAATTATTTATTTACGTACGTACCAAATAATGGCTGAACATGGCCTGCTGCACATCAATGGGAATCTGCTCCCATGTGGTCCACGGCTGAGTGAAATAGTTGCGCAAAATAGCGCTACCCTGTCCGACTGCTATATGCGGAAAACTGAAAAAATAATAAACATTTATTATGTGAATAGATTAATGAAATCTTAGTCAAATCCACAGGTTATCACACAGGTTATCACACCTCTGTGTGCGTGGATCAAACCCAAGACGTGGATGTCGCTCGGGGACGGGGTCAGGAATCATCAATCGTGCAAGACCGCGCCCCCTCCGCGTACTCCCTAGAGCACCTGCAGGCTGAGGGTCATCTGTCAGCAACGCATCCGCATCGAAAGTCAGGTCAGCATCCGCCAACTCACGAAATGTGGCCTCGTCCATCTGAAACAGAAAATGTTAATGTTAGCAAATAATTGATAATTACTATTATATATACATATATACATATATACATATTATGATTGTATATAAATACCATGGAATGCTATCAGTGTTCATCATCATCATCATCATCATATATGTCAATGTCATCTTCATATTCCTCCTCAACATCATCGATATCCATTCGAGTTACATTTGCTTCATCTCTTACCATTTCAAATTCATATGTGACATAATTAACATCATCGTCATCATCGACTCTTAAATGTGGGGTGTCGTCATTGATACTCATGTCTCTTTGTAAAAAAGATTGATTTTGAGTACTCTCTTGAAGGTATATGGCTCCTTCATCAACATCCATGGAGGTAAATTGTACGGAGTTAAAACAACAGGCCAACATGAATATTGACTACCATAAGATCTAAACGGACAGAAACCATCAGTGGAAAGGCCCAGTCGAACAATTCTAGCTTCTAAAGCAAAGGATGGATGCACTCTATCAAAATGTTTCCATGAATAAACATCGGCTGGATGATTCAAGCTTTTATCGGTTGAAATATTCTCTTTATTCCATGACATCATTGTCGATGTATTCTTAGACATGAATAAACGCTGAAGTATGGATGTAAGTGGAAAATATCTCAACTGTTTTACAGGAATCAAACCAGACTTCCCGTGTTGTCCTTCTTTATATCTCAGTTTCCCACATGTAGGACAACTATCCAATGACTCATTTTCCCCAGAATATAAAATGCAGTCATTTGAACATGCATGAATCTTCTGAAAAGTAAGTCCCAAATATCGAACCAGCCTCTTACTCTCATAGTAATTTGCAGGTAAAACATTTCCTTCGGGTAACAGTGTTTTCAGCAAAGAAAATATCTGGTCAAAACAGGTGTTTGACATTCCGTTATCTGATTTGATAGCCATAAATTTTGTAACTGCTTCTAATTTGCTCATCTTGCAGCCAGGATATAATGCATCCTCAGCAGATTTCAACAACTCATAAAATTCAGATGGTGCCAACTCAGGATTTGAAGCTATATCAGCCGGAGTTTCTGTATATTGAACAGATGAACCTGCAACATCATGTACTAAATCATGAAACCGAGATGGATCCAGAATCAAGTTGGTATCACCTGCTCTGGAACTGCGTTCACCGTGTTGATACCAAAAAACATAATCTGGTTGAAAACCAAAACGCAAGAGATGTTCTCCCACTTTTTCAAACGTGTCAAACGTTCTCAATGCACATTTTCTGCAAGGGCATTTTATTTTTCCTTCTGAAACAAATTCTGAATTTGATGCTGCAAATGATAAAAAAGTCTCCACACCCTCAACATATACTGGATTTAAACCTGAACCGTTTGGATTTCTACGTTGATTTATCCATATGTGGTCACCTAATAATGATTGTTGAAGACCTCTTTGTTCTATATTTCTCTATAAAATATAAAAGCATTACTGGTTTTGAATAATTTGTTAGAAAAAACACTCAAGTAAATATTGAATATATTGAGAATAAAGCAAAACATGTTACAAATATTGATAATTTTAATATTATATTGATTTTTTATTATTTTAATAATACTAATATAATTTTTTCATAAACATTAATTATATAATAATAACATTATTACATTATTAGTATATTTTATTATTAATATTAAAATAACATAATTTTTTATATTATATACAATTCTCCTTTCATCTGTGTGTTTAACATTCTGTCTCCACATGTAATATTTGCATTCACTTTCACCTCTCCATTGGCGAGTAGGTTGGTAATTTTGAAAATGAATGTGAATATTACATGTGGAGACAGAAAACACACAGATGAAAAGAGAATTGTATATAATATAGAAAATTATGTTATTTTAATATTAATAATAAAATATACAAATAATGTACTAATGTTATTATTCGTAAATATTGGTTATTATTCCAAATTATTGGTAATTATTTCTAATTATTGGTAATTATTTTTAATTATTGGTAATTATTTCTAATTATTGGTAAATATTGGTAATTATTGGTAAATATTGGTAACTATTGGTAATTATTGGTAACTATTGGTAATTATTGGTAATTATTACTAATTATTGGTAATTATTGGTAACTATTGGTAATTATTGGTAATTATTACTAATTATTGGTAATTATTACTAATTATTGGTAATTATTACGAATTATTGGTAATTATTACTAAATATTGGTAATTATTACTAATTATTGGTAATTATTACTAATTATTGGTAATTATTGGTAATTATTGGTAAGTATTGTTAATTATTGGTAATTATTGGTAATTATTACTAATTATTACTAATTATTGGTAATTATTCCTAATTATTACTAATTATTGGTAATTATTACTAATTATTGGTAATTATTACTAATTATTGGTAATTAATACTTATTATTGGTAATTAATACTAATTATTGGTAATTAATACTAATTATTGGTAATTAATACTAATTATTGTTAATTATTACTAATTATTGTTAATTATTACTAATTATTGGTAATTATTACTAATTATTGGTAATTATTACTAATTATTGGTAATTATTACTAATTATTTGTAATTATTACTAATTATTGGTAATTATTACTAATTATTGGTAATTATTACTAATTATTACTAATTATTGGTAATTATTACTAATTATTACTAATTATTAGTAATTATTACCAATTATTGGTAATTATTACCAATTATTGGTAATTAATTCCAATTATTGGTAATTATTGGTAATTATTACTAATTATTGGTAATTATTGGTAATTATTGGTAATTATTGGTAATTATTGGTAAATATTGTTAATTATTACTAATTATTGGTAATTATTACTAATTATTGGTAATTAATACTAATTATTGGTAATTAATATTAATTATTGGTAATTAATACTAATTATTGGTAATTAATAATAATTAATACTAATTATTAGTAATTATTACTAATTATTGGTAATTATTACTAATTATTGTTAATTAATAACAATTATTGGTAATTAATACTAATTATTCCTAATTATTACTAATTATTACTAATTAGTAGTAATTATTGTGAATTATTGTTAATTATTACTAATTATTACTAATTATTAGTAATTATTACTAATTATTAGTAATTATTACTAATTATTAGTAATTATTACTAATTATTAGTAATTATTACTAATTATTAGTAATTATTACTAATTATGAGTAATTATTACAAATTATTACTAATTATTACTAATTATTGTTAATTATTAATATTTATTATTAATTATTACTAATTATTGGGAATTATTAGTAATTATTACCAATTATTGGTAATTATTGGCAATTATTACTAATTATTGGCAATTATTACTAATTATTGGCAATTATTGGTAATTATTGGCAATTATTGTTAATTATTACTAATTATTGGTAATTATTGGCAATTATTGGTAATTATTGGCAATTATTGTTAATTATTGGTAAGTATTGTTAATTATTACTAATTATTGGTAATTATTGGTAATTATTACTAATTATTGTTAATTATTACTAATTATTACTAATTATTGGTAATTATTACTAATTATTGGTAATTATTCCTAATTCTTACTAATTATTGGTAATTATTACTAATTATTGGTAATTAATAATAATTATTGGTAATTAATACTAATTATAGGTAATTATTACTAATTATTGGTAATTAATACTAATTATTGGTAATTAATACTAATTATTGGTAATTAATACTAATTATTACTAATTATTACTAATTATTGGTAATTATTCAAAAAATTTCTTAATTTTTCCTAATTTTTCCTAATTTTTTGTAATTATTGCTAATTATTACTAATTATTGGTAATTATTGGTAATTATTGGTAATTATTGGTAATTATTGGTAATTATTGGTAATTATTGATAATTATTCCTAATTATTACTAATTATTCCTAATTATTACTAATTATTCCTAATTATTACTAATTATTCCTAATTATTACTAATTATTACTAATTATTACTAATTATTACTAATTATTACTAATTATTACTAATTATTGCTAATTATTACTAATTATTCCTAATTATTACTAATTATTCCTAATTATTACTAATTATTCCTAATTATTACTAATTATTCCTAATTATTACTAATTATTACTAATTATTGGTAATTATTGGTAATTATTACTAATTATTACTAATTATTGGTAATTATTGGTAATTATTACTAATTATTACTAATTATTGTTAATTATTGGTAATTATTCCAAATTATTGGTAAGTATTACTAATTATTGGTAATTATTACTACTTATTGGTAATTATTACTAATTATTGGTAATTATTACTAATTATTGATAATTATTACTAATTATTACTAATTATTGGTAATTATTACTAATTATTACTAATTATTCTTAATTATTGATAATTATTGATAATTGTTCCTAATTATTAGTAATTAAATGAATAATTATCAATAATTAGGAATAATTACCAATTATTACAAATAATGACATTATTAATATATTTTATTATTAATATTAAAATAATATAATTTTCTAATTTATATACAATTCTCCTTTCATCTGTGCGTTTTCTATCTCCACGTACAAATAATACATGTGAAGACAGCAAACACACAGATGAAAAGAGAATTGTATATATATAAAAAATTATATTATTTTAATATTAATAATAAAATAGACTAATAATGTAATAATGTTATTATTCCTAATTATTGGTATTTATTACTAATTATTAATATTTATTCTTAATTATTAAAAATTATTACTAATTATTCCTAATTACCATTAACTATGAACAATACTAATAATTTAAATTTATTAAGTAATAAAACAATGTAAACATAATTAAATTACAACTAATTAAGAATAATTGAAACTAATAAAAAATTAAAAATAAATATTAAATTAAAGTGAACATAAATACCTTGAAAATTGATATGCTCTGATCGTTCTTCAAAACATTAATATCAGCTCCGGAGAAAAAAATTAAACTGGAGAAAAACTGAACTCTAGATATATAATTTTGAGAGAAGGAGAAGATAGAGAATGAGAATGAAATGAAAAAAATGGATGGGGGTATTTATAGGTTAGATTATTTGCGACGGGCCCATTTGCGACGGGTATCCCGTCGCAAATAGTATTATTTGCGACGGTACCCGTCACAAATACCTTAGCCAACATTTCTAACGGTCAACGGGTAAATAGTTATTTGCAACGGGACCCGTCGCAAATAACCACCTGCCGACATACTATTTGCGACGGGGGAATATTCCCGTCGCAAATACCTTTTACCGCCGCCGGTTATTTGCGACGGGAATATTCCCCCGTCGCAAATAAGTTTCCCGCGATTTGGCGCGCAAACCGCGCTAGTCCTTTTGCGACGGGGAAAGCTGTCCCGTCGCAAAAGGCTACTTATTTGCGACGGGCAAATAACCCCGTCGCAAATAAGTTTTTAACAAAACTATTTGCGACGGGATTTATTCCCGTCGCAAATAACCCATCGCAAATGCCCTTTTTCCTGTAGTGAAGAAACAAAGAAGCACCAGCTTTGGTCCAATTTGGTGGAAGAATATTCATCAAATTACAAAGAGGAAGTGCTCAATATGAGAACATCACTGGGAAAAGGTGAAATACCAATCATGTTTTGGCCTTTGGCTGACTCTCAGAATGATATTCTAGAAATGTTGACAGAAGATTGTATTCACGATATTCATCTCAACATATGGAAAACCATTTTTCACTTAAAAGAGAAAATATTATCTTATGATGAATATCAAAATCAAGTCAAGATAATAGAAGGGTTGCAATGCCAAATTGACTTGGAATCTCTCTTAGTTTCTCGACATCCAAAGGGTGAAAAGCAACAGAGATCCCTTCAGCGTTCATGCCTTGGGACGTTGAAAAGGTTATGGCAATTAATTACCAATTCTCCATCTAGTATTTATATTAAGGTATAGGGTGTTCTTGGAGCATTGCATTTCACTATGCTCTCAAGTCAACAAAGCCCACCAAAAGTGGTCTCATTCAATGTTATTTCCCGTGGGAGGCCAAATTTAACTAGTTTTGTGTGTAATCAAAGGCTTTCCCAAGAACAGGACTCAACTAGTTCATCCCAAAGTCAGGCATATAAGGAACTGGTTTTCGAATTACTCTTGCATCATGCAAATGATAATATCGAAAAGGATTCTCGTTTAGAGCATGCACATCACCAGGTGAAGAAGTGTCAGAAATAATCTACCGGTCATTTGAGCCAGGTGACTTGATTGGATGTCAGATGATGCATCTAGCCAATTTATGGACTATAGTCTGAAAAATTAGGAGGGATTTTAAGAAATTTTCTGATGTAGTAGCTCAAGAGACACCTCACCTTTCCAGACTGGGGACTCTTTTAATCCAACCCTCAGAAACAACAGATAAGATTCAAGGAGTTGAGCAGAGAAAACAAGAAACATCCCCAATCCACTGGACTGGGGACCTTTTCAAATTCTCAATCTCTACTACAACAGAAGTCAGTCTTTTCTTGGTTAGGGAAGAAACCACAAGAGGAATGTAGAGCCGAATTATCAGGATATTCCCAAAAAATTATGGTTCATCAAGAAGTTTCTGAGGGATCAACCAAACAAAAGGCAATTTCTCATAAAAGACATGGAGGAAGGCAGTATCACAGAAGCACTGAAAGAAGGGCTGCAATGCATTATGCTTCGATAAATGTCATCAATGTCATTGTCACTAATCCCCTAGAACATTCGGCTCACTCATAGGGATCATATGAAGAAGTTCCTATTCTAGAGGTTGTGCACACAAAAATGAATGAAGGATGTGTGCATACCAGAATATAGAGGGTTAGCCAGGGAAAGACATTTCTTTGAGTAATGAACTTCCATACTCCAGAACTTCACATGCCAATGAAATGGGTAAAAGTTAGGTTAAATTCCACCCTACCTCTGGAGAAGGCCAATCACTCTCATTAGAGGAAAGGATCGCATGACAAGAAGAAGAAATGAAGGAATTAAGTAGGTTAAATGCAGAACTACTTCAAGGTAGTCTTCCTCTTAATCATGCTGGAGTTTATCAATCAAGGGAATTTGTTGCAGCTACAAGGATGGATCAAAAATATCCCCCTTTTCATGTACACCCTCAATGTTCCAATCCTATAGGTCATACGCAACACCAACCGGAAATACTACCATTAGTTGTAGTCCTAGTCACTACACCCATCCAAACTCCAGTTATTTCACTAGATCAGGTCCAAGATCAACTAGATGTTTCTAAAAAATTAACGACTACCATTGATTCATTAACAACTCGGTTGGAATCCATAGATGGAAAGCATGAAAATGTTCAACTAGAAAAGAGAGCTTACCCTAAATGGGTGAATGAAATCTCTCACCAATCAAATTTTTCGAATACCACGTTCCCAATTTTTAATGGTTCAAGAGATACAGAACAAAACATAACACATTTTGTTTCTTGTTGTGATCCTATGATGGGAACTCCTCAACCACAAGAAGCAGTTAAGCTCAGGTGTTTTGTACAGTCATTACAAGGACCAACGTTTTTCTATTATACAAGGTTGCAATCTCGGTCGATTACTGGGTGGTAGGATCTCTGCCAAAGATTTCTTCTTCAATTTAGCTCAATGTTTCCAAATAAGATAGTTTTTTATCATACCAATTGTAATAAAAGGGAGAAATGAAAGAGTTTCATATTTCATTGCTCGATGAAAGTATTAACATATTCCATATGTTTAGCACTCCCTCAAGAAAATTTTTTTCCAATCTGTGTGGAAAATCTTCATGATGAATTACGCACACCGTTGATCCCTATGAAATACACAGGAGGGTTTCGATACCTAACTTCAATCGCTCAACAGATCGAAGAATCTCTTACAAAGAGTAAGGCTAAAACTCATGTAATTCCATTAGTTCCAGGAAAGAGAATAGGGAAAGTATAGACTACTACAGTTACACTTAAACAAGAACATGTACCTGCTTCCACTTTGAATCCTTCATCATATCGAAGGGCTCCACCTTCTTAGAGTCATCAAAAGACGGACGCCTCGTCAATATGATCACTGATATCAAAGGAGGAAATAGTTTGAAGATTTGAAGAACAATGTTTACTCTTTCTGGAATGAACAAGTTCCTTGCTACTTTATCTCTGCTTTGGAAAACATTCTGGTTTAGTTGCCAAGGCCCAAAAGGCCAAACAAGGAAGAATATGAATATCTCTCCAACTATTTCCCATTTCATTAGATGTTGGGGAATCCCATTCATGAGTGTTCTTTCTTCAAATACCCCCTGAAAATTATGGTGGACTCTGGACCGGTAAAACTGAAAGGTTCTTCATCCTAGGTAGCATGTGTTATTGCTACTCATCTAGAGGAAGAAGGTGAGTGGCATTAAGTCAAAAGTAAAAATGTGTAGAAAAGTGATGATTGGATGGTCAGGAAAATGATCAATTGAACTCATGCCATTTTACGAAGACAATTGTGTCAACCAATTGTGTCTTCTGATATGAATTCAATATCAAAACCCCCTTCATTAGAAGGAAAATCTTCAGAGAAGCAGCGTAATTTAAAGAAAGAAGAACAGTCTGAATAAGGTGAGTTTGTGTCGAAGCCTAAATTTTCTTTTACTCTGGTAGATTTTATGCCATATTCTTCAAAAGCATGGGCATATCCCCACCAAACGGATCATCTATAATTGGTTCATCAGGAAGAATATTCATCAGCTGAAGAATTGATATTTTGTTATATTAACATAATTCATTTGAATGATCCTTATGCCAATGATTGTTTGATTATAATGAGCCTAATTTCCTTGTATCTAATATATCAATTAGAGGAAGAGACGGAGGTTTAGGATAGAGGGGAATACATGGATATTATAGAAGCCACTATTTCAATCCTACCCCTACCAGAATTGTATATGCAGTAAAAACTCATGGCAAAGCCCTTCAGCGGGCTCAACAAGAACAAGAATGTTCTTCCACACATGGTAGATTCGGTCCTAATGCAGTTATTTTGGAAGACCGGTTATAGGTCCCATCGTCTTCCTCTATGACAATAGATATACTTAGTCGGTCTAATCTATTGAATCTGGGAGTGTTTCCAACCCCTACCCCGATACGGGATGCATCTACTGCTAACACATCAACTTCCAAGGAACCTAAAAAACCACATTTTCATTAAGGGAAACACAGACCTTTGGACCAAAAGTATGATGTCTTGAAACATTTGGCCCTGGTACTGGCCAAATTATCAATTCTGGATGCATTGAATCTAACAAAATATCTTCGAGAGGTTCTTATTGAGGCTTTTCTAATTCCTCAAGAATTCTAAACTGAAATTGTTGCAGCTGAAGTCTACCATATACAGAATGGTCCTGAATAATGCCATGCAGTGATATATTTTACAGATGTATAGGAAGATGATGTTGTACATGGACATATCAGACCATTGTATATATCTAGAAAATTCAATGATATAGACATCAGACGAGATTTCATTTATAATGGCTCAGGATTCAATATCATTCCTATTTGTACACTCTGTCGATTAGGCTTCACCGATTCTAATTTATATACTTCTACAATGATGTTGCAAGGATATGATAAGAATGAACAAGAACCTCTGGGTGAAATTACACTCATAATTCAGGTGGGAGACCTTGTTTCTAATTCAGATTTCCCGGTTGTTCATCAAGACACACCTTTCAACATTTTTGTTGGAAGACCTTGGCTACATCAACATGTGGTCGTACCTTCCTCATACCATCAATGTCTCGAATATTGATTCAATTTTCTAATCGGGAAATTGTATGGTGACAAATCCCCATTCAAATCATGTGAATATCAATACATTGAGGTAGAGTTTTATCACATGGAGGGAAAGGAAAATTCCACAATGAAGAAGATCACCAAAATTAATGCTCCATATGGTTTGGAAAAGATTACAATAAACCCATTCATAATTTTGAGTACAGATTAGGTGTTTCATATTATTCAAATTGACGGGATAGACCCAAATCCAAACACTATTATGGAAACTTCCATAATGTAAATTACGACAAACATGCTCGAAAGCAAGGGAGAAATTGTTGATTCGCCAAGAAGTGATGAAAGCTTAAATAGAGATGTATTCATTTCAACTTCTGAAATACATGAATACTTTACTTCATCAACCAGGCCATAAGAAGTCATAGAAATACCAGAGGAAAATAATTAATCCGATTCTCAATCCATCGTCTCCTCTCTATCACCTCATAAATACCCTTCATCATCAATCGAGTTAGAAATGGTAGCCTCTTCTTCAAGATTTTCATGTTTTAACTTCTCTCCTGACAATAGATATTTTTCTTCATTATCTACTATGAAAGTAGAAACAGATGAAGTAACATATATTGAAGAAGAAGATGACGATCTCAAAGATTCTCCTCCAGCATTTGAAGAGGGTATCTCTACCACTGTGGATGAACTCAGAGAAATAAATTTGGGTACAAAAGAAGATCCATGAACCACTTTAATTAGTGCGGTCATGACTCTTGAGGAGCATGAAATGTAGACTTCATTTTTAAAGAAAAATCGAGATGTATATTCTTGTAGTTATATAGAAATTCCAGATCTTGATCAAAATGTCGCCACTAATCATTTGTGTTTTCTAGAAGAACATTGAGGATTCAAGCAAGCTACAAAAAAAGCATACCCAACTTATGCCTCCAAAATTGATGCTAAAGTTGATAAGATTATCAAAGCTAACTACGTTAGAGATGTTTAGTACCCAAAATGGATGGGTAATATTGTCTCTGTGAGGAAAAATAATTTGATAAATTAGAGTTTTCATTGACTTTAGAGATCTTAATCGGCATTGTCCCAAGGATGATTTTCCAGTTCTGATCAAAGAACACTTAATTAATGCAACAACTATCTATGAAGCTCTTTCCTTCATGGATGGTTATTGTTTTTATAATAAAATATGAATGGCCCCATAGGATGAGGATTCTACAGCTTTCAGAGCTCCTCAAGGTGTGTTTTTCTATAAGATAATGCCCTTTGGCCTAAAAATTGCAGGTGCAACATATCAATGTTCCATGCACCATATCTTCATACTCTTTTTAGGTAAATTTGTTGAATTTTATGTGGATGATTTGGTGGTTAAATCCAGACAATGTCCTAATCACTTGGCTGATCTGGAAATCATATTCAACAAACTTCCACAACACAATTTGAGGATGAACCCCTTGAAATGTGCTTTCGGGGTAACATCAAGAAAATTTCTCAGCTTTTTTGTATGCCATCGTGGTATCGAAGTTGACCCTGATAAGAAAAAATCAATCCTTTGTATGTCACCTCCGCAAAATTTGAAATAATTAAGAGGAATTCAAGGACAGTTGGCCTATATTTGGAATTCCATTTCCAATTTGGGAGGCAAGTGTTTACCCTTCACCATATTAATGAAGAAGGGATTCACCTACCAGTAGACTGAAGAATGTCAAAAAATCATTTTTTATTCACAAGAGATATCTCTTGAGTCCACCGGTATTAATGCCACCCATTGAAGGGAGACCAGTTATCCTCTATGTGACAGCTTTAGAGTGATCATTGGGTGATTTACTTTCCCAAAAGAATGATGTTAGGAATGAAAATAGCCATTACTATCTGAGTAAGACTATGCTTGAAGCAGAAACATGATATTCGAGTATTGAAAAGTGCTACCTAGCATTAATATTTACAGTTCAGAAATTGAGACACTACCTGCAACATCATGAGGTCCAATTGATATCTCACAAAACCCCTTTCATATTTATCCTTAGTCGTCCAATTCTTACAGGATGTCTGGTAAGGTGGGCAGTTATTTTGCAGCTGTTTGATATCCAATATGTGTCTCAAAAGGCATTAATGGGCCAAGCTCTGGCTGATTTCCTTGATGAACACCCATCTATAGAAGATACATCTTTATATATTGAACATCATAATGAGGAAGTCTTCTCTATTCAATATAATCCTCAAACATGGGAAATGTACTTTGATGGGACCACCATAAGCCCAACAAGGAAGAAAATGGAAGATTATAAATTCAACAAATTTGGTTTAGGAATTGCTCTTATTTCCCCAGAAGAGGTAGTTCTAACCTATTCCTTTTTATTGTTGGAAGGTGGTACAAATAATGAAGCAGAATATCAAGCTCTTATCGTAGGCTTGGAATTGTCACTTCAGGCACAGGTGAATCACTTGAAAGTAAAAGGTGATTCATATTTGGTAATCAAACAAATCAATGGGTATTATTCCATCAAAATAGTAGAGTTAATCCCTTTGTGTGATTATGTCATAGAGTTATTGGAATAATTTCCTTCGGAACTGGCATTTTCTTATATCCTGCGATCCCAAACTTCCCAAGCTGATGCACTGGCTAATGTAGCCATAGCCCTGGAAGATCCAAATCGGGATGAAACAATCATCAGTATTTCTCACTATCATGTAGTTTCACCTTTTTTTCAAATAAGAATAGACGAAATCAATGAAATTAGTCACATTTCTAATCCACATGGTCATACTACAAGATAGATGACACCTATCAGGAAATACCTTCAAAATGGAACACTCCCACCTGATAGAGCCGGGAAAGAACATGTCTGGCGACGTGTGGTCAATTTTACCCTTTATGATAGCCCATATACCCAAAAAATTCACTACAAGTGAGGTTTTGATGGAATTATCTTCATATGTATTAATGGTGAAGAGACAACAGCTGTCATGAGTGATGTTCATGTAGGAGTTTGTGTTGCCAACTAGTCTGGACATAGATTTTATGGTCAAATATGAAGGCTTGGATACTTCTATCCTTCAATGATGCAAGATTGTGTTGATTTCACTAAGAAGTTCCATTCTTGCCAAGTATGTGCCAACTTCATTCATCAACCCCCAGAGTTGCTTCATACAGCGAAATACTCAGGGCAATTTTCCACATGGGGAATGGATGTAGTAGGACCTTATCCTCCATCTACATTCATGCAGTTTAAGTATATTCTTATTGAAACTGATTTCTTTTCAAAATGGGCAGAGGCAATACATCTCAATGAAGATAGTTATAAAGGAATTGTTATGTTCATCAAGTCTAACATCATTACAAGATTTGGTGTCCCTCGTATCATATTGATGGACAATGGAACCATCTTTTGTTCATCTGAGGTGAGAAAGTTGTATCAAGAATACAACATCAAATCCAACCATTCACCTCAGAATCATGCAGTAACAAATGACCAAATAGAAGCCTCCAATAAGACTCTTTCTAACATATTACAAAAGATGGTGGAAAAATATAAGAAATCAGGGCTTGATAAAAAATTTCATGCTTTATGGGCTTATCGGACCACCACCTACACTACAACGCGGTCAACTCCATATTCATTGGTTTGTGGAACAGAAGCAGTGTTGCCCATTGAGGTTCAATTACATTCACTCAGAGTAGAAATTTCTGATCATTCATCCACAGATGAACAATCTCAAAGGTGATTTGATTAATTTGAAGGATTAGATGAAAAATGATTTTGCACCCTGCACTACTTGGAAGTCTATCAGAATCGAATAGCGCAAGATTTAAGTAAAAAAGTTCATCTTCATTCATTCATTCTAGGAGAATTGGTATTGGTTCTTAGAACTCCAATGATACAAGGAAAGAATCCTGAAAAAATTGAGACAAAGTGGGAATAAGTTTATTAAATACATAAGGTCTACTCCAATGGAGCTTATTCTTTAATATCAATGGATGGAGAACACATTACAACTCCAACCAACGCAAGATTATTGAAAAAGTATTTTTTGTAACATAGATAAACCCTTTAGACCTCAATGCAAAAATTTAAACTGCATGGTCCCTTTAGTCCTCACTGCAAGACTTTTAGCTGCATGGTCCCTTTAGTCCTCCCTGCAAGACTTTTAACTACATGGTCCCTTTTTTACTCACTCCCAAACATTAAACTGCATGATCCATTTAGTCCTCACTTCAAGTTATTAAACTGTATGGTCACTTTAGTCCACACTACAAGACTTAAAACTACATGGTCCCTTTAGTCCTCACTGTAAGACTTTAAACTGTGTGGTCCCTTTTGTCCTTCCTATAGGACATTAAACTGCATAGCCCCTCTATCGTCGAACATGACATTAAACTGTGTCCCCTTTGTCATCCAACATGACATTAAACTATTTTTTCGAGCTTCAAGACATTAAACTAGGCATCCTTAGGGTTGTTGTTACCTCTTGTTTCTCACACCGAGCATGAATCACGTGAGCTTAGAGTAAGCTTCAACCATAACACCCTCTATGGGCCGCTAACCACGCGTAAGTCCCAACACCATCTTCGGTTTGTCTTCAAGTACAACTCGATCACCAATTCATTCTCAATCTAACTACGTGGAATTTGAACCTTTCCTTCTAGGCTGGGTACATAGGCAACCTCCCAAGGGTCATGCCCAAAACCAATATCTTCACATCAGTTCACCTCCATCTCATACGATGTTGATCTGTGAACCCCCCCCCCCCCCCGAAACCAATATATTCACATTGGTTAATCATCGTCCTTTCTATATGAAGTTAAACTATATAGTCCCCTATTTTCCTCGTTTCAAGACATTAAACAACATATAAATATGTCCTAGCTACATGACGCTAAACTATATAGCACCGGTCCATGCATATGACCTTAAACTATTAGCAATTTTGTCATGTACGACAATAAACTACAGCAGTCTCTAACACCCTCACCTGAGAGGGAATTATTTTTGAAATTGATCTCCAATCATGTTATATTCCAAGGACTACATGCATACATGGAAATGCCCGTTCCTTTAGTCTTGGATCGAACCATCATTGAACTAAATTCCCCTTTAATCCTTTACATGTATGAACCAAATCTGTACATAGGGTATTTCAAGAACTACGTATGGCTTCATTCCTATCCTTATGGAATACATAGGAACGTTCAAGTATCCCTAGAATCCATCCCCAAGTCTTTGGGTCTCACCCAAAACTCTACTACCATCCCCTTAGCTAAAAAGTCCCCATGTGTGCACATGAATTTTGTATGAGAACCCTGTTTTTTATTCACATCAGGTTTATAACAAACACACAATGTTTCTCTCTCAGTATGGTACAAAATCTACGACCCTAAAATAAGATATCATACGTTCTCGTCCCACATGATTTTAAACTATATTTCAAGAACTACGTATGACTTGATTCTCAACCTAATAAGATATGTATTTATGTCCATCATCTCAATTCAGGACCCAGCCACATCCTGATTATGGTCAGTATTAATCTATGTATCTCTTTCATGCGTTAGAAAATGCCCATTTTTATGTGTCATACTTCTAGCCTTAAATACTTCCAGTTCTCCATATCCCTTTTCTAGAATTCTGGCCACAAAATGTCTGATACGTGGGAATTCTGTTGCCTGACTATGCAGCACATTCCCTTAGGCGACCTTGTAATGTAATCTACATAACGGACCTGTCAGCCAAAAGATGCTATTATTTGAATATGCAACAAATTCTATTAAGTGGCCCCGCATAATTCAAACCCCCTATCGGGTTTTCCAAATAGTGGTTAATTAATTATTGGGGGGGAACCTCTTTTTTCCTTATTGGTCTTAGTGATGATATGTTGGGATCCTAAAAAATAGTCATCCTTAACATATTTTTCCCATAATTTTTTCATGATTTGAAAGTATTCCAGTCTATGGTTTATATTTCCCTTCCGTACGTTTGGTTCAAACCTTCACAGGAGTGACATTCATCCAATTCATTGGCAATATTGATTGGAAATATCCTCTCCATATTCGAGTACCTCTCTCCATATAGAAGACTCTATGATTTAGAAAACATGTATCTCCATAAACTTCCATTGGATTTTAGCAATTGAAAAGTAAATTTTTTTAGAGTTCTTTTGCCTGACTATGCAGCATGTTCCCTTAGGTGGCCTTGCATAAGTAGTCTACATAATGGAAATGTCAGCCAAAATATGCTATTATTTGACTATGGAGCCAATTCCCTTAAGTGTCCATGCATAATTCATCCTCTTAACGGGTTTGTCAAATAGCGGTAACTTCACTCTTAGGAAATACTTCCTCTAATTCCTTTTTGACCTTTTTTCGTATCATCCCTCAGATTCAAAATTTCTTAAGTCATTTTTTACATGTTTTCCCCCATACATGAATGTGGTAATATGATTTAAATCAAATTATCAATGAATTGAGTCAATTTTAATCAATCTAGTTAAAGCTATTTGACCTTAAACATTAGAATTTTTATGTCCGACAAGCATGACTTTAAACTGCCAAAAAAAGATAGGGTACTCATTAAATTGGAACATGTAAAAGAAACTCTGAACAAAAGTCGAGTCCCAGCTCACTAAACATACATATTGAATGATTTAGGCAATATTTAGAACCCACATATGCAAAGTTTGTGGGGTTGTTTGTATAATCCTTGAAAAAATCAAACCATGCTTACTAGGACCATTAACTTAGGTAAAAAAGTAATATATAAGTAATTATCAAGGGAATGAAGGTACAAGTGATTAAAGATGAAATGTCTTTTTAATTTATGCACAAGATTAGAAGAACATCCACATATTGAAGTATCTTCACTTTTTCAAGAATTACAAGAGGCTTTCAACATAACTTTTCATTTTATTTACGGTATATCGAGCTTCATGCACAACAACTTGAAGTTCATTCACTCGACCAGCTTCACTCTTTTGGTCATGATTGAGTGCCTTCTTGGAATCTACGATGGCTTTCATACCATTTGTTTGGAATTTTTCCAATGAATTGTTAAACGGGTCAAGTTCCTCAGTAACGACATCTAAATGTTGCTGAAGATGCATCTGTTGGAAAACTTTCTCCTTGATCATATGTTTCAACTCCTTCAGCTTTGTAGCATGATCAGTCTCATATCGAGACATTACAGCATAGAATTTGCCGATATTGTTCAACAGCCTCGCTCTGGTCAGATCTTGATGACACTTTTTCGACTTCTCCATCCTTAATATGGCTTGTTTCACTGCGGTATGGATATCCTTATATCCAAAACCACCATGTCTCATCATGACGTACAAGGATGACAGTCATGGGATCTTTGAATACATCTCTTCAAGAGGCACTTCAGATATGATCTTCTATATATTTCTCCATGCTTTGCGACGTGAGAGTTGAAGCACCTTTTCCACCTCTGGGTCAGATTCAGCATCACTATCATGGTTGGGGAATATAGTCTGAGATTAATGCACTTAAGTAAGTGCCCTTTTGTACTCCTTCCCCCTTAACCCTTGGTACTTCAATTTCTACTTCTGTTGGGTCTGAGGCTGAGGCTTCACCTCTAGATATAGCCACTGAAATTGACGTCCCTGCATAGTCAATTGAATGCTTTGGTTATTTTAAAAGGATAACAATAGTTGATTAGCTATCTTGAAAATTAAGTACAGCCTCACATATTATCATCTTTTACCCAATGGTAGATCAACAGCATGAGAAGGCTCCTCCCTGTCTTTCCTAGCTTAAACGGGATTTTCAAGACGGATTTCCAGAAGCTCGGTCAGGTTAAGTTCCAATTGAGCTAGCTTCTCTACAATGATAGGTTTTTCTATACCCCCATCCCGTATCGGCAGATCAGTAGCTTTCTCAGACAGAACTGCACATTTCAACAAATCATGGTCTGAGATGTAAGAAAAAAGGATAACAGGACGAAGGATAACACTCACGTCCAAAATATTCTAAATCACATGGTAATTTAACATGATATAAAATTTCTTCAAAATACACACCATGTTTCATCATTTCATCTAGTTATATCTCAAATTCTTGGTTAGTCTCACTAGTGGGAGCATTTGATGTGTCTTCTTGGAGACCCTCCTCCTGTGACCTCAAACCCTGAACAGCTTCCTCAGATAAAATTGAAATGCCAGTTGAAGTGGTTGCCAAATGTTCCAGTGCAGGTGTTAAACCTAAATAATCATAAAATTGAAGTTAGTTGATGTCTTCATTAATCGTTCTATTAAGTATTGTTAATTTACCAGAACCAGGCTCTTCTCTCCTTGTAGTAGAAAAAGGAGCAGTACTGGGAACATAAGCTGGCTCTTCTTCTCTCTTCATTTCTTCTAGTGCAGCCTGGTCAGCATGAATTTGTGATTGTTTAATAGAACCCTTCGTCGTCCTCAGAGGAAGGTCAGTCCTCTCCCTCATAGGGGAAATCGAAGAATCCCCTACAATCCCAACAAGTATGAGCAATCTTTTCCTGAGTTAGGATTCATGACTATTTGATGGACATACCACTACGGATGAATCATCTAGCTATGGAATTCATCCTTCGATGCCTTTTCTTCTTTGACTTTTTGGGTGTGATGAAATCGTCACCTAAAAATACAGGTATTGGACAGTGAAAATCCCTTTCTAACTCCTCGTCCATGGATTGCGGGCTTGGAGATACCTCGCTCGGCTCACGATGAGATTAAGTGGCTCCAAGAGTGGTGCAACCAGGGCTGTACTACGGTGAGGGGACCTCTGCAGTTCCTTTCTTAACAAGCTACTGGATAGAGAGAGTAATTTCCTTGAGTAAAAAATCATTGACTGAAATTAAGTTGCAATGAAAATAAGGAAAGAAATTTACATCCTCAAGAGCTGCGTAATCATGCCACTCCTCATCTACTGAAGCACCAATCCCATCAGTGGTGCCACATTTCATCATTTCATTCACCCGCATGGTAATAAAAATGGAATCAGCAGTGGCATATATGAGCATTTCCAGCTCTCTGATGCAAGCCTGCACTTCATCGGGGTTATCCTCGAAGTGGATATCAGCAGAAGACTAGAGATTCCACATTCTAGGGAGATGTACCCATTCACATAAGTCCATACATGTGGTTTCATCATCAAAATAAAATCTCCTCCATGTCTGGATAGCCTCTGGTTGTAAATATTCAACATGTGCACTAGAAGGTCCCGAGGAGCGTCCTATAATCTGGGACATCAACTTATTCCCAGCTCCTGTAATCAAAGATACAGGATAAGAAAATGAAACTTGTTGCTCTATAAAATAATGGAAACTAAATTTCCTCAATGATATAACTCACTAGGAGACAATGGAGTAGGTCTCTTGACTAAGTAAGGAGGACTAAATCTGTCACGAGGCCTCTTTGACGCATGTCGTGCCTTATCATACCCATCTTGGGAATCCAGTGAATCAGCCCAAGGTGAGGAACCCAGTGAATCATCTTCGAGTGAGGAAGAATCACCTTCTAGATGAAGGGTTTCTTTCCTGATGGCTCTCTTTTTGTCCCCATATGAGGGACCTTATAATTTAGTACCCCTTCAATGTATGATGTTTCCCAGTTCTCGGTATACCATGTTGTCAATTGACTCGCCGCTCCAGCAACTGGTAGATCAAACACTTGCTAAGTTTTCCCCATTGATGGCAGCCACCATACTTATCAAGAAACCATTTGATGCAGCTCTGACTTGGCATGCATGGTAGGGGATACAACAATCTACTGCAAACACTTTAATTAGCATGAAAATCTATATGAAGCATAGGCCTCTCATATAATCACTCTGTCAATTCTAGTGGCCAATACACCATCTCTACAAGACAACATATATGACCTCAATTCTAGGCTAGTTGTTCCATCATCAACAAACTACCCAGTTAGTGGGTTTCCTTAAGGAAAGAAATGATATTTGATGAACATGCTCAGCCTCACCTTCAGATCATAGGAATTGATGTAAAATGGAGAAATTATAGAAAATTCAGGAATTGATGTCCTAAAAGAACTTCCAGGAACATGTACTCCTCTATGTATAGTGTATTTCTTGATTTGAGTGGTTATACATCCCCAAAAAATATGGAATGGTCCCACTATTCTCAAAGGATACATACCCATATAGACATGGAGTAAGCTCCTCTGAATCTTTCCCAAAATCGGGTGTCCAACCCAACCATTTTTCCCTCATCCAACATGGCTGCAACATCAAAATTCCCTGGCATGATGACTCCTGTCGAATCCCTAACTAGTATAAGATAAATAGTAGTCCACAAAGCTAAAAATCCTACAAGGTGGGTCTTTTCTGGGATTCTTTGATCCACTTCATACCCCCACTTTTCATACTCTCCTACTTCCAGAGTTGGCCAGAATGTTCCAAGAGAACCCCTCTTCACAGTTTTGTGGCAGCTGGTAGGACGAGTATAGATGGGACCCTTCTCCTTCTTCTTGATGAGAAACATATCCATCCACTCCTCTGGATGAATATCCTTTCTAGAATGAGTTTTGGTGGACTTTGAATTCTTATACTTGTGGAAAATTTTCAATAACTCTTGAACCAAAGACGGAGTCTTCTCCGAATCATTCCAGGTCACCTTGGGGGGATGAATTCATCATACATATCTCCGAAAATTGGAGCCCCCGAGATCTTTTAGACATCCCACAAGTTGATGCCTACTTCTCTGTGATTCATATGGAAGGAATTGGTTTCTGAGCTCCAGTGGCTGATTAGCTCCGACACGAAATTATCATTCCTGTAGACATATGTATGCCCAGTATAAATGGATTTATATATTGCAGCTCCATTCAGATCCTCGAAAAACTCTTCACAGGTTTGTCTCATCTAATATGCCCACATCCATATCGGCTTCACACCTCCTTCGGGATGGAAATACCAACTCTTTTTCCCTCCCTTGGATTGATCCATTTGAGAATTTCGGAAAATAGAGGGATATCAATGCAGCCACAACTCAGGATTGTGAGGCTTTAAATCTAGAGCACATGGGTATGATGCATTATGAATGCCTTCTCCACTATTCCCGCATTGAAAAATGATCCTGCAACTGAGAAATTTGTTGAAGTGAAATTTGTGTAAGTCTGAAACTAGGAATGAGGAATAAAATTCATTGCCTCTGAAATGTTGACTCCTTGCAAATGACCATGGCCATATAATGGCATGTAAATGCTCTGTGGAATGTTAACATGATATTTCTTCAAGTACGTAGCCAAATTTGGGAGAGTTTTGTCACAGATAAAATTATAGTCATGGCCAACGATGTTCATCATATCATCTATTATCTTGCTAGACAATGAATTAGCTGATCCAATTCTTTTGTGAGCCATTGAATCTGCACAATGATCTAACAGTTAACTTTTATTTATTTCTGTTTTTATGGAATACATGTGAAGAAAAAAATGTCTAAGGCATTAAGGTGTGCATGATTGGTTGTGCAAGTTTTTCCGTGCAAGTATTGTCGCACAAATAATGTCGCGCAAGTCATGATCCTTAGTGGAGAAGAGTGATACAAAAAAAGTGATCGACCGAGGAGATGAAGACACTGGCTCTACAAGAGATAAAAAGACATGAAGGCGGGATGTTTTGTGAGAAATGAAACCCATATATATAGGTGATCAGATAACCCTACGTGTCGAAACCTGCACTCCGGAACCATCGTGCCAACATCAGTGTGCCGCCGAACCATTGTTTCTCATTTTCCTGAGAGTCAAATCCTCTTTAATTTTTCAGATCCAACTCGGAGGGGGGACTTTTGGTGAAGCTCCTTTCCATCATAGAGTCCAATGAATGGTAAAGGGAATATCTTAAGCCCAATGAGAGTCACCTTTTTAAGAACCTCAAAAATTGACAAAGGGTTGAACCATGAATTCATTCGGAGGGCGTCACGCAAGTATCCTGTGCACCGCGCAATTCACTAGCGCCTCATATGGGTTGTGCAAGTCACTTGCGTGCCCTATTCCTTTTTTCTCCAAAGGTTCCCAGTGGCCTATGAATGGCCCTGTAGGACCCCCCATTTCAAGGACGAATTTTCAAAAACTCATATTCAAGTTCTGGTCTCCCAAGTCTCTGCTTGATGTCTTTCTAACACTTCTAAGGTAATTTTTTACCTATAAGGGAAGCTATAAAGAGGAACAAAAACGCTCTTTGTACTTGAACTCATTAATACTTGCATGCCTAGGTGTCCAGTCATTAAGGGAAATAAAGACACTTGTGTTCCGTCCATCCCTCTCAAGGGAACTTGCGTACCACCCTTCTGGAAGCCTCAAGGGATGATACGAAGGTCTTGAGTTTCATGTCTTTCAAATATTACACTATAGGTTCTTAGTCTCCCAAGGTGACTCATGTAGCACAATCCTACGTGCGCGACCAGGACTTGTGCACTAGAACAATACTTGTGGACATCCTTCCTAGTCACCTCCTTTCCTCAAATCCGCCTCTCCTCTTCAAGATATAGCCTCCAAAACCCACTTCAAAGCCATTTATAACATGTTACCTTTGTGGTAGCGTTATCTAAAAAGAATTTTGTGATATCCTCTCTGAAAACATCATGACTTACAAGCTTTATGTCACCACGGTTAGGGGTTTCCTATATAACATCATCCTGTGAGATGAGAAGATCTCTTGGTTTGGGCCGCCTTCTCAGAAGTAAGCCCCAAGTCTCAAGCCCCTTTAACCTGGGCCTCCTTCTCAGGCGTAAGCCCCAGTCATAATTTCCTTTAACCTGGGCCTCCTTCTCAGGAGTAAACCCCAATCTTAATTTCCTTTTGATTTGGGTTTCCTTTCCCGAAGTATGTCCTGGGTTAAAATTCCAAATCTCCAAAAAGTACATATACATTTATGGACCCTGCTCTAGGGCTTCTTTCCTATGTCCTTGTCTTCACATACTTGGGTCGTCATACATATGTAAGCCCCACATCATTTCTCATAAAATGCATATTTCATGGCACCATTGTCAAGTTTACTGATACTTCTTGTTTATCACACCGAGCATGACTCACATGCTCTTAAAATGTAAAAGTAATCATAAAATCTTTTTTGGGTCATTTAACTATGCATAAACCCCATATTTCATTCCCCGAACTATGTGTACATTGATCTATGCCTTAAAAGTAGAGTATGTAGGAAGCCTTTATAAGGTAAAATCTCCTATTTCATTAATTATTTTCCATACCATATGACGTTAATCTATTTCCTTTTTATCGAACTACGTGGGTTCTGATTCCTTTTTAACAAGGATACGTAGGTAGCCCATCTACATGTACAATCCCAACTCTGAAATAATCCTTTTCTTTCTAAATGACAATAAACATCAAGTTCCCCATTGAGTGGATTTAAAACCAGTATGGTCATCATAATGACCAGGCAATTTTTATATAGTATATTGAAGGATAACATTGACTAAGAATATTCAATACATACAAATGATTCTCTATCAATTAAGAACCTATAATACATATAAAAGATTCTATAAATCCCATACATATTAACAATTGATTGTCAAATCTCAAGGAAAACTCATTTTCATGCTTTGTGAATTAACAAGGATTAATGAACATAGCATAAATCTATATGAGAGTCCCAGAGTATGCTATTATTCCCCCCAAAAAGGTGTGATTGGGCTAACCTCCCATCCTCTCGATCAATGAAAACTCTCAAGCCTCATTGGTCCACAACTAATGAGAACCTACCTTTTGAAAGTAGGTCCAAATGGATATAGAACCATTCGGTGATTCCGGTTCTACGAATATAGCCGTTAGAAAGTGATTGGAATGTTTGAACCTTAAACAAACAAGGTCATCCCAATTTCTAGAAGAAACAGAGTTCATCAAGATAAATAAGAGAAGTTGGGTAATCAATTATTATCCTATTTATATTATTGAATGGTTTATCTTGTGGCCCAATAATATTATATGAATAAATATTATTTTATAATTTTGGATTCCCCTATCAATTGTTTTTAGAACAGTCTTCTTCACTATTCTAATAATGTCAACATCATGCATAACCTACTCATTCCAAACATAAAAAAAATATAATTTTCAAAATTAATATGATTTTTATCTCTTATATTTTCAAATTCAAACACAATGAAACACCTCTTTTTTGTGATATTATATAATTTTTTATCCAAAAATTTTATGAGTTAGTATTTATTTTTTCTACATTATTTTGGCCATTTCTTTTAATAAACAACCCATGATGATCCCTTCATCAGTTTTCTCATTAATATTACCCAAATATTTGTTTTATATACTTGTAAAATGTTATTAAAAAATATTAATGTATTTTAATGGTGAATTTTTAACTTACCATATCTTATCAGGGTGTATTAAGTGTTTAATCTCTAAAATGGTCTGTTTTTAATATGAACATCAGTTCAAATACTTAGCCTCCAAAAGTACACTGATATTTTTTAGCTAATATGGTTATTCCAATTTATATATTGATTCCATTTTTATTTTTAGGCACACTAATTTTTTAAGGGGTGTGTGGTGTGATATATTGATGTTTTATCTCAATCTTAAACTGATAGCTCAAAAAATATTGTGATGTGTACCCGTTCTTATTATTTAACCTTATCTTCATTTTGAAAATTCCATGATAATTATCATCTTATATTCTAATGATTTTAAACATCTTCATAGCCTTGTATTTATACTTCATAATGATGACATTGTTCATCTGGTGGAGTTTTCGATGAATGTAATAAATAAATACCACCATTAGTTTAATTGTGTCTCATTGGACCCCACACAATTTAATATATGAGTTTTCATGGACTACTGAATTGAATATAAACCATTCAATATCTATAATTTATTTTATTTCCCTTTTTTCATTTTTTTAAAACAAATAATCTTTCCATTTTGAATGTTGAAATATATCTCACCACCTTATGATAATAAATATCCCACATGTTTCATTAAAAAAAGATTATGTGTCTCATATTTCCCAAATAATTCTAATCCTTTGTCCTAATTTTGACTATGTTACATAGATAAATATTTTGAAAATTATTTAAAATAACTATTTCCCATCCTATTGTGATTCTTATATGATTATAATTTTTTACGATACATGAGTTTATTTGAAATAACACTTTATTAACCCTATCACATTATTTGTTAGCACTTTGTAGTTCTTTTTCTACCCTTACACAAAAAAACATTTCTATATTTAGTTCCATTAAACACAATTTCTATATTTCCAAATCTTTTGATTTTTAAGGAAAAATCATTACTAAATGTATATACTATAATATAATATTTTTACTTTTTATACTTTTATTATCTCCAATTATATATAAAGAATACACATTATCAATATTCCATCTCCTTCCACCGTTGGTTTCTATCAACCCCAACTCCACAATAAAGTAATTTTCATCATACTTTTTTTATAATGTTATTTCCACTTTTATTAACAAGAGATATTTTCATGGAGATTTTTCATATACTCCTTATCAAAATTTCCAAGTTTTTCACATGTTTCCTCAACTTATTTAAAACATTTAGAACTATTTTTTTATAATACGTGTGATACAATTATCCTCAATATTCTTATTCCATCGAGATTAATTATTTTTAATTGCATATAATCCTTACATTAACCCATGTCATATTTTAGGTAGTTACTTGTAATACCATATTGTGCAGGATTTGTGGTTGAATAGTCTATAAAACTAATAATACCCACTAAATCCGAATCTTTGATAAGAACTTTATTTCTTTCTAGAAAGGTATATTACAGATTTATATGAACACTATATAGATCCAGTATTATATAGACTATTCTTTGAGGTGGATTACTTTTGATTAATCCCTCTCTATTACATGAATATAGAAGAAAATTTCTCTATATATTTTCTACACCTCACTTTTCTGAATTTTGATTTATGACTAATATGAATCGTCAACCCAAATTTAGATTTTCATTATATATTAGGAATAATATTAACTTCATTTATTGTGTTATAAACCTCATATATTATAGATGAACATTATTTAAATTCAACATATTATTCCTACATCACACTTTTTAACTCTTATTCAGTTGTAATATGTTTTTCTTCTAGTTTAATAATTGTTATTAATTCAACATATTCTTTCATTTTAGACAATTCTTAATCTTTTCAGGATCAGTAGCCTTCAACATTAATTTATTGATTTATTTAATAAGTTTATTATAAAATTTTAGATATTATTTTTTTTTACTTTCATTTCCATAACCTGTATTCATAACATTAATATACTTTTGAGTGTTTTATTAATACATCATTATAATTCAAATATAATCATTTAACCTAGGTATGTTTGTTCATATTAGTATTCATCACTATATGAGTATATTTCCCACATATATACATGTTCTATGGAATTTTTAATTTTCTTAGGTTCTTCATCCTATGTTTTTTAGTAGTTGAAGCATATTATTTTCCCATTCTACCATTAAATTTATTATTTATCTTCTTGTAAATATCATTATTTCAAAAATATTGATTAATGATTTGTGGATTTTTTCCATTTATTATTTTGTAGGTTTTCATTACGTTCAACGGCTTCCCCATCATTACATTTTTGGTTTCGATAATTGGATAAAATTGTCCAATTCCACCACCGTTGAGGTACAATAAGGGTAGTTTTCCCTGATATCTAACTCTAAATTTCTAAAAATTATTAATGATGAATATTCATATCATCAACATAATCAGACACAGTAAATTTTTGAAGTCCTTATTCTTGCAACATTACCTTTCTCATAGATTCAATGTGCATATCATATTCAATTTTTTTTAAAAAAATAGGTTCTTTTATCATTTCGAAATCAATGAAAATATTGTATATATCGTCAAGTGAGACATCCATCATTTCTTCTAGAATGATTTTTTTTTCAAATCCATTATGGAAGTTCCTTATGAGTTTCTCCAAACTAATACATTCATCTATGTTTTCAACAAATTCTATTATATTTCCCATAATATTATTGATTGTAGTTAATTAGTCATCAAAGAATTAATTATAAACTATCAATATATTTGGAAACCTTATTTACTAAATATATATCTTTCCCCCTTTAACATTGTCATTTCGTTTATAAATAATTTTACATTTATCCAATAAAACTTTAGAAATTTATAGTCTAATCACTTTTCTAAGAACTTTTTTTATATTAGAACATAAGATATACATTCCTCAAAATACCATAATCTTGAATATTTCTTTTATAAATAAAATAAATCTGGTCATATTTTTTCATTGGTTTAGATCCCCAATAGAAACATTGTAAAATTCCAGACCAAGAGACCACAAGTATGAAATCACTATATTTTTCTGGACATGAACGTTCATTCCAAAAATGATACCATAATTAACTATTTATAGAATTGATATTATCAATATTTTAGTATAATGTTATATTATAACACAGGAAGCATTTTACTATAGTAATAATATTTTGTCCTAGTGGATTTAATTTCAATAATGAATGAAGGGAGAATCAATATATCCCAACTTTTTCTATTTATTTTTTTCCTTTAGAGATTATAATTTTCAATAGTTTATGATTTTAATCTATCTTCCTTTGATATTTATACTTATAATCTCCCAATAATTGTATAAAAAATATTCAAAATAGCATATTTTTTACGAGGTTCATCCTTACTATAAAAATACCCTCTTCGATATATGATTTTTCTATCAAGATCCATTGATTTTCCACTGTAAATATATCCCAAACTTATATTAGGTTGGAAGCTATTTTCCTTTACCCAAATATCACTTATTATACTATTTACATGATTTTTATACTTACTTCATCCTATTACAATGAATGAAATACATAACTCGTTAATAATATATATTGTTTTAGATTTTTGTTAGTTTGATAACAAATAAGAAAAATTTTATTTGAGTCTACTCAGTAAGATCTGTAGAATACTTGTAATTCTTCAAGAAGAGTCACCCTATTAATAATATTGTGAGTTATCATTAATTTTATCTATCAAAAAATTATCTCTGAATATAAAAACTAATAGGTATTATTCTTCTTCAGAGCTCAAACATCATAAGAAAACAATTCAATAGAATTCATTCACTATAGCTTCACAAACACACATTTCACTATAAAATTGAATTTTCCTATAAAAGGGACCACATTAATTAGTCATGTAATTTTACATATACCATTATTGGTATTTTATAAAAATTTCATTCCATCCAATTGAAATTATACTTCAAATAAATCAATTTTAATAAACATAATGCTCCTTCTAATCTCAATCAAATAAAAACTGTGTATGTCTCCCATATTCCCATGTAGTTTTCCAAATATGATATTTTCTTCATCCCCAATGATTAAAAATATGATGGAAAAAATGAACCTATCATAATAAATCACACTTAAATATTTCTGAGCTTGTACTCTTGAAATTCCCAACATTGATCTCTTCTTTGATTCTATAGGATTATCCACATCATTAATTTTATTCAAATTGAACATTTAATAATTGATGTGATCCACTTTATATCAAGAGAACCATTGATAACTCATATAAATAAAAAACATATATTTAATCACTTAATGGGTATCATATGATATGGGAATCTAAAAATAAATTATCATGTTCCAATTTACATTTACAATTATCATGAAAATATAAAAAATTCACTTGAGATACTCTCATCAAGGTATTCCCAAGTGGGTTCATGTTCTTCATGGTGGGTGGATTAAATATTATTCAAAATTATTGAATCAGAATCTATATTTCATGTTTTAATCACTGATCCATGTCTTGGGAATCATCTAATATTATTTTCTCATCTGAATATAATTTCTTGGAATTCATATTTCATTATGAAATATTTATCAAAATTGTTTTTAGACATGAGTCATGTGAAAATCTTGATTACTCATATGTAATAACAAATTACTCATATCCAATCCTAAATGACCCATATATATATACTCTAGTGTAATATTATATAACTTTAATGACTAATACATAGTTCATCTTTTGAGTGACTGTCTCATAAAGTGTCTCATAATGACACATACACAGCTTCTATGAGTCAAAATATGTACTAAAATCAATCATATTCAAATTAAATACACTCATATCAACTAGAATACTGAATTTTATACAAAATATCTTAACTAGTTTTCATGACCAACTAAAATATTAAAATAATGATTGAATTACCAGAAATCACCTCTAGGATATTTAACGGATCCATAAAATTTTTCGACTATTTATATTAACATTTAAACAATATATTATGATTATTATATAAGTTTATAAGTAAATAAAATAGTTTATTACACCATATTCCACTTCACTATTAATCAATATAATGAATATGAAATTGAAGGGAAATATTCCTAATCTAAAAATAATACGTAAGAATGGTTTCTCTTACAAACAAAACATAAGTTGAACTATGAACAAAAGTTGATGCGAAATGGTATGAGGAAATTTAAAAAAATAGTGAAAAATATAGGATAAGAAAATATATTTGTTTATAAAGTGAATTATCATACAATTTTATTATATGTGGACTCTTTCATAACAATCTCAAATTCAAAACTATATTGGGAAGAATACATTTACCTTTACACCAAACGTCCAAAAAAGTTCTTTAACATCCTATATGAAAAAAATAAAATTGTAAATATTCATTTTAATAAAATTATTAATATTTATGATCCTTTATAATATTCAGTTGTAAAAAATCATTACAAATATATAATGTTATTATTGTTTATATTCATTATTAGATGTAATTAAATTTTATTATTCCATAAAAAATATTAGAATACAGTTGGAAGTCTCTATTAATTAAGACCATGATTATCATCCCTATGTATTCATGGCATTTAAATCATAATATTTTAATTAATTAATAATTTAAATGATTATTTCATTTGAATTATGGCAAATGGTTGTAATAATGGAATCCATGAAAACAATTTTGGGCAATTTATTGATTTACTTTATAATAATTTTTTATTTTAATTTCATGTTTCAAAAATGATATTCATAAAATAAATTAGTCTTTATTATTATATATTACCAAAATTAATGACTTGATACTTATTGTTGGTGAAATGGTAATGTTTTTATTACATCTTTTATTCAGGTCTCCGAACTGACCCAAACAAGAAAAATTTATTCTAATGAATTAGTATGTGTATATAGTTATATAATAGTTGTGTTAGTTAATTAGAATCATAATGATGTTAATGTAACATCACTATTGTGAAGGATTGTATTTATTAATAGTTTGCAATACATAGTGATCAAAATGTATGGAAAGAACATAGAAACTTGTTTGATGATTTTTATCCTTCTTGGTATGGTTTCCATTGTAATAGAGAATTGTTGTTTGAATCTTGGATCTTTCAGCTACAAAATTTCAAAGAAGAATTTGGATGAAGGGAAATGGGTAGATTTTCAAGACATAACTGAATGATTTGTATTTTTCTATTCTCCTAGAGGAGGGGTCCTTTTATAGGATAGTATTGAGTGCAATGTTTTAAAATATACATTTCCTATGGTGTAATGTTTTATATAAAAATTAATGTTGATAAAAATTGTACAATTGTAACAAACTATGTTTTTAAAAGGGGGTAAATTTCAAAATGTATTTGAAATTATACGATTTGTTGGGTGATCTATTTTTTAAACCAACCATTATAATGTAAACTGGATTATTTAATCATCTTAATGTGATGTTTTTTTCATGGTTTATGCCTTGGGATGTTTCCCAGGATTTCAGTTGAGTTTCAAAGGCATTCGTCTCTAAAAACTAATGTTTTTAGGAAAATAGACTATAAAAACCTAAACACATAATCCTGAAGATGGTGCATTACTTTATTAAATCAGGATGATTACAAGTAATCAAATCATGATGGACCAAAAAATATAGCAGTTTTGAAAAATAGATTACATACATGAACCATGCATTTCTCTTTAAATCATAATATACCAAAAAAATAATCTTATCAAAACACAATCATTTTCCCATACTAATCCTTCACTTCATTCATAAAATACATCTTATTATCTTGGGGAAAATTATATTGAAGGGGTGACCTCAAATGATCTATGAGGGTAAAGTACTGAAGAATCTCTCAATAAATATGTAATAAACAATATGGAATGGTAAATAACTAAAACACATGCCATTTATGCAATCATGTGAGCTTAGAAACATAAAAATGGACATTATAACAAATTAGAGAATCACATGGAATAAAATAATGACAAAAATCATAGTGTTGGATGCGTGCACATTAAGTATCTATCATTAATATAGTAACTATCAATTTATATCCTCAATACAGATTATGTTCGTGGTTTGAAACCTGTGTGATTTTTTCATGATCTATCTTCCCGCTAATTTAAATCTACTTGGAAACAACAACATAGGGGTTTTCACCAACTGATGTCATCTCATGAGACCTACCAATGCATCAAAGGGATATAACAATCCCTACCCATCATTTACTAAGTCCAATTCATTACTCATATGAAATAATGAATAACATTTACATTAATATTGGAAAACATGAGTATGAAATGTGAAAAAATAAACCATAAACCATTAATGGTAAGAAAATAGCACATCTATACTAAAACTAATCATAAACCCTTCAATTAATGCAGGTATATTTTATAATATGTGTTCAAACTTAAACAAAAATAAGTTTCATCTAAGGATTTTAACATGGATGAAAATACTCTAATAAAATAATTAGAAATATCATGAGAAATAAACCCTTTTAATTTGAAATCATTTATTTAAAAGATACAAATTTATAAAAAAATTATTTGAAAATAACGTTGTAAAATTGAAAGAGACCATAAAAAAATCAAGACATTATGATAGAAGAAAAATACACTAATTCCATAATAGTTATAAATAAATATTCATTCTATATTTTTTGTTAAAAAACTCATAAAGTAACTCATTTAATTAAAAAACTAAAAGATTCCATTCAAAACTATTTTAGAATAATTTGAACATGATTAAAAGAATTAAAATATTAGTAGCATAATATTTAAAATATTTTGGAGAATAGTTCTATGAAACAAGTATATGGATGATAAATATTCCCAAACAGATACTTCTATATAAAAAATCATGAATTATAATGATATTGTGAAATTAAATGTTACATTGTACTCTTTTTTAATTAAGGTTGAATTAACCACATGTATAATTGTAATACCCTATTATTTATTTATAACATAAATATATCTATATTTATGATATCATATATGATCATATTATATGGTTTGGATAATATCATTTCATTATTAACATTGTTTCACTTATAAACTACTTAATTTTCTTATGATTGATTTGTCATGTATGTCCTATTTCATATAAATTGGAAAAATTATTTTCATATCAAGAATTATCTTCTGTTCATAAATATTATATTCAAACATTATATATATTTTTAAATATCATTCTTTAATCGTTATCATGGAGAATTAATGTCATCACATCTTGGAGATGGTAAGACTTTGATACGAATGACTGATGGTATCATTCCCATATTGATAAGTAAGTCGATGCTAAATTAATTATAAAGAATCAAATTCATGTCATATTTATTATTTTTTTCATTATATTAATCTTTATAATCATCCTAACAATGTGGTTATTAAAACAAATAATAGGTCAGTGTGTAGACAGTAAGCCATATGTACACATCAATGATGATATTGTGTCTTGTATGATAGATATAAAAATGAATATGGTTCTACAATAATCATGACAACACCTAAGAATATAGATGATAATGTAATTATTACTTTAGTGTGGAACCAATATTGAGAGAGGATGTATACGAATAAATGAACATAAATGAATTTGAAAAAAAAATTACCTCTTCTTTGGTGGAATTCCTCTCCAAATCCTCTTTAAGACAATAGGGATGGATATTTTTGAAGACCAAGACCTTCAAAATTATCTAATAATGTTGGGATGATAAATGGGAAGGTTTTTTCTTATATATAATGCTCAATATGGTGTGAGTAAGTGAGGGAGGTGGTTTCGTTTTTATAGGAGTGGGGAGGGGCACATTTGGAATCCTATAAAATATTAAATTAATATAAATTTATTTTTGATTTTAAATAGTTAAAATAGGACTTATTTCAAATTAATGATTATGATGGGTTTCATCATTTCAACCAATGATTTTTCTACATGTTTAGGCCACAATATTAACCTTATCTTTTCATTTTATCCCTTTGTTAAACCCTTTACCTCTTGTGGTGACCACTTGACTTTTTTAATCTTTAAGAATAATATTGTTATAATTAAGTGCAAAAATAACACAAAATTGATTACTGGTGAAATATTAATCCTTAATATTTATATCTAGATGAATTTAATATTTTTATTAATATTATATCATTTTATAAAATAATATACAATTTATTGTGTCATTTATTCCAATTTCAAAACTATTCATTATTTTATTTTTAAAATACCAAAAATACAACATCCAACAAAAGCTTCTAATATGTCAATATAATATATATTTTATCAATAAAACTGAGGTATTTAATTATTTTGATCAAATTAAATTTATTTTAATATTTTTATTGTCATTTATTTTATATTTCAATCAATTAAAATTTTCTCCATCATTATTTTGAAATCAATTAATTAAATTATAAATTAATTATAAATTTAAAATATACTGTATTGGGTAAGATAAATTTATCATATTTAAAATTAATATTTTTATTCAAATTTTTATTTATGTATTACAATGTATAAAAAATTTAATAATTATTCAAATAAATGACTATGATATTTTTCACTAATATTTAAATAAAATATTATCAATGTCATGTTTTTACTAAAGTGGCATAAAAAGCATAATTTTCTAGAATAAGGTTGATTCTAATCAAAACCCACTTATATGGGGAAATTAGAAAAATTGATAGTGTAATTTAATAATATTATAATATTATTTTCGCCTTAAATTATTTGATTTAACCTTATCCTTGGGAAAAATAAACTTACTAAAGTGACAATTAATAATATCCAAAAAGTATTTTTGTCTTATTAGAATAAAAATTTCATCATAATTAAGACCATGTATGTCTGGTTTTCAAAATTTAATTCTAATCTAGAATACATTATGTAAAAGCATGTTAATGTAAAAACATCTAGAATATAACTAATTTGATTAAATTAAATTTAATGTTAAATTACTTCCAATGACCTAAATGGTTTAAAATGAAAATAATTTTTTATGATTATATTTTGAAACCATATCAAAACATAATTTAACTATAAATATAAATTAGTTGAAGAAGTAGTTCTAAAATAAAATTCAGTATTTTTTAATATTCACTAAAAAATGAAATGTCTCTGAAAAATATCATAAATTCAACCAAATTTCGTTTTTATATTAATAGATATGTGATAAAGTTTATTTTTTTCAAATTATTTATATCATTGTGTACAAAACTAGATTTAAATTATGTTCATCATTAAAAGGAAACTGAACTGCCTTTATATGAATATAGTTTTTTAATTTGTATAATTGGATTCATTCATATCTTCTACCTAAAAAATCATTAGAATTAATTTAAAAAATTATGATTTAATATATAATATTTCAATTTCATAATTTGACTAATACTTTTAATTTCTACTTACTAATTGGCAAGTGTAAAAATGATAATATTAAGTAGTGTTTCACATGTCATTTAAGACCAGTGTTTCATGAAATGAAATCTACTGATGAAATTAAATTTATATAAATAAATAAATATCATAAAATCATGGGGTGTTACATTCCACCTCCTTTAATAAAATCTTTCCTTACAATTTAAAATTGCACGTTGAAAATCAAATGTTTATACATAGAAATTACGTTTTGGGAAACCCACATCATAAACATGGTTAATAAAACATCATCTTAATTAGAGGGAAAGGGAAATGTGAAGGCACACACTAAATTAGGCTTTTAAATTTGAAAAAATTATTGGGAATTGAAAACTGGGACATGGAATAGAAATCAAACGATCATGTTCTGATGGATGTTATTAGAGAAAATTTTCATCAAAAAGTATACCATCAATATTAAATGGGTTAATGAAAATATTTATTTATCAGTATTAAAATAAAACAAATATCATTTTTTAAATTTTAATTCCTAGAGTTGAGGGATTATTATATAATCCTGAAAATTTACTCAGGAAAATAAACATACATTATTACATTCCACGTTATATGAAAAATATCATCCTTTGGTTGTGCATCAATCAATTTAAAATTCATTTATTAAACATAATGATTGATATTTAAGATTAATTTTATTCCTAAATAACTTTTATGAAAATATCCATATGTAATTCCTTCAACATTTAAATATTATTAAAGGAAAATTCGTTGGAATAGGTTACCCAATAAATAAAAAATTTTCCTTAAACAATAATATCAAATGTTCAACATAGTATATTCCAACATTAAGAATTGACCAAAATACATCTATCCAAATTTACATCCAAAAATGATCTCTAAATTTCTAAACTCAATTATAACATTAAGTTCCACAAAAAATAAAATGTATCATTTATGGTCACATTACAAATATTTCATAACCCAAAAAACATAATGAAAATTTTTATGCTTAAAATATATTAAGAATAATTACTAATGTACAATCATTATATATCTCACAATTCTTAAAACCCGATCACAGTTGATGAAATAATTCTTGAATCCAATTTCACAATAAATTAAATAATTAAACATCATTCTTCAACCATTAACTATGCTTTATCATCATATTCCTTAATACCTCCACACATTCATTTTTCTTCTTGTAGTATCATCAGAATGAGTAGTATAACTCTTAATTGTATAAAATTACTGATTATAAACATTTACTAATACTAAAAGAACAATTTTGGAAACACTAATAATAATTATATATTTATGAAGAATCTTTTATAGGATCTATAAATCAAGAAAAATTCTCAATTTTTTGAATCCTTTGGTTTAACCTTGTTCATCCATTGTTGTACAAAATATATAGATAATATTCTATAATTTGACATATCCTCATAGACAAAAATAATATTATGTTTTCTAATCCATTACATCCTAAATCTCGTTCCAAATATTTATACTAATCATTCTTTGAAACAAACTGTAAAGACCATGAACCCAGAAGCCCAGATCTGATGCCTGACTTTATTACATAGTCATGATTACAAGAAAAAAATCCGGAAGGACATATTAGTTTAGCAGTTTTGGGAACCATAATACATTCATGAAACATAAATTACAATGTAAATCATGATATAAATTTTTTTTTATATTTTGATAAAACTATCATTCACCTAGATTAACCCTACATATTAGAGAGAATATACATATTGTCACATTGAGAAAAAATACAACATATGAAAGGGGTGAGCTCAAATGATCAGTAAGGGTAATGTACCACAAAATATATGAATAAATATGGAATAAACAATATGTAATGGTCAATAACAAAAACATGTTCCATTAAAATAATCACATGATCTAAGAAACCTAACCATTGGTATTATTACTAATCAAATATTAACATTGAATAATACTAATGAGGTAATTCATAATGTTGGATTTCTACACTATCTTGATCTATCCAAAAGATTGTTACTGTAAATAACTATCCTCAAGATAGTTTATGTATGTGGGTAGAAACCTATCTTATTTTTGTCAAGATCTATACTCGTAGCAATTTGAATATTCTTGGAAACAAATGTGAAGGGTTTTCACCAGCTGATTTCATCTCATTAGACCTATCAATTTATCAACGGTCAATAGTGGGCCATTCCTATCACTTACTATGTCTATATTATCCCCATATTAAAACATAAACAATATAAACATTCTTATTAAAAAACTAGCATAAAAAATGTTAATAATTTATCCATAAACCTTGAATGGTGTCAAAATATCACATCTATAGTAATACTTATAATAAAGCCTTCAATAGAATAAGTTAGATTGTAATATATGATACCAACCTCAATAAATCATAATATTCATCAAAGGATGTTCACATAGATAAATATACAATTATATAATAGTTATAAATATCATGAGAAAGATGCCAATTTATTTGGAAATCGTTTATTTAATATCCATTAATTTATAAAAAATCTCATTTTATTTAAAAAAATGATTTCAAACATGTAAAGGAAGCTTCAAAACATCAACTCTTATTGACTTCAGTAATAGATACTCATACTGTATAAGTTAAAAATAAACATTCCTTCCTTATTTTTGTCATAAAATACATAAACACATCATTTGAATAAAAAGAAAAAAAATCCTTTAAAATTTATTTTATAATAAGTAGAACAAGGGTAAATGACTTAATATATTGCTATGATAAGATGAAAACTATTTTCAATAACCATGTCAATGGATGATAAAGATTCCCCAATAGATACATATGTATAAGAAATCGGGAATAATAACGAGATTGTGATTATAACCCTTTCCCTGTATATTCCTTTAGTTGAGGGTGCATTAATGTTGACACAAAAAATCAAAAGGGAGTAGGGTAATCAGACTGGCTACAAAGCTGCCTCGTGAATACCTTTCGTGGAGCACCGTGACCTCACGAGCCCGCCGCGATGCGAAGAGGCGGGATGCTCCGTGAGCCCCATTGACGTCCACAAGACCGCAACAAAGCCAAGAGGAGGGATTCTTTGAGATCCCCATTTATGTTCGTGAGCCTTCCACGAAACCTGGAGGTAGGATGCTCCGTGAGCTAGTTTGACGTTCACAATCCCAATGTGAAGCCAGGTGGATGGATGCTCCGTGAGCCCATTTGAAGTTCGCAAGCCCTCCGTGGAGTGGAATCCCTCTTCATGCAGAGCGAGCGCTACTCCGCAGTACCCCTTTCCTAAAATACCGGCCTCCCCCAAGGCCTAAAAGACGGATCATATGTCCTTTCCTCTTCTCAGCTCTCAAATTGTGATTCACTCAATACTCTATGAACCATGAGCGGATCAAGGTACTTTTCCTCTGCGAATTTCCTCCCCTTTACCTTGTTTTCACCCCCTATTTTGATATGGATTCTGATTTTCGCTCAAATTTACCCCAAATAATAAGGAAGGACGGTCCTTGTAGTCTAGTTTGGGTTGTCGAATCCTCAGAGACCTAATAAGTACCTACAGACACGTGAATTATATAGATTGTTTTTGGAAATGAAGTGGACAACTTAAGTTGATTTAATATGGTTTTAAAGGATCACTAAAATATTTATGTTAATTCAAATTAAGGTAATGAGTTGATCCTAGGTTATCGCTCGGGGTGGATTGGATGAATTCCTTTTTTAGTGATTTCAATTTCTTATAATTGAGATGGATTCATTTAAGAAGATAAAATGAAATCATCACATATTGGTTTAATTCCTAAACCCTTTAATACTAATCACCTATAAACATGAAGGATCAATGTTTTGTGAACTTCAAGGTAAAGGTTCGTATTACCACATGAAGTGTGTGGCCTTAAATTCAACATGGACGATGGAGTTTAAAATTCATCAAATAAAAATCTCAATTAAAGAAGTGATTATACATTAATGGGGTGATAAATAACATACAATCCCGCGCCATGCTACACCCTTGGATCAACCCATAAGTGGGTTATCCCTCTATTGATCCCATGGTTTCAATGGAAGCGGAAAGTAGACTCATGAGGGTGGAAATGGAGAAGTAAAGAAAAAAATAAAAATAAAATGATCACTCCACCATTGTATGAATAATTTCACAAGATATGGTGTGAATAAATTCACACCTTGAGGAAACGGTATCAATGTGAGTTGTAGAACAACAAAATAAGAAGAAAAGAAGAACTTTTATTAAGAAACTAATGTGAGTTGAACAACTTACATGTGAAAGACAAATTTGAGACAACAAAATTGTGGCATAACATTACAATTGAACAAAGCACCAAAGATTATAAACTCCTTCACCACAACTTCCTTAAATAGGCATTTTGGGAGCCATGGGTCGAGCCTCCAATAGTAAAAGTCATCCGACTTGAGTATGGTAGGTCTAGGGTGGTGGAAAGTTTGTGGAAAGAAAACTTTCCACCCTTGACCCGAAAAGGCATCCAGCTTGCATCCACCAAACAGAGGCGCACGAAACACCTTCTAGATGGCCTAATTTGAGTGGTCCATATACGACTTCAATTAAGATCCGGATGTCCCCTAACACCCTGTAAAATGTCAGCCCAAAAGGAGTTATGGGTTTCGATATTTGGTTTAATTGGTGGTTATTATTTTCTGGGCCGCAGAATCTGGCACAAAATTTTATCTCTATGTTGGGCCGCCTAATTGGTCACCATGGAGGCTGAATTAGCATTGGATACTAAAGTGTGATTTTTTCCTCTACATTCCTTATAGAATACCACGATATTTGGGATTCATTGGGCTTGTAGGTTGGGCCCCACCGTCTGATCAGTGGGCTGATGTCCAATCTTCCTTCTCTATAATTGCTTCCTTTCATCACAAAATATCCCCACCTTCATCCATGAATTCCCCATTGATCTCTGAATGAAACATGTTCATATTGAAGTGTAGATAAATTTTCAAAAATATAAAATTAAAATATGTATAATCATATTAATCATTTGGTACTTCAAATGATGTTCAAAAATGTACCACAAAATAGTGGGTTTTAAGTAAGAATTTCAATCATAATGTGAAATGATGGTCAATGTTTAAAATGCACTAAAATGATGATTATGAATAAAAAAACACATGAATATTATATATATTAACAATGAATATTAGCCTCATTTAGTGGATAATCAGATACCCTTCACGAAGCCCATGGGCCTTCGCGAAGGAAAGAGATCCTCACGGGGACTCGAGTCATCGTGGATAATTTATTTTTCATGAAGCACCCCCCCCCATTCATACATGACTCAAATGATAAGGTCGAGTCCATGTGCCTCACGAAGCACATTTCTTAACAGGACCTTGCTTCGCGAGGCACCCATGATTTGTAGGTCTTTTCTTCACGAATTCCCTTCTACTTCACGAAGAACTTCTTCTAAGCACATGTGCCCTATGTCTAGGCCAGGACACTTCACTTCGCGAAGCTCGGAACTTCATGAAGCCTTTCCCTTCCATGTAGAAATAGAGATCTATGAGGCCTCTACTCGTAAACCCCTTTTCTCTACAACTCTCTCTCCTATGAAACCTCCTAGGTTCGCACGATGTAACATCAAAGTCCCATAGAAACCACTTCCCACTGCGTTGCTTCGCCTCGAGCTTCTTCACATAGGAACACTAACAGCTATTTCTTCTTCATATAGGCACTCTAACGTGTACCCCCCAATGGTTCGATCCATAACACCTCCTACCCACAACATTGCCTATCCCCTATCTTCACCAAGGTGTAGAGGGTATCAGTTATGTATGTCCTAGGGGTGTGGACTGAACCCACCCCGTCCGAGCTGCAAGACATTAAACTACCAAGCACCATCATCCTCAACAAATAACATTAAACTGTCACTTCCCCCCCGGAATCATATGCGGGGATAGGACAACCATCATGATGTAAGCCCCTATTTTTTCTTGCAGGAGGCAGCATCCCCACTCCTCCATTGTTATTCGGTCCCAAAAACTAGAGAGGGGGGTGGATTCCGAACCCCTTCTTTCTTCAATTCCAAATCCCTCTCCCGCTGGGCTTTGTCGCCATCGGGCCTCCATCCTAGAGTATGTCCCAGCTTCTTCGGGCCACTAACCATACCTATGCCCTTGTTTCATTTTGGGTTACGATCACATGTAAGACCCACTTCAAATCCCACAGACGCACCATTCACAACGTGATCATCATGTCCCAGCTACCTCTTGTTTCTCACACCAAGCATGACTCACGTGAGCTTAGAGAAAGCACCGACCATGACATCCACCTTGGGTAGCCTAGAATTTATGCCCCAAACACCACCTGAACTACGATAAGTTTTAACTTTGCCAAGGAAATGTATGTAGGATGCCTCCACGAGGTTAAAGCCCACCACCCAGTCATTCCGACAATCATTACGTCGGTTCACCAACTCCTTGGGCAGCCATGAGTGTAATCCCCATGCCACCACCTGAACTACGTGGTAATTGATCATTACCAAGACATGGTACATAGGAAGCCTCCATCAGTTTCATGCCCACCACCTGGTCGTTCCGACAATCATTACGTCGCTTCACCAACTCCTTGGGCATCCATGAGTGTAAGACCCATTCCACCACATGAACTATGTCGTCTTTGATCTCTGACAAGGAAAGGTACATAGGAAGCCTCCATGGGGTTCATGCCCACCACCTGGCCGTTCCAACCATCTTTACATCCGTTCACCAATTCATTGGGAATCCTAGAGTATATTCCCCATGCCACCACTTAAACTATGTGGTCTTTGATCATTTCCAAGGCAAGGTACGTAGGAAGCCTCCATAAAATTCAATTCCCCCCATATACCTGGACCCTGGGTCCTTATTCACGCTGGTTCACCGACACGTTCCCCATACCCGAACTACGTGGAATTTTATCCTTTCAAAGGCAGGGTACGTAGGAAGCCTCCAAGAGGTTCAAACCCAACAACCAATGGCCCCGACCACTTCTCATCAGTCCACCCCTGTACTGCATGACATTAAACTATATTCCACTTTTTGTTCCCCATTTAGCGTTATGTCTCTACAACCACATCCAGTGGTAAGACGTTGAAAACCTCAATCGATGGAAATACGTCCTCAGATGAACTACGTGGACTTTTATTCCCTGCCATGGTGATACGTAGGAAGCCTCTTTGAGGCTCAATCCCAAAACCATCATCATACTCATGATGGTTCCATACCATTTTCCATCCACTTTATGAAACCTCCCATCATCCATCTTGATTCTTACCCAAGCCACCACATCCAGGTGGGATCATGCTACCCAATTCTCTATTCCATTTAACATCATTCATGAAGCCAACCACATGTTGGCCCAAATATCGATGTGCACTCCCGAGGTTTCACCCATCTGATCCACTCTAGTCAATGTTCTGATCTATCTGATCCATCTCTGTTGGACATTAAACTTGTAGCATACCCTGTGTTAAACATGGGATGCTGAGGAAAACCTCACATACATTCCCATGGAATATGATTCCCCGTGTTTGATTTGTTATGCATCAGTCTTCCATTCCCTCGAGAAGCCCTATAATAAGGGACAGAAGACAGACGCGCCAGTTCCCCAGTGCCCAGATATGCTAGTGATGCCCAACGTGAAAACTCCCTAGACTGAAGGTTGCTGCACTGACCAGACCCCTTGTAATGTCCCGAATGAAGTACTGTAATTAACGGGTGTCCATGAAGATATGACCCTAGGAAGAATTTCACGAACAATGTCTTAAATCAATAAGGGAGACTCGTACTAGGTGACGAGTTCCGAGAAGGAATCCACGGAAGGAGGAACCAACATCCCATCATCCCCTATTGATCATGGAGAAAATGTCCCTGAAAAAGTGGTGGATGTCTCCCACCTTTGGAAAGCAGAAGTACGGGGCAAACAACAACACGTCCTCCACAGAAGGATGTGCGCACCCCGGCGAAACCGTCAGAAATAGAAATGGTGAACCCGACATGAAGTTCTTCTGCTCAATATGGATATTTTCATCATTAGAAGCATCAATGGATTAGCATGTCACTAGATCCAGTTATTCAATGCTGGTTCCTACCAGGAAAAAAGCCAGTGTGACTTGAAACTCACTAGAAGATGGGGAAGTAGAACGATGGACTTCCAATTCTATGACATTGTTAGCATGGATCCCTCGTACTAGTCATGGAAGACGGGATGGCATTGGGGAATTGTTCGTCGATTACTTTTTCATTCAAAACTGATGAGTTAATCTCCTTGCTTGTCAGGAATCATATTTCTGCACTCGAAAAGCGATCACCGCCTATACACCGATGGAGGGGTATGGAAAGTGCCAACACAGCAGTCCTTTGTGGTTCCACCTCTTCCACAACAGCCTCTACACCCATGTCCTTGGGGCACTCACGGACCATTTCCCCATCCAAGGTCATCCAAAAAAGGGTGATCAACGACCTCGTGCACCGTTACGAGGAGAAGGGAATAATCCCGACCCAAGATATGGCCTGCCAGGATTTGGAGGCTTCTGTGCCTCGATTCCAACACCACCCCCGAGGGCCACACTGGGTGCTTCTGCTCCCCACGGTGACATATAACCATTTAGGAGCCTCTCCCCAGCACGCTCTGACGACTCCCTACCTTATGCAAATGAGGAAGGTGACATCTGGCCCAGCCCGGTCAGAGTCCCATCACAGGGGCTTCCAGCAAGGGTTCCCACCTTGTCATGTCAGTGCTGCTACACAGTACTGCTAGATGTGGATCTCGTAAGCCATGTACCTACACCACTAGACCCAGTTCATCTGATCTGACGCAAGCATCGGGTGAAAGTTGAGTACGCCTGCCAAGGTGTGTCAACGTCAACGACTACAGTGGCATGAGTCACCGCCGACGCATATCAGCAGTTCCCAGTATACATTGAGCAAGGGAACATATACGCCTGACCAGGATTGAGGCACTAACTACCCCACAGGCAGGCTGGGTCGACCGTCTTGGTTGCTGTCATAGTAAGTAGCCGCTGAAAACTAACCTACAGCAATGCCACCCAGTACGGAGGTCCTCCCCGTACCATTACCACGTAGAGTGCGGGCCTTCCTCGCTTTGTGGTTCAGCATGGAGGTCTTCCCTGTGCCACCCTCAATCTTAATAAGGTTCATCCCAGCGACGGTTACACTTAGTTTGAAAGCCTCTCCCATGCCTATTATAATGGGTATGGAATCATTCTTCCTGTCCCCGACCGCCGATGTAGGGACATTTCCCATTCAGTCTCTCTTCAATGTAGGGGTACTCCTCATGTCCTCTTAGCAGCTATTGAAGCACCGCCTATCCTCAGAAACTAGAGGGGTGAAGGCCAACCTCACCCCACTAGCACCCAGCACGTAGATCCTACCCGTTTTCAGCTAGACAGGTATAGGAGCCTCCACGTACTAATGTCACCAGGGGAAACAAGCATGGAGGTCCTCCTCATGCTTATGCTAGTTATTTTGGAGGTCTTTCCTACTCTATCCTCATCCATGGAGGTCCTCCCCATGTCCACTTTGACATTTTTTCTGGTGCTCCCCGCACACCAGCTTACCCAGGTAGAGACCCTTTCCTCCTGAGCCCTAGTGCAGCCAAAGAGTCTTCTGTTAGAAATCAGCCCTATCCCACGGATCGAACTAGGGGCAGGATGGTGGGTCTCCACTACCATAAGAAAAATTCTGGGGAGGTTCAGACAGATATCAAATGTGTCTGCTTCTCAGATTCTGAAGTGGAATATGACTCTGCATGGGAACCCTCCTCTTTCATAGTCGAGTCAAGGGATTGGGAAAGAAAGTGGTGCATCAGCATGGTACTACTGGAACGCGATTTCATAGGATTCCAACCTCCCTATATAAGTATATCTAGGAGGATGAAAATCTATAGACCATTCTTGTTACGGTCATTCAATTTCCTCAATCGTTACTAGAAGCACTTTCTACCACAACCAGAGATCGAAGAGAAATATTCTGGGGACTGATGGAAGGCGAGCAGCAGCACTTACTATCACCAGTATCCCTTAACCTTGAGCCAGGTACTACGACCATCAACACCTCTTATTGTGACGTAGTGGCAAGGTTGCAACACACTTCGGAACTCAGCCCGAGATTCAGCGGCCAGTCACCCCGTTCGCCATACTCTCCACCTGCCGGCCTATCGTCCCAGCGGTCTGCCTTAGTACCACTTCTAGTCCCTCAGCCACCTCTAGTTGACGAGTATGGAAATCAAGGTCTAGACCCTAAATTATAGCTGAGGAGCGTATATAGAATCCTCACAGTAGACCACATCCCCAAGATGTTCTAGCACATGGTAGTGCTGAATTTTCGCACGCCGGAATCTCTCACCCCAGAAGAGATTGATTCTTTCTACCAAACCATTTTGGCAATGCACTTTCACCTTCGTCATCAGAGAGTCATTTATCCCATGATCAAAGATCATTTTGAAGAGATTGACGAGAAAATGTTGTCTAGTCGATCTAGCTGCGCTCCATGTGGCATAGTGCCCTGAGTCCTCAGGCCGTCGTAGGGTCCTCCAAGAGCAATGTTTTCTGTGTTTCAAGGTACCCTGCATGATCATGCAGGAGGCTTCCCCCCAAGGAAAATTCCATGGCTAGGGGTAGTATTCTACCCTCATCTTCTGTCCTCTACGATGGAAACCCGACTTGTTAGGTGATATTGAGGTCATTCCCCCAGGAAGGGTCTCGATCAACATAGCCGACATAGAGGACGAGGAGGATGAATTTGGGTTCTTGATACGGACATACCACCCAAGGGATTTCCACCACTATTGGACCGATCGGGGAGAAATACTCACTAGAAGAGGAACCTACTATGTCTCCCCACTCCCACTGAGGAATTGGTACACAGCCGAAATGCTGGTAAGGATAAGGAGCATGTCGGACCTTCCAAGCACTCCAACCCATCCACCTCAGTGGAAAATATGGAGGAAGAATCTAAGAAGGCCACATTGCACCGACAACATGCCAAGAATAAGAATTCGGTTAATTACCACTTGGACGAATGCGCTGCCGAGTGACGGCTAGACTACGGTGATCCCATGCCAGGGCAGCAGGGGCAGGAACAACATCCCCTCGACGAGCTGCCTCCAGGTGACCGTGACCATCATACCCCCATATACAGGGATGAGGACACAACTTAAAGAAAGACTGAACAATATGTATTTCCAAACCATCCCAAATGGCACGACAATCCATGGGACCCAGCTCAGGCTCCCCCAGCCACCCCGAGGGTTGTGCAGCCAGCCACTCCACAAGCCACTGGGCCTATTTACCTGTTGAAGAGCCTGTCAATGCACTCATGGTTCGGGATCCCCCTCAAGATATGGACCCTGGCCTAGATGATCCAATGGCGTCACTCATTTCCTGCCTTGAGGTATTTGAATCATGAAAGGTGGCAATCCCGCGTGATGGAAAGTCATATCCTGCATGGGTGGATGATATGGCAGCATCACCAGGGTTTGAAAATCCAACCTTCTCCCCCTTTAACGGGACGGAGGACCTGCCTCTACACCTGGCCCACTTCAACTCAAGGTGTGGTCCAATGATAGGGACTCCAGCGCAGCAGGAGGCAGCCAAGATTCACTATTTTGTTTAGACAGAGGAGGGGCCTGCATTCATCTGATACAGGAAACTTCACGTCAGATTAGTAACTAGCTGGGAGGACTTTCATAGGAAATTTCTCTACCAGTTCAGCTCCATCACGTGGAAAACAAGCATCACCGACCTATTCTAGGGAAAATAAAGGCCCGATAAGCGTGTCCCGGACATTATCACCCGGTGGAAATGGATTATATATTCCATTGATATGTCACTAACTCAGGAGCTATTACTGACTATGTGTGTTGGGAATGTCAAAACAGAACCTGTAATACCCCAAGCTTCCATGGTACGCTTCTCTTTGAATAATACAGTAGCGTGTGTTGTATGCAACTTCGAGTTCTAACACACACCACAACCAATCAAAATAGTTGTAATGAATAGTAATACCAACTTTTTGAAATTTTATAAATTTTATCATTCAAAATGGATTTCATTTTTGGATTCATAATATCGAAATTAGCTTAGGGTGAATTTTTGTATTTTTTTGAAAACATTCAATATTTTATGAATAGTGAAAAAATACTGATTTATAGTTTAGAACCGAATTTTTATTTAAATACTTATTTATTTTATTTAAATATAGATAAGGTCAAAATAGATAAATAATACATATATAAGTTCAATGTAATTCATTGGAGTTATTATAGAATAATTTTAGATATATAAAAATTTTATTGAACTTTTCATCGTCTTTTACACGCCTCCTAAAAGAATTTAAAAATTCACATTAAACATACTTTTACCGCTTCTGTGAGTGGAATTCCAAAAATAAGAGAGACACGGTTAACATCAAGGAGTAAAATGTGGTTCAATAAGAAACAAATAATTTTTGGTGAATAGTAACTTTTTACTTTTATTTACCATGGTTAAAAGTAAATAATGTAATTAAGGGTAAAAATGATATTAATATTACCCTAACACATGTCTTAATTCTATTGGACAAGTTTATCTCGACCAAAAACAACCATAGGAATAAAATATTATCATTTAGGTCCACTTGGATTAGATTAGGACATTAATTATTATTTAATTCAAAGTAGAGTTAAAAGAGTTAAAATAAAAGATTAATAACTAAAACATTTTTAATATATGGTTATACATAAGATAAAATCAATTATAAATATTCATTAGAAATATAAAAAGATTTTATACATAATGGTATTTTATCTATAATTTTTATACATTAAATAATATAATTTATTTATGACACAATGATGATGCAGTAATTACCTTATTAGTGAAATATTAAAATAATTGATATTATAAATATCAAAATAAATGTAATTTGAGACTTTTTATGAATTCAACTAATTTTTAAGTTAATATGACATATTAGTATTGGTTATATAAATTTTATTCGAAGTAATAATGCTGTTATCAAATTATCAAAAACAAAATACCCAATAGTGTCAAAATTGACATAAAATAGTTTCTAAAAAAATATTATGTTATTAATTGATATTCTATTCCTAAAAATCTATGAATCAGAAAAAGGACTTATATAATGATATTTATATTCTTAATGGACAACTTCAGGGTCTCTTGGATGAATATAGAATGTTTATTAACTACATAATATAAAAATACAATGAGACATGGTAAATGTCAAAGTATTTAACTAAGAGTTAAATACAAATGATAAGGTTAATATAGTGACCAAAACTTATCTAAAATATATTTTTTTAAAGTATTTATACCCATACCCACCTTAAACATTAAATAATAAACTTTTGAGCCATTAGAAACTGAATATAAATTTATTATAAAATAATATTTATAGCTTTTCCAAATGTTCCCCTCACCCCTCTAATAAAAGGGAACTCCCCCATATCTCTAATTTACACCTTCAAAGCCTTTTGGCTTGGCCAAACCCTGCCCAAATATTCTCTCAAAATCTTTAACTTTGACCTAGAGGCCTTATATTGATCTGAAATCCAACCTATGGAGCCCTTTTGATCAAATCAAAATGAAGAACCCAATTAAGAGGTAATGTTTTGACCACCCTCTTTCAAGTTCCTTTCTTCTTCAACTTATTCTTTTTTATTATTACCATTATAAAATAATAACTACATTATCTTCTATATAATATGATGCTAAAAATAATATGGCACAACCATATTCAGTATTCTATCCATCCTTTTAATGACGTGTCACCATACGTGTCTACATACGGCTTACCATCTCCACGTCGTGGTGTAATTGTTATTCAGAACATTATTATTTGGGTGGGTATAATAAGGATGTTTAATTCATGTAAATAATAAATATTACATGATAATGATTATTTATATATGATATACCATCCAATTATATATTAATTTAATATCAAAATAATGATATTGTCGCTCGTGCGTACGTACGGACTACCGTCTCCACGAATGTGATGAGATTCATTCCCCATCATATCCATTCAAATATAATTCTCATTTGATGATTAAAAATAATGTTCAACGACTTCATATCATACTGAATATGAATAATATACATCCCATCCATAACATATATGGCTCACATAACAAAGAATATAATGAAAAACGAATCCGTTAACACCAGAAATGATGATAATACTAAGATATTATTAACAAAACAATATTAAAAGATCATATATGATATCATAATAATGTATATTATTCTTGTATAAATTAGTAACAATTATTTCACCATTATACATGATTTTATCCTACCCTCAACCAAGTAAAATTACAAGGTAAGGGTTTATTTCACAATCTCTTCATTATCCAAGGTTGTTTATACGTAATTATCTATCGAGACCTCTTTATCATCCACATCCATGTTTCTTAAAAATGTATATCAAAAAATTCTTAATGTTTTCTAAACTATGGGTTAAAGTCATTTATACCCTTTTTGGATTTTTATAAGATGTTTATAAAGAAATGTTTCCTTCAGTTTCCAAACTAGCCCCTTTTTAACTTTTTCGACAAAATTAAGGTAAGAATGTTTTTTTAACTTATACGGCCGGTGCAGATATTTTCTACCATTATAAACTCGTCGAATCTTTCCTTAAAAGATTATATGAATAATATCAATGTAAATGTTTTATTTTATAATTATGTGACTCCTAAATGTTTTCAAAATATAAAGTTATATTTCTCTAAAAAGGGTTTTTATTTAATCTATGTAAACATCCTTTGAGGGATTTAAAGTTTATTTGAAGTTGATTTATTATGATAAAAAACTTCCATATTTTATTTAAGGTTTTGTGATATGTTTGACCATGGATGTGATATTTTTATACCATTCACGATTTATGGTTAATGTATTGACATTTTGTATGCTAGTTTTAATACGAATGTTAATGATATGTTTAAACCTTTTTATATGAGGAATGTATTGGACTTAGTAAGTAACGAGTGGAGCCCACTATATCTCCTTGATGCACTGGTAGGTCTCATTAGAAAACTAGAGGTGGAATTGGCCAAGGACCTTTCCCAATTTGATTTATGATTTTGGCTGATTCCTTATCATTTTTAGACATCTTGGCTGAGGTTGTGACAAAATGTTTCATAATGTCCAGCATTATACATTCCCTCATTATTGAAATAATAATGATGATTCATGTGTTCATTCGACGCGTAGAATACCCATGATTATGTTTTATTATGGAATTATTTACTCAGCTCATATTCATGCCATAAAAGTATTCATGTTTATTATTAGTAAAGGCATGTCGTTTCAATTATTTACCTTGTTTAATATTTATGTCATTTTCTGCTGTATTACTTACCCTTACTGAGGGTTTGAGCTCACCCCATTCATATGTTTCATTTTCCCAATATATGAAGAATTTAGTTATGAGTGCCCAGTATGCATAATTTAGGAGGCTTGGATGTTTCTAATGAAATATATTGTGTTTAATTTCTTTTCATATTGTAAATTTAATCTTATGTATGAATCTAGTTTCCAATAAAACTAAACTGATCGGTCTTTCGAGACATGAGTTCCTTATGATCATGCCAATTTTATGTAATAATGCACCAAATCTGAGTAACTGGGGTTGGGGTGTGACAGAACTGGTTCACTCTCTAGTAACCCAGAACTACCCCAGGGGATTTCGAGACTCCTCTAATACGTCCCAGTGAATAGAACAATCCCTATACCATGCCAACCAAGAACATCCATTTCCCCCTGTAATTCTCAGGAGAAGGGCTGTTAGAGCCGATCCCACCATGGTGGACCAAATAGAGGCTCCCAGTCAGCTAAAATTATTACTGGCAGAGCCACTTCACCAGCCTTGCAGAGGGCCGTAACCACAAGCGCATCCTCCAGCCCAGCAACAGCTTCCTCAGAATCGGCAAGTGCCCTCACAAAATTCTCTGCCACCGCCTATGTGGGACAACCAGGCTCCGCCTTCTCGACAGGCTCCACCAGCTCCTTGTTAGGGCCAGACTTCAAGGCGCCCCATTCTGAATAGAAGAATCTAGACCTACTCATTCATCAAGAATCAGGTCCCTGGTTATTTTCGAATTTTCATGGAATAAGGGGTTGTGCGCTTACCTAAATACAGAAGGATAGTAGTGGCGAACCTCAATGATCACCTTATCTAATTCCCCTATCATAATATCCTAGGGAACAACCTCAAGCAGTTCTATGTTTTCAAATACTGGATTCAAGACCAGTTCGATAACAACATAGTCAGGCTAGGCCCGGCACCAACACAAGTGGTGGGTGTCTTCGTGAGACTAGAAAGTAGCAGCGAAAGTGAGGGCGAGTGGAAGTAGGTTTATAACTTTGAGTCCAAAATGTATTACTACTATATGACTCGCAAAATGGTTTCTCATGCCCATGGTGTCATTCGAGCATGCCTGAATCAGCCAGAGCCTTTAGAAGCTGCAACCACCACTTCTGCATCGTCATTTTAGCTAACCCATTCCCAAAAGATCAAACGTCGAATGCACGCAAGGGAAAGCAACGCGCACCACCAATGTCATCATCATCCCGCACCCTCAGAGACTTCATGCTTTCAGATATGGGGATTCCACTCATAATCCGACCAGTAATGGATGGCTCTTCAAGTGATAGTCAAAGATATGCTTCAATTAATATTGGGGAATTGGTAAATCCCTATATGACTCCAGATGAGGGGGAGTGCCAGGCGAACCTCCCCAACATCCCCAGGTAACACCAACGTTGGCAGAGCCGCTGCCATGTGGGTTGTCAAGGCACATCAGTTGGCACCTCTAGCCAGTCCGTGGATGCTACTGAGACTAGACAGCAGGCCCAGTGTAGAGTTCAGCACGGGAAACCTCCTCATCCGGTGTCATCAGGCCCGCCTCCACCACCGTTTGTTTTGATGGATCAGGCAGAGCCACTTTGACCATGTCGCGACCAGTATCATCCTATTATAGGACAATCTTAGTCATTCGGCCCTCAAATGGTAGCTACTCTACCAGCTTTGACTAGTGAGTAGTAGGATATTCCCGACACCAGACAGCCACCGACCTAGCCAGTAGGGCCCACCATGCCCCCTGTCATAGAGCGGCCCCCTGCAAGAATATGTTCATGCCGTGCACATAATTCTGATGTTCTCAAGAATATTTCTGGCATCCCAGTGAGCCTCTCCATTATTGAGGCCCTTCGCCTATCGCCCGATATGCGTGAGTCTCTCGCTGAGGCTTTAAGAAGCCCCCTCCAGTTTTAGAAGGAGGATGCAGCTGTAGTAGCCTATCATGCAAATGTAGTCGAGAATTCTGAATGTTAGGCCATCATTTCATTCTCTAGAGAAGATGATGGATCTCCCATACAGGGGCATATCCACCCACTGTACATCACTGGGCAATTTAACGACAAGGAGGTTCTCCGCTGTCTTATTGACACCGGCTCCAGGATTAACTTTATTTCGACGTGGACACTACAGAAGTTGGGGTTATCCGATGGTGACCTGACTCCCTACGATTTTGGAATCAAGGGATACGATAGGACAGAGAAGACCCTAGTTGGAAAAATCCATTTGAAGACCCATTTCGAGGGCCTAGTTTCCAACACTAAGTTTATGGTTTTCTCCCAGGACGCCGTATACAATGCATTGATGGGCAGACCATGGCTCCAGCTGCACGCGGTGGTCCCCTCATCGTATCACCAATGACTCAAGTACTCCCTAAATGGTTGTGTAAGCTTACTCCAAGGCGTCACATCTCCTTTAGAATCTTGGGAAGCCCGCTACCTAGATTCCATCTATTACAAGAGCAAGGATTAACATTTTCAGACTAGTGAGGTCGATCCCGTCGCGGTTGCAACTGACCTATGGGAAAGTATGGGTGACTCCTACATCTTCCCAATCCATAAATTAGAGACCACAAATAACGAGATTGGGAAATGTTTTTTTTGTCTCTGGTACAAGAGAGGTACATATTCCCAAGTCTAACAACGACGAAAAATGACCTCATATTCCTACACAAATCAGGCTTAGGTGATCCCGGAGCCTCCAACCCCCGTATGGTTTCTGGATGTCCACCCCATGGCAACAGAAATACATCATACATGCCTATTTCTCTAGGATATAATTAACTGGATCAAGCTAATGTGCCAATATTGCTTTTATATCATCAAGCATGGACCCTTTGGCTGATGAACAGATGGGATTGGGTCGACAACCTTCACTGTTATGGTTTTAGTAGTGCCAGAATCTACCGATGTGGTGACCACTGCTGCTCAGGCTGGTACCAGCCTCCAAACGGAATCTTGCAACCCATAAGAAGCTCCTCCTATTATGGATCCCTCCTTTTCAAGCGATTAAGAGGATTTGAAGGACACTCCTCATGCCTTTGAAGAGGGCCTCTCTGCTACGGTCGATGAACTGCTACAGGTGAACCTTGGTAGTAAGGCAGATCCAAGAACCATATTGATCAGGGCACCCATGCCTCTCAAAGAGCAGCAACAGTATGTGGACTTCCTTAAATAGAACAGTGATGTGTTTTCTTAGAGTGACGATGAGATTCTAGGACTAGATCCTTAGGTTGTCATCCACTACCTAGGTCTTCCAATAAATCATCCCAGGTTCAAGCAGCCTCCCAGAAAGACACACCCTTCTCACAGTGCCATGGTCGACAACAAAGTTGACAAACTCATCAGAGCCAACTTAGTCAAGGAGGATCAATAACCAAAGTGGGTAGCCAAATTGTGCTAGTCGGGAAGAAGAACAGACATATCAGGGTGTGCATTAACTTCCGAGATCCCAATCATCAGTTCCCGAAGGATGATTTTCCCCATCCAATGACAGAATTGTTGATCGATGCTACAGTAGTATTCCAAGACCTTTCCATCATAGATAGGTAATACGTATATAATCAGACTTTAATTTCCCCCGGAGATGAGGAGTCCAAAACATTCAGGGCACCATAAGGTACGTTTTGTTACCAGGTTATTCCCATTAGCTTAAAGAATGCAGGTTCCACCTATCAGCGGGCCATGCATCTCATATTCAAGAAAATCCTCAGGACACTGGTAGAATGCAATGTCGATGACTTGGTGGTCAAATCCCACCAACACTAGGACCATCTCATGGAGCTCAAGAAAGTGTTCATGTTCCTCCGTTCCTACCACCTGAAGATGAACCTGTTGAAATGTGCCTTCGGGTCACCTATGGGAAGTTCCATGGCTTTTTTATCAGGTACTAGTGAATCGAGATCAACCCAGAGAAGATCAAGGCCATCCGTTAGATGCCTCCTCCGACCAATATTTGTGAGTTACGAGTTTTCCAAGGCCACTTAGCCTACATATGGTGATTCATTGCGAATATGGCCGGCATGTGTAAGCCCTTTTCCAGCTTATGAAGAAATGCACCGCCAATGAATGGGACGAAGAGTGCCAGACTGCGTTTAAGGAAATCAAGCAGTATATGCTCGAGCCTCCAGTCTTGATTCCACCCATCATTGGAAAGCCACGGATCCTGTACGTGACTACCTCGGAATGATCTCTCGTTTCCCTCATTTACCAGAAGAACAACGAGGTAAAATAAAACATCCTCTACAAACTAAGTCATACGCTCATCAATACGGAGACCAGATACCCCCAATCGAAAAGAGATACCTTGAGATTCTATTCACATTATTGAAATTAGGACACTACTTGCAGCACATTGAGGTACAATTGGTGTCTTGAGTAGACCTGCTGAAGTACATTCTGAACATCCCCATGTTTACCGGCCATATAGCATGGTGGGTAGTAATCCTCCAGAAATTCAACATCAGGTATGTGCCTCAGAAGGCTATTAAGGGACAAGCATTGGCAGATTTTATTGCTACCCATCCAACCCCCGCAGATCAGTCCTTGTACCTAGATTTTCTCGACAGGGAAATCCTCTTGGTGGATCATGACATCCCTTGTTGGCAGATGCACTTTGATGGGGCTTCCCAAAGCCCCACCGGCAGGAGGCTCAGTGATCCCAATCTCAATAGAGTGTGCTAGGGTATTGTCTTTTTTACCCCAGCACAAGCCATTCTGTTGTACTCATTACTGTTGTCAGAAGGCCACACCAACAATGAATCAGAGTATTATGTGGTCATCACTGGACTCGAGCTGGCCCTCGAGATCAATGTGACCCATTTTCATGTGAAAGGGGATTCCAAAATAGTCATCAGTCCAATAAATGGTTACTAGATTGTCAGAAAGTTAGAGCACGTACCATTGTTGGAGCGCAGCTTCCAACTAATGGCCTAGTTTCCATCTCAGCCAGAAGTTACTCATTTCCCTCGATCATAAAATGGTCGAGCCAATGCCCTGACCGACCTGGCTGCATCACTAGAAGAACCTGAGTAAGATGATCTAATTATACATGTGGCACATCAGATATTCATTTCTCTCGTCACCTCAGATGATGATGAAGGCCCGTGAGTAAGCCATCTTACCACTGGGCCCTCCACGCCAGGACCCCCAAGTTCCACAGATGTAATGGATGAAATGACCCCTGAATGGAGAGCACCCTTTGTCGAGTATCTACAAAATGGTGGTTTCATGGCTAATCGGTCCGAGCGTGAGTGAATTCGACATCGTACGCTGTAGCTTACCATCTACAGTGGTCTCATACTTGAGAAGATCCTCTACAGGCATGGGTTCGATGGTGTTCTACTCCATTGAATTCAAGGAGTCGATATTTATCAGGTCATATAAGAGGCTCACACTGGTTCCGGCAGGGCTCACCAGACTGGGCCGAAGCTCTCCCATTAGATCCATAGATTGGGGTTCTTCTGGCCCTCCATGATCCATGATTGCATCAAGTTCACCAAGAGATGTCACACATGCCAAATTAAATCTAACTTCTTTTATATGTCATCAGAACCTCTCCACTCCATCAAGTTCTGTTGGACATTTATAGTGTCGGGACTCGATGTTAGGGGACCAAATCCACCAGTGACAACTCGTCATTGCAGGATCATCCTGACCGCCACAGATTTCATTTAAATTGGGCAGAGGCAGTTCCACTCAAGTAGGTCAAGGCCCGTTCTATCAATGACTTTGTGTGATCCAACATCATCTATCAGTTTGGAGTCCATCACACCGTCCTCACCAATAATGGAACCAACATCCGAGAAACCGAGCTGAAGAGGTTGTACCCCAAGTATAACATTCGCTCAAAGCATACCTCCCGCTATCATGTGTAAGAAAATGGAAATATCAAGGCGTTCAATAAAACACTCCCTATAAAGTTTGTAGAAAAAGTTTGTTCAGAACAATATGGGTTGGTTGGAGAAGCTCCCCAATGCCCTTTGGGTTTATCATATGATGACTCGTAATTCCACCCAGGTGACCCCATATTCCCCAGTTTACGAGGCTAAGGCCGTCCTGCCCATGGAAATCCATCTGCCTTCATTACGCATAGCGATCTATGACCCAAAAGAACCAGATAAGTTAGCCGATATTCGTTTGGATGAATTGGATGCACTTGACAAGAATAGGCTTCGTGCCCTACACAATCTGGAAAGTCATCCTAATAAGATATCTAGGGCATTCAACAAGAAGGTTTGCCTCTGATATTTCATGCAAAGCGACGTGGTATTTGCCCTCCGGACACCAATGATCCCTGGAAGGAAACCACCAATGTTGGAGCCAAAATGGGAAAGACTTTACATAATTCATAGGGTTTACACCAATGGTGAATAATCCCTGGTGACCATGGATTTTGAGCCTATAACTCCTCCCACCAATCCTAGTTCCTCAATCGATATGTTTCCTGGGCACACTGGTCCAACACGACCTTAAACTGTTCGGTCCCGCATGACCCTAAACTGCATGATGGTCCCGTATGATCCTAAACTACATTGTCCCGCATGACAGTAAAATTATGTCATCCTGCAAGATGTTAAAATGCACCCCTAGAACTACGTGTGGATTTAATCCCATCTATATGGGATATGTAGGAATGCTCAAACATTTGGTCTTGAGCCCATCCCGAAGATCTTATCTTTGAAAACCCCCCAGGGTATTTTTCTCTCATAGGATCCTTGTGTTATATGGGGCAGGCTTCCATAGCCCCAATCATGCTTGGATTATGATGATTACACCATGTTCCCAGTCCACATTCTTCTATCCTCCCACGTCCTCACTGTATGATGCTAAACAACATGACCTTCAAGAACTATGTACAACTTGATTCCCATCCTTGTAGGATACTTAGAATCACTTGGACATTTCGTCTGCTGGCCCATCCCAAAATCCAGAACCTCCCATCGGGTCAAGACATATGGTGTGGTGCATGACTTTTCCCCAATTCACATTAAGATCCTCTCAATCCGGCCGTATGTCCCACTACCTGGAGGTGTCCTCCTCATTCACAAATGGGAACAACTATGCTTCAATCACTCCTTTGATTGGGACTCCATCATATATCCCATATAGAAGGGCCCCCGAATGGCTAGGATGCTAGGCCCGAGGGCTCTCCTACCACTTTGGGCCAATGCCCTCGAGGATGTCGAGCAACAAATTGATACAAGTCCCACGTTGTGAATATGGTTAGTGGTTGATTCTCATTTGTTGTTCACAGTCTGGGTCACTACAAGGACGTTGTGTTTCAAATATGGTAAACATCCACCCTTTTTCATCAGAGCCACCCCATGATGTCCCAAACATTGAGTGTAGTGGTCCATTATTCCCCATTCAATCTCCAAGAGACAAACTCCCATCGGGCGATGCCATCAATTAGACCCCTATATGGAAGGGAGAGATGAGCCCAAATCCTTGTTTCCTACACCGAGCACAACTAAATTTGTATTAGGAATTGTGATGAGGCGGTAACCGCACAAGTGATTGTATGGCTACCATTGGCTAGGACGCCCAGCCACAGGCCCCTTGGCCTTTTCCAGTCCCTTGGCCCTTTCTGGACCCTTTCCCAAGTTCTCATTTAGGGTCTTGAGGTGTGGAGCGGACTTATGTACTCATCCATGTTGGGCTATTTCACCCTTCCAGAGAGATCCCCTTGAGACATCCCTCCCAACATGTATCATCGATACCTCGAGCACATGCCTTTCCGTGCTTCGCATGCCCAATCTCGTGCCCCCGGCCCAAATCGTAAACTATTACGGGATTGTACGGTGTGGTATGGGATTATTTCCTCATTCACATCGGGTTTCTCAATGCTCCGTACACCTTTTGTAGGTGGGGTATCTTACCCATTTGCATCCCTACTGCATGACGATAAACTGCACATCACTCCCTTCATGAACAACATATGTCTTGATTCTCATCCTACTGGGATATGTAGGACTGCCCAAATGTCTAGACATTAGATCTAGCCCCATCCCTTAGAAATCTCCCACTCATCTTGGCCCCTTTCCCGGTAGATCCCCAGAGAAAATAATATACTGTAATGACCCAAAGTTTCATTAATAGAAAATCCCTCTTGATCTTATTAAATATATCTTTATATAAAATGTTTTTATAAAATGTCAACTTCATTGGTTTTATGATAAGAATTGTGATCGTTACTTTTATAGTCGTTGAACAGTGATCACATGATTAGTATAAATATAGGACTTTAAGAAATCCTTTTTACTCAGACAAAGGAAGCGATGGCCTCATTCAGTAGAATTTCCCCATACGAAGCCCATTTTTCGGAGCTCAGAAAAGAGGTGGAATCTTTGGGCTTCACCCTTGACCAAGCCCAAGCTGAGCTTCATCATTTCAAGCTCAAACGTGACCGTCTATGGGAAAAGTGGAAGTTGATTGAAATTAGCACTCGAGCGATGTTATTCGAGCCACCCCAAGAGTCTGTCACCATCACACACCTTACCCTTAGGTCTTATGCGCCTGTTTTAAGGGGTTATGTTAAATATAAGTAGTATTATTTCCATGTGCATTAGTTTTTTGTATATAATAATGAATATAATTTCTAGTCATTTTTGATACATGGTAAATTGTTTTTTAAATACAAATGGTGTTTTTAGTTATTAGTTAATTAAGAAATCTATTTTAGAAGATTAAGGGATTTTTGAATTAAATAATATTTTAATAATAATATTATTATTAAATTAATTTTTATTAAATATAAATTATCTTATAATTTTATGAATGCAATTAATGTTTTTATTAAGGTTTGAAAGCCATTTCTGTCAAAACCCGTGAATTTTCGATAAATGTTGGTTTTTATTTTAAAAGTGAAAATTCACATATATAGAAAATTATTTAGATAAAATAAATGTTATGTTTGGAATCAGGACGTCTAAATTATCCAATGGTGACTTTTTCATAATTTTTTGAGATCGTCAAATTTTTGGGTAAAAATTAAATATCGTTTAAATATATATTTTGTTTTATGACAACATAATGACCCAATAGTGATGAAATAAAATACTATAATCTTTAAGTTCGGACAATATATTTTTTAACATAAAAAAATGTGATTTTGGGTTCATTTGACTTACTTTTCAAAGCATTAATGGACCCCTCAAGACTTATTCAACACGTTGCCTTTTAAAATTAATTTCCATGGGATTGTGACTCACCTCCACGTAAGAAACCTTATTATTTTAAGAAGTTCAGAATTTGGCCTTAAAAAATATTTTTTTCCCTCTTCCCTTTTCCAAAAACCGTGGGCAAAAACCATGGGATGGTTTGTCGTTTGGATTAATTTAATATAAGGGGTCTGAAACCTAAATAATAAATAATTCCCTCACCTTTCCTATATAAACCCACCCTAGCTCCTGCTTCCTCCTCACTAAAAGCCCTTTGAGTTCGTCCACCCTCTGCACTACTCTCTCTAGAATCATCCCAAGGTTCCCCAAGCTCCCATGATACCTCTCACAAGCCTCTCTCTAGCCTTTGGAAGCACACTTCCAAGTAAGGGGTTTTTTCTTCCTTTTTCATTTTTTCCAATTTTCATTAAGTTTTATTGCCATTTTAATTTCAATTATGAATGTTGGGGTATGGTTTCTCACCTCCCTCATACTTCCCTCTTATTGTTTTAATGATGGGTGACCCCTTTCTCTCTCATTAAATGCTTCCCATGTACACCCGTTACTATGCCGAAATTCCGAAAGGAACTTCTCCCTCTTCTTTCGCATTCAAGCAATTTTTTTGTATCATGAATCTAAATTACATTAAAAATGTTGGGACATGTATCTATATGACCTCCTTACTGTCCATTACATGTAAATATTACAAGGAACCCTTTTCGCTCTCATTAACCATTTTTATGAATTCTTATGTCACGTCATTACGCTGCCGAAATCACACCGATTTTCTAAGCCAATTCCATTGTTTAGTGGATACCATTCCCATTTCTCCATCAAGGGTATCCACCTTTATGCACCATTAATTATTGATTACAATGTTTCATTTATAAATTCCACATTCCTTTATCGTGGAATAAATGATTATTTCTTATGAATCCATGTTTTATGATCCATGTGGCACACTTATGCATGAAATGAAATGTTTAAGAAGGGTGTGCCCTTATAGCTCTCCAATGCATTGGGTAAATTATAGTATCATGATACGTCATGTGCAATGAGTGTTGAATCATTCTAATTCAAGTGCAACGAGGGTTTACTCATGCTTTATGTGCAATTAGGATTTACTCATGCTCCATGTGCAATGAGCCTTTTCTAATGCTAATTCCATGTTATGTGTTGTTGCCACATTTCCATGTTATGATTATCATGCTTTATCATGCCTTTATGTTCATTATTTTCTTATGCTCTATTGATATGCCTATTCTCTAACATGTATTGTACTCCTCATGTTATTCCATGTGTACGCCCTTACTGGGCTTTATAGCTCATCCTTTTCTTATGCATGTCCTCAGGTTATCCCATGCAATTCTAAGTTAAAAGGAATGTAGTGGTCATGTAAAGGAAGTTTTCAATAAAGATTTGTATTTCATGTTTAAATTTTTTATGTAATGATTCTAATCCCCAAATACACTATACCTCTCGATCTTCTCTTGTTGTATCAAGTGAATTTTTACGTAAAAAATCATGTTTAAGTTGTAATAAAATGAAGGGTTTTCATATATACAGTTTGGTATGGGAATATGTACTCACTCACGTTGGGTGTTATAACAACCACGCCATTTACCTCCGTCTCCTGACAGTTTTCCATCCCCTTATGTTATCCACATCTTTTCAAATACATAGGTCTCAATATGAAGCCCTCTGTCCTCTTCAGCGATTCACCAATGTGCCCAAGGGTACTCTGGTTTAGCACCTGGAATGTCAGATTCTGCTCGGACATGCTTTCACCCATTTTTCTGAGATTTTTGTTCCCCTTCATTAGGGATACCAATCACCTTTCACATCCAAAGGGACCCACGAATGGCATGGGTGATCAACCCAAGGTCCCTCCTACCATTATAGGCCAACTTCCTCATGGGTTCTAAGCAAAAAATTGATACAAATCCCATGTTGCAAATATTGTCAGTGGTTGATGCTCATTTGTTGTTCCCATTCCAGGATAATGCGATATTGATGCTGTGTTTCAGGTATGATCAACTGTTATCCTCCATCATCATTCCAACCCCATGAATCCCAAAATGTTGGTTACATGACTCACACCCTTCTCCACCTTATCATGTCCAAGAAGTATTTCGAGACTCTTGGTACCATTCCTCAGTGCGCATCTGCACGTTAAGAGGATAAAGCCGCGATAACGCAATCATTCGGGGCTCCACCAATTTTCCATTTTCATGTATTTAAAGTATAGAAAATACATAATCCACACTTTTTTACTACACTAAGTTTGACTCATGTAGGCATAGGGATTTGATGAATATCTTCACTTACTTGGAATAATACCGCTTCTCCATGGTCCATGTTCTAAGACCTTAAACTAAGGTCTTTTCATATTTCCCCTTTGTAGTACCACGTGTAGCTTGATTCCCATTATATGAGAGATTTAGGGACACCTGGATACCTCGTCTTTGGGTCCCTATTAATTGAGATCCATTGTATCCTACTTTCTTCCCTCTTACCTCCATTTTTCCCCTTGGCCCGAGGTTTCGTTCTCAGAATCGTGCACTATGTGGTATGGGATTATGTACTCATTCACATCGGGTATGCTTTGTTGCACCATTCACATTCCCCATTTATCCTCGCTTCTACTACATCAGTGTCACACGACGTTAAAGTGAATGGTGGGTCCCATCACATGACCCTAAATTGGGAAAGTATCATCTAGGCCGCACGACGAAAAACGGCATAGCATTGTGGTGACCTTTCTCATGGGACATCATGTCTGGTATCGGTTAAGCACTATACCATTTTTCAATGCCTTAATTTGGCTTGATTCTTGTAGAAATGCATGTATTTTCTATTCTAGTCTCATCACCTCACAAAAAAAAAACACCTCAATTCACCCTAATGAAAAAAAACTTATCAAATGCTACTTCTTTTGGTGAGTGGGCCAAACCCGAACACCCTTTTATCCCCAGCACTGGTACCATACCGCGCCACCTATCAGATCTATGTATTGATTTATTGCCATTCTCATGGGATACATAGGATTTCAAGGAATTTTTTTGTCTCCGGTTCCAGCCCCAGGAATCAAAAATCATTTCACCTATATTTCGGACCCTCATCCCAAACTCTCTGAGGAACATGTGGTGTAGCGAGTACCTCATGTGTCCTCATTCACGCCGGGTTTTTGAAAATACTGCACCAAGTACATCCTGCATCTTCTTCCTCATGTGGTCCGAGATCTATGACCTTAAACTAAATCTCCCTATGGGAACTGCACGTCACATTTGGCTATTTCTCCACCCTGTGCACAACCCATTAGATCAATCCCCTTTTAACCATCCACCTTAGGAACTTAAGCTAGAATTGTGCAGCCCCACGACCCTTGTCCTTGGGAGGGGACTCGACTCCCTATTTTTGATACGTCTTATAGTCGTGTTGAAGTGTGTTTAGGCAATGATCCCGATGTGTGGACATTTCACTGGGAAATTCCCCTTATTCTATGTCCAAGCTTCATGAGCCCGTTATTTGGATCCTCTACTTCTTCCACATCTGATGGGACCCCCTTCACGGCCTAGTCTCATGCCACCTCGTCTCACCTACCAATTCAGGCCAACATCCTTAATGATCCCAGTTGACATTTTCGACAGGTCATGTGTTTCGAAAATGGTCAATAGTCGACCCTCATTTGTCAATCCCCATTCCAGGCTAACGTCATATGGGTCCTGTGTTTCAAAAACGATCAACAGTTTTCCAATATCGTCACACCCCCATAATTATAGTCCATATTTTGAGCATCATGATTCACATTTTCCCACTATCTTTTGTTCAAGTATAATTCCATCATTCTTGCCTTTACTCTTCAGTGCATCTAGGTGCGTTATATAGGCGGGTCAACATTAGTGGGACGTCAGTCATCCAATGCCCCATCATCCCTAATGTGTGCTTCCCTGTGCTAAGAATGTCCCATCACTACATCTTGTTTCCTACATCTAGCACGACTCACGTGGGCATTGAAGTTCTAGTAGGACGTGTACTGGCATAGCCATTTCCACACATGCCTTTCCTCATCCTGCATGACGTTAAACTGCGCTCTCATAACTACATTTGGCTTGATTCCCATTCTCATGGGATACGAAGGAACCCCAACATCCTACCTCCAGGTCCAGCCTCAAGAACCATAATTCCTCTTTCTCCCTCCTTTTCTGGTCCCTTGACCTGAGCTCTTTAGGGAACCATGAAATTGCGGCTTTACCCTGAACAATTTCAGGATTCCCCACAATAAATGTTGGGAGGAGACAATTTCTTCATCAAAGAGGTATTGTTATGAGTATGATTGATCCCTGATCAGGCCTGTGTATCCACCTAATGTGTTTCCACCTCGGTGGCATAATTTCAATAGTGTTGGACTCTAGTAAATAATCCCAACACTGCACTCTCCATGCTTTTCGTTCCCTTTATTCGGACCCTCATCCTCTCTCACATCTAAAGCAACCCCTAATAGTATGGTTTCTTGGACTATGGCTTGTCAACTTTCCTGGGCCAATGATTTAGAAGGCTAATCGATGACATTCTGAGTCAGGCACTGTGTTTCGAACATGGTCACCGGTTGGCCCTCTTTTGTCATCCCCATTCCATGATAACACAATATACATTCTGTGTTTCGAACATGGTCAAAAGTTATATTTTATTGTCGTGCTATCCCCATAGTGTTTCGAATTTGGGGTATTGTAATTCACAATTTATATTCCCTTATGTTTGGATTTATTCCAGCGCCCTTGGTGTTACCCCACTCGTGCACAAGAGCACGCTGGGAAAACGGTAATTCGGCTATTCTGATAGCTTCATTATCCAGTCAGGTCTCTCCCTTCCCCTCCTAGGAAGTCAGAATGGTTGATAATACCCCCGGAATCCCGAAACCTGGTTTTCAATATTATATTTGAACGATAAAATAAGGTGGTCATCACTTGTTTCTCAGATTGGGCCCGACCCACGTGAGGTTAGGGATTTACCGCAGGATGCTCCACGAATTTCACAAGAATGAAATTAACCAACACAAATAACAAAATTAATGCATGAAATTGGAATAAAATAATCAAAGCATGAAAGTGCATTCAAATGTTATAGGAGTCACATCACCCTATGATCGACCCCTTCCATGGATGGGTTGACCTCATCAACAGAGCATAGAAACTCCCCCAACCTCTGGCTAGTGGCGTCCAGGATTTGTTTCTTCCTGTTCAGTTCCTGCTCCTCCTCGGCAGTGACATGGCGTAATTCATTAGCTGCAATCTGGGCCCACTCCACGCTGGTCCGGATGACGATCATTTTGCCAGTGGCATGCTTCATGACCTCTTCATCCTCTTCCAGGTGGGCCTTCAATTGCAATATTAGCTCAAATTGTGCGTTGAGGGAGGCCGAGTGCTTGTCTGCCCGATTTTGCAGCCACTGGACCGCTTTCCTCCAATGCCAACCGACACCGAGGCCATGTTCATGCTCCTGAATATTCCCTGCAATAAGATCTCGGATGAGCATGTAAGGAAGTTGGGCATCAACTCTGTAATGACCCACCAATTACCATTGGCTTGAGAGTACAACAAGTCATTACTAGGCCTTAAGGGACATCCCCAAGGTTCCAAAGGCTGGAAATAAATTCCGAAGAGTTTCAAAACAAGTGGGGGACGATTTACCCTTTTAGAACATTCCACAGAACCAACAACCATAACCAAACTAATCAACTAATTGATGCATGATAAAATCTAAGACAACTCAACCATTTATTTTATCATAATCCAACCAATAGTAGCATAGCCGAAACCAACACTGAATCAAAGTAAACAGTGGAAAGACAAACTAAAAATCTATAAGATGACTACCCAACACCATGCTACATAAGATTTATGCTCCAACATCATGAACAAGCCCAAGTATCACGAAGTAGTGCTATAATCACGTGACACTTTACCTTTTCCAACATCTTGGTATACGACATCTATAAAAGCACCAACGTGCCAAAGTATGGTTGAGTATAAAAATCAGTAGGTTTTCCCCAATGACGTTCCTATTCATGCCACTACGATAATAGAGTTAGCAAAATTTATAGAACAAATAGTTAATATAAAAAATTTTCTCAAAAGAAATTTATAACTAAATATAAACATGTTTCCAAAACCATTCATAACCAAGGCATTCCAAGAGAAATTTAAACCAACTTTCCAGAAAGTAAGTTTTCCAAAAAATAACCAAACAAGCGTTCAAACCATTTCAAAAACATTCCTTTTTGGCATACCCAACCATTTTCCAACCCCTACTACCATCCATGCATGCTTCGTTATGATAGTTCCATACTCATGAGCGATTTCTCATCGATCTACCAAGTCGTCCCAAAGTAATTGTTTCCCATGTTCCATTATAACTTTGGCACCGAGCACAAGGTCATATTTCAACCAATCCTCGTACATATAGTTACCATTGTTCCATTAAACATTTGGCACCGAGTAGAATGTCATATTTTAACCAATCCCCATACATGAAACATGAACACACACCACATATTACCAACAGTCATGCCAAAACACCCTTTCAATAAAAACACCATTTTATTGAAAACCATTTCCATCAAAACCATTCCAATTCCAAACCATTTCAATAAAACTCCATTTTTATTGAAAATAAATTTTTTCATCAAACCATTTACAATTTCAGAGATCATAATTTAAAATCAAAATTTTAAATTCATGAAGCCAAATCACATTGCACGACAATTCACCATGATTTCACAATTATATAAAAACTATAAATCATCACTAAACAAGATATAGTCCATGCTATTCACAATAAAAACCCTTCAAATAATCAAATTTGAAACTACGATAATAAATTCTAACTAGAGGAGTCAAGAGTGAAGCCATCTACCTCAACATTTTTGATGAAAACCCTAAAAAATGTAGAACATACAAGAAGACCAGGTCAATTCTCCAAGAATCCTCCATAGATTTCTTCTCCTCAAGAATATGGCCTTGATTCTCCAAGAGAAGCATTCGAATTGCCTTTTGAATGACGGGAGAACCTTCCTTGACCTTAGGAGAACCAAAATCTCGAGTTAGGGACACATAGGAGGAAAAACGAGCTACATAGAGGCCATAACGCGTGAGATTCAACTTTATAGGATCTTGTTTCGGAGGCCGCATGGTTAGTTTGCATGATTTGACAAACCGTGCACTAACTGTGCGTTAGCTACTGCCTCGACCACCCTTCTCGCACGGTTTGGCTGCATGGTTAGACAAATCGTGCACCAACCATGCGGAAGCTACTTCCTCCAAAACCCACTGCACATGGTTTGGCTGAACGATTTAGACAAACTGGGCACTGCCCCTGTGACTTCCCCTTTGCCTCACAAACATCATTCCAAGTTCTCCTGACTCTCCCATTCACCATTCTTAACATTAAAACCATGAAAAGCAACAAGAAAGGGTTACATACAAGAAACTGAGGGTACAGCATTCTCCCCACCATTGGCCTTTCCATCCTCATAATGTATAAAACCTTCACCTAGTTGAAAGAGTTCCCGTCATTTATCTTTCATTTCCTTTTAACGTTCACAAGTCTCTACCTGAATCTGACCATGCTTCCTTAAAACATGCAATAGTCTGATGCTTCTTCCATGCAAGACTTTATCTTGCCTATCCACAATCTGTACCGGGATATGTATCAAGGAAGCATCTGGATCTTGGTCAACACGATCCCATCTGATCAAATGGTCAGGATCAGGCTGATACTTTTTCAACTTAAATACATGGAACACATTATGCACCGAACTAAACCATGGTGGTAATGTCAACCAATATTCCACCTCTCCAACTAGTTCTATTATCTCAAAAGAGCCAATGTATCTAGGAGATAACTTTCTCTGCTTCCCGAAACAACTATGTCCAAGCCTTGGTGATATCTTCAAGAAGACATGATCACCCAAAAAGAACGAAAATGGTGTTCGATGGTGATTTGAATAAAATTTTTGACTACATTGAGCCATCTTCATCCACTTTCTAATCAACTAGATCTTCTTTGTTTTATCTTGGACAAGGCTTGGCCCGACTAGTGAAGTTTCACCCGTTTCCACCCAACATAGTGGAGAACGACAAGGACACCCATACAATGCTTCAAACGGATCCGTGCGTATCAAGGCTTGATAGCTGTTAGTGTTTGAGAACACCACTAAGGGTATATGCTCTTATCATGAGCAACAAAAATCTATTACAGAAGCACAAAAAATATCTTCCAATGTTTCTATCTTCCACTCAGATTTCCCATCCGTCTAAGGATGATACACTGTGGTCATAGTGAAATGAGTCCCAAGGGCATGCTGGAATGATATCTAGAAACTAGATCTGAACCTCAGATCTCTATCTGAGACTATAGACACTGGTATACCATTCCTCTATACCACTTCTCAGATATATATTTTTGAAAGATCTTCCACCGTATGGGTCTCACGAATAGGGATGAAATTGACTGACTTGGTTAGACGATCCACAATCACCCAAATGTAATCGTGTTTCCGAACCGTTATTGGAAGACATATAAAAAAATCCATTTCTATCTGATCCCATTTATACAATAGTATAGGTAAATAGTGTAACATACCAGCTTGTCTCTAATGCTCTGCTTTAACATGTTGACAAATTAAGTATCGTGAGACGAACTCGGCGACCTTCCTTTTTTTAGCCACTCCACCAAAACTGCGCCTTCAACTCCTTATACATCTTCTATGTACCTGGGTGTACATACCATCATGAATAGTGATAAACATAAAGGATTTGATCTTGAAAAACTAGAGGTACGACCATCTGATCATTGAAACACGAAACTAAACCCCCATCAAGTTTCCAATAATCAATGGTCTCCCCAACATTGAGTATTGAACTAACAACCAGACATTCTGCATCAAATGTTTGTGCTTCTTTGATCATCTTTACTATATCAAGAACTAGTGTATCTGAAAAAAAAACTACAACATCACCTCAGGCTTCACATTCCACATGCATGTCGGTTAAGACCGACATCAACTACCATTCATCTTAAGCTTAATCCGCTAACTGAAAATATGAATTTCTACTCAATGCATCTGCCACCGAATTCTCTTTTCCTAGTGTGTTCCCCAAATCAAATTCAAACATCTAGAGATACTCCATCCACCTCCATTTCCTTAGATTCAAATATCACTATGAGAAAATGTGTTTCAAGCTTTAGTGATCCGTAAACATAGTAAATTTCTCACCAGGGAGATAATTTTTCCATGTTTTCAAAGCATGGATGACCACATCTAACTCTATATCATGTGTTGGGTAATTCTTCTCATGAACCCTAAATTTCCTAGATCCATAATAAACCACATGGTCTCCTTGATTGAGAACACAACCCAAACCTCTTCCCAAATCATCACAATAAACCACATACCCCTGTACTAGTTCGGGCAAGATCATGATGGGTGCCGATGTAAGATGACCTTTCAGTTCCTGGAAAGACTTCTGACATTCTTCTGTCCATTGAAATGGAGAATTTTTCTTTTTCATAGCTGTCATTGGTGACGATAGTCGTCAGAAATCATGCACAATGCATCTGTAGTAACCAGCTAGACCAAGAAAACTATGTATCTCAAACTCATTCCTCAGTGGTTTCCAAGAGATAATGGCTTCTATCTTTTCAGGATCAACTGAAACGCCTTTCTCGAAAGTGACATGGCCAAGGAAACGTACTTCCTCTATCCAAAAATCACACTTTGATAATTTGGAATACAAACGATGATCTCTCAAGAATTGTAACACTATTTCTAGGTGCACCTCATGATCAACCTTTTTCATTGAATACACCGTGATATCATCCACAAACACCACAAAAAAGGAATTCAGATATTGTTGAAATATCCAAGTCATCCAATCCATGAAGACTATTGGTGTTTTCGTTAGACCAAAATTCATGACTACATATTCAAAGTGTCCATATCTACTTTAGAATGCTGTCTTTGGAAGATCTTCCTTCCAAACTCACAATTGGTGATATCCTGATCGCAAGTCAATCTTGGAGAACCACTGAGCTCCGAATAATTGATCGAATAGATCATAAATGCGTAGAAGTGGATATTTATTCTTTATAGTAACTTGGTTAAGCTTACGATAATCAACACAAACCCGAAGAGTTCCATATGCCTTCTTCCCAAACAACACTGGTGCTGTCTATGGAGAGGTACTTGGTCGAATGAAACCCTTGCTTTCCAGCTCCTCTAACTGTACTTTAAATTCATGTATCTTCATTGGTTCCATCCTATATGAAGGAAGGGAAATTAAACTGGTCCCCGTAAGGAAATCAATCGTAAACTCTACATCCATTAGAGGTGGTAACCTTAAGAAGTTATTGGGAAAGATATCTGGAAATTGATCCACAACAGATGGAATAATATTTTTCTCAATCTCTTCTATTGATGCTAAAGTCAAAGATATCAATTGGTAAGATATCATTTCAACCATTGGTTCCCACAAGCTCTTTTCATCATTCTTTGCCATCCTCTCTCATATGAAGAGATGGTTGATGTCGTCCTTAGTCTTGAAACTAACTGTTCTCCGATAACAGTCGATGTGAGACTTAAACATTGTCAACCAATCCATACCCATTGTTATGTCATAGACATCATTTCCAACATCACAAAGTCCCCTTTTAACTCAGCTCCATCAACAGCTATAGCACATGTTATACACACAAAGGCTTGACATTCTCTTTTACCAAGAAGAGTTTTCAGTTTCAAAACATAAGGAATCATTTCTAGTTTTAAACATAGAAAATCAATAGCATGAGATGCAATAAAAGAATGGGAAGCACCCGTATCAAAAAAATCTTGCATCAATGTGGAAATTAAAAGAACTGTACCTCAAACTATGGATGGTCCCGACTGATCATCCACTAAAATTTTCTCTACTCCAAGCAGATGCAGGCTTTCCATGCTCTGAGCATTACTTCCATATTGAACATCCCTTTCTGAGGAGTTTCATGAACACCCACCCTTAGAGAGATACATAAAAAGTGAAAATGATGTCCCATATTGTTACAATTTTGACATTTTTGAGGATGTGCCAAAAAATACCACTTGATGTGGCTCGTAGAGAAACACTAGAAACATCTTAGCTTACACTTGGGTCTCTGAGGAAGTTTTACCAATCTTGTTGTCCGATTTTGATGTGTTCTTCCTCCTTGAGAAAAGGTTTCTGATTCCCTCTTGTTCTTAGTGTTAGATTTCTCAGCTCCTATAGTAATGATAATTTTACTTCAACCACTTGGATTTTCAGCAATGATGGATATCGTAATAAATATATCTGTTTACAGTACCAATTCGATGGTTTTAAAATCCTAAGAAATGCTTTGGAAAAAATGTTAGTTCAGCTGTGGTTCATGTGCAAACACATTCTCATGGGCCTCTTCCGATTGGTTTCTATGACGCCTACTGGCTGTCATTTTCTAAACCAACAAAAAACTCCATCAATCTCACTCTCTAGAAACTGATGGCGTAGCATTCAAATTTTATCACATCATCTATCACAACATTGTTTTTCCAAAAAACAACCTTTTTTCCATGTTCAACCATTTTTGAAAAAATTCATCATACTTTTTCAAAATCAACCCATTTTCAAAATACACCAAATACCCTATTTTCAAATTTCACTTGAAAACAATTTCTACATTTTTCAAAAATTGGTACCATGCAAAAAATCCCTACTCATCCCTCACAATGAGATATGAAATCTTAGTTGGAAGTCATTCTTCTATAATAAATGTCATGCTCCTCTCATTGGTTAAACCCATGACAATGATATTTTCAACATTCTAGAGGGGTATCCCGAACACTTATGTACCCAAAACCTGGGTAACGTGAAGTTCAGCATAAACGGGTTAGCTACGTCCTTTTATGCTATACATTTCATGTTCTGAAAATCCTACTCCTATCTAAGATTTTGACCCCTGGAATAGACAAGAATGAATTTCAACTCTAAGATCAAGAACACTGGTGACTATTTGTTTGGAAAGGACTGAACAAGCTGATTCCATTTGTAATGACCTGCTAATTCAAATTGGCTTGAGAGTACAATGATTCATTACTAGGCCTTAAGTGACATCCCCAAGGTGCCAAAGGCTGGAAATAAATGTCGATGGTTTTCAAAACTAGTGGGGGACGATTTAACCTTTTGGAACAAACCATATAGCCAACAACCATAACCAAAATAATAAACTAAATGATGCATAAAATCTAAGACTACTCAACCATTTATTTAATCATAAACCAACCCAGAGTACCACATTGTAAACCAACACTAAATCCGAGTAAACAGCGGAATGAAAAACTAGAAGACTACAAGAGGACAACCCAACTCCATGCTCCATAAGCTCTAACATTACAAACCAGCCCAAGTATCACATAGTAGTGCTATAGTCATGTGACACTATACCTTTTCTCACATCCCGGTATACGAAATCTGAGAAATCACCAACGTGCCAGAGCTGGGGTGACTATAAAACTCAGTAATTTTCCCCAATGAATTCCCTACTCACGCCACAATGATAGAAGAGTGAGCCACATTTATATAAAGTAGTTTATATAAAAAATTTCTAAAAATAATTTTATAACTAAATATAAACAAGTTTCCAAAACCATTCATAACCATAGGCATTCCAAGAGAAATTTAAACCAATTTTGCAGCAAGTTATTTTTCCAGAAAAATAACCAAGCAAGATTTTGAACCATTTCACAAAAATTACATTTTGGCATACCCAACCATTTTCCCACTCCTGATAAAACCCATACATTCTTCGTTATTATAGTTACATACTCATGAGAGTTTTCTCTTTGATCTACCAAGTTGTCATAAAGTAATTGATTCCCTTGTGCCATTACACCTTTGGCACCGAGAACAAGGTCATATTTCAACCAAGCCTCATACATATAGTTACCATTATGCCATTAAGTGTTTGGAACCGAGAACAATGTTATATTTCAACCAATCACCATACATGTAACATGAACACACACCACATATTCCAAAGGGTCATTCCAAAACACCATTTTAATAAAAACACCTTTTTATTGTAAACCATTTCCATCAAAACCATTTCAATTCCAAACCATTTCAATAAAACTCACTTTTTATTAAAAACCTATTTTTTCATCCATCCATTTAAAATTTCAGAAATTTTAATTTAAAATAAACATTTTAAATCATGTAGCCAAATCACATTGCACAACAATTCACCAACATTTCACAATGACATCAATACCATAAATCATCACTAAAAAAGATTTATTTCATGATTTTCCAAATCAAAACCATTCACATAAGCCAATTTGAAACTAATCCAATCAATTATAATAAGAGGAGTCAAGAGTGAAAACACCTACCTCAATGGTTTTGATGAAAACCCTAACAAATAGAGAACACACAAGAATACCAGGTTGATTCTCCAAAAATCTTCCTTAGATCTCTTCTCCTCAAGAGTCCGGATTTGATTTGCCAAGAGAAGCCATATGATCGCCTTAATAATGATGTATGAAATTTCTTGGACCCTAGGAGAACCAAAATCCCAAGTTAGGGCTGCTTAAGAGAAAAAACGATCTACATAGAGGAAAAAACGCGAGAGATCCACCTTTATAGGATCTCGTTTTAGTGGTCGCATGGTTAGTTCGCATGGTTTGACAAACCGTGCACTAACTGTGTGTTAGCTACTTCCTCGACCACCCTCCTCACATGGTTTAGCCACACGGTTAGAAAAACTATGTGCCGACCATGCAGAATCTACTACCTCCAAGTCCCACTACACGCGGTTTGGCTACACGGTTGAGACAAACCGCACGCCACCCGTGTGACTTTCCCGTTACCTCACAATATCATTCCATGTTCTCCTGACTCTCCAATTCAACACTCTTAACTTCAAAACCATTAAAAGCATCAGGAAATATTTACATATAAGAAAATGGGGGCACTAAACACTCCCCTGGAACAGAGTTCACACAGTCGCGACTGAATTCTGTCCATCTCATCCAACCATAGTGATTGGGGTGTCATCAATAAAGAGCTTGATCCGATTACATGATCAACGATGGACTATTATGTTTTGATCTTCATCAGAGGATGTCTCGTCCCAGTCAGCATAGTTGGCATACTCATATACAGGGAATGACCCCATGAACTCATCAATCGGATCTGCATCTGGTGTATGATCAGGCATGGTGGGACTTGGGTTTTCCGACAGATCCTCATCGTCAGACCCCACCTTGATGATCTCAGGCTCAGCCTCCCTGACGGTCCCACTAGTGTTTTGGAGCACCACTGATTGATCAATCTGGACCTCCACCTCCATAGTCACTGGAATTCCGGCAAGAAAGGTGCTGTACGGGATACCAAACGACCTCACCCTGGAAACCCACGCCATCTAGAGGGCTGTTCATACCAGAAAGGTAGAATGCAGGTCATTTAACATGGTTGATGGATGACATTCTGTAATTTGGTAGAGGAGACTTACACATATTGAATAATCTGACCCGTTCTAGGGTTGGTGCCATCGGGGCCCCGAAGAGTGACCCTCTTTATATTTTTGGAAGGCCTGAATATTCGGGAGACGCTTCGGGTATTCTGGGCTCGCCAGACATGATGATCTCCAAATCAGTAGGTGCAGTCCCATAAGGTCCCACGACTGTATCTCTCAAAGGTCGAGAATGAGATTTTTTCACGATGTCCTCCTTCATAATTTAGATGTTGGCAAAGAGTTCAAAATAACCTGAATGTGGGCCCTAAAGAAGGTGTGTGGAATCATTACCCACATGGCCTCATCAAACTCTTCATGATCTAAGTCTTGATCCCAGAATTCACCCTCCACCTACAGGCTCCCTATCCCGACCTTGTCTCCCTGGGAGGATTCATCTGATTCTTCTGACAGAGTGAACTGTTCCCTTATGTCAGTAGCCAACAACTGTGTGGGAGTGGTGCGATCCAGCAACACCTTGACATGATCCATCATCGGACGCATGGTACCCCAGGAGTGCACAATGTTCTCCAAATCTGTCAGGAATTACTTTGCCTCCGCCTGAGATACCAGAAAGCTTTCCCTGATGGGTCCTATTCCTGGAAAATCCATCCCGAAACGGCTCAGATGTTGCCACATATCCGACGGGTCGAGGAAATGCTGGTTAACTTCCCAGATATCCCAGGCCTCTAGGAATACAGTATTCACTGGTATATCAATGTTTCACATCCTCTTCCCTAGAGCCTATGTGGATATTATAAGTAACCCTATAGGTGGCCTTCCCTCAGGATGGATCTCAACTACTGGGACCACCGGGTTCGTTGCCACTACTACCTCACCCTCGACTGGTATGGGCCCCACTGCTACAGAAGAACCGCCACCATAAGATTCCCCTACCACATTTCAACCTCAACCCCGAGGTTTGGGAGGCATGCCATCATCAACTCGAATGGTTGGTTTCTTCAGCATTTCCCCTAGCTAGGATGCCTCCCATCTTTGGGAATATTCCGTCACTAACTTGACAATATCTATCGGTGTGGGTAGCTGGTTCTGCATCTATCCATCTTCCCATGTGAACATAAGCCACATCTACCTCATCACACAAAGGTGTTCTTCGTCGTGCACCCCTAAATAGACATGCGGGGTCAATCACTGTATGCACCGAAATTTCATATCAAATCTGTGCGGGGGTGTACGGCTCACAGAGAGGCTCACGATGCACCCTTGACACCAAAACTCCACCTAGAAAGGCTAGGAGATAGGAACAGTGTGGCTTTTTTCCCTAGACATCATCCTTGAATACCCCAGTCGGCAACATAAATGGGTGGAAATTGAACTCCTCGACCTTCCACACTCGTTTCAGGACCAACAATGTGGTTAGCTTGTATAGAAATCTCCTAGATGTGATTAGGATGGATGGCCAGAAGTTCTATCCTAGAGAGGAAATGGGGTTCGGGTATTCATAAACTCCCCTTATGTGTTCCTCTATCCACCCATTCAAGAGGTGGAATGTCCTGCATATTCTCAGCAGCCTCTTTCCCTCACTGATATTCCGCAACATCTTATACATCTTGGTGAGCCTCAGGATCCCGTGGTTGAACCGCCCTCCTGTCACCAACACAGATGCCATAATTAATGTGCATGGATCCACTCCCATGTCGGTGTCCCTCATAGGTAAGATCCAACCACAGTTGAGAGCCGCAATGAATGTTGCCATCCTGACTATCAGTTGTTGTATTGTGATGATGCTAAATCCCCACTTCATCTATTGAATGTCCTAAAAATGTCACTAGTATGTTTGCTCCATACTTCTAGCCCCCTTTGGTCTAATTTGAGGCCTCACCAGAAACTCTATATTCTTCAAGAAGATCTGGAACTGCTTGAACCACCACTTGAAATGGACATCCCTCACCGCCTCCTTATCCTCTCCCAACATAAGTTCCATCAATGCCATCACCAACAACAGAATTCTTTCCAGGTCCTCCAATGAACTCATGATGGGAAATAATTCTTTATACACATCCCCCAGTATCAGAACCCTCGATATTTGGAGGACATCCCACAAGCTGATGTTGACTTCCCCCTGGTGAAAATGGAATGGGTTGGTCCTCGATGACCCCCCTACTCAATGGCTCCAACATCAGCTGCTTCGGCTGGTAGATGTGAAACAGGGAGGCCCAAGCTGCCTCATACATGACCACTCATCTTAGATCCACCCCAAACTCTTCAATGAGGTGCCTACCCAGTAGACCCAGACCCAATCAGCTGTGAAGTTGTCACCATGGTGTAGGTCCCACTCCTCAAACAACCCCTTCTACAGATTCCCCAGAGCCACCTTCAATATCTTCTGATGCATTTTGGGAAATTTCTTCGACTATAACTCCTTCCCATTAACATTATTCAGGTTATTGTATAAGCAGTCAGCAATGATGGGTGTGAAGTCCCCCTAGGTAGGGCCGTCAGATGCCCTGGACCATCGACGCTGGCACGACATGCCCCTGAACCAGTATGCTAGTTCGTCCTGACACCCTTTGGGGATGAAGACATCATCCCTCAAACCGAATCCATACAAAGGAAACCTCATGCATAATGGTTAGTTCCTATATCTCTCTAAAACTAGCTTTACCAAAGAACCATGTTCATAGTGGCTCTGAACTAGCTCTCCTAAAACCAGGCTGTTCGCCATCTCTTCCCTTCAGGAAACATCCGCATGGACCCCCTGGGAGGCTTCTTGATGATCCATTCAATCTTTTAAGTTGTGGATATTGTTTTTTGGTCATGAAGCTTGTTTGTAGAGAGCATTCATGGAGCACTTTTGCGGAGTCCATTCGTGGATCCCTACCTCGGCCTCCGAACACGGAGTCACAAATCACACAGATGTGAATTCAATGACTTGCTATGTGTCGTGAAGCTAAAAGCCTGATTCATGGAATATGCAGAGCTTCGCAAATCAAAAGTGCTAAAAGCCAAAATCATGAAGGAGATAAAAGAAAAAATAAAAGTCAGTAACACTATTTATGGGTGGTGGAACTCACCGCATCGTGGTGAATCTTGATTGTAGTGAGCTTCATGGAGCACATAGCCGACCCATCACTTTCCCACTCAGGGATCCTCTTTCGCAAGCTGGATTCGAGAAACAGTCTAGGGATTTTGGAAATTAACCTTGAGACTTTAACCCTTGATTCCATCTCAGCTCTAAGTATGAGGGGGGCATCTGTTGACTCCAAAAATCTAAATGGATAAGGGTAATCAGAAAGGCCACAAATCTGCCTTGCGAAGACCTTTCATGGAGCACCGTGACCCCACAATCCCACTGCGAAGAGAGGAGGTGGGACGCTCAGTGAGCCCCTTTAAAAATTGCGAGCCTATCATAAAGCAAGGAGGCAGGATGCTCCATGAGCCCCTTTGAAATTTGCGAGCCCGTCACGAATCTAGGATATGGGATGTTCTGCGAGCCCCTTTGACAATTGCGAGCCTATCGCGGAGTGGAACCCCTCTTCACACCGAGCGAGCACTCTCTGTTCTGCGTACCATGAGTGGTTCAAGGTACTTTTGTTCTGTGATGTGCCTCCCATTTGCCTTGTTTTCACCCCAACATTCGAGAGGTATTCCCTTCTCAAAGCCCACGAGCATTCACGAAGGGAGGAGATCCCCATGGGGACATGGGTCATCATGGAGTGATTATGCTTTGTGATGTATCCCCCATTCACAAGTGATGAAAATGCTATGGCTAAGTCACTATGCCTTGTGAAAACATTCCTTCACAAGACCTTGCTTTGTGAGTCACCCATGATTCATTGGGATTTGATTCTCTAATACCCTTCCACTTCATGAAGAACCTATTCTAATAATGTATGCCCTATGTCTAAGCCAAGACACTTAACTTCACAAAGCCCACACCTTTACGAATACATTCCCTTGCATGGATCACAATAGCTATACGAGACCTCTAATCATAAACCCATTTTCCCGTCAACCCTATCACAGGTTCTACCTCCTAGGTTCACCCAAAATAACTTGAAAGCCCCCTAGACACCACTTTATGTCTCGTTGTTTTGTCTCATGCTTATTCGCACATGGACACTAACAGCTATTGCATCTTCGCATAGCCACACTAACATGGACCCCCAAATGGTTCAATCCATAACACCTCGTACCCATGACATTGCCTATCCCCTCTCTTCACCCAGGTGCAGAGGGTGACAGTTATGTATGTCCTAGGGGTGCAGAGTGAACCCACCCCATCCAAGATGCAGGATGTTAAACTGCCATAAACCATCAGCCTCAACATATGACGTCAATCTGTGACTTCACCCCATGCATCCTACATGGGGATAGGGCAACCATCTTGGTGTAGGCCCCTAGAATTTCTTTCATGAGGTAGGATACCCACTCATTGTTTCTTCATTGGTCCCAAGAACCCGAAAGAGTGGGGGGGGGGGGCTGGATGTCGGACCCCACCTTTCTTCAGCACCAAATCCATCTCCCACTCGGCTTTGTCGCCATCGGGCCTCCATACTGGAGTAAGTCCCAACCTCTTCAGGGCCGCTAACCACACATAAGCCCATTTTTCCTATTTGGGAAACTATCATGTATAAGCCCCAATTCACCTCCCACGGACGCACCATTCCCGACGTGATCGTTAGGTCTCTGCTAGCTCTTGTTTCTCACACCGAGCAATACTCTCGTGGGCTTCGAGCAAGCACCGTCCATGACAACCACCTTGGGAATCCGAGAGTGTTAGCCCAAAACACCACCTTAACTACAAGAACTTTGATCTTTTCCATGTCATGGTACGTAGGAAGCCTCCACAGGGTTTAAGACCATCACCCTGTCATTTCGACCATCTTTACCTTAGTTCACCAACTCCTTGGGTAGCCAAGAGTGTAAGCCCCATGTCACCACCTGAACAACGTGTCCTTTGATCTTTTCTATGGAAAGGTATATTGGAAGCCTCCACGAGGTTCAAGTGTAACAGCCCGAGATTTTATTAAAAATTATCTTTTTAATTTTAATGTCTTGTGTTGTACGCTACACCAAAAGGAGCTTGCACAACACACATCCTTGACTTGCCTTGCATTACACGCAATCACGACCTTCCTCGATAGCGCGTGTAATACGCAATACCGAGTTTCACTAAACAACGATATGCTATTAAAATATTATTAAAACTAGCCGTTATGAATAGTAATAACCAATTTTTGAAATTCTGTAAGTCTTATGTTTCAAAATGAACTTCATTTTTGGATTCGGAGCATCAAATTTAGCCTAAGGTGAAATTTTGGTACTTTTCGGATAACTTTTATTTTATGATGAATAGTGAAAATTACTAAATTATAATTAAAAACAACTTTTTTAATCGAAATAATTAATAGTGATAAACCATTAATATGAGTGGTTTTAAAGTATATTTAGAATATATTTTTACAATTTAATACAATGTTGGTCATTGGATGTAATTTCACATTTAAACCAGACATAATCAAGTGTCAATCTTTTGATAGATATTGTTTCTTAAAAACACGCTATTTGTTTTAACAGCGAGATTTAATTATAAAATTAATTAATGCAACTTTTATGTTATGAATTTGGTAAAATAGACTTCATTTTTGAATTCGGAATATGAAATATAGCTTAGGATGAAATTTTGGTATTTTTCTGAAAACATTCAATTTTTGATGAATAGTGAAACCACTAAGTGGTAGGTTAAAAACTGAATTTTGCATAAAACTTAATTTTACCGCTTCTGTGAATGGAATTTCGAAAATCCGAGAGACATGGTTAATATCAAGGACTAAAATGTGGTTCAATGAGATGAAAATAATTTTTTGGTGAATAGTAACTTTTTACTTTTTTTACCGTGGTTAATAGTAAATAGGGTAACTAAGGGTAAATATGATATTACTATTACCCTAACAAATGTCCTAATTCTATTGGATAAGTGTAATTCGACCAAAAACAAACTTAGGAATAAAAATGACCATTTAGGCCCACTTGGATTAGATTAGGACATTTATTATTAATTTATTTAAAGAAGGGTTAAAATAGTTAAAATCAAAGTTTAATAAGTAAATCATTTTTAATATATGGTTATACATAAGATAAATTCAATTGTAAATATTCATTAGAAAGCTAAAACGATTTACTACATGATGGTATTTTATTTGTAATTTTTAGACATCAAATAAGTTAATTTATTTATGACACAAAGATGATGCAGTAATTATCTTATTAATGAAATATTGACATAATTGATAATATAAATACCAAAATAAATGTAATTTAAGACTTTTTATGAACTACACTAATTTTCTAGGTTACTATGATATATTAGTGTTGATTTAATCAACTTGGTTAGAACATATAATTCCGTTATGACTTTCACAAAAATCATATATCAAATAGTGTCAAAATTGACACAAAATAGTTTTTAAATCAAATATTATATTATAAATTGTTATTTTATTCCTAAAAATCTAAGGTTCGGCCAAATGACATAGATAAGGATATATATATTAATAATAAACAATTTGGGGTTCGTTTGGCATGTTATAGTAAGTGTATTAACCATATAGTGAAAGAAAACAAAAAGACACGGTAAAAGTTAAATTATTTAACTTGGAGTTAAATCTAATTGATAAGGTTAAAATAATATCCTAAACTTGTCTAAATTCTATTGGTTGATAGGATTTCGACCCATCCCCACTTTAGCTTCGAAATAAGACCGTTTGGAACCATTATAAACCGATTTTGACTTTAATATAAAATAATATTTTGAGATATTCCTAAGGTGCCCCTCTCCTCCCCTATAAAAGGACACCTCCTCCCCCTCCTCCTCACACCAATTTGAGCACTCAAGCTCGGCCAATCCCTGCCAAAATCTCTTCTCCACTTCCCTAGAAACATCCTAGAGGTTCTGGTCTTCCTCAAAGACCAATTCTAGTGCCCTAAGAGGAGGTCTCAAAGAGGCACTTCAAAGAAGAGGTAATTACCGTTACCAATTCTTTCATCTTTATTTCTTCTTCCACTTCTTCTTCTTAGGTTGTTTCATTATGAAGTAATAGCATCAGTATCACTCATATACTGATATGTTATTATAAGTATGAAACAACCCTATTTCACCATCTATCCATCCTACGGAAAAAGAAATCACCGCGCGTGCGTACGTACGGAATACCGTCTCCACGCCGTGGTGTAATCTATTTTCCACCACCACCTTACATGGATGGGTATAATGGTGTAAAGAATAACTATACATAGTTATTACAACATCATATTGATTCTTATATATTTTATAATCCACTCCAATTCAGTTCAATATTTATGGAAATGATATCATCGCTCGTGCGTACGTACGGACTACCGTCTCCACGACGCGATGAGATTCATTCTCCATGTTAACCATTTAAGAATGATTATAAAGTATATATAAGAAATAATAATGAAATATATGACATTATAAAGCTACTGGATTTATGTATATATATACATATGTATGTCATCTACTTACTTCCATTTCAAGACAATAAGGAAAGTAAAACAGCGTTCATGCGTACGTACGGACTACCGTCTCCATGAACGGTGTTTTTCATTTTATTTATCTATCTATTATATATATATATACTGAATATATATGATATATAAATCATATTTTATATTCTGGAAGTAATTAAATCATGATATAAGTAATAATGATGTCATGAACAACAAGTCAAAACACCTACGATAAATGAAACGATTATACCCAAAACGCTTCTTTAACATGGAATTTACAAAAGAACGGGTAATATAATGTCATAAGTGAACCATATATGATATCATAACAATGAATATGATTCTGTAATAAGTCAATAACATGATTTAAATCATTATACAGGAGGTTCGGACACTTACAAAGCAAGTCGGACCTAAGGTAAGGGAAATATCACAATCTCATTTTTATCCGAGATTGTTTATTCGTAAGACTTTACTGGGGTGTATTTTATCATCCAAATCCATGTTTCATCAATATGTAATATTATTTCCATCCACCTAAAATTGTTTATATCCAATTTTACCCTTCGGTACGTTTTTAGTAAAAGATATTAAAGGAATCTTTTGTCGTTTTTTCATACGAGTTACTTTTTGACTTTTCCGACAAAAGTACGGGAAGAATGTTTTTTTTAACTTATACGGCATGAATGTATTTTTAAAACAGTATTTCCACGAAGCTTCCTTTACAAGTTTTCAAGTTTATTTTTAATCAACTTCTTTTATTTTAAAGTCGTATGACATGTTATGAAAGGAAAAATGTTTTTGAAGTAGAAATGATATTTTCCTCAAAAATGGAGTTCAAGTGTTTTATCAAAATTATTTTCCAACTAAGATAATAAAGGGTTCTATTTTTATCCCTATTATTACATTGATTTGATTATGTTGTGAGGGAATTATTTTTATGAAGTCATTTACCTTATATGATTTGTTTTGTGATGTCATGATGTTTCAAGAATCCCATTTTTGTTACATGTGTTATGGGATGATGTATGTTTTATGATTATGTGGCACACATAAGAAAGGATTCATTATAAGATGGGTGGGACCTATATCTCCCTCCAATGCATTGGGTAAAGATTTTATATCTCATGAGATAGACATGGCTGAAATGGTAGGTTATACCGGTTCAGTGAAACAGGACTGAAACGAGGGTTACTCGATTCAAAAAGGGACTTTGTCCACTAAGATAGTCTTGGCAATGAGTCATGACTAACAAGAAATGATTTTCCATGATTATGTGTGAATGCCACAAAGTTTCAAGTCTTATGTTATGATTATGGGGATCTGATTTTCACTTCTATGATTTATTCCACGATAAGATATTATGATCTCTTTTGCAGGTTTTGATTTTCAAAAAGATATGATATTATTTTTATTTCCATTATTTGCCCTTGCTGAGCATTTGAGCTCACCATTTTATGTTTTCTTTTCCCCAGGATATAAAGAAAGGTTTTAGGTAAAAAAAAAGAAGATCTTTATAGGAGATGTTGAAGATCTTTCACCACGATTAGAAGATTACGTTCCGAGTTTCCAAAGACACTAAACTATTACGATCCTTGTGTGTGTGTTTTTGTTATGTACTAAGTATTCCGCAAATGTAATGTAATGTCAATGTACGTCAGGCTTCGGGTCTCTACAGTTGGTATCAGAGGAAAGGTTTAGTCAACCTTTGGAAACTAGGATGCGAGAACTTTAGTGAGATCCCTAGATATATTTATAAGGTATGTCTAGGGATGTCCTTAAGGATAAGTATACATATAGGATACAGTCCTAGAACTACGGTAACGATCATAGAATTTAACCTAAGAAGTTAGATATTGAGGATACTTCTCCTTTACTATGTTGTCTTCCCTAGCATGATTTCTCCTCTCACAAAATTCTTTTTGTGTTTTAGTTAATGGAGGGAACCAGAAGGAATTCGGTTAACATTAAATCCAATGGACAAATTGGTGACTATGAGCAACAAAATTGTGTAATTCCTAGAGATAAAGATATTGTGATTATGCCGAATCAGTCATCGCGATATATGATTAACAAGGTGAAATTTAGTGGAATGACTAATTCATCAAAGAAGAGGAAGATAAACTATTATGCATGTTCGCATGTTGAGGAGCATAAAGAAAGGAAGATTGAGATTTCTAAAGAAGGGAAGAAGAACCTTGGGGAATACCTCAAATGGAGGGACCGATGTTATCTGTGTGGAGAAAAGGGTCATAGAGTGATAGACTGTTATGGAGTTCAATGTCTTATTTGTGGAGAACATGGGCATTACCCAACTCAATGCCCTGACCTAAAAAGTTACTTCTAAATCAAGAAAGGACTTATTCTAGGACAATCATTGAAGTGGATGGACTGAAGTTTTTATGTATTGATATTCATGAATAATGTTGTTGAGGTACTTTTATGGTGTATTGAAATATTTAAGTATTGGTCTATTGTGGTTTTCAATAATTTTAAGGTACCGATAACCATGAAAAGTGATTCAAATATTTTGGAAAGTAGATGATATGTGCATAATGAAAGGATAAGAAGATAATGAGATGTTTGATTGTATTCATGAGCTCATGATTGATATAAGGACCAAGTGATATCATGGTTTGAGTATATAGAATTTTGAGGATTTTGGTATGTGGAAAGTGTTAACATTAAACTGCATTCATGTTTTCACTGAGGTATTCAAGAGAATACATGATTAAGGCCTTTGAATGTTTTGAATGTGACCAACAAGACATATATATGGGGATTAACGATAGTATTAAATCTCTGGTAATCGTTTCCACTATATTATGAGAGTGGACTGCAGTATTATGTATAAGCCTAAAGATTAGACTGGATTATGTTGGACATAAGTTATTATTGTTTAAGGATAGAAGATTTTCGATATTATTGATGGGATGTTATAGTAACGTAGTTTTAGAAAAAGGACAACCTGCAGGACGGGCGACAGCCCATCGCTTCGGACAAGGCTGTAGGAATCGAACCCACAACCGAAGTGCGACTGGCCTTTATCGCCTACCACTGTCCTACAGGAAGTCCCTGTTTAGTAGAAACTAGTTTTATTATATTAAGCCGTATGATATATGAAGTATAAGTCCATTTTAGGAACCATATGTGATTAATCTCACTATAGATCGACTTATGTATATAATTTTTGCTAACCTTTTGTTTGAGACAGATGGAATGACCCGTCATTCTATCACATGATCTGATAACACTTCACGAATAATAAATTTAAGTTCATTTATTTAAGAGATGAAGTGGAAATTGTACAAGGCACGAACAACAGTGAGATTGTACAAAAATAAAGTAAGTATTTATTCTAATTCAAATTCTTCAACTTTAAGGAAATGATCTTGAAAACCAAAAATGTTGTCCTAGTGATCTTATACCTGATGAATCAGATGGTACCTTATATCATCACAAATCTATGGATTTGTGATTACTGGCTTTTCCATAGCCATGTTCTCTACCACTCTCCATCAGAACATGATGGTTAGATTTCTCTTCCATATCCATATTTTCACCTATGTGGAAACCCAGTGATTAGTTTATTTGGGTAATCGTTACATTTCATACTTTAGTTTTTAAAGCCAAGTTTTGGTATTCCCTTTTACGATGTGGGTTTCTATTAAAGAAACTTTCGAATAGTAAACCATATATAACCCCGACGAATTTCGAGGGTGAAATTCATTTTAAGGGGGGTAGAATGTAACAGCCCGAGATTTTATTAAAAATTATCTTTTTAATTTTAATGTCTTGTGTTGTACGCTACACCAAAAGGAGCTTGCACAACACACATCCTTGACTTTCCTTGCATTACACGCAATCGCAACCTTCCTCGATAGCGTGTGTAATACGCAATACCGAGTTTCACTAAACAACGACATGCTATTAAAATATTATTAAAACTAGCCGTTATGAATAGTAATAACCAATTTTTGAAATTCTGTAAGTCTTATTTTTCAAAATGAACTTCATTTTTGGATTCGGAGCATCAAATTTAGCCTAAGGTGAAATTTTGGTACTTTTCGGATAACTTTTATTTTATGATGAATAGTGAAAATTACTAAATTATAATTAAAAACAACTTTTTTAATCGAAATAATTAATAGTGATAAACCATTAATATGAGTGGTTTTAAAGTATATTTAGAATATATTTTTACAATTTAATACAATGTTGGTCATTGGATGTAATTTCACATTTAAACCAGAAATAATCAAGTGTCAATCTTTTGATAGATATTGTTTCTTAAAAACACGCTATTTGTTTTAACAGCGAGATTTAATTATAAAATTAATTAATGCAACTTTTATGTTATGAATTTGGTAAAATAGACTTCATTTTTGAATTCGGAATATGAAATATATCTTAGGATGAAATTTTGGTATTTTTCTGAAAACTTTCAATTTTTGATGAATAGTGAAACCACTAAGTGGTAGGTTAAAAAACTGAATTTTGCATAAAACATAATTTTACCGCTTCTGTGAATGGAATTTCGAAAATCTGAGAGACACGGTTAATATCAAGGACTAAAATGTGGTTCAATGAGATGAAAATAATTTTTTGGTGAATATTAACTTTTTACATTTTTTACCGTGGTTAATAGTAAATAGGGTAACTAAGGGTAAATATGATATTATTATTACCCTAACAAATGTCCTAATTCTATTGGATAAGTGTAATTCGACCAAAAACAAACTTAGGAATAAAAAATGACCATTTAGGCCCACTTGGATTAGATTAGGACATTTATTATTAATTTATTTAAAGAAGGGTTAAAATAGTTAAAATCAATGTTTAATAAGTAAATCATTTTTAATATAGGGTTATACATAAGTTAAATTCAATTGTAAATATTCATTAGAAAGCTAAAACGATTTACTACATGATGGTATTTTATTTGTAATTTTTAGACATCAAATAAGTTAATTTATTTATGACAAAAAGATGATGCAGTAATTATCTTATTAATGAAATATTGACATAATTGATAATATAAATACCAAAATAAATGTAATTTAAGACATTTTATGAATTCCACTAATTTTCTAGGTTACTATTATATATTAGTGTTGATTTAATCAACTTGTTTCGAACATATAATTCTGTTATGACTTTCACAAAAATCATATATCAAATAGTGTCAAAATTGACACAAAATAGTTTTTAAATCAAATATTATATTATAAATTGTTATTTTATTCCTAAAAATCTAAGGTTCGGCCAAATGTCATAGATAAGGATATATATATTAATAATAAACAATTTGGGGTTCGTTTGGCATGTTATAGTAAGTGTATTAACCATATAGTGAAAGAAAACAAAAAGACACGGTAAAAGTTAAATTATTTAACTTGGAGTTAAATCTAATTGATAAGGTTAAAATAATATCCTAAACTTGTCTAAATTCTATTGGTTGATAGGATTTCGACCCATCCCCACTTTAGCTTCGAAATAAGACCCTTTGGAACCATTATAAACCGATTTTTACTTTAATATAAAATAATATTTTGAGATATTCCTAAGGTGCCCCTCTCCTCCCCTATAAAAGGACACCTCCTCCCCCTTCTCCTCACACCAATTTGAGCAATCAAGCTCGGCCAATCCCTGCCAAAATCTTTTCTCCACTTCCCTAGAAACATACTAGAGGTTCTGGTCTTCCTCGAAGACCAATTCTAGTGCCCTAAGAGGAGGTCTCAAAGAGGCACTTCAAAGAAGAGGTAATTACCGTTACCAATTCTTTCATCTTTATTTCTTCTTCCACTTCTTCTTCTTAGGTTGTTTCATTATGAAGTAATAACATCAGTATCACTCATATACTGATATGTTATTATAAGTATTAAACAACCCTATTTCACCATCTATCCATCCTACGGAAAAAGAAATCACCGCGCGTGCGTACGTACGGAATACCGTCTCCACGCCGTGGTGTAATCTATTTTCCACCACCACCTTACATGGATGGGTATAATGGTGTAAAGAATAACTATACATAGTTATTACAACATCATATTGATTCTGATATATTGTATAATCCACTCCAATTCAGTTCAATATTTATGGAAATGATATCATCGCTCGTGCGTACGTACGGACTACCGTCTCCACGACGCGATGAGATTCATTCTCCATGTTAACCATTTAAGAATGATTATAAAGTATATATAAGAAATAATAATGAAATATATGACATTATAAAGCTACTGGATTTATGTATATATATACATATTTATGTCATCTACTTACTTCCATTTCAAGACAATAAGGAATGTAAAACAGCGTTCATGCGTACGTACGGACTACCGTCTCCATGAACGGTGTTTTTCATTTTATTTATCTATATATTATATATATATATATACTGAATATATATGATATATAAATCATATTTTATATTCTGGAAGTAATTAAATCATGATATAAGTAATAATGATGTCAAGAACAACAAGTCAAAACACCTACGATAAATGAAACGATTATACCCAAAACGCTTCTTTAACATGGAATTTACAAAAGAACGGGTAATATAATGTCATAAGTGAACCATATATGATATCATAACAATGAATATGATTCTGTAATAAGTCAATAACATGATTTAAATCATTATACAGGAGGTTCGGACACTTACAAAGCAAGTCGGACCTAAGGTAAGGGAAATATCACAATCTCATTTTTATCCGAGATTGTTTATTCGTAAGTCTTTACTGGGGTGTATTTTATCATCCACATCCATGTTTCATCAATATTTAATATTATTTCCATCCACCTAAAATTGTTTATATCCAATTTTACCCTTCGGTAAGTTTTTAGTAAAAGATATTAAAGGAATCTTTTGTCGTTTTTTCATACGAGTTACTTTTTGACTTTTCCGACAAAAGTACGGGAAGAATGTTTTTTTTTAACTTATACGGCATGAATGTATTTTTAAAACATTATTTCCAAGAAGCTTCCTTTACAAGTTTTCAAGTTTATTTTTAATCAACTTCTTTTATTTTAAAGTCGTATGACATGTTATGAAAGGAAAAATGTTTTTGAAGTAGAAATGATATTTTCCTCAAAAATGGAGTTCAAGTGTTTTATCAAAATTATTTTCCATCTAAGATAATAAAGGGTTCTGTTTTTATCCCTATTATTACATTGATTTGATTATGTTGTGAGGGAATTATTTTTATGAAGTCATTTACCTTATATGATTTGTTTTGTGATGTCATGATGTTTCAAGAATCCCATTTTTGTTACATGTGTTATGGGATGATGTATGTTTTATGATTATGTGGCACACATAAGAAAGGATTCATTATAAGATCGGTGGGACCTATATCTCCCTCCAATGCATTGGGTAAAGATTTTATATCTCATGAGATAGACATGGCTGAAATGGTAGGTTATACCGGTTCAGTGAAACAGGACTAAAACGAGGGTTACTCGATTCAGAAAGGGACTTTGTCCACTAAGATAGTCTTGGCAATGAGTCATGACTAACAAGAAATGATTTTCCATGATTATGTGTGCATGCCACAAAGTTTCAAGTCTTATGTTATGATTATGGGGATCTGATTTTCACTTCTATGATTTATTCCATGATAAGATATTATGATCTCTTTTGCAGGTTTTGATTTTCAAAAAGATATGATATGATTTTTATTTCCTTTATTTTCCCTTGCTGAGCATTTGAGCTCACCCTTTTATGTTTTCTTTTCCCCAGGATATAAAGAAAGGTTTTAGGTAAAAAAAAAGTATGATCTTTATAGGAGATATTGAAGATCTTTCACCACGATTAGAAGATTACGTTCCGAGTTTCCAAAGACACTAAACTATTACGATCCTTGTGTGTGTGTTTTTGTTATGTACTAAGTATTCCGCAAATGTAATGTAATGTCAATGTACGTCAGGCTTCGGGTCTCTACATCAATCCCACCACCCAGTCGTTCCGACCATATTTACATCGGTTCACCAACTCCCTGGGAAGCCTAGAGTGTAAGCCCTATGCCACCACCTGAACTAAATGGTCTTTGATCTTTTCCAAGGAAAGGTACTTAGGTAGACTCCATGAGGTTCAATCCCACCACCCAGTCATTCCAACCATATTTACATTGGTTCGGCAACTCATTGGGCAGCCTAGAGTGTAAGCCCTATGCCACCACCCCAACTATGTGGTGTTTGATCTTTGCCAAGAGAAGGTACGTAGGAAGCCTCCATGAGGTTCAACCACCCCATCCACCTGGACCCCATGTTCTTATTCATGTCAGATCACCAAATCCTTCCTCATACTAAAACTATGTGAACATTGATCCTTGCCATGGCAGGGTACATAGGAAGCCTCCTTGAGGTTCAATCCCAACAACCAATGGTCTCGACCACTTCAATTCGGTCCACCCTTGTCCTTCAGGACGTTAAAATTTATTCCACTTTTTTCCCCATCCAGTGGTAAGCCGCTGTGACCCCATCTAGCGGTAAGCCATTGAAAACCTCAATCGACGGTAATCCATCACCAGATGAACTTTTTGGACATTTATTCCGTATGAAGGGGATATCTAGAAACCCACTTCGAGGCTCAAGCCCAAAACTGTCGTCATAATCATGACTGTCCCATCCCATTTACCATCCACTTCAAAGAGCCTCCCATCATCCATCTTGATTCTTATCTGGGCCACCACTTCTCTATGGGATCAATCCACCCCATTATCCATCCCATTTAACAACATTCATGAAGCTAACTAAATGTTGGACCCAATATCGGTGTGCCCTCCAGGGGTTACACCCATATGATCCACTATATTAAGTGTTTTGATCAGTCTGATCCATGTCTGCTGAATGTTAAACTTGCTGCATACCCTATTTTAAACATGGTAAGATGAGGAAAACCTCAGATACATTCCCATGGCATATGATTCCACACGTTCGATGTGGGATTCCTTAGGCCTACACGCCCTCGAGAAGCCCTATAATAAAGGACAAAAGGCACACACGCCAGTGCTGTAGTGACCAAAGCTTGATGTACACAGACATTAAATTACATTTGTAGAATACTTAATACATGAAAAAATCATACGCCCAAAGACCATATTACATTAGTGTCTTTGTAAACTGAGATCATAATCTTCTAAAAGTGGTGAAATATCATCAACATCTCCCATAAAGATCTTCCCCTTTTGTTTTCTTACCTAAAAAATTTCATTATATCATGGGGACAAGAAAACACAAAACGGGACATCTCAAATGCTCAGTAAGGGTAAACATGGATAACATAAAACAAAACATAATAATTTTAACATAAAAACATGAACATCAAACATCAAAATCATGAGTAATTACATAACTCTTGGTAGTACATATGGTATAGATCATAAAGGAACATTAACCGTGATAAAATATCTTGGGAATAAAACATGTCATTGTGGATGAACATAAAGCACATGATATTATTTCCATAGTAGCCATGTCATTGTTTCCAAGACCATCATAATGGACAAAGTCCATTACTGAATCGGGATTACTTGTCATTCCAGCATTATTTTTCGGAACTGGATTCACATTTCATTCCATCCTTGTTTATCTCATGAGATATAAATCATTACCCACTGCATTTGAGGGAGATATAGGTCCCACCCCTCTCATAATGAAATCATTCTTTCGTGTGCCACAAAATAAACATATATCATTCATCATAACCCAATAAATAAAATTGGTTTCCTAAACATCATCCCATCATAGAAAAATAAATATAGAATAAATGGATATCATTTCATCATAAGGAAAATGATACCATGTAAATAATATAGACATTATACTAGAAACATAAACATATTAAATAATGTCATCTTAGATAGAAACTCGTTTTGATAAAATACTTGAAATGAATTCTTGAGAAAAATATCCTTTCTTCTTCAAAATCATTTTCTTTTCTCAAAATGCCATGAAATTTTAAAAGAAAAGGATTTTGTTGAAAATAATCATGAAATATTTTAGAGGAAGATACATGGAAATAAGTCTCTATGAAACTGATAAAATCCATTCATGCCATATATGTTAAAAAACATTCTACTTTTACTTTTGTTGGAAAAGTCAATAAGTATCTCGTATGGTAAAAAAAGAAAGATTCCTTCCATACCATGTGGTAAAAAATTGTAAAAATTTCTTTAAACATACATGGAATAATATTAAACATTTTATGAAACCATTTTGTGAAAACATGGACATGGATGATAAACATAACCCCAGTAAATACTTACGAATATACATTATTAGATAAGAATGAGATTGGAATAATTATCAATTACCTTATGTCCAATTTTTTTTCTATGTGTCTGAGACTACTGTATAGTGGGTTTAAACATATTATTAACTTGTAATAAAACCATAATACTATTTTTGAAATCATATATCATTCACTTACGACTTTATATTACATGTTCATTTGTTAATTCCATGTTAAAGTGGCATTTTGGGTAATATCGTTTCATTTATCGTACGTGTTTTGACTTGTAATTATTTAAATGATAACATATATTATAATTAATAACATCCAAAATGTAAAAAATTATTTATATATAATATATATTCAGAAAATAATATATATATATATATAATAGGTCAATAAATGGAATGAAATACACCGTTCATGGAGACGGTAGGCCGTACGTATGTATGAAAAATGTTTTCATTTATTTTTTAAATTGAATGTAAGTAAGTAAATAACATATAAATAATTTTGGTATCATTATTATGTCACATATTTCATGATTATTTATTTTATATACTTTATAATCATTCTGGAATGCTTAACAAGGAGAAAAAATCCCATCACGTTGTGGAATCTGTAATCCGTACGTACACACGAGCGATGATATCGTTCCCATAGTTATTGAATGGAATTGGAGTAGATGATATAATATCTCAGAATTATAATCATGTAATAAAAATCATATATTGTTATTCTTTACACCATTTTACCCATCCAAGTAAGGTGGTGGTGGAAAACAGATTACACCACGGCGTGGAGATGGTATTCCGTACGTACGCACACGCGATGATTTCGTTATCTGTAGGATGAATATTAAAAAAATAGGCTTGTTTTATATTTATAATAAAATATAATTATATTAGTGATATAAATGCTATTATTTTTACTGAAAAAGATAAATAATAGGATGTATAAGAAGAAATAAATTTGAATGAATAGGTAAAGGAAATTGCCTCTTTTTCAACACGTCTCTTCTAAACCTCCTTTTATGGCACTATATATGGTCTTTGAAGAAACCCAGGACCCATATTATGTTTCTAGAGAAGTGTATAAGGTAAATGGTCTAGGTTTGGCTGAACTTGAAAGCTCCAAATAGTGTGAGGAGGAGAGGGAGGAGGTTCCCTTTTAAGAGAGAGGAGAGGGGCACTTTTGGAAACCTCTAAAATATTAATTTATAATAAACTCAAACCTTACCTAAAAACCTCAAAAATGAATCACATTAAAAAATGATATGATTTAGTTTTGTAATATTATAATACAATTAAATTTAGACGTGTTTTTATTTTATATTAAACCCTAATATTTTGATTTATCCTTATATAATCTATTTAATTTTAATTGTGGTTATATGATTCTAAACTCGAAATTGTTATAAATACTTACTTATGTGTTGCTATTTTTCCATAATTGGATATTTTATAAAATTGTAGACCATATAAATTTAAATTTAAAATATTAAAATATTTTTGTGATTTTTAAAAAATTTAATAATATGTTATTTTTATAAAATATCAATACTGTCAATTTTGACACTATTCAATTATTTGAATTTATATAATATCCAAAAAGAAAATATTTTAGAAATATATATATATATAATATATTTATAACATGTCATATGAATCTAAAAAATTCATTAAGAACATTAATTTGTTCATATATAATTTATTTTAATATTTTTAAAATCATTTATTTGAGATTTTTTAATAAAATAATTACTTCAACATTTTTGTATAATTTTGTAATATACTTATTTGTTGCATAAAAATTACAAATGAAATTATAAGATAAAGATAAATTTAATAACTTCCATAATAATATTTTTACTTGAATTTATCATCTTAAAATCACAACATTTAAATTGTTATATTTATCAAATTATAAAGGTGATAACATTGACATCATTTAAAATAAAATAATATAAGTATCATACTAGATTTTATATGGATAAAAATGGTAAAATACTCCACCATTGGATTCTTATGGATTACATGTACACAACCAATAAGTTTTGGTTAGGTTTTGGTGCCTTTTAAGGTCACTATTAGTTCTATAAAAACTGTAATATTCATTTTTTCACTAAATAAACAATTTCTGCATCACTATTGTGTCACAATTAATGATAATTATTTAATCCCTAAAAATTATAAATAAATTCACATGATGTAGATATTTATATTATCTTTCTGGTGACTATTTATGTTTTATGTTTTATGAGGATTATCTCTAAATTTAAATTATTACACTTATAAGATATAAGAGAGTGACATGTTGTCACTTTCTTTGGATTTAATAATAATTACATCATTTTCATGGTCCTATGTCCTTGAAATAAATATATTCCGACCCTAAGGTGATATGGGTCGAATTTTATTCATCAAATATATTTTTGGGAGGTGTTATGGTAATTTTATAATCTTATTTTTACCCTTAATTTCTTGATTTACCTTTAACTGTAGTAAAACAAATTACCACAGTTACTATTCATAATGTCTAAAAATTAAAAGTAGACTATTAAAACAATTTAGACATACTGATTCCAAATATAGAATCAATTTTTCCAAATTCAAAACTACGATGTTACAATATTTATTTTAAAATTAATACCAATGTTGAGAAAATAGGTTTTAAAAGTAAAAACATTGCAAAAGATTGAAATGTTTTTACCTATGAATTTAATGTAAAATTAATGATAATGACTTGAATTATAATAAATGTTAAAAATATATTCTATTTATACTTTAAAAAAATTCAATATGATAATCTAACTTTATAAATTATCGTGATGAAAAAATTTGTTTTTAATTAAAATTTAGGGTATTTTTACAATTCATCAAAATATGAAAGTTAACAGAAAAATATTAAAAAATTATCCAAAGTAAAATTTTATACCCTTTTTGCAATTTATAAGTTTATTGTTTCAAATTTAACTCATAAAAGTGTCAAAACTGGATTTAAAGTGTTTGTGCCATCAAAAGGCGGTAAAACTACATTTTTTGAAAAATACTTATTTTACCCGAAAAATTTATTTTGTTCTCATAAAGTGTTCTAGAATATGTGTAAGATGAATGATAATGTTTTATAATTCAAACTTAGGTTAATAAAATTAATAACAGCTAGTTCATTAGAATAATATATCGTTCTTTAGTAAAACTCATTATTGCGTACAACAAACGCGATTGAGGAAGGTCGCTCTTGCGTGCAACGCAAGCCAAGAATTATGTTTGTGTATACTACAAGTTAAAACAATGTTGAATATAGTGAAATATAATCTTGGTGTAGCATACAACACAAGAAATCAAAGAAATTAAATAGAATATTTCTCACAAAATCTTGGGGGTGTTACATTCTACCCCCCTTAAAATGAATTTCACCCTCGAAATTCGTCAGGTTTATAAATCGTTCACTACTTGTAAGTTTCTTTCATATAAACCCACATCCTAAAAATGAATAATAAAATATTATTTAAAAAAGTTATGTTAGAAACATCATAGATACCCAAAGTAACACATCACTACGTTTCCATAGAATAGAATATAAGTGAAAATATGGATATTAAAGAGAAAAATAATCATCATGTTCTGATGGAGAGTGGTAGAGAGCATGGCTATGAAAAAGAAAACAATCACAAATCTATAAAATTGTGATGATCTAAGGTACCATATGATTTATCAGATATGGGGGTACTAGGACAACATTTTTTGTTTTCAATATCATTTCCCTAATGTTGATGAATTTTTTGCATATGGAGAAATACTTCTTGATTTCAGTGTACTGTCATCATTGGTCAATCCATGAACAATTTTCAATTCATCTGTTATTTAAAAAAATGAAGTTGGATTTGTCATTTTTGAAGTATTATCAGATCATTCTATAGAATGATAGGTCACTCCATCAGTCTCTATCAAAAAAAAATGTTAGCACAAGATATTAACTATACATAAGTCCATCTATGGTGAGGTTAATCATATATGGTTCGGAAAATTGACTTATATCTCATATATCATACCTATTTATAAAATTAAACTAATTTATACAAACCAAGGACTTCCTATAGGTCAGTGGTAGGCGATAAAGGCCTGTCACACTTCGGTTGTGGGTTCGATTCCCACAACCATGTCCGATGTGATAAGTTTTAGCCCGTCCTACAGGTTGTCCTTTTTCTAAAACTATAATGTTATTAAATTTCTGAAATAATATCAAAATGTTCTATCCTTAAACAATACTATCTGATTTACATATTAATATATTCCATTCTTTCATCTTATCCAAATTACTTCTATCCAATCTCATAGTATAAAAAAATTGATTAATAAAAAGGTCATCTACCAAGCATGTGAATGGCATCATTTATCCCCCATATATCATAAGATATATCTTGTTTTTTGTCACATTCCAAACATGTGAATACCTTAATCATGTATTCTCTTGAAAAATTAATACCCATTGAACCTTAGTGAAAACATGAATGATGTCAAAAGGTAACTCTTTCTACATACCAAAATCCCAAAATTTCTATATACTCAAACAATGATATCACTTGGCCCTTATTTTAGTAATGTGCTTATTAATACTATCAAACATATTATTTTCTTCTTATCCCTTCATTAAGTTCATATCATCTACTTTCCAAAAATATTTCAATCACTTTTCAAGGTTATCGGTACCATATTCTTATGGAAAACCACAATGGATCAATACATAGTTATTTCAATATACCATAAATGTACCTCAACAACATTATTCATGAATTCCAATAAATAAGCACTTCAATCCATCCTCTACAATGATTGGAATGGAATATGTCCTTCCTCGATTTAAAAGAAACCTCTTAGGTCAGGGCATTGAGTTGGGTAATTCCCATGTTCTCCATAGATATGACATTGAACCCCATAATAGTCTATCACACTATGACCCTTTTCCCCACAGAGATAACATCATCCCCTCCATTTGAGGTATTCCTATATGTTCTTCTTCCCTTCTTCTTGATATGTAGAATGATTCAACTTCATTCCTCTATGTTCCTCTCCATGAGAACATGTATAAAAGTCCATCTTCTATTTATTTGATGAATTAGGAATACCACTAAAGTTCACCTTGTTAATCAGATATCGTGATGACTGATTCAGTATAATCACAATATCTTTCTCTATAGGAATTACGAAATTTCGCTGATCATAGTCACGCATTTTTCCACTAGATTCAATGTTAACAAAATTATTTTAGGTTCCCTCCATTAACTAAAACCAGAAACCATTGTGGGAGAAACAGTTAAAATAATGAGGAACCATAAAATCATAAAAAGTCATGAATAGGATGTATAATTTATAACACCTTCTTTAATCTAGGATATATTAGGTTCACCCTAGGTTATTCAGGATCATTATCATTATTCTAGGACTATAGAATATAAATATACATATCCATGGGAGTATCTATAGACATACCATAGAAATATCTCTAGGGATCTCCCTAACGTTTTCGCATCCTACTTTCCAAAAGTTGACTAAAAATTTTCTCTGATACCAACTATAGAGACCCAAGCTTGACGTAGATAGACATTACATTAATTTTTCCGAATACCTAATACATGACAAAAATAAACACCCAAAAACAATATTAGTTTAGTGTCTTTGGAAACTCGGAACACATTCTTCTAATCAATGTGAAAAATCTTCAACATCTCCCAAAAGATCTTTCCCTTTTCCGTTCGTACCAAAAACCATTCTTTATATCCTGGGGAAAAGAAAACATAAAAAATGTGAGATTAAATGATCAGTAAGGGTAATCATGGAGAACATAAAACAATCCATAACCATTTGAACATAAAAGCTGAACTTAAAACATTAAAATCATGAGTAATTACGTAACTCTTGGCAGTACATAAGGAATATATCATAAATGCACATTAACCATGATAAAATAGCATGGGAATAAAACATTTCATTCTGGAAAACCATAATGCACATGATATGATTTCTATAGTAGCCATGGAATTACTTCCATGACCATCATAGTGGACGAACTCCATTATTGATTCGGGTTTACCTATCGTTCAGGAGATGTATTACTGAACCAGATTACTTGTCATTCCATCCATGTCTATCCCATGAGATATAAATCAATACCCAATGCATTGGAAGGAGATATAGGTCCCACCCATCTCATAATGAAATCATTATTTAGTGTACCACAAAATAAACATAATTCATTCATCATAACCCAACATATAAAATGGGTTTCCTAAACATAATACCATCATAACATAATCTATATATAATAAATGGATATCATTTCATAATAAGAAAAATGAAATCATGCAAATAATAGAGACATTATACTTAAAACATACACATATTAAATAATTCCATCTTAGATTGTAAATGGTTTTGATAAAACACTTGAAATGAATTCTTGAGGAAAATATACATTCTTCTTCAAAATCGTTTTATTTTATCAAAATTCCATGATGATTTAATAAAAAAGGATTTTGTTGAAAAAAATAAGGAAATATTGTTAAGGAAGCTGCATAAAAATATGTCATTATGAAACCGTAAAAATTCGTTCATGCCATATAATTTAAAAAAACCTTCTACTTGTACATTTGCTGGAAAAGTCAAAAAGTACCATATTTCGTAAACAAAAGAATGATTCCTTCCATACCATGGTGAAAAGGTTAAAAATGACATTATAAATAAATTGAAGAATATTAAACATTTTATGATTTTTTTTAGAAAACATGGAAATGGATAATAAACATAACCCCAGTAAATAATTACGAATAAATAATCTCGAATAAGAACGAGAATGGAACAATTATCCCTTACCTTGTGTCCAATTTCTTCCGACACTAATAAAAATTTGGATTTTATTAGCACTAGAAAAGGGAATTAACAGCGCTAAAAAACCACTGTTAATTGAGGTGAATATAATGGGGGTCCCTTTTATCAAAACTAAAAAAGGGCTGATAAAATGGGTCCTTTATCAGTGCTTTTTGGCACTCATAAAAGGGGTCCTTTATCAGCGCTTTTTAGCGCTGATAAAAGTAAAAAAAATAAAAAAATAAAAAAACATATAATTTGGGGGGGGGATTTTAACAGTGCTTGAGCCACTTTATCAACCCTAATTGGACTAGTCCATTGTGCTGCCCTTTCCCGTTCATCCATCACATTCCCCCCACATGCACCTCCTTGCTTCCACTAGAACATGAACCTGCGACCTCCCCCTTGCGTGCCTGAACCTTTACCACTAAGACATTTCATTTTTTCTATTTAATGATATATCTATTTATTTATATATATAGTTATATTTATACATATATTAATATATATTCATGTTAATATAAATAAATTTAGTTATATTAATATATATATATTTATTCATATATTGAAATTAATATATATTTATTTATATATATATAGTTATATTAATTCATATAATCATATTGATTCATATTAATATAAATATAAATATATTTAGTTATATATATATATATTTTCATATATTAGTATATATATATATATTTAATCGTCTATTAATTTATATTTATATTTATTTATATAAATATTTTTAGTAATAATTGTTATTATTATATTTATTTGTATAATAATTTTCCTTTTATAAGATTACTTTTAAATGCATTTATAAAATATTTTTTTTATATGTGTTTATATATAAATATATAAATATATACATACATATATACAACACACACAAAGACACACACACACACACACGTTTATATATTTACGAATAAATACATATATATGTGTGTATTTGAAAAGCCATAAATTGTTAAAATAAACATAAATTATAATCCAAAAGCCTTTTTCTACTCCACAACTATTCACGTCGAAGAGAATGAAACAATCTTCGATATGATATGTGTTACAGGCCTAACGGACATCCGGATCGGAAGTTATACTTATTTGAATGTTTACAAATTGGGGTATCCTGACTAAAAACTCAATTTTAAAGGAATGTTGGGACATTTTGTGCGATTAAAAAATGTGACATATGCTTTTCATCAGTCACAGATGAGTAGAGCTCTTCACAGGCTTTGATTTGATATGTTGTAGAGCTCAAACGGACACCCAGATCAAAAGTTATGGCCGTTTGAAATTTGAGTTACATTTTCAACTAATTTTAGATCTTTTATTATTTTTTTGAATATTTGTGTCTTAAAATTGTTATCAAATGATTTTTAATTGATGATAATTATAAAATTATTAATTACATATATTTTTTAAAATATTTTAAAGCCATTTTCACTAAATTTCTTATATATTAAAATGTAATAGTCTATTTATACTTATCTAAAACATATTTAAAAAATTTATATTATATTTACATCAATATAAATATACTTATATAAAAATATATTATTTCCATGATTTTTTTGAAACCTAAAATTTATCAGCGCTAGGAAAAAGTGATGATAAAGCCCCCCTTTATCAATGGTACTAAACAAAGCACTGATAATGGGTTCCCCTTTACCAGCGCTGATAAAGGGGGGGGGGGGCTTTATCCGCACTAAACAACGCGCTGATAAAGGGTAACATTTAACAGTGCTTTTTTTAGCACTGTTAAAGGCCTCCCTTTATCAGTGCTTTTTTAGGGCTGATAAAGGCCCCCTTTATCAGCTCTTTTTTAGCACTGATAAAAGGGTTGCACTTCCCTTGCAAATTTTTATAGTAGTGGTATGTGTAAGAGACTCCTTTATAGTTGGTTTAAACATATTATTAACTTGTAACAGAACCATAATACTATTTAGGATATCATATATGATTCACTTGCCACTGTATATTACCCGTTCATTTGTCAATTCCATGTTAAAGCCGCATTTTGGGTAAAATCGTTTCATTTATTGTACGTGTTTTGACTTGTAATTATTCATATGATTACATAGATCACGGTTAGTTACGTCAAGAATGTAAAAAATGATTTATATATAATATATATTCAGAATAATATACATATATATATATTAGGTTGACAAATGGAATGAAATACACCATTCATGGAGACGGTAGGTCATACGTACACATGAATATTGTTTTTGATTCCTTATTTAATTGAATGGTTTTAAGTAAATAACATATACATAAATCAAATATCATTATAATGTCATATATTTCATGATTACATATTATATATACTTTAGAATCTTTCTGTAATGGTTAACATGGAAAAATAATTTCATCGCATCGTGGAGACGGTAATCCGTACTTACGCACAAGCGATGATATCTTTCCCATAATTATTGGATAGAATTTGAGTGGATGATATAATATCTCAGATTTATAGTCATGTTATAATAATCATATATAGTTATTATTTACACCATTATACCCATCCAAGTAAGGTGGTGGTGGAAAACAAATTACACCACGGCGTGGAGACGGTATTCCGTACGTACGCACGCGTGGTGATTTAATTTTCCAGAGGATTGATAGAAAGTGAAATATGGTTGTTTCATATTTATAATAACATATCAGTATATGAGTGATATTAATGATTTTAATTTATAATGAAACAAATAAAGAAGTGGAAGTAGAAGAATAAATAAATTTGAAAGAATCCGTAAAAGTTATTTCCTCTTCTTCAACGCGCCTCTTCTAAACCTCCTCTTAGGGAAATAAAGTTGGTCCTTGATGAGGACCAGGACCTCAATTATGTATCTAGGGAAGTGGATAATGGAAATGGGAGGGGTTATCCGAGCTTAAAGGCTCAAAATAGTGTGAGGAGGGGAGTGTGGAGGTGCCCTTTATAAGAAAGGAGAGGGGCACTTTTGGAATCCTCGAAAATATTAATTTATAATAAACTCAAACCTCACCTAAAAACATCCAAAATGAATAAAATTAGAATATGAGATTATATAGGGTTGTAATCTCTTCATCAAATAAAATTTATACTTGTTTTTATTTTATTTTAAACCCTATCATTTTGATTAATCCTTATTTAATCTAATTACTTTTATCTGTGGTAAAAAGATTCTAAATTCGAAATTGTTATAAATAATTACTTATGTGCTTATAATTGTTAATAATTGGATATATTATGACATATTTTACCATATAAATTTCAATTTATAATTTTTATAATTTTTTGAGATTTTTAAACAATTTAACAATATGTTATTTTTATAAAATATCAATAGTGTCAATTTTGACACTATTAAATTATTTGAATTTAAATAAAATCAAAATAGAAGATACATTAGAACCAAAATATTTAATAGATTCCTAAAATGTAATATGCATCTAAAAAATTCAATATCACATTTATTTGTTCGTATAACATTTATTTTAATATTTTTAAAACCATTTATTTGATATTTCCTTTAATAATATTATTTCTAAAACATTTTTCTATAATTAATAAATTTACTTCTTTTTGTCATAAAAATTAAAAATAAAATACTATCATGCAGATAAATCATATATATTCCATAATAATACTTTTACTCGAATTTACCATTTATATCACAACATTTAAATTGTTATATTTATTAAATTATGAAGGTGACAACTTTGACATCATTTAAAATAAAATAATATAAGTGTCATAATCATTATTATAAGGCCAAAAATATTAAAATATTCTTCCATTTGATGATTATGGTTTATATATACATGAAAAACAAGTTTTGGTCAGGTTTTGGTGCATTTTATATTCACTATTAGTTTAATAAAATCTATATTACAGTTTTTTCACTAAATATACAATTTCTGTATCACTATTGTATCACCATTAATGATATTTATTTACTCACTAAAAATTATAAATAAATTCACATGATTTAAATAATTTTATTATATTTCTTGTGACTATTTATATTCAAAGTTTTATTATGTTTATCACTAAATTAAAATTATTACACTTATATGATATAAGATAGTGACATGTTGTCACTTTCTTTGGTTTTAATAATAATTATATCAATTTCATGGTCAAAAGTCCATAAAATGAATCCATTCCAACCCTAGGTGAAATTGGTCGACTTTTATTCATCCATTAAAATTTTGGTAGGTGTTAGGGTAATTGTATAATCTTATTTTTACCCTTAATTACCAAATTAACCTTTTACTGTAGTAAATAAAAATTACCGTAGTTACTATTCATAATGTCTAAGAATGAAAAGAATCATATTAACATAATTTGGACCTATAGATTCCAAATATGGAATCCATTTTATCAAATTCAAAACAAAAAAGTTACAGTATTTAATTTAAAATAACCCTACTGTTGAGAAAATGGGTTTTAAAAGTTAAAACATTTCAAAAGATTGAAATGTTTTTACCTATGAATTCATTGTAAAATTAATGATAATGTCTTGAATAATATAAAATGGTGAAAATATATTCTATTTATTCATCAAAACCATTTAATATGATATTTTAACCATAAAAATTATCTTGATGAAAAAAATTGTTTTTAATTAAAATTTAGTGTATTTTTACTATTCATCAAAATATGAAAATTAACAAAAAAAATATTAAAAAATTATCCAAAGTAAATTTTTATATACATATTTCAGTGAATAAGTTTATTTTGTCAAATTAAACTCATAAATGTGTCAAAAACTAGATTTAATGTGGGTGTGCCATCAAAAGGGGGGCAAACTGCATTTTTTGAAAAATACTTATTTAACCTGAAAATTATATTTTGTTCTCATACCATGATTTAGAATATGTGTAAGATGAATGATAATGTTATAAAATTTAAATTTTTGTTAATACTATTCTTTACGGCTAGTTCATAAGATGAATATATCATTCTTTAGTGAAACTCGGTATTCCGTACAACACATGCTATTGAGGAAGGACACTCGTGTGTGAAACACAAGCCAATAATAGTGTTTGCATATACTAAAAGCTAATACAGTGTTGCGTATAGTGCAAGATAATCATGGTGTTGTGTACAACACAAGAAATCAACGAAATTAAAAAGAATATTTCTCATAAAATCTTGGGTTGTTACATTCTACCCCCCTTAAAATGATTTTTTCCATCGAAATTCATTGGGGTTATAAATCGTTCACTACTTTAATGTTTCTTTCATAGAATCTGACATCATAAAAAGGAATACTAAAAAATTATTTTAAAAATGAACATTAGAAACATAACGGATACCCAAAGTAAATCATCGTTGGGTTTCCACATAGGACAATATTGGTGAAAATATGGATATGGAAGAGAAATATAATAATCAAGTTCTAATGGAGAGTGGTAGAGAACGTGGCTATGAAAAAGCCCAAAATCACAAAGCCATAAATTTGTGATAATCTAAGGTACCATCTGATTCATCGGATATGAGGGTACTAGAAATTTTTTTTTGGTTTTCATGATCATTTCCCTGAAGATGGTGAATTTTTTTCATAAGGAGAAATACATCTTGATTTCTGTGTAATGTCATTGTGGGTTATTCGATGAACAATTTCCACTTCATCTCTTATTTAATGAAATGAAGTTGGATTTTTCATTATTGAAGTATTATTAGATCATTCGATAGAATGACATGTCACTCTATCTGTCTCTATTAGAAAAAAAAATTCAACATAAGTTATTAAGTATACATAAGTCCATCTATGGTGAGGTTAATCATATATGGTTCTAAAAATGTACTCATACTTCATCTATGATACCTCTTATTAAAATAAAACAAATTTCTACAAACCAGGGAGTACATGTAGGTCAGTGGTAGGTGATGAAGGCCTGTCACACTTTAGTAGTGGGTTCGATTCCCGCAACCTTGTCCGACGTGATAGGTTGTCGCCCGTCCTACAGGTTTTCCTATTTCTAAACCTATAATATTATAACATTACAGAAATAATATCAAAAAATTCTATCCTTAAACAAAACTATTTAATGTACAACTTAATCTATTCAATTTTATAGGCTTATGAAAAATACTTCTATCCAATCTCATAGTATAATGAAAATGATTACTAAAAAGGTCATATACCAAGAATGTGAATGCCATCATTTATCCCCCATATATCATAATATATATCTAGTTGTTGGTCACATTCCAAACATGGGAATACCTTAGTCATTTATTCTATTGAAAAATTAATACCCATTGAACCTTAGTGAAAACATGAATGTTGTGAAAAGTTAATGCTTTCCAAATACTGAAACCCCAAAATTTTTATATAATCAAACAATGATATCACTATGTCCTTATATCAGTAATGAGCTCATTAATACTATCAAACATATTATTTTCTCCTTATCCCTTCATTACGTGCATATCATCTGCTTTAAAAAAAATATATCAATCACTTTTCATGGTTATTGGTACCATATTCTTATGGAAAACCCCAATGGACAAATACATACATATTTCAATATTCCATAAAAGTACCTCAACAACATTATTCATGAATTCCAAAACATATGCACGAGAATCCATCATCTTTAATTATTGGCATGGAATAGGTCGTTCCTCGATTTAGAAGTAACCTCTTAGGTCAGGGCATGTAGTTGGGTAATGCCAATGTTCTCCACAGATAAGACATTGAACCCCATAACAGTCTGTCACTCTATGACCCTTTTCCCCACACAGATAACATCTTCCCATACAATTGAGTTATTCCTCAAGGTTATTCTTCCCTTCTTATTGATATGTAAAAATCATCATCTTCCTTCCACTATGTTCATCTCCATGGGAACATGTATAAAATTAAATCTTCATTTTATTTGATGAATTAGGAATACCAATAATGTTCACCTTTTTAATCATATATCGTGATGACTGATTCAACATAATCACAATATCATTCTCTCTAGGCATTATGAAATTTCACTGCTCATAGTCACAAATTTGTCCATCAGATTCAATGTTAACCCAATTCCTTCTGGTTCCCTCCTTTTAATTAAAACTAGAATCCATTGTGTAAGAAAAAATTAAAATAATGAGGAACCACAGAATCATAAAGAGTCACTTATAGGATGTATAACATATGACACCTTCTTTAATCTACGAAAGATTAGGTTCACCCTATGTTATTCAGGATCATTAAAAAAATTCTAGGACTGCAGCCTATAATTATACATAACCTTTGGGATATCCCTAGACACATCATAGAAATATCTATAGGGATATCACTGATGTTTTCGCATCCTAGTTTCCAAAGGTTGACTAATCCATTGTTCTGATACCAACCGTAGAGACCAAAACGTGACGTACATAGACATTACATTACTTTTGCGGAATACATAATACATGACAAAAACAAACTCCCAAAGGCCGTATTAGTTTATTGTATTTGGAATCTCGGAACATAATCTTCAAATCGTGGTGAAAGATCTTCAACATCTCCCATAAAGGTCATCCCCTTTTGTTTTCTTACCTAAATCATTTCTTTATATCTTGGGGAAAAGAAAACATAAAAAGGGTGAGCACAAATGCCCAGTAATGGTAAACATGGATAACATAAAACAATACAAAAACATTTGAACGTAAAAACATGAACTTTAAACATCAAAATCATGAGTAATGACATAACTATTGGAATATAAAAAGGCATAGGTCATAAATGAGCATTAACCATGATAAAATAGAATTGGAATAAAACATTTAATTGTGGAAAACCATAAAGCACATGATTTGATTTCTGTAGTAGCCCTGACATTTTTTCCAAGACCATCATAGTGGAAAAAGTCCATTTCTGAACTTGGTTTACTTGTCATTCCATCCATGTATATCTCTTGAGATATATATCTTTACCCAATGAATTGGAGGGAGATATATCTCCCACCCATCTCAAAATTAAATCATTCATTTGTGTACCACAAAATAAAAACAAATCATTCATCATAACCAAACAAATAAAGTGGTTTTCATAAACACTATCCCATAATAACATAATCCATATAGAATAAATGGATATCATTTCATCATAAGAAAAAATAAACCATGTAAATAATAGATACATTATACTTGAAAAATAATTATATTAAATAATTTCATCTTATATTGAAAATGGTTTTGATAAAACAGTTGAAATGAATTCTTGAGGAAAATATCCTTTCTTCTTCAAATTCATTTTCTTTTCTCAAAATTTAATGAAATTTTAAAAGAGAAGGATTTTGTTGAAAATAATCATGAAATTATTTAGAGTATTCATCATTGAAAAAACTCATAATGAAACCGTAAAAATCAGTTCATGCCGTATAAGTTAAAAAACATGGTATTTGTACTTTTGCTGGAAAAGTCAAAAAGTACCTCGTATGGTAAAAAAATGAATGATTCTTTCCATACCATGTGATAAAAAAAGTGTAATAATGACTTTAAACATACATGGAAGAATTTTAAACATTTTATGAAAACATTTTGAGAAAACATGGACATGGATGATAAGAATTACCCCACTAAATACTTACAAATAAACAATCTCAGATAAGAATGAGATTGGGATAATTATGCCTCACCTTATGTCCAATTTCTTCCGTATGTGTTTGAGACTCCTGTATAGTGGGTTTAAACAGATTATTAACATTTAAAAGAACCATAATACTAATTATGATATCATATATGATTCACTTAAGGCGTTATATTACCCGTTCATTAGTCAATTCCATGTTAAAGTAGCGTTTTGGGTAAAAATGTTTCATTTATTGTACGTCTTTTGACTTCTAATTATTAATATGATAACATAGATCATGATTACATACTTCCAAAATGTAAAAAAATTATTTATATATAATATATATTAGTAATATAATATATATATATATATAATAGGTCGATAAATGGAATGAAATACACTGTTCGTGGAGATAGTAGGCCATATGTACGCATGAACGCTGTTTTCATTTCGTTATTCAATTGAATGGAAGTAAATAAATAACATATACATAAATAAAATATCATTATTATGTCACATATTTAATGATTATTTATTTTATACACTTTACAATCATTCTAGAATGGTTAACATGGAGAATGAATCTAATTGCGTCGTGGAGACGGTAATCCGTACGTACGCATGAGCGATGATATCGTTCCCATAATTATTGAATGGAATTGAAGTAGATGATATAATATCTAATAATTATAATAATGTTATAATTATCATATATAGTTATTATTTACACCATTATACCCATCCTAGTAAGGTGTTGGTGGAAAATAGATTACACCACGGCATGGAGACTGTATTCTGTACGTACGCACGGGCGGTGATTTCGATTTCCGTAGGATGGATTAAAAGTGAAATATAATTTTTTTCATATTTATAATAACATATCAGTATATTAGAGATACTTATGTTATTAATTTATAATTAAAAAATAAATAAGTTGTAGTATAAGAATAAATAAATTTTAATGAATCCGTAAAGGATATTTCTTCTTCTTCGACGCGCCTCTTCTAAACCTCCTCTTAGGGCACTAAAGTTGGTATTTGAAGAATACCAAGACCTATATTACGTTTATAGGGAAGTGGAGAGAGGAAATAAGAAGGGTTTGACCTAGCATGAAGGCTCAAAATGGTGTGAGTAGGAGAGGGAGGAGGTTCCCTTTTATAAGAGAGGAGAGGGCCACTTTTGGAAATCTTCAAAATATTAATTTATAATATACTCAAAACTCACCATAAAACTCCCAAATGAATCAAATTAGAATATAGGATGATATATAGTTGTAATATCATCATCCAATAAAATTTATAATTTATTTTATTTTATTTTAAACCCTATCATTTTGATTTATCCTTATTTAATCTATTTAATTGTATTTGTGGTAATAAGATTCTAAATTCTAAATTGTTATAAATACTTACTTATGTTATTTGAATTTTCCATAATGGATAATTTATTTCGTTTTACATCATATAAATTTCAGTTTATAATTTTTTTTTGATTTTTAAACAATTTATTAATATTTTATTTTTATAAAATATTAATAGTGTCAATTTTGATACTATTCATTTATTTGAATTTAAATAAAATCCACATAAGATATAAATTCAAAAAAAATTCAAATAGATTCCTAACTTGTAATATTCATCTAAAAAATTCATGGATAACTTTAATTTGTTCATATAACCTTTATTTTAATATTTTTAAAACAATTTGTTTGATATATCTTTTAATAAAATAATTACAACATCATTTTTGTATAATTATTTAATATACTTATTTGTTTCATAAAAATTAAAAATAAAAAACTATGATTCAGATAAATCTAATATCTTCCATAATAATACTTTCACTCTAATTTATCATCCTAAAATCAGAATATTTAAATTGTTATATTTATTAAATTATGAAGGTGCCAACTTTGACATCATTCAAAATAAAATAATATAAGTTTCATAATCACTTTTATAAGTCTCCAAATGGTAAAATATTCTACCATCGGATGATTATGGTTTATATGGACATGAACAAATATGTTTTGGGCAGGTTTTTGTGCCTTTTATGGCCATTATTAGTTTAATAAAAACTGTTTTATTGTTTTTTTCACTAAATAATCAATTTCTACATCACTATTGTGTCACCATTAATGATAATTATTTAATCCATAAAAATTATAAATAAATTCACATGATGTAGATAAATTTATTATATTTATTTAAAATATTTATTTTCAATGTTTTATGATGTTTATAACTAAATATAAATTATTACACTGATAAGATATAAGAGAGTGACATGTTGTCACTCTCTTTGGTTGTAATAATAATTTACATCATTTTCATTATCAGAAGTCCATGAAATGAATCTATTTATACCATTAGGTGATATTGGTGTAATTTTATTCATCCAATATAAATTTTTCAGGTGTTAGGATAATTTTATAATCTTATTTTTACACCTAATTATCTGATTTACCATTAACTATAGTAAATAAAAATTACCGTAGTTACTATTCATATTGTCTAAAAAAAGTAGCATATTAACATAATTTAGACCTAATTATTCTAAATATGGAATCCATTTTTCCAAATTCAAACCATATAAGTTTTCTAAAATAATATAAAATTAATCCGGCCTTTGAGAAAACGGGTTTTAAAAGTTAAAACATTGCAAAAGATTGAAATGTTTTTACCTATGAATTTATTGTAAATTTAGTGATAATCACTTGAATTATATTAAATGGTAAAAATATTTTCTATTTATACTTTAAAACCATTCAATATTATAAATTAACCATATAAATTATCTTGATGAAAAAGTAGTTTTTAATTAAAATTTATCTTATTTTTACTATTCATCAAAATATGAATGTCAACAGAAAAATATTAAAAAATAATCCAAAGTAAATATTTATATAATTATTACAATGAATAAATTTATTATGTCATATTGAACTCATAAACATTTCAAAAAATATATTTAATGTGGGTGGGCCATCAAAAAGGGGCAAAACTGCATTTTTTAAAAAATACTTATTTTACCCGAAAAATTTATTTTGTTCTCATATAATGTTCTAGAATATGTGTAAGATGAATGATAATGCTATAAAACTTAAAATACAGTTAATACTATTCATAATGGCTTTTTCATAAGAACAATATATCATTCTTTAGTGAAACTCGGTATTCCGTACAACACACGCTATTAAGGAAGGTCGCTCTTGCGTGAAACATAAGCCAAGAATAGTGTTTTCATATACTATAAGCTAATAAAGTGTTTCATGTGACCCACTGCCTAGAAACACCAGTGATTCCCAACGTGACTAATCCCCTGACAGAAGGATGCTGCCCTAACCAGACCCCTTGGAATGTCCCGACAGAAGCAGTGTAATTTACTGGTGTCCATGAAGATATGACACATGGAAGAGTTTCACGAACAACGTCTTAAATATATAAGGGAGACCTAGACTAGGTGATGAGTTCTGAGAAGTAATCCATAGAAGGAGGAACCGACATCCCATCATCTAGTTTCGATCAAGGATCAAATGTCCCTGAAAGAGTGACAGATGCCACCTGCCTTTGGAAAGAGGGAATGCGGGGCACAGAACTGCACATCCTCCACAGACGAATGTGCCCGGCCCGATGATGGCGACAGAAACAATTAACCTCATTTAAAACATTTAAGTCATGTTATTAAATTATTCCTAAACTATTTCCATATTTATGGTATCATATAAAATCCTCTTATATCATTTCGTTAAAAATATTTAATTATTTTAATTGTTTCAGTTGTTAACTACTTCATTTTCGTATGTTGGTTTTGTTGGGTAAGTCTAGTTTCATACAAATATGATAATTTTTCATCATATCCCAAATTATATTATGTTCATAAATATTAAATTCACTTATAATATATATTATTTATGAAAATTCATTAATTTTTAATGTGGATAAGGAATATAATCGCATTATAGAGGCGATAGGTTTTACGTACACATGAGCGATAGTCTCATTTTCTTAATGGTAAGGCGGTAAGAAATTTGATGGTATATTGATTATAAATAATCAATATAATGTAATATTTATTGTATAATCAAAATATTCATAATTATATCAATCTAAATAATGTGTTGATGAAAAACAAATTACACCATAACGTGGAGACGGTAAGTCGTACGTACGCACACATAGGGATATTATTTTTCAAATGATGGATAAAATAAGGAAGATGGTTTAACAATATTCATAATAAAATATAATAATATATATGATATTGGATTTATTACTATAGTATGTAAACATCGTTGTAATAATATATTGAGGAAGAAATTACCTAAAATGAATTGGTAAAACAATTAAATCTTCTTCGGTTGACTTCCTTTGGATATCCTATTAGGGACACTAGAGATGGTCTTTTTAGAAAAAAACAAATTCAAAATATAACTATGAATGTTCTGAGGATAAAATTTTCAGGGTTGGTCATGATATGAGGCTCAATTTGGTTTGAGTAAGTGGGGGAGGAGGTTCTTTTTTATCAGAGAGGGGAGGGGAACTCTTGGAATCCATTAAAATATTAAAGTAACATAAATTTATTTTCAATTTAAAATGGCTAAAATGTGTGTTATTTATATAACATGAAGACTATGGGTCTAAATACTCTCAAATGATCATTTTTATGTAGGTTTATATTATAGTATTAACCTTATATGTTGGCTTTAACCCATAGTTAAAAACATCAACTCTTACCCTGACATCATATGTTTAATACTCTTTTGGGTTAATATAGTTACTATATAATGAAAAATCAACACGAAATGGTTCATTTATAAAATATTTAACGTTATTATAGTGAGTTGGTTGATTTTTTTTTATGAATTTTATATCATTTAATAAAATATTATTTCTTTTAATGTATCATGTAAAGCCCCAGAATTTCCATGTAATTTTTTAATTAAATGGTTAGTTTATGGGTCCGAGAAATATAGCGGTGCATGATTTTGAGGCCCGGAGGGCCCGGAATGATCATTCAAAGTTTTTGTTAAGCATAAGTTAACGTGGGTAAGCAGTTTTCAGGAAAAAGTGGAATAACTCTTAAACGGTAACTCGGATCAGAAATCTGGGGGCACCGTTGCACTCAGAATGGAGGTATTACCCTTGGAACAACTTTAGATTAGTTGGTGCGGGCCTCCTATGAGGAAACCCAAAAATGGAATAATCGTAAATACAATTATGAAATAAATTATTTTATTTTTTAAATTCCTATAACTCACAAACGGTATCTTGGAATCAAAATCCGAGACCACTGTTGAAATAATAAGTGTATTTTTTTATGAAGATACTAACTTTGGCCGTCGCGGGCCACCAGAGAAAGTTAGTTTTTGGCCACAAAAAAAAATAATTAAGTGAAGATTATTTTATTGTAAAATTGATGACTTCTAAATAGTAACTCAGATTAAAAATCCACAATTCCCATTGGGTTTTTGGGGCGTGTTTCACCTAGGCAGAGCCTAACCTTGACCAACATGAGTTGAGGGTAACTGATAATAATTTTTCAATCTTTTTTCGGTTACTTTTAGTAAATGTGCTATCGGTGTTTTGTAACTTTTAATCCTATGCTCGAAATTAAAATTTGAGGGCACCGTTGAACTGGTAGTGCCAGTATTTTCTGAAGGAGACTTTCACCCCGATGACAGTTGGTCGAGATTAAAAGTTAGATTTTGTTTTTTTATAAAAAAATTAATAAAATAACATGAGATAACACTTTATTTTATTTTTAGCTGCGATGTAGAGAATGGGAGGTTAAAACCTCTTCAAATGAGTTGGAGGTGGGGCCACCACACCTTAACCTCCCATGGGAGGTTTTGGTGGTGGGGCCCATATGAACTCAACCTCCCATGTGAGGATAAATGAGGTGGGGGTCACATGGGGCTTAACTACCCTATTAATGGGTGGAGTGTAAAAACCTTCAACTCCCCCCATTAATGATTGGGGGCTCTTAGAATACTACCATTAATTAAAGCCAACACATCTCTTAAATTGTGCCATCGTAACTTAATTGGCTTGCTCCTTAAAATGTTAAGTAACCGTGATGTTGGAATTTAGTAAGGTTCCTAATAAATGAACATTCATAATTTCCAATGATCGTTACCTACCTCCCTCCCTCTCCTATTTAATGAATGTTTTGGGGGAGGTTTTGGAACAGCTTCACCAAGTGACGAAACACTGGCAAAGTGACGTGACGGCCAACACTTGGAGGATTACGCCTTCTCCAACAAAGAACGAAGAACATAGACCTTCTTCGATATCTTCCTCAGACACCTACAAACATAGAGAATCACAAACGAGCCGACGCAACTCAGGTTTGGATGTGATTGGCGGACGTGACGAATGACGATCCCCTATTTCTTCTCCCACAACTCCTTCAACGAACAACGTCCGCCTTTTTGAACCAACATCGACCAACTACGAGCAAGTTAGGGGGTTTATTGCTTGATATTATTATACCCATTTCTTATCTTCCTCACCGGATAAAAAGAGATTGTTGAGGACATGTAATTGATCATCTACATTTCTTGATGAGATAAATGATACCTCTTTAAACGTAGAGGGTGCAGGCCAACCTAACATGGCCCGACACCCTCCACCGGATTTCTTCATTGTGGTGATCTTCGAAGAGGAAACTAGGGGATGAAGGAGACAAAAACCAAGGACACGCTACCCGCAAACTCTGCAAACCACGCTACCCCCCAGCACACCAGTGTTCCCGATAGAACACCGCTGGCCTGCGCCGGCCCAAGCCACGCCGAATCGACCATCCCGGATGGCGCCGGCCGCGCGGCCCGCGTGCTGCCTGCGCCCTTCTGCCCGCTCCTGCACTGCTCGTGCCCCGCCGACATGCCTGTGCGCTGCCCGCGCACCCCGCCGACCTGCCCGCGCGCTGCCCTGCCCTTCCTTCACCCTGCGGCATATCCGCGCCCTACGGCCTACCTGCGCTCTGCGGCCTACCCGCAAGCTGCCTGACGCCCCTCTAGCCTTCATGCTTGCTTCCCCCAGTGCCCTATGGCCTACCCGCGTGACCCTCATGCATGCTCGTGCTCTACTGGCGCCCTGCGGCCTGCCAGAGTGCTACCCTGCACCCCGTCGGCCTGCCCGCGTGCTGCCGGCACCCCGACTTCTAGACAAACCGGCCGAGCCACACCAGCCACCCAAGACGACCTATGGCATCCTTTGCGACATTGCTGGCAAAACCGACTCATCTATCCAGGACGGGTCGCTCAAGCCACGCCCCTCACGGCGCCGACCAAACAGGCCCCAAGCCTCCGGGCAGAGCCGCCTACGCGTCGACCCCGGTGCCGAATCCCTCACGTAGTCTGCTGGGCTAGGCCCAACAAATTGGGATGAACCTAGCGGGGGTGACCCACCAAATGGGTCGGGTCAGAACCAGCGGGTCTGACGGAGTCGACCCCGACTGGACCTTGGCCCACTACCAAACCCTATACTTTCTTTTGGCCATATCTTTGGCACCAGACGCCCGTTTGATGAACCGTCAGCGGTGCTGGAATTCATGGATCACAACGGTCCCATTGAGATTAACCCACTAGAGTTTAATATATATTTTAGATACAGTCGGGTTGGATCGTACACGAATCCAACCCCCCCCCCCCACCCGTGACTAAAAGGCTAATAACTCATATATTGGGCGTCTGATTGACGCGACGTCTATTATGTTGAGACCCCAATAAAGAGTCGGAACATTGAGATACTTCTTTTTGGGAAATTTTTGTAGTTAACGTATTGACCCTTTGCCTGAGGATTGGACCCTCCTAAAATCAATCATGCTTTGAGGAAACCCTATGGCTGGTTGTACAGTAACGACTGTTCCTGGATCATGTGTTGGTCTGACAGCTCTGAAAACTATTCCTGGATCCTGTGTGGGTTAGAATTTTCTATATTCTGTTTCTGGATCCTGTGTGGGTCCTATAGAATAGGTGGTCTTGGACCTTGTGTAGGTCTGACATCTTAGCTGGTCTTGGATCCTATGTGGGTCTAACAGCTCCGACTACTGTTCATGGATCCTGTGTGGTTCTGATAGTCTCAACTGTTGGTCCTGGATCCTGTATGGGTATGATATCTTAGCTGGTCCTGGATCTTGATTGCGTCTGAAAACTCCGACTACTATTCCTGGATCCTATGTGGGTCTGAGAGTTCCAACTGCTGGTCCTGGATCCTGTGTGGGTTCGACAGCTTAGATGTATCAGTGACTACATCTTATCATCTCTATCACTATACAAAAGTTGTATACCTGTGTGAGCTGAGTCAGAATCTCTTGGGTTTCCTCATGAACGAGATGGATTGCATGATAACTAAGGTATATGAATGAGAATATACGTACGTGGGGTTATCTGTCAATTTCATACTTTGTGGTTTATCTTTGTTGGATTTTCCGATACCATGAGGGTTTCAGGGTCCCTATTGAGTATCTTTATACTCACCCCCACACAAGTTATGCCCACACCTCATTGTGTTCGATGCAGACGATGGACAACACTGGCGGATGCAGAGAGTGCTAGGACTGGATGGTACCCGGAGATGGACCTTACGACGAGAGGGTACACGGAGGAGACTGACAGACATGGAGTGCTGAGGAGGCTATCTGTACCTACCCTTCAGGTAAAAATTCCCAGAGGACAACCCAATAGTTTCTTTACCTTTTCATCAGTTGTACTTTTACTTTTTTATTGGGATTGTATTTCCTGCCCCTTTTACTTTTCATCACTACTTTGTATATAGTTTTTCTTATTATTTTACTTCCAACTCGTACTCTTTTGTGTGTGTTTACACTTTAAAAAGGAAATTCCTTCCCACTTTTAGGGGTTATTCCTTTGGTTCTAATCTCCAGCACCTAGCCTATGGAAGGCGGGCTTGGGGTAGTAACAACACGGGCTCTGGGGGACATGTTTTGACAAATTGGTATCAAAGGACTCGGTTCTACTGCAGAACATAGGGCCCTGATTATTATTTTATGTAAAGAAATATTTTTTAAAGTAATGAGTGTGGTTTTCAGTCCAAGGAGTCTAGTGTTGGGGCGGCGGCCGACGTATCCGTACACTAGGACCCTGACTTATGATTTCCGACTCAGTGCATGAAAACATAGATTGTGAGTGTGTTTTCAAGAGTCTTATTTGTGAACTCTTTGAGTCAGCTCGCTAGGTATAACATATTGACTGTGGCACACCAGTTCTATATCAGGATGTTACATCATAGATAGACATCAAGGGTTTCCGAGAGAGTACACGATGATGGCCCAACGAGTGACTATGCTCCGGTGTAGGACCCTCTTACTATGTTGGCCCCATTGGGTGATGTACCAGTAGCACCACCACCCCTAGGGTAGTTGATACCACCAGCCACACTGGCGTATGATGCACAGTGACAGAGCTCGATCGTATGAGTTCTAGCAGTAGAGGCCTCTGATGTTACGAGGCGAGACAGATTCCTACGCAGATGAGGGCTGGCTAGAGGCGATTGCTAGAGTTTTCCCCCTAGTTGAGACACCAGTAGAGAAGATGGTGATTCTGGCTACTTGAATTTTTTTATGAGTGACCATGAGGATGGTCCGCATAGTGATGAGGCCTATATACCAGGACCATTAACCATGATAGTACCTCCGAGTAGTGTGTCAACTATATCACTGCCACTTATTCAGCAGTTGCAACTGGTGGTACCAGTAGAGGAAACTTGTAGGCTTTGTTCCTTAATCATGTTTCAGAATTAGATACCCCTCAGGTTCCGAGCCTATCCGGACTCACAGGAGACTGAGGACTGGCTTGAGGAGGTAGCTGAGAGTTCCCAAGAACTTCTATAGCTTCGGCAGGATAACATGTCAGTAGATGAGTATTCATCAAGGCATACCGATCTTTCCTGGTACTTGATGAATACTATACAATCTGTGCTTCCGGGATCGAACATCCGAGCGAGGTGTGTTTAATGGAAATCTGAGCCAACACTATTCCTCTATGAATTCCAACTTCTGTTAGGGTCCTAGAGAGAACCTTTATGGTTGAACATTCTTGGGCTGAGCGGATACATCCTCTGAATGTTAGCAATGAGAATGCAGGAACTTGGCACCAGTCTCGGAGACATGGGCATGTAAAATGTTTCAGGAAGAGGATGTGTTAGGGATAGATGAATCTGCAGGGCAGAAGATGTGTAAGCAGATCTAGGAGAGTAGCATGATGTGGTGTTCATTTCCACATGTTACAACCACCCCCTCTTGTAGAACCCGCCAGGATCAGGGAGCTAGAGGAAAAGGGAAGAGAGTAGCTACATGCAGTCAAGAAGTGTGACCCGAAGGCTCTGGGAATGATTTGAGGTACATTCTATGTCTACTACTAGTTTTCATATCAATAGACATAGGAACCAATCATTCCTTCCTTCCACAAATCAATTCCAGGACCGAGAGTTTCCAGTTAAACCATTGACTAGACCCTCACATCTGGAGATACCTTTGGGAAGATACTCGATAATCAAACTTACTCTGATGGTGTGATATGACCCTTGAGGTGAGAGTTTCGGTTGGAACCACATGGGGACAGCATCGTGTCCTTACGACGTTAGTTTGGGTTTGGAATTGACATCCATAGTTCACACTCAGATTAACGGTATTAAGAAAAAATATGTCGTGGTTTATCTATAATGTTTGGATGGAATTTTACTTGGTCTGAGAAAAGGAAAACATTGGAAGCACATGATAGAAACATGCATAAGAGGGTGCAGTCGATCACTCATGAGTCAGCCAGACTTACCTTTGTTCCAGACTTATCTGGAGTTGCAGCACCACTATTAGCTTTGGAGAAGAGGGGGAAACCCTTCATGTGGTCAGACAGATTCTAGAAGAGCTTTTAGAAGCTATGATAGAGGGAGACTAGTGTCCCAATCTTGGAGCTTCTAGAAGAAGCCGCATGGTACCTAGTTTATTGCGATGCATTAGGGACCAGACTCGGATGTGTACCAATACAGGAGTGAGCAGTGAACGCATATGGTTCTCCGCAGCTGAGATAGCACGAGTAGAACTACACTACCCATGACATATAGTTTGCAGCAATGGTCTTCTCCTTGATGATGTTGGAGAACTATCTTATCTGCAAACGTTTTACCATATACTCTGATTACAGGAGTCTTAGGTATATCTTCTCTCAGAAGGACTTGAACATGAGACAGTGACGTTGGTTTGGGTTCCTCCAGGACTATGACTTGGAGATAGTCTATACTCCTGGGTAGGGGAATGTTGTAGCAGATGCACTTAGTTGGAGATCTGGTATAAAACTGCAAGGCAAGGCGACCGAGCAACTGGCTGCTTTATAGATATCCTTTGTGGATAGTGATGGAACAACCTTCCTTCAGTCTCTTACAGTCACTCCCTCACTTCTTCAAGAAGTCAGGGAGGCGCATCATGGGGATGCTGACTACGAGACACGAAATGCTCAAATATCCACATGACAAGCACCTGATGGATTTTATGAAGGTGGGTATCATGTCATCCGCTTTAGAGGACGTACTATGGTGCTAGTGCCACTTTAGGAGGAAGTGTTGATGGTGTTTCACACATCCCCTCTAGCGATACATCCAGAAGTGGAGAATATGTACCAAGATCTTCAATGACAGCATTGGTGTCCAGGTATTAAGAAGTCAGTGGCATAGTTTATCTCTCGATGCCTCACTTATTAGAATGTGGAGGTAGAGCATCAGGTACCAGCAGGCTTGTTTCAGTATTTTGAAGTCCAAAATTTGAGGAGGGTTGAGATATCCATGGACTTCGTGATGGGTCTTCCACGTACGTCAAGGGGACATGAATCTATTTGGGTGATCATCAATCGACTCACCATGTCGGCACACTTTATACTGACCAGAGATGGTAAGAGATACCATGGAGAAGGTGCAAGTCATCCAGGAGTGGATAAAGACTGTATAGAGCAGACATAAGTTGTATGATGATAGAAGACGGAGACCTCTAGAGTTCTACGTTGGGGACTATGTGTTTTTATGGGTCTTACCTCCACGAGTTTTGCAGAGATTTTCCTAATGAGGCAAGTTATCTCTGAGTTTCATCGGACCTTATTAGGTCATCAATAGAGTTGGCGAGGTAGCATACTAGTTAGCTCCTCCACCTCAGTTGCACCGGGGTGCACGACATCTTCCACGTATCCCAGCTGAGGAGAAACGTTCACGAACCTTCCCACATCATCGACCATAGTGAGCTAGATGTTGAAGATGGAGCATCGTTTACATAGGTTCCATTAGAGATTGTGGATCGACAAAGGCTGGTGCTTCGTGGATGTTTGATACCTTTGGTGCACATTTTTTATTAGCATGGAAACCTCCAGGGGGAACATGGGGTGCAGGAGGCTCAGATGCGTGCTCAGTACCCCCACCTGTTCCCTTAGCTGTGATTTTTGGCTTATGTGATCGTAGATCCCTAATATGGGGAGAACGTAAAGACCCGGAATTTCCATGTAATTTCTTTTAATTAAATGGGAAATTTACGGGTCCGCAAAATCTAACGGCGCATGATTCTGAGGCCTGGAGTGTCCAGAATGATCATTCAAAGTTTTTGTTATGCATATGTTAACGTGAGTAAATAATTTCCCTGAAAAAGTGGAATAACTATTTAATGGTAACTCGGATCAGAAATCAGAGGGCACCATTGCGCTCAGGATGGCAGGTTTACCCTTATCACGACATTAGATTAGTTGGTGCATGCCTCCTATGAGGAAACCCGAAAATGGAATAATCGTAAATAAAATGATTAAATAAATTATTTTATTTTCAAATGATTATAACTCACAAATGGTAACTCAGAATAAAAATATGAGTCCACCGCTGAACTCATGAGTGTATTCTTTCTTTAAGAAGATACTAACTTTGGCCGGCATGGGACACTAGAGAAATCTAGTTTTTGGACAAAAATAAAATAATTAAGTGACAATTATTTTATTGTAAAATTGATAATTCTAAATGGTTACATGGAATAAAAATATGGGATTACCGTTGGGTTCATTGGGGAATGATTCACCTAGGCAGAGCCTAACCTTGACCGGTGTGAGTCGTGGGTGACTGATAATAATTTTCCGAACATTTTTTTCGGTTACGTTTAGTAAAACCACGAGTGGTGTTTTGTTACATTTGAACTAATGCTCGGAATTGAAATCCAAGGGCACCGTTAAACTCGCAGCACCGGTATTCGCTTAAGGAGACATTCAACTTGATGGTAGATGGTCGAGAGTGAATGTTATATATTGGGTTTTTTTAAAAAATTAATAAAATAAAGTGAGCTAACACTTTATTTTATTTTTATCCACCATGTGGAGGTTGGGTAGTTAAAACCACCTCATAGAAGTTGGAGGTGGGGAACACCCAAACTCAACCTCCCATGTGACGATAATTATGGTTGGTATGACACGGGGCTGAACTCCCCTATTAATGGGAGGAGAGGAAAACCTCTTTACACCCCTCATTAATCGGGGGATAGCCTCTTGGAATCCTCACATTAATTAAAGCCAATACATCAATTAAATTTCCCCAGCCTAACCTAATTGGCTTGCATCTTTTAATTTTATGTAACCATGTTTTTGGAATTTAGTAAGGTTCCTAAAAAATAAACCTTACTAAATTCCAACGATCATTACCTACCTCCCCTCCCTCTCCTATTTAAAGGAATCTTGTGGGGAGGTTTGGGAACTACTTCACCAAGCGACAGAACACTGGAAAATTGTCATGACGCCCAACACTTGGAGGATTACCCCTTATACAACAATGAATGAAGAACTCCGACCTTCTTAGACATCTTCCTCAGACACCTACCGACTTGGAGCGTCGTCAATGAGCCGATGCAACGTGGGTTTGGATGTGCTTGGCGGACACAACAAACGATGATCCTCTACGTCTTCTCCCACAACTCCTTCAACGATCGACGTCCGACTTTTTGGCACCAACTTCGACCATCTATGAGCAAGGTAGGGTGTTTATTGATTGATATTATTATACCCATTTCTTATCTTCCTCATTGGATAAAAATGGATTGTTGAGGATGTGTTACTGATCATCTACTTTTCTTGATGAGCCAAATGATACCTCTTTAAAGACAGAGGGTGTGGTCCAACCTAACATGGCCCGACACCCTCCATTGGTTTTCTTCCTTGTGGTGATCATCGAAGCGGCAATGAGGCGACGAAGGGGACAACGACAAAGGTCGCGCTGCCTGTGGCCTCCACGAACCACACCGCCCCCATGCCACACCGGTGTTCTTGGCCGAACCCCATCGGCCCAAGCCGCACTGAATCAGCCTTCCTGGCCGCCGCCGGCTGCCAGCCCGAGCACTGACCGCTCTTCACCCGCCTGCCTACGCACTTCCCGTGCCCCGCCGGCCTGCCCGCGCGCTGCCCGTGGGCTGCTGGCGCCCTGCGGCCCGCCCACGCGCTGCCCGACGCTTTTTCGGCCTTCTTGTGCACTGCCCCCTGGCCACGCGGCCTACCCGCACACTCCTCGGTACCCCACCGGCATGCCCGCATGCTGCCCACGCCCCGCGAGGCCTGCATGTGCCCCGACATCTGACCAAACCGACTGATCCATCCAGCCACCCGAGCAGGCCTGCTACATCCTTCACGGCGTCGCTAGCCGAAATGGCTCATCCTACCAGGCCGAGTCCCTCGAGCCGCACCCCTCTCGGCTCTGACAGAATTGGCCCCCGGCCTCTGGCCCAGGCCGCCTACGCGGCGACAATGGGGCCGAATCGCCCCTGCAGTCCGCTGGGTCGGGCCCAATGGACCGGGCTGAACCTAGCAGGCTAACATGCCCTACGGTCTGGGTCAGACCTAGTGGGACTAAAGGGGTCGAACCAGACCAGGTTGGCCCAGACGAGTTTGGGCCGAGTTGGTCCGATTGGGTCGGACCTGACCAGGGCCCACTACAGATCCCGGTACTTCATTTTGGCCATATCTTTGGCACCAGACGTCTGTTTGAAAAACCATCAACGTCGCTTGAATTCTTGTAATGTGAAAATCCTTTTGATATTACCCCAATATAGTTCATGGTATATTTGAGATACGGTCAGGTTGGACCATACATGAATCCAACCGGGCCCCCTGGGTCTAAAAGGCTAATAACTCACAGACCGCACATCTGATTGACACGCCATCTGTTGCGTTGAGACCCCAATGAATAGGCGGACCTTTGAGATACATCATTGTGGGACATGTTGGTAGTTGACGTATCGACACTTGGCTTGAGGAGAGGACCCTCTCAAAATCAAGCGTGCTATGAAGAAACCATGTGGGTGGCTGTACATTGGCGACTGTTTCTGGATCATGTGTTGGTCCGACAGCTCTGACAACTGTTCCTGGATCCTATGTGGGTCCGACAGTTCTAACTTCTTTTCCGGGATCCTGTTTTGGTCTGACAGAATAGCTGGTATTGGACTCTGTGTGGGTCCGACATCATTGCTGGTCCGAGATCCTGTGTGGGTCCGACAGCTCCGACTACTATTCCTGGATCCTATGTGGGTCAGACCATTCCAACTTCTAGTCCTGGATCCTCTGTGGGTCCGACTAGTTAGATGAATCAATGAATACATCTCATCATCTCTATCACTCTAAAAAACTTGTATACCTATGTGATATGAGTCAGAAACTCTTGTGTTTCCCCTTGAATTAGATGGAATACTTGATAACTTAGGTATATATATGGACATTTTCCTAACTAGGGTTATATGTCGATATCATACTTTGAGGATTATCTTTGTAAGCGTTTGTGAGACATTGGGGGTCCTTGAGTCCCTACCATGTATCATTATACTCACCCCTACACGGGATATGCCCGTACCTCATTATGTTGGATGCAGACAATGGACAGTGATGACAGAGGCTGAGAGTGTCAGGACTGGACGGTACCCTGAGGTGGACCTTATGATGAGACAGTACATGGAGGAGACAGACAGACGTGGACTGATGAGGAATCTATTTTTACCTACCCTTCATGTAGGAATCCCTGGAGGATGACCCATTAGCTACTTTACATTTTCTTCAGTTGTAATTTTACTTTCTTGTTGAGATTTTATTTTTTCCCACTTTTACTTTTCAACACTCCATTGTATACAGTTTTTCTTAGTGTTTTACTTCGAACTCTTACTATGTTGTGTGTGTTTACACATTACAAACAAAATGCCTTCCCGCATTTAAGGATTTTCACCTTTGGCGCTTGTCTCTAGCCCCAGGCCTATTGAAGGCAGTTTTGGGGTAGTCACGTTACGGGCCTCAGGGGATGGGTCGTGACATATCACATAAATCAATTTTGATACAATTAATTATTAATTTTCAAAATATCAAAACCAATTTATAAATTGAAACCAACACATATAATAAATAAATATCATTCCTAATATATATATATATTATGTCATTATTGAGGTAAAATATTATTTATTATAACATTTTTAATATGAATTATTTGATATTTATTTTAACTAAATAACTATGACATCATTATTATGGTATCCTTTAATTAAATTATTTCTTATATAAAAATTGATAATAAATTATCATGATAACGATAAATGTATATATTTTAAAAAGAATATTTATAGTCTAATTTATGATATATATTATTATTTATTAAAAACTTAACACTTATAAATAAATGAGTGTGGCATTTTTATCGTATCATTAAATAGAATATTATAAATGTATTATTCAAACAAAAGTGGAATAAAAAGATAAAAATTAATTCTAAGGATTATTTATTTCGAAAAACACTTATATATTTAAATTATTACAAGTTTTGGGGTAATTCTTTAACATTATAAAATTATTTTTTCAATTAATTACTCGATTTATCCTTAAATGTGGTAAATATAAATTTACTAACATTTCTATTCGTAATATCCAAAAATTAATTTGATCTTATTAGAATAAAAAATTCATATATATTATATCCATGTACTTCCTTTTTTTAAAATTCAATTCACTAAATTGTAATAATTAAGATTCATGCTAATTTCACATATGGGGTAACAAAGTTTGTTAAAGTAAAAACGTCAAAAAAATTTCTAAGTTGTAATATCTAAATTTAATGTTAAAATATTTACAAAGACCTAATTTTTTTAAATAATATAATATTGGTCTAATTATACTTTAAAATCAAATGAAACATAATTTAACTATAAAAATAAATTAGATGAAAATGTAGTTTGGAACTAAAATTTAGTATTTTTAACTATTCATAAAAAATGGAACTTCTCAGAAAAATACCAAATTTTAATCTGATGTAATTTATTATAATAATTTTAAAAATAATAATTTTAATAGGTCAAATATATTATATTAAATTTTAAAAAACTATTTCTAAAATAGATTTTCTATTATAAGGTGTTAAAACATCTTTTGTAGAATATAGGTCTTTAATAGGTAAAATCAGATTTATTCATTTATTATGATAAAAAAATAATTTGAATGAATGTAAAACTTAAAATATAAATATATAATATATAAATTTGTTAATTTGGTTAATACTATTCATTCACTCAAACTTAATAGCTAATGTTAAGATTTTAATATTTAATAGTATATCGTCGTTCGTTTAAGCCTGGGGTTGTGTGTAATATAATCAATCAATGGAATAAAATTTATTTGGAAGGATACATATCCAAAAATCAGAGGGTGTTACATATAAGGAGGTTCATGGTTGGTCCATGGTTATTTTAACAATATAGTTCAACAATATGTCATCTTTTCTTAAGGGGCATGGTTTTATTATAGTGTGAAACCTCGTAGGAGTAACCATGAAATAAGGCTGAAGTGAACATGGGTGAATCACATGGTATGTAAATGGTTTTCCCTAATAGTATACAAATATGAAACCTTTATTTAAAATGAAAAAGTATAATCACATGGTTTTTGCATAGTTATATCAAATTGTTTGACTAAACCACGTGGGGTGTGGCTGTTAGGCAGAGGAGGCTGCACGGTTGAAGCCCGATTTATCAAACCATTCCTTTGAACATTATATGTATTTATAATGACTGAAGATATAATTATTAACATTGTTATTAAAAGAAATCACACCTCCTATATTCTCCTAACTGTGCAAATTAGCACCCCCTCGAGGAGCTCCTCCTCTATACACATAGGCTTAGAGCTATCTCCCTCATCCAATATCAGAATTGCTTACCATCGGTTTCATTGGATGTGTACCAGTAAGAACATATTCATATTTATTCTACCATAATTTGTCTCAACATATTGATTTCAATGTTCAAGTGATCTACTTCACCATTTTTTTTGAAAATTTTCTATTTTTTATCTTCTCTCGTATTGACTCAAATCAAATCATGATATTAGGCTACTGATGATTCCTTGGTTTATGGTTTGTAGTCTATGAATTTATCTATAATTATTTTCCATATGTAAATTATATTATGGTGACTCATGCCAGATTCTCGATGTGTTTCCCCTAAAATTTGAAATTAACTAGGTATGACCTTATACCAGAAATTATGTTACTGTAATAGTGTAATTTAACCAGTTTTAGGTTGTTTACCTCAACCAGAATCACCCCTAGGGTGGGATGCTTATATTAAATGATCTCCAAGCTTGTTAACATACTTAAATGACCATAAATTAGTGTTTTTAATGTATTATCATTAAAATCTCTTACTACTGATAGGTTACCACTAATGGTGTATGTAGTTTCACCTCATTTAAAGAACGACCAACTTTAGTACATGGAATTTATTATTATATAATTAATATTATTAATGGGAATAGAAATATTTTTTTATAATAATTTAATCATCTAGAATGATTATAAACATAGTCTCTCTTGATATTTAACATGAATTACTAAATTAATTATGTATACCTTTAGCGATACATGAAACCGAAGTAGTAATTCCTTGGATGTGATCATGGGCTCCTATAGATTAAATTACCATGAGTGAAAATGGGTTTCATAATGGATATTATAGATGTTAATAAAGGGAAATATCTTTTTATCATTTAAATAATGATCCTTGGTTCCCATGTGGGTTAACCAAGATAGGCTTAGAGGATCATACCATAATGTTGTACCAGGACTGATACTGGGTTCCTCATGAAAATATTCATGAAAAACTCATAGCATTCATGATTTGTTATATTCCATGTGTAATAATGGGATTATAATGAATCAATTCTTTGAATGAGGTATTTGTTTATATGTACTTATTCACACGTTAATAGATAAATGGTCTAACATTGTATATTACTCCATGGATGGGATAATAGAGAATTTGGATGTTATGAGAAATATTTGGGTTTGCTATTTATGAAACACCTAGGATGGGCTCAAGAAGAAATTGATTTACCAGTATTCCTATGCTATTCATGGTTTCCTCATTACTGGATCCCTTATATGATCTCCAAATACTAACGAACTATATCAAGCATGTTTATAATTACATATGACTAATGGTAATTTTTTTGAAAATTACTATCCTTGGAGGAAATGGGAATGTATCTTGTGTCCTAAAAAACCTATGGTTATATTATTTACTACATGATACTACTCGAAATTTCTCTATGGTTATGGAGACTCCCTTCAAGGATGCTTGAGTTATGCCTCTGGTCCTTGCTAGTACTTCTTATCGATATAGATGTATACATATGTCTATATATGTTGTTACATACTCTGTACACATAAATATATATATGTGCACATTTAGAATAAAATATTTATATATTATTGTATTCACATGGTGACATATATTTAGAGATATTCCTGCATTGGCCATAGTATAACTAGTCGAACAGGTGTCCTCGAGGAGCAAAAGCTAACTTGTATAAATTTATTTATTTTATATATTTCCTATCATACCTACAAAGTACTATATATTATAATCATAAACTATATAATTCTATATAAATCATTGGTGGTGGACTATTAACTTTATCTTAGTCCCTGAATGGGACTCCATTAAACTAGGGTACCTTAGAAGACCTCATAATATTATATTTAGGTAATGTATTATGCATGTGTTGTTCATTTGTCCATAGGTGCATATGATCATAAGACTGAGCAGAATATTTGGATTCTTATTCAGTTAGACTGTGGATATTTTTTTTATAAATGCATGATTTTTTGTTTTCTATACCTATGTATAATTATGGCATATATTTAGGTACCCTTATCTAGACACACATGTATGATTCTATATTTTTCATTGGCCATTATAATTTTGTGCTTATATTTACCTTCCACTACTCTATATTATATTTATACAACTTCATATGTGTAATGTTTTATTTATTAATATTCCACTATGCTATGATGATCTAGAGGATATTTTCTCCACCCAAAAAATTTTTAAACTCTCTCTATAATTCTATATCCTTGAGAATATGGGGTGCTGCACTTGAGGATTAGTAACAAAATGTATTGGCAAATTGATCTAAGTGGATTCCATGATGGGAAACTCCATGTGGAATCATAGGTGTTTCTTTTCCATTGTTTTATAGTTTTTTACTCATAGACCTAAGACTGGGAGTGTTACGGGACATGGTGTATATCTATTTCTGATATTGATCAACCCACATAAGTGGAAAAGACCAAGTAATTGTGGATGGAACTATTGTTCCTATTGTTTACTATTATAATTGAATATTATTTCACTTTGTGATAACAATTTACATTTTCTAATAACTTATTAATGAGATTAATAGTATTTTACCCATAGACTAGTATAGAATGAATGAATCTTTACATGGATCCATATAAGCACATATATATTCACATTACATGCATATTCCATGATATATAGGTTGCATAATCAGATTTCCTGATTCAGGTGTCTATTCCATGGGTGTTATTTTATTATTTTTTGATTTATTTTAGAATGATTTCCTATAAAACATATTTTATGATCAATGTTTGATGCTCTAATATTACATGGATAGTATTTATTCTTACCCTGATTAGGTGATTAATTTCCTTGTTTCCCTATAATTACTACTTGTGAAAGAATGAATAGATAATTATTTTAAAAAAAATTATTTATTAAACTGAAAAAATCATCGTAAATAGTGTTTTCTCATATATATTTATGCTGGCACCATACTAGATTAATCATGACAAGTTATTTCCATGGAACATTGTTTCCATCGGCTAAAACAAACAGATTTTGAGTAAATAGGAGTCAATTTTCAATATATTATGTGAATGGAAACATTAAAAATTTTAACATGTTAACCCATAAAATCAAACCATTGTATATAGGTTTGATAAAAAATGAGACTGTTTGATAAAAATTAAATCTATTAAATTTTGACATTGATAGAATTGGTTTCTTATAATCCTTTTACATGAGTCAACCCATGTTGGTCGGTCTTACCATATTACAGTTATGGGATAGATCTGACCACCCTAATATGGTTGTTCATGGGGATAAATTCTTTTCATATGAAAATAGAAAACAAGTTTCAAAATTTTACACAATAAAAACCATGTGGTGGTATATTAATGCCAAAGAGGGATAATTACATAAAATGTATGAAATAACTTATATGTGTTCAGTTATAGATATATGAAATAATATTACATGTCATGTCATATTTTAATTATTGAAATACTTATTCCATTTATTTTAGATATAAATATATTCGGTGTTATCTAATTAAAATGGATATGAAAACATTAAGGGGTTTTCATGTATTTATTAGAAATATAATTTTACATTACTAAGACATTTTGAAGTATTATGAGTTAAAAAAGATGTTTAAAAAAGAAGTTTATATGATGAGATGCCTGAATATGATGGGATTTCAATTAAATAAAAAATTGTTGAATGGATATGAGATAAATCTTTCTATTGTGCCTTGTGGAATAAAAAATAGATATTTATCTAGAAATTTCCATACAGCCTGTATATGATGTTTATGTTTAGATACAATATTTTTAAAGATAGTTTGTATACAAATGAATCAACTCAATGAAATCCTTAATGTTATTTTATTAGGATTGACCCCCATTTAATGTAATTATGAATGTTTCCTAGACAGTATCCATGGAAAGCGAACTTGGATGTTTCCCCATAGGTTTCTCCTATTTTTTCTTGAATAAAAATGATAGGTGGTAGATATGAGTTATATTTTTCTGAACTATCTATAATGTTAAATATTTCTTGTTTTCTTTGTTGATTTCTCATGTTTGGTAGCACCCTATGATCATTAAAACTAGGACAAAAGCTTATGAGCCATTGTAGGCTTATAGTGCCATTCAAAAGGCATTTATTCACAGAAGGTAGCTTAGATTCTATAATGATCCCCTAGTTGGATGGATGGTTTTGTGTTGTTTTAACCCTTTTTACAAGAAATAGAATAATGTAATTATTGGTTTTTATCATATTTGGAATTCCCTGGACATGTTCAGATTCTCAGAAATACTTGTGACATTCCTTATTAATAATAGATTACTCGATATGTCATTATCCATATAAATAGTCATATGTGGTAATATGAATCTGGGTAGTTATTTGTTATGGGACATTAGTTATTGAAATTCATAGGGTTATTAATATTGTGTATATTATCAAGGATGTGTCACTGTGATAGTTCAATTTTGGTATAGTATATATCAATACACATAGTACCTGTAGCGTTGAAAAATGGTTTATCAAACCATATGAGTTCATTTGAAATAATTTAAGCCTAGAGTTATTATATTTATATCATCGGTTATATCTAAGGTAGACTGGCCTATGAGTTAGAGGGAACCTAATTATTACAATTTCATGGGATGTTGTTCAAATTAGGATTGGGTGTTTTCTAGACCTTTCAGATTTTTTGGCATGTATACCATGTTTGAAGGACAGACATGAGCATTAATATGGTTAGATTGACATGTATGTATAAGGTAAATAAATTATGTAACACTATTATGGAGATTATTTTACTATCAATTAATTTTGGTGCTTGGATGACGTGTTTTTATCCATATCTAGGACCTGCGGTCAGTGGTTGATGGAGCATGGTACTGAAATGTAAGCATTTATCGATAAATGATAACTAAAACACCTATTGTGGAGAGCATTGTGCTAAACATATTTAGAATTTCATTTAATGTATATAGATCATAATCCTAAATTGAACATTATGAGATGGGTTTCCTTGACGTTCAATTCCCATTTGAGTAGTAAGCAAGGAAAATTGTCTATTTTTGAAATATAACATGACTATAAAGTGGTTGGGTGTGTATTCAAACCTTAATGAAAATATTATTTAGGGTGGGTATCTCGTGGTTATTTTGTGTGATAATGGAATTTCATCATGATTTATGGATGTCAGGGTTTGTTAATAACTACACCTTTACATGATCAACTAATATCCTGTAAGGGAAATAGACTAGTGGTGGTTAGATAATATCCTTTATGTTGTTGGAAATAGTTGGTTGGGGAACCATAACAATCCCTTCATCGATGGAAGTGTCTTGGGTCTTATTGGTAATTATTTTTATAATCTTTGTGTACTCCTGTCATGGTTATGATCATATTCTCAATCACGAAATCATTTTAGGTGCATTAAGAGAGCGTCAGTTATATGCTGAGTTAAATTAAAATTTATTTCTGTTCCAATGAATAGACAATATCAGAGTAGTGCATTAGAATCATGGTTATTCTAAGAGGTATGTTTAGTCGATAATGATACTTGGGTTCCCAGATAGGAATGAAATAGATTCACTCATGGACACCAATGAGTTCTTTGACATGTATATCATCATGGTCAATTAATTTTTTTAAATGTAAATGTCTTCTCTATGTACCTACATCTCACTTATAAATCCTAGAGTATGGGAATCCTTGGATAAACTCATCAGACTCCTTTTATGTTTTTGAGTTTACCCTTGACTTCTTTCATAATTATATGATATGTTTTATGGGAGGAAATACCATTATGTTGAATCATGTATAGACCCTTATTTGTGGTGAGCCACGACATCTTAAGTGAATGTATGGGCTTGATATGCCATAAAAATTCAAACAAAAGATGTGTTGAATGAGTTCAAAGAAAATATGGGGTGCCTTATGATAATGAGTCATATTTCTTGTTGTGATATGTTGGACATCTAAGCCGATAATTTTGTAGAATAGTTTGAAGAAGGTGGGCCAACATACTTCATATTGTATAATTGAATGATATCAGTGTGGAACACCATTTGGAAGATCAATGGGTAAAGGAGTGTCTAGTATAATGGTCATATGAGGTATTTATGGAAACTCTACCATGAATGGTATAATTAAGGAAAATTAATAGTTACCCACTCATTATGATAAACTTCATGTTGTGAGCATCATCAAAACATTATGAAAATTCTTAAATAAGAAATCTTAATGAAGTGGTACTTGACATATATTTGGAAGTTACATGGTGGAACGTATATTGGGGAGCACCATAGGTTGGATGAATAAACAGACGATGACATGACCATTTATTTAGAAACATGGGATCATCTTAGCAATGTCTCACTATTTCACTTCATAATGATAGTGCGGGATTTAGTATTAAGGGTAGGCATGTCATTGGAATAATGTGTCTTAAAGGTTTGTTGGACTTTTGAAAATGTAATGTGACAATTTATGTGATCATTCATCACCCAAATACATTATATGATGATTTTTTATTCCCCAAAGATACTGAGGGATGTTAATTTCATAGGATGGGAGATTGTAATGTCCCATGTTATATAAAAGGTATAAATTTACAAATGAATATGAAATTTTACTATTATATTTATGATACATTATCTAAAAAAATCATTAGAATGTAAAACTAATTGTTGAATCACACTAATGTGATATTTTCTCCCTATATCTATGCACCATGAATTGTCTCCAGTGTTCTGTTGACTTTATAAGCATTGTGATTCGAAAAAAATCGTCTTTGGGGAAACAAAATTAGGGGCACTGTTATTTTAACTATTATGGTAAACTATACAACCCCTTTTATAAAGGGAATGATTTTTATACTGTGTAACCTATTATGAGTAACTATAAAATAAGGTGATTTTGTGAATGGGTGACATACACAAGTTATGCATAGTTTTCCAAAAACCATGTTCCTAGCCTACACATTCAGTGCCACTTAAAAGTTTCATCACATGCTTGGAACATTGTTATATCAAACTGTGTGACATCATTTTGTAGGGTGTGGATCCTCGACTGAGGAGAACTTTATATTGGAATACACTTTTATAATTCTTGTTTCTAAACCACACAACTCTTTAGAAGTGTAAAAAATATGATTTTCCCTTCATTTGTTAAAATAAATCACCCCTCATTCCTTATCACATTTTCACATAACATACTCCCCCTCAGAGAGCTCCTCATATCCTATTCTATTCTTGGATACCTATCCCTCACCCAAAATCAAAATCACTTGTCAAGGGTCATGTATGATTCATACCAATAAGATCTTCATTCATCTAGATTCTCTTTTCATTTGTATCACTATCTTATATTATATATTAGTGGGATATAAATTTCCCTATTTATGGTGTTTTTATATTTCTTAATTTTATCTCATACTAGTTCTAATAAAATCATGATATTGGAAAAGTTAAATTTTAGTGGTATAAGGTAGGTGGTATATGGATTTTACATTAAGTAATGTTAACTTGTAAATTATGTCATTTTTTGGCATATCAAATATTCCATGTGTTTCTCCTAAATTGGGAAATTAATTATGTAATACCTAATGGATTTAGTCATATTATAGTTATTCTCTATTTTAATCCTTTTGAGGCTTTTCACATCAACCCGACAAATCCCCTTTGGGTGAGTTTTTTATATAACTTCACCATAATTCTAATTGACATAGTTACGCCACCATCCATGGGTGTCGTTTCAACATCTTATTATTATAATGTCTTTTATATGGATAGATCACCTCTTTTATTATGTTGAGATACCAATCATGTAATGGACGACCTGTTTCAGTAAATGGTCATTATAATTTTATAATTGATTTGACTAACAGGGAAGGCCATTTTTTTTATTCCTAAGTTATTGTATGAAATCATTATGAACATGAACATTTCTTCACTTGAGAAAAAACTATTAAATGAAATATGAACTTCTTGACAAAAACATGAATTCCCATGTCGGAATTCATTGGATGGGATCATCGGATATCAGAGACTATAGTACCGTTGAGTGATATAGGGTTCCCTAGAAGATTTACTTGGACGGGATAAGAATGAAATGTTTTTATACAATGATATGAGTGATACTTTGTTCCCCAATGGGTTACTCAAGATGTGTATATATTGCTAAAACATTATGCCACACAATGTGTGATACTGGTTTCCGAATACAGATCTTCCAAGAAGGACTCATAGTCTACGAGATATATTGTACATAGTGACTAATATTTGGATTCCCATGTACGAATTCCTTGGATGGGGTCATATGTTAGATGTCTCCCCATACACTCTGAGCAATATTTGTGATTTTTTATTGAATTACATGTATTAGATCATAGGTTATATAGATATTACCAGTGATACATGATATCCCTTATTATAGAATTCCATGTATGTGATCATTAATTAGCGACTTTACAAGAATCCTTGGGTGATAAATGGGTTCCCCATTATGGGGAACCATAGATGGGATGATTTGAAAATAAATTTTTGGAAAGAATTATTATAATAACATATGACTAGTGATATGATTTATTCTAGTTATTATACTTGGAAACCATGGGCATCTACTTTGTGTCCTAAAAAACTATTTATCTTATATTAAATTGCATATTACAACCAAGAATTGTTCTATGGTATTAGATAATCCCTTTATGGATGTTTGAGTAACACCTCATGTCTTTTATAGTACTACGTATGAATATATGTCTATTAAAATATCTATATATGTTATTATGTACATAGTAAAAATACATATACATGAAACTTAAATATATATATATATATATATTATAATATTGAGATGGTGACTTTGGTTCATAGATATTCTAGCATAGGGCGAAGTAGGTATTGTCGACAAGATATCCTCAAGGAACCTGAACTGACATTTTTAATTTTATCTATTTTTTATTTAACTTTTAATAAATCTACACTACTATATTATATATTTACACAATAAATTGTGATATAGACACCATTGGTGGTGGCCTATTGATTATATCTGACACCATGTTCATGTCACTATTAAAATGGAGGTAACTTAACAGAGATCATGATTCAAGGATTAGGTCATGGATTGTGGTTGTGTTGTTCATTATTCCATTGGTGAAGAGGATTAGAAGGCTAATTCCGAGATTAGGATGATCATGGAGTTATGCCTTGGGGATTTTTTTCAATTTTAATACGAACTATTCTATATTATTTATCCCTCTAAATGTTTATTTCTTAGATTAGTTTCCCTCATATATACATTCATGAATTATTTTATATTGGAATTGAACAATTTTATTTATTTATTATATTTATCATCTAATTATCTCTATTTTTTATACCATTCCTACTGTCTAATGGCTTATTTCCTATTACACAGATGTGCTACATTGATCATGAGGTATAGTCTCCCCACAATACAATCTTCATACAATATTTACTAGTCGTCTTTCTTTGGTGTATAGGGAGGTGCACGTGAGGCCTTGTGTAAAACCGTCTTTGAGTACCAATCTATGTGGTTTCGGGTCAGGACTCTACAAAAACTATTGATATTGGATATTTATTTTTTGGGAAATTATTATTTTACAAATTTTGATAATGTTATTTATAATATTTTATACATTTATCACTTAGTTATGATTTTATACGCCTCATTTTACCATTATAATAATAACCCATTTGTTAGTTTATTTAATTACATTTATGCAAAAAATAGTAAACTCATTAACTAATTTCAACATGATTATTACAATTTTTAAATTCATTTATACTAATTTTATTTCTAAATTTTGTAAATTTTAGTTTGAAATGTAAAACAAAATTTGCAAAGTATATGATGTTATTTTAAATAATTATTAATAATTATGTTTTCTTAATCCTATTTCATATATATTAAATAAAAAATTAGTTAATATATAATTACTTATGCATTAACGAATTGTATATTATTCATCAGAAAAAAACTATCAATTTAATTTATTTAGGTAAAAATACTCTTTTAGCCAAAATAGGACATTGGGAAAAGTAATTTAAAATATTAAATAATTAAAACCACATCCTACTAAAATTCGGTATTCATATTACAAAAAAATTTAATTTTATATATTCATTTGAATTAAAATAGTTATTTTAATTTTATAAAAATAACAACTCATTTTTTATTAATAAATATTAAATAATTTGTAAGAAATAAAAATGTATATTTATAATAAAAATGATAAATTTAATTCAATATTTTTATTTAATACTAAAATTATATTATTTTAAATTAATCAAATCAACTATTATATTTTACCAACAACCATATATCTAACAACCATTTTTATATTGATAATATAAATAACAATTATATTTCGATCCAATACATATACTTAAAATAGTTATTTATAAAAATTATTCCAATTAATTTGCCTCACATATGACATATCTAAGGTATTTAAAATTCTAAACCATAATTATATAGAGGTAATTATGGCTATGGTCTTAAATGAAAACCTCAAGGATAATGATTAAATGTTCGGTGTCCTCTTATTTAATTATGGTTTAATTCCTTTTATATTTGTATTAATGTTTTTTCTTATTAAATTTTTATATATGTTAATATTTATCTAGTATTGTAATATTTTATATCCCTTAAATTTATCTTTCTTTGTTTTAATTCGTTATTGTGATTTAATGAAGATAATAAACATAGTGAAAAAATCATTAAAATTAAAATCATTATGTTTTATTGGGAAACCACACCTCATTGATGATACCCAGACTGAGGGTGGACTCATCCTTGAACTTATTCCAATATTTCTCTCTTGGAATGTAAAATATTGAAATTATTATTAGGATATCATCAACAATTATCATATAATGAGTCTCTCACTCCCATATTCAAAACATTACAATGCGTATGAAGAATGTGAGTAATTATATCCCCCTTTAATTTCCAAAATCATTCATCAATATTAGAGTGTACTGGGATTCACCATTGAATTATCCATATTCATTATAAATTTTATACATAAAAATCCAACACAAGATATGGAGGAGTAGAATTAAATTCACATGATATCCAATTTTAACTACAAGTATCCTTTGACTTTCATGCCCCTTTGTGGAATCCCCAAAAGTCATCATTGTGAAATTTTGTGTCCATAAAGCTTTCCCTAAAAACTGGCGAATTAATAACATATAATGAACTATGATTCAATATATCTAATAATAGTGACTAAATTAATATCATAAAACTCCATAAAAACATAAAAAATTTAATTAGGGACCTTATCATTTTGATCTACACAAAATTACACTCTTAGTAAAATATTCATTTATCAAATTTTCACTCTAGTGTGAAATGATTTGAAAAATTCTTCAATGTTATCATTATAAGATATATATAGACCCTTCAGTTTTCCACAGGGTAGAACTAGTTAGGGGAGGTTTATACCCAGTCATAATTATACATGAATGTGAGGTGACTGTTATCATAGGACGGTTCCAACATGTGGTACTTTCATCCTGGGATGTGTCATATCAGACCTAACCCACTCTAATGAGCCCACCTAACTAGATCCGCAGATACCTGAGGATAGATTCTAATTGGGTGACCTACACCATATGAAATTGGTTAATATTACAAAACCATGTTGGTAATGGATTAGTTTGAAGGACTTGAGAAGCATAGATGGATCTTCATGGCCCCTAAGGATGGGGTCTATCTCCTTTGAAGATGAACCACAGCATCTGACCCATCTTGTAGATATGAATTATATTCATAGAATTGTAATGAAAATATTCCACTATCCCTATACCCATCCACATGCCCTGTAATGCTTTTATTTTCTTGTATCCATGTCTGTTCCAATAATAGTGTTTTATCTTATTTTATCCCTCCCCAGTCCAAACCACCACCTCTACCTGTGAATTTATTGGTCTCAATTTATATAAAAACATGATTGTGTATCAAAAAACATTTACCATTACAAAACATCCCAGGAAACATTTTCATTTTCCCTAACATCACATTTCCAATCAATTCAATCATTTTGATCATCACTGGAAACCGTGTTTGTAACTTCCTTAGGTCAAAAACCATTTGGAGGGATGGTGGTGGCATCAAAATTCTGATCTACATTATGAGTGAGAAGAGTTGGATATAGATAGAGAGGAAGAGTTATTTAATGTTATGTGTAAGGTTTAATTCATTTTTTCTGAAGTCAATATCTCATCCATATCTCATTACATCTATGTGGCCCAGTACCACTCCATTGCACCTGTCATATGTCAATAGGATTAGAAGGAAAATAGTGACTTATGATGGTCCAGCCACAAAGTTCCATTTTTTCTAGATTTCTATAAAAAAATAGAACTCAAAATCCATAATATTTCAAAAATAATTGAATAAATAATGTAGCATAATAATCAATAGGGTAAATCATAGGAATAAAAATTTAATATTGAAACAGAATGTAATGAATATGTTTATGTAAATTCTTTCCTTGAGGGGGTGTACCATTGATTCAGTAAATATATATTTACTATTGTTAATGAGTGATTTAAACAATCATACCTCCTTTTATATAAGTAATATATGGCTAAAATTTAATAATTCGGTAGATTTAATATATATTTATTGAAAAATAATCCCGGGATGGGGTCCAAAACTTGAACTCAACGTAGGTCATCCCCAGATAAAGCCACCCATCCCAAGAAATACCAAGATAGCGGATCTTCTCTATAAGGCCTTGATTGATAAATATTAAAATTTTAATTATATAAATTGTTGCAGGATAAAATTAACAAATTATAAAACTACTAAATGATTCCTTAATATTTCAATGCATTTGAATCAAGTGAAATTTCAACCAAGGGTAAACACAATCCTGTGATATTAATGGGGTTATCCCAAAATTTTTAATGTATTTTTATATTTTTTATATAATATTTTAACCTTTAATGGATTATGATTCCAAAAATGAATTAATATAAACAAAAAAATCCTTTGGAGCTCATCTGTTCCAGACCAACTACTTGTACTACTAGTGAAAACAATGAATTTTCTAACAGGGTAAAAATAATACACATAATGAAAACATTAATCTATTTTTAACTACATTAATGGTTTATGTAATTCAATGCATGATTGAATACTATTTTATATCTAAGAATCCATTTAGAAATAAAATGACACCCAAAATCATATAATGAGGTTATTAATTCTCAAAGAAAAACTTATGTCTCTATAAAATATCATCAAGAGTAATGGATATGATATTTTGAATCATCACTTATTAGGGGATTCATAGCATGATTATAGAATTATTTTTATGTTTGGAGGGACAACTATAATAATTCATACATTTTTATAATGTGTTAATATATATATAATATTTACTTTTTATAAAATACATAAGATAAAATAATATTCTGTTATAATGGAATGTGTAAACCAAATATATGTATAAAAAGTATAATAACAATGGAAGAATTAATGTATAAAAGAATAAATGCAATATTAAATTAAATTAATGCATTTTATATAACTTTCTAGTGTATTATGCTTATGAACATCAATATCATCATTTAATTTTTGGTGTAATTAGTCCCTTATTCAGATTTTTTATATACATATTCTATAATAAATATTTAATTGTAATTCACATGTATAAATCTTCTCATTTAATATTTACTAATATGGAATATGACATAAAATATATGGTGTGACTATTAAAACTTTATATTAAGTTCACAATATACGTCTTAAACATAAATAAAATCAGTAATTGTTCACCACTCACATAGATTAATTGTCAAGTGTTACTATTTTAATGGTATTCATAACATTAACTAGAAATTGAATACTCATCATTACAAATTCAATGTATTCGTCCCTATTATGAAAAAATCCCCATTACATTATTTTGATTTACATAAATATTAAATTTTATTATATTATAGTCTATGTAATATCAAAGTTCAATTTCAAGTATTTGACATTTTCCACAATAAATAAAATCAATGTTTAAAATTATTTCAAATATAATATCACTTATAAAGATGAACATCACTTTTCAAATGGAGAAAACCATTTATATAATAATGTGGATATTTTTTTCCATTGTTGAAAATCTTCAAATTCATCAGATAAATTTATATATTAAAAACTAATAGTGTTTTAAATAAAATATCTTGATAATTAATAAAAATATCTCAATGATAAAAGAGATGAAACCTGAATAGGAGTTAAATTATATAAAAACAATTGAAACACAATTCAATCAGCTATATTAGAAGAGAAAGCACTATAAAAAATTTTTATACTTCACATTATTTTTATAGAGTAATAAAATAATTTATTAGGGAGGTAACACACTAACTATTATGCTGTCACATGCTATTACACACACGATGTTCCCACTATGAAGTAAAAATACAATAATATTCAAAATAATATAAAATACATTCCATTCAAATTTTATAAAAAGGAATATATTTTATACTGTTAAAAGAAAAAAAACATAGATCATAGATCCACCAATTGATCTGTTTTTGGAAAGCACATACAAATTGGACAAATTGGATACATAATAACATGACATAACAAAAATATTCTAACAAAACATTGGATAATTTCAATTTCAATATTATGTAATACAATTATTACAAAATATCCTAAAATATCCAAAATTTACAAAAATATTTGAATTACCAAATATATTTTACAGACCCACATAAATATTGAAATATTTATTTTATGTGCACACAATCCCACGCTTTTAGATATGGTGCTACTAATAAATAATTTAAATACATACACTATTACCAACTAAGATGACCTAAAATAATAAACATAATTTTGAAAAAATATATAATATCATAATAATAAAACTATACCTCAAAACATAATGTTTTAGGTATGTTTAGGAATTATCAATATAACCACCTTATTTTATAATAAAACATATATTTCATTCATAAAAATTCATCACAAATTATTCACTTTTAGAAATATGAAACAAAATAATATTAATTATCATATGTGGAATATTAAACCCTAAATAAAGTGTTAAATAAAAATCATAGTAGGTGGTAAAATAGCTTCAATTCAGAGAGTATATATCATTAGATTATAAACATGAGAGAAAACATATGCATGTAATAAATGGAATTATAAATGAATTAAGTGTTACTGTTATTCCATATATCCTAATGTGTATATGACACATGTAATCATTTATAATTTTGTATGATATTGGAGTATCTTATAGTATGATACAAAAATTCATAAAAAAAAATATTATAAGATTTAGAATAGTATATTGCAACGCATAATATACTGGAAATGTGTAACCTCTGACAGATTTCAATTGATGAATGTAAATTTAATGTTATGTGTTAATGTTGGATAATAACCAATGTTAAGATACTACTAATTAAGCTTTTTATAAATTATTAATTTATTCATATAATCATATGAATTCATTTATATGATAATTAAATTTACTAATTGTGGAAGAAAATTTGTAACTAATTCAATACATGTAACATATATATCATTTGAGTAAATAAATTATGTCATGGGAGGTTATCCCATGACCTATATTGTAAAGAACTGGAAATTTCAAGGAAATTTTTTTCATAAATACTTTTTAATTTTACGAGTTTGTGGATTTTGACAACACTTGATATCGAGGCCTAGTGTGCCCTGAATCAATTTCTGAAGTTTTTCTCAGGTACGTTTAGTGAACGAACGAGCGGGGTTTTCTATCTTTTGAAATGGTGCTCAAAAATGAAATCCAAGGGAACCAATGAACTTGCAACGCCGATTATTGCATAAGGGGACCTTTACAAAAGTTACGTTTGCACGGGAAGAGAAGTTAAAAATTGTGGATTATATGAGAAGTGAATAAAATTGTGGAGAAATTTTATTTTTATATCTAATGTGGTTTTATCCTAAAAGGGGGGGTTAGGGTGGGGCCCACTAGCACCTAACTACCCATGTGAGGGTAAATGTGAGGTGGGGCCCATACGAGCCCCAACCCTTCAGATTCCCTAAAACTCATTAAACCCCCTCTTAATTTTTGTAAAATGATCATTACTTGTGAAAGCTTTCCACCTCCTCTCTCTCCCTCTTAACTGTTGCCACCACACATTAATCAATTAATTGAACTGCTTCAATTAATTAATTAAGTGTTTTGAAATTTAAATTTTGAATGGATGGTATGATTAAATAAAATAAAGAGAAGCCTTATTTTATTTTTGGTCGGCTTGTTGTGTTGAGATTTTGGGGAGAGAGCTCATGAGTTTCGAAGAACGCTTCATCTCCATTGTAGAAGAACGCCAACTCTCCGACGATGAATAACGACTCGGAGACCCCAGATTCTCCATCCCCTTTTTCCTTCATGAAATGGGAGGAGATGTCAGCATGGGATCTCTCCAACGACTTCTCACCTTATAATATTCTCTCTGTGAAAAATGGGGAGACACCGCTTCCAACTCGGGCGCACTCCGTCGTCGATTACGGAACCTCATCCCGCGACGCTGTCTTCCATGATGCCCGATGTTCGTTGTCTTTTGTTGAAGTAGGGTTTTTTTTTTCAAGTATTTATCATCATTCTCCATTGCTTAAGGTTTGGCTGCATGAAATTGTCATAACCGGAGGAGATCAGACCGCACAGACACAGACGATTATCGTCCCCTCTTCTTTGTTAATCTTCATTGATGTTGGAGGCAGAGGCGCGTGGTGTCATTGCACCATGTGGTGATTGGAAAGGAACCGCAACCATGAAAGTCTATGGAAAAGGAATCATGATGCTGCTGCACCACACAGAAATGTAGAGGGCCACGACCAGAGCGGGCGGCGGTGAAGGTTCCCGGTGCCGTCGCACTGTGCTGGAGAGACTGAGGAAGGCCGCGACAGGAGCATGCCATGACAAAGGCGCGCGGTGCTGTCACACTGCTCTGGTGAGATGATCCGCGACCTAAGGCCACGACGGACGAGCAGGGGCAGCCGGCCGAGCCGGCCGTCGGCGTCTCCAATAAGAGGGACCCCTTCTGGGTCCCGCGGTAGCTCACAAACTGACCCGCCTTAATGGTTGGCCATTACCCGGAAACTGGGGGGGGGGGGTGTAACCCTCCCGAACAGCTTCTAAGGTGGACCCCATAGGTTCCCCTGTTTACAAAAACAAGGGGCCACGCCCCTTTTGTGTCCCGCTCGGCCAACGACCGAGCCGCAGCTGGCTTCCGAGTTGGGCCGCAGGCCGCACGGGCCGGGCCTGCCGTATGCCACGTGCGCCAGGCCAACCACGCCTAGACAGGTCGGGCTGCGCCACTTCAGGCCAGGCCGCACAACTCACCTTGTCGGTCCGAACCTTTTTTCAGGTCGGACCCACCAAAACTGAGTTGACGCGATCCGTCAGCCCATCGGGCCTAACGGACCGGGCCCATTATTCACTTAAACGTGAATAACTTAAGGTCCGCGTGTCCGATCGACGCGCAGTCTGCGGCACTAGGACTCTTTTTATGAGATGGTACTTTTGCAATAATCTAAGTGAGTTTTAGATGATTTTGGATATCAACTGGGTTAGAAATGAGCGTATTTCAAACCGGGCCCCTGGGACGGAAAAGCCAATATCTCTCTCAGACCGGGTGGCCGATGGATGTGTCGTCTGTTCTGTTGATTTCCTTTTGACAATAATAAACTTTGGGATATGTCAACTCTAGACTTCATGAAAGTTGATTTATTGATCCCCTTTGCTCGTGGAGCGGACCCTCCTGTAATCGAACGTGCTATGTGCGGGAATCCTAGAGCTGGCTACCACTGCGATGACGATGACGACTGTACTTGGACCTACATGGGTTTGTCTGTGAGGATGAATGTACTTGGATCCAACATCGGTTCGGTGGCGAGGATGAATATACTTGGATCCTACGTGGGTTCGGCAGTGAGGACGACTGTACTTGGATCCTCCGTGGGCTCGACAGCGATGAAGACTTTACATGGATCCTACATGGGTTCGGCAGTGATGGTTACTGTACTTGGATCATACGCGGGTTCGGTAGTGACAAATTCTACACATAGATCCTACATGGGTTCAACTGGGGAGATGATTCGGAGGCTATATCTATCAACCCCACCCTCTTCGTGAGTAGTATACCAGTGTCTGTTAATTCTTGATTTTCAGTCATTATCATTGATATGATTGACTTTCTTTCCTGTGTGGACTAGGTGGTGCTTTCCTATGTGGATTGGGTTGTTTTTGGGCTCGTGAGTTGGAGCCGAACTGGAATTGATGACTTAGGTATATGTATGGGAATATACCTTAGTAGAGTTGGTTGATACTTTGTGTTTGTATATTTCTTTGTTGTTTATCCTTTGTGATTCTGGGAGACCTTCGGGGGTCTCGAGGTCCCTAATGAGTATCGTATACTCACCACTTCATGGGCTATGCTTGCAATACATTGTGTCAGATGCAGACGACAGATAACACTGATCGAGGAGGAGTCTTGTGGAGCGGGATGGTACCTAGAGGTGGACCACTTGGCGGGACGTAAACGGAGCGGACGACCAGACCTGAGGAGCTGAGGAGACCATTTGTACCCACCCATCAAGTGGAATATCTGGAGAAAGACTTAGTGGTTGTTGGATTACTTTACTATAGTTGTTCTTTCATTTCTGTTGTACTGTACTTTTATTTGGGTTTGTATTCTGGCCCATTTAATTTCCCGCACTTACTTTTGCACTCAGTTTACTTAGTGTTTACTTCATCTTGCTACTCTGTTTTGTTTGTAAACTTATAAAAAGGAAATTCCTTCCCTTTTAACATGATTTACACCTTTGGTGCGAGTTTCCAACCCCAGGCCTATGGAATGCGGGCTTGGGGTAGTCACGACATGGATCCCGAGGACGAGTCGTGACAGATTGGTATCAAAGGAGTCGGATCTACCGAAAAACATAGGACTCTGATAATTTATTTCTCGTGAAGCAATAGTGTTAAGGGTATTGAGTGTGTTTATTAGTCCTGGGAGTCCAGTGTTGGTGCGGCGGCCGACATATCTATAAACCAGGACCCTGACTTCTGATTTCCGACTCAGTGCATGAAGACATTGATTGCATGTGTGTTTCAATGGTTTTCTTTGTGATTACATTGTGTCATCTCACTAGGTATACTGTAGTAACCGTGGAGAACCTATTACTTTTCATCATTTCCCCACGAAAGGAGCCAGCTAGGGTTCTGAGCCACATGCGATATGGCAGCCCACTGAGCGATGAGGTCTCGGTGCAGGGCCCCATTACAGCAGAGGCACCAGTGGTACCTCTACCCGCTAGGCCATCAATACCACCAGCCCCAGCAGAGGAGAGTGCACGCCTCCTGAGTGCGCTGCACACGTTTCAGTGAAAGAGGCCGCCCAGGTTTTGCAAAGAGACGAACTCCCATGCAGCCGAGGATTGGATGGAGGCTATTGTCTGAGTCTTCAGATTTATAGGGACAACAACAGATCTTATGGTGATCCTTGTCGCGAGTCTCCTACACGCAGCAAAAGGTAGTTGGTGGAGCCTGATGGTCCAGGTGCATGATGAGGCATCACTTCTACGGCAGACTTCGAGAGCCTCTTTCACTCAAAGTTTGTTCCGGCCACCCTCCGTGTGGTGCACATCCAGGAGTTACTACAGCTACCGCAGGGCAGCATGACAGTAGCCCAGTACTCAGCGAGTTTTACCACCTCTCGCGCTACTCCAAGGACATGGTATGAGATCCATTCTTCTGGGCCTGGACCATTGAGAAGGGACAGTGGCATGAGATCAGGGCTTTGATGATCTCCCTCAACATTCCGATGTAGGAAGGAGTATGGGAGCGAGCGCTTCTTGTGGAGAGATTCCTTGCTGAGCCTACGCCAGCAGCGAGGCCTACTGCAGGGCGACACGTAGCGGAGACTTCTGCAGTCGGCAGTAGATAGATGTCGTAGAGGTCCAAGCGGACCAAGCCATCAGGTGGGAGAACATAGGATTCTGGTTCAGAGGTGCATGGAACACACAGCAGAGCCAGTCATACGAGAGGCATGCATTGGTATGCATGTGGAGGGCATGGCCACATGGCTCATGACTGCCTGACCCGCCATGCAGAGGAGCAGTAGACGGTTGAGAGACCACCCATTCAGAGGCAGAAATTAGACCGTGGCAGACTGCAGGGAGTAGGTTGATGAGGCAGAGGAGCTGGCCGAGCAGCAGTTGGTGGAAGACACATCGAGGCTCTACCACCACCACCACCAGGAGGTCCACCGTGACTACAGGGAGCTGGCGGATAGAGGGAGGCTCAGCTTCAGGGTGTGGAGGCTTACGACCACGACTCACCTAAGATGATTTGAGGTACTATCTGTGTCTACTCCACTCATTCTGTAATTCTTATATACATATAAGAGAGTCATTCATTCATTTCCGCTACCATTGTTCGGAGCTCGTAGATTCTGATAGAGTCGTTGTCTCGATCCTTAGAGCTAGAGACTCCTACAAGAGCACACTCGATGATTACACACTGGTGTTGGCAGTGTGAGATTTTTCTAGGAGGCAAGAGTATCGGCTGGGATATTCTTGTAGCGGCGTCGAGGCCTTACGATGTCATCTTGGGTATGGATTGGTTATGTACAGTCCATTCCCAGATTGACTATATTAGTTCAAATGTGCAGTGTGTCCGCACATATGGGATTATGTTCACCTTCACTAGTGAGAAGGGATCCTTTGCAGGGTAGGATGGGCTTATGCAGAGGAGAGGGCGGCCAATTACACATCATTTGGCTATTCTCATCCTCGGAGTGGTTGATGTGCGGAGTCCGAGTTTTCCTATTGCGGTGGATCAGTCTGCAGTCGTTTCCCCTAACGACATTCTAGGACTACCTCCTCACAAAGAGGTAGACATCTATATTTACCTATACCCCGGGGCAACCCCGATATCTACTCCAGCATATCGGATGGCTCCCATCGAGCATCGTGAGATTCATGTACAGTTGATGGATTTGCATTGAAAGGGATTCATCCGACCCATTGTTTCACCCTCGACTTCACTGATTTTATTCGCCAAGAAGGCAGATGGGAGCTTACAACTATGTGTTGACTACTGTCACCTAAATCAGGTGACCGAAAAGAACAAGTATCCACTCCCAATGATAGACGAACTCTTTTATCAGCACAAGGGAGCACGATGGTTAACCACGATAGACCTCAGGTCAGGCTATCATTAGATCAGAGTTCGAGACGAGGATGCGCTAAAGACGGCCTTCAGGTGTTGGTATGGCCACGTTGAATTCATGGTTATGCCTTTTGGCATAACCAACGCTCCAACAGTGTTCATGAGTCTCATGAACATGATCTTCTAGCCTTACCTCGATCGATTTGTTGTAGTCTTCATTGATGAAAAACTAATTTGCTCGACTACTGAGGAGGAGCATGCCTACCACTTGCGGGTTGTACTGGACACAATCCGAGAGAACTAGCTTTATGGAAAGCTCTCGAAGTTTCAGTTATGGATTTCAGAGGTCCACTTCATGGGGAATGTCATCTATGAGGAGGGAGTTGCAGTGGATCCTATGAAGATCGAGACAATACTTTCTTGAGAGCCACCCAAGAGTGTGACAGATGTGCGGAGTTTCCTAGGTCTGGCTGGGTACTATTAGATATATGTTCCAAACTTCTCCAGAGTTTCAGCACCACTTTCTGCTTTGACAAAGAAGGGGAAACCCATCATGTGGTCCGATAGATGTCCACAGAGCTTCCAGGAGCTGAGACAAAGATTGACCAGTGAACCTATCTTGAGGCTACTGGAGGAGGGCGTGGGGTACATAGTTTATTGCGATGCATCAGGGACCGGACTCGGATGTGTCTTAATGCATGAGTGAGAAGTGATCTCTTATGGTTCACGATAGTTGAGGTAGCATGAGATAAAATACGCTACCCATGACCTGGAGTTAGCAGTAGTGGTCTTCGCATTGAAGATGTGGTGACACTATCTGATGGGCGAGTTCTTTACAGTCTACTATGACCTCCAGAGTCTCAGGTACATCTTCTCACCGAAGGACCTGAACCTGAGACAGTGGTGATGGATTGAGTTTATCCAGACCTATTACATTGAGATTGTCTATACTCCTGGGAAGGGGAATGTAGTAGGTGATGCTCTCAGTAGGAGATCGAGCATTCACCTACTTGGAGATGCGATTGAGAAACTAGACGAGTTGCAGATATCCTTCATGGATAGAGATGGAGCAAACATTATATAGTCACTCATAGTCACTCATCCACTACTTCAGCGGGTCAGAGAGGCACAACGTGGGGATGTTGATTGTGAGACGCGATGTGCAGAGATATCCACAAGACATGTACCTTATTGATTTTCTGTAGGAGCAGAGCACATCATCCTCTTCAGGGGACGTACCATGGTACCTGTTTCATTACAGGAGGCGTTTCTGAGGGAGTTTCACAGTTCCCCTTTGGCGGTACATCCAAGAGTAGAGAAGATGTACCCGGATCTCAGACGATAGCACTGGTGGCCAGGTATGAAGAAGGTTGTGGTAGAGTTAATTTCACGATACCTCACCTATCAGCAGGTGAAGGCGGAGCACCAGGTACCAACAGGTTTGGTGCAACCCTTAGAGGTTCCAGAGTGGAAGTGGTATGGGATATCTACGGATTTCATGACAGGGCTTCCACATACATCCAGAGGACACAACTCCATTTGGGTGATCATCGACCGACTCACTATGTTGGCCCACTTCCTACCTATGAGAGAGCATGGCTAAGTGGAGAGATTAATATGCCTCTACATTCAGGGGATTGTGCGGCCTCATGGCATGCCATCGTCTAACTTCTCCAATCGAGATGCTAATTTTACTTCTCGGCTTTGGAAGGGTTTGCAGGAGGAATTTTGGACGCAGCTACGCTTGAGCACCGCCTTTCACCCACAGACGGATGGCCAGACGGAGAGGACCATTCAGACTCTTGAGGACATGCTCTGTGAATGTGTCATCGACTTTGGTCGCAGCTATGAGGATCAACTACCCTTGGTGGAGTTTGCGTACAACAACATCTACCACTCCACCATCGGGATGAAACCATACGAGGAAGTGTATAGCATACCATGCAGATCACCTGTTTGCTGGACTGACCATGGGGAGTCTGCCCTCGTAGGAACAGAGATTGTCCAGGCTATGATGGAGAAGGTGCATATCATCCAGGAGCGGACAAAGACTGCATAGAACAGACATAAGTCATATGCTTATAGAAGGCGGAGACCACTGGAGTTCGAGGATGGAGACCGCGTTTTCTTATGGGTCTTACATCGATGTGGATTACAGAGATTTGGGCGGGGTGGAAAGTTATATCCGTGCTTCATCATACCATTCTAGGTCCTCAGTAGAGTAGGTGAGGTGGCTTACCGCCGATCCCTTCAACCTCAATTGCACCGGGTGCATGACATCTTACACGTATTTCAGCATAGGAGATATGTGCATGACCCAACACATATCATCAATCACGGGGAGCTAGACATCTATGGCGTGGCCACATTTATAGAGGTTACGATAGAGATCAAGGATCGACAAGAGAGGGTCCTATATTGATGGTCAATTCCTCTGGTGTGGATTAGTTGTCACCACGATAACCTCCAGAAGAGCACATGGGAGCGGGAGGCTCAGATGTGTGCACAGTACCCTAATTTATTTCCCTAGTTTATGATGTAGCTTTACGGGGACACAATGCCCGGAGGTGGGAGTAATGTAAAGACCCGTAAATTTGAAGGAAATTTATTTCTTAAATACATTCTAATTTTACAAGTCTGTGGCTTCTGACGGAACTTGATTCTGAGACCTGATGTGCCCAGAATCAATTTCCAAAGTTTAGCTCGGGTACGTTCAGCAAACGAATGAGCGAGTTTTTCTATCTTTTGAACCGGTGCTCGAAATTGAAATCAGAGGGCACCAATGGACTTGCAATAATGGTAATTACATAATGGGACCTTTGTCGCAGTTGTGTTTTCACGGGAAGAGAAGTTAAAAATTGTGGATTATATGAGAAGTGAAAAATTTTTGGAGCAATTTTATTTTTATATCTAAGGTGGATTTATCCTACATGGGGGAGTTAGGGTGGGACCCACTAGCAACTAACTACCCATGTGAGGGTAAATGTGTGGTGAGTCCCATATGAGCCCAAACCCTTAACATTCCCTAAAAATCCTTAAACCCTCTCTTAATTTTTGTAAACTCATCATTATTTGTGAAACCATTCCACCTCCTCTCTCTCTACCTCTTAACTCTTGCCAACACACAATAATCAATTAATTGAACTACATCAATTAATTAACTAAGTGTTTTGAAATTTAAATTTTGAATGCATGGCATGATTAAATAAAATATGGAGAAGCCTTATTTTATTTTTGGTTGGATTGTTGTGTAGAGATTTTGGGGAGAGTGCTCTTGAGTTTCGAAGAATGCATCATCTCCTTTGTTGAAGAATGCCAGCTCTCCGACAAAGAACATCGAATCGGCGACCACAGATTATCCATCCCCTTCTTCCATCGCAAGAAGGGAGGAGACACCAACACAAGATCTCGACAATGACGTCTCACCTTATAATATTCTCTCCGTGACAAAAGGGGAGACGCTGCTTCCACCTCGGGCGTACTCCATCGTCGCTTACGGAACCTCACCCCACAGTCCCATCTTCCACGACGCGCAACGTTCGTTATATTTTGTTGAGGTAGGGGTTATATTTGTTCAATACTTTATCATCATTCTTCATTGGTTTATATTTGGCCGCATGATATCGTCGTATAGGGAGGAGATAGGACTGCACAAACACGATTGATTTTCCCCACTCTTCTTTGTTAATCATTGTGGATGTTGGAGGGGGAGGAGCACAATTCCATTTCATTGTGTAGTGATCGTTAAGGAACCGCAGCCATGCAAGGCCACGACGAAAGCGGCACAGTTCCATTGCACCGCACAGAGACGTAGAGGGCCCTGGTCGGAGCGGGCCACGACGGTGGTGCGCGGCACTGTCGTGCTGCGCTAGAGAGACTGAGGAAGGTTGCGTCCAGAGCTGGCCGCGATGGACCAGCAGGGGTTGCCGGCTGAGCCGGCTTCCGGTGTCTCCAGGAGGCAGGACCCCTTCTGCTTCCCACAACAGCTCACAAACTGGCAATCCTTAATGGTGGGTCGTTACCCAAAAACAGGGGGGGTGTAACCCCCCCGACCAGCTGCTAGGGCAGAACCCACTGGGTCCGTCATTTCCAAAAATAGGGGTCTTTTCCCCCTTTGTGTCCCGCTCGGCTAGCGGCCGAGCCCCGACCGGCTTCCGAGCCGGGCCGCATGCCACACAGTCCGGGCCAGCCGCAGACCACGTGGACCGGGCCGTCCGCGCCCAGCTGGGAAGGGTTGTGCCACTCCGGGCCTGGCCGCACAACTCACCGGTACGGTCAGCCACCTTTGTGGGTCGGACTCGCCAAAACCGAGTCGACCCAATCCATCAGCCCATCGGCCCTAACCGACCGGGCAGGTTATTCACTTAAACGTGAATAACATAAGGACCGTGTGTCTGATCGACGCGTCGTCTGCGGCACTGGGACTCTTTTGATGAGACAGTCCTTTTGTGATACTCTAAGTGAGTTTCAGATGATTTTGGATAACAGTCGTGTTAGAAATGAGCGTATTTCTAACCAGGCACCTTGGACAGAACAACTAATATCTCTCAGACCGGGCGTCCGATTGACGCACCATATGTTGCGTTGAGTTCCTTTTGACGAGATAGAACTTTGGGATATATCAACTGTAGACTTCATGACAGTTTATGTATTGACACTTTTGGCTTGAGGAGCGGACCCTCCTGGGATCGAGCATTCTGTGTGCGGGAACCCTGGAGCTAGCTGCGACTGCGACGACAATGACAACTGTACTTGGATTCTATGTGGGATCAGCAGTGAGGACGATTGTACTTGGATCCTTCGTGGGTTCGGTGGTGATGAAGACTCTACATGGATCATCGGTTGGTTCGGCAGTGAGGACGACTGTTCTTCGATCCTCCGTGGGTTCTACAGTGATGACGAGTGTACATGGATCCAACGTTGGTTCGACAACGATGGTTACTGTACTTGTATCCTACGTGGGTTTGGCAGCGACGACTACTATACATTGATCCTATGTGGTTTCGGTAATGGATATGATTCAAAGGCTACATATATCAACTCCACCCCTCTTTTTGAGTAGTATACTTGTGTGAGTTGAGTCTTGATTTTCAGTCATTATCATCGATATGATTGACTTGCTTTCCTGTGTAGTATGGGTTGTGCTTTTCAGTGTGGACTGGGTTGTTCGTGGGCTTGTGAGTTGGAGCCAAACTGGAATTGATGACTTAGGTATATGAATAGGAATATACCTAAGTAGATTTGGTTGATACTTTGTGTTTGTATCTTTCCTTTTGGTTTATCCTTTGTGGATTCTGGGAGACCTTCGGGGGTCTCGAGGTCCCTACTGAGTATCGTATACTCACCCCTCCATGGGCTATGCCCGCACTACGTTGTGTTGGATGCATGCGACATACATCACTGATCGAGGTGGAGTCTTGTGGAGCGGGAAAGTACCTGGAGGTGGACCACTTGGCTGGACGTACACAGAGCGGACGACCAGACCCAAGGAGCTGAAGAGACAATTTGTACCCACCCTTCAGGTGGGATATCCGGAGGATGACTCAGTGGATGCTGGTTTACATTACTACAACTGTTCTTTCTTTGCTGTTGTATTGAACTTTCAGTTGGGTTTTTATTATGGCCCATTTACATTCCAGCACTTACTTTTGTACTCAGTTTACTTTGGGTTTACTTCAGCTTGCATAATCTGTTATGTTTTTTTACTAATATAAAGGCAATGCCTTCCCATTTATCAGGATTTATGCCTTTGGTGGTAGTTTCCAGACCCTGGCATATGGAAGGGGGGCATGAGATAGTCACATCAAGGGACCCGAGGATGGGTTTGACATATATAAATTGGTTAATGGCCATAAATCTCATTTTCTTATTATTCTTATGCTTGGAGAGGTACTGTAATCCCATGGAACAAGGATAGCCCCACCCAATAATTTGGTGATTCATGTTAGCCAATGGATTCACCACAAATGAATACGTGATTTGGATAATTCATAGGGATCATTATAAAATATGTTATTAAATAAAGAAGTTGGAACCATAATTAGTTTCATCCCCACTCTTATGATTTTGGATTTTTCATTTCATTTGATTTTATTTTCATAGCATCTGGATCTTGGGGTTTTGGGTTTACTAATTTCTTAACCTCCTTGAAAAATTTCAATTCAGTCCTTATAAACCCAGTAGTGGTATTAAATACTTTTTATACATCAAATGACTTATGAAATGTTGTCTTAAATGAATAAAAAATGATATCATACAAGGAATCGTTAAATATTATATACCTTTTTTATGTTAATTAAATTACAATGTAATATATCTTAGGTAGTGATACGATCACTCCAAATGATAGGTTATACCTTGATAGGCATCTTAGTGTAAATTTATCATTTTTATTATGACATATTGTATGATATGAAAAACTATTACATTCAATATCACTAATTTACAATGTTTCGTAGTTGAAAACGGTTTCATCAAATCTGTTGGGTGATATCAATCTTATTGTAATTCATAATTGTTTTTTACAAGATATAATATAGAGACAAAATAGAATTCATTAAATAGTTGTTGGGATATTTATCATATGCTATGACACACTAATCATAATCCCTGATATTATTTTAAAATATATAATAGATTACTATATATGTGATATTATTAAATATGATATATTATATATTTATTTTAAAAAAGTTTAGTTTTTAATTGAAGAATCTGTTTATAAAACATAGTAAAACATATTTGGAGATATTTGATTTTTTTATTAATTAATTAATTTTCTACAATTTATTATTTAATGTTTATGATTCATTAAATAAAAAAATTTCCATAATATTATTTTTTTATAATAAAAAACATTTTCAATTTCTATTACAAGAATTATAAATTTGATATAAAGTGTTTATAACAAATTATAATGTATTTTATAATGTTTTTACATTATGAAATAAGGAAATATTTAAGGGATTTTATATAGAATAATGAATTTTCATGTATTTTTAACTGAAAATACTAAAATTAACATATATTATGTAAGAAAATTATAAAAACAATATAAAAAAGTGATTTTTAAATTATTGTGATCCCGTTTCAAATAATATTTAATACTTCATATTTTGATTATATTAATTTTTATATAGTATAATTGGAATATAAAATATTTATATATTATTCAATATCATTAATTTTTATAAATTTAATATAATCATTAATTTTATGGAGCATTTGTTGGTAGAAATTAAAAATTATTTATATTTATTTAATTAATAAATATCCATAATTCATGGAAGTTTTTTATTGTTCATTGTTTCACTATTTATAAATAATTCTTCAATTTTTATGTCATGTATAAATGTTTTTAATGGTTTAATTATTTAGGGTTATTCATTTTATTATTCATAGAAATAATATATTTTATTATAATTTGATATGTGAATTAGTTTTATTTGACAAATGACTTCTAAAAATTATCAAACATGAATCCAAGGAGTTACATGTCATGTATGATAATTAATTTTGTATTCCTCTACCTTGAATTTGACTTGTTCATTTTTATTAGCATAAATTATAATGTTGATTATAGTTTAAACCTATAATGTGATATAATTATGTTATATTTGATGTTATTCATAAGTAACAGTCATGGGAAGATGAAATATAGGTTGGACTGCTCACTGTCCAAGGAGTATAAGAATTGAATAAATTTTTTTTGGTTTGATACCTATTTCTCCATGCATATAATTATAGGGATTATTGGTTTCATATGGTTCTAAGTATGTAAATGAAAAGGTATGAATTACATTATTTAGAAGATAAACTAATATTTTTATAAATATTATTGTCTTTTAATTTTGGATTGTAATAAAGGATTCGATGTTGTAAAATGTTACACAGGATTGTTTATTTTGGTTGAAAGAATTGATATTAATAAACATCTTATTATAATAATTAATACATATAGAGAAAATAGATAATATAATATGGTGAAATAATAAATCCCCCTGAAAAATAATTAATGTTGCATTAATTTTAAATAGAACACGTGTGAATACATCAAACATATAATAGGGTGTTTTAATAAGAAATAAATGTCCCAATGTATTATTTTGACACTCATTGGGTAACTGGTATATTTAATTTTGAGACTTATTTATATATTGATGTGTTCTTAGTGCTCATGGGTATTGTGGGTCAGACTAAGGTGTTTTTGGGAAGATATGAGATGGTTTATGTTTAGTGATTAGTTTTTCTAACAGTGTATCTAATTTTTTGATGGAGCTATATAATGGGATAAAGGGATTAAAATGGGTTTTAATGGTCTTCCAAACCACATAGAACTCTATCAGTATTCTTGCATCCCATTTTTGGTGGATAGTTTCACCCACATGATAGGTACATGTTTTTTCTAATCAGGAAGACAAATTGAGTGACCCATTCTAGCCCAAATAAAATATGTTTTTTTATTTTAACCATATTTGGATTTTATATACATGGGTTTTAGTTTTACCCCCCATCATATCAATCTCATTACCTTGTGTGGTGGATCACTCCCTCTCCTTTGGTGGTGATTTATCCTTATAATAATTTTGTTTTGGATTGTGGTTACCACATTTCTTTATGGTTTCTTCTTTTCTACCTTATTTTTGATAGTTCTTTATTTTTTATATTTTTTGAAACCTAATTGGGGTTTATGTATATTATAGGTTACATAATGGGGTTTTTTGTTTTTTTCTTATGGATTTGGTATTTTTTCCATAAATCTACCTATTTTGAGTGGTTGTGGTTAGAGGCGAAGAGTATTGGACTAAATCCAAGGTAGGTGTCTCTATTCAAGGGATATTTACCTAGAATACATTGAAATTTATAATAATAATTTGTTTTTCAATAAATATTCTTTGAAATTATTCATTATGGGTATTTCTTCCATGTTTTATGTTATTCATGTATTGGTTTGGTAATTTTAGTTTTTAAATGGGGTTTTACAAATGAGTGTTTATTGTATTCATAGAATATGTTTATTAAAATTTATAAAATAGTTTTTTATGGATAAAAAACAATTATAAATTTTTTAGAAATGTATTATCCGTTTATGTCTTTCTTGATAAAATGCTTGTATTTTTTAATGGTTTATGTTTTTGACTGATGTATATGGGAAATTGTTTGTAATTATTCTCTCATATAGAAACTCATGTTTTTAATCAGGTGTGAGTGATGGAAATATTCAAGACACCATTTGAACGTTCATAGAGAAGACTATGAGATCCTCATATTTTTTCCAAGGGACTGTGAGAGACTTTGGGCGGGATTACCATGAGATATTCTATGATGGTCCTGGGGAAGATCATGGGAGCTTCAATTTTTCATAGCTTGTAGAATATATCTTTAGTGAGAAAATGTAGGTGTTATATTTATATACCTAGGTGAAAATTATTAATGTAATATTGTTTCATATTATTTATGAATTTTAATAGTTCTATTTTGATGCAAAGAGATATATTGTTCCAATTTTGTATTTATATTATTACATTTTTTTTGATTTTAGGCCCACACTTGGTTATTAAATTTTTGTTATGTTGAGAATGTTATTCCTTGTGGCTATCATTATCTATTTGAGATGTATTGTTTTTTTATAAACCTACATTGTTTGAAATGGAAAACTAAAACTATTTGAAAGGTTCGTTATAAAATGGTATGTTTTCAATGTTAAATAGCTGTGAAAATTTTCCCAACTATTTTATTTATTTTCAACGTTAAGATCAATAAATATATTAATGATTATATCATTCTAGGATCATGCCTCACACACAACTAGGTCTATTGGGATAATATAGATTTTGATTACCAATACATATGTAATGTCTCAAGAATATGTTCCAGGGTAGCACATCTTGGTCACATTCATTTAGTGTTTTTTGGACGATATGTTGCCTCATATGGATTAGTACATGTGTAGTTATTTTTTGGATATTTTCTTATTGTGTTGTAAGTTAGGGACTTATGTTGCATTATCCCTTTTTTATATGGACTTGGGGGGTTTGTTTTTTAGATTTCACGTATATGTATCATTATGGAATGGGTTTTATATGTTGTTTGTCATTATGTATGGTAATAAAATATTATCTATTGTTGAATCTATTATTAATTATTGTTTTTTCCCATAATATGTATAATCCATTCTAGTATAACAGTGGTGAATCCAATTAAAATTAATAGTTTATTTTACCTGGTTTTAGTTACCATCTCATTGGAATTTGAGAATAGGCTATAGATAGTAAGGCGGGATTGATTGAATGAGGAGTTGGGTCATCTTATACTAGTTCATTACCAATAGGTATTAGATCAGATAGTTATTTGGGTGTTAGAGATAGACTAGAGCTTGGACCAGTAGGGCTCAAGAAGTTGGATTAGGGGACTACTTTATAGCTGTATATTCATTTAGAACTATGAGTTTACAAAGGAGGTTTAGGATTTTGGTTATAATTATGTTTTCATTAATGGGAAATTTAAATGCTATCTTGAATTATTTCGCAATTTTTATTAAATTTAGGGTGATATTGGTGGTTTTTTGGTGTTATGGGGATGAAATATATAGGTCTTAAGGAGGTGCATGGTTAGTATGAATAGATACTATTAACTATGTGTGGCCCATAATGCATTTCAGAAATCATCCAAAAACACCATCTCATTTGGTGCAAGATTTTCTCAACTATGTGGCCATACCATGGACATTGGGAAAATTATTATTTTTGTTTTTTTCTACTTATTTTATTAAATTTTCTTATGATTATATAGTTTTTTGTTGTTACCCCTGTTAGGGGATTCTTTGGATCATTTGATTCAGATTTATTTTGAATTGTTTTTTATTTTATTTTTATTTTGTTTCTTGTCAACGATGCATATCTTAAGAACCACATCCAAGTATAGAGGGGGAACAACGGTGGTTACCTTTTAGTTGAACCCACTTCTTGATCCTACTTTGGTGGATAATTTGTTATTTATTATCTAAATCCATGGCCAAGTGGTAGGTCGTAAAAATACATGGATTGTTGACAGTGGTTGTGAGTTTTGGTGGATTAATCCACTAGAGTTATCTAGTGAGAAGGTACCAAATGGGCCTAAGTGAGGTTAGATGATAACGAATAAATCATTGTGTTCTTGAGACCCTGAATAATTTTAAATTATGAATTTACACATATGTTCTAGAATTTAGGGGTAGAATGTTGTATAAATTAATGACGCTCTTGAAGATTCAGGAGGATATCTTGTGGAAAATTTTAATAGAGGAATTTAATTAGTAGATTTATTCAATAATATTTGTGGGATGAAAAGGACATTTATTTTCTAATTCTAGAGAAAGTTGTCTATTGAAGATATAGTATTCCAATAAATTTTCTAAGTTGGTTTATGTCTCTCTACAACTTCACATGAATGATTAACTTAATGATGAGTGTTTCAGGATGGTCTCAATAAAAAAGAATTCAACTATTATCATTATATTGTTTCTATCATCATTTTCAAAGGTATATGATGATGTAGTAGTGGAACACAAAAGTATGACTAGAATGACATGTATCAATTGTGTTACTTATGTGGGAGTTAAAAAGAGTACTTCAACAGGATATATGTGTAATTAGAACGTGTCTCATCTAGACCGTGGAATAAGTTTTTAGAAGACATCAGGTTCATTTCCATTGGATTCATCATAGAGTTACACTATTATTAGTTATCATTATTGGATGGTAGGAAGAACCAGACTGAATTTTAAAGAGAATCTGAGCAAGTTCCACTGCTGTGGATAGTCATGGCATATCCAGTGGTTAATATATTTATATTTCCAAAGGAGTACTATGGTATATGCTTTCATAATGGTCTCTTTTGTGTTGTAATAGGTTTACAATGGTGTATGATCTCTTTCTAATGGTAACCAAGATTCTTACAAGGGGAATACATTGTTGGTTAGGTTTATTCCAAGGAATATCCATGGAATATAGGTTGTTCGAAAGGACATTGACTATAGACCCACAACTTTTAGAGGTAATGTGATTATTGAATCTTTCAAAGAATTGATTTTTTAACACGGGTTACTGTCATTCATTAATTTCATAAAAAGAGATTTATTATTTGGGTATGTGGGAATATTTTATTCCATATTTTATAGACGAGATTACCTCATTGGATACAATGTAAGAGATTAGTTTCATGTTCATTGTGTTTCATGTTATGGTTGTTAGAATGGAAGTAATTTGTTACATCGTTGGATTGGACAAATACTTATTTGACCATATTATTAGAATGAATTATTTGATCGATATCAAGGATTTGGTAGAATATTATCACCATAGGGTCTTATTGTTTTCATATAATGGGAGAAATCACATTTATTAAGGTTAGTGGGACTTATGATAAGGGCGGAAAGGAGAAATTAATTTTTTGTTGGGGTTGGCCTCATGATTGTTATCTAGGTTTCATTAAATGGATCATGTGAAGTATTCAATAGATGAGCTTATAGTTTTCAAGGATAGGAAAATAGACATGTTTCCATTGTATTTATTGAGATTACCACCATAATGAGTGGTTGAATTTTCTATCAATATAATAACCATGACATGCCCAATCTCCTTCTTGTCTTACCAGAGGGATACATAAAAGAAAAATGTGATGAGAGTTTAGATAAAGGATCTTGAGAAAAAGTGTTTTACGCATACCAGTGTGTCATTATGGGTTTTTATAGTTATATTTTAAATGAATGATGATGAAATCATCCATCATTTTATATAATATCAAAGAATTAACTACATGAATGGGAGGTATAAATGTGTTTTTTCTATGACTTATGAACCTTTTGATTAGTATAGGGGATATAATTGGTTTGTAAATATTTATCTATTATTAGGGTTCTACCAGTTGAGTATCCAACGAGTGTATGTTCAAAATTACTTATTTTGATGATGGAACAAAAATTTTTAGTATCTAGTTATTCTATTTGGAGTTACCAATTCTCTTATGATCTTATGGGAATTAATGAACCATATGTTCCAATTATTTTTGTACACCTTTATTGTAACTTTTTTAGATGTTATCATTTTGAATTAAAATATGATAGATCTTCTTTCTGACAAAATATTTTTTGTTTTTTATGTTTTTAGATATAATTCTATATATTACAAAGTTCCCAAGATCAATCTTTTGATTTAAAATGTAATTTTTTGGGACCCATGATTTTCAATGTAGAAATATATCTAGATTCAAAGAATTCTTAAGCAATCATGTCTTGGGAGAATCCCATGAATGTTTTTGGGATCTGTTGTATTCTAGGATTTTCTGGTTACTATAGATTTTTTTTTGGAATTTTCTAGGTTAGTTTCTATCATTAATGATTTTACCCCTAAAGGGATGCAGTTTTACTAGGATTAGAATTTCATGATTGATATGGATTAGTTACTAACAATTTTGACATCCAAAACATTTTTGGTTATTCATGAGGCTATAAGTTCTTATGGTGAGTTTCCTGATAATTTTTATATGGGGTTGGGGTGTGTAATGATGTTGGATGACCTTGTTGTTGCTTATGGATTGATGTACAGATTCCAAAATGAGAAATACTACCCAATACATGACCAATAATTAGATGATGTGATTAATTCTATAAATTTATAGTGGAATTACTTATTTGTGGATAATTTTATAGTGTATTTGGATCATAATTTCCAAATGTATTTTTTCACCCAGAGGAACTAGAACCTTAGAAATAGATAATAGTTGGAGTACCATTAGGAATTTGATTTTGAGATTACATATATGTCTGGAAAGGGATACATAGACTCCGAAGTGTTGAGACAAAAGATTCATGTGCATGTAGTTTGAGAATCAATAGATGAACTGAGTCTGATGGAGTTATTTTATAATATCATACTAGATGTGAGAAAGGTAGAGGGATGGAGTTTTTGGCTAGTGGGTAGTTTACACCCTCTTATATAAATTATGTTAGGAGTGACTAGGCATCAATTCATGGGTGATAGTTTCTTTGTAGAGTATAAAATAGTCAGGAGACCTATACTGATGGGTCTTGGTCTCCTAATAGAAATCATCCCTTAAAGATGTGGCTAGTAGTTATGTTGATCCTATGGAAATATGTGGTTTATGAGGTAGGTAATCATTTTTGGTTCGTTCGTCCCCAAGAAAATATCATGTTTTATACCCTATGAGGTTGATATTTTTATCCTGGTATGATATATGTACTAGTTGTATTTGTTTCTAAGTGTTTAACCTTTTAGAAGATTAAAGATGAGAATCATAGAATTTTTAGGTTATTCTATCCATTTATCATATATTTGTAGAAGTGGGGTGAGATATCTACGGATTACCTGATCATGATACCACTTTAATAACCCCTGTGATGGGATGAGGTGGGAGGTAATTCTTTTATAGTTCCAAGGCTTTTCCAGAAGAATAATGGTATAGTAAATCTGATTCAAAAATAGTTTGTGATAGATCAGAGTCACAAGTATTCATATGCTAGGTTTCATCGTCATCCTTTGGATATTTAATTTTGTGATAAGGTGTGTCTATAGGTATGAGTTTTACTGTATGACCGTCATTTTGGTAATTATAGGAGATTTGTGTCATGTTATTTCATGTAATTTCAATTTGTAGACGACATGGAAAGGTAGAATATTGGTCGGAGCTACCACTACAGAAGAACTCAATCCATGATGTCATTTATTCTTAATAGCTAATAATATATCATCAATATCAATCTAATTTATTAGCGTTCGAAGATTTAGCACTTGCGAATCGTGACACTATAGTGGAGCAGCCTGTCTTTTTATGGATCGTCCAAATAAGGTGCTCCATGATAATATAATCCAAATATACCATGTTATTTGGAAATATTGTGGTGATATCCATAAAACATTGGTGTGAGAATGTTGGGTTATGAAGAAGTGGAGACACCTTTTTTCCCTTTAAAATTATTAAGGAAATTATTGGGGATGTTAGTGGCATGGTGTGGAGTTTGTAACACCTAAATGGTCACAACCACTTTTATTTTTTAGTTATAATTATCTCTTTATGAATTCTTGGAGTATATGGGTGATGGGGATTGGAACTAGAATTTTTTTGGAATACAACACAGGGTGCACGATTAGTAGATGGTTTTTCTAACCACAATGCAGAATGTGTGAATGAGTTATAGGATATAAAAGTGGTCTACACATGGTCTGATCACATTTTTAAAAAAACCTGTAGCTCCCAAGAGGTTATTTGGTGGTCTATTTTTTGGTGGAAAATGGTTCATATATAGTTGGTGTATGGTTTTATCAACCGGGCCGCTAAAAATGTGGCCCTACATGGAGCAAATAATATTTTTCCATTTTCAATTTTAACTATATAATATTTTTTCTATTGTTGGGGATCATCATAACCCCCCATCATGTGAATCCAGTTCTCCTTGGCAGTGGAGATCTCTATTTCCTTTAGTAGTGATTTGTTATTGGAACATGGTGTTTGGCTTGAGTTAAGCCCCTTTTATCTGGGTTTCATATTCTCCCCCTCCATCATGATTTTATTCACTTTTTATGGAGGTATTAAATGATAGTGGGGGTGTTTCCTGAATCAAGGTCATGTAAAAATAATTTTAGTTTTTTTCTTCTATTTAAGGTGTTCAACGACTTGTTCGTCCCCTTTTAGGTGGTTATTTTCGTAGGTGAGAAGATTTGGATTGAATCTATTGTAGATGTCTTAATTTAAGGAAATATTTCATGGAATACTATTAAATTACTAATCTCCTTTTTTTAAATTTTTAATTACAATTTACATTATTTATTCTTAGTGTCTATTCCAGGTTTGATCTTCTTCATTGATTGGGTTTTTAATTTGAAATTATGAATACGTTTTTTTATAAATGGATGTGTCTTGTATGTAAACCAAGTGCTTGATAAAATATCTCAAATAATAATTATTTTTTTGAAAATGATTTATTAATTTTTTTTAGAATTAGTTTTAAATTTTGAATGGTATTTTTATAAAATGGGATTCTTTGTTTATGAAATAGAATTTTTTTTAGTTTTTTTGACATGGGAACATTTTTATAACTTTGTTGGAATAGAGTGGCTCATTATTTAATCAGGGGGTGATTGAGGGGTTTTTTTAGGGGGGCCATTTTGTTCTTAAGTGCGATGATCATGTGAGCCTCAAAATATATCTAGTATACATGTTTATTTACTCAAAATATACCTGATGGTCTGATACAATGGTGGAATTACTCTTTCTGAAAGTGTTTATATATTTTATGAATTTTATTTATACTGTTTTGACACGATGATATATATTATTCCAATTTTCCATCAATATACACACATTTTTTAGATGTTATTATCTCCCTTTTCAATGCTTTGTTTGTTATATTGAGCAACTTAATCCTTGTGGTTGTGTTTATCTATTATAACCTAGTATAAAAATATTTTGGAAAAACAATTTTTTATCAAATTGAATACCAAAATGATTTTAATTTTTTATTTGGAAATGGAATGTTTTCAATGTTATTGGGTTTGGAATATTTTCTAAAACTACTGTCTGGGTTTTCATGTATAAAATAAATAAATAGATTTATTGGGGAACCATAAAATCCTATTTTCCACACACCCTACATGGGCCTTCTGAAATACGCATAATTTGTTTTTTAGGATAGAGGTAATGAAAGGGGAACTATTTAACTAGGTGTCTCTTCTTGATTATCATCATTCAATGTTTTGTGGACGAGACATGGTCATGTAGGGATTGGATCATGTGGTGTCATTTTTGGGAATTTTGTATCCATTTGGTTTTATGTTTGGTCGCTATCTATAATTTCTCCATTTTTGTAGGTCTATGGGATTGTATTGGGATACCATGTATATTTCCAATTATGGAATGCTTTGTACATGATTCAGGTCAATTTTTATGTTATCTTATGATCTTAAGTTGTTTAATTTGATGTTATTTTTGGGGATATATTATTTTTTTAATATGTTATGTCAGTTTAATGATGGGAAAGCCATTCCCAATTGACAATTTTTATGGGTGGTACTTCTCACCAGCCACAGATATCAAGAATGTGCTTTAGGACCTATTGTAGGCCAGATCGGGTTATGAGTTGGTTGGGGCTAGGTTGATTCGTTATAATTATATTATAAATGGAATAGAGGAAATAGATGACCCTAAATGTTAGGTAACGACATCCTCATGTGATATTTGGGTCAAACATAGTAGGGAAACTCAAATAACCACACCACCATGTAAATAAAGTCGAAATTATCTATATGAAGGGTTTGGTAAATAGTTATCCACTAAAATATTTCAATAGTTATATCGAATATAATTTGAATAATGGCCTTCTTATATAGATAAGTGTTGAGGGTAAATCTAGTGAGGACTCATTTCGTATGCAACTATATATCTTTACCACTAATGTATATACTATAATTTAAAAGTGTTCCTAATTTTATTGAGTGTATATATAGAAAATGTCTCTATGATAATATCCTAAAAGATGATACTAATAAATTAAATGATTTTTTGATAGATGAAATGGTATAATTATAATCAAGAAATATTTTTGAGATCAATCATTGAGATGTAGAAAACTAATCGAAGCAACATTAGTGATCAGTATATGAAATTGAGAATCATTATCATATAATAAGGAAAAATATATGTATAAGAGTTATAGTTTTTGAGAAAAAATTTTATTTTTTTCAACAAATGAATCATGATTTTTTTGATAAGAATAGATAAATTCAATTAATGTTTTGAATGAATTAAATCAATGTTAAATAAAGAAAATTAGTTTTCACTTGTGTACCTAATATTATTTTAGTATATCACTGACAAAGAGTGAATGTGGATTCAATTAAGAATCTTATTGACTATGATATTCATTCTAAAATAATAATGTAATTTTTTATGAAATTGTGAATAGGTTTGATAATAAATATTTTACCATATTTTTTAAAATTGTTGAGGGTAGAGGAATTAGGTATGATATGTCAACGTTTTTATACTATATTAATAGTAAATATAGGTAATAGAATAATATAATAAATGAATATTCAATGGTCAAATAGTCAATAATATTCCATAGAAAAGTAATATGAGGTTTCGAGTATATGGGGAAGTGATTCCATTAAATAGAATTGTTTGGGATACCTAATGGCATTTGAGAAACTCTATAAAGATTTTTTGTTTGTTATTAGTGTTATGATATCAATTCATGAATTTTTATAGGGAATAAGATAACAAATATATTTTTTAAAAATCAGATAAGTATGATGTATATAAAAATTAATGTTGGAAATGATGGATTTAGTATAATTCATTAAAAAATATTAGATAATGTTACTTTTAGAGACATTTTAAAAAGAAATGGTCATTATAAATATAGAAGGATATAAATATAGGATGTGTATAGTAATATAACTTATATAATATAATAAGAGATTTTATTTGTTATTTTTGTGTTTTTATGAATCAAATTAGATAATATAGAAGTTTTATGATTCCATAAAATTAATAACATGTTTGAATGAAAAATTTAGAAAAATGTTGTTAAGTCATAGATAATATTTCTTATCCATGATTTTTTTTAAAAGAAAATGAATTTAGATTCCACAACTTTCTAATAGAATATTTTAATTTTTAATTTCGTCTAAATATAAAACAACTTCAAAAACATAGATAACTATATATGTTATGATGGAAAATAGTTTATTTAAAATGTATTTACACTAATGGAAATCTGTATTATTTTCTAATCAAAAATAATTTTATATCCTATAATTATATTCTTTCGATAATATCATTTATATGATAATAGTTGGTGTATATCTTGGCATGGAAAACAAAATAATTAAAAAAATTAAAAATTAATTTTTTTTGAAATTCAAAGTGATTTTCAAATTATATCCTAAAATATTATAATGAATGTGTTGCTAAAGAATGATATTATAAATATTGAATTTTTTTAAATAAAATTATATCAATGGAGAACATGCATAATAATGTTGTATGATGTTGATGGGGATTTTAAAAATAGTTGTAATATGACAATTAATGTTATTAACATTGTAACATTTGATGTTATGATGTAAAAAAGTTGGAATAATTTTCAGATGAGCCGAAATTGTTGTGTAACGCCGTAAGTTTTTTTTAAAATAAATTGAAATGAATGACTTTTTTTATAATTATATAGTTAAAACTATAAGTTAAATACAATTTTTAGCTTTTATGATTTGAAATAAACAAAATGTCATCTATAGTGGTGATCAATATGTTATTTACAGTCTCATAGAACCAACATGTTTATTTGTTGAATAGTAACATGCCCTTATAAATAGTAATATTAAACATACCAATATTAAATGATATTATTATTTTATTTTGCTAAGGAAATATGATAATGAGATATTGATTAATTTTTCAAGTAGTTAAAAATGAGTTATATATTTAAAAATGTTATTTCTGAATAATAAATAATTTTATTTAAAAAATAAATTAATAATATTTAGAGATTTTTTTTAAAAAAATGGAGTTAAATTTTTTCTTCTACACATTAGAAATTGGTTAGGGTAAATTTTTGGAATCTTTCTTAAATTCATGATTTTTTTGATGAATAGTAAAATATGATAAACTATGATAAATTCTATATACTTGTTTTATTGCATAATAGGTGATGAAAGGCTGATGTAATCCCACATGGTAGGAACTCACATGAAATTATTACTATTCTGGGTCACATTAATCTTGAATATTCATATATGTGTGCAAAAATATTAAAATAATGATTAAAATAATGTGAAATCCCTCCTCTCTTCCACAATAAATACCACCCTCATTCCCCTTTTTCTCACAAACCTGTCAATCCGTCAGCATTGTATAATTTCTACAAAATTATTTCCTCAAGCCTCTTCTCCACTTCCATGACCTATTGGAATCACCAAAATTATAAAATGAAAGGCCTTAAGGTGGATCTCAAGGAGAATAGATCGAGAGGTAAGAATCTTATTTCTTTTTCATGTGTTTTCATTCCATTTAATTTCTTTTCTTATACTCTCTTTCTCTCCACTTATCAAGGAGTTATTAAATCTAATGAATCTCATATATTCTGTATTTTACCATGTTCATGTAAAAGATTTAACATCTTCCATCCTCTCCTATCCCTCTTGTTCTAAAAATAAAAACATCGTCCTGATGTGATGAATTACCAAAATCGTGGATGATGTGTTTGCCATATCCATCACATCCTTCCAATTTAATCACAAAACCCATTTAATGAATAGAAAAGAATTTAAAGATTATAGTTTAACCAATTTTATGTTTTTGATGAACTTCTATGCATGAAATTAAATTATATAATGAAACATGTTTAGGATTATTGAGGAACCACCCAAAATTATCTTAACAAACATCATTAATGATTTATATTATGAAAAATAATAATATATGATAAAAAAATTACTTATAGTATCATTATATATTCTAAAAACATATTAATCTCATTTCATACAACTTTTGGAATTTCTTTTTAATATAACCATAAAATAAAATATAAACTGGCCATGGAAATAATCTAAATAACGCACCCAAAACAATGGATGGAACAAAATACCAATAAATAAAGGGTGAAATGATGTCATGAAATGATCATGTAATGTGTTATAAACAGTAATATGTTTATGTAAAATATTAATAACACTTTTTTTACCATTATACCAGAGTATTAAGTGAGTATTTAGTAAGATAAACTCAAGTTAATGGAATTCAAAACCCAATTTCCATTCATTGGGTTAACATTCAAACTCATTATTTATGTTATATTAAAACTGATAGTGATATTAATTTTGTTCATTTTATGTTTATTTACATGTATTTGTAGTGTATATATATATTCTATCCACTCTGTTAATTTATACATCAATTATATGATATTTATAAGGGGTTATTATTTTAAATAACTCTTTCAAACTTTTATTTTATGAAATTCCAAAGTAGTGTTTTATGCAGTTATTCAAGTTGTTTGATTGTGTTCTGGTTCTTGGGAATTGTTTTAAATGAAGGGTTGGACCGATATATATCTCAAATTCATTGGTTATGTGTATGTTGGAGATCAGTCGTATTGTTACTCCAAGTGTAACTGTAATGGTTACACAATTTGTACGGTAGCTCTGAGGGTTACATATTATAAGGTAGCCAAGAAGGTTACATGGTTATGTAAGTAATGCCCCAATATAACATTATGTTTCTATTTATGTCCAAAATTTTTTGTGTAAATCATATCAAAATAACTTTTTTTTCAAAAATTAATAATATATGTGTAACAAGTATGTCTTTTTTGATAATAATTTCATACCTTACAAGTATTAAAGGACTAATGATTTATTTACATATTTTTATGACTCATACTTAGATTTTAGTTTTTATTCTAAATTTTATATTATTTTCATAGTATATATGGAGTTGTTAGAAAAATAAGTAAGCCAAGTTAAATGTTAAAAATATTTTTCAATGAAAACATATTTCATTTAAACAGACTTATATTTTGGAAGAAATGGATTCTATTTTTATAGTATCAGATCTATCTGAATGTGGAATGTTATATATGTATTATATCCCAATTCTCTAAAACACTAAACATGAAATGATCATAAATATTAAAGGAAGTGGTTTCTTGAAAAAAAATCAAGATTATGTAATGTAATAAGGTTTTGTACTTAATGATTGTATTAGAGTATGGTTTATATTACTTTAGGGGTTGTAATTATATAAATGGAATACCATAAATGATTTATACATTATGGATAATTTGAAATGATATAGAATTTAAGTATTACCATGTTTTTTAGACTAAGATATGTTTGTTCAAAATGGTTTTCCTTAAAAGATATAGAGAATCTAAAGAGGAGAATAACTAACAGAATGTTATCCATCAGAATATGCATCCTAGAATTGTATGTATTAGAACCGAGAAGTTTTTGATTGTAATGGATCAATTAATGTGGGAAATAAATGGAGGTTTCATCCATGAAAAATAAAAACAGGAGGTACCACAACATAACATAATGATAGTAAAACATTCTATGATACAAAAACATCAAGATTCTAATGGATATTCTGACCCCGTTGCAGCAGAATGATCGATTCAGGCCCTTGAAATGATATTAGATGTATGGGATGTTCATATAATCAAATGTTACGTCTTCCACTTCATTATTTTGAAGGTGAAGCTGATCAGTGGTGGTAAATGGTAAACATATCAGTGATAAATAGAATATTGATGCCTTAGAGTGAGATGGATTTAAAAATCATTTCCATGAAAAATATTTTCCTATGGGGGTGTGACTTAAGATGAATGTGAAATACCTTGAATTGATGAAAAAGGATGAAGATTCAGCAGGTGTGTTTGAATAAAACATCACCCAACTAGAAATGTATGATCCAACTCATATTGTAGATATTAATTGGAAAATAAATCTCTTTTAATTATGGTGAAAACCAATGTATCAAAGGACAATGGAGTTTCATGAATTAAAATGTTATGAGAACCATATGTAATGTGGTATGAGGGTAGAGATGGAGTTTTCTGATGATAACATGCACTTTGACAACAAGGAGAATAATATGTCTATATGTGATGTTATGGGTAAGAAGTTATATTTTCCAGATTGTGAAAAGTGTGTAAAAAATCACCCTGGGGAATGCGTTACCAATAATGGGAAGTGTTTTTGATGTGGTATGTTTGGAAATATCGCCTAAGATTGTAATAAAAATGATATTAAGATTAATCATGATATAGAAAATGTTAAGTGTTTTAAATGTGCATAGATAGGTCATTATTCAAACTCCTACCCAAAGAGAAACATGAATGATGCAATGAAGCCAGACAATAAACATAATGGTGCAGTTAGATCCTTTACGACTAAATTTGCAGACGTTGGGATATCCAATGAGGTTGTATTAGGTAAATTGATTGTTTACTAATATTTTTCTAATATTTTTTCGATACAGGGTTTACAAATTCCTTTATTTCAGAGAAATTCTTTGGTAAATAAGAAATATAACCTAAAAAAATCAGATAGGATATTTTTGTGAAGGAACTAGGGGAAATATTATAGTAAAGATAAATTATAATAATCTTTCTATTTGGGTATTTGGAAAGACATTACCAACAAACCTTATTTTTTCCTATGTAGAGTTTGATGTCATTCTAGGAATGGATTGGCTATCTATTTATCATGGTAAGATTCACTATAGAGCTAAATAAATTTATTTTTAGAAATATTTTTAGTTTGTATAATAGAATGAACCCATAAAATTGATAACATATCAGGAAGATGAGAAACTGTTGAAATATGGGAATGAAATTTATCTTTTACATATTGTTGAAAACAGAGGAACTGTTGAGATTAATTATGTGCTAGAGAAAATGAAAACATTGATGTTCATTTTGATGAGGTACTTAGTGTCATAGCTAATCGAGAAGTCAAATTCATTATTGAATTAGTTACTTATGCAGATCCAATTTTTAAACCCCCTTAATGAATGGATCAAATAGAACTTATTAAATTGAAAAATCAATTGGAAGAGATTCATGATAATTGATTCATTCAACCATGAAATTTACCATGGGGTGCTACATATTTTTTCATTAAAAAGAAAGATGGTTCCATGAGACTTTGCATTGATTATAGATCCTTGAATAACATTACTCTTAAAAAATATCTCATTCCCCATATCGATGAGTTGTGTGATCAGATCCCTAGATCTTAGTACTTTTCCATAATTGGCATTTGATCTAGAAACTATCAGCTGAAGGTGAAGGTGGATGAAATCCTAAAAATAATTTTTCATACTAGATGTGGAAATTATGAATTTCTTTTTATGAAATTTTGGTAATTAATGCACCTAATTTATTCACTGATATTATGAAAGAATATATCATGAGTTCTTGGATATATTTTTGGTGGTGTTTATTTATGAAATTATGGTATTTTCTAAGAGTAAAGTGGAGCATGGAAAACATCTATGGGTTGTTTTGTAAACTTTAACAGAAAATAAATAGTATAGACAAGTCATAAAGTGTGATTTTTTGATGAAATAGATTTTTTTCATGGGTACATTGTGAATAATGGTGGAATAACTATTGATACTACCAAAACAAAAGTGGTCGATGAATTAAAAATACCAAAAAATGATTCATATATTCGTAGTTTTATTAGATAAGAATGTTATTATGGACGGATTGTAAAAATCATTGATAGTTATCCATACCTTTAACTATGTTTACATGAAAAGGTGTTATGTTTATTTGGACAAATGAGTGTGATACTTGTTCTCAACAACTCAATATGTTATTAATGAATGCTCTTGTTTGGGACTTGCTATCCTGAAATGGTGAGTTTTTCATCTATAGTGATGCTCTATTAAAGGGACATGGGTGTGTTCTGATGAACAATTATCTGGTAATTTTTTATGTTTCAATAAAATATAAATAGCATGAGTTCATATATCCCACATAAGTTTTGGAATTTTCAGCTATGGTATTTTCTTTAAAAATTTAGAGGCATCATTTATACGAAGCCAATTTTCAAATATATACTAACCATAAAAGTATGAATTATATATTTTCACTCATAAGAAATTAAGCATGAGGCAGAGAATATGTATTTAACTAATAACGGATTTTGATTGCATGATCAATTAACATCAAATAAAAGAAAAAAGTAAAGGATTCCTAGAGTAGAAAACATCATTCATCATTAACCATGTAACATTTAGAACATGATCCATTGATTAATTATTTGATAAATTCTAGAATAGAAGTTGTTGGTGAAGGAAATACCTTTGTATTATTCCAAGTTGTAGTGTTGTCATTGTTATTAGATATAATTAAGTAACCATAGAAGGAAGATCGTGATCTATAAAAAAAATGAATAATCGGTTTAAAATGGTAAGATGATAGGATTTATCCTTGATAGGGATTTTGTTTTAAGATTTAGTAAAAGGTTGTGTGTTCATTTTGATTCCAATTTGAAGAAATAATTGTTGTGTGAAGCTCATACTTGTCCATTTTCAGTTCATCCTAGCAATACTAATAATTATAGAGACATTATAGAGTATTATTCCAGGGATTGAATTAAAAGAGATATAGAAGATTTTAATGTGAAATGTTTGACATGTAAACAGGTTAATAAAGATCGACAGTTACTAATGTGGATGTTTTGGCCACATACTAGTTCTAGATAAGAAATGTGAGAATATATCCATGTAAATCATGGTTGGAATACCTATGAAATATCAAGGTATCAATGTTATTTGGGTTTTCATTGATCTACAAATAAAATCTACACATTTTCTTTTTGTTTGGGATACAATATCTTCAGATATTCTTTCTCGATTATAGCTCAAAAAGATTATTAGCTTACATAGATTTTTCCAATAAAATGTAACTGACCAGGATACCACGTTCACTTATAACATTTACAAGGGACATTAGATGTCATTGGGAATAGAATTAAATTTTAGTATAACTTTTCATCCTCAATTTGATGTGCAGTTAGAATGAAGGATTCATAATTTTGGAGGATATGGATAGAGCATGTTCAATTGAATACCAGAGAAGTTGGTATCATAATCATTCTATAGTTTAGATTTCTTATAACAAAAATTTTTATTCTAGTATAAATATGAGATTTTACAAGGAATTATATGGGAAGTGGTGTAGAACTACAATTTTTTGGGAAGATGTTGAGGAAGGGAAGTTCATGGGACAAAAATTAGTAGAGTATGTGGATAATAATGTGAAGATGATCTAGGAACACATGGGGATAGCTCAGAGTAGGTAGAAATTTTATGAAGACCATAGGAGGAAAGACATTTCCTTTGAGTTATGTGACCCTATTTTCATTAGAATCTCACCAAGAAAAAGTGTTATTAGTTTTTGTGAGAAGGAGTATCTCTATCTTAGTTTTATTGTACCTTATGAAATACTAGAAAATGTTGGACCAGTCACCTACTAAGTATATTTTCCATAGAGTTTATCATAGGTACAAAATTGTTTTCATATTTTGATGTTGAGAAATTATGTGCCAGATTCAACTCATGTTTTGATTCCAGAAGTAGATTAGCTCAAAAATAACATTTCTTATGAAGATAAAATTGTTCATATCCTTCATCAAAGAGAAAAAGTATTTTTGAATAAGGTAATTTACCAAGTAATGATTTTTTAGAGAAACTACCTGGTTAAAGAAGCAACATGGTAGTCTGAATATGCTATGAAGGAAAGGTACTCACTATTGTTGAACAAGTTAATAAAATTGGAGGGACACAATTTCATGAAACTGTGGAAAATGTTACACCCCAATGTTTTCATAAAAATATATTCAAATGAGGGAAAATTTTTTATATATATAGAGTTATAATTCTCCATTAAACATAATTTTTTACCTTCTATGATTTGAATTTCAATTAAAGGTCATATACAGTTGTGATCAGTACGTTTTTTGGAGTCTTATAGAACCAATATGAATTTTTGGTGAATTGTAACATGCCCTTATGAATAGTATTATGAACCTTATGAATATTAAATCATTTTCCAATTCTATTATAACAAATTTATAAGATAATGACATGTAGATTAATTTTTAAAGGCATTAAAAATTAGTTTTATATTTAAAATTCAAATTTTGAATAAATTTTGATTATATTTTAAAATTAAATTAATAATATTTAGGAACATTTTATCAAAATATGGAGTTTATTTTTGAGTTATACTCATCTAATATTTGAAGGGTGAATTTTGGGGACTCTGCTAAAATTCTTGAATATTTTATGAATAGTAAAATATGATAAGTTACGATAAATGCTAAATACAGTTTTTACTGCATTATATGAAATATAAGGAAGTTGTTTTCCCATGTGGTTCTAACTCACATAAAATTATTACCATTTTTGTTCATATGAAAAAATGATACATAGTCTTGAGAAAGCATATTATAATAATGATTAAAATAATGTAACATCCCTCCTCTCATCCACTATAAATACCACCATTATTCCCCTCTTTCTCACACACCTCTCAAGCCTTGTTCATTGACTATGTTCTACCAAGTACCCTACTAAAGGTCTTTCCCCACATCCAATACATTACATTCTCACCAAATAGAAAAAACCAAAGGCCTTAAAGATTATCTAATGGAGAAGAGATCAAGTGGAAATAATCATCTTCCCTTTCCATATGTTTTCTTTAGAATTCATTTCATTTATTATACTATAATTCCGTCCACTAGTCAAGGAGTTATGAAATCACCAGAATATTATTTATTCTTTATTTTATTATGTTAATGTAAAAAATAAATCATCTTCCTTTCTCTCAATGTTCCCTTGTTCTAAAAATAAAAAAATCATCTACGATGTGACGATTTACCAAAATCATGGATGATTTTTTGAAATATACATTACTTCCAGCAAATCAGATCATAAAAACATTTTATTTGTTGAAAAATAATATAATGGGTATTTTGTAACCTATTTTATTTTCTAAAATGAAATTATATGCATGAAATTAAATTATAAAATGTAACAAGTTCATGATTATCTAGGAACCACTAAAAATGATCTAAACCAACATTATTAATGGATTATCCAGTCATCTATCATCATATATGATAAAAAATTATTTATAGTATTGTTGTATAATATGGAAAAATATGAATACCATTTAATTCCACATTTGGAATTTCATTTCCATCTGATAAAAAATCAAATACATACCGGCTATGGAAATCATGTAATGAAAGCACTGAAAACAATAACATAAAAAAAAACTAACAATTGAAGGGTGAAATAATGTTGTGAAATGATAATATAATGTGTTATAAAAATGAATATTTTTCTGTAAGATATTATGAAAACACTTTTAACCATTATATAAATGTTTTAAACGATTTTTAAGTGTGAAAAATTCATTGGTATGGGAATTCATTACCTGATTTCAATTCTTTGGGTTGACAATCTTCATCATTATTTATGTGGTATTCAAATTGTTGGTGAGATAAATTTTTTATATTATGTTCTATAATGTGTATATACAGTGTATAAAAATATTACATACAATTTATTGACTCTCATTTCAATTTTATGATATTTATAAGTGACTTTCGTTTTAAAAACCTCTTTTAAAATTTTAATTTACAAATTTGAAAGCAATGTTTTAATGTAATTATAAATCTTGTTTGATTGTGTTCTAGTTCTTGGGAATTTATTATGTTGAATGGTTGGACCTATAACTCCATCCAATTTATTGGGTATGTTTATGATGGATTTCAACCATATGGATACTCATTGTTTAACGTCGGTGGTTACACAAATTGTATGGAATCTGTGAGGGTTACAAATTATAAGGTAGCCAAAAGGGTTAGATGATTATGTATGTAAAAAATAAATATCCCTTTATTGTTATATTTTTGTTTAATATATTTTGAAGAAATATCATGTAAATATCATTTTCTACAATGTAATTTTAATGGGTTACAAGTATGTATTTTTTGAAAATGATTTCATACATTACAAGTATTCATGGACTGATTTTTTCTTACCATATTTTTATATCCCTTACAAGGATTTTGAATATATTCTCAATATAAAAATATGTGATTTCATAACTAAAATTCAAGATTATGTAGTGTAATAAGGTCGGGGCCTTATACTTGGAATATGATTCCTAATATCACCATTATTCAAAATAGCTTACTATACAAATGTTACTCACTAAAATATTTTAGTTAGTGGTTTTTTATCATATACACACACATAGAGATGTGATATGACCTAAATCGATAAGTATTGAGTTTTAGAAAACCTAAAATTTCATAAACATATGGAAATTTTGAAGGCTTTCAGATGTGATATATGATTAGAACATATGTAATGGGTTTTTAGAATATTTCTAAATTTTTTTAGGTATATCATAAATTCATCTTGTTGTACATAATGGGTTTAATGATTTTACATTTATTCTTGATGGATACATTTAACACATGAATTAATATATGAACTAACCTATAAATTATAGACATTGTGTTATACCTAACTAATGCTCAACATGGAGTGTTATAGGTTTTGATGAAATGTTATGTTTAACATGAGTTAGGTTTTTTATATAGCCATAACATGTTATCAAAAGACAAAAATCTAGTTTTATGAACTATATGACCCATAAAGATACCACATGGAGTGTCATACACTATTTATTTGGAAGACAATGGGTGCTTGTTTTATATTTGGATTTCCCCAACTCATAGGGTTAGAAAATATACCTAGCATTAAAACCATTATTCATTAATATGTATTAATCTGGAATTATGGACGAACTAATAAAGATTTTATTGGTATGTTATTGATCATTATGTAAATTTATTTTTGACATAATGGGATTATGCCTCCCATTTGAAGTGTATGAAAAGTGGTCCCCTGATTGATATATAATAAATGATTCTATGGTTTTTCATTGATACTTGAAAAGATATTTACTTATCTATTTTGTGTGGGGAATGTGATTTGGTCATAGATTAATTTGAAAGAAACATGATTTGTGTATTCATATATTTAACCTATACATTGAGAATCAAGAATTTATGATTATATATGACAGATTTACATAATATTTGTCATGTGGTATATGATTCCATGGAAAAAGGGCTCAAATGAAAATTTATTTTTTTATATGATAAAAATAGTATAATTTTAAATAAATATACATTTGTTTAATAGATATCATATCTAATCCCTTTACATGTTGAGTAGCATTGATTCTTTTTCCAAGGATATGATATTCTTAAATTTATGATATTATTATTTAATATTTATTGAAAGTTCTAAAAAGTCCATTGGTATCATGATTTATGGATGAATATAGGTGGAATTAGTTTTAAAAAAAATTAGATATATTCTTTTAATGTTATTTTGATTTTATCGTAAGAGTGTTTTGGAAGTATATTCAAAATGGACTACATATAATGTGATATAAGGTAATATTGATTACATATTTATAAAATTCGATGAAAAGTTCTAAATGTGTTTTGAATATGATTTCATTACTTATTGTATATGGTAAAATATAAGGCGAAATGGAATAATGTCTATGAGGATTTATTAGAAATGATTAAATGATGGATATATTCTATAAATCCAAATGATTTTGTGACACAAGTTAGTATATATCACATTGCATTATAAAAGGATATTGTATAGTTTAATATCTTTATAGATTAGGTAAATTAAATTACCAGGGAAGGAATATCCCGTAGAATAATATGGTGATATTATATTACCTCTAACATAGTCAATCATACTTCAATATTTAGCTATATCATAAATTAGTGATCTATATTATTTGTGACATATAATTAACCTGGTAGTTTTGATTGACTAATGAAAATTGGAAATTAAGTGTTAACATTCAATAACATTCTATATAATTTTATATTTATTATGTATATTCTATACTATAAAACATTTGAAAAAATCATATGAATTCATTTTTATTGAAAATTTCTTCCATATTTAGGTTTATAAATACATTAACATATTCATTACAAATACAATAAGTTACATGTTAAAAAATTCTTTAATTCTAAATGTGTTATCCCAATGACTATATAATAATGATTAATGATATAGAAATGTTTCAACGGGTTCTTATTTATTCTTGAAATATAAACATATCTTTCTCTTTATTTATTACATTTAAATGTACTAAAATCCCTAGAATAAAGGGGATCCCACCCAATCCCTGGGTAATTTAGGCTATCCCATGTATATGTCATGAAAGAGGGATTCAAGTTGATATTTCATAGATATCTTCATATAATTTTGGATTAAAGGTAGAATATTAATTTTTATTCAAATTAAGGTAAGAAGACATGTTTTTATGCTATATTATGTGTAGTTTTAGATTAAAACCATGGTGATATTGGGTTTTGGGATTCTTAATATATTTTTCTAGTAGAATAATGATTATTTAACATGTATAAGTTCATATATATGATCACATAATCAAATTAATTAATCATTAGACGTGATAGTTTATTCATTGTTTATTGAATTGAAAAAAATATCCATAAAATTCAAACAGTGAAAAAAATCATATACTAGGGAATAATGATTGGAAATTATTAACCCTAAACCATAATAATATTAAATAAGAATGTCAAACTTATATAATAATCGAAAACCATTATGTATTTAACATAAATCTACCACAATAATCATAACATATTGAATTGGAAAGTTGTGCCCATGTCTTATAAAATATAGTATTTGGAATCACTGAACACATCCTATAAAATAGTTGAATGGGAAATAATACACACATCCCACAAAAATATAATCAGAAAAAAAATAGTTTCCTATTTCATTTGAGGGATATATACTCTTACTAGTCATATAATGATAAATCCAAGAATATATTTTACATATTAAATTATTATACATCCATTAAAATCATATAATTATAAACCTATGGAAATAAAATGTGTCACATAAGATGATCATAATGTATCACTTCAGATTTATTGAAAATTTATATTAAATGATCCAAAGAATTCAAACACCCTAAAATAAAAATATCATTAGATAATATTATGAGAAACACATGAATTATCTGAAATAAAAACTAATGATATATGATCTAGATAAAGAATGGAAAATGTAAAAAAATTCAAGAACATAGTTTTGTTACCATTCTAGAAGCATTATCATACCAAAGTTATAAGTCAGTTTAGAATCATTTTAAGAATGAACCATTTTGAATTTTTAATATTTAATTTCATAATATTTTTTAATAATAATAAATCATTGAAAATAAATAAATCTATTATAAATTAAACTTGCGTATAAATATATGAAATATTATGAAAGTTATGAAAAATAAATTTTGACATTTTCAAATCGATTTTTTTAACACACATCGATTTGAGGGTTATAAATTTAATTTTAAAACGAATTGTATAGAAACACGGGAGTTATAGAAGAATAAACATATTTAATTTTCAAAATAAAAAAATCTAGATTTTGGGAATGAAAGTATATATAAATGGAAGATAAATACCCAATAAAGATTGTATAAATTATCAATTATTGTGTTATATTTTATGTGGTAAGAATAAAAAAATTGATTATCTGAATGAGAATTAATTCCAATAATTTATGAGGAAATATAATATAATTAAATAAAATTAAGGAAAATAAAAAATGTTGGAAAATATGGATGAAAGATAAAGATAATGAGTCAATGAATTGTGATCAAGTCAACAAATAACGTACAAAAATAAAAATATATGAATCAATAGATAATATGATATATAAAGTCCATGAATATTATGTTTAATGAATCAAATATAAATTTTTATAAAATATGTAAATAGGTTAATATAAACACCATATGAATAAAAACAAGTAGATATTTTTAAACATATCTAAAACTAAATTTGTTGAGATAAGAATCCTCTTAAAAAGATTTCAATTAACATTAAGGGACTTTGAAAAGGATTAATATACCAAAGGAAGGGTAAGAATAATGTAATATATATATATAGAATAAAATAAAATATATAATGATAATGGGGGAAAAATAAATCGAATGGGAAGGAGAGAAAATTTATAAATAAAACTAAAACCAATATCAAAATTAAAAAATTATTTTTCAATCAAAGAAGAAAATATTAATAAATGAAGAAAATTTAAAAAATAGGATTATAAATGGTATTTGGGATTTATATTAAATAAAAAGTATCTTAAAAAATAAAATACCTAGGGAATAAAAACTCTAGAAATAGTTTAAAAGAAATCTCATTATGATGATAAGAATTTTCAATGAATTAGTTATCAATAAATTATATGATAATAAAATAACAACACATCTTATAAAATTAGAGTCAAATTGAATAAAATTAATTCAAAAACTAAGAATTTAAAATACATAAATGAATATATACTAGGAAAATGGAATCTCAGTCCCAATAATATGTATTTGGAAATATAACCCATTACTGTAACTCTAGATTATATTGATTGTGATAAAAATACATGAATAATAATCATAAAATTATTACTAATAATATTTTAAATCATATACATAATAATTACATTTTTATAAATAAAGTATATTTATTTATTAAATAAATATATGTTATAAATTGTGTATATTTACTATAAGAAGTTAGTTGTAATGCCACATAATTTCAGTATATTTTTTTTAATTAAATGGAATTATTTGGAGACTGCAAAATTTGTGATGCGTGATTACAATTCCCAGAGTGCCCCGAATGATCTTCCATGTTTTTTTATATTTTAATTAGTGCGCGTAAGCAGTATTCCTAAAAAAGAGGAATAACTCTTAAACAGTGTACCAAATCATAAATCTAAGGGAATATTTGCATTCAGAATGGCGCGTGTAAACTAAGTACGATATTTGTTTAGTCAGCCCTGACCTCTAGTGGGAAAACCCAAAATCCTCATAATCGTAAATAAAATAATTAAATAAAAATATTTTATTTTTCAAATTCTTATAACTGAAGGATGACGTATGAGTAGCGTCAATGGGAACTAGTTTCGGGAATGAAGAACACAACACACCTTCAAACACGGATGCTCTCCAACGGGTTTTTGATGTAGGGGGTTTATTCGTTTATGCTTTTTAAATATTTTCCACTTCCCCGTTTTTGAATAAAGTGAAGAAAATGTTTTAACCGACTAACAGGTGAACCACGATTAATTTGTTTCTGTGCGTGGTTATTGTGGGGTATATTTCTGGGGTATATCTTGATTTATATTCCATGATTTTGTTAAACCCTTAACCCCTCATGTTTTTGAGCTAACGTGGAGTGGGCGGGCCTAACAAAACCGACCCGAATCCTCCGCTACTTTCTTAATTTTGTACCATCATGGAACATTAACAACACTGAAATTCCAATGGGCTACATTGGGGTTAAAGTATCGATGCATTCCACAAGAAGAGGCCACGACACAAGGCCATGACGGTTAGCATAGTAGCCTATATCAACTGGCTGCGGAGGAGGCACGACGCGCCATCAATGAAAAAAGGAGGATGCAACTCATCAGTCAAAGTGACCATAGAAAAGTGGCCGAAACCTCGGCCAATCGTGGGTGACAATGCAACACGTCATAGGAGGGGTTGGCCGGCATGTCGGCCGACCTTGACAGAATGGGTTGAGTAGAGGTGGGGCTTTCTTTTTGAGGCACACCCATGCTATAACACCCCGGGATTTTATAAAAAATATAATTTTTAATTTCATTAATGTCTTGTGTTGTACGTTACACCAAGATTATGTGGCACTATACGCAACACCGAATTAGATTACAATATACGCAACACTATTCTTTGCTCATGTTACACACAATTTCAAGATCGTTTTGTTGAAATTATTCTACACAACATTTATTATAGATTTTGTTTACTATATAAAAGAAATAAGTTTTGATTGTTTTATACGCAACACCAAAGGGAGCTTTCACTACACGCAGCCCTAACTTGGCTTGCATTAAACACAATCACGACCTTCCTCAATAGCATGTGTGGTATGCAATACAGTGTTTCACTAAAAAATGATATGTTATTAAAATATTATATAAACTAGCCGTTATAAATAATAATACCAACTTTTTAAAATTTTATAAAATTTATCTTTCAAAATGGAAATCATTTTTTTGATTCGGAATATCAAATGTAGCCTAGGCTGAATTTTTGGTATTTTTCTGAAAACATTCAATTTTTTATGAATAGTGAAAACACAGAGTTATTGGTTAAATCCAAATTTTTCTTTAAATAATCATTTAATTTATTAAAATTTATTTTAGGTCAAAATAGTTTCATAATACCTAAATATGTTCAATGTAATTCATTGGAGACATTTCATAATAATTTTAGATATATAAAATTTTTATTAAACTTTTTAACGTCTTTTACCCACCTCCTAGGAGAATTTGAAAATTAAAAAAAACATAATTTTACTGCTTCTGTGAGTGGAATATCCAAAATCAGAGATAAACGGTTGATATCAGAAAATAAAATGTTGTTTAACAAGATAAAAATAATTTTTGGTGAATTGTAACTTTTTGCTTTTATTTACCACTTTTAAAAGTACATAGGGTAATTAAGGGTAAAAATGATATTATTATTACTCTAAAGCATGTATAATTATACTGAATAAGTTTAATTTAACCATAAACAACCTTTGGAATAATATATGACCCTTTAGGTCTACTTTTATTAGATTAGGATATTTATTATTATTAAGTTCAATGAAGAGTTAAAAGAGTTAAAATCAATGTTTAATAAGTAAAGTTTTTTTTAATATAGTGTTATACATAAGATAAATTAGACTCTAAATATTCATTATAAATGTAAAGGAAAAATTCCTACATAATAGTATTTAATTTATAATTTTTAGACATTAAATAGTTTAATTTATTTATGACACAATGATGATGCAGTAATTAAATTATTAATGAAATATTAACAAAATTGATATTATAAATACCCAAATAAATGTAATTTGAGACTTTTTATGAATTAAACTAATTTTATGGGTTAATAAATTATATTAGGGTTAGTTAGATGTAATTTATTTTGAAATAATAATGCTGTTATGAATTTATAAAAAACAAAATACCAAATAGTGTAAAAATTTACATAAAAGAGTTTTTTTATAAAATATTATATTATTAATTGATATAATGGTCTTAAAAATATAAGGATCAGAAAAAACACATATATACTAATATATATGACATTAATTAACCAATTGGGGTTATATTGGAGGTTTATAGTATGTTTATTAACCATATAGTGTAATAATACAAGAAGACATGGTAAAAGTTTAATTATATATCTTAGAGTTAAATCTAAATGAAATGGTTAAAATGGAAACCTAAACTTCTCTGAAACCTATTGGTTGAGAGGATTTCTACCCATCCCCTCCCTAGACTCAAAATCAGTCACATTGGAGCCATTATAAACCTAATATAAATTTATTATAAAATAATATTTTAAGTTTTTTCTAAGGTGCCCCTCACCCCTCTTTTAAAAGATCACTCACACTTCTCTCAAATTCACACCTCCAAAGCCATTTGGATTAGAAAAAAACCTGACTAAATACCATACCAACTTTATTCCCTTAATTCTAGAGGCATTAATTATTCATAAATCCAACCTATGAATCACTTTGGATAAAATCAAAAGGAAGAACCCGAAGAAGAGATAATATCTCACCACCTATTTCATGTTCCTTTCATCTTCCACTTCCATATTCATTGTGGTTTCAATTATGAAATAATAAATCCAGTATCTTCTATATACTGTGATGTTATTATAAAAATTGTACAACCATATTAGTTATTTTATCCATCCTATGAATGAAAAATTCACCACACGTGCATACGTACGACTTACCATCTCCACATAGTGGTGTAGTTTGTTATTCAAACATTTCATTATTTGGATGGGTATAATAATGAGTATTAATGAAATAAATAATAAATATAACATTATTTTGATTCTGTATATATTATATACCATCAAATTATATACTATTTTAAAATCAAAAGAATGATATTGTTGCTCGTGCGTACGTGCGGACTACCGTCTCCACGATGCGATGTGATTCATTCTCCATGTTAACCATTAAAGCATGATTATAAAGTATATATAATAAGTAATAATTAAACATATGACATAATAATTCTACTTAATTTATGTATATATATTACATTTACTTACATTGAATTTAATAAGGAAACGAAAACAACATTCATGCATACGTACTGTCTACCATCTCCATGAACGGTGTATTTCGTTCCATTTATTGATCTATTATATATATTTATATTATGAATATATATTATATATAAATAATGTTTTACATTCTAGAATTAAGTAATCATGATCTATGAAATCATATTAATAATTACAAATCAAAACACGTACGACAAATGCAATGATTTTACCCAAAACGATGCATTAACCTGAAATTGGCAAATGAACGGGTAATATAAAGCCGTAAGTGAATCATATATGATATCATAAATATTATAATGGTTATTTTACAAGTTAATAATATGTATAAAACCACTATATAGGAGTCCCAGACACATACTAAAGAAATTGGACATAAGGAAATGTATAATTTTGCAAATCTCATTTATATCCGAGATTGCATTTACGTAAGTATTTACTGTGGTTATATTTATCATCCATATCCTTATTTTCTAAAAATGTTTTCATGTATATTTAAAGAACCTTTTACCAATTTTTTACTTTTACTACCTGGTATTTAATGGATCTTTCTTTTGTTTACCATATGAGGTACTTTTTGACTTTTCTGGAAAAAGTATGAGGAGAATGTTTATTTTAAAATATATTGCATGAACAGTTTTTTGTAGTTTCATAACGCCTTCTTTTCATGAAGCATCCTCAACAATATTTCCTGATTATTTTCAACAAAAATAATTTTCTTCTAAAATTGAATGGCATTTTGTATGAATAAATTGATTTTGATAAGGAAAGGATATTTTCCTCAAGAATCCATTTGAAGTGTTTTATCTAATATATTTTCCATCTAAGATGACATTATTTAGTATGATTATGTTTCATGTATAATGTCTCTATTTTTTACATGGTTTAATTTTTCTTATAATTAAATAATATCCATTTCTTTTATATGGATAATGTTATGATGGGATGATGTTTATGAAATCCATTTTCTTTGTTAGATTATAATGAATGATGAATGTTTATTTTGTGGCACACGAAAGAATGATTTCATTATGAGATTGGTGGGAACTATATCTCCCTCCAATTAATTGGTTAAATATTTATATCTCATGATATAGACATGGCTGGAACGACATGTTAATCTGGTTCAGTGATACATGACTGGAATGAGAAGTGAACTCGATTCAGTAAGGGACTTTGTCCGCTTTGATGGTCTTGGAAACAATGCCTTGGATACTATGGAAATCATTTCATGTGATTAATTGTTTTCCACAATTACATGTTTTATTTTATCATGATTAAAGTTCCTTTATGATCTATGACTTATGTACTGCCAATATTTATGTCATTGCTCAAGATTTTGATATCTTATGTTCATGTTTTTACATTCAAATGGTTATGGATTGTTTTTAAGTTCTCCATGTCTACCCTTACTGAGCATTTAATCTCACCCTTTTTGTATTTTCTTTTCCCCATGATATAATGAAAGGTTTTAGGTAAGAAAACCAAAGGGGAAGATCTTTATGGGAGATGTTGAAGATCTTTCACCATGATTTGAAGATTATGTTCCATGTTTCCAAAGACACTAATGTATTTTGTCCTTTGGGCATCTGTTTTGGTCATGTATTAAGTATTACACAAAAGTAATGTAATTTCTATATACTTCAATTATGTGTATCTACAGTTGGTATTAGATCAAAGGTTTAGTTAACCTTTGGAAATTAGGATCCGAAAACTTTAGTGAGATCCCAAGAGATATTTCTAGGGTATGTCTAGGGATTCCCCGAAGGATAAATATATGTATAGGTTATAGTCCTATAATTACAGTAAAAATAATAGAATTAAACCTAAGATGTTATATATTGATGGTACTCCCCCTTTATTATTATTTTTTCCTAGCATTATTTTTTCCTCTCACAGTGTTATTTTTGGGTTTTAGATGATGGATTGAACCGGAAGGAAACGTGTTGATAAATGTAATGCACAATGCAATTATTTTCCTCTTGATAAATCAAATGTGATGGGAGATGGAGTGAAAAATATTATTGTTATACTTAAACAATCTATGTATCATTCTAGACTTCCAAATGAGCAGAGAAATGAACAATATTCTACTGAGTCCTTTATGAAGAAATGACCACCTTATTTCAATGGGTCTTCTGATCCAATTGTTTTTGAATAATGGATTAGTACCATTGAAGATATATTTTCCATACATAGATGTCTGGAACATGAAAAATTCATTCTGGATGTTTACGGTTTTGAAGGTGAAGTAGACCAGTGGTGGACTCTAATTAAGAATACAAGGCCCCAGGATGAAATTGAATCCATGGAATGGGATGAGTTTAAGAACTTGTTTTTCAATAAGTACATCCCTCATATTCTATGAACAAATAAGGAAAAGGATTTACCTGATATTAAGAAAATGGATGATGAATCTGTTGGTATATATGAGGCGAATTTTACAAGGATTGAAAGGTATGCATTTGGCTTAATCAAATAACATGAATGTAAAGTTGATCGATTATTAATTGGCTTAAAACAAATTCTTCGAAGGGCATTAGCTATAAGAGACTTCAGTAGCTAAGAAGAAATATTGCATTGTGCTATCAAGGTAGAACTAGATGTTAGTGTTACATATTCGTCTCATGGTTTTGACATGAAACGAAAGATGGAGTTCAAGGAAAAATCTCAAAACTATGGTGAAAAGAAGGTGAATGTTTCATTATCCTCAATGTGTGGAAAGAAGCATGGTGGAGATTGTCTAAATGGTACTATAAAATGTTTTATATGTGGAAAAGAAGTTCATTGAGCAGCTGATTGCCGATGTAATGGGAAAAAAGTAGATAATGATGTGAATAGAGAAAAGTCTACAGAAAATGCACCACTAACACTTCAATGCCTCAAGTGCAAGTAAATGGGGCATTATGATAAACAATGCCCTAATCCAAGGGTTAATGATGATCGAAATCAACAACCTCTCAAGGAAAAGGACCAAGGGAAGTCACCTGCGATCACTATTGGTGATGTTGAATATGACAACAAAGTGGTGGAATGATTATGTTTCTATGTAACAGGATTCCAAAATAGTAGTGTGGAATGTCATTTTAGTGTCATGGAATATTCGAATATCTATGTATTGGTTTATTGTGGTTTTCAAAAATTGTATGGTACCAGTAACCATGAAAAGTGATTGGAATATTTTTGGAAAGAAGATGATATGCACATAATGAAGTGATAAGGAGAAAATAATATGTTTGATAGTATTCATGAGCTTGTGACTGATTAAGGGACAATGTGATATCATGGTTTGAGTATATATAATTTTTGGAATTTTGGTATGTTGAAAAAGTTAACTTTTGATAGAATTATTGTTTTCAATAATGTTCTATGGTAACACATGTTTCAAAATAATACATGATTATGGTAATCACATGTTTGGAATGTGACCAACATGATATATCTTGTGATATATGAGGGATAAATGATGGTATTCACATTCTTGTTATATGACATTTTTAGTAATCATTCCCTTTATACTATGATTTTGAAAAGAATTATTTTGGCTATGTCTTAAGGTTGTAATGGATTATGTTGATCATAATATAGTATTGTTTAAGGCTAGAATTTTTTTTCAAGATTTTTTTATGGAATGTTATTATACTGTAGTTTAAGAAAAGGGACAACCTACAGAACGATCGATAACCCGTCGTGTCAAACAAGGATGCGGGAATCAAAACCACAACCAAATGAGTCAGGAATTTATCTCCTACCACTAGCCTACAAGAAGTCCCAAGTTAGTAGAAATAAGTTTTAGTTTATTAAGGGGTATTATCATTGGAGTCTATGTCCATTTTTGTAATCATATAAAATTAACATTAGCATAGATGGACTTATGTATATTTAATAACTTTTGTTAAAGTTTTGTTTGAGACAGATAGAATGACCTATCATTCTATCACATGATCTGCTAATATTTCAAGGACAAATTGTACTTCATTTCTTTAAATAATAGATGACGTAAAAATTGTTCATGGAATGACCAACGACGATATTACATTGAAATCAAGTAAGTATTTCTCCTTGTGAATTTTTTTTCAACATTAGGGAAGTGATCTTGAAAACCAAAAGCATTGTCCTAGTACCCTCATATTAAATGAATCATATGGTACCATAGATAATTATAATTTTATGGCTTTGTGATTGTCTGCCTTTTCATTTCCATGTTCTCTACCACTCTCAATCAGAACTTGATGGTTAGATTTCTCTTCCATATCCATATTTTCACATATATTCTCCTATGTGGAAACCTAGTTATGAGTTAATTTGGGCAACTTTTATGTTTCATATTTCACTTTTTAAAATTCAGTTTTAGTATTCCTTTTTACGATGTCGGTTTATATGAATGAAACTTTCAAGAAGTAAACCATTTATAACCCCAATGAATTTCGAGGGAGAAATTCCTTTTAAGGGGGGTAGAATATAACACCCAGAGATATTATGAGAAATATTATTTTCAATTTCATTGATGTATTCTGTTTTATGCTACACTAAGATAATCTTGCGCTATACACAACACCGTATTAGCTTGCATTATGCACAACACTATTCTTGGCTCTTGTTACACACAATTTCAAGATAATTTTGTGGAAATTATTCTACGCAACATTTATTATAGATTTTGTTTAATGTATAAATGAAATACATTTTGATTATGTTATAAGCAACACCTAATCTATCTTTCACTATACATAGCCCTGACATGGCTTTCATTACACGCAATAACGACCTTCCTCAACAGCGTTTGTAGTATGCAATATCGTGTTTCATTAAACAACGATATGTTATTAAAATATTATATGAACTTGTCATTATGAATAGTAATACCCACTTATTGATATTTTATAAATTTTATCATTCAAAATGGAATTTATTTTTGGATTCAGAATATTGAAATTAGCCTAGGGTGAATTTTTGGTATTTTTATAAAAACATTCAATTTTTGATGAGTAGTGAAAACACAGAGTTTATGGTTAAAACCTACTTTTTATTGAAATAACTATTTATTTTATTTAAATTTATTTTAGGTAAAAATAGTCACATAATACCTATATAAGTTCAATATAATTAATTGGATTCATTTTATAATAATTTTAGATATATAAAAATTTTATTGAACTTTTTACCATGTTTTTCCCACCTCTTAAGAGAATTTGCAAATTTACATAAAACATAAATTTAACACTTCAGTGAGAGGAATTTAAAATATCAGAAAGACACGGTTGATATCATTATGTAAAATGTGGTTCAATAATATAAAAATAATTTTTTTGGGTGAATAGTAACTTTTTTACTTTTATTTACCACGGTTAAAAGTAAATAGGGTAATTAAGGGAAGAAATGATATTATTATTACCCTAACACATGTACTAATTCTATTGGATAAATGTAAATCGACCAAAAACATACTTAGGAAGAAAATATGACCCTTTAGGTCCACATGAATTTGATTAGGACGTTTATTATTATTTAATTCCATGAAGTGATAAAAAAGTTAAAATCAATGTTTAATAAGTAAAAAAAAATTTTATATAGGGATATACATAAGATAAATTAGACTATAAATATTCATTAGAAATATAAAATGATTTCATACATAATATTATTTAATTTATAATTTTTAGACATTAAATAATTTAATTTATTTATGACACAATGATGATGTAGTAATTGCCTTATTAATGAAATATAAAGATAACTAATATTTTAAAAACCCAAATAAATGGAATTTGAGACTTTTTATGAATTAATGTAATTTTAGTAGTTAATATAATATATTAGGGTTTGTTAGATTATTATAGTTTAAGTAATAATACTTTTATGAAATTAGAAGAAACAAAATACCAAATAGTGTCAAAATTGACAAAAAGGTTTTTTTTAAAATATTATATTATTAATTTATACAATGGTATTAAAAATCTAAGGGTCATCCAAAAGACTTATATACTAATATATATGACATTAAGTAACCAATTGGGGTTCGATAGGAACTTTATTATAAGTTTATTAACCATATAGTGTAAGAATACAATAAGACATGGTAAAAGATAAATTATATAACATAGAGTTAAATATAAATTATAAGGTTAAAATGGTAACCTAAAATTTTCTAAAACCTATTGGTTGAGATGATTTCCACCCATACCCACACAATCCTCAAAATAATTCACTTTGGAGACATTGTAAAACGAATATGAATTTATTATAAAATAATATTTTAAGTTTTTCCTTAGGTGCCCCTCACCCCTCTTATAAAAGGCACTCCCCCTTCTCTCAAATTCACACCTCCAAAGCCATTTGGCTTCGCCAAACCATGCCCAAATTCCCTCTAAACTGACCTCCATTCATTTTATAGGCCTTACATTAGTCATAAATCCATCCTAATGAGCCCCTTTGATCAAATCAAAAGGAAGAACCCAAAGAAGAGGTAAATATCATGCCACCTATTTCAAGTTCATTTCTTCTTCCACTTCCTCCTTTTTTGTTATTTCCATACTAAAATAAGGACTCTAGTATTTTTTATATACTATGATGTTATTATAAAACTTTTATAACCATATTAGTTATTTTATACATCCTATGAATGAAAAAGTCACCACACATGCGTACGTACAGCTTACTGTCTCCGCGTCGTAGTGTAGTTTGTTATTCAAACATTTCATCATTTTAATGGTAATAATAATGAGTATAAATGATATAAAAAATATATATAACATTATTATGATTCTATATATGTGATTTTCTATCAAATTATATAAAATTTTAATATCAAAATAATGATATTGTCGCTTGTGCATACGTACCGACTACCGTCTCCACGATGCGATGAGATTCATTCTCCATCTTAACCATTCAAAAATGATTATAAAGTACATATAATAAGTAATAATGAAATATATGACATGATAATTCTACTATATTTATTCATATATATAGATATATGTCATTTACATCCATTCAATATAATAACGAAACGAAAACAGCGTTCATGCGTACGTACGGTCTACCGTCTCTATGAACAGTGTATTTCGTTCTATTTATCGATCTATTATATATATTTATATTATGAATATATATTATATATAAATCATGATGTAAATTCTGGAAGTATGTAATCCTGATCTATGTAATCATATGAATAATTACAAGTGAAAACACATACGATAAATGAAATTATTTTAACCAGAACGTTGCATTAACATGGAATTGACAAATGAACGGGAAATATAATGTTGTAAGTCAATCATATATAATATCTTAAATATTATTATGGTTATGTTACAAGTTAATAATATGTATAAACCCACTATACAATATTCTCAGAAAAATACAATAGAAATTGGACATAAGGTAAGGGATAATTTTGCAATTCTCATTTTTATTTGAGATTTCTTATACATAAGTATTTACTGAGGGTTACACTTATCATCCATATCTATGATTTCTAAAAAAACATTCATGTATTTTTAAATTCCATTTAGAAATTTTATAATTTTACTACATGGTATGTAAGAAATCATTCTTTTTTACCATACGAGGTACTTTTTGACTTTTCTGGAAAATGTACGAGGAGAATGTTTTTTTAACATATACAACATGGACAGATTTTTACAATTTCATAATGTCTTATTTTCATGAAGCTTCATCTACAATATTTCATGATTATTTTTAACAAAAATCTTTTTCTTTTAAAATTTCATTGAATTTAGTAAAAAGAAAATGATTTTGAAGAAGAAAGGATATTTTCATCAGGAATTAATTTCATGTGTTTTATCAAAACTATTTTACATTTAAGTTGAAATTATTTAGTATGTTAATAGTTCAAGTATAATGACTCTATTATTTACACGGTTTAATTTTTCTTATGATGAAATGATATACATTTATTTTATATAGATTATGTTATGATGGGATGATTTTTATGAAACCCATTTTATTCATTGGGTTATTATGAAAGAAGTATGTTTAATTTTTGGCACATGAAAGAATGATTTCATTATTAGATGGTAGGGACCTATATCTCACTCCAATGAACTGGGTAAAGATTTATATCTAATGAGATAGACATGGCTGGAATGGAAATGTAATCCAGTTAAGTGATACAAGAATGGAACGAGGAGTGAACTCGATTCATTAAGGCGCATTATGCACTATGATGGTCTTGGCAATAATGCCTTGGCTACAATGGAAATCATATCATGTGCTTAATGGTTTTCTAAAATTAAATGTTTTATTTTATCATGATTAATGTTCCTTTATGATCTACGACTTATGTACTGAAAAGATTTATTTCATTGATCAAGATTTTGATATTTTATATTCATGTTATTACATTAAAATGTTTAGGGATTGTTTATAAGCTCTCCATTTTTACCCTTACTGAGCATTTGAGCTCACCCTTTAGATTTTATCTTTTCCCCAGAATATAATGAAAGGTTTTATGTAAGAAAACCAAATGGGAAGATCTTTATGGGATATATTGATGATATTTATCCATGATTATCAGATTATGTTCTGTGTTTCCAAAGACACTAAACTAATATGGTCATTCGGCATTTGTTTTTGTCATTTATTTTGTATCCCACAAAAGTAATGTAATGTCTATGTACATCATGTATGGGTCTCTGCACATGTGACAACATGGTCACGACCTGTGATGGCTGTGGCAGGAGTTGTGGGCTGTCGGTTGAACCGTTGGCTGATGGATGGGGTCTGCCCGGCGGCAAGGCCACGACCAGTCACCCACTGCACGGAGGAACCACGGTGCCAGTTGGCACCGTGTGGGGTCAGTCTCCATGGATTGACCCACTAACATGACGTAGTTCCATGTTATAACTACCTAGAAGTTATGTATCCATGTATCCCTAATGTCTTGCGCCACCAGGCAGGTGGCCCGCGCTGCCAGGCAGGTGGCACTGCCAGGTCGGACCTACGGCCGACCCCTCACTCAGTGGGACGACCTGCGGGCCAACTGCCTGAACCACGTCCCAGCCACGTCAGGCCAGGCCTGGTAGGCCAGGATGACCAGGGTCGGCTTGGACCCAAGTCGGATCGGTTGGACCCAGGTCTATCCGAGTTGTCCCATCCCGAACCAGTTCGAGCTGGTCTGACCGATGCAGACCGGAAATAGACACAGTACCGACTAGTTACATAAAATAGACACAAACTTCTAAACAATACATTTTTTTGATGAACCATTTGTGGTTCTCGTTTCCATGGATAGAGATAGGCATTTTCCCTTACTCCATGATAGTTTTGGACAAAGATGGAGTATGGAAGGGTTGGATTACACCTGAATCCAACTGGACCCTCAACACTGAAAAGCCAATAACGCACAGACCAAGAGTTTGATTAACGCACCGTCTATTGCGTTGGAACCCTTGTGACACAAATGATCATCATGTTACTTTCTTGTGAGACTTCATGCTGGTTGAAATATGACCGATGGATTGGGGAGTGGTTCTCCCAAGTGTGCTACATACGGAACCCTGTGACTGGCTGAGACAAGATGACTACTGATCATTTCAACTCGAAGTGAATAAAAAGACCAGTGGGGAGAGCCTATTTGTTACATGCTAGGCCCACAATATGCGATGGGGAGGAGTGCCTCAACAGTCTTGGGTTAGTGGGAAGAACCTTTGTGTGACGCTGCAAGCCCACTGTACTCGATAGAGGTGGAGTTCTCCAGTAGCTGAGGTGCTTGATGTTGTGACTGGGATTGTTACCTGTTCTTAGTCCTAGAGAATATCTTGATGTCTATCAGTATTCATAGTAATCTTGTGTGGGTTAGCATCATAATCTTGTTTCTTTGAATTGTAATCCTGGTTTGAGATGAGAATCAAATTGAGCTGTGTCTATTGATTTGTGCTTTTTTATTGAGATCATGCTTTGCGGTCTTCCTTGTGGAATTAGGTGAGACCTTTAGGGGTCTCAGGATCCCTACTGAGTAATATAATAATCACCCCAACACGGGCTATTCCTGCACCATGTCGTGTCATGAGCAAAAAATGAGCAACAAAGCTGAGGCTAGAGGAAGCCAGGACTTGGCGGTACGCATAAGAGACAGGAAGACTCAGACTGCTGAGGAGGTGATTTGTACCTACCCATTAGGTTGGATCCTCAGAGGATGACTCTAAAACTATTTTCCTTATTATTGTATTGTTACTTTCACTTGTATTTTTAATTTTCATTTATACTTGTACTTTCAGTTGGTCTGGTATTCCGGCCCCATTTACATTTAGCAATCCTTTTACAACAACAGTTTAATTCACAGTTTCTTCTTGTTGTATTCTCAGACCGTGTGTTTGTACAAGTTTAAAGAAAATGCCTTCCCATTATAGGGAAGAATCCTTTCCGTTCTAGCCTCTATCCCTTGACCTATCGGACTAGGGAATGGGGTAGTCATGACATGATCCCCAAGGGACAGGTTGTGAGAAAGTGGTATCAGAGGTGTCAGTTCAACTAATGAACCAGGACTGTGATCTTTTCTCTGTGGAAATTATTTTATGTTTTAGGAGTGTGCTTTTCAGTTCAGGGATTCCATTGTTGGTGCAGTGTCCGAAATATCCATAGACCAGGACCCCATATTCTGATTTTCATCTCAGTGCACAGAAACATTGATTGCATGTGTTTTTGAAGAATTTGTTATGTAATTTATTTGGTGTCAGCTCACTAGGTTACAATTAATGATCATGGCCCACCTGTTCCTTTCCAAAATGTTATCGCATAGATACACTATTAGGATTACTGAGATAATATGTGATGATGGCCTAAAGAGCGATGAGGCCTCAGTGGAGGGCCCTCTTATGGTATTAGCACTTAAGGTGGTGTGCCAGTAGCACCACCACCCGTATTGAAGCAGATTCCACCGGCCCCACCAGTAGTGGGTGCATGCTGACTATGTAAGTTGCACAAGTTTCATTAGAAGCGGGCTCCTAGGTTCTGAGTTGAGACAAATCCCTAGCCAGTTGAGGAATGGATAGAGGTTGTGGCTAGAGTTTTCTACCTTGTTGGGACACCAACAGATCAGTTGGTGATCCTAGATGCTAGTATTTAGTAGTGTGTGACCATGAGGATGGTCCACATGGTGATGAGGCATCGTTACACAGACAGTTTATCAATATTGAACCTTTGAGTAGTGTTCCATCTAAATCACTGCTCGTTGGTCAGCAGTTACAACTGGCGGTATAGGTAGAGGACACATGTAGGATTTGTGCCTTGCACGTGTTTCAGCGTCAGATATTACTCAGGTTCCAAGGAAAACACGAATCATATGCGGCTAAGGAATGAATTGAGGAGGGGGATGAGTTTCCATCTAGATAGGGCACCATTTGATCTGATGGTTGTCCTGGTAGAGAGCCTTCTACATGGCTCAGCAGAAAGATGACAGGGTATAGATTGTGCTCAAAATGAGTAATGGTGACTTTTTCTGTGGACATTCTTGAGAACCTTCCTTATTAAAGGGGTTCTATTTACAAAAATATATATGGGATGAGTGTTCCCAAGAGATTTTACAGCTTCAGCAGGACGACATGTCGGTAGCTGAGTATTCATCAATGCATACCCACTATTCCAAGTACTCGATGAATATAGTACGGCCAGAGCTTCATTGCTCAGACGTCTGAGCGAGGTATGTTTATTCACATCCAAGCCTGCACTATTCTTCAAGGCATTCCACCATATATTTGGGTGCTATATATAACTTTGTGGTTAAAATATCTTTGGATGAGTGGATGAAGCCAGTGAATTTAAATAGTGGGAAAGTAGGAAACAGATGCCAGTCTCAGAGATCTGGGCGTGTAAAATGTTTCAGGATGAGGAAGTGATAGGGAAGGAGGAATCTATAGGGATGTAGAAATGGATGAATAACTGGTAGATCAGTGTGATTTAAAGGCCATTTTGACATGTTACAACCCCCCTTTGTGGTCTGCACCAGGCTCACGAAGCTGGAGTTTAAGGGAAGGTAGTAACCACATGCAGTCAAAGAGAGTGACCCAAGGGCTCTAGGAACGATTCGAGGTATGTTCTGTGTCTACTACATGATGTCGTAATAATATACATAGGTACCAATCATTCCTTCCTTACATGAATCTTTTCCAAGACCTAGATTTTCTAGTAAAACCATAGACTTGACCCACACGTATAAAGATACCTTTGTGAGGAGACTCGATAATCACAGTAATGTCGATGGTGTGATTTGACCCTTGAGGTGAGAGATTCGGTTGGAAGATCTTGGTGGCAGCGTCAAGGCCTTATGATGTTAGCTTGTGTATGGGATGGACATCCATAGTTCATACTCAGATTGATGTTGTTAGGCAAAAAGGTTGTGGTTTATCCACAACATTGGAATGAGGTTTCCTTGGTCATAGAAAAAGGAATCCCAGGCAGCACATGATAAACACATAAAAAGGAGGGTGCAGTCGATCACTCATGAGTTGGACAGCCTTACCCTCATGGTTGTAGGAGTTCTGAATTTTCAGTTCCCAATAGGAGTGGTAGATTCTGGGGAAATCATTTCAAAAGCTATTTCCTGGGTTACCTCCCTAAATGGAGTTGGACCTATTCTTTGGCTGCGTACTACCAGAGTTTCGAAACATAATTATCCAAAGTAGAGGCACCATTTTTTGCTTTGATGAAGAGGGGGGGGTCTTTCCTATGGATGTAGAAATGTCTACAGAGATTTCTGGAGATGATACATAGACTAATGAGTAGAACTAAGATACACATGACCTAGAGTTAGCAACTGTGGTGTTCACCTTGAACGTTTAGCGATATTACATGATTGGAGAACATTTTACAACTTACTCTGATCACTATATTCTTAGGTATATAATCTCTCAGAAGGACCTGAACATAAGACAACTGTGATGTCTAGAGTTCCTCCAGGGCTATGAATTCGAGATATTCTATACTCCTAGAAAGGAGATTGTGGTAGAGGATACACTCAGTAGGAGGTTTGGTTCATAATTGATGAGTGATGCATCAGATCAGCTATTCGTGCTGCAGATATCCTTCGAGGATAAAGATGGAGGGGCTTACCTCCAATCTATGACTGTTGCTCCCATATTATTCAGTGAAATCGAGAGGCATAGCTTGGGAAATTTACTACGAATCCCAACAAGCTCATATATTCTTAGGAGGATCTCGTGAAGGATTTTCTAAAGGAGGGGAGAACATCATCCTCTTCAGAGGATGCACCATAGTGCTAGTGACAATTCGAGAGGAGGTGTTGAGGGAGATCCATAAATCCCCTTTAACAGTACATCCTAGAGTGGAGAAGGTGTTCTAGGACTTCAAACATCAGTACTGGTGGCTAGGGATGAAGGAAGAAGTGGTCGAGTTTGTATCTCGATGCCTCACTTTTCAGCTAGTGAAGACATCATAGAGTCGGCAGAAGTCTAACGATGATAGGAGGCTGATATTTTTAGAGTTTGATGAGTGAGACCATGTATTTTTTTGGGTCTCACCTCAATGAGTTTTGTAAAGATTTTTCTATGGCGAGAAGCTATCTCCAAGGTTTATCAGACCATTCTAGGTTCTCAACAGAGTGGGTGAGGTGGAATAATGTCTATCTCTTTCCCCAAAGATGCACTGGTTGCGTAATGTTTTCCACATGTCATAGGTGAAAAGATGCGTGCATGATCCATCACACCATATCTACTATGGAGATATAGACATTAATGATGGGGTGACATTTATAGAGTTTCTAGTGGAGATAGAGGATCGATAGTTGTGAGGCCTCCATGGACAGTCGATCTCTCTGGTGTGAGTTTGGTGTCAACAAAGGGACCTCCAGGAGAGCACACAAGAGAGAGAGATTCATATTAGGGATCGGTACCATCATTTGTTTGATTTTCCACTAATTTTGTCTTTTATGGACGTAAATCCGTAAGGTGGGGAGAATGTAATGTCCCAAAATTTCGGTATAATTTTTTTAATATATGGAATTATTTAGAGACCGTAATATCTGACGATGTGTGATTCCAAGGTCTGGAGTTCCCAGAATAATTCGTTGAAGTTTTGTTAAGCTTTAATTAGTACGAGTAAGAAGTTTCTTGAAAAGGTGAAATAACACTTAAAATAGTTTCCCAAATCAGAAATATGAGGGCACAGTTGCATTCAAGATTGTGGGTCTTCCCTAGGCATGACATAAATTTAGTTGTCACATGCCCCCATTGGGAAAACCTAAAAAAGGCATAATCGTAAGTAAAATAATTAAAAAAAAATATTTTATTTTTCAAATGATTATAACTCGCAAATGGTAACTTGGGTTAAAAATCCAATACCACCGTTCAATTGGATATGGTATGTTCTCTTTGGGTAGATACTCACATTAGCTGGCGTAGGCCCCCAATGAATGTTAGGTTTTTGGCCATAAATAAAATAATTAAGTGAATTATTTTATTGTAAAATCCATAACATTTAACGATAGCTCGGATTGAAAATTCAAGAGTACGGTTGAGTTAGTTGGGGTGTTTCCTCATTAGGTGGATCCAAACATCCACCAACGAGTGTCGTGGGTGAACATAATTAGTTTATTAACATTTTCTCCGGTACGTTTAGTTAACCCACGAGAGGCAAAATTCTATCTTTTCAATTCTTGTTTGGATTAAAAATATTAGAGAACCAATGAATCCATAGTTCCTGGATTCCCTTAAGGGATACTTTATTTTGACAATAGTAGGTCTGTAAAAAAAGTTAGGTTTGGTGACTTTTTAAAACAAATGAAATAAAATAATTTTATTATTTTTTTTATTTATAATTCTCCAAGAGAAAAGAGGTGTGTAGGGCCAAAGAAGTGTCAAGCCAATAAATGGCTTGACCTACAAACCCTATGTAATGACATATTTGGGGAATTAGAATTTTTCCTAATTTATGTGTCCCTTTTAATTCCACACGTCGTTAATTACCCTCCCCCTCTCCTCTATATATGGCTCTTGGGGGGCAGTTAATGAATGAACTTCTCCAAGCAATTAAGTGCTCGAGGTGCGCCGTGACACTGCACCCTTAGAGGATAGAGATGAAACAAGTGGGGGGTGATGGAAGACAAAGAAAAATGAACCAAAGGATGACATATGAGTGGCGTCGTTGGGAACGGGTTGCGGTAATGAAGAAAACATTCCACCTTTAAGCGCATACACTTTCCAATTGCGTTTCAAGGTAGGGGGTTTATTCGTTATGCTTTCTAAAAGATTTTCTCTTCCCCAAATCATGAAAAATTTGTAGAATGCAGGTCATCTAACTAACAGGTTGACCCATGATTCATTTCTTTCTATAGGAGGTTACAGATGGGTATCTTTGTGGGGTTAATCTTGAATTAAATTCCATGAGCATGTTAAACACTTAATCCCCTCATGTTTTCAAGCTAATTTGGAGGGAACGTGCCTAACAAAACCTGCATGAACCCTCCACTACATTACTAATTTTTCTCCCCCATGGAACACTGATGGCATGACAATACTGACCGATTACGTTGGGGTAAGCACATCGACGTATGCTGTAAAAAAAGACCGCAACACAATGCTGTGGTGGTCATTGGAGCCGTGGGCATCAGCCGACTGCAGAAGAGGCTTGGCAAGATATCGTGCGCCACCGATGAACAATGTAGGATGTGGATCGTCAGCCGCAGTGATAGGAGGAAGGTGGCCGACACACTAGATTGTTGTGGGTGATGGTGTGGCATGCCGCTGCGTGCCATTGGAGTGGTCAGACGGCATGTCGGCCAGCCACGAAGGATCTGGTGGACCGAAGGGGGGGGGATTTTTGCAGTGTGCCCACAAGGTATCAAGGCACTGACCTGCGACGTCTAAGACAGGAGTATGGGGCCACAAGTTTGACTAACGGCTGGTGGATGACACATGCGCAAGCGACCTTCTAGGTGGCAAGGCCGTTGCACGTCGCCTGCGGCACGAAGGACCCACGACACCACACGACACTTCATGGGGCCAAACCTAGTTGAGTGACCCACTAATGTGTCTCTACGCCACATCAACCCTACCCGGACGTGTCACCAGGTGAGAGGATCCACTGGGTCGGCCCAACGGACCAACCCACCATTCAGCGGTCCAACCTGCGGTCCATTGGCATGACATGCAGCGTAGCTGGATCATGCCAAGGCCAGCGGGTTGGGTTCACTCGAGTTGGGCTGGGAAGACCCTGGTTGATCCGAGTTGTCCCATACCAGACCAGGTCAGGCCAGTCCGACAGAGGTGGACCGGACCTAGACCCAGTACCAACCAGTTACACAAAATGGACCCTTACATCAAAACCAGACGTTTGTTTGACAAACCGTTTGTGGTGTCAGGATTCATGGAGCGGGTCAATCCTATTTTTCTTAATCAAAGGGAGTTTTGGAGAAAACTTGTGTTTGTATGGGATGGATTGCACCTGAATCCATCCAATCCCTTGTCACTAAATTCACAATAATGCACTAACTGGGCGTCTGATTGACGCACCATCTGTTGTATTGGAACCCTTGTGACTCAAAGGATCATTGGGTAACTTTCTAGTGAGGCATTGTGCTTGATGAAACACGAATGTTGGCTTGAGGATATGTTCTCCCAAGTGCGCTATGTATGGAATCCTATGACAGGCATAAAAATGAAGTCTGATGATCATTTCAACTCAGAGTGACTCGATGGCCTAGTTGTAAGAGCCTCTATGTGACATGGAAAAGCCACAATGGGGAGTGCCTTTATGTGACATGGACAACCCAAGATATGTGATGGGGAGGATACCACAGTAGTATATGGTGGGGTGTGGCCTTGTGTGACCCGATAGACCTACTGTACGTGACGGGGGGGGAGTACCTTAGCAGTCCATGGGTAGTGGGAAGAACCTGTGTTTGATGCGGCAGGCCCACTATACATGATGGATGAGAAGTTTCCCCGTAGCTGAAGTGTTTGACGTTGTCACTGAGAATGTTACTTGTTACTATGCCTAGAAAATCCATTGCTATCCATCAGAATTCATAGTGATCCTATGTGGGTCAGCCTCATAATCATGTTTCTCAATGTTGTATACTGGGTTTGAGTTGGGACTCTAATTGAGTTGTGTCTATTGCTTTGTGATTGTGATTGATATCATGTTTTAGGATTTCCTTGTATAATTATAGGAGACATTTGGGGGTCCTGGGGTACCTACCGAGTATCATTATACTCTCCCCTACATGGGCTATGCCTGCACCATGTTGTGTCTCATGATGACAATGAGGAGTTGGGCTGAGGCTCGAGGGAGCCAGGACTAGGTGTTATGCGGAGGAGACTGGGGGACACAGATTGGTTATGAGGCGATATATACATACCCTTCTGGTAGGGTCCTCGGAGGAAGACTCAGTAACTGTTTACCATTTTTCAATTCTATTGTTCCTTTCAGTTTTGTTAGTTCTTTTCAGTTGTATTCGTACTTAATGGTGGGCTTGTATTCCAGCCACTTACAATCAGCACTCCTTTTACTACAACAGTTTACTTCAAAGTTTCTTCTTATTGTATTATTGGAAAGTGTCATTGTACATGTTTAAAGGAAATGCCTTCCCATTTTTGGGAATATGCCTTTCGATGCTAGTCTCTAGCCCATGGCATATGGAAGGCCGACTTGAGGTAGTCATGACAAGAGCCCCAAGGGACAGGTCCTGACATTATTTGTTTTAATTCTATCATGCTTGTTTTCGTATGGCGGTCTCATTTATTATTCAATGTTCATTATTTCAATATCTCCGAAATTTTCCTTATAATACAATAATAACCCCATAACATGTTTATATATTCTATGTATAGACTTGACTTTTTTAATAATTCGTTTGAGAATTTTAAAAAAATTCTATAGAGGTTAGTGTCTTGTTCTTTTTTTTTTTGATTTTTAAATATATATAATTTATATGACTCGTTTTTATATCCAAGGATACTCAAACAGTTGATAAATTTTATATTTAGTCCTATATTTAATTTCTAAAAATGTGTTTTTGTTTTTAATGTGGATTTTCTTTTATGTGTTATATAATATATTTGAATGTCCAAAACCTCCAATAGTAATAATTAACACTATTTATTTATATCATTATTTATACAAATAAAAATATAATATTATATTCAAATGGATGAAATTATAGGTTATTTTTAAAAAATGTTAATTGTGACATTTCTATTTTGTATTAATTGTGTAAGGATTGTTTTATAATTTCATCTATCAGAAAAAAAGTTGTTGTTTACTTTTTTTATAAATGGAATTAAATAGTGATTTTATAGAATATATTTAGGTAAAAAAATAATCCCCTATATTTATATCATTCCTTCTTAAATGGTTGAAAATTTTAATATTTGAATATTTTTGGTGCAATGGAATAAATTCATTGATGATCTTTATCGTCTTTAATGTAGTGGTGAAAAAAAAAATAGTGATAATTATATGATCATTATGTGATATAAATTATCCAATGAGATTTGATTTATATTTATTTATGCCTCAATATTTTTTTTCAAATATTTTTATTAAAATTATTTTCATATTCATGGATCAAATTAAAATTAAATAGGTAAATTATTAAATATTGAGAAAGAATAATATTAAATTATTGTACTCTTTACCTATGTGAATTGCATAATATAGGAAATTTATAATTTGAATCATTCTCATTACTCCAATCGGTATAATTGAGGATTTATTAAGTTTTCATGATAATAAGTATTTTATGGAATATATGATTGATTTATTAATTTGTATTATTTACTCATTGTATGAAAAAACAGTTTTATATTTTAATAATATTTTCATCACTGATCTTGGGACATTAAATATTACAGTATATAAATTTCTATCATTGATAAATGTTTGAATGGATCCACATTAATTTTCAGTAATTTTATTTAAAAACCATCTTTGTTTATTTTTTAACGATATTTCTATATTTTGGTTTTTATCATTATTATTAATATTTTCCATGACAAAACATATTCCATGGAAAATTAATTTAATTCAACATTTTCAATTCCATGATAGTGTCATTATTTTTATCAGAAAAAAATTTTTATACTTAATTGTCATTTTCATTGATGATCCTCAACATAAGAACCTTATTGGGTGTTTGATTAATCCCCTGACCAATATTATTTCCATTTTATATTTTTCATTATCCTTTCTTATATATATCAATCAGTTTCCTATGTTATAATTATGATTGACTAGAGAAACTCTTGTTTAATAATATAGATGTTATAAAACAAAATTCTTTCAGATGGTTTGTTGAATGGTTGATTAAAAATAGCCAGATGCTGAATGATAGATAGTAATACCCAAAGTGAGGTTTTATTGGTGTTTTAAGGGATGTGGACTTGGCTATCAGTGAATCGAAAGACACTGTCATGATAAATTTTAGCATTCATGGGGAGGAATCAATGTCTCTGATGTTCTAACTTTTTTAACTGATGTGTATGTATTCCTTATCCAAATATTGTGTAAAATTATAATTATAGTTTATATATTTTAATTAATTAAACACTATATATAATCCAAAAAACCTCACATTGTATCTCATAATTGATTACTACATGGTTGTAAATTATTTTAAACACCACACACCATGTCTATTTGGGTGACAATCCCTATAATGTAGAACATTATTCCTCAAAATCAAATCTAGGTATATGATATATTGATATAGTTAATTCACATATTGTGGGTATCTATATGCATTCAATATATCTTGTGAATGAAAGAATGGCTTGTATAGGCTTTACACGCTGGATGGTTGTGTAAGTATCACACCCCATATTCTCCTCTTGAAACACATTTGATGTTGGATTCCTAAGAATGATTTAATGATAATACATTATAAACTATCCCGAGTGATACAATATATTTTATACCATATATTGACATTTCATGTATTGATTAGAATTTAGTATTGTTTATAACATTCTTATTATGTGTTTGTTTTGGGAATTTTAATTTTCCTTCGTAAGAAATATTCTTTTATTAAAATGATGGTTTTTATATTAATTTAATATAGTCCTTATATTCTTTGTGTTTGTGAAAATTTATTTTCATAGCTTTATAAAGATCATGAAATTTGGGGGGTCCATGTTTAATGTAGCCATGGGGTTAGTGGCCTTCTTTTGTAAAATCTGTATTCACGGAATGATTCCTATATATATTCACTCGTGTAGGTAACACCCTAATTTGGGTGGGCTAATAGTCCTTAAATCATGGATTTGATAACCCTATGAGATGATACACACAGTATATATTATGTTAAAGGTCCCCCATAGGGTTTGGGATCCATATCATATTACATAGTGGTACAATAGTCCAATATTTCTACTGCTACCAAGGGATAATGTTGGAATAATATATGTGAGTCAGCTTATAAGATATTGTTTTTTCAATTATTTGTGTAATAAATGTTCCATATCGATGATATAACTCATTGGAGATAAGATGTAATGAACAAAACCGATATTGATCATGGCTACTTGATATGATAAATTCACTTATCAATTTATTGTATTGAACTATCTCTATATCATACATACTTATTATATTTTAAGGTGTTCAATCTATTTATATTTACACTCACCCATACATGAACATTGGGGAAAATAATAGTTCATCTCTAAAAATTACACAAACAATGGTGGATGCCTCAGGGAATATGAATATTGTGAGTAGAGAACCTTAGAGGTTATTATTTATGAAAATCATACTATTGGTGTTGAGGTCTTGTGGATTTCAGATGTTCCATCATTTGAGGTTTATATTTTCCTTAGGATAATGGGTATTTTACATTACCTTGTTTTTTGACTTAGTTTTATTGCATCACAAGATAATTTTTCATGGTTATAATCATGATGTACTATAGTTAATTTATTTATTATGGGGATTAAATTATTATATATTTTATAATGGAAATTTTTGAATATCTAAATTTCATAGGAAAAGACCAACCATAAGTGAGATATTTTTTCATAGGGCTTCCCCCTTCAACATTTTCCACTAATAGTTGGCATGAAGTAGAAGTCATGGCTTACTGCTTGCCCATAAATGGCCTTGATAGGTTAGATCTTGTTATAGATGTATTAGAGTAATTAGAATCCATGGGATGATCATTAAATATTTTGGTCTTGTGAAGATTGGTATGATATGACGAGGTTAATATTGTTAATTGTTATTGATATTTTTCATATACCACATAATATAGTTATTAGTCACAACATACAATATTAACATTCCCAAGGACACTTATAGCCTATTATTCAACTTTGAAATATAAAGCATTGATTATGGGATTTAATAAGATAGTACTTGTATCATATTGAGTGTTAGTTATCTATTCAGTCATTCATTCTTTGAGTAATCTATTAATGATATTCTTCAAAATAGTAGATTAATATTTTTAGATGTTAGATACCTCCCCATAAACATCCAAGTAACCCTCTATGGTAGGGTCATGTGAAATCCCTGAAAAATAAATATACCCTTGTTATTGAACAACAGAAAAACAAGTTAGATATTTAAGGGCCTAATAATGTTGTCCATCCCACACCAGTGGGGTAGAGGTTTGATCCCTTACTTTATGACCATAATAGAGATCCCCAAGGTTCACATATTCCATGAATAGAAAGAAAAGTCTACCAATAGGTTGAGCATGCTTTATGAATTCCATTGATGAAAAACTATAAGGTTTTGAGGTGATTCAGATGTAAAGAATCAACAGACTCATTGGAGTGATTTTATTATGTCATTCAGCATGATAGAACACTCAATGATAAGATTTTGGTTCATGAAACAAGTATTATTCATGGTTTAGTATGACATTGGTGGTTTTTATCACACATACTATTACCTATGATTCCCTACCCAATATGGAGTTTTAGTATGTATTTTAGGAGGAGCACTTCCCTACATCATTATAGATGATTAGAGACTTAGAGATGTTATACCTTCCGCAAGGTAACCTGATAGTATTCCAATACATAGAGAGATTCTATAACATCCGGATTTATTTATTTGAAAATATATATGATATATTCTTTTATGTTCAAAAGATAAAGAATCATATTTTTAATGAGAATCGAGCTAGGAAAATTACACCATGTATTCCCACCTATGTTGGAGTCCTTAATTATACATTTGTGTGAAAAAGTTTCTAATAAAATTAATAATCATATTCTTGAGAAGATTAATTGGTAGTAAATAGTTAATGATAAGAAATATCATTATATCATTAGAGGATTCCATATAGGGAAAACTATTATCAAATATAATAATACAAGGGATTCAATGGTTGTTTTACCAAACAAGGAGAATAATATTGTCGTGCATGTGGAGATAGAGAACATATGACTTGATTTTTACCTAGTAAGGAGTAAACAAATGATATAATTATAAGAATTTTGGATTTACCTCCATTATAGTTGATGTAAACAAACTAGGGACATCCCAATGATAAAAAAGTTTTCATCCTAAAGGCATCCTTGGCTGAGGGGAAGGAAGGGGTGGAATTTTTATATCAAATTCATCCCTCATTATCTCTAGGAAAACTATGAAACCCTTAGGGTTGAAATAGTGAGTGTAGGGGTTAGATGAAGGATATTAAAGGCTTTGAATTTGAATCTATATACATGGTTCATGGTATAAATCATGTCATCACTAACATAGAATGTGTAATCATTGGTATTAATATGAGTCATTGAGTTGATACTGCCTGTTTTTGTTAAATAGATATCCGAGTGACATATATAAAATTAAAATACCTTTTTAAAATGTTTAATTATTTTAAATCATATTCAATTATAAGTGATATCATAAATAATGAACCAATTCTTCAACCTTAATCAATAAAATTTTAAAATTAATTCATATTATAATTACAATTCACAGGTTAGACATACTGTTTTAGGTCCATATCATATTGTATATACATTCCACATTATTATAATTTATAATAGATTGAATTATAATATTTAACATTCTTGTGAATCATTCCCACAATTTATATCATTATGCTCCATTTCAAATTATTAAATGTATATAACATAGATATATTCATTCAATTGTTAAATAAAATGTCTAATGAATTTGACCATGTGTTATTACACATGCATAAATCAATGTTCACCGTAGGAGAATTATTGAGGGATTTATAGATACTATTACCATGTGATGGTGAGTGTATGTGTAAATTATTAACCCCTAGATGAAAATATCATATCCCGTTTCTCATTATTCTTCCATGTTTATACTATTTGCTTAAATCATGTTTTAGTGACAATAGGAATCATGCTCATACAACGAGTGACTCAAAAATATTTGGATTCTTATTTTAAGAGGGACATATTTTGGATGTGTCATGTTTATATGAATCAGTCCCATATGAAGATGGGTAAATGGATTCAATGATGAAAGGTTTACATTATTAGTTTATTCATTGTTATATTACATGAGTTTTCATTTAACTGTCATAGTTTTATATTGTATTGGGATTCACTTGTTGTTACATTATGTTTAAAAGGTTTTGATATATCTATTGAATCATAATAGTCATATCAGAGACTAACATGAAATTAAATTTATGAAATGTTTATAATAAATGAATTTTTAAAAAATTATATAACCATCAATTTTTAGTCATAAGATATTATTTATTTTTATTGAGGTCTATTTATTTCCAATACATGATATGGGATATTAAATCCAATGACTAGATAAAAATATTATATATTATTATTATTCATATTTTATAAAATTTGGATAACATATTGAATGATATTTTTATATAATGTATACATAATAATAGTATTATATCACCTTTATGATATCTTGATGAATCATAAAATTTGATATGTAATATTGTAGGAGACAACAAAACTAGAAAACCTAAAAATGATAGACAATGATAAATTGATTAAGCATCTCCATTTAATCAACCATAGATTATTATTTCACTAGGATCATTAAATTTGATTATCAATTGTAATCTATGACTTTTTCTAGATCAAAAATAAAAATTAGTTTAGAAAATATTATTTTTCTTTAAATTAATTTAAGCTTTTATATATATGATTTAAAATATATTTATAAATAATCATTAAATGAAATTTTCATAAATTTATTAATAAATAATGTGTGTATAAATTGTATAATCCTAAGTAGTTTATTAATAAATATTAAAATTTATATTAAAATTTTATTAATAAATGTTTTCTAATAATTCCTGTTAATAATTTTTTTACCAAATTATATATGATTATTTGTAAGATATAATAATTATAAGGAAATCATATAGGTATTATATTGATTTTATAAATTACAAAATAAGGCCAAATTTAAAGTGTTTACATTTAAAGATTATGATTTTTTTTATAATTTCAAATATTAATTATTAATGTTAAGGACCTTATTTGAGAAATTCATTGGTACACATCAAATGATTATAGATGATTTATTTGATCATGGTTTAAATATTATTATGTATGGGATATTTATATTATGTTAACAGTATACATAATTGAAATTAAAATATAAAATATTTATATTTCTTTTATTTTCATATATATAATGTAAAATGTTTTATAATTAATAATATTAAGGTTTGTATATAGAGAAATTAATATGATGATATTATGATCATGATAATTGGATTTCTATAATTAATAAAATAAATTTAATATTTTTATTTTTATATGTGATTTATGAATTGTTTATATATTTTTATCACTGGTTTAAAAAATTCAAATGGTTATTTTTTTAAAACATATTAACTAATTTATTATTCCTTGATTTAAATTATTTCTATTGTGATTATATACATGATTTAATTTAAATTTAAAATTATTTTAGGGATAATCACAAATGAATTTAATAAGTCTTTATACCATGTGTGGTATGGGAACTAATTTTTATAATTCATATCCTGATTTTTTAATTAAAGTTATTATATTAAATTTAGTTTTTCTATAAATTTTATTCATATTAGTTTTTATAGTAATAATAAATTGGAATATATCTAGAGTAATGTATTCCCTGGTAAGAGGACTTTGTTTCGAACATCCCACTATTCCGAAGGCATATTCTTTAATTAAGAATGGTGGGGTTTTCTAACTATAAATCCATGATAACTCATGAAAAGATGATCAATATTATATCATTATAAATATATATATGAAATGAACTTATACATTATGAATGTGATGAATTTGAATATGTTTAAATATATTTGGATTTTATTATTGGGTGAGTAAAACAAGCTTTCAGTTCTGTAAAGAGATACATGCCATTATGGTTTTGAACATATTGGTTTGGTTGAAGCAATGAGATATTGAACTAAATTTCATGAATAATACATATATATTAAATGAAATAAATGAGATAAAACATTGAGACTATATCCCCTTCTAAATACATAGTGTTATTTTCCAAACAATGTGACACATTTCCGGACCTCGGTAATCCAACTGTTTAGTTTCATTCTATTTCTAGGATCCCTTGCAATAACTTAGGTAAGGAAGAAAAGTGGGGGTTAGTTTCATCCCAAAAATGTGTTTATTTTCTAGGTTTTATCCTCAGGATACACATTTCTAGAAACACTAATTGTAATGATAATCTAGGAATAGTGTTGAGTCTATTCGTATGATCGATTAGAAAACGAGTTTTCCACTAAACTATCAAAGAGTTATATATGATATGATTTGGATTACCCTCAACCAAATTAAATAATTGGTGAGAGAAATATTAAAAACCTGATCAATGATATAATAAACCATATTCATATAAATTATTATTCATGAGATTGTAACTTATAATCATTATATATTTTTAAAAATAAAAAGGAAATAATTTTATTTAAATATAATGTAATATGATTTTAACTAAAAGTTTTAATATTAGATAATAGAATTTAAATTGAAAAATATAATTTCCTTTTTTATTTCATAAATTGATAAGGATCTTAGTTTAAATTTTTAATAATTTTCTAAAAAGATAGAGTTTTCAATGAAAAGTTAAAAATATTTATTTTTATTGGAAAGTATATTTTATTTTAAATATCAATAAAGTAGAATTATATTTTTGAGAGTTTTTAAAAACTAATCTCTTCTTTTTTATGTAAAATTTTAAAATTATGGTTTTTAAATGAATTATATAATGAATATTACTATAAAAACATTTTATATTTCATGAATTCAATTTTTTTTGAAAAACTAATCTTCATTCCAGTTTTTTTAGTTTAATTTTAAGTTAAATTATGAAAATTCATGGTTTGGAATTTTGAGAAATGGATTTTAAATCTATAATAAATTTTTGAAAATATTGTAAATATTCCCATAGAATATTTTTTAATATGAATAATAAAATTCATAATTTTTGTTAATATGGTAAATGGTAAATCGTACAAGTAATGTGAAATATATAATTGTATGGATTTTAAAATAACCCAAAAAAAATTATTTAATTTTATTGGATGAATCCATTTATTCCATACTCGTAAATTATGGATTTATATATGAAATTTATCCATTTTATTGTTATTATAACATTTATCATAGTTTATTTAAAAAAAAGTAATAAATGTCACACTATTGTTTTTTAATTTAATTATTATTTATTATATAGATAAAACTAGATGATATGTTTAATTATAAATATAATTTTTTATATATAAATAAATTATATTCATCATGGTAACTTATAATAAATTTTTTGGGATGCAATACTTATATTAAATTATTACACAATGCTGATGGGTTTATTTTTCAATTAATGGAGAAATGAAATAAATGATATTAAAAATATTAAGAGTCTTAAAATATTAAATAATTAAGGTGACAAATTAATATTATAGATATCTATAACAATTTATGTATATTTTAAAATTTTAAATTCTAAATCATTGGTTTTTATTAATGTTATAAAAAATCATTTTAAAAGAATAGTTTCATAATTTACATTATTTAAAGCTTAAGAAAAAAATATTATATAAAATGGTTAAATGTTACTAAAAATAATATATTCTAAGAAATTAATTCTATATGTGTTATAAAACTTTCCATTCTTCATTTATAGGCTTTTTTATTATATATTTATATAATGAACCATTTATGTGTAGAAAATTTTAATATTCTGGTAATTGTCAAAATGGTTAATGAAGGTTCAAAACAAAAATATAAAGATTGAACCATAGTAGAAACCTATTTTATAGTAATTATTTAGGAATATTTATATAAATAAACGTACTATATTCATAAAAAAATTTAGCTACTTTGGAATTCAAAAATAACTAATATTAAATTAATATTTCTAGAAAATCCCAGAGTTTATCACCCCACTATTACCAAGATAACCTTTTCTACCATTTACTTCTCAATTACAAACCGATTTTTATTATCCAATATCAACCAAAATATATTCCTAGAATAACTACCTATTCTCTTGGGGGATGATATATATATTACTATTATCCTTAGTGGACTTAATGTTTGAAGAAAACATGGTTTTCCGAAGAATACATAATGTTACAATTCAAGCATTTCTATTTTCTTTCATCTTATAACTATTTAAAATTTTCCTTTTACATGATTTTATAATTAAATTAGTTTCATTAGTGTACTATCGGTTTTTAATATCACAAACTATGCCCGTATATTCATCCATCAAATGGTAAATGAAACCATTTTTCGTGTGTAAGGAAGACTACCACCTCATGAACCGATGTTATTCAATTTCCTTAACCATTTATCATGTATGGTTATAGTAATGGAATAAATAAAGAAATAAATATCATATTTACAACATATTTATAATTCATAAAAATATAACACATCATTTAATTTTAATCCTTTCTATTAATTGAAAAATGAAAATGTTGTTTGTGTGTGTGTGGATTACCACCTCCACGAAGCGATGGGGTTAGTTTTTCATGACCACAACACATTAATGATATATGTAATACTAATTAAGTAAATTTAGATTATATTTATTATATTAGGATAATTCTCTAAATATTAAATGTTAATTAAATTCATTCTATAATTTCCTTTGAAAAATTGAAATGTTACTCATCAATACGTAAGACCTACCATCTTAAAGATCGTATCTTAGTTCATTTTTGATAAACATCATTCATTATTTGTTTTAGAAATATAATTTGTTTATATAAATTACAATTATTTAGTGATAATTATTTACTTGATGTAATAATTACCTCTTTGTAGACAGTTGACTTACAAAATCTATTTTGAACTCAAGACACTAATATCATCAAAACAAACATTGTGAATTTAATTAAATAAATAATTAAATATATAATGGTAATATATAAACTAAAAGAAATAATAAATAAGTAAAAGGTTTTTAATAACGAATATAATTTACCTATATTTATTATTTTGGATGATAAATAATGTATATATATATTTAAACTCAATGTAATTGACTTACTATTAAAATTTACTTTTAAAGTTCCGCTTTCAACTCGTTTTATTCCATGTGTATATTTAATAAAATAATTTTGTGGATGTTTTTATATGAAAAAAATGGATTATAAATGAAATTTTATTTCTTTTTAATTTTTTGTTTAATTTTTTCAATAGGAATTTTTTTACATGTTCTATACAGAACCTTGTGACAAAACGATATTGAGAATTTTCGATTTTAACTTATATGAAGACTATGATATTTCCCATTGATGTAACCATTATTTTATTTTATAAGTTCATATATAATAATTCATTTTTCATTGAATGAAATAACCAACTTCCTTATATTGTGGTTATTTCAAAAAATATTTTTCAAATGCAGTGGTTATTTTAATATTCTTAAATGATTTCATACGTGTCTAAATAATGATTTTCTAATGAAATATTTTAACTATTTTTTATAGTTTTTAATAATTATTTATGATGATTGTTTGATAAATTATAAGATGGTGGTGGTTAATCCCATTTTATCTCGACAATTCATTAAATAATGGGAATCGATTAATCGACATGTTTTTTATGAAGATATTTTTAAATTATAATGAAACAGTTATTCCAAGTATAACTATGATGAATATTTAATGTGTAGCAATGATGGTTACTCCTTTTATAACCATGATCCTTAAACCACGTGTGAAGAATGATTTGAGAATGATTCCACATGTTATCTACATTATTTATATATTCTATCTATTGGGTTTTATAGAAATATTATTATTTTATAAGGTAAAGGAATGTATATACACCACTGTAAGGTTGAAATGTATAACTCTATGAAAAAGGTATTTATGAGTTTTTAATGATTTTAAGGAAAAATTATATTATTTTTTCAATCAATAATTTCTAAGAAATTTTTTATGAAAATATTTTGGTAGAGAAGGCAATTTTTTGGGTAATAAAATTTTAACATTGAGGGAAAATATTATTACAAAAGGATGTTTTCTGTAAGAAGTCAGGAACTAAACATTTCATTCTATTTTTAATTTCACATACTAGGATATTTATTCTCATCCAATGATTCAAAATAAATGCACAGGTCTTTATGATTTTTAAGGAAAAGTAATAAGTCAATTTGAAAGACATAAAATATTTTCATGAAAATAAATTGTGTTTTACATTATGAATTTTATATTGTAAAAAATTTAATACACTGTAAAATTGTCCTCTTTATAATATAGGGTATTATTATAAAATCTCTATGACCTCACCATCTATAAATATAAACCTAAATGTTATCTTATAATCTAACTAAATTAAATATCGACCAATAATGATAGATTATGTAATTTATTATGAGAGGTATTTATAAAAATTACATAAAATAGTCATCTTAATATGAGATATGAATCTATTCATATAAATGGATATGATATTTTTAAAAGTGGTCATCATTTTAGTGGAATATCTTTTAAATTAAGTCCTAATTAAATTATAGTAAAATTAAATACTCATCTAAACAATCATCTTTATATGATAATAGCACCATCACCATAATCATCAAACATAAAATTCAATTTAATCATACTAGAAACAACAAATTAATGTAATAATAAATTTTTACATAAAAAATTTAAGGATTTGTTTTGAAATGAGAAATTACTTATGTTATAGTAATTTATTTTATTTAGTAAACAATTATTGATGTTTTTCAATATGTGAATCTAGATTCTTTTGGGAAGCATCAAAATTAATCAATTAGGGAATTAAAGGAATTTGATTCAAAATTTTCAAAGGAATTTTGGTATCATAAACAAAATATGATTGGGTTTATCAATAATAATAAATATGATTGAGCTTTATAATGGCACCAAGATATTCAAAATTTACTACAAGGAATATCTTAATTCAAGAAATTCATTTTATTTTCACTAATGAAAGTGTTATAAATATGTTAATGTGTTCATAAAATTTTTTCCCTATTATTCTTATTTGTTTGAGAAAGGATGATCTAGAGAACATGACATCCTGAATCAAGAGATATCTAGAAATTAAAAGTTGGTAATTGGTCAATATTTTTGAAAAAATTAAATTGGGAGTGTCTAATAATGTTTATTTAGGTACCAATTCAATTCCATTAAAACCCCATGGTTTTATCCATGAGGTGTAATAATTACATAATATGGAATAGTTTTAGATACATGAAGTTGTTTTTTTTAAAAAATGGATTTCCAATTCATGGTTTAATTATTAATGAAAATTACTATTTCAATCTCAATGTTATAAGATACTAAACTGTTAAATAATTTTTTTTTGTAAATATATAGAATTTAAAAATTGTGAAAAAACATTTTAGATTTTATAGCTGGAATTCATGTGATGAAGCAAAGAGTTTCAACATCAGTGATTTGAATGTGAATGGATATATCAATTTTAGATGGATATAAATAATTTTTTATATTCATATCAATTATATTTTATTGTGGAATATGTTATTAAACAATAATTATTGTTTTATAAACTATAATAGATAATGACTTCATTAAACATTATTTATAAATTATAATAATCTATAACATGAATGGAAATGTAGATAAGGATAAAAATATTTTATCAATGATAAAAAATTTATCTTGTTGTTAGAAAAAAGAGAAGGTAAAGTTATACCATAACCTATAAATAATTTATATTAGAGACAAATATATTATTTGAAGATAAAAAATTCTCCAAACACAGAGAATAGTATATATGAAAAGGGAAAATAACTCTTTTAGAATGTTCAGATTGAAATGAAATAATTCATATTTCCAAACAAAAAGGAATTATAGAATCACAATGTGACATTGTAAAAATAATATATTACCTAATATGATGTTGGTAGTATGTATGAACTTAGGGAAGTTTGAGGTTACTAAATAAAATATTGTACATGTTATAATTTAATTTTATTGACACTTTATATCATAATGAATTTTAGATATGTGATGGTTAATAAAAATTTAGAGAGTTATATGTTGTTATCATGATATATTAAATATAAATTTACTATAAAGGAATATTAAATTAAAATTATGATGTTAATATGACTTAACATTCTTTGACACTTTTATGGTCTGGTGGAAAAAATTGTTTTAAAGAGTTAAAATTAGTTACTAGAAAAATGTGAATGTCAATTTATCCAAAAGTTTTTTAGGATATGCTCATACGTAATGAATTAAATGGATAAATTAGTTATCAAAATATTTCAATGGAAAAAATGATAAATAATGGGATCAATTAATGATGATGATATAATTAAAATTTTCCTATGTTTATATCTTAATATAATGTCATTGTAACATTTAATGTTGTGGAGTAAAAAGCCCTAAATTTGTTTACGTTGTTGAATATTAGGGACATGATTCCAAAATCTTGCCATTATTAATATTTCCATTCTTCATATATTTTTTCACTAAATAGATTTTTGGGTGGGTTTTTTTTATAGTAGTCATATTGAGATGTGAAATGATTTTCAAATAGAAGTAATGATTTCACAAAAACCTATAAATTCCAAAACACATTATGATAATCTCTTTTTCTACCATATATAACTGAATATATGGTTTCTTATATAGTTTTAGGTTAAATACACTTAAATTATTTTTATGAATATATATTGTCTCTTGTAAATGGAAATCACAACCTCCTTATTATTTTACTTTTGAAGAATATAAGTATATATTGGTATAAATTTCATGAAATGAAATGTTAATTGACCCCTAAAAGCATGTATATTAGTTATATAGTGGTTCTTCAAAGATTAATTTTGGATTTTAAAAAAATTGAGGTTATTATGTTTAATATTATTATAGGGTTATATAGATTGTTCTATTTAATCGAAAATAATGTTTACATGTACTTGATAAGCCATGATGAATACCATAGAGAGTGGAATAAACTTTTTATCAGTATAATAGGGTTTCTTGGATTATATTTAGAGCCCATTTTAATATATTTGGGTTAGATAACTAACATGTAAGTCTGTATACATTAAAAATTTAATATAAAACCTTTAGTATTACCTAATCATTGGTGGTTGGGTATGTTGTTTATCACGCAATCATATATATATCAAAGAAGATGGTATTTTTCATCTCTCATGAGGAGTATTGAATCTGGTTCATTATTTAAGATATACAATGGAGTGTGAATCCACAAAAATATAATACATATTAAGAGATGATCTATTTAAATTTGGGGCATTTGATGTTATCATCCATAATTGTGAATGGCATGTGATGTATTTAATGATATTGTTAATGTATACTTAAATAATTGAGGAAATATATATTGAATATATGTAAATAAAATACTCTACTTCTCTTGGTCACTTGATTTTTTTGTTGAAGGTAATGTATGATATCTCATTCTATTATGTGATATTTCTGGTTGACATATATATAAAAAATACACGTGTTTGATAGAGATCATGCGAGTTCACATTTTATCTTGATTAGCATGTAAAATTTACTAGAATCGACCATTTCATAAATTTAGGTATCTAGAGAGTCATATATTTTTAACAATTATATAATTTACTATGGGGCACAACTTTGTTTTTAGAAAATAGAGATTGATTTTGACTTATAGAGATACTAATCAATTATTTTAGATATTGTAAACAAATAGTTTCTCTAGAATTTCATAATATATTTCATATAATTTGACATATAATGATATTGATTTTATCTTTCCAAAAGGTTTTTTGAATATTTCAAAGTGTAATTTTATATATTATTTTACAATTTATGGAATGAGATACAATATATTGATAGAAGAAATTTTTTTTTCAAATTTCTGTATATGTGGAATATTGGAAGAGATATTAAGTAAATTAGAATTTTCCAAAAATGATATTGTTTTTATCATTCTCAAAAATAAGGGATATCATATATCATGTAAACATGCATCTACCTTAGCTAAAAATTTGTTACTCAGCCAAATCATAATTACACTACCCATTCTTGTCATAGTTTACAACTAAAAATTTAACGTGGAATATACATTCCCATTTAAATGGTTTTTTATATTATATTGACAATAATTAATATTAGAGAGAATTATTTCAATATTTTTTGTCATGAAGATCTACTTAATTATAGGAATTATAAAACATTTAAATACATTAATAAAATAGTTTCATAAACTATATGAGGCTTTTAATCCCAATTTATAACACATTAGTAAATAAAAATTCATCTTAAGAGTGTTTTTATTGGAATTTAAATCCAAATTACATGCATTAGTTTGTGTATTAAATACCTCTATATACTTATATATAAAATCCTAGTCAATATATCTTTCTTCTTCTACCTTCACAATATAATTTTCTATCGTTTCGTGATGGTAATGAAAATCATTCTTATGAAATGGGTAATTCAGGAACCCATAGATTATTTTAGATGAGGAAGTCTTCTGTTTCCACTTGGTGTTCTTCATAAATCCCAAATGATGATAGTATAGTGGAAGTAATGGTGTATGAGACACATTTATAGTTTCTATATTTCCATCATATATATATTTTTATTCATCATGAATGGTTAAATATTGGAATATGTTTCATTATTACTTATATTTCAATTAATAGTAGTTGTTAGTAATTCTAAACCTAACACAGATTGATGGTATTATAATAATATATTTATCTATAAACTCATACAGGTTTTGATCATACCCTGTCTATTACCTTTCACTGATTTGACAATACTATCTTTAGGGAAGAATTATCTTTGGACTACATCAGAGTATAAAATTTTCCTTAGGATTGCATACTCATCATGCACTCATTAACGATGATCTAGAACAAAGAAAATTATTACCAATGAAGGGTTATATATATTTGTGATGATACATCGTGTTTTACCTTTATTAGTTTCTAAGACCCCTAGACAAGATGAAAATGTAAAACCCATCTGTTGTTGAAACAGATTACGAACCAACTAGAATGCTTTGAACTATCAATCACTAATGTTTTAGAGGATTGGTTTACTATAGTAGTTAAGGAGTATATATATTTCTTCCGAATAAAAATCATAGGGTTCGAACTTTATGCTGAGGAAAATTTTAGTATCAACATTCACTCAATAACAACTTTGATATCCTTACTATCTTCTTTTATACCCCCTCTATAGATTATAGAGTTAAATGTGTAGTTAGAGGGATTTCTTGTAATATGATTTATTAGACCCAATGTTTCCCTTATGGATAACCTCTTTTATTAACTATTAAAGAGAATAATAGGCTCTTTATTAATTATATTCACTTAAATCCAGTGATAATCAAGAATAAATATCTTCTAAAAATTATTAATGATCTATTTTATTAGTTAAAAGGAAAAATATGGATCTCAGTTATTTATATTACATTCGAGTATCACCAACTATGGGTTTATATGGAGGATATCAAGAAGTTGAAAATTAAGTATCCCTACAACCACTATGACTTCATAGTGATATTTTTATACATGAAGAACACATAATCAATATCCATAGGGCTTGACAATTGGATATTTTATCATTACATGTACTAGTTTGTGGTGGTTCTCATTGTTGAAACCCTAATTTATTATCAATTATTGGTGAATAATAACATGTATCTATGAATTATCCTAGAGTTACATTATGAGAATCATCTATTATGAATGTTCTTGAAGAATAATTTTATGATTTTTGTATTACACCCTTTGAAGGATGGGGTAATTATGGCTTGGGAACCACCAAAGCTGATGTTTAAGGTAAATAGTTTCCTTGGTGGTAGTGGGATATTAACAAAGATTCATAGAATAATTATCCTATTTTTCATTTCATTTGACAACCCATACCAAATAATGCATGCCTTTCATCTAGTTAGTTACAATATAGAATGAATTTGATGAGTTTTATAATACGTTGAAAAGTGTCACATTTTGTGGTTTTAAGATGAAAAAATTTAGTATGAGGTATACTATTATGATTGTAGGTTTAGACTAGTAAGTATATTAATTTAAAACCAAGATTTTATTAATTATAGTACTAAAAAATTAGACCACATGAGTATAATTACCTAGACCATGACTTGGATCATGTATTCCTTTTGTGTTTGTCTTAGATATGTGGAGGCATTGTCGATTTTGAGAGGGATTTATTTGCTACTCCAATAATAGGATCATCTTGAATGTCTTTCAATAGAATTACCTCAATTTAAAGAAGAGGTCCTGGTTAGGCTTCCTAAAAAGAAATGATTTCATCACAGTTTATAAACCTTCGAAAGGAAACGTTGTAGTCAATTACCTAGAAGGAAATAATATGCTTTGTCGATGAATTATTTATCTTATAATATGGCTCCACTATACTAATATTATAAAGTAGGATGTTATTTTTTACCATATATTTATGGTGTTCCCCTCCACATTATCATTGTGTGGAAAAGGTCTAAATATGAGACACACATTGTGAACATTAGGAGGATTATATTTTCACTACAGATGAACCTATGTTGTTTTAAGGTGTGGAACACAACATCCATTTTCAAGGCTAGATATTGGATTCTACATAAATTAATGGGGAGTAGTGGATAGATTTCCATAACCCCCACCCCTTTGTGATAAATTAGGATATTATTAATCTTCATTATGATCCTTAATATTAGTACTAGTTTATAGCCCTGAAGAAATGTGTTTCAATATTTATTTCACATTACATAACCTTTCACCATAGAACAATTTAACTCCAACTTCTTGTATGTTTGAACATATCATTGAGGTTCCAGAGCATATTTTTTGTAGCATGTAAAAAAATTTCATTGTGCTTCAAAATGTAATGGATGGTAAATATGTTTGTTTGGGTGATCATTGTTTTGATGATAAATTTACATACATCCTTCAAATTTAAGGGAACAGTTTGACATATATCATAAAAATTCTGTACATAGATGGGACTATTGGATTTCATGGAATACCCATGATTATGGTATGTGAATGTGATTATCATTTCACATATCGAATTTGGAGGAGTTTTCAAGATGTATTTTGGGCCTAGAAATATTATAGTAACAATTTCCTCCCCTAGATAGATTTATATACTGATGGGATTATTCATCTTTTCAATTATATAATGATATCTTTTAAAAAACATATTAGTCATATCTGGTTTAATCAATTTCCTTTGGTTGTATTTTTGTACAAAAAAATCAACCACACTATGATGGGCATGTGAGATTTCAAAGATCTATGTTGGATACCTTATAGGTTTTCCACATTGATGGATGGTGATTGGAGAGTCATCTATTTTTGTTCTTAATCTTGTGTAATTAATAATTGAGAATGGGTACATGATCTTTTGGAATAGGAAGATATAAAAGAGTAATCAAATGACCTACATGAATAAGAGGGGACAAAAATTAGATTTTTAAGATAGTGACCTCATATTCCAATAATTCTCATATTAAAATGTTCTGGAATGGTTTGGGTGGGGTAGAAGACTATCCAATAGCTACATTAAACAATTCCAAATTTTGTACAATTAAGGTATGGTGGATTATCACCTATAATTACCTTCATATAATGATTCAATTCTCCAAATATATAATGTTTCACAACATTGGTGATGTGTACACAACTAATTGAAAATTATTAACAAAGTAAACTAGAAATTTACAATTCCACTACAATTTCAATGTATTATTTGGCTATTATGGACCGATTAGAGATGATCCTTCATAAAAGAGTAATTCACTTGGTTTTTGTAAAGTTTATGTATAATTTAATCCATGAGATACATTAGGAACATGAGATAGTTGATGCAATCTCAGTACCCATAAATATATTTTTTATTTTTTTCTCGTAGTAAATAATTCAAGGTGAGGATAATTTTGTGACCCATACATTTTATAAATTTTTTTTAGAATTTTATTAATCATATATATAATTGTGAGGGTAATTTCAATCGGTTTATTATTAAATTAAGTGCCATTCGAAAAAAATTTATTATTTATTTTATGTGTGGGAACATGTGGTAACTCTTAAATGAAGCACCATATTGAAATTATAACATAATTCATGTGTTTGAAACACATGTATTTTCATTATAACAATATGATTTTTATAATTAGTCATCAAACCCCTTGCCATGGAATTCGTGCTTTTATTAAATCACCACTTTATAGAAAACACAAATATTAATTTTTTATGTAGATGGATATAAGGAAATAGAATACCATGGTGGAATTAGCATGATTTTTTATTTATGAGAATATATTTTTATTGTGTCAAATTTCAATTATAAAGAGGTATTATTAAATTATTATAAGTGGAATTAAGTGGTAATTTTATGGGAATAATATAGGGAATGAAATAATTCCCCTACCACTATCTAATTCAATAATAAATGTTTGGAAAATTAAAATAAATATCTATCTTTCTATATTAATGGATAATATATTTTATAGAAACCCATAACTCTAAATCCCTCTCATATTGTTAAATGGAATTTATTCTTTGAATGTTTTTGTATTTTTTATGTCCGTGCAACCAATGATGAGAAAACATCATTATGATATCATTAAGATACAACTATTCCGTAATGAAGTAGGATAAATATTTTTTGATCACCTTTTTCTACTTTATTAATGTTATTTTTTTGGTACATTTATCCATAACTATTTCATAAAATTACGATGAATTAATTGTTTGAATGTGACTCGGTAATTAATACTGCAGTATTTTTTATGAAACTCCAAACCTATAAATAATTGTCTGAAAATTTGTAGTTTAGTGATACAATAATCAAGATCCGGACAATAATTTTGATATATTTGAAAAATATTAATTTTTTTTAATTTCTATGGATCCACAATTGAAATAATATTTTAATGAATTTTTTTGGTTACCAGTTATTGGAATTTATTCCTACAATGTTCCATGGTTTTTATTTTCAACATCAATTCATGGAATAATGTTTTTAATTATGAAAGCTATAATTTTTTGTTAAACCTTATTTTAATGTTAATACTCTTTTAATTCATTTAATTTTTAATCAATAAATTTTTTTAAGTACATTTCCAAATTTAATAGTTTTTTCATATGATTTGGGAGGAGCACGAAGTGTTTCCTAGTTATCTTACAACAATGTTTGAATAATTTTTAAATATTTTTTTTACATATGAGTGAAGATAGTGGGAATGAGAAAACATCATAAATTTATTTGTTAAATGATAATTTTTTGGATTTATATTATATTTCCCATAAATATTTTAATGAGTTAAAAGAAATAGATTTGTATGTGTGATGATTTCAAAAAAAATACGAGTTAATAAAATCAAATGTGTTTGAGTGGAACATAAACTATATAGAACAAATTGATATGTACTCTGTTGATCATGCTGAGGTGAAATGGATGAAGATGTGGGTATGATAAAAAATTGGTAATGATTGTTGAAATTAAAAAAATTTATAACCCATAATTATCATTTTCATAATAAATATAAAATATAGATATTTTACTATGGATAATTAATTGTCAATGAAATACATTTCTGTTTGAGAATTAGGTTGAATAGAAGATTCAAGGAGCCCCAAATTAGGGTCAGGTTAGGTAGTAAAACAAATAGGTCTCCATGTTTATTGATAAAAAACATCCCCATTCAATATTTAAATCCACCCAAAATCAATCGAATAATATGGTTATAACCAATAGGTTAGTCAATCCCTAAATGAAAAGAATTATTTGGGATTAATAAACTACAAATAATGGGTGATTTTTATTATCAAGACCATATTCAACTAGTTCATGGTTTGACTATCAGATGAATAATATTTCATCAATGGGTTAGATTTTAATTTTTTTATAAAAATTTATTTGTATTTTATTTAGTTTTGATAATATTTGAATTTGGAGTACATGATCAATGTTGTTTCAACATTTTTAATGAATTAAATCAACAGTATCTTCCAATATCATTAATGTGATTGGTTTATTTTTCTCATTAAATATTGTACCAATATTTTGATAGTCTAATACAATTTAAAGAGATTGAACCCGCTGATTCAAATATAAAACATAGGGTAAATCTTGTTTCTAATAGTGATAATTTTGGGAGAGTCACAATTAGAGATTTCATTATACCTTTAGAATTATTATAATTCCAATTCATCAAAATAAGATAAGCTAATTGAATGATTTACCATTGATATAAGATTATATATGGTTGTTTTGAGCATATGAGTGGTTATTATAAGATAATAATGATTTCAAATAGATATTCTATTAACACATGGATTGAATTATTGGAGCATTCAAACTCAACATGAGTGGATGAACTAGAGTTGAAGAATTTATTCATTCAATGAAAGCTTATCTGAGTACCTAGGTGTATTTGGGAAAACTATATCATTGAAGGGGGTGAATTATTTTAGATGTATTCTGAGATAGTCCTAAGTGTTGACTTTAATTATAGAAAATAATACAACATGTTAAAAGTATTTACCCTGATATTGAAATATTTAGATAAAGAGAGTGGTGAATTTGGTAGATCAATATGTTTTTGAATATTTTTTACACATTAAACTCTTTAAAATTTAGAGAAGTTATCAAATAAAACAAAGGTTAAATACAATTATATTATTTGTAATTTCAAGCTGAGGTGGTGTAATTAGAAAAAAAATTCGAATTAAACATGTGTAAAATAGGTTAAAAATTATAATTAACACCAAATTTAATTAATTCATTTACCCTGATGGATAATATCTCGAGTAGAGAACCATTATTTTCGTCAAGCCATGCGTCGAAGCATCAATGTGAGAGAAATTTGAAGAAAAAGTATAATGAAACTAAAATTTTATCTTAGAAAAAAGACACTCCAACTCTTTATTATTTCTATTCTTCTATTTCTCTAATATACTTTTCTCATTTTTCCCTCTTTTTCATGTAAAATTAATTATGATTAATTCGATGAGTGAAATAAAATTATTTTAGGTTGATAATTTAAATAAAATTATTGATTTCATCTATCTGAAATGAAATTTATTATTCTTGGTAATATCTAATTAATTTTAGTTATTTTCTTTGGAGTCAATAGATGGAATTATATATCTGGATTCTTTGAAAATAAATTATTCTTCTTAAAAATATAAAATGATTAATAATTTGATTTTATAATGAATGAACATTCAAGAAAAAGAAATAGTTAATTTTCATGGATAAACTCTAGATCAGTTCATTTCTCATAGATTTATAAAAAAGATTCTTGAAAATTATATATTTTATGCATGATAGTCGTTAATGTTTTCCCAAGAGTCGATAATCTATTTTAGTTCCACATTTCATGTTCTTAGTTTAAAATATATACATGAGAATCATATACTCTTTCATAGTAAAAAACAATAAGATTTTACCCTCTATTTTCATTGAGAATACATCCAACACTATAACAATTTTTTAACACACACTATCTGCTTAATTTTTTCAAATCTAGTAATGTTTTCTTTTAGAATGAATTATTTTTTATTTCACTCTACAGTAAGTGAGAAATAGTCTTTATGAACTCTCACGCTCCATAAATTTGGTTTTATTCTTCACTATTATTCTACTATTAAAGTTAAACTGAATTTTTATATATGTTTTGATGTCTGTCCCAGTCAAAATGTTCACATTTTCTAGTGAAGGACATGGGTTGGATGACTTTGGTATTAAAAAACACACATCAAAATCATATCTAAATAAAATAAGTAAAACAATGTATACTAATTCACTAATTTATGGGACTAAAAATTCAATATCCACATCTTATATTGTATGTTGAGATGGAAATCACTATTTTTTATTCCTTCAATGATTTTATAAGTGTTGAAAGTGAATGTTTATTATTATATTGGATTAACTGTGTCATGTTGGTTACTTGAAACAAAAAATAATATTTTTTTTTGTTTTTTGGCTAGTAAGTGCACACTACTACGTGGTATTATTATAACTTGCTATGGAATAAAAATGAAATTTAAGAATACCAATATAAATCTATTCATCATTCAAATGCCAGTAATTTATTTTGTTAGTGAAGGCGATCATTCTCATTTAGTGAGATGTATGAAACATATTATTAGTAATAAGAACATAATGTATGATTACCAGAGGAAATATAATATAAGTTTGTGAAGAACAAATAATTATACATCATCTATTATGAGTGAAAAAATTATGTAAACATCAAACTTGATGGCCCATGAGGGAAGAAGAAAAATAATGATGGAAAATATTGAAATAGAAATTTGATAACGTCATTTGGTGAATCTAATGATATGAGAAGATCTAGTGCCGATATATTTTTTGAATGTATAATTCGTTTAGTGATTATTTATAATAATAAAATTGGATGTTTTTATATATTGGAACCTTAAAATTATTAGTACATTGTTGGGTTATCAAATTCGTTTATATGTTTTGTTAAATATTTTTCTCATACCATAGATGATTACCACAGTTCATAATCATAGTAAGATGATGGTGATATTCTAGAAATTGGAGATATTTTTTGATATGTAAAATAATATTAAAATAAAGAATTGACACATTATGATATTGATTTGGATATAAAAGGTTTTTATAAATATTATGATAGAATTTCTAAGCCTACTTCCAAGTTAGATTTCAAATTTAATCATGATTCAAAAAATGATAATCAGTAAAAAAATAAAAATATATATACTATATTTTTTAGAATAAATAAATTTCTATCAAGTGTTAATTTCAATATGGATATTTTTGATAATCTCTTTAGAATGTTGAGATCTAATAATAAAACATATGAAACAGGTTTTACCTATAAAATCCACATATGTAGTCAATATATTTTGATCTAGAAAATAAACGTTTTATAAAAAAAGATACATGTAATGTAATTAGAGAAAATATTACTCATTGAATAAATTAAACTATCATCTATTACATAAGGATTATATTTCTAAGGAACCAACAATAGTTCAAAAACATATGGTTAGATAGATGTCAGTTATAAAGGTTCTTTTTGTTAATATTTCTAGAACCAAATATATTTTTCATCCCAAATCATATAGAAGATTAGTTTCAAAAATTTATTCTATGTATAATCTTCCGTAAAACATGGTACATGGACAACAATTGTTCATGTAATGTGGTTGGAGAAAATTCCAATTCGTAAAAATTATATAATGTGAAGGGGGAAGAGTGACTTTTTCATTTAATGCACATGTTAATATTATCAAAATGAGAAAATTTATCTTTAATAGTACAACATTTTTTTAAAATATACATTATATTTTTTAAATAAATAAAAACCTATAACGACCCAAACTATACATAAATTGTTAGTAATTCAAAATTTAAGTACACTTATTACAACATATAACAAAACCATGAAAGGACCGATAGGTATAGTGTCTTTAGATACTGGGAAACATAAACAACTAGTTCATAAAGTGTCTACACTGTCTCCCATTTGTTTCATCATATCTATTGTCCCTTTTGGAATATCATACTTAATAAAGTTCTTCCTGACTTGGGGAAAGAAAACATACAAAAGGGTGAGATCAAATGCTCAGTAAGGGTAAACAAAAAAAATATCAATCACATCATATTCATAAGAACACAAAATTTTGGAAATCTTTCCCTACAAAAGAGATCATAATTTAATAACATGGGATAAATCATGGTAGTGAAATGTAATCACAATAATCATAACATAAAACATGAAGCTTTTTCAAATACACACATAATCATAGATAATCATTTCTTATTAGTCAAGACTTATTGCCAATCTATCTTAGTGGACAAAGTCCATTTCTGAACCGAGTTCATTCCTCGTTTCATTCATGTTTCACTGAATCGGTTTAACCAGCCGTTCCAGCCATGTCTATCTGATGAGATATAAAACATTTACCCAATGCATTGGAGGGAGATATAGGTCCCACCCATCTCATAATGATACCATTCTTATGTGTTCCACAAAATCATAAACCATGCATCATAGCATAACCCATGTAATAAAAATGGGAATCTTAAACATCATGACATCATAAAGAAAATTCATATAAGATAAAGGAATTAATAAAAATAATTTAATCACAACATAATAAATCAATGTAATAATAGGGATATAAACAGAACCCTTTATTATATTTTATGGAAAATAATTTTGATAAAACACTTGAACTCCATTCTTGAGGAAAATATCCTTTCTACTTCAAAAAAACTTTTCCTTTCTTAACATGTCATAAAATTCTAAACTAAAAGAATTTGATTAAAAATAAACTTGAAAACTTTTAAGGGATGCTTCTTGGAAATATTATTTTAAAAATACATTCATGCAGTATAAGTTAAAAAAACATTCTTCTCGTACATTTTTCGGAAAAGTCAAAAAGTACCTCGTATGAAAAACCACAAAAGATTCATTTCATATCTTTTACTAAAAACTTACCGAAGGGTAAAATTGGATTTAAACAATTGTAGGTGGATATAAAAAATATTACATATTTAGGAAACTTGGATGTTGATGAAAAAATACACCCTAGTAAATACCAAAGTATAAACAATCTCGGATAAAAATGAGATTGTGATATTTTCCCTTACCTTAGGTCGAATTTGCTTCGTAGGTTTCTGAACCTCTTGTATAATGATTTAAAAAATGTCATTGACTCATTCCAGAATCATAATCATTGTTATGATATCATATATGGTCATATTCTTAGCTTATTGTTATTAATATTTTATTGCTACTTGTTATTCCGCTGTTTATTACCTTTTGTTCTTATGCGTGTTTTGTCAAATAAATTATTATTATTATTTTTAGGTTATAGATACCTCATTTCCAGAATGGTATTAGTGTAATATATATCATATTAATTCCCTCAATTCATTTATTTAATCAATATTCAATGAAAATCATGTAGAACGAGTCGCATCACATCGTGGAGACGGCATTCCGTACGTATGCACGAGCGATGATATCATTCCCATGATCGTGGAATTTTATTGGAGTGTATGTATACTATTTAAGAATCAATATCACTTTACAATAATCATATATAGTTATTATTTACACCATTATACCCATCCAAGTAAGGTGGTGGTGGAAAATAGATTACACCACGGCGTGGAGATGGTATTCCGTATGTACGCACGCGCGGTAATTTTGTTATTTCGTAGGATGGATATATGGTGAAATAGGGTTGTTTCATAAATATAATAACATAAAAGTATATGAGTGATACTTATGTTATTACTTCATAATGAAAAAACTAATGAAGAAGAAGTGGAAGAAGAAATACAGTTGAAAGACTCGGTAACGGACATTACCTCTTCTTTGAAGCGTCTCTTTAAGACATCATTTTAGGGCACTGAAATTGGTCTTTGAAGAATACCATGACCTCTAGGATGTTTCTAAGGAAGTGGAGAAGAAACATTTTCAGGGGTTGGCCGTGCTTGAAGGCTCAAAGTGGTGTGAGGAAGAGAGGGAGGAGGTGCCCTTTTATAAGGGAGGAGAGGGGCACCTTTGGAAAAACTAAAAATATTATTTTATTATAAATCCATATTCGGATTTAAATAGCTTATAATTAATTTATTTAGAAGCTATGGTGGTTATGGGTCGAAATCCTCTAATCCAATATAATTTGGACAAGTTTAGGTTACTATTTTAACCTTATCATTTAGATTTAACATTACACTAGATAATTTTACTTTTACCGTGTCTTTTTGTATTCTTACACTATAAGGTTAATAAGCTTACTATAACCAACCAAAAGGACCCCAAGTTGTTTATTATTAATATATATAACCTTATCTAAGTCATTTGGCCGAAACATAGATTTTTAGGAATAAAATAACAATTAATAATATAATATTTGTTTTCAAAACTATTTTATGTCAATTTTTACACTATTTAGTAGTTGATTTTTGTAAAAACCATAACATAATGATTAGTTCAAAAAAAGTAAATTAAATCAAAACTAATATGTCATATTAACCTATAAAATTAGTGGAATTCATAAAAAGTCTCAAATTACATTTATTTGGTATTTATAACATCAATTATGTCAATATTCATTAATAAGATAATTTCTGCATCATCTTTGTGTCATAAATAAATTAAATTATTTAAGATCCAAAAAATACAAATAAAATAAAATTATGTAGTTAATATCATTATCTTTCTAATGAACATTTATAGTCTAATTTATCTTATATATATACCTATATTAAAAATTATTTACTTATTAAACATTGATTTTAACTATTTTAACCCTTCTTTAAATAAATTAATAATAAATGTCCTAATCTAATCCAAGTGGGCCTAAATGGTCATATTGTTATTCCTAAGGTTGTTTTTGGTCGAATTACACTTATCCAATAGAATTAGGACATGTGTTAGGGTAATAATAATAACATTTTACCCTTAATTACCCTATTTACTTTTAACCGTGGTAAATAAAAGTAAAAAGTTACTATTCACCCAAAATTATTTTCATCTCATTGAACCACATTTACTTTCTGACATCAACCGTGTCTCTCGGATTTTTGAAATTCCACTCACAGAAGCGGTAAAATTAAGTTTTATGTAAATTTACAAATTCTCCTAGGAGGTGGGTAAAAGATAGTGAAAAGTTCAATAAAATTTTTATATATATAAAATTATTATAAAATTACTCCAATGAATTACATTGAACTTATATAGGAATTATGTAAAAATTTTGACCTAAAATAAATATAAATAAAATAAATAATTATTTAAATAAAAAGTCGGTTTTTAAATAGTAACCAGTGTTTTCACTATTCATCCAAAATTAACAGTTTCCAGAAAAATACCAAAATTTCACCCTAGGCTAATTTCGATATTCCGAATCCAAAAACGAAGTCCATTTTGAAATATATAATTTACAAAATTTCAATAAGTGGTTATTACTCTTCATAACGGCTAGTTTTAATAATATTTTAATAGCATATCGTTGTTTAGTGAAACTCGGGAATGCGTACGACGTAAGCTATCAAGGAAGGTCATGATTGCGTGTAAAGAAATCCAAGATAGTGTTGTGTGTAGTCAATGATTCCTTTGATGATTTATATAAAAAGAAAATATTTCTTATAAAAGTCTCGGGTGTTACATTATACCCCCTTTAAAATGATTTTCTCCCTCGAAATTCGTCACTTGTAACAAACAGATGAGGATACCTCTCCCTCATCATATCCTCAAGCTCCCATGTAGCTTCTTATAATTGGTGGTTCCTCCATAAAAAATTCAACAAGCGAGTGGTCTTGATCCATTGGACTTTTTCACTATGATCCAGAATCTCTATCGGCTGTTCTTCATAAGAAAGATCTTGCTCCAGCGGTACAACTTCTGAGCTGAGTACATGTGAAGGATCAGGTATGTACTTCTTAGGAGAGATACATGGAACACATCGTGAACTTGAGAGACATTCGGTGGAAGCGACAATCGGTAAGCTACCTTCCCAAAACGATATATTATTTCGAAAGGACAGATATACATAGGGCTCAGCCTTCCCTTCCTTCCAAATCTCTTTACTCTCTTCCAAGGAGATATTCGCAAGAACACTTTATCACCCACTTCAAACTCTAAGTATTTTCTTCGGTTGTCGGCATAACTTTTTTTCGACTCTGAGCTGCTCTTATGTGTTGTTGAATAGATCGGACCGTTTCTTCCATCTCATCAACAAGATCAGGTCCTAATAGCTTTCTTTCCCCAACTTCATCCCAGCATGTTGGAGTCCTGCATTTCTTTCCATAGAGAGCTTCATAAGGAGTCATCTGAATATTGGAGTGAAAGCTATTATTATATGAAAATTCTACCAAAGGTAGGTGTTGATCCCAACCACCTTTGAAATCCATAGAGAAATCTCTCAATATATCTTCTAGAGTTTAAATTGTCCTCTCAGACTGACCGTCTGTCTGTGGATGATAAGCAGTGCTGAAACTCAACTCTGTATCCAGAGTATGCTGAAGACTTCGCTAGAACTTTGAGATAAACCTCATATCCCAATCAGATATAATAGAAAGTGGTACTCCATGCAGTATTACCACTTCCTTTACATATATCCTGGCAAGCTGAACCTGAGAGAAATACTCTCTAATAGCAATGAAGTGTGCAGACTTTGTAAGACGATCAACTATGACCCAAATAGAATTATTTCCCTTAGGTGATTTAGGATGTCCGGTGACAAAGTCCATAGTGATGTTTTCCCATTTCCATTCAGGTATGGGTAATGGTTGCAACATCCCCTTAGACTTCTGTCTCTTAGCATTTACTTGCTGACAAAACAAGAATCGAGAGACATATTCACAAACATCTTTTTTCATGCCATCCCACCAGAAGTACTCTTTCATGTCCTTATACATCTTCGTGCTTCCATTATGAATAAAGAATGAAGAACTATGAGCCTCATCCAGCATCTCCTTCTTTAATTCGGGGATGGGAGGAACACAAACCCAATTCCTGAACTTTATTATCTCATCACAATCAAGGTTGAATTCTGGAACATTTCTCACCTTCTTTTGTAACTTGACATCTTCTTTCTGTGCCTCTTTAATCTTAACATGTATAGATGGTTGAAAATTCATTTGAGAAAGATACGTTTTCCCCTTTCATTATAATTCCAAGATCAATCCTTTGTAAATCCATAAATATTGGATCTTTTATGATCTTCATCATGGATAAACTAGCATGGTCTTGTTAACTTAATGCATCTGCCACCTTGTTTGCTTTCCCATGGTGGTAATGAATTGATCAGTCGTAATCTTTAATCAGCTCCAACCATCTTCTATAACGCATATTCAGCTCCTTTTGTGTGAAAATAAAATTTAAACTTTTATGATCATTATAAATGTAACACCTTTCTTCATAAAGATAATGCCTCCAAATCTGTAATGCAAAGATTACCGCAGCTAACTCCAAATCATGAGTGGGTAATTTTGCTCATGGATTTTCAACTGTCATGAGGCATAAGCTATCACCATATCATTTTTCATGAGAACACACCCCAATCCCTTATTGGATGCATCATTATAGATCACAATCCTTTCTCCACTACACAGAAGTGTGAGCACAGGTGTACTGGATAACCTTTTTTTCAACTCCTTGAAATTCTCTTCACATTCCTCCATCCAAACAAACTTAACTCCTTTCCGAGTCAACCTGGTGAGTGGATTAGATAATCATGAAAAATCATTCACAAAACGTCGATAATATGCAGCCAAACCAAGAAAACTTCGGATCTCAGTTACTATTTTTGGTCTCGACTATCTTTTGATAACCTCTGTTTTTGTTAGATCCACATATATCCCCTATTTTGAGATTATGTGACACAAAAATGTAACTTTTTGAAGCCAAAATTCACACATGGTAAATTTGGCATAAAGATTCTCCTTTCTCAGGGTCTTCAATATAATTTTCAAGTAATCTTCATCTTCTTCCTTACTCTTTGAATATACAATAATATTGTCTATAAAGACTACCACAAACTGATCAAGATAGTCTCTAAGGACTCTATTCATAAGATCCATGAAGATAGCAGGGGCATTAGTAAGACCAAATGTCATCACTATAAATTCATAGTGTTCATACCTTGTATGGAAAGCCGTCTTTGATATATCCTCCCTTTTGACCCTTAATTGATGATACCCTGATTGAAGATCAATCTTGGAAATATATTGATCTCCACATATTTGGTCAAATAAGTCATCAATGTGTAGGATAGGATATTTTTTCTTGATAGTGATCTTGTTAAGTTATCGATAATCAATGCAGAGTCTCATTGATCCATCTTTCTTCTTAACAAACAGAACCGGTGCTCCCCAAGGTGACACACTAGGGCGTATGAACCCCTTATCAAGAATCTCTTGGAGTTTGTTCTTCAATTCATGCAACTCAATTGGGGCTATTCTATAAGGTGTCTTTGAAACAGGTAGAGCACCCTTTATGAGTTCTATTGAAAACTCAACTTCACGATTTGGTGGAAGACCCTGCAATTCCTCCAGAAAGACATCATCAAACTCCCGTAAAATGGGAATATTCATAATCGTGAGTTTCTCACCAACCATTTGAGATAAATAACCTTCATTTAGTGTAATCAAGACCCATAAGATGGAAGAAATTTCCACTGGAAGTTTATGTTCATCCTTGCACCGATAGATGAGCAAAGATTGATCTGGAATATGAAATGTGACTTCCCTTCTTTGGAAATTGACATGAGATCCATATAGAGATAGCCAATCCATGCCTAGAATGACATCAAATTCCACTATAGGGAGGATCACATAATTTTCAGGAAGCACTTTCCCACAAACTTCAATCGGAGAAGAATTATAAACTTTTGATGTGACTGTTGTGCCATTAGAGGTTGGCATAGCTAACTCAACATCTAATTGTTGAGGTAATAGGGTGATACCCTTAGAAAAATCTTCAAAAATAACGGAGTGGGTGGATCTAGAATCAAATAATACATTTGCTACTTTAGAGTGGATGGTACATGTACCTTCCACCACTTCGTTATCGTACTGCACATCGCTGATAGAAATTGCATGTAACATTGCTTTGTCTTTAGCCTTAAGAGTTTGTTGACGTCGATCATCATCAACAACACTTGGATTATGGCATTCATTGGCATAATTCCCCATTTCCTTCCACTTAAAACATTGAAGTGTAAGAGGTTCAATCTGTGTAGCATTTTCATTGTTCACATCAGTAGACATCTTCTTCCCATCATTGCGGCACTCAAATGCCCAATGACCTTCCTTTCCAAATTTAAAACATTTACATGTCCATTTAAGACAACTCCCTCCATCTTTATTTCCACACTTTGACCATAAGGGAAAACTCATCTTCTTTTCAGTGTGCTCTTGAGATTTTCCTTTGAATTCCATTTTCATCTTCTTATCAAACCCATATGACTGATGGGTTACTCTATCACGACCCGTCCTCGGGGCCCGTGCCGTGACTACCCCAAGCCCACCTTCCATTGGCCAGGGGCTGGAGACTAGCACCAAGGTGTAAATCCCAGTAAAAAGGGAAGGCATTGCCTTTGTAAAGTAAACAAGCACCACAGAGTAAGCAAGCAGAAAAGTAAACACTGAGTAAAAACAGAGTACAACTAAAAGTGTGGAAAAGTAAATGGGCCAGTATACAAACCCAAACTGAATGTAATGTACAACTCGAAAGGGAAAACAACAACTGTAAAGTAAAAGCGGCTACACCGAGCTGTCCACTGGAAATCCCACCTGAAGGGTGGGTACAGATAGCTCCACTGCTCCATGGGTCCCGCCGTCCCCTCCGAACACGTCATGCCCAATGGTCCACCTCTAGGTAACGTCCTGCTCTGCAAGCCTCAGCCAACATCAATGATGTCCATCGTCTGCATCCAACACAACGTAGTGCGGGCATAGCTCATGCAGGGGTGAGTATAAGCTACTCAGTAGGGACCCCGAGACCCCTGAAGTTCTAACAAAATCCACAAAGGATAAACCACAACGGTGAGATACAAACACGAAGTAACAACCGACACTGCTTAGGTATATGCCCATACATATACCTAATTCATCAGTTCCAATAAGATCCAACCTCCGAGCCCAAGTAAAACTCAGTCCACACAAGAAAGTATACGTATTCCACACATGAAATAAAAACGAAACCCACACAGGATAGCACTACACAATCCACACAGGAAAACAACAGCATTCAGCTCACACATGTATACTTCATCGAAAGACGTTAAAGATGATCTCTGATCCATCTAATTCATCAGACCCACGAAGGATCGATAGGTAACTAACCCCCACAATGACCCACACAGGATCGGGCCCACACAGGACCTGTAGGCGCAGGTTCACACAGGACCACTGAGCGCAATGACCCACACAGGATCTGACCCACATAGGATCGGGCCCACACAGGACTTGTTGCACTGATCCATGTAGGATCACTGAGTGATGTAGTTGTCATCGTCGAATCCACTAAGGATCTCTGTACTGTCGTCGTCGTAGTCATAGTAGCAGTAGTAGTCACAGTAGCAGTCACAGTCGCAACCAGCACTAGGGTTCCAGCACACAGCAAGCTCGTTCGGGAGGGTCCGCTCCATGAGCCGAGAGGCTGATACATCAACTATCACAAAGTCCAGAGTTTATGTATACAAAAGTTCCGTATCGTCAACAGGAACTCAACGCCGCAGACGGTGCGTCAATTGGACGCCCGGTCTGAGAGTTATTGGCTTTTCGTTCCAGGGGCCCTGTTGGGTTTTAAGGCAAAACCAACCCGACCATACTCCACCTGCGTCCAAACCTCGGGCGGAGTATGCCAAAAGATCCGTCTCACAAAGAGGAACACAAAAAAGCTGACGGCACTTCAATCGGACGTCTGTAGCTCAATATATGAGTGTTTCCACTCCGAGGGCCCGGTTGGTTTCGTGTACGAACCAACCCGGCCGAACTCAATGTATTCTGAAACTTTGAGTGCGATATAACGAATCGAACGTCTCGATCCAAGGATCGCATCGCTGCTGACGGTTCGTCAATAGGAGGTCCGTAGCTCATGTTATGAGCAAAAGACCGAAGTTGATTCAAAAATTGGGGGTCCGGGTCCGGGCCGACCCGGCGCGACCCCCCCTGGGTCGGCCTGAACCGGGTCGACCCAAACCGGGTCCGACCCGGCACGGCGGCATGGTCCGGCGCGGCGTCGAGGCCGGGGCGCCGCTCGGGTGCCGCGCGCGGGGGGCAAGGCCCCCGCCCTTCCTGCTGGCAGCGCGGCTGGATGTCGCGCCTTGGATCAAACGGCCCCCCTCGTGGGGGCCTTCCTTTGAGAAAAACGGGGGGGGGGGGGGGGCTGCCCCCCTTTGTGAAACCGCCCCCCCCCCCCATTATGGGGGGACAATTTAACCACTCGGGGGAATTTAATTCCCCCGGTTTTGCACCGTCCCGGCCGGCCCGACCTGGCCGACCGACTTCTTCTCGAGAGGACCAGCATGGGCCGGTCCTCTTCCATTTTCCGGCACCGGCGGCCCTGTTGGCCGCCGGTCATCACGTCCCGCCGCGGCCCGGAACCGGCCATGGCCTTCGTCGTCCGGCACGGTGCGACGGCACTGTTCCCTTCCGTCGCGGCCCCGCTCCGGCCGCGGTGCCTTCGGTTTCCTTCGATGCGGCGCGACGGTGTAGCGTTCATGATGAATCTTTCCATGGCACGGCGCGATGGCGCCGCACAATATTTGCCGTGTGATTCCCGCGTGGTGCGACGACACCACGCCATCTCGTTCATCCACAAGAAAATAATAATATTCAAGAACAAAGGAGGGGGGATTCGGCCGTGTTTGTGCGGTCCGGCCCTCCTCTCGTTAGACGATAACACATAATCATTTATCCTCAAGTTTTTCATGCTAGAACCAAGAACGAGAATAAATAAATAATCAACAACAAACCCCTACCTCGGTTTCAAGAACGATGATTGTCAACGACCCATGGAAGACGCGTCGTGGTGGTCAGCGTCACGGAAGAATGACGTCAATGTCGTGAAGTGAGGATTCAAAGTTCTTTGAAGACGATTTCGTCACGGGAAATCATCGCGGAAGAGATGACATGGAAGAAGACGTCGTCGGTGTCGCGGGTATGGCGTCGCAGAAGACAATTCCCGAGAACATGGCATTCTTCGTCGATGTTCGAAGGTTCTTCGCATTCTTCGTCAAAGTTTGAAGAAGAAGAAGAAAGCTCCAAATTCTCTCAAGATTGTCTAGAAAATTCTAACCCAAATAAAATAAGCTAAGGTCTTATTTCATTTACACAACCAAACCATTTTGAAATTCAATGGTTTGAAATTAAACAACTCAACCCATTTAATAACCCATGTTGTCATGTTAATTAAAGAGGGGTTATTGGGAGTTTAAAAAGAGAAGGTGAAGAGTTATGCTTCGTGTGGGCCCCACCACACTTAATCCTCCCAAGGGAGGTTAAGTGGATATGGGTCCCACCTCTAACTCCCATTGGGAGAAGTTAACCAACAAGTTAAAATAAAAATTTGTATTCCACAATTTTTATTTAACTTATTCTAAACTCCCAAAAACTAACTCCCATCCCGCAATAAACGCAACCTCGGAAAAGGTCTCCTTAAGCGAATATCGGCGCTGCGAGTTCATCGGTGCCCTCGGAATTTGATTCCAGGCACCGGTTCAAAAGTTAGAAATTCCCGCTCCTTCGTTCACTAAACCTACCCGAGCCAAACTTCGGAAATTTATTCCGGGCACACCGGGCCTCGGAATCAGGTGCCGTCAGAAACCGCATTCTTGTAAAATTCTGAAGAAAATTACGAAAAAATTTCCCTTGAATTTTACGGGTCTTTACATTACTCCCACCTCAGGGCTTTATGTCCCCGTAAAGATACATCAAAACTAGGGAAACAAATGAGGGTACTGAGCACGCATCTGAGCCTCCCGCTCCCATGTGCTCTCGTGGAGGTTCCCGTGATGCCATCTGATGAACACAAGAGGAATCGATCGCCCAAGTAGGACCCGCTCCTGTCGATCCTCTATCTCCACCGGGACCTCCGTAAAAGTCGCCCCATCGTCAACTTCAAGCTCCCCATGGTCAATGATGTGCGTCGGTTCGTGCACGTATCTCCTCAGCTGAGATACGTGGAAGATGTCGTGCACCCGGTGCAACTGAGGTGGTAGAGCCAGGCGATAATCCACCTTGTCAATCCTGCTGAGGACCTGGAAGGGTCCGATGAAGCACGGAGATAACTTGCCGCCTCGGCCAAATCTCCGAATACCATGACGAGGTGAGACCCGCAAGAAGACATGGTCTCCATCCTCGAAATCTAGTGGCCTCTGCCTCCTGTCAGCGTATGACTTCTGCCGGCTCTGAGGTGTCCTCATCTGCTCCTGGATGACCTGGACCTTCTCTATCGTGGCCTGGACCATCTCCGGTCCCACAAGTGCTGACTCCCCAGGGTCTGTCCAGCACAAAGGAGATCTACAAGGTCGGCCATACAATGCCTCGTACGGTGCCATCCCGATGGTGGAGTGGTAGTTGTTGTTGTACACAAACGCCACCAAGGGTAGGTGGTCCTCCCAGCTACGACCAAAGTCGAGGAAACATGCGCGGAGCATGTCCTCGAGAGTCTGAATGGTCCTCTCCGTCTGACCATCCATTTGAGGGTGAAAGGCTGTGCTCAGACGTAGCTGCGTCCCGAACGCCTCCTGTAACCCCTTCCAAAGCCGGGAAGTAAAGCGAGAACTTTGATCGGAGACGATAGATGATGGCACGCCATGGAGCCGCACAATCTCTTGAACGTAGAGACGTCCCAGGATCTCCACTGAGCCCTGCTCTCTGATGGGTAAGAAGTGTGCCGACTTGGTGAGTCGGTCAACAATCACCCAGATGGAGTCGTGACCTCTGGAAGTGCGTGGAACTCCAGTCACAAAGTCCATAGATATCCCGTCCCACTTCCACTCTGGGACCTCCAATGCCTATACCAAGCCTGCTGGTACCTGATGCTCGGCCTTCACCTGCTGGCAGGTGAGGCATCGAGAAACGAACTCTTCTACAGCCTTCTTCATGCCCGGCTGCCAGTGTTGTCGTCTGAGATCCTGGTACATCTTCGCCACTCCAGGATGTACCGCCAAAGGAGAAGTGTGAAACTCTCTCAGCACCTCCTCTCGCAAAGCTACAGGTACCATGGTAAGTCCTCTGAAAAGGATGTCGTGCTCTGCTCCAAGGGAGAAACCATCAGGTGCTAGTCCCAAGGATATCTGTGCACGCCGTATCTCACAGTCAGCGTCCTCACGCTATGCCTATCTGACCTGTTGTAGTAGAGGAGGGGTGACTGTGAGAGACTGGAAGAAGGCTTCTCCATCTCTATCCATGAAGGATATCTGCAAAGAGGCTAGCTGCTCCGTCGCCTCCTCATGTTGTTGAATGTCTGTCCTCCTGCTGAGGGCATCGGCTACTACGTTCCCCTTTCCAGGAGTATTGACTATCTCAAAGTCATAGTCCTAGAGGAACTCGAGCCATCACCGTTGTCTCAGGTCCAGGTCCTTCTGCGAGAAGATATACCTGAGACTCTGATGATCAGAAAAGACTGTAAAACGCTCGCCCATCAGGTAATGTCGCTATGTCTTCAGAGCGAAGACCACTGCTGCTAACTCCAGGTCATGGGTAGCGTAGTTCTGCTCATGCGGCCTCAACTGACGTGATCCATAGGTGATCACTGCCCGCTCCTGCATCAGAACACATCCGAGTCCAGTCCCTGATGCATCGCAGTAGACTACGTACCCTACTCCCTCCTTAGGAAACCTCGAGATAGGTGCGCTGGTCAATCTCTGTCTCAGCTCCTGGAAGCTCTGCTGACATCTGTCTGACCACACGAAGGGTTTTCGCTTCTTTTTCAAAGCTGTGAGTGTTGCCGCAACTCTAGAGAAGTCTGGCACGAATCTCCGATAGTATCCAGCTAGTCCTAAGAAACTCTGAACCTCATTCATGCTCCTGGGTGGTTCCCATGTTAACACATCCCCGATCTTCGCAGGATCCACTGCAACTCCCGCCTCAGAGATAACGTGTCCCAAGAAGTGGACCTCACGTATCCAGAACTAGAACTTCGAGAGCTTACCATAAAGCTGGTGCTCTCGGAGTGTGTCTAGTACAACTCACAAGTCATAGGCGTGCTCCTCCTCAGTCGTAGAGTAAATCAGAATGTCGTCGATAAAGACCACGACAAAACCGATCAAGGTATGGATGAAAGATCCAGTTCATGAGGGCCATGAACACATCTGGAGCATTGGTTATGCCAAAAGGCATAACCAAGAACTCATATTGGCCATACCGACATATGAAGGTCGTCTTCTGCACGTCCTCGTCTCTGACTCTGAGCTGATGATAGCCTGACCTGAGGTCTATCTTCGAGAACCACAGTGCTCCCTTGTGATGATCAAAGAGGTCATCAATACTTGGTAGTATATACTTGTTCCTCGCTGTCACCTGGTTCAGGCGACGACAGTCAACACAAAGTCGCAAGCTCCCGTCTGCCTTCTTGGCGAACAATATCGGGGAAGCCCAGGGTGAAACACTGGGTCGGATGAACCCCTTTTCCTGCAAGTCCTCCAACTGTACCCATAGCTCTCGAAGCTCTGCGGGGGCCATCCGATATACTGGAGTGGATATCAGGGATATCCCGAGGTACAAGTCAATATAAAAGTCTTCCTCTCTGTGAGGAGATAGCCCTGGAACGTCTTCGGGAAAAACGTCCGCAAACTGATCCACCACTGCCGGAAAACCAGGACTCCGCACGTCAACTGCTCCAAGGATGAGGCTAGCCAACTGATGAGTGATGGGCTGTCCTCTCCTCTGCGGAAGTCCATCCTGTGCTATAAAGGCTCCCTTCTCGCCGGTGAAGGTGGACCTGCTCCCGTCAGTGTGTACACATCACACCTTACGCCTAAAACAGTCAATCTGCGCATGGACCGTAGATAACCAATCCCTGCCCTAGATGACGTCGTAAGGCCTCAACGCTGCTACAAGAAGATCCCAGCCGAAGCTCTCTCCTCCTAGAGTAAGCTCGCACTGCCGGCACTAGTGTGTAATCGTCAAGTCTGCTCCCGTAGGAGTCTCTAGCCGCAAGTATCGAGCCAACGGCTCTGTCGAAATCTCCGAGCTCCGAACAAGGGCAGCGGCTTTGAAAGAGTGACTCGCTCCTGTTTCTATAAGTACTGCAGCAAGGGTGGAATAGACACAGATAGTACCTCGAATCATCTCTGGCGCGCTGTGGTCATAGGCCTCTGCTGCCTGGAGCTGTGCCTGCCTCTTCCCGCCAGCTCCCTGTGGTCGGGGTGGACCTCCTGGTGGTGGTGGTGGTAGAGCCCCAAAGCGTTGTCCACCACCTGCTGCTCGTTCAACTCATCTGCCTTGTCCGCCTCCTCCCTGCGGACCGCCACAGTCGACCCTCTGCCTCTTCCTCGGTGGTCCCTCAACCGTCTGCTTCTCCTCGGCACGACGGGTCGGGAAGTCACGAGCCATGTGGCCCTGCCCGCCGGACGAGTAGCACTGTATGCCTCTCGAAAGACTGGATCCGCGCTGTGTGCCCCGCACTGCTGAGCCAGTGTCCTGAGGTCGTCTTCCTAAAGGTCTGGTCTGCCTGGACCCCTGATTCATCCGTTGAATGCCTGCTGAAGATGACTCTGCCACGTGCCACCCTGCGGTGGGTCTCGGCGCTGGTGTAGACTCAGCAAGGAAACTCTCGATCAAAAGGGCCCGCTCCAGTACTCCTGTCTGAGTCGGTATGCTGAGGGAGATCAGCGATGCCCTGATCTCGTGTCTCAAACCCTTCTCGATGGTCCAGGCCCGGTAGAATGGGTCCCGTACCATGTCGGTCGAGTAGCATGAGAGATCAGTAAATCTCGCTGAGTACTGAGCGACCATCATGCTGCCCTGTCGCAGCAGAAGAAGCTCCTGGATACGCACCGCACGAAGGGTGGCTGAGATGAACTCCGAGCGGAAGAGGCTCTCAAAGTCCGTCCAAAGTAGAGATGCCTCATCGTGCACTTGGAGCATCAAGCTCCACCATCGTCCTGCTGCTGCGTGCAGTAGGCTCGCAGCGAGGATCACCATGAGGTCTACAGGTGTCCTCACTAGCCTAAAAACTCGTACCACTTTCTCCAGCCAGTCCTCTACTGCCTGGGGGTCCGTCTCCCCACGGAACCTTGGTGGTCGCTGGCACTGGAACTCGTGCAGAGATCCAAGGCGATGTGCATCGTCAGCAGCTGGTGCTAGAAGCATCGGTGGCTTGACGGGTAGAGCTACCGCCGGTGCCACTACTGACAAAGGGCCCTGCACCGAGGCCTCATCGCTCGGTGGGCTGTCGTCACGCTCGACTATCAGAACCCTAGCTAGCTGCCGTCGTGGGGCCATCCTGAAAAGGAAACAGGTGCCCCACGGTCAGAACAATATACATAGTGAGCTGATATATAAAGTAATCATAAAGAAAACATTGAAACACACACGCAATCAATGTTTTCGTGCATTAAGTCGGAAGTCAGAAGTCAGGGTCCTGGTGTACGGATACATCGGCCGCCGCACCAACACTGGACTCCCTGGACTGATAAGCACACTCAATATGCTAAAAATTATTGCTTCACATAGAAAAGATCAGAGTTCGCGATAGAACCGAACTCCTTTGATACCAATTTTTCACGACCCGTCCTCAGGGCCCGTGCCGTGACTACCCCAAGCCCGCCTTCCATAGGCCAGGGGCTGGCAACTAGCACCAAGGCGTAAATCCCGGTAAAAAGGGAAGGCATTGCCTTTGTAAAGTAAACAAGCACCACAGAGTAAGCATGCGGAAAAGTAAACACTAAGTAAAAACAGAGTACAACTAAAAGTGCGGAAAAGTAAATGGGCAAGTATACAGACCCAAACTGAAAGTAAAGTACAACTCGAAAGGGAAAATAGAAACTGTAAAGTAAAAGCCGCTACACCGAGCTGTCCACTAGAAATCCCACCTGAAGGGTGGGTACAGATAGCTCCACTTCTCCACGGGTCCCACCGTCCGCTCCGAACACGTCCTGCCCAGTGGTCCACCTCCAGGTACCGTCCTGCTCTGCAAGCCTCAGCCACGATCAACGCTGTCTGTCTTCTGCAACCAAAAAAACGTAGTGCGGGCATAGACCGTGTAGGGGTGAGTATAAGCTACTCAGTAGGGACCCCGAGACCCCTGAATGTCTCCCAAAACCCACAAAGGATAAACCACAAAGGTGAGATACAAACACAAAGTAACAACCGACACTGCTTAGGTATATGCCCATACATATACCTAATTCATCAGTTCCAATACGCTCCAAACTCTAAGACCAAGTACAACTTAGTCCACACATGAAAGTATACGTATTGCACACAGGAAATCAAAACGAAACCCACACAGGATAGCACAACACAATCCACACAGGAAAACAACAGGATTCAGCTCACACAAGTATACTTCATCAAAAGACGATAAAGATGATCTCTGATCCATCTAAGTCGTCGGACCCACGAAGGATCGATAGGTAACTAACCCCTACAATGACCCACACAGGATCAGGCCCACACAGGACCTCTATGCGCTGGTTCACACAGGACCGCTGAGCGCAATGACCCACACATGATCAGACCCACACAGGATCGGGCCCACACAGGACATGTAGCACTGATCCAAATAGGATCCCTGATTGTTGTAGTCGTCATCGTCAAATCCACTAAGGATCTCTGTACTGTCGTCGTCACAGTCATAGTAGCAGTAGCAGTCGTAGTAGCAGTCACAGTCACAGCCAACACTAGGGTTCCCGCACACAGCAAGCTCGTTCGGGAGGGTCCGCTCCACGAGCCAAGAGGATGATACATAAACTATCACAAAGTCCATAGTTGATGTATCCAAAAGTTCCGTATCGTCAACATGAACTCAACGCCGCAGACGGTGCGTCAATCAGACACCCGGTCTGACAGTTATTGGCTTTTTCGTTCTAGGGGCCCTGTTGGTTTTTAAGGAAAAACCAACCGGACCATACTCCACAAGCATCCAAACCTCGGGCGGAGTATTCCACAAGATCCGTTTCACAAAGAGGAACACAACAAAGCTGATGTCACATCAATCGGACGTCTGTAGCTGAAGATATGAGCGTTTCCGCTCCGAGGGCCCAGTTGGTTTTGTGTACGAACCAACCCGGCCAAACTCAAAGTATTCCGAAACATTGAGTGCGATATACCGAATCGACCATCTTGATCCAAGGATCGCATCGCCGCTAACGGTTCGTCGATCAGAGTTCCGTATCTCATGTTATGAGCAAAAGACCGAAGTCGATTCGAAAACGGGGGGTCCGGGTCCGGGCCGACCCGGCCCGACCCCCCTGGCTCGGCCCGAACCAGGTCGACCCGACCCGGGTCCGACCCAGCCCAGCTGGTGGCACGGCCCGGCGCGGCCCGGCGCAGCCCAGCGCGGCGGCGCGGCCGGGGCGCCGCTCGGGTGCCACGCGCGTGGGGCAAGGCCCCCGCCCTTCCTGCTGGCGGCGCGGCTGAATGTCGCGCCTTGGGTCAAACGGCCCCCCTCGTGGGGGCCTACCTTTGAGAGAAACGGGGGGGGGGGACACTGCCCCCCCATTATGGGGGGCCAATTTAACCGCTAGGGGGAATTTAATTCCCCCGGTTTTGCACCATCCCGGCCGGCCCGACCTGGCCGACCAGCTTCTTCTCAACAGGACCGGCATGGGCCGGTCCTCTTCCATTTTCCAGCACCGGCGGCCCGGCTGGCCGCCGGTCATCACGTCTCTCCGCGGCTCGGAACCGGCCGCGGCCTTCGTCATCCGGCACGGTGCGACGACACCGTGCCCTTCCACCGCGGCCCCGCTCCGGCCGTGGCGCCTTCGATTTCCTTCGACGCGGCGCGACGACGTCGCGTTCATGATGAATCTTTCCACAGCGCGGCGCGACGGCACCACGCAATATTTTCCGTGTGATTCCCGCGTGGTGCGATGGCACCACGCCATCTCGTTCATCCACAAGAAAATAAAAATATTCAAGAACAAATGAGGGGGGATTCGGCCGTGTTTGTGCGGTCCGACCCTCCTCTCGTAAGACGATAACACATAAACATTTATCCTCAAGTTTGTCATGCTAGAACCAAGAACGAGAATAAATAAATAATCAACAACAAACCCCTACCTCGGTTTCATGAACGATGATCGTCAACGACCCGCGAAAGACGCGTCGCGGTGGTCGATGTCACGAAAGAAGGACGTCGATGTCATGAAGTGAGGATTCGAAGTTCTTTGATGACAATTTCGTCGTGGGAAATCGTCGCGGAAGAGATGATGTGGAAAAAGACGTCGTCGGTGTCGCGGGTATGGCGTCGCGGAAGACGATTCCCGAGAACGTGGCGTTCTTCGTCGATGTTCGAAGGTTCTTCGCGTTCTTCGTCAATGTTTGAAGAAGAAGAAGAAAGCTCCAAATTCTCTCAAGATTGTCTAGAGAATTCTAACCAAAATAAAATAAGCTAAGGTCTAATTTTATTTACACAACCAAACCATTTTGAAATTCAAAGGTTTGAAATTAAACAACTCAACCCATTTAATAACCCAAGTTGTCAAGTTAATTAAAGAGGGGTAATTGGGAGTTTAAAAAGAGAAGGTGAAGAGTTATGCTTCGTGTGGGCCCCACCACACTTAATCCTCCCAAGGGAGGTTATGTGGATGTGGGTCCCACCTCTAACTCCCTTTGGGAGAAGATAACCAACAAGTTAAAATAAAAATTTGTATTCCACAATTTTTATTTAACTTATTCTAAACTCCCAAAAACTAACTCTCAACCAACAATAAACGCATCCTCAGAAAAGGTCTCCTTAAGCGAATATCGGTGTTGCGAGTTCATCGGTGCCCTCGGAATTTTATTCCAGGCACCAGTTCAAAAGTTAGAAATTTCTGCTTGTTCGTTCACTGAACGTACCCGAGCCAAACTTCGGAAATTTATTCCGGGCACACCGGGCCTCCAAATCAGGTGCCGTCAGAAACTGAGTTCTTTTTAAATTCCAAAGAAAATTAAGAAAAAATTTCCCTTGAATTTTACGGGTCTTTACATACTCTAATCTCTATATCAACTTTTGGAGCACATCAAACGATTTCCTCGTATCTATTGAAGTCCCTTATGGCTAACGACCTTCTAAGACTTGGTTTTAATCCACTAAAGAATCGATCGATCTTACTCTCGGGTTGGATAATAATCCCAGAAGCGTACCTTGCAAGTCTTGTAAAATATTGTTTCATAGGTACCAACAGATTCATCATCCTTTTGTTTTAGTTCAAGAAATTATTGCTCCATCTTTTTTCAGAGAATACGAGGGAATTTATTATTGAAAAATAAGTTCTTGAACTCGTCCCATTCCATGGACTCAATTTCATCTCTTTGCCTCGTATTCTTGATAAGATTCCACCATTGATCAGCATCTCCATCCAAACGATACACTGATAAGATGAATTTATCATGTTCAGAACATTTAAGAACTGAAAATATATTTTCAGTAGTACTAATCCATTGTTCAACAACTAATGGATCAGTAGACCCACTGAATGAAGGTGGATGCTGCCTCGTGAAGGATTCAACAGAATGATGCTACTTCCTTTGCTAGTTTGAATTCCTACATGATTCATATCTTGATAATGTTGTGTGAGCATGGATACAAGATTTTTCATTCTAGCTCACATAACGTTTGGTTGCTCAGTGGGACAATAATTGCATTTCCCATCGCATTCCGCATTAACACGGTTCCTTCGAGTTCCAGCCATTAACTAAAAACCAAGAAGAATAGTGTGAGAAACAATAATTATAATAGGAAAACCACATAATCAAGAATAAAATATCACACTTAATGTCTTATCCTAGTTTATTCATGGCCATTTCTAAAACACTAAGATTGTGTTCTATGCTTAGACTTATCCTTAGGGTTCTTACTAAGGATTTCACATCCTAGTTTCCAAAGGTTGACTACACCTTTCCTCTGATACCAACTATAACGTCCCATACATTAAATACATTGTTAGTAATTCCAAATTGAAGTGCACTTATTACAACATATAACAATACCATAAAAGGACCATATAGGTATAGTGTCTTTAGAAACTGGGAAACATAAACAACTGGTTCATAAAGTGTCTACACTTTCTCCCATTTATTTCATCATATCTATAGTCCCTTTTGGCATATCTTACTTAATAACCTTCTTCCTGACCTGGGGAATGAAAACATACAAAAGGGAGAGCTCAAATGCTCAGTAAGGGTAAATAAAAGAAATATCAATCACATCATATTCATAAGAACATAACATTTTGGAAATCTTACCCTGCAAAAGAGATCATAATTTCATAACATTAGATAAATCATGGTAGTGAAATGTAATCACAATAATCATAACTTAAAACATTAAGCTTTGTGGCATACACACATAATCATAGAGAATCATTTCTTATTAGTCAAGACTCATTACCAAGACTATCTTAGTGGACAATGTCCATTTCTGAACCGAGTTCATTCCTCGTTTCATTCTTGTTTCACTAAACCGGTTTAACCTGCCGTTCCAGCCATGTATATCTCTTGAGATATAAAATCTTTACCCAATTCATTGGAGGGATATATAGGTCCCACCCATCTCATAATGATTCCATTCTTATGTATGCCACAAAATCATAAAACATACATCATAGCATAACCCGTGTAATAAAAATGGGAAGCTTAAACATCATGACATCATAAAACAATTCTTATAAGATAAAAGAATTCATAAAAAGAATTCAATCACAACATAATCAAATAAATTCAATAATAGGGATTGAAATAGAACCCTTTATTATCTAATATGGAAAATAATTTTGATAAAACACTTGAACTCCATTCTTGAGAAAAATATCCTTTCTACTTCAAAAACACTTTTCCTTTCTTAACATGTCATACAATTCTAAACTAAAAGAAGTTTATTAAAAATAAAAATGAGAACTTGTAAGGTAAGATTCTTGGAAATAATTTTTTAAAAATGCATTCATGCCGTATAAGTTAAAAAAACATTCTTCTCTTACTTTTTTCTGAAAAGTCAAAAAGTACCTCGTATGAAAAACGACAAAAGATTACTTTCATATATTTTACTAAAAACTCACCGAAGGGTAAAATTGGATTTAAAAAATTTTAGGTGGATATAAATAATATTACTTATTTAGGAAACATGTATGTGGATGATAAAATACACCCCAATAAATACCAAAGTATAAACAATCTCGGATAAAATTGAGATTGTGATATTTTCCCTTACCTTAGGTCCGATTTGCTTCGTAAGTATCCGAACCTCCTATATAATGATTTAAATAATGTAATTGACTCATTCCAGAATTATAATAATTGTTATGATATCATATATGGTCATATTATTAGCTTATTATTACAAATATTTCATTGCTACTTGTTATTCGGGTGTTTATTACCTTTTGTTCTTATACGTGTTTTCTCGAATAAATTATTATTCTTCTTTTTTGGTTATAGATACATCATTTATATAATGTTATTAGTGTAATATATATCATATTAATTCACTCAATTCATTCATGTAATCATTATGAAATGAAAATCATTTAGAATGAGTCGCATCACATCGTGGAGACAATATTCTATACGTACGCACGAGCGATGATATCGTTCCCATGATCGTGGATTTGTATTGGATTGTATGTATACTATTTCAGAGTCAATATAAATTTACAATAATAATATATAGTTATTATTTACACCATAATACCCATCCACGTAAGGTGGTGGTGGAAAATAGATTACACCACGGCGTGGAGACGGTATTCCGTACGTACGCATGCGCGGTGATTTCGTTTTTCGTAGGATGGATATATGGTGAAATAGGGTTGTTTCATAATTATAATAACATAACAGTATATTAGTGATACTGATGTTATTACTTCATAATTAAACAACTAAATAAGAAGAATTGGAAGAAGAAATAAAGTTGAAAGAATCGGTAACGGACATTACCTCTTCTTTGAAGCGCCTCTTTGAGACCTCCTTTTAGGGAACTAAAATTGGTCCTTGAAGAAAACGAGGACCTTTAGTATGTTTCTAGGGAAGTGGAGAGGATAAATATTAATGGGTTGGATGAGGTTGAGGGCTCAAAGTGGTGTAAGGAAGAGAGGCAGGAGGTGCCCTTTTATAAGGGAGGAGAGTGGCATCTTTGGAAAAACCAAAAATATTATTTTATTATAAAGCCATATTCATTTTTAAATAGCTCCAAATTGATTTATTTAGAAGCTAAGGTAGGGATGGGTCTAAATAATCGCATCCAATAGAATTTGGACAAGTTTAGGTTACTATTTTAACCTTATCATTTAGATTTAACTTTAAGTTAGATAATTTTACATTTACCGTGTCTTTTTGTGTTCTTACACTATAAGGTTAATAAACTTACTATAACAAGCCAAACAAACACCATGTTGTTTAATATAAATATATATAACCTTATATAAGTCATTTGGCCGAACCTTAGATTTATAAAAATAAAATAACAATTAATAATATAATATTTGTTTTAAAAACTATTTTATGTCAATTTTGACACTATTTAGTAGTTGATTTTTGTGAAATTCATAAAATAATGATTAGTTCGAGAAAAAATAATTAAATCAATAAAAACATGTCATATTAACCAATAAAATTATTTTAATTAATAAAAATTCTCAAATTACATTTATTTGGGTATTTATAACATCAATTATGTCAATATTCATTAATAAGATAATTACTGCATCATCTTTGTGTTATAAATAAATTAAATTATATAATGTCTAAAAATTACAAATAAAATACCATTATGTAGGAAATTGTTTTAGATTGCTAATTAATATTTGTAGTTGAATTTATCTTATGTGTAACCCTATATTAAGAATTATTTACTTATTAAACTTTGATTTTAACTATTTTAACCCTTCTTTAAATAAATTAATAATAAATGTCCTAATCTAATCCAAGTGGGCCTAAGTGGTAATATTTTATTCCTAAGGTTGTTTTTGGTCGAATTACCCTTATTCAATAGAATTAGGACATGTGTTAGGGTAATAATAATATCATTTTTACCCTTAATTACCCTATTTACTTTTAACCGTGTTAAATAAAAACAAAAAGTTACTATTCACCAAAAATTATTTTCATCTCATTGAACCACATTTTACTTAATAACATCAACCGTATCTCTCGGATTTTTAAAATTCCACTTACAGAAGCGGTAAAATTATGTTTTATGTAAATTTGCATATTCTCCTTGGAGGTGGGTAAAAGACGGTGAAAAGTTGAATAAAATTTTTATATATCAAAAATTATTAAAAATTTACTTCAATTAATTACATTGAACTTATATAGGTATTATGTATCAATTTTGACCAAAATTAAATTTAAATAAAAGAAATAATTATTTAAATAAAAAGTCGGTTTTTAAATAGTAACCCAGTGTTTTCAGTATTCATCAAATATTGAATCTTTCCAGAAAAATACCAAAATTTCTCCATAGTCTAATTTTGATATTCCGAATCCAAAAACGAAGTCCATTTTGAAATATATAATTTACACAATTTCAAAAAGTGGTTATTACTATTCATAACAGCTAGTTTTAATAATATTTTAATAGCATATCGTTGTTTAGTGAATCTCGGTATTGCGTACGATGCAAGCTATCATGGAAGGTCTCGATTGGGAGTAAAGAAAGCCAAGCTAGTGTTGTGGGTAGTGAAAGAGTTCTTTGATGATTTATATGAAAACAAAATATTTCTTATAAATGTCTCGGGTGGTACAAATCCCGTTAAAAATTAGTCATTTATATGATAATGGTAAATCTATAATATATGGGAATGATAAATGCAACATCATACATATAGAATGAGTCTATGTTTTATCCAGAAAAAGATATTATAATATTTACCTGATAATCATTGAATAACAGAGTGATCATAACATACCATGTATTAGTGATATTATAGATTCATTATGGTTTTTTCATTGTAGGTTTGGTAACTATAAAATTAGCAGATAATATATGCTTTTTATGAAATGACCTATAACAACATGAGATTTTAAAAGAATAAAATTATATTCAATAGTATAAAAAACATGAAATGCATGACATAGATGAGAATTTTACTCCCTGATACTTTCTGATATAAATTTGTTTAAAATAAATTTCATCTCTTAGATATATATTTTTAAACACAACCCCTATATTTTTTTGTTCAAAAATGTATTGAACCTCTAACACTGAATTTAAACAACCTAAGATATATATAACACTTTATCCTAGCCACTAAATTAGAGAGTATGGATTCTATTGAATAATTTAGGATATATATATATAATTATTTATATCCTACTAAATATTAATTATTGATAAATATTATCAAATAACCAGTCATTTTTTATAAGATAATTTAATTATTAAAAATAAGTTTTCATGAAAACCGATATTAATTTCTTTTATGGGAATAAAATTATAATATTTTTTTTTGGAAATTTACAAAAAAATTAGAAAAATAACAATAGTATTTAAATAAGTGTATCAAAATTAATTTTGGGATAAATTCTGGGTTTTAAAGAAAATATAGTTTTTATGTGAATAGTAAAAAATACGGATTTTTGTAAAAATATAATTTCTTTTAAAAAAATTATATAATTTATTTGTAAAATTGTGATTTTAATATGATTTAAATTATAATAATATTTATTTAGTTATATTTGACCAACATATTTTCAATTTAATCATCATTATACTATATTTTATAATATGTCTTTTTTCGGTTTAAAAAAGTGATTTTTATGAAAACTATTCTAAAATGAATAATGATTCTTTATTTTGATTTATTAATATAACCACAAATGATAAATGATTTAAACAAAAAAAATTATATTATATATCAATATATATTGACTTATATTCATTAAATTATTATTATTATTATAAATGTAATAAATATAAAATCATCTTGTGCTTTAAAATAAAACACTTCTCGAAAACAATCATATTCATCAAGTTTGGGGGGTTTGTTTACATTTTTTTAAATTATAAACCTATTATATATAATAAATAAAATTTTTTCAATGAAAAAATATAAAATTATATTTGGTTTATTTTTAGAAAAATATATATGGAAAGAATCATTTTGTGATGAATAATGAAAAATGATTATTTTTAATTGAAAATGGAATTTTTTTTAATTTTTTTTAATTTCAAATTATATTTAAAAATCTATTTTAGGAATAATTTGTTAATTTATATTTAAATTAATTAAATTTCAGTAGATTTAGTCAATTTTATTTTGAGATTGGATATGAAACCATGGTAAACATTTCACTATTTTCACTTTGAAACCACACATTCCCATCGTCTCTACTAGATTAATTCTAAATTAATTTTTTCCACTACAATAAAATGAACTTGGAAAATTTGATTATATATTTGGAATCATAGAATTTTATATGATATTATTATGTGAAATTACTTTTTTATCAAAATTAATATTGATAAAAGTAATAATTATTTACCACGATTCTGAAAAAAATGGATATACAGGTGGATAAACTAGAAAGGTAAGGTTGAAAATGAAATCTCAAAAATTATAAAATATGTCCGATGTTCATAGTTATAAAATATAATTTATATAATAGAATAATTTCCATTATTTCTACATTATTAAACGAAAACATATTTGGGTGGAGTAAATTAATTTCAAAATCATATAGGTGTGCCACTCACCTCACTTATAATTGGTCATCCCCTCTATTCATCTAGTCACGACTTCAAAACACCTTGGTTCCTCCAATAATTAACCAAATAATTTCTATAATTCCATACTATAATCATGGAGTCCATATTTCGGGCATTAATCTGACCAATAAAAGACATTTGTGAAAATGTGAAGAAGTACACCCAAGAATAGAAAACGTTCTTCAATGAGTGGATTCTTATTTTATTTTTTACTCCTAATTAATTTTTTATTAAAACATGATTATATAATAATGAAAATATATTAAATATTTATATGTTATTTTGTTTATGTAATAACCTTATTCATTCCCCCATTACCTTCTCATGGGTTATGAAATCATTATTTGTGTGTATAGAGGGATACAACCTCATCAAAAGATTCCATTCTTTTTTCCATCAACACTTCTTATAGATGGGTATGATGATGAATATAAACTATATATAAGATATTTTTATCATAATTATAACTCTTTATTTTTTATATCATATATAACATTTTTAGGTTCCATTCCATTGGTGATACAATAATGTTGTTCATGTGTTTTTGGAGACTACCTTCTCATTATGTGACGTGATTTGTTTTCACTGACTCATAACAAGGAAAAGAATTAGTGAAAAATTAATAAATATATATGATATAAGATAAAAATGTATAATAAAATTTAAATAATTTTCATTCCATAAAGTCAATTTATCATTTTATTTATTATATTTTCTCTCAATAAACGATGATAATGTCATCACTACAAAAAAAACCACCATTAGCGACCGCCAAAAGCGGTCGCTATAGGGCTCTAGCAGCCGCCCAGCGACCGCCATTGGCGGTCGATTTAGCCTCGTAGATAGAGGCCTATAGCGACCGCCAATGGCGGTCACTATAGATTTTATTTTATTTTTAAAAAATGTCCACTGAAATATATATATATATACATATATTAAAAAAAATATTCACATATATACTATTAAATACAATATTTTAAATATATATATGTATATATAATATATTTTAAATGTTTTAATTTATATAATATTAAATATATGTATAATATCAAATCATTGTGCTATAATAATTTAAAACCCCCGATTTATGAAATGGTATCATTTCTGGTTTTTCGGAGCACGTTTGCTCCAAATTCGACCGTCGCACGCCGTTTTGGTGTTTTATGAGTCCGGAAACGCGTTTCCGGCCGCCGCGGTCAAACGTCAACTCCAATTGACGTGTCGTCTCTCCGACCATTTCAAAATTCACGCAACGGATGTTGTCGTGTGGTTATGTGGAATTTGGATGTCGTTCGGGTGGTTTTGACCCCCCAACGCGCCCTTTCAGCGCGCGCCGAGCTGCTGAAAACGACGAATTCATTCGTACCGCGCGCACCGCACATCCGATGGACGTTACGCCTCCTCTTGCATCTCAGGAATAATATTCTTATCATTCTCGTGCAGTTTCTGGTTTTTCGGAGCACGTTTGCTCTGAATTCGACTGCCGCACGCCGTTTTGGTGTTTTATGACTCCAGAAACGCGTTTCCGGCCTCCGTGGTCAAACAACACCTCCGATTGACATGCCGTTTGTCTGACCATTTTAAAATTCACTCAACGGATGTTGTCGTGCAGTTTCGCGGCATTCGGAGGTCGTTCGGGTGGTTTTGACCCCCCGACGCGCAATTTCAGCGTGCGCCGAGCTGCTGAAAATGACACATTCGATCGTGCCGCGCGCACCGCACGTCCGATGGATGTGCCGCCCCCTCCCGCATATCAGGAATAATATTTCTATCTTTCTCGTGCGGTTTCAGGTCGTTCGGAGCACGTTTGCTCCGAATTCAACCGTCACACGCCGTTTTGGTGTTTTATGACTCCGGAAATGCGTTCCCAGCCGCCGCGGTCAAACGACACCTCCGATTGACATGTCGTCTGTCTGACCATTTCAAAATTCACGCAGCGGATGTTGTCGTGCGGTTTTGTGGCATTCAGAGGTCGTTCGGGGGGTTTTGACCCCCCGACGTGCAATTTCAGCGAGCGTCGAGCTGCTGAAAACGACGCATTCGGTCGTGCCGCACGCACCGCACGTTCGATGGACATGCCGCATCCTCCTGCATCTCCGGAATAATATTCCTATCATTCTCGTGCAGTTTCAGGTCGTTCGGAGCACGTTTGCTCTGAATTCGACCGCCGCACGCCGTTCTGGTGTTTTATGGCTCCTGAAACGCGTTTCCGGCCACCGCGGTCAAACGCCACCTCCGATTGACGTGCCGTCTGTCCGACCATTTCAAAATTCATGCAACGGATGTTGTCGTGCAGTTTCGTGGCATTCAGAGGTCGTTCGGGTGGTTTTGTTCCCCAACGCGCCATTTCAGCGCGCGCTGAGCTACTAAAAACGACGCATTCGGTCGTGCTGCATGCACCGCACGTCCGATGGACGTGCCACCTCCTCCTGCATCTCAGGAATAATATTCCTATCGTTATCGTGTGGTTTTAGGTCGTTCGGAGCACGTTTGCTCCGAATTTGACCACCGCACGCCGTTTTGGTGTTTTGTGACTCCGGAAACGCGTTTTCAGCCGCCGCGGTCAAACGACACCTCTGATTGACGTACCGTCTGCACGAACATTTCACAATTCAAGCAATGGATGTTGTCATGCGTTTTCGTGGCATTAATAGGTCGTTCGATGGTTTTGACCACCAACATGCCATTTCAGCACGCACCGAGCTGCCGAAAACGACTCATTCGGTCGTGCCGCGCGCACCGCACGTCCGATGGACGCGCCGCCTCCTCCTGCATCTCATGAATAATATTCTTATCGTTCTCGTGCAGTTTCATGTTTTTCGGAGCACGTTTTCTCCAAATTCGACCGCCACACGCCGTTATGGTGTTTTATGACTCCGGAAACGCGTTTCCAGCCGCCACGGTCAAACAGAACCTCCGATTGATGTGTCGTCTCTCCGACCATTTCACAATTCACGCAACAGATGTTGTCGTGCGGTTTCGTGGCATTCGGAGGTCGTTCGGGTGGTTTTGACCCCCCAACGCGTCATTTCAGCGCGCGCCGAGCTACTGAAATCGACGCATTCGGTCGTGACGCGCGCACCGCATGTCCGATGGACGTGCCGCCTCCTCTGGAATCTCAGGAATAATATTCATATCGTTCTCGTGCGGTTTCAGGTTTTTTGGAGCACGTTTTCTCCGAATTCGACCGCCGCACGCCGTTTTGGTGTTTTTTGATTCCAGAAACGCGTTTCCGGCTGCCGCGGTCAAACGGCACCTCCGATTGACGTGTCGTGTCTCCGACCATTTCAAAATTCACGCAACGGATGTTGTTATGCGGTTTCGTGGCATTATGACGTCGTTCGGGTGGTTTTGACCCCCCAACGCGCCATTTCAGCGCGCATCGAGCTACCGAAAACAACGCATTCGGTCGTGCCGCGCGCACCGCACGTCCGATGGACGTGTCGCCTCCTCCTACATCTCAGGAATAATATTCATATCATTCTCGGGCGGTTTCAGGTTGTTCGAAGCACGTTTACTCCGAATTCGACCACTGCATGCAGTTTTGGTGTTTTATGACTCCGGAAACGCGTTTCTGGCCACCGCGGTTAAACGACATCTCTGATTGACGTTCCGTCTCTCCGACCATTTCACAATTCACTCAATGGATGTTGTCGTGCGGTTTTGTGGCATTCGGAGGTCATTTGGGTGGTTTTGACCCCCCAACGTGCCATTTCAGCGCGCGCAGAGCTTTTGAAAATGACACATTCAGTCGTTCCGCGCGCACCGCATGTCCGATGGACATGCCGCCTCCTCCTACATCTCAGGAATAATATTACTATCGTTCTCGTGCGGTTTCAGGTTTTTCGGGGCACGTTTGCTCCGAATTCGACCGTCGCACACTGTTTTGGTGTTTTATAACTCTGGAAACGTGTTTTCGGCCGCTGCGGTCAAACGGCACCTCTGATTGATGTGACGTCTCTCCGACCATTTCACAATTCACGCAACGGATATTGTCGTGCGGTTTCGTGGCATTCAGAAGTCGTTCAGGTGGTTTTGACCCCCCAACACGCCATTTCAGCGCTCACCGAGCTGCTGAAAACGACGCATTCGGTCGTGCCGCACGCACTGCACGTCCGATGGACGTGAAACCTCCTCCTGCATCTCATGAATAATATTCCTATCATTCTCGTGCGGTTTCAGGTTTTTTGGAGCACGTTTTTTCCGAATTCGACCGCCGCACGCCGTTTTGGTGTTTTCTGACGCCGGAAACGCGTTTCTGGACGCCGCGGTCAAACGTCACCTCCGATTGACGTACCGTCTATCCGAACATTTCAAAACTCACGCAACGGATGTTGTTGTGCGGTTTCGTGGATTGGATGGTTTTGACCCCCCGACGCGCAATTTCAGCGCGTGCCGAGCTGCTGAAAACGACGCATTCGGTCGTGTCGCACGCACCGCACGTCTGATGGACGTGCCTCCTCCTCCTGCATCTCAGGAATAATATTCTTATTGTTCTCATGAAGTTTCATGTCGTTCGGAGCACATTTTCTCCGAATTCAACCGCCGCACGCCGTTTTGGTGTTTTATGACTCCAGAAACGCGTTTCCGGCCGCCGCGGTCAAACGACACCTCCGATTGACGTGCCGTCTGCCCGTCCATTTCACAATTCACGCAACGGATGTTGTCGTGAGGTTTCATTGCATTCAGAGGTCGTTCGGGTGGTTTTGACCCCCCAATTCACCCAACGGATGTTGTCGTGCAGGCATATATGCCTTGTTTCCATCAGCTAACTATAAATGCAACTGTTTCCTTAAACCCATTTCTTCCAAATCACGGCGTGCATTAACATGGTCCTTTGATTTTCCACTGACACCTAAAATGGTCCACACTATTTTATCACAAACATTTTTTTCAATGTGCATGACATCCAAATTATGCCTCAACATGTTAGTTTTCCAATACGGAAGACTATAAAAAATACTTTTCTTTTTCCAATTGTGACTGCGCTGCCTACCCGCAGCACGAATATTACGTACTGGAGGAGCCACCAAATCCTGAATTTCATATACCGTGCGGATGTTTTCTTCTTCAATCTGCGATAACATTTCAACTCCTGTCATGATCTTTGGTGATGGGCTGAACTCTCTAGAACCATCAAATGCCACTCTGTCTTTTCTGAATCTGTGCTGAGGAGGGAGAAAACGCCTGTGACCCATGTATGCCCATTTTTTGGAATTTTTAATCCATACCAATTTTTTACTTTTATTGCAATAAGGGAAAACAAATTACCCTTTCGTACTCCAGCCTGATAAATTTGCATAAGCTGGGAAGTCAGTGATTGTCCACAGTAAAGCAGCATGCAGTTTGAACATTTCATTCGTTTCGCAGTCATAAGTCATCACACCATTGCACCAAAATTCATTCAACTCATCAATCAATGGCTGAAGGTAAACATCAATCTTATCCCCCGGACTTTTAGGTCCATCAATAAGAGTGGAAAGTAATATAAATTGTTGCTTCATACAAAGCCACGGAGGAAGATTATATGGAACCAACACCACGGGCCATGTGCTATGAGTTGCACCAACGATAGACTTGAATGGATTGAAACCATCTACTGCCAATCCCAATCGGACATTACGAACATCTTTAGAAAAGTCGGGATGTCTCTTATCAAAATCCTTCCATGCATGGGAGTCTATCGAGTGGGTTAACATATCACTTTCATGAACTCTTTCTGCATGCCATCTCATTAAATTAGAAACGTTAGATGACATAAAAAATCTTTTCAACCTCGGTTTAATGGGAAAGTAACGCATTTGCTTTACGACAATCGGTTTCTCCTATATCGCAATCTGAATTTGATGAGTATTATTTCCCTTATTCTCTTTCCACCTGGAAGCACCACAAACCATACAAATATCCAAATGGGCAGTTTCTTTTCTAAACAACATACAGTTGTTTGCACATGCATCTATGGTCTCATATGTAAAACCTAAGTTCTCTGTCAACTTACGAGCATAGTAATACGACTCACAAATCATAGCATTGATAGGAAGAACTTTTTTCAATAAAACCAAAAGCATGTCAAATGATGTGTCTGACCCATTATTCAAAGTCTTCAAATGCAACAACTCCACGATAAACGACAGTTTATTGTAAGAAGTACATCCAGGATATAATTCTGTTTTCGCATCATCAAGTGCTTCATAAAACCTCCTCGAATCACGATCTGCACTAGAGCGAAGATTTATCTCACCAGTCTCAAGATTCTGGATGTCAATGCCTTCGGGATCAAACCCACGTAACATTTCAGTAAGCATTTCATGCATTGGATCAGTCATCCTTGCATCAACATCCATCTGAGATGCATCTGTATTTTGACAACGAACATATTATTCTCCATGACGAGTCCAACTCTTATAATTTTTCAGAAATCCATTAAAGAAAAGGCGATCCCTCATAGTATCTCGTGTGAATTGATATCTGTTAGAACATTTTCTACATGGAAAACTAATATAGTCACTTCCAAATCCTCTCGTGAAGTCAATAAACTGCATAATGCCATTGAAATATTCTCTAGACGTTCAATTTGGAAGATCAATCCAAATCTTATCCATAATTATATCTGTATAACAAATATTTACACAATACATTTTATATTTACATTTTTCAAATCAACTATATTTAAAATAAATATTATTCATTTGATTATGAACCATTGATAAAATAATAATGTTACTAAAAGACCATGTTACCTGATTGAGCTAGAAACCTGAAAGGGAGGGGAGCCGAAGGTAGTGCAGCGAGAGAGAGGATGCAGCGAAGGGGAGCTGGAGCCAAAGGCGGTGCAGCAAGGGAGGGGACGGGCGGCGGCGGCAGCGGGGAGCTGGAGGAGAGGAGGCGGTGAGTGGACGGGCAGCGAGGGCGGGGGGGCTGTCCTGGGTGCTGGAGGCGTCCGGGGTGGGGGGGGGGAGGGCTGAGGGGGCGGAGGCTGGAGGGCGGAGGGTGGATGGCGGAGGCCGGGGGGGCGGAGGGTGTGCGGCTGGGGAGGCCGGGCGGTGGGGGAGGCGGGGGGGGGGGGGGGCATCGGGGGGGACGCGAGGGGGGGGGGGAGCGGGGGAGGCCGGGCGACGGGGGAGGCCGGGTGGTGGGAGAGGCCGGGAGGCAGGGGGAGGGCGGCGTCGGGGCGACGAGGGGGGGGGGGGGAGGGAGTGCGGCAACGGGGGGGGGGGGGCAAAAGGCCCTGATTTTTTAGCAAGGCCAGCGACCGCCATTGGCGGTCGCTATTAGATATCTATAGCGACTGCCAATGGCGGTTGCCCGATTCTGGGGGGCTTCAATGCTCCCTTTTCTAGTAGTGCATTTTTGTACATGTGGACTGCCGCCTTCATGAAGTGATTTAACTCTCTCTTTTGATAAATGCACCACATGAATGATATATGTATATTTATATTTAATGACATAATATCTCATATATGATGTTGTGATAAAATTTAAAAGATAAAATATTACATACCTCCTTCCTAAAATGATCATTTTAAAATGGAAACGATACATATCCAAATGTACGACCTACCATCTCTATGATCATAATGTACCTAATTTTTCAAAAACATCAATCATAATTTTTCATAAAATTATAATTGATTTTTAAATATAATAATAATTTCATTATTTTTATTCTAGATATGATATAACTATATTATATACATCAGAACCAGAAAATTCATAACAAAGAACGAACGAGAAATCCTAGAAATTAACACATATAACAACGAATATAAATAAATATTGTAAATGAATGGGTTATAAGATGTTTCAAATTGATAATATTTTATTTTATTGATATTAATATTATTATATAATAAGTTATTAATATCTTATAACCACTATAAAATAGGTTAATAAATTAACAACCAAATAAAAACATGAGGTTAGGGATTTCATAAATCAGTTTTCATTCTTAAGGCTAAACTTCTACAACATTGATGAGGTCATTATAAGATTATGTGTGTAATGAACATTGACTATTCTTGAAATATTTTATTCTTATTTACTTTTGATACATATAATCAATTCATTGATTGGTCCCCACACCAATTATATGATATTTGAAAGATATTTGAGTCTTGATTCTCTTTTTTGGAGACATATATATTATAATGAAACTATCTTATTTGTTGAGATGTATATACAGACCCATGGGCATATACTATTATGAATTTATTTATTCTCATGATATTTTAGTTTTATTTTAATTATATCTTTTTATGGAGATTATTAACCAATATTTCTAATTTGGAAGGAGTTTTATCTTTCAATCTCTTTATTTGTCTATCTTTTCTATGATTAAGTCACCAATGATGAAATATTATGACCTAAATATCATGGATTCAAATTATTTATCATATAATCTAGTTATTTATCTTATTTCAAAGGGTTAAATGATTATTTACACTGTTTGATAGATATAATAATTTATTAATTATTTTTATGTTAAAATCATCTTTATTTCTCAATTCTGTTGAAACCCCATTTTTCTTCAAATACCATGTTTCGTATAAATATTTCATAAAATATTTTTAGCATTATCAAATGATTTTTTAATTTAATTTTTATCAATTTTTTCCTTTTAAATAATTTTGGAATGGAATATTAATTTATTTTTTCATATCATTCTTATTTAAATTTTACTAGAAATTTTATTGTAATCATTATTTTAACATGATTTAAATGAAAAAAAAATTCACCTTGATTTTATTTAAATTATCTATTATATGTTTTCAATTATATTTTCAATGAAATGTATTTTTAAATTTATTTATATTTTAAAATTATTATTTTAAAATGGAATGTATAGTTTCTTTAAGAAATTACTTAAAATATTTTTCAAGATTTCATTATATATTTATTGCATTATTTCCAAGGAAAAGTATTTTCATATTATTTTTGAATGTTTTTTTAAAATTTGTTTTCCAAAATAAAAAGTACATTTTCCATATAATTTATTTAATAATATTTCAATGGTATTTTAATTCATCAATGTCAACCACCCTTATTGTTAATTATTATCTAATGGGGATATTTTGTAATGATACAATCCTGATTCCTTATTTATATTGATTAATATTGTATTAATAAAATTGTTATAAAAACCATATATTTTCCATTGGTTAATCATGTTTTGATGACATTTTTATACAACCCATTTCTTTTCCATGAATAAATCATGTTTCAATATGTTTATTATGGAATCTATTTCTTTAAATGGGTTAATTATGTTATAATAGGGATAATTATCATATTTCATGTTCTAGGATGAAATAAAATCTCTATGTACATTATTCTTATTGTGGTGTTGGGATATTTGTTTATTATGAGTTCACCCATACACCGCTGGGTGAGCCCATTAATGCTTATATGTGGGGTACACCCATATAGTGCTCTAAATCATTGGGTAATGATTATGTTCTCAGGGGAATTATATTAGAAGTTGAATATATGATTATTCTTTTTTATGATTTATATAAGTGTTCTATATGTGTTCAATGAAGATGATTTTATCAGATACCATTATGTTTTATCTACAAATAAAATTTGTTAATAATGTTTCATTTGATAAATATTGATATCACGCTGCTCATGATTATAGATTCTTATGACAATTTCCTTTTTTAAATCCCAATTCAATGATTTATGATTGAAGATTCAGGTACTTATGGGTAAAATATATTTTATGATTCTCACATAAACTATGATTAATTAAAAATAATCTTATGACCTTTTTAAAAACATGAATTAAATTCAATTATTACTGAATATGATTACCCTTTATACATATTTTATCTCACATTTCATAGGATTACTTTCAAAAAAGTTATCATGTTGGATATTTAATTAGTCAGGTACTGAAGTGTTTCATATGGATGATGTTGATTACATGATATGGTATATAAAAATCTATTTACATTGGGAAAGATACTTTCTTTAATTCAGGGTTATTATTTATGTATTATCATTTTAAAATTCCCTAATTCTCAAAACCTAATGGGTCATTGAGAATGTAAGTGATCAAAATTTTCAAATTTCAATTTTATTTTTTAGATTGAGAAAATTGGTCGCCTCTATCAGTATCATATATAGAATCATAACGTTTTCATTTTTAGTATCGAACCCAAGAGTGTGGGTTCTTGGAAATTTTAGTTTGTAATAGATGTCAGATTAGATAGCCTTATAGATTATGATTCTTTATGTGAGGTTATCATAATATTTATGAATACCATAATAGTTATATACGAATATGTATGATCAAATGGTCAAATTCATAGACAACCCATTGTGGTTTTATATAGTGAAATCAAAAAGCGATTAATGAAATTTTAGGAAACCTTTTGGTCGGGGGAACTTTATATAATTATTTGTATATTTGTGAAGTATAAATTTTATTTATTTGAGAAATATTTTCTAATTATTTACAACCATTTAGGGTTATAGGTACATTAATATTGAGAAAATTATGGGAAAACCAGATTTTTCATATAGATAACAATGGTATTGAAGACTAATTTGGTGAGTATTTGATTAATGTTATTGGCAATGGAGATATCAATATTTTTTTCATGTATGTTTAATATTATGTGATAAAAATTGAGGTTAAAATAATTTTTATTGTTGTTGTTGATGATGTTTTTGGAGAAGAATTATTATCGATTAATTGAATGATTTAGTTTTAGATTTTGGTATTTCCATTGAATTTTGATGATTAATATATCATATGAAAATTTATGAATTTTTTATAATTAAATTAACATGATTGAACCAGATTTTTTCTGTTAATTTCTAATGATATGTGGAATAACATGATTATATAATTTATGATTAACTGGTCAAAATGTAGAGTTTACTGCTTAAGCAATGAAAAATTAATCATAAATGCTCGTTGTTTGGAGAAAATATGAGATTGTGGTGGAAATTTCAACAATGATGCAATTATTCGAATCATGTAAGCATGGATTGTTATTTTATAAGTCTATATAGAAGATTAATTCATCAAAATATTGAAAATGATATTGATACAAAAATGTTGCTATATTACATTAATATTTAATGACTTATATGGAATTTTATATCATTATGAATTCTTTATTTTGAGGCCCTTAAAATTACATTGAAATTTTTGGTGTTTGTGATCTATGATCTCAACAAATCTAGATAATTATTTTTTATATTATTATATGCCAAAATGATCGATTCCTAAACATATTCTACTATTTGAAAAACATTTTTCTGTTATTCCATATAACCACTATTCTAACTTTTCAATTTAATCCAGAATATGTTTTGTTAACTGATTTTATTATATGCATTTACAAAAAATTTATTTCGACATTTCCATCCATTTATTATCAAGATAAAGTTCAAATTTCAATGAAAAAATTTATTAATGGGGGAGGATCTAACACCCTGAGTTTTCAGAAGAATTAAATTTCGTTCGATATTATAAATGACTTGAAATACTGAAATTAGATTAGGGTTTTATACCATAATAAATTATGATACACTTATTTATAAATAAATTTAATCTCTTTCATATCATGTGTTATATTTAAACATGATATTTTTATGTTCAATAGCTCATTCAACATGCAACATCGAGCTTAAAGGAGCCATGATATGTACAACTGTTATAGCCATTCAATCAAATTGGAGGGTCTGAATATTATTGAATAAATATTGATATATATATATATATATCCTAATCAATATTAATTATGGATAAATTTTTATTAAATAATCATTCTACTTTTAGTAGGTAATATTATTCTTCAAAAATATGTTTTATTAGAAAAAGTTTTTCTTTTGTTTGAAAAAATTATTATAATTAATTTAATGAAATTTATGAAAATATATTTCTTATAATGAAATAAATTTTTTTAAATATTCCTATCAAAATTTAATTTTGGTGAAATTTTAGTATTCTTGGGGAAATATTGATTTGTTAGAGAATATTAAAAATAATGATTTTTTAAAAATATCAATTTTATTCAATAAATTAATTAATATCAAAATCATAATATTATAGGAAAATGATTTAACGTACCATAATATTATATATTTTCTTTCAATTTACATAATTAAAATATAATTCTCTTTATATTAAATTTTAGTTTATGTATGTTTACAGGTTAAAAAAAATATTTTTCTGAAAATGGTTTTATAGAACATAATGATTCTCACTTTTAATTATTTAAAATAACAAAAAACATGGAATGATATCAATGAAATTTCTAGAATATATATTGTAAATTATCAATTTATATTCATACACTTATTATCATTACTAAAAATAGAGTTGATAAGAAATCATATAGTTCTTAAAAAAATACATGTCTCAAAAACCTTATTTTTCAATACATATGGGGGTTTTGTTTTACATTTATATTGTTACAAATTTTGAAAATTTACTTTGAAAATTAATATAAATTTATTAAATAAAAATCATAAAAATATCTTAGGATGAATTTTATATTATATTTTTAAAATGTAAATTGGCCATGAATAGTAAAAAAATATTAATTTTTTTGAAAACTACATTTGCGTTTAAATTATTTATAATTTGAATCAATATATTAATTTTTTAAAATTATTATTTGTATATAATATAATTAAATAAAATTAGTTCATTTTAACCAATTTTATATTGAAATTGTATATAAAAACATTACAAACATTTGAACATTTTATCATTGAAATCCCCCTTTCTCATCGCATATATAGGATTAATTTTAAATTAGATTTTTTCACATTATTTAATGGAATTTTGAAAAAGGTATTTAATATTTGAAAAATTCATAATTTATATTACCTATTTTGGTCAATATAATTTTTTATCAAAATTAATAGAAAAAATTTTAAAATTAAATATTTGGGTCAATGTAAAAATTGATATACCCTATTGTTAAAATAAAACATAATAGTTTATATGAACTAATATTATTTATAAAATATATTTTATAACCATATTTATAATATATACAATATATTATCTATAGTTTTTTATTATTATATCCATTTGAAATGGAAAAAACAAGAGTGGAACTCATTTTATTCAAAAAACATTACAGGTCTCCCACTCACCTATGTTTTAAAAGGCCAACCACTCTCTCATATACTCTGAAATTAATAACCAATTGATTAATACATGAAAATATAAAATCAATTCAATTATTCCCATCTATTTTCATAGAATCCTTATTTCAGGTATAAATCCAATTAGGTATTTCCATTTTTGTAATCCATAAGTTGTTTCCTGAAGAATATGTAACATTCATTAACGAGGGTTTTTATTTTATTTCTTCCTCCACATCCTTGGATTATTCCTATACCATGATTATAAAAAAAATTCACTGTATTCCATATAAAAATATGTTATTATATAAATGTAATAACATAAATAATTCTCCCCATCCATCAAATGGGATATGAATTCATCATTTATTTGTATGAAGGAATAATACGTCAAGAATCGATATCATTCAACTTTTGATTAACACTTATAATTATTTGGTATAAATATGTATATAAATAATATATAAGGTATTTATTTAACAATTATAAATCTGGATTAATAATATCATATAGACTATTTTATATTCCATTACATAGGGGATATGATAATGTCGTTCCTGAGTACCGTGAACTATCACCCCGTAAAGTGATGTGATTCATTTTCACTAGTGCTTTAAAATGAAAATAAAGAAGTGAAAGTATATATATATATATATATTTGATATACATGAAATAATAATGATTATCATGAAATATTTAGTCTTCTAAAATGATAATATATGATTTTTTTTCTTATCTTTGCACTCACTAAATGATTAAAATATCATTCTTGTACCTATGGACTACCTCCTTCATGAAGCTATGTGACTATATCATTTCATTCCCACACCACATGGATGATAAATATATGTATATTTAAAAAATATCTTATTTATGATATTATGATCATTATGTAAAGATAAAATATTACCTTCTTGCATTCTATAATGACCATTGAAAAATGTAAAGTTCGCTCATTTTTAGGTATGACTTACCAACTCCACGATCGAACGATAAATAATTCTTTGAAACCATATTTTATCTTTGGAATTAAAAGTATTTTTTATGTTAAACGTGAAAATAATTTCAGGATTTTTATTCTTGATATGATTTAACTAAATAATATACAGAAGAACAAAAACATCTATAAAAAATCACCATTGTTAAAACAAGGAAACTAGAACCTAAAAAAAGAAAATAATGATTGATTATTAATGAAATAGTGATAAGATATTATAATAGGTTTAGATATTATAATATAAATAGTAATAGTGTTATTTAATATGTTAATAAATTTTTAAAAAGAACAAAAAAAGTATAAATCATGTTCAACCAAAAGGTAGCATGAGGTAATATATTTCTTTACGTTATTATTATTTATTGGGTTAAATATATAATTCATAGATTATTTCATGCTAATATTATGATGGTAACGACAATTTCTATTTTATGTTTTATTTCAAATTGTTTTATGTGGATTTAAATTTGATACACATAATCAATTCATTGATTAATTCCCACTCCAATGTTATGATATTTGTAATGTATTTTAGTCATAATTTTACTTCTTTGATATTTATGTCATGTTATGCACCAATATTATATTATGAGGTGTATATAAATCCTATTAAAAATTATTTTTTCTCCAAAAATGGATGGTTCCTTATGATTAGTAGATTTTTTTCCCAATGCCTATAATTATTCAATTATTCTTTTCATCAAATTCCATCACATTGGGTTAACCATTTTTTGTTTTTTGATGGTTGACTATGGGGGTTCATGTATTATTTCACAATCATTCACCCAACATTACAATTTTCATTTCTTAGAAACTACTAACAGTTCAGAAATCAATAGGAATGTATTTACCTACATTTCAATGTCAACTGGACATTCAATGCTTCATACCCAATAGAACTAAAGAAATCACATTGGTGTATAAAATGGGAGTAAGGCTCATCATTCCCTATTGGGGGGAATTGTTTCATATTTTTAAACTATCATATATATTTAATATTTATTAATGAAATCCTTTCTATGTCCCGATACAAAACAGTTTTCTCATATGTAAATGAATTTTCAACGACCATATATTGATGGGAACAAATATATGTATATATACATATATAAGGTTATCCATCATTAAATTTTTAAATTTTGATGCCATAGTTTAAAGAAATGATTGGGAATTCTGGGTTTTATTATCATCAAGGGAGGTTGTTCAGGTCTTGGAAATTTAATTAAACCTATAGAAGGTGTCTGAAATATATATTGAGAATATGAATCGAAACTCCCATTGATATTTTGACATAATATGAGGTCTTATAATGGTATAATACCATGATTTTTAACATCATGTGGTATGGATATAAATAAAGCGCTTGGTCCTTGAGTGAAACATCCTAATTTTTACCAAAGGTACATACCATTTGTTTTGTTTGATTAAATACCATTAAACAACCCTTATTTTGATCCATAATCAAGTCAAGGAGATAATAGGTGCATATGGAGAATTTTTGGAGCTTAAAGCACCAAATTGAGAGGAAATTAATAGTTCACATGATTATGAGAAACTATGAAGCCCATCATACACAGTTTCCGTAAACAATGTGGTTGTAGATAGTGGGGTGCAGGTACCCCATTTCTTTTCTACAATTTTGTGACCCCAGATACACGACCATTAATCCATTATGTACTTTCTATAGAGATGTTTTTACATAGTTTGAGAATTTTTAGATAAACCATGAACCTAAACACACACGGTGCACCTTTGATGGAGATAATATAGCACATTTTTTCCTACCATGTGCCATAACATGTGTAGTTATTTTTTAGGGTAAAATTACCATTTCACCCCACCTTAATTTTCTAAAAAATTATTCCATATCCCTTTTTATTTTTCTAAAATTTATATATTCTCCCACAAGTATTATCTATCCCCCTCTAAACCTAGTGATAATGCATCCACCATTGTTCTTCATATGCTTCTCTCACTTTCAGTTCCAACAGAATGTTAGAGGTGAGATCAATAGTCCTCCACTTTTTATTTCATTTTCTTATTCCAATCCGTTGCACTATCTCAATACAATCTCAATTTCCCCACTTTTAAGACATTTTAATATTTCATCTAAACTATATTGAATCAATGGTTGGTGCTAGAATAAATAATATATATAAGGATAAGATAGGTGGTCAGTGATCATTTTACTAATTTCATCGCATCACAAAAAGTGAATTGTTGTTCCACGATCCAAACCCTTAAGATGTCTCCCTTAATTGCTAATTTAATTAAATATGAAACGTTTTCATGCCATTTTCGACCTAAAATAGTAGTGAACTACTCCCATGGGATGATATCCTTAAAATGGTATGTGGCCATGATTCTTATTTCATATGACACACATGATTTTCCAATAGTGTAGCCTCAATAAATATCCACCTATCATGATATATAAGAAGAATTAAAAGAAATGACCACTTTGTTTGACATGTTACATATGTAAACTGATTGATTTATGATTTAAACATAGTGAGTATGGTTAAATAAGGGGATCCGATGTTAGAACACCTAGTATGGACTCTTATGTTTTTATGTATGAGTTTATTATGTTTTGTAATCATACTGGCATCCGATCAGCTACAATAGTGATGGGAAATCCATGTGATTCAAATTTTATCTCCAAACATGTGACACTAGTTCCATAGGAGAGGACCCTTGGATGGTCTTAATGTAATTATGGTTCTACCATGCCACTAGAGAGACTTGAGAGACTATATACTATATAAGGCATGAACTCATAGGTTATTTTTTAAATGTTCATACCATACCTATGTGAAACTTGTGACTTCATTTATTAGTCACTTGCATAGACACAATGTCATTAGATATATACAACGCCAATAGGGAAATACATGGAAATTCACTTTGGATTTCCATGGATGGGTATAGGGTAAATAATTATAAATTTCAAGAAGGTGTTTTAATTGAATTTAAAAGGTAAATGCATTTTTTTAAATTATAAATTTTCCATTAGTTACAAAACCATAAAGAAATGTCCTCCAATCACAATCACATGATTATGGAATTTCTACATTCCGCTATATTGCAATTATCACATTACCTTTGTCTTATTACATGATTTATACTCACTAGAATAGTCCAACTCATACAGATTGGATGGCTATCCCATTGGAACACAACCCAATGTATCTTTTTTATTTATATAATTCATTTATTTATTAAGTCACACTATTCATTTTACTTTTCACAAATGTATTGTCCGAAATCTCATGGGTGGTTACCTACTAATTTTTTATCTTACACCCTACCCGGGATGCCTTTTGAACCCATGTATACTTTGTCATTATATTTATTGATAAATGGATGAGTGTATCTTCCAATTCATGACTGATTTATATCTTTAGAACAATGTTTGGGGATGTGTATAGAGAATATGCTCCGTATGTTAGGAATATTAGTTTCTAGTATTTTTTATATTTTTTAGAATGTTTTTTATGCTTCAACACTATCCCTCGTAGCATGCTTATTTTTTAGCTATACTACCACAATCATCATATTTTAACTTTTGTTACTCATATTTCTCTTATTGTATTATATGTATTGAAAGTTTTATAATTATAGTGTGTTTGTTGTCTATTGATTATTAATTCTACCCATTGTTTCTCTTTTACTATTCTAATTGTATGATTGTGCTCACTATGATCAATGAGTTAATGGTCTACCCACTAACAATATTATGTACCTAGATTTTTTCAGTAGCCTCTAGTGTTCAGGGATATATTCTTGAGGTCTTTTGGCCACCGCCTAAGGGCCCACCTAAGTAGAATCTGGGGGGGGACACTACAATGTTGAATCAATGGATATTATCCATTTATCATACTAGCTAGGTTTCAACAGGATACTAGAATATAGTAATTTGGTCATGATCCAGTTATTGGGAGTACCAAACACATGTTCAAGGGAAATCCAAATTACCTAGGATGTGTAAATATTGTTATTTCTTTCATTGTTACCATTTAAAGGATTGCACCATCAAGTGACACACTTAGTTTGTGTTAATATTTTTATGGTTTATTATTTTCTTTTTTCCATGAGATATGATAGAATAATAAAATCTGGTCATATACTAGGAACCGCATGATTTTAATTTTCATGAATTATTCAATTTTGTATTTACCTTTATGACTGCCTTTACTTTGTTGCATGTGATTATTATGTGAAACATGTTTTTATAACTTGTAATTAATTGATTTTTATATATTGGAATTTTATTCCTTATTGTTTTCATGATTATGGAATAAAATTGGCACTAACAAGTACACTTTTTTCAAGAGATATTTCATTCCCATTTTAAATCAGATGCGTTAAGCAGCCAATTGTGGAACATTGAGCCATGAAATATTAGTCACACGTTGAATAACGTGTTGTGGTGTGGATTAAATAGAAGACACCATTAAATTTATGAGGTGTATGGGTCTGTACAAATTGGATGTGGTGATTCATTTATTTAAAAAATTTAAGTGAATTCTAATTTTATATATTAATTAAAATGAACATGAACCCTAAAATGAACTTGATCCGTAATATGAATAGATTAAATTATATGTGTAATATGAGGCCTTGGACAAACCGATTCTCAATAGTGGGTAGTAAAAAATGTCTCTTATTATCCAATAGTGACTAGTTCTTATCACCCAGACATGAATTCTATATGAGGTTGCATGATTTAGTGTTCTTAAATGTTGGTCATGTACATGTCCTTCTTCAACACATCCCTATATGTTACATTTTTCTGTTTGAATTGTGTACATATAAATTGTAGTTATATAACACCAAAAATACCTCATGTGGTATTCTAGAAAATGGGCGATGACCATACTCATGAGGTGGTAAGCCCCGGTCCACCCATGATTCCAACTATAGTGACACCTATGAAATGTATTACTAACTTTCCATGGATGATGATTCCTAGTTCGATGAGTGTTTCCTTACCATTATGAAATTAGTTCTTGTTTCTCTTGGAACATCCTATTCTATGGAAGAGCAATCCAATAACTTTCAACTATAGTATCCTCCCATCGTCTTAGGTTTTGGAGGACCACATGCTGCTGAATAATGGAAAGTTGCTATGGTGTCTATAATAGAGAACATAAAGTCTCCTCTAATGTTGATGGTAAAGATCATGATCTACATGCTTCGTGACTCCTCTTAGTGTTAATGGGATGTTCTAAATCTATATGGTTCACACCAAGGTATGGTCTGGGTGGACTTCCACACCACCTTATTCAACAACTTTTTCTTGTAGACTATGAGAACAAATCACATTCAAGTGTTTATGCACCTACATCATGATGTAATGTCTAGGATGGAATAATCTACTCACATAACTAAATTATAGAACATCATAATGACCAAGCTCATTGATGATCAGACTACTTAGAAGTGATTTGAGGATGAGATTTCTTATACCATGCACTCATAGGTGAACAGCTTTTGACAGACCACCGGTTCAGAGATAATGTAACAGGTTGTCAACACTGAGTGAAACATATTTTAACTAGGAAAAGTTAATAGAATCGTTTAATCTTATAGGAAGTGTGGTGGATTATCTAGTGGAAGAAAACAATTATACAACGGTAAAAATGGGGTAGTACCAGAAATGAGGTTGGAACTAATAGCTATGTGGTTTTTCACTAGTGTGAAGTACAATAATATAAAAATACCTAGTGTACGAGGAACCTTATTATATGTCTATCCTATGATTGGATGGGTCACCTACATTTCTTTTATTGATCCTTTCAATAACGTTTTTCAAGTGGGTTTTAGTTCCAGTACCAAATTTAGGTTTACGCTCAGTAACTTCTTATCAGACAATAATTTCAACTTCTAAAGGACTTCCACTCCAAATGGGTAGTCATGGATGAGGAATTAATGCTTCAATGTTTATTTGTTAGGAATTTTTTTTAATTATTCTAGATAGGGAACATCTTAGTGATTCCATTCAGACAATATTTATATACTGAATCCTACACTAGAGTAGCATATTTTGTGGCCATATATAGTTACTTGTACTATTCTGGTAACTTCTACTTTGGTATCTTCCTTGTTTGATGCAGGTGCATCATCCTATTTTGTATCTACTAAAACCAGGGGATGTCTGGGACAAGTGGTAGAATATTATAGTAGTGTTATGGCACTGGACATGACATTAATAGTTTTAGTAGATTTTATATTCTAGTATAGGGAGTGCCCCTTAAGATAGGTGGGTGATATTTTCTAGGGAGTTTCCTTGTTCTAATGATGTACGTCTTCAAAGTCAATATTTATATGGACTGCCTCATGATATATCAATCATAGGTGTATTTTTTTGTCCATCAATTTTCTCTCGCATCACCCCATAAGAAAAATGTATATCCACAAGGGAAAATGAGATATCTAGGAGTGTCGAGTTGGACATAAGCATACTAGGCTAGGTAGAATTACTTTCTATATGGAAAGACTATATAGGAGTGATCTAGGAAAACATTCTGTTGATTTTCTCCTATTGTAGACAATTTTATGGATGTCTTCCATGGGAATTTGTAAATACCATAACCATTATATCATAGATCTGGTTTCTTACATTATTAAATTCGTATAATAAACAAGGAATTCACATCCCAAAGGACCGAATAGGTTTGTATATTTGGAAAACCGAAAAACAAAACTAATTTTTACATTACAACATTAATGGAAAAACAACAAATTAACTCTATTGAAATAGTCCATAAAATTCTAGATTATCACTTCAAGAAATTCATGTCATACATCATCGCATCAATGGGAAAAATAATATATACGAAAGTGGTGAGCTCATATACTTATTAAGTGTAAACAATACTCTATAATATATAAACATAAAATATAATCCATGGTGAATAACTAACAAAAAAATTCATTATTGAACCATCCTTGTACATAATATGGAAGGAATAGAAGTTGATAAAAAATAATGCCATATAAATAATCACCTAAGAATAATTATTAACCTAAAATAACATACTATTCAAAAAACAACATGTATTATCAGTTAATAATATCATAATGATGGAATTTTTCAACTCTATACATCAGAATATTATTGTCAAGGCTTTTTCCTAGAAAACAAACACAAATGGGTAAAAAGCTAATCTAGTTTGTCATATGAAACCAACCAATCCATTGAGGGTATATAGTGGGACCTACCCATAACATATTGTGTTCAATGCATTTCTTATTTGAAATTAGTGAAACATAATCAGAATATACATTCATATTGAAACTCTAATATGAAATGTAAATTATCTCCTGAATCAGTAACAAAATCATAATCTATCTATAGTAGTATATATAAATGTATCAGGATAGTACATCCCCAATAAAAATAATCATAAACAATTCTATAAATAATGTTAGATGAGAACATTATAGATCAATCTCATGTAATAATAATTTTTAATATAAGTAATTGAAATGTATGAAAATACTCTAAAAATCATTGATAAAATATTTATATAAATACACTATTACATTGAAATTAGATGTTCTATGGGAAAATAATTTTTATTAGTCATAAAAAATAATATTCTAATCATGTATATCCAAGAAAATAAAATTGAATGAAAATTTATTTGAGAAATATTAAAATAATATTAAAACTGGTTTCATTTAACAAATGTGATATCATGTAAAATAGTGCTTTAGAATCATTAGAAATGACCCACTTCAGTGTGGTTTAATGGAAATTTATAATGATTCTTTACAAAACAAAATGAATAATTGTTTGTAAGAATAGATGATATTAAAATAGATAAGTTCAAATTATATAATTAAGGATTTTAGTAACATAATCGTGTCTTAAAATAATTATGGTGTTCATGTGAAAATGGTTATGATTGTGGGAAGTTCCCTTTAATCAGGATTGCTTATTGGGAGAAATTGTGACAAAAACCTTTTAAAAAGTATTTCCACATAAAATGATGAATAATTGAGTTTGGAAAATATATATTGAATATAAACACATAATTTAGGTGGAGTACATAATAATTATTAATAATTAAATTTGGGTACATAGACATAGTATGACCTAAATGAAGAATGTTTGTTTAGAGAGAATAAATTACCTTATGTCTGAAAGTGTTTCTCACATGCACTTAAAGTTCTTGATATCAAAATTAAATATATTAATAATTTAATTTATAACCTCTTAAAATTTTATTTTAATTATTATAATCATATTAAATTCATTTATGGAGTTTTATAATATTTTTAATATTCAATTTTTCTGTTTGAGAGTGTTTATTTCCTTGGTTTTCTTTATTGGTTAACTTGTATACATATAAGAAAGATAATGTAAAATGGGAAGAGTTATAAATAAATGAAATTAATAGATATTATTAGAATTAACTAACATTAAATTTAATTATATACCATTGTGTTTCCATATATGAGTGTGATTCATTAGAGAAAACATTAATGATAATTGTTTAGATTATTTTATTGTTTTATTCAATTGTTAAGCACTAGTTTTTTATTCCATATAATATATATATATATATATATATATATAATTTTTTCATAATTGTTAATATTTTGAAATAAACATGTTATATTATTTTTTAAACATAAAAATATTTTTATGACCATCCTTGAAGGCGTAATTGAAAAATGAAAAATCAATGTCCGCAAAGGTCATTAATCAACACCTCTCAGATGATGTTTTCATTTTTAGAATAAAAGGTGAAGATAAGAGACTTGATGGTTGATATACCATTATGAAAATAAAATTTTATGATAAAGATGATAATAGATTTATCATGGCACATTGGTATTTGGATTTGAGTATATGATACAAATAAGAAAAAAGGAATTGATATTTAATGAAAACGAAATAGGATATTACATCTTGAACATTATCTTTTTGAGATGCTTATTAAGGCACATGTGTATAGTATTTTTTGAAAAAAACACCATCATGGGGGGACGAATATTGGGATATTAATTGGGTATAAATATGAAAAGAATCATGTCTCTAAAGGTGTAAGGAGAATATGTGGAGAGGGTGGTATTTATAGTGGAGGTGGTGGGTTTTATTTATTATTTTTTCCATTAATTTACTATTTTGGGTCAAGGATACCAATAAATTCAACCTAATAACTAAATATATCAATCTAATAAATTTGAGATCAATATTATTAGATTATATTTACGATATATAATCTATTAATCAATAATTCAAGTTTTTTTCTAAATATCATAAATTACCATTTTTCACTAATGACCAAAAATTCAACTATTTTAAAAAATCACAAAAATTCAACCTAAAAGTATTTATATCTGTATAATTCCAAAATTGACATCATTTTACAAAAAAATTCTAAAATTGAGATATTTTATTTTAAATAAAATCATTATTTACTCAAAAAATACCAATTTTAATATTTTAATGGATTTTATGACACTTTAAAAAATTAAATAATGTATTATAAAATAATATTATAATAATAAGACAAATAATTTAATTTTTGAATATAATTCATGAATATAATATTTTTAAACTGTTATTTTAGTTATAAAATTATGAATAAAATTTTATATTTTGCAAAAATTACAATACTTTATTTATCATTTTATAAAATTATTATACCCTGATATAAATATAATATATTTTAGCTCATAAGAAACATAAATTTTATTCATACTTTCATAGGGGAGGTTACTATTCTATTGGTTAGTCTTCTATTCTTTATAGTAATACTAATATTCTAATTGTCAAATTAATATTTTTTCAGTATAAGATCTTTAATTTCTATAAATTCATATAATTTCATTCATTCCCAATTTATAATGATTTTATTGTATTACCTATTTGATTTTATGTTATTTATAATAAATAGAATAACTATAAGAATAAAAATTACATTTATAATATTTTGGGTAATCACATTCTCACATCCATAAAAAACACCATACTCAAAATGTCAAAAATGTAACCTCCAAAAAATATTTCGGTATTTTTTATTCATTATTTCTTCTAGTTAAAATATTTTGATATAATTTTTATGATTTTTCCATATTAAATTTACTAGAAGAAAGTTTGGATTCCTTAGCACCTAATCTCTAGTGCCCATAATCTAGATATGCTCTTCATATTATGATAAATAAGGTATCAATTCAATTACATTGGTAGTGAGAACATTCATGTTCCTCACTTGTAATTACTTATAAAATATATGTGGAACGCATTCTGTACCATATAATGTCTATGTGGTATTGAAAAACAATAAAAAACTTCTAGAATTTTCTTTAGAATTTTAAAATGTCAGATATACCTATTGATGATTTTCACTTTCTTACCAAACCTTATGACATATATCTATGGATATAATTTCAGAAATACATGCTCTCCCACTTGAAGCAGTATATCCTTTATCCAGTTTTCAGCATAACTCTCTTTCCAACATTCAGCTTTTTTGAAATGGTTTTGAATGGAATTTTACTAAGTTTTTGTAGGATACACATGCTCTTGGAGTACAGGCTTCCTTTCACCTAATTCATCCAAAAATGACGATGTGTGATATCTCTTTCCATATAACTCTTCATTTGGCGCAATTTAAAAACATGAAAAAAACTACTTTTCATAGAAATAACTACCAAATGAAAATAATAATACCATATACCTTGAATGTCATGTGAGAATAATATCGACATCTCTTCTATGGTTTTTACTATTTGTTTAGATTATACATTGGTTTGAGGGTTATAAACAGTACTCAAAATAAGCCCTCAATCAATATTATATTCTATACATTTATAGAACATCTTTGTAATTTAATGATCATGATCATAAATATTGAAATAGGCTCTCCAGGAAGTATTAAATCTTGAATAATATAGTGTCTTTTATGGAGCAAGTGGGGAAAATCCTTCCTTATAGAAAGAAAATGTTCATATTTGGAAAGTTCATAAAAAATTACCCATATAGTATCATTATTTCATAGATTATTTTGTAATCCATAAAAAATCCATTTTTATTTCAACCCATTTCCGTGTAAGAATAAGAATATTTTTCATGAATCATTTGGGATTTTCTCTTTCATCTTTCACCTATTTAATGAATAATCATCTTGAAACATAATCGTCAATTTACTGCTTCATATTATCCCACCAAAATTGTTTCTTTAAATATTTAGACATCATACTGAAACTATGTTTTATAGATATATTCATGATATGTGCATCATCCAATAAATTTATATGTAGTATAGTAATAGAGGGAACAGAAATATTTCCCCCCAATTTCATAATTATATCTTCGTACATGAAGTGTCCTGGCATCTCATTATTCATAAATTTAATGTCATTTTAAAAATTACCATCATCTCACTATGAAAATTTAATCCATTCTAATAAATACAGTTTAGAGACAATTTAAAAAGGTAGTGATGTTTCACCTTATATGATAATTCCCATATCCATCATTAATAGATCCTTGTACATATCAACCAATTCAATCATCAACTTCTTTAAAACACCATGATCCTTCGAACTAAGTGCATCTTCTACCAGAGTTTCTATCCCGAGATAGTTTTGTTTGGAATAATCATAATCCTTTAGTAGTTATATCCTACAATTTTTCCACACATTGAGTGTTATCGGTGAGAAGATATATTTCAAATTCTTGTGATTTGTATATGTCTCACATCTTTCACCATAGATATATTGTATCCAAATCTTCTGAGCATTGATTAGAACTGGTAACTCCAGATCATGTGTTGGTTAGTTCATTAAACTATTTTTTATCTTCATTGATAGATTCAAAAATACTCTATCATTTTTCAAAAGGATAAAACAAAGTAACTTCATTGATACATCATTGTAAATCAAAAATACAACAATTAAAGATAGAATATTAAAGATAAGATAATTCACTAACATCATCATAAAATTTTCAATTAATTCTTCACATGATATTGTCCAAAAAAATTAACTGTTTTAGAGCGATCTTATTTATGTTGTTATCTAATTGATAAATGTTATAAATTAAAAACTAATTGTGACCTACAAAACCAATGAAACTACATACCTCAATTATATTTGTTACTGTATTCCATTCATGAACTAAAGGATCACGGAACACCCAGAGACGGGAGGGGAGAATAGTGGTGTCAAAATTTTCTCCTAAAGTGATGGATCAAGTCCCCAAATTTTTAAGAACCTATTAAATCTATGGTAAGGGAACAATAAAAAAATTAGCAATCACATGAAAGGAGACATCACCACAATTTTTCTTGTCACACCACTAATGGATAATACAAAGATAATATGCTGATAGTGTGTAATTTGTACCTAAATCCACTAATAAAAAGTTTTTGTAGAATAAGGATGTTAAGAGATAGTCACTATTTGTCCGTAACACTATAGTTACAAGATTTTAGGTAATGCACACCGTGTCCCTTGTAACACTTCTGTCGACTCCTATTAGTTAATTTCATGGGTGAAGTCTTACAATGTTTATTTAAATGAAAGTTTCCTCAATGTAATTGAATTAATGCCTTCGTATCTCTCTATAATGAGAGTCTACATGGATTGTAGAACTATGATGTAGAAAATTGAAAACCATATAAACTCAAAAAAAAATTATGTTCATCATCATTTTTATGAGGAAACTTTGTGATGTTCACTTCCTTCGTGAAACTCACTACCTTCATGGAACAAACTGCATTCGCGAAACTCACTGAGTCAATATGAAATACCCCACTTACATAAAGCAAACATTGATCATAATCATGGGAATTAGTCAAGACTAGAAATTTTTATCACAATGCCAAATATCTTATAGAATATTAGATTCATATAGGTTCAGTGTATTTGTGAAATTAGAGCGATTCAGAGTATTTTTAGACAAATTCTGTAAAATGATTAAGGGTAGCCTTATATTTATAGATTTGACCATTATCAATGATCCACCTCCTGTTATAAGATTTTTTGAATATTTCAAAAGAACATTTGTATAGCTCTTCCATTCATTATACTCCATTATGACTTGATGTTGTTGTAAAGCTATCCAACAAACCATCACACACTAGTGATGCTCCAAATCTCATAATCACTGAGATCACCATCACTATTCACAAATCTCTAATTTTGTATCATTCTATATTATTGATGTTATAATTTAGATCACCACAATATTTCTTCAATCCTTAATGTTACACAATTTTAGAAGCCCATCTTCGTTAAACTCAAGCCTCTACCTTATTTTCATAATGTATTCAAGGTAATATAACTTTTGCGCTACAAGCCATACATAAAGTTTTTGACCAAAATTTTTGGAAATCACTAAAAAATGATGGCACCTTCAATAATATAATCATATGGAAATGTAAGATCCCTTTCCATAAAAAACCTATGATCAACAATGAGATTATTGAAAAAAAAAATACAAACCATACACCATTTCTAGAAATGAAAAGACTTGGTTACATCATGGAGTATCATTGTATTAATAGGATCAACGGAGATTCGATTGTTGGAGAAAATATTTCCATGAAAAAATTTCTTAAAATATAATTAACATTTTATAAAAATTCCGTATAACACTTTTCATCAATGAGTGTCTAGAATAATTCATATGTGGCTCTCATGGTCCTCGTTTCTTTTAAAGTACAATAAGATTTCATCAATTAATAAAAAAATTATGTCATCATGATATTCCTTGAATACTGTCTTCATTAGATTCTTGAAAGCAGAGGGTGAATTAGGTATTCTAAATGAAATTACTATAAACTCATCATTCCCATTCATTATTTGGAGTATTTTATTCTGGAATAAAATCAATTGTCACACATTATTGATTATATCTAGAACTATGACCAATCATTTAAAAATAATACTCTCCTAAAAGTTGGTAATGAAAGTCATCAATATAAGGATGATGATACCTTTTATGTGTCATAGTACAATATAACTCCCCATAGTCAATGAAAAACCTCATAGATCTATTTTATTTTAAGAGAAAAAAAACACGATCTCACTAATGTGAAACACTCGAGCATATAAATACCTTTTCATTTGATAATTATAGTTTTTTATTCATAGAAACTAATTCCACAGTGTCCATTCTATACGAATACATTGTTATAGGTCATTCACCAGGGATTAAATCAATAGAAAACAAAAGTTCTTACTCCAAGGTGTGACTAGAAAAATCCTATGTAAATACATAAATTAATTCCTATAAAATAATTAATTTATCAATTTTAATATAAACTTTTTATTCCATAGGTTTTATCTACACATCTTCTGTTTTTGAATATAATTTTGAATAAATTCTCTATGTTGATCCATATTCAACTCAAATTATTATGTCTCCCTTATAATGATAATAAATTCAATAACTTCATGATGAATTAAAATTTTCTTCACATCTCAAAAAAATTTCATTATAAATTGAAATCCAATACATACCATGGATAATATCAGAATCCACTGTAGATAAGATAATAAAAATCAGAATTTTGAGAAATTTTATGTGTCATAATTGGAATATCTGAACACATCTTTATTTCAATAATGATTACATTAAGAGTCTTGAATAAGAAACACTTATAAATGTTAATTTTAAATATCTAATATTTACATAAAACATGAACAACATAAAGTAACTAGATGATACAAAATAAAAAAAATATTTTGCAGATTTTAGGATATGGTTAATGTATATTTTTTCATAACATTTTTTACTTCTACCTAAGTTGTTATGACTTCATAAGCATGTACATGTTCCCTAACCATTTTATGGGGCATGATTCCTTTGCATATAGGAAATTCAATTTCATAATTTCCCAACATCTTAAGACTCACAAAATGCAACTTGTCTTCTTATTTATTTCCTATGAAATCCACAACCTAGTTTTCATTTTATCCACACTTGTAAAAAAATCCCACTCCCACTAGGCATTAACCATGATGTTTACTTTGAAATTTATTAAAAGTTTTAATTATATCCCAACATTCTTACATTTTTCATTATTTCCTTTTCCTGAGTAATAATCACCCTTCTTTTTTTCTTCATTCATTTAAAATTAATATGGCTTGGAAAAGTATTTCTCTGTCTTGATGAAATAGGAAAATATATCCACACATGATGAAATTTTTTTGAAGCCTAGTGCTCTTCATAAACATGTATTAAGACAGTTAATATATTGTACAATATTTACCCTTTGATTATATATGTATTAAAAGGATTTCCATACTATAAATGTAATGTTGGAATCATATATAGCAATATGTTTATCCTATTTTGGTCTCAAACTCAAGAATTGACTCTCCATATCCACTCAATGATCATGAAGGAAATTTTTTTCTATGAAAATGTTCTTAAATTAATTCCATTCCATAGTTAAAATTTCTTCATTTTTTTTGTGTTTTGAATTAATGAAATCCATTATGCAGCATCTCTTGAATGATGAAAAACTACCATAATAACGTTCTCCCTTTCATTACTTCCCAATGTTGAAATTATCTTATCAATTTAAATTATCCATTACTCTACTACAAATATATATTTATCCCCATTGAATGATGGGTGTTGTCGTTACATAATGTGGTCTATCATTGATACAACACAATGTGGATTGGGCTGCCCGATGCCAGTAAGGTTACTGCTCATAACATGTGTTAGTTATCCCAATATAGTTATCAATCATTCAGCTCAAGTTGTAGAAATAAATATAGAATCATTATATTACATATGAGGGAAATCCCTACATAGTCTATGGAATTTTATACAATTTCCATTACTCACAATAGGTTCCATTTCTAAGAAATGGTATACATTATATTAGATTATTGCATTATGAAACATAATATGTACTCCTAGAAATAGTGAATCACAAAATACTAAATTTAATATTAATAAAAAAATAATATATAAAACATATTTTTTAATTTATTGTGAATAATTCAATATTCTATTACAGGGATTAAATAACTAATCTATATTTTTGAAAATGTAGTTTTCATTGTCTCTGGTAAACTATAGTTAATAAAACTGTAAAGGCCTTGACCCCATATCATAGAGCTATTTCCTTTATTACATTTGTATAAAAAAGGACGCCACATACTAAAGAACTAAATTTTATAGTTCCTTTTGATAAATAGATAGAAACATTTTATTAGGTTACAACATGAAATGAAAAAAACATAGAAACTCTATTGGAAATCCCAAAAAACTCCAAGATTATCACTAGAATCCATTCATAATATACATCTTCACATCCTTGGGAAAATTAAAAAATAATAAATTAGTGAGATTAGATGCTTAGTATGTGTATACAATTAAAAATAATCTATAAAAATAAAATATAATAAATCGTAAATATCTAAAAACGCATTTCAATGAAGAAATAATCTTGAAAATAAAATTGTTTTAATAAAGAATGATAAAAATTATTTTCATATATATAATTACATTAAAATAAAACATAAAAATGAATATTATAGAAGTTGAATAATAATATGGATTATTGATTAATCATATCATAATGAGGTAATGAATAACTATATATAACATAAACATACCATCAAGGCCTCATCCCAAGCACCATACATAAATTGGTAAAATATATGTCATGTTTGTCTTATGAGACATACCAATGCATCAAAGGGCTATATTAGGACCCACCAATCAAATAATAAGTCCAAAAAATTCCTCATATGAAATGGGTAAAACATAATAAACATATACATTCTAATTGAATCTATCAAATGAAATATAGATAATATCTCTAATTATTAAAATCATTAATAACAATCCAATGTAGAATATAGAATTGTATGAAAATAGTGTATAACCAGTCAGAAAAATCACAAAAAATTACATAAAATATATTTAATGATAAAATTAGAAATCAATCTAAATATTCACATAATTAAATAGAGGTTATTTAATGAATTATAGTAATATAATAAAATCATTGATAAATTATTGCAAGAAATACACTTTTACTTTGGAAAGAAGAGTTCTATTAGAGAATAATTTATATTTATAAAAAAAAATTGTAACCGTGTTTAGAAAATAATATAAAATTTAATGAAATTTTATTTGAGGAGTATTAAATTCATAATTGTATTATTGTATGGAAACTATTGTCAAAACATGTAAAAAGGGTGTATAAGAATCATTTGAAACGAGCCATATTATTGTTGTTTAAGGGAAAATTTTAATGATTGATTAAAACAGAGAAGGAATATTTTTTTGTATAAGACTAGAAATGAAATATGATATATTTTAATTATAAAATGAGTTATATCAAAATTATAGTTGGGGATTAATAGATATTATGGAGTTCATATGAAAATATATACAAAATCACGAAAGTTTTCATTATTCAAGCTTTCTTATCAAGAGGAATGGAGAAGGAAACCCTTTAAAACATATATTTTCTCATAAAAGAAATAATAATTGAGATAGGTTCATTTATTTGGAACATAGACACATAATTTAAAATGCGTAAATAATAATAATGAATTATTAATTGAGGATAAAGTGTGAGATATCATAACTCGAATAAAAAATGGAGGATTGTGGAGAATCCCTTACCTTATACCAAAAACTATTATACACACGAACATAATGTCTTTGTTAATGAAAATAAATTTATAAATAATTTAATTCAGAACCATGTAAATATTTATTTTATTTAGTAAAATATTATTTAGTTTATTTATGGGATTTTGATGAGTTATAATATTCAATTTCTCTATTTGGGGTGTTCCTTTCCATGATTTTCATGATTGGTTCACCAATATAACTATATGAAGGATCATGTAAGATGGGAATATTTACCCAGAATTGAGATTATATGTTATTAAATTTATTAATTAATATTAAATGGTATTATTTATCATTTCTCCAAGATATTCGGATACTTCATTAGACCAAACATTATTGATACTTTTTTATATTATTTAGGATTTCTCATTGATCATCATACATTATTTTACTTTTTGTAATTAATAATATTTATAAATAATGGATATATAACACTACATATGTTTTAGTATACATATAATACTTTTCTCTAACCATAAATTTTTTTTATGTCTTGATTTTACGGATTAATTGAAAAAATGAAAGTTGTTGTCCATGAATGTGGTAAATTAGCACCCCATGGATGATGTTTTCAATTTTAAAAATAAAATGTGAAGAGTAGAGAATTTAAGGTTGATATAACATTATCATAATAATATTACATTATATAAAATAAATCTGACTTATCCTGTAACTTTGGCATAGGTAGGTGAGTATATGATGATAAATGAAAATAAAATAAAAATAAATTAAATGAAAATGAAGGAAACTTTTACCTCTTGAACATCTTCTCCTTGATATAATACTTAAGGAAAATGAAAAGGGATTTTTGATAATAAAAAATATACTAGGACATGATTAAGTGGTTTGGGAAAGAATTGGGTTGAAATTAGACAATATTCATGGATCTGGAGGTGTGATTAGAAGATGTGTTCAGTGATGGTTTTTATAGTGTATGAGAGGGGTGCTTTTTTATTATTTTAAGTACTAGTTTATTATTTTGGATCTCGAAAATAAATAGTGTGATCCTTTTCATAATATATGTTAAATAATGATTTTTAGTTATCTATTATGCTATTACATCATCCATACATCAATTATAGCTCAATAATTGATGAAATTTTTAAATATCATAAAATACAAAATTTCACTTTTCACCAAAATTAAACTATTTTAAAAAAGTCAAAAAATGCACTATAACCATTTATTGATGTGTAGAATTATAAAATGGACTCCATTTTATGAAAATAATTTTATTAACATTAGAAATTTAATTTTTTATATGAAATCTTCAATTACTCATTAAAATAACAATATTAATATTATAGAAGTTTTTATGACACTTTAATGAATTATTTATGGTATCGTAAAATTTTATATAATATAAAAGAAAAAAATCTTAATTTATGGATCTATTTTATGGAAACAAATTATCTATTAAATCATTATTTTAAATTAAAAATTGCGAATAAATATTTTCATTTAAAAAATTAAAATACATCATTAGTCATATTTAAAACATTTATTTTTATATTAAATTATATGAATATATTATATTTTTATTCAATAGATACCTAAATGTTTTTATACATTAATAGGTGATGTTACTATTCTATTTGTTGGTCTAATATTCTTAAAGGTCACATTACTATTCTAACGTGCATGATTCTATTCCATCAGAATATTTACATTATTTTCAAGAAATACCACTTATTTCATTCATTTTTTATTTATAATATTTTTATTGTGTTCTATATGTAAGTTTTTGTGATTTATACTACATAAAATAACTATTAGAATGGAAATTCCATTAAATAGATTTTGGGTAGTTATACAACTTCGATGGATTACCTCTTGAGAGAGAGGTTGAGTTCACCATTGAAAAAATTATAAGTGCGGCCGTAGTGTTCATTCCTCTATATTGGATGGAACCTACCAAGATAAAATAACTCAAGAATCAGCTACTAGGGCTAGAGGCTATGGATTTTATCTAAACCAGCACATCCCTATAGGGTTTATTAGTAATATTCATCAAGATTGCAGATTGTACCCCTATATTTTGCATGGATTATCGCCAACATAACTATATTATGGTGAAAACTAGTATCCAATTTATTATACATAAGACATCTTCAACCAGCTATGAGGAGTTAATATTTTCATCAAGATTGATTTGAAGTCAGGATACAATTAGGTGCATGTGATATCATCTTGAATACAACATTTTTATTTCCAGAGCAGGTATGAATTGTATGAGTATTTGTTAATGTTGTTTGTTTTGATGAACATTCCAATAGTATTCATGGATTTGATGAATATGTATTTATACTTGTAACATGATTCATTTTTCGTGGTCATTATTGATGACGTCTTAATTTACTCATCCACTATACATGACCATACAAACCTTCTTGAGATTATTCTTTGTACTCTAAGATATATCCAACTATATTAGAAGCTTCATCAATGGTAGTTTAAGATGAGCAGGTTTGACAAATTGAGTCATAACATATCATAAGAAGGTCAATATTTTGACCTAGAGAATGTAAGAATCATAGTTTCTTGAATATTTCCCAATAATTTATTATAAATATGAGACTACTTAGGGAAGTATGGATATTTTAAGTGATATATATAAGATTTATCATTCCCTGTAGCGCCACATAAAGGATTCACCATGAAGGGTGTAAATGTTTACTCAACTAAATCTTGTGAGACAGCTTTTAAAAAGTTAAATGAGATACTAAATTTAACATTGACATTAATTATACCTAATCATGGTAGAATATATTCAATTTATTGTGGATGTTTATGAATTATATTGGGTTGTGTTTTTTTGTTGGATGATTGGGATATAGCATACAGGTCATTCCATCTAAGACCTCATGAGCATAATTACCCGACACATGACATCTAGCTAGAATCAGTAGTCCATGATTTTTGTTGATGGAGGAAATACTTTTTGGGTGATCTTATCAATGTCTACTATGACCATAAAAAACTCAAATTCATCTCCACACAATGAGGCTTGAATTAGAGGTATCACTAGTTGGTGGAAAACCTGTATTAATTCAACTTTGATCTTACAAACACACAAAAGGGAATTTTTTATCTAATTCATTTATCTCATAGAATCATGAACAAGCCATCAAGGAGGGATGTGGTGAGTGGAAATGGATGGATATGTTTTTTGAGATTCATAATGTGGTTTAGGAACAACATGGGAAACCAGTCTTAGTTTCTCTAACTGTGATATCCTCCATTCAGTATAATGTTCAAAGAATGAATTTGTATAATTCCGAGGGACTTGTTTTGAAAGATACTATTATATTGGAGAACCCACCTCCAAATATATTTTTTGTTGTATGTGAGACAATACTCTTCCTTGGCCATGTATGGGTGCATTGTGATGTATGATAAGAGATGATGCAAGAATATTATGCCTATATATGGGAATTTAATATTGGTCTCATGAATATATATTGATGCACCCAATAATAGTATTGGTGGAAATGTATGAAGAGGTAGACATAAGATTTCATCACACAATGCTCTACCTATCAGCAGATGAATGTAGATTCCCAACAACCTTATGGATGTCTACAACCCCTCTCCATTCAAGAGAATATATGGAATGATGTTATCATGGATTTCAAGACAGGCTTGTTAAGATCCTATTGAGGTAGCGATGTAATATGGTTGATTATTGATATGATAACCGAGGTCATGATATTCAATCAAATCTAGGAGAGCATCCCCATTGACTAGAATTGAAGACATTATATCTGGTAGATAGGGAGACCTCATGCTGTTATGTGTTCTATCATTTCAGAACAAGACACACTATTTAATTCAAGGTTCTATTGAGGGTCGAAAAAGGTAATGGGTTCACATTTTCTCTTTATTAGAACATATCACACTCAGAGTAGTGGGTAGTCTGAGAAGAATATATGAGTGTTAAGGGATATGATTCTTTTCTTAATTTGTAATTTTGGAGTTCAATGATAACATAATATTATTTAGTTGTGTCTTCCAACAACAAAAAATTTTAGGAAACACTTTAGATTGATCCATATTAGGCCCTCTATGGTAGGTCATTTTGTTGACCATTGTGTTTTCTAGAGGCTGGGGATTCAAATATAATTTATCCTATTATCATTCCTTCAACCCCAGAGAATGTATGGATGATTGAAAAGTGTTTTTATATAGCTTAGTCTAAGTATAATTAATATACCGATCATAACCATAGACCAGTGGAGTTCGAGTCATGACATCATTTGTTTCTATTTGTATCACCATGATTGAGTCACTTTAATATCCTAATACATGTATTGTTGTCACCTTGATATGTTAGGAATTTCATGACAGTGGAGGTAGTAGGTATGAAACCTATCGGTTGATATCACCTCATAGGTACCATCCCATGAATGAAATATTCTATTCATATCATATTCGATAGAGTCATCAAATCTAGTATCATTTATTTAAACCAGATATAATTGAGCTAAAGGAAGATGCATCATTTTAAGGGCATCTGGTACTTATCATTGACTAGAGAATGAATGATCTATGATATATGGCAGTTTATCTGGTCAGGGTGCACTGATATCACAGACATGTGTATAATGTGACATGGCTGGGGGGTGGGGCTATTGTACGTTCCCAATGGCCATTTCTATTCTCAGAATGTATTATTCCACCCACAGAATGGAAACACATGAATGAGTTTTCTTAAAGGGTAGAGGTTGTAATGTACACTTTTTTTACAAAGTTACATACCATTTGTTACATGATTAACATACTTAGAAACCCCATATTTTAAAGCCATATCATTTCATGAATCTCTCTGGTTCGTTAGAGGCACGTTCAAAGTCCCGAGCACTGATGTGGGAGGAAAATATTATGTCTCATTTATATGGGAAACTGTGTTACCTAGCCTGCATGGTTCCCCTTAATTTTTTTGTTTTAGATTGTGTGGTACATGGGGTAAAAATATTTTATAGAAATTGTGATACACTACGTGCACTGTTGTGTCACCAATATTTTGGTTTTGGAAGGTTGTTTTTTCATGACTTGAAGATTGTTAGATAAATTGTGCACCTAACCATGCAGGGTTCCCCTTTGATGCTGATAATAGTACATAGTTTGCCCAATCAAGTAGAAAAAGAATGCACATTTGTTTTATAGGGTGAAATTAACATTTATCCCTTTTTAATGTTTTAAATGATTATATTTCTTATACCTTTCTATTTCTCTAGTGGTTCCTTCTTCTCCCACACGCATGACCTATCCTACTCTAAACGTAGGGATTAATCTACCACATCCATTCGTCATCTTTTTCTCACATAGTTAGATCCAACATAAATATAGAGGTGAAATCTTTAATCCACTCCATTCTATTTCACATTCTTCTTCCCATATGATGTGATATCATGATTCAAGATCATATTCCCCATTTTCTTCAAATTAATTTTTTTATTTCCTCTAAACAAGCTCAAATAAAATGTTGTCTATACATGATGGATGCTCTATGAAGATAAGGTCTGTGGTCTAAGACATTATTTTTTATTTTATTATTATTAATAAAATGATTTTTTGTCCCACGGGCCTGAACCTTCTGATGTCAACCTAAAATTGCTAATTTAATTAAATTTGATGACTTTTCAAGACATTTATGACCCACAATAGAAACAAATTAACCCCTTAGATTTATCACATAGACTTGTTCAATACTAATGGGTGAGGTACACCCTGGAGGCATATTTTTCCTTTTGATCTAAATATTCATAACACACCTTGGGATGTGTTACTACATAAATAATGCCTTGGGGTTTTTGTTTCAACAGAATTCAGGATCAATCCATGGGATTAGACCATGAGCGTTACTCTATATGACATAATTGGTTTCTCAATAGTTTACTCTCGGTAAATATCTACATACCAATATATAAATGATTAATTAAATGAAATAGTACTTTTTTACGCATGTTATATATGTTCATGGATTATTTAATTATTTTGACTATGTGATGAGGGATAAATAAGGATTTCTTACTTAAGAACCTGTTGGATGGAATCTCATCACTTTCACTTAGAATTAGTAATATGTTGTAAACATGTAGCGAGAAGCATTATATATTCCTAAAATGGGCTCATCATGAGTTTTCTATCATACCACTAGATGAGTGAAACATGTTCCCTATAGGAGACCCCCTTGATGGGTTCAATTTCATGATGATTATGCAATGAAATAAGAGATACTTGGCCCCCTAAGTTTGATAATTGGTATATATATAGTGGTTAGTTCTTGACATTTTCATAGCATGATTGAGTGAACCTTGGGATATCATTCATGAGTCAGATGGATGGAATCTAAGTCAGTGAACACAAAATGATCCCCTAGATTTATACATGGAAGGTCATACTTGATTTACCTCGATGGGATCAAGGTGACACCTTATATATTACAAAAGGGTTTTCAATTGAATTTTATAAGTATATTAATGTTTTAAAATTATGAAATGTCCTTTGGATTTGAAATCATCGAGGCGTATCCTCTATGTCTAGTCACTTGATTGTGGATAATACTCCTCCCCCTATATAATTTAGATCACATTTCCTTTAGAGGATTATCCTATTAAAACTCAAAATCTTTGTCTAAATAAGGTATGTTAGATAGGTATCCATGTGGAACCTAGACCAATGTATTTTTTTTATTATTGTGTTGAATTTATTTATTGAGGCACACTATTAATTTTATATTTCATGAATGGATTGGACATGATATTATGATTGTAAGCCTACTATGATAGTATATCACACCATTATCAGTATGACTTTGGTTCCTCATTAGACTTAATTATTGATAAATGTGATGCTTGCAGCTTATGATGCATGATTGATTTACAGCTTTCAGATAGTGTTTGGTGTCGATGACCAAGCCTATGCTTGAGATTCTAGGAATAACAATTTTATCACTTTTTATATTTTGTAATAATGTTATATATACTTGTATACCCTTATAAAAATGACCATTTATGTATAACTATATTACCATGATCATCACATTGTTTCTTTTGTTACTCATCTTGTAGAAACCAAGACTTTTTAAGGATATTTGTTTCCTGAGAAAATATGTTTTATATTATTTCATACTCAATAAAACAATAAATTATTAATAATAAAGTGAGTTAAATTATAAATTTGGACATAATGTCCTGACTTTTATTTAAAAGTTGGTCAATTATGACTATTGGTCAATATGACAATTGAAGACAATATTAGCGGTAAAAATTTTAAAGATGTAATTAGTGTTTACAAGAAGAAGTCTAAAAAATATAATAATGAAAAGAGTAATAATGGACCAACCCATAGAGGAATGCTACATGAATACCATTTATCATAACATGGGAGGTATGTAACATCATTGGGATTCACTCTTGACCAATCCAAAGCTCAACATCAACAAGTGAATCGTGAATAGAATCACCTATGGGGGAATTTAAGGTCAATAGAAATTACCACTTGGGAAATGTTAGTCTAACTACCCCATAAAAATATCACCATATCACACATTACCCTTAATCCATAAGTTTGTGATATAAGGATTAATTTTTCAATTCCCTAGTTGTTTAGAGTGTAATTCCATTTTATAAATAAAATATTTGTTCCATCATTTTTGTTTTAATAATAGTTTTTCTTGAAAAAATTGCGATGATATTTGATAAAATTATTTTCTAGATAGAGAGTGTACTTTTCATTAATGATATAATTATTATAGTAATTAATGAAATATTTTTATTATTGAAATCCTATCTAGAAAATAATAATATAATTTTAATGTTTTCATGATTCATAAATTTTTCTATGCAATTTCAATCTTTTATTTTATAATAAAAAATGATTTTTTATTTAAATGTTCTAATTATCATATTATAATCGTTATTATTATAAAATAAATATCATTTTTCAAACAATCAAATCAAAAATATGTTTGGGTGAATTTATGAGAATTTTTTAAAATACATTTTTTCGTTGAATATTAAAAAATACAGTTTGTGTTTTGGGTATGCTAATTTCATAATAATTATTTCACAATGATGTATAAAATAATTAAACAAAATACATGACTTTTAATATGATATTTTATCAATATCATGTATTTTAATAAATTTTAATCAATTTTTAAAAAAATGTTTTAATTTCTAGATTATAAAATGGAAACAAGAACTATAAAAATATTACTTTTTTAAAATAGTAATTTTCCTAAAAAAAATAAGGAATATTATATGGTTGTTGACTCTTTGAGATTAAAACAATAAAAAAGTTTTCCCATGTTTCCAATACCATGTATATGTACCATGTAAAGCCTGTGGTTTTTCATTTACGACTACCTGGTTTTCCAAAGCCAAAATTTTGATATTAAAAAACAAATCCCATAATTTTTCATTAAATACCCTCCAATTTATCAATTTCCATTCACTATTATTTCATAATTCTCAAGTCTCTAATATTTTTACCTCCCATGGAGTCCTCCCATATTTTTATCAATCCCTGGAGTTCCCAATCTTTTTGATTAATAAGTTACTCATCAAGCTAAGGGAAATATAATTCTTTTTTCTCTATTTCTAGAATTTATTTTTTTGTACATATTATTAATGATATGGTCACTAATTATTATTATATTTTTTATGAATTAAATTACATAAAAATTATTTTTTATCTATGAGATTCCCATGTCCCATCTATTTTTACTATTTTTTAAACCATGTTTTATTCCATTTATACTGTCGATTTCACTTCACAAAATTTCCCTCTTCTCCTCAAGAAATTGTATTTTTTTCGGAATAAATAGACCACATCCTTTTATAAGTATATTAAACAAGATTTAGAAATGTTTATTTTATTCTAGTAATGAAAAACATAAATCCTGCATTCCCATTATGTGGGTTATAAATGATATAATGATCATGTTTTCAAAAAAACATTTGAAACTCCATTGTATAAATATGAAACCCATTTTTATAATCTCGGTGGGTCATTTATTAAATAATTTGTTATTATACAAGTAGATTACTTGAAATAAAAGATATATAAAGGTTGAACCCTGATAGATGACCAATGCATTGGGTAAAGAATTTAATCTCTAGAGAATATATGGGATATGATACCTTGGTGAATAACCATGATAAATTTTACAACACCATAGTGAAAACATCGGGGATAGGTTTCTGAATATCTCATTTTATATTTTTATCCACATTTACATGTTATGATTCATGTTATTTTTAATATAATATGCATATTATTAATTTTATCATGCTTTTATTATATTCCTCATGTTCTTATTGACATTTCTCAATATCACATGTAAATCGTTTCCCTTTATTTCCCTAATTAGGCCTTATGCTGACCCATTCCTTAGATATTTTTCCCCACGTAATGAGATGTAATAAAAATATGTATAATTAACCATTATTTAATAATTTCATGTTTATTAATTAATGTTTTATGTTTTAATTTATTATATACTATATTTCCATGAATCTAACCATTAAAACATCCTCTATTTGTACCATGTAATTGAAAAGATATGTAATAAAAGTGGGAATATAATAGTTGGCATCAAAGGATTATTTAGTTATTTTTGGACATTATTATTTTAATACATTAGTAATAACTCTATATAAATGACCAAATATAGTAAATCAGATTATATTTTGCTGAAATATTATATATGTTGTTTCTGATAAAATAAATCCTTATTTGGATAGGAATAAGATGATGTGGATATGGACCATATTTATATAGGGGCGAGACATGAAAAAAAACAATGATCTAGAATCAAATTAGAACTGATGAATGAAAATAAGAATTACAAAACTCTAGTTTTGAAACTCCTAAGGGATATGTTAAGTTAATCACAAGATTTTTATGAACAATTATGAAGGATTTATAGAAAATTTAACTGTTGAAAATTAATAACATATTTAACCATGATGTGTCAAGATATAAAATTATTTTTAATCCCAAAATTCATAAAAGAATCATGTTTTTAACTTTGTTTTCCATCTTTTATAAAATATTGAGGAATAGTAGAAACTGTGTAATTAGTGAGTGCAACAGACCCGAGGCTGACGACCCTCTGGTGGATGACATAATGGAAATTTAATGAGGGTGATTAATTAACTCACTTTAGTTATGAACAATAATTTTAATAATGCCTAGAAAATAGATTCACCTTGAAGATAACAACAAACTATTGGGTCCATTAGACATCAAAAACCTCCTTCTTCTATGTATCTCTAGACCCCTTGATTGTTAAATAATGGATATGTTCTATTGAAATGTAATTTTTTATTATCTTTTTTTTTCTGAACAAGAGAATGCAACCCTGGATATGTACCATGTAGAGGGAGAATGTGATCAGCGGTAGACATTGAGTAAAATTTTGAAACCAAAAAGGTGAATTGATGTTATGGAATGGGAAGTGCTTAGGGGAACCTTTTTCAAAAAATATTTACCATGATTGATGGGAATGGAAATAGTGAAGGAATTATTTGATATAAATTAGAAGGAAAATGAATCTATGAGAATCTATGAGATGAATTTTATAATACTTTCTCTCTACACATATATGTTTTTCATAGATCGTAATGGAATGGTTTATATATTTTTCAATGAATTATGACTCCATCTACAGAATAATGTATAAAACTGAGACTATTAAAATTATGAGAAGATAGTGTGATGTGATATCAAGATTTAACTATAGTCAAGAGAGATGAAGTGATCCCATATATTTAATGAAAATAAGAGATCAATGGGTCCAATAATAGTTAGTAACTTTGATCATGGATTAGGAGGAATGAAAGTACAACATTCCACATAAGAGAAATGGGGGAAGATGCATTTGGGGAAATGATTTCTCGATAGATGGAAATGTTACATGTTTTGATGAGAAGGAAAAATTATTATAAGTGTTTTAGTGAGATGAATACATAACTTTATAGCACTAAAAAATAAATGGATGATGGTTTGGGACCATGTTGAAGTACAATAATTCACATGTGGATTGCTTGGACACATTTCCAATCACTATCCAAATACTAAGTCGATGGAGGGGAATCACCATCATCTCAGTATAAGAAAATGTATATTGTTTTGGATTTTATATCATGATAATTGATGTTGTTGCTCTAAATGATGTGGTAGAAAGTACTCTCGTTGATATCTCAAATACATAAATTACATTGTATGATTTTGGTTCAATGTTTTTCATCAATTAATCTATGTTTACAAAGAATATAGAATCAGTAACCAAAAATTAAGAAGTAATGTTATCAATCAGAACTCATAGAGGGATTATACAAGCATTATAATTTTGTAGAAACAATAGTATTCACCTTGGAAAGAATAGTTTCATCACAAATCAAGTAGTCATTCAATTGTTGGAATTTGAAAATATAATGGGATCGACTGGATATCAATGTATAATGATAATATCAATTTCTAGTGCAATGAAATCACATTAATGATTAATGGGAAACCTCTAGTTATCTTCATATGAGATATATGTCAACCTGAAAACTATCTTTAGGCACCCCCTATAGTCTTATTTATAAAAATAACTGGTGAAGATGATGACGGAAAGTAGACAATAAAAATAGATATTGTACTCATCATTTAAGAATACATATACATATTTCATCAGGAGTTTCCTTAAACGTCCATAGAAAGATAGATATATTTATCCATTTAACTCATACTAATATCCAAGGAAATATCAAAGACCCTATGTATAATGAATAATATGGAGATTGATTAATTGAAGAAACAACTCCCTGATCTGTTGGAGAAGGGGTTTATCAGACCATGTGTATCTCCTTGGGAAGAACATTTTCTATTTGTTTTGGATAAGGACATATCTATAGTGATATGAATTTTTTAATAGAGAACATAATGGGATCATGGTGAAGAAAAAATACCCTCTTCCACGGAGTGATGATTTATTTGACCGACTTCATGGGGCTCAATTAGTATCCAAGATTGATCTTTCATATGGTTATAATCAATTTAAGGTGAATAAATAATATATTTCGAAGAATAATTTCTAATCAATATATATTAATTACAATTTATTTGTTATTCCCCTTAGTTTGACTATTTCTCCTACTTTTTTTATTGATTGGATATATATTTTATTTAAGTACTACCCTGACAACATTGTGGTATTTTTTATTAATGATATTATGATATATTCCACAAGTCAGGAGGAGAATAGGGATCATCTTTGGGTTGTATTGAATACTCTGTGGAAGGAAAAACTATATATAATGATCAAAAAATTAGAATTTTGGTAAAAATATGTTACTTTATTAGGGAAAATTGTGACCCATAAAGGAATATCATTTGACCATAACAAGACAAATATGGTGGATGAGTGGAATCATCCAACAATGTTAACTAATATTTTCGATTCCATGGTTTAACAAGATATTATAGGAGGATTGTGAATAACTCTTCTAGACATTATAATCCATTAACCAATTCAACATTAAATGAGGGCATGTTCATAAAGAAAAAGGATGTTGAATAATGTTTCCAAGAGTTGAAGAAGATATTTGTTACTACATATATGTTATCTCTACCCTCTATTGAAGAAGGGTTTTTTATTTTTAGTTATACATATCTGAAAGTGGTTGGGTTATGCCTCATGCAAAATGAAAAGGTGATTTATTATGTATCTCAATATTTAAGGCCCCATTAATAGTATTATCATATTCATGATGATGATTAGGATATAGTTTTTTTATTTAAATTCATGGAGGATCAATCTTTTTCGGGATAAATGTGATATATATATATAGACTAGAAAATTAGAAGTATATTTTCACTCAAAATAAATTAATAATGAGACAGAAGATATGGCTGTAACTTCTAAAAGTCTATGATTTTTCAATTCATTATCAATTGATAAGAGAAAACAATGATGATGATTCATTCTATATGAATGGCCTTGTTTTAATGGAAAATATAAGAATTCAAGGATATCCTTTGTTCAAACATCCAGTAAAACAAGACATGGGAATAGTAAAGGAGGTGATGTCATCAACCGTACCCCAAATGATGTATCAACCATCATTATTAGAGAAGATCCATTATAAAAGATGAATATAGAGGTTATGAAAATATAGGATATTTCTTGTATTGAATATTGATCCAAAGGTGTGCTGAAATTTTATCCAATGCTAGGTGTCACATCAATTATAAAAATAATGGATGTAACACCCCAAGATGTTATGAGAAATATTATTTTTAATTTCATTGATGTCTTGTGTTTTACATTACACAAATATTATATTGTTCTATACATAACACTATATTATCTTATAGTATTCGCAAACACTATTCTTGGATTGTGTTGCATGCAAGAGCGACCATTATCAACAACGTGTGTTATACGCAATACCGAGTTTCACTAACAAATGATACATTGTTATTATGTGCTATCCGTTATGAATAGTATTAAACACATTTTTAATTTTATCACATTACCATTAATTATACACATATTCTAGAACATGGCATGAGAACAAAAATAAATTTTCTCTGGTAAAATAAGTATTTGTCAAAAAATGCAGTTTTACCACCGTTTGATGGAACAACCAATTTAAATATAGTTTTTGACACGTTTATGAGTTCAATTTGACAAAATAAACTTATCTATTGCAATAAGTATATAAAAATTTACTTTGGATAATTTTTTAATATTTTTTTGTTATCTTTCAGATTTTGATGAATAATAAAAATACGCTAAATTTTAATTAAAAACAAATTTTTTTCATCCAAAAAATTTAAATGGTTAAATAATATTATTTAATGGTTTTAAAATATAAATTGAATATATTTTTACTATTTAATATAATCAATTCATTATTATTAATTTTACCTTGAATTTAAAGGTAAAAACATTTCTTTCTTTTGCAATGTTTTATCTTTTAAAACCCATTTTCTCAACAGTGGGATTAATTTTAAATTAAATACTGCAACTTATGTGTTTTGAATTTGGAAAATTGGATTCCCTATTTAGAATTATTAGGTCCAAAATATGTTAATAGACTATTTTTTTTTTAGAAATTATGAATTGTAATGGCCATGATTTATATTTAATATAGTTAAAGGTAAATCATGTAATTATGGGTAAAAATAAGATTTTAAAATTTCCCTTACACCGAAAAAATTCTATTTAATGCATAAAATTAGACACATATCACCTAAGGTTATGAATATGTTCATTTCTTGGACTTTTGAACATGAAAATGATATAATTATTATTAAAACCAAAGAATGTGACAACAAGCCACTCTCTTATATCTTATAAGTTTAATAATTTTAATTTAGTGATAAACTCCATAAAAATTTGAACATAAATAATCACCAGAAAGATAATGAAATTATCTACATCATTCGAATCTATTTATAATTTTTTGATATTAGATAATTATCATTAATGGTTACACAATAGTGCTGCAGAATTTGTTTATTTAGTGAAAAAAACAATAATACAGTTTTTATTAAACTAATAGTGACCATAAAAGGATCCAAAACCTGACCAAAACTTATTGGTAGTGTAATTATAAACCATTATCATTCAATGGTCGAATTTTTTGACCATTTAAATCCTCATAAATGTGAATATGATGCTTATATTATTTTATTTTAAATTATGTCAAAGTTGTCACCTTTATAATTTAATTAATATAACAAATTTAATGTTGTGATTTTTAGATGATAAATTAGAGTAAAAGTATTATTTTAAAATATATTATATTTATATTCATCATAGTATTTTATTTTTAATTTTTATGAAAAAATAAGTTTATTAAATAATTATACAAAAATGATGCAATAATTATTTTATTAAAGGAAATAACAAATAAATTGTTTTAAAAATAATAAAATACATGTTATATGAACCAATTAATGTGATCCATGATTTTTTATATTAATATGACAAGTGTATAATCTATTAAAAATTTTGGTTCGAATATATATTCTATTTGGATTTTATTTAAATACCAATAATTGAATAGTGTCAAAATTGACACTATTGATATTTTATAAAAATATGATATTATTACCTTGTTTAAAAATCACACAAATAATTAAAAATTAAAAATTAAAATTTATATGGTATAATGTTTCATAAAGTATACAATTATGGACAATTAAAAAACACATAATTAAGTATTTGTAACAATTTGTAATTTATAATCTCATTACCACAAATAAAATTAAATAGATTAAATAAGGATAAATCAGAATGATAGGGTCTAAAATAAAATAAAAACATGTATAAATATTATTGGATGATGATATTACAACACTATCCCATATAATCATCTTATTGGATTCATTTTGGAGGTTTTTAGGTGAGTTTTGTGTTTATTATAAATTAATATTTTTGAGGTTTCCAAAAGTGTCCCTCTCCTCTCTTATAAAAGGGAACCTCCTCCATCTCCTTCTCACTCCATTTTGAGCCGTCAAGCTCGGCCAAACCCTACAAATTTCCAATTTTCACTTCCCTATAAACATTATAGTGGTCTTGGTCCTCTTAAAAGACCAAATTTAGTTCCCTAAGATAATATTTAGAAGAGGCACGTCGAAGTAGAGGTAATATCCTTTATCAATTCTTACAAATTTATTTTTTCTGCTACTTCATCTTAATTATTTGTTTCATTATAAATTAAAAGATTCATTATCAATAATATACTGATATTTTATGATAAATATTAAACAACACTATTTAAATTTCTATACATACTAAAGAAAATGAAATCACCGCAGGTGCATACGTAAGGAATACCATCTCCCCGCTGTGGTGTAATCTATTTTCCACCACCACCATACATGGATGGGTAAAATGGTGTAAATAATAACTATATATGATTATTAAAAAAAGATTCTAATTATGATATATTATATTATCCACTCCAATTATATTCAATAATTATGGGAATGATAACATCGCACGTGCACACGTAGGGATTACCATCTCCACGACGTGATGAGATTAATTCTCCATGATAACCATTACAGAATGATTATAAAGTATATATAATAAATAATTGTAAAATATGTGACATAATAATGATAATGTATTTATGTATATGTTATTTACATACTTCCATTCAATTTAATAAAGAAACTAAAATAATGTTCATCCGTACGTACGGCCTACCATCTCCATGAACGGTGTATTTCATTCCATTTATCGACCTATTATATATATATATATTATATGCTGAATATATATAATATATAAATCTTTTTTCACATTCTAGAAGTATTTAATCATGATCTATGTAATCATATTAATAATTACAAGTCAAACCACGTACGATAAATGAAAGGATTTTACCCAAAATGCTACTTTAACCTGGATTTGACAAATGAACGGGTAATATAAAGTCGTAAGTGAATCGTATATGATATCATAAATAGTATTATAGTTCTGTTAAAAGTTAATAATATGTTTAAACCCACTATATAGGAGTCTCAGACACATAAGGAAGAAATTGGACATAAGGAAGGGGATAATTATTTCAATCTCGTTCTTATCTGAGATTGTTTATTCGTAAGTATTTACTTGGGTTTTGTTTATCATCAATTTCAATGTTTTCTCAAAAAAAATTCATAAATTTTTTACTATTCTACCATGTATTTTTAAATTCATTTTTACCCTTTTTTACCACATGGTATGGAAGGAACCTTTCTTTTGTATACATTACGAGGTACATTTTGACTTTTCCATAAAAAGTACATGTATAATGTTTTTTAACTTATATGACATGGAAGGAAATTTACGGTTTCAGAATGACTTATTTTCATGAATCTTACTATACAATATATCATGATTTTTTTTCAAAAAATTCCTTTTCTTTTAAAATTTCATGGCATTTTGAGAAAAGAAAATGATTTTGAAGGAGAAAGGATATTTTCCTCAAGAATTCATTTAAAGTGTTTTATAAAAACCATTTTCCAACTACGATGAAATTATTTAATAAGTTTATGTTTCAAGTATAATGTCTCTATTATTTACATGGTTTCATTTTTATAATGATGATATGATATCCATTAATTATATATGGATTATGTTTTGATGGGATGATGTTTATGAAACCCATTTTATTTGTTGGGCAATGAATAATGAATTATATTTATTTTTCGGCACATGAAAGAATGATTTCATTATGAGATGGGTGGGACAAATATATTCCTCCAATGAATTATGGGAAGATTTTTATCTCATGAGATATACATGGATGGAAAGGCAAGTAAATCCAGTTCAGTAATACACGGCTAGAATTACAAGTAAACCCGGTTTAGTAATGGAGTTCATCCACTATGATGATCGTGGTAGCAATGCCAGGCCCACTATGGAAATCATATCATGTTCTTTATGGTTTTCTAAAATGACTTGTTTTATTCCCAAGCTATTTTATCATGGTTAATGTTCCTTTATGATATATGCCTTATATACTACCATGATTTATGTCATTACTCGTGATTTTGATGTTTTATGTTCACGTTTTTTAGTTCAAATTTTTATGGATTACATTATGTTCTCCATATTTACCCTTACCGAGCCTTTGTGCTCACCCATTTTATGTTTTATTTTCCCCATATATAACGAATGTTTTACGGTATGAAAACAAAAGGGGAAGATCATTATGGGAGATTTTGAAAATCTTTCACCATGATTAGAAGATTATGTTTCAAGTTCCCAAACACACTAAACTAATACGGTTTTAGGGAATCTGTTTTTGTTATGTATTCAGTATTCTGCAAAAGTATTGTAATGTCTATGTACGTCAATTTTGGGTCTCTATAGTTGGTATTATAGGTAAGGATTAGTCAACCTTTTGAAAATAGGATGCTAAAACATTAGTGATATCCCTAGAGATATTTCTAAGGTATGTCTAGGGATATCCCAAAGGTTATGTATATGTATAGGCTACAGTCTTATAATCATGTTAATGATCTTGAATTTCCTAGAGTGAACCTAAGCTATCCTAGATTAAAGAAGGTTTCATAGTTTATACATCATATAAGTGACTTTTTATAATTCTGTGGTTCCTCATTATTTTAACTATTTCTTACACAATGGTTCCTGGTTTTAGTTAATAGAGGGAAGTAGAAGGAATTGGCGTAACATTGAATTTTATGGACAAATTGGTGACTATGAGCTGAAAAATTTCATAATTATTATAGAGAAAGATATTGTGATTATGTCGAATCATTCATCGTGATATATGATTAACAAGGGGAACTTTAGTGGTATTCCTAAGTCATCAAATAAATGGATGATGGACTTTCATGCATGTTCTCATGGAGAGGAACATAGAGGAAGGATGATAAATATTTCTACATGTCAAGAAGAAGGGAAGAAGCACCTTGAGGAATACCTCAAATGGAGCGGAAGATGTTATTTGTATGGAGAAAAGGGTCATATAGTGACATATTGTTATGGGGTTCAATGTATTATCTGTAAACAACATGGGAATTTCCCAACTAAACGCCCGAACAAAAGAGGTTACATATAAATTGAGGAATGGACTATTCCATTCCAATCATTGAAGAGGATGGATTGAAGGGAATATGTATTGGAATTCAAGAATAATGTTGTTGAGGTACTTTTATGGTATATTTAAATATCTATTTATTGGTCCATTGTGTTTTTCCATAAGAAAATGGTACCTGTAACCATCATAAGTGATTGAAATATTTTTGGAAAGCATGTGATATGCGCACACAGAAGGTATAAGAATAAAATAATATGTTTGACAGTATTAATGGGCTCATTACTCATATAAGGACAAAGTGATATAATTATTTGAGTGTATATAATTTTTTGGATTTTGGTATTTGGAAAGATTTTACTTTTGACTACAATCATTTTTTCCCTACGGTTCAGTGGGTATTAAATTTTCAAGAGAACACATGATTAAGGTGTTCACATGTTTGGAATGTGACCAAAGAAAGATATATTGTATGATATATGGCGGATAAATGATGGCATTCACATTCTTGGTAGATGACCTTTTTAGTAATCATTTTCTTTATATTATGAGATTGGCTAGATGTATTTTGGGAATGACTAAATAATGGAATGGATTATGTTGTACATCAGATAGAATTTTTTAAGGATAGAACTTTTTGATATTATTGCTGATATGTTATAATAGTATTGTTTTAGAAAAAGGAAAACTCGTAGGATGGGCGACAACCAGTCGCGTCAGACAAGGTTTCAGGAATCGAACCCAGAACTGAAGTATGACATGCCTTTATCACATACCACTAACCTGCAGGAAGTCCCTTGTTTGTAGAAATTAATTTTATTTTATTAAGCGATATGATAGATGAAGTATAAGTCCATTTTTCAAACCATATACAATTAACCTCACCATATATGGACTTATGTTTATTTTGTATATTGTGCTAGCATTTTTTGTGATAGATATAGATGGAGTGACCTATCATTCTATCGAATTAGCTACTAATAATTCACGAATATAAAATCCAAATTCATTCCCTTAAAAAGAGCTGAAGTTGAAATTTTTCATGGAATGACCAACGATGTCATTACACTGAAATCAAGAAGTATTTATCCTTATGCAAAAAATTCATCAACTTTAGGGAAATGATATTGAAAACAAAAATTGTTGTCTTAGTACCCTCATATCCGATTAATCATATGTAACCTTCTATCATCACAAATTTATGGCATCAGAGCCATGTTCTATACAACTCTCAATCAGATCATAATGATTAGATTTTTCTTCCATATCAATATTTTCACCTATATTCTCATATGTGGAAACCCAGTGATGCGTTACATTGGGTATCTATTATGTTTCTAACGTTCCGTTTTAAAAAAATGTTTTAGTAATATTTTTATGATGTGGGTTTATATTAATTAAACTTACAGGTAGTGAATGATTTATATCCCCGATGAATTTCAAGGTCAAAATTCATTTGGGGGGGGGGGGGTAGAATGTAACACCCCATGATTTTATGAGAAATATTTTTTTATTTTAATTAATGTCATGTGTATTACTCTACACTAATATTATCTTGTGCTATACAAAACACCGTATTAGCTTGTATTATAGGAAAAAACTATTCATGGCATGTGTTTCATGCAAGAGCGACTTTCCACAATAGCGTTCGTTGTACGTAATAACGAGTTTCACTAAAGAACAATATATTCTTATAATGCACTAGCCATTATGAAAAGTATTAAACACATTTTTAATTTTATAACATTTTCATTCATCTTAAACATATTCTAGAACATGGTATGAGATCAAAATTAATTTTTTGGGTAAAATTAGTATTTTTGAAAAAAAGGCAGTTTTGCCACCATTTGAAGGAACACCCACATTAAAACTAGTTCATGACATGTTTATAATGTCAATTTTCCAAAATGAACTTATTAATTTCAATAAGTATATAAAAATTTACTTTCAATTATTTTTTAATATTATTCTGTTAACATTCAGATTTTGATGAATAGTAAAAATACGATAATTTTAATTAAAAACAAGTTTTTTCATGCAGGTAATTTATATGTTTAAATTATAATATTAAATGGTTTTAAATTATAAATAGAATATATTTTTATAATTTAATATAATTCAAGTAATTATCATTAATTTTAAATTTAATTCATAGATAAAAACATTTTAATCTTTTGCAATGTTTTAACATTTAAAACTAGTTTTCTCAACAGCGGGATAAATTTTAAATTAAAAACTGGAACTTCTAGGTTTTGAATGGGGAAAAATGGATTCCATATTTTTAATCAGTAGGTCCTAATTATGTTAATTGGATAATTTTTGTTTTTATACATTAGGAATAATAACTACAGTAATTTTTATTTACAATAGTTAAATGTAAATTGGGTAATTAATGGTAAAAATGATATTATAAAAATACCCTAACACCTTCCAAAATTATATTGGATGAATAAAAGTCGACCCATATCACCTAAGGGTCTGAAAAGATTCATTTAATGTACTTTTGACAATGAAAATGATGTAATGTTTATTAAAACCAAAGAAAGTGACAACAAGTAACTCTCTTATATCTTATAAGTGTAATAATTTTAATTTAATTATAATATTCATAAAACATCTAACATAAATAGTCACCAGAAATAAAATAAAATTATATAATTCATATAAATTTATTTATAATTTTTAGGTATTAAATAATTATCATTAACGGTGAGACAATAATGATACAAAAATTGATTATTTAGTGAAAAAAATCTATAATACAGTTTTTATTAAACTACGAGTGACCATAAAAGGCACCGACACCTGACCACAACTTATTTGTCGTGTAAATATAAACAATAATCATCCAATGGTCTAATGTTTGTCCTTTTGGAGCCTTATAAAAGCGATTCTGACACTTATATTATTTTATTTTAAATGATGTCAAAGTTGTCACCTTCATAATTTAATAAATATAAAAATTTAAATGTTGTAATTTTAAGATCATAAATTCGAGTAAATGAATTATCATGTAATATATTAGATTTATCTGCATCATATTATTTTATTTTTAATTTTTATACAAAAATAATTATATTAAATATTTATACAAAAATGTTGTAGTGAATATTTTATTAAAGGAAATATCAAATAAATGGTTTTAAAAATATTAAAATAAATGTTATATGAACAAATTAATGTGATACATGAATTTTCTATAAGGACATGACATGTTATAAATCTATTAAATATTTTGGTTCGAATATATATTCTATGTGGAGATTATTAAAATTCAAATAATTAAATAGTGTCAAAATTGAAACTATTTCTATTTAATAAAAATAACATATTATTAAATTGATTAAAAATCACAAATAGTTTTAAAAATTATAAATTGAAATTTATATGGTCTAAAATTTCATAAATTATAAAATCATGGACTATTAACAACACATATGTAAGTATTTATAACAATTTTAAATTTAGAATGTTTTTACCACAAATAAAATTAAATAGATAAAATAAGGATAAATCAAAATGATAGTGTTAAAAATAAAATTAAAAAAACTCTAAATTTTATTATATTATGATATTAAAACACTATCTCACCTCATTATCAAATTTTATTCATTTTGGAGGTTTTTTTGAGGTTTGAGTATATTATAAATTAATATTTTAGCGGTTTCAAATAGTGTCCCTTTCCTGTCTAATAAAAGGGAACCACTTCCCTCTCCTCCTCACACCATTATAAGCCTCAAATCACATCCAACCCCAGACCATTTCCATTATATAGATACTTAGAAACATAATATAGGTCCTGGTACACTTCAATGACCATGTTTAGTGCCCTAATAAGAGGTTTAGAAGATGCGCGTCGAAGAAGAGATAATATCCTTTACCGATTCATTCAAATTTATTTCTTATTCTACATCCTCTTATTTATTTGTGTCATTATAAATTAATAACATCAGTATAAATATTATACTTATCTGTTATTTTAAATATAAAACTACCCTATTTCACTTTCTACCCATCCTACTGAAAATGAAATCACCGCTCGTGCGTACGTACAGAATTCCGTCTCCACACCGTGGTGTAATCTGTTTTCCACCACCACCTTACATAGAAGGGTATAATGGTGTAAAGAATAACTATGTGTCATTATTATATCTTTAATCTAATTATGAGATATTATGTCATCCACTCCAATTCTATTCAATAATTATTGGAACGATATTATCACTCGTGCGTATGTACAAATTACCATCTCCACAACGCAATGAGATTTAATCTCCATGATAACCATTACAGATTGATTATAATATATATATTAAATAATAATGAATTATGTGACATAATAATGATATTTTATTTATTTATAGGATATTTACTTACTTCCATTCAATTTAATAAGGAAACAATCACATCATTCATGCGTACGTACGACCTACCATCTCCATTAATGGTGTATTTCATTACATTTATCATCCTATTATATATATATTATACTCTGAATATATATTATATATGAATCATGTTTTACATTCTAAAAGTATGTAATAATGATCTATGTAATAATATAAATAATTACAAGTCAAAACACGTACGATAAATGAAACAATTTACCCCAAAACGCTGGTTTAACATGGAATTGACAAATTAACTGGTAATATAAAGTCGTAAAGGAATCATATATGATATAGTAAATATTATTATGGTTCTCTTAAAAGTTAATAATATGTTTATACCCACTATACAGGAGTCTCGGACACATACGAAAGAAATTTGAGATAAGGTAAGAGATAATTATTCCAATCTCGTTCTTATCCGAGATTGTTTATTTGTCAGTATTTACTAGGGTTATGTTTATCATCAATGTACATGTTTACTTGAAATTTTTTCATAAATTTTTTACTATTCTTCCATTAATGTTTAAATTCATTTTTAACCTTTTTTTACTACATGATATGGATGGATTCTTTCTTTTGTTTACCATATGATGTACTTTTTCACTTTTCCGGCAAAAGTACACGTAGAATGTTTTTTTAACTTTAACGGCATGAACATATTTTTATGGTTTCATAGAGACTTATTTCCATAAATCAACCTCTGCACGATTTCATGATTATTTTCAGAAAAATCATTTTCATTTAAAATTTCATTTAATTTTTATAAAAGAAAATTATTTTGAAGATGAAAGGATATTGTCCTCAAGAATTCATTTCAAGTGTTTTATCAAAACCATTTTCCATCTAAGATGAAATTATTTAATATGTTTATGTTTCAAGTATATTGTCTCTATTATTTACCGGGTTTCATTTTTATTATGAGGAAATGATATCCATTTATTCTATATGGATTATATTATGACAGGATGATGTTTAGGAAACCCATTTTATTTGTTGGGTTATGATGAATAATTTTTGTTTATTTTGTGGCACATGAAAGAATGATTTAATTATGAGATGGGTGGGACATATATCTCCCTCCAATGCATTGGGTAAAGATTTATATCTCATGAGATGTACATGGCTAGAACAATAAGTAAATCTGGTTCAGTAATACAGGGTTGGAATGGGAAGTAAACCTAGTTCAATAATCGACTTTGTTCATTATAATGGTAATGGAACCAATGCCACGACTACTATGTAAATCATATCACGGGAATTATGGTATTACATAATGAGATGTTTTATTCCCATTCTATTTTATCATGGTCAATGTTACTTTATGATCTATGCGTTATGTACTTCCAAGAGTTATGTCATTACCCATGATTTTGATGTTTTATGTTAATGTTTTTACGTTCAAATGTTTATGGATTGTTTTATGTTCTCCATGTTTACCCTTACCCAGCCTTTAAGATCACCCTTTTTAGGATTTATTTTCCCCTGGATATAAAGAAAGGTTTTAGGAAAGAAAAAAGGGGAAGGTATTTATTGGAGATATGGAGGATCATTCACCATGTTTACAATATTATGTTTTGAGTTTCCAAAGACACTAATCTAATATAGTCTTTGGACATCTATTTTTGTCATGTATTAAGTATTCCGCAAAAGTAATATAATTTATGTGTACATCAAGCTTGGGACTCTACGATGGAGCAGTTGATACCTGACGATCATATATCTAAATTCTTTATATATTATGGAAGCACTAAAATGTATAGTGAATTCTGTGACTATTATTGGTGGGATAACTTAAAAAAGGATATTCTATACTACAATACAAGGTTCATGGTTTTTTTGACAAGTAAATGTATAGAGGAGACTTATTAAAGTTGTATTACAACCACTACCCATACAAACAGGGATTTGGGAGAATATCACTATGGAATTTGTCACTATCCTCCTTAGAACATCTAAAGGAAACAATGTGATAATTGTTATAGTGGACTATCACACCAAGACATTCTACTTCATCACTATTCATAATTTTTCCACCCTTGACCAACTACACATGATATAAATAAACTAATTGGTAAGGATATATGGGGTACCACTCTATCATTTCAGATCATGATCTAAGATTCACATCAAATTTCTAGAGATGTCTTCAACATGATTTGAGTAAGAAATTTAGTTTCAGCATGACCAATCACTCAAAATGTATTGTTCAATCAAAATGAACTATTTAACTACTCGAGGACATGATGATAACATGGTTAATGGAATTTAAAAGTTGATGAGATAAACATCTCCCATTAGTTTAGATCTCTTAAAATATCATATTCCATTCGAGTATTAAAATTGAACCCTATGATTCTCTATATCAAATGTGATGAATAACTCATAAAAGATAGAATTATTATGTTCACTGAGTGGTTCATGGGCTTGTTCTTTCACAAGAGATGGAATAAAATGATCATGCCATTCAAAAACACATAAAGGTTGTTCATAGTCAGTAAAAGGGCTATGTTGAAACTATCAAAGAGAATTGGATTTTTATGTTTGTGATAATGTATTCCTTTGGATTTCACCCTTAATGAGTGTCATGTAGTTTTGAATGAAATGGAATATTATCCATAGGTATATTGGACCCTATAAAATTATTGGTCTCATCGGATTAGTGGCGTATCAGTTTCAACTTCCTTCAAATATTACTAATGTTCATGATATATTACACATATTCCCCCCTATGGAATTACATACATGGCCCTTCAAATGTACTAAATCTGGAGGTCGTACATATATAACAAGACAAATCTTATGAGGAGAAAATGGTGGAGATCTTTGACTATAGATACATGGTTCTATGAAAAAATAATACCCATCTCATTAGAGTGTTATGGAGAAACCAAAAAACTGATGAAGTTGTGTGGGAATCAGATGAAACAATGAGGAAGAAGTACCCATACAATTTCTTAACTGAGGGAATAATTTAAAATTTTAGGGATGAAATATAATATGGGGGTAAGAATGTAATGGATCTAATATTTTAATGATATTTCTTTTCTATGAAAATGTGTTTTATATTATTTTATACTTAATAAAACTATATACTATTAGTAATTATGTGTGTTTAATTTTAAATATAATAATTATGTTTCAACTACTATAGGAATGTTGGTCAATTATGAAAATTGGTCAATACGACTATTGTACATAATACTCTTGATAAAAATATTGTTTTTATTATTAGTTTTTATAAGTGGAAATGGAAAAGGATAATTATTGTGGAAACAAGTAATGATGACCTCCACAAGAAGAGTCATGTCATAAAAATCCCATTAATCGGACAATGGGAGGATGGTTCCATCATATGGCTTCACTAATGACTAATCCCAAAAAAAGCATCAACTAGTGAATCTTCAAAGAAAGCACCAATGGGAGAAGTTCAAGTTAGTAGAAATTACCACTCGGGTGATATTTTCCAAGCTGCACCATGAATCTATCATCATAGCACATTGTACCCTTAGGTTTAATAATGATGTTAATATGTATTATGTGTCAAGGCAATAGTTATTTAAAGGTAAATTCCATTGAATAAATAAAATCTTTATTCCATCATTTTTATTTTGAGTCGAATTTTCCATAATAAAATTTAGATGATATTTGAAAATTTGATTTTTCCGTTAGAATTTTTAATTTTCATAAATGATATAATTATTAAATTAAGAAATTTTATTATGAATAATATTTATTTTACTAAAATACTATGATTAAAATAGTCTTATTTAAAAATAAATGATATTTTTTTCTCAAGAGTCATAAGTTTTACTATACATTTACAATGTGCAATTATTATTAATAAATAAGGATTTTTATATTTAAAAGATAAAATTATAATATTCAGTGAATTTTTATGATAATATAAATGTAATTTTTTGAATTATAATGTTGAAATTAGGTTTGGAATAATTTATTATAATTTTTTAAAAATAAAATTTTTTCTATTTAATTGTAAAAATATATTTTTTGTTTTTCAGATTATTACTGAAATCTTAATTATTTTATAATGATTTAAAATCTAATTAAACAAAAATCATGACTTAAAATAGGTTATTTTATAAATATCATGTTATTTAATATATTTTAGTCAATTTACAATTATATAACTTACATTCCCAATTATTAGATGGAAACATTAACATGAAAAATTTATATTGACACTCAGTTATTTTTCATATCAAAATTAGTAATATAAAATGATGACATAATATTTTGGATTAAAATAACATGAATGGTTTTTACATAGTCGAGAAGCTTGCGAAAATTCAATGGGAAAGCCCATGGTTTTTAATTTACCACCACCGAGGTGTCCAAATCCTAAATTTATAAATTAATAAACAAATCCCCCATATTTGAAATAAATACCACCCATTTATCTATTTCATTTAACTCCAATTTAATCTACCATGAATCTAAAATCTATATAATTCATAAGGATTCTTCCTAAGGTTTCCACAAGTCCCAAAGGTCTCGATCATCTAGTTTTAGGAGCAACTCTTCAAGGTAACATAAATATCATTATTTTCCCATCATTTTAAGATCCTTTTTAGTGTATTTCTTCTAAATGTCATGGAAATAATTTTTTATTTCATTTTTTTTCATCCCATTACCAAATATTTATCTTTTGTATATGGGATACACTAATTATATCTATTTTTACTCTTTTTTAAATCCATATTTAATACCCATTATGCTGTAAATTTTACTTCTAAAAATATCTCTATTCTCCTCAAGAAATTCACTTTTATTTTATTTTTAAGAATTAGAAAACCTATTTATTTTCAAGGTGTATTCATAAAAATTTAAAAATTATTTATTTCATTCTGGTATTGACATATATAAAACCCTCATATCCATTTTTTGGGTTATAAATGTCAAAATGATCACGTTTTTAAAACACTTTTGAAATTCCCTAATTTTTATTTGAAACCCTTTTTCATTTATTTATTATTGGGAATTTATGAAATTATTTATTATGATCTGTGTGGATCACATGAAAATTAATAGTTTTTATGGGTATAACTTGATAAGACTTTAAATAATTGGGTAATGAATTTAATCTATATTGATGACAAGTTTTACGACACTTTGTTGAATAACCATTGTAATTATTATAAAACATCGATAAAAATACATAGCAATATATTTATGAGTGTCTCATTTAAAAAGGATATCCCCATTTACATGTTATTATTAATGTTATAATTATTATGATATGAAACTCTTTCCTTTTTTCTCGTTCCATTATTATATTACTCAAGTTATTACTGATATCTCACAAGATCACATGTAAAATGTTTACCTAGATTTACCTTATTGGGTCTTTTGCTAACCCTTTCCATTGATGTATGTCCCCAGGTTATGAGATGTAATAAATGTTTTTCAGAGGAACCTATGATCAAGACATAAAATAGTATTAGAATAATGATTTATTTTTTCAATTATTATGAACCATATTCCCCTGAATTTTTTGTAAAAGATCATCTATTTGTACAATGTAAATGAAAAGGTATGTAATTAAATGGTGGGATGTAATAAAACATCAACTTAGTTTTTTATTTCTTTAAGGTTTTTCTATTTTATTTCCATTTATTTCTATTTATTATTATTGTTTGTTGATGTTTATGTTTATTCTATTTATTCTATTGTGATTACTCTAATAAACGTGTTTATATTCTCCCCACAGACACTCCTAATTACCTACATCATAGTTTTCAGCCTATAGTGATGAGGGAGATTTGCTTGAGGTCTTTTGGCCATTGTCTCAGGTCCTAGCTATGTGATGTGTAAACATGATGTTATATCAAGGGGGAATACTATGTATCCTATTATATTGGTAACCACAGTCAATATAGTTCACATTATGGGAATTTTCATTTTAAAAGAATCAACAAAAGAGGCCTTATGTGCGAATTAAGAATGCATGGATTAACTAAACTTCCTCATCGGAGATATGACCCTTTAAATGAAAATGGCATATAATCAAACTTCTATACTAATAAAGTTCCCACAATTGGGATCCTATATATGATATTGGTACAATCATCTCCTATTTATAAATTTTGTATATAATTCATGTTATGATAAAAATGATATTGACGAAGATTAGACACATCAAATGAGATCATATTGGTATGGGGCTTACACATTAAATTTCTACTTTTAGTGGTGTTACTAATAGTATCCCAAAAAATATGGTATAGATATTGGGTAATATCAATCAATCATATATATCCTTTTTATAATAATAATTAGATTCATCATAGACATGTTCAACAATATCCCAATGATGGGTTTAAGGTACTCGAATTAATGGATAGGGAATACACTTAAAAGGAATCTCATGTATAATAAAATCCTATTCCACTGATGGATTGGGATGAATAATAGACTCATAAAAAGACATGGGTGATTTTATTGAATGTAATTTGTATATGGAAGGTATTTTCACTAGGTTAGATTCCCATTTGATATTTCTCGATATGAAGGAATCCTATGTTTCATACTTATAGTAGGAATCAATGTTCTCATAGTTTGTTTACACCCAAACTGAGTTATGGGTTAGGTCAGTGATCAAAATCAAATACATTATTGTTATCCATAATGTTTAAGACAACTGGGGACTTATAAAAAAATGATTACCATGTCAGGTATTAATTCATTATATGTTGAGAGATAATGTATGATAATGGCCATGAAATGATTATTGAATCTTCATTGCATGATATCGATGCCCCTTTGATGGAATGACACAAAAATAGTCAAATGAGTGAATAACCTTAACCCATTAATGAAAATAGCCATGTGATTATGGTATTCCTATGAAGGTTCCTAGTCTGGGGGATCTCATAGTGAAAACCATAGTATGTATCCAAGATGAATTTGACATGTGTGACAGAAGTGTCTTGATCATCTACCAAAAATGCATTGATTGTCTTCCCATCATGTATTATGTGTCAGTCTAACATGGAATATAAGTCCAAGGGTGTATTCCATAACACGTCAATGATGCTTCACATGGTTGAGGTTGATATGTCCATGATCTCATGAATGATGAACTAACTTGTCTAGTACATATTCACATGTTCAACATGGGGTTTCTATACATTATTGAATGATCAACATGGCGTGTCTAGGACACCATCTCATGGTAAAATTGAATTTTCCATATTCTATCACATAATCAACTAGACTATTCAAGGAATCTTCACATGATCATACAAAATTGTCCACTGGAGTTTCCATAATCAAACTAGAATGTTATGGATATTTTTGCATTATCAAATTTAATTTTTCATGTGATGTCACATGAAATTAATGACATGTCAATGGAAAATTTAATGACATTTTTTCAATATCATGGGATTAATTAGGGCATTGTGAGACCAATGAAGAGTTCGGATTCTGCATGATTTTATGGATGTCATCCAGAGGGGTATTAAGAGGATCCAAATTGGGAACATGTATAAGTGTTAACGATGCATGTACAGTGGGATCATCCCTCAAAGCCATATTGAAAATATTTCTCATAGGGGGGAGAGTTCATGAAAAGGGTTCATTTCATGGGTACAACTCTGAGTGTCTGTATAGTGAGAGGAGGTCATGTACATGAGTTCATATTCATTCCAAATCCATGTATGTGCCCTTGATTTCCTCCATTCTTGTATAAAAGGATACTCATTTGGTCATGTGATTTTTAGTTCTCAATGATATGTCATGATTGGTTTTCTTGAATGTACATTGTGGATACATGTTAGAGATTAAGAATGGGATATGGTGTGTGGATGATGGTAGTCAGTCCCTATGAGGTTTTCACATGACAAAGGGGAGTATTTCAAGTGGGTATACATGTCAAGGGTTTCATAGAAGTGTTACAAGACTAGGATATTGTGACATCAAGAGATCAAGGGTTCACATGACCCCCTATAAATAATGCATCATGGAATTTCATGTATACTTTTTCTCAGGATCTTCAATGACACATATCATGTAGGGAAGTTCGCATGATATGGATATTTGTCTGTAGATGTCCATGGTTGAATATAGTTACCACATCACATAGTATCCACATGAAGTTATATTTTTCATTTGACTATGTGTTATTATTTAGATGACACAACGAATTATTGTTATGGAATATTGTGGTGGGTTTCCATGATGGGAGTCTTCTGTTTTGACCGGGAGATTTACTCCAAAGGTAGTATATGGCTCTTCTATTTCTTCTCTACATATACCTCCATCTACTTTATTATTATCCTATTCGCATGTGTGTTTTTGGGGAAGGTAGGGATTTATATAGGAAGAGGGTGGAAAATGTGGTGTCATTATTCACGGTGTGTATTCCATGTATACAAGCTTGAGGTGGTGTAGAGCTTTGAATGAGAGAATGATGGGAGGGTCTTGTGACAGATTCAAATGACTGCATGATCATCCTTCATGAGACAACTCTATTTTTTTTGAATAATCACATGTTTCCAAGGTATGATTGACCCCATATTGGCCGTACTTTATGAAAATGGTTTTAAGACAACTAACGATGACCTCACATTGTTAAATTTTGACAATAACAAGTTAGTTTGACATGTCTCTAGAAAAATTCAGGACAAAGATCTAAAATTTTCATAAATAAATATAAAAAATAAAAAATATAGAAGTCTCTTGTGGAATGGAGGATACACCATTTCTCATGTGGCCCCAATGATGTAGTTTAGGAGTCATGTGAAAATTAATTTTTTGTTTCTTGTTCCTTCATTATTATCATGAGGGATTCTCGTGATGTCTTCTAAAGACTGCATGATCAACTTCATTAAATTATCAAATGATATATTAAATTAATTAGAGGATCCCATGGAACCACAAGCCCACATTATGTGATCTCCATGAAGAAAGAAGGTCGTAGGTGAAAAATCATAATAACGCATGATGATCTGGTGAACTATCATGTGATCATTCACCTAATCAGGTTACATCATAATGATCCTAGAAATGCCTTTATGTGACTATGAATTATTATTTTATGTATTAGTTGTTAACACCATTTGATCGCATGAACCATTATGTATCATGTGATGGATTCACAAAATAGCTTGATCTGATTCAACATATACTAATTCAAAAGCATGGATTTGATATGTCTGGGATGATGCATCTATTTTTAGAAAGATCATTAGAGTAGTTCAGCTTGGTTTTCATTGAATATTTGATCCACATGAGCATTGGGTACAACTTGGTGTGTCAAACCAATGGTGTTTGGAGTGCTATGGCAGATGGGGAGGATGAATATGATCATGTGGGGTGATTACATGACCAATATTAGATTTATTAGGTGGATACCATTTCATTCAAATATTTTTATGGAGTAATATTGTCATGATTCATTCCCATTCAACATCAATATAGAACTCTTTCTAGATATGTTTAATAAATGATTCCCGGACAATAATACATCATTTAGGTAACATGGTTGGTTCCTATAACACAAGAAACATTCCCTCACTCACCACACCCTTCCATTTGGTAGACCTCCTAGATACCCATGGATGCACCATGTCCATTCACCAGGAGATCTCTTCTCACCCAAATCCCTTTGTGTTATCTAGCTAGCTGGATGGATCCCATGAAGTAGTTGGTGATATTGTTTCATATTCCATTGGTTGAGCTGGATATATTTTTAGCCTTAATAGAAATTTTTTTCCATGGTCCCCTATAACTACTTATAATTAAAACATATGAATGGGGATAAGAGATTTAATTTTTACCCTTATAAAATTTAAAAACCAAATACCAGTAGTTATTGTTGAGGAATTAAAACTCTATGCCCATTAAAAAAATTATGAATTTCATTTTCATCGGATTCTAGAATCTATAATCACTGAAGAAATTTTTTATTGAACAATTAGGGGTTCCAGACCCCCTCCACCCATATTGAATTAGATTTATTCAGAATTAAAACAATCATATTCAAATGTGAACACAGATTTCAATTCAATATTTTTGAACATTTTATGGGCAATGATATTGAGCCTAATGGGAAAATTTAAAGTACTAACATCATGAAATATGAATGTATATAATTATATGATGGAAGAAGGATTTATATAAATGTAACATGTAGCAGTATCCAAGATAAGAGTCCTGGACATCACTACATATCATGGGGGAAAGGGAATCAATATGTAAATTGTTATGAGATAAACTCAGATTTCGATCATGCTTATGCATTGGAAAAATATGTTCACATAAGAATAACTCTATGAAGAGTGTCGTTACATAGATCCATCTCAAATATAGGAAGGGGAATAACATTGTATTGTGATGAAATCCATATTATAAAGACCCATGTTATGATGGAGATGTTTCATGTATTTGGATCAAAAGACACTTTAAAGGGAAAAAGTAGGCTACCCTGAGAAGGTTATTGTTCTATAGAATAGGCCACATCTCACATAGTTTTAATGAATAAGAGGGATAAGTACCTTTTTTTGGTCCATAGAAATAGTGATCCAACTAATTGTTTCCAAAATTAGTTCACCTAGTGGGAATTGATTGATATCTTCTATGGAAAAAAAGTCCCTAAAATCATTGTATCTCTTTAATTTCACCCCTATCATTTACGAATCCTTCATCTGGAGAAATATCATTATGAATATATTTGTCTTTTATTAGTCCTTAATTTTACATGTATTTCATTTGACATGTTTTGTGCCTCTTTCATTTTTTATGTGATCAATATTTAATATATTTTACAAAGTAAAATTCTATCGAGCATATACAAAAATGATCCTAGGGTTTTTATTTTAGGTTATCATCTTGTGGATAATTATGTATCATTTAATTATTTTGTTTTTATAGTATTTCAAACTAAACCATCAATTTTATTTAGTTTAGGGACTTCTAGAATAGACATTATCCAATAGTAGTTTATGTTCCGTGATTTTGGACCCTCTGCTGACGCATTTCGACGTATTCTATATTTAAACTTCTAATTTTTTATTTTGAACTATTCTAGTACAATCACATTGATTTTAATGTTTAAGGACTTTTATTTCAATCTTTATACTAATATAGATTATTGTTTAATAGCTCTTACCTTTTTCTTCTATATTGTAGGGTCTTCTATAATGGACCATATTCTACTATAGTGAAAAGGATTTTAGCTCGAACATTATAATGCTATAGATTATGTTATTTGAAATCAGACCACAAAATTACATGTGGTTTAATGCCATTCTTCTTGGAATTGATTGATGAATATGAAATTAAGGAGACATACCAGGGAAGACCAATATCACCTTATGTTGGTGACTTCCACCAATGTGCTACCATGAATCAAAAGGAATAGAGTTAATTTCCTTGGAGTAGACGGATCTAGTTGGTAGGTTAGAAGCCCTTATATATGGGCCATAAGGGATTTCATTTATGGTAAAGAAGATGTTTGACCACTATTTTTCTGAGGACATGGGTGATTTTGTCAAGATGGTATTGATTTTTTGTAAACATATTAGGGAATATGAATCCACCTGGTTAGTTGGAATATCAGTTGTATAAAACACATGTCTAGGAATTTGAAATATTTAATGGGGGTATACATAAAAGGGATGAACCCCAAGAGCCAAATATGATGGGTTCCATCACGATGTTAGCGATGATAATAAGGATTGTAGTTTTTATCCTCTCTGAGGGGTATTCCTAAAATTAGTTGTTCGTTGGACCATATGAATGGGACTTTAGGAATAAAATTCTTGTTGATGTATAAGTGTCCCCATTACATTATATGGGACATAAAATATATATTAAGGACTCACACATCTTGAGGAAGAGGTGGGGTGTAGGTAAAAAAGCTATCCTGGGAGGGTTGTGGCACCCTAGGGTTGTTTAGATTTTGGTTGGTAAACTGTGACCCTATGTTATGTGGTTTATAGTAACATGACATGGGATGTAAATATGATTTGGAATGGAGTGTCACGTTACTACTTTTAGAAAGGGTAATGTACACGGTGATCCACTTCAATGGTCTTGATATGGGGGTTGTAAGTCACAGTAGATGAATATATGAGTTAATTGGTGGGGGGAACCAAAGCGTACAAGTAATCAATTAGAAATGGTGGAATTTTATAATAATTCACATAGCCTCAACAATAACTGATGGACATAAGGGAGGGAATCCAGGGACTGAAGGGTCCATTTTGATAAAACAATCCTGATAAATTTTTTACTACATGGAATAACCATGTTCAAGGATGGAAAAAGTGGATGGGGTTCCAAGAGATGTGTATGAATTAGAGGAATTGGTTTTGTCAGCTTATACTTCAATGGAAAAAAGATGATATTAGAGAAGTGTAAGATTCATTAATGGTTTGAGCACTCTAAAATTTTCGTCACCATATAGTGAAAATTTTATCATGGTGAGAAGATGTAACAATTCAGTACTATATATTTTTTCCTAGAACATGGGTATTAGTTAGAATGAATATTATTTTAATTGGCCCAAACAATACTGACTATAATATTTAGTCTTTATTTTTTATTCTTTAATGTTTTATTAATCATTCGAGGGGAAAGGTTTAACTAGATAATAGTTTACATTTCTTCAGGGCAAAAGTGACCGATTTTTCACCTAACTGGTTTTATGCCTCTTTCACACACAATATTTGTGTCATATGATAAGAACCATAAAATAACAATGTTTAAATTTTTACAATAATGAATAAAGTTCATGCTGTTTAAGGTCCTCACACACATGGAATTATTATGACTGAAATGATAAATAATTAACTAATTAACATTACCATGGTAAAGAGTACCAAACCATATGTATGAGAGTGTAATAAAATTGATGAAAATCATGTCTTAGAGATATCAGTTCATGAGTAATGGTTTTAAAAATCATTCTTAGGATAGACCAAAAAACACTAAGGTGATGACTTCTGTTATGGTGATGTCAGTTCACACGAATTACAAATCCTTCCCCATATTGGGAAGATTTATTTCATTGGTATGTTAAATATATTATATAGATCCACCTATTGAATGTAAAAATAGTGATATATATTATCTTTTTTTGGATCTGTGATTGGTTCGTGGAAACCCAAGGTGCTCATGTCAGGAAGTGTGATTTATTGTTTGAGGTGCTTGAAAGGTGATGTAATAAATTATTATTTTGGTTGACCAAGGTCATATTATTATGTTCCATTGGAAAGAAATGTTTTTGAGGTATTTCTGGTCAATTATTTTCATCATATAGTGTTGATTTATTTTTCAGATATTTTATTTTCATAAGACAATAAAATTTCCATTTTATTTTACCATATTGAAATAAGAACTTTTTATTTTCTACCTACCATCATGTGGTAATGTTGATTTTATTATAGTTTTAATTCATGTGGTATGGATGTGGGAGTCAATATGAATATTTGAATGATATCCTTATGGAAACTTATCCCAAGTCAATGGAATTCTAAAATTAGAAATATATTGTATTCATACATAGGTTTATTGATTGTTACATATATGTTGGAACCCTTGTTGTCAAGATTTATCATGAATTAAAGCAATCAATATGTTGATATAACTCATGCATATTGAATGAAAGTTTATATCACCTGAACCTTTTTAAAATGCGGTAGGATCTACTATTATTATTGGATACCCATGTTTTACCTAGGAATATTATAAGCAAGAAAATAAAACCATAATTATATCCTCTAAGGAGATCTCTCTATGTAGATCTTACTCATATCCATGGGAGAAGGGTGACTAACTTTGTTTAATTGGGTCTTCATTTAATATTCATACCTTGATATAGAATGTTTTATGGATACAATGTTATCATATTTCATTGAAATGGGAACATCGAATTTAATTTTAACATCGAGAGTATCAAAATCCACTTTTATAGGTGGGTTACATAAGATGAAAATCACAACCCAAGTATATCTGAGTAAACTAGAGGTGGGAATTGGAGTGTACATGTAAAAAATTAATAATGGTAGGATCCTTTAATATTCTAAGTGTTCGAGGAAATTGTTCTATTATTTATGGGCAGCCTCCTGGGATCCAAATGTCAGTTTTGATTAATTAGTACCTATTATTTTCTTACTAGAAGGAAGAGACATGGGAAATGAATCTTATGGTCCATAGGTTTTCAAGATAAGTATATCAACTTAACTAAAAAGTTTTGTTGATTAAAATATCAGAGATATAGTGTTTCTTCCTAAAGAACATTAGATTAATGGAGGGTCTGAGAAACCTAAAAGTTACAACAGTTTCTACTGAACACATTTCATATTGAAGAAATAAAACATGTGATTATTGGATACACAAACATCAAAGGGAAATATATTAAAACATATTAAAAACATATTACTATGACAAGGTCATGTATATTAAATTTATTCGACTTGGAAAAAGGTTTCCAATCTAAGGTGTCCTTTAGTAGGATTTGCAAGAGTGGATTTTTAGGTTTCCAGAGAACAAACGAGTTTTGATCATTGTAAGAAATCTTGGAAAACAACATAGTCTAAAATTCCATGTGAAAGTGGGGTTGAATGTATCACTACACCGGAAGGAACCAAATGGATTTAGTGGTTTATTTTTTTAATTTTATATGTTACAACTAAACCCAATATTGAAGATCTAGGTGTCACTACGTATCCTACTATAAGTGGAATCATCCCACATCTAGTTCCTACATGAAAGATCCATATGGATGACTAACCCCTACATAGGGAAGGGGGGTTTATATTACTAATGTTAATAGGTTTGAATATCCAGGAATCACTACATATCTTATTATGCAATGAATCAACACACACATTGGTATTAAATGGGAATCACACTACGTGGTTCTAGAACATATATAGAGGGGGGATTTTTTACACATAATTAATGTTTCTAGACCAGGGATTATATATTTATGCATCACAAAATATCATCTGGTATTAGGAATAATGAAAGACATTGTTCTTTATTGGGAAAGTCTCTACACAGGGCATACCCAAAAATAGAGCCGGGGGGGGGGAATATTTCTCATTGATTGGTGTGGATATACCCAATATTTGGGATCCAGGAATAATTATGTTTCTTGTGATGGAAGGAATAGATCCACACAAATTATATGAATGAGTAACTCTCCACATTGGTGTAAACCATATGAATAGGGTCCTTTATCTAAATGAATATTTTGGATAACTCCTCGATTGGATATTTAGGGGTCATTATGTATCATGTGATGGTTGTAATAAATAAATAGTATGTTCTTAAATAAGAGGTGTGGTGGAAGACCAATACCAAGGATAGTGGTCCACTAAGGTGTTTTCCATAGTAATGTATAGTTTTATTTAATTCACAATATGTCAACCATATTGTTTATCATCATACAATAATGACGTTTTCATGCCTTTTATAGTCTTGCATCTAGGACCAGGCTAAACCTAATTTGAACTTTTTTGCCTCAATCATGAAGGGAAGCACATACCAAAATTCTCAATCACATATGATCTATTATCATTTTGAGAATCAGGGACTGGAAATGGTTTATTCATGATATGGAGATGATTAAAGGGAGGATAGGGTAATTTCCATCATATGGTCACTATTTCAAGATATAAGATCGAAAAAACTCTATGTATGTCATTAAAAAGTGAATTGATATGTATGTAATTCATGGAAAGCATGAATATTAACATCTAATCTCATGGAAGTAGGTCACATGATGTGAAAATGAAATCATGAATCCGCATAAATAATATTCAGGAATTTAGTAAATCATATTGGGAGAGGGACCATGTGCATGTTGCTTATGGAATCCAATGCTAGTTTCCAATTTATTATTAGGAATAGAAAATAGTGCAACAATATATTTTAAAATCATGTTCTAATAGTATTTCACTATATTTTAATGTGTCATAAATGGGATGGATATATTATGGCTGGACCTTGGATAAGAGATATTGGTTTCCCTATGAATCATGTGAAGTAATGAATCGAGACACATTTTACTTGAGTGGGGAGATTACCCTTTTAGATCTAAATCACACATTGGGACATGGGAAAATATTTTTTAATAACAATAATATTGCTCATGTGTAGTGAATAATCCATGAAGTGATGTTCTCTATGTATTTTGGCATCACGATGTAAGGATATAAGACCCTATATACATTAATGTCTTACGTCCAAGACATAAGATGATGTGTAGTTTATAGTATTTCTTCTCAGACATCATCCATTTTATTTAACGTTATGATGTAATGATGTATCTACCATGAGGTTTAATATCATGAATAAGTGGAAATTTATCTAGAATAAACATCATGCATATATGATGTATCAATCTGGTAAACAACATCCAACAATGATAATGACAAAATGTGTAGGTTAGAGTCCTATTTCTAGGTCTTGAGGCACTATGAGGTTTAGATTCCTACATCTCAGACTTGAGGGGTTATAAATATTTGATTATTACTTCCTTAACATGAATCGCTATACAATTTAGGTTATTCCTTCCCAGATATGAGGATATCTACACTTTTTAGTCTTTCTACATGTACTTGAGGGGTTGTTTAGTTTAAAGTCTTACAACCAATACATAAGGAATTGTGCAGTTTGGATTCACGCTATAATGACTTGTGATGTTTCATAGTTTAGAGTCATGCTATTAGGACTCGAGGCATTATGTATTTTAGAATCTTAAATGAGGATTTTTTATCATTATAGGGATGCAAAGACCTATCTATTTTTTTGAAACCAAAATGATCATTAGGTGGACCTAGATGGTGAATATCCACATCAAGATTTAGCGGAAGTATTTATGTATATTTATAACTGAATACATATTGATACTACATAAAATTGATATATTCATATCCTACACATTTGGAGGAATCATTATAGTAATCAACATAGACTGATGGTCTTATTGTATCCCCAAAATCAGCTGCATCAGCTCATTGATGGTGGTCAATAAAACTTCCAAAAAATATGGTAGGGGCATTATAGGGGTCATCCTCATCATCTTCTATCTCTGAGTCCATGAAATCTTTTTCATACATGACAGGTAATCTAGGGAAATCTCTATCACTGTCAAGTTAAGAGAGGCCATTATAAGATGTAATTTCATCTTAAAATACCCATGTAATCATATGGAGATTCTAGAAACTATTTTTCCAAATTTTTTTATCCATAATGGTGACAATCATAGAATTTTGGGTTAAATATACCACCTCAATTAAATTTTTGTGGACCACATAATTTTTATTGAGCATACTCCTGAGATTCAAAGGGGACCCATCAATATATAAATTTAACAAATGGAATTTTTCAATCCAGTCCATGAGTTTTCATAACATAGATATACCATTCAATATGTGTTGATTATTTTCTTATGACCATGGGGTTTGGGCCCTAGATAATGCATCCATGTCTTGCTGAAAGAAGAGTTTATTTATGATATTGAGGAGACACAAATATCCTTGAAATGTTTTTCCTATATACTTTAATATCTAATAATTTTCCATCATATTTATGAAACTATAAATATTAAAATCCCCTACATACACATTTGAGATCATATATTTAGAATTTCCAATTAGGTGGAACATGTTTGGGGGGTGGTATATGGATAACAATCTCAATATATGAATGTCATCTTCTTCTTCACCAAGGCTATATATCCCTTCCAAATAAAACTATATAAGATTTCACAATAGGGTTTCTATATTCTAAGTTGTTGATTTGGTTATGGTTGTTTGGTGTCTATATAAGGTTAAGACTAGAGTTTAATGAACCTCTCTATAAGAAGGTGAATATTTCTTATAACCTCTCTATTTGAAGGTGTCTAGAAGAAGGGATTATTTACATGTACTAGAGATAGATACCTCCATGAGGAAGTCGATTACTACAAATTTCAAGAGTATAATCACTGGAATTAGTCTCTTAAAAAATATGTGTAATAGTACTGAAGAATCTATTTCTTATTATTTCTATTAAAGTGTTGAAAAAATCTTCAGTTATTATTGATATACATCGAAAAGTCTTCAAGGAAACTGGATTTGATTATATCATGGATATGTTTCTCATTCATATTCATGGATGGAGTATGTTAAACATCCATTTGTGGATGAGTAGAGATAATTGATTTCCCCATAAATGTATTCATAAAAGGATTACCACCACATATTGTTGTGGGTATAAGTTCCCAAAACAAAGATGTTCTATTTTACATGTGAGATGCTAAATGTTTTCTATGAAAATTATCATTCATTTGGGTTGTCCCTAGAATATTTCAGGCTATCTTAAATGAAGTGGGAGTAAAGGCCTAAGTAAAATAATAATTACCCATCAGAATATAAATCTATCCCTCTCGAATGAAATAAGTGATACAAGACTCCCCTATATATATTATGAAGGATGATGATGTAGTCATTCTTTTGAGGAAGTTGGTAAATGAGCCTTGTATTCATGAAATTTAATAATATGAAAAGTATCATCAATGATTGGGATATGAACATTCCATGATGCATGTTCCACCCACACATGAAGAGCCTCAGTCAAACTAGGGATATGATTATATTTATCTTTCTCTATAGTTTGTTGAAATATATTTTGATAGTAATATGATCCAATCCTAAGGCATGTTCCATTATTACTTTGTGAGCCTCAATCAGAACAAGATTTTGAGAGTTTTCATATTTATTTGGGAATGTTGCTCTACTTTTTGGCGGGAATATTAGCCCATCCCAGGTCATGTTATTCTCTCACTTGGTTGTCCCTGATTAGAGTGGGGATATTATATTTTTCATATTCATCATCCTTTATCATTAAATATCGGTAATCATTATGGGAAGAAGAAAAAACTTCATCTTACATTGGAGTAGCTAGCTTCTCATGTTGACTATGTTGGGGTGATGCTATGACTTTTGTAATAGAATTGTATTCCATTCCATCCTTCATCACCAGTATATATCAGTGAATCATATTTTTCACTATCACAATGTAATGGAACATAAATTGGGTATGTACAATAATGTATTCATGTATTCTATTAGATGTTATGAGAAGGTAGATGATATATTTGATTGTATTGAGGATGTATGTCCACTCATTTTCCCCTTGTACCATTATAATATGTCAAATGGATTTATGAACTCGTGTGTGGATCTATGCCTACACTGATCTTTCTTAATTGGTATGAGAAAATACATTGTTTGAGAAAGAATGTATATGATCAAACTTTCTTAGGTCCTCATCATTACTCATTTTATAGGGATCCCTTGATGTCAAGATCTGAGTATCTACAGAGCTTACTTTTCTGAAGATTCGCACAATGGAAAACTAAGGGATTTTGGTGATTTTATTATTTTATAGGGATCAAAAATATATTCCATTATCTTTACTTTTCAAAACATAAATTTTCACATAATGCTTCTGATATCTCCCAAATATTGATTTGTGAAAAAAATTATTATACTGTGATAAGGACGTGTTCAATGAATTCAGACATCTATTGGTAGGTATATTGTATTAAAATTTAATATCATGTGACTAGGATATTGTCATGCTATTTAATTTCATCATGCATGGACATATTCATATTGTTTAACATCATGTCATAAGGATTTATATGAAACTTAACAGTATGTAACTAAGACGTATTATTCCATAACCTATCATGAGGGTGAATTTTCTAATGCATCAATGATTAAACATATGAATATTTCTTGAGATTTGGGATCCTTTAACTTTATCATTCCTTATTTTACCCAAATCTCCAATGAATATCTAAATAAAAATGAATTCTCTATCGCATTCATAAGACGTCAGGGGTAGCGACAGTGATTTTCATCACCTATCAACTCTTCCTCACTTAGAATCCTCTTTATTGTAAGTTCAATTAAAAAATTCTACATGGTATAGTAAAAGTACCTAGTGAAATTTTTATCTAGAATGAATATGCATTGTTTAATATCGTGTAGAGTGATGGTCACCCTTTAATTGGATGTATGTGGACCATCCTCTACTGCACAAATTGTGTGTTCTGATCAGAGTGCTAACATGAGGGAATTGGAAATTCAGGTGTTGGTGGTTCCAGCATGCCCTTTCTATCATATCATGAATCTAATATATAAAGGTAATGAAAATATCTAATATATATCTTAGACGTTGGTGGTTTGGGGAGTGATTTTCATTTTCTATCGTCAACTCCTTAGTCATTTTCCTCATTTTTAGGGGTTGAATTAATCCATTATTTATAAAATAATACAATATCAAGGGAATATTTTTTTATTGGAATGAATATACTTTCTTCCTCATTTCGTCAATAGTTTGGAGACCACACTACTTCTTTTCATGCTACTTATACCTCTATTTCCATGGGAAGATGGATAAGTTTGGAGTATGTGGTAGCCTTGATGAGGGGGTGGAAAATATGTCAATTTTCCCAACTCTATGAGACAAGAACCTTGAAAATATAAAAAAATTCCCCTAGACCTATTTACGCAGTGGGGTGGAACAATGTATTTATATCCCCAAATAAAGGGGTGAAAAATATGAAAATTTCTCCATCTTTGTTGGATAGGGAACACCACAGCCGGAAATGTCTCCGTAGGAGGGTGATGGTATGTATTTTCTAGGAAGATATCCCTATAGTATTCCCATAATTATTTCATAGGGATCCTTTTTCTCTTGTTATAATTGAGTGAGCTGCTCCCCTAATGATTTTTCATGGTAATCCTTAAGGGAATACATGGCATGAAACATGAAAACACCATTTCCAATATCCATGTAAGGGTGAGTATATTATGATAGGAGTATCAACATAGAATCTGAAGACTAAATATTTTATTTCCAATGTATATATTTTCCATAATCATTTATATCTAAAACATCAAAAAGGTCAATAATTTCGTATTTTGATTCTTGAAAGATACTGAATGCCCTTATTTTCATATGTTGATGGAATATTGTAGGCCAACATGCTATGACTCATATGACTACAATAAGGAATGATTATACTATTCAGAATTATTCTCTTCTATATTTGATTATATTTTTTCATATTTGGTCGATATCGTATTGATTGAGACAAAAGAGTGTAGGTGATCCACTTCAATAGAGTATATTGTTTGATGGGATGGTGATTGATATATTATTTGGTGGGATTATTCTCACTGTACTAGTTACTGGGATGCAAAACATAGTTCCATTTGGTGGGTTAGTGAAAATAATAAAGGTGATAATAGGGAAAATATGATAAAATTATCCCCAGCTCTATAGGCTCTGGTTCTCTCTAGGACTACATTATCACCATGTAAAGCTGTAATAAAGTCAATGGATCTTTGCAAGTGATGTTACATGATTTATATTGGGGAATTGTCAATATAAAATGAAGGTCCATATACATATCCATAGTAACATGGATTTAGTATTGATCTATAGTTTCATTGTATTTGTACCCCGGGTCAGATCTCTTGTTATGTAGAGACCCGTATCCTGACTTACATGGACATTACATTACTTTTGCGGAATACTTAGTACATTACAAAAACACACACACAAGGACCGTAATAGTTTAGTGTCTTTGGAGACTCGGACTATAATCTTCTAATCGTGGTGAAAGATCTTCAACATCTCCCATAAAGATCTTATTTTTTTTATACCTAAAACCTTTCTTTATATCCTGGGGAAAAGAAAACATAAAAGGGTGAGCTCAAATGCTCAGTAAGGGTATACAAAAGAAATAAAAATCATATCATATCTTTTTGAAAATCATAACCTGCAAAAGAGATCATAATATCTTAACATGGAACAAATCATAGAAGTGAAAATGAGATCCCCATAATCATAACATAAAACTTGAAACTTTGTGGCATGCACACATAATCATGGAAAATCATTTCTTGTTAGTCATGACTCATTGCCAAGACTATCTTAGTGGACAAAGTCCCTTTCTGAATCGAGTAACCCTCGTTTCAGTCCTGTTTCACTGAACCGGTATAACCTACCATTCCAGCCATGTCTATCTCATGAGATATAAAATCTTTACCCAATGCATTGGAGGGAGATATAGGTCCCACCCATCTTATAATGAATCCTTTCTTATGTGTGCCACATAATCATAAAACATACATAATCACATAACACATGTAACAAAAATGGGATTCTTGAAACATCATGACATCATAAATAAATTCATATAACATAAAGGAATTCATAAAAATAATTCCATCACAACATGATCAAATCAATTTAATAATAGGGATAAAATCAGAACCCTTTATTATCTTAGATGGAAAATAATTTTGATAAAACACTTGAACTCCATTCTTGAGGAAAATATCCTTTCTTCTTCAAAAACATTTTTCCTTTCATAACATGTCATACAAATTTAAAATAAAAGAAGTTGATTAAAAATAAACTTGAAAACTTGTAAAGTAAGATTTTAGGAAATAATGTTTTAAAAATACATTCATGCCGTATAAGTTAAAAAAAACATTTTTCGTACTTTTGTCGGAAAAGTCAAAAAGTACCTCATACGAAAAACGACAAAAGATTCCTTTCATATCTTTTACTAAAAACTCACTGAAGGGTAAAATTGGATTTAAACAATTGTAGGTGGATGTAAATAACATTACATATTGAGGAAACATGGATTTGGATGATAAAATACACCCCAGTAAATACTTACGAATAAACAATCTCGGATAAAAATGAGATTGTGATATTTCCCTTACCTTAGGTCCGACTTGCTTTGTATGTGTCTGAACCTCCTGTATAATGATTTAAATCATGTTATTGACTTATTACAGAATCATATTCATTGTTATGATATCATATATGGTTCACTTATGACATTATATTACCCGTTCTTTTGTAAATTCCATGTTAAAGAAGCGTTTTGGGTAAAATCGTTTCATTTATCGTAGGTGTTTTGACTTGTTGTTCTTGACATCATTATTACTTATATCATGATTTACTTACGTCCAGAATATAAAATATGATTTATATATCATATATATTCAGTATATATATATATAATAGGTAGATAAATAAAATGAAAAACACCGTTCATGGAGACGGTAGTCCGTACGTACGCATGAACGCTGTTTTCCTTTCCTTATTGTCTTGAAATGGAAGTAAGTAGATGACATACATATGTATATATATACATAAATACAGTAGCTTTATAATGTCATATATTTCATTATTATTTCTTATATATACTTTATAATCATTCTTAAATGGTTAACATGGAGAATGAATCTCATCGCGTCGTGGAGACAGTAGTCCGTACGTACGCACGAGCGATGATATCATTTCTATAAATATTGAATTGAATTTGAGTGGATTATACAATATATCAGAATCAATATGATGTTTTAATAACTATGTATAGTTATTCTTTACACCATTATACCCATCCATGTAAGGTGGTGGTGGAAAATAGATTACACCACGGCGTGGAGACGGTATTCCGTACGTACGCACGCGCGGTGATTTCTTTTTCCGTAGGATGGATAGATGGTGAAATAGGGTTTTTTCATACTTATAATAACATATCAGTATATGAGTGATACTGATGTTATTACTTCATAATGAAACAACCTAAGAAGAAGAAGTGGAAGAAGAAATAAAGATGAAAGAATTGGTAATGGTAATTACCTCTTCTTTGAAGTGCCTCTTTGAGACCTCCTCTTAGGGCACTAGAATTGGTCTTTGAGGAAGACCAGAACCTCTAGGATGTTGCTAGAGAAGTGGAGAAGGGATTTTGGCAGGGGTTGGCCGAGCTTGAGTGCTCAATTTGGTGTGAGGAGGAGGGGGAGGAGGTGTCCTTTTATAAGGGAGGAGAGGGGCACCTTAGGAATTCTTAAAAATATTAATTTATAATAAATCTAACCCCAATTAAAAACCTCCAAAAATGACTCATATTAGAAGATTAGATGAGATAGGGTTGTAATATCATCAACCAATCAAATTTAGACATGTTTGGATATTATTTTAAACCTTATCAATTAGATTTAACTCTAAGTTAAATAATTTCACTTTTACCGTGTCTTTTTGTTTTCTTTCACTATATGGTTAATACACTTACTATAACATGCCAAACGAACCCCAAATTGTTTATTATTAATATATACATCCTTATCTAATTCATTTGGCCGAACCATAGATTTTTAGGAATAAAATAACAATTAATAATATAATATTTGATTTAAAAACTATTTTGTGTCAATTTTGACACTATTTGATATATGATTTTTGTGAAAGTCATAACAGAATTATATGTTCGAACGAAGTTGATTATATCAACACCAATATATCATAGTAACCTAGAAAATTAGTGGAATTCATAAAAAGTCTTAAATTACATTTATTTTGGTATTTATATTATCAATTATGTCAATATTTCATTAATAAGATAATTACTGCATAATCTTTGTGTCATAAATAAATTAAATTATTTGATGTCTAAAAATTACAAATAAAATACCATCATGTATTAAATCTTTTTAGCTTTCTAATGAATATTTACAATCGAATTTATCTTATGTATAACCCCATATTAAAAATGATTTACTATTTTAACCCTTCTTTAAATAAATTAATAATAAATGTCCTAATCTAATCCAAGTGGGCCTAAATGGTCATATTTTATTCCTAAGTTTGTTTTTGGTCGAATTACACTTGTCCAATAGAATTAGGACATGTGTTAGGGTAATAGTAATATCATATTTACCCTTAGTTACCCTATTTACTATTAACCGCGGTAAAAAAAGTAAAAAGTTACTATTCACCAAAAAATTATTTTCATCTCATTGAACCACATTTTAGTCCTTGATATTAACCGTGTCTCTCGGATTTTCGAAATTCCATTCACAGAAGCGGAAAAATTAAGTTTTATGAAAAATTCAGTTTTTTTAACTACCACTCAGTAGTTTCACTATTCATCAAAAATTGATGTTTTTCAGAAAAATGCCAATATTTCATCCTAAGCTATATTTCATATTCCGAATTCAAAAATGAAATCTATTTTACCAAATTCATAACATATAAGTTGCATTAATTAATTTTATAATTAAATCCCACTGTTAAAATAAATAGCGTGTTTTTAGGAAACAATATATATCAAAAGATTGACACTTGATTATGTCTGGTTTAAATGTGAAATTACAACCAATGACCAACATTGTATTAAATTGTAAAAATATATTCTAAATATACTTTAAAACCACTCAAATTAATAATTTATCACTATTAATTATTTCGATTAAAAAAGTTGTTTTTAATTATAATTTAGTAATTTTCACTATTCATCAGAATATGAAAGTTATCCGAAAATTACCAAAATTTCACCCTAAGCTAATTTCGATATTATGAATCCAAAAATGAATTCCATTTTGAAAAATAAAATTTACAAAATTTCAAAAAGTGGTTATTACTATTCATAACGGCTAGTTTTAATAATATTTTAATAGCATATCATTGTTTCGTGAAACTCAGTATTGCGTACTACACACGCTATCGAGGAAGGTTGCGATTGCGTGTAATGCAAGGCAAGTCAAAGATGCGTGTTGTGCAAGCTCATTTTGGGGTAGCGTACAACACAAGACATTAATAAAATTAAAAAGGATATGTTTTTATAAAATCTTGGGCTGTTACATTCTACCCCCCTTAAAATAAATTTCGCCCTCGAAATTCGTCGGGGTTATAAATGGTTTACTATTCGAAAGTTTCTTTAATAGAAACCCACACCGTAAAAAGGAATATCAAAACCAATCTTTAAAAACAAAAGTATGAAACATAACGGTTACCCAAATAAACTAATCATTGGGTTTCCACATAGGTGAAAATATGGATATGGAAGAGAAATCTAACCATCATGTTCTGATGGAGAGTGGTAGAGAACATGGCTATGGAAAAGCCAACAATCACAAATCCATAAATTTGTGACGATCTAAGGTACCATCCGATTAATCAGATATAAGATCACTAGGACAACATTTTTGGTTTTCAATATCATTTCCCTAAAGTTGAAAAATTTGAATTAGAAGAAATACTTACTTGATTTTGGTACAATCTCACTGTTGTTCGTGAATTGAACAATTTCCACTTCATCCCTTAAAGAAATGAAGTTGAATTTGTTATTCGTGAAGTGTTAGCAGATCATGTGATAGAATGACGGGTCATTCCATCTGTCTCAAACAAAAGGTTAGCAAAAATTATATGCATAAGTCGACCTATAGTGAGATTAATCATATATGGTTCCTAAAATGGACTTATACTTCATATATCATAATGCTTAATATAATAAAACTAGTTTCTACTAAACATGGACTTCCTGTAGGCCAGTGGTAGGCGATAAAGGCCAGTCGCACTTCGGTTGTGGGTTCGATTCCCATAGCCTTGTCCGACGCGATGGGCTGTCGCCCGTCCTGCAGGTTGTCCTTTTTCTAAAACTATATTACTATAACATCACATCAATAATATCGAAAAAACCTCTATCCTTAAACAATACTAATTTATATCCAACATAATCCATTTCAATCTTTAGGCTCATCCATAATACTGCAGTCCACTCTCATAACATAGTGAAGACGATTACCAAAGATTTAATACCATCGTTGAACCCCATATATCATAAGATATGTTTTTTCTTGGTCACATTACAAACATTTAAAGTCCTTAATCATGTATTCTCTTGAATACCCATTGAACCTTAGTGAAAACATGAATGCAGTTAAAAGTTAACTCTTTCCACATACCAAAATCCAAAAATTCTATATACTCAAACCATGATATAACCTTCTCCTTATATCAGTCATGAGCTCATGAATACAATCAAACACCTCATTATCTTATTATTCTTTCATTATGCACATATCATCTAAATTCAAAAAATATCTGAATAACCTTTCATGGATACTGGTAACATTAATCAGAAAACAATGTAACAATCCTTACATGTCTCTTTATTCCATAGTACCATGAGATTACTTATACAACATTACACATGATAAACATGTAATCATTCCACTACATTCTTAAACCATTGACCGAGCTTCAACAATTCTTTCATCTCACATATCATTGTTAGTCTCTTCATCATCATCCACATAAATACTTCCCATACGACCATACTGATTATCTTCATGAGACTTTCCCTTAGGGCATTGGTTTGCATAATACCCGTATATTCCACATGTAAAACATTTAACCATTGTTGAAGTCGTTGCAATACCATTATCCTCATCCCTGGTGTTAACTGAACCTTTTCCTTTGCACTTACTGGCTTTGTGTCCTTCTTTTCCACACCCAAAGCATCTTCTAGTTCCTTTGAAACATTCTCCTTGATGCCTCTTCCCACATGATTTACATAGGGGAAATTGAACTTTCTTTCCTCTATGATCATCATGAATCTCCATCTTTCTCTTATTAGCCGAGTCAGGAAACTTACCAAATTTTACTTTATTGATCATATTATGAGATTGCTGATTCGGCATAATAATGATGTTTGGACTTCCAAATCCCATTTCATTTGGTTGCTCATGAAGAATATCATTCCATTGTCCATCATTTCCTCCATTATCGTGAATCACCTTGTTTCCAGCCATTTTCTAAAACCCAAAAAGAATAGTGTGAGAGGCAAAAATCATAATAAAGGGGGAGTAACTTAAATATCTAACATCTTTGGTTTAATCTAATATCGTTACCATAGTTCTAGGACTATATCCTATACGTATACTTATCCTTAGGGGCATCCCTAGACATACCTTATAAATATCTCTAGGGATCTCACAAACGTTTTCGCATCCTAGTTTCCAAAGGTTGACTAAACCTCCCCTCTGATACCAACTGTAGAGACCCGTATCCTGACTTACATGGACATTACACTACTTTTGCGGAATACTTAGTACATTACAAAAACACACACACAAGGACCGTAATAGTTTAGTGTCTTTGGAAACTCGGACTATAATCTTCTAATCGTGGTGAAAGATCTTCAACATCTCCCATAAAGATCTTCTTTTTTTTATACCTAAAACCTTTCTTTATAACCTGGGGAAAAGAAAACATAAAAGGGTGAGCTCAAATGCTCAGTAAGGGTATACAAAAGAAATAAAAATCATATCATATCTTTTTGAAAATCATAACCTGCAAAAGAGATCATAATATCTTAACATGGAACAAATCATAGAAGTGAAAATGAGATCCCCATAATCATAACATAAAACTTGAAACATTGTGGCATGCACACATAATCATGGAAAATCATTTCTTGTTAGTCATGACTCATTGCCAAGACTATCTTAGTGGACAAAGTCCCTTTCTGAATCGAGTAACCCTCGTTTCAGTCCTGTTTCACTGAACCGATATAACCTACCATTCCAGCCATGTCTATCTCATGAGATATAAAATCTTTACCCAATGCATTGGAGGGAGATATAGGTCCCACCAATCTTATATTGAATCCTTTCTTATCTGTGCCACATAATCATAAAACATACATCATCACATAACACATGTAACAAAAATGGGATTCTTGAAACATCATGACATCATAAATAAATTCATATAACATAAAGGAATTCATAAAAATAATTCCATCACAACATGATCAAATCAATGAAATAATAGGGATAAAATTAGAACCCTTTATTATCTTAGATGGAAAATAATTTTGATAAAACACTTGAACTCCATTCTTGAGGAAAATATCCTTTCCTCTTCAAAAACATTTTTCCTTTCATAACATGTCATACAAATTTAAAATAAAAGAAGTTGATTAAAAATAAACTTGAAAACTTGTAAAGGAAGCTTCTAGGAAATAATGTTTTAAAAATCCATTCATGCCGTATAAGTTAAAAAAAACATTCTTCGTACTTTTGTCGGAAAAGTCAAAAAGTACCTCATACGAAAAACGACAAAAGATTCCTTTCATATCTTTTACTAAAAACTCACTGAAGGGTAAAATTGGATTTAAACAATTGTAGGTGGATGTAAATAACATTACATATTGAGGAAACATGGATTTGGATGATAAAATACACCCCAGTAAATACTTACGAATAAACAATCTCGGATAAAAATGAGATTGTGATATTTCCCTTACCTTAGGTCTGACTTGCTTTGTAAGTGTCCGAACCTCCTGTATAATGATTTAAATCATGTTATTGACTTATTAAAGAATCATATTCATTGTTATTATATCATATATGGTTCAATTATGACATTATATTACCCGTTCTTTTGTAAATTCCATGTTAAAGAAGCGTTTTGGGTAAAATCGTTTCATTTATCGTAGGTGTTTTGACTTGTTGTTCTTGACATCATTATTACTTATATCATGATTTACTTACGTCCAGAATATAAAATATGATTTATATATCATATATATTCAGTATATATATATATATATAATAGGTAGATAAATAAAATGAAAAACACCGTTCATGGAGACGGTAGTCCGTATGTACGCATGAACGCTGTTTTCCTTTCCTTATTGTCTTGAAATGGAAGTAAGTAGATGACATACATATGTATATATATACATAAATCCAGTAGCTTTATAATGTCATATATTTCATTATTATTTCTTATATATACTTTATAATCATTCTTAAATGGTTAACATGGAGAATGAATCTCATCGCGTCGTGGAGACGGTAGTCCGTACGTACGCACGAGCGATGATATCATTTCTATAAATATTGAATTGAATTTGAGTGGATTATACAATATATCAGAATCAATATGATGTTGTAATAACTATGTATAGTTATTCTTTACACCATTATACCCATCCATGTAAGGTGGTGGTGGAAAATAGATTACACCACGGTGTGGAGACGGTATTCCGTACGTACGCACGCGCGGTGATTTCTTTTTCTGTAGGATGGATAGATGGTGAAATAGGGTTTTTTTCATACTTATAATAACATATCAGTATATGAGTGATACTGATGTTATTACTTCATAATGAAACAACCTAAGAAGAAGAAGTGGAAGAAGAAATAAAGATGAAAGAATTGGTAACGGTAATTACCTCTTCTTTGAAGTGCCTCTTTGAGACCTCCTCTTAGGGCACTAGAATTGGTCTTTGAGGAAGACCAGAACCTCTAGGATGTTGCTAGGGAAGTGGAGAAGGGATTTCGGCAGGGGTTGGCCGAGCTTGAGTGCTCAATTTGGTGTGAGGAGGAGGTGGAGGAGGTGTCCTTTTATAAGGGAGGAGAGGGGCACCTTAGGAATTCTTAAAAATATTAATTTATAATAAATCTAACCCCACTTAAAAACCTCCAAAAATGACTCATATTCAAAGATTAGAGGAGCTAGGGTTGTAATCTCATCAACCAATCAAATTTAGACATGTTTGGATATTATTTTAAACCTTATCAATTAGATTTAACTCTAAGTTAAATAATTTAACTTTTACCGTGTCTTTTTGTTTTCTTTCACTATATGGTTAATACACTTACTATAACAATTCAAACGAACCCCAAATTGTTTATTATTAATATATAAATCCTTATCTAAGTCATTTGACCGAACCATAGATTTTTAGGAATAAAATAACAATTAATAATATAATATTTGATTTAAAAACTATTTTGTGTCAATTTTGACACTATTTGATATATGATTTTTGTGAAAGTCATAACAAAATTATATGGTCGAACCAAGTTGATTATATCAACACCAATATATCATAGTAACCTAGAAAATTAGTGGAATTCATAAAAAGTCTTAAATTACATTTATTTTGGTATTTATATTATCAATTATGTCAATATTTCATTAATAAGATAATTGCTGCATCATCTTTGTGTCATAAATAAATTAAATTATTTGATGTCTAAAAATTACAAATAAAATACCATCATGTATTAAATCTTTTTATCTTTCTAATGAATATTTACAATCGAATTTATCTTATGTATAACCCCATATTAAAAATGATTTACTATTTTAACCCTTCTTTAAATAAATTAATAATAAATGTCCTAATCTAATCCAAGTGGGCCTAAATGGTCATATTTTATTCCTAAGTTTGTTTTTGGTCGAATTACACTTGTCCAATAGAATTAGGACATGTGTTAGGGTAATAGTAATATCATATTTACCCTTAGTTACCCTATTTACTATTAACTGCGGTAAAAAAAGTAAAAAGTTACTATTCACCAAAAAATTATTTTCATCTCATTGAACCACATTTTAGTCCTTGATATTAACTGTGTCTCTCGGATTTTCGAAATTCCATTCACAGAAGCAGCAAAATTAAGTTTTATGAAAAATTTAGTTTTTTTAACTACCACTTAGTAGTTTCACTATTCATCAAAAATTGATGTTTTTCAGAAAAATGCCAATATTTCATCCTAAGCTATATTTCATATTCCGAATTCAAAAATGAAATCTATTTTACCAAATTCATAACATAGAAGTTGCATTAATTAATTTTATAATTAAATCCCGCTGTTAAAATAAATAGCGTGTTTTTAGGAAACAATATATATCAAAAGATTGACACTTGATTATGTCTGGTTTAAATGTGAAATTACAACCAATGACCAACATTGTATTAAATTGTAAAAATATATTCTAAATATACTTTAAAACCACTCAAATTAATAATTTATCACTATTAATTATTTCGATTAAAAAAGTTGTTTTTAATTATAATTTAGTAATTTTCACTATTCATCAGAATATGAAAGTTATCCGAAAATTACCAAAATTTCACCCTAAGCTAATTTCGATATTATGAATCCAAAAATAAATTCCATTTTGAAAAATAAAATTTACAAAATTTCAAAAAGTGGTTATTACTATTCATAACGGCTAGTTTTAATAATATTTTAATAGCATATCATTGTTTCGTGAAACTCAGTATTGCGTACTACACACGCTATCGAGGAAGGTTGCGATTGCGTGTAATGCAAGGAAAGTCAAAGATGCGTGTTGTGCAAGCTCATTTTGGTGTAGAGTACAACACAAGACATTAATAAAATTAAAAAGAATATGTTTTTATAAAATCTTGGGTTGTTACATGTTAGATGTCCCAGTTTGTATGGTTTGGGTGGTAAAAACATTCATTGTAATTCCTTGTCAAATCAATGTAATATGTAGATGACTATAATTGATTAGAGAATAAATTGGTATCTATTGAGTGGATTCTGTGACATGTTTATTGAATAAATCCCCCTAATTGAGGTAGGGAATGTTTGGGTTATTTCACTCTATGGATAATCTCCAAATGTGGATTAATGTTGCAATAAGAGCCACATTATCTTCTCTGACCTCTCATGGGATATACAATCTATGAGGATTAATGCTATAAATAATTTATTGAGATTGTTATAAAATCAAGATGATATCGATGACGTTGTAATATTAGACAAATACATTCCAAAATGACACTAGATGTGACATATTTGTGAAATCATATGTGGGGTCCTGCAGGACAATGCATCCATGGGGGATAATGCTAATGATTGGTATTTCATCAGGATGTTTAGAATAGATTGAGGTATTCTAGAGGCATTACACTCTAGTCTAGCAGTATCAAAACCCCTTTTCATATACAACGGCTCTATTTGAATGTATGGAATCTAGAAATCCTAATGAGGAAACAAGACTCCTTATGAGTTCATAATCATATATTGGAGTACATATTTGATATAATACATTCATAATTAAATCTTAAATAGTTTTCCCCTTCCATTAAAAAATGGTGAAAATAGATTAAAAAATCAATTTGGGTCTATTATTTTGTTTTATGACAATTCTGGTAGAAAATGTATAGGTGATAATGAGGAAGTCTATCCTTTTTTACCCATGTAATCCTTTATAGAGATAAGATATTTCAAATTTGATTGACCTTTTTTCTTCTGTGAGATGAATGGTTCACTAGGATTAGGAATCAAGGTTCACGATTCCTATAAATATTCAATTATTCTATCATTACATATATTTACACTAGGTTCACCATATTTGATCTCTTTTTGAGGTTTGATTGTGGAGGTTTAAAAGTGGTTTCAGAATAATTCCCTGATAGTTCACCAATTTTATCTCATAGAAAAAACCAATGACTTCTAGATCCTTACCAACGTATATACCTAATTTCCAAAGGAAGGTGATCATTCAGGGCTTCAAACATAATGGCTCCTAGGAACACATATTGATCAAGTGGATGGGAATTCAGTATCATCATATCTTTTATGGAGAATTATTGCATATTTTGGGAAATTATTATTGATTTAATGAAACACCCTGAATTTTTTTGAGAAATATTCTTCAAATTATATTTATGTATTGTGTTGTATGCTATACCAAGATTAGCTTGCGCTATACACAACACCATGTTAGCTTGTAGTATACGCAACTATATTATTGGCTTGTTTTACGCATAATTTCAAGTTCTTTTGATATAATTAAACACTTAATATAGATTTTTTTAATTAAATAATATTAGATTATGTTATATGTAACACCAATGGAATCATTCATGCAACACTTACGTGGTTTGTATTACACACAAGAGTGACCTTCTTCGATGGATTGCATTATATTCAATACTGAGTTTCATTAAACAATGATATATTATTATAATATTATAATGGCCTAGATATTATAAAAATTAATAACCGAATTCTGAATTTTATAATATTATCATTCATTTTACACATTTTATAACACATGGTATGAGACGAAAATCATATTTTCAGATAAAAGTTGTATTAAAAAAAAAGAAATTTTTCTGCCTTTTGATAGTGCAACTCGTTTAAATATAATTTCTGAAAAGTTTATATGTTGAATTTGAAAAATAATACTTCTTTTTTTGAATTAGGTTATAATAACATACGTTGGATAATTTTTTTACATTATTTTGATAAACTTTATATATTGATGATTAGTAAAAATATGCTAAATTTTAATTAAAAACAACTTTTTTTATCGATATAATTTATATTGGTAAATTATAATATTTAATGGGTTTAAAGAATAAATATAATATATTCTTATCATTTAATATAATGTATGTAATTATAATTAATTTTACATTTAATTCATAGTTAAAAACATTTCATTCTTTTTCAATGTTTTAAATTTTAAAATATGATTTCACTACAACGTGATTGATTTTATATTAATTACTACAACTTCTGCCATTTGAATTTTGAAAAATGGATTCCATAATTGAAATCAGTAGGTCCAAATTATGTTAATAAGATACTTTAATTTTTGGTTATTATAAATAGTAACTACAGTAACTTTTATTTACCATAGGTAAAGGTAAATCGGGTAATTAAGGGTAAAAATAAAATTATAAAATTACCCTAAAAACTTTTTTTAATATAATTAGATGATTATAATTCATCCTAAAATATACTTGGGTTGAAATATTAACTATTAAAACCCACTTGGATGAGATTAAGACCTTTAATTAATTATATTTAAAGGAAAGTGATATATGTCTCACTCAAACTTTAATAATTAAATTAATTTTAATATAAGGATAAATGGAATATAAAATCAATTATAAATACTAATTTGAAAGATAATTTTTTTTATTTATCATCGTAATTTATTTGGTATTTTTATGAAATATATAATTACCTTAACAGCTTATACATTAATGATGTAGAAAATATATATTTATTGAAAAATCAATAATATTGTTTTTATTAAAATAATTATACTCATAAAAAGGCCCAAACACTTTCCCAAAACTTATTGGTTGAGTATACGTACAACATAATCATCCATGTGTCGGCTTGTGGACCATTTGGAGCATTATAAAACAGATTATGACATTTATATTATTTAATGATGTCAAAGTTGTCACCTTCATACTTTAATAAATCTATCATTTTAAAAATTGGGTATTTTAGAAAATAAATTATACTAAAAGTATTCTTAGGAAATATATTACATTTATCTTAATAATAGTATTATATTTTGAATTTTTATGCAACAAATATGTATATTAAATAATTATAAAAAAAGAGTGAATTAAATATTTTATTAAGATAAATATTAAATAAATCGTTTTAAAATAATTAAATTAAACAATACATGAACTAGTTAATTTTCTCCATGAATGTTATAGAGGCATATTACTTTTTATAAATCAATTAAATATTTTGGATCAACTATATAATCTGTTTGGATTTTATTTAAATTCAAATAAATTAGTAGTGTTAAAATAGACACTATTGATATTTTTTAAAATAACATATTATTAAATTTTTTAAAATTATGAAAAATATTTATACATTAGAAATTGGAATTTTATATGGTCGGAAATGTTATAGTGTATCCAATTATGGACAATTCACAACACCTAAGTAAGTATTACAGCCATTTAAAATTTAGAATATTATTACCACAAATAAAACTAAATAGATTAAATAATGATAAATCAAATTGATAAGGATTAAAATAAAATCAAACATGTTTAAATTTTATTGGTAGATGGGGTTACAACCTTATCTTATCTCATATTCTAATTTAAGTCACATTGGATGTTTGTAAGTGGGGTTTCAGATTATTGTAAATTAATATTTTGGAGGATTCTGAAAGTGCCCCTCTACTCTCTTATAAAAGGGTACCTCCTCCCTCTTCTTTTAACTCCATTTTAATCTTTCAAACTCGGCCAAACCCTACACATTTCACTTCCCAACTTATCTAGAATCATAGTATAGGTCCTTGTTTTCTTCAAAGACCAACATTAGTTCTTTAAGTGGAGGATTAGAAGAGTCACATTAAAGAAGAAGAGGATCAGACACAAAAGGAAGAAATCAGACCTAAGGTAATGAATTATTTCATCTCCCTTTTATTTTTGTGAGACATATGACTTAATCACCGTCTATTTATTTGTTATGGTGTTTATTCTTCACATGAATGTTTTATGATTTTAATTATGAATGATATGATATTTACATATGCATGTAATTTTCTTTATTTTATGACATTTATGATTTCACTGATCATAAATGGTAAGGGATAATTATTAAAATCTCGTTCTTATCCAGGATTGTTTATTCGAAAATATTTATTGGGTTTATATTTATCATCAATTTCCGTGTTTTATAGAAAATGTTTTCAGAAATTTCTTACTATTGTTCCATTTATGTTTAATGTTGTGTTTACCTCTTTTTGACTTTTACATTGTGGTATGGATGGAATCATTATTTTGTTTACCATACAAGATACTTTTTGACTTTTCCAGAAAAAGTACGAGGATTATGTTTTTTAACTTATACGGCATGAACAGATTTTTACGATTTTATAATGCCTTATTTACACAAAGAATCTTCTAAAAGGTTCCATCATTATTTTCAACAAAACTATTTCCTTTTAAAATTACACATCATTTTGAGAAAAGAAAATGATTTGAAAGAAGAAAGGATATTTTTCTCCAAAAATCATTTCATGTGTTTTAGAAAAATTATTCTAAATCTATGATGACATTATTTAATATGGTTATATTTCAAGTATAATGACTCTGTTGTTTACTTGGATTGATTTTGTTTATGATGAAATTACATCAATTGTTTTATATGGATTTTGTTTTGATGGGATGATTTTTATGAATCCCATTTTATTCATTGGGTTATGATGAATGATTTATGTCTATTTTGTGGCACAAGAAAGAATGATTTCATTTTGAGATGGGTGGGACCTATATCTCCCTCTAATGTATTATGTAATGATATATACCTCATGAGATATACATGGCTTGGACGATAAGTAAATACGGTTCATTAATACAGTTCTGGAATCAAAAGTAAACTCAGTTCGGTAATGAACTTTTTCCACTATGATATTCTTGGTGGAAATGCTTTGGATACTATGGAAATCATATCATGTGTTTAATGGTTTTCCACAATTACATGTTTTATTACCAAGATAATTTATCAAGATTTATGTTCATTTGTGATCTATGCCTTACATACTACCATGATCTATTACATGACTCGTGATTTTGATGTTTAAACATTATGTTCCTATTTTTAAGTTCAAATGTATATGTAATTTTATTTTCTCCATGCATACCCTTTCCTAGTATTTGAGCTCTCCTATTATATGTTTTTCCCTAGGATTTAAATAAAGGTTTTAGGTATGAAAACAATAGGTGAATATCTTTATGTGAGATTTTTAAGATCCTTCACCATGATTAGAGGATTATGTTCAGAGTTTCCAATGATAATAATGTAATAAAGTCTTTGGGCGTTGGTTTTTGTTATTTATTAAGTATTCCTCAAAAGTAAGGTAATGTCCATGTACGTCAAGCTTGGTTATGTTATAGTTGGTATCAAAGAGAAGGATCAGTCAACATTTAGAAACTAGGATGTGAAAACATTAGTGAGATCCCAATATATATATCCAAGGTATGCGTACATATGTCCGTAATATTAAGTATAATTATAGGTTACAATCCTAGAATTATGATATCAATCATGAATAACCTAGGATTAAACCTAATATGTTAGAGATTAAAAGTAATACCCCATGATTATGTTTTGTTACTTGTATGCGTTTTTCCTCTCATACTTTTGTTTTTTGGGTTTTAAGAAATGGGTAGAGACAGGAGGATTCATATTAATAGAGAATATGATGGACAATTGAATGATATTCTTCATGAGCAACCAAATGAAACGGGATTTGTATGTCCAAACATTATTATTATCCCTAATAAAAAATATCATAATATGATCAATAATCTCAACTTTGGTAAGTTTCCTGACTCAGTAAATAAGAGAAAGACAGAGTTTCATGATGATCATAGAGGAGAGAACGTTCAATTTTACTCGTGAAAATCATGTAGGAAGAGACATCATGGAGAATGTTTCAAATGAAATAGAAGATGTTTTTGGTGTGGAAAAGAAGGTCATGAATCCAATAATTGCAAAGGAAAATGTTCATTTAACACAATTGAGAAGGATAACTGTATTACTAAGACATCAACAATGGTTATGTTTTTTAAATGTGGAATGTATGGGAAGTATCCAAATCGATTCCCTAAGAGAAAATATCATGAGGATAATGAGCATGGTTGAATGGGTAGTATTTATGTTGTTGATGATGAAGAGACTACAAATGATATATGGGATGAAAGATGTATTGAGGAATAAAATGATGAAGCTCAGTCAATGGTTTAATAAAGTAGTGGAAGATTGTATGTTTATCAAGAGTAATGTTGTATATGTAATTTAATTGTACTATGGAATAAAGAAATATCTAGGGATTTTTAAACAATTATTTTTCCTAAATTATTTGAAAGTATATGCTGAATGGTGCCGATAACCATGAATGGTTATATAGACTTTTTGGAAAGTAGATGATATGCCCATAATGAATGTATAAGGAGATAATGAGATGTTTGATACTATTAAGGAGCCCATCACTGGTATAATAACAAAGTGACATCATGGTTTGGGAATATAGATTTTTTTGGTATTTTGGTATGTTGATCAAGTTAACGTTTGACCGAATTCATGTTTTCACTATGATTTTATGGTAACTCATGTTTCAAGAGAATACATGATTAAGGTATTCACATGTTTGGAATGTTACCAACAACATATATCTTATGATATACAGAGGATAAATGATGGTATTCACATGATTGGTTGATAACCTTTCAAGTAATCATTTTCTTTATACAATGATATTGGATAGAAGTATTTTCAATAAGCCTAATGGTTGGAATGGATTATGTTGGACATCATATAGTATTGTTTAAGGCTAATGTTTTTTTCTAGAATGTTAAAATAGTATAGTTTTAGGAAAAGGACAACCTGTAAGATGGGTGACAACCCATCGTGTCAGACAAGGCTAATGGAATTCAACCCAAAAAAGATGTGTGACAGGCCTTTATCGCCTACCACTGGATTATAGAATGTCCCTAGTTAGTAAAAATTAGTTTTATTTTATTATGTAGTATGATAGATGAAGTATAAGTCCATTTTTTTGAATTATATTCGGATTCTCTCATAATAGATAGGCTTATGTATATTTAATAATTTGTGCTAACCATTTTGTGATAATGATAGATGGAATGACCTATCATTATATCGCATGATCTTCTAACACTTCCGAAATAAAAAATTCAACTTCATTTCATTAAATAAGAGATGAAGTTGTACTTTTTCATGGAATGGACAACATTGATATTACACTGAAATCAATTAAGTATTTCTCCTTATGAAAAAATTAATCAACATTAGGGAAATGATCTTGAAAACCAAAAACGTTGTCACAGTACCCTCATATTCGATGAATAATATAGTACCTTTGATCATCACAAATTTATGGCTTTTTTATTGTTGTATTTTTCATAGCCATGTTCTCTACCACTATCCATCAAAACATGATGGTCAAATTTCTCTTCTATATCAATGTTTTCACCTATGTTCTCTTATATGGAAACCCAATGATGAGTTAGTTTGGGTAACCATTATATTTCTTATTTTACTTTTAAAAATTAAGTAGTACTATTCCTTTTTACAATGTTGGTTTCTATGAAAGACTCATTCATGTATTATACTATTTATAACCCCGAAGAATTTCTAGGGAAAAATTCATATTAAGGGGGGTAGAATGTAACACCAAAAAGTTTTATGAGAAAGTTTTTTTTTAATTTTATTGATTTCTTGTGTTTTATGCTATACCAAGATTAGCTTTCGCTATATGCAACACCATATTAGCTTCTAATATAAGCAACACTATTATTGGCTAGTTTTACACACAATTTTAAGTTCTTTTAATAGAATTCAACACTGAATATAGATTTTATTTAATGAAATAATATAAGATTATGAAATATGCAACACCAAAGGAATCTTTCTTGAAACATTGACTTGGCCTATGTCACACGCAAAAACAACCTTCCTCGATGGCTTGTGTTGTACACGATACCGAGTTTTACTAAAAAATGATATATTATTAAAATATTATTATGAACTACCCATTATGAATAGTAATAACCCATTTTATAATTTTATAATAATATTATTTATCATAAAAATTTTCTATAACATGGTATGAGAACAAAATAAATTTTTTTGGTAAAAGAATTATTTTTCAATAAATGCATTTTTTCCATCTTTTGATGGGGAACCCATTTTAAATCTAAATTTGAAATGTTTATAAGTTCATTTTGGAAATTTACAATTCTTATTTTTAAACATGATATAAAATTTTATGTTGGATACAATTTTGACATTATTCTAATTACCCTCAAATTTTGATGAATAGTGAAAATATGCTAAATTTTAATTAAAAAAACTTTTCTCATCGAGATAATTTATATGGATAAATTATAATATTGAAAGGTTTTAATGTATAAATAGAATATATTTTTACCATTTAATATAATATATTTTATTATCATTAATTTTACATTGAATTAATATGTACAAACATTTAAATCTTTTTTAATGTTTTAAATTTTAAAACCTGTTTTCTCAAAAACGGGATTAATTTTAAATTACTTAATGCAACTTCTATGTTTCTAATTTGGAAAAATGGATTACATATTTAAAATTAGTATTTATAAATTATATTAATAGGCTTATTTTATTTTTGGCCATTATGAATAGTAACTACAATAAATTTAATTTACCATAGTAAAAGGTAAATTTTGTAATAAAGGGTAAAAATAATATTATAAAATAACCCTAAAACATGTCGTAATATAATTTAATGATTATACTTAATCCTAAAATATTATTTGAATGAAATTTTATCTATTGGAACACACTTGGATGAGATTAAGACCTTTAATTTGATTTATTTCAATGAAAGTGAAATATTTCTCATTCAAACATTAATAATTAAATTATTTTTAATATAAGGTTAAACAGAATATAAATTTTATTATAAATACTTATTTGAAATCCAATTTTTTTTCTTTATCATGGATTTTTTTTTTATTTTTACGAAATATATAATATCATTAATGACATATAATTTATTGATGCAGAAATTATTTATTTAGTGAAAAATCAATAATATAGTTTTTATTAAAATAATAATACCCATAAAAATGCCCAAAAATTTAACAAGAACTTATTGGTTGAGTATATCTACACCATAATCATCCAAGTGTCATCTTTTGGTCCATTTAGAGCCTTATAATATAGATTATGACATTTATATTATTTTATTTTAAATGATGTCAAAGTTCTCAACTTCTTAATTTAATAAACATAACCTTTTAAAAGATAAGTGTTTTAGAAGATAAATTAGACTAAAATTGTTCTTATAAAATATATTAGATATATCTTCATCATAGTATTTTCTTTTGAAATTTTATGAAAAAAATAAGTATATTAAATAATTATTCAATAATGTTGTAGTCATTTTTTATTAATAGAAATATCCAATAAATGGATTTAAAAATATTAAAATAAATATTATATGATCTATTTAATGTTCTCCACGAATTTTCTAGATTCATATGAAATTTTCAGAATGTATTAAATATTTTGGTTTGACTCTATCAGCTGTTTGTATTTTTTTAAAATTCATAGAAATTAGTAGTGTCAAAATTGAAAATTTTCATATTTTATAAAATAACATATTATTAAATTGTTTAAAACTCAAACAAAATTTTAAGAATTAAAAATTGAAATTTCTATGGTCTAAAATGTCATAAAGTATCGAATTATGTACAATTCATAATACATATGTAAGAATTTATAACAATTTAAAATTTAGAATATTATTACCCCAAACAAAATTAATTAGATTAAATAAGGACTAATGAAAATGAGAAGGTTTAAAATAAAATCAAAACAAGAATAAATTTGATTGGTTGATGAGGTTTCAATTCTATCTTATCTCATATTTTAATTTGAGTCACATTGTAAGTTTTTATGTGGGTTTTGAGTTTATTATAAATTTATTTTTTGGAGGTTTCCAAAAGTGCCCCTCTACTCTCATATAAAAGTGAACCTCCTCCCTCTTTTTTTCACTAAATTTTGAGCAGTCAAACTCAGACAAATCATACCCATTTCCATTCTCAATTTATGTAGAAACATAATATATGTTCTGGTCTTCTTCGAATACCAACATCAGTGCCCTAAGAGGAGGTTTAGAAGAGGCGCATCCAGGAGGAGGAGGTTCAGACACACAAGGAAGAAATCAGACCTAAGGTAAGGGATTATTTCACCTCACTTTTATTTTTGTGAGACATATGTCTTAATCACCATATATTTATTTTTTAGGGTGTTTATGCTTCTCAATAATGTTTTATGATTTTTATTATAAACTATGTGATATTTACATATGCATGTAAGTTTCTTATTTTATGGCACGTATGATTACACTGATCATAAATGGTAATGGATAATTATTCCAATCTCATTATTAATTATGATTGTTTATTCATATGTTTTTACTGGGTTTATATTTATCATCCATTTCCATGTTTTATAAAAAAATTTCATAATGTTTTTACTATTCTTCCATGTATGTTTACAGTTGTGTTTACCTCTTTTTGACTTTTACTATGTGGAATGGAAGGAATACTTCTTTTGTTTACCAAACACGGAACTTTTTGACTTTTCCTGCAAAAGTAGGAGGAGAATGGTTTTTAATTTATACTGTGTGAACATATTTTTACGATTTCATAATGCCTTATTTACATAAATCTTCCTCTATGATATTTCGCGATTACTTTCAACAAAATTCTTTTCTTTTAAAATTTCACGTCATATTGAGAAATGAAGGTGATTTGAAATAAGAAAGGTTATTTTCCTCAAGAAATCATTTAAATTGTTTTATCGAAACTATTATTGATCTATGATTACATTATTTAATATCTTTATATTTCATGTAAAATGTATGTATTATATACAAGGTTTGATTTTGTTTTTGTGAAAATTATATCCAATTTTTCTATGGATTATGTTATGATGGGAAGATGTTTATGAAACATATTTTATTTTTTGGGTTATGAAAACTAATTTATGTTTAATTCGTGGCACAGAAAAGAATAAATTCATAATGAGATGGGTGGGACAAGTATTTGCTTCAAATACATTGTGTAATGATTTATATCTCATGAGATAGACATGGCTGAAATGACAAGTAAATCTGGTTTTGTAATAAAGGGCATGAACAGAATGTAAACCCAGTTCAATAGTAAAATTTTTCAATAATGATAGTCTTGGAAGCAATTCATTTTCTACTATGTAAATCATATAATGTGCTTAATGATTTTCCACAATTACATGTTTTATTCCATTGCTATTTTATCAAGATTAATGTTCCTTTGTGATATATTTCTTACATACTTCCATAATTTTTATTACATCACAAGAATTTGATCTTTAAACATTACATACATGTATTTATGTTCAAATGTTCTTGTTTTTTTATTTTCTCCTTGCTTACCCTTTCTGAGCATTTGAGATCACCCTTTATATGTTTTGTTTTCCCATGGATATAAAGAATGGTTTTAGGTAAGAAAAAAGGGAAGATCTTTATGGGAGATGTTGAAGATCTTTCACCATGATTAGAATATTATGTTTTGAGATTCCAAAGACACTAAACTAATACAATCATTGGTCATATGTTTTTGTTTGGTATTAATTATTCTGAAAAGTATTGTAATTTCCATGTACGTCAAGAATGGGTCCATTATATTTAAGATATGTTGTTAATTCCTTCCCAATCCCCGATACAAGACTGGTAACCACAATTTCAATGAATTTAATAATCCCCTGTGATTAAAGGAGAACTATATATATATATATATGAATATCAAAATTGGTATAGTCATTCTAAGCATCCTATCATAATAAGAATAAAAAACCACATAGTTCATTTGATATTGTCTTATGTTCTATGACTGGATCATACTATAATGATAAATGTTATGTGTAAAGGATGTAAATATATGGATCAGTATCCAAGGAGGAATCACAAATGTTCTATTAATATTTTAATATAATTCCACATAGATCTTCTTGTTGGAATCTAGATCATAAAAGATGAGGAAATAGAGGCATTCAGTAGGACATGTCCATGGAAGTCTTCCTGGAGTTTCCTCATTGTTGAAATGACCCTTTCATGGAAGATGATATATAATTAATGTGAATCTCAATGAAGGGTGAACAAATGGGTCAAACTCAGCATGATATTGGTATAATTATCATTAGTATCTAAGACCTATTGATTCACAATCTATGTCTGAAACAAGTGATAGTTGATGATTGGACACATCACAAAAGAGAATATTTTTACAAGGATTAAAAATTAATGTTTCCGTTGAGAGGTGTGATTACTAGACACATGGGGGATATGGCTTATATCATAGGCCTTAAAAATTCATCATGCATATCCTATTTATTTTGGGAATCCGAGTGATTGAGTTTGTTTTGTCTCAAACCCATTTATGGGATTAATGTACTTTGGGGGATGGTCGGGGATTACACTTAAAAGGATGCATATGTATAAACCGAATATTATTGACTGATGGGTAAGGAAGGATGATATAAAGATAGGAAGAACCTATTTATATCAACCCATATTATTGTAATATAGAGGGATGCACACCAGTGTGGATTCCTATTAGGCCTCAACCCTTAGGAATGAGACCAATATATCTTACCTAAATCAGGATTCAATGTTGTCATATTTTGTTTACCCCCTAACCCACTGATGGGTTGGGGTGGGTGATAACACTCGAAGACATTATTTTTATCAACAAGTTATAATAATTATATAGACTTATAGCAAAATGGATTCCAATGTTGGAAATCTGTTGTGTATCATTTGAAAAATGAAGAAACCTAATGACCATTAAAGATATATTCAATCTTTTTGGCATTACATGGATGCACGTCCAATATCATGAAACATATAGGGTTTAGGAGTGAATAATCCTAACACATTAATGACAACACCCTTCGGAACTTATAATTTGGAATAAATTCTTGATGGATTTTCTAATTTTTTTTAATTCCTTGTGTTTATGTGCCAGAAGAATTTTACATGTCTACCAAGTGTTTCTTTATCATTTTCTTGAAATGTAATCATAAACTGTTGGACATTCCATTATCATACACTTGGTGTTTCTAATGTTCTAGTATATCATTATTGATACATCCAATTTTTCCATAATAATATTTCCATGATGCAACTAATGGTCTAGGTTGAAATGTCCAAGGTCATTCACAAGATCAAATTACTAGTCTAAGATTCCCTTTTAGGAATAACATGGATTGTCCATATATGGTCTCATTATCAACCAATATTATCTAGTACATCATTTAATGAGGAAACTGAATTATCCATAAGATTTCAGATGATCAACCTGGCATGTCTATTAAATCATTTCATGATCAAACTAAATTTTCTATTGGCTATCACAAGAGAAACCATGCTTGTTCTGAAAGTCCTCACACGATCAAAATAAAATATCTATGGGTTGTTACAAAAATAATATTATGTCAATGGACTATTCTAAGATAATGTTCGATATTTTAGGTAATCATGAGTGAATAACGAGACCAGTAAAGAGTCCTTTGATAAAATTAATTTATGTTTTTCATGCTACAGGGTCTCATAATCATATCCAAGATCATGAAAACATCAATGTGTGGAATATAAATGTCTAATTGGTTCATTCTACAAGGTTATATAGATGAAATATTTCATTGGAGGAGGTTAGTATTGAAAGGGTTCTAGTCATGAATACACCTCCAAGGGTATGCATAGTGAGAGGAGGTATATCCACGGGTTAATATATATTCCATGAAAACATATGTGTGGAGGAGTACCACAATGTTTGTATTTCATAATTCTATGTTACTCATGTGATTTAATATCTTCAAAGGAATATTTATAATGGTTATATGAATGTATGAAGGGTCTTAATGTTAGAGTCATAGTATGGACTAGGGTGTGAAGACAAGGATAATAAGACCTTACGAGGAAATCACAAGAGAATGGGGAGTATATAATGGGGGTCTACATGTTGAGGCTACATCATACCTGGTTTTTTTGAAAGCATTGAAATATCGAGGGTTCATGGAATCACAAGGTTTAGTTTTTTCAAGATCTATTATTCAAAATTGTATGGAGGCCTTGTATGTCCACTGGTTCTAATGAACCTCCAATCCACAAGTCTAAGAGATACGTTCACATGATACGATTATATGTCTTGAAATATTCTTAGATAAGTGGAGGAATTTATTCAAATAGGATTCATGTGATGTAATATTTTTTATGAGACAATGTGATCATATGTTTAACAAATGAAGGATCCGTATGATGAAATCCCATAGTGGGATCTTGTTATGGGAGCCTTGCAATTTTATATAAAGATACTATCTGGATGTGGTAGTTGAATCTACTATTACTTATTCGCTTCTCTCCATTCTTTCCCTCATTCTTATCCCCATTTCATTTTGTTATTAGGAAAGGAATTCATTAATATATGACCAAGCTTCCTGAATATAGGTCACCCTTCATGTTATGCATGTTGTATATATTGGATTTAATTAGTGGAGAGAACCAAATAATTTAATTATGGGAAAATATGACAAACCCTGATGCTATAACTCTATTATTTCAAATCATCACATGTATTTATGTCATGAATAGCCCCAAAATCTCAATCATTCATGTGAAAGGGTGGAAGATAACTAATTCTGGTATCACATGATTACTTATGGGAATTAATATGATATTCCAACATGTCCAGGAACAAATGAGTTAAAACATCTAGAGAAATCAAGTGATAAAATAATAAAAAACTTATAAAATATGAAATCCTATCGCAACGGAGAGTATAAACTATTTTTCATGCACTTATTTTTTATATTATATTAGATTTTGAAAATTATCATCATTTGATACTATGATCCTTATATCTTGTCATGATGAATTCTACTGATATCATGATCAATATAATTCAATAATTATTGGATGTATAAAATACCATGGATTATTCCATAGTGTGTCATTTCTACATAATGCAATCTACTTCATGGTAGAAATTTTTAGTTGATATCCCATTCATCATCATTATGAACCGATGAACATTCATATGATCAGTCACTTAACCACACAACATCAGAATTAACCAAAAAATGACATAATTTAATATTTAATGCACTTATGATAGATTATTGGTTTTATCCATTCAATTTCATTAACAATTGTACATCCAAAAATGGATTCACACCCTATCTTGATTGGATTCATGTGAATGAAGCCACATGAATGTCTTTGAGATGTCAAGGGTTATTCAGTTATCTCAAGATTATATTTGGAGAAGGGTGGTGTGGGGGTTATAAAATAGTGGGGTCAGGTGATATTTGTCCGTTGATTGATATCTCAAACCATTTAAGTCTGGAGTGTAGTGGTAATGAAATGGGTTGAAGATGTTCAAGTGTGGTGATCAGATGTCCAATATCAGCAAGATTAGGTGGATTAGTAGTTTTCAACATTGTTTTAACATATAATAGATGATTTTATAGGTTATAATCTGACATTAATATATAAATATGTCTAGTTATGCATAATAAATTAATAAACATTATTTTTTTCTGACCCGATAGTGGGGTCAATACCTACAACAGTTGCTCCAAGACCACACCTATGGGGCCCTCCCCTTGTGTAGCCCACCTAGGATCACATGTACATTTACTATGAGTTAACAATGATAGATCTTCTTACCTAAATCCTCACCACTCAACAAGATTAATGGCTAGCTCTTAGGGCATGATAGATGTGACTGTATTATGTTCCCTTGGTTGAAATTATCAAATTTTTAGCCCGACAGACTAATTGATTTGTTATGGGCCACCATGTATAAAAAGAAGTAAAATATAGATAAATAGGAACAAATATGGGACATAATGTGTAACAATAAAAAGTAAATCCATAGACCATCCGTTATTCATCTGGAATTCCACCTCAATGTCCTTCTTACTAAAAATATGAATGGTATTTGCACATTTTTTATGCATCTAAAATATTTGATGGCAAAGTGTATGGTGGAAAATTATGCATTCCTACTCATGTAATGCCATGAATTTATTTACACTCAAGATATTTATCATTCAATTCAGCCACAGAGATAAATTTGTTATGTTACAATCTCATATTTTGCTAGGATTTTTTATGATTAAGTCTCCAATGATGAAATATTATGAAATAGAACTCGATTATTCACTAGGTGTTTCTTCTCCATTAGTTATTCAATATATTTTAATGTAATAAAAACATTTTAATAGTACTTGGTTGTTAATAGAACTGATAAAATATATTTAAAAAATAAAATTTATTACACCCTTATGTAATTCCCAATTGTTTCCAAAAACCTTTTTTTTCAAAATTTATTTTGAAAAATATATTTGGAATTCATTAAATTATTTATAAAAATCACATTTTCCCATGATTGAATTTTATCTTTTTTTTGAAAGGAACAATTATGTTTCTTTAAAACCAGTATATGATTTACATTTACATAATATATGAGTGGAATATTTATTTTATCATATACAACATGAAAAAAAAAAATTTAACTTCATTTTCATTAAAGCTCTTTTTTATGATTCCAAGGATATTTTCATAGAAAATAACATTCAAACAATTTTCAGTTTTCATAACTATCTTCTAAAATGATATTTATATTTACCTAAATAAATTTTTTAAATTTTATTTAATGAATCTTTTATATCCAACAATGATTTTTAAAGTAAATTATTTTCATGTATTTTATGAATTTCTAGTTTTTAAGGAGTGATTTTTTATATGAAGATGTCATTTTCCACAATATATCTTCGATGAAATTTTAATGGTATTCCCATTAATCCAAATTGATAAACCTTTTTGTTACAAATCATTAAATGGGTAACTTTTGTAATTATATATACCTAATTTATTTTGTTGATGGATTAAGATTATCTCAATGAGGTAGTTATGGAACCTGTTTCTTTTCCACAAGTTAATAATGTTTCAAAGAGATTGTTATAGATCTTATTTATTTCTAGGGGTTTATAATGTTTCAAATATATTTTTATGGAACACATTTCCTTTCAATTGGTTAATCCTTTTATAATATGTATAATTGTTCTTTTATATGTTTTATGACAAAATACATAAACTATGTTCTTTATTCATGTTGTGGGTTTTTGAAATTTATTATATGATGACTACACCCATATAGTGATGAGTAAGCCCGATATAGCTTAAACGATTGGTGCACATAGATGGTTATCTAATAAATTGGATAAGGATTATGTTCTATAGAGAAATAAATTGGAAGTAGACCATATGGTTATTGCATTATAATATTCCTCTATGGGTTCTATATGTGATCTATGAAGATGATACTCTAAGATACCAAAAAAATTATATATGATTTCCTTGAGTTTGCAATGTGTACACTGATTAAGATTGATATCATATGGATCTTTATTATATATTATTATGACTCTTTTTTTAATAAATCCAAATTACATGTTTCATGATGGATGATTCAGATATTGATGGGTATGAGCTAATTTTGGATTCTCTCAATCACTTTGGTTATTTCATTATTCTCTTATTCCCTTCTTACACTTACTTAATTCATCTAATTTTTAATGATTATGTTTACCACTACTAAGAGTTTGATATCATACATTTTATGTATTGTATTCCATAGGTTATCATGTTTGAGGTTAAATAATACATGTATATTAATGTTTCATATGGATATTGTTAATGAAATAATGTGGAATTTGAAAAAATGGATATAGTGGGAAAGGTACTATCTTGAATTCATTGGTATTGTTTAGGAAATATTTTCCCTAAAATCTATAAAAATCTAATCCAATTGTTTCCATGACAATGTAAGTGATAAAATTTTTTGTTTTTATTTTATGTTTGGGATGGTAAAAATTTGATCACCTATATTGGTATCAAAGACATGAATGTAATGATTATGGTTTCAACACCAGATCCCAAAGATCAAGATCTAGGAGGTTTTAGGAATGGAGAAGGAACTTCTAGAACATATGATTAAATCTAAAAACCTATACACCCCATGCATATTTGGTAAGAAACACAAGTTTAACATTAATATTTATTAGTGGATTCTGAAATAATTTTTTTAGTTAGAAGACAGTGATATTTTTATACCATAAAAATTACAATTTTCAATGGAAAAAAATGATGTGTATTTTTTAGTTAATTATTACACAAGGTTCACATGGCCCCATTTTTTATACCTTATGTCCAAATCACTCTATATTTTTAATATTTTGGTTTTAAATTTTTAAAAAATTTGAAAATAAATATGTTATAACTATCTAGAGTGATCATGGTAATGAATTTTTAAATTCAACATTAAATTTTTTTTATGATTGACTTATTACTCAAAATTTGTCTGTAGTAAGATTTCAACCAAATATGTGTTTCATTAATTAAATAAATGGGGTTCTTTAATAAAAAAACTATTGTTTATGGTGTGAATATTTTGTTTCTATTTATTTCTTAGAGGATGTCATGTGATATTATATCTATTTTACAATATGATTTTTCATTTATATGGTTTAAAGTAACACTTATTATAGACTGTGGAATGGATGAAGTCTTTAAAATTCCATCATTGGAGTATTTAGTTATTAAGTAATAATTATGAATAAAAAAGATCATATTTATAAATTTTATCCAATAGCTGATTAATGATTTTTTCTTTGCTACTCCAAAAACAAAAAGACAGTTCAATAACTAAATAATAACTATTGAAAAACATAAATTGTTTCTTTTTCTGAAATTAATAATTATATGATGCTAAAAAATCTTTAATACACTTATCTAGATTTTATTTTTGAACTTATTTATTTTATTATTGGTTGTTGAATAAATTATTTCAAAAATAAATTTTCGTACATCTAAACTAGTAGAAGTCTGACTACTATATTTTATTATATTTTCAGTTAATCTAATGAGATATGAAAAAATATATCCTATTTTACAAAATAATCAAACAATATTAGGGAATTATCCCATGGACAATATCATTAGTGATGTAATTCAACTTATTAAAACCTAATGCTCCTTCAGTATTGAATGTGAGAAACATATACACTTATCTAAATTTAAACCCAAAAAAATTGATGTCATGGGTGATGAGAGTTTAAATTTTTATATTCATGATGTTTTCAATAAATTAAAATGGAACCAGGTTTGGACATTTTTTGAATTCCCGAAGGATCTTTTGATTATAGGATTCAAATAATTATTCTCTAGTAATTGTGATACAATATTTATTATATTTCAATATGATTTCAAAAAAGTTACTAAGGGTAATAATTATGATGATGTAATAAATTGTTGAGACACTTTTTATTTATTATCCAAGATTGAATCCATTTAAATTTTTTTATCGTTCAACAATTTTCTAAATTTAAATCCATTGCAAATAGATGTAAATATTTCCCTCTAACAGATATGTTCATAAAGAAGTTTACAAAACATCCCATGATTTTAAACCCTTTAAATTAATACCATCTTCAATAGCATGTGTAACATGAAAACCCAATCTAATATTACAAATAACAAAAAATAATCACATAATATTTAATTTACATGAATATAATAAACCATATTATATAAAAAGATAATAATCATTTAATATAATGATATTATATTATTTTAGTAAATTAATATTTTAAAAAGGATGTATTTCGATGAACCATTAAAAAATAAGTATTTTATTTTACATTAATTTATCAAATAGATCATATTTAATAAAATATTATAACATTTAATATTTATATTTATCATTAAATATATCAATATTCAGTTACATGTAATTTATATGAAAGAAAATTCAAAAGACATGATGTTTCAGTTAGTGATTCCCTAATTAATGGAGTTTTTAATTATATATTGTATTTTCCTTTAAAAAATAATTTCTAAAACTCAAAATTTTAATTTGAAAAGAATATTCAATTTTTGATTTGAACTACTAGTATTACATTCAGATGAAAATTTTAGATTACTCTAAAAATATGGATTTTTTTGTTGGATCGTGAAATTTATTATATTTGAAAATATCATTCCCTGTATTGAATTTTTAGATTATAAGAATAATTTGAAAATTTCTAAAGAAATTTTATAGAAAAAATATATATTCTATTAGTTATATTATAAATTTGAAAAAAAAAATTTATTTTACAAACCTATATTATTTGTTATAGAACATAAGTAATATTTTTCTAAATTTTTGGTCTTACTATATTTTATAATTATTATTCTAAAATTAATATTTATCACATTATAAATTAAATTTAATTAAATGAATTTAAAATTTTGAATTATTACTATTAAATTATATAAAATATATAATTTTATTTTTAAAAATAATTAATAATTTATTAAGGTGAAAATTAGTTATCGTGTTAAAAGCTAAATGGGTAAAACTAAAAAAATCTAAGAGTAAATGAACCCGATAAATGTTTTAAACATATACAAGAATGTGTTTTTTTAGACTTGATCAAATTTTTATCTTCTAATATTCAATATTAGTAAATATTTATCTACTATGGTCACTTTCTCTCACAACAGAACCCTATTATATCTGACAAAAATCTACCCAAACCATTCTTAAATACAACATGAAACCTTAAATAGGGTTTCTTCTTCTCAAAATACCTTCCATCAAAGTCTTAACACCTTTATGAAGGAGGTAATCAAATAAGTGGGGTATAAATTTCTAACAACTCTTTTATTGATATTATTTCTTCATGTGCACATATTATTCAAGAAAGTACATTATACTATATTAAAATGATAAAATAAGTATACTTAATATTTCTATATCTTATTATGATGATTGTACAAAGTGAATCAAGATTCTGATAGTCAGAAAAATGTCTTAAATGAATCAACCTCATTGGGTTCACATTTTTATTATGTGTAATATTCGTATGGGGAAATAAAAATGGATATTTAGATCAATTTAAATATATATAAATACATGAGTACAATTTCATCTCACTTCAATATTTCTATTCTATTTTTAAGAGAACATCAATAATAATTCACAAGCGATCCGTCCATGTATCCATGAAAAGATCGCTCACAAAAAAGTGAAATAAAGCATTATATCTCATTGAAATTGTTTTAAAGAAACATAATATCATTATGAAAAATAGAATATAGATGTTAAATGTTATTAATTAACTAATTAATTTAATTACTTATTTACGACATTATGTTCAAGTGTAGAACGATTCTGGAAAATAATGTAATGGATCTCTTTTAACCACCATTTTTTTGGATTATGAAATTCACCTATCTATATAACCTTCCATCTCTCACTAAAATTATGAAATTATATTAAATTATATATATATATATAGCTTTTATAGATACCTATGTCATTCACCCATACCTTGATGGGCAAATTCATGCCTTAATACCAATTCTCAATTGCCTTTTTCAAAATCAAACTAAATTAAGGGGAACATTTATATCCCCAAATTATTTTATATAATTATCAATTAAAATAATTATTACCAAATTATCAACATATTTTGAAACCTATACTTACATTCTTTAACATTAATTTCCATAATATTTAATTCATTCTAATATTTAAAATAATTATGGACTCCCATTTAATTATTATATGATGAAATATTATGCAAATAATTTCCTTCCTAGGGTAATTAATACATTTATATTTTTTTTGATTTTATTTTTGTGAAAAAATAATCACATAAATTTTATTATTTGTGACCATAGAAAACACTCAAATCCTTAGGCAATGTTTTTATCTCACCATAAGGTATGTATGGGATTAGGGAGTAAACCAAATTCATGACGGGATTTATTATACCATGTAATGTTGTCTTGGCGGTTAGCATTAACTTTGATTATATAATTTTGGTTGTTACTACCACATTTATATGTTTCCATTATCTTATGAATAAATGTAATTTATGTTAATAGATATTATTTTTGAGGAGAATTTTATTTTATGATATCATGTGATGCATTCTAAATCATTTTTATGCTTCATTTCCATGTTTATTCCCTTACTGGGGCTTATAGGTCACCCCTTATCTCTTATGAATTCCACCTGATATCCTTTTCTGTTTTAAGATATCAAATGGTATTATGTATTAATTATGGATAATAAAACCAGGATTTTATGTATTAGTTTATTTTTAATTTATAATGATCTTAATCATCTAAGCACACTAGGCCTCTTGATCATTTGGTAGTGTTTATCAAATATTTTTATTTAAAATCAATTTATAATATGTGCAAAATAATTTGGTCACTATAAATAGAATAAATGAATTTTCTAGTTATTTTTGGGAATTGTAGTACAGTAATTTGGTGAGAAACCCATATAAAAATAATTGAATATGAGAATAGTTGGAAATATCATAATAGTATAGAGCCAATGGTTTCTATGAAATCACATTCAAATCTGGATACTAAAAAGGGATTTGGATTTAGAATAGTTGTACCTAGGAGTAACAACCCAAAAAGAGATTGTTCGTTATTAAAATTTTCTTCACATAGTGCATAAATATGATGATTTATTAGACACATATTTTCCCCCATTTAGGGGATATTGTTCTAAATATTCAAAAACACAACTTGAACCTTTATGAAGGACACCAATATATTGTTAGGACAAAAATACTACTCTGAAATAGTACACTAGATAAACAATATTTAAACATAGAGACACATATGAGAGTATATATTTCTCATTTATATGTTATTATATATAATTTCAGAGTTTCCCTTATTTATAAATGATATATTTTATGTATTCTCATCTATATGTTATTTCTTATATCGTAAATGAGTAAAACCATAATCAAATAATGAAATTACGACTCATTATCAATTCATGAGATTTATTTATCATATATGATCATAATTACATGAATTATTTCATATCATTTATCATTAGTAGAACTATTCAAATACTACCACCAAACCTGTGGGTTAAGTAATCTATGAGTATAAAAAAGATATTTTTTTCCCAAGTATATAACTACTCTTAGGTAATTTTTTTTGGAGTAAACCTCCCATAAAATATTATATTACAAAATTTTGGGGAAATTGATACAAAAAAATTAGGGATTGGTTGTCATTATATAAATATAAAATCAACTATTATGAGAGGGATATATCTCTCCACATACTGAGCCATCCTATGATTTTGTATAATTGTAACGATGATGAATATAAGTTGGAATATACTTATCAATAATGGACATTATTTCCTTATATGAAATATTATATTACTATAATGATTGATTCAACAGAAGGAATCATGCTGAATATAAATCACATTATGAGTAATTATTGTAATGTATTGCATAGAAAATTTTCTAGACTTACTCTGGATAGGAAAGATGATTTATCAATCAAAATTATACCTAGATCTTTTATTATACCAAAAATTCCAAAAATATGGACACCATTAAGTTAGAAAAATATAAATTTAGTTATATGATAATCTAGGAAATGGGTTTATAAGCGAGAATGCTTCACCATGTGGTGTTATGTTCTTTTTTCCGAATAATAAGGATTGGTCAATGCACCTCTTCATTGATTTCTGTCAACTCAACTAAACCACGATAAATAAAAATTATCCCATTTATTAAATATATGAGTTCATAATTTTACGATGTATGTTCCATTATTTCAATAGAAAAACTAATTTTGGGTTATCACAAAATATTGATGAAGAATAAAGATATTCCCAAGACTACCTTTCGAATGTTGTAAAGATACTATGTGTTCATATTAATGATATTTGGACTCACTAATTGTCAAAAAATAATCATGAACATATTAGGTAGCATATTTAGTGATAACCTTGAAAAATTTTGGGGTAGTCTTTTTATATGATATTTTATATAATCCGAAACCAAAGAGCAACATGAGGATTATTTTTGTACTATGATAAATACATTATGAAAGGAAAATGTAAATAACAAATATAGTAAATGTGACCACCATATAAAGGATGTATCATTCCTGAGGCATGTCATCACCAACAAAGGGATAGTTTCGGATCCTGCAAAGACAATGATAATTGTGTAGTGTCCAATAGCAACATCTTAAATGGTTATCCATAGTCACCATTGAATATTTTGATATTATTTAATAGTTAAAATAAACTTATCCAAATTATCAAACTCACTAACCATCTTGACACAATCAAGATTAATCTTTTATAGAATAATTATTGTGAAGAGAGATTCAACGAATTAAAAAAGTGTCCTATCACTAAAAAATTACTCACATATCCCCCTTGTGGGGGACTTTTCATGGTATATATTGATTCATGAAATAATTTAATAGGTTATATACAAATTCAAATGATAAAGTGATAATATACCTCTCCAGGAAGATAATTGATAATGTAAAAAACTACGAATTTCATCATCTATAGATAGCTGTTGTAATATTCACATTGAAAATATAGGGACATTATATATATTGGAAGACGCTTGAGATATATGGACATCCGAAGAGGTTCATGTATGTATTCCCAAAGGAGGAGCTTAATATATGCAAGTGAAGATAGTTAGAGTTGATTAAGGACTATGACTACTTATTCCAACACCATACTATATGTAAAATTTATTGGTAGTGTGAATATGTATAATTTATTAGAAAAATTTATCAATGATGATAATTAATATGAAACCAATCCTCATATATTTGAATTTTAGAGTAATGGGAATCATAATTAATAGAATATCATCATTCATTAATCAACTTATGTCTCAAACATCCCTTTTGGGGAAGATAATGGATGCTCAAAGAGGTAATGTAGAAATTTAATATAAAGTGGAATCATTTTGAAATTGGAAAAACATGGAGTAAAAAATTGAGGAAGATGGGGTTATACGATTTGGGTGACAATAATAGGTACCATGAAATCCTAATATAAAGGGTGATTTGTTGAATGATTCATATAAAAAACCTTCCAAATACACATAAGGAGCATCAATTTGTATCGAGATATCCAATAGAACTATTTGTGTCACAATACATAAAATGTTATCACAGAATATACATCAATTTTCATAGAATATCATCAATTGAAGGATGAAAGGAGAAATTATAATTGGATGATGTAATCATTACCCACACCTAAATAAAAAAGGGAAAAATCACTATAGAAATTTATGTTTGTAACAACCCAGGTAAATAAATAATCTGACATTTTAATATTTATTAATACTTCTTAATAAAATATTAATATTACTCTGAAGGTAATGCTATGTTCAATGGTGTACCCAATATGCAACAATGACTTTCTTTGAAATCATAAATTGTAAACTAATAATATAATAATATTATTCTAAATTGTAGTTAACGCCTAGCCATTGTAATGGGATGAATAAACAGAACTATCTACCAAATGATTATATATGTTTGTCAAATATTTTTCATTTATCCAAATAAATCTTAGTGTCTTAAAATGCAAATGAATCCAATTTTAAGCATAAATCTTCTAATATTTGTTAAAAGGTCGATTAACCGCCTTTTGATGACGAACCCTTTTAAATCAATTTTTGAAAATTTTATATGTTATATTTGAAAAATAAAATCCTTATTTAGAGTCAATACATCAAAATTTTCATTGTTTATTTTTTTTTCCGATAAAGTTAATTTTTTGATGAATACTGAAAATGATGTATTCTAATTCAAAACCTCCTTTTAGTCTTATTTATTAATATGGTGAGATTATCTTTTTAATTTGATTAAAAGTGTAATTAAAATATATTTTTAGCATTTAATACAATAGTGGTCATATGAATTAATTTCACTTTGAAATTTGACATAAATAAGTGTCAATATTTTAATAGATATTATTTCATAAAAACAGGCTATTTGTTGTGACAACGAGAATTGATTATAAAATTAATTAATGAAACTCCTATGTTTTGAATTTGGTAAAATTAATATCATTTTTTAATTTGGAATATCAACTATATCTTAGGGTGAATTATTGGTATTTTTCTGAGAAATGTTCATTTTCAATTAATAGTGAAAAATACTGCATTTTAATTAAAAACTGCTTTTTCATCCAATTTATTTATATAGTTATATTGTCATTTTAATTGGTTTTAAGTTGTAATTTAATTATTTCTTTATCATTTAATAAAATTTTGTCCATTTTATGAAATTTTACATTTAAATTGGATGTGAAAACAAATCAATCTTTTGATAGAATTTACTTCTTAAAACCCGTCTTTAGTTTTAACAAAGGGAATTATTTTAAATTAATTACTGAAATTTATGTTTTTTGAATTTGATAAAATGGATTCGATATTTGGAATCAGAAGGTCCAAATTATGTAATTATAACTCTTTTGTTTTTGGACATTATGAATAGTAATGACAGTAATTATCTTTAATTATCGTGTTTAATTAGTAATCGTGTAGTTAAGGGTAATAAAATAATATCATAAAAATATAAAATGTCCCAAATATGTGTCCTAAATCTATTTGTGGTGTCATTTTTGGCCATGTGATTCCTTGTTCCAATCGTGGGACCAATGGAATCACTTTAGTGTGATAGTGACCTTTTATCATTTTTTTAATGAAAGGAAAATGTAACCAAAGTATGCATCACCTAAGTAAAACAATTTTAATTTTTTTTACATAAATGATATTATTGACTATAAACATTATTTGGTAAGATAAAGAGATTTCCTACATGATGGTAATTTTCTTATAATTTTAAGACATTAAATAAATAAATTTATTTATGACACTGTGATGATGTAGTGATTACCTCATTAATGAAAGATTTAAATAAAATGAGAATATAAGGTAAAATATAAGACCTACACTTATCAAAAGCCTATTTTATGGGTGGATTTAGAACCCTTATCAACTTATACTAGAAATATATAATTGTGGGACCTTTAATATTCTAATATCATTTTATAATAAAGTAACTTTTCATGACTTTCCAAAAGTACCCCTCCACCCTCTTATAAAAGGCCCCCACCTCTACCCACATACCCACACCTCTCAAGCCATTCGATCGACCAAAATCTTCTCATGTTATCTCTACACATACCTCTCTTCATCCTATAAGCCTTACCATAGGAATAAAGCACTTCAAGAAACCCTTTTTGTTCATACCAAAGGGATTTACCTGATTTAAAGGTAATGTCTTTTCTTATGTTCTTTAGTTCTATTTTTCTTCTGAACTCCTTATACTATATTTATTCCTTTATTTTGTAACAAAACCAGTATATTAAATATACTAGGATGTTTTTATGAGAATTATTTGAGCTAAAATTACACACACCTCCGTCTAATTGTTAAAGAACACACTGTTTCCGTGGATGGTGAATTACAACCTCACGAAATGTTGATTATTCTATCTTCTCCTACAACCACTCATGGTGGCCATTATGATGGAAATAAATTTATTAATGATATATATTATATTTATTTCCTTTATATTATTCTTTATTTTACATTTAAAACATACCTTTATGCTTTTCATGTTGTGAAAATGTGATAATTTCATTTGAGGAAGTGTGGACTACCGCCCCCTCAAGTGATGTGTCTCGTTCATGAAAAACATGGAATGTATAAAAAATTAAATTAATGAACTTATGTGACCTATATAACATATAATGGAATTATAATATATATATATCTCTCTAATTTAGTTTTAATTCCATTAATGTGACAAAGAAATGAAAGTAGCGTTCATGCGTACGTACGACCTACCGTCTCCATGAACGGTGTATTTCATTTCAATCTCTAAATGTTATGGAATAGTATAAAATGAATATATACTGGATATATATGATATTTAAATCATTAATTACATTCGGGAGAGGATTTAATTATAACTAAATGGGAAATTCTTTTCAAACAAGTTTATTTTTGACTCATATACCGAACATCGACCAAAACATCTGATATAAACTCACATAATTAACTAATTATTATAACATTATAATATGTGACATGAACTTAATAATGAACTTTAATGGAAGTAATTAAGCAATTATTAATTGACCTTGGTTTATTATTCAAGAATATAAAAAAATGAACAAGACAAGTCGGACTTGAGGTAAGGGATCCAACCTCTCTCTTTCTTTTTAAGTACTCTCTTTTATGTCACTTATTTTAAGGTCATATTTATTATGTTGGGGGATGTTCTTATATATTCCTCTTACTGTAATTTTTATGTTCATATGATGAGATACACTAATATATATCTTCAACACATTTTTGGATGTTTTATGTTGCATCGTTAGGCTGCCAAATTTTCGTAAGGGGATATCATATCTCACATTTAATTCCGTGATATTTCCATTTTCACCACTTTTTTATTGCATGTGGTGTATTGTGTTATTCTATTTGATATATATTATCATGATTCTTTTTATATGCATCGTATTCTGTGATTGATATTGTTTTTATTATCTTTTGTTCATACAACTAGATTGATTACAATGAAGTACGTGGTTTTTATCACACTTTTTATTCTCGTGAGATTAATGCTTTATTTGTCACTATCTCCATTGAGTGGTGTATGTACTGCCCATGATTATACTCTTTGCGTAATATACTCTCATTTATGGGTATTTACATCAGCATTATTTGGTTGTTCATTTATGGGGTGTATGTTTCGAATGTTACCGAAATCATAATGGGATTCTTTCACCCTCCACTATTTTAAAAGACTTCTTTTTGTTATGTCTTTTAATTTACATCATGTTATGTTGGGATATGTTCTTATATATCCTTATTGATATTATTTACAAGTGATTATATACCCTTTTCTCTCACATCAACTCATTTTATAAATTTTAATGTGATGATGTTAGGCTGTCAAATATCTATAAGGGAACTTCTAAACCCAGTTTAAATTCATTGGATCAAACCCTTACTTCTTGATTAGGTCGTAGTAGGAATACGTGTGGATGAAATACAATTTTTTTAAAATTGATATCTTCTTATGTTAGGTGTATTTATATTTTCCACACATAATCATGTAATTGATTTATCCTTAATCTAAGTATGTACCGTGTAAGGTACTTCGTCTCAATCTCCTTTCATTGAGGATTATGTTGTTGTATACACAACATTATATTATATGGTGTATTACCCCTTTTACTTTTAATTTTATTCAAAAGGAATCATTTTATATGAAGTGTTTTACTAAATGAAAAAAGTGAATGTTTTTATCTTACGTATATGGCGACAACGACTTCTCCGCCGCCATGACTATTATTTGAGTTTCGGCTTCCTCTACAAGCCACCACTTTTTTTAAATGAAAAATAAATACCATGTTTTACTTTTCTATCATTTTGGTATTTAAAATGGTTTTGATAATTTTTTTATTATATCAATTTGTTGTATTTATATAATGTGATTGAAATGTTGAAATGTTATGTTTCCTTTATGCATGTTTTATGTTATATGATTATGTTATGGTTTTTGGGTGTTGTTTATGAAGACGAGTGGTTATGTGATAAAATAAGGGCAGGTGAGCCTGTGATAGCTCTGAAATTCATTGGGTAAAATGAAGGAGTTAAACTCTCAGGTTTCTCCAACGATATTTAGGAAATATACAGTTATGGGTATTCCAAATGTAACCATGAGGGTTTCTCCCTATGTAAGAATGTTATGAATGCCTCTAGATGCCATTATGTCTTATGATTTCTACGAGTTGTTCATAAATCTTATGATTTCACGAGGTATGTTAATGTTCTTATGTTTTAATAGTAAAGTATGATTTCATTGATTCTTATGTGTACATGGAGTAATGTTTTCTTTCTGTATTTTTATATCCCTTACAGATCTTTTTACGCTCACCCCATGTTTTTGAAATGTTTTCCACATGAATTAAAGGTGAATATGGTCAATGATGGGATCAAGGAAAGACATTCTATCTAAAACATGGAACTAGAAATGTTTTTTAAGAGTTTTTATTTTATGAAAAAAATCGAAATTGAGAAGAAGTGCCTACTTTGTAATCTTGTGAGTTGTAATAGTTATGTCCTAATTCTCTAAAACTTTAAACCTGAAAAGGTCAAAAATGTGAATTATTCATTTAATTCAAGACTATGTATTGTTTTAAGGCCATGTCCTTATAATGTTGGTCTTCTAAAGATATAAAGAAGAAATAATTCTATATGGGATGTGGTTGATTTTCAAACAAAGAATGATCATTTAATTGAAATTTGAGAAGAATTATCACATAATAAACATTAAAAGATATAAATCTGAGAAGAGTTAAGGCTGTATATAACACAATAATCAATTATATCTAATTAGGATGCATGTTCACTGATTTGTTTTGAAATATTTTCAACATATAATTAAAAATAAATTAAATATAAGAAAGCACCCCCGACTGATGGAAAATCTAATAAGAATATCTAGATAGTTGAAAATATGATAATAAAATTCATGATGAATATTAATGAATGTGGGATCAACAAATTCTTTTACTCTATTTCTATTAAAAAAATATTTTCCAATCAATCATGCAAATTGATCTATATGAATACAAATTTTAAAAGAAATATATAATAAATTCATGTTAGAATGGAGTTGGGGAATTAAAACATTTGGGACATTAACTATTCGATCAAATGATAGAAAAGGTCATTACCATTTTCTCCCACATTAGGGCTACTCATATCCAATATAAGTGCTACACTAAAAATAATTTATGAGACATGGAGTTTGACAATTCATGTAAATTTTTCCTCTTTATGTTTCTATATAAAATAGTCATCGTTTTCGCGATAAATATAGAGTCCAATAAATGATATATTATACCCTTTGTAATTTTCGGTTGCATCAGATATGTAGACTATCGACTACAACCACTACTCACTATTTATAACGTACATGACGACTTCCACACATCCGTATTGAGGAATAGAATACTAGATACCCCAAATTTCATGACTTTAAAATATGTATTACAATAAGATGATCTCTCTTATGAGTAGAAATATTTAAATATCATGGACCGTAAAGAAAATTTTATATGTAAAAATGTTATGTCACATAATAAAAGAATTTTGGAAATACCAAAATCATGATGTAGCATTGAGGTATGTAAAGGAATTTATGATGTAATTATCGTATAATATTTTTAAAAATAATGTAAAAGAAAATTTAATGGGTGAAATTTTATAAAGGGATATTAATTTATCACTTATTATTTTTGTAATAGAATTTACCTTCTTATAATTATGTCATATTTAGTTACAAAGTATGATGCTCATAAGACACATGATGAATCCAAGTATATTTTATTTTATTTTTTTTAAATTTTAAATTTAGAGAATTAAAATGTAATTAATAATTGAATATAATATAAATAATAAAAAAATAAGATACCAATGATAGGAATATTAGTATCTTCATGATCCCCCAGAATAATCTGACTCATGAACAATGCTTTAGAAATGAAGTGGAATATTTGTATTGAATTATGAATTTTCTAAACGAAATTATAAATAACCTTTATAGAAAAAATATGTTAATGAATAGTTAATAAACTATTACATATTCAAAGGTTGTAGGGATCCCATATAACTATTAAAAATCTTACTGTTTGAATAATAATCAAACAAATGCAATAGTATTCTAACTATTAGAATAGTAGTCAGACAATTGTGAATATTATCCAATGCATTGGAAAGTAACCCAACTTCTAAAAATATTGAATAATATCTAATTATCATATAAAAATATAATGTTATATATTTATATCATAATACTATTAAATAAATTATTTTAGATAGATAAAATTTCTTTTTTGTATTTGTGAAAACTATATTTGTTTTATGTTAATATTTATAAAAAATTTATTTATATAAAAAATGTTTTCTTGTTATTAATTGGTTTTATTAATTAATATAATGGTTTATTATATTGATAATATATGTTTTTTATAACTCAAAAAATTTCTCAATGGGTCAGAAAAATGATCACCATTATAAAATCTAGAATTTTCAATTAATTAAGGATTATATTTAAAAATATGTTTCTCAATTATACAAAATTTATTTCATAAAATTTATTTCAACATTTTAATAGAATAATTTTCAAAGGTGTAGGGTAAATTTTTAATATTTTTCTATGAAGAATGAATATTTAATGCATATTAAAACTCAATAAAATATATTATTAAAAATTATTAACCAAATTCATGATTTTGTGGGGTCATGAATGATAGAAGAATCCATTTTATAAATTAAAATAAAACAATTGATATATATAGTCATAAAAATAAATTTTATTGGTAATATTTAACCAAATTAAGAAACTAATGATTATAATATTCAAAAACTCCCTTTTCTTCCCCTCATAAATACCACAACACACAACTTCTATGTTTTGGAACATGAAAATTTTCATTTTAATGCCATTCCAAATCCTATAGAACATCTAATAATGATAAATTTATCTCCAAAACACCACTCCAAGGTTTTTTATGTGGAGTCCCAAGATGAATCATCCAAAATTGAATGTTATTCACTCAACAGATTCGTTTAATTTTTCATTCTCCTCATCCTCCAAAAAAATTCATCCTACATGGAATAATAAATATTATATGATTTATATATACTATAATTTTTCTATGCTATTAAAATATATACCATATATCCTCTTATTTATCCCTGAATTGATTCTAATGAGAAATTTTTTTTATAATAAGGTCGGTTCAATGCCTCCATGCATAACATAATTCTTTTTTCAACACTCTCATAATGGATGATTATTAAAATGTTATTATTATTAAATATGAAGTTAATAAGTAAAATATAATTGATATTATGATCTGCAATATTTTAATAATCCATTAGATAAATAAAATGAATCTATTTTGTGACAATCTGTAAAATATCCAAAATGATCTAACCAAATAACATTAATGTTCATGTTCAACTGAACTATCCTAAAGTAAAAGATCAAAAGGATATTTAATACCAGATAATTTTCAATAAGTAAACTAATACCATTAAATGTAAATTTGGATGTTGCTTACCATTTCTCATGAAAATCAGTAATTACATACAAGTGATTCGGCCATGGAACCATGAAATGAATGCTCTTACAAAAGTGAAATTAATCAATGTATCTCATTGAAATATTTATAAATGAACATAATAAAATAATAATAAATCAAAAATTGATTTTTTTTTAATTGTGTAATTTTTTGATTTAATGTTATTATCTAAAATACTATGTGCAAGTGCATAAGGATTCTGGAACACAATATTTGGGATCTCTCTAAACCACCCTCTTATTGGGTTATGATCGTTCCCTATGTAACTCACCTTCTATATATATTTTATTTTATTTTATTATTCAAAATTAATTATTTATTTATCCAAAATATATTTATAAATGATTTCACTACCTTTGATGGGGAAATATGGGTCTTAACTTAATTACCCAAAATCATTAATTAAATTCAATATCAATGAAGAGGAGTTTTTATACCCTTAAATTATATTTTAATATTCTCATATAATGTCATTATTCCCATTCGAAAACCATATTTTGATATTTATTAGTATTTAATAGGATAAAAATGTCCATAATATTTATTTCATTCTTATCATTGGAATATTTTTGAAATGTACTTTGATTTCGATATGAAGATGGATTATACAACCCATTTATTTCCATGGTCCACTTTTATATTTATTTCATATGATTGATTTTATTTTTTGGGACACATAATCAAGAATATGTTATAAATAGAGAGAAAAGATTGTTCACAACTTCCTTCTATAATGTTTTTTCTCATGAGATAGTACATACGAGATTAGTCAGTGAAACCAATCCATCATGAAACGTTGTCCACCTTTTGATGTTGTTTTAGCAGTTAGCCTTGAATTTTGATTATTTCATCTTTTTTATTTCATTAAGAAATATATTTTTCGAAATATAATTATTAAATTCTTTTTTTGTTCTTACATACTATTATAAATTTTGATAATTATATATTACGTTATCATGCAATGTCTTCTAAATCATATGTTCTACTTCATTAGCATGTTTATTCCATTAAAAAGATTTATATCCCACTCATTTATTTTTGGTATTACCTAAGTTATCATATGAACTTATTGGTTCTCAAAGGGATTTAGGATATCAAATTGTTGAATTAAATTAATAAGATCTGTTTTTGTGTATAATAAACCTAGTCATCTAAATAAAACAGGGCACCACTATCTTTAGGTTGTGATTATCGAATGTTTATGCGTAAAATCATGTAATAATATGTGTAAAAATTTTATATATCAATAGATAAATAGTGAAAATCTCATAAATGGAATGAAAAACATTATAAATTATTATAATTAAGTTTTTATAGTAACTAAAATTAATATATAATGATGAAATGAAACTACTACAAACTATAATAAACTATAAACATCTGATTTTGGGAAACATGTGAAAACTAATTAATATATAGGTAGATAATGATTATAAATAAAAACAATAAATATTTTTATTTATGATTACAATACTAAAATATTATAGTAATATAGTTATTCGTGTTATGCAATAGATTACACTATATTCATTGAAGGCAAGATGAATGTATGCATCCTTTGTTGTAAATTTTGACTTGCCTATGTTATATGCCATGATTTATTTTTTATTGTTGAAAATATGAAAACATTATCTATTTGTATCATTATTCCCCTGTATTTAATTATGTTCAATGATATATTTTCTTCTCATTCTCCCATGGGGTTTTGATTCAAAAATTATAAAATGCCCCATGGTTTCTTTGTCTGATTTTCAACTTCATGTCACATATTTGATATTATGTACCATTTTTTCTATTAAATAGTGTATTCGCTATTTTATTTCCCTAATGTATAATTAATATAAAAAATCACACAATATTTTAATTTATATTTAATATTTACCCACACATTACATTTTATTCTTTAATTAAAATTACAATAAATTTCATTAATTCAATAACCTTCATTGAGTTAAAACAGTTCTTCATGAACATATTTATTACAATGCTGTTCTAATTCACAAAATATAATTTTTTTAATATTTAATCTTTACTCATCTATGGTGAAAAATAAATTTTCATCTCAATACTATTATGATGAGGAAATTTCATTCTAAAATGTATACGATTGTCGAGAATAGTCCTTAGCATCATTAATTAAAGTTTCTTAACCATTTCCTTATTTTACATTCCCTAAAATTTTCTCATTTATATACAGAAATATGTTTTTTATTTTTATAATGTATAATAAATATTTCTCTTCTCCTATTTTAAAATGGGTGTTTTGTTACTCATTTTTGTTGGTTTTCAATAAGGGTATATCAAAAATATTTAATAGGTTTTCTATTGTTACAAGTAATTTTTTAGCTTACACCCATTATTTATATTGATAACATTTATGTTATTAAAGGATATATTGTTGAATATATATTTTTCAAATGTAATCAATATTCAAAATTTCCATGATTACATTTTGTAAATAAATTTTGAGAGTATGTATAACTTCATCTTTTTGTAATGATGTAAAAAATGACATTTAAAACATATTTTATTTTTTTCTTCCATGTTAACTAATATCTCCATAACTATTTCCATTTTATATGATTATTAACCTCTATGTTATTATGTATTCTAAAATAAATCATAAATCATAAATTTATAAAATATTAATTTAATTTTTGTTTCAAAATATTAATTAAATATCTTATTTTTAATGTGTAATTTCTAAAACTCTTAGAAACTGTCTTTTATATCTAGGTCTTTTTAAAAAAAAATATATTATACTTGATTAATGGTATTTTTAAATTATAACATTATCCTTCTTTCTATATAGGTATTATGAAATTACCTTCTCATTTGGAGTAATGACCTCTCACAGTTTTTCTCATTCCTAATCTCCTTCTGTGTATAACTGTAATTTTTATTCAAATGGATATCTTTTATGAATACCCTATTTTTATTCCTTATATTGAAATAATTCACCTATACGCCATATGTTGATTAATTATATAAATTATTGAGTTAAATATATAACATTTATCTATATTGAAAACATATCATATGATTTTTTATCTTGATTGAACTATATTTACCAATAATATTGCCGAATATCTTTTGAAACACATTTATTCTCTCTGGGTAAATCATATTAAAATAATTTATAAAACTATGAATGAATTTTTATGATTGAATTTTAAATTGATATACATTCCATATTAATTCCATGTTTTTATTATTATATGATTTTATATTCATCACATATATATGGATAATGAAAGGTGGGTATTATCTCACTCCTTTGTGTATTGGTTATCGTTTTGTATGTCATGAGAAAGAGGGAAATGAGATTTAATGAATCAACCCACAAGGGGAAATATATTATTGTATCGTAGTCTATCATGGGTAATAGACGAGTTAGTCCCAATACACTATTGTAAATTTCTTGTGATACTTAATCCACAATGTTATATTTTTTATTCTTATATTTGTTCCATATCATTGATTTGTATTATAATATATATGAAACATTTATTCATTTTATTATGTCTAGATATATCTCTTATGGCCTATGACAATTATCATATGTTTTTAAACTTTTGAATCATGTTCTATATCATTGAAATATTCATCACATGACTCATTACATGTGATTTATGCTTTGTATGGTATGAACTTTTTATGTATTGACGAATACAGTCATATGTTCATCTTATTCTCAGTTATGATATTTTATTATAATTACTTTTGGTTAAAATTAATTAGAATTTATTCTCATAATTATTATGATTTAGCTTCCCAAAGTTATTAAAATATAAAATTTATATTATATATATAAATGTTTCTTATTTGGGGAAATTTTGGGAGATATTGATTACTTTTTATGATTTATGAAATTTCTGATATATTGGAAAATTTTCCATTATTAAAGAACTCATTCCTATTTTCCTAATGTTTTGTCCTAAATCACTAAAAATCATAACGTAAAATTTTATTTGAATATATTACAATGAAATATATTTTAGATTCATGTAATTAAATGTCCATATCGACGAGTGTCCATAATTTATATAGAAAACCACCTTGTCATAAAAAAATAAATATACTAAAACATGTATCTAAACATACTATGAAAATTAATAGAATTAAACAATCCCCAAGTGTTTGATATGATTGTTTTCTTATTTTTTTATTCATTGAAATTTTATTAAAATTTTGGTATATACCAAAAATTTTGTCATGATTTTTTAATTAAACCATCGTTATAAAAATCTATATCCATGAGATTAATTTTTTTATCCTAAAAAATAGTTAATGATATTTTTTCAAGGATTATGAAAATTTATATTAAGGTGATTGTGATAGTGGAACATAATAAACATCATGGTATCCTAATATATCAAACACTGAGTGTAATAATATTGAATCAATTTACATATATAATATATTTAATTAATCAATTTTATTAAAAAAACTCTCGTATTTATACATAGATATATACCTTCAATAAACATTACCATTATGTATCTAGGAAACAAGTTGACCAAAAATTATTTTGTGGGATTTTTAGAAGTTTATCTTATAGATTTCTTTTCGACTAGACACTATGTAGTGTGTATTCTTTTGTTTATGTAAGTATAAAAAATTAACATAATCTAATATTAAGGTAATAAAGTAGATCTTATATTACATTATGGTAAAAAAAAATATATACTATTTTATTCATATTGGACTGAGTTTAATCTCAGTATATATTCTGATATTGACTTTAGTAGTTATTGATTGGATGAGAAGAAAACCTTTGAAACATTTTTTAGTGAATCTATAGTTTTATGATATAGAAAAAAGAAACAGGTTGTTCCAATTTACAATACTAATGCTAAATCTCTTTTTTTATTGTAATTGTTCCCAATTATTATAGACATATCACACATATAGAATTATGTTTGAGTTTTACTAAAATATCAAATATTTATCTTAAACCAAGTACGATTTCTCTATATATGAACCCAACATTCAATTAAGAAGACTAATACTTATTTATAAGATACAAGATTTTTTATAACCACATAGAAAAATAAGATATTATTCTCAATTTTATCAGATAATTAAGTAATCATGAAAAAAAATCACTAAACCATTAAATTATAATTATATTGAATATTTTAAATATAATTTAGATACAATCACTTCAATGTGATCATATTTTGAACTTTTTATTAAATTAAATATCGATATTTTAAAAAATTATCAGGAAAGTAGGAGGAAAATATATTTTTTAAAATTTTATAAAATTAGATTTAGATAATTTATATCATCTCATTGTTCAATAAAGAAATATTATAATATATATTTTGAACATCTTCTGTAACTATTCCAGATAGAAGTTATCCTTGTTCATTGAATTTAATAGAATATAACTTCTATGTGGCATTATTTAATTCATGTTTTGTTGGTATATTTTTACAATATGTATATTTAAAGTTACACTTTTTATATTTAATGTTATTATTATTATTTTTCTAGTTATATTTTTGATTTTAGAAGCTTATGTTTTGTTTATTAATGCTACACATGTGTTTTTTGTTAAATTATTATTCACATCAAATTAACCATTTTGAAAATGAATTTTTTTTATAATTGAATTGGTGAATATCATTTAATTATATAAAATGTATTATTACTTATTTTTTGTATTCTTTTGTTCAATATTCATCAATACAATACCATACATAAAAATTAGAAGATAACCATTATATGGTGCACCCATTTCATTATTATTATTATTGATTCTTGATTATTATCACTGAATTAATATTTTTTGATAATACCAAAGATAAAAAAGAATTTATCTTTTATAGTGATTTTTACTGAAGAAGTTGGGAAACAAAACCTATATAAAGAAAATTTAGTTTTAAGAAATTATAATTTATGATGAAAATAGAATCGTACATTTATGAATTCATTAAAATTTTCAAAATGGATTCATATTATTAGAAATTATTAAAATAATTAATTATATATATTAACTAAAATATCACTTTTGATCGATGTTTTTATGAATTTTAATCATGTTATTTTTTTCCTAGATATCAGAAATGAATAGATCCATGAAGAAGTTATATGTTTTACTTTCATTATAGAGATGCTATTATTTTTTATTTTAAACTAATATTAATAAAAAGAGTATTTTAAAAGAAATATTCTTAATTTATAATGATTTTATTATAGAGGAGGTTCTTAAAGATATGGTAAAATATATTTTTCATGTATATAATATCTACGGTAACATATACAATTTCTTAAAATAATTTTTATTTTAAATTTATCATTCTATCTTTCCATTTCATGATTATTAATTTTTGCTTGTGATTTTCAAAAAGAGAGAAAATTTTATTCAAATAAAATTTCATATCCATTTTCAAACAAAAATAAAAATTTGATATTTTTTATTAATCTTTAATATTTATTTTGTATTCTATTTTAAAATTCTTAAAATTTGAAACTCATATGTGTTGATGAATAGAATAGAATTATCATATTATTAGAACTTATTCTTTTTGAGGTTAATGTTTTGACGGGGTGCTGAGAACATTATCATAATCTTGAGACTCGAATAATTGGATGTTGAATAAAATTATGATTTGTTTAGTTGAACTAGATGAATATAAAATATAACCATTTATCTTTGTCAAAACAGCACATAAAATATGGAATGGGGTCATCGCGCATTAGAATAAATTATAAAATTACCACAAATATTATTACATTTTACATTTTTCATTTTTTAATTATCATTAAGTAATTCTATTTTTAATATTTATCGATTTAATCCTAGAGCACCTATAATATTTTTTTCAATTTCAAATCCCTATGTTTTTCTATTGAAATTATTACGTTATTGATTTTTGAAATCGATGTGATTCTATTTAGGAATATATAGTAATCAATTATTCATGTTGATGGAAATTTAGTTATATGAATTGATATATCTAAAACATGTATTTGATGAATTAAAAGGTTCTCATACATAATACTAATCAAGGAGATTAATTTGATGATTATAGATAGAGTTATATGTTTTTGATAGCTTATTGAAAATTCCCAGTGAAAAATTCTATCTCACGACATAGGACTGATCAAAGAAGTTCTAGTATTGGGATTTTTCTAATACCTTGGATTTTTTATACTCATCCATGATCAATTTTCATTTAGAAATATAATTGTTTTTATATATGAACTATTCATTAACAATATCCATTATTTTTTATTTAAATTATCATCTGAGACTCCAAAAAAAATTTACATTATTTATCCATTTTCTACTACATATATTGTTATTACATTTTATTTTTATCATTATATTTATATAATTTCCATTTACTACTATTTTTTAATCTCTGATTCATAATACATGTATCTTTTTTAACTAATTTGAGTGGGGTAAAATAATATTTCAAATTTTTACTACAATTCACCATTATTGTAATTTACATAACATCTTTCAGTTTTTTGGGAAAAAAATACATGTTGCGTATTCACCTCTATCATGGCTTGTCTCTTTGATATGATTACAAAAAATCTAGTTTCTGTACATTTCATGTAACCCCACATAGTCTTCAATGAATTTATATTCTAGAAATCCGTTTTTTCTATATGGTTTCATTAAAAAAATTAACTACAAAGTGATAAAATAGAGAAGGATTACATGATGTGTGGCTATATTAACACATTATGCAACACATGATATACCTAAAAGGGTACACACTCAGTTTTTAGGAAATTCATGTGGGTAAAAATGTTGGAAAATTTAATTGAGACAAAAACTACACATTGCGTAGCTAGCAATGTATGTTGTATGATAGGTGTCTTTCCCCAACAAATACATGTCTAGTGATTTTCAATAATTGTAATGGTTTTAAATTCTATATAATTAATGTTTACATAAATTATGAAACTACATGACATGTAATGGTTGCCTCTCACATCATGCACTAACACATATTTTGAGTGTTACAATTTGAATATATCTACGGTGTTTCATGTGGTCATTAATTTGTAAGAACCCATACCTTCTTTTCAGGTATGTTTTTTCTTTTCTAGCTGTTTTTGAGAAAAAGAGGAAATTTTGGAAATTTTTAAAGTTCACATCGTCTACTTTATGCGTACACACTGTGTACTAGGTTAACACATGTAGTCGGGTGCTGGCCGTGTAGCGGTCGTGCACAAGGCTAGGCGGGGAGACCTAGAGGCCGCCTATAACGGAGTACATAAATGGAGAGTACACGCTGTGTACATCAAAAATACATGCCTTGTAATTTGTTTTTTATATTAAACGCATCAGGGTCATGTCTAATCACCAGAACGATCTCCTACTAGGTCTCGTTCGATCGAGATCTCCGTACGACCCCAAAGCTTCGACGAACCCCCAAGCGATCGTTCACCATTCGAATCGAACATTGACGGGTGTGTTGGAATCACATCGGTGAGTTCTCTTTTCACCAAGAGTCCCATATTTTAATTTATCCTCTCTCATGAGATATCGTGGGTTAAAAATTTTAGTCATTTCTGTAGATCATTGGCATTCCAAGTATATTCAAGCCTCGATGTTCACATATAGTGATATTCCATTGCTAAGGTTGGTGGTTTGTTCCTTTCCGTTGAGATTCTTTGAGTATCATTTGTAATTTTAACCAACACCCTTGAATAAGGTGTTGTGTGTTTATCATTTTCCCCTGTTCATTGTTTTCCATGATTTTTTATTTGTGTAGAGGTTAATTGGATATGAATAGGGTTTATTGATATGCTTTAGATGTGTTGACCTTGCACGTTCTGTTTATGACCATTGGACATATTAGCCTTTTTGGATGACAAGCCAGTTTTCAATGCCTAGTGTTATAGGGTGGAGTGTTTGTACTCTGACTTGCTTGATATATTGTAGACTAATTTATCCATGTAGTTTGGGAGGTTTACCTTGGCCTTTTTTTACTTACAATGCTTGTTGACCTATACAGGGCTGTGAGAACCTGGTGTAGTAGACTATAAGTGGAATTGACCAAGTGTGATTCCTAAGAGAGTCTTTGAGAACATTAGACTATAATGGGAATTGACCATGTGAGATTTCTCATAGAGTCTTTGAATCACTTGGGACTATAAGTGGAATTGACATTGGGAGCTTCCTCAAAGAGTCCTTGACCTTGGGGCTATATGGAGAATTAAGCGTGTGAGATTCCTCAGAGACTCCTTGACATACCTTAGACTATAAGTGGAATTGACCATGTCAGATTCCTCAGAGAGTCCTTGACTTACCTTATACTATAGTGGGATTTAACCGTGTGAGCTTCCTCAGAGAGTCCCTGACTTACCTTAGTCTATAAGGGGAATTAACTAAGTGAGCTTCTTCAAGATTCTTGAATTACTTTTCACTATTAGTGAAAATTATTGCGAGTTCTTTCTCAGAGAGTACTTATACATTCATATAACTGAACCATAGTGGATAGTCTATGTGCACTTCCTAGATGGTTACCGTGCATGATTAGTTATTTTTGATATGTGGAATTATTTTCTGTTGAGTACTTTCTTGTTTACTATGTTAGTAATTTTAACTCCCATATATTCATTGACTGTTAAGCACAGATCTTCGCATGACTGCCTACTGGAATTTAGTCTCACACCCTGTTTGGGTCATGATTTTGTGCCCAAACAAATTATATTGTTTCATGTATAGATTAGGGTAGGGTCCCTTCTATATAAGGTTCTTGACTTGCGATGGATCTAGAGATCATGGGACCAAGATTAGGCTTGCGATGTTGAAGAGTTGTTCATCTCTTTCTTTTGTATTAGGTTTAGTATTGTTGTGTCCCTGCATTTTGAATTTTTTGGCAACTTCCCTAGATATATGTATCATGAATCATCCACATATATATATGTGTGCTCCAATTTATTATTTCACAGTCATCCACTATTTACTTCGGTATGGATCATTACTGCTTCTGTTATTGCCATTGTTTTTCCTCAACTATGTTACTCTCCCAATGAGGGCATAGTTTCCCCACTATCACACCCAAGACCCTCACATCTAGTCAGCATCCTTTGGTAATCATGGAAATGCTCTGGAGTCAATGTGACCAACCGGGTACGGGGTGCCTCTGGGTGGCTTCTAGAACTAGGGAATTACGAAGTGGTATCAGAGGAATCTCTTTTCTCTTGACTTAATGTTTGGAGCCTTTACCCAGGAATAAGTTAAAATAGGTACTTGGTAACAAGTTTTTCCAGGGAGTAGCTAACCCGTGTAGGGAGAAAATCCAATCTACTTCGTTTAATGAAATATTTCTGGTTTTTCAACATTACAGTTGATTTGATTTTCAACGTTGGGTGATTCACATGTTTTGTTCTATTACCATTAATGTTATTGAGGTTCTATTTCTGTTGAAACCTGATGAGATGCAGGTATTCTATCTCATGCATCATATAGGAACTTTATAGAAATATCATGTCATGCATTCTTTCCATGCCATTTAGGGTGAATTAGTGATTTCAGGTTGTTTTGATAGATGTTGTGAAGAATATTCATGTTGTTGTGATAAATGCCTTGATAAAAATAACTACTGTTTGATAGGGTATTTTTTGTCTAAGGTTTTGTTTGAATAAACTCCAAACGATGGTTCTTGAGGCATTATGAGCCCTCATGGACAATAATTTTGAAGATCAATGACTTGTATCCATGTTGTAATGTGTATAAGATGTCAAACTATGATTCGCGGGGAGTATGGGCCCTCACAGATCCTAATTTGGCAGTTTCAATGTTTTTTTCATTGTTTTTTCAGGATCTGGAGTAGTTTCTAAGGATTACTGTTCGGAAAAACTAGAATACATGTCATGTAATGTTAAGTGCTTTCCATGTGTTCTTATATTCGTGAAGAAACCATTTTTCTTATGTACACGTCATGTACATTATGTACACTCCATGTATTATTTAACAGTGTCATAGGTCATGTGGGTAGAGACGCGAGATATGGAATGTCTTGTGGGAACTCACCAGGTACCAGTTGAACATGTCGTGTAGTGTTGACCTTTTGTCCACCAGTGATACTAAAACCACTAACAAATAAACAAAAAGATATACACGCCGTGTAAGGATCGAACATGCCATGTAGTTTGACCCAGGTACCCAGACGTTTCACTAACAACACAAGTCGGTGATATCCTTTCACTTACACATCATGTTCTCCTTAAACATGCCATGTAGTTTGAGCCGTGTGTCAGGTTGTGTCACTAACAACACGGGCCAGGTGAAGCTTTTCTAGTACACACAGTTTCTACCGTGAACACACCATGTAGTCTTGTCCTAGGAGAACTGTGTGGCTTAACTGTATAGAAGGACTCAAGCAGGGGAAGAGGATTCATGTAAAATCTATGTGTTAAGACAACATGTCGTGTGTTTGGTGTGTTACATGACAATTTTAAGCAGGAGTACACACCCATGTAATGACTTAAGGGAACACACCGTGTTAGATTTGTATATTTCGTGTAGTCATGTTTTGTAAAATATGATTTCATTCTTTCTCTTGTTCCCTTCTTACACTACTAGTTTACAATCAATGATAATCTTGATCTTTGGGGCCTGTTTGACCTTACAGAGTCATAAAACCGAGACATCCTACCTTTGTACACCAGTTTCTAAGTGGTCATCAGACACCTGACATGTCTAATCAAGAACTACCTGCAGATCCTCCTATCGTTCTTGTCTTGGCACCAGCCGTTATAATCGACATAGGTGTTGATGCACAATTTAAGAATGGATTTTTGAGGATAATGCAGACCTTTCAGGGAGTTCCACCACCTACCCTGTTGATGGAAGCGTTGACGCGGGACTTTCAACAGTAGCATCCTCCCACCTTCTCAGGGGATAGAGGACCCCAGTCTACAGTGTCATCAATAGAAGGAATGCTGATGATTTTTAAGAATCATGAGATACCTACAAGTAAGAGGGTAAATCTCACTACCTACAAGCTTCGAGACTCTGCCAGGAGGTGGTGGGATGTGATCTCACATGCGGGCTACTAGAAGAATATGGATTGGGATGATTTTCAGTGCATCTTAAATGATTACTTCTATCTGGAGACCTTTAGTGTCAATCGAGCCCAAGAGTACATGAGTCTATAGAAGGGTACTCTTACTGTTATGTAGTATTTATCTCACATCACAAAGTTATAGTGTTTCTCTAATAATCCAAGAGGTGATGAGTTGTTCCTTTCATGGAAGTTTGAGGATGGTCTGAGGCACGACATATGATCTCTGGTGATCATCTTTAGGTTGACTTCAATATCCTTTACCATCAACCAGGAGTTGATTACAGAGCATAACATGATGGATTCTGGAGCTATGAGATAGGTTAATTCGGCATCCAGAGTAAGAATTCCTCCTACTGATAGCAGAAGCGCCACTAGGAGACTGCATGAAAAGATCTGAGTAGGCGGGATGCATCTTCTAGTAGCCAGGTGGTGTGCTACCAGTACTGGAAGAGCGTTCATATGAGGCCACATTTCGCATAGACCTAGTGGAGTTCTGATCTTGTATCAAGATAGGTCACCTTCAGCGCTTCTATCAGTTCTTCTCACCAACAGTTGGTGACAAGGGGTTCTTCTGTGACTCGTCGTTCAGGAGCATCACAACCAGCTTCTCACCAGTCTGGGAACTAGAGTTCTTCTGGCCATTCAGGCAGAGGTGGAGGTTGTGGCCAAAGTAGCAAGTCCCCTGAGTTTTAGAAACATCAAGATAGATAAACATACAGTGGTCAGGAAGGGTCACAGGGTCATGGTACATGTCATTCTTTTGTAGTGGAGCAGACCCAGTTGGAGTATGATGTCTAATCCTCTACCGTTCACGGTACGATCTTAGTAGCATCAGTTTTAGCTTCTGCTCTTTTCAATACTGGAGCTTCCCATAGATTTATATATGTTGCTTTTTTAGAGATCCTTGGTCTTTGAATATTTTCCTCTGCCGATATCTTGACCTTAGACACACAGCTGGGGACTAGAATGGCTAGTGTAAATCAGTGCAGAGAGTTCTCTCTGGAGGTTGGTCGGTGTAACTTCTTATGGGACCTCTATGTCATAGAGATGACATACTATGATTTCATTATCAGGATGGACTAGTTAGTTCCATTCTAGGAAATCGTTGTCTATTATCATTGTGGGGTGAGCTTCACGTCACTAGGGCGTAGGCTGTTTCTTCATATGGGCGAGTGGGATGTCCAGGCGAGCAGAGTAGGGCGTAAGCATCATAGGCTGGGAGGAGTTATAGCCAAGATTACTAGTCTATATATGGATGACCAAGGGACATCACGTTAGAATTTCTTGTATTGGTGGATCATTTCAGAGATGTCATTCCAGACGACTTTTTAGGTTTACCTATGGAGTGTGAGGTAGAATTTTTTATTGATCTTGTTATAGGAGAAGAACCAGTGTCTATTCAACCTTATAGGATGGCTACACCTGTGTTGCTGGAGCTCAAGAATCAGTTAGAGGAGTTGAATGCAAAGGGTTTCATCTGACCTAGTACTTATCTGTGGGGTTCACCTGTTCGGTTTGAGAAGAAGGTAGACGGTACCCTCAGGATTTGTGTGGAGTATCAGAAGTTGAACCAGTTGATGGTCAAGAACCGAAATCCCTTTCCTAGGATTGATGATCTCTTTGATCATCTTCATGGATCTTGGGTGTTCTCGAAAATTGACCTAAGATCTAGTTACCATCATTTAGACATTAGACCATCTGATATACATCTCACAGCCTTCCAGAGCAGGTATGCTCTATATGAGAATATGGTTATGTTGTACGGTCCTACAAACACACTTGCGGTTTTCATAGAACTGATGAACCGAGTGTTCCATCCATACTTGGATTCCATCATGGTGGTCTTAATTTATGATATCTTGGTGTACTCTCAGACTCGACCCGATCATGATACGCATCTTGAGATCATATTGAGTACACAGAGAGAGCATCAGTTATATGATAAGATCTCAAGATTCCACTTTTGGATGGATTAGATTCACTTCTTGGGTCATGTTAGCTCAGAGACAATAGTATCAGTAATCCTTGAGAAAGTGAGAGCAGAAGTTTCTTTAGAGTATCCAAAGAACATCTTTGTGGGGCGAAGTTATCTAGGGCTGGCTGGATACTACAAACGTTTCATAAAAGGCTTTTCATGCTTATCAGCACCATAGACGAGTCTGACTAAGGTGGGTATGATGTTCATGTGCTATGATTCTTTTGAGTCATCCTTTCAGGAGCTGAACGAAAGGTTGAATTCAGCACCAATACTAGTCTTTCCAGAGCCGAGAAGGATCTATACTATTTCTTATGATGCATCATGTATTGGGTTGTGATCGGTGCTTATGCAGGGAGAAGGAGTCGTTGCGTATGAGTCTCGGCAATTGAGGCCACACGAGAAGAGTTACCTGACACATAATATTGAGATGGATGTAGTTGTTAATTCCTTACGTTGTTGGCGATATTATCTTCTCGGAGAGAATTTGGTGGTTTTCATTGACCATAAGAGCCTCAAGAACATTTTCTCTCACCTTGATCTGAATTTGAGACAACCATGGAGGGTTGAGTACCTTCAGTCCTTTGACATTGAGCTAGCCTATATGTCTGGGAAAGGAAATGCAGTGGCTATTGCGTTGAGCTAAAGGACTCAGATACAGGCAGTCCAGGAGGCTAGCAGTGAGTGGAAGATTATGGATATGTTCTCTAAGATGCATTTGGAAGAGCATGATAGTCAAGGGAATTCATTTCTTTCTTTGATAGCTATTACCTCTACTATTCTTGATCGAGTGCGAATGAGGTAGCTATTAGATTTAGAAGGCCTAGTCCTAGAGGATAGTGTGTTAGGAGAGGACACTATTCATGAATGGAAAATAGGTTGAGATGAGATCATTTAATTCTAGGGGCACGTATGGGTGCCGGATGATATACATGAGGAGCCGATGTAGGATTTTCATTCCTCAATTTGGGAAGTTCATCCTGGTGCCACCAATATTTATCATGATCTACACGATTCGTATTGGTGGCTATGTATGAAGAGGGACGTTTATAGTTTTATGATAAGGTGTTCCACCTTTCAGCATGTGAAGGCGTAACATATGCGACCAGTGGGGATTTTGTAGCAGTTACCCATTCCCAATTGGAAATGGAATTTTGACCCAATGGATTTCGTAACAGGGTTTCTGAGGTCTCCTCGATGGAATGATGCATTTTGGGTTGTCATCGACAGACTCACAAAGGATTCCCAGTTCATTCCAATCAAGGAGACCTTCATTGTTGATGAGCGGAAACAGTTGTACATTAGTGATATTGTACATTTTAATGGAGTTCCACAATCCATAATATCAGAAAATGATGCACGTTTTACTTCACAAGTTTAGAAGGGGATTCAGAAGGCTTTGGGTACACATGTACTTTTGAGTACAGCTTACCATCTCAAGACAGAAGGCTAGTCAGAGTGAACATTTCATGTTCTTGAGGTCATTCTATGAGCATGCATCATGGATTGTGGAGGTTCTTTGGAGAAGAAAATACCTCTTGTGTATTTTTCCTACAATAGTAGTTTTTAAGAATCTATTCAAATGAAATCTTATGAGTCTTTGTATGGTAGAATATGCTGATCACACTTATGTTGGCTGGTGGAGGGAGTTGTAGCTTTGCTGAGTCCATGTCTTGTTTAGGAGACCGCATAGTAGATTGAGTTGATTCAGAAGAAGATGACCACTACACAGTCATTATGGAAGTCTTTTGCTGATCTATGGAGAAGACCTTTGTAGATCGAGGTCGGGGATCAGGTTTACCTACATGTCACACAAAAGTTGGGACACATGAGGATTAGGAGACATGGTAAGATTTCTTTGAGGTACGTCGGCCCGTTTGAGTTTGTGGATAGAGTTTGGATAATTTCCTATTGGTTTTAATTCCCCCCGAGGTGCTGGGAAATGCACGACGTTTTTCACGTTTCCCATCTCTGACATAACTTTTTAGACCATTCTCACGCCTTTCAACCTGAAGAGGTTGAGATCGAAGCAGATGAATCATTTGGGGAGAATACTATCCAGATTATTTATTGTAGTATAAAGGTTCTCTATGGCTGGTTTGTTCCTCTGGTACGAGTTCTATGGCAGCACACGCGGTTACATGACGAAACATGGGAGAGAGAGGCCGTTGTCTGACCACAGTGTTCGGAACTATTTGGGGATTATTATTCTATGGCACGCTAGGGAAATTCGAGGATGATTTTCTTTAAGGTGGGTAGTTTGTAAGAACATGAATCTTCTTATCAGGCTTGTATTTCATTTTGAAGTATTTTTTTAGAAAAAGAGGAAATAATGGTAATTTTCGAAGTACAAGCCATGTAAATTATCAGTGCACACCATGTAATGGCCAAGCACATGGCCATGTGTGGTGACCTCAAGGCTGCATAAAGAGGAGTGTGGAAAGAGTGAGTACACACCATGTAATTCAAAAGTACACGTCGTGTACTTCAAAAATACACGTCGTGTAATTTACATTTTTCATTAAATGCATCGGGGTCACGTTTATTCGCCAAAACTCTCTCCTTCCATTTCTCATTCAACTGAGAGCTCCGTATAGTCGTGGATCTTCGATGAACCCCCAAGAAAGCGTCCGTCCTCTAAATCGAAATCTTTCAGTTGCATTGGAATCACATCGGTGAGTTCTCTTTTCTCCTAGATCCCCATGATCTGATTTCTCCTCTCTCGTGAGATATCATGGGATTAATTTTTTAGATGTTTTTATAGATCTTTGGCATTCCATGGGGATTAAAGACTCGATGTTCACATATAGCGATCTTCCTACGCCGAGGTAGGTGGTTTGTGCCTTTCCATTCAGATTATTTTAGTATAATGTTCAATTTTGACCAATACCCTTGAATGGGGTATTGCGTGTTTACCTTTTTAACCATGTTGATTTCCTTCCATGCTTGCATGATTGTGTAGAGGTTAATTTTATCTGGATAGGGTTGATTTCTATGCTTTGGATGTGTTTCCCATGCATGTTTTGTTTATGACCGTTGGTATGCTTAGCCTATCTAGCCACCTTGCATGTTTTCCATGCCTAGTGATGTAGGGTGGAGTGTTTATACTCTAGCATGCTTGAAATTCTCTAGAATGATTTAGCCAAGTAGTTATTGTTGTTTACCTTCTCTGTTTTTTCCTTTCTATGCTCCTTGACATACACATGACCATGAGAACCTAGTGTAGTAGACTTTAAGGGGAATTGACCGAGTGCGCATCCTCAAAGAGACTTTGAGAACATTATACTATAAGGGGAATTGACCGAGTGAGCTTCCTCAGAGATTCTTTGAACCACTTGGGGATATAAATGGAATTAACTGAGTATGCTTCCTCTAAGAATCCAAGACCTTGGGGCTCTAAGGGAAATTGACCGTGTGAGCATCCAAAGAGAGTCCATGAATTAACTTAGACTATAAGGGGAATTGACCATGTGAGCTTCCTCAGATATTCCATGACATAACTTCGACTATAAGGGTAATTTCCCATGTGAGATTCCTCAAAGATTCTTTGACATACCATAGACTATAAAGAGAATTGACCGAGTGAGCTTCCTCAGATATTTTTGAATTACTTTTGACTATAATTGGAATTGACTGTGAGTGCTTCTCTTAGAGAGTGTTTATACATTCTTTTAATAGAACAAGAGGGGATAGGATTTGTGCACTTCCTAGAGGGCTATCTTGAATTATTAGTTTCCTTTGATATTTGGAATTATTTTCTACTGGGTATTTCTTTTTTACTGCTTCTATAATTTTATCATCCATATATTCACTTACTTTTAGGAATAGATCTTTGGGTGGTTTCCTACTGGGATTTAGTCTCACACCCTAATTGGTTCATGATTTTGGGCCCAAACAGATTATATTTTCGTACTTATAGATAACGAAAAGTGCCCTTCAACACCAATTTCTGGACTTTTTGTGGAGTTTGAGAGCATGGGACCATGCTTAGGCTTGCGATGCTGAGGAGGTATTCATCTGTGTCTTTGGTATTTGGTTTAGTACTGTTGGGTCCCATCATTGCGTTTTGTTTCACTACATTCCTAGACATATATATCATGCATCATCCACAAATATGTGTGTGTGTGTGTGATCCAGTTTATTATTTTCTAGTCTTCCACTGTTTACTTCTGTATGGATCATTACTGCTTATTATATTGTGGTTTTTTTCCTCTACTATGTTACTCTGCCAACGAGGGCATAGTTTCCCCACTCTCACACACGAGGCCCTCGATGCTAGTTTCTAGCCTCTGGTATTTAGGGAAATGAGATTAAGGCCATGTGACCAACCGGGTATGGGGCACCTCTTGGTGGCTTCTGGAACCGGGACGTTGCAAAAATAATGAAAATACTATATACCAAAATCCATAATACTATATGTGTCATATATCACAAAACACAATGGTTTCATTTTATTGGTGTTAGTAAATAGTACAAAACAAGGACTATATATTGCTTGAGTAACATGGTATGTCATGTGATAATACAAATAAATTATGTATTAAATTCTAGAAAATTATTTAATAGAAGGTACTAGATACATATTTTGTAACCTCTATATAACACGTCATATATATTTTAAATTTCAAAATATATTTAATTCGATGTAGAAGTTACACATTTTTATCCTCCTTAGTATGTGTGATGTTCTCAATTATTTTAAATTGAAATTAAAATTATTTAATTTATTTAAAATCATACATGATGGGAATATAATTATATCTCAAGTACAATTTGAATAAAATATAATAATAAATTATTCATTTAATAATTCAATCATTAGCTAAAGATAATTTATATTCTTAAATAAATGAAATTACTTCTAGTATAAACATGTATTCATTACTAGTGGTGATTGATCAAGAGATTTACTGGTCTATATATATATTTGTTTATTATTGTTAATTTAATTATTAATTTTATTCCATTATAAGATATTTAATTATTAACTTCAACATGATGTTATTTCAACCATCCTAAACCCCATTATTATTTTTGTTCATTTGTTTCATGTTTATTTTAGGTAATCCTAAACCATTGATACCCTTCACGTAATTTGGGTAGAAATTTATAAAGCATAAATAAACCATTGAGAGGAGATGTATCAATTCCTAAGTCAATATAGATATTACTAAAGTGATATAAAAGACCGAGGTGAAATGCTACAAATCAGTCCTAATATGGGATCAAAAAGGTACTTCCCATGGTGTAAAGGTTGAGTTAACACCTCTTCATAATCTCCATAATCCATATTTTTATATTTTCAAATGACAATTTTAATGGTAAGTGTAATCCCAACACAAATCCAAGAAGATACAAAGTCACAACCCGCCATTGTAAAAACAAAAGAACCGCGCCCAATTTTTTCAAATTTCAAATTCCAAATTTCAAACCGAAACAACACCAATCACATGCAACATGACAACCCGCTTCATGCACCACATCACTTCCTACCACTATCCATCATCATATCCATCATTTCATATCACCATTCATCATCATCGCTGTCGAAAGAACACCACGACAGAATAAGAACACAACCAACTAGACGAAATAGGTCCAAAATTACACCAATACCACAAGGATCAAATGCAGTAGGAATCCAATGTCATAGATGAAGCCACCGGTAGAGACAATTACTGAAATGAAGACGATCGCTCGAACTAAAAATCCCAAAACACCATGAAAACCACCACTCAAATCCGACTGAGGGAATAGTGTTGGGATCTTGATGACAGAGTAGAGTAAAAGAATCAAAACCAAGAAGCAATCATCGCTGTGACCAGCAGACTCTGCCATCAGAACCACTGCGGGCACCGCCGTAAGTGACTCCATCTCAACATCGAAGTGATGGAGTGGGAGACCATCATGAAATAGAGATCTAGGCATCCCAATACCACCACAACCATTAGACTACAAGAGAAACCACTTTCGGAGTCAAACCACCACAATGTACCACTGAAAAGCCACCAAAAACATGAAGAAAACCATGAAGGGAACCACTAGCATCCTAATGAACAAAACCCATAAGCACTCGCACCCACATTTCCTTCTCGAAGCCACGATCACAACGAAGCATTTGATTAATTCATAGGCCAGGGGACCATGCCAACGCCGCTACGAGCTGGAAGGACCGGTACCCAGTCATGAGAGGACCACCGAAAATTTCAAATGAAATACCTAAAAACGAGGCCGCCAACAAGCAATTTCCTTTAGATCTGGAACGGGAGAGGGAGAACAAAGTCGTTAGATGCCGGAAGGCTGAATCGCACAGTCAGGAGGGAACAGAAGAACGAGATCACATGGGGATCGAGTCAAAATGGAAAGGGAGAAGGAATCCAGTGATGAGAAGGACTAAAACCGAAAGGATACCAAAAACGAAGCAATGATCTAGGGTCAAAGCACAATCCATCAAATCAAAACAAAGTAAAAGAAACCAGTGTTTCAGATTGAGAGCTCAGGTGGAAGAACCCTAACCGAGGGAGTGTGAGAGCACCCGTAGAGAACGACGACATCCTCCTCTTCATAAACTGAAATTATGATACATGACTATTTTCATTTCATGTATTTATTTCATATTTTAGTAAATGGTTATTTATTAATATTTTTTATTCATGTATTATTTGTCTCACTAAATGTAGTAATGTAAAATTAATAAATAAATCATTCATGGTAATTTTCAAATAAAATAATGTAATTATTTTTTAATTGTTATATAAAAAATGGTTAATTATTTAATTAAATTCCACATAATATTAACAACCCTATGATAAATAAAATAAATAAATTTTATAAATAAATTTTTAGAAATACAATATTCAAAATATTAACTTAGTAAACAACCAATCTATTTTGAGTTAAAAAGTAACAATTATCAAAATTATATGGATGTTCCTCATTAAAGAAATTTCAATTTTGGGAAGTTTGATGGAATGGTTTTTTTGAATTAGTCTAGTAATAATCAATTGCATGTTTTGTTATAAAGTAATGATGAAACATAGTTGAAATAATTGATGAAATATGAGTTTAGTATTTTGTGGTTATGGTGTCAACTCAATAGATGAAGGAGATGTGAGGTAATGAAAAAGAAATCCATTGGATCCCTATATAACTTTAAATAATTTTATAAATCCATCATCTAGGTTATATACAGGGTAAAATAGATCCATTGAATAAAATAATCAAGGTGGATGTATATTTTTTACCCAATGGTGAGGGTTGTTAGGATTTCAGAAAATAATATAAGACTTATTAATTCAATTATTACATCCTAACTGGTAATCAAGATAATGCACTAAAATTTTACAGTATTTTTGTAATAAAAAATCTAATTTAAAACTATGTTAACATTAAAATAATTAAAATAAAAATAAAATGTCCACAACAATAAAAATTTCTAGAAGTAGTTCATGAACATGAGAATTATAATACTTTTATAATAATATTATGATATGTATTTCCTCATTCTTGATTATTCACCTAATAAAGTTAGATATGTTTTTATAGAAACCATCTTATATTCTATAGAGGATTCTTTACATGTTGGTCAGATCATGTTATTATCTAAGTATAGATTGATAAATATGATTCATATGTGCAAAATTATTATAATATGATTACTTATATCCTTGAACATGAAAAAAATGAAATATAGGATAGAGGTAAATGAGATTTCCATTTCATTTTACATTTGTAAACTAAAATATGAGTACATATATAGTGATCTTTTATTTATTATGTTTTAGTATATTGATTAGATAAAAATTCAAGATTTTGTATCGATATTAAATTATCCATTATTCTCATGTTATTATACTTATGAACATGTATCCCCGTATTAATTAAGAATTAAAATAATTAATATTATGGAGAATCTATTGAAGAATATTATCACTATACTTTTCTAAGTTTATAAGGATTGGGTTGAACCTGTATTCTCACACTTTATAAGGAAGTGAGTGAGGTATAATGTAAAAAATCATATAAAAGGTTTATATTGCATGTATTTTTAGCAACAAACCTCAATGATGATAAATGAGTAGAGGGAGAGAAAGGAATAAGATCTTATCTCTTTCATGTGTGTAAATGAAGGTCACTAGAAGATGAATTATAATGAATTAATGAATGGACGAGATGAATATTCTCTATCATGTATATTCATCATGAAATAAAATATTTATATTTTTATTCAATGGGTATTGAATAAACTATATAACTCATCTGTCAGTATCCATCTTTAAGAACCATGTATGTTTAGAATTATTACATGAAGTGTAGATAATATTATTGCAATTTGAGGAGGATAATTCCTAATTAAGCAATGAAAAGAAAAATAATACACATTACAATGTGGATAAATACTCATTAAACAATTTTGTTTTTATTTTTTAGAAAAAATATTTATCCCAATGGAAACTTCTTGACACAATGAGACATTATCTGACATTTGAAATAAATATTATTAATTTTTATCAGACCTAATTAATTGTCATTTTTAATAATAAAACGAGGCTTCAGGCCCAACCATCAAAATAAATTGTCATTTTTGATAAGACCTAATAAATTTTTTAATTGAATAAGATTATTTGATGTCCAATGTCAAAAATTAAATAATTAATATTTAATCGAATACTCAAATAATTCTTACATGTAGAATGATAAATATTTTTCAGGTTAAATTAATGATAAATTTCAAGGATATACCTAGATAGGTGTTCAATATCTTTCGATATTATATTATTATGTATTTTTAAAAACCTATTATGTTTTAAGAAAATGAAATATTTACATATTAATGATCATAAACTCATAATGATTCTTCAAATAGTTTATAAAGATATCTGTATTCTATTTTAATATTAATTTAGTAGTAAATATATATACTTCATCATATTCCTTTAAGAAATTTTTGGAATGCGAGGTGGAGTAGCGAATAAAATTTTTAAGCGTTATAAGGTCCTTTAAGTGGGATAGTATGAGAATATCTAAATATAGAAATGGTTATTTTAATATATAGTAGAGATTTTCATAAACTTGCCTTACTTTATATTAATCCTAATGATGATGGTAGTAAAATAGGGATAAATAGTGAGGCTTATATGTATTTCATGTATTTTATAATTCATTTCAATTCATGTTTCATAATGAGTGGTGTCAACACATAACCATATTCTTGATATATTAAATAATGGATGTAAAATATTTTTTAATATAAAATAATTAAATTGAGTCACCCCTTCATATGTTTCATTAAGAAATATTAGTAAGAGAATGTTTTAGAAACAAACATACATTAGGAAAATAAAAATTCAATCTTCGTTAGTGATCCTAAAACATTTATAAGATATAACTATCCCTAAGATACAAATATAAAAATGATTTTTTTATATATTTCAATAATTAAATATATTACTAATTTTATATAATTTGTTAAATATATTCTTCAAAGAATGCAATGGTCTCTATTCAATCATGATCGAATAGGAACACTAACTCCACAAGACATTGTTGGATGAATGTTTCTATTGAGACATACTATATGTGAACGGTAAAACCAAATTGTTGATTTTATATTTACCCAACATTAATATTAATATTAAATGAGATTAAAAAAAATGATAAGGATGAATTAATTTGAAACAATATAAGGTTAGAAATTTTATATAAATTTAATAGTTTACTCCATGTTCCAAAATACAATTATTTGTTTTTGGGGATTCTCCAGTTGATGTTAACTCATTAGTGAGTTTTCATGAATAAATTATAAATTTATTCTATCATTGGAACATATATGGTGTGTTTGATTATTAATTTAATCAAAGGGTTAATAGGAGTAGTAATTGATTTATTTTTTTCTATAATTTATCATGAAAAAATATATAGATTTATACTTTTCATCAAAACCATCATTGATCATGAAATTTTCTAAATAGATGTCAAAACCATATTAAATATTTGAAATATTTTTATATATGTCTATATGATGAAAAATTAATGGTTGGTGACACAAAAGGATTAAACCAAGGTATTTATGTTGAAAATATCTATATATGAATTAAATAAAGAATAATGATAATGGAATATTAATTTTGAAAATTCCATAAGAGAGTTTTGTTTTGATTAGAATTATCGTGAATAATTTTTCTATAAGAGATTAGTGTGAAAACTATAGTATTTCATGTCTATTACATTGATAATAGATAGAAAACTAATGGTTTTACTTACAATCATTTATGACTAATATCAAAAATATTTATCTAAGAATGAATTAAACAATGAACCCAAGTTATGGGGAATAAGACCTACTATGATTGATAAGTGGGATTTCATAGATCAATTTATAGTGAATATATTTAAATTATTCTAAAAAATAAAATAAGTAAGAATTCATGATCATGTTGTTGTTTATAATATATAGTTAAAAATAATTTCTTGAAATTGTGTAAATTAATAATAGGATATTATAATGATGTGTAAAATTACCAATTATTATGTCTTTGAATTTGACTCCAATTTCAAGATATATAGTCTAATTTTATTTTAATTATTCATAATTTATAGAGGGAAAATATCATAAAATTAGTATAACTATAAGAGGATGTATCCCAAACTATATGAAAATATTTAAGTGAATATGATGGATCAGTGTTTAGAAATTAGAGATATTGGTATACTAGTTATCAATGGTAAAAATACTACCATTTTATCTTTTTAATTTAGTATTGTAGATAGGATAAATATATAATAATGAGAGGCTGATATTTCTAATGGTTTTATAATTCCTATTGACTGATTATGTTGATGATTCTAATGTATCTTAAGATGTGTTACACATAAGGAGTTTTTCAAAATATTTGAATTAACCCAATATAGTCCATTATTATCTTAATATGTATTATTTGAAATCTATGATAGTGGTATTGTCCATGATTTCATGTATATGAAAGAAGATAAAAGGTAATATACTCAATGATATAACATATATTAATTTTCTACATAGAAGTACTGTCATAATAAGAAAAGTAGTGTCAAAAAATAATGAAAATCCTAGTAACTATAATAATACCATAGAAGAAGCGTTATTATCATGTGAAATATAACATGTTATTGCTTATAAATTAGATTTATTTCAAGTGTGTCTCTATTTAATTTAGATTCATATAACCATCTTACATTTAAATTACTATTATTCTTTAAAAAATATATCATATCATGTTATGATTGTAATTATTTTTAACATTTATGTGTTAACATCCTTCAGTTATTTATCATATAGAAATTATATAGCTATTCCTAACTAAATAGAGTACAAATAGATGTTATGAAAAAAATTATTAAACATTATCCCTTTGATCTTGATAACATATTTATAATTGCACATAAATGAGATTGGACTATTAGATGTTGGGTTAATATAAGATATTGATAGTTCATATGATGATGTTAACACATGATGATCCCCAAGAAGTGAATTCATGAGGATAGACATACAAATATGATTTCTACACATTTATGTGTCATCAGATCCTACAATATGTTGACGTGTGTATTTTTATTCGGAAATTATATTATTAGTAATCTGTTTATGGAATCATGTAATTTGATGTATTGATGAAAAACATGATGACATATGCACATGATGAGGTAACATATGTTGGGTGGGGCATAATTAATACAGAATAAATTGATTATTTAATGAAAGGATTTATTCCTTTAGTGTTGAAGTGTGAGTTTATCAATTGACATTTGATTGAAATTTAATTTTCTTATTAAATCCATGCTCTTGGTTTTCCATGAATAAGGCCCTTCCCAAAATTCAGATAATAAAAAATAAAAAATACAAGGTGATGATATATGTATGCATCATTTTTGAAGACATATTGAGAAAATGGTAATATCGTAAACAATATCATCCATTGAATGGTTTTTTGTAATTAATGTCTTTCTATAGTGATTCTTTCAAATTTTTATAGATATTGATCATATATTTTTGGTATTTTCATGTAATTCATTTGAGAAATTGGCCTAGAGGATCACAAACTATGTGGATGTATAATCTCATTCAATTCTATTGAATTTAATATTAATAATAAATATCATTCTTAGCCTATGGAATAGTATTTTTTCAAGTATTTTAATCATATAAATTTAATTAGTATTTGTCTTAGTATACTATACATTAATGGAAATTCATATCTTGTTCAATATTGATAGTGTAATAAATATGTTTCTATTTTTTAACCTGTTTGTAAAATGATTAATTTAAATATATATTTTCTTCTAGGATTATAAAAACAAATATTTATTTACAATTTTTAGTTAATATTATATTAATTTATTTATTTGAAAAATATATTTTATTCCATTAAATATTATACAAGTAAATGGTTCAATAAATTACATGGAGGATTGATGAGTTGAGTAAAAGACCCAATTGAAATTATATATACGTATTTAATATCATTTATTTAGAATTCATTTTTCATATTTAATTTATTATATTAATATAATGTTATGTCATGGGATTTAATAATAATAATAATATCATTATGAGACATGGTGTGTTAGTTAAAATGGATTTTTATAAATGTATATTATTAAATTAACATATATTATATATAAGTATAAATTCCAAATTATACCATTTTTTATAAAATAAGATAGTGGTAGTGAAAAATTAATAAACTCTTGAGAAATCCTTCATTCCTTATAGAGCAAGCATTTGGGCCTACATCTTAATAGTATATATATTAAATAATAATCCCATATTTCGAACAATGGTGAACACAACTAAACTCTAGGTATTTTAATAGAGCCACCTAGAAAGCCAAGAAAAATTTTTAGTGACTCATAGAGCATGTGCGTATAAAAATATTGAAGGCCCCATTTATAATATCAATGAGGATGAAAATGAGGCTAGTGGAGAAATGTATATTGATCAAGAATAATTATCACATTAAATGTAAATATAATTTTTAAAGTAATAATAAATTTTATTTGAAATATAATCTCTAGAATATCCTTAGGTTTAATTTGTCATTCTCTTTAGTTTTATCCATTCAAACCGATTCAATAAATAGAATCTCGAAACCGATACATCGCTGCTACATCACCAAAACACCTTCAAAAACATGTTTTGTCTAGGAACATGTCCAATGACGATGGAAAAAAGGAAAGGGTTATATTTTTATCTCGACGAAGAAGAATAATGGTTATATATAGTTCAAAACATACTTTTATTAAACTACAAGGAGGTTTATTAGAGGATGTGAGTTGTTTATATTTTAGTTTCGTATGGATTTGAATATAGAATATTCTAGAATACATAATGGTGAATTTTATATATTTTGGATAGTATATATCTTTTATTTTTATATACAAATCAAAATTTCAATTTTATGAGGGTATATAACCACTACAATTTGTTATCATTTCCAAACTTAACTATAAAATCATATAATTAAGAATATATTATAAAAAAAATCTAAAAGCTTATGTCAAAGTATGCTAGATATATACTTTTCTTTATAGGAAGTTCAATTTTATATATGTCATTGGATAAGTTTAACATCACATTCTGATTTAATTCATTTAATATATTGATATAAATGAATAAATTTGGTGTAAAAATAATGTTTCATTATATTAATTTTTTATTTTAAGAACATGTTTCATATTATTATTTTACATTCAATAATATAGCAAGGAAAATAATTCTTGGATTATATATTTATGTTTATTTATGTAATTAAAATAAAATAAATCATCCTTGTGAAAAAAATGTGAATGTTTTTTATATTTTAAATATTTATTAGGGATCTTCTTTCCAAATGGCTAATATTACTTTGAAAATTCATTGGAAAACCACTCAATATTCAGAAAAAAATCAAAAAAATGAAGATTTAATTAAGAAAATATAATGATTTATATTGTTTGGGAATAATAATAAACATCTATAGGGGGAAGAAACAATTTATCTCTTTTAGTTGAAATTTCTATATTAATTCATGCAATAGATTTACAAAAAATTACATATTAAATGTAGATTTTAATTATGTAAAATAGCTGGGAAATAATTTTATATATTTATACTACCTTTGGAATGAAATAAATTTTTATTTCCTCATTATTCACATAAATGTGATATGATTACCACCATGTGTAAAGGTGAATCCAGTTTGAGTCATTTCTTTTTATGGCCACATCTAGACACCACATGAAACTAGATATTCTAAATACATGTTATATGAGAACCCTGAGAGAAATTTTTATCTACATATCTTTGTTTACACATCATTATTTTCCCAAAAAATCACGGGCCTTAAGCATCCAAACCCTTGACATTATGGGTTTGGGGGAACTTCTCTTATACACATGCTATGTAACAACCCGATATTTTATGATATGTATTCATTTTAATTTATTTTATGCCATGTGTTTTATGCTACAACAATATTTTCTTGTTCTTTACGCAACACCGTATTAGCGTGTAGTATACGCAATACTATTTTTAGATTGTGTAACACACAATTTCAAGTTCGTTTGATAATAGTAATTCTACGCAACATTGAGTATATATATATATATATTCAATGTATAAATGAAAAATGGTTGGATTCTGTTATAATGAAACAACAATGGAGTCTTGCACAACACGCACCCCTGACATAGCTTTCATTACATGCAATCGCGACCTTCCTCGATAGCGTGTGTTATACGCAATACAAGGTTTTACTAAACAACGATATATTATTAAAATATTATTTGAACTAGCCATTATGAATATTAGTACCCACTTTTTGAAATTTTATAAATTTTATCTTTCAAAATGGACTTCATTTTTGGATTCGGAAAATCAAAATTAGCCTAGTGTGAAATTTTGGTATTTTTCTGAAAACATTCAATTTTAGATAAATAGTGAAAACACTGGGTTACTATTTAAAAACCGAATTTTTATTTAAATAATTATTTATTTTATTTAAATTTATTTTAGGTAAATATTGATACATAATACCTATATAAGTTCAATGTAATTCATTGAGTCATTTTATAATAATTTTAGATATATAAACATTTTATTGAACTTTTGACCGTCTTTTACCCATCTTCAAGGAGAATTTGAAAATATACATAAAACATAATTGTACCGCTTTTGTGAATGGAATTTCAAAAATCCAAGAGACATGGTTGATGTTAGTAAGTAAAATGTGGTTCAATGAGATTAAAATAATTTTTTGTGAATAGTAACTCTTTATGTTTTTTACCATGGTTAAAAGTAAATAGGGTAATTAAGGGTAAAAATGATATTATTATTACCCTAACACGTGTCATAATTCTATTGCATAAGTATAATTAGACCAAAACATCCTTAGGATTAAAATATGACCATTTAGGCCCACTTGAAATTGATTAGGACACTGAATAACAATTTATTTAAAGAAGGGTTAAAATAAGTAAAATCAATGTTTAATAAGTAAATAATTTTTAATATAGGGTTATACATAAGATAAATTAGACTATAAGTATTCATTATAAAGATAAAACGATTTCCTAAATAATGGTATTTTAATTATAATTTTTATACATTAAATAATTTAATTTATTTATGTCACAATGATGATGAAGTAATTATCTTATTAATGAATTATTTAAAGAATTGATTTTATAAATATCCAAATAAATGTAATTTAAGACTTTTTATGAATTAAAATAATTTTCTATGTTACTATGACATGTTATAATTTAATAAAGAAACTTTTTTCGAGCTAATATTTCTATTATGATTTTCACAAAATTCAATTACCAAATAGTGTCAAAATTGACATAAAATAGTTTTTAAAACAAATATTATATTATTAATTGTTATTTTATTCATAAAAATCTAAGGATCGGCCAAATGACTTAGATAAGGTTTTATATATTAATAATAAACAACTTGGGGTTCGTTTGGCTTGATATAGTATGTTTATTAACCTTATAGTGTAAGAACACAAAAAGACACGCTAAAAGTAAAATTATCTATCTTAATGTTAAATCTAAATGATAAGGTTAAAATAGTAACCTAAACTTGTCTAAATTATATTGGATGATTGGATTTAGACCCATACCAACCTAATCTTTGAAATAAATTATTTTGGAACTATTTAAAACCGAATATGACTTTATAATTAATGAATAGTTTTAGTTTTTCCAAAGGTGCACCTCTCCTTCCTTATAAAAGGGAACCTCCTCCCTCTCTTCCTCACACCACATTGAGCCTCCAATATAGTCCAAACCCTGAAAAGTTATCTTCTACACTTACATAGAAACATCCTAGAGGTCCTGGTATTCTTCAAAGACCAATTTTAGTGCCCTAAAGGGATGTCTGAAAGAGGCGCTTCAAAGAAGAGGTAATGTCCGTTACCGATTCTTTCAACATTATTTCTTCTTCCACTTCTTCTTCTTTAGTTGTTTCATTATGAAGTAATAACATCAGTACCAGTAATATACTGATATGTTATTATAAGTATGAAACAACCCCATTTAACCTTCTATCCATCCTACGGAAAACGAAATCACCGCACGTGCGTACGTACGGAATACCGTCTCCACGTCGTGGTGTAATCTGTTTTTCCAATACCACCTTACCTGGATGGGTATAATGGTGTAAATAATAACTATACATACTTATTATAAAATAATACTTATTCTGATATATTGTATCATCCACTCCACTCCAATTCAATAATTATTTAAACGATATCATCGCTCATGCGTACGTACGGTCTACCGTCTCCACGATGCAATGAGATTCATTCTCCATGTTAACCATTAAAGAATAATTATAAAGTATATATAAGAAATAATAATTAAATATATGACATTATAAAGCTACTAGATTTATGTATATATATATGTATGTCATCTAATTAATTCCATTATACCCAATAAGGAAACGAAAATAGCGTTCATGCGTACGTACGACCTACCGTCTCCATGAACGGTGTATTTCTTTCCATTTATTGATCTATTATATATATATGTATATTTTGAATATATATTATATATAAATCATGTTTTATATTCTTTAATTAATTAATCATGATCTAAGTAATCATATGAATAATTAAAAGTCAAATCACGGACCATAAATGAAACGATTTTACCCAAAACGCTACATTAACATGAATTTACAAAAGAACAGGTAATATAAAGTCATAAATGAACCATATATGATATAATAACAATGATGATGATTATGTAATAAGTCAATGACATTATTTAAATCATTGTACAGGAGGTTCGGATACATACGAACCATATCAGACATAAGGTAAGAGATAATGTTGCTATCTGAATTGTTTTCTATCCGAGATTGCTTATACCTATGTATTTACTAGGGTTATTTCTATCATCCATGTCCATGTTTTATAAAAGGGTTTTTATGTTTTTTAAAGTTTTTTTACCCATTTTTGACTTTTACTACATGGTATGTATGGAATCATTCTTTTACGAGGTACTTTTTGACTTTTCTGGCAAAAGTACGAGAATAATGTTTTTTTAACTTATATGGCACGAACAGATTTTTACAGTTTTATAAAGCCTTATTTTCATGAAGCTTAATCTAAAAGATTTGATGACTCTTTTCAAAAAAATACTTTTTCTTTTAAAAATTCATGACATTTTGTGGAAAGAGAATGATTTTGAAGAAGGAAGGATATTTTCCTCAAGAATTCATTTCAAGTCTTTTATCAAAACCATTTTTCATCTAAGATGACATTATTTCATATGTGTATGTCTCAAGTATCATGTCAATATGATTTCCAATGTTTCACTTCTCTTACTATGAAATGATATCCATTTATTTTATATGGATAATGTGATGTTGGGATGATGTTCATGAAACCCATTTTATTTATTAGGTTATTATGAATGATGTATGTTTATTTTGTCGAACAATTTAGATTGATTTCATTATGAGATGGGTGGGACCTATATATCCCTCCAATGAATTGGGTAAGGATTTATATCTCATGAGATAGACATGGATGGAACGGTAAGTTAATCCGTTTCAGTGTTACAGGAATGGAACGAGAGTGAACTCGATTAAGAAAGGGACTTTGTCCACTAAGATGGTTTTGGCAGCAATGCCTTGGATACTATGGAAATCAGAACAAGTGTTGAATGGTTTCCACAGTTAAATGTTTTATTCCCAAGATATTTTATCATGACTGATGTTCCCTTATGATATATGCCTTACATACTTCCAAGATTCATGTATTTGCTAATGATTTTGATGTTTAGATTTTATGTTCAACTTTTTTGCATTAAAATGTTTATGGATTGTTTTATGTTCTTTATTTTTACACTTACTAGGCATTTGAGCTCACCCCTTTTATGTTTTCATTTCCCCAGGATATAAAGAAAGGTTGCAGGTAAGAAAAAAATGAGGGAAGATTTTTATTGCAGATGTTGAAGATCTTTCACCACAATTAGAAGATTATATTCCGAGTTTCAAAGAGACTAAACTATTACTGTCCTTGTGTGTGTGTTTTTGTTATGTACTAAGTATTCCACAAAACATTTAATGTCCATGTACGTCAAGCCTAGGGTATGTACAGTTGGTATCAGAAGAAAGGTTTATTCAACCCTTGAAAACTAGGATGCAAAAATATTAGTGAGATCCCTAGAGATATTTCTAAGGTATGTCTAGGTATTTCCCTAAGGATAAGTATACGTATCGGATATAGTCCTAGAACTATGGTAACGATTTTAGAATTTAACCTAAGATGTTAGATATTTAGGGTACTCCCCATTCACTATGTTGTTTTCCCTAGCATGATTTTTCCCTCTCACACTATTCTTTTTGGGTTTTAGAAAATGGCATGAAACTGGAAGATTCATGATAATGGAGGATATGGCGGACAATGGACTGATTTTTTCATGAGAAACCAAATGAAAAGAGATATAGAAGTCCATACATTGTTATTATGCGTAATCATCAATCTCATAATATGATCAATAATCTCAGCTTTGGTATGTTTCCCGACATTGATAATAAGAGAAAGATGGAGTTTCATGATGATCAAAGAGGAGAGAAAGTTTAATTTCCCTCATGTAAATCATGTGGGAAGAGGCATCGTGGATATTGTTTCAAAGGATCTGGAAGATGCTTTGGGTGTGGAAAAGAAGGACACAAATCCAATAAGTGAAAAGGAAAAGGATCAGTTAACACCATGGAAAAGGATAATGGTATTTCTACGACATCAAAAATGATTATATGTTTTAAATGTGGAAGGTATGTGCATTATGCAAACCAATGCCCTAAGGGATATTCTCATGAAGAGAATCACCAGGGTCATATGAGTAGTATTTATGTGGATGGTGATGAAGAGACTACAAATGAAATATGAGATGAAAGAAGTGATGAAGCTCAGTCATTGGTTTAAGAAGTTAGTGGAATGATTGTATGTTTATAAAGAATAATGTATGGTACTATGGAATAAAGAATCATCTAAGGATTGTTACACTATTCATTTTCCTAAAGTATTTGAATGTATATGTTGAATGGTACCGGTAACCATGAAAAGTGATTCAAATATTTTAGAAAGAAGATGATATGCACATAATTAAGGGATAAGAAGATAATGAGATGTTTGATTGTATTCATGAGCTCATTATTGATATAAGGACTAAGTGATATTATGGTTTGGGTATATAGAATTTTGAGGATTTTGGTATGTGGAAAGTGTTAACTTTTAACTGCATTCATGTTTTCACTAAGGTTCAATAGGTATTCATTCTTTAAGAGAATACATGATTTAGGGATTCACTTGTTTGTAATTTTACCAACAAGATATATCTTATGATATATGGGGGATAAATGATGGAATTCACGTGATTGTTATGTGAAATTTCAAGTAATAATTTTCTTTATACTATGATCTTGAACCGAGGTATTTTAGATAATCCTAAAGATTGGAATAGATTATATTGGACATAAGTTAGTATTGTTTAAGGATAGAACTTTTTTCGATATTATTGATGGGATTTTATCGGAATATAGTTTTAGAAAAAGGACAACCTTCTGGACGGGCGACAACCCATCGCGTCGAACAAGGCTGTGGGAATCGAACCCACAACCGAAGTCCGACTGGCCTTTATCTCCTACCACTAGCCTACAAGAAGTCCCTGTTTAGTAGAAACTAGTTTTATTATATTAAGAAGTATGATATATGAAGTATAAGTCCATTTTAGGAACTATATATGATTAATCTCACTATAGATAGACTTATGTATTTTTTGATAACTTTTCTAACCTTTTGTTTGAGACAGATGGAATGACCCATCATTCTATCACATGATCTGCTAACACATCACGAATGACAAATTCGACTTTATTTCTTTAAGATATTAAGTGGAAATTGTCCAAAGAATGACCAATAGTGAGACTGTACCAAAATCATGAAATTACTTCTTCTAATTCCAATTTCATCAACTTTAGGGAAATCATCTTGAAAACCAAAAATGTCATCCTAGTGCCCTTATATCTGATAAAGATCATCACATATTTATGGATTTGTGATTGTTGGATTTTTCATATCCATGATCTCTACCACTCTCTATCAGAACATGACGGTTAGATTTCGCTTCCATATCCATATTTTAACCTATGTTCTCCTATGTGGAAACCCAGTGAATAGATAATTTGGGCAACCGTTACGTTTCATACTTTAGTTTTTAAAGCCATGTTTTGGTATTTCATTTTACGATGTGGGTTTCAATTAATGATACATTCAAGTAGACAACCATGTATAACCCCAACGAATTTTGAGGGCGAAATTCATTTTAATGGGGGTAGAATGTAACAACCCGCTATTTTATGATAAGTATTATTTTTAATTTATTTGATTTCATGTTTTTTATGCTACAACAAGATTTTCTTGTTCTTTAAGCAACACTGTATTAGCGTGCAGTATACGCAACACTATTCATAGATTGTGTTACACACAATTTCAAGTTCGTTTGATAATAGTCATTCTATGAAACATTGAGGGTATATATATATATATATTCAATGTATAAATGAAAAATTGTTGGATCCTGTTATAACGAAACAAAAAATGAGTCTTGCACAACATGAAACCCTGACTTGGCTTGCATTACACGGAATCACGTCCTTCCTCGATAGCGTGTGTTGTACGCAATACAGGGTTTTACTAAACAACGATATATTATTAAAATATTATTAGAACTAGCTGTTATGAATAGTAATACCCACTTTTTCAAATTTTACAAATTTTATCTTTCAACATGTACTGCATTTTTGGATTCGGAAAATCGAAATTAGCCTAGGGTGAAATTTTGGTATTTTTGTGAAAACATTCAATTTTTGATCAATAGTGAAAACACTATGTTACTATTTAAAAACCGTATTTTTATTTAAATAATTATTTATATTATTTACATTTATTTTAGGTCAACATTGATACATTATACCTATATATGTTTAGTTTAATTCATTGGAGTCGTTTTATAATAATTTTATATATATAAAAATTTTATTGAACTTTGGACCGTCTTTTACCCACCTCCTAGGAGAATTTTCAAATTTACATAAAACATAATTTTAACACTTTTGTTAATGGAATTTAAAAAATCCAAGAGACACAGTTGATTTCAGTAACTAAAATGTGGTTCAATGAGATGAAAATAATTTTTTCTGAATTGCAACTATTTTTTTTTACCACGGTTAAAAGTAAATAGGGTAATTAAGGGTAAAAATGATATTATTATTACCCTAACACATGACCTAATTCTATTGGATAAGGCTAATTCGACCAAAAACAACATTATAAATAACATATGACCATTTAGGACCACTTAGATTAGATTATGACATTTAATATCAATTTATTTAAAGAAGGGTTAAAATAGGTAAAATCAATGTTTAATAAGTAAGTCATTTTTAATATAGGGTTATAAATAATATAAATTCGACTATAAATATTAATTAGAAAGATAAAAATATTTCCTACATAATGGTATTTTATTTATAATTTTTAGACATAAAATAATTTAATTTATTTATGACACAAAGAAGATGCAGTAATTATCTTATTAAGGAAATATTGACATAATTGATGTTATAAATACCCAAATAAATGTAATTTGAGACTTTTTATGAATTTCAATAATTTTATAGGTTAATATGATATGTTATTAATGATTTATACAAAAAAAATTGAACTAATATTTCTTTTATGATTTTCACAAAAATAAATTACCAAATAGAGTCAAAATTGACATAAAATAGTTTTTAAAACAAATATTATATTATTAATTCTTATTTTATTCTTAAAAATCTACGGATCAGAAAAATGACTTATATACGGTTATATATATTTATAATAAACAACTTGGGGTTCGTTTTTCTTGTTATACTAAGTTTATTAACCATATAGTGTAAGAACACAAAAAGACACGGTAAAAGTAAAATTATCTAACTTAAAGATAAATGTAAATGATAAGGATAAAATAGTAACCTAAACTTGTCCAAATTACATTCTATGAGATTATTTCGACCCATACCCACCTTATATTATAAATAAATCAATTTGGAGCTATTTAAAACCGACTATGACTTTATAATGAAATAATAGTTTTAGTTTTTCCAGGGGTGCCCCTCTCCTCCTTTATAAAAGGGCACCTCCTCCCTCTCCTCTCACACCACATTGAGCCTTCCAGATCGGACAATCCCTGCCAAATTATCTTCTCCACTTACCTAGAAACATCCTAGAGGTCCTGGTCTTCTTCAAAGACCAATTTTAGTTCCCTAAGAAGAGGTCTCAAAGAGGCGCTTCAAAGAAGAGGTAAAAGTTTGTTACCGATTCTTTCAACTTTATTTCTTATTCCACTTCTTCTTCTTTAGTTGTTTCATTATGAATTAATAACATAAGAATCACTCATATACTGATATGTTATTATAAGTATGAAACAACCCCATTTCACCTTCTATCCATCCTATGAAAAATGAAATCACCGTGCGTGCCTACGTACGGAATACCGTCTCCACGTCGTGGTGTAATCTGTTTCCCCAATACCACCTTACATGGATGGGTATAATGGTGTAAAGAATAACTATAAATTTTTATTATAACATCATACTGACTCTGATATATTTTATCATCCACTCCAATTCAATTCAATAATTATGGAAATGATATCATCGCTCGTGCGTACGTACGGACTACTGTCTCCACGACGCGATGAGATTCATTCTCCATGTTAACCATTAAAGAATAATTATAAAGTATATATACACAATAATAATGAAATATATGACATTACAAAGATACTGGATTTATGTATATATATATGTATGTCATTTATGTAATTCCATTATACTCAATAAGGAAACAAAAACAGCATTCATGCGTACGTACGGCCTACCGTCTCCATGAACGGTGTATTTCTTTATATTTATTGATCTATTATATATATGTATATTCTGAATATGTATTATATATAAATCATGTTTTATATTATGGAATTAATTAATCATTATCTAAGTAATCATATGAATAATTACAAGTCAAATCACAGACCATAAATGAAACAATTTTACCCAAAATGCTACATTAACATGAATTTACAAAAGAACGGGTAATACAAAGTCATAAATGAACAATATATGATATCATAACAGTGAAGATGATTATGTTATAAGTCAATTACATTATTTAAATCATTATACAGGAGGTTTGGATACATAAAAAGCATATCAAACATAAGGTAAGGGATAATGTTGCAATCTCAATTGTTTTTTATCCGAGATTTCTTATACGTATGTATATATAGGGGTTATTTCTATCATCCATGTCCATGTTTTATAAAAGTGTTTTAATGTATTTTTAAATCCCTTTTAACCCATTTTTTACTTTTACTACATGGTATGTATGAAATCGTTCTTTTACGAGGTACTTTTTGACTTTTCCGGCAAAAGTACGAGAAGAATGTTTTTTAACTTATACGGCATGAACGGATTTTTAGTGTTTTATAAAGCCTTATTTTCATAAAGCTTACTCTAAAATATTTCATGACAATTTTCAAAAAAATCCTTTTCTTTTAAAATTTCATGACATTTTGTTGAAAGACAATGATTTTGAAGAAGAACGGATATTTTCCTCAAGAATTCATTTCAAGTGTTTTATCAAAATCATTTTTAATCTCTGATGACATTATTTCATATGTGTATGTTTCAATTATCATGTCTATATGATTTACATGGTTTCACTTTTCTTATTATGAAATGATATCCATTTCTTTTATATAGATTATGTGATGTTGGGATGATGTTTATGAATCCCATTTTATTTATTGGGTTTTTATGAATTATGTATGTTTATTTTGTGGCACAAGTAAAAAATGATTTCATTATGAGATGGGTGGGACCTATAGCTCCCTCTAATGAATTGGGTAACGATTTATATCTCAAGAGATAGACACGGGTGGAATGGTAAGTTAATCCGGTTCAGTGTTCCAGGACTGAAACGAGAGTGAACTCGATTTAGAAAGGGACTTTGTACACTAAGATGGTCTTGGCAGGAATGCCTTCGTTACTATGGAAATCATAACAAGTGTTGAATGGTTGACACAATTACATGTTTTATTCCCATACTATTTTATCATGATTGATGTTCCCATATGATATATGCCTTACGTACTTCCAAAATTCATGTCTTTGTTAACGATTTTTTTGTTTAGATTTTATGTTCATGTTTTTGCATTCAAATGTTTATGGATTGTTTTATGTTCTCTATGTTTACCCTTACTGGGAATTTGAGCTCAACCCTTTTATGTTTTCTTTTCCCCAGGATATAGAGAAAGCATGTAGATAAGATAAAAAAGGGGAAGATCTTTATGGGAGATGTTGAAGATCTTTCACCACGATTAGAAGATTATATTCCGAGTTTCCAAAGACACTAAACTATTATGGTCCTTGTGTGTGTGTTATTGTCATGTACTAAGTATTCCACAAAAGTAATGTAATGTCCATGTACGTCAATCCTAGGGTATCTAAATGATATGAAATTAGTTCCATGTTAAAACGGTTGTTTTTGTGATTTTCATATAATTTTTACCACATCCAATCTTGATCAAAATAATATTTCATTGTCTCACGTGGATACAAATTCCAATGATATTTTACACTAAACATATTTTTCTCAAATAATCCATGTTGATTTTCCCCTCATTCGTATCCATTATCTGTTAACTATAATTGATTCACTACAATATATTTATTTCTTAATGAAAATTTTCTATTTTATCATGTCATCTATATTCAGGTAGTCATGAATTATTCTTAATTCTGATGATCCAATATTTATTATTCCATTATGGAAATGAAATTTTATTTAAATTTTTCAATCAGGGTATGGAATAAGAAATTCATAGAAATATGTATAAAAAACATTTTGTTCAAATACCATACATTATAATCTTTATCCATGTTTAGTTCCTTCATAAAACAACTCATATATATCATCTCCCCTAAATATTTATTAACAACAATATAGTATAGCTATGAAATATAAAATTCCATAACTATAACACCCTGACCCCGAAAACCCAGAGTCAGTGCATTATTACATATCATTGTCATGATCACAAGAGATAATGTCTCGAAAGATTGATTAGTTCAGTAGCCTGGAATGTACTAGATACATTCATAAGGTTTACATTTCATCATAAAATGGAAAAACTACAACAACATTGTTTTCATAAACAACACTGATACCCCATAGACTCTCTCTGCAGGTCAGTCATAATATACTTCTTCGCATCCTGGGATAAATAAAACATAGAAAGGGGTGATCTCAGATGCTCAGTAAGGATAACAATATATTGTAAACTTTAATAGAAAAGCATAAACATTTAAGGAAAAGTATAATACTAAAACAAAAGCATTTTAAACATGAACATCATCATAATATGGCAAAGATAAAAATAAAATAATTCCATTTAATTATTCACATGGATATTCTACTAGTTGAATAATCACTTGAAATATCAATATCCACATTCATAAAGATGGAATGAATAATGCCAGACTTTCATAACCACCTAGTCAAGGCCTTATGCCATGACTACAAATATGATTTTGTCATGGACTTGTCCCAAGACACTAGAATGTCTTATTAGACCTACCAATGAATCAAGGAGATATAGAGGGATCCACCTATCACTTAATATATCCAATGCATTCCTCATATGAAAAGGTTGAAACATAATCTGAATATTAGAATTAAAACTAACATACAAAATGTCAATATTTTTTCCACAAACCATGAATGGTATAAAAATAGAACATCCATAGTCAAACATTACTCATTAAATACAATATGTATGATTTTATTATAATATATCATCCTCAATAGAGAATAATTATTGATATTGACATAAATGAAAATAATCATCTAAACTATTTGAGAGATGCATCCCCCTTTTTCTTGAAAACATTTAAGACGTCTCACTATTTATAAAAAAGAGGTTTAAAATAGATATTTGAATCAAAGTTTCCCATATCACTTTTAAAAATTTAAAAGGAATTATAATTTTAAAAAATTAATGTCCATATAAATAAATCCTTAACGCAATTTTTAAAACATTGACATTAATGATAATGATTTAGAATAATAAATCTTTAAAACATTCTAAATGATATTTTAGTTAGAGTACCTAACCAAAAGAGAGACACTTGAATACAAATAAGTGAGGTAATAAAAAAATTATAATATCAGGGGAATAATGTTATTCTGGATATACTATATCAATCTACATTATATACCCCATATAAAAGTGAACTGGCATATAATAACAAAGAAGTCTCAATAGAATGTAAATTCAAATGAAATCTGTTATAATGATCGTATCCTTATGTGAAGGATAAATGAACGATATAATTATGTGTGATAAATTCATATACACTCAGTATTATTGGATATTAATTGTAAATCAATCAGAGTGAATTGACATATATTCTTGTAAAAATAACACCAATGAATATGATGTTTAACTCAATAAATAGAGATTGTGTTAAACTTACTCTTATCTAGTTAATATCGATGACATAATAACTTATCAATGGAGTTTTTATGTCTATAAAATGTATATCTACAGAATGGGGAGTGGAAATTACTACACAAATAATAAATACTGATTCCACACATAATCATGGAGTAAAATAATCAATAAAGTATGCATAAAGCTGAATGTGTAGAAATTGAAATTTGAAATTCCCTTACCAATTTGGTAAATTACGAAACATATATCCAATTAATGATGGATCATAAAATAATGATTTAATTAATCATAAATTTAATTATATAACACAAATAATACAATCATTGGTCAGTAAATACACCATACAAAATGAAATAGTGGTAGTATGTCATGATTCTCACGGAAATAGGAAGTGAGATTAAAACCCTTACTTCGTTGTGAACAATCGAGTCGCATGGAAAAATGTTAATAACAACCAAATAAATCACATAATACTATGAATATAAATAAAATCATTGTCTTATATATATATATTTACAGTACACAATACACCACATTTAATAAATAAGTGACAAACAATGGAAATCTCACGAAATTAAAAGTGAGATAAGAAACCCATTACTTAGTACTTTTACTTGGCCTAGGGTATGTTAAACACCATTATAATTGTAAAATAATTGTTATTAAATTATAAAATAACCATATAATTTTTTATGATATCATATATGACTTTTTAACATTTCTTTGTTAATAATATTTTAGTATTATCGTCGTTCCATGTGTTAACTGATTCATTTTCCTTTATATGATTTATTTCATAAGTAGTGTTTGTTATGAATAGGATGAATCTTATTTATATTCAAAATGATATTAAGTATTTAAACATTAAATTTAATAAACTATTGAAATTTAGTCTTGAATGAATTACAATGGGGAATTAATCTGATCGCGTTCATGGAGATGGTAATCCGTACGTACGCATGAGCGATAATATCATTCTTTTGATTTTAAAATAATTTATAATTGGATGGTATATCATATAAACAGAATCATTATCTTGTTATATTTATTATTTACATAAATTACACATCATTATTATACCCATCCAAATAATAATGTATTGAATAACAATTACACCACGACTTGGAGATGGTAAGCCGTACGTACGCACGTATGGTGACTTTTCATTCAAATGATGCATAGAATAATGAATATGGTTGTACAATATTTATAATAACATCACTGTATATAGAATATAAGGGATTTATTATTATATAATGGAAATAACAAATAAATAGGAAGTGGAATAAGAAAGGAACATGAAAGATGTGATGAAATATTTACCTCTTCCTTGGGATCTTTCTTTTGATTTGATCAAAAGGGATCCTTAGGTTGGCATCCTGACTAAAGGAATGCCTCGGTGATTAAGGGAGGATAGTTGATAGGGCATTTGGGCAGCGTTTGGCCAATCCAAAAGGCTTTGATGGTGTGAATTTGAGGGAAGGGTGAGTTTCTATTTAAAAGAGGGGTGAGGGGCACCTTAGAAAAAGATAGAAATATTATTTTATAATAAAATAATTTTCGGTTTCTAATGGATTCAAAATGAATTATTTAAAGGATTAGGTGGGGATGGGTTGGAAATCACTCAACCAATATGTTTTAGATATGTTTGGGTTAGTATATTAACCTTATATTTTATATTTAACTCTTAGTTAAATAGTTTGACATTTACCATGTTTTTTTGTATTTTTATATTATATTGTTAATAAACGTACTATATAATTCCATGAGAACACCAAGATTTTCAATGATGATACAAAAATCATTATATAACTATTTTTTTCAAACCATAGATTTTGAAGAATAGAATATCAATTAATAATATAATATTTGTTTTAAAAAACACTTTTATGTCAATTTTGACACTATTTGGTAATTTGTTTTTTCTAAATTTATAACAACATTATTACATCGAAAAATATTTATCTCACCAACCCTAACATGTAATATTAACCATGAAAATTAGTGGAATTCATAAAAAATATCAAATTACATTTATTGGGATATTTATAATATCAAATATTTTAATATTTCATTAAATAGGTAATTACTGCATCATCATTGTGTCATAAATAAAATAAATTATGTAATTTCTAAAAAATTTAAATAAAAAAATGATGTAGGAAATATATTTATCTTTCTAATTAATATTTATTGAAGAATTTATCTTATGTGTAACCCTATGTTAAAAAATGGTTTAATTATAAAAAATTGATTGTAACATTATTAACTCTTCTTTGAATTAAATAGTTATAAATTTCCTAATCTAATCCAAGTGGACCTAGAGGATAATATTTTATTTATAGGATTGTTTTTGGTCTAATTACACTTATAAAACATAATTAGGACATGTGTTAAGGTAATAATAATGTCATTTTTACCATTAATTACCCTATCTACTTTTAACAGTGGTAAATAAAAGTCAAAAGTTAATATTCACCAAAAAATTCTTTTTATCGTATTGAACCACATTTTACTCACTAATATCAAATGTTTCTCTCAAATTTTTGAAATTAAATTCCCTTAAGCAGTAAAATTATGTTTTATTAAAATTTGCAAATGCTTCTTGGAGGTGGGTAAAAGATGGTTAAAAAGTTCAATAAAATTTTTATATATATAAAATTATTATAAACTAACTCCAATGAATTACATTGAACCTAAATTGGTATTATGAATATGTTTGATCTAAAATAAAATTAAATAAAATAAATAATTATTTAAATAACAAATTCGGTTCTAAACTATAACTAAGTGTTTTTCAGTATTCACAAAAATTTGAATGTTTTCAGAAAAATATCAAAAATTCACCCTAAGATAATTTCGATATTCCGAATACAAAAATGAAGTGAATTTTGAAAGATAAAATTTATAAAATTTCAAAAATTGGGTTTTAATATTCATAACATATTGTTTTATTGGTCGTAGTGTGTTAAAATCTTGAAGTTGCGTACAATGCAAGATATTACATTATTCAATGGGAAACATACATTAGAATATTGTGGTTTTACATTCTTCACCCCTTTTGGAAATTTCATCCTAAAAATTTCTAAAATTGATCTTGGGAACATAATTGAATGTCCCACATCCAATAAAAGAGTCAATAAAACTATCACATTAAAAGAATGAAAGAGAAGTACAAAGGTCGCATGAAATAACCCATACTAAGATTCCATATAGGAAAACATGGATATGGAAGATAAACTATTTTTCACGTTCGGATGGAGAAGGATAGAAAATAAGATCAGGAGAAAGTTAAAAATAAGAAAACCACAAACTTTTGATGGTGGAAATGGTCATTAGTTTCCCAATATGAAAATTAAATAGACAACGTTTCTTGTTTTATGTTACATTTCATTAAGATGAGGAATTTATTTAAGAGAATGACTAAGAACATAATGAGATAAAATTACTTTTTTAAGTATATTTTCATTCTTTAATAAATTTATACCACTAACTCATTTTTTTTTCAAATGAAGAATAATCAAGATGACATGGTCACACCGGAAGAGCAAGAATCAACTTCTATAGAATCACATGATCCACAAAGTATAAACTATATATTTACCTTGTCTTTAGAGATTGATCAAAATAAAAATAGTTAGTATAATATTAGATAATCCCCAAAAAGGATATTAATTTAAAGAACAAAACACTAATCTTAATTTCTAAAATTAAACAAACAATACCCCCAAGATAAATAAATACCATTCAATAAACAATTTTCCTTAAAATACTTCAATATAATCCAAACGAATATTGAAACCAAAAACATAGAAGAATTTAGTTATGTAGTCTTCAATGATATATTGTATCTTCAAATGACATCGACTACTCTTAAAGTTACATACATAGAAGTAATTATCCTAATCATATATTCTCTTTTATAGGTTAATCATTTCCACAAATAACCCAAATCAATATAAATCCACAATAAAAACACATATAAAAATCCACCATTACTCCTCAAATAAAATCACATAGTATTTTATTTTCCTTAGGCATATAGTTTACCCAACAGAGCGAACATCTTCCAAAATAACATTTATCACTTAATCACCAAATCATTTTCCTATACTAAGGGTATTCATTTGATAGGAAATAAGATCCCAAATCAATTTATTATTGACCAGTGAAATTATTTAACTAAATATAACTAGTCACACTATCCAGGGACATCATGTAGTCAAGTGGTAGGTGATAAATCCCAATCGCACTCTGGTTGTGGGTTCGATTCCCAAATCCTTGTTCGACACGACGGGATGTCACATGGTCTATGTGTTTTCCTTTTTCATAAACTATATTTTATAAAATTACCAAAATGATCTAAATTCATAAAAATAACCATAACATAATTTAACCACAAATGTTATCTCATACCTTACATTTTTATCCCAAAATATAATAACTTGTAATTTTCTCAAACCCAATGATCATATAAAACCAAATGATTATTTATAACTATATCCATAAGAGAAAAGATAATTCTTCCTCAAATATCATTTTCACATGACAAACTGCAGGGTTAAAAATACAAGAAAAAATTATTCTAAAGTAATCCCATCAACAAGGAGCACTACTACTTTTAAACATTTCTCTAACCATTTATTTCTATATAGTTTCTTCTTTGACAAAGAAAATATCCTATAGAATAAGGAATTCACTTGGGTAATGTCTAGGTCCCCTACATTTATGGCATATGACTATAAATGGATTCTTGGGATCTTTTTTATTTTCATCTATAGTACTCTAAATTTTTCATCGGTAATTCTTTACTTTATGTCCTTATTTCCCACACGTAAAGCATTTCGTTATTTCATTGAGACACTTTTCTGGGTGCATCCTTCCACATTTTTGGTATGATGGAAATTTAGGATTCTTTTCTCCATGGTCTCCATTGATGGAGCTCTTATAATTCATCACATTTCACTTCTTTGTTGAGTCTGGGAGTTGGTTAATATATATGTTGTTGATCATATCATTGGAAAAATGGTTTGGCATGCAGGTGATATCTCTTATGCCTATCAATATTCCATTTTTTTTCTCATTTCAACCATCATTCCCACTTTTTATATCATGCTCAAAGTTACTATGTCTTCGTTGGAATCCAGCCATTGACTAAAACCAGAAGCATTGGGTGAGTAACAGTAGTCATAAAATCATTTAGAGAATATCATAACACCATATTTTCAATTTAAAACACCTTAGTATTAACCAAGGTCATTTATTATCATCTTATATTAAAATCCTTCATGTCTGTTTATAGAGAAAATTTAAATTATCAACTGTATTTCCTCCAGGAGTTTTGTAACCAAGAGTGTAGCAAGGCCTGTTTTCATGCACCAGTGCCCGTTCGAGTATATCTCAAAGCGGTGTTTTCAGGTTTTACCCCTATTTACATCAATGCCAAAGCCGCCTCTACTTGATCGTATCCAGACAGTGATGTATTGTTTCGTAAACTCACAAAATATCTACAATACCAAATTTTTTGGATGTTCTTCTATAATAATCCTCAAAGTCAATCTTAGGGCTATGTGCTCTAATTAGCGTTTATCTAAATCTAGATTCCAAGGTTTGTACTAAAATTCCTCTGATACCAACTGTAATGCACTGACCCCAGAATCCTAGAGTCAGTGCTTTATTATGTATCATCATCATGATAGAAAAAGGTCATGTCTCGAAAGATCGATTAGTTTAGTATCCTTGGAACTACTAGATACATTCATAAGGTTTACATTAGACCATAAAATGGAAAAACTACAACAACATTGTTTCCATAGACAACACTGAGATCACATAGACTATCCCTACAGGTTAGTCATAACATACTTCTGTGCATCTTGAGAAAAATAAAACATATAAAGGGGTGAGCTCAGATTCCCGGCAAGGATAACAATATAACGGAAACTTTCATAAATAAGCATAAACATTTAAGGCAATATATAATACTAAAACAAATTAATTTTAAACATGAAATTCATCATAATATGGAAAAGATAAAAATAAAATAATTCCATTTACTTGTTCACATTGATATTCTACTAGTCAAATAATCACATGCAATATCAATAGCCACTTTCATTATGAAGGAATGCAAAATTCCAGACTATCATAAGCACAAAGTCAAGGCCTTATGCTAGGACTACAAATAAGATTTTTTCAAGACCTTATTCCAAGATAGTAGTTTGTCACATGAGACTTACTGATGCATTAAGGAGTTATAGCAGGAACCACCTATCACATACTATGTTTGATGCATTCCTCTTATGAAAAGGTTGAAAAATAATACAAGCCTTCGTATTAATAAACTCATACGAAATGTCAATATTTTAACCACAATCTATGAATGGTATAAAAATAGCACATCCACAGTCGAAAATAAATCATTCAATACAATAAAGACGATTTTATTATAGTAGATCAACCTCAATAAATAATAATGAATGATATTGACATAGATGAAAATAATTTTCAATACTATTTGAGAGAAATAACCCCTTTTACAAGAAAACATTAAGAAGTCTCACTTTTTATCAACAACCCGTTTAAAATAGAGTTTTGAATCAATGTGTCTGATTTCACTTTTAATATATTAAAATGAATTTTAATTTTAAAACATTAATGTCCATAAAAATAAATCCTGAAAACCATTTTTAAAACATGGACATTAATGAGAATGATTTAGAATAATAAATCTTTAAAACATTTAAAAAGAGTATTTTAGTTAGAGTTCCTAACCAAAAGAGAGACACATCAATAAAAATAATTGAAGTATTAAAAACATTATAATATCATGGGAATAAAGGGATTCATGTCATATTATGTCAATGTACATTATATACGCCATATAAAATTGATGTGGTGTATAACAACAATGAAGTCTCAGTGAAAAGTAAATAGAGATGAAATCTCTTATAAAGACTGTATCCCTAGGTTAAGGATAAATCAACGACATAATTATGTGTGAAAAATATAAACACACTAAATATTATTGGATATTCAGTGTAAATGAATCATAGGACATTCATACATATTATTGTAAAAACAACACCAATGAAATGGATGTTTAACTCAGTAAAAGGATATTGAGTTCAAATTAATCTTATCAAGATCATATAGATGACATGAAAATTTATCAATGGAGTGATTGTGTGTATAAAAAGTATATCCACATAAATGGGAGTGTAAATTACTAAAAAAATAATAAATAGTGATTCCATACATAATAATGGTGTAAAATAATCAATGAAGTTTGCATAATGCCGAAGGAGTGGAAATTGAAATTTGAAATTCCCATTACAATTTGGTAACTTATAAAAAATACATCCCTTGACATATGGATCATAAAATGAAGATGTAATTACTCATAAATTAAATTATATTATACAAATAATACAATCATTGGGTTGTACATACACCACACAGAAGGAAACAGTGCCAGTATGGAATGAATCTCACGGAAAAAGGAAGTGAGATAAAAACCCTTACTTTGTTGTAATCAAGTGAGTCACATGGACAAAAGCTAATACCAACCAAATAAATCAGAAAATAACATGAATATAAATATAATCCTGAATTTATATATATATATATATATATATATATATATATATCATATTACAGTACACAATACACCACATTTAATAAATAATTGGCGAACAATGGGAATCTCACGGAATTAAGAGTGAGATAAGAAACCTCGTACTTTTCATATTTCATTGGTCCAGGGTTGGTTAAAATAATGTATAATGATGAAATAATTGTTATTAAATAATAAAAGAAATATATACATTAATATGGTATAATATATGATCTTTTAATATTGCTTTGTTAAAAATATTTTAGTATTATCGTCGTTTCGGGTGTTAACTGATTCCTTTTCCTTTATATGATTTGTTTCATAAGTAGTGCTTTTTAAGAATAGGATGTACAATATTCATATTCATAATGATATTATGTCTTTAAACATTACTTTTAATCATCTAATGAAAATTAGCCTTGAATGGATTACGATGGGGAATGAATCTCATCGCGTTTTTGGAGATGGTAATCCGTATATACACACGAGCAATAATATCATTATTTTGATATTGAAATAATATATAAATTGATGGTATATCATATATACAGAATCATTATCATGTTATATTTATTATTTACTTAAATTAAACCTCATTATTATACCCATTCAAATAATAATGTATTGAATAACAATTACACCACGATGGGGAGACGGTAAGCCTTACGTACGCACATATAGTGACATGTCATTCAAAGGATGTATAGAATGGTGAATATGATTGTATCATATTTATAATAAAATAACTATATATATATGATACTGGATTTATTATTTTAGAATAGAAATAACAAATAAATAGGAAGTGGAAGAAGAAAGGAACATGAAAGACGTGATGAAATATTTACCTCATCTTTGGTTTCTTCCTTTTGATTTGATCAAAAGGGCTTCTAAGGCTAGATTCCTGATTAAAGAAAGGCATCTAGGATGAAGGTAGGATAGTTGAGAGGGTATTTGGGAAAAGGATGGCGGAGTCAAAAGGCTATGAAGTTGTGAATTTCAGGGAAGGGTGACTTCTCTTTTATAAGAGGGGTGAGGGGCACCTTAGAAAAGGCTAGAAATATTATTTTATAATAAAATCAATTTCGATTTCTAATGGCATAAAATTAAATTATTTAAATGAAAAGGTGTGTATGGGTAAAAAATTGCTTAACCAACTAGTTTTAGTCATGTCTGAGTCACTATATGAACCTTCTCTTTTATATTTAACTCTAAGTTAAATAGTTTGACATTTATCATGTCTCTTTCTATTTTTGTATTATATGGTTAATAAACATACTATATACTTCCAAGAGAACCCCAAGTGGTTCATTAATGCTACACCTATCAGTATATGACACTTTTGGTAGAACCTTAGATTTTTAAAAATTGAATATCAATAATTAAGATAATATTTGTTTTAAAAAAACTCTTTTATGTCAATTTTGACAATATTTTATTTATTTTTTGCTAAATTAATAACAACATTATTATTTCGAACAAAATTCATCTAATAAACTATAAAATATCATATTAACCTAGACAATTAGTGGAATATATAAAAAGTCTAAAATTTCATTTATTTAGATATTTATAATATCAAATATTTTAATATTTCATTAATTAGGTAATTATTGCATCATCATTGTGTCATAAATAAATTAAATTATTGAAAGTCCAAAAAATATAAATAAAATACAATTATGTAGGAAATATTTAAAACTTTCTAATGAATATTATTATTCTAATTTATCTAATGTGAATCCCAATATTTAAAAATGGTTTACATATTATACATTGAATTTAAAACTTTTAACTCTTATTTGAATTAAATAATAGTAAATGTGATAATCTATTCCAAGTGGACCTAAAGTATCATATTTTATTCCTGAGGTTGTTTTTGGTCAAATTACACTTATCCAATAGAATTAATACATTTTTTTACGATAATAATAATGTCATTTTTACATTTAATTACACTATTTACTTTTAACCGTGGTAAATAAAAGTCAAAAGTTACTATTCACCAAAAAATATTTTAATCTTATTGATACACATTTTACTTACTGATATCAACCACGTCTCTCTGTTTTTTGAAATTCAATTAATAGAAGCTGTATATTTATATTTTATTCAAATTTTCAAATGCTACTATGAGGTGGGTAAAAGATGGTTAAAAATTTCAATAAAAATTTTATATCTATAAAATTATTATAAAATGAATCCAATTAATTATATTGAAATTATATAGGTAATATGTATCTATTTTGATCTAAAATGAATTTAAATAAAATAAACTTTATTTTAATTAAATATTCGGTTTTAAACTATAACTCAGTGTTTTTCCCTATTCATCAAAAATTGATTTCTTTCAAGAAAATACGAAAAATTCACCCTAAGCTAATTTCGTTATTCTGAATCCAAAAATGAAGAATATTATGAAAGATAAAATTTATAAAATTTATAAAATTTCAAATAGTTGGTATTACTATTCATAACGGCTATTTTGATTGGTCGTTGTGTGTTAGAATCATGAATTTGCATTCAATGCAAGCTATTAGAATATTAAAAAGAAAACATACTATGGAATCTGGGGGTGTTACAATAACCATATTTAATTGTATTTACAAAATAATAGTTATTACTATATTTGTAAAAACATAACCATAAATACACTTTCTACAAACAATATCACTACACAATTCTGTATCATAATATCCCTTTTGGTTTACCCTATATTTAATGCACACAAACTTTTCCTTTCACACATTCATGTGATTCAAAACCAACTTCAAAAATTCATAATGTTTCTTATTAGATTTTCTATGTGACTGTTGACAACTCATAATACACATTCTATGTTTGGTTTAGTAAATAAAATTGAATAAATCAAACTCCATAATACAAAATCAATGAACCATTTCACTATGTAGTCTTACTCATAATCTGTCTTTGGTAACTACTTCTTTAATAGAATAATGTGAATCACAAGAATAATATAATTGAGATTTTCTTACAATGTGTTGAACCTCTTCAAAACCTTTTCCATTTTTGTTATTAGTGAACACATCATGTTTTAATAATTATTGTATCTCCTAATTCTCTTATTTAGAATATTTCCCCCTCAACAATGTCATTTGATTCATATTATTATGTTAAATTATTCTTTAAGACTTTTATTATTTTCTCGATTCCCCTTGGATGTGAATATCATCCACATTTAGTTGGAGTATGAAATAAAATACACCAAAAATTGAAAAAATATTCAATATTGAAATATTGATCCATGTAGTATCTCATATAGTAATTCACTCGTATGAATTCATCAATGTTATGATTCCACTATCATGGTGCATGATTCATCCCCTATAAACACTTCTTATGATTTTACACAACATTCACTTTTCAAAAATAATGAACAAATCACGTGTCACTATATCAATATCATCCCCCAAGTATTTATAAATAATGTAATTCTTCACATCCATATATTGTTAATGTATTACCTATATATTTATAATGATTTACATAACATTGATAATGGTTATATTTTCAAAAGGATAATTTTTATTTCTGTAATACACATTATCCATCTATTGAAATCCAATTATAACCATTACTGAAAAATACATTATTTTACCTTCATTATATACATTAAAATATTAAAAAAAATTATGATTTTTCTTCTTCTATTATATAAAATATAATATTTCTAGGTTTCATTAGAAAAGAAAATGATAAATTTCCATCATTAATTGATAACGCCCAATTACTAAAATCCCTCACTTGTATTGTTTAAACATAAAAATGGTGTAATAAACAATAAATAAATAAATATAATAAAAAATTATATATATCTTTATATTACATTATACACCATCATTGACCTCTTCAGTGTAATCTCCAAAGTTAGGTTCACTGGACAATTATTAGTTTATAAAATCTCTTTTCTAAAAATTACATTAGGCTCAAACTTCAGATAAGATAATGGTACTTTTTTCACACTATAATATTTAGAATAATATGTGTCCTTGCAATTAACATTTTTGTGGAATATCATATTATTTAGTCTATGATTTTATTATTTTCATCATCCCTAAAGTGATAATAAAATCGTTCACTACCATTTCACTTTGAAAACATTTATGGTTCATAGAATGTAACTTATCCCTATAATAAAAATATACATGAATGTAAGATAATAAATGTAATAGCATAAAATTTGAAATTTTATCTTATTTATTCTCTAGAATTCATTGATTAATTCCCCTGAATAAAGTACAAATCAATAGTTAATGTTCAAATATGTATAAATACTACCATTTTCATCACAAATAATGATGAAAAATATATAGCATGGCCTCATACACATAGAATAATCAACAAAGGTTATATTTTTTTTCTATATTCAATTATTTTTTTTATATTTTATTTGAAACGTTTCTCTATAGAAATTGTTTTATTACTAAACTCTTTAAGGTCATCATTATCATACTCTACACCATTATTAAATTTATTTCACTTATCCTTCTACACTATATTATTACAAATAAAACTCTTGAAAACCTAATTTGTAAAAATATTATCATGTTTCATTTTGAAAAAATAAACCCAAAACTTCTGATTTGTTTCATCACATAGTATAACATGATAAAAGGATTTATTAAGAGAACATATTGTTGTAAGTATCCATACATCAATATGAAGCAACTCTAGTTTTATTGCATTAAATTATTAATCTAATTTTGTAACGAAAACATTTATATTTCCTTTTCAAATTATAATCATTTAAGAGTCAAATTTTAGAAAATTTAATAGCTTATATAATTTATTTTACAAAAAAACATATATTCCTTTGTCACTAATATTATCAAATCTAATATTCAATGTTTTAGAATCTATATCGTAATTTAATGTAGAAAACATGTGATTAGAATCATCAATATTACAAATTATTCCATAATTTATTTCTTTTGTTATAACCTTAGAATCTATTGTGTTTTTCTAGGACTTCTTAATAAAATTGGAAAAATATCCATTATAATAAAATTCACTAATAGATATTTTTTTCATTGTTAAAGAATACATCATATCATATTCAACACTAATAAATTCCTCTTTTGTGTTTTTATTTTCAAATAACCTCTTCAAAAAATATTATGTGGTTCATTATCAATGAGTGTTACCTTCCAAAAATTGCATCCAATCAAAAGTTTTAAATATTAATTCATTGTGGATAAATTAAAATAATCACTAATATAAAAACCCAAGAATAAAATACATATACATTACCTCATTTTTCTAATACATTGTACATTACTGAAAGAGATACCCAAAGACAGTATTAGATTTGTTCCTTTGGAAACATAAAACAAAACATTTCTAACTTAGTGAATGATCTTCAATGATTCCCATGATGACACCCCATAAATATTATACTTAAAAACATTTCATCATTTCCTAGGGTAAAGAAAACATAATAAAGGCAGGAGATAAAATGCTTAGTAAGCGTAAATAATGGACATAATTAACCATAACTTGAACATAAGGGTATGATAACATGGTCTTATCATTTTAAGATCATACCATGCATATCAATGATCCTAAACACATTTCAAGGATTAAAAATCATTAGTTCAAATGAAATTAATCATAATATAATTGAGAATATAATCCATGAAAGTATTGAAGTAATAAGAAATGGAATTTTGGAATACACATTAAAGTAAAACAACATAAAAAAGTACAAGTAGAAACATGTTAAATCATTAAATTATGTATAATAAATTAGTCCCTCACATAGAATTAGGTAAATTAAATAAATTATAAACATAATTTTATGTACATATAATCTTGTTCAGGCATGTCATTGTGAACATGTAATCATTCTCACACATAAACATATGGACATGAAATCCGGACAAAGCATAACATAGTGAACATGTAATCAGGTCGACTTATAACATTATGAATACATAATAATGTTCACTCCAAAAATTTTGAACTGTAATAAGGTTCACACTTGATCTTATGGACATGCAACCAAGTCCATTCATAACATTTTTAACATGTAATTAGGGTAACAACTAAACATATGAAAAAATAAAATGGATCACCCATGACATTTTTAACATGTAATCAGGTTCACACAAAAACCTATGGATATAAAACCATATCCACTGAAAAAATTTGGATAATGTAATTAGGTTCATGCATAACATTTATAATAATGAATCCTCAATCATTACCCAATTAATTGGATCGTGATATAGGTCCCATCCATCATATTATACATGTTATAATATAATATAAAATTTCATCAAATCATAAAACATGAAATAAAATTGTTATCATAATAATTTTTTAAGATCATTACATATGTAAAATAAATAGGTATCATAATCATTTCATCAAAGCAGAATATTTGAAATGAAGTTCCATTCTAAAGAAAATAACACATGGAAGTGGAACAAGTGTCATAAGAATCAATCCAACAAATCATAAACCATTAAAAAAATTATATGAATGGATATTTTGAATCGTTTCATATAAGGTTGTAGGTAACATCAATATATTTCATCCTTGATGGAGATAAATGTTAATATCTTTTAAATAAAAATTGTGTGGAAAATATGTTTTCTTATATAGAAATTATCATTAAAACATAATCCATTTAAAATAAATTATAATGGACGAGCCACTCACAGTCCATTACATTGCCACATTCTAGTGTTTGGGGTGTCCTTAAGACTATTGGTGAGTTCGGAGGGCATCGGTGTGGTGGGAGGGTGTCACCATGGGGTGTTGGGATTCTTTACTTATTTTTTCCATAACGCCACTTTTATGTATTCTCACCCCTTTAAAGTAGATTAAAGACATTATTAACCCCATAGTTTCTTTTCTAGTTGTTATGATTACCTCGACTTTCTCACAGGGCATAAGAATGTCTCCCCACTTTTTGACTTGATAGTTTGGTTTCCTTACTAACTATACATCTATAATCACCCTACATATATAAAATTTCATTCAAGTTTCTAGGAGGACATTGGTGACTGTACTGGACATCAGAATCTCAGACATCGGGATAATTCTTATTGCCTCTTTTCTTTTCTTTTGGTACATCCTTTAAGAGTTTTCTTTTACATTTTATCTGTTTATATTTATCATGTATATGAGAATGGATTTTTTGAAATTAATTTTACTTTCAATCATTAGAGATGTTGGGGTTTACCATATTTTCTCCCGATCTTGTTCTATAAGAATTGTAATGACTTCCATATTATGTGAGATTTTATACCCTTGGTGTTGGACACCATTCTAGGGCCTAATAAAGGCGGGACTTGGGGGGTCATTATCGATCTTCCAGCCTGTAGAAGGATGGTTCTAGAAGTTTTTTGTCCCTTCCCTCATCTAGGTGAAGTTGGGTCATGAATGATTAGTATCAGAGAGAGGTTGTTGAGAGATAGGATGGTGTTCAAGGTTACAGATAGTGAGTATTCCATGGGATGGTAGAAAAAACAGTGTTAAGAAATCATGGTGCATAAAATTTTCTAGAGAAGACCATCTTGGAAACAGGATTTTAGGGAACCCATGATCCGATGCAAGGACTCTAGACCTACCAAACGACCAAATGAGGCTACCCTGATTACTTGGTAGATACCCTATGAGAGGTATATGAATCTTAATATTTTATTTTCTTCTATTTCATGGGTGTTTTGGGAATTTAAAATAAATAAAATTTTCAGTGAACATTACAAAGAATCTTCTCCACTACTCCGACTTATTCATTCCTTTTTTACCTTGCAGTTATGTCACCCAGAAGACATCCATGAGTAGTGGGGAGATTGAGGCCCATCAGGCTGATTTGTTTCATTAGTGGAGGGCTGATTGAGAGGAGGAAGATGACCAATGGTAGAATACTCTTCATGCCTTTCTATGTAAAAACCTCAGGATTTAAAAAGGAAGTGTCTCTTACAAGGATACAAATAGATTCCTCGAGGAGCTGGTGATATCTTTTAGCTTGATCCATGCTCCAATAGAGTAATGGGTTCTTCTGGACAAGATCCAACTGTTGGGATTAGTGAATTAATGGTTCATGCTCTATCTTGGGGAGAATAAGGAAGATGCGGTTTTGTGGATTGACATCGAGAATGAATTTTGGGCAGAATTCTTTTCATCTATAATGAATTCTGAAAAGATACAGAAGCTGCTATGCATTCATTAAGGGAGTATGTCGGTAAAGGGGCTAGGGATAAAGATAAAGGACCTCCTTCGTTTCACACCAGATCTCCTCCCAAATAAGTATTTTTGGGAAATACACATATTTGAGATGCTCTTACCATCCCTTTAGTACTTGGTAGTTCTTATTACTCTACCGATATACTTTGAGGTTAAAAGGATAATGAATGTTGTGGAGAGGATGGAAAAACATGGAGGGGTTCTGTGAGAGGGGATCCAGCAAAGTTCATCCAAGGGGAAGTGTAAGAACCTGGAACTTCATTTCAGGGATGTTTTTATTTTTCTTGTAGTTTTTGCGAAAAAGAGTAAATTCTGTAAATTTTTGAAGTACAAACCATGTACTTTATGAGTACATTCCGTGTAGCGGCCTTGCACACGTCCGTGAAGGGTGACATGGAAGCCGCCTAAAGAGGAGTCTGGAAAAGGTGAGTACATGTTGTGTACTTTTTTTTCATTAAACGCACAGGGGTCACATCTAATCATTAAAATTCTATGCTTCTATGTCTCGTTCAATAGAGAGATCTATAGGGATTCAGATCTTTGACAAAACCCCAAGCACACCTCCGTTCACTGAATCGAACACTGTCGATTGCGTTGGAATCACATCGGTGAGTTCTCTTTTCGCATACAGCACCATCTTCTATTTTCTCCAATATTATGAGATATCATCGTTGAATGTTTTCGATGATTTTTTATATCTTCGGCATTTCAAGGTGATTCAAGCCCCGAGGTTCACATATAGCGATCTTCAAACGCCGAGGTAGGTGGGTTGTGCCTTTCTGTTGAAATCATTGAGTATTATGTGCAATTTTGACCAATAACCTTGAATGGGGTATTGTGTTTGTACCATTATTCCCCTATTTATTTCCTTCCATACTAGTATGTTTGTGTAGAGGTTAATTGGATATGAATAGGTTTTATTGCTATTCATTGGTTGTGTTTCCCATGCATGTTGTGTTTACGACCGTTGGTCTAGTTAGATTGTTTGTCCACTTTGCATGTTTTCCTTCCCTAGTGTTGTAGGGTGGTGTGTTTGTATTCTAACATTCTTGATATTCTCTAGACTTATTATCCATGTAGTTCTTGAGGATTACATTGTGCATTTTTTTCTGGCTATGCTCTTTTACTTACAAAGGACCGTGAGAACCTGGTGTAGTAGACTATAAGGGGAATTGACCGAGTGAGCTTCCTCAGAGATCCATTGAGCACTTTACACTATAAGGGGAATTGACCAAGTGAGATTCCTAAGAGAGTCTTTGAGAACTTTATAAAATAAGGGGAATTGACTGAGTGAGCTTCTTTAAAGAGTCTTAGAACAACTTTAGACAATAAGGGGAATTGACCGAGTGAGTTTCCTTAGAGGGTTTCTGATCTACTTGGGGATATAGGGGGAATTGACTGAGTGAGAATCTTCAGTGAGTCCTTGACCATGGGGATATAAGGGTAATTGATCGTGTGAGCTTCCTCATATAGTCCTTGAATTACCTTAGACTATAATGGGAATTGACTGTGTGAGCTTCCTTAGAGAGTCTTGAATTAATTTTGACTGCAAGGGCAATTAACTGTGAGTGCCTCCTCAGAGAGTCATTATATATTATTATAACTATACCAGAGGGGATTGGATATGTGGAATTCTAAGAGGGTTACCATTATTGAATAGTTTCTTTTGATATGTTGAATTTTTTTCTTGCTGATCACTGTCTTGTTTACAGTTTCTATACATTAACCTTCCATATACTCATTGACTGTTAGGAACAAATATTTGGGTGGTTGCCTACACGAATTTAGTCTCACAGCCTGTTTTGGCCATTATTTTGGGCCCAAAAAAATTATATTACTGCAAGTATAGATAAGGGAAAGGGACCTTCTACTTCAGGTACTTGACTTACGGAGCAGTTGGAGAGCATGAGACCAAGATTAGGTTTGCGATACTGAGGAGCTGCTTGTTTTTGTCTTTTGAAAATTGGTTTAGTATTATTTGTATGACAACATTATGATTTTTTTGGCTTATTTCCTAGACATATGTACCATGGATCATTTATATGTGTTCTTTAGTTATTTGTTATTCAAGTCTTCCACTATTAATGTTGTTGGTATATTTACGGATTCCACTATTGTGTATTTGTTTCCCTTTATCTGTGTTACTCTACCAATGAGGGAATAGTTTCCCAACTATTACACCCAAGGCCCTCCCTGCTAGTCGGTAGCCTTTGGAATTTTGGGAAAAGTGCTTGTGGCCATGTGAAAATCCAGGTACAGGGTGCATCTGGGTGGCTTCCAGAAGTGGGACATAACAAAGTGGTATCAGACGTATTCTTTTCTCTTGAATTACAGTTTGGAGCATGTAGCCAGAGATAGGATGGAAGAGGTACTTGGTAAAACGCTATGCCTGAGAGTAGATAACACATGTATAGGGAAAAGTCAATATACATTGTTTAATGAAATTTTTATGGGTTTTCAACTTTATAGTTGATTTTATTTTTCCTGTTGGGTGATTCTCATGTTTTGTTCTATTACAGTTAAAGTTATTTTGGTTCTCTTTCTATCGCAACCCGATGACATGAGGGTATGCCATCTCATTTATCATATAGGAACTTGCTATAAATCACATGTCATGCATTATTTCTCGTCCATCTAGGATGTATTAGCGATTTTATATTGTTGTGATAGATGTTGTGTATAATATGAATGTTGTTGTGAAAAATTCATTGATAAAATTCCTATTATTGGATGGGGTATTGTTTGTGAAATGTTTTGTTTTACTGAATGCCAAATGTCAGTTCTTGGGGTGTTATGAGCCCTCATGGACCGGAATTTTGAATATCATTGCCTTTTTTCCATGTTATAACATGTATATGATGCCAAACGTTGATTCGCGGGGATTATGGGAATTCACGAATCAGAATTTTAATATTTCAATGTTTTTTTCAGTGTTTTTATGGGTTCTGAAGTAGTTTTGAGTCTTACTGTCTAAAAAAACCCATTATAAATTCTGTTTAATGTCAAGATCATGCCATGTGTTCTTCTGTTTGGGATGAAACTATTTTTCTTATGTACACATCATGTACTTTATGAACACGCCGTGTAGTCTCTAACTATGTCATATGTTGTGTTGTTGAGACTCGGTATAGGGAATTTCTTGCGGCAACACACCGTGTACCAGTTGAACATTCCGTATACTATTGACCCTATGTCCGCCCATGTAACTTAAAAATAAATGGATAATACTTAAGCTATATACACTATGTCTAGATTGAACACACAGTGTAGTTTGACCCAGGTACATGACCGTGTCCCTAACAACATGATTCGGTGTTATGCTTTCACGAACATGTCATGTCCACCTTGAACACTCCATGTAGTGTGATCTGTTTTTCATGTCGTGTCACTAAAAACATGGGCCAGGTGAAGCTTGTCTAGTACACACCATGTCAAATGTGAACTCTTCATGTAGTCTAATATTAGGTGAGTCATGTGGAATAACTATGTAGAATGACTCGAGAAGGGATGGAGGATTAAAGTATGCACCGTGTGTTTGGGGTGTTACATGACTAGTTTAGGTAGGAGTACACGCCCATGTAAATGACTTAAGGGAAGACACAGTGTAGGAATTTTACACGTGGTGTAGTCATATTTTATGAAACATGAGTGTTTTATTTCTCTTATTACATTCTTATACGTCTAGTTTTCAATCCTTGATAATCTTAATCTAAGGTGTGCACATGACCATGCAAAGTCACGCTACCGAGATGTCCTTCAGTTGAACACCATTCTCCAAGTGCTGATCAGGCATCGGACATGGCTGATCAGGGACTACCTACAGATCCTCCTATCATGCCTGTCTTGGTACCAGCCATCATACCCGACATAGGTGTTGATGCATAGTTGAAAGAGTGATTTATGAGGATAACGATGAACTTTCAGGGAGCGCAGCCTCCTGCCCCGTCGATGGCAGAATTGAAATGTGTCTTTCAACAGCACCATCCTCCAACTTTCTCAGGGGATGGAGGAATCCAGGTTACAGAGTCATGGCTAGAATCCACACTTACAATTTTCAAGCATCTATATATACCTTCAGAGAAAAGGGTGAAGCTTTCTACCTATATATTTCGGGACCCTACCAAGAGGTGGTGGGATTTGATCTCATAGGTGGGACGCCAGCAAAATATGGATTGGGATGATTTTCGGTGCATCTTCTATGATTACTTCTATTCGAAGACCTTGAGTGCTGATCGACTTTGAGAGTTCATGAGTCTGGAGCGAGGTACTCATACTGTTATGGTGTATTACTATCTCTTCATAGATCTGCAGCATTTCATGCATATTATAGTAGGTGATTAGTTGATCCTTTTATAGAAGTTTGAGGATGGTCTGATGCACAACATCCAATCTCCAGTGAAAATCTTCAATTTTACATTGATATCCTCTATCGTCAACCAGGTGATGATCACAGAGCATAATCTGAGGGATTCTGGAGCTGTGAGCTAGGGAGGTTCGACATCAAGAGTTAGTATTCCTCATACTGATAGCAGGAAGCGTCATTGGGAGACTGCACGAGGAAATCATATTAGGCGGTATGCATCTTCTAGTATCCAGGTGGTGTGCTACCAGTGCTAGAAGAGTGGGCATATGAGGCCACATTTCCAAAGAGACCCAGCGTAGTGCCGTTCTTGGGTCAAAATGGGTCACCTTCAAAGCTTCTATCAGAACTTCTCACCAGTAGTTGGTGACATGGGTTCTTATATGTCTACGCTTTCAGGAGCAATGCCACCAGTTTCCCACCAAAAAGGGAATTGGAGTTCTTATTTCCATTCAGGATGAGGTGGAGGTCGTGGCCCAAGTGGTCAGTAATCGGGATTTCATCAACATCATGGTGGATCAACATAGAGAGGTCAGGCAGGGTCACATGACCGCGGTATAGGTCAGACATTTGAAGTGGAGCAGACCCAACAAGAACATGATCCTAGACCATCTACCGTTCGAGGTAAAATCACATTATCCATATTTTTAGCTTCTACACATTTTGATACAGGGGCTTCCCATGTCTTTATATCAGTTTTAATTGTGGAGATCCTTGGTCTCTGCAACTTTTCTTCTATGGATATCTTGATGCTAGACACTCGGTTTTGGACGAGAACGGCTAGTGTAACTCAGTGCAGGGAGTGCACTCTAGATGTTGGTGGGTGTCACTTATTATGGGACATCTATGTCGTAGAGATGGAATTATATGATGTCATTCATGGGATGGACTGGTTAGTTCCATTCCAGGAATTCACAAACTATTATCACTACAGGGTGTGTTTCGCTTTACTAGAGGGCATATCATTTCTTTATAGGGGAGAGTGGGATGTACAGGCGAGTAGAGCAGGACCTGAGAATCATGGGTTGGTATGTGTTATAGCCCAGATTTCTAGTCTATATCTGGATGACTAGGGGACAACACAGTTAGACATTCCTCTAGTGGTGGACTATTTTAGAGATTACTTTCTTGAGAACTTTCCAGGTTTCAATCCGTAGCATGAGGTAGAATTTTTTATTGAGCGTGTTCCAGGAGTGGAACTGGTGTCCATTCCTCCTTATAGGATGACTACACCTAAGTTGCAGGAACTCAAGAAGCAATTGGTGGAGTTACAGGCAAATGATTTCATCTGACCCAGTACTTATCCTTGCGGTTCGCATGTCCTATTTGCGAAGAAAGAAGACGGTACCCAAAGGCATTGTGTGTAAAATCGGAAGATGAGACAGTTGACGATCAAGAACCAATATCCCTTTCCTAGGATTGATGATATCCTTTATCAGCTTCAAGGAGCCCAGGTGTTCTCAATGATTGACATGAGGTTCAGTTACAATATTTTGCATGTTAGACCATTAGATATAACTCATATAGTCTTCTAGAGTAGATATGGTCTATATGAGTATATGGTTATGCCATTCGGTCTCACGAATGCACCTTAAGTTTTCCTAGCATTGATGAACCGAGTGTTCCATCCATACATGGATTCATTCGTGGTGGTCTTCGTGGACAATATCTTTGTGTACTCTCACACTTGACACAAATATGCTACAAATCTTGATATCATTTTGAGTACACTAAATGAAAATCTATTATATTTTATTCTCTCAAAATTCCACTTTTGTAAGGATCAGATTCCCTTCTTGTGTCATGTTATCTTTGAGAAAAGAGTAGCAGAAGTCCCAGAGAAAGTTAGAGCAGTAGTTTCTTGGGAGCAGCCGAATAACGTCTTTGAGGTGAAAAGTTTTTAGGGCTTCCATGATACTACAAATGTTTCATTCATTACTTTTCACGCTTATCATCACTGCTGACAGGTTTGACTGAGAAGGGTGTGAGGTTATTATCAAAAGATTATTGTATGTCAGCATTTTATGATCTTAAAGGAAGGTTGATTTCATCACTGATACAAGTCTTTCCAGAGATGGGAAAGAGTAATATTGTTTACTATGATGCATTAGGTATCTGGCTGGGAGCTATGCTACGGAGGGAGATAGAGTCATTGTGTATGGGTCTCAGCAGTTGAGGCCAAATGAGAGTAATTACAAGACGCACTATTAAGAGTTGAAAACTGTTGTTCATGTTTTACGATGTTGGAGACCTTATATTCTAGTAGATCATTTTGTGTTTTTCACCGACCACAATAGTGTCAAGTACATTTTCATATAGTTTGATCTGAATTTTTGGCAGGGAAGGCAGGTTCAGTTCCTTTAGTCCTTTGACTTTGAGATTTCCTATACACCTGGGAAAGGAAATGCATCGGCTGATCTGTTGAGTTGGAGGACTCAGATACTGGCAGTTCAAGAGGCCATTAGTGAGTGGAAGCTTATGGCTCTATTCACTGAGATGCATTTGGAGGTGCACGACAGTCAGGGGGAGACATTTCATTCATCTGTAGCTGTTAACTATATTCTTCATGATCTAGTGTAAATGAGGAAGCTATCAGATTCAGAAGGCCTAGTCCTACGAGATAGTGTATCCGGAGTGGACCCTATTTCTGGATTGACCATAGGCAAGGATGAGATATTCTGTTTCTAGGGGAACGTTTGGGTTCCATCAGATATACGTGAGGAGCTGATGCGGGATATTCATTCCTTAGATTGGGTAGTTCATCTTGGTGTACCCAAGATGTATCGTGATCTACACTGCCAGTATTTGTGGCCAAGTACAAAGAGGGATGTTGCTGGTTTCATCATGAGGTGTTCCACCTGACAGTAGGTAAAGGAAGAGAATTAGCAGGGCTTTTACAGTAGTTACCTCTTCTCGAGTGGAAGTGGAATGACATCATTATGGATTTTGTAACAGGGTTTCTGAGGTTACCTCGAGGTAATGATATAGTTTGGGTTTTCATTGACAGGCTCATGAAGGTTTCCCACTTCTTTCTGATCAAAGAGACCTTTAGTTTTGATGAGTTGGGAGGGTTGTACATCCATGAGATTTGACGTTTGAATGGAGTTCCACACTCTATTGTTTTAGACAGGGATGGCCATTTTACTTCTTGGGTCTGGAAAGGGCTTCAGAGGGCTTTGGTTACATATGTACTTTTGAGTACAAATTACCACCACTAGACAGATGGCCAGATCGAGTGTATGATTCAGGTTCATGAGGACATTCTCAGAATATGCATCCTAGATTTTGGAGGTTCTTGGGAGAAGCATATACATCTTTTGGAGTTTTTCTACAATGAATGTTTTCAAGAAACTATTCAAATGGAAACTTATGAGGCTTTTTATGGTATTCCATGTCGATAACCCTTATATTGGATAGAGGAAGGAGAGGCAGATATACTGGGAACTCATCTTTTTTAGGACCACAGAGTAGATAGAGTTGATTCAAAAGGGGATTTCTACAGAGAATTCCTGACATAAGTCTTATACTGATCAGTGAAGTTGACCTCTGGAGTTCGAGGTCGGGGATCATGATTCCATGTCTGTCACACTGATGTTGGGACATAAGAGGATTATGAGAAAGGGTATGATTTCACCATGGTACATTGGACCGTTTGAGGTTTTGGAGAGAGTTGGGTCAGTTGCCTATCAGCTGAAGTTACCCCAGTTGTACCAGGCTATGCACGAAATTTTTCACGTTTTCTCATCTCCGACGTAACTTTTCATAACAGTCTCATGTCTTTCAAACCGAAGACGTTGATATCGAAGAAGATGCATCATTTGATGAGCATCCTATCCAGATTGTTGTTCGTAGTTCAATGGTTCTTCGTGGCCGGTATGTTCCTCTAGTATGTGTGTTATGGCAGCACGGGCGGGTACAAGACGAGACATGGGTAAGGAAGGCTGATGTAAGAGCACAGTGGCCATAATATTTGGAGGTTTCTTCTTCTATTCCATGGTAGGGAAATTCTAGGATGAATTTCTTTAAGTGGGGATGTTTTTAAGAACTGGGACTTTTTTTAGGTATGTCTTCCTTTTCAAGTCATTTTATAGAAGAAGAGGAAATTCTATAAATTTTTTAAGTATACGTTGTGTACTTTATGAGTACATGTTGTGTACATATTTACCGCAGGTAGCCGGGTGCTGGTCATGTAGCGGCCAAGCACTGGGACGTGTAGGGTGACCAAGAGGCCACCTAAAGTGTAGTCTGAAAATGGTGAGTACACACTGAGTACTTCAAAATTACATGCTTTGTAAATTATTTTTTTATTAAATCCACCGAGGTTGCGTCTAATCACAATAATGCTCTCCATCTAGGTCTCATTCGACCGAGAGCTTCGTACAGCTGTAGATCTTCGACGAACCCCTGAGGTAAGTTCCATCCTCTGAATTGAACACCATCGGTTGCATTGGAATTACATCGGTGAGTTCTCTTTTCTCATAGAGCACCATCTTCTATTTTCTCATTTCTCATGAGATATTGCAGGTTGAATTTTTTTGATGTTTTTTATATCTTCAGCATTAAAAGGTGATTCAAGCCCCAAAGATCACATATAATGATCTTCCAACACCGAGGTAGGTGTTTTGTGTGTTTCTGTTGAAGTAGTTGTGTATTATGTGCAATTATGAAAAATACCTTTGATCGGGGTATTGCGTGTTTACCATTTTACCCCTGGTGATTGCCTTCCATGCTTGTATGCTTGTGTAGAGGTTAATTAAATATGAATAGGGTTGATTGTTATGCTTTGGATGTGTTTCCCATGCATGTTCTATTTACGTCTGTTGGTATGCTTAGCCTGTTTGGGTGCCTTCCCTGTTTTCCATGCCTAGTGTTGTAGGGTGGTTTTTTTATATTCTGATATTCTTGATATGTTGTATACTGATTATCCAAGTGGTTCTTGATGTTTACATTGGATGTTTCTACCTTTCTATGCTCGTTGACCTTCAAAGGGCTGTGAGAACCCAATGTAGTAGACTATAAGGGTAATTGACTGAGTGAGCGTCCTCAGAGAGTGTTTGAGGATATTATACTATACAAGAAATTGACCGAGTGAGCTTCCTCAAAGAGACTTTTAGCACATTAGACTATAACGGGAATTGACCGAATGAGCTTCCTCAGAGATTCTTTGAACCAATTTAGACAATAAGGGTAACTGACCGAGTGATCTTCCTTAATGAGTCTTTAATCCACTTGGGGCTATAAGGGGAATTGACGGAGTGGGATTATTTAGAGAGTCTTTGACCTTGGTGTAATAAGGGGAATTGATCATGTGAGCTTCCTCAGAGATTCCTGGAATTACATTAGAATATAAGGGGAATTGACCATGTGATATTCCTCAGAGAGCCTTTAATTGCTATTGACTATAAGGGGAATTTACTATGAGTGACTCTGCAGAGAGTCTTTATATATTCTTAAAATTGATCTAGTAGGGATAGGCAGTGTGCACTTCCTAGAGGGTTACCATGATTGATTAGTTGCTTTTGATATGTGGAATTGTTTTCTGTTGAGTACTTTCTTGTTTACTAATTCTGTACTTTTACCTACCACATATTCAGTGACTGTAACGCATAAATATTTGGGTGGTTACCTAATGGGATTTAGTCTCACACCCTATTTGGGAAATGCTTTTGTGCCCAAACAGATTATATTGCTGCAAGTATAGATAAGGGAATGCTCCAGTAAACTTCAAGTACTTGATTTGATGAGGAGATGGAGAGAAATGGACAAAGCATAGGCTTGTGATGCTGAGGAGAAGTTTATTTTTTTCTTTTGTACTTTTGTTTAGTATTGTTTTTATTACAGAATTGTGATTTGTTTGGCTACTTTCCTATACACATGTACCATGCATCATTTATATATGTGATTTAGCTGTTTGTTATTCCAGTCTTCTGTTATTACTATTATAAGGTATATTTACTTCTTCTACTATTGTGTATTTTATTCCCTTCTGATGTGTTACTCTACCAATGAGAAAATAGTTTCCACATTATCACACCCAAGGACCATTCTACTAGTCAGCATCCTCTGGCGTTTGGGGAAATGTGCTTGAGGCCAAGTGACCAATCGGGTATGGGGTTCCTCTAGGTGGCTTCCAGAACTGGGATGTAACCAGACGATTTTCAGAAGTAGGCCTCTAGTATGAGAACATTCCAGGTTTCGTCGGTGGGTAGCAGGCCTCTGTAGTACCATTTTAAATCACATAGTCCTCACCATTAATCCATGAGCTTAGGAAAGAGATTATTTATCTATGTAAGTCATGGGAATCTTCGGAATCAATGCCCAGACTGAGTGAAATACAGTTGGGGTGGGAAGGTTCCATGCCCGCCTCAACATCACCATGTGGAGCCCATACCTTTTCCCTCATAGTAGCAGGGAAAACAAGCTCATATTCTACTAATGGTGGATGGTTCCAGTGGATGTTGACCGTAAGGTGCTCTTGAGGGACCTCGACCAGAAATGGTTGGGGAGGTGGATGATAGCCAAGGGGTAGAGGAGTGAGGTATGTGTATTTGCATGCAACATAGGTAGAAATTCCAGTGGGGCTGAAGGTCCATCGAGGTACAATCAATTTGATTAGCACTCCTTTGTATGCCTTATTTGATTCAATATCATTAAACTCCTTTGATTCAGACAGTCTTGCCCATTCCTTGGGTCTTGATGTAGAGATAATATCTATTCCCATGGTTATGAGTATGCTAGTTAGAGGTCAGACCAGCGTATATGATGTTTTTTGATGATGCAGAATAGTGTTGGGGCTGCATTAGTCTAGGTGGGATCTATTTCAGCTGTATATGAAGCCATACGATGTCATACAGGCCATCGAAGAGCTATTTTTTTGTGCATTATATTATCTACTACTTTTACATATTGTTCGTCTTCTCAAATACATGAGGTCATCATGTTGCTTTCATCGGTGAGTGGGGTCTCCTGGAGTTCAGCCGGTGAGTGGGGCCCCATTTTTCCTTGTTAGTAGAGTTGTTAGTGGATTCAATAATAATAGGGATGGTGGATGTTTCGTGTATTTTCATTGAGTCCCTATATGTCGTCCCCAAAGATGTTGTGACTATACCCCCTCGACGTGATGTTGAGGTTGGGATAGACATACAACCCGGTGCCTGTCTAATTTCGATGGCTACCTATCAGATGGAACCTTATGTGTTGTAGGAGATGCTAATTCGGGTTGATGACCAGATAAAGAAGGGTTTTATGTGACCAATCATGTCACCATGGGGTGATCGATTCAAGTTCGCAACGAAGGAAAACAATGGTCTCATGTTGTGAATAGACTACCAAAGACTGAATCAGGTGATGGAAGAGAAGTGTTATCGCATCCTGATGACAGAAAACCTTTTTGAACTGTTGAAGGTAGTAGGTGGGTCCTCTAACAATGAACTTGGGTCTGGTTATCACCAATTAATGGTGAATGAGGGTGACTTCTCGAAGACTGATTTTAGATGAAAATATGGGAACTTGGAATTTTTGGTCTTGTCAATCTGCATTACGAACAAACCGGTTATGTTTAGGGAGTTCATGAACTCCATTTTTTGTGATTATCTGGATCGGTCTGTGGTCATGTTCATTGAATACATCCTGATCTAGTCAAGATCAGAGGAGGATCATGCCGAACATCTAAGGACTATTCTAGAGGTCCTATGAAACCTCTATATCTATAGGAGGTTTTCCAAGTGCATGTTTTGGACATGAGAGGTTCACTTCCATAGTTATGTGATGTCCCAATAGTGGATTGTGGTGGACCCTTCAATGGTTAAAGTGAATGTTTATTTTGCAGAACCCAAGAATGTGGATGTGGTTTGTAGTATCCTGGGACTAGAAGGTTACTACCGATGGATTGTACCCATATTTTCTCAATTTTAATCACTATTGATATCCTTAAAAAAGTACTTTCATTTATATGGACAAAGAAGTCCCAAAAATCATTCAGTTATTTGAAAGGGAAGCCATCCAGTACCCCATTTTTGAGGATCCTAAAATATGGTGTAACATTTAATGTGTTTAGTGATACTTTGGGTGTAGGATTGAGGTGTGTACAGATGAAACAGTAGGGAGTGATCTCTTAAGGGCCTAGGCAGTTGTTTCATCATGATCTTAAATATACCACCCATGACTTGGAGATTTCCCCAATTGTGTTCGTACTAATGTTGTGGAGGCATTAACTCTTCATTGAACGCTTTGTGGTCTTCACAGATCACTAGTTCTTGAGGTATGTATTCTACCAGTGACACCTGAACTTGCGACAACAGAGGATGATGGATTTTCATCTAGACAACAACTTTAATATCTCCTAAACCTCATGAAAGTGGAATGTAGTTTCCAATTAATTGAGTAGGAAGTCATAGAAGGATGTTGTTTGAGAGTCAGAAAATGCATGGAAAGTAATAGAGGAGATGGATTCTTTGCATCTAGGCATGAGAGTAGAGGATGGTTGAGTATTTCTATTTCAAATGGCAGTGTGGTATTCCATGGTACGATAGGTTGCAGAGTCATAGTGGGGAGACGTAGAGGCTGATGTGATGTGTGATCATGTTATCCAGGGTGATTCTCCAGAAGGATGGTTAGAGGATGGTCATAATCTGATTTCGTTTTGAAGAAAGCTATTTCTCCCGATGGAAATGCATGAATTAGTTATTAGTGAGTTATGTAATTCACCCCTAGTGTTACACCCATGTGTTTCCATGATGTACCAGGGATTTAGGGGTTTGTTTTTGTGGCCTGATGTAAAGAGGGTAGTGGCAGAGATTGTGGAAAAGTTGTCTGTGTCTCACCAAGTGACGATTGAACAATGCATTGCGGGTGATCTGTTGCAGCACATCGATATTACCGAGTGGAAGTGGGATGGATTATTTATGGATTTCATCATGGGACTACCCAGTGCTAAGTGAGGCTTTGATTCCATTTTGGTAGTGGGGGATAGGTTGACTAAATTATCTCACTTCATACCAGTTAAAGAGTCCAGCACGGTGGATTCTAGAGCACAGAAGTACATGTGTGAAGTCATGTGGATGCACAAGGATACCAGAACCATTGTTTCGGGTCTAGATACATGCATTACATCATGTGTCTAGATGGTTTTAAAACATGATTTTGGCACCCAGCTTTGTCTCATCACTTCTTTCCACTCTCAAATAGATGGGCAGATCGAGAGGACTATGAATACATTGGAGGTTATGCTGCGAGCATTTGTTCTTGACTTTGTAGGATTGTGGGTACAAAACATTTCTCTATTAGAAGTTTCCTACCACAATAGATATAAATCTACCATTTTCATGGAACCACATAATACCTTGTATGACAAACCATTTTTTTCTCTCGTGTTCAATGTAGAGGTTGGGAAGGAAATTGTACTTGTCACAAAAGTGGAGGAGAGAACGATGGAGATGGTCCATATTGTGAGTGAGAGGATGTAGTCAGCTCAGCACTGACATAAGTCATATCTCTATCATAGGAGTAGAACCTGGGAGTTTGAGGTTGGGGATGATATGTTCTTGAAGGTATCCCTTTGGCGTGTACAATTTAGGATCGGCTGGGGGAGTTTGCTTTCTCCCAGGTTCATCGGACCCTTCGAGGTATTGAGACAATTCTATGAGGTGGAGTATCGGCTAGCATTACCACTAACACTAGATATGATCCAAAAAATATTGTATATATCTCATATCTTTAGGTATCTACAAGATGAATCCCAAGTCCTCAATTGGGGAGTGTTAGATATTGAGGAAGACAGGACATTCGTGGAGTGGCCATTAAGGATCAGGGGTCTTAATGAGACGGTGCATCGTGGATAAACAATTCTTATGGGTTGTGTTTTGTGGAGGCATCATGGGCTTGAAGAGAGTATATTGGAATAGGAGGAACTTATTTTCTTCTAGTATCTAGATCTATTTTGAGTCTTGATATTTTGTTTTCTTTGTTCTTTTCTATGATTTAATGATTAACCATCTTCGCAATAAGGCAAGTTGTTTCCCTAGATTTCTAAATTTGTATGAAAATTCATGAATTTGGGGAGGGGATCAACTAATCCCTAATCATAACACATTAAGGTGGATGTGATTAAACCCATGCAGGTGAGTCAGTGCCTCCCAAATCATATAATATCTTCAAATGAAAAAAGGTTCCCCTAACTCATATGTTTGGATGGTGAGACATTTATATTTTTGTGTGGGTGCTGGGGGAGAAGTGGGATAGTGTTTCTATAGATTTTCTGGGGATAAATGTGGGTGGGTGCTCCTAAATGTTGAGGTTTATTCCAAATTTCAAATAAATCTCGGATAGTATGTCACTAAGAGGTATATTATGAGGTGGTTATTCAGAACCCTCTCTTTTATTCGGTTTTAGTCTTCATCCTCATGGATGATAATAGTTTTAGAGGTAACTTATTTAATGGACTGGACCCTCTTGGTCCATTAATCTTTTTAATTGTACTGTTTATGTTGTCCTGGACACTATCGGTGACGAAGGAGGGTGTCAGTGTCAGTGACAATGCATCACTGATGTGTCACCTTTCGGTTTCACCTATGGGTTTCCCCAATTGCTTCCACTGATCAAGGATTCACCGATCAATTCTTCACCCAAAGAGTTCCACTGTGGGGTGTTAGGATTCATTCCTATGTTTTCCCATTATGCCTCTTTTATATCTTTTTACTTTTTTAAAGTGGTTTGTGGCGGTTTTTAAGTCTGTAAATGATGTTTAAATATCCTAAGAGTGGGGAAACCCTTAAATTATCAAATAGTGTGTAATTTGAATCAACTTCACACAATTGTACTCAATCTTCCAATTTTTCCATTGTTTTCTAGTTTAGCCTTTGTTACTTGTTTTCTCCATTTAATGATTATTTTTTATTGATCAACTATTATCTCAACCATCTTTGAGGATTATTATTAAATCAAAAATAATAATATCATCCAAAATGACCCAGTCTCATTATCAAACCACAATCTTCTGTTTAAGAACATTGATATTACAAATCCCATGGATCTAGGATCGTGTCTTTTATCACACCTATATATTCTTCTTCCTTGGTCCATTTATTTTCCAATGGTGCTCCTGGAGTCCCTAAATATGAGTCGTGCCTACCCAAGAGACCATATGTTCAATTTTTCTTTGAGTTCTTTATAGGAGTCGGGCTTCCCCAGTTCATTTCATGAAGAGAAAACATCGATCCTTGAGAATCCATATAGGGGTCTTCCTTGGTCTATCTTTACTTTCCATCTTGCGCTGTGGGTATGTTGACGTTCCGTAGGGATGTAGGTGATACCAACATTAACTAAGATAATAAAGGGAGTTTTTAAAGAATGAATGGGTGGGAATGATGATGATGATATTGTTGTGTTTTAACTTCATTTGATTGTTGAGAATCAAATGTAATCATGTCTACTAAAAGTCACAACCATTGGTGATCCTTTGTTGTGAACTAATAAATCTCTATTTGTCTGAATGATCTTGTGATTCAATGGTTGTAACATGGAAACATGTATATAACATAATATTGGATGATTAAATAGATCCCATATGAATAAAAACCCATGTGTTATCACCACAGTTAACCAAACGGAAAGAAGTTACTTAATTAATGGTGTGTCCAAATATGAAAACCCCATTTCTCTATTCTAGTAATATGAATTGTTGTTCTATTTGATGCCTTGTGGGGTGACGTAGTGAGGGATGAAACTTCTTGATAATGGGATGTGGGTTTGTGAATCTGAGGTTTTGTGGAGCTGGTATGTTGGGTCTTGGATTGGTTCCAGTCCCTCAAGGTATCTCTTGAATCTTTTTTGGTGTTGTTACTTTACATGTGAACCACATGCGAATGCTTAAATGTCACTTGGTTTTTATTCCTTCAGTTGTTGTCTTATCATGTGGTTATGCCAATTAATTTCTTGGTAGTGGATGAAGGTTTTGAATAGAATCACATGAACATGATAAGGAGAACAGGTGCAATGGGAGATGGTTTTCCAGAAATAGGTTATGCTTTTGTTGTGGTTATTGCATAAATTTTTATGTAAGGATATTAGCGAGAGTGGTTGTATACAGGCTAGTTTACAGTTTCAGAAACCTTAGATTCCGATGATAGCTTGATTACCTATATGTATAATATTTAGTTCTTGTGTTTCTTATACGCACCACATCCATGTTGATCACTTCATTCCGAACACCCCTATTTCATTGGGGAGGGTGTTTTCCCAATATTCTTATGAGTGACTGGTTATTATCTCTTTTATGATCCCTCTCCTAGGAAGCCGAAGTCTCTCCTAGTAGGGTGTGTGGTGATGGTTGGAATAGATTTGTGTAGCTGGTTTGTTTCCCAAGTGTCTTCGGGATGAGGACCAGGTGTCTATAGGTGGGATGCATAGTTGTTGTGGTCTAGGTGTCTGCGGGCGGGCAACATGGCTGTGGTGGACCGTGTGTCTACAAGTAGGATGTGTGGTTGTGGTATCCCATAAGGTTGTTTTTGGGGTGACAGTGGGAATGCAGTGGAACCTATAGGGGAGGTTTGATTTATAGGATTTCATATGTAACCTATGGTCAAGCAGTGTGGGGTACCCAAATATCGATGTGTTATCACTATTAATTCACCTGACTTGTGTTATTTGGGAAGTGTGCTTAGGTGATAATGAGGGTATAGTTTCTTTGCTAGGTGTTCTGATTACATCTTCATTCTCACATGGCATTAAAATGTCTCCCCAAATGTGCATGAGAGATTTTGGTTTCCTATCGTAGTATACATGTATGCTTACCCTATGTAAATAAAACTACATTCAGGATTCCAGGATGACATTGATGATAGTACATGATCTTACTAGCTAGGACCTCAGGACAGTTTTCATCGATACTTCTCTTATATTTTGGTAAATCATTTCAGAGTTTTCTTGTACATTGAATTATTTTATATAGAACACGAATATGGGAATGCATTTTCTGATTTACATTTACTTTCAGTCATCAGAGTTGTTTGGGTTTACCATCTTATATCATGATCTTATTCTATAAGATGGTTAATGCCTCATATATTATGTGATATTTTATACTATTAGTTCTAGTCATCACTCTGGTGCCTATTGAAGGTGGGAATTAGGGGTCATTATCTATCCTTCAGCATGAATAAAAAAGCATTTGAATGTTTTTTGTCCCTTCATTCATCATAGTGTAGGTGGGTTGTGGCAAAACTTTTTGTGGAGATTATGTTGGAATGTTAGATAGAAATCATAAAATCATTTTGAAAATAAATTTTCATTTTAAAATTATAAATTATTATTAAAAAAAATTTAAAAATCATTTTCAATTATAATATATAAAAGAAGCTATAAAAAAATTTCACAAATTGTTTCCTTTGAAATCTTATAATAAAAGAATGATTATTTTATGTATTTTTTCCCTTTCAAATATATTGAAAAAATATAAAATAATATTTGAGAATATGGAAATCATTTTAATAGAAAATATCTACTAGAAATATGATAATGGACATCTTGAAAATCATTTCATAGATTTTTTACAATTAAATAATTACATAGAAAACCTTTTTATATGAAAACCATTTTAAAATCAATAATTGTCATTAATATTTGTAAACCATTTTCTTCATAAAAAATTACTTTGTAAAATTACAAAATTAAATGTCATGAAAATGACAAACATGATGGTGGGTAGGTTCGTACATTTTGAACATTACATTTTACCATTAAAAGATAAAAAAAGTAGCTTTATCTGAAAATGAAATGAAGATTCCTTTTACACAAATGTGTTTTAAAATTTAATACATTTGTAAAAGATTCTTTTGAACATAATAAGAAATTTGTAAAATACTTTCGAAACCTTTTTTAAAAAAACAATGTAGTTGGTGAACCAATTTTTCGGTCCAAAATAAGATATAATTTCATAATATCATTATTATTTCCATAACTACCAAAGAGTTGGAAAATAGTACCATTACATATATATAACGTTAGAATATAGAGGAAAATGAAATCAATGTTTTCTCTTGTTATATTTATCATAATATTCCATTAATAGATGGATAACCCTAAACAATCTTGATAAATGATGGGTTTTAGGATATAAACATTATCACTTTGGTAACATTAAATCATAATTCAATTGAAATAATAAAATTACATAAATCATAAAATATAATTAAAATAATAATATTTATAATATTATAGTTAAAATGATAATTTATACACCTCATTGAAAAAAAATCGGTGCATAACATGACATTTTTCTAAAAGAAATAAAATTTACACAAGATTACTTTACCTATATTGTAACTTTATAAAAATATAAATTATTAAAGAAACATATTTAAATTGTTATTTAAATACCAATAAATTTAATTATAATAATCATATAATACTTCCATGTATATTACACACACCCCAAATAATAAATTAGTGGTGAATAAGACATGTATCTCATGGAAATAAAAATTGAGATGAAAATCACATACAATAAGTATTGACTTTATTCTCACACGTTCAAACCTCTTGTATAATGAATAAAATGGTATTATATTACTATAAATGAATAATATTATAATATCTATTACCAAATAAAAAAAATTTATGACTTTATATTACATTTTATTTTCAAATCTAGGTTAATTTTATGTTTTAGGTAATATCAAATTTTTTTCGTATTTGTTTTGACTTTTTATTCTTGATCCTCTTACGTAGATCACTATTTACATACATATAAAATTGTAATAAATTATTTATATGTATTATATGTTTTTTATATATGTATTTATATTTATTCATAAAGGATAGAATAATGAAATAGAATACATCATTTATGGAGACAGTAGGCCGTATGTATGCATGATCATTGTTTCCATTTTATTGATATATTGAAATAGGGAAATTAAATGTATAAAATCTATATTAATTATATTATATTTATTATTTCATATATATCATATACTATCACTAACCACAACCTTAATAAAATCCTTGTTTCATGTGGACGAATCACATCACTTTGAGGAGGTGGTAGTCCACACTTCCCCAAATAAAATTATCAAACATACAAAAAATAGAAAGCATGAAGGTATGTGTTATATGATAGTTAAAGAAGAATAAATAAATGATATATATCTGATATAACATATAAAAAATATATATTTAGTCATAATTCCCATCCAAAAGTGGTGGTAATTTAAAAATGAAAAACATTGTTTCTTCGGGTAGTAGTTCTCCAAACACTATGATGGTATGTTTGATTAATATTAGATGAATGAGTGTTTATGTGTAGGTAAAAAAATTATAATAAAAACATATATGTTGATTTAGGAAAAAATATAATCTTTAATCATGTAATAAGATAAATCTAAGTGGTAAAGAGTGAAATTAAAATTAAATAGAATGAGGAATGGTGTTAACATTTATTCGGGAAACTCCTTTTTGTTTGGGCCAAAGGGAATCCTTCGATAGAATTAAAAAATAATTTAGGAATATATTTTTAGGGGATGGATGTTGAGGATATAGCTGGGAAGAGATTTGTTGATTAAATGTGTTTTTAGAGGTGTGAGAAAATTAGCGGGGTGAGTGCCTTCTTATAATGGGACGGGGAGGAAACACATGGTATTTTTGAAATCAATTTTGTGTTCCCCATGAGTAAAAATGTCGCATTTAGGATCCTTATAGGTAGAGTTCTCTATATATGTCCATAAAATAGAGTTTGGAAAATTTTAAAGGAAATTTACTCTGTTAACATTATGTTTTAGTCCAATGATATTCATATTTTTACCTTAATCGATGCAATTAGTTTCAATTACATTCACTAATATTATTCAGTCAAAACCAAATTCTCCATATAAGAAATTATAAATTCTGATGATTTAAAATTGGAATGAATTTTTTCGGAATCAAAAACAAATATGTAGATAAAACTAATTTAAATATAATCTCATACATGCGATGGCAATATCGAGTTTTAAAAGAAAAATTATCAAATGTTTATTATGTTTTCATATTCAATTTCAATGTCATATTGATTATAATAACCATAATTGTATTAGTTAATAAAATAATAATCTAATTTAAAATTAAAAACATTTAAAATTTTAATTTATCCTTATATGTTTACTAGTAATAAAATCAGTTTTGGATTAAAATGAATCATTTTTCAATATTCATTATAAATGAAACATCAGAAAAAATTATCAATAAATTACCATAGACTATATTTTAGGCTTCTATTTCAAAAATGAATTTTTTTTACCTATAAGATTTATAAAAAAATTACTATAAAAATAGGTTTTCCATTAATGGTATTTAAAATATTTTTTATAATGTATAAGTTTTTGTGTGTAGTATTTATTCTTTTCTCAAATTATTCCCATAAAATAAATTTTATGAATATAAAAAATATACTTATTGAATATATAACATATAAAATTAATTAATATCATTTACTAAAAAAAATTTAACTTATTAATAGAAATTTCATTTTACACATAAAATTAGTCTTTTATAAAATTATTCCATTTAAATTAATTTGTTTTCTAAATTGATTTCTAATTAATAATTTACCAATTAATTCAACTATATAATTTCATAAGTTATTCATGTAACTCCGCTACCTAAAAATCCTAGATCCATTGCCTTAATTGGTAAATTTTGCATGATTACAAAAAATCATGTCCCGAAGGACCAAATAATATATTAGTCATGGTAAAAAAGAAATATTCTTTTAAAGAAAGATAAACATTAAATCATAAAATACATAAATAATTTCATTAATTATTCCATTATTACTCTCTTATGTAAACACATATACTATTCATAATATAAATCATGGAATCCTAGTAAAAATGAATCATATAAATGGGGGGAGATCAAATGATTAGTAAAGGTGAGAGTACAACAGAATCTATGAGTAAGAATGGAATAAACAACATGGAAAGGTATGTAACTGAGTCACATGGAGTTTAAATAATCACAAGAGTTATGAAACATAACCATGAATATAATAATAATTAAAATGATCACATGGAATGATAATTATGATGTAATTCATAATATTGGATGTCTAAACTATATAGATATACCCTGAATAATGTTACTGTCATGATATATCCTCAAGAAGATTAATGGTTTTTTATAGAAACACGTCAGATTTGTGTCATGATAAATACTTTACCCAATTTAAATCCACCGGGAAGAAAATAAAAAATGTTTTTCACCAATTTATTTCAACTCATTAGAAATAATGATGAATTATGTGGCTATATCAGGCCCCTGAAATCAAATACTAAGTGAAAATAATTCCTCATATGGTATTTGTGAAACAAAATCAACTTGTACATTTTTATTAAATCTTGAATATGAAATGTTAATACTTTAACCATAACTCATTAATGGTAAAAAAATTATTACATACACAATCAAATTAAGCATAATTATTAAATAAAATATGTTAGATTGTATCATAAGAGATGAACCTAAAACATTCATAAGATTGCACAATGATCTTTGACATAGAGGAGAATAATTAAAATGATTACATTGAACAATTCTCGAGGACAATAATCTTTTAACATTCCAATATATCCCATACCACTTTGAAACAATTGAATTATAATCCACATGAAGTAATTATACTAGTGAATTATCGTATAATTTGAATAATAATATTTAATATATAGGTTTTCAAATGATAATTACATACAGCACCAAACAAAAATTATTTGTTAAAAAAGAATATACCACATTGATGTAAAAGTGAGACGAGAAAACCCTTACTTGGTTTTTTCCATTAGTTTAATGTTCATTAAAATCATGTATAATAATTATAGTTTTATTATGAATCTATTAAATAACCGTATTAATTTCTGTTATACCATATATTTACTATTTATAATTTCTCATTACCCTTTTGTTATGAATCCATCATTATTTTCACTATATTAGGAGTTAATTTCCTAGTAAATCGAGTATGTTATGTATTTTCATTGATTCTCACTCTTATTTTGATTACTCATTCATCATATCCTAAATTTAAAACATTATTTACGTATAGAAAATATTTATTATATATTTATTTATAATAATACATTAAATTCTTAGATAATAAATGAAATATGGAAATCATGGAGATAGTCGGTCGTACGTACACATGAACACTACATTTATTTCATTATCATATTAAATGAATTTGAAGTATAAGATATATATGTTTATAATAATTAATGTATAATATATAAGTTATATATGTAAAATATTATAATTAATTCCATCCATTATACATTCCATGTATAGCGTGAATGAATCATGACACTTTGACGAGGTTGTAGTCCAAATTTCCACAAAACATGTTGTTGTATTCAAATTAAATGGAAAGTATAAATGAATGTTTTATAAAATAATTCTATCCAACGAGCCCGTACCCATGTGGTATGGTATCCTGCTTGGCATCAAAGAGACCCAGGTTCAAAACCGGGTGCACGCGAATTTCTGGGCACTATAGCAGTACTATAGTAGTATTGTAGCAGTTACTATTTGGTACTATATCAGCCGGAACTATTTAACCGATTTAGGCCTTCGGGCCACCAGTTTTGGCCTATAGGACTCCAGGGCCTTTGGGTTATCAAAGGCCTTCGAGCCATAGGGCCTTCGGGTGACGTAGACCATGGAGTAGCCTAGTTCACACAGAACATGCCTTAGAAGAGGATCAGAGAAATAGGAGTAGAAGCCACAAGATGCAGAGCTAACCAGATTGGATGAATGAGAGGGTATGGTAGCCACCATCGGGACCATGCACCGTTCAACTTTGTATGGGGAAATGCTATCAGATCAGCAATGCAAGGTGGGGTGCTAGGAGATCAGTGACACAGAAAGCTAGGGAGGGGCAGTTCAAGTGGTCTGGGCCTACGGGTCATGTATTGGGAATGGTATGCCTCGGGGCCTTTGGGTCATGTATTGTAGGTTTTTCGGGCCTTGGGCCATGGGCCTACGGGTCAGGTACGGGTTCCCCTTCAACCCGTAAAAGGGGGATTATCCATTATAAAATAAAAAAGAATGCCTTCGGGTAATCAGGGTGCTAAAATAATTCTATAATCATAATGAAATCCATAATATTCATATATATATATATATATATATAACTTGTGAAAATATCATTTCCACAATAATTCCTAAAAATTGGATGTGGAAAATAGAAAATGAATGACAGTGTCTTACAAGGAAGTATTTCGTTGTACATGAATGGTTATTTTGCTACCAATTAAATGGATGTGTGTGTATGTTTAGGTATAAAACATAAGATAACAACATTTTATAATATTCATATTATTGTTATTATTATATATGAATGTAATACTAATAATTTAAGTCATTTTAATGAATAAATAAAATAAAATTGTCTGTTGTTGAACGTTACATCTTCTTGGCAGGACAACAATTAATATGTTCATCAGTGATATATGGTAGGTCTATTTGAAGGAAAAAAACTATAACTGAAATAAATATGTTTAGAATATAAATAGTATGGGGTTGGTTGAGATATATAGCTTAAATTGTTGTGAGGATGTGAGGAAGGAGGTACCCTTTAAAATTGAGGTGAGAGGTATTTTCAGAAATTCTCAAAATACTATAGTATGATAATCCTATTCCAGATCCAAAGAATTAAAAGTGGATTATAAATTATTTTATTAAGACTTATTAGATAATATATTAACCATTTTGGTAATTACATAACATTTTTTATGTTTTTGAAATAATATAATAATATATTATTAAATAATATATGATTATTGTCGAATTTGATACCATTCATTTAATTTGACATTAATTACATCATGAAAAAGTTGAAAATAAGATAAAACTGCATTAAAAATTATCTATAATGTCTTAAAATCCTTAAAATTTTATTATATATATTAAATAATTTGAGATATATCAAAATTAATACATTTAAAATAAATTATTTAATTTTCCTTTTAATTAAATAAATGATATTTTGCATTGAATTTTTTTAGGTAATTATATAATTTTAAAAAATTAATTTTTTTTATAATGAAAATAATTTCATTAATATCAAAATGGACATTTATTTTCATTCATATCATGATTTTTTTCGATGTGAAAAAATATATGCTATTACATACAAAGAGAGTGACATTTTGCAACTATCATCGATTTTAATATTATATATGTTATTATTAGGGAAAAGTTTCCATAAATAAAATCCAATTCTACATAAACATGATAAGGGATGAATCATATTCATCTAGTACTTTTTATTCATGTCTAGGTTACATTATTACCATTGTCTTTTTTCTTTAACCCTTATTTAACCACTTTAACACCTATTGTGAAAACATGTGTTTTTATTGTATTAGAGTTAAGATAGTAATTATAAATTGAAAATCAACCGTAAATGAGTAATGAATTTAATTTTAAAACTTATCTATAAAAAATTTCTGAATTTAATATTAATTTGTGTATTATATCATTTTATAAAATAACATTTGTTCTCAAATATCCTAAATTTCAATTTTCACAGTATTCAATACATGACTTTAAAAAGAAAATATACAATATATACCTTAAAACATTAATAGATCTGGAATATGTCTCTATATTCTAAAAAAATCATGGATGACAATTATTATGTGAAATTTTATTTATATTAATATTTTTAATAACATATTTTTATATGTCCATTAATTAAACAATCATTCCATCATCAATATGCTAGCCTTTAGTTGAATTATTTATACCCTAAAAGTTTATAAAAAAAATGAGTAATATATTCATTTTATAATTCTAATTAATATTTATAGTATAATTTTTTTTCTTGATAACCATTTATAAAATTGTAATACATAATAGAAACATGGGTAATACATATTGGACATTCCTTAGAATAAAATACATTAAATGAATTAATGTCATAGATGTGTCACCAAGATTCTATGAAATCAGCCCCAATATGATTTTGGTTGATAATAACCCATCCAATAACATCATTACAAGTGTCGGGGTAGATTTTTATTACTTGTAATATTATTTTTACCCTTAATTACCCAATTTACCCTTCACCGATGTAACTAATTTTAATTCCTCTTACTTCTCTTTTTGGTCAAAAACTAAGATGATATAATTATACTAAAATTTAGTTCATATTAAAATATTTATTTACATTTTTCAAATGTTAAAACCACGTAAGTGTAAATGTTATGTTTAATAGTAGTGCTGTATATGGGATGACCAAACATGTTTTTAAAGTCAAAATGTCCAAAGGTTTTTTAGTATTTTATATCTAATTTTAATTTTAAATTGTTTCCGATTACCTACATTTATTTAGATGATATATAATTGTTCAAATTATACTATACAATCCAAACATATTGTAACTATATAAATAGAATAAACAAATGTTTTTTAGAACAAATATGCATTACTTTTCACTATTCATCAAAAAATAGAACTTCTCATAAAAATACAAAAAATTCAAAAAAATTACATTTTTATATTCCTCTATTAAAGTAGAATTTTATTTTTCCAATAAATTATATAAAAATTTTAAGAAAATGATATTTAAATGAGGTTCACCATTAGAAGGTGACAAAACTAACTATAGAAAAATATAGGTTTTTAATGCATAAAACTGGATTCATTTTTATCTTATTGCTGTAAAATATTTTGGATGGATATATGTATATTTAATTAAATACATAATATATGAATTTAGTAATTTGTTTAATACTATTCATTCATGGAAACAAAACATCTAGTTTTAATATAATAATATTTAATATTATATGACTATTAATTTGTGCACAATGTTGTACGAAATGTTAGATATCGAAGAAATTAAAATTATTTAAAGGGATTAATATTATAAAATATTGGGGAGTAACATTCTCCCATCATTAATTAAATTTAAACCCTTCAATTTGAAATTTAACTTTTAAAATCAAATGATGATACATGAAAATTACTTTGAGGGAATGCCACATTAGAAATATGCTAAATAAAACATCCTCTTGATAAGAAGGAAATTGAAATGTGAATGTCACCAAAAATTAGGTTTTGAAAATGGAAAATATTATTTGTAATCGAAAACTGGGACACGAAATAGAAATCAAACCATCATGTTCTAATGAAGATTTATATTCAACATTGTCATTGAAAATTCTTCCATCAATAACTCTAAATCTATGATAGGTTAATGAGACAATTTATTTCGTAGTAAAAAATTAAATTAAAAGCATTTTTCATTCTATTTTCCTTTCCTATATTTGAGGGATCAATTATTAATTGGATAAAGAAGTCAAAAAAATAAACCTACTTGATTACTTTCTAGGTAAAAATCATAATCACATCATATTTTTGTGGTTTGATATATTTCCACATTATTTTCAAGTGAAAATATGGATATTCAAGAAGAATTTTATTCTGGAAAAAACATTCTCAAAATAACTACAAGTCATTTGGTCGAGCTTTAAATATTATAAAAACAAAAATGGTTGGGAGAGGTTATTCAATATATCATAATTTAACATCAAAAAATAATATTAAATGTTCAAATTAATCTATTCCAACCATATGACTTGACCAAAATACTTCTTATGAAATTAACTATCCAAAAAGGTCTCTAAATTTGGAAAATAATTTTAAATTTTAAATTCAAAAAACAAGTTAATGTATATCCAATTATTAGATACCATATACTTTTCCACCTTAAGAAAAATTCATGAAAACATTCAGTCTTCCAAATCATTAAATAACATGTACCGCAATACAATATTTATATATCTCTTGATTCTTATATACAATGTACAATTGAATAAATAATTATGGTGTCCAAGTATATAGGAACTTTAATCATAATATCTTATTATTAGGCTATTAACTATGCTCCAGAGTCTTATTCATTAACAAAAACCATCATTTTATCTTTCTTTGGTAGTCTCTTCTTCATCAATAGTATAACCACTACATGAATAATATTTCTAATTCTAACAATTTACCGAATCCCAAAGAAAAAAGTGAGCATCACTAATCGTAGAGATATAGTTATGAAGAATAATTTATAGGATATATATGTCATGTTATATTTTTATCAATATATGATCCCGTAGGATTACCATTTTATACCCATTGTAATTTCCAAATCAGTATGATGATATCCAATTCATAGGATTATCATAAAATTAATTCATATGGTTCAGTTTCCTAATCCATTATTTTCACAATATAGTTTTAATTGTTTATAATAAACCTCATGTGATACAAACTGTAACACATCAAACCATTAAGATCAGATCCAATTCCTTAATTTGTTACGTTGGTATTATTATAATGAATAAAATACCTAAGGTATAATTTGTTTAATATTTTTGGAAAACTCAATAAAAAATTGAACCCCATATTAAATTTTAATACATAAATTACACAAATAATTTCAATTGTAATTCCATTTCTCCTCATTTTTGTAACCCTCCACACCATTCATAATATAAATTATATAATACTATGTAAAAATAAAAAATAAGAATGGGGTGAGATCAAATGCTTAGTCAGGGTAAATGTGCATCAGAATTAATGAATAAACTTGTAATCATCAATATGGAAATATATATAACTAATCACATTCCATTTAAATAATAATATGAGGTAGGAAACATAACCATGAAAATTATATCTAATTAAATAATAATATACAATAATAATGTTGCTGGAATGCATAATATCGGACATATACACTGTCATGATCTATCCTGAAGATAGTGACTATCAAGAAATATCTTGAATTCAGTTTATGTTTTTGGGTTGAAACCCATCTGATTTTTTCCATGATCTATCCTTCTGACAAATTAAAACTTTTTAGAAACAACCACGATGGATTTATCACGAATGTATTCCTTATCGTTAGACCTATTGATTCATCGAGGGTATATAGAGGGCCCCAACCATAACATAATAAGTTCAATACATTCCAAATATGATAGTATTGAAAAATAATCAATAAATACATTTGTGTTGAATCTTTAATACGAAATGTGAATACTTTAACCATAAACCATGTATGTTAAGAAAATATAACATCCACCATAAAACTGATAATAAATCATAAATAAAATATGTTATATGAAATAATAAAATAACAAACTCGAGATTAAAAAGATCTAGCAAAGGATGTTGAGAAGGTGAATGTAATTTAATTTAGTTCGTTAAAAAATTATGGACGAAAATATTCATTAATCATTCCAAACTATCCCATACCACATTAAAAAATTTGAATTATAATCCTCATGAAGAAATAAAATTACTGAAAAATTATAATATCACTAGAATAATGATATCCATGATATAACATATAAAAGTTGTATTATATACACCGCACCCTAAAAATAAGTTGTGAATATAAATATATGTCACAAAAGTAAAAGTGAGACGAGAAAACACTTACAGTTTTATTTCCATTAGTTGAATGAAATTTAACCTCTATTATATTAAATATTGTTTTATTATATATCTATTGAAGAACTATATTCATTTCTATAATACAATATCTTAAAATTTTTAATTTATCATTTTCAATTTGTTATCAATCTTCCATTATTTTCACTATTTAGGGTGTTAATAGCATGGGTTTTTTATTATGTTTGGACTAATTACATATAGTTCATATCAAATAGAAAGTTAATTATTTATCTCAATAATTTAAAACATGATATTAATATAATATATATTTATTGTATCTGAACATATAACAATATATTATATTAAGTGATGTGAAATGAAATTCACCATTCATGGATAGGGTAAGGGGTACATACTCATGAACGATACATTCATTTCGTTGGCATCATAAAATAATAGATTATAAATGATATCCATGTAAATTATGTTTGCAGTATCATATCGATATCATATATTTCATATATTATAATTAAAAACATACTTCAAACATTCCATGTATAGCGTGAACATATCACATAACATACAGTCAGCGGTAGTCCACACTTACAAAAACAATGTTATTGTATTTACGTAAAATAGAATGAATTAATTTTTGTGTTATAAAGAAATTGTAAAATAATAAAGACATAAATATCTTATACATATCAAATAAATTCATATTGTCTATCAAAAATCCCAAAAATGATAGGTGGTAAAGGAACAAATGAACGACATCATTCCATGAGGCAGTAGTTCACCGTACACAAATAGGAGCCTTGTTACCCATTAGATTGAAATGTGTGTTATTGTAGGTGTAAATATTAACATAAAACCAAATTAGTATACATATGATAATTTTTATATATTAATTTAATAAATATAATATCAGGGGTTTTATGGATGATATTATATTTACATGTTCATCAATGAACATTAACTCTTATTTGGTTGAATTCCATTAATATCTTCTTACGTGATATAGGGTAGGTATATTTGAAGGACCATTAAATATGTAACATTAATAAGGTGGTAGGGAAGAGTATTTTTCAGGGTTTTTAAGCTATATCACTCAAATTGGTGTAAGGGCGTGGGGGAGGAAGTACCCATTTATAATTGAGGTATGGTAACTTTCAGAAATCCTGAAAATATTAACATATAACAAATATATTCTTGGGGAAAATACATAAAAATGGATTATAAATTAATAGGTTAAAAAATTTCATATCATATCTTCTTCCATTTATGGATATATTTTTTTTCGATTTTTGAATAATTTGACAATTTATTACTATAATTAAATATCATTATTATTGAATTTGATTCTATCCTCTTAATTTGACATTAAATACATCAGTAAAATGTGGGAATCAAATGAATTGTTTTAAAAAATATCTATTTTATTTAATAGGTTTGTAGAATTAATTGGAATAATTAATTAATCAAATATATATAAGAATATATTCTTTAAAAAAATTATTTTATTTTATTAATATATAATGAAATATTGTTTTAGCAATGAAAAAAAATTATTGTAATCATACACATTCATTAGATTAAAAATAAAATAATTTAATTAAATATAATTTCAGTAAGATCAAATAATAATTTATATTATTACTTATAATTTTTTTCCCTATGTCAACACATAAATGAAATTAAATTCAATGAGGGTGGAATTTTGTAACAATATTATATTTTAATAAAATATATGTTATTACCCTATGAATGTGTAAATTTAAAAACTGAAATAATATATTAAGAAGTTAAGGGATAAATACTCTTAATAGAATAATTTTATACAAAATTGGGTCACAATCTTATTCTTATATTTTGGTTTTAATCAATATTTAATCTCTTTAACTAATATCGCAAAAACAAGTGTTTTTATTGCATACAGGTTAAAATAGTTTCTATAAAGTAAAAAAAGAACCATAAATAAGTCATAATTTTTATTTTAAACCATATCTAAATAAATTCTATGATTTTCTTGTTTTTCATGTATTTTATATAATTTAATAAATTATTATTTATTAAAAAATATCATAAATTTTATTTTTGACATGGTTCACTAATTGACATTTTTTAAATGCCTATACACAATATATGCTCAAACCAAATAATTTAATAAATCCCTAGTATGTCTATATAATCTATAAAATTACATTATAACATTAATTATATCAGAATATTATTTTTTTAAATATTCTTAATAACATTTATTTTCATATGAACATTAATTAAACAATCACAATATCATCATTATACTAGCCTTAAATTGAATTATTTATTCCATAGAAATTGAAAATAACTTTTCAAAACTAGTATAAAAATTTCATCATTGAATTGTATATTTATATTTTAATATTTATCCTTAATATCCATTTTTAAAATAGTAATACTTATTAGAATCATTATTGATACATATTGGACTTTTCATAGAAAAATATACTATAAAATCTATAATGTTATCCAAGTGGCTCCAAGATGCCATAAAATTGGCCCAAATATGATTTTGGATGAAACTAAACTATCCAATAAAAATATGAAAAAAAATTTGTGTACTTTTATAATGATTATAATATTATTTTATCCTTAATTATCTGATTATCCTTAACCTAACTAATTAATTTAAATTAATTTTTAAAAAATTTGGTCAATATTAATTTTTAATTTATTAGACTAAAAATTTCATACTAATGAAAACCACATATTTCTATTTTCAAAATTTAAATCTTTGATGTTCAAAATTTAAATTTAATGATAATCCATCAGATGGGATGACAATGTGAGGTATTAAATTAAAAACATACAGAAATTTTCTATGTTTTTATATCGTAATTTAACGTTAAATTTTTTCCAATGAAGAAATGTCATTTAAATGATATAAAAATGGTCTTGTAATTTTTTTAACCTTATATAAAAATAATTAAAATATATAAATCAAATAGAGTAAAATATATTTGGAGTTAAATTGCATTATTTTTAAGTATTCGTAAAAAAATTACACTTTTCAAAAAATATGAAAAATTAAACAAATGTAATTATTTTTATTCTATGTTATTAATAGAATTTAATATTTTCAAACCGATTTATATAAATTTCTTATATATTGAATTTTAAATAGGTTCTCTATTAAAAGGTGGTAAAATGACCTTTAGAAAATATTGGTTTTTAATGCATACAATTGGATTCAAACTTATATAATGGTTATAAAATTATTTCAATTAATATAAAATATCTGGTTTCATATATAATATATAAATTAAATGAATTAGTTTATATTATTCATTCTTTCTAAGTTAACATCGAGTGTTTAAATTTAAATATTTAATATTACATCACAGTTCATTTAAGCATGATGTAGTATGAAATTTATGCTATCAAAAAAATTAAATTTATTCCAAAGGATACATATCATAAACTATTATGGTGTGAAAATTTCCTTTTATAAATTTTAATTTAAAAACATTTTGGTAACCCATTATATTAAATAATAATATTTTAATAATAAATTATTTTTAGTAAAATAATGTCTTGTGAGTTATGCAAGGCATTAGGGAAAGTCAGTCTTCAGTGTAATTTAAGATAACATCAGTGCTCCATGATAAGAAATTTATGCTTTATATTGTTTTTAATACAGGATTGACTTGATAATTCATTTATCATAAGTCGAACAATGTTTATTAAACCAAAAGAAACTATTTTCAGTGTCTCATGAAATGCTAAATATAAAATAGAATAAATTAATTTGAAAAAAATTTACAAAATATTTGTGTGTTAACACTAGATAAAAGTATCCAAAACCAAGTATGAATATAGAAACTATGTACTGATGAATTTTGAAACCACTCCGAAGTAGTATTCATCATCTCATTAAATAAATGTTTTTATCATTTTATACACATTAAGTAGTTGTTCCATCTTCAAAAAATTAATATATATAAGAAATTAACTTTTTTATTTCATATAGATTTATCTTATAGACATGAAAATAAAATTTGATATTCATAAATTAATATATCTAACCCATCCTTTAGTATTCATATAATTTCAAAATAATTTTACTAATTATATTCTATGATATATTTACGAAGAATAAAATCATGAACATCATATAATTTCAATATTAAATTACCAATGGAACTAATCACATTTATAATTTTCAAAAACCTACTTTTTAGTACTGATTATTGGATAAAAAAACATTGATTTCATTCATGAAATCAAGATTTATTATGTAAAACATGATTAAAATATTATTAAATTTTGTAATAAGTTTTATGATTTATTTTTCTACTCAAATATTATGGTAAAATGATCTAGAAATTTGGAATACTTTATTTGATAAATACGGCATATAATATATTCTTCATAAATTCATAATAAAGTCGTTAGTGGTCTTCTCTAACTTGATATTAAATGGGTCATTTTTTTGTCAGAAATATAATTTGAAGAGTTTATATATCCAAAAAATAAAAAATTATTAGAGGTTGGTATTGTTGCCCTTTCCCCATTTATTGGTAGGAAAATATTCATTCAAGATACATAATATTCAATGTGAATATTATCAATTAAAAAGTAATTTCCATTGATAGAATAAATGTTATATTTTCTATCATCCAATTATATTATTCCAGAAAAAACTCTGCCTCAGAATCCATTAACCTATATCATATTACAGTTGTTAATAAAATTAGAGAAAAAAATGAAGGATGAATAACTAAAACAATTATTTTGTGGTTCCAGAAGAATACCCAATATCCCAAAATGGGATAAAAAGTTTTATTATTACATTGGAGAGACACAAATATTTTCAAATATTATAGATCAACACAATATAATATAGTGTTTCAAAACATTTCATCATTGGAAAATAAATGTGTAATATATTCCCATGTTGAATCTACCTTTGAAGTGAAAAAATTTCTGGTTCCCACACATTATCATCAATGTGAAAAGTTGATATATTTGTGTCTAGATGCATGTCTTGTGAAATATTTAACTCAATTTTTACACATGAAACCCATGTGAAATTATAAATTATAACTTCACATTTCACATTAACCCCTCATGAAATTTATAAAAAGTAATTAAACTATACCCCATGATTATTTACAAAAAAAACATTTCTCTATCTCCAGAACCCCCATACTTTTTTTAGAAATTATGCCCTTCTCTCTATAATACCCTATATCCTCAACGTCAAGTTAAAATTGTGAATATGGTGTTTGAGTTATTATTTAGAACATGAATAAGTATTCTCTATATGTCACTACACACACCTCTGTGGTATTTCCATTTATAATAATGTTATACTAATAAGTGGAGTGTGATAATAATACCTTACAGGTGACCAATTTTCCATAAACTATATTCAATCATATGTTGGATTAATTTTTACAATCAAACTAAATTTATATTAATTCATGTATAATATATATTTCTAAATAATATATAAAAATAATGATCACATTTAATATATTACTGAAATAATATTATATAAAGAAATAAAAAATATAAAACAAGGCCTAAAAAGAAAACATTGTAAAAATATTACGATCAAAATAATCTCTAAGATATATGTGTTGTAATATCTCTATAAAGTCCAAAACAAAGATTTAAATAATCTATTTATAAGAAATATAAATTAGGTAATAACACCACTATATGCATAAAAATTCCCATGAAAGTTGTTAGATTATAAAAAAAACCTAGTCGGAATTCCTCATACATATTCTATATAAAAAACTATGAATATAGTATCACAATATATTTGTTTAATGAAATTATTTTAATTGGAAGATATTTTTTTATATTTTAAGACATAATTTTCAAGAAACTATTACATTTTAATTCTATCATTTTTTCATAGGTGTTCCAAATTTTACAAAATTACATATTCTATAAATAAAACACCCATTATCACCATAAATAATCCAGAAAGAAAAATAGAATAAACTAATACCCTTTAAGGGAAACCTATTACTTATTTTAAATAATAGAATATTTATGTTAGCATTAATGTAAACATATAACAAACATTTCCCAATAAAAACCTTATATTGTGCTATGTCTAGTCAGAATTCAATATAACCTATATGGCTCTCATCATTTAAGAAGAAATTATGACTAATTGTTTTGGTAAAATTGAAAATATGAATAATGAGACACTATCCAAGGAATCCACGATATGCTATTTTTTTTCATGACACTCAGCATCAATTATATTTTTTTTATTAAATCATTTATATATCCTCAACCTAATATTATATTCATAAACAGCACAAAAGTATTTTTATAAATACTCTATCCATACATTAAAAATAGTAAGTATTTTTTCTTATTAATAATAATGTTATGTGATGAGTCAAAAGATCATTATGTTCCCCATTCCAAATTTATTTTAAAATATAAGTAATATTTATATCCTAAACAAACTTCTATTTTATACATAATAACAATTTAAAATCATAAAATAATGTCATTGTAAATTATATTGATCAATAAATGATTAATTAATTTTCTGATTATTCCAAATATTAGTATATCAATATATATACTTATATATCAGTGTGTGTTTGTGGGATAAAAAATAAGTAAAATTTTAATATCTATGAAAATATAAAATTCAAAGAGTTATTTGGTAAATAAATATCCATATAAACATAATCAAAATCATTTATATATTGTAATTTAGATTCCCTGATATGAATTTAAGATTTATAAAAAAACACAACATGTTACATCACTTAAATAAAATAGTATATTGAACTTCCTACCTCATGGTGTTGGAGGATCCTCAAACATCATGGGTTAACAACATGTGACTTAATGAATTGAACCAACTAAATCCCAAAATTAAAAAACATGGTTATAAATATAAAAAAATATATTTTCTCAAGCTTTAAGAGAAAATATAGTCACAAGTTACTTGAATGGTGATTATAAAACACTAAATGGGGTTCTTGGTGATAACATTAATCTCATATTTCCTTTTATGTAAAAATACTAGTCAGAAAATGAGTTTTTTTCACCCTATGGTAAAACCTTAAAAAATACCCTTATGTGTAATATTTTTTAATTAGGGAAAAAATTGAAACAGGGATGAAAAAAATAAATAGTAAGGGAAAAGGGTAGAAGATAATGCAGGATTACATACTAGGGTTCATAATCTAGGGTGGATATTTGTAATAAAAATAAGAGAAAGGGGTAAGTATTGGGTGATTATCTCCATATGCTTATCTACTGTGGCCAAGGAAAATAGAGAACCCCTATTTTTGATAATTTTTATCCACTTTCGCATTTTTAAATTCCTTTTAATAAAATATTTATGATAATAATAATAGATTATTTTTAAATACATTGTTTGCATATTATTTATGTAATTTTATCATTCACAGATTGAAAAATCAAAATTATATATTATTTAAATAATATTAATGACAAATTAAGATCTTTTTGTTAAATATTTAAGATCCTTTCTTTTAAAATAATAATCCGACTGAAAATATAAAATGATTAAAAAACACATTTAAATATTAATTAAGGTTCTATTAAATAATAAGTCTAATAAAAATAATTTTATAACAATGAATTAAAACATTTTATGTGATTAAATTAACATTTTGATGCAATTCATTATCTATAGACTATACATTTAGCCATTCATTAGCTAATTGATCAAAAATACACATGTAAATTCTATTAACCATCACATGGCTATAAAAAAACCATAAAAATTCTGATAAAATAATATATTAACCATTTTTACCACAAATTTTTGTCATCAAATGAATTTATAATGATATGAAAATTATAATTATCCATAAAAAATAACTCCTCACATTCCATGTAGATAACTCAGATAAACATTGAAAAAACAAAATTTCTTTTTGAAAAATAATTTTTCCAAATAGAAAATTTCTCATTATATAAAATATATCAACAAAGGAAACTGAACATGGTCCGATGATCATCAATATCAATACACATAAAGTCTACCTAAATGCGTTTTCCATGATTAATAAGGCATCATAATGAATTTTATTCAAATTCAATTTATGTAATTATAATGAAAGAAGAAATCTATGAAAAAATAATAATGTAATGATGAACCACAAAAAATAAAAACCATAAACCAACCAAACAATATAAAAAAATTTATTATGAATTATTAGAATATAAAAATAAAAATATTAAAATTTTCACAAACTAACCCATATCACCTTCAAAACGAGAAACCATGTAAGCTCATGGCATGATCAGAAAGGTGTTTATAATCTCTATGGTCCATCAAAAAATGTGAGGGATACAAATACAATGCATGTGGGAATGATTTATCCAAATAAATAAATATGAAATTAAGTAAATACACCTATAAATTTATCAAGTCCACTCATTATGTTTTAGATCCATACAAAAATAAAATAATCATTTATGAAAATAAAAGAAATAAAGGAAAAAAATTGAATGTAACCCCTAATCCATAAACAAAACAAAATTAAAATATTATAATGAAACAGAGTAAACCGAATATGTAAATTTGATGTGGAATATTACCTAATAATGACAACATGAAAATAAATAGAAAACTAATTACTATCTCCATTTTCTAAGTGATGTTTGTTCATTTAGTATCCCTTACCAACTTGAGCAAGAATATGATAATTGATTAACACATCCATGTGGAACATATATATAACATGAAATATAAATACATATCATAAAAATATACCAAAAAAATATCCTCTCCAATACATTTTCATAAACATTAGGAATAAATAATTTTCCTATTAGTGTGAAATTAAATTATAAAGGAAAAAAGTATTTTTTTAATAAATAAAATATTATTCTCATGAAATACATTTATTTAACAACAGCGGATATAAATTTTTCAAAAAAAGTGGATTGATATTAATTTAATGTAATGGAATAAATTTTATCTGAGAAATACATTTTGAAACATTATAAAAAAATATAAATTTAAATTTAGAAGATGTATCTAATCTATTAAAAATTTTTAATACCACGATATTAAGGAACAACTATAATAATAATAACAATAATAATAATAATTAAAGGAATAATCTATATATAATCAAATAGTATAATAAAAATATATCAAAGTATTATAGTTATAACACGAAACAGAGATCATTGTAACACCAGGGAGAATAAAAGATCACTAAAAATATTTAAAGAAAATATGATTAACAAGTTCATGAGGAAATCTAACCAACCTAATACACAGTCTTACCCAACCTAGTTCGATATATTGGAAAATCCCCATGTAGGGAGAATAATCCAGTTAGGTCTGCTACTCTGAGGATAATCATAAATTTCTGGATCAAGTGATCCTAAATATCCCAAATAGATAATAAAGATTCCCCATTAAATATATATATATATTTTTAATTGTGGTGGGAAGTAAATTATTATTTTTCAAAAAAGAATATTAAATGGAAACTATAACACACATGAACCGATAAACTCCCTTCATAAAAGTAGACTCATTTACATGACCAATATATCATATGAAGTTTACAATCAAGTACCCTTATGAGCATAATTCAATCTAAACCTCCCAAAAATATAAAAAAGGGCATACATTTATGGTGATATCATACAAAGAAAATAGTTTTGATGAATCAGAAATGTGGAAATTATTACAATATCTATGAAAACAATTTATAAAATCATATTTTAAAAATGTCACATCAACATCACCAACACCACTCCTTCAATAAAGAAAATAAAATAAACAACATTCCTAAATCCAATAACACATTTATTTTGAATTAAAGTCCAATAGAATATATTCTAATATCCCCAAAGAACATTCAAATTAATGATTCCATAAAAAATACCCACATATACATTTTTTTTCAAACAACACGAATAAATCCATTAATGAAAATAAATGTTATATAATGTTGATATATTAATACCCTTTAATCATCCATGGTGACCATAAGAAAAAAATACATAAGATACCAATTACTGTGCATAATAATTAACCTAGAATATAAAAAAATGAATTAAATGAGATATGTAATCATGGTTTCATGATTAATGATTCATATACAGAGTAACCTTCTTCAACATTTAGAAATTTTAATTTTTGTAATTTTAATCCATATCTAAAAAGATATATGGTCCTTAGTGGGATAATATGAGACCTATATCATGGAAAACTATAAATAAATTCAATTTATCCAGACCCTATGTCAAAATGATTATTCAAGGTTTAGAAAATGAGAGTATAAGAGAGAATAAGTATTCTAAGGAATGTATTGATAATGAAGAATTAAAAATTATTAACCATTGATGTGAAATCAATATATTGTAAAAATGATATAGGATGACCCTTGGGGTTAATTCATCTCTGATAAACAACTCATTGTGTTGATAAATTGGAGGGTCCACTAAATAAATCATATCTTTCAAACAATATTTTTATGTTTTAATGGGAATTATTATTTTACTTCATAGTTTATTGAACAAGTCACTATCCCTGTGGATTCCACCGAAAATATATTTTTCAACATGAAGGTGAGTATTATGTGGTTTGGTTATACAATTCTAAAACTATGAAACCCAAATAATTCTAAATCCTTCCATGGAGATAACTTCTAGAAAACATGATCTCCTACTAGAAATTCCAAATCCTTCCTCCGGTTATCGGAATATATCTTCTTCATATAGGGAGATAATTTGATGTAGGTTTGGATTACATTCACCTTTTCTATCATTTCCTCCACCAGTTTTGGGCCTACATGTTTTCATTCACCAATATCATCCCAACAGGTTGGGGTGTGTCATCTCTTTCTGTATAACTCTTCATATGGTGCCATCTGAATACTGGAATGTAAAGTATTATTATAGGAAAATTCTACCAGAGGTAAATATTGATCCCACTTACCTTTAAAGTCAAGTGAGAATGATCTCAACATGTCTTCTAAGGTTCGAATAGTCTATTCTGATTGTCCATCAGTTTGGGGGTGGTAGGTAGTGCTCAAACAAAGTAAATTATCCAAGGCATTTAGGTCACTTCTCCAGAATAATGATGTAAAATGGGGATCACGATCAGATTCAATCAATAGTGGTACTCCATGATGTCTCGCAACTTCATTAAAATATAGTCACTCTATACGTTCAAGTGGTAAATCTTCTCTTATAGCAAGAAAATGTGCAGACTTTGTAAGATGATCAGCAATGACCCATATTGCATTGTTCTCTCTAGGAGTCTTTGTTAGTCCCATGACAAAGTCCATCATAATATTATCCCATTTCCACTCATGTATGGGAAGAGGTTTCAAGACTCCTTCATGTTGTTGCATTCCATCATTCACTTGTTGACGAACCATAAATCTTGAATCAAAATCAGCAATCTTCCTCTTCATGTTGTCCCCAAAAAAAATGTTCCTTCAAATCTCTATACATTTTGGTTCTCCTAGGGTGTATAGAGAAATTTGAGCTAAGAGAAACATCCAAAAATTCTCTATTTAGATCATGTATATCAAGAATAAAAAGTCTCTTCTCATATTTCAAAATTACATCTTCATACACATTTTCACTCAATCTCCCATCACTCATAGCTTTAATTTTCTTTTGAAACTCATCATCATCAGCTAGAGAACTTTTTATCGTTTCTAATAAAGATGTTTGGGCAACCATTTTAAATGTTGTTGATGATCCACCTTTCATGGTTATTCCCATATCCATATTTAATAGATCCATGAGAACATGATCCCTTTCAAATTTTATCTTGTTCAAAACTGCAAGATCTTTACTGATCAAGGCATATGCCACCTTATTTGCATTTCCCAAGTTTTAATTTATCATGCAATAATAATCCTTGAGTATTTCAAGCCATTTTGTTTGCCTCATGCTGAGTTCATTCTGTGAGAAAATATACTTCAAACAATTGTAATCAGTATGAATCCCACATTTTTAACCATAAAGATAGTGTCTCCAAATCATCAAAGAAAATATTATAGTTGCTAACTCAAAATCATTAGAAGGATAGTTTTTCTCAATAAGTTTCAGCTATCGTGATGCATAGGCAGTAACTCTACCATTCTACATAAGGAATCAACCATGTCCTTTAATCAATGCATCACTATAAATAAAAAACCCATCATTCCCCGATGGTAGAGTCAAGATAGGAGCATTGACTACTGTTTTATTCAATTCTTTAAAAAATTCTTCACACAAATTTGTCCAAACAAATTTATCACTGTTTCTTGTGATATTTGTTAATGATTTAGTAAACCGAGAAAACTTCTGGACGAAACGTCGATAATAACCAGCTAAAACAATAGAATTGTGTACCTGAGTTATACATGTCGGTGTAGGAAATTCTTGGATTTACTTTGTCTTAGAAGGATCAATAGAGATTCCATCATTGGAGACAATATGGCTATGAAATGAAATCTCTTAAAGCTAGAATGCACACTTGTTGAAATTCCCATATAATTCATGTCTTCTCAGAGTATTCAAGATAATGCGCAAGTGATTTTTATGATCTTCGTAGCTTTTTTGTATACCAAGAGATCATCAATAAATAATACTAAAAATTCATCATGATATTCCTTGAAAACACTATTCATTAGATCCATGAAGTCAAAGGGTGCATTAGTCAATCCAAAAGGCATAACTATAAAGTCTTAATGCCCGTACCTATTTCGAAATGCTATTTTTGGAATGTCTTCCTTCTTCACACACAACTGATGATATCCAGATCGAAGGTCAATCTTTTAAAATTATTGAGCTCTAATAAGTTGGTCGAGAAAATCATCAATGTGAGGTAGGGGATAAATGTTCTTTATTTTTATTGCATTGTTCTCCCTATAGTCAATGGACAACCTCATCGATCTATCCTTCTTCTTATCAAAAATGACTGGGGCTCTCCATGGAGAAACACTAGGTCGAATAAATCCCATATTACCAAATTCCTCTAGTTTTTTCTTTAGTTCCACTAATTCCACAGTGGCCATTCTATAAGTGGTCTTCAACATAGGCCATGAAACATTAATTAAATCAATGGAAAACTTAATTTCTCATTCTGTAGGATGTCCAAGTAAATCCTATGGAAACACATCAACATACTCTAGAAGAATAGGTCCATCCTTTAATTGAACATTCCTTTCCTCACCCAAATTTATTATATTATCTTCCTCCACAATAATTGAAATTAGTTGAGCTACTGGGGGTGGATCTAGATAAGAATTAGGTTTTTATTATTCTTCTTTAAAGATAAGTTGTACGTTATCATCATCATCAAAAATAGTAACCACCTACTTCATATAATATATTTTTTCATCATGGTCCAAAATCCAATACATACCGAAGATTATATAAAATTCAACAAGGGTATGATGATGATATCAGTAGATAAAGAACATTTATATGACCTAATGGGAACTGATTCAGAAAATATTATTGCAATGATACTTCCCATAAGAGTTTTCACTGACAACTCCCTTGTTAAATCAATTTGGGAATATCTATTTATTTTAGAAAACTAGGAAGATATGAAACAATGCGATGATCCAGAGTCAAGTAAAGAATTTTCTAAACATGAGGAAACCATTAAATTACCTACCACCATGTCTTTCAGGGCACAAACCCCAAGCAGCAATGATCGCATAAGACTTTCCTTGAACACTTGACCTTTTCTGAGGTGTGTTTCCCTATCGCTTAAGATATTCATATTCATAATGTCCCATCTTCTTGAAATTATAGAATTGAACATTGGTAGTGTCTTTATTTCCCTTACAATCACCGTCAAGATGGCCTTTCTGTCCAAATTTTTACTATAGTCATTTTCCTTTTAGACAGTAACCATGGTGCTTCCTTCCAAAATTATCACATGGTGGAAATTAAATTCTTCTATTATTCCCTATTTCTTTATTTCCTTTCCCAGAGTGTTCAGCATTTCTCTTCTTATCATGCTTGGATTTATTGTTATAAGACATAGAGAATTCCTTTTCTTGTCTTGATAGCAGATGAGAAAATATCTTCGTATGATGAGAAGGACTGTGATACGAATTCTCGATGAAGAAATGGTTTAACCCATCAATGAAATGGTAAATCATATTTCTTGGGTTACATATATAATCTAAAACATGCCTTTATAACCTTATAATGTAAGATTCATACTTTGTGACATTCTCATCCTCCTTTTTCCTCAGACTCATAAATTTTCCTATATCCCATCAATGGTCATGAGGAAAGTATTGTTCTAAGAAAATACCATTAACTCTCTCCATTCCATATTTGATACTTCATCATCTTATTTCTGTTTGGAATCAATGACCACCTTTGATCAATATCTCCAGTGAGGTAGTAAACTGCCATGACATCTTTTTCCCTTCCGCTACTCCCCAAGGCGTGAAATATTTTCTCTAAGGAATTTATCAATTGCTCAGCTACTAATTGATTTGTACACCCATGAATGTTGGTGGTTGTTTCCTCAGGAAGTGGTTTAAAATTGAACCTACGCATTGTGGATCAGGGTGATCCATACGGGTTAGGTTATTATTCATAACTTGAGTGAGTTGTCCTAGTATGGTGATAAGCTGATTAGCACCAATTGTATCACCAACTCTACTATATCATGAGTATGAGGGAAATCCCTAAATGGAGTGCGTGCATTGATACAGTTTCCCTTCCTTCCACTAGGCAACATTTAAAAAAATGGCATAAAATAGATTAGATTATGAATTTCAATACATAATTACAAACCCCAGAAGCCCAGAGTCGGTGCATTATTACATATCATTGGAATGATCCCAAAGAAATCATGTCTCGAAAGATCGATTAGTTTAGTATTATTGGAATCAATATTCATATATAAGTTTGACGTTACAACTAGAAAATAAATACCACATGAATTTCTTCCATTAGAAACATCCATTCCTCTTAGATTATTCCTGCAAGTCACTCTAAACTAACATCTTCATATCCTCAGAAAATGAAACAAAAGAAAGGGGATATCTCAAATTCTCAGTAAGGTAATGAAATATAGTAGAAGATAACATAAATATAAATCATGGTTAATAATGGAAACCACATACCTTTACCAATAATAAAAATTAATACATTTATGGAAGGAATATGAGATGATTAAATAATTCTATAATAAAACATAATCATGGGTATTCTACTAGTCGAATGACCACATGGACCATCAATATTATTTTCATAATGAGGGAATGTATAATTCCAATGATTCGAAATCATTTAGTCAAGACCTCGGCCAATATGTCTAAAAATGATTAAGGACCCGGCCAAAACTATATATCATATTAGGAAAGGCCTCAACCAATTCAACATCTAGTTGTCTCATTAGACCTACCAATGCATCGAGGATCTCTAGCAGGCTCCAGCCGTCACATATAAATTCCAATACATTCCTCATATGAAATGGATGAAATATAACAAAAACATTCTTTTTAAAATATGCACAGGAAATTTCACTTATTTAACCATAAAACATGAATTTTATAAAAATAGCACATCCACAGTCAAACATATCACAAAACATACAATACATTATGGATGTTTTGTATCATAAAAACTCAAATTCAAATAAACTTGAAATCCATCAAAGGATGTTGACATACATGAAATAAAAACCTTCTTTGGAGATATATCTCTTTCTATTTTGAAATAATTAAAAAGTCACATAATTATAAATAAAACATTTATTTTCACAATATTCTTATAAGCTTGTAAGGGAAGCTTCGAAGATGATATAATAGTTGAAAATATCCGCACTCGCCGTATAAGTTAAAATAACATTCTTACCTTAATTTTGTTGAAAAGGTCATCAAGTACCTTGTTTGGAAAAAACGGAAATATTTATTTGAAAAAAATAAGGTCAAATAAGGGTATAAATTACTTTACATCATTGTATAGTAAAAAATGTTTTGAAATACATTTTTAAGAAACATGGATGTGGATGATAAAGAGGTCCCATTAGATACTTATGTAAAAACAACCTCGTATAATAAAGATATTGTAGAAATAACCGCTACCTTATACATTTCATTGGTCGAGGGTAGCGTAACCTTCTATATAATGGTGAAATTGTTGTTATTAAATTATAAATCAGCCATATTTATTAATATTATATCATATATGATCTTTTAATATTCATTTGTTAATAATATCATAATGTTATCGTCATTTCGGGTGTTAACTGATTCGTTTTCCATTATATGATTTGTTACATAAGTAATGTTTGTTATGGATATGATGTATCTTATTAAAATTCAGAATGATATTTTGTCTATAAAAAATATTTTTAATCATCTAATGAAAATTAGTCTTGAATGGATACGATGGGGAATTATTCTCATCACGTTCGTAGAGACGGTAATCCGTATGCACGCATGAGGGACAATATCATTATTTTGATATTAAAATAATATATAACATGATGGTATATAATATATACAGAATCAGTACAATTTTATATTTATTATTTACATCAATTACACATCATTATTATACCCATCCAAATTTTAATGTATTGAATAACAATAACACCATGACGTGGAGATAGTAAGTCGAACGTACACACGTATGGTGACATGTCAATCAAAATTTGGATAGAATAATGAATATGGTTGAACCATAATTATAATAATATCATAGTATATAGAAGATTCTATATAAATTATTTTAGAATGGAAACAACAAATCAAGATGATGTGGAGGTAGAAAGGAACTTGAAAGTGGTGATGAAATATTTACCCCTACTTCGGGTTATTCCTTTTCATTTGATCAAAAGGGCTCCTTAAGTAGTCTCTATGATTAAAAAAAGGCCCTTATAATTAAGGTATGACTGTTTAGAGGGTATTTGGGTCGGGTTTGGCTGATCCAAATGGATTTTAATGTGTGAATTATAGAGAAGGTGGAGTTCCCTTTTATAAAAGTGGTGAGGGGCCCCTTAGGAAAATCTATAAATATTATTTTATAATAAAATCATTTTTGGTTTTTAATGGCTCAAAAATGGATTATTTAAAGGATAATGTGGGGATGGGTCGAAAACCACTCAAAAAATTGGTTTTAGACAGGTTTGTGTCACATTATTAAATTTATCTTTTAGATTTAACTCTTAGTTAAATAGTTTGGCATTTACCAAGTCTCTTTGTATTTTTATATTATATGGTTAATAAACATACTATATAATTCTAAGAGAAACACTATTGGTTCATTAATGATACCCCTACAATTATATAATTATTTTGGCCGATCCTTAGATTTTTAGGAATAGAATATCAATTAATAATATAATATTTGTTTTAAAAACCCTTTTATGTCAATTTTGACACTATTTGGTATTTTGTTTTTTCTAAATACATTACAACATTATTACTTCAAATAAAATTCATATAACAAACCATAATATGTCATATTAACCTAAAAAATTAGAGTAATTCATAAAAAGTCTGAAATTACATTTATTTGGATATTTATAATATCAAATATTTTAATATTTCATTAATAGTTAATTAATGCATCATCATTGTGTCACAAATGAATTAAATTATTTAATATATAAAAAATAAAAATAAATTACCATTATGTAAGATTTTTTTTCTTTTTAATTAATATTTATAATCAAATCTATCTTATGTTTATCCCTATATTAATTTTTTTTAGTTATTAAACATTGATTTTAACTCTTTTAACTCTTCTTTGAATTAAATAATAATAAATGTCCTAATCTAATCCAAGTGGACCAAAGTGGTTCGTATTTTATTCCTAATGTTTTTTTTGGAAGAATTATAATTATAAAATATAACTAGGACATGTGTTAGGGTAATAATAATATCATTTTTATCGTTAATTATCCTATTTACTTTTAACCGTGGTAAATTAAAGTAAAAATTTACTATTCACTAAAAATTATTTTCATCTTATTGAACAACATTTTACTTAATGATATCAACTGTGTATCTCATATTTTTGAAATTGAACATAGAGAAGTGGTATAAATAAGCATTATGTAAATTAGCAAATACTCTAAGGAGCTGGGTAAAAGATGGTAAGAAGTTCAATAAAAATTTTATATATCTAAAATTATTATAAACTGATTCTAGTGAATTACATTGAACATATAAAGGTACTATGTAACTATTTTTTTACTAAAATAAATTTAAATTAAATAAATAGTTATTTAAATAAAATTTTGGGTTTAAACTAATTAAGTGTTTTTCACTATTTATCAAGAATTGAAAGTTTTCAGAAAAATGTCAAAAAATTCATCGTAAGCTAATTTTGATATTCCGAATCCAAAAAATGAAGTCCATTTTGAAAAATAAAATTTATTTCATTTCAAAAAGTGGGTATTACTATTCATATTTTCTATGTTGATTGGTTTTGGTGTTTTAGAATTTTATGTTGTGTATATCATACGCTATTGTATTATTCAAAGAGACGCATATCATGGAAGCTTATGGCGTTACAATTATTATATGAATTTCATATATATACATTATATACATACTGATATCCAACATTGAGATGTTGTAATGGAAAAATGAATGATATTTGTTCACAAGGAGGTAGTCCTCCATTAACATGATGATGATTTTGGAACCCATTTAAGGGATGTCATGATGGTTGTAGGTTATTAACACAAAATGAATAAATATAATTATGTGAAGATAATTTCTCTTATTTATCATCATGTTTTAATAAAAATTGGAGTATATGGAGGATGAAATTTGATAAAAATTCATTGTTAGGAATTTTACCTCTTCTCGAACAAACTATCTAGGATTATACCTTATGTTTGCTTAGAAATAATTTCTCAAAATAGAAAATTATTTGATGTGGTTATGTTATTTTGGATTCTAAATGGGTTGGTTATGTATGAACTAATAGGTTCTTAAGGAGAGATGAAGATAGTAGAGTGGTTTTCCTTTTATAATTGAGGTTAGTGGAACACTTGAAATTTTAGAAAATAAAGTTGTACTTATGTTTTTCAAATTCCAAAAGGGTCCAAAATATATTAGTCTTGACACATTGAAATTATAAATTCGAAATATGTCCTGAAAAAAATTAATGGATTTGAGGTAAATTTAACCCATAACTTTTTTTACCCCTGGAAAATTGATTTCTACCATAAACATGTTAAATAGTTTTTATTGAATTCAATATTGATGTTGGTTAAAAAATTAATTTCAACTAATTAGATAATATAAATTATTATTATTTCAATTATGTAATTTATTTTAATAAAAAATTAAATTCACATAATTGAAAATCGGTAAATAAAAAAAATCTTCCTGAAGCGGTGATAAAACCGGGTTTTAAATAGAAAATATTTAAATGTATAAAAATATTATACAAATATGATAATGAATCTAGTTCGCCAAATAATATTAATGGATTTATAAATGAACTAAATTAACTTAAAAAAATTGAAAAATAATTATATCTTCTACAATTATATAAACAAAATTAATGTTTTTAATGAAAATTTCCAATTTACACTATTCATTGGAAGATGAAATATTTTATAAAAATAAATATAAATCACCAAAAGATAACTTTTATCCAATTTCAAAAAATAAGTTCATTTTAAAAAAATATTCTCTAAAATAATAAATATTTAATTTTAATTTTTGGGCTCATATGGTAATTAAAAATTATTTTAGAAAAAATATAGTTTTTTAGAAAACATTTAATTTTCATTTAATTTATTTATTTTATAATCAATAGATAACCCTAAATTTTATTATTTACATATTACCTCTCATACTCACTAATTAAACAGATTAGTTATAACGGTATACTACATTACAATTAATTATGACTCAATGTTTCTCATTCCACATGATATCAAGGAGTTCACGTATAATTTAATATAATTTGTGGGTTGTTTATGATTCATGTGGTGTGTCACATAAAAAATTAAAAAAAATATCTTATTTTAAATTATCTGTTCATTAAAATATTCTAACAAGATAATTTAGTATTTTTTACTCAATTAACAGCAATCATAGGAAATATTTTTTCTTACAATTATAAATATATTCAATTATTGGTTACTATGTTATTTGTGAATAGTTATATGTGGGATATTATTAAAATTCATGGTTAGGAATGGGATTTTCTAAGGAAACGATGAAATAATATCATAGCATTCTTGTACGTAATCAGTTTTCACTAATTTTATTATAATACAATAGGGTGTACATTTTAAAATTTATATTAGTGTATTTCATGGAAAATATGTTCTTGAGGAACTAGTAATTTTGGGACAAATGAAAATGTAATGGATGTGTATGAAATTATGTCTAAAATTTGTTGAATTTTATTTGAGTTATGAAATGTTTATCAACCATTTTTTGGAAACGTATATAAAAATTATCTCAATGAAAAAAATTTGAGGGCGTGGTGGGTTGGAAGACCATGTTTCAAAAGACTTTTTTAGATATATATTTGAATGATAAAAATAAAATTAAACATATAACCCAACCAAAGGATCATACGAGAGAGAAAATAAAAATCATAAATAATCAAACATCAATACATATGTTAAATGTTACATAATAGTGATATTATTAGATATACCATTGAAAATTTGAAATGAATCTTACCTCTAAAGTTATATAACACAAAAAATATAATCCTAAAAGTCATTGGTATAACCTCTTCCCTTTCAAATGAAATAATAGAACAAACTACATAGCTAATCAAGGGAAGGGAACACTATAGAGTTTTAGACAATTACATTGTTATATACTATATTTAAAAAGAAGTTTATATACTCCATTTAAATATATAACTCCTATTAAATATAATATCCACTGGTAGTTCAACTGTTTTATATGTTAATGAAGTATATAACTCTTTGGTTGTACTTTTCATACCATTATGAATGAATTCCACATATATTTGATATGTAATTAAACACCTATAACACTCACTTAATCATCAATACATTTTCACATGATGTTTATAAAAGTATAACAATAATAATCATAATAGAATTATCAAAACAATATGTCCTATTATTCATCAATTGCAAAATCAAGTTTAATAGAAAACAACAATTTCAACAAAACCAAAGGCATATCGATTCCACCATGTAACAATTTATGTCTTATTTATTAAATCCACAAATATACCAATTTTAATAACTCTACTCAAAGCTTATATAAATAGTACATATCTTTTTTAATTGATACATAATTATTTGGATAATATTATTTATATAAACTACAACAAATTTTTCCAAACAATTTGTTAAAAAAAATCTATTATTCTATGGATTACCATATGGCCCTATATGTTTTTTTAGTGTGGAAAATAATAATGAATTCCTTAATCAAATTATAAAATTAAAGAGATAAGTGTCATAAAATTATATTGTTACTCAATATATAAAGGGTTATGGAATTATCTCGAAACAACAGTCATATCTTCCTTTGAATATACCTACTATAATATATATATTTATAAATTTTATTAATACATAAACCATACTATTTAAAAATACATCAATTCAAATACCTGATATAGAACATTTAAATATAGTATATTCCAACTAATGTATTCCCTATTTTTAGAGTTATATTAATGTTTTTTATGAAAATATTACTTATCATTCATCTAATTATTCAATCACTTCACATGTCAAAAAAATAAGCATCATTATTTATTTTTTAACTATAGGAAAATAATTCTACTAATTGCATCCTTGTAATATAAGAGGCAAATCAATTGTTTTTTAACAATGACCAACCATATGATCAGAAACGTATAATACAACCACTTATTATTTTATCCTCACACATTGTTTATGAAATGTATCAATGTATGTAGTTTTACATATATTATAACATGGTAACCTCATGTAATATAGATTAATATATATATATATATATATGTGTGTGTGTGTGTGTGTGTTTTTTTTTAATGAAATTCTTTGTGATGTACTTCAGTAGGTTAATCAATATAAGAATTCCGGACTTATTAAATAATTAGTCCACTATATATAAAATAAGAGATGTTACTCATGATAAACATAAAATATCATCAAAGACTATAATATTCCTTGATGTAAATAAATTATTGATAACTCAAATTCATAACTTTATGGATTCTTTGATTTCATCACTTCATTTAAATACAAAAAAAAATAAATTTTAATGATAAATATATATTTAGTTTATTTTAAACTAATGAGACACATAAATTTTTAATAATTAGTAGATCATGAATCTAATAGATCTAATACACAAACATAATTGAATTTATTTACTTTTTTTACTAATGATTTTCTTTAATGGATCTTTATAATCCCCAAACCCAATAACCCAAAGAAAATATTAAATTAATTATATGGTAATGAATTCTAGTGATCAAATTATATAGGATCTTATAGTAAATTGTCATAGGAGAATAAATAATAAAATATTACCTAAATACATTTTGAATCATGAAATGAAACACTGTAAATCGTTATAAACTTTTTTTATTTATCCATTATTTTCCTCTATCATTCATATTATTTTATTGGGTTTCCTATGGAAAAAGGGAAAATAGATAGGAGAGTTAAAATGATCAATAATGGGTATTGTATATCATATAACAACATGAAATAATCAAGGAATAAATAATATGGTTCAAATCAATAATTAAATAGATATTGAATTATAAAAATATATCCACAGAATACATTGTTAATTGAACCAATAATTACATGGATAACAATAAATTAATTCAATGTAATGTAATTCAAAATGTTGGACATCCAAATAACATCTCTATGTCCTTCGACAGAAAATTATAACTGTACCATTATGATCTTATGCCATTAATGCACACATAATAGGGCATAAATACACCATATACATAAAAATAGTTGGTCTCATGAGACCCCATCAAGGAGTATTATAATTGTAGTACCACCAGTCATATAATAAGTCCAATGAATTCATTATAAAATGTGTTTCCCAAATAAACATATCATAATTTTTTAAGGGTATCTAATTACATAAACATGTAATATTAATCAATACCTTACCATATAATGTTAATGTGTATACCGGTTATAAATGATTTCCAAATAAATTGAATTATATGACTATTTGAAGAATATTTATAAATTAATTAGTAATTATATTATATTCAAAATGTAATAGAATATATTATTTATAATGTAATTTTATAGATGGATACATTCATTTTATACCTGTGTTTATAAAAAAATATATTGTTTGAAAGAAATATAATGATAGAAAAAAAACCTCTATAAAAAAGGATGTTTATAAAAATATAATGTCTTGTGAGAGTGTATTAAGTAAAAATGTTAGTTTTTATTCATAAAAAATTGGTGGATTTATAATAATAAAAAATAAATAAATATTTAAATGTAATTGAATTAAACAAAATTTGGAAGGATAAGTGAAAATAAAGGAATGAAAACCACTAAATTTATTTATACCTTCAATAATAATTAGAATGATATCCATAATTGTTTTTTGTGATCTTTTAGAGAAATTTAGATATGTATTTTTGGAACCCTTAGTGTAACACCCATGCCTAAATTATTGTATTTGAACATTCTATAATAGTATAAAAAATTAATAAAATGAAAATTTTTGACAAAAAAATTATAAATGTATAGGACGGATATCGATTTTGAACCTAATAGGTAAAAGAGGCCTATAATGATTTTTTGAAATAGTCCCTTAGAAATAGGAATTTATATAAAATTGAAAATATAGTATTTAAATATACCTGATTTTTTTATAATAATATATTGGAATATAGGTAATTAAAATTATTTGACTATTAATTTTATAGATATATAGGTAACTACATTTCAAGGTAAAAAGTTATATTTTTTAGAATTTTTTTAAGGTATAATGACTTCCAATTTTGAAAAAAGAAAAAAAATATTTAATTATGAATGAAAAAATGTAATGTATCAATTATATATATATATAATTATATGAATTTAAATCAATAAAACTTTTATTAATAGTTAAATAATTTATATAATATCAATTTATTCTTGAAAAATATGTTTCTTGATAAACTATTTCTCGATGGATTTTAAAGGCCTATTTATAAATTAACTTCTTGCACTTCAATGAATATAATATAAAAAAATGGATACAATAGTTATAATATTCAAATTTTTTTAAAATAAGTTCAACATAATTAATGTAGATATTAAATTGAAAAAACATTAAAAATTAATTAACCTAGTTCCCGATAAAATGAATTTTCTTAGAGATAATCTAAAATAAAATGTTGAAAATAACCTAAAAATTACTCAAATCCCACTAGTTGGTCTTATTTTTACCATTTCATTTCCCCTTCAAATTGGAGCCATTATAGATCCATATGATCAATATTGTGACATGAAAATGTTGAAAAACATTGACGAATTACAAGTGCATCACTCACCTGAAATATGAAGGGGAACCTCAAAACCTTACATATCTGCACATATAAATCCATTTTTCTAATCAAATTTTCACAAAATATATCCGGAAAATACTTTCAAAAATTATAGTGTTTTTATTATCAATAGGCATATAATAGTGTCTTTAATAAGATATCAAAATCATGTTCTTCTAACTGAATGTAATTGTCTTCATCAAACTCTTTTATATCATTTCTTTTAGAACACACATTTTCATCAAAAAAATTATAGTATAACAACCCCAGTATATCTTATATAATCATATGATATGATTACTATGGAATAATAATTTTCCATTTCCTTCCCTATTATTCGGGAAACAACACTATCACTCATGTGTACGAGCCACTACAACATTATAAACCACTGAAATTTGTTTTCCATGATGATACAAATAGAAAGTATTAATGATGGAAAAAATTAATATATATAATACATATGTAATAATTTTAATTTTTTTAAGATATATGTATATAATCTACTTCCTTACCCTTTTAACCATTATAGAAGTGATAACATTTCTTGTGCATACGTATGAACTACCATCTCCATAATGTGATGTGACTCATTTTCTATGATTAAATTATAATAATGAATATAAACAATATTATAATGAAAAAACAAGTGATTTATAATTTATTATAATTTTGAAGATGATTTAACTATATCTTATCCATAAAAACTATAATTTCCATGACAAAAAATGCATATGAAAATGAAGCAGATTACACATGAAACAATAGTCATAATTAAATGTTATTAACAAATATAAAAAAAAATGATAATATAAAATCATATATTATCTTGAAAATATGAATTATGATATGTTAGAAATTAGTAAGATGTTTAAAACGATTATAGTAGAAGGTAAAATCATCTTCAAATTAATAGAATCATGTGGTAACATATTTCTTCTCAACTTACATTAAATTGAAACTTATTTTTTATTATTAACATTTAAAATTATATGTTTGGTATATACTAACATTTTAATATTTTTAAAATTTGTAAATAATTATTCAGGATGATTAATTCTACAATTTTGTTTTATTCATTGAATGAGATATGAATTATTTTTTCCCAAAAACGAATGAATTTATTTTATAATCTGACATTCTGATGGGATTGATTGAATTTTCATTAAAATAATATTATCAATTATACATCATATGATCCAATCATTTTAATATCATCTTGATATTTATGCATTTTCCATATTTATTCCTAAATTTTCCTCCCTTTTTAATGTTAATATATAATGGAAATTTTTAAAAGAAAAACTGATATCATTTCTCTTTTATCCAGTTATGTGTTTCTTCCATATACATAAAATTAAAAATTGTTTAATAAAAGTACATTTATTAAACAAATGATTTATTAAGGAAATATTATATTATCCTTTATTTATTTTAAAAAAAATATAATAGAATATATTTTATTTTTTCTAAAAGCATTTTTTTTGACATTCTATACAAAAAGTCAATAGAAATGTTTTTAAATATATTTGGTGATAATAGACTTCCCCGACTTCACATCCATTTTACGATATTTGGATTTGTCTAAAAATTTTCAAAAGATGTAAAATGAATTTTATTTATTTATTTTGTTTTTAATATTTCAATTTCATTCCCATTATTCTCTTAAAGTACATATCTTTATTTCATAACACTCATTCAAAATAAACAGATGGTCATATTTTTTATCTTATTAATTTTTCATTCATTATCCATATCATGAAAAATTTACTTTTATATGATCATCTTAAATATCATTTTTCCTAAATAAACATATTAATTATATCATGGAAATGATTTTATTCTTAAACTATATACCATTAACATATACAGTTTTTTATAAATGTTTTTTGATTAAATAAGGAAAATATTTATAATTAAACATTCTCTATTAAATGTAGATATTAATTGAAATGTAATACTATTTTTAATGGTATTTTTAATTAAATATATTGGGAATGAATTGGTCATGTAGTGATGGGTGGGGACTAGTTTTGGATATCCCATCAATGCATTTACATGTCTCATACGAAAAATATTTGAGCCAAAACAATTAAGTTTTTAGTGTATACATACCCATTTTTTAAAGCTATGTTATTAAAATGTAATGGGGGTATTTATATAACAATTTATGAGATAATTACATATAATATAAATAATTTCCTTCATTGATAACTCGGTTATTATTTTCCATCATTTTAATGCATTTCTATTATCAATGTATTCATTTTTTCCCAAGTTATTGGTTTATTGGAATTTATTTTCACTTATATACCTTGCTATATTAAATATACCATATTTACACTTTATTAAATTTTTTCCTATGTAAACTTACTATGAATTTGACCTTCCCATCATATTATAAAGTTCACATTGATATGAATACAATAATTTTGAATACATTTTATGGATTTTGAGGATTTTTTATATTACATATATTATTCCCAATGTAAAATGGGTATAATATATGTATCTAGTTCTCAAAGAATAATAAATTGACTAGTAATTCTAGATTATAAGCCTCATATATATGAAAATGTAATAAAGTAGACATAGGATAAAGGTTACTATATTTACAGATATTATAGAAGTCAGTAGTGGGAATTTAATAAAATAATTGGGATCTAGATTTAGGATAGACTTGATTTGAGATCATAAACCTATGATAGACTTTGAGAATATGATAATTTATTTTATAAAATATTAATTATTTAATGATGTCATTAGAAGTATTTCCCTATAAATTCATCCTTATGTGGATACTACATGCGTATATGGTTTGGGCAAAGATCCATTTATGTGTAATAACTCAAAACATGTTTGTTTCAATATATATTGGCCACCATTCTATTTTAAAGTGAGTGTTCCCTTATTATGAAAATGATTTAAAACACCCAAGGATATGATTTTGTTAATTATAATTTATTTTAAAATATATTATGGTGGATTTGAAAATATATTTATTACATACTGATATTTTCAAAGAAAATAATTTTACAAAAATGAGATTAATAATATATAAAATTTTAATTCAGAGAAAGAGTAACACCATATTCAAAACAATACATTATGATTTAATATCCAATAATCTACTAACTAATTTGTTATATTATTTTGTCTATAAATGGTTCTTTATAGAGAAAATGTTATTAACACACATGATCAATATAAAATTTTCCCAACTGAGCATGTCAATACAACAAGTGTTGAAACTGAGTAGAATATATGAATACTAGGGAAAATGACCAATGAAATTTTGAATATCCTTCTCTAAATAGAGGACTCTAATGTTACATGGAATGAAACACTTATATTGTATCATTATACATGATATATGGCCCAATATGTTTATGAAACAATTAATACCATGGTAGATGAATAATGATATATGTGCCTTGAAAGAAAATTATATCACTAGGATAAAATGAAAAAGAACTGGTTATACTGGAAGTACATTATCTCAATGGTGATGTTGATCAATAGTATTCATTGATCCATAATACTATATAAGGAGATGAAGTAGAACACATGGAATGGATATATTTTAATGAAAATATATTCAAAAAATAATAACCACATGGAAAAAAATAAATGAAGTGAAAGTTTCCGAGTATAACCAAAACCGGGAAAAAGTGTTGAAGAGTATCATTATACCTTTAAAAGACTATCCATGTATGATACGAATTATGTATTCCACATGGGGTGAAATATTTACCATTTCAATGAAGGGCTTAATAAGAGTATACAAAGAGAATTGGGTTCTAAAACGTTTCATCATATGATGATATATTTTTACGTTCCATAAAAACAATGTAGAATTTTTATTGGTCCTTTATATTGATGGTGATTCCAATGAAAAAGATGACATCTAAATTCTTATAAAATGGGAAAAACATTAAATATTAATAATAAAATGATGAAATTTCCATCTTTTGAAAAATGTGGAAATAAACCTCATAGAATATACCAAAAGGGAATTTGAGGGTGTTACATGTGTTGTGATAGTTTTCATCTATGTAATTAATATAATGTAAATAGATAGACAACTTATTTCCAGTTATTCAATGTTACATAAATGTTACATTATACAAACTAATGTTGCAATAATCATTGTAATATACCATACAGGATTCAAAGGTGGGGAGGCCAAGATTATATTATCATCATAGATGAGGGTGACATTACCAATGTTATGGAGGAAGGAAATTTCATTATAGACAAACATTTAGAAAAATAATTATTTTATTTTGTATCCAATGAATCTTATATCATCTATATTTTCTATGAAATTTATATATTTCTCATTCACTAAATGAAAGCAGTTTTAAGTCATAAATGTTAGTGTAAATATAACTAAAATAAGGATGTGTCAGTCAGTTCCCATCATAGAACATAAACAAGCCCTATTTTGGACTATTTTATTATACCTATGGTTAACTTTGATATAATATTTGGTCTGTAATGTCTTTTAAAATATGATGAAAAACTATTTTTTAGAAAGAAGGAAATTAATATTCATGGTAATGATGTGGAAACCATATTTTTAGAGTAGATACTTAATCATTTATTACATTTAAATATACAATCTAATTAACACATTTAAATTATATTCATGGTGATATATATAAATTAAAATCTATAAATGGAAAAGGTATTCCAAAAATTGAGGATGTACAAGTTGTACATGAATACATTTATGAATTTATTATGAAATTAAACAAACATACACAAAAAAAAGATTTGAGTTTTTAATTCATTTATTCCATGTTTAATAAAATATGTCAAGGAATATTTTTAAAATGGCCAATGTGGAATTTCGGGAGTTGATGAAATAACTAGAGGATTTGTGTGATAAAGGATTTACTCTCCCTAGTGAATGACCTTGGGGATCCACAATTCTTTTTTTGTAAATAATGAAGGTTCTATGATGCTATAAAATGATTATAAGTAAATAAATGATATTATGGTAATGAAAATGTATCATTGTGCTCACATTGATGGCATATTTTATCAAATTTATAAAGCTCAATTTTTTTCAAATATTTACCTTCAGTATGAGAATCGTTAACTTAATGTAAACAATGATGACACCCTGAAGACAACATTTCATATAAGGCGTGGACATTTTGAGTTTATATTAATTCCATATAGATCAACTAATCTCCCATTCATTTTTATGAATATAATGTACAATGCATTCATGGAATAACTTAGAAATTTAATTATGGAATAAATTGATGATATCTTGGTGTATTCTAAAATTTATTTGAACTGAGAGAATTTCATATAGATAATTCTTAATACTCATATTAGAAAATGGTTATATAAGAAAATTATCATGCCCAAATTATGGAATGAGTATGTATCCTTTCTATGACATATTTCCTCTGAGGATGGAATATCAGTATATATTTTGATGTAAAGGAACTAAAGTAATTGAATACACCAATAAAGATAACTGATTCTTGTAACTTCATTGGTTTTAGAGGTAACTTTCGGTGATTCATTCAAATTTTTTCCTTATTGGAACATCCAATAACCAATATTACACATAAAGGGGTTATGTTTACATGGAAAATGGAATATTGTGAATGATTTGTATAATTTATTAGAATATTATTAAATGGTATGATTTTGAATCTAAAATTTTAAAAATATTTATCTTTTATATGGTAATGCATTAAATAAGGACCATGATTCTATCCTTAGGATATGAAAATCCTTAAATTTAATACACCTTAATTCATGGGTTATTACCTAATGATACACTTCATACAACCCCAAAAGATTATGAATCATAATTTATTTTTGGTAATATGGTACAAAATATAAAAACATGTTTACAAAAAACAATAATATTATTTTTAAAATAATAATATTTTCATATATTCTATATATTTTCGAAAATTATACAGGATAACATATGGTTGTACATAATAAAGGGGTTAACTATAAATCCCAATAATAAAATAATCACATAAAAAACTAATTTATGTAATTAATTTTATTTAATAAGAATATCAAATAGATAAAAAAGAGTGGGAATGAAAATCATGAACATTGTGGTAGGATATAATATCATTACATGAAGGCAGGAGTAGTGTTTGGAACCAACATAAAACATGACCAAACAATAAGTCAAGGCCAATTTCCATGAATAAAATCACAATGTTTAAAAAGTCCTATAATATAGTAGGTTCACTATATATTCCCAAAAAATAAAAACTCATTGGACATAAATATTACCCAATGCATTGGATGGATATATAATTTCATGCCCACCCCTCGGATTCATAACATTTACAGCCTTAACTGTAATATATAGATCATATAAAATAATTATATGATCCATAAATTTTAACCCCGTTATTATATAATTTTGGTTACTTAAATATTATTCCCCAATAATTTATGTATAGGTATATATAGTTGGATACCCTTGAGAGGAAATTAGGACAGTTATTATCCATACGTATGTTTGGAATGGAACATTTAATGCCAATTTCTACTAAATAACTATTCTTCATGAAGATTCATAGAATGTACCAATGATATTGAAGGGGGGGGGGGGTTATCCACAAGTTTTAATTATAAGTATTTTATTGTAAATATATATTAAAATAACCAATCATGAACAATTTTAAATTTTATGACATAATTGAAAGAATGTGATTGAATAAAAAAGATAATTACAAGATCTATTTCCTAGAGTTGGAACCTCATAAATATTGGGATGTGCTTTTTAGGATTTTCAGTCCACCATAGGAGGACTCCAGATTGGTGAAGGAAGACCAATTTTTTGAGAAAAGTGTCTTGATTTAAGAGGAATGTGATGTTGTATTATTTATATAAAAAATTGAGGGGGTTATTTTTTTATTTCTAAAATTGGATTTATATTTTACATGATAAATTAATCCAAAACACAAACCATACCATATATTTTCCCATGGTTTATGATAATAAGGAGTTTATTTTATTATAATTTAATTATAATAACCTATCCCTTTAAAATAACACCCATAGTGATATGGATGTGAGTCAAGATTTAGAATAATTTATTTTAAAAATAGAACATATAATATTAGTCAATTAATATAAATTATATCTTTATTTAATAAATATAATTACATTAAAAATACATTATTTTAAGTGAAAAATATATATTTGGGTTTTAGACCATTTATAGTATATATTACTTCACATTTGGCTCATAAAGAAGTCATAATTAAAACATTATATTTATACATTATTAATGTCTTACCTAAAAAATTAATTTCTCAAAATATTCTGTGAAATTCAACATTAGATCATTTCAATATTTGGATTTAATTTTTTTTCATTTTAAAAAATTATATATCAAAATACTTAAATTTTAAATTTTTAGTTAGAATCCCAATTTATTAAAAAAATATTACTTGTTTTAGAATATATGATTTTATGAACATTATATAAATTAGATTTTACAACAACAAAATTTATAATATATATCAAATATATATAATTTGATAATAACTCTATTTAGAAAAATGAATTATTTAGAAAAATAATTAATTTTTTAAAAAGAGTGTCTTTATTGAAATTATACATATCCCAAATATATAATTTGGGTTTTATTTTATCAAAATAAAAATTTTATAAATCTTACAATAAAATCCTAAAACATTTATAAAATATAAATATTTTCAATATAAAAATATGGAAATTTATAGCATTATGTTCTAGATAAAGAACCCACTATTACACTAATGAATTCTTAAAGAGAATATTTTGTGATGGTGAGATCTTCTTATGGTTGTTCTAATGACATGTTTTACGTCAGGATATTGATGAGTCTGAACATCTCATGTAAATGGTTTCCCTCAAGTAATGATTTTTTTAATAATTCCTTGGGCATGGTCTTGGTTAAAGCCCATCTATTCATATCCATTAAAACATTTGATTAATGGATTTTATATGGTACATTATTATTTTTTGTGGATGTCACTTCATGCATCTATGTAAGTTGGATATATCATATCCCTTATTATATTCTAATTATAATGATAACTATTCATGTACTACATTATTTATGGTTATGATGTGAAATATTCTTTAAAATTTGATTGAATACAACTTAAATCTATCTTAAATAACTAATGAAAATTATTTGTTTTATAAAATTTATTTAATAAGGAATTTATTCGTACAAAAATTTAATTTAATTTATAAATCATCAGGTTCATACATTATTCTACCCTACATAAAATTTACCAATGAAATTTTCATTTAATATAATAAAATAGATGTGGGTATTTATATTTCATCGGATATTTGGCTTTCGTATATTCTTCCTCAAAATATGTTTTCTTCCATAGCACTTTGACTAGGTGAGTTATCTTATTTCCTTGAACATTTCTTATATGATATAATATCTTCATCAACTGATCCTTATATAGAAAATCTTTTTCTAATTAAAACAACTCCATATTTTCTACATGTGATTGGTTTGGTGTTTAATTCCTCTAGAGGGATATATGGAACTCATCATATACTTGATGTATATATGGTGAGAATTATAGTCCAAAGCCAACTTATTTGATGTGATCAATGGTCTCAATGGGGACAATATATCTAGGACTAATCATTCCCTTATTCTGAAGCCTCTTGTCTTTCATCTATAGTGATATATCAAATAACACTTTATCACTGAACTCAAACTATAGGTCTCATAAATAATTATATATATATATTTTATGTCAACATTGTTCAGATTTTATATGATGTTAAAAAGTTTGTAATATATCTATTATTTATTGGATAAGATCGAGTCTTATCCGCTTCTAATCTCTAATATATTCCTAGCATGTTGATATCTAACGCCACTTCCCATATGGTTCCTCATAATGCGCTGTTTGAATATTATAATGTTAGCTATTGTTATATGAGAAATATTATACGTGAATGGGTTGATCACAACATTCTAAGAAATCTATTATACATGATATAAATATTTCAACATGTTTTTGAATACCTCTTCCAACAGGCCATCCATATGATGGTGATAAGATGTGTTAATGATCAGTTCTATTTCCAATTCCCACTGAAGGACTCTCTAGAACGTCATGGTAAACCATTTACCTCCATCATATATAATAGATAGTGGAAAAACATATAGTCTCACCACCCTAATTTTGTCTACCCAAGTGATTTGTTCAAGAGATATATATTATTTGATTGCAACAAAATGTGCTAACTTCGTAATGTGATCAACTACCACCCAAATATTGTTATTACCTTTTGGTTTCTTAGGGATTACAACAATTATATCCTTAGTTATGTTTTCCAATTCTAGTAATGTTATTGGAAATGGTTGAGTCAAACCCTAATATTTTCTATCACGAATACATGACTTGATTGAATACCAAACATCATCATACCTATTATTAAATCTATCCATTCATGTTATACCACAAGATGTTTTACATAAAATATCTATATATCATAGTGATTCCTATATTAGTAGAATATATTGGGTTATATACATCATATTGATGTTCCCTCATCAGTTCTAGTATTTATAAGACACACATTAGTGTTTAAAACCTTATATCTCAATTTTTAGTAATGTTTAATATTGGAATGTTCACCACATTTTTTTATAGCACCTCATCACCTTTCTAATCCTCCTTGTTCACCTCAATAATTGGTGGTTGAGTAGTTTTTTGATAATGTTTGGGTAAATATCCTTTTATTATTCAAATTTCCATCCTTTTCATGTCCATTAATACTGGATCCCTTTTTATCTTCATCATGGATAGTGTTGTGTGTTATATTATACTTAAATAATCTAATACATTACATGATTTCAAAATATGGTAATTAATTAATCAATAATGATCCTTGATTAGAACTAAAAATCATAATTAGACCACATTGATATACTTCTATGTGAATATGTACTTGAGGATTTATTTATTCATAAATATGTCTTATTTCTCCAAATAGAGTTAATTTATCCAAATCATAAAAAAAGATCACTATGTCTAAAATATCATCTGTGGGATAGCTATGCTCTTTGATATTTAGTCATTGGGAGGAATATGTTATCAATTTTTTATCTTATATAGGTACACAATCTAATACCTTTTAATGTATATCACTTTGAATCCCCAATCCTTCTCTTGTAGTGAAATATGTGACAATAGAAGTAGTGATTGTACTCTTCTTTATCACATTAAATCTCTATTCAAATTAGTCAATCTAGGAAAAACATGACACCATTATATATTATCATGGTTATTGGGATTCAAAATCATTATAATATTTGAAAAAATAGGCAATAGTTTATATATATTCCAAGTAATCATTGGAATACCAACATAGATGTTGGTATTGGTCATCAATTAATTCCCTCATGTTTTTATGGATCCAAAGATATACTTTTTCTTTGGAAAACGTTACCAATAAATGTGACATTCCATTTCCAAAACTCAAATTTACTAAAATTTAGAAATAAATTTTTATATCAAAAATTATCCACTAAATCATTCAAGTTCTCATCATGTTCCCTCATTCGGAAATGGTAAATAAGAATGTAATCTCTAAAGACGACCATAAACTTGTTATAATAATACCAAAATAATCTATTTTTCAAATTGATGATGATATTTTGAACTTTAGTTGTTTAAAAGAGAATCATTATGAACACATAGTACTATACCTTGAACAAAAATAATTCTTGGTGATATTTTTCTTATTCACATTTTCTTTATAATATACTAACTAATGATCAACCGTTGATAAGTACTAAGTTCCACATAGCTGATTGACCATGTCATAAATCCATAGAATATGATTGTTTCTCATCATTCTGATCTTATTGAGCTCAACATTATCAATATTGGGGAACATTGACTAATCCTTCTTATAGAAAAAAGACTTGTGCACCCCACAATGAATCACTTAGATGTATATAATGTCTATCCAGATTCTCTTGTAATTTTTAATTCTGCACTACAGGTTTAAAAATTTACATTCCATATAGTGTATTGAATATTGGAAAATATCTTGCTATGTGTTTGAATGAGAAATCAATTGATCAGATAAGAATAAGACCACTGAATTATTTTGTAAATATGAAAAAAAATTACATTATAATGGGAATGTCATAAAGGATGATCATTTATTCAATTTCAATTATTTTATGAAATATAAACATTCTCAAAAGAAAATAATATCAATTTTGAGATAATGATCCCAAATAATATTCATCATCCTCTTTGCGCTTGAATAGAACTATATGGTGGTTTGAGATACAGAGGGTGATTTCCTTATCTTAAAGATTTATGTTTTTTCTATACTAGGAAATTCAATCAATTCCTATAATAACATTATATTCCACTAATGGGAGAATCACAATTTTTTATGTAAAATTCAGAAAAAAAAATTTATGGAATGATTTATATTATCGGGTTGAAATATTTGACCCATTTTTTATCTTGATCGATAACACAATTTACAAATTTTTAGGTTGTATTTGAATAATTATATTGAAGTTGAATGATATGAATGAATTCACAAATATATATTCATATAATAAATTTTATATTTTTTAATGGAGGATACACATTTATTTCACTATTTGGTGGTGGTTCCAATCATTTACATTCTCCAAAATATACATAGTGATAAAAGTTTAAAAAATTTATGCACATAAAAGGGATAATATAAAAATTATAAGGATAACTCAGAAATTTCATATATTATTTAACTGATGAATTTATATTTTTCAATCTACATTATCAATGATATATTTCATAATATAAAATCATACGTGTGTTTTTTAACTTTATAAATGTTCATAAATAGAAAATGAATTTACCAAATAATTTCCCCAAAGTGTATCAAACATTGTTTTCAACAAGGAAAATCCTCATGAACTATATATTTATTGATTCTAGATCAATCTGCTCTTTTGGGGATATTACACCATAGGTATAACTTTTCCAGATCCACATCCTATTTTAGTTTATATAATGTGATTTATTTTCATGGAAACCACATACTCTATAATTTACCGTTATTTGGGTATTTTTACCTATGTTTATTATTATCCATAAGGCTCTCAATAAGTTCTAATAATCCTAATAGAAAATCTAGACGTTACATATATTCTAATTATTAAAACTAATATATTAAATAAATTTTAATTCTGCTTTTATTAATTAAATATATAGTTAATACAACCACATAAGGTTATGATTCTAAATATATTTGTTCGATTATGTACATAACATAACAAAATGAAAAATAAAAACAAAAACAATTATTAAATACTATATAACATGCGGTTATATTCCTATGATCATTGGAAAATGAATATGATAACCTCTGTATGTTTATAAGATAGGGGTGAGCTATAAATCCATGTAAGGTTACTATAAAAGAATAAGATGGAAAAAAAATTAAAATATGGGGTCCAATAGGCATATACACTAGACAATGAGTGTGAGAATAACATTACTTAATACCGAAGAATGGTATATCATGATAACATCAATGAAAAGTGGGGATGTATAAACAATATAAAACATGAATTAAAAGTTGAGTTTAACAACCCAAAAACCTTCATATAGTGACAATATTAGTTTGATATCACTCTCTAATACTATACATGAAAAATATTAGTTGAAAAACATTTCAATAGGTATTAGAGGGCTATATAATTCTAGGCCAAACAGTCACATTCATAACATGTATATTCTTAAGTGTGAAACATAGTTTATACAATATAACGATATTATTTAAAAAATTTAAACCTATTATTACGAAGAATGTTTTACATACATGAAATTACCTAATCAATTGCTAATCGGAACATGTTGATGACTATCCATGAGTGAAAATGAGGATGGGTATTAAGTAAAAAAATGTTTGGCATAGATTGTCACTCGATAATTTAGTTATCATAATGTTAGTATGTAAAGATTCATAGTAGATATTAATAACCCTTAAATGGTTATTTTATCACATGTAATTCAAATGAAATGTATGAAGGACATTTAAGATCATAGTACAACCTGAAAAATTTCAAATTAAAAGGCAGAATACAAATATTGTTCCTAAATTCCGAGAAGAAGGGGATGTCACTTTACATTGAGATGGTGTTACATAATTCCCATGATGAGATTCTTAAAATCATGTGGGATCCTTGGGAGGACTCTAAAGAGATAAATAATATGTACCTTTTTTATTTAAGAGTTTTTAGAGAATTGTAATTGGAGTATGGGTGGTTTTATATAGGAACATTATGAGAGATATTTATTATTTTGTAATCAATGGGTTTTTCAATATATATGATAATTTAATCCAAAACAAAAACCACCCCATGGTTCTACCAATATTTTCCATTAAAGATTATGGGATTTAATTAATTTATATTCCTAAAAACTTTTCTATTTAAAATAATACCCCTACTGAAGTGGATGTATGTCTCTTTTATAATGAATTTATTTTAATATGGTAAAATATAATATTGGTCTTGGAGGATTCATTAGGTATTTATGTAGTTATATATCATATAAAAACATTATTTTAAATTTTAGATATTTATTTTTCATGTAAACCATTTAAGGATTATATTACACCACTTTTGTGGAATTATTATGTCAAAATACGTATTATATATTATTAACATATTAATATTTTAAACAAAAATGATTGACTTAGAAAACTATGAAAAATTTACCCTTGTATAATTTCAACATGTTGATTTCAAAAATAATAGTAATAATTAAAAATCATTCTGGAAATATGATAATTTTGACTTTTAAATGAAATTTTCCTTTTATTTTAAAAGTATATTTTATTCGAAAAAGAAAATTTTTGTCACCCTTATAAAAAATTTCATTTGAATTAATAAAATTACATTATCATATATATATTTAACAAAATTTATGAAATAATAATATTTTATTAAAATATATTTTAAAAAAATTGAATTATTTATAAATATTCTCCTTATTGAAACTATACATGTCCCAAAAATAATATTTTTGTATCATCATATTAGAGGATATTTTTTTGAAACATTTTATTAAGTAATTATAATGTATTACAAGATTAATATAAAAATTACAAAAATAAAAAAACAATAATATTAGTTTCTATAAACATATCCTATTATTTCATTAGTGAATGCTAATAGGGTATGGTGTGTAATTGTGATATTTTATTGGGGTGGTTTGGTCTACGATCTCTATTAGCTAGAATTTCCCCCATAAAATGCTTCTCTCATTATTCAGATGTTGAAATTTGGATTGGTCTTGGTGAAGGGAAAATTGTTGTGATGTTTTCTCGAACAGAAGTTCAGAAAACTAAAATTCATATGGTACGATCCTATTAGCCAATTCCATATCCTCCTTTGTCTATGTAAATTTGATTTTTTATAACACTTAATATCTATATAAAATATAATAATATTTATATAGTGTCTATAATAGAAACACTTATTATGTGCAACTTCATTTTGAAAAAAATTACAAAACTTATTACATTAGAATCTTACCAATGTAGTGGATATGTTTTCTATAAATTATTTGATAATAACTTTATTCAATGAAAATATAATTTCATTTATAAAAAATTATGTCCCTACATATGTAAAATGAATTTTTTTTTCATAAGAATCAATATAGTTAAATAAATAGGAATAGAACTATCCAACACATGCCATTGAGATGGAATTTGTAATCAGTTCTTTGAATATATGGAGAAAATGACTCTACGATGAAGTATATTAGATATTAAATGATCATATAAGCATAATATATTTATTCAAAGAAACAAATTAATTTGAGTGAAATGTGGTGGCTCAAATTACCCATAGATTGTGAGTAATAATTATATTTACACTCAAGGATAGAAAAAATAATGTAGCATATATATTAAGAAGGAAAGAGCATGGACTCATGGTCAAAATAATGATAGACAGGGATCCTATGATCATGGATCTAGAATGATGGATATAGGATTTACTCAAGAATGGAAAAAATAAATCATTTTTCAGATTCTCATGAAACATTATTTATTAGAAAGGGAAATAATTTCCCAATCCAATGATGATTATTTTCAAGAAAAAATTAAATCCATCAATGATGTAAAATTAGAAGACTCCATTTATGGTGATGGTGTTATGAAATTTGGAATGATACTATTTGTTATATCTATACATAACATAAATTTGAATTGTTAGATAATACTCATAACTAAAATTTATCTATACAATCTAGTTCCACCACTATGTATAGAGGATTTAGGGAAAAAATTGGAGGTATATCATGTAGTGGAAAATTGATGATTATGTATCATGATGAATTTTTTTTCTAACATTTTAAGACTATGTGATACTAGCCCTGAAGATTTGTGCTCCATCTAATTATTCATATTTTGAAATGAGAAAAATATACATTATAATTTTTCATTGTACAAAAAACCATGAAATAATGATGGAATATGGATTAATTTTAATTGCCTAACCAAATATGGACATTTCATTTCTATAAGAAAAGATTTACTGCCTTATCTCCTCACACGAATCTATTATAATTTATATTTAAGATTCTTTAGTTCAAATATTTTACTTATTTCTCACCATGATTGTATTCTTACATCGATATTTTTGGTGTTTCCTTAGTAGGATCATGATACTGATCTTCATTTCAGCCCCGCCTACCTCTGTCAAACCTATGTATAGTCTAATAGGACTATTAGAACATTTGAAGTTAGGTTGAGATAGCGATCACACTATTTTCAAGATACAAGCGATTAATATTATATCCCCAAAGATTTAATTATATTAATTTTTGATCTTCTTATGTTAAATATATGAAAATTTTAATATTTCATGGAAAAATACTTTGTTATAGTATAAATTTATATTTTGAACTTATTTAATAAATAAGAATATAATGAGTTTTTTGAATTTTTTTATAGATATAAGCCTTCCTGAATAATTGTAAATGTAGTATATAAATTCTCCTCACTTTATCAATTATAATTTTTTTATAGTAATTAGAGTTAATAATTATTAACAACAAATTTTATAGAAATAATTATACGATCAATTGATCATAAATGAAATATTTTTTTTAGAAAACTTCATTTCTAAGGAAAAACATCCTTCTATTTTAATTTATTTAAAAATATTTAAAGATTAATGATATAAATAATATATATTTTACTTATAGGTATATTAATTTAAATCCTTAAAATTATTATTAATAGTCATATAGTTAATTTTGAATCATCTGAAAAATAAATAATATGTTTCTAGAAAACCCATTTTTTTTAAAAAAATTATGTTTGTTTTTAAACTAAATACAAAATAAATGGAGTGAAATTTGAAATACATTATTCTATATTTGGAATCATAGAAATTAATATTATTTAGCGTGATCAAATTCATATTTGATATTTATAAAGGTAAAATATCATAAAAAATAATTACCATAGTTAAGGTTAAAATATGGAATTTTCTGTTCCATTATTTTGTGTTAAAATAAAAATTCCACACATAAATAATATTTTTAATAAATTGGTTTTTAAATTATATTTATATCGTCCAAATTATCTAATAAGGATCATTTCAATTTTCGACTTAAAGTATAAATAACTTAGGATAGAAAATAGGTTACTACGGGGAAGACTCAAATTGTAAATGTATGCAACCTTGTAGGTAAATTAAATTGTTTTAAAACAAGTTATTATCTATTTGGGGTGTGTATTGGCCTTATCATCCAAATTTTACACTATTTATCAATTTTTTGGCACTTGGGTTGAGAGGTAATTCCTGGCAATGTATTGTTTTTGTTATTTATAAAAATGAATCTCCTCCTAGATTATGAGAAGACACCACCTCCCTTTACTTATTCACATATATGAATTCATTAAAGTCTACAAAAACATACCAAAATCTATCAAAAACATCTTAATCCACATTGTGGACATTTTGGTCCTCCAAAAATACTAACTATATGTTCCTTAAAATTGATTTGTAGGAGGTTCTTCAATGTAAAGGAAATTTTACTAAAATAACCCATTAATGTTTTACGTCTTATTTTATCATCTTCAATTATTTATTAATATTTAAAATATATTAAAAAAGTATCTCCCATATACAAAGAATTTACTATGAATATTTCATTACAAATTTCCATCTCAATCTCCATGAAATTTGAGACAAATCCATCACTCGTGTGTACGGTAGAGTACCATCTCACAAACTGGTGTAATTTGATTCCCATCACTAACACTAATGGATAGTAATATTGATTTTAATAAAAAAAATATATGATGAATATGAAATTTTATTAATTACTTAAATTTAATATTTCATCCAATTCATTACCAATTCATCAATTAAGTAAAATATACCATTACTCGTGTGTGTGTGTGTGTATAACCTACCATTACCACAATTCAATGTAATTAATTTTCCCTGTAAAACATTAATGAGTAGTTCAAAATGGGATATAATAGAAAAATTTCATATTTAAAAAAGTAATTTAATTTTCATTAGGATTTATCTATATACTATGAAAATTAAAGGAACTTCCCTAACAAATAATGCATGATAAAATGAATTAGTTAAAAATAATAACAATGATTATAATGAAATATTATTAATGAATAGGTGGAAATATATTACAGGTGTAACAAATATGATATTATAAATATTTTTTTGGTTATGATATAAATTAATAACATTAACCATACCATTATACATGATGTTTAAAAATGTTCAACTAAAGTGATGCATAAGGTAATGGATTTCATCTCAATTTCCATTCTATTGAGATATATTTGTTATTATGAACATATTCACTTTTATTTGGAGTTTATATTACTTCAATGATATGTTTATCATTAATAACTATCTCTTTATGATGATTTATATTTTTATTTAGGTTTACACTTATATGGGGTTATAATTTAAAAGATTCCAAATTGGTGAGAAGTATCTATACAACATTACACTCTTTTTGGGATTTAATATATTATAATTTAAAGAATATTAAAATGTATTATTTATAATATATTATAATTCACTTATACTGTATATATTTAATGATCATATGATTTTTTTAAAATTTTAATCACCTTTTTCTCGAATGACACAATGAAATGTTTAAAATACAGCCCAATTTTATTTCTCTTGTAATTGAATATATTTTATATCAATGTTAAAATATTTTAAATTAATTTAAAAATTTTCTAATGAATGATTTATTAGGAAAAAATTATGTTATCTACTCTATTATTTTAACTAAATAATTCTAATGATTTTTAAAGGGACATTTTTCTCACTCATTAAAAAATATTCCAAAGGAATTAATTTAAATGTATACGTAACTGTCATACATCCCCAGAAACATAAACCTTTTTAGGATAATTATCTTCATATAAATGTTTTTAATATTTCTTAAAAGAAAGCAATTTATTGAAATACCATTTTAATTCTTCACATCAATTCTATTTATTATTCTAAATGAATTTAAATAATTAAAAAACATATATTCCGGATGAACTGTTGGTCAACTCTGATCTATTATTAAATGTTTTTGTAGTGCATTTCTCTTGAAGTATACAATTTAAAATTATCATTGTGCATTATATTTCTCTTAAATATCCATATTATTTTTATCAATTATAATATTATTTTCTAAACAATATACCTTTATAAAATACAATATTTTATCTTGAATGTTGTTTGATAGATTTGGGGAAATTGTGATAAATATATATTCTTCATTAAATCATCATATTAAGGGTACTATATTTTTTAAATTTAAATAATTATTTTATATATGAAGAATGGATTTCACAATAATTGTTGGATGGGTCTTGGTTATAGATAACCCCTACATGCATCAACAGCATATTTGAGACGAATTAGTTGGCCAAATTAAATGGGTTTTAACCATAGTTATAAAATTTAAAAGTACAAGGTATTGTATTTATAAATATCATGATTTCAAAGATATATTCATCCAATATTAAGAATTTAAATCATTTATAATTTAGTTATTATTATGGAAAAATTAGGTGAATAATATTATAAATGGATGCATTTATTTCTAAAGTTATTGATTAAATGGAATATTTTTTCATTTATATTCCATTACATATTTATTATGCCGACTTTACTCATGATTGATTTCATATTTATTTAATCCTTACTATGTATTTAGGTTGAACCTTAATTTTTTCATTTCCCCATGATATAAAGAATAGTTATATGAATGAGTTTACAGATGATGAATATTTTCCATTATAATGTTCTAAATTTCATTCTCGATGTAATATGGGAGTCATATACATACATGACTCTGCATGACTACGGAACACAATTGTACTTTGGGAATTGAACTATTATTTTTGTGATAATTTAATAAATTATCAACCGTCCCTATTTTAATAGATTCATTGTTTTTACATTTGGTATCTGAGAACGTGTAGTAGTTTCCAAGAGAAATAGATTAATAAAAAGTAGATTAGGGAATATAATCCTATGATAGTCATTAATGATAAGTATTTATAAATATCAAAATGTTTTGGAAAAGATTATATTATATGGGGTTTCTATGAAAAAACATCCCTATATGTATAATAAAATTGTTTTTAGATATAAACTATTTGTACATAATTGTAATAACATGGAAAATATATTATTTGGATTTGACTAGATCACCACATGATGCATGAAAATAGTCATTGTTTCACAAATTTTTGAAACACACAGGGGATATTATTTGGAAATTAAAAATTATCATTATGAAATTTTATAATTAATTCAGTATAAATAGATCCTAAATGAACTTATGATTGAGATTGTGAGACTATAAAATTCTTAAAATATCCAGTTATATATATGGTTATATGATATTTATAATATATATTATGATTTAAAATACAAAATGTTAGGTACTAATTAATTATATTATATTATACATAAATGGTTACTAGTATAATGAATAGAATCATTTCCAATTTCCATTAAAGATATTTCCATTATTGATCGAGCCAATACAACTAGTGTTGGATATGAGCACATTATGGCTATATTAGGGATGCTTAATTTTTTTACAGTGAATAAAATTTCCCATATAGAGCATCATATTCTTCCGCAACATGATTCTATTATATTGGATCACCTCATTTGACTGAAGACCCCATCATTTAGTGGGTTTCCTACTCCAGTGGTAGTTGAGTAATTGATTATGTCCCCTGAAATGATATTTCAATCCTTGAGATTTGATAAAATCGAAATGGTTATTCCATTATTTTATTATATCAAAGATGATTTTGATTATTGGAAGTCTTTAATCAAGATTAATAGTGAGTGGTAAAAAATATAACACATGGAATTCCGATATTTCAAAGAAGCATTCTTCAAAATTTATTTCCCTCCAGGTAAAAGATATAAAATATACAGAAATGCATTTATTTAATATAAAAATGATGAATAATATGATACAGATTATTAGGATACCATTAAGAGTTTATCTAGGTATTTTATAGATTTCATACATAATATTAAATTTATGATTTACCATTTCTTTTAATGTCTTAATCCATGTCTCCAAATAGAACATGTAATTCAAAAAATTCATCTTATGAAAAAATTGTTTTATGCCCCATAAAAATGAAAAATAATTTTCTAGATTGTAGATATTCAAGAGTAATTTAGAGAAGAAGATGTTGGTATATCACTATGAATAAGGGTTGTCATTGCGTAATATTTTAATGATTATGAAAGTCCAATCATATGAAAATTATGGAGACAATCATCCAGAAAAATTACTGAAGGAAATGGGATTAACATACAATTGTGGACAAAAATCATTTATCATAACAATATAAGGTTAATTAAGATATAATTTCTATATAGTTTTTTAAAAATAAATAATGGGGGAACTATTCAAACCAATATTTTATGAGTTAAAAGAGTATTTTATTTATGTGGTACGGGGGAGATGGCCCTGATTTTTCGATCAATGCAACTGATGTTTAATATCCTCAAGATTGGGTGGCAGAAACATTAATAATTTCCTAAAAATTATCTAAAAATTAATTTATTTCTATATCATAACAATATTTTATGTATTCCATGTTTTATATTAAAATTTTATATTTTCTTATGAACTTAAGGGGGTGTTTTAATTCTAGACTCCTAGATAAAATGTCATTAAGTCAAACATTTGTCAAGAAGATCACATTATAACACATAAATGTGATCTACATTTCAATTTTTTTATTATACATATGGATTGACATGATCTAATAAATTTTAAAATATGAATTTAAAAATGTGGTGAAAATGATTACTACATGGACAAGGAAATTGTGAATCAAGATGATTATCTGGAATTCATTCAATGTAGAATCGAATCCTCGCTATCTAGATTCGGTCTAAATTTAACTCAAATAGCTCTTATGAATAATATTCTTAGGGAATAAGAGTGAAAAAATATGGATGGAAAATTTTATATATAATTGAGTATGTACTTATTTTATTGGAATACATTGATATATTACCTGTAGAATTACCTAGGCATCCACCAGAGTATGAATTCATGTTTTCAATTTATTTAATCACAAATACAGACCTATATCATAGTGTCTCTCTATAATTCACACTTTTGAATTATGGGATTTCAAGAGAAAACTACATTAGTTTTGTGATATGGGATTTATTCACACTATTGTTTCACTATGAGGAGACCATGTTCTATTTTTTATGCAGAAATATCGATCCATGGGGCTATGCAATAATTATAGCTGAATAAATATTATTATGATAATGAAAAAGTATCCTATGAATCCCATTGTTGTCTAAATCAATAAACATCTTTTGGATCAATTTTTTTTAAAGCAAAGGTATTGTTCTATATATCCTCAATTTTTATTAAATAAAAAATACATTCTAAAGACAATATTCGAATTGAGGTTTTCACATTTTGATTTTACAGTAAATCCATTTGGGATGACTAATACACCATCAATTTTAAGGATATAATAAATATAGAAATCAAGGAATAAATTTATAGAATAATTTTTATAATATTTGATGATATCATGGTGAATTCTAATAGTTATAAGGACAATGAAAATCTATTGAGGATCATTATTAAGAATCATAGAGGAATTGTGTATTATCAAAATTCAGAATGTTTGAATATGGATTTTGGATGTTTATTTTCTTTTTGATATTGTCACTATTTATCGAATCTCAATTGATCATATAATGAAAAATGAAAGAAATAATTGTCCAATAGAAATGAAAATAACATAGGTTTTTAGTTTCATTGATTTTTTAGGTTTCTATTAGTGAGTCATTCATAATTATTTCTTATTCGATAACCCATTAACTAGTGATACCAGTATTGGGGTGATTTTCATATAGATAAATGAATGTAAATAATTTTTTATATAATTGAATAGGAGTTTTGTGAATGATACAATTTTTAATCTATAATCAATAAATTGTGAATTTGGGATATAAAGTGATGCATGAAATAAGTGACATGGTCATGTCATTTGGGAAAATAAAAAAATTAACTCTTATTAATTAATGAACATAATGACTCATGAAGATATTTAGCAGACCCCTAATATTGAATTGGAAGATGTAATCTTTTCGTTGATGTTATTGGCGTATTATATCTATGGTGAAATAGTTGAGGTATAAAAAGATCATAAGAACATAAAATATATCTTTTAATATATTGAAATCAACATGAATAAAATGTGATGGATCAAGCTACTCATGAATTATAATTATTCAATACACAACCTTCCATGAATTGAAAATATGATAAGATATTCATTGAGAATGAATGATATTGTTATTATAAAATAAATGAGGGTTTATAGGGATCATATATTCAAGGATCTTGTAAATATGGATATGGAAATTATTAAGGAAGGTGAGACATCACTAGTTTTTAAAATTATTTTGAAACAAACTTTATTGGAAAAGACAAAAAGTACCAATCTAATGATGAAAATTTTCATAAGAAAATGAAATCATTGAATGATTGTAATTTCTTAAAATTTATTTTGGAAGAAAGAATTCTTAAATATTGATAGTGGTAATGTATTCCGTCTGTACCTGAGTTGAAAAGGCTCTTGATGGATGATTATCATAGCTGAAATTTCTCTGCACATCGTAGTATACCCACAATGTCTAGGTACATGAGGATGTTTTGTTTGATGACATAAAGCCCGAATATTGTTTATTATGTATAAAAAATATTTCATTTAAAATTGGTGAAGGATGAGAAACATCATCCATGTTAATTCACACAACCTCTTCATCTACTTATATGATGGTTTTATGCCAATACTATATAATTTTTCATTCAATTATCACATACTCATACAAGGAATGATGTAATATGGTTTTTTAATTGACACACCAAATCTACCCATTGCATCATTATCAATGAATATTTAACACTTGGAAACCATTCAAGGCTTTAAAATAATTATTTTTAAGGCATCATAGAACTCCTCTTTCAATTATTTGTTCTCCAAATTCTTTATTAACATTAAAATGATATAAGGCCTTTAAAATTCAACTAAAACTACTATTTTTTGCGATCAAATACTAACACCCTCAAACATATGGAAATGACCGAATGTGTTTTTTTGTCTTAAATTTTTATATTGGTCATAAACTAGTCTTTAAAATAATTTCTTTTGAAAAATTGGTGACAGGCCCTAAGGGGGGTCACCATTGAATAAATTCCATCATAATAAAATATTCCATCTTAATTAAGATCATTCAGACTAACAATGAGAATTAAGATCAGATAGAATCTGATAATGGATATTAGACTAAATTTAAGAAGAATTATCTTATTGCCTCTATGATGGAGGATCATAATAACATGGAAAATGAACTTTAGGCTAACTAAGAAAAGGAAATTTAGAACAAATTTTAGAAAGAAAATTATAATAGCTCTGATAATGAGAATCCAACATAATCTAAGCATAGAGATTTGAGAAATTCTATGAAGGAAAAATGGACTGAATATCAGAGGTAAAAATGGACTGACACTGAGTCAGTATATCAGAATAACTCTGAGAAGGATGATCGGACATACAATGAGAAGGAAAATGTGACTGAATTTGAGAAGGAAGATCAGACTAACTATATAAGAAAATATCAAACTGATTATGAGAAGAAAAATCAGATTTATTATGACCAACATAATAATATTAATTATTTGAATGATAATTAGACTAAAGAAGAAAAATAAAATCATACTAATTATGAGAATGATTATCATAATGATGTTGATAAAAGATAAATATATTGAAGATGAGAAAGTTAATTTGACTTAAATTTTTTGTATAAAGGTGATGGGTTTGAAAAATTCAACGAGGTTGTGGGAAAAGCTAGAATTTATTTTAGAAGGAATAAAATAGTAAATAAGTAATGCTGAAAATCTTTCATATTATGTATGAATACATAAGGATGATATTTGGTAAAACTATTGATAGATAATTCACCAGAGTAATTAGAATTTATTGCAATATAAGAGGATTCAATGATGTCTTGGAAGATTCATCAATTCGTGAACAATCTTATGATTAAATTTATAGACATGGATTATTAAAATTTTTCATCATTATAATATTAGGATGATAGATCTCATGATGAATTGCATAATGTTCTTATTGATTATGAAATTAGGAAATATCTAATGATTGAAAATAAAATAAAAGATGAAATAGATTTTGAATACCTGAGAAAAAATTGAAATAAAAAATTTTGATGTTGTAGATCCTCGTGTATATGGAGAAAAATAGGATGATGAGTTCAATGAATAAAAATCATGTCACTTATGTCAACGTACTATCAAATAGAAAGTGGAATATATGAAGGTAAGATTCTCTTAAGATATTTTGAGTGTGGTGGATTCTAACATTTCTCTATAAGTACCATAACATTTTTTGAGTGTGGTGGATTCAATCATGTCACTTATATCGAGAAGATTCTAATTAGATACCTTAAAAAAATATGTAGAAATTTTTTTATTAATAATTAAATCCATCCAAAAAATAGATGAATAATCTCCTTGGAGAAAAAAAAGATTTCTGAGTATGTATTTTAAATGTAACTCGTCTGAAAAAAAATATCTGGGAGATAATTTTTTAGAAAAATTTAGAAACATCATCAAAAAATTTGTGAAGGAAAATGTCACGACCCGTCCTCGGGGCCCGTGCCGTGACTACCCCAAGCCCGCCTTCCATAGGCCAGGGGCTGGCGACTAGCACCAAAGGCGTAAATCCCGATAACAGGGAAGGCATTGCCTTTATAAGTAACAACCACCACAGAGTCAGCAAGCGGAAAGTAACTACAAGTGTAGAAAAGTAAAGGGGGCCGGAAATACAAGCCCAACTGTAAAGTACAACTCGAAAGGGAAAAACAGCAGCTGGAAGAACGAAACGGCTCCTGGGTCGTCCGCCTCGATTCCTACCTGAAGGGTAGGTACAGATGGCTCAGCTCCTGGATCGTCCACCACGGATCCTACCTGAAGGGTAGGTACAGATAGCTCCTCTACTCCACAGGTCCTGTCGTCTACTCCGGGTACGTCCGCCAAGTGGTCCACCTCCGGGTACCGACCTGCTCCGCAAGTCTCAACTGCGATCTGCGCTGTCCGTCGTCTGCAACCAACACAACGAAGTGCGGGCATAGCCCGTGCAGGGGTGAGTATAAGCTACTCAGTAGGGACCCCGAGACCCTTAAGGTCTCACTAAATCCAACATGGATATCCACAAAGTAAAGACAGCAATCACGAAGTAACATCAGACTCTACTTAGGTATATGCCCATACATATACCTAAGTCATCAAGTAACCCATCCAATCACAAGGATACACAAAAAAAATCATGAAATCAACGGATAACCATCACCCAGGTATATTCCCATACATATACCTAAGTTATCAAGCAACCCATCTCGATCATGAGGAAAACGCAAAGATTCATTGACTCAGCTCAAACCAGGATTTTTCATTATCGAAACCGTAGCTGCTGAAGAGCTCCGTCTCTAGAGTGTACAGTGGTCCTGTCACGACTCCGAGGCTGCCGCTCACTAGCCTAGGACTGCTGAAGTACTCCTCCTGTCGAGTACTGCGGGTTTGCGGCCAACTACCTGGCGCTCCGTCCGCTGAGGGTCTGTCGCCAAATACCGGGCGCTACCCAGATAGCCTGCTGAGGTACTCCTCCTGTCGAGTACCGCGGGTCTGCTGCCAACTACCAGGCGCTCCGTCCGCCGTGGGTCTGCCGCCAAATACCGGGCGCTCCGTCCACTGGGCTAGTCGACTCACTCCAAGTCGAGTCGGTCAAGCAGTCGTCAGGTCTCAGCCGGCTACACGGTCTCCGTACTCTGCACGCTCGTCTCCACCGTCGCGGGTCTGTCGCTACAACCAAGCGCACACACTCCGTAGAGTATTGCGGGTCCGCCGCTACAACCAAGCTCTCCGCCGCCAAGGGTCTGCTGCTGCATCCAAGCGCACCACCACTGTCAAGTACCACGGGTCCGCTCCACGAGCTACTGGTCGATACTCCAAGTATCACAAGGTCCCGCGAAGAAGTGTCTCAAAGGTCCGTCTCGGCACAGGGGTCTCAACGCAACAGACGGCGCGTCAATCGGACGCCCGGTCTGTGAGTTATTAGCCTTTTCGTCCCAGGGGCCCGGTTGGTTTCGTGAGCGAAACCAATCCCGGCCGTATCTCAACTGCACCCCGAACTCCCATAGGGTATACTCAAGGGGACCGTTACTCAACGTAACCACTAACGCCGCTGACGGCTCGTCAAGCGAACGTCCTGTCTGAAAGATATCAGCTTTCCCGTTTCAGGGGCCCTGTTGGATTTCGGGTACAATCCAACCCGGCCATACTCCGTCTGCATCCAAAACTCGGGCGGAGTATGTCAAAAGTTCCGTCTCATCAAGAGGAAGTCAACGAAACAGACGGCGCGTCAATCGGACGCTCGGTTTGCGAGTTATTGGCTTTTTCGTCTCCGGGGCCCGGTTGGTTTTTAAGGCAAAACCAACCCGACCGTACTCCACCTGCGTCCAAACCTCGGGCGGAGTATGCCAAAAGATCCGTCTCACTAAGAGGAACACTACGCGACTGACGGCACGTCAATCGGACGTCCGTAGCTCAAGATATGAGCGTTTCCGCTCCGAAGGTCCGGTTGGTTTCGTGGACGAACCAACCCGTCCGAACTCAAAGTAAACCGAAACCTTGAGTGCGATATACCGAAACGACCGTCTCGATCCAAGGATCGCGTTGCCGCAGACGGTTCGTCATTCGGAGGTCCGAGGCTCATGTTATGAGCCAAAAACCAAATCAGGTTCGAAACGGGGGGGTCCGGGTCCGGGCCGACCCGGGCCGACCCCCCCCCCCCCCCCGGGGGCGGCGCGGCGGCGGCGCGGCGGCCGGCGGCGGGGGCAACGGCGGCGCGGCGGCGGGCCGCGCGGCGGCGGCGCGCCGCGGGGCGGCGGCGGCGGGCCGCGTGGCGGCGGCGGCGGCGGGCCGCGGCGGCGGCGGCGGCGGCGGGCCGCGGCGGCGGCGCTGGGCGCCGCACGTGATTGGCACGCGGGGCTATGCCCCGCGTTTTTTTTCAAGCGGCACGGCCTTGAGCCGTGCCTTTGCCAAAAAACGGCCCCCGCAAATGGGGGCCGGCTTGATAAAACCGGGGGGGCTGTTGCCCCCCCCTCTTTAATTGAACCGCCACCCTCATTAAGAGGGGGGTTTGAAGAACCGGCCGGGGGTTTAATCCCCCGGTTTTATGACATCCGGCCGGCCCGCTGGCCGGCCGGTTTTTACCAACGGGACCGGAATTTCCGGTCCCGCCCTCGACTTCCGACGCCGGCGGCCCGGCCGCCGGTCTTTCCTTCCGCCGCGGCCCGGAACCGGCCGCAGTCTCCTCGTCCCGCCGCGGCCCGGAACCGGCCGCGGTCTTCGTCGTCCGGCGCGGTGCGACGGCACCGCGCCCCTTTCGCCGTGCCATGAATCCTCCCAACGCGGCGCGACGGCGTCGCGTTCTTGAAGTCTCTCCTCGGCGAAGCGCGACGGCGTTGCGTAAATTAATCGCACGGCAAACCGCGTGGTGCGACGGCACCACGCCACCTTGCTTCCATCGCAAGAATTTAAACAAGAACGTTGGAGGGGGGTTCGGCCGTGTTCGTGCGGTCCGGCCCCCCTCACGTTAAATAATAACATAACTAAAGAAAATCCAAAAGCCTCACGTTTAGTCATGCTAAAATCCATGATTCAAGAATGGAATTAAATAATCAACAAATAACATCCCCTACCTCGGGTTTAAGATTGAAGATTCGTCTACGCTCCGCGGAAGACGGCGTCGCGGAGGTCGGGCGTCGCGGTCGTCGTTCGTCAAAACCGTTGACGAAGAGATATGCCCGAAGAGACACGTCGTTGGTGGATCTTCGTTTGCCGACGAAGAAGGCCCGAGGAGGAAGGTGCGGTGTTCTCTCTCGTTGACACCGAAGACGAAGAAGAGCGGAGCGGCGTTCTTCGTCGGAACTTGAGCGTTCTACGTCAAGTCTTGAGGAAAGTCAAATAAAAAGGAAACAACGAACTCAAGAACCCTTACCTCGATAGTCGCACGTTGACGGAGTCGTGGAATATCAGTGTCGATTCCTTGACGTCGGAGGAAGAGTCGTTGTCGATGGCGTTCGTCGCGGAAAACCGTCGCGGAAAAGAACGTCACGTCGTGGATGGATCGTGTTCTTCGGCGGAGAAGTTCTTCGTTGAAGAACGACGTTCTTCGCGTTCTTCGTTCTTCGAAGGTTCTTCGTCAAGGTTGAAGAAGAAGAAGGAAATCTCCCAAAAGCTCTCAAGCGCATAATAAGCGTTGGTCTTATTTTATTAATACGCCAACGAATTTGAAAAAAAAGATTAAGAAACGATCCATCAATTCGTTGAATTAATTCAACGAAAGAAACGACCCATTTAATTCACGAAAGAAACAGCCCATTTAATTCACGAAATAAACCGCCCAATTAAATGGTCTGTTAAGAATTTAGAAAACGCGTCGGTTGACTTTCATTAAGACGGGTTTTCACGGGTGCGTTTCTTAGCGGAAAGAAACGGCGGGGCTCGTGCGGGCCCCACCTCACAAATATCCTACCAAGGGGTAGGATATTTCTGGATAGCATCCTATCCAGTTCAACTCAGTTCAAGCCGCCTTTAAGTGGCTTCAAGTGGCTTCCAAGTGGCTTAAGCGAAATAAAATAAAGTTGTCGCAAAATTATTTTATTTCTTAACTTTAAGCCCGAAAATTAAAAACCACACCCGAGCAAACGCAACTCTGGAAGAGGCGTTTCTAAGCGAATACCGGCGCTGCGATTTCATCGGTGCCCTCAGAATTCGATTCCGGGCACCGGTTCAAAAGTTAGAAAAACCCGTTCATCTGTTCACTGAACGTACCCGAGCCAAAACTTCGGCAAATGATTCCGGGCACACCGGGCCTCGGAATCAGGTGCCGTCAGAAACTGCGTTCTTGTAAAATTCCAAAGAAAATTAAGAAAAAAATTTCCTTGAAATTTACGGGTCTTTACATTACTCCCACCACAGGGCTTTACGTCCCCGTAAAGCTTCACCACAAACTTAGGGAAACAAAGCGGTACTGAGCACGCATCTGAGCCTTCCGCTCCCATGTGCTCACCTGGAGGTTCCCGCGCTGCCAAAGAAAGTGCACAAGAGGAATCGACCATCCTCCTAGGATCCGCTCCTGTCGATCGTCGATCCCCACAGTAACCTCCGTACTTGTCGCCCTGTCATCGACGTCCAACTCCCTGGGGTCGATGACGTGTGAAGAAACATACACGTATCTCCACAGCTGAGACACGTGGTGAACATTATGCACCCGGTGCGACTGAGGTGGTAGGGTCAAGCGGTAAACTTCCTCGCCTACCCTGCTGAAGATCAAAACGGTCCATCGAACTTCGGAGATAACATGCCGCCTCGGCTACATCTCCGAAACCTCATCGGGTTGAGACCGTATAAGAACGTGTTCGTCACCCTCGAACTCAAGAGGTTTCCCTTTTTAGGTTAGAACTGAACTCAAACTCCTGCTGCCACAGGGGTAGGGTTGACCAACTCAGGAGTGATCGGTCACACCCTCTTATGTCTGAGTTTAACATGAGCTACCCAGGGTTTCCTTTTCGCCGACCAAGGAAAACCCATTCCGACGTTTGCCTAAAACAGTCAACCGGGGTATGATTTGTGAATCAAAACCATACCCAGATCAACGTCGTAAGGCCTCTACGCTGCCACCAAGAGATTCCAACCGAAACTCTCGCCTCGAGGTCAAATCACACCGTCGGCGTAAGCGTGATTATCGAGTCTCCTCCCAAAGGTATCTCCAGACGTGAGGGTCAAGTCTACGGCTTACCCGGAACCTCTAGGTCTGGGACATGATTCGTGGAAGGGTAGAATGATTGGTTCCTATGTCTATAGAAATGGCAGCTCGTAGTAGACATAATTCGTACCCCGAATCATTCTTAGAGCTCCTGGGTCACACTCCTTGACCGCAAAGCAGCTATTCTCCTCCCCAGCCCTCCTGCTCCCTGAGCCTGGCGGGGACTACTAAGTCGGGTGTTCGTAACATGTCGAAATGTACACCACCACATGCTGCTCTCCAAGCTCTGCTTCCACGTCTGCTACCCTGCAGATTCATCTGTCCTTAGCACTTCCTCCTCCTAAAACATATGTAAGGCACTAAGCCTGTGGGTCTCTGCTGACCAACAGGTAGTGACATAGCTGGCGCTCTACCCGTAGGTACTAATCCAGGTATCGGTTCGCGTACCGAAGCCTCGTTACTATAAGGACCAACCTCATGGTCACTCTCTGGAAACGTCTGGAGCTAAGATCATCATCCGCTCTACTAGTATCCAAGCTAGGCGTAGAACTCTAGCATTCGTCTCCATCCAGTCCACTGCTGCCTGGGAAATCTGTCTCGCCTCGTATCCTCAGAGGCCTCTACTGCTGGAACTCGTGCACCGCGCTCTGCTAGCGTGCACCGTCAGCTAGTGGCATCTGCTGCCTAACGGGTGGTGGTGCTGCTGGTACACCACCCGAAGGTGCCAACACTGAAAAAGGGCCCTGCACTGGAGTCTCGCTGCTCGGTGGGCCATCATGAAAGAAACAACGTAACACGATCAAACGATTATACCTGGTGAGCTGACCTGGTTTGAGCTGTTTTAAGGGGAAAAACCCTTGAAAACACACACGCAATCAGTGTTTTCGTGCACAAAGTCGGAAATCAGTTGTCAGGGTCCTGGTGTATGGATACGTCGGCCGCCGCACCAACGCTGGACTCCCTGAACTGAAAACCATACTCGGTACCCTTAACACTATTGCTTCACAGAAAGAAAGATCAGAATCGGCGGTAGAACCGACCACCTCTGATACCAATTTGTCACGACCCGTCCTCGGGGCCTGTGCCGTGACTACCCCAAGCCCGCCTTCCATAGGCCAGGGGCTGGCGACTAGCACCAAAGGCGTAAATCCCGATAACAGGGAAGGCATTGCCTTTATAAGTAACAACCACCACAGAGTCAGCAAGCGGAAAGTAACTACAAGTGTAGAAAAGTAAAGGGGGCCGGAAATACAAGCCCAACTGTAAAGTACAACTCGAAAGGGAAAAACAACAGCTGGAAGAACGAAACGGCTCCTGGGTCGTCCGCCTCGATTCCTACCTGAAGGGTAGGTACAGATGGCTCAGCTCCTGGATCGTCCACCACGGATCCTACCTGAAGGGTAGGTACAGATAGCTCCTCTACTCCACATGTCCTGTCGTCTACTCCGGGTACGTCCGCCCAGTGGTCCACCTCCGGGTACCGACCTGCTCCGCAAGTCTCAACTGCGATCTGCACTGTCCGTCGTCTGCAACCAACACAACGAAGTGCGGGCATAGCCCGTGCAGGGGTGAGTATAAGCTACTCAGTAGGGACCCCGAGACCCTTAAGGTCTCACTAAATCCAACATGGATATCCACAAAGTAAAGACAGCAATCACGAAGTAACATCAGACTCTACTTAGGTATATGCCCATACATATACCTAAGTCATCAAGTAACCCATCCAATCACAAGGATACACAAAAAAAATCATGAAATCAACGGATAACCATCACCCAGATATATTCCCATACATATACCTAAGTTATCAAGCAACCCATCTCGATCATGAGGAAAACGCAAAGATTCATTGACTCAGCTCAAACCAGGATTTTTCATTATCGAAACCGTAGCTGCTGAAGAGCTCCGTCTCTAGAGTGTACAGTGGTCCTGTCACGACTCCGAGGCTGCCGCTCACTAACCTAGGACTGCTGATGTACTCCTCCTGTCGAGTACTGCGGGTTTGCGGCCAACTACCTGGCGCTCCGTCCGCTGAGGGTCTGTCGCCAAATACCGGGCGCTACCCAGATAGCCTGCTGAGGTACTCCTCCTGTCGAGTACCGCGGGTCTGCTGCCAACTACCAGGCGCTCCGTCCGCCGTGGGTCTGCCGCCAAATACCGGGCGCTCCGTCCACTGGGCTAGTCGACTCACTCCAAGTCGAGTCGGTCAAGCAGTCGTCAGGTCTCAGCCGGCTACACGGTCTCCGTACTCTGCACGCTCGTCTCCACCGTCGCGGGTCTGTCGCTACAACCAAGCGCACACACTCCGTAGAGTATTGCGGGTCCGCCACTACAACCAAGCTCTCCGCCGCCAAGGGTCTGCTGCTGCATCCAAGCGCACCACCACTGTCAAGTACCACGGGTCCGCTCCACGAGCTACTGGTCGATACTCCAAGTATCACAAGGTCCCGCGAAGAAGTGTCTCAAAGGTCCGTCTCGGCACAGGGGTCTCAACGCAACAGACGGTGCGTCGATCGGACGCCCGGTCTGTGAGTTATTAGCCTTTTCGTCCCAGGGGCCCGGTTGGTTTCGTGAGCGAAACCAATCCCGGCCGTATCTCAACTGCACCCCGAACTCCCATAGGGTATACTCAAGGGGACCGTTACTCAACGTAACCACTAACGCCGCTGACGGCTCGTCAAGCGAACGTCCTGTCTGAAAGATATCAGCTTTCCCGTTTCAGGGGCCCGGTTGGATTTCGGGTACAATCCAACCCGGCCATACTCCGTCTGCATCCAAAACTCGGGCGGAGTATGTCAAAAGTTCTGTCTCATCAAGAGGAAGTCAACGAAACAGACGGCGCGTCAATCAGACGCCCGGTTTGCGAGTTATTGGCTTTTTCGTCTCCGGGGCCCGGTTGGTTTTTAAGGCAAAACCAACCCGACCGTATTCCACCTGCGTCCAAACCTCGGGCGGAGTATGCCAAAAGATCCGTCTCACTAAGAGGAACACTACGCGACTGACGGCACGTCAATCGGACGTCCGTAGCTCAAGATATGAGCGTTTCCGCTCCGAAGGTCCGGTTGGTTTCGTGAACGAACCAACCCGTCCGAACTCAAAGTAAACCGAAACCTTGAGTGTGATATACCGAAACGACCGTCTCGATCCAAGGATCGCGTTGCCGCAGACGGTTCGTCATTCGGAGGTCCGAGGCTCAAGTTATGAGCCAAAAACCAAATCAGGTTCGAAACGGGGGGGTCCGGGTCCGGGCCTACCCGGCCCGACCCCCCCCCCCCCCCCCCGGGGGCGGCGCGGCGGCGGCGCGGCGGCCGGCGGCGGCGGAGACGGCGGCGCGGCGGCGGCGGCGCGGCGGCGGGCCACGGGGCGGCGGCGGGCCGCGTGGCGGCGGCGGCGGGCCGCGTGGCGGCGGCGGCGGCGGGCCGCGGCGGCGGCGCTGGGCGCCGCACGTGATTGGCACGCGGGGCTATGCCCCGCGTTTTTCTTCAAGCGGCACGGCCTTGAGCCGTGCCTTTGCCAAAAAACGGCCCCCGCAAATGGGGGCCGGCTTGATAAAACCGGGGGGGCTGTTGCCCCCCCCCCCTCTTTAATTGAACCGCCCCCCTCATTAAGAGGGGGGTTTGAAGAACCGGTCGGGGGTTTAATCCCCCGGTTTTATGACATCCGACCGGCCCGCTGGCCGGCCGGTTTTTACCAACGGGACCGGAATTTCCGGTCCCGCCCTCGACTTCCGACGCCGGCGGCCCGGCCGCCGGTCTTTCCTTCCGCCGCGGCCCGGAACCGGCCGCGGTCTCCTCGTCCCGCCGCGGCCCGGAACCGGCCGCGGTCTTCGTCGTCCGGCGCGGTGCGACGGCACCGCGCCCCTTTCGCCGTGCCATGAATCCTCCCAACGCGGCGCGACGGCGTCGCGTTCTTGAAGTCTCTCCTCGGCGAAGCGCGACGGCGTTGCGTAAATTAATCGCACGGCAAACCGCGTGGTGCGACGGCACCACGCCACCTTGCTTCCATCGCAAGAATTTAAACAAGAACGTTGGAGGGGGGTTCGGCCGTGTTCGTGCGGTCCGGCCCCCCTCACGTTAAATAATAACATAACTAAAGAAAATCCAAAAGCCTCACGTTTAGTCATGCTAAAATCCATGATTCAAGAATGGAATTAAATAATCAACAAATAACATCCCCTACCTCGGGTTTAAGATTGAAGATTCGTCTACGCTCCGCGGAAGACGGCGTCGCGGAGGTCGGGCGTCGCGGTCGTCGTTCGTCAAAACCGTTGACGAAGAGATATGCCCGAAGAGACACGTCGTTGGCGGATCTTCGTTTGCCGACGAAGAAGGCCCGAGGAGGAAGGTGCGGTGTTCTCTCTCGTTGACACCGAAGACGAAGAAGAGCGGAGCGGCGTTCTTCGTCGGAACTTGAGCGTTCTACGTCAAGTCTTGAGGAAAGTCAAATAAAAAGGAAACAACGAACTCAAGAACCCTTACCTCGATAGTCGCACGTTGACGGAGTCGTGGAATATCGGTGTCGATTCCATGACGTCGGAGGAAGAGTCGTTGTCGATGGCGTTCGTCGCGGAAAACCGTCGCGGAAAAGAACGTCACGTCGTGGATGGATCGTGTTCTTCGGCGGAGAAGTTCTTCGTTGAAGAACGACGTTCTTCGCGTTCTTCGTTCTTCGAAGGTTCTTCGTCAAGGTTGAAGAAGAAGAAGGAAATCTCCCAAAAGCTCTCAAGCGCATAATAAGCGTTGGTCTTATTTTATTAATACGCCAACGAATTTGAAAAAAAAGATTAAGAAACGATCCATCAATTCGTTGAATTAATTCAACGAAAGAAACGACCCATTTAATTCACGAAAGAAACAGCCCATTTAATTCACGAAATAAACCGCCCAATTAAATGGTCTGTTAAGAATTTAGAAAACGCGTCGGTTGACTTTCATTAAGACGGGTTTTCACGGGTGCGTTTCTTAGCGGAAAGAAACGGCGGGGCTCGTGCGGGCCCCACCTCACAAATATCCTACCAAGGGGTAGGATATTTCTGGATAGCATCCTATCCAGTTCAACTCAGTTCAAGCCGCCTTTAAGTGGCTTCAAGTGGCTTCCAAGTGGCCTAAGCGAAATAAAATAAAGTTGTCGCAAAATTATTTTATTTCTTAACTTTAAGCCCGAAAATTAAAAACCACACCCGAGCAAACGCAACTCCGGAAGAGGCGTTTCTAAGCGAATACCGGCGCTGCGATTTCATCGGTGCCCTCAGAATTCGATTCCGGGCACCGGTTCAAAAGTTAGAAAAACCCGTTCATCTGTTCACTGAACGTACCCGAGCCAAAACTTCGGCAAATGATTCCGGGCACACCGGGCCTCGGAATCAGGTGCCGTCAGAAACTGCGTTCTTGTAAAATTCCAAAGAAAATTAAGAAAAAAATTTCCTTGAAATTTACGGGTCTTTACAGAAAAGTGTAGAATTTTATGAATATTCAGATATATATAATAAAGTCATAACATAAATTTGATTATATATTGAGTAAAAAATAACTCTGAAGAATGAAAACAGAATAATAATGTTATACTATGAAGATGTTTCTAATGGAATAAAATATTTCTACAAAAAATAGTAATAGTACATTCTGGTGATCTTTAGTTATAAACATTTAATTACTCAACATGGAATGATGGTTTTAGATATCAGTAAGAACCTGGTAGCTAATAATTAATAGGTTAAAAAGATTTGAAAAAAAAGTCTTGATTCTAAAATTTCCATTAGTAATATAAATGATAACATCATCAATGATATATATCTAAAATATGGGAATGTTAATGTTGCTGAGGGTACTAAAAAAACAATATGTTTTTATCCCCACCTAGCCAAAATAATGTTCCATAAGTTTTTTCTGACATTAAGTGTTCCATAAAATGTATTGGGAAAATTGGGATGAATAATTTGTTACACAATTACTTCATACAAAAATTTATAAAAATTATATCAGGAAGAATTATGGCCCTTGTCCAAATATTTTAAATTAAGGATGAAGTCATCAAACTCAACAATGATTTTATTTTGAAATTTATGAGTTCTATATAAAATCAATATTTAATGGTTCTTGATGGTTTTGTGGAATCTATGGGAATAGGGATTATAATTGTTGGAATAATTTATCACTTCCTAGAAGAAGGTTTGAACAATTTGAAATAAATGGTTGACAGATGATGAGTAATTGTCATAACCCATATAATGTTAGATAAAAAATCTTACTAAGTTAGAAAATTTATTCAAAAACAATTTTAATGTCTTGAGGAAGTTTGTGGAAGATGTTATCAACATGTTCATCACTCTATAATATTTATTACACCCCTTTAAAATTGCTTTTATGATGGTTTAAAAGAAATAGAATCTATGAAGAAGAATGTTGATGAAATATCTTTTGATATCGAGAGAGATTTAAATGAAAGTAAAAGAAAAAAACATCGATACTTGATAGTGATTATTGATCACATATAATTATGGTTACAAAAAATTTCACTAAATATTCAAATACCATGATGGAGGAGCAGTTAAATATATAATGATAGTTCCGGTAAATTCAAAGGAATTAGAATTGCTGAGATTAAAGAAAAATAAATAAATTTAAATAAATATTATATTTTTAGGAGATGAAACATAAATTTCATAGTGTGAGTGAACTATTTGTTGATGGAAAATTAGTGATATTTATAAAATAATCTTGTCTTATCAAAATTGTGAAATTATTTGGAATACAATTCAGATTGGAGAGCATAAAAACTCATTTTATATATGTGTTGACGATTAGAATAATTTGGGGAACTGGATATATGTCCAACATAGAAAAAAACATGATTATAAATTTTAATGTTGAGGATAGTTGTAATTTTCTAAAATTAAAAAGAAAAAAATTATTAATTTTTAGAAAAGGAAGACAACAAAGAAACATCATAAGAGAGTTTATATTTAGTCTTCTAAACCTCTTGAACTTATTCATTCACATTTATATGGGATGATGAAACATCAATCAATAAAATTATATTAATACTTTATCACATTTAATGATTATATTACTCAAATTACAAAAATAAATTCATGAAACACAAATCATAGGCTGTGAAAATGATTAGGTTTATTAAAAAATAATTTTGGAAACAAATGGAATCTTATATAAAGACATTGAGAATAGATATTGGTACATAATTCCTATGAAATACATTTGAAACCTATCTAAGGAATAATTTTATCAATCATCACTATAGTGATCTATAAAATCCATAATAAATTGGTTTAGCAGAATGAAATAATAGTAGTTTTGTGTAAATGGGGAGAAGAATATATGTATAATATACAATTTTCATGTTCTACTAGACAGAATCACTCAAGACTATAATACATATTTTAAACAGATGTTTGTTTAAACTGGATTCCAACATTACATGTTATGAAGTGTGTTATAACAAAGAATGGTCTTTTAGTTACATCAATGTTTTTATAAGTCCATGTTTACATAGAATCAAAAATCCAGATTTTGCAATGTCTGATGAGAATAAAGAAGAAGGATCTATTGTGGGTAATTCACCCAATGGAAGAAGAAATAATTGCGGGAACAATTGATTATGAACGTTTATGAACTCATATGATGTGAATGTAATTTAATAACAATATTTCTTATAAAAATATATTTATATTTTAATACAAGGATAAAATAGATATTTCAACTAATAGTGAGTCAAACCATACTTACCAAGATTCAGCATAATAATGTGAGGAGAAATGTTTTGGTAAAATATAAAATATAAAATTTATTTCATTAAAAAACAATTTGAGTATGAAATAATTATTCTAAATTATAAGGCTATATTTCATTCTTGAATAAAGTTGGGATTAGAAATCAGAACATCACTTGTAATAGTTGTTGAATTAGATTCTCTTTATTATGAAATTAAACACAATGAATGGATATATTCTATGAATTAAGTGTTATATCATGTTGAAAAAATGAAACATGGGAACATGGTCACTCTATATAAAATAAAAATGTTATCCAAACCAAGTGGGTTTAAATAAATAAATTTAATTAGAATGGGGATGTTTCATGAAACAATGAAATATTTTTTGTTGTAAATTATATGTAGTATTGAATGGTGTGGATTTTGATGATATTTTTCCCCTAGTTGTATGATTATAATATATTAGAATATTTCTTTCAGTGTTCACACATCAAATATTAAATGTTTATCAAATAGACGTATATTTAACTTTTTCAAATGGTGGTATCAGGGAAGAAGTTTAAACTAAAAAACCATGTGATTTTCAACTTGGTAGTAATAAAATCATGATTTTCAGATTGATAAAATCCTTTTAGGCATTGAAAAAAGGCCAACATAAACGGTATTCTAAAATATATATCTATTTTTGAGTGTTGAATTTTACTTACGGAAAAGTTTATTTAAACATATATGTGAAATATGATGACTCTGGAACTCTAATTTTAGTTGTGTATTTTAATGATATAATTTTTATATGGGAGGAAATCAAATTCGATAAAATGATTACAGTGGAAAATAATAATATTTTAAAAATTCAATGTTGAATGAATTAAGATTCTTCCTTGGTATAAAATGTTAAAAAAAAAATAATGCATTTTTAAATCTCAATAAATGGATACCATGGAACTTTTAATGAAGTTTTGGATGGAAGAATCCAAACTTGTTTCTAATCTTATATCTATGCGAAGAATGTTGAGTAAATATGTATGTATAAAAATATGGAATTAGAAAAACATTATAATGGAGATAGAAGTAAAATATACATTATAGCCTCACTATCTTATTTTTTTTATTTTTTTTTCATTATGGTCTAGGTATCAATGTAATCCAAAAAAATAAAATATTATAGGTACAAATATAATTTTGACATGTGTCAAAATTATTACATATCATGGGTTTTTATAAAAGGGAAATTGTGGGGTGAGGTTTTCGGAATATATTGACGTTGATTTGGAGATAGATTGTAATGATAGATAATAAACTGCAAGAAAAATATTATTCTTGGGTGAATGTGGTTTATGTTGAAATAGTAAGAAATAAATTTCAGTAACTATGAGAAGAGTGAAATAATAATATGTTGCTACTACTCAGTCTTTTACTAAGATGTAGAAGATGAGTGTTGTGGAGGATGATATAAAATTAAATGTTTATAAACCCTATAATATACATTGTGATAATCAATGTGTAATTGACCTTTCTAAAAATACATTCTAATATTCAAGATAAAACCCCCATTAATATAATGTTTCAATTTATAAAAGGAGTATAACTACTGGATATGTTTTCTCTTGAATGCATCTCAAAGAAGAATCACATTATTGATATCACCATGAAAGATAATGGAAAATATTGTTTTGTTTAATTGAGGGTAGAAAAACATTTTTATCCTCCACAAATGAATTATTATATCTTGTATGGAAGAAACCCCACTATACATTAGATTTTAATGAAAAAGGGGGAGAGAATATATCATCATTGTACATTTTAATAAGTTTTTAATTATCTTTAGTTTATAAATTTGACACTATGGTTATCATAAATTACAAGAGATAAAAAGAAAAGAAATAAAAGATAAAAGTAATGAGAATTTTTTATTAACATTAATAAAATATTTCATGTCACCGAGAAATTGAATTCATAAAAAAACATTCCATTTTCTAGTAGTGTTGTGTTAGTATAATCGCTTTTGAGAAAGGCAGTGTTTTGGAAATAAGTCAAAATATGTTTTATGAAAAAAAATTGTGATATAAAAATAATATTAATGAGTGTTTATAAAAAATACAATGTAGAATATTGACTAATTTTTTTGATATTTTATTTTAACAATGTTTTCGAAATTATTGAAAATTATTTTTTGTAAAGGAATTTTTTTTAAAAGAAATGGTTAATGTTGCTATTTAGAGTCACCATTGAGTAATTTTGATTTAATTGGAAATTAAATCGTAATTATGTTCGACCATAAATACTATACGAATGAAGATAGCCTTGATTGTGAGAAGGAGGATCATACTAACTCTTAATGATTATATTGACTCTAAGAAGGAAGATAAGTCTTACCTTGAGAAGGATTATCTTAATAACTCAGAGAAAGAAAATCAGATTCAATCTAATAAGTATAATTGGAATTACTTTGGGATGAAAGATTAGAATGACTATGATAAGGAAGACCAGACAATCTATGATAAGTTAAATTGGGCTAACTTCGAGAAGGGAAGTCATACTAACTCAGATAATTAACATAAGACTAAATATGTGAAGGAAGCTATGAGTGGTCCTAAAAAAGATGATTAGACTTACTCCGATAAGTAAAATCAAACCAACTGTGAGAAATATAATCATAAAGAAGCTGAGAAAGATAATCATACTGAAAATGAGAAATATAATCACACTGATATTTAGAAACATAATTAGACTGATGATGAGCTATATAATCAGCCTAAAGCATAGCAAGATAATCTGAATAAAGCCAAAAAATATAATCAAAATGAAGATGAGAAAGATAATTATTCTTATTGTGAGAAAGATAATCCGATTTAAGATAAAAAGGTAATCACAATAATACTGAGAATGAAAATAAAATTTAAGTTGAGAAAGTTAATTAGACTGATGCAGAGAAAGAAAATCATACTAAAGATGAGAGATATAATTTTAATTATTATGATGATGATAATCATATTGAAGAAGAGTTAGTTTGTTTGAGAAAAAATTTTCACCAAAATTATTAAATGTTTTGAATAATATGAATTTAGAGTTTATATTCTATTGATTATCATATTTTGTTATTTTTAGTAATAGGGGAATGTTTTTTAGTTCCTCAACATTTATTTTTCAAGTCTCATATATGTAGAGGCAGAATTACTTCACACTTTGTAACCTTTCATGAGAGTTGAAATATATGGGTGATAAGGAATTTTAGAAAGAGCTATTTTAGGATATTCATTTAATTAATTGATTATAGATATGTAGTTTTGTAAACCTCATTGAGAAGCATCATATTGAGTAGACTGTATTATGATGATAAGACTGGGAATATCAGACTGAGTTTTTCAGTTTAGTTTATGAAGTGCAGATTGAGGAAGGGAAGACCGTATTGAATCAGTCATACTAATTCAATTGGAATGGATTTATCATACTGAATCCCATTAGGCTCAGGTTCAATGAACCAAGTGGAATTTATAAATCATATTGAATAACTTCTTTATTCTTTTTTTGGAATTAATATTTTTTAATAAAAATTTTAAACATATGGGAGCCATTATAACATTTCTTATTGGGATAAAGGTGTCTATATAGGGTTTTAACTTTGTTTATTAATTTATTCTTAATTGTTAATTTTCATATACCCACACGAGTGGGTATGAAAATGATGTAGGTTCTCACACTATGGCTGAACCATTTAAATATTTTATGATTAACTTACAATTAAACATTTTCAGGCACTATTACTTACTGAATTATGATAGGTAAATTAGTCTTAACTTTTTAGGGGTTATTTTTCTATAAGTCATGCAACTCATGAAATGTAAAGAACTAAATGAACCCCCACCCCACTTCTCAGTTTTTTTACGATCCATTGAAACATTAGATGGACTATCTAAAAGTACTATTTAGACATTAAAAAAATATGTTGAGTTAATTATAACATTATTTTAAATGTATTATGGATCATTATTAACTTTTGTTACAGTATTCCTATAACAATATTTTCATTTAATGTGTTTAATTAGAATCATATAAAGAATTATTTGAACGATATATCATACTTCAACATGTTGGGATGAATTTAGTAAAAGGAAAGTTCGTGTCATGTACATCATAAGGATAAAATGATAAAAGTAAATATTAGTCATTCTTATATTGAAGCAACTCAAATAAGGAAAACATGTTATTTCAACCTCTAGAGTAAGTATTCGGAATTTCAAGTTGGATATTTCATTTTCTTGAATGTTTTCCCAAGGATGTATAAAATAAAGTACAATAATAATGGATAAGAAAGACCCAATTACATCAAAAACGCTTAAATATTAAAAATGATTTTAGTTCAATTTTTCTGATTATAAATTTGACCAAACTCAATAAAGTACATCATGTTTTCCACATGTCATTGGTAAACATGTACATTCTATACCCAACACATTTTCTAACATCTAATGAAAAAGAATTAGAATATGATCTCTCACATTGATTCTCTTGTCCCAATTATTGAAACCAAATATAAGGTATTAAGGATTCATATAACTCGACTAAAAAAAATACTACATAGAAATCTTAAAGTTGATGATGCAACATGGGATCCACTTTATTTGTGAAGAAGAACCACCCTCATTTTTTTAAACTAATAATCTAGAAATTTCATCGGATGAAAATTATTTACAAGGGAAGAATGTTATATCCAAGATTCAATTATGATTATTTTAATATTTCATGGCACAAAAATTAAAATTTCTTATGTTAAATATAAATTTTGAACTAAATCTGTATAATATTCTTATAATAGGATTTAGGAATTTTAAAATAAAAATATGTCCTTATGAATCATACATATTTTAGTATTTAAATATTCCACATTTTATTTATAATAGCATGTTATAATGTGTATAATTAAAAATTTATTTCATATAAATTATCTAGAAACAAATATAAGAACATTATAATTTAAAAATTGTATAGTTTGATGAAAATGGGGTTTTAAGGAATAATTTTCTTCCATTTTTATTAATCAAATAACATTTATGATGAGTGATTTAAATTAAATTAATTAATTATATATATAACTATAATAACATAAATCCATATAATTATTATAATCAGTTATATAATTAATATAATATCGTCTTATTAAGGCTAAATGCATTTCTTCAAAAATTGTTTTTCGACACATTTTGTGAGTGTGTATTTAAACTAACTTCTACCACTATTTTGAATTTCTTTTTATAAAATTTATTACATACTATTAATTATATAAATTATTATTTGGTAATAAGGGAGTCATAATTATGTTTTTAAAATTTGAAGAAAAATAACATAAAAAATTAATTTTCATGGTTCAGGTTAAAATGGGGTTATTCACATTGATTTATGTTTTATTAAATTTAATTTGATCAAAAAATAAATACTTAATTTATTAAAATATATTTCATATATATAATAATTTTTTAAAAATTAACTAAAAGTCCCAATTTATTTTAAGTCTTATTGAAAAAATTTCCAAGGATATAAAAATTCTGTTATCGTGTTAAAAACTAAAATTCTTGATAGTTGAAACATCGTAGGTAAAGGTAATAACATGTTTAAAAAATGTTAACCATAGTTGTTGTATGTGTGTCCCCAAATTATCATATATAACCCCCATTATTTATCAATTTTTGATCCACTTGTTTTGATAGTGACATTTCATTAATGAGTATTTTTTGGTATTTACAAAAAATGATACTCTTCCACAATTGTAAATCACACCCCAAACCTCACTTTATCAAACATACCAAGCCATTTAGCATAATAAACCCTACCAAAATCTATCCCAAATATTCAAATCCACAATATAGATATAATTTTCTTTTCAAAAATAATCAATTTCTTATATAACAAGATAACCAAAGGAGGTTCCTCAAAGCAAAGGTAATTATCTTCACTAAGCCCTTTCTTTTCTACATCTTATTTTTCCAACATAAATTAAGTCATAAGAATTAAAATATATTAATATTATTATATCCCGTATAATAATTTATTATTATGTTTATGTTTTAGTATTTATTAATATCATTATCCATCAAGTGGGAAACCATCTCATTGCTCATGTTTAATATGGACTACTGCCATACGATTTGATGTAACTTATTTTTCATCACATAAAAAAATGGATAGAAATAATGAAATAAATAATTAGTTTATAATATATGCATGAAATGATAATAATTCTATAAATTTAATATTTCATACACTTTTTAACCCTTTCACCCATTAATGTAATGATATCATATCTCATTTGTACGTACTAGAAACTGTCACCATGAAGGGATGCGATCCATTTTCCCTGACCATCATTGAATAATAGATATAAAAATCATTCTACTAAAATTTTTTGATATATAAAACATTCATATAATTATATAGATAATGTATCTATATCCAATTCACAATAAATAGAACTTTTATTGAACATATATACATGAAAAGACAAACAAGTTATCACCTCAAACAATGTGTTACATTGAATGTTTATAAATGAATGGGTGGTAAAATGATACTAGAGGATAATTTTTTTTATTGTAAATATAAATATAAGTATTTTAAAAATTATTATCATTTTTAAAACCTCAATATATGAGTGTAATTCATGTTCAACTGTAGGGAAGCATGAGGAAAGGGATTTCATCTGAATTTTCAATCAATTGAGAAATTTTTGTTATTATACACGTATTTACTTTTACATGGTGTATATTTTAATGTTGATAAATTTAACATTAATTCCTATTAATTAATTTTTTTTATTTTTGAATTATTGTTTTTCGTTTCAAATAGTTAAAAATTTTAATTTCACATGGAGAAAAGTATTTTCTTTAAAACCTGACTTTCTATTGGGATTGCTTATGTATTTATTGAAAGAAATGTAATGCCCCGACCCCTATTACCTAGAGTCGATGCTTTATTAAATATCATTGGAATGATCACAGAAGACCAAGTCTCAAATGACCGATTAGTTTAGTAGCCTTGGAATAACTAGATACATTCGTCATGTTTACATGACATCATAAAGTGAAAACTACAATGAAATCTTGACTCCACACTAATATCCCCTTATACTATCCTTGTAGGTCATTCATAAAATACTTCTTCGCATCCTAGGAAAAAAAACATAGAAAGAGGTGAGATCAAATTCCCAGTAAGGATAACAATATAGCAGAAACTTTTATAAATAATCATAAACATTTAAGGCAATGTATAACTAAAACAAAAGCCTTTTAAACTTGAACTTCATCATAATATGGCAAAAATAAAATTAAATAATGCCATTTACTTATTCACATGGATATTATACTTACAAATAATATTTTTTCAAGGCCTCATGCGAAGACACTAGTTTGTCTAATGAGACCTACCGATTCATCGAGGAGCTATAGCGGGCTCCACCCATCACTTATTAAGTCCAATGCATTCCTCATATGAAAAGTTTAAAATATATCATAAACATTTATATTAAAATTAGCATACGAAATGTCATTACATTAACCACAAACCATGAATGGTATACAAATAACACATCCACAGTCAAAGATAACTCATTCTATACAATATGGAAGATTTTATTGTGTCAGATTAACCCCAATCGAGAAAAATGAAGGATATTGACATTGATTAAAATAATCATCAAACTATTTAGATAAATATCCCCCATTTTCTTGAAAACATTTAAAATTAACACTATTTGTCAAGAAGCCATTTAAAATAGATTTTTGAATCAATGTTTCCCATACCACATTAAAAATTTTAAAATGAATTTTGATTTGTAAACATTAATGTCCATATAAATAAATCCTTAAAACCATTTTTAAAACAAGGTCATTAATGAGAATGATTTAGAATTATAAATCATTAAAACATTTCAAAATTATATTTTAGTTAGAGTTTCTAACCAAAAGAGAGACACTTGAATAAAAATAACTGAGATAATATAAACCATGTAATATCATGAGAATTATGGGATTCATGATATACTATGTCAATGTACATTATATACACCATATAAAATTGATTTGGTATATAACAACGAAGGAGTCTCAATGGAATGTAAATTGAGATGAAATCTCTCACAAAGGCTGAATCTATAGGTTAAGGATAAATCAATGACATAATTATGTGTGAAAAATTTATGTACACTCAATATGATTGGATATTGATTGTAAAACAATCAAAGGAAATTTACACATATTCTTGTAAAAACAACACCAACGAATTGGATGTTTAACTCAATAAATGGAGAGTGAGTAAAAATTACTCGTATCATGTTCATACCGATGACTTGAGAATTTATCAATGGAGTGATTATGTGTATCAAAATTATATCCATATAAAGGAGAGTTTAAATTATGACATAATAAAATTAATAGCAATTCCACACATAATCTTGGAGTAAAATAATCAATGAAGTATGCGTAAAGCCGAATGAGTGGAAATTGAAATTTCAAATTCCATTATTGATTTGGTAACTTACAAAACATACACCCATGAAAAAAGGATCATACAATGATGATGAAATTATACATGAATTAAATTATATTACACAATTAATACAAACATGGACAGTACACACACCACATGCAATAAATAAGTGGCGAATAATGGAAATATCACGGAATTAAAAGTGAGATAAGAAACCCCTTACATTGTACTTTTTCCTTGGTTGAGGGTAGGTTAGACTCCTGTATAATGGTGAAATAATTGTTATTTAATTATACAAGGATCATATACATTAATATCATATATTATCTTTTAACATTCCTTTGTTAATAATATCATAGTATTATCATCATTTCGGTTGTTAACTTACTCTTTTTATTTTATATGTTTTGTTACATAAGTCGTGTTTGTTATGGGTAGGTTGCATATTATTCATATACAATGTGATATCAAGTCCTTAAACATTATTTTTAATCATCAAATGAGAATTATACTTGAATAGATATGATGGGGAATGAATCTTATCGCGTTCGTGGAGACGGTAGTCTGTACGTACGAACGAGCTATAATATCATTATTTTTATATTAAAATAAAATATAATTGGATGGTATATCATATATAAGGAATAATTATAATGTTATATATATTATTTACATGAATTACACATCATTATTATACCCATCCAAATGATACCGTATTGAATAACAATTACACCACGATGTAGAGACGGTAGGTCGTACGTACGCACGTATGGTGACATGTCATTCAAGGGCTGGATAGAATAGTGAATATGGTTGTACCATATTTATAATAACATAAAATTTTATAGAAGATACCGGAGTTATTGTTTTATAATGGAAATATCAAAGAAATAATAAGTTCATGAAGAAAGGAACATGAAAAAGGGTGATGAAAACATTACCTCTTCATCGGGTTCTTCCTTTTGACTTGATAGAAAGGGAACCTTAGGTTGGACATATGATAAAACTAAGGAATCTAGGTTTATGTGAGGGAAGTTGAGAGAGTATTTGGGAAGGGGTTGGCCGCTCTAAAAGGCTTTGAATGTGTGAATTAGTGAGAAAGGGGAGTGCCCTTTTATAAGAGGGGTGAGGGGCACCATTGGAAAAGCCAGAAATATTATTTTATTATAAATTCATATTCGGTTCTTAATGGTTTAAAAGTGGATTATTAAAATTATAAGGTGGGTATGGGTCGAAATACTTTCATACAATATAATTTAGATTGGTTTGGGTCATTATATTAACTTTATCTTTTTGTTTTAACTCTTAGTTAATTAGTTTGACATTTACCATGTCACTTTGTATTTTTATATTATATAGTTAATAAACATACCATATACATCCCAGAGACCACCAAGTGGTCCATTAATGACACAAATATCATGATATAAGTCTTTTAGCTGAATGTTAGATTTTTAGGAATAGAATATTAATTAATAATATAATATTTGTTTTAAAAACTCATTTATGTCAATTTTGACACTCTTGAATAATTGATGGTTGATAAAGTCATAACAGCATTATTAATTCGAAAACAATTCATTTAAGAAAGACTATAATGTCATATTAACCAATAAAATTCATTTATGTCATCAAATATTTCAAAATATATTTATTTTTACATTTATAAATTCGAATTATTTGATTCATTCATTGATAAGGAAAATACTGCATCATTATTTTGTCATAAATAATATTAACAATTAAATGTATAAAAATTATAAATAAAATACCATTATTTAGGTAATAATTTTAGCTTTTTAATTAATATTTATAGTTTAAAATAAAACATATATAACCCTATGTAAAATTTTTTTTTCTAAAAGATATATGCTTTTGGCATTTTTCTATTTATTTTAACTTAATTAATATAAAGTTTCCTTATCACTTACAAGTGGATCCATTGGGTCCCAAAATCGACCCTAATATGACCATGGTAAGACATGTATTAGAAAATAAGGTGAGGTCACATTTTAGGGTAATTTATTATTATTATTATAATATTTTTTACCCTTATTTACCGGATTTACCCTTTAACCATGGTAATGAAAATATTTACTGAAGTAATTATTCAAAATGTCTAAAAATAAAATTTACCTATTTACCAAATTTGGAAATCTTGATTGAAAATATGGAATCCATTTTTCTATATTCAAAATACAGAAGTGGCAGAAGTTAATTTGATATTAATTCATGTTGTTAAAACAAAAAGCGCGTTCTTAAGAGATAATAACTATCAAAATATTGACACTTGTTTATGTCCGGTTTAATTGTGAAATTATTTCCAATGACAAACATTGTATTAAATGGTAAAAATAAATTCTAAATATACTTTAAAAACACTAAAATTCATAATTTCTCAATATTTATTATTTCGATTAAAAAAGATGTTTTTAATTAAAAGTTAGTAATTTTCACTGTCCATCAAAATAAAAAATTTATCCCTAGGCTAATTTCGATATTCAGAATCCAAAAATGAATTCCATTTCGAGAGATAAAATTTATAAAATTTCAAAAAGTGGGTATTAATATTCATAACGGCTATATTGATTGGTCGCAGTGTGTTAGAATCTGGAAGTTGCCTACAACACACGCTACTGTATTATTAAAAGAGAATTGTACAGTGGAAACATGGGGTGTTACATTCTCCCCTCAATCAATAAATTGTGTCCTCTCAATTTTTAGAATTGGGTTTGGGAATATAATGTAAAGTCCTGCATCCAAAAAGATCCAATAAAACTATCACATTAAAAGAAAGAAAGAGAAGTAAAAAGGTCCCACAAGATAACATATACTAGGAATCTATGTAGAAAACATGGATATGGATGATAAACTATGTGTCAAGTTCTGATGGAGAGGGATAGAAAACTTGATCAAGAGAAAGTTAACAACAAGAAAACCTCAAACTTGTGGTGGGACAAATGGTCATTAGTTTCCCAATAGGAAATGTAAACGAACATCATTTTTTTTTGTTTTAAGTTACATTACATAAAGATGAGTAATTAGTTTCTGAGATTGACTAAGAAAATAAAGAGATATACTTACTTTTTAAGTATAGCTTCATTCTTTAATAAATTTCCACAACTAACTTTTTTTTTAAACGACGAGTATTCAAGAATACTTGGTGACACTGGAAGAGCTAGAATAAACTTTTATAGAATCACATGATCCACGAAGGATAAACTATATATTTACCTTGTATTTAGAGATTAACCAAACCAAAATGGTTAGTACAACATCTAATGATCCCCCAAAAGGATATTCCTTTAGAGAAAGAAACACTAATCTTTATTTATAAAATAAATACCCCAATTTTAAATAAATACCATTCAATTAACAATTGTCCTTAAAATCATTCAATATAATCCAAACTAATATTGAATCCCAAAACATAGAAGACTTTGGTTATATAGTCTTCCATGTTAAATTGTATCTTTAAATGACATCAACTACTCATAATGTCACATACTAATAAGTAATTAACCTAATCACATATTCTCTATTATAGGTCAATCAATTTCATAAATAAATCAAATCACTATAAATCCACAATAAAAACATAGATAAAAATCCACAATTACTCCTAATATGAAACCACATAGTATTCTATTTTCCTTGGGCATATAGTGTTCCCAAAAAAGCAAACATCTTCTAAAATAACATTTATCACTTAATCACCAAATCATTTTACTCTACTAAGGGTATTCATTTGATAAGACATAAGAACCCAAGTCAAGTAATTATTGATCAATAAAATAATTTAACTTAAAATAATTAGTCACACTAACCAGGGACTTCACGTAGTACAGTGGTAGGTGATAAATTCCAATCACACTTTGGTTGTGGGTTCTATTCCAATAGCTTTTTCCGACGCGATGGGTTGTCACACGGTCTGCTTGTTATCCTTTTTCAAAAACAATATTTTATAACATTACCAAAATGAGATAAATTCCTCAAGATAACAAGAACATAATTTTAACCAAAAATGTTATCTCATACCTTGCATATTCATCCCAAAATATAATAACATGTAATTTCCTCAAACCAAATGATCATATAAAACCAAATCCTTATTTATAACTATATCTACAAGGAAGAAAATAAGACTTCCTCAAATATCATTCTGACATGGAAAACTACGGGGTTACAAATACAAGAGAAAATTATTCTAATGTAATCCCATCAACAAGGAGAACTAATAATTTTAAATATTTCTCCAACCATTTATTTCCACATAGCTTCTTCTTTGACCAAGAAAATATCCTACAGAATAGGGAATTCACTCGGGTAATGGCCAGGTCCTCTACATTTACGGAAATTAACTGTAAATGGATTCTTGGGACCATTTTTATTTTCTTCCATAGTACTCATTATTTTTCTTCGGCAATTATTCACTTTATCTCCTTCTTTCCGACATGTAAAGAATTTCTTTGTTCTATTGAGACACTTTCATGGGTTTCTCCTTCCACATTTCATGCATGATGTAAATTCAGGATTCTTTTCTCCACGTTCTCCACTACTTTAGCTCTTATAATTCATCACCTTTCTCTTCTTTGTTGAGTCCAGGAGTTGGTTAATATATATATTGTTGATCATATTTTTGGAAAACTTATTTGGCATTAACATGATATCTTTTACGCCTATCAACATACCATTCTATTACTCATTTCCACCATCATTCCCACCTTGTACATCATTCTCAAAGTTACTATGACTTTCTTGGACTCCAGGCATTGACTAAAACTATAATGCATTGTGTGAGTAACAGTTTCCATAAAATCATTTAGAGAATATCATGACAGCTTATTTTAAATTTTAATTCCTTATGATTAACCTAGGTCATTTATTCTCATATTATATTAAAATATTTCAAATTGGTTTATAATGAAAATTTATATTATCCTAAGAATATCCCCCGGGGGTGTCGTAACCAAGAGTGCAGCAAGGCCATTTTTCGTGCACCAGTTCCCATTCAAGTCTAGCTCCAAGCGGTGTTTTTGGGTTTTACCCCTAGGTACATATATGCTAGAGACACCTCTACCTGCTTGTATCCAGATAGTGATGTATTTCATGGAAAACTCACAAAATCTATACAATACAAAAATTCTAGGAAGTTCATCTATACTAATCCTCAAAGTCTATCTTAGGGCTATGTGCTCTAATCAGAGTTTATCTAAATCTAGTTTCCATGGTTTGTACTAAACATCCTCTGATACCAACAGTAACGCCCCGACCCCAGTTACCCAGAGTCGGTGCATTATTACATAAAATTATCATGATCACAAAAGATCAAGTCTCGAAAGACCGATTATTTTAGTAGCCTTGGAATAGCTAGATACATTCGTCAAGTATACATTACATGATAAAGTGAAAACTACAACGACATATTTTCTCCACACTCATATCCACTTATACTATCCCAACAAGTCATTCATAAAATAATTCTTCACATCCTGGGAAAAATAAAACATAGAAAGGGTGAGCTCAAATCCCTAGTAAGGATAAAAATATAGTGAAAACATTCATAAATAAGCATAAACATTTAATGCAATGTATAACTAAAAAAAGCATTTTAAACATGAACTTGAACATAATATAGATAAAATAAAATGAAATAATGTCATTTAATTATTCACAAGGATATTCTACTAGTCGAATAATCACATGCAATATCAATAACCAATTTCATAATGATGTAATGCATAATGCTAGACTATCATAACCAGGTAGCTAGGGCCTCATGCCAAAACTACAAATAAGATTTTGTCAAAGCCTCATGCCAAGACACTAGTTTGTATCATGAGACCTACCGATGCATCAAGGAGATATAACAGGCTCCACCCATCAAATTCTAAGTCTAATACATTTTTCATATGAAAAGTTTGAAACATAACATAAACATTCGTATTAAAACTAGGATATTAAATATCAATACTTTAACCAAAAAACATGAATGGTATAAAAATATAACATCCACAGTCAAACATAACTCATTCGATACAATATGGAAGATTGTATTGTGTCAGATTAACCCCAGCCGATAATAATTAAGGTTATTGACATCGATTAAAATAATCATCAAACTATTGAGAGAAATATCCCTCATTTTCTTGAAAACATTTAAAAGTCACGCTATTTTTCTAGAAGACATTTAAAATATATTTTTGAATCAAAGTTTCCCATACCACGTTGAAACTTTTAAAAAGAATTTTGATTTTAAAACATTAATGTCAATATAAATAAATCCTTAAAACCATTTTTAAAAAATGGACATTAATGAGAACGATTTAGAATAATAAATCTTTAAAACATTTTAAAATGATATTTTAGTTATAGTTCCTAACCAAAAGGGAGACACTTGAATACAAATAATTGAGATAATAAAAACCTTGTAATATCATGAGAATAAAGGGATTCATGATATGCTATGTCAAATTACATTATATACACCATATAAAAGTGATTTGGTATATGACAACAAAGGAGTCTCAATGGAATGTACATTGAGATGAAATATCTCACAAAGGTTGCATCATTAGGTTAAAGATAAATCAATGACATATTTATGTGTGAGAAATTTAAATACACTCTATATTATTGGATATTTAGTGTAAAACAATCAAATTAAATTCACACATATTCTAGTAAAAACAACACCAATGAATTGGATGATTAACTCAACAAATGGAGACAGAGTAAAAGTTACTCATATCAGGTTCATACCGATGACATAAGAATTTATCAATGGAGTGATAATGAGTATCAAAAGTATATCCACAGAAAGGGGAGTTGAAATTATGACATAAGCAAATTAATAGTGATTCCCTACATAATCTTAGAGTAAAATAATCTATGATGTATGCGTAAATCCGAATGAGTGGAAATTGAAATTTAAAATTCCCTTATTGATTTGGTAACATACGAAACATACACTCATGAGTGAAGGATCATAAAATGATGACGAAAATATACATGAATTAAATTATATTACAAAATGAATACAAATATTTGAAGTACACACACCACATGCAATAAATAAGTTGTGAACAATGGAAATCTCACAGAATTAAAAGTGAGATAAGAAACCCCCTACTTTGTACTTTTTCCTTGGTCGAGGGCAGGTTAGCCTCCTGTATAATGGTGAAATAATTTTTAATGAATTATACAAGGATCATATACATTAATACCATATATGATCTTTTAACATTGCTTTGTTAATAATATCTTAGTATTATCGTCGATTCGGGTGTTAAGTTACTCATTTTCATTTATATGTTTTGTTACCTAAGTCATGTTTCTTATGGGTAGTTTTTATATTATTCATATACGGACTTATATAAAGTCTATTTTTAATCATCAAATGATAATTATAATTGATTGGATACGATGTGGAATGAATATCCCCGTGTTCGTGGAGACCGTAGTCCGTACGTACGCACAACCAATAATATCATTATTTTTATATTAAAATAATATATAATTGGATGGTATATCATATATAAAGAATAATTATAATTTAATATTTATTATTTAAATAAATTACACATCATTATTATACTCATCCAAATAATAATGTGTTGAATAACAATTACACCACGACGTGGAGACGGTAGGCCGTACGTACGCACGTATGGTTACATGTCATTCAAAGGATGGATAGAATACTGAATATGGTTGTACCATATTTATAATAACATCATAGTATATAGAAGATACTGGATTTATTATTTTAGAATGGAAATAACAAAGAAAGAATAAGTTTATGATGAAAATAACTTGAAAGAGGGTGGTGAAAAAATTACCTCTTCTTCGAGTTCTTCCTTTTGACTTGATCAAAAGGGATCCTTCAAGAAGATTTCTGATAAAAATAATGACTCAAGGTTAAAGTGATGAAATTTGGGAGAGTATTTAGGTAGGTTTTGGCCGAGACAAAAGGCTTTGAATGTGTTAATTAGTGAGAAGGAGGAGTGCCCTTTTATAAGAGGGGTGAGGGGCACATTTTGAAAATCTAGAAATATTATTTTATAATAAATTCATATTCAGTATCTAATGGCTCCAAAGTGGATTATTAAAAATATGAGGTCGGGATGGGTCTATATACTTTCAATTAATATAATGTAGATAGGTTTGGGTCATTATATTAACCTTATCTTTTAGTTTTAAATCTTAGTTATTTAGTTTGACATTTACCATGTCACTTTGTATTTCTATATTATATTGTTAATAAACATAATATATACATCCAAGAGACCCTCTAATAGTACATTAACGACACACCTATCATTAAATAATACCTTTGGCTGAACCTTGTATTTTTATGAATATAATATCTATTACTAATATAATATTTGTTCTAAAAACACATTTATGTCAATTTTGACACTATTCAATAATTGAATTTATTCAAAGTTGAAAAAACATTATATGTTTGAATTAAATTCATTTATGAAATCCTATAATGTCATATTAACCAATAAAATTCATGTATAGAATCAAAACATTCGAATTATATTTATTTTAACATTTATAATACCAATTATTTGATTCAATCATTGATTTGGAAAATACTGCATCATTATTGTGTCATAAATAATATTAACACTTAAATCTCTAAAAATTATAAATAAAATAATATTATGTAGGAAATCGTTTTATCTTTCTAATGAATATTTATAGTCTAAAATCCAACATGTATTACACTATGTAAAAATTGTTTTTCTAAAAGATATATGCTTATATTATTTTTGTATTTATTTTAACATAATTAATATAAAGTGTCTTTATCACTTACAAGTTGATCAATGGGGTCCAAAAATCGACCCAAATATGACCATGGTCGTAAATGTATTAAAAAATTAGGTTACGTCACATTTTATGGTAATTTATTATTATTATAATATTATTTGTTTTACACATATTTCCCGGATTTACCCTTTAACCATGGTAATTAAAATATTTACCGAAGTAATTATTCAAAATGTATGAAAATAAAAGATAAATATTTACACAATTTTTAAATCCTGATTCCAAATATAGAATTCATTTTCCAAATTCAAAACACATAAGTGGAAAAAATTAATTTAAAATTAATTCTCGTTGTCAAAACAGAAAACTTGTTTTTAAGAGATAATAACTATCAAAAGATTTGACACTTGTGTATGTCTGGTTTAATGGGAAATTATGTCCAATGACCAAAATTATATTAAATGGTAAAAATATTTTCTAAATATACTTTAAAACCACACAAATTTATAATTTATCACTATTAATTATTTCTATTAAAAAATATGTTTTAATTAAAATTTAGTAATTTTCACTATTCATCAAAATATAAAAGTTAACAAAAAAGTACCAAAATTTCACCCTAGGATAATTTAATTATTAAGAATACAAAATGAAGTCCATTTTAAGAGGTAAAATTTATAAAATTTCAAAAAGTGGGTATTACTATTCATAACAGCTACATTGATTGGTCGTAGTGTGTTAGAATCTCGAAGTTGCGTATAGCACACGCAAATGTATTATTCCAAGATAATCATACCGTGGAAGCATGGGGTGTTAAAAAATATGATAATTTATCCTTTATAACCCAAAATAAATTTCTTATCCTTTAAATATTTAATAATTTTGATTATTTCTCTTCAACATTTACCCTATTTTTTACTTGAATCGATAAAATAATTTTTCTTTAAAAAGAAACGATTTAATTTATGTTTTAATGGTATATATTTTTCATAAATGACAATATTTTTAAAAAATTTCATACTAAAATCATTTTCTTACTAAATTTTTTTATTATTTAATTTTTCAAATTATACTTAAAATTTTTTAATGTATAAATACAATTTTTTCCAAACGTATGTTTTTAATTTTCAATACAAAAAGTCAAAATTAATGTGTTTTAATTTATAATGTGATAAAATTCTTTCCAACCACTCATTAAGCTTTATGATATTTTTATTATTCTAAATTATTTAATTTGTCTTTGAAATAAAACTCATTAATGAAGGCCTAATTTAATATATTACTTTCATTACCATTATTCTTCAAAAGGGAAATATTTTATGAAAAAAATATTTTCTTGAAGAAATGATGGTTATCTATTATCCCTTAGTAATTTTTTGGTCATTAAATTTCTTGTGAAAAATTCACTTTCTTCTGATAATTTTTTATTAAATATCACTAAAATATAAAAATTCTTTTTTATGGATATTAGTATTACCTAAACTATGTACCATTTTTTACTTTCACTATTTTATTAAGAATTTTATTTTATAGACTATGGAAAATTATGATATTTTTTTTTACTCAATAAGTATACTTATTGAAAAATGATTGTTCTTAATTAATAATATTAATCATTCAATATATGAGGAATGCAATGGAAATTTTTTGATGGGTTGAGATCAATTATAAATATACCCTCATTTCATTGACTTGTCTCATGAGACATGTCATTTGGCCGAATTAAATGGGGTTTTAACCTTAGTTTTAATCATTCTTTGCACAAGGTGATGATGGTGTAGATATCATATTTTCATTTGTCCGAATATAAAATATTAATCATTTACTTCATAGTTATGTTTTAAATTTTACCATGATATGATTTAATTGGTATTAAGTATTGGTGCATCACGTTCTCATGTTATTGATTAAATGGAATGTATTTTTAGTTATTTCAATTTATTTATTGATTATTCATTGTTTACTCATGATATATTCTTCTCTATGAAAATATTAATGAGAATGTGGTATCACAATTATTTTTATCCCATTTTCAAGGATGTTATGAATTATTATATTAAGGATTTAATGGATTTCATCTATTTAATATTAATATTTTTAATATTTTTACCCCAATGTAAATTGGTTTTCATATATGTATATATCTATCCATGACTTCAAAAATATTCTGTAATTCAGTATATGAACCCTTGTATCTATGAAAATTTAATAAATCAACCAATGGCTCTGAGTAACAATTCATTGAAATATTTAACATCAATAGACTTTTCTTATTACAATATTTTTTATTCATGTATAAAAATACCATCATAAAAAGCGATCCTTGGAAATAGATTTCATACTAAAACTTTTTATGATGAAGTAAAATCATCTAAAATTATGGGCCCAAAACTTCTTGGGGAGAAACTAGAAACTTTAAATAAAATTCAGATTCATATCAAAGTAGACCAAACCAGGAAAAAGGTTATGTTGATAACAAAAATAAATTTTTGTAATTCAAAGTGTGAATCAGGTTTTCATTAATGTATCTCCATGGAAGGATTTTATATGGTTCGGTATGAAATGTATAATGAAAAACAATTTCATTAGAACATTTGAAATTATAAAATTAAGTGAACATTTTTTTAGTGTTTGGTAATGCCACTGAGCCTCCCTAAAGTACATGAAAAGTTTGGTATATAATTATTAAGGAAGTACATGTCAAAACCATCACATGTTCTCATCTATGAGGAAATTAAATTCGAACCTCTTCTATCTTACTAGGATGATCCAATCCAAATTCTTGATAATAGGGATACTATATTGATAATTTTTATGACTCAACTGGTAATGGTATATTATAGAAATAATAAAATAAAGGATCCAATGTGGGAACTATATGATATAATGAATATGAACTACACTAGCATTTATTGGAATCTGATATCCATGATAACTAGAAGGACACCATCATTTTCAGATGGATTAATATTGCAAAAAATCCTACATTATAGTAAGTGAGCATTATTTTAAAACCGAACGATAATACATTTAATATCATTATATTTCATGGAACAAATATTCTAATTTGATATGATGGATATATATTTTTAACATAATAGGTCACAATAAGACTATATTGATTTTTTAAAAATTTCCATTAGAAATAAGATATTATGAATAATTTATAACATACTATATAACTATTCATAATTTTATTTAAAATAATATATTAAAATATTTTTCATAAAAAATTTATTAACTATGAATTTTATAGAGGTAATGATAAGATTATTTGGTGATAAAAGTGGAAAATGGTATAAAAATAGTTTTTAACCATAATTTCATTCAATTTTATTTAATTAATAAACATTTTAATGTTGAATTATTGAAATTTAATTTATAAATAATATATATAAATATATGATTTTATCCAATCAAATTATTGTTTCTAGTCATATAGTTAATATAATAGTATCTTACTATTGAAAAAAACATTTTTTGCAAAACCATTTTCAACACGTTTTGTTGGGTTTTTAGGAAAATAAATTTAAAAACATCTAAAAATTTAATTTCATATAATGACATCCATAATTTTAACCATCATAATTATTATTAGTATATCAATTGAACTTATTTTTTGTTGAAAATTGATATTAAAAACATTAAAAAATAATTGCCTGGGTTCGAGTTAAAATGAGTTTATCATAGGTTATTCTAAAAATGTATGTGGAAATGACCAAATAACATTATAAATCCCCATTTTTATGTTTTTTTTACAAATTTAATTTTCTCCATCAAATATTAGGTCTTTTGGAGCCATATTTCCAAGAATAGGACCTTAAATTGTTGATAATCAGGGAAAAATTTGAATTGTTCCACAAACCTCAATTATGAAATTGAACCTCCATCTCTGACTTCATCACACATTTCAATCCATTTTTCCCAAAAGAACCTAGAAAAATAACTTTTTAATATTCGTATAGAAATTATATAGGTTTTGGTATTCCTAAAATACAAACCCTAGGTTCATTAATAATATATGAAAGGTAGTTTCTTTTAAAAGACGGTAATTGTAGTCACAAAGCTAGTATTTTTACTTCTTATTTTTCAAAATTATATTATTCCATAACAGATAAAATATAATAACACAATTATATATCATATAATATTATTTTATTATTTTTATGGAAATATTTTTATCCATTTAATTATTAATTAAATTAGAAACGAGACTATCACTCGTTTGTACAATGAACTACCATCTCATTAAGTTATTAATTTACATTCCATCACTAACTCATGTGGATAGTCACACTAATGGAACAAATTGAAATATTTCATGATTATCAGATAATACTAATTAAAAAATTTTAATCTATCATCCAATTCTTTACCCTTTAATCCATTAAAAAATGATTATGTCACTCATATAAACGTATGTCTTACTTTCTCAATGAAGCTATTTCATTCATTTTCTTGGTTCAAATTATAATAATGTTTATAAAAAAGTTTCTAATGAAAAAATATTATATTTATAAAATTAATATATTTTTGGTCATGGGGTAAATATATCCTATTCAAAAAAACTATGACTCTAATAACAAAACCTGCATAAGAAAAAAACTTGTTAACAATCAAAACATTGGTAATAATTAAATATTATTCATGAATGGGTGATAGGATAAAACAAGAAGATGATATATGATGTTATAAATTAAAAAATTGTTATATAATAAAATAATAAAATGTTTTAGAGTATTATAAGTTATTTTATGTTGTTTTCTACAAAAGGGAATCATGAGGTAATGGATTTTGTATCAATTTGTATTCAATTAAGACGTCTTTGTTACTATAATCCTATTCAGTTTTATGGGCAATATAGTCTACCCCATTGATATTATTAACTTGAATACCTAATTATTCATAATTATAAATATTTCAATAAAATATTATTATTTGAAGGGATTATAATTTAATATTTTTCAAATACGTTAGAATTTATTTTAAAATTTCTCTTTCTTTTAGGAATGCTTTTATATTCATTAAATGAATAGTATCATTTTTCATTAATAACCAGAAATAATTTTCCCATTATCTAGACATTTAGGGATTTTAAATATTTTATTTTACATTATACTCTCTTTTGTTCAGGAATAAAGATACCAAATATTTATAATATAAATTGATTTTATTTTTCTTTTAATCAAATATATTTTCTTCCTTGGCCATAATTATCAAAATTATTTTTCAAATTTAAATTTATTTAGTCAAATTATTATTTAAGGAAATATTATGTGATACTTGACTATTTTAAAAATATATAAGGTAATATTTATAAATTCTTCCAAAAGGATCATTTTTTAATTTATTTATAAAAACTAAAAAGGAATGATTGTGAACATATTCACTGATAATAGACTTCCCCAAATTTGTAATAGATTTATGATATTTAGATTATTATAAACATTTTAGTTATTTAAAAAAAGGAATTTATTGAATATAATTTTAAATATTACACTTCTATTCCTATTATTATTTCTAGGGACATGGTAACAAAATATATATTTTTGATTGTTTCCAATAAAAATGTTGCATCTGATGATTGAATGCAGGGATCTGAGTCTTGTGCAATCATTCACTTCAAGGTCACTATGTCTAAATACTTCCCAATTGTTTTATTCAAGTAACTGGAAACTCCCAATGGTTCTATATCCATGAGGGGCCTTCTTTGTAAATGAAGGTTCACATTTGGCTGTTTTTCCAATGGTACTTATGAACTAAAATTGTTAGAGAGATGGGATTCCATTCTCACCATGAACATTTTTTGGGAATTATTTCCTTCTCATGGAATTGAAAATAGATTAAATATGTGTTTGTGAATCATTTATTAATTCCCATGTGTGATGTGGTTCACACATGGATTAACAATAAATTATTATAATGTATCTAATTTAAAATCATATGTATGTAACCAGGTTTCATTATTAATGGAGACATCTATATTTATATGATGTTCTTCATCAATGGTATCCTATTATGTAATTATTATAGATTATTTTTTCCTTGTTACAATAGCACTGGTTTTTATCCAAATAGTGGGGCACTTTGGAATGAATCATCATTCAGGGAGAGGGGGGTTGTTTTGATTATTGGATAAGACCAATGAGGTGGGCTTCCTATGTGTCCTCCATAAAGGAATATACACTCATATTTTTTACCGACACTAAATATGTCACATACCACCTTTTAAGGTCATGTGATCTTGACCAAACCATGTATTTTAACTTCATGTTGTGATGAAATCTAGGTGGAATGTTCCTTTTCCAAGATTAGTGTGTGACTTAAGACATAGTATCCTATGGAATGTGGATGTGATATGGGCCCCCTGGTTGAATAAAAAATTATTGGGATTGTTGGACAGAGAGAATAGAGTTGATTTCGGGGTATTGGTTTTGGACCTCATAGAGGTCCCCATGTATCCCATTTGGGCTACAATGTTATTCCATGTAGTTCAATAGTGAGTACCCATACTTATTTTGTTCCAAATAATGTTTTTCACATAGGGTAGTGTGGACCCATTATAGGATTTAATTGGGTAATTATTTTGAGGAGGATTCTGTAGTAATATGATGACCATGTAGGAGGCCCAAATGCTTCATTTGGGACTTACTTGTGGACTGATTCACTTATGGTTTTGAATCCTATATAATTCATGACCACCATCAACCTATAATCCCTAGTGTTTCATGTTTGGTGTGATAAAAAATATGTATTAGGAAGTCTAGGAAGCCAAACAATATTATTTTTCTTGAGGCTGGATATATGGTATTGATGTCCCAAGAATATGGTTTCCCTCTAAAGGAAAGGAAGATAATGATCTGAAAAAATATTATCTTCCAAAACATGCATATGACTAAGTGGATTTCTGATTGTGAAAATACTCTAATATCACATAAATCCTAATGAGTTAGGATTTAATGTGAGGAACAAGAGGAAGAGGAATATCCAACAAACCAAACAATCCCACTTCCCATAGAGGAATATGTAGGGGCAAGGGATAAGAAGAAAGGTCAATGGATCACCCATTACAGCTCCCATTTCTTATCTAGGATAGTCACACTAGACTATCTATCTAGGGAAATCCCCAATGGCATAGTAGCCTAATAGTTAATCCACCTACAAGAAAGGCTTAGGGATCACTCAAGAAGGATTCCCTAAAATTGGTTCAACATGAGGAGATTATAATCTGATTATTTTTCAAAAGGAACTCTAGGAATAAACATTAACCTACCTTCCTAGATCATAAGGACCCTAGTCTTAGAGACCACTAGGTAAGGACAAAGTTGTTACCCTAGTACCAAAGGCTTGGAGTTTCAAGAGACCACCCCTGGATTCGGGTACTCAGGACCCTTGGTATTCATACTCAAAATCACCCAATGGACCCTCTATATCTATAAGGTAAATTGTGGTAAAATTATATTGTTGAAAAATACCTCTTGTTAATATTTCTGATTTTTCTAGTTTGATTTTTTTGAAAAAGTAGATTTCCATTATCATTGTGGAGTTCCAGATATACATTTGAAAAACAATGTTGGAAAATAACCATTAAAAAGGAATGGATTTTTTAGATGTGTTTGAAATGTGTCTTATACATGGTGATGTAGATTCGTAGTGTATGTCGAATTTTTGCGTCCAAAAATTGGAGAATATAGAAAACTGTTTTTGGGAAAATATGTTTTGTGCAAGTATTTAAAGTGTGTTGATTGTTTCATGCAAGAAATTTTTCAAGGTCATTACAACAAAATATTTAAAAGTAAATAATATTATGATGCTTATAGTTTATCATGAAATGTGATTTTGTGTGAATGAGAAACATGAGAATGATATATATACGCTTGGGGAATGTTGCATGACGTGCACATAGGCTCAACATAATGTTGATAAATAAGATGCTACCCCCGCATTTGATGATGCACATTACATAGAGAACATACATTTTATAAATCATGTAAGTGATATTGTAGTTTCATGCCATAATTGAGTTTTGTGAAAGTAGTGAGTTTCATGTAATACTTTTGCGAAAGAGGGGAGTTGCACCCAGAAGGGAGTTATGTGTCAGAGGTGAGTTACATGAATGTAATGAGTTGCATGCAAGTAGAAATTGGGGTTCGATTAATTTATAATGACAATGTACAATGATTCAAGAAATTAATTAAATAATCATGAAATAAAAGCAAGAGTTTTGCAGATGTTTTACATTTCCCAGTACACCTCTTGTAATGAATAATTCATTAATAGTTTGAAAGTAGAACATCTATAGACATTCAATATACAATTTAGGATTCATTATTTTATACAATTTAAGGGACCTAAAAGTCTATAAACTATGACTTGATACCTTCCAAGAGTAGTGAGAAAATAAGGAGGAAGACGGTGATCATTTACCCATGAATTGAGAAATAGAAAGTTATATAAGGAGTAACCCATGGGAATGCATTGACATGACCCTACACCTTGTAAAGATAGTGGGAATGGTTTCTGAAGATATCTAGAACAAACCATCATTATTGGGAATGATTCTAATTGAATTTGATACAATAGAAACATCACCGTTGTATGCTTCTTGGATGTATCCTTGTTAGAGTGAACTATGTAAATATCACTACATCATTGTACATACATTCCTACATTTCATTCAAAGCATCATCACTATATAAAGACGAAAAGAAGAAGATTAGAATTAACAAATAATTGAAATCAATGAGACATTTTTAATAAAGATGCCAATATCTATTCATGAAGGAGGAATTTATAAAAGAATATTTGTACCCTTATTCACCCCCCACTATCAAGGTCTCGAGTCCCATTTTGGACCTAAAAAATTGTATCAGAGGTTATGATTCATCTATACAATTGTCTTTATTTGACATGGTTCAGTTATTTTATTATTTTAAAGAAATATTCTGCTCTTATCTTGTTGTTTAATTGAAAAGGTAAGAACATCAAATAAGGAGAAGTAGTCTGCTAGAAGTCCTCATTGTAGAATTGTCTTTGGAAAGAGCATGATTCATTTGATGGAGACCAACAATGTATTAAAGAAATAACTGGATGAATAAAATAATGAAATTGTTCACACATTCAATGGTGATGAAGGAATGAGAGTTAAACCTGGTATTCAAAGAGATGTTGGTAATACTGATACTGATGAAATTGAATGATGGCCAAAAATGAATGTTCTCCATAGATTAATGGAATTGGATCTATAACAAGATGAAAAGGTTAAATGAAAATATATTTATATCCAAGTGTTGGAAAATAAATTCAAAAATATAAAATGGATTAATTTAAATACTAATTAAGGTTTCTACTGATCTAAGGGAGAATAATGAATTTAATTCTTAATACTTGAAAATGATTTCTACAAAGATAGAAAAACTCAATGCTTCCAATAATCTGAATAATAAAAAAAATAGAATAATTCATAATGTGAAAGCCATAAATCATGATCATTCTACACATCTATCTAAAATTTCTTAGGGTAACCAAAGGATACAACAAGGGGATGAATGTTTTACTGAGTATATTATTCAATAAAATTTTTAAATAAAGTTAAAAGGTGACATAATGGATAAGCTCACCCAATAATTTGAAGATGAGATGAGTACTGAGAAAAATATCAAGATAGACCATAATGCTCATCCTAAATTAAGGGATATGATGATTAAATAACATGGAGAAAATAATGAATTAGTGAATAAATAAATATTAAAATCTAATGCCAAAGGTTAGCCAAAATTATAGGATGCATTGAATTTTCTATTTCACTACCCATCGATATGTGATGATGAAATGAAAATAAAATATCATATTTTTGAGGAGAAACATGATCACATTTTCTCATCTCAAATGTCAATTTTTTAGAAGAAAACAGTATCAGATATGATGAACCCTCTCTCTTGCACAAAAAGATGAGAGTTTTAAATTGTTCCATAAATAAGAAAAATCCTATAGATACCCAAAACATAACTTAAAATGTTTTTACATGATTTAATGATAGAATATGTATTTCTATAGTATTTATGGTTATACGTCATGTTTTTCATCAGGATGAATTGGAATAAATTTCATGACGTGAATATATAAATACAACTAAATCTGATATTAGGAAGATGTGTCTTGAAAAATCTACAAGAGGAGTATCCCAAAAATAAGTATACATGAAATCCAACTATTTTGGAATAATGATACACACCATGAGTATGTCTCAAGTAGCACATGTGGTCAATTTCAAAATAAAAACTCATGATGTATCAACATCTCAATTGATAAATTATGAAACAATGAATGATTTTAATGAGATATGTTTTTCATGTTCAAATCATGGGAATTCAGCAAGATATTGTAGAATATATAAAGAACGAATGAAAAAGAAACTCATAATTATATTCCCCACTCCAATGATATATAACAAGAAATCCTATGCTATTATACAAAATAATAAGATGAAAAATGATTTTAGGGTCTCTGATGAAACACGAGGTCATCAATAAAAGGTGTATCATGAACCTCATCTGTTATACACTCAAAAACACTCTTTGAATGAATTTGAATGAACCTAGAAGAAAAATAGATAATCTTCAGTAGTTGTTTGTACAAAGAATGTATGTTTATTGGGGGACCCACCACCTACATAGAACTGTGTGTTGACTCAAATAGATGATACATGAAAAATTTACTAAATAATGTGTTGAAACATTTGAATTTAATGCTCCATGGAATTAAGTGGAGGAAATAGTAATATCAAATCAATGTATGGAGGATAAAGGGAGTACGACAAGTTGAAAGATCTGTGTTTAATGAATGAGTCATAAAAATGGAATATTAGGGACAAATCAATGAATTGAATTTATTATAATGTGTGTAAAACCCATATTTTGAAAAAGGCCAATCCTAAAGAAGATAAATATTATATAAAGACTCAACAAGTTGGTAAAGGATGATTTTTATTATGGGTAGTACAAATCAATTTGGATGAGAATTCGGAACAAGCCCCAAAATATTAGAGTGATTTTCAATAAAGTATCAAAGGCATGATCTACGTGGATCAACCACAATCCTCATATAGAAGATTTTAGAGTTACCCCTACCCTTATGTGTATACATTCAATTGACAGACGATTCAGGTGTTTTATACATTAGTGATATACAATCTAGGGAAATGAAGCATCAAAAGATGAAAAATGTTGATGTGATGTGATCTAGAAATTCATCTATTTCAAAACTGTCACAATAGATGATGATTTAGTCTTGATGATTTAATTGAAAAGTGGTAATGGTTTGTGTCTTCTTGAAATTTATGCAAGTAATTGAGTGAAATATACATTGATTGTGTTATTAACAATATCTCATGTTTCCTACACCAATTTGTGGTTCAGAAGGCATATAGGTTTAGTTGAGGGCCCAATAAAAAGTTGAATGTTATAATAAATGATGGAAGAGAAAAAAAAATGTTTGTGGGTCTAAATAGTGGAGCCAATAATTATAAGAGTTTCACATCATTAGGGATGGAAATTCTATCTCATACTCAGATTTAAGATCTCAATGGGATAAAAAGGATGAATGTTTATGTTTTTTCACATCAAGAAGATCGATTGGGGGAGAAGAATGAAAACTCATGAATTTCAGGATTATTTATTCTCTTCTTACAATATGGTTTTAGATGACTATTTTTATGATACCGTGAAGGTACATGTGAATATCGAAAGTAGTCCAACCTGAGGTTGGGAATGTAGTTGAAAGAAATGATGTCAATGCAGTATAGAATGTTCATAATCATCAACAACATAGTGAATATATTTCTATTGACTGTGATAATGAGGTAAGAAAATCAGTGGGATTTGAAGATGAAAATAATGATTCATAAGAAGATATTGGTGTTGAGTATGAGGATGCATTAGGAGATGAAAAATACAATTTGGCAATAAATGATGATATTGATTGAATAAAAAATAATTAGACAGGGGAGATTCTATCAAGGATAATAGATAAAAAAATTATTAGAACTAAATGGGTATTTCACCAAAAAATGAATCAATATGGAACCTATATATTTTGACGACATAATATTTGGTGGATCAAATGAAGAGCAGTGTAGAATGTTATTTGAATTCATGTAAACTGATTAAAAAATATCAATTTTTGGTGAACTGATGTTTTTTCATAGGTTTATAGGTGATCGAAAGAAATAATGGAACATTAATCTCTCAATATACATTTTCAAAATAGGTTTCCAAAATGATTATATTGGAGAATTATATGTATATAATATATCTTTAATCTACCTAAATGAAACTTTCAATGGTTGATGAAGAAAATTGAGTTAATTTTAATGAATAGAAGCTATTAATTGGTAGTGTGTTGTACTTGAAAGCCACATGACCTGATACATTATTTCCACATTCCAGGAAACACGGTATCATTTAAATACAAAATAAATTCACATGATAACAGTGAAAAATAACACTTCAGTATACCAATGTCTTGGTGTATTCTTGGTTGATGTATAATGAAAAAATTTAGCAACAATTATCTGTATTTACATATGAAAATTGGGCTAGTTTTCCGGATGATATAAAATCCACATCATTTGGTGCATTCTATCTTGGTGTCTTACGTATTTATTATATATTAAAGTAACATTATTGAATTTAATTGAGCACTACAGAAGTAGAATAAATTATGGTAACTCAATTTTGAATGCAATTATTATAGATTAAGAAACAACATGATGATACTAGAGTTGACATTACGTATCGAATCTGAATCCATTATAACAAATCAAGTCTTAAAAATCATAATGAAAATCTACTCTATCACTCAAGGAAAAATCATATTGAAAACATGTATCATTTTATTAAGAAGAATGTAGAGTAATGGATTGTGGAGTTTGAGAATTTTCTTATAGAACTAATGGTTGTAGACATTCTGACAATGGCCTTACCTACTAAATAATTCAAGAGGAATCAATAAGCTTTGGGAGTTTAGTTGAATCCCCGCACTTGAAAATGTGTTAATGTGGGACCCCCTATCCCTAACGTATGGTGTGTTTTCCCTAATTCACTAATAAATGTTTATTGAAATTTTATTGGCCATTATAATGAGCCCTTCAAGTTCTCTGATGAAGTGACCTTTAGGTTCATTGAAAAAAAGGTGGAAATTGTGGATTTCATATGGGAAAAAATGTCTTTATCCATGAAAAAGGATAACTTAACAATTGGAGTAGTGAGACAAGGGGATCATAGAGGTAGGTAGTGCTTCAGACTTTATAATGGTAAAGGTGATCAATCAAATGTTATATATCATTATAGAAAAAGTTTGTGATGAAATAAATTGAGAAGATTTATATTAAAGTGATTCATTGATGAAATTTTCAATATACTATTGTTAATCATGTCTAGAATTTCCCATGTGGGATTAGAGTGTCTTTTGAAAAATTATTTTCACATGAGACTTAGCCCAGTTGGTAAGGACTCCTTATGTTTATCTGGGAGACCCGGGATCAAATCCACGTTAATATATTATTTTCTCGGTACTATAGTAGTACTGTAGTAGGTACTCTAGAAATATTGTAGCAGGAACTATGTAGTAAAGTAGCAGGTACTATAGTGGGAACTGTAGAAAGTACTATTTGGTACTCTAGTAGCCTGGAATATGCCCCCATTTGGGCCTTCGAGCCACTGATTTGGTCACCGAGTCCTTTAAGGCCTTCGGGTCCCCAGGCCTTCAGGTCAGTAAGGCCTTCGATCCACCTTAAGGCTTTTGACCCACCATAAGTGTAAATGCAAACTAGATGACCTATAAGGAACATGCTCTACAAGGAGGATGAGCAAGGATCTTTCACCATAGAGGAAGTTAAACGGATTTCATGAATGAATGGGTATGACACTTGCCATCAAGACAATCCTGTGTATGCATGTGAATGCCTAGCCGAACATCCATGCATAAGTGGATAGATGATTTCACGATAAAGATGATGGGGAGGAGTAGTTCCAATTAGTTAGTCCGGGTTGTATGTAATGTTTGAAGCCTACAGGAAAATGAAATCCTCTATGTTTTATAGGCCATGTAATACTTAAGCCTAAAGGCCTTGTAAGGGTTCCACATCACCCCTTGAAAGTTGGATTATCAAAAATCAATAAAAAATAAATGCCTTAGGGCCATTGGATGGATTTTGAATAAGTATTTGATCACAATGTGAATTTAATGAAGTGAATGGTGTTGAAATATAGAAGAATATATCATGAGGTATTAAAGTGTGAATACTTCTTATTAAATCCAAAGGAGTGATTTTTGTGAAAAATCACTCAAGTTAACATTGTTTCATTTTTTAGTTAATTTTTCTTGAAAAAGATAGTTTCCATGGATCGTGTGGAGTTCAAGAAATATTTTTAAAAAAATATGTGGAAAAATAACCAGGACAAAGGAATAAATGATTTGGAGGTGGTAGAAAAAGATTGATTATAAGGTGGATCCATTTCCCAATGTTTGTCAAATTCATGGTTAAAAAAATTGGAGATTAGAGAATAGTATTCTGGATAATGATATATCATTATCATTTATGGAATGTCTGGAATTTTTAGTTAAATCAATTGTTCAAGGTCATTAATGAAAAATATGTCAAAGTAATGAAGTAATTACAAGTTATGTTTTTGCGCGAATGGTGAGTTTTCATGAATGAGACATGAAAAAATTAGACTTTCACGCATGGGGTAACATGAACGAGTTAAACATAGGGTCACCACAAATACGATAAATAGGTGGCTAGAAACCTCATATGAGGATTCTCAACACTTAGAAAAGATCTAAGCACTGCATTGTGCAACTATTAAGACGTTTTCACACAAAAACTGCATTTTTTTCAAGTAGTGTGTTGTATATGAAAGTTTTGTGATTGAAAGGAGTTGCGCGTAAGAGGGGAGTTACACATAATAAGTGAGTAATGAAAAATTAGTGAGTTGTACAAATTTAGAAAGTGGAAAAAAAGTTTTTTTATACAATAAATTCATATGTTGCATGAAAGGCATTAAAGTAGTGTGCAAGACACCCAAGATTTGTGCAGATGATTGAAGATTCCCAGTACACATATAGTAAATAATTATTCATAAATTGGATGAATGTGTATATTCAACATAGATTATATCTATAATTTATGATGAATACATTCATTAAAATGAAGGGGCATACAATTCCAAAAACTATGGGTGGATATCTTCTAAGAGAAATGAGAAAAGGAAGAGGAAGATAGTGTTCTATTCCACCACTAGTGAACCAGAGAAAAAGTCATAGGGTGTGACCCTTGGGAAAATAGTAATTAGAACCTAATCCTTTTAAAGTTAGTGAGAATGTTTATAGAGAATATAATTTCAGAATTATAATTAGTGTATGTGAGCCTTAGTGAATTTGTTACAATCCTCACATCACCGTTTTGTGATCCTTAGTTGTAGCCTAGTAAGGGTAAACCATGTAATAGTCATTATATCCTTGGTTTTTCATTCTTTCTTTACATTGAAGGAATTATTAGTAGATAATAAAGAAACGAATAATATCATCATTAACACATAAGTGAAAATAATGTGACCCCTATACTAAAGAGGTCAATATTTATTAGGGAATTAATACTTTATAATAGAATATTCATACCCTGATTCACCCCCAGGGTATCTAGGCCCCTTTTGGACCTAACATCATTTGACCAAAGGAACTCATACTCAAATAGAGGACACATGACTATGACCCTTTACATGGTTTTGAAATTCTGGAGGCTTCAGTAGAGGTATCTATTTGGACCCACTTAGACAATATATCCAAATGTAGAGAGTCCCTACCGTTGATAACATGGAAGAGGGATTAAAGTATGATGTTGTATATCCTTGATTAAAGAGAAAATTTTCTACTTATAGTTCATATGTGTAAATAGAGGTGCTTTGTGCAAGGGTGTAAATACATAATTGATATAGATATTCCTTGGTAAATGGAACACAATGAAAATAAAAAAAGGATAATCCTTTATCTTTGAAAAAATGGGTTTCCATAGGTGTCTTTGGATGGGACTTATGTATATCCAGATTTATGGAATTGACCTCACAAATTTGGTCATACAATAAATAAAATGATTCATCCCCCACGTGTCTTGTATTTCAAACATAGGAGGGACATTTATCTCCACATCTACATCAATTACCTCTTCACATTTGTTGGATTGGGGTTCTTGAGAGTTTTTTGGAGACATAGGAGGAGGGGCCACACGAACAGATCATAGGGGCTTTATTCAATATTATAGTTGTTAAAATGAGGATTCGGTGTTAAATATTTATAGGAAAACAAGGAATCCTAGTCAAAAGAGTTATCCCACATAGCTCTATGGAGCATGCCCCTAGTGTAGGTGTCCTATGCAAGAGTGGACTACCATTTGGTGCCACCCATGGGGTTGTGTGAGCCTACTGATGTACATGGGGATACATACATGCCAGCTTGAGAAAATTACAATTGATTATTATTTGGTTACTTCACCTCATTAAAATTATTGCGGTACCCATCATAATCTTTAAATACAACAAGATAAAATAATTTTTCAAAATCCATGAAGCAATTCCATATATTATCTCTTATTAGTAATTTGGTTATTAAACATTAGCTTGAAAAATTCTCTTTCTTGTTATCATTGTATATCACATTTGTTATAAATATCCATGTCCTTTATACAATGGATATGATTATTTCTTAAAATAGAAAAAAATTACATACGGTGTTTTATTAAGAATTTTATTTTGTTGAATAGGGTTATTTTTGATAAAAACATATTCTTTGGAAAATATAGATATTTATTAATATTTATTGTTGATAATGAATTTATTTTATCATTAAATATTTGATTAATTCATTGGACATGTAATGAAGGGTGGGGCATGGTTATATATAGATCCCATTAAATCAAAATATCTCATGAATGGAAAAAGATATCCAAATTATATGGGTTTTTTGGTGTATACCATCATATGGTTTAAATTGCCTCACTAAATGGTCATGAAGGTATAGATATCCTGATATTTGAGTACATGAGGGAAAATAATATAAATTTCCATTATTATGAATATATTTATCATTATCAATGATCTTATTTCATTGATATTTTCCTTTGATTCATTTTATGATATTGTCAATTAAAAGACATCTGTTTTTAGTCATTTACCTTTCTATATTGATTTTTCCATAATTACTAAAGATAAATTCCATTGTCTGTGAACTTTACAATGAAATTGATATCAACCTTGTTTTTTACCAGGATGTATTGATGATATATTTTAATCAATTTGAAGGATTAAAAAATTATTTTTATGTTTTATATGGTATCTCCCTTGTAAAATGGTTATCATGTATGTACTGAGCTAACTGAGACTACCTAACTAATTGGACCATTGGGATTAGAAACCATGTATATATTCCAATATAATAAAATAGACATTATATATGGGTTATTGGATTTGAGGATTTCACACTTACATTATTTAATAATTTAATTATTTTTTTAGTCATAATATTATGTTTCCCTAGTAAAAGATAGTCACTAAGGTAGGTTTAAAATGGGATAAAAGTTGTAAAATATCTTTGATAAGGTCATAAATAAATAAATATAATTTCTATAATTTATTAGAATAAATTTTCAAGACATATCTTAGGATAAATTCGAATTCTTATTTCCTCTGTTCATCTTTCCCATAAGAAATAAATTTATATTATATAAGGTTAACGATAATATCTAGGATGCCACTCCTATAACTAATAAAAGGATCCCCTCATTCTTTCGGTTATACAAAAATATTGATAACATTACCTTGACTATTATTTTATAAAATCACTTCAAAATATGTTATCCATTACATATTTTTTTCTTCACCAAATATAAACCTCATATGGGATAATGCGATATCCAGCAAAGGATAACTATAGAATATGAAACTATCATAATAGAGCTCATTCAGATATCATTCTTCTTTAACATCATCCAAATATATCATAAACATACTAATATAATTAAAAAAAATTTAGTGTACTGAAATATTATTTTATTTATCAAAAACAATTATCTACATCTCTTTTAAACAACATAAAATATAAATGTCAGTCATACATACATGTAGACTACCACCTCTATTCAAAGGCTATTTGGTTTTTTATAACAAAATCTCATGACTGTTTATAACGATAAATTTAAATAATCAACATGATATATATGACTAAATTCTAATATTTTAAATTTATAGAGCTTTTTATAACATATCACTACAATGAATTCCAAAAATTAAAACACTGCCCATGTTTATCTATAGACTACCACCTCCATGGATGATTTATTTCATCTTCCATAACTAACTTACCTAAATAAATACAGAAATGAATTTATTGAATAAATTTTACATTTATAACATTGTTAATATTATGTTACAATGGTATCATCATTTTATGATAATATATTCTTAATCATTTTACCATTATAAAATTTATCTGTTTTGGTCAGTTTTACCACCTATATAAAGACTGTTAAAATGTTTAGGTTATTAATAATTAATAAATTTTATGTAATAGTAATATAAGATAAGGTTTAATTTATTTTTTTTCAAAAATTTTGTCCAATAATGTGTGTGTTTTTGTGTTTGTTTTTTGTAAATAAATCCAATTCTTTCTACAATGGTGAATTATTCAAAATTTAATTTTTAAAATATAAAATTGAAAGTTCTCCATATGATCCATAAGATATCCATAAAAATTCATAATCAATGTTAGACCCACCTTCACCACGATGAGTGAAGGGATAGAAAACAACCATACCCTTCCTTCATCACGTTGAAGGAGAGATAATGACACCCCAACTCTTACATTCAATTGGCCCCAAATTGTCGACTAGCACCAAGGGTATTGAATCACACATAATATGTACGACATTAACGATTTTATAGAAAAATATCTGGAGGTTTGTTGGAAAAACGCATCAAACTCCAAATGAAAAAAATAAAAGTAACACCAAAAACCCATTTTCAACAAGCATGTTCAAAACAAAGTGCTATAAAGTACAGGTAATCTCCAAAGGATGTACCAAAATAAAGAAATGCAGCAACGACGACTATCCCGATGATGAAGATTGTAAGGATCGGTGTGGTCCTCAATGTCCATCTAGAAACGTGAAATAAATTTTATATATGTAGGGTGAGAACATAGGTATACTCACGAGGGAAAACCAAAATCTCTCGTGCACATGTGTAGAGGCATTCTAATGCCCCGTGAGAAAGAGAGGTAACCAAAGTACCTAGCAAGGAATCTATCCACTCAGCCTCACCAAGTCACACTCCCTCAATAAAAAAAGTGAGTTTATGTAATGGCAATAACACATCAATGTTTGGGTACCCTGGATCGCTTTTTTCCTTGGTTATTTAGGACAACCTACACATCAGACCTCCCCATAAGTTCCATTGTTGTCCACTTCCACACTAACAACAACATTGAGGGCCATCGAAACCTTGCATCCTACTCGTACACATCTTTGATACAACAACCACACATCACTACGCCATCAATCACATAGACCGTAGAAACCACTGCCACACCCATACATACCTTGTCCATAACAACCCGTACCACACTCGAATACACCTGGGCCTCATCCCAAAGACACTTGGGAAACATACCTGATAGCACTCAGCTGGTCCACCCACTACAACACACCCTACCCAAAGATTATTGGGGCATAATGGTCCTTAGGTGGTCACAACATGCCCGAAGATTCTTTGGATACTTAGGAGAGGGAGCATAAAAGTGTTAATTACCATCCACTCATAAGAATGATTGGGAAAACACCAATCCCCATGATTGGGGGTGTTCGGATCAAAGAGATCAACATGGGTGGGGTGTGTATAAGAAAAAAAGCAACTAAACATTATACATATTGGTATTCAAAAACTCATACCAACCTAAGGGATTTGAAATAGGAAACCATCCCATACACCACCACTCTCACTGCTATCCCTACATGCACAAAAATAGAATAGCCACAACTATATCACAAACCATTCATGAAAAAATAAGTCCCCCATTGTACTCATCCTTATTATCATGATTAATTGATTCCTTTTAAAAAAAATTCCCTCCACTACCAGGATAAATACATGAACAACCAGAAGTAAAAACAACACTAGAACAAATAAGAACAAACCCATGAAATAATTTAAGCATTCACACCTGATTCTCTTCTAACGTCCCAACAACTAAATGGATATATGAGACCCCTCAACGTAATATAACTGAACCATGCCCCATAGTACTAGCTCCACACGACATCCAATCCAAAAACAAACAAATGAATAAAAGGTGATCCCATCCCTATCTACATGACCCCACAAGTATCATTAAGAACCACTATTCCTTCAACCACAACAAAGCAAAGATGTTTTCATATTTATCCATCACCATTTATGACATCTCTTGTTTTTATATAGTTATCTGGGGTGATCAAACTTGGATTCTTATTAATCGAGAATCCACACTATCAACCATGTTTACATGATTAACTAGTTTCCATGTTACAACCATTGAATCATGAGATTTCCAGGAAAAAGTGGTTTATTATTTCACAAGAAAGGACCTCCAACAACCATGATTTTCTATGGGCATAAGACCAAACAATTCACAATATAAAAATGATGATAAAAGAATACAGAAACATCAACATAATTCACACCCATTCATTCATTAAAATGTTATTTATTATCTTTGTTTAGGTTTGGTTACATCTACATCCCAAGGGAAACATTATCCTACCTACCCCACATGATACATAGTAAAGAGAGAAGGAGGAAAAACCCTACTTGGGTGATCAATGATCAAGGCTTTTTTTATCCTCGCATAAAAAATTGAGAATGTGGGAATAAAAAGTAGGTAAAACTCGATGGATTCAAGGATGAGCATGAAGAGATCTAGGATGGATGAATGATTCATCTTCAGAGTAAGTCACTAGGTTTACTTAGAGAAACTAGAAGGAATAAAAGGAAAAGAAGATCTCAGATTAAGAAAAGGATACATCCAAAAATAATTGAGGCGATTTCGATGTACTAGTAGTCAGATCCTGGGCTGACCATGTGGTTGGGAGGTATGAAAAGTCAAGATAGATTTTTATTTCAAAATTCTCCTCGGATATTGTATAGATAATTCTTGTGAATTAATAGATATCTTATAAATAGAGAAAAAACCACCTAAGATGTGAGAAGTTTGAAAACACGGGGAAGGGTGTGCCACCAAGGAATAAGGTGACATATTTTTATAACTAAAGGGTCTCCAAACTCTTGGGTTTTTAAAACAACTTTTATTGGATTTAAATGGCCTCAAAAATGGTATTAAAACAATTTTATGTCTAGTGATACGTTACATGGGGAGGAATCAAAAAAACTCGAGAAGCTTGGAAAAAATTGGCATGGGGGGACATTGTTCTGTCATACATTGTAATGGTGCCACCAGTTCAGTGAGACACGATAATCAGTGATACCATTTTGGTGTTCAACCATGATGGTGCAACCATGAAGGGTCCACCATCACGATTCCATCGTATCGATGGATCCATCTGGCGGAATCGAGTTTTTCCCAACCCTCAAGAAATAATCCATGTGACCCTAAGCACAATAAAAACAATAGATATTCACTAAATAAGGGATAATGAAAACTAGGTTATTACATTAGGTTCCTCTCAAACCATTCCCATCCATGAGAATTTAAGAGTAAACCTAATGGAAAAAATAGAGGGGTCCGAACAACCACCCCGTAAGACACATCTCAGGGACAAACCACCCTAGATTTGCTCGATAGCTAGAACAAACCTTGATATCTAGGAACACATCTACCTCATATATCTTTTAATCAAATATGGTTAAACTAAATCTCTTATCTCCCATGAAACCACACAAATATATAAAAGTCAAACCATCCACACTCACAGATTATGGAGTCTCTTTTCCAATGTCATGATATTATCTACTTTCGGCAGCACTGACTCGACCACATGGGTTTAATCACATCCACCATAACATGTCTTGATTAAGGATCAGGTTCCCCCCCCCCATAGTATATACTTTTCAAACATATTGATATAAATTAAAACAACCCATCTCATAGAATAAAATGTCAATCATTTTATCACAACAAAGCACATGGTAAACACAAGATCAAAATTGAAGATAACTCTTAGTATAGGGCACACATCTGTTCCTCCTGTACTCAGGTACTCTCCTCAAGGCCACAATGAATCCACAAAACATTAACCAAGTGATTGGTTTATCCATGATGTAGATTATCCTCATGATCCTTGATCCTCGCAGGTAGCTCCACAAATGTTGCATCATCCTCAATAACTAGCTCCCCCTCTCTATGACATACAAATCATCATGTAAATACCGACAAGGTTGAGACCCATAGAAGACATTGCAGACCCTCAGTAGCGGCGGTGGAAGATCCAGCTGATATTCCACTTCCCCAACTTTTCATAACACCCCAAAGAGTCCAAAAAATCTTGGAAAAACCTTACTCCCTCTATAGAACCTTTACTGCCCATGTTGAGGGGAGACCTTTAAGAAAACGTGGTCCCCAACCCAAAACCACTAGGGTCTCCACCTATGATCAGCATACAAATTTTATCAGTCCTGATCCGCCTTCATCTTCTCACGAACAATCTGAACTTCCTCTGTCATGCTAAGAACCACCATCATGAGAAGAACACATGATTCCCCATCCTCAGTCTAGTACATGGGTGGAGGACATATCCTTCCACCCAAGGCATTGAACAGATACATACCAATGGTAGAGTGATAAATACTATTGTAAGAAAACTCTACTAGAGGCATGTTTCATAACCACTACCCCCAGAAGTACAAAACACATTCCCTTAACATATGTTCGAATGTATGGATAATCCTTTATATTTTTCCATATATCTGTGGGTGGAATGAAATGATAAGGAAGAGATGGATGAAAAAAGCACATTACAGTCCCTTCCAAACACGTGAGTTAAACCATGAATCCTTATTCTATATTATGGACATTGGAAATCTATGCAACTGCACCACATCATCCATGAAACTCTAGGCTAAGGCATCTACCGCACTAAACTCCTTGATATCAAGGAAGTGATATTATTTTGTCATCCAGTCTACACCTACCCAGATAGCGTCATAGACTCCTTTATCCCTAGGTAGTCCTGTGATGAAACACATTGAGAAATCATCCCACTTCTACAATTGGACATCTAATGGAAGCGACTGACCTCATAGGATGAGTTGTTCAACCTTCACCTACTAACAAACAGTGCACTTTTCACACTTAGCCACATCCCGCATCACCCTGGAAAACAACACCTCTTCCCTCATGCTTCTTTATATCTTGGAAACACTTAGGCGTACGGCTAGGGGTGATTTATAGAACTCATAGAGAACTCCCTCAGACATCATCGCTGGGAAAAAAACTTCCTGGGTAAAAGCATTTTATTTTGACCATCATTTAACCATCCTTCTTGAGAATCACTCGGGCTAACACAATCGCACATCACTTAAACCTCTATGTCCCCCCACTCATATTCCTTCACCTATTGAACCATGGAAGACTACTATGTCATCTAGAATATAAATCATCTACCATCATCAACTCTAGTGTTCAAATGTAAAGCATCCAAATCCTCATTTTCATTCCAAGCATCTACTAACTCCCACACCACATCCCAATGTGACTACCTAATTAATTCATCTTCCACAATGTTCCCCAGTCCAGAGGAGTATGAGATATTGATGTTTTAGTCCTAAATAAACTCCATCCACCTCCACCTCCACACGTTCATGTCTCACTTGGATAATATATACCTCAAGATCTTTTGATTTGTGAAGACCATAAATCATTCCCTAACGAGGTAATGCCGCCACAACTTCAATGTGAACACAACAGCTACAATCTCAATGTCATGAGTGTAACGCCCTAACCCTAGAACTCCAGAGTCAGTGCATTATTACCAATCATTATAATGCATAAAAAAGATCATGTTTTTAAAGATAGATTAGTTTAGTATCCTTGGAAGTACTAGATACACTCATAAGGTTTAAATTACATCATAAAATTGAAAAACTACAACAACATTGTTTCCATAGACAACACTAAGACCCGTAGACTATCACTGTAGGTCAGTCAAAATATATTTCTTTGAATCCTAGGAAAAAAACATACAAAGGGGTAAGATTAGATGCTCAGTCAGGATAACAATATAGCGTAATCTTTCATAAATAAGCATAAACATTTAAGGCAATGTATAAGACTAAAATAAAAGAATTTTAAACTTAATCTTCAGCATAATATGGATAAGATAAAAATAAAATAATTCAATTTACTTATTTACATGGATATTCTAATAGTTTAATAATAAAATTCAATAACAATATCACCTTTAATAATGATGGAACTAATTATTTCAAAATTTCATACCCACATTGTCAAGGCCTTGTGCCAAGACTACAAATAAGATTTTGCCAAGTCCTTGTGCCAAGACACTAGTTTGTCTCATGAGACCTATCGATGCATCGAGGAACTATAGTGGGATCCACCCGTCACATACTATGTCCAATTCATTCATTATATAAAATGGATGAAACATAATTTGAAAATTCGTATTAAAACTAGCATACATAATGTCAATATTTTAACCACAAACCATGAATGGTATAAAAATAGCACATCCACAGTCAAACATAACCCATTAAATAAAATATTGAAGATTGTATTATAATAGATCAGCCTCAATAATGAATAATTAATTACATTGGCATATATGAAAATAATTATTAAAACTATTTCAGAGAAATATCCCCATTTTCTTGAAAACATTTTAAAGTCTCACTGTTTATCAAAAAGCGGTTTAAAATGGATTTTTGAATCAAAGTGTCCTATACCACATTGAAAAATTTAAAAATAGTTGTAATTTTAAAACTTTAATGTCCATATAAATTAATCATTAAATCCATTTATAAAAAACTGGCATTAATAAGATTGATTTAGAATAATAAATCTTTAAAACATTTTAGAATGATATTTTAGTTAAAGTTCCAAACCAAAAGAGAAACACTTGAATAAAAATAATTGAGGTAATAAAAACATTATAATATCATGGGAATAATGTTATTCATGATATACTATGTCAAAGTACAATATATACACCATATAAAAGTGAATTGGCGTATAACAACAAAGAAGTATCAGTGGAATGTAAATTGAGATGGAATCTCTTATAAAGATTGTATCCTTAGTTTAAGGATAAATAAAAAACATAATTATGTGTAAAAAATATAAATACACTCAATATTATTGGATATTCTGTGTAAATAAATCAGAGGACATTCACACATATTCTTGTAAAAACCGCAACAATGAATTGGATGTTTAACTTAGTAAATGGAGATTAAGAGAAAATTTCTCTTATCAAGTTCAAATCGATGACATGAGAATTTATAAATGGAGTGATTATGTGTATAAAAATTATATCCACAAGAAGGGGGATTTGAAATTACTACAAAAATAATAAATAGTGATTCCACACATAATCATGGACTAAAATAATCAGTGAAGTATGCGTTAAGATGAATGTGTGGAGAATGAAATTTGAAATTCCCTTACCAATTTGTTAACTAACGAAACATACGTCCCATGAAAGATGGATAATAAAATGAAGATGTAATTAGTCATAAATTAACTTATATTACACAAATAATACAATCCTTGGGCAGTACACACACCACACGAAATGAAATAATTGCATTATGTCATGAATCTCACAGAAATATGAAGTGAGATGAAATCCCTTACTTTGTGGTAATCAATAGAGTCACATGGCCAAAAGTTAATAAAACCAAAATTAATCATAGAATACTTTGAATATAAAGAGTATCGTGATAACATATATATATATATATCAAATGACATAACACAATACTCCACATTTAATAAATAATTTGTGAACAATGGAAATCTCACAGTATTAAAAGTGAGATAAGAAACCCCATAATTTTTACTTTTCCATGGTCGAGGGTAGGTTAAACTCCTTTATAATGGTGAAATAATTGTTATGAAATCATACAAGAATCATATAAATTAATATGATATCATATATGATCTTTTAATATTTCTTTGTTAATAATATTATAGTATTCTCGTCGTTTGAGGTGTTAACTGATTCGTTTTCCTTTATATGCATTGTTTCGTAAGTAGTGTTTGTTATGAATAGGATGTATCATATTCATATTCAGAATGATATTAAGTCTTTTAAAAAAATTAATTATTTAATTAATATTGTTCTTCAATGGATTACGATGGGGAATGAATCCCATCGCGTTTGTGGAGATGGTAATCCGTACGTACCCACGAATGATAATATCATTCTTTTGATATAAAAAAAATATATAATTGGATGGTATATAATATATACAGAATCATTATCATGCTATATGAATTATTTACATAAATTACACATCATTATTATTCCCATCCAAATAATAATATATTGAAAAACAATTACACCACGACGTGGAGACATTATTCCGTATGTACGCATGTATGGTGAGATGTCATTTAATGTATAGATAGAATAACAAATATGGTTGTACTATATTCATAATAATATCATAGTATATATAAGTTACTGGTGTTATTATTTTAGAAAGGAAATAACAATGAAAGAGGATGTGGATAATGAACGGAATTTGAAAGAGGTGATGAAATATTTACCTCTTCTTTGGGTTCATTGTTTTGATTTGATCAAAAGGGATTCTTAAGTTGGATTTCTGACTAAATAAAGGCCTCTAGGATTACGGGAGGAAATTTGAAAGGGTATTTGGGAAGATTTTGGCGGAGCCAAATGTTTTTGATGTTTTGAATTTGAGGGAAGGAGTAGGTCCCATTTATAAGAGGGGTGATGGGAACCTTAGGATAAACTAGAAATATTATATTATAATAAAATTATTTTCGGTTTCAAATGGCCCCAAAATAAATTATTTAATGGTTTAGGTGGGGATGGGTCAAAAATCACACAACCAATATGTTTTATACAGGGTTGGGACACTATATTAACCTTATCATTTATATTTAACTCTTTGTTAAATAGTTTGATATTTACCATGTCTCTTTGTATTTTTATATTATATGGTTAATAAACATCCAATAGACATCCAATAGAACCCAAAGTGGTTAATTAATCTTAAAAAAATCATTATATAAGACTTGTGGCTAAAACATATATTTTTAGGAATATAATTTCAATTAATAATAGAATATTTATTTTAAAAACCCTTTCATGTAAATTTTTACACTATTTGGTATTTTGTTTTTTCTAAATTCATAACAGCATTATTACTTCGAAAAAACTCATCAAACCAACCCTAACATGTCATATTATCCTTCAAAATATGTGGAATTCATAAAAAGTATCAAATTACATTTATTTGGATATATATAATAATAAATATTCTAATATTTCTGTAATTAGGTTATTACTGCATCATCATTGTGTTATTAATAAATTAAATTATTTAATGTCAAAAAATATAAATAAAATAAAATTACATAGGAAATATTTTTTTCTTTCTAGTGAATATTTATAGTCGAATTTATCTTGTGTGTATCCCTAGATTAAAAATAGTTCATTTATTAAACATTGAATTTAACACTTTTAACTCTACTTTGAATTAAATAATAATAAATGTCCTAGTCTAATCCAAGTGGACCTAAAGGATCATATATTATTACAAATGTTTCCTTTGGTTGAATTACACTTATCCACGAGAGTTATGACATGTGTTAACATAATAATAATGTCAAATTTTCCCTTAATTACCCTATTTACTTTTAATAGTGGCAAATAAAAGTCAAAAGATACTATTCACCAAAAATTATTTTTATCATATTGAACCAAATTTTATTTATAGATATCAACCGTGTCTCTCAGATGTTTAAAATTAAATTCACAAAAGCGGTAAAATTTTGTTTTATTCAAATTTCCAAATTCTCCTAGAAGGTGGGTAAAAGACGATTAAAAAGTTCATTAAAAATTTTATATATCTAAAATTATTATAAACATAATCCAATTAATTACATTTAACTTATAAAGGTAATATATATCTATTTTGATATAAAATAAATTTACATAAAATAAAAAATTATTTAAATAAAAAATTCGGTTTTAAACTATAACTCAGAGTTTTTAACTATTCATCAAAAATTGAATGTTTTCAGAAAAATACAAAAAATTCACCCTATTTTAATTTCGCTATTATGAATCACATAAATGAAGTCCGTTTTGCAAGATAAAATATATAAAATTTCAAAAAGTGGGTATTACTATTCATAATAGCAAGTTTGATTGGTCGTAGTGTGTTAGAATCTCGAAGTTGCGTACAATTAATGTTATTACATTGTTCAAAGGGAAATGTACCATGGAAGCTTGGGGTGTTAAATTCTTCTCCCATATTGGAAACTTTGTCCTTGTATTTTTTTAAATTGTTCTTGGGAACATAATTGAATGTCCTACATTGGAAAAAGAGTCAATAAAACTATCACATTAAATGAAAGAAAGAGAAGTACAATGGTCACCTGAGATAACCCATACTAGGATTCCATGTAGAAAAACATAGATATGGAAGATAAAATAAGTGTCATGTTTTGATGGAGAGGGATAAAAAACACGATCAAGATAAAGTTATCAACAAGAGAACCACAAACTTGTGATTTGACAAATGGTCATTAGTTTTCCAGTAGGAAAAGTAAACAGACAACATTTTTTTAACATAAGTTACATTTCATAAAGATGAGGAATTTATTTATGATATTGACTATGAACATAAATAAAAATACATAATTTTTATGTAGAGTTTCATTCTTTAATAAATTTCGACCCTTACTCATTTTTTTTCAAATGATGAGTATTCAAGATCACTTAGTCACACCGAAAGAGAAAGAATAAACTTTAAGAGAATCACATGATCCCCAAAGGATAAACTATATATTTACCTTATCATTAGAGATTAATCAAAACCAAAATGGTTAGTACAAGATTATATGATCCCCAAAAAGGATATTACATCAGAGAAAGAAACACTAATATTAATTTCTAAAATTAAACCAACAATACCACCAACTTAAATAAATACCATTCAATAAAAAATTGTCCTTAAAATCCTTAAAAATAATCCAATCTAATATTGAAACCCAAAACATTGATGAAGTTGGTTATATAGTCTTCCACGTTAAATTGTATCTCCAAATAACATTGACTACTCTAAAATTCGCAATGCTAAAAGTAATTAACCTAATAACATATTCTCTATTATAGGTTAATCATTTCCATAAAATACCTAAATCACTATAAATCCACAATAAAAACATAGATAAAATTCCACCATTACTCCTCAAAATAAATCCCATAGTATTCTATTTTCTTTAGTCATGTAGTGTTCCCAACAGAGCGAATGTCTTCTAAAATAAAATTTATCACATAATCACCAAATAATTTTCCTATACTAACGGTATTCATTTGAAAAGACATAAGATCCAAAATCAATATATTATTGATCAATAAAATTGTTTAAATAAAAATATTTATTCACACTAACCAGAGACTTCATGCAGTCCCGTGGTAGGTGATAAATCCCAATCGCACTCGGGTTGTGTGTTCGATTCCCACATCTTTGTCCGACTTGATGGGTTGTCACACGGTCCGCGTGTCGTCTTTTTTCGAAAACTATATTTTATAACACTATGAAAATGAGATAAATTCATCAAAATAACCATAACATAATTCAACCACAATTGTTATCTCATACCTTGCATTTTCATCCCAAAATATAATAAAATGTAATTGCCTCAAACCCAATCATCATATAAAACAAAATGGTTATTTATAACTATATCCAAAAGAGAAAAGGTAATTGTTCCTCAAATATCATTTTCACATGACAAACTGCAGGGTTACAAATACAAGAGAAAATTATTCAAATGTAATCCCATCAACAAGGAACACTAATACTTTTAAACAATTCTCCAACCATTTATTTCTACATACCTTCTTCTTTGACCAATAAAATATCCTATAGAATAGGGAATTCACCCAGGTAATGGCCAAGTCCCCTAAATTTATGGAAAATGACTGTAAATGGATTCTTGGGAAATTTTTCATTTTCATCCATAGTACTATTCATTTTTCCCCGACAACTCATTACTTTATGCCCTTTTTCCAGCACGTAATGCATTTATTTGATCCATTGAGACACTTTCTAGGAGGTCTCCTTCCACATTTTCTGCATGATGGAAATTGAGGATTCTTTTCTCCATGGTCTCCACTAATGGAGCTCTTATCATTCATCACCTTTCTTTTCTTTGTTGAGTCTGAGAGTTGGTTAATATATTTGTTGTGGATCATATTTTTGGAAAACTGTTTTGTCATGGACAAGAAATCTTTTATGCCTATCGACATTCCATTTTTTTTCTCATTTCCACCATTATTTCCACCTTTTATTTCATGCTCAATGTTAATATTACTTCCATGGAATCCAGCCATTGACTAAAACTAGAAAGCATTGTGTGAGTAACAGTAGTCATATAATCATTTATAGAATATCATGACACCATATTTTAAATTTATAACACCTTAGGATTAACAAAGGTAATTTATTTTCATCTTATATTAAAACCCTTCAAATCAGTTTGTAAAGAAAATTTAAATTATCCTATGCATTTCCCTAAGGAGTGTCGTAAACAAGAGTGCATCAAGGCCCGTTTTTGTGCACCAGTTTCTGTTCGAGCCTAGCTCAAAGCGGTGTTTTCATGTTTTACCCTTAGGTACATATATGCCAGAGCCACCTCTACCAGCTTGTATCCAGAAAGCGATGTATTACTTGGAAAACTCAAAAAATCTATACAATACCAAAATTTAAGGAATTCTTCTATACTAATCCTCAAATTCAATCTTAGGGCTATGTGATCTAATCAGAGTTTATCTAAATCTAGTTTCCATGGATTGTACTAAACTTCCTCTAATACCAACTATAATGCCCGGACCCCAGAAGCCTAGAGTCGGTGCATTTTTTGTATAATGGGAATGATCACAAAAGATCAAGTCTTGAATGATCGATTAGTTTAGTTGCCTTGGAAGTACTATATACATTCATAATATTTATATTTACATCATAAAATGAGAAAAATACAACAACATTGTTTTCATAGACAACACTAAGATCCCATAGAGTATCCATACAGTTCAGTCATAATATACATCTTCACATCTTAGAAAAAATATATCATAGAAAGGGCTGAGCTTAGATGCTCTGTAAGGATAACAATATAGCATAAACATTCGTAAATAATCATAAACATTTAAGGCAATGTATAAGACTAAAACAAAAGCATTTTAAACTTGAACTTCAGCATAATATGGAAATTATAAAAATCAAATAATTACATTTACTTATTCACATGGATATTCTTATAGTATAATAATCACATGTAGTATCTATATCCACTTTCATAATGATGGAATGCATAATTCCATACTTTCATAACCACATAGTCAAGGACTTGTGCCAAGACTACAAATTACATTTTGTCAATGCCTTGTTCCAGGACACTAGTTTGTATAATTAGACCTACCAATCATCGAGTAGTTATAGTAGGCTCCACCCGTCACTTAATAAGTCCAATACATTCCTAATATGAAATGTTTGAAACTTAATCTGAAGATTCATATTAAAACTGGTATACGTAATGTCAATATTTTAACCACAAACCATGGATGGTATAAAAATTGCACATCCACAGTCAAACATAACTCATTAAATACAATATAGGAGATTGTATTATAATAGATCAATCAAAATAGATAATAATTAATGATTTTTTCATAGATGAAAATAATCATCAAAACTATTGGGGAGAAATGTCCCCCTTTATCTTGAAAACATTTAAAAGTCTCACTATTTATCAACAAGCTGTTGAAAATATATTTTTGAATCAAAGTGTCCCATACCACTTTGAATATTTTAAAATGTATTTTAATTTTAAAAATTAAATTTCCATATAAATGAATCCTTTAAACCATTCTAAAATCTTAGAAATCAGTAATAATTATTTAGAATAATAAATCTTTAAAACATTTTAAAATGATATTTTAGTTAGAGTTTCTAACCCAAAGAGAGATACTTTAATATAAATAATTAAAGTAATAGATTCTTTATAATATCATGGGAATAAATTGATTCATGATATACTATCTCAAATTACATTATGTACACCATATAAAATTGAATTGGTGTATAACAACAAATAAGTCTCAATAGAATGTAAATTGAGATGAAATATCTTATAATTACCATATCATTAGGTTAAGGATAATTCAACGACATAATTATGTGTGGAAAATGTATATACACTCAATATTATTGGATATTAAATGTAAATAAATAATAGGACTTTCACACATATTCATGTATAAACAACACCAATGAATTGGTTGATTAACTCAACAAATGGAGATTTAGTTAAAATTACTCTTATAAAGTTAATGTTGATGACTTGATAATTTATCAATGGAGTGATTATGTGTATACAAAGTATATGAACAGAAATGGGAGTGGAAATTATTACACAAATAAAAAATAGTGATTCCACACATAATCATGGAGTAATATAATCAATGAAGTATGCATAAAGATGAATGAGTGGAAAGTGAAATTGGAAATTCCCTTAACAATTTAGAAACTATAGAAACATACATCCCATGAAAGATGGATCATAAAATTAATATTTATTCACTAATTAATTAATGTATATTACACAAATAATAAAATCATTGGGCAGTACATGCGCCACACAAAATGAAATAGTGGTAGTATGGTATGAATCTCACGAAAATAGGATGTGAGATGAAAACTCTTATATCATTGTAATGAATCGAGTGACATGACCAAATGTTTATAACAACAAAATGAATCACAGAATACCATGAATATAATGATAATAGTTATAATATATATATTAAATGACCGTACACAATACACCATATTTAATAAATAAGTGGAGAATAATGGAAATCTCATGAAATTAAAAGTGAGATAAGAAACCCCTTACTTTGTACTTTTACATAGTTGAGAGTGAATTAAACTCATTTATAATGGAGAAATAATAAGTATTAAATTATTCAATAATCATATACACTAATATGATATCATATATTATCTTTTAATTTTTATTTGTAAATAATATTTTAGTATTATCGTCATTTCAAGTGTTAACTGATTCATTTTCCATTATATGCTTCATTTCGAAAGTTGTGTTTGTTATGAATATAAAGTTTCTTATTAATATTCATTATGATATTAAGTCTGTAGACAATAATTTTATTCATATCATGAAAATTAGTCTTGAATTGATTGTGATGGGGAATTAATCTCATCGCGTTCGTGGAGATGGTAATCCGTACGTACACACGAGTGATAATATCATTTTCTTGATATTAAAAAAATATATAATTTGATGGTATTTCATATATACAGAATACTTATCATCTTATATTTATTATTTACATCAATTACACATCATTATTATACCCATCCAAATAATAATTTTTTGAATAACAATTACACCACGACTTGGAGACGGTAAGCCGTATGTAAGCACATATGGTGACATGTCATTAACAGTATGGATAGAATAATGAATATGTTTTTACAATATTTATAATAACATAAATTTATATAGATGATAGTAGATTTATTATTTTATAATGGAAATAACAAAGAAAGAGGATGTGGAAGAAGAAAGGAACTTGAAAGAGGTGATGCAATATTTACCTCTTCATTGGGTTCTTCCTTTTGATTTGATCAAAAGGGATCCTTAGGTTGGATTGATGACTAGAGGAAGGCCTCTAAGAGGAAGGGAGGACAGTTGAGAGGGTATCTGGGAAGATTTTGGCTGATACAAAAGGCTTTGAAGTTGTGAATTTTAGGGAAGGGTGGGGGTCCCTTTTATAAGAGGGGTGAGGGGTACCTTAGGAAAAGCTAGAAATTTTATTTGATAATAAATTTATTTTCGGTTTATAATGGTTCCAAAATAATTATTTAAAGGCTAAGGTTGGGATGGGTCGAAAATCACTCAACCAATAGGTTTTAAATAGTTTTATGTCACTATATTAACCTTATCTTTTATATTTAACAATTAGGTAAATAGTTTGACATTTACCATGTCTCTTTGTATTTTTATATTATATGGTTAACAAACTGACTATATACTTCCAAGATAATAGAAATTGGTTCACTAATGATACACCTATCTTTATATAAGTCTTTTGGCCGAACTTTATATTTTTAGGAATAAAATATCAATTAATAATATAATATTTGTTTTAAAAAATCTTTTTTGAATATTTTTATACTATTTGGTACTTGGATTTTTCAAAATTTATAACAGCATTATTACATAGAAAAAAATTAATCTAACAAACCCTAACATGTCATATTAACCTTTAAAATAAGTGGAATTAATAAAATGTATCAAATTACATTAATTTGGATATTTATAATATCAAATATTTTAATATTTCATTAATTAGGTAATTACTACATCATCATTATGTCAAAAATAAATTAAATTATTTAGGGTCTAAAATATATAAATAAAATAAAATTATGTAGGAAATCGTTTTAACTTTCTAATGAATATTTATAGTCGAATTTATCTTATGTGTAACCCTATATTAAAAATGGTTTATTTATTAAACATTGAATTTAACACTTTTAACTCTACATTGAATTAAATAATAATTAGTGTCCAAATCTAATCCAAGTGGACCTAAAGTTTCATATTTTAATACTATGGTTTTTTTAGTCAAATTAATCTTATCTAGTAGAATTAGGACATTTTTTAAGGTAATATTAATGACATTTTTTCCATTAATTATCCTATTTACTTTTAACCGTCTTAAATCAAAGTCAAAAGTTACTATTCACCAAAAAATATTTTTTTCTTATTGAACCACATTTTACTTACTGAAATCAACCATGTCTCTATGGTTTTTGAAATTCAATTCACAGATGTAGTAAAATTATGGTCTATTCAAATTTGCAAATGCTTCTAGGTGGTGGGTAAAAACGATTAAAAAGTTCAATACAATTTTAATATATCTAAAATTATTATAAACTGACTCTAATTAATTAAATTGAACTTATATAGGTATTATGTATCTATTTTGACATAAAATAAATTTAAATAAAATAAATTCTTATTTAAATAAAAAATTCGGTTTTAAACTATAACTCATTGTTTTTAACTATTCATAAAAAATTGAATGATTTCAGAAAAATACCAAACATTCACCTTAAGATAATTTTGATGTTCCGAATCCAAAAATGAAGTTCATTTTGAATGAAAATTTTTATAAAATTTCAAAAAGTATGTATTACTATTCATAATGGCTAGTTTGATTAGTCACGGTGTGTTAGAATCTCGAAGTTGCATACAATGCAAGCTGTTACATTATTCAAAGGGAAATTTACGGTGGAAGCATGAGGTGTTACAAGGGGTGGTATATTTACGTTAATGGGGACATGAATTCATAGACCCATAACAGTTCAATCCCCACAGCAACATCTGCACACACCCTAAGCCTAGACCTGAAGCATCACAAATCACATCATATTTTACACCTTCCTCTAGAAACCTCAACATTGGTGAACTAACTGGATTCCCCTAAAGATAAATCAAATTTGTATGGAACTGCTAAATCCACATGAAAGCCAGACCATTCCTGGTCATGTTCGTCAATGGATATGCAACTCAAGAGAAGTCGGGCACAAACCTCTGGTAGTAACTTACTAATCCCCTAAATCTAAGAACCTCGGCCACATTCATAAGTGCTTCCGAAGAAACAACCTCTTTTAACTTTGATGGTTCTATGTAAATTCCTACTGGGACACCACGTGTCAAAGGAAGTGTACCTCTCAAGTCCAAAACATTCATTTGGACTTCTACTCTTAGAATTAATGGTGTTACCAGACCTCTAAAACTGTCTTTAGATAATTGGACTGACACCCCTATGATCGTGATTAGAAGAGGATGTCATCAATAAACATGACTATGAACCGGTCAAGATATTCATGAATGACAATTTCCATGAGAACCATTTTCATGAATGGTGAGTTTGTAATGCCAAACCACACCACCGGGAACTCAGAGTGCCAATATCAGCCTCTATAAATAGTCTTCATGGTGTCACACTTCTGCACCCTCTACTGGTGATATCTTGACTGCAGGTCTATCATATAGAACCAACCTACTCTATTAAACTTGTCAAAAATGAAATTGATCCCCGTCAGAGGGTAACCTTTCAAGATCATCTTGTGATTTAGTCTTCAGCAGCCTACACACATCCTAAGACCATCGTATACCTTCTTCACAAACAAGACTGCCACACCCCTTGGTGAAGCACTCATTTAGATAAAACCCTTCATCATTAGGCCATCAACCTAAGTCTATAACACTCTCAACTCAGAAGGTACCATCGAATAGGGAGCCATCAAAATTGAAAGTGCATTAGGTTTTAAGTTTATCCCAAACTCAACATCATGCCGAGGGGGTACAGTCACAGCCTCTTTGGGAAATACATCTCGGAACACATTGACGATCCCCGAGACTTCTACCATAATTGTGCTTGCCGACTCTACAGACAGCTCATCTAATAGGGAATGAATTGGCTTCTCTCCCTGGCTCCTTCCTTGATTCCCTGCTCACCAATGAAAGTTACATGGTGGAAGACCATATCTAAGAACACAACCATTCGGTAGAAGCAGTCGATAATGATACACATAGTGAAAAACCATTTGATTTCTTGGATGACATTGTATGGATGTATTTTCAGCAAAATGAGATCACCACTAGACTGGTGTGGAACTAGCATCAGTCTCCATACCCGAAAAATATCACACAAGCTAGTCCAATTTCCAACTGGCTTACTCAGCACCGAGGGTATGGAGAGTCTCTAGACATTTACGACCAAGTAATGGTCTAGATGGGGGGCGAAACAAAATTTTTTGAATCTCTTTAATCAAACAAGTCCCAATAAAGAGTACTAAAAATGTTGATCATACCGTGAATGACATTCGGTCCTACCAAAACTGCAACCTCTACGGCATGTAACAACCCACACCTAGCTCTTATTCCATGGGTATTTCAACCAACAACCCAACATGACCTAGTTTTGGTCCCTAAGGATCACCCTAATGTTGGCCCCCTCCTGAAAAATATTATCTCGGTGGAGTGGGAGCTCGTTGCCCCTACTGCTGCTACTGAATAGGTCTGGATGGAAATTTACACTATCGAGGTGTGTGATGAACCTAGACACATCCACTGTACTACACATGGTTTGGTAACTGATTCTGAAGATTTCATAGCTGCCACATATAACAATCCTAGGTCCTAGGCTTGCAGAGAATGGGCGAGGGACGAGTGATCGAAACTAGAATTTCTAGGGCCTGCACCCCACTAGCTGAAACCTAGATGTCCCTGATGCTAGAAGCTGCTAAAAATGGCCTTCCCCTTTGATAAACTCAACTAGGTCCCCTCTCACGAAGCACCTCACATTGTTTTAATCCTCTCTACTACCCCAGCCTTCTTCTGAACCTCCAAATATGTTGTTAGAGTGAAGGGAGTTACAACATACTGAAAGTAAGGTCAAAGTGCATCCTCTAAGCTTCTTGCATGCGATTCAACATATGGGAAGTGTTATGGAGTGAAATGAAGGATATGTTTGAGCTTGATCCCCAAATCCCTTAATAAAATACTCCCATGTTTTAGGGAGAGTATGTCCTGCCTTTTCTCATCCTTCAATATAAAATAATGGAATTAATCTCAGAACTCCCTCTCAATGTTAGTCCATGAAACCTCAAATTCCTTCTGCACCCTGAGAGAGAGTGTCCACCACTCACACAAAACTCCCCACCTCTGGATCTTGTCCTGATGAACCATGTACTCTTAGGAGTCTAGATCATGGTGAATTTTATCAGCAGCTCCTCATGCTTGGTCTCTATCTCCAGGCCCAAGATGCTTCCCTCATAACTCCAAATGGTTTGCCGCTGAAAGGAACATAACATCCTCTTACACTTATCATCCTCCTCCTATCAGTCATTCCTCTTCTAATTTTCCATATCAGTAAAGTGGGACTTTATTTCCCATAAAAATCATTGATTCCATCTGAGTGCCATAGCTACAAGGTAAACATGGAATGCCTAAGACCGAGTAGTGTAGATGAGTTTGTTCAAATTTATCATAAGAATTTTTATTTATTTCATCTTCCAAAAACACAGAGAAAACACAAGAACACAACTCATTATGATGAATTTACAATTCCAAGGGTCTGTACCCTATAATCAGTGTAGCCTCACTTGGTCGTTCGATAGGTCCTGAGCCATGCATCAGATAAAAGGGGGACTCAAATCGTTTGTCCTAGACGGTCTTCCCTGGCCAATTTCTTGCACCAAGATTGAAAAACACGATTTCCCTAATATCCCTTGAAAATATCACTTTTCCTAACACCAAACTCCATAAAATCCATCAATCATCACATTTGATACCATTCGGCATGGACCTGCCTATATTAAGATGAGGGAAGGGACTGCAAGCTGTAAGACCTTTCTTTCTTCATGTAGAAGGAGAGATAATGACCCATGATTCCCACCATCAATAGTCCATGGAGTGAATAATAGCACCATGGGAATATAATAACACGTATTAAGGAAGGAATTAACTTTTATATGGAAAAATATCAGAATATAATTGGTAAATATCCAAAAAATCCAAATATAGAAAATAAAAGAAAAGGAAAAATCTCGATTTCAACCTGCATGTTCAAAACAAAGTGAAACAAAGTACATGAATACTCCTGTGGGAAGTACCAAACGTATGAAAACTAGAAATAATGATTATCCTGATGCCCAATCTTGTATGGCCTATCACTATCCTCCAAGTCCTCCGGGAAACCTAAAAGTTGTTTTATACATGTAGGGTAAGTACACAGGTATAATAGTATGGAAAAAAAGCTATCGTGCACAAGTGGGGGGGAATTTGAATTTCCCATTAGAAATATATATAAATGAACCACCTATAAGTAAAATAATCCACCCATCATCATCATGGAACACTCCACAAATAACAAATGTCAGGTAAAGTAATAGTAATAACACATTGATGTTTGTTTACCTTGCACCACATTCCCACTGGTTATTTAAGACATCATATAAGTCATACTTCCCCCATAAGTTCCACTATGGTCCAACTACGGCCCAAAAAACAACCTCATCGGCCACCAAAACCATGCATCCTGCCCGCAGATACCTGGGACACAACAACAAAACATCACTATGCCCACAAAAAAATGGGCCACAAAAACCACTACCACACCTGAAGACACCTAGTCCAGAATAACCACTACCATTCCTGAAGATTCATGGGCCTCATCCAAGAGAGGCATTGGAAAAAAAATTTCCCACACACACCTAAGAAACCACCACAACACACCATGCAAGAAGAGTCATTGGGCCAAAATGGATCTTTGGATATCATATCCTACCCAATGTTTCTTGGGCTACCTAGGAGAGGGATAATAAATGAACTAATAACAATCCCACCATAATAATATTGGGGAAAACGCAATCAATTGTGAATGTTGGTGTTCAGCATAAAGTGATCAACTTGGGTGATGGGTGTATAAGAAAAAAAGAACTAAAAATTACCAATATAGGTAATCAAACACTCATCCCAACAAAAGGGTTCTAAAAAACAACTAGCCCATACACCTCCTCTCTCACGACTATCACTACATGCACTAAGATGAAACAACCACCACACGAACACAACCCGTTTTTGGAAAAAATTATCTTATTGTACCTTTTCACTTAATTATGTTCAAGTTATTCATTTTTAAAATATTTATCTACAACTGGGAAACTAACAAGCACAACCACAAGTCAAAACACCATTGGATTGGTGAAGAAAATAACCGAGAAACAATTAAATAATCCACATACCGTTCTCATGTAATGTAACAAAAACAAAATGGATCGGTGAGTTCCCTCGAATTACTAGAACCAAACCATTCCCCAACATACCAGCTCTGTATGGCACCATATCCACTAACCTACAACAGTATAATAGGAGATAACATCTACATCCATGTCACCCCACAAGAATCAATGAGAGCAACAACATATACCACCAAAATAGAGAATGTATGTTTTTAGATTTAACCACCACCATTTATTAAGTCCCTTCTTTATATATTGTTAACCAGGGTCATAACACATGGATTATTATATATGAGGCATCCATTTTATCAACCATATATATATTGTCAACTGGTTTCCATGTTACATCCATTAAATCTCAATATTATCTATAAAATAAGGGTTCATTAGGGAAAAAGAAACAACCACCAATGATCATGATTTTTAGTGGACATAAGCCAATAAAATTGACAACATAAAAATAACGATTAAAGAATACAACATCATCATCATGATTAACACCCATTTATTATTTAATTGTTTTTGTTATCTTCATTAATATTATGTATAATATACGTCCCAAGGGAAAAAATTATGTACCAACCACGAATAATACACAGTTAAGAGAGACGATAAAAACCCTACATGTATGATCAAGGATTGTTGTTTTTTTATATTCGTGTCAAGAACTGAGGATAAGAAACATGAAGGTAATGAAAACTTGAGGGATTCCTGGATGAGATGGAATAGATCCATCATGAGCACCTTATTTGTCTCCAGAGTAAGTCAGTAGGTTATCATAGTGAAATTGAAAGGAAAAAAGAAAAATTGACCTCAGATTAATAAAAGGAAAAAATTCTAAAATCATAAATATGATTTCAAAGTACTTGAAGTTGGATTATGTCATTAGCATGCGGTTGGGTAGTTTAAAAAATTGATATTAATTTAATTTAATAATTATCATTAGAGATGGTTCTGATAATGACTATGAGTTAATAGATATCGTCTAAATAATGAAAATCCACCTAACATGGGAAATGTTGGAATGCATGGGGAATAGTGTGACACCAAGGAAAAAGGACAAACCTTTTTTCAATTGATGGGCCCCCTGACTCTTGGGGGATTAAAATATTTATTAATTGCTTTATATGTATTTGAAAAGGGAATTAAAAATACTTATATTTCAAATGATATGTTACTGGGGGAAAAATAGGAAGACCTTGGGAAACTGAGATAAATTGGGGAAAGAGGGGGACATCGTTTAGTGAGACACTATAACGATGCCACCAATTCGTTGTGTGAACATGATGGTATGATTGTGATGATACAACCAGGATAGTTCCACCATCACGGTTCCACCATTTTGGCAATTTCTTGGTGGAACCATGTTTTTGAAAAACCATAAGGCATGATGCCATATATTCTCTAATAACACTAAAACACTTGATTTTCACATACAAAAAGGGATTAGGAAAACCGTATTTTTACAATAAAATACAATACATACAAAAAATCATCATTAAAATTATATACATAATGAATCCACGATCACAATTCATGGAATAAACCCACCCAATCAAAACGTACATCAGATATGGAATTATTTAAATAGAAACATTGATTTCAAAATTAATTTTTTATAAATGGATAATAATTAATCATTTGAAAATGGTATCTAGTAAAAAAAAGGTTACAATTATAATATGGGAGTATAAAAAACCATTATATATATTACAAAGAACTTTGAATGGATCCATCTTAGTAGATGTCTGAGGTAAGGGGGATTTATCTCCATTTCCACTCATTAGGTTATATCACATATCATTTAACTATTTTATGCCATGATTTTGTGTGTTATTAACAATGATTATTTTTTATTCTTTTTAAATTTTATTGTTTGGAGTTAAATTTGATTCATTGATCTATTTATTTATTTAATTTACATATATTCGTATGATCATTGTATAAATTTCTTTTCTAAATCATACATCTTTGATACATGTTTCATATTTTTAACTAATTTTTAATTATATAATTTTGATGATAAAATTTTTAAATATCATATCGTGATTCATTATATATTAAATATATTTAATTTTATATATCCCTTTTATAAGGTATTTATTTAAAAGTAATAAAATAATTAATGATTTATTAATCTAAATTTTAAATTTTACGATATGTTTCATGTTGCAAAATTTTAGTTGTTTTATATAGTGTATATAAAACAAAAAAAAATATGCATACTTTTTCATGAAATTAATATTTTCTATTGAATCATGTCATATTCATTATTTAAATATATTTTCACTAGATCATAATTAAATTCATAATCGATTTCAAAACTCAATTTTATCATCACTAAAATATGTAATATATACACTTCTTTATTTAACTTTTTTTATCTACTACTAATAAATTTCATTTATAATCATTTTAATGACTATAAAGGGGATTTAAATTCTTTCAAATCTTCCATATTTCATATTTAATTTTAATTTCATAGATAAATTGAGATTTATTTAAATAAATGACTTAAACAGTTTAAAATCATTAACCTAATCTCTTTATCTCTCATGTACATGTTCTTTATCATGATTCATGATTTATTCCATAAATTTAAATAATTTTGTAATTTCATTGTTCATTTCTCAGAATTTATTTCAGAAGTTTTTTAATATAATTTTCTTAATATTTTCCACGTGGATCCATTTTGATACTCTAAATGAAATTAATGTTTTTATCATTTTCCAATTGATTTCATTTTATAGAAACTATGTACTTAAAACATTATTATAAATTGTCAATAAGATTACATTAGTTTTAAAATAAAACCAACTTATATTTTTTGGGTAATTTTATATTCTTTTTATATTACCAAGGACAAGAATATTTCGTCTTATTTTTAAAGAATCTTTCTTATGTGTTTTAAAAGTATTTTAAATCTATGTTAAAATAATTTACTGATTATTGAGATTCACCAGTTATATTATCTATCAATGTCATACAAATTCTTTATCATTATGTATTAAAATGATCTTCTAAGGCAATTTTCTTGATTTACATTTTGTTTCCATGGTTTAAATATGTTATGACGAACTTTTTAGCGTTTTAAGATATTTATGATGAAAAGAGAAATATTATATTTTTTATTTAAATTATTGCTCTGGTGCCTTTTATAGAGTGATATGTGGAACTAATATAACCCTACAATTCATCGGATAATTATAAATTGTATTAACTAGGTGATGGAGGCACCCAAGCTTCCCCACAGACATGTGTGGACCCATCCATGGGGCCCACCCATGTGATTTTATGGTTCATGAAAATATTGGTCTTCCACAAATTCCAAGAGAAGTTTTTTCTACTATAATTTTTCTTTAATTTTGAACACCCTAAGAAATTTCCCTGTTGGATTCCCATCCTGATCACTACTCTTGGTGATAAGTCTACTCTAGGTGAAAAGTGTTTAACTATGAAGTATTTATCATGAAGTATTATAAAACGAATGGTGATCTTGTTGAAATGGTTAGTATCATTTACACTAATAGCCCATTACAATTTTTTGGTATTCTATTCAACCCTATTTTGTGCTAAATAAACTCAATGTGGACCTTAAAGCTTGGAATAATAGTATAACTAGACTTCTAACTAGGTTACTCCTCACATACCAATATAATAAATATACCCCACAGGCAACCTCGTTACCGTAAAGGCATGTGTTTCCCCACAACGGTTACCACCTATGTTATTGAAAAAGTCAAAAAAAATAATTTTCCATATTATACAACACAATTTCTCTAATGTGCCTTCACCTGAACAAAAAGCTCAATGATAAACTTCTCCAAAAGTCACCCATCCTGATCAAAAATCCTGGAAAAACCACATTAACATTAAATATGTAATTGGGTCAGATCATGAAAATAATTTTCTACCTTTTTGACATCGGTATTAACATTTATAATTTTATCCCCATATCATTCTTTGGTGTAACATTTTTTCCCCAATAATATGATGTTGTAATTTACTGGTGAAGGTATTATATTATGAGGGTTCTTATAAGGGTGGTTAAAATGGTGATATGTTTCAAATGTACCAGGATGCCTAAATGGTTTACCTATTCTTTTTTGGATTTTTAATACATTCCATGGTAAAATATTGATTTTACATAGTTTCTAAATTTCAAATCATTTGAATCTAATCTTATGTTATAGCTTTACTCTTTTGATCATGAATTACGAAACATATTTTATTGGGTCTGATTATCTAATTGTATGTCTATGTACATTGGTAATTCATTAAAGGAATTATTATTATATTATTATATCTTATTGTAACACCAGTATATTAAAAAATTAAACTATGTTTTTTTGCATATTCTGCACATGCAATACAACATTTAAATAAACTATGATATATTATTAAATAAATGTTAATGAGTAAACCTTTCCATTAAATTTAAATGTATGAATAGTTTTTATTATTTTTGATATATATATAAAAAGTTCTTACTAAATATAAATTTAATTATAAATTCTTAATAAAAAATAACCCAACTTATAAAAAACATATTTGATTCAACATAAAATATTCTTCCTTCAAAAAAATTTTTTTATTGATTTTAATGATAAATTATTATATTTAATTTATTTAACAATAAGAAATATTATTTTATAAATAGAAAATAATTTTTTAATTCATCATTTAAAATTTTATGTAGGTTTGAATGTTGGGATATATTTAATAGTTTGGTTATTTAGTAAATAGTTATAATTAATATATTTTCAAATTCAATCTTATCTTTTCATTAAATAAAATAATTAAAAATCTATAGTATATTTTCTATTGAGAACTTAAGTGAAATGCGAACCATTTGTAATATAGTTTTCTAAATATTTTCATTTTAATCACAAATTTTCATTAGTATCGTATAAAATTATTTTTATACTTAACAAATTGTTTTTTATGAACTATTTTTTAGTGCGTAATGTTGATCTATTTTAATAAATAAAAATAATGGATATTAAATAAATATTTAAAATATATAAATATATTATAAACCTATTTATATGAATATTAATTAATATAAATATGTTTTTTAGTCTTATAGATATTATATGATCTTATATTTCCTGAAAAAAAAACATTTTTAAAGAACTATTTTCCGACCCATTTTTCACATTTAATATTAAATACAATTATGTAAATTCTAGGATTTTAATTTGGTTAAATTTTTTTATATTATTAACACATATAATTAGTATTAGTTAAAAATTTGACAATAATATTAGTCATAATTAATATATAATAAAACAAGAAAGAGTTATCATGGAGGAAAACATTAATGTTAAAAGCATGTAACCGTAATGGTAAATGTAATAATTGTAATGTATCATATATTTCCATGTTTTATTTTAAAATAATGTTGGAATAATTTAGAGACCAGGATTCAAGACAGCATGCAGTTCCGAGGCCCGGTGAGCCCGGAACAAATGTTTGAATTATGTTAAGTAATTTAATTTACGCACGTGAGGGGGTTCTCTAGAAAAAACAGAATAACTCTTGAATGGGTGCTCAGACCAGAAATCTAATGGAACCATTGCATCTAGATCAGCAGGTTTACACTATAAGAGACCTAACATCAGCTGGTGCAGACCGGTGGTGAAATCTGGTTTTTGGACGTATCCGTAATAAAATATTTATTAAAAATATTATATTAAAATCTTTCTGCAGCAAATATATTTTATATTTTATCTATTTAAATGTAGTTTTGTGCAGGGGTCCAGGGTGACAGATCTCATAACCCTGAAACCCTTGGAGGCACTGAAGGCTCTTGAGAAAACCCCCCAATGCGTCGACGACGTTCATGACCAGTTTCGCCAGCGGCGACGATGCGGCGACTAGATCATCGCCAACGAATGCCGCCAATCTAGGCAAGATGTTTAATTTTGGTTTCCTTCTTAGTTCTTGATTCCTACGACAAACATGGACTAATCCATGAAACGTTTAGCCTGTGAATTGATCGTATTTGCGGGATGGGACTTTGCAGGGATTTTGGGGATTTGATTCTTGATTGTTGTTTGTTTTCGTTCAACCTTTTAATGGCGATGAGCCAAGATTGACATGAACATTGATCGACGTTCGTCGCTCTTGATTTTTTGTTCCATTCTTCCTCTGTTTCTCATGTTCTTCATGTTTGTTCTACGCGTTCTTGGAGGAAATCGATCGTTGCAGATTCATTTGTTGGTGCAATGATCTGAGATAGTAGATCCATCCTCGGGAGGATGGTCAGGAACTGCGATGACGGTTTCCGAAGATTATTCAGAGCAGATGGAGAGATATGAGTTTTTGGGTGTTTTTCATTGGATTGATAGTTGGAGATTTATGACCAGATTGATGGAACAAAAACACCCAATTTGGTGTTCGTATGTTGGGGCGAACCAAGACCTGAAGCATCAGATAAAGAGGTGAGATATCGCGGATCCGGGAATCGTCTGAGGCGCGAGGAGGAAGACAATGCTTCTGGAAGTTTCCTGACTACATGGCGTGTAATATGGTCTACACGGCGTGTTGTCACTGGTAGTTCACCTGGCGTGTACTTTGGGATTTCATGGACACTGGTTGGGTAAACGGCCAAGGACACAGCATGTATACCCTTCCCCGGCCATACCTGCCAGATACATGATAAACCCTGTGTTCTGGTAGACGAGCATGCGACATGGACTAACACCGTGTACGTGGATACGACCAGGGTACACGGGTGTTTCCCAGTTTACAAGGCACGACGTGTGCTTTGACTTACACGTCGTGTATATGCTTTCCTACTTGACTTTGATTTCAGACACAGGCCGTTTACACGGGCACTACCCAGAGTCAGGTGACACGGCGTGTGATCCTTCTACACACCATGTAGTTGAGTTTTACCTAGTTTGGACTGGTGACACGGCCCGTTTACACGGGAAGGACATGGAGACATGGAACACGGATTGTAATCCTACTACATGCTGTGTAACCTGTTTTATATGGCTTGAGCCAGTTGCCTTTTGTGACTTGGACTAGTTTCCTTAGGGTTCGTACCCTTGGTCTTTTCTCTGAAGGTTTCTGGCATCATTTCCTATGTGCAAGAGTATGATCCCTTCAGTAGGAAACCCCAAATAGAGTTCTTGGAATCCCCTCTAAGAGACATAGAGTTGGGTCCTCTGTTAATTCCTTGAACCCTAATTTGAGTTCATGGTATTGATGTGTCCCACTTTACCCAGGCGCTGATCCTTTGCATTGTAGATTAGTTCAGACTGAGTAGTTGGAATCATCCCATGGCTATTGGTTGTGATCCTCGTCTGAGTATCATATTTTCAAGTACTTTTGGAGTCTGCTCTCTCGGAACGAGTACTTCGTACCTATCTATTTAGAATTAATACTGTGTTCTCCTTGTTGTGTGCTTAGTAGAATCTTCGAGCTGGATCTTTGTGGTGGTTTCCTGATAGTCGATCGTGCATGAGTATATCTGGATATTCTTGTTATATGTTCTGTAAACATATACTGTGTAGAGCTGACTCTATCATTCCTTCATGGTATTTTTCCCTTCTTGTATTCCTTTGTGGTTTCAGGGCGTCCTACTGGGTATTTTTATACTCACCCCTTCATGGTATTTTCCCACAAATGTTCTTTCTTGTGCAGACGAGCGTTCCTTTGATAGGATTCTAGGTGGACCAGGACCAGGCAATGCTCAGTGAGATCAGGCAGGCTGATGTGTATTCCTACGGCTATGGATTGAAGTCCCAGTACCATTATTTATAGGTTGGACATTGTTGCAGACTCTCTTTTGGTGGGCGTGTACTTTTGGCCTAGGTCTTTACATTACTGTACTTTACATTCCTGTCGTACTGTTTTAGTTGGGATTTTAGTGTATGTATGCTTTTCCTTTTTAGTAGATTTTACTTTTTTAGCGTTTTGGTCTTGGAGATGTGAGTGCATGTGAACATGTTTATAGTAAATGCCTCCCATGTTAGTAACATGCCTACTCGGTGCTAGTTACCATCCCTTTTCTTATTGGAGCTGGGATGGGGTGTTGCGGCTCGGGCCCCACTGGGACGGGTCGTGACAGAGTGGTATAAAAGGTGTTCAGTTATACTGTAGGATCGAGAGTCTATGAAATGGTTTGGGGCAACTGTGTTAAGTGTTTCAAGTTCAGATTTTAGGCCGTAGACCCCATTGTTGGTACAGGCAGCCGATATATCCATACACCAAAACTCTGATGACTATTTTTTTGACACAAAACATGAGGACACTAGTTGTAGGGTAAAATAATGGTACATGCATCATATAAGAATGGGTTGTGATTTCCATGTCCTTCTTGAGTCAGCTTTCCAGATATAATCACTGACTGTGATACATCTTGTTTTTTTACAGGGTGCCTCCGTGATGCGCACCCACTATGATCCAACCGCTCGATCATGAGGATGACCGCCTTAGTGATGAAGCTTAGATTCACTAACCATATCCCCCAGTTTTACCTCCGGGTGGTGTGCTAGTGGTTCCACCACCTATGGAGCAGTGTTTAGTGCATGCTGTACCAGAGGAGGAGGAGCGCAGGCTGAGCACACTCTACATGTTTCCTAGAAAGAAACCCCCCAGGTTTCAAGGTGAGTCTGACCTTCAGACAGTAGTGGACTGGCTTGAGGAAGTTCCTAGAGTCTTCCGTTTGGTTAGGACACCAGTAGACCAGATGCTGATCATGGCAGCGAGCCTTCTACAGGGCTCGGTATTGCGATGGTGGAGTTTGGTTATCTAGACCCATGATGAGGTGACTCTTTCATGTTCAGAGTTTGAGCATCTCTTCAGTGAGAAGTTTTTACTGGTTACACTAAGAGCTATACGTATACAAGAGATTCTTCAGCTCCAACGGAGAACCATGATGGTGGATGACTATTTATCGAGTTTTACTGACCTCTCATGGTACTTGATGGATATGGTGAGGGATTAGTACTTCAGAGCTCGGAATTTTGAGCGGGGATTGTGAAGAGATAGCTGAGGGAGCATCATCCCTATGAGAATTCCTACTTATTCTAGGGTGCTCGAGCGGGATTTTGTGGTCGAGAGCTTCCTGGCAGAGTAGATACAGCTGCCAGTTGTCAGTAGTGAGCGAGTTGGTGCAGAGACGTCGGAAGCAGGGAGCCGACGTCAGGGACCCAGGTGTGGGAGAAATTTTTAGATGAGATCCCAGGACAGGGGATCTACCATAAATGGTTCACAGGGCACATCCAACCATCCACGAGAGAGGCGATGCTACTCTTGTGATGACAGGGAAATATCATTTGAGATTGTCCGATATGATGTACGAATGGCATAGGAGCAGTGGATGGACCACTGATTCAGAGCTAACTTGTGGAGAAGATAGATCTGCGAGGCATCAGACATGGTAGAGGAGCTGGGAGAGCAGCTGGAGGTGGTCAGTGTTTTGACCTTTTACCACCACCACCCCTAGGATGTCCACCCCAGGCTCAGGGAGCTGGTGGACAAAGACATGGACAACTACATGTTGTAGAGGCTGATGACCCAGGTACTCCTGGAATGATTAGAGGAACAATCTGTGTCTTTTCTACTTTGGATGCCGTACTGATAGACACATGCTCTAGTAATTCTTTTTTGGATACTTATCTTGTTCGAGACCTTGAGATTCCAGTTGAGCCATTGACTCGACCCTTATGCTTAGAAACACTGAATGGAGAAAATTTAGAGATCACACACCTTTTTAGATAGTATAACATAACCCTTGGAGGTGAGTGTTTCAGTTGGAACATCTCGGTAGTAGCATCGAGGCCTTATGATTTAATTCTTTATATGTATTGGTTATCCACATTTCATGCCCAAATTGACTGTTTTAGGAGAAGGGTGTGGTGTGTCCGTAGTGATGGAATGAGGTTCTCCTTTGATGGTGAAAAGGAGACCCAGGCAGTGCAGGATGGACTCGTGCATAGAAAGGTACATCCAATTTCACATTAGTTGGCTAGAATTTCCCTTGGCACAACAGATGTTACGAGTTTCCAGTTTCCAACAGCAGTGGTTGAGTACAAGAACGTCTTTCCGGAGGATGTCCCCAGACTACATCTTCTTCGGGAGTTAGATTTTGGCCTTGAGTTGAAACCCAGGATGACACCGATATCAGCATCAGCATATCGGTTGGCTCTTATATAGATTCATAAGCTGAGGGTGTAGCTGGATGACTTGTAGAGGAAGGACTTTGTAAGACCAAATGTTTCACCTTGGGCGGCCCCAGTGTTGTTTTCCAAAAAGGCAGATGGGATCTTGAGGCTGCGTGTGGATTACCAACACTTGAATTAGGTGACTGTGAAGAACCGGTATCCACTACCGAGGATCGATGACCTCTTCAACCAGTTAAGAGGGGCACGATGGTTCTCAAAGGTTGATCTACAATCAGGCTATTAGTAGTTGCGAGTACGAGATGAGTTTATTCCAAAGACGACTTTCAGATGTCTCTACTGTCACTATGAGTACTTGGCGATTCCCTTCGGCATGAAAAATGCCCCGACAGTGATTATGGGACTCATGAACCAGATCATTCAGCCCTATCTACATTGGCTCGTAATGGTCATTATCGATGATATCCTTGTGTACTCTGCATTTGAGTAGAAGCACACAAGGCACATAAGGATGGTTCTGGACACACTCTAAGGGCACCATTTTTATAGGAAACTCTCAATGTGCCAGTTCTGGATACAGGAGATCAACATTCTGGGACACGTTATCTCAGCAGATGGTGTAGCCATGGACCCAGCCAAGGAAGAGGTAGTGACAGCATGGAATCCACCCCAGAACGTGATAGAGGTGTGGATTTACAAGGATTGGTAGGAAACTATCATAGATTCATTCTCGATTTCTCTTGGATTTCAGCACCCATTACAACTTTTCCACAAAAGAGGGAGCCTTTTGTGTGGACCGATAGATGCCATCAGCCTTTTCCGCAGTTGAGCAAGAGTCTGACTAGAGCCCTAATCAAGAGATTACCGTAGGAGGGTGTCGAGTACGTAGTGTTCTATGACACATCATGAACTGGGTTTGGTTGTGTCCTGATGTAGAGGCAAGTGGTGATTTTGTATGGCTCATGTCAGTTGGGGCCACACAAGTAGAACTACGCGACCCATGATCTTGAGTTGGCAGTGGTATTCTTCACATTGAAGATGTGTCAACACTACCTGATGGGTGAGTGGCTTATCGTCTACTCTGATCAAAAGAGTCTCAGATATATCTTTTCACATAAGGATCTGAATTTGAGACAGAGACGGTTGCTTGAGTTCCTATAGGATTATGACTTTGAGATCGTTTATACTCCCGAGAAGGGGAACATTGTGGCAGATGCTCTTAGTAGAAAATCCAGTTTGCAGTTGCTGGATGAGGCGATGAGATAGTTGGCCTCTTTACAGTTATCCTTTGTCGATAGAGATGAGGGAGCTTAACTTCAGTCAATAGTTTTTTCCCCTCCACTCTTACTGTGAGTCAGGGAAGCACATTACGAGGATGATAGATATGAGACTCTACGTTCTCAGATATCCACGGGAGAAGCTTCTGATGGATAGTCAAAAGGTATGGAGCACATTTTTATTTTCAGAGGGCACACAGTAGTACTAGTGATGTTTCATGAGGAGGTTCTAAGGGAGTTCCATACATCTCTATTGGCGATGCATCAATGCATGGAAAAGATGTACCAGGACCTCCGACATTAGTTCTGGTGTACAGGATTGAAGAAGAGTGTGGTAAAGTTTGTTTCTTGATTCCTTACTTGTCAGTAAGTAAAGGCTTAGCACTACGTGCCTGCAGGATTTCCTTAGCCCCTTGAGGTGCCAGAGTGGAAGTGGGACAGTATATCGATGGACTTCGAGATGGGTTTACCATGTATGTCTAGGAGACACGATGCCATCTGGGTGATCATTGATCGACTAACCATGTCGGCCCACTTCTTAACCATACCAGAGTAGAGTTTGGTAGAGATCTTGGGACACCTTTATGTGCAGAAGATTTTTCAACTTCATGGAGTGTCATCCATGATCGTATCAGATTGTGATTCTCATTTCAAATCCCAGTTATGGATGTGGTTTCAGGATGCTTTTGGGAATCAGTTACACTTGAGCACAACGTTTCATCCTCAGATTGATGGTCTGACGGAGCAGACCATACATGTTCTGGAGGATATTATATGAGCCTGAATACATGACTTCGGTCATAGATTTTAGGGTCACCTACCACTATTGGAATTTTATTATAACAATATTAATCATTCCAATATTGGTATGGCACCATTCGAGGATTTGTACGGGCAACCTTGCAGGTCACCACTTTAGAGGACTGACATAGGAGAGTCGGCACTCATGGGCCCTGAGATGGTGAGAGCTACAAAACAGAAGCTACAATTCATCCAGGAGTAGATGAAGACTGCACAGAGTCAGTAGAAGTCTTATATTGATATGAGATGTAGGCCCTTGGAGTTCAATGAGGGAGAACATGTGTTCCATCAGGTCTCACCTCGGCGGGGATTGCGGAGATTTGGCTGAGGCAGAAAGATGTCTCCAAGGATCATCGGCCCTTTTCAGATTCGGAGTAGAGTTAGTGAGGTGGCGTACCACTTGGATCTACCTCCCCATATAGACCGTGTACACAACGTCTTGCATGTGTCGCAGCTGCAGAAGTACGTGCATGATCCATCGCATGTTATCGACTTGGGCGAGTTGGACATTGATGATGGAGCGACCATTACTGAGTACCCAGTGGAAATTGAGGATTGTCAAGAGAAGATACTTCGTGGGTGAGCTATTCCCTTGTTTCCTGTCCAGTGGTAGCACGAGAATCTCTAGGAGATCATGTGGGTGCGGGAGGCTCAGATTCTTGTGCAGTACCCAAATATTTTTGAGTAGCCTTTGTTTTGGCTTTTCGGGGATGTAATAGACCAAAGGTGGGTGTGATGTAATTTCTTGTATTTTTCTATTTTTTATTTTAATATTATGTGGGAATTATTTCGAGACCAGGAATCAAGACGGCGCAGAGTTCCGAGGCCCGGTGAGTCTGGAACAAATGTTTGTATTAAATTAAATACTTTAATATACCTACGTGTGGGGTTTTCTTGAAAAATCAGAATAACATTGGAATGAGTTCTTGGACCGGAAATCTGAGGGCACTGTTGCGCCTAGAGCAGCATTTTTACCCTTGAAGAGACCTAACATCGGCTAGCATAGACCGACGGTGAAATCCGGTTTTTGGACGTAACCGTAATAAAATATTTATGAAAAATATTTTATAAAAATATTTTTGTAGAAAAGATCTGTTATATTTTATATTTTTAAATTGATTTTTGTGCAAGGTTTCATGGTGACATATCTCATAACCTTGGAACCCTTAGAGGTGCTGAAGGCTCTGGAGAAAACCTCCCAATGCGGCGACGACGTTCTTTACAAGTTTCGCTAGCGGTGACGACGCAATGACCGGATCTTTGCCAAAGAATGCCGCGAATCCAGGTAGGATGTTTGATTTTGGTTTCCTTCCCCGTTCTTGATTCCTATGATGAACATGGACTAATCCATGAACATATTAGCTCGTACATCGATCATATTTGTAGGATGGACCTCTGCGGGGATTTTGGGGATTTTATTCTTGAAATTTGTTTGGTTTCATTGAACCTTCTAATGGTGACGAGCCAAGATTGACACGAACATCGATTGAGGTTCACCCCTCTCGATTTGTCATACCTTTATTCCCCTGTTTCTCGCGTTCTTCATGTGCATTCGATGCGTTCTCGAAAAAATTGATCGTTGTGCATTCGTTTGTTGGTGCAATGATTTGATATTGTAGATCCAACCCCGGGAGGATGGTCTGGAACTACGATGACAGTTTCGGCAGATGATTCGGAGTGGATCAAGAGATATGATTTTTTGGGATTTTTCTTCAGATGGATCATTGGATGTTTATGACCCGGTCGAAGGACCGAAAACACCCAATTTAGTGTTCGTATGATGGGGTGAAACAAGACCTAAAGCATCGAGAAGAACAGTCGAGAGATCTCAAATTCGGGAATCGGCCGAGGCATGAGGAGAAAGACGATGCTTATAGAAATTTCCCAACTACACGGCGTGTAGTATGGGCTACATATCGTGTGTTTGTTGGCGGACCACCTGGTGTGTACTCCAGGAGTACACGGACACAGGTTTGTTAAATGACCAAGGACACAGTGTGTATACCCTTCCCCGGCCAGACCTGACCAGATACAAGGGATACCCCATGTCCTGGTACATGGGTAGGCGACACAGAATAATACAGTGTATGGGCATACGGCCAGGGTACACGGGTGTTTCCCAGTTGATAGGGCACAGCGTGTGCTTCGACTTACACACCATGTATATTCTATCATACACGACATAGATTTCAGACACGTGACATCTACAGTGGTAGTACCCGGAGTCAGGGAACAAGGCGTGTGATCCTTCTACACGCCGTGTAATTGAGTTTTACATAGCTTGGACGGGTGACACGGGCCGTTTACATGGGAAGGACCCGGAGTCAAGGAACACGGTGTGTAATCTTACTACATGCCATGTAACCTGTTTTACATAACTTGAGTTAGTTTTCTTCCATGACTCGTACTATTTTCCATAGAGTTCGTACCCTTGGCCTTTTCACTAAAGGTTTCTGGAATCATTTCCTACATGCAAAAGTATGATCCCTTCAGCAGGACTTCTTGAATAGAGTAGTTTGAATCCCCTATGTGAGACTTAGAGGAAAGTCCTATATTCATTCCTAGAACCCTATGTAGAGTTCTTGGTATCGAAGTGACCTACTTTACCCGGGCGTCGATCCTCTCTTTAACAGATTAGTTCAGACTGAGTTGTTGGAATCACCCCATGTCTGTTGGTTGTGATCCTTGTCTGAGCATCATATTCTCAAGTAATTGTGGACGGTGTTCTCCCGGAATAAGTACTCTATATCACTCTTATCAGACCTATGAGTGTTTTCTCATTGTTGCATGCTTAGTGGAATCTTCGAGCTGGATCTTAGTGGTGGTTTCGCGATAGTCTATTGTCTATGAGTATATCTGGAAATTCTTATTATATGTTCTGTAAACATATATTGTGTAGAAATGACTGTATCTTTCCTTTTTGGTATTTTTCCTTATTATATTATTTTGTGGTTTTGGGGTGTCCTACTGGGTATTTATATACTCACCCCTTCATGGGATTTTCCCGCACATGTCGTGTCTTGGGCAGAAGTGAGAGCCTTTGATAGGATTCTAGGTGGACCAGGACCGGACAGTGCTCAGTGAGATCAGGCAGGCCGGAGAGTGTTCCTATGGATAAAGATTGTAGTCCCAGTACCTTTCTATACAGGTTGGAATTTGTTGTAGACTCTCTTTTGGGGGTCTTGTACATTTGGCACATGGCTTTACATTACTGTACTTTACTTTCCTATCGTACTCTGTTGGTTGGGATTTTAGTGTATGCATGATTTTCCCTTTTAGTAGCTTTTACCTTTTCAGCATTGTGGGCTTGGATACGTGTGTGCATGTGTACAAGTTTATAAGCAATGCCTCCCATGTTAGTAACATTCTTACTCGGTGCAAGTCACCAGCACCTGGCCTATTGGAGGCGGGCATGGGGCGTTGCGGCTCGGGCCCCACTGGGATGGGTCTTCACAATAACATGGTTAAAAAATGTGTATTTTTGAATTTTGGTATATTGAATATAAAATATAGAGCATAAAATAAATTACTTATAATTTTTTAGGATCATTCTTTGAGCATAAATTTCAATTATTTAACAGTTTTGGGTATCAACAAAAATGCCACTACACTTAAATTATAATAGGTCGCCCCTCCCCTCACTTCATTTAAACACTAAGGATACATGGATCGACCAAAAACATCCATAGTCCCTATAAAAGTCCTTTTAAAACTCTATATATTATTTTATTCCACAAATTCAATTATTAAGGTCCTTGATAAGAGATCAAATGGGCGTTCTTCTCCAAAAAGGTTGTATTCTTCTTCGAGCTCCTTATTTTTTACTTATTCCTTTTCAAACTTGAATTATATATTAAATATTTAAATATAATAACACAACTATTTTATATATAATAATATATTATTGTATCTATTTACTAATATTTTCACATTTCTTCTCCCATCAAATGAGAAATGAAATTATCATTCATGTGTGTAGTGGAATACTGCCTCAAGAACCGATGTTATTCATTTTCCAAAATCTACAATAATGTTTGATAATGATGTTATATATAATATTTAGATATTATATTAATTATATATTAATTATTTTGAAAATTTAAATATTATATATCTTCTTAACTTACCGTCCATTTAGAGTGATTACATCATTCTTGTGTACGACATACTACAGCCTCATAAAGTGATATATATCACTTTTTATTACAACATCAGATAGATGGTTTAGGTAAGTTTATTCACATAAATAAGAATATATTTATGATATAATTAAATTTATATGAATATAAAATTAAAATTAACTTCCATCTATTATAATCATTGAAAAATTTAAAAGTTACTCATGGTATGTCTGTCATATTGTCTCTTTAATTGTAACATAGTTTATTTTTCAAAACCATATTTCATAGTTGGGTTTAAAAGAATAATTTAGGTATAAAAATTATAATTATATCTTTATTATCATCCTATATATTATTGTACAATGGCCTGATGTACCATGGTAAAAACACCTATGTCATTTTGAGATTACAAACTGAACATCCACAAAACACTAGACATGGACATAAGTCATTATGTAATTAAATCTGTCAATGAAATAAATTATTTAAATATATTAAGTATTAGGTATCAAAAATGATACTTTTTCTTAAAAAATCATATATATTTATTATAATAATGATAAATGATATGCAGGACAGGTCTAGACTTGAGGTATGTGTTTTCATGTCTCACATTTACATTCACGAGACGTATTCTATATTAAAGAGTAATTTTATTTTTCTGTTGTATATAATTATTATTTTAATGTCATATCATAAATATATTTATCTTATTAATATTTAAATTTTCATTTTTTTACTTCTTTCATGGGGTTATGATTTAAATTTTACTAATGTTCTAATTGATTACTTCATAATTTCATCTTTATTCAAGATTGTTTATGATTAAGTATCCTATAGGGGGAATTTTTTGTATTTATATGTTAAAAATATATATTGTCTTATACCCTCTTTATTATTGAAATTTTCAATTAAAATTTCCACGTATACTATTTCTTTATCCAAATGATTATGAAAATGGTTCTATAAAAATCAAAATTTATTTCTCTCTTTAGTAAATATTTAATTTTCTTCAATATCAATGTTTTCTAACAATATTTTCTAGAATTGTTTCCACATGACCAAAATATTTTTTAATTAGATTTTTACCAAATATTTGAATTATTTAAAAATGTTTGTAAAGGAATCTTCATTCTTTTTTCCAAATGAGGTACTTTCTATCATTTTTAATATAGTGATAAAGTAATGTATTTTTATCTTATACAAAATATATGGAATTACAACCCATTGTTAGAAGTAAATTATTTGATGATTAGTTCTTAAATTTAAATTGTTGATTTAAATTTTTTTCTCTAATATTTTTGAAATTTTTATATTTTAATGAAGTGATTTAAAATATAAATGGATATTATACTCAATAAATATTTCATATAATATTTTAAAAACATTTTATTCCACAATTAAAACATCCAATTATAATGATTGCTAAAAATTATTCATATATGTATCTCACATATATACCTCTTTTATTATCTCTTAAATTAATGTGGTAATAAATGAATCATTTTCATCTCTCGAATTTCATTATTTGAAATTCATTTTATATTTTTCTATGATACATTATTATGAAACTCATTACAGTCCAAGGATATTTTTATGTTTATCCCCTATAATTGATTTCAATTTTCGTAACATATAATCATCATCATATTTATTTGGTGCATCCAACTATGTTTCCATTGCATTAGGTAAATCTTCAGTCTCATGAGTTAGTTTATTTGAGATTCGGGAGTATTCATAATGCACTATAATACTTTTCCCATCTTAAGATATTTCATGTGTAATCCACCTTAACTCATGTTTATTACATGTTATATGTTTTTCCAAATTTCCTAAAATTCCATGATCATATGATACCATGTTTTTTAGGTTATGATCTCATGAGATATCTATTGAGACATCTCTTTTATGTTATCATGTTATATCGTTGAGTCACATGTTATTATTCATTATTATATGTATTCAATTACAAGGAATTTTATATCTCCCACTCTATTTATATATTCATTATGTTATCCCATGCAGTTTTAAGAACTCATTATAGATAATATAATAAATAAGTTTAATTTTAGTCAATTTTTAATATATTAGGAACCTAGTCATCAAAAGATACTCGGACTCAGGATATTTGGGTTGTAATTATTGGTTGTTTATGTTAATAATCATGAAATAATACATGTAAAAGTATTTAGTCACTATAATTATGATCATTGAATGCTTGAACATATGTGTATTATTAATGAGAGTTTAGTATTACCCTCCTCATGTTATAGGTTCACCAATAATAACGAAAACTATTTTGTATGATATTACTAGATATGTATCATGTGGGGAAAATTATTTCGGCAAACAATGATGAATTATTAGTAAATAGAATGTTGTCGATATTATGGAAATGTTTATGTTGGAAGAGACTGATATGGGGTTTTGTTAGTTAAAGGATTTACCTATTTATGTAGAAAACTAAAAATGGTCTTATATATGTATGTGGGTCATTATTGGTTATTTATAAAGTAATTTTGGGCAACAAAAATTTTAGGTGGATTGTGTTGGTACCATGTTAGTATTTAAAGAATATTTTTCTAACTTGATTAAGGGGTATGGGTTTGGGGAATTATAATTTTCCTTATTAAAGCTTTTAAAGAGTAAAAATGACATAAAAAACTATGTTGAGTTTTTGTAGTGCTTATAAATAGAATTATGCTTCTGCATTTTTAGAAAATGAGGGGGGGTTTTAAATTTGTAAATATATTATTTAGACTTTTGGTTGTAAAAAGTATAAAAAATTTATATTTCTCGTGTTTTTAATGAGTAAAATTTAATATTTTTTACTCACTATATTATTTTTAAAGAATTATTAACCAAAAACCATTAAAATAAATTAATTTGGTCAAGGAAAATATTATTATACTTAAATAATTATTTTCAGAATCTTATAATATATTTTAGACTTTTGAATAATATTTATAGTAATAATTTTTTTTACTGTTGTTGGATACACTTTTTTAGTTTATAAACACATTTTTTGTCAAATGTTACCTTATATAATTTATTATATAATCATTATATAATAATTATTTTATAATTATCACAATACACTCATATTGTATATCAATATTTCACCTAAAAATAACAATCATGGAAAATTATGAAAAACCCATTATTGTTTATTTGGAAATTCTGATTCTAAGTTTGTATTCATTATAAAAATAATTTACTATATATAATAAATTGAATTTGTAAATAAAACAAATATTGGAATTTAAACCTATTTATTTGGAAGAAAAAGATTTAAAAATAAATAAAAATAATAATCTAATTCTAATACATACATGGGTAATTGTAATAAAATTTATTGCTTGATATATATTATTTATAATTCATAATTATATTATTAAAAAATGATTTTTGGTATTTTATTAGACCCTTGTAAGTATAAATGTTATATTACTTTTACAACTACCTAATTCCCAATTGTCTTATTGCAACAATTAGCTTACCCATCTAATGGTCATACCACCCGTTATATACACACATAATTATAACATTTAAAATAATCACATCATTCTTGGAGAATTAAAACTATTTATATTCCATTTTTATGAATATTTTCATTAATAAAATATATTTTATATTTTACATTTATTAATGTATAATCCTTTAGAGATTAATATTGCGATAGTTATTTATTCTATTTTGCGTTCTGTAAAACAAGTTATTGTGTTTATTATAAATAACATTCTATAGTGGGTAATATAATATTATTATGTAATAAAATGTATTATTAATATAATAAGATGATAATTTATTATATTTATTTTTGATATCCCACACCCCCTAAATAATTTTATGCTTAAAATTTTTCTAGTTTTTCATCCAATAAAAAATGTTTATAATTGTTCATTATTTCTTACTCAATTTCCCAAGTAACATTCTCAATCATGTTATTCCAGGAATGTAATTTCAAAATATTAGTTTTCTGATCCAATAACAAATTCTCACATGAATCAGAATTCTAGATAGTCTTTTCCTTATATGAGAAGTCAGGTTACATCTCGATTTGAATATAAGTGAGTGAATTTGTTAAGTATAACATGTAGTTAATCAGAAGTGTGACATGGAAGACATGATTCACATTAATGTGTTTTTGTGAGATAACAATGACATATTCCTTAACTCTAATTTTTTCTAAAATTCCAAAAGACCAAATATTCCATCGATATAGCATCCCCTTATTTTAACATATTGTAACTCTTATATTTTGTGATTCATTCAAGAAGGCATGATCCCCAGAATAAAATTACAAATAGATATTCTAGTTTTTATAATATCATTTCTTTTTTATCTAATCCATCTTGATATGATTATGGATGTTTTATAAACAGTTAGTTGAATCTTTAAATTTTTTTTCTACACCAACTGTTTTCCATTCTCCAATACCTTCATAGTAATATGAAGTGAGAAAAATTTTCCAATATAAATTAGCACACATAGAAATTTGTATATTCAAATAAAAGGAATTATTATATGAACATAAAACCAATGGTAAATATTGTTCCAATGTTAATTTTAGGTCAAGTGAACATGATCTCAACCTGACCACTGATGTTTTTCTTTTCCATTGAAACTAACTATTTATTTGAGGATTATATGCAATGAACAAATTTATTTTTGTGCTAAAATAATTTAAGGAGTCCTGAAAAATATTCATGTGCAATGATTTTCATGATTAGATATAGTTGATAGAGGAGAAAAGTGATGTATCATAACATTATTAATATAGTGTAATGACCCCCACCCTAGATTCCTAAAGCCTATTTTCACATTGTTACATTGTCACATGAAATAATCAATCACATCACAAAGGACAAAATAGTATAGTAGTCATTATAAAATATAATGATAATTTAGTCTCATATTATATTTGAAATCATAAAATAAGAAAAATCATTAATGTAAATATTCTACATCATTGAACTAATTAAATGAATTTTTCATTATATAAATTGGAAAAGACACAAAAAAGTGTGTCTTAGAAGCTCAATAATGTATACAAAGAACACAAAATATCATGATTAAATAATTAAAAGTCAATATGTAATGGTAGATAATTGAAACACATTTAAATTAAAATACAACTTGATCCTAAATAATGATATGCCTGGTGTAAATGAAGATCAAATGGTCCTATATTAATAATCACCTGATATCGAAATTTATCGAAGGATATTATTCAAAATAATAAAATGGATATCATTAAATTATTTGTTAATGATGGAATACATAATTTAAGATATCATTAATTTAACATTGTGGACTTATGCTAATATAGTTTCTTCCATGGGTAGGTATACACCAAAACCCCTTTTAAATATGTTTATCCAACATGTATGACTCGTGAAAGCTAATTATTCATTGGGGGGATATATGTAATTTTCGTCCCCAATCATCGTGTAATATTTCTAATGTATACAGAATATAAATAAACATGAAATATTAATAAATATTCCTTAAAATGAATTACAACCAATATTTTAAGAATTAGCATAAAGAATTACAATACACTCCCTAACAAAGATAGACATAACAAATTCATTAAAGTATATTGGAATCTAAACATAAATTATATCCTAATTAAATAGTTGGATTAAAAAATATATTTTTATATAGATAAAAATAAATTAAATGGATCCAAAAAAAATTTATTGAGGGGAATACAACATTTCACATTGATATCACTTATTTTTAATCTAAAAATTTATATAATATTAAGGAAAACCTCATCATTGAAAATAACCTTATAAAATATTCAATTATTCTTCAAAATATTCAGCATTCATGATGGTGAAATTTTTTTTCATGCAATATATGTTACAAAATATTCCCTAAACACATATGTAAGTAAATTAAAAAAGGATATCCTTTGGGATATTATATGAATATTACATTAAAACAATTTTATAAAATCCAAACACGTGTAAAAATGTTTTTAATAAATCATTGGATAATAGTAAACTTATTATATCAAACAATTTATGATTAATAAATATATGGAAGAAAAATAATCTCAACCACAAAGAAAATCAATTTCATTTTTCCTTAAAAACACGATTTTAATATCATGAGTACAAAAAAGAGTGGAAAATGATATAAAAAATTTAATTTCTAGAAATATCCAAATCAGAATAAAATATATTTGGTTTATCATATAAATAAATAAAAATTACCCTATGGGATATTTTAACACATAAAATCCATGATAAGGAATAGATTGTGGAATAAACCCTTTACTGATTGTCCATATTTTTAATCATAACCCCTATAGTAGGAATAATAGAAAAAAAACATTAAATACCATCAATATAAATTCAATAATGGTATATATTATAAAATGTGTATTGTATTTATCATATGAAAAAATATGTGAATATGAAATATCTTTCAAAAAAAAGTGAGATAAGAAACAATTACCTTAGGTATGAAATTAATCATATATTTTGGAACCACCTATTATTCAAAACATCTCATTTATATCATCTCTTAAATGAAATTAATTTATCTTTATTAGAATAAAGAAACAACCAAATTTTTAATAAATATGTTTAGTTTAGGTTTTGGTAGGTGTTGGTCAATATAAGATGCTCTATGTAGCGTACAGAAGATAGGGATGTTTGTTTATTTTTATAGTGAATGAATGGGCACACAAATAATTAATAAAATTATTTAATATAATAAATAAATATTCTATTTCAAGTAGAATAATTGGTCCATAATTTTTAATATAAAATAGTATTTTGCTGATATTTCGTAAAAAAATTTGAACAGGTTTATCAGCTATTCTAAATGTTAACTTTTGGTCTAATAATAAAGATAACATTTGGTAACCTCAACTATGGTACCCGTTTTTTCAAATTGAATAGAAAATAAATTTAATTATAAGAAAATTAATTTCCGATAAAAGGATAGGGTATGAAATTTTTTTCCATATAATATTTTTCATTCTGTACTATAATTTCATAGATTTTAAAATAATTTAATAAAATAATATTTTTCTAAAATATCAACAATGTAATTTTGAACTCAATTAATTTAATTTGACATAAAATGCATCATGAAAACTATTTAATTTGAATATACACATTTAATACAACTCTAATTTTTCATAAATATTAATAAAATTTTTGGACCAATGTGACTAACCCAACTATTATTACTTTAATATTTTAAAAATAATTCATTCTATTCTTATATAAATTGAATAATTTGTGTACTATGTTGTGTTGGAGTTTAAGGTAAATTTATAATGAATAATATTATAAATAAATAATTGCGGTGAAGGAAATATTGACTATATTTGAAATAAAAAATTTAAAACAATGATTCTCATGTTTTTTCCAACCAATTGACATTTAGATGTATTAAAATCAAGGGAGTTTCATTTTGTATTTATTCTTTTCTAAAAACAATTTAAATGTAAAAATGTAATAAATATAGAACCATGTTGAATTGCATTTGATAACTGGACATAAATATCAAAAACACACAAATAAAATGAGATAAATTTATGATTTGGGTTAATTTTGAGAACTTATCTCATTGTTTTAACCATATTTTACACATTTTACCCTTATTGTGGTGGTAAAAATTACAATATTTACTATTCATAATGAAAAAAAATAAAAGGGATATACTAACAAAATTTCAACTACATTATTCGATGAATAGAATCAATTTTTCTTGATTAAATTTATTAATGATATACAAATTAATTTAATATAAAAACATAAAATTCATTAAAAACATTTATACAGGAAAATTATGTTAAGTATAAAAATGTTTTTATACCAAAGTAATCAATAAAATTGATTGAAATAAAATTAATTGGATAATTAATAATATATGAGAAATGAATTCTCTATAAAATTATTTTAAAACAAAATCTAATTTTATAAATTAATGAAATAAAAACATAATTTTCAACAAAATCATAATTTATCAGTATTTATTGGAAGATAAATGTTTTCAAAAAATTAAATAATATTCACTCTAAGATAAATTTAATAATCTTATTAAGAAATAATAACCTTTTTAGTAAATATAATTTATAATTTATCTGGATATAAATTATTATATTCTATCAAAACATGCAATAATCATCATTTTTTGATGAAAATGTGTTCTAAATAATAAAAATACTTTACAAAGATTTTAGTTCTTAATTAGTAATAATTTATAAAGAAATTTTTATTAATTAGGTTCTTCATGTATTTACATGTATAAAAATACAATTAATAATTTTTATACCATCAAATTCAATGACTTGGTTATAACGACCATATTTCAATTTTAATATTTCATGGTTCATTTACGAATATTTGTACATGATATATACACTATCAAAGAAAGTGTTATTTTAAAATTTTGTGGTGTTTCATTTTCCCCAATTTAGAAAATTACTTCTTTGCAATTTTTGACCTATGTTCCAGGATGAAGTGTTTTCAATTTGAAAACTCATTTGTATAAATCTCACATTGTAAAAAGGGATGATAAAAAATCTTCTATAAAAAGAGGGAAATGGAAATATGAATATCATATAGAAAAAAACAAACTATATTTTAAAATTGGGTGAAATTATTGGGAAGTGAATATATTGAAACGGAGGATAAACCAATTCCCAAATACTAATATAGTGTGATAAAGAACATGACAAGGATATATTTAACAAAAACCAAAGTATAAATCTACTGTGGGTGAAAATACCATCTATTCATTGAAAATTAAAAAAATAGGGTAACATATCAATTTTAAAATCCTTTTCATGAATTTGAGTAATTAATTAACTATCTTGAATAATAACATAATTAAATTTACTTTTATGAAAAGTATAATTTTATCCCTAAATCAATTTCCACCAAAATTTCATGCTTTCTTTAATTAGTGTGTATTCCAAATGATTTTTTCATTCCTAAGTAACTAAAATCAATTTATAATGGATCACATAATATATAAAATAATAAAATTATATTCATAATATAAATAAAATTTAAAGAAAATTTAAATTTTTAACAAAAGATATGATTATATCAGAAATTAATAATCCATCGTATGAAGAAATAAAAAACTTTACATATGAGATTCTAGAATAAAATAAAAGGTAATTAATATATTAATCAAAAAACAAATATGAATGAATCCCATTTAGCAATATAAAACTCAATATTAGATAATGCTTTAACCTAAATACAAACTGATTACTTTTTAGAGAACTTCCAAAATATTAATTGTGTTCTTCCTAGATAATCACTCATGTTAAACCACATGCTATGTCGAAAGGTTACATATACATCAAACCAATAATGTTTCCCAATTATATTAGTAATCATCATTATAAATTACTATATAATATAATAATATAGTGATATCTATAAAAATATATTGAATCATATTTAGATACTAAACCAAATGGTAATCCTTATCTTGACCATATAGATCATTGAAAATATCACCCTATAAATAAGTCACATTTGTTATTCAAGGTTAACAATAACCCATTATCTAATTGAACATATAAAAATAACATATTAACACAATGTTCTATTTAAAAATAAATTGTTCATTTTACTATTTTTTTCAATATCCTTAAAATTCAATCAAAAAAAACCTCAAAAGGGGTATATCTGCATTTGAACTTATAATTATCCATAAAATAAATCACCAATTACGGAATCCATTAAAATTTAGTTTTCCTCATATAAAAACATATATGCTTCCAAAAATTAACACAATCATTAATAATCAAATAAAAAACCAGTGTATTTCAACAAATTCAATAATGAAAGAAAAACCATCAAGAATAACCTAAATCTATTTTGACCAAATCACTAAAAAATTATAGTGCCATACCTTTTTCATTGTAGATTTTAATCATCTTTTTATCTTAAATAAACATTTTCACCTTTTCACTAAATGATTTTTTTGGGCTATCAACACCATTCAACAAATGCATTCAAAATCCATAAATGAAAAACTTTTGTGGGGAAAAACATAAATGTATCATGATTATTATATTAATAATATTGGTTATATAACACTGCTAAAAATATAATTATTCAATCCTAATACATAATCACTACAATCCATAAACTTCAAAAATATTAATGACAATAGTCATTTATTGATATAGGAGCCATCCCAGGGAATAGGGTATTGGATTGGATAATTTTTATACTCTCTATATATAGGAAAATGATTTATAAATGGATCCTCTGGATGATATTGATTTTCCTTCATTTAAATATTCATTTTTCCTCTTTAATTAATTATTCACTTTAGTTATTTTCTACACTTAAAATATATTCTCATTACTTTGATATATTACATGGATTACAGCTTCCCATATTCTCATCATATAAGAAGATGAATCTCTTTTCTTATATGGTCCCCATTACTCGGTCACTCAGGAAACATTATCCTTCTATTCTTTGGTGTGTCCAAGATTTTTATAAGGTTCAAATCGATAATCCTATATGGTCATAACTTTTTAAAAATAATCACAATATCTATTACTCCAGTCATCATTATATTTTTATTCTCATAATTACCACATTTTCCATCAAATTAATTGATAACATGTTTCCTTCCGGTTCCATCTATTTATTAAAACCATAAATCCTAGAATGAGTCACAATAATAATTATTGGAATCTATAAAATCACAAAAATAATTTGTAGGATTTATAAATCATGAATCCATCTTTTTAGTCTAAGATGCCTTAAACTTAACCTGGGTCATTCATTATCAACATCTTTTCAAATACATAACAATGGTTCATAATGAAAATGTTAATTTACCAAAGAATATCAAATGGGTACTTCAAACCAAGTGTGCAAAAATGGAACCTTTATTATTCAATATAAGTATGACTGATATATACTCGTCCAACCCATATTGGGTTTATTGACCCTATATTCATTTGTCTCCAGACCATGTCAACATTTATTATATAGGCAGGGTTTTATTTATAGAAAAATATATAATATATACCATACCAAAACATTATAATATTACCATATAGATAGGAATATCCCCAATTTTAGTCACAATTTTATGTTCCCTAATTGATTTTTTTATAAATCCAGTTCTTATGGTTTCAAATAAACTTTCAATGATACCAACTATAATGACCCTGAACCTAATATCCCAAATCCAGTGGTCACACCATTAAATTGGTAAGAAATAAAATTCAAATGTACTATATATTTTAGTATCATTGTTAAACTAGATAAAAACTTTAATGTAACATTTCATTTGAAAAAAAAAGAGTTAATGTAAATATTTTTTATCTAGAACACATTTAAATATTCACTCTTTAAATCCGAGGGAAAGGAAACAAAAAATGTGTGATATATGATTTTTATTCAGGATTATATATAGCAAAAGGTATCATCATTAATTTTGTGTAATAAATACTAAATTGTATGCAATAAAATGTATAATTTAATAAATAATATAAGGCTAATGAATAATATGCGTGGAGAAAATAAAAATAAAATGATTCCATAAAAATAATAACATGATTTTAAAACATTTACATGGATATTCTAGAAAATAATTATCTGTAAATCAATAAGATATTTCATAATGATGTAATTCAAAAAAAATATTTTTAACTTAATAGCAATTCCTTATAACAAGGATGTAAAAACAATCACTAGGTACACTCAAAAAACCAATTTAATAAGGCTATACAACTTCATTTTCTCGTGATTCCTTCCAATTCATTTAGTATTTTTGTAATTCTATGCCACAACCATCATATAATAAATCAATATAGTTCATCATATGAAAACAATACTACGTAATCAACATATTTTTAAATTTAAAAACTTTTAATTTTGGAAGAACTAGATTACTTAATTTCAGTATTTTTCTCTACAAATTTTAGAAAAAAATCAATAATAACATTTTTATAGTTTATTTATGTATATATATATTAAAAAATAATATTACATAGACTATTTTGAAAAATAAAAAACACATTAAATAAATCACTATAAATGTTTTTGGAGAAAACAACCCTTTTCATTTTGTAAATACTTATTTAAAATATGAATATTTCAAAAATATTAAGGAATAAATTTTATTTGAAAAACAAACATGTACACATATAATGGAATATTGAAAACACTGATTATTTAGTATAATGTAAAATTATTTTTCTACATTAAAATTTAGAAAAACCTTCATTTCAAATTTTTTTATAAAATGTCAACAAATACCTCATTCAAAAAAATGACAAAAAGATTCTTTTTGAAATTAGTTTTTTATAATATAAAATGGGTAGAAATATATTTAAAAAATTATTTGATCATAGTAAACATATTATGGAAATAATTTTTTTAAAAATGTGTATATATAAGAAATATTTTCTTAACAAAGTTGAAAACAAGTAAATTTTTCTTAAATATGATAATTATGTATTGAGTACATAATGACTGAGAATTGAAAATAGAACTTTTAACACTACAAAATAAATTTAGTATTAGAAAATATTTTATGTTTAATAAGTAAATATCATATAACTTCTTTAATGAATAATTTAACATAAACAGTCATGAATAAGGATGAGATTGATAAATTACCCCTTTGCATTTTTTTAAATCATAAATAATAACCCCCATAGAAGTAATACATTCTGGTAATTCATTTAATAAAACGATAATAAATGGAATCGCGATACATCATATTAAAGGAGAATTTAAAATTTCACCTGAATGAAAAAAGTGGTGAATATGGTATATCTATCACAGGAACAAAAGCTAGATGATAATCCCTAACCTTATGTTTGACATCGGTTGAGTGGGTTCGAGCGTACTTTTCAATGAAAAATATCGATTATATATTAAAATAAGTGACGTGTGGAGAGTTATTTTCAAACACCGACAACTATAGAACATGCATAATGATGTTTGTAAGTGTTTTTTGGTGGACTTTGGTGTGTTAATAGGCATAATGCTGTGTATTTATGAGATAATATGTGTTTCTTTTTTTAAGATAAAAAATGATCCATATTAAACTAATTAAAGGATTTAAATATAATAAATTAATTTTCATTTTTTAGTTTAATTTGTTTCCAAACGTTCAATGTGAATAATTTATATGGTTGAAAAAAATTCATAATATACAACTTTCAATGGTTTTTGAGCTATATAAACCATATCTTCTTGTGTAATTTCATAGTTAACAAATTTCACCATGAATGAAAATAATTCCTTTTCACATTTAAAGGGATATAATTTAACTTATAAGGAAAAAAATTTCCAATAACTGGCCAATGTGTTAAATTTTCGACCATATATCATCTTAATTTTCCACTCAAATCATTTTAATTTTTTTTAATTAATAAAATAATAAATTATTTTCCATAATATGTCAACAATGAAATTTTATACACTATTAAATAAATTTTAATTTGATTAAATCTTTAAAAATTTATAATCAAGATATAAAAATTAAAAAAAATCTCTAATATGTCATATTAACCTCTAAAATAAAATTTTCATGGTAACTCTAAAAAAATATCAATTTTATATTTTTTTTAAAAAATATTTTATTTTATATTAATTAATCAAATAATATTTTGTAGTTTCATAGAAATTTAATGTAATTAAGTAATGACTAAAAATTATAAATAAATTTATCGAGATTAATAAAATTAGTTTATATTAAAAGTAATCATTTATTACCTAACATTCTAAATTATTATTAATATTATAAAAATATATAATTATTAAAGTCTGGATAGTGAAAATTTGTGTTTTTTCTATTCTAAAATTAATATAAAGGACCTAATCATAGATATATATAATCACGTGACTATATATTCTATAGATGGACCAAAATGTCCTAAATCGAACAATCAAATAATATAAAGGCATGTTTTTGGTTAATTATGAGACCTTATCTTAAGGTTTTACCCTTAATTTCTCATTTACCATTAATTGGTGATAAAAATTTACCACTATTACTCTTCATAAAGACTAACATAAAAGATTCATATATTCCAAACATTGATATCCTGATTATAAATATTGAATCTTATTTTAAAATTCTATTTCTAGAATTGGTAAAAAAAATTACGATAAAACCTGATATTGCATCAAAATACTATTCTCCAAAAAAATATTCTTTTAACTATAATACATTTTTATTCCAAATATCACCACAAAAATTATTACAATTAATTTAATTGTAATGATAATAATATATTATAAATAATTTTACATTGCATTAATTTTAAAATAAATTTAAACTTTTCAAATTCATGAAACAAAAATACAAGTTTCTATACAAATTGGATTTTTAAATACTCAATAAAATATAACTCCATTCCAAAAAATACAAAATAAAATCAATGTAAGACAATTTTGACATTATTATTAATAATATTTTAGAATTTATTTCATCTAACTTTTATTTTCTAGGAACTAATTAAAATATTCACTCAAAAAAAGAAACATTTGTGGAAGAAAACATATTTTGGTTAATAAAATTTAATTATTATAAATTGAGTTCTTATTTACTAATAATAAATGAATAAATTTTAATTATTTTGTTCATTTATTTGTATATAATAATACTATGAATCATATTCATACCTTCAAATTCAAAAACTAGGTTAGAATGTTAAAATTTAAAAAATGATATTTTTTAGTTCTTTTATTCTAGGTTTTTTGTATTGTATACGCTATCATTAGTTTTGTAATTCTAAAATATCTGGGTGTTACATATAGAGATAAGATATATGATAAAGTTTTAGAACCTTTATTATTTCTTGTAAATGTGTAGAATTCTTATGACTATTCAAAAAGAACCATAAAAAATCAAATTTCTTCAGAATTCAAGTAGGAATGACTATTGTAAAATTATCCATCATCCAAATTGGTATATATAGTGGTTTAAAGACACCCTTTGTACATTTATCAATTACCTTCAGTTGTTATAAAATTATTATTATTGAAACAATGTAATATTATTTTCACTTCATGGTGTCCCACCAGAAATGTTCTCTTAAGACTCAATAAATCGTTGTTCTACAATAGTGAATAGTGAAATTTGAGGTTTGAGATTTATCATTAAATTACCTCATTACCTATAGTATTAATGGAACCCAAATTCCATTTATAAACATGAAAACCTCATCATTATAGATTAATTCTTTTATTCTATCACCATTCATGTATTTAAACATCTTTTTTAGTATTTTTCATCTTTTTAGACATTAATTTTATCTCTATGCAGTATAGTTTTGTAGTCACATGGATGGGGAATTATGTTTCCTATTCAATAATAATTATCATATCTTGATTTAGTAAATTTAAAAATATTTTATAATCATATGTAATAATCATGGATGAAACATGAAAATTCTTCTAACATAATGCATCATCCACCTTTTTTTATTCTGTAATGGTTGTATATCATGTAATCATTGGCCTTTTTTGTAGTTAAATCCATTTCCATTTCCTTATGTTGATGTATGTCTATGTGAATATTTACTTTAGAATATCACGATTTGTTTATATATCACATCTTTTATATAGAGATAGTGTCTCGATGTTTTTATGTAAAAAATTATAGTTACCAACTCAATATCTTAATATGTATATTTTTTCAATGGATCTTTAATTTTTTGTTATATATGAAATACCTCTATAATTTTCCAAAATTATTCAACCAAATCATTTTTTCAATGAATAAATATATATTATAAATCCTTCTATAACTGACTTTAATGTTAATAGTAGTTCAAAATGAAATCATTTTTTAATTCCTAAAAAATTTCATAACATTCACATAAACATGTAAATTTTCACCCTTTATGTGTAAATGTGGATAATGGGATGGTTAATTGGGAAATTTTTTTAATAAATCACAATCTGTAACCTATAAAACCAAGAAATGAATATTTTTTTAACTAAAATTCAATATTAATGGATTTCCAATATAACACCATTCCTCTAATATTATCATGATTAATTCATAAAAGATCCTCGTAGTAATTATATATTTTTGATTGTATCATGATATAATCAATAAATCATACTAAAAATTTATCTAGATAATCATTGAAAAATCAAATCATTAAATCCATAAACACAAAGGGTGTACTAATTAATCCCAATTGATTTAATGTAAAATTAAAATAATTAAACATCAAATAAATCAACGTATTTAGTATATCATAATCCATCACACGTAATAGATGATAAATATATTGAAGATAAATCTTTTTGATTGATGGATCATCCTTACTTTAATCAAATATTTCATTATATCATGGTAGGGGAATCCTTTTCTTTATTGTAATGTAATTTATTTCTTTACACTTGATTCTTAACCTAAAAAGACTATCGTTCATTTTTATAAATATAAATTGTGATCCCCAAGTTGAATGATCATAGATAACATTGATGTGATTATCATGTAAAATTGGAAATATTTCTTAACGTCAATGTTTATTAATCGTGAAATTTAAGAAGATATTGAAGATGGAATTTGATACTATATTTGAGGATTTGTTATAATAGAATATTTTCAAAAATCTATAGATAATTATGATATATCTAGTAATGATAAAATTATTAGTAAAGGAAAAAATAATCATTTATTAGGAATCATTTTGTTAATGAGAATATTCATAGAGATAATAGTGTATGTGCTCAAACGAAAAAGAGTTTAAGTAATTCCCATAATAGCTGATTGCATTCATAAGTTGAAATGAAGAGTGTTGGGGAAGTATTAAAACATGGAAATTAGATTTTTAAAATGGAAAAAATCTATGTCCAATTGGGATTAGCGACATATTGTAATTAGTTCAATATCTGAGAGATATGAATGTGATTGGGACAAATCTATTGTTTTGGATCAAAATCAATGAGAAATTAGATGTTTCATGAAAAACAAGTCTTATTTAAAATATATACTCTTAAATATAGATATATATTTTGATGAGTTTTTTTATCCAGTCATAATGATTGAAATAATAAATATTTTATGTTCAAAGGATGATAATATATTTACAATGTTCACTAAATGCATGTAAATTTGGAATTCATGAATGGTGAACATGATGAAGAAGATTAGCTTGGGTAACTATAATTTTTTATGCATAAGAGTGATGGTTAATATGGGTCCAATAAAGAGAATCATTTATATAGGCTTAAATAATTAATCATATCATTCTATTAAAATATGTAGAAAATCATAAGAGCAATTTACTTCAACAAAAAAATGATAGATTCAAATTACTATTTCTAAGAAGAAGACATAAATAAATTCATTATGATTATGTAAATTTATAAAATAATTTTCACCAAAATATATAAATCCTAATAAGGATTTTTTCCTAAATTAATTTCCAAGTATAGATATCAATGATTTGTGAGATGAATTTCAGATTGGGATTTCAAATCACAAACACAAATTCTTTTCTTATACATTCACAGTAGAAGATTTCTCATTATTTTTAAAAGATGATTTGTATAAAATAATTCATAGTATTCTATACTCTAATAGAGATTTGGAATAAGTTTTCAACAATTGAATATGTAGTGGATTTTAATCACATAATTTTCCAAATACTTATATGTAACCAAATCTACTAAATATAACCTATACTAGACAGCATATTTCACATTACACATTATCTGTTTTTCTAATGGAATTATAAGGAATTGCTTCTTCTAATGGGAAAATAAATCATTTTAGAAATAAAATTCACTTTATATTTGGGTTTAGGTACTAAAATAACTCATAATTAAGTATTCATAGCTATAACTATGAATGTTTTGTAGTAGATGTTGGTTACTGAATGTATTCTTCAAGTGGTTAATTTATTATTTTAGAACGGTGTGTTTCATGGAACTCTAAGAAGAACAATTCAATCACAATTGTTAAATTTTAATAAACATATATTTTACCTTTTCAATCCATGTAAGAAATTGTATTGATAAACTCACTACATGAATGCATGATAGTGTTTGTTTCTTACCAATTGGTTATTCTGAGTTAAAATAAATTATTGATCTATATCTCATATAAAAAAATTTAAAAATCATAAAGACACCTAGTGATATGTACTACAAATTTTTAAAGGATAGGGTGGATTTTTTTGATACTTCATTATAGTATATTTTATATAAGGATCAAGTAATTTATGTGTAAAAAACCACATGAAATACTTATTTTTGATTCATTATTGTGTTGTTGTCAATGAATTCCATATTAAAATACATAAAAGTTATTATTTATCCTGTATATCATTCCATTTATTTTTGAATATGTAGTTCTATAATACTAAGTAACACCTCATTAAAAGGGGAATAGAATCTATTTTCTATATAGATGGTAATCAATTGTCTTCATAAAAGATGTAATACACTATAATTCCATGTATATTTTTTTGAAAATTAAATGGGATTATTTTGAGACTAGGCTCTAAAATGAAATGTAATTATGACGCTAGGAGTGGGAGGAATGTAATTTTGAACTATTTTTTTGTTCATTAAATAATCATGAAAGCGGTTTTCTCTAACTTTTAAACCATATCCCAAAACAAAAAGCTTGAAAGCAGTGTTGAACATAGAGCTTCAATATTTACCATGAAAGGGCCTATCATTGGCGGGCGTGGACAAAAAGTTGATGTTAGTTTTTGGCCATAAATAAAATAATTCAGTAATAATTATTTTATTTTAAAATCCATATAACTCATTAACGGTAATGTTGATTGTATATATTAGAGTACCATTGAGCTCTTTAGGGAATGATTTCCTTGGGAGAAACCTATCCTCGACCAGTGCGGGTTGAGGGTAAAGGATATATTTTGGGATTTTTTAGGAAAAATTAAAATAACATAAACATGATTATTTTAATTGTATTTTGAACATTGGAAATTGTTATAGAAAAGTATAATTTAACTTAAAAAGCCTTGATTCATAAATGAAATAGCATAACTAAACATCAACACAATGATAATGGAAAACTATTTCTTCCTTTAACATTTTAACTTGGGGTGCATCAGTGAAACCTTTTGGAAAAACATAGATTTTTTGAAGGATCACAATTGAAGAATGATTATTGATGATCACCAATGACTTGAGAACTCCCCCCTTCTTCGAGTGATCCCTCTATCAATGACGGATCAAGGAACTTCTTGGATATATTATCTTCAACGAAGGAAAAATCCAGTGATCAAACTCCAACCAAGTAGGGGTTTATATTTTCGTGATGCTTATTGCCATGGTCTTCATTCTAAAACAATGAATGTGGATCAACCCATGAACAGGTTGATCCGTAGGATTCGTTTTCTTGAGGGATGGTGCTTTATATCGGATAATTCATTGGTGTTGTTTGTTGATAGAACCTAAATATTATGTTCTAATTTTTCAAAAAATATGACACAAATGATTCTAGCTAACATGAACGAGGCCCGAATTCCTCCATCATTCTCTGTTATTTTGATCTTTGTGACCACACCTTTGAATTTGTGTGAAGGAAACAACGAGGCCCAAATAGAGAAGAAGATGACCCGAGATGTCTAGGTGTTCATACAGTTTGAGAAACAAACAACCAGAGTGGACCGAGTGGTCCACAGAAGATACAGTCGGTGCACCAAGGTGGAGGTTGTGGTTATTTGGGGACATGGGGGTGTGGAAGGAGTAACCGACATGTAGGTCGGGGGTAAGAGGACATGGATACGACAACCCAGCTGCTTCAGAGAAGCGGGCTATGGCATGCGATGGATCCCAGTCTAGTGGGGAGTACGAGTAAAAAAGGGGGTGGCCCGTCTTAGTCAGATGTGTGGCATCACAAGCTAGAATCCTCCTAGAAACTGAGATAGAGGAGAGTCAGCAAACATAGTAGGCCGAAAAGAGGTAGGACTGGAAGCCCAGTGGGACGAACCTGTGGCCCATTAATCTGGGTTGAATCTAGATAGGGTCTAGTTAGTGGACACAGGTTGGGTTGATGGACCCCAGGCTCAGTTAGGTCAGGTCAGTTCGATGGGGTCTGGTTGTTCCGACCGGGTTGGACCAGACCCAAACCTGACCGAAACCTTATTAGAAAAATAGTCACACCAATAATTATATACCCTTGATTGATGATAATTTTATGAAATTGGATCCCTCGCAATGATGATTTTCTTTTGGGATGTTCTAAGGAGGCATTCATGGATGTTTATATTCAATGAATTACATGAAGTGTTAATTCTCATGAAATCAAGTGCACTAAGTGCGGGAATCCACCAGTTGGAAGAGACTCAATGACTACTGCAGTGTGGGTTTATGTGACCTAATAATCTTAGAGGATAAGCGGACCCACGTTGACAAACTATAAGTGGCACTGTGTTGACTAGATATACTCAGGCCTGTGTGGACTAGTTATGATGGACTAAGTGGGTAGCAACCCTATGTGACCTGACAAACCCACAATGGGGAGCGGATCTATGTGACCCAGCAGACCCACATTATTCATCCGGGATGATTACCTCAGTAGTACAAGGTTTTCTGTGTTACAACTGTTAGTATTGCTTTCCATAATTTAGATTATAACTTTTTGAGCTGATATTACCTTGTGCATACTATATTTTGTGGTATTTAACTTGTGTTTTGGGGTCCATATTTTATATTGTGTAAATCACCCCTACACGGTGTCAGCCCACACATTTTGTGTCTGGTGAAGATGACATGTTCTTCGACAGAGACCTTGGTCGACTGGGACCAGGTGGTTCCTATTGAGATACTACAGGTGGGACACACTAATAATGCTTTCAGTAGCCACTTCATTCCTAACCTATATGTGGAGTTGTCTATTGACGACATTTTATGTATCTTTTGTACATCATTGTTTTTAGTATATCTTTTTTTGGGTTTTTATTCTAGCTTAATTAAAATACATATTGTAACTTTACTCATTCGTAGTTTTAGTGGAATGTATTTTTTTTCAGATTTTTGGGATGTGGTTGTGTGTACATACATATAAGTACTCAAGAAAATTCCCCCCACTTATGAGATAATTACTTCAGTGAAAATTTCCATCCCCTGACGTTTTGGAGGTAGGCTTGGGGTAGTCACAGAACGGGCCATGTGGGAGAGTTTCTGAAAAATTGGTATCAGATGAGGTTGATTCTACTAGAATAAATAAACATCTATAATTTTTTATGGGGGAAACAATGATATGTGTTTCAAGATCTTCTTTCATAACTGGGAGTCTAGTTTTTTTGCAGTAGTTGACAAATCTATACAGCAGGACCCATAATTTTGTATTCCTTATTAGTATATGAAACCAATTGTTGCAGGCGTCATTGCGTATTTTCTCATGTCCTTTTTGAGTTAGAGTCATCTCACCATGTATGATCTATTGACAATGGTACATCATTATCTATTTCAGGATGACTTTATATAGACATTCAGCATGTATTCTGATGTGTGACCATGAGGATAGCCCACCTAGTGATGAGGCATCGATATAGAGACCAGTGATACAGATTTCCCCATTAGGTGGTGTGCCAGTGTTACCACCACCCGTTGATTTATAGTTAACGTTGACACTACTAGTAGAAGAAGCACGCAGTATAAGTGCCTTACAATAGTTCCAGAGGCATAGACCTCCCTGGTTTAATGGTTAGACAGAACCCTAGGTGGAAGAGGATTGGATTGAGGTGGTTACATGAGTCTCTCGACTAGTGAGGATGCAAATTGACTAGATGGTGATTTTATCCACGATCCTTCATCAGGAATTGGAATGAATATGGTTGATGTTGTAAATTTAGACACATGATGAGGTGACCCTCACCTAGACAAAAATTTAGGGCCTCATCAGGGAGGATATCATCATAGTGATGATGTGCAATGTGCGTATACAAGAGCTACTACACATACCATTGGGTATCTTGATAGTACTAGAGTAATCGGCGAGATTCACCCAGATCTCTTACTACTCTATTGACATGGAATGAGACATGTTATTTAGGGATCAATCCCGTGAGTAGGAACTATAGTGGGGGATCAGGATGTTCATGGTCTCTTTTAGCATCCCTACTCAGTCTATTGTGCTGGAGCATGCCATACATGTAGAGATATTCCAGGTTGAGAAGGAACCAACAGATGGAGCTACCATTTGACACCATGTGGTAGATTCATTAGTGGTGGGAAGTAGTCAGTAGGAATGGGGACCCATGTGGGACATGACTTTCAGTAAATGACCCCAGGAATCAAGGTTCGTAGTGATGGGAATCCAGAGCAGAGGGAGTCAGCAGGAGGCCAATCTATGATTCTCATGCGGCGGGCAGGGACACATGGCCCATGATTTTTCTGAATAGCCACATAGATGATTAGAATACAGTTACGGGACAACATAGGTTGAGGAAGTGCTTCATGTGAGGAGGTCTTTAGGGCTACAGATGTGGAAGAGGAGTAGGCAGAGTGGCATGTGGTGGATAGAGGTTTGAGGTACCACCACCACTACCCCTATGGGGTCTACAATGGAATAATAGAGAAGATGGGAAGGGAAAGGCTAAACATCAGGCATGGGAGTCCTATAACCATGGATATCTGGATAATATTATAGCTATGATCTATGTCTTATCCACCGTAACATAAGTTATTTTATATATAGTTTTTTATTACTCTTTCCATGCCACATACATTGTTCGGATCATAGAGATTTTGGTGGACTCTTGGGCTCAATCATTATGATTAGATACTCTTGTGGTTTTGGATTAAAAGATTAGAAACTGTTTCTAGTAGTGTGATCTTACTCTTGGTGGCAAGAGATTCGATTAGAATCTCCAAGATACTGTGTCGAGATCTTACGACATCATTCTAGGTATGGACTAGTTATCAAAATTCCATGCTCAGATTGACTGTTTTAGGTGTAGAGTGAGGTATATCCAGGAAGATGGAACCAGGTTCTCCATTACTAGTGTAATGGGGATTCTTTTTGAAAAGGATATAATTTATCGAAGAAGGGTTCGGTCAATCATTAAATAGTTAGAATGCCCCACCCATTGTGTGGATGATGAGGATAGTCCTCAGATACCTTTAGTTGTGGATTAGAATGAGGATGTCTTCCCTGAGGATATCATAGGATTAACTGCTCTCAGAAATATCAACTTATGCATCGAACTATACCACGGTATGACACTGATATCTACACTTGCATCCGAGATGGCTCCAGAAGAGCTCCGGGAGAATAGGGTGTAGTTGGAGGAATTTCAAAGGAAGGAGTTCGTAAGGTAGAGAGTTTCACCATGGGCATCCCCTGTGTTGTTTTCCATGAAGGGAGACATAAGAATGAGACTATGTGTGGATATAAAATTCTTTAACATGGTGATTGTGAAGAATATGTATCATATAACTTGGATTGATGACCTCTTTGATCAGATGAAGTGAGTGAGATAGTTCTCAGAGATTAACCTCTTATCAGGCTATCACCATCATCAAGGGAAATAGGAGGACATCTTGATGAGAGATTTGAAATGTCGCTTCAAACACTATTTATACATAGTGATGTCTTTTTTCATGATGAATGCCCCATCAGGTTTCATGGGACTAATGAAAATCATCTTCCAGCTATACCTAGACTAGTTTTTGGGGGACTTCATTAACCACCTCACACAATATTCAGTGTCAGAGGAGGATCACGCGATGCACCTAAGGATGTCTTTGTACACACTCCAAGAGAACCAGCTATATGGTAAGCACTCAAAGATAGATTTCTTGATATGAATGTTCCACCTCCATGGACATGTCATCTCAAAAGCTGGAGTTGCAGTGGATCTAGTGATGATAGAGGCGATTCTTGATTCGGATCCACCCAATGGAGTTACTGAGGTGCAATGTTTCTTTAGGATCATTGTGTACTAACAAAGTTTTGTACAAAACTTCTATAGGGTAGCAAGTCCCATGAAGGCATTGATGAATAACAGAAAACCCTTAGTGTGGATATAATGATGCAATTAGAGCATTCAACCACTGTGGTAGATCATGATGAGTGCTCCTATCATGAGACTTCCAGAGTAGGGCATCAATTACATGGTCTACTGTAGCACATCATGAACTGGACATGGATGTGTCTTGATGCATGGGAAATCTATAATTTCTTATGGATCATGATATCTAAGACCATAGGAGAAGAACTATATGACTCGTGACCTAAATTTGGCTGCAGTTATATTCTCACTGATGATGTGGCGACAATTACTTATGGGAAAACGATCAAACATCTAATCTAACCACAAGAGTATGAAATATATCTTTCCCAAGAAGTATCTCAATATGAGTTAATGATGTTTGCTACTATTTTTTCTAGGAATATGATTTATGGATAGGTTGTACTACTGGTAAGGGGAATGTGGAGGCAGTTGCACTTGGTGGGAGATAGAGGTCACAACTATTGAACAACACCTCAGAGATGTTGGCCTCTCTTCTGATATCCATTGTGGATAGAATTGAGGATGCTTATCTGTAGTCGATGGTAGTTTACCCTCTGCTCTTATACCTATTCAGAGAGGTGCATCTCGGAGATTCTATTTGAGGGACTAAACTTCCCATATTTCCATAGGTCAAGCCCCAATTGGATATTCCAAAGGTGGGGTTCACGTAATCATTTTTAGATGACTCTCAGTAGTACTAATGGCGTTGTAGGAGGACATGTTGAGGGACATTCATACACCCCCTTTGGTGGAACATCTAAGTGTGTCACTGAGGTACGAGGATATCCGACATCAGTACTGGTGTCTGTGGACGAAGAAGGTAGTAACAGAGTTGGTCTAGAGATGCCTCACTTGTCATCATGTGAAGGCAGAGCACTATGTTCCAGCAGGTTTGAAAAAACCCCTTGATGTACTAGAGTGATATTGGGATAGAATGATTATGGACATGATGAAAATCATACCATGAATGTCTCGGAGGAACTATACCATTAGGGTGATCATAAACCAAATCAACAGGTTGACCCACTTCCTACCAATTCGAGAGATGAGTTTAGTAGAGATCTTGAGATTCCTTTATGTGCATGATATAGTTCGACTCCATGGAGTCCCATCTACGATAGTTTCATATTGTGATGCATGCTTTACATCCTAGTTATGGAATGGGTTGAATGAAGATTTTGGGACTCAGCAGCACTTGAGAACATCCTTTCACCAACATACTGATTGTTTGATGGACCCAACCATAAATACCTTGGAGAATGTGATTCGTGATTATGTCCTTGATTTTGGTCACTGTTTGGAGGACCACCTACCACTAGTGGAGTTTTCATACAACAACAGCTACCCTCCAACATTGGTATGGAACCATTTGAGAAACTGTACAAACAACCATGCAGGTTACCATTATACTGAACAGACCTAGGGGAGTCAACACTCATAGGTTTATATATTGTACATGCTACCACTATGATGGTGTATGTTATCCAAGAGAGGATTAAGATTGTATAGAGATGATATAATTCTTAGGCTGATAGGTGATAGATACCATTGTAGTTCGAGAAAAGGTATAATGTATTCCTCTGAGTCTCTCCTCGATAGGGGATATAGAGATTTGGTTGGTGTGACAAGTTATCCAAGAGGTTCATCAGACCTTTCATGATACTGCATAGAGTGAGGGAGGTCATGTACCACTTGGTTCTAGATCCACTGTTAGAGAGTGTGCACAATGTCTTCCACATATCCTATCTAAGGATATATATGCAAGAATCTTCCCACATCATCGAGCATAGTGAGGTGGATATTGACGAAGGGGTGACATTCGTAGAGTACAATGTGAAGGTAGAGGATCGACAGGGGAGGATTAATCATGGATGGTCAATTCCTCTAGTGTGTGTTCTTTTGTATCATGGGAATCTCTAGGAGAGAATGTGGGAGAAAAATTATTAGATTCATGTTAATTACCCCCTTGGATTGATTAGCATTCATTTTGTATTATGAGTACATAAAACCCCAAAAGGAGGGAGGAGTAATGTAACACAATGGAATTATATGTATTTTTTTGAAAATTGATTGGGATTATTTTTAGACCATGCAATGAGATGGCACATAATTCTAAGGCCTGGTGTCGCCCAAATGTAATTTTGAACTAATTTTTACGTTCATTAAATAATTTTGTGATCGTGGTTTTTATGAGGGAATCATTGAACTTAGAGCATCAAAATTAGCCTAGAAAGGGGCTCACTTTGGCCGGAAGAGGCCAACAGTTGAAGTTAGTTTTTGGTCGTATGTAAAATAATTAAGTAACAATTATTTTATCTTCAAATCATTATAACTATTAAAATGTAACTCATAATGAAAAAGAGAGAGCATAATTTATCTATTGATGGAATTATTCCCCCAGGTATAGCATAAATGTGACCGGCATAGGTCAAGGGTGAATGATAGTTTTCAGGATTTTTTATGAAAAAATAAAATAAATTAATGTTAATTATTTATTATTTTGAACATTCAAAATTACTATTGAAAAATGTTGTTGTAACACAATGATACAGAAATGTTTTTTATGAATAAAACAACATAATGGTACTACAATATAGTTGTAACAGTATAATGGTTCCTCTTATAATATTTTAACCATAGTTGAGTCTTTGACATGATGGGGGAGATACTATGAATCTCAAATGTATCATTGTTGATAAAGTAGGGGTTTATATATTTTAGAATTTAAATTCCCAATTTTTATTTGTAAAATAATTAATCTGGATCAACACACGAACATGTTGATACATGGGATACTCATTAATGTGGGAGGGTGTTTTATTTCTTATATTTCATTATGGATATTTTGTTGATAGAACCATAATCTCCTCTTCCCATGTTTCAAAAACTCTAACATGGAGGAATCTAGAACACATTAATAAGTCTTTGATACCTCTATCTTTGAATGTTCTTGTGATATTCATGAATGCACCTCTGAATTAGTTATAAGGGAACCATGAGGCTGTAATATATGATTGTGACTTGAGTATCCCAGTGGAGTCAAATGGTTTGAGAAATGGACCATCAGAGAAATCATTGTGGTACGCGGAAGATACCATTGGTAGCCCATTGTGGCAGCCAGGGGAGGGTGGTGGTGTACCACGACAGCATGATGAGGCGGTGGCTATAGCTGTGTTGTAGGGGCCTCTGACACCCAGGCCAAAAACTGGTGGAGAAGGATGCTACTCGCGGTTGTGTGTCGCATCGTGCGCTAGCATGTGGTGTTGTGGGGACCACGTGTGAGATAGAGGGTGTCTACCCTTAGCCAGACGTGTGGTGGAACATTCCAAATTCCTCATAGAGACTGGGCTGAATGATATCCGACCCCCATAGTGGGCCAGAAAGAGAGGGGAAGGTCAAATCTAGACAAGGTTAGATCTAGTCTGGTGGAGATCTGGGCTACACAGCGTGCCAACTAGAGGGGGTTAGGTCAGATCCAGACCATGTCGGATCCACACTGGGTTGGATCCAGACCATGTCAGATCCAGACGAGTTCAGATATGCATTGGGTGTGATCTGAACCATGTGCGATCCAGACCGGCTCGAACCGGACCCAAAACCAACCGACCCCTTTTCAGAAAAACGTTGATAACTTTCATACCGTACGCCCGATTGCCATGTTTTTTACAGTGTTAGAACCCTCACGACGTGGTGGTTCTTTTGTAATTATCTGAGGATGATTTCATGAAAGTTTAACTTAAATGAATGATTGAAGGTGTGAATTCTCCCAGAAACAAATGCACATTGTATGGGAATCCTACGGCTGGATGAGAACCAAAACTATTTATGAGTGGGTTTATGTGACCCAGAAGGCCTAGATGATAGGAGATCCTATGTGGACCTCATATAAGGGGCCCTATGTGGACCAGATATGATGACCTTGGTGGGATGAGGCTCTGTGTGTCCCGGCAGACCCCCAGTGGGGAGCAGTTTTGTGGGACCCAATAGAATCATGGTACTAATCAGGGGTAGTACCTCTGCAGTCCACGATCATTAGTATTATAACTGATATTATTTCATTCCAAACATTTGATTTCACCTATGTTAAATGATAGGTCATTGTGCAAACATACTTTTGTGGACAATCCCTTGTGTCGTATGGTCCTTAATGACTATTGTGTTACTCACCATTACACATTCACCGCTCGCACGTGTTGTGTCAATTAGAGATGACACATGCTTCGATAGAGACCTTGGTGGATCTAAACCATGTGGTGCCCTGTGAGATATGTTAGGTGTGACACACCTCTATTGTTTCTGGTATCCACTCCATGCCTACCCTATAGGTGGGTTCTATTACCGGTGACCTTTCAATGATCTTTTATACATTACTATTTTTTAATATGTTTTGTTTGGATTTAATTATGGCACATTTGACTTACATATTGTACCTTTAATCATTGGTTTTTTATTGGAAAGTATTTTTTTTTCATTTATACATTTTTGGGGAATAGATGGGTGTTTTTTCGTATATGTACGTAGAAACATTCCTCTCACAGGTGGGATATTGTCTCTACTGTTAGTCTCCAGCACATCCAATTTGGGTTCTAGGGTTGGGATGTAACGACACGGGCATCAAGTGATGGGTCATGAATAAAGATGTGTCTCTTCATAGGGGATACTTGAGGTGTTTGAAGATTGGACTTGCAGAAGTTCTCATACATTGTTTTAAATGTTTCCAAAAAATACATATTCAGATATTTAATATCCCTAGGAGAATTTATTTCCCCTCACGATGTTACTTGAAAACTGCAGAGTTGTGATTTGGTGAAATGATCTAAATTGATACATGGTTAATTTTGTATTTATCATTACATTGAGTGGAATGAGATCCCAAAAACGACATTCAATCATATGGTCTAATGATAATATAAAAATCCCATTAGTTTAATGTTATAATATTTTCATGAGATTGTTAGATCATGAATGATGAAGGTGTTTTTATGTTGTATTTTGTTTTGAAATATTCTAATAATTGATTAATAGGATAATATAGATATTTTCTTACATAAATATAATTGAGGATTAATTTAGTGGGTTAAGACCAAAATATAACAAGGAGAATTTTTCGATCATTTTTTGAGTTTGATGATGTGTTTTTAATATTACACAGAATATAACATTATGATTCCATGTGTTTTTTTGATGATTTTCCATTATAATAGAACAATTTAAATTTACAAAGTAGCATCACATAGTTTCCAGATATCATTGTGTTGTGGTTTTTTTCATTATATGTAGCAAAAATTGTATTTTTATATGGAGTTACCCCCATTTAATATTTGTCACTACACTCTCTTAGGACATAATAGAATGACATAATTCAATAATAAACACTATTATAGAATTACTTGGACACTAAAATTTATTACAACAATATTTAGGGAGATGAAATAAAATCAAATAATAATCATTAATGTTTTATTGTAATGCCTATTTAGATTTTATAGATCATATCAACCATTTGGAAATAATTTTTCAAATTTTTTATATCTAGGAACAATTCCACCGCTGAAGGCACCATACCATAATGCACGGTGTTACTGTAAAATGGTGACTCTCAAAAAATGAAATGTGTAATGAAAAGATAGAAAATAATTTATCGTAACATACACCTATTATGAGTTTAATTCTAAATGAATTTTTTTCATAAAGTAATGAAATTGAAAATATTCATCTATGATCCAAATTCTAGAGGAACTTGATGTTAGGAAACGAATATTGAATGACTTATAGATGCACATATTTCTTTCATAATCATGGAGTTCATGTATATGTTGATAATTTATTACATATATTTTTTTCTAATAATATATAAATATGGATAATATGTTCAAAATATGATGACATGAATGATTATCCACCTGATAAAAAATATGTTTGGGCTTGAAAATGTTCTTCTATCATTTGTGTTCTTTCTCACCTTTTCTATCATCATCGTCATATCATTAAATTTGTGATTAAATCACATTACCAAAAATAGTAAAATATGTTGTCGGTTTGTTTTATGGTTACCTTTAATTTTCCATATTTTCATGGGAAATCTACTATCATCATGAATTACAATTATAACAATCTTGCAAGCATGGCGTTTTAATGACTACCCCTACGTTTAGATGATCAATTAGCTCCACAAAGTCTAACTACCATGTCAAGATATTTTATATCATTATAATTGTCTATATTTTTGAAATCTATATGAATATTTTTTTAAAATCTTCTCAGTAATTTTATACATTAAGCAGACAAATCCAATATTATAGACTTCTTATACACTTTTAATTCATATGTTATGTGATTAGATCCGTTGACTTGGTAGAGTGATCTTTATCTTCTAATATATAGTGATAAATAAATTTATCTATTATCTTCCATTTTGAGATTATAATATCGTTTAATATAGTTTGTTTTGAATATAATCCAACACATAGACACCTAGTAATGTGAATTACAGGGTTGCTTCACATATTACATAAATGTGTTTTTGTTATAATGTAATGGAATTTTCAATAAATCCTCGATCATATCACAAATATAATATGATTTATTTTAAATAAAAATATTACTCATTTATGGAACTAATTATTTTTTTATGGTCAAACCTATCCCTCCAATGATCATACTAATTTAAAAATCTTTTGATATGTGTGGGAGGAAGCATGATTTACATGAATATTTTGATGGAGCAAAAGAAAATAATCATTCTTATTGTAATTATCGGAATTATAATCTACCAATCCAAATTTTTAAGAACTCTTGATTTTAAAGGTTAGGAATATAAAAATTAAAAATAAGATGGAATAGAAAAAAATTCAAAAAATATGAAAATAAATAAAGAACCACCCATATCCAATCATCAACTACCATGAATAATACATTTTTATAAAATATTTCAACATTGAAGGAATAAATATAATCATCCTTTATAGTACGTTCTGTATCTAAATCGTAGTGTAAACCAATATATAAAGGATACTATTAGTGATTATATTAAAAAAAAATAGATGATCAAGTGATGAATCAAGGTAATTCTCTTAGTAATTAACATACCTCTCTCCAAAATAATGAGTATCAGAATGAAAAATTAGTCAATAATTATATATGAAATTATCTTGTACAGTACTAGGTAACTAATTGAAAAGAAAAATGGTTGTATTGAAAATGGTAACACATTTTAGAAAGTGATATGTAGTTGAAATGAAGAAAAATTAGAGTATTAAGGAGGTGAAAAATGTATTTCAAAATAAAACTTGATGTGAAAATATTGTGGATAAAGAATGATAGAAACAAATTATGTTGATAAATAGGAGGATGCTTAGAAAAAATATATGAAATCATATCCCTAAAATCCCCCACATCCATTCATAAAGAGGATAATGTAGTTCTATATCAATGTCAATATAAGATGTTACACATAATCCTTACATATCTCTTTATAAAAAATATATTCACTGATGAAATTTATCTTATATCAATTTGTATAATTATATGATTAGTTATGTTATCCAAAAAATAAAATTGGATGTTATTGTAATAATATATCAAAGTGGGGAATGTGGTGATTGTGTTTAATAAAAATAAAAAAAATAAATATGTATCTGGGAAGCGTATTTTTCACATTCTTTAATAAATAATAAAATTTTTAGAAATATTATGTGACATGGGATATTTTTTTTGTTTGAGTCGCCTTTTATTTTTTTAGAAGGAAAGATTTGGTAAGTATATAATTAATATGAGATTCACCTCATCTTTTTTATAGATCTCCGAAACACCCCTATAATTGGTTTTTGGTTTAATTTTCAAAGATGGAATGATTGTTTCCACATGAATTTCTAAATAATTGTGACAGAAAAAGAAGGTGGTTTTTACATCATCCATGGGAAACAATTCGAATTCTTTTGGACAGTATTGAATGAAGTTGAATAATGGTTTATTCATATTTAATTTTGATAAAAAACAATTAACCTTACATATTATGAATATTAAAATATATGTAGTGGAAGATAATAATTTTCATGTTATTTTATTCATCAATGGTTATTTAACAACCATAGTTTTTAGATGGATGAATATAAAAGATGATAAAATATATTGATGATATGGAGAATATTGAATGAATAATAATCTATAAGGGGTAAAATATTATAGATATATTATCATGAACCAAAAAAATTTATCTATAACACACTAGAAACCTCATTAGATATAGCACATATGGTGTTCACAATCCCAATATGATGGAAACTAGTTTCTAGGGATGCAAAAAAGATCTTTTGAATGATTTGGCAACACCGTTAAAGTAAAAAATTAGGAACATGGGGATGCTCGTTCTATATATCAGTGACCCTTCCACAAACTAAGATGAAGTGATATAATCAATTATAATATATAAAACAAAAAAATCCCTTATCAGATATATATGTTCTACCATAGAAACATCCCCTGAGATCCGTCAACAAGTCTCCACATATATAATTTTACTGATAAAATTAATAAGACTGGGTAGGGTTTTTTTATTTAGATGATGTAGCTAGAAAAGTAAATAAACAAGTAAACAAATATTCATTGTGTGAACCCTCAAATCACATCAACTAAGACTAATTATTTGCATTCCTCATAGAAAATTAAGTGTTGGGATGGAACATAAAATGGGAAAATAAAATTTTATTGATCATAATCATGTTCATTAAGATATGAACCTCCATTCCATATGAAAAACCATTAAACAATGTCCCACCTATATGTTAGTTTAAAATATGTTAGAAATTTAGTTTTAATAAGACTCTACGTTACCCATGAAATTTAATTAAAGAATAATTACATTTCATTATAAAGAAACGATATTGAAATTAATATGTTAATATCTTATAGCCCAAAATTTATAATTTTGAAAGATGAATATCACTTTTGAATTTTACATGTCAAAAAAAGAATAGAATGAATTTATGAAATATTCCTTTCAAAATAATTTTTTATAAATGACGGAAAAGTTTATTTTCATTAATTTGATAGAGCATACTTTTTTGTTTTTACAAAAATATTTTTTTAATTGAATAATGTATTTCTATTTTAATGAATTAAAATAACCACTATAAATGAATGTTTTTAAAGAATTTTATATATAAAAAATTTAATATAAATTATTTACATTAACCTAATTATTTTCTTGAATTATAAAAAGTTTAATTTTATGATAAAAACATATTTTTCAATTAACAGTTTTCATTTAATTTTAAAAGCTAATTTTTAAATTTTTTTTAAAAAATTTTATAAATTTTATTTGAAAAAATGGGCATGGTTTTTGATATCATTATTTCAGAATTATATTATATTAATTTTCTATGAATTTAATGATTTTTTTGGTTGAATAGTTATAATGAAATTTTTAATGTTTACTATAACTTTTATTGAATCATCATTATGAATAATTGATTTGCAATTTTACAATACAATTTTCAAGAAAAATATTTTATTTTAGGAGTAATATAAATATTTAAAAAAATTATTCTTAATTTGGATACTAATGATTGATTTTTCCAGATATAAGTGATATTTTACCCAAATTAAATTCTATTTTTTTTATTTCATTTAATGTTTTTCTTGAAATTCTCCATTCAATTTGTTCAGGACTCCAATAGAAATTAATCTTCATTCAATTATCATTAATTCAATTAACTAATGGAAATAATATAACATCGAATTGTTTTAAAAAAATAATAATTTGATACTCTTAAAAAATAAATAAATAATTTTATTTTATTTGTTGTAATATTAAAAATAAATTTTTCCACTCATTGAAATAGAAAAATTAATAATGGATTTCATATTTATATTTAGTAGGTTATAATTAGGTTGTAAGTTCCATGTTATTTTAATTCATAAAAATATGTTACAATGGTATAAATTTTATCTTTTTGGAATCGTTTTAATGTGTAATGTGGGGTTAATTCAACTCTATGAGATTTTATAATATATTAATATTGAAATATATTTAATTTTATCGATAACATGGTTTACACACAACCCTGAGTCTAAATAAAGTATAATATAATAAACTATTTTAACCTACCTATTAAACTACTATATTTAATAAGAATAAACACATTTTTAAAAAATATTTTTAATTATTTTAGAGATATAAAAGTAATGATAAATGATTACACAATATTTATTAAATTCATTATATGAGTCAAAAGTCATTTTTTTAAAAAATGGAGTTTTTTCATTTTATTATAAAATAATATGATTTTTTTTTAACAATTACAATATTTCATGAAATGATACAACATAATTATTAAATTCATATATCCAAATATATTAGAGTAATTAAAAGTACTTTTTAAAAATTATTTTGAAAAATATTGAGAATGATGACAAATATATATGTTTTAAGAGGAAATAAAATCAATTCTTATTTTAAACATTTTTTTCCTGATTGATGTATTAAATATTGGAAATTTTGTATGAAAATGAGTAAAATCATTATCATTATATTGGAAAAGAAAATTAGTTTATATTATAATGAATAAATGATAATATTCCATCAATGAGAGTTAAAACAATCCCAAAAGAATGTGAGATCATAAAATAGAATCGTACCTCTATGGAAACATTTAAATTTAAATACCTTGAAATAAAAACCAGGAATGGATACATAAACCATCATGAATAAATATTACATCATTTTAAATATATGAAATGTTCATTTTATACACGTCATTAAAATAAATTGGTGCATATTAACGAATATGTCTTAATGAATTGAAATTGAGATTAAATTTATTATGTCATAGTTCTGTATCATTGAAGATTTATTAACATATAATATAATGAATTTTAAATTTTAATTAATGTATAATTGATAAATATTCATATTTATGATACCGTATGTGATCTTTTTATATTATCTTTTCACCAGATTGTTAATAATATTTCATTATTTTCATCTTTTTGGGTGTTAACTGATCTGTTTCCATATGCATGTTTTTTCAAAAATATTCATATTCTTGTGTATTGGATATATATATATATATATTTCATATCTATAATTATATTAATGTAGTAAATATCAGAAAAATTCATTATATAAAATTTTATAGCCATATGTGAAAGTTGGACATAGAAAATAATTTGCATCACTTCCGAGAGATGGTAGGTTGTACATATTCACGATCAATGATATCATTACTTCCATGGAGGAAAGGGTTAGTTAGTGGTCAATTTATTAAATTTAATGAATTAATATCATATCATTTTTATCATATATATTAATTATTTAAATAATTATGACTATCTGTTTGAGCTTGTGTTGTAAAAAATTAAATTGGTTTGTGGGGCTTTTGTCCACCATATAGACGAGTGAGGGTTATGTTTCCCATTTGTTGGAGAAGAAGGTGGATAAATATTTATACTTCAATATAATAACTTCAATTTTTATGTTCGATATTTTTTATCATATTATGAGTGTTTATATATATATTATGGTTAAAATTAGAATGACAAAGAACTTTTTTTTAAGATTATTCCCTTATCTCAGAGAAACCTCCATTTGATAGGTTATTATGGCCAACAATATTGGTATTAATGAAATACCATAAGCAATATAATGTGACTATATATTTGGGGAGAAAAATTTCACAGTTTTGTTGAGGAAAATGTCTTCAAATTTGTAAATAAATGATGATTTGGATTTCCCAATTAGAATTGAGAACGAGTGGCATTTTTTTATATACAAAAAACTAATAAATAATGGATAATCACTCTCACTCCAAGTTCCTTTAAATTTGATAAATAATTTATTTGATTCAAATTATTGTTAATAATCACTTGCATCACATTAATAAAAACATGTTTTAAACATGTAATTCCCTTTTTTGGAATTTTTTCTCACATTTACAATTTCAGTTTTATCAAAGGAAACCAATTCATTTACATCTGTAATTAATAGATTTAGAGTAAAATAAAATGATACATATTAGATAATTATTACCAAATAATTCAAAATATGAAAATAATATTTAGAAGAAATTTATATGTGTGTGGAATATTAAATTTTAGACCAGTCTATATAATGTGAAAAACATTGCATTAAGCATAACCTCACTAATTATTTTTTACTATTTTTACAAATAATTTTTAGAAAAAATAATTTCTTTCAAAGTATTGATTATAATGAACAAAAACATGGAATACCTTTTATCAAATTAAAATAGAAAATTCTTATTATTTAGTTTGAAATAAACATGTAATTATTCTCAAAAAATGTGGTTTCAAGAAATATAATTTTCATTTATAACATGATGTTATAATAACTATATTATGTATAATAGTAATTAGATTAATTTGAATTTTTTATTTAAAATAATATATATATATTTTTAATTTTAAAATTTCATCGTTAAATTTTATTATTGTTAATTGAAATGGATCGGTTTTATTTCTTTTTAAACCAAAAACATTATTCTGAAAATTAAACTATTTTATATAAAATATTTATTCTTACTTATGAATGATCTTATATTTGTTTCTATAAAATTTATTATTAAGAAATTTTAAATTATAAATATTATTAAAAAAATTTAATGTAAATTTATGAATATTTTAATACATAAATTTATATTTTTTATGAAATAATATTTCAAATGGAAAATTTGAAAAAAAAACAACATTATGGGATTAATTTGAAAAATAAAGATCAAAATTGTTATAAATAATATAAAATTATAATTTTTGTGCCATTTAATATAAATATATAAATTTTACTATAGTTTTAGCATATTATAATGTCCACATACAATAATTGAGACTCATGTGTTACGTTCTACCCCCCCCCCCCCCCAATGATTTCATCCTCTAAAATTTCATTAATGATACCATGTAAAAAATAGTGGTGGTTATTTTTTATAACATCCTTCCGTTCCAAAAAAAAATTCCTCTATTTTAGGAATACTCCAATTCAAATTTACTGGTCAAGTAATCTAATTCTTTAATACTTTCCCACTAGTGTCTTGAATCTAAATAGGCTGTTTTGTGTAATATAGAATAGGTTCTAATTTTGTTTCTTTATATGTGAGAGCATGCATTTGGTTTGAAATATACATATATTATAATGAAATATGGAACACATCATGTAATTTATAGAGGCTTCATGGAATTTTCATCTATTAATGCACAACTCTAATTATATCCAATATTTAAAATTTTCTGATGTATATAGGGATTCTTTTTCGTTCTTATACACCCTTCCATTGAGATTAATTCAAGAAACCGTGATATCATATTGAAAATTATAATTATATACCATGATAATATGTAAAAAACTTATTACTTCATTGAGAAGAATTAATTTGAACATGAATAGTCATAACCATTTTCATTATCTCATCAACATGCTATAGGACTACAAGTTTCAATTGTTTATCTTCAATTTGAAAAGTTATAGTATGAAATCTATTTCTATATAATCAATTATACGGTGCCAATTATGATGTCATATTTCATCATAGTGAAGTTAAATATCATTATTTTTCAAATTTTTTTACATTAAACAACCAAAATATTGATATTAAAACATGTCATGGTGGTCAGGAGTCCATCTAGGGCTTGTTCAGAATATAGAGCTCCAAAATTGGAAAACAGTCTAGGCCAAACAATTTTTTTGGAAACATGCTCCCCGCGTTCTTGACTGTGTATCCGGTTATATACATGAGACATAGCCCATTTTCACATTTCACACATGTTTAGTCAAAATATGTTCCTAATGATAAAGTGTGCCCTTCCATACAATCAAACATTCATGGATTTAGCATAGTTTGACTAACTATGGTTCTAAACCATGCATGTTGATATTTTGGTGTGAAATGGACATTTTGTCCCACTTATCATATTGATATTTTTTTAATCTTTCTTATCCTCCCTACATAAAATATCCTTTATTTTTCATATACTTTAAGCTCAAGAACACTATAATCTTATCCATGAAAAAACTCTAAAATCCAGTGTTAGTTTCATAGTAATTCAGATTCTACAAATCCAACTTGGTAAGATTGGTAGTATCAAAACTCCTATCAACATTTATTTTTCCTAAGATTGCTCTTTTTAGGTGGAGGAACATATTATCTATTTTTTTAAATTATTCTATTTCTTAGTACTCTTCCAACTGGATTTAAATATGAGGCTGATATTGGGTGACGAGTCATCCATGGACTTGAGGAATGTGGTCATATTGATTTCCATTCGATATTGGCCATTTCATATCTAGTTTTATTGTTCCACATGTAGGGTTTATCTAAGAATCGATTTCATATTTATTACGTCATGTATAATTGACCTTTATACCTAGATACACATTAATTGAATCTCATTTGGTACATTATAGGTTGAAAAAACAATATATGGGAACCCATGGGTGTTCCATGTAGGATTGTCCATTATGGCCAACTAGTAAAAAATGCCTGGAACTCCAAATGAGCTAACATGATGATTTTTTAATGATTTTTCTCCCGAGATATGAGTATTACATGCTACCCAAGGCTCTTATTAGGTTAAAAGACCACATATATTTTGAATTGACCAAGTGTTTAATTTTCTTAATGATCATGTCAACCTGAAATCAAACCCTTGACCCTTATGAATTGAATTGTCTTTCCTTATAAAATTAAATGATTTTTTCTGTATAGGATTGTCTAACCTTGATGGTTAACCATATATAAATTAATTGGCATAATCAAATGAAATGGTTTTATTTAAATAACATAAAAATGATGATGAAAACAAGCATTTTGATTATGTATGATTAAAATATTATCTTGAATTTCATTTTCTAGAAAGGAATTTCATTTTACGAAAGGGACATGTGATATTTATTTCCTCGTGTATTGAATTATATAAACATAACCATGCAATTAATTATTATTAATCAAAATTCATGAGTGTTTATGGCTTCTGTATAATGTTATAATGATGATTGTACCTCTTCTATGTATATGAGTTATATGAATGAAATGGATGGGATTTAAATCTCAATGCCAATTATAGTTATAATATTCATTTAAAGATGATATTTATAATGTTTATAGATGTTCAAAAGCTGGTAAATCAGAATCCATTACATCAGGTGTTCAGTTCATGGAATATCACCCCATTGAAATTATATGGATGTTTGGAAGAGGTTCCACATTCAATAAATAGAGTGTTGACATGATTGTACACTCACCATCATGAGCATTATTGCATGATGTCTCACACTATTCTTGGGATATAGGTGATATATCGTATTGCAAGAGCTTTTAGGATTATTAAGGTTGTTATGGGTTTCTAATTATTGCCCCTATCATGTTCAACAATACTATTCCTGGTATAAGACCATTAGGCATCCACAGACACCCGGTTCATCTAGTAATATGAAATATAGAACTAAACTATATATATTATTTATAATTGAAAATATATTGAAATGGTCAAACCCTCCTCCAAGTCAAGGGCCAATGCTTGTAGAGCCATCAAGTTTCCTTTATGATCCTAAGTATCCTAGTTATTTAATTTATCATTTTCCCCTTATTTTGTTATACCTTAACACTGTTTAGTTACGTGCACTGTTGGGATTACACATAGACAAAATTGGTAGAGAACCAATGATATTTTTATCTCACTCCCTACTCAGGAAGACATTGGTTCTTTATAAGACTATCATTATATAGGTATTTATAAGGGTAAAGACCATGCTATAGGTTACTGATCTACTTACATAGTTGGCGATTATGGTAATAGGATCAAGAAAATGCTCAGTATGATTGGTTCTAATTTTCTCATTTTCCATCATTGTTCATTTATATAGAATGCATGTATATTTAAATTTATTTTCAATATTACAGAATTCCATGAATTCTTATATAAAAAACTACCATAGGGGACTTCTTTTATTATTTTCAGTTGATTTTTATTTTTATTCTTCTAATTATTATCTGTTTATTCATTCTAATTTTATATGCTTCCTCAACTATGTATATTAATCTATTGTATCTTCTGTGCTACTCTATCTTGTATGTATTTTCTCCCCACTAAACCACCTTTACACCATCACTACTATTCGGATGCCTCTGGTGTACAAAAAGGCACCGATGAGGTCATGTGAACCACCGGCTCATTACATGGTCCATGTGGATCCTAAGTGAATATGTTGCAAAGTGGTACTAGAGAGGGGTTTCTTTTGTTCATTTCATTATTCATATAAAGGATTAGAAAATGGGAGCACGTGGAACTTATTCATAAACATTTCTTGGGTGATGTGAACCCATATACGGAGTAATGGACGATATTATTTAATTAAAAATGTTATTCTTTTTTGGCCGATTTCTATTGATACACTTTCACTATTAGGTGATGAACATGATTCATAATGTTATTGATATTGGTATAGTTGAAATTACGATTTCATTATTATCATCAATGAGTTAACGTATTCTCATTAGATCATGGATCATCATAGGCACAATATGGTTAATAGGACATGCATTTTTTCATGACACATTTATATTTAGCATGGATTTTATTATTTCATATTGATTGTGCCTTTTTATATTAAAATTGATAACACTTATTTTAGTTTTTGTAAAACACAATTTATTCTTAATGTGACTACATTAAAATAATATTTCTTTAAGAAATAGTTTAAGTGAACTCTTTAATCATTAAATCATGCCACATTAATCTATGCATCATCGGTCACATGAGATATAATGTGTTATGGTGTAGTTCAATTGGATTCCATGTTTGGGTACACGAGGAGTATGGGCCCATATGTATTTTAAAAATGATACCATCTTATTCAACAATTTATGTTAATGATGTTTAAATATAATTAAACAATAAAAATTTCAAAAAGAATATGATTCCCAAATTGAATCAATGATCTTACATATGTATCTAATATAGAGGCTTAGACCCAAAACATGCCTTTTTACTGGTTATAGGGTATATATTATGCTCATATGGCCTATAATGCTAATGTTCTACTATATAGACCTATCTTTTGAAGAGGTAAAAGGGGAATGGTTGTTTCTCGAGGAATGACTTACACATATCATAGTTTCTTAAATTAAATCATCTCACTTTATTAAATATCTTTAGAGGAATGTGTTTGGTTTTTGAAATGCCTGGATCAGTTGTTATCACTGAAAGGGGGTGGGGTGAATCATTGGTAATTTTTTTTATGAATTGTTCCCTTTGAATGATCAATTTAACCGCTGTGGCCGGTTAAGGCCCAGATCTACTCTTTTGGTGGGGAAGTGATAATGAAAGCACAGAACACAGAGATTTATAAGGTTCGGTACAAAGACCTACTCCTTTCCGTGTTGGTTGCACTCCCTAACACGGATTCTTCACTGTTCCAGAAGATGTTTACACGGTAATTGGTTATACCCCCAATTACAAGTTGGTTAAACCCCCCCAACTTCACAGCATATTCTTCTTCACAACTCCACTTCTCTTCTTCAAATGTGTTGTTCAATTCTTCAAGTAGCTTCAACAAACTCCAGGAGAACTTGTTGGTCTTTCTCACCAATACTTCTATTCAATATGCATGCGTGTGCATACATTAACTCTCTTCTTTCTCACTTGAGTACACACCCTCACAACCCACGAGATGAGATGTGGTCTTCCTTTCTTGCACACTCACTCACATGGTGTGTGTGTGTGGGATTCACTTCACCCGAACCCACTTCATAGGAGGGCGCGCAAGTGTGCGGCCACTCCTCTCTTCTGCCGCATAGGTCTCTGAGCGCAAGTGATCGGAACACCTACTGCCGTGTAGGTTCCACGGGCAGAAGGTGTGGAGGTGCACGGCTCGGCCTCTTCACGTCGCGCAAAGAAACGGACATGGTACCAGACTCGGCCTCTTCCTGCCGTGCAAAGGGAGCACGCAGGGTGGCTCGAATCGGCCTCTTCCTTTGGGAAAGGAATGCACAGTTCTCCTTCGCGCAAGTGGTTTCATGGTTAGCTCCCACGAAGCCTCGGGTGGCTCCGATCTTTTCTGTCTCACTCGGGCGTGAGATTTTTCTCTTCACGTTGCACGAAGATACGCGGAACTTCTTCTCAAATGATCAGCAAAAAAACATCTTCTCGGTTTGGGCTTCACCTTTTATAGGCAAAGTGTTCGATCGAAGCCACGAGGATCAAATCTTTGAAGACATGAGATTTGCGGCATTTTGAGATCTTCAAACGCAGATGTGATATCTTGGAAATCTCAGTTATTTCCTTTTTCTTTTTCAACAATGGGATATTTTGTTCTTGGTGTTGAATCACGTGCATGCATTTAAAAATGCATGGGAAGCCTTTCCTTGTACATTGAACGGGCAGTTCACCCTCGGCAACTTCGTTTGCCTCGGGCTAATTCGAAATCTTCATCTCGTTGCATGCATGCGACTTTTAACGCATGCATGTGTTCGAAAAAGAGAGACGAACACAACGGAGGCTTCATCTTCATCAGAGTCGGTCGGGAGCTCCATCTCCCATTCCTGATAGTCTCTAGATCGCGGGAGGCGTCGCAGGGAGTCCTCAGCTCGGTGAGAGGTAGGAGACGACTTCAACGCCATTGGATCTGCGTTTAATGAACGCAGACGGCCAGGATTAGAACCCAGCGCCGCGGATGAGATGGATGGCGTGGATCAGTCGCGTGATCGGATGAGCGGACAGGATCTCCTCCGAGTTTTAACAACTCATCCCACATCAAAATGCGCTGCGGTTTTTGCGCGGTTTAACGAACAACTCCTCCCATCCTCGGTTCAGAATTCTCCTCTCCCCCCTCCAGTGCCACCTCACACTGGTGCTCCTACGGGCGCGCTTCTGTGCCCACTCTGCTCTTTTGGGAACGCTCTAGCGCCCACTCTTCCTCTTCACGTGCATGCCCTTGCACCCACGCTGCACGGGTTCATCACCGTGTGGCACTAGCGGGCTTAGACACGGCCCTCACCATGCCTCGGGGAGGCCTTGGTCTTGAGGACTTCCCTTGAGCGTGGTTGACCCTCAGGTCCCACAAGTGCTTGAGGTGAGGGGCCTCTGCTGGCCTCCTTTGTTGGCTTATTTTTTGTTAAAGTACATAGTTCGTACTTTGTATAAAAGCATAGTTACCACGTACAAGAAAGCCAAACCAAACTTCTTCTCCTCTTCTTAAGAACTCCATATATCTTCTTCAACATCTCTTCTTCTTCTTCTATTAAAGAATGGAATTCCCAAGGATCTCTCAACTATATTCATCAACAATTAATCATAAATCCCTTGATCTTCAATGTTCTTCTTTCATCCAATCAAAGATGAGGTTGGATCGGCTTCAAATCCTCATGCACTAAGAGATAGTGAATGGTCTTCTTCAAACCACTTCATCCATTTAGTAGTTGTGGATGGTTCACCTTTCTCTCCTCATGCATTGTGAAGACAAATCATTGAATTCTAACAATGGTGTGACATTCTATCTTCTTGATACAAGTTCTTTGAACTTAAGATCATCTCTAAAATCGTCTGAATTCTATAAAACATCTTCAACCATCATACCACAAGCTTTATCACTCTTCAAGCCCACTTCATCAGTTATCACTCATTGACTGGTTATTGACAACAAATGCAATCACCTGGTCCCAACAGTTTGGTAGTGTCAGACTCCTAGAACGTCATCTGGTCACATTCCTAGAAGGTAGTGACAATCATGTTCCTGATGTGGTGGTCCATGTGATTCCAATGATTCCTCTCATAGATCTACCTACATATCCTCTTTATGTTCCAAATACTGGAACTGATACCCTATTCTAAGAGGAAATTCTCTATATGTTATCTTCTATTCAAGGATTCATTCGATCTACCCTGAGCATGGCATAGTTGACTGAAGAGTTACACTAATAACATCCTCTCACCATTTTAGGGGATGGAGGAAGTCATCATACATTGTCCTGGATTAGTGAAATAATTTCTATATTCTTTATTTTGTAGATCCCTACTAAGAGGATGGTCATTATAGAGGATTATATGTTCTAGGATTAAGGAAAATGGTCTGAGGACATAATTATCTTGGATTATATCCATCATTACATGCTCTGGGTAGATTTTCGTACAGCATTCTATGAATAATTCTTTCTCAATAAATTTATTGATGACATACCATGTGAATTCATAAACATATAAAGTATTTTAATTTGAGTTATGTAATACACTGCCCATACTACAATGCTATAACTACTATCTCTTATAATCGCCACTTATGATCTGATGAACACAATGATATTCGAGGATGGCATAGTTTATGACATCTGATTGCTGGTAAAAATCTTCTGCTGGACTACCATTATTGACATTTTCAATTAAGCAATAATAATTGAGAAAAAATATAGGGATTTTTAAGGTGATAGTTATGAAGTTTTGATAGTTATATCTACCAATGGTTCTTATTCTCTCTAAAAGAGGCATTTGGTGTCTACTCCTAGGGGTAGCCATAGTTAGGCTCCATACATGGATAGTTTTATTATTATTCTCTAGTGTAGAAATCAAAGACACGCCATGTATTAGTAATTTTAGGATCCAGTTGAGTGAAAATGATGTGGTTGGTTGTGCTATATCGAATGATTATTTAGAACATTACTTTCAAAACCTAGTGAGTTGCGATTTATACCAACTCACCCATTAGGTGAAGGGTCTATAAGATAATGATAGGTAAGAAGATGCAATTCCACTGATCAATTAGGATGAGTTGTCCATCATGGTTGAGGGAGTCATAATTAGGATTCTCAGTTCTTATAGAGAATGCTTTCATTGGGAAGGAAGGTGATGGCTCATGGCCGCAACATATAACATTTATATGATGTCATGCCTACATTATAAGAGGAGAGTGCTGGACCATCTACTATTTGAGGTACTATTCTAGTTGCATCCACATTATTGTTTTCATTATCTGACATAGGCACATCTCACTAATTTATATATGAGACTATAAAGGATAGTGTGGTCCTCTATATTGGACACCATCATAGTGTTATGATCCTAGACACCTCACTGGGTCCCTGTTCAGAGGGATTTCTCCATTTTATGAATTATTCTTTTGATATATGAGATTACCTTCTTGAATATAATCTTTAGGTCCTCATCATTTTGTTCTTTTACATAATCATCATGATGGAATTGTTAGATCCCCATTGAAACCGTATTGATTTATATAATTTAAGGGTGACTTTTACATCATATTTTTTTATTCGATATGTGTATATGGGATATTGGGATTCTAGTGCAAAAAAATATGGAACTTAGAAACAGAGGGTGGGTAAAGTTATAATGCATTCCCAGTAATTTACTAGATGACTAAGGGTTGCAGTCCAAAGTGTTTCTACATATTGTGGATAATTTTAGGTATTTCTTTCATAAATACTTCTCTAGTGAATGTATGTGGGAATAGATATATTTTACTATTGAGTTAGTTCCTAGAGTAGTACCAGTGACAATTCATCCATATAGGATGGCACCTGAGATGCTTTTGGAGATCAAGAATTAGTTGGAGGTTTTGAATGCTAAAGGTTCTATATTCCCCAAAAATTCACTTTGGGGTTTATTGGAACTTTTTGTAGAAACATGGACAGTACCCTCATGATCTAGGTGGATTAACAACATGTTTACTAGCTCGCATTAATGAATTGATATCCAATACCATGGATAAATAACATATATGTTCATCACCGAGGAGAGAATGTGTTTTCAAAGAGAAATTTGTGTATGGTCTATTATCTAGTACATGTTAAAAAATTATACATGCCATATAATGCTTTCAAAAGTTGGTACGCTCTCTAAGAGTAACTTGTAATTCTGTTCAGACTCATAAATGCACACACAGTCTTTATATCTCTTATGAATCTTGTTATCCACCTATATCTAGATTAATTGTTGGTAGTATATTTTGAGGAAATCATTGGGTATTGCAACTCATGAAACGACCATGAAAATGATCATGATATCCTTCTAAATACATTACAAGAGAACCATCTATATGCTAAGCTCAATAAATGTGACTTATAGATTGAAAAAGTACACTTCTTATGTCACATTATCTCACTGTAATGATTTTTAGTATATCAAGTGAAATTGAGAGTTGTAGTTTCCTGGGAGCATCCTAAGAACATATTTAACATTAAATGTATCTTTGGGATAATGATATATTACAAATGTTTTATCCAGGATTTCACATTCCATACAATGCTACTTACGATCAGGAAAAAGAAGGGAGTGAAATTCATACGATCATTATCTAATGAAGAAGCCTTTAAAAAGATGAAGGGACATTTGAATTTAGCGTTGATATTTATTCATACACCATAAGGAATGAGCAATAATGTATGTTATGGAAAATCCAGTATTGGGATTGGAGATGTTCTGATGCTGGAAGAACATGTTTTTGTGTAATTGCCACATTAGTCGAGTCCTCATGAGAGGAATTACATGAAACATGATCTGAATCACTCAATTCTAGTTCATTCCATATGATTTTGGATAGAAAATTTATTTGGAGAGTGTTTTGTGGTGTTTATAGACAACAAAGTCCACAAGTAAATCTACACATAGCATGATCCAAATATTTGGAAACATAGTAGGGTGGAGTATCTATATTACATTGATTTCAAGCCTACCTACATGTTTGGAAAGGAAATTCAGTAGCTGTTTCAATGATCCTGAATACATAGACACATCTAGTTTAGGAATCTAGTGGAGAATGGAGACCTACAAACTAATTCTTGAAGATGCATGTGGATCTTTTGGAGAACCATGTCCATACCATCCTCTCATCCATAACAACGAATTATACTGATCTAGATCGAGTAAAAAATATGTTATTATCTAATTTTGAATGCATTATTCTAAAAGAATTTGTTTAGATGATGATATATCATTATGTTGGACAATGGATGTGGATGATACCATACTGTTCCATGGGTGTGTATGGGTCCCTGAAGACACCATAGAGGAGATGATTTGGTAATTACAAGCCTTAACATGGGATGTTCATATAGGAACCGTTAAATTGTATCAGGGTCTATGACACTAGTATTGGAAGCAAATTAGAAAAATATGATATTTATAGCTTTATCACCCGATGTTCCACCTTTCAGTAGTTGTAAGTGGATCATTAGTTATCGGTATGGATTTTATAGACATTTCCCATTACTAAGTGTAAATTGGATTTTGTTTTTATGGATTTTGTTAATGGTCTACCGAGATAACCTTGAAGAAACAATATTTTGTCAGTCATTATTGATCATTAGACGAAGGTCACACACTTCATTCCTATGTGAGAAATATTCTTTGTAGATAGGCTATGAAGGATGTACATAGGGGTGGTTTTATATATTCAGAGATATCCTCTTACTATCAGTTTCGATAGAGACTCTCATTTCACATCATGGTTTTTGAAGGGGTTTTATAAATCATTGGTTATATATAAACTTCAGAGCATGAGATATCACCCAAACACCAATGGATAGGTGAATCTTACTATTCCGGTTTTCAAGGACATGCTTCGACCATGTGTCCCTGACATTGGGGGTTCTTGGGGAAAATACATTACCCTTGATGAGTTCTCATATAATAATAGATTTTATGTTACCATTGATATGGATTCGTATTAACCATTATATAGTAGGCTTTTCTACTCCCTTATGTGTTGGGAAGATATTGGGCGACCTCTATTCTTAGGCCATGTATCATCCCAAAGACTATAGAGTTGGTCTCGTAGATTTGAATGTGCATGTTTGTAGATCTACACAGATAGTTTTCATGTTCCAAAAGATGTTAGTAACTTATTGAGTTTGAGGCCAGAGATCATGTTTTAATGAGAGTATCTCTCATGTTAGGGAATAGTTACATTCATAAGTAATGTAAGACCACACTAATGTTCATTGAACACCTCAATGTTGTGAAACAGATCTGAACATATCATACCAGTTGGAACATCTCTAAAGATACCAGTCTATGCATGATTTCATTCATGTATTTATGCTTCGTCGATAATATCGAGACCCATATCATGTATTTCAAACAAATTAGGTCGAACTGGATTTCGATTCTTCCTTTGAGGGTGATAATGTGAGAATTGATGATTGGAGCGTGATGAAACACTGGTCTTGGTTATCTCATCTTGTACGGGTAATATGGTAGTGCAGTCGAGTTCAGTATGAAACCAAGGAATGGGAAGATGATATACACTCTCAATGTATGAATCTCTTTATTGATGATAACTCTTTACCCATAGAAGGAAAACTTAGGGAGACATTACTTTATGGATGGGAGGATGTAATGGACCATCTTCTAAATAAATATAAAAATCATTACTTTTTAATAAAAAAAACCTAAAATGGACCAAATATAGATATTTGATCATGTCACAGAGCTGGCGCATGCGTCCAGGCCTTGTTCGGATCCTGAAGCATTGAAATGGAAAAATTATATGATGCCATATGGATTTTCTACAAAAGTGATCCTATGGTGCACAACCATATGTGTAGTTTATGAAATCGGAAAGATCACATTTTCATGGTTTTTACATGGTTAAAATAACTGTGGTGGGTTCAAATCTCCGTAAAAAACGTTGCATGTTTTTCACATGGTTTAACTAATCATGCACTGAAACATCATGCTTTGATATTTTGGGTTGAAATGACCATTTTACCCCAACTATACTATTAATATTTTCCCTTTTTATTCTCCTCCCTCCAGTGGATAACATTGATTCTTCTCATAATTTTATCTATAAAACACTCTAATAAAGGAATTGAAGAAACACTCTGATTTATTGTCCATTTCAGAATTCGTCGGATTCTAGGAATCCAACTTGGTAAGATCCCATTTTCTATAAACTCATATCAATGATTATATTTCGATAAAATATTCTATTTAAGTGCAGATACATTGTCCATATTTTAATTTAAATGCATGTTTTATTAAATATTTTTAATTATGCTTTGAATATGAGGCTAAAACAGAGCGAGGGTTCATCTATTACCATTTGATAGGTGGTCACATTGGTTCTATTTGAGTGATTTTTTTTCACAACTAATTCCATTGTAATGAAATCGGTCCCTTTCCGAGCACCCCAATTATATATATTTATTTATGCGTAATTGAAAATTATCTAAGGTACATTTTAATTTTCTCTCTCTTTATGGGTTAGAGGTTTCATATATCTATATAGACTGTCCAGGGGTGTTCCAAGTAGAATTTTTTATAATGTATGATTGGTTACAATTTCTTGGAACTCATAATGATCTAACATATTGGAATCTGATTGATCATTTCCCTGAAGAAAAGAGTATCATATGTGACCCACGACACTTATTAGTTTGTTGTCCCTATAATTTTTGGAAGTTACCATGTGTGTAACTTCTTTAATGATCATGTCCTCTTAAAATTGACCCCTTGAGCCTTATGAATATAATTTTCATTCCATAGACAATTAAATGATTTGGTTTGTATAGAGTGGAATACTGTTTATAGTTACCCATATTTATATGAATTCACATTATCAAATGAAATGGTTTAATATTAATGACATATAAAGGATGATGAAATCATTTCTTTGGATTATATATTATTAAATACCTTTGATGAATTTCATTGCATTTAATTTATTTGAATTTGAATAAAGAGGCTTGTGAGAGGTATTTCCACATGTATTGAATTATATATATATATATATATGAGCATGACATTGATAATGTTTAATTGAAATGAATAAAAGGGAATAGATTATTTATTATGATATAATGATAATTATGCCTCTTTTGTGTATCTGGGATATATGAGTGAAATGGATGGGAGGTAATTACCCATGGATGTTATAATTATAACACACCTTTATAGAGGTTGTGTAAAATAGTAACAAGTAGTGAGATATGAAACTAACATGCATCTACGGTTGAGTTCATGGGAACTTACACTAGTTATACTATTTGGATGCTAGGATGAGTGACAATGTTCTATGAAATGAGTGTTGACATGATGGAACACTCACCATCCTAAGAACTATTTCAGGAAGTCTTAATCTTTTCTAATAATTTTGGTCATGTACTCTATTTTAAGAAATTTTAGTCTTGTCAATCTAGTAAAGGATCATTAAGTTATGCCCTGATCTAATCTAGGACTACTGCTCCTAGCATATGGCCATTAGGCTTCTAAACAATCATGGTTCATATGATGGATGAAATATTGGAATAGAATCTATATCTATATGTAATATTACTAATTATATATATAGTAACATGATCAGACACTCCATGCAACAATGGTTTGAAGCTCGTAGAGCCATTTGGTGTCCGTTAAAAACCTATGTATCGTAACTAATTATTTCACCATTGTTTCCATTATTTTGTTTTATGTTCACAATATTATGTTATGAGTGCTGCATAGATTAGACATATACACCATTGGTGGTGGATTAATATTATTTTAATCTCACACCCTAAATCGAATACCTTTCATACCCAAGAATACTATATTCATATATCCAGTGATAATGGAAAATTCTTGACTACATGATATTTATTTTCATACCATGTTAGAACTTTGGAGGGGCGGATCATCAAATAGGCTCACGATTCATGGAGCTAATTTTTCCTTCTATTCATTTGTACATTTGTATAGAATACATTTATCTTCATGTTTATTTTATATATTATAGCATTCTGTGTATCCATGTATTGGGCACTTCCATAAAGGCTCTTAGTTATTATATCCAATTGTTCAATTTTATTTATTCATCCACTACATTTTTATTTCCTGGGATTGATTGTATATTCTTATACTAATATGTATGTTTATCTATTTTAACCATTGTGCTACTCTGAGATGTGGGTATAGTATCCCCGCCATTCCACCTTTACACACTAACATCTAGTTGATAGCCTCTTGTGTACGGAAAGGTGCATTTGAGGGAATGTGACCCATCGGCTAGAGACATAGGTTATGTGGACACATTAATGGTATGTTACAACTTGAATAATTAAATGATAATTATTGATATAGTAAAACTATAAAAATGTAAAAAAATGATCCCATAAGATAGTAAATTCATGTTATATTGACTTAAACATGTACTATAATGATACAATAGTCCATCCAGATTTGTCTATCTTTTTTAGGATAATGTGTGGTTCTTAAAATATGCGAAGTGTCAGGATCCTTATAAATCACCTTCAAGTATTTAGATGTAAAATTGGGATCATGATCAGAAATAATTGAACTATTTATTCCATTAAGGAAATCAAATTCATCAATATATAGCCGTGTAAGGTACTCATTATATAAATATTCACTTTCACTATAGAAATAATCATATAAGAGATCAATATTAACACATATTGCATCATTCCTTCTTGTTGTCTTTGGTAGTCCTACAAAAATGTACAAGGTAATGTCATCCCATTTACACATAAAAATAATAATTTATATTATCAATCTTCTAGGTTCCATTATCTCATCCATAACATGTTGAAAAACCGAACATATTGACACATATTATAAAATTTATTTCATCATGTTATTCTATCAAAATTTTCCATCAAAACCCTATACATATTGCTTCTATCTGGGTGTCTAGAGAAATTACAGATATGAAAATCATTTTAAAATTCCATTTTTATCCCATGAATAGATGGAAAGCATAATCCTTTCCATAATTTTGTAATTCAACCTTCACAAACAATTTATTACAACTTCCCAAAATTCACATCTTTAATTTTATTCTAAAAATTATCATCAATAAGATGATAAATATTGAACATTGATAATAAATATGGTTTCAAAATAATATGATAATGGGGTGATATAACAACTTCTATAATATTATCATATATATAATTAATAGAAACATGAAAATTAGATCCCTCTCAATCCACATTTTGGAAAAAAAAACATAATGATCATTACTTCATAATGCATCTCGTTTTTTCCTTGGTGGTAGTGTATTGACCATTCATAATCCTTGAGCATCCAAAGCGATCTATATTTCCTCATATTCAGAAAATAATGTGAAAAAAATTATTTTAGTCTCTTGTGGTCTGTGTATATGTCACATAATTCACCATAAATAATATTTCTCCATATCATCAAAGAGACGATTAAATATACTACTTCAAATCATGGGTTGTATTGTGTTATTCATATGACATTTTCTACATTTAAGAATATTCTATAAATTTATAATTTTTCATAAGGACAAAACATATTATTTTATTTTATGACTCACTATATTTCACAAATCTATTATGTCTTAAATTTAATGTAATGATTAGGGAATTAATCTATCTCCTCTTAAATTAAAAAAACCAGTCTTCACATTGCATTATCCATATGAACTTAAACAGTATACATATATTCATACTTCATGGGTTACCCAATCGATTAATTATTTGAATGAATAAATGATATTAAACAACCAAACAATTGATACTATGATTCCGAGATATGTTTTCTAGTGTAATCCATTCTCTAAATACCATTATGATTAAAGAGTAACTAAGTTTCCATCCTTAGAGTCAATATCAACAATGAATGAAAATTCATGAATCCAAAATTCACACATGATATATTTCTTAAATAAAACATTTCTTATAAGAGTCCTAATACTTTATCTCGAGCGATTCTCATGATTCACATAAATCTTATTATAATCTAAGATATCATTAATAAATACTCTCATGAAATTATAAAAATATTCCATGAATTGAATTTTCCTTATATCTTTAAAAAATAATGGTGATTTAACTGATCGAAATAGAATTACTATAAATTCATAATCTACATACCACATTCATTTTTTTAAAATATAATCCTTATTTAGGAGAATTAGATGATACACAAAACACTATAAATCTTCAAAAAATATTTAACTATGTGAAGTGATAAAATAAGTCATCAACGTGAGGTAGGGGACACGTTTTCTTTATTATAATAGCATTGATTTCCCTATTATTATTGAAATACCTAAGAGACCCATATTTATTATAAATGAAGAGAACATGGGCTATGAATGCTAAAACAAAAGGGTAATCAAATCCCTCGTATAAAAAATATTCTATTTTTCTATTAAAATCTAGTAATTTTATAGTGGTCATTCAAGAGGGACTGTTTTATAATTTTTTTGTGCCAGGGATTAATTTAATGGAAAACTCGAATCCATTCTCTTGTTTATATAAAGATAATTCCATAGGGAAAAAATTTATTCCAATATGATAGGTAAATAATCAATTTTAGGATTACCTATTCTATCTATATATTGTATTTTATTTTGACCCCAAGAATACCCTACAAAAGAACTATAGTAGGTGGATCTGCACATGACTCAAATGATGAGGTATATAATTTAATGATATGAAATTATACATATTCATAATATATCATAATTTATTTTTCTTGTAAATAATGTTTTTTATCATATTTTGAAAACTAGTCGATACAATGAATAATTTAGAATTCAACCATTTGTATAATAATATGTTTAGAAAATTTTTTATTCTTCTTCCTTATAATGTAAGCATCCTAGATCATACTTATTTTCATGGTACTTTTACAATGAGTATTTATTGAAAACTATATTCCTATGGTTCAAGGGAAATATCATTTTTCTTGGGAAATCCCTAAACAAGTTTTGTGAATTTGTAAGGTTTTACTTCCTTCCACTATGAAACATTAATAAATAACTGAATAAACTAGATTACATCACTATATTATTTATAATAATTTATAATTTAAAAACTAATGAAATACATATAATATATTGAAAATTTTATTCATAGCTTATTTAATAATAAAAAAATTAAATTCTTTGGTGATATTAATAAATAATAATAAAATTTCTAATACTTTAATAAAACAAACAAAATGTGATTTATCCAAAGTATATAACTCTGGAGTGTAAAACCTTATTTATGCTATTTATAGTTTTCATGCACTAGGTGGTGATCAAGTGAAATCCCATTTCCCCCTTATCAGAGTAATTATCACTAGGTACAACTATTTTAGAACGATGTCCATATATAATATCTAGATAGATTTATTTTCTATGAAAAACAAGATAATATTTACCTTACTTGAAGATTATTGTTTGTTTAAACTTATATTCAAATTATATAGTAGTTTTATGATCCCTAATTTATAATTTCCTTAATATTGTTCCAAATATTTAGGCTAAACTCGCACTGATTCCAATTTTAACAACCCTGAGCCCTATAAACTAAATTTGGTGTCTACATTATTAAAATAAAATAGATACAAGGGGTCATATTCCAATGGATAAGTCATTTTAATATTCTTGGAGATCCATATACCTTCATAATAGCCATTTCACATTGGGAATAAAATATCAAACATAGTAATGGAAAACAATATTCATCCATGAACTCATTCAAATGATTCTTCTTTATATCTTAGTTATATGAACAAGATAAGGTTTAGTGGAATTTATTTATAAGGGTTACATAAATCTAAATCAATCATGAATTTATAAAACAAAATAAATATGTCAAGGTAAATAACTAGACACACATTCAATTTAATCACTAAATTTATTATCACTACTATATAGTGTGTAATTAATTGGGCATGGTAAATAAATAAAAACCCATTCTACATAATCACTAAATTGAGAAAAAAAATCATAAATGGATAATATCAATGGAATAATCCCATGTATAATAATAACAAAATTCTCAATGATGGAAATATCATAATTTGTTAATTCATGATATCAGATATCATGATATATATAATGTAAAGACCTTTCATAAAAAATCATAACTATGTGTGAAACCCAGTTTAATTTGTTAAATAACATGTCTCATGAAACTAAATGATGCATCAAGTGGATATAAAACTATCAACCCCTCCCATCATTTCTTTTCCAATGAATTACTCAAATATTGAATGATCGATTTAATTTGGTAAAATTATTCCTTATAAAAATATATATGTATTGAGTAAAGAATATATATTTTAAGATATTTCAATTATTAATTAGATAACATTTAAATTAATCATAGTATGTAAAAATGATATATGATTTTTTATATAATAATATCCATGATAAAAATATTATGAATATTTAATGAAAATGTGAATTCTAATGAAAAAGTATCACGAGGAAATGATTTCTTTAAGAAGATATTGGAAATCACAAAATTCATCATGAAATGGGTGGTTTCCATCATTTTATCTAAAATATATGTTTTCATAATAAAATAATGTCTTTTAGATGAATAAAGAGAATTAACGTGACATATAAAAATAATCTTTATTATAGGATTGATTAAATGATCAATATAATTCATGAAAAATATTCTTTATCAACAAATATCTATATTGTGTAAAGAATATTTATTGTATAATATTTATGTAGATAACATAAAATAATTTTATTGTAGACACCATATGTGAAAATGTTCTATGGTTTAGGTCATATTAATATCCATGATATAAAAAATATTGATATTTAATAGGAATGTAATTTTGAGTGACAGTTTATCATAAGAAATTGATTGTCTCAATAGAATTCTATTAATTAAAAAAAAATAATCATCAAATGAGTATTCACAATTAGTTAAATGGAAATAGAGGTTTTCAATATAAAATAATTAAATTTATAAGAATAAATGTCATGTAACTGAAATTTTAAAATAAACATTAATACAATATTTTTATTTTTATAACCATTGAAATTGTGTATAAGAATCTATATTTAGTAAAAAAATTATTGGGGTGGGGAAGTCTATTATTGTCTTATATATAAAAAAGAATTACATTCAAATTCGTATTGGAAACCACTCATTTTATAAATAGTATAAATATCCCATTATACCATTTTTAAAAGTCATGGATAATATAAAATGTCCATGATCAATTATATTGAAAAATAATGTGGAAATTTGTAATTTTTTATAAAAAAATAGATAAGTAAGAACAATATATGAGATTTTAATAGAAATAAAATAAGTTATACTTTTAGAAAATTATTCTTCCAGATTCTAAAATGAATTTGAATACAATTTAATTGAAAAATTAAAACTCGTAAAATATATTCTATATATGAAAATCTTATGATATTATGAAGGAAACTTGATTGTATTTCATCTATGAGAGAAAACAGAATACCAAAATAAAAGGATATTGTAAAATAAATTCTTACCTTCTTGAGTTTCATTAAAATTGTAACCTCTTGAGTGAATAACCCAGAATTTAAGCAAAATTAATCATTTATAAATAGGTATTCATGTTAAAAACATCATATGGGAGATGTATACACTATATACAAGTGAATATTTGAAAATTAACAAATATGTCACAATGAAATGAAAATTGAGATGTGATCCCTTACATTGTGCTTCCATTTAGTTGAACATGGTTTATCCTCTTGTACTATGGCATTTATGTTGTTTAAATAATGTTTACAAGAAACTCATTCACATTTATGATGAAATATATCATCCTCTTATATCATCTCATTACCTGATTCTTAAAAATATTTCATTATTGTCATTGTTTTGGGATTTAACTACTTTATTTTATTGGGCATGTTTTCCCATGAATTTTTAGATATTTTTAAGAGGATATAAATAAATAATATTCATAATGATAATAAAATTATAAATATATTATTTCATCCATAAACACTTTTTTTATAGAAATCATGAATGTTTTATGTTTAAAATGAATCACATCTCTTCTTGACGATGGTAGGACGTACGCACACGCACACAATGATATAATTATCATATGGGTGAATGGGTATAAAACTAGAAGATATATTAACAATAAATAATTATTATCATTTAATATGTATCATATATATTTATAAATTCCATCATTATGACTATCCATGTGATTTGGTGATGGAAAATAAATTATATTCGTTTGGGAGGTGGAAGTCTTCCATTCAAAAAAAACGATGGATATATTTCCAATTTGATACATAACGTTATGGGTAAATACTATTAAATCAATATAATAACATATAAATATATATTATATATTTTTTTATGATATGTAATGCTTTAATAAATAATTTAATGTTGATAAATTTGATAAAAGAAAAGATCTTTGTTAAGATATTTACCATCTCTTAGAAAAACCTCATTTGAATAAATATTAATGTTCCCTATGGTTGTTATTTTGTCAATACTAGTCCGTATATAATGTCACCACAGCATATTTTGAGATATTTGTTTAGGGTTTGGTTAAGAAAAAGGGTTATAGAGGTTGGAAGTAGTGAGGGGGATTTCCCTCTTATAAATGAGGTAGAGTGGAATTTTGGCAATTACCCAAAACTATTAAATAATGAGAAGAAACCATAATCCCATGTTCCTAAAAAATTTATAAATAATTGAGTATATATAAGATATGTTCTATCCATACCTCCACCATATAAAAAGAATCATCATTTTAACTTTTTATTCCCTTGTCTTCTTTTTTTTACTTTTTTCATTTTTCTTTTTTACATGATAAGTAGATTTTTTATCCAAGGTAAATAGTCGTTGTATACATAAATAAAATTTGAATTATTATATATCTTGTAAATAATTATTCTATATTTTAATTCCAATTTATCTAAAAAATATTATATTTTTCTTGAAAATTTATTCTATCAAAATCAATGTAACACACAAAACCATGATTAATCACCACCACAAAAATTAATTTTTACTTTTTCTATAAATATTTATTACAAATATATATTATTAACTTATTAAAAAATTACATTATTCATATTCAATACATGGAATCCATTTTATGATATTTAAATCACAACATGGCATAATTTAATTTAAAACTAACACAAATTTCGTGTCTAAAAATGGGTTTTTAGGAAATGAATGTTTTATAGTATTATAGTATATTAACTACATAACATGTTATTTTTAATATAATATTATTATAATACAATTAAATTATATTCGGTCAGGTGTATGACATATAACACCAATCAAAAACGAACCATAAAATATCATTATTTAAATTTGATTTTTATAAAATACAAGATAAATTGGAATGTATGAATATGAATAACTACATTTTTAATTATATATATTTATTATAATGAATAAAAGTTTATTCAATAATTTATAATAAATAATTAAACAATTTAGAAAAAATTTTATTATTATTTAATGTTTTGTTTTCATCAAATATGGTTTTGTATTTTATTGGTTAGAGAATAATGTAATTATTTTTTGGGACATTTTAAATATTAATTAACATAATATATTTCATTTTTTAAATACTTATATAAAAATTCTCCACTGGTTAATTTTTTACATTTATCAAGATGGTTTGATTTGACAATATATTATGGTGAATAGTGGTTTTTATTCAAAACAAATTTTATTTTAAGGTATTTATAAATTAATATTATATTTTGGTTTATATTTAAAAATAAATTTGTTCTTATTCATTAGAAATAATCCAGAAAAACAATTTTTTGAAACACTATACTATAATTTACGATAGAAACATTTTAGTATATAAAAAGTCATTCTTCTGAGAAATTTTTTTTAATCACATTATACAAGTTTGATTTTAAATTAAATTATTAAACATTTTGTATGTTGAATGTTAAAAAATGGATTCCATATAGGTAATTAAGAAGTCCAAATTTTCTAAATGTTCCCCTTTTATTTTCAATCAATATGAATAGTAACCTTAGAAATTTTTGTTATCAAGGTTAAGGGTAAATCAGGTAATTAGTGGTTAAAAATAATATTATATGGACTATAAAATGATTGTAAAATCTACTTTAATTTTATTTGAAGAGTTAATTTAATCCATAATCTTCCAATATTTTATTATATGGACTTTCTATGATTTTTGGAATTAATTATCTTTTTATAATATTTTATCAATGAAATTAATAAAATAACTCAACCTTCTTTAAAACTACAATATGTTTATCATGTTATGAAATAGAGTTCATATTATGTCATAAGTCATTATTTCAAATAAAAAATATTTTTAATCCTCATGATAATTGATTTATTTTTTTCTTAATGAAATAATTATATTCAATTTTTACTCAATGTTAAGGAGTTAATTATGTAATTAATGGTAAAATCCAATAAATGATTTTAAACACACAAATTGTTTTAAAATTTGATATGATTTATAAATTCCATTAAATTTATAGAATAAAATAACATTTTAGAGATTTTATAAAATATTTTTTAAAATAATTTTATTATTTTGTTGATGTTTTTAATATCAATGTAATGATGAGTCATAAAAATTGACCATAAAGATATTTTATAGAAAATAAAAATATAATATATTCTATAAAATTCTAAAAAAATATAAGAACTCTAAAAGTGATTAAGATATGTTTTAAAATATAATATATATTTCATTTATGGAATGTTATTTAATTTAAAGTAATCATCTAGACCCTCAATGTGTACAAAATATAGTGGTCACAATATGTGTGAAATGGGTAATGAGGGGATAAATCCAAAAGATATGTGTAAAAACATTGTAAATACTTCTCTAATATTAATTTTATAATATTACTATTCTATATACTCAACATAATGTCATAATAAATAATTTTTATGGAATTCATAATAAAACATATATTTATATTAGTTTTATTTTTTAATAAATTCTAAGACAGCCCCTCTCCTATCTTATAAAAGGGCATCAATTCTTGTCCTTACAGCACATTTAAAACCAAATTGTGTTCAGAAAATATATCCCTAAATACCTTCGTAAATAGCTATATAAATTATATATTCCTCATATTGATCTTAATAACAATATTGTATGTCTTATGGTTTTATTAAAATGATGTTTTCCACTAATGAGTTATAGTATTAACCCTATATTTTAGTTTTGTTTAATATTAAAAATCCTTCGTATCATCTTCAAATATTCAAAAAATAATAAAACAGTTATCTAAATTATATTTAAGATTTATTTTCTTAATGGAATTCTCATTATCCATATCTTAATCCATAAAACGTGAAATGAAACCATTGTTCTTATGTACGGTAGACTAATGCATCACAAACTAATCTAATTAATTTTCTATAATAATATGTTACAACTTGATTATAACTATGGAAAGAATTTTTACATATTGTATTTATGAAGTATTAATCATTATGAAAATTTAATATATCATTTACCTTCTTACTTGGATGCTCATTTAAAAATGATAATGTCCTTTGTGGGTACTTGCGGACCACCACCACCACCAAGTGATGTGATTCAATTTTCATAACCATATTGAATAAATGGAATATATATATATATATTTAATGAAATTATATATTGTTAAAATAACAGTTAAATTCTTATCATAATGATCACTGAAAAATGGAATCATTATTCATGCATATGTACAGTCTACCCTCTTGATGGTTGTATTATTGTTAATTATGCATTACCACATTTAATGTGAGTATTTCGAAGTATAATATATATATATATGATTATTATATAATGAGTATTATTATGGATATTAATGAATAATTAACACTTTAACTATAGTTAACATACCAAATACATTATTGACTTATGAAAGAAATTACATCAAAACATGTGAGGTGATATTAAATTATTATGTAATTGATATAACATGGTAATGTGAGAGTTAAAAGGAATTTTCAACTTGAAAAATGTTCCCAATAATGTAAATAATTTACATATATATTATTCCACATTATTAATAATGTATTTTATGAGTGAGACTCATGGTAAGGGACTCTCTTAAAAATAATCTTTATGTTATCTCGTTAAATATATTTTTCTTCGATTTTAATATTTATAAAATTATTTCATATATGTATTTAAATAGATAAAAATTCATTATATAGGAAAAAATATTTCCCTTTTGACTTCATTTAAATTTTTTTCGAATTTAATATTTCATAGAATGTTTTAACATCCTTCATAAAAATGAAAAAAAGAATTTTATATTCTAACGTATATAGCTACATGAACTTTTCCCACTAGCAAAAAAACTATTTTATTTTTAGATTACTTTATAAGTTTCAAATTTTTCATAAAGGAAAAATCCATAATTATATTTATTATTTTAATTTTATTATTTTAAAATAGGGTTTAAAAGAAATGATATATATCAATATCCAAAAATACTTTCTTATAGGTGAAAAGAATATTTTATTCATGATCTGGTTTGATATGATTATTTGATGGTTATTGGGGAATTTTTGGGATGATGAGTAGATCCTTTATTAACCATGGAATGCTGGTTGTATGGTGAATTGAGGTTGGGTGAGATAGTTATTCCTCTCAAATGCATTGGGTAATGTAAAGGTGTTAACCAATTAGGTTTTTCATAATATATTTTGGGAAAATGAGATGATTTTTATTTCATGTATAACTATGATTATTATTAATATTGTACTTAAGAGGGTCACCCTATGTATTAATGTGGTAGTTATTCCATGTGAACTGTGAAACTAACTATATTTATATCCAGTATTGTTATTCCATATGTAAGAGTGATATAAAAATGGTATCTTAAGTAACCTACATGTTTTTTCTATGATTTTTACAGGTTTTTATGGAAATATTTTTAATGTTAAATTTATGGTAATGATCGTATTCTTAAAGAAAATTATAGTGTACTTTTAATGGTAAAATGTATTTCTTTTCCAAAAATTTATTATGAGTTTTTTATTAATTTTAATGAATCCTTATGTGTTTTATTTTTTCATTACTATTTTTATGAAATTTTTTATGAATATAGTCGCAAAGATAATTTGATTTATTGGGTTTGAAAATTATTATTTTGGGGATGAAGTTTTTTTAATGGATAATTTTTATTGGATTTGATGGAATAATGGATTCATTCTGTGTTTTTATGTCCCTTACTAATATGTCCATACTCACCCCACTTACATAAATGATATTCACAAGTTTTAAGGATGCGTAAGGGAATGTAAATAGTAAAATTTAATTTCATTAATATTTTCCATGAAATAATTCATGTTTTCTTTAAATATATTTTATTGTAAAAAATGGATATTAATCAGATGTGCACTCAATGTAACATACAATTATGTAATTTATAAGATTATATCTATTTTTTTAAATATATACCTAAAATATAATTGTTGATGAAAGAATGTAAATATAGTCTATGTACACTATATTATGTAATCATTATTATTGGGTTATTAAACATGGTATCGATATAGGGTTTGGATAAATTTAGAAGATATGATGTCATTATTGAAAAATTTCATAATTCCACTAAACCAAAATTGATCATACATTAGGGATAATTATATTTATTTTGTATAAATCTAAAATGGTTAATAAAAAATGGTTTATGATATCTTCATGTAAATATTTTTCAAATGAGGTTTTATTGGGATTTTATTTATATCCCACACTATCATTTTTTATTTACAAAATTATTGGATCAATCACTTACCAAAGTAAAAATAATGTGAAGAATGATGTGGTCGTTCTTTGAATGAGCTACCAAATTAAATGAGAGATACAATGGACAAAATTTCTGTTATTACTAACTATATATTAAAATCTATAGCTAACAACTATAACCTCTATGAGATTCCTAATTAATTAGATTAGATATAAATGAATCTTTTTTCACATTCCAGAAATAATGTTCAGTGACCTATGTGTCAAAAATATGAAAATAAACACCTAAGAAAATTAACGAAAATAATAGTATTATGTTCTATACGTGTAATGGAGGGAATACTGTAATAATCATACAAGGAAAAAGAAATAATAAATTTGAAGAAATAAAGAAGATTATAGATATCCCCAAGACATTACTCGATTGTTTTAAATGTTGGTTTTTTAGAATTATGAAAATCAATATCCTATGGGGAAAACTCAAGAATGGGACCAGAAATACAACAAATATGAATGTATATCAATGACTAATTCTATTATTGTTGATGATTTGGAAACCAAAAATGTCACATTAGTGGAATGGATTATATAATTGCTTTTTTTGTGGTTGATTACTAAGACATGATTCTTTTTATAGGGAGGAAGTTTAAGGAATAACATATAAAATCATATTGAATGGACTATGATGAACATTGAATGATTATGGTTTCTATATTAATGTGTTATGATTTAATGGTATGTTTTAGGTTTATTACATGTTAACTGTCTTAGACACACCATATTGATGTTTTATGTAATACACATTAAAGGTGATTAATGACATTTTTTGAGAAATGTATTTATGTTGAGGTATATGTAACCCTCAAATTTAATCTTTAATATTAATTGGGAAAGAATAAAATTTATTTTGTGGAAATAAATTTAATGTTATTGGTGACCATTAGCATTTATCAATGAATTTATTTTTATATAATTATGGTGTATTATAATTTTTGTTCATATGATATATCTAACCATAGGTTTAAAAATAGATATGATGACTGTGTGAATAATAATGACTTTTGTTGGTTAGGGGACATTACATGGTTATGGATGATGTAATATTATGTCACTGTATATGTGAAAAATCTTTGAATAATATTTTGAAATCATTTTAATGTAGATTTTTTGGTAATTAGGGTTATTTATGGAACTCCTTACCATATCATTATGATTACATGATTAACATATATAAATTTTTTGAATAAGACATTAACTGTGAATGATGTTATTTAGAGATAAATAACATATATAACTTGAATAAATATGTAATAAAATTTTATATTTAATTTTTATTCTACAATATTTTGAGAAGTTATAAGGGTAGTGATTTATTAAAATATCTACGTTGATCATTTAGTATTACTGCTGAATTATGGAGATTAATGTTTCATTTCTTCATATGATGTTTTATTCATTTTGGGAATTATATTTTATTTTCAAAAAAAATATTGATTAATTTCAAAGAATAGGTTTATTATATTATTATCCTTTTTATGTTATGTGATCCATTATCGATGGATTCTAGTTCTTCAGGGATGAAATATTCATCGTTAATACTCATCTTTTAGGAGAAAATAAGATATTGTGGTGGGAATCGAATATATAATGAAATTATAATTTTTATTTAATTATATTTCCTTATAATATTAATATAGATGATAAAGAAATTCATCAATTCTCAGAAAAGGGTCTTCAAAAAAAATATCTATTCACTTTTCTAACCAATAAATTAATGGTCTTTAACATGTGAATGATTTATGATTTTGATATGGTTAAATTTATCATGGATGTGTTTTCTATCAACCATTATCTATACTTATGAATTAGTATATCTCTTCCATGTCCATGTTTTCACATCCCATAATTGTTTTCATATATGGAAACCTAGTCATGTGTTATTCTAGATGACCTTCAAAATTCTCTTTTGTATCTTTTCAAGTGATTTTTTAACAAACCATTTTAAAATGAGGTATATAGACAAATGTATTTTGAAAATACAAACCAATGGGTTTTTATCCCAAGTTAAATTTTCAAAAATGAAATTTATTAAATTGTAGGAAAATGTAATTAATCGAGATTATAATATTTCTACATTATGTCTGATAATGTGTAAAGCATAAAACATCAAGCATAAACGAACCCGGAAATATTATTATTTAAATATGACAATTATAATCAAGATGTTATTATTATGTGTATTAATATGATTAAGAAATTATTGTTGAAATATTGTTAAATATTGAAGACAGTAAAAATTTAATTATTAATGATTAGGAAATAAGCATTCAAGTTTTACTAAAACCATTTTATTCCTCAAAGTAAATTTTTCATCAAACTTGGTTTTTAAATTTTTTTTTGAGTGAGTAATAATTTTTTTTTAAAATTTTATAAACATTATTTTAAAAAATAAATATCATATTGAAAATTATCATATCAAAAGTATCCAATGGTTGAAATTTGATATTTTTATAAAAAGATGATTTTTTCTGCAAATTGCCAAAAATGCTTGTTTTAATTTAAAATTTTAATTTCCTTTAAAATATTTAAAAATTAAAAAATATATATTGTATTAGTTTTAATATATAAATAATTAATTCATTAATAATAAAAAAAATTATTTCCTTTCTACTTAATTGTATACTTGAATTTATTATAAAGAAAATTGTATATAAAAATGTATTTTTTTAAACTGTTTTTCTACATGTTATACTATTTTATTTAAAATTATATTATTATACTTATGTGTAATTAATTTTACAGAATAGATTATATATTTTGAATCATTTATTATATGTTTAGAGTTCCCATTTTTTAGAGGTGAATATGAATAACGACTTTACTAATATTCTTACCACGATAAAGGCTGAATCATGTAATTCAGGGTTAAAAATAATTTAATGAAGACTAAAAAATAACCCTAATCTGGGAATAAATTTTATTGGATGATCCTATTTCATCCATAATAATCTAATATTCAATTATATGACCCTTTTCCAATTGAATATTACAATGTCATTTTTAATATATTTTGCAAGGGAAAGTTAAATAAATCACATAGTTGTATTTAATAATTATAATATTATTAACATGGGAGAAAAAAAGGAATTCTAAGTTATAAATATTATTTTAATTAATTTTTTTTATTGTCATAATAATTTATTATTAATTTTTTTATAATATAACTACCTTTATTACTTACAGAACATTGATTTTGTAATTGTTTAATTAATAGATAATTAAAATACAGTATATTAAAAATATTAAAAGTAATATAATTTGAGATAATTACTTTTGTTAATGAATTTTATATATTATTATTATACATCATTTTTTGTATTAAAATATGTTTTCATTTTTATGATTTTATTAATGTTAGTGTAATGTATAGTTTTGAAAATTTATGTTAATGATATTTTATATAAATAATAAATTATTAAATAATAACATATTACACATAATATTAGAATTGGAAAATAAATTTGAATTTTTTTTTTAAAATATCAACCATGATTAATTTATGGGTCATTTGGTTTATTTAGTATATCTATGTTTACCCTAAAGTGTAAAAACAAATGTTGTTGAGGTAATTGTGAAAATAGTTATATAGGGGATACAAACAAAACAGAAGATAAAATGTAACAAAATTAGATAATTTTGATTTAATTAAATTATATCAATCTTGAATCATCATATATTCAAAATCATCATTTTTAAGACAATTGGAAATCAAAATAAATTTATATTAATTTAATATTTGAAAAAAATCTTGGAGTACTGCTCACCTCCTTATAAAATAGAACCACTTATCCTCTTTAATTCACACTATAAAACCCATTTTCAACCAATATATGTCGATATAACATCCAAACATACCTTGAAATTTTATAGAGGCCATATTTGTTCCATGATACCAATATTTGAGGACTTATTGTGTATTGAAAATGATATTTCCTATGAAGTTGTATGGTTTTAACTAATTATTTTAATTTTATTTTCTCTCCGACGTATTTTAAATATTATTAAACAGTTAGAAAATAATAATACCAATATAATCCATATACTAAGATATTATTATTTAAATTTTTTAACCTATACACACCTCTTATTCAATTAAATGTTATTCCAAACCATCATTTGTGTGTATGGTGGACTAACTCCCCACGAACCGATGTAATTCATTTTCCATATCCATCTATTAAATATGGGTTATATTCATGCAATAAATTTATATATATTATATTCATGATATATTTTTCATTATGAAAATATAATTTATCATTTTTTTAAACATCATTTATTGAAAATAATATCATTGATCCTCTGAATGTGTGGGAAATGAGCTCCCTGAAGCGATGTGATTCATTTTTCATCGCCATATAACATGGATTATATATTTAATTATATTAAATGAATTAATATTGTAACACCCTGAAATTTGATGAGATATATTCTATTTAATTTCTTTGATTTATCATATTGTACACTATATCAAGATTAGCTTTTACTATACGCATCACCGTATTAGCTTGCATTATACACAACACTATTCTTGGATCGTGTTACACACAATTTCAAGTTCATTTTGTGGAAATCATTCTACACAACATTAAGTATATATTTTATTTAATGTATAAATGAAATAAGTTTTGATTATGTTATACACAAAACCAAAGGGAGTTTTCACTACATGTAGCCCTGACATGGCTTGCATTACAAGCAATCAAGGCTTTCTTCGATAAGATGTGTAGTACACAATACCGAGTTTCACTAAACAAGATATTATTATAATATTATTATGAACTACCCATTATGAATAGTAATACCCACTTTTTGAAATTTTATAAATTTTATATTTCAAAATGGACTTCATTTTTGGATTCAGAATTTCGAAATTAGCCTAGGGTGAATTTTTGGTATTTTTCTAAAAACATTCAATTTTTGATGAATAGTGAAAACACTAGTATACTATTAAAAACTGACTTTTTATTTAAATAATTATTTATTTTATTTATATTAATTTTAGGTCAAAATTGATACATAATACCTATATATGTTAAATGTAATTTATTAGTGTCATTTTATTATAATTTTAGATATATAAAAATTGTATTAAACTCTTCACCGTCTTTTACCCACCTCCTAGTAGAATGAGAAAATTTACATAAAACTTAATTTTACCACTTCTATGAGTGAAATTTTGAAAATTTGAGAGACATTGTTAATATCAAGCAGTAAAATGAGGTTCAATAAGATAAAAGTAATTTTTGTTGAATAGTAACTTTTTTTTACCACGATTAAAAGTAAATAGGGTAATTAAAGGTAAAAATGATATTACTATTACCCTAAAACATGTCCTAGTTCTATTGGATAAGTGTAATTCGACCCAAAAAATCTTAGGAATAAATTATTACCCTTTACGTCCACTTGGATTAGATTAGGACATTTATAATTTTATTTAATGAAGAGTAAAATTGTTAAAATCATAGTTTAATAACTACAACATTTTTAATATAGGGTTATACATAATATAAATTCAACCATAAATATTAATTAGAAAGATAAAAATATTTCATACATAATGGTATTTTATTATAATTTTTAGTCATTAAATAATTTAATTTATTTATGACACAATGATGATGCACTAATTACCTTATTAATGAGATATTAACTTCTTGATGTTTAAAATACCCAATTAAATGTAATTTGAGACTTTTTATGAATTAAACTAATTTTATAGGTTAATATGACATGTTAGTATAGATTTAATTAACTTTTTTCAAAATAATGATGCTGTTATGATTTCACAAAAATCATGTACCAAATAGTGTCAAAATTGACATAAAATAGTTTTTAAAACAAATATTATATTATCAATTGTTATATTCTTCCAAAAACTCTAAGGTTCGGCCAAATGACTTAGATAAGGTTATATATATTAATAATGAACCACTTGGGGTTCGTTTGTCTTGTTATAGTAAGTTTATTATACATATAGTGTAAGAAAACAAGAAGACACAGTAAAAGTTAAATTATTTAACTTAGAGTTAAATCTAAACGATAAGGTTCAAATAGTAACCTAAACTTGTCTAAATATTATTGGTTGAAATTATTTCGACCCATACCCAACATAGCTTCTAAATAAATCAATTTTGGAGCAATTAAATACAGAATATGACTTTATTATAAAATAATATTTTATGTTTTTCCAAAGGTGCCTCTCTCCTCCCTTATAAAAAGGGCACCCCTTATCTCTTCTCTTCACACCCTTTTGAGCATTGAATCTCATCCAAAACCTGTCAATTACTCTCCTCAACCACTATATTTATATCATAGAGGTTCTGGTCTTCTCAAAACACCAACTCTAGTGCAATAAGAAAAAGTTCAAAGGAGGTGTGTCGAGGAAGAGGTAATCTCTTCTACCGACTCTTTCAAGTTTCATTCTTCTTCTAATTCATCTTCTTTAGTTGTGTCATTATAAAGTAATAACATCAGTATTACATATATACATATATGTTATTATAAATATGAAACAACCCTATTTCACCTTCTATCCATCCTACAGAATACGAAATCACCGCGTGTGCGTACGTACGAAATACCGTCTCCACGCCGTGGTGTAATCAGTTTTTCCACCACCACCATACTTGGATGGGTATAGTGGTGTAATGAATAACAATAAATTATTAGTATAACATCATACTGATTCTAAGATATTATATCATCCACTCCAATTCCATTTAATAAATATTGGAATGATATCATCATTTGTGTGTACGTACGGATTACCGTCTCCACGACGCGATGTGATTCATTTTCGATGTGAACAATTCAAAAATTGATTATAAAGTATATATAATATGTAATCAGAAAATATATTACCTAATAAGGCTCCTGGATTTATGTATATATATATGTGTATGTAATCTACTTAGTTCAATTTAATTCAATAAGGAAACGAAAAAAAGCGTTCATGCGTACGTATGGCCTACCATCTCCATGAATGATGTATTTATTTCTATTTATTGATCTATAATATATATGAATATTATGACTATATATTATATATAAATAATGTTTTATATTCTGGAATTAAGTAATCATGATCTACGTAATCATATTAATAATTACAAGTCAAAACACAGATGATAAATGAAATGATTTTACCGAAAACACTTCTTTAACATGGAATTTACAGAAGAATGGGAAATATAATGTCATAAGTGAACCATATATGATATAATAACAGGGAATATGATTCTATAATAAGTTAGTGACATTATTTAATTATTATACAATAGGTTCGGATACGTACGAAGCATTTCAGACCTAAGGTAAGGGATAATTATTCCAATCTCATTCTTCTCCGAGATTGTTTATTCTTAAGTATTTACTAGGGCTATGTTTATCATCCATGTACTTATGTTCTCAAAATGTTTTCATAAAATGTTTAATTTTCTTCCATGTATGTTTAATGTGATTTTTACCCTTTTTTTCTTTTACCACATCTTATGGACGGAATCTTTCTTTTGTTTACCATATGAGGTACTTTCTGACTTTTCCGGCAAAAGTACGAGAAGAATGATTTTTTAACTTATAGGGAATGAACATATTTTTGTGCTTTTATAACGACTTATTTTCATGAAGCTTTATCTACAAGATTTCATGAATATTTTTGACAAAATCCTTTTATTTTAAAATTTCAGGGCATTTTGTGAAAAGAAAATTATTTTTAAGAAGAAATGATATTTTCCTCAAGAATTCATATTAAGTGTTTTATCAAAACCGTTTTTCATCTAAGATGACAATATTTCGTATGCATATGTTTCATGTATAATTTCTCTATTATTTACATGGTTTATTTTTTCTAATCATGAAATGATATATATTTGTTTTATATGGATTATGTTATGATGGGATGATATTTATGAAACCCATATTAGTCTTTGGGTTGTGATGAATGATTTATGTTTATTTTGTGGAAAAAGTAATAATGATTTCAATATGAGATGGGTGGTACCTATATATCCCTCCAATTCATTGGGTAATGATTTATATCTCATGTGATAGCCATGTGTGGAACAGTAAGTTAATCAGGTTCAGTGATATAGGACTAGATCGAGGAGTGAACTCGATTCAGAAAGGGACTTTGTCCACTAACATGGTCTTGGCATCAATGCCTTGGCTACTATGGAAATAATAACATGAGATTAATGGTTTCCACAATTACATACTTTATTACCATTCTATTTTATCATGATTGATGATCCATTATGATCTATTCCTTACGTACTTCCATGTTTTATGTCATTACTGAAGATTTTGATGTTTAAATATTATGTTCATGTTTTGATGTTCAAATGTATATGGTTTATTTTATTTTCTCAATGCTTACCCTTACTGAGAATTTGAGCTCACCCTTTACATGTTTTCTTTTCCCCAGGATATAAATAAAGGTTTTAGGTATGAAAAAAGGAATATCTTTATGGGAGATGTCGAAGACCATTCACCAAGATTAGAAGATTATATTCTGAGTTTCCAAAGACACTAAACTATTATGGTCCTTTGGTTTCTGTTGTTGTTATGTATTAGATAATCCGAAAAAGTAATGTAATTTCTATGTACGTCAAGCTTTGGGTCTCTATAGTTTGTATCAGAGGGAGTTTTAGTCAACCATTGGAAACTATGATGCGAAAACATTAGATAAATCCCTATATATATATTTATAAGGTATGTATAGATATTTCTCTAAGGTTAATTATATGTATAGGTTATAGTCCTATAATTATTGTAACGATATTAGAATTAAACCGAAGATGTTAGATATTTAAGGTACTCCCCCTTTATTTTGATTTTTTCCTCTCACTCTATTCTTTTTGGGTTTTAAAAAATGGCTTGAAATAGGATGATTCACGATAATGGAGGATATGATGGACAATGGAATGATATTATTCATGAGTAACCAAATGAAATTGGATTTGGAAGTCCACATATCATTATTATGCCTAATCAGTAATCTCATAATATGATCAATAATCTAAACTTGGGTATGTTTCCCGACTCAGCTAATAAGAGAAAGATTGAGTTTCATGATGATAATAGAGGAAAGAAAGGCCAATTTCCCTCATGTAAATCATGTTGGAAGAGGCATCGGGGAGAATGTTTCAAAGGAACTAGAAGATGCATTGGGTGTAGAAAATAAGGACACAAAGCCAGTAATTTTAATGGAAAAGGTTCAGTTAACACCAGGGACAAGGATAATGGTATTGCTAAGACATCAAAAATGGTTAAATGTTTTAAATGTGGAATGTACGGGCATTATTAAAACCAATGACCTAAGGGAAAATATCATGAAGAGAATCAGCATGGTCATATGGGTAGTATTTAGGGGGATGATGATGAAGAGAATATAAATGATATTTGAGATGAAAAAAAATGATGAATCATTGTCAGTTTTTTTAGAAGGTGGTGGAATTATTGTATGTTTATCAAGAATAATGTATGGTATTATGGAATAAAGAAAAATCATAGGATTGTTACATTGTTTTCATTCCTTGAGGTTTTGAATGTATATGTTGTATGGTACCAGTAACCATGAATGTTTATTCATATATTTTTGGAAAGCACCTAATATGCGCCTAAATAAAGGATAAGGAGATAATGAAATGTTTGATAGTATTAATGAGCTCATGACTGATATAAGGAAAAAGTGATATCATGGTTTCAGTATATAGATATTTTGTGATTTGGGTATGTGGAAAGTGTTATATTTAGACGTCATTCATGTTTTCACAAAGGTTAAATGGATATTTCTATAGAATTCATGATTAAGGTATTCACATGTTTTTAATGTGACCAACAAGATATATTGTATGATATATGGGGGATAAATGATCGTATTGAATTGCTTATTATTTAACCTTTTCAGTAATCATTTCCTTTATACTATGAGCTTGGACCGAAGTATTTTGGATAAGCCTAAAGATTAGAATGAATTAAGTTATACATAAGATAGTATTGTTTAAGGCTAGAACTTTTTTCGATATAATTTATATACTATTTTAATAGTTTAGTTTTAGAAAAAGACAACATGTAGGATGGGCGATAACCTGTCACGTCGGACAAGGCTGTGGGAATTGAACCAACAACCGAAGTGTGATAGGCCTTTATCGCCTACCACTAGCCTACAGGAAGTCCCTTGTTAGTAGAAACTAGTATTATTTTGTTAAGAGATATGACATACAAAGTATAAGTCCATTTTAGGAACCATATACAATAAATCTCACTATAGATGGACTTATGTATATTTAATAACATTTTCTATCCTTATTTTTAAGATGGATGGAATGACCAATTTTCTTATCACATGATCTTCTAACCTTTAACGGAAGACAAATTCAACTTCATTTCTTTAAGAGATGAAGTGGAAATTGTTCAAGGCACAAACAACAGTAATATTGTACTAAAATCAAGTAATTATTTCTTTTAATTAAACAATTCTTCAACTTTAGGGAAATGATCTTGATTACAAATTTTTTTTCATAGTCTTCTTATATCTGATGAAATAGATTGTACTTTAAATCATCATAAATTTATGGCTTTGTGATTGTTGGCTTTTTCAAAGCCATTCCCTCTACCACTCTCCATCAGAACATGATGGTTAGATTTTTCTTCCATATCCATATTTCCACCTATGTTCTCTTATGTGGAAACCTAGTGATGAGTTAATTTGGGTAAGCGTTATGCTTCACAATTCAATTTTTAAAATTATGTTTTATTATTCCTTTTTACGATGTGGGTTTTATGAATGAAACTTTCAAGTAGTAAACCCTTTATAACCCTGATGAATTTCGAGGGAGAAATTCATTTTAAGGGGGGTAGAATGTAACTCCCCAAGATTTTAGGATATATATTCTATTTAATTTCTTTGATGTCTTCTATTTTACACAAAATCATGATTAGCATGTACTATACGCCTAACTTTATTAGCTTTCAGTATACAGAACACTATTCTTTGCTCGTATAACACACAATTTCAAGTTCGTTTTGTGGAAATCATTCAATGCAACATTATGTATAGATTTTTCTAATGTATAAAAGAATTACGTTTTGAAAATTTTATACGCAACACAAAAGGGAGATTTCACTACATGCAGCCCTGACTTTTCATGCATTACATGGAATCAAGACTTTTTCAATAGTGTGTGTAGTACGCAATACTGAGTTTCACTGAACGATATATTATTATAATATTATTATGAACTATCCTTTAGGAATAGTAATACACACTTTTTGAAATGTTATAAATTTTTCCATTCAAAATGGACTTCATTTTTGGATTCATAATATCGAAATTACCCTAGGGTGATTTTTTTGTATTTTTCGGAAACCATTCAATTTTTGATTAATAGTGAAAACACCAGGTTACTATTTAAAAACCGACATTTTATTTAAATAATTATTAATTTTATTTACATTTATTTTAGGTCAAAATTGATACATAATACCCATATAATTTCAATTTAATTCATTGGAGTCATTTTATATTAATTTTAGATATATAAAAATTTTATTGAACTTTTCACCATCTTTTACCCACCTTCTAGGAGAATTTAAAAATTTACATAAAACATAATTTTACTACTTCGGTGAGTGAAATTTAAAAAATCAGGGAGACATGGTTAATATAAAAAAGAAAAATTTGGATCAATAAGATAAGAATAATTTTTGGTGAATAGTAACTCTTTACTTATATTTACCATGGTTAAAAATAAATTGGGTAATTAATGGTAAAAATGATATTACTATTACCCTAACACATGTCCTATTTCTATTGGAAAACTTTAATTTGACGAAAAAAATACCTTGGAATAAAATATTACCCTTTAGGTCTACATGGATTGTATTAGGACATTTATTATTTTATTTAAAAAAAGTTAAAATAGTTAAATTCAAACTTTAATAACTAAAACATTTTTAATATAGGGTTATACATAAGATAAATTTGACTAAAAATGTTAATTAGAAATATAAGAATATTCCCTACATTATTTTATTTTATTTATAATTTTTAGACATTAAATAATATAATTAATTTATGACACAATTATGATGTAGTAATTACATTATTAATGAAATATTAACATAATTGATGTTATAAATACCCAAATAAATGAAAGTTGAGACTTTTTATGAATTAAACTAATTTTATAGGTTAACATGAAATTATAGTATTTATTTAATTAACTTTTTTTGAACTAATAATGCTGTTATGATTTTCACAAAAAATCAAATACCAAATAGTGTGAAAATTGACATAAAATAGTTTTTAAAACAAATATTAAATTTATAATTGTTATTTTATTCGTAAAAATCTAAGGATCAGAAAAATGACATAGATAAGGTTATATATATTAATAATGAACCACTTGGGATTCGTTTGTTTTGTTAAAGTATGTTTATTAACCATATAGTTTAAGAAAACAAGAAGACACTATAAAAGTTAAATTAGTTAACTTAGAGTTCAATCTAAATGATAACATTAAAATAGTAACCTATACTTGTATAAATACTATTGGTTGAGAGTATTTTGACCCATCCTAACCATAGCATAGAAATAAATCAATTTGGAGCTATTAAAAACATAATATGACTATATTATGAAATAATATTTTATGTTTTTTCAAAAGTGCCCCTCTCCTCCCTTATAAAAAGAGAACCCCTTCCCTCTTCTCTTCACACCCTTTTGAGCCATAAAGCTCTGAAAAACTCTACCATTTCGTCTTCTCAACCTCTCTAGTTATATCATAGTGGTTTTTTTCTTCTCAAAAGACTAACTCTAGTGCCCTAAGAAGAAGTTTAAAGGAGGTGCGTCGAGGAAGTGGTAATCTCTTCTAAAGACTCTTTCAAGTTTTTTTTCTTCTTATACTTCCACTTATTTAGTTGTTTCATTATAATGTAATAACATCAGAATTAATTATATACTAATATGTTATTATAAATATGAAACAACCCTATTTCACCTTCTATCCATCATACAGAAAATAAAATCACTGCGCGTGTGTATGTATGGAATACCGTCTCCACGCAGTGGTGTAATTAGTTTTTCCACCACCTCCTTACATGGATGGGTATAATGGTGTAAAAAATAAATATATATGATTATTATAACATCATACTGATTTTACGATATTATATCATCCACTCCAATTCCATTAAATAAATATGGAAATGATATCATCGCTCGTGCGTACGTACGGATTACCGTCTCCACGACGCGATGTGATTCATTTTCCATGTTAACAATTAAAGAATTATTATAAAGTATATATAATTAAAAATATTGAAATATATGACCTAATAATGATACTTTATTTATGTATATATATATATTTCATCTAATTATTTCCATTCAATTCAATAAAGAAATGAAAAACAACATTCATGTGTACGTACGACCTACCGTCTCCATGAACGGTGTATTTCTTTCCATTTATCGATCTATTATATATATGTAAATTCTAAATATAAACTATATGTAAATAATGTTTCATACTCTATAACTAAGAAATAATGATCTATTTAATCATATAAATAATTACAAGTCAAAGCACAGAAGATAAATGAAATGATTTTACCCAAAACGCTGCATTAACATGGAATTTATAAAAGAACGGGTAATATAAAGTCATTAGTGAACAATATATGATATCATAAAAAATGAATATGATTTTTTTATAAGTAAATGAAATTTTTTAACCATTATACAAGAGTTTCAGATACGTATGAAACATTTTGGACCTATGGTAAGGGATAATTATTCCAATCTCATTCTTATCCGAGATTGTTTATTCGTATGTATTTACAGGGGTTATGTTTATCATCCATGTCCATATGTTCTCAAAAGGTTTTCATAAAATGTTTAATTTTCTTCCATGTATGTTTAATGTCATTTTTACCCTTTTTTATGTTTTCCTGATCGTATAGAAGGAATCTTTCTTTTGTTTACCATATGATGTACTTTTTGACTTTTCCTGCAAAAGTACGAGAAGAATTTTTTTTAACTTATACGGAATGTAGGTATTTTACGGTTTTATAATGCATTATTTTCATGAAGATTACTCTACATGATTTTATGACTATCTTCGACAATATAATTTTCTTTTAAAATTGCATGGCATTTTTTGAAGAGAAAATGAATTTTAAGAAGAAAGGATATTTTCCTCAAGAATCCATTTCAAGTGTTTTATCAAAACCATTTTCCATCTAAGATGACATTATTTCATATGGGTATGTTTCAAGTATTATTTATCTATGATTTACATGGATTCACTTTTCTTATGATGAAATGATATCTATTTGTTTTATATGGATTATGATATGGTGGGATGATATTTATGAAACCAATTTTAGTTTATGGCTTATGGTGAATGATTTATGTTTATTTTGTGGCATGAGTAAGAATGATTTCAATATGAGATGTGTGGGACCTATATCTCCCTCCAATGAATTGGGTAAATATTTATATCTCATGTGATAGCCAAGGCTAGAATGGTATGTTAATCTGGTTTAGTGATACATGATTGGATCAAGGAGTGAACTCGATTCAGAAAGGGACTTTATCCGCTAAGATGGTCTTGGCAGCAATTCCTTGGCTACTATGGAAATAATAACTTGTGCTTAATGGGTTCCACAACTACATGATTTATTACCATTCTATTTTATCATGATTTATGATCCATTATGATCTATGCCTTACGTATTACAATGTTTTATGTCATTACTCATGATTTTGATGTTTAAATATTATGTTCATATTTTAAAGTTCAAATTTATATGGTTTGTTTTATTTTCTACATGCTTACCCTTACTGAGAATTTGAGCTCACACTTTATATGTTTTATTTTCCCCATGATATAAAGAAATATTTTAGGTATGAAAAAAATAATATCTTTATGGGAGATGTTGAAGATCATTCACAAAGATTAGAAATTATATTCCATGTTTTCAAAGACACTAAACTATTATGTTCCTTTGGTGTATGTTGTTGTTATGTATTAGATATTCCGCAAAAGTAATGTAATTTCAATGTACGTAAAGATTTGGGTATATACAGTTGGTATCAGAGGGAGTTTTAGTCAACCTTTGGAAACTATGATGCGAAAACTTTAGTGAAATCCCTAGATATATTTCTAAGGTATGTATTGGTATGTCTCTAAGGTTAATTATAAGTATAGGTAATAGTCCTATAATTATGGTAACGATATTAGAATTAAACCTAGGATGTTAGATATTGAAGGTACTCACCCATTATTATGATTTTTTCCTCTCACTCTATTCTTTCTGGGTTTTAGAAAATTGATGGAAACAGGATGATTCATGATAATGGAGGATATGATGGACAATGGAATGATATTATTCATGAGTAACCAAATGAAAATGGATTTGGAAGTCCACATATCGTTATTATGCCTAATACGAAATCTCATAATATGATCAATAATCTCAACTTGGGTATGTTTATCGACTCAACAAAAAAGATAAATATTGAGTTTCATGATGACCATAGAGGAAAGAAAGATCAATTTCCCTCATGTAAATCATGTTGGAAGAGTCATCGGGGAGAATGTTTCAAAGGAATAAGAAGATGCGTTGGGTGTACAAAAGAAGGACACAAATCCAGTAATTTTAATGAAGAGACTAAAAATGGAATATGAGATGAAATAAATGATGAAGCATAGTCAGTGTTTTTAGAAGGTGGTGGAATTATTGTATCTTTGTCAAGAATAATGTATGGTATTATGGAATAAAAAAAATCTTAGGATTTTTACATTGTTTTCTTTCCTTGAGTTTTTGAATGTATATTTTGTATAGTACCAGTAACCATGAAAGTTTATTCAAATATTTTTGGAAAGCACCTAATATGCGCATAAATATGGGATAAGGAGATAATGAATTGTTTTATAGTATTAATGAGATCATGACTGATATAAGGACAATGTGATATCATGGATTGAGTATATAGAAATTTTGGGATTTGGGTATGTGGAAAGTGTTAAATTTTGACGTCATTTATGTTTTCACTAAGGTTAAATGGGTATTTTAAGATAATTCGTGATTAAGGTATTCACATGTTTTTAATTTGACCAACAAGATATATTGTATGATATGTGGGGGATAAATGATGGTATTCACTTGCTTAATATGTGACCATTTATGTAATCATTTTCTTTATACTATGAGCTTGGACCGAAGTATATTGGATAAGCCTAAATATTGGAATGAATTAAGTTAGACAGAAGATAGTATTTTTTAAGGCTATAACTTTGTTTCGATATAATTTATGTAGTGTTATAATAGTGTAGTTTTAGAAAAAGACAACCTGCAGGACGGGAGATAACCCGTCGCGTCAGACAAGGGTGTGGGAATTGAACCCACAACAGAAGTGTTATAGGCCTTTATCACTTACCACTAGCCTACATGAGGTCCCTTGTCAGTTGAAAGTTGTTTTATTGTGTTAATAGGTATGACAAATGAAGTATAAGTCCATTTTAGGAACCATATACGATTAATCTCACTATAAATGGACTTATGTATATTTAATAACTTTTTATATCCTTTTTTAGACAGTTGGAATGACTTATAATTCTATCGCATGATCTGTTAACATTTCACAGAAGAAAAATTCAACTTTATTTCTTTAAGAGATGACGTGGAAATTGTTCAAGGCACAAACGATAGTAAGATTGAACCAAAATCTAGTAAGTATTTCTTTTAATTATACAATTCTTCAACTTTAGGGAAATGATCTTGAAAACGAATTTTTTTTTCCTAGTGTCCTTATATCCGATGAATTACATGGTACTTTAAATCATTATAAATTTATGGCTTTGTGATTTTTGGATTTTTCATAGCCATTCCCTCTACCACTCTCCATCAGAACATGATGGTTAGATTTTTCTTCCATATCCATATTTCCACCTATGTTCTCTTATGTGGAAACCTAGTGATGAGTTACTTTGGGTAACCGTAATGCTTCAAACTTCACTTTTTAGAATTATTTTTTAGTATTCCATTTTACGATGTGTGTTTTATGTTAGAAACTTTCAAGTTGTAAACCATTTATAACCCCGAAAAATTTTTGGGGCGAAAATCATTTTAAGGGGGGTAGAATGTAACACCCCGAGATTTTATGAGATATATTCTATTTAATTTCTTTGATGTCTTCTATTTTACACTACATCAAGTTTAGCATGTACTATTCTTGTAACCATATTAGCTTTCAGTATACGTAACACTATTCTAGGCTCGTATAACACACAATTTCAAGTTCGTTTTGTGGAAATCATTCTATGCAACATTATGTATAGATTTTTTTAATGTATAAATGAATTAAGTTTTGAATATGTTATACGCAACACAAAAGGGAGCTTTCACTATATGCAGCCATGACTTGGCTTTCATTACATTCAATCAAGACCTTCTTCGATAGCATGTGTAGTACGCAAAACCAAGTTTCACTAAACGATGTATTATTATGAACTATCCATTATGAATAGTAATCAACAATTTTTGGAATTTTATAAATTTTATCATTGAAAATGTACTTCAATTTTGGATTTAGAATATCAAAATTATCCTAGGGTGAATTTTTTGTATTTTTCTGAAAACGTTCAATTTTTGATGAATAGTGAAAACATTGGGTTACTATTTAAAAATCGACATTGTATTTAAATAATTATTAATTTTATTTATGATTATTTTGGGTAAAATTGATACATAATACCTATATAATTTCAATTTAATTCATTGGAGTCATTTAATAATAATTTTAGATATATAAAAATTGTATTGAACTTTTCACAATCTTTTACCCACCTCCTAGGAGAATTTGAAAATTTACATAAAACCTAATTTTACAAATTCTATGAGTGAAATTTAAACAATCCTAGAGACATGGTTAATATAAAAGAGAAAAATGTGATTCAATAAGATAAAAATAATATTTGGTGAATATTAACTTTTTACTTTTATTTACCACAGTTAAAAATAAATAAGGTAATTAAATGTAAAAATGATATTACTATTACCCTTATAGAAGTCCTAATTCTATTGGACAAGATTAATTTGACCACAAAAAACCTTACAGATAAAATATTACCCTTTAGGTCCACATGGATTAGATTAGGACATTTAATATTTTATTTAAAGAAAAGTTAAAATAGTTAAAATCAAACCTTAATAACTAAAACATTTTTAATATAGGGTTATACGTAAGATAAATTCGACTATAAATATTAATTAGAAAAAATAAGAATATTTACTACATAATTTTATTTTATTTATAAATTTTAGACATTAAATAATTTAATTAATTTATGACACAATGATGATGCAGTAATTACCTTATTAATGAAATATTAACATAATTAATGTTATAAATACCCAAATAAATCTAAGTTGAGACTTTTTATGAATTACAATAATTTTATAGGTTAAAATGACATGTTAGTATTTATTTAATAAATTTTTTTTGAACTAATCATGCTGTTATGATTTTCAAAAAAATAAAATACCAAATAGTGTTAAAATAAGCATAAAATAGTTTTTAAAACAAATATTATATTATTAATTGTTATTTTATTTATAAAATCTAAGGATAGACAAAATGACTTAGATAAGGTTATATATAGTAATAATGTTCCACTTGGGGTTATTTTGGCTTGATATACTAAGTTTATTAACCATATAGTGTAAGAAAACAAGAAGACACGATAAAAGATAAATTATTTAACTTACAGTTAAATCTAAATGATAAGGTTAAATTAGTAACCTAAACTTGTATAAATACTATTTTTTGAGAGTATTTTGACCCATACCCACCATATCTTATAAATAAACCAATTTGGAGTTATTAAAAACCGAATATGACTTTATTATGGAATATTATTTTTAGTTTTTCCCAAGGTGCCCCTCTCCTCCCTTATAAAAAGGGCACTCGTTCCCTCTTATCTTCACACCCTATTGAGCCTTGAAGCTCGGCCAACCCATACCAATTACTCTTATAAACCTATCTAGTTATATCATAGAGGTTTTGGTCTTCTCAAAAGTCCAACTCTAGTGCCTTAAGAAGATGTTTAAAGAAGGTGTGTCGAGGAAGAGGTAATCTCTTCTACCGACTCTTTCAAGTTTATTTCTTCTTATACATCCTCTTATTTGGTTGTTTCATTATAAAGTAATAGCATAAGTATTAATTATATACTGATATGTTATTATAAATATGAAACAACCCTATTTCACCTTCTATCCATCATACGGAAAATGAAATCACCGCGCACGAAATACCGTCTCCACACAGTGGTGTAATTAGTTTTTCCACCACCACCTTACTTAGATGGGTATAATGGTGTAAAGAATAGGTATATATGATTATTATAAAATCATAACGATTTTATAATATTATATCATCCACTCCAATTACATTCAATAAATATGGGAATGATATCATCGCTCGTCTGTCCGTACGGATTACCGTCTCCACGACGCGATGAGATTCATTTTCCATGTTTACAATTCAAGAATGATTATAAAGTATATATAATAATTAATGATGAAATATATTACATAATATTGATACTGGATTTATGTATGTATATATATATCATCTACATAGTTCCATTCAATTCAATAAGGAAACGAAAAACAATGTTCATGTGTACGTATGACCTACCATCTCCATGAACGGTGTATTTCGTTCCATTTATCGATCTATTATATATGTGTATATTCTGAATATATATTATGTGTAAATAATGTTTTATATTCTGGAATTAATTAATCACGATATATGTAATCATATTAATAATTATAATTCAAAACATAGAAGATAAATGAAACGATTTTACCCAAAACACTGCTTTAACATGGAATTTACAAAAGAACGGGTAATATAAAGTCATTAGTGAACCATATTTGATATCATAACAATGAATATGATTTTTTTAATAAGTAAATGTCAATTTTTAATCATTATAAAGGAGTTTTAGATAAGTACGAAGCATTTCAGGCCTAAGGTAAGGGATAATTATTCCAATCTCATTCTTTTCCGAGATTGTTTATCCGTAAGTATTTACTGGGGTTATGTTTATCATCCATGTCCATATGTTCTCAAAAGGTTTTCATAAAATGTTTACATTTCCTCCATGTATGTTTAAATTCATATTTACCCTTTTTTACTTTTACCACATCGTATGGAAGGAGTCTTTTTTTTGTTTACCATATGAGGTACTTTTTAACTTTTCCGGCAAAAGTACGAGAAGAATGTTTTTTTAACTAATACGGAATGAACAGATTTTTACGGTATTATAATGCATTATTTTCATGAAGATTACTCTACAATATTTCATGACTATTTTCGAAAAAATCCTTTTCATTGAAAATTGCATGGAATTTTGTGAAAAGAAAATGAATTTTAAGAAGAAAGGATATTTTCTTCATGAATTCATTTCTAGTGTTTTAGCAAAACCATTTTCCATCTAAGATGACATTATTTCATATGTGTATGTATCAAGTATAATTTCTCTATGATTTACATGGTTTCAATTTTCTTATGATTAAATGATATCCATTGGTTTATATGGATTATGTAATTATATGATGATATTTATGAAACCAATAGTCTTTTGGTTATGTTGAATGATTTATGTTTATTTTGTGGAACGAGTAAGAATGATTTCAATATGAGATGTGTGGGACCTATATCTCCCTCCAATGCATTGGATAAGGATTTATATCTCATGAGATAGCCATGGATATAATGGTATGTTAATCCGGTTTAGTGATACATGACTTGAATGAGGAGTGAACTCGATTCAGAAAGGGATTTTGTCCACTTAGATGGTCTGGGCAGCAATGCCTTGGCTACTATGGAAATCATAACATGTTCTTAATGGTTTCAAAAATTACATGCTTTATTCCCATGCTATTTTATCATGATTTATTATCCATTATGATATATGCCTTACATACTGCCAGGTTTTATGTCATTGCTCATGATTTTTATGATTAAATATTATTTTCATGTTTTGAAGTTAAAATGTATATGGTTTGTTATATTTTCTCCACGCTTACCCTTACTGAGAATTTGAGCTCAACCTGTATATATTTTCTTTTCCCCAAGACATAAAGAAAGGTTTTAGGTATGAAAAAAAGGATGATCTTTTTGGGAGATGTTGAAGATCATTCACAAATATTAAAAGATTGTATTCCGATTTTCCAAAGACACTAAACTATTACATTCCTTTGGTGTCCTTTTTTGGTATGTATTAGATATTCCACAAAAGTTATGGAATTTCGTTGTACATAAAGCTTTCGGTCTCTAAAAATATATTATTTTTTATATTATTATAATTTTTTAAAAAAAATAATACATACCTCTTTTCCATTTTGATCATCTAAATATTGAAACAATACTCATTCATACGTATAACCAATCGTCTCTGTGATTATTCAAAGTTCATCTATCATATCCATACTTAAATTTAGTATTTAAAAGTATATTTTTTTAGAAATAATAATTATTTCATTTTTATTATAATTTATTTGATTGAATAATAACCTCTTGGAATATAGTCATGATATAGAATTCATTTTTGACTAATGAACCATAAATCATTACAAAATCCAATGTGATCATAAATGATTATGTAATGGATATAACAAGGTAAAAGGTGACATAAAAGGAATAATAATCATGGAAAAAGTTCTCTTGAATGTAAATAATTAATATAATTTTAATTTTGTGGATGATATATAATTAACATGATGAGTGGGACTCAAGGTAAAGGGATTTATTTTAAAAAAATTATATTAAACATTTCCTTAATACATTATCCTTATTCTATATCAGTATTTTAAAAATTATTTTATTGATATATAAATTTGTATTTAAGTGAATTATAGTAGAAAATATATTTTTCCATTACCATTCATTTTATGGTTTTAAAAAGGAATCTTTTAAGAAATGATTTAGCATCCTCTATAAAAAGACAATAAATAATGTTCTCTTTTCACATATATAATAAAATTGAATTTTCACACCATCAGAACTGTTATTTTATTTTTTTTTAATTTAAAAAATTCCTTTATTTCATTAAATAACAAACATAATTCCTATTAGAATTATGAATTTTATTATTGATTTTTTTAATAAATATGGATATATCAATATCTATAATTAATTTCTTATTGGTGAAAAGATTATTTTTATGATGCATTCTATTATGTTTAATGATTATGTTATGGTACATGGTAATGGTTTATGATAACATGTGGATACATTATTAACTATATATTGGTGGTTCCCTGATATACCAAGGATATTTGAGTACATTATAAATCCCCACTAACATGGGTAAAGATATAGTGTCAACTAATTAGGTTTCTCAAAAGAGAATAAGGTAATATAATAGAAATTTTTTTAAATAATATACATGATAGTTATTTATAATTTAATTTCAATGGTTACTCCTTGTACAATAATTATAGTTATTACATGTAAATTGTGAAGGTTACACCATGTATAACCTTGATGGTTATTTCATTTTTAAGAGTTACATGGAAAATGATGTGTCATGTAACCTACATATTTTATCTAACTTGATAAATGATTTTATAAGAATATTATAATTTCACATTATAATATAATTATATTATGTTTAATGGATAATATATGATACTATTTACAGGTAAAATTTATAACATTGAGAAGACAATTATTTTGAGTTTTCATGATTTAAAATAATCCCTCTGATTTTTATAGTTCCTTAATGATTTATAATGAAAAAATATTATCAATAAAATAAGATATATATTATCCATTTTCAATAAAAATATGTTCAATTTGATCCTAATGTTTTGTTTGAAAAAGTAAAATTTTATAACTACCCACGAACAATAGCTTTATTTCATTCCTTTTTGTACCATACTAAGATTTGTTTCACATTAAAAATTGTAATTTTTTTCACTAGGTTTAAGGATGGTTAATGTAAATATATTAGTGAAATTTAATTTTATAAAGGTCATTTATGTTTATAAATCTTTCATTATTTTCAAAATTATATGTCATAAAAAATGGATACTGATCCAAAGTTTCCACATTATTAAATTTTGATTTTTTATGTATGATTTATTAACAAATTATATGAAAATTTTAACCACAAATTACTTTGGTATGTATTGAAGGTGTTATTATTGATTGATATAAAATCACTCATGGATAATCTGATATAGGTTATTCAAATTGACGTTTAAAGGCCTACTTCATTGAATTCTCATTGAGTGTCACATTACTATGTTATCTTCATGAATGATTAGACATGAAAGGCATCTATATTATTTCTGAATCAAGAGTTTGTAAAAATTATACCCTACATTCGATGGAGATCTAATAGAGAAATTATTATTAAAAATTCCAATTTTTTATTAAATTTTTTGGTAGCATCTTTTTTATCATTTCATGTTGAAATATCACATTTATTATTTTTTGTAATAATATTGAATTTAGTTATTAAATATGTAACATCATGAACCCAGATGTGTGGATATGGTGCCTTAAGATATTACAGTGGTATCCAAACTAGGAATCAAATAAAAATTGTCCAATCAGTTTTGTATTTTTGGAAATCTAGATTTAATGTATGATACCAATATTACAATGAGAAATAGAAAATAAAATATGATATTAACAAAACATAATGAACTAAATCTTTCAAATATAATTCAAATATATATTCTTCATAGCATAGGTAAAGGAAATAAAAAAAGGGTGAGATGTATTTATTTGAAAGGGATAATTATAGAGGAAGATATCAAGAATTATTAATGAATAATAATCATGTAAAGGTAAATAACTGATCACAAATAGCATATAAATAACATTATATGGAATAATAATACTTGAAAGGAAAATAAGTGATCATAAATTCTATTTAATCAAGAAAAAAAATCACCGATAAATAATGTCAAAAAACATCATTGATAATATTAATAACTGACTCTCAATAAAGAAAATTATTAATTATTGGACATCATTTTCCCAGGCATAATATACCTTTACCATCATGTTCTATCTTCAAGACAGTTTAAAACATATTAGGAAAAAACCCAAGCAATTTCATCTTATTATACTTCTAATACAACAAGGAACTTATATCAACTAGTCCCAAACTCATGTAGTGAATTTCAAAATCATTAATCTTATATATAATGATCAATTTAATAAATTAACAACATGTGTTATCATTAAATATCTATATTCTGTGAATGATATATATTTATCATCATTTCACCAATTTATCAAATAACTATAAAAGTTGACATTATATGTAATAATAGTATATGGTTTCTGTAATAATATTATATGTTTTATTATATTATGATTATTTAAGATAAATTTAATTCACCCTAAATATAATCATATGGGAGTGATTGTTTCAAGAGGAATTTAAAAATAAAAAAAAAGTTATATTGGAAAGATAACATTTAATATTTGGTAATTTTAAAATTAATACCACTTTGATCATATTGTTCAAATTTAAACAAAAAATACCATTATACATGACTAAATCATGATATTAAATGACAATTTGGCTGTATATACACTACTTTAATGTGAATTTGTGCATAATAACAAATATGTCTCAATGGAATGTAAATTGAGATAAAATCCCTTACCTTATCCTTCTTTTTAGTGGCATTTTATTTTACATAATTTATAGTGGTTTATAACAAGTTAATAACTTATGAATGATCTATATCAATATTTATTATATCATATATTGTCCTCTTATAACATATTATTACCGGTTTGATAATAATTTTTCATTGTCTTCATCATTTCATGTATTAAATGCCTTGTTTTTCAACTATGTCTCTCATTGTTATTTTTGTTATTCATAGAAGAATCATTATTTAAACATTATTTAGAATTAAAAATCATGTAAATATAATATATACTTATTATATATTAATTTATAATAATCCATGTAAATTTTTGATTTGAAATAAAATACCCTATTCAGGGAGAAGGTAGGATGTATGTACGGATGAACGATGTTTGAATATTATAATTATATTAATAGAATGAGAATAAAATGATATATATATATATTATGTACATTATAAAATTTTTATAGTATAATTTACATAGTTTTATTATAACCATCCATAATACCTTTCATGTATTGTGTTAATGAATCAAATATCTTTGAGGAGGAAGTATTCCACACGTCCACAAACATAATTTTCGTATCCCCAAAAATGGAAGTCATAAAGTTATGTGTTATATAAAAATTAAATAAGGATAAATTAAATATAAATATCATATATATCATAATAATATTATTACTACCATCATTAAAAGGTGTTAATGGAAGAATGAAATACATCATTTCCTGAGGTGGTAGTCTACCGTACACACCCACAATGATTTTGTATCCCATTTAATGGATGTTTGTGTATATGTATACCATAACCAAAAAATAAAAACATCTCATTAGATTTAGGGTACTGATGTTATTATATAATTAATATATACGATAAATTTAATTATTGTATAAATAAATATTACAAATGTACTCATTGAATATCATCAACTTATTTTCAGGTAATTCCTTTTGGTTTATACCAAAACACTTACATGGTTTTATTATGACCATATTAAAGATTATATTATGAGGTGAGGTATTTTGGGAGATTATTTGGTTAGTGTTTGGATGAGAAAAATGTCAAGATAGGATTTAATAAGTGGAAGGGTTGGCTGATATTTTATAATGAAGGAGTAGTGACACTATAGTAATTTTTTAAAAGCGGGATTTCCACCAACATTGCTTTCAAGTCAAGTTTTTCTAATAAGTAAAATATTTAGATCCAAATACATATGTGCTCTAAATATTCCTATAAAATTGGTTTTGGGAAATTTCTATGTCCTCAATGATTTTATGTTTAACGATTAGTTCCTTGCTTTGCAAGTTTTTCCCTTAATCACTAAAATAAATTTTAATTACAGTCATTAATATTTTTGATAAAATCATAAATTTACCTTATTATAAATTATAATTTATAATTATCCATAATATTTAATCCAATTTAAAAAATTCTAATCTCATTATTTTCTTAAATTAATTTAAAATTTGTCATTCATACGGATCAAAAATCGGGGTTTTAAAGTAAAAAAGATTAAAATATTGAATTACTTTTTTTCTAATATGAATGTGAAATTGATAAAAATATCCAAAATTGGATAAGTTGATCTATAAATTAACTGAATTTACATTAAAACCTAATAATTCTTTTTTATCTATATAAATATTTTAGAGGAAAATTTAGTTATCAATTAAAATTCTGTATTTTTTAGTATTCATTAGAAAATGATATTTCTCAAATAAATACCCAATAAATCCACCAAAGATTTTTTTAAATATAATATTTTAAAAAATTATGTTTATTGTTATATATAAAAAGTATAAAACTGTTAATAAATTAAAATTAGTGGGCCATTAAAAGGAGGAAAAATTTTTATTAGAAAAATATAGGTTCTTATGAATGAAATTAGATTAGTTCTTATGTTATGACTATAAATTATATTCTATGAATTTATACATATCTGATTGAATATAATATATAAATTTAATTAATATCATTCACTAATATAAATTAATTTAATTTATTATGATAAAACTCTTTGGACCACATAAAATAATTTTAATAATGTTAATAAAACATTCATAAATTTAATGATAATTTCAAGTTTATAACTATCAAATTAACTAATAATAATAGTAGTAGTAGTATATTATGGTTTGGTAATACTCGGTCTTGCATGTAATGCATGCTATCGAGGGAACTTTGTATTGGGTGTAACACTAGGCAACTTAGTGTTGTATGTGAGAAAAGATGGTATCATTGTTATATTTAGTGTAACATTACCATGGTGTTTCATATAATTAATGATAGATACAAAATTAGATTTATTCTAAATATTGTATTGTCCTATGGTGTCTCATTCTCCTACCTTAAATAAACTGCAACCATATAATCAAATATTGATCTCAGTGTTTGAGGATTTCATAGTTGAAAATAAAATTATTGGAAAACCAAAATCATAAATATATTAAATATCACATCTTATTCATAAAAGATAAATGGAAATGTGAATGTCCCTAGAAAACCAGGATTTCCAATAGGATAACATTAGTGAAAACATGGACATGGTAGTGAAATATCACTATCTTGTAATGATGAAGAGTGATAGAGAAGATATTCATGATAAAATTATTTACCATAAATACATAAACAAGAGGTTTGAAAATTTTCATTGATGTCATAAAAAATATTGATAATAGGAAAACATTTTTGTTTCAAAACCATATTCCTAAAGTCGAGAAGTTCTTCAGCCCTATAAGAATGTAAATGAACATAATTACATGATCTATTTATTTTTCATAAGCACAATATTTTCCTTCTTTACCTTGAATTACTTATAATACAACACAGAACACAAGTTTAATTATAGGTTGATATAATACAAACATTTTTAAATCCACATCCAATGTTCATCCTAAATGATTTCATAAATGATTAACATTTCCAAAATATTATGCCCCATAAATTTTAAATTGTTTCCATGGTAGTTAGTATTATCGAATTTCCATTGTCTATATCAATAATATATTTATCCATCATCATTATCCCAACATCAATAATATATTAAGTCTTATCTTTACACCAACCACGTGTTTTATAAAATTTTTAACTTGCTATCAAATAACTTTTCTTGGTACCATTAAACATATGATCTAAAATATTTATTGAAATAGTAATGTACTATAATTTTTATGTATTTCATAATTCAAATGATGAAAACATCTTACACAGAATAATTTTACAACATATTTCATAGATCTAAACATATAATTACATTAATCATTCCACTTTTGTTTGGTCAACTCAAACTTATTTACCACTATACCTTAGCTTATTTTTAGGTATATTCCTTTGAAACTGGGGGAATTATTTTTCATTGTTCCCCACCTCCTTGTAGTTGTATCACTAAATTAAAACATTTTTATTATTCAATTTTATTTTTTTTATGGTGACCCATTTTAAGCACTTAAAACAAAATCCCAATCCCTTAAAGCATTTACCCAGATGATTTTTACAAAATTTGGACAAAGAGGGAATTTATACATTAGATTAATCATATTTAATACATTTTCTTCATCTTGTTGTTTAGTAGACATGTTCTAATCATTCTCTCCCATTGGTATTTTTGATCGTGGTAATTCATTATCTATTTTCATGGAACAAAATAAAATTTATTTGTATGAATTAATGGTTTTAAACACATACACCCTTCAGTTATTTTTATTGGTTACTTCAAGGATGTGATCAATCATTCACTCTATGTTTCATATAAAATCTTTATCATAGCATTCTAATCATGTAATGGTATTTCCATAATCCACAATAACTTCTTCACCTTTTTTACATTAGTCAACTTATATTTCTATTCCTCTCATATTGTTTCATATGAGGGAATTATTTTCTGGTAAAATGTTTCCTTAGAAGATTTAAAAACAACGAGTTATATTTCTTCTTCCTCCTAAGTTTTTGGATCAATAACCACCATTGAACAGTAACACCATTGAGATAATACACTATATAAGTAGCCATTTCCTTTTTACCACATCCCAATTCCATGAATAACTTCTCCAAAGAGTTAATCCATTTATCAACAATCATTGGGTCATTATTGTCAAAGTATGATAGGGGAATCTATCTCATAATGAATTCCAACATTTTATAATATAGTTTTGGAACAACAATTCTCATCCACGTAATGTTATGTGTTATAACATAATTAATAATCCCTAAAAAATTCATAAATTTCTTAATTATAATACCTAATGTATTGGTTTCCTCATTTGGCCAACCTCTACATTGACAATGAGTATTTATAACCTCTTACATCTATATTTCATTTCTAGAAAAATGTCCTACAATAAAATAGATAATATCCTTATGAAACATGATGTATTAAACCAAAACTAGTGAAATAGTTAACATAACCCAAAAATTTAATTTGTATACAATTCTATAATCATAAACATGGATTTCTTGGGATGTTTTTATATAGTTTTCCAAAAAATATTTATTATGGTTACATTACCAAATCTATATTTTTCTAAATTTATTTTACAATTATTTAACTAAACTTCCCTGATTCCAATTGTGAATCCTCAACCCTAGAAACCCAGAGACAGTTCCTCACTCGATTACATTGAAATAATTAGATTGAATCATATTTTAATGTACTAGTTATTGTAGAATTTATGGAAGACCATATTACATATATGATACACATATGACATTTGGAAAAATAAAAAAATGATACATAATTGAACCGAATATAATGCATCATTGAAATCTAATTCAAATATCACTTCTTCGTAACACATTGGATGAGATAGTTCAAATTGAATGTTAAAATAAAATGAATTATTATTAAATTTGGATATTAAATAAAAAATGGATATTACATATACCATATTCAAGTGAATTGTTTCATAATAACGAATATGACTTAATATAATATAAAGTGAGACGAAATCCATTACATTATGATCCCTTTTTATTATGTAGTCCCTAACCTCATGTATAATGGTTTAAAAAATGTTACTAAATTTTTCTATAACCATATAAATATATATCATATATTATATTATCTTATTATATCATATTTTTACCTATTTGTTAATAATCTTTCATTATTGTATCGTTTTGGGTGTTAATTACATGGCTTTTCGAGTATGTATAAATTTTTATTTCCTTCATTATTATGCCGACTAATATTTCCTCATCCATAAGAGTTTAACCATGAATATTATTTAATATTTTTTATATATGTGAATATATATCTCTATAATAATCATTAAAATTTTGTGATATGTAATGAAATACATTGTTCATGGGACAGTAAGGTAAACATACAAATGAACGTTGTTCACATCATATTGTAATATTAAATTAATTGAATGAAAATAATATATATGTATATAATAACTCATGTTCAATATTTTATGAATATATAATACATAATTTTAATAAAACCATCCTTTCAACATTCCATGAATTTTTTTAATAAATCACATCGCCTTGAAGAGATTGTAGTCCACACATCCGTAAATGATGTTATTGTATTCCCATAAAATGGAAATCATGATGTTATTTTTTATATAAAAATTATAAAAGTATAAATACTACATAAATACCATATACATCAAATAACTACTATAAATTTATCATTATTCTCAACCTTGAAATGTTGTAATGGATGAAAAAATGCCATTTGTTCGCAAGGAGGTAGTCTGTCAAACACATGAATGATGATTGTGTATCCCATTTGATTTATGTGTATGTTGGTATAGATAATAACCATATAATATAAAAAAATTAGAATATTATGTATACCTATTAAATTATAAAATAAAGAAATAATAATAATTTAAGGGGAGGTTAAAAAAATAAAATGAGAATGCTTATTGAAGAACATTACCTCATATTTTGGTTAACTACTTTTGGTTTATACCAAAATACATCAATGGATTGATTTATGACAAAATTTAGGATTCATAGATGAATGGATAGATGTTTAAATATTATTTGGGCATTGTTTTGACAATACAATTATCTTCAGAACTATAAATAAATAGGAGGGTTGACTTCAATCTTATAGTCGAGGACAAGTGGCATTAAAATAAAATTTTGATATATGGAATTCCAACCATGTTTTTTTCATGTCAACTGAATCCAATAATGACAAAAATTCAATCAAAGGGAGTATATAGTCTAAATATTCTCATTAAATAGGTTTTTAAACATGTTTCTAGTTTATTTTGGACATTAATGTTATGGTTTAGTTCACAAATAAACTAGTTTTTTCTTTTAATGACTATAATAAATTTAAATTACATTCGCTAATATTTTTTTGTCAAAAATTAAATTTACCTTATTATAAAATGAAAATTATTATTATTATAAATATGTATTCATTTTTTATAAATTTCTATAACTTAATAGGTATAAATTATTTTAAAATTAATAACATAGAAGAGATGGCCAAGGGGGTTTTCTAAGTAAAAATGATTAAATGATTTAAATGTTTTTATATACTGTATCTGTTGGAAAATGATTTGAATGCCCTAAAATAGAATAATTTCTTTTAAATTTAAATAAAAAAATTCACAACCAATTAAATATATCATTTAATAGTATTAAATAATTATATGAAAATGTAGTGTTCAATTAAAATTTTGTATTTTAATGTTTTTATCAGAAAAAAAACATCTCAGAAAAAATTGACCCTATGCTAAATTAACATTTTACATTCAAAAATTATTATATTTTGAAATAATAAATTAATAAAAGGGAAACAATATGGTGTTAAAACACGTGCGCTATGAAAAGATAACAAAATTCCATTTGAAAAATAATTTTTTTTATGTTTAAAAATAAATTTGTTCTTGTCTTCTACCTATTGAATATATTGGCTGAATAAAAAAATATCTAATTGAATATAATATATAAATTCCATTAATATAATTAACTAATATTACTTAATTTAATTTATTAGTATAAAATTCCATTAGGTGTATAATATAATTATCTTATAATAACATTTTCTTTATATTCAATTAGTTTCTATATTCATTTTTAATTAATTGTTCATCATAAATAAACTATATTTTCTAAATTCACTTAATCCTTTTTCATAAATTTCATTAAAATTCTATTTAATAACTATAATATTGAATAAGATTTAAAATATTTTTTTGTATTATTTTTTAAAACTCGATCATTCGTGTAACACATGATATCAATGTAACTTATTATTGCATCTAACACAAAACAAAATACTATTGCATGAACTATAAGTTAATCTTAATGTTCATTATTTTATATGATTAACATGGTGTTTTGTATAAAGTTTAAAATCAACAGAATTAAACTTATTATAGATGTTTTAAATTCTTTGAGTGTAAAAAAATACGTCAAAACAAAATTTTTAGCTGTTAATTTTATCAAATTAATTGTCAAAATAAAATCATGCACTTATCTTTTGTTTTTTGATGTCATTAAAATCTATCCATAGGTAATTTTAAAGAAATTTGACAAATTAAAAAGAAACATAGAATTTTTATTAAATTACTATATTGAATTTTAGATAAATTGGATAAGAAGAATATCTTATGACACCTTCATAAGAAAATTCAAGACCCATATAAGATAATATGTGATCCATGTAGGAGTTTTATTGTTTCATCATTGATTTTGTAAAAAAAATACAGTTCAAATAAATATCTCTCTTTGGTGGATGTTTAGAAAATTTTGGATTATTTTCTACCATTACGTAGGTTTTCGGGTATGTGTATGTGTAAAATTGTTTTAGTGACTTTGTATAATGGTAGATATGGTTTCCATTGGATAAGTAAAGTTAAATTCTGATTCCATGAGTTATGTATGGGTAATGCCATTTTTTGAACAGTTTTTTAGGGAAATATTTGTTAATATGTGATATATAAGGGTAATCCTTTGTATATATGGATTTTATAAAAATACGAAGGTTCTTTATGCACTATGTTTGTGTACCTACATGGTTTTAAAAATGGATACAAAATGTATCTCAATGTAATGGTGCCAATTAGGATGAGTATGGGTAACTTGTATGATCGAGGCATTTCATAAAGGTATATAGATACTATATTTGGGAATATCATGGTTTATAAGGGTTATGTATATGTATCCGGAGGTTTACCTAGTCATCAAAAGCATATGACTTACCAATGTAAGGGTACCTTCAATATTTCTTAATGTTATATAATGATAAACTTAAGTTTTTTATACTTGAGTAAATGTATGTTGTAGCTTTATAAGTGTAATCTCACAGATCCTTCAGTTTCATAAGGGTAATGATATATTATTTAGGATTATGTAAAGGTATCTCAATACCCTTACATGTAACATATAGGATATATAACAGTAAATTTATGTTGCTCTTATATATCACCCTTTTTTATGAAAATTATGATTTTATATCGTTTTTTTCATTTCTTCTTTTTCTATTCATTCCTAAATGCATATCATGCATTTTTAACTCCCTGAAATTAGTGGATTTTATTATTTTCATTCATTTAAAGTTATTAATATTTTTCTATTGTATTTTAAACCCTCTTTATTCATGATTTTGTTAAGGATAAAATTAATGGTAATCATAATTTATAATATTTACTGTTGTTAATAGGTACACAGTTTTCCATTATTAAAATACCAAAAACTTTTTCATTCTTATGTAGTTATCCTTTTATGTCCAATATCCTTATACTTCTTCTTCCAGGATCTAAGAATCGTTATTTAATCAAACATGGGTTTTCTTTTAGTTTACAAGCATGAAAAACCACCCTTCATCCTTTATCGAAGATGGAGTCATCAAAAGGTGTAAATTTTAGGTATTCTATTTCTTATTATATTAGAAACTGAACCACATAAACCATATTAGGAAATTGAATAACAATTTATTGAATGATAATAATCAAGAAATTTTAACTTTTTGATAAAAAATAATTATCATTCATAAACCAAATTAATCTACAGAGAGACGATACAATCACATATTAAATTATAATTACTCTTTAAGAAATATATAGTTATGAAAATTTTACAGATTAATATATAATTTGGAATTTATCCATGAAATAGAATGATTTATTAAATTCGGTGTATTTATTATGATTAAAAATAAAATAAATATATTCACTTATAAGACTACATGGTGACTGGTTTTTGCTGAAGAAGATGTGGATATGATATAAGTTAAATTCCATGATTGGACATGGATATCATCATAAAAAACCATAATTTATAAATCCCTTGACATTATTTAATGTTTTATATTGTTTATTTGTATTATTGTTTGTGTTCATGGGTATACTAATGAAATTCATATGTTAATAAAGACTTTATCATTAATGAATGTATTATATGAGTTATTGGAATAACAGTTGGTGTTTGTGTATCCCTGAGTGACTTATATCTGATGCTTGACCACATGAAGTGCGTATGTATTTCCTTGACCAATACTTGTTTTTAGTCTATATAGATTATACTTATGAATATACAATTGACATATTTTTATGATTAACATGTCATTTATATATTTTATCACATGTCCTACCTCTGTATTCTGTAGATATTAATTCAATATGGAAAATAGAGACAATACCTATGATGGATCTGTTATGAATGTGGATTAAATTCATTGGAAAATCATTGTGAATAGATGTTCGAGTCATGTTTTGGAATTTTATAAGGTGGAATATGTCCAGAAAACTATCATCGTGTCTTTTCTCATGGTGTCAATGTATGTCAAGCAGGTCCATGATGTCCCCACATATGTTTTGTAAATGTGTGATATATTAATTTCATAGTTTCAAATTCTTTTCATTCATATGAAACCCTACTATATTTTATGCACCGATGTTGAAGTATTTTACTGGTGTCCAACTAAGCCATATACTGAAAACTTACTCAAATATTTTTGATGTAGTTGTAGATTTCAGGACTATGGAACCAGAGAAGGGAACCGTCCATATGGAAGATAGTTGAATAGGAGGATCTATAGGATATAAATACTAATGGATAGAGTGAGGGCATAAATTTTGTGACTACATTTATTTACTACCTTCTACTTTTATCTTGGATTCTTGTTTAGTTCTTTTTTATATATTTAAATTCCTTCTAAATTTATGGTTATTTAGTTTTCTACTATTTTAATCTGATTATTATTTTTATTAATATTATATTGCATAATTTATTTTCTTATGAAATGAAACTAACAATATAGTCTAGAAACTTATAGATTTTAGGCCCTCTTTGTTAGTTAATAGCCTCTTGCATATGAGAAGGCATGCATGAGGTCATGTAGAAATCTGATTCAATCATGGTGGTTTGGGTTGAGTGGATAAAAAGTGGACTCTATGCACAAGTTTTATTAACTAGTTTGTTCACTTTTCCATAGGTAAGGACTGGGTCGATAGGATATAGGAAGTTTGAGAAGTGGGAAGGGGAACTATGTCAGTTTATGAGCATCACTATATAGAGGACCTCTAGTTTTTCATAATGTGGAGGATTAATTTTTTTTTCTATTTTATGTTAAAGATTATCAAATTCATCATTAGGTGATTCAGATGATGTTTATCTACTGACATATGGGATTTTGTATGTGTTCATGCATCTTCTGAGGGACATAGGTTCACTTTCCAGATATATAACTATTTAATTCATTATATAGATAACAAATAATAAGATTCTTATTGAGATATTATATTTGATTTGGTGAATTGGTTCTTGAATAATTTAGTTTATCATTTTTACACTATTTTTTAGTATATTTATTGGGCATTGGAAAATGTACATGTACAAAAGACTTGACATTAGTTTTGGAACGTTCTTATGGGGTGATTCCAGGTGTATATGAGAATCCTCTTATGTTTATCATTGTTTTCATCCACTTTTCCTGACAATGTGTATATGAATCAATCATTGAATGAAAAATGATTCTTCTTGAAGGTTTCATGTGTGAAAAAACACCATATCTAGTAATTCATGGTGTTGTGTTCAAATGGTATGATTTGTAGTTATTTTCTCTTTATTAAATTATATCAAATTGTTTCTAATCCTCTCATAGGCATTGAATAAATATCACCTCAATGATAATAATATATAAATAATCAATGGTTGATAATGAATAATTATCACGATCAACTCTAAATATTTTGTATTGAGATAATTTTAATACTTTTGAAATTAAAATTATTATTTATGAATGAGAATTTTTATGAAATGTTATATATTAATAGATAATTTGGAAATTATATATGAGAGATAGTGTATAATAGCATGTTGTGTTGGTTTTTATTTTTGAAATAAAATAATTTATTCGATTCATGGAATCATTGGTCAGTAGTTAGTGTTGAAAAACATATGAATTTGATTTGGATAATGTTACTTGAAAATCATTCGATATCTTTACCATCATCCACGAGTTACAAATCCCATATCATTATATAATTTTATATATGGTTTGTTGGTATCACTTTTATTCTGCATAATAGTAAGAAAACTATGTGTATGATACCCCTGAAATTCAATCTTGTCCTATATAGGTTATCATTATTATAGTTTGAATGTGTGTGTGTAACCCTACAAAACTTATTTCTAATTCTTTATCTAATGAGGTGTGTGTGTATATCACCATGGACTAGGCTTGTATTAATTACATATGTATTATACTGATGATTATATTGATGGCTTAACATTATTAGTTTTTATCATTTCTATCTTGTATCATATGTGATGTGTCTTTCTTTTTCCTAAGAGATTGTGTTGGGGATTATAGGGCTATTCCCTAAGAGAAATGTGCTACTTTTTAGAATAGAATGTATTGGACTATCCCCAAAAGGGTGTTTTTCAGTCATGTTTGGGACTATCCATCAAGGGTAATGTGATCAGATGTCCATTGAGGTGTCTTCTAGTTAGGTTTCAAATCTAGTAGATTTAATACATGAGGAACAATATTTTTTTTACTTGTGATATATATATATATATATAACCCATTTTTGATTATAGAACAAACTTGATTATTTAATGAACTGATGTAAAGGGTCATTAGTGGTTTCTTATTATGTATTGACCTCATATATTACAAGATAATTTTTGAGCACCTATAAATTTCATTACTAGGGGTCTGGTGAAGGGTTTGGACCCTTTGGTCGATGGTTGAGTAGGTAGAGAAGGATGATACACACACTGCTAGATGAAATTTGTACTTGATTACTTTATCTTTATTTATTGACAAGAATTACCCTATAAATACGATCCTTATTTTTTTCATACATAGACACACACACACGTAGACACACACAGAGATACATATATATATATATATGTTAAATATTGATTTTTTTTTATTTTTTCCCACATATTAACTCAAAAGTTTATATAATATATATTTGGTTACATTTTTTTTTCCTATGTCATGATACTGAGGGTATAGTCCTACCAATAACAAATCAATTCCCTAACTACTAGTTTCCAGCCACTTACATTAGGGAAGGCACACATGGGGTCATGCAATCCTCTAGTTCATAAGTAATGGTTCCTGTATTATTGATACATATTCATTATATGAATACTTAGAATCATCCATGAAATTAATACATAAAAAATGAAACATATAGCTTTGTCGAGGTGGTAGTCCACACATACAGAAAAACAACATTATCATTTTAAATGGATGAAATTATATGAAGGTGAAACATAAATTATATTTTTATTACCATAATTATAAAATAAATATAATATATATATATATATTAATTTTAATAGTACTTATAATAATCTATGTAAAATTTTGTGGGAATAAATTAACTCATTACCCAAAAAATGGTAATTCATATGTATTCCTGAGTGATGCTTTTACTTTTCCTTGGGAACAATTGAGGTGGAAAATGGTTGTTTCACAATGATAGTTGTGTATTAGTATATAAATGAAAGATAATTAATTATATTAGGATGGTTAAAATATATTTAGTTGATTTAGATATATAAATACACATGAAAGACTCACTAAATGTGATCACCTCTTCTTTGAGAGTCCTCATATGGCTTAACCTCTAAGCATTGAAATATTGGTTTTTGGAGAAGACCTAGGGATTGAGGATGAATATAATGAATCATGGAATCTATTATTTTAGGTATGGTCTGAACTATATGGCTCAATATTTTTGAATAATGGGGATGATGAAGATGCATTTTCTAAGGTAGGGGAGGGATACACTTAGAATTACATATGGAAAAAATATAAATAAATTTTCATAATAATGTGGCCCTAAATTAATGTGTTTTTTATGTAGTATGATGATGATTTAAATTCCCCTAATTTTAAATATTTTTAAATTTTTGGGATATTTTTTATCCTTTATCTAATAGTATTACCATTATTAACCCTTTTTATGATTACCATAATATCAATGTTTTAACTCTATGGGTTATGAAAATTAATAAAAAGGAAGTCGAGACTATAAGTGGAAAATAATTTATTTGGTCAAACATATCCCATTTACATTTAAAAATATTATACTTTTTTGGAATTTTAATTCATTTCATAGAATATTATTTAACATAAGATACAATTAATATTATTTTTGAAAATATTCTCATAGGATGAAATTAAAATCATGAAGCTAAAAATATAAGTAGAGTAGAAAATTTTAAAGAATCAATAATTTTTATTTTTATAAAAAACAAATTGAAAATACATCAATTCATTCAAATTTTAATACATTTTATATTTTAATAACTATTTATTTGATTTTTATATTACCTGAATATGCATTACATTATTAATGCATAAGAATTTAAAGAAACTAGTATATCAATAAATGTTAATAATAAATAATTATGATTAAAAATAATTTATATTTAAAATAAAAAATTATAACCAAACATAAACACATTTTATCCATATAAAAAAACTAGAGATATTAAAACAAATAGAGTGACATATTTTATCTATTTATTACATTATATTATATTATGTCAATTATCAATGGAATGTTGTTGGAAATTTTCATTTTTTAAAATTTAATAGGTATAATGCTGAAAGGCATCTATCTAATGAAATAAGGGAACATGTTATGGTGTTTTCTCATCCCTATTTGAATTTTTTAAAACCATTTTATCAGTTTTACCCTTACCATGTATACAAATATTTATAATTATCAATATTTATTATAAATAAAAATAAAAGGGGATAATTTATTATATTTTAACCTCCTACTTTTAAAAAAGGTATAAATTTTTTCATAATTAAATTTCTATAAAAGAAAAAAAAATCAATTTCAAAATAAACGTGAAAAATACAATGAGAACTATTTTAAAAATAATGCATTTTTAAGTATAAAATAAGATTGATTCCTACCTAATTACTAGTAAAAACCAATACATTAATACTAAAAAAATTATTGAATAAATAATCTATAAATTTCATTAAATTAAATAATAAATAGTTATTAACTTATTTTATTAAGATGGAACACATTCTGTGTATAAAACAAGTTTTCAAGGAAAAATAATTTTTCTTTTAAAAGATTTAATTTTATTTTTAATTAAAATAGTATTCAAAAATATTAATATAATATATGTGTAAACTGTAAATTTTCATTATTTTATATTTTATATTCTTACATTCCAATCCAATGGCTAGCCAATAACTATCACATTAAGTAATAACATTTCAATTTTAAGTTGATGATTGTTTTAATCTAGTGTTTTGTGTAAACAAATATAAAAAGTAAATTATATTAATTTATTGAGAAATATGTCATAAAATATCATGGTGGAAAATCTATGATGTATTCTAGAAATATTATCTATGTAAAATTTCTTCTAATTCTTTGATAAAATGATTTTTTAATTATATAGTACATTTTGTGAGGCATGTATAATAAATATCCATTGTGTAATACATTTAAATATGACATAATATATTATGATCCAAAATATGATATTTAAGTGTGCTAGAATATTGAAAAGGTATAATTTATAAGATATATAACTTTAAATCTACATATAATTGAATTTCCCTACTGAGTATAACTCCTAATCTACACATAGGATAATAATCCCACTTATGATAAATATTGAAAAGTGTATGAGATTTCATCTACACATATTAGATTTCACATATTTATAAGAGTACTTCTCATGTAGAATAATTTAATTTATTAAATTCTATAAATTTTTTGAAGTAGAAAAAATAGGGAAATTTTTTTTTGGTAGACGTCATAGTTGAAATATCAACTTTATATTCGAGATTTAATTTGAGGATTTAAGATTCCACATTTACATTCATGCAACCAAACAAATGATTACTTGTGTATTATATTTTAAAAATTTATTTCATTAATAATATGGAAGACTTATTTATTTTAAATAATGGTAAATCATGTGTATTTTTTAATATTCAATTAAGATGGAATCTTTTTAGTAATTTCAAATTTGTGATCTATGAACATTCTCTATAGTTTATGAAGACTAGAATAATGGTTCTGTAATTAGAACAGGCAGCCAATGAAGTTGAGATATAATGCCTATTGGAGATGTCTAAAGAATAAGGTTTTTGTTGTATACTACGATAATTATACATTAAACTTACATATGATTTTTAATTCATCCTTATTATAAATTAATCATGTTTATCCTTATAATAGAGTTATAAATTATTAGTGATTTTGGAAGGGGGTTTTCCGTAAACAATGTGTGATTCATAACACTGTAAGAAATTAAACAATTTCATTATGTTTTCTATATATAGTACCATTTAGTAATTTTAAATATGATTGTGTTTGATTTAATTTTATTTATTATTCATTTTATTCGTTGATAATCTGTAATCTACATCCATTCAACATTATGCTATATATATTGTAATAGACTGATATGAGTGATGCAGTTGTCAGTGATTTATAGAAAATGTGGAAGGGTAAGTTGTATCTCTTAGATTTCTTGGGATTAATAAGTCATGGATGGGTATTTTATCTATAATATTAGAGTAATTTTATATATCACAAGCACTCATTGAAAAGAAGGTAGAATAAAAAAAGGGTTCTATTAAGTAAATTCTCAATAAGACTATTCAACCAATTGTTAGATGTAGAATTTTTATGGATATTATAATTTTTCTATTAATATGAACATAAGATAATAATTTTGGACATGGATGTTATTACACCTCGATATAAAAATATTATTTAATAATATTTCACATAATATCATATTCAATATGTTTGGTACATTATAGAAAATTTTCTAATACCATCCAATTTTAAAAACACCCCTTCTATCCAAAGTGAAATAATAATATTATTACTTTATAATGATTGCCATTGGTTTATCTACACTACAATATTTATCATAGGAAATAATTAGCTTTTACCCAACCCTATGAATGGTTGTTATATATATAATGTGAAAAATGAGGCTAGATACAAACTAAAACATTTGAGTACTTATAATAGTGATGAATAATGAATTTGGGGAATTTAAAGTTTATATTATCATAAAGGAAAGTGGTTTTATAATACAACACCAATAAATCTAGAATAAATTATTTCCATTGATATGATATATCAATTTTTATTGAATTGTAATGGAGCGTGAGGTTAAAAAATTATTTCTTCAAGGATTTTTGGATGGTCGATGTAAAATATAATACCTATATGGTAAAAATAAGTTTTTACTCTCTATGGAGATGAAAACATCTGAAATTATGGTGAGCTATAAAAAAGTATGATATTTCCCACCTCAAATTTAATGAATCGTACTCCATTCTCTTTTTTGATTCCATGGAGTGGACATGTTATGGTATAAGTCTCATGATTTTTTCTTGTATGGTATCCTGATGAAAACAATATATTAAACTCTAGGATGATGAATTATGGACATTCATTAAAAGAAGATATATCTAATTGAATGAGTGGTATTGGAGAATATTCTAAACTAATTATAAAATTATAATAATATAAGAGTCATAAAAAATAAGGGTCACCAGAATGTATGTCCAGAAGATTCAAAATATCAACAGATTTTGATCGTTATTGAGCCACATACTTTCTATAAAATGATTCATATGGAAGTCAACTAATGATTTTTTGAACCATAATAAAATTAGTTGAGTTCATAGAAACTATAGATTATTTGGGGGATCTCTAAAAGATAATATTTAACAATATTTTATTACTAATGTAGTTGTGTCATATAATCAATTTTAGAGGTTTAACATGATTAAATTCCCTATAATGTAATACAGAAGTTATTTTCACTACTTTTTTCTCATACATGACGAAAATTATGAATTCCTCGAAGAGATTTTGTGTCTAGTTCCCTCGAGATAGAGAGAGTTATCCAAGAAGAATGATATTGTTTTCATACATGTTTTTCTGACTTGGGAGATAGTAAAAATACATTTTTGGATGAGAGTGTATTAAAATTTGTCTTTTTTTGGATGAAGCAGGAATAAGATGGTAGGAAATGGTACAATGAATGGGTCATCATGAAATAATTTCAACAAATTGAAGGGGTATATTTTTTTTAAAATATTTTCTCTGGTTTTTATATATATAATGATTTCGATAGTACAAAAAATGGATTCCATGGTTGTTATATATCTATAGTAGTAATATTTTAAAAACCCATTCTGTGATGAATATTTAGAGGAGGTAATATCAATAGAATATATAGAGATTTTTTTAGAGAAACATATTGACTATATGGTTTGTCGGATCAAACAGATATTGTATGGGCTAATACATGAACTTATAATTTGGAACTGGATATTCATTTCATTTATATAAGAAGAGAAATGAATCTATAATAATTTAAACCATTTATATTTTCATACAGTTTTTTTGATAGAAGATTCGTAATTTTATATATCTATATCAATGAATTGATGTTAATAATACTTTTGAAGGAAAATATTGTAGAGTTTATGGTTGAATTACCAAAAAGAACCCACATAAGGGATTTTAATTTTGATAAATGGGTTTGAGGGATGTATAATATAATGGAATTTAAATTTTAAATTTCATTTTTACTTATTCTAGAAACATTAATAAGGAATGAAAATATATTAAAATGTGTGAAGTGGTTATTGTGACTACTACTCATGAAAAACACATCATTATGAGAAAAGAGATGTGATAGAGAACAGATGTTGTGATTAATTTCATGGGAAATGTTATATTTTCATATGTTCAATGAAGCATGATATACACCATGGTTTTTATAATTCATGATATTTTTTGTGTAGTGTGGGTTTTCATAAGACTCATGGATTTTATAGGAAGAGATCCATGGAAAGTAGTAATGTATATACTATTTTATAACAATATTTTTTAAGGGATATCACATATTTTATAATAGATCAACTATTATAGAGTTTTTGGAGATTTGGATTTTTTGGGATACATTGAATCTCAGAGGAGAAACAGTGTCTATTATTTCACTAAGGTATGATCAAAAATGAATAAGATTCCAAATATTCAAATTGTAGTTATACATTCAATAATATATGAGGTGTAAATTTTACCTGAAGAATCCTGTACGGAGTTGATCTGGTTGTAGGGGATATTGGAGGTTCTTGAAATACGGAAGGTGGTCAAGGTATTTTTTTAAGATTCATAGTAACTAATTCTATTAGACAACAATCGAGGGGTTTAAATTCTGGAAGATGAAAATTTAGTTGATTAATAACATACTTTAGAAGTTACTAGACGAAAATATGTTGGAGAACTGGTATCTTTATGGAGTTAAAAATATGGTAGACCTGTTGATCAATGTTGTATTTTGGAAATTAGAGGTTACATTTGTATCTTAATGGGACTAGGATAACTGAAATTTTAATGGGGGAACCATGTTACTATAAATACATATTGATATTTGAAAAGTATTTTTTTATTCAATAAAATGACTAAGTGATGTATCAATGGATATAAATATGAAGTGGGACAAATTAATGCTCGGTTTTAATGAGGAATATTTTTCTAACAATGTAATATAACTTCTAGAATTAGTTATTAAGAATGAGTTAGATAGAACCAAGGGAAGATGGAGATATTTTAGGTTTTAATTTTGGTATTCGGGAAGAATATTATTATTTAATTATTATATTAGAAAATAATTCAAGAATAAGGTAGAGGTTATATAGGAATTAGAAAAGAGTATTTTAAATAGATACATTGTTAATGTTCAATATAAGAGTATGACTAGTATAATGGGCCATATAAAATTAATGTAGAGTGGGGAATATGAAGGTCACAATATTTACTATATAAAAAATTTAGTTAGTGGTATAATTTGACCAATTTAATGTAAAATTGAGAAGATAAAATCTAGAATTCATTTTATCAAAGAATATTATAAGGTGGTGGAAACTGACTAACTAGTTGGAAGTTATCTAACATGCCTATAAATTCATTCATTATGAATCATCATTGTTGTAATAATATTTTATTTTCAAAAAAAATTTATCATCACCCAACATGTATTTGGACTATGTCTAAACCACATAAACCAGCATTTAATTATTATTTTATCATTACCATTTAGATGCCCTTGATTCGTTTATGTTTTCTTGTGGTGTATTGATAATGTGAATTGGGCATCTTATTTATGGAAACCTCATATTGGGGGTTAATTATGATGCATTAGTTCATGAAATCCTTTGACCTCTGTAATTTCTAGATGGTGGATCTTGTTTTTTGTTTTTTATATACAATGAATTATACACTGAAAAAATCATTTTAAATATATTTCTAGGTTTTTTTATTTTATAGTTTTTCAGTAAAATTCAGAATTTTTCATTGTTTGTAATTTATCATCTTCTTTGTAATCATTATTAAGGGTTGAAAATTGGAATGAACATTATTTTTATGAACATTCATTACTTTTACTTTTATTTTTTACCTCATAAATAATCTGAACTATAACCAAGTGATTTTAGTTGTGGAATAAGCATTTATACTGCTAAATATTGAATCCCATTATAGTTGTAATTTCAGGGTCTATTGTAAAGTAAGATTTTGTGATTCACAACTATTTTAATTCTCTCTATCCTATTCCATATTACTCACACTCTAACTTGCTAGACATTAACATACCTTTGAGGAATATAAATTATTTGATTTTTACTTTGGGTTGATTGGTTTGGCCATTTTAACTCATGATAAAAAAATTACATTACCTCATACTCTAATGAGTTTATACCTTTTAAAATTGTAATTTTGTATCAATCAAATATGTGTGGTAATTGTAGCCCTAAGTTAAAATAGAATGTGAATATGTGTAATGATGATGTTATTCTCCTATAAATTACTAATGTATCCTAATAGTTATTACTTTATGGTCAAACCATATATTTATTTTCTCATATCTTCTTGGTTTATATTAGTGTCCATAATAAAGAGAATTTTCAGATAAATATTAAAAACATGTTTACAATCATAATGTATAGTTACATAAACTATTTAATCCATCACAATAATAAGATCTATCACAACTATCTCCAGTATTGGGCTCTAATTGGTCTCTGGAAAAATTTTATTAGTTACTATAGTATTCAATATTCTTTATGTAATAATCAACATATTGTCACTGGAAGACTGCGATGGAACATTATATCATTTTATAATGAAGTAGAAATTGTGATAGTTATATAAAAATAAAATTTCCAATGACTTACCTTACTCAATCATTTTATCTTCAATAATGGATTCATTGTAAGGAAACGCTTCAAGGATGATGCGAGGATCAACTTCCTAGATGGTAGCTTTGTCACCCTATGGACTAACAAACATTGTGGTCAAATTAGTAAATAAATTAATGTATATTGAGTAAAGTAACTATTAATAAAATATGATATTCACAGTACTAATATATGTTTTCTCATAAATCTTATTCCTAGTGATTAATGAAACTCATGTATAGTTATTCATATAGATCCATTACAGGTTATACTAAAAACAAACCTTGTGGTTTTGTAATAATATCATGTATTGGTTCAATGCGGGTTAATGAGATTTTATCAACATAACATAAGAAATCATTTATTTAATAAAGCTGATATTTATTTAGTTTATAATGATGATATCATGTTGGTAAAGATATAATGACCACGTTTTATAGGAAAATATTAAAACTAAAATACATTTAAATCCCCATAAATTGTTAATCTTACAAATAATTTAATTTATCTCATTATAAGGGATATTATTGTCTTTTTATAGTCATAAGTTACTTTTTCATCCTGTGAATAACTTTATCCTTTACATTTTTCAAATAATACATCCTAGAATAGATCTATTATAATGTGTTTCATAACCTATCTAGTAATGTTTCATATTTTTAAATGATAAGGTATTATGGAATATGGCTCTTAGACATGGGCACCAACTTCATCGATGTTATTGTTTATCCAAACCCCTTGAGGTGATATGGAATTCCCAATCCAATGAGGATTCATTATGATTTAAAGGATTCCCCAAAAATTCTTAATATATATGTTGACTATAACTGTTTTTCCATTATTAGAGGCCTCTAGGAACTCTAAATTCTTTGAAATTATCGGTTAATGAAATTTGAATGTGGTGGAGGGAACTGTATTTTACATACTAAAATTTTGGTAATTATATTCTTACTCAAAATAAATATTACTTGCAAAAATTTCTAGTAATATTTATATGATTTCATCATTGTTGGGATCTCAATGAATATTAAAATTTAATGTAGGGCTTTCCATAGAAAAGAACCATCAAATGCTTTAGAATATCATTTGGATATATTTGGATCGATACATGAACATATAATTGAAGGAACTAATTTTATGTTTAGATGGATTGTATAGTGATTAAGAAATATTTGTATTCAAAATTTATCATACACATGAGGTGTTTACTGATTATAACATATTTTACTGTCAAACTCCAAAATAAGCTATGAGGTTTAATTTTTATAAAAGGTCAAAATAATAGGTATAATTGTTTAAAGCATAGGACATACATATCAAATCATCGTTGATGCAATCCACTAAAACCAAATCATAGAAAGATAAAATATAACACCATTTTTTTAATTTTCTATTTTATTTCATGTTTTCACATCTTATCTAATAAAAATAATCATTGTTGGGAATTTTTGGGAATTGATATTGTTATTGTCATTCCAGAGCACTGGTAAAAGCCTGTAGATTATCAATAACATGCACATAAAAAAAAGAATGAAAGTGTAATTTCATAAATATTGTACTCTAGTGTATGTTGTGAACCATATTCATGTAATTTTAAATGGAGAATATTGTTTTTATATACACTTATCATTATGGATGTGGCAAAACGTTGTGTAAGTAATTTTTATAAATTAATTGCAAAGATAATGGTCGTACATTTAATCAAAAATTCCTCTATGATTATTAAACCCATTAAAACTATGGTGTGATTGAATTTGAAAGGCAATAACAACAATTATTTAAACATTGTGATAAATCAAATAATATGGAGATGTATATTGTCATCATGACTAGGATTACAACCATACATTATTTTTTACACTTTTAAGGGTGGAAAATAACCACCCTAATGACCATGTGTATACCGAGATAGTGATCATTAGATATTTTATCCATTATCCTTGACTAGTGGGTCTCCAAATATAACCCTACCCAATTATAAATTGGGTTGTTAAAGAATGGATGTGGGTCCTTATTTTTTATTTCACTTTTTCAAAATGAAGAAACTACTTGGTTATTATTAGTATATTTTATGTCATCATGAACATTGAATATGGGGAATAAACTATCATACATATCTTTTCATATGGAGGTTTGTAATATTATTTAAAAATCCAGGAGGCCAATCCATGAATTTTTGTATATTAACAAAATTTTGTTAATTTTAAAGATCTATCATCTCATGATATTAGAAACTATGTTTACATATCATTTTAAAAAGATATATTAAAAAAATATGAACTTTTATAACATGATCTTCTTCGGTTTTAGTTTGAGTTTGGAGAAAATTTGATGAACCCAATATATAAAGGCCCATTTCATTCAAATTTTTCTCCAAGTATGTGGTACCATATTGTGTTATATCATTAACATTGATTAGGTATTTTGAGTGTGGAACTGAGGGGTAGTTGTGGATTATGTTATAGGGATATAAGTATTGTCATTAATTGACAAAGAGATTTCAATTAGATATAATATTTTTTATAATTATCTTCCTTGATAAATTTATTATCACGTGATATGGTAACATTGAAATGGTTTTAGGCACATACGAACCTCTAATTTGGAATATTATAGGGTGTTAAAAACTAGTGAATAACAATGAATACCAAACCTATAGAACAGATGTTGGAAGTATAGTAGGTATCTAAATTTTTTTCCCTATAATATTTTAAACAAATTATGGGTGATGAAAATGTAGCATTCCACATGCACTACAACAAAATTTTATTTAGTGGTGGCTAAAACAACCAGTAAATCATTCTGCAGTGGTATTAGAAAACCTTTGGTAAATCGTGTGTCAGGAAAAGATTAGAGGTAATTTTTTAAAACTGTCGTAAGAAGATTTAGTGGTGGTTTTTTAGTGGTTTAACCTATTGCTAAACCATTTTTATTTATTATTTAATTTTTTAAATTTTTTAAATTTTTTAAAATTTTTAAAAATTTTAATTTTTTATTTGTTTCATAACATATTAATTTATTTGCTTTATTTATTTATAATTTTTTATTTTTTTTACAATCCTCTAGCCTCTCTCAATGGGAATTTCCAGGTTTATGAACATGCCCACGCCATATATTGAAATTTGGTGTTATGTGAGATTCGAACCCAATACCTCATGATTATTCTCTATAGAATTTAGCACTCTTGTTGGCTCTTTAATTGGTTAGTAAATCTAATTTAGTATACTTACAAATACGCAGACAAATATATATATAATGGAAAAACAAATAATACATGACATATAAATACACAAATAATAATTATTCATCAATAAATATTAATCAATAATGAATAATAAAAAATTACTAATTATTAATTAATAATTAATAATTTTAAAGTGTTTATTAGTTATTTATATTTTATAATTACTAATTATTAATTAGAAATTATTTAATAGAATATAAAGAAATAATATATAAAGAAATATATAATATGGAAATAAATGGTAAATAAATTAAAGTAAAAAATAGTAAATAACAAATAATAAATAGTAAATAGTAAATAATAAATAATAAATAATAAATACTACATACTATATACTAAATATTAAATAATATATAATATATCATATATAACATGTAATATATAACATATAATATATGAGACATAATATATAATACATAATACATAATACCTAATATAAAATATATAATATGTCATATATAATATATAATATATAATATATAATATATAATATATAATACATAACATATAATAGATAATACATAATACATAATACATAATACATAATGTATAATACAAAATATATAATATATAATATATAACATATAATATATAATATATAATATATAATATATAACATATAACATATAACATATAAGTATTGTATAAATAATAATTTAATTAAATAATTAATCTAATATATGATAAATAAATAGAAAATAATAGAAAATTAATAAATAATAGATAAATAATTAAATACTAAAAAAATAAATAATAATTAGTAATTAATAATTAATAAATAATAAAGAATAAAGAATAAACAACAAACAACAAACAATATATAATATATAATATATAATATATAGTTCATAATTAACAATTAATATATAATATATAATAATTAATAATTAAGAACTAATAACTAATAATTAATAATTTATAATAAAAATAATTGATCATTAATAATTAAAAAATAAAAATTAATTATTAATTATTAAAGTTTAAAAAATATATATTAGATTATTAAGTAAATATTAATAATTAATTAATAAATAAATATTAAATGTCGAATATAGAATAAATAAATAATAAATAAATAAAGAATAAATAATTAGTAATAAATAATAAATTATAAATAATAAAGCATTAAGAATAATGAATAATGAATAATGAATAAATAAATATATATATATATATATATATAATTAAATAAATAATTACTTAATTATTAATTAATAATCAGTAATTAAGAATAATGCATTATTAATAATTGATAATTAAAAATTAGTAATTTTTAAATAAAAATAAAATTAAAATATTTAATATTTAATATTGAATATTGAATATTTAAATTTAAAATTTAATAAATAAATAAATAATAAATATTTAATATTTATTTCATTATTAATGAATAAATTATAAATGAATTATAAATAAACACAAAATAAATAAATAATATTATACTGATAAATAAAATAATAATAATTTTGTGTACATAATAACAAAATATTAAATAAACTAGAAAATAAACATTAAATAATAAATAAATAAATGAATTTGTTGATAAATAAATTTATCAACAAATAAATTTATAAATAAATTTATATATAAAACATAATAAATAAAAGATAAATGAATAATAAAAAAAATAAACATTAAATTAATAAATAAATATCCAAACGTTAACATCCTCTTAAAACCCTAAAAACACTGAAATGACCATAAAATCATATCTTGGACACATTTTTTAGTGACACAACTAGTCAAGTAGAAGATCATGAAATGATCATTGATATTATATGTGGTATGGGATGAACAAACTCTTGTACCGATTGTTATCATCGTTTGAAAATTAAAAAAATCGATGAATGTAACGAAAATCATTGTTTTGATGGAATTTTTTTCCTTTTTGGCAGAATATAAAGTGGTATAATACTAAAATTGTTTTACCAGACCTTAACGATATAGAGCTCATCGTAGAAACTGATTTGATTAGTGGAAGTGCCGAAACAGACACCCAGATTAAAAGTTATGGTCGTTTGATATTCGAGTTTGATTTTTGACTTTTAAAATTTGAATATATTTTTTTCTTGTTATTATCCAATGATTTAGATTTTACATGGTTTTATCTCACATTATAAGGATCGATTTGGCTGGTTGTTGAGCTGATGAAATGGAGCCTCAGATCGTATGTTACGGTTATTTGACGCCATAGTTTGTTCTTTAATATATTGAATATATGGTTTGAGTTTAAAAATAATTTTAATTAATAATTATTAATATTAATTAGCTGAAAGGCTATAAATATTTCAAATTATAAATAATAAAATATATTTAATTTTAAGAAATAAATAAATATTTATATAATTATTAAATAAATAATTTTCCTGGTTTTTTCTCCAATTTTGAAGCAGTTTTGAAAAAAGATCCGCTATGAAAACTTTATTTTTTTTGGAATAAATTTTAAAACATTGAAAAAAATATTTTAAAAATCATTTAGAGGTATTTTTTTCATGGCAGCTTTAAAAATCGATGCCAAGTATTTGACTGAAAAAAATTTAGCCACGGTTTTGAAAACCACCACGAAAAACCCACCACTGAAACACTTTTTACTTATATTGATGGGGTATTCCAACTCAATACCAACCAATCATTCCCCATTGATTAGGTGGGTTCCATATCATTAATGGTTTGAAAAGGTGTTAAGGGTTTTATGAAAACATGTGAGGTATTAATTTACACTACATAAACTAATTTAATAATAAAGGGATATCTATAAAAAAATATGACCTGATATGTCGATATATTAGACTAATAATGCATAAATAAAATATAATTTTCCATGAATATAGGACAAAAAAATTATATCATCAAACCAATTCCTAAAATAAGTCATCTAACAAAAATTATGGAAATAATTGATATATAACCTCATAATTTCGTCCAAAACCATGGTAAGATCAAAATTTAATATTCATATATACAATGATAAAAATAAAATAAATTATAAAATATAAAAGTTATATAATTTATAATAACAATTAAAAAAATAACCCAACAAATGAAAATAAGAAATATAAAAGGGGCTCCATCACCCTATCACACTTGACCATCCTAGATTTCACACCTCCCTTATAGATATAAGAATCTCTTTGGTCATACAATAAAACAAAAATTTCATTCAAAATACATGTGTGTTGAGAATAAATGTTTGTTTCTATATAATCATTCATATATAGGTTGAAATTATATACTCCTCCAGGATGCCTCAAAAATTAAATGTATTCCTACAAAAATGAGAAATTGACATGTTAGATGAAAAATTAGAAAAAATAAACATAATTTTTTTATTTTAAATGTTATATATATATATATTTATGAATTAGTACATAAAAAATGAAACAATGATAATTTGTACATCGAAAAAACCATATAATGGGAGATTAAATGAACTTATGCCATTGTTACATAAATATAGTCAATATTATAAAATTAGACATATTTACCTAATTGAAATTTTATCTAAATTGAACCACCTCGTTAGTCATGATGTTATCATATCCACTCAACTATAGATCATGTGTTAGGAATAGATTAGTCATCCAAAGAGCATTAAATATAACACATTAAATAGTGGAATACATATAACTAATGTGCTCACCAATAATTCATTTAATTCGATGATGTTTGAAAAAAAATTATAATTCTAGAATTGTAAAATATTAATCATATAACAATTTTCAAAATCATTATCATATCATATCTCAATATAGTCACATAATACATTTTATCATCATAAAGACCATTCATATTTGGAAAGACATCCCTATGTATTTCACATGACCCTAAAATCTAAATCAATGAATTTTATACCAACCAAATAGTACCTCATTTCATAATGATATTATAAATAAACATTTAAAACCCCTATAAATTCATTTAGAAACAAAAAATAAAATCATGCAAACACTTATATTATCTAAATATAGAAATACCAAAACTAAATCACTATTCCTTTGTAATATCTTTCATTTGTGATATATATATATATTTAAAACAAAATTAATTTATTTTACAAAGAGTAAGAAATAATTACTAAAAATGATTTTATGAATAAAATAGATATCGAGGTACCCATAATTTTTTGGAAAAATAAATGTAAATTGGTTTAATGTAATAATAATATTGATATATTTGAATTACCCACTAAATATAAGAAAATAAAACTTTTCAACTATGAATGGTTATATTGAGGTCTATAAATGAAATTACGGACCTTTAAAACCTAAGAACCCCAATTTTTAATAACTTATGTCAATATCCCATTACAACATGCATATATTAGTGAAAATATATGGATGGTACGTAATAGTTCAAAATGAGTTATATAAATTCCCTAACCATGATGATATTATTTATTTGAAGTTCCAAATCAAGTTATGCAAAAATGAGATCTTTTAGGTCACATAAGGGCCATCCTATGGGAAAATAGAACCAATGATAAACATGGTGATACAATTAATGATATCTAATTTTTAATTTGAAAAAATTTATTATTATTATTTATAATTATTTGGGGTTCTTAAGTAGTATGTTGGACCATATGACAGACCCTGTGAACCTCACTAAATAAGAACCATTTATAATGACTCCCAATTTCCATCCATTTTCTCATTTTTCTAGTAATGTTGATTATAAAACACTGAAAAAATTTAAATTTTCCCAAAAATATGAAAAAACTCATTATAATAAATAATAAATTAAAAATATATTTATTACTGACATTATGAGAGTCACAATTTTCACCAAAATTCTATTTCCCAACCACAAATACTCATTGACGCTATTGATTAAAAAAATCATTATATTCCTCTTTTATTAGTCAATTTCAATCTAATGTTTCATGAGAAATTTTTTTTTGATAACAGAAAATCAAAATAATATCAATACATTAATATAAGAACACTTGATCAAAAATTCCAGAATTAAAATAGGTTATTCACGGAAGGTTCCATCTGTCACATATACATATTTTCATTATTATTATATTATATTAATAATGATAATATCTCTGTAACATTGAAACAAATAATAAATTATAATTTTGTTGTCATATATTGATGTGAATCTAACTAATTGGGTATTTGAACTCATAATTAAATAACATTAAATGGGTCATTATATCTCCAAATTTTCATAGATTTCTTCTTTAAAATTATATGTTTATGTTGTGGTGAGTGACTGATAAATATATAATCACCAATTATGAATTCCAAAATCACTCATGAGAATTTATAAAATATTTTCATCAGCATTTTTATGTCACTATATAATTTTGTTTCAATTAAATATTATTTGTTGTCTATTACATAATGGTTAGACCCACTAAAAATGATTCACCAACACCAGCCCTATATAAATGAGATAATCATAAATTACTATATATAGTTTTAAAAATATCTATCTGGATCAAAATATGATAAATATTATTATATAACAAATTAATGAATTTTCCCTAGTTCTCCAAGGATCTTTTAATTTCATGAACAATTTAACAAATTCTATCTTATAAAATATTATTATTTTATTTAATCTAAAATCAGTTAATGGAAAATATGTTATAATAAACATCATTTTAGCCCCGCTATAACAATAAATACCATTTACAAATGCATATTTAAGGTGGAAATCTCTTTCAAATATTAAAAATAAATTCACCTCATATATCCTTATAAACTCTATCATTTATAATATTTGGAGATCTAAAAAATATATTTCATAGGAATAAACAGAGGTGATTTTTTCATAATATTAATAATCAGCCAAATATCATTAAATGCATTATGTATTCGATTTCATATATTCATAAAACTCATGTACAACATATTTAAAGAAAAATAAAAATAGGTTGTAAATCCTAGGAACAAAAAGGTTTTTTGTTCCACAAAAACATAATAATTAGTGAGGAAATGAGATGTAAACTAAAAAATCCCATATACTATTAGGGCACCTATTCTAAAATATAATATAATAATATAAATTTTTATCACCCATATGATCGTTCTAATGATTCTTGTTGTTGTTATTCATCAATACATAACAAAATTAAACAATTATATTGATACACATCAGAAAGAAAAGATCTCCTTCCAAATTATAAGCACATTCATCATTGGTCTCTTAGCTATTTAATATTCTCCTTACATGATAGATTTTTTCATGTTATAGTTACTTTATCCATAATTTACTAACATGATAAGAGGACCCTTGATTATTATATAATAATTTCTTATCATTCTTATTTTTTATCTCTACACTTTTATAAATGTGAAGTACATGTTATTTTCTATTCTTCTTTTAACTCATTTTCTTATTTAATTGTATGCATTTTACTAAGGTACTTGATAAAAACATTCACATATTATTAAATGTGAGTGATGTAAAAAATCATTGTTTTGGTGATATTTTACCGAGTGTCCCTTTATGATTGTAATATATCCCTGAAAATATGTATCATAAACTCATATGATCAATCAAAATAATGAATATTTCAATTTTTCGGTTATGTAATTAATAATTTATAGTACGAAAAGGTAATAAAAAATTAATACATTAATTGGTTAACTACATTAATTTGGGAATATGTGGTGAGAATTTTAAGCCACTATATTATTATTTTATATAATATTTCCACTGAAATCCGGAGACGATGAATCAAAATAAATGTTACACCTTTTACCATGATTCGGTAATCTAGTGCATAAATATTGTGACATTATTGAGATGTGTGTTGATGAATCATTAACCCCTTATTCCATTATGATTTCACCATTTTTAATCAAACTCAATAACCAGATTAATCTTTGACCTAATAATCTAATTGAATCTCATACATAGTCAGATATAATGAATGTAAAATAAACAAGACTAGGGGATTTATATGGTTCAACTATTAATTACTAATCCTTAACATACTAAAATTTCCTCAGTCATGATGTCTCCACTATGAATCAATTGGGTAAAATATAATATATATATATATATAAGTGATAAGAATAATAGAAAAATACATTGCAGTAAATATTTGAATATTTATATTCTTCAAGTGATCACAACATCTCCCACCTCATTATTATGTAATCTAGTTATGAAAGTGTTTTTATAAAAGTGCAACTTTACCAACTCTTCAATCAAAAATCTATATTCCATCAACACCATGTTTTCCAAAAAGATTTTTCAAGAATATTATACTAATATCCTATGATCATAAAATGATATTTTAGTCCTTTTTCAATGTTAACAATTTTTTCAAATGTATCTTTTCTCACTTTCTAAAGAACACAATTTTTTATCTCTTTAACCATGATAAAGGGATAATGTTTTTACCACATACTTCATGTATGGTTTTTTCCACCACAACTCCATTGATGCATTATCTTCAGCTTTAAAGGTTATTTTTTTTATAATTATTTCCAAAGTATATTTTTTAGGAAATTGGGTTGCAAAATCTTTTCAAAATTGTTGTATATGTTTTCAAGGAAAATTGTTTTTCAAATGTTTTCAAATTTATTTTATATGTTTCCATGAAAGATTACATTAAATAAAATTTCATTATTTTTTATATGTTTTAAACGTATTCTCATGAAATCAATTTTTTAAAACATTTTCAACAATAATTTATAATTTTTCAAATTTTTTTCATGGAAAATGTGTTTCAAAACATTTTCAAGATTTATTTATTAATTTTAAAATAATTTTTAATTAAAATATTATTCAAATCATTTTCAGGAAAAATTTATGTGTTTTCATGGAATTTTGAAATAAATTTTTTATAAAATATATTTCAATATTTCATTATAATTTTTCAGAATAATGATGAAAATGGTTTTAAAATATTTTGGATTCTTATTTTATATGTTTTAAATAAATAAAATTATAATTATTTCATGTCTTCTTTATATGTTTTTATTTTATTTTCTATAAAAATGGTTATGAAAATTTTTTATATATTAAAAATACTTTTTTAGAGAAGAAATGATATTTTCCTCAAGAAATTTTTTTCAATGATATTTCAAAATTATTTTCCATCAAAGATGAAAACTATTGATGTTACTCATTCCCTTATAAGAAATAATCTAAAGGTTATTTTTATATTCATTATATTAATGGGTTTTGATTAATAACAACGTAATTATGAAACCCATTTGTGTTTCTTGGGTTTTAGGTTTATGAAATACTTATCTCTTTCCCTGGTTAAATTTTTATGATCTCTAATTCTCTTTCACAAGTTATTATTCTGATGAAATGATTGTGAAACCTGTATCTTTTCCTTATGTTGTGACATCTTTACCTTGTTATGATATCCATTTAATTTCATGTTTCAAGATATTATTTTTTATGTTTTCTTCCAAATGTATGAATGATTTCATTATGAGATGGGAGGGTACAATATCTCCCTCTAATGCACTGGGTAATGATTTACATCTCTTGATATAGACTAAGATAGACTTGGGAGTGAACCTTGACTACTATGTCCACCGTGGGAGTGATCCATTAGTAACAAAATGTTATTAGGACTGAAATAATGCTACTAATATCTACATGGGAGTGATCCCTGAATACCTAAACGGTATGTTGTGTGAAATCATGATACTATGATGGCCATGTGATTGAACCCTGACTACCAAGATGGTGTGAGGAGGGAACTCATGTCACTAAGATGACCATGGGAGTGATTCTTAACTACTTAGACGGTATGAGGAGTGAGATCAAGCTATTAGAATGTCCATGGGAGTAAACTGTGACTACCAATATGGTATAATGAGTGAAATCATGATACTAAGATGGCCCTGAGAGAGAAACATTACTACCGAGGTGGTATGGGGACTGAACTCGTACTACAAAGATGGCCTTGGTAGTAATTCCTTGACTACTATGAGTCAACCTGATTGCATGTTCAAAATGTTACTAGGACCTAGTTGTATGTCCATATGTTTATTCAAGGGCCTCGTATCTAGTCATTACCTAATTAGTGAGCCTATTTCTACTCATACAAGTTCACAATATTACATGATTATGTGTCTTCCATAATTCCATGTTTTATTCCTATGATATGATTTCATGGATTTGGTTCTTTAGTTCGTTATGAATCGTGCCTTTTGAAAATCCATTATTTTTGACATTATACATATATATGGTCTTTGATATGTAGGGTATGATCTTATTTTTTCTTGATAATGTTCTCATACCCTTATGATCATGATTATTCTTATATATCTCCCTAATTTAACATTTCTTAGCATTTCAGCTCACCCGTTTCTTATGTTTCTTTTCCCCATTTTATGAAGAAAGGTTTAAGTTATAAGTTATAAAAGAGGAGATCTTTATAGATGATGTTTATGATATTTCACCAGAATATAGGATTTTTTTTCAATGTTTCCAAAAACATGAAACTATCATGGCCCTTAGGTATGAAGTTTTGTAATGTACTGAATATACATTTAAAATTATGTAATATCCATGTATGTTATTATTGGTTCATTATATATGTCCTATAAAAATAATTGAGATCATTAAGTCATATGATACATATTAATGTCCTGAAATGTATTCTGACTCTGGTAAGTTCATATTCTCACTTTCATTCCAATTTTTCTATCTTACCTCAAACTTATATGGTGTATGATTTTAATGTCATATGACAGTATTGAATTCATGAAATCTATCAGAAGTAATAAAATCATGAAAATGTTATAAAATCTATAGTCCTAAACATATGATTCTCAAATTGTCCATTATTTCAATGAAATTTAAAATTATTTATTTAATCATACAACTTATAAATCACTTCCAATGTAATTAGGGATTCTTTATACGTTTTTATAAAATTCCAAAGGAATTTTTAAAAATAATTTAAAAAACATAAGGATAATAACTATAAGGATGGTTAATCCAAACACACTAATTCAAATATTTCCTACTCAAAGAACATATATTTAATCTCCCTAAGTAACAAGATGCACATTCACTTTTCCTCACTGATGCGAACCGTACTATAACACATTCATAAAAACAAGTCATTATTTCCCAATAATGATAATATTATACACTTATAACCCATAATGGGAACTTGAATCATTCTTCTCTTACACTTTAATCACCATCATCAACTATGATTTGTATCCTTATCCTTGATAAATTACAATATATCCTCTATAAACCTCCTAAAATCCACATATATAATGGATACTTAATTTGGAAAACATTATCACTTATTAAAAAAAATTGAAGCCTCAAGTATTATAACTTCTGGAATGATTGAAATTGAATTTTAAATCATTATCATATCATGTCCGTTAAAATATTACGTAAATTCAAAACTATGTGAAAAATTTACTCAAGTATGGGTGTTATTAGTCAATGAAAATAGAAGAATATAGAGTTATTATATAAACTACCTAAGGTATATATATAATATTAAAAAATTAACCACAATAAAATTATTTGGATCCTTCCATGTGACAAAATCATTGATCTTTTTAGGATTTAATAATACCTGATGTTAAGAAAGAATATTCCTCCTCAATTTAACCTCTTAATTCAAAAAATGAAATTTGTAAAATTTAACATATTGTTAATGTTTTAATCTAACATTTATATAGTAACACAATATGTATAATTCTAAAACTAAAATTTATAATAAATGTGAATGCCCACCTTAAAAAACTATAAAAATATTGATGTTATATATCGAAAAAATGGTTTATCAATTACATGAAATTCAAAAAATCATAATTTATTAAAAGGAATTTTAATATATTAAAAATTATCATACTATCATTCAAATTATCATTAAGAATTATATTCTTCTTAAACATTAATAAAAATTAAAAAACCATTGTTTAATTTTTTTGGAAACACCTTTTCCCTTTAAATTGATCCAAAATTACATAAATTTGTGTTATGTGGTAATTATTTTTTCATAATCATTAGGATGATCTTTTAATATTAAATATGAATGAAAAATTAGGTATTTGTTTACATAAAAATTTAAATAAGGGTCACCCATTATGGAACATTAGAATGAACCAAAACATTGCCTTTTTGATATTCTAACTAAATATTCTATTCCATAAATCCCACAAGATTTATATATTAAGAATCAAAGGAAGTCAAGTCATTATCAAAAATTAGATCTATTAAAAATCAATGTCCCTCTCTTGTGGAAGTATAGTTACACCATTATGGGACACTATATGATTAAAGTCTATATTATAGGTTGATGATCAATTTTTATATTTTTTTAAATAATATCAATATAATGTGCCTTTATCTAGTGAGATAAATTCCCAATACTAATAAAAATAGGTATATATCAAACATTCCTAGTATAAAATTACACATAAAATAATAGGTAACATACTTGAAATGAAATAAATATTACCCTTGAATGATAAGAATAAATGTGGAATTTAAATTTAATCATTGAAATGTTACCATAATATTTTCATGGATATTTATATCTATGAAATGAAAATAAAACGTTATTTATGTATTATAGTTAACTAAAATACATCATAGTCATTTATATCCCTATTCATCATATTTTCTAGAGGTGTAAAGTTATATAATATATAAATAATATGTTCAGGTTGAAGGTTCAATGGATCCATATTAATCATGTAAAATAAGGGACATTAGCAAAATCAAATAGAAAAACTACTAGTATATAATTTATATGATTGGTACCTTGTACAATAAAAGGTCTTTCTTTATACTCAACAGGTATATACTCAATAACAAATAATCATTTATTTATACATTTTTCATGTGACTTAATTCTAAGTTAAAATTTATCATACATCCAGCTTCACCCATTAGAAGCTTCTCTCTTAGGACCCTAATATTAAAATTTTCATCTGATATATTTGGATACATCATATTTCAATTTATATACATTTGGAACTATTGATCTAACCCCATAATTTATAATGAATTAATTTATAGAAAACTCTTAATATGATAGAACTATACATGTATGTAGAATGACATTGGATCATCATAACAATAGGTATGGAAATTTCTTGACTGGCCACATTGGTAAAACATAAGAGATCTATTACAAACATACACTAAGAATGTAGGACTCGGGGTCCCCTAACATTTCCACTACTCCCACTCCTAAATTCATATGAATTTGTCTTCATTATTGAGATGTCACAAGGACTAATTCCATCGATTAATATTATACTACCTGTTCTGTTCCTTAAACATAGATTTTTCCCTACCACCATTACTATATTAATAATATGATTATAATAAGTTTGTAAGAATATAGAAACATTTGAACTATTTTAAATCTATACACCAATATTAAAAGTATAATTCTATAAATAAATAATTGATGTCATTCTCTAGTGAAAATTTAATTCCATTAATAAATCAGGTTGAATAATCCATCAATGATTATAATCATATTATAAATATAACAAGTCCAATACCATCACAACCATCACCTTTTTAGGTTAAACTATAAATTAAATATATTACATAAATATATCGAAAATAGGTTTTCATTTATATTTTCATACACCATTAACATCAATTATTTCATACGCATACCCATGAGCATTTATATAATGAATTTTACCATATAGATCATTGGTGTTTAATCAAAATCAATGAATGATTTGATATTTTTTCACTATACTTATTAAGAATATTCATCACATTGAAACGAAAGAGATTTAGTCCTATAAAATTCATTATCTATATTCCAGATTGAATCTATATCTATATTGTCTCTACAACATAGGTCAGGGATTGATTTGATAACCATAACATGTAGTTTTAGATCAACATAATAATTATATGATGAAATTTCATATGCGGTACCCTGTTGAAGGTTCACATGTTCTTATTTGGTTAAAATTCTTCAATAAATTTCCAGAAATGAAAAACACTATAAAAAAAATTAAAAATAAAATACAAACCATGTCAAATAATATTAATCATATCATAAATAAATAATTAAATTTCAACTGCTAATGATGTAACCTTAATGGGACCTAAAATATTTTATAAATACCAACATATGATAAATAAATTTTCAGTGTTAATATATAATTTAAAATCTATGTTTCAAATTATACATTGTTAAATTTTAAGGCCATGTAATCAACTATCAAACTATAAATCACTCACTAGATAACTTATACTGACATGAATGGTTATAAATCATGGTCACTCAACTATTCAAAAGGACTATGAAACATGGCGATTAGTCCATTTTATCATAAAATTTAAATAGCTCATAGAAAAATATAATTTAAATATCAATAATTATAACACTAATTTATAAAATATAATAGTGAAGAAACTGAAAAAAAGGAGGTCTAAATTAAAAATAAAATTTTTAAAAATCCCACGAAATGAAAAATCTAGTTGCAAATAGTTCTTTATAGAAACATTTCATAATTTACTCATTGTGTTACAAAATTTATATTTCCTATATACCATGAAATATAGAATAAAATATTTAAATTAGTATCTAATACCATTTTGTAACATCTACATTTTATAATGATAACACAATACAAGGAAATATATGTCAACAATCAAGAAACCCATTCTCAGTTACCAATGTTATGAGAAAAGGGAAAGGGAATAAGAAAAAACATTCAATGTTATTCTTTAATATTTAGTAAAATAAAATAATAAATAGATCTCTATAAGAAATTTGTTACAATTTATCTATATTGTATACAAAAAATTCAAACTTATAATGAATACTAAAACAAATATGGAATACCATAAAAAATATTATAAAATGACAATAACCATAAACCAAAGGAAAATAATTATATACAACTGACATAAAGTAATCTATAACCATAGTTAATACCAATGGTAATATAAAATTTCTAAATTTCTAAATGAAAATAATTAAATAATAATAAAATGTGATGGAATGTATGATAATGATAAATTAGACAACTTAAAAAAGAAAACAAAAATAATATCAGAATATTCTACTTTATAACCTCATAATGAAATATATGACTTAATATTGCACCTCCACAATATGTATGAGCATCATTACAATCACTAAATATAATAAATATGAAATTTTTATGAAGAATATATTATTAGTGTATAATATCATGAATTTATTAGATTTTTCAATTTAATTTAATATACTTTTTACATTTTAGTAAATTTTTTTGTATTTTTTAATATAATTATTAATATTTTTATCATTACATCATAATATTTTTAACATTGAAATTTTAATATTTTTTGAGATTTAGTTTTAATTATATTATTTTAAAAATTATAGAATAAATTTTTATAATAATTAAAATATTTACATAAAGGAAACTAAACATATTATTGTTCGAATTTAATATGGATAAAAGTGTAATATAAGAAAAAAATAGATATAAATAATAGATGTTGTTGGACTGATGTAATGTAATTGGGGGAAGAAACTTCAATTCATGGTCATTAAAGTGCTAATGATAAAGGAAATAAACTAAAACATAAATTAATTATAATGATTAAGTGGTTTATTTGTGGTGAATGAGGGAATATTAAAAGAAAATGTGTTATGGTTTTTGTTACATCCTCAGCGGGGTGACACACACGAGTGCCTTGAGAAGATTGGTCACATTAGCTCAAGTGGTCCTCCATATATGCCAGAGGATACTAAATAATAGCGAGGGTATACTATTAGTCATAGGGATACTATACCATCTTTATCATAAAAATACATGAGTGAAAATAAATGATCAAAAAAATTGACATATATTCCTAACTAGGACAATACCAGTATCACAAGTTGAAAAAAATGGAGAGAAAATATCAAAATTAAACAATAGACATGTTATTCAAAAGTATGCCACATGTCTTAAGTTCTACTCAATGTTATAGACACTATCCACTAACTAATTGGTGCTCGAACCATGAATTGTTCCCTCTACCATTGCCTATCCCATGTCATCCATCTAACAGATGACCTTTTCCATTATCATGTCCTATAACCATGAAGTCTATTTAGGTATCTATTAGACAAATTGAATTGGGTTTTGAATATAACTTATTAGGAAACCTCCAATGGAATCTAAAAGAATATATAATTGATAAAAATTGTATGTAGTTTAATAATTAATACCTAAAAAAATACAGTAAATAGTTTACATTTATTTAATTTCTCTATATTTAACCACATATCACCCATGTTCTCAGGGAAACTTGAAGTCAAATCATATATCTGGATTTCATTATTTACACTCGTAATTCAAAATTCATTACTAAATCTCCCTATTACCATTCATCAGTATATAAATTAATGTATATGTTTCAAATCGTATATAATAATACATGATTGATTTCCACTGTTACCATCCATCATTTCATAGTTGAATAAACATGTTACCATTCATATTTAAAAACACTTTATTGAATATTTATATTACCATTCATTATATCTTCATTAAATGTCCAGGATATCATTAATAATTAAAAATACATGGATGAATATCCATGTTACCTATCACATTACACAATACATGGTTGAATTTACATGTTACCAATAACCATCTCAAAATTGAATAACCATTTTATAATTCATATTTAACAGTACATGTATGAATTCCGATGACACAATTCACCAAATCGTAATTTAATAACCATTTAACCTTTCATGTTGAAAAATACATTAATGAATTTCCCTGTAAATATTCAACATTTAAAGTCACAAATATCACAATATCATAATATCACATATATCACAATTTTAAATGTATAAAAGATCCATTTAATTAATTCAATATCAATTAATCAAATGTACCAACTTCATAATCATTTCATCCCATTTCTGAAAGCAATAATTAATTAATCATATGCATTATTCTCAACTTCCCAACAATTAATTCAATAATTAATTTTTAAATTTTCAATCTCAATATCACATTATTAATTTAACAAATAATTATTTACCTTCATAATAACAACATATCAACAATTTCTTTAATAATTATGCACCTCAACTCAGAAATATCAGTATCACATAATTAATTCAAAAAATAATTATTTCCATTTCACAACCCCAAAAATAATTATTTCAAAAAATTAATATGTTCAATTAGAAACTCAATTTCTAATTGAACAGTAGAATTTCTATAATTACATTGCTGAAAATGAAATCATGAGTATGGGATTTGAATCATAAACAACCTACCACAATGTTATTGATGAAATACAACCCAACCAGAACACTTTATTTATGTAAAATAGTTGAATAACAATGGCAGAAGAGATATAGATCAAAACCCCATTTCTGGTTCCAATCTATAATGATAAAAAATGAATAAATCAATCAAAATCCACTATGTGTTAATGTAGGGTCTAAGGTGGATGGACGTATGAAGGAAATAAAACAAAAAATTACTATATAATAATTTAAATCTGATTCTAATAAAATTACATATAATATAATTTCATTACACGCCCTATAATATTTTTAACGGTTTATATCAACAAAAAATCATCTCCTCATATCAGTTTATCTAGATTAAAATATTATACAACATGTGACAATATTACAAATCATGTAAAATTTATAAAAATAGTTATTCAATAGAAAAATTATAAAAAAATGGTTTTTCCGCCACCAAATCCTTAAAAAATTATATAAAACCCTCTCCATCCATAGAATAATAGAAAAAACTCAAAAGGGATGTACCAAGAAAAAGAACATCATCATACAATCTATACACCATATAACATCTCGTCCTTTTATTGTACTCGAATGAATCCCTTTGATTACATTGTGAAACTTTCAGGCCATTGAGCCCATATAATCACTAATATATCCCATTTTTTCTCCAGAACATATACATGTTTCCATTATACATGATGTTCTTGCATCATGATTCCCCAACAAAGACTCTCACAGTGATCCAACACGCATATTAGATAATATTCAAAGGACGCATCTGTCTCATGCTCATCATCATCCACATAAATCACTTGAGAATGGTCAGGGTAATACCACCATGGGTGTGACACATTGAAAGAATAATGTATCATATTATATCTCTGTGGAAGATCCAATATGTATTCCATCAGTGTGATTCTCACCCCAACCATAAACTGTCCAACATAACTTTATTCTAACATGCCCTATATCTATTTCCAATGGTAACCCGACCTATTAAACACCCAAATTAGCACACAATCACCCAATGTACACTCTATGGGTCATCAACAACTATCAATATATGAATTTTTTCAACCTAGAGATGTATCTATATGATTCAGAATAAACTATACCAACTCGGACATCTCCAAAACAAGACTCAGACCTAATAGATCAGACTCGCCTACCTCAATTCAGAATAGAGGTTACCTACATGTTCATCAATAAAGTTCCTCATAATATTCTATGAGAATAGTTTCCTGATAATTATTGTTATAGGATAACTCCAGAACAAGTAAATTCTTCACACAAGACCCTCTGAAGTCTAGAACACATGAATGTAGTATATCTTCATGAACCTGCATTGAATGCTTCGACTACCCATCAATCTATCTGTGTAAAGTGGTACTCAATAGAACATCTTTACCTGGTGCATTCTGTAAGCCCTTCTAGAAGCATTGATTAAAATGTGAATCCCAGTTTAAAACTATAGTATGTGGTACCCAGTCCATACTGACTATCTCTCAAACATACAGTTTCCCTAACTGATCCACTAATATAGTCTCCCATATCATTAATAATTGTAATACCATTGTAAAATTATCCTCAATCACCAAAATAGAATTAATATATAGAGTAATCCTATGGGTTATTTATAAAAATCCATATTAAGGTCCACCCACTTCCATTATAGAATTGAAATTTCTATAGAAAAACTCGTTGTCAATGATTATGTACCTTCACCTACTAACAGGTGTATCCTTATGTCATGAATCCTATTATCCCTATTTATATTTCCACCACAAAAATTATCGTTATAGGTCATGGAACATTTCATTCAGATTTTTTTATCACCCACTACGAGGTATGAAAATCATGCATCATCTCTTCCTGCATATTCATAGACAGAGAAACCTGATTTCCATCATAGAAGATCTCATCCACATATATGGACCATACATATGGTGCCTCTCCAACTTCTAGTATTTCTCTTCTGGTCTAAAATTTTGGATTCTCTGACTGAATATCCCTAATCCATCCCACTAATTGTAGATGAAACTAAATCATATATGAGATTAATTTTTTCATGACTCTCCTAATCCACTACATGCATGTCAACCAGTTAGGACATCATTTTCTACTCAAAACTAGATACTTGAATATCTTGAATTTGAGTTATTGAATTGAAGGATCCAGCCATTCGATTTCCATTTCTGGTCATATATGCTACCTAAAAATCATTTGACATAATATACTAATCCCAAATCCACTATAGGATATTCACATGTCACATTAAAAAAATATACATTATGATATTTTGGTCTGTATACCTAGTAAAATTTTCTCCCAAAATAATATAGCTTAAAATTCAAAGCATAACCCACTACTCCCAATGTGAGGTTGTAAGTAGTGGAGTTCCAACCATATGACCTCAAAATCCATGTACCATACAACACAAATTGATCTCTATACATTATCACATATCCAAACCCTCTTCCAGAATAATCACAAAACATTTTGTACTCTTCTCCAAGATCAGGTATGATCTTGATTGGTGTCAATATCAATAAATTCTTTAGCTATTAGAGATCCCTCTCAAATAAATTCAACAATTCATGAATTATCCCCTATTTGTTCAAGCCTAAATGCAGTGATACTAATCGTAAAATGTCTTGGAAGAATCATTGATAATATTCATCTAGTCCTATAAAACTACCGATATTGAATCTATTCTTGGGATTTTTCCATGAAATAGATGGATGAACCAACTATGGATCAACTAACACGCCATTCTCCAAGATGATATGGCATAATAAATGTACCTAATCAATCCAAAACTGACCCATAGGTAGCTTGATATATATGTGTTGGGTTCTTAGTGTACTATAGATAATCTCAAGATGTTGGGATGATCATCTTGAGACTTGGAGTAAACCATGATGACTTCGAGAATCACTACAAAAAACCAATCCATTTAAAGATAAAATATCCCTCCCATCATGACTGTAAACACTGCATTTTCATTCATCAACCTCAAATACATTACAACAAACCCATATTAGTTGTTTCTCTACTTGAAAATAATTTTTGTTATACCATAAGTCCTAACTCTTAGTGGATGATACCCTGATCTCATGTATACCTTGGAAAATACACAAGCCCCTCTCAACTAGTCAAATAGACCATCAATACAGAAAAGAGTAAACATGTTCTTCATTTTCATCTGATTCAACATTAGGTATTTAACACATAAGCGTAGAGTTTCATGAGACTTATTTGTAAACAAATTTGGAGAACCCTAAGGTGATTTACTCAGATATGTAAGAAACATATCCTCCAACTCATATAGATGATCCTTTATCTCTCAAATATATACTAAATCAATTTTCTATATTGAATCAAAACTACCTCATTAATAGGCATGATCTCAATAGTAAATTCAACACCTATCTTAGGTGGTAGTTGTATGAAATATTTAGAAAAATCATCTTAAAACAAGTCTACGTCAAGTGGAAATACATCATCCATTATACCTCTATAATCTAGCAATGCACTTGAAACCTACACTTTTACCTCTCTTTGTTCTATGTGATTGGACCTTATTGGCCTTCATGTATATCCCACTATATATAGTTAATACACTTATCACCCTTAGGAGATGTAAACATCACTCTCATATGGTAACAATATTTGGGGTCTTAGTATGCTACTATCTATCCCTAACCATGACCATGTCAAATTCAGACATGCCAAGAATGTAAACATCCCATATAAAATCAAACTCCCTATCCTCAAGAGAACTACCATTGCAGAATAAGATGTCTCTAGACTGTACTACGAATTGTGTGTCTATCGCCAACACACCACACATGAAATACCTTGACCAACTAAAATCAATCACAATTTTTTCAAGAAATAAATGAACGAGAGGCACATGTATTAAATAAGGTACTATAAATCATAGAAACTACATGACTTTTTTTCTCACTATTGATAGTATGGCCACTATATCCACCAGTGTAGGATGAATGATATGTACATATCCTTCTCCCCATCCCTATGATTTCTTATGATCACTCTAAGCTCTACCAGTCTCCTGATATGGGAACACATTCCTAGAATCTCAACATTCAATTTCTCCACCAATATGGCTAGTATAACTCCCACTTTTATAATTATATTATGCATAAGATCCCATTCATACACCCTTGTTCTATCTGGACCCTATATGGATACTCATATATCACAAGTTCATACAGAACCTCTGAAGATGTCTCGTCTTACTGTAATACCAGAACACTACTGATGGTCATGGGAATTGTCTCTAAAAGTATCCTAACTTACCACAGTGGTGACATATCATGGGGTTATGGTTCTATCAAACTGATACATCTATCTAGGAACTCTATATCCCCTTTCCCTCACAAGATATATTGTATTAATGATTCATTCTCAGAAAATATGTACCTCATAACAATATATCTAGAACCAATTTTCTTGCACTAGAAGAATCCCTCAGGATCCCCATTGCGATGAGAGCCTCATCAAACACATCAGTAATCATACATAACTAAAAGTGGTAAACATGGTACTTATTCCCACATTTAATTCCCTATGGGATATGCCTCTCCATAGTTGTCTCATCGCATGACAGTTTTGGAAAAATGAACTAATACTTTTTAAATAATTCAGCATAGTCCACCATATTCATATTTCCCTATGTCAACCTCAAGAAATCATCTTTTCTCTCTATCTCTCTCTCTCGTATTATCATCTATAAATAGAATTTCTCTGGTAAGTTGTCAAGTAATTCCTTCCATAACATATCATTATCATGTCTGACCCATGGTTTAATGTCCCTCTAGAACCTTGTAGATCCTCAGAGCATATAAGAGGCTAGCATGGCCCTCTTCTCTATCAGAGTCTCCAAATAGTCATGTTGATTCTGGATAGTCTCATCCATGGACTCATCTCCCTTAGGTCGACCCCCTATAGTAAAATTTTAATGGTGCCGAAACTGATACACCCTCATTAGGTCAAACATAATCCTCAAATCCTACTTTGGGTCTAATTAAATAATCTGAATAATTTAAGTGATGTTATCTCAGAACAACTCTTTTTCATCGTCACCATATTCTATCAGTGCCTTGCATTCTACTACTAGAAGATCATCTCCTGCCATAACCTCCTCTTGTCCTCCGAACAACTTTAATCATAGACACATATATCATAAATAAAAAACACAGACATTAGGTCACATAACATAGGTTAACACATTTATGGAAAACACAATATTCCATATCAAGTCATTTCTCCAAAGCCCCGCCATACGGTCCAAACTAAGTTTCTATCACTACATTTAACCATCCCACAACAATGTACCAATTCAAAATGAAACTACATACACAATATTAATGATTATTATATAGACACCCATTTATTCTAATCTTATATTATTTTAATAAATTTCAATTTCATGTCTGTTAACAATTTTCAATTCAATTTCCCTATCAACGAATAACAAATCATGTTCAGTAACATCCCCTAATCCTATTTTATAGTGTGTGAATGGAATGATTCATGTCATGACAATATATAGTTCTAGAATAATGCATAAAAACAAAAAACTTTTTCTATACTAGTCCATGAGTAAAATCTCAGAGAAACTCAGTTGAAATAATCACATCAAACAAAAAGTGAATCACCCTAGGTGATGTAATATTCAACTGTAACCGAAAATGAAAATAACAAAAATCTCACCCCTAGGTACTTAGGTTCTATCACATACATGGGTGGATACTCACATGCACAAGATCATTACCATGTCCTGACTCTTCTTATTCCTTTTTCAGCATTTACAAATTATTAATACAAAGTAAGTGAAAATGAAAACACATTGATACCACTTTGTGATGTCCCGTCATGAGATCCACACATTGTTCCCCTGATCTGGTTAGTTACATGACATCAAACATGCCTGCCCCTGTGAAAAGGATACTGACTTCAAAGAAGGGTCTAATATTTTTCATAGGGAGACTATTACATCATTATTAGAGTAATAGACCATAAAAATAAATGAACAATAAAAAATTGACATATATTCATTATAAGGAAAATACCAGAATCACAAGATGACCAAAACAAGAAATGCAATATAAAAAAATAAATACTAGATACGCCATGATAACATACATGCCATGATTCAAAATTAAACTCAAAATAAACGATACTGATAACTCCCCATGTGAGTCATTATCAACATTTTCTTCTATCATACATGATCCACCCCAAATCAGCCATCTAACATGGGTTCATTTCCCATATCCTATCATGGAACTACGAAATCTATTCAGATACCAATGAGGAAGACTGTGTAGGGGTTGAGTAAAACTAAATAGGCCACTACTCAGAGCGTCTAAAACAATATTTAGTCAATAAATATATTGGGAAATTAATTAATGAATGCATGAAATCAAAAAATAAAATCATTTATATTTACTCATTTACGCTTTAATAAACTATATATAAATTAGGTTCCCAGGGACACCCAAACTCATATTATTTAACTAAATGTGATTGTTACCATTAATAAATCATAACCGTGATTGAATTTCCATGTTACCATTCATCATTACATAATTGATATTCCATGTAATCAGACATGTTTAATAATACGTGATTGAAACCACTATTATGATCCATCTTTTCATAATTGAATGATCTGTGAGAATTCATATTAAATAATACATGATTGAAGTTCACTATTACCATTCACAATTTCATAGTTGATGGTCTATGTTAGTATTCATATTGAAAAATACATTGATGAATATCCATGATACCATTCACCATCTCCTAATTGAATGGCCATATTAATATTCACATTTAACAAAATAGTGTTGAATTTCTATGTTACCATTCACTATCTCTCAATAGATTGACCATGTAACAATTCATTTTAAAAATATGTATTTGAATTTACATGTTACCAAACACCATTTATAGTCACATATATCTCAATATCATAATATCACAGAAATCACAATGTTACATATATCAAAACAACCCACTAATTAATTATAAAATTAATAAATCAAATTAATCAATTACATAATCGCATAATTCCTTTAATTAATTGTATAATTATTTAATCTTCACATTAATCTCAATATACAAAAAAAAGTCAATAAATAATAATTCAATTCACAATCACAATATCACAATTTTAATTCTGGAATTAATTATTCACATTCATAATAACAATATTGCAATAATTAAATCAATAATTAATTTCATCAACTCAACAATATCAAAATCATATAATTAATTATAAAATTAATTATACCTGATTAAAAATTAATTAATTAATTAATTCACCAAATTAATTAATTAAATTATGAAATGAATTGATAAACGAACCCCATCAATACTAAAATTACATATAGATAACTGAAATAATGAAAAAAGGACTTGAATCATATACCACCTACCTCATAGTCATAGAAATAAAATCTCCCAAAAAAACATTTTTTAATGTAGTTTGGTAAAATAAACATTGGAAGAAGTGATTTAGACAAAAACATGGTATCTAAAACCATTATGAAATGATCATAGATGACTAAATCACTAAAAATATGATATGATTTACTCTAGGTTCAAAGGAGCAAGGTTGTATGAAATAAATTAATCAAAAACCAACCACATGGTACTTTTAATCTTATTATTGTGTAATTACATGATTTGTAATTTCATTACATGTTTGTAATTCCATATAGTGTTTTGTGATGAAAAAAACTATCACAATAGGTTAGTTTAGTCTACAGAAAATAATACATGACATGTAATATCATTACAGGACATGTAAATTTTCTACAGATCATTTTACAACTCAAAAGTATACTTAAATTATCCAAAAACTAAAAATTCCTTCAATATGAAATCAAACAATTGCTAAACCTAGAAAAGGGAAGAAAACTAAAAAGGGACATAGCTAGAAAATGAATTGGATTTTAATGTTTTATATTTATAAATTATGGTTGTTAATTATTTAAAGACATTAAATTAAAAAAAATTGTATGTATAGGGTTCATGAAATTAAATATATATATATAATTCATAATCATAATATAAATAAAAAATGTAATGGTTTCCAAGGACGTGTCATTCATTTAATTTGGCTAAAAAAATTAACAAAAAAAATGTTGTTTCTTATAAGAATTCACAACATAAGTGGGACATCAATAAGGAAATATTTTTATGGTCTAAGATCATTACATGAATATATAAAATAGTTTTTCAAGGATATTATTATGATATTAAATGTATAAAATTAATCAATTCATAGGGTTTTGTGAAATAATATATTAAAAGAAATATTTTTTATTAAGATTATTAATTAATGGTGAATGATTTTTCCTGATACATTATTCTTTATGACAGATATTATGGGCTATTAAATTCATATATTCCCCTAAATAGTTTTTCTTTTAATGATAATGGAAATTGTATTTTTGATAGAAGAATTATTATTAAATGTTTCAACAATAAAACTCAAGACTATTATTTCTCAAGGAATAGGTTTCGATAATCTGATTTTAAAAACAATATTAAATCCATTAATTTTTTAATTAATTAATGTAATTGATCTGAATAAAATTGAAAGTTAATAATTATGTAAAAAATAAAATTTTATTTTTTTTAATAGTTTTAATCATAATAAAATTAGGCTACTAATAAAATATATTGAACTTTATAAAATATACTAATCTTTTATTAATAATTCTTGGTAGAAATTTTCTTTTAAATTTTTGTAATTTGTAATTAAAAATAATATTTTTAATTGTTTATCCAAGATATTAAACCAATATAATAATTTAGGGATAATTTATTTTCTCCCAGTTAAAATTATAATTAACAATAAATAATTACTTAATTGTATGTTTTTATAATGATTTAATATATTTTTATACATATAATAATTTCACATACATAATAACAACTCATACATGAGAAATATTTTCTTTTCATCACCACTAATCTAGTGAACATAAAAAAATATTAGATTTATTATATTAAAATAACTTATTTCATTATAATTTTATATTTCTATATTTTTTTCTATTTTATATTTTACACAATATATTAATTTTAATTAAAATATTTTGGATGAATGAATACAAAACTCAGAAAATGATAATTAAATCATAAAAATAATAATTTCCAATATAATACAATTATTAGTAATATTTTATGGATGAATAAAATATGTGAAATGGTAAGGGTTCAGTCATATTCATTAAAAATAATATATTATGAATGTTTATAATTAATTTATGTTGTGAAATCTACATTCTAATGAAAACAGTATCTATAAGAATTTTTAATTCAATTAAAATTGACTTCTATAATATAATATAATCAAAATGAAATCTAGAGATGTTTCAATTAACATTATAAATAAATATTGTCTACTAGATTCTTTGATGGCATAAAAAGTGTTGTTTGTTTAAATATAAATTAATTTAAAAATAAAAGGATTTGATTCAAATCTGAAAACATATTTTACAATCACATGGTTGATATATAAGGGTGTTTCTTTAAAAAAAATTCTCTTCCCCATCTGAAACTATAAATCAATGATTATATATAAAATATTTTATAAATTTTGAAATTAATTTAACTCATGTAGTACATAGTTGTAGGAGGAGTTCTCATGGAAATGTATCTATCATTTTCCAGAAATGTCATCTATTAATTAAATGTTTTATAATCGGTTGTCTAAAATTAATTTTTTTAATTGACACTACTAGTGGATTTTTATAATAAATTATTTTCTGACATATTTTTATTAATTATTAGATGATATGTCAACAGAATAGTTTCAATTGAAGATGGGGAATATTTAGGCGAATAATAGTGTTCAATTATTGGATTAAAATGAATCCAGTTATAAACATAGAAAATTTAGACCATTGTGATGTCCTTTATACTAGAGAAACAAGTTACTCCCAATAAAAATTTAAATTATATCCCGTTAAAAATTATTTTCATTATATTAACCATAATTGTTAATATATTTTTTACATTTTGGATATTTTTTTATTAATGAATATATTAGATGAAAAATTCAATGAAGATTTGTCTCTACAAAATATAAGACACATGGATATAATTAATAAACAATGTTAATTGGTTGAAAAAATTTTCATTGTTCATAGAAACTATCTGGGCTTTCATAAATAGTATTATAGAAAATTTATACAATACAATTTTATCAATGTGAAATTAATAATTTAATTTTAAAAAATTATAAATTAACTCAATGATAGATGGTGTTGATAATTTTATATGGAAAAAATGTTTACCCTAGTGGTGAACTAAATTTTATCCCTTATAGTAGTTGAATACATTAAGAGAGTACGAAAACATTGATGAAACGAAAAGGAAAAAAATTATAAAATAAGAGAGAATATAATAAAAAGTGGAGTAAATTTCATTGAAATTGATAAATAATTTTGATAATGTTAACCACCAAATTATAAACCCTCATTACCTTTCATGGAATATAGAATGAATGGTATTATTAATAAAAAATTAAATATGTTTTAAAAAAATAATTCCAATATTTAAATTCCTTTTATATAATACTTAGAAATGATGTCCCCAAATTCAATATTGGTGAGGGAGTTAGTAGAAAAAGGGAAAACATATGGATATGGGAATAATAACTCATATGTGAGAATGATTGAATTTAGTTTCAATTATTTTATAGAATAAATAGAAATATTTGGTTAATTATTCTATACATATTAATATTGGATAATATGTATTTATAAAATAAATGTGTGATATAGGTGATAGTGTCAATATCAATTTATTCTTAATAGTCATAATCAAGATTATCGTGAAAATAAAATTCACCAACTCTGATAATTAATTACTTGATTTAACATTGATATATCAATAATTTTTAATTCAGGAATCTTTATTTAATGTTAATTAATTTTATAATTTGACTGATTTCTATATGATTTGGAGGTACGAAGAGAAAAAACAACTTATAGGTGGAAGGTCATTTTTTATAATTGGAAGGGTCATTGTAAATGTGAAAAGTTGTAATTTTTTATAAAATTTTAATGGAAAATAAAAACTCAATATATACAAAGAAATTAAAAATGTTGATAAATATGATGAAAAGGTTTTCAGCTGGAGGGTTAGTTTGTAAATTATATATTGTCAGGTCATAAATTAAAATAAAGATTATGTTTTTATGAGTATGGAATTAATATTTATTAATATTGTAGAATAGGAGAAAAATTGAACTGATTGAGAAGATAATGTATATTAGAAAAGAGTCCATAAAGTATGAAAAAAAACAAGGCCATCATGATTTATTTCAAGAATTGTGATTTTATTTTTAAATAATGTCAAAAACATTGATCAGTATTATGGATTTGGATAAAGTTTTATGTCAAGGAGAAGTTATTATATATTTTAGGTAATGCCTAAGACCCATTTATATTGAGGAAACTCACTTTTTAAATTCATTTGTTTCAATAGGGTAACATTATTCTATTGTATAATATCTTGGCATGGTGGGACTATGTATTGAAAAAATACATATAACAAGGAATATATAAGTGGTAATTTGACTCTCTGACTATTAATTGGTATTTTTTAGAAATTTACTTTTAAATTATTTGGAAAAATAAATTAATAATAATATATATTTTATATATAAATAAAAAACTATGTACTTTAGCATCTTAATTTTAATTTTCCAAGTCCATCATAGAGATAATAGAATTAAAAATAGATATAAATTGGGAGGAAATAAATAAATATTGTTTTATTACTTTATATTTCTTAAATTAACTAAAATTTAATTGATTTTAAAATCAAATAAAAATATTTTATAGAACAGATAAACTGTTATTATATTTGTTATTGTTTACTCAAAGGCATTATATGGAATAAAATCATACAATATTTTCAATGTAATTTTTTGTGAGGATGAATGATTAATATTTCTAGTAGATGAATGAAAATAATCACCCAATTTATGGATTGATAAATAATTATTTCTATTAATTATTTGAATTGTGTAACTGGTTTTTTTAAAAATATTGAACTAAAATATCTATTATATATTCATTTTTTGAGATAAATTTGGGAAGGAATACTATTAATATAAAAAAATTTATTTCTGATTTTATATTTTAAAAAATATATATAATTATAGAAAAATTTAATTATAATTCATTTATCCATAGCTTATTAACATTTTCCATTCATGTTCTAATTGTAAAAATAATAATTTTTGGAGATTGGTAGTGGCGTATGAAGTCCTTTTTTATAAAAATATGAGGATTCTTTGGAAACATTATTTTTTATTCTTACTCAAACCATAATCATATAACTCTATCAAAAGTAATTTCATGACCTGATTACATTTAAAATGTGAGCATGGCACTAACGTTTTATCATAATTATACCAAAATATGGATCAATGTATATAAAACAATTTAAAAAAATTTAGGTTAAGTGACCACGTGTAAGTAAAAATAATGATAAAAATAAATATTTCAGAAAATGAATAATTTAAAATCATTTATAATTATAATGTGATTTCTCGAGAAGATATATTCATATACTTTTTGAAAATTTTCAATCAATGTTAATTTTTTAATATTCAATAATCATGATTTTTAATGTCTAAGTATGATTGATATTTTTCTAGGTCGATGAATAAGATATTAAAGAGTTTAAGTTTTGAGTATTTTATACATATAAAATATCAAGAAATTATTCTTTATGTTTTATTCTAAAATATGATTTTTTTGACACATATTTTCATAATATTTTGTCGATAAATTTTTTATAGATATACAATTCATGTTTTAATATTTTATAGTCATAAAAATATTATTATATCTTAACCAATTTTAATTAATTATTTCTATGGGAGTTGGAAAAATATGACGTGGTATAAAAAATACTTCATGGATTTAATGTGTAATTAATAAACAATTATCTAATGAATAAAACATTAAATAATGGATATATGATGTTGGATATAGGTTAATAAATTTTAGGTGAAAAATAAAATGCCTTAAACCTTTCCTCGTTATAAAATCATGCTATAAATAGATAAAAAATTTATACTATAATAAAGAACAATGTTATGGTTGATTGATCATGGTGAACAGAAGAGGATTATATAAAATTACATAACTTTTCTCTATGGATAAATCATGGGGTTTTAGATATAAATATAAATAATTAAAAATAAAATGATTTAAAATGTAAGGATCCCAATATTAAAATATATTTTTTTCAATTAGAGTTAATAAGATACAATAAAAGTTCGTGGTTTAAAAGAAAATTTATGTGGCCTATTTTTGAGGTATATAGATACTTTTATTTTGACTATTTATTCATGTTTTTATGGATAAAATATAGTATTATTAAATAATATATTATTTTCTTGTATTATATTTTTTTAATACAATTGAATTATTTTGGTTAATTTAATTGTTGTTTTGAGTTATTAATATACCAATCGTTCATTTATGTTATTTTAAAAAACATTACTAGATTTAAACTGTTCATTACCACTAAATAATGATTTTGAAAAATATTTTGACCACTCATTGGGTTTTCATATAATTAATTAAGTTATATATTTTCATTCTATTTTGTCCAAATTTTTGATAGAATTAAATTTGTAGATATATTTAATTATTTTTAATATTTATTGATTAATTTTTTTTATTGAAATCATTTATAAATGGCACTTTATCACATATTTTTCTAATTTTGGTTTTATAACACTAAGGTTTTTTCTACCACTATCCCATCTTATTCTATTAACCCAGTAGTTTAACATTTATAATATAGGTACCCATGTTTTCTGTTATTCCCAACATCGGACTATTAGTAGAATAAATTTTTGCTGCCTCGAGCACATGATACTACACACAACATTCTACCAATAAAAACTTCCATATCACATATTACCTACCACCAATTACAGCTACAACTCCTCATCCCATCAAATACTAATACAACCAATATATACCAATACCATTCCATTGTTCCACCACTATTAGATTCACTCTTAAGAATTTGAATATGAGCATTCAAAATGATAAAATCTATGATTGATATAGAACCAAAGCCATATTAATTCCCAAACTAGTAGCTTCATAATAATTATAGGATCATATCATGGATGGGAATGATAAATATTAATGTTTTTAGGGATTAATCAAATTAGAACCATAAATTAACAATTGATCCAGATTACTATAGTTAATGAATAATAGCAAATCAATGATACTACAAACAACAAATAATATTGATGAGCATAGTTTAAGATGATATATTAAAGAATAAATCCTCCATGTTTAGAGATTTTGATTCCATTATCTGAAACTCGGGCCAGAAAGGTTGATCCACACTTATTCTTGATCTACATAGTTTATTATAAAACTAAAAATGTTTATTAAAACAAAATGAAGAAAATTATGATCCAATTTTTCTAAAGGGTGAAGAAATCATAAAATTATGATATGGTTGTTACTATCAATGAAATATAACAAGGTAATGATTAATGCATTTCATTTATTCTATTTATTTATTTCCCTCTATATTTTTATTTCTCTATGTAAAAAAAATATTTGGTTATTTAAGAAAACCAATGTTCTAGTCATTTGTATGGAAATTAATTCTTATGTAGTGTATATTGAAATTCCCAATTTAAATTACCTTTTTCATTATGGTTTTTTTCACTGGTAATTTCTATGAAGATGTTTAAGTCACATGGGCTCAAAATTCCTCAAATATCTAAATCTATGTTTTGGATGATAAATTCGATGAAATTTATGGTACCAGTATTATTTTTGTGTATGTAATACTTGTTTCCCATTTCATCTATGATTGTTTGAAGAAATTCGATGCATCCCCTTAATACGATTATTATTCAGTCATAATTTCCATCTTGAATTCAGATGTTGTGTTTAACCAAACATCCCTAATAAATTTTATTTTCCTTATATGTGAATATTGAAGCTGACCCTACTCAAGGAGAAACTATAGTTGAGGAAAATTTGACAAATATGATAAATGAGAATGTTCTTGATCTCATTGATTATCAACACATATTGTTAAAAACTAATTTTTTATATGACATTTAAATATGGGGAATGATTCACCAAAAGATATGTGTAGAAAATTAAATAATAATATAACCTATAAGAATAAGAGTTTTCTGGAACAAATCATGTTCTGATTAATTTTAAATATGGTCCTATGAAATTATTATCTTAAATTTTGAAATGATAATGGAAATTAAATGGTGAAGGAATTACCAAGAAACTATTATAATTTGTGTGATGATATTAGTGGTTAATTGAATGTTCATGGATTTATTAACTGAGTGAGAGATTTCACTAATTCTATGATAGCCATGTTTGGGTTGTTGATTTTTGTTATAGGAATGTTTATACATTCCTGAGTATTTCACTTGGATATAAGGATTATCACCTCAAATAACACCATGTGGATTTTTAAAACTTTTATATAGGATGTTACAATATAATGTTTAGTTTTTAAAATTATTGTTGATGATGTGTATGGAATTTCCATTCTTAATTTGTGGGGTCCAAACCATGGTTCCCATTATCATCCCTCATTTCTCTCATAAAGACACTATTTTAGTATTGAAAATACAATAATTTCATTCACTCATCTTTCCTCATGTATTATAATCCACAAAAATTATAGATTAATCCCCAACACACATTTATAGAGCCATGGTTTAAAGTTATAACATTTCTTAGAGATTTAAACATAATTTTGATCATCATGATATTCTTTCTATTTGTAGATAGTGATTATAAAATATGGGATTCAAGAGAAAACACCACCAAATTGAAGTTTTCTTTAATATTTCCCATTATAATTTTTCCCTTTTATTATTACAAAACATCAAAAATTTTATGGTAGGGTTTTTTGATTGATGTTATCATTTAAAATATTTCATCTAAGAAGAGATTCATGATATGAGTTGTTCAATTTTGTTATTCATTAAAAAAATTTAGAGTATTAATGTTTTCAAACATATTAATTTAATATGTATTCAATATTTTGTGTAATAGAGGAGGGTGACTCATGATATGAAACATGCAATAAGTGAGGTTGAGAATAAAATACTCAAACTAATGATAAATTGTATGTATTCTATGAGTGGATCAACCTAATACTAGGCCTTTTTTGTTGACTTATTTCTCTTTCTCATTATCTTCTTTTCTCTATTTATTTTTATCATTCAATGTTACTATTCCACTCACTCACTCAATGTTTCTCATCAAATATTTTTTAATTTTTTAAATTTTATGTTTTTCAAATATTTAAAAATAAATTATTTTGGGAATAGATTTATGGATTCGGCACCTCTTCCATGATACTAACCACTGGTATGACCAATATTACATAACTCCAATATTATATATGAAAAATTGACAGACTACACGACAAGGACTATCAATTTTTTGTATCATTTCTAGGTAATTATCATTTTTAGTAGAAATTTTTTCAATTATTCTTAAATATTATAACTATAAAAAATAATATAGAATAAAAGTGATGGATAAATATTTTTATTCAATATTATGATATGATTTGGATTAGAAACATGATTAGTTTGTGGAATAATTTCAATTTTTTCTTGAATGAAAATTTTGAAACACTACTGATGATGAAATGATTTATTGTCATCAAATAATAAAATGCATTGTCTCTCTAAGGACATGATAAAAAATACTCAAGAGGATAATGAATCATACCAGAAACTAACTAAAAATATTTATAGAATCAAATAATATTAGAAAATAATATTTTCTAAAAAAAGAAAAAAAATGGTGTTAATAATTTTCGATAATGATATACACCTACATTCAAGGGTTGAGACTTAAAATCAATATTATGTGGGTTTTTAAGGACTATAAGGTTATTGTATATGCATAACATGAGTAGTTTAAAAACATTATAGAGGATTATTTTTCTAGTATATCACATGATTATTTTTTATATTTTTAATTGTCTAATGATTTTTAATTGAATCTACATGAATCAAAAACATATAATACGCTATTCCAAGTAATTACAGACAAAAATAAATATGGAGATGTGTTTAAAGGAATTGATGGAGGTGGTAAACTACATTACTTAAAAAATGTACACACTCCCAAGAGAATATCTTGATCATTTAGAAGAAGAAGCTAAATAGATTTTGGCAGTTGGAAATTATATGTTTGAAGCTATATTTTTAATTAATAATGACTATTTTTTTCCTGATATATACTTTATTTATCCTAATATTGATATTATATGGTCAGATGAATTATAATATTTCCTAGTTAGACATGAAATTATTATAATACACTAAACATGCGATGTAATAATCTTCTATTTTTTCTTAAAAATCATACTTTGGAGTAGCTGAAGATGATGTGGGTTTTTTAGAACTGTTATCGACAAACATTTTTATGATGACACATTATTTGTATATAAAGTTGAAATAATAAAAATGACATCATAAAGATCAATTTCGACGTCTTATGAAAGTAAAATAATTGAATTAATATTAATGGAAGGTACCCAACATTTGATTTCCCTCTCTATTTATTCAAAAAAAATTACACTACAGATTAATGATATATAAAGGAAGTAGTACATCAGTTCCAATAAACATTATAAGGATCTAAAGTTGGTATGAATCACATCCCATGTTTCATATCCAATAATATATAATCTTCATCATAACAGTGTTGACCCAACGATTGTTTAGAAATGGATTTTATAAACACAGCACCCCTTGGGGGCGGGTTACCCCATTAATATCTTCCTCCATTTATTAATTAAAAATTTATTACATTACTAGTTGTATATATTATTTGTAGTAAATTAATTAGGTATTTTATTCCATGCGTAAATATTTCATGGCTAACCTGATCAATAAACAAGATCACCTGGATGAATCCTTCTTAACTAAAATCTACGTTGATTTAATTTATGAGCAGAATCTGAGTAATAATAATGTAATTTTATTTAAATTCTATATGAAATTTACTAGAATAAAAAAAGATAATTTAAAAGATAATAGGCGATTATCTTTCAAGAATCCCATTTCATAATTCTTTTACACTATTTATGTTTTGTTTTTTAATACATAAAATCCTTTACACCATACTTCTAAATATTTTTTTGTTGAATTATCTTAGTTTTTTTTAGAAAATTTTGAGCCTTTTTTCTTCTAGGGGTGTCTAGCTTGGTCATATATATAGTGTTGAAAATAAATATGAACCAAATTCTCACCCTAGATAACACCCATGAAATTCGATTGAATTTGAATATTGTTAAATCCCTCTTTACCATTCTTCAATATGTGTCGAATTATTATTTAATAGGATAGGGTATAGCGGTATAAAGTGGAATGTATTAATTTTTTTATGAAAACCCAATTTGGAAATTTAGAAAATGTAATAATTTTACAATACTATAAATCCATAATGAATCTATTAATGACTAAATTTTATACCAATTAAGAGTGACAATATTCTACCACCATAGATCATGATATTACTGGAAGATTTGGGTTCAATGGGTGGGATAGATAAGTCATTCATTTTGCTAAATTGTGCTTTAGTTTTGTAGACAACGAAAACCCAAAGAAAAATTAAAAAAATAATTTTGACTTTATTTCATGAATAGTATATTTTTTTATATAAAATTATTGTCTGATAAAAATCTATATGAGGAAAATATAATTTCAATGTGTTTTACTAGGGGAAAAATTACAAACTCATGATTAGTTACATCACTAGTTCTAATGTTGTTATAATTTCATGATTGTTTAGTAATGTTTTTATCTTTTTATGAAAATTATATCAAAAATATTAGAAAGGATGTGTGATTAGTTATATGATTTTGAAATGGAATTATAACATGAGGAAACATGAATTATGAAATTTAACCTATAAACATGTCCCTCGTAAAATGAAATATCTCATGGAGACAACACAGTCATGATTAATATAATTCATTTGAATTTTTATTAAAATGGGGAATTATTTTCCCACTGTGTATCTCTAAGATAATAGAATTGGTTTTTTTCTATAAATAAATAAAATCAAAATTCAATATGTTTTTCACATAATGAAGCACAAAAAATCATGGATTGGAATAATTAAAATAAATTATGTTTGTAAAAAAATATTTTCTTGAGGTGGGTGGAATATTGAAACCATATAATGATGGAGAAAATTCAATTATATAAAAATATTTTGAATTTTTATAATAAATTGAAAAAATATATTCTTTAAGGAACTATTAAGATAGTGAAAATTGTTAGTGCTTCTCGATATAGATTTAGTTTAACTTGAATCTAAATATTCTTCACATTTATAACAGGACTTTGAACTAGTGTTGAAGTAATGTAGTTAGTGGAATTCAGATAGTAAGCATGATTGTTTTTGGAAATGGATTGTTTAGGGACATTATAATTCATTTATGTAAATTCCATCAAAGGTTTAATTTAATTTTTTATTAGGTTTCTCATTGAAAAAATAATATAAATTGAATTTACTAGGAGTGAAATTTATATTGTGTGGGGTTGTTTGATATAATCAATTTTTCATGAACTTGGGCACATCTATAATAAATATTTTTTAGATATATTAGTGATAAAAAAATTAATGGAAAATTTTTGATTTCCCTTTATTAGATGTTATTGATAAATTTTCATTATTTTTATTGAATAAATTCATTCTTTGGGTAATTAGTTTATTATTAGTTCACTTGAATTATTTTAATAAAATCATAAATATAAATTTATTCATTCATAAAAAAATTTAGGTTTTAAAAATATTTTTATCAGTAAGAGTGTTTTTATAAAATCAATTCAATAATATAATACCTTATTACTATTTTTAATAATTTATGCTTGTGATCATTTTTTCTCTATTTCTATAATATATTGTGGAAATGTTTTATGAATTCTTTGTTGATATATTTCTTAATGTTCTTCACTTTATCTGGTAATTTATAAATTCTAGGTCTGGGACCACAAATTTTTTTTGTACTTGCATCTTCCCTTATATAGTCACCCCTATGCTTCCAATGATATTAAAAATGTCCCTAGTTTGAAATACATCCAACATACTACTATCATTATAATAAAATTATTCTACCACCATAAGATGTTACTTCCCTACATGTGCAACCAACAACACCTACTGCCAACATCCACCACAATCACCTACTACAACACATGAAACCTACTACTAGTTGTATATTTACTAATCATATGCTATAAAACCAAGACCTCCACTATATATAATTAGCACTATATGGTTCCAATAGTCATGCATTCACTCCCACATTTTAGAATAAAAATATCCAAAAAACCCTATGATTGAAGTAGAAATAAAATAATGGAATGTCTCAACCCAATTACTAGATGAGAAAGAGAGGATGAGAACATAATTTAATAAGATTAAGATTCCAATTTTTTTAATAATTTACGCCATTACATTTTAAATTATTCTTTACTTAACAACTATAGATGAAAAATACCCATGGAGTTAAGAATATGAGATCCACCACTAATGATATTGAGTGTTATTAGAAAAGATCTGATTTACTATGTACCTAAAATTTTTGGATATTTTCATTATATTATCTAGAGTTGGATGTGTCAATATTTATCCACGCATGTATTTATCTATACAATTTAATTTTGAGTGTGCTGAGTTCATTGAAAAATTATATTGAATCTGGGGAGCATCATTTGATTTCTATGTTAAGATGATCTGAAATACTAAGATGGAAACCACTATTTTATAAATACAATAGGGTGATGTTTAAAGAAATTATTTTATTTTTTTCTTGATGTTATCTCTGACTATAATATTATTATTGTTTAATGCTTTTAAATATGGTGTTTGTGAGAAATAAAAATGTCCCAACTATAGTTAGGAAAATTCATGATTGGATGTTGTATAACAAATTTTCTGAATAAAATTATTATTTAGTGCAATTATTAAATAATTGATTATGTAATTCATGTTTTTTATTTCTTGTGAGATCAAAATTTAATGACTATCCAAATTGAACTTTTTAGTGACAATGTTAGTACAACTATTAATTGTTGTTTGGTTTTTCTAGATCTTATTCTTTCTGCTGGTTTCCTTTCTGCTGGTTCAAGGACATCAATGGGGCATCTGAGTTCCCATATTATTTTGTTTCAATTACTATATCAAATTCACATTTTTTAATAAATAATTTATATAAAATAATTTTTCCCTCCTATAAGAAAATCTAAATTTACCATCGTCAAGGAAAAACCATATATGATCAAAATTCATACAAGATGGTAAATGAACATGTTCTTGAGCTAACTAGTTATTTTCCCATATTAATAATTGATTATTATTTGTATAATGTTCTATGATTTTGAAGTATTTATTGATGTCCTTGTTTTGTAAAAATCAACATTGACGGAAGACTTAATGAAAAATAATTTTATAGTGAAATTTAAAGTGATGTTAAATTTAAATATAGATCTCTAAATTACTAAATTAGAATTTTAAGATTAGTGGGAAATTAAAACATTAGTTAATTCTATTGAATCATGATTTACTGATTCAAATATTATGGATGTTACTGTATTGTTCAAGGAATTTTGAATTGAGTCGATTACTCTTATAATTCAAATCTAATCACAATGTGGCCATTGGATTTTGTAACCATAGAGTTGTTTAATTCATCAGTATTTAACTTGGATCTAAGGATGAGGACCTCATGAAAATGCAAATAGATGTTTATTTCATGGTAGATATGATTTTACTATTTTATATTTAGTCTAGGGAATAATAAGAGGTGTCCTCCAATATAATTTAATTCTGGTTTTGTGGGAACAGAATTTTGTTCTCCTTTTCATCGACAGTTTCTGAAATTTTATCTAAATTTATTTTTTGTAAATGAAACAATGTTTATAAATCAACATTATTTAGGTGGTTTGATCTAAAACCATCATAGTCGATGGCCTTACCAATGAGCCTAATATGGGGATGGTAGATCAAATGCTTCATGGATATCCAAACGTCATTTTGATCATCACCATATTTATTTTCATAGAGGATAGTGACTATTTATGTGGTTATGCAATAGAATGGCCACCCAAGGGATGTTTTCATCACCATTTATGCTCATGTTTTTTCAAATTCTCTTCCTATAATGATTGGGATATTATCTTGTATTTGTTTCATGATTTATGACCTCACTAAAATCATTTCATACAGAATGATATTGTTTACTAGAGTGTATTGATTTTGTGATTCAATTTATTTTAGTGGATTATTTATGTATTAGAAGAGATTGCATGCATTTTTAATTATTATTTTGGGTAATAGAGTTGTGTGAAACAATTTATTAGGAATTTACTAAGAAAGGTTGAGTATTATCAAAATTTTATGGTGATCAATGATTGATTTTGGTTGAGTAGACCAACCAAATGATTAGACAATTTCTTACTGACTATTTTAGTCTCTTTATATTGTTTTCTCTATATTATATTCATTTTAACAATTTTAGTTTCCTGCAAATCCTTCGTGATAGTCATCACATTTTTATAATTTTTTTTATTTATTTCATTGAAAATATTTTTACCAAACCAATTGTTTTTTGTGGATAACAACTATAGATTTCAAAGAAACTTCTGTGAGATTGGTCATGTGTTTGGAAACTGTGCTATATCTATTGTTATATAAGTATATATTTGTTATACATTATATACATTCTATTAACAAATTTTGTGGTTTTAGGTGGGAAATTTATTTCTGTATGTCTGAGAACATCTTCTTAGTGAAGTAACATGTCTAAATAGTGTTTGAGTAAGATTCATATGGGTAGTCTAACATAATCAATTATAAATTTAAAAGATTTATATTACTATTCAATTTTTTTCTTATATTTCTCCCATTAATAATTTTTGGTTATTTAGAAAGCTTTGAGGAGTGAATATCTTTTGTGATGCGAATGATTAATTATGGATTATTAATTTTTATATTTCGTATAATCATAATAATTCATTATTCGGTTCCATGAAATCACTTATTACTATAAATTATTAATCTTTTAAGAATCATGATCATCATATTATTTATTAATGAATTAAATTTTTATATATGTACTAGAGTGCTAAAATATATTCATAATCATGGAATGGTTTAGGGTATTTTTAGGATCCAGATGGGTATATACAACATAGTCATGGGTGAATTGGTGTTGGTAACTTATTAACCAACTAAAAATTTAACCCTTCATTACCTATGCACTTCATTAGTTGATGGGTTTAAATTTAATTTGTCACCTTTTTTTGGGATCCATGTAGTATAAAAAATAAATCACACACAAAAGGAAACATGGATTTTTTAATAAGGATTGACTCCAAGATACATAACCATGTCCTCAATGTACTATGGTTGTTATCCTATGTTCACAAAACATTTCTTTTATTAGAAAATAAATAGTATAAGATGATATATCCATCAACCAATATCATTTCAACTAACTTGATACAATGAAATAAATGGATGATAATTATTTAAATACAATATTTGGATTATATCAACTAAAATTAGATTAGATGGAAAGGATTCTTGTCTCTCCTAGATAGAATGGATTTGATCACCTTCATCATGGAGAAGGGATCCATGTGGTTGATTGTTCTAATCTTCATATAATTAAATATATCGATATTCTAGGATTGGATCCTAATACTTCTTATCTGTTCTAAATGATGATAAACTAATGGAAAGGATATCTCTCCATCTTCTTCATTTTCATCATTAAGGAACTTGATTAATCCTTCAAAACTGCATCGGTTCTCTTTAATTCTTTGATATGTAGGATGTGGAGAATAATAACATTATCAACTCTCTTTCTTTGACACATTTTTTCAATAATAGGCTATATTGTTGTTCAATTTTATATTTTTCTTCCCTCCAAATATATATTAGACCGAAATAGATCTGACTTCCACAAATATATTCTTTTTCTTAAAAGAATATATATACCCCAACCAAGTCAATATTATATATTTAATTAAAATTTAATAAATTTTTTAAATGAAAAGAAATTGGTCTTATGATTTTAATATGAAAACTCTTTTAGATTTTTTACCTAAAATCTATCCACGATTCTTTGTTTTGTTAGTCTATCATTATTCATAAAATTAAATTCATGAAGTAAAAACTATGGTGTGTTTATTATATAAACTTCATCTTCATAATATAATATTTTCAAAATATATTTCAAGTATGATTTAACATCTTCCATTTTTAACTCCACAAAAAATTATACAATATTTCCTCATGACCTCCCACAATAGTCATGTTATGTTCTCATTCATTAATCATTTGGAAAATCCCCAAGAATAATATTCCATGTTTTATTTTGACATGTAGAAGTATTTTGTAGTCATGGAATCACATGATACAGTGAAAATATATTCCTAAAACATTATCCTCATCATTCAGTATTGGATTGAACTCTCCCATGGACGAACTGCATCCCAAACACCTGGATCATCCTCTAATTATTTCAATCTAGAGTCAATATAATGGCATGAATTTCGTATTCATACCGCCCAAAAAATATATATTCATATATTAACAATGTAAACAGAAATTTTAATCATGATTGAATCCTTAATCATGGTATTTGGAACACTAATGTTCTAAAGATGCATTATAAAATTGAAATCAATATTTTTTATTATATTATTGTACATTTTCTAACTAAAACAACTATTATAATATATATAGTAACTTATATAGAACTATGTTATACTACCATTTACTACATTTTCCTCAAATAGATAAATCAGTCATATTGTATTGTAAATTTTATATATTTCATAAAATTGTATGCTTGAAATTTTTTATGATCGAGATTCAATAAAAGGATTTTATTAATAAAAATTTTATATTTCATTAGTGAAATACTTTTCATTTCTAATGTAAACATCATCGGGAAAATATTACATATCATATAAAATAGTTTACAAATATATATATATACAGTCATGGATTAATTAATTGAACATTTCCATACCATGATTTCATAATTTATAAAAAATACCACATAACATACACACACAAGACCATTTATGTTTGGAGTTTAAAAGCATTTAAAATGATTATGAACCACCTTATTAGAAAGCATATATTCCATTGAATTTTAATTTGATATACTATGCCAAAAATCTTTTATTTCTACTAATAAATCATTAATCGCTAAAATATTATTCCACCCTCTAAATCCATCAAATAATTAAAATTATTATTAGTTACCTCGAGAAAGGTAAAATAATATAATTGATGATATCAGATGATTCAAAAAGGGTAGAGTCTATCCGAATATATCATAAAATAAACAAGGAATGAATAATATAGTGGGAATAAATAATACTTAATTAATTAATTATTACAAACTACATGATAATGAATTATGTACATGGATTAAATTAAACTATAAATTATCACATGGATATATAAAAATGATTTCATTTAGATTCAATTCAACATTCAGGACATCAGATTGGATCTCTCAATTCCATGCCGATGTAATTTTAAATAAGCTTGATGGCATACACCAAACACCCAAAATATTTTTTCTGATGGAACATGATAATTCATCATGGGGATATACAATTTTGGCCCCTACCATAACTAAATCATCTTCAACACACAATGAGAGATTTATTCCTAAACATGATAACTAAATTGGTCATATATACACTAAATACTTAAACATGTTTATGTCATTATACCTATTAATGCATAGAAGGGATATATAATTATAGGTCTTACCCATCTATAAATTAGTGTAATGAATTAATCAATGAAATTTATTAAAAAAATACTTTATAAAAATTATATAGAAATTAATTATCAACCGTATTAAAATAACAATTATATTGAATATCAATATTTCCCAAATCAATTAATGGAATAATTTTCTTAGTAAACAGCCTTCATATTTATTATGTGGTATATGGTATTCTCGATATATACAGAAAATTATATTTGGCTAATTAAATGATGTAAATTTTATATTATAATTTCATTAGATTAAATAATAATGTCTAGAAGTAGGAAAATAATGTTAGGATAGATATGGATAATGATAGAGACCATAATCGCAAGAAATTAGATAACAGGGATAACCCCTTATGATCAATATAGGATATAAAATATAAATCCATAAGTGAGGAAATGTAACAATAAATTCATCAAAAATAAATTCAAGGTAGAAATTAATAAATTAAAACCCCTGGATTAGAGACATAAGAATTAGTATAATGAATAAAGGAATAATACTAAAAAAATAGATGTATAGAAATAAACCCTTACTTCGAGTCTTGGATCACATCGTATGATCTCTAAATTCATTAAAAATAACATTATGTTATTTATTTACATTTCATAGAGCTACGTTAATCCCCATTTCGTTATTTTTATTCCATTAAAATCATTTAATATTTGATTCATTCATTTACAAATTTGTTATTGTATGCAGTGGTTGTTTTGAGGCCATTCAGTTAATAATATCCAATATTAGTTCATTATTATAGTAAAGATAAATTATTATTATAAAATAATACTTGATGTCTATGAGTGTTAGTATTATGTTTCTATAACTATCCATGAACAAGGTAATTGAATAACTCGTGCAATAGATACCATTTATAAAATTCATATTGTTATGTTTTTTTTCCGGTCAAGAAATGGATATACTGTTTATTTTTTTTATTTTAATTATTGATATTTTATCAATGGATAATAATAATAACTACATTTTTTTAATATTAATTTTAATATATAATAATGAAATTATTTTTGAATAATATATACGAAATAAGTTTGTTCATGAAAACATCAACATCCAATTTAGTATCGAAAATCAACAATTGTGAGCATTGTTTTCATAAGAGTTAAAAATATGTGAATAAAAATAAATATTTTAGTTTTATAAAAAAATATCCTTATAAATAATATAATATTATAAATATACATTTAAATATTAGTAATTTTCATGAAAATAATAATATAATAATTGAAATTAATAGACACGGTTTTAGAAATACTCATATTTTGATGTAGCAATGAATTATGAAAAATGATTGGGGAGAGGTAATGGATGATTTATAATAATTATGGAATCAAAAGGATGTAAATACCATAATTTTTGAATCATGGTATAAAAATTGTTTTATTCCAAAATATTTTTAAGAAAAAGTGTCAAAATTATGACATGAAAAAGTGGCTTGGAAACCCCAACCATAAACTTCAAACCACATCCATTAATTTGAGTATAAAGACTTAAATAAGGAATTATGGAAATAAGATATACTTTTAAACCATAAAAGGGTTTTTATAATCTAATTGAAATATAATAAAAAAATTTAAAAATCTATATTTTTTCTTGAATGTTTATAATGATACCCACTTATATGCAACATTTGATAGTGTTTTGGAAAATATTCAATCATCAAGGGATATAATTTAATTTAAAAATGTTTAGTGTCTCAAAAATTGAAAATATATGATATTTTTAACCATTAAACTTTTTTAATTGACTCCTCATAATATTCAATGTTTTTATGTTAATTTATAATTCATTTTAGATATCAAATACTATTTAAGGTAATTATCCAGGTTACCCTCATAATTGGACATAATAAATATCAATATAACTTGGAATTCAACTCTATATATTTAAATAGATGCATAATTGTTATATATATTCCCTAAAATCATTATAGAAACTATTTACACTTAATATCATATCATTAAATATTAACAAAACATTATTATTAACTTTCGCTTATATGCATAAATGCTGCATTGAAGCTGGATAAGTGTTTCGAATAATGATGCTATTATTTGAAATTTAAAAAATATTAATATCATAAATATAACTCATCATTCATCATTATTTTCAACCTTGAATGTTTTTATATAGTTTTATTCTGATACATACCATGAAAAATTATTTATGTTATTATTTTGACTTTTCATAACTTGTTCACGTGATGGGTATGAATTTCATAAGTAATCATGTTATATATATATATTATTCATAAATTTATATAAAGATATTTTTCGATCATCATATCTATTTTTCAAGTAGATCATTTAATTTTCTCTAATTATATAATATGATTAGGAAACCAATTCTGACTTTTTTAATATTGTGCAATCCCTACTTCAAAATTAATAAAATTTTCAATATTTTTCATTACATAAGTATCAATTTTTGTTCATTGGATAATAAATTTTTGGGATTTAATTCTTATTAAAATTAAATGATATTTTGATATTTTTATAAAAAAAATCATATTTATATCAAAATTTGGTTATGAAATATTTCATATTAAAAAACTATATTTTTTTCTCTTCTGAAAAAAATAAACATGTATAAAATATTTCAGAAAATTTACCCTAATCATATTTAATAATTCCAGTATAGAAAAAATCTCATGTTATAAAAGTCAGAATGTTAAATTATTAAATTTTCTTTTTAAATATAACATTATATTATGAGGAAAAACTATTTATTAAGAATAAAAACTAAAATATTATCAAACGAAAAACATATTCTTGTTTTTACCTTGATATATAATGGCGATTTAAAAAATATCAAGTAATTATATAATTATTTTACAATATAAAAATAAGAAATAAATTTAACAAAACATATTTGACCCTCAAATAAAAAATACTATTTTATATAATGTAAAAAATAATATTAAATGTATAATTAGTATGTTATAGAATATATAAACTATATTGAGACATGACATCAAAATATATATATGATTATATTAAATAATTAAATTCATAATATGTGATAGTAAAAACCATTAAAAGTGATACATTATTAAAAATATATGTGATGTCACTTTCCCCTTAGGGAAAATGGGTCTTCAAATTTTTATTCTGATTTAAAAAAATGGGTGTATCTTTATATGTGATTAATACTAAATATATATTTTATTATGAATACTAATTTCAATCTTAAGACTAGAAAACTGGTAATTTCTATAATAAATATTTATTAATCATTGTATTTGCTATTATAATATTCATACTTTTGAATGAGTTTACCAATGGCTTACCATTATAGTCGGATTATTCTACCTAAATAAGACTCAATAGATCGATCTTCATATATCCATAGATTTAGAAATTATTCTACCATCAATAAAGGGAATACGAGAAAATAATATTATTATATTTATATATATTAAATAAGAATAATTTTCATACGTTGATTTTCATCAAACTCAACCATTGATTCCCCTCATATTCTAATTAATAAATAATGATGATAAATTTTCCATTCATATGGTATATCAATCAACTATTAAGGAAATATAATATTCAATAAAGGATAGTGCTCATCATTGTATTATGAATTATTATGAAAAATTATTCCTCATTATTTTACTCTTTTACTAAAAATATTGCTAATTGAAGTAACGACAATACCAACAGAGGTTGTATAATTCTATAACCTTTAAAAGACTCATTATAAAAAATACCTCTATATAAAAAATTTCTATAGTATGTTTTATCAACCATTTAATTGTCATCTAATCCCCAAAATTTACTAATCCTTAAAAACTTTCAAAAAAATTACTTACCAAAATTGAAAACCAAAATTTATGAAATCCTAGTTAGAATATTCTCTCAAAAAATCATCTTAAACATTATACCAAATAACATTGAACTTCAATTATCAAAAATATTGATTAATATTTTCTAAATATGAAACATATTAATATTTTCCAAAAATAACTTCAATCACCAATACATAAAACCATAAGGAATTTTTATATCCTAACAAAAATGATCTCAAATTTTATCACTTGAATAATATCATCCACTTTTTTAAAAAATTACATACTATAAAATGATTTTATTTTCCTTGTTCAAGTATTAATGTGATAAAATATTGTAAAATTATTCCAAATTTAATTTAATCCCCATTTCATAAGATAACTTTTCAATACTAAGGTGATATATAATATAAAACTTGTATATTCAATAAAAATTTACCCATTATCCCAAATATCCTTAACTACCTCTATCACAACCCGCCCCCTAGAGCCTGTATCGTGACTACCCCAAGCCCTCCTTCTATTATCCAGGGGCTGGTGACTAGAACCAATGGCGTAAATCCCTAAACTCGGAAGGCATTTCCTTTATAACAGAAACCAAAAACAACAGAGTACTCTAATGAAAGTAAAACACTAAGTAAAAATATGTACAAAAGAAGGTGCTGAAAGGAAAGGGGATGTAAATACATGACCAATAGTAAAGTACAAACAACTAAAAAGCTAGTACAACTATAGAAAGGTAAAATAGCAACTATTGAGTCATCCACTGGGATTCCCACCTGAAGGGTGGTTATATATGGCCTTCTCAGCACCATGGGTCCGTCCGTCCGCTCCGTGTACGTCTCACGAAGTGTTCCACCTCCGGGTATCATCTAGAGCTATAACTCTCTACCTTGATCAGTGTTGTCCGTCATCTGCAACCAACACAACGAAGTGTGGGAATAGCCCATGTAGAGATGAGTATAATGATATTCAGTAGGGACCCCGAGACCATCAAGGTCTCACAATATCCAACATGGATAACCCACAATGAAAGATACAATCAGGAAGTATCATCGAACGTTACATAGGTATATGCCCATACATATACCTAAGATACCAATAACAGTTCGGCTCCATGTATCGATCCCAAGCACAATCCAGTCCATAATGGAAGTAAATTCAATCACCACGATGATAATGGTTGAAAAACAAGACTCACCTCACACAGTTATACATCATTAGTGAAGAGATATAGATCATCATATTTAGTCACTGATTCATCTAAGTTGTCAGACCCACATAGGATATAGGACCAGCTAAGCTGTCAGAACCTCATAGGATACAGGACAAGATATCTCATCTAACTTGTTGGACCCACACAGGATACAGGACCAGTTATGTTGTCAGACCCACACAGTATACAGGACCAGCTTTGATTCATCTAAGCTGTCGGATCCACACAGGATACATGACCAGCTATTCTGTTGGACCAACACATGGTCCAATAACAGAAGTCATAACTGTCGGACCCATGGAGTATCCCAGTACAGTAGTCATCATTGTCAAACCCAGGGAGGATTCCGGTACAATAGTCATTCCAGTCGCAGCCAGAGCAAGGATTCTCGCACAAAGTATGCTCAATTCTAGGAGGGTCCCTCCTCAATCCAACTATCGTTACATAAATTATTACAATGTACTGATTTGATTTATCTCGTAGTTCATCTCACCATAAATAACTCAATGCAATAGACGACGCGTCAATCAGACGCCTAGTCTGAGAGTTATTGGCATTTCCGTTCCAGGAGCCCAGATGGATTTAAGCTCGATCCAATCCCGGCCATTTTCCAAATTTTTCCAAAACTCACATAGACTATCCCAAAAGTACTACCTTGTTGTGAGGGTCACATTTCCGCAAACGACACGTCAATCAGACATGCGGTCTAGGAGTTATTCGCATTTAAGTGAAGACGAGCTCAACCCGTCAAGCCCAGTGGGCTGGATGGTCAGCCCAACCCAGCTCACCATGTCTGACCCGGGTGGGGCTCGGCTCGGACTGGTGGGACGTGCCCACCTGCGGACCCAGCCAGCGTAGATAGTTGGTTCTGTTCACCCAGTGGTGTCGCCTCCTCCTCTGCTCAGCTGGCGGTAGCCGGCCGGTTCGGCCTGGTGCATGCGGCCCGCACTAGGGGCAGCTGATTTCCCCACGTGTCACCTACGGGGCCACGGTTCTCTAGCTCGGCCGATACATGGCCAGACGGTTCGCCCAGCCAAGAAGCCTACGGAGGTGGTCCGTGTCTTCTTCTACACGGTGCCTGCAGGCACCACGGTTCTCCAGCGGGCCAGCTGGATTGACCAGATGGTCGTCCTATGGATCAGGCGGCCCGAGCAGCCGCCAGTCCCTCCACGCAGCTAGCGCACGACCACTGCTGCCACTGCCGGCTCCAGTCGTAGGCGCCCCTTCCTCTTCCGTCTACTCTGGCCCGCATGTCCATGTCCCCCTTCCTCCGGCGCGGTGCGACGACACCGATCCTTACTGGCTCCTCCTCGGTCGTCAACACAATGAGAAGAACAAAAATAAAGGGGGGGAGGGGCAGACCGTGTTTGTGCGGTCCGAACCCTACTCATTAAGTTGTAAACATTTGACATCAAGAGCACAACAAACGATTATGAAAGGAGAGTATAAGCCATACATAAAAATAATCCAATTTCCCCAACCTCGTATTTTGTTGTTGAATGGTGTCGAGTCGTGGAAGGTGAACGTCGGTGGAGGTAGAGCTCGGTGAAGATGAGTCGAGTCGATTCCATTGATTTACTTCGCGGGTAGCGGTTCTTCCCTTCCTTACTCCGGGTGAAGAAGGAAGAACTTGATTCTCATAGTTATTCAGAGATGATAGGAGTTCATCTTTGGAATAGAATGGTGTTCTTCTAATAGTTATCCAAATAAAGTTATGCGAAAAATAATAAAGACAATTCTCTATTATTTTTATGGAACAACAACTCAAGAGTTTTCCATCATTAATTATGAAAACACATTTGATTAAATGTGGAGGATTGGATTCAAAATATAAGCAATGGAGGTGGAGAGTTTTAGCATTACATTGTGAGTGTTTGAAGTTTAAGAGACTCTCTTCAATTAAATGTGAGTTTAATAGGTGTTAAAGGCGGTTCAAACTAAATTGGGCCCCACATAGTTATATCCTCCCAAGGTAGGTTTGGGTGTTGTGGGCCCCACCTATATCCTCCACTCGGTGGTTTTAACCAAAAATAAAATAATATTTTTTCACACATAATTTTTATTTAATTTATTAAAAATCCCCAGAAATTAACTTCCAACCACGATAAAACATAACTGCGGTAAAGGACTCATTAAGTGAATATTGACACTGTGAGTTCAATTGTTCCCTCAGATTTCAATTCCATGAATTGGTTCAAAAGATATAATATCCCGCATGTACGTTTACTGAAGGTACCTAAAAAAGACATTATAAATTGAATCTGGGCACACGGGGCCTCAGAAACAGGCGCCGTTAGAAACTACGGACTTGTTAAATTCCCATGTATTTAAGAAAAACAATTACACATGATTTTTGGGTCTTCACATTATCCCCACCTTAGGGATTTACGTCCCCGTAAGCTACTACACAAAATAAGGAAAAAATGGGGGTATTGAGCACACATCTGAGTCTCCCGCTCCCATGTGTTTTAATCGAGGTTCTCGTGCTTCCTACGAACGTGCACCAGAGGAATCGACCGTCCACATAGGACCCGCTCTTGTCGATCCTCAATCTCCACTAGAACCTCCATGAATGATGCCTTATCATCGATGTCTAGCTCATCATGGTCGATGATGTGGGATGGGGCATGCACGTATCTCCTCAGCTGAGATATGTCGAAGATGTCGTGCACCCGGTGCAACTGAGGTGGAAGTTCCAAGAGGTAATCCACCTCGCCTACCCTGGTGAGGACCTGAATAGGTCTGGATAATTATTGATATAACTTCCTGTATCATTCAATTCTCTTTAGACCTCATCGAGGTGAGACCCGTAGAAAGACGTGGTCACTATCCTAAAACTCTAGTTGTCCTCGTCTCCTATCAGCGTAGGACCTCTGCCTGCTCTGGGCAGCCATCATCCGCTCCTGGATGATCTGAACCATCTCCCTCAAAGCATGCACCATCTCTGGTCTTACAAGTGCTAACTACCCTAGTTCAGTTCAACACATAGGTGATCTACAAAGTCGTCTGTACAGAACCTCATAAGGTGCCATCCCGATGGTGGAGTGGTAACTGTTGTTATACGCAAACTCTACCAAGGGTAAGTGATCCTCCCAACTGTGACAAAATTTGGGAACGCATGCCCATTGAATTTCCTCAATTTTCTGAATGGTCCTCTCAGTATGACCAACCATCTAAGAATGGATGGCGGTGCTCAAGCGAAGCTGCATCCTGAAAGCCTCTTGGAACCCCTTCCATAGCCGGGAAGTTAAATAGGCATATCGATCATAGACAATCGTTTATGGCTCACCATGAATTCAAAGGATCTCTTGCTGAGAGAATCTGCTACAGTGTTCACCTTCCTAGGAGTATAGACTATCTCGATGTCATAGTCCTAGGGGAACTCATTCCATCATCACTATCTCAAGTTCAAGTCCTTCTGCGAGAAGATGTACCCGAGACTCTAGTGGTCAGAGTAGATTTTAAAACACTCACCCATCAGATAGTGCCACCACATCATCAAGGAAAAGACCACAGCTTAAAACTCTAGGTCATGGGTTGCATAGTTCTTCTCATGTTGTCTCAGATGATGAGAACCATAAGTTATCACTGCTCGGTCATGCATCAGGATGCACCTAAGTCATTTCTCTGATGCATCACAGTAAAATACGTACCTAGCACACTCCTATGGTAGCCTTATGATGGTCATAATAGTCAACATCAACCTCATCTCCTAAAAACTCTGATGGAATCTCTCTAACCACACGAAGGGTTTCCTATTCTTCGCCAAGGATAAAAGTGGTGCTGCAACTCTAGAGAATTCTAGCACATATCTCCAATACTAAACATCCAGTCCCAAAAAACTCGGTACCACCATCACACTCCTGGTTTTCTACCACGCATGTACTTACTCGACCTTCGCTAGATCTAATTCAAATCCAGCCTCTGATATGACGTGTCCCAAGAAGTGAACCTCTCGAATACAAAATTGGCACTCCGTGAGCTTACAATAAAGCCAGTGCTCTCAGAGTCTATCTAGTACTACCCGCAAAGGGTAGGGATGCTCCTCCTCAGTAGTCGAGTAGATCAGTATGTCATCAATGAAGTCTATGACAATGGGATCAATGTAAGGCTGGAAGATCATGTTTGTGAGACTCATGAACACTGTTGGAGCTTTGGTTATGCCAAAGGGAACAAACTACAACTCAAAGTGGCCATACTGACAACTGAAGGCCATTTTTTGCACATCCTCGTCTCGAACTCCATTCTGGTGATAGCCTGATCTGAGGTATATCTTAGAGAACCATCGTTCTCGCTTTAGTTGATCAAAGAGATCATCTATCCTCAGAAGTGGCTACTTTTTCTTCACAGTAACCTGATTCATGCGACTGTAGCACACAAATAGTCGCAAGCTCCCATCCAACTTCTTGGTGATCAAAATCGGAGATGCCAAGGGTGGAACACTGGTTCGGATAAATCCCTTCCCCAACAAGTCCTCCAGATGTACCCTCAGCTCACGAAGCTCGGCAGGAGGAATCCGATATGCTGGATTAGATAACGGGGCCATACCGGGGTACATGTCAATGTAGAAGTCTACCTCTCTGTGTGGAGGTAGTCCTAGAATGTATCCAGGGAAAACATTCATGTACTGATCCACCATAGGAGGAAAACTCTGACTCAGCACATCAACTGCTTCAAGGATGAGACTAGCCAACTGTTTTGTGATCAGCTTCCCCCTCCTCCTCCTAAGTCCATACTGTGCTAAAAAGTCTCCCTTCTTGCTGGTGAAGGTGAACTTGGTCCCATCCATGTGGATACACAGCACTTGGCGCCGACTACAGTCAATTTGAGCATGAATTGTGGATAACCAGTCCATAACCAATATGAAATCGTAAGACCTTGACGCTGCTACAAGAAGATCCCAGCCGAAGCTCTCGCCTCCTAATGTAAGCTCAGACTGCCAGCAGCAGTGCGCAATCGTCACGTCTTATCTCCTATGAGTCTCAAGCCTTATGGATTGAGCCAACGGCTCCATTGGAATCTCTGAGCTCCCAACGATGGAAGTTGAAATAAAATATTGACTTACACCTATGTCTATTATTACTACAACAAGGGTGGATTAGACACAGATAATACCTCGAATCATATCAGGTGCGTTGTGGTAATAGTCCTCAACCGCCTGGATCTAAGCTCGCCTTTTTTCCTACAGCTCTCTGTGGTCAGGGTGGACCTCCAGGTGGGGGTGGTGGTAGAGCCTCAAAACGTCGTCCACCACCCGCTACTCGGCCAGATCCTCTTCCACTTTCACCTAATATTGGTGGACATCGACATTTGAACCTCGACCTCTACTTGGGATGTCCCTCTACTATCTGCTGATCATCTGCATGGCGAGTTGGGCAGTCTCGAGCCACGTGACCCTACCCGCCGCATGCATTTCACTGCCGGATCCTCGTATATCTAACTCTATCTCGTGTTCCCCGCACAACCAAACTTGTATCCTGGGGTCACCCACCTGATGGCCTGGTCCACTTTGACCTCTGCATCATCAGTTTGTTGCCGGTTGCAGAAGACTCCGCTATGTGTCACCCTTTGTTGGGTATCACTGCTGGTGTCTCCTCAACAAGAAAACATTCTACAAATAGGGCTCGTTCCAGCACTTCCGCCTGCGTCCGGATGTTGAGGGGAATCATCGAAGCCCTAATATCATGCCTGAGTCCCTTCTCGAAGGTCCGGGCCCTATAGAATCGGTCTAATACCATACTTGTGGAGTATAGTGAGAGGTCGGTGAACCTCGCTGAGTACTGAGCTACTGACATGCGGCCCTGCTGCTTATGAACTAGCATCTGAATCTGTACTGCATGAAGGGTGGATGGAACAATCTCTGAGTGAAAGAGACACTTGATGTCTGTCTAGAGTAATGATGACTCGTCACGCACAAAGAGCATTTGGCTCCGCCATCTGTCTGATGCTGCATGCTGGAGACTCGCGTCAAGGATCACCTTGAGGTCAGTTGGTGTCCCTACCAATCTGAAAATTATAACGACAGCCTCCAGACAAGACATAGTTGCCTGTGTGTCCGTCTCTCAAATAAATCTGGGCGGCATCTGGTACTGGAACTCAGTCAATGCAGTCAAATGACATGCACTCTCTACCGCTAGAGCTGGTGGTATTGGTGGCCCAGCGGGTAGTGTTATCGCTCGTACCTCCGCTGTGATGTGGCCTTTCAATGAGGCTTTGTCGCTTGATGGGCTACCATCTCGTACATAACTTGGAACCCTAGCTGGATGCCTTCGTGGGGCCATCCTGAAAAGAAATAGGTGCACCACGGATAAAATAGTATACATGTTTATCTAGCACAATGTAACCACAAAAGAAAACTCTTGAAACACACAAGTAATCACACAATCAGTATTTTCATGCACTGAGTTGGAAATCAGAGGTCAGGGTCCTTGTGTATGGATACGTCGACCGCCGCACCAACACTAGACTCCCTAGACTAAAAACCACACTCAATAATCTTAACATTATTCCTTCACAGAAAGGAATAATCAGAGTCCCAAGTTCATTGATAGAACCGACTCCTGTGATACTAATTTGTCATGACTTGTCCCCCAGGGCCTGTATCGTTACTACCACAATCCTGACTTTCATAGGATAGGGGCTGGTGACTAGCCCCAAAGGCATAAATCCCTAAACTGGGAAGGAATCTCCTTTATAACATTAAACAAAAAACAATAGAGTACAATACTAGAAGTAAAACACTAAGTTAAACTATGTACAAAAAAGGTTCTGAAAGAAAAGGAACCGTAAATACAAGCCCAACAGTAATGTACAAACAACTGAAAAACTAGTACAACTACATAAAGGTAAATCAACAACTACTGAGTTGTCCTTCGGGATTCCCACCTGAAGCGTTGTTATAGATGGCCTCCTCAGCACCCTAGGTCCGTCTGTCTGCTCCGTGTACATCTCGCCAAGAGGTCCACCTCCGGTTATCATCCAGCTCTACAACTCTCGTCCTCGATCAGTGTTGTAAGTCATCTGCAACCAACACAACGACGTGTGGGAATATCCCATGTAGAGGTGAGTATAAATATTTTCAATAGGGACCCCAAGACCATCATGGTCTCATAATATCCAACATGGATAACCCATAAAGAAAGATACAATCACGAAGTATCAACCAACATTACTTAGGTATATGCCCATTCATATACCTAAGTTACCAATCATAGTTCGGCTCCAACTCTCGATCCTAAGAACAATCCAGTCCCCAAAGGAAGTAATGTCAATCACCACGATGATAATGGTTGAAAAAATGACTCAGCTCACACAGGTATACATCTTTAGTAAAGAGATATAGATCTTCAAATGTAGTCACTGATTCATCTATGTTGTCGGACCCACAGATGATACAGGACTAGCTATGATGTCATACCCACACAGGATACAGGAAAAGCTATCTCATCTAAGGTGTCAGACCCACACAAGATACAAGACCAGATAAGCTATCAGACCCACACAGGATACAAGACCAGCTTTGATTCGTCTGAGATGTAGGACCCACATAGGATGTAGGACCATCTATTCTGTCGGACCAACACAGGTTCCAATAACAAAAGTCAGAACTGTCGTACCCACGGAGGATCCCGGTACAATATTCATCATTGTCAAACCCAGGTAGGATTCTGGTACCATAGTCCTTGCAGTCACAACCAGCTCTAGGTTTCCCGCACACCGCATACTCGATTCCTCGAGGGTGCGCTCCTTATGCCAACAGTCAATAAATCAATTATCACAAATTCATGAGTTGATTTATCTCATAGTTCCGTCTCACCATGTGGCACTCAACACGATAGACAGTGCGTCAATCAGACACCTGATCTTAGAGTTATTGGCATTTCTGTTCTAGAGGCCCGGTGGGGATTGCACTCGATCTAAACCTGTATATTTTCAAAACATGTCCAAAACTCACTTAGACTTTCCCAAAATTGCCACATCATTGCAAGGGTCCCAATGCCGTAGACGGCTCCTCAATCTGACACGCGGGCTAGGAGTTATTCGCATTTAAGTGAAGATGGGCCGGACCCATCAAGCCGAGTGGGCTGGCCAGTTAGCCCGACCTAGCTTGGCAAGTCCGACTCAGTTGGGGGATGGTCCGAACCAGTGGGGCATGGCCCACCTGCGCACCTGACCCACGCAGTGGGTTTGTTTGGTTCAACTAACGGTGCTGCATCCTCCTCTGCTCAGACGGCCGTAGCCGGCCGGTTCATCCCGGTGCACGCAGCCCCCACTACGGGCCACAGATTTCCCCACGTGTCGCATGTGGGCACTGCAGTTCTCTAGCTCTACAGACACGCAGCTAGCCGGTTCTCCAAGCCGAGTTGCCTAGGGATGCGGGTCGTGTCCTCCTCTACAATGCGCCTGCAGGCACCGCGGTTCTTCAGCAGGCTGGCCGGATTGGCCGGATGGTCGTCCCCTGGACTGGGTGGCCCGAGCAGCCGCCAGTCCCTCCACGCGGCCAGTGCGTTTCTGCCGCTGCTGCCACCACCTCCGTTTTTCGGCACCACAGCCTCTTTCGTCTGCTGCGGCCCACATAGCCATGTCCCCCTTCCTCTGGCATGGTGCGACGACACCGCTCCCAATAGGCTCCACCTCTGTGATCAACACAATGAGAACAACAACAACTGGGGGGCGGAGGGTCAAACCGTGTTCGTGCGGTCCGAACCCTTCTCTTTAAGTTGTTAACATTCGACATCAAGAGCACAACACATGATAATGAAAAGAGAGTATAACCACTACATTAAAATAATCAAATTTCCCCTACCTAGTATTTTGTTGTTGAATAAAGTCAAGTCACAGAAGACGATCGTTGTGATAAACGGAAATTTTTCTGTCAACTTCGGAGGATGTAGAGCATAGTGAATACGAGTCGATTCGATGCCCTCGGTGTACTTCATGGGTGGTGGTGCTTCCCTTCCTTACTCCGGGAGATGAAGGAAGAACTTGATTCTCATAGTTCATCGAAGATGAGAGGCATTCATCTTTGGAATATAATGGTGTTCATCTAAGATTTCTCCAAAGAAAGTTATTCCAAAAATAATAGATATAGTTCTCTATTATATTTATGGCACAACAACTCAATATTTGTCCTTCATTAATTATGAAAACACATTTGATTAATTGTGGAGGATTGTATTCAAAATTTAAACAAGGGAGGTGGAGAGTTTAGTAATTAAATTGGGAGTGTTTAAAGTTTAAGAGACTCTCCTCAATTAAATGAAAGTTTCATGGGGGTTAAAGGGGGTTCAATCTGAAATGGGCCCCGACTAGTTATATCCTCCCAAGGGAGGTTAGGGTGTGGTGGGCCCCACCTATAACCTCAATCGGTGGTTTCAACCACCAATAAAATAAAATTTTGTCATGAATAATAATTATTTAATGTATTAAAAATCCCCAAAAATTAAATTCCAACCACGACAAAACGCAACTACGGTAAAGGTCTCTTCAAATAAATATCAACAATGTCAGTTCAATAGTTTCCTCATATTTCAATTCCATGAATTGGTTAAAAAGACATAATATCTCGCGCGTACGTTTACTGAACGTAACCGAAAAAACAGTAGAAATTTATTTTGGGCACACTGGGCCTTAGAAAGATGCGCCATTAGAAACTACAGACTCGTAAAATTCCCATGTATTTAAGAAAAAAAATTCCACATGATTTTTTGGGTCTTTAAATTCTCCCCACCTTAGGGATTTACATACCCGTAAGCTACTACACACACTAGGGAAACTAATGGGGGTAATGAGAACACAGCTGAGTCTCCTGCTCCCATGTGCTCTTCTCGAGGTTCTCGTGCTGCCAACGAACGTGCACCAGAAGAATCGATCATCCACAAAGGACCCACTCTTGTTGATCCTCAATATCCATTATAACCTCCATGAATGATTCCCTATCATTGATGTCCAGCTCCCCATGGTCGATGATGTGGGATGGGTAAGGCACATATCTCCTTAGCTGGGATATGTGGAAGACGTCATGAACCCGGTGCAACTGAGGTGGAAGAGCCTAGCGATAAGCCACCCCGCATAACCTACTGAGGACCTAAATAGGTCTCGTGAATTGCGGAGATAGCTTGTTGTCTCGGCCAAATCTTCGTAGACCTCGTCGAATTGAGAAATGTAAAAAGACTTGGTGACCATCCTTGAACTCCAGTGGTCTTCGTCTCTTATCAGCATTAGACATCTGCCTGCACTGTGCATCCTTCATCCACTCCTAGATGACTTGAACCATCTCCGTCATAACCTGCACCATCTCTGGTCCTGCAAGTGATAACTACCCTAGGTCAGTCCAACACATATTCGATCTACAAAGTTGTCTATACAGTGCCTCGTAAGGTTCCATCCTCATGGTGGAGTGGTAGTTGTTGCTATACGCAAACTCTACCATGGATAAGTGATCCTCCCAGCTATGACCAAAGTCGAGAACGCATGAAAATAGTATTTAATCAGTCGTCTGAATGGTCCTCTCAGTTTGACCATCCTTCTGAGAATGGATGGCGGTGCTCAAGTGAAGATGTGTCTTAAAAGCCTCCTGGAACACCTTCTACAACCGGGAAGTGAAACAGGAATCTTGATCGGAGACGATCGTTGATGGCACACCATGAAGTAATATGATCTCCTGCTGAGAGAATCTTCTACAACATTCCCTTTATTAGGAGTATAGTCTATCTCGATGTCATAGTCCTAGAGGAACTCGAGCCATCGTCACTATCTCATGTTCAGGTCCCTCTGCGAGAAGATGTACCAGAGACTCTGGTGGTCAGAGTAGACTATAAAACACTCGCCCATCAGATATGTCCACCACATTTACAAGGTGAAGACCACTGCTGTAATCTCCATTTCATGGGTAGCATAGTTATTCTCATGTTGTATCAGCTGAAGAGAACCATAATCTATCATTGCTCGCTCTTGCATCAAGACGCACCCAAGTCATGTCTCCGATGTATCACAATAAAATAAGTACCCAACACCCTCCTCCAGTAGCCTCAAGATGGGCATACTAGTCAACCTCTACCTCAGCTCCTGAAAACTTTTATCGCATCTCTCTGACCACATAAAGGGTTGCCCCTTCTTCGTCAATGCTGAAAGTGGTGCTGCAACTCTGGAGAAGTCTGGCATAAATCTCTGATAAGAACTAGCATGTCCCAAAAAACTCAGTACCTCCATCACACTCATAGGTGGATCCCAAGCATGTACTACCTCGATCTTCGCTGGATCCACTGCAACTCCAACCTCTAATATGACTTCTCCCAAGAAGTGAACCTCTCGAATCCAAAACATGCACTCTGAGAGCATAAAATATAGCTAGTGCTCTCAGAGTCTGTCTAGTAATACCCGAAAATGGTAGGCATGCTTCTTCTCAGTAGTGTAGTAGATCAGTATGTCGTCGATGAAGACTACGACAATGCGATCGAGGTATGTCTGGAAGATCCTATTCGTGAGACTCATGAACACTATTGGAGCTTTTGTTACACCAAAGGGCATAACCAAGAACTCAAAGTGTCTAGACTGACACCTGAAGCCCGTTTTTTGCACATCCTCATCTCGAACTCTGAGCTAGTGATAGCCTGACCTGAGGTCTCTCTTCAAGAACCATCATGCTCCCTTAAGTTGATCAAATAGATCATCTATACTTATGAGTGGGTACTTTTTCTTCTCGGTCACCTGATTCAGGCGACTGTTGCAGACACACAGTCACAAGGTCCCATATACCTTCTTAGCGAACAAAATTGGAGATTCCAAGGGTGAAACACTGGTTCTGATAAATCCCTTCCCCTACAAGTCCTCCAGATGTACCTGCATCTCACGATGAAGGGCAGAAGCCATCCAATATGCTGGATTATATAACGGTTCCATCTCAGGGTACATGTCAATGTAGACGTCTACATTTCTGTGAGGAGTTAGTCCTAGAACATCTTCAGGGAAAACATTCGTGTACTGATCCACCACAATAGGAAAAGTTGGACTCCACACATCAACCACTTCGAGGATGAGACTAGCCAACTGATTTGTGATCGGCTTCCCCCTTATCTTCCTAAGTCTATACTGCACTGAAAAGGCTCCCTTATCGCTGGTGAAGATGAACCTGGTCCCATCCGTGTGGATAAACATCACTTTTTGCCAACTGCATCCAATTTGAGCATGAACTGTGGATAACAAGTCCATAACCAAGATCAGACCGTAAGACCTCGATGCAGCTACAAGAAGATCTGAACTGAAGATCTCGCCTCCTAGTGTATGTTCAGACTGCCGGCAGCAGTGCATAATCATCGAGTCTGCTCTCATAGGAGTCACTAGCCTTAAGAATCGAGCTAACGACTACATTGGAATCTCCGAGCTCCGAACAAGGGCAGTTGAAATAAAAGAATGACTCGCACCTGTGTCTATTAGTACTGCAGCAAGGGTAGAGTAGACATAGATAGTACCTTGAATATTCTCAAGTGTGCCGTGGTCATAGGCATTGACCGCCTGGAGCTGAGCCCTCCTCTGTCTGCCAGCTCCCTGTGGTCGGGGTGGATCTTCTGGTGGTGGTGGTGGTAGAGCCTTGAAAAGTCGTCCACCACCCGCTGCTCAGCCAACTCCTCTGCCACGTCCACGTACTCCCTGTGGACATCCATGTTTGAACCTCAGACTCTACCTGGGATGTCCCTCTACTATCTCATGATCATATGCATGGCGAGTCGGGTAGTCATGAGCCATGTGACCCTACCCACCGCATGCATGGCACTGTCTGCACCTCGTATAGCTAACACAAACTCGTGTGCCCCGCACAACCGAACCTTTATCATGGGGTCACCCACCTGATGGCCTTCTATTCTTTATCCTCTTTATCATATGTATTCTACCATATCCATAAGATTCTTCTATGTGTCTCCCTCTATTAGGTCTCACTGTTGGTGTCTGCTCAGCAAAAAAACTCTCCACTAATAGGGCTCTCTCTAGCACTTCCGCATGCGTCAATATGTTGAGGGGAATCATCTAAGCCCTGATCTCATGCATGAGTACCGTATCGAAGGTCCATGCACTGAAGAATGGGTCTCATACCAAATCTATGGACTAGCGCGATAGTTCGGTGAACCTCAATGAGTATTGAGCTACTGACATGTTTCCCTGCTGATGATGAAGTAACTTCTGAATCCGTACGACACGAAGGGTGGCTGGAACAATCTCTGAGAGAAAGAGACTCTCAATGTATGTCTAGATTAATGATTCCTCGTCATGCACCAAGATCCTTAGGCTCCATCATCTGTCTGTTGCTGAATGCAGGAGACTCGCGGCAATGATCACCATGAGGTTAGCTTGTGTCCATACCAATCTGAAAACTCTCATGACAGCCTCCAGCCAATCCATAGCTGCCTGTGAGTATGTATCTCACCGGAATCTGGGAATCCTCTAGCACTGGAACTCATGAAGTGCACTCAGACGGCGTTCACTCTCTATCGTTGGAGTTGGTGGTATCGGTGGCCCTGCGGGTAGTGGTACCACTGGTACCTTCGCTGTGATGGGGCCTTTCACCGAGGCCTCATCGCTCGATGGGATACCATCTCGTATATAACTCGGAACCCTAGATGGCTGTCTTCATGGGGAAATCCTGAAATGAAATAGGTGTTCCACAGTTAAAATAGTATACTTGGTGATATGACAATAGGTAACCACAAAAGAAAACTCTTGAAACACATAGGAAATCACGCAATCAGTGTTTTCATGCACTGAGTCTGAAATCAGAGGTCAATGTCCTGGTCTATGGATACGTCGACCGCCACACCAAAACTGGACTCCCTAGACTAAAAACCACACTCAATACTCTTAACACTATTGTTTAACTGAAAAGAATGATCAATGTCCCGAGTTAAATGGTAGAACTGATTCCTATGATACTAATTTTTCATGACCCGTCCCCCGGGACCCATATCGTGACTACCCCAAGCCCTCTTTCCATAGGCCAGGGGCTGGAGACTAGCACCAAAGGTGTAAATCCCTAAACTGGGAAGGCATTTCCTATATAACAGTAAAAAAAATAGAGTACGCTACTGATAGTAAAACACTAAGTTAAATTATGTACAAAAGAAGGTGCTAAAAGAATAGGGTCCGGAAATACAAGCCCAATAGTAAAGTACAAAAAACTGAACAATTATTATAACTACTGAAAGGTAAATCAAAAAATATTGAGTCGTCCTCCGGAATCCCACCTAAAGGGTTGGTATATATAGCCTCTTCATCACCCTAGGTCCGTATGTCTACTCAGTGTACATCTTGCCAAGTTGTCCACCTCCGGGTATCATCCAGAACTACAACTCTCTACCTCGATCAGTGTTGTCCATCATCTAGAACCAACACAACGAAGTGTTGGCATAGCTTGTGTAGGGGCAAGTATAATGATTTTCAGTACGGACCCCGAGACCCTCAAGGTCGGACAATATCCAACAATTATAACCCACAATGAAGGATACAATCACGAAGTATCAACCAACCTTACTTAGGTATATGCCCATACATATACATAAGTTACCAAACACAGTTCAACTCCAACTCTCGATCCCAAGCACAATTCATTCCACAACGGATGTAAAGTCAATCACCACAATGATAATTGTTGAAAAACAAGACTCAGCTCACACAGGTATACTTATTTAGTAGAGAGACTGAGATGATTAGATGTAGTCACTGATTCATCTAAGTTATCAGACCCACACATGATACAAGACTAGCTATCTCATCTATGTTGTTGGACCCACATAAGATACAAGACCAGCTAAGCTGTTGGACCAACACAGGATACATGACCAACTATTATGTTAAACCCACACAGGATCCGGGAACAGAAGCCAGAACTGTCACACCCACGGAGGATCCACCTACAGTATTCATCATTGTCAATCCCACAGAGGATTCTGGTATAATAGTCATTGTAGTCGCAACCAACACTAGTGTTTCCGCACACAACATGCTCGATTACGGGAGGGTCCGCTCATCGAGCCAAGAGTCAATACATCAACTATCACAAATTCTTGAGTTGATGTATCCCGTAGTACCATCTCACCATAAGGAACGCAACTCGACAGACGACGTGTCAATCAGACTCTCGGTCTGAGAGTTATTGGCATTTCCGTTTCAGGGGCCCGGTTGGATTTACGCTTGATCCAAACCTGTCCGTTTTCCAAATTTTTCCAAAAAACGTAATGTTTCCCAAATGGTCCACCTCATCACAAGGGTTCCAATGCCATAGACGGAACATCAATCGGATGCGTAGTCAAGGAGTTATTCGCATTTAAGTGAAGACGGGCCAGGCCCTTCAAGCCCAGTCGGCTGGAGGGTCGGACATATCCAGCTTGGCGGGTCTGACACGGCTGGGGGATTGCCCGTCCTAGTAGGGAACGACCTACCCATAGACCCGGAATGTGCTGCGGGTTTTTCTGGTTTGCCCAGTGGTGCCTAGCGGCATCACCTCCTCCTCTGCCCAGCCTGTAGTAGCCTGCTGGTTCGGCCCGGTGCACGCGGCCCGTGCTATGGGCCCCGGTTCTCCATCATGTTCGGCATGTGGTCGTCCGGTTCGCCCATCTGAGTGGGCCGTGTAATCCTCCATTAAGTGCCATCGGGTGTCTCGGTTCTCGAGCGGGCCGACCAGATTGGCCGGCAAGTCGTCCCACGGACCGAACCGCCCGAGCGTCCGCCAGTCCCTCCATGCGGCCACCATTGCCGCCACCACCTCTGGTCATCGGTGTCGTCACCTCTTCCGTCTGCTGCAGCACGCATGGCTAGGACCCCCTTCCTCTAGCGCGGTGCGACAGCACTGCACCCTACTGGCTTTGCCTCCATCGTCAACACAATGAAAACAACAACAACATGGGGGGGGGGGTCGGACGTTGTTCGTGCGGTATGAGCCATCCTTTTTACGTTGTTAACATTCATCATCGAGAGAACAACACACAATAAATAATGTATAGTATAACTCGTAAATAAAAATAATCCAATTCCCCTACCTCGTACTTTGTCGTTGATTGTTTTTGACTCTCGATAGGCGAACTTCGCGAAAAACAAATGTCATTCTGTCAATGTTGGAGGAGGTAGACCTTGGTGAAGACGAGTTGATTAGACACCCTCATTATACTTATTGGGTGGCGGTGCTTCCCTTCCTTACTCCAGGAGAATAAGGATGAACTTGATGCTCGTTGTACTTCAGAGATGAGAGGTGTTCTTCGTTGGAATAGAATGGTGTTCTTCCAAGAGTTCTCAAAAGAATGTTAAGCCAAAAATAATAGAGATATTTCTCTATTATTTTTATGGAAAAATAACTCAAGGGTTTTCCTTCATTAATTGTGACAACACATTTGATTAAATGTGGAGGATTTAATTCAAAATTTATACAAGGGAGGTGGATAGTTTCAACATAAAATTGGGAGAGTTGGATGTTTAAGAGACTCTCCTCAATTAAATGAGAGTTACATGGGGGGTTAAAGAGGGTTCAAACTATAGCGGTCCCCACCAAGTTATATCCTCCCAAGGGGGGTTAGGGTGTGGTGGGACCCACCTCTATCTTCCAATTGGTGGTTTTAACCACCAATCAAATAAAATTATGTCACACATATTTTTTATTTAATTTATAAAAAATCCCCATAAATTAACTTCTAACCTCGATAAAACGCAACTAAAGTAAAGTTCTCCTTAAGAGAATACTGGCGTTGCGAGTTCAACGGTGATCTCGAATTTAAATTTCAAGCACCAGTTCAAAAGATATAAAATCAATCATGTATGTTTACTGAACGTACCTGAGCAAAACATCAGAAATTGGTTCTGGGCACACCGGGCATTGGAAACATGTGCCGTTAGAAACTGCTGACCTCTAAAATTTCCATGTATTTAAGGAAAAATTTTCCACAGGATTTCCGGGTCTTTACAACCTCAATATAAAATAACATAATGTCATTAAAAGGTTATAAATACCTTAATATTATATTTTTTTAAAAAAAAACAAAAACCTCCCAAAATATCATTAATAACTATAAAATCCCATCACATAATAAATTCCAAAGGATATCTATTTCATTGGATATTCTATCTCCCTTAATATTTTTGGGCCTAGTGGATCAAGAAAACACATTTGTGGGGAGGTGAATCAGGTGTCACATTTTATTGGATCTTTCTTCTCTTTTCCATTATCCCACATTACACTTGATCCACTTTCCACAATAGAATAATAGGTTATTGGGAATATATGTGAGACCTTCTCTTCACTATAAAGGTATAAAATTAACAAGAATACTTGAACAATGGTTTTTAAGATGGTTTAGATCCTCTTGTAAAACCTAATTCATATCATCTTTTGATATTCTCATGTCCCAATTTATATTATCACTAAAAATAGTTCTTGAAGTTAAAATTCTAATATGTACACAGTTATAGGGTGGGTATCATCCACTTCTCGAATATGAATTTTTTATATTGGAATAACGAATTTGTTAATGAGATTATTTAGATATGAACCTCATTTTTTCCTAGACTCCTTGAACTATTGAATAGGTGTTCATTGAATAATGAGTGATCATCACCTATGCATTCATGTTATAATTGTTTTGTACTGAGGCTGACTATGACATTAAATCATATTTTTTGTCAATATTCAAGAGTCTCAATACTAATAAATTCTTAGGCAGTGCATCACTAATCCCTTATCAATATTCATCTTATCCATTAGTATAGGTTGTATGTATTACTTCGTATAACTGCTAAAGTGTCCAATTCTTCCTCTTATATCTTTTGAATTCACATTATATTATATATCACAAGATTGGAGACTGTGTCCCAAGTTTTTCAACTTATAGAAGGTGTAAAAAATAAAACCATATTAAAAGAAACATCATTAAAATATTTCTAACAATAATATTCACAATATTTGAATATTATACTTCATATTTTAATGCCCATAAACCAAAAATATTCATGAATCCAAAAAATGTTTGTCTATTTTGTTCTCTTTTCTAATTACTTGAGACTACATTTCTAAAATTCCACCAATATGAAACATTATAAGATCTTAGAATTATTTTATTTTCATAAATATAATATTTTTTTCACATTTATTATCCCTGAATACTCAACATAAAAAATGGATTTAACATTATCATTTAACCATTTCCATGAAAATTGGATGTTTCCATATTTATATGATCTACAAATATCAAAATATCATCTTCAAACCCCTGTATTTTTTATGTTGATCTATGTTGGAAAGATAAGAATGATAATTTCTTGTTATGACCTGACCCTATAATCCTAGAGTCGGTGCATTATTTTAAAACATTAGCATGATTACAAAGAACTATGTCTCGAAAGACTGGTCAGTTTAGCACTCTGGGAAATAGATTACATACATCAACTTCACGTTACAATTTCAAATATAAAATATATCATAGATAGTTATTTGATATTTTCATTATTCCATTTTAACTTAACCATGATTATCAATCATAATACACTTCTGATAAGACCAAGGAAAATAAAATATAACAATGGGGTGAGCTCAGATGCACAGTAAGGGTAAACAATTTAGCTGAAGGTAACCAAAACAATAGACATGTCGAATAATTTAGAACACATGGCTTTACAAAAACTTAAAATTGAACACTTTATGGAAGATATATGAGATGAGTATATAATTCCATAATAAAAAATAGTCATGGGTATTCTTCTTGTCGAATAACCACATGAACCATCAATATTATTTTCCTAATGAGGAATGTATAAGGCCAGACATTCTGAAACATTTTGTCAAATCCTCGGCCAAGATTTCTAAAAATTATTAAGGCCTCGACCAAAAACATATATCAAATTGGTAAAGGCCTCAGACAATTCCGAGTCTAATTTTCTCATGAGACCTACTGATGCAACGAGAATCTATAGCGGGCTCCACCCATCATTTACTATGTCCAATACATTCCTCATGTGAAAAGGTTGAAAAATAACATAAACATTAATATTAGAACTAGTATACAAAATGTTAATAAATTAACCATAAAGTAAGAATGGTATAAAGATAACACATCCATTATCAACCAAATCAAAAAACCATAAATAAAATATGGATGATTTGTGTCATAATAAATCAACTTCAAACAAGTTTAAAATCCGTCAAAGGATGTTTATATTGATGAAAATGATTTGTAAAATTATTTGAGAGAGATAATAATTTTTCATGAAATCATTTTAAAGACACATAATTTATAAACAAATTCATTTAAAATATAGTTTTTAATGAAAGGTTTCTATAGCAATTTGAAACTTTTAAAAGTAATTAACATTTTAATACATTCATATCCATATAAATTAATCTTTAAAACCATTTTGAAAAACTGAACATTAATGAGAAATGTTTAGAAGAATAAATCATTAAAACATTTAGAATCATGTTTTAGTAAAATAGAACCTTAAAATTATTCTTTTTTAAAACTAATTTATGAAACATGGACATGAATAATAAATATTTCCTAGTAGATACTCACATAAAAACAATCTCAGATAATAAAGAGATTGAGAAATTAACCCTTACCTTGCACTTTCCTATGGTTGACGGTACGTTTAACCTCTTGTATAATGACCATAGTATGAAATTAAATTACTGAAGAACCATAATAATATTTATTATATCCTAAATGATTCATTTATGACTTTATTATATCCATTTAATAATGAATTTGATGTTAAATTAAAATTTTGGAAAGTAATCACTTTATTTATCGTACGTGTTTTGACTTGGTATTCTTGATCATATCATTTATATTATGATTTAAAAACATAGAGAATATAAAAATTGATCTATAAATCAAATAAATTTAGAATATAAATATTTATAATATATAGATATATGAAATAGATGACATAGTTTATGGAGACGGTAGGCCGTACGTACGCATAAATGTTGTTTCCGTTTTCATATCATATCGAATGGAAGTAAGTGAATAAAATATAAGTAAGTACATACATACATTCATAAATACATATATATATATATATCTAGTAGAATTATTATTTGATATATTACATACATATTAATAATATATATTTTTATAAGCATCATCGAATGGAGATTGTGGGAATGAATCTCATCGCGCTGTGGAGACGGTAATCCGTACTAACGAAAGAGCAACAATATCATTATATTGATGATGAAATCATATGTAATTGGATGGTATATAATAAATATAGAATAATTATCATGTTATATTTATTATTTACATCATTTATACTCATTATTATACCCATCAAAATAATTATGTGTTTGAATAACAAACTACACCACGACGTGGTGACGGTAAGCCGTACATACACACGTATGGTGACTTTGTCATTTATAGGATTGATAGAATAAATAAAATGGTTGTACAATATTTATATTAACATCTTTGTATATAGGAGGTACTAGGGTTATTATTCTATTATGGAAACAACAAATAAAGGGAATGTGGAAGAAGAAAATAACATGAAAGAGGGTGGTGAAATTATTACCTCTTCTTCGGGAGATTCCTTTTGTGTTGATCCAATGGGCTCCATAAGTGGGATTTATGATCAAATTAAGGACTCTATGTTGATTTTTGGGAATTTGAGAGTATATTTGGGAAGGTTGTTTCCAATCCAAATGGATTTGGAGGTGTGATTTTGAGAGAAGGGTAAGTGGCCTTTTAAAAGAGGGGTGAGGGCCACTTTAGGAAATGATTAAAATATTAATTTATTATACAAACATAATTAGTTAATAATGGTTTAAAATGGATTTATTTCGAGCATTATATGGTTATAGGTCTAAATAATATCAACCAATAGGACTTATAAATTTTCAGGTTAACATTTTGTTACCTTATCTTTTATAATTAACTCTTAGTTAAATAATTTAAATTTTATCGTGTCTTCTTGTATTTTTATATTAAATGGTTAATTAACATAGAATAAAATACTAAGAGATCCCCAACTGGTTCATTAATGACATATATATCAATATAAGAGTATTTCGGCCAAGCCTTAGATTTTTTATTCTATTATATAATTTAATGATATAGTATTCGTTTTGGAAACTCATTTATGTCAATTTTGAAACAATTTGGTCTTTTTTTTGAAAGTCATAACAACATGATTACATAAAAAACAATACATTTAGTCAACACTACCATTTCATATTAACATTTATTTTTTTGGATGTCATAAAAACATTGAAATTGTATTTATTTTAATATTTTTAATACCATTTATTTTATTCATCTATTAATAAGGTTATTAATGCATTATCATTGTGTCATAAATAATTTAAATTATTTAATGTCTAAAATTTGTATATAAAATTCCATTATGTATGAACTCGTTTTATATTTGTAATGAATATTTATAGTTGAATTTATCTTATGTAGAGCCTCATATTAACAATGGTTTAGTTAATAAACATTTAATTTTACACTTTTAATTCTTCTTTAAATAAAATAACAATAAATGTCCTAATCTAATCCAATTTGACCAAAGAGGATAATATTTTATTCCTAAGATTTTTTAGTCGAATTACACTTGTCCAATAAAATTAGGACATGTGTTTGGGTAATTATAATATCATTTTTACCCTTAATAACCCTATTTTATTTTAACCATGGTAAAAAAGTCAACAGTTACTATTCACCTAAAATAATTTTAAACTTATTGGACCAACTTTAACATTATATTTTCAACCATGCGTCTCTAATTTTTGAAATTAAACTCAGTGAAGCGGTAAAATTATGTTTTATGCAAATTTACAAATGCTCTTAGAATGTGGGTAAAAAACGTTAAAAAGATCAATAAAATTGTATACATATAATTTTATTATAAAATGATTCTAATGAAATAAATTTAACTTATATAGGTATTATATATCTATTTTGACTTAAAATAATGTTAAATAAAATAAATAATTATTTAAATAAATAGCCAATTTTAAATAATAACGCAGTGTTTTTAACAATTCATCTAAAAATGAAATGTTTTCAAAAAAATAACAAAATTATACCCTCAGTGAATTTAGATATTTATAATTCAAAAATGAAGTTTATTTTAACATATTAAAAAAAAATAAGTTTCATTTATTAATTTAAAATTAATTCTTGTTATCAAAACCAAAAAGCAGGTTTTTAAAAAAGAAAAAACTATCAAAATCTTGACATATGTTTATCTCAAATGTAAATGTGAAATTACTTATTATGACCTAAATTGTATTAAATGATAAAATTTAATCTAATTATACATCAAAATCATTAAAATTCATAATTTAAAACTATAAATTATTTGGATTAAAAAAGTATTTTCCATTAAAACATAGTATTTTCACTAATCATAAAAATATGAATGTTATCAGAAAAGTACCAAAAAAATTTCCAAAATAAATTTTTATGCACCACTTCTACATAAGTTGTTTATATTGTAAAATTTAATATAAAAGTGTCAGAAATTTCATTTAATGAAATTCTGCATTAGTAAGCGGTAAAATTGCATTTTGGTAAAATACTACTTTATATGAAAAAATGAATTTGTTCTTATATTATGTCTATGAAACACATATTATGGCTGTTAGAATTTTATATAATATATGAGAATCAAAATTTAGTTACAACTATTCGTAACCTCTTTTTGAATGGTTAGTTTGTTAAGTTGTGGTGCATTCGAACTCGATGTTGTGTGTAGCTCAAGCTATTGAATTACATTAATGAGATTACATACTATAAAATTGTGGGGTGTTATATTAAACCCTCATTCAATAAATTTTTTCATCTCAATTTGAAATTGTTCTTCAAAAATAGAAGATTAAAAATAGAAAATTAACATTGTGGAAAACCCACGTCAGAAAATGGGATAATAAAATTTAGTCTTAATAAGGTTGAATGAGAATAAAAAAGTAACCACCAAATTGCGATCTCTATTAGGAGAAGATTGGAGTAAATTAGAGAAACATAATTGGAGGAAATACTTAAATATTTATAGGAAGTGATTGAGGTCATCAATCACAAACAAGTATAAAATTGAGGGCTTCAAAGCCATCAATCTAAGATGATGTAAAATATCATCGGTTCCACAAAACAAAAAGTATTAGGATAACACATTTTTGGTTTTAATATCCCTTCACTAAAGTGTAGGAATTAATTTATTCATACAATAATAGGAATATATATATATATATATATACTTGAAAAGTAAACTTTCAACCTTAAACTAATTCCTACCACAAACTCATCTTTCACACCAAAGGATAATAGAATTACAAAATATCCTATTTATCCTAATTGTATAGGGTTCCAAAAAAATTAATTTATAATTAATCTGTATGACCGTTTAAAAAACTACATTATACCAACCAGGAAATCACATAGGACAATGGTAGGTGATGTAACCTTGTCTCCCTTCAGTTGCAGGTTCATGTCTTGCGGCCTTGCTAGATGTGATGGGTTATTGCCTGACCTTCATGTTGTCCTTTTTAAGACAATCCAAAAAAAATCTTAAAAAATGATTTAACCTCAACAATAGTATTCATAGTCAAAAATAATTGATTCCAACATTTAAACATATCCAAAATAATTCTATCCAAACACACAGTCCAAAATTTATAACGAAAGGTAATCACAATGAAGATTCATTTTTCCACATAATAACATGTGAATTCCTTCACCATGTGTTCTTTTAAAACACTCTAACACAATTATTTGCCATAAAACCTTATTGATTTCATTCATTCTCCCGTATTTCTTATATAATACTAAATGTAATTCTGATATACAGAAATTTTGAATTTTCCAATAATGATGGAATAAAAAAACATTTCTCAGTTTCTAGGTAGTCAAGAATATCCAATAAATTTTTTCCAAATCAATCATATATTATTTTTAAAATCCATACATCAGTATTAAGAATATATTATGGTTTAGCTTTCCTTCAATCATTTATTTTTCAAAATGATTAACCTAAAACTATGTTACTTTACTTGGTACTATACATTCTAAAATCCATAATGAAATAGTACTGCAAAACAATCCTTATTTATATCCATAATTCATATAACCGGTGAATCGCTGATAAAACACTCAAATTAAATAATTCTTAAAAAACCACTTAATAACACTATCCATTCCTCTTAATTAGTGGTAGTATCATAACTTGATTATTATCTAATAGCATCATTTGGGGATATTCTGATGATTTGGACATTGATGCAGATAGTTTCCCAACTCCATGTAGATAAAGCATTGTATATTAGAATCCTTTTTCTTACCCTTGGAATCACGTACACGGTGTCATTTTCCTCCACACCTATAAAAACTCTCATTCCCTTCGAGCATTTTTACCAAGGTTATTATTTCCATAGTTATAACATTAGTAAAAATCCTTTTTCCCCACTTCCCATTATCCTCTATACCATCCATTTCTTCTCGTTCTTCCCTTTAAAGCCATAGGTTATAGATAATTATTTACATATCTTATTAATAAATGATACTATTTATTCATGTGATGAGAATACTTGGGAGACTATTTCCCTTATAAATGTTGGCTTAAGATTATGAAAGATATGATCTTTCTTACCCTTTTGGTCATGCATATTGTGGGAGTTCTCATTCCTTCTACTAAGCGCCATTTCTAAATGTCGACTCACACTAGGTTAGATCATCTCATTCTGTATAATCCAAAAACAAGAAAAATTCTCAACATTAATTGAATATTTTCACACATCTAGTCTCATAATCATAAAAATGGATTCTTTTCTTGAATATTTACTCATATATCCTTCAAAATGGTACCTATATAAATTGTGAATTATCTAAATCATATCCCATGGGAATGTCTTAACCAAGAGTACAACAAGGCCCATTGTCGTTCACCAGTTCCCGTTCAAGTTTAGCTCAATGCGGTGTTTTCGGGATTTACCCCTAGGTACATTTGTGCCAAAGCTGCCTCTACCTGCTCGTATACACAGAGAGATTTATTATTTGGAACACTCACAAAATAACTACTATACCAAAATTCTAGGAAGTTCTTCTATACTAATTCTCAAAGGCTATCTTAGAGTTGTGTTTCATAATCAGAGTTTATATAAATCTAGTTTCAAAGGTTATTTCTAAACTTCCTCATATACCAACTGTAATGCCCCGACCCTAGAATCCTAGAGTCGGAGCATTATTTTAATATATAGGCACGATTACAAGTAATCAGGTCTTGAATGTCCGATCAGTTTAGCAGTCTTGGAAATAGATTTCATACATGAACATCACAATACAATTTCAAACATAAAATATATCATAGATAGTTCATTGAGAATGCAATTAATCCTTATTATCTTAACCCTATATATAAATCATAATACAATTGTTGGAAGTCCTGGGATAATAAAACATAAAAATGGATAAGCTTAGATGCTCAGTAAGGGCAAAGAATTTAGAAGAAGATAACCTAAACAATAGGCAAAGTGAATAATTGAAAAAGCATTCCTTTACAAACAATAAACATGTAAAATTTATGGAAGAAATATGAGTTGAGTAAATAAAGAAATTTTAAAACATAGTCTTGGGTATTCTACTAGTCTAATAACCACATGAACCATCAATATTATTTTCATAATGAGGGAAATTATAATGCCGAACAATCTGAAACATTTTGTCAAGGCCTCGGCCAAGACATCTAAAAATTATTAAGGCCTCGGCCAAAAACATATATCAAATTTGGAAAGGCCTCGGCCAATTCCACATCTAATTTTATCATGAGACCTTCTATTGCATCAAGGAGCTGACATAGGCTCCACACATCACATACTATGTCAAATACATTTCTCATATGAAAATATTGAAATATAACATAAACATTCATATTAGAACTAGCGTACGAAATGTCAATACATTAACCATAAACTATAAATTGCATAAATATTTCACATCCATTGTAAAATATTTCAAAAAACCTTCAATATAATATGGATGATTTGTATCATAATAAATCAACTTCAAAAAAAATTTAAATCCATCAAAATATGTTTACATAGATGAAAATGATATGTAATACTCTTCAAGGGAGATAACAATTTTTCATGAAATAGTTTAAAAGTCACATAATTTATAAATAAATTCATTTAAAAAATATTTATGAATCAATGTGTCCCATTCCACTTTGAATGTTTTGTAAGGAATTAACATTTTAAAACATTCATGTCCACATTGATAAATCCTTAAAACAATTTTGAAAACTTGGACATTAAGGAGAAATGTTTAGAAGAATAAATAATTAAAACATTTAAAATGATGTTTTAGTAAAATATTACATTCAAAATAATCCATTTTAAATCTCTTTTATGAAACATTTACATTGATAAAAAATATGTCTCAGTTGATACTCATGTAAAGATAACCTCGGATATTAAAGGGATCATAAAATTAACACTTACCTTGCAATTTCCTTTAGTCGAGGGTATGTTAAACCTCATGTATAATGACCACAATATGTTATTTAATTATACCAGAACCATATTCATATTTATTATACCATACATGATAAATATATGACTTTATACTACCAATTTAATATTGATTTCCATGTTAAATTAACATTTTAGGAAATAATGGCATTATTTATCGTACGTGTTTTGACTGGGCATTCTAGATCGTATCATCGAGATATTTATTTAAATAATTCTATAATATAAAACTTTATTTATATATCAAATTTATTTAGAATATAAATATTTATAATATATAGATATATGAAATGGATGTCACCGTTTATGGATACGACATATCGTACATACGCATAAATGTTGTTTCTGTTTTCCTACCATATTGAACAAGTTTAAATGAATAAGATATATGTATGTAAATACATACATACATATATATATATATATCTAGTAGAATTATTATGTCATATATTACATTCTTATTAACAATATATATTTTTATAATCTTCGTTGAATGATGAACGTGGGAATGAATATCATCGCGTCGTAATGACTGTAATCTGTAGGTACGCACAAGTGACAATTTCATTATATTGATGGTGAAATAATATGTAATTATATGTTATATCATATATAATGAATCATTAAAATTATATTTTATTATTTACATCAGATATACTCATTATTATACCCATTTAAATAATGATGTTTTGGAATAACAAAATACACCACGACGTGGACATGGTAATCCGAACGTATGCCTATACGTTGACATTGTCATTTATAGGATGGATAGAGTAATGAATACGGTTTTACCATATTTATAATAACATAACATTATGTAGGAGGTAATGGAGTTATTATTTTGGTTTAGAGACAACACTTAAATAGGATGTGTAGGAATAAAGTAACTTGAAAGTGGGTGGTGAAATTATTACCTCTTCTTGGGGTGTTTCCTTTTGAGTTGACAAAAAGAGATCTATAGATTGGCTTTTTGATCAATGTAAGAACTCTAGGAAGATGTAGTGAAAGTTTAGAGGATATTTTGTCAGGGTTTGGAAATTCCAAATGGCTTTGGAAGTGTGATTTTGAGATAAGGGGAAGTGCCATTTTATAAGAGGGTTGAGGGTGACTTTAGGCAAAGAATAAAATATTAATTTATAATACAGTCATATTCTGTTTATAATTCTTTCAAATGAATTTATTTCGAGCCTTAGGTTGTTATGGGTCGAAATAATAGCAACCAATATGTTTTAGAAAATTTTAGGTTACCATTTTGACCTTATCTTTCAGGTTTAACTCTTAGTTAAATAGTTTTTCTTTTACCATGTCTTCTTGAATTTTTATAAAATATGGTTAATTAACATACAATAAAATGCCACGAGAACCCCAAGAGTTTTATTATTGATATTTATATCATTATTAGAGTCCGTTGTACGAACCTTATATTTTTAAGACTATTATATAATTTAATGATATAATATTTGTTTGGAAAACTCATTTTTATCAATTTTGACACTATTTGGTATTTTGTTTTTTTTTGTGAAAGTCATAAATGCATGATTACTTGGAAATAAATACATTAGAACAACCATTTCATGTCATATTCACCTATAAAATTTGTGGATGCTCTAAAAAAATTGAAATTTTATTTATTTTAATATTTATAATACCATTTTATTGAATCATTCATTAATAAGGAAATTACTGAATCCTCATTTTGTCATAAATAAATTAGATTATTTGTTGTCTAAATATTATAAATAAAATACCATTATGTATAAAATAATTTTATCTTTATAATTATAATTTATAGTTGAATTTATCTAATGTTTAACCCTATATTAAAAATGGTTTTGGTAATAAACATTGTATTTAACACTTCTCACTCTTCTTCAAATAAAATATTAATAAATACTAGAATCTAATCCATGTGAACCAAAGAGAATGATATTTTATTCCTAAGATTTTTTAGTCTAATTAAATTTATCCAATAGAATTAGGACATGTGTAAGGGTAATTATATTATAATATTTACCCTTAATTACCCTATTTACTTTTAACTGCGGTAAAAAAAGTCAAAAGTTAATATTCACCAAAAAAATATTTTCAGATTATTGAATCACATTTTACTTACTAATTTCATCTGTTTCTCTCATATTTTTGATATTAAAATCACAGAAGCTGGAAAAAAATTTCTATACAGATTTGCAAATTCTTCTCTGAGGTGGGTAAAAAATTTAAAAAAGTTCAATAAAATTTTATACATATAATTGTATAATAAAATGACTCCAATGAATTAAATTTAACTTATATAGGTATTATATATCTTTTTTGACTTAAAATAAATTTAAATAAAATAAATAATTATTAATATAAATAATTAGTTTTAAATAATATGGTAGTGTTTTTTACTCTTACTCAAAAAATTGAATGTTTTCAGAAAAAAACCAAAACATTACCCAAATATAATTATGATATACCAAATTCAAAAATGAAATCCATTTTACCAAACTCAAAACATATAGTTTTCATTTATTAATTTAAAATTAATTCCCGTTGTCAAAACCAAAAAGTGGGTTTTTAAAAAAATTAATAACTATATAAATATTGATATGTTTTTATGTCAAATTTAAATGTGAAATTTCATATAATGACCTAAATTATATTTGGTGATGAAAATATAATTTAATTATACTTCCAAATCATTATAATTCATAGTTTAAAAATATAAATTATTTTGATTAAAAAAGTAGTTTTCAATGAAAACATAGTATTTTTAATTGTTCATCAAAATATGAAAGTTATCAGAAAAGTACCCAAAATTTGTCCAAATAAATTTTTTATGTCCTAATTATAAATAATATGTTTGTTTTCTCAATTTTAATATAATATTGTCAAATATTTCATTGAAATAAAAATTCACCATTATTAGGTAGTAAAATCGCATTTTTGAAAAATAATAGATTTATCTGAAAATTTGAATTTGTTCTTATATTATGTCTAAGAAACACATAATATGGGTGTTAAAATTATATACAGTATATAAGATCCTAAATTCTATTAATACTTTTCATAACAGCTTTTTGAACAGTTAGTTTGGTAAGTTAAGGTGTGTTCGAACTCGGTGTTGTGTGTTGCGCAAGATTTTGAATTACTTTATGGGGATAACGTACTATAAAATCTTGAGGTGTAACATTAACCCCACATTATTTAAATTGAGCCCTCAAAATTTGAAATTGTTCTTCAAAAATAAATGGTTAAAAGTACAAAAATACCTTTATGGACAACCCACATCCGAAATTGGCTTTATAAAATTTAGTATTAATAAAAAAGAAAGTCAATAAAAAAGTCACCACCAAATTATGATCTAGATTAGGAGAACATTGGTGTAAATTACAGAATAATAATTATAGAGAAAATGTAAATATTTATAGGGAGTGATTGAGGTCATCAATCATAAACAAGTGTAAAATTGAGGGCCTCAAAGCCCTCAATCTAAGATGATGTAAAATATCATTGGTATAACAAAATAAAAGGTATTATGATAACACATATTGGGTTTTAAGATCCCATCCCTAATGTTAAAGAATTAATTTATCCATAGAATAAGAGGAATATATATATATTTATATATAAAGTTCATGTTTAATTTCACTCCTTCAGTAATTCTTACCACAAACACATCTTTCACACCAAAGGATAATAGAATTCAAATATATTCTTTTTTATCCTAATTGTATGGGGTTCCTAAAAAAGATTTTATATATAATATGTCAGACCATTTTAAAAAACTACATTATACAAACCATGACATCATATAAGCTAGTGGTAGGTGATGCAACCTTGTCACCATTCGGTTGTGGGTTCATGTCTCGCAGCCTTGCCAGACGAGATGGGTTGTTTCCTGAAATCCGGGTTTCCCTTTTTATCGCAATCCAAAAATAATCTCACGAAAAGATTTAACAATAAAAATAGTATCCAATTTCAAAACTAATTGATTTTGACCTTTATACTTATCCAAAATACTTCTATCCAAACTCATAGTCCAAAATTTATATGGAAGGTAAACACAATGAAGATCCTTTTTTCCATGTAATAACATGAGAATACCTTCATCATTTATTCTTTTAAAACAATATAACACCATGAATTAACATAAAACCTTTTTGATTAAATTCATGCCCCCTTATTCCTTATATACTACTAGATATATTCCTTATATTAAAAAATTTTGAATATTCCAACAATTATGAAATAAACAATCCATTAATAAATTTCACTGTAGTCAAGAGTATCCAATAAAATTTATCCAAATAAATCATATATTATTCCAAAATCAATACCTCAGAATTAGGACCATATTATGGTTTAACATTCCTTCAACCATGTATTCTCAAAAACGTTTATCCTAACACTGTGTCTCTTTACTTGGTATCATAACATCTCAAATCCATAATGAAATCAAACTACAGTACAGTCCTTATTTATTTTCATAATTCACATAACCAGTACATCTTCGATACACACAAATAAAATAATCTTTAATAACGACATAATAACACTAGTCATTCTCCTTCGAATGTGGTAGTATCATAACATGATTATTATCTAATAGCATCATTTGGGTCATACAATGATGATTTGGACATTGATTCAAGATGTTTCCCAACTCTTTGCAAATTAAGCATTGTACATTTTAAAAGCTTTTTCTTACCCTTTATATCACGTACTTGATGCACTTTTTATCCACAGTTAAAACAAACTCTCATTATCTTAATGCATTTTTACCTAGGTGATTCTTTCCACAGTTATCACATATTAGAAAATCTTTTTTCCTCTCTTCCCTTTATCCATATTTTTCTATAAAATCATTTTCTTCTCTTGATTCGCTTTAAATCCATAGGACATAAAAAATTCTTCTGTTTTATTATTAATAAAAGATATTATTTCTTCATATGATGAGAATGAGTGGGAGTTTGTTTCCATTCTAAATGATGGATTATTATTATGAAAGATATGATCCTTTTTACCCTTTGGGTCATGCATATTTTGGGAGTTTTCATTCCTTCTACTGGGCGTCATTTCTAAATGACAACACAAACTTGGTTAGAGAATATCATAATATACAATACAAAAACAAGAAAAAGTCTCAACATTAATTGAATATTTTCACACATCTAGTCTCATAATCAGAACAATGGTTTATTTTCTAGAATATTTACTCATAAATCCTTCATAATGGTTTTTAAATATATTATGAATTATCATATAGATATCCCTTGAGAGTGTCGTAACCAAGAGTGTAGTATAGCCCATTCTCGTTTAGTATTTCTCGTTCGAGTCCAACTCAAAGTGGTGTTTTCATGTTTTATCCCTAGGTACATCTAGGCCAGAGCCTCCTCTACTAGTTCTTATCCAGATAGGGATGTATTTCTTCTAAAACTCACAAAATCTCTACAGTACCAAAATTCTATAAAGTTCGTCCATATTAATCTTCAATGTCTATCTTAGGGTAATGTTTCCTAATTAGAGTTTATGTAAATCTAGTGTCAAAGGTTATTTCTAAAATTCCGCTGATACCAACTGTAATGCCCTGACCCCAGAAGCCCAGAGTTGGTGCATTATTTTAATACATTTCCATGATTACAATGAATCATGTCTCAAAAGACCGATCAGGTTATCAGTCTTGGAAATAGATTACATACATCAACATCACATTACAATTTCAAACATAAAATAAATTATAGATATCTCCTTGAGAACACCATTATTCCTTATTAAATTAACCCTTAATATCAATCATAACAAACTTATTATAAGATCTTGGAAAATTTAACATAAGAAAGGGGTTATATCAAATGCTCAGTAAGGGTCAACAATTTGAAAGAATATAACATAAACAATTGGGATGGTGAATAATTGAAAACACATGACTTTAAATACAATAAACAAGAACACATTATTGCAGAAATATTAGTTGATTAAATAATTCTATAATAAAACAAAGTCATGGGTATTCTACTATTCTAATAACCACAAGAACCATCAATATTTTTTTCATAATGAGGGAATGTATAAAGCAAGACATTCTGAAACATTTTGTCAAGACCTCGGCCAAGACGTCAAAAAATGATTAAGGCCTTGGCCAAAACCATATTTCAAATTGGGAATGGCCTCGACGAATTCCACATCTAATTGTCTCATTAGTCATACTGATGCATTGAGGAGCTATAGTGGGCTCCACCTGTAGCATACTATTCCCAAAACATTCCTCGTTTGAAAATGTTGAAATATAACATAAACATTTTTATTAGAATTAGAATAAAAAAAATCAATATTTTAACCATAAACTATGAATGGAATAAAGAATAAAAATCCATATTCAAACATTTCTGAATACCTTCAATACAATATGGATTATTTGTATCATAATAAACCATCGTCGAGAAAGTTTAAAATCCATCAAAGGATATTGAAATAGATGAAAACAATTTGAAAAACTCATTGAGAGAGATACCAGTCTTCATGAAATAATTTAAAAGTCACATAATTTATAAATGAAGTCATTTAAAAGATAGTTTTGAATAAACTTGTCCCATTCCACATTAAAACTATTGAATGGAATTAACATTTTAAAACATTTATTTCTATATAAATAAAACCTTAAAACCATTTTAAAAACATGGATAATAATGAGATCTGTTTTGAAGAATAAATATTTATAACATTTGAAATGATTTTGTAGTTAAACTGTCCCTTAAAAATAATCCCTCTAAAAACAAATTTATGAAAAATGGACGTGGATAAAAAAAATTTCCCTGTAGATACTCATGTAAAAACAACCACACATAATAAAGTGATTGTCAAATTAACCCTTACCTGAACTTTCCTTTGGTCTAGTGTATGTTTAAAATCTCGTATAATGAACATAGTATCATATTAAATTATAGCATAACCATATTCATATTTATTATATCATAAATTATTCATTTATTATTTTATACTATGAATTTATTACTGATTTCCATGTGAAATTAACATTTTGGGTATTAATCGCTTTATATATCATATGTGTTTTAACATGGTATTCTTGATCATATCATTTTGATCATGATTTAAATACTTATAGAATATAAAACATGAATTATATATCATATATATTTAAAATATAAATATTTATAATAGATAGATATATGAAATTGAAGGCACCGTTTGTGGGGACATTAGGCCATATGTACACATAAATGATGTTTCCGTTTTCATATCGTATTGAACGGAAGTATGTGAATAAGATATATGTATGAACATACATAGATAAATATATATATTTATCTCAAGTATAATTATTATGTCATATATTACATACTTTTTAATAATATATATTTTTATAATCATCGTTGAATGGTGAATGTGGGAATAAATCTCATCGCATCATGGAGTCAACAATTCGTACGAACGCACGAGCGAAAATATCATTTTAATAATGGTGAAATATTATGTAATTGTATGGTATATACACCATAAAGAATCATTAACTTGTTATATTTATTATTTACATCAGTTATACTCATTATTATACACATCCAAATATTTAGGTGTTTGAAAAACAAACTACACCACGACGTGGAGACGGTAAGCCGTACATACGCATGTATGGTATGTTTGTAATTTATAGGTTGGATAGAATAATTAATATAGTTGAATAATATTTATAATAAGAAAAATTTATGATGGAGGTACTAGAGTTATTATTTTGGCATGCATATAAAAAAGGAGGAAGTTGAAGAAGAAAAGAACATGAAAAAGGGTGGAGAAATTATTACCTCTTCACTGGGTGTTTCATTTTGAGTTGATCCCAAAAGCTTTATAGGTTGGCTTTATGATCAAAATAAAGACACTAGGTTAATGTAAGTGCTTTTAAGAGGATATGTGGGATGGTTTTGGTTGATACAAATGGTTATGGATGTTTTATTTTGAGATAATGGGAAGTGCCCTTTTATAAGAGAAGTGATGGTCACTTTTGGAAAAGAATAAAATATTAATTTATCATACAATCATATCACGTTTATAATGGCTAAAAATGTAATTATTTTGAGAATTATGTGGTTATGGGTCACAATAATCTCAACCAATAGGTTTTGGACAAGTTTAAGTAATCATTTTAACCTTATCTTTCAGATTTAACTCTTAGTTAAATAGTTCAACTTTTACCGTGTCTTCTTTTATTTTTTTATTATATGGTTAATTAACATAAATTAAATGCAAAGAGAACCCCAAGTGGTTAATTAATGACATATATATCATTACAACAGTCATTTGGAGGATCCTTATATTTTTAGGACTATTATATAATTTAATGATATAGTATTTGTTTTGAGAACTCATTTATGTCGATTTTGACACTATTTGGTATTTTGTTTTTTTGAAAGTCGTAACAACATGATTACATTGAAAAAAATAGCTTGAATCAACCAAATCATGTCATATTCACCTTTAAAATTTGTAGATGTCATATAAACATTTAAATTTTATTTAATTTTAACATTTATAATACTATTTATTTGATTCATTAATTATTAAGGTAATTACTGAATCATCATTGTGTCTAAAATGAATTAAATTACATAATGTCTAGAAATTATAAATAAAATAACATTATGTTGGAAATAATTTACCTCTCTAATGAATATTTATAGTCAAATTTATCTGATGTATTATGTTATATTAAAAAATGGTTAGTTAATAAACATTGAATTTTACAGTTTTAACTCTCCATTAAATAAAATAATAATAAATGTCCTATTCTAATCCAATAGTCGAAGAAGATCATATTTTATTCTTATGATTTTTTTTATTTGAATTACATTTATCCAATAGAATTAGGACTTGTGTAAGGGTAATTATAATATCATTTATAACCTTAATTACCATATCTACTTATGACCACGGTAAAAAAAGTAAAAAGTTACTATTCCCCAAATATTATTTTCTTCTTATTGAACCACATTATACTTAATTATTTCAACTATTTCTCTCGGAGTTTTGAAATTAAACTCACATAAATGGTAAAATTATGTTTTATGTAAATTTGCAAATGGTTTTTGAAGGTGGGTAAAAAACGATAAAAAGTTCAATAAAATTATATATATAATTTTATCATAAAATGACTCCAATTAATTACATTTAACTAATATTTGTATTATATATATTTTTTTACTGAAAACAAATTTAAATAAAATAAATATTTATTCATATAAATATTTATTTTTAAATAATAATGTAGTGTTATTCACTATTAATCAAAGAATGATTTTTTTCAAAAAATTTCCAAAAATTTACCATTATCTAGTTTTGATATTCCAAATTCAAAAATGAAGTCCATTTTACCAAATTAAAAACATAGAAGTTTCATTTATTAATTTAAAATTTATTCTCGTTGTTAAAACCAAAAAGCGGGTTTCTAAAAAAGTAAATACTATCAAAATATTGACGTGTGTTTATGTCAAATTTAAATGTGAAATTACTTATAATGACTTGAGTTGTATTAAATGAAAATGATATAATCTAATTATAATTAAAATCCATTCAAATTATTAAGTAAACAACATAAATTATTTTGATTAAAAAATCAATTAAAAATAGTATTTTTCACTAATCAACAAATTAAGAAAGTTATGAGAAAAGTACCCAAAATTTATCCAAAATAAATTTTACTTCTATGCTTCTAAATAATAATTTTCTTCTTTCAAATATAATATAAAAGTGGTAGATAATTCATTTAGTTAAAATCAACATTAGTTGGCGGTTAAATTTCATTTTTGAAAAATACATTCTTTACCTGAAAATTTTAATTTTTTCTTATATTATGTCAACGAAACACATAATATGGGTGTTAAAATTATATAGATTATATAAAACTCAAAATGAATTTAATACTATTCGTAACATATTTTTGATCAACTATTTTGGTAAGTTGTGGTGCATTCGAACTCGATGTTGCGTGTAGCGCAAGCTGTTTAATTACTTTAATGAGATAACGTTCAACATAATCAGGGGTGTTACATTTCTCAAATCTTAATTTTCATATGATAAATTTTATTAAATGAAATTTTCATAGGCCAAATTTATATAAAATGTATTATGTTATTCATTTTTATGTTCATGAGATAATTTAATTAGAATAACATGTTTCATAGTAACAATATTTTCAAGTATTCCATTCACGGAATGAATTTGAATATTTATTGAACAAATCAATTTCAATATCCACCTTATTTTTTAACCCTCTAAAAATAACACTCTTTAAGAATTATTCAATTTATAATATAAAATATCAATATACCTTCATTGATAGAAATTATTCATTTTTTCATGTGAACCAGAACATCATGGCCCATCAGGACCATGAATTTAATTTATTTAATTATAGTAATTAATCATTTTATATTTTCATATATTAGTAAAACACCCAACCCTATAGAAATCCTAGTTCTCAATTCCAATCATCTAATTCATCTCAAACTCTCCCCATAAATTTCACTATATCATTTTCATCATTCTCTCACTATTATTTATAGGGAAATTTTCAACAAAAAAGTTTCATTAAAACTCTCACTGAAATTTCACCACAACATACATGGTGTATTTATTCAGTGTGATTCATTATATCATGACATGAAATAACATTTTATTCATCTTTATAGCGCTTCATGACCTAATTAACACTAATAAGATTTCCCCCATTCAATATTTTAAAATATATCTTAAATCACTACCCTATCTAGAATTACATGATTTTCAATCTTTATCATAGAACAGAAATACTAAAATTTTCTTCTCATTTTATCAAAATATTTCATCCTAAAATTTAAAAACATCATTAACCTTATTTATATATCACATATTTAAGATGATATTTATATATTGGTAAATTACCTTTATGTAAAAAACTTATATTTTAATGTACCCATGCATAACATTATAAACATTCCCATTAAAATTATGCCAATCTAGATGAAATGTTTATAGGATTCAGGTTCATTGAGTTACACGTACATAAGTCCAAACTATCCTTACATAACTTAACACTATAATTAGATAACTCTTGTGCTTTTAGTGTTACCATAACATGATTTCTGAATATCAATTTGACCATTATATTACATCCCTCTGACCAGAATATTGGTATTTCAAAATCAATATTACCTTTACGTAGTGAGTATTTTACCTACATAGAATGTCTAATATATCTAGTTACCTTCACAGAGGTATTTCAGTTCATATTTTTCATTTCTATAAGTAATAATTTCTACTCAATAAGTCTTCTGTTATTTTTCAACAACTTTCAAGCCAATCAACATCCATCAAATGGTGTAGATTGAGTTCCATCACCAATCACCACATTCCTATATCTTGAGGTTATATGAAATATTATTAAAAAAAATAAAATCATACTTTATACTGATCATCTCAAATGAGTTCTTCAATATAGAATCCAAAATTTATTCAATCTCATTTTCATGTTGTGTGGTAGCATATGAACATCCTGTCATAATTTCTCTAACATATATTAGTAACTGAATAACTTATTTATAGGTAATAAATATGTAAGAACTCATAACTTCTTCTAAGGTATGGATCTTTGTATTGAGATGTATTTGAGAAAAAAGTATGAAATGGGAATTTTTTTTTGTACACACCATGTACTTATGAGTACATGCCATATATGCAAGAACCACATACAGTCGCGTACAAGCCCTATAATAGTCATGTACATAGCCATGTTGGTGACCTAGAAGACTGCTTATGGCGAGGGCCAGTTGAGGCTACTACACGATGCATACCTTTAATGATCACAACGTGTAGTTTTCTTTTTATTTGATAAATCGGAGTGGGGTCATGTATTATCTTCAAAAACACCTTCTTCTCCCCTGGGTTCATACTAGAGAGTCATGAAGAAACTGAAGAAATTATATCCCATCTCGATTCTTCATTCAATCTCTTATTGAGAGGACATTGGGTGTGTTTTATTCCCACTAGTGAGTCCTCAAAACCACTAGACAAATTGTTTCTAATTCTTCCTCTCTCGTTAGTTTTTCAAAGATGGTATTTTTTTTATCTTTTTGTTGATCATCAAAATCAATGGCTGACTCAGGGTCTAACATTCATGTTTATTGACTGTAAGACATCATGGTAGGTGGTTTGTGCCTTTTTTTGTTTGTCCTTGTATTATATATGCTATAACTTCTGCATACCCACATTTGGGGTGTTTCTTGATTTCGATTTTAACAATTTTTAATACTGTCTATGATTTGATTGATTGATAAGGTGTTTCGTATGTGTAAGGTTAGGTACCTTATTTTCCATGCCTCGATTGATTAGGATGGAGATTATTTGATTATATGAATGTCATGTGGTACACCTTGTGAATGTTTATCCATTTAGTAATTATAGATTACAATTTTCATGATGATATAATATGTGCTCTATTTTTCTGATGGACCATTAGAGCCTTGGACCAGGGAAACTATGTGGGTTTCCATGTTTATTTACATAGGACTGTGAGATCCTCGGTTAATATATTGTCCCAGAGGTATTGAATATGAGAGCTACATAGGTGGTCATTTAGGAATTGGATATGTTGTGTTAAACTAGGATCATTGACCATGAGAGCTACCCTAAAGGTCATTTAAAATTTATTTTTTCCCTGATGACATAGGGGTGTTGACCATGAGAGCCTCCTAAGAAGTATTTTAAAAATTAATTAGTGTAATGTTAAACAAAATGTGTTAGAGCATAAGAGTATTCTGTGAGGGTCTTTTATGAATGATTGAATGATTGTGATTACTCTACCAAGCTAAAGCACAAAAATGGAATCAAGCTTACATGATTGTTTTGATAGTATTCCAGGACATCTCTTTTGTTACTATTACACAGGGGGATATAGATCTTAGATTAGATCTTGAGACATCATAATTCAAGGTATGAAATAAATGTAAATAAAGGTAATTGAAAACAGTAGGATTTTTTACATTGAGTTCTTTCTAATTTATTACATCATTTCTACATATTACCGACTATATATATTTATATGTATTCAATTGTAGTTAGTAATAGATATTTTGGTGGTAGACTACTGGGAATCATGTCATACCATGTTTTGGTCGTGTTTTGGACCCAAATAGATTATATAATTGTAGGTATAGATAAGAGTATGTTCCCTTATTTATCAGGTACTTGATTGCTGTCGGAGTTGGAGAGTATGGGACCAAGTTGAGGTTTGAAATGCTATTGAAATTACTTTTTTCTTTACTTTGGATTCTAAATTTTATTTCTAGCATTGTCAATTTATTGTATTCTTTCCTATTTATATGTGACATGCATCCTTTATATATGTTATCAAGTTGTTTAATTACTTTTAGTTTTCCATCATTTACATCTATTGTATAGTATTTCTACTTCTGCTATTGTCCACAATTTGTTACTCCAATATGCATACTCTTACAATGATTTCATAGTTTCTCCATTGTTTTCCCTTATCCCTCACTTCTAGTAGGAAACTTCAAGCATTTGGGGAAATGTGATCCATGTTATGTGGCCAATCGTGTTCGTTTCACTTTTGTGGGGTACCCAGATCTGGGACGTTACAAAGGGGTATTAGAGCTAGGTTATTTTCTTCATTGCGATAATATTTTGAGAATATTTTCTGGGATCAAGAGGAATAATTAGTTGGTAATAATCTTTTCATGGGAGTTGATAACATATGTTCAAAGAAAATCTATGATACCTTGAATATTGAAATTTTTTATGATTTTTTAATTATTACAGTTGATTTGATTTCACATTTGGTGATGAACTTGTTTCGTGATGTTATTTTTGATGTAATTATGGTTCTATTTTTATTGAATCCCAATGAGAAGAGGGTATTACTTCTCATGAATCATATATAAACTTGATAGATATAACATTTCATGCATTCTTATCATGCCATTGAGGGTGCATTACTGATTGCATGCTATTTTGATAGATGTTGTGTGAGATATGCTTACTGTTTTGATAGATTCTATGATAAAACTACCTTATATTTTGGAATGTTTATTGTTATATGTAATTTTTCATTTGGATGGATGACTAAAAATTGTCCCGGAGGTGTTATAGGCCATCTGGGATCGTAATTTAGCGGATCATGTTTGAACTTTAATGTAATTCTGTAATGATATGTCATGAATAATGATTCAAAACATTAATTCATGAGGAATACCAACACTCACAAATCAAAACCTATAAATCCTTGACTAAATTTTATGTTTTTAGGGTACTGAAGGAGTTTTGTAGAATTACTGTTCGGAAACCCAGACCACACAATTTGTGTTGTTAGGAACACACTCCATATGTTCTTCTATTTGTTAATAAATGTCTTTTTGTAAGTACTCATAGTGTACCATAAGTACACATCACATAGTTTCTGACCGTGTGACTACCTTTGTGAGTAGATCCATGCGTTTGACAATCATTTGGAAGAACACGCACTGTACTGGGATTGCATGTCATGCTGAAGGAGACAATGTATCCTGCCGTGTGACTAATGACATGGGTGGAAGAAACATAGGATGTACATGTTGTTTCTATCTTATACACTCCATGAATTAATTGACCTTGTATCTTTCTATGTGTATGTTGACATGGGTGGATATAACTAATGTATTATATGTTGTGTTTAGGTTGAACATGATGTGTACTGTTAAACCAGCTGAACTGTTTAGTTCTAGCCATGTAGAAGTACTTGGGAATGCTGGAATATTCATGTACACAATATGTATCAGGAGTAACACACCATATATAAAGGGTGTTATACAACCAAGATGGCATAGGTACACACCCATGTTATGTATATAGAGAAAATTCCATGTATTAGTTCAACACACCATGTAACCCTCATTTGTAATACATGAATTCTGTTTTTATGTTTTTCTATACATGAACATCTAAGTTGCAGTCCCTGATTATCTTGTACTAATGTGTACACTTGAACATCCCGAGTCACTCCCCAACGATTTCCTCCGATTTTACACTACATACAGGGTGATTATCTGACTTCGGAAATGGTATATCAGGGACTACAAGCTGATAATCCTGTCGTGCCTATCATGGCACCTACTGTTATGCCATACGCAGAATCAGATGCATAGTTCCATGAGGGATTTATGATGATAATGAAAACATTTTAGGGAGAACCACATCATCCCTCATCTATGGAAAATGTGATGCTGGTTTTCTAGTAGCAGCATCCTCCACCTTTTTCAAGGAATGGATTACCACAGGTTGTAATGTCAAGGTTGGAATTCACACTTTCTATCATTTAACATCTTGAGATGCCTCCTAACATGGGGATGAATCCTGTGACATATATTCTATGTAATTTACAACATGTTATGGTGGTATATTATCTCATAGACAAGAAATCATCCAGATGTGTCTTAGGAAGAGTTTCAAATGACCTTCTATTATTACTTAACCCTAAGATGTTAATGGACAATTGTTCTCATGAGTTAATTTATTTGGAAAAAGAAACTCAATCATTGATGTATTATTATTCTTATTTTATAGAGAATTATCACTTTACAACTTTTTTGGGAGGTGACATGTTATTTTGGGAAAGAATATTTGACGACGGTCTCAGATATGACTTTGGATTATAGGCGAATGATTTTAGGCCGACTTTTGTAACTGTTATAGTAAATTGGGAACTTATTACTGAGCTTTCAATGAGGGAGGTGGGAACTGTGATCAAGGGAAGTTCAAAATCCATTTATGGTACTCCATCATTTGATAGTAGGAAGCCCCATTGGGAGCCTTCGAGCGTGATTCCAACTGCATGGATGTTGCTTCAAGAAGCCAGGTGAGGTGATATCAGTGCTGTAAGAGTGGGAACGTGAGACCTCAGTGCCTGAGAGTCCTAGATGAGTGATGATCTTGCGTAAAGATGTTTAATCCTTAGTGTTATTCCATGTTTTTCTCACCATTAGATAGTGAGAGGGGATATGATATGACTCCATGATCTAGAGTAGGACCACTGGATTATCATAAGTCATGGAACTAGAGTTATTCATGTTAATCAGGACAGGGATGCGGTTGTCGATGTGGTAGCCAAATGGTAGGTTTTTGGTGACATTAGGATGGATCTTTTTACCGTATCCAGATAGGGTCACTTGTCCATAGTACAGGGCATACATTTTTAGTAGAGTAGAACTAGAAGCGCAGGATCTATGACCCTCTACGGTTAGAGGTACAAATCTACTTGCCTCAGTTTTAGCTTCATATATTTTTAATATAGGTGTTTCCCATAGTTTTATATCTCTTTTTTTTGTGGAGATCCTTGGGCTATGAATCATTACTTCTGATGATGTTATGATTCTAGACACTCTGTTGGGCATTGGGACGACTACTGTACGTCTGTGGAAGAGGTGCCATCTTGAGGTTATTGGGCGTCACTTATTAAGGGAGCTATATTTCATAGAGATAAAAGATATCGATTTCAGTCTCAAGATAGACTAGTGGGTCTTCTTTCATGGATTTTATGAATACTATCTTTACAGGGTGAGTTTCAGATCACCAGATGGAGGGTCTTTTCTACAAAAATGCAAATGGAATGTCCAGGCATGTAGAGTGGGACCAGATAGAGGAGTTTCAAGAAAATGGTGTCATCATACCCATTACTTAACTTTGGGGTTTTCGGTGCTTTTTTTAAAAAAAATAATAAAGTACCCTCAGACTTTGTGTTGAATATCAGAAGTTGAACTAGATGATGGTCAAGAAATGATATCCCTTTCCAAGTATTGATGATCTCTTTGATCAGCTTTGAGGACCTCGAGTGTTCCTAATGATCAACATGAGAATTGGTTGTCATCAGATGCATGTTAGACCATCAGATATACCTCTTAAAGCTTTTCAGAGTAGGTAAGGCCTATATGAGTACATGGTTATGCCATTCATTCACACAAACACACTAGTAGAATTAATGACACGAATGAACTGAGTGTTCCAACCCTACATAGATTCATTTTTGGTAGTCTATGTGGATGATATCTTGGTGAAATATCACACTCGAAATCACTATTCCATACATCATGAGATCGTATTGGGTGCACTGGGTGAACATCAGTTATATGAAAATCTCTCAAAGTTCCACTTTTGGTTAGACCAAATTCACTTCCTGGGTTATGTAAGGTCAAAGAAATAAGTATATGTTGACCTAGGTAAAGTGAGTGTAGTAGTTTCCTTGGATAAGTTAATGAACGTCTTTGTGGTATGGAGTTTTTTGGGTCTGGATGGTTACTGCAGAGGCTATATTCAGGACTTTTTATACATAGAAACACCACAGACGGGCCTGACTAGAAAGTGTGTAATGTACTAGTGGACATATTCCTATGATCTAAACATTCATGAGCTGAAATTTTGGTTGACATCATTATCAATCATTATTTTTATAGAGCTGGGAAAGATTTACACCATTTACTATGATGCATTTGGTATTAGACAAGGTAAAGTTCTTATGTAAGGTGAAGGATTCATTGTGTACGAGTCTCGATAGTTGAGGCCGCATGAGAGGAATTACCAGATTCATGATCTCAAGTTAGTTAGGGTTGTGATTTCTTTGTGTTGTTGTAGACATTAACTTTTGGGAGAGTATTTTTTTACACAATAACCACAAAAATCCTCAAATATATCTTTACTCACCGTGATCTGAATCTGAGACAATGGAGTTGGGTTGAGAACCTTCTGTCTTTTGACATTGAGCTTGCCTATTCACCTATAAAAGGAAATGCAATGGCTGATGTGATTAGAAGAAGAACTCAGATTCAGTTTGATCTGAATTATATAATTAAAAGTAATGTTATGGATTTATTCTCAGAAAATCATTTGGAGGTTCCCTAAAGACTATGACAGACATTTATTTCTTCTATATCTTTCACCTCTACTCCTATAGATTATGTGAGATTGAGGAAACAATCTGATTTCGAAGGTCCAGACCAATGGGAGAGTGTACTAGGCGAGAACCCTACTCTTGGGTGGACCATTGGTGATGATGGGGTTTTGTGTTTCATGGATGCGAATGGGTATCATCTGACATACACGAGGGGATGTTGTGAGATTTATATTCCACTTTGAGGGCAATTCATCATTGTGTCACCAATATGTAACGAGATATACATCACCGGTATTGGTTTCTAGGATGGAAGGTGTATGTATCTGGTTCAATTATGAGATGATCCACTTGTCAACAAGTGATGGAAGTGCATCAATAGAGAATGGGTCTTTCAGAACATTTATGCATTCTTGAGTGGAAGTGGAATGATGTCGTAATTTATTTTATCACAGGTTCACCGATGTCACCTCAATGGAATGAAGCAATATGGGTTGTTATCAATAGGAACACAAAGGTTTTAAATTTCCTACCAATTAAGGAAACCTTCATTATAAATAAACATGGAAATTTTTACATCCAAGAGATAAAATATTTTTATGGGGTTTTACACCCTATAGTTTCAGACAGGGACTCATGATTTTTATCTTGTGTCTGGTAGGGACTATAGAGGGATTTGGGTACATAGTTGCTTATGAGTACCGCGTACCATCCCATGGTTGATCGCTAGTCCGATCGTAAGATTCCAGTTTTAGAGGGCATGTTTTAAGCATATTCCTAGGATTTCGGGGGCTCTTGGGAGAGACACAAACCGCCAGTTGAGATTTCCTATAAGAATAGTTTTAGGAATCTATTCAGATTTAATATTCAGAGGATTTGTATAGTAAGACTGGCTGATCACCACCATGATGGCTAGAGGTAGGATAAGAAGCTATGTTGGGACCTCTTCTTATCCAGGATACCACTGAGCAGGTGGAGTTTATTTAGATAAAGATGGCTACTACATACGCTAGGAAGAAATCTTTTGATGACCGATATAGATGACCTCTAAAGTTTTGTGATAGAGATTAGGTTTTCAATGGTTTCACACCGAGGTTGGGACACAATAGGATAAGGATACAGGGGAAGTTTTCACCATGATATGTTAAGTCATTTGAGAATTTTGAGAGAGTTAGGATGATTTCTTATCTATTGTAGTTACCTCGTTGGTACCAAGCTATGCATGAAATCATTCATTTCACTTAGCTACAACCTTATATTTCACATATGTCTCATGTTTTTTTAACCCTAGGATGTTGAGTTGGAGGTGTAATCCTCCTTTAAGGAGCACCCTATTCCGATTGTGGATGGTAGCACGAATGTTCTCCATGGTCAGTTTGTTCCTCCAGTACAGGTGCTATGGAAACATGGGTGAGTACAGGATGAAACATGGTAGAAGGAGGCCAATGTAGGATCAAAGTGGGCAGTTTTCTTTTCACGTTCTTCTTTACTACGCATGTAAGGAAAATTCAGGGACAAATTCTTTTAAGGGGGGAAGGTTTTAAGAACCCATAGGTTCTTTTCTTGTATGGATCGTGTGGCTGAGTTGTTTTTTAGGAAAAAGGGGAAATGGGAAATTATTAAAATACATATCGTGTACTTATGAGTACACCTCGTCTACCTAGGTACCATATAAAATTGTGTAATTCCAATCTAATGGACTAGTACATGGCTATGTTGGTGACCTGGTAGGCCACTTAAGGAAAGGGCTGGTTAAGGCTACTAAATGGCATATACCTTTAATAAGCATACCATGTAGTTTTATTTTTCTATTTGGTAAATTTGATCGGGGTCGCATATCATCTTCAAAAACAACTTCTTCTCCAATTTGTTAGTACATGAGAGTTGTCGGACAACTGATGAACATTGAACCCCTACCGATTCTCTATCCAATATTCGATTGAGATGCTATCAGGTTTGATGGAATCCTACCCGAGAGTTCCCCCTACCACTAGAGCTTTTCTTCCAGATTATTCCTTCCTTGTGGGTTATTCAAGGTTGGGAATTTTTCATATTTTTTTAGTTATACACCATTATAGAATGATTTATGGGACTATATTCATGTTTATTGATCTTTAGACACAGAGGTATGAGGTTTTTTCCATTCGTTGTTCCTATTTGAATTATGTAAGCGAAATGTTCTGCATAACTGAGTTTTTGGTATTCCTTGATATGGAATTTAAACCTATTTCATTCCAGTTATGGTTTAATTGATTTAAAAGTTGTTTCTAATTATGTGTAAGTTTATATACCTTGCATTCTATTCCCTGATTGATTAGGATAGAGTTTGTTTGATTTTATAAAATTCTTTTGGTATTCTTTGGGAATTTTCATACATGTAGTAGTTATAGATTTGATGTGCTTCTTTGATATGGTAAGCGCATTGTTTTTTAAATAGATTGTAAGAGTCTTGGAGTAAGAATACTCTGGGTTTTAACATGTTTATTTTCAAAAACACTTAGAACCTTGGTGTAGATATTGACCCGTGGATATTGAATGTTTGAGCTACCCAGATGGTCATTTGTGATTTTTTGATGCTAAGTTGGCACTGGGGTAATGACTGTGAGTGCTACCAAAGAGATCATTTATATGTTATTGATTCCATGATGACCTAGTGGTAGTGATAGTGAGTGCTACGAAGGATTTCATTTTTAAATAAATTGGTGCTATGTTAATCCAAAGGGATAAATCCATGAGAGATTTCCCATTGCATTGTTTATGAATGAATGAATGATTGTGACAAGGCTACCAAGACAAATAAAAATCTTGCACACGATCATACTTGATTGTTTATAAGGTATTTTGAGACATCTATTTTGTTACTATTACACATGGGGATATAGATCATAGGCTAGATCTAGATATTTCATGATTCGATGGATGAAATAAATGAAAATGAATGTAATTGAAAACTATAGGATAGTTTACTTTGAGTACATTATTGTTTATTGTTTCGTTTCATCATATTTTCTACTATATATATATATTCACGGATAGTTGGGGACATATATTTTGGTGGTTTCTACTAGAATTCATCTAAAACCCTATTCAGGTAATGTTTTGAAACCAAACTGATTATATGGTGGCTGGTATATATAAGGGAAAACACCCTTCTTCATTTGGTATGTGATTGTTGTTATTGCTGGAGAGCATGGGACCATGTTGGGACTTGAAATCCTGTTGGAGTTTTAAAAAATTCTATACTATGGATTAAGTATTGTATTTTAGGTATTATGACTTGTTTGGATACATTCCTAGACACATATACCATGCATCATTTATATATGTGCTCGAGTTTTTATTATTATTATCAGTCTTCTTCTGTTTACTTTTGTTGTATGGTATATATTCTTCTGCAATTGTATTCTATTTGTTATTCTGATTTGAAAACTCATCAAATGAAGGAATAGTTTCCCCAATATACAACCTTAGCCATTGAAACTAGTCAGTAGCCTATGGGATTTGGGGAAACATGCTTGAGGTTATCTGGAAAACCAAGTTCAAGGATATATTAGGTGCCACCCTGATCTGAGACATTACAAAATACAACTCATTACATGAGCACATCAATCTACCCTGTTTTATTGTTTATCTATGCCAAAAAAACTTTTAGTTCAATATTTTTTTAATTATATTTTATTCTCCGCGTAAATAAAAATAAATACAATGGGTCATATAGTGATGAACCACATTCATTTTATTCTTGTTCATCTATGTAATAATGGTTATACCATAAATAATTATTCTATCTATTTAAATCTGGAGTCTATCCTGATTATTTTGTGAGAGACGTGTGGGACCACAAAAAACATGGCTAAGAGAATTTGTTTTTTTACATGAACTTTATATGGAAAATCCTAGTTTAGAGAACAATAGAGGCTACACCAATGCATCACGCATGTCCAAAATCTCCATGAATTTAATACCATACACAAAATATTATTATTTTTTGGTTTTATAACAAATTTAACATGAAATATATACCACACACATAACATTGTGTAAATAAATACTATTTTCAAGAAAATTAACCCCCACTAATATTTCCCAAACACATCAAACAATACCCCCAATTTTATAAATAAAAATAACAGTGGTAGGTTTTATTTTAATATATCATGATTCAATTCATTGTAATGTCATATAAGAATTATATATTCACTGAAATTTTAAATATTCAACAAATAGGTTACATTTTCAGCCTTTTATCTATATATTCTCCCCCTCAAGGGATGAACTCACTCTAGACATCATTATATTATTAATATTTTTTCATGATATTCGTCTTTCTATTATTCTACTACACATATCAGATCATCCAACTCCCCTTTTGAATTTTCATCCTAGAATTCCATATATGTATATATAAAATGAAAATAGTGGGAATAAGGAGGGTCTAATTCCATTTATCATTAGTATGATAAATAGGTCAAATATATGCTTCATATCCTATTATATTTTCAACTATGTACCTCTAATGTTTATAGAACTCTTTATGCTCATGTTCCCTTTTTTCCATCAACTTAACAGTTTCTATGGATAACATATCATTTTTTACTTCTTAGGAAATTATTTTAGAAGGATTAGGAGGTTTTACCATTTAAATTGAATAATTTACAACCATTGGTTATTTTTCTTTACATTTAAGAAAAATATTAAATTCACCTTAAGCTAGAATAAATGTAATGTAATTTCTTGAAGAGTGTCCTATTAAGAGGATGAAATGAACAATACCTACTATAGTGTATTTATAATAGAACTAAATATCTTAAAATCCTTAATATATTTTCATTTTTTAGTTTTAAATAAATATCATATAACTCTTTAATAAATAAATATTACATAATGAAGTGAACAATACCACCTGATATGCATTTATTTGAACAAATAAAACATATATATTACAAAAAATATTATTTTCATGAAATATATTTGTGTCTTTTCACATGATTTATCCTTTTCCTCTACTTGTCCATAAACCCAATTATTTTTATTAAATATGGGATAAGGATGATTAAAACACTAAATGACCTGAAAATAATGATATAAATCACTATAAAGTATAATATTCTTTCCTATTTCTTTTGAATTCAAAATATTTATATAAAACACGTAGAATCTATAGAAAAATTATATAGGTAAATTATGGAATAATTAAATTATCATATTTACAAAATGAGTATCCATAATAGATAAAATGGCGTGACCAAAATGGATACACATGAAATTACCCCCATGGTTATAAATGATATAACCCTCATAATAAAAAATGGAGTTTCCATCATAGTTACTCTTAGAAAAAATATCAGATTCAACATCCAAAAAAATATAAACAATGTTTTAAAGGGATATATTGAACCCAATAATATTTGGTTTTTAATTAAACCGCATATCATCATATTGAATTCTCAAAAACCATAACAGAATATATGAACTCTGGAATAATAAAGTAATGCATTGAATAAAATAACCCTTTCATTTTAAAATCACATCATAAAATCTAAATACAATACACATATAAAATATGATTCTTTTTTAACATTAATTTTGATATAGGTAATGTATGCTTCAATAATAAAATTTCTTGATGGTGGGAGAATATATTTGTGTCATATAATTTAGAAAAATATTTCTTCCATTTTTTGCATGAATAGTCCCAAAGGACCCTATTAGGAAAATGATAAAATGATTCATTTTGAACCATTTTTACAAAATTAAAATACTGATAAAAATGTATTTAATAAATCATATAATAATAGTAAAAACATATTTAATTTTTTTGGAAACAATTATAATGTTATGGAATAAAAAGAGATTTTTAAGGGAAACATTAAAGAATATTGTCAAAATAAATTCCCTTACCTTGAGACTGACTAATAACATACCTTCCTTATCATAAAGAATTATAAATTTAGAAAAATTATAAACTTACATATGAACTATTATACGGATTATTATTCATTTTATTTTATTATTTCAATGTAATATTTATTTTCATAATCTATTAAATTCACATTAGACATTTTTATGATACACTGTTCATAAGTCTAAAATGAATTAAGAATATAGAAGGTAGTTAATGTGACATTTTCATACAATATAAATAATAATAATCAAATAAAAAATATTTATTTTATACATCACTCATACTTTTAGATCCATTAAACAAGGTTATGGAAAAGTAACTACATTACGAACATGTATATGGTAGGTTGTACATACACATACATAATGTTTCCATTATTTCATGGATCATAATAGAATAAATGTTTTTATTATATTATCTGTAAAAAATTATCATAATGTTAAAAATATAACAGCACATATTTAAATATACTTATATATATCATAAATGAGATACAATGATGAATATTAGACCACATCTCTTCATGGAGAATGTAGTCTAGATGTATATAAGAACTAAATTATCATTTATAGGAAATTAAAGGATTAAAAGTTAAAATTTTATTATAATTTTATAATGATAAATATATTATTAATATTGTATAATATATTTAATTCCAGTATAATAACTATTATTTATTTGAAATGATGGAAAAGTAATTGGATCAGTTTCTGAGAAGATAGTCCACCGTACCCACAAATGACGAATTCCTCTTCCATTTTATGGAAGTTGATGATAGATAGATTTTATCTCAAAAAAATAATAACACATTAGTATATTGAATATACTAGTGTTTTTATTTTTTATTGTGGGAAGAATATTTGATGGACATTCCCTAAGAAACAAAAGTAACACATGTTGATAAAAACAATTCCCCTTCTTTGGAAAACATCTATTTCTTAATACACCAAGATCTCTATGATTGGTATTATTAATAATATAAGACCTACATAATTGGGGTTGGGATTCTGTTAAAGTATTTTTTAAGGTAGAGGATAAAATAAATAGTTATTGATGTTTCATGTAATTAGAATAATATATCACCTATTATAAGAGAGGTGAGGGGAACTCTTGGAATTTCACAAAATATTAAATTAATAAAAATTAATTTTTAATGAAAAATATATTTTAACTAATTTATTTAGAATATGTGATGATTATTGTTTGAAATAATATTATAAAATAAAAACTAATTTTTTTTAACAATGTAATACCCTCATCTTTGAAGGTCTCGGGCACAGCGGAAGCTCGTGGGTGGATGTGCCCACTTGACTTTTTATCATTAGCATTGATCAATAAAGGATCAATATGATGATAAATTCTAGACTCCACGTATAAAATCACAAAAATAGACAATGAAGAAGAATAGTCCCGGAACCACAAAGGAGTCCACATGTTGATTATAATTAATTTAAATAATTGAAAAGAAGGAACTTTTATGGCGTTCTTTCTTCATTGATATTCTGATCATGTTTCGATGGGATTCCTCATTGCGTCTTAGAATCCAAGTGTAGATTTTCTCGAGTGGTGATTCACACATAAACCACATATCTCTTGACGTCGCCAAAGGAATCTCCGGCTGCTAGTGTGAAGAAGCCTTTTCTTGTGTTGTCCGCCATAAATCGCATTGATCCGATGGAGGAGGATCTCTCTTGGTCTAGAGAGCATTCTTGGAGGAAGTATTTATTTTCACATTGAGCTAATTCTCTAGAATTATTATGAACAATGATTAGGGAAAAGTGTTGGGGTTGTAAGGATATTTATAATTGGGTTTTAGGTTATAGAGATATGAATTTAAATAAACGTTTTATGCATTTTATTTATTTCATTAACTCTTATTGATTACACCCATGTAGAATCATTAATTCCATGACATGTGCCCACGCTGATTATAATAAAATGATATTATTTCCTCAAATTCCCAACTGGGAAAACTACACAGCGTGTAATCATTAATACACTAAGAGTACTCATTTTTCATTTCCTTTCCAATATGAACACTACACGTCTTGTACATTCAATGTACATGGTGTGTATATCTTGTTTTCATTTTATTCATCCACCAAAAATAAAATGTTTTAGGATTCCTTGAATAATTATTAAACCACATTTGGGAATAATATTTATTCTACATGAGATACTTGGATACACTTAGTGTGTGACCCTCTAGACCTCTTCCTCATTGGCAATAGGTGGGCTTGCCTAAAATCCAAGATTATTGTATAGTAATCGGTCAAAACATCCAAGAGAAATAAGTTGATGCTGCATTGACGCATCACCTCATACGAATGATTACCGTTTATGTTAATCCCATTGTCTCAATATCTCATCAAGGAGGTTTCATGGAGGATTCATAAAACTATATGTTTGATCTTTCATTCTTTGACTTTCATAAATAAACTCATCGTGACAAGATGGCCATGGAATTTTGGAAATATATCTATATCAATAAAAGGGCCTGAGATATCTACTCCTATAAATATAGAAGGGAAAAATCCTTCCTCAACTTATCCATTAACAAAATGTCATTCGTAATGCACCCAACGTACCCTACTTCCCTCCAACTGTCTTCGGGACAGTTTTCCTCTGAAAATCTCAGTGCGTGAGTCATGACATGAGTTAATGATAATGTTCTAGTCTAAGGACTATTACACACGCTCATAGATAGAAATGTCTGATGACACCAAGACATGTGAAATTACTACTAGCAGGTATGTTTTCATAATCTCTCATCTTGGAGATTACCAAGTGAGAACTCTATGAGAGAGAGTCTCGACTTCTTACGAGTACTCACACATGATAGTTTTTATACTATGGGTCCTATAATAGTATTTCATCCAACTTTAGGACATTATTTAAGAATATAGTTATAGAATTTCATGATTTTCGTCATAATGGGGATCTTCCATTACCTTATTAATGCAACAAATATTCCAGGACATTATTATATTATAATCATGTAGAAAAATGAAAAATATATAATAAGTGTATATTCATGTAATCAAAGTATAAATAGTTGGTTCTCAAGACACAAACTCTATCAAAATCTCACTTGGACTAGATCCAGCATCCTATGACTTTTAGTCTGCTAGACATCACATGTAGATCATGTTTCAACCAAGTCAAAGCTTTAGTCAAGGGGTCCACCACGTTCTATTCGTTGGAAATACTAGTCACTAAAACATCACATCTCTAAGAAAAATCACTCAAGAGATGATACATCTGAAGTATGTTCCTTGTCCGCTGATGTGACCTTGGATATTTTGCAAGTGCCACCACTGCTATATTATCACAATAGAGTGGGATAGGGTCATTACTTCTAAGTTCTGCATCCAGATCTTAGATGATGATTCACATCTATAATGATTCTTTAGATGCCTCAGAATCTATGAAATACTCACACTCTACTACAAAATCTATAACCACACCATGCTTTGAGCTCTTCCAGCTCACTACACCTCTATTCAAACTGAATATGTATCCAATCTGCAACTTGATGTCATCTTGATCAGTCTAGAAACCAGAATCTATAGTTCCTCGTATGACTATTTCCTTATCTATTCAATAAACCATGAACATATCCTTATTACACCTCTGATACTTAAGGATAGTCTTGACTACCATCCAATGGTGGTCTCCTGGATCAGCTTGATTTCTGCCTACTGCTCTTTATGCATAAGCAACATCTTGCCTATTACTTAACATAACATACATGACTAACCCAATCACATATGCGCATGGGATACTTTCCATTTTATTACATTCCACATGTTTATGAGGACACATTTTCTTGGAAATATGAATTCAATGTTACACTGGAAACTATCCCCTCTTGGATAGTTTCATACTTAATATCTTCAGTATCTTGTCAACGTATGTACTTTGACTCGGGCCCAGCATTATCCTGGATCTATCACGATTGATCTTGGTCCCAAGAAAATATACAGCCTCTCCCAAGTCTTTCATATATATGTATTTATCCATCTATGACTTATCTAACTCCAATACGGGCAAGTAGTTTCAAATTAGTAATATGTCATCAACATATACTATTAAGAAAACAACTACACTTACTCTAAACTTTTTTTAGACACAAGGCTCACATTCATTTTTAACAAAGCCAAATTCTATTATGGATTCATCAAAATAAATTTTCCATGACTTTGATTCCTGCTTTAACCCATAAATGGATTTCTATAACTTTCAAACCCTGTTGGCATCATTTGGTGTTAGAAACCCTTCAGGGTGTCTCATGGAGACATCTTCCTGGAGGTTCCTGTCAAGGAATGATGTTCTTACATCGATTTTTAGAATTTCTTAGTCATGGTTAGTGGAAATATCTACTAGGATTCTGATGGATTTTATCCTCGCAACCGGTGACAAGTTTTCCTCATAGTAAATTCCATAACATTATCTAAAAACATTTGCAACCAATCATGCCTTATAGGTGCTGACATGTCCCTCCATGTCCAATTTCTTCTTGAATACCCATTTTTTACCAACATGATATACATAAACTAGAGTATCTACCAAAATCCAGACCTGGTTTTGGTATATTGAATCCATTTTAGAATTAATGGATTCTTGCAACATGGTAACATATGTGCCTTCAAGTGAATCCTTATGTAAGATGATCATAATTTTTAACCAATAATGTGTCACCATCCTCAGTGAAAAGAAAACCATATCGTTCTGGTTTTATAACCTCTATCATGCACCAATGCAGTTTTGTTACTCTAGATAGATTTTTCTTCCACAGGGCTTTGTGGAATCTGTTCTTGTACCAACTACTATGTATCTGGATCCTCGACAATATCAAATTTTTTTGTCCCTCCCACTATCTCTTTTTGATATGTCCTCCCACTCAAGAAATATGGCATGTCTTTCCACTATAAACTTTTTATCTGAGTGGTGGTATAGATAATATCCCATTGTTTCCTTGGGATATCATATATAGGTACTCTTTATTCCTTGGGGTGAATTTTTGATATCTGAAGAGGCCATAAAAAATTCTTCGATGCCCCACACATGTAAATTTGATAACATGAGTTTTCTCCACTCCATAACTCATATGGAATACCATTTATTTATTTACTTGGTAATTGGTTTAGTATGTGTGATTTTGTTTGTAATTCACTTCCCCAAAATGATAATGGAAGACTCGCCTAACTCATCATTGATATTACCATGTCCAACAGGGCGTGGTTCCTATTTTCACTTATACCATTCCACTAAGGAATGTAAGGAGGAGTCAGTTGAGATAGAATCCCAAACTTCTATAAGAAATCAATGATGTCCTGTTTAAGATATTCTATTCCTCTGTCTTAGAAATGTTTCTTAATCATGATACCATGCTGGTTCCCAACATCATTATTGTATTCTTTGAACCGATCAAAAGAATATGACTTATACCTCATTATGTAAATAAATCCATATCTACTAATTCGAAAGAATCTATATACACATCTTGTTGTAATTTTTTCAAATGTTTCTCATTGAAATGACTTAGCCGATGATGAAAAAGTTGGGTGTGGTATGAGTCATGTGAATTAGCTTTGTCATCGATTTCCATTAATTGGTTTGTGTAATATAACACATAATGGCCATTATATAAATGTTACCAACAAAAACAAATTCTATCTTTATAAAAGTAAAAACATTCATTTCCAAACATGAAGATGAATCCATTAGAATCTAATCTTGATACTGAAATAATGTTTTTGGTTATAGAGGGTACATGATAACATCTTACTAATACCAAGACCATCCTAGTAGTCAATGTGAGGTGGTAGTCTCCGACAGCTTCAATAGCAAGTCTGGCTCTATTGGCTACTCACAGAACCACATCACCTCAGTCAATCTTTTTGAATATAAATGGTTCCTATATTTGGATACAGATGTGAGCACCACAAGTAGTATCTAATACCCAATTGTTAGAAATATATAGATTTCATTTGATAACAAACTCACCTGAAGCTTCCCCGAGCTTCCTTGGATGGGTGCAGTTTTTATCTAGTGGCCCTTCTTGCCACAGGCGAAACAAACATCCTCTTGTTCTCTTGCCTCCCCTTTGATCTTCATTTTCTTGCAAGGCCTTGAAAAACCTTTGGGATTAAATCTCTTCACATTCCCTTTCCTTTTATTCCACATAAAGACAAAAGGATTTTCACGCTTCATATAAATGTCCACTTGGCGAATGAGGATAAGAAGATCGGATAGAGACTTCTCAATGTTGTTCATGTTGAAATTTATAACAATGTTAGAGATGTACTGGTGGAGTGTTTCCTGAATGAGATCGGTACATAGTTCTTCGGGGAGTTTAAACCCTAGAACCACCGAGTACTCAATGTGTCCAATGAGCTTGACTGCATGAGGCCCAATTGGGGAACCCTCTCCAAGATTGCTCTAAAATAGATCCTTGGAGATCTCAAACCTTTATGTCTTTCTCTCTCCTTATATAGATCACGGAGGTGCTCGCGCATGCTATAAGAATCCATGTCTTCATGAGACTTCATGAGCTCACTAGACATTGATGAAAACATCAAACATTAAACATTGAGTGCATCGTTCAAATATAGATCATAGACCAAGAAATATTCATCACTCACCCCATGTCCAGGAGAATCATGAAGTAAGGACTCCAACACGTAAAACATTCATTCATTGGGATAACCCAAATGAGCCTAAACCATTCCTAAAAGATACTGCCAATGAGGATATTGTCTTTATCCAGAAATGATCACATGGAAAATGTGGTTGATGAGTTAGTCATATTTATTCTAAAAATTAAAATAGCAGATTTATCAGTGCTTTTGATTAAATTTTATGAAAAATAATAAATGAATTTAGTAATTCTCCCACTATTTTATAATGTCCCCACAACACCCACAATTGAACTTGGAATTCTAAGTATATATGACATTCTAGTAGAAAGGATCCGTATTCCTCTTCGAATAACCCCAACAAGGGTTTGTTCAAATTATTTAAAGGTATTTAGGTAGGCATGTATTTGCAAACTGTGAGCTTACAGTTCCTTGATCTGTTGAGTGGACTCCTCATTCCTGAAATCCTAACATGTATTTCCTCAAAACATTATTGCATTTTACAAAACATCTACCAAGGGATACTCTTCTTGATGTAAAAATTATAAATAAACCTGAAACATTCATAAGATCTTCAATTATAAAAGTATGTGTCGTAACAAGGGTTGGTCAAACACATTGTTTTATTGAGTCTTTCCCTTAATCAAGTAATGAAAGGCTTCATCTAACTTTATATGGTATTTAAGGGATTTCAATAATTTATGTGTATTTTGGCATTATCTCATGCTTGTTAATATTTAGTGATGCTTTCTTAAGTGATTAACCATGTAATGATAATGTTTACACATTGTCTAATTTTTATTATATTTCATTAACTATATGATCGCAAAAACACATTTATAATAAATAAACAATGCAATCAGACATCAATAAAATAAGATGGCGTGATCATGAACTTCTATTGGTTATCTTGACTGGGGATTTTGATAATCTAACCCTGACCTTGGGAAAACACCTTGAACCCAATGGTTCGTGTTTTGTAGATCCCACCTGTCAACCTTTGTATCTTCTTGGGTTGGATTCGCCTCAGCTTCATATTTTGAACCATCTCTTATAGCTTGGGAGATCCTCCATTACCTAGGGTTTACATTACAGAATCTATGGGCATGCATGCCCTACATTTTATTAGAATAAGGCTCACATGACAACAAATTTAAATAAAATAAATTTAAGTGAATCCATATACACAAAATGGGTATTTGGTATAACTCATGATCATCCAAAGCATGAAACGACATTTACGCATATTTAGTATTCAAATTATTTTAATAGTTCTTTTAATCAATATATGTCGCACATGAATTCAATTAATTATAATATTATAATTAAACATTGCTTTATCTTAAATTCCATTCTGAATTTCCTTAAGATTATTCTAATCATTATTCCTTGTACAGATCATTGTATTTTGGAGGAAACCAGGTGAAATTTAATTAATGGAATGTACCTGGCATGTATTCAGTATTACACGGCATGTATTTCTTTTAACCATTTAGCCAAAGTACACGCTGGGGGATTTGTCATGTTCTCTGTACTTTTGAATTTTTACAGTACATGGCCTGTAGATTAATCTAACATGGCATGTACTTCCTTGCTACATGGTTACCGGCCTAGAAATCTCGTGTACACAATTACACTGAATCTCCATGTACACGGTTCCCCTAGGTCGGATCAGACTACACAACGTGTTGATTCAACATACATGCAATGTATTTCAGTTTCCACACGCCATTCAGTTATGGTCATCACAGTGTATAAAAAAACATAGGTATGCTCAATTCACACGACATGGTTTGGTAGACCAGTACCGGTTTATTGAACCTAAGTAAACAGCGTGTAGAGTTCAGTACATGCCGTGTATTCCTATCTTGGACAAAGATAATGAGCGGCTCCTTTAGATGAGTTCCTCATTTTTCTTTTAATCCCAATTAAAATTAAATGGTTGTTTCTGTGATGTGAATCGAGAAACAAAAGAGGAAGAACAGATCTCATTCATTCAGTTATATAGAATTATTTATCATGAATTGAATCAAATAGAAACGTGTAAATTTTCAACAAAAATTAAATAACTACAATAAACGATTTAACCTCGCTTGGATACCAATTGAAGGTCCAAGGCATAGCGGATGCTCATGGGTGGATGTGCCCACTTGACTTTTTGTCATTAGCAATGATAAATCTGGGTTCAATACAACGATAAACTCCAGACTCCGCAAATTGAATCATAAAAATATAAAATGAAGAAGAATAGTCTCGGAAACACAATGTAGGATCATCAAAGGTTGATTATAATCAATTTAATTAATTTACAAGAAATACCTTTTATGGAATTATTTCTTCGTTGATATTTTGAATCACGTTCCGATGAGATTCTTCAGTGCATCCGAGAATCCATGTGTAGAATTTCTCTAGTGGTGATCCACACATGCACCATGTATCTCTAGACATCTTCAAAGGAATCTCTGGGTGCTAGCGTAGAGAATACTTTTCCTATGATGTCTTCCATAGATCGCCTTGATCCGAAGGAGGAGGATCTCTCTAAATCATTAAAGTTTTCTTGGAGGATGGAGTTCTTTCGGCCTTAAGATAATTCTCTATAATTATTGGGAAAAATGTTTAGGAGAAAGTGTTGGGGTTGTGAGGATATTTATAATCGGGTTTGAGGTTATAGAGTTAAGAAAATAAATAAACGTGTTACATGTTTTATTTGTTTCATTCACTCTTATTTAAACACCCATGTCAAATAATTAATTTCTTGACATGTTCCCATGATGATTATAATAAATACAATTTAATAAAATGATATTATTTTATCATAATTCTGACTGGAAAACTACACAGAGTGTAATAATTAATACACAGTGTTTACTCGTTTTTCATTTCCTTTCCAAAATGAAAACTACACGTGTACATTCAATGTATATGGTGTGTATATCTTGTTTTCATTTTATTATTCCTCCAAAAATAAAATGATTTAGGCTACCTTGAATAATTATTAAACCACATATGGGAATAATATTTATTCTACTTAAGATAATTCGATACACATAGTGTGTGACTATCTCAGCCACTTTCTCATTGGTATTAGGTGGGTTTTCCTAAAGTCCATGATTACTGTCTAAAAATGGGTCAAGGAACCCAAGAGAACAAATTTGACGATGCATTCAAATGTCACTTCATATGAATGCTTACCGTGTAATTTAATCCCTTTATCTCAGTATCTCATCAACTATGTTTCAGGGAAGTGTCATAAACATATATGCTTGATATGTCATTATTTGACTTCCAAAAATAAACTAGTCGTGGCACCATGGCCAGGGAATTTGGGAAACATTTCTATTTCAATGTAAGGGCTCTAGAAATCTACTTCTATAAATATGTAAGGGACAAATTCTTCTTTGACTTATCCATTAACAACATGTCATTCGTGACACACCCAACATACCCTACTTCCCGCCAACTATCTTTGTGAAGGTTTTCATTAGAAAATCGAAGTGTACGAGTCATGACATGTGTTATTGAAAATCTTACAATATAAGGACCATTACACACACTCATAGACAAAAATTTCCAGTGACACCAAGACATACAGAATTACTACTGGCGGGTCAGTTCTCATAATATCCCATCGTGGAGATTGCCAAGTGCGAACTCCATGAGAGAGAGTCGCCTCTTCTTACAACTACTCACACATAATGGTCTATATACTATGTGTCCTATCATAGTATGTCATCCAACCATAAAACATTATTTATGAATATCATTATATCATTTCATTTTTCTCATCATAGCAGGGATCTTCCATGACCTTATTAATGGAACAAATAATCCAGGACATTATTATATTATATTCATGAATAAAAATGAACAATATATAATAAGTGTGCATTCATGTAATCAAAGTATAAAAAATTGGTTCTGAGGATACAAACTCTAAAAATCTGTTGGTTTTAACCCCTTTCACACTTACCATGACTACATGGAATATCACTCTTTCTGGATCACGATAATTATGATAAATAGAATAGTTTAAGAAATTAGAAATAGTTTATATTATGAACCCTATCACAAAAAATTTTTTTACCTATTATTTTTAATTATTTTATATCATTTACTAAAATATTATTTACAATAATTATAAATATTTTTAGTTTTTTAACAGTCCATTAGATTTATTTTAATAACACAAATAAAATAATTAATATTTGAAAAAACTATTTTAATACCTTAAAAAATTATTTCTAATATATAAAATTTATGTATCACCATAATTATATAAAATCAGGAAACGTTTAATTTTTTTAATATCATTTATTATATTTTTCTATTAATTAAAATTATCATTATTTTAGCATTGTGTAAGTAATTTAGTTAATTATTTATTCGCAAAAATTTCAAAATAAATTACCATGATTATCATAAATATTTTATATTTAAAAATAGTAATTATAATTGTACATATCCTATTATTAGCCTCTTATTATAAATATGATATTCATTAAAATAAAAAGTGTGACTTTTTTACGTTTCATTAAATAAAATATTATAAATTTCATTATCACATCCAAATCAAAAAATTTAATATATTATAAATTTTCAGGATTTTTGATGAGTAATACTCCTCCAAAAAATTTAAAAAAGTTTAAGGCTAGTTTTATAGTCTTTATCATTCTATTTTTTACATAAATTATATGATTTTTCATTTACAGTGGTAATTAAATTTATTATGGTTACTCATCATATAGAACAAAAATAAAATTTATCTATTAAATAAAATTGGAAACAATAATTCCAAATATGAAATCAATTTATCAAAATTCCATACACATAAGTTGAATAATTTAATTAAAAACATTGCAGGAAAAATTTAAAAAAAATGATTTAAAAAAATGACAGTTTTTAAAATAAATTTGTTGCATGATAAATTTATGTAAAGAATTTATTCCAATAGTCACAACTGAATTATTATGGTTCTTTATAATTATTTCAATACATAAAATTATGAATCGTTTTATATTATTATCCCTTATATTGAGGATGAATGGTTGAAATTAAATTTAATTCATTACATAATGACATTTTTTTACACTCAAAAATATTGAATTTAATGTGGTATCATGAAAAAAATAATGGATTTGGGAAATAAATATAATCAGACTATATTATTGAGCACCATCCAAAAAATTTGAACTTAATACAAAGTGTGTCGAATGGGATGAAAATGTGTAGATTGATTTACCTAATAAAATATATACCAATTTCATTATTACCTCTAGAATTATTGTTATTCCCCCCAGGAAATATATGGACATTTATACCTATTTTTAATTTGGCATTAGAAAATTTTGAATAGACCAATTTGGTAATTTTCATTATTCTTTAACATGTTAAATGGTTAAAATTTTCATTATAGATTTTCACTATCTATTTTCATTTCAACCCATATATAATAGTCTGAAAATTATATCTACATCATAGTGCTTTTAGGATGATTGGAAAATAGAGAATTGTTTGATTTAAATAAAATATATCTCCTAAATTAATAATTAATAGAAAAATATAATCTCTATCTAAAACTCAAACCACATTATTTATAAACATTAAATTCAATAAATATATCCTTAATTTCCAATTCTATATTTTCATCTCACCTCTAATCTTACATTTGATATTTATATATTATTTTTTATAGAGGAAATTTCACTGAAAGCTGAAAAAATGGAAGAAGTTATGACATCCAAATATTCAAAAAAAAATTTGGAAAATCATTAACCAAAATTTCTTGTTCCAAAAATACCATGGTTAATGTATAATTATATTTTGTGCTCAAAGGATCATCACCTATTATTTTATTTGATTGATTCTAATGGATTATGCAATTATAATCCTTAATTGTTACCATCCAGATTGTATTTATCATGATAAAATCATTATTAGTAAATATATGTTTCAAACTTTTATGATCGATATAACATATCACTTGGATCTGTATAAAAAATTCATTCAAAATTATTATGAAGAAAAAAGATAAGTGATTTTCAGATTATGGGTAGGGTAATTAAACTCGTGAGTTTTTTATTGTTGTGACAAATATTTAATAGAAATATCATTATGTATCAGATATAAACAATGTCCATTTAATAAATGCTGATTGTATACAAAAAATATCACATCTCTTGAGGGCATGAAAATAATTGTAGCAATCACCAATATTATTTTTAGTTCGCAAAAATATTCAACACATTTTTTTTTCTAGATAAATTTAACTCCTTTTTTTGTTAACCTAGTTCACGAGCTAGAGAACCATGTAGTGTTTTCTAATAAACCACTGATAATAGATTTATAACCCAAAAAACTTCAAATATCATTATTTACTATATGTGATGGTCATTCAAAAAAATGTTTTTTGGATGATCAAATATTATTAGATATTTTTTTTATATATTTCCCATGGAAATGATTATTTTGTAACCAAAAATTACATTTTATTGATTTCCTACATAACTCCCCATTGTTATGGGATATAGAAGCATCCATAGTTTTTTTCATGACCCTCATTAAATTTTTAATTAACAAAAAAAATGAATCAATAAAAATAGCCTCAAAATTTTTCAATTATTCGTGGAAATATCTATTCTTGATATCCATAAACACGGTGGTGGATTTTTTTGTAAATACGCAAACCCGAGAAGCCTGGAGTTATAGACTTACTTTATTACATTGGCATTATTATTTGGAATTTCATGAATGACCATATTTTTTTAGTATTATACATAAACAATATATTAACATGAATCCCATATTACATTAGTAAAAGAAAACAAAAAATAATATATAAAAAAAGATAATAAACTATAACCTTGGAAACTCAATCAAGGATATCTTCTTCATAAAAGGGAAAAAGAAACAGAATAATGGTGAGGTAAAATCCTTATTATGATGTATGTATTTTTTAATTAGAAGTGAATTAATGAGTATAATCAATATGGTAAGAAATGTATTTGAACACATATTCCATGTATTCAGTAACAAATTTCACAATATGAACCCCTATATAATATCATAGTGAAAATATCAGGTATAAAGATAACATGATTCTTAATTAAATGATTAATTTTTAGAAATCATAGATTATGAACATGAGCCACTATCAACAAGGTATTTGAAAAAATAAGATAATATTAATGGGTAAAAAATCATTTAATGTTTCATCATTATTCAACTCATTAGACTACCAGTGCATCGAGGGTGTTTTATTTATATGGCCCCCAAAAATTCATTCATGTCCATGCCATTCCTCATAAATTGAATAAACGATTTATAAATAGATTCATAAATAAATGAGTCGAAAATTTTTTTTAAGTGTTTTAATAACATGAAGATAATGATATTCAAAATATTATATATCCAATGGGTTGAATATACACATAATGAAAAAATAATGGTGTATAAAATCAAATTATTCCACAATAAATAAGGATTGAGACAAAGTAATTTAAAAAATGATACATTAATTTGTATGGTGCTGATTTGAATCAACATATTCTATATCAATGAGAATTATAAATAATTAACAAATTTGATATTAGTTTTGAATAATTCATATATCATACAGTCATAAATTGGAGACGACAAAACCATTACCCCACTCTTCCATCTAGTAGTGTGTACATATTATTCCGGTAAAATTGTTTAAAGATTTATATTAATTCATTAATAAGAAATATTAATATTTATAATTCATTATGTGGTTATTTTATAACATCATACGACCCATTAATTAATAATATTTTTGTTATTTTCATTGTATTGGGTGTTTTTGTTTCAGGGCTTCATGATCGGTTTAGTTTGTGCATAATTACAGATTTTCCTTGAGAATGGAAATGAAAAATCATAGTGGTAAAAAAGGGTATTAATTAATTTATAACATTTTAATTTTACAAATTTCCTAATTTATTTCATATATAATGATTATTCCTTGACTAAAATGTTTTTGGTAAATGTTTGGTTTATTTTGGTGGGTTTTTTCTGGAAATATGGAACTAATTTCATTTTGTTTACTATTATGCGTATATAATAGTTATAGAAAATTATATAGTATATAATATTAATGTTAAAAAAAAATTTAACAAGAAAAATAGATTCATGACAATCGATGAAGGAGGTAACAAAAAAACAAAATCATTATTCAGTGATATGATTACTCGGTTTAACTTGGATAACAGTTTCGTTTCATTAAATAAGTGTAAATTGTAAAAGAGATGGTTGTAGTATATTACATTTAAAATATAAAATTTCAATATGTAAATTAATATGTAATTATCATGCCTTTATGGATGATATATATGAGAATAGATTAGAATAAAAAATGAAAATAAGAGTTTTGTTTTGATAAACATTTCCCCTGAATTTCATGCCTCTGAAGGATACCTTGATGACCATGAATTTGGTCGTTTGGAGATAAAAAAAGTTCTTGATAATGGTTAGAGTTAGTGGGATAGTTATTTCAAATATATTAGGATATTCATATCTTTTTTATTGTAATTGGATGGCGAGGTGTGGTATTTATACATGAGGAAGGGTGGATTTACGTGATTAAATAATGATTATGATATAATTGAAGCCAACTACATTGAAGTGTCATTAAATTAAATGAACATGGATGAAAATGTATTTTTTTATTTAGGTTTAGGATTGAAAAACATATAAAAAACGTTAAAGTTTTTAATTTATATGAATATAAGCATTTACATTTTAACTTTTATCCTTTTAATTATTTTACCTATAATGCATTAAATAATTTTTTACCACAATATCTTTTATGTGATTAAAAATGGAAATAACCATAATAACTAATTTGGTCTTTTTAATTACTAATATTCCTTCCAATTTACTAAATTCAATTAACTGAATGGAAAATATTTATTTAAAATTATTCTTTTAGGCGCAACTGGGAGACAAGTTTTAATGTTAAAATGGGTAAAAAATTGAAATTCTTTTATGTCATAATTAACCTGAAAATGATTTAAAGGACCTAAATTTGAATAATTGATATATTATTTATCTAATTTTACTAAATAACCAATTAATAATTTAATTTAAAAATATTATTTTTTAGATAGAAATTTGTTTTTAATTAATGTGCAGTATTATTCATTTTTCATCAAAAAATTAAACTTATTAGAAAAATACCAAACAATCACGATAATATAATTTTTATATAACATTTTTATAAATGAAGATTATTTTGTAAAATACTATAAAATTATAAAAATTATGTTTTAAAATATTCCTTCCATTAAATGGTTAAATAATTTCCTTTTAGAAAAATATAAAACTTTGTGCCTAAAAAGAGGATTTATTTTTATCTATAGCCGAGAAAACATTGTGATTAAATATAATTTTTTCAATATATAAAATATATATTTAATTAATATATATCACTAATAGTTATTAATTTAGTATATAATTTAAAATTCTATTTGAGCATACAAATTTCCTTTTTATAAAAACTCATTCATTAGGTTTAATTGGTTTTATCCCAGAATAAATAATTAATATGATAAAAACATGGAAAATAAGTTTTCATTATTTAGTTAATATCTATAATTAATTTAATTCTAATGGATAATTGAAAAATATAACTATTAAATAATAATATTTAATAATTTGGTTACACTCGATGTTATGTGTAACGTAAGCTATCGATGAAATTAAATTTATTTAAAAAAAGTTATATCTTAAAAAATTGGGGTGTTACATTTTATTCTCATTAAACAAATTTCATCTCGAAAATTTTTAATTGGACTTTGAAAATGAATTTTGATAGTAAAAAATACATTTGAAGAAGACCTAAATAGTAAACAGGGTTAATAAAATGTCCACATACTGTGAGGGAAATAGAAATGCTAAGGTTACTAGAAAAGTATGATTTAAAATAGAATAAAATTAGTGTGAAGTGAAAAAATGGTCATGGAAGATAAATATAACATTCATTATCTTGTACATAATTATAGAGGAAATTGTAATTAGAATGTTAACAATAACTTCATCATAAATATTATGATCGGTTAAATGACCATTAATTTATTAATATGACAAAAACCATAAAATCACTACCCACACATCATGTTCACCATTAATATACCATAAATATACATTTGTAATTATTATATTAACATCAATAATATATTTTGGGTTATCTTCCCCCATCATGTGTATTCCAATAGTATAAATTTCCACTAAATCACTTTTCTTGGTTATCATTACCATTCTGGATATGCTATCAAATCCATAATGAATTGGTACTATTATACAATCAATATATATTTCATAATTCTCATAACAATTTCATCACTGATAAAATAATAAATAACATATTTCCTAAATCCAAACATAGGAATATTAATCTTCCATAATTTTTCTTGGTAGCATCATAAACATATCCATGATCCATTATTCTATTTTGGACTTCATTCCTTTGATGCATGACAAATTTATTTTCATAGTACCCCATCTCTTATAATTAGACTCATTCTACATTAGAAGCCTTTTTTTACCATTTACGTTAAAAATATGGTGTATTTTCTCTCCACACTTTTGGAAAACCCTCATTCCTTTTATGAAAGTACCAGGGTGTTTCTTTCTAGAATTATCACATGTGGAAAAAACCTTCTTCCTATTAATTCATTTATTTATATTTTTCAACATGGTATTATTTATATAACAATTCATTGAAATGTTTTAAAACATAGATAACAATTTATATGTCTTATTATCACATGATATTATTTCATCTGATGATGAGAATGTTTGGGAGAATTTTTCAATTTGAATGATTGTATTATGCCCATCCAATATACAATCATTTGTAGTCCTTGGATCATGTACATTGTTCTAGTTCCTATTCCATATTCCATAGGATCTTTATAAATTATGTAATACGCAATTTTAGATCATTATATTATTAAATATAATTTATAATACGTAAAATAATGATACAAATAACATTAATTAAAAATTTAGGTATAAATAATATCTTAATCTTAATCTTAATTTCATTGGGGGAATTTCAAAAATATATCATATGTTTTTGTTCTTTAATTAATTTTTTCCTAAATCCTGTTCTAAAGGTTTCTTCTGATCATTCATTGATACCAACTGTAATGACCACAACACTAGGTTCCTTATGTTGGTGCCATACCATATTACATTGGATTGATTTCAAGTAATTACATCCCGAACGAAAAAAATAGTTTAGTAGACCTAGTAAACTAAATTCATACATGAAACCTATTTTACACAGGGATAAAAAATTCAAAAATACCTAAAAAATTATAATACACATTTTCCATGAATACACATTCAATGATCAATTTATAATAACACCGAAAAAGGAATCAAAATAATGGTGATCTCAAATGATCTGTAAGGGAAAATTAAAATAGATGTAATAATGAACCAATGATTATAATTAAATGGAATAGTATAGAATGAAATACATATGACATATAATCAATAAACATTTCCCCAATATTAAACCACTTGTAATACCATAGTGAAAATATCGTGGATTAAAATAACAAAATTCTTAATGAAATACGTAATTATTGGACATCATTTTTCTAGAACACGAGCCAATACCAACAACACCATTCACATGATTGTTTAATATTTAGGGTAAAAACCCATTTAATTTTCCACAGTATTTTCCTCATGATAATTATAATGTGTTGAGTGGATTTTCAATATTATCTCCCCACCAGTTCATTCATTATCTAAGCATTATCAAATATCAAAAAAACAATTTATAAATAGATTTTTAAATCAAAGTGTCCCATAATACTTCAAAAAAATTTAATACCAGGAAGATAATGGTATTTGTGAAATTATATATCAATGGGGTTATATATATATACCTCCTTAAATAATGTGGGTGTATAATATTATAATACACCTTAATGAAAGGAAGTTCGGACATTGTCCCTTACAAAGGCCATATTATTAATCAAATGAATTGATTTTGTGTGTTCAATGTAAATCAACATAAAAAATAGGGTCTAAATTATGATACAATATTATGTTATTTCACAAATATAATTATCCTAAAATAACAATAAAATTATATTTTTAACCAAGTGAAAGAAAATTGTGTTTAGAAATCCCTTACCACAACTAATCAGGTGAATCCTATGACCCATAAAATAATAACTATCAAATGAAACATTTAATACTGTGGAGATAATTTGATTTATGATATGATATGTCAATCAAAATTATACATAATGTACACACAATAAATAAGTGTTAAATAAATCATATATCTCACAGAAGGAAAAGTGGAATGAAAAAACCTTACCTCGCTCTTACCTTTAGTGGTGCATTATTTAACCTCTAGTGTAATTGATATAATACTGTTATTATCTCATTAAAAATATATCCATATTAAGAATACCTTATCTGATGATTCTATAAAAACTATTTTCTCGTCTATTTATAACAATTCAAGATTTTCATTATATAGGGAGAGTTCATTAAATTGTTTCATGGTCAGTTTCATTTCGGTATAATTATTGATTTTGTTGAAAAATGGAAATAAAATTCCAAAAGTTTATGAAATGTTATTAATGAACTTATATATTATTAAGTGGTCAAATTTAGAATTTTTAATTCATACATGATGATGATTCTTTCGATAAAATGGTTTTGATAAAGGTTTGGTTTATTCGGGTGGTTTTCTTTAATATAACACATTCTAGTTTCATTTTATTTTCTATTATGAGTATATATTAGTTCTATAGAATGACATAGGTTATAATATTCCAATTAAAATATTAATTATCCTGGAAAACGTTTTTATTACCAACCCCGAGGGATTTCATGGAAGAAAAAAAACTATTAATGGAGACTATTAGTTGGTATAATTGCGATAAGAGTTTCATTTCACAGAATAATATTAGTTAATAAAAGGGATACAAAAAAAATAATACTTTATAAATATAAAACTACATCATATAAATGATTCTAGAATTTTTATTCATTAAATAATAAAATATATGAGATGAATGTAAAAGAATAAAAGAAAATAAGAGCGGTTTTTGTAGAAAATTACCTCTTTTTTATCACCTACTTGGAGGATACCTTAAAGAAATTGTAGTTTGTATTTTGATGATACCAAAAGAACATGGAAGTGGGGAGACTTATTTGGTGACGAATTATTTGAGAATTTATGAGATTTAATGATTTTTTTCCTAAATGATGTGTTGAGGTGTTGTATTAATACTTACAGAGGGGTGAGTTTAAGTGATTAATTTATTATTATATTAAAATCAAAGCCAACCACATTGAGGTGCCATTAGATTAAACAATTTATTCTGATAATTAATGTGTAATATATATGTTTGAGTGAAGAAATACCCGAAACAACCATTATATGTATTATTTTTTATTATTTAATCATATACCTATTAACTTTAACCCTTTTCCTTATTTTAGCTATACTATTGTAAATAATTTTGTTACCATGGTAAAAATTATATGTATAAAAATTAAAAAAAATTAAACCCAAATTTTTACTGTCTAATACAAAATAGTGAATCCATTTTAGAAAATTTAATTCCAATATTTTGTAAAATTTTATTTAAATTGAATCCTGTATAACCAATGGGAAAACATGTTTAAATGTGGAAATGTAAAGAAATTAAAATATTTTAATATCAAATTCAACATTAAATTGATATTAGTAAACCTAATTGGATTAATATATATTTAATTGAAATAATTTTTACTTAAAACTAGTTTATAATATAATTTATCATTAAAAGTTATTTAGGGGAAATCTAGTTTTCCATTAAAATAATGTATTTTTCACTATCCATCAAAAAAGAAACTAACCCGAAAAAAATCACCCATTTATAATTTTAGTAGAATTTCAAATAAAATGATGTTAATTTTGACAAATAAATTTTTTAAAACTATCCAAATTTACGTTTAAAATAGTTGTTCTATTAAAAGGTGACAAAATTTCTTATTTGAAAAATATAACATTATACACATTGAAAATATATTTATTATTATATTTATCATATCAAACATAGTGATGAATATATATATATATATATGATATATATTTAATTACGATATTTCAATAATAGTGATTAATTGAATTTACTAATATAAGATTCCATTGTGGTAATAAGAAATTGTTTTTTATGAAAACAAATATGTTATATTCAATTGGTTTCTATATTCATTTATAATGAATTGATTTGACAAATATGTGTAAAATATATTTTAAAAATCAAATTAATCTCATTAAATACTACCAATATAGTGGATAAGTGATAAATATACTAATTGAGTAATAATATTTATTCTTTTTTTACACACAATGTTCTATTTAACCTATGTTATTGATGAAATTAAATTTATTTAATATGGGAACACCCATTAAGTCAAGGGGTATTGAAATTTATCAATCCAAATGGAATAAATACAATCATATAATTCCCAAATCACATCCATAATTCTTTCTTATAATATTATCCTCTATTAACATTTGTTTATGGTTCCCAGATCTCAATTCTACCATTAAAAAATGTTGAGAACCCCAATTTTTTTTAAACCTTCAATCGATATGACTGTGTTAATAATTATTAATAATATTAATTCTATAAAAAAATCTATAATAAATTTAATTCCTCATTCTAATATCCATTATTTTTTCCAAGTGTTTCCCTGTTTTCATTTTTTATTTTAGACATGGTGGCTGTGTATTGTTTGGTGAAAAAGATCCATTACTGGGAAAAATAACGTAATGATCAAGGAATAATATTTTTAAAAATTAATATTTTCTAGATATATACTTCTTAAATTGGTTTATGAGGGTCTTACATTAATTGGAGGTCTTTTGAGTAGGTTTGTGTTCTTTTATTGGGAAACAGATTGAAGGTTGACTGCATAGAAATTAACCATCTGATACTAAGGTTAAGAAATGTGTAACTATTTTCGGGCACATGTTATAATCCAAGTTCATGATGTGAAATAAATTCACACCTTGATTGAATTACATTCCTTGTAATATTTTTGAAATGATAAAAATCACTCAAGTCAATGGGATTTTTTATTGTATATCTCTAATAAGAAATAAATGATTTTTAGTGAATTCAATGTTCTGTAATTTCGGAATATTTATTTTTTATTTTTTTTATGAAGATTATTTTATTCATTCCTTTGATTATCATATCCCAATATTGCCTCAGGAATCATCCTAATACTTTTGGGTTTTCTCCCTTTATTTCGGATATCTTGATCATGCATCTAATCCATGGTTTCTGGTCCTCCTTTGTTTTTCTGATTCTCTAAAATTCTTTCTAATTAGTGTGGTGTAATATTTTTACCATGGCCATTGATGTTTTTCATCATGATTGATTTTGGTCTTGGATCCATCCTACAATAATATAAACCTTCATTATTCATAGTCAATTCTTCTACAACTATAGTTTCATCATAAGTTATAGGTAGGGGTTTAAATCTTAATCCTATTTTCAATTTATCTGAAAATTATGAAAAATATTATGATTTCCCCAATGTGTCATGCACTTAAATTGAATAAATGATTAAATAGAATTTTCATTAGAATCCCATTGGATTTAATTGTTGTGACATGGATTTTTTTACCCATTAGGTGAGAAAACCCATGATTAAAATAATTTTGATAATGGCCACATGTTTGTTTAGAATTAAATAAGACCATGAGTGATTTATTCCTATAGAATACCTAGCTATTGTCATAATTCTTATTGATATTCTTATTGGACATTTCGAACAAGAATGATGTTAAATTGGTATATAAATGGTGATTTTAATATTTAACTAATGATATGTATGTAGTGATATTGTGATATTCATGATATTGTGAATTGTTAGATTACAATATTGTAGTTCTTATATTGAGAGGGCTAGGGACAATCCCAGGATGTGACTATTATATGGAGTGTTATTGGATAATTCTCTATCTATAATGCTAATATTGAGCAAGCGAGGCCCTATGCTAGGTATTATTGCTTATATTTTTCAAGCATAGTGTAGTCCCATGTTGTAAAGCTAATATTGAGTCGGCTTAGCCTAGAACAGTTCTTTAATTATTATATTAAGATCGATAGGCCATGTCCTATGTTGTAAGGATTATATGTATTGGGATACACACAGTAATATGGTGAAATTATTATATAGGAGAGTATGATCCCAATTTGTGGATTTATATCATGGATATATAGTTTTTGGCTGGAATGGTTATGAGACATGATCAAGGAAATTACAACAAGTCACTGACCCATGATATGTTATATAAAGGTTGAATGGTTGTTTGTTGTTATGACTATGTTACAGGCTTTGAGATATTTCAATAGGGTTCCAAATCAGGTTGTTTTATACATTATCTTAATTGATTAATTAATAGACCTATTTATCAATTTATTTCATACACTTATTAGCATACTAGATATATTTTAAAATGGTGTTTAAAAAATGATTGTTTTTAACTCACACAAAAATTTATCCATCATTTTGTACAAAGAATATTCATTATATGTATGCTTGGATAAAAGAAAATATCCCTTCCAATTAATTGTTTTTTCTAGAAGGGTTGGATTTTGGAGAAAGAACTGACATGGGGCTTGTTACTAGGGAAATTTGATTCTTTATTTCATCATGGTGGTAATTTATTTCTATTAATCATAGAATGATGTTATGTTACATTTACTCTTGTTAATACAATATTCATTACAATTGTATAATTATTTCATTAATTATTTCCTAGTGAAATATGATATTGTTTCCCCATGTATTTAGCTCTAATTATGAAATTAATTTTTTTCCTCTGTACTGATATGTGACTCCAAACTATGGGGTGTAGTATCCCCACAATCATGAACCAAATCCCACTGCTATTTGGTGGAATACAGGGAGGCAAGCTTGAGGTCTCATAACCAACCATTTCTATCAACCGAAGTGTATGATGAATCAGGGAACATTAAAAAGTGGTATCATTGGAGATGGATTATGTTCTCCATTCCATTAGTATTTAGGAATTATTGAAAGGATACATGGATGTGACCATTCTTGGTAGTGATCTTGTGGATGGGAGTAGTTAACCCATGAATAGGGGAATATCAGGGTTCCTTGTTTTGAGCTTGTTGTCTATGTTTTCCTCTTATTCTAGATGAGGTTATTTCACTTTGGATGATTCACATGTTGTGTGAGGTTATTTTTTAATGATGTTATTATACTCTTAATATTTAAACACATGGTTGGTATGGATTGAGTTGGGTATCCATGAATCATGATAGGCACATGGGGGTATATTGACATGTGTTGTTCATGATGGGGAAATATTTATTTCATGTGATAAGTTCTTTCATATTTTAATTGTGGTATATGCTACTTATTAATTCATGTAAATAAAATTAATGAACTAATATGTCATGGTAAAACACGGGTACTCTATGTTTAGAGAGACCGTGAGTTATGGTCTATTGTTGTTGTCACTTGATGTCAATGAACTTAATGTTATATTAAGTACTCTATGGATTGTGTTAATATTGTAGAGAAAATTATTCTTATTTCTATTTGAAATGATATACAGGAGGTTAGAAATAAGCACACCCCTAACACAAACAAACATGATATTCCTGTAGCTCATGAGGGTTGGGTAAATGATCATATTTACGGCGTCTTCCTACCGGTTTTGTTATCAATGGATGTGAGACTATTCATATCTTTACTTCTATTTATAAAAGGATGAGAGAATTATAGCAGAAGAGTCCTCATATATTCTCAAGGGAGGGAGGTCCCAAGGTAGTAGAGTTCCCTACTGAATTAATCCAGATGACATAAAAACATTTTGAGATAACCGTAGAATGAAAGGTGAATAATGTTTCATATATGATTTGTGAACCTTCCATAATTGGTGGGATATTCATACCAAATAATTGAAGGAAGAGGATTTATCTTGGAGGGACATAGAGAGAATTTTATTTATCCATTTCTACAAAATGATGTTGTGGGATGAGATGTCTTATGATTTCATTCATCTTATGCAAGTGGGAATATATGTGTTGGACTAATGTAAATGTTTCATCAAACTATAATGGTTTATGCCATCTTTAACTGTTGGAGAGACCTCTAGAGAATGCCATTTTTACGATTGTCTTGTCTATGAGATCAGTTCATAGGTAAATGTGTTCTGTATGAATATTATTTTGGATGAGATAAATAATGCACTTATCAATAATGGGAATTTCATTGAGTCCTAATGAAGAATCTAGGATGTATCAATCGGGAGAACTAGGAGCCCTTTATCTAATTGTAAAAAAGTCCCAATATGATAGTTTTCTCCATTGAAGAATGTGTCAGAGTAGTCAAGGCATTGGGAAGCCATCTCCTAGACCTATTATATTCTACTGTTTTTAGTGTCACAAGATGGGAATCAAGGAGCCTTAGTGTCTATACCCCAAAATAGAGGGTCCTGTGAGCGACATGATGGGACAACTAAGTAGGTTTTGTAGGGAAATGCAGTAGTAGAGCATCGACATGGGATCATGACAAGAACCAATGTTTGGGAAGGACTTAGCTGATCTTTAGTAGGCAGTAAACACAAGATCTACAAGACAATCTGGTTTTGGCAGGGGATGTGTTTCCCCAATGTAGGAATGTAATTACTATTATGATGGAATAACTAAGGGGAGTCATTATGGATCCCAAGAGAGAGGGATAGTTAGCAACACATTATGAAACAAACTCTCTCAAGTGTGGGTACATTTCTATCCACTATCAAAGGTATGATTACTATATCATCTATATTTTCTCTTATATTATTTCATACAGTAGCGTAAAATTACTTTATATCTTCTATTTTTTAAATTGGATTAGTGTTTAATGAGTAATTATGGGAGGGAAATTTAACCATTATCACACCATTGGGAGTCTGATCAAGGAAAATAAAATATTGGAAGGTGTTATCTATAGTGATTGGTGGTTACCATTTATTTTTGATACCGTTTATTCTTGAAATTATAATATTAGACTTGATTTGTGGTATTGTTTTGATAGTTCTACAAAATGATCATATTGACATTTAACATATTAGAGTCAGATTTCGTTCTCTATAATGATCTAGCTAATCTTTCCATTGTGATTTAGAACATTAGGCTACTTGTGAACGACCTTTTCCCTGAAGATTTTTTTATGTCATGGATTAGATAGCTGGACATTCACAAAATGTTGTGGAATACTGTATGATTCATATCCTCCAGTGGTATAACATATTATTTATTTATTTCCAGATGTGTTATATAGATTACGGACTATGCGAGAGATTGAGTTTATGATCCTGTTTGTGGTCTGAGCATATCTAGCTTGTATCCTACCATATAGGATATAACTAGAAGATTTTTGGTAGTTGAATGTTTAGTTTTAAGATTGAAATGCATAACTTTCCATACAACCTATTATATTACCATATGGTTCTCCTATTCTTTTCACGAGAAAAAAATGGTACCTACTGATTATGTTTGGATAAATTGATATTGTACCAAATGACGGTCAACGACAATTATCCACTTCCTTGTATCGTTGATCTCCTAGATCAGTTTAGAAGAGCTAAAATAATCTCCAAGGTAAATTTGGGATATGGATACCAGAAGTTTAAGGTGATACCATCGCACAATACTTTGACTACATTTTGAAAATGGTATGTTATATTTGAATTTGTAGTGATTCCATTTTCATTGAATAATTCACCATAATTATTTACACCCATGATGAATATGTTATTTATCATTTATAGACCAGTTTTTGGTGATATCTGTGGAAAACATCTTAGTTTACTCATAGTCATTAAAAAATCATTTCTGTAACACCTCAATATTTCATAGTATGTTATCTCATTAAATTAATTCAATAGCTTGAGCTACACACAACACCAATTTTGAGGGAACCAAAACTTACCAAACTAGCCGTTCAAAAAGCGGTTATGAATAGTATTAACTACATTTTGAATCTTATATACTCTATATATTTTTAACATCCATATTATGTGTTTCATAGACATAATATAAGAAAAAATTTATTTTTTTATCAGATAAAGACGTATTTTTTTAAAAATGCACATTTACTAACTTTTAATGGAGAATAATTTTTAAAACCAATATTCAACACTTTTATATATTTAATTTAATTAAATTAAATTCTTCTTTAGAATTGGGACATAAAAATTTAGTTTGGATAATTTTTTTGCACTTTTCTGGTATTATTCAAATTTTGATGAATAGTGAAAAATACAATGTTTTAATTGAAAACAACTTTTTTAATCAAAATATTTATTAGTGATAAATCACTAATTTGGATGGTTTTGAAGTATAATTAGATTATATTTTAATCATTTAATAAAATTTAGATCGTTGTAACTAAATTCACTTTTTAAATTTGACATAAACATAAGTCAATCTTTTAATAGTTATTACTTTATAAAAACCAGCCATTTGTTTTTGACAACAAGAATTTGTATTAATTTAATAAATGAAACTTCTATGTTGTGAATTTAGTTAATTAGAATTAATTTTTTAATTCAGAATATCAAAATTATATTAGGTTAAATTGTTGGTAATGTTCTGAAAACTTTAAATTTTTGATTAATAGTGATAAATATTCCGTTATTATTTAAAACCAAATATTAATTTAAATAATTATTTATTATATTTAAATTTATTTTAAATCAAAATAGATATATAATACGTATATAATTTCAACATAATTCATTGAATCTAGTTTATAAAAAAAAAATAGATGTATAAAATTTTATTGAACTATTAAACGTCTTTTACCTACCTTTTAAGAGCATTTGGAAATTTGAATAAAACATAATATTACCACATCTGTGAGCTGTATTTCAAAATTCCAAGAGACACAATTGACATCAGAAAGTAAAATGTAGTTCAATAAGATGAATATAATATTTTATGAATATTAAATTTTGACTTTTATTTACCACGATTAAAAGTAAATAGGGTAATTAAAGGTAAAAATGATATTATAATTACCCTAACACCTATCCTAATTCAACTGGATAAGTTAAATTTGACCAAAAAAACGTATGATTAAAATATGATCATCTTTTGTCCACATGGATTAGATTAGGAAATTTATTATTATTTTATTTAAAGTGCAGTTAAAAGTGTAAAATTCAATGTTTAATAACTAAACCATTTTTAATATTGGGTCACACACAATATAAATTATACTATAAATATTCATTAGAAATATAACAAGATTTCTTAAATAATGGTTTTTTATTTATAATTTTGAGATATTACATAATTTAATTTATTTATGATACAATGATGATGCAGTAATTACCTTATTAATGAAATATTAAAATAAATGATATTATAAATATCAAAATAAAAGTAAATTCAGACTTTTGATGAAGTCCACTAACTTTATAGGTTAATATGACATGTTAGGGTCGATTATATAATTTTTTTTCAAAGTTATAAGGTTTTATTAATTTCACAAAAACCAAAAACAAAATACTATCACAATTGACATAAATTAATTTTTAAAACAAATACTATATTATTGGTTGAAATAATATTTCTAAAACTCTAAGGTTCAGCCAAAGGGCATAAATAATATTATATATTTCATAAATGAACCACTTGAGGTTCTCTTGGAATTTTTTACTAATATTTTTAACCATATACTGTAGGAATAGAAAAAGACATGGTAAAAGATAAACTATTTATCTAAGAGTTAAATCTAATAGATAAGGATACAATCGAAACATAAACATGTCTAAAACTTATTTTTTGTGGGAATTTGGACCCATAACCACCAAAGGATCTAATTAAATTCATCTTTTTCCATTATAGAACTAATATGATTGTATAACAAATTAATATTTTAATATTTTCCTAATTTGACCCTCACCCCTCTTATTAAATGGAACTTCCCCTTCTCTCAAAATCTCATTTCCAAATCCATTTGGCTCTGCCAAAACCTTCCCAAATATCGTCCAAATTTCCATCAAATTATCCTAGAGTCTATACATTGATCATAAATCCAACCTATGGTGAAATTTTTAAAAACTCAAAAGCAAACACCCAAAGAAGATGTAATAATTTCATCACCATCATTGCAGTTCATTTCTTCATCCACCTTCACATTCATTGTTGTTTACATTATAAAATAATATATCCAGTATATTCTATAAAATTTGATTTTATTATAAAAATAGTACAACCATATTCATTATTCTATCCATTATATGAATGACAAATTCACCATACGTGCGTACGTACGGCTTACCGTCTCAACGTCGTGGTGTAGTTGTTATTCAATCACTTCATTATTTGGATTGTTATAATAATGAGTATAACTATTTTAAATAATAAATATAACATGTTAATGATTCTATATATATATTACATGCTACCCAATTACATACTATTTCACCATCAATATAATGATATTTTTTCTTGTGCATACGTACGGATTACCGTCCCCACGAACAGGAGAAGATTCATTCCCCATAGTAATAATTCTAGTATAACTTTCATTTTATGATTAAAAATATTTTTTTTTGAACATAATATAATTATGTATATAAATTGTATACATACTACCCATAACAAACACGTCTTATGTAACCAAGCATATAAAAAAAGATGAATCAGTTAACACCCAAAATGATGATACTAGTAAAATATTTTTTGCAAAGAAATATTACAGGATCATATAAGATATCATATTTACGTATATTGTTCTTGTATAATTTAATAAAATTTTTTAACTAATATACAGGAGGATAACATACCATCGACTAAGGAAAAGTACGTGGTAAGGGTTAATTTCACAATCTCTTTATTATCCAAAGTTGTTTTTTCATAAGTATCTTCTAGGGACTCTTTATCATCCACATCCATGTTTTCATAAAAATGTATATAAAAATTTTAATATTTAATATTCTATGGGTTAATGTCATTTATAAAATTATTCAACCTTATATGTTTTGTACAGATTCATTCCTTCATTTTCCAAACAAGGTACATTATGACCTTTTGAATAAATTAAGGTAGGAATGTTTTTTTACTATATATGGAAGGTGTTGTTATTTTCTGCCTTTATAACATCAACTAAGCTTCTCTTACAAGATTATAATTTTATTTTTCAAATAAATGATTTCTTTTATAACTATGTGACTCTTAAATAGTTTTAAAATAGAAAGAGGTATTTCTTTCAAAAAGTTTTCATTTCATCAATGTCAACATCCTTTGATAGGTTTTAATCTTGTTTGAAGTTGATTTATTATGATACAAATCCTGCATATTGTATTTAAGGTTTTGTGATATGTTTGACAGTGGATGTGTTATTTTTATACCATTCATGGTTTATAGTTTAATTATTGACATTTTTTATTCTAGTTTTAATACGAATGATTATGTTATTTTTCAACCGTTTCATATGAGGAATGTATTGCACTTTGTATGTGATGGGTAGAGCCCGCTATAGCTTCTCAGTGCATTGGTAAGTCTCATGAGACAATTAGACATTGAATTGGACGATACCTTTCCCAATTTGATATATGGTTTTGGTTGAGGCCATAATCATTTTTAGAAGTATTGTCTGAGGCCTTGAAAAAAGGTTTTAGAATGTATGGAATTATACATTCCCTCATTATTAAAATAATATTGATGGTTCATGGGGTTATTCAACTAGTAGAATACCCATTCTATGTTTTATTATGGAATTATTTAATCAGATCATAATTATACCATAAAGTGTTCATGTTAATTATTTGTAAAGTCATGTGTTTTCAATTATTCACCATGCCTATTATTTATGTTATCTTCCACTAAATTTTTTACCCATAATAAGCATTTGAGATCACCCCTTTCTTATGTTTTATTTTCCTAGGATTCCATGAATTGTATTATGATTGGTATACCGGGTTAAGCTAAATGGAATAATGGCCTTATCAAAGAAATATCTATGTTTTGTTTTAGGTTTGAAATTATAATGTAATGTTAATCTATATAATCTCTTTTCCAAGACTACTAAACTGATTTGTGCATCAGAAATTGATTCCTTGTAATCGTGCCAATGTATTAAAATAATGAACTGGATTCAGGTTTCTAGGTTAGGGGTGTTACAGTTGGTATCAGAGGATGTTTATCAAAAACCTTGGAAAAAGATAAAGATAAACAGTAATAAGAGATCATTACCTTAAAATATTCTTTGAGAAATAATATATAAGATCATTATAGAATCTTTTCAATTTAGATATTTTGTGTATTTTCAAAGCAATACATCTCTGTCAGGATACTGGCTGGTAGAGGTGGCTCTGGCCCAGATGTATCAAGAAGTGAAAAATATGATAAGGAGTTTTGGACTTGACCCATGGAATCCTGGTTCGCGACAACGAGCCTTGCTTCCCTCTTGGTTAGGACACTCCTAGGAGATATGATTTGGATAATTCATATTTTCATTAAAATCCATTATGAATTAATTGCGGTGTAAATACTTTTTCAAAGAAAAAATTTTATGATTATATATTATATGCATAATATTTACAATTTACATTAGGTATTTTATAAGTTTTTAATTATTCATTTCAATTCATAAACTTACATTTTGTATTACATTGTTAAAAAATGGCGCTTAGTAGAATGAATGATAATTTTAGCAATATGAATGATTGAATCATTAAAAAGTATCATATTTTTAATGGTATTATGCCAACATTTAAAAGGGAAATAGTAACCCACATATTCTAATCATTTGAATAAATAGTATCATGTGTTAATAAAATAAGTAAAGAATTCTATGATTCATATGGCTGTGAAGGGATGCAAGAGAAGAAAAGGAAGGAAGAGAGAAATATGGATAACGGGATGAGGGGAATGAAGGATTTTATCATATGTGATAACTATGGAAAGAATCACATCGGTAAATTCTTGAAACGAATGGTTGTATCTTATAAGAGTGGAGAAAAAGGAATCCAGGTACGTGATAGAAACGGTAATAAAATTCATTCAAGTGTAAAATGCTTCATCTGCATGGTATTGGGGAATTACACGAATCAATATCCAAATCATCAGACTATACCCCAAATTATGATATTGGATAATAATCATGTTATGATACTACTAATGATGAAGAGGAATGATTAGAGTTCTTATTTTGTTACTGTATTGTGTCATTTCAGTATTGTATTAATGATGTGCATGTTATTAGAATTATAAAGTATATTAGTATTGTACGAAAGTACTATTTCATTAAGGACTTGACATTGTGTGGAAGTATTTAATGTGACTCAATAACTGGTTAATTTTTTTGAAAAAAATTTGTTTGAGAGAAAGGTAAAGCATAATATTGTTTTGATACTGAGATAGTGATTTTATATTAATATATCACTAATTTTTATAAATTTTATTTGATATTCTTGACAACATTTAATTTGATTAATGATTTTTATATTCCATCATTGTTGGAGTTTATAATATTTTTGGATATAAGGAGTATATCTTGTATTCTATATGTAATAAGGGAGAATGAATGTAACTAATAAGGTTTTATGGTAATTGATGGTGTTACAATGTTTTAAAAGAATACATAATGAGGGTATTCAGACATTATTTATTGGAAAAAAGGATTTTCAATTTGTTTACCTTTCTTATAAATTATGGACTACGAGTTTGGACATATGTATTTTGAATAAGTATAATGGTTGGAATCGATTATGTTTTACATTGGATACTATTGTTAAGGTTAAATAATTTCATGATATTATTTTTGTATTGTCATAAAAAGGACAACTCGGAGGTCGACCGATCACCCGTCGCATCCGGCAAGGCCGTGAGAAATGAACCCTCAATTGAAGGGCAATAATAGTGGACCACCTACCACTAGAATACATTTTGTCCTAGTTTGTATAATATTGTTTTTTTAAATAGTCTTACAAATGAATTATAAATTCTCTATTTTTGGAACCCTAGCAGATTATGTTAAATAGAATATTTTTAAATTCTAATATCTTTTGGAGTGAATGTTGAGTTTGTGGTAGGAATTAGTTGAAGGATAAAACTCTTCCTGTAAAGTATATATTTTTTCTTATTATTATATGAATAAATTAATTATTATACATTAGGTAATAGATCTTAAAACCGAAAATGTGTTATCCTAATACCTTATATTTTGTTGAACTAATGATATTTTAAATCATCATAGATTGATTTATTTGAGGCCCTCAATTTTACATTTTTTTATGATTCATGACCTCAATCACTCCCTGTAAATATTTACATGTTCCTCCCATTATGTGTATCCAATTTCCAACAATGTTATCCAAATTGAGATTATAATTTGGTGGTGACTTTTTTATTCCTTTTCCATCTTATTAAGTCTAAATTTTATTAACTCAATTCCCAATGTTGGATTTTCACAAAGGTATTTTTCTATTTTTAACATTTTATTTTCGAAGAACAATTTCATATAGCGAGGACACAATTTATTGAATAACGGGAGAATGCGACACCCCATTATTTCATAGTAGGTTATCTCATTAATCTAATTCAATAGCTTGCACTACACACAACAATGAGTTCAAGTGCTCCATATCTTACCAAACTTGCCATTCAAAAAGCGGTTATGAATAGTATTTACTGAATTTTGAATCTCAAATACTCTATATAATTTTAACATCCATATTATGTGTTTCATATACATAATATAAGAACAAATTCATTTTTTTCCAGCTAAAAGGAGTATTTATCAAAAAAATTCAATTTTAACAACTTTTAATAGAGATTCCTTTTTAAAACCATTATTTAGCACATTAATATATTAAATTTAATGAAATTAAATACTTCTTTAGAAGTGGGACATAAAAATTTAGTTTGGATAAATTTTTGGTACTTTTCTTGTAACTTTCATATTTTGATGAATAATGAAAAATAATATGGTTTAATTAAAAAAAATTAATCAAAATAATTTATAATGTTTAATCATGAATTTGAATGTTATTGAAGTATTATTAGATTATATTATTATCATTTAATATAATTTAGGTCATTATAACTAATTTCACACTTAAATATGACATAAATACAAGTCAATCTTTTGATAGTTTTTACTTTTTAAACACCGACTTTTTGGTTTTGACCAAAGGAATTAATTTTAAATTAATAAATTCAACTTTTATTTTTTGAATATGGTAAAATAGACTTCATTTTTGAGTTTATAATATCAAAATCATCTTAGGATGAATTTTTTGTTTTTTCCTAAAAACATTCATTTTTTTATGAATAGTGAAAAACACTACATTATTATTTATAACCGAATTTTATTTTAAATTATTATTTATTTTATCAAAATTTATTTTAATGAAATATAGATATATAATACCTATATAATTGTAATTTAATTCATTTAAGTCATTTTATAATAAAATTAGTTGTATAAAATATTATTGAACTTTTTAAACTTTTTTACCCACCATCTATGAGCTTTTGCAAATTTGCATAAAACATAATATTACCGCTTATGTGAGTTTAATTTCAAAAATCCATGATACACTATTGATAACAGTAAGTAAAATGTGGTAAAATAAAATGAAAATAATTTATTGGTGAATAGTAACTTTTGACTTTTATTTACCACAGTTAAATGTAAATATGGTTATTAGGGTAAAAATGATATTATAATTACCCTAACACACATCCTAATTCTATTGGATAAGTGTAATTCCAAAAAAAAAATAAATCTTGGTAACAAAATATGATCATCTTTGGTCCTCTTGGAATAGATTAGGACATTAGTTATTATTTTATTTAAAGAATAGTTAAAAGTGTTAAATACAAAGTTTAATAAATAAACCATTTTTAATATTGGGCTACACACTATATTAATTCGACAAAAATTTTTAATTATAAATCTAAGAATATTTCCTACATATTTTTATTTTATTTACAATTTTTAGTCATTAAATAATTTCATTTATTTATGACACAATAATGATGCAATAATTACATTATTAATGAAATATTAAAATAATTATTATTATAAATATCCAAATAAATGTAAATTCTGAATTCTGGTGAATTCAACAAATTTTTATGTAAATATTATATTTTAGGTTTGATTAGATAAATTTTTTTCGAAGTGATAGGGTTGGTATAACTTTCACAAAAAAAATACCAAATAGTGTCAAAATAGACATAAATTAATTTTAGATAAAATAATAAATTATTGGATGATATAATATTCCTAAAAAACTAAAGTTCATATAAATGGATTAAATAATATTATATATGTCATTAATGAACCACTTGATGTTCTCTTGCAATTTTAGAGTAAGATTATTAACTATATAGTGTAAGAATACAAGAAGACACTATAAAAGATAAACTATTTATATAGGAGTTAAATCTAAATTATAACGGTAAAGTTGTAATATAAACTTGTATAAAACCTATTGGTTGAAAGGATTTCGACCCATACCCCTAAATTCTTGAAATAAATTCATTTGGAGCCATTAAAACCCAATATTATTGTATTAAAAATTTATTTTTTAATCTTTTCCTAAAGTGACTCTCACCCCTCATATAAAAGGGAATTTCCCCTTCTCTCAAAATCACACCTCCAATTCCATTTGACTAGACCAATTACTAGCTTGATGTCCTCCCAACGTCCCTCACATCAACGTAGAGTCCATACATTGATCAGAGAGCCATCATAAAGAGCCCCTTTGATCAACTCAAATGGAAACACCAGAAGAAGAAATAATAATTTCACCACCCTCTTTCAAGTTCTTTTATTCTTCAACATCATATTTCATTGTTGTTTCCATTACAAAATAATAACTCCGGTATATTCTCTATATTATGATGTTACTATAAAAATGTTTCACCCATATTCATTATTCTATCCATCATATGAATGACAAATTCACCATACGTGCATACGTACGACTTTCTGTCTTCACGTTGTGGAGAAGTTGTTTTCCAAACACTTCATTTTTTGGATGGGTATAATAATGTGTATAATTGATGTAAATAATAAATATTACATGATAAATATTATTCATATATTATATAACATCTGATTACATACGATTTCACCATCAATATAATTATATTGCCACTCGTCCGTACGTACGAATTACTGTCTCCATGAATGTGATGTGATTCATTCCCCATTTAATCATTGAAGAATAACCTTCATTTTATGATTAAAAATGTTGTTTATGAACATAATGATATTCGTTATATGTATCAAATACATCCTTTCAATAACAACGATGACTTACGTAAGAAATCATATAACAGAAAAATGAATCAGTAATCACCTGAAACGATGATACAACTGAATTATTATTATCAAAGAAATATTAGAGGATCATATATGGTATCATATTAATTAATATACTTCTTCTATAATTTAATAAAAAAAATTAACTATTATACAGGAGGTTAAAATACCATCGACCAAGTGAAAGTACATGGTTAGGGTTAATTTCACAATCTCCTTATTATCCGAAGGTGTTTTTTTATAAGTATATTCTAGGACCCCTTTATCATCCACACCCATGTTTTCATAAAACTGTTTTCCAAAAAAAATTACTATTTACATTACTATCGGTTAAAGTCATTTATACCCCTATTTGACCTTATATGTTTTGAAAATAATATTTCTGTCATTTTCCAAACAAGGTACTTTATAACCTTTTCAACAAAATGACGGTAAGAATGTTATTTTAACTTATGTGGAATGTGTGGAAATTTTCCACCGTTATAACATCATCAAAAATTACCTTACAAGATTATCAAAATATTTTAAAAATAAATGTTTTCTTTTATAATTATGTGACTCTTTAATGGTTTCAAAATAGAAAGAGGTATTTCATTCAAATAGTTTTCATTTATTCAATGTCAACATCCTTTTATGGATTTTAAATTTGTTTGATGTTGATTTATTATGATACAAATCTTCCATATTGTATTGAAGGTTTTGTGATTGGTTTTATTGTGGATGTGTTATTTTTATACCATTCATGGTTTATGGTCATTGTACTGACATTTAATATGGTAGTTTTGATTCTAATGATTATGTTATGTTTCAACCTTTTCATATGAGAATGTATTGGACTTAGTATGTGACTAGTGGAGCCTTCTATAGCTCCTCGATGCATCAGTAGGTCTAATGATTAAATTAGACATGTAATTTGTCGAGGCCTTTCACAATATTATATATGGTTTTTTTAGGCCTTAATCATTTTTAAACATCTTGGCCGAGGCCTTGATCATTTTACGATGTTTTGGATGAGAATCTTATCTCACCCCTTTCTTATGTTTTATTTTCCTAGGATTCCAAGAAGTGTATTATTATTGATATAAAGGGTTAAGCTAAATGGAATAATGTAATTCTAAAAAACTATCTATGTTTTGTTTTATGTTTGAAATAGAAATTTAATGTTAAGGTATGTATTATATTGTCTAAGAATTATTAACTGATCGGTCCATCAGGACATGATTTCTTGTAATCATGCCAATGTATTAAAAAAATGCACCGGATACAGGATTCTATGGTTGGGGAATTATAATTTCAAACATACTGAAATGACATTGATTACATTGAAATAACATCATTTTTATACAACACTGACCAATTTAAGATTATGGATTGATAATATGTGCTTCTATGGCCATTTCATATTAGTGTATGGGGCAATAGTGGGCCTATGGATGGTTGAAACCATGCTATCTTGAGATCATCCCAATAATGTCTTTGATATTCATAGGTTTTGGGTTTAGCAGGTTATTATCGCCATTTTTTCTGGGACATCTCCCATATTGACACACTAATTCCATGGATGGGAAAGAAGGGAGTGAAGTTAGTTTGGTATGACTATTATGAAGGATCATTTTAGGAGATAAAAGGAAGTCAAGATTCATCACCTATCCTCACATTAATTATTCTACCAAAATAATAAACCATGTACTATGATGCATATGAAATTGGACTCAGAGACGTTTTGATACTGGGTGATTGATTGGTTACATATGGCTCAATACAACTAGAAAAAAAGAAACAAATTACTCTACTCATGACATGGAGTTATATGTAGTGGTACATGCCATTGGATGTATGAATAATTATATTATGGGTGATAGTTTTTTAGTATACATGTACCATAAGAACCTTTGGTGCATCTTTTCTCATCTAAACCAAAACCTTAGGCAAAATAGGTTGATTGAGTATCTATAGTCTATTAAATTTGGGTTGGATTATACACATGGGAGTGGAAACATCATTCTGTTGATTCAAATGAACTAGAATGAGGAAGTGTTAGAGACTTGTGACGAGTACATGCCTTTAGATGTTCATGTGTCTCAGGGATGAGTTTTTATGATTTTTTCATCTATTGTACTGTTGATTTTTGACCGGATCAAGAAAGAGTATTTATCTAATCTAGACTATTCAGTTTAAATATATATCCTATATGGTGACGAGACACCATCTAGAGGGTATCTTGTAAGTGAAAATTCTATTAATATTTAAGAGTGAGTATGGGATCCTACAGGCTAGCCTGGTGTATATATGAGAGAGTTTCTTGATTCTAGATTCTTAGATCATCTTGGTTTTAATAATATATATCATGTTATCCATAGATAGTACAATTGGTCAAGAGTGAAGTAGGTATCATGATTTTTGGAATTATGACTCTGTTATTATTAAGTGAATGTTGTTCATTAGAGTCTGACAGGGATATTGCATCCTTTTCTAATTCTTGAGTGAAAAAGGGGTGATGTCAAAGTGAATATTGGGAAAACATTACATTTGAAAACATGTCATACTGATGATCTATGGGTAATTATAGAATGACTATTGGAGGAATCCCTCTTCTTACCTATTAGGGAGACCATCCCACTTTATGATCTATATAGTCTTTACATGCATGAGGTATTTCAACTACATGGTGTATCAATGGTTATCATTTCATATAGAGATCCTAATTTCACAATATAGTTCTAGAAGGGTCTTTAGAGGGTTCTAGGATAACAAGTTTCTTTGAGTAGGTATTATAATCATTTGATGTATTATAAACATAACAAGACTATATAGGTTATAGAGGATATGTTACAAGCCCTTGTTTCAGATTTATGTTGTTCAGGGGAGACGTATATGTTACATGTTGAGTATGTATTTAATAGAAACATCCATGAATATATCTAGATGGAACCTTTCAATTCATTGTATGGTAGCCCATTCTAGTATCTGATTACATGGTTGGAGGAGAGTGAGTTAGAATTTGGTGGGCCTAGTCTCATGTAGCTATCATCATTTCATGTTTAGTTGAGCAGGACATGATTGATGACCACATTGAGTTAGAAGAAATTATATAATCACCATAAGAGATGACCTCTACTGTTCAAGGTTGGTCATCATGTTTTATTTCATTTCATTTCGAGGATAAGGAAATTCCATTTCAAGAAACAGTTAACGATAGATCATAGGGATGTTGGGCAGTTTGAGATAGTGGATAAGGTTGGTCAATGGGAGTACTGATTAGCCATTCAAAATTTTTATATTACCATAAATGACGTTTTTCACATGTAATATATTTATATATTTTATTCATACCATTCTCACGAGATATACGTAATTGAATACTATAATATTTTTGATTCTTTTTTTGGAAAAAATTTGATACAGATTGTAGTCTATAGTGATAAGTATCTCGGATGTTGGAACATGCATCCGGTTCAAGTGTAGTTGAATCATGGGTGAGTTCAGGAGAAGAAATTGGAGAGGGAGAAAGATTATGAGATCATCGGTCATAATTTTTCAACATGGTAACAATGTGATTATTAGATATGATTGGATTTGATCAGTTATGTCATGGGGAAGTTTTCAGATCTTGCATGTGTCATGGTGCATCACTCATTGAGTTTATAATTTTACTCATGGTGGCCATGTATTGTTTGGAGAATGATGAATTTCTGTTGATAAAATGACTTCATATATAGGTATTTATAGTTTTAAAATTAATATATTCTATATAAAAATATTTTAAATGGGTTAGTGAGGGTTTTCCATGAATTATATGATTTCAAAGGTGGTTCTAGTTTTTTCCATGGGAAACATATTGATGGCTGTGTGTAGAGGAATTAGATGTTGTGTAATGATGCTTTGTGATGGGTAAATATTTCTAGAAAGAAGACATTATCAAGGTTCATTGTGTTAGATTAATTCATGCAATGAAAGAAATACACATCATGTAATGTTTTGGTAGTGTTTAAAATTGAATGAGGTGACATGTTTTTAGTGTTTCTGTCTAAAAAGAAATATAATATGTGTAACAAAAAATCATGACATATAATTTATGATGAATTTGTTTTTAAAGTATCAGTTGTTTTTTTATCATTACTCTATGTATCCTTGTCCTCTAAACCCTAGGGTGTATCTCAGGTGATTTTGGAGTGCCCACATTCATTATTTATGTCCTGATTATTGATCTGAACCTTAGTGAGTGGATTTCCTCCTTTTACCCTTCAATCTATTTTTTCTCTAGTTATTATTGTCTATTCTTCATAAATTTATATTTTGAAATTATCTTATAGAATCCTTCTTGTGATCATATGAACCTTCATTCATGATGGAAAATAAAAATTGAAGTTATGTTCGATCATTAGTTTAAAGTAGGCGTCTGAATTATTAACCCCATTGAATGTTTAATTTCAAATTAATTGAAATATTGATATTTCACAAACATAGATTGAACCTGAATTGATTAAATGATTAATTGGATCATTATTTATAATCCATTTAGATCTAATTATTCAAAAATATCTTTTTGCTACTAGTTATGTGAGATAAACAAGGATTAATTTGATATTTCTAATTGGTTATAGTGTTTGTAGCATTAAGTTGGACCGAATTATATGGATTGATATAAAATAAATTGGTAATTTATTATTTATTATTTATATTAAAATTGAGGATTTTAGATATAAATAAAGTCCAATTGGATGATAACTTGTAATAATCAAAATTATACATTGAGATGTATGGTGTTATATTTTGATATCCATGTTTTTTGGAATTGTTATATTACCATAATGTAATTATTATATTGAGATGTCTAGGCCCAATACCATGATGAAATGATTTTTTAGTGGTATAGTCTTAGTACCATGTTGTAATGCTTATATTTAGTGGGATAGGTTCAATATAATGATGTAATTTTTATATTAACCAGGCTAGAACACTCCCATACTGTAATGCTGATATTGAGTGGGATCAACCAATTTATAATCTATAATGCTTATATTTAGTACTCTATGTCGTGTAATATTATATAATTCTTATATTGAGTTTTTTTATCCTTATTAATATGATGAAATGACTATATAACAAATTTTGACACATAATTGTTGATTTATACCATTCATAAATGGTTGTTTTTGGCATGGTTGTGACACATACTTAGAGTCCCTCCTGAATGATGTTGAAGCAGGTTATGTTTTACCATGGGCATATAGTTATTTTAAATATTTATTTTTTGACATGATTATACATATTCCAATAGATTATCGATGATGTTTGATTAATATATTGTATTAATTGATTAATTAATACATATTATTATTTCTTTTTTTCATGCAGTTATTATCATACTGGTTAAATTGGTACATGGTGGTTCCGATGTACTATGTTTTAGTGACACTATATTTGGGACATAGGTTGTTACATGAGTAGATTACATAATTGAATCATTGTAAAAGGTCATGGGACCATCTGATTGATTTTTTGTTGCTCGATGTGTTGGATTTTGTAGACGAGACTAACATAGGGCTCGAGATAGAGGAAATTGTAGAATATGTATTATCCTTCTAGTTTTATATATTTAGTACACATTACTAGAAATTTGGTTATATTTCATCCAATAATTACATGAATCATTACTATTGGATTATTTTCTCTACCATTATTTCTTATTGGTATGAGATATTGTCTCGTCGTGTCTATTAGTCTAATTATGTTATTTTTTTAACTTTTGCTACTATGTAACACAATAATAGGGGGAATAGTCTCCCCGCTATCCTAAAAACACACACACTATTACTTGGAATCCTCGTTTATATGTGGAGGTTCACATGAGGACACTTGTCCAGCACATTCATGAAATGTGATAATGTTTTGAATTAGGGTTTGTTTCACTCCTGAAACTATCATTATTTTTGACAAATAAAATACGATCACCCCATAGTGAAGTTCTGGATAAATGTAAAAATTTACTAGTAACTATTATAACTTCATTTAAATTGTATATTTTTTAATTCATTCATTCGAGCAGAGGATTTAGAAATTTTTTTAGCATACATAACAAAGTCCAGAGTAAATTTATCTTCCCGATAAGGTTTAACTATAAAAACTCATTAGGGAAAAATCCCAGTATTATTTTATTATTGGAACATCATTAATCTGTATAGATCCCTTATTACTGATAATATTTGAATGATAAATTTCATTTCCGTATTATAACAATTTCTCATCATCTTGATATTTTATCAAAGGTATAGTTTCATTCTTATATAGAAATTGATACTCATTCAAATAACTACATTAGCACTAAAATTTAACATAACATGGTAAACGAAGATATAATACATAACTAGAATAAAATAAAATTATACTATTATAAATATAATAATTTTCACAAGTAAATTAATTCAACATAAAATGACAGCAAAATTCATATATTTTATTTTTGATTTAATACTTCACCCAGGTTTCTCTTCCATATGTTCTGTATTTACTAATTGATATGGAATTTATCATTTACACAAAAAATTATAAAAAATTAAATAATTCATAAACCTATGATCAAATAATAAATTATCATAATCTAATTAAATAATAATTTTATATGATAACCCTTCATTTTATATGTTGGGATTTATAGAAGTATTTTAAAATTATTTCCCCACACCTTTCTGCATATAGTGTGGATAAATCAAGATTTTGTAGTCTTTCTTTTTAATTAATGTGTATAATTCCCCTTTATTCCACTTTTAATTCACATTTATTTCTTTTTATCAAAATTTCCCTTACCACTAAAATGATCTTTTTCCTTATAATCACAGATCATATGTACAAACATACCATATTTGAAGAACATCCCAAATATGAAAAGGCTTTCCCAATGGATCATTTTATCACACATTTCACATACTATGAAATATGTTTTTCATACGTTTATATTTTATTCCTTGGTTCATACACATTACCGAAGACGTATATTCTTCTCATTTTCATGAAAAACATTACCATCGGTAAACACTATTTCTACCCAAATAGCACATGTAACTATTTTCTCAAAACTTTTGAATTTATGGGATTTAAATGACTATATATATCTTGGAATAAATCCTATCTAAATATTATTGATTTTACTATAAATATATAAAATAAAATTTGATGCATGCCTTGCCAATCGAGTGAGGATTTATTTATTTATATATATACACAAAATCCACCACCTTCTTCCTCAATTACAAGAAAATTTTCCCTATTATTTGTTGACAACCGTATGAAAAATGTTGTCAAAATAGATATTTTTAGACTCCTCACATACCAAGATATCAATTTTATCACTTTCTATTATATTTATAACCATTTTACGCTATTTATTGGATTTAACAATAAATGGTATATCCAATTAGTTTCCATTTGATATTCTTAAAATCACATGACATAAAATATCTTTTCTAGGCATATAATCATTCATTTAACTACCAATTGATCAGAGAAACCACATGAATCATGAGAGTGTTTCCTCATAAAGACATCAAATATTATAAAATTACATGATTTTACATTTTAATGATCTTACACATCAATTCCATCACTATTAATCGGTTAATTTAACTTCTCCATTAAATCTAGATAATATAGAGTTTCAATTTTAGTACTATTTCATTGGTTATTTGGAATGATATTTTTCGCTTTGTGTGTTACCACATCAATTTACCATTTTCCACTATCGAATACCCTTCTAAACATACCACGTTTAGTTTACGAAATATAGAAATATTCAAATTCAATATAATTTTAATTTAATCATGAATTCAAATATTTTAATGGGTTTTTATTAATGTTATCTTAACCTATAATTCTGTCTAAACATTTAATTTATTCCAAAATATAATTACCAAGTGTTAGACATTACATATTCTAGTGTTATTATACAATAATTAACATTCAATAAATATTTACGATATTTTATTTTTAGAGTATTACCGAGTTATTCTATCAATTGTGCATAAATAAATATTACATCACAAAGTGTAAATATCCACTTAATATCCATTTTTTCAACCAAATAAGTATTTATAAATTATCACATTTTTTTCTCACAAATCATCCTGACATTTAACTTGACATATCATTTTTCTTTAACCATCCATAAACCCTATGAAAATATTTTTAAAATGTGGGATGAGCTCAAAATTTAATGTAGGGGTCATATAATGGTTGAAATATAAAGTTAGTCATTGAATACTAATAAACATTTTCCTCTATTAAAATAAATGCCTCATGAATAATCATTTAGTACACTAAAAAATCATATTCTCTAACAAATGTTTTTTAGAAAACATATAATAAGACATATTAATGGAAAATTTTATAATTGTTTTTCATAGATCATGAATGATTCCTAATACATTTTTCAAAAAGTTATAAATTCAAACCATACGAAGTAGAATTTTCTATCCATTTCTTTGTGAAAAAAATAAAATTCTATAAAAACATAATTAAAGAAGAGATAAATCATTTTTGAATCATAGTGAATCATTTTAATATCATATTTAAACATGGAGTAACCATCACATCTATAAATTTAGTACCCATCATGGATACATAAGAAATATCCCTCATAGTTACACATTAAATATCCATTGTGGTTATGCATGGAGTAACCATAACTTTTACAATTTGAATAAACATCATGGTAAACATCAAACAAAAAACATACCCATTGTAATAGTGGGATGTCATACACCCACATATCATTATTTTATAACCAACCCACATATCATCATAAAAAGTTCCCTGGAACCATAAAAAATATATACAATCTTCATACATAAAAATATTATTTTAAGAGAGTAGTATTTCTATTTTGAAATAATTTCATAAAACATAAAAAGTACAAACATAGTAAATTTAACAATATATATCAAATGAACCTTATAAACATTTCATGTTATCTTCAAATAAAAAATTATTCATGATAGAAAGAAAATTCACTAATTTAATATAAGTTTAAATACATCCCTTCTATATATTGTTTTTGGAAAAGACATATTGTATCTCATTTTGAAATTGAAGAAAGTCATCTTTTCATAAAATTATATAAAAATTAATACATGGGTAATTATGACATAAAAAATCATAGTTTAATAGTAAAAAAAATATGTAAATCATTCTTAGAAAATAATTCTATGGATATGGAAGAAAAATAGTTCATTGATGGAAACATTAATTATTTTTTTAAATAATGTATCTTACCTAGACTTTAACACATCTTGTAAATCCTATATCATCTTGATTTAAAAACATTGGTTAATTATTTAATTTCTTAATAACATTGTCATGTTTTTAATTCCATTAATATCATCTCATTCAATACTATATTAATTTACATAATCAATTAAAACAATGTCTTACATTATGTTGATATATGGTTCATAAGTCTTAAATTGGTCATTAGAACTCCATCTATACAAAAATAATCACCTAATAATTACCATTATACATAAAGATTACTTTTAAATACATTAATTATTGTTATAGAAAATGAACTACATTATGATAATGGAGATGATAGGTCATGTACACACATGGGTAACCCTCAAACATATTCAATGATTATTATTTAATGAAATGTTTTTATTTTTATGTCTTTATATAATAAAAAATATGATAAATATTATATTAATTCATTAATTTTAAAATTTATCATTGCTTTATGGAGGTGGCAGTTTACACTAGAGAATGAATGATGTTATAATTTTTTAGTGAATGGAAATATTAGAAGTTAAATGCTATATTATATTACTATAATGAATTAGTTTTCCTAAATATCATATATAAAAACTTATTCCATTATTTTAACTAGTTTTGAAAGGTGGTGATCAGAAACAAATTACTTCAGATTGTGAGGTGTATATCATCGTAAACACAAATGATGAATTCCTCCCCAATTTGATAGAGGATGGAGATACATATGTGTTATCCCATTAATATAATTACAAAAAAAATTAGGATAGCTATTTGGTTATATTAAAATTGTTGAAGGTGATTTTATAATGGTGGTATAATAAAAAATCTAAAAGAAGCGGCTACAAACTATACATCCCTATTGGAAAGAACCATCTTACTAAAACCATTATCCCTCTTAGATTGGTATTATATATAAAAAAGACTTTATAGTGAGGTTAGGGGTTATATTATAGGATTTAGATATGTATTGGATGGAAAAAAAATCAACCATGTATGGTGTAAATAAAATAATTGTTTCACATTTATAATAGTGGGATACTCTTGGAATTTGAAAAAATTTTAATTAATATAAACTAAATTTATATTATAAATTTCATAAAACACATTTATTTATGACATATTAAAATATTTGAACAAAATAATATCATAAAATTGTAATTTTATATGTTTTAACTATGTTTATACCCTCATATTTTGGTTTTAACCTCTAGTTTCTCTCTTTGACAATTTCTGTAACAATACAAATTTTTAATATTACAAGGAAAATATTATTACTCAATATCAAAAAATTCCCCATAAATTAATCATTATTTATTTTATCAACCATATAGTAATAAATGAGATAAATCCAATATTCTTTTGATTTTTGTATCATTTAATAAAATATTATTTATTATAATATATCATTAATGTCATTTATTATATCTATACATTAAATTTTATCAATTAACCTTTGAAAAATATGTATAATTTGAAAAAATACATTCCTAAAAACACATGTCATTTTAGAAAAAAAAGTATAATAATTATATCAATGTATAATATTTTTTATTTCTGTTATATCATTTACTACATTTTTAATTAATTGAAAAATTATTGTGTCATCATTTTGTAAGTATTTAAGGTATATATTTAGAAACAAAAAAATAAAATTTATTTTTCATCATAAAAATGGAAATTTTAACTTTCTGTAGATTATTTATATTCGGATATAACGTATGTTTAACCACAAATTAAAAATATTATAATTTTTGGAATCTAAAGTGGGATATTTTTTAAATTACTATAAAGGTAATATTATAATTGTTATGAACCAATTTAAATGGGAAAAAGGTAATATATTATACTTTTGGTGATTACTAATTATTTATACCCATAAAATAAAATATGTGTAAGTGGTGTTGTACTTTAATAGTTTGTCTCAGTTTTTTGTCTGTAGTTTCCGAATTTACATTATAAAACTATTTAATTCATTGATTTAATACATTAAAAAAAATTCTAATTATAAACATAAATATATCATTAATGAATAATAATAAACATGAAAATGATTTGTTATATCATTATATGTGTTTTATATTTCTATATTTTTTAACCTTCCACATCAATTCTTCTCAATATTTAGGTCATCCTTTTTGTGTAACCTATCATGAAATTTTTGTACATCATATACAATAACCGATTTTCTATACATTTTAATTACATAATATTACAATATTTTTTAATAGATTTCACATTGTAGAGGTGAACAAATTAGGAAATCGTTCATAAAATAGTCATAATTTTTAGTTATCGCATGGATTTTTCACATTCTTATGTTACGACTTTTTGGAAAAGTCCCTTAATTTGTGGATGCCTTCAATTATGAGACCAATCCTCATATATTCCTCTTAGATTGATTCAACTATTTTGTATTTCTTATTTTAATTATTATTTCCATTTCCTGTTTTTAATGAACCATATTAAATCCCTTCATAAAATAATATAAACACCTTCATTTTAATTTTAAATACTCTACCTATTGCCTTTTTACTTCTTCAATTAATTCTTATATACTATTTATCTTATTTAACTATTTTATTCTCTTGAATTCTTTTTAAATGAGTGTTGTAATTTATTTACATAATAATAATGTTTTATTTTATTATACATAGAATTTTAATTATAACTAACAGGTGTATATTATAAACCCTCATAGATGTGATAAAATTTGCGGTAGAAAAACACAAATGTTTTCAGGGAAATAAAATATAATCTCAGTTAATATATTTTTATTCTATATGATTTTTTTAAGAAATAATTATTATAGTTTATTATCTACTCCCCATTACTATAGTATATTTTTAGTTTCCATGAATTAAAAAATTATACAATATTTTTATTTCATTATGCCCAAATGGAAAATAGATTCATAAATTTCCAACAAACCCCCTTCAATTTTTTGGTATGGTAATCATTCTAGATTTTATTTCCCGAGGTTTCTTAGTGTAATCTCTAATCTCTTGGGATCTTATTAGTGTTTTATTTTTCCTTTCAAATACAATAATAATTAATTATGATATGATAAGAGTTACAAAAAAAATTACATATTTTTTTATGAATTTTGTAATCTAACTAATGCATATAAATTACACACCATTATAAAAAAATATTGCATGTTTTGGGTTACCATTGTTTGAGAAATTTAAGTAGATTATTTTGTATATAATATCATATCCACATTTCCATTAATATGATTCTTCTTCAATGTACTAATATTTAATAGAAATTTTTCTATCATTATCACTAATCTCAATAGTTTAGGATGTTTCTTCTTGTAAAAATTATAAATTTATTATTTAACTCATGCCCATGACATTTCATAATGGGGAAGTTATTCTTATCATAAACTGACCTTTATCACTATTTGAAATCATTATTCATATTCTATATAAATTAGTTATCCCTTATTATACATAATTCTAATGAACTATAAAATTCAATGTTATTCTACCTTTTTTATACTTTTTCATTTATTATATTTAGAGACATTTTATGAATATTTTTTAAATAATAGATAAATTATTCATGAAATAATTTGTTAAATACATCTCAAAAAAATTCACAGGGAAGGAACACCAGTTGAGAATGTATTTTTATTGTAAGGAGGATGTATTTTTTAACCATTGATTAAACAAGGTATATAAGAGTATTACACCAATTTAATTTTCTACTTAGTATATCTTATAATTCACAATTTTATTCTTCATGTTATTAATTATCCTCATGAATTACATTAAATGAATAAATTATATATAAATGATCATGACCTAGAAATTATATATATGACATTAAAATTGCTAGTTTAAACGATCAATTATTTTAATAGTGTTATTATCACCATAATCAAAATAAAATGATCTTATTTCCTTGAAAAGATCACTTTTGAATGATTTTATTGATGAACACAAACTAGTATGATCTGTTTTGAGTAGACATTTATACTTATTGTTATTTGATATTTTTCTCAATTTTATTACCTTTCTCTTTTTCATGTTTTTATATTGTATTATAAAATAACAATAGGTCATCTTTAAGAGGTACAAATTCCACTTTTTTATCTCAATAACACTATGATTTTATTAAAATATGAACTTTATGATTATCTAAAAAATATTTAGGAGAAATATAGATCAAATCCTATTAAATTATTTGTTCTTAAACATGTTTTGTTGTAGTTGTTATCAATTGTGTTTTACAATTTTATTTTTTAATTGATATTAAAAATGTTGATATATTTGGTGAAGAAGTATATATCCACCCATGAAATGATATTGGTATTTATGAGACTCTACTATTATGTTTTCCAGGAATAGTAAAAGAACACAAGTCCTTGGAATATCTGGTAGGATATATTCCTTTGACCAATATTATTTGATTATTAGTGGACTAGTATATATATCATAGATAATACCTAAGTGGAGATAAATCATCTCAACATCATGGCTAAACGAAAATCTAAAATATGAGGGGGATGTGAAACCTATGGTAAGACCACTAACATAAGTTTTGAAAAACATGTTAATAAAATATTCAAATTAATTTATAAATCTAGATAATGTTCTAGATCACATATAATGAGTATTAATAGTTTTGGTATATAAAATATATCATATTAATAGTCATTGTTGAATGAAAACTTTATTGGATATGCAGAAGGATTTATTTCAAGAAAAGAATCACCTAAAAAAAGAAAATATTTTTGAAATACTCTAATTCTTTTATAATGTAACACCCCAAGCTTCCATGGTACGATTCTCTTTGAATAATATAGTAGCGTGTGTTGTATGCAACATCGAGATTCTAACACACTGCGACCAATCAATGTAGCTGTTATGAATAGTAATACCCACTTTTTGAAATTTTATAAATTCTATCTTTTAAAATAGTCTTCATTTTTGGATTCGGAAAATCAAAATTACCCTAGGGTGAAATTTTGTTACTTTTCGGATAACATTTATATTCTGATGAATAGTGAAAATTACTAAATTTTAATTAAAAAAACATTTTTAATCGAAATAATTAATAGTGATAAATTATGAATTTGAATGGTTTTAAAGTATATTTAGAATATATTATTACCATTTAATACAATGATGGTGTTTGTACATAATTTCACAATTAAACCGTATATAAACAAGTGTAAATCTTTTGATAGTTATTATCTCTTAAAAACACGCTTAATGTATTAACAACGGGAATTAATTTTAAATTATTTTCTTCCACTTCTGTGTTTTTGAATTTGGAAAAATTGATTCCATATTTGTAATATGGATTTCAAAATTGATTAAATATGTAACTTTTATTTTTAGACATTTAGAATAATTACTTCGGTAAATATTTTAATTATCATAGTTAAAGGGTAAATCCGGTAAATAAGGGTAAATAAAATAAAATAATAATAATAATAAATTACACTAAAACGTGTCCTAACCTTATTGGTTGATATACGTCTGACCATGGGAATCTTTGTGTTGATTTTAGGACCCCATGTATCCCCTTTTATGTGATAAGGACACTTTATATTAATTAAGTTAAAATAAATACAAAAATGACAAAAGCATATATCTTGTAGAAAAACAATTTTTACATAGGGTTATATATGTTAACATTTCAACTATAAATATTCATTAGAAAGATAAAAATATTTCATTCATAATGGCACCTTATTTATAATTTTTATACATTTAATTGTTAATATTTTTTATGACACATTAATGATGCAATATTTTCCATATCAATGAAATAATTAAATAATTGGTATTATAAATGTTAATATAAATGTAATTTGAAAGTTTAGATGACATAAATGAATTTAATTGGTTAATATGACCTTATAGTATTGCTTAAATTAATTTGTTTTGAATTAATAAAGTTGATAAGACTTTAAAAAAAATCACTTTTTGAGTAGTGTCAAAATTGACATAAATGAGTTTTTAAAACAAATATTAAATTATTAATTAATATTCTATTCCTAAAAATATAAGGTTCGTAAAAATGACTTATATCATGATAGGTGTGTCATTAATGAACCACTTCGGGGTCTCTTGGATGTATATAGTAAGTTTATTATCTATATAATATAAAAAACAAAGTGATATGGTAAATGTCAAACTATTTAAATAAGAGTTAAAACTAAATGATAAGGTTAATATAATGACACAAACCGGTATAAATTCTATTGGTTGAAATTATTTCTACCCATACTCACCATATAATTTTAATAAACCACTTTGGAGCCATTATAAACCGAATATGAATTTATTATAAAATAATATTTATAGCTTTTCCAAAGGTGCCCCTCACCCCTCTTATAAAAGGGCACTCCCCATTCACACTAATTCACACATTCAATGCCTTTTGGCTCGACCAAACCCGGCCCAAATACTCTCTAAAATTCCATAACTTCAACCTAGGGGCCTTATTGTGATCATAAATCCAACCTATGGATCCCTTTTGATCAAGTGAAAATGAAGAACCCGAAGAAGAGGTAATGTTTTCACCACCCTCATTCAAGTTCCTTTCTTCTTCAACTACTTATTTAATTGTTATTTCTATTATAAAATAATAACTCTAGTATCTTATATATACTTTGATGTTATCATAAATATGGTACAACAATATTCAGTATTCTATCCATCTTTTGAAGGACATGTCACCATACGTGCGTACGTACGACCTACCGTCTCCACATCGTGGTGTAATTGTTATTCAATACATTATTATTTGGATGGTTATAATAATGATGTTTAATTAATGAATATAATAAATATAACATTATAATTATATTTTTATATGATATACCATCCAATTATATATTATTCCAATATCAAATTAATGATATTATCACTCGTGCGTACGTACGGAATACCTTCTCCAAGAACACAATGAGATTCATTCCCCATCGTATCCATTGAAGTATAATTATCATTTGATGATTAAAAATAATGTTTACGGACTTGATATCATTCTGAATATGAATAATATACAACCTACTGATAACAAACATGACTTATTTAACAAAACATAAAAAAGAAAATGAGTAAGTTAACACCCGAAACGACAATAATACTAAGATATAATTAACAAAGCAATGTTAAAAGATCATATATGATATTAATGTATATAATACATTTATAATTAAATAAAAATTATTTCACCATTATACATGAGGCTAACCTACCCTCGAAAAAGGCAAAAGTAAAAAGTAAGGGTTTTCTTATCTCACTTTTAATTCCGTGATATTTCCATTGTTCACCACTTATTTATTGCATGTGGTTTGTGTACGGCCCAATGTTTGTATGAATTGTGTAATATACCTTAATTAATTTATATTTGCATCATCTTTGTATGATACTTATTTCGTGGGTGTATGTTTTGTAAGTTACCAAATCAATAAGGGAATTTGAAATTTCAATTTCCACTCATTCGGCTTTATGCATACTTCATTGATTAGTTTACTCCATGATTATGTGTGGAATCAATATTCATTTTCTTATGTCATAACTTACACTCCCCATTATGTGTATATACTTTTGATACACATAATCACTCCATAGATAAATTCTCAAGTCATCGGTATGAACTTGATACGAGTAATTTTTACTCAATCTCCATTTGTTGAGTTAAACATCCAATTCATTGGTGTTGTTTTTACAAGAATATATGTTAATGTCCTTTGATTGTTTTACACATAATATCCAATATTATTGAGTGTACTTAAATTTTTCACACATAATTATGTTTTTTATTTATCCTTAACCTAAGGGTGTAGCCTTTATTAGAGATTTCATCTCAATTTTCATTCCATTGAGACTCCTTTGTTGTTATATACCTAATAACTTTTATATGGTGTATATAATGTACTTTGACACAGTATATCATGAATCCCATTATACTCATAATATTAAAAGGTTTTTATTATCTCAAATATTTTTATTAAAGTGTCTCTCTTTTGGTTAGTAACTCTATCTAAAATATCATTTTAATTTTTTTTAAATATTTATTATTCTAAATCTTTCTCATTAATGTCCAAGTTTCAAAAATGGTTTTAAGGATTTATTTATATGGAAATTAATGTTTTCAAATCAAAATTCATTTTGAAGGTTTCAAAGTGGTATGGGACACTTTGATTTTTAAGTGGCTTCATGACAAATAGTGTGAATTTTAAATGTTTTCAAGAAAATGGGGGATATTTTGTTAAATAGTTTGATGATTATTTTAATCGATGTCAATATCCTTCATTATTTTAGATGGGGGTTAATCTGACACAATACAATCTTCCATATTTTATCGAATGAGTTATGTTTGTCTGTGGATGTGCTATTTGTATACCATTCATAGTTTGTGGTTAAAGTATTGACATTTCGTGTGCTAATTTTAATATGAATGTTTATGTTATGTTTCAAACATTTCATATGAGGATTTAATTGGACTTAGTATGTGACGGGTGGAGCCTGCTATAGCTCTTCAATGCATCTGTAGGACTCAGGAGACAAACTAGTGTTTTGGCACGAGGCCTTGAAAAAATCTTATTTGTAGTTTTAGCAAGATGTCTTGGCTATGTGGTTATGATAGTCTGACATTATGCATTCCATCATTATGAAAGTGGTAATTGATATTTTCATGTGATTATTCAACTAGTAGAATATCCATGTGAATAAGTAAATAGAATTATTTCAATTTTTTCCCATATTATGTTGAAGTTCATGTTTAAAAGGCTTTTTTAGTTATACATCATCTTAAATGTTTATACTTATTTATGAAAGTTTCCACTATATTGTTATCCTTACTGAGAATTTGAGCTCACCAATTTCTATGTTTTATTTTTCCCAGGATGTGAAGAAGTATTTTATGAATGACCTGCAGGGATAGTATAAGGGGATATGAGTGTGGAGACACGATTTCGTTGTAGTTTTCACTTTATGTTGTATTGTGAACATGGCGAATGTATCTAGTTATTCCAAGGCTACTATACTAATCGGTCTTTCGAGACTTGATCTTTTGTGATAATTTAAATGTTATGTAATATTGCACCAACTCTGGGTAACTGGGGTTAGGGCGTTACAGTTGGTATCAGAGGAAGCTTAGTACAAAAATTGGAAACTAGATTTAGATAAACTCTGATTAGAGCACATAGACCTAAGATAGACATTGCGGATTAGTATAGAATAACTTCCTATAATTTTGGGATTGTATAGATTTTGTGATCTTTCCAAGAAATACATCCCTACATGGATACGAGTAGTTAGAGGTGGCTCTTGCATAGATGTACCAAGGGGTAAAACCTGAAAACACCAATTTGATCTAGACTTGAACGGGAACTGGTGCACGACAACAGGCCTTGCTACACTCTTGGTTATGGCACTCTCTAGGGATATGCATAGGATAATTTACATTTTCTTTACAAAACTATTTGATGTATTTGAATTTAAGATGAAAAAAATGACTGTGGTTAATACTAAGGTGTTTTAAATTGAAAATATGGTGTCATGATATTCTCTAAATGATTTTATGACTACTATTACTCACACAATGCTTTCTATTTTTAGTCAATGGCTGGAGTCCAAGGAAGTCATAGTAACTTTTAGAATGATGTAAAAGGTGTGAACAATGGTGGAAATGAGTAGCAAAATGGTTGTTGATAGGCGAAAAAGATATCGTGTTCATGCCAAATCAGTTTTTCAAAAATATGATCAAGAACATATATATTAACCAACTCCCGGACTCAACAAAGAAGAGAAAGGTGATGAATTATAAGAGATCCAGTAGTGAAGAACGTGTAGAAAAGAATCCTAAATTTCCATCATGTAGGAAATGTGGAAGGAGACACCCAGGAAAGTGTCTCAATGGATCAAAGAAATGCTATACGTGCGGGAAAGAAGGAAATAAAGTGAATAATTGATGAGGAAAAATGAAGATTACTATAGAAGAAAATAAAAATGGTCCCAAGAATCCATTTACAGTTATTTTCCTTAAATATAGGGGACCTGGCCATTACCCAAGTGAATGCCCTATTCTGTAGGATATTTTTTTTTCAAAGAAGAAGCTATGTGGAAATTAATTTTATGCCAATTATTTAAAAGTATTAGTGCTCCTTGTTGATGGGATTACATTGGAATAATTTTCTCTTGTATTTGTAACCCCGTAGTTTTCCATGTGAGAATGATATTTGAGGAAGTCTTATCTTTTCCCTTATAGATATAGTTATAAATAACTATTTGGTTTTATATGATCATTGAGTTTGAGGAAATTACAAGTTATTATATTTTAGGATTAAAATGAAAGGTATAAGATTACATTTCTGGTTAAAATTATGTTATGGTTATTTTGAGGAATTTATCTCATTTTTGTAATGTTATAAAACATAGTTTTCAAAAAATGACAACAAACAGACCATGTGACAACCCCTCGCGCCGGACAAAGCTGTGGGAATCGAACCCACAACCAATGTGCGATTGAGATTTATCACCTACCACTAGACTACGTGAAGTACCTGGTTAGTGGGAAACATTATTTTCAGTTAAATTATATTATTGATCAATAATAAGTTGATTTGGGTTCTTGTGTCTTATCAAATGAATGCCCTTAGTATAGGATAATGATTTGGTGATTAAGTGATAAATGTTTTTTTCGAAAATGTTTGCTTTGTTAGGAACACTATATGCCCAAGGATAATAGAATACAATGGGGTTTTATTTGAGGAGTAATGGTGGATTTTTATCTTTGTTTTTATTGTGGATTTATAGTGATTTGGGTTATTTATGGAAATGATTAACCTATAATAGAGAATATATGATTAGTTAAATTCTTTTAAGTTTGGGACTTTATGAGTAGTTGATGTCATTTAGAGATACAATTTAACATATAATACTACATAACCAAAGTCTTCTATGTTTTGGGTTTCTATATTAGATTGGATTATATTGAAAGATTTTATAGAAAATTGTTTATTGAATGGTTTTTATTTAACATTGGGGTATTGATTTTTGAAATTAAGATTAGTGTTTCTTTTTATAATGTAATATCTCTTTGGGGGATCATCATATCTTATACTAACCATTTTGGTTTTGGTTAATCTCTAAAGGGAAGGTAAATATATATTTTATCCTTTGTGGATCATGTGATTCTATAGAAGTTTATTCTAGCTCTTCGAGTGTGACCAAGTCTTCTTGAATACTTATCATTTAAAAAAATGAGTTTGTTGTGGAAATTTATTAATTAATGAAACAATACTTAAAAAATAAGTATATATCTTTATTTTCTTAGTAAATCTTAGAAATTAATTCCTAATCATTATGTAATGTAACTTAAATCAAAAAAATGTTGTCAGTTTACATTTCCTACTAGGAAACAAATGACCGTTTGTCCCATCACAAGTTTCTGGTTTTCTTATAGTTAAATTTCTCCTGATGATGTTTTCTATCCCTCTAAATTATAACAAAACACTTATTTTATCATCCATATCCATATTTTTCAACATATAATCATAGTATAGGTTATCTCGGGAGACGTTTTTACTTCTCTTCCTTCTTTTAAAGTGATAGTTTTATTGGCTCTTTTGCGATGTGGGACTTTACATTATATTCCCAATACCAATTTTAAAAATTGCGAGGATGAAATTTAATGAAGGATGGGATAATGTAACACCCCAAGCTTCCACGGTACGATTCTCTTTGAATAATACAGTATCATGTGTTGTATGCAAGTTTGAGATTCTAACACACTACGACCAATCAAAGTAGCAGTTATGAACATTAATACCCACTTTTTGAAATTTTTAAATTTTATATCTAAAAGTGGACTTTATTTTTGGATTTAGAATATTGAATTTATCCTAGGGTGAAATTTTGGTACTTTTCAGATAACTTTTATATTTTGATGAATAGTTAAAATTACTAAATTTTATTTAAAAACAACTTTTTTAATCAAAATAATTAATAATGATAAATTGTGAATTTGAGTTATTTTAACGTATATTTAGAATATATTTTTACCATTTAATTCAATGTTTGTCATTGGACATAATTTCACAATTAAACTAGACATAAACAAGTGTCAATCTTTTTATGGTTATTTTCTTTTAAAAACACGTTTTTTTTACAACGAGAATTAATTTTAAATTAATTTTTGACACTTCTCTGTTTTGAATTTGGAAAAATGGATTCCATATTTGGAATCAGGATTTCCTAATTTTGTAAATATCATACTTTTATTTTTATAAATTTTGAATAATTAATTCAATAAATATTTTAATTACTATGGTTAAAGGGTAAATCTGGTAAATAAGGGTAAAAAAATAATATCATAATAATAATAAATTACCATAAAAAGTGTCCTAACCTTATTGGTTAGTACAGGTCTAACAATGGAAAACTTTTTTTTGATTTTGGGTCACCATGGATCCACTTGTAATTGAGAAGGACACTTTATATTAGTAAAGTTATAATAAATACAAAAATGACATAAGATTATATCTTTTAGAAAAACAATTTTTACATAGAGTTATATATGTTGTATTTTAGAATATAATATTTAATTAGAATTCTAAAAATATTTCCTAAATAATTGTATTTTATTTATAATTTTTATACATTTAATAGTTAATGTTATTTATGACACAATAATGATGTAGTATTTTCCTTATCAATGAATGAATCAAATAATTGGTATTATAAATGTTAAAATAAATATAATTTGAAAGTTTTGATGACATCCATGAATTTTATTGGTTAATATGACATTATAGGATTGCTTAATTGAATTTTTTTCGAATTAATATATTTTTTATGACATTAACAGAAATCATTTATTGAATAGTGTCAAAATTGACAAAAATGAGTTTTTAAAACAAATATTATATTATTAATTGATATTCTATTCCTAAAAATATAAGGATCGGACAAAGGACTTATATCACGATAGGTGTATCATTAATGGACCACTAGGGGGTCTCTTGTATGTATATAGTATTCTTATTAACTATATAATATAAAAATACAAAGTGACATGGTAAATGTCAAACAAATTAACTAAGAGTTAAAACTAAAAGTTAATGTTAATATAATGACCCAAACCTCTCTAAATTATATTGGATGAAAGTATTTAGACTCATCCCAACCTTAGACTTTTAATAATCCACTTTATAACCATTAGAAACCAAATATGAATTTATTATAAAATAATATTTCTAGCTTTTCCAAAGTTTCCCCTCACCCCTCTTATAAAAGGGAACTCCCCATTCTCACTAATTCACACATTCAAATCCTTTTGGATCGGCCAAACCCTACCCAAATACTCTCTCAAAATATATAAAAAAACCTAGAGGCCTTATTTTGAACAGAAAGCCAACCTATGGAGCCTTTTTGATCAAGTGAAAAGGAAGATCCTGAAAAGAGGTAATGTTTTCACCACCCTCTTTCAAGTTCTTTTCTACTTCAACTACTTATTTCATTGTTATTTCTATAATAAAATATTAAATCTAGTATCTTCTATATACTTTGATGTTATTATAAATATTTTACAACCATATTCATTATTCTATCCATCATTAGAATGATAGGTCACAATACGTGCGTACGTACGACCTACCGTCTCCACGTCGTGGTGTAATTGTTATTCAATAAATTATTATTTGGATGGGTATAATAATGATGTTTAATTCATGTAAATAATAAATATAAAATTATAATTATTCTTTTTATATGATATACCATCCAATTATATATTATTCCAATATCAAAAAAATGATATTATCACTCGTGTGTACGTACGGACTACCGTCTCCAAGAACGCGATGAGATTCGTTCCCCATCATATCCATTCAAGTATAATTGTCATTTTATGATTAAAAATAATTTTTATGGACTTTATATCATTATTTATATGAATAATATACAACCTACCGATAAAAAACACAGATTATTTAACAAAACATATAAAAGAAAACGAGTAAGTTAGAACCTGAAACGTCAATAATACTAAGATATTATTAACAAAGAAATGTTAAAATATCATATATGATATTAATGTATATAATCCATGTATAATTAAATAACAATTATTTCACCATTATAAATGAGGCTAACCTACCCTCGACCAAGGAAAAATTACAAAGTAAGGGGTTTCTTTTCTCACTTTTAATTCTGTGAGATTTCCATTGTTCACCACTTATTTATTGCATGTGGTGTGTGTACTGTCCATGTTTGTATTCATTGTGTAATATACTTTAATTAATATAAAAATTCATCATAATTGTATGATCCTTCTTTCATGGGTGTATGTTTCGTAAGTTACCAAATCAATAAGGGAATTTGAAATTTCAGTTTCCACTCATTCGGATTTATGCATACTTCATTGATTATATTACTCCAAGATTATGTGTGGAATCACTATTAATTTTCTTATGATATAATTTACACTCCACATTATGTGGATAAACTTTTTATACACATAATCACTCCATTGATAAATTCTCAAGTCATCGGTATAAACTTGATACGAGTAATTTTTACTCAATCTCCATTTGTTGAGTTAAACATCCCATTCATTGGTGTTTTTTTTACAAGAATATGTGTTAATGTCTTTTATTTGTTATACACAGAATATCCAGTCATATTGAGTGTATTTAAATTTTTCACACATTATTATGTCGTTGATTTATCCTTAACCTAAGGGTGTAGCCTTTATGAGAGATTTCATCTCAATTTACATTCCATTTAGACTCCTTTGTTGTTATATACCAAATAACATTTATATGGTGTATATAATGTACTTTGACATAGTATATCCTGAATCACTTTATTCTCATGATATTACAAGGTTTTTATTATCTCAATTATTTGTATTCATGTGTCTCTATTTTGGTTAGGAACTCTAACTAAAATATCATTTTAAAATGTTTTAAAGATTTATTATTCTAAATATTTCTCATTAATGTCCATGTTTCAAAAATGGTTTTAAGGATTTATTTATATGGACATTAATGTTTTCAAATCAAAATTCATTTTAAAATATTCAATTTGGTATGTGACACTTTGATTCAAAAATCTATTTTAAATGGCTTCTTGACAAATAGTGTCACTTTTAAATGTTTTCATGAAAATGGGGGACATTTCTCTAAATTGTTTGATGATTATTTTAATCGATGTCAATATCTTCCCTTATTCTCGATTGGTGTTAATCTGACACAATAAAATCTTCCATATTGTATCTAATGAGTTATGTTTGACTGTGGATGTGCTATTTTTATAAAATTTATATTTTGTGGTTAAAGTATTGACATTTCGTATGATAATTTTAATACGAATGTTTATGTTATGTTTCAAAATTTTCATATGAGGAATTAATTGGACTTAGTATGTGATGGGTGGATCCCGCTATTGCTCCTCGATGCATCGGTAGGACTCAGGAGACAAAATACGGTCTTGGCATGGGGGCTTGAAAAAATCTTATTAGTAGTTTTAGCAAGATGCCTTGGCTACGTGGTTATAATAGTCTGGCATTATGCATTCCATCGTTATGGAAGTGGTTATTGATATTTTCGTGTGATTTTTCGACTAGTAGAATATCCATGTGAATAATTCAATGGAATTATTTCATTTTATATTTTCCATATTATTCCGAAGTTCAAGTTTAAAAGGCTTTTGTTTTAGTTATACACTATCTTTAATGTTTATACTTATTTATGAATGTTTCTGCTATATTGTTATATTTACTGGGCATTTGAGTTGACCCATTTATATGTTTTATTTTTTCCAGGATGTGAAAAAGTATTTTATGAATGTCCTGTGGGGATCGTATAAGGGGATATGAGTATAGAGAGAAGATGTCGTTGTAGTTTACACTTTATGATATAATGTGAACTTGATGAAGGTATCGAGTTATTCAAAAGCTACTAAACTAATCGGTCTTTAGAGACATGATCTTTTGTGATCATGCCAATGTTATGTAATAATGCACAGACTCTGGGTAACTAGGGTTGGTTTGTTACAGTTGGTATCATAGGAAGCTTAGTACAAACATTGGAAACTATATTTAGATAAAATCTCATTAGAGCACATAGACCTAAGATATACATTGATTATTAATATAGAATAACTTCCTAGAATTTTGGTATTTTGTAGTTTTTGTGAGTTTTCAAAGAAATACATCCATGCATGGATACGAGTGGGTAGAGGTGGCTCTGGCATAGATGTACCTAGGGGTTAAACTTGAAAACACCGATTTGATCTAAACATGAACAGGAACTGGTGCACGACAACGGGCCTTGCTGCACTCTTGGTTATGGAACTCTTGAGGGATATGCATAGGATAATCTACATTTTCATTACAAAACTATTTGAAGTATTTTAATATAAGATGAGAATAAATGACAGAAGTTAATACAAAGGTGTTATAAATTGAAAATATGGTGTGATGATATTCTCTAAATGATTTTATGACAACTTTTACTCACACAATGCTTTCTAGTTTTAGTCAATGGTTGGAGTCCAAAGAAGTCATAGTAACTTTGAGAATGATGTACAAGGTCTGAACGGTGGTGGAAATGAGCAACAAAATGGGGTGTTGATAGGCGTAAAAGATATCTTGTTCATGCCAAATCAGTTTTCCAAAAATATGATCAATAACATATATATTAACCAACTCCCGAACTCAACAAAGAAGCGAAATTTGATGAATGATAGAGCTCCAGCAGTGCAGAATGTGGAGGAAAGAATCCTAAATTTTCATCATGCAGGAAATGTGGAAGGAGACACCCAGGAAAGTGTCTCAATGAAACAAAGAAACGCTTTACGTGTGGGAAAGAAGGACATAAAGTGAATAATTGACGAGGAAAAATGAAGAGTACTATGGAAGAAAATAAAAATGGTACTAAGATTCCATTTACAGTTATTTTCCGTAAATTTAAGGGACATGGCCATTACCTATGTGAATGCACTATTAGGTAGGATATTCTCTTTGTCAATGAAGCTATGTGGAAATTAATGGTTTGAAAAATATTTAAAAGTATTAGTGCTCATTATTGATAGGCTTACATTGGAATAATTTTCTCTTGTATTTATAACCCCGTAGTTTTCCACGTGAGAATGGTATTTGAGGAAGTCTTATCTTTTCCCTTATAGATATAGTTATAAATAACCATTTGGTTTTATATGATCAATGGGTGTTAGGAAATTACAAGTTATTATATTTTAGGATGAAAATGAATGGTATGAGATAACATTTCTGGTTAAAATTATCTTATGGTTATTTTGAGGAATTTATCTCATTTTGTTAATGTTATAAAATATAGTTTTTGAAAAATGACAACACGCAGACCATGTGACATCCCCTCGCATCAGACAAAGCTATAGGAATCGAACCCACAACCAAAGTGCGATTGAGATTTATCACCTACCAATGGAATACGTGAAGTCCCTGGTAAGTGGGACTAATTATTTTTTGTTAAATTATTTTATTGATCAACAATAAGTTGATTTGGGTTCTTTTGTCTTATCAAATTAATGCCCTTAGTATAGGAAACAGATTTGGTGATTATGTGATAAATGTTATTTTGGAAGATGTTCGTTTTATTGGGAACACTATATGCCCATGGAAAATAGAATACTATAGGGTTTCATTTGAGGAGTAATGGTGGATTTTAATTTATGTTTTTATTGTGGATTTATAGTAATTTGGGTTATTTATGAAAATGATTAACCTAAATTAGAGAATATGTGATTAGGTTAATTACATTTATGTATGTGACTTTATGAGTAGTTGATGTCATTTAGAGATACAATTTAATATAGAAGACTACATAACCAAAGACTTCTACGTTATGGGTTTCAATATTAGTTTGGATTATATTGAAAGATTTTATGGACAATTGTTTATTGAATGGTATTTATTTAACTTTGGGGTATTGATTTTTGAAATTAAGATTAGTGTTTCTTTTTCTAAAGGAATATCCTTTTGGGGGATCATAAAATCATGTACTAACCGTTTTGGTTTTGGTTAATCTCTAAAGAAAATGTAAATATATCTTTTATCCTTTGTGGATCATGTGATTCTATAGAAGTTTATTCTAGCTCTTAGAGTGTGACCAAGTCTTGTTGAATACTTATCATTTAAAAAAATGACTTATTTGTGGAAATTTATTAAATAATGAAAATCTACTCAAAAACTAAGTATATCTCTTTATTTTTTTAGTCAATCTTAGAAATTAATTCCTCATCTCTTTGTAATGTAACTTAAATAAAAAATGTTGTCTGTTTACTTTTCCTACTATGAAACAAATGACCGTTTGTCTTATCACACGTTTCTGGTTTTCCTATTGTTAAATTTTTCCTGACCATGTTTTATATCCCTCTACATTAGATCTTAACACATTTTTTATCATCTATATCCATATTTTTATACATAGAATCTTAGTATAGGTTATCTCGGGAGACCTTTTTACTTCTCTTTCTTTACTTTAAAGTGATAGTTTTATTAGATCTTTTGTGATGTGGGACATTACATTATATTCCCAATCTCAATTTTAAAAATTGTGAGGATGCAATTTAATGAACGAGAGGAGAATGTAACACCCCAAGCTTCCACGGTACGATTCTCTTTGAATAATTCAGTAGCATGTGTTGTACGCAACTTCGAGATTCTAACACACTACGACCAGTCAAAGTAGCCGTTATGAATAGTAATACCCACATTTTGAAATTTTTTAAATTTTATTTCTGAATGTGGACTTCATTTATGGATTTGGAATATTGAAATTATCATAGGGTGAACTTTTCGTACTTTTCGGATAAATTTTATATTTTGATGAATAGTGAAAATTACAAAATTTTAAATAAATACAACTTTTTTAATCAAAATAATTAATAATGATAAATTATGAATTTGAGTTATTTTAATGTATATTTAGAATATTTTTTTACCATTTAATTCAATGTTGGTCATTTGACATAATTTCACAATTAAACTGGACATAAATAAGTGTCAATCTTTTGATAGTTATTTTCTCTTAAAAACACGCTTTTTTGTTTTAACAACGGGAATTAATTTTAAATTAATTTCTGCCACTTCTGTGTTTTGAATTTGGAAAAATGGATTCCATATTTGGAATTAGGATTTCCTAATTGTGTAAATATCTTACTTTTAATTTTATACACTTTGAATAATTACTTCGATAAATATTTTAATTACCATGGTTAAAGAGTAAATCCGGTAAATAAGGGTAAAAAAATAATATCATAATGATAATAAAGTACCCTAAAAAGTGTCCTAACCTTATTGGATAATACAGGTCTGACCATGGAAAACTTTTTTTCGATTTTGGGATCCCATGGATCCACTTGTAATTGATAAGGACACTTTATATTAGTTAAGTTAAAATAAATACAAAAATGACATAAGCTTATATCTTTTAGAAAAACAATTTTTACATAGGGTTATATATGTTGTATTTTAGAATATAATATTTAATTATAAATCTAAAAATATTTCTTAAATAATGGTATTTTATTTATAATTTATAGACATTTAATAGTTAATATTATTTATGACACAATAATTATGTAGTATTTTCCTTATCAATGAATGAATCAAATAATTGGTATTATAAATGTTAAAATAAATATAATTTGAAACTTTTGATGACATCCATGAATTTTGTTGGTTAATATGACATTATTGGATTTCTTAATTTAATTTGGTTCAAATTAATAATTTTTTTATTACTTTAACAAAAATCAATTATTGAATAGTGTCAAAATTGACAAAAATGAGTTTTTAAAACAAATATTATAAAATTAATTGATATTCTATTCATAAATATATAAGGATCAGATAAAGGACTTATATCATGATATTTGTGTCATTAATGGACCACTAGGGGGTCTCTTGGATGTATATAGTATGTTTATTAACTATATAATATAAATATACAATGTGACATGGTAAATGTCAAACTAAATAACTAAGTGTGAAAACTAAAAGTTAAGGTTAACATATTGACCCAGACCTGTCTACATTCTATTGGATGAAATTATTTAGACTCATCCCCACCTTAGACTATTAATAATCCAGTTTAGAGCCAATAGAAACCGAATATGAATTTATTATAAAATAATATTTCTAGCTTTTCCAAACTTTCCCCTCAACCCTATTATAAAAGGGAACGCCCCATTCTCACTAATTCACACATTCAAATCCTTTTGGCTCGGCCAAACCCTTCCCAAATACTCTCTTAAATTCCATAACTTCACCGTAGATGCCTTATTTTGATCAGAAAGCCATCCTATGGAGCCCTTTTGATCAAGTGAAAAGGAAGAACCCGGAGAAGAGGTAATGTTTTCACCACCCTCTTTCAAGTTCCTTTCTTCTACAACTACTTATTTCATTGTTATTTGTATTATAAATTAGTAAATCTAGTATCTTCTATATACTATGATGTTATTATAAATATTGTACAACCATATTCCATATTCTATCAATCATTCGAATGACAGATCACCATACGTGCATACGTACGACCTACCGTCTCCACGTTGTGGTGTAATTGTTATTCAATACATTATTATTTGGATTGGTATAATAATGATTTGTAATTCATGTAAATAATAAATATAACATTATAATTATTCTTTGTATATGATATAAAATCCAATTATATTCTATTCCAATATCAGAAGATTGATATTATCACTCGTGCGTACGTACGGACTACCGTCTCCAAGAACGTGATGAGATTCATTCCCCATCGTATCCATTCAACTCTAATTCTCATTTTATGATTAAAAATATTGTTTATGGACTTGATATCATTCTTTATATGAATAATATACAACCTACCTATAAAAAACACTACTTATTTAACAAAACATATAAAAGAAAACGAGTAAGTTAACACCCGAAGCGACAATAATACTAAGATATTATTAACAAAGCAATGTTAAAAGATAATATATGATATTAATGTATATAATACATGTATAATTAAATAACAATTATTTCACCATTTTACGTGATTCTAACATACCCTCGACCAAGGATAAAGTACAAAGTATGGGGTTTCATATCTCACTTTTAATTCCGTGAGATTTCCATTGTTCACCACTTATTTATTGCATGTGGTGTGTGTACTGTCCATGTTTGTATTCATTGTGTAATATACTTTAATTAATTTATACTTTAATCATCATTGTATGATCATTCTTTCATGGGTGTATGTTTCTTATGTTATAAAATCAATAAGAGAATTTGAAATTTCAATTTCCACTCATCCAGCTTTATGCATACTTCATTGATTATTTTACTCCAAGATTATGTGTGGAATCACTATTCATTTGATTATGTCATAATTTACACTCCCCTTTATGTGGATATACATTTGATACACATAATCACTCCATTGATAAATTCTCAAGTCATCGGTATGAACTTGATACGAGTAATTTTTACTCAATCACCATTTGTTGAGTTAAACATCCAATTCATTGGTGTTGTGTTTACAAGAATATGTGTTAATGTCCTTTGATTGTTTTACCCAGAATATCCAATCATATTGAGTGTATTTAAAATTTTCACACATAATTATGTCGTTGATTTATCCTTAACCTAAGGGTGTAGCCTTTATGATAGATTTCATCTCAATTTACATTCCATTTTCACTCCTTTGTTGTTATATACAAAATAACTTTTATATGTTGTATATAATGTACTTTGACATAGTATATCATGAATACCTTTATTCTCATGATATTACAAGGTTTTTTTTATCCCAATTATTTGTATTCAAGTGTCTCTCTTTTGGTTTGGAACTCTAACTAAAATATTATTTTAAAATGTTTTAAAGATTTATTATTCTAAATGATTCTCATTAATGTCCATGATTCAAAAATGGTTTTAAGGATTTATTTATATGGACATTAATGTTTGAAATTCAAAATTCATTTTAAATGTTTCTATGTGGTATGGGGCACTTTGATTCAGAAATCTATTTTAAATGGCTTCTTGACAAATAGTGTGACTTTTAAATGTTTTCAAGAAAATGGGGGATATTTCTATAAATAGTTTGATGATTATTTTAATCGATGTCAATATCCTTCATTATTCTTGATTGGCGTTAATCTGACACAATAAAATCTTCCATATTGTATCGAATGGGTTATGTTTGATTGTGGATGTTCTATTTTTACACCATTCGTAGTTTGTGGTTAAAGTATTGACATTTCATACGCTAATTTTAATACGAATGTTTATGTTATGTTTTAAACTTTTCATATGAGGAATTAATTAGACTTAGTATGTTACAGGAGGAGCCCTCTATAGTTCCCCGATGCATCGGTAGGACTCAGGAGACAAACTAGTGTCTTGGAACGGGGCCTTGACAAAATCTTATTAGTAGTTTTAGCAAGATTCCTTGGCTACGTGGTTATAATAGTCTGGCATTATGCATTCCATCATTATGAAAGTGGTTATTGATATTTTCATGTGATTATTCAACTAGTAGAATATCCATGTGAATAAGTAAATAGAATTATTTCATATTATTTTTTCCATATTATGCTGATGTTCATGTTTAAAAGTCTTTTGTTCTAGTTATACATTATCTTAAATGATTATTCTTATTTATGAACGTTTCTGTTATATTGTTATCCTTACTGGGAATTTGAGCTCACCCATTTCATTGTTTTATTTTTCCCAGGATGTGAAAAGTATTTTATGAACGACCTGTGGGGATAATATAAGGGGATATGAGTGTGGAGACAAGATGTCGTTGTAGTTTTCACTTTATGATATAATGTGAACTTGACGAATGTATCTAGTTATTCCAAGGCTACTAAACTAATCGGTCTATCAAGACCTGATCTTTTGTGATCATGACAATGTTATGTAATAATGCACCGACTCTGGGTAACTAGGTCGGGGCGTTACAATTGGTATCAGAGGAAGCTTAGTACAAACCTTGGAAACTAGATTTTGATAAACTCTGATTCGAGAACATAGACCTAAGATAGACTTTGAGGATTAGTATAGAATAATGAATTATAATTTTGGTATTGTGTAGATTTTGTGAGTTTTCCAAGCAATTAATCTCTGCCTAGATACGACCAGGTAGAGGTGGCTTCAGTATAGATGTATCTAGGGGTAAAACATTAAAACACTGATTTGATATAAACTTGAACGGGAACTAGTGCACGAAAAATGGCCTTGCTGCACTCCTGGTTATGGCACTCCCGGGGGATATGCTTAGGATAATTTACATTTTCTTTACAAAACAATTTGATGTATTTAATATTATATGATAATAAATGACCTTGGTTAATCCTATGTTGTTTTAAATTGAAAATATGGTGTCATGATATTTTCTAAATGATTTTCGGACTACTGTTACTCACACAATGCATTCTAGTTTTAGTCAATGGCTGGAGTCCAAGGAAGTCATAGTATCTTTGAGAATGATGTACAAGGTGTGAAAGATGGTGGAAATGAGCAACAAAATGGGATGTTGATAGGCATAAAAGATATCGTGTTCATTCCAAATCAGTTTTTTAAAAATATGATCAACTACATATATATTAACCAACTCCCCGACTCCACAAAGAAGAGAAATGTGATGAATGATAAGAGCTCCAGCAGTGGAGAACGTATAGACAAGAATCCTAAATTTCCATAATGCAAGAAATGAGGAAGGATACACCCAGGAAAGTGTCTCAATGGAACAAAGAAATGCTTTACATGTGGGAAAGAAGGACATAAAGTGAATAATTGACGACGAAAAATGAAGAGTACTATAGAAGAAAATAAAAATGGTCCCATGAATCCATTTATAGTTATTTTCCATAAATTTAGGGGACTTGTCCATTACCCAAGTGAATGCCCAATTCTGTAGGATATTTTCTTTGTCAAAGAAGAAGCTCTGTGGAAATAAATGGTTGGAGAAATACTTAAAATTATTAGTGCTCCTTCTTGATGGGATTACATTGGAATAATTTTCTCTTGTATTTGTAACCCCGTAGTTTTCCATGTGAGAATGATATTTGAGGAAGTATTATCATTTCCCTTGTGTATATAGTTATAAATAACCGTTTGGTTTTATATGATCATTGGGTTTGAGGAAATTACAAGTTATTGTATTTTAGGATGAAAATGCAAGGTATAAGATAAAATTTCTAGTTAAAATTATGTTATGGTTATTTTGAGGAATTGGTCTCATATTTGTAATGTTATAAAATATAGTTTTTTAAAAATGACAACACACTGACCATGTGACAGCCCCTCACGTCGAACAAAGCTGTGGGAATTGAACTCACAACCAAAGTGTGATTGAGATTTTTCACCTACCACTGGACTATGTGAAGTCCCTAGTATGTGGGACTAATTATTTTGAGTTAAATTATTTTATTGATCAATAATAAGTTGATTTGGGTTCTTATGTATTATCAAATTAATGCCCTTAGTATAGGAAAATGATTTGGTGATTAAGTGATAAATGTTATTTTGGAAGATGTTCCCTTTGTTGGGAACACTATATGCCCAAGGAAAATAGAATACTATGGGGTTTCATTTGAGGAGTAATGGTTTATTTTTATCTATGTTTTTATTGTGTATTTATAGTGATTTGGGTTATTTATGAAAATAATTAACCTATAATAGAGAATATGTGATTAGGTTAATTACTTTTAAATATGTGACTTTAAGAGTAGTTGATGTCATTTAGAGATACAATTTAACATAGTAGACTACATAACCAAATTCTTCTATGTATTGGGTTTCAATAATAGTTTGGATTATATAAAAAATATTTTATCGACAATTGTTTATCAAATGGTATTTATATAACATTGGGGTATTGATTTTAGAAATTATGATTAGTGTTTCTTTTTGTAAAGGAATATCCTTTTGGGGGATCATCAGATCTTGTACTAACCGTTTTGGTTTTGGTTAATCTATAAAGTCAAGGTAAATATATATTTTATCTTTTGTGGATCATGTGATTCTATAGAATCTTATTCTAGCTCTTCGAGTGTGACCAAGTATTCTAGAATACTCATCATTTAAAGAAAATGAGTTAGTTGTGGAAATTTATTAAATAATGAAACTCTACTTAAAAAGTAAGTATATCTCATTATTTTCTTAGTAAATCTTAGAAATTAATTCCTCATCTTTATGTAATGTAACTTAAATAAAAAAAATATGTGGTATGTTTACTTTTCCTACTAGGAAACAAATGACCGTTTGTCCCATCACAAGTTTGTGGTTTTCTTATTGTTAAATTTCTCCTGATCATGGTCTCTATCCCTCTACATTAGAACATGACACATAGTTTATCATCCATATCCATGTTTTTCTACATAAAATCTTAGTATAGGTTATCTCAGGAGGCATTTTCTATTTCTCTTTCTTTCTTTTAAAGTGATAGTTTTATTGTCTCTTTTGTGATGTGGGACTTTACATTATATTCCCAATCCCAATTTTAAAAATTGTGAGGATGCAATTTATTGAAGGAGGGGATAATGTTACACCCCAAGCTTTCACGGTACGATTCTCTTTGAATAATACAATAGCATGTGTTGTACACTACTTCGAGATTCTAACAGACTACGACCAATCAAAGTAGTCGTTATGAATAATAATACCCACCTTTTGAAAATTATTAAATTTTATCTATGAAAGTGGACTTCATTTTTGGATTTGGAATATCGAAATTATCCAAGAGTGAAATTTTGGTACTTTTTGGATAACTTTTATATTTTGATGAATAGTGAGAATTATTAAATTTTAATTAAAAACAACTTTTTTAATCAAAATAATTAATAATGATAAATCATGAATTTGAGTGATTTTAAAGTATATTTAGAATATATTTTTACAACTTAATACAATGTTGGTCATTGGAAATAATTTCACAATTAAACCGGACATAAAAAAGTGTCAATCTTTTGATAGTTATTATCTATTAAAAACGCGGTTTTCGTTCTAACAATGGCAATTAATTTTAAATTAATTTCTGCCACTTCTGTGTTTTGAATTTGGAAAATTGGATTCCATATTTGGAATCAAGATGTCAAAATTGTGTAAATATCTTAATTTGATTTTTATAAATTTTGATTAATTATTTCGTTAAATATTTTAATTACCATGGTTAAACGGTAAATCCAATAAATAAGGGTAAAATAATAATATCATAATACTAATAAATTACCCTAAAACGTGTCCTAAAATTAATGGTTAATACAATTCTGACCATTTAAAACTTTGTTTCGATTTTGGGACCCCATGGACCCACATGTAATTGATAAGGACACTTTATATTATTTAAGTTAAAATAAATACAAAAATGGCATAAGCTTATATCTTTTAGCAAAAAAAAATTTAAATGGGATTATATATGTTGTATTATAGAATATTAATATTAATTATAAAGATAAATATATCTCCTAAATAATTTTATTTTATTTATTATTTTTAGACATTTAATAGTTAATATTCTTTATGACACAATAATGATGTAGTATTTTCCTTATCAATGAATGAATCAAATAATTGGTATTATAAATGTTGAAATAAATATAATTTGAAAATTTTGATGACATCCATTAATTTAATTGGTTAATATGATATTATAGTATTTTTAATTGAATTTTATTCGAATTAATAAATTTTTTAAGACTTTAACAAAAATCCATTATTGAATAGTGTCAAAATTGACAAAAATGAGTTTTTAAAACAAATATTATATTATTAATTTATATTCTCTTCCTAAAAAACAAGGATTGAAAAAATGCCTTATATAATGATATTTGTGTCATTAATGGACCACTTTGGGGTCTCTTGTATGTATATAGTATGTTTATTAACTATATAATATAAATATACAAAGTTATATGGTAAATCTCAAACTAATTAACTAAGAGTTAAGACTAAAAGATAAGGTTAATATAATGACACAAACCTATCTAGATTCTATTGTATGAAAGTATTTAGACTCATCCCCACCTTATTCTATTAATAATCCACTTTAGAGCAATTAGAAACCGAATATGAATTTATTATAAAATAATATTTCTAGCTTTTTGCAAAGGCGCCCCTCACCCCTCTTATAAAAGGGCACATCCCCTTCTCACTAATTAACACATTCAAAGCCTTTTGGCTCTGCCAAAACCTACCCAAATACTCTCTCAACTTGCCTCAATTCAACCTCGAGCATTAGTTCGATCAAAAAGCCCAGCTATGGATCGCTTTTGATCAAGTCAAAAGGAAGAACCCGAAGAAGAGGTAATGTTTTCACCACCCTCTTTCAAGTTCCTTTCTTCTTCAACTTCATCTTTCTTTGTTATTTAAATTATAAAATAGTAACTCCACTATATTATATATACTTTTATGTTACTATAAATATTTTAAAACAATATTCAGTATTTTATCCATCCTTTGAATGACATGTCACCATACGTGCGTACGTACGGCCTACCGTCTCCACGTTGTGGTGTAATTGTTATCCAATACATTATTATTTGGATGGGTATAATAATGATGTTTAATTCATGTAAATAATAAATTTAACATTATAAATATTCTTTATTTATGATATAACATCCAATTATATATTATTTTAATATCAAAAGAATGATATTATCGCTCGTGTGTACGTACGGACTACCATCTCCACGAACGCGATGAGATTCATTCCCCATCGTATCCATTCAAGTCTAATTCTAAATTTATGATTAAAAATAATGTTTAAGGACATGATATCATTATGTATATGAATAATATACAACCTACCCATAACAAAGACGACTTATTTAACAAAACACATAAAAGAAAACGAGTAAGTTAACACCCGAATCGACGATAATACTAAGATATTATTAACAAAGAAATGTTAAAAGAGAATATATGATATTAATGTATATGATCCTTGTATAATTAAATAAAAATTCTTTAACCATTATACATGAGGATAACATACCCTCGACCAAGGAAAAAGTACAATGTAAGGGGTGTCATGTCTCACTTTTAATTCTGTGAGATTTCTAGTGTTCACCACTTATTTATTGCATGTGGTGTGTGTACTTCCAATGTTTGTATTCATTTGTAATATAATTTAATTCATGTATATTTTCATCATCATTTTATGATACTTCTTTCATGGGTTTATGTTTCATATTTTACCATATCAATAAGGGAATTTGAATTTTCAATTTCCACTCATTCGGCTTTACACATACTTCATTGATTATTTTACTCCAAGATTATGTATGGAATCACTATTCATTTTCTTATGTCATAATTTCCACTCCCCTTTCTGTGTATATACTTTTGATACACATAATCAAACCATTGATAAATTCTCAAGTCATCAGTATGAACTTGATATGAGTAATTTTTACTCAATCTCCATTTATTGAGTTAAACATCCAATTCATTGGTTATGTTTTTACAAGAATATGTGTGAATGTCCTTTGATTGTTTTACACTTAATATACAATCATATTGAGTGTATTCAAATTTTTCACACATAATTATTTCTTTGATTTATCCTTAACCTAAGGATACATTCTTTATGAGAGATTTCATCTCAATTTACATTCCATTGAGACTCCTTTGTTGTTATATACCAAATCACTTTTATATGGTGTATATAATGTACTTTGACATAGTATATCATGAATCCCTTTATTCTAATGTTATTACTAGGTTTTTATTATATCAATTATTTGTATTCAAGTGTCTCTCTTTTGGTTATGAAATCTACCTAAAATATCATTTTATAATGTTTCAAAGATTTATTATTCTAAATATTTCTCATTAATGTCCATGTTTTAAAAATGGTTTTGAAGATTTATTTATATCGACATTAATGTTTTCAAATCAAAATTCATTTTAAAAGTTTCAAATTGTTATGGGTCACTTTGATTCAAAAATCAATTTTTAATGGATTCTTGATAAATAGTGTGACTTTTAAATGTTTTCAAGAAAATGGGGGATATTTCTCTCAATAGTTTGATGAATATTTTAATCGATGTCAATATCCTTCATTATTCTTGATTTGGGTTAATCTGACACAATAAAATCTTCCATATTGTATCGAATTTGTTATGTTTGACTGTGGATGTGCTATTTTTATACCATTCATGGTTTGTGGTTAAAGTATTGACATTTCATATGCTAGTTTTAATACGAATGTTTATGTTATGATTCAAATGTTTCATATAAAGAATGAATTGTACTTAGTATGTGATGGGTGGAGCCCACTATAGATTATCGATGCATTGGTAGGTCTCATGAGACAAACTAGTGTCTTGGAACAAGGCCTTGAAAAATTCTTATTTGTAGTATTGGAACGAGGCCTTGGCAACGTAGTTATGATCATCTGGAATTATGCATTCCAATATTATGAAAGTGGTTAATTATATTTCATGTGATTATTAGACTAGTAGAATATCCATGTGAATAATTAAATGGCATTATTTAATTTTATTTTTGCCATATTGTTCTGAAGATCATGTTTAAAAGGATTTTTGTTTTAGTTATACATTGCCTTAAATGATTATGCTTATTTATGAAAGATTCCACTACATTGCTATCCTTACTGGACATTTGAGCTCACCCCTTTCTATGTTTTATTTTTCCTAAGATGTGAACATGTATTTTTTGAATGACCTGTAGGGGTAGTGTAAGGGGACATGAGTGTGGAGACAAGATGTCATTGTAGTTTTCACAATATGATGTAATGCAAACTTGATGAATGTATCTATTTATTACAAGGCTACTAAACTAATCAGTCTTTCAAGACTTGCTCTTTTGTGGCCTTTCCAATGTTATGTAATAATGCATCGACTCTGGGTAATTGGGGTTGGGGCGTTACATATACTATATGGTGGTACCCCGTAGAAATATGCTTGAAGGAGTTTTTAATTTGTTTAATAATAATTATTATAATAATAACAATATGAAAATATTTTGATATGACTTCAGGATCTTATATATTTCCTAGAATCCTTTGAAATAATTCTTAATCTATTTGATGTAATAGATAATTTTAGGGTAGAATAAAATAAACTTATGTATTTAGTATAATTATTTTTATGCTAGATCATATAAGGGAACATAAATTTTTTTTAATAAAATTTAACACTTGGTATAAATTACTTTAATAATTCCTTTGATAATGTTGAAAACATAATTATAGATATTTTTATGTATTATATTTACATTTAAGAGAATGTTACCCAAACAAGTTGAAAAACATAGCCACTTTTCATTAGACATATTATTTCCAAATATTGGGTACTAAAAAAGAGAAAAATGAATGGAGAAATTATCATTAATATAAATTAACATATTAGAAGAAAAAATTTAGGCTTAGTCTAAAAAGATAAAATAATTCTTCTAACGAAGACTTAAATATAATTAATTTCATGTAATGAAATGACTATGAAATTAACCAATACCATAGCTCTAAATTCCATCAAATATGTTAAACCATGTAATATAAAAAATATCAGTTTTTATATATCTATTAAAGAACCATAATATTATATATCATACCATATAATACATCACTATAATCTGGTGTCGCCAATTTATTAATTTTACTTTTGTTAAAATCACTATTCTAGGTAACAACTACTGTGATTTCCATGTATGATTTTGTTTGGTAGTTTTGATCATTTTAAATTCATCATTGTTACAAAATCCCTATATAGTTTATAAAGATATATATACCACGTAGATTTTTTAAATATCTAATTATATTGATCCATGAAAGGTAGACATAGAAAAATGAATTACATCGTTCATGGAGATAGTAGGTTGTATGTACACATGGAAATATTTTTAACTTTTAAATGAATTGAATGAAGGAAAGTTAATTAAAATTTCACCTTTAAATAATAATTATTTAATCATACGTATCAAATATATTTAATTAATCTACAATTTTTATTATTCTTGTAAATATTAAATTAAAAATGAATCACATATCTTCAAAGAGGTGGTAGTTGATAAGCATGAACAAGAGACATTGTCATTTATATTTGGATGGAATATATAGTGGAATATGGTTTTTTGAAAATAATAAATAAATTTAAATATATTGACGATTCTAAATTTATTTTAATTTGATAAAACAATCACCTTTATATAATGTAAAAGAAGAAGTAAAAAAAGTTATTGGTTAAAGATATTCCCTCTTATTCCAAAGAATTCCTTTAGACTTCCTATTATTGTCTCCAGTGTTGGCCTTTCAGGGAGAGAATAACTGGAATATTAGGTTTAGCTATTTTTAGAAGTTTAATGTTTAAGGATCGTTTGATCTAGTTAGCTAAACTTTTTGTGAATATGAGAGTGAATAGGTATCCTTTTATATGGGAGAGAAAGAACACACATGGAATTACAAAAAAACATTAAAACATTAATAATTCATTATTATTCAAATACCATCCAAGCTGAATGATATTATACTATAATGTATTATATTTTTGAAATTTCATCATAATATTAATATTTTATCGGGTTAAGTTGTATTTTAAATCGTCTCTTTTGGTTTAACCCATCGGTTTTCTTATTTTATACCTTATTGTGATAATTATTATTCTAATCATAAAGGGTAAAAAATATGATTATTATGTAATAATTGGATATTTATTGGATACTGGATGAAATATTTGACCATATCTTGTTCTCCGTTTTTATTTCAATAATTTTATTATATATAAATAGTTTAATAAAATATTGTTTCAATAAAACATTATTAATGTATTTTTTATTACAATTCATTTAATTTGAGTTTAAAAACCTAAATCCAAGGATATAATTCAAATATAATCAATTATCACATCACTAATATATTATATTAATATATAAATTTTTTTAACACTATAAATGAATAAAAATAGATTATATTTAATATTATTAAAATAATTTTCTTTAATTTTTTTATTAATTGATGAAATATTGTTTTGAGGTTGTGTAAGAATTATGTCAATTATATAATCACTAAAATGTCTAAATAAATTTAAAAAATAAAAATAAATAAATTAATCAGCAAATAAAGATATATATTAAATTTCCACTTTATTTGGTCCCTTTATAAATGCAATAGATGTATTTAAATTCTAGAGAGTGTTATTTTATATTATTGTTTTCATTAAATATTATATAGATATTTTTCATGTAAAATTGTGTTATTAATAAAAAATATTCATGCCTATGATGATAGTGGTCCAGTTGAATTCTTCTAGTAATAATTAAGATGAAAAATGGTGACCTTAACACAATATTTTTAACCACAATTATTCTAATTTAACATTTTTCGAGGTGATAAATTTTACAATATTTACAATACATAATTCTTAAAAATAAAACGGGTCTATTTTAGGTACTATGAACTCCTGAATCCAAACATGGGATCCATTTTTCCAAATTTAATTTCTATATGTTTAAAAATTAATTTTAAAATGTGTGTGAGAATGTTGATGAAATAATTTTTAGAATGATTCTCCTTTTTGAATAAACCTGAATTTGTTCTTTTCTCATCCATATAAATGTATTAGACGAATGATAAAACACTTTATTGAATATTTAATATATTATTTTTCTTAAAATCAATCTCAAACTGAAAGTAATTTAATTTATTAATATGAATACACATTACAAGAATACAATTTTTTTTCATATAACCATTTTTTCTACTTTATTCTACTTTTTATTTTCATTTCTAATCAGTTGGTAACCATGGAATTTATTTTGTACTTGTTTAAACAACATAATTTTAATTCATTATTTATTACTACTCATACCCTCCAATATAATTATTAGGTTATAATGGTATACTATAGTATTGTTCATTTAGACTTATTATTGTGTGTATCAAAAATAATTGAAGTAATTAATTTTGTATAGAAATAAAATAAAGCACAAAATATAATGGAATTAAATTGTACCCCCAATAAAATGAATTTTTCAGATGAAATTATGTTACTATAATGAGGATATCTCTACCTCATCATATCTTTGGTTCCCATGTAACATCATTGAATTTTTGTATCCTAAAAATACCATTAATTTGATGAGTAGCATTATTCCATAGAACTTTATCACTAAGATCAAACATTTCTACTAGGTTTTATTCATAATAATTTTCATTATCTAATGTTATGACCCCAACGTTCAATAAACATGGCATATCTGGTATGTACTTTCTCAGGATATGTATATGGAGCACTTTGTGAACTAGAAATATGTTCAGTGGAATCACAAATTGATAAGCTACATTCCCTAATCAATCAAGAATCTGGAATTCGACAATATACCTAGGTATTGTATTTACCTAATTTAAAAATATCATAACCTTATTTCATGTAGAAATTCGTAAAAACAATTCTCACGTTGTTTGAACTACAGATCTCATTGATAATTATTAGTAAAACATTTCTATCAACAATGAGTTTCATTGATGTGTTGTTTAATGGATCTAACTTTATATACTTCTTCCCAAGCTAACCAAGTTCCCAATATCTTATTTATAAAACTTCACACAGAACATTGTGTTTTTACCATTTCTTTATAATGATTTATTCAAAAGGATTCATCAGAATATTCCATGAAAAGATATAATTTTATGAAAACATTACAAGATGAAGGATTTCATACCAATCACATTTGGAATAAAAAAAGATCTTATCATATCATCTCCGATTTTAATGGTAGTATCATATTATACATAAATTTGAGGATGATAAGATGTAATGAAACATAACTCAGCATCCAAATCCAAAAAAATAATTCTCTAAAACATCTAGGTAAACCTCAAATCCTGATCTGATAAAATACAATGTGGTACTAAATAAATAATTACAACATACCTAAAGTATATTCTTGAAAGATAATCAACACTTTCAATTTTTTGATAGCAATAGATTATTATGAGTATTCTAGAAAATCCAATAAAATAAATATATCATTATGGGCTTTTGATGTTTTGGGAGTCTAATGAAATAATTCATAGTGACTTTTTCCCATTTCCATTCAATTATGGGTAATGGTTATGAAATCCACATGTCGTTTATTCTATGGAAATTATCATTCTATTATTCCAAGAATTGTGATACATACTTATAAAAATCTCTCGTAAAAACTATAAATAGTATTTTTGATCTATTTACATATTCATACTAACAGGATGAATAGAAAATGATAAACTAGTAGCCTCATCCCACAACTCCTTCTTCAAATATGGAAAAGATTACACACACATATGTTCCATAACCTTATCATTCCTTCAAAATAATGATTAAACACATGAAAATTTCTCACTATCTTTTGTATCTCCATATCATTATTTTGAACCACTTTAGGCCTCACAGGGATAGATTATTGAACACACATTGGATAAAGATAGGATTTCTCCACATCCAATAAGATTAACACATATAATTTCTAAATCCCTATAAACTAAATCAAGAATGATTCAAATCATAGAAAATACATCATGATGTTTTCATATTAATACATGAGCCACCTTATTTTATTTCCCAGGGTGGTAATGTATTGAGTAGTCATAATCATCTATCAACTACAACTACATTCTCCAGTTCAAATTACACCCATCATATGAAAATGTATACTTCAATAATTTATGATTTATATATATATAAATCATTTCAATATATATATAATTATTCCATATATGAAGTTAAAAATTACTAATTCCTACTCCAAATCATGGTTTAGATAATTTTTTATCAGAATGTTTTATTGGATAGAGGCATATGCGATCAACATGTCATTCTGTATGAGGATACGTCACATTCCTTTACTTAATACATCAGTAAATATTACCTAAACATCTCCAATATATGGTATTATATGTTCATATGTGCTTACTGACCTTTACAATAATTCTTTGAATCTCTCTTCATATTCCATTATCCCTAAAATAATAACCTCATTCAGAGTCTACATGGTAAGATGTTTAGATAGTCAGTTGAAATCAATCACGAGACTTTCTGAGTATCCATATAACATTATAAAACATGGATTCCGATTATATTTTTTTGATATATGGGGATTATAAATAATATTCCACTTTTATGAATCCATAAATTTACCCTCACCTGAGATTATATATCCCAGGAATGAAACTTTTTTATTCCAAAATTATAACCTAGTAAATATAGTATACAACTTATTCTTTCCTAGGGTCTTAAAAAAACCTCAAATGATATTAATAACATTCATTTATATTTTAATATATAATAATATCATCTATATGGGATACCAATTTGATCATTGAAATATATAATGACTTAATTCATTAAATCCATGTAGATAGCAGCATAATTTGTAAGTCCAAATTGCATTACTATACATTAATAATTATTATTCCTTGAATAGATGGATGTATTTAGATTATACTCATTTTTAATCTTTATAAGATGATGTACAAATCAATTCTCAATCGTCAATAAATATAATTATCCTAGTAGTTGATCGAATATAACACCAATGTAGCATAGTTGATAATGGTTCATTGTAGAGATCTTGTTACATTATCGATAATCAATATAAAACGGATTTGACTAAAATATCTTCTAAGAAGAAATAATAGGTGGACCCCCGGTGAAAAAATAGGCTTAATGAATCCATTATCTATATTCATTAGGATTTTATTCTTCAATTTGTACAACTCACTGAGAAACATTCTATGTAGATACTTTGAAATAGTTATAACTCCATGTACAAACTCAATCACAATCTCAACTTCCTCATTATAAGAAATACTAAGAAGTTATTCATGAAATACATCTGCATATTCCCAATAAAATGGAACATTTATAATATATCTAATATACTTTTTCCATTGAAATAAATATCCATCATAAATATTTAGAAAAATAAATAACATTGATTTTATTCCCATTAGGTGTTATGGTTTATCCTTGAATTGAAAAATGATTAAAGGTTGATTCAAAATATCAAATGGTACTCCACTTTTTTGAATGATTATATGGGATATATACTGATATAGACAATCCCTACCAAATGTTTTGTTAAAATATAATATATAATGTATAAAAAGATACATAAGGTTAATTTTCTTGTAAAATTTTATTTGAGAGGTGATAATTACTTGATATGTGGTCATCCGAGAATTAAATGTTTTCATCACCAATTTAATATCAATTCATTCAGGTGATCATGTGATATAGTTATAAAATCTATCAGATATATAACAATGGGTGTAATCAAAATCAAATAAAACATTTTCAAGATTACATTTGGTGATAAGTGTACCTTTCAATAGGTTTCTAGGAACTTTCGTGTAGGGTGTAGTAATTCAAAAATCTAAGAATGATCCCATTTGGATACAATTATAGTAAATTATCTTCATATTTGGGTATAGGTTGGAATAGTTCTACATCTCATTAATGTTAAATAACTACACAATGATTGATTATCAATTACTATTTCATTCATGAGCCTTGTGGACCTTTTCAATATTCAGAAATAAAACTGATTTTCCTTTTAATCATGTAATGAGGTGTTTCATTCATCAAGCATCACATTTTTTTAAAATTCACCGTACCCTTATTCCCCTTAGACATTTTTTGCTCTGTAATCATATTATTCCCTTTCATTCCTTATAAAAAATTTGACCTAGAGAATTCACTCTCTATCATAATAGCACATGATAATGTATCCTCCTTAGATGAGAATGGTTGGGAGAGTAGTTCCCTTCGATGTATTTTTATGACCCGATCAAGGAAAAGGTAAACATTACAATTTATATTTAATATGTAGTCCATAGAATTAATTTTCAAAATTTTAATGTTAGCTTCATAAATATAAACTTTTTCCTATTACATTTTTCTTCTACCAAATACATTTCTCACCAAATACTCTAGTTATTGAAATGGAAATATTTTCCCCAAAAATGTTTTATAAAATTCATTTATTCTATGTTTTTTATTTCCTCCTTATACTTAGAGTATTAAATATATTACCACCATTGTTCAGAATTCCCAAAGAGATAATAAATTATTATGAAAACCTTCTCCCATTCATTATGTACCAATTTGATAAATATCTTACCTAAGGAACTTTTCTAATAGTCATCAGAAAATGGATTTTTAGTCAAATTTAATGATGGAGGTTTTTAACACATAATGTGTTAAACCAAATTTACACTATATTGTGGGTTATCATTATGAAACATATGAGAAATGTGATGTGTCATAACCAAATTATTTTTCCATAATATAGTCATGGTTTTTTATAACTTACTCCAGCTCCAACTCAAGCTCTATTATCTGTGGTTTGAGAGAAATCCCTTCATGGAATGTTTTCATTAGTATGGTTAATGTTACATCTACTATGAAAAATTTATGAATAATTTAAAACACTGGATTTGAAGATAACATTATGAATAATATTGTATAATTTTTAAACTAGTGTAATTATTAACATAAGTTGGTAAATTTATGAATTGTTAATCTCAGGATCAAAAACATAGTTTCATTTTGAATACTCTCAAATCATATAAATATATTCAAATCATCCCAAATAGTTTATATATAATGTTTTAATTTACCGAATAATATCCCTTGTGAGTTTCAAACTATTTTCAAATCAAGTGGACACATATCGTACACCAGAATGGTGGTGGAGATATATTCATCCACTCTATTCATGATTATTACCCATATATGAATTTCTTCCTAAACCACATCCAGTTATTGTATATATAAAAGTTTATATTGATCGAAAAAACATAATAAATTTTTTTATAAAAACTAGTATATCATCATTTAATTATATATATCTTCAATATCAATCATAGCATTATATTCCCTAAAATATATATTCCTAAATCTGGGTCCCAAAGATTCCACCAAATATTCTCTAATACCAACTGTAAATTCCCCAAACCTAGTATAATAGAGTTTATCTAAAAGTTATTTAATGTTTATTTGATATAAGAGATTACATACCAAAGGAAAAAATATTTTAAGATCCTTTCAAAACTAAATTCATTCATTAATATCTCATCAAATTTAAAAACATAAAATATAGCAGGGATTTTCCTTGAGAACATCACTATTACACTTAGAATATCCCTAAATATCAATCATTATTAAAAAATTTATATCCTATTCATTTTTTATTTATTAAATGGGAGATCAAATATCATTACGTAGGTTACTCATACATCAGAATTTAATATGGAACAAAATTTGGTAGGAATAATGACTAAAAACTAAGACCATATAAGGTATCACATGAAATGGAAAATAATACATGGATATTTTAAATAAGAAAATAATCAAATTATCATCAATAAATTATTTAAAATAGACTAAATTTATTATTTTAGACTTATGAAAATTATTATTGAGTCCCTGTTCCAAAATATGTGAAAATATTTTCATGGAATCATTGTATGAAATATAATTAAATTATTACGTCTTTGGAAAAATAACCAATATAGTTTATCTCATAATACATACCAATAAATTTAGGGAATTTTAAATGTTGAGCCCCATTCATCACATTATAAGTAAAATTTATTCATCATATGAATAAATTTTTTAACATAATCAACATGCTTTAACTAATATATCTACCCATATTGGATGAACTAGTATATATAATATCAATAATTTACTAAATAAGGATGATCATAATATATAAAATGAAATTATGTGGATGGTTTCATAATATTATAACTATAGTAATGCATATTTATTAACAAACCATGTTTATATGGGTGAAAATACATTCAAATGCACATTATAATTTTATTTGTGAAAGATACCCATCTCACATTAATATAAATTATTTAAAATCTAATTTTTTTAAAGACAATTATGGAAAACCATTTTATTTTAAAATAAATTTTTAATAATTTTTATTATCCTTCATATATATTACTCATCATGATTGTGTAATTTTCCATTTATGATGAATAAGGTATAACAACATTCCTTCCATACTTTTATTAAATGATACCAATAAACCCTATTCAGAAAATGAAACGAACATTCAATTTAAAAGAGTTTTAGATAAGAAAAAAATGGGTAAAGATTAAATATAAATTAAATTTATAATTTTAACAACAATTTTTTTTAAATTTTCATGAAAATGTAGAAATGGGAGACAATAATTCTTGTGCGGGTAAAAAAACAATGAGGTTTTCCTTAAAAAACTATTTTGGTGTCATGGGTACGTAAAAAGAAAAAAATGATAGGAAAATGATTAAATTTTATAAATTATCATAGTAAAAGAACATATATTGTGATCAATCTGGAATGTTCAAATAATTTCAACAATAGAGACTTAAAGATAAACAATCTCGAATAATCATGAGATTGTGAAATAAACCCTTACATATTGTCCAAGTTCCATCACAAATGCTCAATAATTATTTATAATAAATATAGTTTTATTTAGAATTTTTTAAAAACTGCAATCATATATATAATAACATATATTATTTATTTATAATATTTTAGCATATGTTTTTTAACGCTTATTTGTTATAATCACTATAATGGTTAACTACTATTTAGCCTTTTTGGTTTTTTTGGTCTGGTAGTTTCAATCCTTGTGATTCTAACACGGTTTCATAATATATTTAATTTCTATTAATATATATATATATATGATATATATTTATTATAAATTTATTCATATTAACACCAAAATTTTAGAGATGGAATAATGAATTACACAATTTTTAGAGATGGTAAGTAGAACGTATAAGAAAAATTTGTTTTAACCTTTCAACAGATGGAAGGAGTTAATGGTAAACAATTAGTAATCCTTATTGAATCATTATTATATTATATATATTTATTAAATATACCCTTATTAACAACTATATAATGAGTAATTGAAAAAAATAAAATTAATTCACGGTGGTGGTGGCCCACACGCACGTATGAGCAACATTTTCATTTTTCATTTTGTTAAAAAGATGGTGTATTGAGGTGGCTTAAGAATCATAATAACTTATAAGTATAATGAGGATAATTATGTTAATATATTAGGATAAATATATAAAATTTAACTAATTAAAAAGATGATGTAAAAAAAGTGATTGGTTAAGGTGATTACTTATTCTTTGAAAGAACTCCTTTAGATATCCTTTTAAGAACCCTATGGTTTCTATTTTGGGAATAGAATCAAAAATATAAGTTGTATAAATATTTTTATAAGGTAAATTGGTTGGTATTTTTCTATATAGGTTTCTCAATGTGGTGTAAATTATAGAGGTAGTGGGTGCCCTTGAATAAGGGAGGGAAAGGAAACTCATGGAATTACAAAAATAATTAAAATATAAGTAGGTCATTTTCAATAAGAAAATCCAAATAAATATATTTTAAAATAAAAAGTTATATATGGTTTATAGATAATAAAAAATAAATCATTAAAGGGTTAATTGTAATTTTAATCTGTATCATTTGGTTTAACCCCTTAGTTCACCTATTTTAACTTTAACCGCGGTGAAGACGTTTGACAACCAAATGGGAAATAGTCTTAATTATAATATAAATATTACCTATGAATACATAAGGTATTAAATGTTTAACCATATAATATCCTCCATGTCATATATAAATATATTAATGATTTTTAAAGAATTAAACAAAATAGTATTTCCATAAAATATAAGTAATTTTAATTTTCATACTATCGATTTAATTTGACTTTAAAATCATAAATGAAAATTTATGATTTAATATAATATAATCCTTTAAAAACATATAATATGTTATATTAGTAAATTATATTTGTGTCATACTAAAAATAACTCAAATTATATAAATTTTAATATTTTATAAAATATTTATTTTTATTTCATATTAATTGAGGAAATATTATGTTGGTGTTGTCAAAGCATTTATGGTAATTATATAATACCTAAAAATTAGAAATAAAGTGCATTAATTCAAATAAATTATTATTATTAATGTATTGATTTACATTCATTTTTAACATTATTTTTTTCCTTGTATGAATAGATAATATATATTTACAAGTAATACAGTGTCATTTTGAATTTTTTTTTTGCTTTAAATATTATATAGGTAATTTTCAAAGAATGGTGTCCCATAAGTAACAAAATTTCAACTCTTCAGATATTTTTACACATTACCTTCATTTAATAAAATTTTTTATGGAAAATGGTGACCTTAACACTTACTTTGAATCTAGATTATCTCCATTTACCCTTTTCTGGAGTGATAAATTTCACACGGTTACTATTAATAATGCCAATATATGAAAGGTGAATATTTAAAAAATTTAGAACTCCTAATTCAAAAAATATAGAATAATTTTTTCACAATTCAATCTCAAAAATTGGAAAAATTAATTCTAAAGTAATTGTGTCGTGTGTGATGAATCCTTTTTTTAGTGAAATGCAGCTTTTTAGCATAAATCAGGATTAATCATTATATCATGCGTAAAAAATTATTAGATGAATGATATTAAATTATTGAATATATAATATGTAAAATTTCTTAAAATCATTCACAAATAGTAATTCATTTACTTTTTTAAGATAAAAACCCACCAGGGATAAAATTAGTTTTTCATGAAAACATTTATTTTTCATTGAAATGATTTTTATTTCCATTTCTAATTAACAGATAAATCGACAATTCATTGTTTACAAGTAAAAACCCTATAATTTTTAAAATTTATCTTATCATATTCATACCTTCCAGTTGAACAATTATGTTATAATGGTTTACTATATTATGGTTCTTTTACACTTGGAGAACCATATATTGCATGCTATTGATTAAATTAAATTTATTTTTGGAAATTATAACATAAAATCGTGTGGTATTACAATGTCAACCATTTTAAATTAATAAAAAATACTTTTTGAACGTAAGTAATTAAATTCCCTAACATTAGACTTAAATACATAGATATAATTTTGAAGTTATGTTGGATGAAAAAATAAGGTTTATATATTCAATTTGACAAAGAACAAGAGTATTTGAGATAATAAAAGGGACATTATATTTGGATATAAACATAAAAAACACCAAAAATTTTATTTGATCTAATATTGAGAAGAAATAAAGGATATGACAATCAATCATGGAAAGGGAATAACAAAGAAAAATAATGAATGGAGTTTCAGGATTTTTTTTAATTCCAATAAAAATGAAGTGGGATGAGGATAAAGATTTTATTTGGATTCTATAATATCATGAATCTTATGTAGTACTTGATCTGAGCCTGTTTTGAATAATATTAAAGGTCAAGTTCAAGTACATGTATTTCGTTATGATAAAAATTAATTTACCATCTTTTCAACAATAATGAAGATGATGTTCTACTGAAGTTAATGTAATTTATTAAAGCTACTATTTTTATGAACTGAACCTATTTATGGGATAAATGGGAATTAGAGGTATGTGTAGAGATAAAAATACTATGTACAGACTCTATCTAATTTCATTAAAAAAATATGTGAGGATCTAATTTGGTAAGTGAGAGTTCATTGCTGTAGATACATTTTTTGTACTTTTATTCCTTTTTAAAGATTTTTAAAGTGTTGATTTCATTTAAGTTATATTTATGGAATTTTGTAAATATTCTACTAGTGAATAAATAATTCATTTCATCATTTAAGTTTTATATGTTAATTGGTTTTCATAAGTGTATTATTGTATTAATCATTTATCTAACAAATCAGTTCATAAGATTACATGGGAACCTAAAATGGTTATTCTATTATTGTTATTTTTGGATTATGTATATTTTTTCTTATCAACATACCATTTATAGAATTTGAAAAATAAATAATTTATTTATTGAACCGTATATGAATGCGAGTTTCGTGGATAATTGAGGATTATGTTCACTATGATTCCCTTCATAACTGAAAAAAGGTGTTTTGTATAATTGTGTGTGTGTGGGTAAATGAAGAGAAAAAAAGAAAAAAATATATATATAATAATAATAATAATAAAAAAAAGGATGGGGATCTTTTTTAACCAATAGTGTATAAAAAAATTATCACTGATTCGATCATATGAAAACTGCTAGGTCATAAAGAAGGTAAAAACATGTTGGTGGATAGATGAATAATTTGATTGGTTAAAGCAGAAGGTTTGTGAATTCGATTAATTTAATACCAAACCATACAATATTGAATGAAAAAGATTAAATATTAAAATATTAGGGATAAACCTATAGTGAATGTCTTGGTATTTACTATTGAGATTCTCATTACATGATAAATAAGTTGTGTTACCTAAAACAAATTCTATAAATAAAGGAATGAAATATATATACAAATACTATGTATAATGTTCCATTATTGATGAAAATATTTTTGTTGGATTAATTATGATGTGAGGAGGAAGAAATGAAACTATTTATGAAAATCTATTAATTTCATAAAGAATATAATCTTTAAGAGGAGAAATCTAAAAAATAATTCATGGGATTAGAGTTAAATAAAACCGTTGGATGTATCCAATTATTCTTGTGTAATAAAATAGACTATCACATATATAATATAGTGACGACGCAAATTTAATATGGTGAATTTTGTTTACTAATGATACATAGAGAACCACACTTCTATATTAGTGATTCGATTATATTGGAGAATACATTAATTGGATATCCCATGTCTGGTATGGAGTATGATTCTAGGGAAGGGAGAAATATTGTACAAATAATTGTGACACATTATGTTAAGTATTTCCACTACATTCAATATTTTTTATATTAATTAATCAAGATATCTATATTCTTTTACTAGAATCATATGTCTATGTCTATAGGGTTTAAAAAGGGTTCAATAAAGAACTGGAATTTGGAAAATTAAGTCCACATATGATTCACCCTCCCCCTCTTAGGTGTGTCTACTCTCCTCACAGGGACACTACAAGTGGTATTATATAATAGGTTCTCCCAGATTGGGAATCTTGAGTTCTAATAGTTTTTATCAATTCATATAATAACTTTGATTTGACTTATATATTTTTTGAATGCTGTATTATCAAACATATATTGAGTTCATATTTAAAAAGATTAAAAAAGACCTTTGATGGAATATTAATATTCCATAATTGTAAAAATATAAATTAATTTCTCTTCCATTACAATGATAAATAATTGGAATAAATGGGCCAAGACAATGAGAATGATTTCAAATGAAGGAACATGTTACATAATTAGCTAATGATACATAGTTTTTGCGATTTTTTTCCCAATATACGTTGATTGTCATTCAAAATATTTAAAAAATTCGTGTTTTAATAAAGATTATTTTTAAAATTCACGTAGTTAATTTTATTACAAAATTATGGAAGACCTAAAATGGTCTCGGAACAATTTTTTCAAATTTTTTCTCACAAATCAAGGTTCTGGGTTATGAAATATCATAGCTATATAAAGAATCTAGTGCACTAGTATAACCATTGAACAAGAAAATTAGTTCCCTCAAGAATCTCAAAAATCAAGTAAAATATAAATAATATTAGAAATAAAATATTAAAAAACTATTTTTCTTCGATTGATAAAAATTTTCAATGTGGTTACACTGAGAAATATGTATTTGAATATTTTGTTTAAGCAGTGTTCCATTCTTTAGAGGATCTTCATAAATTATTCATGGATGTGAATTATGCCAAAAATATGTTAACACAAAAAGTGTAAATAATGTATAAAATTATTTATTGTATAATAATAAAATTCATTAGGTTCAAAATTACATAATGAGGAAAAATTAGTTAAATAGGTATAGATCAGTTCATGATTAGAATTCCAAAATAATTTTTTAATTTCATAAACTAAAAATAAAATGGATTATTCTTCCAGAAATATAATCTAGTACATCCTATTTCTATAGAACAATTGTGTTTCCATAGATACATAAAATGTAATCCTTTTATTAAATAATACTCAAAATGTGGGTAAAGATAGCCTTCTATTATCTGGATAATCATTTTCCTCTGTACCATAGAAAAAAAATTAGACAACTATAAAAATTAGGGTCACATTTAATTAATTGTTTGGAAATATTCATTAAAAGATTGATGTTATATACAAACATGGAAGGGTAAAAATGATGATAAAATTACCAAAAGATCATTGATGAGGATGATTATAGCCGATAAATTGTTTCCCCCAACAGAACCCATAAGAGTGGTTTTCTATACAAAAAAACCTTCTTGTTAATTTGAGTAGACTGTACATTCATGAAAACATCAATAATTTCTACAAGATTATAGGGATGTTTGAGTTTTGGTTAAAATTCCATCGATTGATGGAATAATATTTTATTGTGTAAAATTTCACAAAGTCCTGAAGAAAGCAGGTGATAAGATAACACAAAATGAGAACTTTCTAACGTGAAATCAGCTTTACAAAAAAAATTAATATTCTAAGAAATTCTTTGATATCTTACATAACATCTATGATTTATTTAAGATTTATGGTCACTACAATGATTAATTTGGGTATAATCCTATAATGTATCATATATTTAATAAATTTTAGATAAAACAAAAAATTATTGAGATTTATTAAATGAAATAAAAATTGTGTTCCTTGGGTATTAATCAAAAGAAACTAGCAGATTAGAATAACCCTAAGATGAAAATAATAATTCTGAGAATAATTTCAAAATAACTGATAAGATAATATGCTTCAACAATTAAAATATATGATAAAAAATGAATACTCCATGGATATCATGAATATAAATGTCAATGGGAGTAATAGAAAATAAATTTAGAAGATAAATATATAAATAGGAATGATAGTTGACATTCCTTGTGAAGAGATTGAGAGGTTGTCCAAAATTGTTTTCTAAAATATCAACTAAAACGTTTGTTTCAGTTGTAACTAATAAATACAAATTAATATTAAATGCATAACATTGATTCCACAATAAAAATAATTTAATAAATCTCATGAAAAAAATGAATCCATGTTCAAAATATTTTACTTTAAAAAATATTTCAATATAGATAATGAATTGAATGAGCCTATGGTTAATTGAATCATATGGATATAAAATTTTGAAGAGTCTACAAGATTAAATCAAGATGAAAAGAACTGAACTACTAATATTGCAAAAGTATCTAAACAAATCACTGCTATAAATAGTTTTGATAATGGAAAGAATCACATACATCCAAAAGATAATTAAGGATATAAATTCAAAGAAGATTCTATCATTGGGTGTTCAAAATGTTATTGTCTTGCATGAAAATGATTTTATTAGATGAGAATTCTATCTGAACTCTTATTCCAAAACTGAGAATGTTGTCAAATCAACTAGATAAACTTCCCAAATGGATCACATATGAGTTTTGACTCGGATGAATGGAATTTCTTCTCCTCAGGGGCTAGTGACTAACACCTGGGCATCAAAAGAATCATGAAGGAATAATTTTATATCAGAAAAAAAACTCCCAAGACCAATTAGTTGAATATAATAGAATAGATAGTCACTATTCAAAATACACCTTGGGATGAAATTATCTGAAAATTGAATATAAAAGTATAAAACATGATAATTCAACCAACGATAATAGATAAAACCATCAATACATCTTCACTAGATTACTGAGGTAATAATGGGATCACACATTCCATAGATCACCACAAACTCTCATTGATTCATTAATTATGTATATTTACCACCTCCAAATAATGATTTCCCTTTTCATTGAACCGACAAAAGAAAATCTAAAAACACTAAAAGGAAAATGAATGGTGTGAGAATAATATCCTTCTAGGACTCACCAATAATTCCATAATAAATTCATTTCATGCGATCCAAATATTATCAATTTCAAATAAAACAAGGAATGAAATATGTTTCAAGTTTCATAAAAAACATTATTTTCATAACATTATATAGCTTGGGAAAACATATAAAATAGTGATTTTTTATCAAAATAAGCACGAATAACATTCTGATAAATGTTTACAAGAGTGAAAATTTTAATTAGATTTTAATTTGAAAGAATTAAAATTTACCCTTTACTAATCATAACAACATGGTTAAGAGAACAAGGTATATGTTTTTGTAGGGATTCTCATACATCACGATGAAGTATAGATCTCATTGTAGACAAATCACTAGGTCCCAAGACAATGGGAAAGATGATAAAATCCAAAAGAATATAATCCTTAACCTCATGTTGTTTTAGTTTCATTTTCATCAGAAAATAATTTCTAGGTAAAGCTCAAATATTCCATGTCTGTATTCTTACTATCAAACAACAATGTCTCCCATGTTCTTTAATTGGAAAATCATATAAGGTAAAATCATTAATTTCAGAAATTATCATCACATTTCTAGAAATTAATCATTTCATCATCCGCAATTTCATTTCTTATAAAAATATATCACATTATAAAAAATCAAAATGATTTTTATCAAAAACCATGTAATTGGAAACAACTAATTTCATTTCAATTTTATAAATCATTTAATTCCATAATTTCATAGATTCCATCATTAAATAATTCTTTTAAATCAAATTAATTTGAGTAATAAATAATTTTTATTGAAAATATATACCCAAAGGGTTTAAAACATACACAAAACATGAATTTTATAAATCACTATTAAAAATAAATAATCAATCATTATAATATAAAAAATTTTATTTCCAAATAAACTAGAATTGAATGTTTTAATTGACAGAAACTTCCATTTGAAAATATCATCTTTAGAAAAGGAAATATAAAATCCCCAATAAGGGTTTCACAACACAAAAGGAATTATAAAACAACACTGTAATGGGATGGATCCAAAATGACTCTTTAATGGAAACTAAGGGGTAGCAAAAAATATAACCTCATAACGTTGACCTTCGGTTAGGAAGAACAAAAATTTAGACAAAAGGAACTAAATCACAAATAAAATTTTTTAGAACACCCAATACCTCTTCAATATTGCACCTAATTTGACATTCACGTGAAAAACTGAAACATTATATTAAATGATGGAAAATATTTAACAAATGGATTATATCTATTCATTAAAATGGACCATGTTGGAGTAAATATCCTAAGAAATTGAATATTTTTCAAGTTTTTTAAAAATTATACTCCCTCATAAAATCCCATTCCATTCTCTGGTAAATAATTAGAGGTCATTTGTTATATTCCATAGATTCCACCCCACAATGCTGGATCATTATTGTCCATAGTGGATAGCCAAAATCCTATTGTTCAACTAGAAAAAAATGACATGGTGTAGATGTCTACATTGTTTTTTGATTATTTTGTATTGGAGACATTTCATGGACACCCCAAGTCATAATTAAAGCTATTTTTCACAAAAAAATGTTAAAAAAATTTGAACCTCATAACAATTCCAAAAATACATAAACTAGAAATAAAAACTCCAAGATGATAACCAAAAAATAACATTCCTAGGTGAAATGGTTGATGTTAAACAATTCACCCTACTATAAATGATTTTTTCACTTGAAATCATGTCAAGAATAATCCTTTGCAATTACGTGAGGCCCCTACCATCTCATCAAACCATCATGAGAAAATTTCATATGATAATCAAAACAATACTTCCTTAGAATCGACATCAAGGGTATTGACTATCCATGAAGATCCTTGGTTTGAAAATCCATAATCTGAATCAGATTCTCAGTCATGGACATATAAGGTTCTACATCATGGTCCTCCAAACCTGATAACTTTTATAAATCTTAATGATACTTCTTGAGATTGAGTATTTAAAACATTTCATGAATCTCTATTATCAGGGGTTTCATTCAAAAACGGTATTATACCATTACAATATATTCAATAATATCAATCATTCCATATACCATGGTGCCAAATTCCCTTATTTCCAAATCCATCTATGAACCAGCATTGTAAACACTCTAAAAACACATGGTTTATAACTGATAACTCCAAATGTTGTCAATGATTATATGTATTGGACTTATATTAGATTTATATTGTTACCATTCAATTGTGCACTATCTGAATAATTTATCTAATAGTTTGGACCAAATAATATCCCACCAATGACAAATCAAAAGTATCTGACAAAAAATGTAGATATTTACATATATTTATATACAAGGTATCAGAGTGACCATTTTTATAAAATACTGATAGCTTTTATTGTAGGGAAAAAATACCAATCCCAAATGAAAATTATTATCTCCCCAAATTTCAAGGACACAAACTTGATGAATGTCCTCTATAATCCATATATCTCAATCAATTAAACCATCTTTCTATGGACGGTGATTCATGATCAACCTTACATGGTATATCCTTACCTCATAGTGGCCTCTTAAAAAATGAGAATTGAACCATGGATCAATATCAGAAATAATGACATATAAGAAGAAAATATAAATTATTATCTCTTCCAAAATAAAATGTCTTTGGTCAAAAACATTGGTCATATCATTAATGGAAATAAATTGAGTCAAATTATACAATTGTAAAATAAATACAATGAATTTATTCATTCCTCATATTGTACATGAAATCCAAACCATAATTTTCATTGACATATAATCTCATTTCATGATCGTGTAGGAAGATGTCTAATTATACAAAAATACTTTTAATGCTCGAACTTTATCATCCCACAAGTATAACAGTGAAAAAAAAATCAAAAAATATCTAATTTCATAACTGGACACTAGAACCATTACAATATATCCTAAAATAATTCCATTATTTTTAGGGTAACCACCCACATTGAATGATGATAGTCCCACATCCCTTTATTTATCATAGTAACCAAATAATATATCAGTTCATAATGAAATGGATACCCTATAAAGATATAGACCATTCACTTATGGTCTTCCCATAATATATATAATCCATAATGTCATATAAATCATTATATATCTATATTTTAGAGATAATCATCTATATAATATTGGATATCAACTAAGAACTCATAAAAGCAACATATGTCTCATCCTCCTTGACTCCAAAATGAATAAAATGTATGAAAGACACCATATTCCTTTCCTCAGAATTTTACTTCATTTCATGGGAGGGAATTTTACAACTAAAATCATAAAAAATATTTTTTTCCTAACAAGGGATGTTAGAAATATATGATTCAAAAGTCTATAGGTACTCCACCCATCACCACTATCAATGATTCTAATATTATTTATAATATATAATTCATGTTTTTATGATCGGGGTATAGGGACACCTATTCACTCAAAATTTAATAATGTAATGTATTGATAGAAGTCATCATAGTTTAGAGTTTAATATATTGGGTGGGTTATTTATTCTAAAAAATTTGAATATAATGATAATTATAATCCATATCATTATCCCCAAATATAACAAAAAGTTTATCTTCAGGCATTATAGAAGACTACACAGTCCCTTCTATATTCTGGAAGAGTTAGTACGCGAAAAAAATTAAATGGATTATTTATATCATCAATTGAATCCTAAAACATCAAATATTATAGGAACATTATAGCCTTCGTAGTGATAGAGGTTAATCGATAATCTTTATCTTAGAAATATTTATCAATATAATACAAATACCCATCAAGGACCAATAAGCTTTAAATCTAAAATGTGTTTCATATTTCCTCTAATGACATAATAGCTTTCAACTATTCGTGAACAAATAAAATTTTGTTTTAAAAATACACATTCCCTAATAATATTATATCATGAATTTAGAAATTTCCATCATAAATAATGGTATTTAGTTAGTGATTTGTAAAGATGTTCGGAACTTATCTCAAATGGAATTTAATACCCTATTTAGTTTTAATGTAAATAATGATTTCATATAAAAAACCATAATGAATGAATCATGGTATTGTGTGGAATATAGTTTTTATCGATACCATAAACATATAATGGGAATAATTTTGAACAAAATTCATAAAAAGTTACTCATGGTGTCTTTACCTACTTTTGATCATGGTCTCAGTGATATCACACTCCTTTATCATGATCTAGTTATAACCAGACTGAAGATTAATCATTGTGATCCATTTCTCGCCTATGAGTTGGTGTGGAAAAAAATCAATAGATGGAAATAGATATTTTTTTATAACAGTATTGATAATATTTTATTCAACAAAAACACATTGCGCTTTTTCAAAAATCATAGTAAACAATAGAGCATTGGTCAATGTGACATGCTAGGTCTAATGAAACTATTGGACATTAATTTTTATTACAATCTCAATAACTCCTTTATTTCAACTTATTTTATATGAAGATAGATAACACAAATTGTTTGGGTATCTCTTACAATATTGATAGAAAACAATTACTCTATCTATAGTGGTAAACCAAATAATTTATAAGGAAACACATTAGTAAACTCATAACTACTAGAGGAAGATCACCACATGCAGCTTCATGATCTTGTTAAAAAAACATGCATATAATTATTCCCAACACTAGAATAAAATGTATGGATTTACGTTACTCAGGTCCCATTCTCCCTAAAATACATGAATCTACCAATTGGGGGTAGTGATGAAATTCCTATAAATAAAATGGTAGATATGAGCATTAAAAAGGATCATCTAATCCATCCTGGAAATAACTTATAGAGTTTGAATTTATATAACCAAGAGGCAAATAATATATTGATTAGTGATAAATAGCTAATAGAATAATGGAATCATATACCCTTATCTCTATTAATTTTGATAAGAGTAACAATCTTCATTACATAAGTCGTAAAATCTATTTGAATATTTAACAAGTTCAATGTATGATTACATATGAAACAATGAAAGGAACAAATATCTAATAAAGAAGTTATTAATGATTAAGATAGGGTATTGTTACCTCTCACTATCATTGAATACACATCAAGTTCCACTAGATACTCATCCACTATGTAAAGATTCATCTTTCCTCTATATCACCCCCAGCTTCTATGGTACGATTCTCTTTGAATAATACAGTAGTGTGTGTTGTACGTAACATCGAGATTCTAACACACTACGACAAATCAAAGTAGTTGTTATGAGTAGTAATATCCACTTTTTAAAATTTTATAAATTTTATCTCTCAAAATGGACTTCATTTTTGGATTCGTAATATCTAAATTCACCTAGGGTGAAATTTTTGTACTTTTTGTATAACATTTATATTTTTATGAATAGTGAAAATTACTAAATTTTAATTAAAAACAAATTTTTAATAGAAATAATTAATAGTGATAAATTATGAATTTGTGTGGTTTTAAAATATATTTATAATATATTTTTACCACTTAATACAATTTTGGTCATTGTAAATAATTTCACAATTAATCCGGACAAAAACAATTGTCAATCTTTTGATAGGTTTTATCTCTTAAAAACATGCATTTTTATTTTAAAAATGGGAATTAATTTTAAATTAATTTCTGACACTTTTGTGTTTTGAATATGGAAAAATGTATTCCAAATTTGGAATTAGGATGTCCAAATTGTGTAAATAGGTAACTTTTTTTAGCCATTTTGAATCATTACTTCGGTAAATATTTTAATTACCATGGTAAAAGGCTAAATCCGGTAAATAAGGGTAAACAAAATAATATTATAATAATAATAAATTACGCTAAAACGTTTCCTACCCTTATGTTTTGATACATGTCCGACCATGATCATATTTGGGTCGATTTTGGGACCCCATGGATCCACTTGTAAGTGATAAGGACACTTTATATTAATTAAGTAAAAATAGATTCAAAAATGGCATAAGCATATATCCTTTAGAAAAAAAAATTTTACATAGGGTTATATATGTTGGATTTTAGACTATAAATATTCATTAGAAAGATAAAAATATTTTAGACATAATGGTATTTTATTTATAATTTTTAGGCATTCAATAGTTTATATTATTTATGACACAATAATGATGCAGTATTTTCCTTATCAATCAAGGAATCAAATAATTATTATTATAAATGTTAAAATAAATATAATTTTTAAGTTTTGATGACATACATGAATTTTATTAGTTCATAATACATTATAGGATTGCTTAAATGAAATTTTTTTGAATTAATAAAGTTGTTAAGACATTAAAAAAAATCAATTATTGAATAGTGTCAAAATTCACATAAATGAGTTTTTTTTAAAAAAAATTATATTATTAATTGATATTCTATTCCTAAAAATCTACGGTTCTTCCAAATGACTTTTATCATGAAATTTGTGTCATTAATCGACCAATTTGGGGTCTCTTCGATGTATATAGTGTGTTTATTAACTATATAATATAAAAATAGAAAGTGACATGGTAAATGTTAAACTAATTAACTAAGAGTTAAAACTAAAAGCTAAGGTTAATATAATGACCCAAACTTGTCTAAATTCTATTGGTTGAATGTATTTCGACCCATCCCCACCTTAGATATTTAATAATACACTATAGAGACATTAAAAACCGAATATGAATTTATTATAAAATAATATTTTTAGCTTTTCCAAAGGTTCCCCTCACCCCTCTTATAAAAGGGAACTCCCCCTTCTCACTAATTCACTCATTAAAAGCCTTTTGGCCTAGAAAAAACCTTCCAAAATACTCTCTAAACATCCCTCAAATCAACCTATAGGCCTTAGTGTTATCAGAAATCCAACCTATGGAGTCCTTTTGATCAAGCCAAAATGAAGAACCTGAAGAAGAGGTAATGTTTTCACCACACTCTTTTAAGTTCTTTCTTATTCAACTTCTTCTTTTTTTGTTATTTCCATTATAAAATAATAACACCAGTATCATATATATAATTTGATGTTATTATAAATATGGTACAACCATATTCAGTATTATATCCATCTTTTGAATGACATGTCACCATACGTGCGTACGTACGGCCTGTCGTCTCCATGTCGTTGTGTAATTGTTATTCAAAACATTATTGTTTGGATGGGTATAATAATAATGTGTAATTCAAGTAAATAACAAATATAACATTATAATTATTCATTATATATGATATACCATCCAATTATATATTATTTTAATATCAAAAAAATGATATTATCGCTCGTGTGTACGTACTGACTACCGTCTCCACGAACGTGGTGAGATTCATTCCACATCATATCCAATAAAGTATAATTCTCATTTGATCATTTAAAATAATGTTTGAGGACTTGGTATCATTTTTTATATGAATAATATAAAACCTACCCATAACAAACACGACTTCTGTATCAAAACATAGAAAATAAAATGAGTAAGTTAACACTCGAAATGATGATAATACTAAGATATTATTAATAAAGAAATGTTGAAAGATCATATATGATATTAATGTATATGAACCTTGTATAATTTTATCTCACTTTTAATTCAATGAGATTTTCATTATTCACCACTTATTTATTACATATGGTGTGTGTATTGCCCATGTTTTTATTCATTGTGTAATATAGTTTAATTCATGTATATTTTCATCATCATTGTATGATCCTTCTTTCATTGGTGTATTTTTCATAAGTTACCAAATCAATAAGGGAAATTGAAATTTCAATTTCCACTCATTTGGATTTATGCATACTTCATTGATCATTTTACTCAAATATTATTTCTGGAATAACTATTCATTTTCTTATGTCATAATTTCCACTCCCCTTTGTGTGTATATACTTTTCATACACATAATCACTACATTGATAAATTCTCAAGTCAATTGTATGAACTTGATATGATTAATTTTTACTCAATCTCCATTTGTTGAGTTAAAAATCCAATTACTTGGTGTTTTTTTACACGAATATGTGTGAATGTCCATTGATTTCTTAACACTGAAAATCCAATCATATTGAGTGTATTTAAATTTGTCACACATAATTCTGTCGTCGATTTATCCTTAACCTATGGATGCAGACTTTATGATAGATTTCATCTGAATTTACATTCCATTGATACTTCTTTGTTGTTATATACCAAATCACTTTTATATAGTGTATATAATGTACTTTGACCTAGTATATCATGAATCCCTTTATTCTCATGATATTAAAAGGTTTTTATTATCTCATTTATTTGTATTCGAGTGTCTGTCTTTCAGTTCGGAACTATAACTAAAATATCAGTTTAATTTTTTTTTTATGATTTATTGTTCTAAATCATTTTCATTAATGTCCATATTTTAAAAATGGTTTTAAGGATTTATTTATATAGACATTAATGTTTTCAAATCAAAATTCATTTTTAAAATTTCAAATTGGTATGTGACACTTTGATTCAAAAATTTATTTTAAATGGCTTCTTGACAAATAATGTGACTTTTAAATGTTTTCATGAAAATGTGGGATATTTCTCTCAATAGTTTGATGATTATTTAATTCTATGTCAATATCATTCATTATTCTCTATTGGGGTTAATCTGACACAATAAAATCTTCCATATTGTATCGAATGAGTTATGTTTGACTGTGGATGTGCTATTTTTATACCATTCATGGTTTGTGGTTAAATTTTTGACATTTAGTATTCTAGTTTTAATATGAATGTTTATGTTGTGTTTTAAACCTTTCATATGAATAATGAATTGGACTTAGTAAGTGACGGGTGGAGCCCACTATAACTCCTCGATACATCGGTAGGTCTTATGGGACAAACTAGTGTCTTGGAATGAGGACCTAACAAAATATTATTTGTGGTATTGGCACGAGGCCTTGGCTACGTGGTTTTGAGAGTATGGAATTATGCATTAAATCATTATGAAAGTGGTTATTGATATTTCATGTGATTATTCGACTAGTAAAATATACATGTGAATATGTAAATGGCACTATTTCATTTTATTTTTTCCATATTATACTGAAGTTCAAGTTTAAAAGGCTTTTGTTTGAGTTATAAATTGCCTTAAATGTTTATGCTTATTTATGAAAGTTTTTACTATATTGTTATCCTTACTATGCATTTGAACTCACCCCTTTATATGTTTTATTTTTCTCCGGATGTGAAGAAGTATATTATGAATGACCTGTAGGGATAGTATACGGGGATATGAGTATGGAGACAAGATGTTGTATTTTTTACATTATGATGTAATGTAAACTTGACGAATGTATCTAGTTATTCCAAGGCTACTAAACTAATTGGTATTTTGAGACATGGTTTTTTGTGATCATTCTATTGTTATGTAATAATGCACTAACTCTGGTTAACTAGGGTCGGGGCGTTACAGTTGGTTTCAGAGGAAGTTTAGTACAAACCTTGGAAACTAGATTTAGATAAACTATGATTAGAGCACATAGCCCTAAGATAGACTTTGAGGATTAGTATTGAAAAACTTCCTAGAATTTAGGTATTGTATAGATTTTGTGATTTTTCCAAGCAATACATACCTTTTTGGATACGAGCAGGTAGAAGTGGCTCTGACACAGATGTACCTAGGGGTAAAACCGAAAAACACCGCTTTGAGCTAGACTTGAACGAGAACTGGTGCATGACAACGGGCCTTGCTGCACTCTTGGTTACGACACTCCCGGGGGATATGATTAAAATAATTTACATTTTATTTACAAAACTATTTGAATTTTTTTAATATAAGATGAGAATAAATAACCTTGGTTAATCCTAAGGTGTTTCAAATTGAAAATATGGTGTCATGATATTCTTTAATTGATTTTTTGACTACTGTTACTCACACAATGCTTTCTGGTTTTAGTCAATGGCTGGAGTACAAGGAAGTCATAGTAACTTTGAGAATGATGTACATGGTTGGAACAGTGGTGTAAATGAGCAGAAAAATTGGATTTTGGTAGGCGTAAAAGATATCGTGTTCATGCCAAATCATTTTTCCAAAAATATGATAAAAAACAAATATATTAACCAACGCCCGGAGTCAAAAAATAAGAGAAAGATGATAAATGATAAGTTCTCTAGAAGTAGATAATGTGGAGAAAGGAATCCTAAATTTCCATCATTTAGGAAATCTAGAAGGAGACACCCAGAAAAGTGTCTCAATGGAACAATGAAATGATTTACGTGCGGGAAAGAAGGACATAAAGTGAATAATTGCTGAGGAAAAATGAAGAGTACTATGGAAGAAAATAAAAATTGTCCCAAGAATCCATTTACAGTTATTTTTCGTAAATATAGGGGACCTGGCCATTACTCGAGTGAATGCCCTATTCTGTAGGATATTTTCTTGGTCAAAGAAGAAGGCATGTGGAAATAAATAGTTTGAGAAATATTTAAAAGTTTTAGTGCACCTTGTTTATCGGATTACATTGGAATAATTTTCTCTTGTATTTATAACCCCATAGTTTTCCATGTGAGAATGATATTTGAGGAATTCGTATGTTTTCCCTTTTGTATATAGTTATAAATATCCATTTGGTTTTATATGATCATTGGGTTTGAGGCAATTACAAGTTATTATATTTTGGGATTAAAATGCAAGGTATGAGATTAAATTTCCTGTTAAAATTATGTTATGTTTATTTTGATGAATTTATCTCATTTTGGTAATGTTATAAAATATAGTTTTTGAAAAAGGAAAACATGCTGACCGTGTGACAACCCGTTGTGTCAGACGAAGCTGTGGGAATTGAACCCACAACCAATGTGCAATTCGGATTTATCACCTTCCACTGGACTACGTGATGTCCCTGGTTAGCGTGACTAATTATTTTTAGTTAAATGATTTTATTATGCAATAATAAGTTTATTTCGGTTCTTATGTCTTATCAAATGAATACCCTTAGTATAGGAAAATGATTTTGTGATTATGTGATAAATTATATTTTGGAAGATGTTCACTTTGTTGGGAACACTATATTCCCATGGAAAATAGAATACTATGATGTTTCATTTGAGGAGTAATGGTGAATTTTTATCTATGTTTTTATTGTTAATTTTTAGTGATTTGGGTTATTTATGAAAATGATTAACCTATAATAGAGAATATGTGATTAAGTTAATTACTTTTAAGAATGTGACTTTATGAGTAGTTGATGTCATTTAGAGATACAATTTATGTAACACCCCAAGCTTCTATGGTACGTTTCCCTTCGAATAATGCGATAGCGTGTGTTGTACGCAACCTCGAGTTCTAACACACACCACAACTAATTAAACTAGCCGTTGTGAATAGTAATACCTAATTTTTGAAATTATATATATTTTATATTTGAAAATGGACTTCATTTTTGAACTTGGAATATCGAATTTAGCCTAAGGTGAAATTTTGGTACATTTCGGATAACTTTCATATTTTGATGAATAATGAAAATTTCTAAATTTTAATTAAAAACAACTTTTTTAATCAAAATAATTAATAGTGATAAATTATGAATTTGAGTGGTTTTAAAGTATATTTATAATATATTTTTACCATTCAATTTAATGTTTATCATTGGACATAATTTTACAATTAAACCGAACATAAACAAGTGTCAATCTTTTGATAGTTATTATCTCTTAAAAAACACGCATTTTGTTTTGACAGCGGGAATTAATTTTAAATTAATTTCTGCCACTTCTGTGTTTTGAATTTATAAAAATGGATTCCATATTTGGAATCAGGATTTTCAAATTGTGTAAATAGGTAACTTTTATTTTTAGACATTTTGAATAGTTATTGTGGTAAATATTTTATTTACCATGGTTAAAGGGTAAATCCGGTAAATAAGGGTTGAAAAAATAATATTATAATAATACTAAATTACCCTAAAACGTGTATTAACCCTATTGTTTGATACATGGTCGACCATGGGCATATTTGGGTCTATTTTGGGACCCCATGGATCCACTTGTAAGTGATAATGACACATTATATTAATAAAGCTAAAATAAAAAAAATGGCATAAGCTTACATCTTTTAGAAGAACAATTTTTACATAGGGTTATACATGTTGGATTTTCGATTATAAATATTCATTAGAAAGATAAAAAGATTACCTACATGATGATATTTTATTCATAATTTTTAGACATCAAATAAGTTAAATTATTAATGACACAATAATGATGCAATGTTTACCTCATTAATAAATCATTTAAATAAATAAGATTATAATGATTAAAATATTATCTAAAACCTGTACAATTCTTATTGGTTGATGTTATTTAGAATATGAGTCATCTTATCTTCGACCTCAATGATTTTTGGACCATTATAAACCGAATACAAATATATTATAAAGTAATACTTTCACACTTTCCTAAAGAGACCCTCCTCTCCCTTATAAAAGGAGACCACTTCTACTCATTCCTCACACCTCTCAAGCCACTTGGCTCGTCCAAAATCTGCCCAACTAAGCTCCCCACATCCTTCTCCTCCTCCTTGAAGCTTCCCCTTAGGCAGAAAGCATTTCAAGAAGTCCTTTGGTTCCAACCAAGGTGAGTTACCTAAATTAAAGGTAACGATTTCTCTTAAATTATTTTCATTTATTTTGCTTCTTCAACCCCCAAACTCTTTTTATTTCCTTTCTTTTGTAACAAAACCAGTATCCACAATATACTAGGATGTTGTTATAAGAAGTATTCAAACTACACATACACACAACTCCATCTAATGGATGATGAACATAATGTTTCTGTGGATGGAAAACTAACGCCTCACGAAACGATGATTGTTCAAAAACATCTTACCGCCTCTCATGGTGGCCATTATGATGGCACTGTAATTAAATATGATATTAGTGATATATATTTTATATATAAGCTTCTGTAATTCCATTTTATTTCATACCATTATTCGTTTCATGTTGTATATACATACGATAATTTCATTTGAGGAAGGGCGGACTACCGCCCCCTTAAAATGATATGACTCATTCATACCACACATGGAACGTATAAAGGATGGTGTTAATGAACTTAAGTAACATATATAAAATATTATATTATACTAGAATAGTAATATACCTATGTATCATTTGGATTCGATTCTTTTAAAATAAAAATTAAATGGAAGTAGCGTTCGTGCGTACGTACGGACTACCGTCTCCACGAACGCGATGAGATTCATTCTCCATCGTATCCATTCAAGTATAATTATCATTTAATGATTTAAAAATGATGTTTAAGGACTTGATATCATTCTGGATATGAATAAGATACAACAAACATGACTTATGTAACAAAACATATAAAAGAAAATGAGTAAGTTAACACCCGAAACGACGATAATTCTAAGATATTGGTAACAAATCAATGTTAAAAGATCATATATGATATCATATTAATATATATGATTCTTGTATAATTTAATAACAATTATTTCACCATTATACAGGAGGTTAACCTACCCCAACCAAGGAAAAGTACAAGGTAAGGGTTATTCCACAATTCTTCATTATCCGAGGTTGTTTATACGTAATAATCTACTGGGATCTCTTTATCATCCACATACATGTTTTCTTAAAAATGTATTTCAAAACATTTTTACTATTTACAAGAATATGGGTTAAAGTCATTTATACCCTTGTTTGACTTTTTATAAGAGGTTTATAAAGGAATCATTCCATCGTTTTCAAAACAATGTCCTTTTTAACCTTTTCGACAGAATTGAGGTATGAATGTTTTTTTTAACTTATACGGCGGGTGCGGTTATTTTCCGCCGTTATAAAATCGTCGAAGCTTTCCATACAAGCTTATAAGAATATTTTCAAAGAAAATGTTTTATTTTATATGGATCTTAAATGATTTCAAAATAAAAGGAGATACTTCTTTAAAAAGAATTTTGATTTCATCTATGTCAACATCCTTTGATGGATTTTAAGATTATTTGAAGTTGATTTATTATGATACAAAACTTCTATATTGTATTGAAGGTTTTGTGATATGTTTGACTGTGGATGTGCTATTTTTATACCATTCATAGTTTATGGTGAAATTATTGACATTTCGTATGCTAGTTTTAATACGAATGTTTATGTTATGTTTAAACCTTTTCATATGGGAATGCATTGGACTTAATAAGTGACGGGTGCAGCCCGCTATAGCTCCTCGATGCATCGGTAGGTCTCATGAGACAAACTAGTGTCTTGGCACAAGGCGTTGACAAAATCTTATTTGTAGTCTTGGCACGAGGCCTTGGCTATGTGGTTATGATAGTCTGGCATTATGCATTCCAACATTATGAAAGTGGTTATTGATTTTTGCATGTGATTATTCGATTAGTAGAATATCAATGTGAATAAGTAAATGGCATTATTTCATTTTACTTTTGCCATACTATGTTGAAGTCCAAGTTTAAAAGGCTTTTGTTTTAGTAATTCATTGCCTTAAATCATTACGCTTATTTTGAATGTTCCTCTATATTGTCATCCTTACTGGGCATTTGAGCTCACCACTTTTCTATGTTTTATTTTTCCCAGGTAGTGAAGAAGTAAATTATGATTGACTTGCAGGGATATTATGAGGGGTTAATAGTTTGGATATGAAGACTTTGTTGTTGTAGTAGTTTTTCACTTTGAAATGTAATGTAAAACTTTATGATTATATCTAGTGTTTCCAAGGCTACTAAACTAATCGGCCTTTCGAGATTTGATCTTTCTTGTGATCATGCCAATGTTACGAAGTAATGCACTGACTCTGGGTAGCTGGGGTCGGGGCGTTACAGTTGGTATCAGAGGAAGTTTAGTACAAACCTTGGAAGCTAGATTTAGATAAACTCTGATTAGAGCATGTAGACCTAAGATGAACTTTGAGGATTAGTATAGAAGAATTTCCTAAAATTTTGGTATTGTAGAGATTTTGTGAGTTTTCCGAGCAATACATCCCTGTCTGGATACGAGCAGGTAGAGGCGGCTCTGGCACAGATGTACCTAGGGGTAAAACCCGAAAACACCGCTTTGAGCTAGACTCGAACGGAAACTGGTGCACGACAACGGGCCTTGCTGCACTCTTGGTTACGACACTCCCGGGGGATATGATTAAGATAACTCTCATTTTCTTTACAAATCATTTTGAAGGGATTATGAGTATATACTTCCTCAAAGAAAACATTTTTATGATTATGGATTATATCCATAAATAGTTCAATTTATGTTAAGTGTTTTATAAGTATGGGATTATGTATTTTGATTCATAAACTGATCTAGTTTATGCCATTGTTTAGAAATGGTGCCTAGTGGAAGAAATGGAAACCGTATCAATGCACGCACTCCATGTAGGGATTTCCCTCCTGCTCAAGATAATTATAGTGGGGCTGGTGATGCAACTGGTGCTGATCATCTAATCACCGTACTGGGACAACTTACTCAGGTTATGAATAATAACCTTACCCGTATGGAGCACCCTGATCCGCAGCGTGGAGGGTCAATGTTAGATCGATTCATGAGACAACAACCACCAACGTTCAATGGGAGTACAAATCCCTTAGTAGCTGAGCAATGGATATTTTCCCTAGAGAAAATATTTCAGGCTTTGGGGAGTAGTGAAAGGGAAAAAGTTACCATGGCAGTTTACCGCCTCACTGGAGATGCTGATCAATGGTGGTCATTGATTCAAAACATGAAGGAAGATGATGAAGTATCAAACATGGAATGGAGGGAGTTCAAAGATCTGTTTTTAGAAAAATACTTTCCTCGCGACCATCGAGCAGATATGGAAAGGCAATTTCTGAGTCTGAGACAAAAGGAGGATGAGAATGTCACAAAGTATGAGGCTAACTTTACAAGGTTAGCGAGGTATGCTGGAGATTATATTCGCAACCCAAGAAGTAAGATTGATCGTTTCTTTGATGGGTTAAAACCATTTCTCCGTCGAGCATTAGTCTCACAATCCTTTTCGTCGTACGAAGACATTGTCTCATGTGTTATCAAGACCGAAAAAGAATTCTCTAAGTCTTATGACTTTAAAGTGAAGCAAGAGAAGAAGAGACCTGCTGATCAATCTGGGAATGGAAATAAGGGGAAGAAGGGAGAGGTTGAATATCCATCTTGTGGTAAATGCGGGAAGAAACATCCTGGTGCTTTCCTGAAGGGAATGGGAGTCTGTTATAAGTGTGGTGAAAAAGGCCACCAAGCTCATGATTGCAAGGGGAAGAAGGAAGCTACCAACGTTCAGTGCTACAATTGCAGGGAGATGGGGCATTATTCAAATGCATGTCCTAAGCGTCAGGAGAACTTACCTCAGAAAAGGCCAAGGGATCAAGGCCAGGCTTATGCTATTACTACTGCTGAGGTAGAAGCTCCGAAAGACGTGGTGGCAGGTAATTTAATGGTTTCCTCAAGTTTAGCAAATGCATTATTTGATTCTGGATCATCGCATTATTTCATATCTTCCCAGTTTGCTAAGAAAATTAGATATTTCCAATTTGATTTAATAAGGGAGTTGTCAGTTAAAACTCCTAAGGGAAGTATCGTTGCAACAAAGTTTTGTGAATCAGTCCCCATTAGAGCACATAAATTTTCTTTATCTGCTGATCTCATCGTCATACCTATGATTGAGTTTGATATAATCCTCGGTATGGACTGGCTTTCGGACTATGATGCGAAGATTTATTGTAAGAAGAAAGAGGTTACGATTCTTGATGATAATGATAAGGAACACCTTATTTTTTGAGCAGAATCGTCACCACCTAATTCTTATTTAGATCCACCCCCAGTAGCTCAACTTAATTCAATTATTGGGGAGGAAGAGAATGAAATAACTGTCGGTGAGGAAAGGAATGTTCAAATAGAGGATGTACCTGTTGTGAAAGAGTTTGTAGATGTATTTCTGGAATATTTACCTAGACATCCTCCAGAACGAGAAGTAGAGTTTTCCATTGATTTGATTCCTGGATCAAGGCCTATATCGAAGACCCCTTATAGAATGGCCACTGTTGAGTTAGTCGAACTAAAGAAACAACTAGAGTAATTGAGTAATAAGGGATTTATTCGCCCTAGTGTTTCTCCATGGGGAGCCCCTGTTCTTTTTGTTAAAAAGAAAGATGGATCTATGAGGTTATGTATCGACTACAGGGAGATCAATGCTATAACGATAAAGAACAAGTATCCCCTACCTCGTATTGATGATTTATTTGACCAACTGCATGGAGCTCAATACTTTTCAAAGATTGACCTTCGATCTGGATACCATCAGTTGTGTGTGAAGAAGGAAGACATTCCGAAAACAGCATTTCGAACCAGGTATGGGCATTACGAGTTTACTGTAATGCCGTTTGGATTGACTAATGCACCCTCTGTATTCATGGATCTAATGAATAGAGTTTTCAAGGAGCATCTCGATGAATTTGTGGTGGTATTTATTGATGATATCTTGGTATACTCCAAAACCTACGAAGATCATGAAAATCACTTGCGCATTATCTTGAAGACTCTGAGGAGGCATGAATTATATGGAAAGTTTAGCAAGTGTGAATTCTGGATTCAGGAGATTTCTTTTCTTGGCCATTTTGTCTCAAAATATGGAATCTATGTTGATCCTTCTAAGACCGAGGCAATCCAAGAATGGCCAGCACCTACGAGTATAACTGAGGTACGTAGTTTTATTGGCTTGGCAGGTTATTATCGACGTTTCGTCCATAATTTTGCCCGATTGGCTAACCCATTAACGAAGCTCACACGTAAAGGGGTTAAATTTGTTTGGACAAAAGAGTGTGAAGAATGTTTCGAAGAACTGAAGAGAAGATTAGTCAATGCTCTTATATTGACTCTACCATCGGGGAATGATGGGTTCGTTATTTATAGTGATGCATCAAAGAAAGGACTTGGTTGTGTCCTTATGCAGAATGATAGAGTTATTGCCTATGCATCACGACAGTTGAAAATTCATGAACAAAACTATCATACTCATGATCTTGAGTTAGCAGCTGTGATCTTTGCTTTGAAGATATGGAGGCACTACCTCTATGGTGAAAAATGTGAGATTTATACTGATCACAAGAGTTTGAAGTATATTTTCTCACAAAAAGAACTCAACATGAGGCAAAGGAGATGGCTTGAATTACTCAAGGATTATGATTGCATAATACACTACCACCCGGGGAAAGCAAACAAAGTAGCAGATGCTTTGAGCAGAAAAGACCATGGAGTTCTGAACATGATGAGAATTGAAAGGGATCCAATTTTCATGGATCTAGAGAAGATGGACATGGGAATAACCAGGGAAGGTGAAACATCAATGCTTTTTCAAATGGTTGCCAAACCATCTTTACTAGAAAGGATTAAGAGTTCTCAGACCGATGATGAAGAATTTCAGAACAAGATTAAAGCTGTGAATGATGGGAGATTGAGAGACTTTGTGTATGAAGATAGGATTTTGAAATTCGGGAAGAGACTTTGTGTTCCCAATATACCTGATCTAAAAAGGGAATTGCTGGATGACGCTCATAGTTCCAATTTCTCTATACACCCTGGGAGCACCAAAATGTATAGAGATTTGAAGGAACATTTTTGGTGGGACAACATGAAGAGGGAGATTGCTGATTTTGTGTCAAGATGTATGGTTTGTCAACAAGTGAAAGCTGGAAGGCAACAGCCTGGAGGAGTCATGCAACCTCTTCCCATACCGGAGTGGAAATGGGACAATATTACGATGGACTTTGTCATGGGGCTACCAAAGACTCCTAGAAGGAACGATGCAATATGGGTTATTGTTGATCGTCTTACCAAGTCAGCACATTTTCTTGCTATAAGAGAAGATCTACCCCTGGAACGTCTAGCAAGACTATATATTAATGAAGTTGTGAGACTTCATGGAGTACCCCTATCAATTGTTTCTGATCGTGATCCCCGTTTTACTTCAAGATTTTGGAAAAGTCTTCAGAAATCCCTGGATACTGAACTTAATTTGAGCACTGCTTACCACCCTCAGACAGACAGACAATTAGAACGGACTATTCAGACCTTAGAAGACATGTTGAGATCTTGCTCACTTGATTTTCAGGGTATGTGGGATCAATATTTACCACTAGTAGAATTTTCCTATAACAATAGCTTCCATTCGAGTATTCAGATGGCACCATATTAAGCGTTATACGGAAAGAGATGTCGTACACCAACCTGTTGGGATGACGTTGGTGAAAGAAAACTTGTAGGCCCAGAACTGGTGGAGGAAACGGTGGAAAAGGTGAAGGTAATCCAAAATCACATCAAAGCAGCTCAAAGTAGGCAGAAGAGCTATGCCGATAATCGAAGGAAGGATTTAGAATTTCAAGTCGGTGATCATGTTTTCCTAAAGGTATCTCCTTGGAAGGGAGTCATACGTTTTGGTAAGAAAGGTAAATTGAGTCCCAGGTACATCGGACCTTTCGAAATTCTAGAACGAATTGGGGCTGTAGCATACCGATTAGCAATGCCGCCAAGTCTCTCCAAAGTTCACGATGTGTTCCACGTATCTCTGTTGAGAAAATACATGCCTGACCCAACGCATGTACTCACCTATGAGGAATTAGAACTGGAACCCGATCTGTCTTATTGCGAAGAGCCCGTCAGGATTCTTGATACAAGAGAACAAGTACTGAGAAACCGGACGACGCGTCTGGTAAAAGTTTTGTGGAGAAACCATAAGATGGAAGAGGCAACGTGGGAACCCGAGGAACTAATGATGAAGAACCACCCGAGTCTTTTTATGCAGTAATACCCTAGAAATTGCGAGGACGCAATTATTTGAAGGAGGGGAGAATGTAACACCCCAAGCTTCTATGGTACGTTTCCCTTCGAATAATGCGATAGCGTGTGTTGTACGCAACTTCGAGTTCTAACACACACCACAACTAATTAAACTAGCCGTTGTCAATAGTAATACCTAATTTTTGAAATTATATATATTTTATATTTGAAAATGGACTTCATTTTTGGACTCGGAATATCGAATTTATCCTAAGGTGAAATTTTGGTACATTTCGGATAACTTTCATATTTTGATGAATAGTGAAAATTTCTAAATTTTAATTAAAAACAACTTTTTTAATCAAAATAACTAATAGTGATAAATTATGAATTTGAGTGGTTTTAAAGTATATTTAGAATATATTTTTACCATTCAATTTAATGTTTATCATTGGACATAATTTTACAATTAAACCGAACATAAACAAGTGTCAATCTTTTGATAGTTATTATCTCTTAAAAAACACGCATTTTGTTTTGACAGCGGGAATTAATTTTAAATTAATTTCTGCCACTTCTGTGTTTTGAATTTATAAAAATGGATTCCATATTTGGAATCAGGATGTTCAAATTGTGTAAATAGGTAACTTTTATTTTTAGACATTTTGAATAGTTATTGTGGTAAATATTTTATTTACCATGGTTAAAGGGTAAATCCGGTAAATAAGGGTTGAACAAATAATATTATAATAATACTAAATTACCCTAAAACGTGTCTTAACACTATTGGTTGATACATGGTCGACCATGGGCATCTTTGGGTCTATTTTGGGACCCCATGGATCCACTTGTAAGTGATAATGACACATTATATTAATAAAGCTAAAATAAAAATAAAAATGGCATAAGCTTACATCTTTTAGAAGAACAATTTTTACATAGGGTTATACATGTTGGATTTTCGATTATAAATATTCATTAGAAATCTAAAAAGATTACCTACATGATGATATTTTATTTATAATTTTTAGACATCAAATAAGTTAAATTATTAATGACACAATAATGATGCAATGTTTACCTCATTAATAAATCATTTAAATAAATAAGATTATAATGATTAAAATATTATCTAAAACCTGTCCAATTCTTATTGGTTGATGTTATTTAGAATATGAGTCATCTTATCTTCGACCTCAATGATTTTTGGACCATTATAAACCGAATACAAATATATTATAAAGTAATACTTTCACACTTTCCTAAAGAGCCCCTCCTCTCCCTTATAAAAGGAGACCACTTCTACTCATTCCTCACACCTCTCAAGCCACTTGGCTCGTCCAAACTCTGCCCAAATAAGCTCCCCACATCCCTCTCCTCCTCCTTGAAGCTTCCCCTTAGGCAGAAAGCATTTCAAGAAGTCCTTTGGTTCCAACCAAAGTGAGTTACCTAAATTAAAGGTGACGATTTCTCTTAAATTATTTTCATTTATTTTGCTTCTTCAACCCCCAAACTCTTTTTATTTCCTTTCTTTTGTAACAACACCAGTATCCACAATATATACTAGGATGTTGTTATAAGAAGGATTCAAACTACACATACACACAACTCCATCTAATGGATGATGAACATAATGTTTCTGTGGATGGCAAACTAACGCCTCACGAAACGATGATTGTTCAAAAACATCTTACCGCCTCTCATGGTGGCCATTATGATGGCACTGTAATTAAATATGATATTAATGATATATATTTTATATATAAGCTTATTTAATTCCATTTTATTTCATACCATTATTCGTTTCATGTTGTATATACATACGATAATTTCATTTGAGGAAGTGCGGACTACCGCCCCCTTAAAATCATATGACTCGTTCATACCACACATGGAACGTATAAAGGATGGTGTTAATGAACTTAAGTAACATATATAAAATATTATATTATACTGGAATAGTAATATACCTATGTATCATTTGGATTCGATTCTTTTAAAATAAAAATTAAATGGAAGTAGCGTTCGTGCGTACGTACGGACTACCGTCTCCACGAACGCGATGAGATTCATTCTCCATCGTATCCATTCAAGTATAATTATCATTTAATGATTTAAAAATTATTTTTAAGGACTTGATATCATTCTGTATATGAATAAGATACAACAAACATGACTTATGTAACAAAACATATAAAAGAAAATGAGTAAGTTAACACCCGAAACGACGATAATTCTAAGATATTATTAACAAATCAATGTTAAAAGATCATATATGATATCATATTAATATATATGATTCTTGTATAATTTAATAACAATTATTTCACCATTATACAGAAGGTTAACCTACCCCTACCAAGGAAAAGTACAAGGTAAGGGTTTTTTCACAATCTCTTCATTATCCGAGGTTGTTTATACGTAATAATCTACTGGGATCTCTTTATCATCCACATCCATGTTTTCTTAAAAATGTATTTCAAAACATTTTTACTATTTACAAGAATATGGGTTAAAGTCATTTATACCCTTGTTTGACTTTTTATAAGAGGTTTATAAAGGAATCTTTCCGTCGTTTTCAAAACAATGTTCTTTTTAACCGTTTCGATAGAATTGAGGTAAGAATGTTTTTTTTAACTTATACGGCGGGTGCGGTTATTTTCCGCCGTTATAAAATCGTCGAAGCTTTCCATACAAGCTTATAAGAATATTTTCAAAGAAAATGTTTTATTTTATATGGATCTTAAATGATTTCAAAATAAAAGGAGATACTTCTTTAAAAAGAATTTTGATTTCATCTATGTCAACATCCTTTGATGGATTTTAAGATTATTTGAAGTTGATTTATTATGATACAAAACTTCTATATTGTATTGAAGGTTTTGTGATATGTTTGACTGTGGATGTGCTATTTTTATACCATTCATATTTTATGGTGAAATTATTGACATTTCGTATGCTAGTTTTAATACGAATGTTTATGTTATGTTTAAACCTTTTCATATGGGAATGCATTGGACTTAATAAGTGACGGGTCGAGCCCGCTATAGCTCCTCGATGCATCGGTAGGTCTCATGAGACAAACTAGTGTCTTGGCACAAGGCCTTGACAAAATCTTATTTGTAGTCTTGGCACGAGGCCTTGGCTATGTGGTTATGATAGTCTGGCATTATGCATTCCAACATTATGAAAGTGGTTATTGATTTTTCCATGTGATTATTCGATTAGTAGAATATCCATGTGAATAAGTAAATGGAATTATTTCATTTTACTTTTGCCATACTATGTTGAAGTCCAAGTTTAAAAGACTTTTGTTTTAGTAATTCATTGCCTTAAATGTTTACGCTTATTTTGAATGATCCGCTATATTGTCATCCTTACTGGGCATTTGAGCACACCCCTTTTCTATGTTTTATTTTTCCCAGGTAGTGAAGAAGTAAATTATGATTGACTTGCAGGGATATTATGAGGGGTTAATAGTGTGGATATGAAGACTTTGTTGTTGTAGTAGTTTTTCACTTTGAAATGTAATGTAAAACTTTATGATTATATCTAGTGTTTCCAAGGCTACTAAACTAATAGGTCTTTCGAGATTTGATCTTTCTTGTGATCATGCCAATGTTACGAAGTAATGCACCGACTCTGGGTAGCTGGGGTCGGGGCGTTACAATTTAACTTGGATGACTACATAACCCAAGTCTTATATGTTTTGGGATTAAATATTAGTTTGGATTATATTTAAGGATTTTAAGGAAAATTGTTTATTTAATGGGATTTATTTAACTTTGGGGTATTGATTTTAGAAATTAAGATTAGTGTTTCTTTCTCTAAAGGAATATCCTTTTGGGAGATCATCAGATATTTTACTAAATATTTTGGTATTTCTTAATCTCTAAATACAAGGTAAATATATAGTTTATCCTTTGTGGATCATGTGATTCTATAGATGTTTATTCTAGCTCTTCCTGTGTGACCAAGTATTCTTGAATACTCATCGCTGAAAAAACGAGTTAGTTGTGAAATTTATTAAATAATAAAACTCCACATAAAAAGTCTGTATATATCTTTATTTTCTTAGTCAATCTCAGAAATGATTTCCTCATCTTTATGTAAGGTACCTTAAAAAATGTTGTTCGTTTACTTTTCCTACGAGGAAACTACTGACCGTCTGACCCATCACAAGTTTGTGGTTTTCTTTTTGTAAAATTTATCTTGATCATGTTTTCTATCCCTATCCATCATAACTTGACACTTAGTTTATCATCCATATCCATGTTTTTGTACATATAATCCTAGTATAGGTTATCTAGGGAGACCTTTTTACTTCCCTTTCTTTCTGTTAATGTGATAGTTTTATTGGCTATTTTCCGATGTGGGACTTTACATTATATTCCCAATACCAATTTTAAAAATTGTGAGGATGCAATTTATTGATGGAGGGGGGAATGTTACACCCCAATATTCCACGGTACGATTCTGTTTGAATAATACAGTAGTGTGTGTTGTACGCAACTTCGAGATTCTAACACACTGTGACCAATCAAAGTAGCCGTTATGAATAGTAATACCCACTTTTTGAAATTTTATAAATTTTATCTCAAAATAGACTTCATTTTTGGATGCAGAATATCGAAATTAGCCCAGGGTGAAAATTTGGTTCTTTTCAGATAACTTTTATATATTGATAAATAGTGAAAATTATAAAATTTTAATTAAAAAAAACATTTTTAATCTAAATAATTAAAAGTGATAAATTATGAATTTGAGTGGTTTTAATTTATATTTAGAATATATTTTTACCGTTTAATAAAATTTTGGTCATTGGACTTAATTTCACAATTAAACCGGACATAAACAAGTGTCAATCGTATGATAGTTATTGTCTCTTAAAACACGCTTTTTGTTTTAACAATGAGAATTAATTTAAATTCATTTCTGCCACTTCTATGTTTTGAATTTGGAAAAATGGATTCCATATTTGAATCAGGATTTACAAATTGTGTAAATAGGTAAATTTTATTTTTAGACATTTTGAATAATTACCTCGGTAAATATTTTAATTACCATGGTTAAAGGGTAAATCTGGTAAATAAGGGTAAAAGATACTATTATAATAATAATAAATTACCCTAAAACATGTCCTAACATTAATGGATGATACATGTCCGACCATGGGAATCTTTGTGTCGATTTTGGGACCCCATGGATCCACATTTAAGTGATAAGGACACTTTATATTAATTATGTTAAAAGAAATACAAAAATGACTTAAGCATATATCATTTAGAAAAACAATTTTTACATAGGGTTATATATGTTGTATTTTCAAATATAAATATTCATTAGAAATATAAAAATATTTCCTGCATAATGGTTATTTATTTATAATTTTTTGACATTAAATATTTAATATTATTTAGGACACAATAATGATGCAGTATTTTCTTTATCAATGAACAAATCAAATAAGTAGTATTATAAATGTCAAAATAAATATAATTTGACAGTTTTGGGGACATAGATGAATTTTATTGGTCAATATGACATTATATTATTGCTTAAATGAATTTGTTTCGAATTAATAATGTTGTTACGACTATAACAAAATTCAATTATTGAATAGTGTCAAAATTGACATAAATGAGTTTTTAAAACAAATATAATATTATTAATTTATATTCTATTCCAAAAAATCTAAGGATCGGCCAAAGGACTTATATAATGATAGGTGTGTCATTAAGGGACCACATGGGGGTTGCTTGTATTTATATAGTATGTTTATAAACTATATAATATAAAAATACAAAGTAACATGGTAAATGTCAAACTAATTAACTAAGAGTTAAAACAAAAAGATAAGGTTAATATAATGACCCAAACCTATCTAAATTCAATTGGTTGAATATATTTAGAACCATACACACCTTATACTTTAAATAATTCACTTTTTATCCATTATAAACCGAATATAAATTTATTATAAAATAATATATCTAGATTTGCCAAAGGTGCCCCTCACCCCTATTATAAAAGGGCACTCCCCCTTCTCACTAATTCACACATTCAAACCATTTTGGCTCAGACAAAACCTGCACAAATACTCTCTCAACATCAATCAATTCATCCTAGAAGCCTTATTTTGATCAGAAATACACCTTATGGATCCCTTTTGATCACGTTAAAAAGAAGAACCCGAAGAAGAGGCAATGTTTTCACCACCCACTTTCAAGTTCCTTTCTTCTTCAACTTCTTCTTTATTTGTTATTTACATTATAAAATAGTAACTCCGGTGTCATCAATATACCATGATGTTATTATAAATATGGTACAACCATATTCAGTATTCTATCCATCCTTTGAATGACGTGTTACCGTACGTGCGCATGTACGGCCAACCGTCTCCACATCGTGGTGTAATTGTTATTCAATACATTATTTTTTGGATGGGTATAATAATGATGTGTAATTAATGTAAATAATAAATTTAACATTATAATTATTTTTTATATATGATATAACATCCAATTACATAATATTTTAATATCAAAAGAATGATATTATCACTTGTGCGTACGTACGTACTACCATCTCCATGAACACGATGAGATTCATTCCCCATCATTTCCATTCACGTATAATTATCATTTGATGATTACAAATAAGGTATAAGGACTTGATATCATTATGTATATGAATAATATAAAACCTACCCATATCAAACACGACTTATCTAACAAAACATATAATATAAAATGAGTAAGTTATAACCTGAAACGACGATAATACTAAGATATTATTTACAAAGCATTGTTAAAATATCATATATGATATTAATGTATATAATCATTGAATAATTAAATAACAATTATTTCACCATTATACATTATTTTAACCTACCCTCAACCAAGGAAAAATTAAAAGTAAGGGTTTTCTTATCTCACTTTTATTTCCGTGAGATTTCCATTGTTTGCCACTTATTTATTGCATGTGGTGTGTGTATTGACCATGTTTGTATTCATTTTGTAATATACTTTAATTCATTTATATTTTCATCATCATTCTATGATCCTTCATTCATGGGTGTATATTTCGTATGTTACCAAATCAATAAGGGATTTTGAAATTTCAATTTCCACTCATTCACCTTTACGCATACATCTTTGATTATTTTACTCCGAGATTATGTGTGGAATCACTATTCATTTTCTTATGTCAAAATTTCCACTCCCCTTTCAATGGATACACTTTTGTTACACATAATCACTCCATTGATAAATTCTCAAGTCATCGGTATGAACTTGATACGAGTAATTTTTACTCATTCTCCATTTGTTGAGTTAAACATCAAATTCATTGGTGTTGTTTTTACAAGAATATGTTTGAATGTCCTTTGATTATTTTACACTGAATATCCTATCATATTGAGTGTATGTAAATTTTTCACACATAATTATATCTTTGAGTTATCCATAACCTAAGGATGCAACCTTTATGAGAGATTTCATCTAAATTTACATTCCATTGAGACTCTTTTTTTGTTATATACCAAATCACTTTTATATGGTGTATATAATGTAATTTGACATAGTATATCATGAATCAAATTATTATCATGACATTACATGGTTTTTATTATCTCAATTATTTTTATTCAAGTGTTTCTCTTTTGGTTAGGAACTCTAACTAAAATATCAATTTAAAATGATTTTAATATTTATTATTCTAAATCTTTCTCATTAAAAAATGGTTTTAAGGATTTATTTATGTAGAAATTAATCTTGTGAAATAAAAATTCATTTTAAAAGTTTCAAAGTGGTGTGGGACACTTTTATTCAAAAATTTATTTTAAATGGATTCTTGACAAATAGTGTGACTTTTAAATGTTTTCAAGAAAAGTGGGGATATTTCTTTCAATATTTTGATGATTATTTTAATTGATGTCAGTATCCTTAATAATTCTCGATTGTGGTTAATCTGAAACAATACAATATTCCATATTTTATCAAATGAGTTATATTTGACTGTGGATGTGCTATATTTATACGATTCATGGTTTTTGGTTAAAGTATTGACATTTTATATGCTAATTTTAATCTGAATGTTTATGTAATGTTTCAAACATTTAATAAGAGGAATACATTGGACTTAGTAAGTGAAGGTTGGAGCCCTCTATAGCTCCTCGATGCATCGTTAGGTCTCATGAGACAAACTAGTGTGTTTGGACAAGGCATTGACAAAATCTTATTTGTAGTCTTGGCACGAGGCCTTGGCTACGTGGTTATGATAGTCTGGCATTATAAATTCCATCATTATGAAAGTTGTTATTGATATTGGATGTGATTATTCTAATAGTAGAAATTCTTTGTGAATAAGTAAATGGCATTTTTTCATTTATATGTTTTCCATTTTATGCGGAAGTTCAAGTTTAAATGGATTTTGTTTTAGATATACATTGCCTTAAATGTGTATGCTTATTTATGAAAGTTTACGCTATATTGTTATCCATACTAGGCATTTGAGCTCAACCCTTTCTATGTTTTATTTTTCCTTAGGATGTGAAGAAGTATTTTATGAATGATCTCCCGGGATATTATAAGTGGATATAAGTGTAGAGACAAGATGTCGTTGTAGTTTTCACTTTATGATGTAATTTAAACTTGACGAATGTATCTAGTTATTCCAAGGCTACTAAACTAATCGGTCTTTCGAGACGTGATATTTTGTTATCATGACAATGTTATGTAATAATGCACCGACTATGGGTAAATGGGTTCGGGTAATTAAATCATTAATCCTATAACCAGAACCTCTTTCTTCTTGAATCATCTAACCATGACACAAATTATACTGTAAATGTCAATATTGTACTGTTATGTTTTTTGGTAAAATATTGTAAAAGCATTGAAAATGACACAATAATCCATATGATTTATGGATCATTGATGTCTCTAGGAAAACACAATTTGATTTCCCAACATGGCCATATTGAAAACATGTTATAGGTCCTGTAAAAAAAATTATACATAATATTTGGAATATTTTTTCATCAAAGAACGAGGACTATGGTTCGTAACATGAGACTCATCCTACTTCCTCTTCCATTAACACTCAAAATATGAGAAACATTGAACAACCCTGACATAGAATCCATTTCAATCTCTACCATCAAATATTTATCTAGAAAATTAGCATACCATGCAAAATTTTGCTGGAAAACATGATATTGGATATCTGATCGAAGAGCCATCTCATACTACAAGGATTTATGCTTTTCATATGATAATAAATCAATTGTGTAATTCCATGACCCCATAATCCCAGAGTCAGTGCATGATTACATAACATTCACATGATCACAATGAAATCATGTCTCGAATGTCTTGTCAGTTTAATATTATTGGAAACAAGATTCATACATAAATTCAAAATTACATGATGAAAATAAATACAACGCAGATTTATTTCATTAGAAACATCCAATCCTCCGAGATAATGACTAAAAGTCACACATAACTAACTTCATAATATTCTTGGAAAATGAAACATAAAAAAGGAGTGAGATCAAACACTCAGTAAGGGTAAGAAATACAATAGAAGATAACATAATTTTTAAGCATGGTGAATAACTGAAACCACACTCCTTTACTAATTATAAAACTTAATACTTTTATGGCAGGAATATTAGATGAGTAAATGATGCCAAAATAAAACATAATCATGGGTATTAAACTAGTCAAATGACCACATGAACCATCTATATTATTTTCATAATGAGGGAACGTATAATGCTGGACATTCTGAAACATTTAGTCAAGGCCTCACCCAAGATGTATAAAAATGATTAAGGCCTCTACCAAAACCATATATCAAAATTAGGAAAGGCCTCAAAAAACTCCATATGTAGTTGTCTCATGAGTCGTATTGATGCATCGAGGACCTATAGCAGGCTCTACCCATCACTTATTAAGTCAAATACATTCCTCATATTAAAAGGTTGAAATATAACATAAACATTCATATTAAAACTTTCATAATAAATGTTAATAAATTAACCATACACCATAAATGCATTAAAAATATCACATCCATGATCAAACATTTCACAAAACCTTCAATATATTATGGATGTTTTTTATCATAATAAATCAATATCAAATAAACTAGAAATCCATTAAAAGATGTTGACATAGATGAAATCGAAACCTTTTTTAGAGAAATATCTCATTCTATTTTGAAATCATTTAAGAGACACATAATTATAAAGAAAATATTTATATTGAAAATATTCTTATAATCATGTAAGGGAAGCTTCAGCAATTTTATAACGACATTGAATAGCCGCACCATCCATATAAATTAAAAAACATTCTTACCTTATTTTTGCCGAAAAAATCAAACAGTACCTTCTTTGAAAAAGGACAGAAAGATTCCTTTCAAAACATATAAGGTCAAATAAGGGTATAAATAACATTACAACACTTTTCTATTAAATAGAAAAATGTTTTAAAATACTTTTTTAAGAAACAGGGATCTGGATGATAAAGAGGTCCTAGTAGATACTTATGTAAAAACTAGATCAGATAATAATGAGATTGTAAAATTAAACCTTACATTGTACTTTTCCTTGGTAGAGGATAAGTTGAACTCTTGTATAATCATTAAATAATTTTTATTAAATTATTCAACACTCATATATATTAATATGATATCATATATGTTCTTTTAATATTTTGTTGTTAATAATATGTTAGTATTATATTCATTTTGGGTGTTAAACTGATTTGTTTTCCATTATATGATTTGTTGTGTAAGTAATGAATGTTATGGATAGAATGTATCTTATTCATATTCAGAATGATATTAAGTATTTAAACATTATTTTTAATCATCTAATGAAAATTAGTCTTCAATGGATATGATGGGGAACAAATCTCATCGCGTTTGTGGAGACGGTAATCAGTACGTAAGCACGAGTGACAATATCATTATTTTGATATTAAAATAATATATAATTGGATGTTATATCATATATATAGAATTATTACCATGTTATATTTATTATTAACATCAATTACACATCATTATTATACCCATCTAAATAATAATGTATTGAATAACAATTACACCACGATATGGAGACGATATGCCGTACGTACGCACATATGGTGACATGTCATTCAAAGGATGGATAGAATAATTAATTTGGTTTTACCATATTTATAATAACATCACATTATATAGAAGATAAAGTATTTATTATTTTAGAATGGAAACGACAATGAAGGAAGAATTGGAAGAAGAAAGGAACTTGAAAGAGGTGATTAAATATTTACCTCTTCATCGGGTTCTCCCTTTTGATTTGATCAAAAGGGATTATTAAGTTGGCTTCCTGACTAAAGTAAGGCCTCTAGAATGAAGTAAGGATAGTTGAGAGGGTAATTGGGCCGTTTTTGGCCTATCCAAATGTCTTTTAATTGGTGAATTAGAGAGGAGGGGTAGTTCCCTTTTATAAGATGGATGAGGGGCACCTTTGGAAATGCTAGAAATATTATTTTATAATATAATTATTTTCAGTTGATAAATGGCTCCAAAATGGATTATTATAAATATAATATGGGGAAGGATCGATAAGCACTAAACCAATAGGTTATAGATAGTTTTGGGTCTCTATATTTACTTTATCTTTTAGATTTAACTCTTAGTTGAATAGTTTTACATTTTCTATGTCTCTTTGTATTTTTATATTATATGGTTAACAAATATAATATATACTTCAAATGGAACCCCAAGTTTTTCATTAATGATACACCTATCATTATATAATTCATTTGGCCAAAATTTAGATTTTTAGGAATATAATATCAAATAATTATATTATATTTTTTCAAAAACTCTTTTATGTAAATTTTGACACTATTTGGTATTTTGTTTTTTCTAAATTCATAATAGCATTATTACTTCAAAAAAATCATAAATATAACTTGAATATTTCATATTAACCTAAAAAATTAGTTGAATTCATAAAAAGTATCTAATTAAATTTATTTGGTTATTTAAAATATCAATTATTTTAATATTTCATTAATTGGGTAATTACTGCATCTTCATTATGTCCTAAATTAATTAAATTTTTTAATGTCTAAAAAATATAAATAAAATACCATTATATATGAAATAATTTTATATTTATAATGAATAATTATAGTCGAATTTATCTTATGTGTAACCGTATATTAAAAATGTATTTGATGTTAAACTTTTATTTTAACTATTTTAACTTATCTTTGAATTAAATAATAATAAATGTCATAATCTAAACCAAGTGGACCAAAGTGGTTAAATATTTTATTATTAAGGTTTTTTTTGGTCGAATTACACTTATCCAATAGAATTAATACATGTGTTAGGGTAATAATAATACCATTTTTACCCTTAATTACCCTATTTACTTTTAACCGTGTTAAATAAAAGAAAAAAGTTACTATTCACCAAAAAAATATTTTCATCTTATTGAACCACATTATACATACTGGTATCAACCATGTCTCTCGAATTTTTCATATTCAACTCATAGAAGCAATAAATTTATAGTTTATATAAATTTTCAAATGCTCATAAGAGGTGGGTAAAAGACAGTAAAAACTTCAATAAAATTTTTATTTATCTAAAATTATTTTAAACTGCCTCGAATGAATAAAGTTGAACATATATAGGTGTTATGTCTCTATTTTGAACTAAAATAAATTTAATTAATATAAATAATTATTTAAATAATAATTCTGTTTGAACCTATAACTCAGTGTATTTCACTATTCATCAAGAATTAAATGTTTTCAGAAAAATACCAAAAATTCACCCTAAGATAATTTCAACATTTCGAATCCAAAAATGAAGTCCATTTTGTAAGATTAAATTTATAAAATTTTAAAAAATTTGTATTACTATTCATAACGTCTAGTTTGATTGGTTGTGGTGTGTTAAAATTCCAAGTTGCGTACAACACACGGTATTCTATTATTCAAAGAAAGGCGTACCATGGATGCTTGGAGTGTTACATTCTCCTCTCCATCAAATAATTTCATCCTTGAAATTTCAAGAGTATTACTGCATAAAAGGACTTGGGTGGTTCTTCATCATAATTTCCTCGGGTTCCCACGTTGCTTCTTCCATCTAATGGTTTCTTCATAGAACTTTTACCAGACGAGTCATCGGGGTTTTCAGCACTTGTTCCATGGTATCAAGAACCTCGACTTGATCTTCGCAAAAAGAAAGATTGGTTTCTTGCTCTATTTCCTCATAGGTGAGTACATGTGTTGGGTCATGCATGTATTTTAACAATAGTGATATGTGCAACACATCATGAACATTGGAGAGGCTTTGCGGTATTGCCAACTGATAAGCTACAACCCCAATTCGGTCTAGATTGTTGAGAGGTCCGATGTACCTGGGACTTTATTTTCCATTTTTACTAAAACATATAACACCCTTCCATGGAGATACCATCATGAAAACATGGTATCCTACCTAAAATTCCAAATCCTTCCTTCGGTAATCGGCATAGCTCTTATTTCTACTTTGAGATACATTGATATGGTTTTTAATTACCTTCACCTTTTCCATTGTTTCCTACAAAAATTTTGGGCCTATGAGTTTTCATTCACCAACATCATCCCAACTGGTTGGTGTGCAACATCTCTTTCTATATACCGCTTTATATGGTGCCATCTGAATACATGAATGGATTCTATTGATATAGGAAAATTCCACCAGAGGTAAATATTGATCCCGAATACCTTGAAAGTCATGTGAGCATGATCTCAACATGTCTTCTGAGGTTTGAATAGTCCATTCTGATTGTCCATCAGTTTGAGGGTGGTAGACAGTGCCTAAATAATGTTCAATATCCATGGCTTTCTGGAGCCATTTCTAGAATCTTAATTTAAAGCAGGGATCAAGATTAGAAATAAATGATATTTGTAATCCATGATGTCTTACAACTTCATTAATATATAGTCATTCTAATAGTTGAAGTGGAAAATCTTCTCTTATAGCAAGAAAATGTGACGACTTGGTAAGACGATCAACAATGAACCATATTGAATCATTTCTTCTAGAAGTCTTTGGTAGTCCTGTGACTATGTCCATCGTAATATTATCCCATTTCCACTCAGGTAAGAGAAGAGTTTACAAGACTCCTCTAGGATGTTTCCTTCCTACATTAACTTATTGACAAGCCATACATCTTGACACAAAATACGTAATCTCCCTCCTCATGTTTTCCCACCAATAATGTTACTTCAAATCTCTATATATTTTGGATCTCCCAGGGTGTATAGAGAATTTGGGGTTAAGAGAATCATCCAATAATTCTCTTTTTAGATCAGGTATATCGGGATCACAAAGACTCTTCCCAAATTTCCAAATTCCATCTTCATACACACAGTCAATCAATCTCCAATCATTCACATCTTTAATATTCTTTTGAAACACTTTATCATTGGTCTGAGAACTCTTTATCCTTTCTATTAAATATTTTTTGGCAACAATTTGTGATAGTATTTATGTTTCACCTTCCATGGTGATTCTCATATCCATATTTACTAGATCCAAGTATATAAGATCTTTTTTAACTCTCATCTTGGTCAAAACTACATGATCCTTCTCTGCTCAAAGAAAATTCTACCTTATTTTCCTTCCCCTAGTGGTAGTGAATCGTGCAATCATAATCCTTGAGTAGTTCAAGCCATCTCCTTTCCTTATATTGAGTTCTTTATGTGATAAAATATACTTCAAAATCTTGTGATCATTATAAATATCACATTTTCACCATAGAGATAGAGTCTCCAAATCATCAAATCAAATATTACAGCTGCTGACTCAAGATCATGAATAGGATAGTTTTTCCGATGAATTTTCAGCTATCGTGATTCTTAGGCAATAACACTATCATTTAACATAGGGACACAACCATGACCTTTTTTATGCATCAATATAAATAACAAACCTATCATTCCTCAATAGTAGAGTCATTATAGTATCAGTGACTAATGTTCTCTTCAATTATTTTAAACATTCTTCACACTCTTTTTTCTAAACCAATTTAACCCCTTTTCATGTGATTATTGTTAATGTGTTAGCCAACCGGGAAAATTTATCGACAAAAAATCGATAATAACTTGCTCAACCAATATAACTGTTTACCTCAGTTATACTAGTATGTGCTGGCCACTCTTTGATTTCCTTGGTCTTAGAAGGATTAATAGAGATTCCATCCTTGGAGACAATATAACCATGAAAAGATATCTCCTAAAGCCAGAATTCACACTTGTTGAACTTCTAATATAATTCTTTTCTTCTTAGAGTCTTTAGAAAAATTTGCATGTGATTTTCTTGATATTCATTGCTTTTGGAGTATACGAAGATATCATAAATAAATACCACTAAAATTTCATCAAGATATTCCTTGAAAACTCTATTAATTATATCCATGAAGATAGAGGGTGCATTCGTCAATACAAAAGGCATTACTATAAACTCGTAATGCTCAGACCTGGTTTGAAATGTTGTTTTCGGAATTTGTTTCTTCTTCACACAGAACTAATGATATCCTGATCGAAGGTCAATCTTTGAAAAGTATTGATATCTATGAAGTTGGTTGAATAAATCATCAATGCGAGATAGGGGATACTTGTTCATTATTTTTATATCATTGATCTCCCTGTAGTCAACGCACAACCTCATAGATCTTTCTTTCATCTTAATAAAAAGGACATGGGATTCACATGGAGAAACACTAGGGAAAAAATCCCTTATTACTCAATTCATATAGTAGTTTCTTTAGTTACACTAATTCCAAAATGGCCATTCTATAATGGGTCTTTGATATATGCCTTGAACCAAGAATTAAATCATTGGAAAACTCAAATTCTCCTAACGGGAGATGTCCAGGTAAATCCTATGAAAATACCTCAACATACTCTAGCACTATAGGTACATTCTCTATTTGAACATTCCATTCCTCAACCACAGTTATTTCATTCTCTTCCTCCCTAATAATTGAATCAAGTTGAGCTACTGGGGTCGATCTAGATAAGATTCACATAGTGAGGATTCTGCACTAAAGATAAGGTGTTCTTTATCATCATCATCAAAAATAGTAACCACCTTGTTTTTACAAAAAAATATAGGCATCATGGTCTAAAAGTCAATCCATATGAAGGATTATATCAAATTCAATCATGGGTATGATGATGAGATAAGAAGATAAAGAACATTTATATGGCCTAATGGGAAAGGATTCAAAAAAACATTATAGCAATGATAATTACCTTCGGTGTTTTGACTGACAACACTGTTGTTAAATCAAATTGGAAATATCAAATTTTCTTATCTGACTGGGAAGATATGAAACAACGTGATAATCCAGAATAAAATAAAGCATTGGCTAACCTTGATGAAACCATTAAATTACCTTCCACCATGTCTTTTGGGGCTTCAACCTCAGTAGTAGTGATCACATAATATTAGCCGTAATCACTTGGCCTTTTATGAGGTAATTTTCTCTGATGCATAAGAAATTCATTGGCATTATGTCCCATATCCCTAAAATTTTATCATTGAACATTGGTAGCATTTTTCTTTCCAATACAATAACCAGTAAGATGACCTTATTGTCCACAATTTTAGCTTACTCGTTTTCCATTTAGACAGGCTCCAGGGTGCTTCCTTCTACAATTATCCCATGGTGGAAATGAAATTCATCCCTTCTTCCCTATTTCTTTATTTCTTTTCCCAGAGTGTTCAGAAGATCTATTCTTCGGTTTCTTTTCTCTAAAGATATAAGACTTAGAGAATGTCTTTTCTATCTTGATTGCACAAGAGAGAATATTTTTGTATGATGAGAAGGATTGTAATACTAATAATCAATGGATAAATGGTTTTAACCCATAAATTAAACGACTAATCTTACTTCTTGGGTTATTTATATAATCAGAAGCATGCCACTATAACATTGTAATGTTAGCTTCATACATTGCAAAATTATCATCCTCCATTTTCCATAGACTTAGAAATTGTCTTTCCCTATCCGCTCGATGGCCATGTGGAAAGTATTTTTCTACGAAAATTTCTTTAAATTAACTCCATTCCATATGTTATACTTCATCATCTTACTTTGTGTTTTGAATTAATGACCACCATTTATCATTTCTCCAGTGAGGCAGTAAACTTCCATGAAAACTTATTCCATTTCGCTACTCCCCAAGGTGTGGAATATTTTCTCTATGAAATTTATCCATTTCTCAGCTACTAATAGATTTGTACCCCCATTAAATTTTTGTGGATGTTTCCCCATGATGTGGTCTAACATTTATCCTACGCATTTTTTATTAGGGTGCTCCATATGGGTAATGTTATTATTCATAACCTGTGTGAGTTGTCCAAGTATGGTGGTAAGCAGATCAGCACATGTTGTATCACCAGCTCCACTATAATTATCTTGAGCAGGAAGGAAATCCATACATGGAGTGCAGGCATTGATATAGTTTCCATTCCTTATACTAGGTACCATTTCTAAATAATGGGATACACTAGATTAGCTTATGAATTTCAATACATAAATCCAAACTTGTAAAACACTTAATATAAATTGAATAGTTTATGGATATAATCCATATTCATAAAAAAAAATCATTGAAGAAGTATATACTCATAAATTTATCATAATGCTTTGTAATTAAAATGAGAATTATCCTAAGCATATCCCCAGGAGTGTCAGAACCAAGAGTGCAGAAAGGCCCATTGTTGTGCACTCGTTCTCGTTCGAGTCTAGATCAAAGCCGTTTTTTCGAGTTTTACCCCTAGGTACATCTATGCCAGAGCCGCCGCTACCTTCTCGTATCCCGACAGCGATGTATTTCTTGGAAAACTCACAAAATCATAACATTTCCAAAATTCTAGGATGTTCTTATATACTAATCCTCAATGCCTATCTTAGGGTAATGTGCTCTAATCAGAGTTTATCTAAATCTAGTTTCCAAGGATTGTACTAAAATTCCATTAATACCAACTATAACGCCCAGACCCCATAATCCCAAATTCAATTCATTATTAAATAACATTTTCATGATCTCAAGGAAATCATGTCTCGAAAGACGGATCAATTTAGTATTATTGGAAACAAGATTCAGACATAAGTTCAACATTAGAACTTGAAAATAAATACAACATATATTTATTCCATTAGAAACAACCAAGCCTCATAGATTATGCCTACAGGTCATTCAGAACTAACTTCTTCATATCCTAGGAAAATGACCCATAAGAAAGGGGTGAGCTCAAACTCTCAATAAAGGTAAGAAATACAGTGGAAGATAACACAATTATTATGTGTGGTGAATAATTGAAACCTCGTGCCTTTAACAATAATAAACATGATTAATTTTTTAGCAGTAATATGAGATGAGTAAATAATTCCATAATAAAACATTATCATGGGTATTATACTAGTCAAATTACCACATGAACCATCAATATTATATTCATAATGAGGGAACGTATAATGACGTACATTCTGAAACATTTTGTTAAGGCATCAACCAAGATGTCTAAAAATGATTAAGGTCTCGGCCAAAACCATATATCAAAATTTGAAAAGGCCTCAGCCTATTCCATCTCTGTTTTTATCATGATACCTACTGATTCATCGACGAGCTATAGTGGGCTTCACTCGTCACTTACTAAGTCCAATATATTCGTCATATGAAAAGGTTGAAATATAACACAAACATTCATATTAAAATTAGCATATGAAATGTAAATACTTTAACCATATACCTTGAATGGTATAAAAATTTCACATCCACAGTCAAACATATCAAAAAACCTTCAATACATAATGGAACTTTTGTATCATAATAAATCAACTTCAAATAAACTTGAAATCCATCAAAGGATGTTGACCTAGATGAAATCAAAACCCTTTTTTAGAGAAATAACTCTTTCTATTTGGAAATAATATAAGAGTCACATAATTATAAAGACAACATTTATTTTGAAAAAATTATTATAAGCTTCTAAGGGATGCTTCAAATATTTTATAATGGCAGAAAATAGCTTCACCCACTGTATAAGTTAAAAAAACATTCATACCTTAATTTTGTTGAAAAGTTCATAAAGTATCTTATTTGGAAAATGACAGAAATATTTCATTAAATACATATATGGTCAAATAAGGGTATGTGTGACTTTACCCCATTGACTAGTAAATAGTAAAAATGTTTTGAAATAGATTTTTAAGAAGCATGGATGTGGATGATAAAGAGGTCCCCGTAGATATTTACGTTATAACAACCACGGATAACAAAGAGATTGTAAAATTAATCCTTGCCTTGTACTTTTCCTTGGTCGAGGGTAGGATAAAATATTTTATAATGGTGAAATATATTTTATTAAATTATACAAGAATCATACATATTAATATGATATCTAATATGATCATTTAATATTGATTTGTTCATAATATCTTAGTATTATCGACATTTCAGGTTTTAACTGATTCGTTTTCCTTTATATGCTTTGTTACGTATGTAATGTTTGTTATGGATAGGATGTATATTATTCATATTCATAATGATATTAATTCATTAATCCTTATTTTTAATCATGTAATGAATATTGGTCTCGAATGGATACGATGGGGAACAAATCTCAACGCGTTCATGGAGACGATATTACATATGTACGCACAAGCAACAATATCATTCGTTTGAAATTAAAATAATATATAATTGGATGTTATGTCATATATACAGAATAATTATCATGTTATAATTATTAATTATAGACATTACACGTCATTATGATACCCATCCAAATAATAAGGTATTCAATAACAATTACACTACGACGTGGAGATGGTAAGGCGTACGTACGCACGTATAATGACATATCATTAAAAGGATTGATAGAATAATGGATTTTGTTGTATCATATTTATAATAACATTATAATATATAGAAGATCCTGGAGTTATTATTTTAGAATGGAAATAACAAATAGAGAGGATGTGGAAGAAGAATGGAACTTGAAAAAGGTGATGACATATTTACTTCTTTTTCGGGTTCTTCCTGATTTGATCAAAAGGGATCCTTAAGTTGTCTTTATGACTAAATTAATGCCTCTAAGATGAAGGTAGGAATGTTTAGAGGGTATTAGGGTAGGGTTTGGCCAAGAAAAATGGCTTTGAATGTGATAATTAGAGAGAAGGCGGAGTTCCCTTTTATAAGAGGGGTGAGGGGAACCTTAGGAAAAGCTAGAAATATTATTTTATAATAATATCATTTTTGGTTTATAATGGCTTATAAATGGATTATTTAAAGGATATGGTGGGAATGGGTCTAAAACCACTAATCCAATAGGTTTTAAATAGGTGTGGGTCACTATATTAACTTTATCATTTAGATTTAACTCTTAGTTAAAAAGTTTTACATTTACCATGCCTCTTTGTATTTTTATATCATATAGTTGATAAACATACTATATACTTCCAAGAGAACCCAATGTTGTTCATTAATGATACAAATATCATTATATAAGTCTTTTGGATGATCCTTAGATTTTTAGGAATAGAATATCAATTAATAATATGATATTTGTTTTCAAAACTCTTTTATGTCAATTCTGATAGTATTTGGTATTGTGTTTTTGCTAAATTCATAACAGCATTATTACATCCCAAACAATTCATCTCACCTACCCTAATATATCATTTTAACCTAGAATATTAGTTAAATTAATATAAATCCTCAAATTACATTTATTTGTGTTTTTATAAAATAAATTATTTTAATATTTCATTAATTAGGTAGTTATTGAATCATCATTGTGTCAAAAAATAATTTAAATTATTTAATGTCAAAAAAATATAAATAAAATACCATTATGTAGGAAATATTTTTATCATTCTAATGAATAATTATAGTCGAATGTATCTTATGAGTAACCCTATATTAAATATGTTTTAGTTATTAAACATTCATTTCAACTCTTTTAACTCCTCTTCGAATTAAATAATAATAAATGTCCAAATCTAAACCTAGTGGACCAAAGAGTGTCATAGTTTATTCCTAAGGTTGTTTTTGGTATAATTAAACTTATCCAATAGAATTAGGACATGTGTTAGGGTAATAATAATATCATTTTTACCCTTAATTACCCTATTGACTTTTAACCATGGTAAATAAAAGTAAAAAGGTACTATTCGGAAAAAAATATTTTCTTCTTATTGAACAAAATTTTACATACATATATCAACCATCTCTCTCAGATATTTTAAATTCATCTCATAGAAGTGGTAAAATTATGTTTTATGTAAATTTTCAAATGCTCCGGGGAGGTGTGTAAAAGACGGTAAAAGGTTCAATAAAATTATTATATATCTATAATTAATATAAACTGACTCCAATGAATCACATTGAACATATATAGGTATTATGTATCTAATTTGACCTAAAATAAATTTAAATAAAATAATTATTATTTAAATAAAAATTCTGTTTTAAACTATAACTTAGTGTTTTTTACTATTAATTAGGAATTTAATGTTTTTAAAAAAGGAAAAAATTCACCCTCAGATAATCTCAACATTCCGAATCCAAAAATGAAGTCCATTTTGAATGAAAAATTTATTAAATTTTAAAAAATGGGTACTATTATTCGTAACTGCTAATTTTATTAGTTGTGGTGTGTTAGAACTCGAAGTTGTGTACAACCCACACTATTTTATTATTCAAAGTCTAGCATACCTTGGATGCTTGGGGTGTTAAAAATTGATAGATGAAAAGTTTTAAAAAAAGGGATGGAATATTATGTAGTTATCTATTCACTAGGATTGAGCATAAGGAAATCCGAAAACATTTCCAACCCCGTCAATTGTGGATCAAATAACTCTGTAATATGCAGTATGATGTCTTTCCACTCCAAGACCATATTCATCCATTCCAAAACAATTTAATCCCACCACCTTATAAAAATACTTTAAAGTTTAATAGAATCAAATTTCCTAATGATAGATTGTGGTGTCTCAAAAAACTCAACGATTTAACCAAACAGTTTTAATCAATCCTCTTTATATGGATTATCATTGGTAACCACGAAGGATAGTTTCCTCAGAAAAAAAAGAAAAACACAGTCATGTTTTCATTCATCATACCTGTAACATTTGTTGTAGTAGTACTGTAGCAGTTACTATTCGGTGTTGTAGCATCCAGAACTATTCACCTGATTTGGGCCACAGGGCTAGTGGTTTGAGCCTATGGGTCTCAAGGGCCTTCGTGTCATCAAAGGCCTTCAGGCCACGGGGCGTTCAGGACAAAAAGGTAATGGAGTAGCACAATTCACATAGAACAGGCCCCAGAAGAGGATAAGAGCAACAAGATTAGCCGCCACCAGATGAATAGCTAACTAGATTGGAAGAATACGAGGTTATGGAAGCCGCTATCGAGACTAGGCATCGTGTGGATTTTTATGGGACAATTCTAGTCGATCAACAATACAAGGTGGGGAGCAAGGTGATCAATGATGAAAAAACTGGGGAGGGGTAGTTCAAGTTGGCTGGGCCTATAGGTCATGTATTGGGCATGGTATGCCTCTAGGCTATTGGGCCATGTATTGCGAGTCAGTCAGGCCTTGTGCCTTGGGCCTACGGGTCATGTACAGGTTCCCCGTAAACCCTTAATGTGGGAATATCGATAATAAAATAATAAATAAGTCCTTCGAGCCATTCAAGCTTAGTAGATCCCTTATTATTTATTCGGAAATGATTTTTGGGACATCGTACCACAAAAATAAAAGTATAACATTGATAATTTATTTAATAAACCAAATATTATCAATTATATCTATCCAAATTTAAATATTAAAAAAAATCATTGATAACTGTTTTGTAAAAAATTATCGAATCAGATCAAGAAACTCCTAAAAGAAACTTTTCCCTAATCTGTCACAGCATTATATGTTTTATTACAATAAGATATAGTTCGGAAGTCACTCATAACCTAACCCTAATGTTCCAAAAATCATGCATGTTTCCTAAAAAGACATCCCAAACTATATACCAACATCTATAATGGAAATTAATACCATTAATACCTATTTATCACAAACCAAATTGATTGACCAACCAAAAGAGTACCCAAATCAATTAAGACATGTCCTGATGGGTATTCCAAATCCCAAAAAACTGATGACTAGTAAAAAATAATAAATATAATCCAGAAGTAATTTTTTTATAAATTAATAAGTCACATGAAAAAATATTGGATTCTAAAAGAATAGTCTTTCAGTATGATAAAGTCTCCTTAAATGAAAATTACCATAAATAGTTAGATTCAACTCTAAAAAATGATATATAAGCCAAATTCAACATATAAACCCATTATGAAATAATCTCTGAATAACAATGTAAAAAATTTGATAAACCATTTAATCATCCACCATGATCTCCCAAGGTCCTGCTAATCAAACACACATACCACATTTGGGTGGTGCATTCACTTTCCCTAGACCTAGAATATGGAAATCTAATAATTCATAAAGGCATAGGTAGGTTTTGGGAAACTATAACACCTGAAGGTTTTATACATAAACTAAAATGCATGAAAAACATAGTGTCTAAATAAATGCACTTTTTATTTATAATTTTTCTACTTATATGATTTGAATTTTGATAAACAAACATTTACATTTTTTATTAAGAAATTATTTGTATTCTAATAGACCCAACGTGTTTTTTATGAATAGTTGCATACCATTATGAATATAATATTGAATAGTAATTTGAGACTTATTAATTTTAAATCATATTATTATTTTATCCCCTAAGGGTTATATGATAATGAGATCTTGATTGATTTTTCAAGGTGATAAAAAATGAGGTCTAGTTCTAAAATAGTTTTTTTTCAAATAAATTGACATTTTATATAAAAATTAAATTATTCATATTTAGAAAATTTGTTTCAAAAAATGGTGTTCGTTTTTTGAATTGTACATGTCGAAAAATAGTTTGGGAAATTTTTCTTGAGATTTTTCTGAAATAATTGATTATTTGTGAATAATTAAATTCGATAATTTACGAAATAAGCTAAATAAATTAATTTATGCATCATTATTGATTCATTGATGATTTTAATGGCCATGGGTTCAAACTAACATGCACATATTACTATTTAGGTTTACATTAATCATGAATACTCATTTTCTTGAGAATTAATATGAAACAAATTATTGAAAACATGGAAAACCACTCCTCTCCTCCACTATAAATACCATCCTCACCCTCACCCACTTATTCTAAAACCTCTAAAGCTTTGTAAATTGCCTAAATTATACAAATTACACTTACCAGGGGTCTTCCCCATGTCCAATACCAACTGGTCTCTTTAAAATCCAAAACCAAATTCCTTATATAGGATCTCAATTAGAAGAGATCAAGAGGTAAAGATCCTCTTCCATATTCTTGTGATTTAGTTTCAATTCATTTTCATTTATCATTCTATCTTACTATCCCCATTATCCAAGAGGCTTAGAATCTCAAAAAATAATATATATTTTCTATTTTATCCTGTATATGGAAATATTACTCAACTTACATCATCTTCTAACCCTCTTATAAATACATCGTCCATGATGTGTTGATTTATAGACAATGTGGATGATGTGTTCTCAATTTACATTACATCATTCAAAAATTGTTTTAAAACAATTTTATACGTAAAAAAATTCGATTGTGTATTAAATAACCTCCTTTATGTAATGAAAATAAATTATATGCATAATATTAATGTTATATTATGATTCAAGTTTGTTATAATTGAAGAACAATCCAAATGATGTAAATGAGTATCACTAAGGATTTATATAATGATTCATCCACATATGATATGACCAAAAAGATTTATGGAATAATAAAATATTATGAAAACATATTAAGACAGTTTCATTACACTTATGGAGTTTCTTTTAAATTTGACAAGAAACGTTTTACGAACCATTTATGAAAATCTTGTCAACAAAGGTCCTGAAACAATGGAAATAAAAAATAATATTTATAAATGGCTGGAATGATGTTATAAAATGGTCATATAATTTGTTCTAATCATTAATATGTATTTTTAAAACATTAATAACACTCTTTTAACCATTATAAAAAAGTTTTAAACACGTTTTATATTAAATAAATATTATGTAAGATAATTCTTAACACAATTTCCATTCATTGGGATAAAGTTATAATTCGTTAATTATGTTCTACTAAGATTATTTTTTACAATAAATTTCTTTTATATAATGATTTATTATGTTTATTTAAATTTTAAACCTATAATAATATCATTAAAATAATTCTCACTTCAATTATATGATATTTTAAAGATAATTACCTTTCCAAATATTCTTTTAGAATTTTATTTTAAAATATCAAAAGAAATGATTTTTTTAAAAAAATTAAGTTTTATTATTCAATTATGGTTCTGGGAAATTATTTAGAATGAATGGTGGGACATATATCTCCCTACAATTACTTGGGTGTTTTTAAGTTGAAGGTCAGTCATATGGTTACACCAAGTGTAATTGTTATGGTTACACGCTAAGGTAACCGTACGGGTTACATTGTTGGGTAGTCATGAGGGTTACAAATCCTAATGTACAAGTAGGGGTTATGATTTAAGTAATTAATTATAAAATATAATGGTATAGTTTTATATATGTTCTCTAATGTTTTATGGAAATATCATGTTACACAGGGTATGTATATAACGGTCATAAGTATGTCTTTGTGAAAACAATTTCATATGCTTATATGTTTTTCATAGACTAATGGTTTCTATCCTTCTTTTTATATAACATGATATGATTTTTATGCTCATAAAAAATTTTAAATGTTTTTCACTGGTCATATGGATGTTAATGAGAAATATGGATTACATGTTAATTGTTATGTTGTTTTGTCAAAGAAATCATATTGCTGTTTGGTGTAAAAAAATATGTCATGGAAGAAATGGATACTATTTTAATGGTTCCAACACTATATGATTTTTTTGATAGGTATGAGTCATTTCCTATAATTCTAAAACAACAACACAAAAATATCATTGGGAATGTAAATAACTGAAATATAGTTGAAATATCAAGATTATGTAATGTTAATGGTCAGGTCTGTATAATGGGTATTATAGCATAGTTTAGATAACATTAAGGGTAAATATGATACTAATATAATATCATAACTGATTTTTAACATATGTTTGTGTTGAAAAGTTATATAATTTAATGATCAGAATATTGCTATGTCAATTATATGTCATTTTAGAATGGTATTCTGGATAAAAAATATGGAAGCTGACGTTCGATGGAAGCGAGGTGTATGATACCTTTCAGAGCCCGCAACCGGGAATGGAGGGAATTGGAATAGAGTAGTTTATAAAAAACAATTTATTTGTTGAAACATGAAATTAATGTGTGTGGAATCGAGGATAGAGAACAAGTAGGGCTAACACAAATGAACATTATGATAGTGGAACATTTTATGAGGCAATAACCCCTTCTTTCAGTGGATCTTCTAACAAAACTACTCTTCAAGGATGGATTAATGACCTTGAATATATATTTTATGTTATGGGATGTTTAGATAATAAAAAGGTTAGTCTTTCCATTTATCATTTTTAAGGATAATATGTTCAATGGTGGTAAATGTTCAGGAATATTTGGATAGAGAAGATTTTAAAGCCTTAGATTTGGGTTTATTTGAAATGTTAGTTATTGAAAAATATTTTCCTAAGGTTGTTTGACATAGGATGGAGATTAAATTCCATTAAATGAGGAAAAATGAGAAGGTTTCAGTAGATGTGTATGAAGAATAATTCACTTGATTGACAAGGTATTCTTTAAATCTTTTCAGGATCATCCTAGAAAAATGAAACTCTTCTACAAAGAAGTGAAGTTAAGATTCCGAAGTTAATTTTCCTCTACATAATTATAAATCTACGAAAAAATTTGTTTTATGTACTGAGAGATTAGAAATGGATTTCTCTGATGATCACATGTAATTTGAGGAAAAACCAACCTAAATGACTGACCAAAATAGTACCCAAATCAATTATGACACGGCCTGCTGGGTTTTCCAAATCCCAACAAGCTGATGACTAGTACATAATAATAAAAATAATCAAGAATTAATGATTTTTATAAATTAATAAATCACAAAAATAAGTATTGGAATCTAAAAGAATAATCTTTCAGTATGTTATTGACTCCTCAAATGAAAATTACCAAAAAATAGATAGATACAAGAATAAATATAGTATATAATCCAAATTCATCAGATAAACCCATTAAGAAATAATCACCAAATCCCTATGTAAACAATTTGATAAACTAATTAATCATTCACCATGATCTCCCAAGGTCCTTCTAATCAAATACACCCACCACATTTGGGTGGTGAATTCACTTTCCCTATACGAGGTATATAAAAATCAAAAAATTCTTCTAGGCATAGGTAGGGTGTGGGAAACTGTAACACCCCAAGGTTTTAAAAATAAATTAAATTCCATGAAAAACATAGTGTCTAAATATAGACACTTTTTAATTATAATTTTTCTGCTTCTATGATTTTAATTTCGATAAATGAACATATACATTTATTATTAGTAACTTATTTGGAGTTTGATAAAACCAACTTATTTTTTCATAAATAGTAACATAAAATTATGAATATTAATTTGAATATTAATATGTGTCTTATTAATTTTAAATCATATAATTATTTTATTTCCCTGGGGTTATATGATAATGAGATCTTGATTAATTTCTCATGGTGATAAAAAATGAGGTATAGTTCTGAAATTTTTATTTTTCAAATAAATTGTAATTTTTTTTTAAATTAAATTATTCATATTTAGAAATTTATTTTCAAAAAATGGTGTTCATTTTTTTAATTTTACATGTTGAAAAATAGTTTGGTATTTTTTTGTATTTTTCTAAAATAATTGATTATTTTTTAATAGTAAAATTTGATAATTTACGAAATAAGGTAAATAAATTAATTTATGCATCATTCTTGTGTCATTTATGACTTTAATGTCCATTGGTTCAAAATAAAATGCACATATTACAATTTAGGTTCAAATTAATCAATATTATTCATAGTCTTGAGAAACAATATGAATGAAATGATTAAAAACATGGAAAACCCCTCCTCTCCTCCAAAATAAATACCATCCTCAACCCACCCACTTATTTTCACACCTCTTATGCTTGGTAAAGTTCCTAAATTATATAAATTCCCCTTAACGAGGTTCATACCCATGTAGAGGACCTACTCATCACTTCAAAATCCCAAACCAAATTCCTTAATGAAGTTCTCAATTAAAAGAGATCAAGTGGTAAAGATCCTCTTCCATTTTCAAGTGATTTCATTTCAATTCCTTTTCATATCTTATACTATATTACCCTCCACCTTATCCAAGTGGATTCTAAGCTCAAAAATCATATATATTATGGATTTTATCATGTATATGGTAGTATTACTCAATATACATCGTCTTCTCCCCCTATTATAAATACATCGTCATTTATGTGTTGATTTATAGACATCGTGGATGATGTGATCCCAATTTCCATTATATCCTTCAAAAATAGTTGTAAAAAAATTTTAATAATTAAAAAAGACTCTAAATTGTATTCTATAACCTCTTTTATGTTATTAAGTTTACTTATATGCATAATACTAATGTTATATGATGATACAAGTCTGTGATAATCGGAGAACAACGAAAATGATCTAAATGAGTATCCCTAGTTTTTTATATAATGATTCATCCTCATAACATATAACCATAATTATTTATGGAATAATTAAATATTAAGAAAACATATTAACACCATTTCATTACACTTCCCAAGTTTCTATTCAATTTGAAAATAAAATTCTTTTCGAACCATCTATGAAAATCTTATCAGGAATGGACCCGATACAATGGAAATACAGAAATAATATTTATAAATGGGTAGAATGATGTTATAAAATGTCCATATAATGTGTTTTAAACATTAATATGTATTTTAAAAACATTAATAATGTTATTTTAATCATTATACCAGAGTTATAAACTATTTTTATGTAATATAAACAAGATGTAAGAGAATTCTTAACCTAGTTTCCATTAATTGGGATAATGTTATAATTCATTTATTATGTGCTACTAAGATTATTTTTTGAAATAAATTTCATTTATATAATGAGTTACTGTGTTTATTTTTATTTTATACCTATAATCATATCATTTAATTAATTCTAAATTCAATTATATGATATTTTTTACGTAATTACCTTTCAAAATGTTCTTTTTGAATTCTATTTTAAAAAATAAAAAGCATTGTTTTTTTGAAATTATTCATGTTTTATTATTATGTTATGGTTATTGAAAATTATTTATGACGAATGCTGGGACATATATCTCCCTAATTTTTTGTGGTTTTACAATGTCAAATATTTAAAAATAATAAAAATCCATTTTGAAGATATGTCATTTCATTCCCCAACTTTAGACTTCAATTCATAGATATAATTTTGATGTTATTTGGATGAAAATCACAAGGTTTATATATTAAATTTTACAAAGAACAAGAGTATTTGAGATAATATAAGATACATTATATTATGATATAAACATAACAAACACCAAAAATTGTATGTGATCCAATATTGTGAATAAATAAAGGATATGACCATCATTAATAAAATGGGAATATCAATGAAATATAATGAATGGGGTTTCAATATTTTTTAATTTCCAATAATATTGAAATGGGATGAGGATGGATATGTTTTTTGGACTTTATAATATCAGGAATCTTATTTAGTACTTGATCTGAGCTTGTTTTGAATAATATTTAATGATATGTTCATTTTAATGTATTTCATTATGATAATAATTAATTTATCAGATTTTCAACAATAATGAAGATGAAGGTCCATTGAAGCTAATGAAATTTATTAAAGCTACTATTTTTATGAACTAAGAATATTTAAGGGATGAATGAGAATTAGAGGTATCTGTAAAGATAAGAATTCTATATACAGACACTAACTAAGTTCATTAAAAAATATATGTGAGGCTCTCATGTGATAAATGAGAGTTCCCTGCGGTGGACACATTTTTTTATAATTTTATTCATTTGTAGAGATTTTTACAGTGTAGATTTCATTTGAGGTATATTTAAGGAATTTTATGAATATTCTATTGAATAATAAATAATTCATTTCATCATTTATGTTTTATATGAGAAAAGGTTTTCAAAAGTGTATTCTTGTATTAATCATTTAGTTAACAAATCAGTTCATAAGATTACATGGGAACCAAAAATGGGTTTTCTATTATTTTAGTTTTTGGATTATGGATATTTTTTCTTATCAACATACCATTTATGGAATTTGAAATCATAATAATTTATTTATTTAACCGTATATGAATGTGAGTTATGTGGCTTTTGAGGATTATAGTGACAATGATTCCCTTCATACCTGAAAAAAAGAATGTGTTTTGTATAATGGTTTGTGTGTGTGTAAATGAATAGAAAAATAAGAATAAAATATATCTATAAGGAGAATATTAAGATGAATAAGGTGAATAAATATTGGGGTCTTTTTCAACCAATAGTGTTGAAATAATTAAGACTGATTCTATCATCTGAAAACTACTAGGCCAAGAGGAACGTAAAAACATATTGATGGATAGATGAATAATTTTGCAAGTTGAATCTCAATGTGTGTGCACTGGATTAATTATATACCTAACCATACAATATTGAAAGAAAAATATTAAATAATAAAAGAGGAGGGATAAACCTATAGTGCATGTCCTGGTATTTACTTTAGATATTTTCATTATATGATAACTAAGATTGGTTACCTAAAACATATTCTATTAATATTGAAATGAAATATATATTCAAATACTATGTTTAATGTTATATTTTTAATGAAAATATTGATGTTGGATTCATTATGATGTGAGGAAATAGATTTTATACTATTTATGCAGATCCACTCATTTCATAAAGAATATATTCTTTAGGAGGAGAAATCTCAAAAAGAATTCATGGGATGTGAGTTTAATAAAACAGTTGGATGTATCCATGTATTCTATTCTAATATAATGTACTATCACGTATGTAATATAGCGATGACACAAATTTAATATGGTGAATTAGGTTTACTTATGAAACATAGAGAACTACACTTCAATATTATTGATTCAATTATAGAGGAGAATATGTTCGTTGGATATCCCATGTATGGTAAGGAGTATGATTCTTGGGAAGGGCCAAATATTTTAAAAATAGTTGTGACAATTTATGTTAATTATATACATTGAATTCAAAATTTCATATAATAAATAATCAATAGATCCGTCTTCATTGACTAGAATCATAGGTTCAGGTTTTAAGGGTTTTAAAAGGTTTTAATAATGAATTGGAATTTGGGAAATTAAGTCAACACATGATTCATCATCCCCACCTAAGTGTGTCTAAACTACTCACCGGGACCCAAAAAATCGGTATTATATAATATTTTGTACAGGATTGGGTATATTGAGTTCTAACAGTTTTTATCAATGAATAAAATAACCTTCATTATACTTATATAATGTTTCAATGCTATTTTATCAAACATATATTTAGCTCATATTTAAGATGATTGAATAAGGACTTGGATGGAAAATTCATATTCTATCATTGCCAAAATATACATCAATTTCACATAAAATATAGTGAGAAATAATAAGAATAAATGGGACATGAAGATGAGTAAGATTTCAAATGATTGAAGTGGTTACATCATTAGTTGATGATATCTAGGTTGTGATATTTAATTCCAAATGTATGTCAATTGTTATTGAATACATTAAAAATTTTGTTTTTTGAAAAAGATTAATTTTATAATTCATATAGGAAATTTTATTACAATGTTATATATTACCTAAAATGGTCTCGGCATAATTTTTTCTTATATTTCCTCACAAATCAAGGTACTGGTTGATAAAATATCATAGCGATAGAAAGAATCTAGTGCACTAGTATAACCATTGAACAAGAAAATAAGTTCCTACGAGAATCTAAAAAATTAGGTAAAATATAATTAAGATTAGAACTCAAATATAAATAAATTATTTTCTATGATTGATGAATAATTTTAAAGTGATTATAATGAGAAATATGTATTTGAATATTTTGTTTAAGCAGTGTACTATTCTTTAGAGAAGATTCATAAATTATTCATGGATGTGAATTCTAACAAAAATATGTGAACCCAAAAAGTGTAAAGAATATATTATATTATATATTATATAATAATAAAAATAATGAGGTTTAAATTTATATATTGAGGAATAATTAGTTAAATAGGTACAGATCGGTTCATGATGAGAATGATGGGCTAATTTTTAAATTTCATCAACTGAAAATCAAATGGAATAATCTAGTAGAAATATAATCTATAACATCGTATTTATATAGAACAAGTGTGTTTCCACAGAAAAAAAAATGTAATCCTTTCATTAAATAATACACAAAATTTGGATAAAGATAGCTTGATATTATCTGGATAATCATCCTTCTCTATACCATAGAGAAAAACCAGACAACTCTAAAAATTATGTTCACATTTAATCAATTTTTTTGTAATTTTCATTAAAATAGTTATGTTATATACAAACATGGATGGGTAAAATTGATGACAAAATTACCAAAATATCATGGATGAGGATGATTATAGCTGAGAAATTGATTCCCCCAATTGAACACATAAGAGAAGTTTTCTATACAAAAAACATTCATGTTCATTTGGGTAGATTGTACATACATGAAAAACTTCAATAATTTCTACAAGATTCTATGGACATTTCAGTTTTGGATATAATTCCATATATTTTTGGAATAATATTATATTTTATAAAATTTCATGATGTCATGAATAAAGAGGTTGATAAAATTACATAAAATGAGAAATCAGCTTCACAAAAAAATGAAAGTTATCTTCTAAGAAATGATTTGATATCTTTGGTAAAATATATGAACTCTTGAAATTAGTGGTAACTTTGATGATTAATTTGGGAAAAATCCTATAAGGTATCATATTTTGAAAAAAATTAGGATAAAACAAAAAATTATTGAAAAATATGAGATGAAATAAAAATTATGTTCCATGGGTATTAAACAAAAGAAACTAGTAGATGAGGATACCCCTAAGATGAAAATAAGAATTCTTATAAGAATGTCAAAAGAACTTAGAAGATAAGATTCTTCTACTATAGAAATACATGCCATCACCGGGAACATTCCATGTATATTATGAATATAAATGTCAATGGGAGCAATAGAAAACAAATTTAGGAGATAAATAGATAAATAGGAATGGTATTTGACATTAAATGTGTAGAGGTTGAGAGGTTGTCAAAAATTGGTTTCGAAAATTTCAACTAAAAAGTGTGTGGAATTTGTAACTAATAAAGACATGTTACTATTAAATCAATGACATTTATTCTGTAATATAAATAATTCAATAAATCTAATGAAAAAAATGAACTCAAGTTCAAAATATGTTACTTCAAGGAATAATTTTATATAGATAATGAATTGAATGAGCATATGGTTATTTGAATCATATGGATATAACATTTGGAATATACTATAATATTACATCATGATGAAAAAAACTAAAAAACTCATATTGCACAATTATAGAAACAAATCCCCACTATAAAATGTTTTCATAATGGAAACAATCACATACTTCCCAAAGATAATTAAAGCTATAAATTCAAGGATGATTCTATCATGGGGAGGTCAAAATACTAATGGATTGCATGGAAAAGATTTTTTTGGATGAGAATTATATCTGAACTCTTCTTCTCAAACTGAAAATGTGGTTAAATAAACTAGATAGAAATCCTAAATGGAAAAAATATTAATTTTGAATGAGACTATAGATAATTTTCGGTCCCCAGGTGCTGGTGACTAACTTCAAGGCATCAAAAGAATCATGAAGCAATGATTTAAGAGAAAAAAAACTCAGAATTCCAATTAGTGGAATATAAAAGAATAGATAGTAACTATTCAAAACACTCCTCAAGATAAAAGTATCACAAAATAAAATATAAAAGTATAAATAATTATACATCAACCAAAGATAATAGATAAAACCATCCGTACATCATCAAAAGATTCTTGAGTCAATAATTGGATCACACATTGCACAGATCACCACCAAATCCCATAGACCCCTTAATCATTTACATTTACCACCTCAAAATAATTCTTTCCATTTTCCTTGAACCGGCATAATAAAATCTAAAAAATCCCAAAGGAAAAGGTATGGTGTGAGAAAAATATTTCTATAGGACTCACCAAGAATTCCATAATAAATTAATTTCATGCAAACCAAATATTATCAATTTAAAATAAAACAAGGAATGAAATTAATATCATGTTTCATATAAAAACATGATTTTCAAAACATTATATGCCTAGTGTAAAACATATCATATAGTGAATTTTCATCAAAATAAGCATGAATAACAATATGATAAATGTATACATGAGTAAAAAAATTATATAATATTTAATTTGAAATAATTAAAATTATCCCTTACCAATCATAAAAACATAGTTAAGATAACAAGGGATATGTTTCTGTAGGAATAATCACACATCTCGATGAATTTTGGATCTCATTGTTGGAAAATTGCTAGGTCCCAAGAGAATTGGAAATGTGAGAAAATCATAAAGAATATAATCCATAACATCAAGTAGTTTAATTTCATTTTCATCATAAAACTATTTCTAGGTATGGATTGTATATTTCATGTGTCTGTTCTAACTATCAAACTAAAATGTCTCCAATTTTTATTAATGGGAAAATCATATAAGGTAAAATATTAAATTTCATCAATTATCATCTCATTTCATGAAATTAATCATTTGAACTTCCCCAATTTTATTTTTCATAAAAATTCCTCACTGTTTAAAAAATCAAAAGGGTTTTAATCAAAAATCATGAAATTGGAAACAACTAATTTCATTTTAATTTTATAAATCATTTCAATCCATAATTTCATAAATTCCATCATTAAATAATTATTTTAAATCAAATTTATTTTCCATGAATAGATAATTATTTTTGAAAATATATTCCCAAAGGGTTAAAAACACACAAAAACATGAATTTTATAAAACACTATTAAATATAAACAATCATTCATTATAAACGAAATAAAAACTTATATCCAAATAAAGTATAATTGAAGGTATTAATTGACAGTAATTTCCGTTTGAAAATATCTACCACAAAAAAGGAAATGTAAAATCCTCCTTAAGGGTTCCACAACCAAAAGGAATTTTAAAACAACATATTAATGGGAGGGATCCAAAATGACTCTCTTATGGAAACTAAGGGATAGCCAAAAAAATTTACTCCCTTACATTGACCTTTGGTAAGGCAGAATAAAAATATAGTCAAGAGGAACCAAATCACCCATCAAAAATGTTAGAATACCCAATACCTCAACAATAATGCACCTAATATGACATTCACATGAAAAAGAGAAAACCCTTTTTCATGTGTTTTAAAAATTAAACTCACTAATAAAACCCCATTCCATACTCTGGTGTAGAATTAGAGGCCATTTTGTCTATTCCATAGATTCCTCCCCACCCTGGTGGATCCTTATTGTCCATAGTGGATAGCGAAAACACTTTTTGTCCACTTCCATGACAATGCCCTAGTGCATACATTTACATTGTTTTTTTTGATTGTTTTCTATTGGAGACATATCATAGACACCCCAATCCATAATTAGGGCTATTTTTTTACCAAAAATGTAATAAATAATTTTCATCCTCATAACACATCCAAATATACATAAACTGAATATAAGAACTTCGGGGTCATAACAAAATATAACATACCAAGGTGAAAATGGTAGATGCGAAACAATTTTCCATACTATAAATGTTTTTTCAAAAGAAATAATTTCAAGAAGAATCTATTGCAATGAGGTGAGGACACTAACCTCTCATCAATGCCTCCTGAGAAAATTTCATATTAGAATATGAACCATACTTTCATAGAATCCACATCAATGGTATTGACCATACATGAAGATCCATTGTCTGAAAATCCATAATCTGGATCATTTTCTCAATCATGGACATATCAGGATCTGCATCAAGGTCCTCCAAACACAATAACTATTATGAATCTTAATGATACTTCTTGATATTGAGTATTTGAAACATGTCATGAATCTCTATCATCTGGGGTGTTATTGAAAAATGGTATTCTACCATTACAATCTATTCAACAATATAAATCTTTCCCTACATCTTGGGGCCAAATTACCTTATTTCCTCGTCCATTTACGACCCATAATTGTAAAGACTTTAAAAAACATGGTCTATAACTGAATACTCCAAATGATGTCAACGATTATATGTATTGGACATATATTTGATTCAATTTGTTACCATTCTATTCGGAACTATCTGAATATTTTTTTGTAATAGTTTGGACCATAGAATATCCTCCCAATGAAGAATCAATAATATCCAAACAAAAAATGTAGTTATTTAAACATATAGAAATACAAGGTATCAGAGGGGCCATTTTTATAAAATACTAATTGCTTTTATTTTAGGGAAAAAAGACAAATCACAAATAAAAATTAGTATCTCCACCAAATTCAACAAAAAAAACATGATGAATGTACTCTAGAATCCTTATATCTCAATCCATCAAACCATCTTTCTATGGACGGTGACTCATGATCATCCTTACCTGGTATTTCCTAACCCATGGGGGCCTCTTCAAAAATGATAATTGAACCAGGGATCCATATAAAAAACAATGACATATATGAAGAAAATATAATATGATTATCTCTTCCAAAGACAAATCTCATATTTCATAAACATTGGTCATATCATAAATAGGAATAAATTGAGACAATTTATCCAACTAAAAAATAAATACAAAATTTTTATTCATTACTCATGGTGTACATGAAATCAAAACCATAATTTTCATTGATATATGATCTCATTTAATGATGGGGTGGGATGATTTTTAATTATACTAAATGACTTCTTATGCTTTACCTTGATCTTCTCACATGTATAACAGTGAGAAAAAAGTTAAGAAAATGTTATTATTTCATAAGTGGAAACTAAAATCATCACCATATATCATAAAATAGTTTCATTATTTTTTTGGTAACCACCCACATGGAATGATGACAGTCCCACGTCCCTTCATTTTTAATAGGAACCAAATAATATATTAGTTCATAATGAAATGGATACCCTATAAAGATATAGAGCACTAAATTATTCTCTTCTTACCATATATATAATCCTTAATGTCATATTAATCATTATATATCTATATTTTCTAGATAATCATATAGATAATATTGGATATCAACTATGAAATCATAAAACTAACATCAGTATCATCCTCCTCCACTCCAAAATTCCTACAATCTAAGAAAGACATCGGATTCCATTCCTCAAAATATTAATTTATTTCTTAGGATGTAATTTTATAACTAAAATCATAAAAAATGTTTTTTTTCCTAACTAGGGGTGTTGGAAATATATGATTCAAAAGTATATATGTACTCCACCCATCCCCTATATTAGTGATTCTAATATTATATATTCATGTTTTAATGATCAAGGTAATGGGAAACCTATTCCATGAAAATTTAATAATGCAATGTATTGATATAATTCATCATAGTTTAGAGTTTAATATAATGGGTGAGTTAGTTGTTCTAAATAAGTTGACTGTGATGATAACGATAATCCATAACATTATCCACTAATATAAAACAATGTTGATCTTCAGACATTATAGAAGACTGCACAATCCTTTCTATCTTCTACAAGAGTGAGTATGGGAAAAAAATTCAATGGATTATTTATATCATCAATTTAAACCAAAAAAATCACATTCTATAAGAACATTACAGCCTTCTTAGTGATAGAGGTTAATCGATAATCCTTATCTTAAAATTATTTATCAATCCAATACTAATACCCTTTATGGACCAAGAAGCATTAAATATAATAGGTGTTTCATGTTTCGTCCAATGACATAATAGCATTAAACTCTTCAAGATCAAATTTAATTCATTTTTAAAAATCCAAATTCCCTAATAATATTATATCATGAATTTAGAAATTTCCCTTATAAATATTTTTATACATTTTAGGATTTTTAAAAATGTTCAGAACATATCTCAAATGGAAATGAAGACTCATTTTATTTTTAATTTTAATCATGATTTCATCTTAAAACAACAATTAATGAATCATGGTATTGTGTGGAATATATTTCTCATCAGTACCATAAGAATAATTTGGGAATCATTCTAAACAAGAGTCATAACAGGTTAATCATAGTGTCTATACCTACTTTGGATCATGGTCTATGTGATATCAGACTCCTTGATCTTGACCTAGTTATAACCAAAATGAAGATTATTCCTTGTGATCCTTTTATCGCCTATCAGTTGGTATGAAAAAAATCAATATATGGAAATAGTTATTTTTTTCTATATACTGTAAGTTGATTTATAATATTTTATTCGACACAAACAAAATGTGTTTGTTCAAAATTCTTTGTAAACAACAGTAGCACTTGTCAACGTGACACGCTGGGCCTAATGAATCTATTAGACATCAAGTTTTACTACTAGAACTATAAATCCTTTATTTCAAATTCATTTACAAGAAAATAGATAATATAAATTGTTTTATTATATGTCAAATTATAAATAGAAAACAATACCTTTATTTCTAGTGTTAAACAAAATGTGGTTTAAGGAAACACATTAGTAAACTCATTAACTACTAGAGGAAGATCAACACATGCAGTTTCATGCTCTTCTAAAAAGAATAACATGCATATATTTTTTCCCAAAACTAGAATTTAATTTATTGATTTACATTAGTTTAGATCCCATTCTACCTAAAAACATGAATCTACCTATTAGGGGTATTGATGAAATCCCTATAAAGATAACGGTAGATATGATCTTTAAAAAGGATAATCCAATCCATCCTGGAAAAAACATACAGAGTTAGTATATATATAACCAAAAGGCACATAATATATTGATCATTGATAAATAGATAATACAATAAGGAAATCATATAACCTTATCTATATTAATATCAAGAAGAGGATCCATCTTAATTACATAAGGCATGAACTCTATATGAATATTTAACAGGTTAAATGTATGATTAATTATGAAACAATGTGAGGAATAAATATCAAATAAAGAAGTTATTAATGATTAATAAAGGGTAATGTTACCTTTCACTATCATTGAATACACATAAAATTCCACTACAGACTCATCCACTATGTGAAGATGCATTTTTCCTTAAGCCTATGGAAAAAACCCCTTTCTTCTTGAATCATCTAACTATGACACAAATAATACTATAAATGTCAATATTTTACTATTATGTTTTGTGATATAATATTGTAAAAGAATTGAAAATTCCATTATAATACATATAGTTTATGGATCATTGGTGTCTCTATGAAACCCGAGTTTTTGTTCCCAACATGGTTATATTGAAAACTTGTTAGGGGTCCTTTAAAAATTATATTGTATATTTGGAAGATGATTTCATCAAAGAACCAAGACTATGGTTCCTAACATGAGACTCATCCTACGTACTCCTCCTTTACCACTAAACATATGAGAAACATTGAAAAACCATTACATACTATCCATTTTAATATCCACAATGAAATCTTCATCCATAACATTAGAATATAGGTGAAATTTTGCTGGAAAACATGATATTGGATATCAAATCGAAGAGCCATCTCCTTCTAATAGGATTTCTGCTTTACATATGATAATAAATAAATTGATAGATGAATTTTTTTAAAAAAATTGTTCTAATATTATGTTTTTATCTATTCTCCATTATTGAGTGTAATGAACTCCAAAAACATTTCCAAAACCATTAATTACGGATCAAACAACTCTATAATATGCAGTACGATGTTTTCTCACTCCAAGACCATATTTATCCATTCCAAAACTATTTAATCCCACCTCCATCAACAAATACTTAAAAGTTTAAAAGAATCAAATTTCATAATAATAGAATGGTGTGTCTCAAAAAACTAAACAATTTAACCAAACATTTTAAATCAATAATCTTCCTATGAAGTATCATTAGTAACCTAGAAGGATAGTTTCCTAAAAAAATGGTCATGTTGCCATTCATCATACCTATAGTGTAAATAATATTAACCCTAAATATGATAATGATTAGATACATGGCATATATTTTAGATAACATAAACAAAAAAATCCAAAAGGTTATGATCAATTATGTTGTTCAATTTTTATGTTCAATAGTAGATCCCTCATTATGTCTTTTTAAATGTTTTTTGGGACGTGGTACCATAAAAAATAAATGTATATCATGGAAAAATTAGTTAATAAACCAAATATTATCAAATATATCTATCCAAATTCACATATAAAACACAAATCTTAGATCAATGTTTTGTAGGAAATTATAGAATCAGATCAAGAAACTCCTAAAAGAATCTTTTTCCCAATCATTCATAGCATGGTAAGTTTTATTACGATGAGATATATTCTAGAACTTGCTCATAACCAAACCCTAATGTTACAAAAATCATCCTAATATCCTCAAAAGACATCCCAAACAATATAACAACATCTTTAAAAGAAATGAATACCTTTAATACCAACTTATCACAAACCAACATGATTGAGCTACCAAAACAGTACCCAAATCAATTATTACATGACCTGAAGGGTATTTCAAATCCCAACAAGCCAATGACTAGTACTAAATATTCAAAATAATCAAGAAGAAATTTTTTTTATAGATGAATAAATGACATGAATAATTATTGGAATCTAAAAGAATAATCTTTCATTATGTTAAAGACTCATTAAATGAAAATAACCAGAACTAGATAGATACATTTCTAAAAATGGTATATAAACCAAATTCATCAGATGAACCCATTAAGAAATAATCACTAAATCCCTATGAAATAAAATTTGATAAACCATTTAATGATCCAACATGATCTCCCAAGGTCCTGCTAATAAAATATGCCCACCACATTTGAGTGGTGAATTCACTTTCCCTAGACCTAGCATATGAAAATCTAAAAATTCGTAAAGGCATGGGTAGGGTGTGGGAAACTGTAACACCCCATGGTTATAATAATAAATTTAAATTCATTGTATACATAGTCTCTAAATAAATACACTTTTTAATAATAATTTTTTTGTTTCTATGAATTGAATTTCGATAAAGAAACATCAATCTTTTTTATTAGTAACTTCTTTGGAGTCTAATAGAACCGACTTGTTTTTATTAATAGTAACATTTCATTATGAATAGTAAATTGAATATTCATATGAGACTTATTAATTTTGAATCATATTTTTTATATTTCCTTAGGGTTATATAATAATGAGATCTTGATTAATTTGTGAAGGTGATAAAAAATGAGGTATAGTTCTAGAATAATTATTTTTCATATAAATATTGATTTTATTTAAAAATATAAATAATAATATTTTGAAAATTATTTTCAAATACTTCTACCCATTTTATGAATTTTACATTTTGAAAAATGGTTTGTGATAGATTTTTTGGATGTTTCTGAAATAATTGATCATTTGTGAATAGTAAAATATGATATTTTAGGAAATAAGATAAATAAATTTTTTTATTCATCATTATTGAGCTATTGATTATTTTAATGGACATAGGTTCGAACTAAAATGAACATATTTCTATTTTGATTCAAATTAATCAAGACTATTCATTGTCTTGAGAATACATATGAAACAAATTATTAAAACCTGGAAAACCCCTCCTCTCCTCCTGTATAAATACCATCCTCACCCGCACCCACTTATTCTCACACCTATAATGCTTTGTAAATAGTCTAACTTATACAAATTCCCCTTACCAAGTGTCTTCTACATGTCCAATACCTACTTGTCTCTTAAAAAGCCCAATACAAATGCCTTATAGTGGATCTCAATTAGAAGAGATCAAGAGGTAAAGACCCTCGTCCATTTTCATGTGATTTTGTTTCAATTTTTTTCATTTATTATACTATCTTACCCTCCACCTTATCCAAGAGGATTAGAAGCTCAAAAATCACATATATTGAGGATTTTATAATGTATATGGAAATATTACTCAACACACATCATCTCCTCCCCTTATTATAAATACATCGTCCATGATGTGTTTATTTATAGGCATCGCGGATGATGTGTTGTCAATTTCCATTACTTCCTTCAAAAATAGTTATAAAACAGTTTTAATAATTAAAAAAGACTATAAATTGTATTCAATAACCTCTTTTATTTATTTAAATTAAATTTTATCTATAATATTAATGTTATATGATGATACACATTTGTGACAATCGATAAACAACAAAAATGATCTTAATGAGTATCACTAATGTCCTATATAATGATTCATCCTCATAGCATATAACCAAAATTATTTATGGAATACTTAAATATTATGACAACATTTTTACACCATTTTGTTAAACTTATGGTGTTTATATTACATTTTATAGGAAAATTCTTTAGGAACCATCTATGAAAATCTTGTCAAGCATGAACACCAATCAATGGAAGTAAAAAAATAATATTTATAAATGGGCAGAATGGTGTTATAAAATGGTAATATAATGTTTTATAAACATTAATGTGTATTTTTAAAACATAAATAACACTCTTTAAACCATTCTACCAGAGTTTTAATCATGTTTTATGTAAGATAAATAGGATGTAAGAGAATTCATAACCCAATTACAATTCATTGGGTTAAATTTCTAATTAATTAATTATGTGCTACTAAGATTATTTTTTTGTAATAAATTTAGATTATATAATTATTGTATAGGTTTATTTACATTTCATAACTATAATAATATCATTAAATTAATTCTCACTTCAATTATAAGATATTTTAATGTTAATTACCTTTCAAAATTTTCATTTAGAATTCTATTTTAAAAAATCAAAAGCAAAGATTTTTTGAAATTATTTATGTTTTATAATTACATTATGGTTCTGCTAAATTATTTATGATTAATGGTTGGAGAAATTTCTCCCTATAATTCATTGGGTGTGTTATGGTCTGCTGTATGGTTACACAATAGTTGCTTTGATGGTTACAAGCTCAAGTAACCATGAGGGTTAAAATGTTTGGTAGTCATGAGGGTTACAAATAATAATGTTGCTAAAAGTGTTAAAATATAATTAATTAATTACCAAATAAACCTTTATGGTTTTATATATGTTCTATAATGTTTTATGGAAATATTATGTTTCACAAGGTAAGTATTTAAGGGTCAGAAGTTTGTCTTTGTGAAAACAATTTCATATGCTTATATGTTTTCATAGACTAATGGTTTTTATCCTTTTTTTATATACATTGAAAAAAAAATTATTCCCATAATATGTTTTTAAATTTTTTTCACTGGTTATAAGGATTATTATGGGAAATAAGGAAGTCAAGTTAAATATTATGATGTTTTGTCAAAGAAATCATATTATTGTTTTATGTAAAAAAATATGTCTTGGAAGAAATGGATACTATTTTAATGGTTCCAAAATTTTATGATTTTTGGTTTATAGGTTTGATTTATGTCATATAATTCTAAAACAATAAACCAAAAGTATCTTTTGGAGTGTAAAGATGTGAAATATAAACGAATTAGCTAGATTATGTAATGTTAATGGTCAGGTCCGTATAGTGGGTATCAGAGTATAGTTTAGATAACATTAAGGATTATGATGATGTTAATATATTATCATAAATGATTATTCCCATATGTTTATGATTAAATGTTATATAATTTTAATATTACCAAATTTCTACATCAATTATATGTCGTTTAAGAATGGTATTCTAGATAAGAAATAGGGAAGATGATGTTGGAAGGAACTGAGAGTATGATATCATTCAGAACCTGCAACCAGGAATGTTAGGAATTGGAATAGAGTAGTTTATAAAAACAATGGATTAGTTGAAACATGAAAAAATGGTGGTGGAATATATTTAAGAGTACTAGTAGAGCTAAAACAAATAAACATGATGATAGTGGAAAATTTTATGATGCAACACCCACTTCTTTCAGTGGATCTTCTAAACAAACTCCGGTTGAAGGATGGATTAAAGAACTTGAAAAGATATTTTATATTTTGGGATGCTTAGATAATTAAATGGTTAGTCTTTCTATTTATCATTTTGAAGGATAAGATTTTCAGTGGTGGTAAATGATCAAGAATATTGGGGATAGAGAATATTTTGAAGCCCTAGATTTGGGTTAAATTAAAAGAATATTTATTGAATAATAATTTCCTAAGGTGGGTTGAAAAAGGATAGAGATGAAATTCCATTAATTGATGGAAAATGAGGATGTTTTAGTGGACGTGTATGGAGAATAATTCACTTTATTGGCAAGGTATGCTCCAAATCAAATTTAGGATAATCATAGAAAAATGAAACTCTTTTACTCAGTAGTGAAACTAAGATACTAAATGTCATTTTCCACTCAAGAATTCAAAAGATATTAGTAATTTGTAAGATGTGATGAGAGGGTAGAAATGCAGTTCTCTGATGATCATGTGTAATTTGAGGAAAAATAGAAGAAGAGATCTATATGGAGATTGATGGGTAAGAATCAATCAAATAAATATGATGGTAAGAAAAATCAGTTTTAGTTTGTGAAATGTGTTGTAAAAAACACCATGGGGAAGGCCTTACCAAAAATAGGAAGTGATTTAGATCTAGTACATTTAGACATATTTATTGAGATTTGTTTGATAACGATCATAAGATTAATCCTAATATGAAAACAGAAAAGTGTGTCAAATGTGGTGAGATGGGTCATTATGAAAATACCTACCCAAAGAAAGCTATGTGTGATGGAAATAAGACGGACTATATGTAGAGTGGTGTAGTGAGATCCTTTGAAACTACGTTAACATATTTCAGGCCGCCCAATGAAGTGGTATCAGGTACTTTTTTTATTTAACTAGACATTTCTATGTATTGTTTGATATGTGGTATACACATTCCTTTATTTCTAATAAATTTTCTATTAAATTTTATATTTCACTTCAATATGTGATACTATAACTTACTATTAAAACACAAGGTGGATGTTATACCATCATTGAATTTTAAGAATATTTCATTTTTTTCTATCGAAATACATTAAATGGTAACATTTTTTTACCCTTAGTAGAGTTTGATGTCATACTAGGTATGTATTTCCTTTATATTTATCATGCTATGATTGATTGTAGAGAAAATGTTGTTGTTTTTCAAAAAGGGTTTTAGTTTCAATAAAAGATTGAAACCATAAAATTTATAACATATCTAGATTATGGTAAACTATTGAAATATGGAAATGAAATTTTTCTTTATTATATATTTGAAAATGAAATAACTATTTAGATTAATTTTTTTCTAGTGGTAAATGAATAACATTATGTTTTTCATGATGACTTACCTCGTGTTTTACCTGATCAAGATGTTGAATTCACAATTGAATTATTTTTCGATGTTTATCCAATTTCAAATCCCCCTTATCAAATGGATAATGTATAACATTGTGAATTCAAAATGTTATTATAGGAGGTTTATGATAAAGGATTCATTTATCCAAGAACATCACCTTGGGGAGCTCCTATTTTTTGTTAAAATGAATGATGGTTCCACTAGACTTTTCATTGATTATACATCCTTGAATAAATTTTATTTTAATAACAAGTATCATTTTTCTCACATTGATGACGTGTTTCATCAAATATATGGAGCTCATTATTTTTCCAAGATTAAAATGAGATTTGGATACCATCAACTAATGTTGAAGGACAATGACATTCTAAAACATGTTTTTGAACATGATATGGTCATTGTGAATTTGGGGATATGTAATTTGGGTTAACTGATGTAACATCCCATTTTAGTAAAGAATTATCTATTTTTATATCTATGTCTATTTATGAATTATATAGTGTTTTAGAGGTTTAAAAAGAGAATAAATCCAATATCAAACATAGAATACTCTAATTTTTTTAAAAGATCGTTTTACCGCCTTTTGATGGAAAACATTTTATAAATAAACCTTTTGACAATTTTATAAACTATATTTGTCAAAATAAATTTATTATTTAGTGTTGGTACATTGAAATTTACTTTGGATAATTTTTTGCTATTTTCTGACAATGTTCAATTTTTTTTGTGAATAGTGAAAAATACTGCATTTTACTTCAAAACTTCTTTTTCATCTAATTTCATTATATGAATCGATTATATTTTTAATTGGATTTAAAGTTTAATTAAAATATATTTTTACCATTTAATCCTATGTTGGTTATTGTAATTAATTTCTCTTTGGAATTGGGCATAAACAAGTGTCAAACTTTTGTTAGATATTGTTTCTAAAAAATCCGCTATTTGGTTTGACTATGAGAATTATTTTAAATTAATTACTACAATTTCTCTGTTTTGAATTTGATAAAATTGATTCCATATTTTGAATTAGAATATCAAAATTATCTAATTAAGACTCTTTTGTTTTTGGAAATTATGAAAAGTAACGATGATAATTATCTTTAATTATCGTGATTAATTAGTAACCGGGTAGTTAAGGGTAATAATATAATATCATAATAATATAAAATGACCCCAACATGTGTTCTAATTCTACTGGTTGTGTCATGGATGACCATGGGATTCCTTGTGAAAACTTTGGGACCCCATGGAATCACTTTTGTGTGATAGTGACATTTTTTATTTTTATTTTTAAAGAAAGTTAAATATAACAAAAGCATGTAACACCTATGTAAAACAATTTTATTATTGTCTAAATAAATTATCTCTTATACTATAAATATTTATTGGAAATCTAAAAAGATTTCCTACATTATTGTATTTTGTTTATAATTTTTAGACATTAAATAAATAAATTTTTTTAATACACCATGAGGATGTAGTGATTACCTCATTAATGAACAATTTAAATAAAATGAAAAGATAATGTAAAATCTAAGACATACACTTTTCAAAATACTATTGTATTAGTGGATTTCGAACACTTAACAACTTATCCTTGAAATATATAATTTTGGGACCTTTAAAATCTGAAAAAGAATTTTATAATAAAGTAACATTTCATGACTTTCCAAGAGTGCCCCTCCCCCCTCTTATAAAAGGCCCCCACCTCTACCCACTTATCCACACCTCTCAATCCACTGGCTTGGAAACAATCTGCTCATTTTATCACTCCACAACTCTCTATTCATCATAGAATCCTTACCTTAGGAAGAATGATTTTCAAGAAACCCTTTTGGTTCAAACCAAGGAGAGTTACCTGATTTAAAGGTAATGTCATCTCTTATGTTCTTTTGTTTTATTTTTCTTCTCCAACCCCCTAAAATCTTTTTATTCCTTTATTTTGTAACAACACCAGTATCTTCAATATTCTAGGATGTTTTTATGATTATTTTTTTATTTAAACTTACACACACTTTCATCTAGTGGTTAAAGAACATATTGTTTCTGTGAGTGGCGAATTACTGACTCACGAAATGATGATTGTTCAATTTTCATTGAACACCTTTAATGGTGGACATTAAGATGTCACTCTATTTATATATGATATATTTTATATTTATGTTTTTCTTATTCTTCTTTATTTTTCATTTATGGAATACATTTATGCTTTCCATTATGGGTAAACATGACATCTTCATTTTAGGAAGTGCGGACTACCACCCCCTCAAAGTGATTTGAATCGTTAATGCCATATGTGGGACATATAAAGGAAGGAGTTAATGATATTATATATGATATTATACTGGAAATATAATATACCTTTATGTCATTATGATTTCATTCCCTCAAATATGAAATATAAATGAAAGTAGCGTTCATGCATACGTACGGCTTACCATCTCCATGAACGGTGCATTTCATTTCATACCTCTAAATGTTATGTAATATTATAAATGCGTGTATATTTGGATATATATTATATATATGATATCTACATCATGAATATAATTCTAGATATAATGGATATTTTACCACATTAACAACTTTTAATGATAATAAGTTTATTTTTGACTCAAGTACCAAAGATCGACCAAACGACCATAATTAACTTTAATAATTACATAATGTTTGTAACATGGTAATAAGTGATATAAAAAGAATAATGAACGTTAAAAAGATTCTTAAGAAAGTATAAGTTTACTCTAGATTATTATTTATGGGATTAAAGAATGATCTAGTCATGTCGGACAAGAGGTAAGGGACTTCGTCTCAATCTCCTTTAATTGAGGCATATTTTGTTTTATACACAACTTTCCTTTATACAGTGTATAAACCCCTTTGAATCTTACTTTTATTCAAAAGGAATATTTTTATACGAATCGTTTTACTAAACATCAAAAGGAAAATTTTGTTGTCTTACGTATGTGGCGACAACGACTTCTCCGCCGCCATGACCACTATATGAGTTTTAGCTTCCTCTAAAAGCAATAACATTATTTTAAATGAAAAATAAATCCCATGTTTTAATTTTCTTTTATTATGGTATTGAAAATGGATTTGATAATTTATTGATTATATCAATGTGTTTTTGATATCTTGTGATTGAAATGATGAAATGTTATGTTTCCTTTATGCATATTTTATATGATACGATTATGTTATGGTTCTTGGGAATTTTTTATGAAGAAGGGTGGTTTCGTGATAAACTAAGGGTGGGTGAGCCCGTGATAGCTCTCCAATGCATTGAGAAACGCAAAGGAGTTAAAATCTATGGTTTCTCCGAAGTGATTTATGGAATATACTGTAATGGTTATTCAAAACGTAAGCATGAGTGTTACTCCCTACATAAGAATGTTATGAATGCCTCAAGTTTCCTTTATGTCTTATGTTTTTTATGAGTTATTCATGAGTCTTATGATTTCATGAGTTATGTTAATGTGTGTCTGTTTTATGAGTAAAGTATAATTTCATTGATTCATTTGTATACATATACTAATGTTTTCATTCCATATTATTATATCCCTTATGGAGGTTTTTATGCTCATCCCATGTTTTTGAATTGTTTTTCACATGTCAAGGGAAAGGTACATGATGTGATGATAATGTTGAGGAAGTGTCAAGATATAGTCCATGTTTTATTTTAAATTTGTTTCCTTTGATGGGAAAAGTGAATATTGTCTTTTATGTAACCACCATGTTTAAATGTGGAATGTAATGCATGATTTACAATCTAATTCTCTAAAACTCAAAACTTGAAAAGATCATCAATGTCTATTCTCAAAATAACTCATGATTAACTATTGTTTAAGGTTGGGCCCTTATATTTGGTATCAGAGGTCGGTTTTGATATCATTAGGAGTTAGAATTCTATTAAATGATTATCCAAAAATATTTTTTTATGATCAAATTGAAATGATATAGACTTTTAAGATTACCATGTTACTTCATCTAAGACATGTTTGTTCAGAATGGTTTTTTATAGAGGAAACAGGGAAGCAGTGATTGGAAGGCATACATAAAAAAATGGCCTTCCAAATCAGCATCCTGAGATGGTCAGGATTGGAACTGAATAGTTTGTTGCATTAATGGATCAGTTGACTCAGGTGATAAATGGTGGTGGTATCCATGCACAAGATCAGCAGGATTAACCACAGAGGAAAATGTCAGTTCTGGAACATTTCATAATGCAACATCCCCCATTATTTAAAAGATAATCTGACCCTGTGCTTGCTGAAGGGTGGATTAAAGCAATGGAGAATATTTTCGATGTCATGTGGTGTTCAGACAATCAAAAGGTTAGTCTTTCTGTTTATCATTTTGTGGGTGAAGCAGATCAGTGGTGGTCGATGGTTAAAAATATTAGGGATGCTGATGGGATTGATGTTCTTGATTAGGATGAATTCAAACGTATGTATCTTGAGAAATATTTTTCTAAGGCTTTTCAACTTAGGATGGAAGACAATTCTTGGAATTGAGGCAAGAGGACGACTCAGTGGATTCTTATGAAGAAATGTTCACTCGATTGGAAAGGTATGCTCAAAATTTTTTCTGATACCATGATAGTAAAATCAATCGTTTTTACTTAGGATTAAATCCAATATATCGAAGGGAATTATCTTCTCGTGAGTTCAAAAGTTATGAAAAGCTTGTTTGATCTGATGAGAAGGTGGAAATGGAGTTTTCATATGATCAAGTGTTCTATAATAACCAATAGAAGAAGAGATAGAGGTGGTAGGAGAAGGGAAGAATCCTTCAAAAAGGTCTGATGGTAAGAAAAATATGTTTTCAGCTTGTGATATGTGTGGTAAAAACCATGTTGGGGAATGTATTTTGAATTCAGGAAAGTGCTACCGATGTGGTAAGTTGGGAAATAAGGCTCGTGATTGGACTGAAAAAGATCAGGGTGATGGTAAGAGAAAATTTAATTTACAGTTAGTGAAATCATTCAAGTACAATGAGATGGGTCATTATAAAAACGAGTGTTCGAGAAAGAGATCAAATGATGGGAAGCAGTCAGACTACATGCAGAAAGGTGTGGTGAAATCCTTTGCAACTACTTCAGTAGATGTCTGGACATCAAATGAAGTGGTATCATGTACTTTTTTTCTTTTTTCAGATTATGCCAATGTGTTGTTTGATTCGGGGTCTACATATTCTTTCATCTTCGAAAAATTTTCTAGTAAATTGGGAATTACATCTCAAGAAATCACTCCTGAACTTGTGGTAAAAACACCTGGGGGCAATGTTGAGGAAAAATGAATTTATAAGAATCTTTCTATCCTTATCCATGGAAAGAACCTACTTACAAACCTTATTGTTTTACCTCAAGTATAGTTTGATGTTATCCTAGGTATGTATTGGAACCCTATTTATCATGCTAAGATTTATTTTAGAGCTAAATAAGATTCATTTCAGAAATAATTTTAGTTTGTGTAAAAAATAATGAACCCTTACTGTTGATAACATATCAAGAGGCTGAAAAACATGTAAAATATGGAAATTAAGGTTACCTTGCACATATTTTTGAAAACAAGGTAACCGTTCAGATTAATTATGTGCCCGTGGTAAATGAGTATACTGATGTTTTTCCTGATGACTAACCAGGAATAATAATAGATCAGGAAGTTGAATTTACTGTTGACTTAGTTCCTGATGGTAATCCCATTTCAAAACCCCCTTATCGAATGACTCAAATTGAAATTTTAGAGTTGATGGAGGAATTACATGATTTATTAGAGAAAGGTTTCATTCGAACTAGAAAATCACCATGGGATGATTCTGTCTTATTTATTAAAAATAAAGATGGTTCAATGAGACTATTCATTGATTATAGAGCCTTTAATAAAATCACTTTGATGAAAAAATAATAATTTACCTCATATCTGTGATTTGTTTGATCAGCTCCAGGGAGCTCAGTATTTTTCAAAGATTGACCTGAGATCGGGGTACCATCAGTTGAAGTTAATGGAAGCAGATATTCTGAAGACTGTGTTTCGTACAAGATATGGCCATTATGATTTTGTAGTAATGCGTTTTGGGTTAACCAATGCACATGCTGTATTCATGAAACTTATGAATAGAATTTTTCATGAGTTATTTAATATGTTTGTGGTTGTTTTCATTGATGATATTTTGGTGATTTCTAAAAGTAAAGTGGAGCATGAAAGTCATTTAAGGGTTATTTCACAAACCTTAAAAGAAAATAAATTGTATGGGAAATTTAGAAAGTGTGAATTTTGGTTGCAACAAATTTCGTTCGTTGGTCAGATTATTTCTATATATGTGATAACTGTTGATCTTGCAAAAACAAAGGTTGTTGAAGAATGGATATGACCCACAAATGTAACCGAGATTCGTAGTTTTCATGGTTTGGTAGGCTATTACCAAAGGATTGTTAAAAAAATTCATGGTTATCTAGTCCAATGACTAAGATAACTCGGAAGGGTGTTAAGTTTATCTGGACAAAAGAATGTGATGATTGTTTTCAGGAATTGAACAGAAGATTGGCGAATGCTCCAGTTTTGGCACTACCTTCCAGGAATGGTGAGTTTGTTATCTACAGTGATGCTTCATTGAATGGAATTGTTTGCATCTTAGTGTTTAATGATCAAGTAATTTCTTATTCTTCACGTCAGTTGAAAAATCATGAGGTAAATTACCCTACACATGATTTGGAATTAGCCGCTATTATTTTCGCTTTAAAAATTTGGAGGCATCATTTGTATGGTGTAAATTATGAAATATATACTAATCACAAAATTTTCATGTATATATTCACTCTGAAATAATTGAACATGAGACAGAGAAGATGGATAGAATTAATCAAGTATTATGATTGTACAATTCATTACAATCCTAGAAAAGAAATTAAAGTGGCTAAATCTTTGAGTTGAAAAATTAATGCATCATTAACCAAGTTACGTTTGGAACATGATACATTGGTTAAGGATTTGATGATCTTTGTCATAGAAGTTTGTTGGTGCAGGATGTTATTCTATTTTGTTTCAGGTATCAATCAAATATTCTCTATATGACAGAATGAAGCAAGCTAAGAAGCAAGACAGTGAGTTGCAGAAAAAGGTAGAGCTGGTTCAGAAGGGAATATTACATGAATTCAACATTGATAATGATTTTTTTTAAGATTTGGGAAGAGATTGTGTGTTCCTTGTGATTCACAGTTAAAGAGAGAGTTGTTATGAGAATCTCATAGTTCTCTATTTTTAGTTTATCATGGCTGTACTAAGATGTATAGAGATCTTTGGGAGTATTACATGTGGGATGGAATGAAAATAGATATTGCGGATTTTACTGTGAAGTGTTTCACTTGTCAATAGGTAAAATCAAAGCGATAGTTACCGAAAGGTATGCTTTATGCTTTACTAGTTCCAGAGTGGAAATGGGAGAATATGTCCATGGAATTCGTTGTGGGGTTGCTGAAGACACCTTGAGGTAATAATGCAATCTGGGTTATTGATGATCGCTTGACTAAATCTGTTCATTTCCTTGCTATACGAGATACTTTTTCTCTATATCAACTTTCTCTTTTGTATCTTAAATAGATGGTCAGGTTACAAGGAGTTCCTCTCTCCATTGTATCTAATCATGATCTCACGTTTACTTCTATCTTTTGGAATGTCCTTCAGAAGTCGTTGGGTACTGAATTTAATTTTATTACAGCTTTTTATCCTCAATCAGATCGGTAGTCAGAACAAACAATTCAGACTTTGGAGGATATGCATTGTGCTTGTTTGGTGGATTATCATGGAAGTTTGGACCAACATATTTCTTTGGTTTAGTTTTCTTGTAATATAATTTTTCATTCTAGTATACAGATGGGACCATTTGAGGCATTATATGGGAAGCGGTATCAAGCTCCAGCTTTTTGGGATGAAGTGGGTGAGAGGAAGTTGATGGGACCATAATTGGAAGAAGATTTGGCATAAAAAGTTCATCTGATATAGAAACAGATGATAATAACTCAAAGCAGGCAGAGAAGTTATGCGGACAACATGAGGAAGGATATCTCTTTTGAGGCAGGAGATCATGTCTTCCTCAAAGTGTCACCATTGAATAGTGTGATGCAGTTTTGTAAGAAAGGAAAGATGAGTCCATGGTCCATTGGACCATATGATATTCTGGAGAGAGTTGGATCAGTTGGAAATTGATTGTCTTTACCTCCGAGTTTATTTTAGGTACACAATGTTTTTCATGTTTCATTGTAAAAGAAGTAAATGCCAGATCCATCTCATGTTTGGAGTCCAGAGGTAGTTCAGATGGAAGATAATATATCTTATGAGGAACAACCTGTCTTTATTCTTGACCACAGGGAGAATGTATTGAGGAATAAGGTGATTCATCATGTATAGGTTTTGTGGAAAAACTACATGATTGAAGATGCAACAAGGGAATCTGAAAATTCAAAGAGGTATAAATACCCTCACTTATTCGATAAGTAAATAAATTGAGGGGGAACAATTTTCTTAATGGGGGAAGGATGTAACATTCCAAGTATGTAAAGAATTATGGATGTTCATATCTATGTGTATTCATGAATTAGATAGTCTTTTAGAGGATTAAAATGAGAATCAATCCAATCTTATGCATAAAATACTCTAATATTTTTAAAAGATTGTTTTACCGCCTTTTGATGGAAAACAATTTTTAAATAAATATTTAGAAAATTTTATAAGCTCTATTTTTCAAAATAATCATATTCTTTAGGATTTGTACATTGAAATTTACTTTGGATAAATTTTGGGTATTTTTCTGACAATCTTTATTTTTTATGAGTAGTGAAAAATACAACATTTTACTTTAAAACTTCTTTTTCATATAATTTAATTATATGCTTAGATTATCTTATTAATTGGTTTTCAAGTTTAATTAGAATATATTTTTACAATTTAATCCAATTCTTGTAATTGTATTTAATTTCTCTTTGGAATTGGGCATAAACAAGTGTCAAACTTTTGATATATATTATTTCTAAAAAACATGTTATTTGTTTTGACGAGGAGAATTATATTTAAATTAATTACTAAAATTTCTGTCTTTGGAATTTGGTAAAATGGATTCCATATTTTGAATCAGATGAGCCAAATTATTTAATTAACACTCATTTGTTTTTGGACATTATGAATAGTAAATACGGTAATTATCTTTAATTATCGTGATTAATTAGTAATCGGGTAGTTAAGGGTAATTTAATAATATCATAATAATATAAAATGACCCCAAATTGTGTCCTAATTCTACAGGTTGTGTCATGGACAGCCATGTGACGCCTTGTGCCAACTTTGGGACCCCATGGAATCACAATTGTGTGATAGTGACATTTTAGCTTTTTATTTTTAAAGAAAGTTAAATATAACAAAAGTATGTAACACCTAAGTAAAACAATTTTAATTTTGTCTACATAAATGATATCTTAGACTATAAATAGTCATTGTAAAGGAAAATATATTTCATACATCATGGTAGTTTTTTTATAACTTTTAGACATTAAATAAATAATTTTATTTATGACACCATGATGATGTAGTTATTACATGATTAATGAATGATTTAAATAAAATTAAATGATAATGAAAAATATAAGATGTACACTTGCAGAAAACTTATTGGATGGGTGGATTTCGAACACATATCAACTTATCCTTGTAATATATCATTGTGGGACCTTTAAAATCCGAGAAATCATTTTTTAATAAAGTAACAGTTCATGACTTTCCAAAAGTGCCCCTCCTCCCTCTTATAAAAGGCCCCCACCTCTACCCCCTTATCCGCACCTCTCAAGCCATTGGCTTGAAAGCACTCTACTAATTTTATCTCTCCACAACCCTCTATTCATCATAAATGAATTACCGTAGGAATAATGCTCTTCAATAAACCCTTTTGGTTCAAACCAAGGAGAGTTAACCGATTTAAAGGTAATGTCTTCTCTTATGTTCTTTTATTTTATTTTGCTTCTCCAACCCCCTAAACTCTTTTTATTACTTTATTTTGTAACAACACCAGTATATTAAATATATCAAGATGTTGTTATGAGAATTATTTGATTTACACTTACACAAACTTCCCTCTAATGGTTAAAGAACATATTGTTTCTTTGAGTGGTGAAATACTGCCTCACGAAACGAGGATTGTTCAATTTTCTCTCAACAACATTCACAGTGGCCATTAAGATGTCACTATATTTATATATGATATATATTATGTTTATGTATTCCTTATTCTCTTTATTTTTCATTTATGGCATTTTTTATGGTTTCCATTATGGGTAAACGCGATATCTTCATTTTAGGAAGTGCGGACTACCGCCCCCTCAAAGTGATTTGAATCGTTAATGCCATATGTTGGACATATAAAGGATGTATTTAATGATATTATATATGATATTATAATTGAAATATAATATACCTTTATAACATTATGATTTCATTCCATTAAATACGAAATAGAAATGAAAGTAGCGTTTATGTGTACGTACGGCTTACCGATTCCATGAATGGTGCATTACATTTCTTATCTCAAAATGTAATGTAATATTATAAATGCATGTATATACTGGATATATATGATATATATGATATCTATATCATGAATATAATTATGGATATAATGGATATTTTACCACATGAACAACATGAAATTATAAGAAGTTTATTTTTGACTCAAGTACCAAAGATCGACAAAATGACCGTTATTAACTTAAATAATTATATAATGTTCGTAACATTGTAATAAGTGATATAAAAGGAATAATGAACTTGAAAAATTTATTTAAGAAACTATAAATCAACTCTAGTTTATTATTCATGAGATTAAAGAACGATCGAGTCAAGTCGGACATGATGTAAGGGACTTCGTATCAATATCCTTTCATTGATACATATTTTGTTTTATACAAAACATTATTTTATACAGTGTATAAACCCCTTTGACTCTTACTTTAATTCAAAATGAATATTTTTATATGAATTATTTTACTAAATGACAAAAGGGAATGTTTTTTTCTTACATATGTGGTGAAAAAAGGGAATGTTTTTTATTATATAAATGTGTTTATGATATCTTGTGATTGAAATGTGGAATTGTTATGTTTCATTTATGCATGTTTTATGTGATATGATTATGTTATGGTCCTTGGGAATTGTTTATGAAGATGGGTGGTTTCGTGATAAATTAAGTGTGGTTGAGCCCGTGATATCTCTCCAATGCATTGGGTAATGTGAATGAGTTAAACTCTAAGGTTTCTTTGAAGAGATTTAGGGAATATACTGTAATGGGTATTCCCAACCTAACCATGATGATTACTCCCTACATAAGAATGTTATGAATTCCCCAAGTTACCATTATTTCTTATGTTTTCTATTAGTTATTTAGGAGTCTAATGATTTCATGAGGTATGTTTAAGTTCTTATGTTTTATGAGTAATGAATGAATTCATTGATTCTTATGTATATATGGACTAATGTTTTCATTTTGTATTTTTATATCCCTTACTGAGCTTTTTATGTTCATCCCATGTTTTAGAAATGTTTTTCACAGGTCAAGGGAAAGGTACATGATGTGATGATATTGTCGAGGAAGTCTCAAGAAATAATCCATGTTTTATTTTAAATATGCTTCCTTTGATGGGAAAAGTGAATATTGTCTTTTATGTAACCACCTTGTTTAAATGTGAAAATTTAATGCATGATTTATGATCTAATTCTATAAAACTCTAAACCTGAAAGGAATTTCAATTTGTATTCTTGAAATAACTCAATATTTCGTAATTTTTATGGCTGGGGCCTTAAAACTGATGCACCTATTTTATCCATGGATCATATGAAGAGAATATTTTATGAGTTCATTGATAAGTTTGTGGTTGTGTTTATTGATAACATTCTAGTATATTATATAAGTAAAAAGGAGCATGAAATCATATAAGATTTATTTTTAAAACTTCAAATAAAATGAAATTGTATGTATAAGTCATTAAGTGAGAATTTGGTTATAATATTTTTTTCTTTTTCTCATTTATTCAAAAGATGGAAAAATTGTTTATTATTCTACAATTAATGTTTCTAAATAATATCCAAGACCCATACAGATATTCATATTTTTCTAGAATTGGTAAGCTATTGCTGGATTTTTGTTGGAAACATTACATGATTATCTAGTCCACTAACAAATTTATGAAGAAAAAGAGATAATTCATCTTGAAAATAGAATGTGATGATTGTTTTTTGGAATTCAGAATAAAATTGGTGAATTATTTAGTTCTAAACCAATTGTTCATATGTGAAGAGTTTTTCATCTATAGTGATTCTTTATTAAGGGGACATGGTTGTGTTTTGATGTAGATTGATCTGGTTTTAGTATAATCTTCTTTGTCCTATATAATTAAGCAAGCACAGAGGGCGGTGGGGAGTTATAAAAAAAGGAATTATATGTTAAAATGGGTAAGATTCTAGAATTCTACATTGATAATGATTGTTTTCTGATATCTGGAAATATATTGTTCTTGACTTTTGATTCTAAACTAAATTAATAATTGTAATGAGAAGCTTATAGTTCTATTTTATTAGTTCATCCATACAACATAATGATGTAGAGAGAAATTCTAGAGTGTTACTGGTGGGATGGAATGTGAAGTGATATTTGAAGATTTTACCATGATGAGTTTGACATGTCAACAGTTTAATGTAGAGTGGAAGTTACTGAAGGAGATTCTTCAAACTTTAACAATTCTTGAGTGGAAATGGAAAAATATATCCATGGACGTCATTATGGGACTACCAATATAAGAACCCAACCTTATAACATTACATAATCTTGAATTAAATTATCAATTCACCTTGAGGATATTTTTTAGGTTTATATTATTAGATAATAAGGCCAAAACATTACATTACATCTCAAAAATGACAAATAATACAATTCTACTCAGCTTACTTATTTTCCTAAAATAAAAACCCTTCATAAAAAGATTCATGTCTAATTCCATGTTTTAGATAGCATGACATTCCCTTGATCCCATCCTTGATAGTATTCATCATTATATCCTGTTAAAACCATTTCAAAAACTTGGGATGAGCATAAAAAGCTCAGTAAGGGTTATAATACAATGAAATAAATCATTATATCATCAATACATACATACATAAGATCTTTATCATACTTCATAAAATCATAATATTTATGAAATACCAATAGGAATCATAAATCATAAAAGTAAATTGTGGCATACATAACATACTTATGTTGTTGCTTTCATAGTTAGGTAGGGTGTTATATTTGGAATACCCATCACAGTATATGCCCTAAATCTCTTTTAAGACACATTCATCATTACCTCTGTCATGATACCCAATGCATTGTAGATCTCTCTCAGGCTCACCAGCACTATGTTTATCACAGAACCACCAGTATAGGTAATAGTCTCCATGATCCGTAACACATTAAACAATACTAAAGGAAAGATAACATTTCTACATTCCAATAACAATATATAATTTCTATATATTGAACTAATAAATTCTTTTTTAAAACCATTTTCATTAAAATAATACATCATAAGTGTATATAGTATTTATTTTCCTTAAAAAACACTACGGCTTATTAAGGAATCCAACGATCAAATAACGCTCGCGGTGGTGGAAAAGGACATTGTCACCACTGATGTTAAAAAGTAACATTCTTTTATTTGTCGTGTAGTAAAATTCCTCATATAAAAATATTCCCTTTGAATGAAATTAAATATAAATGGTTTTATACAATATATAAAAGAATGTCATGTATAATACAAAATATGCCTCAATGAAAGAAGATTGAGACGATGCCCCTTGCCTAGTGTCCGACTTGACTCGATCGTACTTTAATCTCCTGAATAATAAACTAAAGTTAGTTATACTTTCATAAGAAAATTTTTCATGTTTATTAATCCTTTTATATAAATTATTACCTTGCAATAACAATTAGCTAATTAGTTGAGTTCATATCAGTCATTTTTTCGATGTTCAGAACTTGATATAAAAATGATCTTGATGTAATTATAAATTGTCCATGTGGTCGAAATTCGATTATCTCCAGAATTATATTAATGATTTAGATATCATATATATCTTATATATTCAGTATATATATATATATATATATATTTATAATCGTACATAACATTTGGAGATAAGAAATGAAATTCACAGTTCTTGGAGACGGTAAGTCGTACGTACGTATGAACGCTACATTCATTTCTATTTCATATTTAATGGATTAAAATCATAATTATATAATGATATATTATAATTATATTAGAATATAGTATATAAGTTCATTAACTCTTTACTTTATGCGTTCCATGTATGGACTGAATGATTCAAATCACTTTTAGGGGGTGGTAGTCTGCACTTCCTCGAATGAAATTATCATATTACCCACTATGGAAACCGTAATGGTACTCTAAAAATAAAAAATAAAGAAACAGAGAAACAATATAAATATAATATATATCACAAATAAATACAGTTGCATCTCAATGGCCACCACAATATTTGGTAGGATAATATTGGACAATCATCATTTCTTGAGGCAGTAGTTTGTCATCCACAAAAATAGTATATTCTTTACCTATTAGATGGAACTGTTTTTAAGTGTAGTTCAAATACTTCTCATAACAATAAACTATTATATTGAATATATTTTTTCTATCAAAACATAAAGGAATAAATAAATTCATTGGGTTGCAGAAGTAAAATAAAACAAAAGAACTTATGAAAAAATGTTACCTTTAAATCAGGTATCTCCCTTTGGTTTGAACAAAAATGTATACTTGAATTGTCTTATTCCAAGAATTTTCCTTCTCGGAGGATGAGAGGGATGTAGGGAGATTAATTGGGTAGATTTTGGACGAGATTTAGGGCTCGAGAAGTTTGAGTAATGAGTTATAAGTGACTGCTTTTTATTAGGGGGCGGAGAGGATATTTAGGAATGTTTAAAAATATTATTTTATTATATAACGATTTTTAGTTTAGAAAGGTAAAAAACTTATTAAAGTAGAATATTAGATGACTCATATTCTAAATAAAAGCATCCAATAAAAATTGGACAGGTTTTGGATATTTTTTACTATTTATAATCTTATTTATTTAAATCATTCATTAATGAGGTAAACACTACATAATTATTGTGTCATAAATAATTTTATTTATTTGATGTATAAAAATTATAAAAAAATATATCATAATGTAGTAAATCTTTATATATTTCAATTGAATATTTATATTCAAAAAGATAAATTATATAAACTCATGTATGAATTGATTTACTAAAAGATATCTCATTAGGTCGTTTTTCCATTTCTTTTAAATTAATTAATATAAAGTGTCATTATCACTCCCACGTGGCACCATGGGGTCCCACAATCGACCCAATGATGCCCATGGTCAGAAATGTATCAACCAGTAGGATTAAGACACATGTTAGGGTAATTTAATATTATTATAATATTATTTTTAACCCATAATTACTAGATTTACCATTTAACATGGTTAAATAAAATGTTTACTAAAGTAAATATTCATAATGGATAAAAATAAAAGTTACTTATTTACACAATTTTGACCTCCTGATTCCAAATTTATAATCTAATTATCCAAATTCTAAACTCAGAAGTGGAACAAATTAATTTAATATTAATTCCCACTTTAAAAAAGAACTGTGTTTTTATGAAATAATAACTATCCAAAGATTGACACTTATTTATGTCCAATTTCAAAGTAAAATTACTTATAATGACCAACATTGGATTAAATGGTAAACAAATAATAGAATTAATTTTTAATCCAATTAATACGATGATCTATACTTATAAATAAATTATATTAAATGGTAGTTTTGAATTAAAATACAGAATTTTTCACTATTCATTAAAAAATTAATTTTATCAGAAAAATAACAAAAATATACCCAAGGTAAATTTTTATATCCCGATTGTAAAGAAAAATTTTATTTTTTAAAATAGAATATATAATAGTGTCCAAAACTATATTTAAAGATAGTTTTCCATCAATTTGTGATAAATCAACCATTTAATGAATATTAGAGTATTTATACATAAAATTATATTCTTTCTTATTTTAAGCCTCTAAAATTTATTGGATAAATATAAAAACATTTCACAAACATATAAATCATATTTTAGTTAGATCTATTTCTTACTTCCAATACAACGTCGTGGAATTAACAATAATTTATAATAATATTATTTTATTGTTAGTGTGCAATGTTCAATTTCAATGAAACCTGTTGTTGTGTATCTGGTATGCCATCAAACATAGAATCCCTTTTAATTTAAAATTAATTTTTAATTCCAAAATATTAATAAATGTGAAAATTTTATATTCATTATTTACCTAGGATGTTACATCCTTCCCCTTTTTGGGAATTGCATCCCCACAATTCTATTCACTTACCAAATAAGTTGGGGTATTATCTCTCATAGTATTTTGGAATTCCCACATTGCCTCTTCAACAATATAGGTTTTCCATAAAACCTTTACCTGATTAATTACATTATTTCAAAAAACATTCTCTCTTTTGTCAAGAATCTAGACTGGTTGTTCCACATAAGAGAGATTCTCTTCCAACTGAACTACCCATGGGCTCAAATTATGAGATTGATCTGACATATACATTCTCAACATTGAAACAAGAAAAACATTATGTACCTTATATATTTTTTGAGTCAATTCCACTATGTATGAAACTAATCCATCTTTATCTAGTATTTAATAAGGTTTAATGAACCTTATACTAAACATTCACTTCTTACCAAAACTCCTCAAACTTTTCCATGGTGAAACATTGAGAAAGTAATGATCACCTACATGAAAAGAAATATCCTTCCTCTGGTTATCCACATAACTTTTCATCATGCTCTGAGATGTTCTCATGTGCTTCTAAATAAATTGAACTCTTACTTCCATCCCTTCTATAAATTTTGGTCCCATCAGTTTCCTTTCACCCACTTCATCCCAAAAAGAAAGAGTTTGAAATTGATTCCCATATAATGCCTTAAATGGGGCCATCTGTATTCTAGAATGAAAATTTTTATTACAAGAAAAATAAACCAAAGAAAGATGGAAATCTAAAAATCCCAGGAAATCCATCTAGTAAGCACTTAACTTATCCTCCATGGTCTAAATTTTTCGTTTAGAATACAAATTTTATTGAGGATGAGAAGTTGTATTAAAATTAAATTTAGCACCCAATGACTTCTAAACTCCTTTCCAACAGTTATAAGTAATCCAAGGATCACGATCAAATACAATTGGGAAGGGAACACCATTAAACCTCACTATCTCTTTAACAGAAAACCGAGAAAGTGGATCTTGAGAAAATGTATCTTGAATATGATAGATATGAGAAGATTTAGTCAATATATATATAATAACTCATATAGCATTATTACCTAGAGGTGACTTTGGTAATACAACAATGAAGTCTATTGATATATTTTTCCCATTCCCACTCTGGCCCCGGTAAAGAAAAAATCATCCCTTTTGGTAACTATTTCTCTTCTTTAGCCTGTAGACTAGTCAAACACTTCACAATAAAATCAACAATATCTCTTTTCATTCCATCCCACTAGTAATACTCTAAAATATCTCTCTATATCTTAGTACTACAAGGATGAACTGAAAACAGAGAACTATGAGATTAACATAACAACTCATTCTTCATCTATGAATCACAAGGCACATATAATCTCTTCCCAAACCTCAATATTAAATCATTATCAATGATACAATAAGGAAACTTACCATTACAAACCTACTCTACCTTTTCTGCAACTCACTGTCTTCCTTTTACACTTTCTTAATTCTGTTTGACATATATGATTTCGCTGACACTGTAACATCCATGGTAAATAATGAATAAAACATTTTCATATTTATTAATATTTATGAATTAAATATTAATTTTACTTTAAAGGGGTTTCTATGTTCGATAGCGTACCCGATGCGCAACAAAGAGTTTCTTTGAAATCTTACGTTGCACATTAGTAATAAAATAATATTATTTTAAATGGTAGTTAACACAAAACCATTGTATTGGTAGGAATGGATAGAAATAACTAAAATATGATTATATATGTTTTTTAAATGTTTTTACTTTTATCTAATAAAAGATAAAGGCTTAAAATACGGAAAGAATTCAATTTTAGGCGTATATGCCCTAGTTTTCACTAAAGGTTCACTTATCATCTTTTGATGGAGAACCGTCATTAAATATATTTTTTTTCACTCTTATAAATTCTATCGTACCAAATTAAACTCTTCTTTAGAATTGGGACATCAAAATTTACTTTGTGTAAATATTTGGTATTTTTCCGATAAAGTTCATTTTTTAATGAATAGTGAAAACTGTTGTATTTTAATTCAAAACATGTTTTTAATCTAATTTATTTATATGATTAGATTATCTTTTGAATTGGTTTTATAGTGAAATTAGAATATATTTTTACCATTAAATCCAATAGTGGTCGTCGGAATTAATTTCACTTTGAAATCAGACTTAAACTAGTGTCAATCTTTTGATACTAATTGTTTCATAAAAACACGCTATTTTTTCTGAAAAGGGGAATTAATTATTAAATTAATTAATGCAACTTATATGTTTTGAATTTTGTAAAATGGAATTAATTTTTGAATTTGGAATATCAAATATATCTTAGGGTGAATTTTTGGTATTTTTCTGCAAAACTTCAATTTTTGATGAACAGTGAAACCCCTAAGTGGTACTTATAAAAACTGATTTTTCATTTAAATGAAATTTTACCACTTATGTGTTTTGAATTTGAAAAATCAGATATACATGGTTCTCATTATGAAGTAAAATGTGGTTCAATATGATTAAAATAATTTTTTGGTGAATAGTAACTTGTAATTTCTTAATCGTGATTAGATGTAATTAGTGTAGTTTAAGGTAAAAATAATGTTTTAATAAAATGAGATGAGCTTTATACATGTTCTACCCTTATTATATGTGTCATGGCCGACCATGAAAATCCATGGGACAACTTGGGGACCCCATGGATCCACTTTGTTTGGGAAATGACATAAATAACATTTTATTAAATGTTAAAGTAAAAATGATACAAACATGAAATGTTTTACTAAAACAATTTTTACATGGGGTTATACAAGTCAGATTTTTGACTTTAAATATTCAATATAAATATAAAAATATTTCCTACATCATGATATTTTTTTATAATTTTTAGAAAAATTAAATATATTAAATTATTTATGATATCATGATGATGCAGCGATTACCTCATTAATAATGGATTTAAATAAAATGAAAAGATAATGTAAAATCTATGACCTACACATGTCAAAAACCTATTGGATGGGTATATTTCTAACTCTTATCACATTATCCTCGAATTATATCAATGTGGGTCCTCTTAAATCCGAATATCATTTTACAATAAAGTGACTTTTCTCTACATTCCAAGAGTTCCCCTCCTCTCCTCTTATAAAAGGCCCCCACCTCTACTTCTTTATCCACACTTACAAAGACATTTGCTCGGCCAAACCCTGCGCATTTTGTCTCTCCACATCCCTCTCTTACTCCTTGAAGACTCACATTGGGCAGAAGGCTTCCCAAGGAAGCCTTTGAGCTCAAACAAAAGGGAGTTACCCGATTTTTAGGTAATGTCTTCTTTTGAGTTCTTTTGTTTTATTTTGCTTCTCCAACCCCCCTAAACTCTTTTAATTATTTTCTTTTGTAACAACTCCAGTATATTCAATATACTAGGATGTTGTTATAAGAAGTATTCAAGCTACACTTACACACACCTACATCTAATGGTTAAAGAACATATTGTTTCTGTGGATGGCGAATTTCTGCTTCCCGAAACGATGATTGTTCAACATTCTTTTAACACATTAAAAGGTGGCCATTAAGATGAAACTATATTTATATATGATATATAATATATTTATGATTTCCTTAAGCTTCTGTATTTTTCATTTTGATCATACCTTTATGGCTTCCACTATGGGTAAACACGATAATTTCATTTTAGGAAGTGCGGACTACCGCCCCCTCAAAGTGATATGATTCATTAATGCAATATGTGGGACGTATAAAGGATGGATTCAATGTTATTATATATGATGTTATACTGGAATTATAATATACCTCTATATCATTATTATTTCTTTCCATTAATGTATGAGATAGAAATGAAAGTAGCGTTCATGCGTATGTACGGCTTACCATCTCCATTAATGGTGCATTTCATTTCTTATCCCCAAATGTAATGTACTATTATAAGTACAAATTTATAATTGATATATATAATTCATGTTACGTATAAATGATGAATATAATTCTGGAATTAAAATATACATACCTTTCATTTAGTTTTAATTCCATTAATATGACAAAGAAATGAATGTAGCGTTCATGCATACGTACGGCTAACAGTCTCCATGAACGGTGCATTGCATTTATGACCTCTAAATGATTATGTGATATAATAAATACATTTATATTCTAGATATATATGATATATATGATATCCAAATCAGGAATATCATTCTGTATATAAAGAACCTTTGACCACACGAACAACATGTAATTGTAAGAAGTCCACTTTCGACTTAAGAACCAAATATCGACAACACAAACATTATTAACATAAATGATTACAAAACGTTTATAACATGATAATAAGTGATATAAAGTAATAATGAACTTGAAGAAGGTTCTTAAGCAAATAGAAATTAAATCATGTTTATTATTCAGGACGTTAAAGAACGATCGAGTCAAGTCAGACCCGAGGTAAGGGACTTCATCTCAATCTCATTTCATTGAGGCATATTTAGTTTTATACACATCATTCTTTTATACGTTGTATAAAACCCTTTGAAATTTACTTTTATACAAAAGGAATCTCTTCTATGAAGCGTTTTACAAAACAACAAAAAGGAATGTTTCTTTTAACGTACGCGGTGACAATGACCTTTTCCGTCGCCGCGAGTATTATTTGGTCATTGGCTTCCCCAAAAAGCCGTAATGTTTTTAAAATGAAATAAATACCATATAATCTTTTATGTATTTTGGTATTGAAAATGGTTGCTATAATAGATTTTTTATGTCAATATATTTATGTGATATATTGTGATCAATGTGTGGAAATGTTTTCTTTCCATTATATTTGTTTTATGATATTATAATGGTAATTGGACATTTGACGGGTGGTTACGTGATAAACCATATGAAGGGTGGTGCCGTGAATACCAGGATGGGTGGTTACGTTATAACCTCCAATGCATTGGGTATGGAAGTCGTCCGTATGGCTATTTCATTAAGTATGTATGGAAGTTTTCTGAATGGCTATTCCATTAAGTGATATGTGTGGAAGTCGACCATATGGTTATTCAACTTAAGTATGTTTATGTCCCAAGTTACCTTTATATGTTATGTGTTCTTTATATGGGTTTTATGGTAATCCTTTGGTTAAAAAAGGGTAAGTAATGATATTTTATTCAGTGAATAGTTTTTACTAATTCATGAAGGTGAAGGTATTACTTTGATAAAGTATACATGGTTTACTTTTTGTTTTTATAAACTAACAGTTTTTATTCTTTGTGTATCCCTTACTGAGATTTTTATGCTCACCCCAGTTTTTTTGAAATTTTTTTCACAGCACTTAATGTGGAATAGGGTCAAGGATGGGATCAAGGGAAAGTCATTCTATATAAAACATGGAACTAGACATGTTTCTTTTTAAGAGTTTTTTATGGAAACTTAGTAGAACTGTCTACTTTGTAATCTTTTGAGATGTAATAGTTATGTTCTAATTCTCTAAAACTCTAAACCTGAAAAGATCCTCAATTTGAATTATTCATTTAATTCAATATTAAGTAAGGTTTACGGCTGGGGCCTTATAGTTGGTATCAGAGGTCGGTTTAGACAACTTTAGGAGTTATAAAAGTGTAAAATTATAAGTTAATTTATGGTATGATTGAAATGATATAGCATTTAAATATTACCATGTTGCTTTGCCTAAGATATTTCTGTGTTCAGAATGGTTTTCCATAGAGGAAACAAAGCAGCTATGTTGGGACGACATCCGGAGGAAGACAACCTTTCAAATCAGCAACCTGAGATGGTTGGAATTGGAACTGAACAGTTTGTTACAGTGATGGCACAGTTGACTCAGGATATAAATGGTGTTGGTATCTATGCATGAGATCATTCAGATCAACCGCAGTGGAAAATGTCAGTGGTGGAACATTTCATAAGGCAACATCCCCCATCATTTAGAGGATCATCTGACCCCGTGCAAGCTGAAGGGTGGAATAAAGCACTAGATAAGATTTTTAATGTCATAGGGTGTTTAGAACATCAAAAGGTTAGTCTTGCTGTTTACCGTTTTGAAGGTGAAGCTGATCAATGGTGGTCGATGGTGAAAAATATCAGGTATAGTGATGAGATTGAGGATCTTCACTGGGACAAATTCAAAGATATGTTTCTTGAGAAATATTTTCCTAAGGTGTTTTGTCTTAGGATGGAAAAACAGTTCCTAGAGTTGAGGAAGGAGGATGATTCAGTGGATTCTTATGAAGCATAGTTCACTCGATTGTCAAGGTATGCTCCAAACTTCATATGATATCTTGATAGTAAAATAAACCATTTTTACTCAAGGTTAAATCCAAAGTATCGAAGGGCTTTAGCTTCTTGTGAGTTCAAAAGTTATGAAAAACTTGTTCGATGTGCGTTGAAGGTGGAAATGGAGTTTGCTGATGATCAGGTGTTCTATGACAAACAACAGAATAAGAGGTCCAGTTGGAAGGCAAAAGGGAAGAATTATTCAAAGAAGCAAGGAGGTAAGAAAACCTAATATCCATCATGTGAGAAGTGTGGTAAAATGCATCCTGGAGAATGTTTATCCAAGTCTGGTAAGTGCTTTCGATGTGGTAAGTCTGGTCATATTGCTCATAACTGTATGGAGGATGATCAAGTAGGAAATGAAAAGACAGCGGTAATATGTTTTAAGTGTAATGAAATGGGTCATTATGCAAATGAGTGTCTAACGAAGAACTCAACTAGGGGAAAGCAGCCAGACTACAAGCAGATAGGGGTGGTGAAATCCTTTGCAACAACCTCAGCAGATGTTGGGCCATTGAATGAAGTGGTATCAGGTACACTGTTTGTTTGTTCAGATTATGCCAATGTGTTGTTTGATTCAGGGTCTACACACTCTTTAATTTCTGAGAAGTTTTCTAGTAAATTGGAAATTCCATCTCAAGATATGAATCCTGAACTTATGGTAAAAACACCTGGAAGGAACTTTGAGACAAAACGGAATTATAAGAACCTCCCTTTCCTTGTGTGTGGAAAGAATCTACCAGCAAACCTTATTGTTTTGCCTCTAGTAGAGTTTGATGTTATTTTGGGCATGGATTTTCTTTCTGTTTATCATGCTAAGAATGACTGCAGAGCTAAAATGGTTTCTTTTCAGAAAGATTTTAAGTTTGTGTACAAGAATGAACCCTTGTTTTTTATAACATATCAGGAAATTGAGAAACTAGTAAAAGATGGAAATGAATGTTACCTTGCACATATTATTGGAAATAAAGGAACTGTTCAGATTAATGATGTGCTAGTGGTAAATAAGTATCTTGATGTTTTTTCTGATGAGTTTCCTGGTATTATTTATGATCGGGATGTTGAATTTACTGTTGACTTAGTTCCTGATTCTAAGCCAATTTCAAAACCCCCTTATCGAATGGCTCAAGTTGAACTTTTAGAGTTAAAGAAACAATTACAGGAGTTATTAGATAAAGGTTTCATTCGACCTAGCACATCACCATGGGGTTCTCCTGTCTAGTTTTTTAAAAAGAAAGATGGCTCCATGGGACTTTTCATTGATTATAGAGCCTTGAATAATATTACTGTTAAGAACAAGTATCCTTTGCCACATATCGATGATTTGTTTGATCAGCTCCAGGGAGCTCATTATTTTTCGAAGATTGAAATGAGGTCGGGGTACCATCAGTTGAAAGTAAAAGAAGAAGACGTTCCAAACACTATGTTCGGTACGAGATATGGCCATTATGAATTTGCTGTTATGCCTTTTGGGTTAACCAATGCACCTGTTGTATTCATGGACCTTATGAATAGAATTTTCCATGAGGTCTTGGATAAGTTTGTGGTTGTTTTCATTGATTATATTTTGTTGTTTTATAAAAGTAAATAGGAGCATGAAAGTCATTTAAGGGTTATCTTGAAAACCTTAAAAGAAAAGAAACTATATGGAAAATTCAGAAAGTGTGAGTTTTGGTTACAACAAATTTCTTTCTTGGGTCACATTGTTTCAAAAGATGTCATAACCGTTGATCCTTCTAAAACAAAAGTTTTTGAAGAATGTCCAAGACCCACAAATGTAACTGAGATCCGTAGTTTTCTTGGTTTGGCAGGTTACTACTGAAGGTTTGTTGAAAATTTTTCACAGTTTTCTAGTCCAATGACTAAGCTAACTCAAAAGGGTGTTAAGTTTATCTGGACAAAAGAATGTGATGATTGTTTTCCGGAGTTGAAAAGAAGATTGGTGAATGCTCCAGTTTTGGCGCTTCCTTCCAGGAATGGTGAGTTTGTTATATACAATGATGCTTCATTGAAGGGACTTGGTTGTGTCCTTATGCATAATGATCAGGTAATTGCATATGCTTCACGTCAGTTGAAAACTCATGAGGTAAATTACCCTACACATGATTTGGAATTAGCTGCTGTTGTTTTTGCTCTAAAAATTTGGAGGCATCATTTGTATGGAGTAAAGTGTGAAATATATACTGATCACAAAAGATTAAAGTATATATTCACTCAGAAAGAATTGAACATGAGACAGAGGATATGGATGTATTTAATCAAGGATTATGAATGTACACTTCATTACCATCCGGGAAATGCAAATAAATTGGTTGATGCTTTGAGTCGAAAAAGTAATGCTTCATTAACAATGTTGCGTTTGGAACGAGATCCTTTGGTTTTTGATTTGATGAACTCTGGCATAGAAGTTGTTGGTGTAGGATGTTCTTCTGTTTTGTTTCAGGTATCAGTGAAATCTTCTTTATCAGACAGAATCAAGCAAGCACAGAAGCAAGACACTGAGTTGCAGAAAAATGATGAGCTGGTTCAGAAGGGTAAGTTTCCTGAATTCAACATTGATAATGATTGTGTTTTGAGGTTTGGGAAAAGATTATGTGTCCCTGGTGATTCAAAGTTGAAGAATGAGTTGTTATGTGAGGCTCATAGTTCCCCATTTTCAGTTCATCCTGGCAGTACTAAGATGTATAGAGATCTGCGGGAGTATTACTGGTGGGATGGAATGAAAAGGGATATTGCTGATTTTATTGTGAAGTGTGTGACTTTTCAGCAGGATAAAGCAGAGAGGAAGTTACCGAAAGGGGTGATTTAGCCTTTTCGACTGCCATAGTGGAAATGGGAAAACATATTCGTGGACTTTATTGTGGGATTACATAGGATATCTCAAGGTAATAATGCAATCTGGGTTATTGTTCATCGCTTCACTAAATCTGCTCATTTCCTTGCTATATGAGATACTTTTTCACTAGATCAACTTTCCCGTTTGTATAATAAAGAGATAATCAGGTTACATGGAGTTCCTCTCTCCATTGTTTCCAATCGTGATCCCAGGTTTACTTCTAACTTTTGGAAAGGCCCTTAGAAGTCGTTGGGTACTGAATTAAATTTTAGTACAGCTTTTCATCCTCAGTCACATGGGCAGTCAGAACGAACAATTCAGACCTTGGTGGATATGTAATGAGCTTGTTCAATGGATTATCAGGGAATTTGGGACCAACATCTTTCTTTGTTTGAGTTTTCTTATAATAACAGTTTTCATTCCAGTATACAGATGGCACCATTTGAGGCATTATATGGGAAGTGGTGTCGAACTCCAGCATTTTGGGTTGAAGTGGGTGAAAGGAAGCTGATGGGACCAGAATTGGTAGAAGAGATGGCAGAAAAAGTTCAGTTGATTCAGAAACACATGAGAACAGATCAGAGCAGGCAGAAGAGTTATGCGGATAACCGGAGGAAAGATCTATCTTTCGAGGTAGGTGATCATGTTTTTCTAAAGGTTTCTCCGTGAAAAAGTGTGATGTGATTTGGTAAGAAAGGAAAGCTGAGTCCAAGGTTAATTGGACCATATGAAATTCTGGAGAGAGTTGGATCAGTTGCATATTGAGTGGCTTTACATTCGAGTTTATCTTAGGTACACAATGCTTTTCATGTTTTGATGTTGCGGAAGTATATGCCAGATTCATCTCATGTTTTGAGCCTAGAGGTAGTTGAGCTGGAAGAGAACCTCTCTTATGAAGAACAACCAGTCCGGATTCTTGACTGAAGAGAGCAAGTGTTGCGAAATAAGGTAATCCACCAGGTAAAGGTTTTGTGGAAAAACCATATGGTTGAAGAGACAAAGTGGGAATCTGAAAATTATATGAGGGACTAATACCCCCACTTATTTTGATAAGTGAATAAAATTGCGAGGACGCAATTCCCAAAAGGGGGGAAGGATGTGACATCCAAGGTAAATAATGAATAAAACATTTTCATATTTATTAATATTTATGAATTAAATATTAATTTTACTTTAAAGGGGTTGTTATGTTCGATAGCATACCCGATGCGCAACAAAGAGTTTCTTTGAAATCTTACGTTGCACAGTAGTAATAAAATAATATTATTTTAAATGGTAGTTAAAACATAGCCGTTGTATTGGCGGGAATGGATAGAAATAACTAAAATATGATTATATATGTTTTTTAAATGTTTTTAATTTTATCTAATAAAAGATAAAGGCTTAAAATACGGAAAGAATTCAATTTTAGTCGTATATGCCATAGTTTTCACTAAAGGTTCACTTATCGCTTTTTGATGGAGAACCATCATTAAATATAGTTTTTTTTCACTCTTATACATTATATTGGACCAAATAAAAATCTTCTTTAGAATCGGGACATCAAAATTTACTTTGTGTAAATTTTTGGTATTTTTCCGATAAAGTTCATTTTTTAATGAATAGTGAAAAATGTTGTATTTTAATTCAAAACCTCTTTTTAATCTAATTTATTTATATGATTAGATTATCTTTTGAATTGGTTTTAAAGAGAAATTAGAATATATTTTTACCATTAAATCCAATAGTGGTCATTGTAATTAATTTCACTTTGAAATCGGACTTAAACTAGTGTCAATCTTTTGATACTTATTGTTTTATAAAAACACGCTATTTGTTGTGACAGCGGGAATTAATTATTAAATTAATTAATACAACATATATGTTTTGAATTTTTTAAAATGGACTTCATTTTTGAATTTGGAATATCAAATATAGCTTAGGGTGAATTTTTGGTATTTTTTTGAAAAACTTCAATTTTTGATGAATAGTGAAACCACTAAGTTGTACTTATAAAAACTGATTTTTCATTTAAATGATATTTTTCCACTTCTGTGTTTTGAATTTCAAAAATCCGACATACATGGTTGTCATTAAGAAGTAAAATGTGCTTCAATGAGATTAGAATAATTTTTTTGTGAATAGTAATTTTTATGTTCTTAATGGCAATTAGAGGTAATTAGTGTATTTTAAGGTAAAAATAATGATTTAATAAAATGAGATGAGCATGACACATTTCCTACCCTAATTGGATGTGTCATGTCCGACCAAGACAATCCATGGGTCAAAATGGGGACCCCATGGAGCCACTTTGTTTGGGAAATGACATAAATAACTTTTTATTAAATGTTAAAGTAAAAATGACACAAACATGAGATGTTTTACGAAAACAATTTTTACATGGGGTTATACAAGTAGGATTTATGACTATAAATATTCATTAGAAATATAAAAATATTTCCTACATCATGATATTTTTTTTATAATTTTTAGAAATTAAATATATTAAATTATTTATGACATCATGATGTTGCAGCGATTACCTCATTAATAATGGATTTAAATAAAAGGAAAAGATAATGTAAAATCTATGACCTACACGTGTCCAAAACTTATTGGATGGGTATATTTAGAACCCTTATCACCTTATTCTCGAATTATATCAATGTGGGACATCTTATATCTGAATATCATTTTAAAATAAAGTGACTTTTCTTTACTTTCCACGAGTGCCCCTCCTCTCCTCTTATAAAAGGCCCCCACCTCTACCTCTTTACCCACACTTACAAAGCCTTTGGCTCAGCCTACCCCTTCCCATTTTGTCTCTCCACATCACTCTATTACACTTTGAAGCCTCACTTTGGGCAGAAGTCTTCCCAAGGAAGCCTTTGAGCTCAAACCAAAGGGAGTTACCCGATTTTAAGGTAATGTCTTCTTTTGAGTCCTTTTGTTTTATTTTGCTTCTCCAACCCCCTATACTCTTTTTATTCTTTTCTTTTGTAACAACGCCAGTATATTCAATAAACTAGGATGTTTTTATAAGATTTATTAGGGATACACTTACACACACCTACATCTAATGGTTAAAGAACATACTGTTTCCATGGATGGCGAATTTCTGCCTCCTGAAACGATGATTGTTCAACATTCTTTTAACACCTTCAAAAGTGTCCATTAAGCTGACACTATATTTATATATGATATATAATATGTTTATGTTTTACTTAAGCTTCTGTATTTTTCATTTTGAGCATACCATTATGGCTTCCATTATGGGTAAACACGATAATTTCATTTTAGGAAGTGCGGACTACCGCCCCCTCAAAGTGATGTGATTCCTTAATGCCATATGTGGGACGTATAAAGGATGGATTTAAAGTTATTATATATGATTTTATACTGGAATTATAATATATCTCTATATCATTATTATTTCTTTCCATTAATGTATGCGATAGAAATGAAAGTAGCGTTCATGCGTACGCACGGCTTACCGTCTCCATGAACGGTGCATTTCATTTCTTATCCCCAAATGTAATGTACTATTATAAGTACATATTTATAATGGATATATATAATTTATGTTACATAAAAATGATGAATATAATTCTGGAATTAAAATATACATACCTCTCATTTAGTTTTAATTCCATTAATATGACATAAAAATGAAAGTAGCGTTCATGCGTACGTACGGCTTACCGTCTCCATGAACGGTGCATTTCATTTCTTACCTCTAAATAATTATGTGATATTATAAATACATGTATATGCTAGATATATATGATATATATGATATCCAAATCAGGAATTTCATTCTAGATATAAATAACCTTTGACCACACGAACAACATGTAATTGTAAGAAGTCCACTTTCGACTTAAGAACCAAATATCGACAAAACAAACATTATTAACTTAAATGATTACATAATGTTTATAACATGATAATAAGTGATATAAAAGTAATAATGAACTTGAAGAAGGTTGTTAATCAAGTATATATTAACTCAAGTTTATTATTCAGGATGTTAAAGATCGATCAAGTAATGTCGGACCCGAGGTAAGGGACTTCATCTCAATCTCATTTCATTGAGGCATATTTCGTTTTATACACAACTTTCTTTTATACGGTGTATAAAACCCTTTTACTTTTACTTTTATACAAAAGGAATCTTTTCTACGAAGCATTTTACAAAACAACAAAAAGGAATGTTTCGTTTAACGTATGCAGTGAGAACGACCTTTTTCGCAGCCACGAGTATTATTTGGTCATTGGCTTCCTCAACAAGCCATAATGTTTATAAAATGAAATAAATACCATATACTCTTTTATGTATTTTGGTATTGAAAATGGTTTCTATAATGGATTTTTTATGTCAATATATTTATGTGATATATTGTGATCAAAGTGTGGAAATGTTTTCTTTCTATTATATTTGTTTTATGATTTTATAATGGTACTTGGACATTTGACGGGTGGTTACGTGATAAACCATATGACGGGTGGTGCCGTGAATACCAGGACGGGTGGTTACGTTATAACCTCCAATGCATTGGGTATGGAAGTTGGTCGTCTGGAAATTCCATTAAGTATGTATGGAAGTTGGCCAAATGGCAATTCCATTAAGTGATATGTGTGGAAGTCGACCGTATGGTTATTCCACTTAAGTATGTTTATGTCCCAAGTTACCTTTACATGTTATGTGTTCTTTATATGGGTTTTATGGTAATCCTTTGGTTACAAAAGGGTATGTAATGATATAATATTCACTGAAGAGTTTTTACTAGTTAATGAAGGTGAAGGTATTACTATGATAAAGTATACATGGTTTACTTTTTGTTTTGATAAACTAACAGTTTTTATTCTTTGTGTATCCCTTACTGAGCTTTTTATGCTCACCCCTGTTTTTTTTAAATGTTTTTCACAGGACTTAATGTGGAATAGGGTCAAGGATTGGATCAAGGGAGAGTCATGATATATAAAACATGGAACTAGACATGTTTCTTTTTAAGAGTTTTTTTATGGAAACTTAGTTGAAGTGTCTACTTTGTAATCTTTTGAGATGTAATTGTTATGTTCTAATTCTCTAAAACTCTAAACCTGAAAAGATCATCAATGTGAATTATTCAATTAATTCAATATTATGTAAGGATTAAGGTCGGGTCCTTATAGGCACCTGAAACAAAATATAAGAATTTCTTGCACCAACGACTTCTATGCCAAATTTCATCAAATCAAAAACCGAAGGATCTTATTCCAAATATAGAATAGTTAATGAATGATTACATTTTTGAGTCAAAGAATCAGCCACTTTATTTGATATTTCTAGATTGTAATGGATCTTGAAATAACAATCCTTGATTAATTACTACCATATCCTATCTCTCATGTTTAATTCTTTTGGAATGAATATATACTTCAAACGTTTGTAGTTAGTATATATTTCACATTTTACTCCACAAAGATGATGACCCCAAATTTTTAAAACAAAAAAAAACATATCTAATTCCAAATCACTTGTAGGTTAATTTAAATCATGTGGTCTCAACTGATGTGAAGCATAAAAAATTACATAATCATTCTGTATAAGGACACAACCAATTCCGTTCAACAAAGAATCATTGTAGATAATAAACTCACCATTTTAGAAATACATTTTTAAAACTCGATAATTCCCCAATATTTTTTCAATTCCTAAAAAAATATTCACATTATTTTTCCCAAATTAATTTAACACATTTTCAAGTTAACTTATTCAATGGGATTGATAACTATCAAATATTTTCAGCACACCTCTAGTAATAACCTAAAAAACAAAGAAAACAATGAATCTTAGTTATATTTGTGGGTGTTAGCCTTTATTCAACAACTTGTGTTTGAAAAGAATCAACAATTATGACATTTTTTGAAGCAATGTGACCAAGGATAAAAATTATATAAGCAAAACTCACACATTCAGAATTACCCATATAGTTTTCTTTCTTGTATTTTCTGCAAGATATCCCCTAAATGACTTTCATGCTCCTATTTACATATAGAATAAACCAAAATATCATCAATGAACACAACCAAAAACCTATCCAAGGACTCACTAAAAATTCTATTCATATGATCCATGAATACAATTGGTGTATTGGTTAACCCAAAATGCATAACTAAAAATTCATAATGTCTGTATCTTTTATGAAACACGGTCTTCAGAATGTCTGATTCCTTTACATTCAACAGATAGTACCCCATCCTAAAGTTAATATTTGAATAAAACTGACCTCCTTGGAGCTGATCCAACAAATCATCGATATGAGCCACAGGATACTTGTTATTAACAGTGATGTTATTAAATTCCCTATAATCAATGAAAAGTCAAATTGAACCATCATTCTTTTTAACAAAAAAGACAAGAGCACCCCATGGTGATGTTCTAGGCTGAAAGAAACCTTTATCTAATAACTCTTTCAATTGCTTCTTTAATTCTAAAAGTTCAATTTGATCTATTTAATAAGAGGGTTTTGAAATTGTCATAGCATCAGGAACAAAGTAAAAAGTAAATTCAACTTCCCATTCAGGTAGAATATCAGGAAACTCATCATGAAAAACATAAATGTACCCATTTACCACTTCCACATCATTAATCTGAATTGTTCCTTTGTTTTAAAAAATATTTGAATGGTAACATTCATTTCCATATTTTACTAGATTCTCAGCATACTAATATTTTATCAAAAGTAAGGCTTCATTCCTGTATACAAAATGAATATCTTTCAGAAAAGAAACCTCTTTTACACAGTAATCAATCATTTCATGATAAAAAGAACGCCAATCCATACCCAAATAACACAAACTCTACTATAGGAAAACAATAATGTTTCCAGGTAGATTATTTCCCAAGAGAAGGACATGACAGTTATTTTAATTTCTTTTTGTCTCAACATTTCCTCTAGGTTTTCTACCATAAGTTCAGAATTCATATCTTGAGATGGAATTACGAATTTTCTAGAAAACTTCTCAGAAATGAAAGATTGTGTAGACCATGAATGAAACAATATATTGGCATAATCTGACAAAAAAAACAGTGTACCTGATTCTACTTCATTTGATGGCCCAACATCTAATGATGTAGTTGTAATGGATCTCACCACCTCTTTATTCTTGTAGTTTTTTTCTTTCCCTTAGTAGAGTTTTTCATTGGACACAAATTTGCATAATGACCCATTTCATTGCACTTAAAACATTTTACTGATGGTAAATGAAATTTTTTCTTACCATTACACTGATATTTTTTAGTGTAATTTCAAGCATTATGTCCCATTTTACCACATCTATAGCACTTACCATAATTCAAAATACATTCTACAACATGATTTTTTACATAAAAAATCACAAATTGTAAAATTAAGTTTCTTATGATCAGATTTTGTTGAAGAGTTATTGCCTTTCATTTTCCACCTCAACTTCTTATTCTTTTGTTTGTCGAATACCACATGATCATCAGCAAACTCCATTTCCACCTTCTATTCACATCAAAAATGTTTTTCAGAATTTTGAACATTCAAGAATATAATTTCCTTCAATAATTTGTCTTTAATCCTAAGTAAAAATGATTGATTTTACTATCAAGATCCTGTATAAAATTTGGAGCATACCTTTCCAGTCGAGTGATTTTTTTTTCATAACTAGCCACTGAGTCATCCTCCTACCTCAATTCAAGGAATTTTTTTTCTATCCAAAGATTAAACACCTTATGAAAATATTTCTCAAGAATCATACCTTTGAATTCATCCCAATCAAGAGAATAAATCACTTCACTATCATTGATATTTTTCACCATCCACCTCCACTATTCAGATTCACCTTAAAAATTATAACAGTAAGACTAACCTTTTGATGTTCTAAAAACCCCATGACATCTAAAATCATCTCAAGTGCTTTAAAACACCCTTTATCTAGCACATGGTCAGATGATTCTCTAAAAAATGGGGGATTATACCTCGTGAAATTCTCTATAACTAACATGTTCCTCTGCGGTTGATCATGATGATCTTGTGTATGGATTCCAACACCATTTATAGACTAACTCAACTATGCCATCACTGCTAAAAATGGATTAGTTCTGATTCCGACCATATTAGGTTATTGATTTGGAAGTTTTTCATCCTCCTAATGTCATCCCATCATAAATGAATGTTTCCTATGTAGAAAATCATTTTGAACACATAAATATCATAGAGAAATGTACATGGTAATCTATAAACTCAATATCATTTCAATCGTAATATAAACTAAAAATAATTGATGGATATTAATTTAATAATATCTTCAACATAAAAGCAGTATAAACTGATATTTGATACCAACTATAAGACTCAGCCTTATAACATTACATAATAATATATTAAATGAATAATTTACTTTGAGGATCTTTTTAGGTATATTGTTTTCAAGAATAAGGCCATATCAATTACATTACATCTCAAAAATTACAACGTAGACAATTCTACATAGTTTCCAATTTCCATATATAAAAAATCTTTAAAAAAAGTTTCATGTCTAATTCCATGTTTTAGAAATCAACACTTTACCTTTCTCCCATCCTTGACCCTATTCATCTTTAAGTCCAGTGATTTTTTTTTCAAAAAAATGGGATTAGCATTAAAAAATAATTAAGGGTTATAAAACAGTGAAAGGAAACATTAGATCATCAATACTTACATAACAGAAGCTCTTTAACTTACCTCTTGAAATAATAAGATTTATGAAATATACATATAAATAATAAATAATAAAGGTAACTTGTGGCATACATAACATACATATGTTGTATCTTTCACAGTAACATTGGGAGTTACATTTGGAAAACCCATCATAGAATATTCCATAAATCTATTAAGAGAAACATTCATGATTACCTATATCATGTAACCCAATGCATTAGAGACATTTCTCAGGCACTCCCAGACTAGTTTTATTACAGAACCACCTATATACGTTTCATTTCCCAGGAACCATAACACATAAAACAAGAAGAAAAGAAAAATGACATGTCCACATTGAAATCATAATATATCATTTCAAGACATTGAAATAATAAATGCTTTCTCAAAACCATTATCAATATCAAAATATATAAAAAGGGTATATGGTATTTATTTTCATTAAAAAACACTACAGAATTTTATGGAAGCTAATGATCAAAAAATGCTCGTAGCGGCGGAAAAGGACGTTGTAACTGCTTACGTTAAAAAGTAACAATATTTTTTGTTTTTTAGTGAAATCCCTCGTAGAAAAACTTTCCATTAAAATTTAATGAAAATTAAATGGTGTTTATACAACATATAAATTTTTTTTGTGTATAAAACAAAATATGTCTCAATGAAAGCAGATTGAGATGAAGTCCCTTAACTCGTGTCCGAAATGACCCGATCATTCATTAATCTTATAAATAATAAAATTAAGTTAATTTCTACTTTAATAATAAACTTTTTAAAGTTTATTATTCATTTTATATCAATTATTACCTTTCTATAAAAATTAGTTAATTATTTGAGTTCATAATTGACATTTTGTTGATGTTCGAAACTTGAGTTTAAAATGAACTTGTTATAATTATAAATTGTCCATGTTGTCGAAATTCTATTATCTATAGAATGATATTCATGATTTAAATATCTTATATGTAATTTATATCCATTATATATATATATATATGTATTTATAATATTACATAACATTTGGAGATATGAAAAAATGCACCGTTCAGGGAGACGGTAAGCCGTACATACGCATGAGCGCTCTATTCATTTAAATTTCAAATTTAAAGGATTGAAAACATAATAATACATAAGAATATGATAATTACAATATATTATCATATATAATTTCATTAACTCTATCCCTTATACTTTCAACATATGGCAAGAAAGATTCATATCACTTTGAAGGGGTAGTAGTCTGCACTTCCTCAAATTAATTATCATATATACCCAATATGGAAACCATAAATGTAATTACCCATATATTACATGTTATTTTTTAAATTATAGGGAAATACTACGAGTACAAAAAAATTGATGGCACATGATTCCAAGGCCTGTGGGCCTAAAATAAATTTCAGATTTTTTTAGGTATGTTCAGTAAAGGTGCGAGCGGTTTTTTGTAACTTTTGAACCATTGCTGAGAATTGAAATATAAGGACATCTTTGAACTCACAACATTGATATTCTCTAAAGGGGACCATCACCTCAATAGTAGTAGGTCGAGGGTGGATGTTATTTTTTTCTACACATTGGCGGAAAATAAAAAATGTGGAAATAAAAATAAAATAACTTTATATTTATTTAACTTTTGAATTCTATTGAAATCTCGGTGGGGACCACCTGATCTCTTTAACCCCTTTCATTTTAATTTTTCCAAATACCAAAAATTTAATGAATTCTCTAAATTAAGTCATTAAACCTATCAATTAAGGGGTAGGCTCTTCATGACCTAGTTTGGGCTCTTGGTGGAGGATCTTGCTGGAGGAAACCCCCATAGAGGAAAAAACATCTCCTTCAACGATTTTCTCCAATGAATAACTTCATCAAAGGATCTAAAATGATGAATGTCTTCTTGGACGATGAAAAGACATACATCTTTCCCTCTCCTCACCGACATCAATGAATCATTGAGGTATGGATTTTTTCTTTTGTATAACCCCTACTCGTTCTTGTCCTTCTTCACGATTCAATGACAACTATGTTGCTCTCTAACATTATAACGTGGAGAGTGAAGTCCAAATAAACATAGACCAACCTCCCCACAACACTTGTGGGTTTTAGTGTTCTTCTCGGCCTGTTATTGGGTTTAGAAATTTGCAACCGTGGTGGTCTTGAATAAATGACAACGTCCTTAGATGATTACCGGAGTCTATGGAATAAATAACAGGCCACTGAGGCGCGTCTGATGACCCAATGAACGTCGTCATAAACCGGTGATGGTTACTAGAACTTTGGCCTACCATGACGGTGTCGGTGGCATGACCGCTGTCACGACCCGTCCTCGGGGCCCGTGCCGTGACTACCCCAAGCCCGCCTTCCATAGGCCAGGGGCTGGCGACTAGCACCAAGGCGTAAAATCCCAGTAAACAGGGAAGGCATTGCCTTTATAAGTAACAACCACACAGAGTCAGCAAGAGGAAAGTAACTACAAGTGCAGAAAAGTAAAGGGGGCCGGAATACAAGACCAACTGTAAAGTACAACTGAAAAAGTAAAGAACAGCAACTGAAGAAAAGACGGCGGCCTCGTGTCGTCCACTGGCAATCCCACCTGAAGGGTGGGTACAGATAGCCTCCAGGCTCCTCGGGTCCCACGTCCGCTCCGAGCATGTCCCGCCCAGTGGTCCACCTCCAGGTACCGTCCTGCTCCACGCCCCAACCGTGATCAGCGCTGTCCGTCGTCTGCAACCAACACAACAAGGTGCGGGCATAGCCCGTGCAGGGGTGAGTACAAGCTAGTCAGTAAGGACCCCGAGACCCCCGAAGGTCTCCCGAAATCCACAAAGGATATAGCACAAAAGAAAGATGCAATCACGAAGTAACATCTGACTCGACTTAGGTATATGCCCAAACATATACCTAAGTCCCCAATTCTAGCTCTGCTCACGAGCTCAAGAACAACTCAATCCACAAAGGAAAGCAAGACTCAAATCCACAAGGAGAGTAAATAGTAAATCCACATAGGATAGTTCAACACAATCCACAAAGGAGAGTAACATAAGATTCAGCTCAACCAGGTATACTTTTTCAGATGACGTCAAAGATGATCACTGATCCATCTAAGTCGTCGGACCCACGAAGGATCGATAGGTACTAACCCCCGCAAAAGACCCACACAGGATCGGGCTCACACAGAACCTGTAGGCAATGGCTCACACAGAACCGGTAGGCAGTGGCTCACACAGAACCGGTAGTAGGACCCACACAGGATCGGGCACTGATCCGCGTAGGATCGCTGAGTGCAGTAGTCGACACAGTCCACTGAGGATCTCTGCACAGTCGTCGCCGCAGTCCACGAAGGATCTCTGCTCTGCCGTCGTCGCAGTCCACGGAGGATCTCTGCTCTGCCGTCGTCGCAGTCCACGGAGGATCTCTGCTCTGCCGTCGTCGCAGTCCACGGAGGATCTCTGCTCTGCCGTCGTCGCAGTCCACGGAGGATCTCTGCTCTGCCGTCGTCGCAGTCCACGGAGGATCTCTGCTCTGTCGTTGGAGTCACAGCCAGCGCTAGGGTTCCCGCACATAGCGAGCTCGTTTAGGAGGGTCCGCTCCACGAGCTGAGAGGCTGATACATCAACTGACACATAGTCCGAAGTTGATGTATCCAAAAGTTCCGTATCGACAACAGGATCTCAACGCAACAGACGACGCGTCAATCGGACGCCCGGTCTGAGAGTTATTGGCATTTTCGTCCCAGGGGCCCGGTTGGTTTTTAGGGCAAAACCAACCCGACCGTATTCCGCCTATATCCGATCCTCGGGCGGAGTATTCCAAAAGTTCCGTCTCACTTAGAGGAAACTACCATAGCTGACGGTACGTCGATCGGACGTCCGTAGCTCAAGTTATGAGCGTTTCCGCTCCGAGGGCCCGGTTGGTTCCGTGTACGAACCAACCCGGCCGACCCCAAAGTCTTCCGAAACCTTGAGTATAGTATACCGAAACGACCGTCTCGATCCAAGGATCGTGTAGCCGCTGACGGTTCGTCAATCGGAGGTCACAGGCCCAAGATATGGGTGAAAGACCGAAGAGGGCCCGAAACGGGGGTTCTGGGCCCGGGGCGACCCGGTCCGAACCCCCCCCCCCCCCCCTTGGGTCGGCCGAACCGGGTCGGCCCGACCCGGCCCGACCCGGCTAGGCCGGGTCTGGTCCGGCCTGGATGCGGCTCGGTCTTCGGCCGAGCGGCCGAATGAGCCGCCGCGGGTCAAACCCGCGGCTTTGGAGAAACGCGGCCCGCGCGGGCCGCGTGCTGGGTGGCCGGACCGCGGACGCGGTCCGGCGGTTCGCCGCCGCCACGGCTCGGCCGCGGCGAACTCCTCCGGCGGCGCGCCGCCGCCACCTTCCGCGGGCCGCCGGAGTTTCTCCGGTGGCCCGTTTTGCCTCCCGTCTGCGCCATTGTTCCTCCCGGGACGCGTCCTTCACTGCGGAATCAACAAATGGCCCTTGCGTCGTGCTTTTGCCGTCACCCGCCAAATCCGCACAAAAAGGAAGATCGGTGGAGGGTTGCCGGGTCTTGTTCGTTAGACCCGCACCCTCCGCGTTAGTCATAAACAACGGGAGAAACAAGAAACGACCAATCAACAATTTTAAATAAATTTAAAATTGTTCCGTGATCGGTTCCTTATTTTAAAAGAAATAAAATCACGGGAAAGGAGAAATATTTCAAATCAACCCTTACCTCGCAGCTGTCGTTGCCGAACGAGGGATCGTCGCGGGATTGCTCGTCGCGGAAGAAGGGGGATCGTCGCGTCGTCGCGGTATCCGGCGTCGCGTCGCCAATCTCCGGATCAAGATCAAATGGATTAATTTAAATCCGTTGATATTGAATTATAAAAAGGGGAGAAATAAACGATTCGTTTCTCACCTTAATTGCCGAACGAGGATCGGCCGTGGAAGAAGAGGCGTCGCCGAAGAACGTCGCGGGTAAAGCTCGACGACGTCGCAGATCTCGGTGTGCGTCGTCGAATTCCGGTCGCCGGCGTTCTTCGCGTTCTTCGCGTTCTTCGCGTTCTTCGCGTTCTTCGCGGGGAGATGAAGAAACAAAGATCCTCTCAAATCCTTTCAAAGGATTTTTAGGTTGGTCTTATTTTATAAACATGCCAACAAACGCAAAAGCGTAAGTAACGACCCATCAGTTCGTTGAATTAATTCAACGAGCGAAACAGCCCATTTAATTTACGAAAGGAACAGCCCATTTAATTCACGAAATAAACCGCCCAATTAAATGGTCTGTTAAGAATTAAAGAAAACGCGTCGGTTGACTTTTCAGTTACTTTGACGGGTTTTTTGCGGGTGCGTTACTTAGCGAAAGAAACGGCGGGGCTCGTGCGGGCCCCACCGCACAAATATCCTACCAAGGGGTAGGATATTTCTGGATAGCATCCTATCCAGTTCAACTCAGCTCATGCCGCCTTTAAGTGACTTCAAGTGGCTTCCAAGCAGCTTAAGTGAAATAAAATAAAGTTGTCGCACAAACTTTATTTTATTTCTGACTTAAAGCCGCAAAATTTAAAAACCACGTCTGAGCAAACGCAACTCCGGAAGAGGCGTTTCTAAGCAAATATCGGCGCTGCGATTTCATCGATGCCCTCAGAATTCGATTCCGGGCACCGGTTCAAAAGATAGAAAAACCCGCTCGTCCGTTCACTGAACGTACCCGAGCCAAACTTCGGAAATTGATTCCGGGCACACCGGGCCTCGGAATCAGGTGCCGTCTGAAGCTGTGCTCTTGTAAAATTCCAAAGAAAATTAAGAGAAAAAAAATTTCCTTGAAATTTGCGGGTCTTTACATTACTCCCACCTCAGGGCTTTACGTCCCCGTAAAGATACATCAAAAACTAGGGGAACAAATGGGGGTACTGAGCACGCATCTGAGCCTCCCGCTCCCAAGTGCTCTCCTGGAGGTTCCCGTACTGCCATCTGACGCGCACAAGAGGAATCGACCGCCCAAGTAGGACCCGCTCCTGTCGATCCTCGATCTCCACTGGGACCTCCGCAAAAGTCGCCCCATCGTCCACGTCCAGCTCCCCAAAGTCGATGATGTGCATCGGGTCGTGCACGTATCTCCTCAGCTAAGACACGTGAAAGACGTCGTGCACCCGGTGCAACTGAGGTGGTAGAGCCAGGCGATAAGCCACCTCTCCTATCCTGCTGAGGACCTGAAAAGGCCCGATGAAGCGTGGAGACAACTTGCCACCTCGGCCAAATCTCCGTAAACCACGTCGAGTTGAGACACGCAAAAAGACGTGGTCGCCATCCTCGAACTCGAGTGGCCTCCGCCTCCTGTCAGCATATGACTTCTGCCGGCTCTGAGCTGTCCTCATCCTCTCCTGGATGATCTGGACCTTCTCTGTCGTGGCTCGGACCATCTCTGGTCCCACGAGTGCTGACTCCCCAGGGTCTGTCCAGCACAACGGTGATCTGCAGGGTCTATCGTACAACGCCTCGTATGGTGCCATCCCGATGGTGGAGTGGTAGCTGTTGTTGTATGAAAACTCCACCAAGGGTAGGTGGTCCTCCCAGCTGCGAACAAAGTCGAGAACACATGCACGGAGCATGTCCTCGAGTGTCTGTATGGTCCTCTCAGTCTGACCATCCGTCTGAGGGTGGAAGGCTGTGCTCAGATGGAGCCGCGTCCCGAACGCCTCCTGCAACCCCTTCCAAAGCTGGGAAGTGAAACGAGCATCTCGATCGGAGACGATAGACGATGGCACACCGTGAAGCCGTACGATCTCCTGGACGTAAAGACGTCCCAAGCTCTCCACTGAGCTCTACTCTCTGATGGGTAAGAAGTGTGCCGACTTGGTGAGTCGGTCGACAATCAACCAAATGGAGTCGTGACCTCTGGAAGTGCGTGGAAGTCCAGTCACGAAGTCCATAGATATGCCGTCCCACTTCCACTCCGGGACCTCCAAGGGCTGTACCAAGCCTGCTGGTACCTGATGTTCTGCCTTCACCGGTTGGCAGGTGAGGCATCGTGAAACGAACTCCGCCACATCTTTCTTCATGCCCGGCCACCAGTGCTGTCGTCTGAGATCCTGGTACATCTTCGCCACTCCAGGATGCACCGCCAAGGGAGAAGTGTGAAACTCTCTCAGCACCTCCTCTCGTAAAGCGACTGGTACGAGGGTACGTCCTCTGAAAAGGATGGCGTGCTCTGCTTCAAGGGAGAAACCATCAGGCGCCTGACCTGAGGATATCAGTGCACGCCGGGTCTCACAGTCAGCGTCCCCATGCTGAGCCTCTCTGACCCGCTGTAGAAGTGGAGGAGAGACTGTGAGAGACTGAAGAAAGGCTGCTCCGTCTCTATCCACGAAGGATATCTGCAAGGAGGCTAGCTGCTCCGTCGCCTCCTCAAGTAGCTGAATGCCCGTCCTCCTGCTGAGGGCATCGGCTACCACGTTCCCCTTCCCAGGAGTATAGACTATCTCAAAGTCATAGTCCTGGAGGAACTCAAGCCATCTCCACTGTCTCAGGTTCAGGTCCTTCTGAGAGAAGATACACCTGAGACTCTGGTGGTCAGAAAAGACTGTGAAGCGCTCGCCCATCAGATAGTGCCGCCAAGTCTTCAGAGCGAAGACCACTGCTGCTAACTCCAGGTCATGAGTGGCGTAGTTCTGCTCATGCGTCCTCAACTGACGTGATCCGTAGGCGATCACGACCCTCTCCTGCATCAGGACGCACCCGAGTCCAGTCCCTGATGCATCGCAGTAAACTACATACCCAACTCCCTCCTCAGGCAACCTCAAGATAGGTGCGCTGGTCAATCTCTGTCTCAGCTCCTGGAAGCTCTTCTGACATCTGTCCGACCACACGAAGGGTTTCCCCTTCTTCGTCAACGCTGAGAGTGGGGCCGCAACTCTGGAGAAGTCCGACACAAATCTCCGATAGTATCCGGCTAAGCCCAAGAAGCTCCGCACCTCGGTCACGCTCCTAGGTATCTCCCAAGCTAGCACTGCCTCGATCTTCGCGGGATCCACTGCAACTCCCGCCTCAGAAATGACGTGCCCCAAGAAATGGACCTCACGTAACCAGAACTAGCATTTTGAGAGCTTGCCATAAAGCTGGTGCTCTCGGAGCGTGTCTAGCACAACTCGCAGGTGGTAGGCATGCTCCTCCTCAGTCGTCGAGTATACCAGAATGTCTTCAATGAAGACAACGACAAATCGGTCGAGGTATGGCTGGAAGATCATGTTCATGAGGATCATGAACACTGCTGGAGCATTGGTTACGCCGAACGGCATAACCAAGAACTCATAATGGACATACCGACACCTGAAGGCCGTCTTCTGCACGTCCTCGTCTCGAACTCTGAGCTGATGATAGCCTGACCGGAGGTCTATCTTCGAGAACCACCGCGCTCCCTTGAGCTGATCGAAGAGTTCATCAATCCGTGGCAGCGGATACTTGTTCCTCACTGTCACCTGGTTCAGGCGACGATAGTCGAAACACAGTCGCAAGCTCCCGTCCGCCTTCTTGGCGAACAAAATCGGGGAAGCCCAGGGTGAAACACTGGGTCGGATAAACCCCTTGCTCTGCAAGTCCTCCAACTGTACCCGCAGCTCCCGAAGCTCGGCGGGGGCCATCCGATATGCTGGAGTAGATATCGGGGCTGTCCCGGGGTACAAGTCGATGTAAAAGTCTACCTCTCTACGAGGAGGTAGCCCTGGAACGTCGTTGGGAAAGACGTCCACGTACTGGTCCACCACTACAGGAAAAGCTGGACTTCGCACGCCCACTGCTCCTAGGATGAGGCTAGCCAACTGATGAGAGATGGGCTGCACTCCTCCGCAGAAGTCCATCCTGTGCTGCAAAGGTTCCCTTCTCGCCGGTGAAGGTAAACCTGCTCCCGTCGGTGCGAACACATCGCACCTTGTGCCTAAAACAGTCGATCTGGGCATGAACCGTGGATAGCCAATCCATGCCCAAGATGACGTCGTAAGGCCTCGACGCCGCTACAAGGAGATCCCAGCCGAAGCTCTCGCCTCCTAGAGTAAGCTCACACTGCCGGCACCAGTTCGTAATCGTCGAGTCTGCTCCCGTAGGAGTCTCTAGCCGTAAGGATCGAGCCAACGGCTCAGTCGGAATCTCCGAGCTCCGAACAAGGGCAGAGGCTATGAAAGAGTGACTCGCTCCTGTGTCTATAAGTACTGCAGCAAGGGTGTAATAGACACAGATCGTACCTCGAATCATCTCTGGCATGTCGGGGTCGTAGGCCTCCACTGCCTGGAGCTGGGCCTGTCCCTGCCCGCCAGCTCCCTGTGGTCGAGGTGGCCCTCCTGGTGGTGGTGGGGGTAGAGCCTAGAAGCGTCGCCCACCACCCGCTGCTCGGCCAGCTCCTCTGCCTCATCCGCCTCCTCCCTACGGACCGCCACGGTCGACCCTCTGCCTCTGCCTGGGTGGCCCCTCCACCGTCTGCTGCTCCACTGATCGGCGAGTCGGGCAGTCACGAGCCATGTGACCCTGCCCGCCGCAGGAGTAGCACAGCCTGCCTCTCGGAAGGCTGGCACTCCACTGTGTGCCCCGTACTGCTGAGCCGATGTCCTGAGGCCGTCTGCGTGGGGGTCTGGTCTGCCTGGACCCGAGAGTCATCCGTCGGCTACCAGCTACCGAAGACTCAGCTACCTGCCGCCCTGCGCTAGGTCTCGCTGCTGAAGAAGGCTCTGCCAGGAAGCTCTCGATTAGGAGGGCTCGCTCCAGCACTCCCGCCTGGGTCGGAATGCTGAGGGAGATCAGCGACGCCCGAATCTCCTGTCGCAAGCCCTGATCGAAGGTCCGGGCCCGGAAGAAGGGGTCCCGTACCATGTCGGTCGAGTAGCGAGATAAGTCAGTGAACCTCGCCGCGTACTGAGCGACCATCATGCTGCCCTGGCACAGCTGGAGAAGCTCCTGGATGCGCACCGCTCGGAGGGTGGCCGGGACGAACTCAGAGCGGAAGAGGCTCTCGAAGTCCGCCCAGAGCAAGGATGCCTCATCGTGAACCTGGAGCATCAAGCTCCACCATCGTCCTGCCGCCGCCTGCAGGAGGCTCGCTGCGAGAATCACCTTGAGATCTGCTGGTGTCCTCACTAGCCTAAAGATCCGTACCACCGCCTCTAGTCAGTCCTCGGCGGCGTGGGGGTCCGCCTCACCGCGAAACCTGGGCGGTCGCTGGCTCGGCGGGTAAAGCTACCGCCGGTGCCACTGCTGGCAAAGGGCCCTGCACTGAGGCCTCGTCGCTCGGTGGGCTGCTGTCGCGCCCTACACTCGGAACCCTAGCTAGCTGTCGTCGCGGGGCCATCCTGAAAAGGAGAACAAGAGCACCACAGTCAGAACAGTATACCTGGTGAGCTGGCACAAGTAATCACAAGGAAAAGTTGAGACTTTCATAAAGCAGATCAGTATACCCAGTGAGCTGACACAAGTAATCACAAAGAAACTTGAAACACACACGCAATCAATGTTTTTTAATGCATTAAGTCGGAAATCAGGAGTCAGGGTCCTGGTGTACGGATACGTCGGCCGCCGCACCAACACTGGGCTCCCTGAACTAATAACCACACTCAATACACTAAACACTATTGCTTCATATAGAAAGAAAGGACGATCAGAGTCTGCGGTAGAACCGACCACCTCTGATACCAATTTGTCACGACCCGTCCTCGGGGCCCGTGCCGTGACTACCCCAAGCCCGCCTTCCATAGGCCAGGGGCTGGCGACTAGCACCAAGGCGTAAAATCCCAGTAAACAGGGAAGGCATTGCCTTTATAAGTAACAACCACACAGAGTCAGCAAGCGGAAAGTAACTACAAGTGCAGAAAAGTAAAGGGGGCCGGAATACAAGCCCAACTGTAAAGTACAACTGAAAAAGTAAAGAACAGCAACTGAAGAAAAGACGGCGGCCTCGTGTCGTCCACTGGCAATCCCACCTGAAGGGTGGGTACAGATAGCCTCCAGGCTCCTCGGGTCCCACGTCCGCTCCGAGCACGTCCCGCCCAGTGGTCCACCTCCAGGTACCGTCCTGCTCCACGCCCCAACCGTGATCAGCGCTGTCCGTCGTCTGCAACCAACACAACAAGGTGAGGGCATAGCCCGTGCAGGGGTGAGTACAAGCTACTCAGTAAGGACCCCGAGACCCCCGAAGGTCTCCCGAAATCCACAAAGGATATAGCACAAAAGAAAGATGCAATCACGAAGTAACATCTGACTCGACTTAGGTATATGCCCATACATATACCTAAGTCCCCAATTCTAGCTCTGCTCACGAGCTCAAGAACAACTCAATCCACAAAGGAAAGCAAGACTCAAATCCACAAGGAGAGTAAATAGTAAATCCACATAGGATAGTTCAACACAATCCACAAAGGAGAGTAACATAAGATTCAGCTCAACCAGGTATACTTTTTCAGATGACGTCAAAGATGATCACCGATCCATCTAAGTCGTCGGACCCACGAAGGATCGATAGGTACTAACCCCCGCAAAAGACCCACACAGTATCGGGCTCACACAGAACCTGTAGGCAATGGCTCACACAGAACCGGTAGGCAGTGGCTCACACAGAACCGGTAGTAGGACCCACACATGATCGGGCACTGATCCGCGTAGGATCGCTGAGTGCAGTATTCGACGCAGTCCACTGAGGATCTCTGCACAGTCATCACCGCAGTCCACGAAGGATCTCTGCTCTACCGTCGTCGCAGTCCACGGAGGATCTCTGCTCTGCCGTCGTCGCAGTCCACGGAGGATCTCTGCTCTGCCGTCGTCGCAGTCCACGGAGGATCTCTGCTCTGCCGTCGTCGCAGTCCACGGAGGATCTCTGCTCTGTCGTTGGAGTCACAGCCAGCGCTAGGGTTCCCGCAAATAGCGAGCTCGTTTAGGAGGGTCCGCTCCACGAGCCGAGAGGCTGATACATCAACTGACACGTAGTCCGAAGTTGATGTATCCAAAAGTTCCGTATCGACAACAGGATCTCAACGCAACAGACGGCGCGTCAATCGGACGCCCGGTCTGAGAGTTATTGGCATTTTCGTCCCAGGGGCCCGGTTGGTTTTTAGGGAAAAACCAACCCGACCGTATTCCGCCTGTATCCGATCCTCGGGCGGAGTATGCCAAAAGTTCCGTCTCACTTAGAGGAAACTACCACAGCTGACGGTACGTCGATCGGACGTCCGTAGCTCAAGTTATGAGCGTTTCCGCTCCGAGGGCCCGGTTGGTTCCGTGTACGAACCAACCCGGCTGAACCCAAAGTCATCCGAAACCTTGAGTATAGTATACCGAAACGACCGTATCGATCCAAGAATCGCGTAGCCGCTGACGGTTCGTCAATCGGAGGTCCCAGGCCCAATATATGGGCGAAAGACCGAAGACGGCCCGAAACGGGGGTTCTGGGCCCGGGGCGACCCGGTCTGAACCCCCCCCCTTGGGTCGGCCGAACCGGGTCGGCCCGAACCGGGTCGGCCCGACCCGGCCCGGCCGACCGGACCGGCCGGCTCGGTCTTCGGCCGAGCGGCCGAATGAGCCGCCGCGGGTCAAACCCGCGGCTTTGGACAAACGCGGCCCACACGGGCCGCGTGCTGGGTGGCCGGACCACGGACGCGGTCCGGCGGTTCGCCGCCGCCGCGGCTCGGCCGCGGCGGACTCCTCCGGCGGCGCGCCGGGCGCCGCCGCCGCCTTCCGCGGGCCGCCGGAGTTGCTCCGGTGGCCCGTTTTGCCTCCCGTCTGCGCCATTGTTCCTCCCGGGACGCGTCCTTCACTGCGGAATCAACAAATGGCCCTTGCGTCGTGCTTTTGCCGTCGCCCGCCAAATCCACACAAAAAGGAAGATCGGCGGAGGGTTGCCGGGTCTTGTTCGTTAGACCCGCACCCTCCACGTTAGTCATAAACAACGGGAGAAACAAGAAACGACCAATCAACAATTTTAAATAAATTTAAAATTGTTCCGTGATCGGTTCCTTATTTTAAAAGAAATAAAATCACGGGAAAGGAAAAATATTTCAAATCAACCCTTACCTCGCAGATGTCGTTGCCGAACGAGGGATCGTCACGGGATTGCTCGTCGCGGAAGAAGGGGGATCGTCGCGTCGTCGCGGTATCCGGCGTCGCGTCGCCAATCTCCGGATCAAGATCAAACGGATTAATTTAAATCCGTTGATATTGAATTATAAAAAGGGGAGAAATAAACGATTTGTTTCTCACCTTAATTGCCGAACGAGGATCGGCCGCGGAAGAAGAGGCGTCGCCGAAGAACGTCGCGGGTAAAGCTCGTCGACGTCGCAGATCTCGGTGTGCGTCGTCGAATTCCGGTCGCCGGCGTTCTTCGCGTTCTTCGCGTTCTTCGCGTTCTTCGCGGGGAGATGAAGAAACAAAGATCCTCTCAAATCCTTTCAAAGGATTTTTAGGTTGGTCTTATTTTATAAACATGCCAACAAACGCAAAAGCGTAAGTAACGACCCATCAGTTCGTTGAATTAATTCAACGAGCGAAACAGCCCATTTAATTCACGAAAGAAACAGCCCATTTAATTCACGAAATAAACCGCCCAATTAAATGGTCTGTTAAGAATTAAAGAAAACGCGTCGGTTGACTTTTCAGTTACATTGACGGGTTTTTTGCGGGTGTGTTACTTAGCGAAAGAAACGGAGGGGCTCATGCGGGCCCCACCGCACAAATATCCTACCAAGGGGTAGGATATTTCTGGAAAGCATCCTATCCAGTTCAACTCTGCTCAAGCCGCCTTTAAGTGACTTCATGTGGCTTCCAAGCAGCTTAAGTGAAATAAAATAAAGTTGTCGCACAAACTTTATTTTATTTCTGACTTAAAGCCGCAAAATTTAAAAACCACGTCTGAGCAAACGCAACTCCGGAAGAGGCGTTTCTAAGAAAATACCGGCGCTGCGATTTCATCGGTGCCCTCAGAATTCGATTCCGGGCACCGGTTCAAAAGATAGAAAAACCCGCTCGTCCGTTCACTGAACGTACCCGAGCCAAACTTCGGAAATTGATTCCGGGCACACCGGGCCTCAGAATCAGGTGCCGTCTGAAGCTGCGCTCTTGTAAAATTCCAAAGAATATTAAAAAAAAAATTTCCTTGAAATTTGCGGGTCTTTACAACCGCACCGCTGGAGAAGGGTCGCGGCCCGTCGGCCGCAGTGGAGCATGGGTAGCGGCCGCTGCTCGGTCGGCCGCATGAAGGGGGTGGCGACGCGTGTCTGCACTGCCAGGCATGCAGGGGCTATGACATGAAGTCGTAGTTGCTATAGAGGGGTGGCATGCTCGCCACTGGCTTCCAGTGGGGGCGCGGCGCACGACCGCGCCGCACAAGTGGTCAGGTCGTCCGACCAACTAGGGAGCTGAGTGGGACCTCGGGTCTCAGGTGCCAGCTGTTGCCATCATGTGGCGCTGACCGCTCGGCCAGCCATCCCGAATGGCCTAGCCGTTCTAGGTACCTCGAGGGTGCCTCCCACTTTAGTGGCGGCTAGGGAAAACCCCACCATGGGGCCACCCAGCCGCGGTCTACATCGGGCCGCACCAGCGGGCTGGGTCCTGAAGGCCCGTCGGGATGGACATAGTTGGCCAGGTCAGACCCAAATTTAGACCTAGGTCGGGTCGAGCCGGGTCTATCCGACTAGGTCGGACCGGACCTGGACCTACTTCAAACCCCTTTCACTCATTCGTCTATAACATGACCTACAATCATCCATTTGACAGACCGTCTACTACACAAGAAACCTTGGATCGAGATAGTCCTATTGGTATACCCACATGTGTTTTGGATAAAGATGGGGGTATGGCCAGGTTGGATCAAAGACGAATCCAACCAGGCTCTTGGGACTTAAATGACAATAACATATAGACCGGGGATCCGATTGATGCACCCTATGTTGCATTGAGACCCCTATTATGTGGCGGTCCATTGAGATACTTATTTTTGGTACATTGTGGAAGTTTGAGTATCAACCTTTTGATTGAGGAGAAGAGCCTCCCAGAATAACGTAAGCATAGTGCGAGAACCTGTGACTGGATGTAACATGAGAAAGGGATATTATGTGGGTATGTGCCTTTGGATCCATCCTGGGTTTTTGCTTTGGGATCCTACTTGGGTCTGTGTTCTAGGATCCCACATGGATCTACTTTAAGAATCCACATGGGACTACTCTAGGATCCTACGTGGATCTGTGGTATTAGGATCCTACGTGGGTAGATGATTTAGGATCCTAAGTGGGTCTGCCTCTCACCATAGTAAGATGGTTCAGTATCTACATCCAATCATATTTAATATAATACCTAAGTTATACCTGGTGTGGGATGAGTCCTTATCTTTGTGGTACACTTCTGTGTGATGATTCTTTTGTGGTAGTTTACTCTGTGGTGTTACATATATGTTAATACCTTTGTGGTACTCACCATTGTGGTATTACATCCTACGTGGAACAGTTGAGATTTGGGATTTGAGTTATGCCATGTGTTTCCTCATGATTGAGAAGGGTATACTCGACAACTTAGTTATATATATGGAAATATACCAAATATGGGTTTTAAGTTGTTTTCATGCTTTGTGGTTTATACTTTGTGGATTTTGTGAGTCTTTCAAGGGTATCAGGGTCCCTACTAAGCATCGTTATACTCACCCATGCATGGGATATTTCAGCGCTTTGTTGTGTTTAGTGCAGATGACAGACAGTCATGACTGAGGACGAGAGTACTAGGATTGGAGGTAGCTCGAGGTGGAAATTAGACAAGGTGTACCATAGAGACGACTATTCGAGAGTTGTACCTACCATTCAGGTAGGATACTTGGAGGGTGTTCACTAGAGCTATTTTATGTTTTACTTGTACTTTTCAGTTTAATTGTAATTTTTCGTTAGGTTTGTATTCTAGCACCTTTTTCTTTCTATACACACCCATTTTACTATATAGTTTTATTTTGTGCTTTTTTCCAGCTTTCTGCTCTATTGTGTGTGTTTAAATGTTATAAATTGAATTCCTTCCCAGTTTTAGGGAATACGCCATTCGGTTCTAGTCGCCTACCCCTGGACTATAGAAGGCGGGTTTGAGGTAGTAATGACAAGGGCCCTGGGGGATGGGTCATGACAAATTGGTATTAGAGGAGTCAGTTCTACCATTGGTCATTGGACTCTAATCTTTTAACATCAATAGTGTTACGTGTTATGTGTTATGTGTGTTGTTATCAGTTTAGGGAATCCAATGTTGGTGTAGAGGATGACGTATCTGTTCACCAGGACTCTGACTTCTAATATGTGACTCAGTGCATGAAAACATTGATTGCATGTGTGTTTTGAAATTTTTTCATTGTGATCACATTGAGTCAGCTCACCAGGTATAACTTCTTGACCACGAAACACCTGATTCTTTTCAGGATGCCTCCACATAGACATAATTGCCCACCGAGCAATGAGGCTTCAGTGCATGACCCTTTATCAGTAGAGGCACCAGCGGTACAATTACCCATTGGGCCACTAATGCCTCCAGCCCCAATAGCAGAGAGTGCACACCGCCTGAGTGCGTTGCATGAGTTCCAGCACCAGAGGCCACCCAGGTTTAGGGGTGAGAGGGACCCACAGGAAACTAAGGACTGGTTGGTGGCTGTGGTGAGAATCTTCTGACTGGTTGAAACACCGTCTGATATCGTGGTTGTAACACCCCAAGCTTCCATGGTACGCTTCTCTTTGAATAATAAAGTAGTGTGTGTTGTATGCAACATTGATTTCTAACACACACCACAACCAATCAAACTAGCCATTTTGAATAGTAATACCCACTTTTTGAAATTTAATTAATTTTAACTTTCAAAAGGGACTTCATTTTTGGATTAGGAATATCGAAATTATCTTTGAGTGAATTTTTGGTATTTTTCTGAAAACATTCAATTTTTTATGAATACTGAAAAAACAATGAGTTATAGTTTAAAACCTAATTTTTATTTAAATAATTATTTATATTATTGAATTTTAGTAAAGTTCAATGTAGATATATAATACATAGATAAGTTCAATTTATTTCATTGTATTTAGTCTAGAATAATTTTAGATATATGAAAACTTTACTGAACATTTCACCGTCTTTTACCCACCTCTTTTGAGAATTTAAAAATTCTCATAAAACATAATATTACTTCTTCTGTGAATTCTTTTTTTCAAAAATAGGAGATACATAGTTAATATCAAGGAGTAAAATGTGGTTTAATAAGATATAAATATTTTTGGGTGAATATGAACTTTTTAGTTTAATTTACCACTGTTGAAAGTAAATAGGGTAATTAAGGGTAAAAATGATATTAATATTACCCTAACACATGTCCTAATTCTATCAGAAAAGTGTATCTCTACCGAAAACAACCTTATCAATAAAATATTATCATTTCGGTTCACTTGGATTAGATTAGGACATTTATTATTATTTAATTCAATGAAGAGTTAAAAGAGTTAAAATGGAAGTTTAAAAATTAAAAAAAATTTAATATAGGGTTATACATAAGACAAATTTGATTATAAATATTCATTAGAAAGCTAAAAATATTTCTTACATAATGGTATTTTATTTATTTATGACACAATTATGATACAGTAATTACCATATTAGTGAAATATTAAAATAATTGATATTATAAATATCAAAATAAATTTAATTTGAGACTTTTTATGAGTTCCACTAATTTTCTAGGTAAATATGACATATTAGGATTGGTTAGATAAATTTTAATCGAAGTAATAATGATGTCCTGAAATTATCAAAAACAAAATACCCAATATTGTCAAAATTGACATAAAAGAGTTATTAAAACAAATATTAAATAATTAATTGATATGATATTCTTTAAAATCTAAGGTTCAGCCAAAGGACATATATAATGATAGGTGTATCATTAATGGACCACATGGGGGTCTCTTGGATGTATATAGAATGTTTATTAACTACATAATATAAAAATACAAAGAGACATCATAAATGTAAAACTATTTAACTAAAAGTTAAATATAATGACAAGGTTAATATAGTGACCCAAACCTGTCTAAAATCTATTTTTTGAAAGGATTTCAACCCATCCCCAACTTAGCCTTATAATAATCAACTTTGGAGACATTAGAAACCAATCATGAATATATTATAAAATAATATTTCTAGCTTTTCCAAAGGTTCCCCTCACCCCTCTTATAAAAGGGAACTACGTCTTCTCTCTAATTTACACCATCAAAGCCTTTTGGCTCGGCCAACCCCTACCCAAATATTCTATCAACTTCCATCACTTATCCCTAGAGGCCTTAGATTGATCATAAAGCCAACCTATGGAGCCATTTTGATCAAAAAAAAGGAAGAACCCGATTAAGAGGTAATGTTTTCACCACCCTCTTTCAAGTTACTTTCTTCTTCAACTTCTTCTTTCTTTGTTATTCCCATTCAATAATAATAACTCCAGTATCTTCTATATACTGTGAGGTTATTATAAATATGGTACAACCATATTTATTATTCTATCAATCCTTTGAATGACATGTCACCATACATGTGTACGTACGACTTACCGTCTTCACCTCGTGGTGTAATTGTTATTCAAAACATTATTATTTGGATGGGTATAATAATGATGTGTAATTATTGTAAATAATAAATATAACATGATAATGATTTTTTATATATGATATAACTTCCAATTATATATTATTTTAGTATAAAAATAATGATATTGTCACTCGTGTGTGCGTGCGGACTACCATCTCCACGAACGTGATGAGATTCATTCACCATCGTATCCATTCAAGTCTAATTCTCGCTTGATGATTACAAATAATTTTTAAGGACATGATTTAATTCTGGATATGAATAATATAAATCCCATCCATAACAATTATGTCTCACATAAAAAAGAATATAATGAAAAATGAATCTGTTAACACCTGAAACGATGATAATACTAAGATATTATTAACAAATAAATGATAAAAGATCATAAATGATATCATATAAATGTATATGATTCATGTATAATTTAATAACAATTATTTCACAATTATACAGGAGGATAAACTACCATAAACAATGAAAAATTACAAGGTAATGGTTTATTTCACAATATCTTCATTATCCGAGGTTGTTTCTACGTAATTATCTACTGGGACCTCTTTATCATCCACATCTATGTCTCTTAAAAATGTATTTCAAAACATTCTTACTATTTTATAGACTATGGGATAAAGTCATTTATAAGATTGTTGACTTTTTATAATTTGTTTATAACAGAATCCTTACATCATTTTCCAAACAAGGTCCTTTTTAACCTTTTTGACAAAATTAAGGTTAGAATGTCTTTTTTAACTTATACAGCGGGTGTAGCTATTTTCTACCATTATAGACTCATCGAAGCTTCCCTTAAAATCATATAAGAATATTTTCAAAGTAAATGTTTTATTTTATAATTATGTGACTCTTAAATTATTTCAAAATAGAAAGAGATATTCCTCTAAATAGGGTTTTGATTTCATCTATGTCAACATCATTTGATGGATTTTATGTTTATTTTAAGTTGATTTATTATGATAAAAAACATCCATATTTTATTGATGTTTTTGTGATATGTTTGACAATGGATGTGATATTTTTATACCATTCATGATTTCTGGTTAAAATATTGACATTTCTTATGCTAGTTTTAATACAAATGTTTATGATATGTTTTAACCCTTTCAAATGAGGAATGTATTGGACTTAGTAAGTGATTGGTGGAGCCCTCTATTTCTCCTCGATGCATTGGTAGGTCTCATGAGACAACTAGAAGTCGAATTGGCTGAGGCTATTTCCCAATTTGATTTTTGGTTATGGCGGAGGCCTTAATCATTTTTAGACATCTTGGTCGAGTACTTGACAGAATGTTTCTGAATGTATGGAATTATGCATTCCCTCATTATAGAAATAATATTGATGGTTCATGTGGTCATTCGACTAGTAGAATACCCATGATTATGTTTTATTATGGCCTTATTTACTCAGCTCATATTCTTAACATAAAAGTATTCATGTTTATTATTTTTAAAGGCATGTGGTTTCAATTATTTACCATGCTTAATATTTATGTCCTTTTCTACTATATTACTTACCCTTAATGAGCATTTGAGCTCACCCCTTTCATATGTTTCATTTTTCCAGGATATGAAGAAGTTAGTTATGAGTGACCATAAGGCATAATCTTGGAGGCTTGGATGTTTTAATGAAATATATTTGCGTTGTATTTCTTTTCAAGTTGTAATGATAAACTTATATATGAATGTTGTTTTCAATAATACTAAACTGATCGGTCTTTCAAGACATTATTTCATTATGATCATTCCAATGTTATGTAATAATGCACCAACTCTGGGTAACTGGTGTCGGGACGTTACAGTTGGTATCAGAGGAAGTTTAGTACAAACATAGGAAACTAGATTTAGATAAACTCTTATTAGAGAACATAGACCTAATATGGACTTTGAGGATTAGAATAGAATAACTTACTAGAATTTTGGAATTGTAGAGATTTTGTGAGTTTTCCGAGAAATACATCCATGTCTGGATACGAGCAGGTAGAGGTGGCTATAGCATAGATGTACCTAGGGCTAAAACCTAAAAACACCGCTTTGAGCTAAACTCGAACGGGAACTGGTGCACGACAACGGGCCTTGTTGCACTCTTTGTTACGAAACTCCACGGGGATATTCATAGGATAATTATCATTTTATGTACAAACCATTATGAAGGGATTATAAGTATATACTTCCTCAAAGAAAACATTTTTATGATTATGGATTATATCCATAAACTGTTCAATTTATGTTGAGTTTATTACAATTTTGGATTTATGTATTGCGATTCCTAAACTAATCTAGTGTATGACATTGTTTAGAAATGCCGCCTAGTGGGAGAAATGGAAATTGAATAAATGCACACACTCCATGAAGGGATTTCCCTCCTTATCAATATAATTATAGTGGAGCTGGTGATGCAACTGGAGCAGGTCAACTAATCACCATCCTGGGACAACTCACTCTGGTTATGAATAATAACCTTACCCATATGGAGAACCCTGATTCACAGCATGGATGTTCAATGTTAGATCAATTCATGAAGAAAAAACCACCCACATTCAATTGGAGTACAAATCCCTTAGTATTTGTGGAATGGATAACTTCATTAGAGAAAATATTACATGCCTTGGGGAGTAGTGAAAGGGAAAATGTTATCATGGATGTTTACCACCTCACTGGAGATGCTGATAAATGATGGTCATTGATTCAAAACACTACGGAAGGTAATGAAGTATCAAATTTGGAATGGAGGGAGTTCAAAGATCTGTTTTTAGAAAAATACTTTCCTCATGACCATCGAGCAGATATGGAAAGGCAATTTTTGAGTATGAGGCAAAAGGTGGATGAGAATGTCGCAATGTATGAGGCTAACTTTACGTGGTTAGAAAGGTATGCTTCAGATTATATATGTAACCAAAGAAGAAATATTGATCATTTATTTTATGGGTTAAAAACGTTTCTCTATCAAGAATTAGTCTCACAATCCTTCTCGTCATATGAAGATATTTTCTTGTGTGCTATCAATACAGGAAAAAAATTCTCGAAGTCTTATGACCGTAAATCAAAGCGAGAGAAGAAGATATCTAATGAACACTCTGGGAATGGAAATAAGGAAACATGGAAGAAGGTAAGAATTGAATTTCCACCTTGTGATAATTGTATAAGGAAGCACCCTAGTTCCTGTCTAAAAGGAAAAGGAGTATGCTACAATTGTGGACAGAAAGGCCATCTAGCTGTTGATTGTAAAGGAAAGAAAGATGATAACAATGTTCAATGCTACAATTGAGGGAGATGGGACATTATGCAAATTAATTTCTTAAGCGCCAGGGAAACATACCTCAAAAAGGCCTAGGAACCAAGGCCAAGATTATGACATCACTACTGCTGAGGTTGAAGCCATGAAAGACCTGATGGCAGTTAATTTAATATTTTCCTCAAATTTAGAAAATGATTTATTTGATTCTGGATTATCGCATTGTTTCATATCTTCCCAGTTTGCAAAGAAAATTAGATATTTCCAATTTGATTTAACAAGGGCATTGTCAGTCAAAACTCCCAAGGGAAATATCATTGCATCTACATTTTGTGAATCAGACCCCATTAGAGCACATAAATGTTCTTTATCTGTGGATCTCATCATCATACCTATGATTTAATTTGATATAATCCTCGGTATAGATTGTCTTTCGGGCCATGATGCAATAATTTATCATAAGAAAAAAGAGGTTACAATTTTTGATGATGATGATAAGGAACACCTTATCTTTAGAGCAGAATCATCACCCCCTAATTCTTACCTAGATCATCCCCAAGTAGCTCAACTAAATTCAATTATCAGGGAGGAAGAGAATGAAATTACGGTGGTTGAGGAAAAGAATGTTCAAATAGGGGATGTACCTATTGTGAGAGAATATGGTGATGTGTTTCTAGAAGATTTACCTGGACATCCTCCCGAATTATAAATTGAGGTTTCCATTTATTTAATTCCTGGTTCAAGGCCCATATCGAATACCCCTTATAGAATGGCAACTGTGGAATTAGTTGAACTAATGTAACAACTAGAGGAATTGAGTAATAAGGGATTTATTCGCCCAAGTGTTTCTCCATGGGGTTCCCCTGTCCTTTTTGTTAAGAAGAAAGATGGATCTATTAGGTTATGTGTAACACCCCATGCTTCGACGGTACAATTCTCTTTGAATAATACAATAGCGTGTGTTGTACGCAACTTCAAGATTCTAACACACTACGACCAATCAAAGTAGTCGTTATGAATAGTATTACCAACTTTTTGAAATTTTATAATTTTTATATATCAAGATGGACTTCATTTTTGGATTCGGAATATTGAAATTATCTTAGGGTGAAATTTTGGTACTTTTCGGATAACTTTTATATTTTGATGAATAGTGAAAATTACTAAATTGTAATTAAAAAAAACTTTATTAATCGAAATAATTAATATTGATAAATTATGAATTTGATTGGTTTTGAAGTATATTTAGAATATATTTTTACCATTTAATAAAAATTTGGACTTAGGAAATAATTTCAAAATTAAACCGAACATAAACATGTGTCAATCTTTTGATAGTTATTATCTCTTAAAACACGCTTTATGTTTTAACAACAGGAATTAATTTTAAATTAATTTCAGTCACTTATATGTTTTGAATTTGGAAAATTGGATTCCATATTTGGAATCATGATGTCCAAATTGTGTAAAGAGGTAACTTTTATTTTTAGACATTTTGAATAATTAATTCGGTGAATATTTTAATTACCATGGTTAAATGGTAAATCCGGTAAATAAGGGTAAAAAAATAATATTATAATAATAATAAATTACACTAAAATGTATTCTAACCATATTGGTTGATACATGTCTGACCATGGAACTCTTTGGGTTGATTTTGGGACCCCATGGATCCACTTGTAAATGATAAGGACACTCTATATTAATTAAGTTAAAATAAATACAAAAATGACATAAGCATATATCTTTTAGAAAAACAATTTTTACATATGGTTATATATGTTGGATTTGTTACTATAAATATTAATTAAAAATATAAAATTATTTCCTACATAATGGTATTTTATTTATAATTTTTAGACAATTAATAGATTATATTATTTATGACACAATATTGATGCAGTATTTTCCTTATCAATGAATGAATCAAATAATTTGTATTATAAATGTTAAAATAATTATAATTATAATTTTTTTATGACATAGTTGAATTTTATTTTTTAATATAACATTATTGGATTTCATAAATGAATTTTTTTCGAATTAATAAAGTTTTTATGACTTTAACAAAAATAAATTTTTGAATAGTGTCAAAATTGACATAAATGAGTTTTTAAAACAAATATTATATTATTAATTGATATTATATTCATAAATATCTAAGGTTCGGCCAAAATAATTATATCATTATTGGTGTGTCATTAATGGATCACTTGAGGGTCTCTTGGATGTATATAGTATGTTTATTAACTATATAATAAAAAATACAAAGTGACATGGTAAATGTCAAACTAATTAACTAAGAGTTAAAACTAAAAGATAAGGTTAATATAATGACCCAAACCGGTCTAAATTATATTGGTTGAAAGTATTTCGACCCAATCCCACCATTCACTTTTAATAATCCACTTTTTAGCCATTAGAAACTGAATATGAATTTATTATAAAATAATATTTCTAGCTTTTCCAAACGTGCCCCTCACCCCTCTTATAAAAGGGCACTCCCCCTTCTCAGTAATTCACACATTCAAAGCCTCTTATCTTGGCCAAACCCTGCCCAAATACATTCTCAATATCTCTCACTTCGACCTAGAGGCCTTAGTTTGATCAGAAAACAATCCTAAGAATCCCTTTTGATCATGTCAAAAGGAAGAACCCGAAGAAGAGTTAAAGTATTCACCACCCTCTTTCATGTTCCTTTCTTCTTCAACTTCTTCTTTATTTGTTATTTCCATTATAAAATAATAACTCCAGTATCTTCTATATACTATGATGTTATTATAAATATGGTACAACCATATTCAGCAGTCTATCCATCCTTTGAATGACATGTCACCATAAGTGCGTACGTACGGCCTACCGTCACCACATCGTGGTGTAATTGTTATTCAATACATTATTATTTGGATGGGTATAATAATGATGTGTAATTCATGTAAATAATAAATATAACATTAATATTATTCTTTATTTATGATATACTATCCAATTATATATTATTTTAATTTCAAATGAATGATATTATCGCTTGTTCATACTTACGGACTATCGTCTCTATGAACGTGATGAGATTCATTACCCATCGTATCCATTCAAGTAAAATTATCATTTGATGATTAAAAATAATGTTTAAGTACTTGATATCATTCTGTATATGAAAAATATAAAACCTACCCATAACAAACACAACTTATATAACAAAACATATAAAAGAAAACGGGTAAGTTAACACCCAAAACGACAATAATACTAAGATATTATTAATTACAAAATGTGAAAAGATCATATATATGATCCTTGTATAATTATATAACAATTATTTCACCATTATACAGGATTCTAACCAACCCTCGACCAAGGAAAAAGTACAATGTAAGGGGTTTCAAATCTCACTTTTAATTCTGTGAGATTTCCATTGTTCACCACTTATTTATTGCATGTGGTGTGTGTACTGCCCATGTTTATATTCATTTTGTAATATAATTTAATTCATGAATATTTGAATCATCATTTTATGATGCTTCTTTCATGGGTGTATGTTTTGTATGTTACCAAATCAATAAGGGAATTTGAAATTTCAATTTCAACTCATTCGACATTACGCAAACTTCATTGATTATTATACTCCAATATTATGTGTGGAATAACTATTCATTTCTTATGTCATAATTTCCACTCTCCTTTATATGGATATACTTTTGATACACATAATCACTCCATTGATAAATTCTCAAGTCATCGGTATGTACTTGATATGAGTAATTTTTACTCAATCTCTATTTGTTGAGTTAAACATCCAATTCATTGGTGTTGTTTTTAGAAGAATATGTGTGAATGTCCTTTGATTTTTTACACTGAATATCCAATCATATTGAGTGTATTTAAATTTTCCACACATTATTATGTCATTGATTTATCCTTAACCTAAGGATGCAGCCTTTATGAGAGATTTCATCTCAATTTACATTCCATTGAGACTACTTTGTTGTTATATACCAAATCACTTTTATATGGTGTATATAATGTACTATGACATAGTATATCATAAATCCCTTTATTCTCATGATATTACAAAGTTTTTATGATCTCAATTATTTGTATTCAAGTTTCTTTCTTTTGGTTAGGAACCCTAACTAAAATATCATTTTAAAAAGTTTTAATGATTTATTATTCTAAATCTATCTCATTAATGTAGATGTTTTAAAAATAACTTAAAGGATTTATTTATATAGAAATTAATGTTTTAAAATCAAAATTTATTTTAAAAGATTCAATGTGGTATGGTACACTTTGATCAGAAATCTATTTTAAATGACTTCTTGATAAATAATGTCACTTTTAAATGTTTTCAAGAAAACGGGGGATATTTATCTCAATATTTTTATGATTATTTTAATCAATGTCAATATCCTTCATTATTCTCGATTGGGGTTAATCTGACACAATAAAATCATCTATATTGTATCGAATGAGTTTTGTTTGACTGTGGATGTTCTATTTTTATACCATTCAGGGTTTGTGGTTAAAGTATTGACATTTCATATGCTAGTTTTAATACGAATGTTTATGTCATGTTTCAAAATTTTCATATGAGGAATGCATTGGAATTATTAAGTGACGGGTGGAGCACACTATAGATCCTCGATGCATCGGTAGGTCTCATGAGAGAAACTAGTGTCTTGGCACGATGCCTTGACAAATTCTTATTTGTAGTCATGGCACGAGACTTTGGCTACGTGGTTATGATAGTCTGGAATTATGCATTCCATCATTATGAACGTGGTTATTAATATTTCATGTGATTATTCGACTAGTAGAATATCTATGTGAATAAGAAAATGGAAATATTTCATTTTATTTTTTCCATATTATGCTGATGTTCATGTTTAAAATCATTATTTTTTAGTTATACATTGCCTTAAATGTTTATGCTTATTTATGAATGTTTCTGCAATATTGTTATCCTTACTAGCCATTTGATCTCACCCCTTTCAATGTTTTATTTTTTCCAGGATGTGAAGAAGTATTTTATGAATGTCTTGCAGGGATAGTATAAGGGGATATGAGTGTGGAGACAAGATGTCGGTGTAGTTTTCACATTATTATGTAATGTAAACATGATGAATGTATCTAGGTATTCCAAGGCTAATAAAAAAATCGGTGTTTCGATACTTGATCTTTTGTGATCATGCCAATGTTATGTAATAATGCACTGGCTCTGGGTAACTGGGGTCGGGGCGTTACCTTATGTATCGACTACAGGGAAATAAATGCCATAACAATAAAGAACAAGTATCACCTACCTCACATTGATGATTTATTTGATCTACTACATGGAGGTCAATACTTTTCAAAGATTGACCTTCGATCTGTTTACCATCAGTTGTGTGTGAAGAAGGAAGACATTCTGAAAACAGCATTTTGAACCAGGTATGGGCATTACGAGTTATCATTAATGCCTTTTGGATTGTCTAATGCACCCTTTGTATTCATGGATATAATGAATAGAGTTTACAAGTAATATCTCGATGATTTCATGGTGGTATTTATTGATGATATCTTGGTATACTCTAAAAGAGATGAGGATCATGAAAATCAGTTACGCATTATCCTGAAGACTCTTAGAAGATATGAATTATATGGGAAGTTTAGTAAATGTGAATTCTGGCTGCAGGAGATTTCATTTCTTGGCCATATTTTCACTAAGGATGGAATCATTGTTGATCCTTTTAAGACAAGTGCAATCAAAGAATTTCCTGCACCGACGAGTATAACTGAGGTACGCAGTTTTATTGGTTTCGTAGGTAATTATCGAGTTTTTTTCCAGAAATTTTCCCTATTGGATAACCCATTAATGAAGCTCACACGTGAAGGGGTTAAATTTGTTTGGAAAAAAAGTGTGAATAATGTTTTGAAGAATTGATGAGATGATTAGTCAGTGCTCTTATATTGACTATACCATCGGGGAATGATGGGTTCTTTATTTATAGTGATGCATCGAAGAAAAGAGTTTGTTGCGTCCTTATGCAAAATTATATAGTTATTCCCTATGCATCACGACAGTTAAAAATTCATTAGAAAAACTGTCCTACTCATGATCTTGAGTTAGCTACTGTAATCTGTGCTTAGAAGATATGGATACATTATCTCTATGGTGAAAAAATGTGAGACTTATACTGATCAAAAGAGTTTAAAGTATATTTTCTCATAGAAAGAACTCAACATGAGGCGAAGGAGATGGCTTCAAATACTCAAGGATTATGATTATACGATACACTACCACCCGAGGAATGAAAATAAGGGGGAAGATGCTTTGACTAAAAAATATCATGGAGTTTTGAACAGGATGATAATTGAAAGGGATCTTATTTTCATGGATATAGTGAAAATGGATATGGGAATTACCATGGAAGGTGAAACATCGATACTTTTTCAAATGGTTTCCAAACCATCTTTACAAGATAACATAAAGAGTTATGAGACTAGTGATGAAGAGTTTCAAAAGAAGATTAATGTTGTGAATGATGGGAGATTGAGAGACATTGTGAATGAAGAATGAATTTTGAAATTTGGGAAGAGACTTTATGTTCCTGAAATAACTGATCTAAAAGGGGAATTGTTAGATGATTCCCAAAGTTCCAATTTCTCTATACACTATGGTAGCACCAAAATGTATAGATATTTGAAGAAACATTTTTGGTGGGACAACATGAAAAGGGAGATTTCTGATTTTTTTGTCAAGTTGTATGGTTTGTCAACAAGTGAAAGCTGGAAGGCAATAGCCTGGAAGAGTTATGAAACCTCTTCCCATACCGTAGTGGAAATGGGATAATATTACGATGGACTTAATAATTGGACTACCAAGGAATCCTAGAAATAACGATGCAATAATAGTCATTGTTGATCGTCTTACCAGGTCAACACATTTTCATGCTATAAGAGAAGATCTAACACTTGAACGTCTAGAAAGAGTATATATTAATGATGTTGTGAGACGTCATGGAGTTCCCCTATAGATTGTTTCTGATCGTGATCCCCATTTTAATTCAAGATTATGGAAGAGTCTTTAGAAGGCCTTGGATACTGAACTTTGTTTGAGCACTGCCTACCACCCTCAAACAGATAGACATTCAGAACGGACTATTCAAACCTTAGAAGACATGTTGAGATCATGCTCACTTGACTTTCAGGGTATGTGAGATCGATTTTTACCTCTGGTGGAATTTTCCTATAATAATAGCTTCCATTCAAGTATTCAAATGGCACCATATGAAGTGTTATATGGAAAGAGATGTCTCACACCAACCTTTTGGGATGAAGTTGGTGAGATAAAACTCGTAGGCCCAGAACTGGTGGAGGAAATGATGGAAAAGGTGAAGGTAATTCAAAAACACATCAAATCAGATCAAAGTAGTCATAAGAGCTATCCCGAAAATTGAAGGAAGGATTGTGAATTTCAGGTAGTAGATCATGTTTTCATGAAGGTATCTCTATGGGAGGGAGTTATGTGTTTCGGTAAGAAGGGTAAATTCAGTCCCAGGTACATCGGACCATTTGAAATTATAGAACGAAATGGCGCTGTAGCTTACCGTTTGGAAATACCTCCAAGTATCTCCAATGTTCACTATGTGTTCCACGTATCACTGTTGAGAAAATACATGCCTGACCCAACGAATGTACTCAATTACGAGGAATTATAACTGGAACCCGATCTGTCTTATTTTGAAGAGCCTGTCAGTATTCTTGATACAAGGGAAAAATTGCTGAGAAACCGGAAGACTCATCTGGTAAATGTTCTATGGAGAAACCATAAGATGGAAGAGGCAATGTGGGAACCCGAGGAACTTATGATGAAGAACCACCCGAGCCTTTTTTTGCAATAATATTATAGAAATTTCGAGGACTAAATTATTTGAGGGACGGGAGAATGTAACACCCAAAGCTTCTATGGTACGCTTCACATTGAATAATACAGTAGCGTGTGTTGTACGCAACTTCTAGTTCTAACACACACCACAACCAATCAAACTAGCCGTTATGAATAGTAATACCCACTTTTTGAAATTTTATAAATTTTATATTTCAAAATGGACTTCATTTTTGGATTTGGAATATAGAAATTAGCTTAGGGAAAATTTTGGTATTTTTCTAAAAACATTTAATTTTTTATTAATAGTGGAAAAACACAGAGTTATAGTTTAAAACAGAATTTTTTTTAAATAATTTTTATTTTATTGAAATTTAGCTAAGGTCAAAATAGATACATAATACCTATATAAGTTAAATTTAATTCATTAGAGTTGGTTTCAAATAATTTTAGATATATAAAATTTTTATTGAAATTTTCACCGTCTTTTACCCACCGCCTAGGATAATTTAAAAATTCACATGAAACTTAATTTTACCACTTATGTGAGGGGAATTGCGAAAATCCGAGAGACATGGTTAATATCAAGGAGTAAAATGTGGTTCAATAATATAAAAATATTTTTTTAGTGAATAGTAACTTTTAATTTTATTTACCACGGTTAAAAGTAAATAGGGTAATTAAGGGTAAAAATGATATTAATATTACCCTATCACATGTCCTAATTCAATTGGAAAATTGTATCTCGACCACAAAAAACCTTATGAATTTAATATTTTCATTTAGGTCAACTGGGATTAGATTGGGACATTTATTATTATTTAATTCAAAGAAGAGTTAAAAGAATTAAAATAATGTTTAATAACTAAAAATTTTTTAATATAAGGTTATACATAAGATAAATTCAATTATAAATATTAATTAGAAAGCTGAAAATATTTCCTGCATAATAGTATTTTGTTTATTTATAAAACAGTGATGATGCAATATTTACCTTATTATTGAAATATTAAAATAATTGATATTATAAATATCAAATTAAATGTAATATGAGACTTTTTATGAATTCCACTAATTTTACAGGTTAATATGACATATTAATATTGGTTATATAATTTTTATTCGAAGAAATAACGCTGTTATGAAATTATCAAAAACAAAATACCCAATAGTGTCAAAATTGACATAAAAGAGTTTTTAAAACAAATATTATATGATTAATTAGATATTCTATTCCTTAAAATATAAGGTTAGGCCAAAGGACTTATATCATGATAGGTGTATCATTAATGGACCACTTGGGGGTCTATTGAATGTATATAGTATGTTTATTAACTATATAATATAAAAATACATAGAGACATGGTAAATGTCAAACTATTTAAATAAGAGTTAAATATAAATGATAAGGTTAATATAGTGACCCAAACCTCTCTAAAATTAATTGGTTGAAAGGATTTAGACCAATACCCACCTTAAACATTAAATAATCAACTTTTGAGCCATTAGAAACAGAATATGAATTTATTATAAAATAATATTTCTAGATTTTCCAAAGGTACCCCTCACCCCTGTTATAAAAGGGAAATCCCACATCTCTCTAATTTACACCTTCAAAGAATTTTGGCTCGACCAACCCCTGCTCAAATATTCTCTCAACTTCTCTCACATCGACCTAGAGGTCTTAGTTTTATCATAAAGACAACCTACAGAGCCATTTTGATCAAATCAAAAGGAAGAACCCAATTAAGAGGTATTGTTTTCACCACCCTCGCATTCAAGTTCCTTTATTTTCAACTTATTCTTTATTTGTTATTACAATTATAAAATAACAACTCTAGTATCTTCTATATACTGTGATTTTATTATAAATATGGTACAACCATATTCTATATTCTATCCATCGTTTTAATGACATGTCACCAAACGTGTGTACGTACGACTTACCGTCACCACGTCGTGGTGTAATTGTTATTCAAAACATTATTATTTGGATGGGTATAATAATGATGTGTAATTCATGTAAATAATAAATATAACATGATAATTATTCTATATATATGATATACCATCCAATTATATATTATTTTATTATCAAAATAATGATATTATCGCTCGTGCGTACATACGAACTACCGTCCCCACGAACGCGATGAGATTTATTCCCCATCGTATCCATTCAAGTATAATTCTCATTTGATGATTAAAAATAATGTTTAAGGACTAGATATCATTCTGGATATGAATAATATACATCCCATCCATAACAAATATGGCTCACATAACAAACAATATAAATAAAAACGAATCCGTTAACACCCAAAACGATGATAATACTAAGATAGTATGAACAAATCAATGTTAAAATATCATATATGATATCATATTAATGTGTATGATTATTTTATAATTTAGTAACAAATATTTCACCATTATACAGTAGGTTAACCTACCCTCAACCTAGGTAAAGTACATGGTAAGGGTTTATTTCTCAATCTCTTCATTTTCCGAGGTTGTTTATACGTAATTATCTATCGGGACCTCGTTATCATCCACATCTATGTTTCTTAAAAATTTATTTCAAAACATTCAAACTATTTTATAGACTACGGGTTAAATTCATTTATACCCTTGTTGAATTTTTATAAGATGTTTATAAAGGAATCATTCCATCGTTTTCCAAACAAGGTCCTTTTTAACCTTTTCGACAAAATTAAAGTAAGAATGTCTTTTTTAACTTATACGGTGGGTGCAGCTACTTTTTATAGTTATAAACTCGTCAAAGCTTACCATACAATCTTATTAATATATTATCAATGTAAATGTTTTATTTTATAATTATGTAACTCTTAAATGATTTCAAAATATAAAGAGTTATTTCTCAAAAAGGGGTTTTGATTTCATCTATGTCAACATCCTTTGATGGATTTAAAGTTTATTTGACGTTGATTAATTATTATAAAAGCCTTCCATATTGTATTGAAGTTTTTGTGATATGTTTGAATATGGATGTGATATTTTTATACGATTCATGATTTATGGTTAACATATTTTCGTTTCATATGCTAGTTTTAATACGAATGTTTATGATTTATTTAAACCTTTTCATATGGGGAATTTTTTGGACTTAGTAAGTGATGGGTGAGGCCCGCTATAGCTCCTCGATGCATCGGTAGGTCTCATGAGACAACTAGATGTGGAATTGGATGAGGCCCTTTCCAAATTTGATTTATGGTTTTGGTCGAGGCCTTAATCATTTTTAGACATCTTGGCTGAGGATTTGACAAAATGTTTCAGAATGTCTGGCATTATACATTCCCTAATTATGGAAATAATATTGATGGTTAATGTGGTAATTTGACTAGTAGAATTCCCATGATTATGTTTTATTGTGGTATTATTTACTCAACTCATATTCTTTCCATAAAAATATTCATTTTTACTGTTGGTAAAGGCTTGTGGTTTCAATTATTTACTATGCTTAATATTTAAGTCATTTTCCATTGTATTACTTACCCTTACTTAGCATTTGAGCTCAACCCTTTCTTATGTTTCAATTTCCCAGGATATGAAGAAGTTAGTTATGAGTGACCAGCAGGAATAATCTAGGAGGCTTGGATGTTTCTAATGAAATATATTTGTGTTTTATTTCTTTTCAAGTTGTAAATATAAACTTATGTATAAATCATGTTTCCAATAATACTAAACTGATCTGTCTTTTGAGACATGATTTCCTTATGATCAGTCTAATGTTATGTAATAATGCACTGACTCTGGGTAACTGTGGTTGGGGCGTTACAATTTTTATCAGAGGATGTTTAGTACAAACCTTGGAAAGTAGATTTAGATTAACTCTCATTTGAGAACATAGACATAAGATAGACTTTGAGGATTAGTATAGAAGAACATCATAGAATTTTGGTGTTGTAGATATTTTTGGGAGTTTTCCGACCAATAAATCCCTATATTGATACGTGCAGGTAGAGGCGGCTCTGGTATAGATGTACCTAGTGGTAAAACCCGAAAACACCGCTTTGAGCTAGACTCGAATGGGAACTGGAGAACGACAATTGGCCCTGCTACACTCTTAGTTATGACATTTCTGGGGGATATTCTTACGATAATTCTCATTTCCATTACAAACCATTATGAAGGGTTTATGAGTATATACTTCTTCAAAGAATTTTTTATTATTATTATGAATTATATCCATAAACTGGTTAATTTATCTTAAGTGTTTTCCATGTTTGGATTTATGTGTTTAGATTCATAAACTAATCTTGTGTATTCTATTTTTTAGAAATGGTGCCTAGTGGAAGAAATGGAAACCGTGTCAATGCATACACTCCATGTAGGGATTGACCTCCTTCTCAAGATAATTATAGTCGAGTTGGTGATACAATAGGTGCTGATCAGCTAATCACCATACTGGGACAACTCACTCAGGTTATGAATAATAACCTTACCTATATGGAGCACCCTGATCCACAACGTGGAGGATCAATTTTATTTATCTTCATTAGGTAACAACCACCCACATTCATTGGGAGTATAAATCCCTTAGTATAGGAGCAATGGATAAATTCTTTAGAGAAAAATATTTCATGCCTTGGGGATTAGTGAAAGGGAAAAAGTTATCATAGCAGTTTACCACCTCACTGGAGATGCTGATCAATGGTGATCATTGATTCCAAACACTAAGGAAGATGATGAATTATCAAATATGGAATGTAGGGACTTCAATGATATGTTTTTAGAAAAATACATTCCTCGTGACCATCAAGAAGATATGGAAAGGCAATTTCGGAGTCTGAGACAAAAGGAGGATGAGAATGTCGCAAATTATGAGGCTAACGTTACAAGGTAAGCATGGTATGCATCAGATTATATACAGAACCCAAGAAGTTAGATTGATCGTTTCTTTGATGTGTTAAAACCATTTCTCCATCGAGCATTGGTCGCACAATCCTTCTCTTCATATGAAGATATTGTCTCGTGTGCTATCAAGACAGAAAATGAATTCTCTTTGTCTTATGACTTTAAATAAAATAAAGAGAAGAAGAGATCTACTGAACACTCTGGGAAAGGAAATAAGGAAACATGGAAGAAGGGAAGAATTGAATTTCCACCTTATGATAATTGTGGATGGAATCACCCTGGTTTCTGTCTAAAAGGGAAAGGAGTATACTACAAGTGTGGACAGAAAGGCCATCTAGAAGGTGGTTGTAAAGGAAAGAGAGACACTACCAATGATCAATGCTACAATTGTAGGGAGATGGGACATTATGCAACTGAATGAACTAATCATCAGGGAAACATACCTCATAAAAGGCCTAGGGGCTAAGTCCAATCTTATGCAATCACTAATACTGAGGTTGAAGTTTCGAAAGACGTGGTGGCAGGTAATTTAATGGGTTTTTCATGTTAAGGAAATGCTTTATTTGATTCTGGATCATCGCATTGATTCATATCTTCCAAGTTTTCTAAGAAAATTAGATATTTCCAATTTTATTGAACAAGGGAGTTGTAATTAAAAACTCTTAAGGGAAGTATCATTGCAACAATGTTTTGTGAATCAGTCCCCATTAGAGCACATAAATGTTCTTTATCTACGGATCATAGGGTCATACCTATGATTGAATTTGATATAATTCTTAGTATATATTGGCTTTCAGACCATGATGAAAAAATTTTATTATAATAAGGAGGTTTCTGTTTTTGATGATGATGATAAGGAACACCTTATCATTAGAGTGGAATCGTCACCCCCTAATTCTTACTTAGATCCAACCCCAGTAGCGGAACTAAAATCAATTATTGGGGAGGAAGAGAATAAAATAACTGTGGGTGAGGAAAGGAATGTTCAAATAGAGGATGTACCTATTGTGAGAGAATATACTGATGTGTTTCTGAAATATTTACCAGGACATCCTCCAGAATGATAAATTGAATTTTCCATTGATTTAATTCCTGGTTGAAGGCCTATATCGAAGACCCCTTATAGAATTGAAAATGTGGAATTAGTTGAACTATAGAAAAAACTATAGAAATTGATTAATAAGAGATTTATTCACCCAAGTTTTTACTTATGGGGAGCCCATATCCTTTTTGTTAAGAAGAAATATGGATCTATGAGGTTATGTATCGACTACAGGGAAATCAATTCAATTACAATAAAGAACAAGTGTCCCCTACCTCGCATTGGTGATTTATTTGATCAACTACATAGATCTCAATACATTTCAAAGATTGACCTTCGATCTGGTTACCATCAGTTGTGTGTGAATAAGGAAGAAAATCCGAAGACAAGATTTTGAACCAAGTACGGGCATTACATGTTTAAAGTAATGCCTTTTGGATTGACTAATGAAACCTCTGTATTCACAGATCTAATGAATAGAGTTTTCAAGGAATATCTCGATGATTTTGTGGTGGTATTTTTTGATGAATCTTGGTATACCTCACAATCTATGAGGAACATGAAATTCACTTGTGCATTATCCTGAAGACTCATAGAAGACTTGAGTTATATGGGATGTTTAGTAAGTGTGAATTCTGGCTTATGGAGAATTCTTTTCTTGGACATATTGCCTCTAAGGATGGAATATATGTCGATCCTTATAAGATAAGAGCAATCCAAGAATGACATGCACCGATGAGTATAATTGAGGTACGTAGTTCTATTGGTTTAGAAGGTTATTATCTACAATTTTTCCCTAACTTTTCCTGATTGGGTAACCCATTAACAAAGATCACATGTAAAGGGGTTAATTTTTTTTGAAAAAACGGGTGTCAAGAATATTTTGATGAACGGAATAGAATATTAGTCAATCCTCCTATATTGACTCTACCATCGGGGAATGATGGGTTCATTATTTATAGTGATGCGTCGAAGTAAGTACTTGGTTGTTTCAATATGCATAATGATAGAGTTAATGCCTATGCATCACAACAGCTGAAAATTCATGAGCAAAACTATCCTTTATTATCTTGAGTTAGGTGCTGTAATCATTGCTTTGAAGATATAGAGACATTATCTTTATGGTGAAAATGTGATATTTATACTGATCATAAGAGATTGAAGTATATTTTCTTAGATAAAGAACTCAGCATGAGGAAAAGGAGATGGCTTTAACTACTCAAAGATAATGATTCTACGATGCACTACCACATGGGGAAGGAAAATAAGGTGGAAGATGATCTGAGCAGAAAATATCATGGAGTTTTGGACACGATGAAAATAGAAAGGGATCCTATTTTCATGGATCTTGTGAAGATGGATATGGGAATTACCATGGAAGGTGAAACATCAATACTTTTGAAAATGGTTGCAAACCCATATTTAATAGAAAAGAAAAAGAGTTCTCAGACCAGTGATGAAGAGTTTCAAAAGAAGATTAAAGCTGTGAATGATGGGAGATTGAGAGACATTGTGTATGAAGAAGGAATTTTGAAATTTAGGAAGAGACTTTGTGTACATGATATACCTGATCTAAAAAGGTAATTTTTAGATTATTATCATAGTTCCAATTTCTCTATTCACCCTGGGAGCACCAAAATTTATAGAGATTTGAAGGAAAATTTTGGTGGGACAACATGAAGAGGGAGATTTCTGATTTTGTGTTAAGAGGTATGGTTTGTCAATAAGAGAAAGCTGCAAGGCAATAACATGGAGGATTCATGCAAACTTTTCCCATACTGGAGTGGAAATGGGATAATATTACGTTTTAATTTATCATGGGACTACCAAAGACTCCTAGAAATAAAGATTCAATACGGGTCATTGTTGATCGTCTTACCATGTCATCACATTTTCTTGATATAAGAGAAGATCTACAACTTGAACGTCTATCAAGACTATATATTAATGAAGTTGTGAGACTTCATGGAGTACCCCTATCGATTGTTTCTGATTGTGATCATTGTTTTACATTAAGATTCTAGAAGAGTCTTCGGAAGGCCTGGGATACTGAACATTGTTTGAGCAATGCCTACCACCCTCAAACAGATGGACAATCAGAACAGACTATTCAAACATTAGAAGACATGCTGAGATAATAATCACTTGACTTTTAGGGTATGTGGGATCAATATTTACCTCTGGTGGGATTTTTCTATAACTATAGCTTACAATCAAGTATTTAGATGGCACCATATGAAGTGTTATACGGAAAGAGATGTCAGACACCAACCTGTTGGGATGAAATTGGTGAGAGAAAACTTGTAGGCCCAGAACTTTTGGAGGAAATAATCGAAAAGGTGAAGGTAATCCAAAACCATATCAAAGTAGCTCAAAGTAGGGAGAAGAGATATGCCGATAAACGAAGGAAGGATTTGGTATTTCAGGTTGGAGATCATGTTTTCTTGAAGGTATCTTGATGGAAGGGAGTTATACATCTTGGTAAGAAGGGTAAATTGAGTCCCATATATATCAGACCTTTAGAAATTCTAGAACGAATTGGTGTTGTAGCTTACTGTTTGGTAATACTGCAAAATCTCTCCAAAGTTCATGATGTGTTCGACGTATCACTATTGAGAAAATACATTCCTGACCCAACACATGTAATCACTTACGAGTAATTAGAAGTGGAACCCTATCTGTCTTATTGAGAAGATCCCGTCAGGCATCTTGATACAAGAGAACGAGTGCTGAGAAACTAGACGACTCGTCTTGTAAAAGTTCTATGGAGAAACCATTAGATGGAAGAGGGAACATGGGAACCTGAGGATCTTATGATGAAGAACCACCCGAGTCTTTTTATGCGATAATATTCTAAAAATTTCAAGGATGAAATTATTTGAAGTATGGGAGAATGTGACACCGCAAGCTTCCATGTTATGCTTCTCTTTGATAATACAGTAGCGTGTGTTGTACGCAACTTCGAGTTCTGACACACACAACAACCAATCAAACTAGTCGTTATGAATAGTAATACCCAATTTTTTGAAATTTTATAAATTTTATCTTTCAAAATGGACTTCGATTTTGGATTCGGAATATCCAAATTAGCTTAGGGTGAATTTTTAGTATTTTTCTAAAAACACTCAATTTTTGATTAATAGTGAAAAAATATTGAGTTATAGTTTAAAACTGATTTTCTATTTAAATAATTTTTTATTTTATTTAAATTCAGTTATGGTCAAAATAGATACATAATAAATATATAAGTTCAATGTAATTCATTAGAGTTAGATTATAATTATTTTAGATATATAAAAATTTCATTGAACTTTTCACCGTCTTTTACCCACCTCCAAGGAGAATTTAAAAAATCACATAAAACATAATTTTATGGTTTCTGTGAGTGGAATTTTGAAAATCCGAGAAACATGGTTAATATCAAGGAGTAAAATGTGGTTCAATAAGATAAACATATTTTTTTTGCGAATAGTAACTTTTTACTTTTTTTTACCAAGGTTAAATGTAAATATGGTAATTAAGAATAAAAATGATATTAATATTACCCTAACACATGTCCTAATTCTATTGGACAAGTCTATCTCGACCAAAAACAACCTTAGGAATAAAATATTATCATTTAGGTCCACTTGGATTAGATTAGAACATTTATTATTATTTAATTCAAAGAATAGTTAAAAGATTTCAAATCAATGTTTAATAACTAAAGTATTTTTAATATAGGTTTATAAATAAGATATATTCGATTATAAATATTCATTATAAAGATAAAAAGATTTCCTACATAATGGTATTTTATTTATTTATGACACAGTGACGATGCAGTAATGACCTTATTAGTGAAATATTAAAATAATTGATATTATAAATATCAAAATATATGTAATTTGAGACTTTTTATGAATTCCACAAAATTTCTAGGTTAATATGACATATTAGGATTTGTTATATAAATTTTATTTGAAGTAATAATTCTGTTATGAAATTATCAAAAACAAAATACCCAATAGTGTCAAAATTTACATAAAAGAGTTTTTAATACAAATATTATATTATTAATTGATATTCTATTTATAAAATTCTATGGTTCAGCCAAAGGACTTATATCATGATAGTTTTATCATTAATGGACCACTTGGGGGTCCCTTGGATGTATATAGTATGTTTATTAACTATATAATATAAAAATACAAAGAGACATGGTAAATGTCAAACTGTTTAACTAAGAGTTAAATATAAATGATAAGGTTAATATAGTAACCCAAACCTGTCTAAGATATATTGTTTGAAAGTATTTCGACCCATACCAACCTTAACCTTTAAATAATCAACGTTGGAGCCCTTAGAAACTAGATATGAATTTATTATAAAATAATATTTCTTGTTTTTTCCAATGGTGCCCCTCACCCCTCTTATAAAAGGGCACTCCCCATTCTCTCTAATTTACACCTTAAAATCCTTTTGTATCGGCCAAAAACTCACCATATATTCTCTAATCTTCCCTCAATTCGACATAGAGGCCTTAGTTTGATGAGAAAGACAAATTAATGAGCCTTTTTGATAAAATCAAGAGGAAGAACCTGATTAAGAGGTAATGTTTTCACCACCCTCTATCAAGTTTCTTTCTTCTTCAACTTCTTCGTTCATTGTCATTCCCTTTCTAAAATAATAATTCCAGTATCTTATATATACTATTATGTTATTATAAATATGGTACAACCATATTCAGTATTCTATCCATCCTTTGAATGACATGTCACCATACGTGAGTACGTACGACTTATTGTCTCCACGTCATGGTGTAATTTTTATTCAAAACATTATTATTTGGATGGGTATAATAATGATGTGTCAATCATGTAAATAATAAATATAACATGATAATGATTCTATATATATTATATACCATCCAATTATATATTATTTTAATATCAAAATAATCATATTATCCCTCGTGCATACGTACAGCCGACTGTCACCAGGAACGCGATGAGATTCATTCCCCATCGTATCATTCAAGTCTAATTTTCATTTGATGATTAAAAATAATTTTTAAGGACTTGATATAATTCTGGATATGAACAATATACATCTAATCCATAACAAATATGGCTCACATAATAAAGAATATAAAAAACGAATCCATTAACACATGAAACGATGATAATACTAAGATATTATTAACAAATCAATGTTAAAAGATCATATATGATATCCTCTTAATGTATATGATTCTTTTATAATTTAGAAACAATTATTTCACCATTTTATAGTAGGTTAACCTACCATCATCCTATGAAAAGTTCATGGTAAGGGTTTATTTCACAATCTCTTCATTATCAGAGGTTGTTTATATGTAATTATCCACTGGGACCTCTTTATCATCCACATCCATGTTTCTTAAAAATGTTTTCCAAAACATTATAACTATTTTATAGACTATGTGTTAAAGTCATTTATACCCTTGTTGAATTTTTATAACTTGTTTATAAATTAATCGTTCCATCGTTTTCCAATAACGTTCCTTTTTCACCTTTTTGACAAAATTATGGTAAGAATTCCTTTTTTAACTTTTATGGCAGGTGTGGCTATTTTCTATCATTATAAACTCAATAAAGCTTCCCTTAAATGATTATAATAATATTTTCAAAGTAAATATTTTATTTTATAATTTTGTGACTCTTAAATGATTTTAAAATAGAACGCGGTATTTCTCTAAAAAGGGTTCTGATTTCATCTATGTCAACATCCTTTGATTGATATTAAGTTTATTTGAAGTTGATTTATTATGATAAAAATCATCCATATTGAATTGAAGGTTTTGTGATATGTTTGACTATGGATGTTCTATTTTTATACCATTCATGATTTAAGGTTAAATTATTGACATTTCGTATGATAATTTTAATAGAAATGTTTATGATATGTTTAAACCTTTTCATATGAGGAATGTATTGGACTTAGTAAGTGACGGGTGGAGCCTTCTATTGCTCCTCAATGCATCGGTAGGTCTCATGAGACAACTACGTGTGGAATTGGCAGAGGCCCTTTCCCAAATTGATTTATGGTTTTGGCCAAGGCCTTAATCTTTTTTAGACATCTTTCCCGATGCCTTGAAAAAATGTTTCAGAACTTATTTCCTTATATATTACCTCATTATGGACATAATATTGATGGTTCATGTGGTCATTCGACCAGTAGAATACACATGATTATGTTTTATTATAGATTTATTTACTCAGCACATATTCTTTCCATTAAAGTATTCATGTTTATTATTGGTAAAGGCATGTGGTTTCAATTATTTACCATGATTAATATTTATGTCATTTTTGGCTGTATTACTTACTCTTACTGATCATTTGAGCTCACCCCTTTCTTATGTTTCATTTTCCAAGGATATGAAGAATTTAGTTATGAGTGACAAGTTGACATAATCTAGGAGGCTTGGATGTTTCTAATGAAATATATTTATGTTTTATTTATTTTCAATTTGTAAAGTTAAACATATGTATGAATATTTTTTCCCATAATACTAAACTGATTGGTCATTCGAGACATGATTTCCTTAGTATCATCCCAATGGTATGTTATAATGCACTGAATCTGGGTAACTAGGTCTGGGGCGTTACAATGGTGATCCATGCTGATAGTCTTCTATAAGCTGCATGAGATATATTGTAGAGCATTATGCTCCAGGTTCACGATGAGGTAAAAATTTTCTGGGCAAACATTGAGAGGCTGTTTTGGGAAGAGTTTTTCCCAGCAACCCTTCTCACAGTGCACATACAGAAGCTATATCATCCATAGAAGGGCATCATGACTGTGTCTTTTTACTCAGCGAGGTTCACGAACTCTCATGCTATTCCACCGATATGGTGCAGGAACCATTCATCAGGGCCCATACCTTTGAGCAGGGATTCAAGTGGTAGATAATGGCTTTCATGATTTCTCTCAGCATCCCGAAGCATGAAGGGGTGTTAGATATGGCCCTATTAGTGGAGAGTTATCTTGATGAGCATTCACTAGTAGTGAAACCCACCACTGGGAATCATGTAGCGGAGTCTTCTGTAGCTGGCAGCAGAAAGTTATCACAAAGGTCTATGAGGACCATACCTATAGGTGGACGACATATGGATTCATGGTTAGTTGTGCGGGGCACCCGAGACAAAGCCAATCACGTGAAGATTAGGCAGTGTTACGCATGTGGTGGGTAGGGTAACATGGCTTGTGACTGCCAAGCCTGCCGTATGGATGATCAGGAGATGGTCGAATGATTTCCCAGGCAGAGAAAGTTGTTCGACTGAGGAGGTCCGTAGAGAGCAGGCGGATGTGGCAGAGGATATGGTCGTGCAACCGGTGGTGGTCGAAGATTCACGGTGTTACCGCCCCCACCACCAGGTGGTCCACCCTGGCCTCAAGGAGCGGGTGGACAGGGAGAGATGAGCTCTAGGCAGCTGAGGCCTATGATCATAGGGCTACGGAGATGATACAAGGTACAAGCAGTGCCTACTCTGCCTTAGCTGTAGTACATATAGACACAGGATCTAGTCATTCTTTTATTGAAACTTTCCCTCGTTTGGAGCTCAGAGCTTCTGGTGGATCCGTGAGCTCGATCCTTATAGCATGAGACTCTTACAGGAGATGATTGGTCGATTACACAATGGTGCTGACTAAGTGAGATTAGTCTAGGAAGAGAGAGCTTTGGTTGGGATCTTCTAGTAGTGGCATCCAGGCCTTACGACATCATCTTGTGTATGGATTGGTTATCTATATTCCGTGACCAGATTGACGAAATTAAGTGAAAAGTGAGGTGTATCCAAGAATATGGGACTAGGTTTAACATCATCATCAGGAAGGGAAAATTTTCTGTATATGATGAACTTACTCGGAGGAGAGTGTTGTTGATCACTCATCATTAGGCTAGCCTTACCCTCGGAGCAGTTGATGTGGAGAATCCGAGCTATCCTGTAGTGGTAGACTAGTGTGTGGATGTCTTCCCGGAGGATGTCCCAGGTCTACCTCCTCATAGAGAGGTGGACTTTTATAAATACTTGTACCCTGGGATGACAATGATATCTACACCAGCATATAGGATCGCTCCCGCGGATCTTCGTGAGCTATGTGTACAACTGGAGGACATATGGGAGATGGGGTTCATCCAACCCAGTGTTTCTCCTTCGGAAGCTTTGTTTTTTGATCTCCAAGAAGGAAAATGGGAGCATGAGACTTTGTGTTGACTATTCTAGCCTAAACTAGGTGGTCGTGAATAAAAAGTACCCACTACTGGAGAATGATGACCTTTTTGATCATCTGAAGGGAGAACAGTGGTTCTCGAAGATAAAACATTGATAAGGCTATCACCAGTTTAGAGTACAAGATGAGTATGTGTAGAAGATGGCTTTCACATGTTTTTATGGCCATTATGAGTTCATGTTTATGCCATTCGGTGTGACCAACTCCCGAGTAGTGTTCATGGGAATCATGAATAGGATCATCATGGCATACCTCAACCGCTTTGTGGCAGTCTTAATTGACGACATTATGATATTCCCACCTATATAGGAGGACCACACCAATCATTTTGCAGGTTGTTCCAGACACAATCTGAGAGCACCATCTTTATGATAAACTCTCGAGTGGCTAGTTCTGGATCTGAGAGGTTCATTTTCTAGGACATTTCATCTCAGGGCTTGAGTTGCGTTAGATCCAGGGAAAATTTAGGTGGTACTTTCTTTAGAGCCACCATGGACTGTGACGGAGGTACGAAGTTTCTTTGATTTGGTTGGATACTACTGGAGATTTGTGCCAGATTTCTCCAAAGATTCAACACCTTTATTAGTGATAATGAAGAAGGGGAAGCCCTTCATGAGGTCAGAGAGATGCCAGTAGAGTTTTCAGGAGCTGAGGTAGAGGCTGACTAGTGCCACCATCTTGAGGCTACCAAAGGTGGGTGTCGGGTACGTAGTCTACTTTGGTCTATCAGGGACCGGTCTCGGATGTTTCCTATTGCAGGATCAAGAAGTTATCGCATATGGTTCCCTATAGCTGAGACATCATGAGCAGATCTATGCTACCCATGACCTAGAGTTAGTAGTGGTGGTCTTTTCCTTGAACATGTGGAAACACTATTGAATTTATGGTTTATAACCTGTGTGGAATGAGATAGAGAAGCTTTTATTCAGTATCTAATAGGCACTTCCCCAATTATTTATCATGTCTTGGAGGAATAGTGTGGGACATTGATGGTGATGCTCGATGTGCTCAGATATCCACAAGATAGGAACCTAATGGATTTTCTAAAGGTGGGGAGCACAACAACCTTTTCAGAGGACGTATAGTGGTACCAGTGTCACTTCAGGAGGAAGTGTTGAGGGAGTTCCCCACATCCCCTCTTGCGGTAAATCCAGGAGTGGAGAACATGTACCAGGACCTCCGACGACAGCACTGGTGGCAATGAATGAAGAATGCAGTATAATTGTTTGACTCTCGGTGCCTCACTCGTCAACAAATGAAGGCTGAGCATCAGGTACCAGCGGGATTAGTTCATCCATTAGTGGTCCCATGGTGGAAGTGGGATGGAATATCCATGGACTTCATGATAGGGCATCCACGTACATCTAGATGTCATTATTCTATCTGGGTGATCATTGACCAACTCCCCAAGTCGGCCCACTTCTTACCGATCAAAGAGCAGGGTTCAGTAGAGAGCTTGGGACGCCTCTATGTGCAGGAGACTGTGTGGATACATGGAGTACCCTTGACAATTGACTCTGATCGTGATTCATGTTTCACTTCCCATCTATGGAAGGGTTTCAGGAGGCTTTCGAGACATAGCTTTGTATAAGAACCTCCTGCCATCCTTAGAGGGATGTCTAGACTGAGTGGTCCATTCAGACCCTTGAGGACATTCTACGTTCTTGAGTCATTAACATTAGTCATAGCTAGGAGAATCACTTTCCCTTGGTGAAGTTCGCATACTACAACAACTATCACTCCACCATTGGGATGGAACCATTCGAGTCTCTGTATGACAGACCTTGAAGAACTCTTTTTTGTTTGACTTACCTAGGGGAATCGGTCATCGTGAGACTAGAGATGGTATAGGCTACCATAGGGAAGGTGTAGATCATGTAGGAATAGATGAAGACTGCACAGAGTAGGCATAAGTCTTATACCAATAGGAGACAGTGACCTCTAGTGTTCAAGGATGGTGACCACATCTTTCTACAGGTCTAACCCCGATGAGGTTTTCATAGATTAGGCCAGGGAAATAAGTTATATTTGAGGTTAATCGGACCCTTTCTTATCCTCATCATTTTAGGAGAGGTGGCTTTCCACTTTTATCCTCCACCCCAATTGCACCGTGTGCACAACATTTTCCTCATATAACAATTGAGAAGATACGTGCCTTAATTATATCACATCATCAACCATGGAGAGCTGGACATTGATGATGGGGTGATGTTTATGGAGGTTCTAGTAGAGATTGTGGATCAACATGAGTGGGTGCTTTGTGGTAAGTTTATACCTATGGTGTGCATCCACTAGTAGCACGTGAACCTTCAAGAGAGAACATTGGAGTGGTAGGGTCAGATATGTGCTCATTACTCCCACTTCCATCCTTAGTTTGTGTTGTGGATTTCAGGGATTCAAAGCCCGAAAGTGGGTAGAATGTAATGACAAGGATTTTCCATGTAATTTTTTTTTTAATTTTATGGAAATATTACGAGAACAAAAATATTAACATCACGTGTTTCCGAGGCCCAGTGTGCCTGGAATAAATTTATGAACATTTTTTCAGGTATGTTCAGTAAACGTGCAGGGGGGGTTTTGTAACTTTTGAATCAGTGCTTGGAATTTACATCTGAGGAAACTGTTGAACTCACAGTGCCGACATTATTTTAAGGAGACATTCACCTAGACCATAGTAGTTCGAGGGTGGAAGTTGGTTTTTTCTACCCATTAGTGGAAAATAAAAAAAAGTAAAAGTATAAATTAACTATCTTTATTTTATATAACTTTTGAATTCTATTGAATTCTCAGGGGGGGGGGGACCACCCAATATCTTCAACCCCTTTCTCTTTAGTTGTTCTAAATCCCCAAAATTTAATAACACCACTAATTGAAGACATTGAACTTATCAATTAATGTGGAGGCTCTTCATCACCTAGTTTGGGCTCTTGGTGGAGGATATTGCTAGAGGAAACCCCCATAGAGAAAGAAATCTTCTCCTTCAATGATTTTCTCAAATGATGAACTCCGTCAAAGGATTTCCAATGAGAAATGTCTTCATGGATGATGAGCAGTCATTTGTCATTCCCTCTCATCCCCGAGGTCAATGAATATTTGAGGTATGGATTATTTCTTTTGTATACCCTTACCCATTCTTTTCGTTCCTCTGAAATCAAAAACAACTATGCCGCTTGTTACCATTCTATCATGGAGGCCAAACAAACATGGTCCGACCTCCCCGTAACCTTGGTATATTTTGGTGTTCTTCGGAGCTTGTTTTTGGGTTTAGAAATTTCTAACCATGGTGGTCTTGAATCGATGGAGACATCCCGAGATGTGTACGAGAGTCTATGGAATGAAGATCGGGCCATCGAGGCATGCCTGGTGACCCAAGGAACATCATTGGTAACCCATGCCATCAACCAGTTCCGGAAGGGATCAAGAGTAGCATCCGGTACTCCGGCCATCCGCGACGGTGGTGGCATAATGACTACGCCGTTATAGAAGGGCCAAGGCCCATCGGCCGCAGTGGAGCAAGGACAGTGGCTGGCTCTTAGCCGGCCGCGTGGAGAGGGTGGTGGCATGTGTCGGTGCCGCCGGGCATGGAGCGGCTGCGACACAAGGTCGCGGCGACGATGGAGGGGAAACTAACTCACTTATGGCCGCCGGTGGCTGCGCGACGATCGACCGCGTCGTGCAGGTGGGCTGGTCGTTCGGCCAACCGGGGAGCCGAGCAGGACCCTAGGTCTCACATGCCAGCTGCTGGTGCCATGTGCAATAGGCCGTTCAGCTACCCAACCTGAATAGAGCAGCCATTCGTGGTACCCAGGGGTTGCCTCCCCCTTGGGTGGCGGCTACAGAAGACCCCACCGTAGGGCCACCCAGCCATGGGCCACAGTAGGCCGCCCAACGCACGCCGCTCCACAAGCCACCAAGAAGGTCGGGCCAGACCTAAAGTCAGGGCAAGCTCAGACTTGGTCTTCCCAAACCATGTTGGGTCGGACCCGGACGGGTCGGGCAGGGTTGGTCCGACCGGGTCGGACCAGACCCAGACCAGCTTCGACCCCCTTTCTCTCTTTCAGCTATAACTTACCCTACGAACGTCCGTTTGATGAACTTTCTGCGGTGCCAGAAACCTTGGATAAAGATGTTCCTTTCGGTATACCCCACATGAGTTTTGGATAATGTTGGGGAACTGATTGTTTGGATTGAACATGAATCCAACCAGGCCCTTAGGACTAAAATGCAAATAACCTACAAATCGGGCGTCTGACTAACGCACCATTTGTTGCATTGAGATCCATATTATCTGGTGGTACTTTGGGATACTTATTCAGGGGAAATTGTGTTAGTTGGAGTATTTCCCTGTGGATTGAGGAGCGTACCCTCTAAGAATCAATAAAGCATAGTGCGGGAACCCTATGACTGGCTGTAACATGAGAAATGGATCCTATGTTGGTCTGTGCATTAGGATCCTACGTGGGATGGTGATTTGGGATCCTAAATGGGTCTATGATTTAGGATCCCGCATCGATCTACTCTAGGAATCTATTTGGGACTACTCTAAGATCCTATGTGGGTCTACTGTAATAGGATCCTACGTGGGTCTGATGATTTAGGATCCTAAGTGGGTGTGCCTCTCAAAAGAGTAAGATGATTCTATGGTTACATCTAATTGTCTTTACTATCATACCTAAGTTATACCTAGTGTGAGATGAGTCCTTATATTTGTGGTACACTTATATGTTATGATTCCTTTATGGTATTTGTATGTGTCGTGTTACCTACGTGTTAATACCATTATGGTAATCACCATTGTGGTATTCCTTCTTTCATGGAATAGTTGAGCTTTGGGCTTTGAGTTGGGCCATGTGTTTCTTCATGATTGATATGGGTATACTGGACAACATAGGTATATGTATGGGAATATACCTAAGTTGGTTTGTCAGTTTATTCATGATTTTTTTATCATTTGTGGATTTTGGGAGTCCTTCTAGGGTCTCAGGGTCCCTACTGAGTATCATTATACTCACCCCTACATGGGATATTCCCACACCTTCTTGTGTTTGGTGCAGACGACAGACAGTGCTGACTAAAGACGAGAGTACCAGGACTGTGGGTAAATCGAGGTGGATATTAGATAAGGTGTACAGTAGAAAAGAAAATTCGAGAGCTATACCTACCCTTCTGGTAGGATCCTTGGAAAGTGTTCACTGGAGTTGTTTTCGGTTTTACTTGTACTTTTCAATTTACTTGTACTTTTCAGTTGGTTTTGTATTCTAGAATCTTTTTCTTTCTGTACACACCCAGTTTACTATATAGTTTTAATTTATTTTTTTATCCTTACTTGTACATAGTTTTGTGAGTTTATGGGTTATAAAGTCAATTCCTTCCTAGTATTAGGGAATACACCTTTCGGTACTAGTCGCCAGCCCCTGGCCTATGGAAGGCAGGATTGGGGTAGTCACGACACGGGCATCAGGGGACGGGTCACAATAATAACGGTACTTTAGAAATGAAAAATAAAAAAGCATAAAAACAATATAAATATAATATATATTACATATAAATATTGTTCCATTTTATTGACTACCGTAATATTTTGTAGGAGAAGATTGAACAATCATCGTTTCGGGAGGCAGTAGTTCACCGTCCACAAAAATTATATGTTCTTTACCCACTAAATAGAGGTGTGTTTATGTGTATTTAGAATCATTCTCATAAAAACAACCTAGTATATTGAGGATACTGGTTTTGTTATAAAATAAAAGAATAAAATGGTTTTATGGGGTTGTAGAAGTACAATAAAACAAAATAACTTTACAGAAGACGTTACCTATAAATCTGGTATCTCCCTTTGGTTTGGACAAAAAGGTTTAATGGAATTGTCTTATGCCTATGGGAAGGCTTCAAGAAAGAGGAGATTGATGTATGTAGATTAATTGGGTAGAGGATGGATGAAAAAAGGGGCTTGAGAAGTGTGAGGAATGGGTTAGAGGTGAGTTCTTTTTATAAGGGGGAGGGGCTATTTAAGAAAGTTTGAAAACATTATTTTATTATATGATGATTTTTGGTTTCTAAAGGTCAAAAATATATTACTATCCAAGATAAGATGACTCATGTTTTAAATAAAATTATCTAATAAGAAATGGAAAGGTTTTGGGTATATTTACAATCCTTATAATCTTATTTATTTAAATCATTCATTATTGAGTTAAGCATTGCATCATTATTGTGTCATAAATAAATTTGTTTATATGATGTATAAAAAAAAGTATCATGATTTAGGATATCTTTTTATATTTGAAATTAATATTTATTTTAGAATATATAACATATAGAAACCTATGTAATAATTGACTTAATACAAGGTGTATGTTTTAGTAATTTTTTTCTCAACATTAAATTAATTATTATAAAGTGTCATTATTACTCACATGTGGCTCTATTGGATCCCCAAATCGAACCAATGATGCCCATGGTTGTAAATGTGTCATCCAATATAATTAAGAAACATGTTAGGGTAATTTGATATTATTAAAAAAATTATTTTTTTACCCTTATTTAATATATTTACCCTTCAACCATTGTCAATAAAATATTTATTAAAGTAAATATTCATATTGTCTAAAAATTAAAGTTATCTGTTTACACAATTTGTACCTTTTGATTCAAAATATGGAATCCATTTTTCCCAAAAATAAAATCTCATAATAGGTAGAAATTATTTTAAAATTAATTCCTTCTCTCAAAACAAAAAATGCGATTTTAAGATATAATCACTTTTAAAAGATTGACACTTATTTATATCCTATTTCAAAGTAAAATTACATCGATAACCAAAATTGGATTAAATGGTAATAAAATAATATAATTACACTTTAAAAATAATTCAAAATTCAATCTGTCCTTATAAATAAATTATATTAAAAGGCATTGTTGAATTAAAATATAGTATATTTCACAATTCAATAAAAATGAATTTTATCAGAAAAATACCAAAAATTTACCCAATGTAAATTTTGATGTCCTGATTCTAATGAATAATTGTATTATGTAAAATTTAACATATAAAAGTTACCAAAACTATATTTAAATAGAGTTTCCCGTCAAAAGGTGGTAAATGAACTTTTTAATGAATTTTATAGTAGTTAGGCATAAAATCATATTCTTTTTTATTTTAAGCCTCTAAAATTTAAAGTATAAATGTAACAAAATTTAATAATAATATATAATCATATATTACTTATTTCTATTCATTGTTTTAATAAAAAAGATTGTCTTTAGCAATCATTTAAAATAATAATATTTTATTGTTAGTGTGCAATGTATGATTTTAAAGAAAACCGTTGTTGCATATCTTGTACGCTATCAAACATAGAATCCCCATTAAAGTAAATATAATATTTAATTCATGAATATTAATAAATGTAAAAATTTTATATTCTTTATTTAGTTGGGATGTTACAACCAATGAATTCTTGAGGTAACAATGAAATCTTGGTAATTGATGATCGACTGACTAAATCTGCTCATTTTTTCTTATTTAAGATATTATGTCTCTGGATCACCTTTCTCTATTATACCTTAAAGAGATTGTATTGTTACATTTTGTTTCTCTTTAAATTTTATTTGACCATGATCACTGGTTCTCTTCTATCATTTTTTAAGCCCATCAGATGTCATTTGCAATAGAGTTAAATTTGAGTATGCCTTTTAATCCTAAATCAGATGGGTAGTCAAAATGGATATTTCAAAATTTGGAGGATATTCTCCTGGATAGTTCCATTGAGTGCCAAGAAAGTTGGGATCAACATATTTCTTTAATTTCTTTTTCTTATAATTTCAATTTTTTCATTCTAATATATAGATTGTACCTTTTGAGGCATTATATTGGAAGCATTAATGAACTAAAACTTTTTGGGATGAATTCAAGGATGGAAAATTGATGGGACCAGAACTATTAGAGGAAGTGGTTATGAAAGTGAAGATGTTCTAGCAACACATGAGGACAACTCTGAGAAAGAAGAAACGTTATGCAGATAATAGGAAGAAAGGAATGTCATTTTTGGTAGGTGGTCCTGTTTTTCAAAGAATCTCACCATGGAAAAGAATTATTCATTTTTGTAAGAAAGGAATGTTATGTCTATTGTTCATCAGAACGTATAAAATCATGGTGAATGTAGGAAAAGTTTCCAACCGAGTTTCTTTGCATCCATATTTATCTCATGTACAAAATTTGTTTCATGTTTCAATGTTGAGAGTGTATGTGTGAGATTTATATCAATTTTTGTGACTAGAAATAGTTCAGCTAGAAGTGAAAAATTCTAATAAATTGAAGCATGTTCCGATTATTTCTCAAAGAGAAAAGTTATTAAGGAATTAGTTAATACACTAGGTAATGGTGTTGTGGATAATCCACATGGTTGAATAAGCAACATTGGAATCTAAAAATGCAATAAGGGAATGGTACCCTAACTTATTTAATAATTAAACAAAATTTCAGGGATGTAATTTTCAAAAGGGGGGAGTATTTAACACCCCTTGGTTTAAAAATAATTAAATTCTAGAAACACATAGTCTCTATATAATGACACTTGTTTAAATATAGTATTTCCGCTTCTATAATTTAATTTTTAAAAATGGACATCTCCTTCTTTGATTAATAACATATTTGGAGTCTGATAGAACCCACTCCTTTTTTGGTAAATAGTAAAAAATCATTATAAATAGTATTATGAATAGTAATATTACCCTTATGAATAGTAAATCATATTATTAATTAATTTTCATATATTTATAAGAATATGAGATCTTTAATAATTTATTAAGGTGATTTAAAATGATTTATAATTTTAAAATTTATATTTTATGAATAAATTAATATTTTATTAAAAAATAACTTTAATAATATATTGAAAATTATTTAAAAAAAATGGATTTCATCTTTGAATTCAAAATTTTGTAAAATGATTAGGGTGAAATTTTTTTATTTTTCAGAAATTATAGAATTTTTGGTGAATAGTGAAATTCAATAATTTAAAATTTATGTTAAATAAATGATTTTATTATTCATTCTTGCGTCCTTCCTTATGTAAATTTTCATTGGATCTAAATCACATTCAATTATTAGTTTTTAGGGTAACATGCATCAATAATTTTTATATTCATGAGCAAAAATATTAAACAAATGATTAAAATATTGGAAAACCTATCCTCTCTTCCAATATAAATAACACCATCACCCCCTCTTCCTCTCAAAACTGTCAATCTTATTTAATATTATAAAATATTCCCAATACCCTCCCATTTATGTTACCTCCTTCCAAAACCTTCTATACTAACTGAAATCCCAAAACTAAGTTCCTTAAAGAGGATCTCAATTAGGTGAGATCAAGAGGTAGAGATCCCCTTTAATTTTCTTGTGTTTTCTTTTTATTTCATTTAATATAAATACAATCTCTTCCCCTACCACTTATCAAAGAGTAATTAAAGATCAATAATATTATTTATTATTAATTTTATCAAGTTTATGAAAAGAATAATCATCTTACTTCATCTCCTCCCCCATATATAAATACACCATCTTAGATGATGTGTTTCTAATTTCCATTACATTATTTCAAAACTAGTAGTAAATAAATTTTAATAGTTAAAAATTATTTTAAATATTATTATATGACATATATTATGTTATATAGCTATCTTATATGAATACAATTAGTGTTATATGGTGAACTAATCTAGTGATAATCAAACAACCTCTAAAATGATCTAAAAGAGTATCACTAATGATTTGTCTAAGGACTCATCATAATATCATATAACCAAAATGATTTTATGGAATTATATAATATTATGGAAACATATTAAGGCCATTTCATTCAATTTATGAAGTTTATCATTCATTTGATAAGAAATTTCCTTATGAACAAACCATGGATATCATGTGAAGCATGCACTCGAAACAATGGAAATAACAAAATAGTATTTATATATTTTTGGAATGATGTTATAAAATGGTCATATAAGTTTTTATAAACATGAATATTTTTTTCGTAAAATATTAATAATACACTTTTAACCGTTATATTATAGGTGTAAATTTTTTTTCATAAGATGAAGTTGTGGTAATGAAATTTTTACTGAATTTACATTCTCTGGATCAACATTATACTTCATTAATTATGTCCTACAATGATTATATTTAAATTGAATTTGGTGTATTTTATGATGTCTTATGCATATTTACAGCGTATACACATAATACATTCATTATATTAACTGCCACATAAATTATATGATATTTTTATGTGACTTTACATTAATAATGTTGTAATATAATTCTATTTTATGAAATAAAAAAGCAATATTTTTATGAAATTATTCATTATTTATGATTATATTCTGGTTTTTGAGAATTAATTATGAATTATGGTGGGAACTATATCTCCCACAAATAAATTAGGAATATATATTCTGGTGGTCATCTCTAAGGATACTCCATGTATAACTGTGATAGTTACACCATAAGGTAGATGTGAGGGTTACATTGTAAGGTAGCTATGAGGGTTACAAATCTTAAGGTAGTCGTGAGCATTGCAATATAAGTATTTAATTTCCAAAAATACCATTATGGTTTTATATATCTTCTCCAATGATTTTTGGAAATATAATGTTACCCAAGGTATGTATATAAGTATGATAAATATGTATTTGTGAAAATGATTTCATATGCTTATATATTTTCATGGAAAATTGGTTTATTCTTTTATTTTTATATCCCTAACTAAGAATTTTATGCTCATGTGATGTTTTAAATTTTTTATATATGTTGTAAGTATTTTTTTGTTAAAAAAGGATGTAATATTAAGTATTATGAAGTATTTTCAAAGAAACAATGTGGTTGTTTTGTGTTAAAAAATTATGGTTTGGATGAAATTGAAATTGGTTTAATTATACCTATATTGTATTCTAGTGGGTTAATATGTATGAGTTATGTCCTAGTTTTCTAAAACAATAAAAACAGATTTTGTTTAATATAAATTAGTGAAATCTAGTTGAAGTAGCTATATTATTTAATGTTTATGTCCATGTCCTTATAGAAACCGATCCTAGTAGGATCTCACTTTGAATTCATTAAGAAATCCATATAAAGTAAACCAAATATGATAAATTTAAAATTAAAAAATACATGTTAGTATTTTCATGGTTTGTATGTAAATATTATTATGAAAATAGTAAATGGATAGATTAAAAGAGTTAAAATAGTACAGTGTCATCAATACATGCATTATAATCATTCCCATCAATGTGGAAATGAGAAAAACAATTTATAACATTGGAATCTTTTAATCATTCCTATTATCAATTATCAATAATAGAACCATGGTTTACAGATCAAGGGAATGGTTTTATAGTTATTCTACATGACATCAATGATGTATGGATCCCAATGTGTACACATTATTATGTCTCAATACTTTGGGGGAATATGATAAAATCCTAAAAAAATATATACTCTCAACCCTCAAGTGGATTTAGTAACATTTTGATTTTAAAATCATCTCCATGTAGAGATAAGACATTCCAAGTGTGTTATATTCCCTACCTAACTTAAATTTATCTCATGTGATTCTAGTAAAATAGTATAGTTAGGGGATAAAATTCATTTCAACCATCATCAAAAAATTTTAAAAAATAAATCATTTCATCAGCCCCATGGTGAATATTCAATAATATTCAATCACATATCAAAATAAACATGATAATGGTTTTCTTCAAACCTCATTTATTTCAAGAAAACAAATTTCATTTTAATTTCATAAAAAATTTCATGTTTTATTTTAATTTATAGTATAGTAAAATCATTATTTTACATAACATCCATTTTCTATAGATAAATACATTTTGTGAAAATTTATACCCAAATCGTACAACACACACACACACCATTCCATTTAAAATTAATTATCAGCAATTAAAATTAAATAATTCTTAATAAATTATAAATTCAATTCATAAAAAATATAAATTAATTGTTTTAATTGATACAAATTTCCTTATGAAACCACATTCCTCAAAAAATAGAAATTTCAAACACCCAATATTAATTCCATAACTATATATGATGAAGAAAATATGATAAAAAGTGGAGGGTTCCCAAAATTTTCCCCCACAACAACCAAATGAAAATCACCATCTAATAAACTTTTAGTTACATCTAGAATAAAAGAAATAAAAATTGGGTTTAGGTGAACTATATCTCCATGAAATGATGCTAGAACTCACAAAAACGTCTCAAGAATGATCCAAATGTTATATTCAAGTGAAATAAAGGGGGGCCTTTGGTATAATTGATGGAAAATGGGATAATAGATTCTATAAATCCTTACATTAAGAAAAACACATAGATATTGTAACCATATTAGGAGGTAAAATAGTCATTTGGGAGATTCAAAAATGAGTCCCCCATCACAATAACAAAGACTATGGCCTTTTATATAAATCTAGATGGTTTTATCTAGGACATATCCTCCACCACACATGGGTTGAGACCTGTTGGTCATAGAGTGAGGGGAAACACCTATAAGGAAATATCCAGGACTATTTCATTGTTCATATGTCTAGGTGAGTTTTTAAATTTTGTTTATCATGTATATAAACCACATCCATCTCCATCTCTTGGTCCTAGTTATTTTCCCAAATGGTCCAAAACCCCTTTTAAGACTCCAAATACCACTAAAGCTTCTAAAACAAAAATAAAAAATTACTCAATTAATAGAAAGAACGGAAAACTAATGAAAGAACCCTAAAATAAAAATTTTGGTTGTTATATAAGAACTATTGGAATATTCAATATAATTTATATAATATTGAATGTGTAAAATTATAGTAATCCAAGAAAATGAAGGTTGGAGAATTTCCATTTAGGGGGCTCTTGAAACTTGTTATAATGAAAAATATTTTTAGAAGACTAATGAATATAGAAATTGGGTTCAACACTTCAAAATCTAAAGGATTTGGTATGATTTCCTTCAACCATTTTGTGTTATAACATGTAAATGTTGTTTTTATCAAACGTTTCATTGTCTTACCACATTGGAAATACCATTAGCATAAATATTTTTGAATTTTGTGTTTATATGAGTATATCTTCCTATGTTTTCATGAAAAATGTATGTGAAACCCTCATGATATGAATTATATAAACTAGAGTAACATGATATGAAAATATATAAAATTTTTATCTAGAAAATACACTATTGTTTTCTACAATGTATTATTCTATTTATAGATTCATTTGGAAAATTAATTTCATATTTCTAATAAATACATATTTAAAATATATTATTTATATTTGTTTTTTCCAATGTTACAATAATAACATACACTAGAGATGTAGTAAGTCATGTAGTTTTCCCTTATCTCAAATGGAAATTTAATGTTACCTTCAATGGTGAAGACAAACCATATGGGGAGAAAATGATTTATTAATGTTATAAGATGTTTTTTATATACTCTCATATTGTGATCATGACATGGATGTACTTTTAAAAAATCATATCATATATATCAAAATGTATCATATATTAAAGGGGTTATGACTCTAAAATATAAGACCTACTATGAAATATAATGGTGGAATTCATTTACTCAATGTATTTATTATCAATTAAGTGATTAATAGTTCATTTGCTAATGGATCTTAATGTATTTTATTTGATATTAAACTTACAATACTTTTAAATAGATATATTTTTGTTCCGAAATTTTATTTGTTATAATTTTTCCAATTAATCATGTCAATCTATTTATTTAAAGGTGATATATTGGGCGAAGAAGCATGTATCAACCCATATATGTTGATCGGGCTACATGATCTACATATGTTAGGTTTATAGGGAAAATGAGAAGAAGATATGTCATTGGTATAGGTGGATGGATATCTTCTATGTAATATATACATAGGACAATTTATTTAATATTGTTTATATATATGATATGTAATCAATGTAGAGAATTGATTTCAATATCAAATGAAATAGGAAAATAGGAATGAAAATTTGGTTACTGGACATTCCGTTGGACATCTATAATAAGCTATGAATTATCTATTCAATATAGTTTGGAAGGTTTTTAAAGTTGTAGAACCCATATGAAATGTAACAATCACCTTATTTTCTATGAATATATAATTTACACATTGAAATTTAATGTTTTGTGTCATTAGATATTGATCATGATTTATTTAAAAATGGATACACATGATATGGAAGCAAAGTTTGATTAAATAATATAATTTTATATTTTTATATGATTCAACAACTTATAAATGTTCTTCATGGAGTTTAAAATTAGTTTAAATATTCATAATAATCATATGAAAATTTTTTATGCTTATTTGGAGATTTTTGAGAATCCCTAGAGTCATTGGTTTTTTTTTCAAATCATTTTGAATAAAAAAATTATTTAGAAGTACATTGATTTTTTTTAATTCATAAATTTAAGTCTTTTATTACTAGATCATATGAATTTAAATTGAATTTTACCTCTTCTAGTGCTGAATGAAAATCGTTGATGTTATCATACTACTTTGAGATCCATCACAAGACTCTCCTTAAACATAAGACTTTTCCCAATTTAATAATTCTTTATATTTCTCCCCTACCCATCAAATAAAATTGTAGTTTTATGGAATATTAAAATGTAATGATCATAATAAATTATCCATATAATACAACTTAGTAATAATATTTCACTATAGTTTTTTATAGATTTATAATGGACCATGAAGTCACACCTATGGGGGGTGAATCTACTGTTGTTAAAATATTTTTTACAAGAAAACAAATTCTTCTGATTATCTTTAATCTATAGAAATTATAGACTCTACTAATAGTTAATGAATATAAATATATTGTTATATATTTCTCATTTATACACAAAAATATTCAATGAATGTATTTAAAAAAATATCCAAAAAGTTTATTTTTATATGTATTGGCCCCAATGTGGGTAACCAACTCCTTCTCATGTCAACACCCATTCATTCTTGAATTATACACTATAATTGAATCACCAATTTCACTAAAAAATGGGGATAATCATGATTGTTATTACATTATATTATACTAATGGGGTTACTATATTACATGAGTAATAATCCTTCTCTATATTTCATAAGTGGAGGGATCCTTATACTGATTTTCCTAGTATTTTTATTTTATTTTTAACCACTACCTTATTTAAAAATTTCACCATTATATGTCGATGTATGTCTCTACACCCACAATTATGATTTTCTTTATCAAATAAGAGTGACAATAACTACAATGATATCTTACATAAAAACACTCGCAACACACCCTTTTATATGTATAACATTAAATTCTTCAAAATAAATATCAACACACTCTAATATTCATCTTAAAATATTATTTTTATAGAATAATTGAATAAATTCAAAAAATGATTATTCTTCTCAAATAATTAATTTAGTCTATTTGAGTCACCTTTATCAAGACCAAACAAGTTATACAATCTCAATTCAGTCATATGTTTCTTTATCCATGCTAAAAAATTTAGTGACTTCGGGTTATTATTATTATCCTTTGTGATATATTTTCCTTTCTAGATCATTCTATGTTGTTCTCCCACCCACTAATTACAAATTACTAATACTAGGAAATTAAAAAACATAAACTAATCAAGTCTTGAAATAAAAATTCTCAGTCATTTTCAAAAGGCATACACTTAGTTTCCAAAACATAATTAATTCATTATCACTATGTCATGTGATCCAATAAATTCATATGATGAACTATAATACTTATGTTGGAGTGTAAGGATCTATAATTTAAATGGAATTATAACTTAATGTTAATCCATTTATAATTTATAGAAAAATTCATTTTGATATTATGGGTGAGTAATCTATACAAAGAATTCTTATGGTCACAAATGAATTATTATTAGACTGATTTATATGATAAAGCATAATTTATTACGATCTCTTAATGTTATAAACTATATATATATATAAATGCATGATCTTTGTGAGGTCATAAATTCTAGTATGAAATGTTTTATTTTTGGGAATTAACAATTTTTTAGTGCACACTAAAATTCCAAATATTTTGAAATACATTCAAAATGAGTTCTAAAAGATATAAAGGTACCTAAAACCTCCTAAACACACATTCTACTAATTATGTAACTTATTAAAATTATTCCAATCTCCTTCTAAATAAATTCCAATGTGTTTAATCATTTAAATACACAATCTTGAAGAACTATTTTAAACTCCTTTACATGCTCTAGTGTATCTTTTATTAAGTCAATCCTTGATAGTCTCTATTCACATCATCCTTCAACTTCGGGAGATACTATTTTAATAAAAATATATTATATATTATAAACCCTGAAGATAGATTCTCTAGTTTAATACAGGTTCTCCCATGAACATTAAAACTATTTAAGGCCTTGGATTCATAACTGTCTAAAAGTTCTATCTATAGGATATGTAGAAAACTATTCTCTCTTGATATCCTTATGCCAAAATATTTAATACAAGTATTACACTTCTTTATTACTTATCATATTATTAATGGAAATATTATATATTCATCAGATATATAGTATGGAAGGAATCTATCCTTTTTGTTAATTTTATGACCTTTGGGAATATAATTTTCCAATTATTCCCATGGAATAAACACTTCATTCATAGGAGGATACACACTTCCTCACATATAAGATCATCCTTACCTTTATCTCTTATCATTGAAAAAATATTTGAAAACATATTTATCAGTAAATAAAATAAGTGTAACCATACACTATATCTAGTCACAAAAAAACTCTAGTAGTGTTTTTTTTGTCAAAATAAATTTCATTATAATTCATTAATATTATCTACCACTTTTTAAGAAAAATTTAAGGTTGAAATTTATTATATATCCTTATTACCACAATCATGTCCATGATTTAGTTTCTTCTCCCTTTCAATTAAACCATCTTGAGGATATCAACAAAAATTACATCCCCTTATTGTCATTATGGGATGTCCACAGGGTTTTCCCAATATTTTATTTTAAATTTAAGTAACACATCATATATATATATATATATAATCTAAATCCATGATACCTATAGTTGATACAATATTTAATTTAAAATAAATTTATGAAATGAGATACATATTTCAATAAGAATCATTATTTTTTTGTTTGGAGTTATTGTAAAAACATTAAACTAGAAATGTGTCAATTGATTTTCATTGGAATAACATTTCACAAAGAAATGTTCCATAAACAAATAAAATTCTGTCTACATCAGCTAACAATTTATTAACGTCATGGTTTATTTCAGTACAAAAACTAATTATCCATTGTTTTACCACATGTTATACCAGTTTTCCCCTTTCATTAATTTGGGGGTTCAAATATAGATTTTTAGGTAAACATAAGTAAATGTACTCACCTAACCAAAAGAAATAAAAAAAATATTTTTAGGTTATCCCCCATTCAATTAGATAAGCATCCCCCCATTATAAATATAATATTTACCTTTAAAAATATGTGATCTTGGAATGAAATCATACATAGTCAACCAATTTTGAAAGGGTTAGCCAGATTTTTTGAAATAGGATGAATCATGTAAATATTTAGTAGTATCATTTCGTCTAGAATCTTCTATTAAATGGATTCCATATAACCATAATCACTATTAACTACCAATGTTATTACAAAATCATATAATATATTGGAATGAAGTGATTCTACTTATATATTCTCCTCATGAGAAATAGAGCCGAGAAATATTTTTCAACATTGAAAATAATTTTCATGTAGGTCTGAAATGACTAAACCACTTCATGTTGGATTTTCTCATTATTATCTAATTCATTTGACCATTAGAAATCATGTCATTATTCTCACTTAAAAAAATATTGAATAGAATATGAATTTCATCTTTAGAAAATTGATCACATTATTTCTATTAATATTTCTCTATATTTCAATCCACATGTGATAGAAATTTACTTATGATTAAGATATAAATATTATCATGATAATATAATTCTTTATGTGAGGTTTATTCTTTATAAGAATAATTTATGAACTTGATTTCATTAGTGTGTTGAATTTCATTTTCAATTTTTCAGGATTGATATCCATACCTATGAAAGTCATTTATCCTTTTTACTTACACCATCCACACACTCATTCATCTAATTGTTATCCTCGCCTTTTATGAATTCGCTCACCAACTTCATATGGTGAATATACCACTATTTTTATTTTGTTATCTCTCCTATTTATGAACTCCCATATATATTCCATCATTCTCCTATTTTCTATGATAATCAGGTACATAAGTAAACATTTAATTTGATGGACTATCCTTACACAATAGAATTAGTTCATGTCTATGGTTTTGATATATAAATAATTTTTTTTTATTTTTATTTTTGAATGATTTTTTCTAGATCCATTCATTAAATATTGTTCAACTAATCTTGGAGCACATTAATTCATTGCCAATATCTCATATTGGGGTCGAACATTACACTCATCAAGGTTATTATGTAACCTAGTAGGGTTTTTACCATTATTTATCATAAATATAACCACTAATATAAAATATATCATAGAATTTATTTAGTGAGTCAAATTTGTTCCTTTTGGATTGATACTTCTTCATCATTGTTTCCCTATTTACTCCAGTAGGGTGTATCCAATATTAATACATTCTAATCCTTTATTTAAAGATTTTTTTATTTCCAAAAACTAATGTATTATTCCAAAAAATAGTATCCCTTTTTTTAAATGTCTAGTAGCACAAATAACATCGAGTATGACTATTTCATTTTTCTTTAAGTGTATTTTATACAGTTTTTATAACTTTTTTATTTTATGTTGGAAAACCAACCTATTAACAGACTTTTGTGGAAAAAATTTTCTTAGAAATAATCACCACTATCCTTGATATTTTTTGGATGTCCCAAAAAAAATTGACCTCAAAATTTATACCATTTTTAAAATATATACATTCATCTGTGGAAAATTTCATACTAATGGAATTAATTCGCTATTGGGTTTTCCATTTCGAAGTGTTAGAGGTGGATAATTCTATAGATGATCTCAAAAAATATTTTTAAACAACTCAGTGTATTATTTTTTATAGTAATTCTACATGAGATTTTATTGGTTGTATATTTCTTATCATCTATTTTGGAATACTTGGATTTTTATAGAAAACTGATTTTTAGTCTCACTTTTATCTCAAAGAACATAAAACTAAATTGATTTTTTCATCTGTAACTATGTTTGGACATCAATCTCATTCCACTACCACATATAAATTTTTTCCTCATATATTTTCTCTGTCTGAACCCAATACATATCCATCTATATCACTCATGTATTTTTACATTCCATCCACGATGATTTGACATCCATTGAGCTCTTGTGATGTTTCACCGATGAATATATCACCTCTCTAGAAATATTTTCTAAAAATTATTACTCATAATAACTCATTGAAATTAATTATAAACTGAATACTCTCTTTAATAGTAAATTTTTAACAATATTTATATTTTCAAATATTTATTACAGTGTTGTAAAAACTCAACTTCATTGTTAAAATTTGTTGCATTTCAACATCTTCTTTATCCGACTTTGAATTTTCAACAATCAATCCCACAAAATATATAAAAATATATACACAAAATTCCCCATTGAAATTTTTCCAATTAATCCTAAAAATGAGAATATAATTCAATAATGGACTCATAAATATCATCTTCTTCACATCATGATCCATATTCAATAAATTATTCATTATCAATATATTTATTAAATCTTTTTCTACTATAACTACCAGTTAGTTGTTTTTACTATTGATTAAAAATTAAAATTATTTAAATAGTTGAATATTTATTATAATTAATGATAAATGACTAGTAGATACTTCCTAGTTGGTTTTCAATGCGTTCGAAATGGGATTTCTTATTTTAGGGACATCATGAAATATCTAAACACTGCACTTCAATTATGTCAAGTAAAATTATAAAAAAAAATTTAGTCCTTTCATATATAACCAACACAACAATCAATAAATTAGAAATATAAAAGATAGAATCAAGGGTAAACTATGATCTAATACAAATTTTAGTTCCCTAGTGCACCATGCAGACACACTAGAGAGGGGGGGATTATGGGTTGTCAAATTCTCCATACAAATAATCTTCTAATTATCTTAACCCCTTGGGTTTTTATACAATTGTTTATATTTAAATAATTTATAGATATTTTATATATTATTCAGTAGGAAACAACCACATGAAGTGACCTTCTATAAAAAATGTCATCAACTAGTATTTTATCAAGGTCCAGTCCTATTGTAGGAAACTATCCCCTTATTTTTTTAACGCCCATTGAGTAATTTATTATATTCTATAATATAATCATTTATTAAAAAGGGTGGCTATGGATCTTCTAGAAATAACTTTTACCAAATCACATAGGCTCGATTACTATACTACATAGGTAAAAATATTTTTTATATTACATAAGTGAATAATATTTATAATAATTTAAAATGTCTTGATATCCCACCATTGTATGCATTTTTCCTCCTTATATAGAAGAAAATAATTTTTTTTGGGGAATGTAAATGAATCCACAATAAAGATATGATTTATCAAATCATCGTGGATTTGACTGGAAATATTTCATCAAGAAAATCAAGTTTAACTCTTCCACTAAATTTATACAACTTCTAGTTAATCTGAATCTATAGATTAAAAAATCATATCTTCTTCTGAATAGTAATCTATAAAAAATAAATGAATTCATAAAATTTATTCATCTACTTTTCATGTGAATAATCTCTAGATATGCTGGTGTCACCATCATAAATACCAAAAAATTATTTAGGTTCAGTAAACCATTTTTTCTTCATCCTCACTATATTGTACAACGACTTTTTGTTCCTCTTCTTTATTGGGATCTCTTTTTCTTCATGGATATATCTATATTTTTATCCCTCTCAAAAGGTGTTAATGAATTATAATGGAATATTTAATCTATTAAGCTCACAATGTTTTATGATTCATAATTTTTATCAGTTACAAAAGGATTATTCTCAGTTCATTTTTCATTATTGTTTCGCATCATCAAATCATATGATCTAGTGAAGTCGTATGATGAATTCAATGTCATATTGTTGATTCATACAATCAAGACATTCACTATGTCTAATGTCATAAGATGATTCCTTAACTAATATTTATGAATATATAAGGTCATATGATGGGAAATATAGCTATATGGTGAAGTATTATGTTTAAAAATAACATACTATAGGGAACTATACATTTTATAAATAAACATTACATCATATTAAATGATTATTCATTACATAAAATTATGAATCACATAATAACCATAACTGTTTAGTGTGTTTGTATACTAGAAACATAATAATATTATTTCATGAAATGTCTTCAACATGTATTATAATGATCTTCCCATATAGTACACTTCTTATACATTTCCTACTTAAAAAATTTATTCCAAACCAAGAAAAGAGGGACAGAAGAAATGGTAATAGGACATGTTAAGTAATAGTAATTATAGAAGATATCAATCAATGAACATATGTTATAATAATATAATCAAATTGGTATGAGAACATGACTAAAACATCTAATAATCATACCCATTCAGTCAAATATCATATATAATAAATCATAATATAAGTAATTATCATATCAAAATACATAAGTCATAAATTTGTATAATCTCTAATAATTAATCATAATCCATTATAACACATCATAAAAATAGTAATGTGGAAAAAAATTTATCTGATAACATTATAAACATGTATAAATAGAAACAGGTTCACTCATTTAGTTATATATGTGAAATTTGATCCTCATATAAATTTATGGACATGAATCCAATTCCAAAGATAATTTATTGGACTGGAATGAAGGTCTATACATAATTTAATAGACAAAAAACTAGGTCCACACATAACACTATATATAATAAACTTGTTCCATGAATTGATTTGTAAAAAACAAATCATTCACACAAAACATAATTATGTCATGAATTATTGACCTTTAACTAAAAATTGGATTCCAATAAAAGAACTATCCATCACATAATCCTATTCCATTATTATGTACTACCAATTTTCTTGATGGTATTTAAAATTTCATTTAAACATAAACCATGGAAAATAAAATAGGTTTTTTCAATATATCATCATCATATTCATATACTATTCAGGTAATGAATAATGATAGAAACATAGAATCATATTCCTAGTGGATCATTGGTAACATCAAATCATGTGAGAAAATATCATAAATATCATTAAAAATCCCATGGAAAGACACCTGAGTAAAATAATCTTATCATTATAAAATCACTTATATAAAATTGAAATATTTGAAAAATATTAATGACAAATATTCATTGAAAAGAACTATAAAACATATAAATGAAGCATCAAATTGTTGATTAATCACGATACCAATAAATATCACTAATTTTATAATTGTTAAATATAGATTTGGTTAAGAAAATTCTTAACATTTCCCTGTTTAGAAAAATATATTAATATTAACTTTTACCTTTTTGGTAAAAAGGAAACATGGTAAAAAATGACATTAAAATTTAATTTAATAAAATTTAATAAAATTCTTGGAAACAATTTAAAGATCAGGGATATGAATGAAAATAGATTTCTGGAATAAAGATGAAAATTTAGGTTATATATTCTTAAAACATTTTCATAACCATTTATTGAACAAAAGAGTGGAAAATTTTACTAAACAATTAAAATTATATAAATTACCAGAGGAAGAAAAACATGAATGGGTTTTATCAAATAATGATAATATAGTTTCTTTAAATGGGAATTTATTATATTAAATCCTAATTAAAATAATATATTTAATATAAATCTCTTGTCACATTGTTATCTTTTTAATCATAAGACCTAAGAAATAATAAAATCAAACAAAACCTTTAATATAATAACAATAAGAAGATACCTGATATAAAATTTAAAAGGGGTTATAAATACACATTATAAAATAATATAAAATCATAATATAGAATATGTATCAAGGAATACAATTTTAGGTGACAAAAAGTTACCTCAAGTCTCATCATACTTTTTATGTGTTCAAGAAACCTCATATTCAGTAGACTACAAGTAGATTCATTCTAAGGTCCATTGGAATGGTCATTTAAGAATACCAATACTTCTATATAATGAATAGGGAATTTTAGAAAATAATTGTTTTAATGATTTATCATCCAAGGTGACTCAATGTCATATAAAGAAGATAGAGGAGGGTGAAATTTTATAAGGGAGTGATGCGGTACTCTTCTAATTATTCAATATATTAAAATATTATAAAATCACACTCATAGAAATGTGGTTAAATATTTTCTTAATTAATAATCGAATATGATGTGTGATCTAAATAAACATAGATAATAGTATTTAGATCAGTTTTAGGTCATTCTATCTCTTATTACATTAGTTTAATCCCCCATTAACTCTTTTTAGCATTAACTAGAGTAACACATTTTTCAATTATTATGGGATATAAAATTACTTATAAGGAAAAAATAGGTAAAATATGGTAATGGGATTTATTTTAAGACCATATCCCATTCCTATTATACTATTTAATGTTTTTAATCTTTTAACTCATTTAATTTTTTAATATACAAAATTTTAAAATCATTAACGTATTTTTTTTTGACTAATTAGTTAACATGACATTAAAGATAATAATAATGGAATTGATTTTGAATTTAGAAACTTTTACCATCAATTATACATTACAATTACATATAAAATTAATGGAACACCCCAATTGATAAATAATGCATTTATTAGGAATTTAATAAAAAACATTAAAATTTTCAACAATATATCGAAGCATTGTGTCGAAGGTTTGTACGTATTTATGGTAATTAATTATTCATTAAAAATAAAAAAATAAAATTATAATATTTATTTATTTATATTCATAATAATCATTTATAATATACCATAACAACTTCTTATCCCCAAGAGAAAATATATTTTATAAAAATAAAAAGTGTGACGTTGTTATTTTTTACATATAATAATATATAAGTCATTGTTAATGAAAAGATAATAAATTTCCTTAACAACAAATCATGGATGATGATATTAAAACCCCACTAATTTAATGGGTTAATGATAAGTGTTTGGGTTATTTAAAAGTCACATCCTGTGGTTTAAACTTTATTTTACACATTTGACCCTTTCTAGGTTGAAAACTATTTATCATAGATACCTTTCATAATGATAAAAAATAAAAGAGATATATTTATCAAATATTATTCTAATTATAAAAAATATGTATTTGATATTTCAAAATAAAATTTATAGATTTCTTAGAATTTATTTTTAAAAAAAATTCATTATACAGAATAATTGTTTTATAGAAAAATGTATTTTCAAACCAAAAAAATGCTTATAACAAAATCATAAATATTATTGATCCAAAACAATTAATTATATTATTATAAATCTAATTTTTCAAATTTAAATTTTAGACAAAATAAAAAATAAAATTTTAATATGAAACTATATTGAATGTTGTGAAATTATTGAATTTGAAAATTTTGTATTTTTCAATATGTAGTAAAAAAAATTCAAGAAAATCGCATTGATTCAAACTATTTTAAATTAATATGATGAGTTAGAAAATTAATTTAATTTCATAAAATAAAATTTCTACAATTTGATGAAATTTTTTAAAATTATAACTCACAAAAATCAAAAAAATCCATTTTTTTGAGTAAAAAGTAATTTTTATGCATAAACTCATATGAAAAATGAGTTCTTTTTTCAAAATAATTAATTATTAAGTTATTATTGATTTGGATAATTATAAATATATATTTTACAATGCTTTTACACAAATTCATACACACTGATTAATATTTTAGTTTATAACAATCACATTTAAATAAACACATTTCTACAGTATATCACAATTTTCTTAAACTTCGGTATTTCATGTTTTGATATTTATCAGGTTTACTATTATTTTAAAATATATATTTTTATTGTTTTACACTCTCCTACTTAAAATACATTTTCTCTCATAATTTTTTCATGATGATAAGTGGTTCATTATGTGAAAATAGATTTCTTGAAAACCCACTTAGTATAAATGGATAATTGAACATCCTTTTAATAAGGGGTGTGGAAAACATATGCATAACATGGAATAACACATAATTGGGTTACTAGATTGCAATAAAACGGGTGGTATGTTTATATATAAAAATTTAATTGAAAATTATTGTGCAAGGAAAAGTAGATAGTTATGAAGATCTTGGTCATGAAAATGTTAAAGACCAAAAACCATTAATTAGTGAAGAGTTAAAAGATAATAATGTCATTAGAAATGAAGGTAAAAGAATAAATTTCATATTTCAGGATATTTTTTTAGATTTAGGGGATTATTTAACTATTAATATAAATATAATAATAAAATATACTTACATGATATATTTTTAGTTCATAAACACAATTTTATCATTTGGTTGTGCTTTGATCCATTTTCAATTCATCGCTTGCTCCATTAAATGAATATTGACGCTAAATTTTTCATTACTAGAAACTAAATTCAACATTTAATGAATCATAATATCCATAAAATAATAAATATACATTCATTATATATCTAAATGACTACTGAAACTAATATTTCTAGCACATGTTATCAAATATGGATAAATAAAATAATGTAATCTCTAAAACATCAACAATAATACCCAATGTTTAACTGAATTATTTCTATAAATAGAACTCCTACAAAATCCTCTGAAATATATTTTATAAAATTCTAAATCAAAAAAACCAAAAGATTTTATCGCATAAGATTTTTATAATTTCTATTTTATAATTTATCCCCATAAAAACATTAGGCAGATCATATTGTAATCTAAAAAATGTAAAACCATGATATTTTGAAGGAGGAACAACATATTAGATAGTGTACATGAATCAAAACATCATTATTTTATGAAAATGTACCACATCCAAAATTTATGATATATTTCATTTTATGTAAATTCAATCACTTTAATAGCTTACGATGCATAAAAAATGGGATTAAACGAAATGTGATACTATATTAAAATATTATTATTTATACAATCCCATTATAAACAAGGCATTAAGTCAGTTGGTATGAATAAATCTAAAAAAATAATGAAATTCATATGGTTAAAAAAATTATAAAATAAATTCAATGGTTACCTATTTATGAGAAATAAAATAATAATCATTCTAAGGAAAACAATATTGTTTATAAGGACTTATATTTTTCAAAAAGGTGGTTTAGTTTCACATTGCAATATAATTTAAAATTATATTTTTCCAATTTTAGAAAAAATATTATAAAATAAACATCATTTTTGAAATCTATTTTTCAAAATAATATATGTGTGATTTTTGGATAATATTCTGAAAACACTATTTTCATGGTGAAAAGTGAAATATATTTATTTTCATTGAATATTTTATTTTTTAAAATAAATTGAATTGTTAAATTATATTATATAGTGATTTTAAAGTATTGTTAGTTCAAATATATTAATTTTTAGAAATTTTATTTCATTTTAATCAATTTCATAATGAATTTTGATATAATAACTTCTAAAACATTAAATATTTTTTCTTTGGAAGAGAGTGTTTTTTGACGTGTCTGTATGATTAATTTTAAATTTGATTTTTTCACTTATATAATTATAATTTTTAAATATTTATTCCATATTTATAATCAGAATAATTTCTATTATATAATATTTTAAATTATTTTTTAACAATAATAAACTATGAAAATAGTATAACCTTATTACGGTTGTTAATGAAAAAATGGGTTTATATGGGGTTAAACTAAAAATATAAGGCTTATAAATTAAATAATCATTTCCAAAACCCATTTAATATACATAGTGTGAAATTATTAATTATGATTTTATAGAAATAAAAATTTTATGATTTTATTATTGTGAAAATTTGGGGACACATTATTCTTTCCATAAATTTCTTGTGTGTCATCTCCCCTGCTTATAAAAGGACACCGAATTTCCTCTACAATTTATACATAAAACCCCACTTTGACCAATTATTAGATAATTATATTCATTAATTGTATACACACACCCTATTAGAACACTTTTAATTAATACACCCACTAATAAGTGATTATGTATAAAACTAAACTGGCTCTCTGAAGAAGATGTAAAATTATTAATCTTTTGTTTAGTATTATTTATACTTCAACGTCCTTGAAATATAATTTATCTCTCATGATATAATTAAATAAATATATATTATATAACAATATATTGTTGTGTTAATGTAATAACCTATATCCATATCCACTTCCATTAAATGGTAATCAAAATCAATAATTTTGTTAATATAAGACTACAGCATCCCAAAACATTGTATCTCATTTTCCATAACCACTACTCATGGAAGGATATTATGATGGATAATTATCAATTACATTATATTTAGGAATGTTTTATACTCATATAATTATTATATCACTTATACATTCTGTATTTTAATTATATGGTGCAATACAATAACGTCGCATAGGTTTACGATGGACTGGAACCTCGAGAAGTGATGTGATTAGTTATTAACTTATGATTTTAAATTAAATAAATTAAGAATAATTTTAATTAATATATTAGATATTTTAAAATTTAAAATACTTCTATAAAAATAATATCACATCTAACTTCTTATATTCTAATCAGTTAGAAGATAATAATTCATTGTGTGCGTACGTGTGGACTCTCACATCAATGTTGCGATATGAAATGTTTTTCATTTGATTTTTACTTGGATTGAACTAAGGATATATTTTATAAATATAAATAATATATAAAAATATTTATTTTTCTTTTAAGGAGAATTAATATTCATTTTCCTTTTGTTAATAAAATAGAAAAACATTCTTACATGCGTACAACCTTCCACCTCTATAAATGGTGTAATGCATTTTCTATCTTTACCTTTTATGTGTTACAATAACTAAATATATTATGAAAATATATAATATTTATATAATGTATTAAATTATTAATTTTATGTATCCATGTAAAAATTAAAAGGAACAAAATTTTCGAACCTAAAGATTCATGAAAAATAACAAAATTATCACCCAAAACATTTATTACAACATTGAATTTTTAATAAAAGGGTTATTAAAATATAAATAATCCATATTTTGTCTCACTTTTACTTTCGTGAGACGTATGTCATATTCACCACATTTTTCTTTTTTATTAGATATATAAAAAACCTTTATATTTAATATCAAGAATAAATTTATATTCATGGTATTATATGTTTCATTTTATTCTCTTTCTTTTATTATCCTTACAATTCAAATATTACCAAATTGGTAATGGTTTATTTTATATTCCAGTCATTTTTAGGGAATGTTTATGATTAGATTTTAAATGATAAAATTTTATGATCTATCACTAATAATAATAATGAATTTTATAATATTATATTTATTCATTAAATTTTAATATATTATTACCACATCCCATTATTGTTTAGTAAAAATTATTCTGACAGTTTTGAAGAAAATCTTACATTATTTCTCTCATTGTTAAAAAATATGTTTTCGTTAAAAACCATTTTTATTAATCTATTTTCAATTTGATAATATAAATTAACATAATTTCATATTAATGATATAATTAATCACATTTTAGTTTTTAAAAAATATTTGGGAATGGATTTTCATATCTTTTTTCAAATAATATTTGTTTGGATTTCACTGAAACTATGATTATAGATTTTGTTTTAATATGTATAACATGAATGGAATTTTACACTTTTATAAATACTAATTATTTAAAATATTATTAAAAAAATCCAAAGTTATTTTACAGCAAAATTAGTTTAAAAATTGGTTTTGAAATATAGGTTTGAATTTTTATTTTGAAAATGAAAAGGATATTTTCCTTAAAATGTTTTGGATGTAATTTTTCTGGTATTTCTATTCATCAATAGAAATGAAAATAATTTAAACTAAAGCACAATTAGGAATATTTCAAAATGATAGGATCATAATTTTTTATTTATATGGTTTATTATTAGTTGATTATGATTTAATATTTTTATAACTTGTTCTATAATACTTTGGTTAGTTTAGGATTATTCTTACTGATTGGGAAAAGTATTAGAAATTAATTTACTAGTTTTTAGAATATTAGTGCTTATGTTTTGATTTTTTCAATCCTTTCATATATGGTGTCCATTAGACTTTGTAATGTATTGGAGGGTCCTTATATATCCCATATATTTATCCTTAGGTCTCATGAGGCAAAAAAACATGAATTTATTGATGAGGCCTTATTAATGTTTGTAATATTTCATCAAATAAGGACATGGAATTATGTTTATGATGTCCATAATTATAAATTTCCTCATTATTAGATTAGTTATTGATGTGAATGTGATTACTTAATTTGATGAAATATACATCATTATGTTTCATTCTCATGTATTTATGTGTATGTATTATTTTATTATAATTTATTTATTACATATTATACCCAAATAACTGATTGAATGGTATGTGTTTTAGTCATTTAATATTCCATATTTATTATGATTACTTATTCATGAAGGATTCCATTGTACACATTCCATCACTGATAATTTTAGTCCACCAATTATTTTATTGATTTCCCCAAGTTTCTTTGATGATTAATAAGATTGATATACAATGTTATATGAGGAAACAATTATTCACTTGGGGGAAATTATTTGTTGTATTTTATGCTTTCAATTATAATGTTAATTTAAGTTATTATTACCAATATTAATAAATAATTTACTCATTCAGTATTCAATTATTTTTTATATTATGATAATATAATAAATTAAGCACCGACTCCATACAACTAGGGTCGGGGTATTTAGAGTTGGTACAATAGTATGTTTAGCAAAAAACAATGATAAATAAGATTAATAAATCCAAAAATAAGGAATGGAACACTATGAAACATATTAATGATAATTATTGAAGAACATATCAATGATTTGGAAAGTTAGGGAGTGTGAGGTCTTCTGAGAGATACATCCCTATAAAGATACTACAAGTAGAATAAGTTCTAGAACACATATACCTAGTGGTGAAACACTAAAAATGGTGCATTTAGATTGAATCGAGTGTTAACTGGTATATTTGAACAAGCCTTAATACACACCTAAATTCAAACTCCTGGGGGACATGATTTGGTTAATTGATATTTTATTTTTTATAGCATTAGGAAGGAATTAAATAGATAATCACCCAAAATTAACTAGGAATATTCTGTAAAGACGCAGAAATTTCAAGGAAATTTATTTCTTAATTTCATTGGAATTTTACATGAACACAGTTTTTGACGACGCCTAATTCCGAGGCCTGATGTGACCATAATCATTTTCCGAAGTTTATCTCGGGTACGTTCAGTGAACGAACGAGCGGGTTTTTCTAACTTTTGAACCGGTGCTCGGAATTAAAATCTTATGGCATCGATGAAACCGCAGTACCGGTAATTGCTTATGAAGACCATTTCTGGAGTTGTGTTTTCTCAGGAGGAGTTGTTTAAAAAAGCGAGGGATAAAAATATAATTGTTTTAAAATTATATTTTCATTTATTGTTAAGTGGATTAAGTGTTGTGTCACAACACTTTATCCCACTCTGATATGGTTATAAACTTAGTAAGGGAGTTAGGGGTGGGACCCACTTGTAGTTAAATACCCATGAGAGGATTAAAGATGAGGTGGGGCCCACACAAACCCCACCCCTTAACATTCCTTAAACCTCCTCTAACTCCCCCATTATGTGGGTGGCAACTCATCTTCCATAACTCACTCCAACCCCCCTTGTGACACACCCTCTATTTAATGATGCCAACTCTACTTAATTTTATTTTGACAAGCTCAAGATTAATTATGTTAAGTTAATTATACATTTTGAAATGTTTTAAAAATTCATGGGATGGGTAATAAAATAAGAAGAGTATTTTCATATTAGGGGTTGGATGGTTGTGTGGAGAGTGGGAAGAGATAGAACTCTCCTTCTTCGTTGAAGAACGCAAAGAATGTCAAGAACCCGACGAAGAACTCCGTCACCGTAAGGAGTGAATGACGTGCCATTTTTCTTCCCTCTCCGCAGCCGGTGAGAGAAGACTTCATCGACGAACGACGACGCGCCGCATCCTTCATCGGGCGAACACTGACGATGCTTACGGATCCTTAATCCGTGACGTCGTCTTCTGGGATGTTCGACTTCCGCGACCCGATGACGTGCGACGTCAATTTCGAGGTAGGGGGTTTGATTTTGGTTCATGATTCTTTCTTGATCGTCCAAAATCAATTTTTATTAAGCCACATGATATTGGATTAACGGGAGGAGGTCGGACCGCAAGAACACGGGCAACCCTTTTCTCCCTTCGTTAATGTGTTTTTGCGGCTCGATCAAAGGTGGCACGGTGCAACGACACCGCGCGGAAACAAGGAGGATCATCAACGAAGAAGCGTGGCACCATTGCGCCACGCCGTGGAGGCTGAACGAAGCCGCGGCCCTGTCGCGTCGCGCCGAAAAACAACGAAGAGACGCGGTTTGTTTATTTGGCGTGCGGATCGACGGGCCGTGGATGAACTGGCCATAGAGGCAATTTGAAGGCTTTGTAGTGAAGGGAAGGTCCCGGGAGTATCGTAGGAGAAGACAGAATTAAAAACGGACCATCGGATAAACTCCGGTAGTCCGTGGAAGGGCCTACTGGCGCACCATGCTGGCACGATGGCACCGGCGACTGGAGGCGGTGGCTGGTGCCGTCTGGCCGCCAGGAGGTGGCGGCGCCCGGCGCGCTGCCAGAAAGGGCCGACGCGGCGGAAGCTGCGGGGGCAGGCGACTGGTCCCGCGGCTGCGCGGGACCAAGGGAGACCGGGGGTCGTAACCCCCGGTGGTCAAGGCAGCGACCCCCATGTGGGGGGTCCGCTGCTTCAATCAAAGGGGGTTAACTAATCCCCCCCCCCTTTCTGCAACGACACGACCAGCGGGTCATGCGGGTGTGCTCATGCCAGGCCAACCAGCCGCCGAAGCCGGGCCGGGCCCAGACCCCCCATTTTAAACTATTTTCGTTCAAACGCTCATAATGTGGGATATGGACCTCGGATCTATGCACCGTCAGTTGGGATGCAATCCTTGGATCGAGACAGTCATTTCGGTATATTACACATAAGGTTTCGGAGAACATTGGGTATGGCCGGGTTGGTTTGAACACGAAACCAATCGGGCCCTCGGAGCAGAAACACTTATAACATGAGCTCCGGACGTCCGATTGACGTCCCTTTGACTTTGTTGGATTTCTCTTGATGAGACGGAACTTTTGGCATACTTCACCTAATATTTGGATGCAGTTGGAGTATGGATGGGTTGGATTGTACCCGAAATCCAACCGGGCCCCTAGAATGGAAAAACTGATAACTTTCAGACCGGACGTCCGTTTGACGAACCATCAGCGACGTTGGTGATCAAGTTGAGAAATGGTCCCAATGAGTATACCCTATGAGATTTCAGGGTATAGTTGAGATACAGCTGGGTTGGTTCGTACACGAAACCAACTGGGCCCTCGGGACGAAAAGGCTAATAACTCACAGACCGGGCACCCGATTGACGCACCGTCTGTTGCGTTGAGACCCCTATGATGAGGTAGTCCTTTGAGATACTTTTTCATTGGACTTTGTGATACTTGGAATATCTACATGTAGCTCGTGGAGCGGACCCTCCCGGAGACGAGCATAAGGAGTACGAAGACCGTGTAGCCGGCTAGGACCTGACGACTGCTTGACCGACTCGACTTGGAGTGAGTCGACTAGCCCAGTGGACGGAACACTACTTTGTTTGGGTTCATACCCATGGAAGACGGAGCACTACTGAGTTTGGGTGCAGACTCGTGGTACTCATCCGGAGAGTACGTTTGCAGACTATTACGGGGGATGCACTACTATGTTTGGGAGGCAGACCCTGGCGGGAAGCACTACTGTGTTTGGGTGGCTGACCCGCGATACTCGACAGGATGAGTAACTCAGTAGTCTTCGGTTAGTGAGCAGTACCTCGGAGACGTGACAGGATCTCTGTACTCTCCAGAGACGGGGCTCTTCAGCAGTTATGGTTTCTATAATGAAAATCCTGGTTTGAGCTGAGTCTATGACCATGGTGTTTACCTCATGATTGAGATGGGTCAATTGATAACTTAGGTATATGTATAGGCATATATCTAAGTAGTGGTTATCCATTGATTTCATAACCATTGTGTTTCCTCGTGATTGAGATGGGTTTCTTGATAACATAGGTATAAGTATGGGCTTATACCTACGTAAGGGTTATCTGTTGAGATTCATCTTGTGGTTATCCTTGTTGGATTTAGAGAGACCTTGAGGGTCTTGGGGTCCCTCCTGAGTATCGTTATACTCACCCCTTCATGGGATATGCCTGAACCTCGTTGTGTTGGATACAAACAATGGACAACGTTGATAGAGGCCGAGTGTTTGAGGACTGGATGGTACCTGAAGGTGGAACTCATGACGAGTCAGTATCCGGAGGTAGACTTCATGATGAGATGATACTCGGAGGAGGTTGACGGGCGAGAGTGTTCAGGAGGCTATCTATAACTACCCTTCAGGTAGTATCCGTGGTGGACGATCCAAGAGCTATGCTATCTGTACCTACCCTACAGGTAGGATCTGAGGTGGACGACCCAGGAGATGATTCTACTCTTCCAACTGTTTGTATTTTTGTTGTACTTCTATTCAGTTGTAACTGTACTTTTCAGTTGTTTTTGTATTCAGGACCATTTACTTCTCATCACTTTCTTTTGTACTTAGTGTATTACTTCCGCTTGTACTATGTGGTGTTTTGTTTACTTTTATAAATGCAATGCCTTCCCAGTTGTTGGGATTTACGCCTTTGGTTCTAGTTTCCAGCCCCTAGCCTATGGAAGGAGGGCTTGGGGTAGTCACGACACGGGCCCTGAGGACGGGTCGTGACAAATTGCTATCAGAGGAGTCGGTTCTACCACAAAACTTATAACTCCGATATTTTCTTTCTGTGAAGAAATCATGTTAAGGGTACCAAGTGCGGTCTTCAGTTTAGGGAGTCCAGTGTTGGTGCGGCGGCCAACGTATCCTTACACGAGGAAACTGACATCTGATTTCTGACTTTGTGCACGAAAACACTGATTGTGTGTGTGCTTCCAAATGTTTTAAAGTTAGCTCAAACTAGGTCATCTCACTAGGTATAAATCGGTGACTGTGTCGCATCTGTTCAGGATGTCTCCACACAGAGAGTCAGTTGGTGTTCCGAGAGAGTACTCGATGACGGCCCACCGAGCGACGAGGCTCCAGTGTGGGGCCCTTTTTACTATGTTGGCACCCTCGGGTGGTGTACCAGCAGCACCACCACCTGTTGGGCATCAGATGCCACCAGCCATACTAGCGAGCTGTGCATGCTGGCAGAGCGCGTTCCACACGTTCCAGCAGCAGCGGCCTCCGAGGTTACGAGGCGAGGCAGATTCCTAGATAGCAGAGGACTGGCTGGAGGCAATTGCTAGAGTTTTCTGCCTAGATGAGACATCAGTAGAGTGGGTGGTGGACTTTGCTACTCGTGTTTTCTAGTGAATGACCATGAGGATGGTCCGCATAGTGATGAGGCTTCAGTACGTGGACCGATGCATAAGATAGTGCCTTCGGGTAGTGTGTCACCTATATATCACTACCTGTTGGTCAGCAGTTACAATCAGCAGTACCGGTATGTGAAACTTGTATACTTACTGCCTTATACGTGTTCCACCATCAGATACCCTCATGTTCCGAGGTGAGCCCGACTCACAGGTGGATGAGGACTGGCTTGAGGAAGTGGCTGAGAGTTTTCTAGAGCTTATACAGCTTCAGGCAGTGGAGCTCCGAAAGCGTGAGGAAAAGAGCATAACTAGTGGATTCCTTTTATCCCTTGTACTTCTAGTTCCATGTTACTATTGTATTTTTGTCTTTGTATTTCGAGCTGCAGTAATAAAAGACACTTATCTTTGTGATGTTTTCTCTCCTTTCCTTTTCTTGGTTGATACTGAGAGGTCCCAGTTAAAACTGTGGAAATGAACCTCACATTCGATATTTCTACTATAGGAGACCCAGTGACCTCACACTGATGCCGACAGTGTGACTCGACCCATCGAGGCGAGAGTGACAGTTGGATCTCTTGGTAGTAATGTTGAGGCCTTACGACGCTGTCCATGGCATGAAATAGTACCGTTCATGTCTGGATTATATGTATTAGTCATTGGGAGTGTTTCATCCAGGGGATGAGACCGAGTTTCTCTTTTCAGCAAAGGAGTAATATTAGCAGCTCTTATAGATTTTTGGAAAAGAAGGGTGGTCGTTGAACGACTTGCCACATAGGCAAACTTCATACCGACCAGATATTGTACGAGTTATGATGAAGAAGGTGGAGATCATCCAGGAGCGGATGAAGACTACAGAGCACAACAAGAAACAAGAAACTGGTGCCAATATCGGATACATGGGAGTGTAAATGTTTCAAGAAGGGGTGTTAAGGACAGATGAGTCTGCAGAGTAGCAGACATGGAGGAAGAGCTAGGAGAGCAGCATGAGGTGGTGTACATTTCAACATGTTACAACCACCCACCTTTGTTGTTCCCGCTAGGCACATGGAGCTGGATGGTTGGGGAAGAGAGTAGCTGCATGCGGTCAAGGAGAGAGATCCAATGGCTCTAAGAATGATTCGAGGGACAGTCTGTGTCCAATACTAGCTACCTTAGTAACAGACGTTGATACAAGCCATTCCTTCCTTCCACGAAACTTGTCCCAGACCTAGAGTTTCCGGTAAGCCATATACATGACCCTAATGTCTGGAGATACCTTGGGAGGAGACTCGATAATCACACATATGCCGACAGTGTGGTCTGACACTCGAGGTGAGAGTTTCGGTTGAAATCTCTTGGTGACAGCGTCGAGGCCATACGATGTTGGTCTGGGTATGGATTTGATTCACAGTTCATACATAGATTGATTGTATTAGGAAAAGAGGATGTGGTTTACCTACAATGTTGGGATGGGTTTTCCTTGGTCGGTGAAAAGGAAACCCCAGGCAGAACAAGATAAATTCCTGCATAGGAGGGTGTAGCCAATCACTCTTGAGTCGGCTAACCTAACCCTCGTGGTAGTAGGAGTTTTGAGTTTTAGTTCTAATCAAGAAAAGGAGACCTCTAGAGTTTGAGGATGACGAACATTACCTTATACGGGTATCACCTCGACAAGGTTTATGGAGATGAGGCCAAGGAGGCAAGTAATCTCCAAAGTTCAGCGGTCCTTTTTTAGGTCCTCGCCAGGGTAGGAGAGGTGGCTTACCATTTGACCCATCCACCTCAGTTGCACTAGGTGCACGACGACTTCCACGTATCTAAACTAGGGAGATACGTGATTGACCCGACACATATCATCGACCATGGGGAGCTGGACATTGGTAATGGGGTGACTTTTGCGGGGTTTCGGTAGATGTTGAAATTCGACAGGAATGGGTCCTACGAGGATGGTCGATTCCTCTTGTGCGCTTTCATTGGCAGCACGGCAACATCCAGGTGGGCACATGGGAGCGGAAGGCTCAGATGCGTGCTCAGAACCACTTTTGTTTCCCTAGTTTGGGTTATATATTTATGGGGACGTAAAGCTCTGAGACTGTAGTAATGTAAAGACCCTAAAATTTCAAGGTAATTTTTTTCTTATTTTCTTTGGAATTTTACATGAACGCAGTTTCTGACGGTGCCTGATTCTGAGGCCCAGTGTGCCCATAATCATTTTCCAAAGTTTATCTTGGGTACGTTCAGTGAATGAATGAACTGGTTTTTCTAACTTTTGAACTGGTGCTCGGAATTGAAATTCGAGGGCACCGATGAAACCACAGCGCTGGTAATTGCTTAATAAGACCCTTTCTGGAGGTGCGTTTTCTCCGGAGGAGTTGTTTAAAAAAAGTGAGGGATAAAATTATAATTGTTTTACAGTTATATTTTCATTTCTTGTTAAGTGGATTAAGTGTTGTGTAACAACACCTTATCCCTCTCTTATGTGGATAAAACCTAAGTAAGGGAGTTAGGGGTGGGACCAACTTGTAGTTAACTAACCATGAGAGGATTAAAGGTGAGGTGGGGCCCACATGAACCCCACCCCTTCACATTCCTTAAACCTCCTCTAACACCCCCATTAAGTGGGTGACCTCTCATCTTCCATAACTCACTCCAACCCCCCCCTGTGACACACCCTCTCATTAATGATTCCAACTCTACTTCATTTAATTTTGACAAGCTCAAGATTAGTTAAGTTAAGTTATTTCACCATTTTGAAATGTTTTGAAAATGCATGGGATGGGTAATAAAATAAGAAGAGTCTTTTTTATTAGGGGTTGGATGGTTGTGTGGGGAATGGGAGGAGATAGAAATAGTCTTCTTCAATGAAGAATGCAAAGAACGTCAAGAACCCGATGAAGAACACCATCACCGCAAGGAGGGAATGATGTGCCGTTTTTCATCCCTCTCTACAGTCGATGAGAGACGCCTTTGTCGAAGAACGACAACTCGCCACATCCTTCATCAGGAGAACACCAACGACACTTATGGAGCGTTGATCCGCGACGCCGTCTTCCACGACGTTCGACTTCCGCGACCAGACGACGTGCGACATCAATTTTGAGGTAGCGGGTTTGATTTTGGTTCATGAATATTTCTTGACCGTCCAAAATATATTTTTTATGCCGCTTGATATCGGATTAACAGGAGGAGGTCGTACCACACGAACACGCCTGACCCTCTTCCCCCTTCATTAATGTGTTTGTCTTGGCTCGATCAAAGGTGGCACGGTGAAAAGGAATTGCGTGGAAACAAGGAAGATCATCGGTGAAGAAGCGCGGCCCCATTGCGCCGCGCCGTGGAGGCCGAACGAAGCCGCGGCACCGTCGCGCCGCGCCAGAAAACCACGAAGAGAAGGGGTTTGTTTATTTGTTATTCGGATCGACAGGCCATGGAAGAATGGGCCGCAGGGGCGATTTGAAGGCTTTGCAGCGAAGGGAAGGTCCCGGGAGAACCGCAGGCGAAGACGGAATTGAAAACGGACCACCAGATCAACTCCGCTGGTCCGTGGAAGGGCCTGCCGGCGACGACGGCCGGAGGCGGCGACCGGCCCCGGCCGGCCGCTAGGAGGCGGCGGCACCCAGCACACTGCCGGGAAGGGTCGCCGTGGATGAAACCGCGGTGCAGGCGGCTGGTCCCGCGGTCGCGCGGGACCAAGGGAGACCGGGGGTCGTAACCCCCGGCGATCAAGGGAGCATCCCCCACGTGGCAGGGGCCGCAGCTTCAATCAAGGGGGGAAACCCCCCCCCCCTTCCGCATTGGCACGGCCAGCTGGCCGTGCGGGTGTGCTCACGCCGGGCCAACTAGCCACCCAGGCCGGGCCGGACCCGGACCCCGGTCGGGTCGACCTAGTTCGGGCCGCCCCGGTTCGGGCCGACCCAGGGGGGTTGGGCCGGGCCGGGCCGGGCCTAGTCCCCCCATTTCGGATTTTTTTCGTTCAAACACCAATAACATGGGCTACAGACCACCGATCGATGCACCTTCAGTTGAGATCCGATCCTTGGATCGAGACGGTCGTATTGGTATATTACACTCAAGGTTTAGAAGAACTTTGGGTATGACCGGGTTGGTTTGCACACCAAACCAACCGGGCCCTCAGAGCGGAAACACTTATAACTTGAGCTCCGGCCGTTCAATTGACGTTCCATAGACTTTGTTGGATTCCCCTTGATGAGACGGAACTTTTGGCATAATTCGCCTATGATTTGCATGTAATTGGAGTCTGGCCAGGTTGGATTGCACCCGAAATCCAACCGGGCCCCTGGAATGGAAAAGCTGATAACATTCAGACCGGACATCCATTTGACGAACCATCAGCGACGTTGGTCATCACATTGAGAAATGGTCCCTATGAGTATACCCTATTAGAGTTTGGGGTACAGTTGAGATACGTCTGGGTTGGTTCGCACACGAAACCAACCGGGCCCCAGGGACGAAAAGGCTAATAACTCACAGACCAGACGCTCGATTGACGCTCCGTCTATTGCGTTGAGACCCCTATGACGAGGTTGTACTTTGAGATACTTCTCCCTGGAACTTTGTGATACTTTGAGTATCGACCTATAGCTCATGGAGTGGACCCTTTCGGAGATGAGCGTACGGAGTACGGAGACCGTGTAGTCGGCTGAGACCTGACAACTACTTGACCGACTCGACATGGAGTGAGTCGACTAGCCTAGTGGACGGAGCACTACTTTGATTGGGTGCAGAACCATGGCGAATGGAGCACTACTGAGTTTGGGTGAAGACCCGCGGTACTCTTCCGGAGAGTACCTCTGTAGGCTATTAGGGGGGATGAACTTCTGTGCTTGGGTGGCAGACCCCGGCGGGAAGCACTACTGTGTTTGGGTGGTTGACCCGTGGTACTCGACAGGAGGAGTACCTCAGCAGTCATAGGTTAGTGAGCAGCACCTCGGAGATGTGACAGGATCACTGTACTCTCCAGAGACGGGTCTCTTCAGCAATTACGGTTTCGATAATGAAAAACATGGTTTGAGCTGAGTCCATGACCATTGTGTTTAGCTCATGATTGATATGGGTCACTTGATAACTTAGGAATATGTATGGACATATATCAAAGTAGTGGTTATTTGTTGATCTCATAACCTTTGTGTCTCCTCATGATTGATATGGGTTACTTGATAACTTAGGTATAAGTATGGGCTTATACATAAGTAAGGGTTATCTGTTGAGATTCTGCTTGTGGTTATCCATGTTGGATTTACAGAGACCTTGAGGGTCTCAGGGTCGCTACTGAGTATCGTTATACTCACCCCTGCACGGGCTATGCCAGCACCTCGTTGTGTTGGATGCAGACGACGGACAACGCTGACAGAGGCCGAGTGTTCGAGTACTGGACGGTACCCAGAGGTGGACCTCACGACGAGTCAGTATCCGGAGGTGGACTTCATGGCGAGAGGATACTCGGAGGAGGTTGACGGCCGAGAGCGTTGAGGAGGCTATCTGTACCTACATTTCAGGTAGGATCCGTGGTGGATGATCCAGGAGTTGCGCTATCTGTACCTACCCTACTGGTAGGATATGAGGTGGATGACCCAGGAGCTACTTCTACTCTTCCAGCAGCTTGTCTTTCTGTTGTACTTCTATTCAATTGTAGCTGTACATTTCAGTTGGGTTTGTAATCTGGCCCATTAACTTTTCAGCACTTTCTTTTGTACATAGTGTATTACATTCTCTTGTACTCTGTCGTATTTTGTTTACTTTTATAAAGGAAATGCCTTCCCAGTTATCGGGATTTACGCCTTTGGTGCTAGTCGCCAGCCCCTGGCCTTTGGAAGGCGGGTTTGGGGTAGTCATGACACGGGCCCCGAGGACGGGTTGTGACTTAATCCTAAAGTGTCTAAGATTAAATATAAGGTATTATGACATAGAAATAATATAATTTATTTTTAATGATGATGTGGTGTCCCTAAATGATTATTATTTCTTACACTATAATTTATTTATTTTATTCAACAGATGGATCCCGAAGGAACTATGTTAATATTTAATGTGATTGATAGTGTGACGATGATATAGAAAATGGGATGAAAAATATACTTAATGATATTTTTATTACTCTAAACCACTTATCATGATATGTGATTAAAAAAAATCTCCATAACAAACTCTCATACACACCAAAAGAAGAGAAGGGTAGTGTTCAATGAGAGCTTGGGTGGTGGAGACCAAGAAAGAAATGAGATTCAGTTCCATATATGTAAATAATTTTAGAAGAATCAATCATTAGAATGTATCAAAGAAATTAGAATTTCTGATACATGTTTATAAAAAGGGAATTGTCTAGGAAATTCTTGATGGAAAATGAAAATTTCAGTCATCTCAATTGAAGGAATAATGGTCTCCCTAAGGTATTTTTAGTGGATAATAATTTTAAATGAGGAATGTCAGAGAATTATGTAAATATTATTACATTGGGGAAATATATAGAACATGATAAACAAGTTATTATGAGTAATTGTTTATCAAATTATGATGATGATAATCTTAATGACATATGAAAGGAAATATGTGCTATGAAATAAAATAAAAAACACTGTCAATAGTGAAGGATAAAGTGAAATGATTGATGTGTTTATGGATTTGGACTCAAAGAATTATGTTTTATAAGTATTTTATCAATGATACTTTCATTATAAGAATGAATAAATTTATAATTATTTTAATATTTTAGTATATATTTAAGGATTTGAAAACATATGTTGAATGGTAGTATGAATTGTGGTTTAGTGGAATGTTGGTTTATTTAAAAACAAATGATTGAGAGGGAATAACCCTTAATATATTATTTAAGTTGATATAATAATGATAAATAGATGTATATGTGATTGTATTTATGACATTGTAATTTGTTATTGAATTTATGGTTTATATTATCTTTGCTGGAGTTTACAAATTGTTTAGAATTGTGTAATATATTTAATAATATAAGATTTTATTTCTAGGGGAATTAATTTATTTTTTAAGGTTTTATGGTGATCTAGATATTCAAATATATTATATATAACGTTAATATCTATTTTAACTTCATTATGAAATCAATTATTATGTAGAGTTTGGGAATTTTGTAAACATCCTTTTATTTTATTAAAATGAATTTAGATAGATTTATTATAGATAAGTCTTTCTATTATCAATTTTTGGAATGGATTAGGTGGAAGTTTGGGTCTTATTTGACTACAAATGCTAAAAATCTCATTATTTTAATATATATATAGATAGATAGAATGGATTTTTATTCTTTTATTGAGCCAATGATATATAAAATATTTGTTTTAGTGATTTACATATTAAAATTTCATAATGGATATCTATTTCATATACTATGCGATGATGTCGGAGTTGAGGAAATCATAATCAACTCATCAAAATGTGCCTATGAAATAGAAATGGATCAACTAACTATATTGTCTTATTTTATCATTCTATATGGTAAAGGAATTAAATTAATTTAAGTAAAGGATCTAAAAAAAATTCCATAGTACCTTCATTTAGGATTAATCAAACTTTTATTTAAACCATCATTTATTTATGGTTTTGAGGTCCATAAAATTGTATTAATCACACACATTATTATGTTAAATGATCTCTATCATCATCTATTACTCCATATAAATTATTATTATATTCCATGTCCATGTTTTCATTTCCCACAAATGTTCTTCTATTTGGAAACATTGTAATGTGTTTTTCTAGATGACGATTGTTCTTCAATTTCACTAATTTTGAGAGTATGTTTTATTAACCATTTTAAGGATGTTGGTTACACAAGATGGTATTTTCAAATGTCAAGAAATTAATTTCTATTATCAAGACTGAATTATAAATAAAAAAATTATTTAAGGGAGTAGAATGTAGCACCTCGAGTTTTTAAAATAGTAATATAATCTTTGATACTGTCTAAGAGAAGAAACATCGTGAATTAAAGAAAAAGTAACAACAAAATTATTTATGATACACTTAATTTCAAATAAATTCAATCTCTTTGATAGCTTAGAATGCACACGATGCCTTGTTTAAACAAAATGTGGTACCCTATTAAAATCTTATTATTTAAACACGAACATTATAACCTTGATGTTATGTTTCCACATATGAATATGAATAAAAAAATTTCTGATAATTATATTATTTAAATATATATAAAATAAGATAAATTATAATATATCTTTTATAAACATAATTAAGATTTTTTTAAATGATAATGACATTTTTTGAGATAATGAATTTTTCTAAAAGCCAGTTTAGTCATGCATTTCATAAAAAATTATAATAAATTTTTAACCATTTTAAAATTTTGATTTAATAAAAAAATTGAATATTTTTAAATGTTCATTTAAAAATAATATTTTGGTGAAATTTTATGAATTTACTGAAAGGATTAATTTTTTTAATGAATAGTAAAAACAACTAAAATTTATTGAAAATTTCTTTATTGATTTAAGTATTTAATAAGTGAAATTATGTTTTAGGTTTTTTTCAATTAAATTTATTTCAATTATATTAAAATTTCTAGGGAATAAGCTATTGAAGAAGGTTATTGTTTTTTATGTTGTTTTTTATTATCAAAAATGTTTATGATTGAAGGAATTATGTTAGAAAATAATTTAAAAGAACCTCACATTGTATTTGAATTAGACTGACAATTGTATTCATAAAATTGGACTCCCATTTCAAGAAAAAGTTAATAATATCAAAGAATAAACTTTTTGGATGTAAATGGTAATTAGATTCACATTGAATCCGATTTCAATAGTTTTATTGTTTTGGAGAATAATCAGATTCTGTATGACTATGATATAAATTTGAAGATGCTTTATTGATATTGGAGTTATGATAAATCATATGTTGGTTGGTGATATTGTGATGCAAGGTATATGAATTTAATGGGGATTTAATAAAGTTCAATCAATCGTATTCGTATTTATTGGATCTTGTTAAAAATGGGTGTGTAAATTATATTCATTCTTATAGTATTCTGCCCAATAGTATTTGGGACAATTGAATTCTGGACAATCGTATTGAGGTTATGTTGGGAAGAAAGACACGTTTTTGGATGTTTCAATACATTCCATTGAAAGTAATAGGATTGTGAAACAACTCTCAAATTTATTCAATGTCATGTACGATGTCATGATACAAATTTAATTTTTTGATTAAAGGAAGATGTTTATGTTGATATTGGTGACTCTGGTCCATCATATTCAGTATACCTATATAAAAAGGTAATTTTTTTTGAACAATACTAATGGTAAGGGAAATGAGTTAAATCTGAAAATAATAGATACTATTCAACAATGTATTGAAACATTGGTAATGATTTACATTACATTGTTTATCATTTATGTAGACCAAGAGATGGGCGGAGTGAAATAGATGGAAGTGTTTTTAAGGGGGAGTTTGAAATTTTATGAGGATTATATTATTCTTTAATTGATGAATAAAAATGTAATGAATAAATCATATAGAAAATTTGGGAGAAGAATCATAATGGAGTTTTCAAAGAAGATAAAATTTTCTATTTCTTCATTCATTTATTTTTAACACATTCATAGCATTGTAATGAGGAAATTTTCATGAGCTAATTGGAATGAGAATAATAAATAGTTTTTTTATTTAAAATAATTTCTAAATGAGAAACTAAGTCATGATAAAGATTTCAGAAGAATCAAGAAGAGTTGATGAAGTCAAAAATGAACACAAAATTCAAAGGAAATCAAGATTTTTGTGAATTTTGTTGACCAGGAATGTTTTGGGTATTCCTAACCAAACTACTCATCGGTCAACTATATATGTCGACATTTACATTGAACTTATCTAACTCTGACGATAGATGTACTATTCAGGGAAAGAGAGAGAAAATCCCACTTTCTAGGGATAGAAATTAGCTCCCACAGAGTGTTGTGTTGAATAAAGATTTGACGTATTGATGTGAAAGGGGAAGTGGTAAGATTGAAAATTTATTTATCTGATCACCATATTCAATGACCATCATATTAATCTATTTATCATATTCTTCTTTTCGTCGTAATCAAGTGATCATTGTACTAGACTAGATAATTGATTCATGATTTCAATAATAGGATTTTTGGACTGAGGAAGAAAGTGTTATTAATTTTTTCCAATTTTATTTAGAAAGACTCATAACTATCATATTGGGGAATTATATTTGATGATCAGATTGGGCGAATCAAATTGGGAAATTATATTTAATTCCATATCAAAGCCCTTAATGTTCATTCCAACTTTTGGGTATGAAATTGAATAATTTATGTGAAAAGTATAATTTTGTTCATGTGGATGTGTGTTTGAATTATTTTTATCAGGGAAAGAAATCATTAACAAGTGGCGATGGTTGTTTCATTGGAAAGAAAACATAAATTGAAAAGTATCACTAATCCACCCCTTCCCCCTCTTAGTGATAAAATTATCCTCACTTGAATCATTCAACTAGTATCATTGGATAACATCCCTTATCATATTCTTTGCTGATGGATAATTTAAATTATTTGAATAATACATATATACCTATGTTTTATGGAAAGAGTCATCATATATTGATAGATAAAATTTTGCCTTATCTTCTGTCTATTAGACATGTTGTTCTTGAAACAAAAATAGATGGATTTTTTCCAATTAACCATAAAGTCCCTCTTACATCTATTGATCACAAGAATCAACAGAATGATGGAAGGTCCATGAATGATATATTATTATCACATCCTTTAAGATAATTATGATGGGTGAAAAGTGTTGGAAAAACAAAAGGTAAATGAGACAAGTTAAAAAAAACTTATACGAATTAAATACATAGTCGACGTAAAAAACATTACTAATATAGATATAGAATTATGAAGATTTCATTTTCAGTGAATTTTAATATGTTTGGGACATATTTACCTGGGTAAAGGATGTTATCCTATCATTTTTAAATGTTAGATGATTCTATAGTTGTTGAAATGATTTTGAGAATCCTTCCCCACATAGTTGATGCAAAATTTTCTTAATTGGAATATAATGAACCTGAATCATTATCTCTATGTGATTGGCCTGGAACTCTCATTACATATGATATGAGAAGGGATAAATCTATGAGAAGAAACAAAAAATTAAAGAGACATCCCTTTCAAGGATTCTATGAAAGAAAATACAAATAAAATTCATATTAAAGATGATGTTTTTTTATAATAAAAATTAGGAACATAAATATTTGGAAGATATTTTATCATAGTTTTATAAAAATGTAAAAAATAGGAACAAGGAAATAAAAAGGGAAACTTCCCTTCAATGTTTTGAATTTAGATCCTTTAAGAATTTATTAGCTAATTGTCCTCAAATTATGAAATAATAATATAGATATGAAGAATAAATAAAGATATAAAGATTATGGAATAAATAGGGAGATAAATAAAAATAATATTCCATAGGGAATGATAGAATATTCAATAATTAAAAATTATGAAGTTTCTTATCTAGATATGATAACCAAAAGGGAAATGATATTTAATTCGAAAAATATATTGAGTATGGTATCAGCAATTCGTTTATTAAAATATTGAATGATTAATAATTATGATGTAGTAGTTCCAAATAACACGAAACTCATTGTGAATTTCATTTGAAATAAGAGTTGAAAGAAATTATGAGAATGATTATAAGTATTGAATAGAAAAAAAATATTGGATTGTGAATGTTCCTCAACACGCAATCAATAATTTTTGTTTACGAGAAGGTGAAACTAGTAAAATAAATTGATGATTTAAAAATATCCCTAAAGAAAATAATTTTTATATACATCTTGAGGTTTTATTGATAAAAAAATAAGAGTTGTATATTTTCTAACAAAATGTTTTGAATAGCTAAATAGAGAAATCAGTGTTTCGATAACTCTACATGTGATGTTTGTGAGAGTTATCTAAAGGATAAAAAATAAAATGATCAACAAAAGTTAATTTTAAAGGTTGAGAAGAAATATTGAATTTATTTGGAAAATTAGAATTTTGTGAATGTTATGTATGTTTCCAAGAACAAAAAAGGTGAGAAATCAAATGTTACAAAATACCCTATGTCCTAAAATGATTTCAAACATTCTAAATCGAAAGAATATTTCAATAATTCTCATTTAGATAAAGAAGAAAATAAAAATGCTTTTTATTGTAAATATAAAGGTAGATGGTCTGAAAATAAAAATGAGAAGGTTTCTTATACACATATTCACAATTTTGATCAGTGTAGTTATTTCTGTGGAAAATACTCTTTCAATGGATGCTACTAGTATATTGGTGGATGCAAAAATATGGAAAATATGTGTTAGTCAAACAATTATTATTACTATTTCTCCTTATGTTATGAGAGGAAAATGTATAAGGGGAGTCAATTATCTGAATAGAAGAACAAATAAAAGGTTGTTTTAAGGAAACCAAGTATTGTTGTTTTGAGAATAAAAATGATGATCCAGACATTGTAAAATATATTTGAAAGATGTGAACAACCTATAAACCTGGAAAAGTGAAGTCTAATTTTATTACCTACACATCAAAAGATTCTTAACAATTCTCAGATGAGAAAGATAAAAATGGAAGAAGAAAATAATATTTTTGTGGAAACTACTATGAAATATACAAAAGGAGAATGAACATGGTTATTGATAATCAGAGTTCTTCTCATATGATAGAATATTTCAGTTTTTTGAAAAACATGAATAATTTTAAATAAGGAACAATGAGTTTTTTCAAAGATGAATATCTTATAATCAACATGTTGTATCATCTATCATTAGAAAAGAAATGTTTTAATCTAAGAAACCTTTGTATGTTGATGGTATGAAACATTATATTGTAAGTGTATCACAATTATGTGATGATGGTAAAAAAAATTATTTATTAATTTTTTTTGAATGTGAATATAATGGAATGGTAGTTACAATTAGCAAATGTACAAAAGATAATTTGTTTCACGTTGTTGATATATAATAATCTTGTAACATAACTATGGTAGAAGTGAACCAATTATTGAATAAAAGTCTAGGACACCGGATTCAAAGTAACATGGGTGCATTTTTAATGGGAGATTCTATTTGAGAAATTATTTAATTTCTAAAAAGAAGTGCTTGTTGTTCCAATATTTCCTCGAAAATAATGATTGAAAATGTTTCTCACTAGATTTATGAGATGTGGTTAAAACAACCCTTAGAGATTATTCATTCCAATATCCCAGGGCTATGAGAAAAAAAATTAACAAATAAATATAAGCACCTGATTACTTCTTTGGGTGATTCTACTCACATTACTTTTGTTCTCTTTAGGAAATATAAGTCATATGATTTGAAAATGATTCAATTTTTTAGAAGGAAAGCTGATATGAAATGTGATTATTCAATAATTAAGTTGAGAACTAATTGTGGTAGTGAATACAGAAGTGAAAAATATGAATGTTATCTTCAGAATCATGTAATTATAAATGAATATAGTTATATATATAATCCCCGGAAAAATGGGGTTACTGGAAGAAATAATAGAATATTGGTGATACTGTGGAGAACGATCTTAATTGAACATGGTCCTTCTCATTACAATAAGAGGAAATCCATGATAACTTGTATTTATATTCAAAAACTATTTTCTACATGTCTAATTCAATTATAAATCTATATGAATTGTTTTATTGAAAAAATATATGTATAAAACACTTTTGAGTTTTCAGAAATCAATTTATTAGACAGAAGAATGGTGGAAATGATGTATTTTTAGAGACAAAGGAGAAGATAGAATATTTCTTGGAAAAACTCAAGAAGGTGGAGGATATATAGGTTTTGAAAAATAATAATGAAGAATATTTTATTCAATAACTGTTATTTTCATTGAATGCTTCAAAAAAGAAAAACATATTTGGACTGACAAGGATGTTGAGATGGAATGGTTTGATAACAATTATAATAAGGATATAGGAAATTTCAATCCAAATTAAGAATAATCATACTCATATATTTCAATTAATGAGGAAGAGACTTGAAAATCTCATCCAATTATGAGGAATAAAGTAGAAGTGAAAAATATAATTGGGTATCAACATTAGAAGGTTCAAATATGATTAACTAAAAATTCTATTATGTATAATCATTATCTTCAATGGTGGAGATAAATAATGTGAATGATGCTTTTGATATTCCATAATTGGTTTAGTCTATGAATAAAGAGCTATATCAGATTGAAAATATTGATACAGTGGAACCTGTACCGAAACCTTACAAAAAAAAAAGAATTATTCGTACATAGTCGAATTTACTCTACAACCTGATTGAAGGATGTGATGTGATAAGATACCAAGAAATATTAGTGTGTAAATAGTGACCACAAATAGAAGGTATTTATTTTGATGAAACCTCTGTTCTAGTGAAAATACATAAATGAATCAGAACTCATCTTGCAATTACTACAAAATTAAGTTACATGATCTATCAAATGGACATTAAATCAACATTCAAGAATGGTGATCTTGATGAATACGTTTACATTAAACATCCTTTTGGTTATTTATTGAGAAATATGATTATTATGTGTTCAGATTGAAGAATGATTTTTATGGTTTAAAACATGCTCTGAGAGCATGGTATTCCATATTGGATACTTGCTTAAGGATGGTGAGTTTTAAGAGTGGAATAGTTGATTATAGTCTTTATTCTAGAAAAATTAAAGGGTATTCCCTCATCATAATTTATAATGTTGATGATATTATCCATTCTAGGAATGATGGAAAAATATTTGAATGATTTTATGAAGAGATGAGATTTTCATTAAAATATTCTTGTTGTGGGAAGAAAATAATTTATTGGGTTACAAATTTTACAAATGAACAAAAAATATCATTCAAATTGAAGAAAAGTATTCTAAGGATCTTATGAAGATGTTTTCCATAGAAAACTAAAAACTTCTTCCCATACATATTTTTGTATAAACAAAGTTAACAAATTATGGATAAGGAAAAGATGTTGATCATAAAAATTCATCATGTTGATTGGATGTTTATTCTATTTTACTACTTTAGGACCCACCATTGCATATGATTTTACATTATGTGAAATACTTTATAGTTCTCTTAATAATAATGTTAAATTAATATAATAATAATTATCAAATATACAAAAGGCACAACATATTTATGAATCAGAAATGAAATCACAAAAATTATGGATTTTTTTGGGTATTCCTATGTTAGTTTGCTAGAAAATGTTGATGATAGAAGATCCACATCTGCTGGAGTATTCATTTTGGGAAGTAATTTTGATTGTTGGGAGTAATGTATTTATAATTCAGTAACTCAATTTATGGTTGATTATGAATATTTTTGAACCATGAATGACATGACTCAATATATGTGGATGAAAATATTATTGGAAGATTTACTTGTGGATGTAAAGTTACAACTTCAATTTAGTTGGGATAATCAATGTATAATCAATATCACTAAGAACCCAGTTTAACATTATCATTAAAAACATATTTATATCAAATAAAATTTTATTAAATGACATGTGTAAAATAATTAATTGTAGATGGACTATGTTTCTACATCTGAACAAGTTTCTAAATGTCTAATAAACTCTTTCATTATGGAATCCTTTTTCTAAATTGAGGATTAACATGGGGTCCAACCTCTTCCTCATAATTTTTGAGGTATGTGTTTTCCCCCTCTCTCATGTTACCATTGGATAATGATGTTATGCAGGAGAATTTATTTTTTAATAACATTATTATTTTGAATGTATGAAAAAGGGGGAGTTGTGGTAAAGCTATGATTTCAACAATATTTTTTGTTTGATCTATTCTAACCATTTCTTCAATTGGTTATAGGAAATAAATTGTTTTGAATTCTAGGAAAATTGAGGATGTTGATAAATAAGGGCTAAAATAAATAAAGGCCATGGAATTTTTCATAATCACTCATTTATAAAATCATGATTTTTTAATCAATTATTACTACTTCCTATAAGGAGTTAGCTCATGCAGGCTTATAAATTTTGATAAGTAATATAAAAATGTGGAAAAAATGATTAGTGAATTATGAAACATGGTTGAAAAAAAAATTCCAAAGGGGGATTTTGTTAGGAACAACCTAATGGTGAAAGTCATTGATTTCAAATGTTTTATTTTTTTGAGGAATGTTTATAAAAATATAGAGGGTGTTTGAGAATATCATAAAATATCCACACTTTGTAAATTAATTGGATTAAACATAATATTCTTAAAATTAGACTCACAATGCTTTATAAGTTCAATCATATTAAGGGATAATCATTCTATAAGTATATGGTCTTTATATACACTCTGAATCTGTATTGAATGGTTAGACCATGTTAAAGATGAATTAGAGTTTGTATGACTATGATTAAAATTTAAGTATTCTTTTATGATCTTGGTGTTATAAAAAATAATAAATTAGTTAGTAATCGTGTAAGAAAATATTGAAAAATTAAATGGATATTTAATGATATGGTACTAATCATATTCAGATTTATCGGATCTGGATAAAAAACAGGAATGGGAAATAGTATTCAGTTTGAAGTATTTAGTCCAACCCTATTCAGGAAAATTGAATTCTAGATGATCGTATTTATGCTATGATTGAATGAATGATGATTTTGGGAATTTTAAATAAATTCCATTAATGGTATGATGATTCTGATGTTTTTCAGAAATATATTCAAATTCATGATGGAATCCATGAAACAAGAAAAATTTCGTGATTAAAGGATTTTTCTAAAGTTGAAGCTGCTAAAACCAATCCAAAATATTCATCATAACATAATATTCAATAATAATAGTTTTTAACAAGACATATGGTAAAGAAATTAATTTGAAGAAGATAATTACATTGATCGATCAAAAATGTAGTCAACATTTGAAATTGGTTTTATTATATTTTTTCATTTAAGTTGATCAAGAGATTAGCTGAATGAAATTGATAAATGTGTATTCAAAGGGTAGTTAAAATTGAAAGAAGATGTCATAATTATTTAATTGATGCAGAGTAATGTGTTGAAGAAATAATATTAGAAACTGGGAAGAATAATTAGAATGGAGATTGGGAAGAAGATACAAGAAATTAATTTCTTTATATATTTATATTTAACTATTTTGGATCATCGTAATGAAGAAATCATCTTGAACTGATCAAAAAGGAAATAAAAAGAAGAATATTTTATAGAAAAGATATTCTAAAAGAGAATAAATGACATAAATAAGATTATATAGGAATCAAGAAATATATATGATGTCAGAAATGCACTTGAATTTCAAGGGAAATATTGATTTTAGTGAATTTGGTTAAGCTAAAATTTTTTGGGGATTCTCGCCAAACCAGTAATTGGTAAACTGTAAAAGTTGAAAATTACATTGTACTTTTTTTACTCTTATGATAAATATATTATTCATTTGAAGATGGATAATCTCTAATGTTCTAAGGAGATAATGTAGATTCTATATTGTGGTGAATCTAAGAAGTTTTAATGTATTAAAGTGAGATGACAAGAGACTAAGTCATAATGTTATTCGTTTAGTCATCATATTCAGGGGTCATAGTATTAATTTTTTATTGTATTCATATTATCATCTAACTCAACGGATCATCATATTGGAATGGATAATGGGATCTAGATTTCCTTATTGGGATATCTGAACTGACGAACAATGTGTTATAAATTTTCTCTACTGTATTCAGGCTTATTCATACCGTTCGTATTTTGAAATTAGAATCAGAGGTCAAATTAGAATAATTAGACTATGTAATTGGATTGAATTATATATCAATTTTCTTAATGTTCATACCAGATTCTGGTTACGAAATAGAATTTTATTTCTATAAATAATACATGTGTTTTTATTGATGTTTTTTGAATTATTTTCAATATGGAATGATATATTTAATAATAGGCGAAGGTTGTTTCATTTGAAAGGAAACATAAATTCAAAAGTATCACTAATTCACCCCTCCCCCATTTAGTCTTATAATAATCATTAACAGGAACTATAAAATTTAAACTAATTTTAGTCATTTTAATCAATTTTATATAGATTTTTGTTAAAAAAACTTTTTACCATTTTCAATAAATTTCATTGGAAAACCCATTTTTTCAACACATTGGTGAGTTTAATTTTAAATCGGATTTTCCTAAAATATGAGTTTAATTTTTTAAAAAATATTCAATAATTTGAATAGGAATAATTTATATTTCCTAATATGGTCAACAAATTTTTTTATTATAATTAATAGAGAAAATAGTAAAAAAAATTATCATGGTTAAGGTAAAAATTGGTTTAACAAGGAGATAATCTAAGTATATAATGAATAAACTGATCTAAAACATTTATAGAAACCAATATATGATCCTATTTCTACATTATAACCTCTAAAGATCTATAAGGATCTATCTTAGATACTTTTTCAATGTGAAAATAATGGGTACATAGTTCTTTTAAAACAAATTTATTTGTGAACTATCCCCCACTTATAAAAGTTTAACCTCTCTCCTCCCATCACAAGTTATATTCCATAATTCCTCATCCACATGATATATTACATACATTAATTAGAAATCCCTCCTAAAAAGGTTTTTGGAATAAATGTAAATTGGCACTCCATAAAAGAGGAAAATTTTTGAAACTTATGTTTTGTTATATTTAATATCCCATATCCTTCAAATATCTTCAAATAAAATCATATAATAAATCCAGAATCTCACATATAATTTTATTTTATTATTATTTCTAAAGGCATATTTACAAATCCACTTCTATCAAATGGGAAATGATACCTTCGATCATGTGTACAATGAACAACCATCTCACGAAGTGATGTAACTAGTTTTCCATTGCCATCTCTCAATTATAGATATATTGGGGTATTTAAAATATTTATATGATATTTATGAAGTAATTATATATATTTAATTATTATATCACATATAATATCTCAATTTTCATTCCATGTGTACAATGAACTAGAGCCCCAAAAAGTGATTTGATTCACTTTGTTATTTATGCTTTAATTGGAAGATATTAAGGATAAATTTAATGAATATATGTTTTATTTATGACCAAGAAATTCTTCTACAATTATATTATCACATATAACTTGTTTCAATAATATCTGTTCTAAAAAGATGATGTTGCTTATGTGTACATGTGGACAACCACCTCCACATAGTGATGTGAATGGTTTTTCATGAAATTTTATTACATGGATGGTAATGAAGAAGTATTTGATTAATATATGTGGTATATATAATATAATAATTATTCTATAACATAAAATTAATATTTATTTTCAATTTTTCAAAAAAATGGAAACAACATTCATGCGTATGTATGATCAACCGCCTCTATAAACACTGTCATGCATTTTCTATCATTAACATTAATAAACTACTATATATAAATAAATATATAATATATAATATATTTACATAATTTTTTAAATTATTTAGATTATACTACCACGATCAATATAAAAGGACTGAAATTACCAAACCAAAACACACATAAAAAACTAATCAATTATCACCCAAAATAATTATTTCAAAAATGAATTATTAATAAATGGTTCATAAAATACTCTATATAAATAATATACAGTACAAAATATGCTAATACTATATTTTATTATATTAATAATAAATTTATATTTATTATATAGAGGGAGGTGGACATGAAAGAAATGATTTAGATCTGTCGTAATGGTTTCTCATCTCACATTTACTTTCGTGAGATGTATTCCATATTCTCCACTCAGTTCTTTTGAGTACGTTATATATTAACCCTTTGATATGTTATATTAGTGTTGACTTTTCTTCATGGTATTTAATTTTTAATTTGAAATTATTTTTTCATGAGTTTATGATTAAAATATTACTAGAGTGGTAGTTGTTTATTTTATTATCTCATCATTTATCATTATTATTCATGATTAAAGAATCAACAATGAAATATTATGAAATATCACTCACAAAACCCACTAATTTTATTCATAGTTGGTTATTCATGAACTATTAAAAAATATTACAATCCCCGTATATTTGGTAATTTAAAAGATTGTGAAATTGATTTTAATAAAATATGTGTTCATTTCTATATTAGGTTGAAAATCATTTCTTTTGCAAAAATATTATTTCTACAAAAAAATAAGATATGTTTTTATCATTCCCCAAGAGATTTATTAAATAAAAGGTTCACAATTTTTGAGTTTTAACGTATTTTTTAAATTATTCTTCCTGGCCTTTTCTAGATAGTACCCATTTATTATTTATCAAAAATATAAAATAAATAATATATTTAATTTGTATGTCCTGAAAGGAATTATCCTCCTTCGTGATCACTAAATTATTTAAATATTAAAGTAAAAAATTTCAAGGTTATTCTAAAAACAATTATTTTTAAAATAATTTTTTATTTCTTTTTGAAAGGTTATTTTCAAAAGGAATAGTATATTTTCCTCAAGAATTTTGTTTTTTATATAGATTCATCTAGGAAAAAATACCTCCTTTTACCATTTTCTACACTGATAATAAATTGTAATGATACAAACATTATTATTTATATATATTGTTTTGGATTCCTTTATAGGGTTGTACTATTCTCATAAAAATTACAACATTACACTGAATGGTATTAGATTTTGTTCATTGATTTGGAAATTTTTTAACATTTCATATGATATTTTATCCAATATAATTTTTTATATTTACTATTTCCACCACTTTCATATGATGAATGATTTGGAATTATTATGTGATGGTAAGGGACACCTATAGTGCATCGATATATAAGTAGGTATCATTGTACAATATATATTTTTTTGGATGTGGTCTTGCCCATTTCTATAAGATATCTAAGAAAGAGGTCATTGAGGTGTGGTTATGATGTATAAAATTATGAATTTTTTCATTTTGTGATTAGTTATTGATGTCCATGTGATGATTAAATTATTAAGAATATCCTTGCTCATGTTTGAACCTCGGGTGATTATATATCTGGCATTATTTCATAATCAATTATATATTCCATATTATGCACATGTAATTGAATGAAAGGAATGTCTGTTAGTTATTTAACATTCAATATTTATTATACTAATTTATTTATTATATAATCAATTTTATGCATTTTCTTACTACGGATTTGATATAACCCATTTCATATGATTATTTCACTAGGATTCCATGATGATTGTTATTAATGATAGGTATAGTTATTTTAGAGGATATAATTATCCAATTAAAGAAAATACATTGTTGTATTTTATGTTTTTAATAGTAATGTGAATTTCAAGTATATATGTATTTCCCCAGACTACTGAATAATTTGGTCCTTTGGATTTAAATTAATTGTATCATATTCCAACGTAGTAATGTCACCACAGACTATGGGTTACTAACATTGTGGTCTTTAAAAAAACATGTTAATATATTGATCATGTATTCTCTTAAAACATTCTAATCACTATAAATGATCAATTATAACATATATACTTCTTAAAATTAACTATCTCCTTCTTCCTCTATTAAAATCATATACTATTATATATATGATACAAATCCAAAATTGAAAAAAAAATCATCATAACTCACTTTTTTATTAAATAACAAAATATTAGTATTGTCACCAATACTATAAAATTTACTTTATCAATAAGAATCAACTGTTTATCCAAATAAAATAGTATTATATGAATATTTTCAATATGTTAAGGGTCATCTACAAATTAATCATTAATTTTCCAAAAAATATAACCTTACAATAAAATAACGTTACTAGGTTGTTAGTATCATTTAAAACATGCATTCGAATGCTCTAAAAATATATGGATGAATAAGATTTATAGGTTTCATGATTATTATAACCATAATATAATTAATATACCCATTCAACAACATAACTGTTGATTATTAATAGGTAAACACTTCCGGCATTCCACTTCAATGATTGTCATATCATAAGAGCTTCCTTTTCATATGAGTTAACCCGAGTATTTGGAAATTTACCTGGATAATTTACTTATTCCACATAAATATTAAATAGAACAATAAATTGTTAATTAAGACGTACAATATTTATCTATCATAAAAAATTAATTTTTAATTTGGAATCAATTAACATATTACAATATTTTCTATAAATAAAACAACTTCCCAATACTTTGTTATATCTACCAAGGTGTTTCTTCCCAATTAATTCCATGTATGAAGCCAAATGTTCTTTGAGTCAGGATCTTCATAGTGCAAACACCCTTTAAATTACATTTTTATGTTATTTAGTGTGCTTAGAATCTCATACAAGTTGATGGTGTTTATCATATAACAAGATAACTGATTGGGAATAATGGAAATGTTTAATGTTCCATATTTTATTCAATTTGGTTTCTTATATAGACAATAGATACAGTAACCATAACATTATGACTTAATATGATTATTTAATGTTCAATACACTCACTAAAACAAGAAATTGTAGTGTTATAAAAAATAAATTTATCAATAAACCATATAATAATGTAAAATAATTCATCGGTACTCTAAATCATAAGACCATGTTTCCAATCTATGAAACTATAGTTTTATCCTAAGCTATCCAAGATCAGCATGTACTCCAATCCATTATAATATTTTACCATGAAAATTGAAATTTACTCAAGAATATTCGTTTGTAGAATCAAATCGGGTGCACATTAAATATAATTCATAGTTATCAAGAATAATATCTTAGATATTCTCAACTAACACTTCTTGATGTTGTTACCCCTAGATGCATCTCTCTCAAAAACACATCCAAATGTAGTATTTACAATGGGATGTATTGCAAGTTAAACTACATAGTCACTAAATTATTGTAATATTATTATGGTATCATATACTATGGATTATCCTATAATATCTAATTATTTTAAAATAAAGGGAATGATTGACAATATAAGAGATAAAAACATAGCTTAATCAAACACCAAAATATTATTATAGGGACATTATAACTAATCCTTTAAATATGTAAATAGGAATATATATAAATAAATTAAGAAATAAATATAAAATTATTAATCAATATAAATTTTTTATTTAATTATTTTGAAATAATTATTAATGTTTTTTTGAATCCATTTTATTCTTCAAAAAGACATTTTCATCAAAAAAAAGTATTCATTTTTTTGAATGAATATTTTAATTAACTTTTGGAAAACATATAAATTTTGATTTATAAAATGTGTATAATTTTTTCGAAAATAATATCAAAATATTCTTTAAGTGACTCAGAATTTTAAAAAATTATTAAATTTTTATTAAATAGTTAAAAATACTGATTATTATTTTATATGTATTTTTTTGGTATTTATAATTTCAAATTATATTTGCGATCAGTTTTAAAATATAAATAGTTCATTTATATTTTAAATATTATAATTATTGTTTATAAATTAAAATTACACATAAATTTAGTATAAAACCATTTTATACATAAAATACCCATTTTTATGAAAAACCATTTTCTCAAGTTTTTATAGTTTAATTTTAAATTAATTATTTTTTTATTATTATTGATTTATAAAATATAGATTCCATATTTCAAATCATTGATTCAAATTTTTTTACAAATTTCAATTTCTTCTTTTGTTTAATTTGAATAACAAAAATTGAAATTTTTGTTACCATGGTAAAGGGTAACTAAAGTAATTAAATATTATAAGAAAAATAAGAGGGCTCCAAAAACCCCCTAAACCATTACTTAATTTTATATTATGATTAAATTTCAGAAATAATAATAATAACATCACATATATATATTTTTTTTACCTTCTGAATTCAAATATGACATTTATAATTTTTTATGTAAAAAAGCCAAAATTGTCACACTCTTAAATATAATTAAAATAAAACTATTTTCAGGGGTATAAAAAGTTTATTTCATATTATAGTTATTAATTATTAATATAAATAAATTATCATCATCTTATAATTTATTCACAATTTTTTGAAAATAAATAATTATGTTAAATTCTAAAACTGCGTTGATGTAGTAATTTTTCAATCAATGAATAAAATAAAATAAATGATATTCAAAATATAAAAATTAGTAATGTTGGGATTAATTAATGTGTCAAATTAAGTTGAAAGTTAATAAAATATTAGGTATTAATTAAAAATATTTTATTCTATTTTTATTTTCCTACTTGATGTTATAAAATTCAAAGTAAATGAATAGTTCTGAAATTGACATTATTGATATTCTATGAAAATGAAAATTTATTAAATGATATACAATTCTAAAAAATAAAATATTCATATAAAATAATATTATATGGCATCAAATATCATCCATTTTATCTTTAATATAATTTTTTCAATTTATGGTTACTATCTTAACCCTCATAGAGTAAGAAACGTTATTATCTTAGTAACATTGATAACAGTTTACAAGGGGTCAAAATAAAAATATATGGGTAAATTTGTGGTCTATGATTTCATAAATTTTATTGTATGGAATTATTTTTACTATTCAAAAAATTAGATTCAAATATTATAAATTTTTAAATTGGAGATAAAAATTTATTTATATTAATTTAATATTTTATGAAATTCCAAGAGTTCCCCACCCCCGCTAATAAAAGGGAACCCATTATTATCATTTATTGACACTCCATAAACCATTTTTATTCAGAAAATATGTATCAAAATCCATTCCTAACATAATTAAACACCTTATTGTACCCATATTTTTTTCATAATACCATCTTTACTGGATTTAATGTGTATTGAAATAAATATTTTTTAGAGAAGAGGTGTAGTCCTTAACCGTGAGTTTTTATTTACTTCATTAAACCACCACCTTAAAATATTCTCCTACTATTATGAGATAATAAAACTAATATACTAAATATATTAAGAATTTATTAGGTTAGTGATATAACTTATATCCATCTCTAACCTCCATCAAATTGGAATGTAATCCATCATTCTTGTGTACGGTGGACTAGAGACTCACAGACCGATGTGATTCATTTTCCATGACAATATATCATACCTAGTTTAATGTATCGAATATATGTTTTAAAATTATATTAATATCAAAATTATTATTTTTAAATGATAATATATCATATATTTTCTTACCTTTTTATTCACTAAAAAATAACAAGGTCGTTTGTGTGTAAATGTGGGCTACAACCCCTACAAAGTGATGTGATTTATTTTTATCACCGTATCACATGGATGATATATATGTATATTTAAAAAATTAATATGATATTTTTTATATTATTATAATTTATTAAAGATAAAATAATACTTACCTTCTTTCTATATTGATCACTGAAAATGGGATTGTTACTCATGAATACGTACAACCTACAATCTTGATCATTATAACATTGTTATTTTATAAGGACCCTCACTTAAACATTACATAATATTGAATTAAATGAATAATTCGCATTAAAGATGTTTTCACATTTAGAGTGTTATAGAATTAGGACATAACTATTACATCTCAAAAGATTTCAAAATAGACACTTCTACACAGTTTGCATTTTTTTCATAAAATATAAACTCATGAAAAAAATAGTAATGTCTAGTTCCAAGTTTTCGATAGCATGACTTTTCCTCAATCCCATCCTTTAACCTATTCATCTTTATGTCCTTTGAAAACATTTCAAAATAGGGGATGAGCATGAAAGGCTCTGTAAGGGTTATAAAACAAATAATGAAAACGTTTGTTCATAAATACATACAAAACATGAACTCTTTTACTTACCTCATGAAATCATAAGATATATGAAAGATGCATATAAATCATAAATCATAAAGGTAAATTGTTGCATCCATAACATACTGACATTGTAGCAATCACAACTACAAAGGGATATACTTTTTATGAACCATCATAGTATATTCCCTAAATATATTATGAGAAACATTCACTTTTACCTTCATCATATTACCCAATGCATTGGAGAGCAATATCGGACTCTCCTTCCCTAGGTTTATCACAGAACCACCCGTATATATAAATAATGCCCAAGAACCATACCATGATCATAACATAATCATAAAGGAAAGATAAAATTTTCACATTGAAAGAAAAAAATAACATTTCAAGTTATTGAAATAATAAATCCATTCTCAAAACCATTTTCAATAAAAAATACATAAAAAGGGTATATGGTATTTATTTTTCCTTTTAAAAACATTAAGGCTTGTTAAGGAAGCCAAATATCATATAATACTCGTGGCGGCGGAAAGGTCATTGTCCCCACTTACTTAAAAATCATTCATTTTTGTCCTTTAGTAAAATGATTCGTATAAAAAGATTCCCTTTGAATAAAATGAAATTTCAAAGGGTTTGATACACTATTTATAATAAAATCGTGTATACAACTAAAAATGCGTCAATGAAAGGAGATTGAGACGAAGTCCCTTGCCTCCTGTCCGACTTAACTCGATCATTATTTAATCTCCAGAATAATAAACTGAAGATAATTTATACTCAATTAAGAACCTTTTTCATGTTTATAATTCCTTTTATATCAGTTATTTCCATTTTATAAACATTATGTAATCATTTATATTAATAACGTCCATTTTGTCGATATTTGGTACTTGAGTCAAAAACGAACACCTTATATTTACATGTTGTCCATGTGTTCAATAGTTCATTATATATAGAATTAAATTCATCATTTAGGTATTATATATATCATATATATCCTGTATATACATGTATTTATAATAGTACATAACATTTGAAGGCAAGAAATGAAATGTACCGTTCATGGAGACTGTAAGTCGTACGTACGCTTGAACGCTACGTTCATTTATATTTCTTATTTTAGTGGAATAAAAACATAATTATACCTAAATATATTATAATACCAGTAAAATATCATATATAATATCATTAACTCTATCCTTTATATGTCCCACATATGGAATTAACGAGTCATATCACATTGACGGGGCGGTAGTCCGCACTTCCTCTAACGAGATTATCGCATTTACCCATAATGGAAACCATAAAGGCATGATATTAATTGAAATTACAGAATCATAATGAAAACATAAACATTATATATATCATATATAAATACAGTTCCATCATAATGGCCACCATGAGAGGCGGTAAGAGGTAATTGAACAAACATCATTTCATGAGGCGTTAATATCCCATCAATAGAAATAGTATGTTATTCACCCATTAGATGGAGGTGTGTGTAAGTGTAGTTCTAATAAATCATATAAAAACATCCTAGAATATTGAGGATACTGGTGTTGTTACAAAATAAAGGAATTAGAAGATTTTAGGGGCTAGAGAAGTAAAATAAAAGAAAACAATTTAAGAGAAACAGTTACCTTTATTTTGGGTAACTCCCATTGGTTTGAACCGAATGACTTATTGAAGCGCCTTTTTTCTAAGGTAATGCTTCTAGGAGGAGTACTTGAATGTAGAAAGATTAATTGGGTAGATTTTTGATGATCCAAATGGCATGAGAGGTGTTAGGAATTTGTTGGCAGTGGTATCCTTTTATAAGAGAGAGGAGGGTCTCTTTAGGAATGTATGAAAAAATAATTTTATTATAAACATATATTTGGATTTATAAGATCCAAAAATCATCAAAGATGAATATAATATTACTCATGGTATAAATAAAATCATCCAATCATAATTACACATGTTTTGGATAACATTTTAATCATTATAATCTTATTTATTTAAATCATTTATTAGTGAGGTAAATATTGCATCATTACTATGTTATGAATAATTTAATTTATTTGATATCTAAAAATTATAAAAAATACTATAATGTAGGGAATATATTGATATTTACAATTAATATTTATATTTTAAAATATGAATTATATAACACCATATAAAAATAAATTGCTAAAATATTTATTTAATGTCAATTTTGTGATTACATTAAATTAATTAATCTAAATTGTCATTATCTTTCATAAGTGGTTCCATGGGGTCCCAAAATCGACCCAAGGTTTCCCATGGTCTGCCATTACTCATCCAATAAGGTTATGACAAGTGTTAATTTAATTTGGATTTATTATAATATTCTTTTTAACTTGAATTACCCTATTTACCTTTTACTGTGGTAAATAAATGTCAAACAGTACTATTCACCAAAAATTATTTTCATCTTATTAAACCACATTTTACTAACTAATAAAAACCATGTAGGTCAGATTTTTGAAATTTAATTCACAAAAGTTGTAAAAATTCATTTAAATGAAAACGTCGATTTTTTTAACTACTACTATGTGCTTTCACTATTCATCAAAAATTAATGTTTTCAGAAACATACCAAAAAATCAGCATAAGATATATGTGATATTCCAAATTCAAAAATGAAGTTTATTTTTCAAAATTAAAAACATAACAGTTTCATTAATTAATTTTAAAATTAATTCTCGTTTTTAAAACAAATAGAGTGTTTTTAAGAAACAATAACTATCATAAGATTGAAAATTGTTTACGTCCAATTTCAAAGTGAAATTAGTTCCAATGACAATCAATGGATTAAATTGTAAAAATATATTCTATTTACACTTTAAAACCAATTAAAAAGATAATATAAACATATTAATAAATATTATTAAAACACAATTTTGAATTAAAATACAATATTTTCACTATTCCTTAAAAAACGAACTTTATCGTTAAAATTACAAAAATTTCAACAAAGTAATTTTTGATGTCCCCATTATAAAGAAGAATTTTATTTGTTCATATAGAATGTATTAAAGTGTCCCAAAAAATATTTAATGTGGGATCACCATTAAAAGCCGATAAATCGGCCTTTTAATTTAAATTATGCTTAAAATTAGATTCATTCACATTTTAAGCCTCTATCTTTTATTGGATAACTGTACATACATTTAACAAACATGTATAATCATATTCTAGTTAGTTTAGTTCATTCCCTCAAATACAATGGCTATGAGTTATCTACCATTTAATGTAATAATGTTGTATTATTAGTGTCCAACATAAGATTTCAAAGAAACCCGCTATTGCGTATCGGGAACACTATCAAACATAGAAACCCCTTTAAATAAAAAATAATATTTAATTCACAAATATTAATAAATATGAAATATGTATCATTCTTTATTTACATGTGATGTTACATCCTTCCCCCCTTTTGGGAATTGCGTCCTCGTAATTTTACTTATCAAAATAAGTGTGGGTATTTATCCCTCATAGAATTTTCAGATTCCCAAGATGCCACTTCAATCATATGGGTTTTACACAAAACCTTTACCCATTAAATTACCTTATTACACAAAACATACTCTCTACGGTCAATAATCTGGACTGGTTGTTCTTCATAAGAGATATTATCTTCCAACTGAACTAGCCCTTGGCTCAAAACATTAGATGGATCTGGTATATACTTTTATCAACATCGAAACATGAAAAAAAATTGTGTACCTGGGATAAGCATGGAGGTAAAGCCACTCTATATGCAACTGATCCAACATTCTCCAAAATTTCATAAGATCCAATAAACCTCGAACTCAAATTTTATTTCTTACCAAAACACATCACACTTTTCCATGGAGAAACTTTGAGAAGGACATGATCACCTACCTCAAAAGAAAGATTCTTCCTCCGGTTATCGGCATAACTTTTCTGTCTGCTTTGAGTTGTTATCATGTGCTTCTGAATCAACTGAATGTTCTCTACCATCTCTTCTACGAATTATGGGCCCATCAGCTTCCTCTCACCTACTTCATCCCAAAAAGCTGGTGTTCGACAACGCTTTCCATATAATGCCTCAAATGGAGCCATCTTTACACAAGAATGAAAACTATTATTATATGAAATTTCAACAAAAGAAGGATATTGGTCCCAACTTCTCTGATAATCCATTGAGCAAGCATGTAGAATATCCACCAATGTCTAAATAGTTCATTCTTATTACCCATATGATTGAGGGTGAAGAGCTGTACTAAAATATAATTCAGTACCCAACAACTTTTGACGGCCTTTCCAAAAGATAGAAGTAAACATGGGATCACAATCAGATACAATAGAGAGAGGAACTCCTTGAAACATGACTACCTCTTTAACAGACAACCGACCTAATTGCTCTACAGACAAAGTATCTCATATAGGAAGGAAATGAGTAGATTTAGTCAATCAATCAACTATAACCCATATTCCATTATTACCTTGAGATGTTTTGGGTAATCCCACAACTAAGTTCATGGATATATTTTCCCACTTCCACTCTGGCACAGGTAGATGCTGAAGTATCACTTTTGTTAACTGCTGCTCTACTTTAACCTGATGACAAGTCAAACACTTCACAGTAAAATAAACAATATCTCTTTTCATTCCATCCCACTACTAATACTCACAGAGATTTGTATACATCTTAGTTCTACCAGGATGAACTGAAAATGGAGAACTATGAGCATCACATAACAACTCATTCATCAACTGTGAATCACAAGTCACACATAATCTCTTCCCAAACCTTAATACACAATCATTATAATAATTAAAATCAGGAAACTTATCCTTCTAAACCAACTCTACCATTTTTTTCAACTCACTGTCTTCTTTCTTTTCATTCTTTATTCTATTTGATATAGATGATCTCACTGAGACCTGATACAAAATAGAATAATTTCCAGCACTAACATCTTCTATTCCATAATTCATCAAATCAAAAACCAAAGGATCTCGTTCCAAACGTAGTATGTTTAATTAATCATTACTTTTTCGACTCAAAGCATCATCCACTTTATTTGCTTTCCTGAATGGTAATGGATCGTGAAATCATTATTCTTGATTAATTCCAAGCATATCCTCTATCTCATGTTCAATTGTTTTTAGTGAATATTTACTTCAAACATTTGTGATCAGTATATATTTCACACTTCACTCCATACAAATGATGCCTCTAATTTTTTAAAGCAAAAACAACAGCATCTAATTTCAAATCATGTGTCGGGTAATTTAACTCGTGAGGATTCAACTGACGTGAAGCATAAGAAATTACCTGGTTATTATACATTAGGACACAACCCAGTCCTTTCAATGGAGCATCAATTTAGATAAAAAAACTCACCATTTCTGGATGGCAGTTCCAAAACATGAGCATTCACTAATCTTCATTTCAATTCCTGAAAAAAATCATCACATTATTTTGCCTAGATGAACTTAACACATTTTCGAGTTAACTTAGTCAGTGTACTAGATAATCGTGAAAATTTTCAACAAACCTATGGTAATAACCAGGAAAACCAAGAAAACTATGGATATCAGTTATATTTGTGGGTCTTGGCAATTCTTCAACAACATTTGTTTTAGTAAGATCAACATTTATTCCAATTTTTGAAACAATGTAACCAAGGAATGAAATTTTTTGTAACCAAAACTCACACTTTCTGAATTTCCCATAAATTTTCTTTTCTACTAATGTTTTCAAGACAACCCTCAAATGAATTTAATGTTCCACTTTACTTTATGAATAAACCAAAATATCGTCAATGAACACAACCACAAACTTATCCAAGAACTCATGAAAAATAATATTTATAAGATCCATGAATACAACAGTTGCATTGGTTAAACCAAGTGGAATAACTACAAATTCATAATGGCCATATCTAGTCCGAAATGCGGTATTCAGAATTTCTGCTTCCTTTAATTTCAACTGATGGTTCCTCGACCTCAAATCAATCTTCAAAATGTATTGATCCCCCTAGAGCTGATACAACTTCATTTGATGGCCCAACATCTACAAAAGTAGTTGCAAAGGATTTCACCACCCATTTCTACTTGTAGTCTAGTTGATTTCCCTTAGTTGAGTTCTTTGTTGGACACTCATTTTCATAATGACCCATTTCATTGCACTTAAAACATTTTACTGACTGTAAATCAGTATTTTTCCCACCATTACCCTTATATTTTTAGTGAAATTATGCGACTTATGTCCCATTTTACCACATTAGTAGAACTTACCAGAATTCAAAAGACATTTCCCCGGCATGATTTTTACCACAATTTTCACATACTGAAAACTTAAGTTTCTTACCATCATACTTTTTAAAAGATTTATTCCCTTTGGAATGCCACCTCAACCTCTTATTCTACTATTTTTCCAAGAATACATGATCATCGATAAACTCCATTTCCACCTTTTCTGCACAATGAACTTGTTTTCCATAACAGTTGAACTCACGGGATGCTAAAGCCCTTCGATAATTTGGCTATAATACTGAGTAAAAAAGAGTTGATTTTAATATCAAGATATCGTATGAAATTTGGAGCATTCCGTGCCAGTCGATTGAGTTATTCTTAATAAGCAGCCACTGATTCATCCTCCTAACTGAATTCAAAAAACTATTTTCCATCCTAAGACGAACCGCGTTAGGAAAATATTTCTCAAGAAACATACCTGTGAACTCATCCCAATCAAGAGCTTCAATCTCTTCACTATCCTTGTAATTTTCACCATCAACCACAACTGATCAGCTACACCTTCAAAATGGAAAATATCGCGGATTACTTTTTGATGTTATGAACAACCAATGACATCAAAAATCTTTTCCAGTGGTTTAATACACCCTTCTTCTAGAACTAGATCAGATGAGCCTCTAAATGATGGGGGATGTTGCCTCTTGAAATACTGCACTACTGACATGTTCCTCTGTGGTTTATCTGGATGATCTCATACAAGGATACCACCACCATTTATATCCCAAGTCAACTGTACCATCACTGTATCAAACTATTCAGTTCTGATTCTGACCATCTCAGGTTGCTGATTTGGAAGTTTGTCTCCCTCCTGATGTCATCCAAACATAGCTACATTGTTTCCTCTGCAGAAAACCATTATAAACAAAGAAACATCTTTGGATAGGCAACATGGTTATCTATAAATTCTATATGATATCAATATTAACATGAATTACTTTATGGATATTAGTTTAACAATATGCTAGCTCCAAAATTTATCTAAATTGACCTCTGATACCAACTATAAAGACCCAGCCTTAAACATTACCTAATATTTAATTAAATGAATAATTCCCAATGTGGGTATTTTAGGTTTAGAGTTTTAGAGAACTAATACATAACTATTACATCTCAAAAAATTTCAAAACAGACACTTCTACACAGTTTCCATTATTTTCATAAAATATAAACTCTTGAAAAAAAGAGTCATGTCTAGTTCGATGTTTTAGACAGCATGACTTTTGATTGATCCCATCTATGACCCTATTCATCTTTAAGTCATGTGAAAACATTTCGAAACATGGGATGAGCATAAAAGGCTCAGTAAGGGTTATAAGGCAAAGAATGATAATGTTTGTTTATAAATAGATAAAAACATGAACTCTTTTACTCACTTCATGTAATCATAAGATAAATGAAAGACACATAAAAATCATAAATCATACAGGTAACTTGTGGAATCCATATCATACTTACATTATAGCTATCAGAGCTACAAATGGAGTTACTTTGGAATACTCATCATAGTATATTCCCTAAATCTCTTATGAGAAACATTCACGTTTACCTCCATCATGTTACCCAATGCATTGGAGAGCTATTTTGGGCTCACCTTCCCTAGGTTTATCACAGAATAACCCGTATACATAAATAATGCCCAAGAACTATAACTTGATCATAACGTAAGCATAAAGGGAAGATAACATTTTAACATTGCAAGAAAAAATATCATTTCAAGATATTAATATAATAAATCCATTCTCAAAATCAGTTTCAATACCAATATACATAAATAGAGTATATGTAATTTATTTTTCCTTTTAAAAACATTACGGCTTGTTTGGAAAGACAAAGATCAAATAATACTCACGGTGGCGAATATGTTGTTGTCACCGCCTACGTAAAAAAATTCTTTTTTGAAATTTATTAAAACGATTCGTATTAAAATATTCTCTTTGAATTAAATGAAAAGTAAAAGGGGTTTATACATCATATAAAATAAAGTCATGTATAAAATTAAAAATGCCTCAATGAAAGGATATTGAGACGAAGTCCCTTACCTCATTTCTGACATGACTCGATCGTTATTTAATCACCTAAATAATAAAATAATGTTAATTTATATTTTCTTAAGAACCTTTTTTGTGTTTATTATTCCTTTTATATCACTTACTACCATGTTATAAATATTATGTAATCATTTATGTTAGTAATGTCCATTTTGTTGATATTTGATACTTGAGTCAAAAAATAAACACCTTATATTTAAAAGTTGTCCATGTGTTCAATAATTCATTATATCCAGAATGAAATTCATTATTTAGATATCATATATATCACATATATCCAGTATATACATTTATTTATAATATTACATCACATTTGGAGGTAATAAATGAAATGTACCATTCATGGAGACGGTAAGTCGTAAGTACGCTTGAACACAAATTTCAATTCTATTTCTTATTTTAATGGAATTAAAACGTAATTATACTTAGATATATTATAATTACAGTATAATATCATATATAATATCATTAAATATATCTTTTATATGTCCCACATATGGCATTTATGATTCATATCACTTTGAGGGGGCGATAGTCCGCACTTCCTCTAATGAGATTATCGCGTTTACCCATAATGAAAACAATAAAGGCACACTATTAATGGAAATTACAGAAGCATAAAGAAAACATAAATATAATATATATATATATATATCATATATAAATATAGTGCTATCATAATGGCCACTATGAGAGGCCGTAAGAGGTAATTGAACAATCATTATTTCGTGAGGCGTTAATTTACCATCCACAGAAACAGTATGTTCCTAACCCATTAGATGGAGGTGTGTGTAATTATAATTCAAATAATTCATATCAAAACATCCTAGTATTTTTATTATACTGGCGTTTTTACAAAATAAATGAATAAGAAGAGTTTAGGGGTGGGAGAAGTAAAATAAAAGAAAACAATTTAAGAAAACTGTTACCTTTAATTTGTGTAACTCCCTTTGGGTTGATCCAAAGGACTTCTTGAAGTGCCTCTTGCCTATGGTAAGGATTCTAGGAGGAGGATAGTGATGTAGGGAGCTTAATTGGGCCGATTTTGGATGATCCAAATGGTTTGATAGGTGTGAGGAATTGGTTGGAAGTGGTCTCCTTTTATAAGGGAGAGGGTGGCTCTTTAGGAAAGTCTGAAAACATTATTTTATTATAAACATATCTTCAGTTTCAAAAGGTCCACAAATAAATAAAGATGAAGATACGATGACTCATGGTTGATATAAAATAATACAATCCAAATTGGACAGGTTTTGGATAATGTTTTAAACATTATAATCTTATTTATTTAAATCATTTATTAAGGAGGTAAATACTGCATCATTATTGTGTCATGAATAATTTAATTTATTAGATGTCTAACAATTATAAAAAAACTACTATCAAGTAGGAAATATATTTATATTTCCAAATGAATATTTATAGTAAAAAATATGGCTTATATAACACCATATAAAAATTAATTATAAAAATATATTTGTTAATGTCAATTTTGTCTTTACATTAAATTAATTAATATAAAGTGTCATTATCTTTCATAAGTGGCACAATGGGGTCCCAAAATAGACCCAAGGATGACAATGGTCAGCCATTTCTCATCAAATAAGGTTAGGACAAGTGTTAAGGTAATTTTGAGTTATTATAATATTCCATTTATCGTGAATTAATCTATTTACCTTTAACTATGGTAAATAAAATTCAAAAGTTACTATTCAACAAAAATTATTTTCATCTTATTAAACCACTTTTTACTAATTAATAACAATAATATATGTCTGATTTTTTAAATTAAATTCACAAAAGTGATAAAACTTCATTTAAATCAAAAATTCTTTTTTTTAACAACTACTAAGTGGTTTCACTATTCATCAATAATTGATGTTTTTTTAGAAAAATAGCAAAAATTCAGCCTAAGCTATATTTGATCTTCTGAAATCAAAAATGATGTTTATTTTTCCAAATTAAAAACATTAAAGTTCCATTAATTAATTTTAAAATTAATTCCCATTGTTAAAACAAGTAGCGTGTCTTTAAGAAACAATAACTATCAAAAGAATGACACTTATTTATATCTAATTTCAAAGTTAAATTAATTTCAATGACCAACATTAGATTAAATTGTAAAAATATATTCTAATTACACTTTAAAACCAATTAAAAAGATAATCTATCCATATAAATAAATTATATTAAAACACAGTTTAGAATTAATATATGATATTTTCACTATACATTGAAAATGATCTTTTTCCGAAAAAATCCAAAAAATTACACAAAGTAAATTTTGATGCCCCCATTATAAAGAAGGATTTTATTTTTTCATATAAAACGTATTAATATAACCAAAAATATACTTAAAGAGGGTACTCTATTAAAAGTTGATGAATCGGCCTTTTAATCTAAATTATGTTTAAAATTATATTCATTCATATTTTAAGCCTCTAACATTTATTGGATAAATGTAATTACATTTAACAAACTTGTATAATAATATTTTAGTTAGTTTTTTTCATTCCCACCAATACAATGACTAGGAGTTAACTACCATTTAAAATAATAATGTTGTATTATTAGTATGAAACATTAGATTTCAAATAAACCCACTATTGTGTATCAGGCACTATATAGATAATAGAAACCCCTATAATGTAAAATTAATATTTAATTCACAAATATTAATAAATATGAAATTTGTGTCATTATTTATTTACCTGGGATATTACATATTTTTTTAAACCATATGTAATTTTTTCCTTTAAACATATAATTTATATTTGAAAATTATAGTTATATAATGAATATTTATCTATGTATTATGTAATAATGTCCCCCTTGACCATGATCGACCCACCAATGTTGTTTTCATATTATGGACAAAATGACCTCAAAATACACGAGGTGGACTTAGCAAATTATGTAATTAAATATGTTATTAAAACAAATAAAATAAATTGATTAAGGATAAGTAATTAAATGTAAAAATTGTTATTAATAAATTAAATAAACAAATTAATTTTATTATATTGATGTTAAATGACATATATAGAAAGGCCAGACTCGAGGAAAGGGATTTTGTCTCAATTTCATTTCATTGAGAAATATTTTAATGTTATGAACCAACTTAATTTTATTTGGTGTATCTAAAAACCATTTATATTTTATATCAGGAATCTCAAGTACTTCATGATAATTTAATTTTAAATTTGAATTATTTCATCCAATAAGATTTATCTATAAATTACTAAGTGGTTAAAGGATTATAAACTCAATTTCCTTCTATTGGGTTATAACTCTAAATCAATGATTTTTTTAGGACATGCTTATGTGGGAATTGATATCTAAATTGTTTTACACTATATTTACACTTATTTTGTATAGATTTAATTTATTTACACAAATATTCATTATTTATAAAGTCTCAATTCTATGATTCTATCTTTTAGAGTTATTTTTCAAAAATTCCTTTTATTAGGGACATATGTTTAGGATATTTACTTATCTCTTTTTATTATGTTTTTATACTACCTCTTTTATAAGAATATTAATATTATACCAATATTTTGTAAATTTAATTTCATTTTGTTTTTATTCATTAATGTGGCTTATGATTCAAGAGTTACCGAAGTGGAAAAGGATTTATGGTACAATCTATTTTTTTTGACATTGTTTATATTAACGTTATTTAGAAACTATATTGTCCCATTTTTATTGAATGAAATTTAATTTATTCTCTTCAATTTTTTATGGTTTCTACAGGTGAAATTTCTATTTCCTTCATTATTTAATAAATAAAAATAAAAATTTCATTTCAAATTGATATTGAATATGTATCCTCTTTTAGATCAAGAATCATTCTAGTCAATTTACACGGATTCTAAAATGATTTCCAAAAATTTATTATCCAAATACATATTATTTCTTAAATTTAATTTACATTTTATTAAACTATCAATTAAATTGATTTAAAATTAAATTTATTTTCATTTTTTCAAATGGGAAACTTTTGAATCCCTTTTAAAAAAATGTTTGAAAATATTGATTATTTATAAAATTTACATCATTAACGAATTTTACCATAATTATGAACATTATTTTCCTTACATATTCCATTATTTTTTCCATGGATATTTCAAATGTTATGGATTTTTTGTATATTTTATAAAAAAAATTAGTAGTTATTTTTAATGTGAAAAGTTAATTTTTATTGTGAATTATTAATATTAGCCTTTAATGGAATTAATTTCATCAATGTCAATATACCTTGATGAATCTTATGGCACACTAGAGATATTTTTTATTGATTGCATCATCATTATTTCTCAAGATGGATTAAATGCTTTACAAAGATATTTTCATTAAATAATTCATTTTACATGGGTTAATCATGTTATAAAAGAAATAATGTATGTTTCTATGTTTCTTAAAATGAAAAAAATATGTATTTTATTTTTTTATGTAATGGATCTTTGGAATTGTTTATCATATTGGGTTTTTATATTATTAAACTTGGTCGAGTGATACAGTTAGATCTCTCCAATAAATAAGGTAAAGGAACAGAGTTAACTGATTTAATTTCTAATAAGAGATTATTGGAATATACAATGATGGTTATTCCATGTATAACCATGTTGGTAATTTCATGAGTAACTATGATCTTTAAAAAAAGTTTAACCACAATGGTTACTCTAAGTATAACCATGAAGGTAACTTCATATGTTAGAGTGATATGAAAATATTTCCTCATGCTACCTGTATGATTTATGTATTTTTTAAATGGGATATTATATAAATAATAAAATTTCAAAAGGTAATATTATGAATTTATGTTTAATGAAAATCATTTTCTACTTCTTATGGATGACGATATATGGGTATTCAATGATTCCTTCAATAATTTTGACAACACATGTCTTGTGATTGTTGATTCGCCTTTTCCTTTTTCCAAAAATATTCTATGTTTAATGATTGATTGTCCTGGTATTGTTGGGTAGGATTTCACTTATTTTATGCTCATGAAAAATAATTATGTCATAATACCCTTGTTGTCTTCTTACTCTCAAAGATGATATTCAATTATAAATTCTTTTTTTACGCTTATATATTATTTGAGATCACCCCTCTTATATTTCATTTTCCCCAAATTATGAATAATGGTGGTAAATTATTTGAGTATATAAAGTTCTATTATGTGAAGAGATTTATAAAATATGTTGAAGATAGAACCGGGAATATGAAAATATGGGAATTTTTAAAAACTATCTCTCAATGTCAAGATTTTTTTATGTATGTGTTTTTTTCTCTAATTCGATAAAACACTAATCCTAAAAGATTATGAATTTTTAATATTATCTAATAATTAATTTGGATGTTGTACATTTTGGATGGAAAAAAATGGGCCCAATTTATTGGTATCAAGGAAAAGTTTTTAATGTTTATGTTTTTAGCAGAGAATCTACGAGTATTTGATTACGTGATTTAATTTTGGTATCATAGAATGATTAAGATAACTTTAGAGATTAAGATATTTTAGAATGAGGTTATGTTATGTGTAATTAGTTATATCATGGGTTTTTAAGTCTAAGGTTGATTATAAGTTCATTGGTGTGGATCCCCCTTCTCGGGTATTGATGATGGGTTTTAATGTGACTAATGATATTTTTAGACTTGTTTTACTAATTTGATGTATATTTTAACATTTGGTTTAATGTGAAGGATTATTTTAGAATTTTTCTTTTACACATTTGGGAATGTAATTTGATTGATATGAGAATACCATTTGGGGATAAAACATTATGTAATGTTAAATTTGGGGGTACAAGATTATTTATGGTAATTTTGTATCTTATTTTATAGATTATATTATTATTGGATATAAATTTTTGGCTATATAGAAATATGTTTTTTTTTGTATTATATTGAGATAAATGTAAAATTTAACTTGGAAAATATGTGATCAGATCCAATTTATTTGTGAGTTTCATGCTCTGCTCAGAATATTTTGATGATTCAAAAGGATAGTTTTTTATGGAAAGATTTTGTGTGAAATTTGAGTATTAATGTGGAATTTTGGATATTAATATTCTTTTTATTAAGGATAAGGTTTATAAATTTGGGAATTATCTTTTCTTATTCAAACAATTTGGGTTTTTATTAACTTCTAAAGAACGGAGTAATATATTTTTATACTTTTATGGTTTATTTTATTTATTAGATGTCTATTTTTTTTATTTTTTTTTGAAAAGAAAATATTTTTTAAATAAAATTAATTTAATTGAGGACACAACCATAGGTCATTCTGGGAAAATGTGGTGATGACCAAGTTAATAATGACCCAACATAATCTTACAATCATTTTGTAAGGCAGCCATAGTGTGGAATCAAACCCCTCTCTCATAAGTTATCCCTTTTATGTATAAAACATCGTGAATATAGTCCCTTAATTCAAGGTATGGCTGATACAGATACACAGATTAATGAAGTTCCAGGAACTGTGTATAAAATTTTTCAACTCCCATGCAATGTTGTCCTCTCCATGAATAATCTCAACCAATATAATGGATTCTAATACAAATTCCTCATTCTAATGATTACAACCCTTGAATTTTGTAAGACCAGTTTCCATGGTTCAAGCCTCAGTTCCAATAGAATTATAGAGACCAAAAATAGAATTGATTCCTAGAATCACCAATCCCTTATTGACTCTTACTAGATAGCCTCCTCTTATAATGACATAAACAATGTATCCACACAATTAATATATAAAATCCATACATGAAGGCTTCTATATTACCCATCGGCCCCAATAACTTTGGTTGGATGCACCCAAGATCATGCAGATCTTTTTAAGAAGTCTTTTTAAGAATATAAATTTTACGCAACCCATAACTAGAGACCCTAGTTTTTCTACTGACTCCTTATCTCTCAACTGGAAGAATATAAAGGAGTGTTTTATGCCCTCTTTCTCATTTTTTCATTCTTCCAAAATTATCCATCATAAAGTAGTGAAATCCATTCAAAGAAAATTAACCTTAACTCTGTGATTTCTAACTCCATAGAACCATGATTCAAGGACCCCTTATACTGAGTTCCAATCACCATTAATATTCATCACTTTTTCAAGATCTCCCTGACTATTGTCACCAACACACCTCAGAACAATACATTCCACATTATTTCCTATCATGGCCTTATAAATGACTATAATCTAGATGCCAAATATACTCCATTCTTTTGGATACTGTCATTTGTTCGTAGTGCATGGTTACACATTCTCCATTCTAGAAAATTTATCTTCCATGAAATATCATTACACCATATTTTTGGAGTAGAATCATTTGTCCCACCCCATGAATAAATTATCTTCTTATAATACCGACCAGAGAACATACAAGAAACTGAACACAAATATGTACATTTGTCATGATTATCTACTAACATAATAATCTCATTAAAATTTTTGGTAAATATTGATAATGGATTTGAGGAATTTTTGAAACATATTCACCACAATGATGGAAATTTTCATCACATGACACCCATGAAATGAATCATTTAACCTAAAAAGTTATTATTCCAATGTTTAGGATAATTAAATATCAGAACCCTCTATGTTATTCCCAACAAAACCTAAAAATTTTCAATTATACTCCGTGCATGGTTTGATTGTCTCCTCATTAAGTCTAACTAGCCCATCCCATCATAAGTGTACATATCTTTAATTATTTAATCCAATCATCATACACCTTAAATAAAATACCAATCCAACATTTAATATATGGATGTAATAGTTTCTTACACAATATGAAACCTAATATGTCATTCCCCTACTAGATCTAAATGGCACTTCCCAGATCCTGTGTGAGACTATCCTATCAAGTAATCTTCGCATAAAAATATATTTGTAACATTATCCAAATTTTTGGTTGTCCCATTTAGTTTCTTGATTATGAAAACCACATGTATTATTTTGGATGTAAATACATTGTTGATCAGTGTAAGAATCCCTATGAATAAAGGGAACATGTTTTTCCGATTTAAAATTCATTTTCAGAACAAATTATAATATCATGAAAAGAACCATTTGTTTTCAATTAATTTGTAATCAGAGCACCTAAGTAAACCCTGGTAATTTATCACCTTTGGATTCCTAGCTACCAATAGATTGAATTGGTGTGCCATCATTAACATTTATTTGAAATATATACAATTATTTCCCATAAATTAATTCTTTTTTTCACTCATCTTACTATCATCCATAATAAATTTCATTAACCTACCAATGTAACACTTCCAAAAATTCATAAAAAAATAGAATTCCATTAGAAAACATGAGGTGAGACAACATATTGCTCCCAGAAATTTTCCTATATATCATGATTTTTCCATACATTATGATTTGTATAATATTTCTTGTTAGAACCTCCTGAGTCATGAAAAAAAGGCTTAGAGAAAGAGGATTCCATTTCATAACTTGTCTCATTGATTTAAAATACCCAAAAACTATTCCTATTAGTGATATTATAATCCATGGATATGAATATCACCTGATGCACAACCCAATGATCCATTCATGACCATGTTCACTATTACTCTATTGATCCTTGGGTTTTAATTTTCACTTATATGTCAATATTTTCACTCCCCATGAATTTTTTCATTTATAGAAACCATGTTATGTTCTACTCTAGTTAGCATTTTTATTTCACAATATATATTTTCAGGTGGATATTTTTCATAACCCTTTTTATGATGTGGAACATCAAAAATGGTAAATTTATTTCTAAGAACATGTTCAAATTTAAATGATGTAATTTATTAATTGGGGTAAAATGTAATATCTAGATTCTATGATCGATTGTGTAAAGGATAGGCAACATTGAGTTTAACATAAAAATAATATATTCAAATGATTATTATAACCAAACCAATCGCCTAAAGGATGTGAATAGAAATTAACAAATTTTTAAATACATACAAAGTTCTCGAACAATATAAATTTATTGAATAATTCATAGTAAATAAAAAAAATTAATAATGGAATTATATTTTTTAAGATATTTTTTTCATCAAAATGGTATTTATTTATTTTTTGAGTGAATATTAAAAAAAATAGAAATTTCACAAATGGTATATAAAATCCACCAATCTGTCACTCTATAATGTGGCTGAAAAGGGTTAGAGTAGAGACCTCAAGTGCACCTCTCAATATGCTAGAGGCTGTTGACATGTAATGAGGTATGATTTCGAAATAGGGGATAAAATTCCCCTGTTTATAGAGTTACAACAAAGTAGAGATAATCATATAATGATAATAAATAAATATCAATGTTGACGAAATATAAGAAGAATACAATATAATAAAAAAACCAATAAAATACAACTGAATAATCCAGTAAATAAAAAAGAAACAATGTAATGACATGTTGGATTGTAACTAAATTTCAAGATAGAAGTAATAAAAATCAAATACTAGCTAACTCGAAAGTCCTAGTCCCCAAACCCCATTTATCACCCATATCTAAATTCCATCCCATCAAGGAAGAAGACAATCAAAAACATGGTCCCTTTACATTTTCCAAACCTGTATAAATGTGTTATTATCAAGAGCTATGTGGATGTTATAATAGTGTGTTAGTATAACTCAGTAGGTCGACACCACTGTCTCTATACATAACTGATATAATAATCAATTCATTTGATTAAGTAATAAATTGTTTTACAAATTAATTAAAAAAAATTAATACCACATAAACAATATTTGGATCCATGATAGAATATGCTTGAGAATGTCTCCCAACCATACCAACCATAAATACATAATCTTAGAAATCATAACCTTCCTTGGAGACATGTCAGAATGTCTCTTAGCACATCTCAGAATCATGCCACCATAATCATAACCATATAATAATTTTAAAAAACACTAAAATGTGGGTCTAACCCACTATATAATCAATTCATTAACCAATCTGGTCTGATCCCAATATATAAGAAGTATATCATTTATCAGGGATAATACTGATATATAAGCATTTCATCATGTGACAATGAGAATAGCTCTCCATATATGTATTTTAGTACGTATTAGGTCCAATCTCGATATATAATTATTTCTGAATTTACCAATGGGAATATGGATATATATACTAATTTGAGCATGTATCTAGGAATAGGCTTGTTTATAAGTATTTCAACATGTAAACTGAGAAAATACTCTATATAAGCCTTGCAACACTCAAATAGGTCCAATTCTCCATTTTATCATTACAATATAGAAATAAAAACACCTGTCAAAGGAAAAAGTATATCACAGTATCAAATTATAAGGCTCAATAGTAAATTATGAAAATTACCATTAATTATTTATTTACATAATTCATTTATCATTTGTTCATAACCAATAAGATTATTTTTATCTCAATAAACTAGTGAATCCCTGGAAAATCAATATAATGAAACCCCCCAAAATCTAGGTCATGATAAACCCACATTAAACCATTAATCAATTTATTTATAATCAATTGTTCATCCACCTGAACTGTAGCCACTAGCCATGTCAAAAATAAAATATTACCGTAGGAAATCAAAATTAAAATTTTGTTCATTATTTATTTCATTCAGGCATACATTATGATTTAAAAATTGAAATATTTTCAAAAAAATTCAATTTGATAGACCATGGGGTAAATTTTTAGACCCATTACCTTTAACAGATGATCAATCAATGCTTCCAGTTGGATTAGCAAACAATAATGAAGGCATGGTTGATCAAAAGATGGATCCTAGGTCATAACCGATCAAGATCAAAACCAACAATGAAAAATGGAAAGATATTAATTTATATTGGACAATTTTCGAAGGAAGTGATTGGGAAACCTAACAAAAAACACATACTAAGGTTTAGATGCATGATCAGGATGTTTGTAATTAATTGAGGTGCTCCAAAATTACCTCAAATCAACCCTAGGTTCAAGATGAGGAAACTGCATGTGATGTGAAAATGAAAATCCACCTTATAGGATAGTTTAAAAATGAAGGTCATGAATTTACATGACTTCTAACTCCTTTAAATGAAATTGTTTTTTTTATATTGATATGAAAAAACCCCTATTTACTCATATTATTATTTATCCTCAATTATTATTTCAATATGTGTAATTTAATTGCATGATGTGTACTCTTTTCATGTCAAGAATTAGTTAAAGCTCTATATCCCTCCAAGACATATGTCAGGTGATATTTACATGTCATGTAATAAATATAAATCTGTTTTTAATTTTCTGTAAATCGTTTTCATAGTACTTTTCTGTATAAGGATATAAAATCTCAAAACATTCCAAATATAAAAAAATCCCTTGCAAAAACACTCAATAAATTTTTAAGAAGAATCCATTAATTCAAAAAAACATATATCCCTAAACATTATATCATTTTAATGATCAAACAATATCTATATCCAATGATGATTTTTCCACGAAGTCTCAAATGAAAAAAATTGGGATGTAGCTAAAAATATATGGGATCTTAAAACAACTCTTCCATACTGTATCTGTAACAGCCCAAGATTTTATAAAAAAATATATATCTTTTTAATTTTATTAATGTCTTGTGTTGTACGCTACACCAAAAGGAGCTTGCACAACACGCATCCTGGTCCTGCCTTGCATTACACGCAATCGCGACCTTCCTCGATAGCGTGTGTAATACGCAATACCAAGTTTCACTAAACAACGATATGCTATTAAAATATTATTAAAACTAGCCGTTATGAATAGTAATAACCAATTTTTGAAATTCTGTATATCTTATTTTTCAAAATTAACTTCATTTTTGGATTCGGAGTATCGAATTAAGCCTAAAGTGAAATTTTGGTACTTTTCGGATAACTTTCATATTCTGATGAATAGTGAAAATTACTAGATTATAATTAAAAACAACTTTTTTAATCGAAATAATTAATAGTGATAAATAATTAAATTGAGTGGTTTTAAAGTATATTTAGAATATATTTTTACAATTTAATACAATGTTGGTCATTGGTTGTAATTTCACATTTAAACCAGACATAATCAAGTGTCAATCTTTTTATATATATTGTTTCCTAAAAACATGCTATTTATTTTAACAGCAGGATTTAATTATAAAATTCATTAATGCAACATCTATGTTATGAATTTGGTAAAATAGATTTCATTTTTGAATTCGGAATATGAAATATAGCTTAGGATGAAATTTTGGCATTGTTCTGAAAAACATCAATTTTTGATGACTAGTGAAACTACTAAGTGGTAGTAAAAAAAAACTGAATTTTTCATAAAACTTAATTTTTCCGCTTCTGTGAATGGAATTTCGAAAATCCGAGAGACACGGTTAATATCAAGGACTAAAATGTGGTTCAATGAGATGAAAATAATTTTTTGGTGAATAGTAACTTTTTACTTTTTTTTACCGCGGTTAATAGTAAATAGGGTAACTAAGGGTAAATATGATATTACTATTACCCTAACACATGTCCTAATTCTATTGGACAAATGTAATTCGACCAAAAACAAACTTAGGAATAAAATATGACCATTTAGGCCCACTTGGATTAGATTAGGACATTTATTATTAATTTATTTAAAGAAAGGTTAAAATAGTTAAAATCAAAGTTTAATAAGTAAATCATTTTTAATATGGGGTTATACATAAGATAAATTCGATTGTAAATATTCATTATAAATCTAAAAAGATTTCCTACATGATGGTATTTTATTTGTAATTTTTAGACATCAAATAATTTAATTTATTTATGACACAACGATGATGCAGTAATTATCTTATTAATGAAATATTGACATAATTGATGTTATAAACACCAAAATAAATGTAATTTGAGATTTTTTATGAATTCCACTAATTTTATAGGTTATTATGATGTATTAATGTTTATTTAATCAACTGTTTTCGAACATTTAATTCTGTTATGACTTTCACAAAAAGCATATATCAAATAGTGTCAAAATTGACACAAAATAGTTTTTAAATCAAATATTATATTATTAATTGTTATTGTATTCCTAAAAATCTAAGGTTCGGCCAAATGACTTAGATAAGGATATATATATTAATAATAAACAATTTGGGGTTCGTTTGGCATGTTATAGTAAGTGTATTAACCCTATAGTGAAAGAAAACAAAAAGACATGGTGAAAGTTAAATTATTTAACATAGAGTTAAATCTAATTGATATGGTTAAAATAATATCCTAAACTTGTCTAAATTCTATTGGTTGATAGGCTTTCGACCCATCCCCACTTTAGCTTCGAAATAATACCCTTTGGAACCATTATAAACCGATTTTGACTTTAATATAAAATAATATTTTGAGATATTCCTAAGGTGCCTCTCTCCTCCCCTATAAAAGGACACCTCCTCCCCCTCCTCCTCACACCAATTTGAGCACTCAAGCTCGGCCAAACCCTGCCAAAATCTCTTCTCCACTTCCCTAGAAACATCTTAGAGGTTCTGGTCTTCCTCAAAGACCAATTCTAGTGCCCTAAGAGGAGGTCTCAAAGAGGCACTTCAAAGAAGAGGTGATTACCGTTACCAATTCTTTCATCTTTATTTCTTCTTCCACTTCTTCTTCTTAGGTTGTTTCATTATGAAGTAATAACATCAGTATCACTCATATACTGATATGTTATTATAAGTATGAAACAACCCTATTTCACCATCTATCCATCCTACGGAAAAAGAAATCACCGCGCGTGCGTACGTACGGAATACCGTCTCCACGCCGTGGTGTAATCTATTTTCCACCACCACCTTACATGGATGGGTAGAATAGTGTAAAGAATAACTATACATAGTTATTACAACATAATATTGATTCTGATATATTGTATAATACACTCCAATTCAATTCAATATTTATAGAAATGATATTATCGCTCGTGCGTACGTACGGACTACCGTCTCCACGACGCGATGATATTCATTCTCCATGTTAACCATTTAAGAATGATTATAATGTATATATAAGAAATAATAATGAAATATATGACATTATAAAGCTACTTTATTTATGTATATATATACATATGTATGTCATCTACTTACTTCCATTTCAAGACAATAAGGAAAGAAAAACAGCGTTCATGCGTACGTACGGACTACCGTCTCCATGAACGGTGTTTTTCATCTATCTATTATATATATATATATACTGAATATATATGATATATAAATCATATTTTATATTCTGGAAGTAAGTAAATCATGATATAAGTAATAATGATGTCAAGAACAACAAGTCAAAACACCTACGATAAATGAAACGATTTTACCCAAAACGCTTCTTTAACATGGAATTTATAAAAGAACGGGTAATATAATGTCATAAGTGAACCATATATGATATCATAACAATGAATATGATTCTGTAATAAGTCAATGACATTATTTAAATCATTATACAGGAGGTTCGGACACATATGAAGCAAATTGGACCTAAGGTAAGGGAAATATCACAATCTCATTTTTATCCGAGATTGTTTATTCGTAAGTATTTACTGGGGTGTATTTTATCATCCACATCCATGTTTCATCAATATGTAATATTATTTTCATCCACCTACAATTGTTTAAATCCATTTTTACCCTTCGGTGAGTTTTTAGTAAAAGAAATAAAAGGAATCTTTTGTCTTTTTTCGTACGAGGTACTTTTTGACTTTTCCGACAAAAGTACGAAGAATGTTTTTTTTAACTTATACGGCATGAATGGATTTTTAAAACATTATTTCCAAGAAGCTTCCTTTACAAGTTTTCATGTTTATTTTTAATCAACTTCTTTTATTTTAATGTTGTATGACATGTTATGAAAGAAAAATGTTTTTGAAGAAGAAAGGATATTTTCCTCAAGAATGGAGTTCAAGTGTTTTATCAAAATTATTTTCCATCTAAGATAATAAAGGGTTATATTTTTATCCTTATTATTACATTGATTTGATCATGTGGTGATGGAATTATTTTTATGAATTCCTTTATCTTATATGAATTGATTTATGATGTCATGATGTTTCAAGAATCCCATTTTTGTTACTTGTGTTATGCGATGATGTATGTTTTATGATTACGTGGCACACATAAGAAAGGATTCATTATAAGATGGGTGGGACCTATATCTCCCTCCAATGCATTGGGTAAAGATTTTATATCTCATGAGATAGACATGGCTGAAATGGTAGGTTATACCGGTTCAGTGAAACAGGACTGAAACAAGGGTTACTCGATTCAGAAAGGGACTTTGTCCACTAAGATAGTCTTGGCAATGAGTCTTGACTAACAAGAAATGATTCTCTATGATTATGTGTGAATGCCACAAAGTTTCATGTTTTAAGTTATGATTATTGTGATAACATTTCACTGCCATGATTTATCCCATGTTATGAATTTATGCTCTCTTTTTCAGGTTAAGATTTCCAAAATGTTATGTTCTTATGAATACGATGTGATTGATATTTCTTTTGTTTACCCTTACTGAGCATTTGAGCTCACCCTTTTATGTTTTATTTTACCCAGGATATAAAGAAAGGTTTTAGGTAAAAAAAAGGGAAGATCTTTATAGGAGATGTTGAAGATCTTTCACCACGATTAGAAGATTACGTTCCGAGTTTCCAAAGACACTAAACGATTACGATCCTTGTGTGTGTGTTTTTGTTATGTACTAAGTATTCCGCAAATGTAATGTAACGTCCATGTACGATAAGATTCGGGTCTCTACAGTTGGTATCAGAGGAAAGGTTTAGTCAACCTTTGGAAACTAGGACGCGAAAACGTGAGTGAGATCCCTAGAGATATTTCTAAGGTATGTCTAGGGATGTCCCTAAGGATAAGTATACGTATATGATATAGTCCTAGAACTACGGTAACGATCTTAGAATTTAACCTAAGATGTTAGATATTGAGGGTTCTCCCCCTTTACTATGTTGTCTTCCCTAGCATGATTTCATCTCTCACAAAATTCTTTTTGTGTTTTAGTTAATGGAGGGAACCAGAAGGAATTCGGTTAACATTGAATCCAATGGACAAATTGGTGACTATGAGCAACAAAATTGTGTAATGCCTAAAGATAAAGATATTGTGATTATGCCAAATCAGTCATCACGATATATGATTAACAAGGTGAAATTTAGTGGTATGCCTAATTCATTAAAGAAGAGGAAGATAAACTATTATGCATGTTCGCACGTTGAGGAGAATAAAGAAAGGAAGATTGAGATTTCTAAAGAAGGGAAGAAGAACCTTGAGGAATACCTCAAATGGAGGGACCGATGTTATCTGTGTGGAGAAAAGGGTCATAGGGTGACAGACTATTATGGAGTTCAATGTCTTATTTGTGGAGAACATGGGAATTACCCAACTCAATGCCCTGACCTAAAAAGATACTTCTAAATCAAGGAAGGACTTATTCCAGGACAGTCATTGATGTGGATGGACTGAAGTGTTTATGTATTGGTATTCAAGAATAATGTTGTTGAGGTACTTTTATGGTGTATTGGAATATTTATGTATTGGTCTAATGTGGTATTCGAAGTGATTGAGATATTTTTGGAAATAAGATGATATGTGCATAATGAAGGGATAAGACGATAATGAGATGTTTGATTGTATTCATGAGCTCATGATTGATATAAGGACTAAGTGATATCATGGTTTGAGTATATAGAATTTTGAGGATTTTGGTAGGTGGAAAGTGTTAACTTTTAACTGCATTCATGTTTTCACTAAGGTATTCAAGAGAATACATGATTAAGGACTTTGAATGTTTGAAATTTGACCAACAAAACATATCTTATGATATATGGGGATCGACGGTGGTGTTAAATCTCTGGTAATCGTTTTCACTATGTTATGAGAGTGGACTGCTGTATTATGGATAAGCCTAAATATTGGAATGGATTATGTTAGACATAAGTTAGTATTTTATAAGGATAGAAGTTTTGTGATATTATTGATGAGATGTTATAGTAATATAGTTTTAGAAAAAGGACAACCTGCAGGACGGGCGACAGCCCATCGCGTCGGACAAGGCTGTGGAAATCGAACCCACAACCGAAGTGCGACTGGCCTTTATTGCCTACCACTGGCCTACAGGAAGTCCCTGTTTAGTAGAAACTAGTTTTATTATATTAAGCAGTATGATATATGAAGTATACGTCCATTTTAGGAACAATATATGATTAATCTCACTATAGGTCGACTTATGTATATAATTTTTGCTAACCTTTTGTTTGAGACAGATGGAATGACCCGTCATTCTATCACATGATCTGCTAACACTTCATGAATAACAAATTCATCTTCATTTAGTTAAGAGATGAAGTGGAAATTGTTCAAGGCACGAACAACAGTGAGATTGTACCAAAATAAACTAAGTATTTATTCTAATTCAAATTTTCAACTTTAGGGAAATGATCTTGAAAACCAAAATTGTTGTCCTAGTGATCTTATACCTAATGAATCAGTTGGTACCTTATATCATCACAAATCCATGGATTTTTGATTACTGGCTTTTCCATAGCCATGTTCTCTACCACTCTCCATCAGAACATGATGGTTAGATTTCTCTTCCATATCCATATTTTCACCTATGTGGAAACCCAATGATTAGTTTATTTGGGTAACCGTTACGTTTCATACTTTGTTTTTAAAGATTGGTTTTGATATTCCTTTTTACAATGTGGGTTTCTATTAAAGAAACTTTCGAATAGTAAACCATTTATAACCCCGACGAATTTCGAGGGCGAAATTCATTTTAAGGGGGGTAGAATGTAACAGCCCAAGATTTTATAAAAAAAATATATCTTTTTAATTTTATTAATGTCTTGTGTTGTACGCTACACCAAAAGGAGCTTGCACAACACGCATCCTTGTCTTGCCTTGCATTACACGCAATCGCGACCTTCCTCGATAGCGTGTGTAATACGCAATACCGAGTTTCAGTAAACAACGATATGCTATTAAAATATTATTAAAACTAGCAGTTATGAATAGTAATAACCAATTTTTGAAATTCTGTATATCTTATTTTTCAAAATGAACTTCATTTTTGGATTCGGAGTATCTAATTAAGCCTAAGGTGAAATTTTGGTACTTTTCGGATAACTTTCATATTCTGATGAATAGTGAAAATTACTAGATTATAATTAAAAACAACTTTTTTAATCGAAATAATTAATAGTGATAAATAATTAAATTGAGTGGTTTTAAAGTATATTTAGAATATATTTTTACAATTTAATACAATTTTGGTCATTGGTTGTAATTTCACATTTAAACCAGACATAATCAAGTGTCAATCTTTTTATATATATTGTTTCCTAAAAACACGCTATTTATTTTAACAGCAGGATTTAATTATAAAATTCATTAATGCAACTTCTATGTTATGAATTTGGTAAAATAGATTTCATTTTTGAATTCGGAATATGAAATATAGCTTAGGATGATATTTTGGCATTGTTCTGAAAAACATCAATTTTTGATGAATAGTGAAACTACTAAGTGGTAGTTAAAAAAACTGAATTTTTCATAAAACTTAATTTTGCCGCTTCTGTGAATTGAATTTCGAAAATCCGAGAGACACGGTTAATATCAAGGACTAAAATGTGGTTCAATGAGATGAAAATAATTTTTTGGTGAATAGTAACTTTTTACTTTTTTTTACCGCGGTTAATAGTAAATAGGGTAACTAAGGGTAAATATGATATTACTATTACCCTAACACATGTCCTAATTCTATTGGACAAGTGTAATTCGACCAAAAACAAACTTAGGAATAAAATATGACCATTTAGGCCCACTTGGATTAGATTAGGACATTTATTATTAATTTATTTAAAGAAAGGTTAAAATAGTTAAAATCAAAGTTTAATAAGTAAATCATTTTTAATATGGGGTTATACATAAGATAAATTGGATTGTAAATATTCATTAGAAATATAAAAAGATTTCCTACATGATGGTATTTTATTTGTAATTTTTAGACATCAAATAATTTAATTTATTTATGACACAACGATGATGCAGTAATTATCTTATTAATGAAATATTGACATAATTGATGTTATAAACACCAAAATAAATGTAATTTGAGATTTTTTATGAATTCCAATAATTTTATAGGTTATTATGATATATTAATGTTGATTTAATCAACTTGGTTCGAAAATTTAATTCTTTTATGACTTTCACAAAAATCATATATCAAATAGCGTCAAAATTGACACAAAATAGTTTTTAAATCAAATATTATATTATTAATTGTTATTGTATTCCTAAAAATCTAAGGTTCGGCCAAATGACTTAGATAAGGATATATATATTAATAATAAACAATTTGGGGTTGGTTTGGCATGTTATAGTAAGTGTATTAACCATATAGTGAAAGAAAACAAAAAGACATGGTAAAAGTTAAATTATTTAACTTAGAGTTAAATCTAATTGATAAGGTTAAAATAATATCCTAAACTTGTCTAAATTCTATTGGTTGATAGGATTTCGACCCATCCCCACTTTAGCTTCGAAATAATACCCTTTGGAACCATTATAAACCGATTTTGACTTTAATATAAAATAATATTTTGAGATATTCCTAAGGTGCCCCTCTCCTCCCCTATAAAAGGACACCTCCTCCCCCTCCTCCTCACACCAATTTGAGCACTCAAGCTCGGCCAACCCCTGCCAAAATCTCTTCTCCACTTCCCTAGCAACATCCTAGAGGTTCTGGTCTTCCTCAAAGACCAATTCTAGTGCCCTAAGAGGAGGTCTCAAAGAGGCACTTCAAAGAAGAGGTAATTACCGTTACCAATTCTTTCATCTTTATTTATTCTTCCACTTCTTCTTCTTAGGTTTTTTCATTATGAAGTAATAACATCAGTATCACTCATATACTGATATGTTATTATAAGTATGAAGCAACCCTATTTCACTATCTATCCATCCTACGGAAAAAGAAATCACCGCGCGTGCGTACGTACGGAATACCGTCTCCACGCCGTGGTGTAATCTATTTTCCACCACCACCTTACATGGATGGGTATAATGGTGTAAAGAATAACTATACATAGTTATTACAACATCATATTGATTCTGATATATTGTATAATCCACTCCAATTCAATTCAATATTTATAGAAATGATATCATCGCTCGTGCGTACGTACGGACTACCGTCTCCACGACGCGATGATATTCATTCTCCATGTTAACCATTTAAGAATGATTATAATGTATATATAAGAAATAATAATGAAATATATGACATTTTAAAGCTACTGTATTTATGTATATATATACATATGTATGTCATCTACTTACTTCCATTTCAAGACAATAAGGAAAGAAAAACAGCGTTCATGCGTACGTACGGACTACCGTCTCCATGAACGGTGTTTTTCATCTATCTATTATATATATATATATATATATACCGAATATATATGATATATAAATCATATTTTATATTCTGGAAGTTAGTAAATCATGATATAAGTAATAATGATGTCAAGAACAACAAGTCAAAACACCTACGATAAATGAAACGATTTTACCCAAAACGCTTCTTTAACATGGAATTTATAAAAGAACGGGTAATATAATGTCATAAGTGAACCATATATGATATCATAACAATGAATATGATTCTGTAATAAGTCAATGACATTATTTAAATCATTATACAGGAGGTTCGGACACATACGAAGCAAATTGGACCTAAGGTAAGGGAAATATCACAATCTCATTTTTATCCGAGATTGTTTATTCGTAAGTATTTACTGGGGTGTATTTTATCATCCACATCCATGTTTCATCAATATGTAATATTATTTTCATCCACCTAAAATTTTTTAAATCCATTTTTACCCTTCGGTGAGTTTTTAGTAAAAGAAATAAAAGGAATCTTTTGTCGTTTTTCGTACGAGGTACTTTTTGACTTTTCCGACAAAAGTACGAAGAATGTTTTTTTTAACTTATACGGCATGAATGGATTTTTAAAACATTATTTCCAAGAAGCTTCCTTTACAAGTTTTCAAGTTTATTTTTAATCAACTTCTTTTATTTTAAAGTTGTATGACATGTTATGAAAGGAAAAATGTTTTTGAAGAAGAAAGGATATTTTCCTCAAGAATGGAGTTCAAGTGTTTTATCAAAATTATTTTCCATCTAAGATAATAAAAGGTTATATTTTTATCCTTATTATTACATTGATTTGATCATGTGGTGATGGAATTATTTTTATGAATTCCTTTATCTTATATGAATTGATTTATGATGTCATGATGTTTCAAGAATCCCATTTTTGTTACTTGTGTTATGCGATGATGTATGTTTTATGATTACGTGGCACACATAAGAAAGGATTCATTATAAGATGGGTGGGACCTATATCTCCCTCCAATGCATTGGGTAAAGATTTTATATCTCATGAGATAGACATGGCTGAAATGGTAGGTTATACCGGTTCAGTGAAACAGGACTGAAACGAGGGTTACTCGATTCAGAAAGGGACTTTGTCCACTAAGATAGTCTTGGCAATGAGTCTTGACTAACAAGAAATGATTCTCTATGATTATGTGTGAATGCCACAAAGTTTCATGTTTTAAGTTATGATTATTGTGATTACATTTCACAGCCATGATTTATCCCATGTTATGAATTTATGCTCTCTTTTTCAGGTTAAGATTTCCAAAATGTTATGTTCTTATGAATACGATGTGATTGATATTTCTTTTGTTTACCCTTACTGAGCATTTGAGCTCACCCTTTTATGTTTTATTTTCCCCAGGATATAAAGAAAGGTTTTAGGTAAAAAAAAGGGAAGATCTTTATAGGAGATGTTGAAGATCATTCACCATGATTAGAAGATTATGTTCCGAGTTTCCAAAGACACTAAACGATTACGATCCTTGTGTGTGTGTTTTTGTTATGTACTAAGTTTTCTGCAAATGTAATGTAACGTCCATGTACGATAAGCTTCGGGTCTCTACAGTATCTCATCCCTGAGTTGTTTCAATCATTATTGTAGGGTATCTTATACCAATACTATCAACTATGATAACATATCAAAAACTCTCTATCCAATTCTCCTTTTAAACTCAAAAATGATTCAACTACACTCAAACCAAAGGAATCACCATACTTGGAGTTGATTCTAAATACGGTCCACAATTTTTATCGGATGCTCATCAAAAGATGCATCATCAATTATTTCCACATATTCTATGTCTATTAAATGGGATGAGATGAGATAATATATTTAAAGAAAAAACACATTAAACAAATCATGCACGGAACTACAGTGCTTTGAATGTGAAAATTAGTACACCATTGGAACGCCCCTATCCACCATCTCAAATGGTGTAATGATCCTTGGTGTTAACATTTCATGTTACTGAATACGGTCTTTCCCTAACCTAGGAGATACTTAATGTAAAATATAATGACAAACCCTAAACTCTTTAGGTCATCTATGATGGTTAGTGTATGATTTATTTATGCACTGTGCAGTCACCAACCAATACCTAATCAATTTAACCTTCTTAGATGATTCTTGCATGAGACTAGGCCCATATTGAACTAACTCACTTGCCACAAACCAAAAAATCATCTAAAAACATATCCTATAAAAAAATTCTCAAAATTATCAATTGGGATAGATTCTAGGAAGATATTATTATATGTAAACTACATCAGTCCCATATGTTGATCCAATGAACCACCAATATCCAAAACATAGGCCTGTAACATATCCTCTAGAACCAGAATAGTCCTCTTAGATTGACTGTTACTTTGATATTGATTACCCAAAATTAAAAGGATATATGACCCTACAACCTTCTTGAAAACCCTTCTAAAACTATGATGTGAAATGAGGATCTCTATTTGAAATGATACTCCTCAGAACATCAATCTATCAAAGTAAATTTCATATGTTAATTCCACCCAGATCATTAGCTGTGAAGGTCTACCTAATAAGAAAAAGTGAAAAAACATAATTATTAAATGTATAGTCACCCAGACATCATAATTATTATAAGATTTCCTTGGTAATACTTTAACAAAATAATTATTTAAATCATCTCATTTGTACTCAAGAATGTGAAAAGGGTGTTAATGCCTTGCTGACCATTAGTGCCCTACATTCACCTACTGACAAGTGAAATATCAAACAAAAAATTCTGCTAGTAATTTCTTCATTCCTGACAACCAGTTCCTTTTTGGGATATCATTATATATCTTTTTCAATACAGGATTCATTTCTCTTCTATATGCATGAAACTCTCTCGTCATCATCTCATACATGCCTGTAGGAGTCCATACTCAGCTATGGAAAATGAGATATTTTACAATACCAAGAGACCACCCTAATGGTGTCTTCCAAACATATAATATGTATCTAAAAAAAATTCCTTCGAGATCTTATAACACTTAATTATTGATGTTGTTTAATATCAGGGGTATAACAGATGTTGATGTCAAAGCTTCTTATCCCCAATACTCCAAGATAAATAAATGCATGTTTGAAATTTTTTAAATTACCCACCACCCTTAAAAATACTCTCATACTTCATCTTTATGGATACTTAAATACAATACATAGCCAAATTTTATTCCCTTACCTAGTGTTTAAGATAACATGATGTCGAAAAATTTTAGATACTCAACCACCTCCTCTACTGAATTTTCTGGCCATGTTGAGAAAATATGTACCTGAGGCTCTTTTGGTCTTTTTTTCCCAATAACCTCTCACCAAAGATATAGTTTTTTCATCATATTAAATAAAATTCCAATGTTTTTTTACTCCAAATTTTGTGTATGATAATACCCCACATGTGGTCTCTGGTTTCTAGATCCATAATAAGCAACTCCATCCTATGCCATCGTAACTATTCTGACTCCAAATTTGGATGTGTCATATTAAAAATTATATTCTTCACCCAACACTGATAATGTGAGGATATTAATGAGTATATCATACCTTTTTTCACCTAAAAATATCTCTCGCAAGAATCAAACCAATTGAACTTCACCAATTTCTTGGTGATCATTGACATCGTTGTTCCCAAAATGGGAGAAGACCAAGAAAATTCACCGATAACAACATGGTATACCTAGAATGATCATAATTTCAATGAAAACCTTAGGATACTCCAATGATATCATATATGCATCTTTTTATGGGTCCACAGACACTCATGCCTCTAAGATAACATGATCTAAGAGGTGAACTTTATCGATCTAGAACATTGATTTAGATAGCTTCACATAAATATGATTCTTCATTGATGTAATAAATAATAAGTCAACATGTTTCAAGTGATTATATGATTAATGTGAGTGAAATAAGATATCAGAGAAAAAACCACAACAAACATGATTCATTGTGGACATAAATACTGAAGGTACAGTGTGTATACCTAACAACATCACTACAAACTCATATAAGACATAACTTCTCTTAAAAGTAGTATTATGTCTGTCTGATGGACTCACCCTCAATTGATGGTATCTTGATCTCCCATCAATCATGTAGAATATCTCTGAACCTCTTAGCTAGTAGACGCTTTCATTGATGCACGCATGGGGTTACCAGTTCACAATCGTCTTCAGGTTAAATCTCCGATAATACACACACAAGCGTAATGTACCATCCTCCTTCATTGTGATGAGAACTGGAGAACAAAAGTAGATTTACTAACCTGTATGAAACAGATAATTTCTTTATCATCTTCATGAACTTTCAACTCCTAAATCTATTCTAGCCCCACTCTACATGGTGGGATAGAAATTTCATATACTCCCACCACCAAATAGATCATGAAATTAAAATATTTCTTGGGTGGATGGCCATAGAAATTGTAAATAAAAAAAACTTTAAAATAGTGTACCACTAGAAATAAAGTATCCAGACTTATTCCACCATCATCTAAGGAAATACTATATATCCGAGTTATTAGACAAACCAATTTACACTAAATTGTTACAGCATGACTAACCTAAAGATCCCCCTCACATGATTAAGTATAAACACCTCCTTTTCGAGATATGAATGTAAATCACCTCTAATAATAGTGGATATGATCCTAGTATATAATTAACCAATTCATACTAATTACCAAATAGATTCTTTTCATTTTCTCCACTAAAGGTTCCCAAATGGAGTGGTAACCACTGATCATTAGAGAACATGCCCTGGAATGTTTTATATTCATTGACTTCACTCCCAATAGTGTATCGATGGTCAAAATATCATCCAAAATGTCCACATCCAGTCACAAAAATTTTAATAAAATTAGACAAAAAGGAATTTCATTCTCTTGTTTTAAAGGAGACTCAAGTGGTTATATGATAAAATAATCATTGGTCTAATAGTAGACAAACCTACACCCTCACTATCTAGAGTAACCTGTATAACTTGTATCAAACCATCCCATATACCTTGGGCTCTATACTAAATCCCCTGATATATACCCTCATCCTGTTATTTCCCTCCCATCAAAAGGGGACTACATCCCCTACCTCACCCATAATTTCAAGTGGAACTCCAACTACGTATATTCTGAAGAGTAGTCGAGTCATTCCTATAATATAATTCCTATCACAACCCCATTACACTTCTCTTCCACTTCACGATCGAACTAAACATCAATGGATTGCCCAATATTTTGTATGAAAGACACTATAATGTGGTGTATGAAAAATGACTTGGTTTGTTTCCCATATTATTACATTTTTTTCAATGAAATTAAAACAAACCATATATGGGTTATTTGGAAACTATTCAGTTTTTTCTTTGGATAAAACAATCATAGTTAATCTTTGTTCCACTAGAAAGATAGTTGATAGTTTTCCCTAAGGAAACATCATAGATACTACATGGGGCCACTCTCAAATTACCTTCCATGATGAGTGCCTGATTCATCAAGTCTGGAAAACGTCCCAGATTAAACATGTTAACCTAAAAATTTATTTAATAGTGAATACCATGATGAAAACATCTCTCTCTACAGATAACATAAGCATCCAATGATGGAAGAAATGACTATAGGTCTGTGAAACATTTAGTATCGCCATGCACTATCATTACATCACGTACCAGGTTCCTGAAACAATGATCATTTTCATCCCAAAATATCTCATGATTGAAATGGATCATGAAATTAATATCTTTGACCTTTTAGGATAAATTCACTTATTTACTATCTTTATCTAGGATGTAACACCATTTCATGGCTGGTCCACAAAGAATATATCCATTAGTCTTCACTGCCCTATTTGTTGGTGTATAAAGATGCATAATGATCATATGGACTACTTTTTCCTTATCATAGATAGCTAGGAGAATCCACTCCTAATAAACACTGACATATACTGCAGATAAAACTATCTCATCAAATCAAACTTCCAATTCAAGGAAGGAAATGTCTCCCTCTCCCAAGATCCCATCACCCTCAAGAAGCTATCACAAAGATAAAACATCAATCTTATAAGAAAAAAATAGGAACACTTATATCAAATGCAATACACATGTAACAATAAATAATAGTTCATGAAATTATATATCCTTTTATTCCTATCATGATGGATGCATACTCCTCTTGTTCCACACCAACCCATGAGTATAAATCATAAAAAACCATGAATTCAAAAAAAAACACCTCACACAAAATGTGAATCACATAGGGTGAAATTACATCAATAGTAAAAAGAAATACACATTGACAATAATACAGTTCTAGATATTTGGATTTTCCCCTATACATGGGATAGATACTCCATTGTGCAAGCTTGTCACCATGTGTCAACACATATTATTATCATTTCTACATTTCCCAATTTGTATTGAATTGCAAATAAAACTATGTGTCGTCTGGTACTAATATGTAACCACACCTGATCAGGGACTCTCTCACATGGTTGAGAAGGGTTGGTTACATGAACTCAAGTATAGTAATGTAATGTCCATGAAAATCAATGTATATATTATTTTAATTATATGGGATTAATTTGAGACTAGAAACTCTGACAAAACATGATTCTGAGGCCTAATGATCCCAAATGGAATTTTGACCTTTTTTATTATATTTTAATTAACAGGCGAGCAAGTTTTCCTATCTTTTAAATTGGTTCTCACATGAAAAATAAGAGGACACCATTAAACTCTAAATGTATGGATTCCCCTATAAAGGACCTAACATCAGCCATCAAAGGTCAACTATAAAAGACTGTTTTAAGACTTTTTGGAAAAAAATAACTTAAAATGTTATTTTACGCATTTTTTCAACCGTTGAGTGGTAACACAGCCACACAACACAGTGGTGATGAGGCAAAGATGAGTCGCATTAAATGATTCCCTTTAATGTATCAACAATGTGTAGTTCATTGATCCATTAAATGAAACGTAACAATTACGTTTTTCCATAAATGAAATAGTGTAATGATGCCACAATGCAGCATAACAAAAATGTTGCGATATGTTTTTCTAATGGGTTTACGCATTGGCGAAATAGGGATAAGATCATGGAACTCCTCTAACAAATCAATGATAAAAATACTCTCCAATAAAGAACAAAAATGACAAAGAATTTCCAATGACATCGATGCACCCCAAGAACCGGACCATAGGGTGATGAACATCAATGAAATCCCAGTGAACCGATCACTCTAATAAAAACCCTCTTATATGTAGGTGTTTTTTTATTTGAATACCTTTTCCTCGTTTTACATTCTAAAATGAAGAATGTGGGTCAACCCCCGAATAGGTTGATCTGAGTATCACTCATTATTATGAGAGGATGCATTTTTCTTTTGATTATTGTATCAGGATTAATTATTTTTATGATAGAACCACAATCCTAAACCTCCCCATGATTAAACTATAATGAATTGGGTGTGGGCCAACACGAAAAAGGATTGATCCCCTCGTTCTTGTGTATTCATCATGTATGAACCATAGAAATGGAAGAAAGAATATTTTGTGGCCTAAAAAGTAAAGGAGTAACCCCATGGAGGCCAGAGTCATAGAAGACACAAAGAATGGACCACTAGAGTGGACCTAGTGGTCTGCAGAAGGCACCGACGGTGAGTTGGTGGTGGCCCATGGTAGTGACCATGGGCGGATGGCGGTGCACCATGGGTGGCAACCTTGGTTAGCTTAGGCCGCAACAAGTGGCATGAGAAACCATCATCGACCATTGACTAGCGGGCAGAGGACGCTGCCCCTCAGTAGCGTCGGTGGGTGGCCCGCGCCATGTGGTCCATTTTACTCTGGTGTCTTGTCATCCAACAATAGCGATTCTCCATTGGAAAACCATCCAGTGACCAAGTGTGGTGAATGAAACATGACAATCATAGCCTATCGAAACATGCCGAACCATAAACCATTAGGATTCTAGGTTGAGGGAGTCCAGCACACCGGTTGTGGGCTAGACCGAGGGGCACAAGCTGGGCCTCTATATGGCTGGGTTAAAATCCAAGTCTGCTCGATATTCTGGGCCAGGTCGGTGTTATAACACTAACCCGCTGAGAGGCCTATGATAAGAACAAACAGGTCACCCAGTTGAGGGTTGGTTCGAATGGTACCTGGTGGCCGGGCGACCTAGTGGGCTAGACCCCTGTATGAACCAGGCTATGTCTAGTAAGGCCCAATGGTCTATATAAGGCCCCATCCTTAAACCTTACTTAATATTGAATTAAATGAATAATTCACATTGAGAATCTTTTCAGGTTTAGGGTTTTAGAGAATTATATCATAAATATTACATCCCAAAACATTAAAAAGTAGACACTTCTACTAAGTTTCCATAAAATACAAACTCTTAAAAGGATGCATGTCTAGTTCCATGTTTTAGATAGCATGACTTTCCCTTGATCCCATCCTTGACCATATTCCACATTAAGTCCTGTAAATAAACATTTAAAAAACTTGGGGTGAGCATAAAAAACTCAGTAAGGGATACACAAGAATGAAAACTGTTAGTTTTTCAAACAACAAGTAAACCAAGTATACTTTATCATAGTAATACCTCCACCTTTATGAAGTAGTAAAAACTCTTCACTGAATAAAAGATCATTACTTACCCTTTTGTAACCAAAAGATTACCAAAAAACCCATATAAAGAACACATAACATATAAAGGTAACTTGGGACATAAACATACTTAAATGGAATAACCATACGGTCGACTTCCACACATATCACATAATGGAATAGCCATATGGACGACTTCCATACCCAATGCATTGGAGGTTATAACGTAACCACCCGTCCTGGTATTCACGGCACCACCCGTCATATGGTTCATCACGTTACCACCCGTCAAATGTTCAAGTACCATTATAAAATCATAAGACATAAAACAAATATAATGGAATGAAAACATTTAAACACTTTGATCACAATATGTCACTTAAATATATTGACATAACAAATCCATTATAAAAACCATTTTCAATACCAAAATAAATAAAAGAGTATATGGCCTTTATTTCATTTAAAAAAACATTAAAACTTGTTCATGAAGCCAAAGACCAAATAATACTCGTGGCGGCGGAAAAGGTCGTTGTCACCACGTACGTTAAAAGAAACATTCCTTTTTGTCGTTTTGTAAAACGCTTCATAGAAAAATATTCATTTTTTATAAAAGTAAATTTCAAATGGGTTTATACACCGTACAAAAGAAAGTTGTGTATAAAACGAAATATGCCGCAATGAAAGGAGATTGAGACGAAGTCCCTTACCTCGGGTCTGACTTGACTTGATTGTTCTTTAATGTCCTGAATAATAAACATGAGTTAATTTCTACTTTATTAAGAACCTATTTCAAGTTAATTATTCCTTTTATATCACTTATTACCAAGTCATGAGCACTATGTAATTATTTAAGTTAATAACGGTAATTTTAACGATCATTGGTACTTGAGTCAAAAATAATCTCTTTATAATTACAAGTTGTTCATTTTCCATTATATCCAGAGTTATACTCATGATGTAGATATAATATATATTATATATATCCAGTATATGCATGCATTTATAATATTACAGAACGTTTATAGGTAAGAATTGAAATGCACCGTTCATGGAGGCGGTAAGCCGTACGTACGCATGAACGTTACTTTCATTTCTATTTCGTATTTTATGGAATGGAATCATAATGATATAAAGGTATATTATAATTCAGGTATAATGTAATATATAATATCATTAATTACATCCTTTATACGTCCCACATATGGCATTAACGAATCAAATCACTTTGAGGGGGCGGTAGTCCGCACTCCCTAAAATGAAGATATCGTGTTTACCCATAATGGAAACCATAAAGGTATTCCATAAATGAAAAATACATAAGATTAAGTAAAACATAAACATATTATATATCATATATAAATATAGTGTCATCTTAATTGCCACCTTTGAAGGTGTTAAAAGAATATTGAACAATCATCGTTTCGTGAGGCAGAAATTCGCCATCCATGGAAACATTATGTTCAATAACCATTAGATGTTGGTGTGTGTAAGTGTAGCTCGAATAATTCTTATAAAATCATCCAAGTATATGGAAGATACTGGTGTTGTTACAAAAGAATTGAATAAAAAGAGTTTAGAGGGATGGAGAAGCAAAAAAACATAAGAACACAAGAGAAAACGCTACCTTTAAAACGGGTAACTATTTTTGATTTGAGCTCAAAGGCTTCCTTGGGAAGACTTATTCCCAAAGTGAGGCTTCTAAGAGTTATATAGGGATATGGAGAGACCAAATGGTCAGGGTTTGGCCGAGCCAATGGATTTTTAAGTTTGGGTAAGGTGGTAGAGGTGGGGGCATTTTATAAGAGGAGAGGAGGGGCACTCTTGGAAAGTAAAGAAATGTTACATTATTTTAAAATGAGTTTCGGATTTAAAAGGTCCCACATTGATATAATTCAAGGATAAGGTGATAAGGGTGCTAAATATAACCATCAAATAGGTTTTTTACAATTTTAGGTCTTAGATTTTACATTATCTTTTCATTTTAATTAAATCGTTAAATAATGAGTTAATCGCTACATCATCATGGTGTCAAAAATAATTTACATTATTTAAAGTATAAAAATTTAAAAAAATTTCATGATGTATGAAATCTTTTTAGATTTCTAATTAATATTTATAGTGAAAAATATGACTTGTATAACCCCACATAAAAATCGTTTTACTAAAACAACTCATGTTTGTGTCGTTTTTACTTTTACTTTAAATAAAAGGCATTAATGTATTTATCTTACCCATGTGGCTCCATGGGGTCCCAAAAATCTACCCATGGGTTTTCTTGGTCGTCCATGACACATCAAATAAGGGTAGGATGTGTGTCAAGTTCATTTCATATTATTAAAACTTTATTCTTACCTTAAATTGCACTAATTACCTCTAATCGCGATTAAAAACTTAAAAGTTATTATTCCACAAAAAATTATTTTAATCTTATTTAACCACATTTTACTTCCCAATGACAACCATGTATGTCGGATTTTTTAAATTCAAAACACAGAAGTGGTCATGTTTCATTTAAACAAAAAATCAGTTTCTTTAACTTCCACATAGAGGTTTCACTATTCATCAAAAATTGAAGTTTTTCAGAAAAATACCAAAACTTCACCCTAAGCTACATTTGATATTCCGAATTCAAAAATGATTTCTATTTTACAAAATTCAAAACATATAAGTCACATTAATTAATTTAATAATTAATTCCCTCTGTCATAGCAAATAGTGTGTTTTCATGAAAGAGTAAGTATCAAAAGATTGACACAAGTTTAAGTCCAATTTCAAAGTGAAATTAATTCCAACGACCACAATTGGATTAAATGGTAAAAATATATTATAATTTCACTTTAAAACCAATTCAAACGATAATCTAATCATATAAATAAATTATATTAAAAATACGTTTTGAATTAAAATACAAGATTTTTCACTATTCATTAAAAAATTGAACTTTATCGGAAAAAAAACAAAAAAATTTACACCAAGTGAACTTTTATGTCCCGATTCTAAAGAAGAGTATGATTTGGTCCAATACAATGTATAAAAGTTACCAAAACTGTATTTAATGACGGTTCTCCATCAAAAGGCGATAAGTGAACCTTTTGTGAAAATTAGGGTATATATGCCTAAAATAGAATTCCCTCCGTATTTTAAGCCTTTATCTTTTATTGGATAAATGTAAAAACATTTAAAAAAAATATAATCATATTTTAGTTATTTCTATCCATTCCCACCAATACAACGACTATGTGTTAACTACCATTTAAAATAATATTATTATATTACTTGTGTGCAACGTAAGATTTCAATGAAACTCATTGTTGCGTATCGGGTATGCTATAGAACATAGAAACCCTTTTAAAGTATAATTAATTTTTAATTCGTAAATATTAATAAATATGAAAATGATTTATTCTTTATTTACCTGGGATGTTACAGTCTAGGCCCGCTAGCCAGGCAGGATCAGGTTGGCTGAGACCCGAATTGGTTTGGGACGGGTCAATCGAACTAAGCCGGGTCATGGGAGACCAACAGGGTAGGCTGGTCAGGTTGGTCTAACGGGGTCAGACCGGGCCCGAATGAAATCGGCTCCTGTTTACTAAAACAAAAATATCTCTCAAATCGGTTGTTTGATTGACAGGTTGTTTGCAACATTGGAACCCTTGCAGCAAGGATGCCCTTTTGGAAAACCCTTAGAAGGATTTCATGGAATATATAATACAATTACTGTCTTGAGGAGTCGTTTATCTCAAAATCAAGCGTACTACATACAAAGATCCTACAACTAACTAAGACATGAATATTACTGACAGTGAGCCTGTGCGGATCAGCTACAATGGCCTAGTGGAAAGTGGCTCTATGTGACACAACATAACCATGGTGGGGGGAAGCTCATTGTGAACGAGAAGACACTGAGTAAAAATAATGAAGGAGTACCTCAGTATGATGTCCAATGTGGGAAAAGGGTATGTGTGACTAGGTAGGCCCATGGTGGGGAGCGACTCCATGAGACCCATCATACCCACGATACACATCAGGGGTGAGTACCATAGTAGTATATGTCTAGCGAGTAGAGGCTCTATGTGACCTCGAAAGACCACAAAGGGAGCAGATCTGTTGGACCTAGCATAACCATGGTACTCATTAAGGAGGATTACATCATCATCCCAAGGAGTTCAATGATACTATTGATTTATAGGCTTTCTATAAACTATATTATACATGGTGTGAGCTATCTTGCATCATGATCATGGTTTGTGGTTTTATATTTAATTTCTTTGTTGTATTTTCTTGTTGACTTGAGGTCCCTACTGAGCATTTTGTTTCTCACCCCTATATGGACTTTACAGGTACATGTTGTGTTTGGTGAAGATGACTGATGACTTAGAGGATGACTTGGTGTCCCAAGACTAGGTGGTTCCTAGTGAGATCAGGTAGGTTGTATGTTCTTTTACGGCTTTTGGTAGCTACTCTATACTTACCAAACAGGTGGGGTTTTAGGCGGATTGATTTCCATAAATCTCATACATACTCTTGTTAGAGTTTTCTTTTATTGGGATTTTATTATAGACCATATACTTTTGGTTGTACTTTTACACTCAATGGTGGTTTAGTAGAATGCATGTCCTATTTTCTAGTTGTCTAGGGACGTTCTTGTGTGTGTGTGTTTAGTAAAACACAAGAAATATGTCCCACTTGTAGGTTTATGGATTTGGTACTAGTCTCCAACCCCTGGCCTTCATGAGGGGGGCTTGGGGGAGTTGTGGCATGGGCCCCTAGGGACGTGCCATGACAAAGTTGTATTATAGGTGGTCAGCTCTACCTTAATGATCGGGGGGTCTGTTGTTTTGTTGTTGGGAAACATACTTAAATGTTTTGAGTTTATCTTTTAGATTCAGGGTGTCCAATGTTGGCTGGTGACCATTGAATCCATACATCATGACCTATAATATTCCTTTTCAGCTCAATACATGAAAACACGGGTTGCATGCTTTATATAAGAATTGATTTTTTCTTCATATTATTTTTGAATTATAGTTATCTCATCACATATAATCTATTTAATGTGTTACATCATGATAGGTTCTAGGATTCCTCCCCATTGATAGCCATCTAGGACTCTGATTTGTGACCATGTGGATAACCCACCTAGCGATGAGGTGTTGGTTCTAAGACCTGTTCTATATATGGCCTCGCATGGTGGGGAACCAGCGTTACCACCGCCCGCTGGTCAATAATTACTGTCGGCATTACAAGTAGATGATTTATATAGGTTTAGTGATGTGCATGAGTTCTCGGGATGGAGACCTCCCAGGTTCAAGGGAGAGTCATATCCTTAGGTGGATAATGACTAAATGGAGGCGATGATGTGGTCCATCCTCTTAGTGAAGATGCCATTTGACTACATGGAGATATAAGCCATGATTCTTCTTTAGGGCTTAGTAGGGAGATAGTGGAGTTTGACAATTCAGACTCATGAATAGGTAACCCTCTACTGGGATGTCTTCGAGCAGTTTTTTAGGAGGATATATTCCCCATGAACTGGCACTCAGTGCCCATACCGGACCTGCTTCACCTTCAGTAGGACAACATGTTTGTGGCTGAGTAGTCTTCGAGGTTTATAGACCTCTACCACTACTCCACGTATATGGTACGAGAATCTTTTCATGGACCAAACCATTGATCTGGGACTCCGCCAAGAGATCAGGGATTCCATGATGTCTCTCAGCATCTCTACTCATGTTGGGGTGTTGTAGTAAGCCTTTCATGTATAGAGCAATCAAGTAGAGCATGCGTCGATAGTTTGATCCATTAGTAGACATTAGATAGTAGATAATTTAGTGGTTAGTAGGAGGAAGCTGAGATATGGATCCAGTAAGGTAAGATCCTTCACTGGACAACTCCAAGATCCAAGGTCGGTAGTTCTGGGATCCCATAGTCGAGAGAGTCAGTAGGGATCTGAGTTGTGCTTCACATGCAGTGGGATTGGACACATGGATCGTGACTGCCAGACCAATCGCACAGACGATCAGTAGATGATCAAGGGAATGCTGATGTAGAGGCATATTTTTCATCGAGGAGCTCTACATAGCAGCAGATATGGAAGGGTAGCAGTTCGAGTAGTAGATTATGGGCGATGGTTCGAGGTACTACCACCACCACCCCCATGTTTTCCACCACGATCACAAGAATCTTCTGGATAGGGGAAAGCACAGTTTCATGTGGTGGAGGTCTATGACCACAGTGCTCTAGAGATGATTAGAGGTATGATCAGTGTCTTCTCCACCTTAGTTTCAGTTTACATAGACATAATTTCCAGTAACTCTTTCCTTTCATAGAACCTTGTTCAACGCTCCAAGATTTTAGTCGAGCTGTTGGCTCTATCATTATGATTAGAGAATCCTATGGGAGGGTATTCGACAATTACACACCGGTTCCAGTAGTGTGAGATTCCTATTGGAGATGAGATATTCTGTAGAGACCCGTATCCTGACTTACATGGACATTACATTACTTTTGCGGAATACTTAGTACATTACAAAAACACACACACAAGGACCGTAATAGTTTACTGTGTTTGGAAACTCGGACTATAATCTTCTAATCGTGGTGAAAGATCTTCAACATCTCCCATAAAGATCTTCTTTTTTTTATACCTAAAACCTTTCTTTATATCCTGGGGAAAAGAAAACATAAAAGGGTGAGCTCAAATGCTCAGTAAGGGTATACAAAAGAAATAAAAATCATATCATATCTTTTTGAAAATCATAACCTGCAAAAGAGATCATAATATCTTAACATGGAACAAATCATAGAAGTGAAAATGAGATCCCCATAATCATAACATAAAACTTGAAACTTTGTGGCATGCACACATAATCATGGAAAGTCATTTCTTGTTAGTCATGACTCATTGCCAAGACTATCTTAGTGGACAAAGTCCCTTTCTGAATAGAGTAACCCTCGTTTCAGTCCTGTTTCACTGAACCGGTATAACCTACCATTCCAGCCATGTCTATCTCATGAGATATAAAATCTTTACCCAATGCATTGGAGGGAGATATAGGTCCCACCCATCTTATAATGAATCCTTTCTTATGTGTGCCACATAATCATAAAACATACATCATCACATAACACATGTAACAAAAATGGGATTCTTGAAACATCATGACATCATAAATAAATTCATATAACATAAAGGAATTCATAAAAATAATTCCATCACAACATGATCAAATCAATGTAATAATAGGGATAAAATCAGAACCCTTTATTATCTTAGATGGAAAATAATTTTGATAAAACACTTGAACTCCATTCTTGAGGAAAATATCCTTTCTTCTTCAAAAACATTTTTCCTTTCATAACATGTCATTCAAATTTAAAATAAAAGAAGTTTATTAAAAATAAACTTGAAAACTTGTAAAGGAAGCTTCTAGGAAATAATGATTTAAAAATCCATTCATGCCGTATAAGTTAAAAAAAACATTCTTCGTACTTTTGTCGGAAAAGTCAAAAAGTACCTCATACGAAAAACGAAAAAAGATTCCTTTCATATCTTTTACTAAAAACTCACTGAAGTGTAAAATTGGATTTAAACAATTGTAGGTGGATGTAAATAACATTACATATTGAGGAAACATGGATTTGGATGATAAAATACACCCCAGTAAATACTTACGAATAAACAATCTCGGATAAAAATGAGATTGTGATATTTCCCTTACCTTAGGTCCGACTTGCTTTGTAAGTGTCCGAAACTCCTGTATAATGATTTAAATCATGTTATTGACTTATTACAGAATCATATTCATTGTTATGATATCATATATGGTTCACTTATGACATTATATTACCCGTTCTTTTGTAAATTCCATGTTAAAGAAGCGTTTTGGGTAAAATCGTTTCATTTATCGTAGGTGTTTTGACTTGTTGTTCTTGACATCATTATTACTTATATCATGATTTACTTACGTCCAGAATATAAAATATGATTTATATATCATATATATTCAGTATATATATATATATAATAGGTAGATAAATAAAATGAAAAACACCGTTCATGGAGACGGTAGTCCGTACGTACGCATGAACGCTGTTTTCCTTTCCTTATTGTCTTGAAATGGAAGTAAGTAGATGACATATATATGTATATATATACATAAATCCAGTAGCTTTATAATGTCATATATTTCATTATTATTTCTTATATATACTTTATAATCATTCTTAAATGGTTAACATGGAGAATGAATCTCATCGCGTCGTGGAGACGGTAGTCCGTACGTACGCACGAGTGATGATATCATTTCTATAAATATTGAATTGAATTTGAGTGGATTATACAATATATCAGAATCAATATGATGTTTTAATAACTATGTATAGTTATTCTTTACACCATTATACCCATCCATGTAAGGTGGTGGTGGAAAATACATTACACCACGGCGTGGAGACGGTATTCCGTACGTACGCACGCGCGGTGATTTCTTTTTCCGTAGGATGGATAGATGGTGAAATAGGGTTTTTTCATACTTATAATAACATATCAGTATATGATTGATACTGATGTTATTACTTCATAATGAAACAACTTAAGAAGAATAAGTGGAAGAAGAAATAAAGATGAAAGAATTGGTAACGGTAATTACCTCTTCTTTGAAGTGCCTCTTTGAGACCTCCTCTTAGGGAACTAGAATTGGTCTTTGAGGAAGACCAGAACCTCTAGGATGTTGCTATGGAAGTGGAGAAGGGATTTTGGCAGGGGTTGGCCGAGCTTGAGTGCTCAATTTGGTGTGAGGAGGAGGGGGAGGAGATGTCCTTTTATAAGGGAGGAGAGGGGCACCTTAGGAATTCTTAAAAATATTAATTTATAATAAATATAACCCCACTTAAAAACCACCAAAAATGACTCATATTCGAAGATTAGATGAGATAGGGTTGTAATCTCATCAACCAATCAAATTTAGACATGTTTGGATATTATTTTAAACCTTATCAATTAGATTTAACTCTAAGTTAAATAATTTAACTTTTACCGTGTCTTTTTGTTTTCTTTCACTATATGGTTAATACACTTACTATAAAATGCCAAACGAACCCCAAACTGTTTATTATTAATATATACATCCTTATCTAAGTCATTTGGCCGAACCATAGATTTTTAGGAATAAAATAACAATTAATAATATAATATTTGATTTAAAAACTATTTTGTGTCAATTTTGACACTATTTGATATATGATTTTTGTGAAAGTCATAACAGAATTATATGTTCGAACCAAGTTGATTATATCAACACCAATATATCATAGTAACCTAGAAAATTAGTGGAATTCATAAAAAGTCTTAAATTACATTTATTTTGGTATTTATATTATCAATTATGTCAATATTTCATTAATAAGATAATTACTGCATCATCTTTGTGTCATAAATAAATTAAATTATTTGATGTCTAAAAATTAATAATAAAATACCATCATTTATTAAATATTTTTAGCTTTCTAATGAATATTTACAATCGAATTTATCTTATGTATAACCCCATATTAAAAATGATTTACTATTTTAACCCTTCTTTAAATAAATTAATAATAAATGTCCTAATCTAATCCAAGTGGGCCTAAATGGTCATATTTTATTCCTAAGTTTGTTTTTGGTCGAATTACACTTGTCCAATAGAATTAGGACATGTGTTAGGGTAATAGTAATATCATATTTACCCTTAGTTACCCTATTTACTATTAACCGCGGTAAAAAAAGTAAAAAGTTACTATTCACCAAAAAATTATTTTCATCTCATTGAACCACATTTTAGTCCTTGATATTAACCGTGTCTCTCGGATTTTTGAAATTTCATTCACAGAAGCGGCAAAATTAAATTTTATGAAAAATTCAGTTTTTTTAACTACCACTTAGTAGTTTCACTATTCATCAAAAATTGATGTTTTTCAGAAAAATGCCAATATTTCATCCTAAGCTATATTTCATATTCCGAATTCAAAAATGAAATCTATTTTACCAAATTCATAACATAGAAGTTGCATTAATTAATTTTATAATTAAATCCCGCTGTTAAAATAAATAGCGTGTTTTTAGGAAACAATATATATCAAAAGATTGACACTTGATTATGTCTGGTTTAAATGTGAAATTACAACCAATGACCAACATTGTATTAAATTGTAAAAATATATTCTAAATATACTTTAAAACCACTCAAATTAATAATTTATCACTATTAATTATTATGATTAAAAAAGTAGTTTTTAATTATAATTTAGTAATTTTCACTATTCATCAGAATATGAAAGTTATCCGAAAATTACCAAAATTTCACCCTAAGCTAATTTCGATATTATGAATCCAAAAATGAATTCCATTTTGAAAAATAAAATTTACAAAATTTCAATAAGTGGTTATTACTATTCATAACAGCTAGTTTTAATAATATTTTAATAGCATATCATTGTTTCGTGAAACTCAGTATTGCGTACTACACACGCTATCGAGGAAGGTTGCGATTGCGTGTAATGCAAGGCAAGTCAAAGATGCGTGTTGTGCAAGCTCATTTTGGTGTAGCGTACAACACAAGACATTAATAAAATTAAAAAAAAATATGTTTTTATAAAATCTTGGGCTGTTACATTCTACCCCCCTTAAAATGAATTTCGCCCTCGAAATTCGTCGGGGTTATAAATGGTTTACTATTCGAAAGTTTCTTTAATAGAAACCCACATCGTAAAAAGGAATATCAAAACCAATCTTTAAAAACAAAAGTATGAAACGTAACGGTTACCCAAATAAACTAATCATTGGGTTTCCACATAGGTGAAAATATGGATATGGAAGAGAAATATAACCATCATGTTCTGATGGAGAGTGGTAGAGAACATGGCTATGGAAAAGCCAACAATCACAAATCCATAAATTTGTGACGATCTAAGGTACCATCCGATTCATCAGATATAAGATCACTAGGACAACATTTTTGGTTTTCAATATCATTTCCCTAAAGTTGAAAATTTTGAATTAGAAGAAATACTTACTTGATTTTGGTACAATCTCACTGTTGTTCGTGAATTGAACAATTTCCACTTCATCCCTTAAAGAAATGAAGTTGAATTTGTTATTCGTGAAGTGTTAGCAGATCATGTGATAGAATGACGGGTCATTCCATCTGTCTCAAACAAAAGGTTAGCAAAAATTATATGCATAAGTCGATCTATAGTGTGATTAATCATATATGGTTCCTAAAATGGACTTATACTTCATATATCATAATGCTTAATATAATAAAACTAGTTTCTACTAAACAGGGACTTCCTGTAGGCCAGTGGTAGGCGATAAAGGTCAGTCGCACTTCGGTTGTGGGTTCGATTCCCATAGCCTTGTCCGACGCGATGGGCTGTCGCCCGTCCTGCAGGTTGTCCTTTTTCTAAAACTATATTACTATAACATCACATCAATAATATCGAAAAAACCTCTATCCTTAAACAATAATAATTTATATCCAACATAATCCATTTCAATCTTTAGGCTCATCTATAATACTGCAGTCCACTCTCATAACATAGTGAAGACGATTACCAGAGATTTAATACCATCGTTGAACCCCATATATCATAAGATATGTTTTTTCTTGGTCACATTCCAAACATTTAAAGTCCTTAATCATGTATTCTCTTGAATACCCATTGAACCTTAGTGAAAACATGAATGCAGTTAAAAGTTAACTCTTTCCACATACCAAAATCCAAAAATTCTATATACTCAAACCATGATATAACCTTCTCCTTATATCAGTCATGAGCTCATGAATACAATCAAACACCTCATTATCTTATTATTCTTTCATTATGCGCATATCATCTAAATTCCAAAAATATCTGAATAACCTTTCATGGATACTGGTAACATTAATCAGAAAACAATGTAACAATCCTTACATGTCTCTTTATTCCATAGTACCATGAGATTACTTATACAACATTACACATGATAAACATGTAATCATTCCAGTACATTCTTAAACCATTGACCGAGCTTCAACAATTCTTTCATCTCACATATCATTGGTAGTCTCTTCATCATCATCCACATAAATACTTCCCATACGACCATACTGATTATCTTCATGAGACTTTCCCTTAGGGCATTGGTTTGCATAATGCCCGTATATTCCACATTTAAAACATTTAACCATTGTTGAAGTCGTAGCAATACCATTATCCTCATCCCTGGTGTTAACTGAACCTTTTCCTTTGCACTTACTGGCTTTGTGTCCTTCTTTTCCACACCCAAAGCATCTTCTAGTTCCTTTGAAACATTCTCCTTGATGCCTCTTCCCACATGATTTACATAGGGGAAATTGAACTTTCTTTCCTCTATGATCATCATGAAACTCCATCTTTCTCTTATTAGCCGAGTCAGGAAACTTACCAAATTTTACTTTATTGATCATATTATGAGATTGCTGATTCGGCATAATAATGATGTTTGGACTTCCAAATCCCATTTCATTTGGTTGCTCATGAATAATATCATTCCATTGTCCATCATTTCCTCCATTATCGTGAATCACCTTGTTTCCAGCCATTTTCTAAAACCCAAAAAGAATAGTGTGAGAGGCAAAAATCATAATAAAGGGGGAGTAACTTAAATATCTAACAACTTTGGTTTAATCTAATATCGTTACCATAGTTCTAGGACTATATCATATACGTATACTTATCCTTAGGGGCATCCCTAGACATACCTTATAAATATCTCTAGGGATCTCACTAACGTTTTCGCATCCTAGTTTCCAAAGGTTGACTAAACCTTCCCTCTGATACCAACTGTAGAGACCCGTATCCTGACTTACATGGACATTACATTACTTTTGCGGAATACTTAGTACATTACAAAAACACACACACAAGGACCGTAATAGTTTAGTGTCTTTGGAAACTCGGACTATAATCTTCTAATCGTGGTGAAAGATCTTCAACATCTCCCATAACGATCTTCTTTTTTTTATACCTAAAACCTTTCTTTATATCCTGGGGAAAAGAAAACATAAAAGGGTGAGCTCAAATGCTCAGTAAGGGTATATAAAAGAAATAAAAATCATATCATATCTTTTTGAAAATCATAACCTGCAAAAGAGATCATAATATCTTAACATGGAACAAATCATAGAAGTGAAAATGAGATCCCCATAATCATAAAATAAAACTTGAAACTTTGTGGAATGCACACATAATCATGGAAAATCATTTCTTGTTAGTCATGACTCATTGCCAAGACTATCTTAGTGGACAAAGTCCCTTTCTGAATCGAGTAACCCTCGTTTCAGTCCTGTTTCACTGAACCGGTATAACCTACCATTCCAGCCATGTCTATCTCATGAGATATAAAATATTTACCCAATGCATTGGAGGGAGATATAGGTCCCACCCATCTTATAATGAATCCTTTCTTATGTGTGCCACATAATCATAAAACATACATCATCACATAACACATGTAACAAAAATGGGATTCTTGAAACATCATGACATCATAAATAAATTCATATAACATAAAGGAATTCATAAAAATAATTCCATCACAACATGATAAAATCAATGTAATAATAGGGATAAAATCAGAACCCTTTATTATCTTAGATGGAAAATAATTTTGATAAAACACTTGACCTCCATTCTTGAGGAAAATATCCTTTCTTCTTCAAAAACATTTTTCCTTTCATAACATGTCATACAAATTTAAAATAAAAGAAGTTGATTAAAAATAAACTTGAAAACTTGTAAAGGAAGCTTCTAGGAAATAATGTTTTAAAAATCCATTCATGCCGTATAAGTTAAAAAAAACATTCTTCGTACTTTTGTCGGAAAAGTCAAAAAGTACCTCATACGAAAAACGAAAAAAGATTCATTTCATATCTTTTACTAAAAACTCACTGAAGGGTAAAATTGGATTTAAACAATTGTAGGTGGATGTAAATAACATTACATATTGAGGAAACATGGATTCGGATGATAAAATACACCCAAGTAAATACTTACGAATAAACAATCTCGGATAAAAATGAGATTGTGATATTTCCCTTACCTTAGGTCCGACTTGCTTTGTAAGTGTCCGAACCTCCTGTATAATGATTTAAATCATGTTATTGACTTATTACAGAATCATATTCATTGTTATGATATCATATATGGTTCACTTATGACATTATATTACCCGTTCTTTTGTAAATTCCATGTTAAAGAAGCGTTTTGGGTAAAATCGTTTCATTTATCGTAGGTGTTTTGACTTGTTGTTCTTGACATCATTATTACTTATATCATGATTTACTTACGTCCAGAATATAAAATATGATTTATATATCATATATATTCAGTATATATATATATATAATAGGTAGATAAATAAAATGAAAAACACCGTTCATGGAGACGGTAGTCCGTACGTACGCATGAACGCTGTTTTCCTTTCCTTATTGTCTTGAAATGGAAGTAAGTAGATGACATACATATGTATATATATATACATAAATCCAGTAGCTTTATAATGTCATATATTTCATTATTATTTCTTATATATACTTTATAATCATTCTTAAATTGTTAACATGGAGAATGAATCTCATCGCGTCGTGGAGACGGTAGTCCGTACGTACGCACGAGCAATGATATCATTTCTATAAATATTGAATTGAATTTGAGTGGATTATACAATATATCAGAATCAATATGATGTTGTAATAACTATGTATAGTTATTCTTTACACCATTATACCCATCCATGTAAGGTGGTGGTGGAAAATAGATTACACCACGGCGTGGAGACGATATTCCGTACGTACGCACGCGCGGTGATTTCTTTTTCCGTAGGATGGATAGATGGTGAAATAGGGTTTTTTTCATACTTATAATAACATATCAGTATATGAGTGATACTGATGTTATTACTTCATAATGAAACAACCTAAGAAGAAGAAGTGGAAGAAGAAATAAAGATGAAAGAATTGGTAACGGTAATTACCTCTTCTTTGAAGTGCCTCTTTGAGACCTCCTCTTAGGGCACTAGAATTGGTCTTTGAGGAAGCCCAGAACCTCTAGGATGTTGCTAGGGAAGTGGAGAAGGGATTTTGGCAGGGGTTGGACGAGCTTGAGTGCTCAATTTGGTGTGAGGAGGAGGGGGAGGAGGTGTCCTTTTATAAGGGAGGAGAGGGGCACCTTAGGAATTCTTAAAAATATTAATTTATAATAAATCTAACCCCACTTAAAAACCTCCAAAAATGACTCATTTTCTAAGATTAGATGAGCTAGGGTTGTAATCTCATCAACCAATCAAATTTAGACATGTTTGGATATTATTTTAAACCTTATCAATTAGATTTAACTCTAAGTTAAATAATTTAACTTTTACCGTGTCTTTTTGTTTTCTTTCACTATATGGTTAATACACTTACTATAACATGCCAAACGAACCCCAAATTGTTTATTATTAATATATACATCCGTATCTAAGTCATTTGGCCGAACCATAGATTTTTAGGAATAAAATAACAATTAATAATATAATATTTGATTTAAAAACTATTTTGTGTCAATTTTGACACTATTTGATATATGATTTTTGTGAAAGTCATAACAGAATTATATGTTCGAAACAAGTTGATTATATCAACACCAATATATCATAGTAACCTAGAAAATTAGTGGAATTCATAAAAAGTCTTAAATTAAATTTATTTTGGTATTTATATTATCAATTATGTCAATATTTCATTAATAAGATAATTACTGCATCATCTTTGTGTCATAAATAAATTAAATTATTTGATGTCTAAAAATTACAAATAAAACACCATCATGTATTAAATCCTTTTAGCTTTCTAATGAATATTTACAATCGAATTTATCTTATGTATAACCCCATATTAAAAATGATTTACTATTTTAACCCTTCTTTAAATAAATTAATAATAAATGTCCTAATCTAATCCAAGTGGGCCTAAATGGTCATATTTTATTCCTAAGTTTGTTTTTGGTCGAATTACACTTGTCCAATAGAATTAGGACATGTGTTAGGGTAATAGTAATATCATATTTACCCTTAGTTACCCTATTTACTATTAACCGCGGTAAAAAAAGTAAAAAGTTACTATTCACCAAAAAATTATTTTCATCTCATTGAACCACATTTTAGTCCTTGATATTAACCGTGTCTCTCGGATTTTCGAAATTCCATTCACAGAAGCGGCAAAATTAAGTTTTATGAAAAATTTAGTTTTTTAACTACCACTTGGTAGTTTCACTATTCATCAAAAATTGATGTTTTTCAGAAAAATGCCAATATTTCATCCTAAGCTATATTTCATATTCCGAATTCAAAAATGAAATCTATTTTACCAAATTCATAACATAGAAGTTGCATTAATTAATTTTATAATTAAATCCCGCTGTTAAAATAAATAGCGTGTTTTTAGGAAACAATATATATCAAAAGATTGACACTTGATTATCTCTGGTTTAAATGTGAAATTACAACCAATGACCAACATTGTATTAAATTGTAAAAATATATTCTAAATACACTTTAAAACCACTCAAATTAATAATTTATCACTATTAATTATTTCGATTAAAAAAGTTGTTTTTAATTATAATTTAGTAATTTTCACTATTCATCAGAATATGAAAGTTATCCGAAAATTACCAAAATTTCACCCTAAGCTAATTTCGATATTATAAATCCAAAAATGAATTCCATTTTGAAAAATAAAATTTACAAAATTTCAAAAAGTGGTTATTACTATTCATAACGGCTAGTTTTAATAATATTTTAATAGCATATCATTGTTTCGTGAAACTCAGTATTGTGTACTACACACGCTATCGAGGAAGGTTGCGACTGCGTGTAATGCAAGGCAAGTCAAAGATGCGTGTTGTGCAAGCTCATTTTGGTGTAGCGTACAACACAAGACATTAATAAAATTAAAAAGAATATGTTTTTATAAAATCTTGGGCTGTTACGTATTCGGTAAAGGTTTCATAGTAGAGTCGTTGAGTCCTTACAATGTCTTATTGGGCCTTGTCTGGTTATCCACAGTTTATCCTTAGATCAACTGCCTTAGGCGTACAGTGTGGTGTGTCTGTGAGCATGGGACTAGGTTTTCCTTCAATGGTAGGAAGGGAAATTACGTAGTACATGATAAAATTTTTAGAGGATAGTGAATCCTATCACTCACCAGTTGGCTAGCCTCACCCTCGGTGCGGTGGACAAGAGGAGTCCATGTGTTTCTTATAGTGGTAGATGAGTATGAAAACAGATTTTTCGAGGACTACCTCCTCGCAGGGAGGTAGACTTCTACATTGACATGTACCCCAGGATGATATTGATATCCACATAGGTATAATAGTAGGATCCCACGGACCTTCACGAGTTGAGGTTCCAGTAAGGGGATTTGTAGGAGATAGGGTTCTTACGGCCCAACGTTTCACTATGGGTAGCCCTAATGTTGTTTTCCAAGAAGGTATATGGATGTTCGAGGTTACACTTAGACATGAAGTGCCTGAGATAGGTGAGAGTATATAAAAAATATATGCTACCAAGAATTGATGAAATCATCAATTAGCTGAATGGAGTGAGTTGGTTCTCAAAGATAGAGAACATAATAGTCTATCACCATCTTCGGGTATGTTATATAGATGCACCGAAAGAAGCATTCAGGTGTTGGTATGGACATTATAAGTTCCTGGGGATTCCTTTTGTCATGACTAATGCCCCAGTAGTGTTCATGGACTCACAAATAGGATCTTCCAACCTTACCATGATAAGTTCATCGTTGTCTTCATCAATATCATCTTGGAGTACTCGGCGTCATAGGAGGAGCATGTGATACCCCTACAGATAGTCTTGGATACAATATGAGAGCACTAACTTTATGGTAATATCTCAATGATCGAGTTCTAGATTCCAATGCTCCACTTTCTAGGATGCATTATCTCATAGGATCGTTTTGCAATCGATTTGGAAAAGGCAGTGGTCATCCTTGCTTCGGAGCCACCAAGAAGTGTGACTAAGGGGAGAATATTATTATGATGGGATGGATACTACTATAGGTTTGTGGATGAATTTTCCAGTGCAGAAACACATTATTATCATTGAAATGTATGGGATAATCCTCCATGTCAATAGAGATGTTCCATTAGAGGTTCCTGGAGCTATGGAAGAAACCGACATGTGCCCCCATCTCTAGTATACCAGAGGAGGGCATTGACTATGTAGAATTCTGTGATGCATTAGGGACATGAATGGGTTGTTTCGTAATAGAAGAGACAATAGTGATCATATATGGCTCATGGTAATTGAGATATCATGAGTATAACTACGCAACCCCTGACCAGGAGTTAGATGTAGTGATCTTTTCTTGATTATTTGGCAGAACTACATAATGGGTAATCGGTTTACAGTCCACTCCAACCCCAAAAGATTCAGGGATATCTTTTCATTGAACGACGTGAACATGAAGATGTAGTTATGGATAGAGTTACATCAAGACTATGACTTTGATATAGTGTATACTTTTGGGAAGGGGAATGTGGTGGCAGAAGCACTCAGTAGGATATCCGGGTTACAGCTATTGAGGGAGGTGATAGAGCAGCTAGCCGCAATGCATATATCCTTTTTGGATAATGATGGATCATCTTACATTTAGTCTAGGACTATCACTCCCACACACTTATGCGACGTTTTGGAGGCACCAAAGGTGGATGTTACCACTGAGGCCCGACACACTAAATTATCTTTACGATAGGATCCTGATGGATTTTTGATTGGTGGGGATAACATCATCCTTTTTAGGGGGCTCAAAGTAGTACCAGTGGCATTGAGATAAGATATTTTGAGGGAGTTGTATACCATCCTCTAGGAGGTAGACCCTATAGTATTGATGATATAACAGGATCTCTAATGTTAGTAATGGAGGCCTGATATGAAAAATTTGGTGGCCGAGTTTGTTTCGAAGTGCCTCACATGCCTTCAAGTGAAGGTTGAGAATCCAGTTCTAGTAGGTTTGGAAAACCACTTGAGGTACACGAGTGGAAATAGTATGGTATATTGATAGACTTTGTTATTGAATTATCACACAGGTCCAAGGTCCACAATACTATCTAGGTCATCATTGAGTGAATCACCATGTCATTTCACTTCCAACCCATCTAGGAGTAGGGATCGGTAGTGGTATTAGGGTGCCTCTATGTCATGAGACAGTGAGGCTATGTGGGGTTCCCTCAATTATCATCTCATACCATGATTCTCACATCACATCCAGAATGTAGAATGTATTATAGGTGGTGTTTGAGATTCAGAAGCTAATGAGCACAAATTTTTAACTATAGACGAATTGTCAGACTGTATGGACCATACAGACCTTGGAGGACATGCTTCATGATTGATTCATAGGTTTTGGTCATAGTTGGCAGGACCACCTATCACTGGTAGAGTATTCTTACAATCACAGTTATCACACCAAAATTTTCATTGCGTTGTTCGAGGTTTTGTATAGGAGGCCATGCAGATGACCTCTATACTGGACAGACCTATGGAAGTCACCACTCCTTGGTCTAGAGTTGGTATGAGATGCCACAAAGAAGGTGAAAACCATCCAAGAGTGGATGGTTACTATACAAAGTTGGAAAAAATCATATGCTGATAATAGATGGAGGCCATGGGAGTTTGAGGTGGAGATAGAGGATCAACAAAAGTGTGGTTTTCATGGATAGTTGATTCCCCAAGTACAAATTTGGTGGCTGTATGGGAATCTCAATAAGAGCACATGGGAGAAGTTGGACCATATTAATTACTAAACCCCCATAATTTTTTCTCCTTATTTTGGAAAATGAGGACGTGAATCCCAAAGGGGGGGAGTTATGTAATGTCCTGGAAATTCGATGTAATTTTATTTAAATTATATTGGATTATTTAGAGATGATTCACTCAGAAAAAACTTAATTCCAAGCCCTGGTTACCATGGAATGATATTTTGAATTTTTTTAAGTAAATTTAAATAAATGTGAAAGTGGGATTTTATAACATTTCAACCGATGCTTGGATTAAAAATCTATGGAGATTGATGAACTCAAAATACAATAATAATCTTAGAACGGGCCAAAATTCATCAAAAAAGGGTTGAAGAAAAAGATAGTTTTTGGATTTTATTTAAAAAAATAAAATAACATAAAAAGTTATTTTATTCGTTTTCTCAGCAATTGAGAGGTGACATGATGACACTACAGTGCAGTGATGAAGTGAAAAAAAGTCACAATAAATGATTCCCTTTAACGGCCCATCCATGTGTAGTGTAGTGACCCATTAAATGAATCGTAACAAATACATTGTTTCATAAATGAAACATTATAATGATTTGATGACACAACGTAGCATGAAAACTGCAATTTTTTTTTCATTTAATATGTTAACATGTTGGATAAAAAGGGATCATAACATGAAACTAACCTATTGAATATATGAAGAGAATCATCTCTAATAATGAATGATGAATTCCATATAATCACAAGTGACATCGACACACCTGCAGATTTAAACTAGAGAGCAAACAATTCCAACAGAATCCCTATGAATGGAACGCTCCAATGAAAAACCTCTTCCTTGAAGGGGATTTTTTTTATTTTAATTCATTTTCTTCATTATTCATTCTCAAAAGATGAATTCAGATCAACCCACGAATATGTCGATCCTTTAATTTCTCCTCCGTGTGAGAGGGTGCCATTTTTTTGGGATTCTGGTATTGAGATTAATTATTTTTCTGATAGAACATATATCCTAAACCACGCTATGATTATAATTTAATGTGATGTGTGCAGGCTGACATGAAAAAAGCCAATGCCCCTTCGTCTTGGGCATTCATCATGTCTGAACCTTTGAAATAGCGACAAGAAGGTTTTGAGGCCTTAGTAGGGAAGCCAAAAACCCATTGGGGCCAGAGGCTTAGAAAAAATGAAGAATAGACCACCAGAGAAATCCTAGTGATCTGTGTTAGGTGCCACTAGTGTGTTGGAAAATAGAGTATGTGGCCCCTCAGCCTTGTCGGAGGGTGGCATGTGCCACGTGGGTTGTGGTTCTCTGTTGGCACACTGTCCAGTGACCAAGTGTAGGGAGCAAAACCTAGTCGACTTAGCTGGCTGCAACGCATAGAATTAGATTTCATTAGGCTTCAGGATTAAGTTGTTCATGCCATTGGTTGAGGGCCAAACTAAGTTATGAAATCCATGCCACTGAGAATCCCTGCCGAGGAACAATCCAACCAGCCGGTTGCGGGCCGAGCCAAATGAGACCGGCTTGCCAGGCAACCCCGCATGCCGGACACCTAGCCGAACAAGGCTAGGTCCAGTGAGGCCCATGGGCTTGTCCTACTCTATAGGATGGACCAGACAAGACCAGGTCATATAAGACCCATGGTTTGAGTTGATTAGGTCAGTCTGATCGGGTTGGTCTGAGCCCGGACGCAACCGACCCCTATTTACTAAACCAACAATATCTCTCCAACAAGGAGTTTAATTGATGATCTGTTTACGACATTGGAACCCTTATGGGGAGGAAGATCAATTGGAATGCTCTAAATAGGATTTTGTGGATGTTGTAATTCAACAAGTTGAATGAGGAGTAGTTTTTCCTAGAATCAAGCGCACTACATGCAGAGATCCTGTAGCTGACTTATACATGAATAATACTTACAAGAGACCCTCTGCACATCTGCTACAATGGCCTAGTGTGAAGCAGAACTATGTGACCCGGAAGGACCACATTGGGGAGAATCTCAATGTGACTCGGCAGATCCATGATACTCATCAAGAAGTTGTACCTCAGTACGGTGGCCAAAGTGTGAAGCAGATCTGTGTGACCCACCAGGACAACGGTGGGGAGCGACACTGTGTGACCCATAATACCGGTGGTACTAATTAAGGATAAATACCACATTAGTCCAAGGCTAGTGGAAAGAGGCTCAGTATGACCCAGTTTTACCACTATGGGGAGTGGCTCTCTGTGACCCAGAACACCCATGGTACTTGTCATGGAAGAGTACCCCAACAACCCAAGTTGTTCAGTGATAGAATTGATGTTCTTGCTTTCTAGACTCTAGATTACACCTAATTTTATCTATCCTCCTTCGAGATCATGATTTGAGGTTTTATTTTGAAGATTATTTTGTCTTTCCTTGTAGTTTTGGGGTCCCTACTGATTATTTTGTTACTCAAGCCTTTATGGGCTTCTCCCGGACGTGTTGTGTCTCGTGCGGATGGATGACGACATGGTAGAGGACATGGTGGCCCTAGACTAGGTGGTGGATTGTGATATCAAGAAGGTATGAAATGATTCTAAAGATTCTACTAGCTACTTTTTATTTACCCATCTGGTGGGGTTTTCAGCAGACTACTTTCCATTGATATCATACATAATTTTTCTACAGTTTCCTTTTTTTGTATTCTTTCCCATTTAATATTAGTGTACTTTTACACTTAGTGGTTGGTAAGTATCATGCATGTCTCCTTTTCTAGTTTTCCTAGGATGTGGTTGTGTGGCCATGTGTATGGTTACCTAGGAAAATTCCCCCCACATGTAGTTTGATGCCTTCAATGAAATTTGCTAACCCCTGGCCTTTAAGAGGTGGGCATGGCAGATTCACGACATGGGCCTCGGGGGACAATTCGTGACAACTACCTTATATTCCAGAGGATTCCAACTAGTACCAGGGGTGTGATATAGATTATGGGTATAATATACCCTAGTTTATAGAGATACAACACAAAAAAATATCATATAATCAAAATAAAGAAATATCAGGGTAGTAGAAATTTTGGAACAATAAAATACAACAGAAACGTACTAATAAATTCTAAATGGATTATCTAATATATAAAAAAAGGAATAATGTAATTATTTACTATAATTTATCTAAATGAAATTATAAAAGTAATAAAAATGAAATAATTTAATAATCAACAAAAAATATTACAAATTCTATGGTCTCAAACCCCATATTGATCCCATATCCACACTCTAGCCCATACAGCAAGAAAACAATCAAAAACAAGGTCCCTTGAACTTTTCGATACCTGAATCTATGTAATATATTATGGTACTATATAGTGGCCTTAATTTGGTGTGAGTATAAATTTTTAGTTCAACAATATCATGTCCAATCGTAACCAATATGATAATAAGTTCATGAAACAAAGAAATAATCATATATTTTAAGAAATTAAACAAATAAATTAATTGTACATCAATATACATTAGAACCATGTCATAATATTTATGAGCATGTGTCACAAAAATTCCAACCAAATCCATATAATTATGGTATAACAAAACCCGCCTCAGTGCCATTCTAGAATGTCTTTGATAACATCACAGAACCATTCCATCATAACCATAACCATATAACTGTGGTGTAAATCACACAAATCTGGGTCATACATATTACATGATAATTTTTTAAATAAATAATTTATGATCCTAGTATACATGATTTGAAAAATTTATCATTTCCAATCAGGATATATATGAATTTCATCTTGTGTCAATGGGAATAGGCCAGTATACAAGAATTTTATCATTTATCAAGGATAATATCATTATATTAGAATTCCATCACGTATCACTGGGCATTTCCTAATACATAATAATTCCAGCATGTATCTGGTCATAGCCTAGTATATATGAATTTTATCTAGTAAACTATGAAAATTCCCCAAATAATCTTTACTCCTCCCAAACTAGGCCATTTCCTCATATACTAATTTCAACATACAAATAACAATAAAATTCATAGAAACAAGAATATCAAAATATCACATCATAAGGATCTATGTTCAATTCTATAAATTATCGTTTATATTTTAATTAAAAAATTTATTTATCATGTTACCATAATCAATAACATAGCATTTATCAAAAAAAAGTCCACGCGAGGGTGATAATATATAAAGTAATCATCCAAAATGCATGTCATGGAAAACCCACATTATGAAATTAATGAACTCATTTACAATCAATTGTTAACTCAATAGAATAGTAGAAACATGGCATGTTCATCTAGAATTTGATCTAAATAGAATCCAAATATTAATCCAAATCATCATTTATTTAACTCAAGTTCATGTTATTTATTGTAATTGAAATATTGCACATATTTTGAAAATAAACAAGACTGGAGGTTTTGGTTTTGGACCCATACCTTTAATAGATGATCTATAAATTATTCTTGTAGGATTTTCCAACATAAAAAATGGTCATATGATCATAACACATATCTTATATCATAATTGATACGTTAAATACCAACAACATCCTAAGAAAGTGATTACACTACAATGACTGGCGATCAAAGGTAGGGGTGAAATCCTAACCAAAATAACTTGCAACGAATTAGATACATGATTGGTACATCTAAAATAATGTGATGTGCTACAAATTTTTATGAATGTACTATTATTTATTTGTAGATGATGATACAAATGTGGTGAAAAAAAATCAGCCACACTTCACTTTTTAAAACTTTAGGTTGGGAAATTACACAGGTGGCATTGCCATTACACAAAGTGTATTTCTTTATATTGATATTCTAAAAACCTATCACCTGGGATTATTATTTTGCCTGATAGTCTATTAAAAATCATGTAAATTAATTACACAATGTGTAATTTTTCATGTCATGAATCAGTTTATGGCCTATAACCATTAATTAAATATGATGGGTGATATTTACATGTCATCCAATACATTTACTAGGTGTGTAAATGTTCTATAGTATGTTTTCAATCCAGTTTCCTACACAACAATATGAACACATCCGAACTCTTCCAAGCATGTAGAACCCCTGATAATCCAATTTAACACATTTATAACCAGACTCCATTAATTCAACAAAAATAGCCCTAGACTTTTGGTAATTGTCCTTATTGAGGCCCTTTGTCTCCACACAAGACTCAACCATTAGGGCTCAAAAAACTTTTTGAAGGACGTACCTGAAAAAATAATGGATCTTAAAACCTCACCACTATATAATATATCATACTTGAGATGCTCCAATCATCATTATGGGATCTCAAGGAATAAGTATGGACACTATGCTCTAATATTAAACTCACTCCCTATATATCCTCCCAAACTCTTTCTTGCTTCCACTACACTCAGAGAAAATGAATCACCACACCTCAGAGAAAATTCTAACAATGGTACACAATCTGTAATTGATGATCCAAAAAGACACATCATCAATAACCTCAATTCCTTTTATATCTATCACATGATAAGGGTCTTTAAAATATTATAAGCTACGACATGTGAGACACATAATTCATGGAACTATAAGCATGTGGAAGGGATAGTAGGATCCCCACTTGACTGATCCTATCAACCATTTCATAAGACCTGAATAACCTCAACCCTAGCTTTCCCTCTTTCTAGATAAGCTGTTTTACAAAACATATAGTCACCCAGTGGAAAAAAATTAATAAACCACAAACTCTATAGGTCTCATAGTATGGTCAACACATGATTTATTCCTACTCTTCAAAATCATTGACCACTACCTACTCATAAGTCTCTTGGACGGGACTAGGCCTAACAAGCACTTAGTCCCAAAACACCAGCCAACAAAGAGGCGAAAAATGTGACCTTCACTAAAATTCCTAGAAATATTCCTTCAATATATATTCATATATGTTGTTATTTTATTACAAATCAATGAGTTATAGTCGTTTCCCGGATGAAAGACCAAAATCCAAGACACATGATCATAACAAATCCGACATATACAAAATATACTAATATGATTGACCATAAGTCACAAGATTATATGTTTCATTCAAAATGATATGGTATTTCAGAGCCTTATAACGACCCTACTATAACCTATAAGTGAAATTAGTATCCCTATCTAAAACGATACTCCTTGGACCATCGTTCATCAAAAATATCTCGTACATGTAAATACTAACCATATAATCAACTATTATGGTTTCTATAATTAGATAAATCAGGATACATTCATCAAACAATCCACAATCACCCATATTGTATTACTGTTATAGGTTTTACTATGTAATCTTATCATAAAATCCATAGTTAATTCATCTCATTTCCACTCAAGAATGGGAAAAGGCTGTTAAATTCAAAATAGCCTCTGATTCTATATATTCACCTACTGACAGGTGAAACATCACACCATAATTAATGCTTCTTCATTCCTCATTCCTAACAACATGTAAATTCTACAGAGATCACAATAAATCATTTTCAAACCAGTTCGTACCTCCTATATTGAAACATGAATCAATCTCATCATCTCCTCATTTGCAACCATAGGATCCCATACTCATCCATGGAAATTAATATATTTTACCCTTCTAAATGAATGGGAATAATAGATTTTGAAGTTATATGTAATCTTTTATAATACAACTAAACATTTAAATTCATTTCTGTAAATTGGCACATACTTAACATTACAATATGCCTTAGTGAAATGAAATTGAGAAGAAGTCCATTACCGTATGGTTTATTTTGGTGGATCATTATTTATCATCATTTATAATGGATTCAAAAAAGATAATATTTTATATAATAATCATAATAATTTTTATAATTTCATATATAATCATATTATAATATATTACCTTTGGTTTGTTAATAATATTTCATTATATTCATTCTTTTGGTGGTAAATTTCCTTTAGTTCTCATGCATATTTTGTCATGAATGTTGTGGTTACTATTTATTGGATATATAAATATCATCTTCAGATAGATAATAACTTTATTAATATCTAATTTACTCATTATATTTATTTTAATAATCATTATTGAAGGTTGTACATAGATAATAATCCGCATTGGTTGGTATAGATGGTAGATCGTACATATCCACAATAGACGATAGCATCCCATTAACGATTGAAACTATAATGAGGTATGTGATATATTAATTTTATATAATAAATATAATGTAATATATGTCGTATATATTTAAAAAAAATTCATTATTTTCTTCTATCTAATGTTTAAGTGAAAATCAAATCAAATCACTTCGTGATGTGGTAGTCCACTATATAGACAAATGACATTATAATATTTGAATGGTATGAAATGTAAGAAGGTATATCTAATATTACATTTAAATAAATATAATAATATCTAAAATATTATATATACGCATTAAATATATCATTATATAAAATATTACAATTTGTTGATGAAAAATAAGATACATCTGTTCGTGAGGCGGTAGTCCGTCGTACACAAGATAAATAATATTTGTTACCCATTTTATTGAGGAGGTGATGGATAAATATTACAAATTAATCATAATAACATCTATATATATGTTATATATTATTTTTATTTTACGGAAATTGTCAATACATAATTTATTTTGAGATGAGAATAATTTAAATAAACAATCTTTGTTAAGACAATTACAATCTCATAAAGAAACCTCCTTTTGAAATCAATTGAAATACCCTAGGGATGGTATTTTTGGAATATAAAAACACATATAATGAAAATAAAGATTTTTTTGAGGTATTATAGTAGGTTTTTTTTCAATACAAAGGGCTTTATAGGTGTGAATAGGTTGAGAGGGGGAGTGACCTTTTATAATTAGGGTATATGATACACATTAAATTTTTTATAAGAATAATATGTACCCACAAATTTTAGTTGAAACAATGATCCAAATTTGAATATTATCTAACTTTAAAATATATACGGACTAAATAAGTCTATAAAATTGGTTTTGGAAAAGTTTATGTCATTTTTAATCATTATCTTCTTATTTTACCCCAGCAATCACATTTTTACCATAACTGAAGTAATTATATTTTAATGTATTTATTACCAATAATGGTAATTAATTAAGAAGTAATTTTAATATAATATAAATTATTATATTTAAAAATAATTAATCCATTTTTCAAAATTAAACTCACAAATGTAGAAGAATTCAATTTATAATTAAACCCACATACGCTTTAAAATTGTTTTTTTCAAATAAAATCATTCAATATTTTCTGAAGTTGTCGTATCATAATTTAATATGAAATTGAATACAATGAGCAAAATTAGTTAAATATTAACATAATTTTACTAATTTTACATTAAATAGAATTTTAAATATAATTTATCCATGTATATTATTTAAATGAAAATTAGTTTTAAAAAATCATTATTTTTCACTATTAATCCAAAAATTATAATTTTCCTACAATTTTATAAGAATATCCCAATGATAATTTTTACATGTATAATAAAAGAAATAATTTTATTCTTTAAAATATTATTTATAAAATTGGTCAAATTTTATTTTAAATTATATGTCCAAAAGAAATCAAAATGGATTTTAGAAAATTAATGTTTCCAAGAAAGCATTTGGTTTTCTTTCAAAATGATTTCATTTTATTTTTAATTAATAGATATCCATTGAAATTTTTTTATAAATGTGTTAACATTATAATTTTAGTAATTTATATATTACTATTCATACCCACCATCTTAAGACTATTTTATAATGGTCATATTTTAAATAATAATGTTTTAATAGTGTCTTGTGATTTATTTAAACCTGGTGTTGTGTGCATAAAAATCTATCATAGTGATTGAATTTATATAATAATAAATATATCTTAAATTATTTTGTTTGTAAATTCTCATATAATATTGTGTCTTCTGGTCATATACACTATAAAAATGATTTTCATCATTTAAAATACCACAGTGTTACTGGTAATTCAGTCTAGAGGTTCTGGAAGTTCGAAATTAGACTATGAACCAAACATTGATCGAATGTATATATATTTGACTAATATTTATCCTTGGAGGTTCTACGGAAGGCACTAACCATCGATAGTATTTATTTAAGATTGAAGACAAGCTAAGATTTTCTTATAATTTAATACACGGGTGGGTGGACCTCTTGTTATTATAATAAGGACCACTTCTAATGGTAGGAAATCGAGGTCCAAGGATGTGGAGAATTGTAGTGGAATTCATGTTATGTAGTCTTTTTTCAATTGAAATCCTTAATTATGTGACCAATAGTTCTTCAAAAGATTGATGTTTAGACACTATAGTCTGGTTTGCACAACACCCTAGATTAAATGATGGAAAGGTGGAATGAAGGGAAATATCAAGCTATTTTACACTAGAGCCTCAGGTTAAAGGTTGAGATATCCATGAATAGAGAGATAGAGGCCCATAAGGGGTTCATATCATTCTTATCAAATTGTTTATACACCTCTGCGGAAGTTTTATATAGATGATGAAAGTTGCATCTACGTAGTTGACCAGACTCTAGAAAACGATGGAGATAGTCCATCTATAGTTTCAAATGTGATCTTGATCACGTCCATTTTTTCTATTACTTCCTTCAATAAAAGTACCTACAATTCCTTTATATTAGCCAAATTCATTTTTTCTAATTGACTAACTGTTCATGTTATCATTTGAGTTGGTATGTCATTATATATTGTTTGTCATGAAAGTGGCATGTATATAATGATTCTTGGAGTAAACCATATTTATCACTAGATATATACATATATTGTAATTAAGGATCCTGGGTATGAAATCATTAAATACGGTTCATGATATGGACTAGATGGCCATCATTAGAGCTCACATTGACTATGATAAGAGAAGTATTCTTTTCACTTCAAGAGATAGAGATAAGTTTATAATGACTAGATAGTCAGAACTGGGAGTTGACAAAGTTGTGTTAGACTTGATCAAAATCTAGATGATCACAACACAGATAGAGGGATTGACTTTATCAACCAAATTAGTGAAAACCTCCAAGAGTTTTCCTCCTTTTTTGGATCTCTATCAGGATGCTTTTATGGATAACTTCACTAGAATTCTACATCATATATGAGTTAAATTTGATGTTGAGATCCTGATATTTTTTTAAACCCATTTGGATTCCACATTATCATATGTCCCCTACCGAGATGAAATAGGTCAATCCAAAGCTCAAGGGCCTAAATTTTCAATGATTTATTAGGATTAGTACATCACCCTGGAGGGAACCTATGTTGTTCTCTAAGAAAGTGGAGATTAGTATTTGAATCAATACTGATTATCGAATGATGAACTAGTTGAAAGTGAAGAATGTGTTTCCCTTACCCTGAATGTATGATAATTAAATTATTTACAAATCTCTTCGTGGTTATCAATGATTGGTATTCAGTTGAGGAATAAAAATCTATAAAATAGAAATGAAATTATAAAGATTTAATTTTCGAGAAGGTAAAGGTAATATGAGTACATTATGTTCCAGTTAAAAATAACAATCATACTGGTCATTTTCATGGACCTCATGAACATGATCTTCCACACTTATCAAGATTCATTTTTTTTGTGATTGTTAACAAAATCATCATCAACTCACTAACGTCATAGTATCACTCTTGGAACACAGATAGTGTCTTATGTATGGTTAGAGGAACTCATCATTATTTTAATCAATTGATATTTTATTTTTTGATATGGTAAATTATGTTCCAATGAAATATGGTGTCGGAGACTTGTCTATGAATAGACCCAGATGATATAGAGGTTTTCATATCCTACTCTTATAGTTAGAACATGTTTGAGATCAGGAAATTTATGGGTTCAGTAGAGAATTACCGAGGCTTTTCCTAGTACCTCTATGGCTTATGAGAACCCATGACCACATTGAAAAAGAAGGGAATGAATTTACATTATTTTAACCAGTATGAGGTGGGTTTTTATACATGTAATAGTATTTTCCTCCTCGAGCCAAGGATTTTTATGCATTTTACTATGATTCATTAATTGATATTATTAGAGAAGATAAATAGTGGATAGAATTGGAAGTATCCTTTGCTTAAAATAAATTTTGACCCCATGAGAGGAACTACCCCACACATGATCATGAACTAGAAGCAATGGTATGCACTCTAATGTGTTTTCAATAAATTCTATTCTATGAGATATTTTTATTTATATAGACCACAAGATCCTATATTATATATTCACATAGATACACATGTACTCGAGTAATTGGTTCTAGGTTGAGTATCTATATATGTTAATCATTGAGATGATATTTTCACCTAGTAAGGGTAGCGTAGTTTAAATTATCATAGTTGTAAGACACATGTAGAACAAGTGACTTCTGGGAGACTGTCAGAGGATTAGTGTAACTTGATGATCTTGTTATCTAATTAGAGTGTGGATGATTCTAAGGATCATAAGTATGTATATGTGTCCTCTATTATGATAACCTCATCAATTTTAGCTTGTGGGAAGTATAGTTTATAGTTTGACATAGTGTTTTCTGTGAAGAGGGACTCGTTGGCTAGTTTTTATCTGATGCTTGGATAGATATTGGATGAAAAAATGTGATCTTTATACAAGGGGTAGTTTTATTTCTTGTTTATATTATATGAAACATGTATATGTGTTAACATACATCTATATGTAAATGAAATCTTGATGTGATAAATATGTATTAGGACTTATGATATCTGTTCTAGTGGAAATGGATGAAGAAAAATGTTATGGGGTATATTTTTTGATACCATACCTATCTGAGGGTAATGAACGAAGATAAAAAACATTTTGGTTTTCTTTAGACACCTCCATTACCCATTTTTAAGTGGTATTAATTAATTATGGATTTTGTTACAGGGTTACCCCATAATCTAATGAGTAATGACATAGTCTATGTGATTGTTTATTAGGAGATGGATGTTTCCCGATTTTCACCAATCGGATAGGATCACTCTGTTCAAGAGCGAGAGATTAAATAAATCATTGTGATAGTATTATTACATGGAGTTCTATAACATTTTTTTTATAATGTGTTGATAATTTTACATTATAGTTTTCACAGGTCTTAAAGAATTCCCTAGGGGCTCAGCTGAGATTGAGCATATATTACTATCCTTTGAAATATGGATTCTTTATATAGGTAACAAGAAAGTTGGAGGATATTATATAAGCTTATGTCATGTACTTAAGTATAGAGTAAAATGTTCATTTGTCCATTGTTGAGTTTTCATACAATAACAGTTATCAGGCTTGGATAAATATGGAACATTATGAGGCACTATAGGGGAGGTCAAGTCATTCCTGATTATATTGGAATGAGGTAGGTGAGGTAGTGTTAATAGGAACTAAAATTATTCAAGGTACATCTATGAGATTAAATGTAATAAATAATAGGTTAGTCAATGATTTATATTACATAAATCCTATGATGGGCAAAGGATGAGTGATTTATAGTCTTTTATAGATGATTGAGTTTTCTAGAAATTCACTCCTTGGTTAGTCCATCGATATGTTAGAATGAAAAGTAAATTTGATCAACATTTTTTCATTACTTTTATGGTCATCGAGTTTTTTGGGAAAACAGTTCACCATTTACATCATTTTTCCGGTTACCAAGGTTTTCATGACATGTTTTAGGTGGAAAAACATCAAGAGTACATGGCTAATCTTATACATGTCATCGAATACGATGATGTTGAGTTAGATCTTGATGCATCAAATCATGAATGAAAAATGTTTACAATAGACTAGAGTGATAAAATCATTAAATTGAATATAATACATATTTTTATATTTGGTGGATATATGTAATGGCCTATAATGATACATTGGAGTGAGAGGCATGTGTTTAAGATTAGTGGAAAATTATGTTTGACTAGAATTTCTAGATATGCTACTCGATATGATTTCTAAAACCCAGAATCTTTTGTTCCATTAATTTAATAATTTTTTCTACTTATACTCTTTGTTATGAGATGATATAAGATTAGATAAATTCAAGAGTTCTTTGGGAATATTAAGGACTCATAATAAGTTTCCATGGTTTACTTTCTTCCAAAATAGGATTTACTATGCTGCAACACCTAGGACCATACCGTCGTGGTTTTGGATATGATCTGTCAAAGTTGGTTTCACCATAGACCTCACCATACAACATATGGTGTTTATTTCAATTATATTTTTATGTCAAAATCATCTTATTTCTCTATGGAGGTCATGTTTATGGTTGTTTCAACATTACAGTACCCTACATTACAATATGGTGGTTCAAACTAAGCTGAATTTATTAGTCATATGTTGTGGTGGTTTTATCCAATGTACTATAGTGTCTTCGGGGGAAACCTTTCACTCTGGTGGTATTCTTCTTATGAACCTATACACCATGGTGGAATAATTTTTATCCTGGAAGTGGTTTCAAGTACACCTCAACACCACCAGATCATGACTTACACCTTAGAGAATCTGAATTTTTTTGGAGATCCTTCATCCTCTATTATAAAATATTTATTGAGGACCCTATTCATGATGAACAACCTCTAGTAATAATTGACTATACCCATGGGTTTTTTTCTCATTGCCTTACTCAATTCCTATTGTCTTGTATGATTGGATTCAGTTTTATGGATTATTGGGGGATGATATTATATTAGATGGTGTGAAAATATGGTTTTAGTGATGAAAATATTGATGAAATGTGGTGTTGTTGTTCACAAAGACATAAAAAGATATATTGTTTATTTGTCTCTTGATTAAAAATTTTCCATGATATGATTGGTTTCCTAAGAATAACAAATGATTGTGGTTTATTTGATCACATGTGGGTGTGTGTGGCCCATGAGACACATTGTGAAGTTTTATTCCAGGAGTGATCCTAGGGTAATATATATAGATATTTGATGTAATCACATGTTGTTATGTATTCTTACCCTTTTCACATATTTATGTACTTCGCATGTTAATCAACTGTGTATATAAATTAAAATTCGTAGAGGTATCATTATTAGTGCTCGAAATGGGTTGGACATCAAGAAATTTTTATAACATAAAAGGGGAGTGTGATTTACATATGATGACGGGGAAGTGTGACATGAGAACAAGGTGGAGGCATGCAGACTCCATGGATTATATGGTTTGAGGATGCACTAGATGTGGCCTAATAATTATGACGTACGAGGTCCTCAAGGTAGCCGGGAGGATAAGATAATTCTAGCAGAAAAGACATATTTGATGACAAGTAGATACTAGGTAGCATGATTTCGTGATTCCATGAGGTTGATGTACTATGTATAGTTTGGTCACTACAAACATTATCTCAATATTCTTTGGGTATGTAGCCAATGGAGGGACAACTAGGGGTTTGTAGCATATTATTCAGTTCAAGACCACTCAGTTTTAGATTTTAAATTTATTCCCATTAAAAATTTATTATTATATTTTAATTACCTTTTTATATATGAATACTCTAGGTTAAGTATTCGTTAGTGATGGCTTACTGAGTCTTGTTTTCAAAACATACTCAGACATTTTTGTGTGCTAGTATATTTTATGGCTAAGGACTGAAAAAAGAAAATGGCTCTATAGTCGATTGTTGGGTAGTGGATCATTGGGCTTATAATGGACCAAGAAAGACTCTGTAAGACCATACTATTACTTTTCATTATCTACAGCTTTATAAACTAGATATGATTTTAACATTGATATGTTCTTATTATTTTATGACATGTATTCCAAATATTAGTCACCACATGATTACTCTAGATATTTTTTGTATAGATTATTGATTATTACTGATCTTTTGACATGATGTTATGGGAATGGTCACCCCACTAATATAATCATAACATTCATTCTATTTTTAATCCTCCTGTGTATGGGGGCGTGCACATGAGGTCATGTAGAATATAATTTTGTACCCAGTGGTTCATGTTTAGTTGTTACAAATTTTTCTAATGATAGAGTTATAATGTTTAAACCCATATATGTATTTACTAATACTAGAACTGAAGTTGGAACTTCTGTTGGATTTTCGTAGATCATCCTTCTCTATTCACCCGTCGATCTGAAATATGTATATATAATTGAAGTAAAACTTCTAGTGGGATAATATAAAGAGGTATATTTAAATATTTTTAACACGATTCGTTGTATTCCAATAATATTAGGAGGAATGAAATTTGTGTAAAAGTATGGTTCAAAAATTTCTAAAACTAGTGTGTAAATGAAAAAACATAAGCATATATTTTGTCATAGGACACCCTAGAAAATATAAATGAAAAAAAATTGTCATGGTGTTAGTTGATCGCTTTACAGAGTCGGCACATTCCCTTGCAAGAAATGCATATTCATCTCTTAAACAACCCACAATGATATAAATAAGGGAGGTGGTAAGACTATATTCAGTGACACTATCATGATCTAGCTTGGGAAACCTCGTAACCCGATAATCTAGCCGAACCAGTATAACCTAAAGGGTTTTCTCGAACCCTAGAGGCTGGTGATAAGTACCTAGCACAATAAAACAAACAATTGGGAATAATTTTTCAACATGTATGTGGAAGAGAATGATAGAAGAAATTATATATATCCATAAGAAAACACCAATGGGAGTAAAGGTTCCAGAACAAAATGTGTCATAAAAGAAAAGTACTGCAACCCAAATTACTAAACATGGAAATAGCCCCAAGGTCTCTAAGGACACAACTCACCACGTCCAAAACTCAACTACTGGATCAACATCCAAGTGATCCCTACCCTTTTCTCAATCATAGAAGAGTAAATTTAACAGACGCAATGTGGAAAAGTTAATGTTGGAGACTAAGCCCAGTATGATACCACCAATGATCCCATAACTGAAACCAATTATAGATTATCCAAAAAATATTCTATTTTTTTGAACAAAAATGGTTTCATATTTAAAGGGAATATTTAAGAAAACATTCAATAAATTTTTAAAATGAGGGGAAATACATTCAAAGCCCATGATTTACATTTCAATAGAATGAATATTCCTCAAACAATGGCTTAAGTAAAGAATTTATATAAAACAATTTATATAAATTCAGTAGGCCTGTAAACAAGATCAATCAAACATTAGCATGCATTTATATGTCAAATAAAAATATAAAAGTGATAAATAGGGTCATATGCCAAAAGGTACGATCATATTAACAAGATATAGGATTCCACACAGTCTATGTAATCTCATAGAAATGTGCTTACACACTCCCTATGACAATGGGAAAAGGAAACTCATCACCAACCCCTCAGGGATGTGACCAGCTACATGAATGTTCATGAATGTTCTAATAGCATTGTGTTTTAAAAAATAACTCACTAACTACATAAGGATTTCATTCCCTCCATCATGATGGAAAAACTATTTTAAGACTTCATAAAATACAATTTTTCTCATTCTTCCTTTTAAAAAATTCCTATTTCTATATATTTAATACCAAAACCATTTTTTGTTAAAAAAATGCCATTTTCCCCTGATAAAACCATTGGGTTTCAATTAAATCTTATTAATCCAATTTTATTATTTAAATTCATTCAATACCAATTATTTCATATTCACAAATCATTTTTTCACAATAAAATTTAAAATTTTAATTTAAAACCCTTCCATCAAATCCATAATTTAAATTCCACAGTTTTAATCAGACAATTTCTATAAACTCACCATAATTCAATGGAATAGGGGGTTTTCCAAATTTCTTTTTCAAAATAATTTAAAGTACACCAATTAATTGGAATTATGTAGTTGAATTAATGTTTTATCATTTTAATTGAAATCAGTTATTTAAATAATTTCTGAAATAATATATTAATCAATTAGGAAAATTGGTACTAAACAACAATACTCTTTTTTAAAGAACGACACTTTCAACGACACCTGTCAACAGAAATGACATTGAGGGATATCTTGAAACTCATCCTAGAAGAATGATCCAAAATTACATTACATAAATCCGTTAATAAATAGATAATCCATTGAAAACCATGAGGAGAGAAGGATAGAATCTTGAAGAATGAGAGAAAACAAGAGACAACCATTACCGAAAAATTACACCACAAGTAAATAAATGATCCAAGGTGTATCCTATCATTCAAGATAGAGGGTTACATTGAAAATTGACTAGGAAGGGTCTAGGGTCATGATCCAGGAGGTTAGGAATTCAAAGAACTAAATAGAACTTCCAATCATGCATTTTAATATTGGACGTGGGTTAGGTCATGATGTGTAACACAGGTTCCCGCCCTGTAGTCCATGATAGATATTTATTCTAAGAAACATGTTTCCAAGGGTATAAAACCTCTATACGATGCCTTAAAAATGTTTACTTCAAGTACACAAAATATAACATATCATGAAATGATCTCCCTATTCCCAAAATGATATCCCAGTCCACAACATGATACCTGCACCAAGTACATGACATGAACATCAGGTTTACAGTGGGTACCTATTATGTAGTCTAATAAATGCATAAAAACAAATAAAAGTATTTCTAACTAAAATATAACATATAAAAGCTGGAAAAGTAACTTGATCAAGGTAACCGGATGTTACAACCTCTCCACCATAAAACTTCATACCACCAGAAATCCTATTAAGAGGCTTCCATGCTTAAAAGATTAGTCCACTTCTCTCTCATCAGTGCATCCCTCTCCCATGTCTCACGAGAATTAGAACCAAGCATCCATTGCACATGAACCAAAGGTATCACCCTCCCTTGAAGTAACAAGGTCTATGAATATATTATCCTAACTAGTTTTTTAGTCAATGATAAATCAGGCTCGATCTCATGATCACTATAGATCAAAACATAAGATGGGTCAGATAGATACTTTTTCAACTACAATACATAGAACATGTTATGTATTGATGTCAGCTTTAGTGCAAGTAAAAAATGGTGTGCATCCTTCCCCACCTACTAAATAACCTGGAAGGGTCACACAAAGTGAGGAGAAAGCTTACCTTGCTTCCCAATCCATCAAGGATCCAACCAAGGTGAAACATTGAATACCACATGATTACTTATTGAAAACTCCAAAGGACTCTGGTGTCGATTAGAATAATAATTATATCATAATTGTTTTGGTAAACATCATATGATGAAACAACTGGAACATTTCTGTCATCTCTTACACCATGCTAGGTACAATCAAAGAACATTCACCAACCTCTAACAAAAACTACAGAGAATTACAAGGCCGACCATACAGGGCCACAGAATCATTCATATTCATTGTGTACTAGTACTTTTTGTGGTACGAAAACCCAACCATCCTTAATTTATCAACCCATTCCCCACCAAAGTGGATAACACATCTGCACAACATATTTTCAGGAATCTCTATATCACTTTCCATCTGGCCATATGACTGTCGATGATAGGTCGTGCTCAACCAAATCGGAGATTCCAGTGCCTCCTGAAGGCCTCTCTCAAAAAGAGATGTGAACCAAGGATCCTAATAAGGTACAATGGGATATGGGACTCTATAAAAACAAACCATATATTTCATGTAGAAAATAAACATCTTCTGAAATTTCTATGAATCACAAATGGGATGAAAGGGAGCCGATGTGGTCAGCCTATCAATAATTAACCATATTTCATTCTACATTATCTGGGTATGAGGAAACCCAACCACAAAATCCATAGATATCTCATCCCACTTCCATGTAGGTCTAAAAGTGGTTGAGGATAACTTGAAGGATAATCCTGCTAAGATTTTAGCTGTTCGAATGTGTAGTGATGTGATTCAATCTCCACAATTTCCCATCTCATACCTGGCCACCAAAACTACCACCTCATGTCATAGAATATTGTTTTTGTTCTCAGGTCAACATCCATCTAATATCTATGACTATCTCCCATTAATACCTTCCTTGTTTATAATACAACCATGAAGCAGTTCTGATATCATATATCAACATCTATGGAGAATGGCCACTGAGAAATTTTTCACCACCATAAATGGAATATCTGATTCTAGAGAACTCATCATCAAGATATTGATCATGAAGAACTCAATAATAGTAGATTTCAACTGCACAAAAGCTATAGAAACCTTATCTGTAGAGACACAAAACCTTATGTACAAAGAAATTACATTACTTTTAAAGAATACTTAATATATAACAAAAATTGACACAAAAGGACCATAATAGTTTAGTGTCTTTGGAAACTCAGAATATAATCTTTTAATTGTGGTGAAAGATCTTCAAAATATCTCATAAAGATATCCCCCTTTTGTTTTCTTACCTAAAAACTTTCTTTAAATCATGGGGAAAATAAAACATATAAAGGGAGAGCTCAAATGCTTAGTAAGGGTAAACATGGAAAAAATGAAACAAATCATATACATTTGAACTACAAAACATGAACTTAATATTTAAACATCAAAATCTTGAGCAATGACATAAAACATGGGAGTACATAAGGCATAGATCATAATGGATCGTCAATCATGATAAAATAGCATGGTAATAAAGCATGTAATTTTGGCAACAATTAATCACATGTTATGATTTCTATAGTAGCCAAGGCATTGCTACCAAGACCATCTTTGTGGAAAAAGTACCTTTCTGAATCATGTTCAATCCTCATTCCAGTCCGGAATCACTGAATCAGATTAACATACCATTTTATCCATGTATATCTCATGAGATATAAATCTTCACCCAATGTATTGGAGAGATATATAGGTCCCACCCGTCTCAATATAAAATCATTCTTACTTGATCCACAAAATAAACATAAAACATTCATCATAACCAAAAGAATAAAATCGGTTTTATAAACATCATACCATCATCACATAATCCATATAAAACAAATGGATATTTCAAAATAAGAAATGTTAAACATTGTAAATCATAGAGACATTATACTTGAAACATACACATAGGAAATAATTTCATCTAAGATGGAAAAATGTTTTGATAAAACACTTGAATGGAATTCGTGAGGAAAATATTATTTTTTCTACAAATCATTTGCTTTTCAAAAAATTCCATGAAATTTTAAAAGAAATGTATTCTGTTGAAAATAGTCATAAAATGGTGTTGAATAAGCTTCATGAAAATGAGGTGTTATGAACCAGTAAAACTTCATTCACACCATATAAGTTAAAAATAACATTCTTCTCGTACTTTTGACAGAAAAGTCAAAAATTTCCCCATGTGGTAAAAAAAGTAAGATTCCTTTCATAACATGTGGTAAATTTTAAAAATTGGTAAAAACATCTTTAAAAATACATGAAAACATTTTTAGAAAACATGGGAATGAATGATAACAATAACCCCAGTAAATACTTACGAATAACAATCTCGAATAAGAATGAGATTGGAATAGATATCCCTTACCTTTGGTCTGATATGCTTCGTACGTATCCAAAACACCTTTATAATGATTTAAATAATGTCATTGACTTATCATAGAATCATATTCATTGTTATCATATCATATATGGTTCACTTAGGAATTTATATTACCTGTTCTTTTGTAAATTCCATGTTAAAGCAGCGTTTTGGGTAAAATCGTTCCATTTATCGTACGTGTTTCGACATGTTGTTCGTGATATTATTACATATATCCTGATTTACTTAATTCCAGAATGTAAAAAATTATTTATATATAATATATATTCTATATATAAATATATATGATAGATCGATAAATGTAATGAAATACACCGTTCAAGGTGACGGTAGGCCGTGCGTACGAATGAGCGCTGTTTTCATTTCCTTATTAAATTAAATGGAATTTAGTAAATGAGACATATATGTACATAAATACAGTAACATTATTATGTAATATATTTCATGATTATTTATTATATATACTTTATAATCATACTTTAATGGTTAATCATGGAAAATTAATCTCATCGCGTTCGTGGAGACGGTAGTCTGTACGTACGCACGAGCGATGATATCATTCCCATGTTTGTGGAATTGTATTGAAGTGATTGTATAATATTTCAGAATCAATATAAAATTACAATTATCATATATAGTTATTTATTTACACCATTATACCCATCCAAGTAAGGTGGTGGTGGAAAACATATTACCCCACGGCGTAGAAACGATATTCCGTACGTACGCACATGCGGTGATTTCATTTTCCATAGGATTGATAGAAGATGAAATTGGGTTTTTTCATATTTATAATAACATATCATTATATGAGTGATACTGATGTTATTAATTTATGATGAAACAAATAATGTAGAATATGTAGAAGAAGAAATTAATAGGAAAGAATCAGTAAAGGATATTACCTCTTCTTTGAGATGCCTCTTCTTATCCTTCTCTTAAGGCACTAGGGTTTGTCTATTGTTGAGACCAGAAAATATATAATATTTTTAGGGAAGATGATAAGGGAAATGTGCAGGGTTTGTCCGAGCAACAAAGCTCAAAAGTGTTTTATGAGACGAGGGAAGGGGTGCCCTTTTTATAAGAGAGGATAGGGTCACCGTTGGAAAAACATAAAATATTATTTTATAATAAAGTCATATTCGGTTTATAATAGCTCCAAATTGATTTATTACGAAGATAAAATAGGGATAGGTTGAAATAATCTCAACCAATTGAATTTAGACAAGTTTATGTTACTATTTTAACCTTATCATTTATATTTAACTTTAAGATAAATAATTTTACTTTTACCGTGTCTTATTGTTTTCTTACACTATATGGTTAATAAACATACTAAAACAATCCAAAAGAACCCCAAGTTTGTCATTATTAATATATATAACCTTATATAAGCGATATTTCCAAACCATAGATTTTTATAAATAAAATAACATTTAATAATATAATATATTTTTTAAAAACTATTTTATGTCAATTATGACACTATTTGGTAATTGATTTATAAAAGACTCATAACAGCATGATTAGTTCTAAAACAGTTAATTAAAGCAATAATAACATGTCATATTAACCTATAAAATTAGTTCAATTCCTAAAAGTCTAAAATTACATTTATTTGGGTATTTATAATATCAATTATTTTTATATTTCACTATTTAGTTAATTACGGAATCATTATTGTGTCATAAATAAATTAAAATATTTAATGTCTAAAAATTATAAATAAAATACCATAAGGTAGGAAATATTTTTAGATTTATAATTAATATTTATAGTTTAATTTATCTTATCTATAACCCTATATTAAAAAAATTGTAGTTATTAAACTTTGATTTTAACTATTTTAACTCTTCTTTAAACAAAATAATAATAAATGTCCTAATCTAATCCAAGTGGACCTAAAGGGAAATATATTATTCCTAAGTTTTTTTGTGGTCTAATTACACTTCTCCAATATAATTAATAAAAGTGTAACGGTAATAATAATATCATTTTTACCCTTAATTACCTCATTTACTTTTAACCGTGATAAATAAAATCAAAAAGTTACTATTCACCAAAAATTATTTTTATCTTATTGAACCACATTTCAATCCATGATATTAACCTCATCCCTCAGATTTTCGAAATTCAACTCATAGAAGCGGTAAAATTATGTCTTATGTATGTTTGCAAAAAGCTCATAGGAGGTAGGTAAAAGACGGTGAAAAGTTCAATAAAATTTTTATATATATAAAATTAATATAAAATGACTCCAATGAATTACATTGAGCTTATATAGGTATTATTTATCAATTTCTACCATAAATAAATTTAAATAATATAAATAATTATTTAACTAAAAAGTCGGTTTTTAAATAGTAACCTAGTGTTTTCACTATTCATCAAAATTTGAATGTTTTTAGAAAAATACCAAAAAATCACCCTAGGCTAGTTTCAATATTCCGAATCCAAAAATGAAGTCCATTTTGAAAAATAAAATTTCAAAAAGTCAGTATTACTATTCATAATTGCTAGTTTATATAATATTTTAATAACATATCGTTGTTTAGTGAAACTCGGTATTGCGTACAACACACGCTATCATGGAAGGTCGCGATTGCATGTAAAGAAAGCCAAGTCAAGGTTGCGTGTAGTGCACTCTTCCATTATTTTTGTGTATAATTGAATCCAACCGTATTCCATTTATATGTTGAATATTTATATATACACACTCAATGTAGCGTAGAATAACTTCTATCAAATGAACTTGATATTTTGTGTAACACGAGCCAAGAATAGTGTTGCATATACGGTGTTGCATATAGAACAACCTAATTTTTCTGTCGCATACAACCCACGAAATCAATGAAATTAAAAAGAATAATTCTCCTAAAATATCAGGTTGTTACATTCTACCCCCCTTAAAACGAATTTCACCCTCGAAATTCTTCAGGGTTATAAATGGTTTACTACATGAATGTTTCTTTCAAAGAAACCCACATCATAAAAAGGAATACCAAAACATATCATTAAAAATATAAATTATGAATTCTATTGGTTACCCAAATTAACTAATCACTGGGTTTTCACATAGGAGAACAGATATAAAAATATTGATATGGAAGAGAAATATAACCATGAACTTCTGATGAACAGTTGTAGATGACATTGCTATTAAAAAACGAACAATCACAAAGCCATAAATTTTTGATGATATATGGTACCATCTAATTCATTAGATATAAGGGCACTAGGACAACATTTTTGGTTTTCAAGATCATTTCCCTAAACATGAAGAAATTGGAATTAGAAGAAATACTTTCATGATTTTGGTACAATCTCACTGTTGGTCGTTCCATGGACAATTTCCACATTATCTCTTAAATAAATGAAGTTGAATTTGTCATTCGTGAAGTGTTAGCAGATCATGTGATAGAATGATGGGTCATTCCATTTGTCTCAAACAAAAGGATAGAAAAAGTTATCAAAAATTCATATGTCTATCTACAGTGTGATTAATCATATATGGTTCCTAAAATGGATTTCTAGTTCATATATCATACTGCATAATATAATAATGCTAGTTTCTACTAACCAGGGACTTCCACTAGGCCAGTGGTAGTCGATGAAGGTCTGTCACACTTCGGTTTGGGTTTGATTCCCACATCCTTGTCCGACGCGACGAGTTGTCGCCCATCCTGCAGGTTGTCATTTTTCTAAAACTATATTATTATAAAATTCCATAAATTATATCAAAAAAAATCTAGCCTTAAACAATACTGACTTATGTCCATCATAATCCATTCCAATCATTAGCCTTATCCAAAATACTTATGTCCAAGCTCATTGTATAGAGAAAACAATTACTAGAAATGTAATCTATCGAGCATATGAATACCATCATTTATCCCCCATATATCATACGATATATCTTGTTCATCACATTCCAAACATTTGAACACCTTAATCTTGTATTCTCTTGAAAAATGAATACCCATTGAACCTTAGTGAAAACATGAATGATTTCAAAAGTTAACTCTTTCTACATACCAAAATCCCAAAATTTCTATATACTCAACCCATGATATCAGTCATGAGCTCATTTCATTTTCTCCTTATCCCTTCATTATGTGAATATCATCTTCTTTCCAAAAAATATTTCAATCACTTTTCAAGGTTATCGGTACCATATAATTATTGAAAATCAAAACATAGATATTCTAAAATTTCACAATACCATAATTGATATTCCATGATAATATTTTGAAATCCCATTACATACACACTTAATCATTACACAAAATCATTTTCATACTCAACATCACAAATAGTGATTGAATGTGACTTCCCTTTATCATTTTCCTTAAGAGGTTGCTCACGTTGATCATCATTAACCCTTTTATTAGGGAATTGATTAACATAATGCCCCATTTCCTAGCACTTGAAGCATTGAAGTGTTGGTGGAGCGTTATCTACAGTCTTTTATTTATTCACATCATTAGAAACCCTTTTTCCATTACTTCGACACTCAGCTTCTCGATGACCTTCTTTTCCACACATAAAACATTTTCCAGTCCCGTTAATACAATCTCCACCATGCTAATTTCCGCACTTTGAGCATAAAGAAACATTCATATTCATTTCACCATTATTATGATATTTCTCCTTGAACTCCATCTTTCGTTTCATGTCAAAACCATGATATGGATATGTTACACCAACTTCCAGTTCTTCCTTGATTGCAAAATACACAATTTCTTCATAAATACTGATGTCTCTTATATCTAATGCCCTTTGAAGACATGGTTTTAAGCCAGTGAAAAATTGATCAACTTTACATTTAGGTTGGATGATAAAGGAAGATTCATACCTTTCAAGTCATGTAACATTCACTTCGTATATAGAAATAGATTCATAATCATTCTACTTAAGCTCGAGGAACTCCTTTTCCATCTTTGTCTGAAGAATATGAGGGAAGTACATACTGAAAAACAAGTTCTTGAACTCATCCCATTCCATGGATTAAATTTCATCTTGAGGACTTGTATTCTTAATTAGAGTCCACCATTGATTTGCTTCACCTAATAAATGGTAAATAGCTAGAATGACTTTTTCATGTTCCGAACAGCGAAGTTTGGAAAATATCTTTTCAATGGTACCGATCCATTGTTCAACAACAAGTGGATCAAAAGACCCACTGAATGATGGGGGGCGTTGCTTCATGAAGGAATGAATAGAATATGGTTCCCTTATATGATCATTTGGATGTCCAGAATGATTCATATCTAGTGTAAGTATAGCAATAGGATTTTGCACTCCATCTCCCATGACATTGGTTTTTTCAGGAGGACAATCATTTCATTGTCTATTACATTTATTAGGATGGTTCCTTCGGGTTCCAGCCATTGTCTAAAACCCAAAAAAATAGTGTGAGAGGTAAAAATCATGCTAGGGAAAACAACATAATAAAGGGGGAGTCACTTCAATATCTAACATCTTAGGTTTCATTCTAATATTGATACTGTAATACTATTACTATAACCTATACTTATAATTAACATTAGAGACATCCCTAGACATACCATAGAAATGTCTCTAGGGATCTCACTAAAGTTTTCGCATCCTAGTTTCAGACGGTTAACTAAACATTTCCTCTGATACCAACTTTAGAGACCCCAAACCAGATGTACATAGACATTACATTAATTTTTCGGAATACTTAATACATAACAAAAAACAGACACACAAGGACCGTAATAGTTTATTGTCTTTGGAAACACAGAATATAATCTTCTAATCGTGTCAAAAGATATTCAACATCTCCCATAAAGATCTTCTCATTTTGTTTTCTTACCTAAAAACTTTTTCTTAAATACTGGGGAAATGAAAACATATAAAGGGTGAGCTCAAATGCTCAGTAAGGGTAAGCATGTAGAAAATAAAACAAATCATATACATTTGAACTAAAAATCATGAACATAACATTTAAACATCAAAATCTTGAGCAATGACATAAAACATGGCAGTATGTAAGGCATAGATCATAATGGATCATCAATAATGATAAAATAGCATGGGAATAAAGAATGTAATTATGGATACCATTAAGCACATGTTATGATTTCCATAGTAGCCAAGGCATTGTTTCCAAGACCATTTTAGTGGACAAAGACCTTTTCTGAGTCGAGTTCACTCCTTGTTCCAGTCTTGTATCACTGAACTGGATTAACTTACCGTTTCATCCATGTATATCTCATGAGATATAAATCTTTAACCAATTCATTTGAGGGAGATATAGGTCCCACCCATCTCATAATAAAATCATTCTTATGTGGGCCTCAAGAGAAACTTAAAACATTCATCATAACCCAAAAAATAAAATGGATATCATAAACATCATACCATCATCACATAATCCATATAAAACATATGGATATTTCATCATAAGAAAAGTTAAATCAAGTAAATCATATAGACGTTATAATTGAAACATACACATATGAAATAATGTCATCCTAGATGGATTTTTTTTTTGATAAAACACATGAAATGAATTCTTGAGGAAAATATCCTTTCTTCTACAAAATCATTTTCTTTTCATAAAATGCCATGAAATTTTAAAAGAAATGTATTTTTTTGAAAATATTCATAAAATATTGTAGAATAAGTTTCATGAAAAAGATGCGTTATGAAACCGTAAAAATTCGTTCATACCGTATAAGTTAAAAATAACATTTTCTCGTACTTTTGTCAGAAAAGTAAAAAAGTTCCCCGTGTGGAAAAAAAAAGAATGATTCCTTTCATAACATGTGGTAAATTTAAAAAATGGGAAAAATGACTTTAAAAATACATGAATTTTTTTTAGAAAACATGGGCATGGATGGTAACAACAACCCAATAAATACTTACGAATAACAATCTTGGATAAGAATGAGATTGGAATAGTTATCCCTTAACATAGGTCCAAGATGCTTCGTATGTAATCGAACCTCCAGTATAATGACTTAAATAATGTTATTGAATTATTAAAGAATAATATTCATTGTTATGATATCATATATGGTTCAGTTATGACTTTATATTACCCGTTCTTTTGTAAATTCCATGTTAAAGCAGCATTTTGGGTAAAATCGTTTCATTTATCGTGCGTGTTTTAACATGTTGTTCTTGATATTATTACTTATATATTGATTTACATAATTACAGAATATAAAACATGATTTATATATAATATATATACATTATATAAACATATATGATAGATCGATAAATGGAATGAAATACACTGTTCATGGAGATAGTAGGACGTGCGTACGCATGAACGCAGTTTTCGTTTCCTTATTGAATTAAATGAAATTTAGTAAATGAAACATATGTGTAAATAAATTAAATATAATTATTATGTAATATAATTCATGAATATTTATTATATATAATTTATAATCATACTTGAATGGTTAATCATGGAAAATGAATCTCATCGCGTTCGTGGAGACAGTAGTCCGTACGTACGCACGAGCGATGACATCATTCCGATGATCGTGTAATTATATTGATGTGTTTGTATAATATTTCAGAATCAATATAAATTTACAATAATAATATATAGTTATTTATTTACACCATTATACCTATTCAAGTAAGGTGGTGGTGGAAAATAGCTTACACCACGGTGTGCAGACGGTATTCTGTACGTACGCACGCACAGTGATTTCATTTTCCATAGGATGGATAGAAGATGAAATTGGGTTTTTTCCTATTTATAATAACATATAAGTATATGATTTATACTGATGTTATTAATTTATGATGAAAAAAATAAAGTAGAATCAGTAGAAGAAGAAATAAATTGGAAAGAATCGGTAAAGGATATTAGGTCTTCTTTGACGTTCCTCTTCTTATCCTGCTTTTAAGGCACTAGGTTTGGTCTTTTGATGAGACCATATCCTCTATAATGATTCTAGGGAATATGATAAGGGAAATGGGTAGGGTTTTGGCAAGAATAAAGGCACAAAAGTGTGTGAAGAGAAGAGGTAAGGGGTGCCTTTTTTATGAGGGAGGAGACGTGCACCTTTGAAAAAACATAAAATATTATTTTATAATAAAGTCTTATTCTGTTTATAATACCTCAAAATTTATTTATTTTGAGGATAATGTGGCTATGGGTCGAAATAATCTCATCCAATAGAATTTAGACAAGTTTAGTTTACTATTTTAACCTTATCATTTAGATTTAACTTTAAGATAAATAATATTATATTTACTGTGTCTTCTTGTTTTCTTACACTATGTGGTTAATTATCTTACTATAACAAGACAAACAAACCCAAAGTTGTTCATTATTATTATATTTATCTTAATCTAAGCCATTTTTCTGAAGATTATATTTGTAGAAATAAAATAACAATTAATAATATAATATTTATTTTAAAAACTATTTTATGTCAATTTTGACACTATATGGTAATTGATTTTTGTGAAAATCATAACAGCAAGATTTGATCGAAAAATGTGAATTAAATCAATACTAACATTTCATATTAATTTTGATAAATATTTTAATTCATAAAAAGTCTTAAATTACATATATTTTGGTATTTACAATATCAATTATTTTAATATTTCATTATTTAGGTAATTACAACATCACCATTGTGTCATAAATAATTTAAATTATTTAATATCTAAAAATTATAAATAAAATAAAATTAGGTATTAAATATTTTTATATTTCTAATGAATATTCATATAAGAATTTATCTTATGTATAACCCTATATTAAAATTTTTCCAGATATTAAACACTGATTTTAACTATTTTAACTCTTCTTTAAATAAAATAATAATAAATGTCCTAATTTAATCCAAGTGGACCTAAAGAGAAATATTTTATTCCTAAGTATGTCTTTGGACTAATTAAAATTATCCAACAGAATTAGGACATGTTTTAGGGTAATAATAATATCATTTTTACCCTTATTTATCGTATTTACTTTTAACTGTGGTAAATACAAGTATAATGTTACTATTCTCCAAAAAAATATTTTTATCTTATTGAAAAACATTTCACTCCTTGATATTAACCGTGTCCCTCAAATTTTTGAAATTACACTCACAGAAGTGGTAAAATTATGTTTTATGTAAGTTTGGAAATAACACCTAGGTGGTAGGTAAGAGACGATGAAATGTTCAATAAAATTTGTATATATCTAAAATTATTATAAATTGACTCCAATGAATTACATTGAAAATGTATAGGTATTATGTATCAATTTCTACCTAAAATAAATTTAAATAAAATATATTATTATTTAAATAAAAATTTGGTGTTTAAATAGTAACCCAATGTTTTCACTATTCATCAAAAATTGAATGTTTTCAGAAAAATACTAAAAATTCACCGATGGCTAATTTTGATATTCTGAATCCAAAAATAAAGTCCATTTTGAAAAAATAAAATTTCAAAAAGTGGGTATTACTATTCATAATGGCTAGTTTATATAATATTTTAATAACATATTGTTGTTTAGTGAAACTCGGTATTGCGTACAACAAATGCTATCGTGGAAGGTCCTGATTGCGTGTAAAGCAAGCCAAGTCAGGTTTGCATGTAGTGAAAGATTCTATTTTTGTTGTATATAATATAATCCAACCGTATATCATTTATACATTGACTATATATATATATACTCAATGTTGCATAGAATAACATCTATCAAATGATCTTGAAATTTTGTGTAACACGAGCCAAGAATAGTGTTGCATATAAGGTGTTGCATATAGAACCAGATAATTTTGTTGTCTCGTACAACACAAGTCATCAATGAAATTAAAAAGAATAATTATCATAAAATCTCTATTTGTTACATTATCCCATTTCTCCTAAACTTTAATATGCAATTATGTAAAAATAGAAATCAAATTCCACTCTTCGGAATATTATTTCACATAATGGGTTAAAATTTTCTTACTCAACACATCAGTAGTGACATTCCCTTTCCATGGGGTATATGAGATGTCAATGTAGAAATATTCCAAGAATACCACCCAATTATTCTTCTGAATATTAAAATATTTTTGGTAGAATATATAACTTATGATTTTGTGGTTCGAATACATCATAAACCTTTCTCCAAAACGATAGTGATGCCAACTCTTATGTGTGTACATCACCACTGCATGTTCCATGTCAAGGGTAGGATAATTCATCTCATGTGGATTAAATGAAGAGATCCATCTGATATGACATGACCATTCTACATAATAATGAAGTCCAAGATAGAATCTAATGCATCACAAAAGATCACATAGCCCTACCTGTCTTCTGGATGTGACAACACCAGTGTAGTATTCAACAAACATTTCTACTCGAAAAATGAACTTAGATATTTATCACCCCATGCAAACATCTCCACATTATGAGTCAGAGAACTCATTAGAGAATATATCTTCGAGAAGTCCATCACGAATCTGTGTTAATATCCAGCTAAGCCCAATAAGAATTGGATCTTAAATAAATTTTGTGGTTGCTCCCATGTCACTATAGCCTTAAACTATTCAAGATCAACTGATACCCCAATTTTAGACAACTTATATCCCAATAATTTCACTTCCCTAATCTAGAAATCACACTTTTATAGAATAGAATAAAGTCCATGAGTTCTTAGTAGGTTCATAACAATTCTCAAATATTTCACATCAACTTCCTTAGATAAGGAGTAGAAAATAATTCGATCATCAAAGACTACCCCAAAGGTACCCAGATACTCACAAAAAATATTATTCTTTAAAGACATTAAAATAGTTGGAGAATTTGTTAAGCCAATGGGAATAACAAGGTACTCAATGTTAATGTACCTTCTCTAAAAGGTAGTTTTATTAATGTAAGATTCTGTTGTCCCCAAATGATGGTAACATGATCGATATTCGATCTATGAAAACCACTTCACCCCTTTTAGTTGATCAAACAGATCATCAATCCATCGCAATAGATATTTTTCCTTTATCATAACAAGATTGAGCTTTCAATATTAAACACATAAGTGAAAGAACCCATCATACTTCTTAGAAAAAGAGAACCAATGCTACCAAAGGTGACACTCTAGGACGAATAAATCATTCTTTATGATGATCACCCAAATTATACTTCATCTCTTTTATCTTAGTTGGTGACATGCGGCAATAAGGTATAGAGATTGGTTTTGTACCAGGTATTAAGTCAATAGAAAACTCAACCTATCTCACTATTGGAATACTAAATAAATTCGAAGGGAACACATCGAAAAAATCATTGGAAACTAGAGAAGATATAAACCTATTGAACCTCACTCTAGGTCAAAAGAAAACACTGATGTCACATTCCCAAAATCTAGATAAGATGATCCGGCACTACTCAGCCTTGGTTCCCATTATCCTTAAAAAACAAGATGCACACCACGATGTGTAGTAAAGTTGACCCGTTAGGGATAATAATCAAATTGTACATTGTTGGAAATGATCCAATCCACCTCGAATATGATGTCATGATAAATCATATCAATAAACCAAAATCTATAATATAGCTAGAAATCAGGTAGAGAGAAGACACTAGTCGGACAACGGAGCCACTTCTCTCTCTTCGTACCAAGGGGTGTAGTAATATCCATTGCACATGATTGTTTCTTCATAGGGAGATTAAGTAGGTTAATGATACATGATAAAATAAAATATTGATATGCACCAATATAAAAAAAATTAATCACTAATTATGATGAAATGGTAATTGTACCTCTCATAGTCACTAGACATATGTCTGCTTCCTCTAGTGACTATTCCACTCTGTGAAGATACTTCATTCAAGATTACTGTAGTTGGAACCCTTTTATCATTGAATAATTTGATTACCCTAATTGTTTTGGAGGATATGATGATCATGTCCAAGCACACGGAGTCTATATGTGATTGAAAAACCTCTGAAAGTGCCCTGAACCTCCATAAGAGCTGCAGTTCTTGGATGACTCTGTGAAAACCCTCCTAGAATGTCATAGATTTCTACAAAAAAAGAAATTTAAAGAACATCCTCCTAGGGATGTTGGTGGTATAGAATGACTGTAGAGACCCGATGTTAACGTACAAGGACATTACATTACTTTTGCAGAATTCTTATTACATAACAAAAACGCACACACAAGGACCGTAATAATTTAGTGTCTTTGGAAACTCGGAACGTAATCTTCTAATCATGGTGAAAGATCTTCAACATATCCCATAAATATCTTCCCTTTTTTTCTTACCTAAAACCTTTCTTTATATCCTGGGGAAAATAAAACTTAAAAGGGTGAGCTCAAATGCTCAGTAAGGGTAAACAAAAGAAAAACCAATCACATCATATTCATAAGAACATAACATTTTTGAAATCTTAACCTGTAGAAGAGTTCATAATATCATAACATGGGATAAATCATAGTAGTGAAATGAAATCCCAATATTCATAACATAAAACATGAAACTTTGTGGCATACACACATAATCATAGAGAATCATTTCTTATTAGTCAAGACTCATTGCCAAGACTATCTAAGTGGACAAAGTCCATTTCTGAACCAAGTTCAATCCTCATTTCAGTCCTATTTCACTGAACCGGTATAACCTACCATTCCAGCCAGTTCTATCTCATGAGATATAAAATCTTTACCCAATGCATTGGAGGGAGATATAGGTCCCAACCATCTCATAATGATACCATTCTTATGTGTGCCACAAAATCATAAATCATACATCATTGCATAACCCATGTAATAAAAATGGGATTCTTAAACATCATGACATCATAAAACAATTCATATAAGATAAAGGAATTCATAAAAATAATTCCATCACAACATAATCAAATCAATGTAATAATAGGGATAGAAACAGAACCCTATATTATCTTAGATGGAAAATAATTTTGATAAAACACTTGAACTCCATTCTTGAGGAAAATATCCTTTCTACTTCAAAAACATTTTCCTTTCATAACATGTCATAAAATTTTAAACAAAAAGAAGTTGATTAAAAATAAACCTGAAAACTTGTAAAGGAATATTCTTAGAAATAATGGTCTAAAAATCTATTCAAGCCGTATAAGTTAAAAAAACATTCTTGTCATACTTTTGTCGGAAAAGTCAAAAAGTACCTCGTACGAAAAATGACAAAAGTTTACTTTCATATATTTTACTAAAAACTCACCGAAGGGTAAAATAGGATTTTAAAAATTGTAGGTGGATGGAAATAATATTACATATTGAGTAAACATAGATGTGGATGATAAAATACACCCCAATAAATACCAAAGTATAAACAATCTCGGATAAAAATGAGATTGTGATATTTTCCCTTACCATAGGTCCGATTTGCTTCGTAAGTGTCCGAACCTCCTATAAAATGACTTAAATAATGTCATTGACTTATTCCAGAATCATAATCATTGTTATGATATCATATATGGTTCCCTTATGACTTTATATTACATGTTCTTTTGTAAATTCCATGTTAAAGAGCGTTTTGGGTAAAATTGTTTTATTTGTCGTCCGTGTTTTGACTTGTAATTATTCATATGATTACTTAGATCATAATTACTTAATTACAGAATATAAAACATGATTTATATATAATATATATTCAGAATATACATATATATAATAAATCATTAAATTGAAAGAAATACACCGTTCATGGAGACGGTAGGCCGTACGTACGCATGAACGCTGTTTTCGTTTCCTTATTGTGTTGAATGGAATTAAGTAGATGACATACATATATATACACATAAATCCAGTTTCATTATTATGTCATATATTTCATGATTATTTATTATATATACTTTATAATCATTCATGAATGGTTAACGTGGAGAATGAATCTCATCGCGTTGTGGAGACGGTAGTCCGTACGTACGCACGAGCGATGATATCGTTCTCATGATTGTGGAATTGTATTGAAGTGTATGTATACTATTTCAGAATCAATATCACTTTAAAATAATAATATATAGTTATTATTTACACCATTATACCCATCCAAGTAAGGTGGTGGTGGAAAATAGATTACACCACGGCGTGGAGACGGTATTCCGTACGTACGCACATGTGGTGATTTCGTTTTCCGTAAGATGGATAGATGGTGAAATAGGGTTGTTTCATACTTATAATAACATATCAGTATATGAGTTATACTGATGTTATTACTTCATAATGAAACAATCTAAGAAGAAGAAGTGGATGAAGAAATAAAGTTGAAAGAATCGGTAACAGACATTACCTCTTCTTTGAAGCACCTCTTTGAGATATCCTTTTAGGGCACTAAAATTGATCTTTGTGGAAGACCATAACCTCTAGGATGTTTATATGAAAGTGGAGAAGAGAATTTGTCAGGGTTTGGCCGAGATTGAAGGCTCAAAGTGGTGTGAGGAAGAGGGGGAGGAGGTGCTCTTTTATAAGGGAGGAGAGGGGTACCTTTGGAATAACTAAAACTATTGTTTTATTATAAAGCCAAATTCGATTTTAAATAGCTCCAAATTGATTTATCTCGAAGATAAGGTGGGGATGGGTCTAAATCCTCTCATCCAATAGAATTTAGACAAGTTATGTTCCTATTTTGACATTATCATTTTTAGTTAACATTAAGTTAAATAATTTTACTTTTACCGTGTCTTCTTGTGTTCTTACACTATAAGGTTAATAAACGTACTATAACGAGCCAAAAGAACCCCACTTTTTTTATTATTAATATATATATCCTTATATAAGTCATTTGGCCGAACCTTAGATTTTTAGGAATAAAATAACAATTAATAATATAATATTTGTTTTAAAAACTATTTTATGTCAATTTTGACAATATTTGGTAATTGATTTTTGTGAAAATAATAACAGAATGATTAGTCCAAAAAAAGTTAATTAAATCAATACTAACATGTCATATTAACCTATAAAATTAGTTTAATTCATAAAAAAACTCAAATTATATTTATTTGGGTTTCATAATATCAATTATTCTAAATTTTCACTATTATGGTAATTACTTTATCATCATTGTGTCATAAATAAAATAAATTATTTAATGTCTAAAATTTATAAATAAAATATCATTATGTAGGAAATCTTATTAACTTTCTAATGAATATTTACAATCGAATTTATCTTATGTATAACCCTATATTAAAAATGTTTTAGTAAATAAACTTTGATTTAAACTCTTTTAACTCTTCTTTGAATTAAATAATAATAAATGTCCTAATTTAATCCAAGTGGGCCTAAATGGTCATATTTTATTCCTAATGTTTTTTTGGTCGAATTAAACTTATCCAATAGAATTAGGACATGATTTAGGGTAATAATAATATCATTTTTACCCTTAATTACCCTATTTACTTTTAACCGTGGTAAAAAAAAGTTAAAAGTTACTATTCACCAAAAATTATTTTCATCTCATTGAACCACATTTTAATTACTGAAATCAACCGTGTATCTCGGATTTTTAAAATTCCACTCACAGAAGCTGTAAAATTATGTTTTATGAAAAATCCATTTTTTTTACTACCACTCAGTGGTTTCACTATTAATCAAAAAATTAAATTTTCCAAAACAATACCAAAAATTTGGCCTAAGATATATATGATATTATGAACTCAAAAATGATGTCTATTTTACCAAATTCAAAACATATCAGTTACATTAACTAATTTAAAAATTAATTCTCGTCATCAAAACAAATTGCGTGTTTTTAAGAGATAATAACTATCAAAAGATTGACACTTGTTTATAACTGGTTCAAATGTGAAATTACATCCAATGACCAAAATTGTATTAAATTATATAAATATATTCTAAATATACTTTAAAACCACTAAAATTAATAATTTATCACTATTAATCATTTCTATTTAAAAAGTTGTTTTTAATTAAAATTTAGTAATTTTCACTATTCATCAGAATATGAATGTTATCCGAAAAGTACCAAAATTTCACCTTAGGCTAAATTCGATAGTCCAAATCCAAAAATGAAGTCCATTTTGAGAGATAAAATTTCTAACATTTTATATGGTGGTTATTACTATTCATAACCGCTAGTTTTAATAATATTTTAATAGCATATCACTGTTTAGTGAAACTCGGTATTGCATACTACACACGATATTGAGGAAGGTCGTGATTGCGTGTAATGCAAGGAAAGTCAAGGATGTGTGTTGTGCAAGCTTCTTTTGGTGTAGCGTACAACACAAGACATTAATGAAATTAAATGAATATTTTTCATAAAATCTCGGGGCGTTACAATGACTCTTCCATAGAGAACTACTATGAGGATCATTACACATTAGTCTTCTTTTAAAGGAACAAAAGAAATCACCTAGAGGAAAAGGAACTCATATTAACCAGGACTTTCTAGCCATGTCCTACTCAACCATCATCACTCAATCCAACACATCAATAAATGTGGGAAGCATTATCAGTAAAACCTGATAAAATATATCTGATCAATGTCCCAACTAGAACCATTAAGTCGTCATCCTCTCATTAGAATCAATCTCCTAAGAAAATTGTACCATCTTAGAAAAAAGATTTGAATACTCATTCATGGTTTTTTCAGCCTACCCATGCTTGAAAAAATCCTCTTCCTTAGCCACCACCATAAAATCTTGATAAAACTGATTGGTAAAAAGAATAATGATGTTTTTCCATTGTAAGGACTCATGTGTTTCTATTGTTAGCAATGTTTCCCACTATATTGTGCTCGGTCCCTCCAGGATGAATGTTCCACACTTCACCCTAATCTCTTCCAATGTCTCCATGAACTCAAAAAGAAGTTCTATAGTCCCTAACCATTCCATGTCATGATGAGTATTAGTGGATAATTTTATTATTGGTTGAATTATGGTGAAGTAAATATTGAGAATTATTCTGAATAACATCCGCCTAAAGATCCACAGCTGGTGCCTAAGTGGGAACTAGAGTTGGTGCCGGTCCTAGAACATAGATAGTGTGAACAATCTCCTCATCTAGATTCAGATGAACAACAAGATTTTCTTTCTTGAGGATAAGTAGTAGAGTATTCATGAATATGAATTGTGCATAATCTCAGAGGCATGATGATACACATCATCATTTGTAAAAATGAAAAAATTAGATTAACACTCAAACTGAGGAGAAAGAGAAAATATTCATAACAGAAGCCACATACTGGATTTGGATTTCTCTCAATCAAAATCTCAATAGGGAAATGACTATAACCAATACTCAAAACATCTTTCCATAACAATAGCTAGTGACATAAGGATCACGGTGGGGAGAGCTAGCCAAAAACTCAATAGAAACTACCTCATATGTCCCAAATTATTTTGAAAAATGCATATTGGATTCAATGAAGATGTCAACAGCCCCCTCTGATACCAATTTGTCACGAACTAGCCTGGGTACCTCAGTAACCCGATAACTAATTCAGACCTAACATGACCCGAAGGGAGTTCCACATCCCCATGGGATGGACACTAGAACTTGGAATCATCAACATAAATTTGGGAACAAATTTTCCACAAAAAAATAGGAAGAGAATGAAAAAAAGAATGTATACATGTCAATAAGAAAAATCCATAGGGATTACAGATACCAGTATTAAATGAAGAATAAAAGAAAAAGTACTACAACCAAAATTACTACAAAAGTAAAAACCCTATGGTTCTTATGTACATGACTCACCATGTCCAAAATCTAACTACTTGATCCACATATAAGAGATCCCTTCCCTTTGCTCGAGCATAGGAGAAGAAATTCTATAAACAGCCGAATGAAGACATAGGGTGTGAGACTAATCCCAGTAGGATACCACCAATGAATCAATAAAAGATTAAAAATATATATTCTCCAAATAATGTAATTGAATTTTATAGAACATACATGTTTTGAAAACATAAAGGAATATTTAAACCAAACATGTTAAACATTTTCCAAATGATGGAAAATACATTCAAAGCACATGATTTAATTTATAAGAGATAGAATATTTCTAAAATAATGGCTCATGTAACACATTTTAAAAAAAAATATTTATATAAATTTGTAGACATGTAAATTAGCAAAAACAATCATTGGCATACATTTATATCTCAAATACAGATAAACAAGTGAGCAACATGGTCACCTACCAAAAGCTATGATAGTATTAACCAGCTATAGGATTCTACAATCTCTATGTAGAATCAAGAAATTATGTAGACACATGTCCCTATAACACTAGCCAAATGAGACTCATCACCAACACATCAGGGATGTGACCCACTTCATATATATTTTTTAACGTTGTAATAGAATAGAGTGTATCCAAATAACACACTAACTACCTAAGGATTTCATGAACTCTGACATGATGTGGGAAATACTTTAAGATTTATTAAAATAAAATCAATCTCATTCTGCCATTTCAAAAATTAAAAATTTGTTACATTTAAAAGAAAAAATTTTTTTATTAAAAAACATTCATTTTTAACAAGATAATACTATTGGGTTTCTATAAAAAAAATTAAGCTGTTAGCATGTTAATAATTCATTCAAAACAAATTTAATCCTTTTCAAAATAAATTCTTTCATTGTTAAATTCAAAAATTAAATTGAAAACATTTCCGTTAAATCCATAATTTGATTTCAAATATTTAAATCAGATAATTTCTTTAAACCCACCCCAATTCAATGAAATTAGGGGTTTTCAAAATTTCCATGTCAAAGCCATTTATAATCGTAAAATTAATTTTAATTAAGAAATTAAATGAAAGATTTAGAATTTTAATTTAAATTAGTAATTGAAATAATTCATTCAATATGATGTTAATCAACATGGAAAATTGGGACATAACCACTTACCTTTTTCCTGAAGAAAGTCATTATCAATGGAACACATCAACAAAAATAAAGTAGAAAAAGATCTTGATACACATCACAGAAGAAAGATGACACAACACAAGACAAAGATCCATCAATCCACATATGTTCCATTTAAAAAAAGAGTAGAGAAGGATAGAAACATTAAGAATGTGAGAAAACAAGAGAGAACACTTACTCAGGAATCGCACCACAAGTGAATCAATAATCCAAGGCAAATCCAATCAAACTGGGAGGAGGGTCACCATTGAAAAATTCCTAGAAAGAGTCTTGGGTAGAGATCCAAGAGGTATGGAATGAAAAGTACAAGGAAAAAAACTTCAGATCGTGTATTTAAAAAATAGATGCATGCCAGGTCAGGATGTATACCCTAGGGTGATGATGTGTAGTCAATGCAAGATAAGTACACTGAAAACCCCATTTCCAAGGGATAAAAAACATCTATATAACACATAAAAGATGTGTAAATTAGTTACATAGTGTGTACAAGATCATTAAATGATCTTCCCATTAATGACGAGATCTCTTAGTCCTTGACATACAACGAGCACCATGTACATCATGTGTAATTCTGGTACATAGTGTGTACCTATTCTGTAGTCTGCTGTAAACCCAATAAAACACAGAAACCGTTTTTTTAAAAAAATTGAACTTAGAAAGGGTGTAAAACATACATGATCATGGTAACAGGATGTTACAGACACTCTATATTATATTTGATCATGATTTTAGGTTTACCATTGAGTTCTAGATAATCCTTACAGAAGTATTAGATACAGAGCTATGTTTTTGTACATCGTATTACCCATAGATTAATGATATATTTTAAAGATCCATTAAAACTCTATAGTATTTTATGAGATTATTTTCAATAGATTTACATAGATTTTCGGTTCATCACCTTCCCTAAGTTTAGTTATTTTATAACAATAGTTTATATTATTGAATTAAAATGGGAAATTATGAAGAACTATATGGGATGATGTGTTAGATTCTAACATGATGGGATGAAGATAGAGTGAATATGCTTATGGGGCCCAATCCTATCCAAATGATGATATAGAATGATCAAACCATTACAATTATTCTAAATAAAAATAAATTTTATATAAAATCAATGTAGATAATAATTTATGAGACTCTATGATTGAGTTCACATAGTTTGTGTTGCATCATATCTCATCATGGATGATATTAATGAGGTTTCATAAAAAGGGAAAGCTTAGTCCAAGATACATCAGCCCCTTTTAGATCCTTGATTGCATTGGAGCTATAACTTGTCGACTAGTACTCCTACCTCTCCTATCTTAAATGTTAGATGTGTTCCACATATCCCTCTTGAATATATACATAAAAAACCATAGATGTATTATGTTTATTTATAGAACCCTTATAAAAAGATATTTTATATAAAGAGAAAACAATAAATATCATATATCAGACAGAAAAAGTTATATGAAATCGGAATTCTCACCTGGTCAAATTACTAAGGTATGACTAAATGCTTGACGAGAAACATAGAAATTGGTAGAGTTGATTAAAATTAAGTATCATTATATATTTCACAGTCTAAAATTAAATTTATAGGGAAAAAATTATGATATTGGGGATGAATGTAATAAACCAAAATTTTATAAACAAAATTCACTTAAAAATTTATACATTACTTATTTAGTAATGTAGTAATAGAAAACAGAATCACTAGTTTGGAAATATTGGACAATAATAAAATATAGCATATTGGATTTAAATGATCATTAAGGATATTAAACCTTGATAATATAGAAATTGTAGAGTAACCATTGTGATCAATTTATATTAATGGTTATGATAAAATCTAGTTGACAGAGACAGATGAAGAGATAACCTCAACCAAAAATATCATACCCCATGAATCTCATTTATTAGAGCTTCCCAGGAGATGATATCATTATGATTTAGCCTTGACCAATAACAAGATGATATCTAACAGCTAAAGATCACGTGTATCCATATATGGGATATTTTCATCCTTATTGAGATCTCAACCCAAACTATGTTCGCTTTCCCCCAGAAAGAACCACTATCACACACCTTTTCCGTAGAGAATACTTTGGTGTAATAATGGTTTATGTATCCATTCCTTCCTAATACGATATTTTATATTTTCATATTAGTTAAATAATGATTATAATTATAAATTTTTATTATTAATTATTGATGAATATATGTGGATATTGATAAGAATTTCATTTTTATATGGAGGAATAGAATTTTTTGTCTAATATATATATAACCTTTTGATATTTTCAAGATATGTTTGAAATAACTATTATCTTAATAAAATATTTCTATTAAATACTATTTATTAAAATTTAAATGTAAAAAATTTTATGAGTTTTAATATAATTTTAATATGCATCATAAAATTGTTAATATAATAAAACTAGTATTTTTAGTAAATATTATTTTAATTTTAAATTAGAAGTTGTTAAAATTAAGAAATTGTTTTGATAAAATAATATTTTTTTGAAATCATCATACTCTAAAAAATCCATTAATTTTTTACATATTTTTCTATGACAATAAATATTGTTAGGTAAAAATTAAATATAATGTAAATATATGTTATATATTATGATATCATAATATCCCAATAGTGATTTTATAATTTTTCTAACTATTATAGCTGTCCAAAATTATTTATTCACTTTTAAATAATGATTTTTTGATGTAATTTGATTAATTTTATAACCCTTTAATGAATATTCAAATATATATGTTATACTTTAAGTTTTTAAAATTAAATTTTTATGAACTAGACTCCCTTCCACGTCGTTAATGCTATTATTTTAGTAATTTTTCTTGAATTCATCATCGAATATTTAAAACCACTCCTCTTTCGTTGAATCCATTGGAAAATCAGGGGATTATTTTGTTTTTTGAGAATATTATCATATAGAGTCCATGTACTATGTATATAAACTAATAAATAACTCTCATCTCCATTGTTATAAATACCATCCCACCCTCCCACTCCACTTCACCCAACCCATTGTGCATGAATTTTCTCTCCCGATGTGTAAGACCTCATCTTTTTTATGGAATGTCACTATTTGATATTTTTTAGTCATGGTGGTTGAGTCTTGTTTGGATAAGGAGATACATTATTGTGAAAAATGACATATATTACAAGGATGTTTGTTTGTTTGAATTAACGTTGTATGGATATAAATGTGTTAAATGGGTTTTCAGGGATTTCCCATGCTTGGAATGTATTTAGAAGTTCTTCAGGTCATTTTTTGGATAGAAAAATACTTGATGGGAAATTACACATCGTGTACCTATTACACAAGATGTAACTACTACCACACATATTTCATCAACCAAAACACTGCACTAAATGTTTACATGCTTTTAAATGATTCACATCAGGTAAATGTTATGCAGGGTTAAATATAATTTGAGGAGATTGTTTTTTCAATGCAACCCTCTAAAAATAAATACCTGATTTGTATAAGAGTTACATGCCTTGTAATATCTGAAGTTGTATATTTAAATGTTTTGGAGTGGATGAATTTAAATTACACCCATATTTTGTTGCCTTTTTTCCTTAACAGGTTCCCCATGATATTTTGAAATCATTTTCACATTTTTAGACATCCATTATTTTTTTGATTCATCTCTTGTAGGTATTTGGTTTTCAGTTTCCCTTCTTCTTATATTTTTCATTGTTTGGGAGGTGGAGACCTTGGGCTGTATTTGGGTTCGATGTTAACATTGATATGATTTCATCAAGGTTTCATCTCATGGTATTCTTCCACTTCTACCTATTTGGAATTAGATTTTGGGATGTGTTGTGTCAACAATCGGTTAAATTTATGGGGTCCAAAATTATCCCCATGGTTTATTTAATTTCAATATTTTTGGAATGTAGTAATTGATCAACCATAACATACAAACCTAGCATTTGGCTACTATTTGGGTGAGAGAAGTATTGAATATAAATGAAATGACTAATGGCAAAGTGTTTTCTTATCAGGACATATATTCTTGGTGATTTCTTGATATAGTTTCACCATCACATGACATGATTATTTAAAGAAATGGTTTTTTATAGGTTTATTAACAAATGATAAATTAAATAAGAAGTTGAAAAAATGGAATTTTTTTAATTATTCATAGAGAATTATAGTGTGATATTATGATATTATTTATCTTTTCACTCATCATGATATATGATAAAATCTGTATATTCTGGGCGAGGCCATGACCTACAATATAATGATTATATACAGAGATTGGCCCTGATACATTCAAAAAATATTATATACTGGTCTTGGCACTGATTAAATGGTGAAATGATTATTTAACAGGATTATTCCCAATACCTTTTGAATTTATTATATACTGAAATTGGACATGATACATGTTGTAATGATTTTAAACTAGGATTGGCCTGGATTCATTTTATAAATACATATGTTATTTTATTGACATTGATTTGGGGAATTTATTCTTGGGATATATGGTTATGGCTGGCATGGTTGTGATACGTTCACATATATATTAAGACATGGAACCCAAGAATGTCATTCATTACGATTGATATATGCTACGGATTTGAATGGGTGTTCTACATGATCAATGATGTTCCAACATGGTGTCAATAAAGGTTGATGTGGTATTAATTTCATTTTTTATTAATTAATACGTCTATTTATTTCATTATTGAATTCACTTTTTATCAGAAATTTCTATTAAATGGAGTTTTTGACTTACAAATTTATACTAACACCCTAACCGGAGAACCATTTGGTACCCAATTATATTTCAATGGTTCAGTATTAGATAAGGGAAATGGACGTTTTTTTGCAAGTTTTATGGACTAGAAAATGGAGATGACACTAATATTGGTGTAAAATATAGTGTCTTTTGAGTTTATTTGGTTGAACTAATTCTTTTATTATACATCTTTCAATTTTACATTTAGTTACATCTAAACATGAAATTACACAATTCCTTTATTATTATCTTAAATATTCATTTTCCATTTATTGTTGGTTCATTTGTTCTTCCTTTTATTTAACAGTTTTATGAGATAAATTTTCAACATGTTCATTACTATGATTATGTAATTTATATTTTCTATTTTTACTTTTATGTAAATTTTTACTATAGGGTATAGTCTCCCCACTATACTAATAACAACCATAATGTTAGTTCATAGTCTCTGGTGTATAGGGAGGTGCACTTGAGGTCTTGTAACAACCCCTTTCTGGCCACGTGATAGAGAGTCAGATCGAGGGATGTTACAATGTGGTATCACATGAGTTAATTTTTTATTTTTTTCTTTACAATTTTGGAATGGATGAAATGAGACTATTATTTTTCAAGACATGGTATTGAGATTGTGCATTTTAGTATGTAACCTATGAATGGGGAAAATCCTAATGATGGGGGAAGGTAATTTTTTTATGATGTTCTATTGTAATATGTTATGTTATTTCCCCTTGAGTGATTAAAATTTTGTGTGACTCTATTATTTATTGAAAATTATACTCATGTACTCAAATAGTGTGAGATGAGTATGCATGAATCATGATAGGAAAATAAGGATATATATTGACCAACATTGTTATTGACATGAACATTTTTATTTAATATGATTGACACATTCTTTTATAAACATTTAGATAATAATTTTTTTATATGAGAAATGAAATAAATGAACTGATATGATAGGATAAAATAGTAGTAATCCATGTTTAGAGGGACCCTGAGTTATTTGATCTCTATTGTTTGTTTCTATTGTGGTTTATCATTTTATATAGCTTGTGTTTGAAAGTGTCTTCTTTTCTAGTAGAGAAATTTCCTCCTCATAATATTTTATTTGAGCATTGAAAGTGTGGAAATCAGAAAACTACTAAAATAGCAGATTTAGAGATTCCAATATCTCATGAGGATAAGATGGATATTCAACATCATAAAATATTCTTAAGGTTCATTTGATCCATTGAAAGTGAGAAAGTTCATACCATTCCATCTATGTTTTAGCTAATGATTATGGTTTAAATATAGTATCCACCTAAATTCATTATGGATGGAGGCCCGCAAGCAGTGATGTCTTGGATCATGTCAATCCGGGTGATCTTTAAGGATCACAAGATATCTATAGATAGAAGGGTGATGCATTCTTCATAAATGATTTGTGGACTATCCATGTGTTTGTGGGTAATTTTGAAGCTATATAGGAAGCCAATGGAGTTATCTTAGAGGGAATTGGATACAATGTTCCTATGCCATTTCTATCCTATGACAATGAAGATTGAGAATGATCATGTGTTCATACACCTAAGAAATGAGGGAATCATACTGTTGGAATATGTCATATTCTATCTTTTAGTGCTTTGTTCCATATTTATCTAGTTATGAGATCTCAAGGGAAATACTTTTTCATGATGGACATCAAAATGAGATCATGTTTCAGGTGAAATTGATAAATATGATAAGTTTTTTAGATGTGGTGAATCAGTCAATCATCATAGAAGAAAATGTATGAGAGGTCCAAAGTAGTGGCTATGCTATTTTAGTAGGTCAAATTGGTATCTCTTGTTTTGGAGGAATTAAATGCCATAATGATAGTTCTCACTAAGGAAAATTTGGCAAATGTTGTCTGGGATGTGGGCAGCCGTCTGAGGACCTTGTTTAGTTATAGAACTATCAGTGTGGAAAGATGGCCAAAAGTAGACTCAGTGTCCATACCCACCATTGGTGTGTTGTGGTTGTGAAAATATAGACCACATAAAGAGTTTTTTTGGGTCATGTAGTAGGAGAGTAGGGGTAGGGGTTATAGGCAAGTAATAAGGTATACAAAAGACTCTTCATCTTTTATACATATAGGTAGTTAGAGTTCTATAGAATGTTCCTTTCAAGGAAAAGGACACAGTACCCTTGTGCAATAACAGTAGTACTAGGATGTGGGAATAGATCAAGGGAGACAAACTAGTTCTTTGAGTGGAAGAGATATTCAGATGCACTATAGGTAGAGAAATCTGACTATTTTGGATGCAGTTCTCTATACCATCAATGGTATGATTCTTGATTCATCTACCCTTGCTTTTATTTTCTGATACAAGAAAATTTCATTCCATTATATCATCCCTCTTATCAAAATTTTGGGCCTAGATGTGAAAATATTGGATGTTTATTTAAATATAAATTGGTCATTGGTGCTGCTATTAGAAAATATATAAACTCCATGGTGTGTTCTCTATAAATTTCTAGTTACTATCTATTTTATGAAATAGGTGTGATAAATATGAAAATGAATCAATTTTATCCTTGGTATTGATTGGATAGATCTGTAACAAGATCATATCTACTATTATTGGAGGGGAATTACATTTCTATCTCTATATGAAGGCCACTTTTCACACCAGGGTGAGTGGGATATTTAGTCTCGTCGTGCAAGACCAGCTCAATGAAAATTGGATTGTCTCACTCCTCAGATATCTAGTATTTCTCTAGATGATGGTGGAATGAAAAATTATTTTCTTCTCCTAGTGGTATATAATTTTCCGGATAGATATTCAAGATGATTTCTATGTCTTACCACCTAAGTGATAGATCAAATTCACAATTGATTTGGTATATGGGGAAGTGGTAGATTTTATCCTTTGTTACTAAATTGAACTTATAGGGATTCTAATGTTGAAAATATGGTATGATGATCGAGAACATGATGGTTTTATATGGTTCAGTAAATCTTAATATGGTTCTCTATTTCTTTTCACCAAGAATCCATATGGGTCTTTCTGCTTATGTGTGGATTATTAGAGATTGAACTAGATACTAATCAAGAACTAGTATCCCCATGCATTTTTCGATGACCTATTAAATAATTTGAGAGGACATAAAATCATCCTCATGATATATTTCAAATTAGGATACAATTTTTTGTGGGTGAGGAAATTAAAAATACCTGAGACTGGTTTTACGAGTTGGTATGACATTATGAGATAATAGTGAAGTCCTTTATTTTTCCAATGTACCAGTGATATTCATGGCCACATTGAAACATATTTTTCATCAATTATTTAGATATGTTCATGGTGGTTTTTTTCAAATCCATCTTAGTGTATAGACCCATTGTAGATGATGAAGAAAAAAGTTCTGACATCACCCTGAGTATATTGAGAGAGTATCGCATTTACACCAATCAATCTAAATACTGATTATCGATTGATAGTGTTAACTTCATGGGTCATGTAGTCTTAGATTATGGTGTTCAATTGGAAAAAGAAATGGTTGTAGATTTAGTATCTTTGGAGTGACCCACTAATATCTTTTATATTTCAATTTTTGGGTTTAGAATGTTATTATCGACACAATATCTACGACTTCTCCTATTCAGTAGCACTGATGTCTGAGTTGAACGTGAAAATTGTTAAGACAGTTTTGTCAAAATATTTTGGAAGATATTTTTTGGAGATTATAGGAAGGGTGACCTCATCACCTATCCTTCCATTACATATTTTGGTAAAACATATACCATATACTATGATGCTTCCAGAGTTGGAATCTGTTCATTTCTTATGTCGGAGGATCAATTTGTTTCTTATGGCTCCACACAGCTAAGATGACAAGAGTGGAATTATCCAACTCATTGTCTGGAATTAGAATCATTGGTATATCCATTATATCCTTTTGTAAATATATCATGTATGGGAGTTTTTTTAAAGGAAACAAGATCCTCCATAGATCTTTTCTCAGTTGGACCTAATAATTTGATAGAGGAGGTGTGTCAAGTAACCGGAATTTTTTGTCATCGAGTTCGATTATAGGCCAGGATTGAGAAACATTGTTGATGATTATTTGAGATTAATGTCACAATCAAATGAATTTTAGGTGCCTTGTGATTAGTGTTGGATGGTGGGACTCTTTGTAGACATGAATCTAGTTGTTCAAGCATCTCAGGGATGAGTTGATCTGACATCAAAATCAATTATTCCCATGATTATAGACTGAATCAAAACAGAGTAGTTATCTAACCGGGATTGATCAGACTAGAGGGATATATTATTTTTAAGGGATACACCATTAGTTTCTTCTCTTGGATACAATATTTCTATTCATTTTCATGGCCATGTATGGGTTCTTACATGATTTAATGAGAAGATGATGAGAGAGATTCAGGCTTCTAGATGGGTGGTACATATTGGTTTGACAAATATTTATCATGATCTCTATTTATAGTATTATTTTTTATTAATGAATAATATTTTAGAAAACTTTTTGGTGATATGTTTCACTTTTCAGTAGGTGAAAGTTGAGAATCATAGGATAGCCAGTCTTTTTTATCCATTCCCATTACAATATGAAAATGGGATTATGTAACTATGAATTTGGTATTAGGATTACCTAGGACAACCTCTAAGAATGATAAAATATGGATGATTTTTTCTCAACTTACTGTGGTTTCAAACATATTTCATATAAGGGAGTACTAAACAGTTTATTATCTAGGTAGTATTTACATGCCCTAGGTAGTTTGTTGCACCATATTCTATGAAGTATCATTTTAGAAAAAGAACAATGTTTGACATCACGATTCTCAAAGGGTCTTCATAAGGATCGAGAATCATAGGTTCCTTTGCCAATAGAAAATAATACTTAGACTATTGGTCAGTTTGAGAACACCATTCAAGTTCTAAATGATATTTTTTGAGGCTATGTTTTGGATTCTGGTGGTTCATGAGAGTATCATATGGAAGACATTGAGTTTTTAAACAAAAAAGGTTTTCTGGAATCAATCTGTATGGAACAATTCAAGTATTTGTATGTATGGTCGTTATATTTTACACATTATTAGATGAAGGAATGTTATTTATAACATGTTGGTTGTATTCAAAGACATATAAGAAGGTTCATCTAATCATGTGAATGTTATTGGATGAATAGAGAATGTAGATATCATATACTGACCATCATATATGTCATATATAGTTGAGTTTTATCATCATGTTTTCATTCATGTTTTTCTTAGATTTGGGTAATGTCATATTTGGAAATAAGGAATGCTTGGACCTTAGTTTTCCAAGGAGTTTGAGATAATAGATTCGGTCAATCTATATGCATAGTAATTATCTCTTACACAATGATAAAATTCCATTCATGATGTGTTTCACATTTCAAAGATTCAAATATATTATCCTAAACCTTATCATGTTTTGGATGTTGAGGAGTCCAAGAATATAGTTGATTAAAACATTGAGGATCATCATATATGAATTATGGACTATAGTGAGATTTATTTTCGGGGTAGGAAAATACATCTGGTACGAGGGATGTTGCAACATGGGTGTGTTCTAAAGGAGGTTTGAGAGAGAGAGTCTGATATATGATCATAGTGGTTAGAATTTTTCACCAAGACCACACAGTGTTACTTAGAGAAGCTTCCAATTCCGCTGTTATATAGTGGGGAGGTCATAAGATCCCATCACTTTCTAGCTATATCTCTCATTGAGTATTATACATGATCCATAGTGGACGATTCTTATTTGGAGGAAAATAGCTTTTATTGTGTAAGAAATACCTAATTTCTGGGACATGTGTTTGTTTGAATTAATTAGTCTAGATAAGAAAGTGTTAAATGTGTTTACAAGTGTTTCCCATTCTTGGAATGTTTGTTGTGTTGTTTCATATTACGCTTTTGTCTTTGGGATGAAAAACTATCTATTAGGAGATTACATGTCATGTACATATAACATGATGTGTAAATACTTCTATAAATAGGTCCTCAATTTTTACATGGTGTGAAATTGGTACATGTCTTCTAAACCATTCATGTCATATAATATATGAGTAGTGTTAAATAAAATCAGATGTGACGTGTTTTTTGGTGCATCACTATAAATTTAAATACACAATGTGTAAAAGCGTTTCAATTTTTTTAATATATGAAGTAGTAGTTTTAATAGTTTCATATGGATGATTATTCTTTTCACACATGTGATGTTGTATCCTCTATTACCTAGAAGGTTTACGGTGATATTTGAAATCCTTTACTGCTTTCAAGATATACTATTTTTGTGATTGACCCCTGGAATGTCCTTGGTTATGGTTTTCCCTTCATCTATTATTATTCTCTTTTAGGGAAGTGGAATCTTTGGACCATTTTTGGGTTTGATATTAATCTAAATATTATTTTAACATTGTTTCATCTCTATCTCTCTTGAATATTAATACACTTTGGCTTTACCCTTTTGTAAGTGTTGTATTAATCATCGGTTAAAGGTAGGGGTCAAATCTGTAACCCTATGGTTTGTTAAATTGAAAATTATGTGAAAAATTTCAATTGAACAAAAATAATATAGGAATACATTAATTAAATAATGAATAAAATATATTTTTTAGAATCCCTTTGGATCTAATTGTTTTTGACATGGATTATGGATATCATTCGGGTGATAAAACTACAATTATAAATGAATTAACTAATGGGATGAGGAATTTTCCACATGACTTGAGTTTTGGGTGATTTTGTGATATAGAATCACCTTTTCTTTTCCTGATTATTTAAATCAATCGCATGTCCTCGGTTTATAACCAAATTATAGATGAAATTTATAATTAAAACATAATTGGAAATTTTCATTATTAACCATTGATATCAATCATTTGATATTGTGATATATTCTTTATTATGACTCATTGAAACATATAATTAAATGAGTATATACTAGGCTTGGAACATACATGTTCTATAATGATTATATTTTAAGATTGTTCCCAATACATGAAAAATACATATATAATGTGCTTGGCACAGGTTTAATTCAAAAATTATTATATACTTTGGTTTTCTTGGATACATGAATAAATTATTATATACTAGGCTTGACCTGCATGCTTGATATAATGCATATACACGGGGATTAGACTTTATTAATTGATGAAGTTACTATATAGATGGTTTAACCCAAATTTTTGGAATTTATACTATGAATATATGGTTATGGATGGAATGTTTGTGAGATATTCCCAGATAAATTCCAACATGGCACTGAAGAAGGTAAATCATTACCATGGAAATATGGTCCTGATTCATATGGTTGTACTACTTATTTAGAGATAATCTGATATGGTGTAGAGAAGAATTATTAGGTATGAATTTAATTGATTAATTAATTAATATATCTATTTATTAGATCCATTCATGAACTTATTATCATACTGGTTATGTTTGTAAATAGTAGTTCTGACCTAATCAATTATACTCACAACCTACATGTTTTTTCATTTCATAACTAAGCATATTACATGGATATAGTATTGGACATTGTCATGGAATCTTGTTATTGATTATTCCTTACTAGATGTGATGGATTTGAAATATGGGACTAAAATGGGGGTTCGAATCATGGTCATTTTTGTTTATTTATGTCTAATTATCCTTTTATTGTCTAAAATTTAGTTTTAAATTTTGATACATCTAAGCATGGAATTACAATGTTCTATTATTATTTAATGGATTATTTAGTTTTCTTTTATTGTTGGGTCATTGGTTAGACATTTTATTTCCCTGTGGTAATAGATATTTTTTTTATTTTTCATCACTCTGATTATTTCATATATATTGATTATTTATGCTTCAATATATCTCTATAGTAGGGGTTATAATCCTTCAACTACAATGATCACACCACTGCTTCTAGTCGACTACCTATAGCATATGGAGATGTGGACATGATTTATTATATCTAACACATTCTAGCCATGTGATAGAGTTTTGGATGAGAAAAAATTCCACTCTACCTCTCTAAAGATCTCACATTGTGTTCCTAATATTTTATGATGGCCCACTCTGGATTTTAGAACATCCCTCTCATATCAAGGGATATTTTTCTCCTTTTTTATTTAAAGTAGTTTTTTACATAGTAATTTGAATTCCATTTTTCATGTTGTAATCCATTATTTCAAATCCATTTTATTATCCTTATCATTCTATGTATGTATTTATCACCTTTCACTCTCATTAATCATTTCTAGAAACCATTATATACATCGATTATAATGCCTTAGTTATTAAATAATATCTCATAGAAAAAAAGAATATAGTGAATACCCACCCCCCATTTCCACTCATGGTTATTACCCTTTATGAACAAATCCTTAATTATTAGGGGTAATTACATGTATGTAAACCATACTCCATAATCATGGGATCCAAATTAATGAAATGCCTTTTTAGGTTTTTTGATCTATTTGACACACAACTACAAGTATTTGATATGAATCGGATATGTATGCCAAAAATTTTATATCCCTCCAAAGAATTAGGTAATGTCTTTCCCTTAAGAGAAACCATTTATAGTGAATGGGGGTCTTCCTAAGAAAACTATTCGGATGCATTAGCTATTAGCCTTAATATATTATATGACGTCATGTTTTATGTATTCATCCCATTCTTATGTTTCCATGATGACATAATATTATATCATTTTTCGAAGTTCATGTTTAATATTATCACCCCTTTGGTGTCACGTTGATATACCTCTAGATTAACATGTATTACATTAATCATTTCATGATTTTATTATTCCATTGTCATGTTTTATAGCTCAACCCTTTCTTATATACACCCCCAGGTAATCTCATTCACTTTTACAGGATCAAGGTATTTTAAGGGTATGATGTTTAGTTATTAAAATTTAATAGTATCATTTTTAATGTTCTAATGTAATGTTTCAAATATCCCAAATATAGTAGGTATCTCTATATTTTAGGATTGTATTATGTGTGCCCTTTATTAATAAATAATTAATTAATGGATGATAAATATATATTTTCTCATATTTCAGGTCATATTTGAGGTCACCCATAAATGACTACTTAGATCCCTTATATAAACGAAACTCCAAACCAAACTCTCCAGGAAACATAATAAACAATTTATCAAATACATGGCTCTTGAAGTGTAAAGACACATGATTTCATAAATATGATATAAACCTCAAGGAATAATAATTCATAGTAATTAGAAAAATAAATTTTCACCCTTTTAGGCTATACATTTCATTGTTTATTCTGTACTGGATAAGTCCTAGATCAAATGTTGATAGTATGCTACAATACCAAGGGATTTCTTGATCTCAGAATCATTCTAATATAAATAAAAAGTCATCACTCCATCTTCCTTCTCCAGGTCCTTGTAAAAAATTATATAAGAGATCACATTATCAATAAAAAATCCTCTAAAATCCAAAAAATATACACTTAATGAATGGATGAAACACAATACAATTATAGTGTACTCTACATGGTTTGAATGTGTGTAGAATGTATCTCATAATTCTATGAATATATAAGGATACCATCAATAAATACAATGATGAATCAGTAATGATATCAAAGAATTATTTTGTTCATGATATTCGAAAATATTTTTTGGAGAATTTTTCAAACCCAATGGAATGTATAGGATATCATACAATCCATATCTAATCCTAAACATCATGTTAGAAATATCCTCCTCCCTATCCTCCAACTAGTGGTATCCATAATTAGGATAAATCATATAGTTCGATCACGATCCCTATAGATGATCAATTATATTACTAATATTTGTAAATGGTTTCATTTTCTTCACCTTCACCTGATTCAGTTTCCTATAGTCCACACAAATCTATAGACTACCCTATGCATTATTGAAAAATCACTGGATCACCCCATGGATACATTCTTGGTTTGATTAAAACCATAACTTATAGGTCCTCATTAAATGTCACAAACTCTATCACTCAATCAGTTCCAAGTGACATTAAGAAATTTAAATAGGATGTGCTCCCAACATAAGTTTTATCTCGAACCGAACACACCTATCAGGGTTTAATACATTATATGTGATTTGGGAAGAAATAATAATTACGATCCCCCACTAGAAAACAATTATAGGGAGTTACCAATAAATCATCCACAAGAATCTAGACTTTTACTTTAACCTTTATCACTTATATATGACTCACATATTGTCCAATATTTCATGATATGATAACCCACTCACTCATCCACATGAAATTATATCCCTTAAGTGAAATAAGGGATACCCAAATTTGATAAAATTTAATTTGATAAGGATATAATATTATCCAACCGATAATGAAGATCACATAAAGGATATTCATATCATGTGTTGTTAAATCCTATTGACATCCCTATTTATAAATGTCCAATAGACACTTTCAGAACCTATGGATCTAATCAACATTTATTCCCAACGTTGTATCGAAGGAAAGATAGTCAATATATAATATAGTATATAATTAATGTGTATTATGAAATGGAGTATATATAAATTAATAGTAAGAACCATTGTCAAATATATATTTTCAAAATGTGTAAAGGCGATCACTAATATACCTCAAATATTCAATGGCCCTTATCCATTATTAGCTGGAATCTTGTCCATTGCATACAATCAATTTGACCCAACTCAATGAACATGTCCTTGATAATCTTGAATCACCTAATTCATCAACATTTTAGGTTTCATAACTGGTATCAAGGGACTCATCTAGTACTAATGATAAATAATATTGTTTGACTTAACCTCTTATGATATATCTTCTGTGATTACATCTTGTAGAAATACTTTAGATTCCATTTCCTTCCACATCAGTGGCACTTCATCAAGTGATCTTGGAAATTCATACAGTAATGCCCACTTTCCCCTAGTATTAATGCTATACAAAAATCTTCCTCCGTAGAGGGAAATAAAGAAGGCCTACCATGAAGCATCCATCTATAACAAACCTGTTGAATCTTGTCATCCATCCTTTCTATTGTATGAGTTGAATTACTCATTATATCATTGATTATTACACATGTCAACTATATTTAATTTATAATAATAACAAATATAGATTCCACCTCCAACCCCTTATCAATGCTGGGAGACCTATGAAACAACTCAAAATTTATTCTTGATGTTTTCAAAATTTAATTACTTGGGCTGAGTAATAAGGTTTTTGTGTTCTTTTTTTATTGTTTAATATTATTTTTTAAGGGTATATGGTTGGATAAAGATTTTTGAAAACCAAAATGATTCTAAGGATATTGTGAATGTAATTATAGATGAACTTATGTTGCAACATATTTAGGGTTTTTTTTGAAAAATGATGAAAACTCCCTTCATAAGAAATGAATCTTCTGATATAAAAGAGAAGCATAGTTTGTGAATGTTTGGGAAATCTATGTGAACCAATTGTGTGCATATGAATTAATGATCAAAAAATATATCTTAATGACCATAATCCACAAAATTTGACCCAATATTATTCAAAATTGTATCCCTATTCAATTTAGTGAATCCGTCAACACATATAATAAGTTTTTACATTTTGTGGCTAATTTCAGTGGATCGAAGAATGTCAATGATTGGGAAAATAAGTTATGTAATCCACAAACTGATATTATTAATGATTATTCTTGATTTACCGTTATTACCTTGAACCTACTCTAAGATAAATATTTTAACTTCAAGATATTAGTATTTTGATGTTATGAAATATTTAATTATTGGTTTTTGTATAGATAACTGTTGAATCTATTGCATTGTTGGCCTTCCTATAATAAATCTCAGATCAAGTGATGTTGGTGAATCTTGACTTATTTTTTTTGTAGATCCAATCTATTATAACATTATATTAGAAAATATAATTCTAGAACATATATTTTCTAGATATGGTATTAGTTTTGGGGTCTTTGGGATGCAGGATTGATTTGGTGAGTGTAGGGTCCTGACACGAGTATTTTCCCTTAATGGGTTTTGAATATTTTCATTAATATGATAAAGGTAAAAAGTCCTTAGCCAACATGTCCTTCCTCATGATTGGTTGTCATATTATGGTGTATATATTTTCATTTATAGATGATCATTGTGTGAAATAACACATTAAATCATGTGTAAATATAGCATGGGTAATCATTGTGTGAAATGGTATGCATGTGTGTGCATGTGTAACCCATGTGACCAATGATTGAGTTATGCCAATAGATATTTCTGACTAAAATGATAACACGATTTATATATGGTGTATTTATTATGTGCTATATTATTGGTTTCTATAAGCATAAAACCAATGTGAAAAATTGACATGTGGTAGCACATAGACACTAGAGGGAGTCATATTTAAACATTTAATGTGAAATGATAACAGGATCATGTTATATGATGGGTCATAAGGTCCATATGTGGCCTAACCTATATGAATGGCTGTATTACGTGATATGAATTGATGAGAAGTAAAGATAACGGGGAATGTTAGATTAAAGTTGTTAATCCTCTAGCCTCATGCCAATAGAAAGGGCATATTATCCTTTCTTTGGATTGACATATCAGCTCATGTAGGTACTAATATTGAGAATACTCATTGATGCCTCCTCAACTTATGATATTCCCATTATAATATTAGATATTCTTCAATAATGGTGATGAATTTGGATTGTATGGGATTCATGGAGGATTTTTTAGTGTATTGATATTCAACATGACATTTATTTCTAATGTGGTATTTTATTTATTATTATGATATAATCCATTATATACATGTTCACTAATGTTAATGATGAATTGATGGTGTCTTGCTGGTTGTTATTACTCACCCCATTCATGGGATTCTCAATTGATGTGTTAACATTAGTAGTAGAGATATTGGTAATGGTAAGGGGTCTATGGAATATAGAATCGCTATTTAGTATAGTGATAGTGGTGGCCCTGGGATGGACTCATGTATTTCTATAGTTTTTTATTTTTTATCTACATACATATTATTTAATATGGTTTGGCATGATAAATTTGGAGCTTGGTTCTTTTTATATGTATGACATGTGGGAAATTTTTTACTACACATTTTTATCATTGTCTACTATAGTAATATTCGCAGTTGTTATATTTTCTTATTTTTAAGATGTACGGTTTTGATTACTGATGGTATAATCTCCCCACCACACCCTTAGACCCTCACCACTAGTCTACAAACTCTTCTTTGTAAGGAGTAACAAATGAGGATAAATGGAATTTATTCTCTAATATGGTGAAATATGTCAAGGAATTAATATTTTTAAAGAAGTTGTTGTTATATAAGATTTTTAACATAAAATGGTTAAAACATCACTTTTCTAAAATATTGGGTTTTTAAATATAATTTATTTTTATTAAAATGTTTTTTTATATTTTAGAAGCCAAATTGGATCAAATATAGGATAAAAATAGTTTCATAACAGTCAATTTTTTATAGGAAATTATATTATGTTTTAATAAAACATAAATTAAATAGTAAGATAAATATTTACAATGGTAAAAACAAATATGTTAAACTATATAAATAAAACTGTAAATGAATAAAAACATGTTTACAACATGTATGAAAATAAATTCAGGAGTATTAATAAACCCAAAATCCTCTCTACTCAACTATCGTAATCTTTTCGATCCACTAAACCATTAATATTTTCATTGTATCATTGAGTTTTAGTGGTTATTTACAAAAAATGATTTTTTCCCCACTTATAGAAGGAGATCCATTACACCCTTTCAATGCTCCAACTTCACTTACAATTTTTCTTGTAACTCTTCGGAAAATACCTATAATTTAGTTATATTTCACATATATAATACCCTTTTCTCAATAAATTATCTTAATCACATCATTTTTAAGAATAGGTTTAATAGAAGGTTCACACAAAACATATGAGTAGTGATAAATTAATAAACCATTCTTCTTAATATAACAATTTAAAATATAATCTATTCATAAAGTTAAGATAATATTAGTATTATTAGTATTATTTAATTTTATTATACTATTGTAATTTCTTATTTCTACCTTCCTCCAAAAACATTCAAAAAATGATTATATCGCCATGCATTTGTGCTGAATATAACCCTTATAAGTGACATGTTCTATTTTTATAATAAACCATACATGGATATCCAAAAAAGATTTATTTAATAAATAAATAATATAAATATAACATGATGAATATTTTTAAATGACAATTTATTCCTTTTTATAAACCCTCCCATTTATGAAAAATGAGAGCACCGTTTGTGTATGGGCAGACTACCACCTCTACAAAATGATGCATATGTTTCTATTTCATCCGAACAAGGATGATTTTAAAAATTTATCTACTATTTTAAATTGATATTTATGACACTATAAATATTCTATAATAAAAATATTTTACAATATATAAGTAATTTTAATAATAAAGGGGCATAGTAACCTAAATATCATTAAATTAATATATCAAGGAACCATTCTTAATATTAGTCCACATAAGATAACTCATGAAAATATTTAAATAATGTGGTAGTGGAATAATAAAATACATAAAAATATATATTTCTCATTAATAATAATATATTTTGAAACACATTTTACCATGGTAATATATCAAGATTGTTTCATAGAAATTAACTGAATCTCTTTAATTAACTTATATATGTGAAGGCTACTAATTAATGAATAAAATATAATAATAAATAGACTTTGTAAAATTAAATAAAAATGGCTAAAATTTTAATAATTTTTTTACTATACTTAATTTAATTATCATGAATGTTATATGCACGTTACGAAAAAATTAGGGCATAAGGTAAGGAATGCTAAATCTCAAATTTTTTTGTTGAGATTTGATTTTTAGTAACCAAATGACACATATTAAGTTGTTTTTATTGGAAATGAATTTATTTTTTTCCTAAATTTCATGAAATATAGTGTATTTAAAAATCCAACACATGTTATACCATCCATTTTTTTAAATTTTTTAATATTTCAGTGTTCTGATGATTTTTTTAACTCACACCCCAATTAATTAAGTTATTATGTTTCAACTTGAACATATTATTCATAGGATTTGTTCCTTCCTATTTATGATTTAATTTCAGGGTAATTAATATTTCCTATTAAGTATGGTTTTTTATTTTTAATATAAATGGTTTTACTTTGATTAATTTCATTTTTCAATATGTAAATTATTGTTTATATTATTTCACACCATCCTTAACAATGGATTCCCATATTGGTGTATAGTTTTTTAGTACCATCATTGTTATCTATTATATGTAGAAACTAAAATATGTGTTATCTCGTGTGAAAATCATATTTTCCATTTCCTTTTTTTTAATAGGAATTTTTATTAATAAATTTAATTTTTCTAGTTTCCAAAAAAGTATTTTAGAACATATAATGGATCTTCTAAACGACCCTCATTACTTTTGGATTAAACATTCTATTATTCACCATTATCCTATATCATCTTCTCATAGATTCAATAATACTTTTTATATATTTTATTTATATATATAACTACATTAATTAACATTTATTTCTTGGGGAGAGTACTCTTTTACCCTCATTCACGGTTCTATCTTTTATACTAATATGATTTAAGAGAACATCCCAAATTCTAATTTAATGTCATGTAACAGCACCATTAAATTTTTATAAATAAGAATAAATATTCAAAACCCTTAATTTATTATTTAAATACCTAAAATATTAATTTTACTCTAAAATAAAATAATATGGTCATTAATTTTTTGAAATATCCAACACTCATTTCATAAAGCATCAACAAATAAGCTCATTTTTATTCTTACATCTAATATATTTATGTTGAAATTTTAGACATTAGATCTCAAAGTTCAATACATATAATTATTTTTTAATATAGAACATAAAATTTGGATTAATTCCTTATTATTCATGGAAATAATTATTATATATACTCCAATTATAATTTGAGAAAATACTATTAAACACACTTTTTTCTCGTGGATTATTTCATACTTTTACATTAGTTAAGTTTAATTTCCTCATGTGAAACACATATGCTTTTAAATATTATAATATTCATTATTTTATGGGATTCTCTATAATTATATATCATTTAAATTAATTTGGTAAATATTTAGATATCCCAAGATAATATTAAATGTAATGCAGTGCGAACCCAATCCACTATAGGACTTTATCCACTATATTTATTGGAATGATATGTCCACCCAATTATCAAGGGAACTTTATCCACTATGATATCTTATGATTTGATCCTTCACATACACTTATTATGAAATAATTTTATTCATCCACATATTTATTATTTAATAAACTCATAAATCAATTTATTATGCACACTTTCAAGGATTATATTGATTCTATTTTTGATATTATGTTATGCCTCTTAACATATATGTGTTTTATCTCCATCATTATTTACTCTAATTATTCAATTATTTTTTATTTTATCACACCCATTTATTGTGTTTGAATTACAAAGGATATGAAGATGAGGATTGCATATGAGAAATCCAGAATGGAGTATAATGTCGCTCAATTATAGAAAAATGTTTCCAAATATCATAAAATAATTTTCATTTGTACCTAATCCATAAAATAATTAAACCAGACACCATTATGATTATTTCATTATTTTGTGACATGTAATATTTAAATTATATAAGTTATTTATAATATTGATATAATTATCTAATTTCGTTATAGTTGGTCTCAAATAGGGGTTTACTTAAGTTTATGATTAGTTTTGTTACTTTTGGGGATTGAGATTAGAACAGTTTTGAAAAAACCCTATGGATGAATTTAATTGTAGGATATCATCATTAATTTTTGATAATGTAGATATTATTGTGGTATCCTAACAATTATATACCTATTTATATACCAGAAATATGATTTCGTTGTTGTACATTTCAATATAGGGCTTATCGTGCTAAAAAAAGTTAGTTGAGTGTCAAAAATAGGGAGGATCCAACTATTTAATAGCCTTTTGAAGCTAGATATATAAAATTGTTTTACATTACATTGGAATAAAATATATCATTTAGAACATAAAAACATCATTATTCTCCTTCAAAATCCATTTATCATACTTTTAATTCACTAAGGATGCATGGGTAAAAGAAAAAAAATATAAAGGTGTGATCATAGATGGTATATAATGGTGTAATATACAAAAGAAATTTTTATCATTAAATCATTATATAATGAATAAATATAATGAGTTATTTCATATTAAATATAACTAAATGAATTAATATACCCATGGATAACATAAGAATAAATTTAATTTTATATAAAAATAGTTGATCATATAGTGCCTCAAAATCATTGTATTTGTATTTTTTTAAAACCACTTTATGGCCAAGTGGGAACTAGACAATTTCAAATAATCAATTCAAACAGCACAAAACCACTTGACAGAATTCAAAAAAGTCAAAAGCTTTTCGGGATAAATCACATTCAAAATTCAAATGAAAAGGGGCATGCCAAAGCCTCGGGATGCGTGAGCTGTCGGAATCGACACGCCATCATCTCAGGACTCAGACCCCGACACAACCAACCACCCATCATCATCGATTGTGCCATTGATAACCTCCCACCGGTGACTGTCCACCTCATTGCTGGAACCGCTGCATCAATCCCTGCAAAAATAACATCTTCATAGACACCAAAATCATCTTCAACCTTCAAAAACTGAAACAAAGAAACTTTTGTCGCTTTACCCTTGTCATCACCATCGATGTCGACTCCATCACCAAAGAAGAGATGAAAATACACAAACAAGGATAACATCACCAATGGAGAATGAAACAAGCAGTCTCAAAATACCACAAAACATTCACCGGTTTCTAGAAGTAGAAAAACCAAGCATATCTGATATACCAGTAACCGACATAACAAGAACATACCGTGAAGGACTTGTGCCAACACATATTTCATAAAATGTAACAATTCTACCATTACCCTATCTTAGTTATCTCCTGAGAGATAAGAGTACATTGATGGGACTTAAATTCAACTCCTCATTCATCACATAAATTTAAAACACAGTAGATCATATATAAAATATTATATGGAAATATTTTCAATGACATGAACATCATAATTACATATAATCATTTTATCCATGAGTAATATCTTACTAGATTTTTATATAAAAAAGAATGAATTATTTGGTATAAATTAAGTCCCTATATCCATGAATAAAATAATTATGTATGCTTTTTGAAGTTATAGAGACAAATTTAATGAAATATAAATCCTGTAATATATTTTTATATTGTATGTAGATCATCCAAACATATCCCTTAGGAGCATCAAACCAGGTGTGCTAGAAGGCATATTATTGTGCATCTTTTCATGATCATGACTAGCTCAATACAGGGTTTTGGTGTTTTAACCATATGTATATATATTCCATTTCCACAACCACATGTTTTTATCTTGACAATTATTTATTTTGTTATAGAAACCTAAAAAATGATTACTTACCAAATTTTAGGATGATTTTATGGTAATGGGAATGTGTAATAATTATTACTACTTATAATGGTCGTATAATGAGAGAAAATAGAGATTTCATATTGATAACATAATAAGTAAATAATAATAAGGATTCATTAATAATATTTCATATTAATATAAGAAGTAATTTGAAATTTTTTAAGAATGTAGTCACAAAAGAGAGTTGAGGATTTCTTATGTCGCAAGAGTAACGAGTTAATAAAAAACTGCAATTAGAGGGAAATGACCACTCTAATTAACAATATATAATATTATAGTAATTTGGGCATTTAAAATAACATAAATACATACTGAAATAGAAAATAAAAGGCCTTTGAAAAATAATAAATTCAATCTTATTATGTGGAGTAGAAAAAGAAAATCATCCCTTATATTGAAGAGTAACTTTCAAAATCCTCAAGAGGACAAACAATGAATAAAAAAATATAAAATACTGGATAAAAATTAATTACATTTAATCCTTATGATTTATAAGAAGAGATAAATTCAAATAAGTTGTGGGAGAAAGGGAATAGTGTGTGGGTATTTATACTTGATGAGGGGTGATGTCAAGTGATTAAAATAATATTTTTCCCCAAAAATGGGAAATGAAATTTTAGTGGCATTAATTCATACATTTCTATTTTGAATTGTTTTTTATGGATGGTTATTTTTTTATAATTAAACAATCTACCATTTAATTATATGTTATTTATTAAATTCGTTGTGAATAATATTAATGATAAATTTGAAAACATTTTAGCGAATTCTAGTTTTTACGATTCAATTGAACATTAGTAATTTTATTATAAACTTTTTTTCTTCCTATTTTAATTTTTATTTTTATTCTATATAGATATATCTATATTTTTCCTTATGATAAATAATTTTGGTTCCACGTTTTGAGGGATGATAAGTGGTCATGAAATAACAACTGACGTGAATTACAATGGATGGGTCCTATCGATATCCAGTTATAAATTTATTCCCCAAAAATTGTTTGACATAATGTTTTGAAATATGTTAAGGGAGTTAATTTAGATAATTTTATGATATTGGAGGAACATATTGTTTTAAATTTATTATGGTCAGAAGAGAATGTAAATTCAAAGCCTCTAGGTTCAATTAATATATAAGGCTGAACATATTTTCATTCTATATTTGAACAACAAAATTTTCAAAAAATTAATTTGGAGTATTATATTTTAATTGTGGATTAATCGTAAATATGGAAGAATTTACACAGAAGACAATTTTCCAATAATTTATCATTATGGTATTAAAAACATGTAGATATTCAATATATTTAATATAGATAGTTTGACTAAACATAATTATTTGTTAAAATTATATATCCACAAAGTATTCTATTCATGGAAACATAAGATAAAATTTAAACGGTCGATGAAAACAACATAGGGTAGAATGTCAAAAGATTACTATATTAATATATTATGTCCTCAATATATTCAAAAATTCATTGAAATTTGGTATATTGAACTTGGACAGTCTGACTAGAAAATTTATTTTCTATAATGAATTAGTTATACCTTTTTCAATAGATGTCTTAATATGATGAAATTTTGATGGATAAAATTGAGTACATGGATGAAAAACATACTAAAAAATATATCTATATTCCTCTTTTTAGTTTTCAAATAATTCATAAATAATTTGAAGACCGAATTGAAAATAATGGTTTTTAATGGATATTAATTAATTTAATTAATGTAATACTCATAGGTTCCAAATAATTCAATATGATAAAATTTATTAATATTATCTTCTAATGTGTGTATCTTAAATTATAAAACATTTCTCTTAATAATAAAAGGTTAATAAAATAACCAATATATATAACATATTTATTTTACTACATTTATAATATATATATATATATATTCAATCATAAATTATGATGATAAATAAAATATTTATTTATAGTGTAACCTTATAAAATATATTTTTAGGTATAATTATATTATTTGTTTTATAAATTATATATATTAAAAACTATGTAATTAAAAACATGAAAAAGATTGAGTTTGGAACCATATGATTATTTCAATCCTTCTATCCTGAATTATGGTTAATAATCTGAAAAAAAAAATTAGTTTCAAAACACACCAAATAAGATAACGAGGGAGTCTCATGGATGTTTAAGTGATGAAAGTGATTATGAAAATAATATAAATTCTCTTACATGTAATTAATATTGGAAGACTTTCATGGGGAAATGGCTCAATCGAACTGAAATATGTTTTATCTATGGTAATGGAGGGAAACAACCAAAAACCGTATTGGGGAAAAAAGTTTTCAGTTAACATAATGGGGAAAAATAATGTCCCCCAAGGATAAACACGAAATTCCATGTTTTAGATGTGATAAATTTGGGTAATATGATTACCAACGAACTAAAATAAGTGATTAATTTGAAAATCATTTCCATTATCCTCCATGACCAAGAGATCATGTAAATTACTATTCCATGGCTACTATTAATGTGGATAGTGATAATTAAGTAGTGAAAGCTACACATATTCATTACTCTATATTATCATATGTCTTATTTATTATATGTTCTCACTAAATATTACCTGATGAAATAAATACACCTTGTGGTAGAATTATTATATCCAAGAAATATAAATATATTTCAAGTATTATATGATTTTGAATAATTAATGTCTTATTATCCATCACTTACATAAATTTAATATGGATTTTGGAATGTATGTATTCATTATACATTGAGGAAACATTATTTGATTGAATATTGAAATCACATTCAATAACAACCGATAATTTCTTATAAATTAAAAATAACAAGGAACACCCATTGTAAAAATATTATATGATATGGATCATTTTACTAAATAATAAAACATTTGGATAAAACGGTTTGTGGAAAACAAAATATTAAGGACATGCCCATTCTATGGAATGGTTATGTTTTTTAGATAGAAGGGCTGATATGCATCTATAAATCTTATATTGAGTCAAATAAAAATTATAAATACTGTTATATGTATTCATTTTTAGATGATAATAAAAAATTTTAGTTTATAATTTAGTTGTTTAGGATGAGAATGTAACACCCCAATATTCTGGAATATATTTTTTCTCTAAATTAATGTAATATTGGATATTTTTTTTAAACAAAAAACTAAACTAGAATGATCAGTGACATTTTAGATGAATATTATTATTAAATTTTAATAATAAAAAATGCTATTAAACCGATATATTTTATTCAATTATAATGTAATAAAACATAGGACTAAAAAGACACAATATTTTAAAGGGTTTTTTCCGAAAAAAATAAGTATTACAATATTTCATATATTTTATTTTAAAATATAAGTTTATAAATTAAAGAGTTTGAATTTTAAAAAATTAACATCAATGTTTGATTCATAATTTCGATATTATCCTTGTATAAATTTTTGAGATTTATCTAAAATAAATGATTTTTAGGGGAATAGTGAAAAATACTGATTCCGACAACACCCTCATTTTTTTGAAATTATCATAATAAAAATTGAATTAAATGATTTTTAAAAGTATTATATAAAATAATATGTTTATAAAATAAATATTTAATTTCAACTTATTATTCTGAATTCATAAAACCTGTGATTATTCTTTTGGAAATAGAGGTAATATTTCACTCTAAAAACTATTTTTACTAGCATATATTTAAAATTACATTCCATCACTTATAGAAATTAAATCTAAAAAAATGGATTAAATATTTCTAATAAAAAATTTCATATTATTTAATATTTTAAATATCATTTTTAAGAATAAAATTTTCATTACTAATATTAAAATTAATGATCATATTATAAGGTTTAAAGGGTTATTTTCGTGGATTTTTTTATTAATATAATGTAATTTTTCAAATAAAATGATCTATTTTTTATAAAGACTTGGAGATAATGTTTAAATTTTTTTATAAATATATCATCTCCCATTTAACTGATACATAATGTTATATATCATTTAGTGAACTTATTGTTTAAAACATAGTTTTTGAGAAAAAAATTTTTTTATATATTATATGTTGTAATTTAAAAATTAATTATATATTTTTTAGATATTGAATTACATTAAATAAAGGATATATTTAGGTTAAAAACAAAAAATTTGTATAATATGAGTTTCCTTACATTTTTAAAAAATAATTAAATACTTAGTCTTAAACAAGTTTTCAAGGTAAAAACAAAAAAGCTAATGTGTAAAAATGTAGTGGTAAGTCTCAAAAAATTTACAAAACACATTTAAATAATCATGGTTGTGGTTAAATTGACACAAAAACCAATCAAGACAATTATGGACCATTTTTTGAAGGATTTACCCTCAAATTAGGTCACGACATCATTGGGATGTAATTGGTAATTACCACAGTGCAATTTTCCTCCACTTATATAAGGATATCACATCGACATTTTCAAAGATACACATAGAAATATAATTTTTTATAGAAATATAAATAATATAAATATAATATGTTTATATTTAAATTACATAACCCCATGATTTCTATAATATAGCTGACTCCCTTAATTTTCAGGTATATATTCAAGAGCAAATTCAAGATCTCCACATGATTGATAATCAAACATTAAACTTTTATTTTTAATATTAATCATAAAAATATAATATATCCATGAAATTATGATAAAATAAAATTTAAAAATATTCTTAAATATTGTCTTACTAGTGGAATTTAAATTTTTTACCTTCCTCTATAACTATTGAAAATAAGGACATCGCCATCTGTTTGTGTCGACTACCGCCTCAATGAATATCATGATCTATTATTAGAAACCACCATACATAGATGGAAAAAAATAGTTTTTAATAAAAATATACTAATTATTGACTAATTAATATTCTAAGTTAATTATTATTTTACTTTTATACCGCCTCCCATTGTTTGAAAAATAAGAGCATCGTCTATGTATGTGTGGACTAACGTCTCAATAGAATGATGTGTTTAGTTTTTCCATTACCGCCATGCATAAAATATTTTAAAATTTTATACAATGCATAAAAATGTTAATAATGAAATATTAATATTTAATGAAGATATTATTTGACAATTAATAAGTAATATTAACAATATATGGTAGTAGTTACCTTTATCGCTATAAATGAACATATCCAGACACCTTCTTAAATTTAGTAAATTCTGGAGAAATTATAAGAAATTATATTTTTTCTATGATAAGGGTATAATTAAATAAATTCACATATAAAATTATAGAAAATATAATTTTTTTCTACAATACATTTTTTCAGGGTCAATATACCTGGAATATTTTTGAGAAATTGACCGAGAAACCTTATGTAACATCTATAAGGGAAAACAATTAGGTAAATGAATAAAAAATGCTAAAAAAGGAATAAAAAATAAAGTATAGAAGAAAAAAATAATTAATAATATTTTTAACAAACATAATTTTATTATCTAGGATGTGTGGAGTATAAGTAGAGTGAATGAGAAGCTAAGGAATTAGTTTTTATCTCAATTTTAATATTGAGATATGATTCACCTTCACCATTTATTTCAATTTGTGGTGTATGTATGGGACATATAATTTTTTCCTAACATTAATGAAATATAGTTTATTTAAAAATATATAACTTGTTCTATATTCCATGTATTTTCAATTCAATATATTACGACATTATAAGGGTTTATTTTACTGAAACTCGATATATTTGAGTTATTTTGTTTCATCTTGAACTTCTTATATATATGATTGGTTGTGTCAACCCTATAATTTAATTTTATAGAACATTATATTCAGTTATAGAGAAAAAATTCCTTTTAAAATTCAAATATTTTACCATGATAAATTCTCATTATCAAAATATATATTATTATAAACAATATTTTCTCATCCTTTTTAGTGTTGTTTCCCCTAATTGTCTATATTTTTCTATTCTCACAAATATTTCACATTATATGTAGAAAAAATGAGGTGTTATCTCACATTACACTAAAATTTCCATTTTCCTCTGTATAATGGAAATTGTTTATGATTTTTTTAATGATGGATGTTTCTAAAAAAGTATTTTAGAACATAAATCAGAATCTATCGAACCTGCATTGTCACTTTTGTTTTACACATTCTCTATATTTTTCTCCCATATCCTCCATATTCAACTATTATATTTAAGCTGTATTCTAAATTTTTGTTCCTCACATATAAAAATTGTTTAATTTATCTTTATTTACTAGGTATAATATTTTTTTAGTACATTTTTTAATTCTCTATTTTATGGAAACCTGATTTGAGAATCCTCTAAATTTTTTATTTCATATAATTTTCGACATCAAACAAATATTTTAAACTGTGAAATTATTTTGATTAAATCATTTTTTAAAGAAATGCATCCATTTTCAATTGTCATCTAAATGAAAACAATTATCTTCTTTCTTATTTCAGATATCCTTAACTGATTTCATAAATAATCACAAAAGTGAAAAGTTTTTAGTTATATTTTTCCAATAATTGTTATAATTTGTTATTCATTGGAACCAAATGTTAGATAAATTTGATTCCTTATTAAAATATAAACATCCAATATGATTTAATTCCTTATTTTTTTGGGATTCCTTGTGATATATTCTTCATTTATGCTTTGAGATAATATTATTAAACCTGTATCTTTCTCAGGGGTTTAGTCATGATTAGTAATCATACATGGTATCTATTCTTCATGAATCAAACATATTCAGGTATATATTGTGATTTCCATAATTTGATGGATGTTCCCAAAATTATATATAGCCCTATAACAAATTGGGTAAATCATTATATCTCATGAGATGATATGAAATGGAATGGGGAGTGAACCAATTCTACTATGGGACTATGTAAATTATGATAGTCCTGGAAGTGATTCTTGAACTATTCTTATGATGTCATGATTTATATTATTGAAACATATTTATAATTCCATGAAATTATTATATCAATCCATTATTCCATGTTTCAATGTATATTTCCATTTTCTTTTGGTTATCATGTTATGAATCACAACTTACACAAGTTATCTTACCATCAAGATTTACAATGGTAATTACACAAACATGAATTTGATCTCACCCAATTATTATTATCCCTTCCTTTAAATATGAAGATTTGTTTAAAATATAATAAGTGTGTATGGGTTTCAAGTGTGAATTAGTTGTAGAGAAACATTTAAAATTATCATAAAATATTTTTTTTATAGGTGATCATTGAAGATAGAAAAACATTCACTCTTGGTATTATAATATTATTTTTTATATATAATGATTACATTATTAAAATAATGTAAAATAATTATATGGTTGTCTTGGGATGTTATTTAGAAATTTATAATCAGTTTATATACATGATGGTATCTATAAGATCTATGTAAGAAACTAATACAAAACATATCATAGAAAAAAATATTCTCACTGATATTGATATCAACATGAAATTTATTTGGGAATGTATTTATCAATTTATAAATATTTTCCCTAATTGTTTATCATTAATCTATATCTTCCATATCATATTTTATAAATTATTAAAAACTCTATATATATGAATCAATTTTTTTTTATAAGTTCATGTTCATTACAATCTTTTATTTCTCCCAATGTATACCAAATAAATTTACATGCAATATTCATAAAAAATATGAAGTCAAACTACCATGACAAATGCCATATAATATATATTTGAAATTAAAATTGATTACTTCATTTTCCTAAATCCATATACATCATGGTCTAAACATACCACATATTACAACATAGAGATGCCCACATCATATTAGGTTTCTAAAAATCTGGAAATTCTATTTAGATAATCTTGATAAAGCTTTAAATATTATGTATTTTATTAATATAAATTTCTAGAATAATTATAGTGTGTTGTGGTATAGAAAATAATAGAAAACTTTTATTCACAAAACAGTAATTTCTATGACATATGATATGACATGTTTCTTTTTTTTGGATTATTACAAAAAGTATTGGTACTTTATTGATGTATGTAGCATGGAATGGTAAAATTCCAACGTCTCATTTGATCATTCAGAATAAAAGGAAAAACTACTATAATTCCAATTTTAGACCTCCTAAAACATTACATTGTTTTTTCAATCCACCATGTAATGAACAACAAAATATGTTAGATTAACTCTCAATTTTAAATTCGAACATTGGGACCATGTTTTCCATTCATTCATGTACCATGGATAAGTATCATCTTCAATTTTATCATCTTCATTTCTAGAATAATGATTTATTTTATTTAATGGTCATATTGAACATCATGTTTTAGATCACTCAAAAAAACAGTTCCACAACATCACCTCGGTAATAGTCTCATCACTATTTTCCCTTCACTACACCACTCCCAATATAATAAATCAATATCTGATTTAAAAATTGATATCTATAAACATTAAATTACGCCAAATTTTTCAAAATTGAATTCTATTATAGAGAACTCTCTATTTTGGAAGAAAATTGTATGTGGTCATATCTATATTTTTAAATGGTTGAATTAATCTTAACCAAACATCTTCTTGAATTCCTAAAATTATTTTCTTCATGTTAACACATTTTATAATTATAGTTTATTATAGAATAGAATTCGTATAACACATATAATGTACGGTAATCTAGGTTCATTGAAATTTATGTTTCTTATTCCTTATAATTAAAATATAGAATTACTAAAGTGTTCTTTAACCATATCCTCAATGTATTCATAGTGGCAACTGAATATAATCTATCTTAGTTCTGCATTCGTACCTTCATGTTCTAATGACACACATCCATAATCAAATATGTTTACCATGGATGATCACATAGAATTTGGTTTCCACATTTCCCCTAATTTATATATTGTTCAAACTGCCACCATGACCATCTTTAAATGTCTATAAAAAACATATTTTTTAACCATGATTATCAATATCATCATCATTGATATTGATCCATCCTTATCAAAAAATCACCCATTAATTTATAAAAATTCTAACATAGGATATTTGGTCATAAGAAGAACACTATTTAAATATAAATTGTATATTCTCGAGCAATCTAGTACGTACATTAAAATGTGATTTTCTATTTAAATTATAATATAATCAAAACCATTAAAATACGGAAAATTTATATGCATTTATAAATGAATCAACTCAAATAATTCATCATCATGACTAAAGGAAATTATCATAATAATAAACCTTAATTAATAATTGATAGTGTAACTAATGTTCACCCATCCATTAATATATAATGAGACAAAAATGTCTAAATCATTACTATGAATTGGGAAAATAATTTCATAATAAAAATATAATATACTATACACTGATTATCATTAACCATTAAAATATGTTAAGGTAATGTAACTTTTCTATTGTAATATATCTTCATGAAACAACCCACATTACTTTTTAATATTTTATTCATACGTAAAACCCTGATTTGATTATGTAAATGATAATTTGTTTTATATTTCTTATAATTTAGAATTACAAATATATAAATTTATAATTATGATTACTATGTTTTTTAGAATGTTTTGAAATCTAATATATTTGTATCTCAATTACCACAGTGAAGATATATAAAATATGATATGTTTTTAGTTAATCCCTTTATGTCAGAATGATCAAGACTCCATGACATATTCCATTATACTAGTTACAATTTAACATCTCTGTCTAACATGATTTACACACCATGACTTGGTTTCAGGACATGGTTTCCATTCCATCAAATTTGTTAACTCTATCTAACATAATATTTCCTCTATTTCATGTTTTATTCTTAAGTTATTCATGTATTAATTCCAAAAAATAAACCTGATGTGTTTAGTTTGAAGCATAATATGTTTTTCCTGCTTCTATAAAAATAACTATTAAATAATTATAATATTTTCAATATAAAAATGAAGAACATTAAATTTTTACAAAAATAAGTAAATATTAAAATAAATTTTTATTATAAATATTATAAAATATAAAATATAAAATTAATGATTATAAAAATAATGATTGAAATGATATTAAATTATCTGAAAATTAAACAAATAATTGAATAAATTTTTTACCTATCAAATACTCTACACTTGAACACCTAGATGATCCCAATAATTGATCTCCATACTAAATATCCTTAATATACAAGAATTGAGCATCCTAATGGAATGATATAGAAATATATCAATATGATTAAATTAAAAAATACACATTAAAATATATTCTCAACTCATCAATATTCATGTAAAATAACCATCCAAAAAGATTACATATCTTAAAAATGCAGGCATAAAAATCTATTAAAATAGGACTTCTAAATTATTCAATATTGAAATTATATCTTTTTTATCTTCATTCTAATATATTCATGGGGACCTAACATAAAAGTTTTTAATATTTAAATTTATTTTTATGATCAATTTTTATCAATGGAAGTTATATATAGGAATAGTTTTACATTCAAACTCTTCATTGTTTATCCACTATGAATAGTATGTGTGATGGTAAGAACATACCGGAATGTTGAGAGAGTATAATGATTAAATAAAATGAAACATCATAATTAGTAAAACAAAAACTAGAACCACAATCTATTACATTATTCTTGTCCTTATTTTTATTTATAGTTAATACATGATCGGGACTATTTTTATTTCTCTTGAATAATTCAATGCAACTGAAATACTTTTATTACCATTTAATTTTTTTTTTAAAATCCTATTAATTATTTAAAATTTTAAAAAATATATTTCATTTAAAAAATAACCAAATAAATTATCATAGAAAAAAAATTAATTCTAATTTTTGAATAAATTTATTTTAAAAATCAATCCATTCATCCAATTCATGATTCATCAAATAAAATTTAATAGATTATTATCACTCATCTACCACTCATCTTACTCATTCATAATCATGGAAAATAAAATTTTATGTAATTTATGATTTTAATATTAAAAAAATATTTGTTTCCTAAATAAAATATATAGTAATGATATTTTATTGTATGAATTGTATAATTTTAAAACATCAAAAATTAAATATAATTTATAGAATTTAAGATAATTAAAATTGTATACTCATTTATATGTAACCTTGTCCTAATTTAATTTTTTATATTGTAATGCCTTTAAAGTTATGATAAAAATTCACATTGAAATAACTAATCAGAATTTCAATGTTATTTCCATTTAAGTTAAGTTGAATAATTAATACTCCAAAAAATATGAATATAAATTACAAAGAAATAATATCAGTGTAATAAAAACACATGTTGCCTTTCATAAGTGTTTTCCTTATTAATGTTTTCTATACATAACCACCCAATTTCATGTTATAATGGATTTTAAATATGTTATGTAGTTTTTATCAATGAATGTTAAAATTTGAGTATGTATGAAATTATTGGTTATTTTTTAAACATATATGTACCCTTTCATCAAGCCTAATGTTCTCCAATTCCATAGGGTTAATCCATAAATTTTAAGTAAGACATAACATAAATTTTGTTCTATAATAAAAAAAATATTATCCCTCATTTATCTCCTTCTTTATTGTGAATTTTTAACACCCATTGTCTTCTTAATCACATATCATTCATTAATTTTATCTTATATTACTCTCATATCAAACTTTCTATCAATAACTTCTTCATTCCTACTATCCCTGATGGTAACATATCAATTTTTTAAATATATTCCATCAAACCAACCATTATATTTTTCATAATTATTTTTAATCACTTAATGACAATTATATTTTATTTGTTCATAAAGAATAAATAGAAATAAATCCATATTTCACAGATCAACCAATACTATACCTATTATTTAAAAAGACTTTTTTATGTATAGTGATCATTTCTCTTTCATGAATCTCAATTAAAGGAAAATTAACCAATATTTATTTATCAACATTAAAAAATTCAAGACTACACAAACCATATGGATATGTTATAATTTTATTGAAAATTTTATAAACAATCATGTCATTATGTGTTTTTCAATTCATTGGGATTTTGAATTATTCATTATAGATCAAGGAACATTTAGTGATTTGGATTTTGTAGAGGAATTATGATATTTAGATCACTATTGGTTCTTGTTTTTTGAGATGGATCAAGGATTAAGAAATACCTCAAGTTCTTTCTAAAAGATCAGGAGCTTTAAATATAATTTTGGGAAATTATAAAGGCATTTCAAATTGGTTCATGGGTTGGTGTTCTTAGTTTGGGGAACCCTAATGTACTATAATGAATTAGGGGTTTCCAGTTCATTTTTTGAATTTCTTTGTCGATGTGTTTAGTTGGTTAATAGATTCAAGGAATACATTAATATTAAACTGGTAACAAAGATGGGTACTCTGTTTTAAGGATAGTAGTCTATAAGTTGTGAAACATTACTGAAAAACATGAGAGAACTATGTGAGGTGCTACAAATGGGATAAAAATTTTACATACAAGGTTGGAATATAGTTTGGAGAACTATGTGGACAAACTCTGTGAGGTATGTTGTGAAGGAAATTTTAGTCATATGGTTATAGAAATGTTTAGAAAATAATATGGCCAAACCATGATGGATTTTTGGAATTTCAAAAATGGGGAAATGATTAAAATGGTCCCATATAACTTTAAATATATCCCCCATCTTTCCTATTTCCATGTGTGCATAGACCAAGGGGTTCTATCACCCTTTATTTTCCTTCAAACCCCCCGAGTTTTGTGGTGGATTATGGAGTATTTTTATGTGATTAGTGTATGTTTCACCTCCTTCTCCCCTTTTCTTCCCCTTCATTATGGTCTACTCTTTTTGGTATCTAATAAGTTTTTATGGATTATTTCTCATTAAACATTGTGTAAATAATTCCAAATAAGGGTAGTTTCATGTTTTGATTATTAAGGAGGTCCTAATATTTTGTATTCAAATCATTTTCATTATTATCCTTCAGGTATGTTGTTCTGTAAATTTATTTACAGATTTGGTGATTTTTGATGAATTTTACTATTGATTAAACATTTTAATTCTAGTAATTCATAAATCTTAGCTGTCACTATGTGTACAGAAGTGACCACACTACATTACTTATGGATTTGGCACTATAAGGTCACACAATGTTTTTGGAATCAATTATACTAAATTTGGATTTTATTTGTAATTTTTAAAAATTTTAAATTGACAGAATTATTAATGATATACATGCTCATAGACTCAGAAATATTTTCTAAAATATTAGTATTATTTAAGGATTTTTAGTTGAGGTTGGTGGTCCTGAATTCTATAATACACATATTTAGTTGATGAATTGATGTTCTTGTAATGCCAATATTATTATTATCTAAATACATCCTGAGTTGTGATAATTCTGCCGTAATTTTGGGATGAGATTGTATTGGCCTAATAGTCATCCTGAAAAACATAGTTTTCTAAATTTTTTTATGGTTATACCATGGGTGAATGTGTAATAGTGGAAGAATTTATTGTTTGATTTGTGGTATGTGTTTAATTTCAATCTGAAACGACTTCCATTTTTTGAAAGGATTTTAATGGGGGTTTGGTTCAAAAAAAATTTAATGAAAAATTTGTGATTAGAAAGATGTCTATTGATATGTTCTTCGAAAATAGGAAAATATTTTTCCTAATTAATTTTTGAATCAATCAGGACATTGATCCATGTGTGAATATGATTATATATGGTTCAATTTTTATGTAGTTAAGAATGGGAACATTGATTTGGTTTCCAAGGGAACTATGGATGGGACTGAATGAGTTTATTTTGTCAATTTGACCTCAAGATGGTGATGTCTTATTTTCTAAAGCATTAGTTATTTTATTTGTGTCCTATACAATGATAACTGTATAGGCTTCAGATAGTATATTAACAGATGATTATTTGTATTAGCCAATGAATAATTTTTTCAAAAGTGGTGGGTTGATACTCATGGATTTCAAATACCCTATAATTGGATTATATGGGTATGAAGGAATTTAATGTACATTTAGTGATATTATGCTCAAAATTACATGATATATCCAATTGATGGAAATGTCATTAGGGAACCCTAGTAGGGTGCCTATGGTAGGATGTGCTGTAAGGGACCATGGTAGGTTCCCTAATAGTATATTTTCCATAAAAAGTAATGGGTTATTAGAAATGATGATTTTAGATTCCACCATGGAACGAAAATTATTTTTTCAATCATGATCTGATAATTTTGGGGGGGCTAAGATGTCCAATTGAGTTGATGACAATAATTATGTGAGATGGGATTGGTTGGATGGCCTACATGTGTTGAATGTGATAATGGTTTCTAGGAGGAGAGTGTGGACGGTTTAGTTTTTTATATACATCCATTATTACATGGTGGAATACCATGGTTGATGGTTTTACATTTTTTTCGAAGATAGAATGATGAGATTCTATTTATATATTTATATGATATAACTGAGGTTCCAAAGTAGAATAACCATATGGCTTGTGATACCCAATTCCTGGTTGAGCAGTGGCCCCTTGGGTTATAAGATTGACTTCTTTGTATCTATGAATTAAACTATTGGGTTTATCTGGCCAGGGTAGGATCTCATCCCCTTTAAAGGATGCATGTATCTAGTTTTAGGAAATGTATTATATCCTATATATGTATGCATACATGGTTTTTGGTATATATGAGGGTCTCCATATATTGTGTATTAAATTTTTGGAATTGGTAAATTTACCTTGAATGAAATATTATGATTTTATGTTGAGAATATTTCCCTAAATGAATTATTAAATTCTAGGGATGTGTATATTTTCCATATGTGGATTAAATTTTCCATGGATGTGTATATTTTCCTCAGGTGGTTATTTATGCTCAGAGATACCCCTACATTAGTGAGAGATGTTTTGATATTAATCTACTGGATTAGGTGAATTAATTGGTTCCCCATGTGGTTCTACATGTTTTATGTATTTTTATATTTTTCCCCAAATGGTTACATGTTCAAAGAATCTCCGAAACAAGATGAAATTGGAATTATTAGTGTCTGAGGTTATTTAGCTTACCCTAGAAGACTATACATGTATGAATTAAGTTAATTTTATATTAAATTTTTATGTGGGTGTGTTTTTTGGGTATGACCATACTATTTATATATGTATTTCATGTGTATCCTTTTGAAAAAAACATCACTCGGTATTGTCAATGAATTAGGGATTCATACAATGTTGTTGGACTCAACCTCATACAATGAACATGAAATGGGTTTCAATGTATGTCGTATGACCTTAAATGTTTCTATAAAATCATAAGTATTAATTTTATGTTGGTATATGATATAATTCTAGCATGTTTTGGAGTCCCTGGAATCTACATTTTAGGGTATGTTATTTGGGTCAGAGGACAACTTATATTTCAATCCTTTTCTGCATGTGTGATTTCAAGTGTAACATTATATTTATGTTATGACATGTTTATATGATTTTAAATTGTTAAATAGTACCAAATTATATATATTGATTTAATAGTTAATCTTATGGATTTTAGGGGTCGGTTTGGATCCCAGTTCTATGTCTATCGTATATTTGGATATCAACTGTATGGATAGTTCATGCTGAATTTTTTATTGATTCAGGCATGGGAATCAGGACCTATATAATAGTCTAGAGTATCTAAACAACAATTCTTGGAACTGAAAAATAATTGGTAGCATCTTGAATATGTAAATGCATGCCTAAGGTCATGTATAATCCATGCATGAGCACCGTCTGGTTGGCTGGGACCACTGTGATATTAAGTTAAATTACATTATATTTTGGGATGAGATATTATTCTTAGTGATAGAGATATATTTTTTGGGGGTTTTTAGGTGGATTTTAAACATTACTAAAATAATTTATATCATTTGAAAAAAAATCATAGTGGGGGTCTAGTTTTGGGATAGGCACTTTCAGGTGAATGAGGTATTTGGTTTAATTTAAAATACTAAGGTTGGATGGCTAAAACTATAGATGATTTATAGGGATGAGATGTGAGATAGTGAGTTTTGTATGCATCATGATACTGTAATGATTATGCGTTGATACATGTGCATATAGGGGTCATTTTTTGACATATTTCCTCATATTAATATATTATTAATTGAGGCAACTTATAATAAAATAAAAGTTTTATAAAATATATAATAAGTCGTGTGTAGTTCAATATGGGTTCAAGGGCATTGTTAAATTGATTGTAATTGTGATTTAGAAGATACCATAGTTATATTAATTTAAAATGGTTGTTTTTTATAGAAACCAAAATTTAGGAATGAAAATTTATGTGGTGAAATAATGAATGTGTAGAATGGTTTTGAAAGATGGTTTTATTAAAATGTATCCCAGAGATGGTGAATTTAAAATAGTGATAGATTTTTTGGATTTAATGAAATATGAAAAAAATTATTATAGGAATTTAAATTTAAAATGATGGGGAAATGGATAATTTTTTTTGTTAATATGACTTGAAATGTTGGGTATTTTGGAAAATATTTTATTATAAAAAAAACCTTGGATTCTAAGTGGTGATTAGAATTATCGTGAGAGTTTTGGTGTGTGAAAACTATTTTTAAATTGGTTTTTATGATATTGGTTTCAATTTAGTTCAATTTTATTCATTTTTCATTTTTCCTGATCAATTAGGAAATATATTTTTTAATTTGGTACATGTCTAGAATGTCATGTTTTCATGAAACCACCATGTATGGTTAGTGAGTGTGTTTAGTTTTTGTTGTTGGTAGAGCATAGACAGTGCATGTGTTAACTAGTTTGCTGGATTTTTACCTGTTGATCTTGGGAGACCCTTTTTTTGTTTATTTTAATGGTATATTGTACCTATTTTTAGACAATTTTATGTGTTGATCTTGTGAGATGGATAATTTTATTTGGATTTTGTATCCAATTGTAATGTAGTGTCTTCAAGGATCATACACCATGATGTTAATTTTGATGGCTTCTTGGTTGGGACTTCTTGATGTGTGTTTCATATATCTGAATATTTTTAAAAGAAAATAATTATATGGAATCAGCCTCATTTAGAGTATTCTTATAGTGTGAAACACTAAAATTTTGTGATAAATTTTTTATTAACACATTGGTTTTCTTAAAACAAATAGTGTGGGTGATCACTATCATACAAGCTAGAGAATGATGTTTCACGTTAATGGCCAGGTATTAGTAGGTGATCACACTCATTCGTTATGATCAAAAATTGATAGCAAATATATGCTATAGATAAGTGGTTTTGGTTTGTGAGGTGGTAACAAGGATACTCTTTTGGTGGAGAGAATCATACTGATGTTGGGTGTGAGACCCTTATTATAGAGGGGTTAGGATTACGATAAATGTAGCCAGTGGATGGGGGAAATTAAAGTGGGATTCTAGTGGGTGGTTAGAACTTATTTTGAATTAGTATGTGGTGTTTTATATATTTCATTAGCTAGTAATGATCTCAAGATGGTAGTCGTGGGATCCTAGAATTAGTTGGATCAGTGTTGACTTAGTGCTCATGAGTAGAGCTTTTTGGTTGAATGGGTCAGTTTAGGATCAAAAAAATGACAATAAGAATTTTGTTTTAACACTTTAGTGTGTTTTTTGATGGTTCAATGTTAATTTAATGCAGCAAGGAATCAGGTTCTTATGGCGTGGTCTTTAAATGTATCATTTGTTGGTGAATCCATTAGTTTTTTTGGTGATTTTGTAAAAATTTGTATTGACTAGTGACTTATGAGTGACCAAATGTGATAATATAGAAACCGCATTAAAAGTATTTCACCTGATGCGATCATGATATTTTGACGATGAAACATGATTTTATAGAGAAAATATACCGTCTTCACTCTTGGTGTTGAGACATTATTCAGGGATTTAATTTTAAATTTAGTGATATAACACTATCATTTGATAGTTAATTTAAAACTATTCTAGGTCTAGATGTGTGGTTGGAGTAAAAAAGTGGTTCCTTGAGGATGATAATTATTATAGAATAAAGGATGTAAATATATGCATCTTAAAAAGTTGTGACATTCAAAATGATATTTATTTTTTATAGATAAAGTAACATTAAATGAATTCAAATTTTCATTACAATTTCAAGAGTTTGTGTGCTATTTGGTGATTCTATTATAGATTCACCTTGGATAGAGATTTTCCACATGTCATCAATTGATGATCTGGGGCTTTATATTTCAACTATATGATTAAAAGTGTTTCCACTCTGGAGAATATCTTAATGATCATTGTCTTGGAAAAAACATGAAGTGTTTCAATAGAAAGCGTGTTTCCAGTTCATTTTATAAATTTCATGGTTTACACACATTTTTTATGAAACCATGAAGATTCTAGGGGAATAGATGTGGGGGTTCCTAGACATAAGGATTGTAGGGAATATATTATGAAAATTTAAAGGCATGTTTCTTGACAACCATGTGGGATTCAATCGATGAGTTACAATGGTGATTTTCATGGTTAGTGCATAGGTGGGAAAATAATATGGCCAAATAACTTGAGGATTATTAAGATGGAAGTACCGAATTCATGTTTAGTGAAATGCTTAGAAAACCATGGGGGCCAAATGGTCGGCCCTACACATAATAGAAAAATTGGCTAAAATTACTAAAATTCCCACCTTAATATTATAACCAAAACCACTAATTTCCTCTTACCATGTAGGCACATATCAGCAGGTTATCACCCCCTCCATTCACCTTAAAACTCAAATGATTAGGGGTGGATTCAGGGTAATTATTTTTTTATTAATGTAGGTTTCTCACCCCCCCTATTTCCATCTCACACCTTCTTTGTGGTTTATTTTTTAGTAGACTCTATTTAGGGTTCCCTGATGAGCTCCACCAAATCATAGTTTAAATCATCCATCTTATTGGGAGTTTTATCTACGACATATCTACGTAGTCCATAGAGGATGTATTCAATCCTTCATTCATCCTCCAAATATAGGAATTTTCTCAAAGGTTTTCTATTATTATTTTGGTTAATTTAGAATAAATTGAGTTTTAATTAATTATGGGAATTTTTTATTTCATGTGGATTAGGCTTGAATGTTTTTCAAGATTGGTCCATACCCCATTACACATGGATTCAGAAAAATAATTTCATCATTTGTGTTTGGTTTTGGTTTTATGGATTTTGGTATTTCATTTATAATTGTTTAATTTATTAAATTGATGGTATTTTTTGATGATATTAGTTCTTGTTTACATAGAGGATTTTAGTATATGCTTAATATTTTTAATGGATTATATATTGTGGTAGGTTTCTCTGAAATTTCTAATTAAATTGATTAGTAAGTGATTATACATTCATATTCTTACATTAATATTAATTTTTTCAAACTACATCTCTATTATGATTACACAATTTATATCGTATGATATCCCATCGACCGAATAGATAACATAGCCTACATGGATTTGCAAGAAATATTTATTGTATTGAATTTGTAGAGTGAGGGTTATGCGTTGATTGGTGAAATTCATTTGATGTCATAGATAAATTGATTAAATTTTTAAAAAATAATTTAATGGGGGTCTATTACAAATGGAGTATTAATGGAAAATGGGTGATTTTTAGAAATTCATTTTGATATGATGTTTCGAAACATAATAAACGTGTTATAATGAATGGTTAGATGGATTTTTTCCAACGGCCTAATATGAGTAATATGACATGTGGAACTATGTATAAGAGGTTTTATAAGTTATTTTTCATTTGGTTATAAATAGAAATCAAGAAGGTCTTGGATTAGATGATTTGGTATATTTCACCTCAAGAGGCAGATTTACTATTTTCTGAAGTATGAGTTCATTTTTATCTTCCCTTTGATAGGATTTCCATGAATTTTTTATTTTCCATAGTGAAACATGAATATTTTTGTTGTATGAAAATATTTTTTTTGGTATGAAATTTTTGTTTCGATCTCAATGGATATTATAGACACCATATGGTGTAGATATGGGTATAAAAGAACCAAAATGACATAGAGTTACATTATGCCCCAAAGGAATGGATGGGTACAAGAGATGTGAATGTTATTTAGGAACACATTTATGGTGATTATTATAGAATTTGGATTAGGAGACACATGTAGGAACCCTAATAAAATATTTACCCTATTTGCGGTGAGATATGAACATTTATGATTTTGGGTTCCACCTGTGAGCTTGAATTGTGTTTGTGAGCTTGATTTCCCTATAGAGGTGGGCATCTGTCATGCTCTTGGGATGTTTATCATGATTATGTAATAGAAGAATTCCCAAATGTCTAAACTGGGCTGTATATGATAAATTTTTAAGAGAGATTGTAGTTTGAAAAGTGTTGTTAATACAAACAATTTAGATTGTTTTAGTATATTAATTTATGTATTTTGTTAAAAATTCATTCAAATTTGAGTTTGATTTGTGGTTTTTATGTTTCATGGTAGAAAATGATGAATCTTTGGAAAAAGGAACAAAAGGGGTTATAAATATGAGCAAAAAAGATACATTGCACTGTGAGCTTCACTCGCGGTTCAGCACTGGACATTAGAGGATGAAAATGAGCTAGAAATTGAAGAGATACTATTACAAGACATGTAATCTAAGTACACATCATGCCATAATCCAACAAAACCACCAATATTGGAAATGTAGATACATGTAAACATGCTCTGAATGACATGTACATGTACTGTAACCTCATTACATGATGTGACATCTTTCGGGAAACAATTTTAGAAATACTCTGGAAAGATCTATGATGACTGAAGACCAAGCACTTAAACATCAGGAGTCCTCAATACATGATGTGATGGATGTAAAACATTAAATTTATCAATGTGATATGTTAAAAGTTAATGCATACGTAGATGAAACATGTATAGGGATTGAACAATGTGTATCCCATGTGCATGTCATGTAAAGGGACATATTTACAAAGTCTCAACTAAGATCCACACATCTTTCACGTGGATTCACAAAATGTGGAGAGAACATAAAGGAAATTAATTTCAAGTACACATCATGAATGGGTTTGGAAATATTTCATATGGTGCCAATTAATAGAGGTCTTTCCTGAATCTGTTAGGAATTCAAATTCAGAAGGATACCAAAGTATTGAGTGATGCTGCGGCACCCTCTATGAATTCTTTCATTATTTTCTTTATGCATCAATTTTATTTTCTCCACCACTCTTATTATATCATCACAAGGATGAGAGGGAAAACCATTATGTACTAAAGAAAGGTGACCAAAGGGAGATGGTTTTTTTGATTAAATTATTTTTATTATTCATGTATTTGGTTTGTGAAATTTATATACTATATATTACAAATAAATTTCTTTTTATTTTATCACGACCATTACTAATCTAATTAAAATGAACATTAAAATTTCACAACTAATAACCCTAAAGGAGGCATTTACAATGTCATGATTAGGGGATATCACGTTTAAATATGGTATAGGAAAAAACATAATTCATTAAAATTAAAAACTATAGAACCAAGGGAAATAGTGTATTTCTACATTGGGGATGAGATACCATGATTGATGGATCTACGTAATATTGAATCTGACAACAGTCACAAAACAATGTTTTTCATTATGTCTAATTTCACTAGAACCTCAAAATTAAAAACCCCTGACACACATTCATCATTTGTGAAAAATCCATTCCATCTGTCGCATCGTTATATTTTTGTATTCATAAAACCAATCGATTAACTCTTTTCTCCCTTTTTCCCCCATTTAATAAAATTCATCTTTTGGAATCCTAATCAAATTAATTCACCATATCTATGTGTTCAACCCCAAACATTCATAATATTTCATATTAATTAATCATGTATAATATTATAGGTTTGTAAATTTGTTTTTTCATAATATTGTAGGGAATTAACCCTGACCTAAGAGGATTTCAGGTTTCCTTATGGGTGTATTTATATAAATCCATGTTTCCAGGGGAGAATACCTTGTGTGTTTGTTCTATAGGGTTATAGAAATAGTGGATTCATTAACAGTTTATATACATATATGTGTGTGTGTGTGATAGTTTTGTACTAGTGGGACTTAATCATTATATGATTATTTTTAGGTGTTGATATTATGTATGTTGAAAATCCATTTATGAGTTTATAAAAGTGGATGAAGTAAAATGGACTCTTAGATGTTTTTTTTAAAATAGACTTTCCCATGTGTGTTATAAATTTTTTGGCATAAACAATGATTGTATTGATGAGGTTCCATGAAGGAATTTAGGTAGGGGAAAAAATTATGTTTAAGAACCCAACCCACATAGTCTAGTACACGGTCTGTATGGTGATGCACACAGCTTGACATGGAAGCACATGGCCCACCTATTGGAGTTCATGCGAGTATATTTCAAAAAGGGCATCGTTTTTCCTCATGGATGAGAAAATGGTTTATTGATAAACCATCGATATGGAAGGAATATTTTATTAAAATAAAACCAAATAAATTCCCAATTTTCCTAGGGAATTTATTATCATATGTCAAGAATATTTTGTGAGTATGAAATTTATATTTTAAGTGGTTGAATAATATTTTATCTTAAAAGAATTTAATAATGGGATTTTCTTGTAAGTCCATCTATAAATCATTCCTTGTGTAGGATCAAAATATAAGTAAAATATATATATTAATTTAAATATCGATGAAGTCTATAATAATTTATGATGTTAGAATATGTCTTTCATGAGGAAATTTCCATAAATATGATTATGTGATCTACAAGGTTGATTACAAGGTCTACAGGGTTGCTCACAGAACATATGGATATAGAACATGAGGAGTCTCTATGAGGTGTATTAAAGGGTCTAAAATGTAATGTTTTTATTCTATGAGGTAGATTTTGTGGTGTACATGGTTCCACATTTTTACTTAATAAAAACAAGTTTCAAGCTTATTTTTTACGGGATGATCATATGTGTCTATTTTAGGAGACTATAATGTTCAATAATGCACTAAATACAGGATATCATGACGCAAATGAAATCATCTTTTCATGAGAAATTGGAAGTGACCTTATTATTGTTAATATAAGTTATAATAAATTATATGTAGGGAATAAGAGGTGTTGATGAAATGGATTCAAGGGATGAATTATGTAATCCCTAAATTTATTATAAATGAAGTATTCAATGAATATAATCACAAATAAGAAAAAATTGAAATCCATTATATATAATCATTCTTAGTAGATTATGTAATAACCGACACATCATAGACATATTATACATAGTATGTACATTATTAGTGAACCATGTAAATTTATTATGCTCTGTGTTTCTCCTACATTCCTGTATTTGTTGAATGTTTATTCATTCATGTAGAGTTGACTACTTCCTAAAAACATGTGGAAAATAAACATTAAATCAAACGGAAAATTTGACACCATGGCCCCTTCCCCTCTAGAAGAATCATGAAGTAAAATAAGTAGAATCAGAGTGAGGTTGAATTCAATAAATATATCATTTGATTTTCATTGGGATGTATAATTCAATAAATAAAAATGGGGTTCATATTTTTTATGGAGATATCTGAAATATTTGATAAAAAATAATGATATCAAATATATAATCTTTGAATATGGAATTTACCCATGATACCTGACCTGGGATGGAAGTTAGTGATGTGACTGGGATATCTGTGACTGATGATGACATGATATGGTTGGATGATAATTTCATAAGTTAAAATGAATAATTTAGAGGTATTTCAAATCATATCTATATGAATGTGATGAGATTACCTCATGGAATTTTGATATAATTTTTTTATAATATATAGAAAAGTTAATATTATGCTGAAGAAGAATAATTTGTAGCACCCCCGTAATATATTTGATGGTATAAAATGATTACTAAGGATAATGGTGATAAATTATATAACTGAATCAATAACTTTGATGTAGTTATTTATGTAGTTTGGGAAGAGATAAAGGATATAAATATTTGAAAAAGTTATTGTAATAATTTCCACCTATATACAATTTAAAAGGAGCATCTCTAAAAGATATGTTTTAGTCCAAACACTCATCAGATGATCTATTTTATTGTTTGGTGTCATAAGAAAAGTTGGCTAAAACAGAAGTGACATTACGTAATCTATGTAGCGATAATACCTTAAATTACATCAATAATATTGTAATTATAAAAAGATATAATGGTGAAGATGACATATATGATGAAATTATATTATTTTTAGTTACCAAATTCAAGAAGGAAAGGGTATATTAAAAGGTATGTTGCCCATAACCTATTTCTAGTGAAGAGAAGTTTGGCACATTTTGTATGGTTCCTAATATGAATTTACGATGATGAAATTGAAGAAATAATTTCACAAAAATATCATAAAAGATTACACCACGGAGAGACTCCTATACTGGGATATTTTTAGGAATCGTATTAAAAAAATTGTAAGAAAAATTAAAATATTCATGGATACTATCTATAGGTAGGATAAAAAAATAAAACCTATTAAATAAGATACATTGATGGATACTTTTGAAAATGAAGAAATTGAATGTGATAAATCTAATCATCCATAGGGATAACTTTACATCAATGTAAAACTTAAGGGAGAACATGGTGATCTTGATATTAAGAGAATAAAATATAAAAATATTAATGGAAATATAAATTAATCCTATTAATTTTTGAAAAACTCAATAAAAATGTTAACTAATTATAAGAATAGTAGTATAACTAGATTCCTAGACCAGAATAGTTAGAATAATTTTGGAGTCACAAGATTAATTTTAAATGATAGAAAAAGGTGATCAATGATGTTACCATAATCCTATAATAGAGAGATGATAATATTGAGTCCCTTAAAAAAGTGGTTGTATCTTTGAGAAAGAATCATGAATTAGAATTTTAACTAAGTGTTTCATATGAGAAGATACACTTTGGGAGGTTCATAGATTTTTAATTGATAGAAAGGGTCAATATAGTCTCTTAATATTTCAAAAAACATTTGAAAATAAAAATGACCTAGATTGGTAAAAAAATTGTAATGATATGTTATTTTAATATATCAATATATGAAATAGTGACTAATCTAAATAAGGGAATGGATAATTTTAGTTACTCTAAAATCCAAACTATATAACTAGATGACCAAAAAATGATTTACCTAAACAAATTAAATCAGAGGGATGAGGGTAATCAATGATCCATAGATACATTACATCAAAAGAGTTGATATATGATAGATAGGGAAATATAGAGAAATAAAGGAGGGAAACAATTTACCTGAATAAGTTGTTAATTTTTTGGCTACCCTAGTCACACTATGTTATATTGTAAATAGGAAAACAAATCTATTTGAATATGGAATAATATGACAATCAACAATATTTATTGTGTTAATATTCTTTATAAAAGAGGGAATAATTTCAATTAATATTTTTTTCTTGTTCTAAAATTAGTTATTATAAAATTGCCTTCAGGGAAAATGATAGGGTCAACAAAAAATATTAATATTTATAACAAATAAATACATGTTATCCCAAAAAATAATTCCAAACAATAGTTACCATCTATTGTTTAAATAATACCAGTATGATTACACTATGCACCATGATGATATATTGGATATGTCATATTCTCCCCGCTCAACAAGGTATCTTATGAATAGAAATTAAGAATATTAAGAAGGAAAATATTGTTTAATGTTATATAAAGTCCACTAATAACAACAATGACATATATTCCTGATAATGGGTTACTATCACACATTATAGGAAATGAAAATATTTAGAAATCATGAAATGTAGAGTTGATTAGACAATTCATTTTTGGAAATTATTATGCTTTGATGATAATAGGAAATTATAAGGTGACACAAACATGACATAAATAAATATAACATCATGATATATAAATTTTCAATATATCTCATAACAAAACACACCCTTCAACTATAATAGAATACTATCTTTTGACACTAGATATATAATTTTCATATTTCATAAAAGATCTTTAAAATCTTACATAATGTTCGTTCATTTTCATAGATATACCCAACTAAAAACCTCTCTTAATAATCTTGATAAAATGAAAAGATAATAATTGGGGATCTTAGGTTGTCAATAAGGGTAAATATGATATAGTAATAAAGGATCCAAAAAGATTATAAAGTAGGAATAAGGCATTGATGACATGATCATAACATATAAAAGTAATACCCAATCAATTTATTATCATAAATAATGAATAATTTCATAATTTTTTTTCATAAACTATATAACTCATAAGATTATTGAATTTTAAATAACAAATCATGATCCATGAAAACAAATTATTAGAATCATATATAGGTTTGTGGAATAAACCTATGCATTGAAAATAATTTCATTAGTAATGTATTCCTTGTAATACATTTATAGTGGACTATGTCCCATAATGGATTTAGTACACTCCCCTACCACTTTTCATTATTGTAAGGGTTTCACCCCCCCCCCCAATCGTCTTTTCATTATCATAATGAGTTCACTTCTGATTAGATTTTCATTCATAGAATGGATTCAGTCCCCATTCAGTCATTTATTTTGTCAAGATTCACTACCAAGACTTTAACTGTGGATAAACTATCTCTATGAACAAGGTTTATTCTCTATTACAATTCATATTATCTAATAAGATATCAAATATTACCCATGGAATTGGGGGGATATATAATTACAGGACCAATCGACACATAATGAATGCCCAAAATAGGTATTCTGTAAGATCATAAAATAGAAATACATTCATCATATCATAACCCATTTAAAACAAATAGCTTTCATAAACATTACCTAATTTCATCAATTCATAATTCGTGGAATAAAAAATCGTTTCATAAAGATCTCATCATAACTTACTTAACCCATTTGAATAAAATTAGTTTCAAAGAATCATCCTTTAATAATAATAATCATAATAAATATATAAAATAATGTGACTTTTTTCATAAAAATGAATCCATAGTGAATAAAAAAATTTCTAAATACTTTTTAATAATTATAAAATAACACTAGAAGATATTTTGAACATTTCATTAAAGACATGGAAAATATACATTTCTTTTGGTATCTTCAATAACTAAAAAATACTAAACTATTGAGAAAAATATTTTATTTTAAAATAACCACGTAAACATGTATAAAATGATTCAATTAAAATATTATTTATTTTTTGGTAAAATCCATTCCATTGGTAAATGTTAAAATAAGGATTCCTATTATAGTTTTGGTGATAATTCTGAAGATACCTGTTTGGAAAACCACAAGAAGATTCAATTTAAATAAATAAATTAAAATTTATTCAAAAATGATATTAAATAATTATTTTATTGGTTAAAATTTTATTCTTGATAATAAATTTAATTACATGGACATGGAAGAAAATTATAATCGACCAGATATAAAATATGGTTTTCTTTTTGGAAAAAAAATTCATAGTCATTTTAATTATGAAATAGAGGATTATGTTACTTATACATGAAAATTTTAGGATTTAACGAAATAGGCTAAAATCCATTGATTTTAAAGAGAAAGGTCTTTATATTTATCCTCATTGGAAATATAGTATCGACAATCTAGAAATGAAATAATATTTTTACAAAAATCCCCACCGCAAGTCTCATATGTCTTCATTCACAATGAAACCTCTTATTTAATAAATATAGAATTGTTGTAAATATATTATAAAATACTGTTCATACATAAATTATTTTTTATCATTTTATTATAAATTAAGTGTATCAATTTATTAACAATTCTTCATAAAAAATATCATTCATGGGATAACCGATATTTTTTCAACGTATGTTTTAGTTCAACGATTCCAATCCTTGCTCCTTTTTCATGGTTTCATCATCTCAAAAAATGTTAATCGCGTCATAATTATCATATTTATACATTATGTATAATTTTATTAGTTGTATTATAAATATTTTATTAAAAATAAATCATCTTACTTCATGGACACAATAGTATGTACATAAGCACTTGGGATGTTATTACATATTGATGGATGTAATGAATGAAATGTAAATAATAATTCACCTTTAAAAATCATTGTTATATCATATATATCATAAATAATCAATAAATATATCCTTTTAAAAATACATGTAATGGATAAATTAAAAATAAATCCCATCACTTCGTAGAGGCTGTAATCCACACGTACACATGAACGACATTAAAATATTCAAACATATAGAATGAAGATATAAAACATATAAATTGTTAATATAAAAACAAATATATATATATATATGCCATGAATATTTTTATTACATCATTTTAATATGGTTTTAAAATTTTTGGTTGAGGTTTAAGAAGATAGAAACCCAAAAATATTTTAAATAAAATTTACCGCTTCTTCAAGAAACCACTTTTAAAAAGAATCTCAATGATTCATTGATGTGTTACTTGGGAATACGAAAAACTCAATGTTTGGGATATGGATGTGGGGGGAATTTTTGGGTAGATCCCTATTTTGTTAAATAGATCCTTTGGTGTGGAAAATATTGGAGATGAGGTTTTCTTCAATAATAGAGGGTAGCAGAAAACATGGAATTTTTAAAAATATTAAAATTTAATAAAGTCAATATTATGAAAAAATAGATCCCAAAATAAAAAAAATTAATATAAGATATGTTTGGGTAAAAAATCAACATGATTTTCAAATTTTTTTAGGTTATTTTATTTTAGAATGCCAATAAACTACATTATTTTCATTTTATTAATATTTTAATTTTATTAGAAGCTTGAAATATACACAATACTAAGTCATCTTGAATTATACACAATAATGACTTTCTTTGATGGCATGCATTACAGGCAAGATTGAGTTTTACCAAATACTTTTAATATTATTATTTAAAATGAAAGATATTAACTAGAAATTAAAATAGAGGTTATGAATACGATTAACTAACTAATTAAAATATCTGGTCTAATTCATTGGATACATAATAATAATAAATTAATATAAAAAACAATTGAATATATAAAAAATGTTTTCATAAAAAACAATTTTCTATATGTCAAAATCATTATATATTAATAAATTAAATTAAAAGGTTTTATTGGATTTTGTTAATGTAATTTATATATTATATATTCAATAAAATGTTTTTATATTAATTCTACAGATTTTACAGACATAATATAAGAAAAAATCCAATTTTACATAAAAATGTTCTATATTTATAAAAGTAGTTTTTCTACCTTTTTATAGCACACGTGTTTTAAATATAAAATTTTACACTTTTATAATATCTATTTGAAAAAATAATCTATATTTTTTAAATATTAGTGTAAAAATTATATAAGGGTGAAATTTTGATTTTTTTTAGAATTTTAATTTTTTATTGAATAGATAAAAATATGGAATTTTAATGGAAATTTGACTTTTCATATAAATAATTTTTATTTGATAAATTATATTTCAAATTTATTTAAATGTATAAATAAGAAAAATTCTATAGCTATTATTCCAAATTAGGTAATTGGTTTATTTTTTAATATGAATTTATATATAAAAACATTGTAATATTTTGAAAATTGACAATAAAACCCCCTGTTCTCATCCCATTTGTAGGATAAATTTCCAATTAAATTTTGATATTTTTTTAATATAATATTGAAAAATAAATTTCATATTTACAATTAAAAAAATTTATAATTTCTTATATGGTCGAATTAAATTTTTTTTAACAAAGTGATTAGATAAAACAATTAAATTTGATTACAGAAATTGAGAGAAAATGAGTCTACCAGGGTACTAAAATTCAATCATAAGTGGCCAAATGACCATGAAACTTATCCAAACCCCATTTAATGGAAATATTTATTCCATTTACCATATAATATTTATCTTTTTATATTACTATTATAAAATTATTACAAAATAACCTCAGTATATTACATATTCTAATATTTTTAAAGTTAATGTCATGCCCTATAACATGACACACTTCCATAAAATGGGTTACGAAATCATTTTTTATGAGTATGGGAGATTATCTCAATGATAACTGATGTCCTTAATTTTTCTACAACCACCTTTGATGGTTCGGAGTTATGATATATATATATATATTATTAATGATATATTTGATATTTATTATTTCATTATGATTATGTAATTTTTATATCACACATGTCTTTATGATTTTCATTATGTGGGAATATAGTAATGTCACTCCTGGGTACATCGGACTACCGCCTTGCAAAGAGATGTGATTCACTCACACATTAGATGGAATATTTAAAGGATGGATTTTATAAAAGTATTTGATATATATGAATTAATAATTATATTATATTTATATCATTTACTTTTATTCCGTTCAATATAACAAGAAACTAGAAACAATGTTCAAGAATACATACTTCCAACCATCTCTGTGAATGGTGTATTTATTTTCCTATCACCATATTACATGGATTACTGTAAATAAAAATTTAATAAAAATATATAATATTTATACCATTTGTTAAATTATAGATATTATTAAATGATGATTAAAGTCAAATGAAACCACAACAAGTCCAAACATACTCAGAAAAACATGTCAATTTACACCCGAATGAATGAAAATAATGAAAGTATATTAATAAATGGGTGAGAAGATGTAATGAAAAAAATATATATGATATCATACATAAAAATGTGGTACTAGTATATGTTAATAAAATTTATAAAACCATTATAAATGAGTTTGAATAGTTTTTAGTTATATGAAAGTATATGGAAAGGGATTTTGTCTTATGTAAGATTCCATTAAGACTTATTTGTTATTATGAACCAATTTAATTTTCAGTGGTGTATATTCACCCCCATCTGAGATGAAATGTCATGATTAATTTAACATTAATGGTATTTTAAATTTCAATTAGAATTATTTCATTTAATGTGATTTGAATTAAAAATTTAAATAATGGTATATGATATTGTTAAATCTCAAATTCTTTTGTGATAGATAACATTATTTATAAAAAATCACATTATTTAAATCATTTTACCTTTAAAATTACATTTATCATCAATTTATATATTCTTGCATAGTGTATTTGATAACATAATAAACAATATACCATTTTTACAAACATTTTTTACTTTGAACGTTATTTGATTAATTGAAGAAATACTAATAAATAAATATCCTTTACCTAATATTGATATTTTATAAGACACATTATTCATTAATAAAATTGATTATTAGATATATGAGATATTATTTGGACATGAAATACATGTTTTGGGGATCGGTTATTGGGACCCATGGATGGATCTTCAGTCTCATGGGACAAATTAGTTGAATAGCCTCATCTAAATGGGGTTTCACCCAGTATGTTTTAAATTGTTTTGATGATAAATATTTTTGGTCAAGGTATCATGATTCTGGGAATAATGTAATCCAATAATTAAGAATTTCCATCATTTTAGTTAATGTTATTATCATGGATATTTTCACTATGACCACATCATGGGATGCATTTCCTTACCAATTTATTTTTTAAATGGATGGTGTTTTATGTTATAATCCTTGTCGTATTGATTATGACTTATCTATTCTTGAAGCCTATTTATTTAAATGGAATATGTGTTCATTTATTTATTTTTCCATATTGAATATTACCCATCATATTTCATCATTGATATTATCTCTTGAAAAACTATTTCCCCATATTATTGATTATAGGGAAATTTTTTCGATTGAGTACTTTTCCATGTTTATTATGACTAATGATTAATGATTTTATTCACTATACATATCAAATAGAATGATGTTGAGACAACCTTTATTTGGGTTCCTTTCAACATGTTATGAAGAAGAATCCATTGAATGAGTTTTCACATATAGTGGGAATTTCATTTTGTTAGGTATTGAAATCAATGGTAGGAATTTTAGAAATATTAAAAACTATATTTTTAAAAACATTGATTAGGAAACATAACCCTAAGATATACTTTAAGGATAGTTATAAATGGAATTCTTAAAATTTTGGCGAGCTATAGATTATGTGGGTATTCATGGAAATGCATCATTATCTAGATACTCTTGTTTTTTGAGGTATTTCATCATATTTATCTAGGTGTAATAATAATGAAAAGGGTATAATGGGAAGGAATCCAGCATAACCTGATACTCAAAATCGTAATTAATGCAAAACTAGTCAGACATTGTCCAATAATATTCTTAGGAATATTCTTATTTTCCATTCAAACCATTATGGGGGATTTGAAAGAGGAGATATCCTGAAAAAATCCAAATTTCATTATTCTGAAATAAAAAATGTATCAATTTTAATTTATGCTCATTGTATCACCATAACTGGAATTATATATTTTTTTCATTAATTAATGATCTAATGTAGTATATTTTATTTCATTGAAAAGGATCGTGGAAGGAACAATGGTTTCTATACTCATGGACAATGTATAGATTTACCGTCAAAGGGAACTAATATAGTCGGAACTGAAATGGATCAAATTGTGGATATATTAGGGAATAAAAACTAGGTTATGACAAATAACCTTTTTTAAATGGAGAATCATGTTCTACAATAATATTCTTCTATACCAGATTTATTTATGCAAAAGAAGCCCAAATATATTAGTGGTATTAAAAATTTAATTGGTGTAAAGCAATTGATTAATCCTCTAGATAAGATATTTGTGGACAAGGGATGTGGTAAAAAGGAAAAGGTTAAACTTATGGTGTATTTTAAAAAATGAAATGTTGATCAATGATCTCATTTGTTCCAAAATAACAAGAAATAAGAAGAAATATAAATAATTTAATGGAACACATTTAAGTATAAATAATTTAAAAAATATTACCCTATAATAAAATAAATGAGACAAAGAGATATTTCTATAGATTAAAGAAAAATAAATTAGATTTTGTCAATTACTATGAAGATATATTTATTAGGTTAGGAAGGTTTTTTATAGATTAAACACACAACATGGAGTGTAAGATTAACAACATCTTGAACGTCTTTAAAAACATATAAAAAGGGAAATATTTCCCAAAAAAACACTATATAATTAAATTGTTTTCAATTATAGAAAAATAAATAACAAATTATCATGTTCTTAAATATTCATGGGAGACCAAGATAAGTGGAATCTTCTAAACTCAATGAAAAAGGGAATGTGTGAATGAATAATAATTTAATAATGCAATTCCCCCCTTTTGAGAACTGTGGAAAAAATCAACTTCTAAAATTCTTAAATATATTGGGGAATTTATATTTGTGTGTAAAAAGGTACATCATGTGAATGAATGCAAGGGGATGAATTAAAATACATTTATTTTTTGTTTTAACTATTTGGATACGTGGAACTATGAAAATGAATTCCCCATGCATTATTTTAATCTACCACATATGTGGGAATTGGGATAGGGCCTATCTTATATGATCATTGAAGATAATTTATAAGTAACAAATTATGTGGTTCCGATTACATTAATCGTATCGTCAAAAAAATTAGTTTCTTCTTTCATTCTAGATCATTCAAGTAATTTATATCTTCCCAAATTTCTATAAAAATTAGATATTTACCATTTTATTTGAAAAGGGTGTAATCAATCCAAACTCCTAAGGGATATCTCATTGTAATGAAATGCGATGAGATGTCACCATTATGAAACATAAACGTTATTTATTTCCACACATAATCATTACACGTATGATTGACATTCATATAATCTGTGGTTTGGACTAGATTTCATAATATGATACACTTATTTATTTAAAGAATAAGAAAATCAAGATTTGTGTGGAGGATGTAGAACTGGATGTATATAGAGTGGAGAAATCAGCATCTTAATCATATTTATATCCACCCCCATTATCCAAATAAAATTCTAATCTAAGTGAATAATAGAAAAAAAATCTAGGGATGTGTAAGGAAATCATCAAATCAAGGGTGAAAGTAGTATACAATAATACATTAATGTATTTCCAGAACAATTACATGGGAACACCATAGTTCATGAAGATGAGTTTTCCATTAATTTAATCCATGAATGAAATCTAATAAAAAACACTCCCTATTGAAGGGATATTATTTAATTATTGGAGCTAAAGATACAACTTGGGTTTTTTTGTGATAGGGGATTTATTTACCTAAGTGATTCTCTATATATAGATCATATATTCTTTATTAATAACAAAGATAGATACATGAGTATGTGCATTGGTTATATTGAAAGAAACTCTATTATAATTAACAAAAATTATCCCATACCTTGCATTGATGACTTATTTGACCAACTTCATGAATACTAGTATTTATCATGGATTTATTTTCATTATTGTTATCACTAATTGCTTATAAATATGGAAGATATTTTAAGGCCACATTTAGAATGAGGTATATACATGAAAATTTTATAGTAATGCCTTTTTGATGGACTAATGAACCATATATTTTTAGTGATCCAATGAATTGATAATTTAAGGAATAACAAAACAATGTTGTTATGGTATTCAATGATGATATTATGGAGTATTCTAAAATCTATGTGGACCATGATAATCACATGTATATCAATATTGATACTCTTTGAATGAATTATTTATTGGGTAAATGTTTTATGATTTATTTCTTGCTTCAAGAAGTTTATTCCCTTGGACACACTATCTCTAATGATGAAATCTCTATTGATCCTACAAAGAAAATAGTATTTAGAGGTTTCTCAAAACCAATGATCAAATTTTATATAGGTAGTTTCATTGGTTTTTCTAGTTACTATGGAAGATTCATTTTGATTTTTTCATTATTGGCATTCTTTTTGAAAAATATTACATGTAAAGGGGTTATGTTATACTTGAATTAAAAATTTATTTTTTTTACAAACTAATGCGGATACTAGTAAATGTTCTAATTTTTACTCTTCCATATAGATGTGATGGGGTTTGGATATATTTTGATGCAAAAAATAAGGTAATTGGTTGTGTTAAAATTCAAAATGTAAAGTTAGAGCATATGAAAAAAGGGAATTGAACACTTAAGAATATAACTATCAAACCCATGATTTGGAGTTTGAAGTTGAAATCGTCACCTGTAAAATATAAAGACATTATTTTTTTAGAAAAGGATGTGAGGTATAAATTTCTAATAAAATCCTATAATACATCTTTTTAAAGAAAGAGATCAATATGAGAAAAATGAGATGACTTAATCTACTAAAGTATTATGTTTTCTCAATACACTACCACCCAATGAATGAAAATAATGTAGATGATTCATTGATTAGGTAAGATCATCTAATGTTGGACTAAATGAGGATTGAGATGATTCCTATATTCATGGATTTAGTAAACATGGATATGGTAATTTATAGTGAAGGGAATACATCAATATTGTTTTTAAATAATTTGAATATCCATCATTATCATTGAAGATAATGAATTCTCAGAGTGATGATGAGAACGTTCAAAAGACAATTATGGCCATGAATGATGGGAAACAAGTAGATTTCATTTTTTATGATTATGTTATAAAATATTGAAATAAATCTGGTGTACCATCTATACCTATAATAAAAATGAAATTTTTTGATAATGCCCATAGATCAAATTTCTCTATAAACCCTGGTATCATAATGATATATATAGATATGAATGATTGCTTTTATATAATATGAAGCTGGAACTTGTGGATTATGTGTATAGCTATTTGGTTTTAAGTCATGTTAATTCTATGAAGAAAATTCCTGGAGGATTTATGAAACACCTTCATATTTCAATCTAAAAATTGCTTTAAATTACTATTTACATTGTCTTTTGACAACCAAAACCTTTTAGAAATAGTGATGCTATATATGATACCATTGATAACCAAACAAAATATGTGTAGTTACAAGTTATAAGATAAAATTTTTCTCTTAAAAACTTATAAGGATCTATATTATTGATTTGATGAGAATCCATGGAACACCTTGTTCGAATGATTCTTATTGAGATCCTCTTTCTACATAAAAATCCTAGGACATTATTTAGAGGACTCTTGATACTAATCTTCATTTGAGCACTATATTCCATCCCCAAACTGATGTGTAGTCTATAATAAAAATCAAAATATTTTAATATTTGTTTTGGTCATTCTCACTCAACAATAAATGTATGTCGGATTATTATTTACCTCTATTCGAGCTTTCCAAGATAAATATTTTCCATTTAAGTATTCCAATTGTGATGTATGATGCATTTTATAACAATAGATGTGACACTCTATCTTATTGGGATGAATCTGTTGAATGGAAACATGTAGACCGAGAATATGATAAAGGGAAAACAAAAATAAAATCTCTATTTAGGCATTCATTAAAATATATCAATATAGTAAAAAGGTTTATTTCAATAATCAGATAAATGATTTAGAATTCTATGTGAGAGAGATTGTTTTCTCTAATGTATCTGTATGGAAGGGTATTATTATGTTTGGTAGGAACGGGAAACTTAGACCTAGGTACCTGAGGCCCCATTAAAATCTAATGATAATTGGAGTTGTTTATTATCATTTCAAAATTCCCGTAAATCTCTCAAGCGTACACTATTTGATTCATAAATCTTTGTTGATAAAGGAACCTTCAGACCTAACACAAGTGCTCACCTTTGATGAAGTATAGTATGAAAATGATCTATTTTACTGTGAAGAACCCATCCATATTATTGTTACTAGGAAGAATGTATTGAGGAATTAAATGAATCAACTAGTTAAGTTACTCTGGAGGAATACCAAAATGGAGTATGCAATAGAAGAACCATAGGATATTATTAAGGGGATCTACCCTCATCTATTTAGAAGGTAATATTCTTTTTTTAGAGTAAGTAAATGTATTAAATAAAGAAATAAATTACTATTACTAGATAGTATATATGATATTTATATATTATATATTAAATAAAATATTTTTTCATTCATCGAATCTATTTTATAGAAATAAGATCAGATTTATACCATTTTATATATAAAAGATATAGTTTTAGAAATATAGTATTTCTATATTTTAATGGGGAAATTGTATTAAAACTAAATTTGGATACATTTATCAGTTATACTAAAAAAATTAATTCCATTTTTTAAGGAATATTTTTAAAATTTTCTTCATTTTATTCTATTTTATTTTTATGAGAAGTTTAATTTTTCTATGAAAGGTGGAAAATACTAAATTTTAATTGAAAAATGAATTTTTATTTAAATAAATAACAATGATAAAATACATATTAAATTGAATTTAAAATAAAATTAGATCAACTACAAATATATTAATCAAATTTAGATCGTTGGGTATATTATTAAAACTATTTTAGAGAAAAATAAACTTAGTAGACTTTTGAAAATTTTTACTTTAAAAACCCACTTTCCAATCCTATTTTTCTGAATAATATTAAATTTTAATTTTCCAATTATGTTAATTTAATTTCAAAAAATGTAACCTATATTTGGAATCATAATAAATAATAACTTATAAAAAGTTAAAAATATATTTATCCAAATTAATTAGTGATAAAATTTAAAATTTATTATAGCAATTAAGAGAAAAACAATTATACGAAGGGACTAAAATATAAACATAGTAGACCAAATCAATTTGAAACATGTCCAAATAACATTTTATAGGAATATTTACCCCTTATAAATTATAATTTAGATATTTTTCCATTATTCCATTCAATGTAAATATAAAAAATTTGAGATTACTCAATAATTTTTAAAAATACCAAGTGTATCCTCTCCACAACCTATTAAATGCCTTCCCATACCCATCCTTATTCATAACATCAAAACAAATTTATTCGGCAAAGGCATAAAAAAATTAGACCCCAAGAATCCTCCCCACATCATATAATCATTGTCTTTGGCATAAATCCAACATAGGGAGGCATTAGTATAAACATAAAGAGGATACCGAATAAAAGGTAATTTTCTTCAAAAATAGTTTTTGTTTTATTTCATTATCCACCTGAATGAATTAATTTTATAACATTATTATATAAAAAAAATAATTAAAATACATATACAAATATTTTTTATTTTATGTTTGTTTCATATAATTTCACACACTTCCATAAATGGGTTACTAAATCATTGATCATGGGTAAAACAGACTGCCCCATTGTGTACTGATATCATTCATTCATCCATAACCACCTATCATGGTTGGTAATAATGTTCTATTTATAGATTATATATTATATATAAGATATTAATGATAGTATTATTCTTCTGTAATTATTATATCACAAATAACTTCATGATTATCATTTTTAGTAAAAAGATAATGTCTCAAATGTTTATGACAAACAACTGCCTCGCGAAGCAGAATGATTCATTCATGGCTTAAATGGAATGTATTAAGGATTTTTTAAAAAATATGTGATATATATGAAAAATTTATTATAATTTAATGAATATATATATATATAATTTCATTTAATTTTCATTCATTAAATAAAAAAAGAAAATGGAAATAGTGTTCATGCGTACATACGACATATCAATTCTAGAAAAGGTGTATTTCATTTCCTATCAAAACATTTATGGGATTACCCAAAATAAATATATAGAAAATATATATGATAAATAAATCATGGATTAATTTTTGGAAATGATTTAATCATAATATATTTATGTTGAGAAAAAATGACAGGTAAAAACATACTTGAAAAACGAGTCAATTAACACACAAGATAATAAAAATAATGAAATATTATTAAAAAATGATTGACAAGATGGTATAAAAGAATGATATATTATATCATGAATATTAATATGGTTATGGAATAAGTAAATAACATTTTTAAAACAATTATAAATTATGTTAAATAGAATTCAACCAAAATTAAGTGTAATATAAGGTATTTCATTTAAATTTACATTATATTGAATCTTATTTATTATTATGATCCAATTAAATTTTATGTGGTGTATATAATTCCCAATTAACATAAAATATCATTAATAATTTATACATCATTTTATTTTAATTATCAATTTTATTAATTTCTTTTAAGGTTTATTGACATGGAGATTTCCAAAATTGTAAAAGTTATTGCGGTATCTCACATTAATTTTTGATTGTTAACATTATCTTTAAATAATAACTTTATTGTAATAAAATTAATTGGATGTTACATTTGACATAAATACCCATATTCTTTGGTAATTGATATGATAATAACCTAAATAATATTCTATTTTTTATTTGTTGTTTACATTGAATGTTATTTCATTAAATAGGGAAATATTGATAAATATATATCATTTTATAAATACAGATATTTTATATGGAACATTAATCATGAATTAAATCAATTATTAGATATATGAGGAATTATTAGAACATTAAATACATGGGTTCGTGACTGGTTAATGTATGATTCTGGTTTCATCGGAAGTCTCATGGGATGATTCTGTAGCCTAGCATTGGCCAAATTGGATTTCAACTAGTATGTTGTAAACATTATTGAAGATATATCTTGATATGAAATGTGTCTGGTGCATAAAAAATATGACATATTATAATTAATCATTTAATTCATTTCAGTTATTATTATTATAAAGAAGATTTTAACTATGATATTATTTATGGGTTCATTTTATTATTTGTTGTTGATTTAGTGGAATGTGTTTATAGTTATTTACAATTCCCTTTTGATTATGGTGGATATATTCTTGTTGTAAAGTTATATAAATGGTGCCCCACATAGGCGACTAGGGTGGCTAGGGGGTTGCGTTCTAGGGCGTAGGTCATGGGGTTGAGTCACCATGCCATCATTAAGCCTCTCTATGTTAATCAAAACCCACATTTTAATGTTATATAAATACCATGAGTGTTTAGTTATTTCACATGAGGTATTTATCATTATCCAAGATTTTTTTTTCATTTTTATTATCACTTAGATTCACTTTATTCTTTTTTTATTTATTATATGTATTTTTTGTTTAGTTGTTACCTTTCCATATTAATGATTCTTATTTATTCATGATTTCTTCTGTTGTACCAAATACTTATTGGGAATTTGCGATCAACCATAATTTTTCCCATTCCCCATGGTTCAATAAATTCTACATTGACATGTATATAATGATAAAATAGATTGAATATAGTAATTCTCAAAAAAGAAAACAAAAAATGTATGTTATAGTTTGTGAATTCAAATATAATGCAAGTCTCATGTATATATCTAGTTTACCAAGTCTACTAAACTAATTATTCCTTTGGGATTTGATTACATGCACATTATTCTAATTTAATGGTGATGAGAACTTTCTCCAACCTTCTCTGGATGTGTCACTACATTTAACCCTTATCTATTTAGTTTAACACCTCATCATCCCTTTTAACCATTAGAGTACTAATAAATTTTTACATCATTTGAAAATAAAAATGACAAAAAATGGAATTGACCAAATTAATAAATATATAAATGAATATTTAAAACATTGATACCATTTACTTGATTCAATTATTATAACAAGATTATTTTTTGGAAAATAAGTGCGCAAAACACAACAATCCACATTTTTATAAAAAATACATTTTAAGTATAAAACTGAATTTATTTGTATTCATTTATTAGTTAAAAACATTAGGTGAACGATTAAATATTCAAATAAATATATTTCTTGTACATTTATTTGAAATAATTATTTAATAGTGACTAATTTGATTTATTAATATATAAATAAATTGCACACATAAAAGTATATTTTCAATTAAACATCTCATTTTTACCATCAAATGATTTTATTTTCCATGAAAACCAATTGATAACGAATGGTTTAATTTTATACATGGGTGAGAAGTAATTTTTTATGATTTATTTATTCTAATAACTAAACTTCAATAAAATAGTAAAATGATAACTATCACACATAATTGTAATAATAATTCAATAGTATATTATGGTTCATTTAAACTTAATGTTTCATGTTATGTAATCAATCAAAGAAATAAAAAATACGTAAAGGTAAATAATTAATAATATCATATATTATAACATTATACCTCCCTTATATGAAATTTCTATTGAAATTCAATCACTCCAATATGAAAATATAAAAAAATGATGGTTTTTATGCCTCATCAAACCCTTAGGTCCCCACACAGCTTTCACAACTATATAGTTTTTGAACAAAAATTTGATTAGGTGTGTGATTTTATTTCAGAGTAATTTATAATGAATATCTAGATTCTCCACTAATTTTTCATAATAATATAGTTAATTATCTTCTGTAATGACCTCACAATTAATTACATTTTAAGGATTAGGTATGTACTTCCTCATGAGAGATATATAGAACACATCTCCAAGTGATAAAATCCCATACTAATAGAATAATTAATTTTAAGGGGAAAATATATAATTGGATCAAAATATCCATATTTCAAAATCATAAAATACTATTCCATTGACAAATTTATTGGAATACATTATCCACAACTTCATACTCTATATATTACTATCAATTATTAATATAATTTTCTAGTTGACTATAATCCCCCTTAGTGTATAGCTAGATTGATCTAACCTTCCCTTCCATTTCATAATTCATCATAGCCCCAAATTCTATTTCACTAAATTCATCCCAAAATATTGGATTTCAATGTTTTATTCCATTAAGGGATTCATAAAGAGTCATATAAATACTCGAGTGAAATCTATATTTGAACAAAAACATGATAATAGAATGATATTGATCACAACCACATTTTAAATCCTTTTAAAAGACTCTAGCCAAATATTATATGGTTTTATTGGAAATATAATACATAACATATATTTTATGATGATATGAAGTGCTAAAGTTAAAATCTTTATTCAATACATACTAAATACTTCTTTAAAACTTTTATGAAATACACAGATCCTGATTAGATACATTAAAATTTGGTAAACTATAAAATTATAAAAATTCATAATATATATACTATAAATATTATAAATGAATAAATATTATATGATTATTATGAATTTCAATGACTTTTAAATGTAGTCAAATATATCCCATATAACATTATGAACTTTAGATGGTTTGGGGAGTCTAATGAAAAATTCCATAGATATGATTTCTTATTTTTTTTATATTGTAGGAAAAGGTAGTAACATGACATTAGTCTTCTATATTCAATTTTATATTACAAGAGTATTATAAATGAAGATTATACTCTTCAATATAATTTTCTTGTTGTCCCACGAAAATTACTATTTTAGATAACTATGCACCTTCTTACATCTAGAGAGAATAGATTAATATGAACTATGATATTTATAAAAAACTCATTCATCAAATATGGTATCTTATGGAAAATTATGTGGTTCCTAAACCTTATCATTCCATAATAATCATGGATTAATTAGAGAACATTTTTCCCACACTTTTGTAGTTCTACATCTTTTTTTGTGCCTCTTTAATCCTCACATATATGGATGGTTTAATATTCATATAATAAGGATTTGACCTAGAAACATTCATCATGATTTAAAATATGTATTATGAAAACCATTAATTTTTTTATCTATTTAACTCATTATCATGGATAGACTATCATGTTCTTTTTGACTCAGAATATCAGTCAACATATTCACCCACCCATGGTTGTTTTATATATATTAGTAGTAATAATTTGTCAACAACAACTATATCCTTTGGATCATATTTATATCTTTCTGTGGGAGTATATAATTCATGATTGTATGATTAGTATATATATCAAATATTTAACCATATTGACAATACTATAATATTTACAAGGAAAATTTCATACTTCTAACTACAAATCTATAATAGGGATATTTTAATCATGATTTTTCAATTAAAATGAATGATAATCTCTCAATATATAATTATCATTGATGACTCATCATACTAAATTATTTAATGCTTAATTATAGATCAAATACCATACTATATTTTCATGTATTAAGATCATTTGTTAACTGAACATCCTATTATTTGTTTCCTTAAAATTTTCTACATATTCAAAATTCCAAAGTAAATTAGTACCCTTATGAGTGAAATTGGTTTGTTATTGTATATACATGAGAAATATATTGAAATGAATCAGTAGTATTCATCTAACACATGAAAAATATATATCTCAGTCGCCATGATGGGCCTAGGTAATTCTGAAAAAAAATCTATCATTGAACGATCTATAGATATACCCACATTTGTGATTATTTGATTAATGAATGAATATATATATAGAAATAATTGAATCATTATAAATTTGGAAGTCAACACTTCTGTACTCATGATCTTCATAAAAAATTAAAATTATATTCATGCTCTTCCTTGATCATTGAAAATATATGAATATTTTCTATAATTACATCAAAAAATTCATTGAGGTAATTTCTAAAGATTCTATTAATTATATTCCTGTAGATAATGGGGGAATTGGTAGGTATAAATGGAATCACTGTCAATTTTTAGTGAACATCCCTCATTTGAATGGATATATTCTATAAATCCTTCTTACCCCAAATTGATGAAATCCAAATTAATGTTCAATCTTATGAAATTATTAATCTCTATGAAATTGATCTGGGAAGTCATCATTATGGCGTAGATGATATTTTTCAGGATAGTAATCCTATTAATATTCTTGATAAATAATTAAAATATGCATCAACCCATCTTACTTATTAGAAATATGAATTTTTAAACCCCAAGGTGATGCACTATGTAATATGAGTAGCTTATCAACATTCACATAGAGATTCTTATTCAATTCCGATAACTCAATCAAGTCAATTTCCATTGTATTATTTGAGATATGTTTATCACCTAGTAGGAGTTATAGTAAATATTAAAATCCATTATTTGGATGAGGACAATTCCATTCCTCAAGATATACAATTACATAATCTTAAATAAAAAATATATATTCAATTGCGAGTCTCTATAAAAAATTAATGAAAAATATAACTCATGAATAGATAGTATGAGCCACAAAATAGAATTTATTTCCATTGGAAGTAAATATTAATACATGTTCCAATAAACGATAAAATAATTATTTATAATATCAAATTTAATTTACTTATTCTATAAATTTTAAATGGAACTCTACATGGATATTTTATCACTGCTAAAAATCACTTAAATTTCAACAAAAGTAGGAATAGAAGTATTTGCATAGGGAAAATTATTATAACAATTTACACTACTTTCAAAACTCTAGAGTAGAGTATCAGTGTTCCTTAATAATCATGATCAACATCAGTGACAGACATATCATTTACCCTTCCTTGGTCTAAGAGTTATCCCTTATATTATGATATTGACATGGATAATTCATAATATTCCCAAACATAATACATTGAAGTGTTAGTGGTAACTTAATATGAACATTATTTCCATATATTATACTCTTCATTATTCTATAGACATTTGTTTTTCTATGATCTTCTTTTCTATAAATATTACATCTTTCTGTTGCTTGGAGAAATTTCCTTGGATTCTTCTTCCCAAATTCATGACTCTTAGAAAACTAAATTTTCTTCTCAACATAGTCTTTACTAATTTATACCTCATGAAACTCCATTTTTATCTAGTTCTTTGTATTGTGAAACTCTCATAGTTTGGGGTTTTTATTCATAAATTGTGATAGATGGTTGGGCATAGACAATATGTTTCACATTTTCCCTCCAGTTTCATTTAGATTCTCATGAGTATAGTGAATTAATTGGCCATCATATACATTGTTAACATGAATCCTCATGGTATTATATATTTACTAAAGTGAAAAAATCATAGCATGATTATCGAACATCAATAATAAGAGTAAATAGTAATATTATTATTATATTCATTACTATGATTTCCTAAACTATGAAACCTTCTTTAATTCCATAAAAAATTATGTGGATCTCATATCAACATGGATTATCATAGCTTTTCTTATATTCTACTATAATATTTATCAAAATGGTTTTTACAGATAACGTAAATAAACCAAATCAATCCCTACAAGATTTTCTAGCTAGGAGTGAAGTCTGAGGGACACTCATTGTGCACCGAGTAGAGATCATATTGATACTAAACCTTACTTTTCATGGTTGTTTACCCCATGGTTCATCTACTCCATTTCACATACACTTTCTAGTATAATCCTAGGGATTCCATTTCAGTTAAATGACATAATATATACCTTACTAAAAAATAATTATTTTATCATATACATAGAATTATACATTGGGTTCCAATTAATGTTATTTAATCCAAACTATAAAAATAACTAAACCCTACTATGATTCCAACTTTGGTAACACAAACATTTTGTACATACATATTAAAAAACACTGGTTGAATATTAAATTTATCCAATGAAAAAACACCACAAAATATAAATCATTAGTTTCTTTGGATACTAGATTCACCATATTCATATTTCATAAAATATCTTCAATAAATCCCACAATTTTTTTATTACTTCTAAGAGATATCGTACATCAATACTTTCCTCATAACAAATGGAAACTTGAATCATAAGAAATGGTGAGATGATATTTTTAGTATGGGTAAAATATGATATTTAAATAAATGATAATAATAGAGCTTAATATATTATTATGTTAATGGTAGCATGATAATCACTTATTAAATTCATACCAAATCAATCACTGATATTTAATCATAAATAAATGAATTCAAATTTTCAATAAAATCTTTAATTTTTAAGTGTGTGGGGTCATCAATAATAAATCAGGATCTCACAAAACATATCATAAGAATAATACATATGTCTTTAGTATACTATTTATCATAGAAAATAAATTCCTTAGTCAAGTCTCACTTCCATGACTATCATAGTGGACAATGTCCTATAGTTGACTTGATTTACTACCAAATAACTTTTAATTTTTGAAATCAGATCAGTCCCTATCAACATTTAATTCCTAGAATGGGTCCACTTCCCAAATAATAATAAATATTATAATTTTTTCACTCATCATTCACTGATTTACATAGTAATTATTTACTCCCAAAATTGTAAAAGTGGATAAAATTCCTTGCTAAACAATGTTCAATCTCCATTCATGTCCATATTATCTCATCACATATCATTATCAATCCACTGTATCATAGGCCTACATATTTTGTGGCCACCCTCAAAACATAAAAATCATATATTTTTATACTATAATACCATATCAAATTCACCAATTTATTACATTATATACAATTGAAGGGTATCGTGTTTCATAAAAATTACATAATTTCATCTTAGCATAACCCATAGAAAAGAAACAATTTTCATAATAATTTCATCACTAATTAATTAAAATATGGAAATATAACTTGTTTCAATGCATAATACATAACTAAGAATCATCATAATTCATCTATAGAAATATGTTGAATGATATCCTATGATCATATCTCTAGTGAATCATAAAAATCCATAAAATATTTTCACATGGATGAAAAATTCTTCTAAAAATGAATTTGATGATTTCATTGAAAATATAAAATAAAATTTTATTATGGTATGAATAAAAACTAAAAATTACTTAAATATTAGGAATAGTTTTTTTATAACCATAAAATATTTTATTGTAATTTTCAAATTATTGAATAGTATTTATGGAAATAAAAATAGTCATTTATTAAATATGAAAACAATTATTCCTTCCACGTTGTTTATAAAAAGTCAAAATCACCTTTTTTAAAACAAATGCATATTACATTTAAAACATTTTAAAATGTAATTTTTTTAAATGACCATAAAAAATATATAGAAAAAATAATATATCTTCCATAAAAACATTAATGAATATGGACATAGAAGAAAAAGATAATTAAAAATAGAGGAAATATGGTCAACTATTAGTAAAAACGTTTCTCAATCATTTTATGTACCAAATAAAGGAAAAAGATACTAATACATGAAATTTCTAGTAATAATTATATGATAATTAATTAAATGGTCTTTAAAGGATACAATTTCTATAATTATCTTTAATGGATAGTTAGCATTGAAAATCCCAAAATGAAATGAGATTGTAATATAATCCCTTAATTCGATTCCTACCGTGATTCAAACACATTCAATTCTACTATATAATAAATATATATTTTTTATAAATCTATTATAGAAAAATAATAATATATAAATTAATATTTACAATTTAATTAACAATTTCCAATTAACAATTTATTATAAAAATATTATTAAATTAACATTTAGGTGAAAAATAAAATGTCTTCCATGCATGTTTCAGTTAAATGGTTCCAATAATTTTACCTTGGTTATGATATCATCATCTCAAATATATAAATGATTTAATAATTAACATTTTATTAAATATATATATATATTATAAAAAATAATTTAAATCATTTTTTCACTATTAATTACATCACATCATGTAGGTGGTGGTTTGTATGTACTCACGAGTGATTTTTTCCCTTTTTGTTAGATAAAATGAAATAACGGTAAATTTTAATCAAAATTTATATAATAATAATTATATAAAAAATATCATATACTAATTTCATCTCATTAATATAGATATAGAACATTTGGAAGGTGTTTATAATGATAGAAACATGAAAACGATTAGTAAGAAAACATACCACTTCTTTTGGTATCATCCTTTGAAAATAACATTAACTATTTTTGGAAGAGTCTTTAAGGAATAATAAAACCTCAATGTAATAGATATATATATTTTTAGATTATTTGGGTAGATAATGGTCGATCCAGTGGGATAAAGTGAAATAGATAAGATAGAATAGGTTGTTCCCTTTTTTATGTGAGGGGATTGTAACTCTTGTAATTATTAATAATATTATAATAAAATGAAGTCACCCTTAAAGTAGATTGGTTTAAAAACAACCCAATATAGATGATAATACAAGGTTATATCTAAATCTACAAAAAATAGTATTTATATGAGTTTGAGGTTGTTTTAACCTGTATCTATTATGTTTAACCCCCCCAGCCACACCCTTTTATCCTTTACCATAGTAGATAATTTTTACCCCAAATATAATTCCAAATGACCACAAATAATACTAATATAATTTATAAAATCTTAAACTATGATCCCAATTATGATAAAAATTTAATCCAATTCAATTTCTATAATTATCTGAAATTTAATTTAAATTTTTACATAAAACCTAACTAAAACCATATATAGAAAAATGCATTTTAATAAATAAAATTGAATTAATTATTATTACTGTACAAATAAATATAAATAAATTAATTTTGACAAACTTTATATAATATATTATGTAAAATATTCATTAAAATCATACATTAATATTCATTAATTTTATTTATTAAGATAGAAATACTTTTCATGATTAAAAATATCTTCTCATAAAAACATATATTTTTAACATCAACTGATTTTTTTATTTATTAACAAAATTTAACCAATGATTTATTTTTATAAATGTGTAAAAATTACTTTTCCTAATAAAGATATTCCTATTCATACTCACCAATCCAGTAACAAGGTAATAACTATCACCTTTAATATTTATAATTTAATAGTATGTTATTGTCTTCTTAAAGATAGTGTTACTTGTAAATAAAGATATCAAAGATAGAAAACATTTTTAAAGTGAAATATATCATAAAATCTAAGGCTTTTACACATAGATATACCCATTTTGTTGGTGATGATATGAAAAAAGTCTAATGTTCTTATTGTTTATAGTTTACAATACAATCTTATAAGTGTAAGTAAACTCTAGTCCTTTGGTATTGTAGTTACATTTAACAAGAATGTGTGTTCAATAATAAGATGTTCTTAAAACTCTTTTATGAGTGGAAATAGAACTAATGATAGTCTATACCATGTGGATAGTCATTAATTAACATTTCTCATTATAGTGGATAAAGAGTAAAACTTTTGGAATCATAGGTTAAGTCCCATTCACTAAAAAAATATTGAAAACTTATCCAATATAAGAGTTATGTTGATAGACCAAGTCTTAATGGTGATCATGAAAATATTATTTTTTGAGGTATATTGGAATATAGAGTGTATAATACTTATTGTTTGTAGAACATGATTTTGTCTAATATTTTTGTGTTGTCCACACTGGCATATGTGGTCCAATAAATATATTAGAAGCATATGGTAAAATATATTTAATTGTTTTCATTGATGAGTATATAATAATGCCATACACCATGTTTGTGAAATGAATGAGAGAGGATATGATATTCTTGAATATGTATATGAGTAGAATAAAAAAATTAAATTGGTTAATAATTTATATGTTTTGGTCTAAAAATTTAAAAGAGTATAAATCTATTTAGTTTTAGAACATTCTTGGGAAACATGTTATAAAGAATTAATTTTCATCTATGAGATCTCCACAACAACAAAAATTATTTAATAAAGAATCAGATGATGAAGACTTTATCAAAAAGTTACATATTAAAAGTATAATTTCTGGACACCATTAGAAATTGGTTGTACAAGTTGCAATGTACACTCAGAATCAGGTACGTATAATTCCTTTGGAAGAGAATACCCAAAATGAATTGTCGTATGTTAGATATCCACCATTGAAACAACTTATAGCCTCTGTATGTAATTACTACATATGATTCCAAGAAGTAAATAATGGTATGTAATGTATTTTATTATAGAAATTATTAGTTCTTGGATAACCAAGAAAAACTGTGTCCTATAAATAAAACAAAAATTGGTTGAGTATGATTTTGGATAGAAGTGACTACAAAATAATCCAGGAGAAAGATGTGATAAACTCCAATGGTACAGACACTAACTTTTTCAATGAATAAGGACATGTACAAAACCAATTAGGTGAACATCTAAATGTTATACTGAGTAGTGTGGATGATAAAGACTCTGAAGTATAGTTAGAAGAGGAAGTAAATGCTAAAACATAGAAATATATTCCTAAAATAAGAATATTTACAAATTGGTAGATTCATTAAATATAATTGGAGATAGATCTTTACCAGTATTAATAAGGAGTGTAATGACCTCAACATCAGCAATCTAGATATAATATTTTTTTATTGAATTGTTAAAATATACATGTTATTACACTATTATTGTTCTATCAGTTTATTAGTCTCTATAAACTAGATAAATTGATTATCTCTATATTACATTGTAAAAATAAAACATATCCTAAATACATTATTTCATCCCTGAAGATCATATAATATTCCTTCATCATATCCCAGGGAAAACTAATATTAATGTGTAACCTCAAATACTATGTTATTGAAAGAATACTCTAGAGTATATCATGATTATAAAAGGAGTAACATTATAACATAGTTAATAATTAATACATGTTATATTTAATAAATTATTGAGCATCATATGTATCAATTCATGAAACTGAAGTCATGGAAAATGAAAACTAAAATCTCACTGATACAAATTCATAATTTTAGATATTCATGTTTATACCATAAAGGCCTCTTCCAAGACATAATAACTCTTATAGTCAATTCCTTGAACATGAAACATTCATTGTCTTTGTAGGTATACACAAATTACTCAACCTATGTGGCCACCAGTTTTGTATCATGACAACTGTTTATACATTGAGGAGTGATCTATAACACAGAACAACCTACCACTTATATATTTCTAATGCATTCCGCAAATTTATAATGGTAAATTTATTATGTAATCAATATTATTTAATAGATAATAAAAATTTATATGGAATCAACAATTATAAACATTAATATTTACCCATTATATTAATTACATTAGATTCCTTCAATTAACAATTTTTTTGAAATGGTATAAGGTTTAGAAAATACTGAATATATCTACCAAATTGTAAAAATTTATATGGAGATGAAAAATAATTTCCAATTAATTTTGGTGAGTTGTATATTATGTGATAATAAGATAGTGAATGAGAGAAAAATATTGTATAATCCAACAATCCATATAGTAAGATGGAATACTGCCAATTCATAAAAAATAATGTTTTGAAATAAATGAATTTATTTGATAAATAGATATGAAAATGGAAATGAAACATTAAAAATATAATTCATTAAACCATTTATATCATTGTTTTGATAAGAATGATATAAATAATTTCAAAATTTCATTTCAACCATTTATAAAATAATGTTTTTTTAATATAAAAACTAAAAACAATCATTGAATAATAGAAAAATGATTTTTTTGAACCATAGAAAAATATATGTGATGCTAAATAATGAGTAACAGTTGTAGAAGTTTACCAATCCATTCATTCCAAATACATTAAAAATAACAATCCTTTTATAATTTTGTTAAAATTTAAAAAAATATTTAGAAAATTTTAAAATGAACCATTTTAAAATTTTGAAATAAATACAAATTTATTTAAAATATATTGTTGCCAATAATTTTAAGGTAGATAAAAAATTCCGCAGAACAATTTCAAAAATATGGAAATGGAAGAGAAATATTCTCAATTGAAAATGAGAAATACAGTTTGTATAGTTTAAAGCATTATTTCTATCATTGAGTACTAAATAGAGTAATAGTTGAATGAAAACAATGAAAACACCATAAATAACTATATAAGAAGATAATATAATGGGTTTAATAAGAGATAAATAATATAAATCATTCAATGTAAATTTAAAAATAAATAGTCTTAAATATGTATGGGATTGAAATATAAACCATTACACAATTATTAAATTTTCTATCAGACCCACTTAAAAGAGAAAACATCAACCAAGACAACATGTGTAACATCTAGGGTTTTTGAATCTGGTTGAGAACCTCTCCCTTTTTGAAGTTATGAATGAGTAGGTATAACAAATTCAATTTTTAGGAATTGGAACTCAATTCTGTGATTTTACTCTATTCAATTTCCTTAAATTTGATGGGTTTAGAGTTTCATCTGTAGCATGTATTATTTTCATGGTGTGTTGGGAGTGTCGAAGGCATGAATGCTAATTTTTGGGCTGTAGGTCGGCGCCTATGTTTTGGGAAAACTATGGTCCATCTAACAATTAACATTGAGACCCCCTTTTTCACTGAACACATTTTAGGGAAAACCTTGCATTCGGGGATTAGGGCAATGTGTCAATATCATCATTTTCTCAATGGCTTCTGCATGGCTTTACCATAGTAATGGAAAACCATGTGGCAAGACACATAGGTAATTCCATATAGGTAGAACCCTCACAGTATATCCTACACAGGTTTCACACAGTTTGGATGATCATGTTTGGTAACCTTGTCTCCTCATTTATAGCAACAAATTTCATTTATAACCCCTATCAGTTATCTCATTACCCCTTCCTTTTCCTACTACTTCTCCCATGGGCCACAAAGAGTAGGGGGAAAACTGCTATTTTCATCATCCTCTTGGACTTTATTTGTCTCCTTTTTCAATAACCAATCATCAAGATAATGGATTCTAAAGAACTATTTAGTTATGGATCTCCTCATCCATTACTCTCTTATTATTTCCCCTCACCTCATGGACCACTAAATCTATCTGAGCCATCTTACCCGATTTTCAAGTACCTTCATTTAATATTCTATTTATTCCAAAACACAACAAGCTAAAGGCTAATAATGGGTGTGCATACTTCTTAGAGTCTAATGTATGTGTTGTATACATTTTTGTTAGTTTTCATAGTCAATTTGGGGTCGAGGATTTTTGCATGACCTTGGGTATTTTAGAGAGACCCATTTTCTATTATTAAATTAATTGTTTGACTATATGAGACTATGTTGGACATGATACATTTATATTAACTCTTTTGAGACTAAGTTAGAGGTCATTGACCACATTGGGAAGTTAGGTCAGGGTGAGTTCATGATTTAATATGAGTTTTTTATTTAATTGGGAATGTAAAATTAAATTATATTGAATTGTTTTGTTTGACTAAATTTTTTAATTCAATAATTTCAAATTGAATTTGTTATTAGATGTTGATACATTTATATATATTAATTTCATGTAATGTGTTCTGTGGGATCACGATAGGCATGGCTCGTGGAACTGGGGTGGTGTGGCAATTGGGATTGATGCAATGAGATCATCTGGTTGGTCTTGGTTTGGATTACTTGGGTGATGTGATCACCAGTTGGGTATCATGGACGCTAGTTTGAGGAAGTTGGGCCACCAATTTGGGGGAGCGACCAGTTATTTTTTATGGAATGGACATCATAATTGATAAAAATAGCCAGAGAGGTTTGAGGTATCACCTATATGTTTCATAGGAAGTAAATTGGTTTTTTTACTCACATTGGATGGTGAAAGAACTAATTAGAATTTTGGTCACATTGGTTGACTCAGTGATGAGTTTTTTTGTCCACTCATGTGGGTAGAGGCACCTAGTAATATAAATTATGAAAAAAAATAATTTGGGGGGGGGGTACATGTCATATAAATCCACGATGAATGTGAGGATCCTTTGGATGAGAGTGTTGTGGCTGTCGATTGGGTGTTTAGGATCACCATATTGTGGTCATTGGGACAAGGAAATTTTTTGAGGAAGGATATTGTTTTTATTATGGAAATTATTCTAGGACCCAATGGTGATTTGTTTAGGAATGAAATAGTTTTGACTTCATATTTAAGTCTTCGAGTTATTGAGTGCAATCATGAAAGGTTCTAAAAGACTGGATTTTTTTCTTGAGAAAGACTTCAGTAAATCAGTAAATTGTTGATACATAATGTGTTAGGGGAAATGTGGTGTGAGGTTTCTTGATTCGAGATGGAACCTGAGGGTTCACCTAGGTTGTATGACGTTAGGGGATATATTGGGCCAGTATCTAAGGATCTTCTCCTCTTTAGGGATTCTTGTGTTTCACATGGTAGGTGATAGTTTGATGGTGGATTTTGAAATCCATCGATGCCCATTTTTATTTTATTCATGTGCTGGTATCATTATTATGATTCACCCTACTTAGAGAACATATGTTGGGTATGCACATTTGGTTCATATCCAAATAAGATTCATTCTCACACCCTATTTGGTTTCTTCAAGACATGAGTTGACTTTTTTTTGTTACGTTCAAGTATGTGTTAAGGGTCTGGAGAAAGACCATAGTAGATTTGGTGTGGGGCCTTTTGGTATTTCCTTAGTGGCAGTTTCTATATTAGTTTTCATTTATTTTATCAACATTATTATATTTATGTGTCTAATATGGTCATAAATTGTTGGCCTTTTCTTGATTTTTATGTATGTTTTTTCTTGTATGAATTCCCTATTTTAATTTTCTACAGGGGTTATGTTTTTTATTTTTATTTGTTTCCAATAATGAAGTTAAATTTTGAATCTATAATTGTATATTATTGCTTGTGCTTCAACCAATAGAGAGGATGTTTTGAGTCGGTTGAGTCTTTCATTCCACTATGTGATATATATATATACTAAATACATTATATTATATCTTACCCTATAGGTGTAGCCTCCCCACATTTCCATCTATACACCCTTCCTAATACTCAGTATCCTCTGGAATTTAGGTAGGTGCACATAAGTCTACTAAAATTGTCCTGATAGCACAGTTCAAGAGTCTTATTATAATGTGGATTCTATAAGTGGTATCAGAGGAGTTCTTGATTGTTATATAGTAGAAGTATAAGATAGGATAAGACTGTTATCAGGAATAATTTTTATTTTATTTTCATCTACTATTACTATTTCGGTTATGGTAGACTTGATATTAGGTCATGATTAGAATTGGATTCATTTCTCATGCTTGTGTTCCTGCAACCCCATGTATGAGGGATGAAAAATGTTACCATTGGTGGGAGATTTTTGTTCAATTCTTCTCAGTTTATGATTTATATGACTTCCACATTGAGTGGTATTCATGGAATGTGGTCATTATATATTATGAAATTTGACCTTGGCCTGGTAAGGAATGTGATGAGATCAGGGACCCTTGAAACTATATGGATAGAGGTTTATGCATGATTATTCTATTGATATTACTAGATGGATATGTAATTATGTATCAGCATGCCCCTATGAAAATTTCTTGTGGAAACTGAAATGCATATTTGTTTGAAATGTGATATATTTATATAACTGCTAATTCTATGTGATATGATCTTAACTCTTATATGAGTAAGCATGTATTATGTAATAGGGTGATGTTGATAACTAGGTTTAGAAACGTTTTCATCATGTAAAGGTGAAATAGTTCATTAGGATGGGTGTGGAATGGGGTATGATAGATACATGGCTCTATTGAGTGGGATTAAGGAGTCCATGAGGCTGGGATGTTGTGTGTCACGGTTGCGATTCGAATAGTGGGTTTCTACCTTGACGAATGTGATGGAGTTTCAGAAAGGAAAGGATAGAGTTTCATAGAAGCACAGGGAGGTTGAGACCCCATATGGTATGGTATAGGAGGTACTGGATCAGGAACATGCTAAAATATAGGATCTAGTATAGGCTTTGAATTTTGTCCTAATGCAAGTGTTGTAGCCATGATATCTTATAGAATTTGGGATTTAGCTTAATGATCATCTCATTGTGAGCCTAGTATGTGTAATCTTGGGATCAAATAGGGTTTCTAAATGAGAAGATAAATTTATAGCATATTTGACCCAGGACCTCCATTATTAAAACCAACCACTTTTCGGGGTGATGGTGGTCAATAAGTGACTATGAAATTGATAAAAACTATATTGATGATCTTAGTCTAGTTGGAGACACATCCATGGAATATGATGAGGATGGAAAATTTTAGGCATAGAGTATTAGCAAAGCACTTGTGGAACAAGATAGTGTGAGAATCCAAACAAGAAAGACTGGCCTGGAATGGCTAGGATGCCACGTTCTTTGAGCATTTCTTCTCGCACACCTTGAGCACAAAAATAGCTTGGGAGATCATAAGCCTTCATCTAGGTGACATGTATGTCTGGTGATTTTAGTGGTGAAGATTCAAATAGTGGGAATAAATGCCATAATGAGTTCAAAAAGGGAATTCACACTAATGACATAAGCAGACCACTTAGGACTGGGTCTTCAAAGATTTTACATTAATGTGGAAATCCAAGACATTTCTCAAATAAGTGTATCAGGATTACAAAAGAGTTACACTCATGTGTGTAACTTATGAATCTATAGGGATTATATAGGAAGTGTTATTGGATAGCTGGTATTAAGGGATCGAGGTAGACTCTCATATCTGAGGTTATTTCGAGATATGTATTATGTAAGGGTAGCCGACTTCTGCTGCATGTGGCTGTCGATGTTGAGACAAAATGACCTAGATGTGGGTTCAGTTGTTGGTGGCTGAAGTAGTTCCATAGGGATGTCTAGATTTATAAATTTTGGAATCAGTATAGGTTAATATCATGGATCCTCTAGGTGATTATTATACTCGTGAGCCGACGATATTTAGAGGAATGTCTAGGGTGTAGTTATTTTCTTAATCTAGTTTTGGAATGGACCATAGAGGGATGTCAGTTTTGGGGGAAGGAGGTGCACAAGATATATGTATGGACTAACTAGATGGTATTTAGTATGTTAGAACCAAATTGGTTGTGTTATATATATCTAAATATATAAGGTATATGGACCCATGTTCTATATTTTTTAATAATTTGATACGGGATTATGGAGATGTGATGGCATAGGTGCATCGAGGATATATGTCTACTTGATGTTAGAGGTATTTGGGAATCATTGTGATGTGGGACTTGACTAAGTTTTACACCAATTAGACTTATTGGATCATCTAATTTAATGTGTGACGTCATTGGTGCCATGTGATCCAAGGGAACGAGGTAGGAATCGATCTGATATAGGATCATGATGGCTACCCATTATGACACGAGAAAACACAATGTGGTTCTTGAGTGAAAATCATCATAAAAGTACTTTTTAGTCTATGAATTGGTCTATTAAACATTTTTTGATTTTATTTTTGGTTAGGATAGGATGAGGAAGGTCTCTATTAAGGTTCGTAGCCCCCAAGATATTGTTGGCCTACACACTAGATACAAGGGTAGTCTGGGTTGATATTAACAGTATTGTAATTTTTGGTACCATCATCATGTTTTATTTGATATCTTGAAAATGATAAATGTTAAGGTTGGAAAATTATAACAAATCTATATTTTTTTGAATTGGTCTGAAAAATTATACCATTATTAATTCTTGAATTAGTGGGTATGCCAATTTTTTTGGGGGATCAGATCTCAATTAAAATAATTTCATCAATATAATGTCCTTATATTTGATCGGTGTCAATGTTTGCTTAAATATTCATGTATACATAATTGGGTTTTCTAGTGTTAGAGGATCAATGGTTAGTTTTGGAGTTGAAGGAAATGGTGTACAGTCTGTGGAAAATCATACGACATTTTCTAGCTATCAGTATGACCCCTTATTCACTAAACATGGTTTATAGAAAATGACTATTTGTGGAGCATGACCGTGAAGCCAAGTCTATAGTTTTTTAGAGTAATACACATTATTTATTCCTAGATTTGGAAAATCATGTGGTAATCCACAAGGGTAGTACCATATATTTTTTTCCCTCACACTGTAGCACACATGGGTTTTGCACGGTTTGGAAAACCTTGTGAGATAACCATGAAGACAAATTTAAGGGGTTAAATTTCATTTAAACCTCTCCCCCTTTTTCCTTTTCACCATTATTTTTCTTCCTTCTTCTCCCTTAGGACACGCACAATAGGGTGAACCCTTTATTTTACCCCACTTATTGGGTTTTCTCCATCTCCTTCATCGGTGAACCATTCTTCGAACCTTTGGGTGATATATAACCTTATCGATAAGGCTCTCCTCACCCATGTCACTATTCTTATTTTCTATCTACTCTTGGACTAATATATTTCCTTGATCTATTTTGACCTATTTCATTGGATTTTAATAGAAACATCAATTTCTTCCAAATTGCTTCAAGTTATAGGCTAATAACAGACAATCCTACATCTACGAGTCCATTTTAGGTGGTATATACCTTTATTTTATGTTTAATAGTTGTCTTAGGGGTGTGAAATTTAGCTTGGAATTGGGTATTTTTGTGATCCCCCTTTTTTTATATTAATTTAATTTCTGAATATTATGGTATTCAATAGGGAATTCCCAAGCCACATTCACTCATGAGAGGTCACTTACCACCTTGGGTAGTTAGGATGGGTTGAGTCCTAAATTTAATTTAATTTTTTTATTTAATTGGGATTGAAGAATTCAATCATATTGAAATTTTCTGTTTAATTAAATTTTCCAATTCAATCATATCAAATTAAATTTCTTATTTTATGTTAATTAGAAGTATATATGAATTGCATGTAATGTTATTTGTGGGATCACAACATGAATGAATAAGGAAATTAGGGAAGAATGGCCTTCAGGATTGTGGTAATGAGATAATCTGGTTAGACATGGCCTAGAATACATTGGTGATGTGATCATTAGTTGGTCATTAAGGATGTTGGTTTCAGGTGGCTATGTCAACAGGTTATGGGTGGGGCCTTTGATATTGGATGGCATGACCATTAACATGAGAAACATCATCTTAGGACCATGAAATGATTGTTGGATATGGTTTAGGTACTATATTAGTGATTTATGCTCACCCATGATGTCCAAACCAGCAATTGGAGTCATGTTCACACATGTTGACTTAGTGATTATGTGGTTCTGACCACCCATGAAGGTAAAGGCCCCTGATATTTCTACATAAGAAAATTGTGTTGGGGTACATACCATATAATTCCAAGGGGAAGGCGAGGATACATTGGATGATAATGTTGAGGCTATCAGTTGAGGGATAATGCTTTCTATATTGAAGCCATTAGGCTTGGACTACTTTTGGAGGATGCATATCTTCATTCCTTATGATGTCATTCTATGAGAGAATGGTGATTCTTATTTGAGGAAAAATATCGTCGTGCCTCCAAATATCAGGCTTCACACCAATGAATGCTTTCGACAAAGGGTTCTGAGTGAACAAATTGTTCTTCTTGGGTGTGGCTTGAGGATGTCAGTACATTTTTGAGTCATGATGTGTCAGGAGGCCAATGATGTGTGGTTACAGGAATCGAGGTGCAAGTAAAGGGTAAACTTGGGTTGTATGATATCAATATTCTCCTCTTCATTGATTCTAGGATTTTATGAGGCAGGTGATGGCTTCCATGTGGTAGTTGAGCATTAGGAAAGTCAGTTTTTATTTTATTCATGTGTTGTTGTGTTTATTTAAATTCCTACATACATATACACATATATTGGGTGTGAACTTGTGGGTGGTATCCTACTGATTATTATTCTCTTAGACTAAATTGTCCACTCAGTTTTAATGTAGAATTTATGTTTTTTGTTCAATTAAGATTTTATGCTCTAGAGTTGGGACTAATAATATCTTGGAAAGGGACCTTGAGGTCTTACCATAGTTGGAGGGCCTTTCTTGATTTTATTTAATTATATAATCATGCATATATGTTTGTAGATATGGTGGTTAACCATTAACGACGCTTTCATTAAATTTTATGAATGATTTTTTATGAATTATCAATTATAAATTTCTATATCTTCTATATTTGGTATTATAAATTATTTCAACTATTGATGATAGTTATGCTTCCTCTATTTCTTATTTTCACTATGCTTCTCCCATTTGCAGTTGTATTTTGAGTCTGTTAAGACTTACATTTCCACTACATGTAATATATAAGAACTAATAAATTTTTTATATCATACCCTATGGTTATAATAACCCAACTATTAATCTTTTGCACCATCAATTCTAGTCAGTAGCCTTTTACATATAGGGAGAAACACCTAAAACTAATGCCACATGGCCCAAGATTATTGTACGAGTGGCTAATCAGGTCTTAGATGACACCTAAAACACTATAAATATTTATTAATTGATTAAATAATATCAAAATTGGGTATTATATACATCATATAAAATTGAAATTATGATCATAATATAATTAATTTCTCATTGGAGTCGAGTTGAGAAAAATAATCATTACCTTAGTTTTTCCATTAGTCAGAAACATTATATCCTCCAGTATAATCAATTTATTTTTTCAAGTAATTTCATTAAAAAATTAACAAATATTTCATTAGATTTGTATATTTTATAATCATTTGGAATCCATTCATTTAATAGTTTTGTTGACCACATTATGTATCTTGGTCAATTTCTATCAAATTGCGTCAACAAATTTACCATGGATAAAGGTGTTATGAAATGGTTCAAGGATATGGAAAATATTAAAATATTAATTAAAATAATTGTTTCCAGTATGTATAACATTATTATTATAATTTCATTGTGGTAATAGAAAAATTAATCACATCACATTATAGTGGTGGTAGTCCACACTTTCACATGAACAATGTAATCATTTTCCAACTGGTGGAAGGGTATGAAGGTAGATGAAATATTATATTTCAAAAATAATAACTAATTAAGAGATATCATATATATTTATTGTTTAAATATTTATAAAATTTTATTTAAATTGGTGATGAAAAATGAATTATACCACTAAAATGAGTTGGTAGGTCATATGTACGCACACACGATGTTTTCATTTGATATAGGATGTAGAGAAGATATAAAATGAATATACCTTTGACATAAAAAAATTATTATGTGGAATATATTTATATAATTATTTTAAGATATTTATTGAATATTTGGAGTACTTTTAAGAATAATGAACTTGAAAAAGCTCGGTAAGAACATATACCTCTTCTATTCAAACAACCTTTTTCTTACACCTCAAACCATAAAAACGTGGTATTATGGTGAGAAAAAGTCTGAAATAAAAAAGGGGGTATGTTGGTAAGGTATTTTGGTATTTATTGGTTGAGAAAATTTTCTTAAGTAATCTAGATAATATAAAATAAGGTTTCTCATAAAAAAAGTGGTGGCGGACAAATTATTTATACATAAATCTTTTATTATATATTTTATGTATTTCATAGTTCTGATGGGTCAAAATTGTCATATATCAAAATTTGATAAAGAAGATATCAAAAGAAAACCAAGAAATGATTTTTATAGATGTTTTTTAAATTTAATCCTTATACATTTATTTTTCCGATTTTTAAGTCATTTTACCCTTAACCAGATTTAAAAATATTTTTCATGGGTAATATTCATTATGAAAAAATATTATGTTAGAATTATTACCTAATACTAATTATAATGTATAAAAATATGGAAACCATTTTATAATATTTAATTTTCATAAGTGGTATAAATTACTATTAATATATTTTTTAAAAATGCAATGAATACAATTTTTTCAAAAAAATTCTTACTTTAAGCATAAAATATTTTTTCAACAAAATCAAGTATAATGATGCTTATAAAATAATAAATAAAATTATTTTAAATAAATTGACATTTTTTTATTTTAAATAATTAGAAAACCTAAATGAATTTTTCAAATAAATTATGAAGAGGGAAGAAGGAAATTATTTTATTAGAATAAAAATATTACATAGATTAATTATGTTTTAGAAATATATTTTAAATTTCCACATTATATTATTAAACGAATTATATTACATATTAATGATATATTTTTTCTATTATATTTTTTCAAAAAACTCCACGTTATTTTTTTATCATTATAATACCATAAAAGTGACTATATTTTTAAAATATGTATTTCTCACTATTCATATTAACAATCAAATATTCTCTAAAAACTAAAAAATTGACTATAAGATAATTTCTGACATGCGGAATTCAAAAAAAATCATTCGAATTAAAATCATATAATTTTGGAATTTATTTCTCAATAATATTCTTGAATAAAGTTAGGTGTATTTTTCTATATTATGATTAAAATATATGTTTAATTATTATAATATTAGATTTTTTTAAACATTCTCCCATGTTAAAAAATTTTATCCTCGATATTTCTTAAATTTTACCTCATGAAAAGATGTGTGTATGTTTTCATAATAAATTTTTTTGGTTACCAAATAAGATCTTCTGTCTTATGATTTTTCCAATGATTAATTACCAGTAGAGTTATCCATTCCTAAAAAATTGTTCTCTAGTTTCAAGAGTTTATATCAAAACACAATAATAATATATATTAGGATATATTTATTATTTTTCTATGTTATTACATGAATTGTTTCTTCAATATACTTCCATTATAATGAGATATAGAACACATTATGAACTTTAGAGAAATTGGTTGGCATTGAGAATTGTTAATCAACAGTTCTAATTAATTTTTAAATATCAAATGGCATTATTTACATAGAAATTAGTTTAAATTTATATACAAACATTTTAATAACCTTTCATTGAAAAACCTTTTATAAAATTTGATCCCTTTTATAAAATTCCTGATCCTTAATTCGGATATTGATGTCACTATTTTTCTTTCATTGGGAATCTTTTATATGACTCAGAATAGTTTTCACTTTTATCATTGTCTCCTAAACATTTTCTGGGCATAAAAGTTTTCTTTCATCATATTTATCAAAACATGTTGGTATACAACATATTTTCCTGAAAAATGCTTCAATTGTTCCATTTAAAAGCATTAATGGAAGCTATTTGTATAATTAAATTTAACTAAAGATAAATACTAATCTCGCACACCATGATAGTTAAGTAAGCATGTTATGAAAATGTCTTATATTATTTTAATCGTCATTTTCGATTTTCCATTTAAATAATGATGATAATAAGTTCTCTAATGTAGCTCAGTGTCAAGATCATTCATGAGACTTTTACAAAATTTCTCTGTAAATCTTCGGTCATTATTAGATATAAGAAAATGACATGGACCAATATTTATCATAAATTCGTTGATATAGTGCCATTAGAGGTGCTAAACAGTTATATAATCTCTTAAAGAAAGGAAATTTGTAGTCTAATTTGGTGATCAATAATAACCCATGTAGAATCATTTATTTTAGGTGTCCCAAGTAGTAATGTGATAAATTCCATAGTACTATTATCCCGCGTTGATATAGTAATAGAGATAGGAATCCCTTAGAACATTGTCTCTCATCATTTACCTGTTGATAAGTTATGATTCTTGCAACATAGTCAGGAATTTTCTACATTATATTATCCAACAGAAATTATTCCTTCATGTATTTCAATATTTTTTGGACCAGGGTGTATAATGAAATTTTCACATTGTTATTCATATATTAATTTTCTTTTCATCATTGGTATGTATGAAACATGTATCCTCTGTTTGAATATCAACACATCGAATTCATAAATGAATTATTCCATATTCCACTCATTGAAGCCATTTTTTCTCCTTTTGAACTTTTATCATCAAACTAAGACGTTTTTATAATATTGAATAAATATAGTTTTGGAATCATTTAGAAAAGGTGTGAGGTTTTACCTTCCCTAATGATTTATATATCCAACAGTAGAAAATATATGAATATATAATTTTTTTAATACTAAGTTTAGTAAAAAACTCTATGATCATTTATACTAAATATATCCTCCACCTCATTTTCCTTCTAATAGAGGTATTGTAATGACAAATCATAATCCATGAGTAGCTCTGGACACTTCATTTTCATTATAATCAGATTTTTTTTTGAAAAATTTGTTTTTTATGAAAATTTATCTGTGTATACATCACATCTTTTACAATAAATACAATTACTCAATATTTTGATAGAATATATTAATCCTTGAAATGAATATCATGGGTCAAATAACTCTATTATTAGAGATTTAATTATCATGATACATAAGAAACAATATAGAAATTTTTCATATGAAAGCATCTATGACCTTTCATTGATTCATCATTATATATAAAAAACCCATCCCTTCTTTAAGATAATGTTAATAATAGTGCATTGACCATTATCCATATTACATCTTCAGTGGTTATTTTAATTCTCATGACTACATAAAAATTAAAAATATTGGTTCCAAATTGGTTAATATGTTAACTAATCTAGTAATATTTTGAACAATGAAAAAAATAATTAGCTATTAAACACTGAAATATATGTATCGGGATTGTGTTCATTAGTTTAGGTCATTATATAACTATAAATTACTATTATGAAAGAAATAATATTCAATCCTTGGAGAATATTTTTCCATGAAAATAATCATCCTAAATCCATATTTGGCACTTAATAAATTTACAATATTACTCCATTTGTATGAGTGTTTCCTAAATGATTCTAAATTTCATGTTGTTCTCTATATATTTTTTAGCATACCAATATATCATTGATAAATTCATTAGTGAAATTATTAATATAGTATTTTGAATACTTTATTCATCATATCCTAGAAAATATAGGGTTAATATTCTAATCCAAAGGTTATTATTTTAAACACATAATTTCTATACATTATATGAAATTCTATCTATGGAATATCTTCTTTCCATTGTCATAGTTTATGACACACAAATATAATATTAATCATTGAAAAATAATTTTAATCTGTGAAAAATATTTGGATCATTGAAGTTGATTAATAACCATCTCAATGTGTGGTATAATATTTATTTTTATTTATCCTAATAGAATTTATTTCCCAGTAGTCAATGCACAACCTCAAAGACACATGATTATTCTAAAATTAAATTAAGTAATATTGAAGGTGAAGCACTTGGGTGAATGAATACATTATTATAAAACACTTTTTTTTTCTAATGTTCCTCTCATCCCACTATATCCATTATGTAGTGATTATTAGAAATATTTTTTCCATTGATGATGAGTAAAATATAAAATTCAACTTCACATATGAGTGGATTTCTAGGTAAATAATTAGTATAGACATAAAAAAATTAAAGTTTAATTAGTAAATAACTATTACAATTCACCATTCCAATAAATAGGGTTCTTCGTCTCTTACCCCCATCCCAGATTTTAATTATGGAGAGATACTAGAGGTGCATCAAAACATGATTTAGATAATGATGTTTCCCCTCTAAAGAAGATAATTCCATATCACCGTCATGAATTGTAATCTCCTTTCCTTGGAAATAAATTTCCTCATTATACATTTAAATCCTATCCATAACAAGGATTATATGAAAAAACAACCATGGGATAACCATTGGGATTTCAAAAATGGTGTCTTCAAATATCATAATGGGGGCCAACTGACATATCCTTCTTTCAATAATATTTTAACTACAATTATTCATTTTAAACACCATTATTATGTTTATTTAGAAATATTTAATGTTTTTAGAAACCATAGAAGATATAAAATTGTGTGAGGATCCATAATCAAGTAATAAAAGTACCTTCCAACAAATCATTAGGAAATCTATATTCATCTATAGTAATGACATAATCATGGCCACCCCAACATGACCTATTCTAGGGAAGGTTCCCTTCATGTATGGGGAATTGGTTAAAATAAATATACATCATCCTATATTTTATACATTAGATAAATTATTTTTCATTTATAAACTATAAATCATGATCAAAATGGCCCTTATTTATACAATTTTATTAATATCTCATTCTCATTAAGCGTTGAATATGATGTTCCAATTCAAATTTATCACATTATGGGAATCTGATCTTTTATTTATTATTCTTTTACATAATTATTTTACCTTGGTTCACAGAAAAAAATTCTTTTCATGATTTCATATAATGATATATGATCTGTATATGATTTCTCTATCGTGATAAATTATGATACTATAACATTATATGATGAAAATCATTGATATAATAGTTCCCTACAAAGATTAAACATAATCCCATAAAAATTGATAATATTTCATTCCATGTTATGTATATTTTTCATTGAATTTCATACTAAACCTATGAATCTCGCCTAATATTATGTTACACATTCCCCTTTCTTCTATTTTATGTTAAGTAAAATTATCTCAATTTTAACACATTGAAATGAAGAAAAAATTTTAATGATAAATATCACATTTAAATTTCTCAATTCAATATTTTCTATTTTTTCTTCTTTAGTGTTCAAGATCAATGACCTGTATTGATCAATGTATGGATTTAAAACAAATACTACACCGGTCACCCTTTCCATTTAATCACTTCTCAAATTTTTGTATATAATTTTTAGGGATTTGAACTATTTCTCAACAACTAAATAATTTGTAGTTATAGTAATGGATAAAGGATTCTGGTTCATAAATAGATACAACATAGGTAAATAATATTATGGAACATTAAATTTTTCTATTAATGTAAGGTTATATTTCGTAACAAGTGTCATTTTCCCCAATATGGCCATGATCTGGTCAACACCAACATGTGATTTATTGACATTATCTAAACGTAAATACTTTGATAAACAATACTGACATGATTCTGTTTTCTTATATTTACAGCCTTATCAAAATAATGGTACAAATATAATTAATTCATAACATAATGAATATTAAAATATATTATAAAATACATAAAATTTATTAACATTTTAGGGATTTATATTAATGATCACTATAACTCAATTCCTTTATAATTATGATCATAAGGGTCCTAATAAACTTCCCTTCATACCAATTGTAATGGCTTATACTCCCATCACATAGATATGTTGTCTATTTATTACATTGGTAAAATATTCAAGGGATATAAAAATAGATGATTAATTATTCTAGTAATTTTGGGAGACTATATATATATATATATGATTTTTAAATTTCATTTAAAAAATTAATCATAAAATGAATACACTTATTGCATACTTAATAATCATTCAAGGGTTATTTATTCTTATGATAAGGAATGAAAAAAAACATAATAGAGAGTGAGATGAAATTCTTGATAAGGGAGAGAATACAAATGAATCTATCCTGAATAGATAAGGAATAAAAATAAATAATATTGAAAAAAATATATATTTCATTCAATCGATATTTGAGGATGAAATGAATCAATGGATAAAAGAAAACACATGGATAATGATAATTGAATTCTCACTGCTTGTAATGCGTAATATAAAAAATTCATGGTCTTGGAATTATGGAATTGGAAAATAAATTATGAATCCTATAGATAACACTTTTTCAAAGAAACTATAATTATATTTATTGTTATAATGAAAATTTCCGAACTAATGTGGCCACATGTTTTTCCTCATGAGGCGCATCGATACATCAATAGTATATCTAAAATCGTGCCACATGCATCACTTAAATATGAAAAATTCATTACTCATTTATTAAATAGTCAATATAATACACAAAAGATATACCACGTCAGTCAATATAAATCACTTTTGAATCACGAATATGAAACATAAATATTTCCCTTATAAATGAAATAAATAAGATTCCCTCAATTAATACCAAATGTTGATATTTTATATGGTTAAAATGATACTAAATTAATCCATGTTGCTTAAAATATATACAGAAAGGATGAAAATAATATTCCACAAATAATAGAGAGTGTTAGAGAACATGATCTAAAAAAATAGAATGATCACAAAATATATTGTATTACAATTGTCATGGATTACAGAAAATCCAATCACTCTAAATACATTAAAAATTAAATTACTTTCACGTGTTTATAAAATTATAATGACAAATTCTTCAAAAAAACATTACAAATATTCCATATATATATATTTATATATCAAACAATAAAATAAAATTACATTTATCGCTAAATTTAAAGTATTTAATAACCCTCATAAAAACAATTTGATGAATATGTATATGGAAGACAAGGATTCTTGAGAGAAAAAAAGGCATATGTTCAATTATTTTATTTTTTGGTACTTGTGTACCAATGGGAGGAAAAGATGTAATAAAAACATCAAAATGAAAAAAAACAATTACTAGAGAGGAATAAAATATACTTTTTTTATAATGTAAATATAATATAATTCTTTAAATGTAAATTTAAACATGAGAATTCCTAAATAAGAGGGATATTGTATAATAAACCATTATGATTTCTATAACTTTTGAATAAAAACAATTTAAAAAAAATAATTGAGACTTCAAATACAATGAATAAATGACAATTAATTACAAATATGTTAAATTGGTATTATATAAATCATATAAACTAAATTATACCCATAATATAAAATTTATCTTAATAATGAGGAATTGTGAAGAAATACCCTTATGATGGATACCTTCTTGGTCAGACGCATAATATCCTCATGAATAGCTAATTTAAATTTGTCAAATACTTTATTGATAACATGATTAATCTATAATTAATTAGTTATTGTAAATTCATAATAATTATGTATCTATTCCGTGAGTAGTTTTTGTTTGGGTTTACCACTTAATTTTGATCGGTCAATTAAACAAAAATTACATTGGTATATTAACTATCTATATGTTTTTATGAAAAAGTTCCATAATATCTAGAAATATATGAATTTAATGAATATAATTTTGGTTAATATATATATATATTATAATTCTACTGGCATGGTGGTATTAGAAAATTAATCATATCACTTCCGGGAGGTGGTAGTATTCACGTATACCTGAACGACATTAAAACAGAGGGAAGGGTAAGATAAAAGATAATATATAATATTTATAGAAAAGTAAATATTTAATTAATATAATAAATATTTGTTAGTTTAATATTTATATCTATAATTTTAATGTGGTGACGAATATCGAAATACTTTTCCACATGGAGATGGTTGGTCGTACATATGTATTAGTGATGTTTTAATTTTCTATATAACTGAAATTAGATTGAAAATGGGCATAACATTAACAAAAAAATATATTATTTTGGTCAATAATTTGAATTAATTAATTTATGATTTTTATTCAATATCATGGAGGAATTTAAAGATGAATGGAACTAAAAAATCACAATAATAATATATAACTTTTCTTTTAGTAACCTCATTTGGATTACACATTAAGCACTATTAAAGTGGTATTCGAGTGATGCTAATACCTATAGGATGTATGAGTGATTTTTGGAAGGTATTAAAGTTTTCATTGGTTAATCAATGAGTGTTAGGTAGTGAATATAAGAGAGAAGAAGGGAGCCATTTATAATTTAGGTGGGTGGAAAACAAGTAAATACATTTAAAATTAATACATAATTTATTTATTACTCATGATAAGTGGATCAATATTATAATATTTAAGAAATAAAACCAACCAATGAAATTTAATCTGAGTTTTTATGTTATATTGATACCACCATTCTTTTTTTATCCCGTTTAACCCATTTTACCCATAATCGAATGACCAATATTTATCATGGTTATTACTAATTATGACCAAAAAATGTGTAGACCATATAATCTCATTTTAATTAAAATTATTAAAAATATATAATCCTTTTCAAAAGATTCAAATTTTAGAATGGAAAAAAGTTATTTTTCATCTTTATTTTTAAAAATCAATGAAAACAATTTTTAGAATACTACATATTTTGATCATATATATGATTTTATTTCAAAATCTAGTATATTGTTTATTAGAATGGAAATAATTTGATTATGTTAAATCTAATAATAATTAATTTTATATATAATCGAAAACAAAAAAAAGAATTTTTATTGATATTTTATTAATATATTAGAACCAAAAATGGGTATTATATGAATAAAAATATCACATAGGTTACCAAAATGTTAATCATTGATTTATAAACCAAAAATTATAATTTTTAATGCATTATATTAATTTTTAGTTATATATTTGGTCTAAAAAATCATAATGGTTCATGTTTTTCTTATATCATTATTATAAAGGAATTCATTCATTAAACCATCCCATTATATTTTTACCGGACTTGGTGGTATTGAGAGTGAGTTTGGAGGTGTTTCGGAGGCCGGAGGAGAGTTTGGGAAATTCATAGGGTCACCAAACCATGGTGGTCGGTGAGGTGTGTGAAATGTTAGAGCCCTCATGAATTTTTGGGTAGGTTTTTTGTTTTTTGGGACATGGTTTCTTGGATATTGTCTATAAAGCTAGCTATAACACCATATGATTTTAAAAAAATATTATATTCTATATTGTATACAAGATGATACACTAGTATTAAACGACAGACAAAATATTATTATTTAAATATATCCATTGTATTCTATCCATTTAATTTGATGATTTGAATTAGATTAACCCAATATTAATATATATATTTCTAAATAATATTCCCCCTTAATAAAAATGTATTTATTTATGATAAATATATATGCACTAAATTTTTAGTAAATTCAATTTTTGGTCAAAATTACATTTTCATAAAAAATGTATTGTTATTGATTTTTGGGAGAAGATATTACAAATAATTATACAAATTTTTGAATTTTTTTAAAAATTAAATTAATTTTGAAATAATCATATTATAATTAGTTTTGGGTTTGGAATTTGGATTTTTATAAAAATAATAACATTTTAGTGAATAGTTTAAAATATAAATTTTTTGTGACATTTTAATTTATTTTAATTTAAATTAAAAATTATACATTTAATTTAATCATAAATTAATATAATTTTCATTTATTTATAATTAATATAATTAATTTCATAATAACTAGATATATATTTTAAATTGGCATAATTTCATTTTTATATTTGAAAAACATTTCCCAAAAAACTATTTTTAAAATGATTACTACAAATTTATTATAAAAATAATTTTTGAAATGTTTGGGTATTTAATATTGAAAAAATGATTAAATATTTGGAATCGTGAGGTTTAAATATGGCATATATGACCCTTTTATTTTTGTTTAATATGTATAGAAACCATGGTAAATATCTATCACATCTGAAAGGGTAATTTAGTAATTATCGATAAAAATAATGTGGTAAGGCTCTATAAATAAATATAAAAGCTAATTTATTTCTTTTTAATTATTATTTCATAAAAACCCCTTAAAATGTTCTAAATTATTGAATTTTATTAATTATCTTTGATAAAAACCTTTATATTTTTTATGTGGAGGAAAATTTCAAAATGTCACTCCCTTGGTTTTAATTTACCATATTTCTCAAATTGGGATAATAAGATGTTATGGAATAATATAAATGTTCAATATGAACATTATTTTTTTATTTTTTTTATTTCAATTTATTTTTAAGGTATAATTACATTAAATGATTACGTAACATTGACACAATGCCTGTTCTATGAGTAGAAGAAATTACGTAAATGATTTTCAAAACTCTAAAAGTTACATTTATTTGGAAATTTATATTTTCCTACAATTTTTTATACATATATGTTTTTATGTATTTTTAATGATTATGTTATAATTCAATTATTATCTTAAATTTATTAAACCAATCTATGTGTATAGTCCAAAATATGAATATAATGGTACATTATGTTGATTAATATTTTGTTTAATGAATCAAAATTTATAAACATATCACCATAATCTAGAATAATTAGATATGGTCAATAATATACACATTTTTTCACAAATTAGTCACTTAACTTTTTATAATGTTTTTATTATCTCCCATTGAGTAAAAAATATTGATGTCATAATTTTTTCCATAAGGCTTAATGAGAGGTTAAAAGTAAGAGATAAGGCTCGAAAAAATGACCTAATCTTAGAAAAAATTTACTGGATGATATATTTTCAACTCTCGTGAGCTTATCATTTAAATATATTATATATTTTTTTCAATTTTCCAAAATGGTAATTTATATTAATTTAATACTTTATTTAACTCCAAGGGTTCCCATCCCCTAACATATTAAATGGACCCTCCCATTCTCATTTCCTCAAAAATTTTGACTAATATATATCATACATTACCTAACCATACCCCATCACAAACTTCCTATTCATGTCATAGATTATTTGGTCTCATAAAAATTCTAACCTATAATAAAAATGGTGTGATCTTAAGGACATTTTCTGAAGTAGAGGTATAAATCCTAAATGTGCCTCTTTATTTTACTTCTTCTTCTACCAAATTAAAATCATATTATAATTTTATTATATAGTACCCTAAGTATATTATATATAATTAAATGTTATTATGAATATTATAAATATTCTTTAGATCACCTTTCCTTCAAATTATTAATTACATCAATATTCATGTGTACATATAGACTACCAACACCAATAATTGATGTATTCTGTATTTTATCACCACATCTCATAGATAATTATAATTATTAATTTAATTTATATAAATAATATTAATGAAATAGTTATAATTATTTAAATATAATATATCATATTTTTTCTAACCTTCCCTTTGTTGAAAAATGATAACGTCATACATACCTATGTATATATTACTACCTCAACAAAGTGACATGATTTTTTTCATGTACTAATTTAATAGATTGTCATACAATTTTATTTAATGAATAAAACATATAATTATTTCATTATTTTTATTATTATTATAATAAATTTAACTTTTTGACCAAGGTAAATGTACCAAAGTCATTTCCCAACTCTGAACCAAACATCCGCAAAACACAAGACATACACTTAACTCATTAGGTAATTAGATATATCCCTGAAATAAGTATATTATGTAGTTTATTTATAATTTCATAAACTTTTAATATTTACTTAACGAATTGAATAATTATTATTAGTTTATTATATTGTATTTGAAGAACATACATAGTGATTCCGGACTCATGGTAAGGAGTTTCTTAACTCAATATCTATTTATTGATTTATACTTCAAATTCATTGGACTATGTTATAGAAGGATTTTGTGTGAATTGATCTATGATTTTTTTTATATATTTTATTTTGATATATTTTTGGGAATTTTTTAAATTATTATGCATAATCAATTATTTGATTAATTATAACTTCAATGATAGGATCTTTGTAACGATTATTCATAACAATATTTTTCTTTGATACATTCTATGTATTATGAACAAATTTTAATTTATAAGGTATATATATTATATATTTGTATATTATATCTGGATTTAAACATTGAACATGATTTTTATAGTTCCATTAATGTTCCCTATTTCATCAGATAATGATTCAAATGTTATAAAATTTGAAAGAGTTTTCATGGTATCAGTTTCAATTATTTGAGACATAATTGATATTTTACACTGTGATTTATTTTATATATTGTATTTACAAAAATGAGAGTCTGTTTTAACATAATATATAATAGTAATTGTGGTTTTAACATATTTATTTTATTTTCCTTCATTCGATTCATTTTTTATTCAAGCATTTACTTGAGTAGCAAGGGATTTTCATCTCAAAATTATTTCTTTGGGACATGTCATGTTTGATGCACCTATATTCATTTATATGGTGTATATACTGACACATTAAATATAATATCTTAAATCCTATTATAATCATCAAATTTTATTTTTCTTCAATTGGTCTTGTCAAAATGGGAATTTTTATCAAAATGACAAAAATTGTATTAATTTAAATAATTTCCTTAAAGGTTTTAAAGATTTTAAACAAAAAAAATTTCCTCATTGTTTATATTATTTCAATAATTTAAATTTAAAAATATAATATATTTGATGATGTAATTTTTTTATTATATATAACCATACTTTAAAAGGATTTAAAATGAAATATCAAAACATTTTATATATGGGTCACTTTTTACTCTCTTTTGAACAGTTTTTAAGGAATAATTATTTTTAGAATTTACAAAAAGAAAATACTTTTCCACCAAAATGAATGTAATATGAATTGAATATTCCTTTATTACATTAAATTATGATTTTCAAATAATAATATTTTCTTAATGTTTTGTAAAATTTTAGTTTTTATGGTACTGAATGGAAATGTAATTTTCCCTTTTTTTCTATGAAATGTGATCAATGTTATTTTGAATGTATTTTTTTCAATGTCAAAATAACATAATGATTTATATGATCCACTAATTATGTTATATTATGATATATTTAACATTATTTATTTAAATGGTTTATGATGATGTTTTAATGTGATTTTTAGGAAACCCATTTCTTTTCCGTGGTAAATCAAGCCTCAAATGTTTTGATGAAGTGGAATAATCCTTTTGTTTTGTTGTATGATATGTTACATTAAAATTATTCTTGAATGTGGGATTAGGGAGTGAACCCAAATTCTTAAGGTATTTTTATATGATATGTTATGCGTGGTCCAATTATATCCCTCTACTGCATTTGATAATGACTTGGAGTCATCCGGATGGAAGTTAATCTAAGGAGACGACATTATTATCTTACACCAAATTGATGATGTAGTTAACTAATTGTATGTTACTCCAAAAATATGATAAAGTTTATTAGGTATAGATTTCAAATAATATATATGGGATTTATTCAGTTATGTGACTCTATAATGAATGTTTTACGTTCTGTGAAACATAAATAAATTTTCAATGATTTCCATGAGTTCCAATGGCTCTATTTCTCAAGGATTGTGTTCCTTTTTCTCATGATGGTTGAATTATATTACGTGTGTGATATGTTAACTAATTATTCAATTCCCTATTGGGTTTTATCCAATATTTTATGGGTATGAATTATATTATGTTATTCTCATGCTCTTTTATTATTTTATCATACCCTTGTGGTCTTTTTACGATCATAACATAAAATCAATTAAGAATGCATATATTTCCCCTTACTATGCATTTAATCCCACCCTTATGCTGCATTTCATTTACCCAGGTTGTGAATATTGGTGGTATTTATTAATATCTAAAGGGGTTTCATGTCTGATTAAATTTATAAAATATGATAAATACATAATGTGAAATAATAAAAGTGTATAATAGTGAAAACGTTATGACATCAAGACATTAGCAGTGCTATGTAACAGTGTTTCCATACACTCTAAAACTAGAAACCTAAAATAATTGGATATTTTAGTGATTTAATATTTACCTTTTATGTTTTACATTTTAGGTGGATAGAAAATTGTCACAGAAATTGGTATCAATGATATAAATTTATGGATTATGGTTTCAGCATATGATACCGAAGTGTGTGTTCAGGGATATTGTTGATTATATTAGAGAAGGATTTAGATAAATTAAAATATTATAATGTTTCATGTGAGGTTAACATGGGAGTTATTAATACAATCATGAGTTTATAATTTTATGTTTGATCATATTTTTTATGTCACATACACAACTTTTTTGTTTTAGGTTACAAGGTTTAAAAGTTATTAAGGATAATTATTGAAAAAGTTTACTCGGTTGAGTTATATGAAAACCTTTGTGTTATCATGAAGTATTATTTTGGAAGAATTATGTTACTTTGTTGGGGTATCAGATGAAATTTATGAGACAATATTTTAGGATAATAAATTATTTAATAATGAGGTTATAGATATCAAATTGGATATATAATTATTTGTGTATATAATAATCTATGATATACAATTGGTGATATTGTTACATTTTTTAGATTAATTTATAATTTTTTTCATATTATGGTTTACTATTTTGTGTATTATCAGAAACTGTTCTAACCATTTTGGATTCAATAAATATAGGGAGAATAAATTTTAATAATTTTATATAAATCATTTTCAATAAGAAGATAATTATAATACATCATGAAGAATGTATTAAAACACACAATTTAGATTAAAATATGATACAATGCTGGATGATATTAAAACATACAACCAAAGGATAAAATTTTATTGATGGATTTGATGTAAATAAATTAATAATATTACCATGTGTTCATAGTCTAAATATTAAATGAATTCCTGAACTCTTAGAAAAGGATGGTGAAATAATTTTTTTCCTATCATCTTAATTTTTTATGAATTTATGGAATTTTTCAATGTTCTTTTGTTTAGGGTTTTGGGGCCATTATATTTCTCATGGTCATTTAAAATATTGTGATAAATGTTCAATGTCACTCTCCACCATTATTTGATCATTATTTTCTTCTTCCATTTTTATATTTTCAATTCCCACTAATGTTCTCTAATTTGGAAATATATTTATGTGTTATTCTATACAAAACTCATGTTTCCATTTTCTTATTTTGACAAGAATGTTTTATTAAGCCTATTTACAATCTGGGTTTTTCAAAAAAAGGTATATTCAAAAGCTAATCACTAGATTTTCAATGTCAATATATATATGTGAGGATGATATTTTTTGTGGAGATAATGTAAAAACCCAATATTTTAAACGTACGATATTTTCTATGCTTTATATGATAAGAAACATTGATATTAAACAATGAAAAATATATTTTTATTTACATATGGCCATTATAAGCCATTTGTTGAATTGGATGATATGAATAAGAATAATTAAGTTATAAAATATATAAATAATATTCCTATATAATAAAGATGTATTGATTAATTCTTAAGAATCAAATATTCTTTAGTGACATATACTTTTGATACAAATATATAACATCTTATTAGATTAATATTTATTACATAACTTTACGATCCAAGATGAAATCATATATTTATAAAAATATTGGAAACATTGATACATAAGAAACTTGTTCATAAGTGATCTACATCATCGCCTAACTAATGCTTCATAACTAGAACACTTATTATATATATATTATAAATAAAACTATTCGTCATTTCCTAGGAAAAGTGTCATAAGAAAGGGTGAGATATGGTGCTAAGTAAGGTTAAATAGGGTATACATCAATGATCACCTAAATATATAATGAGAATTAGGGTATGAGAACATGAAATTAACATTTTAAAAAAATACCTTATATACCATAGATCATAATCTTGAGCTATTTAATAAATTTTGGAAGTTAATATGATAGGATCCATAAAATATTAACATGAACAATGAGAGAATAACATTACTGTAAGCCCTTGATATGTGGCAAACTAAAAAATATAGAAAACTATTAATTTAGTAGTCAATGACGGTTAACAAAACTATCATAGTGAATTGGGTTTTATCCCATTTATGTTGTTATGGTTCACTCCCAATACTAAAATAGTGGATTGTGTTCACTCCCAATTCTACAATCAAGGTTCACTTATAAGGCTATCTTAGTGGGTTGGTTTGTTCCCCATTTTTTATTCACTGTTAAATCTAAAGAATATCATAGTTTAATGAGTTCACATACCACTGTCTAGTAAAGGAAAACTTATATTAATGTCATTGTGGAATGGGTTTACTCCCCATATCATAGTGATGGTTTTCTCCCATGGATTTCATAGTTGAGATGGTCCCTTAATGAATTGGGATCACTGTCGATTCGACACTAGTTTATCTAATGATATTTCTAGCATTAACCAATGCGCGGGGGTATGTATAATTCTAATAACACCCATAACATAATCATAATCAATTCATATGTCTCCCATTATATCCAAAATCAGTCATGATATATTATGACATGTAAAAAAGGAATAGTATTCATAATCATTTCAACATGTCATCATAGGATAACCTTTTGGAAATACAAGGATTCCCTAAAATTTTCTCCTTCATAATTATAAACCATACAAAGAAACAACGATGTTGTTATCATTGGATTACATCCCCATTAAATATTAATTAACATAAATGGTTGTCATCTTAGAATAAAAATTTCATTTAATGATTACATGGAATATTTCTTAAGGAAAATACCATTTTCACATTGAAATCACTTATTTCCAATCATAATAATTCCAAAATATTAAGGAATTAAATTTTAAATAGGTTATGGAATATTAAAATAATGTACTTGGGATGATGGTATGAATTTTTTTCATGTTTTATAAGTTCATCGAAATCAATCCTTTTACACTTGGGTTAAAAATCAAAACTGTACATCATTCAAAAAAATATAATAAAATTCCATTTAAATAATTTTGTAAAAAATCAATTGAGGGTAAATTAAATTAAAAACTAAATGATGAATATTAAAAACATACATGAAATTATTTTTAGATAACATAGATATGGAATATAAATTGATTTCAACTTATGGGATAAATAATGTCGGTTTCCTATAAAAACAATTTTTAGTATCATGAGATATTAAAGAGAATAAAATGAAATGAAAACACAAAATCTCTGAAAATAAATTTCAGGAGTTTATTGAGAGGTATATCATGAATTATCATCATTATAAACTTTATTATAGATAATCTCTATAAACAATGAGATTTTAACATAATATAATTACCACTTTGGTAACATTTGAATCGTAAGCCCCATGAAATAATAACATTAAAATATTCAATAAATACTGTGAATATAAAATAATTCATGATATAAAATTTCAAATTTAATTATTTTCTGATTATAAAATTTGAATTGTTTGTAATATTATAAGTCTAAAAGAAAATTATTTGACATGATAACCCCTAACCTTGAGATCAACGTGCTTCGATAGCTCTTTAACCTCCTCTTCTTTGGTATTCCTTATATATATCCTTTAATAAGGACCTTTGGAGTGAAATTTTAAGAATACCAAATCCTTTAATTTGTGTCCATGAAATTTTATAAGATAAATTTTCAGGGTTTTTTGATATATATGGCTTAGAGTGGCTTAAATAAGATAAGTGATGGGTTGCATTTTATAAGTTAGGAGAGGGGCACTCATGACATTTCATAAAATATTAAAATATTAAAATGGGATTATCAAGACATATTATTCAAAATGGATATATTTGAAGAAAATATAATGTGTGGTAGAAATAAAATCATTCAATAAATATTGGATAGATATATGTGGTGTCTATAAAAGTATATATTGGTTTCACCCCTCTTCTAACCTGTTTTAACCGTCACCATGTTAAAATCTTTCTGACTCTTAATGAGATATTATTTTTACAAAACAAGTTAATATTGGATCAAAAATTGAAAACTGTGATATTTTAGAACATATCAAATAAACCCTATAAATTTAATGATTTTTATTGTTTATTAATAATTTAATAAAATATTATTTTAACAAAATAACATTAATGTAAATTTTGACACAATTCATTTAATTTTTCATCTAAGACGTCAATAAAATTATGTATTCAATATATTATACCATAAAATAACACTATTATGTAATAAATATATAAAATATTTGTGGAACATAATTAATCAATCAAATTGTATAAATTTTATTATTTTTAGAAACATTTATTATATTTTTAAACTAATTGAATAAATAATGTGTTGCTGACTCATAGAAAATTCAAATAATTATTCAATAAATTAACATTATAAATTAATTAAAATAATAAAAAATAATATATATTTAAAATTTTCCTTTAAAACTAAAATAAGATATTTTTTTCATTGTAAAAAATTAAGAGATATTAATGTCAACTAACTGAAATTTTGTATTAATTCTTTTCATAATTAACATAAATTGTATATTAAAAGAAATATTTTACCTAATATAAATATAATTTATATTTGGATATAAATTTTCAAACATTACTTATATAATAGAATAAAATAAATTTGTATCTAAATATTAAAGTCTAATATGAATGTCTTCACCATATTATAACTTTGTTACCCTAACCAAGGTGATAAAAGTTTTATATGGTTTATATTCATATTGACCAAAATTAAAGGAATATATTTAAAAAAATAACATAATTATTCCAAATATGGTATCTATTTTTAAATACTAAGTCTATAGAAGAGGAAAAAATTAATTTAAAATAAGACCAAAAAACAGAACAAAAGTAGTTTTTCAGAAAAATGGGTTTTTAATTATAGAAATGTAAAATATAAAATTACTACATAAAATTGATTCCTAAAAAATAAATTTGTTTTTTATAATATAATTGATATTATTTTATTTTTATAAAATTTTAATAAAAAATATAATATTGTAAATTATTCAAAAAAAATTAAAATAGATCCACGTTTTTAATCATCATTGGAAAATAAATCAATTCAGAAATATCCCAAAAATTTACCGGAATAAAATTTGGATAGGATGATTTAAAAATGTAGTTAGTTTTATCATATAAAATTTCTTATATTAGAAAAAAATCAATATAAATTATTTCATAGAAAATTAAACAAAAAATCATTTTTGAAGGAATTGAAATATTTATCATTAATATGACCTTACTAAAAAAAATTGAAGGTTTATTTACTAAGAATTACATTTATATATTTTTTTCATAATATTATTAATCGTATTTATACATTCTTATTAAATGGTTATGTTATAATAATAATATTTAAATAATAGTATTCCACGGTTCAGTTTAAACAAATGTTCCATTTCAAATACACAATCGAACATCATATTCATATTTTAACATTGATGTGTGTTACTAGCTCAATTTTTGGGAGATATATTTTATGCTCTTAAAATATGTTTTCTCCAAAAATAAGGTTTTATTAATTTTTGTGAGTTGATATTATAATTAATTTATGGAAAATTTATATATTTTATTTAATAAAAAGGGCATAATTTTTTAAATCAGTTTATTATAATTATATTTGGGTGGCATTTTCTGGATATTTTAGTAATGATTTGTTTTTATATAAATAGTGAAAAGTATATATTTTTGTAAAATTATAAATTATTTTAATTTAAAATTCCCATTATAACATTAATTTGAGCATAATATAATATAATAGCCTTTTATATAGAAATAATATAATTAATTTCATAACATTTGACTTTATACTATATTTTGGAATAATTTCATTTTAGGGATTAATTTTTTTAAAATAGTATTTTTCATCACAATTTAAACATTTATAGTGAAAATTTATATTTATAAATTATATTAGTTTTCCTTTAAAAATGATTTCATTTTTGGAATCAGAATGTTTAGATATATTAAATAGGTCATATAAGGCCCCAACCTTAAACCTTACTTAATCTTGAGTTATTACAAGATTACACATTGAGGATCTTTTCAGTTTTATAGTTTTAGAGAATTAGATCATAAAACTTGCATTACATTCCACAATTAAACAAAGTTGTTACATAAAAGATAGTAATCATTTCTCCCATCAACGGAAACATACTTAAAATAAAACATGGATTCTTTTATGAAACTTCCTTGCCACTATCATCATATCATGTACCCTTCCCTTGACCCGTGTAAAACATTTCAAAAACTTGGGATGAGCATAAAAAGCTCAGTAAGGGATATAAAAATATGTAAAGGAAACATGAGTACATGTATACATAAGAATGAAATAATACTTTGCCCATAAAACATAAGCACTTTAACATACCTCATAAAATCATGAATAAATCATAGAAATCATAAGACATAAAGGTAACTTGAGGCATTTATAACATTCTTACGTAGAGAGTAACCCTCTTGGTTACGTTTGGAATACCCATCACAGTATATTCCCTAAATCTCTTCGGAGAAACCTTAACGTTTAACCCCTTCGCTTTACCCAATGCATTCGAGAGCTATATCGGGCTCACCCACCCTTATTTTATCACGGAACCACCCGTCTTCATAATAATTCCCAAGAACCATTACATAATCGTATCACATAAAACATGCATAAATGAAACATAACATTTCCAATTTTTGATCACAAGATATCAATACAACACATTGATATAAAAACATTATGAAAACCATTTTCAATACCAAAATAATAGAAAAGTAAAACATGGTATTTATTTTTCTTTTAAAAAAAGGTATGGCTTGTAGAGGAAGCCGAAACTCAAATAATGGTCACGATGGTGGAGAAGTCGTTGTCATCGCATACGTACGAAAAATACATTCCCTGTTTTCATTTAGTAAAATGCTTTGTATAAAAAAGATTCCTTTCGGATAAACGTAAATGTAAAAGGGGTTTATACACCTTATAAAAGAAGGTTGTGTATAAAACAAAATATGCCTCAATGAAAGAAGATTGAGACGAAGTCCCATACAAAGACGGTATCCTTGGATTGAGGATAAATCAATTACATAATTATGTGTGATAAATTAATACACGAAATATAAGTGGATATTAAGTGTAAAACAATCGAGGTTATTCACACATATTCATAGAACGACATATTCAAGGACTACAAGTTTATCCCAAAGAATCAAATTTGGGTTAAGAAGTTCCCTAGCAAAAATTTGACAGCCTAACAGCGTCACTAAAAAATTCAGAAAATGATTTGATGAGAGATAAAAAGGGTATATCATCACATGGACATAATAGTATGTAAATTAAAATACATAAAAAAATAAGTCTTTTAAAAAGAGGAGGGTGAAAGGTTTCCTTACCGACATGGGTATCTTTCGAAACATACACCTCGTGAAAGAAGGACAATACAACATTGATGTAAATACTCATAAATGAAAGTATATTACACAATGATTAAAAACATTGGCAGTACATACACCACTCAGAGGAATTTGTAGAAAATGTAGCATAAATGTCACGAGAATAAAAGTGAGATGAAAAATCCCTTACGAAAACTCAGCAGCCTAACGGTGCCACTTAAAACTTCCAAGAATGGATTTATGAGATCAAATAGGGTCTCCCATAATATGAAAATAAAAAGTAAAGTATGAGGAATATAAAAGAACATCCCAAAACATAATAAATATGGGCTTAAAAGAAATGACATAAATGAGATTACTTAAAAATAAAGAGAGAGGTTGGATCTCTTACGAAAATTCAGCAGCCTAACGGCGCCACTCAGAACTTCCAAAATGGATTGATGAGAGAGAATAGGGTCTCTCATCATATGAACATAAATATTACAGTAAGAGTAATAAAAAAGAATATCCCAATAACAAGAAAGATGAGCTTTAAAAGGAATTACATAAAAGAGTTTACTTTAAAAGAAAGAGAGGAGTCTGATCCCTTACCTCAAGTCCGACTTGTCTTGTTCATTCTTTAACCTCCTGAATAATAATATTGAGTTAATTTCTAATTGATTAAGAACCTTTTTCATGTTAATTATTCTTTTTATATTACTTATTTCCATGTTATAAACATTATGTAATCATTTAGGTTAATAATGTATGTTTTGTCGATATATGGTTCTTAAGTCGAAAGTGGACTTCTTACAATTACATGTTGTTCGTGTGGTCAAAGGTTCATTATATCCAGAATTATATTCATGATTTGGATATCATATATATCATATATATATCCAGAATAAACATGTATTTATAATATTACATAATCATTTAGTGGTACGAAATGAAATGCACCGTTCATGGAGAGGGTAAGCCACACGTACGCATGAACGCTACTTTCATTTCTATGTCATATTAATGGAATTAAAACTAAATGAGATATATTTATATTATAATTCCATAATTATATTAATCATTTATATGTAACATAAATAATATATATCTATTATATATTTGTACTTATAATAGTAAATTACATTTGGAGATAAGAAATGAAATGCACCGTTCATGGAGACGGGAACCCGTACGTACGCATGAACGCTACTTTCATTTCTATATCATACTTTAATAGAAATAAAATAATAATGATATAAATTTATATTATAATTAAATTATAAAATCATATATAATAACTTTAAATTGATCCTTTATACATCCCACATATGGCATTAATGAATCAAATCACTTTGAGGGGGAGGTAGTCCGCACTTCCTAAAATGAAATTATCGTGTTTACACAACATGAAATAAATAAAGGTATGGTTTAAATATAAAATAAATAAGCATATATAAAACATAAATACCATATATATCATATATAAAATACAGTGACATTATAATGGACACCTTTAAAGGTGTTAAAAGAATATTGAACAATCATCGTTTCATGAGGCAGAGAATCGCCAAACACAGAAACAGTATGTTCTTTAACCGTTAGACGAAAGTGTGTAAGTGTAGCTCGAATCCTTCTTATAAAAACAGCCTAGTATATTTAAGATACTAGAGTTGTTACAAAATAAATTAATAAAAAGAGTTTAGGGGGTTGGAGAAACAAAATAAAACAAAAGGACTCAAGTGAAGACATTACCTTAAAATCGGGTAACTCCCTTTGGTTTGAGCTAAAAGGCTTCCTTGGGAAGACGTATGCCCAATTTGAGGCTTTAAGGGGTTATAGAGAGATGTGGAGGGACAACATGGGTATGGTTTGTCTGAGCCAAAGGCTTTGGAAGTGTGGGTAAGGAGGTATAGGTGGGGGCCTTTTATAAGAGGAGAGGAGGGGCACTCTTGGAATGTAAAGAAATGTTACATTATTTTAGAATGAGTTTAGGATTTTAATGGTCCCACATTGATTGGTTTCAAGGATAAGGTGATAAGGGTTCTAAATCCACACATCCAATAGGTTTTGGACATGTGTAGGTCTTAGATTTTACATTATCTTTCCATTTTATTTAAATCGTTAAATAATGAGGTCATCGCTGCATCATCATGATGTCATAAATAATTTAATTTAGTTAATGACTAAATATTATAAAAAAATAATATGATGTAGGAAATATTTTTATATTTAAATTTATTATTTATAGTCAAAAATATGACTTGTATAACCCCATGTAAAAATTGTTTTAGTAAAACATCTCGTGTTTGTGTCATTTTTACTTTAACATTAAATAAAAAGATATTTATGTCATTTCTGAACCAAAGTGGCTCCATGGGGACCCCAAGTTGACCCATGTATTTTCTTGGTAGTCCATGAAACATTAAATAAGGGTAAGACATGTTCCAAGCTCATCTTATATTATTAAAACATTATTTTTACCTTAAACTACACTAATTACCTCTAATCGCGATTAAGAACATAAAAGTTACTATTCACCAAAAAAATTATTTTAATCCCATTGAACCACATTTTAATTCTTAATGACAACCATGTAAGTCGGATTTTTGAAATTCAAAACACAAATATGGAAAATTTTCATTTAAACAGAAAATCAGTTTTTATAAGTACCACATAGTGGTTTCACTATTCATTAAAAATTGAATATTTTTAAAAAATTACCAAAAATTCACCATAAGCTATATTTGATATTCCAAATTCAAAAATGATGTCTATTTTAAAAAATTCAAAACATATAGGTTGCATTAGTTAATTTAATAATTAATTCCCGCTGTCAAAACAAATAGCTTGTTTTTATTAAACAAAATGTATCAAAACATTGACACTACTTTATGTCCGATTTTTAAGTGAAATTAATTCCAACGACCACTATTGGATTAAATGGTAAAAATATATTATAATTTCACTTTAAAACCAACTCAAAAGATAATATAATCATATAAATAAATTAGATTGAAAATAGGTTTTGATTTAAAATACAACATTTATCACTATTCATTAAAAATTGAACTTTATCGGAAAAATACCAAAAATTTACACAAAGTAAATTTTGATGTCCTGATTCTAAAGAAAAATTTTATTTTGTCAAATATTACACATAAAATTGTCAAAATGTGGATTTAAAAGAGGTTCTCCATCAAAAGGCGGTTAATCGACCTTTTAAAGAATATTGGAATGTTTACGCTTTAAAAGTGGATTCATTCGCATTTTTAATCCTATAACATTTATTGTAAAGAGTAAAAATATTTTACAAACATATATAATCATTTTTTATTTAGTTCTGTTCATTCCCGCAATTACAATGGCTAGGCGTTAACTACCATTTAAAATAATATTATTTTATTATTAGAGTGCAATGCAAGATTCCCAAGAATCTCATTATTGCGTATTGGGTATGCCATTGTGCATAGTGTCCCCTATAAAGTAATATTAATATTTTATTCACAAATATGGATAAATTTGAAAATGTCATATTCTTTATTTACCTGGGTGTTACATCCTTCCCCCCTTTTGGGAAGTGCGTCCTCACAATTTTTAAAATTGGGCTTGGAAACTTCATTGAAAATCCTACATCGGAACAAGGGTCAGTAAAACAATCACTTTAAAATAAAGAAAGATAAGTACAAAGGTCACCCTAGTTAACCCATACTAGGATTCCAAGTATGAAAATATGGACATGGAGGAAAAAACAAAGGGTCATGTTCTAATGTAGAGTGATAGTAAACATGTCTAGAAGAAAGTTAACCATAAGAAAATCACAAACTTCTGATGGGTTAAACGATATTCGATTCCCCATTAGGAAAAGTTAACAGACAACATTTTTGTTTTATGTTACTCTTCATTGGGGAATTTATTTTTGATCTTATGGAAACATACTTACTTGTCATGTTGACTTTCAACTTTTACTAGATTTCTTACACAAACTCAAACATTCCACAAAAGACGAGTATTTAGGAAGACTTGTTCACATTAAGAGTACTATAATCAACTTCTAGAGAATCAGATAATCCACAAAAGTGAAATATATACTTACCATGTATTTAGACTTTAACCAAAACCAAAACCAAAATGGTTAGTACAAGATCAGATAATCCAGAAAAGGATAACCCTTTATAAAAAGAAAATATATTCTTAATCTCCAAAATTTGTCCAACAAAACCCAAAGTTCAACGAGGACCTTTCGATAAACAATTTGTCCATATAGTTATTCAAAGTAAACCAAACTAAGATTGAAAACCAAATATTTGAAGGATTCGGTCACATAGTCTTCCAAGTTAAATCGTAACATTTATCTCCAAACAACATCAGTTGCTCCTAAAGTCTCGTATTGAAAAGTAATTAACCTAATCACATATCCTCCATGATAGGTTAATAAATTTCCATAGATAACCCAAAATTAGCTTACTCTTAATTCATAAAATCATCTAACTAAAAATAATTAGTCAAACTAACCAGGGACTTCACGTAGTCCAGTGGTAGGTGATAAATACTAGTCGCACATTAGTTGTGGGTTCGATTCCCGCAGCATTGTCTAGCGCAATGGGTTTTCACACGGTCTGCATGTTGTCCTTTTTCCAAAATTATATAATTCTTAAAACATTCCCCAAAACGAGAAAAAATGATCATAACATATTTTAACCTCAAGTTTATCTCATGCCTTTCATTCTCCTTCATAACATATATTAACCCATAATTACCTCAAAATTAAGCTTCATATAAACTCTAATGGTTACCTTTATAATTATTACCTGAACTTCCACATCGATTGGTCATCTCGTACATGATGCATTACAGATCATACCAAGGTTCAAGTGGATGATCATGACTCACTGATAGTTGGTCTATAACAACCACGTGTTTCCTCATTGAATACCCCATTTCATCCAGTCTCTTAGTCAGAGAACCACCATAGTTTCCTTCAAACCTATTGTCACTTTGGTGCCTGCTAGATCTATCGACTCACTAAAAACAGAAATGTCAGTGTGAGTATATCAACAAAACCATCATGTACTAATGAGAAAGATAACCACTAAGATATACTTACTCATTCACTTTATCTACGACTTGGACTCTTTCTGAAATCCTATCCATTATGGTACTATCACTTATTCTTAGAGAATACCCTAACCTCTAAAGTTATCTAAAACGACCTCTGATACCAACTATAAGGCCCCAACCTTAAACCTTACTTAATCTTGAGTTATTACAAGATTACACATTGAGGATCTTTTCAGGTTTAGAGTTTTAGAGAATTAGATCATAAAAATTGCATTACATTCCACATTTAAACAAAGTGGTTACATAAAAGATAGTATTCATTTTTCCCATCAACAGAAACATATTTAAAATAAAACAGAGATTCTTTCTTGACACATCCTTGACACTATCATCATATCATGTAACCTTCCCTTGACCTCTGAAAAACATTTCAGAAACATGGGATGAGCATAAAAATATCAGTAAGGGATATAAAAATATGGAAATGAAACATGAGTACATGTATACATAAGAATTAAATCATACTTTACCCATAAAACATAAGAACTTTAACATAACTTATAAAATCATGAATAAATCATAGAAATAATAAGACATCAAGGTAACTTTAGGCATTCATAAAATTCTTACGTAGGGAGTAACCCTCTTGGTTACGTTTGGAATACCCGTCACAGTGTATTCCCTAAATCTCTTCGGTGAAACCTTAACGTTTAACCCCATCACGTTACCCAATGCATTGGAGAGATATATCGGGCTCACCCGCCCTTAGTTTATCACAGAACCACCCATCTTCATAATAATTCCCAAGAACCATAACATAATCGTATCACATAAAACATGCATAAAGGAAACATAACATTTCCAATTTTCAATCAGAAGATATCAATACAACACATTGATATAAAAAAATTATGAAAACCATTTTCAGTACCAAAATAAAATAAAAGTAAAACATGGTATTAATTTTACTTTTAAAAAAAGGGTATGGCTTATAGAGGAAGCCGAAACTCAAATAATGGTCACGGCGGTGGAGAATTCGTTGTCGCCGCATATGTACGACAAATACATTCCCTTTGGTCATTTAGTAAAAATCTTTGTATAAAAAAGATTCCTTTCGGATAAACGTAAAAGTCAAACTGTTTTATACACTATATAAAATAAGGTTGTGTATAAAACAAAATATGCCTCAATGAAAGAAGATTGAGACGAAGTCCCATACAAAGACAGTATCCTTGGATTAAGGATAAATAAATTACATAATTATGTGTGACAAATGAATACACGAAATATAAGTGGATATTAAGTGTATAACAATCAGAACTTATTCGCACATATTCATAGAACTACATATTCAAGGAGTACAAGTTTATACCAAAGAATCAAATTTGGGTTAAAAAGTTCCCTTGGAAAAATTTGACATCCTAATGGCGTCACTACAAAATTCAAAAAATTAGTTGATGAGAGATAAAAAGGCTATCTCATAACATGGACATAATAGTACGTAAATTAAAAGACATAACAAAAGAAGTCTTTTAAAAAGAGGAGGGTGAAATGTTCCCTTACCGACATGGGTATCCTTCGAAAGATACACCCCGTGAAAGAAGGACAATACAACATTGATGTAAATACTCATAAATGAAAGTATATTACACAATGAGTAAAATAATGGGCAGTACATACACCACACAAAGGAATTTGTGGAAAATGTAGCATAAATGTCACGAGAATAAAAGTGAAATGAAAAATCCCTTACGAAAACTCGACAGCCTAATGGTGCCACTTAAACCTTCTAAGAATGGATTTATGAGATCAAATACGATCTCCCATAATATGAACATAAAAAGTAAAGTATGAAGAATATAAAAGAACATACCCAAACATAAGAAATATGGGCTTAGAAGAAATGACATAAATGAGAGTACTTAAAAATAAAGAGAGAGGTTGGATCTCTTACGAAAATTCGGCAGCCTAACGGCGCCACTCAAAACATCCAAAATGGATTGATGAGAGAGAATAGGGTCTCTCATCATATGAAAATAAAAATTACAGTAAGAGTAATATAAAATAATATCCCAATAACATGAAAGATGAGATTTAAAAGTAATGACATAAAAGAGTGTACTTTAAAAGAAAGAGAGGAGTCGGATCCCTTACCTTAAGTCCGACTTGTCTTGTTCTTTCTTTAATGTCCTGAATAATAAACTTGAGTTAATTTATAATTGATTAAGAAACTTTCTCATGTTAATTATTCCTTTTATATTACTTATTTCCATGTTATAAACATTATGTAATAATTTAATTTAATAATGTTTGTTTTGTCGATATTTGGTTCTTAAGTCGAAAGTGGACTTCTTAAAATTACATGTTGTTCGTGTGGTCAAAGGTTCATTATATCCAGAATTATATTCATGATTTGGATATCATATATATCATATATATCCAGAATATACATGTATTTATAATATTACATAATCATTTAGAGGTATGAAATGAAATGCACCGTTCATGGAGACGGTACGTCGTACGTACGCATGAACGCTACTTTTAATTTCCATGTCATATTAATGGAATTAAAACTAAATGGGAGATATTTATATTTTAATTCCATAATTATATTAATCTTTTAGATTTAACATAAATCATATATATCTTTTATATATATGTACTTATAATAGTACATTACATTTGGGGATAAGAAATGAAATGCACCGTTCAGGGAGACGGTAAGTCGTACGTACGCATGAACGCTACTTTCATTTCTATCTCATACTTTAATGGAAAGAAAATAATAATTATATAAAGGTATATTATAATTACAGTATAACATCATATATAATAACTTTAAATCCATCCTTTATACATCCCACATATGGAATTAACGAATCAAATCACTTTGAGGGGGCGGTAGTCTGCACTTCCTAAAATGAAATTATTATGTTTACACAACATGAAAAGAATAAAGGTATGGTTTAAATATAAAATACAGAAGCATATAGTAAACATAAATACCATATATATCATATATAAAATATATTGACATCATAATGGCCACCTTTAATGGTGTTAAAAAAATATTGAACAATCATCGTTTCATGAGGCAGAAAATCGCCAACCATAGAAACAGTATGTTCTTTAGCCATTAGACGATGGTGTGTGTATGTGTAGCTCGAATACATCTTATAAAAACATCCTTGTATATTGAAGATACCGGATTTGTTACAAAGTAAATTAATAAAAAGTGTTTAGGGGTTGGAGAAGAAAAATAAAACAAAAGGACTCAAGTGAAAACAGTTCCTTAAAATCGGGTAACTCCCTTTGGTTTGAGATAAAAGGATTTCTTGGGAAGACTTCTGCCCAATGTGAGGCCTTAAAGAGTTATATAGGGATGTGTAGAGACAAAATGGGAAGGGTTTGGCCGATCCAAAGGCTTTGGAAGTGTGGGTATGGAGGTAGAGGTGGGGGCTTTTTATAAGAGGAGAGGAGGGGCACTCTTGGAAAGTAAAGAAATGTTACTTTATTTTAGAATGAGTTTCGGATTTTAATGGTCCCACATTGATTTTTTTAGAGGGTAAGGTGATAAGTGTTCGAAATCCACCCATCCAATAGGTTTAAGACATGTTTAGGTCTTAGATTTTACATTATCGTTCCATTTTATTTAAATCGTTAAATAATGAAGTCATTGATGCATCATCATGATGTCATAAATAATTTAATTTATTTAATGTCTAAAAATTATAAAAAAAATACTATGATGTAGGAAATATTGTTAGCTTTCCAATGATTATTATTGTCAAAAATATGACTTGTATAACCCCATGTAAAAATTGTTTTAGTAAAACACATCATGTTTGTGTCATTTTTACTTTAACATTAAATAAAAAGATATTTATGTCATTTCCAACCAAAGTCGCTCCATGGGGTCCCCAAGTTGACCCATGTATTGTTTTTGTCGGCCATGACACATCCAATAAGGTTAGGACATGTTTCAATCACATCTCATATTATTAAAACATTATTTTTACCTTCAACTACACTAATTACCTCTAATCGCGATTAAGAACATAAAAGTTTCTATTCACCAAAAAAATTATTCTAATCCCATTGAACCACATTTTACTTCTTAATGACAACCATCTATGTCGGATTTTTGAAATTAAAAACACAAAGATGGAAAAATTTCATTTAAATGGAAAATCAGTTTTTATAAGTACCACTTAGTGGTTTCACTATTCATCAAAAATTGAAGATTTTTAGAAAATTACCGAAAATTCACCATAAGTTATATTTGATATTCCGAATTCAAAAATGATTTCTATTTTACAAAATTCAAAACATATAGGTTGCATTAATTAATTTAAAAATTAATTCCCGCTGTCAAAACAAATAGCGTGTTTTTATGAAACAAAATGTATCAAAACATTGACACTAGTTTAAGTCCGAGTTCAATGTGAAATTAATTCCAACGACCACATTTGGATTAAATGGTAAAAATATATTATAATTTCACTTTAAAACCAACTAAAAATATAATCTACTCATATAAATAAATTAGATTGAAAAAAGGTTTTAAATTAAAATACAACATTTTTCACTATTCATTAAAAATTGAACTTTTTCGGAAAAATACCAAAAATTTACACAAAGTAAATTTTGATGTCCCGATTCTAAAGAAGAATTTTATTTTGTCAACTATAACACATAAAATTGTCAAAAGTGGATTTAAAATAGTTTCTCCATCAAAATGTGGTTAATCGACCTTTTAAAGAATATTGGAATGTTTACGCTTTAAAATTGGATTCATTCGCATTTTTAATCCTATAACATTTATTTTAAAGAGTAAAAATATTTGAAAAACATATATAATCAATTTTTAGTTAGTTATGTTCATTCCCGCCATTACAATGGCTAGGCATTAACTACCATTTAAAATAGTATTATTTTATTATTAGAGTGCAACGCAAGATTCTCAAGAAACTCATTGTTGCGTATTGGGTACGCCATCGTGCATAGCGTCCCCTTTAAAGTAATATTCATATTTTATTCAAAAATATGGATAAATATGAAAATGTCATATTCTTTATTTACCTGGGGTGTTACAGGTCCCTTTTATTTTTTTCCATTATGAATAGTAACTGTGATAAATATGTATCCCCTTAGCAAGGCTAAATCTGGTAATTAAAGAAATCAATGTTAGATAAGGCTTTAAATTTCAATATAACATCGATATTATTTCTATTTTATGATTTTATTTCAAACAAACCCTTAACCCATTCGAATATATATCATTTTAGTGTCATTTTCCTTTGATAAATCCATTTATAATATCATTATTCCTATTATAATCATGGAATTTTATTTTTCTTATTATGTTCTTGTCTCAATGGGTATTTTTTTAAAGGGCACAAATTTTATTTATTTAAAAAAATTGAATTAATGGTTTTAAATATTTTAAACAAAAATCTTATCCTTGTTTTATATATTATTTCAAAAATATAAATTTAAAAATATAAACTATTTAAGGATGTAATGACTCCCCTTTAAAAGGTTTTTAAGGAATAATTATCTTTAACAGTTACAATATTACAAGATTTTCCCTCTATAATAAATTTAATATGAGATGAATAGTCAATTATTACATTACATTATAATTTCAAATAAAAATAGATTCTTAATGTTTTCTAACATTTTAGTTTTTTATTGTACTAAATGGAAATGTCATTCTCCCATTTTTCCATGAAATGTGTCCAATGTTTTTTTGAATGCATTCTTTTCAATGTAAAATTCCTATACTGATTCATATGATCCAATAATTATGTTATCTTATGTTATATTTAACATTATTTCTTTAAATGGTTTAAGATGATGTTTTTATGTGATTTCTTCAAAACCCATTTCTTTTCCTTGGTAAATCAAGCCTAAAATGATTTGATGAAGTGAAAGAATCCATTTGTTTTTTTGTATTATATGTCACTTGAAAATTATTATTGAATGTGGGATTGGGGATTGAACCCATATACTTAATGTATTTTTATATGATATGTTATATGTGGTCTAATAATATCCCTCTACTGTATTGGATAATGACTTGGAGTCAACCAGATTTATGTTACTCTAAAGAGACGACGTTATTATGTTACACCAAATTGATTATGTATTTAACTGATTGTAAGTTACTCCAAAAATATGATAAAGTTGATTAGGTATAGGTTTCAAATAAAATATATGGGTATTATTCAGTTATGTGACTATATAATTAAGGTTTTACGTTCCATAACACGTAACTAATATTTCAATGATTTCCATTAGTTTCAATGGCTCTATTTCTCAAGGATTGATATGATTTTTATCATGATGGTTGAATTATATTACTTGTGTGTTGTGTTAACTAATTATTCTGTTCCATGTGGGTTTTTATCCAATATTTTATGTTTATGAATTATCTTATGTTATCATCATGCTCTTTTATTATTTCATCATACCCTTATTGTCCAATTACGAACACAACTTAAAATCAATTTGGAATACATATATTTCCCCTTACTGATCATTTAATCCCACCCTTATACGACATTTCATTTCCCCGGGTTATTAAGATTTGTGGTAAATTAATAACATCTAAAAGGGTTTCATGTTTGATTAATTTTATAAGACATGATAAATATTTAATGTGAAATAATAAAATTGGGGAATATGGAAAAAATTATGACATCAAGAATTTAGTATTGTAATGTAACAGTGTTTCCAAACACTCTAAAACTAGAAAACTAAAAAAATTGGATATTCAAGTGATTTAATATTTTCTAATTATGTTTTAAATTTTAGGTGGATAAAATATTGTCACATCTATTGGTATCAATGATATAAATATAAGGATTATGGTTTTAGCATTTGATCCAAAAGTGATTGTTTAGGGATATTGTTGATTGTATCAGAGAAGGATTTAGATAACATAAAATATTATAATTTTACATGTGGGGTTAATATAAGTGTTATAAATACAACCATGAGTTTAAACTATTATGTTTGACCATATTATTAATGTCATATACACCAATTTTTGGTTTTATATGACAAGTTTTAAAAGTGATAGAGGATAATTTGGGAGACATTTTATTGTGTACAGTTATACGAAACCCTTTGTGTTATCATGAAGTATTATTTTAGAAGAATTATGTCAATTTTTTGGGATATAAGATGAATTTTATGAGAAAATATTTTAGGATAAAAAATTATTTAATAATGAGGTTACAAATATTAAATTGGATATATAATTATATGTGTATGGAATAATCTATGATATAAAATTGGGGATATTATTACATTTTTTAGATTAATTTATAATTTATTCATATTATAGTTTATTATTTTGTGCATTATCATGCATTGTTCTAACCATTTTGGTTTCAAAAAATATAGGAACAATAAATTTTAATAATTTTATATAAATCAGTATCAATAAGAAGGTAATAATATTACATCATGAACTATATATTTAAACACACACTTTAGATTAAAATACGATACAATTTTGGAATATATTAAAACTTACAACAAAATGATAAAATTATATTTATGGATTTAAAGAAAATAAATAAATAATATTACCATGTATTCATAGTCTAAATGGTAAATGAATTCCAAAACTCTATGAAAATGATCTTGAAATAAATTTTTTTCCTATCATTTTATTTTTTGACGAATTTATGGCATTTTAGAAAGTTCAATGGTTTATTATTTTTTGGCCGTTATCTTTATCATGGTCATTTAAATTCTTGTGATAAATTATCAATGTCACTCTCCACCATTATTTGATCATTATTTTCTTCCTCCATATTTATATTTTCACTTCCCACTTATGTTATCCAATTTGGAAATATATTTATGTGTTATTCTATATAATCCTCATATTTCCTTTTTAATATTTTGAAAAGAATGTTTTGTTAAGCCAACTTATAATCTGGGTTTTTTAGAAAATGTTATTTTCAAATATTAAACACTATATTTTCTATATCAATAAAAATATGTGAGGATGTTATTTTTTATGTGAACGTGATGTCACAACCAAATATTTTAAAAGTACAATATGTTCTGTAGATTATGTGGTAAGAAACATTGATCTTAACAAAAGAAAAATATATTTTTATTTACATATGGACATTATAATCCATGTGTTTAATTGGATAATATGAATAAGAAAAATTGAGTTATCAGATATGTAAATAATTTTCTTACATAATAATGATGCATTGATTAATTCTTAGGAAGTAATAAATCATTAGTGACATATACTTTGGATACAAATATATGACATCATATTAGATTAACATTCATTACATAACATTACGATCTGAGCTCAAATCATATATGTCTACTATTATTGGGAACATTGATACATAAGAAACATGCCCACAAGTTATCTACATCATCGCCCACCTAGTGCTTTATAACTAGAACACGTATTATACATATTAAAACTATAACTATTCATTATAACCTAGGAAAAGTGGAATAATAAAGGGTGAGATATGATGCTTAGTAAGGGTAAAAAGGTATAAATCAATGATCAGATAAATATATAATAATAATAAGTGTATGAGAACATGAAATTAACATTTAAAAACAATACCTTCTACATCATAGATCATAATCTTGAGCTAGTTAATAAATATTTTATGTTAATATGATAGGAACCATAAAATATTAACATGAACTATAAGAGAATAACATCTCTTTAAGTAATAGATATGTGGGAAACTCATAAGTATAGGAAACCATTAATTTTGTAGACAAGGACCACCAACAAAACTATCATAGTGAATTAGGATCTATCCCATTTATGTTGTTATGGTTTACTCTCTATATTTTCATAGTGGATAGGGTTCACTCCCAATTCTGCATTCAAGATTATCCCCTTAAGCTATCATAGTGGGTTGGTTTATTCCCCATTCCATTATCATTGTTCAATCTAAATAATATCATAGGTTAACGGGTTCACATACCATTGACTAATAAATCATAACTTTTATTAATGACATTGCAGAATGGGTTTACTCCCCATATCATTGTGAAGGTTCACTCCCATGACTTTCATAGTTGAGAAGGTCCCTTAAGTAATTGCGATCACTGTTGATTCAACACTAGTTTATCTCATGATATATCCAGCATTACCCAATGTGTGGGGGTATGCATAATTCTAAAACCACCCGTAACATAATCATAATCAATTCATATGTCTTACATTATATCATAAATCAGTCATGTTATATTATGACCTGTAAAAAAGAAATAGTATTCATAAACATTTCAAAATTTCATCATAGAATAACCTTTAAGAAATACAAGGATTCTCTAAAATTTTCTCCACCATAATTATAAACCATACAGAGAAAAAATTATGATGGTATCATTGGATTACATCCCCATTAAATATTAATTAACATAAATGGTTGTCATCATAGATGAATAATGATATTAAATGGTTACATGGAATATTTCTTGAAGAAAATACCATTTTCACTTTGAAATCACTTATTTGAAATCATAATAATTTCAAAATTTTAAGGATTTAAATTGTAAACAGGTTAAGGAATATTAAAATAACGTACTAGGGATGATGGTATGAATCATTTCATGTCTTATAAGTTAAAAGAATGAAATTTTTTACACTTGTGTAAAAAATTGAAACAGTACTTCATTCGGAAAAATTTAAGAAGATAACTTTTAAACTATTTTGTAAAAATTCAACAGTGCACTAATGAAATTAAAAAATAAATGAGAAATATTAAAAACATTCTTGAAATTATTTTTAGGCAACATGGATATGGAATATAAATTAATTTCAAATGATGGTAAAAATAATTTTGGTTTTCTATAAAAACAATTTTAATTATCATGAGTTATTAATGAAAATAAAATTAAATGAAAACACAAAATCTCTGAAAATAATGTTCACGAGTTTATTAAGAGGTATATCATGAATTATCGTCATTAAAAGCTTAATAATAGACAAAATATATAAACAATAAGATTTTAACGTAATATCATTACCTCTTTGGTAACATTCGAATCGTAAGCCCAATGAAATAATAACATTAAAATAATCAATAAATATTGTGAATATAAAATAATTCATTATATAAAATTTCAAATGATAGTATTTTTCAATTATAAAATTTGAATCTTTAATATTATAATATGTCTTAAATAAAATAATTTGACATGATAAAATCTTACCTTGAGAACAACTTTCCTTAAAAGTGCTTTTACCTCCTCTTCTTAGGTAGTCCTTCTATAGATTCTTTAATAAGGACCTTTGGAGTGAAATTTTAAGAATACCAAATCCTTTAATTTGTGTCCATGGAATTTTATAAGACCAAATTTCAGGGTTTTTGAGATATATGGCTTAGAGTGGTTTAAATAAGATAAGTGATGTGTTACCTTTTATAAATTAGGGGGGAACTCATGAATTTTTGTAAAATATTAAAATTTAAAAAAGTGATTATCAAGACAAATTATTCAAAATGGATATATATTTGAAGAAAATATAATGTGTGGTAGAAATAAAATCATTCAATAAATATTGGATAGATATATGTGGTGTCAAAAAAATTATATATTGGTTTCACCCCTCACTTAACCAATATTAACCATAACTATGATAACATCTTTCTGACTCTTAAAGAGATATAATTTTTTTTAAAACAAGTTAATATGGGATCAAAAATTTATTAATTATGATATTTTAGACTATATCCAATACAACCTATCAATTTAATGATTTTTATTGTTTTATAATAATTTGATAAAATATTGTTATTATAAAATAACATTAATGTAATTTTTGAAAAAATTCATTTAATTTTTCTTCAATGACTTCAATAAAATGAACTAACTAATATAAAATACCATAAATTATCACTATTATGTAATTTATATCTAAAATAGTTGTGGAACACAATAATTCAATCAAATTGTATAAATTTTATTATTTTTTAAAACATTTATTGTATTTTTCAACTAATTCAATGAATAATGTGTTAGTGTTTCATTGGAAATTTAGATGATTATTCAATATCTTAAAATGATAAATAAATTAAAATGCTAAAAATTAATTTTTAGTTAAAAATATCTTTTAAAACTAAAATAATCAATTTTAATCATTGTAAAAAATTAAAAGATATTATTGTCAACTGGCTGTCATTTTTTATTTATTCTTTTTTTAATTAACATAAAGTGTATATTAAAAGAAATATTTTACCTAATCTAAATATAATTTATATTTGGATATATATTTTCAAACATTACTCATATTATATGATAAAGGAATGTTGTATATAAATTTTGAAGTCTTGTCTGAATTTCTCCACCATATTTTAATGTGGTTACCCTTACCAAGGTGATCAAAATTTTATATGGTTTCTATTCATATTGTCCAATAATAAAAGGAAAATATTTAAAAAAAATTAACATAATTATTCCAAATATGGTATCTATTTTTAAATACTAAGTCAATATAAGTGGAAAAAATTAATTTAAAATAAAACCAGAAAACATAACAAAAGTTGTTTTTCCAAAAAATGGAGTTTTAATTATAAAAATACATAATAGAAAATTCCAACATAAATTTGATTCCAAAAAAAATAAATTTGTTTTCTAATAATATAATAGATATTATTTTATTTTTATAAAATAAATTTAACAATTTTAATATTGTAAATTCGTCAAAAAAAATTTTAAATAGATCATCATTTTTCAATATTTATTTGAAAATGAATCATTCCAAAAAGATCCCAAAAAATCACCAAAATAAAATTTTAATATGATTATTTAAAATTTAAGTTAATTTTATCATATAAAATATCTTATATTAGAATAATTTTAATATATAATATCTCATGGAAAAATAAATTAAAAATAATTTTTGATGGAACTGTAATCTGTATGAATAATATGAATTTTCTAAAAAAAATTAAATGTTTATTTACTAAGAATTACATTTATATATATTATTTATAATGTTTTTAATCATATTCATACCTTATAATTAAATGGCTATGTTATAATAATAATATTTAAATAATATTTTCTCATGGTTCAGTTTAACATAATATTCTATTACAAATACCCTATCAAACATCATTTTCATATTTTAAAATTGACGTGTGTTACTTGCAACATTTTTTAGAGAATTATTTTATGCTCTTAAAATATGTTTTCTTCAAAAATAAGGTTCTATTAATTTTTTTGAGTGGATATCTATTATTGATTATCTATACTAAACTTCGCTTCTCCATGGAAACGTGTCTCATTCCCATGCCTCCACATCACCTAAATTTCTCTATTCACCCCTCCAAATATTGAAAATTCACCTTATTTTGCTTCCCCCGATCAGGATTTTCCTATGTATCACGATCCCCTCCCCAAAACCTGTCACCAAAACTCATCGCCCCGCTCTCCAGTCCCTGTTCCCCTCACCTAATCCCCTGGTTCCTACTCCACTCCCTGGTTCCCCTCTCCCGCCCCTTTCCCGATTTTCCCCTCCAGCCTGCACCACTCCCCTCCCCGATTCCCCTCTTATTCTAACTCCAATCCTAAATGCATCTCGCCATGCTTCCTTGATTCATCACTCTTTATTTGGGTTTTGGTTCCTCTGACTCTTCTATCCCATTCGTGATCTCCTTCCCCCTGATGCTCAGAGAGTAACACATCGACATTTACCTCCACTTCTCTGTCATTCTGGAATCCATGTTCGGCTACCTCAACCTCCTCAACTACCATGTGTGTGTTCGTCTTCTCAGCCTCTGCCTTCACATTCTCCACGTAAGCCTGCTCCATGTCCTTTTCCTTCTCTGTGTTATCCTACTCCACTTCCTCCATCTTTGGTTCCATCGCATCTAGATCCTACGCCTCCTCTGATTGAATATTGATGACTATAAATCACAGTGGATTTCTATCTTCATCAAGACAATACTATTGGCGTCGAGTCGGGGTTATTTTAAAAGTTTGTTTGTTAACAAATCTCAATCCGGTGTCGAGGATCTTTGCATTAGGATTACTCAAAAACACCTTCATCATCATAAAAGGTAACTTCGGTGATATGAAACTCTGGTTACATATGAAATAAAATAAATTATAGACCGTTGGATAATTTTTTCATCATAGTCCGGGATTGTTTTCTTATAAGATCAATTTATTTTTCAAAAGATACCGCCATGAACTATTTTCGACATCTCCTAGATGATTCAAATATCATGAGACACCACATTCCCTTCCCAGTACACTTCATACATATTTTATTCTCTCCCACATCATCGTTGCATTTCAAGAATGACCTAAAATGCCAATATGAAAATTGAAATTCTTTCCCTTTAATTTCTGGTATCAACTCAGTTCTATATAAATATGGTTCATTAACTTTTGTTTCAATTTTTATATAGATATATTTTCTTTGTTTATTCATTCTGGATGTCGTTATATCTTGGAAGTTTTGTTGACTGTGATATTTTTCAGATTTTCTGTATGGTTTTCATGATGGGAATTAAACATTTAATGAAATTTTTTCTCTTCTCTTCATGATTAAATTCTCAACTTTATTTTCCATATACAGTCAGTTTACTATAAGGGAAAACAGTACTTTTATGTGTTCAACAACCAGGATAGTCTTCCAGACTGTTTTCATGCAGTTTGATTTAGGTATTTGAAGTACATTTATATTGTAGCCTGTCTTACTGACTCTAAATGTGTTCATAAGTGGTCGGGTTTTCCTTCATTTTTATTTGATGCTCATAATGGATATCTTCCTTCTTAATCAGACTTTCATATGATCTGGAAGTTATATGAATATCAAGAGTTGACTGGCTATGTCAGATGTTTCATATGCTAATTGTTGTTTGCAGATTCACTTTCTCTAATTCTTTAAACAGTGCATGTGTTCTATACACCCCACCCACAATAAAGTCACCATATTATTTTCAATACATATAAATCAATTGTTTAATTCTTAATGTGAAGAATGATTCATCATTATCATTGGAATATTTTCTGAATATTTTATTTAAAATACATTCTATATATTGTTTTATAATGTTTGATGACCCCTATTTCTTATCATATGCCCAACATAATAGATAAAGGGAGAAAGTTCATATAATATCATCTATGGGTTCACTTTAGTTTCAAAATTTGTAGGTTATATTAGTTTTATTTTCACCTACATGTATATTTACTTTTGGTCTCTTAACATTTTGTTTATTTCCCTCAACATTTATTTGAATCCATTTTGAGTTTACGCATCCAGGCCTCCAAACTATTCACATATTCACAAAATGATTTCACATGTCCAAATGACATGTGTCTAGTCGTTGAGGTGGAAAATTAAATCAAGAAGCTCATACGCGAGATTGAGCTTCCACGTGACATGCTTGACAATGAGCGATACCAACTGGAGAATGGGATAAAGCCCGCCACTAACACTACCGAGAGGAGGGAATCTTCCAAGCTCCATGGAATTCTAAACTAGCTGACGCCAAACCTGCATCATATATTTTCTTCTATGTCATTTGGTATGTTTTAGCATTTCTGGTCGCTAATTTTTTTATACATTATGTTTGCTCTAGAAAATCTATTTTACTGTTGTATTACTTCATTTTGTTATGGAAAATTTTACCAATCCCATGAAAAATTCATTGTTAAATATTTAAATAGGGGTTATATTTTGGAAGACATGTTAATTTATTTATTTTCAAGTGTTTTGATATGATCATGTGCACTTCTATTATATGATATATTTATGTTTTGAATTATTATTTTTCAATTTCTCATTATTTCAGTGCTTGCGAAGGGGGTGCATACTGATAAGAGATGGTAAGAGGTCTTAATAGACATCGTATTTACATCACTCAAGATGAATTTTAGGAGGAACTGCCATCAACACTCAATAGTGTATGCGAGACATTACCCATTTAATGTGCATTTTTCTCTAACAACACTCAATAAAGTGTTATTTTACTATTTAAAAACATTATTTTTGTGTTTTCTAGGCATGAAAAAGTAGTACAACACCTCACACACCTATTAAATATCAAATCATACTATTATTGGGTGTAAAATCAAACATCCATGTTGCTATTTCTATTCGTTTCATTGTATTTTATGGTTTCCACCTTCCTATTTAAAGTGTATGTGAGAAATTTCCCATTTAATGGGTAGGTTTCTCTAACAGACAATTAATGTGCATGTTTAAGGGCACATGTTATCCAATATATGCTTTAGTGGTATCTTTAATGGACATTTCAGGGACTATTTAGGTTAATATGTCCTTGGTAGGTGCACTCCATTAATATTTTTTTATTAATGAAGTTCTTATTTACAAATAACCGAAAATGTGTTCTATACCCCCACCGCCCACATGCAAGTTGCCGTCTTATTTTCATTACATAGACACACTTTGTTTTGTTTATCCACTAATGATATGAGATATCCTATAACTTTTACATTCAACAAGTCTTGGATCCATTTTAAGGTATGCACAGACATTATATTGCAGATATGGAGAAATTTTCCATTTAATGTGTTGGTTTCTCTAACAACACTCAATAAAGTGTTATTTTACTAATTAAAATAATTTTTTGTGTTTTCTAGGTAGGAAAAAAGAAGGAAATCACCTCATGCACCTATTGAAGATCGAATCTTACTATTTTTGGGAGTAGAAACTAACTTCCAAGTTCCTTTTTCTATTTTGTTTTCAATGTATTTGACGGTTTCCACCTTCAATTTTCAATTTTATGCGAGAAATTTCCCATTTAATGAGAAGTTTCTCTAAAAGACATTTAATGTGGAGGTTTCAGGTCACATGTTTTCCAAGATGTGCTTTAGTGGTATCTGTAATAGACATTTCAGAGACATTTTATGTAATTATCACCTTGGTTGGTGCAATCCATTAGTTTTTTTGTATTAATAATGTTCTTATTTACAAATAATAGAACATGTGTTTTGTACCCCCCCCAACCAAATTCAAGTCGCCATCTTATATTCAATACATAGACATCCTTTGTTTTGTCTATCCACTGATGATAGGAGATCTCTTATCACTTTTACAATCAATATATTTTGGCTCCATTTTATGGTATGCATGGACATTATACCGCATGTATGGATGTGGATTGAGGGTAATGTTTTCCAAAGGATCGTATTAATTATCTATTACAAAACCTAAATCGTTGATTCTGCTTTTCTCAAGTCATTTCACCTATATATTACTTCGTGTGAAAATTTAGTTTTTTGATTTTAATGTTATTTTTGAAAATAACAGACTTATAGTATATTTAGTTTTATGTTTGTGATTATATCTTCTCATCTTTCATTTTGTATCTCATATTCCCTCCCACAACATCTTCACACTTTATGTATGAGATGAATTATGTTTCTTGATGTTTTTTGTTATTATGTGTAAATACATACTGAATTGTATGAGTCATTTGTTCACTTCTGTCCACTTAGTGGAATTTTTTTAACTATTTCTAATTTTCTTTGTGTGGAATCTATTGATTTTAGGAGATGAGATCCAAATGAAGAATAATTTTTCTCATGAGAAAGTGATGGTTCATATGAAGTTGTGAATAGAATGCGGTGTTCTATTAGTACACTGTTCGATTTATTCATGATTTTCTTGTGTAAATTCAAAATATATTTTTTGATTCATTTACTCTCTCATGTCAACCTCTAGAGATTCAAAATTCCAAATGAGTCGACTAATGAAGGATCAACAAAAGAATTGGGAGTTTCATATTATGTTCAATTCAAACTGTTTAATTTATTATCATTATTTTAGTAGTTGTATAACATACAACTATCACAATAACAGTGTCGGCATCTATTGACAATTCTGCAATGACATCTGTCAATATGTCTTGTACTCCAATAAGTAATGTACTATATACAAATGGAAACCCATATAGAGTGACACACATTACATGATAACCTATATCTATCAATGGTTAGTTATATTTAAATTTTCTTGTATAAATCCCTATACCTATAACTACATTACAAACTAACACACATTAGTAATTTTTAACTTCTTCATCTATAGTTCCTCAACAATCTACAACATGGAGAAAAATTTTTACAGGATCAAACAAGAGAAAGAAAAGACCGGATGCCTTCAAACAATATCCAGTTTCATTCTGTAAGTATGATTTCATTGTTCAATTCTGAACAAAATGAAGATTGTATAACTGATCTATTCACCATCTAACATATTCTTTGATAATTTCGTTATCTATCCTGAATGATGAAAAAAATCTATCATACTCATCACCTTCCTCGTCGACAAGGTAAGAATGACTCATGCTTTTTCATATTTCAATCCATTTATTATGTATTCTATACACAAAATAAGTACATATCATTTATTTGTAACCTAATATTCTAAGATATCTTTTAATGATTATACATCCCATTTATAAAAATGATGATCTTTTCTACACAAATTTTATATTTTTTTGAGATTAGAAAGAATCATATTTATCATTTAATCACATATATTATTTATATAAAAACATGATTTTCAAAAAATTAGTGATAGGTTAGTGGAATTGAGAAAATGTATTGAACCTTACATAAGGTAAAAATGAAGTGGTCCAACTATTTATTGTTTAATGTATTGAATTTAGTCTGTGGTACACTCAAAATTTGAATGGTGGAGAATTTTCAAACTTGAACACTGCTGATATGTACATTCCATGATAAGGAAAACAGAACCATTTGATGTTTTTAGTTTATTTTCAGTAAAGTCATTTTTATGTATTTTCATCCCTGAAAAAGTATACATGACTCCAAGATAACCTAATCTTTCTGATTATTTACCCTCCTAACATTAATTCTTAAACATTCATTTCATTTTACGATGAATGAATTTGTTTTTTACTGAAATTTGATATTCCAGTGAAATAATGAAATATATTTATCTTTTAAGTGCATCTAATATCTACCTCAGAACCTAATTATTTTAAAATCATAAAATTAGTGATAGGGTGGTGAAAATAAGAAATATATATTAAACCATGCATAGAGAAAACAAAAATAGCAATTTAATGATCATGATGGTGATCTCAGATTGTGATACATTCAAAACTATGTAGGATTCTAATTCCGAAATCATGTATAGGTTAATCCATTATCTATACTAAACCATGTATTTCAAAAGAGCTAATTTTGCTACTGCTATGAGGGATTACAAGGGTTTTTTTATTAAGTATATAATTATATCTATATATATTTGTACAACTCTACTAAACATATTGCCTGTCTAAGTACATAGTTGTTTCAAACATCACATACCAGCTATAGTCTCATTAAAATCAATCATCAACTGGCCATATTATCAATATCTGAGGTTTTTATACCTCAATTGATTATTTTACAAAATATAAAAAATATGTTGGTTTTACATAATGAAATATAGGATATAATTTTGGAGGTTAAACATATACCCCTCACAAAAAACATTATAGAAGATCAACTAGAATTTTTTATTAGTGGGAAACATCAATGATCATATGTTAGGCCATTACATGTCTTCCAAAAAAAATAACGGAATTCTCAACATAGCCCACTGAATACTTTTAAATTTTTCTATAAAAACATATTTTGTCCTCTTTTATGGTGCTTTAATTTCTTCACTCCCTACTATTATATGCTTTTCATTTTTTTATGTTGTCACCCTTCACCCCATGTTTAGACTATTTTGTCACATTAAAATCAACACTGTTTCATCGAGATAAAAATGTTAGAAATTATTTTATTTTTATCATATCCATATACCTTGAAGATAAGTGGCTTTTATTAGGTTTTTTAATAACCCATATGATGATTTTATGAGCTGTATGGATCTCTGAATTTTTTATTTTTACCATATCTATGTACAATATGTTAATGAGATTTAACTACAGTTTTTTAAACAATGTGATGCTGTATTATTATTTTTATGCATATAATTTGATTACTGGTGTTTTTATATAGTGTTATTTAATATAGTAATAGCTTAAAAACACCAGAAATAATATTATTGTTTTATTATATCACAATGTGAATTATTTGTTAAAAAAATACCTAACCCAAGGAATCTTATTGGTTTAATTTTTTCTCAATCAGTGGAAAAATACTTCACATTGTGAAAAAGTACTATTTTAATATCATTGTTTTAATATGTCACAATGTGAATTACTTTCCATAAATTCCCTCACACTATTTCTCTTTCTCTGAGAAAGAATTATCTCATACCAAAAGTAACTGTATAGGGAGGTCAACAAAAACAACATATGAATAGAGATAATCATTATATAAGTACCATCTATATATTCATGTGGAAGCTGGAGACCTCCATCCTATCTGCATGCCAATTATCCACTCAATATCAGGTTCCTTTCATAGATTTATTTAAGATGTTTAAATCATTCAATTTTAACCAACCCACAATATTATTTGTCTAAGAATTGTCTCTCTATCTATATTGTTCTATTTTAGTTCATATAAAAACATGAATGATCACTTGTGAGCCCATGCTGATGCTTTTTCCTTTTTCTACATTTCTGGATTGAATTGGGGAAGGGGTTCACAACATGTGGTGGAACATAATGATTGTTCATGTTCGGTTTTTATATTTATTGAATTTTCTTTATCTCTTCCTCATTGCATAAGAATGAACATTGTATATTTGATTAAGATATTTCCATTCAATATAGTCAATATTAATGAATGGTTTCTTACATTCATTCAACGTGATAGGTTTTACTATAAGTGGATTTTGGAGATATACTCATCATTATGGAACATGGAGGCATATGTGGATTTTATGATGAGTGGATCATTTTTATTTCTCTTAGTTTTTTGTTTCTACTACTTTTACTGTATAATACTTGTGATACATGTATTTAAAAACTAGATCATGTACTCTGTGGAGCTTTTTAATATTATTGGAGGTTGTTTTTTATATCATAGGATCATTTCTTTTATACATCCTTTCTATTTTCAAGTATTTTAATTGTTTGTCTATATTTTATCCACTTCTATTTCATTTTTATGCACCAATATTTTGTGATTAAAAATTATTCATCATTACTATTTCTTAGTATCTTTTACAATTATAAATATATTCTTAAATAAAATCCATTAATACAATATGTCGTGCGTATGCATGGTTGACTACTAGTTATAATTAATTTATGGAAAATTTATATATTTTATTTAATAAAAAGGAGATAATTTTTTAAATCAGTATGTTATAATTATATATAGTTTGGAATTTTTTGGATATTTTAGTAATTATTTTTTTATTTAAATAATGAAAAGTATGGATTTTTTAAAAAATATAAATTATTTTAGTATAAAAGACCAATTATTACATGAATTTGATCATAATATAATATAATAGTCTTTTTATAGAAATAATATAATTAATTACTAAATATTCGACCTTATACTGGATTTTGGATGAAGTTCATTTTAAGTATAATTTTTTTAAAAAAATTATTTTCCATCGCATTTTAAACATGTATAGTAAAAATTTATATCTATAAATTATAATAATTAGCCTCTAAAAAACGATTTCATTTTTAGAATGAAAATTTTTAGATATATTAAATATTTCTATTTTATTTTTTTCTATTATTAATGGTAACATTAATAAATATGTATCCCCTTATAATTGCTAAATCAGGTAATTAATGAAAAAAATGTTAAATAATGTTTTAAATTTCAATATGACATTGATATTATTTCTATTTAATGATTTTATTTCAAACAACCCCTTCACCAATTCAAATATATATCATTTTGGTGTCATTTTCCTTTGATAAATCCTTTTATATTATTTTATGTAATTGAAAATTAAAAAATGTCACTCTATTGCTTTAAATTTATCATATATGTTCAATTAGGATAAGAAAATATTATGTAAAAACCTAGATCATATTTTCATGTTTTTTTTTCCTCTTTCTGGTGTTTTTGGTTAAAAAATAGTTTCTAGAAATTTCATATGTACACGCTGTGTAATTTTGGAGTACACATCGTGTACTCGGTTATCGCAAGTAGTCGGGTGCTGGCCGTGTAGTGGCCATGCACACAGCTGTGTGTGGTGACCCAGAGACCACCTAATGTGGGGGCTGAGGAAGGAAAGTACACACCATGTACTTCTAAATTACATGTCGTTTACTTTCTTTTTTTATTAAACGCACTGGGGGCATGTCTGACAAATAGAACAGTCTCCTTTTAGGTCTGGTTCAGCTGAGAGAGGTTGTACAATAGCGAAACTTCTCTGAGACCCTAATCGAGCATACGTTACCCAAATCGATCATCATATATTGCGTTGGTGTTGCCTTGGTAATCTCTTCCTTCTCATAGAGCTTCATTTGTTGTTTCCTCCCCTTTTTCATTTTATCTTCGGTTGAGTGTTTTAGGTTTCTATATATATATATATATACATTGTTCATGGGTGATTCAAGACTTTATTTTCACGTATAAAGATCCAATAACAACGAGGTAGGTGGTTTATGCCTTTTCGTATAATGTATTTGAGTTGTATGTGCAAAATTTACCAATACCCATGAACAGGGTATCGTGTGTTTATGGTTTTAGCCCTGTTAATTTACTTCTATGTTGGAATGCTTGAGTTGTAGTTAACTGAATGTTAATAGGGTTAATTTCTATGTTTTGGAAGTGTTTTTCACATGAATGTTTAATTTTTTTGACCATTTGGTCTAACTTTTCCTATTAGGCTACTGTTATATTCCATACCTAGTAATATAGGATGGAGTGATTCTTATCTATTTGTTTGTATGATGTTTACTAGTTATCCAAGTAGTTTTTGAGGTTTACTTTGTCCGTATTGCATTTTTATGCTTGTTTGACTTACACGGGGCCGTGAGAACCTGGTGTAGTGGACCATAGGGAGAATATACATAAGGTATTTTCCCGTGTGTCTAAAATTTTTGTTACGATGTGAGCTCATAGGGGGAATTGACGTAAGTTCTTCTTCATAGTGTCTATAGTTCGACGATGTGGGCGACTTAGGGAATGTGACGTAAGTGCTTTCCCAGAGCACCTTTTAGTTACCAATATGAGACTAAAGGGGGAACTGACGGCGAGTGCTTCCCTCAAGAGTCTATACTATAGCTCAACCAGAGGGGTTAGACTGTGTGTACTTCCTAGAGGGTTGCTTGTGTTTGCTAGGTAGAACCATAGGGGTTTAGGCTATGAGTACATCCCAGAGGGTTACCTGTTTGTGTTTATTTTCATACATGATATGTGGTGTTTGAATGCTTTGAAACTATAAGAAAGATTACTTTTGATTACTTCCTTGTTTATTCCTTCATTTCAATATTATTTCATGTCATATGAATTCACTGACTATTAGGCACAGATCTCGTGGTGGTAGCCTACTACGATTTAGTATCACACCCTGTTTGGGTCATGCTTATGGGCCCAAAAAGATTATATTGTTATAGGTATAGATAAGGGCAAGATCCCTTCTACTTCAGGTACTTGACTCCTATGGAGCTCAAGAGCATGGGACCAAGTTTTGTCTTACGATGCTTTAGAGTTGTTTTCTATTTTTCTTGTACGTTGGAGTAGTACTATATTTTATCATTGTGACATGTTTGGCTGTTTTCCGTGACATATATATCCTGCATCATTTTATATATGTGCTCCAATTGTTATTACTTCTAGTCATCTGCTATTTACTTTTGTATGGTAATATTACTACTTCCTCTATTGCTTTGTGTTTTACTTCCATTGTGTTACTCTACCAATGAGGGCATAGTTTTCCCACTATCACACAATAGGCCTTCATTGACGGTTGGTAGCCTATGGCGTAAGGGGAAATGTGCTTGAGGCCATGTGACCAATCGGGTAAGGGGCGTCTCTGGGCGGCTTCTAAAACCGGGATGTTACAAAGTGGTATCAGAGGAGTTCATTTCTTCTTGAATTATTTTTTGGAGCCTATAGTATGGGATATGAAGGAAATAGGTACGTGGTAATAAGCTGTCCATGAGAGTAGCTAACCTGTGTATAGGGAAAAGTAAATTTACCTCATTCATTGCAGTTTTATGGTTTTGAAAATTTACAGTTTTTTTAACATATTATAGTGTGAATTGGAATCCGAACTCAAACTTCTTAAAAATTTATTGAAATAAAATAGTACAATGAATTAACAAGATGCAATGCGCTTGCACCATCATAAAAATAGCTGAAAATGGAAAAACAATTTGAAGGAGACATACCATATCCTCACCAAGAATGTACCAGCAACTACTGAAATGAAAAGACGGATCCTGCTGATCACTTCATCACTCTATAATCACTCAAGTCATTTTTATGGACACTAAAAGCCCTTTGAGAGAGACCAAACCAATAGTAAAGAATATTTATGTAGTGAAAATCCAATAGCAGCCCTTGATGACATCAATAAAAATAGTAAATATGTTAACAGTAGACCCAAGCAGCCATGGACGGAAGGTTCCCTTTACCCAAAATATCTCAAACTCTAGAATAAACATCATAATTGCTTCATTCAAGAAGTCTGTATGATCAAGCTTGTTCTGAAACTGGTAGGAGTACATTTCAATGCCCCTATAGTGTAGGTCTGCAAACATCCATTGTACATTTCCATTGAGTAGAACCGATTGAGAAAGAGAAACAACACAAGAAAAAGAAGAACCTACTTCTGAGAATCAGAAGAATCTCAATGGCTTTATTTCCCGAGTCTCTCATAAAAATTGAAGCTAGGAATGTTTTTAAATTCTTCTACCAATTTGATAAGAATCCTTTTTCTGATATCAAGATATCAATTTGCTAACATCTCTCCATTTTTATACTGTCTAAATATAGTATTGTATTTCTCATCCATCCATGCGTCGATTTCATTTGGAACATCATGTTTTGTTGGAATTACGTAGGCATCCCTATAATCTGGGTCATTTTCATCATCCTCATTGCATGAATCATCCGAGTCAGAAGAATTGGAGGATATTTATGAAGCATCTGATGAGGCAGACACTTTTTCAGTATGGGATAGTTGTGGGGGTATTTTGTTTTGGTCCTTCATGCTAGAATCATGGGAACGTGTGATAAATTTTCTTTTAAAATTGGAATGATCCCTACATTTCCATTTGTTTCTAGCACTGGGAGTGATGAAGCCATCTGAGTCAACCAATGCTTTCTTCACTTTCCCAGCCCTTGATATTAGGAATTCTTCTTCCAATTGGCATGTTTTTTCAATTTCAACGTGAAAGGGATCTTCATGATCTGATTGGGCTTCCTAATTATCTCTTTGTATAGGTTGTATTGCTTCAAGAATTGGTGAGATAGCATTGAAGACTAGCTTTCCTTCATTAGAAGTCTCGTGGTCCACATGAAAGGGATCATAATGATTGGATTGAGCATCTTATTTATCTCTTTGTATATGTTCGTTTCCTTCAAGAATAGGTGAGTTAACATTGAAGATATCTTTCATTCCTTCTTTAGAAGTCTCGGGGTTGTGCAAGGTCTCGACATCGTAATGGGAGTGGGACTGAATCATAGAGACCCAGGGGGATTCTTTCTATTAGTAAAGTCAGTAGTAACTATCTGAGAAATAGGGCGTATATTGGGGGTTTCCTTTTCCACCCAAATAGATTTATTTAGAGAGGTAGGTCAAGGGTCATTACATTGATTCACACATTCATTCATAGAGTGACCAACTCGTGATAATTGTTTTCAGAATTTTGGGGAATTCTCAAAGACCACATCTTGAAAAAAACCATTATCCCCATTATGAATCAAGAATCAGGATGAAACAGATTTAATAACATCAACACCGATGAAAATCCTAGTGATAGAGGGGTTTGTAAGGTTTAAAGTGGAAGATTCAGTCTTAATGGGTAGCCCGAATAGACCACCAATGGAAAATAATGAACTCTGTTTGAAAAGGTGGAGGTGTAAATTCAGGAAACCTAGCCAGAGAGGGACAATGGGTGGCTCAACACCAAAGAAAATGTCTGGAGACCATTTAAGAACCTTTATTCCACAACCCCCAAAGTACCAAAATCCATGAGTCCAAAATCTATAAAATTCATTCTCTGAATAAATTCTAAACAACACATGTAGTGAATTCAAAAAACCAATGTGTAACAAAACAAATCCGATGTTTTCCATGGCTTTTAAAGAAACACAAGAGATGGTCAATGCTTATAAAACATACCAACTAGAGAAATATGTAGATCAGAAGATATATTGTGTATCTCATAATTTGAGAAGGAAATTGCTGATAGACATCATTGACAAAAATGTTTAGGGTCAATGCATTTAGAGGTCTTCGATTCACCTGGAGGATCACGACCTGTGACAATATCTATGATGGATCTTGCATCATGGGGAATGAGATCAGCGTCATTAGGGTATCTTCTATGAGTTCCTAAGGGAAGCGGCTCCCGTACAGATGACAATCAGACCACTCACTTGATTACAGTTGATTTTATTTCACTGTTGGGAGATTCACATGTTTTGTGCTGTTATTGATGACGTTATTGAGGTTCTATTTCTGTTGCAACCAGATGAGATGATGTTATCCCATTTCATGAATCATGTAGGAACTTGCAATAGATCACATGTCATGAATTCTTTCCATTCCATTTAGGGGGTGTTAGTGATTTCAATTTGGTGTGATAGATATTGTGAAAGATATTTATGTTGTTGTGATAAATGCCTTCATAGAATTCTTTCTTCTGATAAAGCATTAAATTGTGAATGTTTTGTTTGAATGGACACGAAACATCATTTCTTGAGGTTTAATGGGCCCTCGTGGGTTGGTATTTGGTGGATCATTGATCTATTATTCTGGTTTATAACATGTATATGATTCCAAGCTTTGATTCGTAGGGAGAATGGGCCCTCACAGATCAGAATTTGGCACATAAATTATCATTTCAGTGTTTTTATGGGCTCTAAAGTAGTTTCTGAGGCTTATTGTCTAGAAAAACCTTGAATACATGTCGTGTAATGATGAATACACACTATGTGTTCCCATGTTCAAGAAGAAACTGTTTTTCATACGTACATGTCGTGTACTATATGTACACACCGTGTAGTCTCTATCCCTGTCACGGGCTTTGTGGGTAGAGACACGGGGTTTGGAAATCCTTGGGGGAACACACCGTGTACTGGTTGTACATGCCATGTTGTGTAGACCATGTGTCCACCTGTGTAATTAACAACATGGGTCAGTGAAAATTCTTTAGTGCATGTTGTGTCTGCCTGAAACATGTCGTGTAGTGTGAGACGTTTATTCGACCGTGTCCCTAACAATACGAGCCGGGGAAGCTGGTCTAGTACACGCCATGTATTATTTTTCTAGGAGAACAATGTAGCTTATTCATGTAGAAGAACTCAGGAATGGGAAGAGAATTTACGTACAGGCTATGTGTTTGGACAACACGCCATTTGTTTGGGGTTATACACGACCATTTGTGGTCGGAGTACATGACCATCTAAAAGGATTAAGGGAACACGCCGTGTAGGCATTATACACATCTTGTATCCATGTTTTAAAAAACATGAATGCTTTTCTCATATTCCCTTCTTATAATTCTAATTTCATTCCCTATTAACCTTGATTTAAGGTGTGCACTTGACCATGCAGAGTCATGCCACCGAGATGTCCACTGGTTATCCACCAGTTACAGGGCAGTGATCAGATGCCACGCATGGCTGATCAGGGTCTACTAGCAGATCCTCCAATTGTTCTAGCCTTGGCACCAACCATCATTCTGGACCCAAGTGATGACGCATAGTTCCGAGATGGATTTATTAATATAACATCCAATACATTACATACATTGTTATTACATAAAAATTTAAGCATACTTATTACAACATATAACAAAACCATGATAGGACCTTATAGGTATAGTGTCCTTAGAAATAGGGAAACATAAACAACTAGTTCATAAAGCATCTACATTGTCTCCAGTTTAATTCATCATATCTGGAGTCACTTTATGGCATATCCTACTTAATATCCTTCTGCCTGACCTAGGGAAAATAAAACATACAAAAGTGTGAGCTCAAATGCTAAGTAAGGGTAAATGAAGAAGATATCAATCATATCATAATCATAATAACAAAACATTTTGAAAATCTTATTATGAAAAAGAGATCATAATATCATGACATGGGATAAAAAATAGTAGTGAAATGTAATCCCAAAATTCATAACATAAAACATGAAACTTTTTGGCATACAGACATAATCATAGAAAATAATTTCTTATTAACTAGCCATTCCAGCCATGTCTATCTCATTAGATATAAATCTTTACCCAATGCATTAGAGTGAGATATAGGCCCCACCCATCTCATAATTATTCCATTCTTATGTATTCCAAAAACTCATAAATCATATATCATAGGATAACCCATGTAATAAAAATGGGATTCTTAAACATCATACAATCATAATATTATTTATATATGATAAAAGGAATTCATAAAATTAATTCCATCATAATATAATAAAATCGATTTAAAAATAGGGATGGAAATAAAACCATATATTATCTTAAATTGAAAATAATTTTGATAAAAACATGAACTCCATTATTGAGGAAAATATCATTTCTACTTCAATTTTTTTCCTTTATTAGCATGTCATAAAATATTAAACTAAAAGAAGTTAATTAAAAATAAAATTGGAAACCTGTAAATGAAGCTTGATGGAAATGATTTTCTATGAAATCATAAAAATTCATTCATTTTGTATAAGTTAAAAAAACATTATTCTCGTACCTTGATCGGAAAAGTCAAAAAGTGCCTCATACTAAAAACAAAAAAAGATTCCTTTAATATCTTTTACTAAAAACTCAATGATGAGTAAAATTGGATTTAAACAATTGTATGAGGATAAAAATAATATTACATTTTGAGGCACCATGGATGTGGATGAAAAATATTCCCCACTAAATTCTGAAGTATAAAAAATCTCAGATAAAAATGAGATTGCGAGATATTCCCTTACCTTAGGTATGATATGCTTTTTATGTATCCGAATCTCCGGTATAAAGATTTAAATAATTTCATAGACTTATTCTAGATTCATAGTGATTATTATGATATCATATATGGTAATATTCTTGTCTGTTTATTAATAATATTTCATTGCAACATGTTATTCGGGAGGTCATTGCTTTATATTCTTATGCGTGTTTGGCCGAATAAATTCTTATTCATATTTTTAGGTTATAGATACCTCATTTAAAAAATTGTAGTACTGTAATATATATCATATATATTTATTCAATCCATTTATATAATCATTATTCAATGAAGATCATGTAGAACGAGTCACATCACATCGTTTAGACAGTAGGTCGTACGTACGCATGAGCGATGATATCATTCCCATAATTATATGACTGGAATTGGAGTTGATGATATAATATCTCAGAATCAGTATCATGTTATAATAATCATATATATTTATTCATTACACCATTATAGTCATCCATGTAAGATGGTATTTTAAGAAGACCAGAACCTCAATAATATTACTAAGGAAGTTAAGAAGAGTAATGGTCAGGTTTTGGACGAGTTTTAAGGCTCAAAGTTGTGTAAAAAGAAGAGGGAGGAGGTGCCCATTTATAAGGGAGGAGAGGGGCACCTTTGGAAACCTCAAAAATATTAATTTATATAAAATTAAAACCCCATATAAATACATAAAAAATGACTCAGATCATAATATTAGATGATATAGGGTTGTAATATCATCAACCAATAAAATTTAGACATTTTGGAAATTTATTTCAAACATTATCAACATGATTTATACTTATTTAATCTATTAAATTTTATTTGTGGTAATAAGATTCTAAATTTAAAACTATTATAAATAATTACTTATGTGTAGTGAATTGTCGATAATTGGATAATTAATGAAATTTTAGACCATATAAATTGTAATTTCTAATTTTTATATATTTTTGTGATTTTTAAACAAATATATATTATGTTATTTTTATAAAATAACAGTAGTGTCAATTTTTACACTATTAATTTATTTGAATTTAAATAAAATTCACACAGAATATATGTTCGAACCAAAAACTATAATAGATTAATAACATGTTATATTTATATATAAAATTAGTGGAGCACATTAAATAGTTCATATAATATATATTTTATATTTTTAAAACCATTTATTTGATATTTCAATCAATAAAATAATTTCAACATCACTATTGTTTCACCTTTAATGATAATTATTTAATCCTTAAAAATTCTAAATAACTTCAAATGATGTATATAATTTTATTATCATTCTGGAGACTATTCATGTTTGAATTTTACTGAAGTTTATCACAAAATTAAAATTATTATACTTATACGATTTAAGAGAGTGACATTTTGTCATTTTCATTGGTTTTAATAATAACTAAATTATTTTCACTGTGAAAAGTCCATAAAATTAATCTATTACGACCCTTAGGTGATATGGGTCGACTTGTATTCATCCAATTGAATTTTTTCAGGTGTTATGGTAATTTTATAATCTTATTGTTACCATTAATTACTTAATTTTTCTTTTATCTGCAGTAGATAAAAATTACCGTAGTTACAATTCATAATATCAGAAAAAAATAACCTATTAACATAATTTGGACTTAATGAATTCAAATATGGACTCCAGTTTTCAAAATTCAAAACATAGAAGTTGTATTAATTAAATTAAACTTAATCCCATTATTAAGAAAATGGCTTTTAAAAGTTTAAACATTGCCAAAGATTGAAATGTTTTTACCTATGAATTCAATGTAAAATTAATGTTAATGACATAAATTATATTTAATGGTAAAAATATATTTCTTTTATACTTTAAAAACGTTAAATATTATAATTTAACCATATAAATTATTATGATGAAAAAAAGTTGTTTTTAATTTAAATATAGTGTGTTTTTACTATTCATTAAAATAAGAATGTTATCAGAATAATATGAAAATTTTATCCTATTTAAATTATTATCTACTAATTCCAAAGAAGAATTTTATTTTGTATAATTTAACTTATAAACCTTTCAAAAACTAAATTTAATGTGGGTGCACCATCAAAAGTCGGCAAAATAACATTTTTTTTAAAAATACTTATTTTACCAGAAATATTTATTTTGATCGCATACCATGTTTTAGAAAAAGTGTAAGAAGAATAATAATGTTATAAAATTAAGAATTAATTAATAATATTCATAAAGGCTAGTACATAATAATATTATTTCAATATATCATTGTTTAGTGAAACCTAGTATAGCGTACTACACGCGCTATCGAGGAAGGTCATGATTGCATGTAATGCAAGCCAAGCTAGTGTTGTGTGTCGTGAAAGATTAGTTTGGTATTTAATATAACATAAGACATAAAAAATATATATATTTCTCATAAAATCTCAGGGTGTTAAATTTTACCCCCCTTAAAATGAATTTTTCCCCCGAGATTTGACACTTCATAACAAATAGATGAGGATACATCTCCCACTTCATATCCTCAAGTTCCCATGTAGCTTCTTCTAATTGGTTGTAACTCCATAAAAAATTAACCAATTGACTGGTCTTGTTTCATAGAACTTTTTCGCTACGATCTAGAATCTCTATCGGCTATTCTTCATCAGAATGATCTTTCTCCAGCAATACAACTTCTGAGCATAGTACATGTAAAGGATCAGGTATGTACTTTCTCAGGAAATAAACATGAAACACATCAAGAACTTGACCGATATTTGGTGGAAGTTCCAATCAGTAAGCTACCTTCCCAACATTATCCAATATTTCATAATGAGCAATATACATAGGGCTCAGCTTGCCCTTCTTTCCAAATCTCATTACTCACTTCCAAGGATATATTAATAATAATACTTTATCACCCACTTCAAACTCTAGGTATTTCTGTCCGTTGTATGAGCTTCTCTTATGTTATGTTGAATAAATCTAACCTTTTCTTCCATTTCATCAACAAGGTCATGTCCTAATAGCTTTCTTTCCCCCACATCAACCCATCAAGTTGGAGTTTTACATTTCTTTCCATAGAGAGCTTCATAAGGAGCCATCTGAATACTATAGTGAAAGTTATTATGATAAGAAAATTCCACCAAAGGTAGGTGTTGATCCAATCCACATTTGAAATCCATAGATCAAGCACTAAAAATTTCTTATAGAGTTTGAATTGTCCTCTCAGACTGACCGTCTGTTTGAGGAAGATAAGCAGTTCTGAAACTCAACTCTGTATCCAGACTATGCTGAAGACTTCGCCAAAACATCGAGGTAAACCTCGGATCCCAATCAGATATAATAGAAAGTGGTACTCCATGCAATCATACCACTTCACATACATCATGGCATGCTGATCAAGAGAGAAATATTCTCTAATATCAATAAAGTGTGTCTACTTTGTAAGATGATCAACTATAACCCAGATAGCATTATTTCCTTTGTATGTTTTAGGAAGGCCAGTGGAAAAGTCCATAGTGATGTTTTCCAATTTCCATTCTGGTATAGTTAATGTTTGTAACATCCACTAAGACATCTATCACTCATCATTGACTTGCATACAAACCAAGCATCGAGAAATATATTCAGCAACATCTCTTTTCATGTCGTCCCACCAGAAGTACTCCTTTAGGTCCCAATACATCGTTGTGCTTCCAGGGTGAATTGTGAATGAAGAAATATGAGCTTTATCCAATATTTCCTTCTTTAATTCTGGGATGATAGGAACATAAACCTGATTCCTGAACCTTATTGGCTCATCACAATCAATGTGGTATTCAGGAACATTTCTCACCATCTTTTGTAACTCTACATCTTCTTTCTGTGCCTCTGTAATCTTTACATGTATAGATGGTTGGACATTCATTTGAGACAGATATGATTTTTTCCCTTCCATTATAATTACTAGATCCATCCTTTGTAAATACATAATTATTGGATATTTTTTTATCCTCATCATGGTTAATCTACATGGTCTTGTCGACTTAAATTGTCGGCCACCTTGTCTACTTTCCTACGGTGATAATTAATTGAGCAGTCGTAATCCTTAATCATCTCCAACCATCTTCTTTGACACTTATTCAGATCCTTTTGTGTGAAAATATACTTTAAACTTTTATGATCTGTATAAATATCACACCTTTAACCATATAGATAATGCGTCCAAATCTTTAATGTAATGATTACCACATATTACTCCAAATCATGAATTGGGAAATTTTGTTCAAGGATTTTCAACTGTCGTTAGGCATAATCTATCACCATATCATTTTTCGTGAGAACACACCCTAGCCCCTTCTTGGATGCATCACAGTATATCAAAAACCTTTCTCCACTATAAGACAGTGTGAGCACAGGTGCCCTGGATAACCTTCTTTTCAACTCCTTGAAATTCTCTTCAAAATCCTCTTTCCACATGAACATAACTCTTTTTCAAGTCAAATTTGTGATTGGATTAGATAATTGTAAAAAATATTTGACAAAATGTCGATAATATCCAGCCAAACCAAGAAAACATTAGATCTCAGTTACTGTTGTTGGTCTCAACCATCTTTCGATAACCTCTGTTTTTACTGGATCCACAGATATCCTCACTTTTGAGATTATGCAACCCAAAAAAGCAACAATTTGAAGCCAAAATTCACACTTGGTAAATTTTGCATAAAGCTTCTCCTTTCTCAGGGTATTCAATAAAATTCTCAAGTGATCTTCATGTTCTTCCTTGCTCTCTAAATAGACAAGAATATCATCTATAATGACCACCACAAACTGATCAAGATAGTCTCTAAAAACTCTATTCATTAGATCCATGATGATAGTAGAGGCATTATTAAGACCAAATGGAATCACTATAAATTCATAGTGTCCATACCTTGTACGGAAATCCGTCTTTGGTATATCCTCTTTTTTTACCCTTAATCGATGATACCCTGAAATAAGATCAATCTTGGAAAAGTATTAAGATTCGCTTAGTTGGTCAAATAATTCATAAATGTGTGGTAGATGATATTTTTTCTTGATAGTGATCTTGTTATGTTCTCGATAATAAATGTAGAGTCTCATTGATCCATCCTTCTTCATAACAAACATAACAGGTTCACCCCAAGGTGATACACTAGGGAATATGAATCCCTTATCAAGATTATATTGGAGATGCTTCTTCAATTCTTGGAACTCAATTGGGTCCATTCTATAAGGTGTCTTTGAAATGGGCATCTCACTATGTATGAGTTCTATTAAAAACTCAACTTCACTATTTGTTGGAAGACCTAGAAATTCCTTAGGAAATACATCATCAAACTCTCGTACAATGGGTGTATTCTTAATTGTGAGTTTCTCTCCAACCATTTGAGATAAATAACCTTTATTTAGTGGATTCAAGACCCATAAGATGGAAGAAATTTTCACTGGAAGGTTATTTTCATCCTTGCATCGATAGACAATCATAGATTGATCTGGAATATGAAATGTGACTTCTCTTCTTTGGAAATTGATATGATCTCTATATAAAGAATGCCAATCCATGCTAATAATCACATCAAATTCTACTATAGGAAGGATCATAAGATGTTCAGGAAGAAATTTCCAACAAACTTCAATCGGAGAAGAATTGTAAACTTTTGATTCGACCGTTGTGCCATTAAAAGTTGTCACAGCTAACTCAACATCTAATTGATGAGGTAAAATGATGATAACCTTAGAACATTCTTTAGAAATAAAATAGTGGGTGGATCTAGAATCAAATAAAACATTTGCTACTTTAGAGTGGATAGTAAGTGTACCTTTCACCACTACGTTATTGTACCCAACATCGCCGATAGAAATTGCATGTGACTTTCCTTTGCCTTTGGCATTAAGAGTTTTTTGATGTCGGTCATCATCAAAAACCCTTGGATTAGGGCATTTAATAGCATAATGCCCTATTTCCGTGAACATATAACATTGAAGTGTAGGAGGTGCATTTTGGGTAGCCTTTTCATTGTTTGCACAAGCAAATATATTTTTCCCATCATTGTGGCATTCAAATTCTGGATTTCCTTCTTTAATACAATTGAATCATTTACTTGTCCCTTTAAGACAATTCCCTCCATGTTTCTATCCACACTTTGAGCATAAGGGAAAAATCATCTTCTTTTCAGTGTGTTCTTTATATTTCCCTTTGAATTCCATTTTACTCTTCTTATCAAACCCAAATGGATGATGGGTTACTCCAATCTCCATCTCTAACATGAGATAACATCGAAAAATTCCCTCGTAGCTATTGAAGTCCCTTATGGCTAACGCCCTTCTAAGACTTGATTTTAAGACACTAAATAATTGATCGATCTTACTCTCAGGTTGGATAGTAATCCTAGAAGCGTACCTTAAAAGCATTGTAAAATTTGCTTCATAGGTACCAACCGATTCATCATCCTTTAGCTTTAGTTCAATAAACTCCTTATACATCTTTGTTCGAATAATTTGAGGGAAGTACTTATAGAAAAAAAATGTTCTTGAACTCGTACCATTCCATCGACTCAATTTCATCTCTTTGCCTCGTATTCAGGATAAGATTCCACCACTGATCAGCATCTCCTTCCAAACGATATACTACTAAGATGAATTTATCATGTTCAGAACATTGATGAACTGAAAATATCTTTTTAGTGGTACTGATCCATTGTTCAGCCAAAAATGTACCAGTAGACCCGCTGAATGAGGTTGGACACTGCGTCATTAAGGAATCAACAAAATGTTGCTCCTTTCTTTGCTCATTTGGAAGTCCTGCATGATTTATAGCTTGAGAATGTTGTGTGACCATGGCTACATGATTTTTTATTACATCTCCCATAATGTTTGGTTGCTCAGTGAGATAATCAATGCATTGCCCGTCGCATTCAGCATTAACACGGTTCCGTTGGGTTACAGCCATCGACTAAAACCAATAAGCATAATGTGAGAAACACTAATAATAATAGGAAAACCACATAATCAAGAATAAAATTTCATACTTTAGGTCCTATCATAGGTTATTCATGGACATTTCTAAAACACTAATATTTTGTTCTATGCTTAGACATATCCTTAGGGTTCTTACTAAGGCTTTCACAACCTAATTTCCAAAGGTTGACTATACCGTTCCTCTGATACAAACTATAACGACCCATACTTTACATACATTGTTTTTACTACAAACTTAAAGCATACTTATTACAAAATATAACAAAACCATGATAGGACCATTTGGTAAAGTGTGTTTAGAAACTGGGAAACATAAAAAACTGGTTCATAAAGTATCTACATTGTCGGCCATTTATTTCATCATATCTATAGTCCCTTTTTTCATATCCTACTTAATATCTTTCTTCCTGACCTAGGGAAAATAAAACATACAAAAAAGTGAGATAAAATGCTCAGTCAGGGTCAACGAAGGCGGTATTAATCATATCATATTCATAAGAACATAACATTTTGAAAATCTTATCATGCAAAAGAGATCATAATATCATGACATGGGATAAATCATAGTAGTGAAATGTAATCCCAAAAATCACAACATAAAACATGAAACATTGTGGCATACACACATAATCATAGAAAATCATTTCTTGTTAGACAAGACTCATTTCTAATACTATCATAGTGGACAAAGTCCATTTCTGAAATGAGTTCACTCCTCGTTCCAGTCCAATATCACTGAACTAGATTAACATGTTGTTCCATCCATGTCTACCTCATGAGATATAAATCTTTACCCAATGCATTGGAGGGAGACATAGGTCCCACCCATTTTATAATGATACCATTATTATATGTGCCACAAAATAATAAATCATATATCATAGCATAACCCATGTAATAAAAATGGGATTCTTAAACATCATGCCAATATAATATAATTTATATAAGATAAAAGGACTTCATAAAAATAATTCTATCATAACATAATCAAATAAATGTAAAAATAGGGATGGAAATAGAAACCTATATTATATTAAATGGAAAATAATTTTGATAAAAACTTGAACTCCATTCTTGAGGAAAATATCTTTTCTACTTCAAATTTTTTTTTCCTTTCTTACATGCCATACAATTTTAAACTAAAAGAAGTTAATTAAAAATAAAATTGGAAACTTGTAAATTAATATTCATTTAAATAATGTTCTATGAAATCATAAAAATCCATTCATTATGTATAAGTTAAAAAACATTCTTCTCATACTTTGGCCAGAAAAGTCAAAAAGTACCTCGTACTAAAAACGACAAAAGATTCATTTCATATCTTTTAATAAAAACTCAACAATGATTAAATTTGGATTAAAAAAATTGTAGGAGGATAGAAATAATATTACATATTTAGGAAATGTGTATGTGGATGATAAATATTCCCCATTAAATTTTGAAGTATAAACAATCTTGGAAAAAAATGAGATTGCGAGATTTTCCCTTACCTTAAGTCTAAGAATCTTTGTACGTATCTGAATGTCCTGTATAATGATTTAAATAATGTCATTGAGTTATTACATAATCATAGTAATTATTATGATATCATACATGGTAATATTCTTATCTTATTATTAATAATATTTCATTGCTACTTGTAATTCGGGTGTTCATTGCTTTATTTTCATATGCGTGTTTTGTCGAATAAATTATTATTCCTCTTTTTAGGTTATAGATACCTCATTTACAAAATAGTATTAGTGTAATATATATCCTATATATTCATTCAATTCATTTAAATAATCATTATTCAATGAATATCATGTAGAACGAGTCGCATCACATCGTGGAGATGGTAGGCCATACGTACACACAAGTGATGATATTGTTGGCATAATTATATAAATGGAATTGGATTTGATGATATAATATATCAGAATCAGTATACTGTTATAATAATCGTATATATTTATTATTTAAACCATTATACCCATCCAAGTTAGGTGGTGGTGGAAAATAGATTACACCACGGTGTGGAGACGGTATTCCGTACGTACGCACGCGCGGTGATTTATTTTTCCGTAGGATGGATGGAAAGTGAAATAGGGTTTTTTAATATTTATAATAACATATCACTATATCAGTGATACTAATATTATTGCTTTATAATGAAACAACTAAAAAAGTGGATGTAGTAAGGAAGAAACATGAAAGAATCAGTAGAAGAGATTACCTCTTCCATGACATGCCTCCTTTAAACATCCTCTTAAGTGACTAGATTTGGTCTTTTGAGAAGACCAGAACCTCCAGAATATTACTAGGGAAGATGGGAAGAGTAATGGGCTAGGTTTGGCCGATCTTGAATGCTCAATGTTGTGTAAAGTGGAGAGGGAGGAGGTTCCCTTTTTAAGGGAGGAGAGGGGCACCTTTGGAATCCTCAAAAATATTAATTTATAATAAATTCAAACCCCACATAAAAACTTCTAAAATGACTAAAATCCTAATATTAGATGAGATTGGGTTATTATATCATCAACTAGTAAAATTTAGACATGTTGGGAATTTATGTTGAACATTATCAACTTGATTTATCCTTATTTAATCTATTTAATTTTATTTTTGGTAATAAGATTCAAAATATGAAATTGTTATAAATAATTACTTATTCCTTTTAATTGTCCATAATTGGATAATTTATGACATTTTAGACCATATAAATTTTAATTTATAATTTTTAAACATTTTTGTTATTTTAAAAGTATTTTATATTATGTTTTTTATAAAATAACAATAGTGTCAATTTTTACATTATTCATTTATTTGAATTTAAATAAACTCCACACAAAATATATGTTCAAAAAAAGATTTAATAGATTCATAACGTGTCATATTTGTCTATAAAATTACTAGATCACATTAAATAGTTTCTATAATATTTATTTTAATATTTTTAAAACCATTTATTTGATATTTCAATCAACAAAATAATTCCAACCTCACTATTTAGCCACCTTTAATGATAATTATTTAATCCCTAAAAACTATAAATAAATTCACATGATGTATATAATTTTATTAGATTTTTGTATACTATTAATGTTCATGGTATAATGAAGTTTATCACTAAATTAAAATTATTATACTTATAAAATTTAAGAGAGTGACATGTTGTCACTTTAATTGGATCTAAAAATAATTAAATGATTATCATGGACAGAAGTCCAAAAAATTAATCTATCCCTACCCTTAGGTGATATTAGTCGACTTTTTCTCATCCAATAGAATTTTTTCAGGTGTTAGGATAATTTTATAATCTTATTTTAACCCTTAATTACCCGATTTACCTTTAACTGTAGTAAATAAAAATTATCGTAGTTATTATTCATACTATAAAAAAAATAAAAGTAACCCATTAACATAACCTGGACACACTGAATTCAAATATGGAACCAATTTCTCAAAATTCAAAAAACAGAAGTTGCACTAATTAATTTAATATTAATCTCGTTGTTAAGAAAACGAGTTTTAAAAGATAAAACACTGCCAATGATTGAAATGTTTTACCTATGAATTCAATGTAAAATTAATTGTAATGGCATACATTATATTCAATTGTAAAAATATATTATATTTATACATTAAAACCATTCAATATAATAATTTATCCATTTAAATAATTACTATGAAAAAAGTTGTTTTTAATTAAAATATAGCATGTTTTTACTATTCATTAAAATATGAATGTTATCATAATAATATTAAAATTTTATCAAAAGTAAATTTTTATATCCTATTTTAAAAGAATAATTTTATTTTGTCAAATTGAACTTATAAACTTGTAAAAAACTAGATTTAAAGTGGGTGTGCCTTCAAAATGCGTCAAAACTACATTTCTTAAAAAATACTTATTTTTCCCGAAAAGTTTATTTTTTTCACATACCATGTTTTAGAAAATGTGTAAGATGAAAAATAATGATATAAAATTCAAAATTTAATTAATACTATTTATAAAGGCTAGTCCATAATAATATTATATCAATATATCGTTGTTTAGTAAAACCAGGTATTGCGTACTACACACGCCATCGAGGAAGGTCGTGATTGCGTATAATGCAAGCCAAGCCAGTGTTGTGTGTCGTGAAATATTCGTTTGGTGTTACGTATAACATAATACATAAAAAAATATATTTCTAATAAAATCTCAAGGAGTTACAATGAAGGTCATGCAAACCTTTCACGAAGTACCGCATCATGCACCATCCATGACAGAGTTGACATGGGTTTTCTAACTGTAGCTTCCTCCCACCTTCATAGGGGAATGAGGACCTCATGGTACAGAGTCATGGTAAGAATGTAACGCCCCGAATCCAGTTACCCAGAGTCGGTGCATTATTGTGTAACATTGGCATGATCACAAAAGATCAAGTCTCGAAAGACCGATCAGTTTAGTTGCCTTGGAAACACTAGATACATTCATAAAAGTTACATTACATCATAAAGTAAAACAAAACTACAACAACATCTTGTCTTCATATCCCCTCATACTATCCCTGCATTTCATTCATAATATACTTCTTCACATCCTGGAAAAATTAAAACATTGGAAGGGGTGAGCTCAGATGCTCAGAAAGGATAACAATATTGCAGAAGCTTTCATAAATAAACATTATCATTTAAGGCAATGTATAACTAAAACAAAAGCCTTTTAAACTTGAACTTCAACATAATATGGAAAAAGTAAAATGAGATAATTCCATTTACTTATTCACATGGATATTCTACTGGTCAAATAATCACATTAAAATATCAATAACCACTTTCATAATGATGGAATGCATAATGTCATACTATCATACCCACATAGCCAAGGCCTCATGCCAATACTACAAATAAGATTTTTTCAAAGCCTTGTGCCAAGACACTAGTTTGTCTCATGCGACCTACCGATGCATCGAGGAGCTATAGTGGGCTCCACCTGTCACTTATTAAGTCCAATGCATTCCTCATATGAACAGGTTTAAACATATCATAAACCATAACATAATCGTATCACATAAAACATGAATAAAGGAAACATAACATTTCCACATTTCAATCACAATATATCAATACAACACATTTATATAATAAAAAAATTATCAAAGGCATTTTCAATACCAAAATAAAAGGAAAGTAAAACATGGTATTTATTTTTCATTTAAAAAAAGTAATGGCTTATAGAGGAAGCCAAAACTCAAATAATAGTCACGGTGGCGGAGAAGTCGTTGTCGCCGCAAACGTAAGAAAAAACATTCCTTTTGTTGTTTAGTAATAATTCTTTGTATAAAAAGAATCCTTTTGAATAAAAGTAAAAGTCAATGGGGTTTATACACCGTATAATGGAATGTTGTGTATAAAACCAAATATGCCTCAATGAAAGGAGATTGAGACGAAGTCCCTTACAAAGATCATTTTTTTAAATAAATCTATTATGTGTATTCACTATAAGTACACATAAATAAGTACAAATACAAGATAGTACATAATAATATCATGACATATTTTGAAAGAATGATATTAACCCAAATATGGAAATTGGGTTAAGAAGTTCCCTTACCTCGTGTCCGACTTGACTCGATAGTTTTTTAACCTCCTGAATAATAAACTAGATTTAATTTCTATTTTCATAAGAATCTTTTTCATGTTCATTATTTCTTTTATATGACTTATTACCATGTTATGAACATTGTGTAATTATTTTTGTTAATAACTGTCATTTTGTCGATCTTTGGTACTTTAGTCAAAAATAAACTTCTTATAATTACAAGTTGTTCATGTGGTGAAATATCCATTATATCCAGAATTATATTCATGATTTAGATATCATATATATAATGTATATCCATTATATAAATTCATTCATAATATTACTTAACATTTAGATGTAAGAAATGAAATGCACCGTTCATGGAGACGGTAAGCCGTACGTACGCATGAACGCTACTTTCATTTCCATTTCATATTTAATGGAATGAAATTATAATTATATAAAGGTATAATATAATTCTAGTATAATATAATGTATAATACCATTTAATCCATCCTTTATACATCTCACATATGACATTAACGATTCAAATCACTTTGAGGGGGCGGTAGTCCGCGCTTCCTAAAATGAGATTATCGCGTTTACCCATAATGGAAATCATAAAGGTCTTCCATAAATGAAAAATACAGAATCATAAGGAAAAAAACATAATATATATCATATATAAAAAATAGTGTCATCATAATTGCCACCATGAGAGGTGTTAAAAGAAGTTTGAACAATCATCGTTTCGTGAGGCAGTAATTCGCCACCCACAGAAACAATATGTTCTTTAACCATTAGACGAAGGTGTGTGTAAGTGTAAATAAAATCATTCTCATAACAACATCCTAGTATATTTAAGATACTGGTTTTGTTACAAAAGAAAAGAATAAAAAGAGTTTATGGGGTTGGAGAAGTAAAATAAAACAAAACAACATTAGAGAAGACATTACCTTAAACTCGGGTAACTCTTTTTGATTTGAGCCAAAGGCTTCCTTGGGAAGACTTCTGCCCACAGTGAGGCTTATAGAAGTAAGAGTGGGAAGTGGAGAGACAAAATGGGCAGGGGTTGGCCGAGACAAAGGCTTTGAAGGTGTGAGTAAGGTGGTAGTGGTGGGGGCATTTTATAAGAGGAGAGAAGGGGCACTCTTGGAAAGATTGAAATTTTAGTTTATTATGAAATGATTTTCGGATTATAAAGGTCCCACAATGATATATTTCTAGGATAATGTGATAAGGGTTCTAAATATACTCATCCAATAGGCTTTGGAAAAGTGTAATTCTTAGATTTTACATTATCCTTCCATTTTGTTAAAATCGTTAATTAATGAGGTAATTGTTGCATCATCATGGTGTCATTAAAAATTTAATTTATTTAATGTCTAAAAATTTTAAAAAAATATCATGATGTATGAAATATTTTTAGATTTATAATGAATATTTATATTCAAAAATATGACTTGTATAACCCCATTTAAAAATTGATTTAGTAAAACCACTCATGTTTGTGACATTTTTATTATAACATTAAATAAAATGTTTTTATTGTCATTTTCCTACCAAAGTGGCTCAATGGGGTCCCCAAGGTGACCCATGGATTGTCTTGGTCGGACATAACTCATCCAATAGTGGTAGAATAAGTGTCAAGGTCATTTCATATTATTATAACATTATCTTTACCTTAAATTTCACTAATTACCTTTAATCGCGATTAATTAAACATAAAAGTTACTATTCACCAAAAAATTATTTTAATCCCATTGAACCACATTTTAATTCCTAATGACAATCATGTATGTCAGATTTTTGAAAATCAAATCACAGAAGTGGTAATGTTTCATTTAAACAGAAAATTAGTTTTTTTAACTACCACTTAGTGGTTTCACTATTCATCAAAATTTGAAGTTTTTCAAAACAATGCCAAAATATAACCCTAAGATATAATTGATATTATGAATTCAAAAATGATGTCTATTTTAGAAAATTCCAAACATATAAGTTGCATTAATTAATTTTATAATTAATTCCCCCTGTCAAAACAAATAGTGTGTATAGGAAACAATATATATCAAAAGATTGACAATTGTTTATGTCCAATTTCAAAGTGAAATTAATTATAATGACCACCATTGGATAAAATGGTAAAAATATATTATAATTATACTTTAAAACCACTAAATAGTATAATTTATCACTAAAAATTATTTTGATTAAAAAAGATGTTTTTAAATATTTTTCACTATTCAAAACAAATTGGAAGTTCTCAGAAAATACCAAAAATTCAACATAGGCTAATTTCGATATACCGAATCCAAAAAAGAATTCCATTTAAAAAGATAAAATTTATAAAATTTCAAAAATTAGGTATTACTATTCATAACTGCTACTTTGATTGGTTGTGGTGTGTGTTCGAACTCGAAGTTGCATACAATGCAAGCTATTGCATTATTGAAAGAGAAGCGTATCGTGGAAGCTTGGGGTGTTACATTCTCCCCTCCTTCAATAAATTGCATCCTCGCAATTTGAAATTTTTCTTTGAAAATAAAAGGTTGAAAATAGAAAATACCTTTGTGGAAAACCCACATCGCAAATAAGGTTAATAAAAATATAACATTAAAAGAATGAAAGATAAGTACAAAGGTCACCCGAGATAGACCATACTAGGATTCTATGAAAATATGGATATGGATGAAAAAAAAACCATCAAGGTCTGATGGAGAGTTGTAGAAAACTGGATTAGGAGAAAGTTAACCATAAGAAAATCACAAACTTGTGATTGGTTAAACGGTCATTGAATCCCCAATTGGGAAAGTTAACCGGCAACGTTTTTGTTTTAAGTTACCTTATATAAAGTTGAGGAATTTATTTAGGAGATTTACTAAGAATGTAAGGGAATATAAATACTTGTTATATTGACTTCATTCTTTAATAAATTTTTACCACAAACCCATCTTTTACTCTAAAAGGTAATATAACTCCAAAATATTATATTTATTCTAATTGTATAAGGTTCCAAATATTAACACATACCATTTAGATTAGGAAAACTTTTTGCAATAACCAGGGACTTCCTGTAGGGTAGTGGTAGGTAATAAAGGACTGTCGCACTATGGTTGTGGGTTGGATTCATGTAACATTGTCTGACGCGATGAGTAATGCTCCACCCTACAGGTTGTGCTTTTCCTAGAAATATAGTATTATAATATTCCAAAGATAATCTTCAGAAATGTTTTAACCTTAAACAATACTATTCAAAGTTCAACTTAATCCATCCCAACCTTTATAGTTATCCAAAATACATCCATCCAGACTTTCTCTAAAATGAAATTAAATTCCAAAATCAATTGCAACATTAGATTCCCCAAACAAAGTAAGGTTTCTCTTATTGTCACATATTGAAAATATAATTACCTTCATCATATTAAAACCTTAATGAAAACAACAAGTACTGCAGTACAATCCTTATATATATCACATTATTCTTATAACCATAATATAGTTCTTGAGTCCAAAAACACAAATACTATAATTATTCAACATCATCTGTAGTAACAGCATAAGCTTGGCCTTGATCCCTTGGCCTTTTCTGAGGTAAGTTTTCCTGATGCTTAGGACATTCATTTGCATGATGCCCCCTTTCCCAAAAATTGTAGCATTCAACATTGATAGCCACTTTCTTTCCCTTGCAATCACAAGCCTGGTGACCTTTTTCTCCACATTTATAACAAACTCCCATTCCTTATAGGCAAGCACCGGGGTGATTCTTCCCACAATTATCACATAAAGGAAAATCCTTCTTTCCCTTTTTCCCTTTATCTATCTCTTGTTCCACCGTTCTCTTCTTCTCTTGCTTTACTTTGTTCTCATAAGACTTACGGAATTCATTTTCCGTCTTGATAGAACATGAGACTATATCTTCGTATGTTGAGAAAGATTGTGATACTAAAGCTCGATGGAGAAACGGTTTTAACCCATCAAAGAAACGATCAATCTTACTTCTTGAGTTACGTATATAATCTACAGCATGTCTTGCTAACCTTGTAATTTTAGCCTCATACTTTGCGACATTCTCATCCTCCTTTTGTCTCAGACTCAAAAATTTCCTTTCCATATCTGCTCGATGGTCATGTGGAAAGTATTTTTCTAAGAAAATCTCTTTGAACTCTCTCCATTCCATACTTGATACTTCTTCGTCTTCCTTCTTATTTTGAATCAATGACTACCATTGATTGGCATCTCCAGTGAGGCGGTAAACTGCCATGATAACCATCTCCTTTTCGCTACACCCCAAGGCATGGAATATTTTCGCTAAGGATTTTATCCATTGCTCAGCTACTAATGGATTTGTACCCCCATTAAATGATGGTGGTTGTTGCCTCATGAAGTTGTTTAACATTGATCCTCCAAGTTGCCGATCAGGGTGCTCCATACGAGTAAGGATATTATTCATAACCTGAGTGAGTTGTCCCAGTATGGTAATAAGTTGACCAGCACCAGTTGTATCTCCAGATACACAATAATTATCTTGAGCAGGAGGGAAATCCCTACAGGGAGTGCGTGCATTAATACAGTTTCAATTCCTTCCACTAGGCGACATTTCTAAACAATGGCATAAACTAGATTAGTTTATGAAACAAAATACATAATTTCATACTTGTAAAATACTTTACATAAATTCGACTACTTATGGATATAATCCATAATCATAAAAATGTTTTCTTTGAGGAAGTATATACTCATAACCCTTCATAGGGGTTTGTAATGAAAATGAGAATTATCTTAAACATATCCCCCGGGAGTGTCGTATCCAAGAGTGCAACAAGGCCCGTTGTCGTGCACCAGTTCCCGTTCGAGTCTAGCTCAAAGCAGTGTTTTCGGGTTTTACCCCTAGGTACATCTGTGCCAGAGCTGCCTCTACCTGCTCGTATCCAGAAAGGGATGTATTGCTCGGAAAACTCAAAAAATCTCTATAATACCAAATTCTAGGAAGTTCTTCTATACTAATCCTCAAAGTCTATATTTGGGCTATGTGATCTAATCAGAGTTTATCTAAATCAAGCTTCCAAGGTTAGTACTAAACAGCCTCTAATTACAACTATAACACCCCAACCCCAGTTACCTAGAGTCGGTGCATTATTGCGCAACATTGGAATGATCACAAAAGATCAAGTCTCGAAAGACTGATTAGTTTAGTAGCCTTGGAAATTGTAGATACATTCATAAAAGTTACATTACATCATAAAGTAAAACAAAACTACAACAAAATCTTTTCTTCATATCCCCTCACACTATCCCTGCATGTCATTCATAATATACTTCTTCACATCCTGGAAAAATTAAAACATTGGAAGGGGTGAGCTCAGATGCTCAGTAAGGATAACAATATTTCAGAAGCTTTCATAAATAATCATTATCATTTAAGGCAATGTATAACTAAAACAAAAGCCTTTTAAACATGAACTTCAACATAATATGGAAAAAGTAAAATTAGATAATGCCATTTACTTATTCACATGGATATTCTACAGGTTGAATAATCACATGGAATATCAATAACCACTTTCATAATGATGGAATGCATAATGCCATACTATCATACCCACGTAGCCAAGGCCTCGTGCCAAGACTACAAATAAGATTTTGTCAAGGCCTCGTGCCAAGAATGTAGTTTGTCTCATGTGACCTACTGATGCATCGAGGAGCTATAGCGGGCTCCACCCGTCACTTATTAAGTCCAATGCAGTCCTCATATGAACAGGTTTAAACATATCATAAACCATAAAATAATCGTATCACATAAAACATGAATAAAGGAAACATAACATATCCACATATCAATCAAAAGATATCAATACAACAAATTGATATAGTAAAAACATTATCAAAATCATTTTCAATACCAAAATAAAAGGAAAGTAAAACATTGTATTTATTTTTCATTTAAAAAAAGTTATGGCTTATAGAGGAAGCCGAAACTCAAATAATAGTCACATCAGCGGAAAGTCGTTGTCACCGCATACGTAAGAAAAAAAATTTATTTTTTCGTTTAGTAAAAATGATTTGTATAAAATGTTTCCTTTTGAATAAAAGTACAAGTCAATGGGGTTTATACATCGTATAAAAGAAAGTTGTGTATAAAACCAAATATGCCTAAATGAAAGGAGATTGAGACGAAGTCCCTTACAAAGGTCATTTTTTTAAATGAATCTATTATGTGTATTCACTATAAGTACACATCAAGAAATAAAAATACAAGATAGGACATAATAATATCATGAAATATTTTTAAAGTAGGAGATTAACCCAAAGAATGGAAATTGGGTTAAGAAGTTCCCTTACCTCGTGTCTGACTTGACTCGATCATTATGTAACCTCATGAATAATAAAATAGAGTTAATTTCTATTTTCATAAGAATCTTTTTCATGTTCATTATTTCTTTTATATCACTTATTACCATTTTATGAACATTGTGTAATTATTTAAGTTAATAACTGTCATTTTGTTGATCTTTGGTACTTTAGTCAAAAATAAACTTCTTATAATTACAAGTTGTTCATGTGGTGAAATATTCATTATATCCATAATTATATTGATGATTTAGATATCATATATATCATATATATCCATTATATACATTCATTCATAATATTACGTAACATTTAGAGATAAGAAATGAAATGCACCATTCAGGGAGACGGTAAACCGTACGTACGCATGAACGCTACTTTCATTTCTATTTCGTATTTAATGGAATGAAATTATAATTATATAAAGGTATAATATAATTCCAGTATAATATAATGCATAATACTATTTACTCCATCCATTATACATCCCACATATGGCATTAACGATTCAAATCACTTTGAGGGGGCGGTAGTCCGCGCTTCCTAAAATAAAATTATCGCGTTTACCCATAATGAAAATCATAAAGGTATGCCATAAATGAAAAATATAGAATGATAAGTAAAAAACATAATATATATCATATATAAAAAATAGTGTCATCATAATGGCCACTATGAGAGGTGTTAAAAGATGTTTGACCAATCATCGTTTCGTGAGGTAGTAATTCGCCACCCACAGAAAGAGTATGTTCTTTAACCATTAGACCAAGGTGTGTGTAAGTTTAAATCAAATAAATCTCGTAACAACATCCTAGAATATTGAATATACTGTTTTTGTTACAAAATAAATGAATAAAAATAGTTTAGGGGGTTGGAGAAGTAAAATAAAACAAAACAACATTAGAGAAGACATTAACTTAAAATCGGGTAACTATTTTTGATTTGAGCCAAAGGATTTCTTGGGAATACTTCTGCCCAAAGTGAGGCTTAAAGGAGTAATAGTGGGATGTGGAGAGACAAAATGGTCAGGGGTTGTCCGAGACAAAGTCTTTGAAGGTGTGAGTATGGTGGTAGTGGTGGGGTCCTTTTATAAGAGGAGAGAAGGGGCACTCTTGGAAAGATTGAAATTTTACTTTATTATGAAATGCTTTTCGGATTCTAAAGGTCCCACAATGATATATTTCTAGGATAAGGTGATAAGGGTTCGAAATATACTTATCCAATAGGCATTGGACAAGTGTAATTCTTATATTTTACATTATCCTTTCATTTTGTTAAAATCGTTAATTAATGAGTTAATTGCTGTATCATCATGGTGTCATTATAAATTTATTTTATATAATGTCTAAAAATTATAAAAAAATATCATGATGTATTAAATCTTTTTATCTTTATAATGAATATTTATAGTAAAAAATATGACTTGTATAACTTCATTTAAAAATTTCTTTAGTAAAACAACTCAAGTTTGTGACATTTTTATTTTAACATTAAATAAAAAGTTGTTATTGACATTTTCCTACCAAAGTGGCTCGATGGGGTCCCAAAGTTGACCCATGGATTTTCATGGTCGGCCATGACTCATCCAATAGTGGTAGTATAAGTTTCAAGGTCATTTCATATTATTATAACATTATCTTTACCTTAAATTTCACTAATTACCTTTAATCGCGATTAATTAAACTTAAAAGTCACTATTCACCAAAAAATTATTTTAATCCCATTGAACAAAATTTTAAATCATAATGAAAACCATGTATGTTGGATTTTTTAAAATCAAATCACAGAAGTGGTAATCTTTCATTTAAACGAAAAATCAGTTTTTTTAACAACCACTTAGTGGTTTCACTATTCATCAAAAATTGAAGTTTTTCAGAATAATGCCAAAATTTAACCCTAAGATATAATTGATATACCGAATTCAAAAATGATGTCTATTTTAGAAAATTCCAAACATATAAGTTGCATTAATTAATTTTATAATTAATTCCCGTTATCACAACAAATATTGTGTTTAGGAAACAATATATATCAAAAGATTGACAATTGTTTATGTCCAATTTCAAAGTGAAATTAATTCTAATGACCACCATTGGATAAAATGGTAAAAATATATTCTAATTATACTTTAAAACCACTCAATAGTATAATTTATCACTATAAATTATTTTGATTAAAAAAATTGTTTTTAAGTATTTATCACTATTCAAAACAAATTGGAAGTTCTCAGAAAAATACCAAAAATTCAACATAGGCTAATTTCGATATACCGAATCCAAAAACGAAGTCCATTTGGAAAGATAAAAATTATAAAATTTCAAAAATTAGGTATTACTATTCATAACGGCTACTTTTATTGGTTGTGGTGTGTGTTAGAACTCGTAGTTGTGTACAATGCAATCTATTGCATTATTGAAAGAAAAGTGTATCGTGGAAGCTTGGGGTGTTACATAGAAGCCGTGATTTCTATATTTGATCTTCTGGAGACCCCTCTAGAGAGGAGGGAGAAGATTTCTAGCTATATTCGTTGGGAATCTTCCATGAGATGGTGGGATGTGATCTCAAAAGAGAGACGCCGGTAGGTTATGGCTTGGGATGAGTTCCACCATACCTTCTATGATTCATTCTACCCAGAGACATTGATGGTCGATCAAGCCTGTGAGTTCATGAGTCTGGAGCAGCGTACACTTTATCTTATGGAGTATTCTTCTCGCTTCACAGAGCTGCAGTGCTTCTCACCTATTCCAGGAGGTGATGAGTTATTCTTGGCAATGAAGTTTGAGGATGGTCTGAGGCACGAAATCTGATAAATGTTGAAAATATTTGTGCTGAATTCCATCACATCTATCATCAACAAGGTGCTCAGGACGAAGCACAATCTGACAGATTCTAGAGTTGTGAGCCATGGTAGCTCAACCTCTAGGGTCTGTATCCCTCTTTCTGACAGTATGAAACACTGCAAGGAGTCTTCGCACGGAGATCCGAGGAGGCGGGACAGTTCTTCTGGTTCCCAGGTGGTGTGCTACCTGTGTGGGAAGAGTGGGAATACGAGGCCACATTGTTCGAGAGACCTTGTGAAGTTTCGTTCTTGCAGCAAGATAGGATATCTTCAGCGCTTCTATCAGTTCATCTCACCAGAAGCTGGTGGATGGGGTTCTTCAATGAATCCTTGTTCAAGAGATGCACCACCAGTTTCTCACCAGTCAGGGTACTAGAGTTCTTCTGGCCGTTCGGGTCGAGGTGGAGGTTGTGGTCTTGGTAGTCGGTCGTCGGAAATTTAGTGACAGTATGGTGGATTACCTCAGAGTGCTCAGGGAGGGTCTCAAGGTCACGGTACAAGCTAGACATTGGCAGTAGAGCAGACCCAGTAAGAGAAAGATCCCGGACCTTCTACAGTTCGAGGTATGATCCTAGTTGCCTCTATTTTAGCTTCTACCATTTTTTATATCAGGGCTTCCCGTAGATTTTTATATATTGGTAATGTGGAGATCCTTGGGCTTTGTATTTTGTCTTCTGCAGATATCATGAAGCTAGAAACACCATTGGGGACAAGAACTCCTACTGTATGTCAGTGTAATGAGTGCCCTCTTGAGGTTAATGGGCGTCCCCTATTAGGGGACCTCTATTTCTTAGACATGGCAGGTTATGATGTCATTCTCGAAATGGACTGCCTAGTTACCTTCCAGGATGTTGTCGATTTCTATCATCATAGGGTAAGTTTCACATCAAATATGGGTAGATCATTTGTTCACAAGGGCGAGTGGGATGTCCAAGATAGAAGAGTGGGACCTGAGCATCATGGGATGGGAGGAGTTACAACCCAAATTGGTAGTCTATATCTGGATGACTATGAGACTTCACAGTTAGACATTCCTCCAGTGGTGGATCATTTGAGGGATGTCTTTCCATAAGTCTTTTCAGGTTTTCCTTCGAAGAGATAGGTGGAATTTTTTATTGAGCTTGTTCCAGGAGCATCACCGGTGTCCATTCCTCATTATAGGATAGCTACACCAGAGTTACCGGAGATCAAGAGGCAGTTCGATGAGTTTCATTCTAAGGGTTTCAACTTACCTAGCACTTCTCCTTGGGGTTCACCTGATTTGTTTTCAATGAAGTAAAATGATAACTTTTGGTTTTTCATAGATTATCGGAGGTTGAAGTAGATTAGGGTCAAGAACTAATATCCTTTGTTGTGGATTTAATATCTCTTTGATCAGCTTTGAAGAGCCTGGGTGTTCTCAAAGATTGACTTGAGATCTAGTTACCATCAGTTAGGTAGTAGACCATCATATGAAACTCTTATAGACTTTTGGAATAGGTATGGTCTATATGAGTATGTGGTTATGCCATTCGGTCTCACGAACGTGCCTGTAGTTTTTATGGCACTGATGAACTGAGTGTTTTATCTGTACTTGGATTCTTTTGTGGTAGTGTTCGTGGATGTTATCTTGGTGTACTCTCACTCTCGACACAACCATTACACACATCTTGAGATTGTTTTGAGTACACTAAGAGAGTGCATGTTATATGCTATGCTCTCAAAATTCAACTTTTGGATGGGCCAAATTCACTTCTTGGGTCATGTTATCACAAAGGCAGGAGTATCAGTAGACACAGAGAAAGTGAGAGCAGTAGTTTTTTGGGTTTAGCCCAAGACCATCTTCGAGGTACCGAGTTTCTTAGGGAAGGCTGGATACTATAGACATTTTATATAGGACATCTCATGCTTAGCAGTGCCATTGACAGGCTTGACTAAGAGAGGTGTAAATTTCTTGTGGTCAGATTCTTGTGAGTCAGCATTTTCGGTGCTGAAAAGGGGGTTGAAATCAGCACCAATACTAATATTTCTAGAGTCGAGAAAGATCTACACTGTTTATTATGATGCTTCGGGTATCAGGAAGGGAGAAGTGCTTTTGTAGGGAAATGGAGTCATTGTGTACAGTTCTCGATTTTTTAGGCCACATGATAGGAATTACCCAATGCACGATCTTGAGCTGGCTATAGTTGTTCAGGCTTTATGTGTTTGGACACATTAGATTATGGGAGAAAATTTCATGGTTTTCATAGACCACTAAAATCTCAAATATATCTTCACTCAGCATGACCTGAACATGAGACAGAAAACGTGGGTTAAGTACCTTATGCCATTTGACATTGAGCTTGCCTACACGCCTGGGAAAGGCAACATAGTGGCTGATGCGCTGGGCAGGAGGACTCATATATAGGCAATTTAGGGGGCCGCAGTGAGTGGAAGCTTATGGCTTGGTTCTCTGATATGCATTTGGAGGTGCATGATAAATATGGGGAGACGTTTCTATCTTATGTAGCTATTACCTCTACTCTTCTTGATCATGTGTCAATGAGGCAGCTATCAGATTCTAAAGGCCATGTTTGAGGATGTGTGTCAGGAGAGGACCCTATTCCGGGATGGACCATAGGTGAGGATGAGATCATGCCTTTTCATGGGAGCATATGGGTGTCAGAAAATATATGCGAGGAGATAATGCAGGACTTTCATTCCTCAGTTTGGGCCGTTCATCCTTTTGTCACCGAGATGTATCATGATTTACACCATTAGTATTGGTGTCCATGTATAAAGAGAGATGTTGCTGAGTTTTTCTTGCGGTGTTCCACCTGTCAACAGTTGAAGATGGAGCATCAGCTACCAGTAATAATTTTTCTGTAGTTACCCATTCCCGAGTTGAAGTGGAATGATGTTGCTATGGTTTTCCTGACATGTTTTCCGAGGTCACCTTGAGTAAATTATGCGGTATGGGTTGTCATTGATAGAATCACGAAGGTTTCTCACTTCTTGCCGATAAAATATACCTTCAGTAATGATGAGCAGAGAAGGTTGTACATCCGAGAGATTGTACGTTTACATGGGGTTCCACACTCCATTGTCTCAGATAGTGATTCCCATTTTACTTCTTAGGTCTAGTAGGGGCTTCAGAAGGCTTTGGTAACATAGTTGATTTTTAGTACAGCTTACCATCCCAATACAGAAGGTCAGTCCAAGCGTACAATTCAACTTTTTGAGGACATGCTTTGAGTATGTATCCTAGATTTTGGAGGTTCTTGGTAGATTCCCATACCACATTTAGAGTTTTCCTACAACATTATATTTCATGAAACTATTCAAATGTCACCTTATGAGGATTTGTACGGTAGGCCATGCCGATCACCCTTATGTTGGCTGGAGGCAGGAGAGACAGCTATGTTGAGACTTCGTCTTGTCCATGAGATCACAGAGTAGATAGAGTTGATTCAGAAGAGGATATATACTACATAGTGTCGACAAAAGTCTTATGCTGATCATCAGAGATGACCTCTAGAGTTTGAGGTCGGAGATCTGGTTTTCCAGCGTGTCACACCAAGGATGGGGATCATCAGGATTTAGAGATAGGGTTTGCTCCCATCGAGGTATGTCAGGTCATTTGAGGTTTGGAAGAGAGTCAGTCTGGTAGCCTATCGGCTGTAGTTTCCTCAGAGGTACTAGGCTATTCATTATGTCTTCCACATTTCTTAGCTTCGACATAACTTATGAAACCTATCTCCTGGTTTTTAATCTGAAGAGGTTGAGTTGGAGGTGGAATCGTCATTTGAGGAGAATCCTATCTGTATTATTGATCAAATTATGAAGGTTCTTCTTGGCCAGTCAATTCCTCTAGTACGAGTGTTATGGAATCAGGGGTGAGTAGAGGATGAGACTTGGGAGAGGTAGGCTGATGTATAATCATAGTATCCCATGCTCTTTGATGATTATTCTTTACGCCTCATTGCTAGGGAAATTTGGGACAAATTTGTTTAATGGGGGATGTTTTTAAGAACTCATATCTTCTTCTGAAGCATTTTTCCCCATTATGGTGTTTTTGGGAAAAAGAGGAGTTTCTGGAAATTTCTTAAGTACATGCCATGTATTTGGTTACCACGGGTAGTCAGGTGATGGTTGTGTAGCGGCCCTGCACATGGCCATGTGTGGTGACCAAGAGACCACCTAATGTGGTGGCTGATAAAGGCAAGTACACACCGTGTACTTCTAATGTACATTTCGTGTACTTTATTTTTTTTCATTAAACGCACTGGGGTCACTTCAGACAGACAGAACAGTCTCCGTCTAGGAATTTTTCAGCCAAGAGAGATTGTACGGTCACAGAACATCTCTGAGCCCTCGATCAATCATCTGTTCTCCAAATCAACTGACATCAATTATGTTGGGGTCACCTTGGTAAGCTCTTTTTTATCTTAGAGCTTCGTTTCCTATTTCCTCCCCTTTCTAATGTTATCTTCAGTTGAGCATTTAAATAATTTTTTTATATCTACAATGTTCCGGGGTGATTCAAGTCATGAGGTTCACGTATAATGATCCTACAACACCACGGTTGGTGGATTTTTCCTTTCTGTTGAATTCCTTGAGTTATATGTGGAATGTTTCCCAATACCCTTGAACGGGGTATTGTGTGATTACGGTTTTAGACCTGTTAATTTCATGCTATGATTGTATGCTTTAGTAGAGGTTAATTGAATGTGAAAAGGGTTAATTTCTATGCTCTGAAGTGTTTTTCCCACACATTTTTTCTTGTATTGACCGCTTGGTCTCGATTTTCATATTAGGATGGTGTTACATTCCATGCCTAGTGTTGTAGGATGAGGTGATTCTTATTTGTCTTACTGTTATGTTGTAGACTGGTTAGCCAAGTAGTTCTTGTGGTTTACATTGACCGGATTTCATTGGAATGATTGTTTTACTTTCACAGGATAGCGATAACCTAGTGTAGTGGACCATAGGAAGAATAGATGTAAGGGATTCTCCAGAATTTCCATTATTTTTTTATAATGTGAGACCATAGGGGGAATTGATTTAATTGCTTCCTCAGAGTGTCAATTTTTCTTCAACACAGGCCATAGGGGGAATGTGGCGTAAGTGCTTCCCCAGAGCACCATTTCGTTACCGATACGAGACTACAGGGGGAATTTATAGTGAGTTCTTTCCCAGAGACTCTATACTAAATCTGAACCAAAAGTGTTAGACTATGTGTACTTCCTCGAGGGTTTCTTGGGTTCTCAAGGTTGGACCAGAGGGGATGAAGTTGTGAGTACATCACATAGGGTTACCTGTTTGTGTTTATCTGCTTACTTGATATGTGGTGTTTCAATGCTTTGAAATTGTAGGAACTTTTAATTTTGAGTACTTCCTTGTTTATTGATTCATTTCAAGCTTATTGCATTCCATATGTATTCATTGATTATTAGGAACAAATCTCATGGTGGTTACCTACTAAGAATTAATCTCACACTCTATCTAGGCCATGCTTTTGGGCCCAAACATATTATATTTTTGTAGGTATAGACAAGGGCATGGTCCTTTCTACTTCAGGTACATGACTACTTTGGAGCTGGAGAGCATGGGACCAAGCATTGGCTTGTGATACAGTGGAGTTGTTTACTATTTTTCATTTACTTTGGTTTAATACTATATTTCTGAATTGTGACTTGTTTGGATATTTTCTGAGACATATGTATCATTCATCATTTTATATATGTGCTCCCATTGTTATTACATCTTGTATTCTAATATTTACTTTTGTATAGTAATATTACTGCTTCTGCTATTGATTTTTGTTTTACTCTTGTTGTGTTACTCTAACAATGAGGGCATAGTTTCCACACTATCACAGCCAAGGCCCTCACTGCTAGTCGGTAGCCTCTGGCGTTAGGGGAAATGCGCATGAGGCCATGTGACCAACCGGGTATGGGGAGCCTGTGGGAGGCTTCCGAAACCGGGATGTTACATATTATGAATCAATATTAATGTTCAATACAAAATTAATTAATTTATATTTATTATATAAATTTATTTTTAATTTTTAGTGATGATTTAGAAACCATAAATTTTTACGCTGCACTGACACAGTGCTTATGCCAGCGAAAGAGAATATCATGTTTATTATTTTAAAAACACTAAATTATTACTTCATTAGTGATTTAAATTTTCCCAATAAATTTTTAGATACATATAACATATTAGTGATTAGTTAAATTTTTATGTTTGAATTCCATTAATATCCTAAGGTCATTAATGTCAGACAATTTAAATTGTACATAAAATGTCTATAATGATATATTATGCTAAATAATAATTTTTTTATGAATTATAGTTTATAGAAATTTTGTATTCATATAATGTAATGGAATTTTAATGAAAATATAATCCCTTGTCTACTTATGAGTAAATTATACATTTATAGTAATTTTATTGACATATATTGAGTAAAACCAATTTAATATCATAGTATTTGTCAAAATAGTTAATATTTGGTTAGAACAGAGAGAAAAGGGTAAAAAAATTAACTAAATTCATATAATTTTTTTAGGATACATTTATTTTAACTCACAACTATCATATAATAAATATATATCCATTTTAACTACTTTTCCTTGAATTATAATTTATATTAATTTAACACTTTATATAATTCCATGGGTGCCCCTCCCCTCACTTATAGAGTGAACCTCACATCATTTAATCCTCATGCATTTTATGAATTTTATATTGTACAATACATAAATATTCCTTTTACCAACCTTCATATACATGAACTATTGGTTATGGTCTCATTAGAAACCCAACCTAGAAGGATAAATGTTTAATCCAGATGTGGTTTCCTGAAAATGAGTTATAACTCTTAATTGTGCATCATTATTTTACATCTTTATTTAACTTCATAAAATATTTTTTAAGCATAATAATACAATAAAATTATTATTTACTATATAATTAAATGTTATTATGAATATGTCACAACCCTTTTCCGTCTCATTTTCCAACACATGGTTAATGACAACATCATCTGTGCATACATGTGGATTACCACCATCACAAAGCGATGTGTTTCATCTTCCATCATAACCTCTCATTAATAATTATGATAATGGAATATATATATATATATATTATATTCAGTATATAATTATTATTCATTAAATATAATATATCATTTATTTTCTTGACCTTCAATCTAGTGGAAAATGATAACGTCATTCATTTTTATGTGTGGATTACCACCTCCACAGATATGTGATTTATTATTATTGTAAAAATCTCATTAATGGTTCTATATCATTATTTAATAAATACATATGATAGTTATATCATGATAATAATTCTTTAGATGGTGAAATAATTACGTTATTACCTTGGTAAACAGACCGATGTCATTTGGCTTCTATGATCCAAATGTTCTCAAAACACATGTTGTGGAATTAACTGATTAAGTAATTAAATACAGTCATTGAAAAGAATTAACGAAATAGTTTAATGATAATGAAATAATCTTATATAGGGATCTTAAAATTTTAATAAATAATATAATTTTATTATATAGGAATTGTGGTATGTGTGTAGTGAATATAGACTCAAGGTAAGGTGTTTTTTAACTCAATTTCCATTAATTGGGTTACAATTCGACTTCATTGAATGTGTTAGGCTAGGTCTATAGTTTATAAAACCTATTTCACTCCAATGTAACTGATCCCAATTTTCCACATGGCATCACCTATACCTCCACATGTGCCAAGGGTGGCTGACTAGCAGTAAGGGACTTAAGTGTGACCTTGGGTAGACTATGTTATTTGGTAAGGGTAATCACAATGATGAATAACATATAAATCAATAGAAATAGTGAAATAATATGACTTATTAGAATATTATTTAAATCATATATATATATTTATTTATTCACATATACTAAAAAATTATTATGCCTCGATACTATACAAAAAAGTGAAATACAGATGACATAGAGCAACATTCATATAAAAAATTATACAAAAAAGAGAAAAAAGGACCATGATATCTCTTATAGAATCACTATTTTAATCTCGGTATAATTCGGTCATACTCAATCTTATTATAGATAATAAAGTATCCATATTCATACTATTGATTTTATTCATACATACAATGAAGAAGTCTATTCGGGTACCAAACTGTAACGTGAACTGTGTGAGAGATCTACTCAGTAGTCCACCACCAATGACATATAGTATAATCCATCCATTGAATATAAAATTCACGTGTGTAGATATACTGATGTAAATTAGAAATGTAAATATTAACTAGGATAGCTTAGGTTTCTTCGAGGACACCAATATATCTGTACCTACTTCTGCCTATTTCATGATACCTCTTAACATGTGTCACCATATATATACGTATATGTATATATGGTAAGATAAGTATGTATATATATATATATATTTGTTTTTGTTAATGTATATATATATATATTAATATTCTTTTTACAGGTTATAGACATGGCATCAATTCATAATCATAAAATTCACATGATATAGATAAGGGTAGTTGTCTAATAATTTGATTAGGGAAATGAATTTCATCATATTCCTCACCCTAATGAGTGAAGTGAAATTTCATGTCTAATAATACCTGGGGAAACAAGAATAATATTTCTTGGAATTTAATAAATGATGTGATATGTCACACCCAAAATGACACATCAAGGTAACATGAAGTGTTGTGTCCAATGTTTGCATTAACCAGGATTCAACACCAACAATTCATGGTATAGAAATAACATTTATACAACATGTATGTAATTCTTTACCATAATCCAAGCGACTGGGTTAAAATATTTATAATATAACTATTTAAAATATAATTATCCAATGTATTAATCCATTTTTTATATAGACACATGAAATATGGTCACACTACTGATATTCATTTATTTAAATTAACATATTATAATTTAATTATCAAGCCAACTTCACTTTTTGTGTGTCTTCTTACATAATAAATTTCGGATTTTAAAGTCACATAATATGAATACATCATGATGTGTAAATTTTCAAAAGGAATTTCATCTGATAACAACAAGAGTTTAACTGGTCATTTAAGTGTGAATAACAATATAAATTAATAGATTTTTTTTCAAGTTGAGACACATAATGTACAGAATTATTACATCACAACACATGGTATATTATAATCAGGATTTACGAAGAAATTCGAGGTCACCTACATGATGGAGGTAGATCACTCATCATCTAGTATCATCTTTGTACTTAATATAGAATGGATTAAATTGGTAAAATATAAAAATAATGATTAAATAAGGCATATAGGATCACCTAAAAATTTCATTCCAAATGAAAATGTTAGTGGATAAAAGAATAAAGTGAAATGAAGATATTACCAATATGCTTCCAATGGGACAAATGGAAAGTGGTATCAATGTTATATATTGGAAGATTCTAAAATCCTAGGATAAAGGTAGTAGGAGATCCATACGTGGGAAGATTCATTGCATGGAGAAGAAATGGAATTGGTGGGTAAGTATTGAAGAATGCATGGGAAAATGGGAATTTCTTGCATTTTTAAGTGGTACACGATTTGGACGCATGGTTTTCAAAAGCATGAACCTAAACATGTTGTATAACTACATATTTGGAACTAATTTCACATGTAATGGGCATGGTTATCAAAATTGTGTACATACTTTTTATATTACTACTTCTAACCACCTCCCCAATTTCTCATAGTCATACAACATAGGGTGGATGGTTGAAAAATTGTGTGACACCCTCTTGGCCAAACATATTTGAGTTGCATGGTTAGAAATAAACATGTGTTAAACATTCACCTCACATGTTTCTCCCAAAAACTGGGTCTCTAGGATCTTAAGATGACTAAAATGAAACCAGTCACTTCATTAATCTCTTAAGAATATCCATATAAATTAGAAAAGATTTTTAAACCAGAAAATTAAGATTTCATACCGCTATAAAATGTCAGGATGATACAAATATTATTTGTAAAATTTCATACAATTATATTATGTAGTATTTCCACTTATTTTGTATATTTATATTTTTTACATATACTGAATTAATTTATTAATTATAAATTCGATGATAATATAGTTAAACATAATTTTCCTATATATATATTACATAATTTTAGATTAATAATTTATACATTTCACAATAATACATTCCAAAACACCATAGTGGTTTATTATTTTTGGAATACTTGATATTTAAAAAACCGATACATAAAATATCTAAATAGATTTTGATTATTTTCATCACAACTATCACCCTTCTGAGACATATCATACATAAAACCTTTCTCTATAACATGGGGAAGGGAAATATAAAAAAGGGTGATATAAAATTCCCCAAAAGGATAAACAAAAGAGATATAAATAAATTATCATTAGTGTGAATTAGATAATCTTATTGATATGATATCATGATAAATACATGAAAAAATCACATCTAATTTGTCAATAATCCATAATCATGAAATATAGTGTATGATTTTTTTAATAAAAATGACATATGACAAAAGAGTAACGAATCGTCAAAAATAAATCATAAACCATGAGAATATATCATAAGTATAATACATAAAAAAAATTCCTTGTAGATAAGTAGAGAAAATAATTTTCACATTCATTGTAGGATACCAATCTTTTAGAGTTTATAGGGTTCAATCCCCATTCAATTTTTTCATTAGTTATGGTTCACTCCCATGAATATCTTATCAGAAAGGGTACCTTCTTAAACGAAGTTCACTACCCATTTCAGTACTTAATATCTCATTCTATATCCTTCCATACACAATTAATTTGAGGGATATATAATTTAGGTCCCACCCATTACATAATGAGAACCATATATATGTGTTCCAAAAGATCCTAAAATATTCATCAAATCATAAAATTATTACCCATTAATGGATATAGGTTTCCTAAAATTTTCATCATTATAATCATATGTAATATAGAAAATTAATGCAGACGTTTAAATTGGAACATACCTACATTGAATCCAAATAATCATCAAAGGATTTTATTTTAGATAATATTCCTTAAAAGATCCCTAGATAATTTATGTGGAAAATACACATTTTATTTGAAAAAACATATTAAAAATCTAAATATTTCATTAATATTAAGGATTTTTATTATTTAAATAAAATAAGGAAACCTATAAATGAAGCTTCAATTAAATGACTATTCATTATGGTTGAAAAAGATATTCTTATAGTTCAAGTAAAACACAAAATTTCATTCACATTGTCGGTTAAAAGACATAAGAACATTACTAGGAAAAATAAAAGAAGAATACATTAAAAAAAATATAATGTAAAAAATATGTTAATATTTACTTTAAAAAATAAATTTATAATATTTAAAATATTAATTAAAACATTTTAAATAAAATATGGACATTTAAAAGAGATTCCCAATAGAAGCAAAAACAAGGTTCTTTTTCTTTAAAAAAATTCATCAAGTCTCTTGAGTATATAGAGAGTAAAATGAAAGTAAAAAACGTAAATATATATAAATAAATATAGTGAAATAGAATAAATAATATTGATGAGATATATCTTAGACTATTTGATCATCCATAAATTTTACCTACAAAATCCTGGTAAAAATGAGATTGTAATAATAAACCCTTACATCATGTTTTTGTTTCTTCTTATGCACTCTAAGATCATGTATAACAAATTTAAATTTATTGTAATCAAATAATGGATCCATAATTTTAATTATAATAATATATATATTTTACTCATAACAACTAATAACTCATTCAATGAATTTATTTAAGTATAATTTTATTATGAGTGCAAACTACATAATTTTTTATGTATATTTTTTTGGAAGTTATGGTTATTATTTAATTATCAGGGTTTATCCATAAAAATAAATAAAACCATGATATAAATATGACATATATTCATTAAATATATACTACCATTAATATAAATTAGGGAAAATTAATAATTACATCACAATTTTGATATTGTAGACTGTATATAAACACGAGTGACAATTCAATTTTTTGATTGATGTAATGAAATAATGGTAAACATTATTTATTAATTGTAGAATAATTATTAGATTAAAAATACTATATAAAAACCATAAATATTTAGAAATATCCAATGATGAATTTTGGTTGTGGAGAATGAGTCATATCACTACGTTGAGATGATATTCTTACATTTACCCAAAATCAAAACTTATTTCAACCATTTTATTGAGAAGTAGTTGTAAAAAGTTATAAAATAGTCATAATAGAATAATATCACAATATTGGTGATACTATTTTGTTATTTTTTATGGATAAATCATTTTTATTGAAGGTATAATAAAAAATAATGTTGAAATAGCATGTTTTAGATTTATACATCCTCTTTGAGTGTCTGCATTTTGTTTACACTTTATGCTTTGAATAATTGGTCTTAAGAGAATATTAGAATCTCTAGGAAGAAGGGAAGAATTATAATAATGTTTTGGATTTGTAATTTATTGATCTAGAATGATCAAATGTTGTGAATAATTGAGGAGAAGATGTCTCCTTTTATATGTGAGGGGATAGACAGACGTAGAATTTTATAAATTATTTGAATGATTTAAGGACTCCTTCATGTTAAAGTTGAAAAATGGTCAGGTGTTATAAATTATGATAGTTTAGGGTTGAAATATTTTCAACCAATTATAATTTTATAGGTGTGTGTTGAAATCATACCCTTATCATATGGTTTAAGCCTATAAATACCCAAACCCGAGAAGATGATAGTCGTTGGTTGCATTTTTAATTTAGAAATAGATATATGTGAACACATCCTAAAGGAAATAATAATTTAGTTATCTGGGTAAACTATATATATACATGAATCTCATATTAAATTTGTAAACATAAAATTCAAAATTGTATTTTCATTGAGTACCTCATATTTCTCACTAGAATGCCATTGCATATCATTCATACAACACTTCATGTTGCCCTTGTTAAGCCAAAATATTATGGGGGAGCATAAATTATTAGTAAGGGTTTTTTTCAGTGTAATATATCTTTATTAAATAATATATTAACAATATGCAATGTTAAATTACTAAAAAAGAATACCATTTAATAAAAAACATGATCATTGAGAATAATATTATAGGAATAAATGATGATCAATTAATTTTATATAAATAATCACATCATCATGAAACATAATCATGAATTTCATAGCTATTTGAATAATCACATGGACATTAATACCTTATTTAGTATTGGTGTAATGCTTCATACCAGACATTTAAAATATACCATTTAAGCCTTATGCCAAGACAGCTTACAAAAATGGGTAAGGCCTCGGCCAAATTCCCAACCAATTTTGAATCATGAGACCTTCTAATACATTAAGGGGAAATAAAATTCTAAGCCCCATCCACACATAAAAACTGATTTTTTTCATTATATTAATAAATAATAAAACTTAATCAACAAACCTTAATAATGAAAAACTATTTTTATAGGTTGAATGAAAACTAGAATGTTAATACATTTCCAACTATAAGTTATAATAATCCATATATAGAAAAATATTTCTTGGTATCATTAAATTATTTCATATGTTAATCATAAGATCCATAAAATTATGTTTACATAGATGAATATACTTTTAAAAGATCGATAGTGTATTTCTTGAAGGAAAAAATAATTTTCAATTTGAAATCACATATTTAAATTTTACAATATCTGAAAATATTATGGAAAATGTTATATTTTAAATGAATACATAAAACATTTAAATTAGTTTTCAAGAAAAGATTATTCATGATGATTGTAAAATCCTTTCATTTCATCTACATTCAAACAATGATTTTGTTCAAAACTTTGGTAAAAGGATTCATAGTTGGAAAATGAAAATAAAATTACATTTAATTATTTTTTTAAAAATAAAAGACATTGGTAAAATTAAAATTAATAAATCATTGGATAAAAATAAAAAAATCATGATATTATTTTAAAGAAAATATCATCATGGAAGAAAACTACTCCCCACTAGAAGAAAAACTGGGTTGGTTTTCCTTAAAAATGGTATTTTCAGTATCTTGAGTAATTTAGAGTGGATAATAGAGGGAAACTATATGATTTTAAAAAATAACAAGTTTATAATTATATATATTGGGTTTAAGATATAAATATCATATAATTTCCCCAATGGAGAGATAAACATAAACAATATGAAATAATGATGAGATTTTGAAATAAACTCATACCTCAAGTATGAATTGCATGATTCCAGATCATATCCTCCTGTAAAATAAATTTAAATTTTTTGATGTTATATTATACAACCATATAAATATTTATAATTTCATATATGGTAATATTATTATATTACAATACCCATTTATTAATAAATCATTGTTAAAATTATCATTTCTAAGTGTCAACTTTATTATTTATCAGGTAAGATTCAATTCAGAAGTTCTATTCCATTTACATTGATCATGTTACTATAAAATTTGGATATAATTTTCCTATATAATCATGTTTAATGGGTTTATATATGTAAATTTATAACACCACTTATGGATATGGTAGTTTTTACATACACATAAATTTTGTTTTCATATTCCATCATTGGAATCAAGGATTTATAAATAATAATTAACCCTTATATAAAAATTATTATATCATATATATCATATATATTCATTAACATTATACATATTACCATCCAATTAAAATGGAAATTTAAAAAAATCATATCACTTTTTGAAGGTGGTAGTCCCCACGTACACACAATCGATGCTATCATTTTTTAATGAATATAACGGTAAGAATGTAGATTTGAAATTATAATTCCAATGGAATAATTATTTCAAGGATATAATATATGAACAGTATATCTATCTAATTAACCATTCATGATATCTGGTGATGTAAAATTAATGGTATTTCCACATTTAGGTGATATTCCACACATATACCCAAGGGATACATTCATAATCCATTTGATGGAAATTAGGTTGAATAATTTTTTCCCCAAAATAAAAATAATATAGTAGTATATTTAAGATACATAATTTATTATTTTAATATTAATAACATATATTTATAGGTGGTAGAATATTAAATTCATTGAAATAGGTTGTGTAATATGATAACCTCTTCTTCAGTAGGCCTCATTTAGACCCCTTCTTAAGGATCCTTGTATTGATATTTTAAAAATACAAAAACCTATACTTCATGGTTGTTTATATTTATAAGAGTATATGATATTTTTTGATTTATACATGTTAATTGATAATGTGTAATAAAATAGATTAGATGTCTCCTTTTCTATGTAAACTGAGGGGCACTCTTAGAATTTCGTAAATTATTAAATTAATATGATTTATTTTTTATAATACAGTGCCTCCAAATATTTATATTCAAAATATATTATTAATATAGATGGAAATAATCTTATAAAATAGTACATAAACAGTTTTAATTGATTTTTTAAACAATATCTATTAGTTCTAAACCTTGTTAATCCTTTTGTAAATTGCCACAATATCAACTGCTTCTACCATTTAAGTGTTATGAATGATTCCATAAAAGGAAAAGCAACCCAAATACAGAAAAAGGTTTATAATTTCAACCATATCACACTAAAATGTCCGAATATAAGTTATATATATATTGTAAATCATTTAATAAAATATTTTTTACAATGAAACATCATTAATTTCATTTCGGGATCTATTCATCACTTTGACGTTAAAGTCATCCAAATAGTAATGAAATTTAAACATTAACATTTAAGACATTCTTAATTATTTATAGTTATCTAAAATCATTTTTGAAAGAAATAGAACTTCCATGTTTTTTTTAATTTAAATATATTTAATATAATTTATTTAATTTTCTAAATAATGTATTTAAAATTATATCAGCATTGTGTAAATATTTAGGGTAATTATTCAATAAAGAATTAAAAATAATCTACCATGATATTAAAATTTATTTATTATATAAAATTAATATTTAGTACATGAATTCTAAATTATTATTCTTAAGTATGTATTTTAGACATATTAATGTTAATAGATATATATTTGTTATTTATTCTTCTCAATAAGTAATATAATGCTCATAATCAGAGAAAAATGATTCCAAGTGGACATAAAATAATATTTTGATAGAAATTTCTGAATTCCACTAATACTATGTGATAAAGTAATTTTTTAGAGAATTTTAAAATCTTTATCCCATAGTTCTAACCATACTTACCCATTTTATGCTTACTATGGTGACAAATATTTATCAATGTTACTATTCGTAATGACAAAAATTAAAAGTGTCCTCTTAACGAAATCTGATCCTCATGATTTCAAATATGAAATAAATATTTCAAGATAAAATTTATAGGATTTGAATGATTTAATATAAAATACATATCTAAAAAATGTGAAAAAAAAATCGTTTTCTCAAAAAAAAATCTAAATAATTAAAAACATTATAAAAAATCGATCATAAAAAAGATTTTAATGAAATTAATATCATTATTAAAAATTTAAATGGCCTAATGTTAGATAAAAAAAATTTATAAAATGGTTTATTTTAAAATATGTTAATGAAAAGAGATATTTTAATAAAAATATATATTTTTCACTACTTATAGAAAATATCTGTTTTTAGAAAATTCATAATAATTTATTCTAATATAATTGTTACATGATGATTTCAAAAACCAAGTTATTTATATAAAATAAAATCTAGAAAATTTGTATAATTTAATTATAATTTCCATTCATAAAATAAATTAAAAATAATCATGTAAAGATCACATTTGAATTATAAAATGAGTTGACTAAAAAATTGAGTACGTAATTATTCTACATTATTTATTGTATATGATTTAACTAAAAATTTTATAATGTAATTATTTTTATTCGTACGACAAATTTTAATGTCTTCGTTAATTGTAACATTTAAAAAATAATATTTTTATAGTATATCATGGTTTTTTGATCTTGGTGTACCATGTAATGCCACATATAAATAAAATTAAATATATTGGAAATCAAATATAACATAAAATCATAATGTGTTAAAAACACCCTTGGTAAACACACATATACAATAACCTTTGTAAAAAAAATTAAAATATTTACTATTCACTATGAAAAAAAACTAAGCGGACCAAATTAACACTATATTAATTATGATAAATAAAAACATGAAATACATTTTACGAGATTCAATTTATATATCTTCAAAAATTTATTTTAATTTTGTGTGAAAAATATAATAGAAATCCTATTTTCGAAAGATGAATTATTAAGCATTATAAAAAGTTTACTTTCATTAATTTCTATATAAAAATAATAAAATGAATATTAAAATATTATATTGAATAATTAATAAAAAATTTCATTGAAATCATTAATTAGTAGAGGTAATATTAATTTATTAAGATAAAAACGAATTTCTCACATAAAAATACTTGTTTCATACAAATGTATTTTTAGCCCACAATTTAACATATAGAAAAATAATTTGTAATAGTGAATCATATATAATTAATTATATTTTTTTGAATCAAATGGGTACTCTTTTACATTGGAAAAAAATCTAAAATGTAATGGGACATTTAACTGTTTAGAAGTGATATTTTTACAAAAATTAGTATTTTATATTAGTTATTGAAAAAAAAAATTTTAGAAAAATTATAAAATTTAACCCTATAATAACATTAAAATGATGATTTTAAAATTTAATTAAATTTATTTTATAAAATAAATATATAAATGGATGAAATTTATTATAAAGTATACGTGCAATAATGTGATAAAAATCATTTTTGAAGAAAACATATTTTTGAATAATGAAATTACATTACTGAAAATCGAGCACTTATTTATTATAATTTAATAAAAATAATTTCATTACTAAAATAATTTGTCTATATTTTTCCTAATGAAAAGATTATTATCCATGCCTTCTAATTTAATGACTTAATTAGAACAATTTACTATATCATGGGTCATATAAACTCGTGGTTCACTTTAATGGATGTTATCAATACATCAAGTTTTTTTAATGAAATTGAATATAAAATATTGGGTTGCTACATTATATACCCCCCCTAATTACATTCTCCCATTATATTATGTCACTATGGTATAAAAAATAAGAATATATCTTCTTCATCACATCCACGACATCCCCTGTAGCTTCCTCAAATTTCTAATTTCTCCAAAGTACATCAAATAAATATGTAGTTTTGTTCCACAGAACATTATCTCTACAATAAATGGTTTCTACATGTTTTTATTTATAAGAAATATCATGCTAGAACGATATAACCATTGAGTTCAGTACATGTGAAGGATCGGATATTTAGATCCTTAGTACAGATACATGAAATACATCATAAACATAACATAGGTTTTGTTGGAGTGCTAAAATATAATATATAGCACTTTCTCAATCAGGAATATCTAAGAGAACAATATAACTAGATATCATCTTTCCCTTATTTCTATATTTCAAGACAATATTCCGTAGAGGAATTTATTGGATAACCTTATCTACAATACATAAATCTTGACATCACTGGTGATTTTTAGTTTTACTCTTCTATTGACTCTATGATGTGTTGATATATTGTAAATTGGACCTAACCTTCTTTACCATTACATTATCTATATCACATCCTGATAGTTTTTATTATATAACATTGTCATGGTTTTCAGAGTTCTTTACTTCTTTCTATTGAGGTATTCATGATGATCCATCTAAATACTCGAGTGAAAGGTATTGCTGAATGAAATATCGGCTAGAGGAAGGTGTTCATTCCAACCACCTTAGAATTATAGAGTACATGATTCCAATATTTCCATTAGTGTTTTAATGGTACTCTAAGACTACCTATATGTCTAAGGATAATAAGATGTAAAAAACTAGAATATCAAGTTGAACCTTATTCCATAATAAGATACAATAGATTTTGGAATTCTATACAAAATTATTGATTCTTTAATATATATCCAAGAAAGATGATCAACAGAGAAATAATCTCTAACAGTAATAAGGTGAAATTAAATTTAAATTTTATTAGAGAACCCCCATATAACATTATATCCTTTAGATGTTTTGGTGATTCTGATAATGAAATCCATGGCAGTGTTATCTAACATCTATTTGGGTAATTGTAATGGTTTTACAAAAACCTTATATTTCTTCCTCCCAAGCATTACTTTCTAACATAACAAGAACCAAGATATATAATCAATAATATCCCTCTCCACATTGTCTGACTAGAAATACCCTTCCGAATATCTATACATCATTATAAATGTAAAATTAACAGAGAATGAAGACTTATGTGATTCTTCAAATTGTTCATTTTTAGGTCTAATATTTATGAGAAACGTGCATGGTTACCAAACCTTTTCATTCAATCACAATTATTTTTGAACTTAGGAACATTTCTCTCCTTTTTTATAGCTCCACATCCTCCTTTTGTGCGTCTTTAATATTTTCATGTATAGATGGTTGAACAATCATTATAGAATAATTAGTTTTCTCCCCATAATTTAAGATGTCGAGGTCTATCGGTTCATTTATAAATATTAGATCTTTTGTGACCGTAATGATAGATAAGTTGGCATGATCCTTTCAAATCAAATCATCACCCACCTTGTTTTCTTTCCCAAGGTGGAAATGTATTGAGCAGTCATAATCATTAATAAATTAAAATCGTCTTCTTTGGTATATATGAAATTAATTATGGGTAAATATGTACATTAAATTTTGTGATCAATATATATGTCACACCTTTCACATTAATGGTAATTCCTTCATACATCAATGTAATGATTACCTATTATAACTTAAAATCATGAGACAAGTAAATTTTCTCAATATAATTCACATAGAATAAAGCATAAGCAATCACAATATCATTATTCATAAGACCACACCTAAACAAATTTTTTGATGCATCACTATAAAGAAAAATCTCTTCTCTTTTATAGATTTGTATGAGAATAGGTGCACTAAACGAATCTTATGTTTAGTTCTTTTAAATTTTCACCCCACTCATCAGTCCAATGAAGCATAACTCCCTTACCAGTTAACATGGTATGTAGATTATAATACTACAATAAATCCTTCAATAAGAATCTATATATACATCCAACCCATGAAAGCAATAGATTTTAATCACTCTGGTTTATCGGGGTCCATTATTAAAAACGTTCATCTTTGATATATCAACTTTTATTGCCTCTATTGTGAATATATGTACAAAAAATGAATCTTTATGTAGCGGAATTTTACAGATAGAATATTTTTTATACAACATCTCCTTCTATAGGGTAATTAGTACAATACTAATGTTTTCTCCATTATCTTCCATTATCTTATAATATATTTCAATACATCCTATAAATACTACCACAAACTAAACAATATAGTATCTAAAAACTATATTCATTAAAACAATGATGACCGAGGATGAATTATTAAGACCGAATAGAGTCTCTATAAATTGAAATAGTTTATACCTGGAATTGAAGGATATCTTGGTTATGTATTTACTTTTTACATTCCATCAATATTATCTAGATCAAATATAAATCATGGTAAAATATTGAGCTCCTCATAATTGATCAAACAAGTCCTTAATAAATGAAAACATATACTTATTTTTTGTTATGATATTGTTTTGTTCTCAATATGAAATGAATGACACGGAGAATTATTTTTCATAATAATAAAAATTATAGGCCCACTCTATGGTGAAAACCATTTTTATAAAGAATCAATTATAATTATTCAACTAGAGATACTTTTTTAATTCATACAACTAAATCGGGTATATTTTAATATGGAGTCCTTGAAATTGTTATAACCCTAGAAATGAGTCTTATTTAATGATAAAAATCATGATTTAGAGGATGAAAATGAGACTAATCTCTAAATATGTCAACAAACTAATATAAAATTGTAATAATGTCATGTTGTGTATATTGTGAACCATTTTTGATAAATACCCACATTTGAAGGAATAAAGTCCCATGGAGTGGGTTTAATTTCCATTGGAAGTCCAAATTTACCCTCTCATAAAAAGACAATCATTAGTTGGTTTAGAATGTGAATTGTGACATTATTTACTTGGAAATTGATATGAACTTGATACAAATAAATATAATCCATGACTAAAATCTTATAATATTTATCTATAGGATGAGTAACTAGATTTTTAGGAAGTATATTGAAACAAACATAAATTATGGACGATTCCGAGACTAGGTATGTGATCGTCACTCCATTTAATGTTTATTATACCACATAAAGATCAACTCAATGATCTAATGATGTGATTACCACATATAATTATCCAAATATAAATGAGTTGGCTTATCAAATTTCAAATATTATTTTAACAGTTCATGATTTGATGATAAGTAAACTTTACACAATTTTATTATCGAACAGTACATCGGTAATAGTTATCACATGATATTTAACATTATCTCCAAGATTAATTGGTTGTTGATACCAATCATTAGAATTAACCAACATATTCACTAAATAGGTAAAATAATGTCCATAATCATTGAAATTTTAATATTAGAGTCTATGTGGTTCATTATATGAAAATTTATTTCAATTTTCATCATTAGATGACTTCTTCCTAGTACATCAAAATTCATTTTCTTGATGGCCTTATTTTCAACACATTTAATATTAACCAATCCCCTTAATGAAATTTCATCCATGATTCATTCCACTCTTCTATCATAAAAAAAATCATCTTCTCCTCTCCAGGGTTTTTTACTAGAATATCATTTGAATTCCATATTTCTTATCTTATCAAAACCATTATATCTACTATTGAATATAATATTCATTTCCTCATTTATAATATATTGAATGATTTAATAATATCTACTAATTCCCCATATTGATAACACTATTTGAAGACATTATTTTAATTCAATGAAAACTCAATCAATCATACTTCGTAGTTAAATAGTAATGCCATAATCAAACCTCGCAAGGCTTGTAAAATTTTCCTCATAGGTGTGAATATATTAATTATCCTTCTTCATATACTAAAGGAATTTCTTCTCCATAATTAAACTAATAATTCATGGAATGTACTTATTAAAAAATAAGATGATAAACCCATACCACTCCATGGAATCAATTTATTCCATTTCCTTGAATTCTTGAAAAGAGTGCACCATAGATTCAATTAACCTTCAAAATGATAAATAAATAAGACAAAAACTTCATATTTGGATCCCTATAGAATGGAAAATATCATTAAAATGGTATTGATGTATTTTTCACCAATTATTGGATCAGTTATACAACTAAAATAATGTGTAGTTTTCATCATGATGGACTCAATTGTACATTTTTCCTTCATTTAAAAATTTGTAAGATAAACATGATTTATGAATTTATATTGTTTCATAATAATATTTTTAATTATTTTCCTTATGGATCCAGTAAATAAAAGTTATCTAGGACACAATCATTTTATTTTTGCTCACATTTTGTGTTATCATTGTACATTATAGTTCTTTTCATTTAATTAAACCAAAAAGAATAGTATGAGGAAAAAAACATAGTAGAAATTCAAATAATAATGAAAATTATATATATGATTTCTAAATCATGACACTATATTCCAAATATAGTAATACTTAATATTAATATATGTCATTTTTTTCATTATCTATTCAAATACTTCATAATTGATCTAAAATAACTTTTTATTTAAAATAATAATATCACCCTTGAGTTTCAATCTTCGGGACTAGTAAGGACCCATTCACCATCCACAAAAAAGATGAGAGAGATATACCTGACCAGCTATTTTTAATTTTATTATCCTTAGATGAAATAATTTCAAAACAAATTCCACTAATATTATATAGAAATGGATTCATTTTCTTAGGGAAACCAAGCTCCTTTATTTATCATAACATAGGACATTCTTTTATACATAGGCTTATACTAAGTCTTATCACTAATGTTTTTTCATTATAGTTTTCAAAATCAACTAAACCTTTCAATTGATACAAATTATAGAAACCCAAAATATTCAGTGATAAGTATTATATCATTTTACCAAAATATTTAATAGATTTATAATAATACATTCCCAAGGATTATAGAGAATTTTTTTATTTAGAAACATGGAAATAAAATATCATCACATAAATAATCCATATAATTTCCCAATAATTTCATCATAATAATATCCATTCTTATACATATCCTTAATAAAACATTTCCCCATATCCCATGGAATTAAATCATAAAAAAGGGCGATCTTAGATGATCAAAAGTGGTTAAGAAAAGAGATATAAATAAATGATCATATGTGAGTAGAATATATTTATAATGGTATAAAAAATGATTAATAATTAAAATAATCATACCCAATCATTCAATGATATTTAATCATGAACTATGGGATAAGGGTTTTCATATAAATGACATAATTTATAAGAGTGAGGAATCATCAATAATTAATCATGATCCATTAAATCATATCAGAATCATAAAATATAATTTTATTGCAAGCACATAAGAGTAAAAAATAATTTCCATAGTTATGTATCACTCCAAATACTATCATCGTAGACTGGGTACATTCCTCATTCTATCATTTCCTTAGTCAAGGCTCACTACCAAGACTATCATATTAAAAAATTTCCCACTCTAATGTCGATTCACCCACCATTCCAGTTCTTATTATCTCATGAGAAATCCTTATTTACCCAATTCATTTTATGTAAATATAATTATAGGACTAGACATCACATAATAAAATCCATACAGTTATGTTCCAGAAGATCCTAAAACATTCATCATATCATTGAATCATAACCCATGCAAAGGATATGGGTTTTATAAACTATTTCTCATTATAATAATGAACCATAAATAAAATAAATAATGATGATAACATTGAATCATATTCCCATTAAATCATAAGAAACATCAACTGATGCTTTTATAGATAATAATACGCTTAAAATATCACTACAACAATTCATGGGGAAAATTCAATTTTATTTAAAATTGCTTATCTCATGTCTAAATTTTCAAAAAAATTAAAGTGAAACAATTATTTGATATTATAAGAGTAATATTATAAATTTAGAATAAATTAAAATTTTATTCATTATGGTGTATGAAATTTATCATTATGAGTACACGTAAATAATAAATCCTTTCACATTATCGATAAATGCCTAAAGCACCTTGTTTTAAAAATGACAAGAATATTTTTTTCAAAGAAAAATACGATAAATCAAGGGTAAAATTGAGGTTGAAAATATATTTTTATTATTAAAAAATTTCCAAATTTTTTAAAATATAAAATGTGGACATGGATGAAAATTTTCATGACTAAATGTAAAAATGATGCCAATTTTCCTTAAAATGAATATTCAAGTATCTTCAAAATTGAATAGAGGAAAGGGAAATGACAAATATTAAATCTTAAGAAATAACTAATTGATAATAAAATAAATAATATTTAGTAGATATATTTTATAAAATTTCATCATCATAAAACTTTAACATAAATAATCATAGTAAGAATGACATTGCAACAAAATATCCATAACTCGAGTCCATATTTCATCATAAGAACTCTAAAATCTGATATAATATATTCATATTTATAATAATTACATAATAGAACAAAATTTATATTTATTATTACATACATAATTTACTTTTAAAATTGGATCAATGATTAATTAACAATATTTCATCCTCATGATCACTTCAAGTGTTAACTCCTTCATTTTTCATGAGTGTTTTGTTTAAGAAGTTATGGTCCGTACAATTTTATAATGGTTATATTATATATATATATATAATGGTAATTATGATATAAATAACATATAAATTCACTATATATATATATTTATAACCATTCATATAAAGCGATGTTGAAAAATTAATTACACCAATACATGTGTATGGTAGTCCATACGCACTCCCAAGTGTGATTTCTATTTTTTGATGGATGAAATTAAATAAATGTTAAAAATATTTATTATGTACTGAATCATTAATATTACAAAATTATCACATATAATATTTTAAAATTTCATAATAACCAATGATGAATGTTGGTTGTGGAAAATGAGCAGTATTGTTATGTCGACGTATTAGTCCACATATAGATACATGCAATACCTTCATCTTCCATTTGACTGATAAGAGTTGGTAAATTGTTGAAAAATAATAATGAAAAATTATTATTATATTTATAACATTTCATTAATCATTTATATACGTATAAAACATGTTTATATGATGTAGAAAAATAAATAATGTTGAAATAGCTATGAAAAAATCTATACCTATTCATGGAGAGGCTTCCATTATATTTCTCCATAAACAAATAAGGATTGGCCTTGGGATAAGGAAATATTATATAGAGTTATGTTCAATATGGTATGAATATTTTTTAGTAGGTATGTTTTGATTTATAATTATCAAATGGTGTAAATAAGGGGGGGATGATATTCCATTTTATAAGTGAGGGGATATACACACATAGATTCTTTTGAATGATTTCAATGGTTTAATGTCATATTCAATTGAATGTGGAATAAAATGGATATTTTTTATAGTTATTATAAGATAATGTTGATATATATTACATTAAAAAAACTTATTGTGGTGGGTAGTAATCTATCCCTTATCTGATGGTTAACCCTCGATAAAAATGTTTTATCCTTAACCATCAAAACAATATATTACAATTTTTACTATTCACTATGATAAAAATTCTGGTTGACCATATTAAATTATATTATTTATTATGATTCAAAATAAATAATCCATTTTACCAATTTCAATTTTTATATGTTTAAATATTTAATTTTAATTAAGTATACAATCCCCAATGAGATTAATTTTTAGAAAATAAATGAATTTGTTATCCATATATCATAATTCAATTTTTTTCCCTGACTTATTAAAACAATAAAATAAAAATTATAATATTATATTAGGTCAATAATCTTTAGTTTTAATTAAAAAAATAAATAAAGAGAGATTAAATTAATTCACTATGGTAAAAACAGATTATATGTATAACTTTTTAGAATTTTTTTTGGGAAAACAATTTACTTATACCAAAATTAAGTAAAATTTTGATTGATATGTATATAATTAATATTTTTTATAATTAATGGATAATTATTTTAATTTATATTCACATTTTTGACATTAATATAAATTTACATCAAATTATACATTAATTCTTAAAAAATCAGTATTTTTCACAATTTCCTAAAAATTTAATGTTCTTAGGTAAATAATAAAAATTAACCCTAAGATAATATTGGAATCATAATATTTAAAAAAATTAACTTACTAAATTAAACCATATTAATTTTTTTATTAATTATAATGAATGTGGGTAAAATGTTTCAAGAAACCATTTTTTAAGAAGACGTATTTTTGAAGATTAATAAGACATTACTGAAAATATATTACACATTTATTATATCATTATAAATACATTTTCATTAATAAAAACCATTATACATACATTATGTGAGGTGGTTATCACTATTCACACATGCCAATTTAATGGATATGAAATTACATTATACACTATCACCTATTTTATAGACTCGGGGTTTTGTGTAATGCAAGATATCAAATACGTCATGTTTTATATAACACGAAATAATATTAAATCGTAGGTTTTTATGAATATGGTTTCTATAAGGATTATTCATATTGATTTTGTTTCTTTGAGAATGGTCTCACATTATATACCTCATTTTTTTATATGGTTTATATGCGATGTATTGAGATATTATATCTTGAATGAATAATACTTGTGATATTAAAAATTCCTTAAAATCACTCTATTTCAAGAGAATTGATTCAAACAAGATTAATATTAAAAGCGTTTCCATGGTATTATTTTAAATTCTTTGATTCATGATTCAGGTTAGTAATCATGATATATTTTATATTTCTTACTTACAACCCCATGAATGTGTTTTAACATGTTATTTTATAGAAATTATCAATTTTAAAAATTCATGTTTTCATTCTTAATTCAATGGGATTTTTATTTAGGCCTTTACCCAAGTTACATGGGTTTCTTAACTCAAGAATCCTTCATTGAGAAATTATTTTATTGATATAAATAAATAAAATTATGTGTTATATATATTTAATACTTAAATATAATATCAAGACTCTTTTTAATGTTATATAATGTTTTTAATATTTAGTTCTTATTTCATTCTAAGGGTTTTTTGGTTTTAATATTTCATTAATAGCTTTTATTAAATATCATTACATTAAATGTTTTAAATACATTTATACAAACTACACACACCATATTTTTTATCCTCTTTATAGAATATTATTTCAAAAACATAAATAATCTCCTCATGTTATTTACCATGATAATTAACCAAATTTTAGAAAAATTAGATTGAAATTGCATAACTTTTTCATATGGTTCACTTTTGTAACTCATTGTAACTGTGTGAAAGGATGAATTATTTTTAATCATTAAATTATGAATTATTTTTCTAGAAATCATGAATGATATCATATTTGAATGTCCTATTATAAATTTACATGTTTATTTTCAAGTAAAATCATTTGCACAATATTTTGTTCTTTTGGATTATTAAAGGCTTCAAAAAATGTTTTTCCCTATTTTCTGAAATATATTTTACATATTTTAAATGGAATATCATCTATTTTAAAATCATATATTTTTTCCAATACTCTAATAGAGATATTATTCTATTACCATAAAATTTCATTCTATGAATTTTTATGATGATATTTTAAATAAAATGTAAGAAAATCCATTTCATTTTGATGGGAAAATCCAGAAATAATAGTTTTAATAAATTTCACTACTCTTTGTGTTTTATTTCCATATATAGTGCTTGGACCTTATTTAAAAATTAAAAAAAGAGGAGTAAACCTAAATAATTAGTGTATGTTGTCTTCCATGTGATGGGTGGGTCTGTTATAGCCCTCCAATTATTTAGATAATGAGATAGATATAACTATATGAGATTTATTACTAATATATGATCATGTTAGGTTACCTCTAAAAGACAACAAAGTTAATTGATTATAAGTTACTTTCCATAAATGATAGTGTTGATCTATTATAGGTTTTCCCTGAGATATATGGAAATTATCTCATTAGGTGATTCCAAACTAAATGTTTTATCATCCAAGATAGCTTCCCAATTATAAAATTTCTGATTCAAGTTGTAATGGATCCATGAAAGAAGGCTTATTTTCACATGGATAATGATTTTTCACTTATATGACTCTTGTTATATGTTAATGATTTATTTCATTTCATGTGATTTATGATCCTATTTTCTATGGATATTAATTCACTAATTTTATGCTCATTCACTTTGATAATGTCATCACAACATTATTCTCATATTGTGATCTTTGATGACATTTGATTTCTAAAGTCTATATTTCCCCTTACTAAGCATTTGACATCAGAATTATTATATTTCCTATTTTAATGGGTTATTATGATTGATTCCCAAATAAATTTTTTCTAAAAAGTTTTAATTTTTGATGAATTTTATTAAATGAGTTGAAGAAATAACTTAAAATAATAAAATCAGGGAATATAGAAAAATGATCACTTGAATACTTGGGTATTGTGAGGTATGAGTTTTTTCCTAATTCACGAAACCTATAAACCTAATTATCCTTGAATATATAATTGATTAGATATTTCCATTTCATGTGGTAATTCATTAATGGATAAAATTGGGACACATTTATTGGTATCAAATAAAAAAATGCAAGGAAATTATTTTTAGCACTATCTTTGTAACTTCATGATTGAGGATATTATGTTGGCCTCTTGTTCTAGGATACTCCATGGATAGAAAAATAGTGTGGTTATACATTTTTTCAGGAATGGTTCATTGATGGTCACCCTATGCCAGAATGGCCCTAAGGCCTTCATTTTTATTGATTTTTGATAACACCCCTTTCAAGGGATGAGGGGGAACCTTTACAAGGCCCGTAGGAATAAAAATTACATGGCCCATAGGATTAGAGATTACATAGCCCATAGGCTTAGGATATGACATGACCAGAAGGTCTTAGGGAATTCAACCAGACTATCTACAAGTAACTTCCCCTCCCTAACATCTGTATCATGATAAATGTTCTCCACCTTCGCATGGTCATCTGGGGGGATATAGCCAAGTGATTGGCACTACAGTACAATGTCTAGTTCGGGAAGACATAGGGATTAAGAAATGTTTTGGACAACATAATATAAAATGTTGTGGTGAAGGCCAGTTTTTTTAAAAACTATATTAGAATTAGAAGATTCAATATAAATTTCCATGTATTTCTTTGACAAAATTTATCATAGGGTATTTGGTTGTTCAACATTATATAGTTGAGTCCAATGTATCTCACTTATTAACGGAGGTCATATGTACCATTGTTTGACTTTTCTATTTCAACCTTGAGCCCTCGATGATTTCTAGGCCATCCTATCCCTCTATATCCATTCCATTGAGATTTCTATAAACATGAATAATTGGAATAGATTATTTTTGATCGAGGAAAGATCTCATCTTTCCTTTTGATAAGTTTATTTAATTCTTCCTTTTCATAATATCCCAATAACATCCCATGTTTGGAACATGTTCATAGTTTTATTGCAATATGTGTTGTTCATTTGTGGGATGGTCCCAATATTAATCCATGATTCATAAGTAATATTTACACTTGGAGAAAATAAAAGTGTTTTTTATATGTGGAATGAGGCTCAAAATGTGGTTTTGAGGTTTTGAGATCATCCCAAGAATTCTTGACATGAAATGTTGTTTTTCAAAAAGGATTCCAAGGGAATTGAATTAGCATAATATTAGTACTAACTATGAGGCATAACCATGTGACCTATTTTATATAGGAACACATTTTGTTTAACCATATTAGGTGGTCCATAAGTCCATGAATAATGCTGTAACGAAACTAAGGGACTCACATGGTCGGTGCATGGTTTATCTAATCATGCTCTGTAACTATGTCGGGTAGGAGTGATTGGGGGAGGTAGCTCTACACAGAGAAGGCATAGTTTTTATATTACACCAAACAACCATATGTCTTATTGGGGGTTTTTTTATTATGGAACTTTAGTTTTGGTGATCAATTTTACTAAAAGTGTGGAAACAATTTCATCCGCATTAATAGGTGAAATTAACATTCTTCCCCATCAACCATAAAATGGTCTGATCCCCATTTCTCAATCATTTCAACCAAGATACCCCTCTACTTGAACCTCCTCAATATTCACTTCAATGGGATGATTTAAACTAAATATTGTTATGAATCTAATTCCATTAGTTGTGTTGGAAGTTTTATAGTAATTTTATAAATTATATTCATTACTTTATTTTCTTTCTTTGTCATAGGATAATGAAACATCCATGGAGTGAACAATTGAGATACAATACCATCAAAGGAAGGTTCTTCATGGGTGGAGCAATCCCTCTAGATCTAGTGTCTTAGAGCCATGTTGTCTTAGAGCATAGTACATGAGAACATGGTACATATCTGTGTTCATTATATCCAAAGTTGTTTTGTGGTTTTATTGTTTTTTTCATTAGTTAATGTAATATGTGGTTTTTGTAATTTTAATAAATGTGACTTTTTTAAACATTATTTTGATACTTATGTACTGTTATCAATTGGGTTTAATGAGATCCATCAGAGGTATCTCATCGTATAGATGTGCATAACATAGACATTTCTTCTTCCTTCTAATGTATTATTTTGATTCCCGTTTATGGGAATTGATTGAGAGGTATCTAATGTGAGTTTTCAAATCTTTCAAAGCCCCCATTTATGTTTCTCTATTTATTTTGGATTCGGCGAGAGAGTTTGGTGGTGTTCTAATGGTTAGGGGAGACTTCTATCCATTCCTAGGGCCACCACATCAAGGAGGTGATCATGGTTCTTGCTATTTTGGAGCCTACATGGAAGAAAGGGTGTTGTGAAAGATGTTTTTCCCATACATTATTAGTGTTTGTCCATTGATCTAGATGTTTGGTGCTGGTATACACCGAGGATAGAGATATAGAATAATTAGTAATTTTTTTGGGAGTGAAACATGTATAGTCACCCTATGAGACACATTTTGTGTAGAGGTCACCATGTCATGGTTCTAGCATGGTGAGGAGAAAACTTCCAAACACATTGTGGTTTCCCATAGTGTCTGGTCATGTTTGGCTTCTGGATACTAACATGCCTTATAAATCACCATTCCCAAGACCATGGTAGTGGTCAAATGGTATTTAAAATTTTACAATTAGTGGACTCAATCTTGAATTATGATCACTACATCACAATAATCAAATCATGTTATTTGGTATCTCACCACACTGTAGTTGAGTCTATTAGATTTCACCTATAAATAGAAGATAAGATCTACCATGGAAAAATTTATCTAATTCTTCTTCGATACCAATATGACTATTATTATTCTATATTTCTCTTCAGCCCTCTCAATCTATTCCTTTCAAGTGTATTAACCATTGAATAATTGGATAAATGTTTTTTTGATAAAGGTATGACCTTATCTCTTTTTAATAATATTTTATTATCTTATTGACTTTTTGTAATATCACACTAGTGGGTGGCTCCATCATGTTTTTTATTGAATATTAGTTGATGTCGAATTAATAGGGATAGATTATTGTGGGTTCCCATATGTACGTATGATATTTTTGTTTAACTTTTTTGGGTGTGGTTCTCTTTGAAGTTTTAATTGATGTATGTGGTCCTCACTCTTTCATTATTTCAAGTTCATATATTAAATTTTTATGTTTTTTCTTCATTTTTCCAGATAATATGGGTTCAATTAATTAGATAAATAATTGGATTTAATTGAAATTGTTGTTGGTGAGATTCTTGTAAATTTTAACATATTTTATTATATATCTTTTATATTTTATCATTGTTCATTGTTATTACTAAATATCATGAATATTTAGAGACTTTCTTTTATTGGAGAAGATGTGATATGTGGACCTTGTTGTGTTGGATGCTTGAACTTACCATGAATAAATGGATAGAAGACTTTCATATAGAAAATTAACTGGTTCCCATGATATTGGGGAGTTTATTTTAGAATATACATGTAACTAAGGAAGTGATGTGATGAAACCCTATATATGAATATAAATATGTAATTCTAGTAGAAGCTAAATTTTATGTTGTAACAAATAGTTTTCTTTTTATATTATCTTTTTGTTTTTGTGGACACCTTGTTGGTAGTGGTCTACTGATGGTGGAAACTATTTTTCAAAAGGGAGTGTGTTGGTATGTAAAGATAAGGTTTTATTCCGTTGTATGAGAAATAGGAAAATATGCAGTCGTTATGTTGTGTAATTTTAGTGAGGGGTAGATATGTTTCCATGTGGTGTATTAATTTATTTTACTCATAGAGCTGAAATAATATAATACTGAATAAATTTAATGGAATTGGTGGGAAATTAAATAACAATGAGATGAAATTAATGTTTCATAATTATCAAAATGTCTATAATATTTAATGTAATCACGGAATTGAATTAGAAGTGATGGATAAAATGTGAATTCATTAAATATGAAATTAATAGTTACCAATTAGAATATCGATGTTAAGTGGAAACCTATAATTGGGTTACATTAAAAGGGATAATGAAATATGTCTTGTATGTTCCGTTTTGTATGCTATATTTTATTAGTGGTGGAAGTGTTTTGGGGAAGGTGTTATGAGTTTTGGTGGTACTATTATGTGATGTGATAGTGGATTTGGTAAATAACCCCTAGGTTTGGTGTTATGTGTAGTATATATATTATTTATTTTCATATTATTACAATACATACCCCAGCTGAGTTGGATAACCATACCTATACCCTCAATGTTTTCGCTTCAAATTGTTTTTTCCAACCTCTACTTTGGTTGTGAAAAGATTTGTTGGATACACCCTCTTCCCCTCTCTTCCATTAAAAATAATGATCCTGAAGACATGAGTTAAAGATAACTTGAGATAATGAGGACATGATATGTGATTGTGTGTCATGTGTGGAGGAGGGGGGAATGCGGTAAATGTATTTAGGATTATTCCTTAGCATCTACCTTGATTACATGAAAATTTTCTAATATGAATTCTTTTTGATTCCAACACTAGATGTTGGGCCCTATGGGAGGATAGGGTAGGTAGTAATACACCCAGAACTACATGATATTTGGAAAGATGTGTGATTATGTGGTAGTGGAACAAGATGTGTGCATCATGAAATTAATTCCAACATGGTTTATTGTGACCTTTGGGAGGTTGGGGTTGGTAGGGATGTGTTATAAACCACATCAATGTTAGACGAATATGAAATCTGATTTCAAATAAGTATTTGGATCATATGATGTTTAATGATGGGTTTTGATAGTGGAAATCAGTGGGGAAGTAGTTATAGAGAACCTTTCATATTTTATTTTGATGGTATATTATTATTTTAAGACCCTTAACTTTTTTAGAGATGTATCAAACATGTTTTTAGGAACTATTCTTTCATGATTTGTGTATAAAAATTATGGGTTTTATATTTGATATTTTTGGTTAAAATTTGGATGTTGTTGGATGGGTTTTGGGTAGTTCACATTTGGGGAATGGTTTTCCAAATCCATTTTCATTTCCCTAGAAAAATGTGCAATGCCAGGTAGAAGAAGATTACATGGTTTGTTCATGGATTGGAAAATTTTTCGCCCTTTTATTAGTAACAGTGTGACCCCCATGTGATGGCATGTATGGTTATGTGCATGGATAGAATAAATATTGTTCCTCAAGCAAGAAGTTGTTCAAATGAAATTTTAATCCCCATCAAAATAAATAATATTATTCTTGAACCCCTATATTATATACCTAAACACCACATATCTAACCTAAACTGATTTATATCAATTGTTTAGGTTCCTAGATGAATTTCAATGCATTACCACATCCGTTTTTGATGAATGATGGACTAGATTAAAGATCTACACCAATCCAAATAAGATACTCTCATCCTGATTAGTTTATTATCTTCTCTCATTCATTATCTCATCCTTTGAAGAATGATTTATTCCATTGGCGATGGATCTAGATATAGTTTATTAAAGATATAATCTATTTAATCATGGATCTTGGGTTCAGATAGAGATCTCATTCTTCGTTGTGATCTTCGCCATTCATCTTCAAAATATGTATTTACATTGGTGAGTGTTTTTCATCAAGTATGGTATAGGTGGTCTAAATTCAATTATCATATTATTGAATTCCATTTTCATTTATGTAATATGGAATTTCAATAATAGAATTTTATAATTTAATCTTAAATTAATTGATTAATTATTTAATTAATGGAATTATGTAATTGATTAATTAATATTATATAGGATACGAGATGAGTTAAACTTTTGAAAAAATGAATTTTTTGATTTTGATTATGCAATTGGTAGATTTGGATTAATGGATTGGTTTAAAAAAAAGAAGTTTGTGATTATGAAGTTGATAGGAAATTTGGATTGTTCAATTGTTTAATTAATGTTATTATGAATTAATTAATAATTTGAATTATGGTTTGGTTGAATTGAACATAGTGGGTTATATGATTTGAATATTTCAAGATTGTTTAATAGTGAATTTCTTGTATTATTTATTATTAATAATGTAATGAACGAGGATTTATTTTGATAGTTGTAATGGTATATCCTGATGTGAAATGTGATAAATGGGTTAATTTTGATTAACATCGATTGATGGGATATTTATGATATATGACTGATTTATTGATATATGAATGTGGAATAGGGACTGAGGATCCAAATACCCATATTTGATTAATGAGTTTTGTATGGGGACTGAGATTCCAAAAACCCATATGAGGTAGTGAGTGTGGGATAAGGATTAAGGCTCTAAAGAATCATATGACATAGAATGTGTGGTACAAGGACTAATGATACAAATACCCATGTAATAATGATGTGTCGCACTGAGACAGAGGCTCTAAATACCCATAGGGTGTTGGAAACCATGTTCTATGACCATGAGATTGGAATTGGACTATGGTTCTAATTGGTTGTGATATGGATTGAAATGAAATATTAATTTATAAACATTGTAATGTGATATGTCATATTCCATGGTGATAGTTTAGATTCCAGCATAGAAAGAATGTGGTATTTATTTTTTGGGTGTCCTTGTGAACCCATTAAATATATGTGGTTAATTGAATAATAATGAAAAGTGATTATTATTATTTTTATGCATTGTACTTTTTTATTTATATAATTGATTACACTGACATTGTCTAGATATTGTTTTTTATATCTTTGGTGGTGAACTACTAAGATGTACTCACACCATACATGGGCAACCTAATCGATACCTGAATAGACTTCATGCTGACATGATAGAATAAGATAAATATCCCTATGTCAAATTTTTGTGTCAGCATAGAGCATGGATAAGGGAAGAATACAAGGTTTCAAAACCTCGTTTTAGTTTTTAGTGTCTTATTTTTTGAATTTTCAATTGTAATTCTTATCATACTTTGAATTATATATCTATTTTTTGGGTTTGGATATTGTATTTTTGTTTTTATCATCTTGTGTTAATGGTTTGTGTTGTATTGTTTTATTTATAATCATTCATATGGCTTTGGTTTTTTTATACATATCATCATTCTCATTTGATAAATTGGGTATAGTCTCCCAATTATTGAAATTAGACCCTCCATTCTAGTCTACAGCATTTGGTGTATGGGATGGGAACTTGAAGTCATGTAACAATCAGGCTCGGGGCACTAGTGTGGTGCACCCAGGTTGGGACATTGTAAATTGGTGTCAGAGGAGTTTTATTTTGTTTTAATTTTTATTACTATTTGGTATAGGTATTTTGGAGACTAGGAATGTCCCTTCCTTGTTCATGGTCTTGTGAATTGGTGTATATAACCTACATATGGGTAGAAACCCATATACCATGTGTGGGATGGTTGTTATTAATGTTTGATGTTACATTTAATGTTATTTCACCTTAGGTTATTTACATGTTATGTGATGTTGTTTTTGTTTATATGATTTTCTGATAATTTTATTTTGGCCAGATATGGAACTAGAGTTGAGTAATACACGTCATTCTAGGAACACAATAATTATTGTGACTTACATCATTTTTATGAAAGCATGGGAGAATTGGTTTTGGGTATGTTGCTGAAATTGAAATGTTTTTTCTTTATTAATTAATTGAACAAAAAATTATGCCTGGTATGGAACAAAACGTTTTCTAATAATGAAAATTGATAATAACATGGTATATAATAGAAAACTATAAAATAATAATGTCTTTACACTCATTAACCATGACCAAGTTGTATGAAGGTTAATTGTAGTGAGAGATCCTCAGTTTTGACTGTGTGGAGGATTAAGGGGGGATGAATCTCTATAGATGATTGTGGATTCCCGTACTTTGGTTAATGTTATGAAATATTTCCTAAGATATTTGTTTTTTACTATAAATATATTTCATAATTGTAATGGTTTTTGATTAGCATATCAGAAGATATAAATGGAAATGATCCTCCAAAAGTGAATCTTCAGGCACTGATAATTCTTGGTAAAAGAGATGAATAGTATTTCATTGAGAATAGTTCTCAGTTTATAAAATTTATAGAGATATTACTAGAACATATTGTGACATGTATGTATGAAATAACATAGGTGTTTTATATACAGAACCCTCTGAAATTCACCAGAGTGCGGGGGGGGGGGGGGGTTATGAAGAGGTGTTTTGGATTAATTCCATCTACAAGAAAACCCTTCAAAGAAGTGGTCTATGTTATTTGGTTATATGTTACATGGATCAATGAATGGTGGATGGGATGTTCTTTCTCAAACTGATCAAGAAGAAGGTGTTGCATGGATGTAATTTTTAGAGATGTTCATGGAGTACTTTTATCAAGAGACATAGAGGTGGGAGATAGAAACTAATTTCATGTGATTGTATTAGGGGAGTATGTATGTGATAGACTATCATCGTTTCTTTACTAACATGCATTACTTTTCTCCAGTATTGGAAGGGGATGAGAATGCATTGGAATGAATTTTTTAGGATGGTCTCAAATTTGGAATTAAGTCCCAATAAAATATCTTTTGGATGATAACGTTTTCAAAAGTCGTGGACTAGTCTCTCATATGTGAGGTGAACCTAAAGGACTCTTATAATACATGATATTTGGATTTTTATGGATGATAAGGAGGATCACATTCTTCGATTAGGAAGTGGAATTATGAGAATGTTTACTAGACCATTAGAAAGAAAGTGGTCAGAAGGGAAGATCAGTTACTCAGAATCATACCTAATATCTTTTCCACTTATTCCATAGGTAAGGTCAATTTTGTAGGCATTGTCCATGACCACTAGTTGATTGTAGATCTTTTGGTAGGATGAAAAATCTATAGCAGTTCTACATGAACCCATGGACAACTAGTAAGGATGGGTTAGATATGTAGAAGTAATGTATGATAAGGGGATCTTCTACACCATATCAGTCAAATAGATGGAACTCTTCCATAAATGAATGTAGAGTCTGTAGAAATGGAACTTCTAGGAAGGATCTCCCATATCAATAGAGTGGTCTATCTTAGGCGATGCATACTAAATCATTGGAAAGAGGGGCATGACAATATCATGCATTTTTGTCTACACATTTTGATTTTGAGGCTTGACCATCGATAGTAAGAGGTATTATTCCTATAGATTATATTATTTTTAATTCCTTATTTGATAATGGTTACTCCGTTTATTTTATATCTACAAAAATTTTGAATGCTTTGATCCCGGTGATGGAGTTTGTGAGTGGAGTTATGATATTAAATACACCTTTGATAGTATGATTGAAATTCATCTGTTTTTTCCAGGGGTGTTCTCTTGAGGATTGGGGGTATCATTTTCATTGAGATATTTACATTATTTTTTTTATATATTTGAAAAAATAATAGGCATCTGATTTTTAGTAACATTCCATGAACAGATATTTCATTACCTTTGGAGACTGATGTTTATGTCTCCTATGGTAGATAAATATATTCACATGGATAGTGGGATATCCAGGAATTCCATGAAAGGTGTAATGTCCCGGTTCATGAAGCCACCCAATGGTGCCCCATACTCGGTTGGTCACATGGCCTCAATTGTATTTCCTCGAACACTAGAGGCAGCCTACTAGTAGCAAGGGCCTGGGGTGTGATAGAGGGGAAACTATTCCCTCATTGATAGAGTACACAGTGGAAGTAAACAAATACATACAAGAGCAGAAGCAGAAATAACATCATACAAAAATAAATAGTGAAAGACTGATAGAATAAATTGGATCACATATATAAAATGATGAATGATACATATGTCTTGGAAAGCAGAAAAACAAAAAACAATGCTGAAATACAATACTAAACCAAGTACCATAAAAAAATAGTAATTAGCTCCACAGTATCGCAATCCTATGCTTAGTCTCATGCTCTCCAGGTCCATAGCATGTTATGTAACATAAGTAGAAGGGAACTTTCTCTTGCCTATACCTCCAACAATATATTCTGTATGGGCCCAAAAGATTGGCCCAAACAGGGTGTGAGACTAAATCCCAATAGGCAACCTCCATGAGAACTGTACCTAACAGTCAATGAGTATATGGAAGGTAAAAGTACCAGAATGAGTGAACATGAAGGTACTCAATAGCAAACAATCCACAGTTTCAATATCAAGAAACAACTAACCATTTAGATAAACACAAATAGGTAACCCTCTAGGAAGTACCCATAGCCTATCCCCACTGGTCCTTCCTATAAATGCAAGAAAGCAGCTAATGAACAGGTAACCCTCTTGCATGTACCCATGGCCTATCCCCTCTAGTCCCACATAACAAGTACATGATACCCTATGGGAATCACACTTAGTCTAACCCATCTGGTTCATCTTAAGCATAGACTCACCCAGGAAACACTCACCGTCAATTCCCCCTATAGTCTCGCATTGTAATTAAAGGCACTCTAGGGAAGCACTTACCTAAAATTTTCTATGTGGCCCATGTCGAGAAACTACATACACTCTGAGGAATCACTCAACATCAATTCCCCCTATGGTCTCACATCGTATGAAAAACAAACACTCTACAGAAACCCTCAATGTCCATTCTCCCTATGGTTTATACACCAGGTTCTCATGGCCCCGTGTAAGTCAAGAAAGTGTAGTACTGTGTATCGTCCATGGTAAACATCAAGAACTACTAGGCTATAATTTTACACCATAACAGTATCATAGAACAATAGTTACACCATCCTACACTACTAGGCATGGGAAAGTAAACAGCGCCCTAACAGGAAAACTAATCCCAAAGGTCAAAAGATGAAAAAACATGAATGGTAAACACAACCAAATCACAACAATTTACAATCAATTACCATATACTCAAGCATATAAGCATATAAAGTGAAAAATAGGGCTAAAATGGTAAACTTTAAATACCCCATTCATGGGTATTTGGAAAATTTTCACATAAGACAAAAAGAATTTCAATGGAAAGGAAAAAACCACCTTCCTAGACATTAGGAGATCACTATATATGAACCTTAAGGATTGAATCACCTTAGAACTCAAAAGATCTTCAAAAATTTCTAAAACGTTCAACAGAGTATAACATGAGAATGAAGAGGAATCATGAAATGAGGATCAATCAAAAGAGAGAGCTTACCAATTTGATCACAATGCAATCAACAGCGGTCGAATATGAGATCAAATAGAGTCATAGGGTCTCGGAGAAGAATCATGGTCGTACGAGTTCTCTCAGACGAAGAAAACCTACAAGAAGACGGTTCTAGTGATCAGACACGGCCATGGTTCATTTAATGAAAAAAGGAATGTACACAGCATGTACATTTGATGTCCAATATGTGTACTTCTTGTTTCTGTAACCCGCATTAGGCGGCCTCCAGGTCACCCCCACATGGTCGTGTGCATGGATGATACACGGCCAGTACATGGCTACCCGCGATGACCGAGTAAATGATGTGTATTCAGAAATTACACGGCATGTACTCAAAAAGTACACCGCATGTACTCAGAAAGTACACCGCATGTACTTTGAAAATTTACATAAATTCCACTTTTTCTTAAAAACGATCTGAAAAGGAAAACATACCTGAAAAGAAGATCTGGTTTCTTACACAATTATAGTTCACCGGTAAATGAGAGACCTCACCTCCCATATTCTTAGTCAGTTTCTAGGTAATAGTGGTGAGAATCACGAGGTCTTTCCACCTATTGTGTATTGGTTTTATGATGTTTGATTGGATGATATATTAGAGCTTAGAGCTAAGAGAGATGTATAATTTTTTATGGATCTCATGCAATGTGCTGGAAAAAATTCAATTCCCTCATATAGAATTGTAGAATAAGAACTTGAAGTGCTTAAGACTTAGATTGAATAGTTGATAGATAACGGCTTTATCCCTCTGAGTATGATACCTTGGTATTCTTGAGTCTTGTTTACAAATAAGGTTGATGGGATGTTTCTCTTGTGTTTTGATTACCAAATGTTGAACAGGATGAAAATAAAGAATCAGTATCTTGTTCCTTGTATTGAATCTCTTTTTGACTAATTGAGGGTAGCTTCTATTTTCTCCAAGATTGACTTGAGTTCGGGCTATCATCAAATGAGATTCCACTCTTCTAACATACCTCATAAATCGTTTAGAATAATTTAATTCCAATATGATTTTTTTATGATGCCTCATATGTTAATGAAAATGGTGGATGTATTTTTTTATGAACATAATCTTTCACCTTTACCTAGATCAATTTTTGGTAGTGTTTGTGGAATATATCTTGGAGTACTCTTTGAATCATGACAATCATACCCATCATATTAATGTTATCTTCAGTACACAATGATAGACTCAAAATTAATCTATGCTATATTAGTTTCATTATTGGATATATTAGGTACACTTCTTTGGTCAGATCATCTCAAAGGAAGGGGTTTCATTTGAACTAGTTAAATTTTAGAGTGGTTTCTTTTGTGAAATTTCCTAGAATGTTATATATAAATGTTGCCATATGCAGATATAATTATATTACTAATGGTTCATATAACATTATTCCCATTTATAAGAACTAATTTCAGGATTTTCCATGATGGGTAAATAGTTTTAATGGTTAGGTGAATGTGAGAATTATTTCCTACGAGCTGAAGAATAATTTGAATAAGACACCAATCTTGATCCTATCTAAAATAATTTTGCAGAATATGGTGTTTCATGACACTTTTGGAATTGGTTTTGGACTAGTGTTGATTTATAGAGAACAATTTGGCGGTTTGGGTCTCAGTTGTTGTGGCCACATTATCATAAATAACCTATGTACAACCTCGAATTAGATAAAATAGGCTTTGCTCAGACATGTTTATGGAATTATCTGTTGGTGGAATAGATTACTATGTATATTGATCATAATATCATAAAGTATATATTTTCACAATTATATTTAAATATTAATCTCGTAAGATTGGTCAATTATATGAAATCATTAGATATTGACCTAGAATATATGCTTGGGAAGGGAAATTGTTTTGGTGGTGTTTTAAAAATGAAAACTCTAACTCAAGTAGTTTGATAGTCTAGTGCTAAGTGGAATAAGATGACTACACAATATAATATTCGTGTTTTTGTTTTGTGATCTTGGATTGAATGACTCTCATATCATTTTATGTGGAGTATAAACATTTACCAAGATAATTTAGATATATTATGAGGATCAAAATTGTTTTTCCTTAAGGTAAATCCTTGAAGGTGAGGAGTAAAATATAGTTGGACCATATATGGAGATGCGATCATCTTTGTAAAGAGTCATGTTGTTAATATTATGATTATGTGGAGGAGCGGATTTATGAATTACATGACTTTCTATGGGAGGGATATCCATGTTTGATAAAAAATTCATGACCAATGGTGATAGTATTGGAGGCCAAAAATGAAAAATGAGGTATCAGGTTTCATGACACGGTGATACAACTATCAATAGGTGATAGATGAGAATAAATGACATGGTTTTTTACTATAGTAATTTTATATCTAGAATGGATGTTGGATGTTGTTACTATTGATTTTTTTTTCTCCTGATAAAACCTTAGAATAGTGATGTTTTTTTGTTGATTATGGACCGGTTGACTAATGTATAACATTTCATTAATATAATAGATACTTTATGAATGGATTTATTGAATTACATATATGTGTGGGAAATTGTTTATCTTCATGGGGATCTATAGTGTATTGTCTTATATAGTGAATAATGTTTTACTTCATGCTTCCAAAAAGGTTCGAGGAAGGTACTTTGCACACAATCTCTACAGAGTATGGTTTTCCACCCATTGATATAAGGTAACATAGAGAATACTATTTAGGTTATCGAGTATATGCATCGAGCATGTTTGCTAACCAATTGGGGGACTTGGGGGAAGTACCTAGAATTTTTGGAATTTTCTATTTAAAATAGTTATTAAGGAACTATACAGATGGTACTATATTATGATCTTTTAGTAGGACATGAAAATCACCTCGATGATGGATGGAGGAATGAAATTTAGTGTCTTTGGGCCGATTATAGTGTATGATGCATAGGAGTATATTCATTTGATTTAGAAACATGTGTATATACCTAAGAGTAGATATAATTTGAATGCTGATAGATGTCAATGACCTCGAGAGTTTACAGATAAGGGTCTTGTGTTCATTTGGGTGTCTCCTAGGATGGGTCACCGTTGGATTCAGACATAGGGCATGATCTCCCCCAAGCCTGTTAGACCATTTGAGGTTGGGAGAAAATCAAGCATATCATGTACTGATTGGCTGTTCCACAGAATTATAGTTCTATTCAAGATAATTTCTATGTGTCCAAACATCTGAGGTATCACTATGATCCTTCTCATGTGATTGAGGTGGATGATTTTGGGCATGAGATGATTGAATCCTTTGAGGTCCATCTAAAATGTGTGATAAATCGTAGTGGGAAAATGTTGTGGGAAAAGATCATGCTGATAGTTCATGTATGATGGAAACATGAATGTGTTTGTGATGAAACATGGGAAACATAATCAGAAATATAAGCTCAGTGGACCAATCATTTTATCTCGAAATCCTTGAGATTCTTTGGAGTATAGTTTGTGGATGAGATATTATAAGTTGGGGAGATTGTAAAATCACTACCATTTATGAAGATGTATCAATATTATTTTTAGGAGCTCTTCTGAATTGTTTTATGTATAAATTGTTTAGGTTTTGTATTTGATGAATTTGGGTGGAAATTGGATTTTTAGGGGATTTTGGGTAGTGCATGGTTGGCACAAAATTTTTAAAATCCATGTACAATTGCCTAGAAAACCATAAAACCCCTTGTAGAGGAGGATTTCACATTTTTCACATGGGTTGGAAAACAATTCAGCCTATTGTTACTGACCGTGTGACCACCGGGTATGAGCTGTATAGCTAAGTCCATAGTTATAGGAACCAATGTACCCCAAGTAGGAAACTGTGTGTGTGGAATTTTATACGCCTGAAAATTCCTTAAAATATTCTTGAACCCATATCTTATATCCCTAAATTCATTAGCATAATGGTAAACAAATTTATATCATTTTTTTAGTTCATAAATATATTCTGGGAAATTCCAATCTCTGTTCTTAATGAATCCAATCCCAGATTGAAGATGTTCACATCACTCATTAGGATATTCTCATCCCAATTAGTTTCTTCCCACTATCTCATGTACCTCTCATCCTATGAATGAATTTTTTCTTCTTTTTATGAAGGATCTAGATATAGGTTTTGAAATATCTAATCCATTTATTATTTTATCTATGGTTCAAATATACATCACGTTCTTCATCAAGATCTTAGTCATTCTGCTTCAAATGGGTGATTTCTGTTGGTGATCATTCATCATCAATATTTAGTTAGGTGGTCTAAATTCAGTTCCCATATCCTTGAATTATGATTGAGTGTATTTATTGTGTTATTTCAATTGGATCATTCGATGTTTTAATTTTTAAATGAAAAAAATGAATTGATTAATTAATTTTTAGAATTATGGAATTTATTAATTGATTTTCCATATGATACAAGGTATGTTGAACTTGTGAAAATTTAATTTATATATTGTGATTATGAAATTTATAAAATTGGATTAATTAATTAATTAATTAATGGAATTTTTTTATTGTGGAATTGATTGAAAATTTGGATTGTGTGATTGTTTAAATAATGTGTCTATGAATAAAATAAATGTAACACCCCGAGATTTTATGAAAAATATTCTTTTTAATTTAATTAATGTCTTGTGTTGTACGCTACACCAAAAGGAGCTTGCAAAACACGCATCCTTGACTTGCCTTTCATTACACGCAATCACGAACTTTCTCGATAGCGTGTGTAGTATGCAATACCGAGTTTCACTAAACAACGATATGCTATTAAAATAATATTAAAACTAGCCGTTATGAATAGTAATAACCAATTTTTGAATTTTTTTAATTTTTTTTTTCAAAATGGACTTCATTTTTGGATTCGGAATATCGAAATTAGCTTAGGGTGAAATTTTGGTAAATTTCGGCTAACTTTCATATTCTGATGAATAGTGAAAATTACTAAATTTTAATTAAAAAAAACTTTTTAAATCGAAATAATTAATAGTGATAAATTATTAATTTGAGTGGTTTTAAAGTATATTTAGAATATATTTTTACAATTTAATACAATGTTGGTCATTAGATGTAATTTCACATTTAAACTAGAAATAAACAAGTGTCAATCTTTTGATAGTTATTATCTCTTAAGAACACGCTATTTGTTTTGACGACGAGAATTAATTTTAAATTAATTAATGAAACTGATATGTTTTGAATTTGGTAAAATAGACATCATTTTTGAGTCCATAATATCAAATATAGCTTAGGCCTAATTTTTGGTATTTTTCTGGAAACTTTCATTTTTTTCATGAATAGTGAAACCACTAAGTGGTAGTTAAAAAAATGAATTTTCATAAAACATAATTTTACCGCTTCTGTGAGTGGAATTTTAAAAATCCTATAGACACGGTTGATGTTAGTAAGTAAAAAATGTGGTTCAATGAGATGAAAATAATTTTTGGTGAATTGTAACTTTTTACTTTTTTTTACCACGGTTAAAAGTAAATAGGGTAATTAAGGGTAAAAATGTAATTATTATTACCCTAACACATGTCCTAATTCTATTCGATAAGTTTAATTCGACCAAAAACAATAAATTAATAAAATATGACCATTTAGGCCCACTTGGATTAGATTAGGACATTTATTATTATTTAATTCAAAGAAGAGTAAAAAGAGTTAAAATAAAAGTTTATTTACTAAAACATTTTTAATATAGGGTTATACATAAGATAAATTCGATTGTAAATATTCATTAGAAAGATAATAATATTTCCTACATAATGATATTTTATTTATAATTTTTAGATATAAAATAAATTAATTTATTTATGACACAATGATGATGCAGTAATTACCATAATAGTGAAAAATTATAATAATTGATATTATAAATACCCAAATAAATATAATTTGAGACTTTTTATGAATTCCACTAATTTTATAGGTTAATATGACATGTTAGTATTGATTTAATTAAATGTTTTCGAACTAATAATTTTTTTTTATGATTTTCACAAAAATAAATTACAAAATAGTGTCAAAATTGACATAAAATAGTTTTTAAACAAAATATTATATTATTAGTTGTTATTTTATTACTAAAAATCTATGTTTCAGCAAAATGACTTATATAAGGTTATATATATTAAAAATAAACAACTTGGTGTTCGTTTGGCTTGATATAGTAAGTTTATTAACCTTATAGTGTAAGAAAACAAGAAGACACGGTGAATGTAAAATTATCTAACTTAAAGTTAAATATAAATGATAAGTTTAAAATAGGAACCTAAACTTGTCTAAATTCTATTGGATGAGGTTATTTCGATCCATCCCCACCTTTTCTTCGAAATAAATCAATTTGGAGCTATTTAAAACCGAATTTGACTTTATAATAAAATAATATTTTTAGTTTTCCATAGGAGCCCCTCTCCTCCCTTATAAAAGGGAACCTCCTCCCTCTCTTCCTCACACAACATTGAGCCTTCAAGCTCGTCCAAACCCTGAAAATTTATCCTCTCCACTTCCCTAGAAACATCCTAGAGGTTCTGGTCTTCCTCAAAGACCAATTTTAGTGCACTAAGAGGAGGTCTCAAAGAAGCACTTCAAAGAAGAGGTAATGTCCGTTACCGATTCATTCATCTTTATTTCTTTTTCCACTTATTCTTATTTAGTTGTTTCATTATGAAGTAATAACATCAGTATCACTCATATATGGATATGTTATTATATGTATGAAACAACCCTATTTCACCATCTATCCATCCTACGGAAAAAGAAATCACCGCGCGTACGTACGTACGGAATACCGTCTCCACGCCGTGGTGTAATCTATTTTCCACCACCACCTTACATGGATGGGTATAATGGTGTAAATAATGACTATATATGACTATTATAAAGTGATATTAATTCTGTAATAGTATACATACACTCCAATACAATTCCATGATCAGGAGAACGATATCATCGCTCGTGCGTACGTACGGACTACCGTCTCCATGACGCGATGAGATTCATTCTCCACGTTAACCATTCATGAATGATTATAAAGTATATACAATAAGTAATCATGAAATATATGACATAATAATGATACTGGATTTATGTGTATATATATGTATGTCATCTACTTAATTCCATTCAATTCAATAAGGAAACGAAAACAGTGTTCATGCGTACGTATGGCCTACCGTCTCCATGAACGGTGTATTTCATTCCATTTACTGATTTACTATATATATGTATATTCTTAATATATATTATATATAAATCATGTTTTATATTCTGTAATTAAGTAATCATTATCTAAGTAATCATATGAATCATTTGAAGTCAAAACACGAATGACAATTGAAACGATTTTACCCAAAATGCTCTTTAACATGGAATTTACAAAAGAACGGGTAATATAAAGTCATAAGTGAACCATATATAATATCATAACAATGAGTATGATTCTTTAATAAGTCAATGAAATTATTTAAATCATTATACTGGAGGTTCGGACACTTACGAAGCATATCAGACCTAAGGTAAGGGAAATATCACAATCTAATTTTTATCCGAGATTGTTTATACTTTAGTATTTACTGGGGTGTATTTTATCATCCACATCCATGTTTCCTCAATATTTAATATTATTTCCATTCACCTACAATTGTTTAAATCCTATTTTACCTTTCGGTGAGTTTTTAGTAAAAGATATGAAAGGAATCTTTTGTCGTTTTTCGTACGAGTTACTTTTTTGACTTTACCGACAAAAGTACGAAAAGAATGTTTTTTATCTTATACGGCATGTATGGATTTTTAAAAAATTATTTCCAAGAAGCTTCCTTTAAAAGTTTTCAAGTTTATTTTTAATGAACTTCTTTTAGTTTAAAATTGTATGACATGTTAAGAAAGGAAAAGTATTTTTGAAGTAGAAAGGATATTTTCTTCAAGAATGAAGTTCAAGTGTTTTATCAAAATTATTTTCCATCTAAGATAATAAAGGGTTCTGTTTTTATCCCTATTATTACATTTATTTGGTTATGTTGTGATGGAATTATTTTTATAAATTCCTTTATCGTATATGAATTGTTTTATGATGTCATGATGTTTAAGATTCCCATTTTTATTACGTGGGTTATGCAATGATGTATGGTTTATGATTTTGTGGCACACATAAGAATGGTATCATTATGAGATGGGTGGGACCTATATCTCCCTCCAATGAATTGGGTAAAGATTTTATATCTCATGAGATAGACATGTCCGGAACGGTATGTTATACTAGTTCCGTGAAACAGGACTGAAACGAGGGTCACTCGGTTCAGAAATGGACTTTGTCCACTAAGATAGTCTTGGCAATGAGTCTTGACTAGTAAGAAATTATTCTCTATGATTATGTGTGTATGACAAAAAGTTTCATGTTTTAAGTTATGATTATTGGGATTTCATTTCACTACTATGATTTATCCCATGTTATGAAATTATTCTCTCTTTTGCAGGTTAAGATTTACAAAATGTTATGTTCTTATGAATATGATGTGATTGATATTTCTTTTGTTTACCCTTACTGATCATTTGAGCTCACCCTTTTATGTTTTCTTTTCCCCAGGATATAATGAAAGGTTTTAGGTAAGAAAAAAAAGGATGATCTTCATGGGAGATGTTGGAGATCTTTCACCACGATTAGAAGATTATATTCCGAGTTTCCAAAGACACTAAACTATTACGGTCCTTGTGTGTGTGTTTTTGTAATGTACTAAGTATTCCACAAAAGTAATGTAATGTCCATGTACGTCAGGCCTAGGGTCTCTACAGTTGGTATCAGAGAAAAGGTTTAGTCAACCTTTGGAAACTAGGATGTGAAAACGTTAGGGAGATCCCTAGAGATATTTCTAAGGTATGTCTAGGGATGTCTCCAAGGTTAAGTATACGTATAGGTTATAGTCCTAGAATTGCGCTAACGATCTTAGAATTTAACCTAAGATGTTAGATACTGAGGGTACTCCCCCTTTACTATGTTGTTTTCTCTAGCATGATTTTTTCTTCTCACAAGATTCTTTTTGTGTTTTAGTTAATGGAGGGAACCGGAAGGAATTCGGTTAACATTGAATCCAATGAACAAATTGGTGACTATGAGAAACAAAATTGTGTAATTCCTAGAGAGAAAGATATTGTGATTATGCCGAATCAGTCATCACGATATATGATTAACAAGGTGAAATTTAGTGGTATGCCTAATTCATCAAAGAAGAGGAAGATAAACTATTATGCATGTTCGCATGTTGAGAAGCATAAAGAAAGGAAGATTGAGATTTCTAAAGAAGGGAAGAAGAACCTTGAGGAATACCTCAAATCGAGGGACCGATGTTATCTGTGTGGAGAAAAGGGTCATAGAGTGACAGACTGTTATGGAGTTCAATGTCTTATTTGTGGAGAACATGGGCATTACCCAACTCAATGCCCTGACCTAAAAAGTTACTTCTAAATCAAGGAAGGACTTAATCCAGGATAATCATTGAAGTGGATGGACAGAAGTGTTTATGTTTTGGTATTCAAGAATAATGTTGTTGAGGTACTTTTATAGTGTATTGGAATATTTATGTATTGGTCTACTGTGGTTTTCAATAATTTTAAGGTACCGGTAACCATGAAAAGTGATTCAAATATTTTGGAAAGTAGATGATATGCGCATAATGAAGGGATAATGAGAAAATGAAATGTTTGACAGTATTCATTAGCTCATGATTGATATAAGGACTAAGTGATATCATGGTTTGAGTATATAGAATTTTGAGGATTTTGGTATGTGGAAGGTGTTAACTTTTAACTGCATTCTTGTTTTTACTAAGGTTCAATGGTTATTCAAGAGAATACACGATTAAGGCCTTTGAATGTTTTGAATGTGACCAACAAGACATATCTTATGATATATGGGGATCAACGATGATATTAAATCTTTGGTAATCGTTTTCACTATATTATGAGAGTGGACTGCAGTATTATGGATAAGCCTAAAGATTGGAATGGATTATGTTGGACATAAGTTAGTATTGTTTAAGGATAGAAGTTTTTTTCGATATTATTGATGGGATGTTATAGTAATATAGTTTTAGAAAAAGGACAACATGCAGGATGGGCGACATCCCATCGCTTCGGACGAGGCTGTGGGAATCGAACCCACAACTGAAGTGCGACTGGCCTCTATCGCCTACCACTGGCCTACAGGAAGTCCCTGTTTAGTAGAAACTAAGTTTTATTATATTAAGCAGTATGATATATGAAGTATAAGTCCATTTTAGGAACCATATATGATTAATCTCACTATAGATGGACTTATGTATTTTTTGATAACTTTTCTAACCTTTTGTTTGAGAATGATGGAATGACCCGTCATTCTATCACATGATCTGCTAACACTTCACGAATAACAAATTCAACGTCAGAGATGAAGTGGAAATTTTTCAAGGCACGAACAACAGTGAGATTGTACCAAAATAAAGTAAGTATTTATTCTAATTCAAATTATTCAACATTAGGGAAATGATCTTGAAAACCAAAAATGTTTTCCTAGTGCCCTTATATCCGATGAATCAGATGGTACGCTACATCGTCACAAATTTATGGCTTTGTGATTTCTGGCTTTTCCCTAGCCATGTTCTCTACCACTCTCCATCAGAACATGATGGTTAGATTTCTCTTCCATATCCATATTTTCACCTATGTGGAAACCCAGTGATTAGTTTATTTGGGTAACCATTACGTTTCATACTTTTGTTTTTAAAGATTTGTTTTGGTATTCCTTTTTCTGATGTGGGTTTCTATTAAATAAACTTTCGAGTAGTAAACCATTTATAACCCCGACGAATTTTTAGGGCGAAATTCTTTTTAAGGGTGGTAGAATGTAACACCCCGAGATTTTATGAAAAATATTGTTTTTAATTTCACTAATGTCTTGTGTTGTACGCTACACCAAAAGGATCTTGCACAACACACATCCTTGACTTGGCTTGCATTACACGCAATCACGACCTTCCTCGATAGCGTGTGTACTACGCAATACCGTGTTTCACTGAACAATGATATGCTATTAAAATATTATTAAAACTAGCCGTTATGAATAGTAATAACCTCTTTTTGAAATTTTGTAAATTTTATTTTTCAAAATGGACTTCATTTTTGGATTCTGAATATCGAAGATAGCTTAGGGTGAAATTTTGGTACTTTTCGGCTAACTTTCATATTCTGATGAGTAGTGAAAATAACTAAATTTTAATTAAAAACAACTTTTTTAATCGAAATAATTAATAGTGATAAATTATTAATTTGAGAGGTTTTAAAGTATATTTAGAATATATTTTTACAATTTAATACAATTTTGGTCATTAGATGTAATTTCACATTTAAACCAGACATAAACAAGTGTCAATCTTTTGATAGTTATTATCTATTAAGAACACGCTATTTGTTTTGACGACGGGAATTAATTTTTAAAATAATTAATGAAACTGATATGTTTTGAATTTGGTAAAATAGACATCATTTTTACGTTCATAATATCAAATATAGCTTAGGCCTAATTTTTTTTATTTTTTCTGAAACTGTCATTTTTTTCATGAATAGTGAAACCACTAAGTGGTAGTTAAAAAAAATGAATTGTTCATAAAACTTAATTTTACCGCTTCTGTGAGTGGAATTTCAAAAATCCGAGAGACACGGTTGATGTTAGTAAGTAGAATGTGGTTCAATGAGATGAAAATAATTTTTGGTGAATAGTAACTTTTTACTTTTTTCTACCACGGTTAAAAGTAAATAGGGTAATTAAGGGAAAAATGTTATTATTATTACCCTAATACATGTCCTAATTCTATTGGATAAGTTTAATTCGACCAAAAACAATCAAGGAATATAATATGACCATTTAGGCCCACTTGGATTAGATTAGGACATTTATTATTATTTAATTCAAAGAAGAGTTAAAAGAGTTAAAATCAAAGTTTATTTACTAAAACATTTTTAATATAGGGTTATACATAAGATAAATTCGATTGTAAATATTAATTATAAAGATAATACGATTTCCTACATAATGATATTTTATTTATAATTTTTAGATATTAAATAAATTATATTATTTATGACACAATGATGATGCAGTAATTACCATAATAGTGAAAATTATAATAATTGTTATTATAAATACCGAAATAAATATAATTTGAGACTTTTTATGAATTACACTAATTTTATAGGTTAATATGACATGTTAGTATGGATTTAATTAACTTTTTTCGAACTAATAATTCTGTTATGATTTTCACAAAAATCAATTACTAAATAGTGTCAAAATTGACATAAAATTGTTTTTAAACAAAATATTATATTATTAATTGTTATTTTATTCCTAAAAATCTAAGGTTCGGCCAAATGACTTATATAAGGTTATATATATTAATAAAAAACAACTTGGGGTTAGTTTGTCTTGATATAGTATGTTTATTAACCTTATAATGTAAGAAAACAAGAAGACACAGTAAATGTAAAATTATCTAACTTAAAGTTAAATATAAATGATAAGGTTAAAATAGGAACCTAAACTTGTCTAAATTCTATTGTATGAGGCGATTTTGATCCATACCCACCTTAGATTCGAAATAAATCAATTTAGAGCTATTTAAAACCAAATATGACTTTATAATAAAATAATATTTTTAGTTTTCCAATGGAGCCCCTCTCCTCCCTTATAAAAGAGCACCTCCTCCATCTCTTCCTCACACAACTTTGAGCCTTCATGCTCGGAAAACCCCTGCCAATTTCTCCTCTCCATATCCATAGAAACATCCTAGAGGTTCTGGTCTTCCTCAAAGACCAATTTTAGTTCCCTAAGAGGAGGTCTCAAAGAAGCACTTCAAAGAAGAGGTAATGTCTGTTACCGATTCTTTCATCTTTATTTCTTCTTCCACTTCTTCTTCATTAGTTGTTTCATTATGAAGTAATAACATCAGTATCACTCATGTACTGATATTATATTATAATTATGAAACAACCCTATTTCACCATCTATCTATCCTACAGAAAAAGAAATCACCAAGCGTGCGTGCGTATGGAATACTGTCTCCATGCCTTGGTGTAATCTATTTCCACCACCACCATACATGGATGGGTATAATGGTGTAAATAATGACTATATATGACTATTATAAAGTGATATTAATTCTGTAAGGGTATACATACACTCCAATACATTTCCACGATTATGAGAACGATATCATCGCTCGTGCGTACGTACGGACTACCGTCTCCACGACACGATGAGATTCATTCTCCACGTTAACCATTCATAAATGATTATAAAGTATATATAATAAGTAATCATGAAATATATGACATAATAATGATACTGGATTTATGTGTATATATATATGTATGTCATCTACTTAATTCCATTCAACTCAATAAGGAAACGAAAACAGCGTTCATGCGTACGTACGACCTACTGTCTCCAGGAACGGTGTATTTCTTTACATTTACTGATGTATTATATATATGTATATTCTGAATATATATTATGTATAAATCATGTTTTATATTCTTGAATTATTTAATAATGATCTATGTAATCATATGAATATTTACAAGTCAAAACATGAACGACAAATGAAACGATTTTACCCAAAACGCTCTTTAACATGGAATTTACAAACGAACGGGTAATATAAAGTCATAAGTGAACCATATATAATATAATAGAAATGATTATGATTCTGGAATAAGTCAATGACATTATTTAAATCATTATACAGGAGGTTCGGACACTTACGAAGCATATCGGACCTAAGGTAAGGGAAATATCACAATCTCATTTTTATCCGAGATTGTTTATAATTTAGTATTTACTGGGGTGTATTTTATCATCCACATCCATGTTTACTCAATATGTAATATTATTTACATTCACCTACAATTGTTTAAATCTTATTTTACCCTTCGGTGAGTTTTTAGTCAAAGATATGAAAGGAATCTTTTGTCGTTTTTCGTACGAGGTACTTTTTTGACTTTTTCGACAAAAGTAAGAAAAGAATGTTTTTTTAACTTATACAGCATGTATGGATTTTTAAAACATTATTTCCCAGAAGCTTCCTTTACATGTTTTCAAGTTTATTTTTAATCAACTCCTTTTAGTTTAAAATTGTATGACATACTAAGACATGAAAAGTATTTTTGAAGTAGAAAGGATATTTTCTTCAAGATTGAAGTTCAACTGTTTTATCAAAATTATTTTCCATCTAAGATAATAAAGGGTTCTGTTTTTATCCCTATTATTACATTGATTTGATTATGTTGTGATGGAATTATTTTTATGAATTCATTTATCGTATATGAATTTTTTTATGATGTCATGATGTTTAAGATTCCCATTTATATTACATGGGTTATGTAATGATGTATGGTTTATGATTTTGTGGCACACATAAGAATGGTATAATTATGAGATGGGTGGGACCTATATCTCCCTCCAATGAATTGGGTAAAGATTTTATATCTCATGAGATAGGCATGGCTGGAACGGTAGATTATACCGGTTCAGTGAAACCGGACTGAAACGAGGGTGACTCGGTTCAAAAATGGACATTGTCCACTAAGATAGTCTTGGAAATGAGTCTTGACTAATAAGAAATGATTCTCTATGATTATGTGTGTATGCCTCAAAGTTTCATGTTTTAAGTTATGATTATTGGGATTTCATTTCAATACAATGATTTATCCCATGTTATGAAATTATGCTCTCTTTTGCAGGTTAAGATTTCCAAAATGTTATGTTCTTATGAATATGATGTGATTGACATTTCTTTTGTTTACCCTTACTGAGCATTTCAGCTCACCCTTTTATGTTTTCCTTTCCCCAGGATATAAAGAAAGGTTTTAGGTAAGAAAAAAAGGATGATCTTTATGGGAGATGTTGAATATCTTTCACCATGATTAGAAGATTATATTCCGAGTTTCCAAAGACACTGTACTATTACGGTCCTTCTGTGTGTGTTTTTGTAATGTACTAAGTATTCCGAAAAAGTAATGTAATGTCCATGTACGTCATGCTTAGGGTCTCTACAATAAAAATGTGAATTAAGAGGTGTTTTACTTGACATTAGTGGGTTATATGATTTTAATATTTCAAAATGGTGTACTAGTGAATTGATTATACAACTCCATGTAGTTAAACTATGGAACCATGATTTTTTTTATAATTTAAATGGTATATCATGAAATGAAAGGTTAATACAGGGTTATTGTTGATTAACCTTGATTAATGTGGTATATGTGATATTTGTGTGATGGATTGATATATGAGTGTGGGATATGGATAGAGACACCAAATATCCATTTCTGATAAAAAAAATTTAAGGCAAGGTTTGAGGCTCCAAATACCCATATGATATAATGAGTTTGGGATATGGATTTAGGATCCAAATACCCATATGAGATAGGAAGTTTAGGAATGGGACTGAGTATCCCAATACACCTGTGATATTGTAGTGTTGTTAGGGGATAAAGGCTCTAAATAACCATGGGGTGTTATACAAGATGTTCTAGAACCATCATACATTAATTGGACTGCAGTTTTAATTTAATTTGATATGAATTGATTTTTTTAATAATTGGAAACCGTGGTATTTTGATATATGATATTTCATAGAGACAATTCAAACTCTAGTATGCACTCAAGATAGTTTTGATGGGTTGTGTTTCATTATGAACCCATGAAATTGATGTGGATAATTAAATAATAATTAAATATTATAATTTTTTTCTTTATTCATTGTAGATTATTATTTATAAAACTACATACACTATTATTTTAGGGATATTGTCTTAGAGTCCATTGGTGGTGAAATACTATTTTTTACTCACACCTTGCCCGGTATGCTTAACCAGTACTCGAAAGAGCACCATGTTTGCCGAATATGAAAAGGTAAAGTGTCATGTTTAATATGGATGATTTGGGATGGATCATGGATGAGGGAACTAGACATTGTGTCAAAATATTCATGGAGTTGTTAGTTTCTTATTTTTTGGATTCTAATTTGATGTGTGGAATGTACATGGAATTACATATCTACTATTTTGTTTTGGTATTGTATTTACCTTTAGTCATCCTGAGTTGGTAGTTTTTCTGGTATTTTTTTATTTATGATTATTCAGTTGGATTTTATTTTTTAAATACATTTTTATACTACATTTATAAATAGGGTATAGTCTCTCCATGATCGATACTTGATCCATGTTGTTGGTCAGTAGCCTCTGGCATACGTGAAGGCGTACTTGAGGTCATATAACCCATCGGCTTCAAGAAACATTGTGTACAACTCAAGTGGGGATACTAAAATTATATATTGATGAATATTTTGTCCGAGTTTCATTATTAGAATTGGATTATATAGTTTACTTGTTTATGTGCTTATTAGTATTCCTCTTTATTCACAAGTACATTAATATGCAATTTTCATATATGTACGATAAAGATAGGTTATGATCTTACATAGTATATGTGTTTTGATCATAATATATATATATATATATAAACTACTTTTTAATATTTTCTGGATGACTTTGGGGACTGAGATAGACACTTCTAGATTGGATTATGGAGTTGTTGTTTTTTTTCTATGAAGAATTCCCTTTTGAACCATTTCTTGTAGACTTTTATTTGTATTAATTTGATATTTTACATAATTTATGGGATGGGTGGTAATTTATTTTATTTTATGTTTTGGAATTGTTTAGTTCTGGATATACTATCTCTCAATCATACATTTCTATTGATAGTAATGTCTCTAATATGAATGACTTTATTTATGCCATCCGTTCTAGTCACCATCCCGAGTCGTACTGTGTGTAGGAATGAAATATTCACTATTTATAATCCTTCACTTCCATATAAAGAGGGTTACCATTGAAGGAATGGCTTTTTGACAATTATAATTTCATAAAAGTGATAATATTTCTAAAATTGGTATTTTCACCATTCATCATAATAATCAACTATTTCTAAAAAACACAAAAATTAACAATAAGTTAATTTTGAAATTTTGACTTCAAAAAATAAATTAATTTTATAAAAGTAAATTTATTATATATGATATGTAGTTTTATCAACATTGGTGAATATGGATATTTTTATTTCTCAATAGTTTGTTTACAAATAAAATTTCACTTAATTTAATTTAAGCTTAGGTGTTACATGGAGAATGAGATATGTTAATAATGAGGCTATTGTAACAATATTATCAACTGCCTTATTTATAGAAATGGTAAAAGTAGAATAATGGGATATGTTTTAGACTAAAAAATTAGATTATATTGATTAAAATCATACTTGGGAGATAGTTGAAATTCCATAAAATCACAATGTGAATAGAATAAATTGAATCGTTAAAAAATCGATGCGCATGGAAATGTAATAAGAAAACATGGATTGAGTGGTTTGTGAAGAATGTGAACATATTTAAGGAATTTTTTTTCAAGATGTTTCTTCAAATATTTCAACTGTAGACAATTAGGTACTTTTTGGATATGGTAATTCAATTAGGATAAACATATTTTTAGATGGATATCATGATAATTTTTTATTGGATTTCTTAAAGAACATTTAAACATTTAATATCTCATGGAATTTTAAAAAAAAATGATGAAATAATTGGTTTTAAATTGAATAATCATTTTTATAATATAAATAAAGATCCTCAAGCATTTTATGATTGAATATATTCATATTTAATGAATTTTTAATTCAAAAGGGTTGGTTCTGGTCATAATAATTATGTGACGACATCTGGGGAAGACAATTTAATGGTGCTTGTTTCTATAAATGATAAAATATTTCATGGAATAAAGTTTAAATCTATGGAATAATTTTCTGAACATATTAAATTAGAATATGAAATGTTCATTATTGGTGAACTCTCATACATTTTGAGGATACATGAAATTCAGAAAACAGGAATAAAATTGCATATATTAGGAAAAGTATGCTAAATACCAATTAAATAAGTTCAATATGCATGTTTCTAAAAAAATTCTCTAATTTCGGTTTGAGAAAATCATGGAAAAAATGAGGATGATACTCATGTGGACTCCAAATTATTTGTAGGGTAATTGGATGACTAATATATTTGATTGTAACATGACCATATACTTTATTCGAATTATGATTATGGACTAATTTCCAATATAACCCAAAATAATAGAATCCTATAAAAGTAAAATGAATCATGATGTATATCCAAGGTACCCTCAATTTTGTCTTGTTCATTTATGGAAAAAAATATCATGAATTGTCTATATTTTATAATGGGTATTAGGCAGGAGATGTGGTGGACCAAAAATATAAAAGTGTTGGCCTATTCATTTTCGATAGTAAATGTGTTGGATGAATATGTAGTAAATGTGAAATTACTTCACTAATTATGAAAAAAAATTAAAAAGTATCTCAGTGACCAAGGAATGTACTGATCTCCTATGGATGGAAAAAATTATAAAATACTAGTGATGTTGTTATGTAAACAGTAGTGGGATATTGAAACAAAAATAGTATAGTTGATCTCACAAAGAACCCCATTTATCACTATCATACAAAACATATAATAATAAGGTATAACTTTTTTAAATGAACTATATAAAAAGAAATAATCAATCTATAGTATGCTAGAACTACTGAGAATTTGTGAGACATCAAGACTTAACCCTTGGATGCTCCTATAATTTAGAACTATTAGATGAACCATGATTTTAAACCACCTCCCTTAGCATTTGGAGATCAAAAAGTATCCATATACCAATAAATTTTTACTATTTTTAATTGATTATGATGTGATAATGGATTATAGGGGATATATGATCCATGTGGTTTGTTTTCCTAAATATTTATCATATAACCCATTCTAATAAAGTTCGTAATAAAAGTTGGAGAAATGATGGTGGGAGTCCATGTAAGCATATCAATGGGAGTTGTGCTCTATTTTTCATCAAGAGGTTCCAAATCAATGACTCTCTAATTATAAAGGGTAAATGGTATAAACATAGTGGGATTTTTTTGGTAGCATGAATTATGTGATACTCTTTTAAACTCTTGTTCTCTATATCAATATATGGTCACATAGTACTTGATTGATGGAGAGTTTATTTGGGGGAATTATAATACTTTCACAGCTTTTAATTTCACTCTGGATTTACAAAAAACACAAGGGGGTAATTTTATAACCAAGGTGTTCTATGATGGTTTATGATGTCAATACAATGATTGTTAAAACCCCATTTATGAGTTTATCAAAACAGTTTGAAGGGAAATGGAATCCAATATGTTATTTATAAATGGTGATGCTTCCTACAGTTTTATATGTTTTTAAAAAATAAAATGTGAAGTCTTTTGAGAGGATATTTGAATTATTTTATGTGATGGAATAAAAACCATGTGGTCCAGACTATGTCCCATGTAGTCAATTATGAGGTCCATGTAGTGAAATCTATACCACCCCAAGGTCAATCGTGGCCCACCAATGGGAGTTCCTAGGAGACTGCTCCATGAAGGAAATTTTTCTACCAGAAAGGTAAGTACATGGGTCATTTATTAACTATGTATATAGAAGTCAGGGTTTATTAAGAGACTGTGGAGTCTATAAATTATTCTTCTAGGGGGTACTCATTCATAAGGTGATGAAAACGATTATATTTTAAAAGTGGAAAAATAGTAATTTTTGTATTTAACAAGTTTAAAGGGGTACATTTATAATATACTTACTACTATTAAAATTTTTAAGTATGATCATAGAATAAAAAAAACATAGGTTAATATAATATTAGTGAATGATGTAATTGTTTTTGATGTTCGAGTACATGGTTCACGAGGGATATTACATGAAGGAGAGTATGTATGCCAAAAGTTTTAGTATGAGGACCATAGGGTTGACTCTGTTGTGGATAGATATAGATCATGAGAATGATCTATAATATGTAGTGCACAATCTATGAGGCTGAGAACATGGTGGGTCGGATTCCATGTGGATCCTTTATATAAGGCATTTTTTGGTAGGTTTTCACATGAAGATCACATGAGAGTATTTAATAATATAATATAATTAATTAAAGCATAAAATATACACTTTAATGATGAAAATAAAATCATCCATTGTTGATAAATCAGAAGCAATCGTGATGTCATTAAAATGAGGAAGACATTATATGATGTTGTGTCCAAGTTGGATTTAATGAATATTATTCATGGGATGCAGTGTGCTATCCCTGAATTATTTTTAAAGGTAGTTCACCAATCATGAAGTGACAGAGAATGAATAATTTTAATTTTGGAAATATACCAAATATTACTAGATTATATTATTACGAACAAAAAATCAACGTATTCTCTAGGGACTATCCCTTAATGATGAACCATGTGAAATTACTATGTCACATTATGCTTCTTCATTTGAATGTTTTTTTGAGTTTGAATTCAATATGGTGTGTTTAACAAGTGCCTTCCAACACAGGGACACGTTTTATAAATAAAAATAGAAATATTACATCCATTTTCCCCCTCCCTTCTCATTTCATCTAATGGTATAACAGATCAAACTAAGGTTATGTGGTAGAATTTTCTAGGTTCATGAAATACCTAGTTATACGGTGAGTGGTATCCCCAAGGATAATTTATATAATTATTTTTATGTATACATTAAAATAAATCTATTGTGAAAAAAAAACATGGTATCATTTATGTCCATATGTGAATATGTGTTTATAGAGAATGATGGGAGAAGATGTAGTTGTATTTCTGTTGGAAACATAACTTATTTAGAATAAGGATATATTATTTTGAATTGTTTAAATCATTCCAAATGAGGTGTAATAATATTTCCTTAAATGTCAAATAATGGTCTACTACTCTTTATATTCCCAAAAACATGAAGTTTATCATGATCCTATCAGAGATTCTCTACACATGTATAAGTATAAGAGTCTAATGATGGAGAACAATGTCACCTGGCTATTTGTGATAGATCAAGATTACTATATGTAGATCACCATACACAGAACACCCTACATATATGATTGGATAAAGATGAATAAAATGTATGAGGTTCTAGTTTCATAATGTAATTATATATAACATTAATATTGTTCTAATTGAATATTTGTTATAATTCTATGTTCCATAGTGTATAGTTTGTTTGAGTTTGTATTAATAATGAAAACTATATTTCTAGAAAACGTTTTAGATATAGGTTGTACAAATATTTTCATATAATCAAACAGATTGAACCTATGATTAATGAAGTTAAAAAGGGGATAGGAACACATGGAGAGGGATATAAGGTATATATAATGTTATCTATTTTTTTATTAATTATTTAATCAAATTACTAGTGATACATGAATTTAGTTGTTGATTCCTACAACTATGTGAAGGTATTATATGATTTACATGACATATATAAAGGTAAAAGCGATGGATTTTTAAAGAAAATGGTTAGAAGAAATTCATATACAGTAATAGATAGTTATTTTTAAGAAGATACAATATTTTGGGTTTCACCAGACATATAAATTAAATAAGCAACCAAAATATATTTACAATTTAAATTGAGGGAGAAATGTATAGTAACTCCATGAAGTGAAGGGCGTACAATGTTTATGATGATGTTGAGTTTCATCAGATATATAAATATCAAATAATGGTACATGATTTTATCAAATGTAAGATATCATGAATATGCTCCATCATGAGATTATATAGAATAATAATCAGATTAATAATTTATAAGTCACTGGTTAGTGGTTTTATATGAAGAGAACATGTCAACTAGTAGCATGAAGATCAACCAGAAGGAGACATGTCATGTCATCAGAAAGAAATATTATGAGTTTATTAGATTTAGGATTCTTTATAGAGGAAAACTACATATAGTCCCATTGAATGGTAACGTTTTTTGAGTTCATTCATTATAGAATACTAAAGGTGTGAAATTAGGTAGATAATTCTTAATGAAGGAAACTGAAGGATATACACTACAAAGGGGATTTGTAAAGATTTTTTTATAAACTATCTAATGTCCTTAAAAATGGTGATGCTAATTTATTTTTTCCCTATTTACTACCATGAAAAGATATTTATATTTACATACGTTCCTTAACATGTGGTTTAATGTTGTTTAAAGAAACTAAGAGCTTTTATGAAACATATAGTGTTTTCAAAAAATGTTCTCAAAGAGTTCAAAAGTGTCCCAAGAAATTCAATTGATATGAAATTATAAATTTTGAATTTCTATGGTGAAGGAAAGTAAATTTTATTTCCTACTATTTTTTTAAAATAAACCTCTATAAAGGGGAGCAATGCGACTATGAAAAATAAAGAAATCAATTCATACGTATAGAGGATGGAATCAGTGAATGATTTATATAGTGATTTTCCTACCACGAATCATCTTGGTTAAAGATGTGTTCCATCAGAATGAGTTTCATCAATTAAAGATAATGTAGCGTAAAATCGAGATCCATCAAAAAAATGGGAAATAGTGAGGGAGAATGAATGAATTCCCCTATAGTAGAATAAGAGTAAATTATATGGTGGATATCCTTATAAAAATCCAATAGATAAAGCAGTAGTTAAAGACAGAGGTGCATCAAACTGAGATTTCATTATCAATTGTTGAAGAATAGAGATAAGAAAATCATTTCGGTGTGAATCAAAATGAAAACAATAGACTAAATTGAAGTGTGTATCCTCATATAGAGACACATTAGATGGAGGTTATAGTGTATTGAGGTCAATTGGAAATACAATGATGTGTAATATATCTAAATTATGGTTTGAAAAAATATTGGTTGATCATATCAAGGTATTCTTAAGAAAAATGCTGATATACTCGTAAGAGAGTCATTAAAATATAAATGATTCTACATATTTCATGGTGTTAAAATTTTTCATGGGGAAAGACAGTATCTTTCTAAAGTGGATCAGAAAATAAGAAGAAATATCTTATAGCTGGGGGAATAAATTGTTCCTAAAAAGGCTTATGTAAAGGGGTATGACAAAATATAAATAAATATGATATATTTATGAAAATTGGGGGGAGTGTAACCAATTTTGGAAAATATCTTATTAATGGGGGTATAATCTTGGTTAGATGGGTGAACAGTTAATGAGGGTTATAACCAGTTTCGACTAATGCATTTCTTAAATAAAAGGAGTTATTAAAAGGCACCATGTTTAAATGAATAGAAAACTTGGAAAGGTGATGGTCATTGTACTAATCCTTTAAAACATCATGTGTTCCCCTATATTTTTTTTGGTTCATATGAAGGGTTAAGATTGTTGAGTTAATAAGGTTTTCCTTATGACATTTCCATTCCTTAATACTTGGGGAGATTGTTGAGTCATCAAGGTTTCCTTATGACTTTACAATTCCTTATTTGTTTGAAAATTGAAAACACCTTATCTCAAGGAAACTATCTTTTTACATTGTTTTACTTCTATAAGGAAGATTTTATTCCCCTAGGAAATTTATCCATATCATGTTTTCGATGCTCATATTATAATTTTTCAAAGTGTAAAATCTTTATTTAAACCAAAAGCTTAGAATCCCATAATTACTTAGATATGAAGCATTCTGTTTTAGGATCCAAATTCTCAGAATTCTGGTTATGAAGTCTTTTGAGTTCTGACTCTGAATTCTGATTACAAATTCTACATACAAGCCCTTCTGTGTTCTGACTCGGAATTCTGAATACGAATTTTGGATACGAACACTTCAGAGTTCTGACTCTGAATTCTGAATCAAAATTCTAGTTATGAACTTTTTGAGTTCTAACTCTGAATTTTGAATACGAATTCTGATTGCAAACATTCTGAGTTCTCACTCTGAATTCTGAATACGAATTTTGGATACAAAATTTCTGAGTTCTAACTCTGATTTCTCTGAATTCAGACTCCAAACTATTATAAGTTCTGACTCCTAATTCACATGAACTTTGACTCCGAACTTTGCGAGTTCTGGTTCTGAATTCGTATGAATTCAGATTCCGAATTTCCTTGAAATTTAAACTCTAGAATTCTATAGAATTTAGGTTCTGAATTCCTAGAAAAACATAATCTTAATACCCTTGTATTATAGACTCCGAATTCAATTTTCGTTAGACTCAAGACCTTCATTTTCATAAATTCCGAATATTGGATTTTAGTCATAATAACATTTGTTTTGTTATAAAACCATTTAATGATTTTAGTTATCAACTAACCATTGTTTGAGTGACACATACACAGGTACCTCCAAAATTCAATGAAAAATATGATCGTTGTAGGAGGGAGCTGACCGTTGAAGCCATGCCTATAAATAGGAGCTCATTTAAAATATATCAACACTAAACTTTGACAACTATGCTTACATGTTGTTGAAGTGATTTCTAGAGAGAGAGGCTCTTATAAACTCTCAAGCTTCATTCAAAATGTTTTGAAATACTTTTTCAAACTGTTCTTCGTGCAGATTCTCTTAGCAGGGAGGTTCGATTTCCTTAAAATTAGAGACTTCGAGTTGTGAAGTCAGAGGTGCTGATTTCCTACAAATTGAGGGCTTACTGGGATAGCAAGACAGATACCGATCATCAGATTGAGGGCTTACCTAGGTTTGTGTAAGACAGACATTCTTGAAAATATTAATCAACGGACCTCTTATCTAGTGTTGTTGGATACCCTTCTCCATGGGTTAAAATAGTCACTACTTGTTACTTGTATTATTTTGTTTTCCACTGTGTATTTTAGTTGTTATGTTATGTATAACATTCATATACTTCCTTAAACATGTACTCTGATTTTATAGGATTCTATACGCTTTAATTTTGAATCATAGTTGGTGTAAACTTTTGTTAAGTATCATATCTGGAATCACCTTTTCGGAATCGAGCAAGATAATAGAACTTAGAGGTGTTGTGAATTTTGGTTATTCAAAATTTCCTTAACGATTTTTTAGAATACAATTCATCCCTCCTATATTTTATCATCTCATTAGTATCATATCAATCCTACATTTGGTATTATAGAGTATATCATACTCACAAACCATCTCATCAATTGTTATCAGAGGAAGGTCTCTGGAATACTTATATTCACATATAAGTTTTTCCCTGCTCAAAGTATTCAGAATATAATTTTCAGGTTCTTATTTTCAAATTCATATTTTCGGATTCATATTTTCAGATTCATATTTTAGGATTGATATTTTCTTTTCATAGGATATTTTCTCTTGTTTACAAACTCGTACTTCTATAAAGTTTGTGTGCCAATGATTTTCATAAGGATGGAAGGTTTAAATGTTGGTTCTATTGATAATCTAAATCCTACCAGACCTCCTATTTTTGATGAAAATGATTATGAGTACTGGAGAGATGGGATGAAGACTTTTCTTATAAATACTAGAGTTGATAACTATCTAATACTGACTGGAGATTATAAGATTCCAAATAAGGAATTAAGAACCTTTACGAATCTGGAGAAATCAGAATATCAAGAAAAATTCAGAGTCAGAAATACATTGTTATCTTCCATGACTAGGAACATCTATATTCAAATATCATCATGTGAAGCTATAAATAGTATCTAAAAGAAACTTGAATTTACACATTTTGGTACATCTAAAGTCATAGAGACAAGAAGAGATATGCTCAATGCTGAATATCATGGTTTTAACTTTCCTTATAGAGAACCTATAAGCAAAGTACATCAATGGTTTATGACTATCGTGAATAGCATAAAATCTATGGGAGAAAATGGTTTAGATGATTAGGCTCTTATAGAAATGATCATAGATATAATTCCAAATGAATGGGAGTCATAATGGACAGCTATTGATGAGAACAGGAAAGTCACTCTGATATCCTTGGATGAGTTGTTCGAAACTCTTCTTCAGCATGAAACCAGAATGAAGATAGATGCTGAAAATGTTAAGAAGAACAATGGGAATAGATGAGTTTCTTTTACAACCACTTATAAAGATATGAAATCCAAGACCCCATAAAGAGTAACTAGATCAAAGTCAAAGAAATTCATTATTATGTCAAAATCTAGTGACATGGAAAAGTCTAAGAATGAATTAGCTAATCTTCCTCGGAGAATGAACAAGATTGTAGCTCAAAAGAACCATCAGAATAAGTACAAGAAAAAGGGATACAAAGATAATAAAGATGGAGAAGTTATGTGTTATGAATGTTGAAGAACAGTTCATATCAGACCTGATTGTCCTTTGTTGAAAAATAATGAAAAGAAGGAATGGAATTCAGAAAAGAACAAGAAGAAATTATATCGATCAAAGCATAAAGAACCCCATAATGCTAATGATACATGGTGTGCTAACTGTGGGGAATCCTCAAAAAGCGAATCTTCTAAATATTATTCTTCAGCATAGAATAATATGGGATTCATTGGTACTACTTATTTCCCTAACACATGTCTTCTGGCCAAGGTGTGCTCTGCTAATGATTTAACAAATTTATCTCTTGATAAGAATTACTATTCCGAAAATAGTACTTCTGATGAAGATAATTCATCCTCATAAAATGAAAAAATAACTTTATATGAAGACGTTTCTTGATTTAACAAGTTACTTGAAGCAAGAAATTGTAAAATTTCTAATAAATCAAACAAGGTATATACTGGGGAAGAAATTTATACAAAAGAGATTTCAGATCATTCTAGAGATCTTGGAGATAAAGATGATCTTTTAGAAAAACTTTCTAAATACCTTGATAAAGAAAACTCAGTTAAGGAAGAACATTCTAAATATCAAAGGGATGTTATTTTAGAGAGAAAATGTTTTGAGGAAAAATATAACTCTAAAGAAATTATTCCTGAGGATAAGAATTTAGTCATCAGACTGAAATCTGAAATATTTTCTCTTCAGAAGCTTCTTGAAAACCTTACCTCTTGGAAGGAAAATTTTGACAAGATGTATTCTCAAATTAAACCTCATGGAAACACTACTAGAGTAGGTTATAATCACAAAAAACGGTAATCAAAACCAATTATTTTTTCCCTTCTAGAGACCCATTTTGTACTATATGTCAAAGTTGTGGTCATTAGAAGAAAATTTATCCTTGAATAAAGTTTAATCTCTTGGGTTTCATACATTTTATTTTTCTAAACAAATGTGGATACCCAAAATTTTTTTGTCTAACAATTCCAGATCCATGAAACCTTGGATTATGAAAATATAACATTTTTTTATGAATAAAAAAGTGGTAACTACAGAAATACTTAGTACTTGGATAGTGGATGTTCCCGGTATATGTATGGTAACAAAAACATCTTTTAAATGATTATCAAGACGAAAGGAGTAAAAGTAACTTTCAGAGATAATGATAAGGGAGAAATATTTGGTATAGGTAACATTATTCTTCTTGAAAAAACATTGACTTTGAATGTTTTACTTGGTAAAGGTCTTAAGAACAACCTAATCAGCATAAGATAATTATGTGATGAAGGCTACCTTGTGAATTTTATAAATGATAAGTGATTAGTACACAATTCCAAGGATGAATTTATTCTTTCTTCTAATAGGAAAGATAATTTTTACACACTAAACATAGAAGACATTAGGAGCCAACATCTACCTTTCCTTAGTGCAATGGATGATAATTCTTGGTTATGGAAGAGAATGTTAGGACATTGTTACATTAAGAACATATGAAAACATTCTAAGGAAAGAATATTTAAGGATCTACCAGATCATAGATTTGACTCTTCAAAAGTATGTGATCATTGTCAATATGAAAAGCAATAGAAATCAGGTTTTAAATTAGTCAGTGAAGTCTCAACTACTAATGCATTACAGTTAGTGCATATGAATCTTTTTGGTCCCACCTAAACTGGAAGCATTGAGGGTAAATAGTTTGTATTTTTCTTGGTTGATGATTACACTATATTTAGGTGGGTCAATTTTCTAGCAAAGAAGTATGAAACTTTTTCTTATTTCAAAAGTTTTAGATCCCATGTTAAAAATGAAAAAATCCTTCCTTTGAAAACTATTCACACTGATCATGGAGGAGAATTTCAAAATTCTGATTTTGAAACTTTTTGTAGTAGAAAAGGCATTAATCAGAACTTTTCAGCACCTAGAACACCTCAAAAAATGGTTATGTTGAAAGAAGAAATAGAATTCTTCAAGAGATAACCAAAACCATGTTGAGTGAATATTCTGTAGCCAAAACTTTTTGGGCTGAAGCTGTAAGTACTGCTTGTTATACTATAAATCTATTTTTGATTAGACATTTTCTTAATAAAACTCTTTAGGAGTTATGGAATGGTAGAAAACCTAGAATTTCCTACATTAAAGTTTTCGGTTTCAAGGTATTCATTCTTAATAATAATTATAATCATCCTAAATTTACACCAAAAACTAATGAAGGAATTTTCTTAGGCTACTTCACAACTTCAAAGGCCCATAAGGTTTTCAA